>JASKUP010000021.1:0-5000000 GCA_030448955.1 Trichopoda pennipes | reverse complement strand
TGTTAGTCAGTGTCATGGTGATTTTTTTATCGTTGCTGTCTTAAAGTGAAAAATAAAATAAGAAAATTAACAAATTAAAATTCTTTGCTCTCTGTTGTTGGTTGTGTTCCATGTTATTTGTTATGAAAAATAATTAATTATTCCCTTTTAGTTTAAGTGAATGTATTTATTTTGACTGTTAATTTTTCTCATCATAAAAACGGTTATTTCCCGTCATACATGTTATTTGTGCTTAACGAAAATCTCCATAATATTAATTAATTCAACCTGCGATTCACCTCACCTGTGATGTTAGATAATAAATTCAATAAAAAACAAAACAATTAGATAATTTTTTTATTTATTTATTTTTATTTTTATTTTTGTATTTTGTTAGTTTCACATGAACGAAAAATATAGTTATTGGCAGACGAAAATTATTGACAAAAACGTATTCGAATCTAATTTTGCATTCAATACGAATTTCAGCCAGCCACAGTAATGAAAACAAACTGAAGTTAAGCAAATAATAAAAAATTTTAACAAATTTGCCATTCACTTTTCAGAAATAAAAAAAAAAAAATAAAAACGGAAATAAAATTAAGTTGCTAAAACCGAACATGTTTTTAATTCAGGAAACTTTTTTTTTTATGGCCTTAATTAAATTAAAAAAAAAGAAGAGAAATTTTAATTTAAATAAATCTGAATAAATAATTAAAAGATACTTCTCTGCAAAGAAAGAAGAATTACAGCTGGTCCCACAATGCTAAAGGTTTCGTTCGCACGCTTTTTAAACGACAATCAGCTGATTTGTGTCCCACTAACAATCATCAGCACGACAATTAATGCGAATGATAACGTAAACAGTTTAGTATAGATTTACGTTCAACTAACACCCCCCGGGAGCACATTGAAATGTTTTGATGGAAATTCACCATCTTTACATGTGTCAACGGGGAAAAAACGGGAGACCAGTTCCCTGAAGGCTGGCAGGGAGTCAACTGGAAGCTCTACGTTATTTCCACAGGACTCAGTAAACCCCACCAGAGTTCAGCTAATTGGTTCTTTAGCTTTTTAGCTGCTCTCTGTCTGATTATTGAGGTAGGACCTTTGGGAGTATCGTGGTGGTTGTGGTCTCGCTGCCCTCATAAATTTTGATTAAGGGGCCAGGATCATTTCACCTTTACTGAGAACAATGGGTGAATGATCCGGATTCAGTGAGTATGCTTGTCATGCATTCTGTACCAGCAGTTGAATAGTCTCCAGCTCTTCAGCAAGAAGTGGTGGTTGGCGGCTCTGCTTTGAAACTTCCGAAATTGCAACTAGGAATAACCTGTTGCTAGAAATTAGTCTTCGGCTTCTTAGGGCGCGGCGCACGCATCCACTGTCAGGTTATGGCACTATATCACGCATTACGTTCCATTCAATATTTTCTCGCAGTCCTTTTGTGCGAATTTGCAAATAATTCTTATTTGCCGAAGAGCAATCAACAACCACCCGAGTAGAGTAACTGTAATGATGATATTTTTTCACGCACAGGCGGTTTAAAAAGTTTTAACCAACAACTCTCCTGGGCCGGATGGGATTCTAGCACTGGTGCTGAAACAGTGCTCTTCGACGCTTGTGCATCCGTTAGCAGCCCTCTTCAGCAAATTTCCAAAGTGTTGGAAGGTTGCTAATGTAACGGCGATCCTTAAAGAAGGTGAGACTAAAAACCCTGAAAATTACCGCCCGCCCAATTGCAAATCGTTCTGCTCTTGCTAAAGTAATGGAAAGTGTAATTAATTTTCATCTTGTGAGGTATCTGGAGTCCAACAGCTTAGCGACCAACTAGGCGACTGGCTGGCTTTCCTATCGGAAAAATGATGCAACTCCATACATATATAATTTCGGAGAGAGTAATAACGTGGTAGCTCTAGATGTTTCCAACTCGTTGGATAGAGTGTGACATGATGAATTTCTATTAAAACTTGCTGCATTTGGTGTCGTTTATAATTTCTCCAAATTTATATCAATGTTTCTTACGAATCGCACTATACGAATTGTGTCCCCCCGAGGGCACATAAATATGGTCTTTATAGAATTCCACTATCTAGACACAGTGCAACTGGGGAAAAAGGGAGCCCAGTCCCCTGAAGACAGGCAGGGAGTCAACTGGAAACTCCACTTTATTTCCACGGGAATCAGTAAGCTCGCAGAGTTCATTATTTGTCGCTTTAGACACTTAACTGTTCTCTGGCTGATTATTGAGGTTGGCCCCTATATGGGAGTATCGTGGTGGTTATGGCTTCGCAGCCCCATAACAGTATAATGGTTATTATGGTGGCCAGGATCATTTCACTGATAATGGCACGCAAAGTGAATGATCCAGTTCAGTGAGCATGCTAGACATGTGTTCTGGACAGGAGTTGGAAAGTCTCCAACTCTTTAGCAAGGTGTGATGATTTGCAGCTCTGCGCTGGAATCATTAAAGTTGCAACTAGAAGGTCTCTGTTGCATAGAATTATAGCCTCGGCTTTCTAGGACGAGCATGACGTTCCAAATTATGCAGTGGTTAGATCCACCATCTGATTAAGGCTTCATGGCCAGGTGCGAATGTAAATCGAATCACACAGTTATACGAATTGTTATAGATAGGAGTTCAAGATTAATTCATGGGTACCGCACCCTTTATGCTTTATCTTTGTCATACTTTCAAACCGATATACTCTTTTGCAGATGACAATACAATTTGTCATTCATATTCATTTAATAATAGAGCGGACTAGTTGGAGGAGCTGGGTTCTAAAAGGCGGAAAATGATATAAGCTCAATCACGAAATAGGGTCGTGTGAATGAGGTGGATTTTAATGCCCGTAAGTCACAATGTTGCATGCTTACGCATAGATCTGTGTTCGGAATTGGTGCTGTATCTGTTACTATGGGTGGTTAGGTATTACGGAATCGGAAGCTCTTGGCATAAGAAT
The DNA here is from genome assembly GCA_030448955.1 of Trichopoda pennipes. Classification (NCBI taxonomy): domain Eukaryota; kingdom Metazoa; phylum Arthropoda; class Insecta; order Diptera; family Tachinidae; genus Trichopoda; species Trichopoda pennipes. The sequence goes on along the minus strand of JASKUP010000021.1, from coordinate 4,997,055 downwards.
TCAGTGGGTCTGAAACAATTCAAAGACGACCAAGCTAACTTCTTCGTTTAATTACTATTGCTCCCTCGTTTGTTAAAAGCTCACGAATTCTCGAAGATATAAGCGTACCTCTCGTAAAAAGTGAATTCTTACAGTACGCAGCAATATAAAGGGTTTGTCAACAGGAAGTATGTTTTTTTTTTTAACAAAATAAAACAAAAAAATTAGATTAAGATGATTCAAATTTTTATTGTACTACAAAGAGAAGAGAGAGTTTGTCAATTATGAATGAAAAATAATATCTGGCAAAGGTTCAAGACGACCACGCTGATAGATGTCGATTCTTCCATCAAAGTTTTTTTTGGCAAAATGATCCTGTTTCGTTAATCATAGCACAGAGTTTTATCGCTGAAATCGATTAGATTGGCTTTACATGACCCACAAAAAATAAGCGGATGGTGTTAAATCCCACGATCTGGCTGGACACTTAACTGTCGATTGTCGTGAAATTATGCGATCAGGAAATTTGGTTTGCAATAAATTGATCGTTTCATTGGCTGTGTGACATGTGTCACCGTCCTGTTAAAACTATGTATTCCTGATATCCACGTCGTCAGTAATAGGCCAAAATTGAAATGTTAGCATCTCGCGACAGCATTTCCAGCCTCATCTTCGAAAAAAAACGGATCATACACGCCTCCAGACAACATAGCATCCATACAGTGATACCTTGAGCATGCAAAGGCTTCTCAATAATCGCTCTAGGATTTTCAGAAGCCTAAATGCGGCAGTTTTGTTTATTGACATACCCTGACAAGTGAAAATGGGTTTCGTCTGAATAAGTGAGTTTTTTCAGAAAAAGTAGCCGCTTGTTCCTGAATGAATTGATCGAATCTACGGCGATATGAATGGTCGGTCGGCTTCAATTCCTGCACCAGTTGAAGCTTGTAAGGCTTCAAAGTGAAAGGTGTTCGCACATTTTGTATCAAGCCTGTCAACTTACACGTAACGACCAAATTCTTAATAGCGGTCTCAGAAGGGCGATTATGTTGTCTAAAAATATCACGAATTTTACGAAATGTAACTTTAACAGAATCATTATTTTCGTAGTGGATTTTAATTATTATTTCAATGCGGTTTTCGTGCGAAATTAAATTCATTGTAGCAATTGACGGTGCATCTACTAGGAATACGTCAAAAAATTAAATGTCAAAACTATCATGTTTGTTGGTGTTGTCGCAATTGAAAAATAGACTGCTTTTTGAGAAACCCGGTATATCAACAAACTTGAGTTCCACTCGAACGCGCTTGCACGTAACATTCTTTACTTTTGTGGCCATTCTCCGTTGGAAAAGAGGAATTTCATAGTTATCATTCGAATCTAAGATAAATGATTAACGCAGAAACATAACTGTTGAAGAGAAACTCAAAGTATCGATCGTCATGACGGCCAGGACGATGCTGGGTTAACAGGGGTTAAAAGGTATTCAAAATTATTGTGCGTGAAATTAATAATAGCCTTAACTCCTTTGAAATTTTCGGGCGGCAGCTTTTAGCAACATTATTGCGAGAATTATGCTGCAACACAGCAGCATACATAGCGCAGGCAGCCTTCCTAACATTTAGGTCTAAATTACAATCACCACATCTATTCCCTAAGGTCTTCACGTATCACCGGAGCGAAGCAAAATATTTCTTTATTTACTAAAAATTTTAATTGGTTTCCTATTTAAATTTATTTAACTGTTTAATTGATTCAATTATTAATTTAATTGCAATGTTACGTTATTCCGTTTTAATTAAATATGTAATTGAATCTAACATGCCTCTAACGTCTGCGTCAGTTATAAAAGGTGTTTTTTTAAGCTAGATAGAACTTTAAATTGTAAAAAGTAACACAAAAAATGAAATTTTGATGAAACAAATTTTTTTTTGTTTCAGTATACTCTGACAAATCATCATGAATAGACTCTCGCTTGAACAACGCTACGAAATTATCCAAATTTTCTTTGAAAATCCGTCGTCGATTCGTGAAACTTATAGACGACTTCGTCATTTTTATGGCGTACATAATCGTGCATCTGAACAAGCCATTCGTCGAACTGTCGATAGATTTCGTACCACATACTCTCTAGAGGATGCAATAACACCAACACGTCGAAGGAATGTGCGTACTGAAGAGAATATCGCCGCTGTAAACGAAAGTGTGGAAGAAGATCCAAATTTATCAATTCGTCGTCGGTCGCAGGAATTGGGGCTCTGTCCGTCCACTAAATGCACCGTTTGGTGCGGTTTTCACGCTGGTGGCATCATCGGACCTTATTTCTTCAAAAATGAGGCCGGAGCTCGCGTTACGGTCAATGGAGATCGTTACTGCACTATGATCAATGATTTTTTGTTTGAAAATATGGATGACATTGATCCGGACGAGATGTGGTTTCAACAGGATGGCGCTACGTGCCATACAGCAAACGCAACCATCGACTTATTGAAATCAAAATTTGGCGATAAGTTGATTTCGAGAAATGGACCTGTCAATTGGCCTCCAAGGTCGTGCGATTTGACACCACTCGACTATTTCCTGTGGGGTTTATGCTGATAAACCAGCAACAATTGACGCCTTGGAGGACAGCATTGTTCGTGTTATTCATAACATACGCCCAGCAGTGCTCGAAAAAGTGGCCCAAAATTGGACGTCCAGAATGCGCTTCGTCAAGAAAAGCCGCGGTGCCCATATGCCCGAAATCATTTTCAAATGTTAATGTCACGTATTGATCCTTCGAATAAAAAAGAAATTTTGATTACAATTTAATTTTTTGTGTCATTTTTTACAATTTCAAGTTCTATCGGGCTTAAAAAAACACCCTTTATTATGCCTTCCCAGTGATTAACTTACAAATCTGAAAATAGAACTTGATATTATTACTGATTTTATATTAAAATTTACTTAAGTTTTTCATTGAATCAATTATTCCATTATTTACTTAAATAATTGTTTTGTTTTTAATTAAATATTTTAATGAGACAATTAACAATTCAATTACATTTAATTGAAGCAAACAAAGGTTTAATTAAATAACAAACTGGTTACAAATAAAACTTTAATCGCTACAAAAACCTCTTTCTAACAGAACGGAAGAGATACTCGAATCGAATCCTTTCGGGTTTACAGATGTCAAGGCAACCATTGTGACATCATTACAGGTAAAAATGATTAAATTGTTCTTGCCATTCTTTTTTCCTTAAAGTCTTGGAAGCTTGTGTCTTCTCACATTCCATGAGTAGGCAAGTTCCATAGCAATGTCAGGTAAATTGCGTGACAAGACAGACTTAAACACAATTATGATCAGTTTTTGTAAAAGAAATTTTATTAACAAACAGTTTGTAAAATTTTTAAGGTCTTTTTTATTGTTAAACAATTTTTTTTTTTAATTTTTTAAAGAAAATAATTTGTATAATTTCGAAAATAATTTAAGAAAATCTCATTAAAAATAAACTGTTCACACCTTCATTCATTTTTGCTTTCTCGCATGCACGTTCACAACATTTTTGGTTTTTTCCTACTTCGTTCGAATTGAACGAACAAACAAAAAATATTTTGATGTTCATTTATAACAAAAAAAAAAACATTTTTATTGTCACAAAAATCATTTTAAATATTTTTTTAAATATATATTAGCCAATAACACACCAGATTATAAAGAAATTTTTATTATAGTGAAGTTTGTTAACAACGAACAAGTCTATTGCTTCCAGCAGTTTTCCTGGAAATTTTGCTAAAATGAATAGAAGCAACTGAGGCATACAAAATTTAACATTAACACTTCTAGTTTTATATTAGACAGCGTTACCGTTTTGTAGGGCTTTTTGTATTAAATCTGAATAATAACTTTTAAAGTACACTAAATTGAAATTTGGTTATTTGCTAAGCAAAGTTCATAGTACAGCTTAAAAAATGGTTTTTAAAGCCAAAATTTGTACTAAATTCTTTTGTAAGATTTGAAAAAGTTTTAGATAATTTAGAAAAAAAAGTTCAGTGGCAACACTGGTTGTTGCAGGAATAAATGAACGAAACTATTACGTACACTAATTTGCTTTGGCGCACTTGCAGCAATTTCATTTTGAACAGTGCTGCCGTTTTAGAGCTTTTAGTACTAATTTGAATTGAGATTTCTTAAAGTACCCTAAATTACAAACTGCAAAACCCAAAGTGATTTTAAGAATAATTATCTTCAAAAGATCTGGAAAAATTTTTATTCTTTTTAAAAAGAACTAGTGGCAACACTGGTTCTTGCACACATCACTAGTTGCTGCAGAAATAAATGAAGAAAACTATTACGTACCCTAATTTATTTGACGCACTTACAGCAATTTAATTTTGAACGGTGTTGTCATTTTATAGCTTTTAATGCTGATTAGAATTGAGATTGCTAATTGGAGTTATTCTTAACAAAGTCCAACGTGATGTGTAAAATAAATTTGTTCCAAGATCAGGGAAAATTTGTATTTTTTTAAAGGGCTAGTGGCAACACTGGCCGTTGCACACATCACTAGTTGCTACAAATATAAATGAAGGAAACTATTAAGTGCCTTGCTTGCAACAGTTTTATTTTGAACGCTGTTGTCATTTCAGAGCGTTTGCCACTAATTTGAAATGACATTTCTTAAATTCTTCAATTGTAAAATGCAATTTTGCTTAGCAAACCCCATAGTGAAGCTTAAAAAATTATTTGCAAATTAAATTATTTGCAGAATAATTTTTTTCGAAAGATTAGGCAAAATTTGTATTTCTTTTAAAAAGGGCTAGTGGCAACACTGGTTGTTGCACACATCACTGGTTGCTGTAGAAATAAATAAAGAAAACTATTCCGTAAGCAATTTTGGTTTGGCGGAATAACAACAATTTTATTTTGGACAGTGTTGCCGTTTTAGAGTTTTTTGTACCAATTTTATATGACATTTCTTAAAGTACGCTAAATTCCAAATTGCAATTTTGTTTAGCAAAGCCCAAAGTGAAGCTTGAAAAATGATTTGTAAAATAAATGTGTTTCAAAGGTCAGGCAAAATTTGTATTTTTTATATAATGGCAACACTGGTTGTTGCACACATCACTGGTTGCTGTAGAAATAAATAAAGAAAACTATTCCGTAAGCAATTTTGGTTTGGCGGAATAACAACAATTTTATTTTGGACAGTGTTGCCGTTTTAGAGTTTTTTGTACCAATTTTATATGACATTTCTTAAAGTACGCTAAATTCCAAATTGCAATTTTGTTTAGCAAAGCCCAAAGTGAAGCTTGAAAAATGATTTGTAAAATAAATTTGTTTCAAAGGTTAGGCAAAATTTGTATTTTTTTAAGGTTTTAGGGGATTTAGCACAAAAAAAAGGTTTAGGGGAAACACTGGTTGGTTTCTTGTGGCAACCTTCTAACAAGAAGCAAATGAAGGAAACTCTAACGTACACAATTTTGTTTTGGCACACTTGCAACAATTTTTTTATTTCAAAAGATGTTGCCGCTTTATAGCTTTTGGTACTAATTTAGAATGTGATATCTTTTACAGTGTACTAATTTTAAGCTTGTGTTTAATATACATTTAGCAAAGTCCAAAACGTTTTTTATAAAATGATTTGTAATTAAATTTGTTGTATGAATTTTTTTTTTTTTGGAAATGGAGAATTCCGAAAAAAAGAACAGTGGCAGCACTGGTTGCTAAAAACATCATCATTTAGCACCCAATGAAATACTGCAACTATTATACACAATTTTGCTTTAGTATATGTGCAGCGATTACAGCGGACAGTGTTGCCATTGCAGCACTTTGGTACTAAATTGTAATGACATTTTGTAACGTTTGTTTAAATAGCAAAGTTTAAAGTGAAGATTTAAAAATGGTATTAAGTGGTTTGGATTTAAAAAAAAAATACTTTGCTGTTAAATTTGTTTCAATATATTTTTCTAAAATGTCAGAGAGTTTAAGGGAATTAAAAAAAGGGCCGGTGGCAACACTGGCTACTACAGACATCACCTTAAAGCGAAAAATAAATGAAGAAAATTATTATAAATTTTGCTTGGGGCACACTTGAAACAATTTTATATTATTGGGCAGTGTTGCCGTGTTAGAGCTTTTTGTATTTAATATTGAGCTTAAGTTTTTAGATATTTTTTTAGCCACTGAAGCTTACAAAATTATTTGTAATTTGTTCCAAAGTTCAGGCTGCGTGTATAATAATTTTTTTAAACCAGTGGCAACATTGGTGGATATAGACATCATATTTTAGCGAGAAATAAATCACCGAAATTATTACATATCCAATTTTATTTTTTAACAAATTGGCAACAATTTTATTCGGAACGGTGTTGACAATGTAGCGTTTTTTTTTTGTATGAACTAAAATGCCGTTAGTTTTTGATTAAAGATAATTGTCAAGCTAATATCAAAATACAACTTATGCAGCATGTATGTTTAAGCAATATATCAGGCGCTTTATTTGTCTCCTTACTATCAAGAGAAACTTTAATTATTTCTATTCTTCTTATCGTAATCTTTTGCTTTTTTGCAGGTTAGTAACATTTTTACATGATTTTCTAAAATCATCTGCATCATCAACTACAGAAAAAAATTATAAAATTAATGATCGTTATCATGTGATCTTGTAAAGTGGCTGGAAAGCAAAAACCGTATGTATTTTATAGTTATAATTGTGTACAACAACTAACAAATACTTTATTTAGTCTCTGATTACATTAAGTAAATTTTCTTGTTAACAGTGCAATGATTTTTTTACAAGAAAGAAAACAAAACAAGACAAAACAAATAAAAACTGCAAAAGAAAATTGATGCTGTAGTGCGTGATAAAAAAAAAATAAAAATAATTTAAACACACAAACAAAAGAAAAATTAATTGCTGAAAGCTAGTTTTGATTCATATAAACTGGGACTAAGTTTCTGCATAGTTAAACGTGAGATAGTTATAATATAACATAAAGTTCAAGCTTATTAAGCTTTTCGCTAATGATTTTAATAAATTATTTTTTTTTTTTTTGTTAAATATTTTTATATAAACACCAAAAGTAATTTGCTTGCTTGTTAAAATGAGATCCAACAGAAATTTGTGTGTAGAAAGAATTAACAATCAGATAACACAATTTTGATTGAGTTATTTGTCTATTTTTTTCTTCTTTTTATTATTAATGGTGTGCGAAGGTTATTTTTATTATCCAAATTTTAAGAAAATTTGAAATTTTTTGACAGAAGTCTTTAGTTCATCAAACATGATGTATGATATCCCATCAGTCATTCAGTAGTTCACAACAAAAAAAAAAAATGTTTGTTTTAATTTTTTAAAAAGATAAGAGAAGTATAGTTGAAATTGAATTAATAATTCCATAAATATTATTCGAATTTTTCTAAACTCGAATAATCGAATAATCGTAAACTCGAATAATCAATAGATTTTTTTTGACTAAACAAAAATTCTAAAAAATTTTTAAAAATTAAAAAAATATATTTTACAAAAATTCCATGAAGCAAAAAAAAGTATTTAAATGTTAAAAAAGGATTGTTGTTAGTAATCCTATCTAGAATGCATATTGATAATGATGTCATCCCATCGAAAGTGCTTGCCAATCGTACCAAACAAACTTCCAGTAACGACAGATTCGTTAATCAAGCTGCGTTCTAAATAGTACGTACTCCTTTCTATATATATATATATATATATATATATATATAGAACACTGGAATTTATGACAACAGCATTTCATTTACTGGCGGAACAAATCAAAACAACTTAATACCACTTAATACCAGATAAGAAAGGATATCAAATTTTCCAGAACCTGAACCTTAGCAAAATTGTTAAAAGGCAAAACTTAAATTTTTGACATGATTTCTTAATTCAACAAAATATGAGGTTTGATTGGATTTTTAGTTAGAAGCTGCATCAAACATGATTTATGGTATCCCATCAACCATTTAGTAGATCACAAAAAAAATTTTTTTTTTTATTTTTTGAAAATATAAGACAAGTACAGTTTAAATTGAAATAATAATTCCATAAATATTATTCGAGTTTTTCTAAACTTGAATAATCGAATAATCGTAAACTCGAATAATTGAATAACAGAAAACTGGATTGAACTAAACAAAAATTCTAATATATTTTTAAAAATTAAAAAAAAAAAATATTTTACAAAATTCCTAGAAGCAAAAAATATTTAAATGATAAAAAAGGACTGCTGTCATACCTTCCGTTGAAAATTTTAAGAAAATTTAAAATTTTTGACAGAAGTCTTTAGTTTATCAAACACAAAAATATTTTTTAAATTGAAATAATAATTCCACAAATATTATTCGAATTTTTCTAGACTCGATTAATCGAATAATCGAATAATAATAATCGAATAGTCGAATAACCGAAAACTCGATTTAGATAGTTTTCAACTAAACAAAAATTCCAATATATGTATATATTTTGAAAATTCAAAAAAATATATTTTACAAAAAGTCATTGAAACAAAAAATATTTAAATGATAAAAAAGGATTCGCTGGCTCTCAACGAAAATCGTGTCAAACGGAAAAATGTACGAGTTTCGGGAACAAGTTCTCTAATTTCTTTAGAGCACTTACCACTGTACTAACCATAAAACACTAATATGCATCTCATATTGCGTCGAAGCTCTAGAGAATTAATAGAGTTGCATACCCTACCATCCCCAATGAGCCTCTTGGCCCTCTCCTGTACGCGGGCGAGCGTTTCCAAAATAGACTTTGGGGCACCGGCCCATACATAAGAGTTGTATTCCATCTTTGGATGGATATAAGTGGTATAAATAGTACGAAGATCGGCCCCCCTGGGAGCACATATATATGGTCTTTGGAGAAAGCAACAACTTAGACCTGTGCAACTGGGGGAAAAAGGAAGCCCATTCTCCTGAAGCCAGTAGGGGTACAACTGGAAACTCCACTTTATTTCTACGGGAATCAGTAAGCTCGCAGAATTCCGTTATTTGTCTCTTTAGACATTTAACTGTTCTCTGGCTGATTATTGAGGTTGGCCCCTATATGGGAGTATCGTGGTGGTTGTGGTTTTGCGGCCAGGATCATTTCGCCGTTAATGACACGCTAGGTAAATGATCCAGTCCAGTAGGCATGCTAGACATGTGTTCTGGACAGGAGTTGAAATCTCTCCAACTCTTAAGCAAGGAGTGATGTTTTGCAGCCCTGCTCTGGAATCATCGAAGTTGCAACTAGAAATTTCTGTTGCATAGAATTATAGCTTCGGCTTCCTAGGACGAGCATGACGTTCCAAATTATGGTCCACCATCTGATTAAGGCTTCATGGCCAGGTGCGGATGTAAATCGATTCACACAGTGCGAAGATCGCATGGAATGAAGCATTTCTTACACCGCTATAGAAAACGGAGGCACTTGAAAGCTGCCTTAGAAATCCGAAAAATGTGTTTAGTGTATCGAGCAGCTTTCGATTCCGTCGTAATATCTATATCACTCATAGTAACAGGTGCAGCACAATTTACATATGATTTTTGGATTGTAACCGTCACGGCTGCCTCGGACGCAGTCTAAGCTGGAGGTTCAATTTTCGATAATCACGTATCGGCTATAACGCGGCGAATGTTGTTCTACAAGTGTTCTTTCGTTTTGAGCTTATCGACGAAGACTAGTGACTTCACATTACCCCACAGAAAATAGTGTATTCTAGCGGTGTTAAAACGCACGATCTTAGAGGCCACTTTACGGGTGCGGCGTATGAAACTATGAGGATATTTAACGTCTCATGGCATAAAACATTTGTGGCACGAGCTGTGTGACATGTTGTATCGTCTTGTTAAAACAACAGCTGCTGCATATCATGTGGCTCTATAGCCATATAGTCGTTGACTGTAACGTTCTAACCAGCAGCGTTCTTAAAGAAGTAGGGAACAATGATTCCATTAGCCCATACAGTCAGTGTTTCTGAATGTAACGATATCGCAACATACACTTGAGAATTATCATCACTCCAAATATGGCAGTTTTGTTAATTGACGCGCCCATTAAATTAAAAGTGAGCTTCATCGCTAAATAGAAGTCACATATGAAAAACAGGATCAACGGCGTCAGTCTATTCATGCTAAAATGCCTAACCTAACTAAACATAAGTCACTGGATGAAATGAACGCCAACTTAAAGTTATATATCCGTTAGCTGCGCCATATAGGCCTGCCCTCGTTTTCAGTCAATCTATTGTTGACTCAATAAAAATTTCTTTATTGCCACGTGTTGATCGTCAGTGTGTTTTCTTTTTGTCTAAAAATAATAAAACGTGGGAATTAATTTTAAAATCTATTTATTCCTACTGAACACTCGTCCCGCCAGCTAGTTTTAGCTTTTTTACTTGCAACATTTAATGTTTGTTTTTAATTAAGACTTGCCAGCAGCCCATTTAGGCAGCATAAAGTAAATAAAAAACAAAAACAAAAAGAAAACATGAATGCGTTATTAATCTTAAAAAAACTATTTTTATTTTCCTCTAACAAATATTTTTCTTATTTTATAACTTCAAAAATAACACCCAAACGAAAAGACAACAACAACAATAAAAAAATAACTTTAAAATAAATGATACAACAAAAAATTGTGAGAGTTGTTCAAACACTCTACGAGCGGGCAGATGTTCAGTAAATGAAAAATATTTTAAAAAAATTTTTATAACAAAAATCATTAAAAAAATGACAGATGATTTAATGTTGTTGCAGCTGAATAGTTGTAAATTAATATTTATTTCCCTTCGTTTTCTATTTATGTTGCTTGTAAAAGACACAATGTTTATTGTTATTTGTTAGAGGAAAACCGGCGAGTGGTGGAGGAGAAACAGAATTCCTTCAACGAACCCAATAAAAACAATTTATTTTTGACAGAAATTATTCAAAAATTGACAGCAATGTCTATCAGTTTCATAACACAACAATAATACACAAGCAACTCAAGCAACATGTAATAAACACACTTCTTTAATTTAATTATATTTTTTTTTTTTTTTTGATAATTGAGTGAAATCGACCCCAAAGAGGTCAATATGAAATAAATATTTTAAAAATAAAAAAAATTAATTAATGGCGGCCAAAATAACACATTTCAAAAACTGTTCGTTTTGTTAACTTTTGTTGGAAAAGTTCAACAGTTTTTTAAAAATTAAACAAAAAACAAAAACAAAAATTTTCTATTACGAATGATTTTTTTTAATACAAGTTAATAATGTCGATCACATATGGTTTGTCTCAATAACACTTATGGTATTATGGAGAGCAAACGTCTGTCATTATAATTATGTACAGTATTCGATAGACGCCAAAGTGTTAACACACGCAATAGTCGAACTTCGTGCCTTAAAAAACATATACAAGAGAAGATATACTACTTTGTTTTGCCGCCATTAGTTTTGACAGTTCATATTTGGCAGTCGTAAAGTAGAAACGTGGCAAATTTATTATCGAAAAATATTCGATTAACCAATGTGTTTTAAGCGTTAAAATATTTTATCAAAATCAATCAGCGATTACTGTGACGATGAGAAAGTTAACGTGCCAACAAAACGCACTATTTATCGTATAGTGAATGATTTCGAAGAAAGAGAGGCCGGTCTGTAGGTGATAGGCCCAAGCATTTATCAGAACGTACTGCAATCCATGAACCTCAATATAAGGTCGTGCTCAAGAGCTTGATCTTCAAAAAACAATTTTGGCCATAATTTTCCACAGGGATTTGCATTTGTTTCCCTATAAAATTCAGCTGACAGAAGAGCTTCTTCCGCAAGACCATTTAGGCCGTCGTACATATGCCAATAGGATGTTACAGTTCGCCCATGACGGCTGCGATTTTCATGAAAAAATCATATAGTGAATGATTTTAAAGAAGAAATTCTATTCTGTTCCCTTCTGGCCCAAGTATGGGCCATCATGCTGCTCAGGAAACTCTGCAAAACAATCTAGCAACGCCTTGCTCAAGAGCTTGGTCTTCGGCTACAATTTTGGGCAAGAGCTTGCATTTGTTTCCATATAAAATTCAGTTGACATGAGAGCTTCTTCAACACAAAACCATTTACGCCACCAATACGATGTTACAGCTCGCCCATGACAACCCCGATTTTCATGAAAAAAGTCGTAATGAGTGACGAGGCACATTTTCATTTGAATAAACAGAATAGTCTGTTCTGGGAAATAAAAGTGACAGTCTGGTGTGCAATTTGGTCTGGAGGAATCATTAGACCGTACTTCTTTGAAAATGAAAATGGTGTAACGGTAACTGTAAATGAGGAGCGATATCGTGATATGACTGAAAGCCTTTTAACGCCCCTTTGCTTTGGGCTTTAGTAAAAATGTGGTGCCACAACGCATACAGCCAGACTTACAATGGAATTACTGCGATACCTCTTTCCACAACAAGTCATTTCAAGAAATGGTGATGTTGATGTCACCTGATTTGACTGCTTCGGACTATCTTTTTTTTATAATATCTAAGAAACAAGGCCAACGCAGACAAACCAGAAACGCTTGAGTAACTCAAACAAAATATTCGTGATGAAATTAATGAAGTACCGCATGAAATGTGTGATAATGTAATGAAAAATGTGCTTAAAAGCCATTTGTGAGGTTAACAGAGGCGGACACTTATCTGATATTGTGCTCCATACATTAAAGATCTATTCTTTTTCATTTAGTCAAAAATTATAAACAAACGAAGTATTATACCTTCCCGGCGGATACCCGGGAATTACACGAAAGTCTGATAACCTTTCGTTTGTAGAAAATGGCTGCTGAAGTTTAATTGTTGATAGAAGCTTACGTCCAACATGCTCCCACTCAAGAAACCTTTAAACAATGATATGCGTGATTCAAAAATGATTATTTCGACGTAGGAAACAAGAAGAGGTCAGCCGAAAAAGTGTGAAGATGAGGAATTCAAAGCATTAATCGACGAGGATATTGCCAAAGACAAGGAATATTGAATTATTATTGGAATTCACACATAAAAAGCCATTTTCCTACGTCTCAAAGCGTTGGGATTTATTCAAAAGCAAGGGAATTTGGTTCCAAATGAATTAGAGCTGAGAGGAGTTGAAAAGCGATTTTGCATGTCCGAAATGATGTTTGAACGCTAAAAAAGAAAGTGATTTTTGCATTGTATTATTAATATTGATAAAAAAAAATGTATACATTACGATAACCCCAAGCACCAAGAATCATATTCAACGCCCGATTCACCAGTCAAATCAACAACGAAGCAGAATATTCATGACACAAAGGCAGCTCTTAATATATTATGGGATCGGTAGAAAGTGTTGTATAACGAACTGTTGAAATCGAGTCAGACGATCATAGGGGATCGGACCAGACCTTTAGCGAAGACAATTGATTCTTTTGAACACAGCAATTAACGACAAGACCCGAGGCCATAATCTTTCGTCATTACAGCGTTTGGTTATATGTGCAAATACTATTTGGAAAACAGAGGATTGAAAACTTTGGCTCATCCGCTTTATAGCACGGACCTGGCCACTTTTGACTACCTTTTGTTTCGATCGAAGCAGAATGCCCTTACTGGCATGACGTGATAAGATTTACATCTGCCTCTGGCCGTAAGCCTTAATCAGATGGCGGATCATTACAACTGTGGATGAAATGTAGCGTCATCCTCGCCCTAGAAGGCCTTCGGATACTCCTAGTTGCAACTTCAAAAAGCCCCTAGTAGGCCGCAGCCTTTACTCCATGCTGAAGAGTTGGAGACTATCCAACACGACGGCATTCATACTCACTGGACCTGGACCATTCATTGTGTTCATTGTGAATGATCCAACCCACAAGCTCAAACGAGGGCCTCGAAACACACAGCCACCACGATACTCCCGAAGGGCCTACCTCAATAATCAGTCAGAGAACAGCTAAATGGGGCTGTACTGATTCCCGTGGAAATATAGTGGATTTTTCTACTAGCCTAAGGGGACTGGGCTCCCTTTTACCACCGCAAGACACAAGTCTAGATAGTTGTGTGACCCATAAAGACTTGTAAGGTGCCCCCGGGGGGAGGGGGTCTGGGCTAGGTATCACGTATCCACACTTAGTGGAAATATCCAAATTTAGGAAATTTGTGCAGGGTAATAACCATAATAACCACTAGAACACAATTTAACGCTGTTCTATGGTCACTTCCAGTAGTAATTGTAGGCACAAACCAGGCTGGGTAAAAACCACCACTGCACTAGTTTGTGACCTCACAGTAATTTTTTTTAATAGAGAAGTAGCACTACAGGCAACCACGCCAGCGACCAGTGACTATGCCTTCATCACTGAGTGGCCCCATTGACAGTCATTTTTTTTTGCAGTGAAAAAAGACAAGGTCTTTGTTGGGAATTGAACCCACAACCAACCCCCTGACTGGTAAGCTAGTACACTACCTACTCTAGCTTACAGTGGCAGTATTTGCCACTGGCTGTACACCAACTCAACTCTTTGTTCATAAAGTTGCTCTTTATATACCTATACGCCGCCACACACACACACAAAACACATACGCCATCTCCACAGCTGATGTATAAAACAGCTGCTGATTATGTTCATTATCAGCCGCCGGGTGTACCATTATGTAAAGATGGCGCTGCCCAGCATACTGTCGTTAAATTTCACATATAAAATTCATTCGACTTAAAACTACAATTATAAAATCAATATAATTATAAACTAAAATAATAATTCATATAATTATAAAATAAGTTGCCTGTATCACTAAAAATGACCATCAGGAAAAAATTTATAGAGTGTTTTTTATAAAGGTTTAAAACTTTGAAATGGAATAAAACAAAGATGATATTTTTTAAGTTGATATGAAATTTACTTTATTCGAAAGATAATTTTCTGGACATTATAATTTAAATATAACTTCTGGCATATGACTGTTACGGCTGGATTGGACGCAGTTTTACTTTTCGATGACAACCGTATATCGGCTATAACACTGGGAATGTTGCAGACGATATAAAGTGGCAACTTCGGATATCCCCGCAGAAACTTGACTAGCGGCGTTATCTTCTACAATCTTAGGGGCCAATTCACAGGTCCGAAACGTTATCAAGCGTTTTCTTCAATAAATCAATTGTGGCACGAGCTGTGTTGTGACATGTTGCGCCGTCAATTGATGAACGAAAAAGTCAGTAATCATGGCTCTATAGCGGTCGCCATTGACTGTAGTGTTTTGACCAGCGTTATTTTTAATCAAGTACGGACCATTAATTTCACCAGCTTACCAAGCACAGTGAGGTTTTCTGTGTGTAAGTATGTCTCAATATACACCTAAGGATTATCTTTACTCCAAATACGACAGTTTGGTTTATTGACGTATTCATTTAGACAAAAGTAAGTTTCATCGCTAAACAAAATTTGTTTATGAAAATTTGGATCAACGGCCATCTTGTTTTGGGCCCGATTTCTACAGCGTTGTTCAAGGTCAGTCTTTTCAATACTAAACCAAACTAAACATAAATCGCTTGATAGCTGAATAAATGGCCGCGAATTAAAAAAGTGTTAAAGTCTCTGTAAAATCACCTTTTGTAATAAAGTTTTCCATTTCGACCTGCAGAAGGAACAGATAGGCTTCCTTTTACCTCCGCAATACAAAAGTCTAGGGGGGGGGCCCTTACTGGTATACGCTTCACTTCAGAACAGCGTTTCAGAAATTTGATTCTTTCTTAACCTCAAAATGGGAGCAGTTATTTGTGGCTCAAAAACTAGGCCACATTCTTGTATTTTAACTCCACGTTGTTATGGGTCATCTAACGGAAATCAAAATTAGGTCACTCTTTAAATTTTAGTTTTAGTTAGTGGACATAAAAAATACTTAAATTTAAAAAGAGTGTACCAATTGCTATTCACAAAACTTAATGCCTGGGAAAATGACGTTTACATTGGGATATCCTTTAATTTAAAATTTTGCTACAGGTTTTTTAATCGGTCACAGCAAATTAGACAAGCTGTCTTTCACAGTCCCAAAAAATATTTTTATGAATAACAAACATCTTACTTTCGGTACACCCTTTAATTTAATTTATATTATTTGTTATAATAGCGGCTGCTGTAAAAAATTTCAAGTGATGGCAGAAATAAGGAGCTGTGTTTAAATCATATAAAACAAATTATGATCATTATAACAATATTATTGTTGTTTTAGATAATAATATGGTGCCACTAAAACTATTATTATTGTGCACAAAAATGATATGACAACCAACAGGGCTATATTTAAACCAAACATGCTATTAGAGGCTTTAATTGTCTCACTCAATCATATGTTTTTTCCTTTGCGTGCAGGCAATTTTAAGTTAAGTAAAACATCAAATTTGTGCTTTTAAAATTCATCACATATCAAATGACATTGAAACTGTTTGTTATTCATTTATGAACTTGAACTGATTTTACTTTGTTGTCACTTTTTTTTTGTTTTTTTTTGCTTTTTTCGCTTTTGGTAATTTAAAATCCTCTTTTGAAAAACAAAAAAAAAAAAACACAAAAATAAAAATGAGAATGAGTATAATGACATGACATGAGTGAAAACAATTTAAAAAATTCTACAAATAAAAATTAAAAGCAAAAATTAAATTAAATTAAAATCAAGAGCAATGAAGTCATAAATAAAATTAACGATGACACTAAAAAAACTTTTTTGTGTTGTTGTGGTTGCTGGTTTGTGTCCTGCATACAAATGATGATTTAAAAATCTAAGAAAGAAACAGCTGCAATAACTACAATAATTAATTTTATTATTTATAATAATTTTTCATTATCATAATAGTTTTAAATAAAAAACACTTCCTCGCTGCATTAGCGTCACTTATAACGCAATTTGACAGGTAAAACACACATTTGAAGATAAAGAAAATTACATGTAAATGACATCGTTTCTTTGTGTACAAATAGTAACAAATCAGAGTAATGTGGTGATTATAACGAACAAGCCTTTATTGTCTTTAAACTATTTTTACATATTTTTTTTTTTATTAAAAAAACATTCTAGTTAAAGGGTTTTTGTTGAATAATTTTTTTAGTGATGCAAAGTTGACTTTTTAAATTAAAAACACACTCTTCTTGGTAGAAAATATAAAAATCGCTAAAATTAACATTTTATTTTGATTTCGAAAAGTTTTAACAAAACTTTAATTAGTTTTGCTTTGTAATGTCCGCCTCTGTTAGTCTCACAAATGAGAGCCTTTTTAAGCACATTTTTCACTACATTCTCACACATTTCACGCGATATTTCATTAATTTCATCACGAATATTTTGTTTGAGTTGCTCAAGCGTTTCTGGCTTCTTTGCATAAACCTTGCTATTCAGATATTTGTTGGCACGCTATTTCTCCCAAAAATTTCGCGAACTTTCTCATCCTCACAGTAATCGATGATTGATAAAATGCTTTAACCACTTAAACACACTTTGGTTTTTTGATTATTTTTCCATAATAAATTTGCCACATGTCTAGATCTCGACTGCCAAATATGAATTGTAAAGACTAATGTTTTTTTAAAATGGTGGCAAAACAAAGTAGTATCCGTTTCCGCAGGACATCCTGTTTTTAATATTACTGCGTACAGATTTTTTTTTAATTTTCTAGATTTTAAATTTTATTTTTTTTTATATTTTTTCTATTGTTTTTTTTTATTTTTCTAAAGTTTTATTTTTTTATTTTCTGGAGTTTATTTTTTTCTATTTGTTGCACATTTTTTTTATATCTTTTTTTTAAATTTCTAGAGTTTTATTTATTTATTTTTTTTTTAATTTTCCAGTTTTATTTTTTATTTGTTATCGTGATCGAAATAAATTTGTATCTAAATTAATTTCGATTGTACGAGTTTTTCTGATGATGGGACTCGATACATGGCGAATCGATGTTTTAGTAAAGTGTTGTAAAAAATTTAAAGAAAAAGACTTTACCAACACTAGAAATAAGTGAACAACAAACATCATAATTAATGGAAGTGCTAATTTTATTTTAAATTTTGAGTGTTTTTCTTTTCTTTTTGTTTAATCGGTGACATGCACAAATCCGAGACACAAGTAATCCATTGGGCTTGCCGAACAATGAGTAAGTTACAGCGGCTTAATTTGTAAACATTACGTTACGAATGTGTCTTGCTTAAGTTTTAAAATAAAATAATTAAGCAATAAAGCGAACTACTGGTTACAAACTGCGTAGAAGTGTATACACACACAGCAACAATTTGATATTGCTGTTTACTAACTGCCTGGCATGCAAGAGCAAAAAATACATGTATGCTGTTTACCATTTAAACGCGCAAAGCAAAAACTAATTTTACAACAACAAACATACATGCTGTTTACCATCTGCGTAGTTTTCTAAGAAACCCTTTTCTACAAAAGACAACAACAAATATATTGAAATAAATCCCAAGCAGAAACCTTATCAGCATAAAAACAAAAACAACTATACACACCGACATACAGGCGCCTATACATCGAGTAAACAACATACAACAATAAAATGTGATACAAAGGGAGTAGAAGATTCTTAAATCTTCTAGACTTTAAAAGGACAAATATAAATAGGGCAGCGTCTGAGTGGATTGTTAATCAGTGTAAAATTAAACGTCATCAAGTAAAGACGTTCATTTTTAAATAAATTGTTTTTAAGTGTCAACTTTGTATAGTTAAAGTATATAAAATTGTTATTAATTTAAAAAAAAAAACTCTAAAAACTGGTGCTATTTATTTTGCAATAAAGAACTCACAACAAAACGTTTATAAAAGGTATAAACGTAACAATATTCTCTTTTGGTGTTTCTTCTTCTTCAACTACATCCATTAATTGTATGAATAAGTCAGCACTTTCTTGAGACGGAACTGTGCTGTTGTCATGTCTTTATTCGTGTTGCTGGTTTTGGGATCCGAATGTTCGGACCTCCTTTAAACCAGTTACAACAACATCAATGCCTGCTGCTTCCAAAATTTGTTCATCAGTTACGCTTAATGGTGTTTCTTCGAACGGACCTCCTCCAGTTTTCCTACGTGAACATTTATTATAAGAAAGCTTTTTCTTAACCGTTTGCTTTTGATCAGCATACACCCACCGAAAAATATAAACTTTTTTATTTGCAGCATGTTAATGTGGGAAACAATGAAAAATTTAACTTTCGCCAAGATTTTACATCTTTTAACGGTGAACCCGAGGCAATCAATTTATTAGTCAAGTCTATTAGCCGTAGCCTTTCCTTGACATGTATTTCGTAGAACGCCTTTTGCCAAATTGCTGTGTTCAAACATAAAATTAGCAAGAATTTGTTTTTGCCTACAATTTTTTGTTGTTGTATTTGAACTAATAATTAATAAAATTAAGCTAATATGAAAAAAATATAGAAAAATTTAGCTTACATTTTTTTTTATCCCACGAACTATTTAAAAATAAAATTTAGACATCAAATTTACTATCGAATTTAAACTCGCGCGGTTGCGTTCGAACGTAAGCTCGCTATCGAGTACCATCATCAGAAATATCGATACAACTTACTCGATAACGAGTGGCAGAATCCCAAAAGTAAAAAAATCGCAACTTCGTGTAAATCTCACATGAGTTCGACTGCGAGAATTAGCCCCCTGGACTTTTATTCACCATCATTCTGTTTGGCGACGGTAACCTCGTCATCGATTTTGAGCCAACATTACTTTAATACAACATCAATACTAATTTGGTATTCCCTAACAGTTTAATAATGACGTTGCCAGTTTATTGATCATTTTAATAAAATATAACTCACATATCTAATATTTGAGTAAGTTGATGTATTTGTATACTTATTTTGATAAAATTATTGTGGAAAAAATATAAACTTTCCCCTATAGGCTAGTAGGTATTGTATTTATAAATTTGAGGATTGTGGGTTCGATTCCCAACAAAGACCTTGCCTGTTTTTTTCACAACAAAAATAAAAATTGACTGACGGTGGACCTGTTCAGTGATGAAGGCATGGTCACATGTGTCGCTTTGCTGTCTTATACTTATACTTTCACCATCTGTCCCATCTTTTCTCTATCCATTTTCTAAAGAATGTAGCACGGAACTTGGCTAAATAGGCATTGTTGCCTGAAATGCTATTTCTCTTTACAAAAAAAAAAAAAAAAAAATATCTGTATTAAATTGAACCTGTAATAAATTTAAAATCAAAATAAATTAAAATCAAAACGTTCAGCACCGTCTTTTTTTTGTACTTTAAATCGCCTCAAATCTGTAAAAAGAATTTTGTCAAACGTGTATTTGTAAAGAACTACATACTATACCGTTTGCCAGCCATCAATCACTCTTTCTATTTGGTGGGCCAAGGGCGTTTAGAGCAGTTGAAATTCCCACTGTTCCTTAAAATTAGTAGGAACACTGCCTCTTCGAAATCCCCTAGCGAGTGATGGATTTTTTCTCAATTCTCCCACTAATTTTTCAAATTGATTCGCGTTGGTAACTTTATTTTTCCATTTTACTTTTTTATAATATGTTTTGTATTTTTAGTTTTTATAATTTTATTAGATTTTTGCGTATAACAGCATAACACCAAAATCAAAGACGAAAATATCAACGGCAATTTAAGGCATCATCAACGTTATATTGTTCTACAGAATATCAAAAATGTATTGCCAGTCATCGATAAATGGCAATATTGCCAACGAAAATATTAAATCCGTATTCAACAAACGATAAAAACGACGTCGTCTTGTGTTGCCGTCGCCAAACAGAATATGGGGGTGATTGTTTTATACTTTCTGCAGATTTTTTCCACAGTTTCAGTTTTTTTAACTTTCTAAAGTTTTATTTTTTGTTAATTTTTTGTTTTTGTTTTCAATTTCCTAAAATTTTATTTTTTGTATTACATACTGAAAATTTTAATTTTTTCTGTATTATCTGGAGATTCTTTTAATTTTTAATCTTCTTTGTTTTTTTTTTTTTTGATCTTCCGGAGCTTTATTTTTTATATTAAATTTTTTTTATTTTCTAGAGATTTATTTTGTTTAATTTTTTGGAGTTTTTAGTTTTTTATATTTTTTCAGATATTTTTTTAATTTTCTTGAGATTTATTTTTTGTTTATTTTATTTATTTTTATTATTTTTGGAGTTTTATTTTTTGTATTTCTGAAGATTTTGTTCATTTTCTAGAGTTTTATTTTTCAATATTTTCTGGTATTTGCTTTTTTAGTTTCTAGTTTCATTTATTTTTTTATTTTCTAAAGTTTTATTATTTTATATTTACTTATTTTTTTTTTAATTTTCTAGAATTTTATTTTTTATTTATTTTGTGTTTTACTTTTATAATTTTTATATATGATTTGTTATTTTATGTTTTTATTTTTTTTTGCTTCCTACAGATGTTTTTAACGGTTTTATTTTTGGGAGGTTTTATCTTTAATTTATTGTGTATTGTATTTTTATAATTTTTATTTTTATATATGATATTTTTTTCTTTGCTTTCTAACACAGTTTTATTTTGGGGACTTTTTTTCTAGAGTTTTATTTTTTTATACATTTTGCAAAATTATATTTTTTTTATTTTCTGCAGATGTTTTGTCGATTTCTAATATTTTATTTTTAGTTTTTTATTTCCTAAAAATATTCTGCAAAATATTTTTATTTTCTAGAGTTTTATTTTAGTTCATTTTCTAGAGTTTTATTTTGTTATATTTGTAATTTTTTAAAGTTTTATTTTTCGAAATTTCGGTAGTTTAATTTTTTTTTTTTAATTTCTAGTCTTATTTATTTTTTATTTTCGGCAGTTTTATTTTTTTTATAGGTTCTATTAATGTTTTTTTTAATTTTTGGATTTTTTTAACTTTTTTTTATTTTTTGGAGTTTCATTTTTTTATTTTATAAAAATTTTAATTTCTTATTTAATTTTTTGAAGTTGCATTTCTTTGTTTAGTGTTTGGAGATTTAGTTCAAGTTAACTTATTTTTTTGTTGTTTTTATTAATTTTGGTTCTTTGTTAAATCTTAGACTTTTGCTTGGTACTTTTTATTTTGTGAATTTTGAATTTATTTTTTCAAAATTTTACTTTTGGAATTTTTTTTGTATTTATTGAATCAACAAAAAAATTTTATTTTTCGATAAATAAATTAGTTAAAATTTTTGTGAGATACACGGCTCTTGACTTTCCTATTTAGAAGAGCCATTATTTCTTTGGCTGCATGGCAAGTGGTGCCATTCGGTTTGATCCACATATCGTCCAGGTCCATATTCTCCATTTCAAATAACAACACGTTTGTTGTCATCTCGCTATAGTAATCTCCATTCTCAGTAATTTTTCGTAGAACTTCGGACCGATGATACCGCCAGCCTATAAAGTGCATCAATAACAGTTACTCTGTGTGGATACATTACATTGTGATTCGATGCACCACAGTGTGCTTTGTCGCATTTCTGTTTGTTCAAACCAATTATTTAGCTTCAGCTCTTGAGTCATTTGAACCTTGCAAATTTTTATTCCTAATTCGCGAGAGTAATATTCGTGAGATCTTCAATTGTTGGACGCGATTAAGAGTGAATACTACTGGCTCTTCTATCGTGAAGAAAAACAAAACGCTGGGCACACATAGATGTTTTCACATTCCCTACAGACACGTTTTGCTAAAATATGAGCACAATTTTCCCAAATGTGGACAAGTGCGATTTGGTGACCAAGAAATCACAAAGGGAAAGAAATGATATTTTGTAAAAGGCTTCATTAATCCTAAAGCTCTACCCCTTTGAGTACTTTTCCATGGTTAAATTTGTCAAATTTTGACTTAAGAATGTGACTTCAAATTAAATTATTTTAGGACCACCCTTTATAAAAAACCAAATCTTGCGATTTTGTGAATAACATCGTTGTGCTGGTTAGTAAGTGAATTTCTTAAATGCGAAGCTACAAAAAATTTTTATCATGGACGACTCTTAGATATATTGCATGTGAGAATGACGTATGCATATGCATGACGAATTGCCTATACCGTTTCGCCTGTGGTTTGGAGTGTTTTAGAAAAAAAAAAACAAACAAACAAACACACAAACAAACAAACCCACTCACCTCTATTTGCTGGCCCATTTAGCAAAATAAAAATAAAACAGAAAAATTAATTGTTGGAAAAGAAAAACTTGGAGGCTTTTTTTCTTTCACTTACGTCTCTCATTACACTAAAAACAGTAACAACAACAACAACACCAACAATAGTAACAATAACAACTAATTACTACCACTTTAGGGAAAACAATGCTTTAATGTAAATAAATAACAAAAACAACAAAAAAAATAAATAAAATAATAATGAAAACACCTTGAATGGTGTCGAGTTTATTTGTTTGTTAAATTGTTTATGACAAACAAGTGTTTGTTGAATTGTAATTAGAATCTTAAGAGAAATTATATGAATGTCTGGCGAAACTGAATTTGTCTTTATTATGCTGCCTGCAGTCTACAATTTCTAATTAAATTAAAATAATTGCTTCACCGTTAATTTGTAATTTAATTTATGCTTTTCAAAACTGGATTTATTTTTATAATTCAGATTTATTTTTTTTTCCTTTTTGTTTAATTTAACGTTAATTTTATCGCTAAAATATTTCTAATGTTGTTATCAGTTTAATTTTTTCTCCTTTGGTACTTTTAGTGTTGACCTGACAGACTGTTTATGAATGTTCACATGAATATAGAGTGAGTTACGAGCAGGTAAAAATTATGAATGGAATGACCAACCATCAACTAGCTTTTTATCACTTCTATTTGCTCGTTTAATAAACAAAAAAAAAATCTTACGTTTAAAGTCACTACCTTACGGAAACAGTGTGAAAACTCTGTTTTTTTGCACAAATTTGTTTTGAAAATCATGCCTCTTTTCGAAATACCTATCGGGGACTGCGTTCACAGTTCGATTAACATTGGAATGCTTTCGCATCATGCATACTCTTAATGATAAAACGCATCCACTGGCACATCATAGAGTACGTACAAAAGAAGTCACTGATGCTGTAGAGCGCAGCGTAAATGAAGACCCGAATTGATTGGATATGTGTTATGGAAACTTGTGCAAAAAGATCTCATTTTGCGTGTTTACAAAATTCAACTCGTGTAAGAGTTGAAGCCTAGCAAGACGTAGACTGGATCAAACAAAAAATTTACCATTGATCCAGATTTTCATAAGCGAAGCTGACTCGTTTGTTTGAATGTGTACTGCAATCAATAAAACTGCCGTATTTAGAGTGATGATAATCCTCAATGCTCTAAGGCCTGGTGAAATGTTTAAAAACGATGCTGGTAAGAACATTACAGTCAAGGGTAATTGCTTGCTATAGAGCCATGAATATTGAAATTTTCGATCATCAATTGAACAGCCATATTATGCAGGAGCTGAGGTTTGAACAAGACAGCGCATCTTGTCACACAGCTCGTGCCACAAATGATTTATTGCCGAAAACGTTTGTTAATCGCATGTTTCAAATTTCGAACCCGTTAATTGGTCGTCAAGATCGTGCGATTTAACGTCGCTAGACAATTTTCTGTGATGATATATTTAAAGTCGCTAGTCTACGTCGATAAGCCGAAACGATAAGCCCCTGGGACAACATTCGGCGCATTCTAGCCGCTATATGGCACAAATATTGGAAAATAATTATCGAAAATTTAACGTCCAGATTAGTCTATGTCCGAGCCGGCCATATGCCAGAAGTCATATTAAAATTATAATGTCAAAAGATTATCTTTCGAAAAAAAAATTTTTTATGTCAATTTCAAAAATTCATCCCTGGGTTCTTTCATTTCAAAGTGCTTTACCTCTACAAAAAAAAACACCCTTTACAACAAAACCTTGACCGTACATTGATTGTCTAACTCATAAAATTATTTGAAATAAAAAGTACAAATAATTTGTTCAAATAATTGATCAATTTAATTCAGTAATTGAAAAAATTTATACGAAAAGAGTCGTTAAACCGCAACAGAAATAAACGTAAAAATAAAGGAGAAGCAGAAGAATTAATAAATACAGCTGCACGTACTGAACACACAAGTGTTTAAAAATTAATTTCAAGATCGTGACGAAAGGTTTTTCAGAAATTGTTTTTTTAACAAAAAAATTCTTCTTAATTATGCGGCAAAAAATTATTGAAAAACAAACATTTGTTAATAAAGAGACGTTTTTGCATTAAATAGTGTTGCAACGGAAAAGTACCTTTTACCAAAAATACACTCTCTAAAAAGGTTGTTTGAAATGTGCCCACAATAAAATAAAAAGTGTGTTTTAATTGGAATACAAAATGTGCCTGGAAAGCATTTTAATTAAAATAATAGTAATGTAAGATATCACGACATTTTTATGGTCTCCTGGGCTATGCGCTCTTTGCTTCTAGGGAGCATTTAATTAGTAATGTCACTCTTCGATATACTAATGGAACGTTATTCTGGAAATAGTACCTGGAATGTGATTCAAATATTTAGCCTGGCCTAAGGGCTAGAGAAAATAATTCAGCGGGTAATGGGCAACATTAGCCAACTACTAAATTTATCGTTCACACCAATCTCTTAAAACCATAGCTTACATATATCGAAGCTTTCGAGCAGTCGTCACTTAACTTGTTTTTACACAGCTTAAACGACACCGAATCAATTTTGGCTGGTCTTCTTCTTCTTCTACAGCATTTAGTTTGGCCAAAAAAAATTTTTCGCTTTAATATTTTTCTGAAAAAGAATTTGAATTGAAAAAAAAGTACTTTTTTAAAAGAGTACGAAAAAGTTTTGTTTTTCTTAAAAAAAGCGTTTTTAAGGTAAAAGTACCATTTTGAGAAACTTGGTTAGAAAAGGTACTTTTTGAATAAAGGTACTTTTTTCAAAAAGGTACTTTTTGAAATAAGTGCTTTTTGTAATAAATACTTTTTAAAATTAACCTAAAATAAAGCAATGAAAACATTTGCTATTTTCTTTTCTGCCATGGCGCCTGTCTCAAACTGGTTCGTGGCTTAAGCTGCTAAACGGCTTCCGTACACAGTGCAAAGTTTTCCGGACGCACTAAAGTCTTGATGATAATAGAAGTCACGATAAAATTTAAATTAATTACAATAATCTTTTCTAACACCATATAAATCATGCATGAAGGGATGAATTATGAAATGATCTGAATTTGTGTTCTTTTACAGCTGAATGCCAGTAATAAATTTTAAAGCTGTTGCAGCTTAACAACTGGAAAACTATCGTTTGTGTCTTGACATCCTATAATATTTTTCTAAAGAGAAATTTGTATTTAAAAAAAGTACTTGTCTTAAAAGAGTGCCAAGAATTGTTTTGTTTTCCTTATAGCAAATTTTTTACAACAAATAGACTCTTTTAGAGAAAGTACCTTTTTGAGAAAGCACTTTAACTAGGAAATGTTTTGTTTTTAGGCTAAAGTACTTTTTTTTTAGTGAATAATTTGTTTTAATCAATACTTTTAAAAATAAGTTTTGTAAAAAAAAAATTATGAAAACGTTGTTGGAAAAGGAGTAAAAATTATTTATTTCTTAAAAGGACGTCTCTCATAATATTTTCCTCCAAAAAACATCTGTGTATTAGAAAAGAACTTTTTGGAAAAAGTACATTTTGATAAAGGTACTTTTTGATAAAAGTACTTTTTGATAAAAGTACTTTTTGATAAAAGTACTTTTTGATAAAAGTACTTTTTGCCAAAAATACTTCTTGATAAAAGTACTTTTTGAAGCAAACGCATTTTGAAATTTTCTTTTTAAAAGAAAAAATATTTTTTTGTTGAAAAGCATTTTTAAAAAATCCTTTCCACTAAGACGCGCAGCTTAAAAACACACATAACGTTTAAAAATGAACAGTCATAAGGCAACATTTATTTTAAAGTCTGTTTAATTGTTCAGAATTAATAACGACATGAAAAATAATAACGAGTTTGAATTTCGTGTCACGAGAGTATTTTCTTCAGTATTTAAATATTTGACTTTGAATTTTTTTCTGTCTAATAATTAAAATTATTAATTTTTTTTTTGTCTGAAATGACGATTTTCAGTGTTTTGCTAATATTTTCAAGTTCATTGAACAATAATTTTCATTTTGAATTTTAAATTCTTGCAATTATTTTCGACTGCTTTTAATTATATTGGGTTGGCATGATTTAACTGAAATTAAGAAACGTGTGTGCAAGTTTAAATTATAAACATTAGAATTAATTATGTTGCCGGCTATAAGACAACGAGCTTAGAAAGACTTATTTTATTAACTTTCCCTGGGTTTTAAAAGAAACATCCACATTGAAAGAAACAAAAAAATGGAAAAAATATTAATCAAAAATAACAATGCTAAAAATGCTATAATTTGTATTGGAAATTTTTATAAACCAAATAAGTTTTTCTTTTGTGCCATATATATATATATATATATATATATTTATATATATATATATATATATATATATATATATATATATATATATATATATATATATATATATATATATATATATATATATATATATATATATATATACACACACAATACAAGCTTTACATTTTACCAAAGAATAAGAAACAGCATAGAAAAACAAGATTAAAAATGCGACATGTTTGCCAAATATAGAACGACAATGCAAAACATTCAAGATTTAATAGTCAAAGAAGATAAGAAAACAGAAATACAAAAAAGGTAAAGAAACAAAACTAGAAAACAGTCTTAAAACCTGCCGTTTTAGAAAATGCAGTTTTTATACAACTCACTTTATCTGTCTCGTTTTCTCTCTGCCTCTCTCTCTTTCACTCTCACTCTCTCGCTGTATGCATTTACTGGCATGGAAAACCGTAAATTTAACCAACTAAAAAACGTTTTTTTTTAAGTCAAAATTATTAAGTTTAAGTGTTAAAAACTATTTTTTTAAACGGGGTTTTAAGCCTGCTGTACGATTTAAACGCATAAATATAAAAATGTCCTTCTCAAGAGCTCAAAGAATTATTACTGGGTGGTGGGGACCAATTTTTTAGATAATACTCTTTATTATACGCCATCATAAAATTTTATTTGCAATAAATTTGTCGTTTCATTGACTGTGTGACTGTGTGACATGTGGCACTGTCCTGTTGAAACCACATTTCAGTGATATCCACCTCGTCGATAATAGGCAAAAATTGAGTTGTTAGCATCTCACGGTAACGTGATCCATTGACTGTGATCGCATTTCCAGCCTCATCTTAGAAAAAAAAAACAACGGCCCAATCACAACTCCAGACCACATACAGAGTGTCACGTTGAGCATATAAAGGTTTCTCAATAATTGCTCTAGGATTTTCAGAAACCGAAATGCAGCAATTTTGCTTAATGACACACCCTGACAAGTGAATATCGGCTTCGTATTAAAAAAAAATTATTTTTTCAGAAAAAACCTAGGTCGCTCGGCTTCAATTCTGCTCCAATCAAACCTTATAGGGCTCAAAGTCTAACCCTAATGCAAAAATCGCCTTCAGGTGGTTGTTGATAACCCCCATTGTAGAGAGAGTCGAAAAATAGACTAATTTGGATCTGTTTCAATACTGTGGCTCACGGCTGCGATGTTTTCAGTTGAAAGACACCAAAATCACAAACGATATTAAAGCAACATTAACGTCATATTATTTTACAGAACACCAAACATTTGTCGCCATTCATCGATAAATGGCAATATTGACAACGACAATACGGATTTACAACAAACGATAAAAAATGACGTCGTCTTGTATTGTCGTCGCCAAACAGAATAACGGTGACTGTCGAACCTGTCGACTCAGATTTAACGACCAAATTGTTAATAGCGCTCCCGACGATTATATTGTCCGAAATGTAACTTTATCGGAACCACCATTTTCATAGTGGATTTTGATTATTTTAATGGGATTTTCGTGAGAAATTAAATCCAAAACTATCATGTTGTTGGTGTTGCCATAATTGAAAAACAAACTTTTTGTTGAAAACCCCGTAATATAATACTCGTTGCAGACAAGAAACTCGATTAACCGGCAAGGCATTCAAATAAAACTCATACTGGTTTAACATTAAAAATACCAATTACCATCTATGTCCTGCTTTTGTTATTGTTTTTATGTTTATCAGCACTTCTATGGCATGGATAATCCAACTCAACTTAAACTCAAGACTCTTTTATAGCCTTAAAAAATTGAATAAATATGGCGAGAAAGACAGTGGCGAGATAATAAAGTTTATAAGTGGTTTTTGCATGTCACCTTGCCAGGAGAACAGTGTTCCTATTTTCTTCACATTTATTTTAACTCTTAAGTTAGACACGCTTAAGGTGTAGTAAAACTTTTCTTACGATAATTTAAGCATCATATGTTTATATAATTTGACTGTTTCCTTCATGTCTCGTATCAAGTTGTATCTATCACGTCTGTGATCGACAAATAAGTTTTAGCTTGTTGCTTGAATGTTTTTTTTTTACCGTAAATTGTATTATCAAGGGCTTAAGGCGTTAAAAAATATTTAATAGAAAAAAAAACAATTTTTCAACCCTGATTTACACTAAAAAAAAAATTCTTTTTTTTTTCTAATATCGTTCACATTTCTGTTCAATTATGGCAACAATTTTTTATAACAAAAATATGGAAACATTTCTTTGCTTTTGATTTCTTCTTTCACAAACGTATTCAGTGAATTGTGAAAAGTAAAAATATTATCTTTATAAGGAAACTTGTATAATGTGATTTCATTTCATTTTGTGTTTTTTATTTTATTTTTTAGTTTTTAATTTAAATGTGCAGAGAAATTAAAGATTTTATAAAACAATTTGGTTGTCATAGGAAAGTTTTTTATAAATTTTATTTAAAGATATTTTAATGTGGCAAATATTTATTTCATGAAATTCCTTATGGAAAGGAGTATAAACAAATAAATAAAGGGTGTTTTTTTAAGCCCGATAGAACTTAAAATTGTAAAAAATAACACAAAAAATTAAATTGTAATCAAAATTTCTTTTTTATTCGAAGGATCAATACGTGACATTAACATTTGAAAATGATTTCGGGCATATGGGCACCGCGGCTGTTCTTGACGAAGCGCATTCTGGACGTCCAATTTTGGGCCACTTTTTCGAGCACTGCTGGGCGTATGTCACGAATAACACGAACAATGCTGTCAATTGTTGCTGGTTTATCAGCATAAACCAGTGACTTCACGTAGCCCCACAGGAAATAGTCGAGTGGTGTCAAATCGCACGACCTTGGAGGCCAATTGACAGGTCCATTTCTCGAAATCAACTTATCGCCAAATTTTGATTTCAATAAGTCGATGGTTGCGTTCGCTGTATGGCACGTAGCGCCATCCTGTTGAAACCACATCTCGTCCGGATCAATGTCATCCATATTTTCAAACAAAAAATCATTGATCATGGTGCGGTAACGATCTCCATTGACCGTAACGCGAGCTCCGGCCTCATTTTTGAAGAAATAAGGTCCGATGATGCCACCAGCGTGAAAACCGCACCAAACGGTGCATTTTTCTGGATGTAATGGAGTCTGTAGGGTCTGTTGTGGATTGGTCTCACTCCATATGCGGCAATTTTGCTTATTAACAAACCCGTTAAGCCAAAAATGCGTCTCATCGCTGAACACAATTTTGCGATAAAACAACGGGTCAGTTGCCAACTGCTCTAGAGCCCAATCGGCGAAAGAACGACGCATATAATGGTCTCGTGGCTTCAATTCCTGCTGGATCTTATACGGGTGTAGGCCGAGATCTTTGCGCAAAATTTTCCACGTAGTGGACGGACGGACAGAGCCCCAATTCCTGCGACCGACGACGAATTGATAAATTTGGATCTTTTTCCACACTTTCGTTTACAGCGGCGATATTCTCTTCAGTACGCACATTCCTTCGACGTGTTGGTGTTATTGCATCCTCTAGAGAGTATGTGGTACGAAATCTATCGACAGTTCGACGAATGGCTTGTTCAGATGCACAATTATGTACGCCATAAAACTGACGAAGTCGTCTATAAGTTGCGCGAATCGACGACTGATTTTCAAAGTAAATTTGGATAATTTCGTAGCGTTGTTCAAGCGAGAGTCTATTCATGATGATTTGCCAGAGTATACTGAAACAAATAAAACAAAATGTTTCATCAAAATTTCATTTTTTGTGTTACTTTTTACAATTTAAAGTTCTATCTAGCTTAAAAAAACACCTTTTAGATAATCAAAAGCAGATAAATGTAACACTGCTGTAGCTTTAAATGAAACTGACTATAACGCACGGATTAACAATATTGTAGAAGATATAGCAAAGTACACACAAGTAAATAATGACCCTACTCCCAAATTTCAAAAGACTAATTAACATAAATTACCAATATTTTAAAAAGAAATAAGCTTAAAGCAGATATTGCTATTGTACCTTAGGTTATGCAGACTGCCAAAAATTCACAAAGAGAAATTTCCTTTAAGGCCAATTTGTTCGTTTGTTAATACTCCATCTTATGAATAATGTAAATAGGTTATTAAAATATTAAAAAATATCACTGAGAGTTCTAAATTTAATATAAAGGATTCGATTGAATTTAAAGGAAAAATTAAAAACGAACTCATCAATCCTCATGGAAATTTTCCTGCAACGTCTCGATTTACTACACATAAAGACACTAGTGGAAAAACACAAAATAACCCAGTACTATAGATACGTGGATGACATCATATGCATCCCCGAATCAGACAACGCCGAAAAAAATTTTAACAGACTTAAACACAATTCATAATAATATTACATACACAATGGAAAAAGAACAAGAACAAGATGTTGACATTATCTTGACATCACAATAGCCCAAGAAAATGAATATTTAACATTTGACATTTACCGAAAACCAACTACCACGAACACCACCATCCACATCACTTCGAATCACCCTACTCAATATAAACATAAATAATCCCACTTAGTTCGGACAAATACAACAATGAACACAAGACAATTTATACCATAGCTAAAAACAATGGCTACCAACCAACTACTATTACCAAACTCCTTACACAATGCAACACTAGAAACAGAAATAAAGAAGACAAAGATCAACAGATACATCACGACGGTACACTTTAACCAGCAGAAAAACCTTTTTCACAAAGAAGGTTTACTTACGCCACTAAAAAGCAGCAACACTTTGAGACACAATATTCGAACATCGACAGAAATAGCTGACAAATTTAATTCCAGGGGAGAATACCGGTTTACTTGTACCTGGAAACGTACGACGTACACTAAAAACAAGATTTGCAGAACACAAAAGAGAAAGAGAAGACTCCAACTTTATATTACACCTTGAGAATCACGAACACTTTCCAGGGGAAATAGATTAATGCATGACTTTACTGCATCCTAGCAAAAAAGGACGAAGACTAGATATTTTTGAAAACATGGAAATCTACAAAACAAAAACTTTTGATAGCGAAATTATAAACAAAAACAGATCATAAACGCAATCAAACGAAAAACACCCTCAGATGGACACACGTAACTGAACAATAACAAAAGACGGAAATATCTAAATTAATGCCCACATAAAACGTCAGATAACCGATATTCTGACTACGTAGATAGACACGACGATTGTGGGATAAATACCTGGACCAGAAATAGTGGCACTGGTACGTGATACAACGTTGTCTGAAGCTGATGTATTCATATCGAAAGCTTTCGCCACTTGCGAACAAGTAGCCAGGAAAGACGTTAAGAGGAGGTATTGAAAACAGTAGTTCATTCTCTGGCGAAACAAGCACAAACAATTTGGCACCAAAATTATAAACCGTCACGTGCAAGATCATAAAAAACTAATATCTTCTGATGTTGGATCATTATTTCCAAGTATTCCTGTTGATTTGGCGATCAATACAATAGAAAAAAAAATGGAATGTTTTAGAAAATTTTACGAAAATAGAAGATAATAGATAGATAGATAACACATGTTACAGCTCGTCCATGACAACCCCGATCGATGTTCATAAAAAAGTCATAATGAAAGTGTTCAAAGCAATCCATCAACCTCAATTCGAAGCCGTGTTCAGTAGCTTGGTCTTCAAAGAGCAACTTTGGCCATAATTTTGCACAATGCTTTGCATTTGTTTCCATAAAAGATTCAGTTGACACAAGGGCTTCTTCCACGAGACCATTTACGTTGCCATACATATGCCAATAGAATGTTACAGCTCGTTCATGAAAAAATCATAATGAGTGACGAGGCACATTTTCATTTGAATGCATATATAAACAAACGGAATAGTGGGTTCTGGCGAATGGGAAACCCTGAAATTATTTAACAAACAGCCTTGCATCCATTAAAAGTGACATTCTGGTGGGCAATTTGGTCAGGGGACACCATTGAACCTTACTTGTTGGAAAATTAAAACGGCGTAACGATAAATGTGAATAGGGACCGATATCGTGATAAGTTTGAAAAATTTTTAACGCCACAACTGCATGCTTTGGGCTTGATTAGTAAGTGGTATCAACAAAACGGTGCCACATCCCATTCAGCCAGGATTGCAATGGAACTAATTCAAGACCTCTTTTCAAAATAAGTTATTTCTAGAAATAGTGATGTTGGTTGGCCTCCACGGTCGCCTGATTTGATTGCTTTGGACTTCTTTTTGTGGGCATATCTGAAAAGCAAGGTTTATGCAAAAAAAACCTGTAACGCTTCAGCAACTCAAACAAAACGTAATTAATGAAATATGAGAGAATGTAATGAAAAAATGGGCTCAAGAGGGATCGAATTGTGAGACAAACAGGGGCGGACATTTATCTGATATTAAATGAAATACTGTTGTTATTTCCCGTCTTATCTGGCTGTTGTTCTCTTGGCGAGCGCTTTCAAAGTGAAAACGTCATTGTCAGGCCGCGATATAATTCATACTGGTGAGACCGTGATCGCGTTTAGGTAATTCTGTTGTTAAGTTCGTATCTAGGCATGTAGGCAGAATGCCAGCCACATACCTTCCGGTGCGTATAGCGGCAAAGTATACATAAGTCTTCGGCAATATGATCTTCGGGCTTATTGCCCTAGACTAGCGACTTTAAATATCCCAACAGAAAATAGTCCAGCGGCCTTAAATCGCACTAACTTGAAGGCCAATTCACGGGTCCAAAAAGTATAACGAAGCGGTTAACAAACGTTTGGTTAAATAAATCAATTGTCATACGAGCTGTGCAACATGTTGCGCCCTCCTGTTGCTGCACATCATGATTGTTCAATGGTTTTACGAAAAATTTAGTAATCATGGTAATCATTGACCGTAACATACGCACCACTGAGTCCACTAGCCGGAAAGCACACCAAACGAGTAGTTTTTTGGAATGTAACAATGTTTTTTAATTTGGTTTGGAAACAAACCGGTTTCGGCTATTTGGCATCTTCAGTGTTCTCTCTATACTCCTGAGTATAAAGAGAACACTGAAGATGGCAAATAGTCGAAACCGGATTGTTCACAAACAAAATTTGACGCTGGGTGACGTAAAATCATACACAAATAAATTAAATCCCGTCGGAGAATATACGCACATATCAATGGTTTTTAACATAGACTTGAGGATATCATCACTTCAAATACGAGAATTTTGTTTAATGACGTACCACTTCAAACAAAGGTGGGCGTCGTTGCTAAACAAAAATTGTCTTATGAAATCGGCGTTGGGTATTTTAGACACAACCATCATTTGCAAAATAAATTTGAACAATTTGGATCTTAACAGTTACCAAAATGGCAGCCAGGCCATTAAAAAAGGTTTTAACCTACTTACCTCTATGAAAAACAGTCGACAGAATGAAAATTATTTCACTTTGAAAATTGTTAAAGCATAACAAGCGGCTGATATACTTTTTTTTTGTTTCCATTTATGGACCAGTCCTCACGATTAATGAAGTCTCACAAGTAGAGGGATGGGACACAGCTCTGATAGTTTAGTAGTAAAAAAGAATATGACATTATTTTTCACCCCAGCACCTTTTTACTGTGGGTGAAGATGAACGTAAATATGAAAGGAGGGAAAAAGAATTTCAAGAGAGTTACATATAAGTAGAAAGCTCTATTGTGCCTAAATCCCAAAAGGGGAGAAACCCTCGTGTTTCAAAGCAGACCTAGGAGGTGTGAATGCATTATTGCACTGGGAAGTGTCAAGGTGAAGGCAGTGAAGGCATAAGGCCTTGCTTGCAGTTAGAAAACTTTACATACACAGGGTTATTATTGAGTTGCAATAACCTTAATTGTCACGATCCGTCATTTATATGCTTAATGACCAACGATTTGACTTTGACAGGTGAAGTGCATTTTTAACGTGTCATTATATTAGTTAAAAATTTCATTAATAGCAAACGACTTTTATATCCAACCCCGATACCATTCAATTGTTAAAACCCCCATAATTTGAGAAAACATTTTTGTTTCAAGCTAAAATTAAAATTAAGAGCAGTTAACCCTTTGACGACCATAGGCAAATATGCTTGCCCGGGGTTCCTTAGATTATATATTTGTCCAGCTAACAGATACAGCAAATTTGTCAAAGTGGGGCCATCGGGCCCCACTTGTTCCCTACGAGGCTCCAAATTTGGCCAAAAAAAGTATTTATGACGAGGGCTGCCAAGGGGTGAAAATAGGGCGCAAGGGGATAAGAGTCAATTATGTTTTGGATTCAACCTTAAGCTATCAAAATATATAATGGATAAGTTTGCGTAAATTCCAAGCTGTCTACAACTAATCAAATTATGTTTGGCAATTATGTTTGCCTATGGGTTGAAACGAAAATAAACGTTTCTAAAAAAACTTTACAATTATAACCTCTAAATTCGAACTTTTGAGCGCTTTTTCTTAGATAATGTTAAACACTGACACACAGCATGCCTGTGTTTAGTATTTTGCATTTATATATTGAAACGAAAAAGGGGAATCACCAAGTTGCAATACATACAAATGAACACATGTAAGTATTTTGACAGTCTTTATTTGAAATTTAAAATGAGTGGAGCAGCCCGAGATCGTTTCTTTTTCCTTCGACCAGAGCAAATCGAACAACTTTTACTTTGCGATTTTAGTGATGACGACTAAGAAGCTGTTACAAACTTGGACACAGAAGTGTTTTATTTCTTGAAAATGACGCTTTGGAAATGCAAGATGTTGAGCTTATAGAAGTTATCATTGAGGGTAGTATGCACGTTGACCATAACCCAGCTGGCGCAGTAGATGAGCTAATTACATCGAATTTAAATGTTGTACAAGCGCCAATAATACCAACGTTATTCATACCACCCGAAAAGATCTTCCGCTTTAGACAGACTCTTGCTTATAAGAATCCCGTTTTTACCGGATTTAAAGAGGATTGCGCATACAAACATTCCCAAATTTTAAAGCCCGTTGTGCATATGCATGAAGAAATCCCTTCAGTGAACGGTGTGTTCAACAGCGTTTGTAATTTTGAAGGTAAGTTTTTATCAATCGTAAATTGATTGCCCACTGATTATACAGCACTATAACAACGGAATGGGAGTGGTCGATCTAATGGATCAAAAAAAAGTATATTATGAGTACGATTGTAGAAGTAAATGGCGTTTTTATTTACGTTTGTTCTTCGACCTTTTCGAGTTATGTGTTCACAATAGCAATATAATATATAAAAAACTCATATTAGCCAACAGTTCCTCAATCAATTTGACCTCCATTGTATTTCGGGCAGCTTTAGCCAAAGAGTTGATAAGTAGCTTCAATTCAAGGAAGCGTGCCTTTTCAGCCGCAGTCAAATGCGGAACCCATTTTATAAGCAAACCTAAATCTCTCCATAAAATGGAAAAACGTGAAGGTTGGAAACGGTGCTCTCATTGTGCTTCTAATAAGTATAGTCGCACAAATGTTTTTTGCGTTCAATGTAATGTGTTCCTTTGCTTCTCTACATCCCGTGATTGCTTTGGAATCTATCACGAACAACAATAATTATAATAAATTTTTGTGATCTCTTGTACTTTTTCTTTTCTTGTATTGTTTCTGCAATTAAATAATTTGCGAAGAAAAATTTCGTTTCAACCCATAGGCAACTATATTTGCCAAGCAAAATGGGGAACTTAGAGGGTTCCATGGAGGGCAATTTTTTTTTTCATAACTACTATTAGACCATAGATCGCGAAAATATAACACAAAAGTAAATCGCTTCAGCCAAAAATGTTTGGTCGTCAAAGGGTTAAGCAAAACTCACTGGTATGAAAAAATCAAGACTTAAAGTTTCTAAACAAAACTGCTTTTGAAAATAACATTAAACGTCAAACACAAATGGCAATGGGTCATAAAATTTGTTTTAAAATCACAAAAAAAAAACACAAAACTAAAAACAATAACAACAAACTAATACAACCCACATGCAGGAGATTAGCGCAGGTAGACTTATGGCTGAATAAATATAAAAAAAAAAAAAATAAAAAACAAGTCAGCAGCTATCAATACCATGTTAGACTGCACGATTAACTGCAAAATTAGCCCTGACACCGGTTTGCAGACAGAGTTGCCACATATTTATTTTTTTTTATTTCCCCAAAAATTTTGAAGAAATTATCAAAAAAAAAAAAATAAATTTTATAAAAAGAAAACTAAAAATCTCGCCAAATATCAGGTCTGAGCAAAAAATAAGAAAGTTAAAAATATTTATTTTTTTTTAAACAAATCGCTGTGCTTAAATAGACAGACTGATTAACAGCTAAAGCTAACATGCTTCAGCCAAATACTCTATTTTATTTTGTTTCTATAACAACTGTGAACTTACACTGCCAACAGAGAGCGCTGCATTATAAGGAAATTGCCATAGCAGCCCCAGTAGGTTTTTCAAGTTCATGGCGCTCATGCAGTATTTACCATCAGGCGGAATTATAGGATTTGAGAGTAGAAAATAGATTGTAAGACCACGAAATTTCGATTATTATAATTTTTCGAAACAGTTTTATAGGTCCTCCGGCATTAAGTTGGCGTACAGCTGTAAAAAATAAAAATAAAACAAAAAATTTCAGACGTTTCTCCTAATATTTTTTAATGGGATAGAAGAGTCTATGACGATTATGTGTGAGGAAAAATATCGGTCAAATGCTTGGCACGGCTTCGGTGGCATACCTCTAACCGATGATTCATACTTTCAATGGCTCTGAGACATAATTGAGCTTCAGTGTCGTTACTGTGTAGTATTATCTCCTCCTTTAGCTCTTGGATTGCTCTTGCTTTATTGACGTACACTTTTTCTTTTCAATATCCCTAAATTGTGTCGGCCAATTAACAATGTCACGAAGTTAGATAATGCGGTCATTAAATTTCTTACACAAAAGACCAATTGTTTCGTTGATTGTGTGACAAGTGGCACCATCTTATTGTCCAGGTCTATATCCTTGATTTCTGACCACAAGAAATCCATTGTCGTGTCGCGATATCAAACACCCGTCACGCTAACTGATTGCGCCATAAACCGCCTCAAATATCACTTTTTGTGGATGCATCGAGTACTGAAGAAATTCGATTAATCTTTTGTGGTTTCCATTAAAATTTTTTTAATCCGGAACTTTGCCCATATTTTGCTTAGTAGGAGAACTTCAAAACATACTACTTTGAAACTTGGATTATGATAATGGTTCTACTCTTTTGCCAATTTCAAATCGAAAACTCATTCTTTTCGTTGTGACGAAGGTTAAAGAATGGCCTGGCCTCAATGATTCTACTTCTCGCGTTTGAAACGTATATTCAGAAAGCGATAGTTGAATTTTTTTTTTTTTAGAATGTTTTAAGGTCTTCAATCGGGAAACTATCAACCTTGAAACGTCTAAATCATTCTTTAAAAACTTTTGCACATCATTTGTCTTTAAATTTTTCTAAGAATATAGAGACCTTGTGCATAGAATATAGAGAATAGAGAATGTAGACAGAAGGAGAATGAAATCTAAAAGCTCCCAAATACCATTAAATGTCATCAAACATATTTCTGGCTACTCTGTTTTCACTTAGTCTATAGTTGAATGGCCATATTATTCAAAATTATACAAAATATATAGAAAGAAGATGAGGGGGAGAGTCTAAAGCGGTGAGATAAATCTGAAATTGCTCTAAAATACGACTCAGTGTTATAAATCTTAAATCTGGCAACCCTGTTTGCGCTAAACGTCTAGTTGAATGGCAATTTTATTAAAAATTTCTTAAAATATAGAAAGACGGTAAGGAGGAGAATCTGAAAACGCCCTTAAATACCACTCTGAGTCATGAATCATAAATCTGGCAACTCTGTTTGCGCTAAACGTCTAGTTGAATAGCAATTTTATTAAAAATTTCTTAAAATATAGAAAGACGGTAAGGAGGAGAATCTGAAAACGCCCTTACATACCACTCTGAGTCATGAATCATAAATCTGGCAACTCTGTTTGCGTTAAACGACTAGTCGAATGGATATTTTAATAAAAATTTCACAAAATATAGAGAGACAGTAAAGTGAAGAATCTGAAAACCCTCTTAAATACTGCTCAGTGTTATGAATCGTAAATCTGGCAACCCTTTTTCCTTTAAACGTCCAGTTAAAAGGGCATATAATTAAACATATCACAAACAAACAATACTATTAAACGTTATGAATCGTTAAGCTGGCAATCGTGTTTGGATTGATCGTCTAGTTGAATTTCCGTATTAATAATTCTACAGAATATAGAGAGAAAGAGAGGAGGAGAATCTTAAAACGTTCCTAAATACCATTCAATGTCACGAAGTACTTTTTATTATTAATTTAATTTAAACGTGGTTTTTATTTCTTAATTTCGTTTTCTTTCTTTTTTTATATTATATTTTGCTGTTGTTGTTATTATATATAATTCTATGTTTATCTAGTTATGCCCACAGGTTATGATGTCATTAATTTTTGTTAATGATGACATTTGCCAGCCAGCCAGCCAGCCAGCCAGCAACTTAATTATTGACTTTGAAATCGTGTTTTAAAAGCCAGTAAAATGAGAATTGCTGCTGAAAAATATTTCTTTTTTTTATTAAAATCGTTATTGCAAAACTTTCCGCGAAATCTCCGAATAATGTGTTGCGACATATTTAATGTTAAAAATAGTTTATCATTTCATTTTGTGTTATTTGTTGTGCAAAACAGTCACATCCGTTTGAACGGTATTTTTTAGATTTTACAGCTAAAAAACTATATTTTTTCTCTAATGCAAACTAATGATGGTTTGTCTAACGTTTATTTAACTGTTTAATTAAATCGAAATGTTTAAAAATAAAAACTTGAAATATAAACGAGATATCGGATGATAGTGGTGGTGAGAGCGATACCAAAAAAGCCTTGCCATGAACCAATTAAGACTTTTTATAGAGTTATAGAACTCTAGCTTGACAACACTGTTTTAACTGGCGGCCATTTTATCACCTGTCAACTAATTTATGTGTAGTTTAGTTTGACGCCTGAACAACGCTTGCAAACTGTTCAAATTGAGCCCGAGAAAAGATTGGCGTTGATTCTGATTTCATAAGTGAATTTTGTTTAGCAACGAAGCGCTTACTGTTGTTTGAGTGGATACGTCAATAAATAAAAGTGTCCTATTTGATTGATAATGATTACAACCCTAAAGTGTACTTATGTCGAGATACCATTAGAGCTTTGTAGACTGGTGGTGTTCTGCACTGCTTTAACACTGATGAATTTTTCATATAGACAAAAAATTTAGTTCATTCGATAGATGATAACTACCGGAATTCTGATTTAAAAGTACTTCTCGCATATCACTGCCACCACTGGCTCAGAAGTATTATCGTCTGGGCCAGAATTTTTTATGACTTTTAACAGAAATAACGCGGCTAATGTTGTCCTCCATCTGGTCAATTGTTTAGGGTTTATCTTTATAGACTAAAGAATTCACAGATCCCTGCACAAAATACCCTTACGACTTTAAATCACACGATATTGGAGACCAATTCAACGTGAAACTATGCGGTTACCAAACGCTTGCTTCAATGAATCAATTGTGTGAAATGTTGAGCCTTATTGATACTCCTGCTCCTGCAGATCGTGGTTCTTCAATTGATCAACGAACAAGTCACTAACCATTGACTATAATGTCCTTACCACCATTGTTTTTGAAGAAGTACGGACCGAATGGGGTCGTGCGAATAGAGTCGATTTTAAGGCCCGCAAGATGCAATGTTGCATGCTTACGCATAGATCTGTATTCGGAAATGGTGCTGCACCTCTTACTATGGGTGATATAGGTATTACGGAATCGGAAGCTTTTGATGTTCTTGGCATGAAAATTCAGTATGATGTTTGATGGACCAAAAACACATAATTCAGGTTTCTTAAGAAGCTTTCAAATGCCTGGGTTTTCTAAAGCGGTGTAAGAGATGCTTTACTCTATCCGATCTTCGCACTATCTATGTCACCCATATGCATCCAAAGATGGCATACATACATGGGCTGGAGCCCCCAAGTCTATTTTAGAGTTGCTCGACCGTGTACAGGAAAGGGCCAGGAGGCTCATTAAGAACGGTAGGGTATTCAACTCTATTGATTCTCTAGAGCATGGACGCAATGTAGGTTGTAGTTCACTCTTTTATCGTTACCACAATGGTAAGTGCTCTAAGGAAATTAAGGAACTTGTTCCTGTTACACTGTTTAACTCAATTTTCGTTGAGAGCGCAACCATTTGTGGTAGATTGGCAAGTAAATCGCACTATGCACTACAGAGAGAATTCGTTTTTTAGCAGAACAGTTCGTATGTGGAATAAACTCCCTCCAGAGATCCTTCCTGTCACTTTCAATGTAGAAAAATTAAAATCTAATGTGCACAAATACTATTTTCTCTTTCCTCTTCCCCATAACCTAATTTCCTAGTTATGGTACAATGCATTGCATTAACAGGGGTCATCCCTTCAGTGCTGATCCGAACGAAAAAAAAAGAAAAAATAGAAGTACGGACCAGTGATTGCGTCAGCCCAAAAGTAACATCAAACAATCTGTTGTTCTGAATGTAACGATGTCTTTTAAAAATTTTGAAGCGTCGTTCAGGCACCACTCTATTCATGTTGAAATGTCAAATCACTTGATAGCTGACAAAATGGCCGCCAGTTAGAAAAGTGTTGCCAACGCAAATTTCTATACCTCAATGAACACACGCTTTATATTGAAATATTCCAATCTGATCATCTGCAGATGAAAAGATTTTGTTGGATTTTAATGCAAAATTATTGAAACTTCTGACAAAAATCAAAATTACAAATTTGTTTTTTTTTTTTTTTTGATTAATTAGAAAATCATGAGTTCAAATCCCAATACAACTCATCTTGCGAATTAAAAAAAAATTGACGTATAATCCAGAAAAAAAAAATCAAACAAAAATGAGCTTGGGATCCAAGGTAGTCTAGTTTTGTATTTAATTTATACAATTTGGAAAATGGTCGATTGTTAAAAGTAGTGTTGCCAACCCAAAATATTAATACATACCTCTATAAAAAGCATCCAATTTATTTCTGCAAATAAACTTATCGTCAAGTTTTGATTACAATGCATTGATGGATGCGAATGTCATATGACACGTAGCGCCATTCTGTCTAAATGACATTCTCTCATGGCTAACGATCATGTATATTTCCACACAAAAAAGCGGTAACGATTTCAATAGACTGACTGTAAGCAAAGTACTGCTTTAATTTTTAAAGAAATAAGAACAGTATCGTGTAAAACACAGTACCACCCACTTCTCTTTGTAGTGGTAGCTGTAGGGCCTATTACGGAATCATGAGGCATTTTTATTCTTTAAGTCAAAATAAGTTTTCGTTTGGCGATAAATTAAAAAATTAAATTGGCGATTGATTATGAAAGTAATTTTTTTTTGAAAGAGAAGTAGCACTTTAGGCAACGATGCCTATTTAGTCAAGTACCGTGCTACATTCTTTAGGAAAGGGATAGAGAATAGGTTAAACAGGTGGTGAAAGTAAAGGGTGTTTTTTTAAGCTAGATAGAACTTTAAATTGTAAAAAGTAACACAAAAAATGAAATTTTGATGAAACATTTTTTTATTTGTTTCAGTATACGCTGACAAATCATCATGAATAGACTCTCGCTTGAACAACGCTACGAAATTATCCAAATTTACTTTGAAAATCAGTCATCGATTCGCGCAACTTATAGCCGACTTCGTCATTTTTATGGCGTACATAATCGTGCATCTGAACAAGCCATTCGTCG
Organism: Trichopoda pennipes; assembly: GCA_030448955.1. Classification (NCBI taxonomy): domain Eukaryota; kingdom Metazoa; phylum Arthropoda; class Insecta; order Diptera; family Tachinidae; genus Trichopoda; species Trichopoda pennipes. Next base: position 4,953,799 of record JASKUP010000021.1, on the reverse strand, counting down.
AACTGCCGATAGATTTCGTACCACATACTCTCTAGAGGATGCAATAACACCAACACGTCGAAGGAATGTGCGTACTGAAGAGAATATCGCCGCTGTAAACGAAAGTGTGGAAGAAGATCCAAATTTATCAATTCGTCGTCGGTCGCAGGAATTGGGGCTCTGTCCGTCCACTACGTGGAAAATTTTGCGCAAAGATCTTGGCCTACACCCGTATAAGATCCAGCTGGTGCAGGAATTGAAGCTACGATACCATTATATGCGTCGTTCTTTTGCCGATTGGGCTCTAGAGCAGTTGGCAACTGACCCGTTGTTTTATCGCAAAATTGTGTTCAGCGATGAGGCGCATTTTTGGCTTAACGGGTTTGTTTATAAGCAAAATTGCCGCATATGGAGTGAGACCAATCCACAACAGACCCTACAGACTCCATTACATCCAGAAAAATGCACCTTTTGGTGCGGTTTTCACGCTGGTGGCATCATCGGACCATATTTCTTCAAAAATGAGGCTGGAGCTCGCGTTACGGTCAATGGAGATCGTTACCGCACCATGATCAATGATTTTTTGTTTGAAAATATGGATGACATTGATCCGGACGAGATGTGGTTTCAACAGGATGGCGCTACGTGCCATACAGCGAACGCAACCATCGACTTATTGAAATCAAAATTTGGCGATAAGTTGATTTCGAGAAATGGACCTGTCAATTGGCCTCCAAGGTCGTGCGATTTGACACCACTCGACTATTTCCTGTGGGGCTACGTGAAGTCACTGGTTTATGCTGATAAACCAGCAACAATTGACGCCTTGGAGGACAGCATTGTTCGTGTTATTCGTGACATACGCCCAGCAGTGCTCAAAAAAGTGGCCCAAAATTGGACGTCCAGAATGCGCTTCGTCAAGAACAGCCGCGGTGCCCATATGCCCGAAATCATTTTCAAATGTTAATGTCACGTATTGATCCTTCGAATAAAAAAGAAATTTTGATTACAATTTAATTTTTTGTGTTATTTTTTACAATTTCAAGTTCTATCGGGCTTAAAAAAACACCCTTTAGAAGGATAGTTGGAAATTAACTGCCGTATATAAGACAGCACAGCGACCAGTGACCTATGCCTTCATCGCTGAGCAGCCCCACCGACAGTCAATTTTTATTTTTGTAGTGAAAAAACCAAGGTCTTCGTTGGGAATCAAACCCACAACCCCCATATTTACAAGCTAGTACACTACCTATTAGCCTACAGGGGCACTTAATTTGAATAATTTGATAGTTTTGTTGAAATGCTAAAGCCAACTGACAGTTCGTGTTAAAGTTAACCGTTACGCAAGTCCTATCGGGCTTAAAAAACCAGCTGTATTCAATGCAAATTAAACCGAAATGATTTAAAAAGAATTTATAATGATATATAATGTTTGTGCCATGTTTTAGCCACCACTGTATATTAATCAGCAGCGGCAGCTTGCTCGCATAACAGTTTGTAACACATGTTAAAGACCTTTAAACAATTTTTTTCAAAAGTGGGCTGCTTCAACTATTTCATATGTTTGCTTTTTGCTAACTTTTTTATTCCTTTGTTGTTATAGTTTTTGTTTTTATTTTTATTTTTGGTATTTAGGCTACATTTTCATAATTACTTGCTGTTTTATTATTTTACGCTCTGTTGGATTAAATGCATCTTTTGCACAATTCAAACAACAAACAAATTTCACTTTATTTGTTTTTCATTTCTTTTTTATTTGTTTTTTTTTTTCCTTTTTTTTATTCATTGCTGAGATTCTTTTACATCAACATCATCATCAAATCATCTCATCACACACGTTTTCTACTTTTTTTTATTCATTCAAACGCACGCTCTATTTTAACCACAATTATTTGTAATTTATAGCAATTTATTAGGCATAGGAGGGAGGGTAGGGGCAGAAATACTGACATGGGGAAATGTAAATAAGGGCCCTTTTTAAATCGAAATTAACTGTAAAAGACACAATTATTTTACAAAAGATTTTCTTAAATTTGTATTTTTTGTTCTCAAGTCTTAAGAGAATTTTGCACGTTTTCATTTTTAATTCAGTCTTTACAAACTCACTCACTTCTACTTATTTTCGAAATTTCTATTAAAATTTCGAACTTGTTAAAAATACAGCGTGTCCGCCGGGAAGGTATACTAATTTATTTTGCCGCCATTTTGGTAAACATAAGTCTTGATAGTTCATATTTGACAGCCGTGAAGTAGACAGGTGGCAAATTTATTATGGAAAAATAATCGATACATCAACGTGTGTTAATCGTTAAAACATTTTATCGAAATCAATCATCGATTATATTGTGACGATGAGAAAGTAACGTGAAATTTTTGGGAGAAACATCGTGTCAACAAAACGAACTATTTATCGTAAACGAGTCTGTAGGTGATAGGTCCAACTATGGACCACAACGTGATGTATATTACTGCTGCTCAAGCAAGTGTTCAAAACAATCCATCAACCTCAATTCGACGCCGTCAAATAACAACTTTGGCCACAATTTTGCACAAGGATTTGCATTTTTTTTCCATATAAGATTCAATTGATACAAGAGCTTCTTCCACAAGACCATTTACGCCGCCGTACATATGCCAATAGAATGTTACAGTTCGTCCATGACAACCCCGATCCTCATGAAAAAATCACAATGAGTGGCGAGGCACATTTTCATTTAAATGGATGTGTGCAAAAACAGAATAGTCGGTTCTGGTGAATGGGAAACCCTTAAATTATTTAAAAGTCACCTTTGCATGCTTTAAAAATGACAGTTTGGTGTGCAATTTGGTCAGAAGGAATCATTGGACCTTACTTCCTTGAAAATGAAAACGGCGTAACGGCAACATACAGTTTGAACTTTCCTATATTGAAAGTGACAGGGAAGACATCTGGAGGGAGTTTATTTCACATTCTGATAAAAAATGAATTTTCCTTGTAATGTGTAGAGCGATTCACACTGGCCAATCAACCACAAATGGATGTCCTCACTACGAAAATCGAGTTAAAAACGTGCGAATAACGGGAACAAGTTCCATATTTTCGTTAGAGCAGTTGCCATTGTAGTAACGATAAACCAGTGAAATACAACCCACATTGCGACGATGCTCCAGAGTATCGTAAAATGGTTTCCGACATCGTACAATTTAACACCAGCAGACTATGCTGTTAGGGGATCATATGTAAAATTTGTAGTCTAGGCCGGTAAACCCGAAGCGATTTGAATGACAATATTTGCCGCATTACGGCAAACAAATTCTCGAAAAGGTCATCAAAAATTAATTTCCAGACTAGACTACGTCCGAGCCAGCCACGGTGTTCATATGCTGGAAAGTCATATTTTAATTATGTTAACAAAAGAATATCTTTCGAATGAAGTAAATTTGATGTTAATTTCAAAAATTCATCATTGAAAAGTTCTATACCTCCATAAAAAACGCCCTATATAATATTATTTGAAAAATTCATGGAAATGTAATAAAATTAAAAATGATTCGATTTTGGCAGAAAAAATTAAAATTATTTAAAACTATATTTAAATTGTTAATTTCGAAATTTCGAAGTTGGTAATAAAAAATAAATTTTCCAAGGCCAGGCTTTTAAATTTTTTTTTGTTTTAAATTCGAAACTAGCTGCGAAGATAAAATAAGTTCAAAATGTTGTCGGATAAAGTTATTAAATTTAAAAATTAAATTATCTTCGGTAGCTCAATTAAGTTCAAAATTTTAAACACCTAAAATCTTATAAAATTTCGGAATATAAAAATAATTTTTTAAAGCTTATAACCGAAATTTAAAAAAAAAGTTATGTTTAACTTTACTAAGAACTAAGTTCGAACATACATGTTTAATGGAGTTAATAAATAATACTAAAATAAATAAATAACAAAATTTAAAATTAAATTATTAAGTTATATATTCGAATTTTCGAACATTAAAAAACTTTGGTTTTGTATTATAAAAACTAATAATTTTTATTACCAACATTTTAATTGTGTGTTTTTTTGTCAATTTCGAACTTAGGTTTAAAAATTCGAACATGCAATTTACGAAAAATAATTTTACAAAAATAACAGAAATTTTTCTGCTTAATAATTTTTAATGCCAGCTTTTTAAGTGTGTGTTTTATGCATTTTCGAAATTTAGTTTAAAAATTCGAATATGCAAATTACGAAAAATAATTTCACAAAAATAAAAGAAATTATTCTATTTAATAATTTTTAATGCCAGCTTTTTAGCTGTGTTTTATGCAATTTCGAAATTAAATTTTAAAATTCGAACATGCAAATTACGAAAAATAATTTTCAAAAAAAAAAAATAATAGACATTGTTCTGCTTAATAATTTTTAATGCCAGCTTTTTATTTTGTGTGTTTTTTTCTCAACTTCGAAATTAAGTTTCTAAATTCGAACATGCAAATTACGAAAAATAATTCTACAAAAATAACAGAATTTTTTCTGCTTAATAATTTTTAATGCCAGCTTTTTAAGTGTGTGTTTTATGCATTTTCGAAATTTAGTTTAAAAATTCGAATATGCAAATTACGAAAAATAATTTCACAAAAATAAAAGAAATTATTCTATTTAATAATTTTTAATGCCAGCTTTTTAGCTGTGTTTTATGCAATTTCGAAATTAAATTTTAAAATTCGAACATGCAAATTACGAAAAATAAATTTCAAAAAAAAAAAATAATAGACATTGTTCTGCTTAATAATTTTTAATGCCAGCTTTTTATTTTGTGTGTTTTTTTCTCAACTTCGAAATTAAGTTTCTAAATTCGAACATGCAAATTACGAAAAATAATTCTACAAAATTAACAAAAATTATTCTGCTTAATAATTTTTAATGCCAGCTTTTTAAAAGTGTGTTTTATGTAATTTCGAAATTAAGTTCAAAAATTCGAACATGCAAATTAGGAAAAATATTTTCATAAAAATAAAAAAAATTATTCTGCTTAAACGCTTAAAACAATTTATAGTTTACATAAATAATGTAAAACTTTAAATCTAAAACTAAAAGCCACGTATTCATCATTTAATCAATTAACTTCGAATTTTCGAACATACGCAAAATAATAAAGAATATTATTTAAAAATTAGTACATATAATACAAATCTTGTTTTTTTGTTTAGATTTCATTTGACTCTATTGTTTAAAGATTCGAAATAAAAAAACTTTTGCAATTTTAATTACCATTTTCTTTGTCTATTTTCATTTCAGGTATGTTTCCCTAAAGTCACTTTTAATGATTTGTAATTGCAGATTTAAAGATGGCAGTAATTAGTGTAAGTTCTTTACTTTAACTCTTTGCTGATAAATAACTTTCGTATTTATTTTTTAAATTAAAATACCAGCAGCTGTAATTATTTTCTAGATTTGCAGTTCATTTATAAAATGTTTAAGTTGGGAAAAAACTAAAATAATAATAATCAACAACAGCAACGAAAAGAGGAAGTTTTTTCGAACAATTTTTAGTTTTGTTTTGTTTTGTTTTTTATGAAAGAAAAATTGAGTAAAATAAAAAAATGCTGAAAAAGTAGAATTAAGAAGTTTTTATAATTAATACATAAAAGACATAATCAGAAATAAGGTGATTTGTGGCAGTTAAGGCTTTCACAGAGCAGGTTTTCGTCAAAAAAAAAATTCTAAATTCTAAATTTTCTAAGCTGCAGTTGACAAAATATCCTTTTTGTTACACTCTTACCACACCCTGTAAAATAAAAAAACGCTTGCAAATTAAATTGAAATTTTTCATTCAATTATAACAATAGGTTGGTTCCCTATACAATTTTTATATTTTAATTTTATACTTTTTAACGCGGCATAGCGGAAAATGCAGGTAAAAAACTTTTATTCACTCTTTTGTATTTCTCTCCCTCTCTCTCTCTCTCTTTCACTCTCTGTTTGTAACTCAAGTGTTATGCAGTTTTTATAACTTTTTCTAAAGAAATTGTTTTGTTCCTCAAAAGTGTAGTTTGACTTTGTGAGGATATTGCCATTAACCCCAAATCATAATACACTTAGAGAAGAAGATGTAACATTAGTCTCTATTTTACTTTTGTTCTTTTACAATGATAATCAAGTTGTGGTGTAATTGTATTTTGTCCCCATTATCCGAACTCGTTTTTTACTACCCAAAGGCCCTTTAGACTTTACTTCCCAAAAGAGACTTAAGTAATAGCCTAGTTCCCAGTGTTAAATTACACAATAAAACCGGGCAACTCTATATTACAACTCAAGAAAATGAACGAAAAGTTAGAAATGCTTGTGGTAGCAATAGGCGATATCTGGTGCTATACATCTGTACCCTTCATGCCTGAATCCTATTAAAAGAGAATAAGTGACTCCATCTTCCTGGAATAGCAAGCCTTTAAGTTTTTTTTTGCGTTCAAACCATTACTCAGGGAATGACCCCTACTCATGCAATGCATTGTATCAGAATTAGGAAATTATATTATGGGAAGAAAGAAAGAGGGAGTAGTGTTTCGATTTGAATTTTCCAACATTGAAAGTTCTTTGGAGGGAGTTTATTCCACATACGAACTGTTCTGCTGGAAAACGTAGTGTATTTCACTAGCCAATCGTACACGAATGGATACGCTCTAAACGAAAATCGAGTCAAACGCAAAAGCGTGCGAGTTTCAGGAACAAGTTCCCTAATTTCGTTAGAGTACTTACCTTTCAGAGTAACAATAAAACAGTGAAATACAACCTACATTGCGTCGATGCGTCGGAGAATCAATAGAGTTGGATACCCTACCGTCTCCAATGAGCCTTTTGGTTCTCTCCTGTACGCGGTCGAGCAACCCGAAAATAGACTTTGGGGCGCCGGCCCATACATGAGAGCTGTATTCTATCTTCGGACGGATATAGGTGATGTGAAGATCGGATGGAGTGAAGTATCTCCTACACCGTTTTAAAAAACCGAGAAGCCTGAAAAATGTGTTTGGTGTACCGAACGTCCACTGAATTTAATGCCAAGAATATCAAGAGTTTCCGATTCCGTAATACCTATACCACCCATAGTAACAAGTGCAGCGCCATTTCCGAACACAGATCTATGCGTAAGCATGCATAATTGCATCTTTCGGGTATTAAAATCGACTCTATTTGAACGACCTCATTCGGAGATCGTGATTGAGCGTATCATTCATGTTCCGCCTTTTGTAACCCACCTCCAACTGGTTCGGTCTATTAACAAATGAATACGAATGACAAATGGTGCTGACACCTGCGAAAGAGTAAATAGGGTTGAAAGTTTGACAAAGAAGGTCATTTAGAAAAATAGGAAAAAAATAAAGAACGGAGCCTTGCGGTTCACCTGAATTAATCTTGAACTCGTCGTATGAAATCCCATCTATAACAACTCGTGTAGTATGACGCCGGAGAGAAAACTCGTTATAAATCTGGAGAAATCTGCGACGCCAAAAGCAGCAAGTTTTGACTGTCAGTAAGGATCGCTATATAATCATGTTTACTGACTTTTTCGTGCATCAATTAAACAACCAAGATGTGCCTGCGCTGTAGTTGACGGCGTAATATGTCATACAACTTGAGGGAAACGTTTGGTAACAGCATATATTCACATTTCGGCCTCCAAGAATATCGTTAGAGTATTTTCTGTGTGGATACATAAATAAAACCGTTAGTTTAAACCGACATATCCAAAACGCTTGACTACTTGGGGAAGATAACATTCGCCACATCATTGAGGTAATACGGCCACAAATGCTGGCAAATGTCGATGATAGTTGAACCTCCAGATGCGAATAGGTCCGAGTCCAGCTGTGGCGTTCATATGCCACAAGCTATATTTAAGTTATAATGCTAAAAGATTATATTTCGATGAAAGTAAATTGCATGTCAATTAAGAAAATTCATCTTTTCTTTTTTTTCCATTTCAAAGTTCTATACCTCTATAAATAACACCCTTTATTGTAACATAACAATAATGATATTTGTATATAACAATGTTATGTTAAACAACCACATAGTCCTAATAAGAACAATTTTATTGTGTATAATTATAATATGATTCGACCTTAATGCTGCTATTTTATTATGGTTACCGCAACTATGTTTTTTTTCCTTTTGTTTAAAACAATTAATTCCTTTCACTTTTATCAGTTCGCAGTTAATAATTTTAATTTAGCTATTTTTAAGAGTGGCGGCTTGCTTATGGCTACCGCTATATATGTTGTATTTAGTCTTGTAAACTCCACTTTATTATCAGTGTGTCAATATAGAGTATTTGGGACATTAGTCGAAAATGAAATGAGTATTTTGGGCAATCATATTGGTCTGGTTTAAGTTCGCATTTTGCAAGCAGTAAAGAACCGATAATTTTTAAATCAGGTTTGCTACAGGTTACTTTTTATTTTCCACACTAGGAGACAGTATAAAGCATTTATTTAACAATTACCTTCTTATTCGTACCCATATTCTTGTAACGGTAAGACATCTATTTTATCTAGCAAACTTCTTTATGGTGATTTGGTTAGAATGAATCCTGGTTTGGTTTCTTAAAATATTAACTGCTGTTCTAAGTTGCTTTAAAATTATTTATTTAATTAAGAAAAACTAGTTTGGAAATAATTTAACTAAAAACATTTAAAAAAATTCGTCTTAAAGTTTTTGTTAATATGTCTGTCGTCTTCCGCTCTACGCAGCCTTTAATATAATATTAAATTATAACGATATATTTCCTTAAGGTTAACAAAGAAAAACTCTGGCTTTAATAAAGCATCGGAAGAAACCACAAGGGGAAAATGTGTAAAAAAGGAAATAAAATATAAAAAAAATTTTTTTTGAGATGATAAAGAATACTTTTACACAAAACTCAGGTTGTTAAAACCACAAGATATTACAACAACAACAAGAACAACAAAAACATAAAAATCAACAACAATAAACGAACAACGCATAACCCTCTATAGAAATTAAAAATATAATAAAACGAAAGAAAAAAAAATTATATTCATTTTATGTGAATAAATAAATTTGCGTAATATTTTAGAAATTGTTGTTGTGAAATAGTAAAACCATGAAGAACAAGCAGTAGAAGTGCACTTAAGACAAACAATTTTTTAAAGTTATTCTCAAAACAGCAAATTGACTGCAGTTAAATAAAAATTTAAGAAATTTTCTTCTGAAAGAATGACTGAATCTGTTTAAAAAAATTTACCTAAAAGAGCAGCGCCCTCTATGCCCAGATTTATTCTTTGAAATTGAATAGTGGTATTATAACTGGTTTTATGACCATTCAATTTAGTTTGGTAATGCATAAAACTCATAGTGACGTTATTGCCTTGCTCATTTTCGAAAAAAATACGGGGCGAAATTCCTATACGGTCACTTTCTTTGGATATAATGGTTTTTCGAATTTAGAAATTTTGTAAGCCTGATACCGCCTAATTAAAAATGAGCCCCATCACTAAAGATAATTTTATTGAAAAATGCGTTATTGTCGTTCAACCAATTCACAAACGTTTGACGCAAACAATGGTCATTCGGTTAGTTCTTGAACGAGTTAAATTTTTAAGCGCGAAGATAAATATCTTAATAGAAAATGGTGCACAAAGTGCTTCTAGTGATACCAAGTTGTTGGGAACGAACAGTTAATATTCCAGGCTCATTCTCTTTTAATTGTTGTACAGCGGCTTCAGAAAGAGCTTAATTACGGCGAAAACCTACTGAAACTTTAAAAAAGTGATAAAGTAAAGTTTACATCATTTTGATAGTAAATTTTTACATTGGAATTCCTTAGTCACAAGTGTAACGTTCCATGCTTAAAATTTCCCTAGGCTCACTAACACATTCATAGCGATTGCATATAGAAAACCACCCTTAAAAATAACTAAACTTTAGTTATTATAAAGAAAAAATATAGTTGAGGTAACCATAATATAATAGCAATATTAAAGTCGAATCATATTATAACTATATGAAACAAAGTTTCTCGTATTGGAACTATGTTGTCGTCTAATATAATAACAACGTTGTTAAAAGCAAATATTATTATTATTATTATATTATAATAAAAGGTGTTTCATTAGAGGTATAGAATTATAAAACGGCATAAAACAAAAATGAATATTTTAAATTAACTTTAAATTTACTTTAATCGAAAGGAAATCTTTTGGCATTATAATTTAAATATGACATCTGACATATGAACGCCAATGGCTTATCTCGGACTTATTATAATCTTAAGGTCCAATTTTTACAGCCTTCTACCAGTATTTGTGGCCGAATATCGATAGCAAAGCGGCAAATGTTGTCTTTCAGGTAGTCAATTGTTGCAGGTTTATACACAGACAATTATATGCGGGCATAGAGTATAGACCACATATCTCCACGGAAAATAGTTTAGCGGCGCTAAATTGAAAAATTTTGGAAATTAATTCACGGGTGGTAAACCTGCAACTATGCGGATTACCAATTTTTAATTGTGATATGAGCTTTGTGCCACTTTGTGCTGTCTTAATGAAACGACAGCACCTGCAGGCTAGTAGATTGCCAGTCCGGGGGTTAAGGGTTCGACAAAACAGTGGCTGTTTTTCGCTAGAAAATAAAAGTTGACTGTTGGTAGCGCTGCTCAGTGATGAAGGCATGGTCACTGGTCGCTGTGCTGTCTTATACGACAGTTAGTATCCTTCTACTTTCATCGCCTGTCTCATCTCTTCTCTATCTCTAATGTTGATTGGGTTTCTGTTGCAAAAAGGGCAGACCGTCGGGGGAATTTTTTCTATTCAGTGAGACTGTGTTAATCTTGTGTGTCCCACTCTGAGCCACATTATATTAAGTTGGCGTGTTCTGGGACAATTGCTGATGCGTTTAAATATTTTTGAACCACAAACTGTAGTGGGACTGATTTTTCCGAACCAGGCAATTGTGTGATTTCAATTGTTTAATTTGGTGGGATGTTAAATTCCTGTATTATAAAATTTTTGATGTCCAGTTGGCAGAAGTTGTACATGGCAATTAAAGGTGCCGATAAAGCATTTATATAGTCTACTGGAACTAAATGTTTCAGTTGCTTCTGTCAATGTCCAGAGATATGTTGCCCCTGTAGGCTACTAGGTAGTGTACTAGCTTGTCAGTCTGGGGGTTGTGGGTTCGAATCCCAACAAAGACATTGGCTGTTTTTCACTAGAAAATAAAAATTGACTGTCGTTGGAGCTGCTCAGTGATTAAGGCATGGTCACTGGTCGCTGTGCTGTTTCATCTCTTCTCTATGCCTTTTCTAAAGAATGTAGCACAGTACTTGACTACATAGGCATTGTTGCACCTGTACATCATGGCTCTAGAGCGAACATCATAGACTTCAGAGTTCTGATCAGCACCGTTTTTAAAGAAATATGAACCAGCAGCCTATAAAACACCCCACGCAGTGAAATCACTTCATGGCTAAACCAAACTCGCTTATGAAAACCGGGATCAACAGCAATTTCGATTTGAGCCTATTTTAACACGAGTTGGATTGCCTTCTTCTATACACATACGCTAAATGGATATAGTGCGCGGTATATATTTTGAATAGGATCGTGATTTTGTATTTTTACAATTTCGAAGCGTTGTTCATGTTGAAATGCCAAACTCAACATAAACGATTGACAGCTGACAGTTAAAATGTGTTGCCAACTTAAAGCTCTATACTTCTATATATTACGCGGGCTGCTATATATATTTCTGGCCTAGTAGTAGACTGTTGCTAGGCACCAGCTGATGTTTCCAGTGCAACCTTCATATTGTTAAACATAACCTCAACCAAAACATTTTATTATATTATTGTTGTTAGTGTTAGTGATAGCAGGTTGAAAAAGTGATCTTAGGAGAAAATGGAATTAACTCGTGAACATTTTCGTGCAATAACTTTTCATAACTTTCGACGTGGCCTGACACGACAACAGTTCACAGATGAACCTAATTCCTTATATGGTAATGAAGCACCTGCTTACAGCACCATTAAAAACTGGTATAACGAATTCAATCGTGGACGACAATCACTCCAGGACGAATCCCGTGAAGGTCGTCCAACAACGGTTGTTGTGCTAGAAAACACCGCAGCTGTGCATGAGCTGATAAAGCATGATCGTCATGTAACATATCGCAAGATTGAGGCATCTGTAGGGATTAGTATGACAAGCATCAATAAGATCTTGCATGAACATTTGCATGTGAAAAAGGTTTGTTCACGTTGCATATCGCATAACCTGACAAACGAATCATGGATATATTCATATGGTCCTAAATCAAAACAGCAGTCCACCGTATGGGTCTTTCAAGATGAGCGAAATCCCACTAAAATTGGTCGTGGAAGAAGCACATCAAAGCAAACGGTCATGTCGCGACTGTGCCTGCCATTAGAGCAACGTAAGACGGTTAATTCGGCATGGTACACCACTATTTGTTTGCCAGAAGTCTTTGGGAAAAGTCAAAAAAAAACACGCATCATCTGCATCACGACAATGCGAGCTGTCAGCGATCGGCTGAAACAATGGAGTTTTTGACAGGGCAAAACATTGAATTGATGGGTCATCCGCCGTACAGCCCTGACTTGGCACCTAATGACTTCTTTTTGTTTCCGAACATCAAGAAAAAACTACGTGGACAACGGTTTCCTACACCTGAAGAAGCAGTTTCTGCATTCAAAACCCATGTTTTAGAAGTACCTAAATTAGGAGTGGAAAAAGTGCTTTGAAAATTGGTTCCAACGCATGCAAAAGTGTATTAATCTTCATGGAGAATATTTTGAAAAGGCAATAAAATAGATTTTGTCTTTAAATGCTTGTGTTTTTATCCCTAGGCCACAAATATAAATAGCAGCCCTCGTAATAAACAGAGAAGCCTCTAGTTTATCCTTCATAATATTTCATATGAACGCTGACACAAATTATTCCTCAATAACAAGTCCGAATGAATTTTCAATACTTGTCGGCCTTTAACCTCACTATGCACTGGGATCCTAGACAAAAATTAAATCAACACAAACTTTAATACGAGGTGTGTGTCTGCCAATATAGTTCGAGTTTTTTTTTTCAATAATTTCCCATGTCATGTAGATGACACAGGCCTTTTGTCCATCTGCTGTTTTAAATATTTGAAAAAACCGTTGGTACAAGCGGAATGTTATTTTTCGTTACACCTCGTATTATCCATAATATACACTAAATGCAATTGCAATATATTTTCTCACCATTTGAATATTTTTCAACGCATTTACACGTGCAAATAGTGGCAAAAAAAAAAGAAAAAAAAAAGAAATAAAAATAATAGAAAAATTCACAAACACACCCTGTGTCTGTGCTTGTTGAACAAATTATCTATTTAGTTTTTTTTTTACATTTTTACATTCGTTCGCATAATTTAACTTTGAAAATGTTGCAAAAAAAAAAAAAACAACAACGAATATACTGCAGCAAAAAAAAAAAATCTTTAATTTTAATAAATTTTTCTGCTTGAATAAAATCGTTTCCCAAGTGCAGCTGTGCCTAAACTCACACACTAACAAGACAAATACATCATTTTATAAATTGTGTGGTTTTATTTCCTTTCCCACTATGATTGTGACTAGACTCTCTAACCGTGTTTGGTGTCAATGTTAGGGGAATTTAATAAAGTGAGTCAAAGTTTTCTTACTTTATTTTTAATAGTAGTGCGCTACTGTTCGTTTGCTGTTTTTCTTTTATTTACTAGTATGGCAACACTATATCAAGAGATAGCATAACCTTTAATTATAATGACAAGCATGGATAACACAATTTTATTAAAACGTTTCGAGTTTACCATCTGGCCTACCCGGCTGACCGTTTGGGATTCATGCTAGGAGAATGGGACTCCCACATAATGATTTCTGAAAAAGTTGTCAGGACGAGGCAAAAGAAAAGAAAACTATTAAACACCCCCTCTCTCTACGACTGAGGTATTTTGGCAGCTTGTCTGATGTTTCATCATTAAAACCGGGCTGGATTAGTTCCTTTCCTTTGTTCTTCTGACCCAAACCTGGACTGTGTTGTGACTGATTGCTTACTCTGGTTAGCGGGCCCTATTCGGCAGCTTACTCCTCTATATCTATCGCACCCAGATCCTACACCTTTTCTTTCTTTATTCTCATGCTCCTTCAACTTGTTGCTTCTCTTTATCTCTTCTTTTGTATCTAAATTTTTTTGTACCCAAAGGAATCAGCAAACGTACGCTAGTGGGCTGTGGACACATAGATGCCTAACGAATCTAGCTTAACCTCTTCCAACACAGTCTTGCGATTTAGATACTTTTTGTACTTTTTATTTTAAATTATTATTAACTGCAACCAGTAGAAAAAATCGTTTTCACTAGCTCCCTTCATCAAGTTCATCAATTTTGATCAAATCAAAATTGTCAGTCGTGACTGTTCTATAAAAAACATGTCTTAATTTTTCTGAGAAAAATTTTTATGTCTTAATTTTTCTGTAGAAAATTTTCACCATTCATGATTTTTCTATAAAAAAAAAACAGTTTTTTCTGTAAACACCTTCATCAGGCATAATTTTATTGTAGAAAATTTTCATCATTCATGATTTTTCTATAAAAAAAAATAGTTTTTTCTGTAAACAGCTTCATCAGGCATAATTTTATTGTAGAAAATTTTCATCATTCATGATTTTTCTATAAAAAAAAAAACAAACAATAATCCTCATTTCTTTATGGATAATTTTTTTGCAGTCTTAATTTTCTTCAGAAAATTTTCACGGATCAAGCTTATCTTTGAAAAAAATTCATCAGTCATGAATTATCTGCAAAAACCGTCATCAGTCAAATTTATAATGTAGAAAATTTTCATCATTCATGATTTTTCTATAAAAAAAAATCAGTTTTTTCTGTAAACACCTTCATCAGGCATAACTTTATTGTAGGAAATTTTCATTATTCCTGATTTTTCTTAAAGAAACTTTCAGGGATCAAGTTTTTTCTTTAAAAGAATATCATTGATTATGATTTCCCCTTAAATTTTGTACTTTAATGTCTTTTTTTGCTTTAAGCTTATATTTTTTTATGGGGATACCCTTTAACCTTCAAATTTGTTTTTCACTTCTAATTAGAGGTGTGAACTTCAAAGAGCTGCTTTAACATTACAAAAGATAAGCGTGTAGATATAAAAGTCTTAATTTGTATGGAGCATCCTTTTGGTTTTATTTGAATGATTGTAGTTATGGGGGATTTAGTACCATGTACAAAGGGTAAATTTTAAACATCTACTTTTAATGCTTTATTAGAACTGTCACTATACCTCTATTGGAATATCCTTTAATTTTTTTACTTAATATTAAATATGCAATAAAATGTATTAAGTTGTTGTTAAAAGTGCGAGATGATATGCGTACATTGTGGCATTCAAAATGGGATTACCCCCTTTTTTTAACTTTTTGTTATAGAACGTTAAAAAGTACTCCTAGGGTGGTAAAAGAGTAAGGGATAATGCTAGTTCTTCAAATTCGACTCATTTCAAGAATAATAAAATATTCACTGAACCGGTATATTTCCGGTATATTTGCCAAAAAAATTCTATTTGACGGAAAGTAGTCAACCACCGCCCAAGCTCGATAGAGTACCCGTTACTATGCGGCAGATATTCGGTTAAAAAGGTTTTAGTATATTTCAAGATCAACAAGTCTCCTGGGCCGGATGGGAATACCAGCAGTGGCCTTGAAACTGTGCTATCGACGCTAGCAACACTTTTCAGCATGTTGTATCATGCTGGTGAATTTCCAAAGTTGCTAATGTAAAGCCAATTCCCAATTGCAATTTGTTCTCCAATTTCTAAGGTGATGGAAAGTATGATTAATTTTCATCTTGTAAAGTACCTGGAGTCCAACAGCTTACTTAGCAATCGACAACATGGTTTCTGTAGGAGTCGCTCCACGGACGACTTGCTGGCTTTTCTATTGGAACAATGGTGCCACTCCATACATCATTTTTGAGAGAGTAAGGTGGTGGCTCTGGATATTTCTAAGGCGTTTGATAAAGTGTGACATGATGCAGTCCTTTCAAAACTTGCTGCTTTTGGTGTCGGTGATAAATTCTCTAGATTTATAACGAGTTTTCTCTCCGGAGTCGCACTATACGAGTTGTAGTTGTAGATGGGATTTCATCAGACGAGTTCAAGATTAATTCAGGGGTACCAATGCGTGATTTGATTTACATCTGCACCGACCGCGAGGTCATAATCAGATGGTGGTCAAACCACTTAGTTGATTGGACACCAACTACGCCCTAGAAGGCCTTCGAATACGTATATCCTCCAGTCACTCCTAGTAGCAATTTAGAAAGTCCGGAGTAGGCCGTGCCCTCACTCCTTGCTGAGGAGTTGGAGACTTTCCAACTCCTGGTCCAGAACGCATGAAGCTCTTATTTATCAAGAACACTCCAGCATTCATACTCACTGGACCTGAACCATTCATTGTGTTAATTTGAATGGTCCGACCCACAAACTCTCACGAGGGTCCGAATCCACAACCACCACGATACTCCCATATAGGGGCCAACCTCAATAACCAGTCAGAGCACATCATTGTCTAAAGAGAACATTCTTTCTCCGACTCTATTTCTTATTTTTCTGAATGACCTTCTTTGGCAAACTTTCAACCCTATTTACTCTTTCGCGGATGACAGCACCACTTGTCATTCGTATTCAGTTGGCAATAGACCGAACCAGTTCGTGGTGAGTTCCAAAAGGCGGAAGATCTCCGAATGGGGTCCTGCGAATAGAGTCGATTTTAAAGTCCATAAAACGCAATGATGTATGCTTACGCACAGATTCGTGTTCGGAAATGGTGCTGCACCTGTTACTATGGGTCATATAGGTATTACGAAATCGGAAGTTCTTGATGTTCTTGGCATGAAAATTCAGTGTGATGTTCGATGGGTTAAACACATTTTTCAGGTATCTAAAGAAGCTTTCAAGTGCATCGGTTTTCTAAAACGGTGTAAGAGATACTTCACTCCATCCAATCTTCGTACTATTTATATCAACTATGTTCCTCCAAAGATCGAATACAACTGTCGCGTATGGGCCGGTGCCCCAAAGTCTATTTTGGGGTTGCTCGACCGCTTACAGGAGAGGACGAAGAGGCTCATTGGGGACATTAGGGTGTCGAACTCTATTGATTTCCTAGAGCATCGACGCAATGTAGGTTGCATTTCACTGTTTAATCTCTAACGAAATTAGGGAACTTGCGGAACAGTTTGTGTGTGGAATAAACTCCCTCCAGAGGTCTTTCCTGTCACTTTCAATATAGGAAAATTCAAATCGAATGTCCATAAACACTACTCCCTCGTTCCTTTTCCTCATATCCTACTCTTGGTACAATGCATTGCAGGAGTAGGCGCCATCCCCTGCGAGTTGGTCGGAACGAAAAAAATTGTTTTTAATTTAATTTTTCATTTTCCTATTTCTTTAAAATTATTAAGTAACCTCCCTAATATTTTCTTGAACAGTTATAATCAAGTCATTCAGAATATTTTTATAAGAACAAGTCACGTCATGCGCGACTTCATCTTGAGTTTTAAGCTTTTTAACACTTCCTTTTTCATTCTCTTTGTTCAATTCGCATTTGTAAAAAAAAATTTTTTTTTTGAACATCTTTTAGTTTTCAATTTGCCAAACACCTACGCACTTAAAAATTGTTTCTTAAATCTTAAAAACCACTTAAATTGTTTGTTCCCATGAATGGTGGGTTTGTGCGCTAAGATTGTTGCGGCTTTTGTAGAAACAGTTATTTTTTTAATACAAAATTTTTCGAAGATAAAAATTTAACGCTTTTGCACTTTGTGGGAAAATTTCAGTGTCTATTCCAACATTAAAATTAGAAGAAAAAAAATTATATATTATTTTATTTTGGGTTTTCTTAATAAAGTTAAAACATAAATTTAAATTTAATTATAATTTATGAATATACTTTTGTTTTCTCCAATTATTTTTGTAGATTCTTTTATTCTTTTGAATATAATTTTTCGTTTTTCAAGCACTTTAATACACCCCTGGGAATTCCACGAAAATTAAACAAAAAGGTGTCTTTTTAAGTCGTTCGCTCTTGAACAGATTAATCATTATTTCGTTCTAAACTCCATTACGTTTCGGGCAAGAAGAGTGAGAAAATATAACTGAAAGGTAAATAAGTTATTGGTGGCCCGCCAAGCTTTTCCATATGTCTCTTTAGTTATTTCTCTCCTGTTTTCAAATATTGATACAATATTGTGTTCATATTGTTTTTCTACTAAAAAATAATTTTATTTATGACTCGTTTTTTGAAAATATTTTTTTTTTAAATTAGGGTGGCCAGTTATTTTACACTTGTAGGAAAATTTAAATTTGTAAAAGAAAATCTCTACACATTGTTTATATTTTCCGAATTCACAAAAAGTACTTCTGCAAAAATGTACCTTTGGCGAAAATTTCGATATAAGTTTCGAATTTTGAAATATTATAGTTTGTATTTTTTTTATAAATATGCTTCGATTTTTGCATAATAATAATTTCTTTTCATTTTCGAAAAATTTTCGAATTTCGAAATTAAGTTCGAATTTTCGAACATAATCTAATCTTTCTGAGTTTGTTATAATACAAAAATACTAAAACAATGTTGAGTTTTTTTATGAGCAAAAATATACTATTTCGAAAATTTAAATTGATTTATGATTTTAAAACAAAAATTTTTGGTTAGAAATTTGTGTAGATATAAACTCCCAATTTTTTAATCTTCCTGGTGTCAGCTTCTAAATTAAATTTCGAACATTTTCCAAATTTTAAATAATTTCGAAATTTTTTCAAAAATGCATACTACAATATTGTTGGGATTTTGGGGCATTAAATATATTTTTTTCGGGAATGTTTAAGCACAATAATTTAAAGCTCTAATTCGCATTTAAATCAAAATTTTGTTAAATAAATGTTTCGAATTATTTTTTAGCCTCAGAAATGTTCTTTCTTTAACGAATTTCTAAATTATACTCGCATATGATACAATATTTCAGTTTAAGCATAAACCTTTAGGACATGAATCTTTGGCTAATGCTTTTCTCCATTACGTCTTTTGTTGACTTCCTAATCTACACACGTGCATTGCCATATGGAAGATTTGTTGGTATTTTCTAAAGAAACAAAAAATCAACATACAATACGACATACGATACAACATACAACAATTCATAAAAAACGTTGCCATCAAAAATCGGCACTCTCTTCCTTTATTTTTGTTAATTGCGCTAGTCGAAAATTAATTTTTCCAATTACAGGGTGTCTACCAGGACGGTATACTACTGTAATTGTTTATAATATTTGATTAAATGAAAAAGAATGGATCTTATATTGAAAAATGCACGCCTTTGTTAGTCTCACAAATGCGAGCCCTTTTGAGCACAGTTTTCATTATATTCCCACACATTTCATGCGGTTTTTCATTAATTTCATCACGC
Organism: Trichopoda pennipes; assembly: GCA_030448955.1. NCBI lineage: Eukaryota > Metazoa > Arthropoda > Insecta > Diptera > Tachinidae > Trichopoda > Trichopoda pennipes. Next base: position 4,934,330 of record JASKUP010000021.1, on the reverse strand, counting down.
ATATTTTGTTTGAGTTGCTCAAGCGTTCCCGGTTTGTTTCTTAATAAATCTTGCTTTCAAATATCCCCGCAAAAAGAAGTCAAATCAGGCGACCGTGTAGACCATTCCTGAAAATAACTTGTTGTGAAAAGATGTCTCGCAGTAATTCCACTGTAATCCTGGCTGTATGCGATGTGGTACCGTCTTGTTGATACCACATGTTAATCAAGCCCAAAGCATGCATATTGAGGCGTTTAAAAGTTTTCAATCATATCACTATATCACTCCCGATTCACAGTAGCGGTACGTCGTTTTCACTTCCAAAGAATTAAGGACCAATAATTCATCCTCATCAAATTGCATACCAGACTGTCACTTTTAATGGATGCAAAGATGACTGTTGAATAATTTGTAGGTTTCCTATTCCATGGAATCGACTATTCTGTTTATTCGCATATCCATTCAAATGAAAATGTGCCTCGTCACTCATTATTACTTTTTTCATGAAAATCGGGCATGTAACATCCTATTGGCATTTGAACGGCGACGTAAATGGTTTTATGTAAAGAAGCTCTTGTGTCAACTGAATTTTAAATGGAAACAAATGCAAATCCTTGTGCACAATTGTGGCCAAAAATTGTTATTTGAAAACCTAATTCCTGAGTACGGTGTCGAATTGAGATTGATGGATTGTTTTGAACAGCTTCTTGAGCAACAGAAATATTTTCAGCCGTTATGGTCCATGCTGGGGTCTATCACCTACTTACGCTCTTTCCTCGAAACCATTCACTACACGATACGCTTTGTTGGCACGTTGTTTCTCCCAAAAATTTCACGTAAATTTCTTATCGTCACAATAACCGATGATTGATTGTGATAACAAGTTTTAACGCGAACCGTCAGGACCAAAATGGCGGCAAAACCAAAAACCAAAATTTTCTAAACAATTATAAATTTTTTTTTCACAACTGTAAATCCATTCAGAAATTATTGATATCAATATCGATAAATATTTGTTGCATTAATTGATGTGCACAGATGGGAGTTTTATGTAAGAGGTAATTTTTAAAATAAAATTAAGGGCCATGAATCAGCGTTACAATTTGTCAAGTTTTCGAAATTTTCAAAAGTATTACTAATGCTTTATAGGGTGTTTTTTATGGAGGTAAATAACTTTGAAATGAAATAAAATAAAGATGAATTTTCTAAATTCACTTACAATTTGCTTTATTCGAAAGATAATCTGGCATTATAATTTAAATATGACTTCTGGCGTATGATCACCACAACTGACTCGCACATCTTCTTATCTGGAGGTATGATGAGAATTTTGTCGCCGTATATCGGCAATAACGCAGCGTATGTTGTGCTCCAAGTGATTAATCGTTTGGGGCCTGTCGGTATAGACTAGCGATTTCACATTTCTTCTTAAAAAATAGTTTAATCGGAGTTAAATCGCACGATCATACGATACAAAGCGGTTACCTAACGTTCCCTTCAATAACTCAATTGTGACTAAGGCTTACTAAAATAGCGGCAAAACAAAGTAGTATATTTTACCAGCGGACACCCTATATATTTCATTTTTTTTGTAGGATTTAACAGTTAGCAGCTCAGTTATCCCAGTGTTTACGCTCTACGCGTTTTATTAAATAAAAAATATTTATTCTTATTTAAAAGTTTGTTATTTAAAACTTTGGTTAAATCGTTAAAAACTTTATATTTTTAATTCAACACTTTTGAATTTTTATTAAAATATTTACGAGAATTTTTTTTTTGCTAAGAAAGCCTCTTTTGTAATGTCTGGTCACTCTAAAATTATCTATTCTTTTGGAAGCTAAAAAAAAAATATAAAAAAAAACTTCTTTTAACCATGAAAATAAATCACTTTGTGTCAACGTTGTAATTTAATCTTAACGAAGTTTTTCTTGTTGTTGCGGTTCTTGTTGTTTTTAACGCAGCAAATAAGATTTTTCTTTATTTGTGCTTGCTGACTAAATAAGTGGCTGTTCTTTATCCTTCTGAATAATTGTGTTTGTCAGCATAAAACTTTAGCTTTAATGACTTTAAACATTTATCTTAAAAAACTTTATTTTTATTTTTGTATTTATAATTCTTTTTAATCATTTTAATTAGGAGAAAAAAAGATTATAATTTCATGAGACAACAAGATTTTAAAATATACAAATTTTTCACTTAATTTTAATAAAATTAGCTGCCATAAATTTAAAAAAAAAAAAACTTTTCTCTAGTGACTTGAATGTTGTTCACTAATTCATTAAGACGCCATTTTAAACAACAAAAAAAATTCTTAAAAATTATTGTGTTTTATTCGACATTTATAATTTATTCTAATAATCGATTAGAACTTTGTATAATTTGGGTTAATAATCGTAATAATTTTGTGGTGATGCGTGATAAGATTTACGTCGGTACCTAGTGTGTGTATATGCCATAATTTGACGGTGGTCAAACCACTTGAGCGATATGATGTGTGTGGCGCGCCCTCGGAAGCCGAAGACTAATTTCTAGCAACAGGTTATTCCTAGTTGCATTTTCAGAGGTTTCGAAACTGGGTCGCCAACCACCACTCCTTGCTGGAGACTATCCAACTCCTGGTCCAGAACACATGACAAGCATGCTCATCGGATCCGGATCATTCATTCAATGTTCTCTAGTTCTGGCATAGTATACATGGTCATCTCGTAAGTGCTGGTCCGAGAATGAAAACAAAAATTCGCCGTTTTATTCACAAGATAAGCGAGGCTTTGTTGCACAATGTGCTTCAAAATTTTGTGAAAAGAGTGCACGTCTGCCGACATATTGGAAATGGACATTAAATTTCATTATTAATTTCCTTATTTCTGCTTTACATTGGCATCAGTAAAATTGGAGTTTGCAAAAAAAGTGTGTGTTGTTAGCCCATTTACTTGCTAACCTCAAAATTATCCACCATATAGTTTCAAAAACTCAACTCTGCTGCGAGATTCAAATAGTTTTGTTATGCAAAGAATGTTGTACACTTCCACACGGCAAAAAGTTACATTTCTAAATCATTAACAATGCTCCACTGCAGCTTTTCAAGTTTCCTGTCTGTCGATCATTATCAGTTACAATGCTTTTTGCTCTCTCTCTCTCTCTCTTTCCTCTTTTTTGCTTAATGTCTTCTTATATTCAAATATTCTTTTTAACTCGCAAAGTCTGAAATATTAATCATCTTCTTTATCGTTTTCTTTATTCACTCTTTTTCGAGAGGAAATTAATTTTATGTGGTTTTACATCCACATAAATATTCTCTTTAAATCTGAAAGTAGAAAAAAATAAAATAAGTTTTTCTTGTGGCCTCTCTTCCTCCCGCCCACCTTTCGTTTGTATATTTTTTTATATATTTTTTGTCGTCATGACAAAACTCCCACATATTAAAAATGTAACCGTGAATTTTAAATTCATTTCCAAAGGAAACTTTGTTTTTTATTTTGTTTGGTTACCATTTATTTGGTTGACTTGTATGACTCTTTGATTGTGTGTCTGGTTGACTAGCTGTTCCGTTCAATACGACTCGCTCGCTACTGTTGATGCTTTGGCTGCTTTGGTGTAGTAAAGCATCTTTAGCTTTAAGGTGGCGGTGGTGTAAAAGAGGAAGTAAAAGAAAGACTTGTGTATAATGACGCATTATCATAATGAGTTCGTATACTTTGCATGATATCGTATATGAATGTCTGGCTGATATGTGTCATGTGTGTGAGTGTATATGTATGTGTATGTGCCAGCATAAACATAAATAAGTGTCTCAACTGGGAGTTAATTCCATTTAATGTCACTTTAAATTGAAAATTAAATTTCTACTGTCCTCTTCTTTAATTCAGTTATGAAGAAGGGGGAATCCTTGTGTTGTTGTTTAAACAGTTTTAAAGTTTCTTTTATCAGGAAGAAATATTTATTCTATAATCAAAATAGTTCATTTTGAAAAAGAAAATATGGTTTTTCATCGTTAGTAGAGGACTAATTTTAATGGATGGTAACAGATATTTTAATTAAAAGGAAAAATACAGGGTATCCGACGGGAAGGTATTACGTGATAAGGTTTACGTCTGCACGGGCAGTGAGCCATAATCAGATAGAAGGCCATCGGATAAGTATATCCTCCGCTCACTCCTAGTAGCAATTTCAAAAGCCCGTAGTAGCTCGCAGGCTTTACTCCTTGCTAAAGAGTTGGAGACTATCCAACTCCTGGTCCAGAACGCATGAAGCCTAATATATATATATGATATATATATATCACTGGACCTGAACCATTCATTGTGTGCATTGTGAATGATCCGAACCACAAACTCTCACGAGGGTCTCGAACAAACACAGCCACCACGATACTCCCAAAAGGGCCAACCTCAATAATCAGTCAGTGAACAGCTAAATGCCTAAAGAGACAAATAGCGGAACTCTGCGGGGCACTGATTCCCGTGAAAATAAAGTGGATTTTCCAGGTGGCTCCTACTAGCTTTGAAGGGATTTGGCCTCCCTTTTACCCCGCAAGACTCCGCCGGGAAGGTATAAAAGGGAATGGAACTTATAAACATAAATGTTTTATTTATTATGACGACAATTATGTATGGAATACAATATCTCTGTTAACCTCACAAATGCGAGCCATTTTGAGCACATTTTTTTATTACATTCTCACTCATTTCACGGGGTATTTCATTAATTTCATCACGAATATTTTCTTTAAGTTGCTCAAGCGTTTCTGGTCTGTGTGAATAAACCTTACTTTTCAGGCGACCGTGGAGGTTAATCAACATCACCATTCCTTGAAATAACTTGTTGTGGAAAGAAATCTCGCAGTAATTCCGTTGTAATCCTGGCTGCATGCGATGTGTCTTCGTCTTGTTGACACCACATGTTAATCAAGCCTAAAGCATGCAATTGTAGCATAAAAAAGTTTTCAATCATATCACGCTATCGCTTCCTATTCACAGTTACCAGTTACCGCCGGCTATACGACTACAATTAAATTACTGCGAAACCTCTTTCCACAACAAGTTAGGCGTGATAAGATTGACGTCAGTACCTAGCTGTGTAAGCCATAACCTGACGGTGGATCATACCACTGTGAATGAATTTAAGCGTCACCCACGCCCCAGGAAGCCTTCAGATGTCTCTATCCTCCAGTCGCTCCTGGCCGCAACCTCCGAGTTCTCGGAGCAGGCTGCAGCCCTCTCTCCTTGCTGAAGAGTTAGAGACTATCCAACTCCTGGTCTAAAAACCCATGCAAGCTTAATAAAATTTAAGAACACAACCACAAGTGTGCTCACTGAGCCCGGATCATTCATTGTGTGGGTATGATTTTACGTCGACCCGTGTCAAATTTGGTTTGTGATCATACCGGTTTCGGCTATGACGTGATAAGATTTACATCTGCACCTGACCGTAAGCCTTAATCAGATGGTGGATCATTACCACTATGGATGATATGTAGTGTCGTCCTCGCCCTAGAAGGCCTTTGGATACGTATATCCTCCGGCCAATTCTAGTTGCAACTTCAAAAGCCCGAAGCAGTCAGTCAGAGAACAGCTAAATGCCTAAAGAAACAAATTGCGGAACTCTGAGGCTTTACTGATACCCGTGAAAATATAGTGGATTGTCCAGTTGACTCCTGCTAGCTTTGAAAAGGACTGGGCTTCCTTTTACCTCCGCAAGGCACAAGTCTAAATGGTTGTGTGATCCATAAAGACTTATAATGTGCCCCCGAGGGGCACCGATTACAGGTATATGCCATCTTCAGTATTCTCTCTATACTCACCATTCATTGTGTTCATTGTGAATGATCCGACCCACACAACTCAAACGAGGGCCGCGAAACCACAACTACCACGTTGCTCCCGGAGGGGTAACCTCAATAATCAGTCAGAGAACAGCTAAAAGGCTAAAAAAGCCAAAAAGGTGAACTCTGGGGTGACACATGTCATGACGGTGAGATTCCGTCAAAACATATCAATGGTGGTTCCTCAACAAGTTTTTTTAAGAAATGGTGATGCTGCTTTGCCTCCTGATTTACTGCTCCGGACTTCTTTTTCCTTCTTTTTTTCATTGCTGACATCGCCGAAATGGTGATATTGCTTGGCAAGCTGATTTACTGCTCCGGACTTCTTTTTCTTTCTTTTTTTTCATTGCCGACATTAAATAAAACATTTATCAATAATAAGATCAGATTTACCTTCCCGCCGGACACCCTGTACCACGTGGATAAACTCACAAATTCGGTAGATTAAAAAAAAGACCGGGCAAAACATTAGGGGATATTTGGCATAGTTTCACAACTGGGTCGAAACTGGGTCGCCAACCACCACTCCTTGCTGGAGACTATCCAACTCCTGGTCCAGATTACATGACAAGCATGCTCATCGGATCCGGATCATTCATTCAATGTTCTCTAGTTCTGGCATAGTATACATGGTCATCTCGTAAGTGCTGGTCCGAGAATGAAAACAAAAATTCGCCGTTTTATTCACAAGATAAGCGAGGCTTTGTTGCACAATGTGCTTCAAAATTTTGTGAAAAGAGTGCACGTCTGCCGACATATTGGAAATGGACATTAAATTTCATTATTAATTTCCTTATTTCTGCTTTACATTGGCATCAGTAAAATTGGAGTTTGCAAAAAAAGTGTGTGTTGTTAGCCCATTTACTTGCTAACCTCAAAATTATCCACCATATAGTTTCAAAAACTCAACTCTGCTGCGAGATTCAAATAGTTTTGTTATGCAAAGAATGTTGTACACTTCCACACGGCAAAAAGTTACATTTCTAAATCATTAACAATGCTCCACTGCAGCTTTTCAAGTTTCCTGTCTGTCGATCATTATCAGTTACAATGCTTTTTGCTCTCTCTCTCTCTCTCTTTCCTCTTTTTTGCTTAATGTCTTCTTATATTCAAATATTCTTTTTAACTCGCAAAGTCTGAAATATTAATCATCTTCTTTATCGTTTTCTTTATTCACTCTTTTTCGAGAGGAAATTAATTTTATGTGGTTTTACATCCACATAAATATTCTCTTTAAATCTGAAAGTAGAAAAAAATAAAATAAGTTTTTCTTGTGGCCTCTCTTCCTCCCGCCCACCTTTCGTTTGTATATTTTTTTATATATTTTTTGTCGTCATGACAAAACTCCCACATATTAAAAATGTAACCGTGAATTTTAAATTCATTTCCAAAGGAAACTTTGTTTTTTATTTTGTTTGGTTACCATTTATTTGGTTGACTTGTATGACTCTTTGATTGTGTGTCTGGTTGACTAGCTGTTCCGTTCAATACGACTCGCTCGCTACTGTTGATGCTTTGGCTGCTTTGGTGTAGTAAAGCATCTTTAGCTTTAAGGTGGCGGTGGTGTAAAAGAGGAAGTAAAAGAAAGACTTGTGTATAATGACGCATTATCATAATGAGTTCGTATACTTTGCATGATATCGTATATGAATGTCTGGCTGATATGTGTCATGTGTGTGAGTGTATATGTATGTGTATGTGCCAGCATAAACATAAATAAGTGTCTCAACTGGGAGTTAATTCCATTTAATGTCACTTTAAATTGAAAATTAAATTTCTACTGTCCTCTTCTTTAATTCAGTTATGAAGAAGGGGGAATCCTTGTGTTGTTGTTTAAACAGTTTTAAAGTTTCTTTTATCAGGAAGAAATATTTATTCTATAATCAAAATAGTTCATTTTGAAAAAGAAAATATGGTTTTTCATCGTTAGTAGAGGACTAATTTTAATGGATGGTAACAGATATTTTAATTAAAAGGAAAAATACAGGGTATCCGACGGGAAGGTATTACGTGATAAGGTTTACGTCTGCACGGGCAGTGAGCCATAATCAGATAGAAGGCCATCGGATAAGTATATCCTCCGCTCACTCCTAGTAGCAATTTCAAAAGCCCGTAGTAGCTCGCAGGCTTTACTCCTTGCTAAAGAGTTGGAGACTATCCAACTCCTGGTCCAGAACGCATGAAGCCTAATATATATATATGATATATATATATCACTGGACCTGAACCATTCATTGTGTGCATTGTGAATGATCCGAACCACAAACTCTCACGAGGGTCTCGAACAAACACAGCCACCACGATACTCCCAAAAGGGCCAACCTCAATAATCAGTCAGTGAACAGCTAAATGCCTAAAGAGACAAATAGCGGAACTCTGCGGGGCACTGATTCCCGTGAAAATAAAGTGGATTTTCCAGGTGGCTCCTACTAGCTTTGAAGGGATTTGGCCTCCCTTTTACCCCGCAAGACTCCGCCGGGAAGGTATAAAAGGGAATGGAACTTATAAACATAAATGTTTTATTTATTATGACGACAATTATGTATGGAATACAATATCTCTGTTAACCTCACAAATGCGAGCCATTTTGAGCACATTTTTTTATTACATTCTCACTCATTTCACGGGGTATTTCATTAATTTCATCACGAATATTTTCTTTAAGTTGCTCAAGCGTTTCTGGTCTGTGTGAATAAACCTTACTTTTCAGGCGACCGTGGAGGTTAATCAACATCACCATTCCTTGAAATAACTTGTTGTGGAAAGAAATCTCGCAGTAATTCCGTTGTAATCCTGGCTGCATGCGATGTGTCTTCGTCTTGTTGACACCACATGTTAATCAAGCCTAAAGCATGCAATTGTAGCATAAAAAAGTTTTCAATCATATCACGCTATCGCTTCCTATTCACAGTTACCAGTTACCGCCGGCTATACGACTACAATTAAATTACTGCGAAACCTCTTTCCACAACAAGTTAGGCGTGATAAGATTGACGTCAGTACCTAGCTGTGTAAGCCATAACCTGACGGTGGATCATACCACTGTGAATGAATTTAAGCGTCACCCACGCCCCAGGAAGCCTTCAGATGTCTCTATCCTCCAGTCGCTCCTGGCCGCAACCTCCGAGTTCTCGGAGCAGGCTGCAGCCCTCTCTCCTTGCTGAAGAGTTAGAGACTATCCAACTCCTGGTCTAAAAACCCATGCAAGCTTAATAAAATTTAAGAACACAACCACAAGTGTGCTCACTGAGCCCGGATCATTCATTGTGTGGGTATGATTTTACGTCGACCCGTGTCAAATTTGGTTTGTGATCATACCGGTTTCGGCTATGACGTGATAAGATTTACATCTGCACCTGACCGTAAGCCTTAATCAGATGGTGGATCATTACCACTATGGATGATATGTAGTGTCGTCCTCGCCCTAGAAGGCCTTTGGATACGTATATCCTCCGGCCAATTCTAGTTGCAACTTCAAAAGCCCGAAGCAGTCAGTCAGAGAACAGCTAAATGCCTAAAGAAACAAATTGCGGAACTCTGAGGCTTTACTGATACCCGTGAAAATATAGTGGATTGTCCAGTTGACTCCTGCTAGCTTTGAAAAGGACTGGGCTTCCTTTTACCTCCGCAAGGCACAAGTCTAAATGGTTGTGTGATCCATAAAGACTTATAATGTGCCCCCGAGGGGCACCGATTACAGGTATATGCCATCTTCAGTATTCTCTCTATACTCACCATTCATTGTGTTCATTGTGAATGATCCGACCCACACAACTCAAACGAGGGCCGCGAAACCACAACTACCACGTTGCTCCCGGAGGGGTAACCTCAATAATCAGTCAGAGAACAGCTAAAAGGCTAAAAAAGCCAAAAAGGTGAACTCTGGGGTGACACATGTCATGACGGTGAGATTCCGTCAAAACATATCAATGGTGGTTCCTCAACAAGTTTTTTTAAGAAATGGTGATGCTGCTTTGCCTCCTGATTTACTGCTCCGGACTTCTTTTTCCTTCTTTTTTTCATTGCTGACATCGCCGAAATGGTGATATTGCTTGGCAAGCTGATTTACTGCTCCGGACTTCTTTTTCTTTCTTTTTTTTCATTGCCGACATTAAATAAAACATTTATCAATAATAAGATCAGATTTACCTTCCCGCCGGACACCCTGTACCACGTGGATAAACTCACAAATTCGGTAGATTAAAAAAAAGACCGGGCAAAACATTAGGGGATATTTGGCATAGTTTCACAACAATACACTGCCGCCTTCCTTCAGATAGTAACGTGGTGGCTGTGGTTAAACCGCAAGAAGTTGCGGCTTTTTCCTATTCGATGTGCATTTGTATTGCCAGGAAAATTGCGAAAATTGTGCGGCGCGATTTTAGATAGTCTCCGACTCTCAAGCAAGAAAGGGGGACATGGCCCTGCTGGCTGTGCTTCAGAAGATGCCACTCAACGTGTCGCTCTGCGCCTCGAGGGTGCTGATAGATGCGTTGTATTCAGCCAGTGATAAGACCACAGTCAGGTTAGGGCCTACACTGTCTATCTTATGCAAACTAAAGAATTGTAGAACAAAACTTGCACCCTGTAAGTGGCAATTTACTAAAAACTTATGCAATTAATCGCTAAACTTTGGAGCAAATCATAACAATGGTTCCTTCAAATTTTTCTCCTGCAGTCTTTCACGGCGGATTTTTTATAATAATTTGATGCAGTCATCAAGTGATTTTTTATTCAAATAACTCAAATATTGATCTCAACAACTTTGATTGAAAAAAGCAGAAGAAGAAGAAGATTCTATGTAAAAGAAAATCGCTTTTTATACAAAATATTTTTCTCACTGCTAAATGTCTATTAAAATCGCTACATTTGGGGAGAAAATTGCCAACTTTACGAGTGATAAGGAAACGTTTTCGTTATCGTCAAATATCAATATGGAAAAAAGTTTAACATTTTAAGCACAAGTCAACAAAATTTCTACAACCGAAACTTGACTTTATTTTTGTCCTTCTTTTGCCACAATTTGACAATTTTTCTCTAGACGTTTTTTAACTCTTTTTTTATTTTTCAAATTTTTTATTTTTCCTTTTGAAATTCACATTCTTTTTAGTTAAAAGTTTTGACACAAAACACTGCATCTTTTATTTTCAAAAACAAAAAAAAATTATGTAAAAGAATTCTATTGTTTAAAGGAAGAAGAAGAAGAAAAAACGATTGGGGGAACTTTCATGTTTAAAATCTAAAATGGGAAAAAATAGAATTAATAGAATTATAAATAACAACAAAAAAAATGAATTAATAAGATTAAAACACAATATCAAGTTGAATCATGGCAGCAATGACAATAACAACAAACAAAATATATTTTCATCATCATCAATCAAAACAAACAACAACAACAATGACATCTAAAATTTAAAAAAATGGGGTTCGTTTGTGCAACAAGAATGCATTTCAGTAAACAATTTCCGTGAAGCGCAGGAGTGTGTTTTTATTCTTTTTTTTTCATTTTTTATGTTTTTGAAGAGTCTCATACATTTTGATTCTTTGTTTTCTATTTCTTTTACACATGTTGCATGCTGCATATGTTTGTGAATTAAAATTTTTATTTTTGTTTACTTTCCTTCTGCTGCTGGCGCTACTGCCTGCCCTTCACTACGAGCGGCAAAGACACAATGAAATTTGTCATTTTAATTTCAAGCTTTTGCAACATTCTTATTATGACTGCTAACCAAACTATTGGTTTGAGACCTTGAGTTCATATCCCAACCATTGCAATAAACCGTTGCAAAAGCAATAATTTTAGGACTTTTTTCGTAAAGGGTTTCTCTACAAAACGTTTTAATTAAGACGATTCAAAATTTTATTGCATTACGAAGAGAAAAGTTCGGCAATGATGAATGAAAAATGATATCGGATAAATGTCCACAACGATTACTCTGACATATGTCGATTCTTTCAACTGGCGGTCCTATTTCATTAACCACTTCACAGATTTTCAGTTTTAAGGCTGAATTTGATACAATTGGCTCCGTATACACTGTCCTTAACACAGCTCCGCAAAAAAATAATCCAGTGGTGTTCAATCACACAATCTAGCTGGCCACCTTAACTGCTGATTATCGTGAAATTATGCGATCGTGAAATATGGTTTGCAATAAATTAATCGTTTCGTTGGCTGTATGACATGTGGCATCGCCCTGTTAAAACCACGTCGTCAATAATAGTCCAAAATTGAGTTGTTAACATCTCGTGATAACGTAATCGATTGACCGATACTGCATTACCAGTCGCATCTTCGAAAAATCAAAAACGGCCCAATCATGCCTCCACACCACATAGCGCACCATACAGTGACAGTGGCTTTTCAATAACCGCTCTAGGAGTTTCAGAAGCCCAAAGCGACAATTTTGCTTGTTGACATACCCTGACAAGTGAAAATGGGCTTCGTCGGAGGAAATGATTTTTTAAGGGAAACCAGCCGGTTGTTCCTGAATGAATTGAGCAAATCTACGGCGATATAAATGATCTTCAATTCCTACACCAGTTAAACCCTGGAAGGTTTCAAAGTCAAATCCTTAAGCAAAATTCGCCTTGTGGTGGTTTTGGATAATCCCAATTGTTGAGAACGTCGAGGAATCTAAAAATTTGGATCTGGTTCAACATTGTGGCTCATGGCTGCGATGTTTCTAGTTGAACGATCCAGTGAAACATGCTTAGTGTTCGCACATATTGTATCAAGCCTGTCGATTCAATTTAATTGACCAAATTTTTCTTCTAACGATCTTAGAAGGATGATTATGCTGTTCGAAAATATCACAAATTTTAGGAAATTTAACTTTAACAGAACCACTATTTTCATAGTGGATTTTAATTATTTCAATGCGATTTTCGTCCGAAACTGAATTCACTGTAGCAATTGCCAGTGCATCTACTACGAATACGTTAAAGAAACTAAATGCCAAAACGATCGTGTTGCCACAATTGAAAAACAACCTCTTCGTTGAAATCCCCAATACTATCAAGACACTATAGGTGGTGCATTACTGTTCTTCAAAGTAAATATGAATATTTCAAAGAAGATTACGAAGGTTCTATAGATAAAACCTACAGAAATTGTTGTTATAAAAGGGTATTCAACCGACTAGCTATCAATTATTATTTATGATTATTTTTAATTTTCCTTAAACGAATAATCAACTAATAAATTCTTGTTAACCGACTAATTTGGCAACTCAAATAAATCGTTCGAATTTCTTTATTTTTCATTTTCTGCACAAGTGAAGGGTAATTTCAATTCGTCATAGCGGAGATTTTTGAAGTCTAACTATTTTTATACTTATAACGCATATCAATTTATTTGTCATTGTACAAAAATATAAAAGGGGTCGTGCAAAAATAACCAAGTCAGGAATGGGAAATTGTATATTTTTATTTAAATATTAATTTTAAAGGGGATTTTTTAAGGTCAATGAAACTTTTTGCAAAAAAAAAAAAGTGCTTCAAACTTCTTCAAACTTCTTTTGTTTCAAAAGATCAATACATGAAATTGGCATTAAAAAATATTTTCTGTCATATAGTCAAAAGTTCAGAACGTTCCATTTTCAGCCACTTTTCTCAGCTTTGCTAACATGTCTCGAATCATTTCACCCTCTGCTGTCTAATTTATTAAAAGCATAAACCGGATAGGCAACACGTGGTCTTACAGAATATAATCGAGAAGTCAATTAGCCTGCCTTTGGAGGGAAATTGGCAGCTTTGCTTCTCAAACCCCATTTATGTATAAATTTTGATCTCAATAAGTTGATGGCTGCGGTCGCATAATGGTTCGTAACGCCATCGTTTTAGATCCACATATCGGCAGAGTTATTGATCATGGTGCAGTCGACCTCAATGTAATCTTTGCTTTCATCTTTTAATAAACACAATCCAATGATGCCTTCAAGGTATAAACCACGCCACAAGCTGCATGTTTTTTTTTTTTTTTTTGATGTAATGGGGATTGGTATCACTCCACTTAAATTGATGAAATGATTTGACTGGTGCATTTTTCAAACTCCATTTATGTCTAAATTTTGATCTCAATAAGTTGATAGGCTGCGGTCGTATAATGTCACGTAGCGCTATCGTTTTAAGTCCACATATCGCCCGAATCATTGACCATACTGCAATCGCCCTTAATGTAAGTTTCACTTTCAATTCATTTCAATAATGCCTTCAACGTTTAATTGGGTATCACTCGCATGTATGGATTGGTATCACGCCACCTTAAGTAAAAAATTTATTTGACAGGTGCACTTTCTAAATCCCATTTATGTGTAAATTTTAATCTCAATAAGTCGATGGCTGCTGTGGTAGTGTGGCACGAAGCGCCATTATTTTAAGTCCATAAAGTCCCAAATTATACGATTATGGTGGAGTCGGCTTTAATGCCAGCTTTGGCTTCATTTTGTAGAAAGTGCAATCGAATATTGCCTCTGACATGTAAAACGTTTGGTTTGTAAAGTCCGTGGGGGATTGGTATCACTCCACTTAATGATTTTTCATTAAAGTAAATCTTAATAATTTCGCAACATTGCTCAAGCATTAATCTCTTCACGATGTACGCGGTATATCAGTGCGTATGACAGTTAACCGTTTCAAAAGTTCTAGCGACTTCATAACTTGAACGGTTTCTTAAAATTTCTTGTTAATAAAAATCTCTACCATCGGCATTTTTGTTTTTCAAAACACTTATAATTTCTACCCAAACAATTTTTAAGCGTATAACTCATGGGACTCAGTTTGTGTTTTCATCATACATTTCAAATTCTGCTCCTCCCCCTCTTTCTCGTCGCGTAAATCAACTCTTTGTTACATATTTATAGAGCAAGAATAGTGCTACCTTTTACATATTGTTACGTTTATACCTTTTATAAACGTTTTGTTGTGAGTTCTTTATTGCAAAACAAATAACACCAGTTTTTAGAGTTTCTAAATTAATAACATGTTTATTTACTTTAACTACACAATTTACTTAAGATGCACGTCTTTACTTCACCAGATTTAATTTCACACTGACTCACTATCCACTCAGACGATGCCCTTTATATTTGTCTATTAGCAGTCTAAAAAATTTAGGAATCTTCTACTCCCTTTGTATCACATTTTGTTGCTGTATGTTGTTTATTCAATGTATAGGCGCCTGTATGGCTGTGTGTACTTTTGTTTTTATACTGATAAAGTTTCTTCTTGAAATAAATTTTAAGATATTTGTTGTTGTCTCGTGTAGAAAAAGTTTTTTAAAAAACTACGCAGATGGTAAACAGCATACATGTTTGTTGTTGCCTTGCGCGTATAAAATTTCTGCGAAGTTTGTAAACAGAAATTTGTTTTTGTCTTGCATGCCACGCAGTTAGTAAACAGCATATCAAATTGAACTTTTGTTGTTGTACAATAAGTTTTCTTGGCAGGCCAGGCAGTTCGTAAACATTATTTTATTTTAAAACTTAAGCAAGACACATCCGTAACAATATGTTAAAGATAAAACGTTTCGCAGCAGCCATAATTATTTTTAAGTTGCTTTTAATTCCCATTTTATCTGTTATTTTAGTCTTAAATTTTGTTAATAATGTCGATTTGAACAATATCTGTCGTTAAAATTCAGTATTCCCTTGAGGTCATAGTGTGAACACACGTGGTGTTCAAACGTTATACAAATGTCAAATTTTGTTGCTAAAAAGGATGTTTTACGGGGAAGTCTTGATAACTGCTGCTGCAAGTTATCGATTGTTGGTGAAAGATTACAGTTAACATGAAGTAACTCAGAAAATATGTGATTCATAAGTGATGATTTCGATACAGAAGACAAGGAGAGGAGGCCTGGTGAGCCGATAAAATTTTAAGATGATGAATGGAAAGCATTGCTCAACAAAGATTATTGTCAAATGCAAGAAGAGTTTCCATTATCATTGGGCGTCGCACAACAAGACATTTGCCTACGTTTAAAAGCATTGAGATTGATTCGTAAGCAAGGAAATTGGGACCCATATAAATTGAAGCCAAGAGACGTTGAAAGGCATAGGCTTGAACGCTACATTTTGGCATCGTATTGTTACAGGTGCTAAAAAATTGATACATTGCGATAATCGTAAGCGCAAAATGAGATATGTAAAGCCCGACCAACTAGCCAAGTCAACACCGAAGGCAAATATCCATGAAACCAAGCATTGCCTGTAGATATATAAAATAGAGCTGAAAATTGTTCTTGATTCAGTCCCAGCTTGAAATATATGAAGGTGTAACATGTGTCTTGTGTTGTGGTTTTTGTTTGAATTAAACCATTTATCTGGACAAATTGTTTATATATTTTGAAAAAAAAAATAATAAAAATTTGATATCAAACATTTTCAAACATCATTGATTGCACTTAACTTTGCAATAGTATAGAGTTTTCCAACCCTGAAACAGGGCCACATGCCTATAAACTAATTTGTTGTTGTTGTTGTTTATTTGTTTTGTTTTCTTTGTTTTTGTGTATATTGATCTTGTTTAAATAAATTATTTAATTTGAATAATTTAAGGTTAAAGAGAATATTTTGCAAATTAAATATGAAAATTTTCAATGTTTATACGAATGCGAATAAACAACTCCTGCGCAATTTTTTTAAATCCCTGTTTACAAGGGATAAATTGACAGCAGCTATTCGAAATTAATTTAATTTAATTTTTAAAATTAGTTTTTGATGAACGATTTCATTTCCTCTTTTCAGTGCGACCCAAAATAAAATAAAATAAAAATGTGATGAACAATTTAAAAAAGAAATTTTTTCTTGATTCGAATTGTTTATCTTTCATTAAGAACGTGACTTTTTTTTTCTTCTTGTTTGTGTTTTCAATTTTGTTGCAATCGGGCATCATGAATTATTATTTTAAGAAAATAAACCAACTGCTGATATAATTGTGAGATGATATGAACATTCCAATAGCACAAAACAGAGTAATAAAGATAAGAAAGACTTGTACGCACGAAGTGAAATGAAATTAAAAATAATAACAACAATAATAACATAGCAAACAGTCCGATAAATAAACAACAAGTTAATGAAAACATTAGCCAAGACAGTGGCAAATAAGACCCAGTTTACATTGTGCAACTTTTGTCGCTGTAACTCGTAGTTTTTTGTTGTAAATAATGTGTGTAAAGAGAATAGTGGTAGAGTTACTCTCTTCCCCTATTCTCTTTACTCACATTACTTACAACAATAAAGTACGAGTTGCAGCGACAAAAGTTGCACAATGTAAACTGGGTCTAAGCACAAGAAAGAAACTACTAAAGGGTGGTCTTAACTTAATCGCACGATGTAAATTGTAAATAAAATAATACAAAAAAAAAATACAAAGAACTATCTTAGTTACCTTTATTCTATTTGGCGACGGCAACATCGTCGTCGATTTTGAGGCAACATCACTTTAATACAGCATCAATACTAATTTGGTATCCCCTAACAGTCTTATGACGACGTTGCCAGTTTATCCATCGATTTTAATAAAATATAACTCACATATCAAATATTCGAGTTTGCTGATTCATTTGTGTACTATTTTTGATAAAATTGCTGTGAAAAAAATATAAACTATGGTCCTGAAGGCTAGTAGGTAGTGTTCTAGCTTGTCAATGTGTGGGTTCGATTCCCAACAAAAACCTTCGCCGTTTTTTTTTTCACTACAAAAATGAAAATTGACTGTCGGTGGGGCTGCTCAGTGATGAAGGTATGGTCACTGGTCGCTGTGCTGCCTTATATGACAGTTAATTTCCGAATATCCTTCTACTTTCACCACCTGTCTCATCTCTTCTCTATCCCTTTCCTAAAGTATGTAGCACGGTACTTGACTACATAGGCATTGTAGCCTGAAATGCAACTTCTCTAACAAAAAATAATAAAATCTCTATTAAATTGAACATAAAATAAATTAAAATGCGAATATTCAGCACCGTCTTTCTTTTAAATTAAACTTTAAATTAACCCAAATCTGTAAAAAGAATTTTGTCAAACATGTATTTGTAAAGTACTACATACTCTACCTTTTACCATCCATTACTCGTTCTATTTCGGTCAGCCAAGGGCGTTTAGAGCATTCGCAACATTTTCCCAGTGTTTCGTAAAATTAGTAGGAACACCGCCTCTACAAAATTCCCTGGCAAGTGATGGATTTGTATCCAATGCTTCCACTAATTTTTCAAATTGGTTGGTGTTTGTAATTTTTATTTTTTTCCATTTTCTATTTTATTTTGTGTTTTTAGTTTTTATAATCTTTTCAAATTATTGGATATAACAGCACAACACCAAAATTACAGACGACAATATCAGTGGCAATTTAAGGCAACATCAACGTCAAATTATCTTATAGAATACCAAACATGTATTGCCACTCATCAATAAATGGCAATATTGTCAACGAGAATACGGTTTTAGAACAAACGTTAAAAAAAAACAACGTCGTCTTTTATTGCCGTTGCCAAACAGAATACGGATGAATATTTGTTATTAGTGTGATAAAAAGATTTGTTCCCAATGCTTCCACTAATTTTTCAAATTGGTTGGTGTTGGTAATTTTATTTTTTTTTCCCCATTTTCTATTTTATTTTGTGTATTTAGTTTTTATAATCTTTTCAAATTATTGGATATAACAGCACAACACCAAAATTACAGACGACAATATCAGCGGCAATTTAATGCAACAACAACGTCAAATTATCTTATAGAATACCAAACATGTATTGCCACTCATCAATAAATGGCAATATTGTCAACGAGAATACGGATTTACAATAAATGTTAAAAACAAAAACAACGTCGTCTTGTATTGCCTTATTGGCACCTAATTGGACCTAATTAAATTATTTTATCTGTTAGCTATTGAATTGCTCTTGACTTGCTGATTTTCTTTTAAATATCCCTAAAGCAACAAGTCCAATGGTTTTAAATCATATGATCGTGGTGATCATATGACGTGAGATAACACAGCCACTGAATTTCAAGCTTAATAGAACTATTGTTTGGGTGACTGTGTGGCAAGTGGCACCAAACCGTTAAAACCACATATCGTTTGGGTCTATATCCTCAATATTTAGCCACAAGCAGCTCACGATAGCTAACACCATTTGCGGTAACTGTTTGAAGCATAAATCGCTTTACTCTTTGTGGAGACATCTCTGCCTTTTAAAAATCACTCGTGGATTTTCATTTGGCCAAATGAGTCAACGAATTCGTTGGTCTCATCTCTCACAAAATTTTAAAATTTCTAAAATCTCAAAATATCCTTTCCAACTCTTAATACCAAAAATTCCAAATATCACACAATTACACGATCGTAGCGCTCAATTAACATCCCACCACAACGTGAGATAACATGGCCACTGAATTTCTCTTAGAAATCAGCCGCTGTTCTTTGACTGGTTGGCAAGTGGTGCCATCTGGTTATATAGTTCAGAAGCTCCATATCCTCAAGAAGTTCGTTATTTTTCCGCCATAGCAAACACCATTCTTGGTAACTGTTTGGTCGAATTTGTTTTCAAAGAAGTATCTGTAGTCTGCTAAAGCCACCAGTCTATAAACCGCACCAAACAGCCATTCTTTGTAGATGCTTGTGGATGTGGGTTTTGAACAATCACTTGTAAAATCTCATTTACCAAAAATTCGTCAATTCTGGTTGTTAATGAATCTATTGAGATGAAAGTGTGCCTTGTGAATGAAGTAAAGTCACCATACACGCTTGTCAGGTCAGCCAACCGTTGAGCCTGTAGACGGCGCTTGAAATGGTCAGTAGGATTTAGCTCCTGACTCAATTGAGCTTCGAAAATGGTCAGTAGGATTCAGTAGGATTGTAAATTCAAATATTTATTAAAAATTCGCATCAATGACATTCGTGAAATGTTCAATTGTTGGTCGCGGTTGACGGCTCTTCTGCCACACGTTTGCTAATAAAAGCAATGTTTTTCCACAGAATGAATTGGGCGGGTATGCGGACATTTTTGCACAATATTCTCCCAATTGTGGACCCATTTGCCTGCAAAAAAAAAATGGAGAAGTACACGAAATGATTTTTCGTAAAAAACAACTTCATAATTTTAGCGCGCTGTTCAAATGTGCACCTCTTTATTTATTAAATGCTAAATTAATGTCAAAATTAAGGTAGGCAAAAACCTTAACGTTAAGCTGTGACCTACAATCATTGCAACATCGTGATTTATGGTCGAATTCCACCCGTTGCAATTAAAAGTTTCAAGTGGCAACGTGTAGTTATTTAAAGAATTGCACATTATAATAACAACAGACAATTGCGATTGGCTGAAGTTAACAAAAAACCTTATTTAAAATTCTCATTTAGTTTATTGTAATTGGAGCATAAATATTTAATACTTTTTTGTATGTGAAAAATTAGAACAGTTAAAGGATCGATCTTATGCATTTTGGTTCTCAGGAAACAGCTTTGAAATATTTATGTTGTAAAGACAATATCACGCAAATAAAATATTTTTTAACGACTATTGAAGCGATGTATTTTTTCTGTTGCCTTGTTTGCGTTTTTTCTCAACGACCGTTAGCAAACTTTCAACGCGTCAGCTCTGGTAAAGTGTTTCTCGGGAAGCGACTGAGAGAGCTATGAAAGTAGCTACATCTGGTTAGAATTAAGGCGGCATTTGATCACCTTCGAACCTCTAACTTTCCTTCTTGATTAATCAAAACATTTTGATGAATGCTTTCGCTTAAGTTAGTCTTACGACCTCTCACGTATAGTTCTTTCTTTTTGGCGGTCTTAAGTGTTCTCTTAAGAAATCACTAAAAGTTAATATTTTTTAGAATGCAACATAACAACTAAAAGAACACTGGCGTACACTAAAAAAAAAAAAAAAGGATCGGTACGTTAACGTAGAGTTTATGCTCATCAGTTCTCAGACGTAGGGTAGTTAAAGTAACAACAACAACAAAAAAAACAGCTTGACTGACCACCCTATAAAATTGAGATTCAACGAAGCATGCAACAAATTGCAGCAACATTAATTTCTTTATTTTTTTGTTTTTTCTTATCATTCTTGCTTTAAATGTAATATGACAGTAGTTGTCGTTGTTGTTGTTGTTAATAATGATAAAATAAAAGACTCCAAGAACGTACATGCAAATAAACTTTTAATGCGTCATGCAACTGCAAGTTAATACTTGAAACAATTGAGGTCGCATTAAAAAAGTAAAACAAAACGAATATTTTATTAACTGAAAGTAACAACAACAGCAACAACAACAACAAAGCTAGAATTATTAACTTCTTTACAAATAATACACTTTTTGATTTGATGATGATGATGATGACTTGATAAAAAGAAAAAAGAAAAACTTAAAAATAAAACTTTTATGTGGTTTAAGAGCAAAAAGAAGAAGTAAAGATGATGAAAAATAATTAACAAGGAAACTATTGTCAATGAAGAAAGAGTGTGACAAAAAATTTCATTTATTTTATGTTACTGCACACGTTACAAACCTACATCCTTCAAACAGAAATTTATGTACATAACGAACTTTTAACGTCGAATTTTTGATCAAATTCCTCACAGCCCAGCCCTTCTTGAAACGAAAAGGTAGAAAATAACTTGCTAGAAGAATAAGAAAAGGGCTGGTGGAACTGATTGCTCATAGTGGATTTCAGCTCAAATAAACGCATTTCTTTTTCAACTCCAGAAACTAATTTAAAACGTCGTTTTTTAGTTAATCCAGGATGTAAGATCACAGAAATATGTTGTTGTTTAATATGATCAGAAAAAGGTTATCGTAATTATGCTTCAAGATATACAAGTTAATAATGTCGATTTAGACAATATATGCCATAACCATCACATATGACTTGTATCAAATATAACAAATATAGCATGTTGGAGATATAGAACTTTAAGTTAGCAACACTTTTTTTTAACTGACATCCATTTTCGCAGTTGTCAAATAATTTGTGTTCAGTTTGGTCGGTTTTAATAGACTGATAGACTCACGTCTAATCAAAGCTTCCAACGTGTGCACATTTGTTTGAAATCAGTGTCCTGCACTACGTCCATTATATGCTCAATATAATCGTCCATCAAAGCAATTTATTCGATTAATTTACACCACACTTATGCTAAATGATAATACGCATCTACAAAAGACGTCATACAATGTGTGCCGAAGAAGTCATTGCTGCTGTAAAGCGTAGCGTAGAAGAAGACCAGAATCATTCTAACTACCATCGCTCACAAAATTCTACTCATGCAACAATTGAAGCCACTCGAACATCTAGCAGCAGGCGTAAATTTGGTGAATGGGCCTAAAGTAAGATCATGATTTTCATAAGCGAATTTTTATTAACGATGAAACTCCCTTTTCCTTGAAACGATACGTCAACAAACAACACTGACTTATTCACAGTGTTGATAATTCTTAAGTGCATGTCGAGACACCGTTACATCCAGAAAAATTGACTGTTTGGTATGCTTTATCGACTGATGGAATTATTGTTCCGTACTTCTTTAAAAATGATGCTGGCCAAAGCGTTACAGTTAATCGTAATCTCTCTAGAGTCTTTATTACTAAAATTTTCATTTAGCAGTTGGACAACAATAATGAGCAGACAGCGCAACATGTCACACAGCTTATACCAGAATTGATGACTAACTGTTGAAAACGTTTGGTAACCGCAACCGTAGCTAGCTGTGTAAACCATAACCAGAAGGTGGATCATACCACTATGGATGAAATGTAGCGTCATCCTCGCCCTAGAAGGCCTTCAGATACGTATATCCTTCGGTCACTCCTAGTTGCAACTTCAAAAGGCCGGTGCAGGGCGCAGCCTTAACTCCTTGCTGAAGAGTTGGAGACTATGCAACTCGTGCCACAGAACGCATGAAGCTTAATAAAATTTAAGAACACAACGGCATTCATGCTCACTTGACGTGGACCATTCAATGTGTTCATTCATTGTGCATGATCCGACCCGACCCACACAACCCAAATGAGGGCCTCGAAACTACAACCACCTCGATACTTCCGAAGAGCCAACCTCAATAGTCAGTCAGAGAACAGCTAAAAGGCTAAAAATACAAATAGCTGAACTCTGGGGTCTTACTGAAATGTAGTGGATTGTTCAGTTGGCTCTTGCAAGCCTTGAAGGAGGGTGCCCAGTCCCTCTTACCTCCGTAGACACATGTAATGACGGTAAGATTCCGTCTAAACATATCACGTATTCAAGTCATGAATTGCGCTAGAAGATTGAGCGACTTACCGTCGCTAAATTATTTTTTGTGGGAATATGTCCCTAACCTGCATCGACTCGAAATAATTGACCACTTGGTGGAGGTAAACATTGACAGCGTTACTGTCGACATACAGGTCTCACATGGCGGCATTAAATTTTAATCAAAAAGAAATTGTTTCCTTCAAACCTTTTTCACGCCGACCCTAAATTTGTAACCCCCTTATTCGAGCAAATCCGGTAATATACAGGGTGTATTTTGTTTGTTTATATTATTAAACAAATGAAAGAGAATGAATTTTATATTGATAAATGTTGTATTTATTGTTGGCAATTGTGTATGGAATACAATACAGTACAATGTCCGCCACATTTTTCATTACATTGTCACATATTACATGTGGTATTTCATTAATTTTATCACGAAATTTTGTTTGAGTTGCTCAAGCGTTTCTGGTCTGTTTGCATAAACTTTGCTTTTCAGATATCCCCACATAAAAGAAGTCCAGAGCGGTTAAATCAGGCGACCGTCGAAACCCATCAAGATCACCATTTCTTGAAATAACTTGTTGTGTGAAAGAGATCTCGCAGTAATTCCATTTTAATCCTGGCTGTATACAATGTACCAACATCTTGTTGACATGACACCACATGTTAATCAAGCCCAAACCATGCAGTTGTGGCTTTAAAAAGTTTTTCAATCATACCACGATATCATATCGCTCCCCATTCACAATTACCGTTACGCCGTTACCATTTTTAAAGAAATAAGGTCCAATAATTTCCCCTGACCAAATTGCACACCAGTCTATCACTTTTAATGGATGCAAAGATGACTGTTGAATAATTTGAGCGTTTCCCATTTCCCAGAACCGACTATTGTTTATTCCGACTGTTTATTCACATATCGATTCAATTGAAACTCTGCCTCGTCAATCATTATGATGTTTTCCATGACAATCGGCGTTGTCATAAGCGAGTTGTAACATCCTATTGGCATAAGTATGGCAGGGTAAATGGTATTGCGGAAGAATCTCTTGTGTCAAATGAATCTTATATGAAAACAAATGCAAATCCTTGTGCAAAATTGGGGCCAAAATTGCTCTTGGAAATCAAGCTCCTGAACACGGCGTCGAATTAAAGTTGATGTATTATTTTTAACACTTTCTTGAGCAGCAGTAATGTTTGCAGCCGATCTTGCAGTAAGTTGTGCGCCATGCATGGGCCTCTCACCTACAGACCTCTTTCTTCGAAATCATTCACTATAGGTGCCCCTGTAGGCTAGTAGGTAGTGTACTAGCTTGTCAGTATGGGGGTTGTGGTTTCGATTCCCAACGAAGACCTTGGTTTTTTCACTACAAAAATAAAAATTGACTGTCGGTTGGGCTGCTCAGCGATGAAGGCATAGTCTCTGGTCGCTGTGCTGTCTTATATACGGCAGTTAATTTCCGACTATCCTTCTACTTTCACCACCTGTTTCATCTCTTCTCTATCCCTTTCCCAAAGAATGTAGCACGGTACTTGACTAAATAGGCATTGTTGCCTGAAGTGTTACTTCTCTTTAAAACAAAAAAAAAAAAAACTACACGATAAATAGTGCGTTTTGTTAGTACGTTGTTATTCGTAGAAATTTCAGGTAACTTTCTCAGCGTCACAGTAAACGATAACTGATTGTGATAAAATGTTTTAACGATTAAAAAAAACACGTTGGTTTATCGAATATTTTTCCGTAATAAATTTACCACGTGTCTACTTCACGCCTGCCAAATAGGAATTGTGAAGACTAATGTCTACCAAAATGGCGGCAAAACAAATAGTATTCCTTAATGGAGGACACCCTGTAGTTTTTTTTTTTTTTTTGTAAAGAGAAGTAGCAGTTCAGGCAACAATGCCTATTTAGTACGTACCGTGCTACATTCTTTGAAAAAGGGATAGAGAAGAGATGAAACAGGTGGTGAAAGTAGAAGGATAGTTACGGAAATTAACTGACATATAAGACAGCACAGCGACCATTGACCTATGCCTTCTTCGCTGAGCAGCCCCACCGACAGTTAATTTTTATTTTTGTTGTGAAAAAAACCAAGGTCTTCCTTGGGAATCGAACCCACAACCCACACACTGACAAGGTAGTACGCTACCTACTAGATTTTGATGAAATGTCAAGACTAATGTTTACCAAAATGCGCGGCAAAACAGTGTAGTATACCTTCCTGGCGGACACCCTGTATTTAAAGAAAAAAATAAAAATTATTTTTCCGGTAAAGACGTTAGTGAGTGACTTCAGCTGGCTCCACAGTAAATAATGCAAAAAATAATCAAATCACACGGCTTTGGACATTAATTGACAGGTCCTTTTCTCGAAATCTGCTTTATGTCAGAATATTTATTTATTTAATTCTGTGGTTGCGATTGGCTTATAACACTAAACGCTGTCCTGCTGAAACTTCGTGTCTTCAAAATCAATGCCATTCATATTTTCAAACAAAATTTCATTGATCGTGGTGTTATAACGACACTCAACGACCTTTAAGCATACTTCGTCTGCATTTGAACAGATATAAGGCTGCAAGCCGATTTTTTTGACCTGCTACGAGTTTTGTAATTAAATTTGTAACACAAAACAGCTGTTTCAAATTTGATTTCTATAACGACAACATTTAAGCGAAGCGAGTGTTCAGACGTGGTGCAAATGGCTTGAACAAATCGTCAAAACTGCTTGCTGCCTTTTAAACACTTGAGCCATTTTCAAAGATGATTAAATTTTATTTCTTTGTTTTAGTTTTTGTTTTTCAATTATGCTAATGGCTTCAATTTAAAATAAATTTATTGTTAATAAAATTTACATAATTCTCAGGGAAATAATTATTTTTGTTTTGTTTATGCATGAACAAATTATTTATAGTTAAACAATTTTTGTTAAAATAAAATATTTTTTTTTTGTATTCAATTTGCTGCTGGATTATGCAAAAGTTTATATATTTTTCTTTAAAAATATCGTTTATCTTTAATTGGCAACAGAAAAATCATTTTTCAATTTTAATTATGCCATAAAATTGTTAAAAGTTTGCTGTTGTTGTTTTTAAGTACATTCTTTCAAGAGAAAATTTATAACTTATATTTCAATATTGTTTGCCATTTTCTAATATTTCAATGATTTTGCATTGAAACTTGCGAGTAAATAAGAGGCATTAGGGCTGCAAAGTGTTTGAATGGTCTATCGTTTCTAACTTTTCAGCGTAAACTAGACGCTTTAGGTATTCTCAGCATTGTCAGAGACAAACACAATATTATGGTCCCCGTGACAGTATATGATTACGGTGAATATATTATGACTGCATTTTTTAAATAAAGGATGTTTTTATAAAAGTACACACCCTTTAGTAATCAACCGAAATTGGCTGCGGTACTTTAAAATATTTAGCATTCACTAGCAGATAGAAAGATAATTGGCAACAATTTTATTAGTCATTCCAAAACTGGGTCAGATATTTTTAAAAATATAATTTTGGTATTGTGAGAAGAACAATATTATGGTCCCTGTGACAGTATGTCATTATGGTGAATATTTTATGATTGCTTTTCTTTAAATAATGAAGTTTTTTTTATAAAAATGCCCATCCTTTATTAATCAACTTAATTTGGCTGCGGTACCATAAAATATTTGACATACACTAGCAGCTAGCAGTTAGAAAGATAATTGACAGCAAATTTAACACTAATTCTAACACAAGATCAGAAATTTTTTAGAATATCATTGTGGTATTGTGACTAGACCAATATTATGGGCCCTGTAACAGTATATACTCATGGTGAATATATTATGATTGCATTTTGTTTTTTATAAAGGATGTTTTTATAAAAGTATGCAGCCTGTAATCGGCTGCCGTACTATAAAATATTTGGCATTCACTAGCAGCCAGCAGATAGAAAGACAGCAAATTTATCAGTCAATCCAAAAATGGTTCACAAACAAAAACAATATTATGGTCTCTGTGACAGTATATTATTACGGTGAATATATTATGATTGCTTTTTTTTAAATACAGGATGTTTTTACAAAAGTACAGAACTTCGAAAGATAATCTTATGGCCTTATAATTTAAATATAAGTTCTGGCATGTATAACAGTTCGAAGGTAGTCTAATCTGGAGATCCGATTTTCGAGACTATTTCCAACGTTTTTTCGTTCGTACCTTGTTGTCCTTCAATTGGCCTAACGTTTCCAACTTTTCAGCGTAAGCTAGCGACTTTACGTATTTTCATTGTTCCAACGCACGATCTTGGTGGTCACTTCATGGGTCCCAAACGTGAAACTATGCGTTTACCAAACGTTTCTTTCAATAAATTTATAATGTGTGACATGTTGGGCCTGCTTCTTGAAACTACAGCTCCTGCACATTCTTGGCTATTCCTTTTATGAACGAAAAAAATCAGTAAATTCAGTGGCTGTATATAGATCACCATACACTCCTACGTTCTGACCAACATCGTTTCTGCAGCAGTACGTAACAATGATTCTATCAGTCCGTTAAAGCCCACCAAAAAGTTAGCTTTTTTTGGATGTAACGATGTATCGTAACCTATACTTGAGGATTATCATCCTCAGGCTCATCCGCACCCTTGTTTTTGGAACCATTCAACGAATCTTACGCCGTGTGTCTTAAATTGCTGCACGAGTTTAAATTTGTAAGCACGCAAGCCAAGATCTCTTCTCAAAATGTTCATAAAGTGAATGAGCACACGGGTGATAAGATTTTCTTTAATATCTAGCTGTGTAAGCCATAACCCGACGATGGATTTAACCACTTTGGGTGATAAGGAGTGTCACAATCACACCCACCTCCACTCCTTGCGCAAGAGTCGGAGACTATCCAAAACACATGACAAGCATGCTCACTGGACCTGGATCATTCGTCAAAAGTGAACGATGATCCCGAAGGATCATCACCATGATCCCGAAGGACCATCCTCAATAATCAGACAGAGAACAGCTAAAAAGCCAAAAAGCCGAAATCTGGGGCTTACTGATTTCCGTGGAAACAACGTGGGGACTGGACTCCCTTTTGCCCCCGGTAACACATGTAATGATGGTCAGATTCCATCAAGACATATCAATGGTCTCCCCTGGGGGGAGTAAATGAGTACATATCCCATTTCTGTGCACGATGGTGAACAAACTGATACGTTGCGTTCTACAACACCAATGGCTTCTTCTGTGCACACTGTACGTCGCCTCTTTAATTCCGTTATATCATTTAGAATAAACGTAGTGCGAAAACTTTCCATCGTTAATCTAATTAATTGCTCTGATAGACGGTTATGTTGATCGTAAAATAGAGGTAGGGGCGTTACATATTTCGAACAGAACCACGATTTTCAAGTGTATTTATTTATTTAATTAAAAAATTAACAATAATTTTTTTGACATTTTTTTTTCTGTAGTAAAGTGTTGCCGCATCTAAATATTTTTCTTGGTATTGGCACTTATTAAAGCATTAGCGTTTCTTCAACAAAAAAAAACAATAATAATAATAAACTATAAAGAAAGGTTGCCTCTTGAAAATATTTTATTAAAAAAGTGTTGCCACTTGCATAATTTTTTTGTTTGTTATATTGTTTACAATTCAAGCGTAAATGACTGGAAAGAGAGAAAATAATCAACTCTTATTATCTTTAGCCAGTTATAAGAAGTTGACAATTTAAACTTTTTCCCGACATTTATTTTTTAAAATGTAGGGCACAATTTTTAAAGAAATTTTGAAATTTTGTGTTTTGTTTTCGACACAATCAAAAAACGTTTAAAAAGCTTAAAAAAAAAACTGGATTTTCTGTAAGTTATGGCCAAGACATAGGATTTTAATAATTTTTTTAAAAGAGGTGATTTGTTTAGTGTTTATGTGCGAATGTAAAAGGTATTTTTTTAAGCTAGTTAGAACTTTAAATTGTAAAAAGTAACACAAAAAATGAAATTTTGATGAAACATTTTTTATTTGTTTGAGTATACTCTGACAAATCATCATGAATAGACTCTCGCTTGAACAACGCTACGAAATTATCCAAATTTACTTTGAAAATCAGTCGTCGATTCGCGCAACTTATAGACGACTTCGTCATTTTTATGGCGTACATAATCGTGCATCTGAACAAGCCATTCGTCGAACTGTCGATAGATTTCGTACCACATACTCTCTAGAGGATGCAATAACACCAACACGTCGAAGGAATGTGCGTACTGAAGAGAATATCGCCGCTGTAAACGAAAGTGTGGAAGAAGATCCAAATTTATCAATTCGTCGTCGGTCGCAGGAATTGGGGCTCTGTCCGTCCACTACGTGGAAAATTTTGCGCAAAGATCTCGGTCTACACCCGTATAAGATCCAGCTGGTGCAGGAATTGAAGCCACGAGACCATTATATGCGTCGTTCTTTCGCCGATTGGGCTCTAGAGCAGTTGGCAACTGACCCGTTGTTTTAACGCAAAATTGTGTTCAGCGATGAGGCGCATTTTTGGCTTAATGGGTTTGTTAATAAGCAAAATTGCCGCATATGGAGTGAGACCAATCCACAACAGACCCTACAGACTCCATTACATCCAGAAAAATGCAAAAATGCACGGTCAATGGAGATCGTTACCGCACCATGATCAATGATTTTTTGTTTGAAAATATGGATGACATTGATCCGGACGAGATGTGGTTTCAACAGGATGGCGCTACGTGCCATACAGCGAACGCAACCACCGACTTGTTGAAATCAAAATTTGGCGATAAGTTGATTTCGAGAAATGGACCTGTCAATTGGCCTCCAAGGTCGTGCGATTTGACACCACTCGACTATTTCCTGTGGGGCAACGGGAAGTCACTGGTTTATGCTGATAAACCAGCAACAATTGACGCCTTGTAGGACAGCATTGTTCGTGTTATTAATGACATACGCCCAGCAGTGCTCGAAAAAGTGGCCCAAAATTGGACATCCAGAATGCGCTTCGTCAAGAACAGCCGCGGTGCCCATATGCCCGAAATCATTTTCAAATGTTGATGTCACGTATTGATCCTTCGAATAAAACAGAAATTTTGATTACAATTTAATTTTTTGTGTTATTTTTTACAATTTCAAGTACTATCGGGCTTAAAAAAACACCCTTTATAACATATGTTAAATTAAAAACTAAAACCTATAAAACTTTAATAACTTGAATTTTTTCTTTGGGTATTTTTGGATTTTTGACACATGATTTGGGAATCGAGTAATTTTTTATACCTAAATGTGACTGCTTGTTACTTGCTTATATATTCTTTTAAATATTTAATGATAATGTTACCAATTGCAAATTTTATGGCCAAAAGTAAGCGTGGTGTTGTAAAGTTTCTGAAGCTGGGATAAAAAAACCGCATTCTAATTTTTGGGACTTTGAATGTAGGTTTTGGGAATTATTGGGATTTTGTTTGAAGAAATCGGCATTTATTTATTTTCCACATAACAAATGTTGGGTTTTGCATAAACTGAACTGAAATCAAAGCAGAAATTTAAAAATTCAAATTTATTTTATGGCCGTATAACCTACAAACCTGTTTGCCTATTTATTCCCAAAACCTTTTTACCGTTAATTATTTTTGTTTAATCGGAACAAAAAACAATTAAAAGTATTTCGTTTAAATGACAATAAAATTACTTACAAGCCGATAGAAGAAGTTATATTTCCTTTAACGATTTCTTAAAATGTCCTTCATTAATTATTCCTGCGGGTAAATATCAAAATTTCCTTATTTCCACTGGCATGAAGGAAACTGTTTTGCCATGATTGTTTGTTTTGTTTTATTTTCATTATTTCAGCTATTTCTTTATCTCTTTGTATTTGTATTCAAAAAGGGAAAATTATTGCAATGTTATTTACTAAAATGTTCACAAAAACAAATTGTAAAATTAAAAAAAAAATGAATTTAAAAAAATTCAAATATGTGCTTCGCTAGCCCAAACATTATCAGACTGAAATAAAAAAATTCCTGATTTACGCAGTTATTCTTGTCGTAATAGTTCTTGTTTTTAATGTTATTTTTATATTGTATAAACAGCAGCCAAAAGCATAACAATAGCAATTTATTTTTACAACATTTTATGATAATTTACGTTTTCGAAGAGTAAAAGAGCATCGTAAAGTCAATATTAAATGAAAGAAGTAATAACATATACAACAATATTTTTTACAGTGTATACATGCCAAGTTTAAATGCAACTTTGTGAAAAAATATTCATGAAAGCAGGGATGTTAAACAAATATTTTAAAAAGTCTAATGCTGCGCTATTTTAAATAAAATTTATAAATATTACAAAAATTAAACTTGATACCGGAACTTCAGTAAGGAAAAAACGCTATTAATGTCATTTACCCTATTGCTCGATTGACGGTGTAGCCCAACACTAGTTCTAAAATATAATGAATCCATCTTGAGAGTTTTTGGCTAAAATCTATTTTTTCATTTACATACCAACAAACCCTTAGATGAGATCACTCCCCCCTTGTTTTTGCCATTAAACTTTTCAAACAACTCCCAAATCTGGCTTCTCAAACATAAAATTTGTTTAAACTTTTGCCCATAAACTTCTTATTTGGACCCAGAATGTTTTTCATTGTTGTGAAACTATTAGGAGTTGATTCTTTGTAAAGGGTGTGTTTTATAGAGCTATAGAACTTTGAAATGAAGTAAAGCAAAGATTAATTTGTGTCAATATGAAATTTACTTTATTCGAGAGGTAATCTTAAGGCATTTTAACTTAAACATAACCTCTGACATATATAACACCCAAGGCTGCCTCGGACGTAGTCTAATCTGGAGTTTCAATTTTTAATGATTTTTTCCAACATTTGTAGCCGTATATTGAGAACAATGTCACGAAAGTGGTCAATAGTTCCGAGATTATTGGCGTGGTATGCGTGATACGATATGTGTCGGTATCTAGCGAGTGTATGCCATAACTAGACGGTGGTCAAACCACAGGGCTGATATGATGCGTGCACCCTCGGCACATTTCAATGGTCCCTTCGGCATCCGCCCAAGATAAATGCCACTGTTTTTTTTGGTTCATTCATTAAAAGAAATAAACTGCGGAGAAATATTTCGTCCTATGGTCAAAATATTGTATTCTATTGTATTGCATTGTATATTATTGGAAAGCATGGTATTGTACTTTATAGTACAGTATTATATTTTATTGTATGATGTTGTATGGTATTACATAGTATTGCATTATATTGTACTGTACTATTTTGTATTATAATATACTGCACTATATTATATTATATTATATTATATTATATTATATTATATTATATTATATTATATTATATTATATTATATTATATTATATTATATTATATTATATTATATTATATTATATTATATTATATTATATTATATTACATTATATTATATTATATTATATTATATTATATTATATTATATTATATTATATTATATTATATTATATTATATTATATTGTTTTGTACTGTATGGTAATGTAATTTATAGTATTTTATTTTTACTTGAATTGTACTGCATAATATTGTATGGTATTGTATTCTATTGCATAGTATTGTATTTGATTGTATGTTGCTGTATTGCAATATATTGTATTATGGTACTCTAATGTGTGCTATAGTATGAAAAGTATTCAGTTGTGTGGTATTGTATTGTACTGCATAGTGGTGAATTGTATGATATTGAATTGAATGGTATTGTATTATATGTTATTGTAGAGTATGGTATTATATTGTATTGTATTGAATAGTACTGCTCCTTCTACAGTATTCTATTGTATGGGAATTGAATTGTATTGTTTTCTGTTGTATTGCATTGTATTGTATGGTATTGTGTTTTACGATATGTTATTGTCCTGTATTGTATTGTTGTGTATGCTATAGTACTGTATTTTATTGTTTGGTATTGTACTGTATTTCATAGTCGTATTGTATTGCAATGCATTGTGTGTTGTATAGTATGTTGTATTGTACGGTAACATATTGTATTGTTTTATAATGTATTGGATTCTATTGTATTTTTTTATGTTGTATTGCATGCAGAGTAGCGAAGTACTCACTCACTGTTCATACATGTATGAATATGTGCATTTTATTTTTTAGCCGCTTCTTCTCATGCATTTGTGAGAGACTACAAATTATTTTGTGTTTTCTCATTTGTGAATGCGACGACTTATTTTTTTCTTTCTATCCATAAGTGAAAAAATGAGAAACACACAAGTGTTTATTTTTGAATATTTACAATTTTGATAATTTTTCATAAATGAAAAGGTCGTAAAAATATGTGCGTTAAGCATTCGCGTACATAAACGCACATATTTGATAATGCGCAATTGTCGGGGTATGCAGAAAAAAAATGTTTTTTTTATTTCTTTTAGAATATATTGCAATATTGTATTTTAAGTTAATATGTACCCATGTGTTTTTACTACATTTTACTGCAAACTGCGATCGTAGGTAGAAAATTTTTTCACGTTCATTTATGAGAAATTTTATAAAATTTCAACGTTCATAAATGAACATGTACATTTATGAAAAATAACATTAATGAGAAGTATGTAGCTAATTTATCATTTATCACATATGAATAAGACTAATAATTCTTGTTGTTCGCATTCATGTATGAAAATAACCAGAAAATTTTTTGTTGTTCGTTTATGAGTGTGAAAAATAAATATGAAATTTTAGATTTCTCATTTATGAAAAATATCATGAATGTTAATTTTTGAATGTTCATAAATGAAAAATTCTAAACCCTGATTGCATGGTATTGTGTCGTATTGTACTGCAGTATTCTATAGTATTAAATGTTTCGAAAAAAAAAATTGGTACCCCTGTAGGCTAGTTGGGGGTTGTGGGTTCGATTTCCAACGAAGACCTTGGTTTTTTTTAATACAAAAAAAAACTTGATTGTGGGTGGGGTTGCTCAGCGATGAAGGCATAGTCACTGGTCGCTGTACTGTCTTATACGGCAGTTAATTTCCGTTACTATCCTTCTACTTTCACCACCTGGCTCATCTCTTCTCTTTCCATTTCTTAAAAAATGTAGTACAGTACTTGACTAAATAGGCATTGTTGCCTGAAGTGCTACTTCTCTTTAAAAAACAACAAAAAATATAAAAACGAAATCATTAACATAATTTTAAGGTCATTGTTCAATTAAACTCAAATTAATTTTAAGTATCGCAGATCTTATAGGAAGATTAAAAAGCATAATTCCAATATCTAAAGACGCAGATATTAAAATTCGAAATTCGTTTAAATTTTTTTTCTGACTTGGAAAAATATTAAATTAGTTTCATGTTACTGGAGTATTAATCTACTTAATAAGTGCGTGTTATACTGATATTAATACTTTTGTACAGACTTTATCTTCTCTATAGAAAATGATAAGTGCTAAGGAGAACGAGAGAGAGAGAGAGAGAGATAGGTAAAATATAAAGAATTGCAAGGGCTATTTGGACTGTAATTATCGTTATTGTGTCTTTTTAATTTTTTAATGTGAAGCTGATGGACGGATGTAAAGCATGACGTTCGTTTCCGTTCTAAAGGAATCCACCAACAATAATTTTTAACATTGTAATTGTTTTTCGCTTCTTTGTTGTTTGTTTATTTGTTTTTATTTTGTAATAAATTACAACATCAACTCTTGCTTTTCACAGCATGTAAGTGCTAAATAACAGAAATAAAACACATCCACATAAAAATAACAATTGAATTGTTGTTAATTGGGGCTTAAAAATAAATTTTATTCTCATAAAAAAGCGATTTTTCATATGATAAAAACCATACGTTGTTTCTATTTTGGGCCATAAGGATTTCAGTTTTTATAACAGAAGAATTATTTAGTTAAAGAGAGAGAGAGAGAGAGAGAGAGAGAGAGAGATAGCAGGAAGAGCATTAGGGCTTGATTTAATGTGTGATTAAAGTTCTGGTTTTTCCCACAAATTGTGTGTTTTTATGTAATAATAAATAAAAAGATATAAATTATTTTAAGCATGTTCTGCCAACAGTGACCAGATGTTTTTAAAGTTAAAAATGTTGTTAAATGTTTTATTATAAGACCACCAGGCATTTACAGTTTATCGATATTTGATATAAAATGTGTTGGCCTCTCTTTTTCCTCAAGTAAGAAATGGCAAATTTGAAGGATCAAAATCTATAATTGAGGTATTAAAATCAACAGTATAGTTTTGTAAATTGAATATTGGGTGGGCAACTTTGAGGTTAAAAAGTAAATTGTCTGTCAAATGATTAAATGTCTAGGATTTAACTGTCACCCTTTGATATTTATTAAGTAAAAAGCTGGGTAATTTTTAACACACAACATGCAATATTTTAATTGTGAAAATTTACAAAGTTGATAATTTCACTGTATCATTGCGAGCAGCTTTTTCTTGTAATCACGCTTCTGCTGAGACCACTGCGCATAATGTAATCGCTAAATGCGAGGCTCAGGGTAGTGTTAGTTACAACAGACGAAAATAATACACTCGTAGTAGCTGTGGTGTGATGCAAACTTAGCCGCTGCACATCACGAGAGGCACTTTGCACAACATTTTGCATATAGATCTTCATCTTCGCGCTTATAGAGTTAAAATCTTTAAAAAATTAAAGTCGACCATCCATTGTGTGCGTCGAACGTTTGTTGTTCGAAACTCCAAACGAAAACAATGCATTTTTCCACAAAATCGTCATAAGTTATGAGGCTCGCTGTTGGCTATGGAAGCTCACAAAATTCACCAAAATAGTCCTCGCAAAATCTTTAAAAACAAAGAAAGCAACTGTTAACTATCGCTTGTGGCTTGTGGCCAGGCGGTATCATCGGCTCGTATTTTTTCGAAAATGAGGAAGGAAACGACGTTACCGTGAATACTCTGCACTGTCAAACCATGATGGCCAATTGCTTGGGGCCACAGTTTTTGACATCAAAACCCTTTGTTACCCAGCTTTCCAAACAATACACTTATTCCATACGGCATTTATCGTTCGCGTAATTTCTGTATTTTTTGGGGCCACTTAAATGACTGCGTTTCGGGTTTACGTAAAAACCTTGACACTAACAGACGCAATGAAAAATGAATTTCGGAGCTGCATTGAGGAGATAAGCAAAAGTTTTGTTGCATAATGTGCCTTAAAAATTTCCTGAAAGAAGCGGACGTCGGTCGACATGCAAAAGGTGGACATTTGTCCATCATTATCCATTATTATTTCCTACCTTTCTACTCTGCACTAGCAGCGGCAATAACACTAAAGCGGTCAAAGAAGTGTGTCATTTAAGCTAATTAACGTCGTAACCTCAAATTTGCCCACCCATTATGTGTTTGATTCGATTCGATTCCTCTTTACTAACCAAATGAGAAATGCTACACTTGTTTTTAATAAAATAACAATAAGGATTATAAAAATTCTTAAATTAAAGTCTTATTAGCAATAAAGAACTGTTATAAATTAATAAGAATTAACTTTTCTTGAGTGGAATTAGAGAAGCAATTGAGCCAAAGTAATAAAAAAAAGATTAGATGCACTAAATGAGAATTTAGTATAATAATTCCCTTGTGTAGCGCCACATACATACATACATGCATGCATACATATATACTTACATGCACGTTTTATATACTTTAAAATATACTTTTTTTTTTAATTTCTTTTTTTTATATTCAAGCATTAAACAACAAAAAAAAAATTATCTATTGTTGGAAAATGGAAATTCAGCTTCTTCTTTATCACCATAAAAGCCAGCTATTAAATTTGTAATTTTCATATTAAAACGTTTTTTTTTTTTAAATATTCTTTCATTTGCCAATCTTTATTTTTAAAGTTTATTTATGCACAAATTTTTGTGATTTTTTTCGCATGAAAAGTTAATAAAATAAATTTTATGCTTTCACATTACAATCAACGTCATTTATCTTTATATTTGAAAAATCCCCAAAAATGCTAAAATATATATTAAAAGTTTTTCAACAGGAAGTTTGTTTTCTAAAACAAAATAAAAACAAAAAAATTTAGATTAGGATGATTCATATTTTCATTGTATGACGAAGAGAAAAGTTCGCCAATTATGAATGAAAAATGATATCTGGGTAAATGTTCACCACGACCACGCGGACAGATGACGATTCTTTCATGAAAGTTTTTAATCACTTTTTGACAAAATGGGGGGTCTATTTTATTAATCACATCACGGATTTTGATTTTTAAGGCTGCAATCGATATGATTGGCTCCGTGTAGGCTCTGTTCCTAACATAGTTGTACAAAAAATAATTCCGTAGTGTTAAATCACACGATCTGACTGGTCACTTAATTGCTGATTGTCGTGCAATTATGCGATCGGGATATTTGGTTTCAAATAAATTGATCGTTTTATTGGCTGTATGACATGCGGCAACTGATAAAAGGTGTTTTTTTAAGCCCGATAGAACTTGAAATTGTAAAAAATAACACAAAAAATTAAATTGTAATCAAAATTTCTTTTTTATTCGAAGGATCAATACGTGACATTAACATTTGAAAATGATTTCGGGCATATGGGCACCGCGGCTGTTCTTGACGAAGCGCATTCTGGACGTCCAATTTTGGGCCACTTTTTCGAGCACTGCTGGGCGTATGTCACCAATAACACGAACAATGCTGACCTCCAAGGCGTCAATTGTTGCTGGCTTATCAGCATAAACCAGTGACTTCACGTAGCCCCACAGGAAATAGTCGAGTGGTGTCAAATCGCACGACCTTGGAGGCCAATTGACAGGTCCATTTCTCGAAATCAACTTATCGCCAAATTTTGATTTCAATAAGTCGATGGTTGCGTTCGCTGTATGGCACGTAGCGCCATCCTGTTGAAACCACATCTCGTCCGGATCAATGTCATCCATATTTTCAAACAAAAAATCATTGATCATGGTGCGGTAACGATCTCCATTGACCGTAACGCGAGCTCCGGCCTCATTTTTGAAGAAATAAGGTCCGATGATGCCACCAGCGTGAAAACCGCACCAAACGGTGCATTTTTCTGGATGTAATGGAGTCTGTAGGGTCTGTTGTGGATTGGTCTCACTCCATATGCGGCAATTTTGCTTATTAACAAACCCGTTAAGCCAAAAATGCGCCTCATCGCTGAACACAATTTTGCGATAAAACAACGGGTCAGTTGCCAACTGCTCTAGAGCCCAATCGGCGAAAGAACGACGCATATAATGGTCTCGTGGCTTCGATTCCTGCACCAGCTGGATCTTATACGGGTGTAGGCCGAGATCTTTGCGCAAAATTTTCCACGTAGTGAACGGACAGAGCCCCAATTCCTGCGACCGACGACGAATTGATAAATTTGGATCTTCTTCCACACTTTCGTTTACAGCGGCGATATGCTCTTCCGTACGCACATTCCTTCGACGTGTTGGTGTTATTGCATCCTCTAGAGAGTATGTGGTACGAAATCTATCGACAGTTCGACGAATGGCTTGTTCAGATGCACGATTATGTACGCCATAAAAATGACGAAGTCGTTTATAAGTTGCGCGAATCGACGACTGATTTTCAAAGTAAATTTGGATAATTTCGTAGCGTTGTTCAAGCGAGAGTCTATTCATGATGTTTTGTCAGAGTATACTGAAACAAATAAAAAAAAATGTTTCATCAAAATTTCATTTTTTGTGTTACTTTTTACAATTTAAAGTTCTATCTATCTTAAAAAAACACCTTTTATAAACACCGTCAATAATAGACTAAAATTGAGTTGTTAGCATCTCGCGATAGCGTGATCTCTAGTGACTGTTACTGCATTTCCAGCCCCATCTTCGAAAAAAAACACTACCCAATCACGCCTTCATGCCACATAGAGCACCATCCAGTGACACGTTTAGCATGCAAAGGCTTCTAAATAATCGCTCTTGGATATTTAGAGGCCCAAATGCGGCAATCTGGGTTGTTGACATACACCGACAAGTGAAAATGAGCTTTGTCTAAAAAAGTGATTTTTACAGAAAAGCTGGCCGGTTGGTCCTGAATGAATTAAACGAGTCTACAACGATTTAAATGGTCAGTCGGCTTCAATTCCTGCACCAGTTGAACCTTGTAAGGCTTCAAAGTAAGGTGCCCCTGTAGGCTAGTAGGAAGTGTACTAGCTTGTAAATATGGGATGGCCACAATAGAAAAACAAACTTCTTGTTGAAAAACCCGATATTTTTTTTGCCTAGCAGCTCATTAAATTTTTAGTACTTGTTAAAAACAATTTTAGCAAAAACAAAAATAATTTTATAACAATATTTAAATATCTAAAAAAAAACAATAAAAATATATTTTTAAATTTAATATACAAAAAAAAACAAAAATATAAAACTAAAAATTTCCTGTTAACATTCCCAAACCATAATGTTACCGTTGCTTAACCTCATTCATAGCGCTACAAGGTGTGCTTAACTGTCGTAAATATCTGTCTTTGAAACCGTCACTTGCTTTTGTACTTTTGCTGTACTTTTGTGGTCACTTCTATAGGAAATTATAAAATGCAAGTTGGCAATTTAAAGGGTTCCTCTAAAGAGACACATCATGTACATTTTTATATGGTCTTTTATTTAAAACGTTTATAAAAAGAGAATGTTAAATTAAACTGGGTATGTAGTACCTTGTTAACTGGTACTTCATAAAAGGTAAAAGTTAAGAAGATCCCAGAAAAAAAATTATAAAACTTATTCTATAAGCCGAACATTGAAAATTATTCAGAGTGTGTGCCCTCCCTATAATTACAGCATAAAATATAATAACTAAAAAGTCCCCCATGCAAGATATGTCTTAGATATTCGACTTATTCTAAAGGCAGAAGGTTGAAATTTACTAGATAGATAGATAAAGTGCCCGCTATAATAATAAGTACAGGATGTCCGCCGGAAAGGTATAATACTTTGTTTGCTTATAATTTTTGATTAAATGAAAGATAATGTATCTTAAATTGATAATGTCGGCAATTATGTATGGAATACAATATTAAATAAATGTCCGCCTCTGTTAGCCTTAGAAATGCGAGATCTTTTGAGCACATTTGTCATTACATTATCACACATTTTACGCGGTACTTCATTAATTTCATCACGAACATTTTATTTCAGTTGCTCAAGCATGTCTGGTTTGTTTACATAAACCTTGCTTTTCAGATCTCCTCACAAAA
This sequence comes from Trichopoda pennipes, assembly GCA_030448955.1. Taxonomy (NCBI): domain Eukaryota; kingdom Metazoa; phylum Arthropoda; class Insecta; order Diptera; family Tachinidae; genus Trichopoda; species Trichopoda pennipes. The sequence goes on along the minus strand of JASKUP010000021.1, from coordinate 4,894,072 downwards.
AGAAGTCTGGAGCAGTCATGTGAGGCGACCGTGGAGGTCTATCAACATCACTTTTTCTTGATATATTTTGTTGTGGAAAAAGATCTCGAAGTAATTCCATTGTAATCCCGGCTGTAGGCGATGCGACATCGTCTTGTTGATATCACATATTAATTAAGTCCAACGCATGCAGTTGTGGCGTTAAAAAGTTTTCAATCAATCATATCACGATATCGCTCCCCATTTACAGTTACTATTGCGCCCTTTTAATTTTAAAAGAAGTAAGTTCCAATGATTCCTTCTGACCAAATCGCACACCAGACTTTCAGTTTTAATGAATGCAAAGGTGACTGTTGAATAATTAGAGAGTTTCCCATTCCCCAGAACCACCGACTATTCTGTTAATTGACATAACCATTCAAATGAAAATATCTCTCGTCACTAATTATGATTTTTTCATGAAAATCAAACATCTCATGGGCGAGTTTTAACATCCATATGTACCGCTTCGTAAATGGTCTTTTGGAAGAAGCTCTTGTGTCGACTGAAACTTATATGGAAAAAAATTTAAATCCTGGTACAAAATTGTGGCCAAAGGTGTTCTTTGAATATCAAGGTGCCCCTGTAGGCTCGTAAGTAGTGTACTAGCTTGTCAGCCTGCGGGTTGTGGGTTCGATTCCCAACAAAGTCTCGGTTGTTTTTCATTACAAAATAAAAATTAACTGTCGCTTGCTCAGTGAAAAAGGCATCGTAACTATCTTTCTACTATCACCCCTTGACTAAAGAGGCATTTTTGCCTGAAGTGCTACTTCTCTTTAAAAAATTAAAAAAAAAACACAAAACGTCCTGATCATGGCGTGAACACTTGAGCAGCAGTAATGTTGTGGTACGTTGTGGTCCATGCCTAGGCCTATCAGCTACAGACCCTCTTTGTTCGAGACACGTTGTTGTCACGTTGTTTCTCCCAAAAATTTCATGTAATTTTCTTATCGTCACATTATTCGATAATTGATTTTGATAAAATGTTTTAACGATTAAAACACGTTGGTTTATCGAATATTTATCCATAATAAATTTGCCACGTGCCTTCTTCACATCTGTCAAGACTGTCTATTTATAAAATGGAGACAAAACAAATTAGTATACCTCCCCGAAGGACACCTTGTATAATAATAGAAAATAGAAAATTAAAAGGTTTCCTGTAGAAGCTAATTTGAGATATATTGGCTTATTCTACAGACAGAACATTGAAATCCACCAAAGGTTGCGCTCGCTATAACGAGATGAAAGTTAAAGTGCTCCCCATACAAGACATGTCTTAAATATTGACCTAAAAAAAAGAGAGAGAAGTAGCAGGCAACAATGCCTATTTAGTCAAGTACCGTGCTACATTCTTTATTCCTAAAGAAGGCATAGAGAAGAGAAGAGACACGTGGTGAAAGTAGAATCATAGTTGCGGAAATTAACTGTCGTATAAGACAGCACACTGACCAGTGACCATGCCTTTCATCACTGAGCAGTCCCACCGACAGTTAATTTTTATTTTTGAAGTGAAAAAAGCCAAAGTCTTTTTTGGAAATCGAACCCATAACCTCCAGTTTTATAACACTACCTACTAGCCTACAGGGGCACCTTATTTTAAATAAGAAGTATGTGTCCGCTATAGTTACAGACGGTTCAAAGGGTTCCCCACACAAAATGTGTTTGATATACATTGTTTTATTTGCTCGCAATGTGTGCCTGCTTTAATGTCAGACGGAAAAACATAAAATAATAAAATTAAAGGGTTCTCCATACAATATATTTTTATAGATATGTCCATTTATTTTATAGGCAGAACTTTGAAATTTACTCACGAGTTTGTGTCTGCCATAATTACTCATGCAGAAACGCAAACTAAAAAATTAAAGAGTTCTCCATACAAGATATGCTTTAGATCAGTGATGGGTGAACTTTTTAGGTGGCGGGCCAATAAATTTTAAAATAAATCTTGCGGCGGGCCATTAAATAAAAAAAAAAGCATAGAGGGTCATTCATTAAACAATTATGGGGTTGCTGTTCAATTAAAAGTTCGGTTTAAGCTAAATATTTATTAGTTATATTACGTAATATTTTAAAAACACATAAAAATTTGATAAGATACGGTTTATTATGATTTTAAGATTTTCCAGATGTATGGGAAGCATGGATCTGTTTCTGACTTGACATAATTTCCTCAAAATCTGGTTCCAGCTGGGAGGATGCGCGACTTTTAATAAATTAAATAGACTCTCGTCTGACAATCGGTTTCTTATTGAATTTTTTCTGTCTGCATTTCATTACTGAAAGGGGCTGTTCACATAAATATGAGGAAGCAAACATTGCCATAATTTTCTGCGCATGATTAATTAGCTTTGGAAATTCATCTTTTGTTAAGGATTTATAGAAATTAAGCTTATCTGTATTTAAAAATAGCCGTTTTAAATTATTACTACATTGCAATTCTATAATTTCCAATTGCAGATCAGATGGAACATTCTCAGGATTAACATTAAAAGGCATTGAAAAAATATCTAAACATGATTTGATTTTTTTCAAGTCAGCAAATCTGACCTCAAATTCTGAATACAGTTTTAATAAAGATTGTGAAAAGACTTTTAACTTCTCTTCACTCACAGGTCTGCGTCAAAGAATTAAGTCTTGGAAAATGAGTCAAATCATTTTTTCCCAAACATTTAGAAAATATAAACAATTGAGTTTTAAAAGACCTCAAACTGCCCCAAGTTTCATTTATAAATTGATTTCTTCCCTGTCACTTCTTGTTGAGTTTATTATAGTGCTCGATTAAATCCGTGAAAAAAGCAAACTCGATGCACCAATTCTTATCCTCCAATATTTCCCACTCATCCCAAATTTCAGTTTTGGTTTTTAGAAAAACTTTAATTTCATCGAGAAGACTCCAAACTCTCGAGAAGGCATGCCCACAACTCAGCCACCTGATCTTTGTGTAATAAAGTACATGTGAAAATTCTGCATCAACTTGAAATTGTCGATGTAACAAACCACGGGGTCAAATGGTATTAATTAATTTTAAAATAATAATTAGTACGTGGTTAATATCCAAGGCAGCCTTGCAAAGATCACCTTGGTGGATTATACAATGTAAAAAAATTGTTTCGCTTTCAGGATTCTGACTTTTATAAACTTCTGCAAACACCAAATTTTTTTCCACCATGTTAGGTGCTCTATCAGTTGCTAAATAAATTAATTTGGAAATTGGGGCATTAAGAGATTCCATCCCCTCTCTAAATTCATTATAAATTATTTTTCCTGTCGTCTTTCCTTTCAAAGATCTCAAACAAGCAAGTTCTTCTTCGGTTATTACAAAGTTTTCATCGACTCCTCTGATAAAAATTAGAAGTTGGGCTGTATCACTCCTGTCAACACTCTTGTGCATAGTGACTGAAAAATACTTGAACTTTCTACGACGTCCATCGAGTTGACTGGTTAAATTATAAGAAATCGCTTCAATTCTTTTTGTGACCGTTCTACGTGACAGCCCTATAGATTCGAAATCTTTTACCTTTTCTGGGCATAATACTTTTCCAATGCTAATTAACACATCCTTAATAAATTCTCCTTCAGAAAACGGTTTGTTACTTTTTGCTATTTTAGAGGCAACAATGTGACCAGCTGGATCGCTGGACACTTCTTTGATTTTTAAAAAAACATTTGCTGACTACATATTTTTCTTTTCAATTCCTCTGAATGAACTTTCTTGTCATCATCTGTCATTTTATAGTACTTCGACCCAAGATGTTTTGAATAAAAGTGCCTAGCGAGATACAGCTACCGGTTCTTGGCAGATAAGACAAATAGGTTTTTGGTTATATTCCATAGAGAAGTACTTCCATGTCCACTCTTCTTGACATACTCGACATTCCGAATCAATTTTTCTCTTTCTATTTTCGTTTGACATTTATGGGGGTATTTACAATACACTTTATTTTAATTACACAAATAAAACTGTACGTTGGCAACTTTATAATTTTACTTCACAATTTATTCTTTACGTCACGAGATTTACACTTTTACTGATTGCTGATTAATCCATCGCTGGCCCTTTTATATTTGTTGCGCATGTTGTCTCGAATATTCAAGAATCTTCTAGATCTCACATATAATAGTTGTTGCTATGTTATACGTTTAGTTTTCTATATTAGTTGTTAGTGTTTTATGATGTTTATGTTTCTTCTTGGAATATTTTATAAGAAAGTTGTTGTTGTCTTCTGTGTACAATATTTTCCAGAAAACTACGCAATTTATATCCTTTTTAAAACATTATGTAAATTTATTTTTTGGGCATAATTTTTAATAGGTGATTAATTTTTTTTTTTGAAAAACACTCGGCGGGCCGGATTGAAACCTCTCCGTAGGCCGTAGTTGGCCCATCACTGCTTTAGATATATCGCTTCATTTGCTTGAGGTGTGTACCCGCTATTATTACAGATGGAAAAACATAAAATAATAAAATTAAAAGGTTCTCCATGCTTTAGATATATCGTTTAATTTGCTCGCAGTGTTTGCGTGCGGAAAAACATATAATAAAAAAATTAAAGGGTTCCCCATGCAAGATATATTTTAAATATATCGTTTTATTTTATAGGCAGAATTTTTAAATTTGCTCAGAGTTTGTGCCTGCCATAATTACGTATTCAGAAATGCAAAATAAAAAATTAAAGGGTTCCCCTTACAAGATGTGCGTTTAAAGTATATCGATTTTTTTAACCCCACCAAACAGCTTTTTCAAATTTACAAAGAGTATGTGTACAATTATGAAAACTAAAAATAAAACCTAAAGAGTGCTTCCATAGGAGATCAATTTTTTTTGAATTTTAAAATGGCAAATTACATAAAAAGATACATGCGAGCTCTGCTCCCACTTCGTAATTTATTCTATGCAAATTAAATGGTTTTTGTTAAGTATTAAAAAAAACAAACTCTTCAAATGAATTACCCTTTAAAAAGAAAATATAAACAAAAACTACCGTGGCATATATTTTAATTGAGTCGTTATTAGCGTTAAATAAGTAATAAATTCTACGTGTGTTTTTTAAAGGTCAAATAAATATAAAACAAATATTTATTTTATATCCTTCTGTAGTAGCCTCGGTGAGGAGGAAAACAAATCATTTATCAATTTTTAATTTGTCTTGTTTGCCTGTTAACGCCAAATTCCGTATTTTTTTAAATTTCATTTTTTAGCAAAAACTATGTCAAGGCATCAGGTTGTGTCACTGTGTATTTAAATAATATTTAATTTGGGGGCGGTTAAGTTGTTTTAGTTAAACAAAGACCACTTTAACAGCTTGCAACAACAAATTCTATTGATAAAATTTGATTAAAAAAATCGGGAAATAAGCCGTAAGTTAATCTGATCAAAATAGGCTAATCAATAATAAAAATAAAGGGAGTTCTCTTAAGCCCAATAGAACTTAAAATACCAAAAATTTAATGTTAGATATGAGCTCACGTTTAAATTCTCGTATATTCATGTACATAATCAGTCTACTCTGGCAAATCTTCATTAATAGATTTAAACTAATGATGATAATGCTCAGCGTCTGTAAAATATAGTTCTCAGGCTCAAATTTGCGCTGCAAATTGAAATTAAAAAATTATGTTATAATTTTATTAAAAAAATTTTCAAAATTATATGTGTGGCTGCATGTTTTATTGCCTTCTCCAAACAATATGTCAAAAATGGCAAACGAAAATGTTTAAAAATAATAACGACCGGCTACTTCAAAGATTAAATACATCCGCCACAGCAGGCTGCATAAATATACGAGTGCAAATGCCAGCTGCTTAACTATTTGAGGTTAGGAAGAAAATTGTCTTTTTTTTTTTTTGACAACTTCAGTTTATTCGATGTCAATATAAAAAGTAATATGAAAATATGATATCGGCCATATGCCCACCACTAGTACATCGGTAAACGTCCGCGCTCTTTGCACAAGTGTTTAAAGCACATTTTTAACAAAGCTTTGCTTTTTTTACCAATTCTTCGCCGAATTTCATCTTAAAGAGCAGCAGTTGTTTGTAAGTTTTTCATGTAAACCCAGTCTTTCAAATGGCCATAGAGAAAATAATCCAGCGGCGTTATATCATAAGTACGAGGCGGCCAATTGACATTGCCAAATCGAAAAATTACGCGAACGAAATATTTCTCATGCCGTAATTGAATTGTTATGGTGGCGTATGGCTTGTGGTGCCGTCTTGCTGAAACCAAAGATCACTGATATCAACATTGGGTATCATGGTCAGGTAGCGTAGAGAATTCATGGTGACGGAGATGCCCACAAAACCGGGGATCATACGATCACTTTCTTTAGATGTAAGGCTTTTTCAAGCACTGCTAAGGGATTTTGTGAACCTTATAGGCCACATATCACTACTAAATATGATTTTGCGTTTTGATTGTTCATTTTTTTCAACAACAAATTGAATTTAATTCTTGGAACGAATTGAATTTTATAAACGTGAAAATGAAAATCTTTATGCGCAAAATATGCCTCCAGTGATGCCCAATTGCTGCGAAGGTTTTGACGCATTAATGTTCCAGACTCAATTCTCCACACTTTTCCGTACAGCGAATATGTTTGCATCACTACAGCCACTAAAAAAAAATACCGTGAGCCTCGATTAAGAGGAAAACCTTGTCAAATTTTGCGAAATAATACAGTGTGAATGTTCGCCATTTTAAAAGTAAATTTATTACAAGTTATTGAAGTCGATTTGGACTAGCTAACACATATAGTTTGTATCAATACAAAACAAATATGATATTCTGGAGAGTAAACATCTGTCATAATAATTCAGATACACGCCATTTAAAGAAAACGGGTGCTGAAAATTATCAACCGTGTTGCAGAAGCATCAACTTAAAAGATTTGTGAACGGTGGTTTGAGCGATTCAAAATGTGGATACAGAAGACAAGCAGGGGCCTGGTCACCCGAAAAAGTTTAAAAATGAGGAATTGGAAGCATTACTTAAAGCGGATTATTGTCCAACTCAAAAAGAGTCACACAGCAGACCATTTCTCTACGAAAGCATTAAAAAGCGAGGACACTAAGTCTTATATGAATTGAAGCCGAGAAACGATGAAACGCTAGATTTTGCCAGTCTATTCCATCTAGACTGGTGTCTTGTGGGGTAAAAAGAAGCCCAGGCCCCTAAAAGGCTAGTAGGAGCCATCTGAGCCATCTGGACAATCCACATATTTCCACGGGAATCAGTAGGCTCGCAGAGTTCACTATTTGTCTCTTTAGACATTTAGCTGTTCTCTGGCTGATTAATTGAGGTTGGCCCTTTTGGGAGTATCGTGGTGGCTGTGTGTTTCGAGGCACTCGTGAGAGTATGTGGGTCGGATTATTCAAAATTAGCACAATGAATGGTTCAGGTCTAGTGAGTATGAATGCCGTCATGTTCTTAATTATATTAAGCTTCATGCGTTCTGGACCAGGAGTTGGATAGTCTCCAACTCTTGAGCAAGGAGTAAAGGCTGCAACCTACTTCGAGCTTTTGAAATTGCTACTAGGAGTGACCGGAGGATCCACGGATTTGAAGGTCTTCTAGGGCGTGAATAGCGTTGCTTTTTATTTACAGTGGTAAAGGCCACCATCTGATTATGGCTCACTGCCGGTGCAGATGTAAACCTTATCACATCATATCATTTTTGTATCGTATTTTTACTTGTGATAAAGATACTGGGTGTCAAAAAATCATTTGATTTGGCCAACTAGCCAAATCAAAGCCGAAGCCAAATATCTATGACCCTAAAGTAATGCGTCAGAAGGATTTTTTGTATTATAACCTGTTAAAATCACGATAACAGGGAACTTGTAACGAAGACCAGTTGATTCGTTTGAAAAGAGAAATCAATGTTAAATAACCAGAATATTCGATCAGACATCACGACATAATCTTCCATCATGACAACGTTCGGCCACATGTTTGGACGAACGGTCAAAAACTTTTTGCAAAACAGTGGATGGGAAGTTTTTGCTCATCGCCCCTTTTTACTATCATTTGTTTCGATTGATGCAGAACGCCCTTAATAGAATATGATACACTACAGAACAGAGTAACAGATTCGTTCTTAACCTCAAAACCGGAGCAGATCTTTGGGCGCAAAATCCAGAGAGAATGGGAATGGGGAATGTTAGTGCCTAACAATATTTCGAACAATGTATCAACTAATTTTGTTATTACAATAAATGCACTATTCAAGCAAAACAATTAGAATTATTAAGAATATAACGTTTGTTGCTAAATAAATGTCCAAAAATTATTGTCACAATTCTTGACATTTAATCATTTGACAGACCATTTACATCCTAACCTCTAGTTTGCCCATTGGATATTTTGAACTGTTATTCTAACAAACATAATAGTTCTTGCTATACGTACCGTTGTATGTGTTTTAAGATTGAAATTGTTTAATAAAACGATAAATGGTGTTAACTTTCCCATGCTTGAAATATATTCATTCTCACACATTTTGTTCGTTCATTGACTTTAAAATTTAGAGTCATTTTTAACAATTTTTAAATGAACCATTTCCCGTTATGTTTAATCTATGACGAAAAACACAACAACAACAACAGAAACAAATCAATTATTTGCAAAGCATGGCCATTTTTAATTTATCAAAGAGAAAATAGATTTTTATTGCCAACTATGCCATTATATATCTATAGCCTATTTCCTCTATCTTTCTCTGCCTCTCTTTTCTCTTCTGTCTCTCTCCTTTACTCGTAGTATCTAATAGAGTTCACGACCTCATCTATGAACAAAGATTGATCAAGAGCATTGTTTATTAAAAGGATGAAGACAAATACTGTAAAAATACACGCTGCATAGTGGTTTGAAAAGGTTTTTTTTTGGGAATAATTCGGTAGCTCATGAACCACATAAGCTATTTTAATAAGGCCAAGCAAAGGTATACCTGAGTCAACTTACGGACGACAAAACCTGTAGGGTCAAAGGGGGCTTCTGGTTATGCCCCCAAAGTTGGTTACCTCGGGCATAAACATTTTTGGGAAATGTCATAAAAAGCTTATTTATTACTCATATGTTATGAGTTTTTGAACTTAAGTAGACCTTGAGAATATCTACATATCTAGGTTACCTCTGGAGTTTGGGAGAAAATCGGGCTAGAAATTTGTTTTTTTTTAATTTTCGGCCCATCTTAACTTAGGTATTTTTGACGTGGTTGTTTACTTATTTATATTCAGATTATTATTATAAAATATTAGCTGCATTCTCGATAGTATATATATATATATATATATATATATACATATATATATATATATATATATATACATATATATATATATATATATATATATATATATATATATATATATATATATACATATATATATATATAAATGAAATGGTCCACGTATGTAATGTAATGGCGTGAGAACGGTTGGAGCGATTTGGCTGATTTTCTATTCGATTCGAAATTTTCAGGAGATGGTTTGTATAAAAAAAAATTTATAAAATTTTCCGGAAAACTTAGAAAATTCCATTATTCACTTTCTTCTTGCTTTTATTGTTGTACATACATGTTCGTTCGAACTGGTTTGACGAAGTTATGTGGTTGTAAGTTGTACATTTTCTTTTTAATTTTCTGTTTACACGAGCTTCTATACTGATGAGTTTATATATGTGCAAATACACTTATGCATTCTTAGCACACGCCAAAAAACGCCTAGATCAAATAAAAAAAAAAAATAATAAACAAAACGAAAATAAAAGACCAAATAAAGAGAGGCAACATCTTTAACTTTGGCAAAAACGAAAATGGTTCTAACAAGTCACCAGTCACGCAAGTATTTTTTTGTTTGAAGATTTTTTTTTTTCATTACTATACATAGCTGCCAGATTTTTTTTTAGAGATAATAGCGTCACAATTTTGGGGAATAAATCTTACCTTAATTAAAATTCACAATAAAATGATCCATTGGGTTATGTTTTTTCAAAGCAATTGTTTGACATTGGCAGTGGAAAAATACCGACCTACTCTACAACAGGCCCGATGGACTCTTGCCAATGGGCTTTTGCCAATTCACAACGCCTAAAGACGAACTAATTGCAAAAGTGTTACCACATATTGCTCAAAATTGCAGCGATTACCTTTGTTTAAGTGAAAGAGCCATTTTAGCTGCAAAAAATAAATACGTTGATTAAATAAATTTAAAAATCCAAAGCTTAATTAATGGCGAATTGTATTCGTATAAATCGATTGATTCCATTACTGATCCCGATAATATTGTTAACTACTCCGTAGAGTTCCTGAGTTCATTGGATTTACCGGGAATGCCACCACATTTTTTTTTAAAGAGAAGTAGCACTTCAGGCAACAATGCCTATTTAGTCAAGTACCGTACTACATTCTTTAGGAAAAGGATAGAGAAGAGATGAAACAGGTGGTGAAAGTGAAAGGATAGTCGGAAATTAACTGCCGTATATAAGACAGCACAGCGACCAGTGACTATGCCTTCATCGCTGAGCAGCCCCACCGGCAGTCAATTTTTATTTTTGTAGTGAAAAAAACCAAGGTCTTCGTTGGGAATCAAACCCACAACCCCCATACTGACAAGCTAGTACACCACCTACCAGTCTACAGGGGCACCTAACTTGAAGCTTAAGGTTGGAGCGCTAATAGTAATGTTACATAACCTGAATCAGCCAACACTATGCAATGGTACTAATTGGTTATTAAAACGCTGACGCCAAACGCGATTAAAACAATAATAATTGTAGGAAAGCTTGTAGGTGTAGAGCTGCTTGCTTATTCCAAGGGTATCTATCATACCAAGTGATTTACCATTTAAGTTTAAACGTGTCCAATTTCCCGCTCGCCTTGCTTTCGCAATGACGATTAATAAATCATAAGGACAATCGCTAAAAGTGTGTGCGTTAAACCTAGAATCCCAATATTTTTTTTTCATGCGCAATTGTATGTTGCATGCTCGAGAGTTGGTACACTGTCAGCGCTGTTTATTTTCTCTCCCAACAGAAAAATAAAAAATATTGTTTTTAGGATAACCTATAGCGAATGCGAATAAAAGAAATATGGCGTCAAAAATTATAACGCTTCGCCCACTAGCCCTATTCAAACATAGGCAATTTTAAAACAAAATTTATAATTTACCCCAAAATTCCTCGGAGTGCAAAGCATCGATTGCAAAACTATAAAAAGATTATTAAAGCTCCATCTATTGGCTACATACTCCAAGAATGATTTAACAGCCGCGCAGTTAACAAAATAAAACAATTTTTTGGAACATTTTTTCCCGGTTTAGGGAATTTATGTGTTAAAATTAAAAAAATTTAAATTTTATTTGACCAACTTTTTTTGTATATAATGCTTAACAATTTTGTAAGAATATCTCGAACTTTCATTAAGTTAGCTTATGTGCTTCATAAGCTACCGAATTATTTTTAAACAAAAAAAAATGTTATCAAACCACTGTGCGCGGTAAGAAACGAAATTTATTTTCTATTAATAAATGCCGGTATAAAGTACAAACAACTAAATTTTCTCAATTCACTAAGCGGGCATATATTTAATGATAAAACAAGCGCAAAATTGAATACATAAAAAAATCTACATTTTCATCGGCCTTGAAGTGGGCGCACACATTTATTTCACTCAAGTGTATAAAAGAATATGAAAATGTCTTAATGCAATAAAATGTGCTCTTGTCAAGAAAATCATATTAATGACATTAATGCTGTTTACAAAATGTGTGATAAAAATTAGGCACAATTAGAGTTTGTCGTCACGTGGAGAAATTTCACAAATGCAAACTGAAGTTTAATAAAATATTATGTTTATCTGGTAACCTTGTGTAGATATTTGATATGACGTTTCTGTCATTGTGAGTGACACAAAAGATCTCTGTGGCAAGTTTAAGAGTTTTCAGTGATTTGAATATTCGATTCGTTCGTAATGATTTTAAATAACGAAAAAAGGTTCAGTAATAAGATAAGATAAGGCAACATTACATTGCAGTAATGCTAAAACATCCAAATTATGTTGCTGATGCCCCCCCAGACTATTTAATAGAAACTCTACAATAAGCAATTAGCTTCTCTGTACTCTATTGTACGCAGTTAAGAAACATAACATAATTTTGAACACCTTCAATTGAGGCTATTTCGGTCCTCTTGCATTTTTTGATGGCAATCAGATGCGGTAAAGTATTTCGGTAACCTTTTCACCAAACCAACACAAATAAAAAACTAAAATGAAAAACGAAAGAGTGTCCACATAGAGGCATGATCTGCTAGTAAATAGTGGGCAACTTTGAGGTTAGAAAGTAAATTGTCTTAAAGCACACACTTTCTTCTACAAGTTCAGTTTTAATGATACCAATGTAAATTAGAAACATGGGAATTAGTAATAGAATATGTCGAAGTAATCTCCGCCTTTAGCACGTCGCTACACGTTTGATCTTTTTACAAACAAATTTTTGCAACAAAAATGGCCCCAGAAAAACTAACCCAGCAGCGTTAAATTATAAGAACTCGGTAGACAATTCACATCACCAAATCCAGAAATTAGTCGAGCGGAAGGAAAATTTCTCTTGCAATAGCTAATTTATTTGGATGGGTTTTGTGGCTTATGGTGTCGTCTTGCTGATGTCAGCATTAGCCAATTGTCGCCACAAAAAAATTAGTTAACATGGTTTGAGAGCGCAGAATGTTTACGTTAATGGTGTTTTCTTGCTCTTTTTCGAAAAAATTCGGATCGCTGATGCCATCTGACGACAAATGACATCATACAGTCACTTCCTTTGCATGTAATGGATTTTCGTAGACTGTTCGTGAATTTTGTGTGTCCCATAGGCGAAAGTTTTATTTTTGTTAATAAATGCATTATTGTCGTTTAATTTTTCAAACAAACAATTCACAAACACTCGACACGCAAACGATGGTTGATCGGCTTTAATTCTTAAACGAGTTGAATTTTATAAGCGTGAAAATGAAGATTTTTAAGCACAATAATGCACAAAGTGATGCCCAATTCTTGCGATCGTCCACAAATTGCTGTTCCTTAATAAATGTCAAAGGATAGCCGCTCAGTTAGTATTTAATCGTTTGACAGGCAATTTACTTCCTTACCTTAAATTTGCCCCCCATCCATTATAGAGGTCTTGCACATGAAATTTACACAGACTATGAATTACTTGATTACATTGTCTACAATAAAAAGGTCTCCCCACGAGGATGTGACCCTTCAGGAGTGTCGATTCATCTTATGAATCGAAGCAGGCTTAATTATTTCATATTAACATCCACCCAATATAGGCAAGTTGTAATGCGTGTTAAGATTTATGTCAGTACCTACCTGTGTAAGCCATAATCATAAAGGGTGTTTTTTTAAGCCCGATAGAACTTGAAATTGTAAAAAATAACACAAAAAATTAAATTGTAATCAAAATTTCTTTTTTATTCGACGGATCAATACGTGACATTAACATTTGAAAATGATTTCGGGCATATGGGCACCGCGGCTGTTCTTGACGAAGCGCATTCTGGACGTCCAATTTTGGGCCACTTTTTCGAGTACTGCTGGGCGTATGTTACGAATAACACGAACAATGCTGGCCTCCAAGGCGTCAATTGTTGCTGGTTTATCAGCATAAACCAGTGACTTCACGTAGCCCCACAGGAAATAGTCGAGTGGTGTGAAATCGCACAACCTTGGAGGCCAATTGACAGGTCCATTTCTCGAAATCAACTTATCGCCAAGTTTTGATTTCAATAAGTCGATGGTTGCGTTTGCTGTATGGCACGTAGCGCCATCCTGTTGAAACCACATCTCGTCCGGATCAATGTCATCCATATTTTCAAACAAAAAATCATTGATCGTGGTGCGGTAACGATCTCCATTGACCGTAACGCGAGCTCCGGCCTCATTTTTGACGAAATAGGGTCCGATGATGCCACCAGCGTGAAAACCGCACCAAACGGTGCATTTTTCTGGATGTAATGGAGTCTGTAGGGTCTGTTGTGGATTGGTCTCACTCCATATGCGGCAATTTTGCTTATTAACAAACCCGTTAAGCCAAAAATGCGCCTCATCGCTGAACACAATTTTGCGATAAAACAACGGGTCAGTTGCCAACTGCTCTAGAGCCCAATCGGCGAAAGAACGACGCATATAATGGTCTCGTGGCTTCAATTCCTGCACCAGCTGGATCTTATACGGGTGTAGGACGAGATCTTTGCGCAAAATTTTCCACGTAGTGGACGGACGGACAGAGCCCCAATTCCTGCGACCGACGACGAATTGATAAATTTGGATCTTCTTCCACACTTTCGTTCACAGCGGCGATATTCTCTTCAGTACGCCCATTCCTTCGACGTGTTGGTGTTATTGCATCCTCTAGAGAGTATGTGGTACGAAATCTATCGACAGTTCGACGAATGGCTTGTTCAGATGCACGATTATGTACGCCATAAAAATGACGAAGTCGTCTATAAGTTGCGCGAATCGACGACTGATTTTCAAAGTAAATTTCGGTAATTTCGTAGCGTTGTTCAAGCGAGAGTCTATTCATGATGATTTGTCAGAGTTTACTGAAACAAATAAAAAAAAATGTTTCATCAAAATTTCATTTTTGTGTTACTTTTTACAATTTAAAGTTCTATCTAGTTTAAAAAAAACACCTTTTACCACTGTGGATGAATTGTAGTGTCACCCACTTTCCAGGAAGTATTCAGCTATGGCTATATTCTAGTCGCTTTTGGTCGCAACTCCGAGAGCTCGGAGCAGAACGCAGTCCTCACTCCTTGTTTAAGAGTTACAGACTATTCAACTCCCGCTCCAGAATACATGCAATCTTAATAAAATTTCAGAACACAACCGCAAGCATGCATACTGTGTTCATTGTCAATCAACCGACCCACACAACTTAACTGAGGGCGGCGAAACCACAACCACCACAATACTCCAGAAGGGCCAACCTTAATAATCAGTCAGAGAACAGAAAAAAGGCTAAAAAGCCTAAAAGCTGAACTCTGGGACTTGCTGATTCCCGTGGAAATAGAATGGTGTTGTCCAGTTGACTCCTGCTAGAGTTTTAGGTGGCTGGGGCTCCATTTTACCCCCATTGACACATGTAATGATGGTAAGATTCCTTCAAGGCATATCAATGTGCCTCCGGGGGAGAAGCAAGTAAGTTGTAATAACAGGTACTGAAAATAAAATGAAAACTTAAAAGGTGTCTCCATAGGCAACCATTTTTTAACGTATTTATATTCTATTGTTTTTTTTCGCCTCAAAAAGCAGGTCTGTCAAACTTTCAGTAATATTAAAACGATGAAAAAAAATAGGAAATTTGAAAAAAACTGGCCTGTGACTCTAAAGTCACGCTAGGTAAAAACTTTGCTTAGTTTTTAAATTTCCAGTCATAACCATCAAATATACTCTAATTGAAAATAGTTTGGTATTTAAGTAGTGTTCATTTCTCACCTCAAGTCTGCATTCGTTAAAGGAATAGAAAGAAAAAGCCTTAAAAATTCATTTCGTTTCAATACTTCCCATTACTCTGTCAATTCTTGGTGACTTTATCAATTACAGTTTATCTTTTTTATCTTTGTATTAAACGTTTTTAAAGCATTTCGACTATTTATGACACGTTTTATAGTGGCCACACCCACATTATATTTTGAATTTCGTTCGCGAGTTTTTTTCGCGAATGATGAAAATTAAAACCTTCTACAAATACTAGAACCATTTTTCTTGCATGATGTCATTTAATAATTTTAATCACAAATTACAAAGTAAATTTAATATAAAAAAATAAAAGTTTATTTTTACTTCCCAATTCTATTCCTTTTGAGTCACTGGGTTCCTTTCACTTTCCTATTAATTTTATTGAAGAAAAATGCCGCCTTGAAAATCTTTTGGGTAACAACAACTGATGACGTTAGACGGCCCAACAAGCAAATAATTAGCTTCACCATAACGACAGTTCTTCAAAGGGACTGCCGTGCCCAAGTTCGTAAACAAATAGCACATAGCACTCCAAACGCATTTTGAATAAGGTAAAATATACTTTTTCCGCATTCATACGATTTTTTTATCTCTACCACGTGCGAAATTTTGTTGTTCTGTTTTTTTTTTTATTTTTTCTTTCGGCAAAATTGTAAAACAAAAGACTGGGAAAACAATTTTGCATACGTTAACTTTATCTGGATTTTTTTTCGTATTTATAGAAGTGGCTATTCATTTTAAGCACATTTTAACACGCACCTTGTTGATTAGTAAGAGAAAATATTTATTATAAATATTTACAGAGTGTGGCCATGCTAAAAAATGTTTCAATGTGCTTAAATTCCTTTAATAAATTTTAAATATGTGACAGCTTGTTGCTCAATTATCACTCGTAAACAACCAACAAATTAGATCATAAACGGATATTTTGGCCGATTAACATATAGAATGCATATATATAGAATGAAACGGCAGTAGAATAGATTTCAAAAAATTGCAAGTATACTTTTAGCAGTGAATAAATCTATAAATATAGGGTGTTCTTTATTGAAAACTTTAAAATTAAATACAACTAAGAGGAATTTTTTAAATTGTCCGGAAATTTACTTTATTCGAAATTTTAATATTTTGGGAATTTAATTTAAATATTGTTACGGCTACGCCTTGCTTAAGTTTTAAAAGAAAATAATTAAGTAATAAAGTAAACAACTGGGTATGTTATTTACTAACTGCGTGGCTTGCTAAGAAAACTTATGTACACAAGACAACAACAACTTTCTAGTTACAAACTGCGTAGAAATATTATACACGCAAAAAAACAACAATTAGGTATGCTGTTTACTTACAGCGTAGTTTGCTAAGAAAACTTATGTACACAAGACAACAACAACTATCTTCAAATAATTTCCCGGAAGAAACTTTATCAGCATAAAAACAAAAACAAAAATACACATACACCCACAGGCGCCTATACATAGCATGAATAACACAACAACAACAAAATGTGATATAAATGAAGTAGAAGATTTTTAATTTTTCTACACCTCTATTGGACAAATATAAAAGGCAGCGTCTGCGTGGATAATTAGTTAGTTGAAATATAAATATCTTGAAGTAAAGACGCGCTTCTTAAGTAAACTGTTCTGTAGTGTAAACTTTGTGTGTAGTTAAAGTAAATAAACTTGTAATTAATTTAAAAACTCCAAAATCTGGTGTTATTTATTTTGCAATAACGAATGCTTTATGCGTCGGACCAGCACTAACATGCAATGCATTGTGCCAGATTCAGGAAATCAGATTATGGGGAGGAGGAAAGAGGTAGTTGTGTTTGTGAACATTCAAAGTTACAGGAAATACCACTGGAGGTAGTTCATTCTACATACGGACTGTTCTGCTAAAAAACGAATTTTCCCTGTAATACGTAATGCGATTTATATGCCAATCAACCACAAATGGATGCGTTCTCAAAGAAAATCTAGTCAAACGCAAAAATATACGAGCTTCGAGAAGAAGTTTCCTAATTTCGTTAGAGCACTCATCATTTTAGTGACGATAAAACAGTGAAATACAATGCTCTAGGGAATCAATAGAGTTGGATACCCTACTGGCGCCTATGAGCCTTTTAGCCCTCTATGCGAACGCCTATAGGTGGTACGGAGATCGAATGGAGTAAAGTGTCTTCTACACCGCTTTAGAAAATCGAGGTCCTTGAAAGCTTGTTTAGAAACCTGAAAAATGTGTTTAATTCATTGAACATCACACTGAATTTTTATGCCAACATCAAGAGCTTCCGATTCCGTAATACCTATATCCGCAATAGTAACAGATGCAGCACAATGCTGCATGCGTAAACATGCAGCATTGCGCCTTACGGGCATTAAAATCGACCCTATTCCCATGATCCCATTCGGAGATTGTTGCGAGATCATGATTGAGCGTATCATTCATGTTCCCCCTTTTGGAACACACCTTCAACTGGGTTCGGTCTATTACTAAATGAATACGAATGACAAATGGTGCTGTCATCTGCTAAAGATTAAATAGGGTTGAGAGTTCGACAAAGAAGGTCATTTAAAAAAATAAGAAATAGGTTGGAAGAAAGAACAGAGCTTGTTGTGCTCCTGAATTAATCTTGAAATCGTCTGATGGGATTTCACATCTATAACAAATCGTATAGTGCGATTCCTGAGAAAACTCGAGATAAATCTGGAAAAATTATCAACGACACTAATTCTCCATCTTAAAAACTTTTTTGGCTGACCAGACGTCTCCTTGTCTTCTGTGTCAAAATCGCCACTTTTCAATCGTGTCGCATCGTGTACATATTTTTTGAGTTGTGCATATTGATCGCAAGCTTCTACTAATAATCGATAACTTTTTGAGCAGCCATTTTCTTTAGATGAAAGAAGGTTATTAGACCTCCCGCAAAACATCATTCTAAAGTTTAAAATTCGGCATTGTGCATGTTCTCACAGGAAAGAAAGCAAGTCACCCGTAGAGCGGCCCATACGGAAACCATATTGTCGGTCGCTAAGTAAGCTGTTAGACTCCAGATATCTCACAAGATGAAAATTAATCATACTTTCCATTACTTTAGAAAGTGCAGAACAAATTGCAATTGGGCGATAATTTTCAGGGTTGTTAGCCTCACCCTTTTTGGGGATCAGCGTTACATTAGCAACCTTCCAACACTTTGGATATTCAGTTCAGTTGACCCTGGAGATCAAATTTTCGATGACCGTTTATTAATATTTGTGGCCTTTTATGGGCAATAACGCAGCGAATGTCGTCCTGTTTAAGTAATCAATCGTTTCGGTTTTACCAGTGTACACCAGCGACCACACGGTCTCACAGAAACTATTTTAGCGTTGTTATTACACTTTTTGGAGGCAAATTCAGGGGTCCGAAAGATCAAACTCTACAATTACCAAACATTGTTTATAAACAAATCAATTCTGGCACAGCTGTTTAACATGTTGTGCCATTTTGTTGAAACTATAGCTTCTGCACTTCATAGTTGTTCAATTGATGAACAAAAAAATAATCATAGTTCTTCAGCATCGTTTTTAAGGTGATACGTTTTATTGAATTTACCAGCAAAAGCAGATCAAGTAGTCAATTTTTCTAGATGTCACAAAGTGTATCAACGTGCACCTGCGAATTATGATTGCTTCAAATACGGTCGGCCATTCAAACAAAAGTGAGCTCCATCGCTAACTAAAATTCGATTATGAAAATCGGGATCAACGGCAAACTTGTTTTAGGCACATTCATCATTCATTCTAGGTGATCAAATGGCTTTAACTTGTGTACGACTTGGAATTAGTAAGCACACAAGCCATCATCTTCCATAAAGTGAATGAACACACATTCAATTCCTTTGCAAGGTGGCGGATTTCGGGTCTTCCTCTACCCTCCGTACTGTACGCCATCTTTGTGAGTGCGTATTATCATTTAGAGTAAAAGTAGTGCGATAAATTTCGATAGTTAATCGAACTAGTTGCGCTGATGAATGATTATGTTGACCGTAAAATAAACCTAATACGTATTTTGAATAGAACTATAATTCTTAAAATAAATTTGCACAATTTGGAAGTGTTGTTCAGGCGTAGGTCTATGCAAATTGAAATGCTTAATCGCTAAAGTCATAAATCATTTGAAACGAGAAAAAATCGCCGCCAACTGACTGTTCTATGCCTCTATAAAAAAAGCACCTTCTGGAAATCAAAAATAGACTATATAAAGTATACATTCTGCTTACTAAGTCTGAAAACTGGTGAAAATAGGATAGATGAGAGTGAAATGTCGTTCGATGGTTTATAAAACAGCTGCTATGATACGAAATTGTACTTTACAGAAAGAAGTATTACGTGGGAGTGGCATGTACCTTATAAAAGTAATATGAGATTTAAAAAGGGCTCGCATTTGTAAGGTAAATGGGGCGGACGGACATTTATCTGATTTTGTATTTCATACATAATTTACCGACATTTAATAAAATATTTGTCAAAATAAAATCTATTCTCTTTTATTTAATAAAAAAATTGTAAATAAACAAAGTAGTGTGCCTGTATAACAGTTATATAACAGTTTGTAGGACAGTTAATATTTTCATGATTTCTTTTGTGTTTTTAAGAAACACATATTAAATAAAAAGTAATTTAACAGAGGCGGACTTTTAACTGATATTGTGTTGCATACATAATTGCCGACATTAAAAAAAAAACATTTGTCAATATAAAATCCATTCTCTTGCATTTAATCAAAAATTGTAAATAAACAAGGTGGTGTACCTGTATAACAGTTATATAACAGTTTGTATGACAGTTAATATATTCATTATTTATTTTGTGCTTTTAAGAAACACATATTAAGTATTAAGTACTTTTGTAATTTAATTATAGATAGTTGCTCGTATTACGCGAGTTATCGTGAGGGGTTTGCTCAATTTAAGAGCGGCGACTACGATGTGTATAATTAGAGGCAAAGTGGACAGCCAAAAATGTTAAAAAATATTTTTACTTCTTAATTCATTTCTCAATACTTCATCATCTAAAAGAGTTTCTTTTACGAAATTTGTATTCGAAACCCCCTGAAAGTGATGTGGTGGCTTCATTTTACTTCACTTACTTACCGCGAACTTAAGTCTATTTTATTATTCCTGTCATTTATAACTGATACTAAACCATTTTCAAAAACAGTAGAAATTATTCGGTATCATTGAACAAAACTTTTTTTTTTTTGGTTTTAAGTGACATTAATAATCTTATCAGCAAAACCCTCCTCCGTCAAACTTGAAATAGCAAAAAAATATGTCAAATTGACAATAAAACAAAACAAAAATAATTTTTTTTTAAATATTTAATTAGTTAGCAGCCATTAAAATAAACTAAATGATTCATTAACAAAATTTTAAACGAAAACAGAAACAGAAACAAAAAATAAAATCGATGGGTTATCTAGTAAAATTTAGAAAACCAAAAGTGTTATACTGAAAAAATTCAAATTTAAAGTGACATTTATTGTCGCGCTAAATAAATTTGTACTTGAGTTGGCTGTATGGCTGGTTGGTTGGTTGGTTGGTTAGTTGGCTTGAAATAAATAAATAAAATTAACATTTTTATTGCAAAACTAAAATATTAAATATATAAATTTTTTTTAAAATTATTTAACTGTTATTCATGATTTTTATCTATTTCTATTTCTTTCTAACAGTTGCCATCATGAACAAGCACCGCTGTTACTGTACTACTACTACTACTACATCGAGTCTATGGACTTTTTCTAAAGTCAGCCAATAAAAAAAAAATTGAAACAATTTTCTTTACTAAAATGTCTTGATTTTAAAACAGCAAAATGTCGACAAACTGCAAAAGATCCCGTATTTAAATTGAAAATGTAAGAAAAAAAAATAAAATGACTTAACACTCACTATCAGCTTCAAATTCTCAAAAACATTTTGCTTCCTCTCATCAAAACAAAGAAATAACTTGAAAAAAAAGAAGAGAAAATACTTCATTACCGCTCACTAACGCAATCCATCACTCAAAACAAGCAATAGAAGAGAAAGAAAGCTTTAAGATTTTGTTGTTGTAAATTAAAGAAATCAAAACAAAAATTAGTCGTCAGTACTCTCCTGTACTAAATCAAAATTAAATATCGTTAATTAATAGTCCAAAAAAAAAATGAATTCCGTTATATCTGCATTTAAGGGCAAGAAGAATGCTGGCCAACAAGCCAACAATGCAGCTGGCTCAACAAATGGCTCCAACGATAATAATAAACACAATAATTTAAGCATGATTGCAAATACACTGACCACATCCTCCACAAAAAAGAAGGCGATTAATGCCCAAGACAATAGTTATCAATATTTGAGGCATATTAGAGAAATCGATACGGCCACCAAATTGTTGTCACCCATAGTGGCTGGTGATGAACTAATAGAAACGGATATGCTTCATTTTAGACCGGTATCAACAACGGTGACGAGTGTTGATGTAGTCGATCATGTTCCTTTACAAACTGTTTGTTTGACAACAGCCACCCCACTGGAATCATCTGTGGCCGATTGTAATATGAATGGTGGGAAAAATGTGATGTCGGCCACACAATTGGAGAATGGTAATTGTCAAGACTCTTTAGCGGACAATTTAAATGAATATGGGACATTGGCAAATGGTCAACAGAGTTTAACAAACAGTCCGACATCTCATTTAAATGAGCTCGACGATGATGAGTCGGAACATTCAATAACAGCCTGTACGAGCACAACCAGCAGCAGTTCCAGCGATCAAAGTAATAGTACTGTAGTTCACAGTCCCATAGCACCTACAGCTGCAGCAGCTGCAGCAACAGCAACAGCAGCATCAGCAGCGGTAGCAGCAGCAGCCACCTTACCAAGTCCCGCCAAAAGTCTGAATTTGAGTCTGAATAGTAATACATCCTCTCCAACATTTCTATCATCATCCTCTTCAATATCTGTTTCTTCCAATTCGACTACCTCTCTTGCTTTATGCAATTCTGGTCCAAGTTCTTGTTCGTCCGCTACTGGTTGTGATGTTAGCAGCAACGATTATTCCCAACCATCATCGCCTACCATGATGACACGTCACAATTCTCCCTCATCTACAACGACAGCTGAATATGTACCCGCTTTTCTAAAATCATCACACGTTACACTGCCCATTATAATGCCAAATAGTAGCAGCAGTTTGGCTACCTTGCCACCCAATAATCAAAGTGTTGTTGGCATTACGCCAGCCGCCAATTCAGCCACCAGTACACCCAAACATACACGCTACTCAAAGCCACGTTTAAGTTTGAGTCGTTTTATAAATCACTCAATGCCCTCGGTTCATGGTCGTCCAAATTTGAGTTTAACAACTGGTACAGCTGGTAGTGGTGTTAATGGTCCGGGTGCACCAGCAAATGGTAATAATCCGCCGAAAAGGGTTTCAACACATCAAAGGAATTTAAGTTTGGATTTTAGGTGAGTCGAAATTTGTTTTTGTTTTTATTAGGCTGTAGAAAAGTATATAAAATTTAACCATAAATATGCTTGTGGTAACCATAATCTCAAGGAAATGAACATAATTATGATTAAGTCACATAATAATGTTATTGTAATCATAAGATGATACACAATTATTTATTTAAATTCGAGATATTTTTGTTTTAACTTTTATTCATTTGATAATTGTTTTTAAATTTTAAAAACAAAATATTTTTATTTGAAAGATTTCGGTTATATGGCCACCGTTAACATGTTTGATGAAGAACACTTTTCGAACGAGAAAATTTGATACATTACTTAAAGCGTTGCTGGCCCTAAGCCACCATTAGCACGAGCAATTTTGATCTCCAAAGCATCAATTGTTGCAGTAACTTTACATGGCTTTGTGGAAAGTAATTAAAAGTTAGAGAAGTGGATGTCAAATCAGATAAAGAAGAAGGTTTTCTCAAAATCAATTTTTTCCCAAATTGACATCTAACGTCATGTCACCTTATCTTCAAACAAATATTTAGTGATCATTTTGTGATAACGTTCTACATCGACCTCAAAACGAACTACGGCTTCATTTTTGAAGAAGCCAGAGAGTTGACTGCTTTAAACAGCACATCCCCCTCAATGTAATCGAGTCTATACGGTCTGTTTTGAATGCACAAATTTGTACAATTCAGTAGTATTTTTTAGGCTTCAATCTATTCCCAATGATTTTACAGCGTGTACTGATTAAATGTTAAACGATGATGCTAGCAGTAAAACAGTTCTTTAGACAGTTAAACTTGGGCTTTTCTAAACGAACCGATAGATTATAATCAAAATTTGAAACTAAACGAAAAAAATGAAACCAACTAATTTTTAAACTTAACTATTATTTGTTTGATTTTCATCATACTTTAGCATATTATGTTTAACAAAAATATACAATGGTTGTAAAGACCATATTATTTTTGCAATAGCAAAAATTCTCACTTTTAATGTGATTAGAATTTGAATTCATATCCATATTTGATCATTAAATATTAAATCGCCAATATAATGAATGTCACTGTTGACGCAAAGTCACTCTAACGGCACAACAATGGCATGTGTGGCTGTCAATAGTGACAAGTATCTATTAGGATTGTGTGATATATTATTATATATTATATATATTATATTATTAGAAACGCTTTAAAGACGACATCAGGACGGCCACATTGATGTGATTCTATTTTTGTCGACACGTTCTTGGACAACAACTCGACACAATATGTTACAATTTTATTCATTAGAACAACATGAATCATTTAGTAATTTTTTTTTTTTTTATCATCTGTCGATTGTCTGTAAAAGTTACTACAGAGTGTCAGCCGGGCAGGTATACACTTTTTTGCCACCATTTTGGTGAACATTAGTCTTGACAGTTCATAATTGCTAGTTGTGTAGTAGACACGTGGCAAATTTATTATAGAAAGTTATTCGATAAACCAACGTGTTTTAATCGTTAAAACATTTTATCAAAATCGATTATCGATTACTGTGACTATAAGAAATTTACATGAAATGTTTGAGAGAAACAACGTGCCAATAAAACGCACTATTTATCGTGTAGTAAATGATTTCGAAGAACGAGGGTCTGTAAGTGATAGGCCCAAGCATAGATCACAACGTACTGTAAGATCGGCTGAAAACCTAACTGCTGTTCAAAAAAAGTATTAAAAACAATTCGACGTCGTGCTCAGGAGCTTGGTCTTCAAAAAACAATTTGGGCCACAATTTTGCACAAGGATTTGCATTTGTTTCCATATAAGATTCAGTTGACACAAGAGCTTCTTCCACAAGACAATTTACGACGCCATACATATGTAAATAGAATGTTACAGCTCGGCCATGATTACCCCGATTTTCTTGAAAAAATCATAATGAGTGACGAGGCACATTTTCATTTGAATAGAAATGTAAATACAGTCACCTTTGGATCCAATTAAACTGACAGTCTGGCGTGCAATTTGGTAAGCAGGAATCATTGGACCTTACATCTTTGAAAATGAAAACCACTGGCAGTTAGCCTTAACCAGATGGTGGTAAAACCACTTTTTTCGCGTCCTAGGAAGCCGAAGACTTATTCTAGCACCAGGTCTTTCCTAGTTGCAACTTTAGTGATTCCAGAGCAGGGCTGCAAACCACCATTCCTTGCTGAAGAGTTGGAGACTTTCCAACTCCTGTCCAGAACACATGTTTAGCATGCTCTCTGGATCTAGGAACATTCCACCAGATAGATGTTATTAAAGCTGAAATTAACCTCACCACCATATAAAACTGACCTGTCTGTTATGGGGCCGCGAAACCACAACCACCACGATACTTCCATATAGGGGCCAACCTCAAAAATCAGCCAAAGAACAGTTAAATGTCTAAAGAGACAAATAACGGAACTCTGCGACCCTACTGATTCCCGTGGAAATAACGTAGAGTTCCCAGTTGACCCCTGCTGCCTTCAGGGGACTGGACTTCCTTTTTCCCCCAGGTCTAGGTAGTCAAGTATTCTATAAAGAGCGATAAATGTGCCCCCGGGGGGTAGATATCGTGATATGATTGAAAACTTGTTAACGCCAAAACTGCATGCTTTGGGCTTGATTAACATGTGGTATCAATAAAATGCTGCCACATCGCATGCAGCGAATGGTTTTTCCACAACAAGTTATTTCAAGAAATTGTGATACCGATTGGCCTCCACGGACGCCTGTTTTGACTGTTCCGGACTTCAAGCTTTATGCAAGCAAACCAGAAATGCTTGAGCAATTCAAACAAAATAGTCGTGATGAAATTAATGAAATAAGGCGTGAAATGTGTGAGAATGTAATGAAAAAGAGCTTGCATTTGTAAGGCTAACAGAAGCGGACATTTAACTGATATTGAATTCCATACATAATTGCCGACATTTAACATTTGTCCCTTCTCTTTCATTTAAGTAAAAATTATAAACAAAGAAAGTAGTATACCTTCCCGGCGGTCACCCTGTAAAAGTTTTTGTGATAATCACCAACGTAATTGCCATTATTTTACTGTCGACATCGACGTAGGGCGAATGATATAGCACTTGTTTATTGTGTCTTAAAATATTTTATAAAAAAAATTATAATTTGTTCACCGTAAGCATTCATTATTATTACAGCAAACATAATATGGTTAGTGCAAAAATACTTCAACATATTTTGTTTTTCTGTATGACTACAGTGGCACATACATCAAGCATTGAATATGCCATCAAAACATTTTTGTTTAAAGTTAAGAAATTTGCTTCACACTGTTTGAAGGAAATAATTTTTATTAGCAAATTTTGTTGTTTATTTGAGGCAAGAATTCATTCTTCTTTGGCAGTGTTTTTTTTACACACTTTAAAGTTGTTTTTTTTTTTATTTACTTTCAAGTATTTTGAAATAAATTTAAAAAGCAGAATACAAAAAAAAATTTTTTTTCGTAAATCTCAAACGAATAATATTAGAAAATAAAAGAATTAAGAAAACAACACTTTATCTTGTTAAAACCATAAAATCACTATTTGTTCTGTTGGAAACAAAAAGAAAATAAAAATAGTTTTGCGATGGCGAAAACCTTAAAAACCCATTAAAATTACAAACGAAAATAAAATGAAATGAGAAACTAAACTTTCAACTATACTCACGCATACAGACAAAAAATCGTTCTTATAATGCATACACACATACACACACACACACA
The DNA here is from genome assembly GCA_030448955.1 of Trichopoda pennipes. Classification (NCBI taxonomy): domain Eukaryota; kingdom Metazoa; phylum Arthropoda; class Insecta; order Diptera; family Tachinidae; genus Trichopoda; species Trichopoda pennipes. The sequence continues at coordinate 4,867,297 of JASKUP010000021.1, read as the reverse complement.
CACACACACACACACACACAAATACACTCAGCCACTGGCACGCCTACACTTGTAAAACTTAATGCAATTAAATTGTTGTTATTTTTTGTTTTGTTGAACAAAATTAAACAACAACAACAACAAGGCAACTTAACGATTACAAGAACTCAGTCTCTCTTCCATTTATGCAGCTCCACAGTAATTGAAGATGAAGTTAGTGAACCAGTTGCAATTAGATTAAAAAGAAGAAGAAGAAGAAGTAGAAAAAGAAGCAACAGCAAGAAACTAGAAGCTTAAATGGTTTAAACTTTAATTATAATGGAATTTTTTTGAACAAAATAAAATCTCTTAGAAAGCAAAGCCCAAACCATGAAACGCTTAATAGCCAATATTTCATACTAATTCAGCTAAATAGAACACACTAATCATAAGAAAAAATCATTACTCCGAACCCAAAAGTTGTTTTAAGGTGTGAGTGCCATATCAATCAAATGAATAAAACTCTTGCCCTTCAGAGGTAGAAAGCGTTCACAATAATAGGAATGCTATTGTCATCCAATAACTTTTTACATCATGAACTCTCTACGGGACATAAAACAAATAAAGTTTCCAACAACAACAAATTGCGAATTTTAGTTTTTTATGGCGAAAAGTTGTATTTTGTTTTTTTTTTTTTTGGGAATAGAACAAAAAAACATTTCTAGCAAAACAGATGCTGTTTTCCTATTAAAATAAAAAAAATACATTTGACGTGGTTCTATGTCAGTGCACTAAGGGACAGCAAGGAAATATACTTTCTTCTTTAACCTTTAACTGACGAGGTGAAATTTTGGGACATAGTTTATGACGTGGTGGTAAATTTTACCCCTCTTAATTTTGCTAAAAAAAAATTAGTAAAAAATATTTTTTGATAATTATTTGTTTTTTAAAAATAAGCTACTATATTTTTAATTACAAAAAATAAAGAAAACAAAAATTGTTTTTATTCGTTTGAACAAAACAGGTACTTTATTTCACAAACCTTTTTTTTAATATAAAAAAACGACATATAAATAACTTATAAAAAAAAATATGAATTAAAAAAAAAAAACAAAAACTTAAAGGGCATTTTTTCACAGCCAAATGTGTACATTTAAAGATATAAAAGAGATCATAAAAAAATAGTAAGGTGTAAAAACTGCAGGTCCACCTTATAGGTGGTTTTTTACTCATCAAAATCTGTGTTCGCACAGTGTAAGCATATACGTTTGCTGCATCCCATACACATTGGCTTACTACATTGCAGACAAAAGTGTGTAGTTTTTCGCTTTAGCCTAGTCGGGCATATGTGGCATAACTTACGAGCAACGTGGATCGGTTCTACTGGAGGCGGAGGTACTGAGTCCGGACCCAAAATGTTACCAATTGTGTCTCGTAATACCCGAGGGAGCTTTTGGTTGTGTTGACGTCTTTGCAGATGTGGTAAAATCATTTGTCTTGCAAGCTTTTTCAAAAAGTCTCCTCTTGAGCTGTTATCATAATCCTTTGAAGATTGAAAAATAATGAAAGAGTTGACACCACAAATATCCACAATTCTATAAAATATGGCTAATGGCCAGCGGCGTGTACGTCGACTGGATGAATAAATCGAGCATTTCTTATCGAGCTCATCCACTCCACCTTTTGTATTGTTATAATCAGCTATCATTGCAGGTTTTAAAGTGAGTGGGTCATCTTCTTTTTTGTGATGCATGGAGGACAATAATACAACAGCACGATTTTGACGAGGCACGTAGGACAAGATAGTGACATCTTTGGTAAAACCATATATGCAGGATCCCAACGGTCTGTTTCTTTTGGGCAAAAATTCTGGTGGAATCTCTCTTTTGTTCTTTTTCAACGTACCTAAATAAGTTAGTTCTCGTTTTTTAAGTTCTTCCACCAGCTGGAGTGATGAAAACCAGTTGTCGGCAGTTATATTTCTTCGACTTCCTTCTATTATTTTAGACAGCCTTATTACTGATTGTGTTGGTACTGCAAGTCGTTTTTCTTCATTTGTTAGACCAACTGCATCCGAGTTTTTTCCAAAGTATATATAAGCATTTGCAAGATATTGTGTGCGTGCATCAGTCAATGACATTATCTTAATGCCATATTTTGCGGGTTTCTTTGGCATGTAAATTTTGAACTTGCATCTTCCACGAAATGGTACCAACATTTCATCAATGCAGGCATGTGTACCAATTGAATAACTTTTTCGGCAGTTTTCTATGAATTTGTTGAATATACCAGAAACTGCTGCTATTGGGTCGTTCAATAATCGTTGTTGTCTATCACAGGAGTTATCAAATCTTAAGCAATTTAGAATACAAAGAAACCGGTTCTTAGACATTGTAGCTCTAAAAACTTCTCTGCCCGTTCCATCAGTTGCAAAAATAAATTGAGCGGCCTCGTGGTTAGACTTGAATACGGATGTGTAAATCAAGATACCGAAAAATGCACGCAATTCTATTTTATCTAGCATTTTCGCTTCAGTTTGTGCTGTTAGATCAAATTTTGCTTTCAATTTTGTATTTGTATGTTCTAAGATCATGTTCTCCATATCGCTATCAAAAATTCGCGACCAATATCCATATAAATCCTTTTCCGATTGCGGTTGTGTAGCAACTGGTAACCGCACAATATTATGAAGAGGAGTCTTTACGCAGCGTGTCGGTTCCAATGCTGACCACTTGAACCCGTTTTTTCCATAACAGTAGTTTACAGCAGATTCACATACATTTTCATCAACAACTAGTTCTTCTTCATCATTTCCAACAATTTCCTCAACAATCATCGTATCCGCTTCATCGTATTCACTGCATGCATCATCTTCTATACGTATTTCATCCTCAATGTCACTTTCTTCAATGTAGAAATCCGGATCGGCAATTTCATCGTCGACTTCGCTAATATCGTCATCGTCCTCAAAACATTCCTCAAGAAATTGAGATATTTCTGAATCACTCAGTTTTTTTGAATTCGACATGATCTGTAAACTTAAGTAGAATATCACGTAACTTAAAAAATGTGTAATATAAAGTTTTTGAAATAAATAATTTTTTACCAACAAGAAAACAGACGAGTGGTAAAAATAACTCCACGAAAATATTACGTTAATTTCGATGTGGGGTAAATTTGTTTCTACTAAATACTTACGCTAACGCTGACGTGGTGGTAAAATATTTTCAAAGAAAAACTTACGTAAATACCGAGGAGTGGTAATTTTTACACCAGCATATGCGTAGCTCCGCTCGTGCTATGTCTAGCTCAGCCAAAACACAACTCAATGACAACGATCACAATATATGAAGATACTAAGAGAATTAAATTGATTGAGCGCAATGGAAGAGAGAATTTTAAAAAAATGTAACGAGAGGGTAAAATTTACCACCACCTCGTTAGTTAAAGGTTAAGCAAAAAATATTGTTTTAAATCAAATTTCAAAAGTTTATAAAACAAACAAAAAAAAAACATGATTGAGATAATCTATGGAGAATAAACATAGTATGATTGAGTCACATAATAGTATTGTTGTGATCATAATATGCTACACAATTATCCAACTTATTTTAAGATGTTTTTTTTTTTAAATCACAACTTGTAAAATTTTAATCAAAAAATAATGTCGTTTTGGACAACATATGGCATAACTATCTTATATGGTTTGTGTCAATAATGACAAATATAGTATTTTGGAGGTTAATTATCTGTCATCATAATTTAGTATTCCATGGACGTCAAAGTGTAAACACTAGTTTTTTCTTTAATTGCTTTAACAAGGTCGGTTTTGCAGGGAGGTCTGATAACCTTCTTCCATTTAAAGAAAACGGCTGCTCAAAGTTATCGATTGTTGGTAGAAGCTTAAGCTAACTATGCACCAACTCCAAAAAATATGTAAACAAAGGTTTGCGCGATTCAATAGTGGCGATTTTAGCACAGCAGACATGCAGAGCTCTGGTCAGCCGAAAAAGTTTGAAGTTGAAGAATTAGTGTCGCTGATAATTTCTCCAGATTTGTAGCGAGTTTTCTCACGACTCGCACCATACGAGTTGTACGATTTCAATAGGATTTCATCAGATGAGTTCAGATTTAATTCAGGGGTACCGCAAGACTACGTTCTTTCTCCTACCCTATTTTTCACTTTTCTAAATGACTTTCTTTGTCAAACTTCCAAACCTAGTTACTCCTTTGCAGATGACAGCACCATTTGTCATTTGTTAACAGACCAAACCAGTTGGAGATGAGTTCCAAAAGGCAGAACCTAAGTGATACCCTCATTCATGATCTCGCTACAATCTCGATATGGGGTCGTGTTAATAGAGTAGATTTTAATGTCCATAAGACACAATGTTCTATGCCTACGCGTAGATCTGTGTTCGGATATTGTGCTGCATATGTTACTATGGGTAATATAGGTATTACGGAAAGGGAAACTCTTGATGCTCTTGACATAAAACTTCAGTGTGATGTTCGACGAACTAAATACATTTTTCAGATACATTGGAGATACTTAACTCCATCCGATCTCCGTACTGTGTGATTCGATTTACATCCGCGCCTGTCCATGAAGCCTTAATCAGATGATGGACCGACCCACTGCATAATTTGGAACGTCATGCTCGTCCTAGGAAGCCGAAGATATAATTCTATGCAACAGAACTTTCTAGTTGCAACTTTGATGATTCCAGAGCAGGGCTGCAAATCATCACTCCTTGCTTAAGAGTTGGAGACTTTCCAACTCCTGTCTAGAACACATGTCTAGCATGCTCACTGGACTGGATCATTCACCTAGCGTATCATTAACGGCGAAATGATCCTGGCCACCATAATAACCATTATACTGTTATGGGGCCGCGAAACCACAACCACCACGATACTCCCATATAGGGACCAACCTCAATAAATCAGCCAGAGAACTATTAAATGTCTAAAGAGACAAATAATGAACTCTGCGAGTCTACTGATTCCCGTGGAAATAACATAGAGTTCCCAGTTGACCCCTGCTGCCTTCAGGCGACTCGGCTTCCTTTTTCTCCCAGTTGCACTGTGTCTAGATAGTCGAAGTTCTATAAAGACCATATATATGTGCCCCCGGGGGGACCGATCTCCGTACTATTTATACCGCCTATATCCATCCAAAAATGAAATAGAACCCTCATGTATGGGCCGGCGCCCCAAAGTCTTGCATACAGGAGAGGGCCAAGGAGACAGTAGGGTAATGTGGATTGTATTTTACTGTTGTGTCGTTATTACAATGGTAAGTCGTCTAATGAAATTAGGGAACTTATTCGCTTTACTCTCATACGTTGTAGCGTTTAACTCGATTTTCGTTGAGTGTATTTGTGGTTAATTGGCCAGTGAGTCGCACCACGGATTACAGGAAAAATTCGTTTGTTAGAAAAACAGTTTTTATGTGGAATAAACTCCAGCCAGCGGTCGTTCCTGTCACTTTCAGTGTAGAAAAGTTCAAATTTAATGACCACAAACACTACTCCCTCTTTCCTCGACCCCGTGAACTGATTTCCTAGTTCTGGCACAATACATTGGCCCTGAGTACTGGTCCGAAACGAAAAAAAAAATTATTCGAAGTCGTAATGCGTCGTAACGCAAGAAGAACTAATGCAAGTTCTTCTTGCGTTTGGCAGCATTACAGCTTCATTGAAGCCACACCGCAAGAGATTTCCCTATATTTAAAAGTATTTAGGTTCATTGAAAAACAAAAAAGTCGGGTATTCTCATACGAATTGAAGCCGAGAGATGATAAAAGGTGATCTGGCATATCGGAAACGATCCTTGAACGCTGCAAAAAGAAGTTATTTTTATATCGTATTGTTATTGGTGCAGAGATCGGCAAACCAATGCCGAAGCTAAATATCCATGACACCAAACTAATGCTCTGTATTTGGTGCCATTAGTAGAGTTTTTTGTCGTATAAACTGTTGAAATCGGGTTAGACGATGACAATTAAACAACAATATAACAATTAATTCGTGTGAAGAGAGCAATCTTCCATTATGACAACCGGTGTGTAACTATTTGGAAAGCAGTGAATAAAAAATGTTGGCTCACTCGCCTTATAGTCCAGACTTTGTCCCTTCTGTCTGCCATTTGAAGTGCACCGCTGCACTTCAGAACAGGGTATCAGAAATTGGCCCTTTTTTTGAATAATGTATCAACTCATTTTGTTATCTATTATAAATAAATGCATTTCTTAAGCAAAAAATCGAATTATTAGGTTGTTCACTTTTTATTATTATTATTATGTTTATTCGAAAGATTTCAATCACATGACCAATGTGAACATGCTGAAAGAAGCACACGTGGGCAGTGAAATTTGGTACATTTTTTCAAGCGTTGCTGCTGGCTGTATTCACAACTAGCACAAATAATGGCTCCATGGAAAATAATCAAATAGTGGGTATCAAACTGCAAGAATATGAAGGCGATTCTTCCTTCCTTATTTCCTTCCTTCCTTCCTTCTTTCCTTCCTTCCTTTAACCATTCTTTTAGAAGTCAAGCAAAATGATACCACAGATGAAGGCTGTGCTGAAAATTTAAATTATATAATTATTTTTTCAGAAATCCTAAAGCTAGAAACCCACAGACCTTTAAATATTCATTAAACTATTTTGTCTCTCGGGCCAGATATGGATTTTACAAGCAAAAGTTGGAAAATTTTAGATTTGGGTGCACGAGTTAGGATTTTAATTTTTTACCTAAGAAAGCCGTGCTCCTAAATGGTCTAGAAACCTCCATGCCGTAACATGAACTTAAATACTCCTTGCATTACTATCATGTGACATTAAGTTTGAAACAGTCCAACCATTTGCTAAATTGCTAGTTTTTTTTTAATTATTTCATTTCTGTCCCACTGTGCAATAAAATTAATTTATTGAATCAAGTAAAATGTAAAAAAATTTAAAAATACATTTCCCACATTTTTTACTTTACGGTACAGTTTACATATAAATAATGATACACACATGAATATACAGTGGGCGACTAAAGATGTGAACAAAATTTTAGATATTTTAACTATTTTATTTAAGCGATTATAGAAAATTATTGAACTAAATTTTGGTAAAACAAAACAAGTGTACGAAATTTCTTTTGATTTCTTGAAAAAATCCATATTTTGTAGTTGACAAAAATTTTTTTACGTGACAAAGCAAAAGCACAGTTTTGTCCCACTTCGTTTCAAATCAAATTAGAAAACAGAACTTTAAAATAAAACAAAATTTTTTTTTTTAAATTAACGTGATTCTTTCTTTATTTGAAAATTGTATAATTCGAGTTTAATGTGCTGTGACCGCCACGGCTGGCTTGAACTTGGGCTAATCTGAGGCTCGAATTTTCGATAACTTTTTCCAACATTTGTGGCCGATGTACGTGCCGAATGTAGGCAACATTTAAACGATTAATCGTTTCGGATTTATCGCCGTAGATTAGCAAAAATAGTTTAACGACTTAAAGCGCTAGATTTTTGAGGACAATTTACGGTTTCGAAACGTGAAACTATGAGGTAACCTAACGTCCCCCCTCCCCCGGTGGCACATATATCGTTCTTTATGGATTACTTGACCATCTAGACCTGTGCTGCTGTGGGTATAAGGGAACCCAGTCCCCTGAAGTCAGCAGGGGTCTACTGGAAGCTCCACGTTATTTCCACGGGAATCAGTAAGCCCCAGAGTTCCGCTAATTGTCGTTTTAGACTTTTAGCAGTTTCTCTGGCTGATTATTGAGGTTGGCCCTTCGGAAATATCGTGGTGGTTGTGGTTTTGCGCCCCTCGCATGATTTGATTATGAGGGCCAGGATCATCTCGCCTTTAATAACACCAACGGGTGAATGACCCAGATCCAGTGAGTATGCTAGTTATGTGTTCTGGACCAGGAGCTGGATAGTCTCCAGCTCTTCAGCACGGAGTAGTGGTTTGCAACCTTGCTTTGGAACCGCTAAAATTGCAACTAGTAAAGACCTATTGCTAGAATTAGTCCTCGGCTTCTTAGGGCGTGAATGAAGTTGCTTTTCATTCCCAGTGGTTCGACCACCATCTGATTAAGGCTTACGGCCAGGTGCAGATGTAAATCTTATCACGTAATAACCAAACGTTTCCTTTAATCAAATCAATTATGGCACCTACTGTGAGACATATTGCGCCGTCATATAGAAAGCACGCACATCATGTTTATTCAGTTGATAAACGAAAAAGTCAGTAATTATGCCTTCACAGCGGTCAACCATAAACTGTAACTTTTGGATCAGTTAGTGTTTTCAAAGAATTATTTACCAATGTTAAAAAGCATACCAAACATACACTTGAGGACTATCATCACTCCAAATTCGGCAGTTTTGTTTAGCGACGCAGTTCCGCTTAAACAAAAGTGAGTTTTAACGCTAAACAAAATTCACAAAATCGAGATCAGCGATAATCTTGTTTTGAGCTAAATTTGCACAATTTAGAAACTTGACAGCTGACAAATCGCCGCCAATTAAAAAAGTATTACCAACCTCAAGTTTTTTATTTCTATAAAAAAAAAAACACTCGATATTTGGTTTCGTTTCTCTTTATTTTTCAAAACCTTTTCATCATGTGTGTGACCTGAACACTATAAAGTTGGATGAGTTTACGTCGGATTTTGCATGGGAGTAAGGAATCGAGATTTAATTTACGATCTGCAATATCCTATAGATTTTCTATGGAATTGAGAATTCGGAATTGCCAAAACGTATTTTTTTATTACAAAGCAACTCTTTCACACATTTTCATGTATGTTTTCGATCGTGGTCCTGTTAATACCATCATCACCTAAGCGGCATTTATTTCTCTGCATGCGGCAACAGTACAGTATTTTGGCTTTCCTGCATACAAAGCGATCTATTTTTGTATGGCTTATTTTGTGAATCGGTTCGATTTTATTTTCCCAAAAGCAATCTCTGACTTAAATATTTCTGCTACCGTGTATAACTGTGCCTCGCCCTCTAGTTTTCGTACTAATCGAAATATATCCACCTTTTCTTATCAGAAAAGAGAACGATCTTTCATTTGAATGAACCCCAATTCACGAATTGCTTTTTAGTTTATCGCTTTGCCTTGCAAGAATACATGATTTGTTGACACTTCGTCGATATCATTTTAATCCCGCTTTAACGGCTTGTCTTTGAATGGGCCTATTAAGAAATAATTATTGGTATTTGATTCGGAATTGACCTGGCTGATCTTGTTTATTAATGGAACATCCTATTAAGAAGATTCAAAAGAGTTGAGAGTCTACTCACGATCACAAATAAGACAACAGAATTCAAAGTCCATTGCATTCGCTTATGCCCTTAAGCCTATTATAAGTAAGAGTATGTGCATTTATTTTGTCGCACACTGTATATGACAACATTGTTTTATTAAGTGCTTTTTAACGTTTTCCTAGTTTTTTGTTGTAAAAAACATTAAATTTTTATATTGGCCATCACCTAAATTGCACTCTATTCATTTTAACTAAAACACAAAACAAAATAAATATTGTCAAGAGTCTCAACAAGCATCAATCAACAGTGTTGTACCAAAATGTATGAAACACAATGCAAGTGAACACACATACTCTCATACACACACACACACACACATACACATTCATTTATTTACATTTGCGAATTTTTAATGATTTCTTACAGTGATGTAAAGTTTATTTTTTATAAGTGAATTTTGCTGATTGAAAATCGATAAAATCATTGCATTGATGATGGCGAGCTACCGCCTTCATTTTTCTTACGGTTTTTCCAAGGCAGTTGTATTCTATTTAATTGAAAACCGAACATTTTGCAAAATAAAAACTCTAAACTGCCAACAAAACGAAATTTTACTCTTAACAATCGAAAGCTCACTATAATACAGGGTGCTTTTTAAATAGGTCTACAGCTTTGAATTATAATAAAACAAAAATGTTTTTCTTAACTTGATATGAAACTTATTTTATTCGAAAGAAAAACTTGTGACATTTTAAAATTAAAATATCACTTCTGGCATATGACCGCCTCGACTTTCTCGGTTGTAGCCCAATGTGGAGGTCCAATCTTCGATCACCATTTCTATATATCGGAATTTACGCAGGGAATGTCGCCGTCCAAGTGGCGTATTCACATATCTAGCGGTGTTAAATCGCGCAATCTTGAAGGGCAATCCATGGGTCATGTGATTACCAAACGTCTTCTGCAATAAAAACAATTATGACATAAGTTGTGTCACATGTTGCCATCGTTTTATAGAAAGCAAAGGTCCTGCATTGTGCTTATTAAATTGATGTACGAAAAAGTCAGTAGTCATGATTTGTTAGCGGTCATCATGCGTGATAAGATTTAAGTCAGTACCTAGCTATGTAAGCCATAACTCGACGTTGGATCTAACCACTTGGGTGATAATGTAATAAGATTTATATATGCACCTGGCCGTGGGCCTTAATCAGATGGTGAATTATTACCACTGTGGATGAAATGTAGCGTCATCCTCGCCCTAGAAGGCCTTCGGATACGTATATCCTCCGGTCACTCCTAGTTGCAACTTCAAAAGCCCGGAGTAGGCCGCAGCCTTCATTCCTTGCTGAAGAGTTGGAGACTATCCAACTCCTGGTCCAGAACGCATGAAATTTAATATAATTAAGAACACGACGCCATTCATACTCACTGGACCTGGACCATTCATTGTGTTCATTGTGAATGATCCGACCCACAAACTCAAACGAGGGCCTCGAAACACACAACCATCACGATACTCCCGAAGGGCCTACCTCAATAATCAATCAGAAAACAGCTAAATGTCTAAAGAGACAAATAGCGAAACTCTGGGGCTTTACTGATTCCCATGGAAATATAGTGGATTTTCCAGTTGGCTCCTACTAGCCTAAGGGGACTGGGCTCCTTTTTACCCCGCAAGATACAAGTCTAGATGGTTGTGTTATCCCTAAAAACTTATAATGTGCCCCCGGGGAGAACCACTTGTGTGATTACGTGATAAGATTTACATCTGTACCTGGCTATGGAGCCTTAATCAGATGGTGGTCAAACTACTAGGAATAAAAAGCAAACGTCAGTCACGCCCTACGAAGCCGAAGACTAATTCTAGCAACAGGTCTTTCCTAGTTGCAACTTTGATGTTTCCAGAGCAGGGCTGCAAACCATCACTCCTTGCTGAAGAGCTGGAGACTTTCCAACTCCTGTCCAGAACACATGTCTAGCATGCTCACTGGATCTAGGAACATTCCACCAGGTAGGTGTTATTAAAGGAAATTAACCTGGCCACCATATAAAACTGACCTGTCTGTTATGGGGCCGCGAAACCACAACCACCACGATACTCCCGAAGGGCCAACCTCAATAATCAGTGAGAGAAACAGCTAAATGTCTAATGAGACAAATAATGAACTCTGCGGCTTACTGATTCCCGTGGAAATAAAGTGGAGTTTCTAGTTGACTTACTGCCTGTCTTTAGAGGACTGGGCTCCCTTTTTCCCCAGTTGCACTGTGTCTAGATAGTGGAATTCTATAAAGACCATATTTATGTGCCCCCGGGGAGAACCACTTGGTCGATATGTAGCGTGCACCCACGCCCTAGGAATAATACTATGAAATAGGACATTCCTAGTTGCAATTTCGGAAGTTTCAGATCAGGGCCGCCGGCCCTCACTTATTGCTGAAAAGTTGGAGACTATCCAACTCCTGGTCCAGAACACATCACAAGCATGCTCACTGGATCCGGATCATTCACCCTTTATTCTCAGTAGAGGTGAGATGATTCTGGCCCCTTACTTAAAATTCATGAGGGTCTGTGAAACCACAACCACCACGATGCTCCCGAAGGGCCAACCTCAATAATCGGTCAGAGAACAACTAAAAAGCCAAAAAGCTGAACTCTGTTTCCCGTGGAAATAACGTGGAGTTATCGCTAATCGCTAAACATAAAACGACATCAACATCAATTAGGTTTTAGGCCCAAGGTGCTCAATTTGAAAGCGTTGTTCAGGCGTCACTCTAATTCGCGCTGAAACTCCAAGCCAAACTAAACAGAAAAAAGTTGTACCAACTATACCTCTATAAGAACACCTATTATCATATTTTTCACCAAAATTTCGCTAAGAAAAACATTATTTAAAAAAAAAAAATTTTAATGTCAAACTCAGTTTTATGTTTTGACATGTCGCATTTCGTTGTTAATTTGTTGCTACTGCAATTTCAATGGTACGACATACTTTTTTTCCCGTTATTTTTTTCTTTTTTTTTAAATTTTTTTTCTTTTTGTTGTCGATAAGTATTGTGTGTGAGCCAACATCATCACACAGTCAATGTTTTGGGACAATCTCAAATGTAATTGATAAACATTTAACAAGACGAACACAGATACATGTGATTTATACATTTTGTTTATCTTTGCACACTTCCCTCCTTGCTCCTGCTTAACCCACAAAACAAATAGAAAAAGATGCTAAAGTGGTTTGTGTGTTGGAACAAACAAACGAACAAGCGAACTTTAAAGAAAATAAGAAAATGAAAATGAAATAATTTAAAATTTTATTTTATCGAATTTTGTGCTGTTTATATTTTTATGCCAACACTGTAGTGCGCCAAGTGTGTCATCTGAAATGATAAGAAAAGTTAAAAATAAAATAAATTTTATAATAAAAGTAAGTAATGGGCGTTTAAAGCGGTGGCCATTATTCATGTTATTCAGACTACAACGTTGGTTTGTCTGCACTCGGTAGACATTACATTTAAGCTCTCAGTGTATTTAAGAAGCAGAGATGGCAAAGCTAGTACTATTGCAATGTTTATATGTCCCAATTTGAAATTGAAAACTTTGGTACAATTTGGTATATTGGTATATTGGATTGGATTTTTTTAATTTTTTTAATACACTCAAAGAAATGCCCCAATTATAAATTACAAAGGGGCGTGGCATCTCCCATACAAACCACAAATTAAGAATTTAATATTTCTGCTCCTGCTAACGGTATTTAAACAGAATTTGGTATTTCGGTTGAGTGAACATATTTTATATTCTGCTGCAAATATAGGCGGGATTTTAAAAAGACGCGTGGTACCTCCCATATAAATCTTCTTTATGTATATAATTCTACTGCACGTTTGTATGTCATTGAATACATTTGTTTTGCATGCGTTTGGCTGCCACCTTGGATGGTTTACATTCACAAACCAGCCCTGCAGATGGCGCTGCAGTCAGTATTCAGGTTATTCAACTACACTGCAACTACACAACTGGATTGACTTGAATGAATTTTTGTGTATTCATTCATTCAATACGCATTTAATTTTTTTGTGCGCTGTGTTTTGATATTATATGGTATCTACTCTTGGCCCAGAGTGAAATCAATGCAACTATCAGTTGCCTTGCGGGCGCATATTAACATCCCATTTAACATGGTTAGCATTATGATTGCTAGAATCAAGTTGATACTCCTGTATGAAAAACTGGAGACTCTTTTTTAAAGTCACACGGCAACGGAGACAGATTTTGGTTTAAAGCAACAATATATAAACATAAAAGCCCTTTCCACTACTTGTTTCCAAATCACAGCAATCGCCAATAATCAAAACATGGTTTTTTATACTTTTGGATCATCTGTTCGCATGGTTCAAGTATATGGGCCACTGTTGGCCCTCGCAAACCTAAAGTTATCGTGCCATTAATTTAATCTAAAAGTAGTAGCATCAAGATATTAGAGACTCAAATACAAACCTCCCTTCGTGTGGAGGAATTAAAAACAATGTCATAACATTTTTTCCGCTCTAACCGGTTAAAATTATTTGGCCCCCGATAACCTAAAGGTACCTTACTGTCATGTACTCCAGAAATTTGAGACTCCAATACAGTTAAAAACAATGCCATAATATTCCTTCTCCTGTTCTAACCGGTTAAAACTTTCAATGAAAAATTTTAATTCAACAATTTTTATTGCTCTTACACAGTGGGGGGATGTACATGATAAGAAAGGAAATATTGGAGGATTCAAGCAATTTCTTAATCTTTATATTATGTTTCAACCGTAAGAGAAGATCGGTCTTAAAGGTGCTTTAAAAAATTAATCCATTTCGAGTGGTACATTAATAAAAGTGCTTTGTATAAAAATAGCTTGCAAAATTGTTTAAACTTTCTTTTGAATAACTCTCATAAAGTAGATAAAAATTTTACATTTAAAAAAAAATTCTTCAATTCTAGAAAATTTCTCTTGAATTAAAAGCAAAATAAATTTAAAAAATTAAACAGGTTTCAGCCTGGCTAGAAGCTAAATAAATTGCACAATAAATATAATGTTTGTTCTTAAAAGCCGTATATCTGCTTAAAGTGTAATGCAATTTAAGGCGTAAAGCTGGCTAAAAACTATCGCCGAAATTTAAAGTTTTTAAAATCAGAGGCAAAGATTAAAGTTTGTCAAAATTTTTAATTTTTCATACAGCACGATTATTTAAAGTATTAAAGCAAAGGTAGCACCTTAATTTAACTGCACCTGGGGCCTAGAAACTGTTTAAAATTATTTCCATTTTTTTTTCCACTCTAAGAGGTGAGAAGAAATTTTTTAAAGCTCTTTCCACTTTTACCTACTATATTTTAATTGCGGCGCAGAGGCCCTAAACACGTAAACTTAATTACACCTGGAGCTAGAATATGCAGAATTAATTCCATTTTTGTGTTAGTTAATCCCGCACTGTGCTTTGGTGAGAACAAATTTCGTAACTACGTTTGTTTTTTTTTCGCCTAAGATAATAAATATTGCAGTGCAGGGACTAGAAACTTTTTCCACTTTCCATTTTTTCCCTTTTTTTTAATTTGTACGACGCAGGGGCACTTAACACTTAAACTCAACTACACCTGGGACTGAAATATGTAGAATTATTTCCATTTTTGTATTAGCTAATCCCCCACTGTGCTTTAATAGGAACAAAATTCATAGCTCCCACTATCTTTAACGTGCGATAATTTAAAGTTTTACGGCACAGGAGCCCTAAGCACTCAACCTAACCTGGGACTAGAAGCTTTTCTCTCCATTTTTCATATTTTCCCTTTTTAATTATTATTTTTATTTTCACTTTTTTGTGTTTCCTAAGCCTTCAATGTCCACTGTGCTTTAATGAGAACAAATTTCTTAACACCCGTTACTTTTTCACGTAAGATGATTTAAAGTATTGCGGCGCAGGAGTCGTAAGTATTCAACTTAACTGCACCTGGGCCTAGAAAAATTTTTCTCTCCATATTCCATTTGTTAATTTTTACGGCGATTAAACTCAACTACACCTGCGGCTAGAAACTACAGAATTGTTTTCACTTTTTTTGTGTTACCAAAGACCCCATTGTGCTTAGGTGGGAACAAATTCGTAGCCCTTGCTACTTTTTTTACGTAAGATTATTTAAAGTATTGCAGCCCAGGAGCCCTCAAATAAATTTTCCATTTTTTCCTTTTTGTAAATATTGCGGCACAGGGCCACTTAATATTTAACTAAACTATATCTGGAGCTTGAAACTGCATAATTCTTTTCCTTTTTCTCTTTTTTTTGTGTTACCTAAGCCACTGTGCTTTAATGAGAAGAAATTTCGTAGCCCTAGCCCCTGCTACTTTTTTTACGTAAGATGATTTAAAGTATTGCGGTGCAGGGGCCCTAAGCATTCAGCTTAATTACACCTTCCATTTGTTAAGTTTTGCAGTGCTTAAACTCAACTTCACCTGCGGCTAGAAACTACAGAATTTTTTTCACTTTTTTTGTGTTACCCCCATTGTGCTTAGGTGGGAACAAACTCGTAGCCCCTGCTACTTTTTTTACGTAAGATGATTCAAAGTAATGCGGCCCAGAAGCCCCGACCACTCAAACTTTTCTTTAAATTTTCCATTTTTTTTTCTTTTTTTAAGTATTGCAGGGACGCTAAATACTTAAACTGAACTATATCTGGAGCTTGAAACTTCAGAATTCTTTTCCTTTTTTTTCCTTTTTTTTGTGTTTCTTAAGCCACTGTGCTTTGGTGAGAAAAAATTTCGTAGCTCACGCTCCACTTTAAGAAAATTATTGAAAAAGTTAAAAATTTACTGAAATATTTTTATTAAATTTTTCTTTTATTTTTTTTTTGTGAATTCCAACTTGGGCAGATTTAATGATATAATACAGCTGGCATAATATTCCGCTTAAAATAAGCAGAAAGGCATCAGAAAAAAAATAATCAAAATCTTTTTGCTTTTTTTTCGTTTCTTGTTGCTGCTATTTAAGCAGAGATTGCTTTGTTACCAGAAAATATCATTTATAAACAGATTTTAATTAGGATTTTTTTTAATTTCTAAGCAACCTTGAATAATTTAATGTACAGACAGCACTTGAAATTCATTTTTACTCTTTATAACAAAAAAAAAAACAAAAAGGACATTTTTCATAAAAATTCTTTTTTTTTTGTTATACTTTTCTAATTTTTAAAGAATTAAGCCATTATTATTACTTTTGGTTTAAGATTTTTCTTAATCCTGTAACTGGGTCAGTGATTTCTGTGTAATTGCCAGCCATATTTTTTGTTTCCTAAGGACGAAGAAGTGAAAAATAATTCCTTAAAAAATTAGAGAAAAACAAAATTGTTGTGCTCAACAGAATGTTGTGGAAAGTAATTTTAAACTGAAACAATAAGCAGACCCCCCCCCCTCCGCCCTCTCCCCAGCACACTTTTTCAAATATACTGCTGTTGTTATTGTTGTTGTTTTTATTTTTTATTTCTTTTTTTTCACTGCAGTGCAAGAAGAAAAAAGGACAATTAAAGTATATTGTAGCGGAAATGACTGTGCTTCAATACTAAAACTTGCTACACACACACACACTCATACTGTTTTCAAATTGAAAATCAATATTTCGCACTAAAAATGTTTTAAACCGATAAGATTTTTATTTTAATTTTTCATGAGCACCTTTCTTATTAAAACTGCAACTTTGGCCAGGACTTAAATAATTCCTTTTTCTCAGTCTCTCTTTAAAAATTACTTCAGTTTATTACGAAAAATTAACACTTCCGCGAATTGCATTTGTTATCCCTCTTATACTTTAATAATCAGTGTTGTCAGACTAGAAGATTTTTTCCAAGTGGAGAGATTTTTCGATTAGGAATGGGAATAAAAGACTTATCTTTTTGTAAAGTGTAAAGAAGATAAAATCGAATTCAACTAGCAGAGACTTAAACCAATTTTTTTAACATAACTAATTTTGCAGTCAACAGAGCTCTGTTAACAATCACTTAACAGTGGTGGGAATTTGGATTTTTGAAAAGATTATAAATAAATTTCTTTTTTAAGATCTGTTTTTTTTTTCTTTTTTAAAAAAGAAAAAAGATATTTATTCAAGATAAAAAAGATCGTTTAAAAAACTATAAAAATTATCAAATAAGCATGACGGGTATAGCACACTATATATCGCCTGATTTTAAGGAAGTAACATTAGATTGGCAACACTTTTTTTAACTGGCGGCCATTTTATCAGATTTTGGTTTGGCATTTCAACATAAATAAGACTGATGCCTAAACAACGCTTTTAAATTGGGCGCCCAAAACCAGGTTACCGTTCATCGCCATTTGCATAAGAAATTTTTTTTAGCGATGAAGCAATTTTTTCAGCTATACTCCAGATAGATTGTGTTGGGATTTGAACTCATGATCTTCTAATTAATAAATACAAAAAATTTTTAACTTTGGTTCTTTGGCAGAAGTTTCGATAGTTTTGCATTAAAAAATCCAATAAAATCTCTTTATCTGCAGGTGACACTGGAATACTTCAATATAGAGGGGGTTTATTGTAGACGTATATAACTTTAAGTTGGCAGCCATTATATCAGCTGTCAAGTGATATATGTTAGTTTTGGTTTGATAATTCAACATGAATTAGACTAATGCATAAACAACGCCTCCAAATTCTTCAAATTGGGCGCCCACAACCAGATTAACGTTGATCGCCACTTGAATAAGCGAATTTAAAAAAAAATTGTTTAAATGAGCTTCATATGTTTAAATGGATACGTCAATATATACTCTAGGTGGATTGTGTTGGGATTTGAACTCATGATCTTCTAATTAATAAATACAAAAATTTGGAACTTTGGTTTCTTGTCAGAAGTTTCGATAGTTTTGCATTAAAAAATCCAGCAAAATCTCTTTATCTGCAGGTAAGAGATGAGATTTATAACTTTAAGTTGGCAACACTTTTCTTAATCAGTCAGTCATTTATCACCTGACAAGTG
This sequence comes from Trichopoda pennipes, assembly GCA_030448955.1. NCBI lineage: Eukaryota > Metazoa > Arthropoda > Insecta > Diptera > Tachinidae > Trichopoda > Trichopoda pennipes. The sequence goes on along the minus strand of JASKUP010000021.1, from coordinate 4,849,043 downwards.
ATTTATGCTTAGTTTGGTTTGACATTTCTATATGATGCCTAAACAACTCTTCCAAATTGTGCAAATTATGTCCGAATTTTGTTTAGCCATGAAGCTGTCGTTTGTTTCAGTAATTACGTCTGCCATATTTGCAGAGATGATAATCCTCAAGTGTATATTGATACACACCCCGGTAAAAAGAAATTGACGGTTTGGTTTGCTGTATTAAGTTGATGGCATCATTGATCCGTAATCCCTTTAAAAACGATGCTTCTCAGAAGGTTACAATCATTTTTGGCTACTGACTTTTCTTTCATCTATTGAAGGACCATGATGTGGCTGCGCAAAATTTAAAACAGCTGGTGCCACAATTGATTTATTGAATTCGAAGCCATAAATTGGCCTCCAAGATCTATAAGGATAATAAAATAAACTTTATTTGGGTATTATTTTACGCATCATACCGCATCAAATTTGGTTTGTAAACAGACCGGTTCCGGCTATGAGTCATCTTCAGTGTTTTCTTTTCTCTATACTAAATTAAATCAAATCCCGTTGAACAATATACGCCCATATCAAAATAAACTTTCTTAGGATTTTTGGAGATACCAATTTTTAATTTAGGAATTCCACTGGAAAAAAAATCTGGTAACTCTGATCATAATTGCTTTACTTTCCTGCACGTAATTAAGCACAGCTAACAAAAAAAAATACATTTACAACTAACGGACGATAAGACAGGGAGATTTTGTGATCATAAAATGGGCACCATAGTTAATGTTACGTATTAAAGCAGCCATTTCTGGCCAACCCATATGCCATATGTGATGTATACTTTTGTTTACCTTGTGTTAATTAAAAGCAAATGTTTTGTGTAATTGGAAAGTTGTTGTTGTTGGCAATGAAAGACCTTCCTTAATTATTTACTATTGAGACTCGCCTAGCTACACATACGAAAATGCCACAATGCTATTATACTTTAAAGAAATTAACAGCAATAAAATTTATACTTATTCGCCACAAAGGTTAATGTGACGTCTGTAGATATTAAAAGAATGAATTTAAACAGGCGACACCCGTTACTGCTGTTCAAAAAAGGGGCGAAACAGACTTAACGAATAAGAACAGCATTCCGGCTGAAAGCGAAACGGCTAAGATATTCTAAGATATTAATCCTGGAAGAGCAAGTCTGCTCCAATTAAGTGTACAGCGTGACAGACATTCGGAACAAGAGATCAGTTAGAGAGTATTAATAACTGCTGTGCAAACAAGAACATATTGTAATCGGGAGCGTAGGTAAATCGTTGTAACAAACGACGATACTACTTTGCAAGTTAGCGAACCGTGGTGGGGAACTTCTGGGGTTATAATCATGGAAGCGCAAATATAGTCTAATTATGGCATACTAATCATAGTCGAGTTATTGTCGCGTATTCCAACAGATTCACTTTTGAAAACTCACATTAGGCGAAATCGAATAAGCGAACAAAAATGCTAATGCGGAAGTCAAGAAATCGGTGAAGAAGTTAAGCCTAGGAATGCTAGCATGATTCAATAACGAAAAGGGAAACATAAAGCTTTAACTACGGTACTGCAGGCTAATCAGGCTGTGACAAAATAAACCGCCTCTAGCCTTTTTTTTTACGAGAAGTAGCACTTCAGGCAACAATGCCTATTTAGTTAAGTACCGTGCTACATTCTTTAGGAAAGGGATAGAGAAGAGATGTAACAGGTGGTGAAAGTAGAAGGAAAGTCAGAAATTAACTGCCGTATAAGACAGCCCAGTGATCAGTGACTATGGCTTCATCGCTGAGCAGCCCCACCGACAGTCAATTTTTGTTTTTGTAGTGAAAAAAACCAAGGTCTTCGTTGGGAATCGAACCCACAACCCCCATATTTATAAGCTAGTACACTACCTACTAGCCTACAGGGGCACCTATTCATAATTTACGGTTTTATAGATTTGTAGTTTTGTAAGAGACTAATCCCAATTTGATCCTAAAGATCAAATACGGCAAAAAGCAATTATTTCACTACTGATCTTCTTCTTCGGCACTTTCGCTGATCTTTTATGCTACCTGTATTAGATCGAAAATCAAATCTAACTCTTTCTTATGGATCGATGCTTCAAGGACTATTTTCGAGTTATTTTTTCGTGTACAGGAAAAAAACGCGAGCTTATCGGTGACAGTAGGGTATCCAGCGCTATTGAATCACTTAAGCAACGAAATGTACTCTAATGAAATCAGGAAACTTGTTTTCGAAAACTTTAATTTCGTTCACACAACACTTTCTTTATCAAGAGCACAATCCTTAGCTAGTGAACCGTAGTATGTATTCCAAGGAGCATTCACTCATGCAGAAATCTTTCCTATCACTTTCAAAATGCAACGATTCAAACAAACATTAGTATTTATCCTTCTTGCTAAAAGCTAATTTCCAAGTGCTAATTGCTACTCTGCATCGCATGTAGCAGTCATCTCCAGAGTACTAGCCCTATGAAACAGGAAACTACTAGAGAAAGCCAGTCAACACTCTTAAATTATTCTTAATAGGTAAAATAAGAGCTTTCGTTGTATAATGCAAATATCAGCTTGACATTTATCAGCTTGATGTAGAGATTAGTCTACAAAATTTTCCTGATGCAGTATTTCCTATATTCACAATAATTTTTTATCTCGCCTTCACACTCTCAGTTTTATACTTTTGGAAAGAATTTAAATTCTCTTAAACCAGCGGAAATATCCTGAAATGTTTATTTGTATTTGATAAAGTTTCTCATAGAGTAATGCCTCTAATTCTTCTTCTTCTCCAAATTTATTCAGACTTCTCGAAAGTTGTTTGTCGTACACAACCAAAATAACACCTCTAGAAGGAGAAAGATAAAAGGAGAGCCTGCTAAGCAATATTTGCAAGAATTGAATATTTAAAATGCAAAAGAATACTTTATTGCTACGCATACCTGTAAGGTATGCCTCCACGTTGCCTCAAGATAGGATACCTCGAAGCAAGTAAACTTGTTTTGGAAATTTTTTCTTAACAATAAACGTCAATTATATCACTTAGTTGACGATTCACTAACTTAAAATTGCTATTTCTCAGCACCCTTAGTCTGCTTTCTTAATTTGTAAAGAGAATAACGTATAACTTTCTTGCTTAAAACATGAGAATTAGAAAAAATGTCCAAAGTAAATTAAATTTAAAGTAAGCGGAGATACAGTACGCAGCATAACTATAAACGCAGTCCAAGTTTGCCCATATTAATGTAAAATACTATTATTATTCAACAAGTTTTTATAACTAGAGAGAAGATGCTGAATAAACAAAAAATTAGAAGCAGCTGATGACCGTAAGTGCCGTTATCTTTACTTTGCGCTGAAATTTAGCCGGAGCATAACTATAAACGCAAGCAAAGAATTTGATAAAATAATAAAAAAAAAAATCAAACAAAATTTAAGTATAATAATTTATTACACCACCTTTATTATGTATTACATCAAATAATCTATTTGGCATACTATTTACTAACTTTGATATTGTATTTTTATCGAAATTATCCCAGGCTTCAATAACAGCAATTTTTAATTGCTGAATGTTGTCATACTGCCGGTTTTCTTTATAAACATCTCTTGCTAGGAGTCCCCAAATATTTTCTATGGGATTAAGATCTGGAGAGCAGGCTGTTCATGTCATAAGTTGAATGCTATTGTCATTCAACCAAGAATTAGTCGCGCGACTAACATGAATGCTGGCGTTATCTTGCTGAAAAACCTAATAGTCAGCAATTTTTCTTCGTATGATTGGCAATAAATTCATTCGTAACACATCGATGTATTCCTCTGAGTTCATGTGAGTGCTGCGGAACGCAAGTTCCAACATTCCGTCAGCACAAAAAGCTCCCCAAACCATTAAACTGCCTCCACCAAAATTACGTTTAGGAAAAAAATGGAGATTCTTTCGCAAATCAAAACCATCTGGACCATCCAAGTTCCATTTTTTCTCATCAAAAAAAATGACCTTGGCGAAGTTGGTTTGCATATTTGTTCGGGCAAATTCAAGTCTTGCTGCTTTGTGGCGTGCTAACAGACGAGGGGCCGGTTTTAATATTTGCCGACAAATATGTCCAGAGGATTTGAGTACTCTGTGAATAGTCCATTTAGACACATTTAGTCCGCAATCATGGGCGATTTGTGCAGCGGTCTTCATCGAATTGCTTGCACTTTTAATACTGCAACGCTTATTTCGGTCTGAAAGCTTGCTTTTGGGTCCCCCTGTTTTGTTTTTTCCATATGCCTCAGGATTACGTAAAAAATTCCGAACAAAAGCGTCAGACCGCTTCAGCTTTTCAGCAATTGCACGCTTGCTATAGCCTTCTTCAAAACAAGCAATAAGTTTTCCTTTTTCAATGTCAGATAAACCTTTACCTCGCGGCATTTTAATGCTGCGTCGGAATCAGGAACAACGTTTAAATAAATTGTCGTTAAATTGATCTTATTATCAAAAGATGATAAACCAAACAAATTCTAATTTACATATTGCGTTTATAGTTATGCTCCGCCTAAATTCCATCAAAAGTAAATAACGGTACTTACTGCGATTGATTGTTGCTATTTTTTTGTTTTTTCATCTTCTTCTCTCTAAATTCTATTATTTCATAGAAATCTAATGGTATTTTACATTGTAAATAATAAATATATGGGCAAATTCAGACTGCGTTTATAGTTATGCTCCGCACTGTATATATGCCGAATTTAATATGTAATTACGTAATGCATTACGTAATACGTTACGTAATATATTACGTCATTAAATTTTTTTTTCAATTGGTTATATTGAAAAACAAATTGTCATAAATTGAAATTTTTTAAAATAGACTCAAAACTAAAAAATTGTTCTCTATCAAAATATTAATTATAATATGTTTTTTGAAATGCCCTAATTTTACCGCATTATAAAATTTTTTCCTTAAAGAGAGATAAGATTAAAATTATGACGAACTTTATATATAAAATGACAAGCAATGCCTTACAGAATATATTACATTATTAAAACTTTTGTTTAACGTAACTAATTACACATGTTTTTATATCGACGTAACAAATAGACGTTTACTCAAAAATTACAATTTCTCCTGCCTCATTTTTACGACATTGTGGCGTCTTCTCGCTAAGTAATTTCGTAGGCTAGTCTCTACTACTACACATTTTTAATATTAACTGAACTTTAAATTGAATTCTTTTATTTTACGCTCACTATTCACCAGAGTAGCGAAGTATTCACTCACGGTTCATACATGTGTGAGAGACTACAAATTATTTTGTGTTTTCTCATTTGTGAATGCGACGATTTATTTTTTTTTTCTTTCTATCCATAAGTGAAAAAATGAGAAACACACAAGTGTTCTTTTTTGAATATTTACAATTTTGATAATTTTTCATAAATGAAAAGATCGTAAAAAAATATGTGCGTTAAGCATGCGCGTACATAAACGCACATATTTGATAATGCGCAATTGTCGGCGTATGCAGGAAAAATGTTTCTTTTTATTTCTTTTAGAATATATTGCAATATTGTATTTTTAGGTACTACATTTTACGGTAAACTGCGATCGTAGGTAGAAAATTTTTTCACGTTCATTTATGAGAAATTTTATAAAATTTCAACGTTCATAAATGAACATGTACATATATGAAAAATAACATTAATGAGAAGTAGCTAATTTATCATTTATCACATATGAATAAGACTAATAATTCTTGTTGTTCGCATTCATGTATGAAAATAACCAGAACATTTTTTGTTGTTCGTTTATGAGTGTGAAAAATAAATATAAAATTTTAGATTTCTCATTTATGAAAAATATCATGAATGTTGATTTTTGAATGTTCATAAATGAAAAATTCTGAACCCTGCTATTCACCATTTCGATTAATAATTTTTTATCGAAGTCTGCTTTTAACTCTTCTTCCATTGTCTAGATGTAAATTATGCATAATTCGAATAATTACATTATTTTAACATAATATTGTAGAGCTTGGCGAACCTTTCGCTTAACCAACATGGTTCTGTCAAAATGCATTTATATTGTGACAGTGTTATTGACGCCTGTCTGCAAAGAAAGTTTCTCTTTTTTTTTTTTGTTTTTATTTGTTTTCCATTTTTTATTTTGCCTTAAACGACAGCTTTACATACGATTACAGCAAGTGTACGGTGACATTTTAATATGTTGTATATATTTCTATTTTATTACTATTGTTGTCGTTGTTGTTGTTGTTTTTGTTTAAGTTTAGTGTCGCTCATTAAACTGAAATTGCAACTAATAAAAACAGAAAATGACAGCATAAGCAACGAATGGCCGCTTAATTATAATTAAATGAAAATTCTTGTTAGCAAACGAATAAATGAGATTATTTGCATTAAGAAAATAATAAACGGGAGGCCACTTAAACGAGTGATGTTTTGAAAAACGTTAGCCATGAATGTAAAGTTTGTAAAGGGGGTTGCATTAAAATCCTTGAAAAAGTTCGAATGAAATTTTTTTTGTTAGCAAAGAGTTATTTAAGTTAATTAGAGCTGCCAGTTGAAATTAGATTCCAAAACAAATTTTATTACACCGGGTGTGATTTTCTATAAGAACAAGGGACTACAAAATTAACTTGTATATTGTTTAGAGGTGGGCTCAATTGAAAGTATTTAACGATTTCTAACAAGTTTCCCCTGTAACGACATACTCTGATTTTTTCCTACTTGTTTTTATACGGTCACAGTTGTTTGAAGTGTTTTTAGAGAGACATTAAACTTTTAGGTGGCAACAATTTTTAACTGGCGACCATTTAGTCTGCTGTCAAGAGATTTATGTCTAAGCAACGCTTTTTTAAATTGTGTAAATTAGACCCAAAATAAGATTGCTGTTGATCCCGATTTTTCTCCCCCCGGGGGCACATGATAGTCTTTTTGGAACCTACTATTCCATTTAGACTGGTGTCTTGCGGGGTAAAAAAAGGAGGGATCCCAGGCCCCCCAAAGGCTAGTTGGAGTCACCTGGACAATCCACATATTTTCACGGGAATCAGTACGCTCGCAGAGTTCACTATTTGTCTCTTGAGACAATTAGCTGTTCTCTGACTGGTTATTAAGGTTGGGCCCTATATGGGAGTATCGTGGTGGTTGTGGTTTCGAGACCCTCGTGAGAGTTTGTGGGTCGAATCATTCAAAATGAACACAATAAATGGTTCAGGTCCAGTGAGTATGAGTGCGGTCGTGTTCTTAATTATATTAAGCTTCATGCGTTCTGGACCAGGAGTTGGAAAGTCTCCAACTCTTTAGCAAGGAGTGAAGGCTGCGGCCTACTTCGGGCTTTCGAAATTGCTACTAGGAGTGACCGGAGGATATACGTATTCGATGGCCTCCTAGGGCGTGAATGACGTTTGCAAATCATTCAAGTGGTTTGACCACCATCTGATTATGACTACCTAGTCGGTGCAGATGTAAATCAAATCGCATCATCCCGATTTTACATCGCGGGGGGGGGGGGGGGCATATTGGTATGTTTTGACGGAATCTCAGCGTCATTACATGTGTCAACGGGGGTAAAGGGGATCCCAGCTCCCAAACCATGATAACCAATTTTTGGTGGCCAGAATTGGCTAATGTTGATAAAAGTCATTTTTGGTTTTAGCAAGATGGCGCCACAAGCCACACAGTCACCCAAACGTTTTACATACAGCATGAATAATTTCCCGATTCCGTAATTACTTGATTAAGCGATATTAATTGGCCGCCTCCTTCTTGTGATTAAACGCCGCTGGTTTATTTTCTCTGAGACCATTTGAAAGCGAAGGTTTACATAATTAACCCACAAACAACTGACGCTCTGAGAGGTAAAATTTGACACTTTATAGATAAGAAAAGCGAGGCTTTATTGTGAACATTTGCCTGACACCAGAATCTTTTATAAATTTCTATATTTCTACTTTACATTGGCATCAGTAAATAAGAGATTAAAAAACCTTAATTTAGTTCCTAATGTCAAATTTGCTTACCGTTTGTGTACTCCTATCTGTCTTATACAGCTCGGTTAGATAAGTTTTTCCCTCATCACAAAATAAGTTGGCGAGAGTTTGTTCAAAGGTCTTTGATATTGATATCCTCACCACATGATGGATTTTATGGTATTGCCTCTGTTGTTGTGAATTACAAATAGTACGCTGAGTCCCACTCGGGGGCACATTACATATGTCAACGGTGGTAAAAAAAAGCCCAGTCCACTTTAAGGCTAGCAGGAGCCAGCTGGACAATTCCACTATATTTCCACGGGAATCTGTATAGCCTTTCAAAGTTCAGCTATTTGTACTTTTAGCCTTTTAGCTGATCTCTGACTGATTATTGAGGTTGGCCCTTCGGGAGTATCGTGGTGGTTTTGGTTTCGAGGCCTTCGTTTGAGTTATGTGGGTCGGACATTCACAATGAACACAATAAATGGTTCAAGTCCGGTGAGCATGATGGCGGTTGTGTCCTTAAAATTTATTAAGCTTCATGCGTCCTAGACCAGAAGTTGGACAGTTTCCAACTCTTTAGCAAAGAGTGAAGGCTGCGGCCTGCTGCGGACTTTTGAAGTTGCAACTAGAAGTGACTGAAGGATATACACATCTAAAGGTCTAGGGCAAGAATGATGCTACATTTCATCCACAGTGGTATGATCCATCGTCTAGTTATGGCTTACACAGCTAGCTACAGACGTAAATCTTATCACGCATCCCGATTTTCATAAGTGAACTTTATTTAGCGTCGAACACACTTTGGTGTTGAAATAAAGATTTGCTTTTTAATATTGCCATTTCCCGTCGTAACTGGCCGGTTTGTATATGATGGCGAGCGCTTTCGATGCGTATGCATCATTTTCAAGCCACGGTTTAGTTTGTACTGGTGAGTAGTGTTGGCGTTCAGGTAGTTCTGTTATTAGGTTCGTATATATTCAGGTAAGCAGAATACCAGCCACCTGGCATTTGTATGCAAAGTGAACCTAACGATACCTCCGTCTTTTATTATTATGTAGGTACGTGTGTCCGTCTGAGGGTGTTTTTCGTTTGCCCGTTGGCATGAGTAGTTTCAATGGTGTGAAAATTGTATCTGAGGTCGTGTTTACCTGTTCGTTTATAATGTCGTTGTTGAATGTTTTTGTTTTGTAGATTTCCATACCTTCAAGAATGTCTAGTCTTCGTCCTTTTTTGCTAGGATGTAATAATGTCATACATTCATCTATTTCCCTTGGTGTGTGTCCGTGAGTGTCAAGGTGTGATGCAAAGTTTGAATCTTCTCTTTTCCGTTTGTATGAGCGTATGTGTTCTGTAAACCTTGTTTTTAGTGTTCGTCCAGTTTGCCCTATATAGGTTCGTTTGCAGGTACAGGTAAGTCTGTATACCCCGCTGGAATTAAATTTGTCAGTTGTTTCTGTCGTTGTTCTGAGATAGTGTCTGAGGGTGTTTCCACTTTTTAATGCTGTGAGTATTCCTTCTTTTTGAAAAAGGTTAGTTAGTCTGTATATTTCTGGTCCTGTGTAAGTAAAGGTGTGCCGTCGTGTTGTATCGGCTGTCTCCTTGTCACCTCTATTTCTGTTCTTAGTGTTGTACTGTCTAAGTAGTTTATCGATGGTAGTGGTTTTGTAGCCGTTATTAATAGCTATGGCGTAGATTGTGTCGAGTTCCCTCCTGTACTTATCTGGATTAAGTGGAATTGTCCCAAGCCTATGTATCATATGTCTAAAAGCTGCTAGTTTGTGTTGGGTAGGGTGGTTTGAGGTGTTGTGGATGGTAGTGTCCGTTGTTGTTGGTTTTCTATAGATGTCGAATGTTAAATAGTCAGTTCCTCGTGTTATAGTGATGTCAAGATAATGTAAATTTCTGTCTTGTTCTTTTTCCATTGTGTATGTAATCTTATCATGAATTGTGTTTAGGCTTTCTAGAATTTGTTCGCCGTTATCTTGCTCGAGGATGCATATAATGTCATCTACGTATCTATAGTAATGAGTTATTTTGTGTTTTTCCATGAGTGTTTTCACGTGTAGTGATTCGAGATGTTGCATGAAAATTTCCATGAAGATTGCGGAAGTTGGGTTTCCCATACCGACTCCGTCAGGTAATTTGTAAAAGTTGTTATTGAATCTAAAGTAGTTCTGTTTTATTATCGTTTTTGCAATATCTATAATATCAGCGATGTATTGGCTTTCGTATAAATTGTCTAGTGTGTTGCGTAGAATATCTAAGGTTTCATGTGTTGGTATTGAAGTATATAGATCCTTGATATCAAAGGAAACGAGTCGCGTATTTTCGGTTATTTTTATGTCCTTAAGTTTATCAACGAGGTCTTGTGTATTACGTATAGTATATGTGTTTTGTAAATTTATCCTTTCCTTAAGTACGCTGGTGAGGTGTTTAGCTAGGTGGTATGCCGGTGCAGGTCTGTAGTTTATAATGGGTCTCATTGGTATGTTTTCCTTGTGTATTTTTGGTTGTGCTTTGAGCGTTAGTGGTCCTGGATTCATGTTCATGTACATGTATACCTTTCCGTCAGTAAAAGTTTTGCAGCGTTTTAAAAAGTGGGGCCATGTTAATGACAGGGTCTATATGGAGCCAATCGAATCGATTTCAGCCTTAAAACTCAAACTCCGTGATGTAGTTAACGAAGTAGGACCGTCATTTTGCTAAAAAGTGATTAAAAATTTTGATGAAAAAATCGTCATCTGTCAGCATGATCATGGTGGCCATTTGCCCAGATATAATTTTTCATTCATAATCGGCGAACTTTTCTCTTCGTAAGACAATCAAAATTTGAATGCTGCTTTAGAGAGCAGGCGTCTAGTTGAAAAATCCTTTATAACAATATTTTCTACTTTAAACATTTTTCATAGTATAATGTATAATAAAATTTTAGGATTAAAAAAGAAAAATATTTAAAATCCTATTCGAACTTAAATTAGTCTTTTCCCATATTAAATTGGGTTATTAAAATGTTAAGTCTCGTTATCAAATTAAAGCATAAATACATTTAAATTTATTATTTACTTAATTATTTATTATTTTATGTAAAATTCATTTAGATTTTATGGCCGGAATGTATTTTAAAGATAATTTCATTTAGCGTTTCTGCCTTCTGTTTAACCAATTAATTTTTTGTAAACACCATTTGTTTTAATTTTCTTCCTGCCATTCTTCTTCCTTCTTTCTCTCTTTCTTTCTTACCTCCTCTCTTTTCATATTTCTTTATTACAGCGACATTAATCAGTTAGAAAATGTTTTTGTTTAGCTGTCGTTTGGCTTGTAAAAAGTTACTACACGTTTTTGTGATAATCTCCGGTTTAAACGCTTTTGCTTTTCTTTTGGTAAATAACCAAAGTTAATTTGTTATGTGATTTTCAAAATAGTCGCCTGGACACACAAAGCATTAAAAATATAAGAAAGATTATCTAAATAACTTTTGATGCAGCCATAATTTACTTCCGTTTTATATATGTTCCTTTAGGAAACGAACGACTGATGTGTTCTTTGAGACAGAACTAAACCCAACAAGTATAAGTTAATTAATTTGTTTTTAAGTATACCAAATGTGTTTGTTATCTTTTTATTTCTATTATTGGGTTAGGCTATTAAGACATTTAACCCCTCCCATCAAACACAAAAAAAAGAGTGAGATTTTGTTATAAAAAATATGTAATTGAGGGTGTTTTGTAAAGTTCAAATGGTTATCGTATCGCATTTGTTATAAAGCATTTAATGACTTTAATGTTTTGTGTTCATTTCCCATTATTTGAAGTTCTTGTCATGCTGGGATATATCACAAGGCTTTCTGTCTTTCTTTCTGTTTAAAGGCTCCATAAGCACCATTATTTTCAAACTAATACTTTTAGATAACACTAGAGGTGTTGCCATAACACTTGTTCCAAAAATAAACTTAACGAGCTAAAATTTAGATAAAATTTTAGATTTAAAAATTTCTTTTAAAGCGTGTTTTTCATAGATGTATACCAGGGCTGCTATTTATATTTTTGTGGCCTGGTAACACTGACTGTTGCTAGGCACCAGCTGATGTTTCCAGTGCAACCTTCACATTGTTAAACATAACCTCAACTAAAACATTTTGTCATTTTATTGTTGTTAATGTTAGTGATAGCAGGTTGAAAAAGTGATCTTAGGAGAAAATGGAATTAACTCCTGAACATTTTCATGCAATAATTTTTCATAACTTTCGACGTGGCCTGACACGACAACAGTGCACAGATGAACTTAATTCCTTATATGGTAATGAAACACCTTCTCACAGTACCATTAAAAACTGGTATAACGAATTCAATCGTGGCCGACAATCACTCCAGGACGGATCCCGTGAAGGTCGTCCAACAACGGTTGTTGTGCCAGAAAACATCGCAGCGGTGCATGAGCTGATAAAGCATGATCGTCATGTAACATATCGCGAGATTGAGGCATCTGTAGGGATTAGTATGACAAGCATCAATAAGATCTTGCATGAACATTTGCATGTGAAAGAGGTTTCTTCAAGTTGGATACCGCATAACCTGACAAACGCACAAACGGATGCTCGTGTTGATTGGTGCAAGAAAATGCTGCAGAAATTCGCTCTTCATGCATCAAAAGCAGTTTATAATATCTGCACAGGTGACGAATCATGGATATACTCATATGATCCTCAAACAAAACAGCAATCCACCGTATGGGTTATTCAAGACGAGCGAAATCCCACCAAAAATGTTCGTGGAAGAGGCACATCAAAGCAAATCGTTGCCTGTTTCTTCAGCATTACCGGTCATGTGGCGACTGTGCTATTAGAGCAACGTAAGACGGTTAATTCGGCATGGTACGTACACCACTATTTGTTTACCAGAAGTCTTTGAGAAACTTTGGGAAAAGTCAAAGAAAAGACGCATCATTCTGCATCACGACACTGCGAGCTGTCACCGATCGGCTGAAACAATAGAGTTTTTGACAGGGCAACACATTGAATTGATGGGTCATCCGCCGTACAGCCATGATTTGGCACCTAATGACTTCTTTTTGTTTCCGAACATCAAGAAAAAACTACGTGGACAATAGTTTCCTAGACCTGAAAAAGCAGTTTCTGCATTCAAAACCCATGTCTTAGAAGTACCTTAGTCGGAGTGAAAAAAGTGCTTTAAAAATTGGTTCCAACGCATGCAAAAGTGTATAAATCTTCATGGAGAATATTTTGAGAAACAATAAAATAGATTTTGTCTTTAAATGCTTGTGTTTTCATCCCTAGGCCACAAATATAAATAGTAGCCCTCGTCGAATGGAATAGAACAAAGGTAAATATTTTAAATTGACATGAAATCTACTTTATTCAAAAGATAATCTGATGTCGTTATAATTTAAATATGACTTCTGGCATATAGCCTCCATGGCTAGTGTGGACTTAGTCTTATCTGAAAATTTAATTTTCGATTACTTTTTTTAAATATTTGTAGCCGCATATCGATAATAAAATGGCGAATGTTGTCCTCTAAGTGGTCAATCGTTTCGGGGTTATTAGCGCAGATAAGCGACTTGACTTATCCCCACAGAAAAAAAATTCAATCCTGGAGGCCAATGATTGCTTTTTTTTTGTAAAGAGAAATAGCACTTCAGGCAACAATGCCTATTTAGTCAAGTACCGTGCTACATTCTTTATGAAAGGAATAGAGAATAGATGAAACAGGTGGTGAAAGTAGAAGGATAGTCGGAAATTAACTGTCGTATATTAGACAGCACTGCGACCAATGACTATGCCTTCATCGCTGAGCAGCCCTACCGACAGTCAATTATTATCTTTGTAGTGAAAAAAAAACCAACCACAACCTCTATATTTACTAGCTAGTACACTACCTACTAGCCTACAGGGGCACCTCTGTAGCGTGCAGGTGCTACTTTTTTACAAATTTTTTCCATTTTATCTGACAAATACATTTTTGGATGATGAGAGAAACTCGAAACTACTGTCGTCACTCCGGAAGTATATTAGGTTAGAAGGAAAGGTGATTATTGCTATGCTTTTTGCTGAATTCTAAGCATTTCATTTTATGGATTTAACGCCGCTATGGTATTTTCTGTGATAGCATCTTAAGTTCATAATATATACCTCTAAGCCCGAAACTATTTACCACTTGAAGGAAAACATTGCCGCCTTATTTTCAATATACAACCGGCCACAAATTTTGGCAAAAGCCATCGAAAACTCGACATTGTATAGCTTTTTATTCCATTCTTGTTTTTCGGACCAGCACCAGGGGATGACGCCTACACATGCAATGCATTGTGCCAGAACTAGGAAATTAGGTTACATTCGATTTGAACTTTCCCAGATTGAAAGACCTCCGGAGGAATTTTATTCCAGATATAAAAATACGCTACTATTGAACACCCTGTATTTAATTTTAATTTACTTTTTTTATAATTGTGTTTATAGTCTTGTCTACCTATAACGATTTAAAATCTAAAGACATCTGTGTCAAAAACACTATCTCTATGGTACCACCCTTTAATTTTTAAATTTATTGTTTATATCGGATGGGTATTATAGTGGTATAAAACTCTTAAGTTCGTAACACTTTTTAATTGCCGACTATTTTGTAGGCTGCCAAGGGATTTATGTTTAGTTAAGTTCGGCTTTCAACGTCTCAACAAGGCTTCCAAATTGCACGAATTTGGCGCGAACGAGGATTACCGTTGATCACGATTTTCATAAACGAATTTTGAGAATTTTTTTGAATGAATAATTCAATAAACAAACCGGCCGTATTTGGAGTGATGATAATCCTCAAGTGTATGTTGGGGCACCGTTGTGCTTTATGAACTGGTGGAATCATCATTCAACCAATGCTGATTAGACTGTAAAGTCAATGGTGCATACTATAAAACCTTGATTAGTAACTTTTTCGGTTATCTATTGAAAAACCATTTTATGAAGCAGCTCTCTGTGGTTTCAATAAGGCGAAGCAGCATGTCACACAAGTTATGCCGCAATTGGTTAATTGACGGAAATGATGTGATAAGATTTACATCTGCACCTGGCCGTGGGCCTTGATCATTACCACTAAGGATGAAATGTATCATCATCCTCGCCCTAGAAGGCCTTCAGATACGTATATCCTCTGGTCACTCCAACTTGCAACTTCAAAAGCCCGAAACAGTTCGCAGCCTTCACTCCTTGCTGAAGAGTTGGAGACTATCCAACTCCTGGTCCAAAACGCAAGAAGCTTCATATAATTAAGAACACGACGGCGTTCATACTCACTGGACCTGGACCATTCATTGTGTTCATTTTGAACGATCAGAACCACAAACTCAAAGGAGGGCCTTGAAACACACAGCCACTACGATACTCCCGAAGGGCCTACCTCAATAATCAGTCAGACAACAACTAAAAGGCTAAAATGACAAATAGCGGAACTCTGGGGCTTTACAGATTCCCGTGGAAATATAGTGGATTGTCCAGTTGACTCCTGCTAGCCTTGAAGGGGAGTGGGCTCCCCTTAATAATAACCATAATAACCATTATACTGTTATGGGGTCGCGAAACCACAACCACCACGATACTCCCATATAGGGGCCAACCTCAATGATCAGTCAGAGAACTATTAAATGTCTAAAGAGACAAATAATGAACTCTGCGGGTTCACTGATCACCGTGGAAATAAAGTGGAGCTTCCAGTTGACTCCCTGCCTGTCTTCAGGGGACTGGGCTCCCTTTTTTCCCAGTTGCACTGTGTCTAGATAGTGGAATTTTATAAATACCATATTTATATACCCCTGGGGGGAATTGAAGGAAATGCTTGATAGCCTCTAGTTTTACATTTCGGACGCTCATGAGATTTAAAATCGTTAAACTATTGTCTGTGGGAATATATGAAGTCACGCCGATAAGCTCGAAATGATTCACGACTTACAGTAGTCAACATTCGTCATTTTATTTGCCGATTTACCGCTTCAAATGTTAGAAAAAGTTGTCGAAGATTGAAACTCTAGCTAAATCTTTGCCCGAGCCGTGATGTTCAGGTGCTAGAAGTTATATTTAAATAATAATGCCGGAAGATTATCTTTAGACTTAAATAAATTTCATATCAATTTAAAAATTTCATCCCGGTTTAAATCCTTTATAATTGAACTAACAATTACTTTGCGAATTTTAGTTCACATAATTATAATCTTAAGGTATGCTAAAATATATAAAGTACAATAATAAATAATAACAATAATATGATTGTGGTCAATGATATGATTTTGGTTGCTATTAAATTATGGTTACCTCAAACATATTTTATTTAGTCAAGGTATCTGTTTTAAAATATAAAATCACTGCAAAATAGCAGAAATTGTATAGCGAATTAAATTAAACATTTTTCGCCTTGACAATCAATATTTATTAGTGAACAATGTTAGTAAAAGGTGAATTTAAAATTGAGTAAATTATTTTCTTATAAAATGACTGCCCGGCCTTAAAAATATTCTTTTTTTTGAAAGTTTTATTATTATTTTTTTTCTTATATCTTCACATGATTAAGCAGAAATAAGCGAAAAACAAAAAGAAAAGGAAAATTTAGTTTCTTTATTGAACACGCAAACCAGACAGAGGCAGAGGGATTTCACCAAATAAATAAATTACACTACACCATTTTTGTAATGTAAAATGGGTGAGGCTCCATTTGGCAAACAACTTGCAGAGTCATATAAATATTTGTAAATTCAACTTTATATGCTGTCATTATCGGTTGCATGATATGTGGTGTACTTAGCGCCTAAAACAAACACAAAACACAAAGCTAAAAGGGGAGTCCATCCTTAACTTCTCTTGTATCACTTCAAATAACAAATTCTTTATTTTTTGTTGTTGTTGGTTTTTTTTTAAACAATTTAATACATGAATTTTATTATGCGAGACATAGAGAAGGCTTTATTGTTGTTGGTGTTGTTGCATTTATACATAGCTAATGGCGTCAAAATGCTGGGCGTTCAATAATAACAACAATCATCATCACATATCACACTCTAAAAAATATGATTATTGTCTGTCATCGTCATCATCATCATCATTATCACCATCGTGTTTTGTGCGACAGCAGGGTAATTTTATACTTGCACCACTAATATTATATACATATACACATACATACAAACGTACATAATACATTCCCACAAGCATACTAACTACATGCAAATATCATATGATTATGATTGCAAGTTTTGAAAGTATATCCGCACTGTTTTTCTTTTTGATTTGATTTTATTTCTTTGACATCAAATCTATTTTGGCGTCATTTGATACGTAAAACAATTTCGTAATGCAAGGGACGTAGTACTGCAACTACAACTTCTGGCTAAAAAAAAAACAGACAACTACTTAAATTAAGCCATCAGAACTACTGGGTATTAAAAGTTTGATTTCTTGATTGATACAAATGCTGCATACGTTTGCCTGATAAGTAGCCGATTCTCTTCTTTTTTTTTCATTTTGTTTTTTATTCTTTCTCTATCGCTTACTTTATGACCTCTAGGATTCATAAATTAGCAATCACGAGATATGAACGTGAGCTAAATTATGTTGATTGTGTCTAGTGTCTGAGTTTGTAATAAAATCACAAGTCACTCACACACACACCCTTACTCACGCCCATATATTTGCATATAATGATTTCATAGTTTTCTTTTGATTTTTTTTTTGTTGTAAAAATTTGCTGACAAACGGACTTTTTATTGAACACAAAAGTATATGGTGTTTTTTACATAGGTATAAAACTATTATAAAACAATAAAGTAAATAAAACAAATATGTTTTTTTCTTTTCAATTTACTTTCAAATTTACTTGCTCGAATTATAATTATAATTCGACATTTGGGTATGATTTTACGTCGACCCTCAACAAGAAGACACAACATATCACACAGCTCGTGCCACAACTGATTTATTGAAGGAAACGTTTGGCTACTGTACAGTTTAACGTTTCGGGCTCGTGAAATGGCCTCCAAGATAGGCGGCAGTAAACCGAACGATACCTACTTGGTGAAAAGGGTTGCTAACGGACGTGCTAGCGTCAAAGAGCATTGCTTCAAGACCAGTGCTGCAATGCTTTTCGACGCTAGCGCGTCCATTAGTAACCAACCCTATCTCATTCGGTCCAGGATACTTGTTGAGGTTGATATCTGCTAAAACCCTTTTAACCGCTCGAGTTCAAAAGAATATCTTCGACATAGTAACGGGTACTCTGTCGAGCCGGGACGGTGGTTGACTACTTTCCGGCAAATAAGAATTATTTGCAAATATACCAGCCAAAAGGTTATCCTTATCAACGGAATAGGAGAACTAGCATTATCCTTTACTCTTTTACTACCCCTAAAAGTACCTCCGGGGGCACATATATATGGTCTTTATAGAACTTCGACTATCTAGACACAGTGCAACTGGGGGAAAAAGGGAGCCCAGTCCCCTAAAGTCAGCAGGGGTACAACTGGAAACTCCACTTTATTTCCACGGGAATCAGTGCCCCGTTATTTGTCTCTTTAGACACTTAACTGTTCTCTGGCTGATTATTGAGGTTGGCCCTTTATGGGAGTATCGTGGTGGTTGTGGTTTCGAGGCTCTAAATCAGTTTAATGGTTCTATGGTGGCAAGGATCATTTTACCGTTAATGACACGCTAGGTGAATGATCCAGTCCAGTGAGCATGCTAGACATGTGTTCTGGACAGGAGTTGGAAAGTCTCCAACTCTTAAGCAAGGAGTGATGATTTGCAGCCCTGCTCTGGAACCATCGAAGTTGCAACTAGAAAGTTCTGTTGCATAGAATTATAGCTTCGGCTTCCTAAGACGAGCATGACGTTCCAAATTATGCAGTGGTTCGATCCACCATCTGATTAAGGCTTCACACTACCCCTAAAAGTAGCAAGATTTATTGAAGGCACCGTTTTGTAACCACAGAGTTTCACATTTTAGACCCGTAAATTGGCCTTCAATCGAGGGATTTAACGCCGCTTAGCCGCTTACCTACTCCGATAAGTCCGAAACGATGGACCACGTGGAGGACAGCAACATTCTCCGTGTTATTGCTGATATACAGCCACAAGTGTTGGAATAAGCCATCGAAAATTGGCAGGCATATGTACATTATGATGATGCCTGAAGATTATCTTTCGAATAAAGAGAATTTCCTGTTAATTTATACCTCTTTAGAAAAACATACACCCTATACTTATCTCAACATCATTCTAAACTACACTTCTGTTTAATTGCCTGCCTGGTATTTCTTATTTTATGCATCTATTGAATTGACATACAATCTCTTGAATGCCTTTAAGCCGTTTTTATTTTAATCGATAAATTGTATTTTTTTCTTTTAAATTTTATAATCTTTTTTTATTCGTATATCTGTGCCCTTGTCTGCAGTTAAATACGAACGAATATACAATATCACCTCTCTTTTAATACCAAAAAGCTTAAGTCATTCAATAAGTCAAGTCAACTGTGTGGGTACAAATGCTCTTGTCGAACATTGAAGAAAAATGAAAATGAAATAACAGAAATGAACGGAAACCTTGCAAATCATAAAATACACTTGACCAACTTTATGGGTAAAATAATTTTGTAAAACAAAAAAAAACAAAAAAAAACAAAAAAAAATTTATAAAAACAGAATTCAAAGTTTCAACTGCAAAATATGGTTGAGTTTGAATGAACATGATGATGATGATGATGGCGATGATGATGGCATTAATTGTAATATGAAATGAGAAATTATTTGTTTCTCTCTCACTCTCTTTTTCTATATGAATGAATTATGAAGATATGATTTGTTTGAAGTGCAAAAACTTATTTCCTCTCCTCAATAAGCGGATTTAAAATTTCATAAGCGAAAGTTATTAAATTCGCCTTTAAAATTTAAAATCGCAATTTAAATTGCATTAAATAATGGGTGGGCAAATTTGAGGTTAGTAAGTAAATTGTCTGTCAAATAAATAAATGTCAAAAAATCATCTGTCATCCTTTAACATTTATTTAGTAAAAAGTTGGGAAATGTTAAGCAGCGAACATAACACTCTTGAGCAAAGACTAAATTATGAAAGGAGTGAAGGTTGAGAATGAATTCGGAACATGAACTCGTCGACGTTCGTAATAATTTGGAATCGCTAGAGGCACATGGCGCCTCTTCATCTTCACTATCAAAAGTTTAAATTAAATTCAACGGAGCATTGTTTAAGTTTAAACAGTCCACAAACAGTCGTCGAAAAACCCTTACATCCAAAGAAAGTGACGGAATATTGCGGTTTGTGACCAGGCGGCATTAAAGACCCATATTTTTTCGAAAAAGATCAATTGTGAAACCATGATAACCAATTTTTTATGGCCACAATTGGCGAATGTTGTTTTGAGCAAGACGATACCACAAGCTACACAGCGTACCAAAATGTGCATAAGAAATTTCACAGTCGCGTAATTTCTCGCTTAAGCGATCTCAATTGGTTGCCTCGTTCTTATGATTTAACGCCGCTGGATTATTTTCTCTGGAGTCATTTGAAAGACCTGGTTTATGTAAACACAACCATAAACAACTGACGCTATAAAAGATGATATTCGCCGCTGTATTGAGGAGATAAGCAAAGCCTTGTTACAAAATCTGTGAAAAGAGCGGACGTTTGCCGACATACGAGACATCATATTCCATTATACATTCCAATATTTCTACTTTACATTGCTATTACTAGAACAAAAGTTATCAAAATAATAAATGTGATTTAAGCCAATTTACTTCCTAACCTCAAATTTAACAGTCTCTCGCCAAACAGTGTGGAAGAATGCCGCTCGAGTTAAAGGCGCATGTTTGCGCTAAACAGATATCAAGTAGATTAAATTTCGCCTTCGTAACACAGTATTAAAACGTATGTTCGTAAAAGTATGCTCATTTAAGCTCGGGTTAAAGCATGTTAAACCAATAACCACTTATAACTACATTCCACTATTTTAGCTTTCAGCTATTATGCCATACAAATTCTACTGTTTCAAATTATTTCAAAATATTTCAGCCGTTTAAAAAACGGCAACTTTTTTATTCATTAATTAATAATAAATAACACAACGAGTCTGCAACTGTACAAATATTTTTTTTTTAATAAATTTATAAAACCACATTACAATAATAACAATTTGTTTTTTTTTTTAACAAAATGTTATCACACGAGTATTTTGTTATTTCAAATTTTTAGAATTAAATATTAAAACCAGCCACAATAAATTTATTCAATAGTTTCCTAGTTATTTTTAGCGTTAATTAAATTTTGTTTAAGTGTCAGTTATAAATAGTTGTCATATTTCAATAATTATTTTTTTATAATAAACTAGCTATACCCGGCATTATGCGACACCACAAAAGAAATAATTTCTAAACTGTTTTTGTTTTCATTATTAAGTTTATAATAAAATATTTGTTGCAGGCCTTACAAAAGACATATGTATGGGCGACACTATGCGTGAAAGATTGGTGGGCTTAAATTCCCAAACTCCAACATTCTGCATTTATACTGGTGGCTCTAAGAGAGGCACGAAAGTTGTGGAAGAAATTTACATGGAAGAATGTGGGATTAGAATAAGGTTCCTAAGACCTTCAACTGCGACTGTTTGTGTTTTAGAGGCAGAAATATCTGCTACTAGGAGAGCGACGTGCTGTTTAAGGTTTCCTAGAATATCTAATAGGGATGGGTATAGGTTTTCCTGTATTAACACTAATATCGCAGTCATGTCCCTTAAAGGCGTTGATTGCCATATTAAATCTTGTCTGTAAATGCCAGGCATCCTGCAATTTGACGGCAGAGAAAATGGTAGTCATCTTTAAATGACGCTGAAAGTGCCATTCATACTTTTTGTAGCATCCCGTTATCTACTTGTGTAGAGAATATTGATGCTCTTTGTGATCTGACCCAGGTCAGATGGCCCTCATTGGATTAAAAGAAGGTGACTGCACTGTTGCCGTTACCAGGGATACAATTGCGTTTCTTGGTAAATGCGGCAACTGGGCACTGCTTGTTTGGAACCTGCACAATGATTTCTGCCGAAGCTGTCAGGGCGAAGAAGAGGGGAAGAGGAATTAACAGTTTCTCTGCTTGTGGCCCATACGAGAAAGCATACGCTACTGGCAACTAGCTTTTTGGGAGCTTCTTCGAGATTTCACCATTGGAAGCGGGCAAAACCATTTTCGTTTTAAGATACTGTTGTTGGTTTTCGGACCCATAGCCGATTGCCGCAGCTCTATCCTTTGATTGATTGCTTACCCTGGCTAGCGCACCTTATTCAGCAACTTACGCCTTTGTATCTATCGCGTCCAAATGCCACACCTTTCCTTTCTCACTTGTTTCTTCTACTCTTAAAATTCTTCTTTTAATCTCTCTTTTTATATCCTGATTAATGAAGGTATTGCTGATACTTTTTGAGGTCGGAAATGACGCTTCAACAAAAAGAAGTCAATTTTGCGTCGGATTGTTACTGGTGATGAAGATTGAATACATTGTGATAACTCCAAACCCAAAAATACATAAGCAAAGCTCGATCAAACCAGCTTAATCAACAACGGCGAAACCGAATATCTATGAAGTCAAGGTAATGCTATGTTATTGGCGGGATCAGAAGAATGCTTTGTATTATGAGCTGTTGAAATCGGGTCAGGCGATCATAGAGGACCTCTCCCAAAGATAATTGATTCTTTTGAAGAGATCAATCAACGATAAATGAACAAAATATTCGACCAGACAAAAGACTTTAATTTTCCATCAAGACAACGCTCGGCCACATGTTACAAAACCGCTCAAAAACTATTTGGAAAACAGTGGATGGAAAGTTTTAGCTCACCCGCCTAATAGCCAAGACTGAAATGCGCTTCACTTTACAGAGCACGATATCAGAAATTAGCTTAATTAATTCTTTACCACAAAACCGAAACCGTTCTTTTGGCATGGAATCAAGGTATTGCTATGTTATTGATGGGATCAGAAGTGTGCTTTGTATTATGAGCTGTTGAAATCGGGTCAGGCGATCATAGAGGACCTGTCCCAAAGATAATTGATTCGTTTGAAGAGACCAATCAACGATAAACGAATAAAATATTCGACCAGACAAAAGACTATAATTTTCCATCACGACAACGCTCGGCCACATGTTACAAAACCGCTCAAAAACTATTTGGAAAACAGTGGATGGAAAGTTTTAGCGCACCCGTGTAATAGCCAAGACTGGAAACAGGGTATCAGAAATTGGCTTAATTCATTCTTTATCTCAAAACCGAAACAGTTCTTTTGGCATGGAATTCCACAAGCTACCAGAAAGATGGGAAAAACTAGTAACGATAGACAAAATTTTAAATAAATAATAAATGCATTCTTAAAGCATCGACATTATTGACTTGTATACTTATAAGAAGCACGTTCCAACATCCGTGCCAGCAAACCGCTGGTCGTAAAATGAACCAAAGTTAAAAATGAAAAACTACAATCGAATTGTCAATTTGCGAATTTTTTTCTAGTATTTTTCTTCTATGTCTTTTGTCAAGGAGAAATAATATTTATTTATATTTTTGTTCCTTTTTTTTTTTGGTAATTGACATCACTGCCTTATCTTGTAAATGTCAGCTTTTATCTTTTGCTGTAGCATCCTGCTTGCACTAAGCACAACAGAAACAACTAGAAACAATTTCTTCTCCAGTAAATTGTACTTGTGTTACATTTCAAGTGTATTAAGAGTATCCTTGAACTATTTCGCTGCTTTTCTATTTAGTTTTTCTTCTTCTTCTTATTTGCTTACATGAATATGAATATGAATGAACACAGCAAGCTCTTCTGTACGTGTTTTAAATTGTTTGAATTGAATTCTCAGATTTATTTAAGAAAATCATGACAAAAGAAATTTTAAGTTGTTGTTGTAGTTGTTTTTTCTATCAATAATTATTATGTCAAGTAACACAGTAGTTTTTTGCTTGACAAGAATTTAAATTTTTATAAAATTAAAAAAGTTCTTTAAATTCATATTCTAGCGCTGTGGTCTTACTGGCAAAAAATTCTTATTCTGGAAAATAAAATTAGAGCAACAATTTATGTATTCGATTTGTGATCTGCTGCTGCTTTTCTTAAACCCCTTCGAATTAACTGAAATGTTTGAAAAAGCTCTAAACTTTGTGGATTATAACTTTAGACAAATTAACTAAATTGGCAACCCGTAAAAACAAGCGGGCCACTCACATAAACGCATTTTGTCGAAAAGCAAAGAAAATAGATCTGAGTTTAAGTAAGAATCAGCACCATGTTTCATGGTTTATCTGTAGACGGAAGCTGCTCTTAAGTTGGAAAAACTTATTCATTAAAATTCAAAAAGTTTAACAAAAAAAATACCCAGCGTTGTTTTAAAAATATTTTAAATTATTTTACTTTTCGCACATTGGACGAAGCACATGTTAGACGTCCAATTTTGGCGAACTTTTTAAGCCTTGATATCCATAAAAAGCACAAGGCATAAATTGTTGCCGGTTTATCATCATAAACCATTGACACCATGTGGTCCAACACAAAATAATCAAGTGGCGTCACACAACCTTAAGAATCGTCTTATTCACAGATTCACTTCTTGTAGTCAAGCTTTCGCCAAATTTTGATTTCAATAAGTCAATGGTGGCAGTCGCCTTATGACACCTACTGCCATCCTGATGAAATCACATATTTAAAATTTTTTTTCTTTCATAATGGGGGCGATAACCATTTTAATCGACAGTAACGCAATTACTGCGTTTTAATGGGTTTTTCAACAAGAAACTTATTTTTTAATTGTGACAACGCCAACAACATGATAGTTATGACATGTAATTTTTTGACATATTCGTAGTAGATGCAATTGGCAATTGTTAAAACGAATTCAATTTCGCACGACAATCGCATTAAAATAATTAAAATCCACTATGAAAGTGGTGGTTCTGTTAAAATTACATTTCAGAAAATTTATGATATTTTCGTACAACATAATCGTCCTTCCGAGGCCGTTATTAAGAATTTGTTCGTTAAATTTGAATCGACAGGTCCGTTACAGAATGTGCGAAAAAAACGCGTGTTCGAGCGGGTCGTTCAACTGAAAACATCGCAGCCGTGAGCCACAGTAATGAAGCAGCAGTCAATTCCCCGACGTTCTCGACAATGGGGTTACCCAAAACCACCATATGGCGATTTTGCGTAAGGATTTGATTTTAAGTTCTTACAAGGTTCAAATGGCGCAGGAATTAAAGCCAACCGGCTGGTTTAAA
Organism: Trichopoda pennipes; assembly: GCA_030448955.1. NCBI lineage: Eukaryota > Metazoa > Arthropoda > Insecta > Diptera > Tachinidae > Trichopoda > Trichopoda pennipes. Next base: position 4,823,742 of record JASKUP010000021.1, on the reverse strand, counting down.
AAAAAAACATTTTTTCAGACGAAGCCCATTTTTACTTGTCAGGGTATGTTAACAAGCAAAATTGCTACATATGGGCTTCTGAAAATCCTAGAGCGATTAGTGAGAAGCCTTTGCATGCTCAACGTTTCACTGTATGCTGACAATGGAGGCGTGATTGGGCCTTTTTTTCGAAGATGAGGCTGCAATTCGGTAACGATTAATGGATCAAGCTATCGCGAGATGCTAACAACTCAATTTTAACCTATTATTGACGACGTGGATATCAGTGACATGTGGTTTGAGCAGGACGGTGCCACATGTCACACAGTCAAAGAAACGATTAATTTATTGCAAACCAAATTTCCCGATCCCTCAATTTCGCGGCAATGCAGCCAAATCACGTGATTTAACACCACTGGATTATTTTTTGTGGGGCTTTGTTTGTTATACGGAGCCAAAGGAATCGATTTCAGCCATAAAACTCAAATAAGACCACCATTTTGCAAAAAGTGATTTAAAATTTTGATAAAGAATCGACATCTGTCAGTGTGGTCGTGGTAGACATTTGCCAGATATTATTTTTCATTCATAATTGCCGAACTTTTCTCTGCGTAATACAATAATCATCTTAATCTAAATTTGTTGTTTTAGTTTGTTCTAGAAAACAAACTTCCTGTGGAAAAACCCTGTATGTTTGAAGAAATAATGTCTAAAACACTACCGAAATAAAGTCTAAAACGCAACAGATGGGTGTATTTTGCTGGATGTAATGAAGACTTTATGGTATAAAGCAATTTTGTTTATTAAAAAAAAAAAAAAACCCCGTTAAGCAAAAAATGTCCTAAAGACCAAATACAATTCCACAATAAATTAATAGATTGGATTGATGTAGGATTTTCAAAGTTAATCTCGATAATTTGGTAGCATTTTTCAAAACCTCAAACTATTCATGATGATATGTTGGCATATTACACCTGATTACGAATGTGAATAAATGCCGTTTGACAGTTCGTTTGATAGTTAACCCTTGCTTACGTTCTAAACATGGATACTTTATTAAAGCATAGTACCTTTAAATTGAAAAAAAAAAACATAAAGTGTAAATCATCATAAATTCCATCTAACAAATCTCTATTTCAAATGCTTAATAAAAATTTACAACCACAAAAAATGTTCAGGAAAAACAAACTTCAGTCTACAGTAGGAATTCTTTAGCACCTCAAACGTAACCCAATTAAATAGAAAAAAAAACCATAATCAGCTTACGTAAAAATTTATTGCTTTACTACAGTATAATCCTCCCCACCACTCTCCCATCAATACCGACAACCTACCACAAGGTGTAATACTATAATATGTTGACTTTGTACTCATCGACACGCTCACACATAGTGACTAATGCTACACAGCAAGCACAAGTTTAATAGCAAGTAAGTAACATAGGCAACAACAACAACAATATTATAAATTAAAAACATGGCAAAATTACCCCACAGCAACAAGAAACAGATTTGGTTAATATAATCACAGCAGCCTTAACGACCACATAAAATAACATTCAAACTTTTAGCTGCAGCGTTAAAAGCAGCGAAACTAACGGCAGCATGTAACAACAGCAAGAGGTTGCCAGATTAATTACGGTGGTAATAAATTAAATAAATGAAAAGGAAAGAAAAAAAGGAAGGAAAAACAAATTGTGAAAAAAACTTTTTTAATATTAAAAAAAATATTGAAATTTATTTTATTTTATACAGAGGCTGGCCCAGGCGTTGCCTTGCCTACGCATGATAAATTCGTTAAGTTTTTCTTAAATCATGATGAAGAGAAGCTGTTTAATATCCTTCAAAAAACCAAAAACACAGAGAGAACGCATTAGGTTTTATTTTGCTCTGAGGAGCTGATGTTTAGCCCCGTCCGTACAGACTTATCGATGCCAATACACTGCATTTTCAAACAAGTATTAGAACAGCAAAATCTACGATAAACGTAAGTAACATGTGTGTCGAATTCCGTTTGCAGACTATTTTTGTGCCAACAAATAGCACGTGTATATCTATTCAAGTTAACTGTCAGAGTCAATACCAATAGCGAAATGTTATTTCTTCATAATATGTTCTAATTTAAAATCGTTTCTTCGTTTAAACGGGTTTCAAAGTTGTTAATGACATTTTGTTGTCAAATCAAATGTGTGGAGAATAGGAATTTTGACGCAGCAATATAAAATTTAATTTCCAGCATGGCCCAGATAAGCCAAAATTTGTCCAATCTCCATTAAGGTTTAATTGGCTGGTGCGTTTAATGATATGGTGGCATCATCGGAACTTGTTTCTTTTAAAATGACAAAGGGAAGTTACGGCTACCATGCATGTAACTCGTTATAGAACTAGAGTCAGAACGTAATAGGATTAACATCCGCATCTGGCCGCGATACCTTAATCTGATGGTGGTCTTACCACAGGGTGCAGGAAAAAACGGCCTCCCACGCTCTAAGAGCACGCATTAGTAGAAATTTTCGCGTGCAGCCCCTGCTCCTTGATGAAAAATTGAAGACTTCAACTTCTACTGCTGTTGTATGCGCTAGCTACGGCATTTGGTTGTCAACTTTTTTTTAGTTAACATCTCTTCGGAACTTTCTTCAAAGCCCGATTAAACCACAACCATCACGTTGCTGCTTGCCAATGACCAGAACAGGGCTGTAGACCCGCGGCCAACTAGTTGCCGTGGTACCAGTGTGGGTGTAATGCTACTGGTCGGACTTCGGGAGTCCTATATCTCTTCCACTTTCGGTCTCCTATCAGCCTAGGCGACTAGTGTCGCCTTTTACCTCCAAAGATACATGTCAAGATGGGAATGAAATCCATCAAGACTACGTTTCCCCGGGGGGAAAAAGCGAGAATTAGTTCTCAATATCATTGTGTAAATAGACAAGCCATGCAACGCTTAGTTTTGAAATATAAATTTTACCACTGCCTAAACTCCCTAACAGCATTCATCAGTTGGTCCGATCATGCAGCTTAACATTTATTTTTTCCAGATCTGTACGATGTTTCGATAGAGGTATAGACCTTAAATTGGCAACACTTTTTTTTAACTGGCTACCATTTTGTCAGCTGTCAAGTGATGTATGTTAAGTTTTTTTTTTTGCGTTTCCACGCCTGAACAACGCCTCCAAATTATGCAAACATAATCGTCTATTGATCCATAATTCTTTCAAAATTACGCTGCTGAAAACATTGCAAACAATAATGACCACTATAGAGCCATGATTATTAATTTTTTTTATTATCAATTGAACAACAAAAAGACCGTCGTGTAACAATTGATTTATTGAAGGCAACGTTTGGTAACCGTGTAGTTTCACGCTCCAAAATCATGTGATTTATTACCGCTAAACTATTTTCTGTGGGGATATATGAAGTCGATAGTCTACGATTATAAGTCCAAAACGTTTGACTACTTAGAGGACAACATTTGCCACGTTATTGTCGAGTTAAAGTCACAAATTTAAACAACTATATCTCTAGATTAGACTAAGTTCATGGTGATGGTCTTATGCCAAAAGTCATATTTAAATTTTGACAGATTATCTTTCGAATAAAGTAACTTAAAATTTGATTTTTGTTTTATTCTACATGAAAGTTTTATAACTCTATAAGAAAAGCATCCTATAATTATCGAGTTCCTACTCCATGCTAGCATGTCATAATTATTATTGTCTTTACACCTTGGTTACGGTCATTTTAGTGGATCTTCTATACCAGTGATAGGCGAACTACGGCCCGCGGGCCACTTCCGGCCCGCCAAGCGTTTTTCAAAAACAAATTAATCATCTATTAAAAAATTACGCCAAAAATAAATTAACATTATGTTTTAAAAAAGATATAAATTGACAATTTTGGCAAAAAAATGCGATGTTTTCATATTATATTGCTTACAAACTGCGTAGTTTTCTGGAAAATATTGTACACACAAGACAACAACAACTTTCTTATAAAATATTCCAAGAAGAAACATAAACATCATAAAACACTAACAACTAATATAGAAAACTGAACGTATAACATAACAACAACTATGATATGTGAGATCTAGAAGATTCTTGAATATTCGAGACAACATGCGCAACAAATATAAAAGGGCCAGCGATGGATTAATAAGCAATCAGTAAAAGTGTAAATCTCGTGACGTAAAGAATAAATTGTGAAGTAAAATTATAAAGTTGCCAACGTACAGTTTTATTTGTGTGATTAAAAAAATAAAGTGTATTGTAAATAACCCCATAAATGTCAATCGAAAATAGACAGAGAATTGATTTGGAATGTCGAGTATTTCAAAAAGAGTGGACATGGAAGTACTTCTTTATGGAATATAACCAAAAACCTATTTGTCTTATCTGCCAAGAACCGGTAGCTGTACTAAAAGATTATGATCTCGCTAGGCACTTTAATTCAAAACATCTTGGGTCGAAGTACTATAAAATGACAGATGAAGACAAGAAAGTTCATTCACAGGAATTGAAAAGAAAAATATCTAGTCAGCAAATGTTTTTTTAAAAATCAAAGAAGTGTCCAGCGATCCAGCTGGTCACATTGTTGCCTATAAAATAGCAAAAAGTAACAAACCGTTTTCTGAAGGAGAATTAATTAAGGATGTGTTAATTAGCATTGGCAAAGTATTATGCCCAGAAAAAGTAAAAGATTTCGAATCTATAGGGCTGTCACGTAGAACGGTCACAAAAAGAATTGAAGCGATTTCTTTTAATTTAACCAATCAACTCGATGGACGTCTTAAAAAGTTTAAGTATTTTTCAGTCACTATGGACGAGAGTGTTGACAGAAGTGATACAGCCCAACTTCTAATTTTTATTAGAGGAGTCGATGAAAACTTTGTAATAACCGAAGAAGAACTTGCTTGTTTGAGATCTTTGAAAGGAAAGACGACAGGAAAAATAATTTATGATGAATTTAGAGAGGGGATGGAATCTCTTAATGCCCCAATTTCCAAATTAATTAATTTAACAACTGATGGAGCACCTAACATGATGGGGAAAAAATACGGTGTTTGCAGAAGTTTATAAAAGTCAGAATCCTGAAAGCGAAACAATTTTTTTACATTGTATAATCCAGCAAGATGTTCTTTGCAAGGCTGCCTTGGATTTTAACCACGTACTTAATATTCTTTTAAAATTAATTAATACCATTCGAGCCCGTGGTTTGTTACATCGACAATTTCAAGAGTTTTTATCGGAAGTTGATGCAGAATTTTCAGATGTACTTTATTATTATGCAGAGATCAGGTGGCTGAGTTGTGGGCATGACTTCTCGAGAGTTTGGAGTCTTCTCGAAGAAATTAAAGTTTTTCTAAAAACCAAAACTGAAATTTGGGATGAGTGGGAAATATTGGAGGATAAGAATTGGTGCATCGAGTTTGCTTTTTTCACGGATTTACTCGAGCACTGTAATAAACTGAACAAGAAGTTACAGGGAAGAAATCAATTTATAGATGAAACTTGGAGCAGTTTGAGGTCTTTTAAAACTCAATTGTTTATATTTTCTAAATGTTTGGGAAAAAATGATTTGACTCATTTTCCAAGACTTAATTCTTTGAAGCAGACCTGTGAGTGAAGAGAAGTTAAAAGTATTTTCACAATCTTTATTAAAACTGTATTCAGAATTTAAGGTCAGATTTGCTGACTTTAAAAAAATCCAACCATGTTTAGATATTTTTTCAATGCCTTTTAATGTTAATCCTAAGAATGTTCCATCTGATCTACAATTGGAAATTATAGAATTGCAATGTAATAATAATTTAAAACAGCTATTTTTAAATACCGATAAGCTTAATTTCTATAAATCCTTAACAAAAGATGAATTTCCAAAGCTAATTAATCATGCGCAGAAAATTATGACAATGTTTGCTTCCTCATATTTATGTGAACAGGCCTTTTCAGTAATGAAATGCAGACAGAAAAAATTCAATAAGAAACCGATTGTCAGACGAGAGTCTATTTAATTTATTAAAAGTCGCATCCTCCCAACTGGAACCAGATTTTGAGGAAATTATGTCAAGCCAGAAACAGATCCTTGCTTCCCATACATCTGGAAAATCTTAAAATCATAAGAAACCGTATCTTATCAAATTTTTATGTTGTTTTAAAATATTACGTAATATAACTAATAAATATATAGCTTAAACCGAACTTTTAATTGAACAGCAACCCCATAATTTTCTAATGAATATGGCCCGCCGAAATTTTTTTTTTAAATTTATTGGCCCGCCACCCAAAAAGTTCACCCATCACTGTTCTAATATAATGCAAATATAGTTTAAAATAGTGTTGTTAACATTGATTTTCTAAATACAACGATATAACATAATATTCGTATTTCGAAAATGGTATAAATAATTCGAACACTGCATCACCGAAAACAGTACAGAAATAATTCATAATAAAATATGAAAATATGTACTCATACCTTCCTTTCTTTAAAAGAATAATTTGAAAATTTCCCAAAAATTTTAACACTTCAACCCCTTTTAACCAACCAACCAACCCACACCAATTCCAGTCATCCATTCGTATTGTTTAACACTTCAAAAGAGTGTGGTTTTTTTTAAAGTGAAGTGTATAAATTGCTGTTGCGTTTTCTTTTATTTAAATTCCATAATCTATTACAAACACATTTATTTTTAGTCAGTCAGTCAGCCAGTCATTTAGTCAGTCCTTCATACAATACTTGCAATTGTATTGTATGTAACAATTAATTGAAATATTTTATGGTTTCACCTCATGGTATTCATTTATTGCATAAAGTATTTACGCTGGATTGTTGAGTGAGTGAGTGAGTTTTAAATCCTTTGTCATCCTTTGAAGAACATGGTAATAAACGATAACGAACAAAGCTGTTTTCTGTTTTTTTTTTAATTTTTTATTGTTTTGCTTTGGTCATAGCAACAGTTATTTTCCCATTTTTTTTTAATTTTAGTGCTTTTTAAAAAAAGGGCGGTTGGATACAAATTTCCCCAACCATCTGCCTGAGTTGTTTGAATGTTTTTAATTGTTATTGTGTTATTTTATTAGACATAAAGGTGTGAGGCTTAACCACGATGTGAATACTAGAACATGCTTAATTTTATTTAAACTTTTTAATACAAATTTTAAATAATTTCATGTTATTCATGTGCTAAAAATCGCTAAAGTTACAATTATTTAATCAGCAAAATTAAAAACGCTGTGTTGGCAAGATCTATTAATTTTTTTTTTTTAGAAATCGTTTTTTATTGCACTTCTAACGATTTTAAATCATATAACGAATTTTATTTAATTTGTCCAGACTTTGGATTGATATTGTTCCTTGCCCGTTCTTTCTCCTGCCCTATTTCTTATTTTTCTAAATGGCCTTTGTCAAACCTCCAATTATTTGTCATTCGCATTTATTTAGCCGATGCAGTTGCAAGTGGGCTCCAAAAGGCAAAGCATGTATGATAGGCTCAATCACGATTCTCCGAATGAGGTCGTGTGAATAGAGTCGATTTTAATGCCCATAAGCCGCAATGTTCCAGGCTTTCTAATAAACGTGCGTTCGGAAATGATGCTGCATCTGTTATTATAGCTGATATAAGTATTAAGGAATCGGAAGCTCTTGATATTCTTGATGGCATGAAAATACAGTATGTTGTTCTAAGCATATTATTGAACTAAATCCTATTTTAATATGGCTAATTTTGCAGTTAACAGAGCTCTGTTAATCCATATAATAAGAGTGGTTGGAATTCTGACCTTCACGTAGATTTATGGCCATTATGATAAAATGTTGAATGAAACAAAACAATAATTCCATACACGATTTTAAATCGCTAGAAATTTTTAATTTCGAATATTTTTTTCTAACCTAAAAAATTGCTATTTGTCTAAAAGAACTAGGAAATGAGGAAATTTGGTTATGGGGAGGATTAAAGAGGGAGTAGTGTTTAGAGATATTCGATTTAAATTTTCCTGCATTCAAAGTGACAGGAAAGATCTCTGGAGGAAGTTTTTGCCACATACGAACTGTTTTGATAAAAAAAAAGTGAATTTTCCCTGTAATCTGTAGTGCGATTCACCCGCCAAACGTGTGAAAAGCAAACAAAAACGTAAGGGAACAAGTCTCCTAATATCATTAGAATACTTACCATTGTAGTACTGATAAAGTAATTTAATACAACTCACATTGCGTCGATGCTTTAGAGAATCAATTGAGTTGGATACCATACTGTTCCCAATGTGCTTTAAGATGGGGCTATCTTGCAAGCAGTCGAGCAACTCCAAAATAGACTATGAGACTATGCCGGCCCATACATATAAGTTGGATTCCATTTTTGAACGGATGGTATAAATAGTACGAAATCGAATGGAATGAAGTATCTTTTACACCCTTTCAGACAACCGAGGTACTTAAAAGCTTCTTTAGAAGCCTGAATAAGGGACAGAAGAAACATCTGGAGGGAGTTTATTCCACATACGAAGTGTTTTGCAAAAAAAAAAACGAATTTTCTCTGTAATGCGTAGTGCTATTCACTGGCCAATCGGCCACAAATGGAAGCGCTCTCAAAGAAAATCGAGTCAAACGCAACAACGTGCGAGTGCGAGTGCGAGTTAGAGCACTTACCATTGTAGTAACGATAAAACAGTTAAATACATCCCATATTGTGTCGATGTTTTGGGGAATCAATAGAGTTGGATACCTAACCGTACCCAATTGGCCTCTTGGCCCTCTCCTGTACGCCGTTGTGCAACTCCAAAATAGACTTTGGAGCGCCGGCTTATACATGAGAGTTGTATTCCATCTTTGGACGGATAGAGTTGGTATAAATAGTACGACGATCGGATAGAGTGAAGAATCTCTTAAAATGTTTTTGAAAACCGAGGCATTTGAAAGTCTCCGAGCACTGAATTTTCATGCCAAGAACATCAAGAACTAACGATTCCGTAATCACCCATATTAGCAAGTGCGTGCAGCCTTGTTGATTCAATAAAACTAAAGTTGCTAAAAGAAAATTGTGTGGCTTAAGCCAAATTCTCATGAAATTTGCCCACCCGTTGCTTAACTCGTGTGCCTTCAGGTTTCTATCTTTATTTATATCAGGATTCAGAGCCTGATTTCAGGAAATTTAAAATCATTTTTTAATTAAAAAATAACAAGTTTTATTACTTTGAACCACTTAAAGACCAAACACACAACAACAACAATATAAATAAAACATTTTAAACCCAACACTAAAAATTAAACCTTTAGTTAAAGCAAAATTATAGTTTTAAAAACTTAAATTTAAACACTCTTAACAAAAAACAAAAATCAATCGCATATAAAGCAGCTGGTCTCATGTTGCTTGCACCTTCTAACCTGGCTAAAAATAAAGGGTTTCATTTTGTGGTGTTTTTGAGTTATCTGAGAAAGAATACAGCTGAACTGGACATTTAAGCTGACCAAAACTAAAAGGATTAAAAAGCAAACAGTGTGTTTCTCCTCTCAACAAGCAGGTGGAAAAAATTTGCAATAAAATTTTATAAAAAGCAGCAAACCGACCAGCTGTATTTGTTGCTTATTCCCTTGTTGTTAATTTCTGGTGATTTAAGTATAAATTATTATACTTTTTTTTTGTGATTGTTGGTTTGATTGTTCAAGCAAAATTTATATCACTGCTTTAAAAAAAAAAATAAATAAAAATGAAATTTCAAACATTATTTTTATTTGTCTTGAAAAATGAACTAAAATTTAAAGTTTCATCCATTGTTGCCATTTTCACAAAATACTTTTATTAAAAAGTATCGTTTTGTAAATGATGTCTAAATGTGCAATTAAAATGCAATAATCTTTAATACTTGCATATCCATTACATCACTTATAACATCGCTTTTTAGTTTAATTAACCCACATTTTGATCACTAAACTAATGCAAGAGTGCGGCACGAAAATATAAATTTAACGAACAAAAGAAATTTGCCATTTTTTTAGATTTTATGCCTAAAAGGCAAATTTATCACAAAATCACAAATCACAAAATGATTTTATAATCGAAGGCATATTTGTTTTATTATTTATCATTATGGATAAGATAAGCACACAAGCTTTAACACATTTTTCTATAAAAATGTATTTTTTTTTTTTTCAAAACTATTGAAATGACTTCTCATAAAGAGTGTTTTTTTCAGAGGTATAAAACTTTGAAATAAACTAAACAAAATGAATTTTTCTCAATTGTCGTAAAATTTACTTTATTTCGAAAGGTAATCTCGGGGCATTATAATTTAAATATAACATCTATTACCTAACCATTACCGCTACCTCGGACCTAGTCGTTCTAGAGGTCCAATTTTCGATGACTGCTTTCCAACATTTGTAGGCGTATATTGACAAAAACACAGTGAATATTTTTCTCCCATTAATCAAGCTCTTTGGTCTTATCGATATAGAGTAGAGACTTTACATATTCCCACAGAAAAAATAGTATAGCGGCATTAAATCGCTCAATCTTGCTAAACGCCACGACTGGCTCAGTCGTAGTCTAATCTGGAGATTCAATGTTCCAACACTTGGAGTCGTATATTAGCAATAAGGTAACAAATGTTCTCATCTAAATAGTCAATCGTTCTAAAAAGTTAAATGGCACAATCTTGGAGGTCAATTCACGGATACAAAACGTTAAAATGTGCGGCTACCACACATTTCTTTCAATAAATAAATTGTGAAGGACGGAAAAGTCAGTAATCATGGCTCTCTAGCGCTCACCATTGACTGTGACTTTCTAACCCTTATCGTTTTTAAAGAAATACCGCATAATGGTGCCACCAAACTGACAAATTTCTTGGATGTAACGATGTGTCTCAACATAGACTTGCGGATTATTATCACTACAAATACGGCAGTTTTGTTTATTGACCATTAAAAAAAAAAGTGAGAGCTAAACAAAAATCGAAATTAAGGCCAATCTTGTTTTGGTCCCATTCTCCAATTCTATGCCTTACTTTAATTCTTGCACCATAAGCTTTCGGTAAAATCTTCCATGAAGTGAATAAACACAAATCGAATTCCTGCATATAATCTCGCGGATAGGCTAGTTCGAATCTTCCTCTACGCTACGCTCTACAGCAGCAATGACTTCTTCTATATGCACTGCAGTATGTCTCTGTATGATGGGTATTATCATTTCGGGTAAATGTCCGTGACTGGTTACTTTTTTTTTCCTACAAAAAAAAATCATTCGTGATTCATTCCTTCAAAGAAATCATTCGTGATTGACCACTTTTTTCCTTAGAAAAACACGAATGACTTGTATATTTTTTTCCTTAAAAGCCATCCGTGACTGAACGCTTTTTTCCTTAAAAAAAAGCCTTCCGTGACTGGTTGATTACTTTTTCTCTCTAAAAACATACTTCCGTGACTGAATACTTTTTTCCTAAAAAAAGTCATCCATGACTGACTAGTTCTTTCCTAAAAACAAAGTCACCCGTGACCCGTAATTTTTCCTTAAAAAGTCATACGTGAGTGACTACTGTTTTCCTTAAAAAAAGTCATCTGTGACTAACGCTTTTTTTTCCTTAAAAATGTCATCCGTGACTCATCATTAATTTTTTTGTTTTTTTTTCTTCAAAAGTCAACGTGGCTGACGATTTTTTTCCTTAAAAAAAGTTATCCATGACTGAACACTTTTTTCCTTAAAAAGGTCATCCGTGACTGACCATTTCTTTTCTACGAAAAGGTTATCCGTGGCTGAACACCTTTTCCTTAACAAAAAGTCATCCGTGACTGACAATATTTTTCCTAAAAAAGTTCCACGACTCCGTTCGTGACTGCCTACTTTTTTCATAAAGAAAAGTCATACATGACTCACAAGTTTTTTCCTAAAAAAAAGTCATCCGTGACTCGTCATTTTTCCTTAAAAAGTCATACGTGACTTTTTTTTTAAAAAAAAAGTTATCAATGACTGAACACTTTTTTCCTTAAAAAAGATCATCCATGACTAACCACTTCTTTTCTACGAAAAGGTCATCCGTGGCTGACCACCTTTTCCTTAACAAAACGTCATCCGTGACTGACAATATTTTTTCCTAAAAAAGTTGCCCGACTCCGTCCGTGACTGACTACTTTTTTCCTAAAAAAAAGTCATCCATAGCTGACAAGTTTTTTCCTAAAAAAAAGGTCATCCGTGACTCGTCAGTTTTTCTTCAAAAGTCATACGTGACTGAACACTTTTTTCCTTAAAATAAGTCGTACGTGACTAACCACTTTCATCCTTAAAAAGTCATCCCCGACTGACTACTTTTTTTCATTAAAAAAAGGTCATCCATGACTGAACACTTTTTTCTTTAAAAAAGGTCATCCGTGACGGACCACTTTTTCCTAAATAAAAAGTTATCCGTGATTGACGATGTTCATAATTCGATATGTGCTTGGATTTTCCGACGGGGTTAAAATTACCTTTATTTGGGTACGGTTTTCCGTCGACCCTCGTCAAATTTTGTTTTCGTACGAAAAGAACACTGAAGATGGCAAACGGCCGAAACCGGTTTGTTCACAAACCAAATTTGACGTGGGTCGGCGGAAAACCATACCCAAATAAAGATATTCATAATTGATTATTTTTTTGCTAAATGAAATTGATCCATGACTCCGTACGTGACTGACTTCACTTAATAATTTTAGCACTGCAAGGTTGACTTTATACACAAGGTGGTGCTAACAAAAAATCGTCTAAAAGAATAAGTGACAAAACGGCTGCTATAAACAATAACAAAAGGCCAAATATAAATTAGAGAAATGAGACAATTAGAAATTAATTAATTTTAAAAACTTTTCAAGGGCCCTACTAATGATTGGGCTTAAATTTTGTAAAGGGTGATTTTGCCGGTAGCCTAAAAGATAAATTTTAATGTAAATCTTTCAAATATCTGATCAATGTAAATTACATATATTTGTATGTATGTATGTATCTATGTCTATTTTTATGTTTACAAACTTATGGAATATTCAAAGATACTCGTACTTATTATATCGCTAAAACTCAATTCCTGTTTTTGCTCTCTCTCTCCCTCTCTCTCTCTCTTTCTACAGTATTCCTAAAAACGTTACTACACAAACGCCCTGTTATTAAAGATTCCCTCCACTATCTCTACTATAATCCTTATAAAAACGTGAATGAATAACTTTGTTGTTGTTGTTGTCGTTGCTGTTGCAATGGCAGATGGTTTAAACTTTCAAGTAATATTGCTAGTGAGCCAGACATTTAGCTTAACATAGAAATGAAAATAATTTTTAAATACAAGTTAAAAAATATTTGAAATGCAACTGCATGTCATTGAACTTTAAATGCAGTGCAAGTGGCAAATACTGATGGAGAATAGGAAAATACAAAAACTATTTAAACGAATTGAAATAATTTAATGATTAAATATTAAAAATTTTAATAAACTTAAAATTTAAAATTTTTCCTTCGGCATAGAAAAATAGACTTTTAATTAAATTTTTGTTTTGCTATTTTCGCTGTTATAGCGATCATAAGGTTCCAGAGCTAAACGTCTGCGAGAGACAAACCGATATTGTAACGACAAAAATAGAATTACGTTATTATATTTTGGATACGAAACGTAAGAGCTATTAAAGCAAAAAAAAACGTGACTTTTTTTTAAATCAGTGTCAGAGTGAATTTAATAACAGGGTTTTTTTATAAATCCAACTTCAGAATTCTTAAATCAAACAAAAGAAATTAGTTTCTACCCTCGTACGATTGTTACGGATTTCTTAAAATTATTTTCTTATACTTCAAAATCTATTTTATCGTCTTCAGAGAGTAAAAGAGAGAGAGAGAGAGAGAAACAGAGCAGTTGCCTTAAGATATTAAATATTGGGCGGGTAAATTTAAAGTTAGCAAGTTAATTGTCTGTCAAATGATTAAATATCAAGAATTGAGTAAGCATCCTTTAACATTTATTTAACGAAAAGTTTGAGAAATTTTAACCATGGCACGTCAGACTCTTGAGCAATTAATTTTGATTGTGAAAATTTACTATCAAAATAGTGAAAATTTCAGCATTTCCTCTGGAACTATTGTTCATGATTTAATCTGTTAAATCTAAACTCATCGCATTGCTGCTGGCAGAACGTGACAAGATTTCCATCGGTACCGAGCCATGTGGCCATTATTCGATGTGTGGTCTGGCCACTGGGTGTAGGAAAAAGTGTCCTTCCACGCCCTAAGACGCATACACACCAGTTGCATATTCGAATGCACGGTAGCAGGGCCGTGCCCCCACTCCTTGCTTAAGACTTGGAAACTATCCAACTTCTAGTCCTGTTGCAAGTGTAACTAGTACATTTGTTTGGATGTTAACCTTTACTTTTCGTTAACAACTCTCGGAACTTTCTTCAAATCCCGATTTAAACCACAGCCACCACGTTGCTCGAGGGGAGGGATTACTGCTGACAGTAGGCCAAAACAATAAGATCGTAGTAACGCAAATATAGCCACTATACAACAACAAAGTGTTGGAAACCAGACTGGGACATCGACACGTTGGCCCTATAATGAACAAAGGGACACTATCACGGTGAATTATTTGCTCTACCAAACCATGATAACGATTTTCTGGTGACCCTCAATTTTTTGTTGACATCAGGGGCCCTTGGTTTCAGCAAAACGTCACCACAAGCCGCATGGCCAATTCAATTAATTACATAATAAATTTCCCGGTCACGTAACGTCTTGATTAGGTGACGTCAGTTGGCCGCTCCGTTCTTGGGATTTAACACCGCTGGACTATTTTCTCTGGGGCTATTTAAAAGATCGGGTGCCCGCCGGAAAGGTATACTACTTTGGTTGTTTATCATTTTTGCTTAAATGAAAGAGAATGGGTGTTATATTGATAAATGTTTTATTTATTGTCGGCAATTATGTATGGAATACAAGTGTTTCTGGTTTGTTTGCATAAACCTTGCTTTTCAGATATCCCCACAAAAAGAAGAAGTGCGGAGCAGCCAACTCAGGCGACCGTGGAGGCTAATCAACATCACCATTTCTTGAAAGAGGTCTCACAGTAATTCCATTGTAATCCTGGCTGTATGCGATGTGGCACCGTCTCGTTAATACCAAATGTTAATCAAGTCCAAAGCATGCAGTTGTGGCGTTAAAACAGTTTTCACTCATTTCACGATAACGCTCCCCATTCACGGTTACCGTTACGCCGTCTCCATTTTTAAAGAAGTAAGGTCCAGTGATTTCTCCTGACCAAATAGCACATCAGACTGTCACTTTTAATGGATGCAAAGGTGACTGTTAAATAATTTGAGGTTTTTCCATTACCCAAAACCGACTATTCTGTTTATTAACATATTGATTCAAATGAAAATGTGCCTCGTCATTGATTATGTGATTTTTTTATGTAAATCGGGGTTGTCATGGGCGGGCTGTAACATCCTATTGGCGTATGTACGGCGGCGTAACTGATCTTGTATAGAAAGCTCTTGCGTCAATATTGAATCTTATATGGAAACAAATTAAAATCCTAGTGCAAGATTGTGGCCGAAGTTATTCTTTGAAGACCAAGCTTCTGAACATGGCGTCGTATTGAGGGATGGATTGTTTTGAACACTTTCTTGAACAGCGGTAATGTTTTTAGTCGATCTTGCAGTACATGTGGTCCATCACCTGCACACCCTATTTCTTCGAAATCCTTCATTCACTACAAGATAAATAAGGCGTTTTGTTGCCACATTGTGTCTCCTTGTATAAAAACTTCACGTAACTTTCTCATCGTCACAGTAATCGATGATTGATTTTGATAAAATGTTTTAACGAATAAAACACGTTGGTTTATCGTATATTTTTCCTTTATTAATTTTGCCAAGTGTCCATTTCACGACTGCCAAATATGAACTCTCAAGACTAATGCTTACTAAAATGGTAGCACCGGCGGACACCCTGTACATTAAATTATAAGCTTTTAAGAAAAATTATCATCATAATCACTGCAAACAAGCATTCGAAAAGAAGCACATTAATTTTTGAAAAGTAAATCACTTTTGAAAGAAATAAACATTTTTTGCAAAAACAAAAAAAATCATTTAAACAAATTATTTATAGTGTTGTTGACCACATAAGCACTTGTTACAAAATAATAATAAAACAAAAACAAAATAAAATAACACCAAAAATAAATAAATTTATTATGTGCATTCAGAAATGCTTTGCATGCCAATGCTGCTTTAATTTTAAGGTTGATGACTTTAAGTTTGGTTTTAAGTTACAAAACAAAAAAAAAATAATAATAAATAAAAAAAAAATTATTGCACAAGCATTCTGTTGTGACTTGACAATCATTTTAATAGTGCACACATACTTTGCATAATAAATAATATAAATAATTCAGATATTTATATTCTCAGGCTTCAAAAATATTTTCAGAAATATATTTATAAAAAATATAAATAATTTTTAGATAAATTAAAGCAATATTAATCTGTTAGACTCCTTTAAACATAAACATTTTATGATATTTTCATAAAATATTTATTATTTAAAGATTTAAATGTTTTACTGTATTATTATATCTCAAGCCATATTGATTAAATAAGAATTATATTCAACCAAAACAGTGCAAAAGGACACCAAAACTTAAAAAAAAATTATACAAAAAAAAAACTTTTCAACATCAGGGTTGTCATTAGAGGCCATTTATACGTAATTTGAAAAATTAAGAAAATCAAAAAATACTATAAAGTTGCGATTATTCACTGTTAACTCAAATTCTTTTAGTTGAGATATCTCCTCATCGACTCTTCTCTTTTCATCTCGTATAACTTGAGGTGTCTCTTTAACGTATGCAAACTGTACTGTTCTACAATACTGTGTGGAAGAAGGTTAATTGTTGTTCCATACTAATTTATTTATGTCATCACTTAATGATAATTTAAGTGCTACAGCTGATGTCATATATAAATGAGAGTCAAAAGTTTGATCATCTGAAAACCTCTGTTGGTATTCGCTTTGACTAGATGCCACATCACATCCTCATTTATAGAACATTATTAGATTTCCGCTTTCAATTTTATTTATTTCCTTTACTGACTTGGTCTCTAGAATTCTTCAAGCAGTATGATCCAACAGATTTTGCAGAGGTACACTGATAACTGTTAGTATTTTCTTTCGTGAGTTCTTTGTATGGTACGAGAATCATAAAAAAAAATAATCAATGTTTTTTTGTGCATGTCGCGAGCACATTTTTTAAAATCATACCTTTAATTAATTGTGCATAAAAGCGAAACGCGTTCATCGATTTTCATGAGCTATGTCTCATTTTGTTCATAGGTTATACGACTTTACGTGAAAGTAATAGGACTTGGCACTTTTTTTACCGTTTTGGATTTTTTATGAATTAAAAAAAAAGAAATTTACTTTTTAGGCAACAAATATATTTTTTTTCTTCATACATTTACTTATAACTTTGAAACTGTTGCCTATGTAGCGAAACGTTATATAAACATATGAAAGTACTTGTAATTCTTGAGTTTTCTAAATTTGCTTAAGTAAAATCCGACTAGTGGTTCTTGAGTTATGTTAAACAAAAGGGCCTTATCAGAATTGAATCGCGAATCAATCAGCTGAAAATGTTGTACTTACTGTGTAATGCAACAAATTGAGAGGTGGCACCTGGTGACACTTGAAATTAATTAAAAATTTAAAAACAGATATGAGACAATGTATTAGTAGTGATTTCCAACTGAGGAAAAGTATGGCTAAAAATGCAGGTCCAAATGTTTGGAGAAAAAAGGAATTTTTTTGTTTTATGTGTTCATAAAAACAAGCAAACAAAAAAAAACTTAAATCTCTGTAGAGTTTATTTTTTCAATTTTATTATACTGAAATATCCTACTTTAAATAAAAATGAAAAAGAAAAACGTTAGCTCACATAATAAAATAATATTTGTTTTGAAATTCTTAGGTTAAAATTAAGTTGATTCAGTAAAACATACAAGTGCTGCTGAGTTGGGACGGCTATAAAAAAAAACTAGCAGTCAGATCGGAGTAATTCTTTTTGATTTGATTGTACCATTTAGTCTAAAATTTCAAAATGTCATTGAATATTGCATGAAGAGTATGTTGACAATTTGACTTTTTTCCGCGAAATCCCCAGTGTGCGGCGCAACAAGTCACACAGCAGCTCGTGCCCTAATGCCATAATTAATTTAATTAAAGAAAGCATTTCGTAACCGCATAGTTAAACGTTCCGAATACGCACTCAAATCATATCATCGTGCGATTTAAAACCTCTATTTTCTGTGGGGATATGTGAAGTCGCTAGCCTACCCAGAATAATCTAAATTTTTGATCATTTGGAGGATAACATTTGCCGCGTTTTTGCCAATATGCGGCCACGAATATTGAAAAAAGTTATCGAAAATAGGACCTACAAGTTAGAGGTTCAATTTCCCGAGGTCCGAGCCAGCCGTGGCAAATTTATGACAGAAATCATATTTGAATTATAACACTACAAGATAGTCGTCTTTCGAATAGAGTAAATTTTATATCAATTGTATTATTTCTTTACCTCTCTAACAAACGTTCTTTATTAAGTTTTTCTAAAATACCGCAAAAACCTAAATACTTTTTTAGAAAGTAAATTTAGTAAAAAAGTTTTTTTAACATTCACAATAAAAAAAATTTTATTAATTTATTCTCGTATTTGTTTTTTTTTGCAGGTAATTTTAAATTTGATGTTTCCCCTTAAAATCTGCAAGAGTTCGTAAGTTAATTAAGATCTGTTTTAAATTCTAAAGTCACTCTAAGTAAGTTAAGTCCAAGGTAATAATGCAAAATAGATACTTTGTTGTATAGGACAAAGTCAACTAGCCTTTGAAAGATATTAAATAGCGTTTATCCAATTTACCCGTTGGAATTTCAATAAAATCCCACGTAATGACCTAGATTTGATTTGGAACAGAGTTTGTAATGCCATTCACATCTCATGTGCTACTGAATATAGTTCTCATTATAACTCTAGCCAAGGTTGGAGTTCGCACATAATGTAAAATGATGTTGCAGCCTAAGAACACCAAGCCTGCATGAAGTTATCTCCCGACCTTCTTTTTTTTCCAGATTTATAAAATCCAAGCATTATATGTTCTTGAGACTGGCGCATTGGGTAATTTTTAGCTGTTGCTTCCTGGTTCATCCCATATTTAGGAATTTTTCAAATTAAATACATGACAGGCTTATGCCTACCCCTGTCTCTTGTGTAATTCGAGCAGATATGAATTCCTAAATTAACTATCCTTAAGCTTCTTCGCTTTGATTTACTGACTACTAGAGTAGTGTTGTCACCTATTGATTTGCTAGCCCTTCAGAAGTTTCGTCCGCCTCTCCTGGATAACTAGAGAGCAGCTATGAATCGGAAACGTCACCGTGTATACCAGTATGTTTCTGTTGAAGGGACAGATCTTTTTACACTGCATTAGATAGTTTTCCTCCGCCAGGGACACGCAGTCCACTTTGACATGTAGATTTTGGGAATAAAATGCGACACCAGCCACCTATGCTCCTGGTAGTATGAAAATGGAAATCCGACAGTGACTTGACTTACTGCGGGTTGTGCAGCTGTTTCAATTTTTTGTGAGGGCCTTCAGGGAATTACGTGGTTTTGTTGCCCATTGATTTGCTGGTTCTTCAGAAGTTTCGTCCACTTCCGAATTTGAAACCATACCTTGTATAACAGTATAGGTTTCTGTTGAAGGGACAGATCTTTTGACATTGCATTAGACAGTTCTCTCCGCCGGGGAATAAAATGCGACTCCAGTCACTAATGCTCCTCGCACTATGAAAATGGAAGTCCGACAGTGACTTACTACGCGCTGTAGAGCTGTTATGAGGGCCTTCAGGGAACTACGTGGTTTTGTTGCCAGAAGGCAGTAGTTTAGATAGTATCCGACTGTCAAACAAGGAGTTTGGGCACCGTTCTGTTTGTTATGCTTTTTGAAGTGCCACCCACGGTGTGTTATACACCTTATTGACATTGGTAGACGCATTGTATTTACCCAGTAGTAAGATCATCGTTATAACATAACCATCAGAACTTTAACATCAGGATTTGTATTGGAGAGGCTCCGCAAACCGGGAAAAAATCCTCCCCAACCAGAATTTTGTTCTCCTTTTTTCGGAATAAATCCCCTAAACTGACAACACTGAGCAACCCCCAACAGATTTAAGGGTGCGTTTCAGAGTGCCATCCAAGTGGTCGCACATCGATCGTTTTCTTTAAATTTTATGTTCGTTGATTTTAAAATTGTTTTAACTAATTCAGAAAGAATTTCAGCGCAGCCCTCTTTTTTTACAATTTTAGTTAGCAATTCTAGTCGAAAGCTGAAATTTAGCAGCAAACTACTTAAAAAACTAAAGAAAAACTATTAAAACTGAAATAAAAAAAGCACTAAATTGGCATTACATACTTGCACATGTCTGAAAAAATGCACAAACTCAACTTAGATAAGTTGAGCTGAGTTGAGTTCACTATGAATGTTATGAAAGCATGCAATGTTAGAAAACAAACAACAAACAACGTCAACGTATTACTCTCGTAGTAGAAGTGTAAGTCCAATTTATTTGTACACATTCACTCTACAACTTTTTACTATAAAAATTCATTTTGTAACTGTTTTCTTCTTTTGTTATGGCAGAGAATGGGAAATAATGGACGTAAATGAAAAGAATTTTAATAGTTAATAATAGACATTTAAGAAAGTGTAGGAAAAACATAAATTCATAGTAGATGGAATAGATGGAATAGCAATAGTAGACGTGAACAAAACAAACATCACATTATCACGTTCAACGAACTTTAAAGTTTGTTGCATTGTAGCGTAGTGTAGTGTAGTGTAGTGTAGCGTATTTAAGTTGAAGAGTACAAGGAAGTTGTAAAATACTCTCGGTAAAAGGAAAACTTAAAAAACAAAATAAACAAATTGTTTGTTACTACTATTTAAATTAGGGTTGCCAGATTGATTTTTTCCATCTAATATATATGAAAATCTTTATAAAATGAAATAGTTTTTCAACAAGAAGTTTGTTTTCTAAAACAAAATAAAACAAAAAATTGAGATTAAGATGATTCAAATTTTTATTGTATTACGAAGAGAAAAGTTCGGCAATTATGACTGAAAAATAATATTTGGCGAATGACCACGCTCACAGATGGCTGTCGATTCTTTTATAAAAGTTTTTAATCATTTTTTAACAAATGGCGGTCCTATTTCGTTACCCACATCACTGATTTTGAGTGTTAAGGCTGAAATTGGTTCGATTGGCATCGTACAAACTCTGTCCTTAACATGGCCTCACAAAAAATAATACAGTGGTATTAAATCACACGATCTAGCTAGCCACTTAACTAATTATTGTCGTAAAATGCGTTGGAACCGTCCTGTTGAAACCACATGTCAGTGTTATCCACGTCGTCAATAATAGGCCAAAATTGAGTTGTTAGCATATCGCGATAGTGTGATCCAGTGACCGTTACCGCATTTCCAGCCTCATCTTGGATAAAAAACATGGCCCAATCGCGTCTCCAGACTACATAACGCAACGCATCATACAGTGACACGTTGGGCATGCAAAGACTTCTCAGTAATCGCTCTAGAAATTTCAGAAGCCCAAATGCGGCAATTTTGTTTTTTTTTTTTTTTTTTTGGACCAGCACTCAGGGGTTGACCCCCACAATGTAATGCATATTGCCAGAACTACAAAATTAGGTTATGACAGCGTGGAAAGAGGGAGAAGTGTTCGTGAACATTCAATTTGAACTTTCCTACATTGAAAGTGATAGGAAAGACCTCTCAAGGGAATTTTTTGCACATACGGACTGTTCTGGTAAAAAAGGAATTTCCCTGTAATTGTCGATTCTCTGGTGCGAGTATCGGGAGCAAGTTCCCTAATTTCATTAGATCTTTTACCATTGTAGTAACGATAAAACAGTGAAACACATCCCCATTGTTTCGATGCTCTAGAGATTAAATAGAGTTGGATACCCTACTGTCCCCAATAAGCTTCTTAACCCTCTTCTGTACGTGGTCGAGCAACTCTAAAACAAACTTTGGGGATATTTTATTTTCAGACAGATATAGGTGACATAAATAGTTACACCGTCTTAAAAAATCGAGGCACTTGAAAAATGTGTTTGGTACATCCAACGTCACAGTAAATTTTCATGTCAAGATTATCAAGAGCGTCCGATTCCGTAATACCCATATTACCCATAGTACCAGATGCCTGTTGACATACCCTGACAAGTGAAAATGGACTTCGGCTGAAAAAATGATTTTTCCAAAAAACCAGAAGGTTGATTCTGAATGAATTGAGCGAATTAACTGCGATGTGAATGGTCGGTCGGCCTCAATTCCTGCACCAGTTGAACCTTGTAAGGCTTCAAAGACAAATCCTTACGCAAAGTTCGCCATGTGATGGTTTTGGATAACCCCAATTGTTGAGTACGTCGAGGTATTGACAAATTTGAATCTGCTTCGACACTGTGCTTTAAGGCTGCGATGTTTTCAGTTGAACGACCCGATCGATCATACGCTGGTGTTCGTACATTTTGCATCGAGCCTATCGACTCAAATTTAACGACCATAATCTTAATAGCGATCTCAGAAGGACGACTATGTTGTTGAACCTTGTAAAGCTTCAAAGTCATGTGATGGTTTGGATAACGAGTATGTCGAGGAATTGACAAGTTTGGATTTGCTTCGACACTGTGCTTCAAGGCTACGATGTTTTCAGTTGAACGACCCGATCGAACACACGTTGCTGTTTGCATATTTTAAATCTAGTCTGTCGACTCAAATTTAACTACCAAATTCTTAATAGCGATCTTAGAGAGAGGACTATGTTGTCCGAAAATATCACGAATTTTACGAAATGTAACCTTAACATAACCACCATTTTCATACTGAATTTTAATTATTTGAATACAATTTTCCTGCGAAATTAAATTTATTGTAATAAATACGTCGAAAAAGTAAATGTCAGAACTATCATGTTGTTGGTGTTGCCACAATTGAAACACCCGATAAAAGAACGATTCAACCATCATATTCCATTTATTTTTATATTTTTGCTACCACTGTCGGTGCAGTTGCCACTGTTTGGTATCAGCACTAGGGTGGAATCTCCCTTAATGGGCACTTTTTATAAACGGACTCACCCCCTTTAGAAAAGTTCTGTAGTCCCTTTTTATTTTTAGCGTTATTTCATGTCAATTTAAAAATTCTTCTTTGGTTTATTCTTTTTCAAAAATGTATGCCTGTATAAAAAACACCCTTTATTTAGGTTTATTAAAATTTTTAAATTCTAGCTAAGGCTAATGATAATTATTATTCGAGTTAATTTATTTCAGCAAGTTGAGTTGATTAAATTTCGTCAACTCTTATTTTAACTGTCCACGACAAAAATTTCTCTTTAAACGTATACGTGCGTCGTGTAATATTTAATTTACATACATACATACATATATACACACATACAGATAACAACCAAGAAAAATCAATTTCCATACTCAGACGTTGTTGTAAGCCTAAGAGAATAAAAAAGAAAATCAGAAAATATTAAATAGTAAAACTACAACTGAGTCAGAAATAAAAATACAAAATGTCTCCCTCATCCAGTCTTCCTTCAGGCATGGAAAACTGTAATTTCGAAAATAATCTCTTTAACAGTCTAAATGTAACAATTGTGGAATTATTATTTGCATTTAATAGAAGATCAAAAAACGTGACTATAAATATTTGCGAGAGCTTATGTTTTTGAATGAAAAATGATATCTGGTAAATGTCCACCATGACCACGCTGTCAGATATTGATTTTTTCATCAAAGTTTTTGATCACTTGGCTCCGAATAGACTCTGGCTCCGGGTAGACTCTGTTCGTAACATAGCCCCACAAAAATATAATCCAGTGGTGTAAAGTCACACGATCTGACTGGCCACTTTACTGCTGATTGTCGTGAAATTATACGACTGGGAAATTTCGTTTGTAATAAATTGATCGCTTCATTGGCTGCGTGATATGTGGCACCGTCCTGTTAAAACCACATATCAGCGATGTCCACGTCATAAATAATAGGCAAAAATTGAGTTGTTAGCAGCTCACGATATCGTCATCCATTGACTGTTACCGCATTTCCAACCTCCTTTTCGAAAACAACAGCCTAATCACGCTTCCAGACCACATAGCGCACCATACAGTGACACGTTGAGCATGCAAAAACTTCTCAATAGTCGCTCTAGGATTTTTAGAAGCCCTGACAAGTGAAAATGGGCGAAGTCTGAGAAAATTTTCAGGAAAACCCTGAATGAATTAATGAAATCTATGGCGATGTGAATGGTCGGTTAGCCTCAATTCCTGCACCAATTGAAACTTGTAAGGCTTCACAGTCAAATTCTTACGCAAAATTCGCCATGTGATGGTTTTGGATAACCCCAAGTGTTAAAAACGTCGAGGAATTGGCAAATTTGGATCTGCTTCAACACTGTGGCTCACGGCTGTGATGTTTTCAGTTGAATGCCCCGATCAAACACGCGTTGGTCTTCGCACATGTATCGGTGATAACAAGGAGTATGTTGTCCAAGTTTAAGTGGCCAATTATTTTGTGGCTCACATATCCCGACAGAAACCCGCGGAGGCACGCAGTTTTAGGGTAAAAAACGGCTATTAGAAGCCTGAAACCTGAGGAAGAAAGAAGGACATTCGAAGCCCATCCGGTTCTTGTCGATATTCTTCGGAGTGTAATGTGGTGGCTGTGTTTTAAACCCAAGCCTCGAAAAGGTGTGGTTTTCTCCTATCCGATGTGCTGTTGCATTTTATTTTTTTGTAACCGTATATCGGCAATAACGCGGCGAATGTTGTCCTCCAAGTGGTTAATCGTTTCAAACTAATCGGTGTAGACTAGCGCTTTCACATTTCCCTACAAAAAATAATTTAACGGAGTTAAATCGCGCAATCACACGATAGAAAGCCAATTCCCAGGTCTCTTACGTGAAACTATGCGGGTACTAAATATTTCCTCCAATAAATGAATTGTGCCACCAGCTGTGGGGCATATGGCGCGGTTTTTTGTTAAAAACACAGCTCTTGCACATCATGAGTTTTCAATTGATGAAAGTAATGATTCCACCAGCCCGTTAGAACGAACAAAACTGTCAGTTTTTCTGGATGTAACGGTGTCTCAATATATACTAGAGGATTAGCATCGCTTCCAATACCGCCTTTTTTTTATTAATGTATCCATTGAAATAAAAGGGAGCGCTTCATTGCTAAATAAAATACGCTTAGGAAAACGAGGATCAAGGGCAATCTTGTTTTGGGTCCGTTCACCGAATCTATACTTTTCTAAGTGATCGCCTGGCTTCAATTCTTGCACGACTTGGATTTTGTAAGGTCGTAAATCAATCAATCGTTCCACAAAATCTTCCCTAAGGTGGATGGATACTTATGCAATTCCTGTGTATGATGGCGAGTACACTGATTCGGCTCTACAGCACCAATGAATTATTTTGTATGCGCTGTACAAGGTCTCTGGGGATGCGTTTTATCATTTAGAGTAAACGTGATGAAACGTTCCATAATTAATCCAATTAGTTGGTCTGATGGACGATTATATTGATCTTAAAATAGACCTAGTGCGTGGGATACGTATATCGAGCAGAACTATGTTTTGCAATATGAACTTGCATAAAATTGGGAGCGTTGTTCGCAGGCATCCGTTTTATTCATGCTGAAATGCAAAACCAAATCAAACATAAATCATTTGACACCTGACACACTGGCAGCCAGTTTAAGATCTTGCCAACTTAAAGTTCTATACCTATAAAAGGACACCCTATAAATTAAGTATTAAAATCTGGCCTGGAGATAAAATGATTTTGTTGGATTTTAAAATTATCGAAACTTCTGAAAAAAAATCAAAGTTGTTTATTTATTAATTGGAAGTTCATAAGTTCAAATCCCAACAGAGTCTATTTTTAGCATACATGAAAATTGACATATCCACTCAAACAAAAGTGAACTTCATCGTTAAACAAAATTCACTAATGAAAATAGGGATCAATGGCAATTTTGTTGTGGGCACAATTTGGAAGCTTTTGTTCAGACATCAGTCTATGTAGGTTGAACTGCCAAACCAAACTAAATCACTTAACTGCTGACAAAATGGCCGCAGTTAAGATGCGATGAAAAGTTTAAATTCTTTACCTCTATAAAAAATACCAGATTCATATGTATATTTAGTTCACTAATTTCTTTGTTTTCCCGCCATTTTGTTAAACAGTAGTCTTGACAGTTCATATTTGGCAGTCGTGAAGTAGACACGTGGCAAATTTATTATGGAAAAATATTCGATAAACCAGCGTGTCTTAATCGTTAAAATTTTATTAAAATCAATCAACGATTATACTGTGACGAGGAGAATTTTAAGTGAAATTTTTGGGAGAAAGAACGTGCCAACGAAACACACTATGAATGATTTCGAGGAAAAAGGGTTTGTAGGTGATAGGCCCAAGCATGGACCGTAACCTACAGCAAGATCGGCTGAAAACATTACTGCTGCTACAGAAAGTGCTCAAAACAATCCATCAACCTCAATTCGTCACCGTGCCCAAGAGCTTGGTCTTCAGAGAACACCTTTGGTCATAATTTTGCACAAGGATTTACATTTGTTTTCATATAAGATGCAGTTGACACAAGAGCTTCTTTCACAAGACCATTCACGCCGTTGTACATATGCCAATAGGATGTTATAGTTCGCCCATGACAACCCCGATTTTCATGAAATAATCATAATGAGTGACCTCGCACATTTTAATTTGAATGGATATGTGAAGTCACAGAATAGTCGGTTCTGGGGAAGTTATTCAACAGTCACCTTTGCAGCCGTTAAAATTAACAGTCTGGTGTGTAATTTGGTCAGGAGAAATTATTGGACTTTACCTCTTTGAAAATGAAAACGGCGTAACGGTAAGTGTTATCGTACCCCCATAACTGCATGCTTTGGGATTGATTAAAATGTGGTATCAATAAGAGGGTGTCGCATTGCATAAAGCCAGAATTACAATGGAATCACTGCGAGGTCTCTCTTCACAACAAGTTATTTATAGAAATGGTGATGTTGGTTAACAAGTGGTATCAACAAGACAGTACCAGATCGCATACAGCCAGAATTACAATAGAATTACAGTTAGACCTCTCTTCACAACAAGTTATTTCAAAAAATGGTGACCTTGACATACAAATGGGGATATGAGGGGATATCTGAAAAGCAACGTTTATGCAAATGAACCAGGAACGCTTGAGCAACTCAAACAAAATATTCGTGGTGAAATTAATGAAATGCCGCGTGAATTGTGTGAGAATGTAATGAAAAATGTGTTCAAAAGGGCCTCGCATTTGGGAGACTAACAGACGACATTTAGGATATTTATATGATATTGTATTCGATACATAATTGCCGACATTAACTAAGACATTTATCAATATAAGATCCATTCTCTTTCATTTAATCAAAAATTATAAACAAACAAGACACGAACACCCTGTATTTTACTCTGTCTTTTATGTTTTCACTGTAGTTTTTGTAAACTATGTCCACTTTATAAGGGGTTTTTCCTACAAGTTTTGCATACTTTAAACATGGATATGGATACGTATGTATGTGTGGGTGTATTTAAGTTAATTGCATCCTTTACATAGCGTAAAGAACTAATGACTTTTAAAACAAGAGAAACAAGTTTCATAAAAACGTGATTATCAAATTTAAGTCAAGTGTATTAAAATGTTGTTTGTGTTAAACCATAGAATATAATCCAGGGTGTTGTAAATGTTTGCATTGTTATTGACAACATGATGACAAAAGAAATTAAAAGTTTTAATTGTTTGTAGATTCTTAATAATTGTTTACAGAGTGCAAACTGTAAGAAAAGTTTTTACTATTTATAATAGAACATTCAAAAACCTGTTGGCAAATGCTTTTTGCTGTGTAACAAAATAGCAAATTGGCAACTTGGTGTTTAAAAAAAACCCAAATATGTAGAAATAAGTATTGCCAGATGGTTAAAAAAAAAATATACCAGCTGTATGAATGTGTTTAATTAAACAAAATCATCAATCCATTCTGTTTTCCGAATTAAAGCAACTATTATTTTTGAATTAAAATAACTGCAAGTAACATTTTTATTAAATATTTTAAATTTAAATTCTAGAATCATTTTTGTTTTTTTCAGAATTGAATTTTAAAACCTTTTACGCTTAAACTTTTACTCTTTTTATTTTCTGTCTATTAATGTAAATTCCGGTCATTCCTTTCTCTCCACATTTGTCGAGTATTAAAAGTTTTCTAATAAATTTTTTGTTCCAATTTTGCTTGTGTGTGGAAAATAAGTAAAGAAACAACAAAAATCATAAAGTCAGAAAAATGCAATAAAACCAGTTAAAATTGTTTGTGGAGAAATAAAAGAATAAAAAAAATATGCACGAGTTTATAAACTAGATTTTGAAAAACGTATTTATTAAAAAAAAGCATTGCTATCAAGCACATGATTATAATAATACAGGGTGTTTTTATAGATGGATATAAAACTTTAAGTTGGCAATTCTTTTCTTACTGATGTTCATTTTGTCAGCTGTCCAGTGGTTTATGTTTTATTTGGTTTAATATATATCGAGCAATTATTTATGATAAGACTTTGCTCGAGCTCGAGGTCAAAATTTCAGTGTAAAAATATTCCTTTTATTACCAATATTTTGCTTTACCATGGAGCAGCCTTATCAGGGTTACACGCCCCCACGGGTACACATTGATATATTTTGACAGAACATCACCGTCAATACATATGTCAACGGGGGTAAAAGGAAGCCCGGTCCCCTTCAACGCTGGCAGGAGCCAACTTCACCATTCCACTATATTTCCCCCAGAGTTCAGCTATTTGTCTTTTTTGCCTGTTCTCTGACTGATTATTGAGGTTGGCCCTTCGGTAGTATCGTGGTAGTTTCGAGGCCCTCTTGTGAGTTGTGTAGGTCGGATCATTCACAATGGGCATAATGAATGGTCCAGGTTCAGTAAGCATGATTGCGGTTGTGTTCTTAAATTTTATTAAGCTTCATGCGGTCTGGACCAGGAGTTGGATAGTCTGCAACTGTTCAGCTCCGGGCTTTTGAAATTCCAACTAGGAGTGACTGGAGCATAAACGTATCTGAAGCCTTTCTAGGGTGAGGATATCGTTACATTTCATCCACATTCCCCCCGGGGTCACATTTATCGGTCTTTATGGAATACTTGACCATCTGGACCTGTGCTGCTGAGGGTATAACGTGTGATTAGATTTACATCCGCGCCTGGCCATGAAGCCTTACTCAGATGGTGGATCAAACCACTGCATAATTTGGAACGTCATGCTCGTCCTAGGAAGCCGAAGCCATAATTCTATGCAACAGAACTTTCTAGTTGCAACTTCGATGATTCTAGAGCAGGGCTGCAAATCATCACATCTTGCTTAAGAATTTGAGACTCTCCAACTTCTGTCCAGAACACATGTCTAGCATGCTCACTGGACTGAATCATTCACTTAGCGTGTCATTAACAGTAAGATGATCCTGGCCACCATAATAACCATTATACTGTTATGGGGCCGCAAAACCACAACCACCACGATACTCCCATATATGGGCCAACCTCAATAATCAGGCAGAGAACTATTAAATGTCTAAAGAGACAAATAATGAACTCTGCGGGCATTACTGATTCCCGTGGAAATAAAGTGGAGTTTCCAGTTGCACCACTGCTGACTTCAGGGGACTGGGCTCCCTTTTTCCCCTAGTTGCACTGTGTCTAGATAGTTGAAGTTCTATAAAGATCATATATATGGGCCCCCGGGGGTGTGCTGGGGGTACAAGGGAGCCCAGTCCCCTGAAGGCAAGCAGGGAGCTAAATGGAAGCTCCACGTTATTTCCACGGGAATCCGTAAGCCCCAGAGTTCCGCTAATTGTCTGTTTAGACTTTGAGCTGTTCTCTGACTGATTATTGAGGTTGGCCCTTCGGGAGTATCGTGGTGGTTTTACGGCCCCAGCATGAATTTGATTATGAGGGTCAGGATCATCTCGCTTTTAATAACACCAATAGGTGAATGATCCAGATCCAGTGAGCATGCTAGTTATGTGTTCCGCACCAGGAGTTGGATAGTCTCCACCTCTTTAGCAAGGAGTAGTGGTTTGCAACCCTGCTTTACAACCTCTGAAATTGCAACTAGAAAAGACCTGTTGCTAGAATTAGTCCTCGGCTTCCTAGGGCGTGAATAACGTTGCTTTTCATTCCCAGTGGTTTGACCACCATCTGATTAAGGCTTACGGCCAGGTGCAGATGTAAATCTTATGACGAAATTTCATCCACAGTGGTGTGATCCACCGTCTGGTTATGGCTTACACACAGCTGAATACAGACGTCAATCTTATCACGCATTAATTATTGCACTGTGATTCTATAACGCCAGTTAAAAAAGCGTTTCCATTTCAAAATTCTGTACCTCTACAAAAACAACCGTTATAATTGCTGCCAAATCTATTTAAAATTGTTGTTGGAAAGAAGAAATTTATGTAAAATTATTTTGTACGGTTGTTGTTGCCATGCAGAAAATGTTGCGTCAGTGTGTTGGGTGTTGAAATGGCAAGCTAAACATTAATCACTTGGCAGCTGACAAAATGACCGCCAGTTAAAAATGTATTGCTAACTTAAAGTGCTGTACCTCTATAAAAAGCACCCGATATATTCAAATGAGTCCATTTCTATACACATACACATATTTATTTAATTGTTCTTATGAATAGAATCTTAAAGCAAATCGTGCATAAACTTAATAAAAGCTTAAATTTATCTTAAATAATTTAAGTCAGCATTTTCTTGCTTTATCAAGCTGCTGGATATCTAAATGCAGCAGCAAGACTAAGTATTTTTCTTTTATTTTCTTTTTTTTTTTTTAAATACTTAAGAATGTACATATGAATATATGTACGCGTATATATATATACGTTCTACTTATAACAATATGACCTTCAACTCTTTGCAAAATATTTTTTAGATCGCAATTTCTAGTTGTTTTTCTTTTCCAGTAGCAATGCAAAAGAGAAATTATTTCTTTTTGTTTTTATATTTTTTGTAAAATGTTCTTTGATTGTAAATGAAATTATTGAAATATTTATTCTACAGTGTGGATTGAGATCAGTAATACCTGGTGCACGAATTTAGAGCTCATATTGGTGTCGGTGATAATTTCTCCAGATTTATATGGAGTTTTCTCAGGAATCGCACTATACGAGTTGTTATAGATGGGATTTCATATCCATTTAGTAATAGAGCGAACCAGTTGGAGATGAGTTCCAAAAGGCGGAATATGAATAATACGCTCAATCACGATCTCGCAACAATCTCAGGATGGGTTCGTGTGAATAGAGTCGAGTTTAATGCCCGTAACACGCAATGCTGCATGCTTACGCATAGATCTGTGTTCGTAAATGATGCTGCATCTGTTGCTATCAGTGATATAGATATTACGAAGTCGAAAGCTTTTGATGTTCTTGGCAAGAAAATTCAGTGTGATATCCGATGGACTAAGCACATTTTTTTAAAGAAGCTTTCAAGTGCCTCGATTTTCTAAAACGATGTATGAGATACTTAACTCCATCGGATATTCGTACTATTTATACCACCTATATCCGTCCAAAAGTAGAATACAACTCTCATGTATGGGCCTGCGGCCTCTGCGGAGTTGCTCGAGTACAGACAACGCCCAAGAGGCTCATTGGGGGGATAGTACGTTATCCAACTCTATTGATTTTCTAGAGCATCGAAACGATGTGGGATCTATTTCACTTTTTTATCGTTACTACAATGGTAAGAGTGCTCTAATGAAATTAGGAAAGTTGTTTCCGTTACTGCGTTGAAATCGATTTTCGTTGCGAGCACATCCGTTTGTGATTGATTGGCCAGAGAATTGCACTACGTATTACAGGGAAAATTCATTTTTTAGCAGAACAGTCCGTATGTGGAATAAACTCCCTCCAGAGATTATTGCTCTCACTTTTATTGAAGGAAAGTTCAAATCGAATGTTCACAAACAATACTCCCTCTTTCCTTCTCCCAATAACCTAGAAGTTCTGACACAATGCATTGCATTGCATGTGTAGAGGTCATTCCCGGAGTGTTGGTCCGAAGAAAAAAAATATTATAATTATTAACATTAAATATTGTGTTCATCAGCAAAGAATCGTTGTGTACTGTATTTTGTTTGCGTACACTTAAATCTGTTGCATCAAAATAATGACAATACGCTGTTTTAAATTCCTCAGGATATAAGTTTGTTTGACTTTTGTCATTCCTCCCACTCCGGGGGCATGCAGTCTTGCTGGATCTCTTCCCCATCTTTACATGTGCCTTCGGGGGGAAAAAGGCGGCACCAATCGCCTGGGCTAGCAGGAGCCCCATATTGCAAGAGACATAGTACTTTCGAAGACCGGCCAGTGAGATGGAAACACACACTGGTATCTCGGGAACCAGCGGGAACCCTGTTGTGGTGATTAGTTAGGCCCCTCGGGGAGCAACGAGATGGCTGTGGTTTAAATCAGGCTTTGAAGAAAGTTACGAAGAGTTGTTAACGAAAAGAAAAGGTTACCATACAAATAAACATCCTAGTCGGCTTGTAACAGCACCAGGAGCTGGAAAGTCTCCAACTCTTAAGCAAGAATTGCCAGCACGGCTCTACTACCGTGCACTTGAAAATTGCTACTTAGGCGAATAGGCACCTAGTGTGTATGCGTCTTCAGACATGGGTGAACGCTTTTTCTTACACCCGCTTTTCCCTACACCACCACCACATGGCTCGGTACCGATGTAAATCTTGTCACGTTCTGTTGTTATTCCCCTCGGTGAAAACCCTCGTTACTGGCTGTTTGTTCGGTATGACCAGTGAGCGCTTTCGATGCTTTTAGATAGTATCGAAGAGTTAGTATTATGTCTGTTAGTCAAAATAATGTCGGGTTATGTCGTTTTTCAATTGCGGCAACACTAAACAACATAATAGTTTTGACATTTAGTTTTTTGACGTATTCGTAGTGGAAGCATTGGTAATTGTTACAATAGATTCAATTTCGCACGAAAATCACATTAAGTTAATTAAAAGCCAATATGAAAATGGTGGTTCTTTTAAAGTTGAATTTCGTAAAATTCCTAATATATTCGGACAGAAGGACGATTACTTCTTAGACCGCTATTAAAAATTTGATCACTAATTTTGAGTCAACAAGCTCGATACAAAATGTGCGATCACCAATCACGCTTGCTCGACGGGTAATTCAATTAAAAATATGGCAGCCGTGAGCCACAGTGTTGAAGCAGTGTTGTTCAGTGTGACCGTGGTACAGATATAATTTTTCATTCATAACTGCCAAACTTTGCTCTTCCCAATACAGGGCGTGCGCCGGAAAGATATATTACTTTGTTTATCATTTCTGATAAAATGAAAGAGAATGGATCTTATATTGATAAATGTTTTATTCAATGTCGGCAATTATGTCTGGAATACAATAGCCTCACAAATGCGAGCCCTTTTGAGCACATTTTTCATTACATTCTCACACGTTTCACGCGGTATTTCATTAATTTTATCACGAATATTTTCTTTGAGTTACTCAAGGGTTTCTGGTTTGTCTGAATAAACCTTGCTTTTTAGATATCCCCACAAAACATAGTCTGAAGCAATCAAATCAGGCGACTGTGGAGGCCAATCAATATCACCGAATGCCGTTCATTCAAATATTTATTCAAATGAAAATGTGCCTTGTCACTTATTATGAAATTTTCAAGAAATTCGGGATTATCATGGGTGAGCTGTAACATCCTATTGGCATATGTACGATGTCGTAAATGGTCTGGGGTTGAAGAAGCTTTTGTGTCAACTGAATCTTATATAGAAACAAATGCAAATCCTTGTGCAAAACTGTGATCAAAATTGTTCTTTGAAGACCAAACTTCTAAGCACGGCGTCGAATTGAGGTTGATCGATTATTTTAAACACTATCTTGAGCAGCAGTAATGTTTTCAGCCGATCTTGCAGTACGTTGTGGCCCATGAATGGGGCTATCACCTACAAACCCTCTTTCTTCGAAATCATTTACTACAGGATAAATTGTGCATTTTGTTGGCACACGTTGTTTTTCTCAAAAATTTCACGTAACTTTCTCATCGTCACAGTAATCGAGGATTTTTAATTTAATTAATTTATTAATAATTAATTACAATAATACAATTATAGTAACTAACAAAGCAATAGAGAACTACCTACTAAGGCTTTCGTCTCGTAAAATTATATAAGCTTATTTATAACTTGTGAAGAAGATTACAATTTAATATAAATTTATGGAAAATTTTAAATGTTGTGATCGTTAATATTTTTTAAACAGCTTGATGGTTGAATAAATTCGAACCGTTTTGTTCTAATATTGTGAGAAATTTGACATTCGTCCAAAATATGGGAAGTGGCAAGTTGCGTATTGCAGGTGGAGCAAATAGGACGTTGGGACCTATCTATTAAATATTTGTGCGTTAATCTGCTGGCCAATTCTCATTGTAACTATAAGGTTGGAAATCTTCCTAGGGCAGTTCTTAGGGTAACTTAGTCGTTTTTTGACTTGGATTTTAATTTTTGTAAGCATACTGGTAGCTGGAGCATTACATGTCCTTCAGACTTGTATAGAAGTTTGAAATTAGATTTAAAATATCATGATTTTCAAAAGTCTATACACAGTGTAAAGGTCTATACTTTGCCTGCGCAGCCACAGCGTCGGCCTGTTCATTACCTAGTGCTCCAACATGCGATGGAACCCACATACATAATCTTGATCTTGTTAGACTTTTTAAGCAAATGTTTCTAATTTTGAAGATCAGAGGAGAATCGTACAAAGTATTCTTTATCGCCAAAATGCACGAAAGACTATCAGTGGCAGTTTCGGTCGTGAAGTTGTAGCAGTAGTTGTGAAGTAGAACGTGTCCGATGATCATACCATTCTCTTGTACAGCCGCAAAGGAAGTCATGTTATTTGATCTTGAACCATCGATAGTCGAGGATTAATTTTGATAAAATGATCGTTAAATATATGAACTTTCAAGACTAATGTTTACCAAAATGGCGGCAAAACAAAGTAGTATACTCTCCCGGCGGACACCCTATACAATAAAAATATGTTGTTTTAGAAAGCAAACTTCTTTTTGAAGAATCCTATAATACTACTATGTAGTAGTATAGATACTATCTATCTCCCCGCGGGGGCACATAAATATGGTCTTTATAGAATTCCACTATCTAGACACAATGCAACTGGGGAAAAAGGGAGCCCAGTCCCCTGAAGGCAGCAGGGGTTCAACTGGAAACTCCACTTTATTCCCACGGGAATCAGTAATGCCCGCAGAGTTCATTATTTGTCTCTGTAGACACTTAACTGTTGTCTGGCTGATTATTGAGGTTGGCCCTTTATGGGAGTATCTTGGTGGTTGTG
Source organism: Trichopoda pennipes (assembly GCA_030448955.1). Lineage (NCBI taxonomy): Eukaryota > Metazoa > Arthropoda > Insecta > Diptera > Tachinidae > Trichopoda > Trichopoda pennipes. The sequence continues at coordinate 4,788,156 of JASKUP010000021.1, read as the reverse complement.
GTTTCGCGGCCCCATAACAGTATAATGGTTATTATGGTGGCCAGGATCATCTCACTGTTAATGACACCCTAAGTGAATGTTCCAGTCCAGTGAGCATGCTAGACATGTGTTCGGGACAGGAGTTGGAAAGTCTTCAACTCTTAAGCAAGGAGTGATAATATGCAGCCCTGCTCTGGAATCATCGAAGTTGCAACTAGAAAGTTCTGTTGCATAGAATTATAGCTTCGGCTTCCTAGGACGAGCATGACGTTCCAAATTATGCAGTGCTTAGATCCACCGTCTGATTAAGGCTTCATGGCCAGGCGCGGATGTAAATCGAATCACATCAAATACTATCTATCTATATACACGAATTTACTATATAAACAACTTAATACAAGTTCTTTTGAATCTGTTTGCCTATTTTTGGGGCGATATGACCACAAATGTAAGAAAAATCGTCCACTTGTTATTTTCCATATTGAAATATTTATTTTGCTTCTGGTTATAAAATGTAATTCACTCTGAACAAAAGGTTTGTTTGTTTATTCCACAGCCATTAATTTATTAATGCACTCCAACTTAACACAACGAATGAGGCAGTAGTTCCTATTTTGTGCTTTTGTTTTTTTTTTTTAATTTATTTTTCTTTTTCATTTCGTTTAAACTGTATTTTCTGAAAAGTGTTTTTTTTACATTTCTTGTTTCTTGTCTCCTTTTATTTTTAAAGAATTATTTAAAATATTTCTCGTTTTGTTTTGATTTAAGAATTTCTCTTAAGTGTTGATTTGTAAAGCTTTTCTATTTACTCTTTAACTTTGCTGTTAAGCATTTAAGCTTTTGGAATTTGTTGACTAATAAGTAACGCTTGTGTTCTTCAGTAGTATTTTATTATTTACTTCTCTTGGGTACGGTGTATAATGTGTCTAAAACACTAAAATTTGCATTTGTGTCATAATAATAATAAAAAATTATAACAAAAAAAAAATTAATAAATAAACAAAATAGTGTAAAGAAAATAAAAAATATTAATTTAAATTTTAAATATAATATTAATAAATAAATAAAATGTTAACAATTTTATAAATTAAACAACAATATGTTTAAAAAATATTGTTTTGTGAAAAGTGTGTAACATGTGTTTTATTTCCCTTGTTCAGTTTTATTTTCTTTTTTTTAAATGTTAAAGTATAAAACAAGTTTTTACAGTGTTCTGCATTCTGTTGAAAATTTTCCAATTTACTACTAAAAATATATTTGCCTTTTTTTGGACGTGTTCATGCTCATTCAATCATATAATTTATAGTTTTTTTTTTTTTTTTTAATAAAAATTTATAAATTTTTTTCTTGTTATAAATTAAAGTTTTTTTTTTCACTTTTAAGAACATGCGCTGTTATGCTATGAGTTATTATATACAACTCTCTTTAATTTCCTTCAGTTTTTTATTAGTTATGTGTGTAAGTGTCTATACATACTTACATACAAACAAACGTAGCTGAACGATTTTAAGGACTAGGTCAATTTTTGTCTATTCCATCTTCCTGAGTTATCGATTTTTAAAGTTGTAGACACAAACACTCAAATGTTCGAGTCAAACTGGTAACAAATAAATACGTGTGATAGATTATATACACTAACTGAAGTCGACTGCAGAATTGTTTTTTTTTTTTTTTTGTTTTTGTTTCGGACCAGCACTCAGGGGTTGACCCCTACTCATGCAATGCATTGTACCAGCACTAGGAAATAAGGTTATGGTGAGGAGGAAAGAGGAAATAGTGTTTGTGTACATTCAATTTGAATTTTCCGACATTGAAAGTGACAGGAAAAATCTCTGGAGAAAGTTTATTCCACATACGAACTGTTCTGGTAAAAAAAAAGAATTTTCCCTGTAATGCGTTGTGCGCTTCACTGTCCAATCGACCACAAATGGATGCGTTCTCAACGAAAATCGAGTTAATAGGTAAAAATGCCCCTGTAGACTAGTAGGTAGTGTACTTACTAGCTTGTTAGTATGGGGGTTGTGGGTTCGATTCCCAACAAAGACCTTGGTTGTTTTTTTTTTCACTACAAAAATAAAAATTGACTGTCGGTGGGGCTGCTTAGCGATGAAGGCATGATCGCTGTGCTGTCTTTATACGCCAGTTAATTTCCGACTATCCTTCTACTTTCACCACCTGTTTCATCTCTTCTCTATCCATTTCCTAAAGAATGTAGCACGATACTTTTCTTTAAAAAAGAAAAAAAAAAGGTAAAAATTTCGTTAAACAGTGAAATACAACCCACGTTGCATCGATGCTCTAGAGAATCAATAGAGTTGGATACCCTACTGTCTCCAATGAGCTACTTGGCTCTCTCTTGTACGCGGTCAAGTAACTCCAAAATAGACTTTGAAACGCCGGCCCATACATGAGAGTTTTCTTCCATCTTTGGACGGATATAGGTGGTATAAATAGTACGAAGAACGAATGGAGTGAAATATCTCTTACATCGTTTTAGAAAACCGAGACAGCTTCTTGAAAGCTTCTTTCGAAACCTGAAAAATGTGTTTAGACCATCGAATATCACACTGAATTTTAATGCCAAGAACATCAAGAGTTTCCGATTCCGTAATACTCATATCACCCATAGTAACAGATGCAGCACCAATATCGAACACAGATCTTTGCATAAGCATGCAATATTTCGTCTGACGGGCATTAAAATCTACTCTATTCGCACGACCCCTTTCCGAGATTGTTGCGAGTTCGTGATTAAGCGTTCCGCCTTTTGAAACCCAGCTGCAACTTGTCCGGTCTATTAATTAATAAATACGAATAACAAATAGGGTTGAAAGTTTTGCTAAGAAAAATAAGAAATATACGGTAGGAGAAAGAACGGAGCCTTGTGGTGCCATCTATAACAACTCGTATAGTGCGATTCCTGATAAAACTCGACAAGTTTTAACAGAAGTGCAGAAGTGAGTGTTTGTCTCCAGCTTTATGGAGTACACCAAATTGATAACACAGCATAACACATGGTTTTGAATTTATCCCAAAAAGAAGGGCCTTCTGCATCTTTAGTTTTGTGAAGTTGGCCGCATTATGACAACACGAATGTTTTTGCTCAAGGTGGATTTTTATAACTTCTTCTATATTTTAACACGATTATGTCTTAGTATGCCATAGCGAATATCTCTGAAGTTTTATATTCAAGATGTAGACATTGAATATGACAAAAAAAAAACGAAACAATCCTACCCAAATACCCATTATTCTCCAATATCTCTATTAAAAATCCACAAATATGCTGTGTTTTTCTTTATATACTTTATGTTGTCTGAAAAAGAAAATTCCGATTCATATTACTACTATTTTTACATAGAGCATATGAGAATTATATTTATTATCTATACGCATGAGAACAAAATTTAAAACATTATCAATTATTTTCCATATCCATCCTCATTAAAATTGACGTTTGTGATAATTCTGATGATCATGTTTTCTTTGTAGACTGTTCATATTCATGTCCTGAGCCTGCATCATCATCCGAATTAGATAATAATATTCAAAGCATATTTTTTTGTTCAGTGTGCCCATCAATTTCGGTACTATCGTATTTAAATTTCATAACTTTATTTACTTTATTTACTAATTTTTTACATTTCGCTTTTTCATTGACATGGTCACTTGGTGGAACCTCTCTTCTTGTTTGTCCCATTGCTGAGGTAATTGTGGGCAAACTTGAGGTTAGAAAGTAAATTGGCATACATCCGCTCTTTTCGCAAAACTTTTAAGCAAATTTTGCAGCAAAGCTACGCTTATCTCGTGTATGCAGTGCCGAATTTAAACTTTCAGAGCGTCAACTCGGCCTTTCTGATATGCCCAGAGAAAATAATCCAGTGGCGTTAAATCGCATCGGCAAATTGACATAGCCAAATAGAGAAATTACGCCACCGAAAAATTGTGGTGCCCCTGTAGGCTAGCAGGTAGTGTACTAGCTTGTAAATATGGGGGTTGTGGGTTCGATTCCCAACGAAGACCTTGGTTTTTTTCACTACAAAAGATAAAAATTGACTGTCGGTGGAGCTGCTCAGCGATGAAGGTATAGTCACTGGTCGCTGTTGCTGTCTTTATACGGCAGTTAATTTCCGACTATCCTTCTGCTTTCACCACCTGTTTCATCTCTTCTCTATCCCTTTCCTAAAGAAGGTAGCACGGTACTTGACTAAATAGGCATTCTTGCCTGAAGTGCTACTTCTCTTTAAAAAAAAAAAAAAAAATGTTTCACCTTTAAGACCTGGCAATTGGCTGTTGATCGTGTGATTGTGCGATTTAACTCTGGTAAACAAACGATTAATTGGACAACAACAGTCGCCGCGTTATTGCTGATATACTGCCACAAATTAAAAAGAAACAGAGAGAACACTGAAGATGGCAAATAGCCGAAACCGGTTTGTTCACAAACCAAATTTGACGCCGGTTGACGTAAAATCAAACCCAAATAAAAAGAAAAACATCATCAATTCTCCAGATTAGACTATGTGCGAGTAAGCCGTGGTGATCATAGGCCAGCAGTCATATTTAAATTATAATATCTTTCGAATTGAGCAAATTTTAAGCGAATTTAGAAAATTCATCTTTGTTTTATTCCATTCCAAAGTTGTATACTTTGCTAAAAAAGAAACACCCTGTATAACATTGGAAAAACTACGCTATTCATTGCCCTTAATAATAATTAAAAAATTACGTCGTACATATTTCAATTTAAACAACTCCCATCTGTGTATATCAATTAATGCACAAAAAAAATATTCACAGATGGATGGAAACAACTGTGTGATTCGATTTACATCCGCGCCTGGCCATGAAGCCTTAATCAGATGGTGGACCAAACCACTGCATAATTTGGAACGTCATGCTCGTCTTAGGAAGCCGAAGCTATAATTCTATGCAACAGAACTTTCTAGTTGCAACTTCGATTATTCCAGAGCAGGGCTGCAAATCATCACTCCTTGCTTAAGAGTTGGAGACTTTCCAACTCCTGTCCAGAACACATGTCTAGCATGCTCACTGGACTGGATCATTCACCTAGCGTTTCATTAACTACGAAATGATCCTGGCCACCATAGAACCATAGGCTGATATGGGGCCGCGAAACCACAACCACCAAGATACTCCCATAAAGGGCCAACCTCAATAATCAGCCAGAGAACAGTTAAATGTCTAAAGAGACAAATAATGGAACTCTGCGGGTCACTGATTCCCGTGGAAATAAAGTGGAGTTTCCAGTTGTACCCCTGCTGACTTCAGGGGACTGAGCTCCCTTTTTCCCCCAGTTGCACAGGTCTAGATAGTCGAAGTTCTATAAAGACCATATATATGTGCCCCCGGGGGGTAAGATAGACTGGAAAAATTTTAAATCAATAATTTTTGAATGGATTTAAATTTGTAAAAATATTTTTATTAATTTTGAGAAAATTTTGCTTTTTGGTGTTCGCCGAGAAGTTAGAGTACTTTGTTTTGCCGCCATTTTGGTAAACATTCGTCTTGACAATTCATATTTGGAAGTCGTGAAGTAGACAAAATCAATTTTTTATGGAAAAATATTCGATAAATCAACGTGTTTTAATCGTTAAAACCAGATTGATTTTATCAAAATCAATCATCGATTATACTGTGACGATGAGAAAGTTTCGTGAAATTTTTGGAAGAAACAACGTGCCAACAAAAGGCACTAGTTGTATCGTATAGTGAAGGATTTCGAAGAAATAGGGTGATAGACCCAAGAATGTACCACAGCGTACTGCAAGATCAGCTAAAAACATTACTGCTGCTCAGTATAGTATTCAAAACAATCCATCAACCTCAATTCGAGGCCATGCTCAGGAACTTGGTCTTGAATGAACAACTTTGGCCATAATTTTGCGGAAGAATTTTTATTTGCTTCCATATAAGATTCAGTTGACACAAGAGCTTCTTTCACACAAGACCATTTACGCCGCCGTACATATGCTAATAGGATGTTACAGCTCGCCCATGACAACCCCGATTTTAATGAAAAAATCATAAAGAGTGACGAGGCACATTTGAATGGTTATGTGAATAAACAGAGTAGTAGCTTCTATGAAATAGGAAACCCTCAAATTATTCAACAGTCACCTTTTTATCCACTAAAACTGGCAGTTTGGTTAGGAGGAATCAGTGGATCTTAAAATGAAAACAGTGTAACGGTAACTATGAATGGTGAGCAATATCGTGATATGATTGAAAACCACTACTGCATGCTTTGGGCTTGATTAACATGTGGTATCAACAAGATGGTGCCTCATCGTATACAGCCAGTATTACAATGGAATTACTGCGATACCTCGTTTCACAACAAGTTATTTCAACAAATGGTAATGTTGATTAGCCTCCACAGCCGCATGATTTGACTCTTCCAGACTTCTTTTTGGGGGGATATCTGAAAAGCAAGATTTATGTAAACAAACCAGAAACGCTTGAGGAACTCAAACAAAATATTCGTGATGAAATTAGTGAAAGACCGCGTGAAAAGTGTGAGAATGTAATGAAAAAGGGGCTCGCATTTGTGAGATTAAGAGAGGCGGACATTTATCTAATATGGTACTCTATACATAATTGCCGACACTAAATAAAACTTTTATCAATATAAGATCCATTCTCTTTCATTTAAGCAAAAGTTAGAAACAAACAAAGTAGATACCTTCCCGGCGGTCAGCCTGTATTTTGAAAATTAGTCGAAATTCTTTATATGTAACCAATTGAAATGATTGATTGATGTCCATCTTGTATTTAATGCACCCCCCGGGGGCACATTTATCGGTCTTTATGGAATACTTGACCATCTAGACCTGTGCTACTAGGGGTATAAGGGAGCCCAGTTCCCTGAAGGCAAGCAGGCAGTCAACTGGAATCTCCACTTTATTTCCACGAGAATCAGTGAGCCCCAGAGTTCCGCTAATTGTCTCTTTAGACTCTTAGCTGTTCTCTGACTGATTATTGAGGTTATTCCTTCGAGAGTATCGTGGTGGTTGTGGTTTTGCGGCCCCAGCTTGAACTGATTTAAGTGGGCCAGGATCATCTCGCCTTTAATAACACCAACGGGTGAATGATCCGGATCCAGTGAGCATGCTGGTCATGTGTTCTGGACCAGGAGTTAGTCTCCAGCTCTTCAGCAAGGAGTAGTGGTTTGCAACCTGCTTTGGATCTGCTGAAATTGCAACTATGAAAGACCTGTTGCTAGAATTTGTTCTCGGCTTCCTAGGGTGTTAATGACGTTGCTTTTCATTCCCAGTGGTTTGACCACCATATGATTAAGGCTTACGGCCAGGTGCAGATTTAAATCTTATCACGAAATGTATTTTGATGCATCCTAAAGTTAAAATTGTTAAAAATATTTAAAACGCTGAAATCAATAAGGAAAACAAGTTGGCTTCCTCTCTCTACTTGTTTGTTTTCATTCACTGCAATTTCTCTTAATACACTATTATTGTTGTATTATGGCTGTGTATGGCTGTGTGTGTGTGTGTGAGTGTGTGCAAGTTTTTATTTAATTTTTTTCTTCTTCCAATGAGAAGAGAGTGAATTATGCCTTCCTCTTTTTTGGTGTTTTTTTATTTTAGCTACTTTTATCATTAATAGCCAGAAAATAACTAAAGAAAACGGAATGAGAATACTACTAGCCAGAGTTGGCATTTCTAGCTAGATTTGATTCACAATTATTGTTGTTTTTCTACCTATGAATCAGTCAGTCAGTCATTATTTTACTGGCATTATTAGCCTCAGTATAATAATTTGTTTTATGGTGTGAACATGGTGTGAACGTAGATTCGTTTTTTATCAACTTGTTTTTGTTTTGTTTTATTTATTAAACATTTTTCTTGCTTTTTGTTTTGCTTTGTTATTGTAATCATCAGCAGTCGTTCGGTGGTGTAAGTTCAGTCTGGCTGGTTTTTAAGTTAAAAAATAAATATTTTATGGGGGGGGGGGGTGATATAGAAAGTACCCGAACTCGTACTTAAAAAGAAAACAATTATAAAACGTGTAGGCAAAATAAAAATGCAAAATAAAATTTAGAAAATTTATTTATTATTATTTTTGTCTTTTAATATTAACACAAGACTGTTTTGTTAAAATTCCCATATTTTTTTCTATTCTATTATTTACTCACTCTTTGTCACTCGCCCATTTGTGTAAAAAGTTGAATATTTTTGCTGCAATTGTATATTTGGAATATATTTTCTTTAACGTTAATTTTATAAAAAAACAAAAAAACAAAATTTCCTTTTTTTTTCAGATCTATGGGCATTTTATTGCCACCCATTTCCCAAGTGACTAATACCCGCATAAATTTAACACAACATCATCGTAACCGCAGTCTTGATAGTGCTTTACAAAGGATACCAGAAGTAAGTAGTTTAAATAAACAAATTGTTCTTAGATAAAAATAAATTTATAATTATGACATTCGCAAACAATAAATTTTTGTGATTTGTCATCTCAACAACTGAGCTATTTTAATAGAATTTTTGTTTGACTACACGGTTAGTTACTCTTAATTGTTTGGAAACATTAAAATTTTGTTTTTAAAATTCTCAAATAAATTCTTAGAAATCTCGACTTAAAGATAGTCAAAAACAAAGCAAACTGCTTCGTGGGTAAACACATCGAAGGAATGCTTTTTGTAGAGGTATAGATCATTGAAATGCAAAAAAAAAAAAACATGAATACTTTATTCGAAATATAATCTTCTGGCATTATAATTTAAATAGCTGACTCGGGAAATCTAATTTTCGATGACTTTTTCCAACATTCGTGGCTGTGTATTGTCGATAACAACACGAATACTGTCCTCCAAGTGGTCAATTATTTCTTGTGTCATATATCTCCACAGAAACCCCCCGGGGGCATGCAGTCTTGGGGTAAAAGGCGGTTACCAGAAGCCTGAAACAAAAGTAGATAGACCTTCGAAGTCCTTCCAGTGACTTACCAACTTGTACCGCGGGAGCCATTCCGGTTCTTGATGAAGCTTTTCGAAGAGTAACGTGATGGCTGTTTTTTTTTCTTGGACTTCCACTTAGGGGACGATCCCTACACATGCAATGCATTGTGCCAAAACTAGAAAATTATGTTATGGCGAGGAGAAAAAAGGGCCTAGTGTTCGTGGATATTCAATTTAGTTTAAATTGTTACATTGAAAGTGGCAGGAAATACTTTCACAATGCAGTTGAATTTCCCCTTCATGTATTTTCTTGATTTCGCTATGTCGTTGTTATGATTAAATACCTCTTGATTATTAACTCCAGGGCCATTTCAAAAACCTGGGTTTACGTAAACAACCTACAAACAGCTGACGTTCTGAAAAATAGAATTCGATGCTGCATAGGCAAAGTAAACGAAAATTTGCTTCAACATTTTCCAAAAAGAGGCACACGTCCGTGGCTACGTGCTAGAGGTGGACGTTTACCCGACATCATATTCCGTTATTATTTCCTATATTCCGAACGTTTTTAATTATATTTCCGTCAGGAGAATATGGTTGCCACAATAGTATTTTAACTCTCAGCTCCTAAATCAGTTCATTTCCCCCCCGTTCGGACCAGTACTCAAGAGATGACCTAAACTCATGCAATGCATTGTACCAGAACTAAGAAATTAGGTTATGGAGAAAAGGAAAGAGGGAGTAGTGTTTGTGGACATTCGATTTGAATTTTCCTATATTGAAAGTGACAGGAGAAACCTCTGGAGGGAGTTTTTTCCACATACGAACAGTTCTGCAAAAAAAAACGAATTTTCGCTGTAACGCGGTGTGCGATTTACTGGAAAATCAACCACTAATGAATGCGCTCTCAACGAAAATCGAGTTAAACGCGATGTAGCGTGCAAGTAATGGCAACAAGTTCCCTAATTTCATTACAGCACTCACCATTGTAGTTACGATAAAACATTGAAATTCATTCCACGTTGCGTTGATGCTGTACTGCCGCTATTAAGCCTCTTGGCCCTCTACTGTACGCAGTCGAGCAACTTCAAAATAGACTGGGGCCCCGGTCCATACATTTAAGTTGTATTCCATTCCGCATATAGATGGTGTAAATAGAACAAAGTTCTTACACCGTTTTAGAAAACCAAGGCACTTGAAAGCTTCTTTAGAAACCTGAAAAATATATTTAGTCCAGCAAACATCACACTGAATTTTCATGCCAAGAACATTAAGAACGTAATACCTACATCACCTATAGTTACAGATGCAGCACCAATTCCTAACTCAGATCTATGCGTAAGCACGCAACATTGCGTTTTACGGGCATTAAAATTGGCTCTATTTACATGACCTCATTTCAAGATTGTCGCGAGATCGCGATTGAGCGTATGTTCCGTCTCACCTCACCTTCAACTGGTTCGGTCTATTGCCAAATGAATGCGAATGATAAATGATGTTGTCATCTGCGAAAGAGTAAATAGGTTTAAAAGTTTGACAAAGAAGGTCATTTAAAAAAAATAAAAAATTGGTTGGGATAAAGAAAGGAGCCTTGCGGTGCGCCTGAATTAATCTGATGAAATCCCATCTGTAACAACTCGTATAGTGCGATTCCTGAGAAAACTGAATATAAATCTAAAGAAATTATCGCCGACACTAAAAGCAGCAAGTGCATCATGCCACACTCTATCAAATGCCTTGGAAATATCTAGAGCCACTACCTAACTCTCTCCGAAATGATGTATGGAGTTGCACCATCGTTCAGATAGGATAGGCTGTGTTATAATCCTAGAACGCGGAAAGGTATAGTTTTCTGCTATCCGATGTGCAGTTTCATTCTCAACAGAATGTGAATGCGGAGGAGATACACTCAAATGACTGGAATGGATGTTTCAAACAGTCGATCAAATGTTTCGGGTGTTTTTATAGAGGTATAGCACTTTGGAAAGAAATAAAACAATGATGTCATTTCTTTAAATTGACATCAAATTTACTTTATTCGAAAGATAATATTGTGGCCTTATAACTGAAATATTATTTTTGGTTTATATAACCGCCATGACCGCCTCGGACGCAGTATAATCTAGAGGTACTTTTGCGGCCATATATCGGCAAATGTTGTCCTCCATGTGGTCAATCATTTTGTGCTTGTCGGCGTAGACTAGCGACTTTACTTACATATCCCCACATAAAATAGTCTAGCGGCATTAAATCGAGCGATTTTGGAGCGATCACGTCTCCGAAACGTAAAACTAAGCAACACGGAAACGCGGCAATCGGGCAGTTAATAACAGGACTCGAGGGAACACCACTAACACGGCAAATGTACATGAAGGGGATGGAAACAATATAATAAATAGCGGAAAACAACGGATACAAAAAGCGCCTCATAGATAACATCAGGAGACAATTTAGAACGAACAAAGAACAGGAGAGGGGGAGGAGAAAGGGGGAATTGGCTACATTAACATATATGGGAGAATCAACGTACAAACTGGCGAAATTCTTTGGAAAACACAACCTCAATACCGCATTCAGAACGGAATAAAACAACCGGGGCAAATATACTAGACAAACAAGGAGTGTACAAATTAACTTGTACATGCCATTATAGCTACATCGGGCAAACAGGACGAAAAATTAAGACCAGATTTAGGGAACACATTAGAGACTATAACAAAAAACTACGAGAACCAAAATCAACTCCAGAATCAAACTTTGCGAACCATATATTTAACAACAAATGTACACCAGGACAACGGTTAAACTGCTTCATACTCAGCACAAAGGAAGGAGACTAAATGTATTAGAAAACATGGAAATATACAAACAAAAAAGATTTGACGGACGAATAATAAATGAACAAATAAACACTGCTTCGGACACAATATTTGAACCGTTGAAACATTTTTACAGGAAAACAAACACTACACTAACACAAAAACGTTACGCAGGTGCACAAGACGAAAGCAATAAAGAACATCATAAACGTACAATTACAGATTATTATGTTACATAAAAGAGGAAAAAAGAACAAACCCAATAGGTTCACACATAAACAAAAACGGACAGCAAGCATGACCGTAAAAGGATTTAGTTAGAAAAAAAAACGAATGAAAAAGGGAGCGACAAATTAGGTAAAAAAAACAGACGAAAAAGGAAGGATGCAGGCAAAAAAAAAGACAAAAAGGGACGAACGCAATAACACGAAGGGAGACACGAACTATATAAACACAACTGACAATAGAACGCAACTAGTACGAGAAGAACACTGAAGATGGCAAACAGCCGAAACCGGTTTGTTCACAAACCAAATTTGACGAGGGTCGACGGAAAACCGTACCCAAATAAGAGTAAAACTAAGCGGTTATCAAGGGTTTTCTTTAATAAATCAATTCTAACAAAAGTTGTGTGACATGTTGCACCCATTGAACTCACAGCTCATGGCTATTGACGAAGCGGTTAGTAATCATACCTCCATAATGCGGTCACTATTAAACGTAACATTCTGGTCACCATCCATTTTTAAAAAAGTACGGACCAATAATTTCACCAGCCCACAAAGCATACCAAACAGTCAGTTTTTCTAGATGTTTTTCTTTGCGTCATAAATGGAATGTAGTTGCCAGATTTCGAAGAAATTTTAGTTGTTAAAAGTTGTTGACGATTAATTTTATTTGTATGCAATTTAAAAAAAACCCAGTTGCCGTCCTTCTTGTCCAAATGTTAATGGCCAGAAGTTCTTTTATTTATTTACAATTATTACTTACAAAATTCAATTATTGTAACTAACATAAAATAGACAGTAGCATTAGCTGCTGTGGCTTCAAACTTCGAAATGAAATTTTCTGACAAATGATAAATTCCCAAATGGGCTTCTCTGTTGTACTCTCTTGTAAGCAATCGAGTAATTTATAAAATACATTTTGAATACCGTACCCTACATTAAAGCTGTATTCGATACTCTCGACATGATTGGCATGTAAAAGGTGACCAAATTTGAGGTTAGGACGTAAATTGCTTGTCAAGAGATTAAACTTCAAGAATTGAGCTTTTATTGTTTGACATTTATTTAGTAAAAAGTTAAGCATGGAACGTTACACTCTTGAGATTAGAATTTTAATTGTGAAAATTCACTATTAAAGTGACAACAGTTTAAAACAATACGCTCAATACTGTATAGCAAAGTGTTGAGAATGAGGATGGAACATTAACTCATCCATCTTCGCTACAATTGGGCATCACTTTAAGCACTTTTCGCAACATTTTGCACAATGAACTTCATCTTCACACGCTTATAACGTTCAACTCATTCAAAAATAATTTCGGCTTTCTTGTTTGTGCCGAACGTTTACGAATTGGGTGTTTAAAAATACTGAACGATGCATTTTGTAACAAAATTATCTTTATCGAAAAACTATTACGTCCAAAGAAAGTTGCCGTATAACCCGGTTTGCAGTCAAACGATATTATGGGCTCGTATTTTTTCTAAAATAAACAAGGCTGCGTTTGCTTTGTATTCTCTGCCTTACCAAATCATGACAGCCAGTTTTTGTGGCGACAATTGCCTAACGATGACAATCCACACAGCCTTCTAAGTGATTTAGCTGTTGCATGAGAAATTTATCAATTTGGCGATGTTAATTGGCCGCCTGCTTCTTGTGTTTTAACGCCGCTAGATTAATTTCTCTGGAGCCATTTGAAAGATCAGGCTTACGGGAACAACTCACAAACAACTGACGCACTCTGTGAAGATTTATTTTTTTAAAGAATTAAGATTTTTACCCGTGTATATTTGGCAACACTGCTCATAATAACTTTAATCATATAAAAATAAGTCGAGTTTTCCTTCCTGACGCTATAACTTTAGAACGCACAAACCGATTTCCACGGTGTTGCATTCGTTGGAAGGTCTCGAGCTCCGTGAGGTTTATAGCAAAGAAGGTGATCCCAAATTATGCTTATTTGCCAGTTATTCCTCGTGCAACGCCTGCAGATGAATTGAATGCTTCCCTGAAGGCATCACCTTTGTGGAATAACGTAAAAACATTATCGCTAACCACTAATATGAGAGTTCAACTTCAAAATGATCAAATTGCTGCACAATTTTCCAAACAATTGTTAGCTGTTGGAAATGGAAATCCCAGTTGAAGGGACAGCTGGATTAATTACTCTTACCAACGACTTTTGTCGATTTGTAGACTCTCAATTAACTCTTATTGAAAATGTTTACCCAAACATTAGTGAGAATTATCATGCTTGGTTAAGTCAACGAGCAATTCTCGCCGCAAAGAATAATGATGTACACGCACTGAATTTTAACCATTCAATCAAAAATCGATGGCGATTTGGTGACAAACAAATCCGTTGATTCCATAACAAATCCCGATGATACAGTAAATTACCCAATGGAGTTTCTGAACTCTCTGGAGTTACCAGGATTTCCACCACAAAACTTGTAACTCAAAGTTGGTCCAGTTATTATGATATTGCGTAATTTGAAACCACCGCGACTTTGCAACGGTACTGGACTTGCGGTGAAAAGACTTATGCTGAATTTAATTGAGGCAACCATTATTAACGGAAAGTACGCAGGAGAAAATGTATGTATTCCTCGAATACCAATGATTCCGATTGATCTTCCGTTTGACTTCAAACGATTGATATTTCCGGTTCGCCTTGCGTTCGCAATGACAATTAACAAGTCGCAAGGCCAATCGCTTAGTGTTTGCGGGAATAATTTAGAAAATCATTGTTTTTCACATGGGCAGCTATACGTTGCATATTCACGAGTTGGGAAACCATCCACTTTATTTGTGTTACCGTCAGACCAAAAAACAAAAAATGTGGTTTACCAAAGAGCACTTTAATGAGACGGATAATTTGCGGACACGTATAACTCTTCGATTCAGTATTTACTTTGGATTCACTTTCATTTTTTACTTACAGAGAACGAAGCCATCTGGTGGCGAAACAGAGTTCGCCGGGTTTTTAATTTTTAGTAAAATTTTCATATAAAAAGCCATTTTTTATATGTGATCCCAAATTAGGCTTATTTTTGCGAAATTCCTCTTATTTACGGAGATACAGCCATTTAAAGTTTTTAGTGAAATCTTCTTAAAAATAGGTCGTGTTTTCTTTCCTGACGCTATAATTTCATAACGCACGAACCGATTTTCACGGTTTTGCATTAGTTGGAAAGGTCTCCGGCTCCCTGAGGTTCAGGAACAATTTCAAGTGAAAAACAGGAAAACAGCGCCATCTCTGATAAATAACATCTACTACAACGGCACCAGTACGTAGTGTGTGGTTTGCGAAGCCATCTGGTGGCAAACGTGGCGAACGCCGGGTTTGCTAATAACTTTATAAATTAAATCTCTTACACTGAGTTTTGTAAATCCCTGTTAATTAGTTAACAGTATAAATAGCTTAAATCTCTTCTACAATTGTGTTATAACGTCCACGTCAAAGCTTTATTAAATCTCTTGTATATTAAGAGTTATTATTTATTATTATCTCTTTTTTGTGTTAAAGAAATATTATTTTTATTCTCTAAATAATTGTTATTGAAATGTTGTTATTTGTCAAAAATTCTTGTTTCTTGTGGCCTGTTATCTTTATTGCTGAATTTATTTCCACCAAGTTGATTAAAGAAAAGAAAGTAGATAGATAATAATACTAAAATAAATATTAAATGCCATATTCCTAAAATATAATTTGGGTTTAAAATGTATTTTAGAAAATCCATTTTAGAATAGACTTTTAGCTAAAATTATATTTTGTAAATATGCTGATGGTAAAAGATTACCACTTCATTTCATTTAAATTTTTAAAATGTTAAATAAAAACTTAGCACAAGAATGGATTTGGTGCTCTTAATTTAATAAAATAAAATTCATCTCTTTTAATTTGTTTTAGGTTGAAGTCTCTTCGCCCAATGCCGAGAGTGAGAATACATTTTGTACGCCATCAATACTGGGGTCAACAATGTGCTCGAAAATTGTAACGACTGCAGCAAATGTAACAGCGGCTCTTACTCCCACCCAAACACCCGCACTGACGTCATCGACAATTACAAAATCCTCGACGGCGGCAGCAGCAGCAGCATTAGCAGTTAATACATCATCATCATCATCTTCATCATCATGTTCTGCATATAAAAAGGCTGAAATTGAAACTGTTTCAACCACAGAACCCACAAGCATGCTAACGGCACAACAATCAACAGGAAGAGACGCAAGAGGGGGTGGAGGAGTAGGGGTAGGAGGAACATTACAACGCAATGATATTAATAACACAGTCATAGGTATAAAAAAAAATAAATAAAATGTTGTATTTAGTCAAAGATTTGCTTCATCTTATTATACTTTTTCTTAACATGAACTAGATTTACAATTTTAATTGCAAAATTTATTATTATACTTGTTTTATTGCGTATTTTTTTTATATATTTTCCTTTTAATTTTGTATTTTTCTCATTATAGTAGAGCCATATTGCGCTAGCACACGTTTAAGACCTAAATCATCAGATTCTGCCATCTCATCATCTTCATCTACAGTGCAACGAGCAGCTTCATCAGTATCTACCGCTTCCTCTAATGCCTCATCAACAAACTCATCATTTGCTTGTGGTTCAAATAATGCTTTAGCCGTTGTAAATGGTTCAGTTCAAGCCAATCAAAATGTCAAAAAACGTGAGGATCTAACCAGTCTGGGTTCTGATGATTCCGGTAAGTAAAAAGAAAAAACAAAAAAGAAAAAAGAAAAAGCAAAACAATTCAATTACCAGGTGTTGGCGAAGGTGGCGAATTCATTTATTTTCGCCGGTCTTTTTTTTCGTCAAATCTTTTTAATATTATGTTTTATAGCAGACGCAGACTAGCTGACCCATTAAGAACGAATTTGTGAGATCGCAAAGAGGAAACGCAAACAAAAAAGCACGATGCCCACCGCGACTCTTTTAACGGCGGCAGTAATCAAGTCCATGCAACAATAGGCCTTTCACCGTCATCCGCCAATGCATATTGGAGGCAGTTGGCGGCTGGCGACGAATTTATGGCGTGTGTGTATTTTTGAAGTAAACAAGCCTCAATATTTAAATAAATGGGACCATATAATATCAAAACATAGCGCACAAAAAAATTAAATGCATTGAATGAATGCATTCAAGTCGATCCAGTCGTGTAGTTGCACGACTGCAGCGCCATCTGCCGGGCTGGTTTGTGAATGTAAACCATCCAAGATGGCACCCAAACGCATGCAAAACAAATTTATTCAGTGACATACACACGTGCAGAAGAATTATACACATAAAGAAGATTTGTATGGAAGGCACCACGGCGTCTTTATCGAATCCCGCCTATATTTGCAGAAGAACTTTAAATATGTCCACTCAACCGAAATACCAAATTCTGTTTAAATACCATTAGCAGGAGCAGAAATATTAGATTCTTAATTTGTAGTTTGCCACGCCCCTTGGTATAATTCGGCCCATATTTGCAGCTGCACTTAAAAAATGCCCACCAAACCGACGTACCAAATTTTGTGCAAATACCGTTATCAGGAGCCGATACCACGCCCCTTTATCCAATTAGACCGAATTGTAAATCTAACCACCCGGGGCGCTACCCAAATGCATACATAAAAATTTCTGTAAATCGGAGGAGTTCAGTCACACACGTACAGTAGAATTATATATATAAAGATGGCCAAATTTGAGGTTAGCAAATAGATGATCTTGAAACCCACACTATTTTTTAACAACTTCAGTTTTATTGATACCGATGTGAAGTAGAAATATAGAAATTAATAATATCAGGCGACGTCAGCGAGTAGATGATTCAAACTCATTCTCAACATTTTGCTATATAGCGACTATTTTTGTATTACTACTGACACTATGAGCGTGTTGGGTTGATCTATTCTCAGCAACAATACCATGAGCCTCAAATTTAGTAACTAAATTAAGCACAGCAGGGATCTTATATAGATTTAAAGCTGCTTGAATTTTACGAAGTGGTGCAATTTTCACAGTTTTTCACATTTAATCATTTGAGAGACAATTTACTTCCTAATCTCAAATTTGCCCACACATTATATATATATATATATATATATATATATATATATATATATATAAATATATATATATATATATATATATATATATATATATATATATATATAGTTGGATATCACTATCGCCTAGTAAATGATTAAAAGCTTTAAATGAACATTTTTTTACATTTAAACGTTTTCCTTTTGTTAAGGCGAATTATTCAATTTGCTGACTGATAACTATTAAAATTCCTTAAAAGGAATGAAAACCCTATAAAACATAAACATTATAATATGACATTTAATATATGTATATCAAATTGTTAGGTATCATCTGTGGATCTGACTCGGATCAAATATCTTTAAATCGCATTCGACATTCACACGAATCTTTGGATTCCGGCGAAATGGATAATGAAGAAGAATGTATTGATATGTTGGAAACGACATCGATGGATGAAGAGTATAATATGTTACAATCAGATCTGTGTTTCTATCAATCACCCGACACAGATTGTCTCACACTTAGACCTTCCAAAAAGAAACTTAACAACGTTCTCGATAAACAACATAATAGCCAGTGCAATGAGAAAACTTCACTCAAAGATGGAGGTCAAAGTGATGATTTGCTAGCAGCTGGAGATGATGATACAATAAGCGAACGTCAACGTTATCGTGAAATGAATATGTCACAGGCGGCTATAAATATGGAAAAATGTAAAATTACAACAGAGTGTGAAGACCTTCATAATGAAACTAATTCACAGGATGTTGTAGATTTTCCAACGCCCTCTATAAACCCTTGTACTCAACCAGTTGTAGTGACTAGCACAGCAGGCGGGGCCAGCGGTAACAAGACGCCATCTACACCAAGTGAATCATCGAAAAATGATGTTCTATTTAAGAATTTCTTTGGGGCCACTAAGAATGCTATATTTCGCACAGCTCAAAGTATAATTGAAAATCATGAAAAGAAAAATGCCTCCAAGCAAAATCAAAAGGCAACAGAGGATATTCCTAACACAACTGGCTGTGTAACACCAACAGACCAAATTAAATCGCCAACGGACATTTCCAAAAAGAAAGAATTCTTTAGTTTATTAACAGCACATGCAAGTAAGAAAGCAGCAGCAGCTGCTGCAGCTGCAGCCTTATCAAACAGCTCGACGGCCAATTCACCGGTAACAACTCCTCTAACACCCAATATTGATCATATGGGAAGCATAATGGAGAAATCGTGTGAAAAAGTTGCCTCAACATCATCGTCATCAACATCAGCATCACCAGCTACTGACAACATGGAGAAAACTTTAAACTTACAAGTACCTAATGCCACTTCCAGCTCCCACAGCAACAATAATTCTTTAACTCTAACAAAATCATCGTCAATATCATCTTTAAACAAGCTCAAAGTACCCGGAGTTGTAAAATGTTTTATCAAGGAGCGTCCCACATTATCGCAAGATTTAGCAAATCAACAAAAGACTGAAAAGGGTCCCAGTGGCCTATTGAGATTTTTTGAATCCCCAGTTTTTAACATACACTTCGCCATACATTATCTCTTTTATTCCAAGGAACCAGGTGTTCTTAGTTTTATTGGCAACAAGATCTTCAGTTTTCCTGATCAGGAAGTAGATTTATATATACCACAACTCATTGTCATGTACATACAAATGGACGAATTGGCAGAGGTTCTAGATCCCTATTTAACCATTAGATGTCGTAAATCTGTAGACTTTTCTCTAAAGTGCCTATGGCTATTGGAGGCCTATAATTATCAACATGTCGATACCATGGGTAGTCGCAAATCACAATTGGCTCTAATGAAGGAGATCTTCTCAAAGAAGGAACGGAAACAGTTAAGTAAAGTTGGTGATACAAAAGAGTCTCATAATTTAACCTCAGCTCAGCCTGCTAATGCTATACATCAGAGTATGGTATCACCTCTAACCAAAAAAACCCATCATAGATCACAATCAGATGCCACCGTACTATTGGCCGACTCCAGACGTGCAAACTTCAACTTAAGTATATCAAATCGCCTGTACCAACAACCCCCCTACACGACACAAACCTTGCCTCTAACACCCGCCAAACTATGTCTCGGTGATCTAACTTCAGGTCGAGCTTTCGACAATGGCTGTACTTGTTTTGAAACTGTACGCGGTCAGTTCAATGATCTGCTGGGTCAGAAAACGGTGTGTTCCTGTGGTGCTCCCAAAGCGGCACCACAGAAAGAATTTATGAAAGCTCTTATAAATGTGGGGAAAAACCTTGACAATCTTCCCTCAAAAGCTGAAAAAACTTCAGCTTTAAGAATGTTTTTAAATCTTATCAATAAAAATCTTCCTGCCCGCGTTTGGTTACCGCTATACTCTGACATTCCGCATCATGTTGTACGCATCACAGAGGAAAAGACTGCAGTTTTAAATTCGAAAGATAAGACACCCTACATAATTTATGTAGAAGTGGTAGAGGTGCCAGATATCTATTCATCATCGCTTATACCCAAAATGATGCCTTCATTGCGCCATACAAAGTCCGAAGAACATTTGGAAGGTGGCCTAACAACAACCACTTGCCAACATGCTCAACATCATGCCACTTGTAGTCGTACTTCCAGCTGTAGTAGCCACAGTGGTTCATCAGCATCATGCAAACATAAGATGGAAAAATTGTCTGAATCATCAATAGGCATATCTGAACAGCAATATCATCATCATCATCACGGTTCCTCAATGGAACAACAAACATTAGCTGTGGCCAACAGTGTTGTTGTTGGATGTTTAGCACCGCCCCAACTTAACGAAGATGATGTTTGGTCTCAAGAAGATGATGAGATAACGGCCCAATATTTACACATGCGTAAAATGCGTTCACAATCCGAACGTGATGCCATTTCACAGATGTCATTAGATTCTTGTGACTCGAGGGATCAAGGTGAGTACATTTTCAAATGATTTTAAAGCCCTTAAAAATTTAGTTACGTTTTATTTATTTTCGCTTGTTCATTTCACTTTTTCAATGCAGGTCTGCCCGTTTTGTTTAATATTGGAGATGTACGTACCCGCCATTGCAATAATTTAAATTGTGAAAATACAAAATCGTTCAGTAATGATCCAGAAGATCCTTCAGCAGCAGCTCTTAAGGTACAAAAAATTACAGTTTTTCTTTTTATAAAAATTTTCCTTGATTTTTAATTAATTTTTTTTTTTTAAATAGGAGCCTTGGCATGAAAAAGAAAAGCAAATACGGGACTCTTCGCCCTACGGACATCTTTCCAATTGGCGTCTACTATCGGCTATTGTCAAGTGCGGCGATGACTTAAGACAAGAACTAATGGCCACCCAATTGTTGCATGTGAGTTTAATTAATTAATTCATTCCTTCAAATGTTTCAAAATGTCTTTTCCGTAATTCTATTTTAGATGTTTAAAATTATATGGCAAGAAGAACATGTCGATCTCTGGGTGCGGCCCTACAAAATTGTCTGTCTATCCAATGATAGTGGTCTAATTGAACCGATATTGAATACCGTGTCGGTGCATCAAATCAAAAAGAATTCAAATAAATCACTACGTGATTATTTTGTCGATGAATATGGACCGGCAGAAAGTGATGCTTTTCGTTTCGCTCAAAAGAATTTCGTACAAAGTTGTGCAGCCTATTGTTTAATATCGTATCTGTTGCAGGTTAAAGATAGGTAACTTACATTATTACACACTTCAGCTACAAAAACAATTTATAAAATTTATGAATTTTATTTTTTCTCCATTTTTTTTGGTAATCAGGCATAATGGCAATATTTTGCTGCACTCCGATGGCCATATTATACATATTGATTTTGGTTTCATTTTAAGCATATCACCTAAAAATTTAGGTTGGTATAATTATAGTTTTTTTTTTGTGTTGCTATTGTTGTTGTTATATTTAATCTTTTTCATTTTCTTAAGGTTTCGAACAATCTCCCTTTAAATTAACACCTGAATTTGTGGATGTCATGGGTGGTACAAATTCGGAATATTGGCGTGAATTTAATCGTTTATTATTAGTGGGCATGATGACAGCTCGCAAGCATATGGATCGCATAATAAATTTTGTTGAAATAATGCGCAGCAGTAAGTATTTTCTTTTTGTATTCGAAACAGTTTTCACAACTCAAGTTATTTGAAGCTCGATTTTTGCAACTAAATAAAAATTGTATATTCTCGATAATAGAACTAAAAATTTTATTGAAAAATTTGATATAATTTTTAAAATTACAATCGTTTTTAATGATTTAAATATTTACAGCCGTATGCATAAAAACTTAAAGTAGGTTTAACTGCCGCTGTTAAGCACAATTTCCTAAAGTTTTATTTAAAAAAAACGTTTTTATCTTAACATACGTTTATTAACTTTGAAGTAGGAAAAACCTACTTTAAACCTACAATAAATTAACAGTTCAATTTTATTATTGAAAGTTCAAAAACAAAACAAATTGTGTTTACAATAAACTGAGCCGTTTATTTTAAAAGTGCCATAAGTTACTTTGTTATTGTCATCTTTTAATTTTAAATTAGTTTATAAAACATTTTAATTTTTAGCCATTTCAACTAGTCTGTATTTAGTTTTCTTTCTGAAACAGATTTTTCTAATGATTGTATTGAAATAAAATCTTTTTTCTCCATGTTATGCACTGTGAAGGACTTTTTCGACAGGGGGCTATTACTACTATTACTATTTTGCTCTTTACATAAGTCACTATGTGCAATAATATGCTTTTGAGTTGTGACATTCTTAGATATTTTATACAACACGAAGCAACCTCCTGAGAATAAAAAAATAACAAAATAATGCTAATTATGTGTAGTATATTAGATATCACTATAATATAGTTCAGTAAACTGCACTATTCTTTCGTACTAATAAAAATAAGTGCAATAATCACAATAATACTTCACACACCCTTATCGCATGTTTCCATTTCTTTCACACTAAGCTCGTTAATTAATTTCCTGAGGTCAGCGACTAACGCCACTTTCAAAATAAACATTTTTGTTATACCTTTAATTATCAACACTCCTTTCAAAGAAAAATCAATACTTCTTAACTTATTAATTTCAAATTTATTAAAAATGAAAAAAAAACTGTTCAGTTGTGACTTATGCTACTTTAATGTAAACGGCTTAAGCTGTCAGTTTTACTTTGTATTCCAAAAATTTTTTAAAATGCTTATTAAAAACAAATTGTAGTATACAAATAATAATAAAAACTAAAATATAACATGCTATTCAATATAAAATATTTTTACATCATTATTTTATATATTACAAAAATATATTTATAATTAATTATTTTAAACAAAAGTTTTATTGATGTACATATAATCAAAACAAAGCTCGCTATCCGAATAATTATTTTTTTAATATGAACAAATTCTTTTTTGGGTGCTTTGCTTTTTATTAAAATGATTAATAAAAAAACAAAAAAAAATATGTTGATTTGCTGAAAACAATAAAAACATTTTTTATGGATCTAAATACCCGGATAAATAAAATAATATTCATTTTTATACATCGTTAACTACAACAGGACAACTGAAAATAGTGGCTTTGCCAGCATCAAAATACTAATTTTACTAAAGCATACATTAGCTAAAGTACTGTTTATGAATACCATTTTTTAACAAACGTCGTCTGTTAGTCTTAAAGTGTTTGTTAACTAACGTGTACTTTAAAGCTCAATAAAGCGTTTTTTATGCATACAGCCGTTAAACATTTAAATTATTTTTAAAGAAATTCGAAGTTTTGTGTTGCGTATTGGCAAATTACTCTTTAAAATAACAGCTGAATTAGGAATTATTTTATAAAATTTAGTGTTTCCATATTTTGCACAATAAATCACAATTTTTTTTTTTTTTTATATCGGGCTTTTCGACAAGAAATTTGTTTTTTAATTGTGGCAACACCAACAACATGATAGTTTTAACATTTAGTTTTTTGTCGCATTCGTAGTAGATGCATTGGCAATTGTTAAAATAAATTCAATTCGCTTTTAAATACCTAAAATCCACTATAAAAATAAATGGTGGTTCTGTTAAAGTTACATTTCGTAAAATTTGTGATATTTTCGGACTATATAATCGTCCTTCTGAGACCGCTATTGAGAATTCAGTCGTTGAATTTGAGATGACAGGCTATATACAAAATGTACTCCTGAGTCACAGTGCTGAATCAGATCCAAATTTATGAATTCCTCAATGTTTTCAGCAATTGGGGTTAACCAAAACCACCACCACATAGCGAATTTTGGAAAGCCTTTAAAGCCTTACAAGGTTCATCTAGTGCAGAAGTTGAAGCCGACCGACCATTCACATCGCCGTAGATTCGCTCAATTCATCCAGGAACAACCGGCTGGTTTTTCTGAAAAAATCATTTCTTCAGACGAAGCCCATTTTCACATTTGGGCTTCTGAAAATCCTAGAGCGGTTATTGCTCAACGTGTCACTGTATGGTGCACTATGTGGTCTGGAGGCGTGATTGAGCCGGTTTTTTTTTTTTTTTATTTGAAGATGAGGCTGGAAATGCGATAACAGTCAATGGAACAGGCTATCGCGAGATGTGGACAACTCAATTTTGGCCGAATATTAACGGCGTGGATATCCCTGACATATGATTTCAACAGGATAGTGCCATATGTCACACAGCCAATAAAACGATCAATTCAGTGCAAACCAAGTTTCCCGCTCGCATTCCCCCCAGGGGGCACATTATAGTCTTTTTGGAACCTACTATTTCATTTAGATTGGTGTCTTGCGGGGTAAAAGGGAGCCCAGGCCCCTCAAAGGCTAGTAGGAGTCACCTGGACAATCCACATATTTCCACGGGAAATCAGTTGCCCCAGAGTACACTATTTGTTCTCTTTAGACAATGATGTGCTCTGACTGGTTATTGAGGTTGGCCCCTATACAGGAGTATCGTGGTGGTTGTGGTTTCGGACCCTCGTGAGAGTTTGTGGGTCGGACCATTCAAATTAACACAATGAATGGTTCAGGTCCAGCGAGTATGAATGCTGGCGTGTTCTTGATAAATAAGAGCTTCATGCGTTCTGGACCAGGAGTTGGAAAGTCTTCAACTCTTTAGCAAGGAGTGAAGGCTGCGGCCTACTTCGGGCTTTCGAAATTGCTACTAGAAGTGACCGGAGGATATACGTATTCGATGGCCTTCTAGGGCGTGGTTGGTGTCCAATCAACCAAGTGGTTTGACCACCATCTGATTATGACTATATAGATGTAAATCAAATCACGCTTCCCGCTCGCAAAAAATCACGAAAATCAGCAGTTAAGTGACCAGCCAGATCGTCTGATCTAACACCACGTGATCATTTATAGTGGGGTTGTGTTAAGGACAGAGTCTATACGGAGTCAATCCAATCGATTTCAGCCTTAAAAGTCGAAATCCGTGTTGTGATTAAAGAAATAGGACCGCCATTTTGCCAAAAAGTGATTAAAACCTTTAATAAAAAAATCGTCAGCTGTCGAGTGGTCATGGAAGACATTTGCCAGAGAAGAAGGGAAAAGTGACTCTTCGTAATACAATAAAAATGTGAATCGTCTTAATCTAAATTTTTTGTTGTTTTCTTTTTTGTTTTAGTAAACAAACTTCTTGTTGTAAACCCCTTTATTTTTTAATCTGTGTACTTGTAAGCAAAGAATTGTTATTTTTTACTATAGGTTTAAAGCAGGGTTCTACATAATTCAAAATTTTTGAGCCTTTAACACGCCGTACAAGTTTGCAAATTAAGCCAATAATCATTTGTGAATAATACTTTAAGGATTTTTTTTTTTTAAATCAGATTATAAACGTACTTTAAATTTTTCTGAATAACACTGTAAATACAGGTTGTCCGCCGGGAAGATATACTACTTGGTTTTGCCGCCATTTTGGTGAACATTAGTCTTGACAGTTCATATTTGCCAGTCGTAAAGTAGACACGTGGCAAATTTATTATGCAAAAAAAATTACTCGATAAAGCAACGTGTTTTAATTGTTAAAACATTTTAATCAAAATCAATTATCGATAACTGTGAGGATGAGAAAGTTACGTGAAATTTTTGGAAGAAACACCGTGCCAAAAAACGCACTATTTACGGTGTAGTGAATGATTTTGAAGAAAGAGGGCTTGTAGGTGATAGACACAAGCATGAACCACAACGTACTGCAAGATTCGCTAAAAACATTACTGCTGCTTAAGAAGCTGTTCAAAACAATCCGTCAACTTCAATTCGATGCCGCGCTTAGGAGCTTAGTCTTCAAAGAACAACTTTGGCCAAAATTTTGCACAAGGATTTGAATTTGTTTCCATATAAGATAAAGTTGACACAAGAGCTTCTTTACGCCGCCGTTCATGTGCCAATAGGATGTTACAGCTCGTCTATGACAACCTCGATTTTCATCAAAAAGCCATAGTGAGTGAAACAAGGCACATGTTCATTTAAATGGATATGTGAATAAACAGAATAGTCGGTTCTGGGAAATGGGAAACACTCAAATTATTTAGCAGTCACCTTTGCATCTAATAAAACTGCACACTAGCAATTTCGTCAGGAATCATTGCAACTTACTTCTTTGAAAATTAAAAGGTCGTAACGGTAACTGTTAATGGAGAGCGATATCGTGATATGCTTCAAAACTTTTTAACCCCACAACTGCATGCTTTTTTTTTTTAAAAAGAGAAATAGAACTCAGGCAACAATGAATCAGTCAAATACCGTGCTACATTCTTTAGGAAAGGGATAGAAAAGAGATGAACCAGGCGGTGAAAGTAGGAGGATAGTCGGAAATTAACTGCCGTATAAAGACAGCACAGTGACCAGTGACTATGCCTTCATCGCTGAGCAGCCCCACCAACAGTCAATTTTTATTTTTGTAATAAAAAAAAACCAAGGTCTTCGTTGGGAATCGAACCCACAACCCCCATACTAACAAGTTAGTACACTACCTAATAGCCTACAGGGGCACCTACTGCATGCTTTGGGCTTGATTAACATGTGGTATTAACAAGACGGCGCCACATCGCATACACCCAAGATTACAATGCAATTACTGCGAGACCTCTTTCCGGACTGCTCCGGACTTTTTTGTGGGGATATCTGAAACGCCAGATTTATGTAAACAAACCAGAAACGCTTAAGCAACTTAAACAAAATATTCGTGATGAAATTAATGGAATACCGCGTGAAATGTGTGAGAATGTAATGAAGAATGTGCTCAAAAGGGCTCGCATTTGTGAGGTTAACAGAAACGGGCATTTATCTGATATTGCCGACATTAAAGAAAATATTTATCAATATAGGATCCATTCTCTTTCATTTAATCAAAAATTATAAACAAGCAAACAAAGTAGTATAGCTGCCCGGCAGACATCCTATATTTATTTAAAAATTATAAAATATTGAAAGGATTATTTAACTTTAATTATTACACCAACATTAATTTTGATATATAAAATAATTTACTTAATATTTTTTTCTTTTCTTCCCCGCCCTCTTAATCTCTAACTATCTCTATCGTTCTCGTTGTGAAGATGCCCAATTGCCTTGTTTTAAAAATGGCTGTTCCGGCACCGTACAGAATCTGCGCAAACGTTTTCATATGAATTTAACCGAACAGGAAATGGAGCGCAAAGTTGAACAGCTGGTACAAGATTCTCTTAAAAGCCTCTCAACAAAATTATACGATGGCTATCAGTACTATACGAATGGCATATTGTGAGAAAGGTTTTTTATGAAAATTTAAACACAGCCAATCAAGAAATTTAAATAAATAACGAAATAACAAAATAAAATTAAATAATAAAATCAAATCAAGCTTAAATTAATGCAAAAATGAGATGGATGGTTGATATTAAAACAAGAAAAATAAAGGAAAACAAAAGAGCAGGATGTGTGTGTGCTGCGTGTTATTAAATAAAAAATTATTTAAAACAAAAAAAATATTAATCATTTGGTTTGATAACTACAATGAAAATGATATTTTGAGTGTAAATATAGTTATAATAACGAATAGAAAATAAATAAAATAAAATATATTAAAAAAAATAAAAAATTATTAAAAATTTTAAGTAAATTATATATTTAACACAGCCTATAATAAATATTATTAAATTAAGAATTTTTTATATTATTACAATTTTTTTTTAAATATACTATATATAGTTTATCTTTTTATATAACAAATTATAACCCTCTGCTAGTGTAGACATAAAACACAAGAAACTTGATATTTTTAATTTAAAAATCAAAACGATAAACAAATCATTTTTATTCTACAAAAAAAAAATGGAAAATTTTAATGTAAACAAAAATGGAAATTAAAACAACATCTTTATATTTATTTGTAAAATCATCTTAAACCACTATTTAGTAACTTAACCACAAAATCAAAAATATAAATAAAAAGAAAAACTAATTATTCTCTTACAATCTTAAATAGAATACTAATAAATAAAACTTTTAAAGCCTTTAAATTAATAAATAAAAAAAAAATTTTAAATGAAAAGTTTAAAAAAAAATAAAACTCTTTACATAAATGTAAATGTATGTATGTGTCTGTCTGTATAAACGTGTATACGTGTAATTTTGTTTGTTAACATTAAAAAAATGTATGTCTAAAATATATTAAATAAACTATTTTTAATTTTTTAAATAAAATTGTTATCAAAGCTCGTCAAGTTTTCTTACATTTAAAAACAAAAATACAAAAAAAAGCTAAAACTAAATAAACAAAATATATACTTACACACCAACATTAAAAAATATAAATTAAATGCACTATCTTTTGTTTTTAATTAGCTAAAATAAATCATTAACCTAAATAAATATTAAATTAATACTCAAGCCTCAGCTTGACACTTTAAAAGTATAAAAAAAATCAAACACAAAAAATATTAAAAAAAAAATATTGAAATACAAAATTTTAAATTTTATTTAAAAAGTGTATAAAAAAATTTATAATTTCAAAAATGTGCGAAAATTAATATTTTAAGAAAATAAAAAAAAAAATTAAAACAAACCCACATACACATTATTATAACATGCATCCCATACATCATTCAAAATTAAAAACAAATTAAAAATAATTATAACATAAAAATAAAAAATAAATTTTTTATTTGCTTAAATTGAAACAAAAAGATTTATAAACATAAGAAAAATGTTAAATCAAAACGAAAAGAAAAATGTGTTTTATTTAAAACAAAATCGTGTCTGTTATCTTTATTAATATTTGTTGTAGCTGTCTGCTAACTGATTGTCATTTTAGCAACGACTGCAATTTTATTTTTATATTTTAATACTTTTTACTCACATCTTTTTCCAGTTTTCTTTTCTGAAATTTTTCTTTTTTTTTAACCTCTTCTAATTTTTAGGTAATAACAGCTAAACAATTGATATCTACTATTTGCAGTATTTGAAAGACTGCATTGTCCTTTATGATCGTTAATATTATCAAACGATTTTGCTGTCTATATTAATATACATATAAGCAACAAACGAAAATAAAAATAATTTAAAAACAATTTAGAAAATACATAAAAACCAAAAAAGCACTACAAAGGGTGTCCAAAAATTATGCAAGAATTAAAAAAAAATCTATATTTTTCTTTTAATATTTTAAATACCTTTTACTGAAAAATTCCTAGGAGAGGTCTACCTATGCTGATACTCTAAACCCTTTTTAGTTAACGTGGCTGGAGTTCATTAATGCAGCCTTACATTGCTCCCTCAATATTAAGGCGACAGTGGCGTAATAATAAGATTTACATCTGTACCTAGCTGTGTAAACCATAACCCCCCCCCCGGGGGCACATTTATCGGTCTTTACAGAATACTTGACTATCTAGACCTGTGCAACTGGGGGAAAAAGGGAGCCCAGTCCCCTGAAGTCAGACAGGGAGACAACTGGAAACTCCACTTTATTTCCACGGGGATCAGTGAGCCGCAGAGTTCATTATTTGTCTCTTTAGACATTTAATAGTTCTCTGACTGATCATTGAGGTTGGCCCCTATATGGGAGCATCGTGGTGGTTGTGGTTTTGCGGCCCCATAAGGGAATTATGAAAATTATGGTGGCCAGGATCATCTCACTGATAATGACACGCAAAGTGAATGATCCAGTCCAGTGAGCATGCTAGACATGTGTTCTGGACAGGAGTAGGAAAGTCTCCAACTCTTTAGCAAGGTGTGATGGTTTGCAGCCCTGTCCTGGAATCATTAAAGCTGTTGCTTAGAATTATGCCTTCGGCTATCTAGGACGAGCATGACGTTCCAAACTATGTATAGTGGTTTGTCCACCATCTGATTAGGGCTACATAGCCAGGTGCGAATGTAAAACAAATCACACTCTGTGTAAACCATAACCACTGTGTATGAAATGTAGCGTCATCCTCGCCTTAGAAGGCCTTTAGATACGTATATCCTCCGGTCACTTCTAGTTGCAACTTTAAAAGCCCTCTTCCTTGCTGAAGAGTTGGAGACTATTCACCTCCTGGTCCAGAAGGCATTAAGCTTAATAAAATTTAAGAACAAAACGGCAATCACTCACTGGACCTGGACCATTCATTGTGGATGGTCCGACCCACACAACTCAAATGAGGGCCTCGAGACCGCAACCACTACGTTACTCCCGAAGGGCCAACCTCAATAACCAGTCAGGGAATAGCTAAAAGGCTAAAAAGACAAATAGCTGAACTCTGGGGCTTTACTGGTTCCCATAGAAATATAGTGGATTGTCCAGTTGGCTCCTGCTAGCCTTTAAGGGCACTGGGCTCTCGAAAAATTCCAATTACTAATTACATGTAATTGTAATTGGACCGACAGTCAATTTTTATTTTTTGTAGTGAAAACAGCCAAGACTGATAAGCTAATACAGTAGCCTACAGTGGCACAGTTTTTTTAATTGTTATTCTGAATAATCATAAATACTCGTATTATTAAAAAATTAATTTATTAGCTAATATGTTGATAAAGATAAAACTGCTTAACGCATACCAATAATAATAAATAAAGAAAAATTTGCCATATCGCTACCCGTGCTAAATCATTAAACGTTAAAATGAATGCTTACGAATTAAAAGTGTTGATCAAGCTGCTTAAATCGTAAGGTTTTATTATTTTCAGTTGTTTGTGGTAAGTAAAGGGTGTTTTTTTATGGAGATATAAAACTTTGAAATGCAACAAAACAAACATGGATTGTTTTTAATTTTCTTTATGCGAAAGGTGATCTTATGGCTTTATAATTTAAATGTGATATTCTGGAAGTCTAATTTCCAATAAATTTGTTGACAGTTGTAACCGTATATCGGCAATAATGTGGCTAATGTCGTTCTAAAAGTGGTTAATCATTTTTTTTTTCTCGCACCAGCACTCAGGGGAATTAGGTTATGGGGAGGAAGGAAATAGGGAGTAATGTTTGTTGACATTCAATTTGAACTTTTCTACATTGAAATTGAGAGGAAAGACCTCTGGAGGGAGTTTATTCCACATCAGACTATTCTGGTAAAAAAACGAGATTTCTCTGTAATGCGTAGTGCGTTTCACTGGAAAATCAACCACAAATGAATGCGCTCTCAACGAAAATCGTTACGGATTTATCGCCGTAAACAAGCAACTTTATATATTCCCATAAAAAATAGCCTAGAGTTTGTAAATCGTGTGATTTTAGAGGCCACTTCATAGAGTTTCGAAACGTGAAACTACATATATTTTTTTTAAAGAGAAGTAGCACTTTAGGCAACAATGCCTATTTAGTCAAGTACCGTGCTACATTCTTTAGGAAAGGGATAAAGAAGAGATGCGAAAGGTGGTGAAAGTAGAAGGATAGTCGGAAATTAACTGACGTATATAAGACAGCACAGCGACCAGTGACTATGCCGTCATCGCTGAGCAGCCCCACCGGCAGTCAATTTTTATTTTTGTAGTGAAAAAAAAACCAAGGTCTTCGTTGGGAATCGAACCCACAACCCCCAGTCACGTAAGCTAGCACACTATCTACTAGCCTACAGGGGCATCTATAAATCTATAAAATCGCACTTGGGGCGTTTCGATTCCGCTCAGTTTCTTTCGATTGTATGTATTCTGCATTACGATCGGAGCTCCGTTTTTCTCAGTTGCGTTTTTGTTAACGGAGGGGTTTTCTTTAACTGTGTTTTTTAGTTAAAAAATATGTAAATAGAAAATGAAATAAAATGTTCAGAAACGATAAAAAAACACTCAAAATTATTTTTAATTAATTTACTTAATAAAATTAATTTTTTTTTGTTTTAAATTGGCCATTTTTGTACCCGAATATGATGTGTTTTTTATGTGTTACAGGTCAAAAACAACAACAACACCGCAGCAGTATAAAAAATTGTCAAATTTAACGGCATCTAAAGCAGAGATTGCATGTGGATACCACCAGCGATCAAAGGAAGAAGTGGCAGTGTTCTGGGAGGAAGTTGCAGAAGTCCTCAATGCACTAGGTCCTCCAAAAAAATGTGTCTTTTTGATTATTAATTATATACAAACAACTTTTTGTATTAAATTTTACATTTGCTTATGAAAATGATAACAAACTTGCTTATTTCGCTATTTCATTTCCGCATTCCACAGTGGTGCTGTTAATTTTGTAAACATTGTTGTCTTCTTCTTCTTTTTCGTTCGATTCCATTTTACTTCGTAATACTAATTTTCGATCGCATCGGAACTGAATGCGGAGACTTAATCGAAACGCAGAATAGGGGTGACTGTAAATCTATAAAACCGTAAATTTATGAATCGTTAAAATAAAAAATATAGTTAACAAACATTGTCCTCCAAGCGGTTAAACGTTTCGGGCTTATTGGCGATTTCATATTTCTCCATAAAAAATAGTTTGACGGAGTTAAATCACAGGATTACACCAAAGCCATGTCCCAGGTACGAAAGGTGAAGGTGAAACTATGCCAAAAGTTTCCTTAAAAAAATTAATTGTGTCACGAGCTGTGTGACATATTGCACACTTCTTGCTGAAACTACGGTTCTTGGACATCAAAGTTTTTCAACTGATGAACGAAGTCATAGCTGTGTAACATTTTAATTAGCAGCGTTTTTAAAGAAATACGGCCCAATGATTCCATCAGCCCGTAAAGCCCCTTCAAACAGTCAGTGTTTCTGGTTGCAAATACTTGAGGATTATTACCACGTCAAATACGGCAGTGTAGTCATTTAAACAAAATTAAGCTTTATTGCTAAACGAAATTCGCTTATGTAAATTTGGGTCGGCATCTGGCTTTGGGAGGAATTTGCTTAATACGGAAGCGTTGTTCAGGCGTTAGTCAATTCATAATTCATGTTGAAATTTCAAACCTCCAACTGCTGTCATTTACAATAAATATATCTTTTCCTAACACTTTTGCTAAGAGTATGTAGACCCGCACTCCCCTCTTCTAATAATTAATTAACAATGCGCTTAATAAAACTTTAGCATTCGATTATTTTCGAAAGAAATTATTTATACAATTTTTGCAGTCACGTAAATTTTTATCAAACCAACAGGTTTAAAATAGTTTAAAACAAACAAAACTGAACTGATAGTGAACGTAATTTGAAATGTTTTTTATTATCACAACTTAAAGTATTTTAATGATTAAAAATTAGAACAAAAAAAAGAAGTAATAAAAAATTGAGGAAAATTATCATTTTGTTGCAGAAATTGTAGATACGAGAGGTGGTTTAAATATTTTTTGCATAATTAACTGAAACTCTGCTGTATGGGCAGTAGATGGGCAAACATTTCAAAATTCAGCAGCCATGTTTCTGCTAAAGAGTCTGTTTTATAACTACTTCACCGCATAATGGCGAAGAGTTTGAAAAAGCTCGTCGATGCCAATATGGATGTAATGTGGAATGAAACGAAGTAAACTTTCGTCACATGTTTCCACATAAATTAATTATAAATTCATTTAATTATAACTTAATTATTTGAATTTAAGAGAAAATACATACATAAGATTAGTATAAGAGAATCAACCAAGAGTAAGAGAAAGAGTATAAACTGTTTGTGTATTGGTGAGATTTTTAGTCTCAATACTTCATTTGCAGTGATTGTGTGATTCGTTTTACATCCGCATCTGGCTATGTAGCCTTACATCAGATGGTGGACAAACCACAATTTTATAATTTGGAACGTCATACATGCGTCCTAGGTAGCCGAAGACATAATTCTAGGCAACAGAACCACCTAGTTGCAACTTTAATGTTTCCAGGGCAGGGCTGCAAACCATCACACCTTGCTAAAGAGTTGGAGACTTTCAACTCCTGTCCAGAACACATGTCTAGCATGCTCACTGGACTGAATCATTCACTTTGCGTGTCATAATCAGTGAGATGATCCTGGCCACCATAATAAACATTATACTGAACCACCACAATACTCCCATATGGGGGCCAACCTCAATGATCAGTCAGAGAACTATTAAATGTCTAAAGAGACAAATAATGAACTCTGCGGGTTCACTGATCCCCGTGGAAATAAAGTGAAGCTTCCAGTTGACTCCCTGCCTGTCTTCGGGGACTGGGCTCCCTTTATACCCCCAGTTGCACAGATCTAGGTAGCTGTTACGTACTATAAAGACCATAAATGTGCCCTCAGGGGGCATTTGCAGTGATTGTTTAATGGTTGGTGTGATTATCACTACAACTTCAGTGGTGCTTGCGCCGTTTTGGTGGACGAACACTAACGCAGGTTATTACAGCCTCGATAGTAGAAGGCCACTAAGGCATGCAAGTCGACTAAAATTAGTGGCAGAGGGCTTCTACTGGTTGTTATAGTCATAGTCCCCAGACCAAGTAGTGGTAGAGGGTTTCCACTGGTTATTACAGCCATGGGTCCTAGTCGCGGTGAGAACTAATACACTAACCATCATTCAAACAAACCATTTTTAAGAAAGAAACAACGGTTTCAGGTCAGGATTCGGTATCCTACCTCGAAATTAAAAGCACGTCATGCGGATAATTTGCGTCAGTCTGGTTCAGATCATTATCTTTTAACTCCTGCACGTTCTGGTTGGTTTTTTTCTAAAAATTATGGAATATAACTACTCGTTTAATAAAATAAAGATATTGTATAGGAAAGATTAAAGATTACTTGTACTACTCAACATGCCCTGAGGACGAGCCCAGCAACATACGTTTATTACGAAAATTATATTTGCTGTAATAAATTCATGGAACATACCTCGTTTTCATAAAACAACACTTTTTACGTTAAGAGCCCCCAGGCCATCCATTTTCTCATAATTTCAGGGAGATGGATTCAATGGTGTACGCAGCTATAATTTTTCGTTTATTTATCTTAAAATTTAATTTATTTTTATTTATTATTATTAAATATGTAACAAAAGACATTTTAAAAAAAAACATTTTTAAAATACTGAATGCCATCGTTTAATTAAACAGCAGATCATGAATACCTTGAAAGTGAATGGAAGTAAATCATTACCAGTAAATTTTTACTGATCACTGCAGTTCAATTTTCATTACATTTTTATTTTTAAATTTTTTAAAATTGCCTGTAAAAGATTTACCTTTTATGGTTATATAGCGTGTTTTTATAGAGGTGTAGAACTTTAATTTGGCAACACTTTCTTAAATACTGACCATTTTTCCAGTTGTGTAGATATTTACATTTAGTTTGGCCTTTGTAACGCTTTCAAATTAATCAAACTGCCCGGAAAGCAAGATTGCCGTTGATCTCGATTTTCATAAGCGGAATTCGTTTATCGCTACGCTTAATTTTGTTTATAGTGATGATAATCCTTAAGTGTATGTTGAGACACCGTTGCATTCAGAGAAACTGACTGTTTGGTGTGCTTTATGGACTGATGAAGTTATCTGTACTTCTTTTAAAACGATGCTGGTCAGTCGTCACCGCTATAGAGGTAGTGTGCAGGAACTGTAGTATCAACAAGACGGCACAACATTGATTTGTTAAAGGAAAGGTTTGGCAATCACATAGTTTAACGTTTCGGACCCTTGAATTGGTCTCCAAAATCGTACGCACGATTCGTATTTCTTGAAAAACAAAAAAAAAACGATGCTGGTGAGAACGTTACAGTCATTGGTGACTGCCTATAGTCCTGATTACTAACTTTTTCGTCCCGCTTTCGAGTTGCACATTAATCTAGTGCATTATTGGCAACCAGTTTATATGAAATATTTGAAAAAGATTTTAGATCTTCTTCGTAAGCATTTCCTGAATACAATAGTTTTATGATAGTGATTAATTATTAACGATTATATAAAGGGTTTTTCAGCAAGAAGTTTGTTTGTAAAACAAAATACAAGAAAAACTTTTGATTAAAATGATTCATATTTTTGTTGTATCACACAGAGAAAAGTTCGGCAATTTTGAATGAAAAATAATATCTGGCAAATGTCCACCACGACCACGCTGACAGATGTGGAGCCTTTTGTAAAAGCTTTTTTATCATTTTTTGGCAAAATGGCGGCTGTATTTCGTTAATCACATCACGCATTTGGAGTTTTAAGACTGAAATCAATTGGTTGGCTGCGTATAAGCTCTGTTCTTAACATAGCCCCACAAAAACTAATATAGTGGTGTTTAAATCACACGATCTGGCTGGTCCCTTAGCAGCTACTGATTGTCATGAAATTGTTCGATCGGGAATATTGGTTTGCAATTAATTAATCGTTTCATTGGCGGTGTGACATGTGGGCCAAAATTAAGTTGTTAGCATCTCGCAATAGCGTGATCCATTTAGGTGCCCCTGTAGGCTAGTAGGTAGTGTACTAGCTTGTAAATATGGGGGTTGTGGGTTCGAATCCCAACGAAGACCTTGGTTTTTTTTCACTACAAAAATAAAAATTGACTGTCGGTGGGGCTGCTCGCTGTGCTGTCTTATACGCCAGTTAATTTCCGACTATCCTTCTACTTTAACCACCTGTTTCATCTCCTCTCTATCCCTTTCCTAAAGAATGAAGCACGGTACTTGCCTAAATATGCATTGTTGCCTGAAGTGCTACTTCTCTTTTAAAAAAAACAAAAAAACATAGCGCCCCACAAAGTGACACGTTGAGCATGCAAGAGCCTCTCAATAATCGTTCTAGGATTTTCAGTATCCCAAATGGCAAGTGAAACCGGGCTTCCTCTGAAAAAATTATTTTGTTCCAGCCGGTTGTTCCTGAAGGAATTGGACGAATCTACAGCGATGTGAATAGTACGTCGGCTTCAATTCCTGCGCCAGTTGAACCTTGTAAGTCAAATCCCTACGCAAAATTCGCCATATGGTGGATAACTTCAATTGTTGAGAACGTCGAGGAATTGACAATTTTGGATCTGCTTCAGTACTTACCTCACAGCTGCGATGTTTTCTGTTAAACGACCCGGTCGAACACGCGTTAGTGTTCGCACATTTTGTATCGAGCCTGTCGACTAGACTAACATTTTACGACTAAATTCTTAATAGCGGTTTTAGAAGAACGCTTATGTTGTCGGAAAATACCACGAATTTACGAAGTGTAACTTTAACAGAACCACAATTTTCATAGTGAATTTAAATTATTTGAATGCTATTTGCGTGCGACATTAAATTTATTGTAACAATTACCAATGCATCTACAACGAATACGTCAAGTGTAGTGTGTATACACTATTAAACACAAATTTTATGTTCGTACTATTATTTCTAAGATACACTGTTAAACAAAAAATTTTATACTTTTATTTTTAAGACACACTGTAGATATATTTTATTTCTTTACATCAGCATAATTTCATTTGACCATGAAAATAAAATTTAATAGTGTAACATCAGCATAAATTTTATTTGGTTCATGGGACAATTAATTGAATGCAATTATGCTGAATAGTCATAATTTTAGTATATACAGGCATGTTCTTGAAATCACATACTTTCAAATCACATGCGGTTTTAAAATCACACTTGTGTTTTTATGCTGTTCTGTAAATCACACTGTTTTTGTAGTTTTCGATGTGATTTTACTTTCCTGAAAGCACAAGAAAACAGCTGATTTACCTGACAAACACAAAAATTGAAAACACAAAAGCAAATAAAAAATGTTCAGTAAAAAAGGTGCCCTTACAATTTTCTAAATTTTAAAGTGTTTGTTTTCAATAAAAAGTAATTATGTAACAAAATTAATAAGAAAACATATTGGTTGAATTATTTCAGTAATTTATTTTACAGTTTTCATTGTGATAGTAGCAAAATTACCCTAGTGATTTCAAATTGCAAGTGGCAAACGTGAACGTTTTAAAAGCACATAAATTTGTGCACAGAACACATTTCTTGTGCTTTCAAATCACTTTCATGAAATGTGATTTTCAGAACAGGCCTGATAAGCTGTAAATATTTATTCAATAAAAATTAATGTTAAATGATAAGGTAAAAGAATTGGACCTTAATTTATATTCGGCAGAAGTGATCAGACAATACTGAAAAAAACCAAATCGGCATTTTAATGCTGGAATATAGCGGCAGCAGTGCTAAGTATAATACTGAGCCCCACACTCAACATAATACACCAACACTCAAGGATAACTGATCCTGCCCTTTAGGAGCACATCCTCTCATTCGTTCACCTTAATTCGTTCTGTCATTTTCCCTCATTCTCTACATGGCGATCCTGCCAGGAGCGTTCTGTCATTTTTCCTCATTCCCTACACAAGAACTGAAATTTCAAAATGATAGTTTTGGTGTTGTCACAATTGAAATACATACAAACTTCTTATTGGAAAACCCGTTATACATGCATATGTTTACAGTGATTGCTCTTTACAATTATTCTTTTTATTTGGCCGATTTTTTTGTAACACTCTCATAGTAACGTAATTTGGGAAAACACAAAAATAAGTGTCATGTCATTTACCTGTAAATTGAAAGGTTTGTATTTCTGTAAATATTGTTGTTGTTGATTAATTTCTAATTTTTTTTTATCAGACTACTCCGTACTGGCGGCCATGAAAAATTCAAGCATTATGAAGTCAATTTATTATGTGTTGGCATAGTTGATAAAAATTGTTTATTTGCTTTGTTTGTTTGTTTGCTTTGCCCAAACTCAGGCCAATTAAAAATCAATCCATCTCTTCTACAAAAAGTAACAAATAAATAAATTAACACAGTGTAAACAATTTGAAAGTTAAGATAAAGAAAGAGAGCTGAAAAATAAAACTTCTCCAACTTCTCCATTTCTATTACTTATACTTTGATCATTTTTAAATGCAAATAAAATGTTGAAATATTAAGTTCTTTTCATTTATTGCCACAAACAGCATTTAAAAGCGAACCAGCCTGTTGCTACCTTAAACTAATTGAAGGAAAGAAAAAAGGAAATGGCTCAAACATATTCACTGTGTGAAATTGCAAAAAATAACGGTCAAAATGGAAAACCTGTATGGATAATAGTAAAAGGAATTGTTTATGACGTCACTGATTTTTTACAACACGTAATTAAAAAAAATATTTTTTTCATATTTATTTTTTTTTAATAAAAGATCTTTGTTTGATCAAAAGTATATTTTGTTTTTTTTTTTTGTAATTTTAGCACCCCGGTGGGGATGAGTTAATTTTAGAACATGCTGGCAAAGATGCAACAAAAGCTTTTCATAATGCTGGTCATTCTGTGGATGCTATACAAGATATGAAATTATATAAAATAGGAATTGTGAACAATGAGGTATGTATGTATGAATGAATGAATGTATGTATCTACATACGTATGTATGCATACATTTTTATAAGCATAATTTAAAAAAAGAAAACTTTTTATTGTATTTTAAGTATCAGGTGTTTTTTATAGAGGTATAGCACTTTAAGTTTTCCACAATTTTTAATTAGCGGCTATTTTGTCCCTTGTCAAATTATTTATGTTTGATTTGATTTGGCATTTCAACATGAATAGACTGACTGACGCCTGAACATTGCTATTAAATTGTGCCCAAACAATACTGCCATTAATCCCGATGTTCATTAGTGCATTTTTTTTTTTTTTTTTTGCCCAACAAGTTTACTTTTGTTTGAGTGGAAACGTCCATTAGCAGAAGTGCCGTAGTTGTGATGATAATTCCCAAGTTTATGTTGGAACATCATTACATCTAAAGAAACTAACAGTTTGATGTGCTTTATTCTTAGCTGGTGGAATCATTGGTCCTTACTTCTCCAAAAATCGATGCTGGACAGTTAATGGTGACCGTATTTACTTTTTCATTCACCTGTTGATGAGCAATTATAATGTGCACGAGTTATAATTTCAATAAGATGCAGCTCGTATCACAATTGATTTAGTGAAGGAAACGTTTGGTAACCACATAATTTCCCTTTTTAGTTCCGTAAATTGGCATTTAAGATCGTGCGGTTTAACATCGCTTCTTCAAAACGCGATGCTGGTCAGAATGTTGCAATTAATGGCGACCGTCATAAAGCCATAATTACTGACTCTTACATTCATCAGCTGGTGAATAATCATCATGTGCAAGAGCTGTGATTTCAACAAGATGCACCTGGTACTACAATCGATTTGTTGAAATAAACGTTTAGTAACTGCAAAGCTTCCCGTTTAGGATTCGCAAATTGGCCCGCAAGTTCGTGCGATTTAACACCGCTGGGATCGTGTTAGAAAATAAACTTCAATGTCTCGCCGTGGGGCCCTAACCAAATGGTAGTCTTACCAATGGGTGAATACAATGCGTCTACCAACACCTTCAAAGCGCATGAGACATCCCGACTGGCAGTTTAGTTTCAAAAGCACAATAGGTAGCACCGTGCCCTTACTGCTTACTTGAGAACCGGAAATAATTTAAACTCCTGTCGCCCTGCCGGATGGGAAAAAACCACAGCTTCGCGCGGTTTGGGCTTAAATTACGGTCACCACATAACTTTTCAAAGGGTCTCACCAGCAGGCCCATAACCCTATAAGCTACCACCGCATGGTACTAGTTGATAAGTCACTGGTTGGACTATGATTATCATTTTCTTTTAGTTTCAGGCTTCTGCTAGCCACCTTTTACCTGCAGAAGCCACAAATTCAAGGTTTGAAGATAATCAGCATGATCACTGCATGCCTCCCTGGGGTTTTTGTTTTTGGAGATATGTAAGTCACTAGTCTACGCTGACAAGCCCGAAATGAACTACAACATTCGACGCGTTATTGCCACGATACAGCCACAAATCTTGGAAAAGGTCATGGAAAACAGAACCTCCAGATTAGACTACGGCCGAATCAGCAGTGGCGGTCATATGCCAGCAGTTACATTTAAATTATAATGCCACAAGTGTATCGTTCGAATAATGAATGTTAATTAAAAAAATTCATCTTTGTTTTATTTCATTTGAAAGTTCTATAAAAATCACGCTTTATTTACCACAAACAAGTGTAATAATAGCTTGTTTCCACGGCACCTGCTTCGCTCTCTATTCTTGCTTCACACCCCAATCATAAGCGAATCAACCTGCTTCGCCATACAAAGTTTTGAGAACGAAGCTGGTAGATTCATATTGAATTATAGCTGCAAATCAAGGAAAAATCCTCTCTTCTCTAATTTTTATCGTAAGTTTATCTGCACTAGTTATCAAAATTTAACATTTTTGTAAACAAAGAAAAATTACAAACAAAACAAAGTTAAAAGTGAAAACTTAAAAAATATAATTGTTTTGTGGATGTGTTAATTAATTTTTTGAAAATATAAAAAATAATTTCCTGAAGAAGCTTTCCAAAGGAAAGCGAAATATTGAAAGAAAAAAAGAGAAATAAATCGTTTTAATTTAAAGGACCAAGTGAAAAGATTAAAATTTAATAAAAAAAAAAAAAAAAAAAAAAAAAATGGATAGGAAAAAAATTATACTTAATGCTATCGCGGCAAGAAGGATATCTTTTGTTGTTTTTCAACTTATGTTTTTCTGTTTAATAACAACTGTCAAATCGAAGCAGATAAATGAGTCGTGTAAACAGCATGATTCATAAACTTGCTTCAGAGAGCGAAACACGAGATTCAAATTGTCGTGGAAACAGGCTATAATAGTTAACATGCTTGATTTAGAACAATTGGCCAGCGATATTTCATTTTGCAAGCATTCATTTTAACAAAATCAGTACGGGTAGCGATACCGCAAATTCCAGTTATTATTTCCATATAAAAAACACCATTATTCTTTAAACAGTTTCAGTAAGCGTATAACAGGTGGAAAAATTTTGCTTAATTACTGTTTGCATTTTTTTGTTCTTATTATTACAGCAACAATATAATAAATATAATATAAAAAACATTTTGAGGAAAAATTTAAAAATTTTTATTAAAACAAAAAAATTATTATTTGAAAACAAAAAATTGTTAATATTACCAGAAACTGTAAATTTTTCCCTCAAAAGCAATTATTAATGATTTTTGTAAAACAGTATTAATTGAATGAGAATTATTTTCAATTAATAAAGTAGAAGGGCAAAAAACTTATAAATCTATACAAATATGACAACAATAGTATTAAATTATTCCAACTTTGATTTGTATATCTTTACCTTATAGGGTTCCCAATGTTTAACATCAACAACCATTTCGACAGCAGCGACAAATAAAATGCCACCAGAGAATAAAATTGATTCACAATATGGTCGCCAGGAAAAGAAACGTTTAAAGTTATTTTTTTGCTTTTAATAAAAACAAATCAATACAAAATTAGATAAATAAGAATTTACAAAGAAAAATGTTTTACAAAAACGTAATTTCATTAATTTTATTAATAATAAAAAAAAATAGAATAAATTTATTATGCTATTTTTGTATTCATCTATTATGCATTGCATATGCACACACACATAAACAAATCATTACTACTCTTGTTTTTGTTTCATTATCTATTTCTTAATTAAAATGTTTTTTAACTTTTGTGTGTGTTCCGGCTGGTGGAGAGAGAGAGAGAAAGAGATAACGAAACATGTTTCAAAATAATTAATATTATTATAATAAGACTATGCAATTGGGAGTTATTGGTTATGTTGGGGGACTTGTTGTTAAATTTTCTTCTGAATCTGAAATGTTAAAAGCTTCACAGGCCTGATCGAAAAGTGTAGTGGAAAAATTGCACACATTGATAGAATAATTTCTTAAATAATGATAGAAACGTGTTGAACGCCGTTCCAAGGTTGATCGTATTTTCTCACTACGACATATTGAACGTAATGAAGGTTCATAGTCTAAGTAACGGTCACGATTAGTGCGAGATATCGTTGGAATGAATTCATCGCACAAGGATACACTAAAAAAAAAATTTTTTTAATTTTGTTACATAAGTAAATAATGGGTGGGGGTGGGCAAATTTGAGATTAGAAAGAAAATTGGCTTAAAGCACATACAATTTGTATTATGTTTGCAATACTACGGCCACTACAAGCGTATTGTTTTGGTATTTAGCGACTAAATTATGGCCTCAGACGGTGCCTAATTACCGGGAAAGGCCGCTCGAATTTTACGAAGTGATACAGTGAAATAATGTATTAAAATTCTTTGCTCAAGAGTGTAACGTTCCATGCTTAAAATTTCCCATCTTTTTACTAAATAAGTGTCAAAGGATGATAGCTTAATTCTTGACATTTAATCATCATTTAACAGACAATTTACTTGCTAACCTGAAATTTGCACACCCGTTATAATTATTATAATTTTTGTATTTTACCTATTCTTGGCAGAATCAAAAAGATTGTAGGGACACAATTCAGCATCCAAATTTTGTTCAATGGCTTTTTCTAGCAAACAATGTGAAATTGTTTCAGATGTATTTGGCTTAAGGCGATCAATAATAGAGAGCTTTTGCTTATTTTTATAGGGAGCTATAGAGTTTTGTCCATCCATAAGAGCAGCAATAGACAGATTTTCATAAAATGAACACAAATTATCTAGAGGAGTTGTTGTGTGCATTTTTGCGGTTGTTAACCACTGTTTCTTCGGTGATTTTGATTTACGTTTTGTTGTTGCGAGTTTAGTAGTTGCCTTTTCAAAATTTTTGTTGCCACTGAAATCGTCTTTTAAATTTCGAGAATTTTGGAATATATCATTCAAATTAACATTTAAAAGATAAAAATCTATGGGAAAGGGTATTCGCCATTTAGAATTTTGACCGACTGTAAAAAATTCGAACAATGAACGATGCATATAAATTTGATCGCTGGGTTTTGTGGTGCTACTGTTTCTATCAATAACTGTATTGTTGTCGGCTGTTTCATATTCTTCTTGTTGTTCTACAGAGAATTGTCGCTTACGTGGCGATGCAAAGTAGTTGGAGCTTCCTCTTTCATTTGCTTTTGCATTTTTTGTGGCCAACCTATCGCCACCAGTTTGTATGAAGAATTGTAATTCCAACAAGGTTTTTCTTAAATCACGCCGATTATATAAATAAAGTGATATTAGGTCATCTAATTGTACAGGACAGTTTTCAATAAGGGTTAAAACAGCTAAAAATTT
The DNA here is from genome assembly GCA_030448955.1 of Trichopoda pennipes. Lineage (NCBI taxonomy): Eukaryota > Metazoa > Arthropoda > Insecta > Diptera > Tachinidae > Trichopoda > Trichopoda pennipes. Next base: position 4,743,646 of record JASKUP010000021.1, on the reverse strand, counting down.
TGATATATTTAAAACATTGGGCGCGGAAAAGTATATACTGTTTTGTGATATTAAACGTTGCAAGTGATTGCAATTTGGATTAGTGGCTACCACTATAACAGGTCTTTTTGAGCTGGCGGCTAAAGTGTAAATAGCATCCGTAAATCCAGCATCTAATTGTTCAAAAACAATATCTGCATCCTCTATGAGAATTAGGCATTTTCTTGATGATTGCTGCAAATCAGTTGAGTCGTTGCTTAATGTGTCCAATTGATTGAGATTTGAATTTTGTCTTTTAAGTTTTGATTTTAGACCATTTAGAGATCGTTTTAATAAATTTTTTTGCGTAGAACCTGAACCAGCAGAATCTTTTCGTATTTGATGGGATTGTGTTGCCTCTTGTAGTTCTTGTATCAAACGTTTGCCCGTTCTTTTCATCCCAGCATTGATTTCTAAAACGTTAAAATTCATTTCGTTGGCCAATGCAAAAACAGCATTTGTCTTGCCACTTGAAACAGGTCCTAAAAGTACAACGGCATTGCTGGAAGGTCCCTGATTGCTACAAGAAGTCTCATTTAAATCCATTGAATCGTCAAGATTTTGAGAATTTCTTGCATATGCTGCGCCACTATTTGACCAATTCGAAAGAAATTCTTTCAACTGAGAAACTGGACTCAGATTAACTAAAACCTGTTCATACAACAGAGGCTTATATTTTTCACTAAATAATAATTCACCATTGGGAGCAGTGGCAGGTGGTTTATATTCCTCATCAGCATTTTCTAGTTCATTTTTCTTTTGTGCTTCTGCAGATCGTCGAATTTGTCGTGTTACCACAAACGATTCGCTTACTTGTTCGGTATCTTGGGTAGAATCAATGGCACTAAAATAACGATACTTTTCGCGCATTTGATTGTAACATTTGTAAGTGGGAAAACGTTCAAATTCTGTTTTCCAGCTTTTTATAATCGCTCTTTTATTCGCAATAGAGTTTAAGAATGTTGCATCTAAAGAAGATTCTTGACAATTGCTGCTTTGCAACTATTAATTATTAAATAATTTAATTGATTAAACAAAAAGAAAAGGAATTGAAAAATAACGAATAGCATACCTGAAAATCCTGTATATTGCAATCTGATAAGGTGCCCACATTAGGCTGCCGCTTATTGGATTTTGTTTTACATTTTCTTGTCGGTGATGGAGATAACAAAATACTTTCTTCGCTGTTTAATTTTAATGAACATTTTAGTACTTCTCTGCTAAAATCGAATTCTTTTTTGCTAAATTGTTTGACATGGGATATTTTAGGGAAAATTTCAGTATTTTCTTCGAAAATTTGATCATATTGTTTTTGCCTTTCCTGTTCAAGACGTAACTTTTCTGGGACACCTGATTGAAGGAAAGCTTTGCGTGCTTTTAAAATTTCCGGATCTGGACTTGGTTTTGGCAATGATCGTACAAAAACGGGTGCTAGTTTTTTAGGTGTTCCTTGAGGCGTCGTCGTCGTACAGCTGGCATTTGTGCTATCATCTAAAATTATAATATCAAGACTTTCCGGTTCCTTAGGCATTTGTAAAATTGTTTTATTAACCTCAACCGCCTTAATTTTACGTTCTGTATTATCCTTTACTAGTTTAACAGCTTTCGAAGGACTCTCTTCCAAATCATAGTCATAGCGTGTTTTGCCAACACAAGAACGTTTTGGTCTACCACTGGAAGTTGCAATTTCATCTGGTGTATTTTCTTCTAGTTGAGAACTTTTGACAACTGAAGTGCTGTGATTAATTAAACCAGCTTTTCTCCTCTTTTTGGAAGTATTAGTTTTTATCTTTTCGTTTCGTTTACTTAACTTTTCAACAACAGCCAGTTCTTTGGGAGATTCTTTTTTTGAAAAATAACCTAATAAGCTATCCCGCTTTTTAGTAGGAGAATTTAATTTTGCTAAAAATTCAGTCGTCTCGTTATCAACTTTCGCTTGTGGTAGCTGTTCTAAAGAATCAACAGAGTCAATAGAACTCAATCGTCTTGATCTTGATTCTCTTTGTTTTTTTGGTTTATTTTTTTGTGTGTTTTCTTTAAATTTATTCTTATTAATTTTGGTTTTCATATCAACTGGGGAAGATGACGTCTTTAGACTAGCACCAGATACGAGCATTTGTTTGAATCTAGATAAAAAATATATATCAATCTTTAACTATATAACACAGGCCTAAGGAAGAATATACAATTAGACAAGTTTATAATGTCGATTTAGAAAACTTTTCACATAACTATCGCATATTTGTCATTAAGCATTCGATAGACGCAAAGATATCGAATTTTGTGCCTAAAAAATTGTGTGCCTTGGTTCATTTAAAGAAGACGTCTACTGAAAAATATCGAGTGTTGGTCAACAAGCAACAATTTAAAAGTAGTGATTTCGACACAGAAAACAAGGGAGGCCTGGCCAGCCGAAATTATTTGAAGATGAGGAATTGGAAGCATTGTTCGACTAAAATTGTTGTCAAACGCATAAAGAACTTGCATTATCATTGAATGTCACACATTTGGCACAATAATACCAAGTTTAGGCCGACCTTCATCTTGATCTGCATTTTGATTGAGGTTTTACTTGGAAACAACATTTCAAAAAGAAATGTGAGCAACTCAATGTAGAAACAAGAAAAATGTTTTGGTTAAAAACAAAAATAAGATTCTGCTATACAAACAACACAAAAACCGATGTGAACATCGGCATCCAACTTTGGGAAACTACAAGTAGTTCAAACTTTGAGATACCATACAAAAACCCTCAGAGCTTTAGTCAAAGGTACCTAAGTAGACTAAGTAATCAGTCTAACGTGTTAGTAATATGTATTTTAGATATGTGCGTAAATTTTCCGACGGGGTTAAATTTGTTTTTATTTGGTGTATTTTAGCCTCAATAGCAACGAAATCCTAAATCCTAAAAAATCTCAAATATATAATAAATATATAATAAATTCCTTTATAAAAGGTGGGAAAATTCAATGTTAGGAAGTAAATTTTCTCTCAAATGAGTAAATATTAAGAATAGAGCTGTCATCATTGAACATTTATTTAGTAAAAATATAGGAAATTTTAAAAGTGGAAATGTTGCACTCTAGAACAAAAAACTTTAATTGTGAAAATGTAAATGACGTAAATTTAACTATATCGCTTCGTAGCTTTTCTTCGTTATCAGGTTCCTTCTAAGACCGCTATGTGTAATCTAATAGAAAAGTTCGAGGCTCAGAGTATTGCTGCTGAAAACAGACCAAAACAATGCACTTGTAGTGGTCGTAGTGATGCAAACATAGCTGCTGTACACCAAAGTGCTGAGAATGAGCTAAGCACAGTAACTTGTCAACGTTCCAAACATTAAGCATCACTTAAAGCACTTCGCACTATATTTTATATTAATATCTTCATCTTAACGCTTATAAAGTTTAGCTTGTTTAAGCGTTAAAACCGACCGACCTTTATTCGCGTCAATCAACGAAAGTAACGAATTTTTCAACAAAATCATCTACAGAGATGAGGAGGCTCATTTTTAATTAAACGAAATTTAACAATATGACTCGGAAAATCCATAAACACGAAAAACCCTTTCAGCTAAAAGTGGCGATATAGTGTGATTTGCAGACAGGCGGCGTCATCGAGATGTTTCTTTTTTTTTGTGCAAGAAAGCAGCTTCAACGTGAAATCTCTGCGCTACCCAGCCATGACCAACATGAACAATTAGCCACAATTGGCTAATGTTGACATCAGTGACCTTTCGTTTCAGCAAGACGGTGCCACAAGCCAAACATTTCAGTTACTAGATGAAACATTTCCCGGTCGTGTATTTTCTCGATTTGGTGATGTCAATTGGCCGCCTTTTTCTTGTGATTTAACGCTGCTAGATTATTTTCTCTGGGGTCATTTGAAATACCGGGCTTACGCTAATCAACCCTCAAATAACTAACGTTTTGAAAGATGAAATTCTGGACTGGATGGACAAGATAACCGAAGCTTTATTTCAAAATGTGTTTTAAAACTTTGTGAAAAGAGTAGACGTCTGCCGACGTGCTAGAAAAATTTGCCCGTTATTATATTTTATTATTAATTCCCATTTTTCTACCTTATTTTGGTGACAATATTGTAATTTGCTCACCCATTACTTACTTTTATTGAGTTTTAAGGAAATCTAATTGTCAATTATTTTAATTGTATAATAGTTTGCAAACAAAACAAAAAAAATCAACGCAGACGGTAACACTAACGGTTGAATACATATTATTAAGGTGGACATTATAAAATTAATTATAATTATTTACCTTTTAGCTCTTTGGTGTAGTTTTTCTTCAACATATTCAGCACGCGCCTCCTCCTCCAGCTTACGCTTTCCTGCACCCTTCTGCTCAGCCCATTCCTGTAACTTTAATTTTCGTTTTGCATTTGCGACCGCAATTTCCTTATCGGCAACCGGAGAAGGCGACTCTTTACCGGGTGTATTAGAGCCAATAGATTTATTTCTTGCATTCATCATTACTTCAAAAGCATTTGTTACTTTAGGAGACGTTTCCATTAGTTTACTATTTTCACTTTCATCTGTAACAATTACTTCGACTTCGTCTTCGTCTTGTAAGACTATATTTTCTTCTTTTTTTGGCGTTCGTTGGAAATGTTGCAAAATTGATCCGCATTTAATGGGGCTAATTTGTAAAACTTTATCATTTTCGACAGTAACTTTTTCTTGTAACGGATGTTTCTTTGAATGCCGTCTTTCCTTGTCCCTGTGTTTATATTTCTTTTCACAGTATTCCTTCTTTTTATCTTTCGACGCCCCATTTGTAGGCGTAAGTATTTCTGAGCTATTGGCAGCCTCAATCAAAGCTAATTTTTTTAATTGCTTTTTACGTCTATGCTTTTCCTTATGTTGTTTTTTGACTGTATCCAAAACTTCCTCCATATTTTGCAAAATAATTTTAGAATCTAATCGTGGGTAGTGTACGACCACTGGCAACTTTTCAGAGTCTTCGGCAGTGTTGTAGGAGACTGGAGCTTTATCAGCTCGATTTTCGACTGTGTTTAAATGTTTATTAATTGAACATGAATTCAATTCAGTCATACTGTATGTTTCACATTTAACTAATTAAGCTTAACACAAAAATAATTTTTTTTTTAGTATATGAGAATAAAAAAGCGGCCTTACATTAACAAAATTGTAATAAATTAAACAAAAGTAAATAAAGGTTAAGTACATTTACTCGAGAAAATTAGTATATAAGCGGCAAAAAACTAAGTATATTTTTTGTAAATGTAAATCGTATTTTATAAGTAATACTTACAATTTAAAATTCTTGGGAATTTTTTTTTATTGTTGCTTTAATTATACCAAACCAGCCATGTATGCCAACAAAACTGTATTAAAATCACATGTTATTTAAGCAAGTTTTGTGTGCATTTCTACGGAGATATTTTATGTTCTTTTTGCTAGAAAAGTTGGCAAAACTTTTATGTACAATATATTATTAATGAAATTTCTATGTTTAATTGTTTTCTTTTATAGAACTTCAGTAAACTTGTCAAAAGAAATGGCGCGCAAAAAAATGTCACATATTTGTAATGAAATTTTTTATCTCTGTGGTGTCAAATAAATCGATTATCTTATTTCAGCGATTTTTTTAAGCATGCTTCATGTAAATAGTAGCTCTTAAAAATTCTGTGTAACTTCTAAACTAATCGGATTTTAAATATAATGAATTAAAAATATAAGAAGAAGAATTAGAAATATATATATGCGAACAGATTTGGTTTCCCAAGGTTTGGTCTTACGCACACAAAGTGTACCGGGGAATATATAGTAATAACTCACGACCTTAGTGGCATAAATATATATATATATATATTTTTTTTTATAATTTATCCTTTTATGTTGTTTGTAAACAATCAATTATGATTGAACACTTTTTATTGAAAAGAAACACTTAAAAATTAAAAAAACTGTAAGGACACCTTTTTTACTGTAAATTTGTTTTCTGTTGTGATTTCAATTATGTTGTCTAGTAAATCAATTGTTTTCTTGTGCTTTCAGGAAAGTAATATCACATCGAAAAATACAAAAACAGTGTGATTTACAGAACAGCATAAAAACACAAGTGTGATTTTAAAACTGCATGTGATTTGAAATTAAGTGATTTCAAGAACATGCCTGTATATTTCACTTTCAAATAAATATTTAATAATTAATTATTGTTGCTTTAAGAAATAAAATAACTTGCTTGTAAGACAATTTTTAGCTATATTTTCTTGTTAAATATCTTGCTTTTGTTTTGTTTATTTTCCCAACTTCAAAAAGCACTATATTTGTCTCATTCCTAAGAAGCCAAATGCTTATGAATGTTATTTATGAAACATCACCACATGTGATCTAGTAATCTATGACCGCAGTCTATATATAGCTTCAAAATGTTGCATATAATCCCTATAATCACTAGGGTGCAATAAATTTATCCAAAATTTTGTAGTTCTTCTCGCAAAGAATTTCTTAAAATATTTTATTCTAAATGTGCTTCATATTATTAATTAATATTGTTAACACAAATTTCGTTTTATTAATTAATATTGTTAACTTAAATTTCGCTTAATTTATTCCTTCACTTTGCAAACAATATTTAGTACAAATTAATCAGTTAACTTTAATGCTTCATGTTTTATATATTTTTTATCAGGTGTAGACACTATCGTATGCTCTTTAGTTTTAGTCCATATTTATGCAATTGTGAAAAATCATAATTTGTCTAAATTCCCCCACAAACTTTGCAGTAGATTTTATTTTGTCAGTTTTTAAGTAAAACAACAAAATCTGGTGAAATAAATAAACACGTTATTTCATAATATAAAGCAAACGAAAATTTCGTTGCACTAAATAAACAAATTTTAAGTGTAAAAAACTAATAAACCGAAAGACATTGCAATGGAAAGTAATGATCTGGAAGAAAACGACAGTGAAAACAAAAATCTGGATTGCAGTCAAGAAGGGATTTGTCAAGAACAAAATATAGACAATGTAAAAATTAAGGATTCCTTAGCTAAATTGACTCAGCGCACAAAGAATATCAGCACAAAGCTGGCTGCAAAGCGCCAACAACTGCAATTGAATAGAAATAATGAAGAAGGCAACATTGAAGAAAAGAAAGAAAATGAAACGATAGTGTGGAAAGCTTTAAAATCTATGGACCGCAAAACGGTACTCAAAAAAGAAAAGTATACCACTACAGAAGCCAATTTACTTAATGGCGATATTTTTAATGGAGCTGTTATGAAGCCTCTAAATCATCACTCGAAAAAACAATTGGAAGGCATTGTAGAGGGCTTGCAAGAGCTTCTATATAGGCTCACTATTAACGATAAACATCTTAAGTCAAAGGCTGAAAATATAGCACGTAATATAAATGGATTAAGAAGTTTTCCTCTATTTCCCAATGTCAATGAAAATAATCCTTCGACATCGCGGGCCAGAAGACAAAGATGTGATTCTGACTTCTACCAGGAATATCCAAATAGTTTTAAAGTAGATTTAGAAAATGAAGGAGGTGGTAAAGAGCAAAAGCGTACAAAGAAAAAGCAAAATAAAAAGGAAAAGTTTTCTGCGGCGGAAATGTTTGCTAAATACATTAATGTTATGCTCTCCGAATGTTTTGGAGAAGAGCACAGTGATAAAAATGAAATATACAAATGTCAACCAAGTGACATAGAAGATTTGGAATCATTTGCGATGAAATTAGTGCAGATAGGAATTGGACGCATTGTGGAAGCAGAGATACGTATAAATCGTAAAAACAATCGTCAAGCTTTTATTTCAGTATCCACAGATAAAGAATCAACCGAAAAAGACGGCGTAATATTTTCACCAATTGCCCGACGGTATGCATTTGAAGGTGATATTGTTAGAGCATTTGTATTAAACACAGTTGTTAGTTATAATAGTTCCACAAGCGACACTGAAGAAATCGATGCGAATAAAAAAACGAAGAAAATATCTTCACACGACACGACAGACAACTCTTTGTCACTGGCTGAGGATGAAAAATTATTTGAAGAAATTGAAGTTGATTCTATACTCGAGTCTGATAATGAGGAAACTGATATTTTAGATGCCAGTATGGTAGTAGCGTCGGAGAATTGTAGAAAAGCTTTTGTCATAAAAATTATAAGACAAACCGAATTGCGAGAAGTTGTGGGATCTATAAGTTTCACAAGCGAAACGTCATTAAATTCAAATATTTATTACAAACTAAGGCCACATGACACGCGTGTACCTATGGTTTACATACCCAAGGAATCGTGTCTGGAGGAGATTAAAACTGCAAGCAAGGAAGACATATGCGGTATGCTGTATGTCGCTAGAGTTTTAGAAACTGATATTAATGGACTTTGCATAGGTGAATTGGTACAACCAGTAGGAAAAGTAGGTAATTTGCCATCAGAAATTAAGGCAATTCTCTTACATAATGGTTTAAAAGATGTTAAGCCTTATGAGCAAAAATTCCATGATTTATTTGAGGGACCCATGCCACCCCCAAGCGATGAAGACATGAAAAATCGTGTTGATTTACGTAAAAAATGTGTTTTTACTATTGATCCTCTTACGGCAAAAGATTTAGATGATGCTCTGTCTGTGGAAAAACTTAGTGATCTCGAATATGAAATAGGCATACATATCTCTGATGTTTCCTTTTATCTTAAAGAAAATTCAGAATTAGATAATTTAGTGAAATATCGAGCAACTTCCATATATTTGGTTAATGAAGTTATACACATGCTGCCACCCTCATTGTGTTTAAGATGCTCTCTACTGCCAGGAGAAGATAAATTTGTTTTTTCAATTTTCTGGAAATGGCATACAGAAAAGGAGGAATTAAGTGGTCCAAGATTTACTCGTTCCATAATCAATTCTTGTTCCCAATTTGCTTATGAACATGCACAAAAGATAATCGACAATCCTACAGAAGAATTAGATATATATGATCTTCCTGATTTGTTAAATGATTGGGAACCTAACAGCATTAAATGGCGCATATTACTATTGCATTGTGTAGCTAAGAAATTAAGAGAAAAACGCTATGAAAATGGTGCTTTATCAATAAATAATCCTAAATTGCGATTTCAGTTTGATCCCAAAACCGGTGAACCTCTAGCCTACGAAGTTGAGGGTCGCCAGGAGGCAAATTTTCTAATAGAAGAATTCATGTTATTGGCTAATCAGTCAGTCGCCAAATTTATACATCAACATTTTCCTGACAAATCCATTTTACGAAATCATTCACCACCCTTAGCAAAGGCCATTAAAGCTTTGAAGGAACGTTTAAATAATATTGGCTTAGAGTTTGATATCAGTTCATCGAAATCAATTTATGAGAGTATGCGTCGTTTAAGTCGCGAAGCTGGTGATCCAAAAGCGGTTGAAGCTTGTTTAAGCGCTTTATTAACAAAGCCTATGGCTAGAGCGCGGTAAGTATTAGAGTATAGTCTGGCGCTAAGATTATTAATTTTAAATATTGTCTTTTACAGTTATTATTGTAGCGAAGGTAAAACATCCAATTCTGATTTTTGGCATTATGCTTTATCTATTCCCATCTATACACATTTTACAAGTCCTATTCGTCGCTACCCCGACATATTGGTACACAGGTGAGTCATATCCAAAATATACAGAGTCGAACAAAAGGCACGAATTTATGCTTATCACATTAAAAAAAAACAATTATGCAAATCTCGGGAGTAATAGAAAACCAGACCTGTCGCGAAAACCTAATTCGGCGATAATAGAACGCAAGTTTCATTTTTATTGAATTAATAATTTAAACCTTTTTAAAGAAATTTAAGAACTCGAGTTGCTTTTTCGGCAAATTACGTAGTTCATTTTCTAAAGTATAGCATGCGTATGTTTATCGATGTTCCACAATCATCCACTCATTACTTTCCACATAAAATTATTCTTGAATCGAGTTGTTGATAATAGTCAGAATTTGCGAAAAGATGTTTAATATGCGCTACAAGTTTACCTATAGTTGAAAAATCTTTTGTTTTGTTACCGTAATCACGTTTGTGATGTAAATAGTTCGATTTGAAAAGTATGGTTTTTAAAAAGTGTCATCAAACTTTAAACTTTAATTATAAATTGTTGTAAATAAAAGCTGAGGTTAGGAAGAAAATTGTCTGTCAAATGATTACATGTCAAGGAAGAAAGTATGACAGCCTTTAACATTTATTTATTAAAAAAATTGGACAATTTCAATTATGGAACACTACAATCTTGGGCAGAGAGGTTTACTTGTCAAAATTTACTATCAAAATTGTGAAAATTTCAATGCATCACTTTGTAAAATTAAGGCAGCGTTGCCTCAGGCTCCTTCTGAGATCGCTGTGCGTATTTTAATCGCTAAATTGGAGAGTTACGGTATTGTTGTTGACAAAAGACCAAAGCAATACGTTGGCTACTGGCCGTAGTGATACAAACATAGCCACTGTACGGTGATGAGTCTAAGCCTGAAACGTCAATTTTTCATCTTCGCGCTTATAAAGTTCAACTCGTTCAAGAATTAAAACCGATCGACCATTGTTTGCGTCGAAAGTTTGTTAGTTTGCTTTTTAATTAGACAGTATATAAACAAAGTTGACGCATATGGGGCTTACAAAATCCACAATAGTCCTCGAAAAACCATTACATGCAGAGAAAGTGACCTTATGCTGTGATTTGTGGGCAGGCGGCGTTATCGGCCAGTATTTGTTCGAAAGTAAGCAAGGAAACGCCTGGAACCAAACCATGATAAACAATTTATGGTGGCCACAATTGGCTAATGTTTATACCAGTGACTATTAGTTTCAGCAAGATGGAGCCACAAGCCATACAGCCACTAAAACAATTCAGTTATGGCATGAGAGAATATCCGGTAATTCTCTGTTCCTTTGATATAATGCTGCGGCCTTCCAAAAGACCGGGTTTACCCGGTTAACTAACTTTCTGAAGATGCAAGATGTTGCAAAACATGCTTCAAAATTGAGTGAAAGTAGCGGACGTGTGCTGAGGTGCTGGAGGTAGGCGCTTGCCCGACATCATATTTCCTTATTATTTCCTGATTTTTTTTTTTGTTTTTTAAGCCAATTACTCTTCCTAACCTCAAATTTGTTCACCCATTATACAAAAAAAAATTTTTTTTAATGGAAGCAAGTTCAATATATGTACTTCGATATATTTTATTATAGCGCTCTAAACAGTGTCAGCTTTTCTCTTTTAAAATAAAACGAATTCAAGAAAATGTTATCACCCACCTTAGTGTGCAGTTCACACCAATACCAAATTAAAAAACCTAATTCCGAAATTAATTAATTTTGATTAAAACAATAAAGTAAAGGCATTCAAATAGTCTAAGCAACAGATAACATAAAAGGTGAATGTGGTTAATGAAACGTGATAAAAATGAACAGTAATCGAAACTTACTCAAGGATGAGTTGCATAAATTCAAATTGTTTCAATATTTATTTTAAAAGAAACCAACACAATAAAAAAAAAGAAGAAAAATCAAAAACATTTAAAAACACATTAAAACTGTTGTAAGCGTTTAATCGCCACGCATAATATTAAATGCCAAATGCATATCATCGTTTAACTGTTGTAGCTCATTTAAGATTTTCTCTTCGCCATCTTTTAAAGGGTCCTACAGAAACGCAACTGATCAATACTTAAGTTAAAATAAAAATTTTTCAAAATACATTACCATAAACTTCATTGATGTCAAACCATATATAATATCACCCATTTGATTGCGTATTTGATTCCAAGTTATTTTCTTTTCTGCTTGGGTAAAGGCCTCAACAGCGCTTCTAGATATTTCGTAAAATTCAATAATATTTTTTAACATGGCAAATGTTTTATAGAACGGACAAAAACGATCGTAGGTGGAATAGGAATTTTGCTGAAGAAAATCATCCTTTAATATTTTTGCCACTTCTAGAGTTATTTTGTCGGCTTCCGCTAGTGACGCTTTACCAACTAATTGTACAATTTCAGATAAATCTTCTTCCTCCTGTAGAATTTCTTTAGCCTTTTTTCTAAGTGGTACAAAGCCAGGAAAGTTGGATTCGTAATATTCGTCTAAGGCACGTGTATACTTCGAATAAGATATTAACCAGTTGACAGAGGGAAAATGTTTACGTTGGGCCAATTTTTTGTCTAGACCCCAAAACACCTGTACGATGCCCAGAGTGGCCGAAGTCACAGGATCAGAAAAATCTCCACCTGGAGGTGAAACGGCACCAACAATTGAAACGGAACCCTCTCGATCTGGACTGCCTAAGCATTTAACACGACCAGCTCTTTCATAAAAAGAAGCTAAACGAGCCCCCAAGTAGGCAGGATAGCCAGAATCAGCTGGCATTTCCGCCAACCGGCCAGAGATTTCACGCAAAGCTTCGGCCCATCTAGAAGTGGAGTCGGCCATCATTGAAACATTAAAACCCATGTCTCGAAAATATTCTGATAGTGTTATACCAGTATATATAGAAGCTTCTCTAGCTGCCACCGGCATATTAGATGTATTCGCTACTAAAGCTGTTCTTTTCATTATAGACTCTGTCACACCATCCATTTCAACAGAAAGTTCTGGAAAGTCCCTTAAAACCTCAGACATTTCATTACCACGTTCGCCACATCCCACATAAACAATTACATCCGAATTTGAATATTTCGACAATGATTGCGATATGACCGTCTTGCCACAACCAAAAGCTCCTGGTATGCAAGTAGTACCGCCCAGTACGGATGGAAATAAGGCATCAATTATTCGTTGACCCGTTAAAAGAGGATAATTTGAAGCCCATTTCTCAGCCACTGGTCGAGGATGCCTTACTGGCCACACTTGTAACATTTTGTGTTTAGTTTTTTCATCTTCATATTCTGTTTCCAATATAACATCATTTATTGTGTAGTTACCCGGTGGAGCAATGTAGGTAACTCTGCCTTTGGCACGCGGTTGTAACATTAAACGATGTGTTACCAAAGAATTTTCCTTAACAAAACCAAATATATCACCACCTGTTAAAATAGCTCCCTCACGAATATTGCATGATACAAATTCCCATGAGGCATCTCTGTCTAAACTTTTGATGTTTATGCCCTTGGGTATATAAATCGAATTCGTTGTCTCGTATATAAAACGTAGAGGACGTTGTATGCCATCAAATATACTGCCCACTATACCAGGGCCAAGTTCAACTGATAATGGCTTTCCAGTTCGAATGACTGGGTCACCAACGGTCAAACCAGACGTATCTTCATATACCTGTATGGTTGCCATGTCACCTTCCAGGCGAATAATCTCACCAACTAATTTATAATAGCCAACTCTTACTAGTTCATACATTGCCGAACCGGTCATACTTTCAGCTGTTACCACAGGACCAGAAACGGCAAAAATACGGCCATACTTTGTTTCGTCTTCTTCATCATTAGAAGTTTGTTTAATGGACTCGAGTCCATCATTTGGGTCTTTTAAATTGTTTTGAAATAGTTCGTTTTCTGCATCAAACACCCCTAGTTGTGATTCCGAATCCGTTAATTTCTCTTGACTTTCAGACATTTTTAAAATTTTTGTGTGAATTTTTTTTTTCAGACAATGTCAATGAAGAATAATAAATGTTTTGTCATACACACATATACACACACATATACATTTAAATAAAACTCAAGGCGAGTTCATAGCTGGCCAACGTTTAATTTTATTTTGTCCTGGTTACGATAAAATTATAGAAATTTTAAAGCTAAGAAAAGAAGTTATGTATATTTAATTATATTACAAGCATTTGGTTAACAATTCTTCTGTCTCTTTTAGTTAGACCATTTTGAAGCTCTTTGGTCAGAAAAAATGAATTCGCTTTGGATGTACATACATACATCTCTATGCACCTATTAAATATTCCTTAATTGAGAACAAGTTAAAACTTTCAACTGAAAATTAATAATTTAATTTAATTAAAATAAACTAATGGGAGAAAGTACTGAAACATAATCTACCTTTTGACAAGATACAAAGAACAATTGAAATACAAATTGTAGACGCCGAAGTAACTATAACTCAGTTACCAACCGTCCGACGACAAGAACACATGAGACACAAAGTAGCCGACGTACTCGAAAAAACACAAAACTGCTAAACAGATAAGGGCAAAACTACGAGACAATGACTTACTAATTACAAAAGCGGATAAAGAAAATACGAATGTAGAAATGTGCAAAAAAGATTATATAGACAAAACACAACAATTTATACAACAGACCAACTGCACTAAATTTAAAAATAATCCAACTGAATCTTGAACATAAACCCAGGACTACTAACACTCAAAGCACAACCGAAAATACACAAGGAAAACATACCAATGAGACCCATTATAAACTACAAACCTGCACAAGCATATCACCTGGCTAAACACCACACCGGTCTACTTAAAGAAAAGATAAATTTTCAATATACATATACGATACGTAATACACAAGACCTTATTGCAAAGCTTAAAGATATCAAGATAACCGAAAACACGTGACTTATTTCCTTTGATATTAAGGATCTGTATACCTCAATACCTCAACACATGAAACCTCAGAATTCCTACACGACACGCTAGACAATTTATACAAAAACGAATACATTACCAACATCATAGATATTGCAAAGACGATAATAAAACAGAACTACTTTAGACTTAAAAACCACTTTTACAAATTATCTGACGGACTCGGTAAAGGAAACCCAACTTCCGCAATATTCATCGAAATCTTCATAAAAACACTAATGGAAAAACACAAAATAACTTATTACTGTAGATACGTAGATGACATCATATGCATCCTTGAACAAGACAACGTCGAATAAATTCTAGCAGACTTAAATACAATCCATAATAACATTACATACTTAATGGAAAAAGAACAAGGCAGAAGAAATTTGCATTATCTTGACATCACAATAAGATGAGGAACTGACTGTTTAACATTTGAAATATAGAAAAGCAACTACGACGGACACTACCATCCACGTCACTACGCACCACCCTACCCAACATAAAAGCAGCATTTAGAGATATGACTTAAGATAATCCCACTTTTTCCAGAGAAGTACAACAAAGAACTCAACACAATTTACATCATAGCTAAAAATAACCGCTACAATCCCACTACCATCAACAAAATTCTTAGACAGTACAGTATAACACTAAAAACAGGAATAAAGAAGACAAAGAGACAACCAATTCAACACGACGGCACATTTTTACTTACACAGGACCAGAAGTATACAGACTAACTAACCTTTTTCACAAAGAGGAATTACTCACAGCATTAAAAACCGGCAACACTCTGAGACATAATCTCACGATAACGACAGAAACAAATGACAAATTTAGTTCTAGCGGAGCATACAAACTTACTTGTGCCTGTAAACATAGTTATATAGGGCAAACTGGACGAACGCTTATACAAATGGAAAAGAGAAGACTCCAACTTTGTATTACACCTTGACACTCACGGACACACACCAAGGGAAATAGGTGAATGTATGATATTATTGCATCATAGGAAAAAAAGGACAAAGACTAGACATTCTTGAAAACATTTAAATCTACAAAACAAAAGCTTTTAACAGTAACATTTTGAAGGAACAGGTAAACACGACCTCAGACACAATTTTCACATCACTAAAACCACTCATACAATCGAACAAACGTAAAATACCCGCAGACGGACGCACGTACGTAGATAATAATAAAAGATGGATATATTGAAAGTTTGCCTTGCATAAAGTGCCAGGTGGTTGACATGAGTAGATACGACCTTAACAATAGCCAGAAAAGGCAGAAGAAAATATCAACAGTCATATACACTGAAATTCCGATTCATTTTTTACGAATTACAGTGATTTGCGATACAACAAGATTTCCGCTTAACGGGAATTAAAGGAAGGCTTTCAAAACCAGTAGGAAAAAAATACATACTTCTTTAAGAGGTAACGCAAAGCTACCGACGTATTTTACCCTGAAGGAGTCCTATCGGTTTTATGACACTGTTTCTGCAATATTGTTAATTAAAAAATCTAATAGATTTTAAAAATCTATGTATATAGTGTCGGACAAAACTAAAGTATAACTTCTGCTTCTAAAGAAACAAAAAAAAAAAAAAAATAACAGCAATCACTGTTATGTTTTTAAGATTATTTTAATAACAATAATTGCCGTTGTTTTTCAAAAGATCATTTCAAGTGTTTATAGAGAAAATTTTCATTTATTTACAAATTGTTTCTGTAATTTGAAGTATTTTGATCCAGAATGTCCAGAAATAAATATTCAGTTTATTTAAAAGAAAAAATCATAGCTGATTTTAACAATCCGGTTCCTCCATTACAACAAAACTCTGTATTAATCACAGTGTTATATCCATTCCTCGGGTTTGTTGGCTACAGTATATATAAAGGTCGACGTCCACGTCAGACAAGTAAACGAAATGATCATGCAATAATATGCAAGATTATAAAGGATACTTTCATATCCTCAAACTCCATTGGTACATAATTATCACTACACATTACTTCAAAGACGGCCTGTAGAAGGATGCTTAAAATCTTATAAAAGTGCAAACAAGCCGTTTATTTCACGTAATTCTAAACTCGCGAGGACCATCACACAATGGAGAATCGAACTTTTCTCCGATGAGCATAAGAATAAACTATGCACACATAATTTCGCCAAAGAACATCTTTCCAAGGAATTCGGTCATCTTCACTGATGAATCCAAAGTCAACATATACGGTTCAGATGGCACGTTGTATATATGGTGAAAACCTCCTAATACAGAGCTGAACAAGAAAAACTTAAAGGCAGCAGCAAAACATGGTGGTAATGTAATGGTTTTGGCCTGTATGTCGGCTGCTGGGACTGCGACTGGAAGTCTAGCATTTATTGAAACAACCATGAACAAATTTAAGTTTCTCAAAATTCTGAAGGACACCTTGTTGCAGAGCGCAAAGAAACAGGGAAATCGATTAGATTTTCGGTTTAACCAAGATAATGAACCGAAATATAAATCTGGTATTGTGCAAACTTGGTTAATATATTACTGCCCAAATTTGATGACACTACCGCCACCACAGTCGCCAGATATTAATATTATAGAAAATTTGTTGTCAATTTTAGATAATAATATAAAAAAAAACACAAAATTTCTAGCAGAAACGATCTAAAAGAAGCGCTACTGAAGGAGTGGCCGAATATTTCACCGAGTGTGACACAAAAACTGGTCACATCTGTACCAAACCGCATGAAATCTGTATAGATATTAAATTTTGCTAGTTTTAATTTCGAGTTGGTCTGTAATTGGCATAAGGAAAGAAGTAAAAACGCACTGCATAAAATAAGCTGTGAGCCCCACTTTATATCGTACAAAATATTAAAATTTTTTTTCTGACTTGAAAAAGCTCATTTCACAAAAAAAAGTAAACAACTCGATTCTAAAATAAATTTTGTTTTAAATTGAACACTGTCCCTAAACGCTTGGCCATTTCTTGTGTTTTAAAAACTAGCGATTAACAAAAAAAAAAAAAAAAATTAACATCTAAGCAATTTTGTTATTCGTGCTTGATTCCTTTAAATAAATATTTCGTGATATTCTCACGAAATATTTATTACAAAAATTTCTATTAAATTTTAATCTTTTTACTAGGTCCTTTAAATTATAACGATTTCTTTTTCTTTTTTTCTTTCAATATTTCGCTTTCCTTTGGAAAGCTTCTTCAGGAAATTATTTTTTATATTTTCAAAAACAAAAAATTATAACAATTTGAAAAGAAAAAATTTTTGAAAAACATTTGACAAAACATATAAAATTATTTTCTTCATACATACAAACATACAAAAATTAAAATTTAAAATATTAAAACATACAAAAACAAGGAAACGGAAACTAAATAACAAATTCTTTCTTATGAAATAATTATAACAAATTATGTGTCTTTTGTATTAAGTACCTATAATTCTGCGCTAAATTGTCTGTGTCTGTTTTGAAATTTATTCTCCTTACATTTGGTACATTAACAATTTCTAACATTTCTAACATATAACGTCTCCTGTAGTTTTTTTCTATATCTAATACTGATGTTTCATCGAACTTTGGATAATGATTATATTTCTTACAATGTGAAGATAAGGATGTCTTCTGTGTTGAAATATTCCTATATTTTTGGTCACATCTATGACCAGCTAATCTTGTTTTAAGTTTATTCTTTGTTGTCCCAATATAAACTTTGTCACAGTTCACCTGGTCATTTCCTCCACATGGTATCCTGTATACTACATCAGATATTTCCATTTTTCCTATTTTATCCTTCATATTGCTAAATAATCTATTTAATGTGTTATATGTTTTGTGTGCAATTTTATATCTATCAGTGTCATATATTTTAGACTTTCTTAATCTATCTGATATTCCAGGAACATAAGTTAATGATTTATAAATTCTTGGTTCTGCCATAGTATTTCCTAAATTACGCCTATGATTATCATATTGTCTAATTAATCGGTTAGTTAATTCCACTGGAAAATCATTGTCATGAAGTATATTTTTTATTGTGTCCCTATTCTTCAACCGAAATTCTCTATCACTTATAGTTAATATTCTATCTATCATATTTTTCGCCGTGTTTATTATCATTTTTCTCGGATGTTTTGAATAAAAATTAATAAGTCTTCCAGAAGATGTTGGTTTCTTATACCAATCAAACACTAAATTATTTTCCTATGGAAGTTTAGATTCTAACTCTTTTTCAATCGTAAATTTTATATCAGGATGAAAACTATTCAATTCTGATAAAATATCATCCACTGCATCTTCTGATGTTATACAAAATAAATCATCCACATATATTGAAAGAAAAAAAGAAAAAGAAATCGTTATAATTTAAAGGACCTAGTAAAAAGATTAAAATTTAATAGAAATTATAAAAAAAAAGGTCGAATAAAACTCAAAATATTACAAAAATTTTTATTAAAAAATAAACATTTTATGATTTTCTCATAAAACATTTATTCCAACAAAAAATAAAAAATATTTGAAATGTATTACTGCGGGGGAGAGCATATCCATATTGCAATTTCACTATTGCTCACATAGCTCATCAGTGAATTTTACCCCAATATTGTATAAAAAAACCTAAAAGTCTTATATCGAAAGCCAAACTGATTCCATGAGAATTTTTTCATAAAATCAACATAGCATAGACAGCAAGACACAAAAACACTTCTATACAAACACAGCAAAACATTTCAAAACAACAAAAAACATTGTTTATTTTCAATCATTTCTACTTAAGGGTTGCCATTGGAAACCATTCATATGTAATTTGAAAATTCAGAAAATAAAGAATATTTGTAATAATCTTTAATAAATATCTTTTTCTTTTCTAAGATCTTTTTTATATATTTTTTTCTTCACGATATTTCGCTTTCCTTTGGAAAGCTTCTTCAGGAAAAAATTTTAAATTATTTTATATAAAATTTTTTCCTGAAGAAGCTTTCCAAAGGAAAGCGAAATATCGTGAAGAAAAAGATCTTAAAAAAAGATCGGTAAAAAAAACAATACAAATTTGTAAATAATTTTACAAATTTTTGTAATAAATATTTCGTGAGAATATCACGAAATATTTATTTAAAGGAATCAAGCACGAATAATAAAATTGCTTAGATTGAAAATTATTTCGATGAATAAATTACTTAAAAAATTAACATGATCAAATTACAAGGAATGATGCAGGCGACAAGTTTAAAAAATAAACACATACGGCTGTATGCATAAAAAACGCTTACTTGAGCTTTAAAGTGCACGTTAGTTAACAAACACTTTAAGGCTAACAGACAGACATTTGTTAAAAAATGGTATTCATAAACAGTACTTTAGCTAATGTATGCTTTAGTAAAATTAGTATTTTGATTCTGGCAATGCCACTATTTTCAGTTGTCACGTTATAGTTAACGATGTATAAAAAATGAATATACTTATCCGGGTATTTAGATCCATAAAAAATGTTTTTATTGTTTTCAGCAAAATCAACATATTTTTTTTTTTTTTTTTATTAATCTTTTTAATAAAAAGCAAAGCACCCAAAAAGGTTAATTTGCAAGGCTTACGAAGAACTTACAAAGAATTTGTTCATATTAAAAAATAATTATTGGGATAACGAGCTTTGGTTTGATTATATGTACATCAATAAAACTTTTGTTTAAAATAATTAATTATAATTATATTTTTGTAAAATAATAAAGATGTTAAGATGTTTTATATTGAATGGCATGTTATATTTCAGTTTTTATTATTATTTGTATACTACAATTTGTTTTAATAAACATTTTTAAAAATTCTTGGAATAACAAAGTATAATTGTCAATTGAGCCGTTTACATTGAAAGTGGCATAAGTCACAACTCAACAGTTTCTTTTTTTTATTTTTAATAAATTTGATATTAATAAGTTAAGTAGTATTGAGATTTGTTTGAGAGGAGTGTTGACGGTGTAACAAAAATGCTTTTTTTTGAAAATGGCGTTAGTCGCTGTACTTAGGAAATTAATTACGGAGCTTAGTGTGAAAGAAATAGAAACATGTAATAAGTGTGTGTGAAGTATTGTTGTGATTATTAGACTTATTTTTATTAGTTCGAAAGAATAGTGCAGTTTACTGAACTATATTATAGTGATATCTACTATATCTACTACACATAATTAGCATTATTTTGTTATTTTTTTATTCTCAGGAGGTTGCTTCGTGTTGTATAAAATATCTAAGAAAGTCACAACTCAAAAGCATACGTCACATAGTGACGTATGTAAAGGACAAAATAGTAATAGTAATAATAGCCCCCTGTCGAAAAAACTCCTTCACAGTACATAACATGGAGAAAAAAGATTTTATTTCAACACAATCATTAGAAAAATCCGTTTCAGAAAGAAAACTAAATACAGACTAGGTAAAATGGCTAAAAATTAAAATGTTTTATAAACTAATTTAAAATAAAAAGATGACAATAACAAAGTAACTTATGCCACTTTTAAAATAAACGGCTAGGTTTATTGTTAACACAATTTGTTTTGTTTTTGAACTTTCAATAATAAAATTGAACTGTCAATTTATTGTAGGTTTAACGTAGGTTTTTCCTACTTTAAAGTTAACAAAGGTTTTTTAAGGTAAAAACGTTTTTTGAATACAACTTTAGGAAATTGTGCTTAACAACCGCAGTTAAACCTACTTTAAGTTTTTATGCATACAGCCGATATTTTTTAGGTCTTTGTCTGGTTTAAGACACGCCGTATTTGGCTTGCTGTAACCAAATTTATATTGAGGATAATTTTTTAACCGGTTTTTAAACAGTTTTCGATTTGCCCTACAGCTGACGTTTTTATTTTCAATGTTTATGTTTTACGATTTAATCGTTTAATTATTAATTAATTTAATCATTCACCAGATTTTTAAACATTTTTTTATATTAATATTTTTTTCCATATTGATTTTAGATTGCTTGCTGCTGCCCTTAATTATAGCCCACCACCACAAAAAACCACCGACGAATTACATGAATTAGCGAAAATTTGTAATGATCAAAAATTAAATGCTAAAAATGCTGGTGACGAATCCATTGAATTATTCTTTAAGCGTTATATTAAGGCTAAACAGTCGCTTACTCTTAAAGCTGTTGTCACCGATATTTGCAAACATATGCTTAATGTTGTAACAATTGAAACTGGTCACACAATACCTATCACGTACAAATTGCAAAAAGTTTTCGTGAATACAACCAATGTTCCAACATCAGTCACGATTGCCGAGAAAAATTCCCAACTGCCACCAATAAAGCTACAACTCTTCTCGACACTAGATATAAATATTGTTTTGAGAAATGAGAAAATATGCGGGTTCTTTGCAACGCCCGATATCAAGCAAAGACGTATAAATAGTAAGGAATCTTCGAAAAGGGATAAACATTCAAACAATGGCACGCGAACTCGCCTTAAAAGCAGTTCCATGTCTGATCAAAACTAAATCGAAAAAGTAAATCAAAATCTGTAAATACAAACAGCATAAGAGTAGCGAATGAATGAATGAATGAATGAATGGAGGAATGTACTTCTAAATGATGTGATATGATTTAAAAAAAAACAAAATATTGGCGTCATATTTTAAATTAAGTAAATTTTATGTATATTTTGATAAATACTTCAATTAGTTTACTTCGTTTAGTCTTTTCCTTTTCTTTGTTT
The DNA here is from genome assembly GCA_030448955.1 of Trichopoda pennipes. Lineage (NCBI taxonomy): Eukaryota > Metazoa > Arthropoda > Insecta > Diptera > Tachinidae > Trichopoda > Trichopoda pennipes. The sequence goes on along the minus strand of JASKUP010000021.1, from coordinate 4,721,334 downwards.
TTCCTTTCTTTTATTTTGTTTTTGCTACATACGCCTATTTAGCTTCGCATACGCCTAGAAATGAAAAATAGTATTTGTGTATAAAAAAATTATTTAATTTTAACTGATTATTGAATACGTAATTTTTATTTGAAATATAACGTAAAACAAAGAAGTACGCCATCCTTTTTTTTGTTTGTTTAAGAGAAGTAGCACTTCAGGCAGCTATGCCTATTTAGTCAAGTACCGTGCTACATTCTTTAGGAAAGGAATAGAGACGAGATAAGACAGGTGGTGGAAGTAGAATAATAGCTACGGAAATGAGCAGCCTCACCGACAGTCAATTTGTATTTTTGTAGTGAAAAAAACAGCCAAGGTCATTGTTGGGAATTAAACCGACAATCCCCAGATTGATAAGCTAGTAAAAGGTGTTTTTTTAAGCTAGATAGAACTTTGAATTGTAAAAAGTAACACAAAAAATTAAATTTTGATGAAACATTTTTTTTATTTGTTTCAGTATACTCTGACAAATCATCATGAATAGACTCTCGCTTGAACAACGCTACGAAATTATCCAAATTTACTTTGAAAATTATTCGTCGATTCGCGCAACTTATAGACGACTTCGTCATTTTTATGGCGTACATAATCGTGCATCTGAACAAGCCATTCGTCGAACTGTCGATAGATTTCGTACCACATACTCTCTAGAGGATGCAATAACACCAACACGTCGAAGGAATGTGCGTACTGAAGAGAATATCGCCGCTGTAAACGAAAGTGTGGAAGAAGATCCAAATTTATCAATTCGTCGTCGGTCGCAGGGATTGGGGCTCTGTCCGTCCACTACGTGGAAAATTTTGCGCAAAGATCTCGGCCTGCACCCGTATAAGATCCAGCTGGTGCAGGAATTGAAGCCACGAGACCATTATATGCGTCGTTCTTTCGCCGATTGGGCTCTAGAGCAGTTGGCAACTGACCCGTTGTTTTATCGCAAAATTGTGTTCAGTGATGAAGCGCATTTTTGGCTTAACGGGTTTGTTAATAAGCAAAATTGCCGCATATGGAGTGAGACCAATCCACAACAGACCTTACAGACTCCATTACATCCAGAAAAATGCACCGTTTGGTGCGGTTTTCACGCTGGTGGCATCATCGGACCTTATTTCTTCAAAAATGAGGCCGGAGCTCGCGTTACGGTCAATGGAGATCGTTACTGCACCATGATCAATGATTTTTTGTTTGAAAATATGGATGACATTGATCCGGACGAGATGTGGTTTCAACAGGATGGCGCTACGTGCCATACAGCGAACGCAACCATCGACTTATTGAAATAAAAATTTGGCGATAAGTTGATTTCGAGAAATGGACCTGTCAATTGGCCTCCAAGGTCGTGCGATTTGACACCACTCGACTATTTCCTTTTGGGCTACGTGAAGTCACTGGTTTATGCTGATAAACCAGCAACAATTGACGCCTTGGAGGACAGCATTGTTCGTGTTATTCGTGACATACGCCCAGCAGTGCTCGAGAAAGTGGCCCAAAATTGGACGTCCAGAATGCGCTTCGTCAAGAACAGCCGCGGTGCCCATATGCCCGAAATCATTTTTAAATGTTAATGTCACGTATTGATCCTTCGAATAAAAGAGAAATTTTGATTACAATTTAATTTTTTGTGTTATTTTTTACAATTTCAAGTTCTATCGGGCTTATAAAAACACCCTTTACATTACCTACTAACCTACAGGCTTAAAAAAATTATTTCACCAGGAAAGAATTTATAATCTCAACTAAATGTTGTTGTTGACATAATTTTATCTTGCATAAGTAATCGGACAATGTCGCGGTTACAAAGGCTGTTTTTTTATAGGGGCATGCGTGATTTGATTTACATCTGCACCGACTATATAGTCATAATCAGATGGTGGTAAAACCACTTGGTTGATTGGACACCAACCACGCCCTAGAAGGCCATCGAATACGTATATCCTCCGGTCACTTCTAGTAGCAATTTCGAAAGCCCGAAGTAGGCCGCAGCCTTCACTCCTTGCTAAAGAGTTGGAGACTTTCCAACTCCTGGTCCAGAACGCATGAAGCTCTTATTTATCAGGAACACGCCAGCATTCATACTTACTGGACCTGAACCATTCATTGTGTTAATTTGAATGGTCCGACCCACAAACTCTCACGAGGGTCCGAAACCACAACCACCACGATACTCCCATATAGGGGCCAACATCAATAACCAGTCAGAGCACATCATTGTCTAAAGAGAACAAATAGTGTTCTCTGGGGCAACTGATTTTCCGTGGAAATATGTGGATTGTCCAGGTGACTCCTACTAGCCTTTGAGGGGCCTGGGCTCCTTTTTACCCCGCAAGACACCAATTTAAATGGAATAGTAGGTTCAAAAAAGACTATCATGTGCCTCTGCGGGGAACTATCAGTGATGTATGCTTAGGGTCGTTGGCATAATAAAACTTAAAATTATCACCAATACCCCCGTTTAAAAAAAAGGGATGAACTTGGACGTCGTATGCTAAAGAGATAGCGCAAATAATGAAAACCAGCTTAAGGCTACAATACAGGAGAGATGGAGCCAAATAGCGTCTGATATGTCCAAAAAAATTGGTGGAATGTATTCCAATAAGCTTAAAAGCTGTAGAAAATCAAAAATGATTTGCAATCAAATATTTAGTTTTAAGTAAACAATCAAATTGTAAGACTGCCCGTCTTTAATGTGATCATAGTTTTAAGGTTTTTTTTTTTGACTTTTTTGTTATTATTTCTGTCGTCAAAAGGCTGAAGTTCCTAAATTTTTCTAGAGTATAGAGAGAGCACTGAGGATGGCATATAGCCGAAACCGGTTACAAAGTCTCGATTTTGTAGAAGAAACAAATTAGGGAAAGTGATGGTGAGGGGAAACGTAAAATCATACCCAAATAAATTTAACTCCGTCGGACAATATACGCATATATTCCTAGTTTTTGTTACAGCTGAGTTACACAGAGTGGGGGCATATTTTTTTAATCCATTGCACAGATTGTGAGTAATTGTATCTACTGCACAATTAATAGAAAATTAAATTTAAGTCGTGTACGTTTTATTTTAAAATTTATTAATTTAGTTTTAATGAATGACCTCTGTCTGTTTGCCCTCTGTTTGTCTTGATTACTTTGCTTTGCTTTATGTTTATCACAAACACCATTGAATATAAACGATTTCATTTTGTTAAAGTAAATAAATAAATAATTGATTTTTAAATTAATTATTCTTGGTTTTTTTGAAATTCCATGTTTTATAATTTTTATTTTTTGTCTAACAACAAACTCATACATTATTTATGTATTAAAAAGTAAAAATTTAGAAAGCGAAAGTTTACTTTACAAAGTCGCGATTTTGTAGAAGAAACAAATGAAGGGAAAGTGACGGTGAGGGGAAACAAGGGATTGCACTCACAAATTTGTTGTAATTTGTCATAATTTACTTAAAAGCATATAAATACAGGGTTTCCGCCGGAAAGGTATACATACTACTTTGTTTCTTAACATTTTTTTATTAAAAGAAAGAGAATGGATTTTATATTAATAAATGTTTCATTTAATGTCGTCAATTATGTCTGGAATACAATATCAGATTAATGTCCGCTCCTGTTAACCTTACAAATGCGAGCCTTTTTGAGCACATTTTTCATTACATTCTCACACTTTTCACGCGGTATTTCATAAATTTCATGACGAATATTTTGTTTGAGTTCCTCAAGCAGAAACCTTGCTTTTCAGATATCCCCTCATAAAAGATGTCCGGATCAGTCAAATCAGGCGACCGTGGAAGCCAATCAAAATCACCATTTCTTGAAATAATTTGTTGTGGAAAGAGGTCTCGCAGTAATTCCATTGAAATCCTGGCTGTATACTGTGAGAGACCGTCTTGTTGATACCACATGTTAATTGAGTCCAAAGCATGCAGTTGCGGCGTTAACAAGTTTTCATTTATCACGATATCGCTCTTCATACAGTTACCGTTACGCCACTTTCATTTTCAAAGAAGTAAGGTCCAATGATTTCTCCTGATCAAATTGCACACCAGACTGTCACTTTTAATGGATGGAAAGGTGACTGTTGAATAATTTGAACGTTTCCCATTCCCCAGAACAGACTACTATGTTTATTCACACATCCATTCAAATTAAAATGAGCTTCGTCACTCATTATGACTTTTTCATGAAAATCAGGGTTGGCATGGGCGAGCTGTAGCATCCTATTGTCATATGTAAGGCGATGGAAATGGCCCTGTGGAAGAAGCACTTGTGCCAACTGCATCTTCAATGAAGACAAATGCAAATCCTTGGGCAAAATTGTGGCCAAAGTTGTTCTTTAAAGATCATGCTCCTGAGAACGGCGTCGAATTGAGGTTGATGGATTTTGGTTTTGAACACTTTCTTGAGCAGCAGTACGTTGTTATCCATTCTTGGGCCTATCACCTACAGACTCTCTTTCTGCGAAATCATTCATTACACGATAAACAATGCCTTTTATTGGTACGTTGTTTCTCCCAAAAATTTCACGTAACTTTATCATTGTCACAGTAATCGATGATTGATTGGTTTGTCGAATATTTTTCCATAATAAATTTGTCACGTGTCTACTTGACGACCACCAAATATGGACTGTCAAGACTAATGTTGGCGGCAAAGGAAAGTAGTATACCTTACCGGGGGGACATTTTGTATTAATGTAGGCATAAAAACAAAGACATTTTTTAAGATGATTTGCATGATGAATTTTAAGGCATGTCTGTACGATGGGCAAATTTGAGGTTAGGAAATGTGTGGGACAATAATCATACAATTACACCACATATTATTCACAACTTTTCTTTGATTATGGTCACCTCAGCTATTGGTTTGAGGTTAGGAAATTAATTGCCTTAAAGCATACACTCTTTTTTTAAAACTTCAGTTTTATTACTACCAATGTAAAGTAAAAATATGGGAATGGTATATGATGTTTGACAAATGTCCACCTCTAGCATGTCATCAGACTATTCATAAAATTTTCAAAGCACATTTTTCAACAACGCTTCGCTTATCTTGTCAATGGAGCTTGTTATTTTATCTTTCATAGCGTCTATTGTGTGTGGGTTATTCCCGTAAACCCTGTCTTTCAAATAGCCCCAGAGAAAAAAATTCAGCGTGTTTAAATCACAAGAACGAGGCAAATCGAGAAAATACGCTACCGTGAAATTTTTCATGCCTTAACTAAATTGTTTGGGTGGCTTGTGGCGCCCTCTTGCTGAAACCAAAAGTAACTGATGTCAGTATTGGCAAATTTTGGCTACAAAAATTGGTGATCATAGTTTGGTTTGCCGCCTGATCACAAAAGCACACCAATCAGTTACTTTCTTTGAATGTAATAATGTTTCGAGGCCTATGTGACAATTTTGTTTGTTAACATATAACTGGCTAACTGAAAATGCGTGATTTTTTCAGTTTTTCAAACAGCCAATTCACAAACATTCAACGTAAATAACAGTCAATCGGCGTTAATTCTTGAATGAGTTGAACTTTATAAGCGAACGTCGAAGAGCTGAGATTCTTGGCTCATTCTCAACACTTTACTATACCACGAGCGTATTGTTTTGTATTGTTGCCAACAACAATATCATGAGCCTCGAATTTTGCGTTTAAATTACGCACAGTGGTCTCAGAAGGATTTTGATTACGAGAAAAGATACTCGAGGCGATCAGTAAAATTTTCCCCATTTTGTTTGCAAATTTTGTAAAAGTAAAATTAAAGTAGCCCTGCCCATAAAGGCTTAAAATATTCACAAATAGCTATAACAACAAAAATATTTATTTCAATAGATCCAAGTAGCATAGAAATTATGAATACGTAAAAAAATTAATTAGTTTATTGTTGTTGTATTTAGTCAAAAGTATACTTAATTAATTCTTATTTTGAATTCTATAACTTATTTAATATTGTTTTGTTTTAAAAAAAAAGAAGTCATTACTTTAGTAAGAATTCGTGATATTAAAATAAAAATCTTAATTACTTTCTTAATAGTTATTTCACTTTTGTTATTTTATCAAATAGTGCTATCTACTATTTTATTTATTTTTTTACTTATTTTTTTTATTTTGAGCATGTGGATTTAAGATTCTTACAAATGTTAAAACAGTAAATAACTGCTTCAGTTACCAAATCGATTAACTCCATTTTTTGAATATTATTAATTAATATCAGCAAAATTCGAGCATGTTTCTCTTGGCACGTTCTGAGACTGTTGTGCATAATTCGAAGATCAAAATAATCTCGTAGTGGTTGTAGCAATGTGTGGAGAATAAGCCTAGGTGATGGGCATCACTAGAGAGATATTTTGCATAAAAATCTTCATTTTCAGGCTTATAAGGCTAAATTCGTTCAAGAATTAAAGCCGACTGAAAACTGTTTGTGTCGAACGTTTGTGAATTGGCTGTTTGAAAAACTGAAGGAACACAGCGCATTTTTCAACAAAATCACTAGCGATGAGGATCATTTGCAATTAGGTGGTTATGTAGACAAACAAAATTGTCTTATACAAAATCCACAAACAGTCTAGGAAAAACCATTTAATTCAAATAAAGTGCGCGTATGGTGTAGTTTGTGGGCAGGTGGCATCATCGGCCTGTATTTTTTATTTTTTTTGTATGAATTTTTTCGAAAATGAGCAAGGTTGAGGTCGTGCGCATAGAGTTGACTTTAATGCCTATAAAACGCAATGTTGCATGCTTACGCATAGATCTGTGTTTGGAAATGGTGCTGCAACTGTTACTAAGGTTGATATAGGTATTACGGAATCGGAAGCTCTTGATGTTTTAGGAATTTTTCAAGTTTCTAAAGAAGCTTTCAAGTGCCTCGCTTTCCTAAAACAGTGCGAGAGATAATTCACTACATCCGATCTTCGTACTATTTATACCACCTATATCCGTCGAAAGATGAAATACAACTCTCCGGTCTATGGGCCGGCGCCCCAAAGTCTATTTTAGAGTTGCTCGGCCGTGTACAGGAGAGTGCCAAGTGTCTCATTAGGTATCCAAATCTATTAATTCTCTAGAGCATCGACGCATACCCCCCGGGGGCACATATATATATGGTCTTTGGAGAAAGCAACAACTTAGGCCTGTGCAACTGGGGGTTAAAGGGAGCCCAGTCCCCTGAAGTCAGCAGGGGTACAACTGGAAACTCCACTTTATTTCCACGGGAATCAGTGACCCGCAGAGTTCCGTTATTTGTCTCTTTAGACACTTAACTGTTCTCTGGCTGATTATTGAGGTTGGCCCTTTATGGGAGTATTGTGGTGGTTGTGGTTTCGCGGCCCCATAACAGTATAATGGTTATTATGCTGGCCAGGATCATCTCACTGTTAATGACACCCTAAGTGAATGATCCAGTCCAGTGAGCATGCTAGACATGTGTTCTGGACAGGAGTTAGAAAGTCTCCAACTCTTAAGCAAGAAGTGATGATTTGCAGCCCTGCTCTGGAATCATCGAAGTTGCAACTAGCAAGTTCTGTTGCATAGAATTATAGCTTCGGCTTCCTAGGACGAGCATCACGTTCCAAGTTATGCAGTGGTTTGGTCCACCATCTGATTAAGGCTTCATGGCCAGGCGCGAATGTAAATCGAATCACACAGAGCATCGACGCAATGAAGGTTGTATTTCACTGTTTAATTGTTACTAAAATGGTAAGTGCTCTAACGAAATTAGGAAACTTGTTCCTGAAACTCTTACATTTTTGCGTTTGACTCGTTTGAGAGCGCATCGATTTGTGGTCGATTGGACAGTGAATCGTGCAACGCATTACAGGAAAAAATTGTTTTTTTAGCAGAACAGTTCGTATGTGGAACAAACTCTCTCCAGAGGTCGTTTCTGTGATTTTCCATGTAGGAAAATTCAAATCGAATTTCCACAAACACTACTCCCTCTTTGCTCCGCCCCATAACCAAATTTTCTAGTTCTGGTACAATGAATTTTGCATGAGTAGGGGTCATCCCCCGAGTATTGGTACGAACGAAAAAAAAGGAAACACTGTCACCATGAATTCTCTACATTACCAAAACATGATAACTAATTTTTTGTGGCCACAATTGGCTAATATTGACATCCATGGCCTTTCAGCAAGACGGCATCACAAGTAATACCGCCAGCCAAGAATTCAGTTATTGCAGGAGAAATTTTCCCGTTGTATATATTCTCAATTCGGCGATGTCAGTACTCTGCTAGTTTATTTTTCCCGGGGTCATTTGAAAAACTGGGCTTACGTGAAGCAGCCCACAAATAACTAGCGCTGTGAAAGATGTAAGTCGGCGCGGCTTTGTTGCAAATTGTACTCCAAAAATTTTGTGAAAAGAGTGGACGTCTGCTAGAGATGGACATTTGTTTAGCATCATATTCCATTATTAATTCCTATATTTTTACTTTATATTGGTATCAATAAAACTGAAGTGTTCAAAAAATGCGTGTTTTGACCCAATCCTAACCTCATATTTGGCCACCCTTTATGTGTGATAAGAGTTCTTATGAAAACTTCCCCATCACATATACGTTTTTATAAATTTACTTTATTTATTAGAATAACCAGAATAAGCTCTAGATAACAAAGAAATATTCTGACGATATAGAAGCAATTAATGATGAGCAGCAGTTTTCAAACAAAAGTAACCTTGCACTCTATTGCGAATTTTAATTGTTAATATGTAGAACTTTTTTTTAATTTATTTGTTTCTTTACATAAATAATAATTTTAAAAAATATAAAATTACTAGCGTGCCCGTGAGTGCTTTGCAAGTCATTTGTGCGCCAAAAAAATTCAATCATTTAAGAAAATTAATCAGAAAGAACACAATTGCTTTTTTTTCGTTTTTAGACTTTTTTTTAATAATAATTTTATCTTTTTCACAATTCAATATTTTTGTGTGCTTATATAATACGTCTTATTCTACTGCAGTGCTTTTACATATACGACATTCTTCGATTGATTTTGGTTCGCGGTATAGCCAAACAAAGCAGTTGGTTTATTAAGACGTGAACATGCTACATATAATTGACCGTGCGAAAAACAACTGAAGCCATTTAAAATCAAACGCCAAATCTGGAGGAATTATAGGAATGCGTGGTATCAGCACAATCTCGCCCTTATATTTTCCTTTTAAAATGTTTGTCTCAATCACATTTTTCTTGACTTTTCTGACTATTAAACGTGTTCCATTACAAAGTCGTGGCTGGCAGATATTTCTAAGCAAAATAATTAGAACACAAACTTTCACTTGTAGGCGGTGGAGCGGCAGTACAGGTAACTCAAGCGAACTTTAAAATTCGACTGAATAATTTACAACATCGTCAACCAATTTTTAGGTAAAAATTTCCCTGAGAATGTTATTCAAAATTGTATCATTGATATCCGAAACATCGCGCAGCTCAGATAGCTCCCCCAACCAATCATGGTTTCTAAAATTTTGTGCAATACCGGTTAATACGTTTGTGACCACTTCTTGTTTTGATTGTGCAAAGTGGCAAAAATAATCTGGAAGCGTAATCATTTTTTGTGGTGGGTTTAATTGCAATTGCCCCATTCCCAATATCTAACAATTGCTTTGAAAAACGTTCGGCTGATGGATCATTTTGGAATTGAGCACGCAAATTACACACACACACACACACAGAAAATGCAACAGAATGTCGAAAACAAAATTCTCTATTTATTTGCACATCCATTTCAATTTGTATTGCCATCGCATTCTGTGCAAGCACACACACACACACAGCAACGTACAAACGAAAACACACATTTCATTTGATAGTGCCGTTTTACACGCTTCAACTGTAATATTATATTTTTCTTAAATATTTTTGGTGGTATAGTTTTTTATTCATTTAAGTAATACTCCTTGTTTTTAATTTATTATTTATATATTCTCTGTTTTTATTTAATTACTCAGCGAGGAGCAGCGAAAATCCAGCTCAACTTGGAGCTAGGAAGAATGAACAAAGATTGATCTTTCCTTCTCAATTGCAGTCGTTTATATACCGACTGTGATAAGGTTATTTAGTAGTCTAGTGTTTAATTTATTAATATTAATTATATATAAATATTATTATTTTAATTATTATTGTTATTACGAAAAGTGAAATGTGTATTCTAGTTCCTATTGCATTTATTTTGGGATTTCCTTCCACAAAATAAATGTGTCACTTGAAACTCACCGATCGACACACACACGATGCCCGTTGAAGGCCATTCAGTCATTGCATGCATATAAAGTATAACAACAACAAACATAAGTGCATTGCTAGTGCATTGCACTTGAGTAATTTGATTTAAACTTTTAATTTGTTGTGTTAATGACTGCGTGTGTGAATATTTGATATTTACATTAGGGTGGTTCTCAGCTTTTGTTTTTTCCATTAGAAAGAAAGAAGGGGTATAAAGCCTTCTCTTTCTTTCTAATGAAAAAAAAAAAAGTTGAGCAACAAAAGTTGAAGCGTGTAAAACCGCACATACAAAACATTGAGTCGAAGTATTCAATGGAAAAAAATTTCTATTTTTTGAAAAATTTGTCTTGTTTGAAACACGCACTGTGGACGCACTATTGTGCGTAAACCCAGGAAACAAAGGCACAAACCAGCGAACGACCATTACGACGGTACTGTGAAAATTTGGTGGAAATCCGACGGCGCATCTCGTCAAACACTGGCAACCAACGGACACCTATTTTGGGCTTAATTTATATATATATATATATATATATATATAAAATTTAGGTGTTTTTACAATTATCTAATGTAATGTTTCATACAAAAATATGTGTGTATGATAAACGTTAATAATAGGCGTCATTACATTATGTTTACTTCGTTACATCTGGCAAGACCGCTGGCAAACAACAATTTTATAAACATGAACTGGCTAGATTTTATTAATAACAAATATTTTATTTTATTTTGAATTAATTTTTAATAAAAAATTAAGTGCTAAGACGAAGCAGATTATTCTGTTTTTTTAATTCTTCATTAAATTCATGCAAATTGTATTTTAATTTATCAGTATCAACTTTGTTATTGTTTTCAATATTTTTTTTATATATACAAACATACGCACATTCATATGAATATGAATGAAAAACCGTTTAACTTGTCTTTTGAATATTATTTGTTAGTTATGCAGGAATGTACTTATATATGTGTGTACAGTTAGGGACATAACTATCTGTACATCAATTATTTTTAACAAAATAAAAATAAAAAAAAAATTACGTATTAAAATCTAAATATACTTTTATTTTAATTAATACACGAAAAAGTAGTAATAAAAGAGCGAAATTCTGTGGGACAAAAGATTTGTACGTTTCTTATTTTCAGTATTTCGTACAATTATTAGTACGTTGTTATTTGATTTGCTTACAATATTTTTTAAGTACCGTTACAATTTTGCAACATCGTTAATTTGTATTGCAAAATACGCAGTTGTTTTCAAATTTTTGTGCCATAAAGAAGTAAAACATGGGCAAGACAAAAGAATCAAGTTTGGATATATAAAATTGTATAATTAAACAACATAAAAAAGAAATTTCTAGCTGTTGCATTGCTAATTTAGTAAAGTCGCATCAGCACCAATATAAGCGAGTACTGAAAAGTAATTTAAAGACTTCGATAGATGCTTTGGGTCTTGCAGCACGTTGGATATTTCAGCAGCAAAATGATTCCAATCACTCCACTCGTCCGGCTAAAGAAAGGTGACTCTAATATCCACTCAGATAACTAAATTCATCAGCATAATCACCTGACCTAAACCCACTGGTGGGATATTAACTAAATTGAAAAGTTGGTAAAAGAACCTCCGCAACCTGATTGATTTTAAGGCTGCAATGGAAGAGGCCTGGAAGAAAATATCCCTGAATGAAACAAAAAGTTTGGTTGTATCGATGTCAAAACAAAATACTAATTTTAGCAAACGTGTAAAATTGTTTTTGTCCCAATAAAATTCCTTTATTTCATGTTTTAAGTAATAATATGTTATTTATTATCTTAGTCTTTAGATTCTTTATCCTTACAGATTATACCAGTATTTAATACATTTTTACAACATTTGTTTTAAAAAAGAAAATAACAATTTTCTTAACGGTATGTATGTTCTGAAAATAATCAATAAATCTATAATATTTATTAAATTCAGAAAAAATTTTTAACAACGGATCCCATTTAGCAAAGTTAGCTGTGTATAGATAAGCGAGATAAATTTACGTGTAAGACGTGATGGAACATTAACACAAATATCACTTATTAAAAATTGACAGAACACATTTCCTTTAATAGATTAAGGTCGAAACTAGCATTCAACATTATTCTACGAATTTTAATCGTCTGAAGTTTAATTAATTCAAGTCTGTTATTATAAGATGGTAAATTTTGCATATTCAAATCAATGCAAGCCACGGAGACCAAAGAGAAAAAACTGTTTCTGAACTGATTCGGCAGTAGTAATATGGAAATTGTAAGTTGGGTTCCAAACTATAGAGCCATGTTATATTCATAACAGGTCTACCTAAAGATATATACAATTGCTTCGTTATGTAAGGGCCAGTAAACTCTTTAGCCCAGCGTTTTATAACTAAATTTAGGATTAGATAAGATACCTGGATCAGAAATTGCTTCCATCGTTCAATTCCTATTCAACATTAAAATATGTTCTTCGCATGAAACACATATTGCTGGACTTTTAATAATTGAGCTGCATAAAATTAATTTTACATCCGGATAATAATTATAATTTTTTTAATTATCTTTCATTTGCAATCTCTCTACTTAAGGATAATAAGCAAATTATAGAACTAATACATTAGATAACAGCAGTTATATAGCTCCAATAAACTTAATAATGATATAAAACAAACTTATAATAGATAATTATATTCACAAAAATCAAAAATTACATTTTAATTGACTAGCTTCTAAAAGGCAAGTCCAATATGTGAGTACGTTTAAGTCTTCTAGTTTTAGAGCTGTCATCCAATAGTAAAACAGCTAGAGGCTTTCAGCCCAATCACGAATATTCCCTAGGAATGTCTTTCCCACGGAAAGTAATTTTCTCGAGAAAAAATTTCTCCAATCACAAATTCCGCGGGAATAAAAAAAATTAAAAAGTGAGTTTTTTAACCAACTGTTTTGTGTATTTACATTTATTTTTCTTTTTTTTGTTTGTAACTTAAGATTTTTTATTTATTTACAAACGTTCATCGGAGAATTTTGGTTTTAATTTAATTAAATATATTAAACTATAAAAAGAAAAATATAAAAAATGCTTTTTTTCCAAAAATTTTTGGAGTGCCCCTTTGTTGCCTTTAAAAAATCCGCACGCTATATCTGCGTTTGCTTCCATTATGGTAAGCAAATGCTGCATTAGCTGTTTATTTGTGTTTTTTGACCTAAAAACAAAAGTTATAAAACTGAAAAAACTTAAAAACCAAACATTACTTACATTTTTGTGCAAACTCCCTTCTATATAGCAGGTGGACAAAAACTTGAAAAATAGTAATGTTTTCTCCCTTTTTTTCATTTATGATACCTACTTTTTTCCCCGCCGAATTTTTTTCTCTTCTCATAGTTAAAAAAAAGGGAAAATATTTATTCATAATAGGAGAAAAGGGAAAAGGGAGAAAACTTATGCGGAATTTTTATTCATGATTGGGCTGTTTATGTCATAACATAATCGTTCAAGATAGTTTTCACTAAACCTTTGAACTGCTTTTCTTACGGTGGGTATATTCAGATCTCTACGGATGCATTTATTATAGACAAACCACGGCACTGCAGTGATGATATTTTTCCAAGATATCAATATTTGATTTTCTGGCTGTTCGCTATAACATAATTCCGTATGTCCAAACTGGTTTCCGAATAGCTTTGTAGATAATCAATTTATTATTTAAATCTAATTATGATTTTGTTTCTAACAGCCAAAATAGTTTACGACTTATTAACTTTAACGGAGTTTGCTTAGCTTTAATATGTGGCTTTCAGGTCAATCTTCTATCTAATGTTATTCCTAGATATTTGATAGAACTTACTTTTTTTTATAAAAAGAGAAAAGTTGCACTTCAGGCAACAATGCCAATGTCAAGTACCGTGCTACATTCTTTAGGAAAGAGATAGAGAAGAGATGAGACAGGTGGTGAAAGTAGAAGGATAGTTACGGAAATTAACTGTCGTATAAGAAGCACAGTGACCAGTGACCATGCCTTCATCACTGAGCAGCCCAAGCGATAATAAATTTTTATTTTTGTAGTGAAAAAAAAATCAAGGTCTTTGTTGGGAATCGAACTCACAACCCCCAGTCTTATAAGCTAGTACACTATCTACTATCCTACAGGGGCATCTTTTGTTCGTTATATTAATGCGAAAAATATATGTTTTAACTTGTCTGAATTTACTTAAATGTTCAACTTAGTAAGCCATTTTTCAAGAAGATTTATTTGGTTCTGAACAATTCGTGAAGCTTCTATCGAAGTTTGGATCGAAGCAGATATTGCTGTATCATCTGCTATTGGAATATCAGCAGTAAAAATTGTATATAAAACCGACTCTAAAACACTGCCTTGTGGAATGCCTGCTTTAATTTCATAAATACTTGATCTTTCGTACCCATTTTTAACATAGAAATATCTTTCATTTCATTCACAATTCGATGACACTGTTCTGGTGTTCCATGTTTATTACGAAATCCAAGCTGATGGATTTTTGAAATAATAGTTTGACTGTCAAGAAGTGTTAGCAATCTATGTAAAAAATATATTTTTTTTTCTAATATTTTGGCATATTTTTGTTTGGTTTAGAAATCATAATAATTTCGGCACATTTTCACTGTGATGGGCCGGATAATAAATACAAGTTAAAATAATTTTGACATCATCGGCATACATAAGGATGTTTGACTTTATGACTTTATTATTGTTGGCAAATCATTGATCAGCCAAGACCGAAATGGCTACTTTGTGCTACACCAACAGCAATAACATATGTACATCAGCTTAGATGTCAGATTCTTGAAAGAAACTTTCTGTATTCTATTTAGCAAATAAGAGGAAATCTATTTTAAAGAATCAAGTGCGAATCCCATGCAATTAAATAGTGTAATAAAAGCTTATGATTGACCTTGTTCAATAATATTATTTTTTTTATAATTAAGTAAAATAAAAATTAATTTAAATTATCACTGCGTTTGCCTTTAAATGTTAAAATAATCAAAATATATATGGTGTATAAACATTTTTGTCCCGAACTGTACATATGTAGATTGGTATTAATATTTTTAGAATTATTTGTTGTTGATCATTGGCAGTATCGTCTCAGCCATTCTAGTAAGAAGTTAAAGTTTTCCGTAATTTAAATATTGTTTCTTTGTTTTCAAAATGAAAACTTTTTATTTGTTTGGTAAATATACTAAAAAACTATTATTATTAATTAATTATATTAACAATTTATTATTATTTAATTACATTTTATAAATTAAATTAATGGCTTAAAAAATATAAAATATATTAAAACATATTCGTACATACATACATAAGTACATATTTATGTAATTAACTGTGTAAATCTCAGTTGTATCGTTTGTAAGTTTTAAGCTGAGCTGCTAAGCCTCACTTGAAAGTAATCTGCCAATTTGCAAATGTCAATCGGCGCCGCTAGATGTATGGCATCTTGTAATATTTTGATCTTAAAAAATTAATATGTATGAATATACTTATGTATGTGTGTACATATCTAAGAACGTATTAAAATATTTTTTAGCACTTTTTTTTGTGGTTATTTCGGCTATGCCACAACGTTCTCCTGATAATAATAGCGATAATAGCGACTTTAATGGGGGCAATAGTGTATCGACAACAGCTGCACCTGCCAGAACAGTTACAACAGCATCGCCTGAATTTTTAGCTTGCCTGCAAGCATGCCCTTCCACAATGGAATACAATCCTGTCTGTGGTTCAGACAACATAAATTATCATAATAATGGACGCTTGTCATGTGCCCAAAGATGTGGCAAAAGTAAGTAATTAATACGAGTGCAAAAAAGACAGGAAAAATAATGCATTGTAAAAAATAGTATTTTAACTATAGCAAATATCGGGTTTTTCAACAAAAAGTTTGTTTTTCAATTGTGGCATTTAGTTGACATTTAGTTTTTTTGACGTATTCGTAGTAGAGGCATTGGCGAAAATAAATAGCTGCAAAGCGAAAATCGCTTTGAAATAATTCAAATCCACTATGAAAATGGTGGTTCTGTTAAAGTTACATTTCGTAAAATTCGTGATATTTTCGGATAACATAATGGTCCTTCTGAGAACGCTTTAAAGAATTTGGTCGTTAAATTTGAGTTGACAGTCTCGATACAGTATGTGCGTGTTCGACCAGGTCGTTCAACTGAAAACATTGCATTCGGGATCCACAGTGTTGAAGCAGATCTAAATTTGTTAATTTTTCGTCATTTTCAACTATTGGGGTTATCCAAAACCATCACATGGCAAATTCTGCGTAAGGATTTGACTTTAAAGCCTTACAAGGTTCAACTGGTGCAAAAATTGAAGCCGACCGACCATTCATATCGCCACAGATTCGGTTAATTCATTCAGGAACAACTGGCTGGGTTTTCTAAAAAAATAATTTTTTCAGACAAAGCCCATTTTTACTTGTCAGGGGAATGAAAAATGCCGCATTTGGGCTCCTGAAAATCTTCTAGCGAGCCTTTGCATGCTCAATGTGCCACTGTATGGTGCGCTATGAGGTCTGGAAGCGTAGTAAGGCCGTTTTTTTTTCGAAGATGAGACTAGAAATGCGATAACGGTCAATGGATCACGCTATCGCGAGATGCTAACAACTCAATTTTGGCCTATTATTGACGACGTGGATGTCACTGACATGTGGTTTCAACAGGACGGTGCCACATGTCATACAGCCAATGAAACGATCAATTTAATACAAACGAAATTTCCTTATCGCATAATTTCATGACAATCAGCCAGATCATGTGATTTAACACCACTAGACTATTTTTTGGGCTATGTTAACGGCAGAGTCTATACGGAGCCAATCGAATCGATTTCAGCTTTAAAACTCAAAATTCGTGATGTGACCAACGAAAAACTTTGATGCAAGCATCGATATCTGTCAGCGGGGTCGTGGTGGACATTTGCCATTTGTTGTAATACAATAAAAATTTTAATCATCTTAATCAAAATTTTTTGCCTTAGAAAACAAACTTCTTGTTTAAAAAACCCTCTATATGTGAGGATTTTTTTTCTTTCAAGAGAATTCATATTAGTTTTAATTTACTTTTTTTAATTTAGCACAATTATTTTTTCAAAAACTGAAAACGCAATATTTCTTCAGCATGAAAGCAATTTTTTTAAATTTTTAAATGATTTTATTTTTTATAAAATATCTTTTTTCTTTTTTAAGATCTTTTTTATATATTTTTTCTTCTTAATATTTCGCTTTCCTTTGGAAAGCTTCTTCAGGAAAAAATTTTTTATGTTTTTGAAACCAAAAAAAAAAAAAAATAAAAAAATTATAATTATAATTTTTTTTGTTTTTAAAAACATAAAAAATTTTTTCCTGAAGAAGCTTTCCAAAGGAAAGCGAAATATTGAGAAGAAAAAATATATAAAAAAGATCTTAAAAAAAAAAACTATAAAAATTTTTTTTATATAAATAAAATTCATTTTGATGATGATGTCCGTTGCTAAACGCAATACTTGAGAACGGCTTGACCGATTTCGCTGATTGATAATTTGCGTAATAGTCTGGCAGCACAGTATTCCCAGCAAGTTTAAAACGAATCTATAGTAAAATAAAATAAAATCGAAAAATACAATTTTAAATTTTCCAAACAGCTTTTCAAATATTTCTTTCCCTAAAAACCTTTTTCAGGCTATTGTGCCCATTTCAACTAGCGAAATCCGTCAAGCTGTTCTCAAGTTATATACTTAGCAAGGGCACCATTTTGTTTTTATTTATAAATATTCCTTTTAAAGCAGTTTTCGAATATATTTTATTTTCATATTACAGGCATATTTATATTAAATCTCATTATTTCAGATATCAAATAATGTCATGTCATAAAAATTTTATATTTCCTTTCTTCTAATCAACTTTATATTTTAGATGTATCTTCTCTACGTTCGGGCATATGTACTTCTTAACAACTCTCGTGGACTCGAATACTGTTTGCAGCTGTAAATTTCCATTTATATGTTAAATTAATGGAATTCTAGTACTTGGAACATGCTACAGAAATGAAAACTCTAATAAAAATTCAATAAATCTATAATTGAAATTTCCATTTTTTTTAAATTTGAAACATTAAATTACTTAAGCTCTACTTAACAGTTTAAGGCGACTTCGATTTATCGTTAAAAATATTTGATGTTGTTTAATATGTGAAAGTTTTCAAAATTAGATTATCTTTATATATATATAATTCTACTGTACGTGTGTTGGGGTGGTTTAGATTTACAATTCGGTTCAATTAGACAAAGGGGCGTGGTATCCCCACACACAAACCACAAATTAAAATTTTTTTATTTCCGCTCCTGATAACGGTATTTGAACAAAATTTGGTACGTCGGTTTGGTGTGCAAGTTTTAAGTGCTGCTCTAGGATTTTCAGAACTCCAAATGCGGTAATTTTACTTGTCGACAAGTAAAAATTGGCTTTGTCTGAAAAATTGATATTTTCAGAAAAACCAACCAGTTCTTTCTGACCCGTTGAACCTTGTAAAGCTTCAAAGTCATTTTCTTATGAAAAATTCGCCATGTGGTGGTTGTGGATAATACTAATTGTTGAGAACGTCGATAACTTGTCAAATTTGAATATGATTCAACAGTGTAATTCACGGCTGCGATGTTTTCAGTTGAACGACCCAGTTGGACACGCATTGGTGTTCGCACATTTTGTTTCGAGCCTGTCAAATTTAGCGACCAAATATGGTCTCAAAGGGACGATTATGTTGTCCAAAAATTTTACGAATTTTACGAAATCTAACTGTAAAAGAACACCAATTTCGTGCGAAATTGAATCCATTGTAACAATTGCCAATGCATCTACTACGAATATGTAAAAAAACTAAATGTCAAAAGTATTATGTTGTTGGTGTTGCCACAATTAAAAAACAAACAGATGATCAGCTTATTGCGTTCGCAAAATATAAATTATTTTGAAGAAGCCTGTTTTTTTTCAATAAATCGGATTTAACTGACATTTTCTAATTAATTTTCAAATTTTAAAAATCGTCTCCAGAACAACAAATTTATTTTTCTTAAAAAATACCGTTATTTCACTAAATTTTTTAACAAACGAAATGATCTATAACTGTCATCGTACTCTATGGACTCCAACAAAACAATTTTGCAGCATGAGATCCCCTGCATATTTTCCATGTAGCACAGTGTAATAAATTTAAATTACGAAGAGACAAATTTCTCAACTTATCTACAATTTAAGCTCTCAAAAAGTTAATCTTTTTATTATTAAAGATTTAATTCAAGATTAAAAACAATGGGATCTGAAATGATATTTTATTTACAAAAGCGTTTTAATTTAGTACTAAATTATCTGTTAAGTTGTAAAGTTCATACGTTGGCTAAGTAAATTTTATAATAATTATTATTATTTTATATAATTATTTATTACCATGAAGATTTTATTAAAACTATTAATATTTTACAGTAAGTAGCATTTACGTTCGTTACACACTATCATACAAATCTTCTTAAACTAAAATATTAAATAGCGCATTGTCGTAATTGTTACAAATTTAAATTTACTTTAAGTAAAATGAAAATTATATGCAAACAAAACAATCGTGATAAAATGAAAACTTATAGTGTTGAGAAAAATTACAAAATGAAATTAATTTTTATTGTGGGATATCAAATTCTTTTTCATATTATTTAAGATTTAGATTCGATTTGCTTTCATAACATCACTTTTTTTCTTAATGCTTACAGTAATGGGCAAAAAGCACGACTTGTTACTTTTTAATAAATTGTTGCAAAGCTCAATTAAATTAATAATTGTTTATTTACTACAAAAAAAAAAAAACTAAATAAATTTTAATCGACTAAGGTTTAATCGAATAAGTTAATTGAAATAGTAACTTCCACAAATATATCAAAGTTTTGATTATATTATATATAATTTTTATTTCGATTAAAATTTCATATATACCTCGATTAATCGAATAAGCATTAATCGAATAAAGTTTAATCGAATAAGAAAAATTCGAATAAGCTAAATTGTAAATTAAAAGAAAAATAATATTGATACTTCACTTAAAACATTCAAATTAAAGAAAATCGATAAAAATCAACATTATTTTAAGGCGAAAAAACTAAAGCACATAACCAATACTTGTCAAAAAGCACATTTCGATACAGTGAATTAATTAAATTGTTTACTACCTCTGAGGTAATTTCATTCCAGACAGTTTCATTTGAAATACTCATCAATATTTTTACAATTATTGCCAACTATTTTTCGATCTACAATTTCCCATAAAATTTCTATGAAATTGAAATCACACCCATGTGATTACCCATAATTGAATCAATTAAATGGATAATACTTGTGAACAAATTTTAATCTAGGCAGTTTCCTCGTTTTTAAAGAGCTCATCCATATTTTTATAATTATTGCGGTCTGTTTTTCGGTCTACGATTTCCCATAGTGTTTGTAAGGGATTGAGATCCCACAGCTAATTAAATTAATTAAATCAGAAAACACCTTTAAAGAATTTTAATTCCAAGCAGTTTCAATATTTTTTAAGAGCTCAGTTATATTTTTACAGTTATTGCGGTTTATTTTTTGATCTATAATTTTCTATAGATTTTATGTAGAATAGAGATTCGACGATTGTGTAGGCAACCTTAAAACATGAATATAGTTGCCAACAAACTACTCTTTCACACATTTAGATGTGTGTTTATGATCGCCTTCGTGTTGGTACCTGTACTTAAGGGGCCCTTCCTCCTCTGCATATGGAAAAATGTTTTTATAAATAGCCATAGCCAGACCAAGACCACTCTTGCGCCATGTTTGACAGTAACTTTTTTATATTGTCCTTTAGGTCTTTTAACTAACCTTAATCTATCGGAATCTTTAAAATTGAAGTTCAACTCATCCCAGAAAAGCACAATTTTTCGCCGATCCAATTAATGTCTTCTTTTGAGAATTTGCACTTTTATAAGACTTTGAGTCACCTTCTAGTGCCCGTTTTTTGAATGTGTATATTAATGGACTTCAACGATATGTATGTGATAAGTTTCAGGTCAGTGTTTGGTCCTTTGGCCCTAATCTGACGGTGGTCTTACCACTGGGGGTACGAAGAACGCATGGTAGCAGGGCCTTGCCCCGCTCCCTGCTGAAGCGTTGAAGACTATCCAACTCCTTGTCCTATTACATGCGCAAATTAGGACATTGGATGTTAAGCCTGCGTTAACATTTTTTCGGAAGCTTTCTTTAAAGCACCATTAAACCCGCAGCAAGTGAAATACTTTCAATAACCAGAACAGGGCCGTAGCACTGCGGGCAACTGGTTCCCGTGGTATCAGTAAGTGTCTATAAAGTTAATGGTCGGACTTTGACAGTCCTATGTCTCTTCCAGATTGGGGCTTTTGCTAATCCAGGTGACTCGTGCCGCCTTTTACCTCAGGACGCGTGCCCCCAGGGGAAACTTCAACGACATAAATTGATCATTTTTAATGATACGTGTTATTGTCTGGTCATCTCGTTTGCCTGTTTTGTTTGATCATCCATTTTCATATACTGTAGCCAACGAGCTTGAGGCACGAATACGTCTTATAATTCTGTATAAAACTACCCGCGCAAAATGTGGGACACAACATAAAGCTACAAAAGTTAAAGTTAACCTGTTAGTAATCATAAATTAATAACTCTGAAAGATTTTTAATTATTATTATTATTATTATTATTTATTATAATTCATTTAATTGTGGATAACTGAAAATAAAATAAAAAACAATTTCAATTGATTTCATTAAAAAAAAAACCAAATGCCAGTAATTTTTAATTATAATTGCTTAAACGAAAGCTCACACTTAAAGTGGGACAACAAAACATTTGATTCAGTTGTGAAATACTTTCAATAATATTTTTACAAAAGCTTGATTAAATAATATAGAAGAATGGTAAATTCTAGGACGACTTCACGTTACGAACGTTACAGATTAAACTTTTTATCGTGTTCACATCTTCAAATTGAAAATAGTCAAGCCTATTATGAACAAAATTCTTGCAAAATAAAGGGTTTAACAACCAAGAAGTTTGTTTTCTAAAGCAAATAATTTCGATTAAGACGATTTTAATTTTTATTGTATTACGAAGAGAAAAGTTTAGTAATTATGAATGAAAAATGATATCTGGCAAATGTCCAACACGGCGATTTTTTTCATCAAAGTTTTTGGCAAAATGGCGGTCCTATTTCGTTAATCATATCACGGATTTTGAGTTTTAAGACTGAAATCGATTCGTTTGGCTCCGTATAGATTTTATCCTTAACACAGCCCCATAAAAATAATGCCGATCTAGCTTGCCACCTTAACTGCTGATTGTCGTAAAATTATGAGATTGGGAAATTTCGTTTGAAATAAATTGACCGTTCCATTGGTTGTGTAACATGTGGCACCGTTCTGTTGGAACCACATGTCAATAATATCCACATTGTCAAGAATAGACCAAAATTGAGTTGTTAACATCCATTGACCATTACCGCATTTCCAGCCTCATCTTCGAAAAAAAAACGGCCCACTCACGTCTCCAGACCACATAGCACACCATGCAGTGACACGTTGAGCATGCGAAGGCTTTTCAATAATCGCTCTAGGATTTTCAGAAGCCCAAATTTCGACTATTTTGCTTGATGACATACCCTGACAAGTGAAAATGGGCTTCGTCTGATGTTTGCAGAAAAACCAGCCGGTTGTTTCTAAATTAATTGAGCGAATCTATGGCAATGTGAATGATCGGTCGGCTTTAATTCCTGTACCAGTTAAACCTTGTAAGGCTTTAAAGTCAAATCCTTATGCAAAATTCACCATGTGGTGGTTTTGAATAACCCCAACTGTTGAGAACGTCGAGGAATTGACAAATTTGGATCTGCTTCAATACTGTGACTCACGGCTACATTTTGTTTCAAACCTGTCGACTCTAATTTAACAACCAAATTCTTAATAGCGGTCGCAGAAGAACGATTATGCTGTCGATTATGTGCCCCTGTAGGCTAGTAGGTAGTGTACTAGCTTGTCAGTATGGGGGTTGTGGGTTCGATTCCCAACGAAGACCTTGGTTTTTTCACTACAAAAACAAAAATTGACTGTCGGTTGGGCTGCTCAGCGATGAAGGCATAGTCACTGGTCGCTGTGCTGTCTTATATACGGCAGTTAATTTCCGACTATCCTTCTACTTTCACCACCTGTTTCATCTCTTCTCTATCCCTTTCCCAAAGAATGTAGCACGGTACTTGACTAAATAGGCATTGTTGTCTGAAGTGCTACTTCTCTTTAAATAAAAAAAAAAAAAATATCACGAATTTTACGAAATGTAACTTTAACAGAACCACCATTTTCATAATGGATATTCATTATTTCCAAAGCGTTTTTCGTGCGAAATTCAATTCATGGTAACAATTGCCAATGCATCTAATACGAATGCGTTAAAAAACTAAATGTCAAAACTTTAATGTTGTTGGTTTTGCCACAGTTGAAAAACAAACTGCTTGTTGGAAAACCCGATATTTGTGTATGTGCATGTACATAACTAAACGTCAAAAGGAAACAAGAAACAAATCGTATGAACACTACGGTTTGCTACTGTGATTCATAAAGCCAAAGAACTGGTTCATTTTAAGGTCTGGACATGGTGTTAATGTTATTAAATTGCTTTTTTAGCAGCAGAAGTTCATGGCCTAGTTTTGTCCAACTGTACTTTAGGTATTAAACAAATTTAATAGATTTTAATACTAGTGTCTGATAGTGTAAAATGAGCTTTATCAATATTACATATTTTATTAATGTTAAATATTTTTAGATGTTTTAAATTTAATCGTTAATGGTTTTCCTGATTTACGTAATCCCAATACGGAGTATGAAATAATAAATCCTAAAAATCCTGAACTCATAAAACCGTTGTTTGTACCTGCAACTACAGTACGTAACATTGTTATAAATACACCACCACCTCCACCTGCAGACTCAAAAACCTTTGCCTTTGATCCTATTTCGAAAACTTGGGCTAAAGTTAAGGAAAACGATCCCCAGCCTGCGGCTGAAACACTTTTATGGAATCAAAGTAATGACAAGTGGTTAACAATGGTTTCTCGCTAGTGATGCATATGGATATGTTAACGAGATTTTTATTTACGTATTTTATATTGTTGTTCTCATGTAGAAAAAATCTTATTAAATAAAATATATTAATAAAATAAATAAAATACATTTTAGATATTTAATAATTTAGGGTGTACGCCGGGAAGATCTTGAAGTGGTAAAGTTACAGCAGGAGGGCGTTTAGTGTTAAAAGCCAACCGCAACCATAGACTTAAATAAATAATTATTTTGATATAAAGCAGATTTCGAGAAAAGGACCTGTCAATTAATTTCCCATGCCGTGTGATTTGATAATTTTCGATTATTTACTGTAGAGCCAGCTGAAGTCACTCAGTGACGTCTTTACCGGCAACATTATTTTCATTTTGTTTTTTTTTAAATACAAATACCCTATCCGCCGGGAGGGTATGCTACTTTGTTTTGCCGCCACATTAGTCTTGACAATTCATATTTGGCAGCCGTGAAGTAGACACATGGCAAATTTATTATTTATTATGGAAAAATATTCGATAAACCAATCTGTTTTAATCGTTAAAACATTTGATCAAAATCAATCATCGATTACTGTGACGATGAGAAAGTTATGTGAAATTTCTGGCAGAAGCAACGTGCCAACAAAACACACTATTTATCGTGTAGGGCCAAGCATTAACTACACTAAGAGAAAAATCGCATTTTAAAATCGAAGCATATCGTAGTTGAAACGAACATTTTTCAACGTTGAGCATTTCAACTTTAAACTGAAATAGAACAACCTTGAAATAAAGAAAAACCACATGAAAACAAAATAGTAAATAAAATCATAAAATTCATATTTGACTAAAATACAAAAAAGTGTTTTTTTAATTTAAAAACGTCCAACATTGAATTAAGATAAAACAACATGAAATTCTCCGACATGGTATTTTTACAAAGTCAACTTTGATTCAAAAATAAACAAACTAATATTCAATTAAGAAGAAACTTTGAATTTATTAATAATATGATGGATTCAAGATATCGACAACTTTATTTTAATGACTTGCGTTAATACGAAGTATTATGAAATTAACGTCGTTGCATTCTTCAATCAACAACGCATTGTTGAATTCATGTTAGACATTTTTGTTTTTTTAAGCCCGATAGAACTTGAAATTGTAAAAAATAACACAAAAAATTAAATTGTAATCAAAATTTCTTTTTTATTCGAAGGATCAATACGTGACATTAACATTTGAAAATGATTTCGGGCATATGGGCACCGCGGCTGTTCTTGACGAAGTGCATTTTGGACGTCCAATTTTGGGCCACTTTTTCGAGCACTGCTGGGCGTATGTCACGAATAACACGAACAATGCTGTCCTCCAAGGCGTCAATTGTTGCTGGTTTATCAGCATAAACCAGTGACTTCACGTAGCCCCACAGGAAATAGTCGAGTGGTGTCAAATCGCACGACCTTGGAGGCCAATTGACAGGTCCATTTCTCGAAATCAACTTATCGCCAAATTTTGATTTCAATAAGTCGATAGTTGCGTTCGCTGTATGGCACGTAGCGCCATCCTGTTGAAACCACATCTCGTCCGGATCAATGTCATCCATATTTTCAAACAAAAAATCATTGATCATGGTGCGGTAACGATCTCCATTGACCGTAACGCGAGCTCCGGCTTCATTTTTGAAGAAATAAGGTCCGATGATGCCACCAGCGTGAAAACCGCACCAAACGGTGCATTTTTCTGGATGTAATGGAGTCTGTAGGGTCTGTTATGGATTGGTCTCACTCCATATGCGGCAATTTTGCTTAAGCCAAAAATGCGCCTCATCGCTGAACACAATTTTGCGATAAAAAAACGGCTCTAGAGCCCAATCGGCGAAAGAACGACGCATATAATGGTCTCGTGGCTTCAATTCCTGCACCAGCTGGATCTTATACGGGTGTAGGCCGAGATCTTTGCGCAAAATTTTCCACGTAGTGGACGGACAGAGCCCCAATTCCTGCGACCGACGACGAATTGATAAATTTGGATCTTATTCCACACTTTCGTTTACAGCGGCGATATTCTCTTCAGTACGCACATTCCTTCGACGTGTTGGTGTTATTGCATCCTCTAGAGAGTATGTGGTACGAAATCTATCGACAGTTCGACGAATGGCTTGTTCAGATGCACGATTATGTACGCCATAAAAATGACAAAGTCGTCTATAAGTTGCGTGAATCGACGACTGATTTTCAAAGTAAATTTGGATAATTTCGTAGCGTTGTTCAAGCGAGAGTCTATTCATGATGATTTGTCAGAGTATACTGAAACAAATAAAAAAAAATGTTTCATCAAAATTTCATTTTTTGTGTTACTTTTTACAATTTAAAGTTCTATCTAGCTTAAAAAAACACCTTTTACAACTTATTTATCAAAACATTCATTTGTCAGTGGCAGACAGAAAATGAAAATAGACAAATAAAATGTTTGAGTTTAATATTTATTCTTTTAATTTAAAAATACAAAATGGAAAAGTTCGAGTTACTGAATGTGAAATTTTAATTAATGGTTGCTCACAACCAGTGATCGAAATTGATTTGGAGAACTTAAAAAAACTATTAATGGATTTTAATCTAATGCAATTGTTGCTGGTATTGTAAGGTAAGAATATAAATTTCAACTTAAACTTTTGACGCCGCACATGGTACAAAAGCTTACAAATTTCAGCAGGTAACCTAACATATCGGTGATTACAATATGTGAGAAAAGAAGACCTCGTCGAAGCAATTCCACACTTAGGCCTGCAATTGGAAGTTAGGGAGAAGTTATTCATGTGGCGTAAAAAAGAAGTGTAAAAATAATTAACATACACACATAATTTTGTATATTTAGTGCAGACACTTTTATTTTTTTTTCAAGGATTTACTAGATATATTAATGCAAAGATCTAAAGGCCAATCCTGTTTAGATTTTTATAAAGAGAACAAAATTCTAACAGACGTGACGACATTATAAATATTATAATAGAAGAAAAATCGATTAAGCAAAATGAGATTCTTGGCATTGTTGATGACATATGTGAGATTTTTCCTAGTGAGGTGACTGCAAAGGTAAACAATTTTTTTCAAGTCGGTACAAATGTTAAATGAAATATATGTTTTATGTTTTCCATTACCTTTAAGTCAGTCTGATACTCATTTTGAATCTTATGAATTAATAAAAGAATTTGATTAAATTTTTATTGTTTTTTTAACCGATCTTTTTTTATTTATCTTTAATAAATATCTTTTTTCTTTTCTAAGATCTTTTTTATATATTTTTTTTTCTTCACGATATTTCGCTTTCCTTTGGAAAGCTTCTTTAGGAAAAAATTTTATATTTTTGAAAACAAAAAATTATTAACAAATTAAAAATAATGTTTCAAAACATTTGACAAAACACATCTCTTATGAAATAATTATAACAAATTATGTGTCTTTTGTATTAAGTACCTATAATTCTGCGCTAAATTGTCTGTGTCTGTTTTGAAATTTATTCTTTTTACATTTGGTACATTAACAATTTCTAACATTTCCAACATATAACGTCTCTTGTAGTTTTTTTCTATATCTAATACTGAAGTTTCATCAAACTTTGGATAATGATTATATTTCTTACAATGTGAAGATAAGGATGTCTTCTGTGTTGAAATATTCCTATATTTTTGGTCACACCTGTGACCAGCTAATCTTGTTTTAAGTTTATTTTTTGTTGTTTGTTTGTATGTATGTATGAAAAAATATTTTATATGTGTTTTGTTAAATGTTTTGAAACATTTTTTTCAATTTGTTAATAATTTTTTGTTTTCAAAAATATAAATTTTTTTCCTGAAGAAGCTTTCCAAAGGAAAGCGAAATATCGTGAAGAAAAAAAATATATAAAAAAGATCTTAGAAAAGAAAAAAGATATTTATTAAAGAGAAATTAAATTTTTATTTTAAATATTAAATATTTTAATGAATTCCCTTTTCATTCATATGTAATAAATAACACAAAGACTTGTAACCTTTTATAACTGTAATTAATTTTTATTTTATTATTATTATATTCACTAATATTATATATTCACTAATATTTATAATTTTTAATAAAAAAAAAACAAATCATAAAATAAATTTTTGATTTATAAATGGTAAAAATGTTGGTAAGCATATTAATAAAATATAAATCTCTGTCCCACTGTAGTGGGAAAATATCAACCTTAAATCGACGGTGGACGTTTTTAATTTAAAAACGCTACCATGTTAAAGCGAAGCTGCACACTCTTAATTTAAATATGCACGAATTTGATTTGAAAATGTTTCTGTTTTAAATAGACGTAGAAAATATTTGATATAATGTCGCTCGTTTTTGGTTCAAAGATGCCATTTTTTTAATTTAACTCCAAACATTATTAAATTAGCGTTGAATCTACCTTGATTTCGGATTACCGTTGGTTGATGTTAAACGTTGTTAAATATATAATTTCCAACCTTAGCTCATTTTCACGGCTGTTTTTTGTTGATTTAAGGTTGAAATTGTTGATTTCCTGCTGTTTTTCTATGAGTGTAGAAAGTACTGCAGGATCGGCAGAAAACATTACTGCTGCTCAAAAAGGATTTCAAAACAATCCATTAACCTCAATTCGACGCCGAAAGAGCATATGCCGCAGCGTTATATATATATCTAAATTAATGCAGTTTGAAGAAGTTTAAAGAATATAAAGATGACACTGAAATTGGTGGGCACACTGAAGAAAATATGCCCTTTAGCATTATAAGGGCAGAAATAAGAAAAAAACAAGATCATCAGAGCATCAACTTTAACTAGAATATATCTTAACAATATTTAAATTTTTTTTTAATTTTGCTTTCATCCACAGATAACAATATTGAGCAAAAGAGGTGAAAAATTGAGGAAAATGAGGGCATTTTTGCGGCACTTTTTCGGGTAAGTTTTTTCAGCATTTCTTTTCTTCTATTTATTAAATTATTAATGCAGCCAACTTGATAAAACTAATGATCCAGAAGTTCTTATTTTTTGGGGTTACTATCATGTGTAATTCTCAGAATTGAGTCCCATTTCAAGGAGCTGAAAAATATATAATTCTGGATCCGTATTGACACAAATCTTCCAAAGGAAAATTCTATAAAATTATAATCCACACACATGTACAATTTTACTTAACTATTTAAAGGAGAGTTATTTTACTAAAATAATATCTCTTCATTAAACTTCTTTATTAAACTTTAGAAATTCTTTCTGATCTCAAGTTAGACTTTTGATCCATTAACATTTTAATGCGACACAACTCTTCTACAGTAAAAGTTAATTTTTTAACCGTACAGTCCATAAATTTATCAAATTTATCAGTCATATCACTTATTTGGGCCTTTAGTATATGAATTTCCGATCTAACATCTGATATACTATTAACGTGACTTTTTAATTTAGCGGATAAATCCGTTTCTCCCACCAAAATGTTAGGCACATTCGTAGCAGAGCGTGGTCTAAGTAATTGTTCATTTTCACTACGCTGTATATCTTTTTTGTCAAACAAATCCGTTACGTTATTACGTAAAGGTGGATATTCGTTACGTATCGGTGTATTATGTCGCTGCAAAGATCTTTGAAACATGGAGTAATTACTTTCAAATTTACGTCTGCGCATACTCATGTTGCGATCTCTACGCTCAGCTACTAATTTATAAATATTAAGTTTTATATCTTCCGGCAATTGATTGTCTCTGGGATCGTTTGGTCTTATTATAAACATTAATTTATTGCGTGAAGTTCGTAATAAAGCGCTGCGTTTGCAAAGTTTTAAAATTTTTGTTGGTGCTCCTCGTAGCAGACGCGAAAAGAATAAACTTTCCAAACGTGATACTAGTTCGGCTTGTCGTACCAAACGATCAAGAGTGGCAGAAACTTGTAGACCCTGAATATCACTTACAGCTAAGCCCACCATCAGATTCGTTAAAATGACAGTAACTAGCAGGACAAAGCTTAGAAATATGAAATGTGAGGTAACGGGATATTTTACTTTGACATCACCATAAAATATATCTTCGAATTCTAGCTCTCCAGACATCATAGTAATCGATTTTAAGAGAGACCTAGAAGTGAGAAATATACAAATAAGAAAATATTTATTCTTTCTACATCGTATCTGTTAATCGAATTCGAGCGATAAAATACACACTTTTTGTTGATACCAATGTAAAGTAGAAATGTGGAATTTGATAATGGAATATAATATTGCCAGACGTCCGCTCCTTTCACATAAGCATCAAAGCATCGCTTATATCGTCTAAGCAGTGCCAAATTGTATCTCTCAGAGCATAAGTTCACGTTGAGCTGGTCTTTTAAATAGCCCCAGATAAAATAATCCAGCGGCATTAAGTCACAACGGCGGGGTGGCCAATTCACATACCCAAATTGAGAAATTATATAACCGGAAATCTTCTCATGCAATAACTAAATTTATTCGCTTATCTGTGGCCCCGTCTTGCTGAAACCATGCTCACTGATATCATCATTAGCCAATTGCGCACCCAAATAATGGGTTATAATGGTTTAGTAGCCCATACAATTTACGGTGACGGCGTTTCCTTGCCCAATTTAAAAAATATATGGATCAATGATAATGCCTAACTATAAATCGCACCATACGCTCACTTTTTTTTTGCAGACGTGATGGTTTTCCGAGAACGCTTTGTGGATTTTTTGAGCCCCATATGTGACAATTCTGTTTGTTTTTATAATCGCCTAAATGAAAATTATCATCTCTATCACTAAAGATGATTTTGGTGAAAAAGGTATTGTTTTCATTTAGCTTTTCAAACAAGCAATTCGTAAACGTTCGACGCAAACAGTGGTCGCTAGGTTTTAATTCTTGAACGAGTTGAACTTTATTTATTAGCGTGAAAATTAAGAATTTTATGCAAAATGTTGCCAAACTTTTGCGAACGTCGACGAGTTGCTGTTCCAGGCTCATTCGAAACATAAACACAAATGGACAACAAGCATGATCTTAAAAGGATTTAGTTAGGAAGAGAGACGAATGAAAAGGGAGAGACAAATTAGGTAAAAACAGACAAACGAAAAAGGAGAGAGAGATACAAACAAAAAAGAAAGAAAGTGACGAATTCAATAACACGAAGGGAAACACGAACAAGACGAACTATATAAACACAGCTGACAATAGAACGCAACTAGTACGAAGAGAACACTGAAGATGTTCAACGGCCGAAACCGGTTTGTTCACAAACCAATTTTGACGAGGGTCGACGGAAAACCATAGCCAGATAAAAGTAAGCACATTCTAAACACCTTGCTGTACAGCGGCCATCTCCTCCGGGGGCACATTTATGGTCTTTATAGTACGTAACAGCTATCTAGATCTATACAACTGGGGGTATAAAGGGAGCCCAGTCCCCTGAAGACAGGCAGGGAGTCAACTGGAAGCTCTACTTTATTTCCACGGGGATCAGTGAGCCGCAGAGTTCATTATTTGTCTCTTTAGACATTTAATAGTTCTCTGACTGATCATTGAGGTTGGCCCCTATATGGGAGTATCGTTGTGGTTGTGGTTTTGCGGCCCCATAACAGTATAATGGTTATTATGTTGGCCAGGATCATCTCACTGATAATGACACGCTAAGTGAATGATCCAGTCCAGTTCTGGACAGGAGTAGGAAAGTCTCCAACTCTTTAGCAAGGTGTGATGGTTTGCAGCCCTGCCCTGGAATCATTAAAGTTGCAACTAGGTGGTTCTGTTGCTTAGAATTATGTCTTCGGCTTATGTCTTCCGGCCTGTATGACGTTCCAAATTATACAATAGTGGTTTGTCCACCATCTGATTAAGGCTACATAGCCAGGTGCGGATGTAAAACGAATCACACTCTGTACAGCGGCTATGTTTGTATCATTACGGCTACTACGAGCGTATTATTTTGGTCTATTGTCAGCAGTAATACCGTGAACCTAGAATTTAGGGATTAAATTATGCAAAGCGTTTTCAAAAGAAGCCTGATTACGAGGAAAAACTGCTCGGATTTTACGAAGCGTTACAGTGAATTTTCACCATTTTGCTAGTAAATTTTCAGAATTAAAATTCTTTGCTCAAGAGTTAACGTTCCATGCTTAAAATTTGAAATCTTTTTACTAAACAAATGTTGCAGAATGACATTTCATTTTTTTAGCTTTTAATAATTTGACAGGCAGTTTATTTCCTAACCTCAAATTTGCCCACCCATTAGAAAAATAATTAAGTGGAAAAGTATCTTAAGTCAATATCCACCAATTTCAAATTCACTAAATAGCTCAATTTATAGAAAAGCAATTTGACAAGTTTTCAGGCTCGACTCGATTAACAGAATAGGTAGGTGGTGTTTATTAAATACTTACCAGGTAATGCTTTTAAAGGCTTTGTAATCATTAAATAATACTGAAAAGCTTAAGCCGAAAGCGATTAATAGACAAATGTAAGCCAATAGAAATTTTCCAAAATTAACAGCGACCTTAGTAAACATTTGTACATATACACCGAATATGGGAAAGCGACCCACCAGCATCATCAGCTCAATCCAAACCAATAAAACAACAACGGCTGCAACATGGTGCTGCCAAATTGGCACTTCATTTAGCTGTTCAATAACCAAAATTTCTGGAGTCTAAACGAAGACTTTATTTATTTGAATACTTCTTTAATAGTGGTTAATATTGGATGGGGAAATTTGAGGTTAAGAAGTAAATTGGCTTAAAACAAGAGCAAATATCTTTTCACAAAATTTTAAAGAAGAATTTGCCAGAAAGCTTCGCTTAATTCGTCAGCCCCGAATTTCATCTTTCAGAGTGTCAGTTGTTTGTGGGTTGTTTACTTAATCCCGGTCTCTCAAATGGCCCCAGAGAAAATAAGCCAGCGGCGTTAAATTACAAGAACGAACCAGCCAATTGACATTGCCATATCGCAATATAAAGCGGCCGGAAAATTTCTCCTGCAATAATTGAATTGTTTGAGTGACTGTGTGGCTTGCGACATCGGTTTATTGAAACCAAAGGCCACTATTGGTTGCCATGATTTCATAGCACAGAAAATTCACGTTGACGGAGTTTCTTTAATAATTTTTGAAAAAAAAAAACGGGTTGATGATGCCACCTGACCACAAACCGCAACATACGGTCACTTCCTTTTCGAGGACTGTTTGTGAATTTTGTTAACCCCATATACGACAATTTAAAAAACAAACTAAGCCGCCTAATTTTAAATGAACCACATCATTAAAGATGATTTTGTTTAAAAATGCATTGTTTTCGTTCTTTTTGTCAACCAGCCAGTTCACAAACATTCAACGCAAACAATGTTCGACCGGCTTTAATTTTTGAACGAAATGAACTTTATAAGCATGAGGAATGAAGATCTTTATGCAAAATATAGCGGAAAATGCCTCTAGTAATGCCCAATTGTTGCAGGCTCATTTGATGTTCCAGGCTCATTCACAACACTCTGCTGTACAGCGACTATTTTTGCATCACTGCGGCCATTACGAGAGCATTATTTGTCAGTAACAATACAATGAGATTTGAATTTAGCCTCATGACGAGAAAAATCTGCTCGAATTTTATGAAGTGATACAATGATATTTTCACCATTTTAATAGTAAATTTTCAAACCTAAAATTCTTTGCTCAAGAGTGTAACATTCCATGCTTAAAATTTTACAACTTTTTACTAAATAACTGTCAAAGAATGACAGCTGAATGTTTGACATTAAATCATTTGACAGATAATTCAGTTGCAAACCTCAAATTTGCCCATCCATTATACGCTGTTAATTACACACCACACACAATAAAACTCCAAAGATTATGGCCCATTGAAGCCAATTTTCCCAGTATTTAGCATAACCTTGCAGTCCATGGGCCATCTGTTTTTGAAAATGACAAACTTTTATTTTTTGTTTTTGTTTATTTTATTTTTCAATTATACCTGAACATACCTGAAAAAGCTCTTTGCCCAATAAAATTAAATTTAGAATTATAACAAAATAACCAACTGCAGGTATATAACCGCGACCCTCGCACTCCTTGTCAATTTCACAATTGCGAGCATAGACACCGACAATGTAAAGCGTAAAAAGTATAACATAAATGGCATGATAAAACAGAGACATGAGGAAAAATTTTCGTATTCGACGCCATTTTAAAAAAAGAAACGTTTCACACAAAGGATGCATAATAATTCTCTTTTGCCCGACTTCAATTAATGATAACAGTAACTCTGTTTCACCACGCTCAAGAGCACCCGGAGGCACTAGTAAACGAAAGTCCAATTTAATTTCACAGTCCACATCACCAATTTCATGATCATTAACTTTAATAGAAGCGTCTAGTTTAGCCATTAATTTGGGTATAATTTCCGGCGTACGTCGAACAATAAATGACAAAGCCGAAACATTACCATCTGTGCGAGCTGTTATATCTGCACCATGTTCTACACAATAGTTAATTTGTTAATAATTCGTAAAAAAGAAAAGCTTTTTTAAAAAATAAAGCCGCTCATTTAACTTACCAATGAAAGTGTAAACACAATTACTGAATTCATTTAAAGCCGCTATATGCAGAGGTGTATAACCGTAATTATCAGCCTTGTTAACATTAGCACCTGCTTTCAGTAGGGCATTACAACAGTCGAGACAGCGTGATTGTTTTACAATGGCTGCATGTAAAGCGGTTCTTCCATCACGGTATACCGCATTAACATTTGCGCCATATTTTATAAGAAGTTCTACGGTTTCTATCGATTGTGAAAGACATGCTAAATGTAAAGGAGTCTGATGACTAGCATTACGACAATCCACTTCTGCGCCATGTTCTAAAAGCAAGCGGCAACATTCCACATAATCATTTTCGGCAGCTAAAAACAAAGGATTTTATTTAAAATCTTATTATTTTAGGAGATTGAGAGGCTTATCTTCAAGGCCACACCGATTTAGAATGTTGCTAAAGGTATGGCGATAACGGTGTAACTTTAATAGAAAAGCTTGTTCCAAATTTTAACTGGCGCCCAAGAGATAGGTACAAATTTTGTGCAGATATCTTGTAGTGAAAGAGAAGACGAAATAATTCACGATTATGAAACCTGCCCAAATGCGGAAAGAGTATTGCAGTCGCATAACTGCTGTATATTCATATTCAACTGGCGGCTATCAATCATAATATTCAATAGTGAGTATGCCGATGAATGTTGAGTCTTGATCGGTTTTGGACAAACTCTGAATCCAACCTGAATTAATTCAGGTATCCCGGACGGGTTTTTGGACAGATCATTCGGCACTGGCTATTGACTGGGCCGACAATATTAGAGATAATGCGTACATCAACAAAATTCTCGTTTCCCTGTGGAATATATGCTCTATTGTTGGTTTTGCGTACATCATCGCTCAATGGGAGATCGCTTTCCATCAATACCCTCTATGGTTCGTGAGGTCAAGAGCTATGCTGGCACATCCTTCGGCACTGGCTATTAACTAGGCCGACGAAAATAGAAATAGCGCGAACGCCGTTAAAGTTCTCGCTTTCCAATGGCATAGATCAACTATTGTTCATTATGCATACATCGTTCAATGGGAGATAGCTTTCCATCAATACCCTCTACCGTCCGTCCGTGTGGTCAGAAGCTATGCTGGCACATCTTTCAGCAAAAGCTATTAGTTAGGTCGACGAAAATAGAGATAGTGCCTACACCGTCAAAGTTCTCGTCGCCCAGTGGTTGTATTGGTTGTGCGCACGGCGTCCAATAGGAGACCGCTCTCCACTAATAGCCTCTACGGTCCGATTAGTCAAGAAATACGCTGGCAAAAAGAGTTACAACTGTTAAAACTACCAGACGATCTGTTCTGGAGGTCGCACTTAACTACATAAAGGCTGGAACGTATGGTATTTAAGGAGCTTACTTTCCATACCTGGCAGATAATGAGTTGGCATCGCACATCATTGATGTGATTTGATTTACATCTGCACCGACTAGGTAGTCATAATCAGATGGTGGTCAAACCACTTTGAATGATTTGCAAACGTCATTCACGCCCTAGGAGGCCATCGAATACGTATATCCTCCGGTCACTCCTAGTAGCAATTTCGAAATCCCGAAGTAGGCCGCAGCCTTCACTCCTTGCTAAAGAGTTGGAGACTTTCCAACTCCTGGTCCAGAACGCATGAAGCTTAATATAATTAAGAACACGACGGCATTCATACTCACTGGACCTGAACCATTCATTGTGTTCATTGTAAATGATCCGACTCACAAACTCTCACGAGGGCCTCGAAACCACAACCACCACGATACTCCCATATAGGGGCCAACCTCAATAATCAGCCAGAGAACAGTTAAATGTCTAAAGAGACAATAACGGAACTCTGCGGGTCACTGATTCCCGTGGAAATATGTGGATTGTCCAGGTGACTCCTACTAGCCTTTGAAGGGCCTGGGCTTCCTTTTACCCAGCAAGACACCAGTCTAAATGGAATAGTAGGTTCCAAAAACACTATCATGTGCCCCCGGGGGGAGCATCGCACATCATGTGCGAATATTCACCACGCACTGGTCGGCATTAGATCAAGGAGTCTAAGTAAATATTCTACGTATAGAATATAAATTGAATATATGCCATGAATTACCCGAGTCAACAAGTGCTGTTAATTACCTAAACAGAAATCAGCCAGTTTAGTTAAATTCAACAGAGCTTGATAGTGATTCCTAACACTCTTT
The DNA here is from genome assembly GCA_030448955.1 of Trichopoda pennipes. Taxonomy (NCBI): domain Eukaryota; kingdom Metazoa; phylum Arthropoda; class Insecta; order Diptera; family Tachinidae; genus Trichopoda; species Trichopoda pennipes. The sequence continues at coordinate 4,684,168 of JASKUP010000021.1, read as the reverse complement.
TCAAAATAGCATTCTAGTTCATACAGGAGCTTAAAGAAAAACTTAAAAAGGTAGCGGTTTGCTTTAATATCCCCAATATATTATTATTCTATTCTTTTCAAAACAAACTGCGGAATTCGAAAGAACGCTTATATACTTTATAAGAGGATTGTGTGTTAATGAACACTTTCTCTAAGAATCTACAGTGGAGCACGATATTTACAAATGTAATTAAATTTAACACTCCAAATGTATAGAAATTTTTGCATGTCTCGGATGTTTTTTATAGTTGTCAACACTTTTATACCTGCCGGCCATTTTGTCCGCTATCAAGTGATTTATGTCCCGTTTAGTTTGGCATTTTAACTTCAATGGAATGACGCCTAAACAAGGCATACAAATTGGACTCAAAACAAAACTGCCCTTGATTCCGATTTTCATTAGCGAATTTTGTTTAACGACGGAGCCCACTTTCGTTTGAATGTATACGTAAATAGACAAAACTGCCATATTTGGAGTGCTGATAATGCTCAAGTGTATTTTGAAAGACACCATTACTTCTACAAAAAATGACTGTTTGGTGTGCTTTGTAGGCTAATGGAATCATTAGTCAATACTTCTTTAATCCGATGTTGGTTGGAAAATAATATCGATGCCATGGCGCAAATGGTTGTAAACATAATTTTGTTTGGAATGAAAACTTTTATTCCATTCAAAAAAATTTCGATTAAGACCAGATCGAAATTTTGGTGTAATCAGACGTGCAAAAATGCAGTCAGATCAAGAGTATCTGGCGTAGAAACAAAAACGCAGATACTGATTCGCTACGCAAAAGAGCGAGATCTTCGTGTGCCAATGTACTGAGGAGCGCCTTCGTGCTAAGGTTCTTGCTACTCTAAGGGGTAGCAATAACTTTTGATCATTTGTTAAAAGAGTAAAGGATAATGCTAATTCTTTAATTCCTACTCTCTTAAAAAATGATCAAATATTCGCTGACCCAGTGGATAAAGCTAACCTTTTGGCTGGTATATTTGCCCAAGCTCGATAGAGTCCCCATTACTATGCCGAAGATATTCTTTCGAGCTCGAGCGGTTAAAAAGGTTTTAGCCAATCTCAACAAGTCTTCTGGAACGGATAGGGTACCAGCACTGATCTTGAAACAGTGCTCTTCGAAGCTAGCGCATCCGTTAACAACCCTTTTCAGCATGTTGTATCATGCCGGTGAATTTCCAAAGTATTGGAAGGTTGCTAATGTACGCCCATCCCCAAAAAGTGTGAGGCCAAAAATCCTGAAAATTACCGCTTAATAGCAATTTGTTCTGCACTTACTAAGGTGATAGAAAGCATGAATTATTTTCATCTTGTGGGGTACCAGGAGTCTAACGGCCTTCTTAGGTTTACGTAGGGAGCGCTCTAAGAGCGGTTTGCTGGCTTTTCTGTTGAAAAAACGGTGCAACACCATACATCATTTCGGAGAAAGTGAGGTGGTGGCTCTAGACATTTCCAAGGCGTTTGATAAAGTGTGGCACGATGCGCTTCTATTAAAACTAGTTGCTTTTGGTGTCGGTGATTATTTCTACAGATTTATATCGAGTTTTCTCAGGAATCGCACTGTACGGGTTGTCCCCCCCCCCCCCGGGGGCACATTTATGGTCTTTATAGTACGTAACAGCTATCTAGATTTGTGCAACTGGGGGAAAAGGGGAGCCCAGTCCTCTGAAGACAGGAAGGGAGTCAACTGGAAGCTCTACTTTATTTCCACGGGGATCAGTGAGCCGCAGAGTTCATTATTTGTCTCTTTAGACATTTAATAGTTCTCTGACTGATCATTGAGATTGGCCCCTATATGGGAGTATCGCGGTGGTTGTGGTTTCGCGGCCCCATAACAGTATAATGGTTATTATGGTGGCCAGGATCATCTCACCGTTAATGACACCCTAAGTGAATGATCCAGTCCAGTGAGCACGCTAGACATGTGTTCTGGACAGGAGTTGAAAGTCTCCAACTCTTTGGCAAGGTGTGATGGTTTGCAGTCCTGCCCTGGAATCATTAAAGTTGCAACTAGGTGGTTCTGTTGCTTAGAATTATGTCTTCGGCTTCCTAGGACGCATGCATGACGTTCCAAATTATACAATTGTGGTTCGTCCACCATTCTGGTTAAGGCTACATAGCCAGGTGCGGATGTAAAACGAATCACACTATCTGTGCGGGTTGCCCCCCCCCCCCCGGGGCTCATTTATCGGTATTTATAGAACTTCGACTATCTAGACCTGTGCAACTGGGGGTATAAGGGAGCCCAGTCCCCTGAAGTCAGCAGGGGTACAATTGGAAGCTCCACGTTATTTCCACGGGAATCAGTACCTCGCAGAGTTTCCGCTATTTGTCTCTTTAGGCATTTAGCTGTTTCTCTGCCTGATTATTGAAGTTGGCCCTTCGGGAGTATCGTGGTGGTTGTGGTTTCGCGGCCCCATAACAGGTCTGTTTTATATGATGGCCAGGATCATTTCACTTTTAATAACACCTACCTGGTGGAATGATCCTAGATCCAGTGAGCATGCTAGACATGTGTTCTGGACGGGAGTTAGATAGTCTCCAGCTCTTCAGTAAGGAGTGGTGGTTTGCAGCCCTGCTCTGGAATCATCAAAATTGCTACTAGGAAGGATCTTTTGCTAGAATGACGCTGCTTTTCACTCACAGTGGTCTGACCACCATCTGATTAAGGCTCACTGCCAGACGCAGATGTAAATCATATCACGAAATGTACGAGTTGTTATAGATGGGATTTCGTCCGACCAGTTCAACATTAATTCTGGGTTACCGCAAGGCTCCGATCTTTCTCCTACTCTATTTCTTATTCTAAATGGTCTTCTTTGTCAAACTTTTAATCCTATTTACTCTTTCGCAGATGACAGCACCATTTCTCATCCGTATTCATCTAGTAATAGACCGAACCAGTTGGAGGAGAGTTGCAAAAAGCAGAACATTAATGATAATCACGATCTCGTAACCATCTTTGAATGGAGTCGAGCGAATAGAGAGACGCATTTCAAAGTTTTATACCTCTACAAAAAAACACCCTTTATATACAACTTACAAAATGTACATTTTTTTTAAATTAATAATGTTTAAAGAAAACGACATCATGTGAATTATTAAAACAACAAAACATACATACATGCATACAGTACGAACATACATACATGCGCACACATGCATACACACATGTTAACATGCCCATGTTCTGTTTAAAATAAATGCGTTAAAAATAATTAAACAAACGATTCGGCGGCTGATTATTTGTTTCGTACACATGTTTTCCATGAAAATACATTTCTCATTTTCATTTTAAATGGAAAAACCAAACTCAAATTCAAATTCGTGGAATGAATGTAAGCAAAAAACACTTACCCAAATGCAATGCTGTTAGTTTTCCCTCGCCGAATTGAGAGCGAACATCGGCACCGTGACACAACAAAAGTTCAACACATTTGGTATAACCGAGAGCACATGCCGTATGCAGAGGAGTTTCCGTATAGACCTGTGGTGTATTGGGGTCAGCGCCATATTTTAAAAGTGTCTCTACACATTCGATGGCATTGCGATCGATAGCAAAATGTAAAGCAGAACGTTTTTCAAGACCAATATTAATGTGACCTTTGCGCTTCAACAACAATAGTATACACTCAACACTTTTGGCACTAGCCGCACAGTGGAGAGGGGTTACTTCCTTTTGAGCATCCCAACGATTCGGATCGGCGCCACGATCAAGCAATACTTTAGCGATATGAGCATTTCCACGACAACAGGCAAAATGAAGAGGTGTACGACCGCGAGGATCACAACAATTGGGATCACTGCCACAATGATCAAGCAAATAGCTTATTTGTTCAACACAACCATATATAGAAGAATATATCAGGGCTAGTTGGGCATCATTTGAGGCTGGCTGGAGTTCGTTCAATGCACCCGTTTTAACCATAATAAATACCTTTGTAGCATTGTTGGTCTGACCTAAAGTTTCTTCAATCTCTTGACTATCCCATAGAACTTTGTTTTGTTGTTGTGTCACAAATATCTCATGAGCTTCATCGCTAAAAATTGCATCACTATTGCTTTCACTCGAAATGCTGCGTTTGTCATAAAACACCTCATTGTCAATGCCACTCTCAGAATTCCGTTTTAAATCGTTTTCCTTGAAAGGTGTGAAAAATGCAAAAATTTACGTTAATAAATTTGCATTCACATGTGCTGTTATAATAATAGAATGGTATTTAGGTTTTTCTTTTTATATTTTTTATACGAGTGGTAGCCTACAAATCTTTACAAAAACATAAAAGCACTTTGTGTGTAATATGAACATTGTTTTGCTCTTTGAACTATGTATCATTTACTACCCAATATAAAATTTGAGGTTAGGAAGTAAATTGGCTAAAACACACACTTTGTTTTGCAAACTTCAGTCCTATTGTTACCAACATAAAATAGAAGCACGGGCATTAATAATGGAATATGATGTCGGGCAAATTGTTTACCTCTAGCATATCAGCAGACGTCCGCCAAGCTGTGTTTTTCTCATCAAATGGTCCCAAAGAAAATGATTCAGTGGCGTTAACCACAAAAACGAGGCATCAACATTGCTCAAATGGGAAAATTTCTCATTATTTTGGGTGGCCGATGTGGCTTGTTATGCGAACGAGAAATTTCTCATCCAATAAGTGGGCAGTTTATGGCGCCATCTTGTCGCTGATGTCAACATTAGTCAATTGTGGCCCCTAAAAAATGGGTTATTATGGTTTGTTAGTGCTTTCTTTGGGTGTAATCACTTTTCAAAGACTGCTTGTGGATTTTGTGATCCCCGAAAGCGACAATTTTCTCTGTTTACATAACCGTCTAACTGTAAATTAGCTCCACCACTAAAGAGGATTTTGTTGGAAAATTTTTCACCATTTTGCTAGTGAATTTGCTCAATTAAAATTTTTTGCTCAAGAATGTAACGTTTCATACTTGAAATTTTCCAATGTTTTAGTAAATAAATTTAAAAAAAATGACGGCTCAATTCTAGACTTTTAATCATTTGACAGACAATTTACTTGCTAACCTCAAATTTGCCCAACCATTATTTTATCTATCTAATGCTTCTTCAAACTGTTTCTCTCTTGTTCTATGCAAATTTTAAAATTAAAAAGAATTTTCAAATCTGTGATCTGTGAAATCTTTTGTCGAGCAATTTGAAAGAGGAAAAAATCTAAAAACTCTTTATCTTCGTTTTTCTTTTATCTTAGGGTTGTGATTTAGTAGATGCCGAGAGAAGATCTGTTAGCATCACGATGTACAACGTGCAGCCAGTAGAAAAACTATGCAAAAAACACAATATGGTAGCGTAAAAAGCGACAGCGAGATGCAATATCTTTAAGACGAAAAGAATGGGAAGTTATCTCCATCAAATATCATTTTATTACGATAATATCCCTTAAGTCTATTGCTGGTTTTTACTCCCCCAGGGGCATATAAATATGGTCTTTATAGAATATTCCACTATCTAGACACAGTGCAACTGGGGAAAAAGGGAGCCCAGTCCCCTGAAGTCAGACAGGGAGACAACTGGAAGCTCTACTTTATTTCCACGGGGATCATTGAGCCGCAGAGTTCATTATTTGTCTCTTTAGGCTTATAATAGTTCTCTGACTGATCATTGAGGTTGGCCCCTATATGGGAGTATCGTGGTGGTTGTGGTTTTGCGGCTTTATGAAAATTATGGTGGCCAGGATCATTTCACTGATAATGACACGCAAAGTGAATGATTCAGTCCAGTGAGCATGCTTGACATGTGTTCTGGACAGGAGTTAGAAAGTCTCCAACTCTTTAGCAAGGTGTGATGGTTTGCAGCCCTGTCCTGGAATCATTAAAGTTGCAACTAGGTGGTTCTGTTGCTTAGAATTATGCCTTCGGCTATCTAGGACGCATGTATGACGTTCCAAATAACACTCTGTTGTTATTTACGTTCCAAGTTCAGAGTTGCTTTACGACTGAGATAATTTTTTAACCCTGCAGTTAGAATACTGTGGATAATGCTTTCTTTCGGAGTGTTTACTAATGTTGAATCCATGTGAGTGTTTGAATTCAAATGACATCAATACCGTAGAATCATTTAAAATAGTTGTCTAAGTTTTTGCAAGGTTTTAGAGCATGGTTCTGTCAAACGTAACGCTAAAGGCTTTGTTCCTTCGGCTGGCGTTATACATATGGGTGCACTACTTTCACTATGTTCTACCCTTAATCAGCATCACGGTAAGAGTATATCTGCTTAAATTTATTTCCACAATTGCAAATTGTTTTTTCCTTAATAGTCTTCACTATTAAGCTGTTCTCTGAGGGGAGCGCTTCAAGCATAGCAAAATTAACTCAACTAAGCATATGTTGAAATTTCGTGACATAATTTACATCTGCACCTGGCAGTGAGGCTTAATCAGATGGTGGTCAAACCATTGTGAACGAAAAGCAGCGTCACTCACGCCCTAGAAGGCCGAAGTCTAATTCTAGCAACAGGTCCTTCCTAGTAGCAATTTCAATGATTCCAGAACAGGGCTGCAAACCACTACTCCTTGTTGAAAAGCTGGAGATTATCGAACTCCTGTCCAGAACACATGACTAGCAAGCTCACTGGACCTGGATCTTTCACCAGTGGGTGTTCTTAAAGGCGAGATGATCCTGGTCACCATAAAAATAGACTTGTATGGGGCCGCGAAACCACAACCACCATGGTACTACCGAAGGGTCAACCTCAATAATCAGTCAGAGAAATAGCTAAATGCCTAAAGAGACAAATAGCGGAAACTATGCGGGCTACTGATTTCCATGGAAATAACGTGGAGCTTCCAGTTGTAATCCTGCTGACTTCAGGGAACTGGGCTCCCTTATATCCCCAGTTGCACAGGTCTAGATAGTCAAGTATTTTATAAAGACCGATAAATGTGCCCCGGGGGGGAGAATCATTTGTTGAAATAAAAAACTAAATCACAAAATTTTTCTCACAAATTTAATAGTCATCATAATTTTAACGCCATAATATTAATATATGATTTTGTTACGCCACATTAATTTACCCTCGTAATCAGGGTTCGAAAAAAAAACACAAGTACGCTACGTTAGTACTGTATTGTACTGTTGTTTTTGAGATCAGTACAGAAACACACTTTCCCCCAAAGAAATACAAAATGCACAAAAATTATTTTTCTTTAGCGTATGTGTATGTGTAATAGTGAACTTTTTATGTATGTATACTGATCCTTAACAGGTTACGTAGTGAACTTTTAGTGGTTGCATTGTGTTCTTTAAAGTATTTTTAGTGTTTTCTTTGTCGTACTTTTTAAAGATCATTGGCGTACATTATCACATTTTTGTTAATAACAAAAACAAAACTTAATTTAAAATCATATTAAGAATGTTTTCATCATAATTCGCTGCCTGATAATGTGCGATAACGTTTGCGGATTGGTGCAAGATCACTTTCATCACTTGAACATAAAATTACGTCATCAGATCTACATGATAATGCTTCTTCAGGAACTTCAGTGTTTTTTTTTCTTTGACAAGGTAGTCAGTCATCAAACGCTGTGATGGCTTGACTAGTTCTTTCTAGAGTTCTCTGAAGCCAGGCATACAAAATTTCAGATCACGTTGGAATTTTAAGGCGCGTTCTACATCAATACCATTTTGAAGGAAAAAATTTTTGAATTTACCGGAAAGTTGAAGGCCTTCTCGAAGTAAATTTTCGTCCAGTGGAGTAACATTTTCTTTGCGGTTCGCTATCTACTGCTTCGAAATATTTAGTAGTATCTACCATACTTTCCAAAATATCATCATCATTTAGGGCCTCGTCGACAAGCAATTCTTCTATATCATGCTCGCCAAAATCATCAACCCCTTCCCCACCTATGTCCTCAGCAATTGAAATAATATTTGATGTTACTATTGTTGTTCTATTTGATTCATTTCTCTTTGATACCCATTCAAGCCAAGCAGCCTTCCAACATGCATTTTTAAAGTTTGTGATTTTATCTCGACAATTGCTAACGCAACTTGATCTACACAGTTCCAGATATTAAATTGTTTCTGTTTTCAGAAAAAGTGGATCGCCAAAAAAATTAAATTTTCGTAATTTGAATATAATCTTTTTTTTTTTTGCACCGAATAACTGTAAAACCGCATAAAAAGAGAACGAAGTGTAATATTAATATTATTAGATTGAACTGAAACTTTGCTAATCTTGTGTTCTAGTTAATAATTAGCATATTTTAGGGGAGTGAGCCAGTGGAAAATCCAAAATTTAATTTTTTTAACCACTCTAGCGTACATACATTTTTAGTGAACTTTTCTGTGTGTGTTTTTTTTAATCAAAACACATACGTAAAAAGTTCACTAAAGTACGCTAAAAAAAAGATCAATACGTTATTTTAGTGTTTGTGTTCATCAGGCAAGATTTGTTGTGTACTGTAGTTTGTTTGCGTACACATAAAAACAAGTTAAACTGTTGTTATTATTTTCTGTCTTTGCTGGGTGTTTGTTCGATATAAACGGTGAGCACTTTCGATGTGAAAACATCATTCTTATGCCGTGTTCTTATTTGTACTAGTGAGTCAGTGTTCGGGTTTCGGTAGTTCTATTGTTGGAGTCTTCTCTTTTTCGTTTTTGCTCCAACTTTGCACTACACCTTGACACTCACGGACACATACCAAGGCAAATAGATGAATTTACGTCATTGCTATATCCTAGCAAAGAAGGACGAAAAATAGACATTCTTGAGAACATGGAAATTTACAAAAGAAATACTTTAAACAGTGACTGACGTTTTAAAAGAAAAGGTAAACACGACCTCGGACACAATTTTCACACCACTAAAATTATTCATACATGCAAACATACGGAAAACGCCCTAAGACGGACACACGTACCTAGATAATAATAAAAAACGGAGAAAATTAGAGTTGCATAAAGTGCCAGGTGGCTGGCATTCTACCGACATAAGTAGATACGACCTTAAGAACAGAACTACCTAAACCTGAAGACTGATACACGAGTAAAGATTAAAACACGGAAAGAGAACACTGAAGATGGCAAATAGCCGAAACTGGTTTGCTCACACACCAATTTTGAAGCGGGTTGACATAAAATCATTAAAAAATTAAAACACGGCTTGAGAATGATGTCTTCACATCGAAAACGCTCGCCTTTCATACCGAACAAACAGCCAGCAAAGACAGAAAATAATGTCAAAAGTATTTCATTTACTGGCGCACAAAGTCAAAACAAGGTAAAAGTTATATTATGATTGCGTACTGTATTTTCGGACACTGCTGGCAATACTTAATAAACATTTTGGTTTTTTTTTTGTTGCTAAAACACTTACAATAATAGAGAATCGTACATTTTCCATTGTGCAAAATTTGTATTTAAATGTTTATAATATTTTCAAAAACTTTTTTTTAATTCCTTTTTACAAAAATATTTCTTTTTTTTCAATTTTAAATCTTGCAATCAATGATTTAATACTTAAAAAATCCAATACTCATTACTGATGATATTATTTAAAAAAATATTTAAATTAAAAAAAAAACTTTAATTAAATTGAGTTTTGATAATTTCTAGCACTATTTCGGTTTACCGCAAATGTTTTAATAAAAGATTGCCCGAATAATTGCTTCTTTTTAGTTCTATAGTTTTAATGTGACTGATCTCTTTTTGGCCAACAAAATATTTTTAATTATTTATTTGTATTGAAAGTTCGATGATCGTGCTAATCAGTTTAATAAATGTAATTTCATTATTCATCTCAATTCAATAGCACTTGTTATTTTGTTTATTTATTCTCTATTTCCATTTCTTGATGGCTGGATTGTTTTAGCTCGTCACAAGTAGAGTGGAGGTTAAACTTAAATAGGAAAAAATAGAATTTTGGAGAATCATAAAAGAATTTTTGATTATTCACGAAATTCTGTGTAATTTGAAAGTGTTATTACAATTAATTGTGCTCTTCAGTATTCGTAAAGGGTGGCTTTTTAGGTTATAAAGTAAATTAGCTTAAAAAACACACCTTTCTTTTTTTTATAAATTCAGTTTATTGATACTAATGTAAAGTAAAAATATAAATTGTCATTATTTCCTACCCTTTTTGGCTGTTTTATCGGTATGAACGGCATGCGCTTTCGATGTGAAGATATAATATTTAAGCCTTTTTTACATATCACCTGACGGACAGGGTATGGGGAACCCAACTTCCGCAATTTTTATGGAAACAACATCTCGGATGACTACACGTGAAAACACTAATGGAAAAACACAAAATAATTCATTACTATAGATTTGTAGAGGATGCATATGATTCTCGAGCAAATTCTAGCACACTTAAACACAATCCATAATAACACAACATACACAATGAAAAAATTTACATTATCTTAGCATCACAATAACACGAGGAACTGACTATTTAACATCTATCCACAACACCTGGAACCACCCTGCCCATAAACTAGCAGCATTTAGGCATATGACAAACAGATTTAAGATAATCCCACTTACTCCAGAGAAGTACAACAAAGAACTCGACACAATTTACACCATAGCTAAAAATAACGGCTGCAGACCCACTACTATCAACAAACTTCTGAGACAATACAAAACTAAAAACAGGAATAAAGAAGACAAGGAGGCAACCGATACAACACAACGGCACACTTTTACTTACACAGGACATGTAAAAATTAAAAATTTTTATTAACACATTTTTCATGCAATGTTCCGCTCTCCAGTTTACACATATTTTTAATTTTTACATATAAAATAGAGAAAAACTTCATTTAAAAGTGAGGTTTGCGAAGCTCCTGCAACTTAAGTATATGCTCTTTATACAAAAAGATGGTATCAGTGGAAAGCTTTTAGATTAACATTTTATGGATATTTTATGCGCTTCAAATTGTTTAGATGTCACTTACCTTTGAAACTGTAAGTTTAACGTTAAAGTAGTTGTTTGAAAAATAAAATATAGAATTTGAATTTCCACAAAAACTAAACGGGTTGAAATATTCTTACAAGATTTTTTTGTTTTTTATTTTAACGCATAAATTCCTTAAACGGGGAAAAAATTTTCCAAAAAATATTTTTTGTTAACTGGTAACTCTAGCTTTGATAACTACGGGGCTGTCAAATCCTTTTTGGAGTATATAGAAGAGATGAAGCTTTTATATGACCCCTTTCAGACAGGCAAATTTTACTTTGCAAAGTTTTGATTTTATGTGAGAGCGAGGGAGAAAGCATGATTGAGAGTACAGACTTTGATATACTCGCAAAGTTGCTTTGTTTTTCTTTCGTCGCTTATACACAGTTGTACTTATACACAGATTACATTACAGATTACATTGACTAAAACAAAATTTGTAAAAGAAAACTTTTTGTGTTTGAACACCAAAGAAAGTTTAAAAGAAAATTAAAAAAACTTTGTCAAAGTAAAATTTGCCTGTCTGAAAGGGGTCTATGTTTACTTTTCTTCCATCGCTACTTTGCACTGCGAGGAATTTTGATGTAATTCATAAATTTTGTTTCAAAATTGGTCTCATTTGGATAGGACTGGAGGGTGAACCGTTTTACTTCTTGACCCAATTTTTTCGCATTTTCACTTAAAAATAGTCCTACAAAATTTACTAGAATCAAAGTATGTTTCAATTATATAAGCAAAAAACCATACCTCCTTTTTGGGGAAAATCCTGATAAAAAAGTAGTTTTTAACATTTTCCCAATTCAGACGCTTCTAGCTTTTTAACGAAATATGATATCAGAACCAATCTTACTTATCAAGAATGCAGCCAATATCTTATTATAATAAATCGAACATTAATAAACAAACCACGTCAAAAATACTTAGTTAAGGTCGGCCAATATTAAAAAAAAATTCTAGTCCAATTAGCTCCCAAACTAAAAGAGGTGAACTAGACATGTAAGCACATTTTTTTTATAGATATTTAAGTTCAAAAACTCTTTACCTTTGTGTAATAAAAAAACTTTTTACAACGTTTCCAAAAAAATGTTATGCCCGAGGTACCAAACTTTCGGGCCATATTCAGAAGCCTCTCAGCCTTGTCTCTGTGAAATTTCCTAATTGGTTTATAAGCTACCGAATTATTTCCAACAAGAACATGTTTTCAAACTACTATGTAGTGTTATATATTCACACACAATATATGCGGCTGTCTTAGTCTCCTCCAGGCACGGTACTTTTAATACATCTAAGCACCCTATTAGCCTTCTTGACAAGGGGCTCTTTAAGTACCATTTCTTCAAGCTTTTAAGATTTAATAAGTTTAGCTCAGCGGATGCGCTTTTTTCTAAATCAATACATATTTATTTAAAAATTTGTTTACCATTTGTATACCTTAAAATATTTACATTTGGATGCCACTTGACATATATCTTTCAATTTCAACGAAAAACATTAAATTTACTTTCGTCCGTGAATAAAACACGTTCTCCAGTCCTCGTTTCTATATTGGTAAACAAACTTTAGTCTCTTCAAATGGTTTATGTTATTCAAAAATGTTTTTTTACGTTTAACTCCTGCTTGAAAATTGTTTTTGCGCAGCACATCCCAAACTGTTTTAGCTTTGACGGTGTATTGCAAACTTTTTTAACTAGACTTACGATCCACTGTTTATTGAAAGGAAAAATTTTTTTACCTGCCCTGACTTGTTGTTATTTTCTACAGATTTGTTGATTTTATAGCGTTTACTAACTACTTCTTTGAACGGCAGCACCAATCTCATGCACAGAAAAACCATCTTGATTATGTTTTATTATTAATTCTCTAACTTCTGCAGACGTTTGGATATTTTTGCCTCTCATGTCACCATCTTGCAACGAAAGTATTGCAAAAGTAAAGTTTTTTTTTTTTAATTTTGTTAAATTTAACAATCATAAGAAGTAACCACCCAACAACATAATTTTCTTCCACTAACAACGGTATTTCTTCATTTAAAATAACAACTAGAGTAGCCACATGTCCGTTTATTAATTTGTCGTTATTGCCTAATTTAAAATTTTTGCTTAGACCCCTTTCAGACAGGCAAATTTTACTTTGACAAAGTTTTTTTAATTTTCTTTTAAACTTTCTTTGGTGTTCAAACACAAAAAGTTTTCTTTTACAAATTTTGTTTTACTCAATGTAATCTGTAATGTAATCTGTGTATAAGTACAACTGTGTATAAGCGACGAAAGAAAAACAAAGCAACTTTGCGAGTATATCAAAGTCTGTACACTCAATCATGCTTTCTCCCTCGCTCTCACATAAAATCAAAACTTTGCAAAGTAAAATTTGCCTGTCTGAAAGGGGTCTTACATATTTTTTTCTACACATAATTTTGGTACCGTTAAAAGTGGATAATGTTACAGAGGTTATAAGAAAATAACATTATAAAGGAATAAATTATCAAAAAATTTCTGTGCGGCTATTAAATTGAGCCACTGTATTTTTAAACCATTTAATTTTACATTATTATATTATTGGTTTATAAATTAAGCTTTAACTCCACTAATGCACCGTCATTTTGAAAAAAGACAATTTTTGGAAATATTAAAGGGTTGTTGCGCTTTCCACATTCTATTTTCAAATCTGAATATTCGATACTGACTTTTCAGGCAAAACACGTGGAAGTAATTTTAAAGTATTTTCGAGAATAAAAAGCTTAAAATAAGTTAAATATTATCAGTTCAGCAATTAAAACAGCTGCAAAAATACATACATATGTACATATATATGTATGTATGGGTTTATATGAATTCGCCATTTTTATTATATGGTAAAAATAATTCGCCTTGAGTAAAGCTGCTCACCTACTTTTGGCGCAAAAAATCTATTAAGACTTTAAATTCTGTATGTACATAGAAGTATGCATGTGTGTATCCATGTAAATATTTACGACAGATGCTGATCGTTTCACCTTTTAAGGGATCTTTTTAAAAATTAATGCATATACAAACATAAATAGATATGTATGTATGTGTGAAACTTTATTAATTAAAACTGCATCTACTAACTGTAGATTTACGCTGCACATTTTCAAAAGTGTTTGTTCGCGCATAAATACTATCTTCACCAGCATTTAATGTCTTTTAATACTTATTTTTAAGACTATGACTATATGTGTAAACATTTTAAGGGATGAAAGAAGGAAAAGAATATTTATTCAAGGACACTCATTAATAAGACGCATTAAGCAAGATTTCTGTGGGCAGTTTTTTCTTTGAATTTGCTTTTATACGTTCACCCAAAAATATTTTTAGCAATTTGAATTGTTTAATTTTTGTTTTTCAAAATAACCAACATAGTAGTCCAAAAAGAAGTCTTTTGATCTACATATGTACATATTTCTCCCTTTCGACAAACAAAATTGGGTACAAAGCAAAAAAAGTATGCTAACAGGGATGGTAAAATAGGCACAATTGTTTTTTGTTTAGTACCGTGTGAACCTTTACAAATAGTTCAGAAGTTTACTGCTGTAGTTGTTTTTGATATTGGAAAATACATTTTTATATGTAATTTAACGTGTTTGTATATATGTATTTATATTTAAATAAACTTAATGCCTATATAGAACATTATCAGTTTTTTAGTGAACTTATGAATTACTGTTTCGAGTTCAAAATACAAAATACCCTAATGACTTTTTTGGTACAATCGACAAAATTTACGGTTTCATTTACACGTAGCCGATTGTCTTGGTTGTTAAAGCTTACAGATAAACACAAGTAAATATTTAGAAAGAGAACTGAAAGCATTTAATTTAAGATAAGTTTTACAGGTTTTGTATGGATATGGGTCGCTTCTTGTATGCTTAGTTTATAAAGTTTTAAAATAAATAAACATTGTGATGCTTTAACACTACATTGAGATTTTACAAGAACCAATTATAACTCGTCATAAGTTTTACAAGAACCAATTATAACTCGTCATAAGTTTTAATTGGCTGGTAAATGCCTCATTGCATAAAGATTATTTTTTTATTTCAGACAACAGCGAAAACGAATCATTGCCATTGCAATGAGACTTCAGTTATTATAAATTTGATAGCAAAAAAGGACCTATACTTGCGTGTATCCTCAGGAAGGGTTCACTAATAATTTGATATAAAAGCTTACGTATGTACAGATGTACACGAAATACTATCTAAATATCATGATAAAATGTTAACAAGAATTTCAATGTGAAAAAAACATTTTCATTTTTTTTTCAAGAATTTAGAGAAAAATATTCCAGGTAAAAATATACAAACACAAAGGCATCTTCCTTGTAGTATATGATTACCTGTTTCAACTTTTTTTCATAATATCTAAAAATATTCCCATCATTAGCAGCAAATAAAATATCTTAAGTATATTGTCAATACAACCCTGATAAATTAACTGAACACAGCACGACGAAAGCACACAAAATCAAAAACACGATAAAAGAGGAAAACAAAGCAAAATAGTAGCAATCGGCAAACACAAAACAGTGTGCAAATATTTTAAAGATGAAATAAAGGTATTACTGTTAATAAATTTAGCAAACTAATATTATAGGTATATAATCCAACCACTACAGACATGATTTCAATAAAAAAACTTCTAGAAAGTTGTTGTAAAATACATAAAATATAGTATGTAAGGACTGTAATACCTGAATACCTTTTGGGTAAGAATACATTGGGGTGGGAAATCATGGCTATAAAAGAAGGCCACGCAACATATTTCTCTCACAGTCGTTGGCAGTTGTTTGTACCGCTCAGATCTTGGTAAATTGATTTGAAGCTGTTCTTTAAAGTGTTTAAAATTTAACCTAATTGTGAAAATTGGGCTAATGTGATAAAGTTGGCTGATTTATTCATTAAAGGTGTGTTTGAGTAAAAAAAAGTGTAAATTATATATTGAAAACTATAACCAAAAGCAACACTTAACTAACTAAAATGGTAGCCGTTTATAATGTTGAAGATGAATGTGGTCAAAATCCTAAAACTCTAGGAGATTGGGTAAAAAATTTTCGTTTGAAAAAAATGCAAATGAAACGTAAACTACGTTCGGGTGGCAATTTGAGAATATGCGCCATTTTGTCTACAGCTCTTTTATCAGCAGAATTAGAATTAAGACGCAAGCAACAAGAACGTTTTCAAAAATGGTTAGAGTTTCAAACAAAAATCAATAAAAATCATGAACTCAAACCCAAAAATGAATTACACAATCGTCTACCGACACAACGTCAGCAAAATATTGATGAACTAGTTGTAGTATCTCACCACCACCATGAAGATAAAAACTGCAAACAAACTGAAGAAATAACCAATTTGTGGAAATGTGAATTAAGTGAATTAGATAATTTTATGCGCAGTATTAGTAGTAGTGCTAGCCAAAATATCAATAATTCGAAAAGTGATATCATCGGGCAGCATGATATATATCAAAAAAATATCCGAACGCATTCAATACGTGTATCTAGTTAGTGATTAAGTTATACATATTTTAGATAATTTTGTGAAAGGCAGAAGGAAGACTTGTATAAATGTTGATATATATGTATGATTAAGTAGTTTGAATTTAGTATTCATTCTTTGTGTGTTTAGAGAAAGTTTTGTATATATTCGAGTTATATTACGAAGTTTTTCCATTTGCAGTCCGTAGAGACCTTTGTCTATTGTAATCAACACAGCCATGTGAGATGGATAAGGAAGTTTAAAAAGACCTCAATGTATGAGTGGATCATTGAAGGTTACTTCTGAAGGCCTTGCAAGTAGAACAAAGAGATGTCTCTAAAAGTGACAGGGCTTATCAGCTATAAAGTCAACGACTGGTTGTGGAAAACATGAACACATAATCGGTTTGTAAATTTTTTATTTTTCATTTTAGTATATATGTATGTACATATCTATTTTGAAAAGTTGCCTTTAAAAGGAAAGTTCTAGAAACAACGAATGATTTTTCATTTTAATAAATATACGAGAGAAAAAAAAACGAAGACACCATTTTGAATTAATTTTATACAATAAAATTGTGCGCTCGTGTGTAAAGTAAAATATGTGTTAATACATTTTCCAACACACCCAAAAAATGAAACACGAAGCAGCACAAAATAAACAAGACAATCAATAACAATGGATTCTTTGTTTTTTTTATGATGAGTAATCATTTTTATGTGGAAGAAAAACTGGTAGTGAATGTATACTAAAAAGAATAAAAATATTTCATGATTCATATTGAATTACCAATTGTAATTTTTTTTTTGTAAACGTAAGCAATTAATCAAATTTGTGTATAAAATTATATAACAGAAAAAGATTTGAAAACAATTTTGAAAATAAATACTCCTTGATAAATGGATTATTAAAAAATAAACTTAACTATGTCTTATTATTTCCCTGTTTCCTAACTAAGTCCTAAATGACAATTTTATTTTCCAGTGTATATTGGTGTTAACAGAACTTTGGTCCTCTTGATGCAAACATGATCATGATCATAAACGATTTTTATGCAAATTGTATATAATTAAGCTGAGGGGAAGAATTCAACAACTCTTAATGTGACAACAAGCACCAACCGCATTGCTGCTCCTAAATGCCATCACATTTGCTTCAAAAGAATGTAATTTCTACACTTTTTTCAAGCGTCAAAGTCGTGGACGGCGGAGGAGCTTTAAGGTCACCACATTTAACAAGAAAATAGCTCATGGTTTTTAGACTTAAAATATTCAATTAATCTGCTCTCAACAAACATGCTGATAATTGTTTGGTATTTATGGATTCTGCTATAAATCTAAAAAATCGCTTTCAAAAATTTTAGTAAAATCATTTCTTCAATATCGTAAGTGGCCATAAAAATTATTAGCTGGCATTTCTCTTCTAGATAATTATCAGGGGATTTGATTTTTCTATTTCGGGCTTCGGCGAAAGAAACTTATAAAACAAATAACAGTCCTTAAAAGGTACATTAAATTTAATTAAAAAATACTAATTTTAGGAGAAATGTTTGAAAAGTAGTAGCACACCCTCATTACGTTATCAAAGGTACCTATAAAACGTGCAGTATTATATTTGGGCATCATAATTCTCGTTGCATCGGCAAGATTTATCATATTTACAGCAATTTGTTTCAACATTTTAATCATTTTTATTTTAGGAATATGATTAAATGCTGCTTTTTATTTTAATCCTGGAGCAGCTACAAATGTTCTTTTTGGAAGAATCACATTCGGCAAATGCTCGTATAACAATGTAAGCTAATGTTGTTTAAAGTCCTTTGCCAGACTAGCAATTTCGTGATAACAGAAGTCAGAGAAAAACGAAATAGCAAGCATGTGTTTTCTTTTTTAAAACTGGCATTACGACTAGGTTGATTTGAGCCTGTCGGTATGATAAATCATGACAGCTTTCCCTTCTCAGGTGTAATCTTTTGTTAAAACGTGTAAGAAAAGTTGATTTTTTTATAGCACTAATTAAGTTTTTACAGAAAAAAAAAATGAGAATTTATGAAAATAAACGCATTGCTGCAGCGGAAGATATTGTATTACCTTTACAACAAGGTGTAGTAACTGATGATCTGTTTCCTAAATGCATAGTACAAAATGTTCAACATCAATACTTCTTTTTCTTTGAACTAACTCATTGTATTTAGCATATATGCGGAACCATCTAATTGGATTTTTTTTAATTTGCAATCGCAAAAGTGTAAGCAGACATTGAAATTGTGTTTTTGCTAATTAAATTTTTGCAGCCAGCTGAGAGTATTAAAAACTTGATCGAAGCTTAACTTCCACATAAAAGCCGCTTGTTCATTTTTCCACGAATCTTTGCTGTTAAATTTTTTATCTAAGCGTGAATTGTTTATATATCGTTGGACATGTCATATGCATTTGGCGGAGTCTACTTTGGCAGTGCTTATACTAATTCAGCAATTATAAAATTTTTAACACAACATAATTTTCCTGCGTTTGTCTTTGGTGTATCCAAATTCTATCCAGCTAATGAATACATTTGTAATTGTTCACTTTTTGCAAATTACTGGGAATTCTGATTTTTAGCATTATGGACTCTAGGCGATCCGTATCTAACCAACGCAGAATGTGTTCAAATTATTACACCGACGTCTTTCAAAGATTAAAAAAGAACCATTTGGAAATCGCAGGCAGGTGTTAATTTTTTAAAATCATAAGCATTTTGATTTTTAGCATAATGGACTCAGTTGATCCGTGCCTGAGCCATTATAAGTGCCTTTGGAGCCATCTAAATTGCTGCGGTTAGTGAAATACATTGATCTCCACGGGAAGGCTTAATAAAATATTGGAAACTCCACGATTCAAGGCAGGTGTTGTGTTTTCTCTTTTAAATCACAAACATTTTGATTTTTAGCATAATGGACTCAGTTGATCCGTGCCTGAGCCATTATTAGTGCTCTTGGGGCCATCCTCAAAATTCGCCCATTTCAACGCAAAATAGTTTACAAAAGTGTTGGAAAATTCCATGAATCGGAAGTCACAGGCAGGTGTTCATTTTTTTAATTCAAACAATTTTGATTTTTAGCGTACTGTAATCAGTTGATCTACGCATGAGCCATCTACCGTGTTCTTGGAGCCATCTAAAATGTCCCGCATCTTAACAGCAAAGGCTTAATTAATTTTTGGAAAAATCCATGCTTTAGGAATCACAGTTTGATAATTTAAATTTGTAGCGTTATGAACTCACTCTGTGCCTGAGCTATAATACGTGCTTTTGGGGTCATCTATAAAGAAGGTTTAATAAAAAAATTGGACAAACCCATGATTAAGAAATAACAGACAGGTGTGTGTGCCATTCCTTAAAATCACAAACCTTTTGATTTTTAGCTTAATGGGCTCAGTTGATCCGTACCTGAGCCATAATACGTGCTCTTGTGCCATCTGGGAAGTAACGATCTGAGGCATGAAAAATATTGGAAAATCCATGATCCAGAAATGACAGGCAGGTGTTACTTTTTTTAAATAACAAACATTTTGATTTTTAGCATTATTGACTGCGTTGATTCATACCTGAATCATAATTAATGCTTTTGGACTCATCTAAAGGTTTAATTTACGAAGGCTAATAAAATGTTGGAAAAATCCATGATTCAGAAATCACAGCCAGGTGATATTTTGTTAAATTACATACGAAATTTTGATTTCTAGCATAATGGAATTAGTTGATCAGTGCTTGAGCCACATACAGGCCTCTCGAGGCCATCTAAAATGTCATGATACTATAAGTTTCCACATCTTAACGGCAAAGGCTTAATCAAATTTTGGAAAAATCCATGATTCAGAAATCACAGGCAGGTGCACTGCTCTTTTAAGATAATTTAAATTTTTAGCATTATGGACTCAGTTGATCCGTGCCTGAGTCATAATACGTGTTTTTGGGCCTATCGAAAATGTAACGAATTCGCTTATCTCAATGACAAATATTTAACCAACTACTGGGAAAACCACGATGCAAAAATGACAGGCAGGTTTTAATTATTTAAAATCACAAACAATTTTGATTTTTAGCATTATGGACGACTCAGTTGATCTGTGCCTGAGCCATGATAATATATGCTTTTGGACGGATACAGACAGTTTGGCTAAATTCTCGTAACAGCGACATCGCATTCAAGAAAATTTGGGATAAAACGATTCAGAGATTATAGGTAGATGCTACTTTTTTAAATCGCAGTATAAATCCATTTTTATCACAGTGGAGACTCTATTTCAAAATATCTGAGTTGTAATTTGTTTAATGAAGTCCAAAATGTGAGTTTGATGCCACTCTCACTCGTCATGGGAAGCTCTCATCTCAACACTTTCAAGTGTAAGAAAAAATGAAATTGTTTTAAAAACTAATACCATTTTTACAGACGAAATATTTATCATTGGCACTTTGTCTTCAAAGTTGTTTCAATAGAGTTATTTGACTACTTATTACCCGGATGTACACTTCTTAAGGATGAAAGAGATTGATATCTTACTCCAATACACAGCCAAAAGTTATTAAAAAATGTAAGAAAGAATGTGATTGTTTTTAGAACTAATACAATTCTTACAGACACACCGGCTCGAGGATAAATCTAAACAATCTATAATTTGGAACATTAATTCCATGTCAAGGCAAAGATAGGTTTTTTTGAATTTAAAGTAATTGAAACAACATTTCTAGCAAACTGTGTGACGACCAAACGTTAGTTGATCGGTTTATACCAACCAACTGCGACTTCTTGCTTACATTTTAAAATGTGGCCTGGCAAAATTTTGACCAGGTTACTGATCTAATCTAATAATTAAATTATTTCTAGATTTAAAATATAAATGTTGATAAAAAATATCCTTCAAATGCTTTTGACAGTGAATTTTACCTTCATCTTGGGATAAAAGAATCTTAGTATTAGGAACATGAAATTGCGCTGTGTGAACTGCCTGGCGTAAGACAACACATTCCTTTAGTTTTCTAAATTGTATTGTGTTTTTCAGACTACAACCTAATTTAATGTTGGCAGTGTATAAAGAGACAGGATCTAAATCCGAAAACAGTGAGAACATTTTTAAAAATTACAAGATGGAAATTTTAAGAACTTCTGTGGTTAAAACAAAATTTTATTCTGATGATGAAGCAGCAACTATATTTTTTTTTGTTTGTTTTCCTTTCTCTTATTTCTCTGTTTTCGTTTTAAAAAGCAACAATATTCCGATTTTAAAAAGATGATGTGTAAACGTTCTTTGTTCTTCTTTTATCACGTTTAATGACTGGTTGGCTGATTTTAACATTGAAAAAGAAATTCATCATTTTAAACGATATTTATAATGCATTAAAAAACCAGTATGCTAAGGGAATCGCTTTTTATGATATTTCTCAAATATCACAGCCCGTGGTTGATGAATTAGCAAATGCCAAAAGCGCACACGAAAAATAAGCTACACACTCAAGAAGAAAATATGTGTAAGTACGGACAATTTTGCCCGAATAAACAATTACCACTCATGTAAATTGTAATGTAAAACATCTGTTCAGAGTAGCAACAGCAGCAACAACAAACAGCAGATATATTTCTAATTTATTTGTCATCATGTTAATTTTATTAATGCAGAATGCCAACCTCTTGATTTTAAACATTTTTTACAGATCAAGAGAGAGTCTTGTTTTTTTAAACACTTTGTATCTTCCTGTTGGTATGAAGAGACTTGGCGAACAATCTCACAAGCACTCTAAAAATAAAGCTAAGGGAATCGCTTATATTTTTTGTGACAACGCTGCACCAGTCATTTAAAGAATAAAGTGTGTGTTTATGTCTGCAAATGATGTTCCTGCGCTAAGTGGCTATGCGCTATTAAAACGAGTACAAATTTTTATTCTTAAAGCTATTTTTTTACAGAATATAAAAGACAAATTTGAGTTCATTTCTCTGCAACAACTAGCATCAGCCACCACACCACCCCAGTCTCAAAAAAGAAGCTTAATAATTGCTAAGGGAATCGCAAATGTTATTAAATGATGATAATGATGTCGATCTGTGGTGGCTTTTTTTGTAACTTCTTTAAAAATACAATTTCTTATCTAATCAATCGTAAAGGCGCCAAATGTGTAAGTGTATGACAAAGACACGAACATATAAGTGACAACAATCATTTCTAAAACTTACCAACAACAAAACAGATTTTATCTTTATTTACTTACACGCTATGATATTTGCTAAGGGAATCGCAACAAAACATTCAAAAGCCTACAATCCCGTTGTAAACGATGAAAAAATCATTCAAAGGCATGATGTATTTTGGCTATTGCTTTGAAGTTCGCTTATAATATTTCACATGAAAATTTGTGATTTTATAAACCGGCAAATATGGAACATCTAATTAACAACTTGAGCAGCGGCAAACATCATTCATAATAGCAAAAAAGAAAAATGCGTGTGTGTTGTTAATATAATCATATTTGATTTTTGTAGTGCTTGAATTAATTTAATTCTACAAATTGTGATCGATAGCGAAACCCACCCGCCTGAACGCTTGACTCACAAAAGTAATTTACGCTTATACTGGTGTTTTTAAAGATCATCTTGCTTACTAATTTGATGAATTGTTCGAATGTAAATCCTATTGTATGTCCAAAATAAAAGGAATTTCGAAAATAACAAATTTGTGAAACAAGACAAAAACATCAAGCAGTTGTTTTGTTGCGTTGTAATTTGCATTACATATTTTAAATATTTGATATTGTTATTAAAAGCAACCGCTATGAAATAAATTTGAAATTTAATTTCATGTCGCACACATGCGCATACAAATAATAATGCAATGCCAAATGGCTTCTATCTATAGAACCAGCGAACAAAATTAATTGCAAGTACGTTTGCACTGCCAAAAACTATCAATGCGTTCCTAAATAAGCCTCATCACTACATTTTTGGAAGTATGAAATTGTAAGTCTAGCTTGCAGAGTACATGTTCGATGCAACATTTTTTGTTTATTTGTTGTTTCTGGGTCTTTTTCCTTTTTTTTTATTTTTATTATAGCCTTGTCTGTCTTACAGTTTAACAAAATCTGTACATAAGCTTGAGCAGTGCAGTGCAGCTACTTCAATATATGGAAGTGATTTTTTAAGTAACGACCACGAACTATAGTCAACCGCATACCAATCAAACTTACCTTTTCTCTACGTTTACTATTTTGTGTTTTTTTTTCTATTCTCTTCTATCCACTTCTTTATAGCATCATGTCTCAGTTGATCGGTGCCTGGGCATGATTGTTGTACTAGAATGTCCAGTGAAATTCAAGAAAGGAACAAAACCGTGCTTCACATTGTTGGGGGTGACAACTATTGTCAAACTCTCTTTTCTTTTTGTTTTTTGTTTTTTGTTCTTCGTTTTCTTTTTTATTACTTCTTTTTTTAGCATTATGTCACAGTTGATCGGTGCCTGTGCATAAAACCTAAAGCGATTTGGGAAAAATAATATAGTTTTAACTGTGAAGTTTTGAAATTATCACTTTTCTAAACGTTGCCGTGGACCACCAGCTCCAATGAATAATATCGTAGACTTTTTCTTTTTCCTCTCGAATCTTTCTTTTTATAGTTTGTTTTAGCGCTATGTCACAGTTGATCGGTGCCTGTGCATAGTTTAAGAGTGTATTTTTAAGTCGTGTGCTAAGAGCGCCTTGGACCAGCCCTAGCAAATTTCCGGACTATTAAGCAGACCTTTTTTTATTTTTCTTCTCGACTTTTTATTTCTTTTTAAAGTTTGTTTTAGCGCTATGCCACAGTTGATCGGTACCTGTACATAGTTGTTTTTAAATAAAGCAAGCGTCCCATTAAGAGGTTATTGTGGCTTTAAAGATTTTTGCGAAGAGGAGATCGAATCAAGATGAACAAAAAAAGTGGCTTAATCAGAAGACTGGGTTTATTTTTGATCTCTTTGTGTGTGTTTTTTTATATTTCTGTTTATTTTAAAACTGTCAGCAGATCCCAGAATATTTAGAGCCTTATATCACACAGTTGGTCAGAGGTTGTACGCGTGTGTATGGCAATAAGCGCTATAGCAATGTAAAAAGTAAATCATTTTATAACGATTTAGAAGAGCTGCTGTTTAAAAGTAAGGATTTCCTGTGATATGCTGCTTGAGTGACTACAGCCATTGTTGACTCGACAGTATCTAAATACAACGTTATGTTCAGAAAGATAAAGAAGAAGAACAGGTTATTTTATTAATTTCAATTCCTCCTCGCTAATTTCTACCATTTTTCAGGCATTTCTTCCCCCAAGCACAGTATATACTGAATTTTTTATTATGCTATCACTAATCACCATGAACACAAATATCTATCCATCTATATATATATGTATATTATATATATATATATATATATATATATATATATATATATACAAATATCGTTAAAGGGAATCTATACGATACAGCAACTCAGCAGGGCTTCATTATAAAACGCAAAACTATCAAATGTTTCTAAAAGGGAATCAAGAAACTCGGCGCCCACTCTATTTTCTTTCTCTACTTTTTTATGCATCTATTTTTTTTACTTTAATCTTACGGCAACAACATATTCTAATTTAATTTATAAAGCAGCTAAAAAATTGAATTCCATTTTGGTGAAATAGTTTAGAGTCTGGCGGCTAACGAATCTGGAAAACACTTAACGGTACATCCTTTTTATACCCCTTTCTCCTTGTTGAGAAAAGATAAGCAAACAATTTATTAATTTCAGTAATTTATTATTTGAATATGTAAATCTTTAGTTGTTAAAAGAACAAAAAAAATTTCAAACAATCAATCTCAAATATTTTGTACACAAAAAATCGTAATAGATAAAATTTGTTCAAAATATCAAAAGCATTAAAATGCTGTTAAAAATTTTTGGTTATTGCCAATATTATTTAGCAATAATTTTCTTTATTAAAACAAAACAATTTAAATTTGTGTAATATTTCTTTGTTAAAAAAAAAAAAATTCTAGTTGTACTTAATAACCATCCTTTAATTTTTAATTAAACAATTGTCACATCTGTTTTCCTAGATTTTTAGAGTTATCAATTTTGTTAAACTTATTTTAATTCTGTTCTGTAATTGTATTTGCATTTTGTCAAAAAACAATTTTTTAAGATAATCTTTTTGTTGTAAATTGATTTGTAATTAATACTGTACAACTGAAATCAATTAACTGCTGAGAACGAGTTCTAAACTGGACAAGATACAAACATTTAAATAGAGAGAACGACATGCTGAGACTAAACATGAGGGAGAGCTACTAGTAGGGAGAGAGTAAAAGCGATATATGCCTTGATTAAAATACAACAAACTTGCCATTTAGCTAAAATACAGGGTATTACAAAGATCCACGGAAATGAAAACAGCCAGGAGATAATAGTTTTTCCATATGTAACTGAGAAAGAAATTGAAGTTTATTAAAACAATCTACGTTTCAACGCACGAGACTTTTGGGGTTTTTTAGATTTAAACTGCAGCCAAGATTAGTTGCTGAAATCGTTATTTACCAATACACACATACACACCACCATGGTTTTTCTATTTATCATCACTAAAGGGCGTTCAACATACATATAACTGCGGAAGATGCATATTAGTCCTTTTCAACAATACGAAAATGTTGTTTTTCAAAAGCAAAAAATTGCTTGAATGCATATTTAAGGAAACGATCAATTACATATATCCTAACATCCGTCCACAAAGTTACTTCAATTCTAAAATGTTAAATCACTTTAAAATAAGCAGCTCCGCTTATACAGTTTTGCGTCTTCAGATCAGCTTTCAATGGGAATCATCCATCCACCTTCTATCTCTATCAAAAGCAAAAAGCAACGACCACAATTTCTTTTAAACGCTAATTTTAAGAAACGATGTGATATAGTTACGTCGACCAGCGAAAATAGAAGTCGTCCACCTCCATGAAAAGAAAAAATCACAATGAGGCGCGTTGTAAAACCAGCAACGACCACTTCTTTTAAACAGAAATTTTATGAAACCATGACAATTGGTAACGTCCAACAAACGAAAATACAAGTTCAGAAAAGACATTCAAATAGAACTCGTCTATCTATTCATCTTCTATCTCCATAAAAAGCAAAAATCACAATGGGACACGATAAATTCAAGAATTTAATTTTCAATGGCAACATGAAAGCCGTTAATAAACTTCAGAATAGGAATGTAACTTAATAAAATCCTAGACAGCTTCACATTATTTATCCATGGTTAAAAGTACTGTAATACTTCTCCAGAGGCTTTAAAATATTGCCTAGAACATCATCTATCTCACCATCACATTGCTTGTGTAACAACTTTTCTAAAGAATGTCTGTGGGCACTACTTTACTACTTTTCAATTCATAAAATTGTTGAGATTACAACATCACCGTTTCATCATTATCATCACCATCAGGGAAAAGTTAAAAGTCACCATCAGGGAAGAGTTAATTTAAAACAAAGCGACTGTCATCTTAATTACTGAATTTATATTGTTGTGAGATGACTTATTATTATCGGCATTATGCTTTGCATCCAAACTACAAAAATATTCACCGAATTTTTAAAAAGGCGCAAATTGAAGTTTTGAAGGGAAAATCTCCTAAATATCTTCAGCGCGTATAAAAGAAGTTCAGATTCACAACAAATATCCAATTCAAGAGGACGACTTCGCTTTGAAATTTAAATTTTGTTAAGTCAAAAATCATATTGTGGAGCGACCAACTTTGGGCTGTAATCTCCTTATGTTTTGTGTGGCAGACTATCAATTTGCCACTTATTTTGCAATGATGTAGATTGGAGGGAACAATATACCTAATTCTTCCTTTTACAAATACCAACTAACACAGCTTTTGGTTGTTGTACATCTCAATACTTAAATATATTAAATTGGTGGTTTCTGCTACAATATTAAATATCGAATTTTGAGCCATGATTCTTGGGAAGAGTGTAATTCGCATTTAGAGATTACAACTGAACCGTATAACCAGCTACCAACAAAATCTTCATAAGATCGAGAGAGTATATCATTCAGAGTGACTGCAGCGTGGGACTGTGACGGCGGCGTGGGATTTCAGGCTATCTAATATGACTGCGGCGTGGGACTTCAGGCTATCTAATATTGACTGCGGCGTGGGACTTCCAGCCATCTGATATTGACTGCAGCGTGGGACTTCCTGGTGAAGAGTCGGCGAGGATTATCAGCGGCAAAGCAAATTCGAAATGCGGCGTAGATATTTAGTTTTTGTTAAGGGCATCGTTGTTGAGAGTTTTGCAGTTGCAGTAACGTTTAGGCACGCTTTAAAGTACTGACTGCGGCGAGGGATACCAAGAGTTGACTGCGGCGAGGGATACCATGAGTTGACTGCGGCGAGGGATTCCAAGAGTTGACTGCGGCGAGGGATTCTAAGAGTTGACTGCGGCGAGGGATTTCCAAGTATTGACTGCGGCGAGGGATTCCAAGAGTTGACTGCGGCGAGGGATTCCGAGAATTGACTGCAGCGTGGGATTCCAAGTATTGACTGCGGCGAGGGATTCCGAGAATTGACTGCAGCGTGGGATACCTAGAGTTGACTGCGGCTAGAGATATCAGTTATTAGAGAGTAGGCTGCATCGTATAGAGTGGCAGGCAACAGGCCCTTTTTCTTTTTTTTCCATCCGATAATCCATTGAATATATTGTATTTCCCAAAACTTAGGATGGATGGTTGTTTTTTTTTTTTATTCTCTTTTTTTGCTTCATGCAAGTTTAATTTTCCTAATTATCTGTTGGCCCATACACATTTCTTCTGCGTTCCTGGGCGTTTACTTTTGAAAAAATTCTTTACAAAAATGTAAATTTAATTTTGTTAATTTTGTTCGTTTTAAAAAGCGAAAATTGTTAAATAAAATATGTTTATTGAAAAAATTAAAGAAAAAAATTTAATGAAGTTTTTAATTTAAACTAAAAGAATTGTTTATAAATAAATTTGTTTCATTGAAAAAGAAATTGCATTGCATTTTTATTTGTAAGGCTATAAAAATTATCTTTTGAATATTTTTTATTTGCTTTCCTGTTGTCTTGAAAAAATTAAAACGTGTTTGTTTCCTATATACTTTCGGTGACAAAGTATTTACCGTCCTGGAGAAACGCCTGCCAGGTTGTTGGGGTCGGTTAACAGGGTGCTGTTAATTATGCTGCGCAAAAAGGAACAAAATGAATTAGTTTCACCGAAAGCCTGAATGCAATTACAGCTACATATAAAAAGAATGCAATCGTTATTTTGGATTCTGTCACATATCAGGATCCTAGGGAACGAAGTCGCGTATTGTGCGGCAACAAATGCTTTAAAATTAAATAACGTGCATAGTGTTTTTCCCAAGTCATTTCAATAACTTCGAGCGGTGACAACATCTAGTGGATAAAACATTCAAGTACAAAGAAACAACTCGCATGCATGGAATGCATCACGCTCGGTCCTTTAAGGGATTTACATATTTGCGATACAACAAATGCGCCCCAGCTTTGTGTAATTTTTGCAATTGGATACTGTTCAACACATCCTCACAGAATGTCCCCATTCGAAAACTGACTTTTGAAGAAATCTAAACTGCTTTATTGAAAAAATCTATCTAGAATATGAAGATCACTGGAGTGCCATGGCATCAGCAACGTTTAAACTAAAAATCAGATGAGTTCAAGATAATAGGTGCCCCTGTAGGCTAGTAAGTAGTGTACTAGCTTGTCAGTATGGTGGTTGTGGGTTCGATTCCCAATGAATACCTTGGTTTTTTTCACTACAAAAATAAAAATTGACTGTCGGTGGGGTTGCTCAGCGATGAAGGCATAGTCACTGGTCGCTGTGCTGTCTTTTATACGGCAGTTAATTTCCGACTATCCTTCTACTTTCACCACCTGCTTCATCTCTTCTCTATCCCTTTCCTAAAGACTGGTACTTAACTGAAGTACTACTTCTCTTTTATAAAAAAAAATCTGGGCTATTGCAAGGCAAGGGTACCCTATTTTTAATTTTTCTAAATGTTTTCTTTGTCAAACTTTCCACCATTTGCCATTCGTATTCATTTAGTAATAGACCGAACCAGTTGGAGGTGAGTTCCAAAAGGCGGAACATGAATAATAAGCGTAATCGAGATCTCGCAACAATTTCCGAATGGGGTCGTGCGAATAGCGTCGATTTTAATGCCCGTAAGACACAATGTTGCATGTTTACCCATAGATTTGTGTTCAGAAATAGTGCTGCATTTGTTACAATGGGTGATATAAGGATTTCGGAATCGGAAGCTCTTGATGTTATTAGCATTAAAACTCAGTGCGATGTTCGATGGATTAAGCACATTTTTCAGGTTACTATAGAATTGAAAGTCTCTGTTTTCTAAAACGGTGTAAGAGATACTTTACTCTATCCGACCTTTGTACTATTTATATCACCTACATACATCCAAAGTGAAATAAATGAGTGTAAGAGCCGGCGCCCCAAAGTCTATTTTGGAGTTGCTCGGCCGCGTACAGAAGGGGGATAAGGGGTTCATTGGAGACAGTATGGTATCCAATTTTATGGATTCTCTAGAGCATCAATGAAATGCGGGATGTATTTCACTGTTTTATCATTACTACATTAATAAATGCTCTAACAAAATTAGGGAACTTGTTACCGTTGCTTGCACATTATTGTGTTTAACTCGATTTTCTTTGAGAACGCATCCATTTGATTAGCCAGTGAATCCCACTTTGCACAACAGGGAAAATTCGTTTTTTAGCACAACAACCCGTATTTCGAATAAACTTCTTGCAGAGGTCTTTTCTGTCAGTTTTAATGCAATTCGAATGCATTGCATGTGTAGGGGTCATCCCCTGAGTGCTGGTACAAAAAGATACTCGTTATTCTCACATCAGCATCAAATTAAAATAAATATCACACTCGAGATGACCAACTTCTCTTACAAGGTCTAAAGTTAAAAATCTTTAAAAGACGTTCCAATTTTCAGATATATCTAATAAGCAGTTTAAAAGTTTCAGATTTATTACCATTTATTTTTCAAAAGTCCCCACTGTGCAATGTAAGCTTATAAAACTAAATTCTTAATATTTCAAATGTAATTGATTTCTTTAAATATTTCCCCAATGAGGCCAAGTTTTAATTTCATTATACAATTGGGTTCCCGGACAAGAGGTGGCCTTAGTCTGACGATGACCTAACAAAGTGTAATTGTCTTTTAAATAACCACCACTAACGCCTTGTGCTATTAAATCTTTAGCGTTTTGCAACATTTGATCCGAAGGCTTTGAATCTGTAAATGAATAGAAATTAATAAAAAATTTAGATAAAATAATTAATTACAACAGTCAAACTCACTTTCAAAATTGCCTATGAAAACAATTCCCAAACTGTTGCGATTATAGTTGGGGGCATGCGAGCCTTGTAAACCCCAACCACGACCTTCATAAACATTGCCATCGCCAGCAATTATAAAATTATAGCCAATATCACTAAAATTACGACGTCCCTTGTGATCAGTTTGTATATTTTTAATAAGTCTTTGGCATGCACTTTCGGTCGAACATCCATTTGGATTATCTGAGTGATGTATAATGACATAGTCAACGGCACCTTGTATACGGGTAGGAGAACGAGCCGAAGCAGCACCCCAGCTGCTGCGTGGCTTTATGGTGACACAAAAACACGCAGGTAAGACTAAAAAAATATATATATATTTACTTACAGTATCGGACAGAAGTAAAGCATATACTGTAATGGAATCGCCTAAAGGACCGTCAAGAAATGTTTGAGGGTTGGCCTGTCATGCAATGA
This sequence comes from Trichopoda pennipes, assembly GCA_030448955.1. Classification (NCBI taxonomy): domain Eukaryota; kingdom Metazoa; phylum Arthropoda; class Insecta; order Diptera; family Tachinidae; genus Trichopoda; species Trichopoda pennipes. The sequence continues at coordinate 4,652,833 of JASKUP010000021.1, read as the reverse complement.
TTTGTGCGCAGATTTCTATTATTTTTGCCCTATAGCCCTTTCTATATTTAATTAGCTGTAAGGGTATCAGCTACTAATAAGGCATTCCAAGAAAAGCCACAAGATGAGAGACTCTTAATAAAAACAAGGCAATACTGCCAGTTATGTTATCTATTTTCAAGTCTGTTTTGTTTTATAATTTCTATTGCTTATATACTACTTATGAGAATTAAACTTATTATCTAGAATTGAGTGATTCCAAAATCACTCAATTTTATTATTAACATATTTGGTAAAACAAAATAACTGTGTCAAATGGTCAACGTATGTCAAAACAAAAGTGGATGTTAATTGACACCACACTTGTGTCGGCAACATGCAAACGGACAACCACAAAGCAAATCAAAAGTGTTTCATGCATTTGATACTTTTGTTCTGATTTACTTTGGTGGTCTTTGCCACACTTCAACATGTGAATTTCAATTGGTTGTTGCATTACACTGTTGAAGTTGGCATGTACCTATTTACATGTCACTGGACGATACGTGCACACTACAATACAGTTAATTTTCAATAAATTGTTAAGAAGCTAAATAAAATTGTAACAGATAATATTTTATTTACTACCCAAAAATAAATAAATAAGTTTTAATCGAATAACTTTTATTCGAATAAGTTAATGCTCCAACAAGAACAATCAAGTTGTTATTATTCTAAATTGATTTTTTTTTCGAATAAAATTTTATATATACCTCAATTAATCGAATGAGATATAGGGCAATAATTATAGTTTTTAAGCTAAAACAAAAATAACATTGATTCTTCATTTAAAACATTCAAATCGAAGAAAATCAGTCAAAAGTATTATTTTAAGGCAACAACAGTAAAGCGCATAGTCAGTACAGGGTAAGTAAATATTTTGTGACGTATTTTTTAAAACTTTAGGACATCTTCGACCTTTGAAGAAATTCCATTCCAAACAATTTCCCCGTTTCCTTAAGAGTTTATCCATATTTTTATATTTATCGCGGTCTATTTTCTATAATTTCCTCTAGATTTTCTATGCAATTGAGATCCGCCGATTATGCCGGCTACTTTAAATAACTTTGTTTGCCAACGTAACACTCGGTCGAACATTTAGTTGCGTGTTCACGGTCGTTATAGTACATCAATACATTCACTGATGATCGGAATGAACAGTTTTATATTTTCCAAAATAAATCGTCGCACAGTGTTTTGAAAACGTTTTTTTTAATAATTTGGTAGCTCGCTTAAGATATCGTAATGAAATTTCATAGAGCCCAATCAGAGGTGTTTCTGAGTGAAGTCACTAAACGGATCGAGGTGTCTTACAAAATTTTAAAGCAAGAGCCTTCATCAAACGGTAAAATAACATTTAAAATTTTTTTGTTTTAACACATAAATTTTTTAAACGGGGGAAAAATGTTCCAAAAACAATTTTTTTTTATAAAACTGGTTGGTCACTGTTAATTACAGGGTTGTCAGATCTTTTTTTAAGTATCTAACCAAATATGGAGCTTTAATAATCTGTTGTTAATTCCTCCTTTATTGTATAACGTCTTTCCTGGCTTTTGTTTGCAAGTGGCGAGAGCTTTCGAGACTGAGACTATATATATATATATTTTTTTTTTCATTTATTATTGAACAAATTTATCTTCTAATTTCTAAACCCGCAAAGCTTTTATGCTTGTCTGCAGGATATTAAAACTTAAAAAATAAATAAAATCGTTTATAACTAGTTATTCAAAATTATATTTCACAGTCTGTGTAGTAACAAGTTTTGATTTATTGTGAGCCCATTAGGTATTCCTTTATTAGCTTATTCCTTTTGTTTTCGTGCGTTATGCTGATTATTTCAGTCGGTATTTTGTTCAAAATTGTTGGCAATGTTACGGAAAGCGAACTTCTTCCATACTCGTATTTGAATCGTTCCACTTTAAATCTTTCTTGAGCTCGTCTCCGCGTGTTGTGAGTATGTTCTATCGGCTTTAAATATCTGTTATCATTGTAGAATTCTTTGGCCAAGGTTGCATAAAAGATGTTCTTCACGCTAAGAACTTGAAGGTCTATGGCAAGTCTTATCAAAGCCCGGTTGTTAGGATTCGTAAGGTTTCTGTTTAATTCATTGTCGTCCGTTGCTCTCTGAAGGTTGTTGCCAAAGTTGTTTATCATGCTGATTGCGTAGTTGTCGTTTTCCGTTGTGCTGCGTATGTTCATATTCATGTTAATGTTATAATTATGGTAATTTTTGTTTCCAGTTTCAAATTGTTTTTTTTATGTAAAATTTTTAGTATTCGGTCTTGCGTTTTTTGGAGAGTGCTGCTGTATTTTGCACTACCCCAAGCCGTGACTCCATGCCGGATATACGATTCCACTAATGCAAAGTATGCCTGACGTAGAACTTCATACGTGGAGCAGTTGCCTAAATGGTACAGCATATACGACGCTTTCCTAAGTTTCCTCTGTAAATTTTCAATGTGACTTCTCCATTATAAATTACTGTCAATAATTACACCAAGGTATTTATAAGTGTAAACTTGTTCAATGAAACTTGTGCAATGGTCAGCCTGATTGTTCATCATATTAACGTTGCTGTGAAGACATTTTGGGTCATGAAATTGCAGTGTAACAGTTTTGTCGACTAGGTGACGTGGCTTTATGTGCATAACTTTAGTCTTATTGGCGTTTATAATAAGACCATTGTCGTGACTCCACTTCCTAATAATATTAAACTGATTCTGCATTTTCTCAGTCGCAATGTTTATGTCCTCATTGGCCGTTATCATTGCTGTGTCGTCCGCATAAGCAAAAGTTGTTCCTTCTTCTAAGCATCTCATCTCATATGAAGGAGGAATTAACAATATTATTTTGTTCACTGGTGGAACACACAGGTTGTCTTTAAGAAAGTCTTGCACCGAAGTAGGTGTCAATTATATAAACGAAAAAATCTTACCACCTTTTTGGTGAAAGTCCTAGAAACACTTCAGTTTTTACATTATCCCAATTCAGAGACTTGCTTGTAATTTTTTAACAAAACATGCTATCAGAACCAAATTTAATTTAAAAAAATTTTAAATTTTATCTAGAATACAGCGAATATCTTAGAATAATAATCCGAACATAAACAGCACGACAAAAGTACTTAAGGTTTGCCACAAAATAAAAAAAATGCATATCCCGATTTTCTGCCAAACTAAAAGAGGTAACTTAGACATGTAACTATGTACAAATTTTTGTAAATATTCTCAAGGTCTACTTAAGTACAAAAACTCGTAACATATGAGTAATAAATAAACTTTTTATATTTCCAAAAAATTGTAAGCCCGAAGTACCCAACTTTGGGGGCATGTCCAGAAGCCCCCCCGTTTATTCTAGGGCTCTGACAGTTCTTAACTTCACTCAGAACTACCTCTGCTTGGCCTCTGTAAAATTTTATTACGATATCTTAAAAGGTTCATGAGCTACCGAATTATTTCCAAATAAAAAAACATTTTCAAATAACTGTGCTTTGTGGATTAAAACAAACAGCCACCAGAATTGTTTTGAGTAGATGACACATGTTTTAAATCATACACACACACACACAGCCAACAAGCTGCACATTATTTGATTGAATTAAAATCAACAGCGATTATGTATGTGCGTTGGATCAAGTTTGATTGTGTGGACGTAAACGAAAATTTCGTTTTTTGCAATCACTCGTTATTGCCTTAAGACGCATTTCCTTTTTAACATGTGGAGGCATGGGATATTTTAAAGGACATCTTTTTAATGAAACAATTCATTAATTATTTTTTCTGTGAATTGAGTCTATGTATGCATTCGCCTAAACGAAAAACATTTCCAGATCAAAGCAGTACTTCTGTCATGTTTCACAGTAACTTTTTTATAACATGGATTAATACGTTGTCCTTTCAGAACCTTCCAAATTAAGCTGTTATTCACTGGAAAAAAAGCAAGGCTCTTTAGTGTATGGCGGTGCAATTATTTTTTTTTTTTAATTTAAAGCTAGTTTGTAATTTTATACAATTTTAAGCCACCTTCCATAGGCCGTCTTTAAATGGTTTTCAGAGCAACGTCTAGTAATAATTGTGTAGCAATTCGCTTTAACGGTATGAATGGATTCTTTTTAATCATGCGTAGTATTTTTTGCCTGCTCATTCCATTTGCTTGTTTTGTTTTATGTACTGTAGTCAATGAGCCTGAGGAACGGCAAACGTCGCATAGTTCTGGATGTGACACTAAGATTAACACCGAGTTTTGTTCCAATGAACGTTACGGTTTCACCATTATTAAAAGCTGCTTTCACTTTTTCTTCTAGATGCACTGAATATTTATTCCTTGTCATTTTATAAACACAAATAACCAAAAAAAAACTTCAAGGTGACTTTAAAATTACAGAAACAATTAGTAAATGAATGCAATTTTTCTCTATACGCACTTCAAATGATTTTATGAAAAATAACGTTAGTTGTTGTCATTAAAATAATATTTAATAATAACGGTAATTCTTGTTAAAATAATCTTAAAAATAACGGTAATTGTTGTCATTAATATAATCTTAGGAAATAACGGTAATTCTTGTTATTTCTTTTGTTTAGAGCGAAAAAAGCAACATCGTATATTTGCGTGCTCTAGTTTTGTTGTTGCATTTCTGGATTTTTTAAAAGTTAATAATATTTTTTATCAAATCAATCTTCTTGTCAATGTTGTTGCATTGCTTCTTCAGCAAAAAACTAAAGCAAAAGTGGTTAACCGTTATACTAACCTGTAGCTATTACAACAAAAATTCCCAATAAATTTGCCATTTTAAGTATTGATATTTTGTATAAAATTAAACCCCACGTTTTTCACTTTGTTTATAGTTCTGTTATGCTTTGCGGTTTTGTAATGACTGTTAAATTCTTTTGTTAATGGCTTTTTATATTAAAAATACTTTTGTATTTAAATGATCTTTAGGTTCATTTACTTATCTCTGGTATGGATTTTTTTGCCGTTTTTCCAAGTCAAGCAGGGGGACTTACAAATAGGATTTACGTTTTGTTTTTACTTTAAAACATCGTATCTTACATTTCTTTGTATTTAAATTAGAGATGAGCAATATTTTAGTACCTCTGATTCAATCACTGATTAGTACACTGGCCTTTACAGTAAATGAGATTAGCAAGTTGCATTTAACTGTAATATTAACTGTACGTTTTGCTGTGTATCTATTTATATTTATATATATGTATGTATATTTATATTTATTTAATTCTTTTTCATGCTACAAAGTAATAATTTAATTTATATAATAATGTTAAGACAAATTTAGTATATCCTTCATGTTATAAGAAAAATGAACCGTTAAGAAAGAAAAAGAAAATTCGTTATGTTATGTTATCTGGATATAAAGGTTATTAGGCACAAAAACAAAATTATAACAGATTAGTATATGAAAACAATAGCATCAAAAAGAAAAATTAATTATAATTCAACACAACGCAACCACTAGACAAAAGAAGTATTGAATAACAACAAAATCCTCTCTTCTCTAATTTTTATCGTAAGTTTATCTGCACTAGTTATCAAAATTAAACGTTTTTGTAAACAAAGAAAATTTACAAACAAAACAAAGTTAAAAATGAAAACTTAAAAAATATAATTGTTTTGTGGGTGTGTCAATTAATTTTAATTTTATAAAATTAAAAAAAAAAATGGATAGGAAAAAAAATTATACATAATGCTATCGCGGCAAGAAGGATATCTTCTGTTGTTTTTCAACTGTTGTTGTTGTTTTTCAACTTATGTTTTTCTGTTTAATAACAACTGCCAAATCGAAGCAGATAAATGAGTCGTGTAAACAGCATGATTCACAAACTTGCTTCAGAGAGCGAAGCACGAGATTCAAACTGTCGTGGAAACAGGCTATTAGAGCGAATCTTGCAGGTCCATTTTGAATCTTGTTGGGAACAACGATAAAATATCTCTCTAATTTTAAAAACAAGTTATCGCACTATTTATCTGTACTATTTGTTCAGAGAGCGAAACATGGCATAAAGCAGCTTGGGGTTATCCAAAACCACCACATGGCGAATTTTGCCCAGGCACAATCGACTGCTTTTTCTGAAAAAATAACGACGAAGCCCATTTTTACTTGTCAGGGTATGTCTACAAGCAATATTGCCGCATTTGGGCTTCTGAAAATCTTAGAGCGATTATTGAGAAGCCTTTGCATGCTCAACGTCCAAATTTCCCGGTCGCATAATTTCACGACAATCAGCAGTTAAGTGGCCAGCGAGAACGTGTGATTTAGCACAATTGGATTATTTTTTGTCGGGCTACGGAGCCAAACGTATCGATTTCAACTTTAAAACTCAAACCATTTTGCTAAACTTTGATTAAAAACTTTGTTGTTTTTTGTGTTATTTTGTTTTAGAAAACAAACTTCTTGTTGAAAACCCCTTTATTATTAAAAAGAAGGAAAATGATATACCTTGTAATAAATAAAAAGGAAACAATTCAAAATGACTTTAACAGTTATGTCAAACAGAATTGATATTTTTGGTCCCTAAATTTGTAGTGCTGTAGGAAATTTTGGTAGTTTTTCCAGTCATAACGACAGTTTGTAAAACAATGTGTTCATTTTTTCTTTGGTTTGTTTCTGCATAAAATTTTTAATAAAACACATTTGCAATTTTTCAATCTTAAATAATTTGCTGAAATTTATTCATGTTAAATAATTTTTTTTGTTATTTTTCTTGTGTTTGTTTTTATTGTTTATACTCTATATATGTTTGTATGCATGTATAATGTAATGTATGCTGTTAGTTGTATATTTTACAGTTACTGTATTTAAATATTACTTTTAATAACTTTACTTATTTCTGACAATTATCTTTACTCTTGCTGTTTGTTAAAAAAGAAACTAAAAGAAAATGTTTTTTGTTTTGTTTTTATTTTAGTTAAAAATTAAAATTTTTTAAACGAGAAAGTTTTTCAGTTGCTAATTTTATATTTATGTATGTATATACTCGTATATTGTATTTGTATATATTATATTTAATAATAATATGTACAATATTAATGTATCAGCTAAAAATCATATTTTTTTAGTATTTAATTTTGTTTGAGGACAATTAATATTATGTTTTAAAATTGTTTTTTATTATAAACATTTCAAAGAAATATTGTGCAGTTAATGTTAAATTTTGTTTTTATAGATTTTTTCTAATTTTTAAAATTATAACTGAGAAAATAGCAGTAACTCTATGCTGGTGTTTTAAAATTCATTACAAAATCAGAAAATTAAAATAAATTCTTGTGCAACTATGTTGTAACTCAATTCGCCTTAAATCATGGCAACTTTAAATGAGCTATTAAACTATAATAAATAAAAAGAACCTAAATGGTAACACTGAACAAATACGGTGTGTTATTTAAATGGCTGCATAACAATTCGCTGCGTGTATTTTTCTTTCAAAAATAAAAGTAAACATTTAAATGTTATGATGTGTTTTTATAACAAAATACGTGACACAAATTCGTTAAATTAAGCTAAATGTGTTTTTCATTTAGAAAACAAAAACTCAGCTATTACGTTATTGAAAAATTAATCTAAAAGTTATGTATATGTACGTACCCTAATGTGAACGTGCTGCCACACTTACAAATAAGAGAAAGGCAATTATGAACATTTGTAGATTTAATATTATTTTAGTTCTTGTATGATATTATTTTTAAGAACTCCAACATTATTTTATGATGTGCTTACAATGAACCATAACAGCTTTCATCGAAAGGCTTTCAAAGAAGTTTTTGAAAAAGTTTGCCATATTAACGGTTTAAAATAGAAAGGAAGGGTTTTGATTTTATTTCCTTTAGCTTCTTTAAATAATTTCGGTAAGCCGGTTTTGGAGGTTAGTTCCAAAAGGCAAATCATGAATGATACGTTTAATCACCATCTCGTAACAATCTTGAAATGGGATGTGAATAGAGAAGATTTTAATGTTCGTACAACGCAATGTTGCATGCTTACGCATAGATCTACGTTCGGTTATAGTGCCGCATCTGTTACTATGGATGATATAGGTATTACGGAATCGAAAGCTCTTGATGTTCTTGGCATGAAAATTCAGTGCGATGTTCGATGGTCTAAACACATTTTTCGGGTTTCTAAAGAAGCTTTCAAGTGCCTCGGTTTTCTAAAGCGGTGTGAAAGATACTTCACTCCATTCGATCTCCGTATTATCTATACCACCTATATCCGTCCAAAAATAGAATACAACCGTCATGTATGGGTCGGCGTTGCAAAGTCTGTTTTGTAGTTGCTCGACCGCATGCAGGAGACGGTGCTAAGAGGCTCATTGGAGACTTGAGGGTATCCAACTCTATTGATTCTCTAGAGCATCGACGCAATGTGGGATGTTTTTCACTGTCATTATCATTACTACAATGGTAAGTGCTCTAATGAGATTAGGGAAATTGTTCCCGATATTCGCGCGTTTTCGCGTTTAACTTGATTTTTGTTGAGAGCGCATTCATTTGTGGGAAAATTCGTTTTTTAGCAGAACAGTCCGTATGTGGAATAAACTCTACGAAACTTCAAATTGAATGTCCACAGACACAACTCCCTCTTTCCCCCTTCCCGTAACCTAATTTCTTAGTGCTGGTTGAAACGGCCAGTGAATCGCACTACGAAGGGAAAATTCGTTTTTTAGCAGAACAGTCCGTATGTGGAATAAACTCCTTTCGGAGGTCTTTCCTGACACTTTTAATCTAGGAAACTTCAAATTGAGTGTCCACAGACACTACTCCCTCTTTCCTCCTTCCCGTTACCTAATTTCTTAGTGCTGGCACAATGCATTGCATGTGTAGGCGTCATTCCCTGAGTGCTGGTCCGAAAAAAAAGGAAAAAAGAGAGTTAAATGGTCTTACAAATTAAAGTGTTGTAAATTAAAAAAATCAAAAGCCCGACTCTGACAACCTTCTTTTAGAGTCGCTGAGAAAAGCGAAAACATACAATTTTAATAACTGGGCATGGTTCACTGCATATACAAATTTAATTTGGAAGAATTTAAGTAATTATAAAAGTTAAGCTAAACTCCCGAGATATATAACACAAACAGAAGTAATTATTAAGTTAACAGAAAAAGAAACTCCAAAAATGTATACATGTTAACATACGAGCATGCATGCTCCTTCCTGTATGCAGAAGAACTTCAATTTAATTTTGAGAGCAAATAAAAACTCTATAAAGAGAAGAGGCTAAACAAATGTAAATATAAATTGGCTTTACAGTTTTTATTTTTTTTTGTTTTTGTTTTTCTTTTGGGCTTAATAAAATTTATATGGTTTTTTGGTTATTTATTTTTTAGTTTTATTTTCTAATATTTGGTTAAAATTTTTACTCTATTTTTAAATGTATGTTTTTTAACCAATAATTAGTCACGAGCATTTACGCGAGCATTTTTATAATTAAATGTTTTTTATTTTAACAATTTAATTATTTTATTAAAGAATTTATTTCGTTTGAGGTTTTTTAAACAATTGTCAAATGAATTGTTATTTTTGTGTTTTTTTCTGTTTTACATTTTTGTTTGTTTGTTTTATAAATACAACATCATTATTTTTAGTATTGTTTTTTTTCTAATTTTCTTTTTATAAATTCATGAATATATTTCATTTGTAGCAATAATATTCCAATGCTAATTTTAATATTTAATTACTAATTTATTGCTTTTTCTTAAAATTGTTAATAATTATAGTTTGGGGGGGAGGGGGTTTCTTGTTTTTGTTTGGGAGGATTTTTTGAAAAAATACACACTACAAATTTGTTTAATACTCGTATTAATAAGAATATATTTTTAGTTATTTAAATTTTTACGTTACCAATTTAAGTTGTTGTTGTTTATATTTATTTTAAATATTTATTTCAAATACTGGTCAGGCTATTTGTTTAGGGGTTTTTTTATTTTTTTTGTTTAATTTGTTTTTTAATTTCACTTTCTTTCAATATTTATCAATTATTTAATAGTTGCCACTGTGTTAAGGCTTAATTATGAATTTTTGTTTGTTTCATTAAAATTATTACAATTAATTTTTTTCTTTCTCTCTTCTCTTCTGTTTTCTTTTGGTTTTGTTTTTTTTTTGTTTCTGTTATAAAGCAAGTAGAAAATATAATTTGTGTTTCTCTTTTAAATGATGTTTGATGTATATTTTATTTTATTTTGTTTTATTTCATTCTTCAATTAATTAATACTTCTATGATGATATGTACAAATAAAAAATTGTTTAAATAATTGTTTTAGTCTATTTTAATTTTTATCTTTGTTGGGCTGTGGTTTCTTTTTTGTTGATATAAATAATAATTTTTTATAGTTTTTTTTAAACGATCTTTTTTTATTTATCTTTAATAAATATCTTTTTTCTTTTTAACATTTGTTAATAATTTTTTGTTTTCAAATATATAAAAAATTTTTCCTGAAGAAGCTTTCCAAAGGAAAGCGAAATATCGAGAAGAAAAAATATATAAAAAACGATCGTTAAAAAGAAAATTTATTAAAGAATAATATTTTTTTTAATAAATATAAAAATTAATAAGAAAAAAAAATAACAAATCGTATAAAAAATCAATCATAAAATGTTTTAACTAAAACAGCTTTCAGAAGATTCTACTGCTTCAATCAAGACTTCAAATGCCAAATCTGTTAACTCCACTTTCTGTTTTATATGTGAAAATTATCATGGAACATTTAAACATTTTAAAAAGAAAAAAAATTATGTTTAACTATTTTCCATGCATTTCATCAATGCAGCAGTTGAAACGTACAGCCCCTAATTTTTCCCAAAGAAAATAAAATGGCGCATAAAAATATCTGCTGGGAGTTTATTTAATATACGAACTGTATCATTAAAAACTAAAGGCCGTGTCAGATAAAACTTTGTTGCATTGCGAGACATTTGAAACTTTAAAACAAAAGCGTAAATAAAGTGGTGCATGTCACAATCAACTTTGAGAACTCATGAATTTTTTGTTTACGCCCACACACAAATACACAAACACAAATAATTAAAGCCAGGTGTTTGTCAAAGCGCGCAAAAAGTTGAATGTTGGTTAACTTTTCGCTTTGCGCTGCGTCAAAAGTGCTTTATGTGGCAACTTTCATTCATTTACGTACATTGACCCCTTTTACACAGACAAATTTTACTTTGACAAAGTTTTTTTAATTTTCTTTTAAAAATTCTTTGGTGTTCAAACACAAAAAGTTTTCTTTTACAAATTTTGTTTTAGTCACTTGGTGCTTTATGCAATCTGTGTATAAGTACAACTGTGTATAAGCGACGAAAGAAAAACAAAGCAACTTTGCGAGTATATCAAAGTCTGTACTCTCAATCATGCTTTCTCCCTCGCTCTCACATAAAATCAAAACTTTGCAAAGTAAAATTTGTCTGTGTGAAAGGGGTCATTTTAACTCAAATGTCAAATCGAAACTCTGACGCAACGCAAAGCAAAAGTTTTATCTGACACGGGCTTAAATTATTTTGTGCTTTACTGGCCACGAGGTCTCTGCAGGTATTTGCAAAAATTTTTCTCGCCTTTCATTAGAATAGTTTCCCATCATACAGCCAGTAGTAGAAGACCACTGATAGTAGAGACCGGAATTATTTGAATGTATTTGTTGTAGCAATAACTTAATAGCTTTGGAAAATTTACTTTATCCAATGAGCCTCTTTTATTATAATGATATCAAATACTAATGCTTGTACTTTGTAGTACATTTCAGAATTGCATTTTCAACATACTCAACTTGTCAGCACTTTTTATTTTCTGCCTTATTTGTAACTTTATTTTGAGCCGTTAGAGGGATATAACGGTCTAAAGTAATATTTCGATCATTTTAAATTGAAGATGATGAGTTTTCCTTAAATCTAAGGATTTTATTAGCATTTTTTTTGCCAATGTTTAGGAAAACAGTCAAAGGTGCCCTGAGGCCGTTAATTTTTGTATCCCTCCGTGTTTTGTATGACAATTTTAGCTTTTGAAAACAGTACTAAAAATTATTTTTTTTTAAATTGTTTAATATTGCCAGAGATATTTTTTGTTCTAAAACAAACAAAAAAATGGTTATTTTTTTTTTTAAGAAAAAAATTTCTAATTTCTTTAGAAAGCAACCAAATGAAAAAAAAAATTAAATTAAAATATATTACAAATAAAGTTTTTATATAAAAATTAAACAAATTTTATTTTTATTTTAAATACTTCGTCACACTAATGGGTGGCATCATCAAGAAAAAAAAATGTATAAACATTTTTTTTTAAAAAACTATTTGTGTCAAAAAATCTTTTTTTTAAAGAGACAAAATTTTTAATTTTTTATCAAATTTGAATGACATTAAAAATTCTCAAAAAAATTGTTTTGATAATTCTGAATTGAAGTGAATAATTACCAAATTTGAATCGAATAAAAATTTTAAAAAACTTTTTTTATAAAAAAAAACATTCCTAAAAAAAATTGTTATGATAATTTTGAATTGAAGTGGAAATTATCAAATTTGAATTGAGTTCAAAATTATGGAAAATTATTTTTTAAAAAAAATATTTTATCAAAAAATCTTTTTTTTTTAATTTTGAATTGAATTGTATTAACAAATTTGAATACGTTTGAAAAAAATTTTTTAAAAAATTGTTTAATTATTATTCTTAACTGAAAATATAAATCCTGGACTGCCTTGCTTGAATTCGGTAGTGAATGGCGTAAAGAGGATAATATGTCCTTAAATTTTTTATGAAATTTTATTAAGGAACAAAACCAAGATCTTTCAATTATTGGGACAGTTGTTGTTCAAATTGATACGGAACTTCTTTTCAGAAATGTTAATTTAAGCAACTGCTTTCAAGAAGAATTTCATGTGAAAAAATCAAAAAATTTATACGATTATGGTAATGAAGCAAATAAAATTAAAATGAACGATTGTATAACAATGATAAATATATACTTAATATATATATATATATATATATATAATGGGCTCTGTAAAATGATGCTGCTATAAAATAAAATTTTGAAGCGATATACATACAAAAAATTACAATTTCCTGAGGAAGCTTTCCACAGGAAAGCGTAATATCGAAAAACTAAATCGTTTTAATTTAAAAGACTGTTTAAAAGATTAAGATTTAATAAAAATAAAAAAGGTCGAATAAAAGTGAAAATAATAATAAACAATGGAATAAATAGTGAAACACATATTACCATTAATAGAAAGTCTAAGATGTCGTCTAACTCCATTTCAAATGTGCACTTTAATAAAACTTTGCTGCAAAAAAATATAAAATAAGACAAACAAAAAACAACTGATTTCTTATCCGTCAACAAAGTACTCATTGTGCCAACCTCATCCGTCGTTACTTTGACTTCAGTTCAATACGTCAAAGTATAACGTATGACGGGTTCTATGTGCCCTGGCCTTTAGCATCAGGTTGTAATTTGCTCATTCACTTATGGTCACTGTACATGGGCAAGTATCTCTTTTGATTTTTATTTTTTTACCATTCATGTGAGAGTTTGTGTGCTTTTTGTCATATTCATTAAATTATATTTTTTGGCTTTGCACATTTCTACTGTATGTGCGCTGAAAGAAAACATACAACACTCCGTTTCATTCATGTGCAAGGTTGTATGTAAGTATGTGCAAAACCAAACATGATTATTTAATAACTGCGGTTTTACACACACCAACTTTTGTTGCTCAACTGTTGATGTGTGTAAAACCGCACTAAGAAAGACAAAAAGCACATACACCCACACAAGAACAAAACAACAAAACAGTTACTCTCTTATATGAAATGATATAAGAATGATCAAACATGTTGAGCAAATACTTACAATATTGTTTATAATAATTCTTCCTTGAATAAAATCAATTGTGTGTTGTATGATCGAACAGGTTTTACTCACACATTTAAGCAAATGTACTCTGGCGTTGAATAAAATCCATACACACTGCGCCAATGAAAATCTGTCTTTACTTTGTGTAAATTGAAGAGGATACGTAACGCTTTTTTAAAAATGATTACTTCCTCATTTAATTTTACATTTTGTCTATACATTTAATTCTTTTTTAAATTGTAAATATTCCATTATTAATTTTTAAATATTTCAAAACTAAGAGAAATTAATTTTTGTCTAATGCGAACAATGTTGCAGTATTTAAGATTTGTTAAAGTAAAGCAAGTTTGAAAAATTATTAAATTAATTAAAAAAATGCATGCACATGAGTAATAAAATTTTATAAATAATTTCTTTTTTTCAAACACAATGTCTTTATATAAAAAATTAAATAAAATTAATTTTTTTGTCCATCTACATATCGCCCTATTAGGCTATCGCCAAGTGTAAGTAAAGTGTGGAAAAAGTTATTCAAATTAAATTGATTTTATGGAAGTAAATTTTATGGAAGTGAATAATAGTATTCCGTGATAACAATTTGGGTATCGCAAAGAACATAAGTACAGTTTATCCACTAATAAGAATTTGGAATTTTGTCCAAAAAGTATTATGCCAATAGATTTGATTAAGTCTAGTACGACGGTCTGATTTTTAAAATTGCACTGACGAGAATAAAAAGTTTTCTCATCGCTCGTACTTTTAATAGCTGCCATATTGCCTTCCACCACTCTGAAAGCTATTCCATAGTAGCAGATTGTCCCCAAGGTTCACGGCTATCTCCTGTCCTTTATAATTCATACAATTTTTCCCAAATTGACTATTGTACCGTATCCATATTTATAGATGACACAGCGGTAATAAGTTTCGAAATCCTGGCTGTTGACAGATAGAGCGTTATCGAAGTTTTTATTGTATTTCGGTAAATGGAAGATTACATTAAATTACGATAAAAATCAAGCTTGTTACCGCACTAGGAAACGAAAGGAATCACAGATAAATATTTCCATAAACAACAATTCTCTACAATGCGGACAGAAAGTAAGATATCTGGGGATTATTGTCGATCTCAAAAAGAATTTTAAACATTATATACTTTATGTAGAGAATTAAGTTAATATATTAACCCGTAACTTTTATTAATCGCTTATCTGATCTTAGTATAGCTCTGATAAGAAACTCATTCTAAAGTCGATTTTCATTCTATAATATTCTATGCAGTCCCCGTTTCGTCTATCAGCGCTTCTTGCGATATAAAAAATTGCAAATAGCATAAAATAAGTTATTAAAACTAATATTCAACCTGTCTTGGCCCTTTTTAGCCACGAGTCTTCATGATTTTGTGGGTTTTGAATTAGTTCTAGTTCACATACATATTAGTTAAAAAGTACTCAAAACGGCAACGCTGCTTTAAAGTGCATATGTTACGTTTAACAGAATTGTATATGAGAAAATAGAATAAACCCTAACAGAACAGTGACAGCCCTTTGAGCTGTGAAAAATTTAATAAATAAAACTTACGTTGTTGCCAGAGTAACGTTTTTTGAAAAACAATTTAATGCAAATTTAGTCCAAAATGGATTTGATTTGAAAATATTTCTTTCTTCTTCCCTATTTCTTACTTTTCAAAATGACCTTCTTTACCAAACTTCCAACCCGACAGCACCATTTGTGATTTGTATTCATTCAGTAATAGACCGTACCAGTTTGAGGTGGAGTCCAAAAGGCAAAATATGAATGATACGCTCAATCACCATTTCGTTACAATCCGCAAACGGGGTTGTGCGAATAGAGTCGCCTTTAATGTCTGTAAGACTCAATGTTGCATGCTTACGCATAGATGCGTGTTTGGAAATGATGTCGCATTGTTATTATGGGTGATATAAATCTAAGGAATCGGAAGCTCTTGATGTTCTTGGCATAAAAATCCATAGTGATGTTCGATGGGCTAAGCATATTTTTCAGGTTGCTAAAGTAGCTACTTTACTCCATCCGATCTTCGTTCTAATTATACCACCTGTATCCGTTTAAAAATGGAATACAACTCTCATGTATGGGCCGGCACCTCGACCGCATACAGGAGAGGGCCAAAAGGCTTATTGAAGACAGTAGGGTGTCCAACTCTATTGATTTACTAGAGCATCGACGCAATGTGGGTTGTATTTCACTGTTTTATCGTTACAATAGTAAGCGCTTTAATGAAATTAGAGAATTTGCTTCCGTTACATGCACGTTTATGCGTTTAAAATGCTTTTCATTGAGCGCCCAGCCATTTGTAGTTGATTGACCATACTAAAGAGAAAATTTGTGTTTTAGCAGAACAGTTCCAGAGGTCTCTTTCCTATCATTTTCAATACGGAGAAATTCAAATCAAATGCCCACAAATACTACTCCCTCTTTCCTTTTCCCCACAACCTAATTTTCTATGTTTGGCATAACACAGTGCATGTATCGGGGTTATCCCCTGGGTGTTGGTCCGAAAAAAGGTAGCATTTAGTATGTAGCTTAACATGTTTCTTTAAACGCAAGCTGAAACTTATATTTAATCTACTAAATAATATTTATTACAATTAAATACCAAAAACACTAGAATGGCAACACCGCTCTATATAAAATTATTTTAAATGTGTTAGTGAAATATTGTATATACATATATTAGTTCCAGTCGAGCATGGTTTTGCTGTGAAATGAAAAATGTCGGTTGATAAATTATAAAAGAAATGCATTCAAGCCCGTTATAGGGTTAAGAGAGACTGAATAGAGCCAGTGCTTGTATAGTGTGAGATTCCAGCTGAGTTTAGCAATTATTACACTTTTTTTATTGTTTTAATTTTATAATTATTAAAAACACAATTTTAAGTTTCAGTTAGAAACGGATGTGTTTCGAAATTTCACAAGACATTTTTTGGAGTTTTTTTTTTACCGCCACATATTTTATAAGGAAAATTTTTAAAATATTTTATTTAATTTAAAAAACTATATTTTATCTAACAATTATCAAATTTAAAAATTAAAATTTTTTTTAGAAGTGAAACAAAATTTAAAAAAGAAAATTATACAAAACACAAATTGTATGCTTTCCACATATTAAGCTTCTCTCTACCTCCATCGTTAATAATTATTGACTGATTCTAGAAGTTTAAATTTAAAATAATGTAAAATTAACAAAAAAGCAAAAATTCACAAAATTTTTAATAAAACAAAATTATAATTTATTTTTATTTTTTTTTAATTTATTTTTTTTTTATTTTGTCACATGGCTTCAATTTGTTTTTAAAGTATAAAGTGTATTTTTGTTTTTGTAATATTTATTATTTATATTTATAATGAAATATAAAGTGGTGGTAATAAATTTATGTAATAAAATCAAATTATATTGAACATAAAATAATCTAATAAAAAAAAATTTTTATAATTATAAACAAAAAAAAAAAAATATTTTTTTTTATACAAATGAAACAAATTTAATTTAAGTTAAATTAAAAAGAATTTTTAACTAAACAAATTATACATGTTATGTTGTATTAAATTAAACTTAAAAAATATATTTCAAAACTAACGGCTTCTTATATTTCTATTAATCATTTTATTTTTTTATTTATTTGTTTTCAATTATAAAATGTTTTTTTTTAAATCAAAATTTTTGTCTTTTACAATAAAATAAAATGTTAAATTTAATGAATAATTTGTTTAAGCATAAAGTCCTTTATATAAAAATTAACAAAATTTTATTTTAGTTTCAATATTTCGCCACACCATTGGGGGGCATCTTTAGGAAAAACAATTTTTCATTTATTGATTATTTATACTTACATTTTTCGTTTGATTTAGATAATTTTGAATTGAGTTATTAAATTTGAATTGAATTGAAAACACTAAAAAAAATGTTTTTTGTATCAAATTTTTTTAAAGAAAATAAATTTCGAATATTTGGCATTTAATTTAAATCACAATTACAAAATTTTTTGAGGAACTTTTTTTTTTAAATTTAAAAAAAAAACTTAAAAAAACTTTAAAACAACTGTCTAACAACTATTTAAAAAAAAGCTCTACCAAAATGTGATTTTTGAAAATTTTGAATTGAATTTTATTTAATATTTTTAAAGTTTATTTTCTTACAAAAAAAAATTCATCAAAAAAGTTTTTTTTTTATAATTTTAAATTCAATTCAAATTTGATAATTCCCTTAAATTTTAAATTATCAAAACAATTTTTTTTTAAATATCTTTTTGAGTAAAAAATTTTTGGTTTATCAAATTTAAAGTCAATTTTGAATTGAATTGAAATTGAAAACAAAATACTTAACAGAATGCTTTTTTTAATTTTGATTGAATTATGGAATCTGATTTGAATTCAAAGTTAAGAAAAATTATTTTCTTAAACAAAAACATTCAGCAAAAAAATTTGTTTTGAAAATTTTGAATTGAATTACCAAGTTTGAATTTGTTTGACAGAAATTTTTTATTTATTGATTTCTTAAAAAATTGTTTATATATTTTTCTTTTCCTTTTAATACCATACAATATGGTGTGGCAAAATATTGCAACTAAAAATAAAATTTATTTAATTTTTATATAAAATCCCTGTGCTTAAAAAAATTATTTACAAAATATTAAAAAGGTCAATTAACTATAATTATAATTTAAAATGTTAAATGTTATTGACTAATTTGTAATTATGTTTTTTGTGTATATATATTTGTAAATTTTTATTATTTTTTTTTGTTGGTGTTGTAATAAAACATTAATTTAAAACGTCAATTAATGAGTGATGTGTTATAAACAAAAACAACAAACAAAAACTAAAAATTTTTTTAATTATGGAAATATTTAAAATATAATAGATAATATAATATAAAAATGAATTTCAATGGATTCCCAAAATAATAAAAGTAAAACAAAAATATTAATTTTACTTTAAAATTTTTGGCTTTAAAAAAAAGTTTCATACCAAGTTTTTGTGTTTGTAAATTTAAGTCGAAGGTATTAAAACAAAAATTATAATAAGAGTTAGAAAGCTACTGCAGGCATAGAAACAGGTAGCAATAATCGGAAGTAATTATAAATTTTATGTCAGTTCACTTTTCAGTAGGCTAATAATCTAAATTTGAAAAGTGGTTAAAGATTCCCTAAGGATTTGAGTTGAGCAATCACGGAAATGGCTATAGAAACTAACTTTACCACTAACCAATCAACTTAATATTTTTATTTAAAATAAATATGGGTTATTTGCACACTGAAACGTTAACTAATATAAAATAATTACTAACGAAAAACTGTTTTAAAATTATAAAATGTTTTCCACACATGTGGCTCTAAAACTGTTAATGACGTTTCTAACAGTTTACAAAAAAATGTTATGAGAATTTGAACTTACTTTTGAAACCCTGAACCAGTATTAGAGAATCTAAGAAAGTTTGTTTTAAGAATTGAAGCTTTTCAAAGTTCAAGCAATTAATAATAATAAGGAATTAGCCCAGTTTCAAAGCTAGAATTTCTTTTTTAAGATTCATTTTATAAACGATATGGCCACTTTGCAATTTCAATATCGATTGTCCAACAAATTTATTTTACGGAAATTCTTTCAAAAAATGTTTCGCAATGAACATTTACAGACAAAAATAAGTAAGTAATCAATTTTTTAATAAACCATTAACTTCGGTGTTCTAAAAAGCTCTTAACTTACCTACGAAAAATATGAAAATATTGTTTTATAATTTATTTTTTAAGCACAAGGTTTTTTGTTACAAATATTATCAATTTTCTTATAAAAATAAAAAAATTTTATAACAAATAAAATCTAATAAATTTTTTATTTTTATAAAAATATAAAATAAATTTATAATTTATATTTTTAAGCATAAGGTCTTTTTATACAAATTTAATAAATTTTGTTTTCATAAAAATAAAAAAATTAGTTAATTTAATTTTGTAAAAATAAAAAATTTAATCAATTTTATTTTTATGAAAATAAAAAATAATTATAAATTTTTTTTTATAAAAATATATTCTTAAGCACAGGTATTTTTTATAAAAATTTAAAAATTTTTTTTCTTGAAAATAAAAAAATAACAAATTTTATTTTTATAAAAATAAAAAAAATTTTATAAATATTATTTTCATTAAAATATAAAAAATATAAAAAATTTTTATTATAAAAGTATACCCTTTAGCATAAGATCTTTTTATACAAATTTAATCAATTTTATTTTTATAAAATATATTTTTTTAAATTTTATTTTATTTAATATAATTTATTAAATTTGTTATTTTTATAATAATAAAATATATTAAAAACAAAATTTATAAAATATTTATGAAAAGACCTTGTTTCAAAATATATTTTAATAAAAATATTTTTATTATTATTATTATTTTTTATAAAGATTTAATGAATTTTATTTGCATGGTAATAAAAAAACATTAAATTCTATTTTTATTTTTTTTTTATAAAAATATTTGCCTTTACATTAAAATAAAATGTTAAAGTTTGTAAATAGTTTGTTTAAGCATAAGGTCTTTATGTAAAAATTATATAAATTTTATTTTTAGTTTAGTATTATTATATAAATAACAAATTTAATAAATTATATTTTTATAAAATTATACATTTTAAAAAAATTTTATAAAAAAAATTAATAAATTATATTTTTTATATAAGTTAAAAAATTTAATAAATATTATTTTTATAAAAATACTTTTTAAACATAAGGTTTTTTTTTATAAAAATTAAATAAATTCTTTTTTTATAATTTGTTAATAATTTTGTTTTGTTTTCAAAAATATATAAAAAATTTTTTCCTGAAGAAGCTTTCCAAAGGAAAGCGAAATATTAAAAAGAGAAAAAAATATATATAAAAAAAAAAAAAAAAAAAAAATAATTAATAAATATTATAAAAATAAAAATTTTTAAAAATGTTATTGTTATAAAAATAAAAAACTTATTATAAAACTTAAAAAAGATATAATAAATAATATTTTTATAAAAAAATCTTTTAACATTTTTTTAATCAAAATTCAATAAATTCCCTTTTTTCATATAAAAATAACAAAAAATAAAAAATTTAATAAATTTTATATTTATGTAAATAACAAAAACAAAATAAAAAACAAATTTAATTAACTTTATTTTTATAAAAATAACTTGTGCTTAAAAAATGGATTGTAAAATAATAAAAAAGGTCAATCAACTATAAATATAAAAATGTTGTAATAGGTTTGTAAATAAAAATCTAATTAATTTAACTCGAAATTTTCGCAAAAGTCAGCTAAATATAGAAATTATAAAATCTGTTATTTAATAAAGAAAATAATAATAATAATAATAATAATAATAATTTAAAGAAAAACATACAAATATAAATAAATTTAATTTTAATTTATTTATATAAATTCAAAATATTTCTTCAGGTAACAGAGAAATTTATCAAAGCTTATTAGTTCTTAAAGAAGTTAGTAAGACTGGAACTAAAGAGGTTTCAAAACGAAAAACAATTTTAATAAAAATATTTCTAAATAAATAATTTTAAATATTTTACACAAATTTCCATCGATATTAAAAATCATAATTTACCTTAAGATTTTTATTATATTTTCTAAGATTAACCTTTTCATTATAATAATTATTATTATTATTATTATTCACAGGGAATCTCGTACTGAAGGGAATTTATTTTACACGAAACAAAATTCGAAAATGTGGCAACATCGCATTTTGAGGAGAGCTGCTTTGTTTATTTATATTTTACATATTTTTTGTATAATTCCTAATATGTACTCTTTTAAGGAATTATTTTTTGTTCCCTTTTCACCGTTCTTGAAAAAAAGAGAGAAAAGAGAAAGTTCTTGTAGGAAAAAAGGTAAAATGAAAATACACTCTCAAGGAATCAAAGGTCTTTTACAAAACGAATAAATGAAATGCGGGCATTCGCCTTGGAAGAAATCTCTCAAGGAATCAAAGGTCTTTTACAAAACGAATAAATGAAATGAGGGCATTCGCCTTGGAAGAAATCTCTCAAGGAATCAAAGGTCTTTTACAAAACGAATAAATGAAATGCGGGCATTCGCCTTGGAAGAAATCTCTCTTGTGCTGTATTTTCAATCTTCCGCATAAATAAAAATTAAATGTTGCTACGCGCTTGAGAACGACTTGGGCGGTTAATTTAACTTTTTCTTTGAAATGTGTTTAAAAAATAAACAATTTTTTTTCCATAAAAACGGAAAAGAAAATTGTTAAAGTTTTTTAAATTTAAAATTTTTTAAAAGCCTAAATTTGGATTTAATGTTTTATAGATTCCGCTCAAACTTAGTACTAACTAATAACGTTTACAGTTCAAAAAATAAGCATGTACAAATTTAATTGAGCACGCCCCTTTTCGTAAAATATAAGTATTTTTTGTTGTTTGTTAATTGCTCAAAATATTATAAAAATTAAAATTCTTTAAACAATTACAAACAATTTTATTTAACTTTAGACTTAGAACTTTAGCTAGTTTCAATTAATTTTAAAAATTTTTTTAAATTTTATTTTTGTCTTGTGAAATTTTTAAAAAGTTTTGTTTATTTATTTTTTATTTTCATAGAAAAAAATTAAAAATTTTTTAAAATCTGGCTGTTTTGTTTAGTTTTGTTTTATTATTAATAAAAGACTTAAAACGATTAATTATTTCAATTTAAATGAAAGCAAAATTATTTAAATTACAAATAATTACAATTGTAAATATAATTATTTACAATGGAATTAAAATAATTAAATAATTATAAAATTAAATATATTTTGTTATTTAAATTACAATCAGGCATATAACAGATTTTTGTTTATATATATATATATATATATTTATTTGGAATTAAAATATTTATTATTTTTTTTTAACAAAGCCAAATATGTTAAGAATAATTAACAAAAAAATTCTAAAGATTAATTTAAATTAATTTTTTAGTATTAAAAAAAAAAATAATATGAATAAAAATTTTACTTAAAGTGTTTTATTTTGTGGAACAGAAAAAGTGTGTTAAAATTGTTTACACTTTTATATGGCATTTTCTTAATCTGTTATAGGCCTAATTATTTTTTAATATTTATACAGTATCAATTTGTTGTTGTTATTGTTGTTGTTGTTTTATTATTGTGTTACAAATTACTTTACTTTTGGTAAATTAAATTAATTTTTATTTTTAAACTTTATAATTCAAAGTGGTTTGTTTAAAATTAAGTTTTTTTTTGTTAATTAAATTTCTTTTCAAAAGACCTGTTTAAATTTTGGAATAATTATTGTTTTCTCACTACATTTTTGTTAAATATTTTAATTTAATTTAATTTTTTTTAAATTTTATTTTGGATGTTAACAATATTTTTTATTTAAATATTTTGTTTTTGTTGTTAAAAAAATTATTATAATTATTTTTAGGTTTTTGTGTTTTTTTTGCTTTTTTTATATATAAATATATTTTTGTTTCATAATTAATGTTAATGGAATCTTGTTTCAACACTTGACATGTGTTTGTGTTTTATTAATTTATTTTTATTTATTTATTTGTTTTTTTTATTACAAAATTAAATAATTAACTCAGCTAAATATAATCCAATTTGTAGACTTTTAAGGAATTAATAACAATAAAATTAAGATTATATTTTTAAATCAAATAAAATAATAATAATTTATTGTAGCAAAGTAAACGAAAAACTTAAAACTCTAATTAAACTGGCACACAATTAAATTACTAGCGTAGAAATAACAGGCGGAAAACTCTACTAAACTTGTTAATGGCTTTACTTAAGGACCTCTGTATATCATCTGTATTAATTCCTTAATCAGTTCTAAAATGCTTGATATCCGTTAAAGTTTGGTTTGTGGCAATTTCTGCTGACTTTTATTTAAAATTGTTTTTAATTAAAAATTTTATCAAAATATATTTTTACAAAATATTTGTTTTCCTTACAAAACTTTCAATTTCTAAAAAATACCCTGTTATCGTGCTTCAAAAAAAAAATCGAATACAAAGTTGCTTTTGAAACCATTTTACAATTCAACAAAACACAAATATTTTGGAACAGTCACTCAATCGTTGAAAGGCTTTCACTCTTATGGACTATCTTTGAGATATATTTTGGACACAATATTAAGTTTCGCTATGACGCAAAACTTATTGATTCAATTAATGAATTTGGGCATGGGCTTGGTGTGAGTAACGAAATAGGAGAGTTTTTTAGTTAGTCTCTCCATACAAAAAATAGAATTGTGTTATGAGTCACGGCTACACTCTACACGACTACACTCTATACTCAAGCTGTTTGTTAACAAAATCTATCAAGAGTTTGTGCCATATCCCGCCACCAGCCAGTTCTTTAAAGCTGCGTGTTGCTGCAAGTCAGAGTTATAAAAAAAAACCTAAATCACATTTTATTACTTGATATTTTCTTTCAGTGTAAATCAAGCTGCAAGCGTCTATAAAGAGCGTTTTAATAGCTTTTGAGGTCAAATGCCTTGTGCTACATTTTTTTTTATTATTTTTAATTTAATTTTTTGTTTTTCATAAAACAACATATTAGTTTTTTTTCAAAGCTTTAAAGCTAGCTTTCGAATTTTTAGGAAGTTCTTGAAGTAGCGGCTTAACAGTTTTTTATTTAAAAGTCTATGATTAAGCTATACAGTTTAATTATAAGAAAACTGACAAATTAGCGATAAGAGTTCATTAGTGAACGGTAGAGTTATAAATCTCCTGAGCTAGTCAAAAAGCTTTTTATATCTACTTTACTTTTACAAACTGTTGGTGAGCCATCAATGAATGCAGTTTTCTTAAACTCAGAAAAAAAAAATGATTTACCTGAAAAGTTCTCAACTAATAAGCTCACGAACTAGCCATAGATTTTATGACAATAGATCATGAGTAAGTTTTTGCACTTTTCTATTATAATGCTTCGGAGCTAGCGAAAGAGGTTTTTACATATTTGCAAGTCGGCACTGAATGCATTTTTCTCAAAAAAAAAAAAAAAAAAATAATTTATTGATAGTGTTTCCACTAAGAAGCTCACGAACTAGTAGTAGAGTTTAGAGCAACGGCTCATAAACAAGTGACAGAGTTTTTGAGTACAAACCTGCTGAGCTAGCAAAACGGCTTTTTACAACACAAGCTATTCATAAGCCGGTAATTAATTAAGTTTTCGTAAAAACTAAAATAATGTTTTACTGCTAGAGTTATCAATTAAAATGCTCACGAAGTAGCGATATATTTTATGATAAGAGCTCATGAGTAAGTGATAGAATTTTCAGCTGCAAGGCTGATGGTTCAGAAAACAGCTTTTTACAAGACGAGCTATTTGTAAGCCAGCAATAAATGCATTTTTTGTGAAAAGTACAAACATACTTTACTGGGAGAATTCTTTACTAAAGAGCTCACGAACTACCTATAGATATTATTATAAGAACTCATGAGTGATTTTTCATTTTCAGCCAAAAATGAATAAATTTTTCCTAAACACTAAAAAAAAAATGATTTACTGGTAAAGTTTTATACTTAAAATCTCACGAACAAGTGATATAGTTTAATGCAATGGCTCATGAAAGACAGAGTTCTCTAGTACAAAGCTTCTAAGCTAGCGAAAGAGCTTTTTATTAATAATCTTACCAGCTGCTATTAAGCCGGAAAACGTTTTTTTTCCCCAAAATATAAAAAAAACAATTTACCAGTGGAGTTCTTTTTAAAAAAGCTCATGAGCTAGTGACGAGTTAACAACAAGATAAATGATGAATTTAGAAAAAGAGTTTCCGAGTTAACTCATAAGCTTCTATTTTTACACCTCGTGTGCTGGTAGCTGCACTAATGAAAAACAAAAAGTATGATTTAACGGCAGAGGTCTCTGCTGGTCTCTCTCTAGCTTTAAGATGTTCAATAAAAAAAGCTTAAAAAAATTCTTAATCAATATTTAGCAACCAATAAAAATTTGTCATGCTCAAGATTTGTTTTTTTTAAATTTAAAAATTTTTTAATTAAAAAATAATTTCCTGAAAAAGCTTTCCAAAGGAAAGCGAAATATTGAGAGAAAAAAAAGAAAAATAAATCGTTATAATTTAAAGGACCGTGTAAAAAGATTAAAATTTAATAGAAATTAAAAAAAAAAGGTCGAATAAAACTGAAAATAATAATTAAAAAAAAATAATGCGGCGCTGCTTTTTAAACTTAATTTGTTTTCAAATTAAAAAAACTTGTTTTAAAAATGAAGAAACTACAAAAAAATCGCGTTAAAGTTTCTATTTTTATAAATAATAAATTGTTCAAGCACACGGTCTTTATATGAAAATTTAATAAATTTTATTTTCAATCGTTTACCACACCATTGGGTGTTTAAGTATTTAAACAATTTAACGAATCAGTCAATAAATGCCACTTTGCAATAAATTGTTAAAAACCTAAATTGAATGGTAATAGATAAGTACATATTTACTAAAACAAACAAACACACAAACAAACAAACAAAAATAAATAATCGACTAAAGTCTATTCGACTAAGGTTTAATAGAATAAGTTAATTCGAATAACAACTAAAACAAAAACATCAAAGTTTTTATTATTTTTAAATTAAATTTTTGTTTCGAATAAAATTTTATATATACCTCATTAATCGAAAAGAATTAATCGAATAAAATTTAATCGAATAAAATTTAACCGAATATGGTACAATTGAATAAGTCTAGTTTTTAAATTAAATTGTAAAAATATTGAGTCTTCATTTAATAACCTTAAACCGTTAAAGAATATCAGTGAAAGATATTACTTTAAGGCAACAAAACTAAAGTATGAACTGTCAATTTAAAATAATATTTTAAAACGCTAAATTTTTGAATTTAATATGATAATAGACAATAAGTTTATATATATATTTACTAAAAAAAAAGAAAAAAAAAAACAAATTTAATCGACTAAAGTTCAATCGACTAAGGCTTAATCGAATAAGTTAATTCGAATAATAATGCCAACAAAAACATCAAAGTTTTATTTGTTAAATTGTTTATACACTTTTTCTTTTCCTGAGAATGCCACCCAATAGTGTGGTAAAATATTGAAAATAAATTAAAATTCAATTAATTATTTATATTAAAATATTGTGCTGGAACAATAAATTTTTTATAAAATATTAAAAAGGTCAAATGACTAAATTTATTATTGCTTTCTATTTTTAATTCAAATAAGTTTTCGAAAATCAAAATATTAAAAATTTTTTAAAAAATTACGCCCAACTTTCGCTGGTGATAATAAACAATTTTAAATATAAATCATTTGACAGATGCATAGTATGCAGGCATAAGTTCTTAAAACGAATTGTGGAAATAATACCAATTTTATTAAATCCTCTAACTTAAAACGAAAGCCGCCAAACATAAAAACAACAAAGAAAAATAAAAATACACAAAAAAAAAATTAAACAAAATGAATTTCTTTTTAAACAGAATTACAAAAATCTTATTTTTAAGTGTTTTAATTGAAAAAAATTAACATTTATTTTAAAAATTCCTTAAAAGTCCTTGTTTATGTTTATGCTGATGTATGGTGTGGTGTTGTGTTTTTGTTTGTTTTATAAGCTGAATAAAATTGTTGTTTTAACATGAGTTGTAGCTGTTGAAACCCATTAGTTTTGTTTCCTTCTTCTGCGTTTTCTAATTTTTTAAGTTTGTTTCTTGTCATTTTTGAGTTGATTTTTATATTTGCAGTTTTTGTTTTTCATTTTTTTTTTATTTTTTTTTTTTTAATTTTACAATTTTTATGAATTTTTTTAATATTTATATTTTTGACTTTTTATTTTATTTTTATTTAAAACTTTTTATATTTTGTTGCACAAAATTTTGTTGGGTATGGAGTTTTAGTTGTTATTTTCTGCCATTGCAATTGTCATGGCCGATGGAACCTGCAACAAAAATTTTGAATTTAATAAATATTTTATTGCAAATTTTCTTAAAATCTATAAATAAATAAAAATTTTGTATTGTTTAATATATTTTAAATTTTGAATTCAATTTAAAATAAATTAAAAGACATATTTAGTTCTTCAAGTGTTATTATAACATTTGAGCTTTTTGTAGTATAGCGATAGATAAGAGAGATTGGCTTAAAAATGCTCATGAGCTGCAAAACCGTTTAAAAAACTTGTTTGAAAAAAACAACTATTTCAAAAATTAACGCTCAGTTACAGTAGCGGACAAAATTAAAGCATGAACTAACTACTACTTTTCAATAAATTGCTAAAAATCTAAATTGAATGGTAATAGATGAGTTCAGTCCACATATACTAAAAAGAACACAAAAAAAAAAAAATTAAGCGACTAAAGTTTAATCGAAAAAGATAATTCGAATAATAACTACAACAAAACCATCAAAGTTTTTATTTTTTAAAAGTGAAATTTTTGTTTCGAATAAAATTGTATATATACCTCGATTAATCGAATAAAAATTAATCAAATAAAATTTAATCGAATAAAATTGAATCGAATAAAATTTAATCGAATATGGTACAATTGAATGAGTCTAGTTTTCAAACTAAATTGTAATAATATTGAGTTTTTATTTAAAAACTTTAAACCGTTAAAGAATATCAGTGAAAGGCATTATTTTAAGACAACAAAACTAAAGCATGAACTGCCACCTTACAATAAGTTGTTAAAAAGCTAAATTTTTTAATTTAATATGGTTTATATTTACTAAAAAAAAAGACAAAAAAAAATTTAATCGACTAAAGTTAAATCGACTAAGATTTAATCGAATAAATTATTTCCAACAAAAACATCAAAGTTTAAAGTGAAATTTTTGTTTCGAAAAAAATTTTACATATACCTCGATTAATCGAATAAAAATTAATCGAATAAAATTGAATCGAATAATATTGAATGGATTAAAATTTAATCGAATATGGTACAATTGAATAAGTATACTTTTTAAACTAAATTGCAAACTAAAATAATAATAATATTGACCCTTCATTTAACAACTTTAAACCGTTAAAGACATTATTTTAAGGCAACAAAACTAAAACATGACTGCCACTTTACAATAAGTTGTTTAAAAGAAAAATTTTTAATTTAATATGGTAATAGATAATAAGACAAAAAAAAATTTAATCGATTAAAGATTAATCGACTAAGATTTAATCGAATAAGTTAATCCGAATAATAACGCCAACAAAAACTTCAACGTTTTTATTATTTTAAAGTAAAATTATTGTTTCGAATAAAATTTTATATACACCTCGATTAATCGAATAGGCATTAAACGAATAAAATTTAATCGAGTATGGTATAGTTGAATAACTTTAGTTTTTAAATTAAATTGTAAATTAAAATAATAATTACATTGATTCTTCATTTAAATCTTAAGAGAATATTAGTGAAAGGCATTGTTATAAGGCGACAAAGCTAAAGTACGAAAACAAGACTGGGCAAGTAAGTGATAAAAAGGCTGCAGCACAGCTGCGATGCAGTCAATCAATAAAATGGATAATACCTTTAAAGAAATTTCATTATTTTTACAGTTATCGTGGTCTGTTTTGATCTAAAATTTCCTATAAATTTTCTATGGTATTGAGATTCGGCGATTGGGCCGGTTACATTAAAATATAAATTTTGTTTCTAATGAACTATTCCTACACACGTTTTCATGTGTTTTGGGGTCTCTATCGTGCTGGAACCTTCACTTAAGAAGCATTTTCTGCATGGGTAATCATAACATTTAGAAGAATGTCTTTATAAATGGAACTATTCATTATTCCCGTAAGCCCGGTCGTTCAATTTGCCCAAAACAAAACGAATCAGCGGCGTTAAATCACATGAAAAAGGTGGCCATACATGACCGAATAATTTCTCATGAAGTAACTGAATTATTTGGATGGCTGTGTGACTTGTGTCGCCATCTTGCTGAAACCAAAAATCACTGATATTACCACTAGCATGGTTTGGTTGCGCTGGGAATTCATGGTGATGGCGTTTCCTTGCTCATTTTCGACAAAATACGGGGCGATGATGCAGCTTGACTGCAAAAAAAATAACCGTAGGGTGCAACTTTTTTCTGATCATAATGCTTTTTCGAGGACTGTTTGTGAATTTGGTGAGCCCCGCATGTAACAATTTTGTTTGCTTACGTAAGCGTCTGATTGAAAATGAGCCTCATCACTAAAGACAATTTTGTTGAGCGTATTGATTTGGTCTATTGTCAGTAAGAATATCTTGAGCCTCGAATTTAGCGAATGAATTACTCCCTGTTGTTTGAATTTGATCTAGTGATACAGTGAAGTTATCGTCATTTTGATAGTAAAATCGCGCAGGAATTTTGCTCAAGACTCTAAAGTGTCTCGCTTAAAATTTTGAAGCTTTTTAGTGAGTTACTGTCACAGGATAACAGCTCCATATTTGACATTTAATTAGTTGACAGACAATTTACTTTCTAACCTCAAATTTACCCATCCCATAAATGTGAGGATTTATAAAGAGGACATCCAGTAAAGCTTGTGTGTGAATCAAATTAATATTGATTACTAATGAATATTGTTTGTATTACTGATTACATCAATAGTTGATTAAAGAGATGATGTTTACACAACCCAAGATGGATTAATGCGCTGAAAATCGATGACAGTTGTAGTGATTCAGAAAGTGCTGTATTACATTCTGGTGGCGATTTTCATCATGTTTTCTTTAAAAAAAAAACACAAAAAAAATCGCTGGGAAAAATTTGTAAATAATTTTTTTTTCATAATAAAAATTAAATTAGTAAATGAACTTAAGTGTAATTAAAATATGCATAAGCAAAATAAGAAGAAGAAGAAAACCAAACAAGAATTTTATAATTAATGTTATACCTTGTTAAATGCCGACTACCCTCGTGTACCGCCATCTCACTTGATTTAAATTCATTTAATTCTTTACGTATGGCAGCCTTATCCTTTGGTGTCAGTCTTGTCCATGGCTTATCGGCTCGACGATCATAGTCGTGAGCCTGAGTGACTTCGATATAATCATTGAAACGTATAATTTTCTTTTCTTTCAGCTCCTCGACGGTGGGTCGAAAACTCAACTTGCGCAATAAATAAGATTTTTTCTCTTCTTTTTGCTTTTTCTCTTCGGCGGGTGTTGTCGCTAATTTTTTTTTTTAGAAAAAAATTTATTAATTTTAAACAAAATTTATTAAATTCTATTTCATTTCACTTACTTTTCAAAATATTACGTTCCACCAATTCATCAGCTGTGGGTCGCATCGATAAACGTCTTATTAATCTTGCACCAATTGCCTCCTTGCTTTCCTTCATCTCATTATCATTTACCGGATGCAAGATATTTCGATTAATTAGATCCTGTTTATCAGGACGCAATTGTAATTTTAATGATAATGATTCTTTGCGTGCTATTTTGGCTTGACGTGATGTATCATCATCACGATAGAGTACACGACTGCCATCCTCATCACTGCTATCACTATTCGTCTCACGTATCACATATGGCCGTGCATTCTCCTTATTTTCCATTGTACATGGTAAATTAATGTTAAACATTTGTTGCCTACTGTTTGAAGAGAAAAACGGAATAAACAAAAACAAAAATAAATAAATAAATAAATCAAAAAAATAAAAATTAAGAGAAATTAGAACAATTATGAATTCTTTCAAATGTCTGTGAGATATAAAAGAGACTAAAATTAAGCGAGTATTTTTCTAAAACATGAATGTGATAAATACAAAAAAATCAATCAAAATTAATACGTATGTGTGTGCATGTATGTGTGTGTGTATGTGAGTATCTTACTTTATCAAACATGCAAATATCGTGCTGTTGGAAAAATGAGAAATGTCAGACTTTGCAGCGGCTACATTCGCTTGTAAAAGGTGTTTTTTTAAGCTAGATAGAACTTTAAATTGTAAAAAGTAACACAAAAAATGAAATTTTGATGAAACATTTTTATTTATTTGTTTCAGTAAACTCTGACAAATCATCATGAATAGACTCTCGCTTGAACAACGCTACGAAATTATCCAAATTTACTTCGAAAATCAGTCGTCGATTCGCGCAACTTATAGACGACTTCGTCATTTTTATGGCGTACATAATCGTGCATCTGAACAAGCCATTCGTCGAACTGTCGATAGATTTCGTACCACATACTCTCTAGAGAATGCAATAACACCAACACGTCGAAGGAATGTGCGTACTGAAGAGAATATCGCCGCTGTAAACGAAAGTGTGGAAGAAGATCCAAATTTATCAATTCGTCGTCGGTCGCAGGAATTGGGGTTCTGTCCGTCCACTACGTGGAAAATTTTGCGCAAAGATCTCGGCCTACACCCGTATAAGATCCAGCTGGTGCAGGAATTGAAGCCACGAGACCATTATATGCGTCGTTCTTTCGCCGATTGGGCTCTAGAGCAGTTGGCAACTGACCCGTTGTTTTATCGCAAAATTGTGTTCAGCGATGAGGCGCATTTTTTGCTTAACGGGTTTGTTAATAAGCAAAATTGCCGCATATGGATTGAGACCAATCCACAACAGATCCTAAAGACTCCATTACATCCAGAAAAATGCACCGTTCGGTGCGGTTTTCACGCTGGTGGCATCATCGGACCTTATTTCTTCAAAAATGAGGCCGGAGTTCGCGTTACGGTCAATGGAGATCGTTACCGCACCATGATCAATGATTTTTTGTTTGAAAATATGGATGACATTGATCCGGACGAGATGTGGTTTCAACAGGACGGCGCTACGTGCCATACAGCGAACGCAACCATCGACTTATTGAAATCAAAATTTGGTGATAAGTTGATTTCGAGAAATGGACCTGTCAATTGGCCTCCAAGTTCGTGCGATTTGACACCACTCGACTATTTCCTGTGGGGCTACGTGAAGTCACCGGTTTATGCTGATAAACCAGCAACAATTGACGCCTTGGAGGACAGCATTGTTCGTGTTATTCGTGACATACGCCCAGCAGTGCTCGAAAAAGTGGCCCAAAATTGGACGTCCAGAATGCGCTTCGTCAAGAACAGCCGCGGTGCCCATATGCCCGAAATCATTTTCAAATGTTAATATCACGTATTGATCCTTCGAATAAAAAAGAAATTTTGATTACAATTTATTTTTTTTTGTGTTATTTTTTACAATTTCAAGTTCTATCGGGCTTAAAAAAACACCCTTTACAATAAAAGTTTGCAATCCAGACTCAGGGTAGAATTTCTACCAATGAGCCAATGCATCTGAGCCAATTTTTCTTCAATGTGATTCTTCCACGTAAGTCGTCGAAATGAAATGTGTGTTTTTGTTTGTATGTTACTGTGTGTGTGTGTGCTTGCATAGAAAGCGACGGCAGTGCAAATCGAAATATGCGCATGTTCATAGCAAGTGTATGTGCAAACAAATAGAGAATTTTACTTTCCTTATTCTGTTGCATTTTTGGTGTGTATGTGTGTGTGTGTGTGTGTGTGTAATTTGCGTGTTCAATTGCAAAATGATCCATCAGCCGAACGTTTTTCAAAGCAATTGTTAGATATTGGGAATGGCGCAATTTCAATTGACCTTACCACAGAAATGATTACGCTTCCAGGAAATGTTTGCCACTTTGCACAATCAAAACAAGAATTGGTCACAAACGTATTTCCCGGTATTGCATAAAATTTTAGAAACCATGATTGGTTGGGTGAAAGAGCTATTTTAGCTGCGAAAAATACAGATGTTACGGATATCAATGTGACAATTTTGAATGACATTCCCAGGGCGTTGTAAATTAACTAGTCGAATTTTAAAATTCGCTTGAGTTACCTGGACTGCCGCCCCACCGCCTACAAGTGAAAGTTGGTGTACCAATTAGTTTGCTTAGAAATATCTGCGAGCCACGACTTTGCAATGGGATGCGTTTAGTAGTCAAAAAAGTCATGAAAAATTTGATTAAAGCAAAAATTTTAAAACGGAAATATAAGGGCAAGGATGTGTTGATAGCACGCATTCCTATGCTTCCTCCAGATTTGCCGTTTGATTTTAAATGGCTTCAGTTCCCCATACGTGTTGCTTTTGCAATGATCCCTGTTTTTCGCGCGGTCAGTTATATGTATCGCGTTCACGTGCTTTATTTTTCAATATCGCGAACCAAAATCGATCGAAGAATGTCGAAGAAATGACTTGCAAAGCAGTCACGGGCACGCTAGTTCGATTATATTATATGATAAACTATAGCGGAGAATCTAAGCAGTTTTGTATTTAGGAAAAATTTTATATCAAGAATGCGGCCTACGTTCCAACTGGTGCAAAACCTAAGGCCGCTGAAGTGTTATGATTTCTGCAGGTTCTTAATTATTAATAGGTGTAGCCCCAATATATTTAGAGAAAATAATATCCCCGAGAGATTTTGCAGAAATCGATTTACATATATGCAAAAGTTCATATTTTGTTACGTTGTATGAGCAGGAGTACGTAGTGTCCTTTACGTTTCTACTAATGCAACTCTAGTGAGAAAATTAATGTTTAGAGGCAGCGGCATAGAGAGGTAATTATTATTAATTTGGGGAGGCATTTTGATCGGCATGTTGTTTGTAACATGTTGCAGGATGCTGATTACACAGCACTTGACTTTTGTGAACGCCTTTTATCTCGTAATGAAAAGTGATTTAATGAAACAAATTTATTCTAAATCATGGTATCAAAGTATTCATAACCATTTCAAGGTTATAGGTTTACAAAAACAAAACTCTTTATAATAATTCATGATTAAAGTTTATTGTTGTAATTTTGTTTTGTCTCAACACATAAAATTTTGCAAAATGAAATGCTAAAAATCCTAAAAATTTAAAAGCGTGGGAAGAAATAAAACAGTTATTTTTTTAAATAAAAATTTATTTTTTTGTTGTTGAATTTTTATTTGGCTTTAAAAACTTTTTATTTTTATTAAAAGATTATTTGCACAATAAAATAAAGAATCCGAGACAAAAATAACAAAAGGTTGCTTGAAGATTTAAATGTTTAACAAGAGTTAAATTTAACTGTGTGAACATTAAAATTATAACACAAAAAAAAAAATATATGTGTGTTATACGCTTGTTAAGTTTGTATAAAACACATTTTTTTCTTCTTTCGAATGTTTATTTCAAAATCACCATTTAGTAATTGGTGATTGTTTTTTGCTGCATGAAGAAATTGCTTTGAAATTTTATTGCAACAAATTGACTCATTTTTGTTTACATCCTTTTATATTCTTTTACTAAAATTAACATTTTTAAGCAATAAAATCAATGAATTTTTATCTTTTCTTTAAGTTGCTTAAAAACTTTTCTATTTTCTAATTTTTAGTTAAAAACTTTTGTCAGTTGCATTAAAAACGAAATGTGAGTTTTTATTTTGCAGCAATTCTCTGCTGCAAACTATTGAACGCTGTATTTCGAGGGCACTGCATTTTATGACAATAAAAGTTATATTTTATTATGCAGTAGGAGAAGCTGAAGGAAAAAATTTTAAATTAAATTTGTGAAAAAAGAGTTTTGTATCGAGCGAAAATTAAAATTTGTTCTTAAACACACGAATTTCATTCAATTATTGTTTAAATACTACGAATACTAAAGGACTTTTCAATAAGTAGTTGGTTTTGTAAAGCAAAATAAAACAAAAGATTGCGAGAAAAGTCCGGCAATCAATCACTTCTTGGCAAAATGGCGGTGCTATTTTGTTAATCACATTACGGATTTTGAGTTTTAAGGCTGAAATTGATTCGATTGGCTCCCTATAGACTCTGTCCTTAACATAGCTCTACAAAAAATAATCCACGATCTGGCTGGCCACTTAACTGATGATTGTCGTAAAATTATGCGATTGGGAAATTGGTGCTGTGACATGTTGAAATCACATGTCAGTGATATCCGGGTCCCCCCGCGGAGGCACATTTATCGGTCTCTATGGATTATACTTTTCGATTTTTTTCCATTCGGACCGGTACTGAGGTAATGACTCCTACTCATGCAGTGCATTGTACCAGAACTAGGAAATTAGGGGAGGAGGCAAGAGGTAGTAGTGTTTGTGGACATTCAATTTGAATTTTCCTGCATTGAAAGTGATAGAAAAGACTTCTGGAGGAAGTTTATTCCACATGCGGACTGTTCTGCTAAACATCGAATTTTCCCTGTAGTGCGCTAACCAATCGACCACAAATGGATGCATTCTCAACGAAAATCAAATCAAATGTGTTTCGATTTACATCCGCGCCTGGCCATGAAGCCTTAATCAGATGGTGGACCAAACCACTGCATAATTTGGAACGTCATACTCGTCCTAGGAAGCCGAAGCTATAATTCTATGCAATAGAACTTTCTAGTTGCAACTTCGATGATTCCAGAGCAGGGCTGCTAATCATCACTCCCTGCTTAAGAGTTGAAGACTTTCCAACTTCTGTCCAGAACACATGTCTAGCATGCTCACTGGACTGGATCATTCACCTAGCGTGTCATTAACGGTGAAATGCCCCTGGCCACCATAATAACCATTATAATGGTATGGAGCCGCGAAACCACAACCACCACGATACTCCCATATAGGAGCCAGCCTCAATAATCAGTCAGAGAACAGTTAAATGTCTAAAGAGACAAAT
This sequence comes from Trichopoda pennipes, assembly GCA_030448955.1. Classification (NCBI taxonomy): domain Eukaryota; kingdom Metazoa; phylum Arthropoda; class Insecta; order Diptera; family Tachinidae; genus Trichopoda; species Trichopoda pennipes. Next base: position 4,616,310 of record JASKUP010000021.1, on the reverse strand, counting down.
AACGGAATTCTGCGGGTCACTGGTTCCCGTGGAAATAAAGTGGAGTTTCCAGTTGTATCCCTGCTGACTTCAGGGAACTGGGCTCCCTTTTTCCCCCAGTTGCACTGTGTCTAGATAGTCGAAGTTCTATAAGGACCATATTTATCTGCCCCCGGGGGGATGCTGGGGGTATAAGGAAGTCCAGTCTCCTGTAGGCAAGCAGCGTGTCAACTGGAAGCTCCACGTTATTTCCACGGGAATCAGTAAGCCCCAGAGTTCTGCTAATGGTCTCTTTAGACTTTTAGCTGTTCTCTGACTGATTATTGAGGTTGGCCCTACGCGAGTATCGTGGTGGTTGTGGTTTTGCGGCCCCCGCATGAACTGATTTAGTGGGCCAGGATCATCTCACATTTAATAAGACCAACGGGTGTATGATCCGGATTCAGTAAGCAGGCTTGTCATGTGTTCTGGACCAGGAGTTGGATAGTCTCCAGCTCTTCAGCAAGGAGTAGTGGTTTGCAACCTGCTTTGGATCTGCTGAAATTGCAACTGAGAAAGACCTGTTGTTAGAATTAGTCCTCGGCTTCCTAGGGCGTGAATGACGTTGCTTTTCATTCCCAGTGGTTTGACCACCATCTAATTAAGGCTTACGGCCAGGAGCAGATGTAAATCTTATCACGAAATGTCAGTGATATCCACGTCGTCAATAATATGCCAAAATTGAGTCGTTAGCATCTCTTGATAACGTGATCCCTTGACCGTTACCGCATTTCCAGCCTCATCTTCGAAAAAAAGAAACGGTCCAATCACGCCTCCACACCACATAGTGCACACCATACAGTGACATGTTGAGCATGCAAAAGGCTTCTCAATAATCGCTCTAGGATTTTCATATGCCCAAATGCGGCAATTTTGCTTGTTGACGGACCCTGATAAGTGAAAATGCACCTCGTCTGAGAATATGATTTTTTCAGAAAATGCAACCGGTAGCTCCTCAATGAATTGCGCAAATTTACGGCGATGTGAATAATCTGTGGGCTACAAGTCCTGCGCCATTTGAACCTTGTAAGGCTTTAAAATCAAATTCTTATGCAATATTAGCCATGTGGTGGTTTTGGATAATCCCAATAGTTGAGAATGACGAAGAATTGACAAATTTGTTTCCGCTTCAACGCTGTGTTTCACAGCTGCTTTCAGTTGAACGACGCGGTTGAACGACGCATTGGTGTTCACACATTTTGTATCGAGCCTGTCGACTCAAATTTTTTATAGCGGTCTCAGAAGAATAATTATATTTTCCGAAAATATCACGAATTTGACGAAATGTAACTTTAACAGAACCATAATTTTCAAAGCGAATTTCAATTACTTTAAGGCGATTTTTGTGAGAAATTGAATTCATTGTAACAATTGCCAATGGCTCCAAAATAAATATCAAAACTATTATCTTGTTGGTTTTGCCACAATTGAAAATCAAACTTCTTGTTAAAGAACCCAATATAAGAATGATAATAATGAATTATAACAATTTTTCCCCACTTTCGAGATGAGGCAACTAGAAGTGAATATTTTAAAATAAACTGAAAACTTTACTTATTTTAAGATTAAATTTTATAAAATAATAATATTAAAATATTTAAATTTAATAAAACTCGATGGAGAACTCTATATAATATCGCCTAAAAATAGGCAACAAATTATTATACAAATTATAATATTCCACACACGCCAGCCTTTGAAAGTATGTGTTGGTGTGAGGAAGGTATCAAATATTTTCCATTTAACACACGTCTTGTTCAACAAAAGAATATAAAATAGACAAATAAAGGAATAAATGAATGAATGAAAAGAGTAAGTAAAATAATCATAAAAATGAAACAAGAACAAGCTTATCATAATAATACAGCTCCGTTAAGGATTCACTAAGTATATCTGCAATAGAAAAGGCACATCAAGTTATTAACATGCAACCCAGCAAACAAAAAAATATGTAAAAAAACTAGACGGTAAAAAATTAAATATAATTTTAAAAAAATTTTACAAAATTTTAAATTAATTTCGAATTTGTAATAAATTCACTGAAAATCAGAGGAACTTAGTTAAAAATGTAAACACACGAGCAGAGAATAGTTTATTTTCTGCACCTCCAAAAACAAAGTTCATTTCATAAGAAAATCGGCTGTGAAGGTGTGTTTCAGTTAAAACCGTTTGCGGTATATAAATTTTACTATTTCAAGCATAATTTCATAAGAAATTAAGTATAAGAATTGCTATTTAAATTGATATACCAAACTGAAGAAAAAACATGATTGAGATGACTATAATTTAAGAGTCCTACATTATAGTTGCATGATGTTCGAAACATACTATTTTTATATTATTCAAATTATATTATTTACAAAGAGCAACACAATATACAGATAGTGTGATTCGTTTTACATCCGCACCTGGCTATGTAGCCTTAGTCAGATGGTGGACAAACCACAATTGTATAATTTGGAACGTCATACAGGCGTCCTAGGAAGCCGAAGACATAATTCTAAGCAACAGAGCCACCTAGTTGCAACTTTAATGATTCCAGGGCAGGGCTGCAAACCATCACACCTTGCTAAAGAGTTGGAGACTTTCAACTCCAGTCCAGAACACATGTCTAGCATGCTCACTGGACTGGATCATTCACTTTGCGTGTCATTATCAGTGAGATGATTCTGGCCACCATAATAACCATTATACTGTTATGGGGCCGCGAAACCACAACCACCACGTCACTCCCATATAGGGGCCAACCTCAACGATCAGCCAGATAACTATTAAATGTCTAAAGAGACAAATAATGAACTCTGAGGCTCACTGATCCCCGTGGAAATAAAGTGGAGCTTCAGGGGACTGGGCTCCCTTTTTCCCCCAGTTGCACTGTGTCTAGATAGTAGAATATTCTATAAAGACCATATTTACATGCCCCTGGGGGGACGATGTATTCGAGAGGTGTGATGGGGCGTTTTTTTTTTTGTTTTCGAAGATGAGACTGGAAATGTCTAAGTCTATTATTGACGACGTGGATATCGCTGACATGTGGTTTCAACAGGCGGATGCCACATGTCAAACAGCCAATGAAACGATAAATTTATTGTAAACCAAATTTCCCGATCGCATAATTTCACGACAATCAGCAGTTAAAAGGCCAGCCAGATGGTGTAATTTGACACCACTGGATTATTTTTTGTGACGCTGTATTAAGGACAGAGTCAATACGAGGCCATGATCCTGGCCACCATAATAACCATTATACTGTTATGGGGCCGCGAAACCACAACCACCACGTCACTCCCATATAGGGGCCAACCTCAACGATCAGCCAGAGAACTATTAAATGCCTAAAGAGACAAATAATGAACTCTGCGGCTCACTGATCCCCGTGGAAATAAAGTGGAGCTTCCAGTTGACTCCCTGCATGTCTTCAGGGGACTGGGCTCCCTTTTTTCCCCTGTTGCACAGATCTAGATAGCTGTTATGTACTATAAAGACCATAAATGTGCCCCCGGGGGGGCAACACAATATACAATCATTATAATGTCGAAACTATAATCATATAATAACATCTTGTTACGTTTATACCTTTTATAAACGTTTTGTTGTGAGTTCTTTATTGCAAAAAATTTAACACCAGTTTTTAGAGTTTTTAAATTTATAACAGTTTTAATTACTTTAACTACACAAAGTTGACACAGAACAATTTACTTAAAAATGCACGTCTTCACTGTAGAGGTTTAATTTACTAATTGATTATCCACTCAGACGCTTCCCCTATTTATACTTGTCCAATTAGAATCTAGAAGATGTAAGAATCTTCTACTTTCTTTGTGTGTATTTTGTAGTTGCAGGTTGTTTATTCGTTTTATAGGCGCCTGCTTGCCTGTGTGTATAGTTGTTTTTGTTTTTATGCTGATAAGGTTTCTGCTTGGGATTTATTTCAATACATTTGTTGTTGCTTTTGTTAAAAAAAAGGATTTCTTAGAAAACTACGCAGATGATAAACAACTGTATATTTGTTGTTGTAAAATTAGTTTTTGTCTTGCGCGTTTAAATGATAAGCAGCATGACAGGCAGTTAGTAAACAGCATATCAAATTGTAGTTGTATGTGTATGTGTGTGTGTGTGTATAAACTTCTACGCAGTTTGTAACCAGTAGTTTTCTTAATTGCTTAATTATTTTATTTAAATCCTAAGCAAGACTAATTCGTAACAATATTATAGTTAATTCTAATCATTATCACACTGTAAAATATATAAGGTGCGCCAAATAATTTTTTTTGTTTTAAATGCTATAAACAAAACTACACAGCTTCGGCTGTGTGGCACGTAGCGCCGTCCTGTTGAATCCAAATGTTGCCAATATCCTCCTCTTTAATTTTTGGTGAACAAAAATTCGTTCAACATGGCCCGACAACGATCGCCATTGACTGTAACGGTCACTCCTGAAAAATGGCCCATTTATGACTCTGCACCAAACAGTGGCTCGTTTTCAGTGCGTCGGCTTTTCAATGTATGCGTGCAGATTTTCTGTGCCCAAATGCGACAATTTTGCTTGTTTACATACCCGCCAAGATCAAAATGAGCTTTATCTGAAAAGATGATTTTTGTTTGCAAAATCGGCATCTTTTTTAAGTCGATCGCAGGCCCACTTAGCGAAGCGTTGTTCAAGCATATATACACAACCATATTCGTTCAGCGGAATGATAAAACTAATCATCTGTCAAATCAAACATGAGCTAAGTGTTACCATTCATGAAATAAGCACTAGTTGAAAAAAAAACGTTAGATGGCGGACCCTATAGTTGAATTAAACTACTTTGTTTTGCCGCCATTTTGTTAAACATTAGTCTTGACAGTTCATATTTGGCAGTGGTAAAATAGACACGTGGCAAATTTATTATGGAAAAATATTCGATAAACCAACGTGTTTTAATCGTTAAAACATTTTATCCAAATCAATCATCGATTACTGTAACGATGTAAGAAAGTTACGTGAAATTTTTAGGAGAAACAACGTGCCAACAAAACGCACTATTTAGCGTGTAGTAAACGATATCGCAGAAAGAGGGTCAGCAGGTGATGGGCCCAAGCATAGACCACAATGTGCTGCAAGATCGGCTGAAAACATTACTGCTGCTCAAGAAAGTGTTCAAAACAATTCATCAATATCAATTAATGCAGGTGCCCCTGCAGGTAGTGTACTAGCTTGTTAATCTGGGGGTTATGGGTTCGATTCCCAACGAAGACCTTGGTTTTTTTTTCACTACAAAAATAAAAATTGACTTTCGGTGGGGCTACTCAGCGATGAAGGTATGGTCACTGGTCGCTGTGCTGCCTTATATGACAGTTAATTTCCGACTATCTTTCTTTTTTCACCACCTGTTTCATCTCTTCTCTATCCCCTTCCTAAAGAATGTAGCAAGGTACTTGACTAAATAGGCATTGTACCTGAATGCTACTTCTCCTTATAAGAAAAAAAAATATCAATTCGATGCCGATGCCATGTTCAGGAGCTTGGTCATAATTTTGCACAAGGATTTGTATTTGTTTCTATATAAGATTCATTTGACGCAAGAGCTTCTTCCACAAGACAATTAACGCCGCCGTACATATGCCAATAGGATGTGAAAAAAATCAAAATGAGTGACGAGGCTCATTTTCATTTTAATTGATATGTGAATAAACAGAATAGTCGGTTCTGGGGAATAGGAAACCCTCAAATTATTCAACAGTCACCTTTGCATCCATTAAAAGTGACAATCTCGTGTGCAATTTGCTCAAGAGGAATGATTGGACTTTATTTCTTTGAAAATGAAAACGGCGTAATAGTAACTCTGAATGAAGCGCGATATGGTTGAAAACTTTTTAACGCTACAACTGAATGCTTTGGACTTGATTAGCATGTGGTATAAACAAGACGATGTCATATCGCATACAGCCAGGATTCCCCCGGGGGCACATTATAGTCTTTTTGGAGCCTACTATTCCATCTAGACTGGTGTCTTGCGGGGTAAAAGGGAGCCCACGCCCCTTAAAGGCTAGTAGCGGCCACCTGTACAATCCACTATATTTACACGGGAATCAGTGAGCTCACAGAGTTCGCTATTTGTCTCTTTAGACATTTAGCTGTTCCCTGGCTGATTATTGAGGTTGGCCCCTATATGGGAGTATCGTGGTGGCTGTGTGTTGCGAGGCCCTCGTGAGAGTTTGTGGGTTGAATCATTCACAATGAACACAATGAATGGTTCAGGTCCAGGAGTATGAATGCCGTCGTGTTCTTAATTATATTAAGCTTCATGCGTTCTGGACCAGGAGTTGGACGTTAAACGACCACATACGTAATTAATATGATCAGACCAAGTGAGAGTACTATTAAAGAAAACACCCAGATTTTTAGCGTATGGAACTGTCTCAATTCTCTGATTGCCTATATAAATGTCAGGTCTAATTATGAATCGTGAAAGTCTCTTCTGCATAACGACGCATCTAGACTTGAAAGGATTTATAGTCAAGCCGTTTGCAGAAGCCCATGTATTAATACCATGTAATTGTCGATTCAGCGAAGTTATGCATTGCTCTACCATATCAATATCACAGCAGCATGTATATATTTGAACATCATCAGCGTACATCCTGATTTGACAATCCGTCAATATGCCGGGAAGATCATTAGAATACATAGAGAACAGTAACGGTCCAACAATTGACCCCTGCGGAACGCCTCTGGACAAACGCTTAGGGCTTGATTTTTTATCAAGTATTTGCGTATATTGGAATCTGTTGGATAGATAAGTTGATATTAACCTAATAGCGGAGGATGAGAAATGGAAGTAGTTATGGAGTTTGTAGCAGAGAAGGTTATGCTCGACGGTGTCAAAAGCTTTTGAGTGATCTAAAAGAACCAAAAACGCAATATTACCCCTTTTCAATTTCCATCCGGATATCCTCGGAGACATCCAGTAATGCAGAAACACACCCGTGATTCCTTCTAAATCCAGACTGCCTGGCCGTTATCAAATTATTCCTATCGAGAAACCGAGTAATTTGGTTATGTATAATTCTCTCAAAGATCTTAGAAAGATATGGCAGTATGGCAATTGGTCTATATTCAGAACCTGACTTTGGTATCGGAATAATCCTAGCAACGTTCCAATTAGTGGGAAAGTAGCTGTGAGCCAGTATTCCATTGAAAATGAAAGTAATTAAGGGCAATAGCAGTGGTAGGAGAATCTTCAAAAACTTTGGATTCATGCCATCAGCACCTACAGAATTAGACTTAATCGATAATAGGCTTGCCAGCCTATTAACATCGCACTCGTCAATAACCTCAAAGGAGAAAGAAGAAAAATAATGATTATTGATACGATTGCCATAATATTGCAGATCAGCATTCAAGCATGAAATAATAAAAATTTTTCATTAAAATCATTTTTTTCAGATTGCCAATTTAAAGAAGAGTCTTTTCCTTTGAACCTAGAGGGGTATAGATGATTAATTTTATCGAAAACATAATGTTATAAAGACTTTTGATATAAAAGGTGTTTTTTTAAGCTAGATAGAACTTTAAATTGTAAAACGTAACACAAAAAATGAAATTTTGATGAAACATTTTTTTTTTATTTGTGTCAGTTTACTCTGACAAATCATCATGAATAGACTCTCGCTTGAACAACGCTACGAAATTATCCAAATTTACTTTGAAAATCAGTCGTCGATTCGCGCAACTTATAGACGACTTCGTCATTTTTATGGCGTACATAATCGTGCATCTGAACAAGCCATTCGTCGAACTGTCGATAGATTTCGTACCACATACTCTCTAGAGGATGCGATAACACCAACACGTCGAAGGAATGTGCGTACTGAAGAGAATATCGCCGCTGTAAACGAAAGTGTGGAAGAAGATCCAAATTTATCAATTCGTCGTCGGTCGCAGGAATTGGGGCTCTGTCCGTCCACTACGTGGAAAATTTTGCGCAAAGATCTCGGCCTACACCCGTATAAGATCCAGCTGGTGCAGGAATTGAAGCCACCATTATATGCGTCGTTCTTTCGCCGATTGGGCTCTAGAGCAGTTGGCAACTGACCCGTTGTTTTATCGCAAAATTGTGTTCAGCGATGAGGCGCATTTTTGGCTTAACGGGTTTGTTAATAAGCAAAATTGCCGCATATGGAGTGAGACCAATCCACAACAGACCCTACAGACTCCATTACATCCAGAAAAATGCACCGTTTGGTGCGGTTTTCACGCTGGTGGCATCATCGGACCTTATTTCTTCAAAAATGAGGCCGGAGCTCGCGTTACGGTCAATGGAGATCGTTACCGCACCATGATCAATGATTTTTTGTTTGAAAATATGGATGACATTGATCCGGACGAGATGTGGTTTCAACAGGATGGCGCTACGTGCCATACAGCGAACGCAACCATCGACTTATTGAAATCAAAATTTGGCGATAAGTTGATTTCGAGAAATGGACCTGTCAATTGGCCTCCAAGGTCGTGCGATTTGACACCACTCGACTATTTCCTGTGGGGCTATGTGAAGTCACTGGTTTATGCTGATAAACCAGCAACAATTGACGCCTTGGAGGACAGCATTGTTCGTGTTATTCGTGACATACGCCCAGCAGTGCTCGAAAAAGTGGCCCAAAATTGGACGTCCAGAATGCGCTTCGTCAAGAACAGTCGCGGTGCCCATATGCCCGAAATCATTTTCAAATGCTAATGTCACGTATTGATCCTTCGAATAAAAAAGAAATTTTGATTACAATTTAATTTTTTGTGTTATTTTTTACAATTTCAAGTTCTATCGGGCTTAAAAAAACACCCTTTATAAAAGTGACTTCTTTTCTTAGTGGAAGACGAAAAACACTGATCATTTTAAAAGATGGAAGAGCTATAAAGTTTAATCCTAAAGGATTAAAGAGGCAAAAAGAAATAAAAAAATACTTCAACGTCTTTTTTTTTTGTTTTTTTTAAGGGAAGTAGCACTTCAGGTAACAATGCCTATTTAGTAAAGTATCGTGCTACATTCTTTAGGAAAGGGATAGAGAAGAGATGAAACAGGTGGTGAAAGTAGAAGGATAGTCGGAAAATTGATTGCCGTATAAAGACAGCACAGCGACCAGTGACTATGCCCCACCGACAGTCAATTTTTATTTTTTTAGAGAAAAAAACCAAGGTTTTTGTTGGGAATCGACCAGCTAGCACACTACCTACTAGCCTACAGGGGCACCTTTGGCCTTTATTTATTCTTTCTTTTTTTCTTAGGTTCGCAGAAGCCTTGTGTAGCAAAACATCCGTTTTAATTCTGTGAAATGTTTAGAAATTGTCGGTTACAACATTAACAAAATGCTACCGCTTTCCTTTCTCGGTGATATAATAGGTTATATAAGTTAATAATGTCACCATTTATTTGAGGTTCGAAGGACGCCTGCGTTTAAATCGAGCCAACAATTTTGCTTTAATTCTAGGAAACGTACACAAGCTATTGTTTGCAGCAGTCACCCCATACTATTTTTGTATCGTTATAGACATACGAGGCACCTAACAGCCGCCGCATTTCTTTCTTGTTGATATATGTCACCATTTTTTTTAGGTTCGAAGGACCCATGAATTTAAATAGTTTTTGAGAATATGTTGAAACAAAAGGGTATGCTAAACGTTCAAACTGAATCTTCAAACGGTATGTTTGGGATCATTTATTCATCAAGAGAAGAAAAAAAGGATAAAAATAGTCACATTCAGTTGTTTGAAAAATATCGAAATAACATTAATATTCTTCAATCTCGTGGCCATTTTAAAATTCCTAATTTTAAATTCTTCAAATACAATCGTCTGAATATGAGACCCATTACAATTGTTTTCAAATAATTACACGTTTTTTGTTTTGCAAGCAAATATTCTTTTTTAAAGTCTTGATTTGAGCGTCTGACAGCTCTTTAAAACTTTAATGTGCAAGCACACATGCGACTGACGCATATGTATCGTCTCAATGTGACAACTCTAAGAATTAAATGCAAATATCTAAAGGAAATAGTGTGAAAGAGCGCTTATCTTTCAATTAACAAAAATATTCAATGGAAGCATTTCATTTATTTATTACGCAGCTCTAGTTTTGATCAAATTTTCCTTGAAATTATCTCAAAAACTTAAGAGCTTTAAGTGAAAATGGGTTATGTTTTATATACAGAAGCCACACAAGCAAACATGTACGAGCATGTTATTGAATTATAATCCTTTAATTTTATTAAAATAAAATAAATAATTGTTAAATTTTATTAACTATAACATTTCGTTGCGTAAGCCATTCTAAGTTACAATAGTCACGTTTCTCAAATAACAACGATTTCGCGATATTTTTGTTTCGGTTATGCGTGCATTAAATTAAATGCAAAATGCTCACATTTCACATTTTACCATAAAAAACCATTTCCCTTTCCTGCTCTTATGAAAATGGCAACATTTTTTTTTTTGCAAAAAAACATCTATCGATATACAGTGTGCAACAAAACAAAGGCCAAAAATTCTACTTACTAACAAAATGACTAAATGTATGTACGTGATAAATTTCACGTCAGCGCCTGGCTGGTTGGCTTTAATCTTCAAATGGGGTTACCACTGGGTAACCCGCAACCTAAGACGCACACACGCCTTAGTAGCAGGGCTGTGTCCCCACTCTTTACTGAAGAGTAAAAGACTATCAAACTCCTTGTCCTATTGTATGCACAAGCTAGGACATCGGATGTTGTGTCCGCGTTAACATCTCTTCGGAAATTTTTTAAAAGTAACCGATTTAAACAAATAGCCATCACGTAACTTCCTGAGGGGCCTCACCAATAACCAGAACAGGGCCGTAACCTTGCGGGCAACTGGTTCCCGTGATACTAGTGTATGTATAAAAAGCCATTGCTTGGACACAGAGAGTCCTATGTCTCCTTCAGTTTGGGACTCCTGCTAGCCTAGGTGACTGGTGACGCCTTTTACCCCCCCCCCCCCCCCCCCCCCAAAAATAAAAACATCAAGATGCCGAAGAAATCCATCAAAATCGCGTGCACCCCGAGTAGTGGGGGTTATGACTAAATAGCATTAGCAAATGCAATTAAATTTATATTAAAGATTATAAAAATGGTGACAATGTGTGACATCAACTGCAAGGAAATTTGAAATCATCATCTTGTTCTTCACTCTCGTTGATCACTATTCACAAAGGAGGTCATCCACGGCAAGCCGGCAAGCAACATGACAAGTCAACAATTAAATTATTAAAGAAATATAAGTTTAAATTAGCCAGATCAAAGGCTAATAAAATATCACTAAATATTTCTCCAAGGTTCCTCCAAAGCCGTGCCGTTGAAGGTAAATTAAAATTATATCGAGGTGCCAAAAAACCACATATTTTCGCAAAAAGGAACACTTAAATTGGAGTATAAGTCAATGGAAAACCATTCTCTTTTGTGATGAGACAAATTTCAACTGAAAATAATTCGAATTTCGAATATTGCCTGTATATAAAAGGCAACGTCTAAACCTTCGTTTAACACAAGGCATAGTTAAGCAGGGCGAAAGAAATGTTTTGATCTAGGCTTGCTTTTCTAAGCATGTATCGGGTTAATTCACAAAATCAGTGGTATTATGGATTGTGTTGTACACAGGGTTTTCTAAATGTTATGTTGCCCCCATGCAGAGAACGAAATGCGACTCAAATGGTGGCATCAATACAATAACCACTCAAAAATGCATTCTTAAAGTGTAAAAAGAATTTAAATGACGGATGCAATCGCTAAATCTCAACCTCATATAAAATCTATGAAATTTTGTAGATCGTACAATAAATCCCTATTGGTGTAAAACTGCAGATAACCTTTTTGGATAAGCAGAAGTTGCATGAAACGGAACTTAAGATGGAATCCTATCTAAGCTTAGAGAGTGCATGCTATGCAGATCACGAGAAAGTTTTGAAAAATAAGCAGTAAGCCAAAAAATCAATTACTAAATATGGAATTTAACAGGAAAGAAATAGTAGATTTTCAATTAAATCAAATTTTATGATTTCCTGTTTAAATATAATTCTCATTTAATCAATTAAATTTGGGACAAAAGAATCTTGATTTTTTTTAGTGTAGCTAAAAATAAACAATGACAATTTAACTTAAATGAAGTAACCCAAAATTATTAAATTACTAAATATGGAAATAATAGATTTTCAATTAAATTTGTTTGCTTTTATGGTTCCTCCATTAAATATAATTCTCATTTAATCCATTAAGTTTGGTATATAAGAATTTTAAGAAACTTGCTTAAAAGGTACTTCTTTTTTAAAGTACTTGTTTTAAAAAGTATGTTTTAAAATTACATTTGTAAAATATGTACTTTTGAAAAAGTACTTTTTTTGAAGGAACTTTTTGAAAAGTACTTTTTTTGAAGGAACTTTTTGAAAGGTTTTTTTAGAAGAAACTTCTTTAAAACGTACTTTTTTGCAACATACTTTTTTAGAAGGTACTTTGTTAAAAAGTACTTTTTTAAATGTACTATTTACCAGTTTTAAAGTTACATTTCTTAAAAGTATCTTTTAATAAGTAAATTAAAAGACAAAATATTACACCCTAGCAAACTTTGATTGTAAGGGGTGTGTGTTTTTAATATAGATGTGGTCCTTTTAGTGTAACTTTGGTATATTTCTCTGAAATAAAATTTTACATCCAAACGACACTAATTAATTACACGCTAGGTATATGATTCAGGATGGAATAGTTGTTCATTCGATTAAATTCTACGGCAAAAGAAATTTTGGTTTTTGAGTGTTTTTGTTAAAATGACATATTTCAATATGTACAAGTTCGTGCTTATATTTTGTGTCACACTGTATATATTTAAGATTTTAACCAAGCATGCAGTTAAGTGTATGTGCGCGCCTTAGTGTGTATTTTCTATTACATTCACAATAATATTAAAACACTTGTATGTTAAGGCATCATCTTATGCTCATGTTATGCTCTATTTCCTGTTCTTTTTTTCTTGGCACTTTTTTTCATTTTAATCTTCAAATGCAAAAGAGAAAACTTTATTGTCATTTACAACACATCTTTTCTTTTCTTTTCCTTTCTTTTCGCTGTTTGTTTGTTTGTTTGTTTTTATTTAACACTTCAGAAAATAAGTTTTGATTAATGCTTGTGATTTTATTTTCATTTTCTTTGTTGTAACGAGATACGAAAAGAAAAAAAAACGAAATAAAATATTAAATCACAAACAGAATATTTTAATAAATTCGTGTAAAAGTTTGCATCACTGACTGAAAGTTAATTAATATTTTACGTACGCACGTGTTTTGTGTGATGATGAAGTTGATTAAAAACATTATATATTTTTTTTTTATAATTTTCGTAATTAATAACTTGATTTAAAGGCAAAGGAAGGAAATCAACTTAATTTCTTTTCATTTATTTATGTACATAATTTAAGTTGAATTATCTTTCTGTCACTTTTATCTTTTTTGCCTTGAACAGAAAATCCCAAAACAAAAGAGTGAAAAAGAATCGAATAATTGTATTTAATTAAAAAAGGTTGAATAAATTCCAATTTAAGTTTAATTTATTTATAATTTAAATAACTCCGGAGCTTTAATAAAAATTATGTTTGCAAAAAAAGAGATTTTGAAAATATTGGCGCAGATAGGGTTATCCGGGGAAAACTCGGTTATAACACCAATCCCCAAATAGACTGAGGCTAGGTTGCGCCAATAATTGAAATACTGACGGTTTATACTGAAGAAAATAACAACAGTTCACCATATCAGCTGACAAAATGGCCGGCAGTTGAAAAAAGTATTGCTAACATAAAATTTTATACCTCTATAAAAAAGACCCTAACATTAAAAGTATTAAATTTCTCCATATAAGATGTTTGGATTTGTTCCACAACTAAATGAAACACTGTTGCTGTCTTCTTTGATGTGTCTGGCGAGCGCTTTCGTTATGATGACATCATTGTCAAGCCGTGTTCTAGACTGTGTACTGGTAAGTTAGTATTCGTTCGGGTTTAGGTAGCAAGTGTCTACTACACGAACCTAATGAAAAATGTCATCATTTCGAAAACGCTCACCGGTCATATCGAACAAACAGCCAGCACTTACGGTTTTTATACCGAAAAACTAACAACAGTTCTGCATATAAGCTGACAAAATGGCCGCCAGTTAAAAAAAAGTGTTGCTAACTCTCTTATATTTTGAAAATTTTTTCTCAAAAATATTATATTTCTGAAAATCTGTTTTGTTTTAATTAACTTTTAAAATAAAACCTTCGAAAAGGCAGAAAGTAATTGAAATTGTTTAAACAATTAAATACTTTTTGGTGATTTTTAAATTCTTTATTAAAAAGAGAAATAATTTTTTGCATTAAAAATATTTTCAACCTTAAATCATATCAAGGACAGACAGACATAATACTGGCACAACGAGCAGACGTACTAGAAATTGCTCGACATCAAAGCCGTTTTGGTTTTTCTTCTTAAAGCAATTGAAATTAAAAGGAAACACTTTTGGGGTATTTGTTTTTGTTTTTTTTTCATGTGAGTGTGTTAGTGAGTGTTTCATTTTAAAAGCTTAAATAACATTTTACGACATAAATAGTTTTGATGAAATTACAACAAGCGTATCGTACACTTAAGAGTTTTCATTTTCTTGCTTTCATTTTAGGTTTTTATTTTTTATTTTTTTTATTTTTTCGGTATCCTTTCAACATGTTGCAAATGCTTGGTTGGTATATAAAATAAAAATATTTCTCTATTTTTTAACTTTTTATAATGAAAACTGTAGAGTTTTGTTTTGAATGACAGGTGACAGCAAACAGCAGCGTTAAGTAAATCATGGTGGTGTTGTTAACAAAAAAAAAGGAAGTGAAATAAATATTTTTCTTTCTGGTTTTCGTTAAATAATCTTAATTTGAGTGTAAGTTTATGAGGGGCATTCCCAAAATAAACAGATCTGATTTAACGCAATATTGTTCAAGCGTTTCTGGTTTTTTTGCATAAACTGGAGCAGTCAAATCAGGCGACCGTGGAGGTCAAATTAACATCACCATTTCTTAAAATAACTTGTTGTGGAAAGAGGGATCACAGTAATTCCATTGTAATCCTGGCATCGTGTTGTTGATACCACATCTTAATCAAGCCCAAAGCATGCAGTTTTGGTGTAAAAAAATTTTCAATCATATCACACTATCGCTTCCCATTCCCAGTTACCGTTATGGTATTTTTATTTTCAATAATTTCTTCTCACCAAATTGCACACTAAACTGTTACTTTTAATGGAAACAAAGGTGAGGGTTTCCCATTCCCCAGAACCGACATTGTTCTGTTTATTCACAAGTCCAGTTCAAATAAAACAGTACCTCGTCGCTCATAATGATTTTTTCATGAAAATCGGGGTTATCATGGGCGAGCTGTAACATATCCTATTGACATATGTATGTTTGGCGGCGGGTAAATGGTTTTGTGGAAGAAACTCTTGTGTCAACTGAATCTTCTATGGAAGCCAATGCAAATCCTTGTACAAAATTGTAGCCAAAGTTGTATCTTAAAGATCAAGCCTCTGAGCACGGCGCCGAATTGAGGTTGATGAATTGTTTTCAACACTTTCTTGAGCAGCAGTAATATTTTCAGCCGATGTTGCAGTACGTTGTCGTCTATAATTGGACTTATCACCTACCGACTCTCCTTCTTCGAAATCATTCACTACACGATAAATAGTGCGTATTGTTGGCACCTTGCTTCACCCGAAAATTTCAGGTAACCTTCTCATTGTCACAGTTATTGGTGATTAATTTGGATAAAATGTTTTAACGATAAAAGCACGTTGGTTTATCGAACATTTGTCCATAATAAATTTGTCACGTGACTATTTCACGACTCCCAAATATGAACTGTCAAGACTAATGTTTACCAAAATGGCGGCAAAACTAAGTAGTATACCTTCCCGGCAGGCAACCTCTATAAGCCGTGAATATGAGATTGTTCATGATCACTCAACAACCACTAATTAGGCTGGTCAAACACAAAATTATGTTGAATATTATATGAATTTATCGGCCTTTATAGAGTACTTGACTATCTAGTCCCCTGAAGCCAGTAGAGGTAAACTGGATGCTCCACCTTTTTTTCCACGGGAATCAGTAAGCCCCAGAGTTCCGCTATTTGTCGCTTTAGGCATTTAGCTGACTGATTATTGAGGTTGGCCCTTCGGGAGTATCGTGGTGGTTGTGGTTTTGCGGCCCTAAGCATGAACTGATTATGGTGGCCAGGATCATCTCGCCTTTAATAACATCAACGGGTGAATGATCCGAATCCAGTGAGCATACTAGTCATGTGTTCTGGATCACATGTTATCGAATATTTTAAATCAAAATTTGTCTATAGGTTGATTTCGAGTAATGGACCTGTCAACTGGCTATTGAGCTCATAAGATTAAACACCTCTTAGTTATTTCCTGGGGAGCAAATTAAAGTCACTGGCTTATGATGATCAACCAACAGTTGTAGGTGCCTTAAGGACTAACATTGTTCGAGTTATGTGTAACATATGGCCAGCAATGTGCTAATTGGGCATCCAGAATACACTTAATCAAGAGTACAAGTACACACTGTATATGCCGATCTGCAGTTTGATCACTGCATTGCTGCGGGGCACATTTATCGGTCTTTATGGAATACTTGACCATCTAGACCTGTGCTGCTGGGGGTATAAGGGAGCCCAGTCACCTGAAGGCAAGCAGGGAGTCAACTGGAAGCTCCACGTTATTTCCGCGGAAATCAGAAAGCCCCAGAGTTCCGCTAATTGTCTCTTTAGACTTTTCTTTAGACTCTTCTGGAGCAGGAGTTGGATAGTCTCCAGCTCTTCATCAAGGAGTGTAGTGGTTTGCAACCTGCCTTGGAACCGCTGAAAGACGTGTTGCTGGAATTAGTCCTCGGCTTCCTAGGGCGTGAATGACGTTGCTTTTCATTCCCAGTGGTTTGACTATCATCTGATTAAGGACAGGTGCAGATGTAAATTTTATCACGAATATTTAAATTGAATGATCAATAAAGTACCAAAAGTGAGCGTCTATCGTGCGCTTATGTAGGCCTGTAAAAGACAATGCCATTGAGGGATTGCAGCTGGAAATGAAATAGAGTTTTGCAACGATATGTAAATATGGGTCCTTCGAACCATCAATAATCTAGAACAGCGACACCTTTAAGTAAGCGCACATTCTGATCATTATGTTTGAAGAGCAATGAAAATTAAAAACTATACTAAACCGATACAACAACAACAAAATTAATTTGGAACTAAAGAAATTCTACTCATACATTCACTAGTTCAGTGTAGAAAATTAAATATCCCAATTATGAGTAGTTTGCTTTTTTTTTTGGCCTCCAAAGAGACAAATAGTTCGTCAGCGTTCTCACTGATGAACTTAGTGAAAGATGAGTGATTGGAACCCTTTTAAAAATGAAGACTTCACAGTTGTAAAAACTAAACCGAAACTCGACACGAAACGTCTATTGAACCGTAACGCAAATCCTCTCATATAAAATTTTAACAAAGTTGGCATCGCTATAGGCTCGCAATAACAGAAAGTAATAAAAAGTAAATTAAGAAATTTAAGGGGTGTCTCCATAGCAGCCGTGATTTGACTATGTTATAGTCAAACACTTGAAAATAACATATAAATGTGTAGCGTTATGTCTAGTATAACAAGAGAAATATATATTAAAGGGTGTCCCCATAGGAGCTTTAGTTTGTTAAATTTGTTTAATAGTTATAGACCAATTGTAGAAATTTACACAGGGAGAATATGTCCGCTATAGTAACGAGTATAAAACTGAAAAATAAAGTGTGACCCACATGGTTTATAATATTTGGTGTGGAATCTCTTTTAAAGCAGGGTTTTTGCAAGAATTATTTGTTTCTTTATTAATAAATAATAGCCTACGAGGGACTGGACAAGTTATTCTATTTTGAAACAAAAACCAAAAACAAGATAAAAATGAGGCGTACAAAATTTTACTAAAATAAAAATGCGAAACGTGAAACTTTTGATTGTTCTTGCTGAAGTAATAATAAATAATCAGACCAGTATAAAACATAGTGCTATTATTTTCCTTCTTAATGCAAAAACCACCCTCGTAGATATGTAAATTTTTTTTTTTAAATTTACCTCATAATCAAATTTATTGGTGTGTTAACAAGTGTGTGTTTATTTTAATAGAGGTATAAAACTTTAAGCTGGCAACCCTTTGTTTTAGCTGACAGCCATTTTGTTAACTGTCAAGTTATTTATGTTTAGTTTGGTTTGAATTTTCAACATATGTAAATAGACTGACGTTTGAACAATGTTTCCAAATCGTAAAAATTTATGGTTCTATTCAAAATATCTGTTGCCGATTTTATAAAACGTTAAGAGTGACGCCAAATTGGGCCAAAAAAAAGATATTCGTTGTTCCCAATTTCGATGAGCGATGTAGCTCACTTTTGTATGAATGGATAACCCTGAAATGTATATTAAAATACCGCTACAGTTTCAACTAGAAAAACTGAGTGGATAAATCATTGGTCCAAACATCTTTAAAAATGACGCTGTTCAGAACGTAACAGTCAATGGTGGCCGCTATGGAACCATAATTATTGAGTTTTTCGGTCATCAATTCAGCTCTTGCCGTTTAGTAATCGCATAGTTTCCAGTTTTAGAAATGTCTTTTAAGGTCATAGGATTTAACGCCGCTAAACTGTTTTTTGTAGGACTACTTGGATGACTACAATTGCCGCTTTGTTTCCGATATAGGGCCACAAATGACACGCATGTTGACACACATTGTTACAACCATAAAAAACAGACTGTTTGGTGTATTTTAATGGGCTGGTGGAATAATTGGTCCGTACTTCTTTAAAAATAATGCTGGTCGTAATGCTACAGCCAACGGTGACTGCTATAGAGCCATGATTACTGACTTTTTCGTTTATCAATTGAACCGCCATGATGTGCAGAAACTGTGGTTTGAACAAAATGGCACAACATGTCACCATATGTTGGAAAGAGTCATTGAAAATTGGCCCCTCCAGATTAGACTACATCCGAGCCAGTAGCGCAGGTTATATGCCAGCAGTCACTTTTACGTTATATTGCCACAAAAATATCTCTCGAATAAAGTAAACATTTTGGAAAAAATCATGGAAAATTGGGCCTCCAGATTAGACTACGTCCGAGCCATAAAAAGCCAGAAATTTATCTTTCTTATCATGTCAATATCAAAAATGCATTTTTGTTTTATATGTATACCACTGGACTGACTGGATGAATCATCAGTTCATACTTCTTTGAAAACGACGCTGCTCAGAACGTAGCAATCAATGGTGACCGCTATAGAGCCATGATTTTTGACTTTTTCGTTCATCAATTGAACAACCATGATATGCAGAAGCTGTGGTTTCAACAAGACATAATATGTTACCATATGTTAGAAAGGGTCCATTGCAAATTGGCCTTCCAGATTAGACTACGTCCGAGCCAGCCAGCCAGCTGTCATTTTTACAACTTCAGGTCAATTTGAAAAGTTCATATTTGTTTTATATCATTGAAAAGTTCTTTACCTCTATAAAAACACCCTATATTTAATATTAATAAAAAGTGTAAATTTATGAAACTGAAATACTGAAAGTCTTCCAAGAAGAAAATCTTAAACAATGAAGTTAAATTTAGTGAAAAAGTAGTTGCAAATGAAATAAACTTAAATTAAGAGAATTTTACATACACATACATACAGACACTTATATATATACACACACATACATATATAAAGATATATATATATATTTTTTTTCTTACAATTTAAAACAGTATAGAAATGTAAATTTACTTGTATTTCAAAATAAATTATGAAAATAAAATATGTTTTTTATGAGGAATAAAAAAGTAAATGGAAAAATTCTTTGAAATTTCCGCTTTTGAAATAAAGAAATTATTTTTTAAAAGAAAAAGTAACCATGCAATTTGTCTTTCATAATTATTTTATTTTCAGTAATAAATTTATTAAAACAAAAATAATTTTATTATTGCAAAATAAAAAAATAAAAATAAGGGAAATTAAAATTTTATTAAAATCCGGACTATAAAAGAAACTGGAAAGCGAAATGTGTTAATTTTATATAAAGAAATTATTTTCTATTTTATTGAAATTTTAATGTTTAAACTCGTTTTAATCTTAAAGGAATAACGATAATAAATTACAACAAAGTTATAATTTAAAGAATGCAGTCTTTTAGATTTTTCTTTGCTTAAATGTACTGTGTCTTGGCTATGAAACACCGTCTTCAGTACAAAGACTTTTTAGACTTAATTAGTATTTTAAGCACAATTAAGCTTTAATAATTTTAAAACAATTTAATTAAAAAAAAAATTCAATTGATTTAAAATACTAAAAATGAGAAAAAACATGATTGTGGTGACCATAATTTAAGAGCCATACATTATAGTTGCATGATATTCGAATTTCATACTATTCATATAAAATGGTCCTTATTCAAATCATATTCACTCTTATTCTGTTTGGCGACGGCAATAAAAGACGACGTGGTTTTTTAATCATTTGTTGTAAATTCTTATTCTCTTTGACAATATTGCCATTTATCGATGACTGTGCTCCTGTGGGCTAGTTCCCGCAGGGGCATATAAATATGGTCTTTATAGAATTCCATTATCTCGACACAGTGCAACTGGGGAAAAAGGAAGCCCAGTCCCCTGAAGACAGGCAGGGAGTCAACTGGAAGCTCCTCTTTATTTCCACGGGGATCAGTGAACCCACAGAGTTCATTATTTGTCTCTTTAGACATTTAACAGTTCTCTGACTGATCATTGAGGTTGGCCCCTATATGGGAGTATCGTGGTGGTTGTGGTTTTGCGGCCCCATAACAGTAAATTGGGTATTATGATGGCCAGGATCATCTCACTGATAATGACACGCAAAGTGAATGATCCAGTCCAGTGAGCGTGCTAGACATGTGTTCTGGACAGGAGTAGGAAAGTCTCCAACTCTTTAGCAAGGTGTCATGGTTTGCAGCCCTGCCCTGGAATCATTAAAGTTGCAACTAGGTGGTTCTGTTGCTTAGAATTATGTCTTCGGCTTCCTAGGACGCCTGTATGACGTTCCAAATTATACAATAGTGGTTTGTCCACCATCTGATTAAGGCTACATAGCCAGGTGCGTATGTAAAACGAATCACACTATGTGCCCCTGTAGGCTAGTAGGTAGTGTACTAGCTTTCAAGACTGAGGGTTGTGGGTTAGATTCCCAACGAAGACCTTGTTTATTTTTTTCACTACAAAAATAAAAATTGACTGTCGTTGGGGCTACTCAGTGATGAAAGCATGGTCACTGGTCGCTGTTGCTGTCTTATACAACAGTTAATTTCCGACTTTATTTCTACTTTCACCACCTGTTTCACGGTGCTTGACTAAATAGGCATTGTTGCCTAAAGACAATTTGACGTTGATGTGGCCTTAAATTGCCGCTGCTATTGTCGTCAGATATTTTGGTGTCGTGCAGTTATAAACAACAATTTAAAAACTAAAAACACAAAATAAAATACAAAACAAAAAAATCTACAAATAAAATAGAAAGTTTTCATTTTGTAGATTTCCATGTTTTTAAGAATGTCTAAACTTCGTCCTTTTTTGCTAGAATGTACCATTGTCGTACATTCATCTATTTCCCTTGGCGTGTGTCCACGAGTGCCAAGGTGTAATGTAAAGTTAAAGTTTTCTCTTTTTCGTTTGTTAATGTTCTTCCAGTTTTCCCAGTGTTGTGGTTGGTATGTTTACAGGTAGAACTTAATCCTAATACTCCGCTGGAACTTAATTTGTCGGTTGTGTCTGTCAATGTCCTGAGATTATGTCTCAGAATATTGCTGGTTTTTATTGCTGTGAGTAAACCTTCTTTGTGAAAAAGGTTAGTTAATCTAATCTATTTCTGGCCCTGTGTAGCTAAAAGTATACCGTCGTGGTGTATCGGTTGTCTTATTATCTTCTTTATTCCTGTTTTTAGTGTTGCATTGTCTAAGAAGTTTGTCGATAGTAGTGGGTCTGCAGCCGTTATGTTTAGTTATGGTGTAAATTGTGTCGAGTTTTTTGTTGTACTGTGGAATTATCTTCAGTCTGTTGTGTATCATATGTCTAAATGCGCTCTTAGTTTATGTTGGGTAGGTAGGGTGGTTCGAGGTGTTGTGGTTGGTAGTGGCCGTCATAGTTGGTTTTCTAAAGGTGTCAAATGTTAAACCCTCAGTTTCTCGTGTTATTGTATCCTTCAGAATTTAAACATACAATTTTCCAAATTGGATGCAAAAACAACAATAAAACAAAATGCACATAAATAATGGGCTGATTCTCGAAATCGGACGATTTTAAAGTTTCTTTTGTTTGGGTACGGTTTTCCGTCGACCCTCGTCAAATTTGGTTTGTGAACAAACCGTTTCGGCTGTTTGCCATCTTCAGTGTTCTTTTCGGAGTACGAAAAGAACACTGGACGGGGTAAAAATTTACCCCGCACATATCGATTTTAAAGTTCTCTCAAATTTTTTAAAAATTTGGATTATGTAAATTTTCTAAAAACACATTTCAGAAAAAGAAATCTCCATATTTTTGAAATGAAAACAATTTTGAAAAGTTACTAGTTCGAATTCGAGAAACAGTTAAAAAAAACACACACACACATATACAAAGATAAAATAGAACTTATTTAGCATTTCTGTGAGGTGTATTGGTATAAGAATTTGGTTTAACATAAAATAAATAATTCGAAATTATTACCATATTCTAATCCGTGGTCGTAGTATGGGCCTAATTGTGGTTACAAACAAAAAAAAAACGAAAAGGAGTACAGGAGCAGGAAAAACGAAAATAAATCAGGACGGTTGGAAAGGTGGGTCATCAGAACACAAGGATTTTAGGAACACAAAAACAAAATTTAAAATTCAAACAAAATTTTGTTTAATATAACGCAGTGTTAGGGAAAAATTTTGTTTGGGGAGAGAGATAAAGAGAGAGAGAGAGAGAGAGAGAAAACAAAAGAGAAACAAAAACAAAAAAATCAGAGTTAAAACAGTGAGTTATTGAGAAGAAAGAAAAATAGTTGTTAATTAAAAGTTACGAGTTAAAATATTATTTATAAAATTTGTTGTTGTTTTCTTTATTTTTCTTTTTTTGGTTTTTTTGTTTTTTTTTTGTTTTGTAAATTAATTTTATTAAAAAAAATTTTAACAATAAAATAAAAAAAATATTTTTTTTACTTAACTACGCTATTTCTTATATAAAAGAAGGAAGTAAATATTTGTTTTATACAAAAAAAAAAAAAACAAAAAAAGAAAACATTCAAAATCAAACAAAATTTGACTAAAAAAAGTATTAAAATTATTAAACATTTTAAACAAAAACAAACTTTTTGATTGTTGTATTATTATATTGTTGTTTTTAGGATTTTTTTTTTTAGTTTTTTAAAGAAAAATATTTTACTCACTTAAGATTATAACTATTGGTAGCGTCCTGTCTGACTACCAAGGGGCGCTGATTGGTTGATGAGCCACTGTTGGCATTGCTATTGCCCATACCCATGCCTTGAGGCAGTGTACCATTCGCATTGCTATGATCCTGTATGGGTGTGGCGGGTGATGATGAATTTTGCCCCGGCTTCTTTTTAAGGGCCGACTTAAGAGGAACTGCATTTAGTTTGGGCTCTTTGGCTGGAATTTCCTCAATGCGTTGTGTATCGATATGATTGGAATATGTTTGATAATTGTAATCATTGTCTGAACCATCATCTTCTTCGTTATCGTTATCTAGTCGAACGAGAGATTAATTGCAAATTTGCAAATGTTTTTATTAAGAATTTTATTTTTTTAAAAAATTTAAATTAAATAATTATTTTCTAAGTATATTTGAGGAAACCCAATTACCTGGTCGATGCCTTAGTTTTCGCCAGGAAGCTAACTAAGTGCTAATATAATAATCAGTGGCAGAAAGTATTAGAGAAAATGTTCTATTGGTGCTGCAAATATCTTAAAACAGCATAAACTATAACTGGCACTTCGAGTCACAGGGTCTGAGGATACGTAGGTATGAGAAGTATTTTTTTCTATCCTTTTTCGTTTAAATACTCAAAAAGCCGAGCTAGTTATGGCAGTAAACAATGTGTAATGAACAAGACGGTAGTTAAGTATGAGTTGAGCATCATTATGACACAATGCAGTGTCGAGATTCAAATAGTGAAAGATATTAACGCTTATGCTTATATGAAACATCATGGGTCCTTCGAACCTTATAAAATATGTTGACATATATTTGCGAGGAGGGCATGCAGTGTCTGTTAGGTGCAACGCATGTTTATAACAAAACAAATTAGTGTAGACGATGCAATTGACAATTTGTAAATGCTTTACAGTTTTAAAGCACAATTTTTGCCCCAATTAACACACAAGGGTCTATCGAACCTTAAAATAGTGGTTATATATTTTTTACCAAAAAAGAAATGCTGTGACTGTTAAGAGTCTCGTATATTTTTAACGAAACAATAACAACAGGGTGGGTTTGTAAACGTTTTAAAGCTGAATTTTTGCCTGGATTAAAACAAATGGGTACTTCGAACCTAACAACGGGTGATTCGGCGGCATCGTATGTTAATAGTGAAACAATCATAATGTTGTGCGCATGCTTCAGTCGACAGTTTGTAAACGTTTTACACAATTAAAGCTAAATTTGTGCCTCTTTTTAAATACATGGGTCCTTCGAACCTAAAAAAGAGTGGTATATGACAATGAAAAAGTAATGCGGCGGGGTCGTATTTTATAGTGAAACAACCATAATGTTGTGTGCATGCTTTAGTCGACAGTTTGTAAACGTTTTACACAATTAAAGCTAAATTTTTGCCTCTTTTTAAATAGATGGGTCCTTCGAACCTAAAAAAGGGTGATATATATATATATATATATATATATATATATATATATATCAGCGAGAAAGTAATGCGGCGGCATCGTATGTTAGTAGTGAAACAATCATAATGTTGTATGTATGCTGCAGTCGACAGTTTGTAAACGTTTTACACAATTAAAGCTAAATTTTTGCCTCTTTTTAAATACATGGGTCCTTCGAACCTAAAAAAGGGTGATATATATATCAGCGAGAAAGTAATGCGGCGGGGTCGTATTTTATAGTGAAACAACCATAATGTTGTGTGTATGCTGCAGTCGATAGTTTGTAAATGTTTTACACAATTAAAGCTAAATTTTTGCCTCTTTTTAAATACATGGGTCCTTCGAACCTAAAAAAGAGTGGTATATATCAATGAAAAAGTAATGCGGCGGGGTCGTATTTTATAGTGAAACAACCATAATGTTATGTGCATGCTGCAGTCGATAGTTTGTAAACGTTTTTAACAATTAAAGCTAAATTTTTTCGTCTATTTAAACACATGGGTCCTTCGAACCTAAAAAAGTGAGGCATACATTAACGAAAAAGTAATGCGGCGTGGTTGAATGTTTATAGTGAAACAACCAGTCGACAGTTTGTAAATGTTTTACACAATTAAAGCTAAATTTTTGCCTCATTTTAAATACATGGGTCCTTCGAACCTAAAAAAGAGTGGTATATATCAATGAAAAAGTAATGCGGCGGGGTGATATTTTACAGTGAAACAACCATAATGTTGTGTGCATTCTTCAGTCGACAGCTTGTAAACGTTTTATTCAATTAAAGCTACATTTTTGCCTCTTTTTATATACATGGGTCCTTCGAACCTAAAAAAGGCTGATATATATCAAAGAAAAAGTAATGCGGCGGCATCGTATGCTAATAGCGAAACAATCATAATGTTGTGTGTGACATATACTAACGAAAAACTAATGTGTTTGATAGTTTGTAAACGTTTTATAGAATTAAAGCAGAATTTCTAGCTCGATTTAAATACATGAGTCGTTTGAATCTTAAGAAAAAGGTGACATAACGAAGAGTAATGCGTCGGCATTTTGGAGCCTCGTTTGTTTATAATGAAATAACCATAATATTGTGTGTACGCTGCAATCGACAGTTTGTAAACGTTTTACAGAATTAAAGCTGAATTTCTGTTTCGATTTAAACACTTCCTCCTTTAAACACCTCCGCCGAACCTAAAAAAGGGTGGCATATGTTAACGTAAAAGGAATGCGGCAGCAATAAGGTGCCTCGTATAGCTATAACGAAATAGATATAGCATGGGGTAAATAGTGCAATCGATAGTGTTTGAACGTTTCACAGAATTAAAGTAAAATTTTTGCTTCGATTTACACAAAAGGGTCCTACGAACCTGAAAAAAATGGTGACATTAAGTTGTAAACCTTTTACATCATTGAGAAAGGACTGCGGTAGACTCATGTGTATATAAAGAAACAACAACAGCATATTGTAGATGTTGTAATTGATAATCTATAAATGTTTTTACAGAATTCAAACAGACGTTTTAACACGACTTACACGCAAGGGTCCTGCGAACTTAAGAAAAAGAGAAGGAGGAATAAGCAGAGGCTAAAGACGATGAAGTATTTAGAATGCATACCATAGATATTTATTCTTAATTATTAAGAAGAAGGCCGAAAATAATATAAAGGACGAAAATAGTATAAAGAGAACACTGAAGATGGCAAATAGCCGAAACCGGTTTGTTCACAAACCAAATTTGACGAGAGTCGACGTAAAATCATATCCAAATATACGCGAAAATAATCTTAAAGAGTGAATTTGTTGAAAAAGACAGGGTTTGAAGACAATATATGAGTACCACATCTACACATCCTCTGCTAAAATGTCCAAGATCGAACTGGCGGATACTCTACTTAGGGATAATCAAGGCAACATGGAATCAATGTGAGATAGACTCTCACAAAAAAGTAGACTTCAAAACTTAAAACGGATGGTGTTAGACAGCTAAAAATTGGCCTGAACTAGATGCAGATAAACGATAAGCTGTAGAAATGACCTGCAGGGTCCGAATTTTGAGAAATTTACTTCAGTATTCCCTGCTCGCCAAATTAACAATTCATTTAATAAGTTTTTTTAAAGGATTTACAAATTATTCAATTTACAAATTTCTTAAGTCTTTTGTGCATTTTTGATTTTACATTAATTCCAACTGCAGTTGTTCTACTCGTATTTACATCTTCGACTTTAACTTCTACATCTTTGCAATAGAATTTTGCATTGCTTTTTTATATTATTTTCCATTAAACTAAATCACTTTTCTTTTATTGGCCACATCGATGCAAGTTAGTGGCATCGACTGCCACTTAACAAATCATGTTTATTAACAGCTACACGGATAAAACAACAAGATCTTCAACAGCTTTAGGTATTGAATAGCAAAATCTTATATAAAAAACAAAAAATAAATGCAACTAATAGAATGGGGGAAGGGATGATGTGAGAAGAAGAAATCATTTGCCATTTATTGTATCGATTCCATCTAATTGAAGTGAGTGAGTGGAGCTTCTGAAAGCTAAGAAAGATTTTCAACAGGGGAAAAAATAAAAATAAAAATAAAATCATAAAAATGAAAACGTTGATTTAAAAATTTAATTATTGCAAATAAAAGGCTTGTAAATTTATTCATATGAATTTTTAAAGCATACTTTAAGGGGAATATTTCATTACTTCAATAACAAAGTGTGAATACGGTTTAATGTTTTAAAAGACAAATAGAGAATTGAATTGTAAGATTTTTTTTTTCAAAAGATTTCCTTAAATTTTTTAAGCTTTTTTATATTCTTTATATTACATATAATACAGTACTATTCTGCTAACGTTATGGGCTAATTTGTTTGTTTGTATGGATTTTAAGTGGGGATAAACGGACAAACTGGTTCTGATAAAATTTGGAACACAGGAAGACGCTTTTGAATCTGAAGGGCACTTGTAGTGGATAGAAGCTAAATTCAAGCATACTTTTAGGATGGTTAGAAACAAAATTAACTAAAGTATAGCATACTTATAGGCATTAGGGATAAATTTATTTCTATATACGTCGAATTTAACTTGTTGTGGAACTTTTCCCCAGAGGAGGAAGTGGAGGGCTTGTTTTTTAATACCATCCAGACGAAATCTTCAAATTCTGATATTGACTAGAAAAGATAAATCTCCGTATCTTCGTTCATAAAAATAATTAAACAATATAGCGAACTACTGGGTATACTGTTTACGAACAAGCCACGCATTGCTAAGAAAACTTATGGTACAACAACAACAAAATTTCTAGTTACAAACTGCGTAGAAGTTTTGTATACGCGAAACAACAATTTGATATGCTATTTACTAACTGCGTGGCAAGCAAGATAAAAAACAAATTTCTGATTACTAACTGCGCAAAAATTTTATACGCGCAAGACAACAACAAACATGTATACTGTTTATCATCTGCACACTTTTCTAAAAAACATTTTCTACAAAAGACAACAAGAAATATTTTGAAATAAATCCCAAGCAGAAACCTTATCAGCATGAAAACAAAAACAAAAATACACACAGACATACAGGCGCCTATACATCGAATAAACAACATACAACAACAAAATGTGATACAAAGGGAGTAGAATCTTCTAGACATTAAATGGACAAATATAAATAGGGCAGCGTCTGAGTGGATTATCAATCAGTGTAACAATAACCCTCATAAACTAAAGACGTATATCTTAAGTAAATTGTTCTGTAGTGTCAACTTTGTGTAGTTAAAGTAAATAAAATTGTTATTAATTTAAAAACTTTAAAAACTGGTGTTATTTATTTTGCAATAAAGAACTCACAACAAAACGTTTATAAAACGTAACAATATGTCACTTACCATAACCGTCGTATGGCCCATGCGGTCGTCCAGCTACCAAAGTTGGCGATGGTGTCGAAAACATAGGTGGCGGTGGGATGGGACCTATTTCCGATACTGGTATTGGAGGTTCTGGCAATTCGGATAACATAACACCACCAACCATTTTGCCACCACCACCACCACCTCCACTACGGCCATCATGATGATGATGATAATGATGACTACTACCACTACCACTGCTATTACCACCAACACCACCATTTCCGCCTCCAGAAGCATCAGCATATGGTGGTGGTGTACTACCGGGCGGACCACCCATCATGGCATTTGAAGAACCCTCAGGATCTAGAAATGAAAGAAAATATATTTTTCTATAAAAAAATTTATTCATTTATTTTCATTTGTATTTAAAATTTATTATACATGAATTTTTATTTAGGGTGTTTTTTATAGAGGTATATCACTTTGAAATGCTGCAAAATAAAGATGATTTGTTTTTTTTTAAATTAATATGCAACTTAGTTTATTTGGCAGATAGCCTTGTGGCATCATAATTTAAATATGACTTCTGGCGCATGATCGTTGTGGCTGGCTCAAACGAAGTCTAAGCTGCAGGTGCAATTTTCGATCACTTTTTTCCAACACTTGTGACCTTATAATGGCCATTATATGGTGAATGTTATTCTTCAAGTGATCAATCATTGCCGGCTTATTGGCGTAGACTAGCGACTTTAAATATCTCTGCAGAAAATAGTTTAGGGGGCTTAAATCACATGGTCTTAGAGGCCAACTCACGGGTCCGTTACCAATAGGTCTATTGTCCCGGGCTCATCGGTATATTACTAGCGACTTTACATATAACTATAGAAAATACCGAAAAAAATCTAGTGCCCTCAAACCTCACATTTTTGGAGATCAATTTATGGATCCTTAAAGTAAAACTATGCGGTTACCAAACATTTCCTTGAGTAAATCAATTGTGGCATGAGCTGTCTGACATGTTGCGCCGTCTTGTTGCAACTGCAGCTCCTACGCATCAAGGTTATTCAACTGATCAACGAAACAGTCAACAATCAAGGCTCTATAATGGTCGCCATTGACTGTAACGTTCTGAAAAGCATCGTTTTTAAAGATGTATGGATCAATGATTTCATCAGCTTTTAAAGCATATCAAATAGTCAGCTTTGATGGATGTAAATGGTGTCTTGAGGATTATATAGGACAAACTGGACGAACCCTAAAAACAGGATTTACAGAAAACATACGCTCATGCAAACGAAAAAGACAAGACTGCAACTTTGTATTATACCTTGACACTCACGGTCATACACCAAGGGAAATGGATGAATGTATAACCTTACTATATCCTAGCAAACAAGGACGAAGACTAGACATTTTTTAAAACATGGAAATCTACAAAATAAAAAATTTTAACAGTGACATTCTAAACGAACAGGCAAAAACGACCTCAGACACAATTTTCACACCACTAAAACTACTCATACACTCGAACAAACGAAAACACTCTCAGACGGACACACGTACCTTGATAATAATAAAAGACGGAGATATTGAAAATTAGCCGTGCGTAAAATGCCAGCTGGCGGGTATTCTACCTATATAAGTAGATACGACCTTAATAAAAGAAATACCTAAGCCCGAATACTGACCGGTACAGTGTGAACACGGCGTGATAATGTGTCAAAGGCTCTCGCCGTTCATGTCGAACAAACAGCCAGCAAAGAGGGAAAGAAATTTTAACAGTAAACATAAATGTCCGCCAGGTAGCAAGTTCTGTACTTCTATAAAAACCCCCGTTACACGAAACGGAAAGGGTATTAATAAATAAATATTTTAGTCACGGACATCTAAACAAGCTGGCACTTAGAAAAGTCACATTTACTATTTTCCCTACAAAAGGTGACATTGCAAGGCACATTTTATCACAGTATTTAATTTCTTAACAAAGTTAATGTCGATGATATGAAAAAGTTTCTTTCTGTCACGCCAAAGAAATTTTTATATGACAGAAAATCTTTTTTTGCTGCAGTCTAGTCTGTGTTGTGCCTTGTGAAAATTCCATAAAAAAATTATTTTTAATATTTTTTATGTGTCAAGTATAACATTGAACAAACACATTTATAAAAACACACACACACACACACACAAGAACCACAAAAATATATTTGCGGTGTTTTTATTATAGAACAGTAATCACGAAAAAAGGAAACTGCAATATTGATTTACAATATCCATTTCAAATCCTTGCAGTTTTATTTAATAATAAATGTGTCATTTTATTGCAATTCAGACTGTACTACGAAGGAAGAGGGGGAAGGAGATAAAGATATTTTTAATAAATTTCTATACGCAAAAACTTTCATATTTATAATATCGTTTATCGGTTTAAAATTAAAAATTTCAACAAAAAATTTCATGTCTTATATGGGTGTTTTATTTTTAGAGAGGTATAGAATTTTATGTTGGCAACACTTTTTTAACTGCCGACTGTCAAGTGATTAATGTTTAGTTTTCTAAAGCATTTGCGCCAAATAAGCCACTCAAAATAAGATTGCGCCGTTGATCCCGATTTTCCTAAAAGAATTTTGTTTGGCGATCATGAAGAGCATTATTATTCGAATAGATACATCAATAAGCAAGACTATTATTGTAGTTGGAGCCATGATAATCTTTAGAAAAACCGACTGTTTGGTGTGCTTTATGGGCTGATGGAATCATTGATCCATATGTCTTTAACAACGATTCTGGTTAGAACGTTACCATCAAGAGTGATAAATCAGAAACGATTGAGTACTTGGAGGACAACATTCGCCGAGTAATGGTCGATATGCGGTTACTAATGTTGCAAAAAGTTATCGAAAATTTGAGCTGCAGATTCAATTACGTCCGAGCAAGTCATATTTTGGCCGTATGCTAGAAATCATATTTTTGTTTTTAAAAGAGAACTAACACTTCAGGCAACAATGCCTATTTAATCAAGTACCGTGCTACATTCTTTAGGAAAGGAAAAGAGAAGAGATGATACAGATAATGAAAGTAGAAGGATAGTTAGGGAAATTAACTGTCGTATAAAGACAGCACAGTGACCAGTGACCATGCCATCATCACTAAGCAGTCCCCACCGACAGTCAATTTTTATTTGTAGTGAAAAAGAAACGAAAGTCTTTGTTGGGAATCGAACCCACAACCCCCAGGTCTTATAAGCAGTCTTATAAGCTAGTACACTATCTACTAGCCTACAGGCGCATATTTAAATTATGATGCTAGAAGACTATCTACGGAATAAAGTAAATTTTAAATAAATTTAAAAATTTCATCTTTATTTAAAAACGATGCCAGTCAGAACGTTACAGTCAATAGTGATCGTTATCGTAGGGGCTGTGGTCTCAAGAAGACGGCGCAGCATGTCACACAGCTCGTAACACAATTGATTTATTTAAGGACATGCTTGGTAACAGCATAGTTTCACGTTTCGTATCCGTGAACTGGGCTCGAAGATCATCAGAATTAAAAGTGATAAACAATTTTCTGTAGGGATAAGTAAAGTCACTAGTAATACGTCGATAATTCCGGATCTACTTGGGGATCAACAATCGCTGTGTTATTGCGGATATACGCCCACAAATGTTGGTAAACGTGATCGAAAGTGCATCTCCAGATTAGACTGCATCCGTCTTATGTAATTTAGTGCCAGTAGATTCCAATTTCGAATAAAGTAAATTTCGTGACAATTTAAAAAATTTATTTTTATTTTATTTCATTTTAAAATGCTGTACCTCTATAAAAAATCGAAAATAAATATCGCTGTAAAAGGCATTTTTGTGTGGACTAGGCACAATTTAGTAATTCGTATGACGCTGCTTTGGAGGCCCTAATTTCATGACGCTATTACATCTGGGGTATATAGCGGTACTAGTCTCCCAGAATTACAGGAGACTGTAAGAATTGGGCAAGGGAAGGAGGAACAGGGGGGCAGGAGCCAGTATCCCACAGGTATAACGGTTTCTATAATTCCTTGCTTTAGTAGCCCTAATTCCTTGACGCTATTACTTCTGGTGTATATAGCGGTACTAGTCGCCCAGGATTACAGGAGCATGTGAGAAGTGGAGAAGGGAAGAGAAGGAGGAGAAGAGGGGGAAGATCCAGTATCCCACAGGAATAACGGTTTATATTATTTCATGCATTCCTTGAACCACCATGCCATTTCC
The DNA here is from genome assembly GCA_030448955.1 of Trichopoda pennipes. Taxonomy (NCBI): domain Eukaryota; kingdom Metazoa; phylum Arthropoda; class Insecta; order Diptera; family Tachinidae; genus Trichopoda; species Trichopoda pennipes. The sequence continues at coordinate 4,583,200 of JASKUP010000021.1, read as the reverse complement.
TTGCCGCTATTACTTCTGCGGTATATAGCGGTACTAGCTGGCCAGGATTACAGGAGCCCACAAGAATTGTCAAATGGCGGGGGGCTGGAGGAGCCGGTATCCCACAAGTACGACGGTTTTTATAATTCCTTTCTTTGGGAGCCCTAATTACTTGCCGCTATTACTTCTGCGGTATATAGCGGTACTAGTCGCCCAGGGTTACAGGAGCCTATAAGAAGTGGGGAAGGGAAGGAGGAGAAAAGGGAGAGGATCCAGTATCCCACAGGTATAACGGTTTCTATAATTTTTTGCTTTGGGAGCCCTAATTTCTTGCCGCTATTACTTCTGCGGTATATAGCGGTACTAGCTGGCCAGGATTACAGGAGCCCACAAGAATTGTCAAATGGCGGGGGGCTGGAGGAGCCGGTATCCCACAAGTACGACGGTTTTTAAAATTCCTTTCTTTGGGAGCCCTAATTCCTTGCCGCTATTACTTCTGCGGTATATAGCGGTACTAGTCGCCCAGGGTTACAGGAGCCTATAAGAAGTGGGGAAGGGAAGGAGGAGAAGAGGGAGAGGATCCAGTATCCCACAGGTATAACGGTTTCTATAATTTTTTGCTTTGGGAGCCCTAATTTCTTGCCGCTATTACTTCTGCGGTATATAGCGGTACTAGCTGGCCAGGATTACAGGAGCCCACAAGAATTGGCAAATGGCGGGGGGCTGGAGGAGCCGGTATCCCACAAGTACGACGGTTTTTATAATTCCTTTCTTTGGGAGCCCTAATTCCTTGCCGCTATTACTTCTGCGGTATATAGCGGTACTAGTCGCCCAGGGTTACAGGAGCCTATAAGAAGTGGGGAAGGGAAGGAGGAGAAGAGGGAGAGGATCCAGTATCCCACAGGTATAACGGTTTCTATAATTTTTTGCTTTGGGAGCCCTAATTTCTTGCCGCTATTACTTCTGCGGTATATAGCGGTACTAGCTGGCCAGGATTACAGGAGCCCACAAGAATTGTCAAATGGCGGGGGGCTGGAGGAGCCGGTATCCCACAAGTACGACGGTTTTTATAATTCCTTTCTTTGGGAGCCCTAATTCCTTGCCGCTATTACTTCTGCGGTATATAGCGGTACTAGTCGCCCAGGGTTACAGGAGCCTATAAGAAGTGGGGAAGGGAAGGAGGAGAAGAGGGAGGGGATCCAGTATCCCACAGGTATAACGGTTTCTATAATTTTTTGCTTTGGGAGCCCTAATTTCTTGCCGCTATTACTTCTGCGGTATATAGCGGTACTAGCTGGCCAGGATTACAGAAGCCCACAAGAATTGGCAAATGGCGGGGGGCTGGAGGAGCCGGTATCCCACAAGTACGACGGTTTTTATAATTCCTTTCTTTGGGAGCCCTAATTCCTTGCCGCTATTACTTCTGCGGTATATCACAGTACTAATCGCACAGGGTTGCAGGGGCCTGTAAGAAGTGGGGAGGATGGAGTCGGTATCCCACAAGTATGACGGTTTCTATACCGATTACTCCTAAGGTTTTTCGTGGCGAACTTTTCTCTTTTATGTACTTTTGCATTGCAATAGGATGCTGCTAACTATAGGGTAAGAATTGAGATAGTCCTAGAGATTTAAAGCAAGAGTTAGGAAATGGCACTGAAAATCTCGTGCCTACAGTTCCTATTTGGCGATTTCCTATGCAAGCCAGGCATTTAGTGGCTAGACAAACGTTAGGCTGGTGGGAGATATACATTACCAGCATGCGTTGAGGTTTGAAAAATAATATTAAAAATTAAAGAGTCACTCTTCTTACATAGTGAATCCTTCACGAGTGAGTCTAACTTGCGCTACATAGATTTATTAATTAATTAACTAGTTTATGTATTAGGGTCCCAAAAAAAAAATCTCGGGTTAAATATTTCCGAATTGGCATTTCAGTATACCTCTAAAAATATATAAAAATTTGTAATAGTGCTATTTGATTAATCACAGCTGTATATATTTTCTTTGCAATATTTTTTGAACATTTAAGAAATCATTTAAATCGCTAAGATTTTAACTTCATTCTAAATTTTTAGAAAGTTTGTGATTTTCAATAAGAAGATGCTACCCCAGGTAGCAATGAAAATATATATTTTTTTTATTTTAAATGCTTTAGAAACCTTAAAAATCTAAGAAAAAAGTTTTAAAAATGATCACAGATTTAATGAATTTTCACCATTGTAATTTTAAAAATTCCGCTATTTAGCGTTGTTAAGAATGAAATAATTTTAAGAAATCTTCTTTCTTTAAATAAGATTTACGTTATTTTAACTTACAGTGTTCATAGCAGACATTGACACGTCTAGCGAGTTTGTTAGTGCCCAATGTATTGGGTCGTTCCATTTTGGAATTTTGTGTATGGGAATCATGTTGATCACGTCCACTAACCATATGTGAGTGATTTTGTTGGGAGCCAACATTACCGCCACCGGGTGGTGGCAACATTGATCCATGACAGGGTGGCTGTTCGGTATTGGGCGATAGTGTGCCATTACCACCATGTTGTGCATCAGTCTTGTCTTTTCTGGGTTCTGCAAAAGATTGATTGAAGAAATAAATTTTATTAATTTTCAAAAGTTACAATTTAAGAATAAGAAAAGAAAGAAAGAAAGAAGGAAAGAACAGAAAGATCAAGGAACAGTGGTCTCAATGGCCTTAGCTTTAAGGCCAATCCCTAATTACTCAAAGTGTCAGATTTTTATAAAGTTATTACATTCTGTAACTTAAATTTGCAAAGATTTCTATGATTCTAGTGAATTTGTTCAGTTTGAAAGTCGTGATTAATGTAATTAAAAATAGATTTTATAAACAAGCCATAAATTTCTCTAAGTGTAAAATGATAAGGAAATAATAAGAAAAGAAATATAAACACAAATTTTGATAGAATAAATTTAATTTCAATATCCAGTGAATCGATATATATTTTACTGCGTTTCAAAATTTAAAATGACTAAATTTACACCAAGTATAAAGGGTGATCCAAACAAAACGCAAGACGGTAATTTTTAATAAATATTGTTTTTCAGAAAATTATCTTGATTTTTTTTTGTTATGACAGAAGGATCTATGACAATTATGTGTGAAACAAAAAATATTGGCAAAATGTTTGCCACGGCTCACCCCAGTTCCGGTGGTTCACATCTATGCGATGGTATGTTTTCAATGACTTTGAGACATAATTGAACTTCAATCTAGTTACTTTGCCGCATTATCTCCTCCTTTAGGCCTTGAATTGTTCTTGGCTTATTGAGGTTTTTTTTTAAACTCCCCAAAGATAGAAGTACAACAGTGTCAGATTACTTGATCGTGGTGGCCAATTCACGGCCTGTGCTAACACGGCCATTGAATTCATCGCTTAAAAGAGCTATTGTTTCACATACAGCTTATATCCTCAATTTCTGGCCACAAGGACTTCGTTATTATCTGACGATAGCGTATCATTCCCGCGGGCACATTGATATGCCTTGATGGAATCTCATCATTAAGATATCTGGCATTTGGGGGTAAAAGGAAGTCCAGTCCCCTAAAGGGAAACTTCCACTTTATTTTCACGGGAATCAGTAAGCCCCAGAGTTCAGCTTTTGCTGTTCTCTGAAGGGCCAACCTCAATAATCAGTCAGAGAAACAGCTAAATTCCTAAAGAGGCAAATAGCGGAAACTCTGCGGGCTACTGATTTCCGTGGGAATAACGTGGAGCTTCCAGGGGAGCCCAGACTCCTGCTGCCTTCAGGGGATTGGGCTCCCTTATACCCCCAGCAGCACAGGTGTAGATAGTCAACTATTCTATAAAGACCGATAAATGTGCCCCCGGGTGGGGGGCTCGGTACTGATGATGTGATAAGATTTACATCTACACCGGCAGTGAACCATAATCAGATGATGGTCAAACCACTTTGCATGGTATGTAGCGCCATACTCGCCCTAGAAGGCCTTCAGATAGGTAAATCCTCCGGTCACTCCTAGTAGCAATTTCGAAAGCCCGAAGTAGGTCGCAGTCTTCACTCCTTGCTGAAGAGTTGGAGACTATCCAACTCCTGGTACAGAACGCATGAAGCTTAATATAATTAAGAACATAACGGCATTCATACTCACTGGACCTGAACCATTCATTGTGTTTATTGTGAATGATCCGACCTACAAACTCAAACGAGGGCCTCGAAACACACAGCCACCACGATACTTCCGAAGGGCTTACTTCAATAATCAGTCAGAGAACAGCTAAATGCCTAAAGAGACAAATAGCGGAACTCTGGGGCTCTACTGATGCCCGTGGAAATATAAAGTATTGTTCAGTTGGCTCCTGCTAGCCTTGAAGGGGACTGGGCTCCCTTTTACCCCGCAAGACACAAGTCTAGATGACTGTTGTAGGATCCATAAAGAGTATCATGTGCCCCCGAGGGGATAACACAAGTGACACTTTTGTTTTTCTTTTTACTAATAATTTTTATTACAGACCACTCTTAAATTTACCTTAAACTTATACAACTTACTAGTGAGCACGACAACAACGATTCATTGTTTCGCGGCCTTCAAGAGTTCTCGCAGGTTGATACCTACTCTCCAGCCGGCTAGCCTACTGCGTCTCACACTGAAGCGAATAAGATTCTGGTCCAGTCTGAGCAGAACAATTTGTTTGTCCACCAATTTTCGACTAGTTGCGATTGTCACGAACAAAATTCTGAGACAACCTTTCGACGTCTAAATTGGTGTTAGTCTTTTCCACGACTTTGACCGTCCTGTTTAACTAGGGTGATCCATAAAGACATAATGTTTGGGGGGGGGGGGGGGGGGGGTGGCTCGATACTGATGTAAATCTTATCAAGTTCGATGGCGACGTCATGGTAACTGGTAACTGCGTGCTTGATATCATTTTCAAAACAAGTACCGCCCGCCGACGCAGCAAATAATCACTCTGTTCATGAATACACCGTTTGAGGATCCCGATCCTCATTTTCCCAAATGTAGTAATTCTTTTTGTTAACGAATCTACTGAGGTAAAAGTGTGCTAAAGATGATTTTTTTTTTGTAAAGTCATCATGCACTTCTGCCTGTTCAACCATTCGGCGTATTGATGACGCTTGAAATGATCAGCCGGCTTCAGTTTTTGTGTGAAATGATCCTTGTAAGCGTAGAAATTCAAATCTTTATTCAAAATTCGCAACACCGATGTTCGTGAGTTGTTTAATAATTGCAAATGAAATTTTTAAAACTACGAGTGCATGATTCAATTTAAACGTTCCTCGCGAACAGAAACACAAGCGGCGTAAATTAAGGAATATTTTTAAAAGTTAAATTAAATCAACAACGACAATGTTCCGTATACTCTGCTCTATGTCACATTAGGCCAGCAATTTAATTAATACTATCGACTTAGGACTTTTTTGCGCCCTTACTGTTATTTCCCGCAAGGGGGCATTATGTTTTTTATTAGTGCTGCTTTAAAGGATCATCTATTCAAGTATGCAAAAAAGTCGATTTATAATTGGCAGAAAAACTATAGATTTCTTACAGACCAATCCCTCCATCTCTTGCTAAGATTCCCTAAATATCATGGTTGTGTTTAGTTTTATTTAAATTAAAATTTTTACAGGGTTCTTTATAAGCCGTTAAGTCTGTGACTTGACTTAATTAAGTCAACTTAATATGTTATTGCTCGTTTTAGCTTCCTTATAAATAGAAAAATGCCCTCATATATAAAATGCGTTTTTTGCTTAGCTCCCTCAAGTATGCTACTAAAAGCCAATTATTTGCATTAAAAATGCAGTGTTGCCAGATTAAGGCATTTGTCTTTAAAGTAGAGATTTTCTAAAAACGAAATGAGGATAAAAAAATAATTTTTATTTGGGTACGGTTTTCCGTCGACCCTCGTCAAATTTGGTTTGTGAAGGGTCGACGGAAAACCGTACCCAAATAAAAATAAAATCAACCCCGTCGGAAAATCTAAGCACATATCATAAAAAATAACTTTTTTCGACAATAAGGAGATTGTAAGCAACGAAGGTTTTCGAAATTCCCCAAATAGTTCAATAATAATAATATTATTTTTAGGTGGATATTAGACTTTTGGGGATTAAAAACTGTGCATTAGGGGATGTGACTTTATCAGAATCTGGAAACCCTAAATAAATACCTTTAGAGACAAAAGTTAAGTATTTTCATAAACATTTTTACGTTAACAAAATTTTTCTTTGTCGCATTACTTTCATGAAAATGGCCACTTAACATTTAAAATAGAAAATAAAAAATGGCACTGAAGTAGCAAGTTTTGCTTGCTTAATTTCTAAGCACCATTAAGTTGGAATTCATCTTTTAAAAATACTTGTAACAATTTTCTAAAGGGAGTTTTTTTTAATAAATGGAATAAAATAAATATGAATTTTTTAAATTGTTGTCCTCCAAGTAGCCAATCGCTTTACATATTCCCCACGGGTCTGAAACGTGCAAGCTATGTGATTACCAAACGTTTCCTTCAATAAATTAATTGTGGCACGAGCTGTGTGACATGTTGCGGGTGCCTTTTCAAACCACAGCTTCTGCACATCATTGGTTGTTGAATAGCTGAATGAAAAAGTATGTAATTATGGTTCATAGTCACGTTCTGACCAGCGTCGTTTTTAAAGGTGTGCGAATCAATTGATTCCATCAATCCATAGAGCACACTAAACAGCCAGTTTTTTTGGATTTAACCCTTGAGGATTATTATCACTCCGAATACGGTAGTTTCGTTTATTAACGTATCCATTACAAAAAAAGTGAGCTTCACCGCTAAACAAATTTTGCTCATTAAAAACAGAATCAATGGCAATCTTATTTTGGGCCCAATGTGCATAAAATGTTATTGGATTAACATCAGCGCCTGGCCGCGAGACCGTAATCTGACGGTGTTCTTACTACTGGGCGTTAGAAAACATCCATCCACGCTTTAAGATGCACACACACTAGGTGCATATACGACTTAGTAGCCGCCTCTCCCCCTGGGAAACATTGATATGATTTAACGGAATCGCACCGTCATTACATGTGTCAACGGGCGTAAAAGGGAGCCCAATCTCCTTCAAGGCTAGCAGGAGGCAACTGGACAATTCCACAATAGTTCCACGGAAAACAGTAAAGCCTCAGAGTTCAGCTATTTGTCTTTTTAGCCTTTTAGCTGTTCTCTGACTGATAATTGAGGTTGGCCCTTCGGAAGTATGGTGGTGGTTGTGGTGTCGTGGTCCTCGTTTGAGTTGTGTGGGTCAGATCATTCACAATGAATGGTCCAGGTTCAATGAGCATGATAGTGTTCTTAAATTGTATTAAGCTTCTTGCGTTCTGGACCAGAGTTGGACAGCCTCCAACTCTTCTGCAAAGAGTGAGGGCTGCGGCCTGCTCTGAGCTCTTGAAGTTGCAACTAGGAGTGACTGGATGATATACGTATCTTAGGGCTACCTACGGCAAGGATAACGCTACATTTCATTCACAGTGATATGATCCACCGTCTGGTTATTGCTTACACAGCTAGATACAGGCGTAATCGTATCACGCATACGGCTTAGTAGCAATTTTCGAGTGCACGGTAGAAGGGCCGTGCCCCACTCCTTGCTGAAGGGTTGCAGACTATCCCAGTCCTAGTTCTGTTGCATGCGCAAGTTAGGACGTTTTTTGGATATACATTTTTTTTTGTTAACATCTTTTCGGAACTTTGTTCAAAGCCCGATTAAATCACAGCAATCAAGTTACTTTCCGAGGGGTCTTAGCCCTGCGCGAAACTGGTTTTCGTGGTACTAGTGTGTGTAATAAGTAACTGGCTGGACTTCGAGGGTGCTATGTCTCTTCTAGTTTCGGGCTACTGCTAGCTTGGTGCCGCCTTTTACCCCCGAAGGCACATGTCAAGATGAGGAAGAGATCCATCAAGACAGCATGCCCTCGTAGGGAACCCAATGTGCACAACTGTGTGATTAGATTTACATCCGCGGCTGGCCATGAAGCCTTAATCAGATGGTGGACCAAACCACTGCATAATTTGGAACGTCATGCGCGTCCTAGGAAGCCGAAGCTCTAATTCTATGCAACAGAACTTTCTAGTTGCAACTTCGATGATTCCAGAGCACGGCTGCAAATCATCACTCCTTGCTTAAGAGTTAGAGACTTTCCAACTCCTGTCCAGAACACATGTATAGCATGCTCACTGGCCTGGATCATTCAGCTAGCGTATCATTAACGGCGAAATGATCCTGGCCACCATATTAAACAATAGACCTAATATGGGGCCGCGAAACCACAACCACCACGATACTCCCATATAGGGGCCAACCTCAATAATCAGTCAGAGAACTATTAAATGTCTAAAGAGACAAATAATGAACTCTGCGGCTTACTGATTCTCGTGGAAATAAAGTGGAGTTTCCAGATGGCCCCTGCTGCCTTCAGGGGACTGGGCTCTCTTTTTTCCCAGTTGCACTGTGTCTAGATAGTGGAATTTTATAAAGACGATATATATGTGCCCCCGGGGGGTAACCAAATGTGCACAGTTTGGAAGCATGTGGCAATATCAGTTTATTCATGCTGAAATGTCAAACTAAACATAAACCATTTGGCAGCTGACAAAATGGCCCCCAGCTAAAGTGTTGCCAACTTAAAGTTCTATACCTCTATAAAAATGACTTTTATTTAATATTTTATTTTACTTTTTCCACCCTGTTTCACCTTGAGCAATAAGAATAAAAAGTATTAAATTTATTTATATTTTTCAACAATTTTAGCTTCTTTTGAAATCTTAACTGTTTGGAAGGGTAGAAATAAAAATGGAGAAATAAAATAAAGCCTGAAAGAAAAGTAATGTTGTAGTGATTAGATTTGGTTGTAGAAAAAGATAAGAAGCTGATATTATGAGTATTATTATTTACTTTTAGGCCTTAAAGTTGGCAATGAATTATGTCAGCAATTTTAAAGGAATTTTTAATTTAAAAAATTTTTTATTTTGTTCAGTTTCGGGATTCTTGCTTAAGGGCTTCTAAAACAATAACGGTGAGGAAATGTGGGTTTGAGTAGAAGTTTTAAATCAATAGAGGGTAAATTTAAAAAAAAAAGATATATAATTTTAAGTTTTATTGTTTTAAAGAAATAGCATACATTTAAGAGCCTAGTTGATATGAAAAAATGTTGCCTAAATTTAGGCTGAATAAAAACCTTGATGACAAAATTTATTTTTTGATAATATTTAGAGTGTTTTTTATTTTCAATTTAATAATTTATTTAGACAAATATTGGTGCTACACAACTATTTAAAATAATTTTAATTGAAAAATGCTTAAAATAAATAAATAGAATTAAAAACAATATTTTTAATAGACATAAAAATAAAAGGAACAATTTTTATAAAGCAAAGCAAGCAAAAATAACAAAAAAATCAATTAAATAAAATTGCAGCGCTAAACATTAAACAAACATTAGTGGTTGTTATTGTTGATGTTATGTTAGATACATATTTGCACATTTGTATCAACAAAGAAAATACACTGAATGAAATGAAAAACGAAATATAAATTTGAAATTAAAATTTAATAGAACGCCAGCCATCAAATATTGATTTGTAATGATTAAAAGAAATCAAATTTAAAATAATAAAAAATATTATTTCAACTATAATGTGATGATGACGATGATGGAGGACATTGTCAATGAAGATAATAAAATCTATAAAAACAAAAAAAAAATCATTAACGACGCCATTATTAATTTGCTACGTTTATTTAAGTATGAATAAAATGTACACAAATCTAAAAAAAACAACAAATAAACACTGGCCAAACTAGAAAGGAATAAAATTTGGAGAAAAAGAAAAAATAAATTATATTTCACCCACGCAACGACAAAACAAAAATGTTAAATCGCCACATTTCAAAAGCGTAGAGTGATATGTGATGGAATAAATCAATTTTTGGAAGGGTAACATGTCTATTAATTGGTATTTCCTTGATCACAAGTTAATAATTTATTGTTGACAGTGTTGCCAATAAAACATTTTTATTTTTCCAGATTTATTTTAAACTATACCCTTTTTAGCTGCGGGGTGGAATTTTTGTTAAAGGACCAAAAAATTCTATTTTTATTTTTATATAATTTAAATTTAATCATAGAGTTATTTACAGTGGTGGCTAAAAGATACACGAATAGACATTAAGGTTCATTGTCTAGATTCCAGCTTAATGGAAGAAATTTAGGATATATATCCAGATGGCATGTGGGTAGTGCCAGATTCCATACAGCCAACACGAAACAGTGGCTTTTTTTTGCAATAAATTCAATGGCTGTGTTATATAGCGCCACATAGTGGGCAATTTTGTAAGTTGGCGTTGCATTTTATATTTTTGTTTGCTTTATAAAAATTGTTCCTTCTATTTGTATTTTTATGTCTATTAAAAAATATTGTTTTTAATTAATATTTAAATTAAAGTTATTTTAAATAGTTGTGAAGCACCAATATTTGTCTAAATAAATTATCAAATTGAAAATAGACAAAGCACTAACCGTAATAAACAATTAAGGTTTGTCATCAAGGTTTTTATTCAGCCTAAATTTAGGCAAAATTTTTTTTTATTTACTAGGCTCTTAAATGTATGCTATTTCTTTAAAACAATGTAAGTTAAAATTATATATCTTTTTTAAAATTTATCTACTGTTGATTAAAAACTTCTACTCAAACACACATTTCCTGACCGTTATTGGCTTAGAAGCTCTTAACCTAGAAGCTGAAACTGAATAAAATAAAAAATTTGTTTAATTAAAAATTCCTTTAAAATTGCTGACATAATTCATTGCCTACTTTTATAATAATACACAGTAGCAGCTTCTTATCTTTTTCTACAACCAAATCTAATCACTTTAACATTACTTTTCTTTCAGGCTTCATTTTATTTCTCCATTTTTATTTCTACCCTTCCAAACAGTTAAGATTTCAAAACGAGCTAAAATTGTTCAAAAATATAATTAAATTTAATACTTTTTTTCTTATTGCTTAAAGTGAAACAGAGTGGAAAAATTAAAATAAAATATTAAATAAAAGTAAGTTTTATAGAGGTATAGAAGTTTAACTTGACAACACTTTAACTGGCGGCCATTTTACCAGCTGTCAAATGGTTTATGTTTGGTTTGACTTTTTAACATGAATAAATTGATATCTCCACAACGCATCCAAATTGTGCATATTGGAGAGCAAGAAGTAATGGTGGATCTCTTTTCCATCTTAACATGTGCCTTCAAGGATAAAATGCGATATCAGTCGCTTGGGTTAGCAGGGGCCCGAAACTGGAAGAGACATAGGACTCTCGAAGTCCGACCAGTGACTCAGAAACACAACTGGTACCACGGAAGAAAGTTTCCCGCAGGGCTACGGCCCTGTTCTAGTTATTGCTGAGGCCCCTCGGTGAGCATGTGGATGCTGTGGTTTAATCGGGCTTTGAAGAAAGTTCCGGAAAGAACATTTAGTTAATATTTTGTTTCACTTATATTTGATCCTTGTAGATCCTTCTGTTTTAACACAAAAAAAAAAATATATTAAGATAATTCTCTGAAAACGTTTTCTTTAATTCACTATCGTTAACAAACATCGTATATTTAGGTTGGATTTATCTGTTAGCCACTACTGTGTGTTCATCACAATTTTACACAGTTGAAATTAGAGCAATTTGTGCTGTTATTCTTGTGTTTGCTAAATAGATTTAAAAAGAAAACATTTCAATGATAATAAATAAAATTTTAATCCCTTCCCCTTCCCCTACATATTTTAAAGGCTGTAAATTTTATTTGTTGGAAATTTTTTTGTATTTTCTCCCCACAATTTTTTGTTGTTGTTTTTGATAAATATTTTCTAATGACTGTTACGAATTTTTTATTCAATTGTAAATAAAATTTATTGTTGTTTACAGGAGAATTACTTGTTTGTTTGTTAGTTTGTTTGTAGGAACAATTTATTTCCAATTAACCTGAACTTGTTGAAAACTAAATTGAGTGTTGCAAGGACTGTGTTTGTATGTCTTATTTGTCCACATTCATTCTTGCGGTAGCAGGGCAGCACACTAAAAATATTTTTTCATAAAATAAACAGTCGATGTTTTGTTTAAGTAAAAGAAAAAATGAAAAAAAAACTCTTAGAAAAATATAAAATAAATTCCTAAAATATTTTTTTTTTATAAAAATTGATTTGTTAAATTCACCTACAAACTAAGTAGTTCATAATGACACATACCCACACACATACATACCCACATAAGTATTAAATATAAAATATAGACATATAACATCATAATAGCAAATAGTTTTCTTGAGATTATTTGGCATTAAGCCAGGAAAACAAAATATTTATTGAAGAGAAGATTTGCAGATATTTGAAAAACACACTTATACACTCAAACCCACACAAATGCACATATACACACACGCACACACACACACATAAAGCAAAATTATTATTATTTGTATTTGTAAAAAAATGTGGAAAATGAAATGTTGTACCTTAAAATGAATCAGGATAGCAGACATAAGTATTTGTTATTATCAGAATATAGTTGTCGGCAAATAACTCCTTATGGGTATGCAATTACAGGGTGATTCATACAAAATTTTCCGTTGCCTAATTTTGGAAATTTTTAATTTGCATTTAATGATGCAGTGAGAGAGTTACGTGAAATTTTTGGGACAAACAATGTGCCAACAAAAAGCACTATTTATCGTGTAGTGAATGATTTCGAAGAAAGAGAGTTTGTAGGTGATAGGTCCAAGCATGTACTACAACGTACTGTAAGATCAGCTGTAAACATTACTGCTGCGCAAGAATGTGTTTAAAACAATCCATCAACCTCAATTCGACTCGGTGTTCAGCAGCTTGATCTTTAAAGAACAACATTGGCCATAATTTTTTACAAGAATTTGCATTTGTTTCCATGTAAGATCCAGTTGACACAAGAGTTCCTTCCACAAGGTCATTTACGGCGCCGTACATATGCTAATAGAATCTTACAGGCACGTCCATGACAACTCCGATTTTCATGAAAAAATCATATTAAGGAGGGACGAGGCATATTTTCATTTGAATGGACATGTGAATAAACAGAATAGTCGGTTCTGGAAAATGGGCAACCCTCAAATTATTCAACAGTCATCTTTGCATCCATTAAAAGTGACAGTCTGGTGTGCAATTTGGTCAGGAGGAATCATTGGACTTTACTTTTTTGAAAACAAAAACGACATAACGGTAACTGTGAAACCACAAATGCCTGCTTTAGACTCGATTAACAATATGTGGTATCAACAAGACGCTGCCACATTGCATTTGGAGTTTACTTCTTCGAAAGGAAAGTGGCGCAACAGTAACTGTGAGTAGAGAGTGATATCGTGGTAGGATTGAAAACTTTTTAACGCCACAACTGCATGCTTTGGACTCGATTAACATGTGGTATCAACAAGACGGTGCCATATTGTACACAGCCAGGATTACAATGGAGTTACTGCGTGAGACCACTTTGCACAACAAGTTATATCGAGAAAGGGTGATGTTGATTGGCCTGCACAGTCGCCTGCAAATCAGAAACACTTGAGCAACTCAAACTAAGTATTCGTGATGACATTTATGAAAAACCACGTGAAATGTGTGAGAATGTTTAATGAAAAAAGGGCTCGCATTTGTGAGAGGCTAACAAAAGCAGACATTTATCTGATATTGCCGACATTAAATAAAACATTTATCAATCTAACATCTATTCTCTTTCATTTAATCAAAAATTATAAATAAACAGAGTAGTATACCTTCCCGGCGGACAGCTCTGTATTTATTAAAAAAACAGGAAAACCTTTTTTTTTAAATAAAAAACCTTTAACAATAAAACATTTAATTCCTCCCCCCCCACCCGGGGTCACATTTATCGGTCTTTATAAAATACTTGACTATCTAGACCTGTGCTGCTGGGGGTTTAAGGGAGCCCAGTCCCCTGAAGGCAAGCAGGGAGTCAACTGGAAGCTCCACGTTATTTCCACGGGAACCAGTAAGCCCCAGAGTTTCCGCTAATTGTCTCTTTAGACTTTTAGCTGTTTTTCTGACTGATTATTGAGGTTGGCCCTTCGGGAGTATCGTGGTGGTTGTGGTTTTGCGGCCCCAAGCATGAACTGATTTAGTGGGCCAGAATCATCTCGCCTTTAATAGCATCAACGGGTGAATGATCCGGATCCAGTCATGTGTTCTCGACCAGGGGTTGGATAATCTCCAGCTCTTCAGCAAGGAGTAGTGGTTTGCAACCCTGCTTTGGAACCCTGCTTTGCAACCGCTGAAATTGCAACTAGGAAAGACCTGTTACTAGAATTAGTCCTCGGCTTCCTAGGACGTGAATGACTGTGCTTTTCATTGCCAGTGGTTTGACCTACATCTAATTAAGGCCTACGGCCAGGTGCGGATGTAAATCTCATCACGAAATGTGAACTGTTTGACATGTTGACTTGTTTTGTCAATTTCGAGCTGTTTGACATGTTGTCTCGTTTTGTTGAAACTACAGCACCTGCAGATCATGGTATTTAAATTAATGAGCGAAAATAGCGATCACTATTTAATGTCACCTTCAACCGTTCTGAAATCTTATCACGAAAAACATTTAATTGATACAACATTTTTTTTCTGTATAGTAATAAAAATTCCGATAATTGAAATGGTTTTAAATTCGCCTACACTTTATTGATCACCCTGTATTCATTTGCCCTCACATAATTCTTATGCCGCAGTGATGTTTGTGTTACAAAATAAATGTGAACATAAATATTGACATTAATGAAACCTTCATATATGAAGAATTGCACTATAACTGTGGTATTTGTTGTTAGTTCAAATAACTCATATACATATTTCAATAACAGGCTACAAACAGCACATCATAAACTTACGAATCAAAGTTATGAAGGGAAGGATTTTAAGAAATATTTATTATTATTATTTACAGGCATCTCAATATTTATTTCATTCAGTCTTCATCTTAAAGGCAAAATGGAAGAAAATAAATCAAATGTTTAATGATTTAATAATAGATAACTAAAGGTATTCAAACTTATTACAGATAAGTATTTGCTTTATAGATTAACATACTCGTATTAGTTAGTTAAGGTTTTAAGAAGGCCAATACATTATAAAGGGTCCACCATTTAACGTTTGTTTTCTTTTTTTCAACTAGTGCTTATTTCATGAATGGCAACACTTAGCTCATGTTTAAATTTGACAGATAATTCGTTTTATCCTTTCGCTGAACGAATATGGTTGTGAATACGCTTGAACAACGCTGGGAAGTATTACGACATTACTTTGAAAATCATGCTAATGTTGCAGAATGTGTGCGCAAGTTGCATACGGATTTTGGAAGAGGAGAAGCACCGTCAGCTCCGTATGTTTGTTATATTGTGAAAAAAGTGAAATAAACTGGCATCCTCATCGATAAACCAAAGCGTGAAAAGCCAAAAATCAGTGCGTACACCCGAGAATATTGCTGCTGTGGCAGAAAGTGTGCGTGAAGCACCATCAACATCACCGTCGTTCTTAACAATTGAATATTTCAAAGACATGATTGCGATGAATTTTACATAAAGACCTTGGTTCCCCCCGAGGGCACATTATAGTCTTTTTGGAACCTACTATTCCATTTAGATTTGTGTCTTGCAGGGTAAAAGGGAGCCCAGGCCCCTCAAAGGCTAGTAGGAGTCGCCTGGACAATCCACATATTTCCACGGGAAATCAGTTGCCCCAGAGTACACTATTTGTTCTCTTTAGCCAATGATGTGCTCTGACTGGTTATTGAGGTTGGCCCCTATATGGGAGTATCGTGGTGGTTGTGGTTTCGAACCCTCGTGAGAGTTTGTAGGTCGGACCATTCAAATTAACACAATGAATGGTTCAGGTCCAGTGAGTATGAATGCTGGCGTGTTCTTGATAAATAAGAGCTTCATGCGTTCTGGACCAGGAGTTGGAAAGTCTCCAACTCCTCAGCAAGGAGTGAGGGCACGGCCTTCTCCGGACTTTCTAAATTGCTACTAGGAGTGACTGGAGGATATACGTATCCGAAGGCCTTCTAGGGCGTAGTTGGTGTCCAATCAACTAAGTGGTTTGACCATCATCTGATTATGACTATATAGTCGGTGCAGATGTAAATCAAATCACGCATAAAGACCTTGGTATGACGCCATACAAAGTCCAATTGGTTCAGGAGTTTATATTTATTTGAAAAAAAAAGAAGTTTTTTTGGCGGACCCTTTAACTTTAGCATAGTGGCGTTTACATATGCCACAACAACATATTTATAACTTGACTTGCAATCAATTCAATTCCCAAGCAAATTAGTAAATTTCAAAAGGGAAATATCCAAAGCATATACTCGTACATTCCTTTTATAAGACAATCTCGTTAGTTACATGTCTATTATATCACATTAAGTCGACGTCGACATTATCTTGAGGGTAAATCAATGTTAGGTAAAAGTATTGTATTGACGCCGTTAATTTTAAACAAGTTATGTTGTGACTATAGATTTTCTGACAGTTGAAAAACTAATTAAATATCAGGTGTTTTTTACAGAGGTATAGAAATTTTTTTAACTCGCGACCATTTTACGAGGGCTGCTATTTATATTGGCCTGGTAACACTGACTGTTGCTAGGCACCAGCTGATGTTTCCAGTGCAACCTTTTCATTGTTAAACATAACCTCAACCAAAAGATTTTGTTATTTTATTGTTGTTAGTGTTAGTGATAGCAGGTTGAAAAAGTGATCTGAGAAGAAAATGGAATTAACTCGTGAACATTATCGTGCAATAATTTTTCACAACTTTCGACGTGGCCTGACACGACAACAGTGCACAGATGAACTTAATTCCTTATATGGTAATAAAGCACCTTCTTACAGCACCATTAAAAACTGGTACAACAAATTCAATCGTGGCCGACAATCATGAATGTCGTCCAAGAACGGTTGTTGTGCCAGAAAACATCGCAGCTGTGCATGAGCTGATAAAGCAGGATCGTCATGTAACATATCGCGAGAATGAGGCATCTGTAGGGATTGGTATGACAAGCAGCAATAAGATCTTGCATGAACATTTGCATGTGAAAAAGGTTTGTTCACGTTGGATACCGCATAACCTGACAAACGCACAAAAGGATGCTCGTGTTGATTGGTCACAAGAAAATGTTGAAGAAATTCGCTTAAGGTGCATCAAAAGCAGTTTATAATATCTGCACAGGTGACGAATCACGAGTATACTCATATGGTCTTGAAACAAAACAGCAATCCACCGTATAGGTCTTTCAAGGCGAGCGAAATCCCACCAAAGTTGATCGTGGAAGATGCAAATCAAAGCAAATGGTTGCCTGTTTCCGCGGCATTACCGGCCATGTGGCGACTGTGCCATTAGAGCAACGTAAGACGGTTAATTCGGCATGGTACGTACACCACTATTTGTTTGCCAGAAGTCTTTGAGAAACTTCGGGAAAAGTCAAAGAAAAGACGCATGGATTCTGCAACACGACAATGCGAGCTGTCACCGATCGACTAAAACAATGGAGTTTTTGACAGGGCAAAACATTGAATTGATGGGTCAACCGCCGTACAGCCCTGACTTGGCACCTAATGACTTCTTTTTGTTTCCGAACATCAAGAAAAACCTGGATAACGTGGACAACGGTTTCCTACACCTGAAGAAGCAGTTTCTGCATTCAAAATCCATGTTTTAGAAGTATCTAAATCGGAGTGGAAAAAGTGCTTTGAAAATTGGTTCCAACGCATGCAAAAGTGTATAAATCTTTATGGAGAATATTTTGAGAAACAATAAAATAGATTTTGTCCTTAAATGCTTGTGTTTTCATCCTTAGACCACAAATATAAATAGCAGCCCTCGTATCAGCCGTCAAACGATTTTTTTTTTGGTTTGGTATTTTAACATGAATAGATCGTCGCTTGAATAGCGCTTTTGAAATTGGTCCCAAAATAAAATTTCCGTTGATTCCGATTTTCATAGGAGAATTCTATTTAGCGACGAAGCTCGTTTTTTTGTCAATTAAAAACCCCAATAAGTAAAACCGTCATTATATGACTCATTTCCCTCCGGGGGCACATTGATAGGTTTTGATGGAAATCCATCATCACTACATGTGTCGTCAACTGGAGAAAAATGGGAGTCCAGTCCCCTGAAGGCTAGCAGCTTCACGTTATTTCCACGGGAATCAGTAAGCCCCAGAGTTGAGCTAATTGTTGCTTTAGCTTGTTAGCTGTTCTCTGTCTGATTATTGAGGTTGGCTTTTCGGGAGTATCGTGGTGGTTGTGTTTTTGCGGCCCTCATGAATTTTAATCATTCACCTTCAATGAGAACATTGGGTAAATAATGCGGATCCAGTGCGCATGCTTGTCATGTGTTCTGGACCAGGAGTTGAATAGTCTTCAACTCTTTAGCAAGAAGGCTTCGAAACCTCCGGAATTGCAACTAGGAATAACCTGTTGTTAGAAATTAGTCTTCAGCTTTCTAGGGCGAAAATGACGCTACATTTCATCCACAGTGGTTCGGCCACCATCAGGTTATGACCTAGCGGTCGGTACTGGTGTAAATCTTATCACGCATTACATGACTCATACTAAAAGGTGTTTTTTTTAAGCTAGATAGAACTTTAAATTGTAAAAAGTAACACAAAAAATGAAATTTTGATGAAACATTTTTTTTATTTGTTTCAGTATACTCTGACAAATCATCATGAATAGACTCTCGCTTGAACAACGCTACGAAATTATCCAAATTTACTTTGAAAATCAGTCGTCGATTCGCGCAACTTATAGACGACTTCGTCATTTTTATGGCGTACATAATCGTGCATCTAAACAAGCCATTCGAACTGTCGAACTGTCGATAGATTTCGTACCACATACTCTCTAGAGGATGCAATAACACCAACACGTCGAAGGAATGTGCGTACTGAAGAGAATATCGCCGCTGTAAACGAAAGTGTGGAAGAAGATCAAAATTTATCAATTCGTCGTCGGTCGCAGGAATTGGGGCTCTGTCCGTCCGTCCACTACGTGGAAAATTTTGCGCAAAGATCTCGGCCTACACCCGTATAAGATCCAGCTGGTGCAGGAATTGAAGCCACGAGACCATTATATGCGTCGTTCTTTCGCCGATTGGGCTTTAGAGCAGTTGGCAACTGACCCGTTGTTTTATCGCAAAATTGTGTTCAGCGATGAGGCGCATTTTTGGCTTAACGGGTTTGTTAATAAGCAAAATTGCCGCATATGGAGTGAGACCAATCCACAACAGACCCTACAGACTCCATTACATCCAGAAAAATGCACCGTTTGGTGCGGTTTTCACGCTGGTGGCATCATCGGACCTTATTTCTTCAAAAATGAGGCCGGAGCTCGCGTTACGGTCAATGGAGATCGTTACCGCACCATGATCAATGATTTTTTGTTTGAAAATATGGATGACATTGATCCGGACGAGATGTGGTTTAAACAGGATGGCGCTACGTGCCATACAGCGAACGCAACCATCGACTTATTGAAATCAAAATTTGGCGATAAGTTGATTTCGAGAAATGGACCTGTCAATTGGCCTGCAAGTTCGTGCGATTTGACACCACCCGACTATTTCCTGTGGGGCTACGTGGTCACTGGTTTATGCTGATAAACCAGCAACAATTGACGCCTTAAAGGACAGCATTGTTCGTGTTATTCGTGACATACGCCCAGCAGTGCTCGAAAAAGTGGCCCAAAATTGGACGTCCAGAATGCGCTTCGTCAAGAACAGCCGCGGTGCCCATATGCCCGAAATCATTTTCAAATGTTAATGTCACGTATTGATCCTTCGAATAAAAAAGAAATTTTGATTACAATTTAATTTTTTGTGTTATTTTTTACAATTTCAAGTTCTATCGGGCTTAAAAAAACACCCTTTACATGCATTTTCCTACATTGAAAGTGACAGGAAAGCATGCTGGAGGGAGTTTATTCCTCATACGAACTGTTCTGCTAAAAAAACGAATTTTTTTTTTTTTTATGAGCAGCAGCTAGGTAAGCGTTAAATACCATAAAACGACCTTGAACACATTTCAAAGCTTTTATTATTTATTTTTAATTTTATAAAATTATTAACTAAATATATTTAGCATAAACATATGTTTTCTTCTTCTTATTTTTTTCATTATTTGTTTAAAAAACTTTGTGTTTATTTCCTTTATAATTTTCGTGGTCATGGTAAATGTTTTTGTTTTTCGATTTTGGAATTTAAGACTTCCATAGTGTTTGGGGGTGTTGTTTAAATTAAAATGCTTGAGATTTTTGTTTATTTTTTCGTGTTTTGTTTTTTTCTTTCCAATTAGCGTCATTCATTATCATGTGTTAAAAATGTTTTGTATATTTTTTTAATTTTTGCTTTTTTTAATATCCGTGGGTTTTTTCCTCAGTGTACGTTTGTTAAAAGAATAAAATTTCATTCATTAAAAATTTTTTTCTATTTCAATTAATTTTGAAAAGCATTTAGAAAAGGGTGTGAGCAGTTAGGAAATATTTTTTTTTTATAAATCTTGAATGATTTTATTTGTCTTTAGTCTTTTATTCAATTTTTGTTTTGTTTTATTCATTTAATGACGTGTTTGCATTTTGAATGGCTTCCTAGTTTAAGGTGGGCGCAAAAGTGTTCTGTTTTAATTTTATTTTGTAATAAATTATTATTATTATTTTTTAAACCTGATGTAACTTTTACATTGACATTTAATAAAATAAATTGTAGTTTTTCTTTTTTCTTTTTTTGTTCTTAAATAACTGAAAGTTGCATCCGTTTGGATATTTGCAAATCGTTTATATCTCCCAAACACACCTTGTGGTAGTATACCGGGAAGGTATACTCTACTTTCTTTGTTTATAATTTTTGATTAAATGAAGAGAATGTACCCTTATATTGATAAATGTTGTGACGACCAAAAGTCGGCAGGCTTGGTGTTGGACTACATAACACAATCAATTAAACTGTATACCTTGTTACACATTTCTAAATTTCTATTGTTTAATGAATTTCATACACTTTAAATATTTTATAATTGCATTTATTGTTTTTTTATTTCTTTAACTTTATTATTGAATAAAATACTTTAAATTTTAATGCTATTAATTTTAAGACAAAGAATAGACGTTAAGAAGCGCCACCTATTGACATGTAGAGGATAGATTTGAAAGAAAAAACATACCATTAAACACAACCCTAAACAGTCACAAGCAACTGGCGTTTAGTGGTATGGGTGTGTATGTGTGCCTAGCAGAGACCTATAAAAGCGGTATACTTGGGTATTTTAGAAGACTTAGACCACGTGCAAGCAACCGGGCAAAACTTCTTTTAAGTAAGTTAGAATTTTGTTCAACTTAAATAAAATCGCCTTGGGAATAGGGGTCAGCTCGGTTAATCAAAGCCATAATTTTATTCCATATTTTATTCTGGCTTCACCTGGCCAGAATTTTATTCGCCTAGGTGACGAGGGAAAGAGCAAGCCTGCGCTTTGTTCAGCCAGGCCAAAATTTTATTCGCAATAGGACGGCCAAAGTTGTGGAAAAGGCTAACACCAATTAAGACGCTCAAAAGGTTGTCTCAGAATTTTGTTTGTGACAATCGCAACTAGTCGAAAATTGGTGAACAGGCAAACAGTTCTGCTCAGACTAGACCAGCATCTTATTCGCTCCAGTGTGAGAAGCAGTAGGCTCGCCAGCTGGAGAATAGGTATCGACATGTGAAAACTCTTGAAGGCCGCGAAACAATGAATCGTTGTTGTCGTGCTCAATAGTGAATTGTATAATTTTAAGCTAAATTTAAGAGTGGTCTGTAATAAAAATTATTAGTAAAAAGAATAACAAAAGTCTCACTTGTGTTATCCCCTCGGGGCACAAGATAGTCTTTATGGATCCTACAACAGCCATCTAGACTTTAGTATTGCGGCGTAAAAGGGTGCCCAGTCCCCTTCAAGGCTAGTAGGAGTCAACTGGACAATCCACTATATTTCCACGGGAATCAGTAGCCCGCAAAAAAATTATGTCACGAATCCTGGACGTCGCAAGCTCTATCCCAGCGTATCGCGACAACGCGAGTTATAATGTTTTATTTAATGTCGGCAACATCAGATAAATGTCCGCCTCTGTTAGTCTC
Source organism: Trichopoda pennipes (assembly GCA_030448955.1). Classification (NCBI taxonomy): domain Eukaryota; kingdom Metazoa; phylum Arthropoda; class Insecta; order Diptera; family Tachinidae; genus Trichopoda; species Trichopoda pennipes. The sequence continues at coordinate 4,561,005 of JASKUP010000021.1, read as the reverse complement.
ACAATTTCGGTTCCTTATGAGCATATTTTTCATTACATTCTCACACATTTCATGCGTTATTTCATTAATTTCATCACAAATATTTTGTTTGAGTTCCTCAGGCGTTGCTGGAACTTGGAGGCCAATCAACATCACCATTTCTTAAAATAAATTGGTGTGAAAAGAGGTCTCGCGGTAATTTCAATGTAATGCTGGCTAAATGCAATGTGACAGCGTCTTGTTGATACCATATATTAATCGAGCCCAAAGCATGCATTTGTGGCGTTAAAAAGTTTTCAATCATATCATGATATCGCTCCACATTTACAGTTACCATTATGCCATTTTCATTTTCAAAGAAGTAAAATTCAATGAGAACGTCTTCCTAAATTGTAAACCAGACTGTCACTTTTAATGAAAGCAAAGGTGATTGTTGAATAATTTGAGGATTTCCTATTCCCCAGAACCGACTATTTTCGTAGCACACCAGGCAACCATGCCTATTTGCCTATTTAGTCAAGTACCGTGCTACATTCTACAGGAAAGGTATAGAAAGAGATGCAACAGGTGGTGAAAGTAGAAGGATAGTTACGGAAATTAACTGTCGTATAAGACAGCTGAGTGACCAGTGACCATGCCTTCATCACTGAACAGCCCCACCGACAGTAAATTTTTATTTGTAGTGAAAAAAACCAAGGTATTTGTTGGGAATCGAACCCACAACCCCCAGTCATCTAAGCTAGCACACTACCTACCAGCCTGCAGGGGTACCGATTCTCTTTATTCACATGTTCATTCAAATGAAAATGCGCCTCGTCACTCACCTCTCATCGTCACAGTAGTCGATGGTTGATTTTGATAAAATGTCTTAACGATTAAAACACGTTGGCTATCGAATACTTTTCCATAATAAACTTGTCACGTGTCTATTTCACAACTGCAAAATGGTGGTAAATTATGTAGTAAAAATATTTGAATGTAAAGAATAAAAATATCTTAAATTTTACATTCTCTAGAGATTAAAAAAAATTCATGGCTGCACTAATTTTTTTGCTCTCTTATTTTAATTTAAAAGACACACTAGAAAAATAAATTATAATTTTTTTTTAATAAATAGAATTAAAAATGACAAAGATATCATTAGCATAGAATTTATAAAACGCAACAACAACTGTTGTATAAATCTGAAAATTTGTTGCAAATGAGTCATCAGCCAAATTTGTCAACACGATAAATCATTTTATATTTTTCACAAAAAAAAAAATTTTTTTTCGTTTTAAATCTTTGCTAAATCTAAATTATAATGAAGCGAAATAACATGAAATAGCAAAAGAGAGTATACAAAATAACAAGTGAAATAAATACTTAAATGTCATAAAAATCAATGCAGAAAAGTTGGACAAAAGGAAAAGTTTAACAAACAGAAAGCTTAAATTCACTACAGACTGCTAAGCAGGTATGAAGGCCGGCTCTTAAAACTAGTCCTCAACTTAAATTTAAATGCATTGTTGAGCATGCTTGTGCATGACTTACTTTTATTTAGATATTTACATTATTATCATTTTGCTCTTAATTTGTCACTGAAGGCAGATTTGCGATAAATTTTTAACTTGAACTGATGACGAATGTTTAAAGTAGCGCTAAAGAGCGTAAATGAGAAAATGTGAGCGAATGAGAATATCTCTTTTGAAAGTGTTTTTAAGTTATATCAGACTTTTATTATATAATCGCTGTCTTGTAGCTTAAAGTTAGCAACACTTTTTTTAACTAGCGGCTGTCAAATGATTTATGTTTAATTTGGTTTGGTATTTGAAACATTAATAGACTGATGCCTGAACAACACTTCTAAATTGCTTAGATGGGAACGCCCCCCCCCCTCCCGGGGGTACATTAATACGTTTTGAAGGAATCTCACCGTCATTACATATGTCAACGGGGGTAAAAGGGAGCCCAGTCCCTTTCAAGGCTAGTAGGAGCCAACTGGACAATTCCACTATATTTCCACGGGAATCAGTGAAGCCACAGAGTTCAGCTATTCTCAGACTAATTATTGAGGTTGGCCCTTTGGGAGTATCGTGATGGTTGTGTGTTTCGAGGCCCTCGTTTCAGTTGTGTAGGTCGCATCATTCACAATGAACACAATGAAGGGTCCTAGTGCAGTGAGCATGATTGCGGTTGTGTTCTAAAATTTTTTTCATGAACAACCATGATGTGTGGGATGTGTGATTTCCACAAGATGGCGCAATATATCACATAGCTCTTGCCGCAATTGATTTAATGAAGCAAACGTTTGCTAATCACATAGTTTCACGCTTCGGACCCATGTATTGGCCTCCAATATCGCAGTGGAAAAGTCATTAAAAATTATATCTCCAGATGAGACTGCGTCCAAGCCAGCTGTAGCGGTTATGTGACAGAAGTCATATTTAAATTATAATGCCATAAAAATACCTTTTGAATACTTTAAGTTTCATGTCAACCTAAAAAAAATCATATTTGTTTTATTTCATTTTAAAGTTCTATACCTCTATAAAAAATACCCTGTATAAAATACAAAATGATAATGGTAATCCCTGACAATATTATGGTCTAAGAATGTATTTTTTATGTCTTATTTTATTTGTTAAAATATCGAATTTTAATTATATTTTGATTACTCACGAACACATTAAAAAATATTATTATTATGATTGTATGGTTGCGAAGACTATAATATGTTTTAGTATTAAGTAGATTATAACATATGATATGATCTGACAATAAATTAACATCATGTGAACCACTTTTTAGCCGGTTTAAAGCGACTGCTTTGAATAGGCACATGGCTATCACAAATCGCTCATAAAATTGTGATCACGTTTTTTCTTGTGATTCGTGTTTAACCTTCAAAATTATTTTGTATTTTGTACACAAGAGGTGCTATAGAGTTCATCTAGATTTTAAAGGAACACTTCTTTTATGGGTAGGAGTTGGATGGAAAATAATTCAGGCATAATAAAATAAAACCATAAAACTTAATAAAGTTTAACAACGTTTTTATACGGAGTCGATAGCACTAAAGTACTAGAACGTTGACAAGTCACATTATAAAAAATTTCGCTCGATTTGTAATAATAGAAAAAAAAGAGAAAATAAAAAAGAAAATAAAATATTCTTCAACTGTGCGATACAATTTATTATAGATAGAGGAAGGAAGCATGTAGCAGTTTTAATAATAGGGCACTCCATATAATGTAATAAATATTTCAATCATATTGAATGTTTAATTGAAAAACAATTTGAAAATAAAGATTTTAATTACCCATACCTGCCATCAGATAGAGGCAGGCATATAGCAGTTTCAATAACAGAGCACTCCATATAATGTGCTAAACATTTCAATCAAACGGAGGGTTTTAACTAAAAACCGACTTCAGAATAAAAATATTTTAATATCCCATCCATTACACAAGTCTTTCACTAGCAGTGATTTGCGTAGTGCAAAAGCTTCCAATAGAATAAAAAATATAGCAAATATGGTATTTTGGAGGGTCAGCATTGAAGTAAGTAAGTGTAAACACACATTTTTTCAATTGCTATAAAAAAGTCGAATTTTGTGCCTGAAACAAGAAAGAAAACGACTACTGAAAGTAATCGATTAGTGGTTGAAGTTTACGGTTAATAAGCACTAAATTAAAAATCTTGTGAGCGATGGTTTGTGTGATTCAAAATTGATAATTTCGACAAAAGAATACCTGAAAAAGTTTGTAGATGAGGAATTGGAAGCATTACTCGGCCAAGATTGTTGTCAAACGCATGAAGAACCAGCATTATCATTGGGAGTCACACAACGAGCCATTTTCCTAGATTTAAAAGTATTGAGTTTCATGCAAAAGCAAGGAAATTGGAGTCCCATACGATTGGAAGCCGAGAGACGTTGAAACGTGATTTTGCATGTCGAAAATAATGCTTGAACGCTACAAAAAGAAGTCATTTTTGCTTCGTATTGCTACTGGTAGGAATAGGGAGAATGAGCCTGGAATATTAACTTGTAGACGTTTGCAACAATTAGCTATCATTAGCGGCATTTTGTGCAGCACTCTGCACAAAGATCTTCATATCCACCTCTTATAAAGTTCAACTCTTTCATGAACTAAAGTCAACCAACCGATCGTTCTTTGTTTCGAACGTTTGTGAATTCGTTATTTGAAAAACTGGACGAAAACAAGGCATTTTTCAACAAAATCGTCTTTAGTCATGAGGCTCATTTGCAGTTAGGCAATATTGTCGCGTACGGAGCTCATAAAATCCACAAAAAGTCCTCGAAAAACTATTACATCCAAAAAAAAAGTAACGGTATGGTGGAGTTTCCGATCAGGTAGCATTATCAGCCGGTATTTTTTCGAAAACGAGCAAGACAACATCTTTATCATGAATTCTTTGCGGTGGCAAACCACAATAATTAAATTTTTGTAACTAGAATTGACTAATGTTAACATTAGTGACCTTTAGTTTCAGCAAGATGGCGCCACAAACGACACAGCCACCCAAATAACTCAGTAATTGTATAAAAAATTTCTTTGTGGCGTAATTTTTCGATTTGCCGATGTCAATTGCCTGCCTCGTTCTTGCGATTTAACCCCGTTGGATTATTTTCTCTCATCAGTGTCTTTGAGTTTCAGCCAGACAGCGCCACAAGCGACACAGCCACCCACACAACTCAGTGATTGTATGAAAAATTTCTTTCTGGCGTAATTTTTCGATTTGGGGATATCAATTGCCCACCTCGCTCTTGCGATTTAACCTTCCTAAATTATTTTCTTTAATCAGTGACTTTTAGTTTCAGCAAGACAGCGCCACAAGCAACAGAGCCGCCCAAACAACTCAGTAATTCTATGAAAAATTTTTTTGTGGCGTAATTTCTCGATTTGGCGATATCAATTGCCCGCCTCGTTCTTGCGATTTAATCCCGCTGGCTTATTTTCTGTGGCGTTATTGTGAAGACGAAATTCGATGCTGCATTCACGAGATAAGCAAAGCTTTGCTGCAAAATGTGTTTCCAAAATTTGTGAAAAGAACGGGCGTTTACCGACGTGCTAAAGTTGGATAATTGCTCGGCTTAATGCTCTACTAATAATTCCCAAATTTTTACTTTACACTAGTATAAATAAAACTGAAGGTGTTGGAAAAAAGTATGGGTTTTGAGTCAATTTACCTTCTAACCTCAAATTTGACCACCCATTATATACATAAGTAGGCTTAAAGAAAATAAAAGTTAATACTGACTTACAGGGCTGTACAGTTTGAAAAATGTTATGGCGATGAAGCAGGAGGAAGGAGTAAGTTTAAATAAAAATAACATTTTACCCATTGCTTGTCTATTTAATGCTTTTTGTAACAAAAACAACTTCTTAGCTTAAGGCTTGGACGGCAGCTATTGAAAAGCCTGCGATGTAAATTGCGCGCTAAAGAACTGAGTTGGAAAAATTTTAGTTTATTTAATAAATTTTGAAAATTAAAAAAATTAAAATTATTATTTTATAAAAATAAATTTTAATAGTTTTAAGTTATATTAAGGGACACCCTAAGAGTTTTGTTATTTATGAGAATTTATTGTAAAAATTATTCTTAAGGACAAATGTTGCAAATTTATGTGACTGAATAAGTATCTTAAGTATGTGTGTTGTGCGTGTGTGTGTATAAATATATGTGAATGGATTTTTTTTTATAGTATTTGATTCATGTTTTTGTTATTTTTTTTTAGCTTTTGTTTTTGTAAATTAAATGTACAAATATTTTAATATTATAATTTGTTTTTTTTTTAGCGGTAAGAATTGCAAATTCATGCATTTTGAAGACAACAATTGCAAAAACAATAGAATGGAATGAATACAATTAAATTAAAAAATATAATTTAAGGAAATTAAATGAATGAAATAAATATTTTATTAGAATTATGTTTAAAACATTAAACTTTTCCTGTTCTCCTCCAAACAGTGATATTTCGAAGAAAAGTGAGACAATTAAAAAAACCATAAGTCGCTAAACGATAAATAGTAAAAATTTTAATTCTCCTTTTAAATCCTTAAATAATTCAGGAAACTTTAAATTTGCAGGCTGAAATTGTGATGACAAGAAATCTAGTGGGTTAGAGAATATGTCGAATATTATAATAGAAAAACTTTCGGTTAAAGCTTTTTAGTGGCTTAACCCATTTACAGCCGTCGTGCTAATTTGGGAACACCTTTCCTTTTCCCCTCTTTTATGTGACATAATAATCCGTAATTGTACGTTTATGATGTTCTCTATTGCCTTGGTCTTGCGCACCTGCGTAACGTTTTTGTGCTGGTGTAGTGTTTGTTTTCCTGTAAAAATGTTTCAACGGTTCAAATATTGTGTCCGAAGCAGTGTTTACACCATATGCATATTGAGTTATCCCAATATTAAAACAGGCAGATGTACAAAATTAGTCACATATGACATTATAATAAATACATTAAACCATTCATTTTCTTTGAATAGATTTCCCTAATTTTCTGCAGACTTCAGGCGGATTGGGCGCCATTCCTACTGCAATGCAACCTTAAGCTGTTTTTTTAAAGCACAAGCTATTTTGCATACGACGGCCAAGTTTGAAGCATTTTGTCAGAGACGACTTTGTCGCATTCCAACACACATCAAAACCATTGAAAGTCATTTTGAAACTCAACACTTCGACTAGAACCGATTTACGTTCAAGCAGTCTAATCTGCATAAATTTTTTCAATCACCATAGACGAACGTAGCATGATTACTTTAATAAAATGAATTAATATAAAATAAAATATTTGGAATAATAAATCTGTACCTCCTTTAAACGGACAAAAATGCCGCGACGGTGAGTGTATGGTTTTGAGAGGTTTCACTGTAGTTTTGAGTTTAAAAAGAAAAGAAAATGTTTAAAAAAAATTTTAAAACCTTCACTTTAAAATTAAATTTTATTATTTGTAAAATTAATAAATTTAAAACTTTCAATATTTTCTAATAATTCACAAAAAAAACAACAAAAAATTAAAAAATAAATAATAAAAAAAAAATAAAATCATTAATTTTTCATCACATGTCAAATTAGAAGCGATGATTGGTAAAATATTTTTAAACATTTCTATTTATTGCGAAAGAATTTTGGCATCACATTAATTTCATAAAAATTTGTGAAAGAGAAAGAAAAATAATAAAAATAAAATTTAAATTAAAAAAAAGGGAAATAAATTTGTTGGCTGTTTCGTTTTGTTTAATAAATAAATTTTCTTGAATATTTGTATTTTATTTTTGAGAATTATTTTTATTAGCTTATCTATCTAGAATAATATCTCTTTTATTACCTGTCATGCCACTTAGCAACATGGTCTGTCTGTTTTTATATTCAGTTTCTTTTTAACGACGTAACAATCGACAAGAGAATTATATTAAATTGGGCTAAAAATATTTTTAATTAAAAATAATATAAAATATTGGGTGTTTTTTTTAGAGAGGTATAAAAAACTTTAAGTTGGCAACACTTTTTTTAACTGGCGGCCGGCCATCTTGTCAGCCAGTGACTTCAATATGAATAGAATGAATGTCTAAAAAACACTTTTAAATTGTGTGCAAATTGGACCGAAAGTAAGACTGCCGTAAGTTCGATTCCGATAAACGAATTTTGTTCAGCGATGAAGTCCACTTTTGTTCGATTTGATAAGACAACATTTTTGGTGTGCTTTATGGAATCATTAGTCTGTACAAACGATGCTAGTCAGAAAGGTTAACGATAAAAGAGACCATTCATTAATCAAATCAACTACCATGATGTGCACGAAATATGATTTCATGTAGATGGCGTTATATGTCACACAGCTCGTATCACAATCTATTTTTTGAATAAAACGTTTGGTAACCGCATAGTTACACGTTTCGCAGTCGTGATTTGAGCTCTAAGATCATGCAATTTAACACCATGATTGCTAAGTTTTTCATTAATCAAATGAACCATCATGATGTGCACGAAATATGATTCCATCTAGATGGCGCTATATGTCACACAGCTCGTGCCACAATTGAGTTTTTGAGGGAAAAGTTTGGTAACCGCTTAGTTTCACGTTTCGCGCTCCTTAATTGGGCTCTAAGATCATGCAATTTAACACCATGATTGCTAAGGTTTTCATTAATCGAATGAACTACCATGATGTGCAGGAAGTGTGATTTCCTCTAGATGGCGTTTTGTGTGTCACACAGCTCGTGCCAGAATTGAGTTTTTGAAGGAAATTTTTGCTAACCGCACCCACGAATTGGGCTCCAAGATCAACGGATTTATCGGCACTGTACTATTTTCTGTGGGGATATGTGAAGTCGCTAGTTCACATTGATGTTCGAAACGATTGACCACTTGGAGGACAAATTTGTCGCCTTGTTGACGTTAGTTTTATTTACAGTTCTCCATACGGTTGTTACTCCAATAAAATCTCTGTTGGTTCGTTTGGTGTGGGAAGAGGTTTTACTTTTCTTTTGCTTAGGCTTTTCTTCAACCGGTTTAAAATTCTAAAATGCTTATTTCGGTTTCTTGTGGCACTTGTTTCTTTGGGCAGCTATTTTTACTTCTCAGCCTTGTTGGGATCGTTCTCTGCTTATCAAGTGTTTAATGTAGACATCCTATTTCTGTCTCTTCATTTAAATTCATTTTTTGCGCATTTTAAGCAGAGCTTCTGGAGTCGTATCTTCAGTACTAGAACTTTCCAACTTTGTTACTAAGGATTCATACACACACTCTTCATCTTCTTGGTTAGAAACTTAAGCAATTTCTATTACCTGCTCTGTGGCAAAATTGTCTTAATTTTCTGCTGTATCAGTTGGTTGTTGGAGAGAGTTATTGAAATTGTGCCTCCACTCATTATTAAATTATAGTGCCAGAAGAATATCTTTCGAATAAAGTAATTTGAGTAAATTTAAAAAATTTATTTTTCTTTTGTTCCATTTCCAAGTTCTATACCTCTATTAAAAACACTCTTTATTAGAAGCGGAAATAGTCAAGTTCGTTTTGTGGACCACAACTTTTAAAAGCTCTTTGACTCTAAGCTTTTTTAAGCATATGCAAGGCTCATATCCAAAATACCCCATCTATTTAGATATGTGCGAAAACTTCAATACTTTTAGAGGGAATAGCAATCATTCTTTCGACAGATCTTATTTAGCGTTCCCCCATCAATACCGATCAGGTTTGTTTTTTGTACATTAAACATTTAATACAGCTGAGGAAGATGACCATATTCAAAGATTGCGCAAATTCGCAGTTACTGAAGCTATCGTTAGCACATGTTCGTCTATGTCACAATATTCCAAAGTATAATTTATCTTTATCGTTTAAGAAAAGACGCACATAAAGAAAAGAAATTTTGATTTGAAAAATTGTGTTCAATATTTTTAAGAAGGCAAATAAAGAATAACAAAAACCAAAAGCAAAAAATTTTTGGACATGTGGAAAAAGCCCAATCAGCACGGAAAATATAAAATGATGAACGAGTATCGCGATACTGAAGCCAAATTGCATGCGCCTTCATATTGTTCAAAATGTTTATAATCTGAAAATTTTTATCCAATTAAATGAAATAAAATAGGATATTTCCGTCATATAGGAGGGGAATCTCTGCAACTGCAGCCTATTTGCAGGGCCTTACAAAAATTGAAAATTCTCTAAAACAAGGCTCAGCAAACTAATGCTCGTTAATCTCTCATTTCAATTAAACATATTTCTAAAGCAGAAAATCTTCTTTGAATTAAAAAAAAATCCCTTAAAGGATCGATCATACAATTTAGGCAACGGCGTGTTTTATTATAAAATAATTTTTTGGGAAAATTTTATAAACAAAGTCTTGGCCTAAAATAAAAAAGAGCTAGAATTAGTCGTGAAGGGTTTCGCACCATTGCGTTGCGTTTAATATACAACACTTTAATGTTTCAGTTTCAATTTTAATATTTCAATTGTTTGTTTTTTTAAGAGAAGTAGCACTTCAAGCGACAATGCCTATTTAGTCAAGTTAAGTACTACATTCTTTAGGGAAGGGATAGAGAAGAGAGGAGACAGGTGATGAAAGTAGAAGGATAGTTACGGAAATTAACTGTCGTATAAGACAGCACAGTGACCATTCCTTCATCACTGAGCAGCTCCACCGACAGTCAATTTTTGTAGTGAAAAAAACCAAGGTCTTTGTTGGGAATCGAACCCACAACCCCTAGTCTTATAAGCTAGTACACTACCTATTAGCCTACAGGGGCACCTTGATGTTACACATCAAAAGTGTCTGCTGGTTAACTAACTCACTGTTTACAAGATAAAAAGACAATATATGCCAATATCATGTCACTATTGGAGCACCCTTTATTTAATTTGTTACTAGCTTGTTTCTCTAGAACACATAGCAAGGCATACTCTGTGCAAATTTTAAGCATCTAGCTATAATAGTTTAAAAAATAAAGCCACATTCGCCCCAATCAAGATCTCTATGGAAAGACCTCTTTAATTTTAAAATTTATTAATTACTTTTATTTCTATGCCGGATATGTAGGCTTTTTCAAGAAGTTTGCTTCTCAATTGTGGCAACACCAACAACATGATAGCTTTGACATTTAGTTTTCTCGAGGCATTCGTAGCGGAGGCATTGGCAATTGCTACAATGAATTCACTTTCGCACGAAAATCGGCTTTGAAATAATTAAACTCCACTATGAAAGTGGTGGTTCTGTTTAATTTACATTTCGTAGAATTGGTGATATTTTCGAACAACATAATTGTGCTTGTGAGACCGCTATAAACAATCTGCTAGTTAAATTTGAGTCGACAGACACGACAGGGTCGTACAACTGAGAACATCGCAGCCGTAAGGCACAGCATTGAAGTAAATCCAAATTTGTCAATTGGGGTTATCCGAAACCACTACATTTCGTGATAAGATTTACATCTGCACCTGGCCGTAAGCCTTCATCAGATCAAACCACTGGGAATTAAAAGCAGCGTCATTCACGCCCTAGAAAGCGGAGGACTAATTCTAGCAACAGGTCATTTCTGGTTGCAATTTCAGCGGTTCCAAAGCAGGATTGCAAACCACTACTCCTTGCTGAAGAGCTGGAGGCTATCCAGCTCCTGGTCCAGAACGCATTCATACCCACGCAGATTCAAATTTGTCCATTTCTGACGTTTTCAACAACTGGGGTTATCCAAAACCATTACATGGCGAATTTTGTGCAAGGATTTGATTTTGAAGCTTTACAAGATTCAACTGGTGCAGGAATTGAAGCTAACTAACCATTCACATCGCCGTAGATTCGCTCCACTCATTCAGGAACAACATTTTTTTCAGACGAATCCCAAATTCACTTGTTAGGGTCTGTCAACAAGTAAAATTGCCGCATTTGGGCTTCTGAAAATCCTGGAGCGATTATTGAGGAGCCTTTGCATGCTCAACGTGTCACGGTATGGTGTGCTGTAAGGCCTGCAGGCGTGTTTGGGCCGGAAATGAGGCTGGAAATGTAGTAATGGTCAATATATCATGCTATCGCGAGATGCTAACACGTCACTTTTGGCCTATTATTGACGACGTGGATATCACTGACATGTAGTTTTGACAGGACGGTGCCACATGTCATACAGCCAATGATGGGATCAATTTATTGCAAACCAAATTTCCTGATGGCATAATTTCACTAGAATCAGCAACTAAGTGGCCAATCAGATCGGGTAATTTAACACCACTGGATTATATTTTGTGGGACTATGTTATAGATATAGCCTATACGAAGTCAATCGAATCATTCCAGTTTTAAAACTCAAAATCCGTGATGTTACTAATGAAATAGGACCGGCATTTTGCTAAAAAGTAATTGAAAACTTTGATGAAAGATTCGACATCTTTCAGTGTGGTCGTGGTGGACATTTGCCAGATATCATTTTTCATTAATTTTTTCCGAGCTTTTCGCTTCGTAAACTGCAATACAAATTTGAACCATCTTAAACTTAATTTTTTGTGTTATTCTGTTTTAAATAACAAACTTCTTGTTGAAAAACCTTTTACTTGTACTTGTTTTGTGTAAATTCAAAATATCTGCCTGCTATGGTTAAAAGCTTAGAGCTTTTTATATGTATTATAGGGACACCCTTTAATATATTTTTTTGTTAATAAATTTTTTAACTTGTTTTTATGGCGGTTTTAAAATAATACAAGTAAAGTACTTCGAATTTACGTTCATATTGGGACACCCTTTAACTTTTATTTCTTTGTTTGTTGCTGAAGGCATTTTATTTTAAATAAATTAAGCGAATATGATATGTCGGCCTATCAGAGCTCTTAAAACTAAACAATATTATTAAGAATATTATGTCACTTGCACAACACCCTTTAATTTTAGTATACATACATATATTGTTGTAGTGCGTATAGTAATAATTGTTTATTAGTTTAACTTTAACGGTTCTAGAAATAAAGGGTACTGGCAGATGGACAGACATTGTTGCGAAAGCAGTAGGGCGTTAGTTAACGTTTCTTCCCTTCGGGATGCAAAATCCTCAAATTGACGTTTTTTTATGGGATATGATTTTAGTAACAAGAAACCCTATTATAACTTGGATATAGGTTTAGATTGTGGAATGTGGAACTATTTTAGTGAGTGTTTCACTTTAAACTCTTCTTTTTTACGTTTAATTTAAAGAATTGATTTTCTGCATTTAAAAATGACTGATATTTTGACTTTCATTATAGTGTAGCCACAGCAATTTTATAGAAATTTTAATACGAGGGCGGTTCAATAAGGTCTTAAATTTTGTTTGGACTTTTTCACCTCGTAACTGAATTGGCAACATTGCTTATATCAACAGGCAACTTTCAGTTGTCTCTAAACTAAATTTGAAAAAGTCGCGTCATTTAGTTTGTGTTTGACAGTTATTAATATAGTAGACTATCAAGCGTTTTGAGAAGAAAATGGGAAGAGTAAATTTCATGCTGTTTGCTGTCGCTTTTTAATCCGTGATGTGTTAGGATGGATCCACCCACGTTACAGCGCTAAAACTCATCAATATTGCATGCAGTCATCACAACACACCGAAAATTGAACAGCAGGACCATCTGAACTTATTGACCCACCCTCGTAATATTAAAACCAAGTGATTTACAGAGACTGAACTAAAACTACATTCAAAATAATAAATAGTTTGAAAAAGCAACCAATCAAACTTTTATTGATTTATTAGACGTCTAAAAAAAGCCGTGGGAACTGTTCCTTGCGTCCTTTGTTTTTTAAAATTTTTAATTATTTAAAAATTATTTAAAAAAAAATATACATTTTTATTTTTGCTGAATGAAGTGTAAAATCAAAAAGTCCATAATGATGACAGCTGAAGCTGTTTAAATTAATTTAAATAAAAATTCCTTTTATTCTTGTTGACTGCAGGACACCATTAAATAGTTTGGTATTTAGCAGTAGCAGTGCATTGAAAACTTTTCTAGTTTCTTGTTTGAGATTTAGTACAAATTACAGTGGCCAAGAATCTTTTCAAGCTGAACTTTATGCTCAAACTCGTTTTATTAAGCATTTTGTGAGCTAAAATCCAATATTGACTGGTCGTAGAATTATGCCATGAGGAAAGATAAGTTAAGCTAAGACTATCTGGGTACTGGCATCAAGACAGTGTTGAAACAAATTTAGCTTCCTTCCCTTCCAGGACTTTTTTTCTGTTTCTATAGAATCTTTAAAACTTGATATAATTTTTCTTCAAGAAATAAGACAATTATCTGCCGATAACTAAAAATTGTTAGTTCAAAATAAAATACCATTGAGAGGCTGGAAGCTTAGCGGTGATGTGCTGCAAGGATTAGTAGCAGGTGACATAAAATATTTAACCCTGCATAGATAAGTTACTCTCTATCAGATGTATGCCTTTTTAATTTTGTACTCCACATCTGTGGTTTGCAGTGAGCGAAAATGTATCTGCTCAGTATTCTCAGTTTATCTCAGTAGCTTGCTAAGGGTAATCAAAGAGAAAATTCAATAAATAAATGAACTCAATAACTCCTATGCCAATTTTTATTTTTTTTAAGTCCTTAAAAGGATGTTAGAAACCATACGTCTTTCAGACGTAACGCTATCTTTACCGTATTAAAAAATAACGTTATCTTTTTAGGGAAAATGCTATTTCAATTGATTAAAATGTCAAAACAATTTCCCTGGACATCTGTGCTGATTGCCGAAGAGTAGTCGTTTTATTATAGATATGCGAATTATGGAGCACCCTACTAAATTTTTATATTTTTTTTTCAATTTTTTAAATTTAAATATTTTCTACTTGCTTGTAGTTTTTTCAGAAAAATTTGCATTAGAATATTTGTTTACCTGAAAAGAAAACAACAACAAAAAAATTTTATTATTTTTAATTCAAAAATTATTTAAATATTTAATTTTATATAGAAAATGTTTAAGATGGTTTTTTATTTTTATAAAAGTGGTGTTTTTTAAAGAGGTATAGAACTTGAAGCTGGCACCACTTTTTTAACTGACATCTATTGTGTTAACTGTCAAGTGATTTAGGTTTAATTTGGATTAGATTTGGACTAACGCCTGAACAACGCTTACAAATTATTTAAAATTTGTTTGAAAAACTATTGGTTCTATTCCAAATACCTGATCCCGATTTCATAAGATGATTTTCCTTAGCGCTGAAACTCACTTTTGTTTGAATGAATATATAAATAAATAAAACCGTCATATTTCGAATGATCCATCCGGCAAAATTGACTGGTTGGTGTACTTAAATGGGCCGGATGGAATATTTGGTCCGTCAGAACGTTACCGCCTTAATTTAATAGAGCTGTGATTTCAATAATACGAAACAAAATGCTCCTGACACCACTGATTAATTGATGGAAACATTTGGTAACCTTATAGTTTTACTTTCATATCCGTGAATTGACCTCCAAGATCAAGCAATTTAATAACGCTACACTTACTCTTTTCTGTGGGAATATGTAAACTGAAGTCGCTACTCTACGTCGGTAAGCCCGAAATGATTGATACGTAGGAGGAGAACATATGTCGCATTATTACCGATATACGTCTACAATTGTGGGAAAAAACCTGAACATGAATTTGCGATAAATTAATTTTGTGTAAATTCAATTCTATTGAATTAACTTTGAATCATATAAAATATAACATGAATTGACAACGTTAATCCAGCATCAATCTATTCGTGATTGATTTTCCAGAGTATCGAAAGAGTGTTAACTTTTTCCCGTTAACTCTAATAAAATAAAATGTAACTTTATGAGCGCAAGCTTTAGCACTTTACAAATATAATTTTTTAAACAAAATTTTAATAGCTAAAATTATACTTCTAAAAACAATTTAAATGCAGCCTAAGCATATGCAACATTAAATACGTTTTAAACAAATAAATCCCGAGGGGTGTTATTAAAACAAATACAAGCCTTATTCTCATTGCGCAAACATATTTGAAGCCAAAAGCTTATAAACAAGCAGAAGGTGTAAAAAATACCTGTAAGCGCAAAAAAAGAATTATTGAGTATAAAAGGCAGATTTGAATTGCATTTAAAGAGAATAGAAATTAAAAAAATAAATTCATTAGAAAACAAAAATATTTTAAAAATAAAATAAAATTATTTTTAAATTTAAAATTTATTTATAGAAAATGTGATTTCAAAACTTTATTAACTTTTCTTATTTTGCAAAGTGTTCAACTCTTTCGGGCTTTTCGGCATAGATTAGGGACTTCGCATATCTTCACAAAAATAGTTTAGCGGCGTTAATAACACGATCCTGGAGGCCAATTTACGGATACGAAACCTAAAATTACGTTAACGTTTCCTTCAGTAAATCAATTCTAGCACGAGTTGTGTGTCCCCGCAGGGGCACATTGCTATGTTTTGACGGATACTCACGGATACTCACATGTGTCATCGGGGTAAAAGGGAGCCCAGTCCTCTTCAAGGCTAACAGGAGCGAACTGGACAATTCCACTATATTTCCACGGGAATATTTAAAGCTTTAGAGTTCAGCTATTTGTCGTTTTAGCCTTTAAGCTATTCTCTTACTGATTATTGAGGTTGGCCTCTCGAGGCCCTCGTTTGAGTTGTGAGGACCGGATCATTCACAATGTACACAATGAATGGTCCAACAACCATGATTGTATTAAGCTTCATGCGTTCTGGACCAGGAGTTGGATAGTCTCCAACTCTTTAGCAAGGAGTGAGTGGCTGCGGCCTGTTCCGAGTTCTTGAAGTTGTTATAACTAGGAGCGACTGGAGGATATACGTATCTAAAGGCTTTCTAGGGCGAGGAGGACGCTACATTTCATCCACAGTGGTATGATCCACCGTCTGGTTATGGCTTACACAGCTAAGTACAGACATAAATTTTATCACGCACGAGTTGTGTGATGTGTTGGTTATTCTACTCTATCGCGGTCAGCACAGACTAAAACGTTCTGTTCAGCATTATTTTTAAAGAAATACGAACCAATGGCTCCACTCTAAACATAATCGTTTTGTTTATTGACGTATTCATTCAAACAAAAGTGAGCTGCATCGCTAAACTAAATTCGTTAATGAAAATCGGGATCAACGGCAATTTTATTTTGGATCTAGTTTGTTGAATTTGTTAACGTTTTTCAGGCTTCATGCTGAAATGCCAAACAGAACTAAACACAAATCACTTGACAGCTGACAGTATAGTCGCAAATTTTTGAAATATTGTCAACTAAATGTTGCATAGCTCTACAGAAAAAAAAACACGAAAATTTAGGGAATTGCCATGGGCATATCGAAAGCATTAGCGTGTTCACTAAAGTTTTATTCTTAAAATTAAATGTGTTTGTAGAATGATAAAAAAATGGCTATAGTGATATTCAACCCAAGCACATGAACTTGTGTTGACACTATTGTTTTTCGCCTTGATTTCCTTCAAGCACTTGGAACTTGAAAGAGCCCTAATCAATCAATAAAACACGTTAAATGTCTTAAAAGAATTGATGATTACTTTATTTGTTCCGTTGCTTTTATACAAAATTAATTAATAAAAATAATAACAAACTACGGAAATCAAATTGCTTACTTTACTATAAATCAAATGACTTAATTTGGAAATAAAATAGTAAAAGTGCTTAACTTAACATAACGCAAGTGCCTTAGTTTATAACTTGTGTTAACTTTAAACAAAATAAGTTTTATGAACTTGAAACTGCTGACTTTACATTCTTTGTTTTTCTCTTTTAATTGCAAATTTAAAGTTAACAACGGTTACTGAACTTGATATTAAATTACAAAATGTTGACCTATTTAAATTATTGCTTGTTAGCAAAACAAAAAGTGAAGAAAATATTTATTATTATTATTATACAAGAAC
Organism: Trichopoda pennipes; assembly: GCA_030448955.1. Taxonomy (NCBI): domain Eukaryota; kingdom Metazoa; phylum Arthropoda; class Insecta; order Diptera; family Tachinidae; genus Trichopoda; species Trichopoda pennipes. Next base: position 4,543,630 of record JASKUP010000021.1, on the reverse strand, counting down.
AGGTAATTGAACTTAAAACAAAAACGTAAACATATTAGTCAGCAATTGCAAACTTAAACGAAAAATAAGAATAGAAATAAGAATAAAAATAAACAAATAATATTGTGTTGATGGAAGCATCAACATTCTCCCCCGCGTTGACCAACGGTCACTGGTGACAGATGCCAACTAGATTTGGATCTCTGCAACATCGATGGTAGCAGATCGTGGTAAGGGAACTGGATGAGGTGTCGGTTCAACAACCTTCTGAAGTTTTCCTTCTTTATAGGTTGAGTGCAGCTTTACTGAGATGACGGCTACTAAGATAGTTAGAGAGATTAAAAGCGCAGTGTAGCTTACGGCATGGTGATGTTGGCTTTGGGACCTGATTAGCTCTGGTAATTGGGCGATAGTTGACTCATTAAGTTGTTTTTGCAGGTTACTCAGTTGATGTAGATGGGTTTCAAACTGGTTGTCAGTATTATTAAAAATTCTTCTGATCCCCTGTGGAGTGCTAATTTGATCAATGTGCCTGAACTGGACGTATGAAGTATGCATTCTAGTTGACGCATCAAAGTGGCCTTGAATAGTCAGAAGGTTGGTTTTAATTATGCAATTTGGTTTTATTTGCATTATTCCAGTGCCTCTTATTAGCTGTTGGGAAGTTTCATTTCCACAAACTGCTGAAATTTCTATTGTTGTAGTTGTGGCAAAAATCCATTTGTTCGGATTTCTTAGTTGAGTCCATGTTGTGTTATCCTTCAGCCGAGTAAGGTTACAATTGGCTGTGTGTTGATTGTTGAGGATACTAATTTCACAGTAATTTATATCTTTTTTAAATCTAAGCTGCTTATTGCAGCATATATATGTATCCCCTTTAGCTATAGTGCAGCTTGACAACTCGTCGTTTGTAAATGGAATAAACTCATCTTTGTGTGGGTTTACTGCTATAAAAGGTACATTTAGTTTGATGGATATTAGCGCATTATTTCTTATTGTTGGAACTGGAGTTGTCTTCAGAAGTTCTAGGAATTGTTGATCGATCAGTGGCAACCTAATTTCGAAGAGAACTTCTCCTTTTGTCACTGCTCCATTTGTCTTCATAAGCTTGTAGAGTTGAACCAAGCTATCGTCTTCAATTGGAAGCATACGTTGTACTGGTAGGTGTGCTTTTATTGTAGTTAACTCAGCCCTTAGCTGATGAGGTGACAATAAAAGTGGACTGATTTTTTCGTGGTGAGCGTCAGTTAGCACGTCAATAATCTCTTTTTCCACCCTTTGTAAATTTATTGCTGTTAATGTTAACTGATTGGCAAGCAGTGATATTAATTGTGTTTGGCTAACTTCTGACATTTCTTTAGCGAGCGCATTTGCTTCAAAGTTGATTCTTGCAACGATTTCCGTTAGTTGTTTTTGGGTGCTGAGTTCATCTTGTTTAATTATATTAATCGTGGAGTCAATAATTGATGTTTGGTTTTTAAGTAATTTGAAAATATAGTCTGTTTCGACCTTTGCTCTTTTAATGGTGTCTGACATTTCACTGGCGTATTCTGAGTCCAGCACTCCAAACAATGACCTTGCTACATTTCCTACAATGTTGAATGCACCCCTTTTTACTCTACTAGTGGCGAATAGTTCTTTTTCTTCCAGCAACTCTGCCTTTACTTGTTGAAAATTATTCATCAAAATATTACATGTCGACTGATGTGTGATAGTTGAACATAAGTGTTGCAAGGTTATTAAGCCGGATTGAAAGATCTCTAGCTCGGACAAGAAAGGTGCTAGATCATAGTATACTAAGAGTTTCCATTCAGCTGTTGCCAGTTTTACGGTTCCAATACTTTCAAAGTACAGTCCTGGGTCAGAACGAAAGTTGTCTATCTTTATATAATTACCCATAGCGACTGGAATGAGAAGAAGGGCTACGATCATGGTGAGTAAGAGTGAGTTGTTGGTAGTCCTTGATTTTTTGGTGGGTGGAGTATCTGCTTCATCAGCGGGCATTGGGCGAACAGCGTTGGATGGCTCACTTGCTGGTGCTTCGACTTCGTGAAGTAGCGGAGCTAGTCTATGGATAGGCCTCCTTTTTACACCTGAGACGGTTTGTACATCTGCTACTCGAACCTTGCCATCGTTTCCCTTGTGTGTTTGAAGGATTCTTCCAAGTGGCCAGCTCATAACTGGTAAGTTGTCATCTTTTATAACAACCATCTGTCCCTCTTTCACGTTTTCACAAGGTGATTTCCATTTCTGCTTTTCCTGTAATTGTTGCAGATACTCACTAGACCAACGTCTCCAGAACTCATGTTTGAGTTGTGAGACGAGTTTCCACCTTTTGGCCAGAGACCCATTTGGTTGCACTGCTCTGCTGTCCACTTGGGCTGTGAGGGGTTCTCCAATTATAAAGTGTCCTGGAGTCAGTGCAGTGAGATCATTTGGATTAGATGATGTCGGAGTCAGAGGACGCGAATTTAGTATGGCTTCTATTTCTATGATGACAGTTTCAAATTCTTCGTGTGTTAGTGAAGCTGTTGAAACGCTTCGTAGTAACAATTGCTTAGCGGATTTTACTGCTGCCTCCCATAAACCTCCGAAATGCGGTGCTCGAGGTGGAATGAATTTGAATTCAATTCCCTCTTTACTGCATGACTGCATGATTTTTTCTTGTGCATTATTAGCAAAAATCGCTTTATTAAGTTCTTCCAATTGATTCCGTGCACCTACGAAATTTGTGGCATTGTCAGAGTATATGGTCTGGCATCGTCCGCGGCGTGATAAAAATCTTTTGAGGGCCCCAATGAAAGCATCGGTTGTCAATTCAGTTACTACTTCCAGGTGTACAGCCTTTGTTGAGAAACAGACGAAAACAGCTATGTAAACCTTATGAGGTTTTTTACCGCGCACCTTATAATGGACCCAAAATGGACCACAGTAATCAACGCCAGTTTTAACGAATGGACGTGATGGGGTTACCCTGCTTGCGGGTAGATTCCCCATTACCTGAGTAAATAGTTTGGGTTTAGCTCTTGTACATCGAACACAATTTTGGACTATACTTCTTGTCATTGATTTACCCTTGATGATCCAGTACTGTTGTCTGGATATGGCGAGTAATGCTTGTGGACCACAGTGGTAGTTTTCCTCATGGAACATTGTGAGTAGGAGTTTTGAAATAGGATCATTATAAGGTAGAAGAATGGGATGTTTGGCGTCATAGACTAAATTTGAAGCTTCCAATCTTCCTCCGACCCGAAGAATGTCATTTTCGTCAAGGAATGGAGATAAGCTGCTAATTATACTGGACTTGTCCACGTGCTTATTTTTCTTCAATTTACCTATCTCCTCGTTGAAGTCGCAGACTTGAATTGCTTTAACAATTTTAAACCGGGAATCATCTAGCTCGATAGGGCTCAACGAAATATGTTTTGGTCGAAAGTCGTTATGTGTTTTTAAGTTTTTTATGAATCTCAGAACATAGCCCAACGTTTTCTGTAAGGTTCTAAAAGAATTTTTATGGTGGATTCGGTATATGATACTATCGTCCTTTGATACTGTAGTCGTTGTAACAGGAATGGCCTTAATTTTCCTTTCAATATCAGTTGAACCTTGAACTTGCGTTGAGTATCCTTTAGGCCACAATTCCTCCTTTCCATGAAGAAAAAGTGGTCCGTATAGCCATAAATTGCATGTTGGCAAATCAGCTGCACGAATTCCTCTGGAAGCTATATCGGCTGGGTTGTCTTTTGATCGTACATGGCGCCATTGTTCGGTTAGAGTCAGAGACTGGATTGTTGATACTCTGTTGGCGACAAACGTTTTGTAGGAAGATGATTGTGCATTTATCCATGATAATACAATTTCTGAGTCAGTCCACAGAAATATTGGTTGATTTTAAAACTGCATGTCAACCTTTATTCTGTGAGCAAGCTGGGCAGCTAATACTGCTGCACACAATTCAAGTCGGGGTAGTGTCTGCTGCTTCAATGGAGCAACTCTTGATTTTGCACACAGTACTTTTACAATCACTTGTCCATTTTTAAGAGTCGCACGAATGTATGCAACTGCAGCATAGGCCTTCTCAGATGCGTCTGCGAACACATGTAGTTGTGTTTTTACTGGAGATTCACACTGGAAGACATGCCGCGGTATCTTAAAATTGTTAAGATTCTCTAGATCCTTCCTGAATGTATTCCAGGATGTACAAAGATCATTAGTTAATGGTTCGTCCCAGTCCAATGCATGATGCCACAGGTGTTGGATAAATATTTTTGCCTTAACAACGACAGGAGCCAACAGACCGAGAGGATCAAAGAGTTTTGCCAGATCAGATGTTACTGTGCGTTTCGAAATTTGTTGATGTTGAGGTAATTTGACCTTAATGCAAAAATGATCACTTTGAGGCAACCAGTACAGTCCCAAGGTTTTTATTGTACTAGTCGCTCCATTATTATCGAAATCTAGGTTAACCTCTTGATCACCCGCTGGAATAGCTCTGAGTAATTGTGGATGGTTTGCACACCATTTCTTTAAGCTGAATCCGTGTTTTTTCAACATAATGATGAGTTCGTGTTGTATTTCCAACGCTATCTTGAGGCTGTCTGAACCTCCAAGGCCGTCATCCACATAGAAGTTGTTCTTTAGCATCTGTGACCCGTACGGAAACTTGAGAGAATTTTCATTGGCTATTTTCTGCAGACATTTTGTGGCCAGGTAAGGTGCTGCCCGAGTCCCATATGTTACTGTGTTGAGTCTATAATAACAAAGTGGTGATGACGGAATTTCCCTCCACAAGATCAATTGATATTGATGGTCAGTGGGGTTGATTAGAATTTGCCTGTACATTTTTTCAATGTCGGTTGTAAAAACGAACTTAGGCAATCGAAAACGAATTAAAATGGAGAATAGTTCGCTCTGCACCACTGGACCAGTATACATCAAGTCATTTAAGGAATATCCATTTGATGCTTTTGCTGATGCATCAAAGACTACCCGAAGCCTTGTTGTGGTGCTATCAGGTTTTAATACGCAGTGGTGTGGTATAAAATATCTTGGATGTAGTACGTCATCTATGTTTACCCTTTGCATGTGACCTAATTGCTCATACTCTCTCATGAATTGTGTGTACTGGATTCGGATATCGTCGTTCTTTTGGAGTCGTCGCTCCAAACCAATAAATCTGTTGTATGCCATGGCATGCGAATCACCCAATGATGTTGGGTTTTCTCGAAATGGAAGGCTGACAATAAAACGACCCTCCGTATTAGTCTGAGTATGATGAATAAAGTGAGATTCACACTGAGCCTCTGATGGGGATAGAGTCCTTTCATTTGATTCTATTTCATCCAGTTTCCATAGATTTTCGACTGCTCGTTCCAGTGAGGATTCATCACCAAATATTGCACATGTACGTGGTGGTGACGAGCTGGGAACACTAGTTTGTTGTATAGATCCGCCCACAATCCAGCCAAGTAGTGTGTTTTGTAGTGTGGGACCACTGTTTGTCAGTTGTATTGTCCCTGGTTGCATAAGATTGAAGTAGAATTCGGCACCAAGCAGAACATCGATTTTGCCTTGTTGATAAAATCTGGAATCTGCTAAGTGGATATTACTTGGAATGTTCCACGATACAACCTCAATGTTTTGATTTGGCTGTGGCGCAATGATGGTTGATAAGACAATGGCTTCCAAGTTTGCAGAGTAATTTTTATTCGTAGATGACATCTCAACATTGACACGATATTGTGCTCGTTTCTGAGTCCTTCCCACTCCATCGATGCACAAAGATGCTTCCATTGGGGAAAGAGACAACTTTTTGATGAGTCGATCCGTCACAATATTTACTTGTGAGCCTGAGTCTAGTAATGCTCGAAACTCATGTGAGATACCATTTGTTGCTTTCACAATTATGTTTGCTGTGGCTAACATGACATAGGTCTGCTGCCCCGCTGACGAATTCATTGATGCGGATGAGACTGCGATTGTCTCTCCGCTTTTGTTTGTAGGTTGCCCAGGTGAACTTGACGTCTTTTGTCTGTTTTGTGGATTTTGTTGTAAATGTAATAACGTATTATGTTTTTTGTTACACATTTTACATGTACTAGAGGTGCAAGCCTTTGCAACGTGATCCGCTTTTAGGCAATTAACACATAGCTTTTGTTGTTGTGCCCACCTTAACCTTTCAGCTTCTGTCATTTGTAAGAATTTCTTGCAATGATAGATAGGATGACTTCCGAAGGTACACAGCTTGCAATTGCCAACCCCTATCGTAGATGTTATAGACGAGACTGTCCTGAGTGCCTTTTGATGTATAGCCCATTTATCTTTGTGTCCAATAGAATCCATTGACTGAAATTGCCTCTCAAGGAAAGAAAACAGCTCTTCCATTGTTGGCACATCTTTAGGTTTGGATAGCGACTGAATAAATTGGATGTAGAGAGCACGATCTAGCTTTTTAATCATGAGTTGAATCATTATGGCGTCCCAAGATGCAGTATTAATATTTAAATTATTTAATGCCAACAAACATTCTTTTGTAGTGTCATGAAGAGTCTTTATTGAAGCGCTAGATAAGGTGCCTGCTGGTTGATTTAGAATTTTGTCTACTAATGTGGCCACTGTGACTCTTTTGTTGGCATACCGTTCCTGCAATAACGTCCATGCTGTATTGTAGTTCTCTTCGGATAACGTTAAGTGGTTAATTAATTTGGCTGCTTCTCCTGAAACGTTTGATTTGAGGTACCACATCTTTTGTACCTTTGGTAGCGGTTGCTTGTCGACCATTTCTGTAAAAAGCTCATAAAATTGCCTCCATTTTAAACAATCTCCATTAAATTGCGGAATTGTTATTTTTGGTAGCGGCAATGAGCTGTATACGCCTGAACTGATTCCTAACCGATTTTCATCATGTATGAGTTGTTTTTGTTGATCTGCTAACACGGCGAGCTTAACTAGGTGGTTGTGTACTGAATCTTCGAGAGTGTCGTAATCTTCTTGATGTAAACCTATTCTTGATGGATCATCCATTTGTTGCCATACGTCGTCATATAAATTTTGAATTTGGGACCATAACTTTTTTACAGCCTCTGATTTCAGTTCATAAAATTGTCTTGGCTGCTCTTCTGTAAGTGTTTCCAAACCTTGCAACAACCGTGTTAATGCTGTCATACGTGCGGTTATTAACCTGGATAGTCCTGGTGTTTGTAACTCTTGTGGTTCACGCTGAATGACTGACTCAGTTCCGGATGTTCTTACAGCTGGTAACGGCTTGGCGCTTGGTGTCAGCTTCCTTAGTTGTGTTTCAATATACTCGATTATCAAGCTATATTTTTCTCCAGTAACTTTGTGGAGGTCCTTAATGATGTAAGGATCCTCTTCTGACACAGTGGCATCATTACGAATCTGATTTTCTGTTTTTTCAAATGTTTGCCAAAGGTTGTTTAATTCATTCCGTTTGCCATGGTAGAAGTCTAACGTCCTTCTGTCAACAGGTGCCTTTTTTATTACTGCAATGGTTTTGTCAATTTCGTCAGCAATTAATGCTTGCTGTGTCATGAGCTGTTGGACCGCTGCCATGTTGAATGTTGTGTTGTAGCCCTGTGCTACTGTTGACCAAGAATGTTAGCTTTGGAAAACTGATGAATGGTCTCCACTGTCTGAAGTACACGTGGTTGTGTGCTCAAATGATTTTTCAAATTATGACTCCTTGGGTTCTCCAAAATGGTATTTGGTTTGTTGATGATTGCTGCGAGTTTTGTTTGGTTTTTCTGAAAGGTCCCTTACCGCTGGTGGGGGGAACTCAAAGAATTTTTCAAGCGTATGTAGTCACCAAAATGTTTGTTTTTGGTGGTTGTTGCTGTGTGCCTTTTCCTGCGTCTGCAGGATCAGAAGGTTGCGTTGTCTTTTTTATTTATTTTTTAAGATATTTGGAGTTCCTTACCACTGGTGGGGGGAAACTCTAATATCGAAATCTAGGGGTCACCAAAATGTTTGTAGAATGATAAAAAAATGGCTATAGTGATATTCAACCCAAGCACATGAACTTGTGTTGACACTATTGTTTTTCGCCTTGATTTCCTTCAAGCACTTGGAACTTGAAAGAGCCCTAATCAATCAATAAAACACGTTAAATGTCTTAAAAGAATTGATGATTACTTTATTTGTTCCGTTGCTTTTATACAAAATTAATTAATAAAAATAATAACAAACTACGGAAATCAAATTGCTTACTTTACTATAAATCAAATGACTTAATTTGGAAATAAAATAGTAAAAGTGCTTAACTTAACATAACGCAAGTGCCTTAGTTTATAACTTGTGTTAACTTTAAACAAAATAAGTTTTATGAACTTGAAACTGCTGACTTTACATTCTTTGTTTTTCTCTTTTAATTGCAAATTTAAAGTTAACAACGGTTACTGAACTTGATATTAAATTACAAAATGTTGACCTATTTAAATTATTGCTTGTTAGCAAAACAAAAAGTGAAGAAAATATTTATTATTATTATTATACAAGAACAGGTAATTGAACTTAAAACAAAAACGTAAACATATTAGTCAGCAATTGCAAACTTAAACGAAAAATAAGAATAGAAATAAGAATAAAAATAAACAAATAATATTGTGTTGATGGAAGCATCAACAAAATGTTTTGACTGCCACAAGATTTGGTTGATTTATTCTTTCGAAAATTGCTAAATGGACTAAAATATTTCAAGTTGATTTTAATTTTATTGTTTTAATTTGATGGGCAAATTTGAGGTTAGGAAGTAGACTGTCAAATGATCAAATTTTAAGTATTGAGCTGGGAAATTTTAACTATGCAACATTACACTCTTGCAGAAAGAATCTTAATTGTGAAAGTTCCACTGTATCACTTCGTAAAATTCGAACAACTTTTCCTCGTCATTAGGTTTCTTCTAAAGGCCGAGGCTCACGCTGTTTTTGCTGACAATAGACCCAAATAATATTTTTAGAGTGGCTGTAGCGTTATAAACATACTAAAGTATTATGAAGGAGCCTGAAACATTAACTCCTGGTACTTTTGCAAAAATTGCGCATAGCTAGAGGGACTTTGCGCAATATTTTGCATAAATATGTTCATCTTTGAGGTTAAACTCGTTGAAAAATTAAAGCCAATTGACCATCGTTTGTCCAATGCACGCAGTCAAGATGAAACTTTTGCCCAACTTGAGATGTGCTTTCGGCGGTAAAAGGCAGTCGCCTGGACTGGCTGGAGCCAGAAACTGGAAGAGAAATAATAAAGGCTCTCGCAGTCTGACCAGTGACTTTTCAACCACACTGGTACCACGGGAAACGGTTGCCCATAGGATTACAGTTCTGTTCTGGTTATTGGTTGAGGGTCTATGGGAAGCAGCGCGGTGACTGTGGTTTAAATCGGTTGCTTTTTAAAGCCTCCTAATACAGGTGTTACGTAGGCTGGACTGGCTGGAGCTCGAAACTGAACTGAACTGGTCTCGGAGTCTCACCAGTGACTTTTCACCCATACTGGTACCTCGAGAAACGGTTGCCCGTAGGATAACGGTTCTGTTCTGGTTATTGGTTGATAGTTCACGGGAAGCAATGTGGTGGCTGTGGTTTAAATCGGTTGCTTTTTAAAGCCACAGGTGGTAACATTCTCTCTTCGATGTTGGCGCAGGTAACAGGGCATGTAGTTGAATAGTCTCCAACTTTCGAGCAAGGTGCAGGGGCACGGCCCTGCTGTTGTGCCTTTAAAAATTTGCTACTAAGGCGTGTATGCACTTAGGTGCGTATGCGTCTTAGGGCGCGTGGTGAGCGTATTGCCAAATACGCACTGGTACGGCCACCGTCAAATAAGAGCCAAATGGTTATCTGTATCACATCTAACCATTGTTTTGCGTTGAAGGTTTGTGTCTTGGCTGTTTGAAAAACTTTACGAAAACAACGCATTTCTCAACATAATCAACTTTAGTGATGACTACTATTTTGAGTAAAGAAACAAAATTATTCCATACGGCGAAAAACCATTATCCAAAGGAAGAGGTAAGATTGCGGGTCGGGCGACATAATCTACCCGTATTTTTGTTTTGCGATAATCAGCAAGAAAACGCTGTCAGCATGAAATGCCGGCGTTACCAAGCCATGATAATCAATTTTTTTTGGTCACATAGTATCAGGTTGTTGACATCAGTAAACTTTGGTTTCAGCAAGATGGCGCCACAAGTCATACAGACACCTAAACAATTCAGTTATTGTATAAGAAATTTTTCAATCTCTTAATTTCTCCATTTGATGGTGCCAATTAGCCACCACGTTCTTGTGATTTAAAGCAGGCAAATTATATTCTCCGAGGCTATTTAAAAGACTCGAGTTTACATGAAGAACCCACAATTATCGGCACTGCATTGATGGAATAAGCGAAGCTTTGTTGGAAAAATTTGCTTTAAAATTTTGTCTGCCGACGTATTAAAGGTGGATATTTGCCTGATAGCATATCTTTCTATATATAATTCTATTTGTATGCTTTTGGGTGGCGCCCCAATTGGCAAAGGGTAGTGGTACCTCCCATATAAACCACAAATTAAAAATCTATTATTTCTGCTCCTGATAACGGTATTTGCGCAAAATTTGGTACGTGGGTTCTGCTGCGCATTTTTTAAGTGTTGCTGCAAATATGGGCGGAATTGTACAAATTAAGAATCTAAGATTTTTGTTTCTGCTAACGGTATTTAAACAGAATTTGGTATTTCGGTTGAGTGGACATATTTAAAGTTCTGCTGCAAATATAGGCCGGATGATACCTCCCATACAAATCTTCTTTATGTATATAATTTTACTGCACGTGTGTATGTCACTGAATACATTTGTTTTGCATGCGTTTGGGTGCTGCCACCTTGGATGGTTTACATTCCCAAACCAGCCCGGTAGATGGCGCTGCAGTCGGTATCCAGGTTATTCAACTACTATTCGACTTGAATGAATTGCTGTGTATTCATTCATTCAATGCTTTGATATTAAATGGTCGCATTAACGTAAATATTGAGCGTTGTTTACTTCAAAAATACACACAGGCCATAAATTCGTCACCAGCCGCACACTGCACCCAATGTGCATTCGTGGATGATGGTGAAAGGCCCAAAGTAGCATGGACTCGATTACTGCCGCCGTTAAAACAGTCACGAACAGTCGCATCGAAGTTAAGTGTTTGCGTTTCTTCTTTGCGATCTCACAAATTCATTCTCAATGGGACAGCTAGTTCCATTATAAATTCCCATATTAATACTTTAAATTGGTAGTGTGTTTTTAGGCAAATTTACTTATTTCTTTTTGACAAATAACTGTAAGAAGTATTATTTAAAGCTAAATACTGTGAACTCTCTATTTCCACTTTATCACGAAGCAGCCAAAAAAAAAAAAACAATAAAGCTAGATACAAATTTCAATAGTTGGTTTCAAAGTGTGTGGAGCTAGCCTAATGAAGCTTACTTGACAGTACACTAACATATAATTTTGTGACATTTAGAAGTATAAAATAATTTACTTTTGATTCATTCTACTTAACAAAAAGTTATCAAAAGTTAAAAGCTTTTCGATATTAAATGCACATTAAAAGTACTAAAAGTACTTAGCTGGCAACACTGTATATAGTCATCTTAAGTAGAATTTAATAGTAAATAACACATGTATATATTCTCATATACTCATATACAACAATATATACAATCTTACATACAATCTCACATACACGTCCATATGAAAAGTGGCAAGCAAATGGCTTTTAGGATTTATTGTAAATTCCTCTATTTTGACAATGGCAAGGAATGCTGTTACAATACACGCAACACGCAAACACACATATATGTATATGCACAAATAACTGTACTTATTTGCACACACATAACGAGCATCTGGGGAGGAATACAAATATTTTGTATATAGAAAAAACATTAAAAAAAAGTGAAAACAACGCCAAGGAAAGGAATGAAAGCCTGTGTATAAAAACAGCAGCAGTTACATAATACAAAAATTGAGGTTATGATATGAAAGCGAATACCGAGAAAAGGAAAACTAAAATATTGTAAAAGGAAAAAATCATAAATGGAACATAGAAAGTACAATGAAAATCAACCCAATTGGAAATAACTACATTAGAGAACCCAGTTGGTTTCATATAAATTAAAGAATATATTTTCAAACATACTTTCAGGCGTGCATTGCATTTTCTACTTTTTTTTTCATTTAAAACAAATTACTCTTTCAGATTAAATCAAACAACAATTTGTTGGAAGCATGCTTTTAGGCGTTATATATACATACATAAGCATGATTTGATGATTAGAAACATTTCTGAACTTACGCCTCGTATAACTTGAGGCCGGTATTGTTTGTATTATTTAACTGTTTAACTGCTGCTAATAAATGTTTAATAAATAAATAAATATTTTTTTTGTATTTTTCAAAGTCTTCAAATATTCCAAAGGCTGAATATTTACAAATGAGGCAAATAGAAGAAATAAAAGAAAAGTAAAAGAAACTGAACACAAATGAACCCTTAACAGCTTAAGTATACCAGCTACCAACTAGAGTATATCATATTATATTTATTAAAAGAAATGAAGTATACTTTTTGGAGTACAAATTACAAAAAAAGAAAAAATCATATTGTGTAAGGAAGCTTTCAAAAAGGATGTTGCTTAAGGAAATGACACAAGTGTTTTTGGAAAATTGAAATAACAACAAATATACGATAAAGGAATAAAATAAATAAATAAAAACAGTTAATGAACAAAATAGTATAGAGTATACTTAAGGTATATTTATATAAAATAATATAAATAACATTTTTATTTCATTTTGTTATTGACGAGGGTTTTATACTCTTGAACAAGCAGGCATAAAATAACAAAAAAAAAAATTAAATTGAAATTACGCATAAGTTTTACAAATAACAAGAAAAGCCGAAAATAATGAAGACTATTATTTCCTTTCATTATAAACATATTTTAAATTAAAATATACTATTTAAGTTTGCTCAGTTGTTGCCCAAAGGGGACGACTTTGTAAAAAATTTTTACTGGTTTGGCAAACTTCTTAATCTTGAAGTTAATAAAAATAACTGAGTTTTATATTTTATAATCAAAATATGGGTGCACGCTAACATATCTTAACAAAATAATATAAAATTAACAGGAAGGCAGAAGTTCATTTCCTAAAGAATCAAGGCTTAAGCTAAGGTCATTCATTAATTTTTATTCATTATCAACGGCCTTCTTATTTTGGACCCACTAGTGGCGAAAAATTTGCCACTAGTTGGAAAGTGTCAATTTAAAATTCCTCAAAGTTTCTCAAGTATAGAAAGAAATTTGTATCTGCCCCATTATGCAACGAGTGGTACATTGGATATTTGCAAATGCCGCACAGTGAGACAACGCCGGCATTAAATACAAGGAGTCATTGTAGAGCTTTGAAATTTTGCACAGGTTATTTTTGAGACAAATCCAGTTAAAAAAAAATACGAAAATTCGCCCACTATTACGCCCACCTTCCATTGAAATGCAATAAAAAAGAAAAAAATTTTTTGTCATTTTATCAATAATTTTTTAACATCATGGTATTATAATTTTGTTCAATTTCATTCTCATTCTAAATGAATTAATTTAAGGATTTGATGAAATTTGCAAATAGTGCATTACATCTTCATTCGTAGAAATATGTGAATTTTTACAAGAATGGAATAGCCTACAGTTTCTATACTCCTTATTCATTGCTTCTTGAGCTTTTTCGGACAACATTCCTGTTTTAAGCACTAGGTCTTATTTAAAAAAAAAAATTTTAAAAAACTTTTTTATTATATTTTCGAAATTTCGCCACACCGTTGGTTGGCATCATCAGGAAAAACAAAAATAATAATGAACAAACAAATTGAAAAAATTTTTTGATAAAATTAAATTAATATTACTTTTATTTTTATTCGACCTTTTTTTTAATTGAATTAAATGTGCACTAATTAAGTCTACATTTACACCAGTTATGTCAGCGGTTATTTCTGGATTTTCAAAAAATCTTCTAGAGACATTACCATCATTGGCTGCTCCCATGCCTTGCTTCACCACATCGACTTTTAAGCCCACAACTAATTTGAATTTTTTTTTTTCTGTTTTAACAGATTCTTTAAATATGGTCTTTATAGATTATTCCACTATCTAGACACAGTGCAACTGGGGTATAAAGGGAGCCCAGTCCCCTGAAGTCTGGCAGGTGGTCTACTGGAAACTCCACTTTATTTCCACGGGGATCAGTGGCCTGCAGAGTTCATTATTTGTCTCTTTAGACATTTAATAGTTCTCTGGCTGATCATTGAGGTTGGCCCCTATATGGGAGCATCGTGATGGTTGTGGTTTCGGGCCCCATATCCAATGGTTTTCTATGGTGGCCAGGATCATTTCACTGATAATGACACGCATGGTGAATGATCCAGTCCAGTGAGCATGCTTGACATGTGTTCTGGACAGGAGTTGGAAAGTCTCCAACTCTTTAGCAAGGTGTGATGATTTGCAGACCTGTCCTGAAATCATTGAAGTTGCAACTAGGTGGTTCTGTTGCATAGAATTATGGCTTCGGCTATCTAGGACGCATGTATGACGTTCCAAATTATACAAAGTGGTTTGTCCACCATCTGATTAAGACTATATAGTCAGGCGCGGATGTAAAACGAATCACACTCTGTTCTTTTGTGTCTCTATTTGTACTCCACGCTTTAAAACTTTTATTATAACTGACATGTAATATACATTCCATGAATTTTAATCGAGCATGTAGCGGCAAAATTCCAAATTTCAATGCTGCAGCTGAATTTGTTTTCAAGATAACTTCATCCAAATTATTCATTTTAACAGGTTTTGCTTCACAACAGCCATCAAGCAATTCTTACCGACTGTTGTCAATCATCGTCATAGCTAAACTATGAGATATCGCAAACTTCCTGTAGAACATTTCGAATACTGTCGTTTTTAAATTTTGAATTTCTTTATTTAGACGATTCACTTCATTGTTAATAACATCAGCTGTTTCTTTCACAAATTCGAATTTCCTAGGCCTACAAAGTCTTGTTGAAGATGGTTCTGAATTTGTCCAATACAAATATGAATCATAATGTAAAGATCAGTTAACTTTAACGGAATAAGAGATGTTAATAACATATTTTTATCAGAAACATTTTCATCGGTGATCGGATATCAAATATGTTAAAGAAATGCTAATCTCTTATCAAAAGAGATCATTACAAGAACACCCAAAATCAATGACTTTCGAAAGAGTTATCAATCAAATGAATAATGTAAATAAAATAATAATAAACAATAAGCGAATAGTTGTAAACAATTAAAAAAAATAAAAGTAAAAAGTTGTAAACATGCTATTGTATGCTGCTAACATACGTATAGCAACAGAATGTGCGCGTTGCATATTTTTTGTAGTTTTTTGTATGTTTAAAGTACTTTTGCAAACTTTTGCTATATGCCCCCTACCTCAAAAGAAAGCTGAGAGAAAGCTTCAATCTTCTCTATATTTCCCAGTCCATTGAAAATGCAAAATGTTCAATTTTTACACCACAATTCTGTTGTTAAGAAATATTTTTTTTTTGTGTTTTGTTTTTAATTTATTTTTTCATCTACTCACTCTACAAAAACTAAATTAATTAAAAAAATACTTGAAAGTTATATTTATTATGTATTTTTTTTATTAATAAGCTTTTCAATAGAACTAACATATTTCAAGCGCGTTGACATACCTCAACTTTGACTTGCTCTAGACCAGTGATGGGCGAACTTTTTGGGTGGCGGGCCAATAATTTAAAAAAAAATCTTGCGGCGGGCCATTAAATTAAAAAAAAAAAAAACATAGAGGGTCATTCATTAAAAACTTATGGGGTTGCTGTTCAAATAAAAGTTCGATTTAAGCTATCTATTTATTAGTTATATTACATAATATTTTAAAACAACATAAACATTTTATAAGATACGTTTTATTATGATTTTAAGATTTTCCAGATGTATGGGAAGCATGAATCCGTTTCTGACGACATAATTTCCTCAAAATCTGGATCCGGCTGGGAGGATGCGACTTTTAATAAATTAAATAGACACTCGTCTGACAATCGGTTTTTTATTGAATTTTTTCTGTCTGCATTTCATTACTGAAAAGGCCTGTTCACATAAATATGATGAAGCAAACATTGCCATAATTTTCTGCGCATGATTAATTAGCTTTGGAAATTCATCTTTTGTTAAGGATTTATAGAAATTAAGCTTATCTGTATTTAAAAATAGCTGCTTTAAATTATTATTACATTGCAATTCTATAATTTCCAATTGTAGATCCGATGGAACATTCTCAGGATGAACATTAAAAGGCATTGAAAAAATATCTAAACATGGTTGGATTTTTTTCAAGTCAGCAAATCTGGCCTCAAATTCTGAATACAGTTTTAATAAAGATTGTGAAAAGACTTTTAACTTCTCTTCACTCACAGGCCTCAAACAATTAAGTCTTGGAAAATGAGTCAAATCATTTTCTCCCAAACATTTAGAAAATATAAACAATTGAGTTTTAAAAGACCTCAAACTGCCCCAAGTTTCATCTATAAATTGATTTCTTCCCTGTCACTTCTTGTTCAGTTTATTATAGTGCTCGAAAAAATCCGTGAAAAAAGCAAACTCGATGCAGCAATTCTTATCCTCAAATATTTCCTACTCAAATTTCAAATTTGGTTTTTAGAAAAACTTGAATTTCTTCGAGAAGACTCTAAACTCTCGAGAAGGCATGCCCACAACTCAGCCACCTGATCTTTGCATAATAATAAAGTACATCTGAAAATTCTGCATCAACTTCCGATAAAAACTCTTGAAATTGTCGATGTAACAAACCACGGGCTCGAATGGTATTAATTAATTTTAAAATAATATTAAGTACATGGTTAATATCCAAGGCAACCTTGCAAAGAACATCTTGCTGGATTACACAATGTAAAAAAATTGTTTCGCTTTCAGGATTCTGACTTTTATAAACTCCTGCAAACCCCGTAATATTTTCCACCATGTTAGGTGCTCCATCAGTTGTTAAATTAATTAATTTGGAAATTGGGTCATTAAGAGATTAGATTCCATCCCCTCTCTAAATTTATCATAAATTATTTTTTCTGTCGTCTTTCCTTTCAAAGATCTCAAACAAGCAAGTTCTTCTGCGGTTATTACAAAGTTTTCATCGACTCCTCTGATAAAAATTAGAAGTTGGGCTGTAACACTCCTGTCAACACTCTCGTCCATAGTGACTGAAAAATACTTAAACTTTTTAAGACGTCCATCGAGTTGATTGGTTAAATTAGAAAAAATCGCTTCAATTCTTTTTGTGACCGTTCTACGTGACAGCCCTATAGATTTGAATTCTTTTACCTTTTCTGGGCATAATACTTTTCCAATGCTAATTAACACATCCTTAATAAATTCTCCTTCAGAAAACGGTTTGTTACTTTTTTGTATTTTATAGGCAACAATGTGACCAGCTAACGTGGAGGATCGCTGGACACTTCTTTAATTTTTAAAAATCATTTGCTGACTAGATATTTTTTTTTCAATTCCTCTGAATGAACTTTCTTGTCTTCATCTCTCATTTTATAAAACTTCGACCCAAGATATTTTGAATTATAGTGCCTAGCGAGATTATAAATTTTTAGTACAGCTACCGGTTATTGGCAGATAAGACAAATAGGTTTTTGGTTATATTCCATAAAGAAGTACTGTCATGTCCACTCTTTTTGAAATACTCGACAGTCCGAATCAATTTTTCTCTTTCTATTTTCGATTGACATTTATGGGGGTATTTACAATACACTTTATTGTTTTAATTACACAAATAAAACTGTACGTTGGCAACTTTATAATTTTACTTCACAATTTATTCTTTACGTCACGAGATTTACACTTTTGCTGATTAATGCATCGCTGGCCATTTTATATTTGTTGCGCATGTTGTCTCGAATATTCAAGAATCTTCTAGATCTCACACATAATAGGTGTTGTTATGTTATACGTTCAGTTTTCTATATTAGTTGTTAGTGTTTTATGATGGTTATGTTTCTTCTTGGAACATTGCATTAGAAAGTTGTTGTTGTTTGTACAATATTTTCCAGAAAACTACGCAGTTTGGACACAATATAATATGAAAAAATAGCATTTTTTTGCCAAAATTGTCAATTTATATCTTTTTTAAATTTATGTTTTGGGCATAATGTTTTTACAGGTGATTAAGTTTTTTTTTAAAAAAACCTCGGCGGGCCGTAGTTCGCCCATCACTGCTCTAGACCAACAAGTAATGAAGTTATGAGGCTGAATTTCAGGGAATTGTTAATCATATATCGGTTAATATGCTGTAAAATTTCCCCCACGCTACGACGACACGCCAAAAACCATTTTTCGCCGCAGTTACTATAGCACTGTCTCGCTGTGTACCGTTAGAATCTTTATTAAGAATTTTATGCCGAACACATTACTTGGAGTAATCAATTGTATGATTTTAGAAAACATCTGCTTTGTTTTATGTAAAGACCACCGACCTTCACCCTAAAAATTTTAATGAACTTCACCTAAAAACACATTATCAGCTAAATTTGTTCACTTAATTAACTGTAAATTTATTGCTCTCTTCAAACAAAACAATCACTAGCAAGTGAACGCAACAGCGATAAAAAAACACTGTTTGATTTTGCCCAGCAAACATTTGAATTTGAAATGAAAATGTAAAGAATTTGAAAATCAATTTTGTTTATATATGCGCTGTCAAATAACTTGACAGTAACATGGGTTGGCAAAATTTATAAAATACCATTTTATAAATTATTTTCTCAAGTGAATCACAATCACTGAAAAGCTTTGAGATGGGTTTGACAATTAATGACACAAAAAATATTTTACATTAACATGTGTAATTTGGGATTTTTTCAGTTTATGCCTGATATAACGTTGCGAACATTTGCTGTCAACAATTTCTTAGAAGCCATAAGTGAAAAAATGTGTTCAACACCAATGTTGTTTTAATAACGATGTCGCTTTGTTGTCATCAAATTTGTTGTAAGTCAAATGATCAAGAACATAATTGTAATTTATTACATATTAACAAATTTGAGCAACTGGGATATGAACCTGCACCACTCAACTAATTTAAAATAGCATTGTTCACCAATGCGAGCCCTTTTAAGCACATTTTTCATTATATTCTTACATATTTCACGCGGTATCTCATTAATTTCAAGCGTTGCTCATGCGTTTCTGGTTTGTTTGCATAAACCTTGCTTTTCAGGGGGGTAACCCCACAAAAAAAGTCCCGAGTAGTCAAATCAGGCGACCGTGGAGGTCATGACGTGATAAGGTTTACATCTGCACCTGGGCGTGCGTGGGCTTTAATCAGATGGTGACCATTACCACTGTGGATGGTATGTAGCGTCATCCTCGCCCTAGAAGGCCTTCAGATACGTATATCCTCCCGAAGTAGGCCGCAGCCTTCACTCCTTGCTAAAGAGTTGGAGACTATCCAACTCCTGGTCCAGAGCGCATGAAGCTTAATATAATTAAGAACACGACGGCATTCATACTCACTGGACATGGACCATTTATTATGTTGATTGTGAATGATTCGACCCACAAACTCAAACGAGGGCCTCGAAACACACAGCCACCACGATACTCCCAAAAGAGCCTACCTCAATAATCAGCTAGAGAACAGCTAAATCTCTAAAGTGATAAATAGCGGAACTCTGCGGGCCACTGATTCCCGTGGAAATATAGGTGACTCCTACTAGCCTTTTACTCCCGCAAGACACCAAGTCTATATGGTTGTGTGATCTATAAAGACTTATAATGTGCCCCCGGGGGGGGGGGGGGTCTATACTGATGTAAATCTTATCAAGTTCTGACGTTAGCAAACAACGCACCTGGTATCGCCCGCTGACGCAGCAAACAGTCACTCTTTTCGTAAATACACCGGTTGAGGATCCCGAGAATTCGCAGTAATCCTTTTTATTAACGCATCTACTGAGGTAAAAGTGTGCTAAAGATGATTTTTTTTTTGTAAAGTCATCATTCACTTCTGCCTGTTCAACCTCGATACACACAGCCACCACGATATTCCCGAAGGGCCATCAATACCGTCATTTCTTGGTTTAACTTGTTATGAAAAGAGGTTTCGCACTAATTTCATTAAAATACTGGCAGTATGCGATGTGGCATCGTTATGTTGATACCACATGTTAATCTCAAGCCCAAAGCATACAATTGTGGTGTTAAAAAGGTTTCAATCATATGACAATATCGCTCCCTCATTCCAGGTGCCGTTACGCCATTTTCATTTTCAAAGTGGTAAGGTCCAATGACTCCTCCTGATCCAATTGCACACTTTTAATGGATGCAAAGGTGACTGTTGAATAATTTGAGGGTTTTTCTATTCCCCAGAACCGACTATTCGGTTTATTCCCATAATCCATTCAAATGAAAATGTGCCTCGTCACTCATTATGATTTTTTCATGAAAATTGGCGTTGTCATGGGCGAGCTGTAACATCCTATTGTTATATGTATGGCGGCGTAAATGGTCTTATGTGGAAGAAGCTCTTGTGTCAATTGAATGTTATATGAAAACAAATGCAAATCTTTGTGTAAAATTGTGGCCAAAGTTGTTCTTTGAAGATCAAGCTCCTGAGCACAGCGTCGAATAGAGATTAATGATTTGTTTTGAACACTTGCGTGAGTAGTAGTAATGTTTTCAGTTGATCTTGTAAAACGTTGTGGTCCATGCTTGGGCCTATCACCTACAGACCCTCCTTATTCGAAATCATTGACTACACGAGAAGTAGTGCATTTTGTTGGCTTTTGTTTCTTTAAAAAATTTGACATAATTCTCTCATCGTCACAGTAAACGAGGATTGATTTTGATAAAATATTTTAACGATTAAAACACGTTGGTTTATCGAATATTTTTCTATAATAAATTTGCCACATGGCTATTTCATGACTGCCAAATATGAACTGTCAAGGCTAATGTTTACCAAAATGGCGGGAAAGCCAAGTAGTATACCTTCCCGCCGGACACTCTGTATAACTGTGACAAATGTCATGCAAGAGTGCTAAAGACGATTCAACGATAACCCAACATTCAAATGTTTGCGGGGATAAATTGTTTACAAAAGTTGAAAATAAAACGAAAATGCTGACACTTCAAAATCGCAACAAGATATTTCCCCGTTCATTTAACTGTGTGGGTTAATGAGAACATGGTGGCGTCGACCAGTGTGACTGATAGATATGTATGTTTTATGTCTGCTACTGCATTGGCTGCTCGTAGTAAATTTTAATGATTAAACATTAAAAAATGTTTAATTTAATAAAAAAAAAAAGAAGTCAAATAAAACGTAAAAAAATTTTTTGTTGTGACTGCGCCCAGTGTTAACGAACGCATAAATAATGTGCGACAATTGGGCAAAAATTTATTTTTAATTTTTGAAACTTTTTTTTTTGTTTTAATTTATTTGATGTAAAATTTACATTTTTTTTACTCTACGCGATTCATGACATCTTTTTTTTTTATTGTCTTAACATAATTTTATTGCCAATTTAAAATGTTTGTTAGTATAAAAAAACATATTGAAACATTTTTAATAAAAGTCATGTGAATGCTTTGTGTGGGTTTGGTCATTGACTTTGAATTTGGTAAAGTTTATTGCAATTTCAAAATAAATTAGAAATAAATTTATTAAAAATATTTTTTAATTTTTTTTTTGTAAAATATTTTTGTGGGTCACTGCGAGGTGAATTACAAATGTGTTATAAAATATGTCCGATATGGTTTAGAGTTCTTATGCTATTTTTATTCAAGAAACTTAAAGTTGTGCAACGCAGATGTGGTATATTTCGGCTTTAATGCTCTGGAAGTACGCCAAGGCAGGTATTTTGAATTTGCTTTAAAATTACAGCTGCCAGCGTAACATATAGAAATATTGGTTGTGAATAACACACACGTCTATAACATTATTTTATTTTATTTTATTTTATTCTATTCCACTCTATCATATTCTATTATATGTTTTTCTATTCCAGTCCAGTTTATTACAGTTTAGTTTATTCTAGTATCCTCTATTCTATTGTATTCTAGTCCAACTTATTCTAGTCTAGTGTACTCTAGTCCAATATATTCTAGTCCAGTCAATTTTAGTTCAATCTATGATAGTGTAGTCTCTTCTAATTTAGTCTATTCCAGTTTATTCTAGTCTAGTCTGGTCTTTTCTAGTCCAGTCTATTTTAATCCAGTCTGCTCTAGTCTAGTTCAGTCTATTCTAGCCTAGTTCAGTCTATTCTAGTCTAGTTAAGTCTATTCTAGTCTAGTTCAGTCTATTCTAGTCTAGTTCAGTCTATTTTAGCCTAGTCCAGTCTTTTCTGGTTTAGAAGGGCATTTATAAACAAGGCGTTTTGGTATACATTTGAATTCTGTATTAAAACGATTATGACATCATGTCAAAAACTAATGTTTTTCGATTTACTAACTAACCTTGAACATTTTTCTTAAAAATATTTTTTTAAGTCGCCAAATTTTGTAAAGCACACACACACACACTTACACACACACACAACGCAGAAATTGGAAATAGTACAAAAATTCTGTTTTAAGCAATAAAACATAAACAAATTATTCTTGAAAATAAAGAAAGAACATACAACAAATTATACGAGTACCGTGTATCCAAGCGCACCACCCGAAAATGTGTAATTAAACTAATGAGTGGCTACTTGCTTTTCTGTTGTTGTTGTTATTTCATTCATGTGTTATAAATAACTAAAACACATACCGTTACATTTTACGCTACAGAAACAACATTCAACATTTTTAATATGCGTCTATAAATCGTCAAAATGTTAAAAGAATGTGTAATGGCCTGCCTGCTTGCCTTCCTGTCCAAATCAGTCTGTTTTTGCTTCCTAACCCCCATTCCCTTTAGCTGTTTGTTTTGTTAATCATATTTACATTTGTATTTTAAAACACATACTTACATACATACACATATAGACATACATCAAGGCTGGTTCTTACAACATGTTTGCATTCTATTGAAGACAAACAAAAAAATATTAGATGCCATCAGCTGTGGTCAATATACGTTTTGTTGTTACTCAGTTATCGTGCTTTAGTTAGTGTAGATAATGATAATGATGATAATTCATTTATTATCATCACCCTAATCTAAATAACGAGTAAGTATTTAAGTGTGCCTTCTTTAATTATGTACTTATTTTAGGAAATAATTTAACATGTTTTAAATCGCATAATTGCATCAAGACAACATTTGTCCCCTCACACTTCACCATTCACCAGGGTGACAGGGAAGCATCAGTAACTAACTACTGTACCCCAAACAAAGCCAGCTATTGTTATAGTGGAATGCAAGTAAATTAATTATAAACACGAACGTGCATGAACGTACATATGTACATAATGCATATGTTGACTAGTAACAATGTATAACAACATGTGGGTTTCTGGTGATTGGAGTCCTAACATCCGTTGAATGGAAGATGATAATACCACAGCTGCTTAAACCAATTTTAAATTTATTCTATACTTGTCTCTAATTACATAGAACAGAAACAAATTCATAATGTTTTCGCATTTCCTAAAGAATTACAAAATTACAAAATAAACCGCGTACTTTATTAAAACGTATAATAAAAAGTACCTATATGACAAAAGTACTTTTTGAGAGGAGTTTTATTAAACTGATCTCTTTAAATTATAATTTTTAAAAATAATTTAAAATAAAACTTTTTTAGTGGCCCTTTCATATTAGTTCAAAAAAAGCACTTTTTAAAAGGCCCATTGTTTTATGGATTTTTTCTGTATTTTTAAGTGCCTAAAGCAGGTTTTTTTTTAAAAAAGTCAAAAATTTTTTTCCCATTTTTAAAAATACTTTCTTAAAACGAGAATCTTTCCAAAGGTACTTTGCCAAAGTACTTTTCCAATATGGTACTTTCTAAAAGTACTTTTTTGCAAAATTATTTGTTTTCGTAGATAGATTTCAAATATGAGGTTATAAAATTTGTTTTTATGAGGTACTTTTTTTAAATATCTCTTTAAAAAAAAACATTTTTAACACACACTTTTTTATTAGTATTTTTTCAAATATTCACTGTGAAGCTGTTATTTTCAATGCTATGCTTTCTAAAATACTATGCTAAACAACGTATGCTAAAAAGTACCTATATAATAAAAGTACTTTTTTGAGAGGCAGTTTTTTTTAAACTGATCAAAATTATAAAATTTTAAAATAAAAAAAAAAAAACGAAATTTGCAGTGTTTTTTTATATTAGCTATTAAAAAGGCACAGAAAAAAGCCATTTTTTATGGCTTTTTTCTGTATTTTTAAGTGCCTGAAGCAATTTGTTTTTAAGAAAACTTAAAACTTTTTTTCCCATTTTTAAAAATACTTTCTTAAAGAGAAAATTTTTCCAAAGATACTTTCAGAAAGTACTTTTCCAATATGGTACTTTCTAAAAGTACTTTTTCAAAAAGTACTTTTTTGCAAAATTATTTATTTTCGTAGATATATTTAAAATATGAGGTTATAAAATTTGTTTTTAATAAGTACTTTTTTAAATATCTCTTTAAAAAAGACATTTTTCAACACACATTTTTTTGTTAGTATTTTTTCAGATATTCACTGTGAAGCTATTACTTTGAATACTATGCTTTCTAAAATACTATAGAAGTTGCTTTTCTAAAAGGTACTTTTTTAAAAGCTAGTCTTTTGAATTAAAATTTTTTTAAATAATTTATAATTTAACGGATTAATTTTTAGGTCTCATATTTTAGTGGATTATTTTTTTATTCTTGCAGAAATGTATTTTATTTATTTTCTGTTTTAAAAATACCTACTCAAAAAACAAATTTTTCGAAAGGTACTTTTTAAATGTACTTACCCAAAAAGTACCTTTATGCAATAGCAAGCTAGATGTTTGAAAAAACCCGATTTTTAAAATATTTTTTAGTAGTACTGTTTTAAATGGTCGTTATTCATAAAATCACATTTTCAGCACCCTTTTCTTTACATTTTTTAAAATACTTTTTTAAAAGTTAGCTTTCTGAACAGTTATTTTATTATTATTACAATGTTTAAAAATAATTTTAAAATAATTTATAGTAGTTGCTTTCTATAATAGTTATTAAAAAGGTACTTTTTAAAGGTACCTTCACTAACGGGTCTTATATTGTGCGAAAAATTTTAGTGGTTTATTTCTGTGTTTTTAAATGCATTAGGTATGTTTGCGTAGCTTTATTTTCTATTTTAAAGGTACTTTAAAGTAAAGTAAATTTTTTCAAAGGTACTTTTTGCAAAAAGTACTTTTCTCAATAGTAAGTTTTTCTTTGCTAGATGTTTTAAAATAGCGATTTTTGAAATTTTTGAAGAAGTACTTTTTTACATGTTCCTCTTTCAAAAAGGGACATAAATTTTTTAAGGTTTTTCTTAAGAAGAAAATGATTTTATGTATTTCTTTTTTCAAAGGTACAATCCTAAAATGTAAATTTTTCAAGTACTAAAAAATTATTTTATTTATTTCCTATTTCAAAAGTGCTATCTTAAAATGTAAATTTTTCAAAACGTACTTTTTAAAAGTACTTTTACAAAAAGTACCTTTTTAAAATAGTACTTTTTTTTGCAAATTTTATATAAAAATTGACTGTATACATCTGCACTAAACCAGGCTAATTGCCACTATCGATATTAATATGCTTCCTGTGGCGAAAAATAAAGACATGGCGTGCCATTTATTGCAATAGTTAAAATTTATTTTATTAAAATATATTACAAAAAGCCAAATGACTAAAAAACATAAAAGGGTACTGCTTGTCTTCGTAGAGGGTATTTTTTATACAGGCATAAAATATAGAAAGGGAATAAAATAAAGATGTTGTCAAATTGACGTGAAATTTATTTTATTCGAAAGATAACCTTCTGACATTATAATCGATATATGACTTTTGGCATATAAACGCTACGGCTAACTCAAACGTATTCTAATCTGAAGGTTCAATTTGCAGTGATTTTTTGCAACATTTGTGGCTGTTTATCGGCAAAAACGAGGTGAATATTGTTGTTCTTCAAGTCGCTAGTCTAGAAAATAGACTAGCTACTCGAAATTGTCCGATATTGGAGGTCAATTCACGACTCCAAATCGTGAAAGTAGGCGATTACCAATTAGTTCCTTTAATAAATCAATTGTGGCGCGAGCTATGAGACATGCTGGGCCATCTTGTTAAAACCACAGCTCCTGCTCATTATGGTTGACCAACTTAAAGTTCTTTATCCGGGTATTCTATAATCCGATATTTCGAATAGCTTTTCCTTATAAATGTTTAATTATATCGTTTTTATTATTTTATTCATTCTTATTTAAACGAATTTTAAAAATCATTTAACTACTATGGCGATAACGAAAACTTTGTCTGTGTTAAATTATAAAGACATTTCATATTTTGCTTGATGGGTCCTTTAATAAAATGTTGTACGTGCCCTTTAAAACTCATATCTTTGACATTGAATATCCTTACAGCATGTTAAACGCATCTCTTCCACCATTAATTTCGAAAATTTGTTTCAAAAAAGTAGTTTTCACAGTGATAAGTGACTAAAAAGAAAAAGAGCAAAACGAAAGAGCCCCAAATATTGTCATAATTTCAAAACGAAATTATCTACGGTTAGACGAAATACGAGGTTAGTTCAATATGTTATCATAAAATCAATAAGTGTTTTAAGTCTTAAAAAGAATGTGAAGACGACTGAAACAACGCTTAATGTTTAAGGATGAAAGAAATATATCGTGATTGCATCCACCTGGAACCCCACAGAACCCCTCCAAAAAAAAAAAACGAAATTAAAGTTAAATTTTAGCTAGCTTAAGGATTCTATACAGTTAGCTTAGGCAGTTAAAATGCCGAATGTTAGAAAGTTTATTAAAGGCCATTATGCCACTTTTCTTAAAAGTAAAGTAACAAATTTAAAAGCGATTTTGATGTAATCGTGACTTTTTCGTAGAATGGCTGTATGTCACAAATAACAAGTATGGTGTTGTTCTCCTAGCTGTCAATAACTATTGGAATGTAACAGGAGGATTGCCTCCTCTTCCCCCTCCTGGGACCAGCATCCAAGGGATGACCACTACACATGCAATACATTGTGCCAGATCTAGGAGATCAGGTTATGGGAAGCAGGAAAGAGGGAGTAGTGTTTGTGGGCATTCGGTTTGAATTTTCCTACATTGAAAGTGTCAGGAAAGACCTCTGGAAGGAGTTCATTCCACATACGATTTTTCCCTGTAATGCATAGTGCGATTCACTGGCCAATCAACCACAAAAATCGAATTAAACGCAAAAACGTGCGAGTGCCCTTATTTCGTTAGAGCACTTACCATTGTAATGATGATAAAATAGTGAAATACAACAAACATTGCATCAATGCTCCAAAGAATCATAGAGTTGGATATTCTACTGTCACCAAAGAAACATCTTCGCCCTCTCCTGTACGCAATCGAACAACTCCACAATAGACTTTGGGGCGCCGGCGCATACAGAAGTGTTGTATTCCATGTTTTGATGGATATAGGTGGTATAAATAGTACGGAAATCGGATGGAGTGAAGTATCTCTTGCACCATTTGAGAAAAGCGAGGCATTTGAAAGCTTCTTTAGAAACCTGAAAAATGTGTTTAGTCCATCGAATTTTCAGGCCAAGAAAACATCGAGAGCTTTCAGTTCCCTAATCCCTATATCAGCCATAGTAACAGAGGAGCACGATTCCGGAAAACAGATCTATGCGTAACCATGCAACAGTGTATCTAATGGGCATTAAAATCTCCTCTATTCACACGACCCCATTCCTAAATTGTTGCGAGATCGCAATGGAGAGTATAATTTATGTTCTGTCTTTTGGGACCTACCTCCGGGTGATTCGGTCTATTACTAAATGAATACGAATGTCATTTGCGAAAGCGTAAGTTTGAAAGTTTGACAGAGAAGGTCATTTAGAAAAATAAGAAATAGGGGGGAGAAAAAATTAGAAAGGTGGAAAGATTTTAAACATCATCCTATAGAAAATGATTGTGTGGTAACAAATCTTAAAATCTTGGAAGCCAATTATCAAAATCGACTTATCACCAAATTTTAATTTCAAGTGATATCGATATTAACGGTCTCACCGTCTCCATATGATACGTTGCGCCATCTAGTAGAAATCATATCTCTTTCGCAACAAAGTCATTTATATTTTAGCAATACAATTTTTGATTAAGGTACGCTCATGATCTTCGTCTTCTTTGTTAAAAATAAGTTAAGCTCCAAGACGGCATCCGCCTGTAGGCCTTATCATACGGTGAATTTTTCTGCTTGCAAAGGAGTATTTAAAATCTATTGTGGAGCTTCATGGCAATAAATGGAATTTATGACTGATTTTCAAAAAAAGTCTGAATAGTTTAGTAGCGAGCGCTCTTCAAGCATCAATTAATCCATCCTGATTTGCCAGATTATTATGCCGCTCATAAAAGTTAAAGATTAAGCGTGGCTTAACAGTTTGTTTGACTTTTAATTTTTTTCGTTAATTATACTGGACTTTAAAGAACATACAACTAAGAAAACTCGATAAATAGGTCCTTTCCAGTCAAATAGCTTAAAAATCATTCGGCATGAAAAGACAGACGAATAATAAGGGGAGAACAGTTTGAGTTCAGGGGCAAAAATACCTGGTCCTATTTTATTTATGAACAAATTCTATGACGTTGATTCCCCCCAGGGGCATATAAATATGGTCTTTATAGAATATTCCACTATCTAGACACAGTGCAACTGGGGAAAAAGAAAGCCCAGTCCCCTGAACACATGCAGGGAGTCAACTGGAAGCTCCACTTATTTCCACGGGGATCAGTGAGCCGCAGAGTTCATTATTTGTCTCTTTAGACATTTAATAGTTCTCTGACTGATCATTGAGATTGGCCCCTATATGGGAGTAACGTGGTGGTTGTTGTTTCGCGGCCCCATAACAGGTTTGTTTAATATGGTGGCCAGGATCATTTCACTAATAATGACACGCTAAGTGAATGATCCAGTCCAGTGAGCATGCTAGACATGTGTTCTGGACAGAAGTAGGAAAGTCTCCAACTCTTTAGCAAGGTGTGATGGTTTGCAGCCCTGCCCTGGAATCATTAAAGTTGCAACTAGAATTATGTCTTCGGCTTCCTAGGACGCCTGTATGACGTTCCAAATTATACAATAGTGGTTTGTCCACCATCTGATTAAGGCTACATAGCCAAGTGCGGATGTAAAACAAATCACACTCTATGACGTTGATTTAATATTGAAGAAAAGCTGATGGCTTTACCTCTAAAATTTTAAACGATTTATTAGGGTTTTCTCACCAGCTCGATGTCGCCGTTTTAAAAAATAAACATTTTGGCAACATTTTTTCGGCTGTTCACAGAAAATGCTCTTATTTCGTTTTAATTTTTCTAAATCCAAACTAATAGCTTTACAGACATCATCTAAATTCGAATTAGTAGAGGCTTACGCAACGAACGGCTTTTTTATGGATCCACTTAAAATTTTCTGGCGGACATCCGGGCTGAATATACTTTTACACTGACTTACTGACTTCACCTCGTTATTACAAACAACGCAAATTGAACGAAATAAAACCAAAAGTAATAACTTTGGCCATGACCATGAAGCATCTATATTTTTTTTCTTTCTTTATCTTTTATACTTTGTTTTTATACTTTCGCTTTTAAATTATTATTTACCCTAAAAAACATGAACAAACAAAGTAAAAATAAACTAAATTTTGCATTTGAAAAGAAAACAACAAAGAAAGGCGTCATTAATGTTTTTGCTGCCATGTTAAAAATATGTCCATGACAATGATGTTACAAACAGTGATGGCTTTTGCTTTTCATAATGACAGGAATGATGTGTGTGTGTGTGTGTGATATTTTAATTGTCTGTATGATAAGACATAATGATAATAACAATAATGACACATATTCAATATACTTAATTATTTTTTTTATGTGTATGACAAGGGAGGCTGACATTCATGGTCAAGGTTATTTAGGGTTGCGGTGTTTTTTTGGTTTTTTATATTAAAACTACAAAAAAAAAATTCTATAAAATGCTAAAAATTTTTTGCAGTGTAACAAGAAGAGGAAGTAAAGTAAATGAGGGGCAAATAAACCAACATAAATGTTGCCTATTTTAGGGATGTCAATAATATTTTTTTTCATGCTGCTTTAATAAAACGGGAACGAAAGTCATCTCAAGGGAAGGAGGGTTTATCCTCAAGTATGGAATTATAATTTAAAAAAAAAAAAAACATGGCGCCCGAAAAATGCAATTCTATATTTTTATCGTTGTACAGCCAGAGTCCATGTTTCCTTATCAAGGCTACAGAATGCAGAATGTTTACAAAAATTGATGTGAAATTTTCTTCATTATAATAGATTTCGTGGGGTTTTCAACAAGAAGTTTGTTTTTCAATTGTGCCAACATCAACAACATGATAGTTTTGACATTTAGTTGTTTGACGTATTAGGAAATTATTACAATGCATTTAATTTCACTCGAAAATCGCCTTAAAATAATTAAAATCTACTATGAAAATGGTGGTTCTGTTAAAGTTAAATTTCATTAAATTCGCAATATTTTCGAACAACATAATCATCCTTCTAAAACTGCTGTTAAGAATTTGGTCGTTAGATTTAAAACGACTGGGTCGTTCACCTGAGAACATCGCAGCCGTGAGCCACAGTAATGAAGCAAATCCAAATTTGTTAACTTCTCGATGCTCTGAAGAATTGAGGTTATCCAAAACCACCACATGGTGAATTTTGCGTAAGGATTTGTTTTCGAAGCCTTAGAATGTTCAACTGGTGCGGTAATTAAAGCCGACCGACCATTCACATTGCCGTATATTCGCTCAATTTATTTAGGAAACACCGGCTAGTTTTTCTAAAAAAAATCACTTTTTGACGGAGTCTATTTTCACTTGTCAAGGTTGTCAAGAAACAAAATTGCCATATTTGGGCTTCTGCAAACCCTAGAGCAATTATTGAAAAGTCTTTGCATGCTCAACGTGTCACTGTATGGTGCACTATGTGGTGTGGAGGCGTGATTTGACTGTTTTTTTTTCGAAGAAGAGACTGGAAATGCGGTAATGGTCAAGGGATCACGTTACCACGAGATGCTAATAAATCAATTTTGGCATACTATTTACGACGTGCATAACACTGATATTTCCTGATAAGATTTACATCTGGCCGTAAGCCTTAATCAGATGGTGGGAAAACAACTGGGAATGAAAAGCAACGTCATTCACGCCCTAGGAAGCCGAGGACTAATTCTAGCAACAGGTCTTTCCCAGTTGCAATTTCAGCGGTTCCAAAGCAGGGTTGCAAACCACTACTCCTTGCTGAAGAGCTGCAGACTAACTCCTGGTCCAGAACACATGACTAGCATGCTTACTGAATCCGGATCATTCATCCGTTGATGTTATTAAAGGCGAGATGATCCTGGCCCACTAAGTCAGTTCATGCGGGGGCCGTAAAACCACAACCACCACGATACTCGCGTAGGGCCAACCTCAATAATCACACAGAGAGCAGCTAAAAGTCTAAAGAGACAATTAGCGGAACTCTGGGGCTTACTGGTTCCCGTGGAAATCACGTTTAGCTTCTAGTAGACACGCTGCTTGCCTTCAGGAGACTGGGCTCCCTTATACCCCCAGCAGCACAGGTCTAGATGGTTAAGTAATCCATAGAGACCGATAAATGTGCCTCCGGGGGAGACTCGGATATCACTGACATGTGACTTCAACATGTTACACCGTCAATTTCCCAATCGCATAATTTCACGACAATCATCAGTTAAGTGGCCAGCCAGATCGTGGATTATATTTTGTAGAGCTATGTTAAGGACAGAGTCTATAGGGAGCCAATCGAATCAATTTCTGCCTTAAAACTCAAAATCCGTAATGTGATTAACAAAATAGCACCGCTATTTTGCCAAAAAGTGATTGAAAACTTTGATGAAAGAATCGACATCTGTTACCATGGTCGTGGGGACATTTGCCAGATATCATTTTTGATTCATATTGGCAGACTTTTCTCTGCGTAATACAATAAAATAAATTTTTTATTTTGTTTTAAAAAAACAAGCTTCTTGTTGAAAACCCCTTTACTTTTACTACTGTTACTACTTTTTCCTAACTCTCTTCTAGCATATGGATGCCGTGCCTAAGGAACTGCTCCGGCTTTAAAGGCGTTCTTTTTTATTTTATAAAGAGAAGTAGCACTTCAGGCAACAATGCCTATTTAGTCAAGTACCGTGCTACATTCTTTAGGAAAGCGATAGAGAAGAGATGAAACAGATGGTGAAAGTAGAAGGATAGTCGGAAATTAACTGTGACCAGTGACTATGACTTCATCGCTGAACAGCCCCACCGACAGTCAATTTTTATTTTGGTAGGTCTTCGTTGGGAATCGAACCCACAACCCCCTTACTCACAAGCTAGTACACTACCTACTAGCCTACAGGGGCACCTGGTTTACGGATTCAGGTTTAGACTAGCGACTGTACTTACATATCCCCACAGATAATAGACCGATTCCTGTGTTGCGAAACGTGGAATTATATGGCTACCAAACATTTTTTCATTACGTAAATTGTGGTACGACGAGCTATGTGATGTGCTTTGCCGTCTTGTTAAAAATACAGTTCCTGTACATCATGCCTATTCAACTGATGAACAAAAAAAAAAAAAATATGAGTCTATAGTGGTTACCAATAACTGCAACGTTCTACCCAGCATCGTATTTTAAAGAAGTAGTGACCAGTGATTCAATCAGTCCATAAAGTACACCTGAATGAACAGTTTTCTCAACATACACTTCAGTATCATCCTCATTCCACGGCAGCTTTGTGTAGCAATGAATCCTTTCCGATAAAACTCAGGTTCATTATTAAAAAAAAAATCGTTAATGTATTCGGGATCGGATAATCCGAATAAAACCATGATTTTCGAAGTAAATTATCCATAATTAAAAAGGCGGTTAAGGAGTCACAAGCAACATCAGTTGGGACTTATCAGACATCTGCTAGGACTACATCTAAACTATATTACAGCTCCAAGTAATAACATATTGTGGGCTTCCAGCACCATCACAGCAACAAAATAGGCAAACCTGTTGCTCTATATCGAATAATATGGAGAGCCTTTTGTAATGCAATGGTAACACTCGAAAATGGCACCCTTGTAACCATGCAAAATATCAGGCATGCAAATGCAATGTCCTTAATATCCATTACCCCGGCCGTTGTATTATTATGCAAATGGTGTTGACCCTATGTAAGGTACTAATATGTGATTTGGCAAATAGTGCCCCTAGAAGGTAATGTACTAGCTTGTCAGAATGGGGGTTGTGGGTTCGATTCCCAACAAAGACCTTAGTTTTTTTTTAACTACAACAATAAAAACTGACTGTTGGTGGGGCTGCTCAGCGATGAAGGCATAGTCACTGGTCGCTGTGCTGTCTTTATACGGCAGTTAATTTCCGACTATCCTTCTACTTTCACCACCTGTTTAGTCGCTTCTCTATCCCATTCCTAAAGAATGTAGCACGTTAATTAACGAAATAGGCATTGTTGTCTAAAGTGCTACTTCTCTTAAAAAAAAAGTTGCTCCTTCCTTTTCTCTCATCAGGGGACGTCTGCTAAACCCTTTATTCAAATAACATTTGCTTTGCCTCATTCTGCCATTGGTAGTCGAGCTTAATATTGTTTGAAATCACCACCACTTCACTACCGCCACTCACTGCTCTCTCGACAGCAAGTCATATTGAAAATCTAAGCCGAAATGACCATTTTAAAAAAAGTGTTGCCAACTTAAAGCTCTGTATAGAATTGAACACTAAATAACCCCAATGTGCTAGTAAACATTTCTTGAACAAAAATTTGTATTTTACAAAAACCTATAAAATTTTCCAAATTTCTAGAAAAGTGAAAGAATAAAGCCCCAATGTGTTATTAAATATTTATTGAAATACAAATTTTTATTTTACAAAAACTTATAAAACTGTGACAAAATTGAACAATAAATAACCCCATTGTGCCATTAAATATTTATTGAAACACAAATTTTTATTTTACAAAAACTGAGAGAACTCTATAATTTGTAGAAAAAGTGGCAGAAATAAACAATAAACGATCCCAATGTGCTATTAAATATTTATTGCAACATAAATTTTTATTACAAAATTGAACAATAAATAATCCCAATGTGATTTGAAATATTTATTAAAATACAAATTTTTATTTTACAAAAACTTATTAAACTGTGACAAAATTGAACAATAAATAACCCCATTAAGCCAATAAATATTTATTGAAACAGAAATTTATATTTTACAAAAACTTGTAAAACTTTAACATTTATAGAAAAAGTGACAAACTTGAACAATAAATAACCCCATTGTGCCATTAAATAGTTATTGAAACAAAAATTTGTATTTTACAAAAACCTATAAAATTTTTCAAATTTCTAGAGAAGTGAAAGAATAAAACCTTAATGTGTTATTAAATATTTATTGAAATACAAGTTTTTATTTTACAAAAACTTATAAAACTGTGACAAAATTGAACAAGAAACAACTCCATTGTGCCATTAAATATTTATTGAAACACAAATTTTTATTTTGCAAAATTTCTAGAAAAAGTGGTAGAATTAAACAATAAATAACCCCATTGTGCCAATAAATATTTATTGAAACACAAATTTTTATTACAGAATTGAACAATAAATAATCCCAATGTGCATTGAAATATTTACTGAAAACAAACTTGAACAATAAATGACCCCATTGTGCCATTAAATAGTTATTGAAACAACAATTTGTATTTTACAAAAACTTATTAAACTCAATAATTTCTTGAAAAAGTTATATCCTGAAATTTCTGCAGCACACAGAAAATATTTTCTATATTTTTTTTCTTGTTGTACAGCTTTGAGTAAATTTTCCGGAAAATTATTATAAAATAATTTACAAAGCATAACTTCAAGGTAAAAAAAAAAACTTTTATAACCACACAAATGCAATAACTATTTAACAATTTTCTAAAGCATATTTTTATGGGAAACCAATTATGTATCATTTTCTTTTGTCAACTATTAAATAAAATTTTATTTATAAACAAAAATAATTTAAAAAATTAAGCAATTTTGGCAAAAAACGTAATTTATTGCACGCATGATTTAAACAAAATAAAAAGTTCTGAAAATTTTAGATAAAAAAAAAAACTTAAAAATAAAATAGTTATAAATTATAGTATAAAATATAATTTAAGATAAAACGAAAAACACAATCAACTTTCAAAAAGTTTTTCTGGTATTTTAGAGAAGAATTTAAAAAAGGGGGACTAACAACACACACTAAAACATATTGATATGAGTTCAAATCCCAACAAAGAAATCTCCCATAATTTTTGGAGAAAATTAGAGTTAAATAACAGAGTGTTAACTTTAATTATTTCCCTCTGAACAGCAGCAGTTAATGCTAATCGCGTTTATTATTCTTTTGTTTCTGAAAATAATTCTTTTGGGAAATAAACTCAGGTTAATGGGAATTTGACCCACTCACAAAGGCTTCTGTACAATGTTATGGTCACCCTTTGATTTTTTACATTCTCATTTTCTTATTTATTTTCGAAAAGCTCTCTCTGCCATAAGCATTTAAATAATCACATTAT
This sequence comes from Trichopoda pennipes, assembly GCA_030448955.1. NCBI lineage: Eukaryota > Metazoa > Arthropoda > Insecta > Diptera > Tachinidae > Trichopoda > Trichopoda pennipes. The sequence continues at coordinate 4,507,801 of JASKUP010000021.1, read as the reverse complement.
ACTTGACAGTAACACGGCCTCTATGGAAACCCCTCTTTAATTTTTAATCTTATTGTTTATACTTGATTTTATAACTATTTTGGAGAAATAATTCCAGCAGCACAGAGCTTCATCATTCAAACAGGTCTATCATAAAATTAAAATTTGATTGGTGCTCAGAGTTAGCAGAGTCACTGCTACTTGAAGTGAAATGGAAGCATAAACAACCACAAGTTTATTTCCTTAGTTTCACTTAGTCCTTCTGACTGTCGTTTGCAAAAATCAAGGAGACGTGGGTTAGCAAGGCAGTTTTGTTTTTCGCTCAAATCAGTACTCAGGAGATGTCGCCTAATTATGCAAGGCATTGTACCAGATTAAGAAAAATTGGTTATGGGGAAGGAAGAAAGAGGGAATAGTGTTTGCAGACATTCAATTTGAATTTTCCCACATTGAAAGTGACAGGAAAGACCTCTGGAGGAAGGTTATTCGACATGCGGAATGTTCTTCTAAAAAACGAATTTTCTCTGTAATGCATAGTGCCAGTCACTGGCCAATCGACCACATATGGATGTGCTCTTAACGAAAATCGTGTCAAACGAAAAAATGTACGAGTTTCGGGAACAAGTTTCCTAATTTCGTTAGAGCACTTATCGTTGTAGTAACGACAAAACAAGTGAAATACAATATATATTGCGTCGATGTTCTAGGAAATCAATAGAGTTGGATATCCTACCGTCCGCAATGAGCCTCTTGGCACCTCTCCTGTTCAAAATAGTGTTTAGGGAGCCGGTCCATATGTGAGAGTTGTTATAGGACGGTTATAGGTTGTAGAAATAGTACGAAGATCAGATGGAGTAAAGTATCTCTTACATCATTTTAGCGAACTGAGGCACTTGAAAGTTTCTTTAGAAATCTGAAAAATGTGTTCACAGTCCATTGAATATCACACTGAATTTTCATACCAGGAACATCAAGAGTTTCCGATTGCGTAATACCTATATCGCCCATAGTAAGGGGTCCAGCACCATTTTCGAACACAGATCTATGCATAAGCATGCAACATTGCGTCTTACTGGCATTAAAATCGACTCTATTCGCACGACCCCATTTGGAGATCGTTTCGAAATCGTGATTGAGCCTATCATTCATGTTCCGCCTTTTGGAACGCATCTGACAGGTGGTGCTGCCATCTGCGAAAGTGTAAAGTTTGACAAACAAGGGCATTTCGAAAAATAAGAAATAGAATAGGAGAAAGAACGGAGTCTTGCGGCACCCCTGAATTTATCCTGAACTCGTGTGGTGAAATCTTATCTATAATAACTCGTATAGTGCGGTTCCTGAGAAAACTCCATATAAATCTGGAGAAATTATCAGCGATACCAAAAGCAGCATGTTTTGGCATCAACGCCTTTTTATTTTTTGTAGGATGTTTTGGTAAATTGCATAAAGGACGAGTCGTTTGTTTGTTTAGGTACGAAATTGAAAAGTTCTCCAAATGCGTCCCACTCACTGTGGATACATACGGAGTATGTATTCGAATGTTTAATAATTTATTTAAAAAAGAAATTACATTTCCTTTAAATACGGGCATAAAGATTTTATTTTATTTTATTTTTTCTAATAGAAACAGACCGTTAGTTAGCTGTTCTGTGTTACGAAATGTTATTTAATTTTAAGCTATTTTTATTTAATTGCTGCACTGCAGTATTTTTACTCAAACGTCTAAATTTATAAGTTTTTCTTTTACACACAAAGGACTCAGTGGCATTTGTAGTTCAGGGGAGTTTGTTGTCGTTGTAGTTGTTGTTCTTCACGTACATTTTATTAAGTGCTGTTGACTAATTAAGAGATCATTTATGCCATTTGCAAATCATTAAAGAAAAATTTTTCTTATACTGCTATGCAATTGCTATCTCCTAATTATTTGTTTGGGAAATTGTCTGTGTGTGTGTGTATACTCTGAAGTTCATATCAACGATGCTGTACTGTGCCAACAATTTTTTATTTCTTTTTTAAATATAAATTTTAAAGTATAATAAGTTTGACTATGTTTATAATGTTATTGATTTTAATTACGTTATATAAAATAATTAATATTCAAAAACATAAAAGCTGTGTGTCTCTAGTAAAGGGTCCTTTAAAAAAAGGATTTGTGGAAGGCCTTTCAAGTAAAAATAAAAATTTTAAAGACAATTTTTATTAAAAAAAAAATTTGTGTTTAAAAATTATCTACAAATAAAACAATTATCACGAAATATTTCCAAATCACAAAAAAGTACTTTTAAGTAAGTACTTTTAAAAAAAATAAACTTTTTCAAAATAATTTCTGCTTTTAATTAACAATAAACAAAAAAGAAATCTCTTTAAAAGGCTTAATTTAAATAAAATTACGCTTATACTAATTTTAAATAAAGTACCTTAAAAAAAGGTACTTTTAAAAATAGTACTTGAAAAAAAATTATTCTTTCTACCAGAATCTTACAACAAGATAAAGCTCATTATAAAAATTTTTTGAAAAGGTACCTTAAAAGGTACTTTTGAAAAAGTACCTAAAATATTTTCACTAAAATACAGACCTTTTTCAACAAGCAACGTAAAAATAATTAAAATATGAAAACATTATTAACCAAGGTGCTTTCAAATTAGCTTTGACGAAATTAACTTTGAAAAAGTACTTTTTCTTTGAGAAATTTGCTTTAAAAATGTAGTTAGGAAAAAACGTTTTTCAACGTAAGAAGTAAAAAATTGTTTTTTCTACCAGACTTTTTAATGGTGGTTTGTAAAAATAAATTGAAAAAAAGTACTTTTTAAAAAAGTCAATTGAATAAATAATAGACTGACAAAATAGGTTTTGAAAAAAATTATAGGCAAAAGATACTTTTTAAAAAGTATTTGATAAAAGAAAGGCTATTGAAAAATTAGGCTGAAAAAGTAGTAAGAAAAATATTAATAGCTATTCAAATGAAAACCAAATTTGAGTAAATAAATAAGAGATACATTCTAAAAAGTACTTTTTAAAGTACCTTTCAAAAGGTACATTTTAAAAAGTTCTTTAAAAAATACACCTACGAACGTTGTAAAATTGTTTGTTAAACTAGAACTTTTATATAGTGCCGTGTTAAAATAATTTGAAAAAAGTACTTTTTAAAAAGTGAATGACAAAAATAGGTTTCAAAGCTTGTAAAAAAGTGTTACAGCTTTTAAAATTAAATTCAAATAGGTAAAAGTAAATAAAAGTTACTTTTTAGAAAGTACTTTTTAAGGTACTTTTAAAAAAGTACTTTACAAAAACTACATTTAGTTAGCCAATTTACCAATTTACCAATTTTTAATTTTTAACAGTATATTTTTAAATTGTTTTAAAAACTTTTGTAAGGTTTTTAAAAAAGTACTTTCAAATAAAAGTTCCTTTTTCGAAAGTAAATTTTAAGGTACTTTTAAATAAGAACTTTACAAAAACTACATTTAGTTAGCTAATTTACTAATTATTTTTTTTAATTTTTAAGTTTATATTTTTTACACTTATTCTAAAAACCTTTGTAAGGTTTTTAAAAAAGTACTTTTAGAAATTATTATTCCAAAGAGGGGTAGTACCTTGCAGTTGTTTTTCAGCAGTTAAACTTTAACTAAACTGTAACCTTTTTAAAGTATATTTTAAAGAAACTTTTATAAAATGTTTTTTTTAAAAAAGTATCTGCCAAAAATTCAATATTTTTATTTAAATATTAAGATACTTAATAAAACAGGTATTTTTCTCAACAATAATTAAAGTACCTTAAAGACAAGAAAAATGTTGGATATTGAAATCTTCTAATGCGAAGAAGCAGTTTTTAAAAGTTTAAGTTGTTTGATAATAATGTTTCGCTCAAAGTAATTTTTAAAAAGCACTTCTCAAAAAGTTCTTGTAATTTTTTTAAGGTCTTTTTAAAAAGTACTTTACAAAGGGTATATCTAAATACCCATTTTTCCAATTTTTTTTTCAAAATTTTTGAGAGCATTTTTTGAGACTTTTTTTTAAGAAATTTTTAAAGGTTTCTTTTTATAAAGAACTAGTTAAAAGTACTTTGAAGTATTTTTAAAGACACTTTTTTAAAGTAGTACTTAAAAAAAGTAGCCTTTAATTAATTAATTATTTTTTTTGATAATTCACTTTTAACTAACCTTTAACCTTTTTTAAGTATTTTTCAAAGGCACTTAGTAAAAAAGTACCTTTCAAAAGAATAATAAAAGTTAGTATTTATATTTAAATTTTATTATGAAAAATTAATAAAAGTACCTCAAAGTAGAATTAAAAGAGAAGCAAATCTTTTCTATTGTAAAGAAGAAATTATCAAAATTTAGGTTGTTTGGAAGTAATTTTAAGCTTAAAGTGGTTTTTAAAAGTCAGTTTAAAAAAGTACATTTAGTTACCCAATTTTCCAATCTTTTTTAATTTTGAAAGCATTTTTTTATTGTCCTTTCTGTAAGGAAGTACTTTTAAAGAGAAGTGCCTTTTAATTAATATTTTTAACAATTAAGTTTTAACTAATCTTTAACCTTATTTTAAGTATATTTTAAAGGTCCTTTTTTTTAAAAGTACCTTTTAAGAAGAAAAAAAAAAGTTAATATTTACATTTAAATTTTAAGATTTTAATATTAAATATAACAAATTGACAACAATACTTTAAAGTAGAAGCAAACAAAACACTTTTAAAAAGTTCTGGTAGTTTTTTTGAAGTGCTTTTCAAAGGGTACATCTAGTGAGCCAATTTTTCAACATTTTTTATTTAATTTTTGAAAGCATTTCTTGAGAATGTTTTTGAAGTACTTTATAGAAATTTTTCAAAAAGTACTTTTAAAAAATAGTATTTTTAAAAAAGTACCCTTTAATTAATTAATTAATATTTTTAAAAATTGACTTTAAACTTATCTTTAATCTTTTCTAAGCATCTTTCAAAGGTACTTTTTGAAAAAGTACCTTTTAATAAAATAATAAAAGTTAGTATTTATATTTAAACTTTAAGATTTTTATATTTAAAATGTTTAATATAACAAATTATTAAAAGTACCTTAAAGTAGAATTAAAGGAGAAGTTAAAACGTAAAAAATTTAAAACTTTTCCAATGCGAAGAAGAAATTTTCAAAATTTAGTTTTTTTAATTTTGAAAGTATTATTTTAATGTCCATTCTCTTAGTACTTTTTAAAGTGAAGATTTTTAAGGAAGTACTTTTACAAAAAAGTACCTCAACAAAAAGTACCTTTTAATAAATTTTTTTAACAATTAACTTTTAATTTATTTTCAGTATTCTGAAAAGGTACTTGTTTAAAAAAGTACTTTTTAAGAAGATAACAAAAACTAATATTAACATTTAATATAAAAAATTAATAAAAGTACCTCAAAGTAGCATTAGAGGAGAAGTAAAAATATAAAAAATTAAATATTTTGTTTCTAACAACGAAAAATGAAATTTCCAGAATTTAAATTGTTTAATATTAATTTTTCTTTGATGTTTAGCTGGAGTGAATTGGAAAAGGGAAAATTGTTTTGTTTTTTATTTCATTTGAGTACAAAATTGATTTTCTGACAAGTTTCAACAAGTTTCGCTAATAAATTTGCTATAAAATGGTGAAAATAAAATTTTTAAATTTTCTTCCATTCAATATCAAAGTATTTTAGCGAAAGCGTACACACTTTTAAGCAATTTAGTTTTTCAATAAAATTTCAATTTTCCGTTTGAAAAGGAATATTGCAAATATGGTGTCAGCCTTTATTTCCTTATTCTACGTTTATTTCATTTTCATTTTCATTTTATTTTATTTTATTGTCTTTATACAACGTGTTAACTTTGTTCGCTATCATTTATTTTTCATCTTTAGATTGTCACGTTTGTATTTTATATTCTCTTCTGTTCTGATGATGATGATGATGATTATGATGTTCTTTGTTTGTTAAAGTTGTCAACTGGTATTGCTGTGTTGCCTGGCAAAACATGTCATGAAAATGGCTGTGATATTTCTTTTTTTCTAGTTGTGTAGTTCATTGTTATAGTTTTCTATTTGCATTGTATTTGTATTGTGCTTGTGTGTGTTTGTGTGTGTTTTGAAATTTGCTACAATGTTAAAAATAAAATATTTATATATGAGAAAACATGTTGTAGTCGTATGTTGCATTAGCTTTGGCTATTGCATTTTTATTGTTGCTTATATTTAGTTGACTGCTAAAAAGTTAAAGGACGTGCTCATCACATTCCTGTTGTTATGTTACAATTATTCTAATGTGTTGGTTGCACGGTTTAACAGAAAGATGGCCGAAATATATAAAAAAGCCATGTTCCCTCCCTCACAATCTGTGCAATTATTTGCAAACACTATGGAAGCAATTTTTGTTGTACAAAAACATTTGTTCAATTCACAAAAACTTGTTGTTATCACGTTATCGGGTTTATCGTCAACTTATTTTACAATTGTTTATGTTTGTTGTTACAAAATTTGCTTTGAAAAATTTGTTAAAAATTTAAATACAAAACAGATTGTTCAACAGGAAGTTTGAATTTGAAATTGTGGCAACAACCAACAACATGATAGTTTTGACATTTAGTTTTTTGACTTTTTCGTATTGTATATCCAACTGGCAATTGTTACAATGAATTCAAGTGCGCTCGCATATCGCATTAAAATAATTAAAATCCACTATGAAAATGGGCTGATTCTGTTAAAGTCACATTTCGGAAGAGTCGATTTATTTTCGGACAAAATAAACGTCCTTTAGATACCGCTATTAAGAATTTGGTTGTTTAATCTGAGATGACAGGTTCGATACAAAATGTGCGAATACCAAAGCAACATCGCAGAACACATCGTAGCCGTAAGCCGCAGTGTTGAAGCAGATCCAAATTTGTCAATTCCTCGACGTTCTGAACAATTGGGGTTATCCAAAAGCACTACACGGCGAAGCCTTACAAGGTTGAACTGGTGCAGGAATTGAAGTCGACCGATCAGTCGCATCGCCGTAGATTCGCTCAATTCATTCAGGAACAAGCGGCTGGTTTTTCTGCAAAAATTATTGTCTCACACGAAGCCCATTTTCACTTATCAGGGTCCGTCAACAAGCAAAATTGCCGCATTTGGGCTTCTGAAAATCTTAGAGCGATTATTGACAAGCCTTTGCATACTCAACGTGCTACTGTATGGTGTGCCACTGTATGGTGTTATCTGGAGGCGTGTCTGCCCCGAAACGATCAATTTATTGCAAACCAAATTTTCCCAACGCATAATTTCACGACGATCTCAGCAGCTAACAGGCCAGCCAGATTGTGAATTTAACATCACTGGATTACTTTTTGTGGGACTGTGTTAAGCACGGGGTCTAAAGGGAGACAATCGAATCATTTTCAACTTTAAAACTCAAAATCTGTGATGTGATTAATGCAATAGAATAGCCATTGTTGAAAAAAATTAATAAAAACTTTGATGCAAAAATCGACATCTGGCAGCATGGTCGTGGTGGATATTTATCAGATATCATTTTTCATTAATAATTGCCGAACTGTGCTCTTCGTAATGCAATAAAAATTATAATTTAAAATTTTTGTTTTATTTTGTTTTAGAAAACAAACTTCTTGTCGAAAAACCCTTTATAATTTCATTCCATATGGTTTCAAAAAATATTTTATCGAGACCATATTTTGGACTAAGTTTATTGTTTGCGTTATATATGCCAATAGGATCCTACAACTCGTTCATGACAACACCGATTTTCATGAAAAAATCATCATAATGAGTGACGAGGCACATTTACATTTGAATGGATTAGGGGAATAAACAGAATAGTCGATTCTGGGGAATGGAAAACCCTCAAAATGCATCCATTAGATGTGCTCAGAATGATTCGTTGGACTTTAATTTTTTAAAAATGGAAATGGCGTAATGCTGACTCTAACGGTCGTGATATGATTGAAAACTTTTGAACGCCACGACTGCGTGCTTTGAGCTTAATTAACATGTGGTAGCAACAAGACGGTGCCAAATCGCATACAGCCAGGATTACAATGGAATCACTGCGAGACCTCTGTCCACAACAAAAAATTATGATGTTGATTGTCCTCCATGGTCGCCTATTTGACAGCTCTCGGACTTCTTTTATGAGGGGATATTTGAAAAGCAAGGTTTATGCAAACAAACCCGAAACGCTTGATCGACTCAAACAAAGTATTCGTGATGAAATTAATAAGATACAGCGTGAAATATGTGAGAATGTAATGAAAAATGCGCTCAAAGGGGCTCGTATTTGTAAGGCTAACAGAGGCGGAAGGACATTTATATGATAATAAAATTACAATTTATGTAATTTGTGATTACAAATTCTTACGCATGATTCATGTTCGTGGTAGACATTATCTCCAGCAGGCCATTGTCCATTACATAAGTATTGCTGAGAATATTTAGCAAGAAGACAGTTTGAAAAAATTTCGGCATCATGAACACTGCCAGGATATCTAACGGTCATATTAACTTAGAATTGCAGACAGCTTGAATTTTTTACAGCTTGTTGGAGTTTGCGAGAAAAATATTTTGCATGGTGTTTCGTTCAGTCTTATTTGGGACATTTCATTAACCCTTTTACTATCGAAATTTTTTTAAAAAACTTCACGGCTCCAACATTATAAATTTTTTTTCGGACCAACACTCAGAACTAGGAAATCAGGTTCTGGGAAGAATTTGAACTTTTCTATATTGAAAGTGACAGAAAAAACCTCTGGAGGGTTTTTATTCCACATACGGACTGTTCTGCTAAAAATCGAACTTTCTCTGTAATGCGTAGTGCGATTTACAAAAAATACGTGCGAGTAACGGGAACAAGTTCCCTGATTTCGTTACAACACTAACCATTGTAGCAACGATAAAACAGTGCAGTACAACCCACACTGCGTCGATGCTCCAGAAAATCAATAGCGTTGGATACTCTAATATACCCAATTAGCCACTTGGTCCTCTCTTGTATGCGGTAGAGCTTGATATCCCGGCCCATGCATAAGAGTTGTATTTCATCTTTAGACGGTTATAGGTGGTATGAATAGTATGAAGATCGGATAAAGTAAAGTATCTCTTACACCGTTTTAGTAAAACCGAGGCAGTTGAAAGTTTCTTAAGAAATCTGAAAAATGTGTTCACAGTTCAACGAATATCACAATGAATTTTCATACCAGCTTCCGATTCCGTATTATCTATATCACTCATAGTAACAGGTTATTCATGTTTTGCCTTTTGCAATCCACCTCCAACAAGTCTAATCAAGTTTGGTAGTCCTAAATGAACATTTGTGCGGTGTGTAAGAAGAAGAAGAAGTAGATTCGTTCTAAAATTCTCTTGTAAAAGGTGTTTTTTTAAGCTAGATAGAACTTTAAATTGTAAAAAGTAACACAAAAAATGAAATTTTGATGAAACATTTTTTTTTATTTGTTTGAGTATACTCTGACAAATCATTATGAATAGACTCTCGCTTGAACAACGCTACGAAATTATCCAAATTTACTTTGAAAATCAGTCGTCGATTCGCGCAACTTATAGCCGACTTCGACATTTTTATGGCGTACATAATCGTGCATCTGAACAAGCCATTCGTCGAACTGTCGATAGATTTCGTACCACATACTCTCTAGAGGATGCAATAACACCAACACGTCGAAGGAATGTGCGTACTGCAGAGAATATCGCCGCTGTAAACGAAAGTGTGGAAGAAGATCCAAATTTATCAATTCGTCGTCGGTCGCAGGAATTGGGGCTCTGTCCGTCCACTACGTGGAAAATTTTGCGCAAAGATCTCGGCCTACACCCGTATAAGATCCAGCTGGTGCAGGAATTGAAGCCACGAGACCATTATATGCGTCGTTCTTTCGCCGATTGGGCTCTAGAGCAGTTGGCAACTGACCCGTTGTTTTATTGCAAATTGTGTTCAGCGATGAGGCGCATTTTTGGCTTAACGGGATTGTTAATAAGCAAAATTGCCGCATATGGAGTGAGACCAATCCACAACAGACCCTACAGACTCCATTACATCCAGAAAAATGCACCGTTTGGTGCGGTTTTCACGCTGGTGGCATCATCGGACCTTATTTCTTCAAAAATGGAGATCGTTTCCGCACCATGATCAATGATTTTTTGTTTGAAAATATGGATGACATTGATCCGGACGAGATGTGGTTTCAACAGGATGGCGCTACGTGCCATACAGCGAACGCAACCATCGACTTATTGAAATCAAAATTTGGCGATAAGTTGATTTCGAGAAATGGACCTGTCAATTGGCCTCCAAGGTCGTGCGATTTGACACCACTCGACTATTTCGTGTGGGGCTACGTGAAGTCACTGGTTTATGCTGATAAACCAGCAACAATTGACACCTTGGAGGACAGCATTGTTCGTGTTATTCGTGACATACGCCCAGCAGTGCTCGAAAAAGTGGCCCAAAATTGGACGTCCAGAACGCGCTTCGTCAAGAACAGCCGCGGTGCCTATATGCCCGAAATCATTTTCAAATGTTAATGTCACGTATTGATCCTTCGAATAAAAAAGAAATTTTGATTACAATTTAATTTTTTGTGTTATTTTTTACAATTTCAAGTTCTATCGGGCTTAAAGAAACACCCTTTATTTCATCTTCTGCTTCCACATGATGGGCGAACTTTTTGGGTGGCGGGCCAATAAATTAAAAAAAAATCTTGCGGCGGGCCATTAAATTAAAAAAAAAATATAGAGGGTCATTCATTCAAAAATTATGGGGTTGCTGTTCAAATAAAAGTTCGGTTTAAGCTATATATTTATTAGTTATATTACGTAATATTTTACAACAACATAGATATTTGATCAGATACGGTTTATTATGATTTTAAGATTTTCCAGATGTATGGGAAGCATGGATTTGTTTCTGACTTGACATAATTTCCTCAAAATCTGGTTCCAGCTGGGAGGATGCGACTTTTAATAAATTAAATAGACTCTCTTCTGAAAATCGGTTTTTTATTGAATTTTTTCTGTCTGCATTTCATTACTGAAAAGGCCTGTTCACATAAATATGAGGAAGCAAACATTGCCATAATTTTCTGCGCATGATTAATTAGCTTTGGAAAAACTTTAATTTCGTCGAGAAGACTCCAAACTCTCGAGAAGGCATGCCCACAACTCAGCCACCTGATCTTTGTGTAATAAAGTACATCTGAAAATTCTGCATCAACTTCCGTTAAAAACTCTTGAAATTGTCGATGTAACAAACCACGGGCTCGAATGGCATTTATTAATTTTAAAATAATATTAAGTACGTGGTTAATATCCAAGGCAGCCTTCCTAAGAACATCTTGCTGGATTATACAATGTAAAAAAATTGTTTCGCTTTCAGGATTCTGACTTTTATAAACTCCTGCAAACCCCGTATTTTTCCGCACCATATTAGGTGCTCCATCAGTTGTTAAATTAATTAATTTGGAAATTGGGGCATTAAGAGATTAGATTCCATCCCCTCTCTAAATTTATCATAAATTATTTTTCCTGTCGTCTTTCCTTTCAGAGATCTCAAACAAGCAAGTTCTTCTTCGGTTATTACAAAGTTTTCATCGATTCCTCTGATAAAAATTAGAAGTTGGGCTGTAACACTCCTGTCTACACTCTCCTCCATAGTGACTGAAAAATACTTAAACTTTTTAAGACGTCCATCGAGTTGATTGGTTAAATTAGGAGAAATCGCTTCAATTCTTTTTGTGGCCGTTCTATGTGACAGCCCTATAGATTTGAATTTTTTTAACTTTTCTGGGCATAATACTTTTCCAATGCTAATTAACACAGCCTTAATAAATTCTCCTTCAGAAAACGGTTTGTTACTTTTTGGTATTTTATAGGCCACAATATTACCAGTTAACGTGGAGGATCGCTGGACACTTCTTTGATTTTTAAAAAATATTTGCTGACTTTATACTTTTCTTTTCAATTCCTCTGAATGAACTTTCTTGCCTTCATCTGTCATTTTATAAAACTTCGACCCAAGATGTTTTGAATTAAAGTGCCTAGCGAGATTATAATCTTTTAGTACAGCTACCGGTTCTTGGCAGATAAGACAAATAGGTTTTTGGTTATATTCCATAAAGAAGTACTTTCATGTCCACTCTTTTTGAAATACTCGACATTCCGAATCAATTTTTTTTTGATTTATATTTATGGGGGTATTTACAATACACTTTATTATTTTAATTACACAAATAAAACTGTACGATGGCAACTTTATAATTTTACTTCACAATTTATTCTTTACGTCACGAGATTTACACTTTTACTGATTGCTGATTAATCCATAGCTGGCCCTTTTATATTTGTTGCGCATGTTGTCTCGAATATTCAAGAATTTTCTAGATCTCACATATAATAGTTGTTGTTATGTTATACGTTCAGTTATCTATATTAGTTGTTAGTGTTTTATGATGTTTATGGTTCTTCTTGGAATATTTTATAAGAAAGTTGTTGTTGTCTTGTGTGTACAATATTTTCCAGAAAACTACGCAGTATGTACACAATATAATATGAAAAAATCGCATTTTTTTGCTAAAATTTTCAATTTATATTTTTTTTAAATTTATTTTTTGGGCATAATTTTTTAATAGGTGATTAAGTTTTTTTTTTAAAAACCCTCGACGGGCCGGATGTGGCCCGTGGGCCGTAGTTCGCCCATCACTGATTTAGAGGATTTAAGCCGAGTACAAAGTAGAATCAATTCTTAATAAACTTGCATTCAGCATTAGCTGCCCTTCGCTTAGTTTCACTTCTCATTTTGTTTAAAAGAAATAAGTAAACAAATAATTTAGAATGATTATTGTTAACATAATTCATGCAAACGGAATTGATAACCACCACTGACTTGATTTTTATAATATTTATAATGAAATAAAAATGTATTTTAATAAACCTTAAGCGATACAACGGAGCTTGTTTATTGAGCAATTAAATTTTCTTCTGAGTGTCGTTGATTGGTAATGGTTTGATCTTACAGTTTCATGTTCAATCCTGTTATAACATGCAGATTTTTGCTTTTAATAATATTACCTTTATGTTTACTAATCATTCGTTATAATAACAAATATTTAATGTTTTAAATTGGCTCAAATAAAACTGATAACTGATTTGTTAGATAATGAAGTCAAAATGGACTTTTAAGTTGTTTAAATAATTGTGTTAAAAGAAAGTTGAAAATATTTTAAAATAAATTGAAATCGTTCACTTACTATTTCCATATTTTGTATAATAAATTTATTTTACATACCTGAAAATAGAAAATAAAGAAAAAAACATAAAAATTAATGCTTTAAATTGAATCGAAAAAAAATCTGTGAATTTAAAAGAAAATGTGAAAGTTTGAATTTTAATGTTCATGTGACAAAAAAGAGAGCAGCAGTTTGGTTCTCCATTGATTTAATTTAATAAAACTTTTCTAAAGTATACAAGTGACTTTAAAAATTTAACCATAATTTTTCATTTTTATAAGAAATTTTTGCAAAATAAAGTATTTAACTTAAATAGGTGAAAAGCCTTCAAAAAGGCACCATTTCATAGCGATTTCTTCTATAGGTCGCAAATCCAAAATAAATTTAATAATTTAATAAATCTAGCAAATTGTGTCGTTGTTCTTTTTGCGAGATTTAGGACCTGTTCCACAATATCAAACGCGAACTTACTTAAGCGAAAGAAAAATCGTCAAATAAAAAAATATCAGCAAAACCTTAAATTAATCGCAAAATTTAAGGGGGAAAGAACGCTGAAATGAGTAAATTGTAAAAAAAAAAAAAAAATACAACTCTGCGTTACTCGAACTTACAGCCTGTCTCAGAATATTGAACGCCAACTTAAGCGAAAAAAAACTATTCACTTCCTTTCGCTGTAAAAAGTGTAACGCTATAATGAAGAAATTGTACCACAAAAATTACAACTCTGTGTTACTTAAACTTACCGCCTGTCCCAGAATACTGAACACAAACTTAAGCGAAAAAAAAATTACTCACTTACTTAAGCCTTAAAAAGCTTCCCACTATCCTTCGTCATGTCTATCGTTCGACTTTACTTTTGCCCTTTTTTCTATCGTCTAAATTAATGTTACCTTATCAATAAAACCTTAAATGAATCGCTAAATTTGAGAAAAAAAAACCGCTAAAATGAATAAATTGTACCAAAAAAATTTATCTCTGTGTTACTTAACTGTTCCAGAATATTGAACCCAAATTTATGCGAAAGAAAACCAGTCATTAGTTTCGGTGTAAAAAGAGTTCCCCACTATCCTTCGACTTTTCTAACGTTAGACTTTACTTTTGTAACCTAAGTCCTTTCTTTTCTCATCTAAATTAATGTTATCTTATCAATAAAACCTTAAATTAATCGCAGAATTTAAGGAAAAATAAAAACGCTAAAATGAATAAACTGTACTAACAAAATTACAACTCTGTGCTACTCGAAAAAGGCAAAAAAAAAACGCTAAAATGAATGAAAAAATGACAACTCTGTGCTACTCGAACTTATACAAATGACAGCCAAAAAGGTAAACAAAAAACCCATGAAAATAAACTATTTGCTTGTCAAAATTAGAGAATCACATCTAAATATTGAAGTGAAAATATAATAGGACCGCATATCATTGTCTGGAGAGTGAACTAACATGTGCTGCGCAAAAGTTCACCTAAGAACTTTAAAAAATAGGCGTCGGTGCGTTGGGCTTGCAACCCACCACCGATGGAATATACATTGCAATGAAAAAGAAACAGAAAATAGAAAAACGGACCCCTACTGTTGACGGACCCCGCAAACGTAAAAAGGACCATGATTTTAGGATCTGCACCTGGAATGTACGATCCTTGTACAGACCAGGCGCGCAGACCCAATTGATTGATGTGCTTGAGGGATGCAAATCCCATGTAACTGCCATCCAGGAAACACGATGGATTGGACACGGCGTCACCAGAACACCCAAAGGTGACATATACTATAGCTGCCATGAGACAAGGCACGAATTTGGATGCGGCTTTGTAGTTAGTAAAAAAATTAGTCACCTAGTTTCGGGATTCAAGCCTATTGATGAACGACTAGCTACAATCCGCATACGGGCAAAATTTTTTAACATCAGCCTGATATGTGCGCATGCCCCAACAGAGGATAAGGACGAGCAGACTAAAGACACATTCTACGAGCGCCTGGAAGAAGTGTATGATCGCTGTCCCCGCCATGACGTTAAAATAGTTCTGGGTGATTTTAACGGCAAAATAGGCAGGGAAAGTGTCTTTAGCCCAACGGTCGGAAAATTCAGTCTCCACGAGGAAACGTCCGATAACGGCATGAGACTGATATCCTTTGCAGCGGCACGTAACATGGTAGTTAGCAGCACCAGATTCCAGCATCTCGATATCCACAAAGCGACATGGACGTCACCTGATCGGGTTACAAAAAATCAGATCGATCATGTTGTGATCGATGGTAGACACGCCTCCAGTGTCTTGGACGTACGTTCGATCAGAGGTGCCAACATCGACTCGGATCATTACCCGTCGCAGCCAAGGTACGTACCCGATTATGTTCGGCTAGAAACGTACGGACATCGTCCCGAATGAGAAAATTAGACGTCGGAAAGCTGCGCATACAACAACATGAGATCGCTTATTCCACTCGAGTCAGCCAGTTGCTCCAAGTGAGCACTCCTCGTCCCGATAGTGTTCATGATCAGTGGCATCACATCGGTCATTCAATGGAGAACGCTGCACGTAACGTACTTGGGTACCAACGACCAGTACCGAAGAACCCATGGTACGATGATGAATGTCGCCAAGCTACTGAACAGAAAAATGCAGCGTACTTGGCAACTCTCCGTACAGTAGCAACGCGAGCTGTACATGAGAAATATCGGGAGAAGAGGAGAGAGGAAAAACGCCTGTTCCGACGGAAGAAGAGAGAAATGGAAAGGCGCGAGTGCGAGGAAATTGAGATGTATAGGACGCATAATGAAGCGCGTAAGTTTTATCAGAAGGTCAGACATCAAACTGAGGGCTTCAGTACTGGAATTACGTCCTGCAAAGACCAGCAAGGAAATTTGGTGTCTGATTCACAAAGTGTCCTGAGGATATGGAGGGAACATTTCTCCCACTTGTTGGTATGTGATGAGAGCGGCAATCAAGATACCAACTACCCAATACCTGACGACAACGTTGAATGTCTACCACCCAGCCAAAACGAGGTTCAAATAGCTATATCGCGCCAGAAGAACAACAAGGCAGCTGGTGCCGACGGCTTGCCGGCGGAGCTATTTAAGGCCGGAGGCAATGAGTTGGTTAGGAGCATGCATCGACTCATTAAAGCCATTTGGTTGGAGGAACGCATGCCCGATGATTGGAGCCTCAGTGTGCTATGCCCTGTCCACAAAAAAGGAGATAAATTAGTTTGTTCTAACTATAGAGGCATAAGTCTCCTGCCCATTGCATATAAGATCCTGGCGACATTTTTGTGTGAACGACTGAAACCAAAGGTCAATGAAATAATTGGCCCTTACCAATGTGGTTTCAGACCTGGTAAATCCACATCTGACCAGATATTCACGCTACGCCAAATCCTGGAAAAGACCCATGAAAAGCAAATCGACACCTACCACCTGTTTGTTGATTATAAAGCCGCTTTTGACAGTCCGATCCGCGCAAATGTTTATCAGGCCATGTCTGAATTTGGGATTCCGGTGAAGTTGATAAGACTTTGCCAAATGACCTTGCAGGGCACGAAGTCTTCGGTGAAAATAGGAGACGATCTTTCGGACCCGTTTACCACCACGCGAGGATTCAGACAGGGTGACTGTTTATCGTGTGACCTTTTTAACATCCTCTTGGATAAGGTTATACGAGACGCAGCGGTTAATAGGAATGGCACTATCTTCGACAAGAGCCATATGCTTCTCGCATATGCGGATGACATTGACATCATAGGCCGAACATTGCGAGATGCAACTGCTGCCTTTGCGTGTATTGAGAAGCAGTCACGGAAAATGGGTTTGGCGGTTAATGAAGGCAAAACCAAGGTTATGGTTTCAACGAACAGAAAATCTACAAGATTAGGTGAAACTGTGAGCGTTGGCAACTATAACTTTGAGGTTGTTAGGGAATTTGTATATCTCGGTACATCCATCAATACAACGAACACCATCGGCCTGAAAATACGAAGAAGAGTAGTGCTTGCAAACAGATGCTACTTTGGGCTAATCAGGCAATTCAAAAATAAAGCCCTCTCTCCAAAGACGAAAATAATACTCTACAAGACGCTCATACTACCTGTGCTTCTGTATGGTGCAGAATCATGGGTGCTCGCGCAAGCACATGAATCCGTGCTTGGAGTATTTAAGAGAAAAATTCTTCGAAAAATATATGGACCTGTTTGCGTTGGCGGAGACTTTCGGCGTCGCATGAATCATGAGCTGTATGAACTGTATGCCGATATTGATATTGTGAAGCGCATTAAGGTACAAAGACTGCGCTGGCTGGGACATACAGTTCGAATGGATGAAAACGCTCCAGCAAGGAAAGTTTTTGAATACGGCCCTGAAGGTGTGCGCAGAAGGGGGCGACCAAAGCTTCGCTGGAAAGATCAGGTCCAGGAAAATATCGCCGATCTGAAAATTCAAAACTGGCGAAGAAGCGCAGAAGATCGAAGCGCTTGGAATTCTATACTAATCTCGGCCCAAGACCCAGCAGGGTTGTGAAGAGCCATTAATGGATGGATGGATATCATTGTCAACCTTTATATTTTATAAAAATTGTTGTAGTTGCTTATTTATTGAAATATCAATTGAATGCTGTATTTCTTCTCAGCCTTTTCGAAACAAACCTGTTAAGCTGTTCCACTCGGTACAGATCTTACAGAATTTGCTAGTCGAGGTGGTAAAAAAAAAGTAAAATTCTTCAAATTCGATGAACTCCCTTATTAGCAAAAGTTGTATCGTAAGTTAAGTTGTAGGTAAGTTAATTGTAGGTTATATATATACAAGGCGTTGTCTAATAAATACATAAATCACGGTAACCCAAGGCAAAGTCTATAAAGGAATAAACCGCTAAAGCAATCAGCTTTTAAGAATAAGAAAAATCTCAATTTTTTTTTTTGTTTTAAAGAGAAGTAGCACTTCAGGCAACACTGCCTATTTAGTCATAACCGTGCTATAATCTTTAAGAAAGAAGAGATAAAACAGGTGGTGAAAGTAGAAAAATAGTTACATAGCCTTCAAGCTCTTATTTTTGTAAAGAAAAGAACCACCCCTACGATTGATAGCCTAAGTACACTACCTATTAGCCTACCGGGGCAGCTTTCATTTCTAGAAGGCCAATGTTATCTGAAATTAACTGTCGTATAAGGTAGCATAGCGACCAGTGACTATGCCTTAATCACTGAGCAACCCTACCGACAGTCAGTTTCTATTTTTTGTAGTGAAAACAGTCAAGGTCTTTGTTGGGAATCGAACTCACAACCCCCAGACTGATAAGCTAGTACACTACCTACTAGCCTACATTGGCATCTAATTACCATCCGATGCAGAGGAACCTGTACAAGCAATAGAGACAGATAAAATTACTGAAAAAGAAGAAAAGATTGATGATGTGTTCTGAGTGCACAATCAACTAAAAACTGAAGTGATTGTAGAGGCCAATTAAGCTGGCAATTGTTAGTTTTCATTTTCGATAAAAGAAACGTACATATTTGTTCCTATATACATATATATATACGCACAAATGCTACTCATGCTACTACTACTACCACTACTAAATCTCATACTTCTACCACTACTAATACTACTTATACTATTACTACAACCACTATTAATTCTCATACTTCTACTACTGCTAATACTACTCATGCTACTACTGCTACTACTACTACTAATACTACTCGTACAACTACTACCACCACTACTATTTTTCATACTTCTACTACTACTACTACTAATGCTACTCATACAACTACTACTACTACTAATTCTCATACTTCTATCACTACTAATACTACTCATACTATAACTACAACCACTACTAATTCTCATACTTCTACTACTACTAATACTACCCATACGACTACTACAACCACTACTAATTCTCATACTTCTACTACTACTAATACTGCTCATACTAGTACCACTACTAATTCTCATACTTCTACTACTACTAATACTACTCATACGACTACTACAACCACTACTAATTCTCATACTTCTACCGCTACTAATACTGCTCATACTATTACTATTCCCACTACCAATTCTCACACTTCTACTACTACTAATACTACTCATAGTTATACTTTGTATAAAGAGTGTGAAATATTTTTTTTTTTTGGAAAACTACGCTTTAAAAAGGCACAAAAATCCAAAAATCAAAGTGCATTTTTGGTTTCAGTTTCTTCCAAAACAAAGAAGAATTTTTAAAAAGGGAATTTTTTCATAAAAAAAAACTTAACCTTAAAAATGGTATTTTTAAAAAAATTTCATTTGTTTTCAATTAGTTCTTTTTAGAAAAGAAAAGTAAGTTTTTCAATAAAAAAAAAGTATTTTTAAATTAAGTTGAAAAAGTACTTTCAAGAAGTAAGAAAATGCTTTTTTGAAAAAATTTTACCTCTGCTCAAATGGTTCTTTTCATTTTCGGCCTTTAGAAATTTTTGAAAAATTAGTTTTTAAGACGCAAGAACAGTTACATCCCAAGGAGTGAGTTTAAAATATGCTGTGGTACTTTTGAAATAATAAAAAAAAGTACGTTTACGATAATTTTTTTTAAACGAGAGAAATGAGTAGATTTTCAATTTCGGGCCATTGTTTTTTTGGCAGTAGGGGAACGAGTTGTTTTTATTTCACAATTCCTTTTGGATCTTTTGCTTCTTGAACAGTAGTAGTAGTGAATACTGCAGTTACTAACTCCATTAGTTGGTTCCGAACTACGACGAAATTTTGTTGCATTATCACAATATAGATGCTGGCAGTGTCCTCTACGGCTGACAAATCGTTTAAGATGCGTCAGATTTGATACCAGTTCCAGATGAACTGCTTTCGTAACAAAGCAAGAGAAAACGACATTTGGGATCTTTTTTCTCTTGTATTAAAGTGAACCCATAGTGGAGAGCAATAATCAACACCGGCGTTGATGAAATCTTTTGCTGGAGTAATTCTCGGTGCTGGTAGATTTCCCATTATTTGTTAAAGAAGCTTTAGTTTCGACCTTGCACAGAAGACACAACTATGGATAGTTTCCTGTGCCAAATGATTTTCTTTAATAGGCCAGAATCGTTGCCGAACGCTTGCTAACCGCGATGGTTATTTTCCTTGTGTTTTGATTCAAAAATTAGTCTGCTGATGATGTCGTTATACAGAAGTAGCATTGGGTATTTGGCCTCTAAGGCGTTTATATTTAGTGGTTTATTAGCGTAAGTTAATGACATAACTTTAAGTGGCCCCAAAGCATATAATCGAAAGATATCAAGTGATAGATCTATTTTACGATATAAAATATCGCTGCATTTTAATGTCAATATGTGGCGATCGCCGCAAGATACGTAGCGTAATGCTTTCCATTCCAAAATTAATCCAAAAGTGTGTAAATAAATTTTCTTTCTCAATAAAGTTTAAATATATGCGAACCTAAGCCGTCTTAAAGCATTATAATACGAATAAAAATCGTTTAAAAATTATTTTTAAAATTAAGAAATATTTATTTAGACTTATTTACAACACTAGAAAAAGACTATTAAGAATTGAAATAAAAAGTACTTTTTTCTTAGGTTCTAAAATTTGAAATTCATCCGGAAAATGTAAAAACGCTGCTACAAATTCTTAAGCAAATTTTCATGTTTTTCCATTTGCGAAATAAAGGACATTAAATGCTATAAATTTTATTTCGGATATTGATAAAATTTACTCTTTCTATCCCTTAAGATGTGGAATAAACAAAACGAATTAATTGCTCTCAAATGGCTTGAGTCCTAAACCCCAGAAAAATAACACAAAAAAAATAGCACTGCACTATCAAAATCAAAAATAAAGTAGAAGAATTAATGAATTGAAAAAATGCCACCGTATTAAAAAGGAATGAAAAATAAGAAAACCAAATGATTTGTTAATAGTGACTAAAATTTTAGGGTCTTTGTGCTGTAGATAGATAAATAACACTAAAGCAAAAACAAAAATATCATAGAAGAAATTAATTCCCAAAAGATGTCATAAACTTCGCACAATGAATTAAAATGAATAATAAATTATTATTTTAACGTCTGACAGTTTCCAAAACCAAACAAAAAAAAAATAAATAAATGAAATTCCTTAAAATAAATTTATTTTGACAGAAAGGAAGGGCGATAATAACATTACGTTTCCCAAGCACAACAAACAACAATATACAAATAATAAAATGTAGCATAGTTTTAGGGAGCTTAAGCAAACGAAAGCAGCAACCCATTACAAGTTTAACAGTTTAACAATTAAAAATTCAAAGCTTTCATTAAGAGGCTTTTGTTTTTTTTTAGCAGCTCTCACTTGAAATAATCTTTTTTTGTTAAATGAATAGATCTTAATTTATTGCTGTAAAAGCTTGTAAGATTATTTAGGTTCAAATGTGACTGTCAAACCGAAATAAATTTTGTTGAAGGATGTAAAAGATTTTCTTAAAGGCTAAAGGTTCAACAAGTCCTTTTAATAATCAAAATTGTTGTAAAGAGCTTTACAATTTTGTTGCTTAAAAACACAAAATTTTAATTTAACCTTAAATTATTTTCAGAGAATTGAAAAAGAGAGAGAGAGAAACCACTAAAATTTTGCTTACCAAACAAACATACAAATTCCTTAAAAATAATTTAAGTTTTTCATATTTTAATATTATGTATGTAAATACCACAGAAAAAGCTACGCAAAAAAAATTTTTTTAAAGTACTTTTTTTAAAAAAACTTTTTAAAAAAGTACTTTTCAGAAATTACTTTTAATAAGATTTAATTTTAAAAAAGTATCTTAAAAAATTAATTTAAAAAAATATACATCTTAAAAAAACTTTTCAAAAAGTACTTAGAAGAGTACCTTTAAAAATATTAAGTTTTAAAAAAAGTGTCTAAAAAAATTATTTTAAAAATAGTCCTTTTAAAAAAACTTTTAAGAAAGCACTTAAAAAAAGTACTTTAGAAAGGTACTTAAAAAAAGTAATTTTAAACTTTAAAAAGTACCTTAAAAAAATTAAGTTTTAAAAAAGGTATCTAAAAAAATAATTTAAAAAATAGTACTTAAAAAAAACTTTAAAGAAAGTACTTAAAAAAGGTACTTTAGAAAAGTACTTTAACAAAAGTAATTTTAAAAAAACCCTCAAAAGTACCTTTAAAAAAATTAATTTTTAAAAAAGGTATCTAAAAAAAATTAATTTAAAAAATAGTACTTAAAAAAAGCTTTGAAGAATGTACTTAAAAAAAGTACTTTAAAAAAAGTAATTTTAAAAAACCTTTCAAAAGTACCTTTTAAAAAATTAATTTTTAAAAAAGGAATCTAAAAAAATTAATTTAAAAAATAGTATTTAAAAAAAATATTTAAGAAAGTGCTTGTAAAAGGTATTTCAGAAAAGTACTTTAAAATAAGTAATTTTAAAAAAACTTTCAAAAGTACCTTTAAAAAAATTAATTTAAAAAATAGTATTTAAAAAAAATATTTAAGAAAGTGCTTGAAAAAGATATTTTAGAAAAGTACTTTAAAAAAAGGAATTTTAAAAAAACTTTCAAAAGTACCTATAAAAAATTAATTTTTAAAATAGTATCTAACAAAATTAATTTAAAAAATTGGAATTTTAAGAAAAGTATTTTTTTAAGAATGCACTTAAAAAGAGTGCTTAAGAAAAGTACTTTAAAAAAATAATTTTAAAAAAACTTTAACAACAAGTACCAAACGAATATTAAAATTAGCTTCAGAAAAAGTACTTTTTCTAAAGACTATTTTTAAGCGTATTTATCAAAACTGTTGTTAAACTGTTCTTTACATTCTACCAGCTTCTAAGCTCTTTTTTTCTTTAAAAATTAAAAATAGTATGGAAATAAAAATGATAAAATCATGTGTATGTACGAAATGGTTCAAAAAAAGGTACCTAGAGTAAGAATGATTTCAATACCTAACCTACTTTAAAAATACCATTTTTAGTTAGACTTCTAATAAAGTATTCTAAAAGTAAACTAGACTTCATTTTTAGTTTTGTTAAGAAAAACGTAATTTTGTTTTTTTTTTTTTTAAAGTACTTTTTAAAACAATAGCATAATGAGAATTACTTTTAAAAGCAAGCCTTTTTGCAGGCGATTTTCTGATATTAGACTCTCTTTGTATTAAGAGAATCTATTAAAATAAAAATAAAAAGTATTTTTTTGTAAAAAGTACTTTTTTTTGGTAAAATGTACTTCTCTAAACATCGTATATTTTACGAAAGTAACTTAAAAAACATGTTAATTGGAAAGTAAACTTTATTACGATAGGTACTTTTTTTGTAAAAATACTTTTTGTAAAATATTTTTCAACAAGTACTTAGTTATAAAAGTTTTTTTTTTTTGGAAATTACTCTTTTTGCACTAAGAGAACCTTTTAAAATAAAAATACTTTTTCGTTCTTATGTGTTACACAGTTAACGAAAGTACACAGTTAGAAAGTAGTCTTTATCACGTAAAGTACTTTTTGGTAAAAATGTTGTTGGTACAAAGTTTTTTTTTTGGAAAATTAATACGTTTTCTATAAAATGTGCTTTTTGTAAAAATAATAAACGTGGAGGTTTTTGGAGAAAGTACTTTATGCCAAATTTTTTCTTTTTGCACAAAGAGAACCTTTTAAAATAAAAATGCTTTTTTCATAAAATGAATAACTTTTGTAAATAGTTTTTATTTGTTAAATATTTTATGAAAGTAATCCAAAAATTTGTTAGTTGGAAATTGGACTTTATCACGTAAAGTACTTTTTTGTAAAAATATTAAGTTTTATAATTTTTTTTTTGTAAAAATAATATGTTTCCTAAGAATAATTTTTTTTTGTAAAAATAATAAGTGTTGTAAAAAGTGTCTTATTTGTAAAAAGTACTTATTTGTAAAAAGTACTTTTTTCAAATTTATTGTGTTTGCGCTATGGGAACCTTTTAAAATAAAAGTACTTTTTAATAAAAAAATAAATTTTGTAAAGATGCCTATTTGTATAAAGTACTTTTTTTGTAAAAAAAGTAAAAAGTACTTTGTAAAAAAAATCACATAATTTACGAAAATAAATCGAAAAACGTATTAACTGGACGAAAAGTACTTTTTTTCCAAAAATATTAAGTTTTGGAAACAGGTTTTTTTATATAGTACCTATAGGAGTGATACCTTAATATATATAAAATTAAATGTTAGAAAAAAAAAGAAAATTAAAATATTGTGGATTTATTTAAAAACTTTTGCAGCTGTGTTTTTTTCAGTGCATTTGGTTTACCTATTAAAACGATTTTTCAGTTGCCAAAAGCTTGTTTCAACATTTTGTGTTTATAAAATGGACACATGGAAAAACCATTAACCAAACACACACAGACACACATACACACATATATATATATACTTATTACAGTAAATTGCTTGAAGGAAGGCTGTTTGCTTAAAATTTCTAACATTTTTAAACAGCCACTTTGCATGTAAAGTTTTTATGTTCTGTAACAAGAATCTTGGGTTTTTATTTTTAATTTGTTTAAATAGAAACAAATACAAGACGATAGAAGTGGAATATTTTAGAGAGAACAAAAAAATTATAAATTAAAAGCTTATTAAAGAAAAATATTTACTTAAGGAAACTTGTAATTTATTAAAATTTGACGTTCTATTAAGACGATACACTCTCATACTGATGACGCTTAAGACTTGTTAATAAAGTTGGAAAAGCATTTGTTTTTCCTTAAATATTTATTTATTCCTTATGAACAAGTGGCAAAAGTGTTGCTGCATGAATGAACAACAGTGAAGATTTATACTTTGTTGTTGTTGCTGCTGTTAAATATTTAAAATTTATGCATGTTCACGCACGTGTACTGTGTGTGGGCTGTTCCTTTGAGACCGACACAAAGACTCTGTTTGTAGTCATTTAAATACAAAGTCGAAAGGAACAAAATGTGTGTTGATTTTATTTTACATAATCATGCTCAAACATATAAGCAAACACATGCACACACACATACACATAAACACATACTTACATAGTCTAATGTTTTTTTTCCACAATTTTGGATTTTAGGTTAGAAAATAAAAAATTGGTACTTTTTGTATTTTTCATTTCTTTTCATTTAAGGCTAAATTATTCCAATTTTCTGGGTTTTAAAATAAATTGCTTTTTTACATAGAAGTGGGCAATATTGCTACGATAGAGTGATAAAGGGTTTTAATAAATCATTGGACCTTACTACTTTGAAAAGGAAAACGCTGTAACGGTAACTGAGTGGGGAGCGATATTTTGACGTGATTAAAAACTTTTTAACGTCACAACTGCATATACCTTTCCGGCGGACACCCTATATATTTGAATGCAGTATCGCATAGTGGGGTAATGGGGGAAAAATTTGATTTAATTCTG
Organism: Trichopoda pennipes; assembly: GCA_030448955.1. Classification (NCBI taxonomy): domain Eukaryota; kingdom Metazoa; phylum Arthropoda; class Insecta; order Diptera; family Tachinidae; genus Trichopoda; species Trichopoda pennipes. Next base: position 4,482,223 of record JASKUP010000021.1, on the reverse strand, counting down.
GTTTTCCTGCTCACAAAATTTTATCTTTTTTAGGAAGACTTAAATTATTTTTGAAAAAGTATTTGCGAAAAGGGGGAAAAATATTTTTGTAAAAAAAAGAACATATTGATGCATTTAAGCCAGGTTTTTCATTTTGTATACAAAGAGCGATAAAAACATTTTATACTTTTTTAATAATTTAAACATTTTTTTTTAATTTAAAAAAAAAATTTTTTTTAATCTTTAAAAAAATTTAAAATTTTTTTTAAACTTTTAAACAATTTTTTAAATTTTTGTAAATTTTTTTTTAAATATTTAAAAATTTAAAATTTTTTTTCATTTAAATAATTTTTTTTAATTTTTAAAATATTTTTTAAATATTCAAAATTTTTTTTTTATTTTTTTTTAACTTTTACAAATTTTTTGTTAATATTAAAATTTTTTTTTAAACATATTAAACATTCTAAAATTTTTCTTTAAAATTTTTAATCAATTTTATAAAATTGAGCAATAAAAATATTTTATACTTTTTCAATAATTTAAACATTTTTTTTAAGTTAAATTTTTTTTTTAAATAATTAAAAAATTAAAATTTTTTTTTAAACTTTTAAAAAATTTTTTAAATTTTTGTACAATTTTTTCTTAAAAATTTAAGAATTTTTTAATTTTTTTTTTATCTTTTAAACATTTTTTTTAATATTTAAATTTTTTTTAAAATATTTAAACTTTTAAAAAAATTTTTTTTAAATTTTTAAATAATTTTATAAAATTTAAAAAAATTAAAAAAGGAAATACAAAATGCAGAAAGAGTTTTCAACAACCATTACATCCAAAGAATTTACCGTTTAGTGAACTGTCTCTGCTGTCAATCCAGGAAATTCAATTTTTTTGGGGCCACAATTGGTTAATGTTGATATCAAACGGCGCGCTGCAAGCAACACAGCTTCCCGGTCGTGTAATTTCTCCATTTGGCGATGTCAATGTGTCGCTTTGTTATTGTGATTTAAGGCCGCTGGAATATTTTCTCTCAGGTTTAAAAAACAAAACTGGGAATAAGTGAACAATCAACAAACAACTGACGGTCTTAGAGATTAAAATCATTTCTCGATTAAGGCGATAAGTGAAACTTTGTTGCAAAATGTGTATCAAAATGTTGTGAAAAGAGCGGATATCTGGTAATGCGTTGATATAAACAAACTAAGTTGTCGCATAGGGGGCTCAAAAAATCCACAACAGTCTTCGAAAAGCAGTTATAACCAAAGAAAGTGACCGTATGGTATGGTCTGTAGGCAGGCGACGTCATTGGCCCATATTTGTTTAAAATAAGCAAGGCAACGATGTCACTGTGAATTTTCTGCGCTACCAAACCATGATAACCTTTTTTTTTTGGAGGCACAAATGCCTAATCTTGATATCAGTGACTAGTGGTTTCAGAGAGATGGCGCCACAGGTTAAATCGCCAAAAGCCACACGGCTACAAGTCACACAGCCACAAGCCACACATCTACCCAAACAATTCAGTTATTGCATGAGAAATTTTCTGGTGGAGTAATTTTTCAATTTGGGGTTGTTGTTTGTTTAGTGCGTTCCTTTGACGTAACGCCGCTGAAATATTTTCGTTAGGACCATTTGAAAGATTGGGTCTACGTGAACAACTGACTTTTTGATGGGGAAGCTTTGTTGCAAAATGTGCTTCAAAATTTTTTAAAAAGGACGGACGTCTGTGCTGAGCTGGGCGTTTGCTCGGCATCATGAAATCATGGTTAATTACCATATTTTTGCTTTACATGGATATCAATAAAACTGGAGTTGTCTAAAAAAAAAGCTAACCTCAAATTTGTCTACCCTTTATAGGGGGCCGTTTGGTTGATAAACAAATCCTTTAAGCCAAAAATGAGCTTCATCACTGAACAAAGCAGCGAACATGATTTGAAAGTTAATTGAGACATTTGTGATGGCGTTGTTCAAGCATCAATCTATACAGAGGTAAAAAGTTGATGGAATCTTGCCTATATTACAGGTGTCACCGGGGGTAAAAGCAAGTCCAGTTCTCTAAAGGCTAGCAGAAGCCAACTGGGCAACTTCACGTTATTTCCACGATAATCAGTAAGCCACAGAGGTTGGCCTTTTAGTTCTCTAACTGATTACTGAGGTTGGCCCTTCCGCAGCATTGTGGTAGTTATGATTTCGCAGGTCCTGCCCTCATGAAATGATTAAGTGGCCGGGATCATTCACTTTTGACTAAGAATACTGGATGAATGATCCGGATCCAGTGAGCTTGCTTGCCATGTGTTCTGGACCAGGAGTTGGATAGTGTCCAACTCTTCAGTAAGGAGTGGGGATGGCGCCCTGCTCCAAGCTCTCAAAGTTGCAACTAGGAGTGACTAGAGGATAGAGATATCAGACGACTACCAAGAGCAAGGATGACGCTACATATCAGCCAAGTGGTTTGATTCACCATCAGGTTATGGCTTATACAGCTAGGTACTGATGTAAATCTTATAACGCATAACAGTGCGTGTTTTTACGTTTTATTGCGCTTAGCAAAGCCAAAAAAATTGTTTTTTTTTACCAACAAAAAGGAGGAAAGAACAAAAACACAAAAATAAAAAGAAAATAGTTTAGATATTTAAAAATTTTTTTTAAATTTATTTTTGGACACATCTTCCACCCACGCATATGCAACAATAGTGAATAAACAGAAATATTACAGTGTGTGACCTATACATCCATCCAATTGTAAGACAAAAATAATAAATATTTACACACGACATGCAACACAGCTGTGTAATTTTCATTTATCATGCACATGTCCACACATCACGACATGAAATTACAAAATGTAAACGTTTTCAACAGAGGTTACACGGCCAGCACAACATGCTTTTTGCATTACCACACACACACACACACACGTTTTCGTTAACATCAACACTCTCACACCTACTTATGAATCTCCCTTGCAGGTGAAAGTGCATGCGTGTCACGTGTTTGTACGTGTACCTGTGTGTCCGTAGGTGTATTGGTGTATTTCCTATTTAAGGTTAAATATGTATGCAAAATTGTAACTTTGCATTTCCGGTTAATATGACATGAACAATTACAATCAATGAAAGTGCGTTTTTCCTGTATCGTTAACGGTTTGTGGGTGAATGGATTGGGTGTGTGTGTGTGTCTGTGCGTGAGTGTGTGGCTTGGCTTGCCTGGCTTTAAGTGTTAATCCTTTTACAAACAATACACACACACACAGAGTATTATTGTTAATTTTTATTCACTTTGTAGCTGTGCTTTCGTTCAGCTTATTTGTGTGGTCCAAAAGGGACGCTTAAAATCAATTATTTACAGAAATGATCTGATATCAGAAGCTAAATACATGTTGTAACAACAACAACAGTGGAAGAGGAAGGTGGAGGTAATAAAATAATTAACCCGCATTAAGGTTACTAAATTATATTGTTTTTTAATGCAACCAAAATTCTCAAAAGAATTGATTTTCGAGAATTTTGTTTTATACAAGTTGTAACGACCCGAAATCGCTGGTTGCTGAAGTAGACTCAACGGCGTCCGTCAGGGTTGTGTCATGCCAATGTTGAACTGAAAGGCTGCTGGGGTTGATTTGGTATAAATCCTCAACCTTTATTAGCCACTTATCTTCTAAACAGCAGCTCACCCCCCTCTTTGCTCCATGTGTCGTGCAATGGTGTGCGGAGGTATCTCTAGGCTAGGTACGCCGTATCTACAGTTAGTGAACGAGGGAAATATATACATGAGCGAAAATTGCGCAGGGTAATAACCACTAGAACATAATTTAGTGACTATAGGTACAAACCAGGTTGGGTAAAAACCACCACAGCAGTTTTTGGCCACACCGATGCTACTATGGCCAGCACTACGGGATAGGAGTTAGTGTACGAGGGAAATGCCCAGAAACACCGAGAATTACGCAGCTTAATAACCAGTAGAACACAATTTAACGCTGCTCTGATCACTCTCAGTAGCCACTGCAGGCCCATACCAGGCTGGGTAAATTTGTGACTTCTCAGTATTAGCCTGTTATCTGTCGGCCGGTTTCCCAATAACTGACTTTTCGTTGGTAAAATTTTTCTCTATTTAGCCATTTGCCGCCACACACACAATTACACATATACCAGCTGATTCCCCCCAGGACCGCATTATAAGTTTTTATGGATCAGACAACCATCTAGACTTGTGTATTGCGGGGTAAAAGGGAGCCCAGTCCCCTTCAAGGCTAGTAGGAGTCAACTGGACAATCCACTATATTTCCATGGGAATCAGTAAGGCCTCAGAGTTCCGCTATTTGTCTCTTAAGGCATTTAGCTGTGCTCTGACTGATTATTGAGGTAGGCCCTTAGGGAGTATCGTGGTTGCTGTATGTTATATAATGTATTGAGGACAGTAGGGCGCCGAGAAGGCTTTCATTAAAGAAGCGGTCTACTTTATTTTACCCCTTAAAATAATAAGAAAAAAATATCTTTGGCCTTAAAAGTGATAGTGATAGAAAAGCCTGGCATGACGTCGGTATTTGGCGTGTGTATGTCATAACCTTAGGTGCCTCTGTAGACTAGTAGGTAGTGTGCTAGCTTGTCAGTACGGGGGTTGTGGGTTCGATTCCCAACGAAGACCTTGGTTTTTTTCACTACAAAAATGAAAATAATTGACTATCGGTGGGGCTGCTCCGCAATGAAGGCATAGTCACTGGTCGCTGTGCTGTCTTAAATACGGCAGTTAATTTCCGACTATCCTTTTACTTTTACCACCTGTTTCATATCTTCTCTATGCCTTTCCTAAAGAATGTAGCACGGTATTTGACTAAATAGGCACTGTTGCCTGAAGTGCTCGACGGTGGTCAAACCACTGGGGTGATATGATGCGTGCACCCGCGCCCTAGTAAGCCGAAAACAAATTTCTAGCAACAGGTCATTCCTAGTTGCAATTTCGGAGGTTTTGAAGCAGAATCGCCAACCCCCACTCCTTGCTGAAGAGTTGGCGACTATCCAACTCCTGGTCGAGTACACATGACAAGCATGCTCAGTGAATGTGGATTATTCACCCATTGTTCTAAGTAGAAGTGAGATGATCTTGCCCTCTTAATCAAATTCATAAGGGCCGCGAAACCACAATCACCACGGTGCTCCCGAAGGTTTAAACTCAATAAGCAGTCAGAGAACAGCTAAAATGCTAAAAAGCCAAAAAGCTGAACTGTGGGGTTTACTGATTCCCGTGGAAATAACGTGGAGTTTCCACTTGACTCTCTACTAACCTTAAGGGGAGGACTAGGCTACCCTTTTTTCATCCGGTGACACATGAGAGGTAGTGATGCGTGATAAGATTTACATCTGTACCTAGCTGTGTAAGCCATAAACAGATGGTGGATCAAACCACTGTGGATGAAATGTAGCGTCATCCTCGCCGTAGAAGGCCTTCAGGTAGGTATATCCTCCAGTCACGCCTAGTTGCAACTTCAAAAGCAGGCCGCAGCCTACACTCCTTTACTTCACTCAATTCCTGGTTCAAAACGCATGAAGCTTTATATATAATTTAAGAACACGACGGCATTCATGCTCACTGGACCTGTACCATTTATTATGTTCAATGTGAATGATCCGATCCACGAGGGCCTCGAAACCTTAACCACGATACTCCCGAAGGGCCAACCTCAATAATCAGTCTCAGAACAGTTAAAAGGCTTAAAAGGCAATTAGCGGAACTCTGGGGCTTTACTGATGCCCGTGAAAATATAGTGAAATTGTCCATCTAGCTCCTGCTAGCCATGAAGGGGACGGGTCTGCCTTTTACTCCCGTTGACACATGTAATGACGGTAAGATTCCATCAAAACGTATCAATGCTTCCCCGGGGGGGGGGGGGGGGGGTGGAAGAGCCCGACATATAACACCCAATGCTTTTGAAGATTGATTGCCTCAATGTTGCCGTAGTGTTTACAATACAGCAGTTGACATTTTTCTCTGCTGCCGCCAGACAATGACCCGTGTGATTGCGATTCCTTGCGAATAATCCAATTTCACACTATACTTTAATCTAAGGCTTAAAATGCTTCCTCCTGCCTTTAAGGATGATGGATGAGCAGTTTATTTTTAGCAACGAATCAATGTGTTGCCAGAGAGGCCAAAAAAAATCACAATTTGTTTAATTAAGAAGAGGCCAATATTTTCCATAACAAGAACTTCTTTAAACAGTAAAAAAAAAACGATATAAAAATTGATGTTCTTGTTGTTGTTGTATTTTAGTTTACTCTTTTAGTTGTTTTAAAAATTTTGCTGATACTCATGTGTCATGGTGCATCATATCAAAGTGTTAGATGGGTTTCTTTTTCACAACAATATTTCTACAACAGATTAAACTGTAACAACAAGAACAAGAACAAGAAGAACAAGAAAAAAATGTTTCTTTTCAAATTCTTTTAAACAAGCTGTCAAATTATGTCATACTGATTACACTAGTTTTTCAAGTTCTTCTTTATTATTAATATTTTTGTTCTTATTGTTGTAGTTTCGTTAAATATTTTCTCATTTATTTTGTTGGTGTGTGTAGTTTTTTTCTTGTTTTTTCTTCTTCTTTTCGTTGCATACTTTTTGGCAATTTAGTTGTAATGCTTTGTTTTGGATATATGGACTTACTATTGTATGATTGTATGTGTGCTTGTATGTAAGTATGGATATATGTATGTGTTTAGATGTGTGTGTGAGTGTGTGTATATGGTTCCTTTTAAATGTAACCATCCTCACACACTAACGCTTTGGCAGCCACTTTATCAATGCCAAATGCATAAAGAAAAAAAGACAAAAAGTGAAAGAAGAATAACGGCAAAAAATGCGATGTTATTTTAATATTTAATTACACTTAAAGAACACGAGTATCAAAATTAAAACAGCATTAAACAGTCTTATATAAAATTGATCGATAGATAGGCTTAAGATAATTTAATTTATAATTAATTGAAATCTAAATTACAGCTGAACACAAAATCATATTTGTTTATATAACTTTAAAAGTTATTTTTTTGTTTAGCTAAAACTTAAGCTTGGCTTAAATACAAGGAACCCACAAACATTTTAAATAAAAAATAAGAAAATGCTGCTTTAAGCAAAAAAAGTACTTCTTATGAAGGTACTAAATTAGAAACGAAGATTTTGATTAAATATCCCAAGAAATTTTTAAGAGATATTTACTAAAATGCGTCCGTTTTAAACAGATAACTCTTTAAAAGGTTCTTTTTGAAGCTTATAGTTTTGAAAAATACTCTTTTTACTTTAACTTTAAGTATTTTGTTAAAAAAAGTACCATTTGCTGGGAATTTTCGAATGTTATACAGCTACTTAAATCAATTTTAAAGCAATGATATTTTGAAATATGTCTTGCAATACGATTTTTTTTCAAAAGGGTTTTTTTTTTTTGAAAAGGTACTTTTTAACAAGCGCTTTGTTTTTTGGTATTTATTAAAAACGGAATCTCTTCATAAAAGTACTTATTGAAAAGTTATTTTTAATTATAATTTTTTCTAAAAGGTTTTCACGAGGTACTTATTTCAAAAAAAGTACTTTTGTAAACAAAATTTTTTTCGAAAGAGTTTTTGTTTTAAAAAGAGTTTCTTTTTATACAGCTTGCTTAGAGGTACTTATTTCAAAAGGTTCTTTTGTAAACAATCACAAACGTACTTATGCAAAAGTTATTTTTAATAATACTTTTCCGAGGTACTTATTTAAAGAAAAAACTTTTGTAAACAAAATTTTTTCGAATAGAGTTTTTAAAGTTTCTTTTTATCTTGGCTGCTTAGAAATACTTATTTAAAAAGGTTCCTTTGTAAACATTTCACAAACGTACTTATTCAAAAGTTATTTTTGATGATACTTTTTCCTAAAAGGTTTTCGCGAGGTACTTGTTTAAAAAAAAAGTACTTTTGTAAACAAAATTTTTTCCAGTAGAGTTTTTAAAGTTTCTTTTTATACAGGTTGCTTAGAGGTACTTATTTGAACAGCTTTTTTTGTTAACAAATCACAAAAGTACTTATTTAAAAGTTATTTTTAATAATACTTTTCCCCAAAAGTTTTTGTGAGGTACTTGTCTAAAAAAAGTACTTTTGTAAAAAAAAATATTTTCGAAATAGTTTTTGTTTTAAAAGCAGTTTTTAAAGTTTCTTTTTATCTAGGCTGCTTAGAGGTACTTATTTGAAAAGGTTGTTTTGTTAACAATTTACAAACGTACTTATTCAAAAGTTAATTTTAATGATGCTTTTTCCGAAAGGATTTCGCAAGGTACTTCTTTAAAAAAAAAGTACCTTTGTAAACAAAATTTTTTCCAATAGAGTTTTTAAAGTTACTTTTTATCTAGGCTGCTTAGAGGTACTTATTTAAAAAGGTTCCTTTGTAAACATTTCACAAACGTAATTATTCAAAAGTTATTTTTAATGATACTTTTTCATAACTGTATTTCCGTGATACTTATTTTAAGAAAGTACTTTTTTAAACAAAATTTTTTTTTGGAAAGAGTTTTTTTTTAAAGGCAGTTTTTAATCTACAGGCTACTTAGAGGTACTTATTTGAAAAGGCTCTTTTGTACAAAAATTTCTTTTTTCAAAAACTTCAACACGATTCTTTAACATATTTTATTTTATTGTTTTATATATTATTATTATTATTATTATTATTATTTGACTTATACTTTTTAATAAAATACCTCTTCGTAAAGGTTTGTTACAGCTATTTATTTGAAATGGTACTTTTGTAAAAAAATAATTTAAAGGGTTTTCGTTTTAAAAGGAGTTTTAAAAAAAAATTTTTTAAAGATTCTTTTAAATATTCTTTATTGAAAAGTTATTTTTAACGATACTTTTTACCTAAAGTATTTTACAAGGTACTCATTTGAAAAATTACTTTTGTAAAAACAAAATTTTTTCAAAAGAATTTTTTTTTAACATGAGTTATTAAAGTTACTTTTTACAAACGTTGTTTAGAGGCGCTTATTTCAAAAGGTACTTTTGTAAAAAAAAATTGTCTTTTAGAAGAGTTATTTAAGTTTTTTATTAATGACGCTTTAAAATACTTTTTGTTTTAAAAGAGCTACTTATTTGAAAGGAAGTTTTTAAAATTTCTTTTTCATGATTTTCTTAAATAGTTGTTTTCAATAGTACATTTTAATAAAGGCTTTCTAGAGGTACTTATTTGAAAAGGTACTTTTGTAAAAGAAATTTCTATCAAGGTTCTTTTCAATGACTTTAAAAAAAATTAATTTTTAATGAGACTTTTTCATAAAGACTTTTAACAGGTACTTATTTGAAAAGGTACTTTTGTAAAAGAAATTCATATAAAGGTTCTTTTTAATGATATGTGCTTGGATTTTCCGACGGGGTTAAAAGTACTCTTATTTGGGTACGGTTTTACGTCGACCCTCGTCATATTTGGTTTGTGAACAAACCGGTTTCGGCTGTTTGCCATCTTCAGTGTTCTTTTCGTACTAGTTGCGTTCTATTATCAGTTGTATTTATATAGTTCGTGTCTTCCTTCATGTTATTGCGTTCGTCACTTTCTGCCTTTTTTGCCTGCATTTCTCCCTTTTCGTTTGTGTCTTTTTACCTAATTTGTCGCTCCCTTTTTCATTCGTCTTTTTTTCTAACTAAATCCTTTTACGATCATGCTTGTTGTCCATTTTTGTTTATGTGTGAGCCTTTTTTGGAAGCGAACCCACAACCCCCAGTCTTAAAAGCTAGTACACTATCTACTAGCCTTTAGGGGGATCATCCACCGAGATGAAAAGTAAACGGATGTATTTTTTCTGCGCCTCATTGTAGGTTATATAGGAAAGTCGACAATTGGAGTTTACTCAATCAAAGAATCAAAGAAATTTTTTACAATTTCCCTCTAAATATTTAATTATCAGGAAGTGTAATGCATGACTTAATTATAATTACACCGATATATATTTGTATAACTTACGTATAATGTATTCTTTTCCTCGCTATTTCTTTTTATAATTAACATCTGCCAATTTTAATATCCTTTTCTTGTTATTGTAATAAAATATTTCTTATTTTTTATTTTTTTTAAATTATATTTTGCCTTGTACTCAAAAGCTAATACTAATAACAGGTAAATAACATAATTATCTGTTGTTAAAAAAACATTAGCTGCTATTATACTCGTTTCTTCTTCACTACTTGCTTTCATTTATTTATACTTAAAATATTGTTAAAAATAAATTTGCTTATAGATTTAAGAAATTTGTATTTTTCATTGCCTACCATTTAGGCTTTAATATATTGTTGCATATATTAAGACTTTGAAAAAAAATCAATAGAAAATTGTTTATTAACTAATTATGGAGATAATATATAGATGAAGATAAAGAAGGTTTTCTATTTATAAAATATTTTGTGATAAACCATTAAGATAGCATGAGATAATGAGCTTAGAGTTAGAATACATGTCCTTGGTTAAAAAGAAAAGACATTTTTAATTAAATATTTTAGATTGAGTGTTATCTTGATATGATGTACAAGCGTTAGCTGGAAATATATACTTGTATAGCTAATAGAAAAAAAGTAGATTTTAAAAATTTTTTTAAGTAACCTAAATATATGCTACACTTAAGTTTAATAAAAAATATTCTCATGTAGTCAGTCAGAAATGCTGGGCTGAAAAAGAGATTTATTGGATAATAATAATAATCGAAAAACTAACAGACAGAATTAAAATGCACAAAAGTAGTTAAAGAGAAAAATTAAATAAAGTATTGTCATTAATAGGCCTTCGTTGAAAGGACACGTGGTATTTAAGAAAAGGATTCCTTAAGTGATATTTTTTAATTATCCATTGCACGTTTTTATCCCATTAATTATGCTATATTACTGAATACAGAATTTATGTTACGTATAGTATCTTGGTATCATTCGTTTGTTTCTTATATAAAGTAATTAATTTCTAAACGAAATTAATTACTTTATTTAAAAGGGTGTTTTTTAAAAAGGTATAGAACTTTGAAATAGAATAAAACAAAGATGACATGAAATTTATTTGTTTCGAAAAATAATCTTCAGGGCATTATAATTTAAATATAATTTCTAGCATATGTTCGCCTAGCTGGCTTGAAAGTAGTCCAATCTGGAGGTCCAATTTTCAGTGACTTTTCAGTCGTGTTATCAGCAATAACACGACGAATGTTATTCTCAAAAAAGTCAATCATTTCGAGTTTATTGGCGAAAACTAGCGCCTCAGAAAATAGTTAAGCGGGGTTCAAGAACACACGTAGTTGGAGGCCAAAATACGGATGCGAAACGGCGCAGCTATGCAGTTAGCAAACTTTTCCTTCAATAAGTCAATTGTGGCATCAGGTGTGCGACATGTTCTGCCGTTTTATTTAAACTATAGCTCCTGAACATCATGGTAAATGAGAAAATCTGTAACCATGGCTCTATAGCCGCCACCGTTGACTGCAACGACTTGGACCTTTTTTAAAGAAGTATGAACCAATGATTCCACCAGCTTATAAAGCACAGCAAACAGTCAGTTTTTCTGGATGTTTGCTTAACACCAATGCAATCAAGCAGTTTTGTTTATCGATGTATCAATTCAATGAAAAGAAAGCTAAACAAAGCTCGCTTATGGAAATCGGGATCAACGGTACAGTATCCTTATGCAATTTGTATGAATTGAAAGCGTTGTTCAGGCATCAGTCCGCTCCTGTTAAAATGCCAAAAAAAAAGCCAACATAAAAATTTTGACTGCTGACAAAATGGCCGTCAGCTAAAAAATTACTATACCTCTATAAAAACACCCTCTTTTATTTGCACGCAAGGTGAATTGCTTGTTATCTTTATAATACAATAGATATAAAAATAAATTTCCCATAATAATTTTTAATATTGTAAAATATTAAATTTTATAAAACTAATAATTTTCTTTAAAATTTCTAGAATTTAAAAAAATTTTTTATAAAAATTAATAAATAAAAAAGTATTAAAAATAATTTTATTATTAACTTTTTTAAGCACAGTTCCTAAAATAAAAATTTTAAAAATTTTAATTTTAGTTTCAGTAGTTCGCCACACCATTTAGTGGCCTTATTTTAATTAAAGTGTGTAGACAATTTTTTTTATTGAAATTGTTATTAAAAAGTTTTTTTTTTCTTAAAATGGTTGCTTAACAATTTTGTTATATATAAAATTGTTATTTAAATATTTTTTATTAAAATTTTTATTAAATTTTTTTTTTATTAAAATTGTTATAAAGAGATTTTTTATTGATATGTGCTTGGATACGGAAAACCGTACCCAAATAAAAGATTTTTTATTAATATGGTTGTTTAATAATTTTTTTAAATAAAATATATTTATTTTTTATTAAAATTTTTTTTATTAAAGCAGTTTTTTTATTAAAATGGTTGTTTTTAATGAAAATTGCACAAAAAAATTATTTATTTTTTTAAATAACATTTTTTGATTAAATCTTTTTTTGAGAAATCGTTATTTGAAAATTTTGAGAAATTGTTATTTGAAAATTAAATATTTTTTTAATTAATTTTATAATTTTTTTTTAATTAAAATTTTTATAGATTTTTTTTAAATTAAAATTTTTATAATTTTTTTTTTATTATTAAAATTTTTAAGAATTTTTTATTCAAATTGTTATTTGAAAATTTTTATTAAATAACCATTATTTAAAAATTTCTGTTATAAGAATTGTTAAAATGTTTTTTATTTAAAATTGCAATTAAAAAAAAATTTTTTTTTTAAATTTTTATTTAAATTTTATTTAACTAAAATTGTTATTTAATTATGTTTTAGTGAAATTATTTTTTTTTTAATTAAACTGGTCATATAAAAATTTTTTTGAATACAATTTTATTAAAATTGAATTAAAAAAATTGTTTTATTAAAATACTTTTTAAATTTTCTTTAAATTAAAATGTTTTTAGAAAAGTTTTTATTAAATCTTTTTTAATGAGAGATTTATTTAATATTTTTTTTATTAACATTTTTATTCAATTTTTTTTAATAAAATGGTTGTTCAACAATGTTGTTTAATAAAATTTATATATAAAATTTAAAAAAATTTTTTCTTTTATTAAAATGGAGTTTTAACATTATTTTTTTAATAAAAGTGTTATTTAAATATTTTATTTTATTGCAATTTTTTTTTATTAAATTTTTTTTTTTTAAATGGAGTTTTAACATTATTTTTTTAATAAAAGTGTTATTTAAATATTTTGTTTAATTGCAATTTTTTTTAATTAAATTTTTTTTTATTGAAATGGGTGTTAAACATTTATTTTTAAATTAAAATTGTGTAAAGAAATACTTGTTCAAAAAAATTTTTTTAAATAACATTTTTGTGTTAAAATTTTTTTTTTTTGGAAAAATTATTATTTGAAAAGTAAATTTTTTAAAAATAAAATTTTAATAACATATTTTTCAGTTAAAATTTTTATAATATATTTTTTTTTCTATTATTAAAATTTTTGAGAATTTTTTTATTAAAATTGTAATTTGTAAATTTTTATTAAATAGCAATTTTTTAAAAACTTCTTTTATAAGAATTGAAAGGATTTAAATTTGTAATTAAAAAACTAGTTGTGAAAAAAATTTAAGTGAAACTGTTATTTTTTTGTAATTTTTTTATTGAAATTCTTATTAATTTGTTTTTTTTGTAAATGAACTGGCCATATAAATTTTTTTTAATAAATTTGTTATTTAAAATTTAATTTTATTTAAATTAAAACAAAAAAAAATTATTAAAATATTGAATTTTTTTCTTATTAAAATTCATATTAAATATTCTTTAAATTGAAATTGTTTTTAATTAAATTTTTAATTTTGGTTTTTAATATTATTTTTTATTCGACCTTGTTTCTTCTTTAATAAATTAGTATTTATTTTTTTATAAATCTTTTTTTCGTAACAATTTTTTTAAATTGTTAATAATTTTTTGTTTTATAAAAACTCATTTACAGAAAAAGCTTTCTAAGGGAAAGCGAAATATTAAGTTTTTAAATTTAAATTTAAAAACACCAACAAAAAAGATAAATACCTATTTATTAAATTTTTAATTTTTTTTTGTAATCATACTGGTCCTATAAAATTTGTTTTCATTAAAATTGTTATCTGATTTTTTTTATTAAAATTGCTATTAAAAATTTCTTTTATTAAAACTTTTTTAAAAATTTTGTTTCTTATTAAAATTCACATTAAATTTTTTTGTTAATTTTATTTAAAATTTTTTGTATAAAAAATATTATTTTAATATTGAAAATAAAATTTATAAAATTTTTATATAAACTGCTTGTGCTTAAAAAAATTAATTATAAAATAATTAGAAAACGATCAATAAATTATTATTATAATTAAGTTGTTTGGATTGCGTTTATAACTGTTAAAAACTAACCTTACAAATTAAAAAAAAAATTTATGCAATCATTAGCACTTATAAAGGAATCCTTAAAGTATGCTTTAGTTTTTGAAAAAATTTTTTTTTAACAAATTTACGTGGGGCTTTAAAAGTTTTAACTTTTCTTATTAAAACAATTTAAAATAAAACTTCAAATTACATTTTAAGTTCTTTTTAATACAATTTTGAACATTTTGTGGCCAAAAAGATTTGAAGAGTCATTTGGTTGTTTTCCAGCCCACCTGTATTACGGCGTTGCATAAATTGAAAACAAAAAGAAGAATAAAACTTTATTTTGTATAAAATCCCAATAAATTGGCTGGGCAGAAGATGAAATTGGTTTCTTTGAAGATTAACCTCAAGTTAACATTTGAGTGTGTAAAAGTAAAGTAAAATAACCTTTTCATAACCTTCTTTTGTTATTGTGTTAGTTTGTAAATATTTAATTGTAGGCTTTTTTTTGGCAATCCAATCGACTAAAGCAAAATAAAAATTGTATTTACGTTTGTGTGTCACCATCTTTTAAAACTGTTTTATGTTTTGTTTTCTTCTTTTGTTAACATTTGCAAACGTATGGGATGTTAACACATGAAAAATCCCAGCTGCCATTCGTGATTTCATTTCATTTTTTAAAAGTGGAACACGGCAATAATAGATCGCTTAAAGGATGTCAAGGTTAAGACAAGTCTAAGTTACAAAAATCCGTGGGAGCCTAAGATGTTAAATTCTATCATACATCTTGTAGTTGCATACCAATTCCGGTTAACTATTTCGGTTTGAAAGAGCAAAAAGAAATTTAATACATTTAGTCCACTGTCTAATGGACGATAATTAGTTTAGCATAAAACAGAGCAGCTTACACGTATAATGTGCCTTAAAACAACAACAGAAAATATTAAGGAAGCGATGGAGAAAAGTTTGTCTTCAAAAATTTTACCAGGGCGATAATGGAAGTGTTATCTGCCTTTACCTAGAAATAAAATATCAATCTCGAGCTGCTATAAATGGTTTTTTCTTACAGAGACATATAACTTTCAGTTGACAACACTTTTTTTAACTTAACAGGCATTTTGTCAGCTATCAAATGATTTTATTTTTTCGTATAGTTTGGTTTGGAATTTCAACATGAATAGACTGAAGTCTGAATAACGTTTCTATATTGTGTAAATTTAATACGTAAATCAGGGTTCTGTTCGTAATATCCGAACCCGATTTCTTAAGTGAATATTGTTTAGCAATGAAACTAACTTTTTTTTGAATTTTTTTTTATTAAAAGAGAACTAGCACTTCAGGCAACAACGCCTATTTAGTCAAGTACCGTGCTACATTCTTTAGGAGAGGGATAGAGAAGAGATGAAACAGGTAGTGAAAGTAGAAGGATAGTCGGAAATTAACTGCCGTATAAAGACAGCTCAGCGACCAGTGACTATGCCTTCGTAGCTGAGCAGCCCCACCAGCAGTCGATTTTTATTTTTGTAGTGAAACGAAACCAAGGTCTTCGTTGGGAATTGAACCCACAACCCCCATACTGACAAGCTAGTGCACTACCTACTACCCTACAGGGGCAATATACGTCAATAAATCTATTTGGATTGACGATAATCCTCAAGTGCATGCTGAGACACCATTTAAAAAATTGGCTGTTGGATGTACCTTAGCGGCTAGTGGAATCATTGGTTCGCGCTTCTCTAAGAACGATGTTAGTCAAACCTTTACAGTCAAAGGTGACTGAGCAACTATCATGTATAGGAACTCATGATCGTGCCACAATCGATTTATTGAAGGTAACGTTTGGTAATCGCATAGTTTCACATTTCAGACTCATGAATTAACCTCGTAGATCGAGCGATTTACCGTTACTAAACTGGACTTTTGTGGGGATGTGAAGCCACTAGCCTACACCGATAAACCCGAAACGATCGACTACTTGGAAGACAGGATTATCCACGTTATTGCTGGTATGCAGCCACAGATTGAAAACGTCATTAAAAGTTGAACATCCACATCAGACTACGTCCGAGCCAACCGTGGGGATCATATGCCAGAAGTCATATTTAATTTTAAATGCTACAAGATTAAAAAAAAATTTATGTTCATGGCCACCTCCTGTGAATGCCAACAGTAATACTTGGGAATAAGTTTACACCAGAAGAACTACCGATTTTTTCATGTAAAATTCTAATAGTGAAAGTATATTGGGGGATAAAATATCTCCCAATAAAGTTCCCCATTAATTTGAGGGCGGGAAGAAAAAGATGTCTCATCTTTGTCTTTTCAAAACCTTTTATTCAAAGACTTTTTCTTTTCTATGCGTTTTCGTAAAATACGTCGCTTGAAAATTTCTAATCACTGTTCTCGTAATGCTAAACCATATTGGAAATATATAAAGAATAATTGGTCTTATACTTAGCTGAATTTGACAATATTTAAGCCCAATATACTAAAATTCTAATATTTTTTGTAAACCCTTAGAGTATGCAATATTTTTTTACTATCAATTGTGACGAATTGTTAACCATTTGGGAATTTTTGAACATTAAATAAAACTAAAAAATTATAAATAAATCCAAAAAGGTACTGAAACTACAAACATTGAGAATTTTAAATCCCACTATTCCCAAAAAAATTTTTTAAATTTCCAAAAATGGGATTTTTATTTTCTCTTTCCGAATAATGCGAGAGCAATAATTATTTTTCGTAACGCCCTAAGATTATTAAATATTTTTCCACTATCAAATTGACGAATTTTTAACCATGTTCGAAATTTCGAACATTTAGCAAAGCTAAAAATTTTAAATTAAATTAAAAAATATAATGAAACTACACATAACACACAACTACAAAATTTGAGGATTTTAAATCCCACTATTTCCAAAAAAATTGTAAAATTTCCAAAAATGGAATTTTTAATTTTTCTTTGCGAATAAAGTGAGAGCAATAACTATTTTTTGTAACCCCTAAGATTATTAATGATTTTTGTAATAACACATTTTTTGAAGAATTTTCAACCATGTTCGAATTTTCCAACATTAAATAAAACTTAAAAATTTTAAATAAATCAAAAAAGATAATGAAACTACACAGAACTTTAAACATTAAGAATTTCAAATGTCACCATTCTCAAAAAAATTTTTTAAATTTCCAAAAATGGAATTTTTAATTTTTATTTCCGAATAAAATGACAGCAATAATAAATGACATATTTAGCAGTTGGAAACATGATTAAGTTATAACTCAAATGAAAAAATAAAATGGTAAGATTTTTGGTCAGGCTAGTGGAAAAATGCTGGCAAAGTTGCGTTATAAAAGAGAAAAAAAATTAATGTTACAAGCAAGTAACAAGGCCAGAGTCAATAACAAAACTTTCAAGGACGAAGACTAGACATTCTGGAAAACATGGAAATCTATAAAACAAAAACTTTTAATAGTTGCATTATAAAGGAACAGGTAAACACGACCCTTTAGACACAATTTTTACTCCACTAAAAGTACTCATACACTCGAACAAATGAAAAACATCATGAGACAGACACACGTGCCTCGATAATAATAAAAATTGGAATGATTTAAAATTAGCGCCGCATTAAAAGACAGGTAACGGCCATTTTACGTTTATGAGTAGATATGACCTTAAGAGAAGAGATGCCTAAGCCCGGACGCTGAGCAGTACAGCTTAAAACACGGCTTAAGAATGATGTCTTCACATCGAAAGCGCTCGCCGTTCATACCAACCGAACAAACAGCCAGCAAAGAGGGAAAGGAGTGACAACAGTATTTCATTTATTGGCGGAAAAAATCCAAACAACTTATTCTTTTTGTCAGTTTAAATAGATATTAGCAGCGAGTTTAGTTTTTTTACCTACATACAGGAGGTGTGTTGTTTAAAACAAATGTGGTGCCGGCTTTTAGGCGCTATCATCTAAAAATGCAAGTCTTACGCTCCTCAACATCATTTTTAAAGCCATGCGAAGGCTTAAATGCCATCATGAAACATTATTTGTATTTAAAATTTTTTGCTAAATACCCCATTGTGCACTGGTGATTTTAGTGAATTTCAGTTAAATTGCTAAAACTGGAAAAAAAACTCATTTACACATAAAATTTAAACAAATTTAATCAAAATAAACAAACAAATGAATATTTTGCTTATTGAAGTGCCAAAATAAAAATTGTAAACGTTAGCCATCGTAATTCAGTATTTGACTGCTGGTATGTGTGTGTGTGTGGGTGTTAAATTTGTTAAATTATAAAGTTACACATGGAAACACATGTGTGTAATGAATGACCTTGAGCAAAATATAGACCAGCAAGTGCGAGGTCAATTTGTGGCCAAATAACAAATATCGGCAGTAACCGCTTGAATTAAATCCAAAACAAATAAACAAACGAACAAAGAAACAAACGAACAAACAAACTTATTCAACGTTTTTGTTTCTTTCTGGTTTGGCTGTAAAAATGTAATTTCTTTCATTCAAAATTTATTTATTTTATTTTTAAGCCACAGCAAAAAGGAGAACAAAAAAAAACAGGACAACAACCGACATGTCAGAAAAACTATTAAAACACAAAGAAATCCTGAAGCTGTTGTTGAACGCTTCAAGCGTAGGTGCGGTCTATCAGATCCTTACAATCAATATGATTTAAACCTTTAATACAACTCTGCAATAGTAATGGTGATTGTGGTCAAAAAAATTCCCAAATAAATTGTTTAATAAAATTTAAATATGGCTGGCAGACACAACAACAACAACAACAAAAACTAGAAAATAAAAAAGCATTTTTTTGCTAATAAAGTGAAAATAGTTTAAAAACTCGTTACTCAAAGTGCAAAGAAAACCTTAATTTGCTCATTTTTAAGGGTTAAGAAGGACATTAAGAGGAGGAATTGAAAATAATTTTTGTTTTAATGGTTCGAATTTGTAAATAGTTGCAGATTTCTAATAAACATTTAATATTTTAGAAACAAATATTTTCGATTAATCCTAAAAGTAGGCAGTAGTTGACTAATCCTAAAAGTAGGCACCACAAAATCGCTGAATATTAGAAATTTCAAATAAAATTAAGTTAAAACGTGTGTGTAAATAAAAATAATAAAATATTTGAAGTAAATTTTTGAAATAAAAATACAAGCGTTTGATTTGCTCCGTATTCATCAGCTTAGCAATAGCTATTGTTGCCAGATAATTTTTGGTGTACAATCACTAAAATCGACACACTAATTTCAAAATCGTAAAAATAAAATGTGCAAAGTTCCTTAGTCATTTCCGTTAAATAAATAAAAAATAATACGTGTTTGAAATCGAAAGTAAAATGAAAGAGTGTTAATTGTTGCATCCTTTTATAACGGGGTTTTCAACCAGTAACTTGTTTTCTAAAACTCAGATTAACATGCTTCAAATGGCAAATATGAATGAAAAATGCCATCTGGCAAATGTCCACCACGACGACGCTGACATATGTCGACTCTTTCATCAAAGTTTTTAGTCACTTTTAGGCAAAATGGCGGTCCTATTTCATTAATCCGATCACGGATATTGAGTTTTAAGGCTGCAGAAGCCCAAAATGCGGCAATTTTGCTTGTTGATTTACCTCGACAAGTAAAAATGGGTTTCGTCTGAAAAAATGAAATTCTCAGAAAAAACATCCGGTTGCTCCTCAATGAATTGAGCAAGTCTATGGCGATGTGAATGGTCGGTCGGCTTAAATTCTAACACCAGTTAAACCTTGTAAAGCTTTAAAGTCAAATTCTTACGCAAAATTCGCCATGTGGTGGTTTTGAATAACCCCGATTGTTGAAAATGACGAGGAAATGACAAATTTGGATCTGTTTCAACACTGTGGCTAACGGCTGCGATATTTTCAGTTAAACAATCCGGTCGAACAAGCCTTAGTTTTCGCACATTTTTTATCGAGCCTATCGACTCAAATTTAACCACCAACAGCGGTCTCAGAAGGACAATCATGTTGTCCAAATAAACAACACAAAATTAAAACATTCTCTTTTAAGAGAACTTATTAAACCATTTAATTAAATTGCGGTGAAATTATAAAATATTTTTCCATTAAAAAATTTTGCTTGACAAAAATATTTATTTTCATTTTAATTTTTGTTTGAATTCATTTAATTTATAAATTTAAAATTCATTTAATTCAAGAGCTTAATTTAAATAAATAAAATTAATTTATAATAAAACGAATATTATAAATAATTTTCCTTAAGCATGTTAAACTTTCATTTTGTTTTCAAACTAATGAGGCCTGAAGTAATCACACATACACACACACACACCACACACATTAACTCAAATACAGACTATGTATTTATGCAGCTTTCATATTATTAATTCATATTATAAATAAATTTGCATTCACATGAAGACATTTTAATTTTAAT
Source organism: Trichopoda pennipes (assembly GCA_030448955.1). Lineage (NCBI taxonomy): Eukaryota > Metazoa > Arthropoda > Insecta > Diptera > Tachinidae > Trichopoda > Trichopoda pennipes. The sequence continues at coordinate 4,461,435 of JASKUP010000021.1, read as the reverse complement.
GGTGAGCTGTAGGAAATGTATCTTCTATAACTTTTGCTTTCTAAAAACAGTTTTGATGCTGAGTACTTAGAAAGGACTTACATTTTATTTAAGGAACTTTTTTGTTAAAAAAAATTTTTTTTCTTTGCTCCTAAAAAAATGTTTTGTTTACGAAAAGTAGTTTTAGATAAAAGTACTTTTCGTGAAAAGTACTTTTTGTATTAAGTATTTTTTTTGTAAAAAGTACCTTTTTAATTAACATTAATTAAATAAGCTTTAGGAAATGTATCATCTAAAACTGTGCTTTCTAAAAATAGTTTTGATGCCGAGTAATTAAAAAGGATCTTAATTTTTATTTAATGCACCTTTTTTGTTAAAAAGCTTTACTTCAAAAATGTTTACGGTTGCTTTCCACCAACTAAAATAAATTGTTTTGTTTATAAAAAGTAGTTTTTGAGAAAAGCACTTTTTGCGAAAAGTACTTTTTGCATAAAGTAACTTTTTGTAAAAAGTACCTTTTTTATAAACATTAATTAGATAAGCGAAAATGTTCTTTTTTACGAAAAGTAGTCTTTGAGAAAAGTACTTTTTGTAAAAAGTACCTTTTGTATAAAGTAGTTTTTTGTAAAAAGTACCTTTTTAATTAAAATTAATTAAAAGTGTATACAATAAAAAGCTTTTGGTTGTGATAAGGATAATTTATTAATATGAATATTTTGTGTACCTTTTTTTTTAAAAAAAAGTACCAAGTATTATTTCCCATTAATTTTTTTTTGTTTTTCATTGAAAAGATAATTCTTTTGTAAAAAGTACCTCTTATAAAAAGCATCTTTAACACATAAAAAATATTATTTTAATGAAACAAGTTTTACATGAGTACTTTTTACAACAATTGCCGCGTACTAAAAATCTTAAATAAAAAAAAATATAAATTTTTAAAATAAAATAAGGTAAAACAGGACCTTTTTTTGAGTGGTACCTTTTTTAAGTTTAAACAATAAAGAAAAACAAAATGTTGCTTTAAATTGTTGCGTTAATAAAAATATATTTTGGGAAACGCTGCTTATAAAAAAGTACTTTTTATTTTTTTTTTAACATATTAATTTTTGTGAACGGTACCATTTCTTATTTACTTTTAAAAAATATATTAAAAATAGGTTTTTCTTTTAATATGGATTAATTTTTATAGAAAGTAAGTAAAATCAATTTTTATAAAAGTAATATATTTGTTTTCTTTTTTCATTAAAAGTACTTTTTAAGGTTCTTGGTTTTTTAAAAGGTACTTGTTTTCTTCTTTCGTTTGACGAACTTTTTACAAACAATATTTGCCTTAAAAAAGTTGTCGTAAAATTTAATTTTCATAAAAAGTTCTTGATCTTAAAAGGTACTTGTTGTTTGTTTCTTAATTAATTAATTGTACTTTGTGTAAAATTATATTTTTCATTTCTTTTTAAAATAAAAAGTTGTAGTAAAATTTAATTTTTATAAAAAGTACTATCTTCTTTGTATTTTTCTTTCATTAAGAGTACTTTTTTGCAAAAGTACTTTTTAGGAAAAGTACTTTTTAGGAAAAGTACTCCTTGTGAAAAATAATACTTTTTGTGAAAAGTACTTTTTTTAGTTTTATTAAAAAATCAGGTTTCAAAAAATTTAGATTTTTGAAAGTACTTTACATAGCAAGTGTCACTTAAAAATTTTTCATTTAATATAAGTACTGTTTCGTTAGAGGAACTTTTTATGAACAATAATGGTTTTAAGAAAGTTGTAGTGAAATTTAATTTTTATAAAAAGTACTTGTTCTTAAAAGGTACTTGTAGTTTGTTTCTTCATTAATGAATTGTAGTTTGTATAAAATTATATTTTTCAGTTTCTTTAAAAAAAAAAATGATTGTAGTAGAATTTAATTTTTATAAAAATTACTATCTTACTTGTGTTTTTTTTTCATTAAAAGTACTTTTTGAATATTGGTTTTTGGAGTTTTTGTTAGAAAGCTGTAGTAAAATGAATTCGTTAATATAAATAACAATATAAATCAGAAGAAGAATTTTATTAAAACAGTACTTTGTGTGAAAAGTACTTCTCAAGAAAAGTACTTTTTGTGAAAAGTACATTTTTAGTTTTATTAAAAAATCAGCTTTAAAGAAAATTTAGATTTTTGAAAGTGTCACCTAAAAATTTTTCATTTAATATAAGTACTGTTTCGTTAGAGGAACTTTTTATGAACAATAATGGTTTTAAGAAAGTTGTAGTGAAATTTAATTTTTATAAAAAGTACTTGATCTTAAAAGGTACTTGTTGTTTTTTGTTTCTTAATTAATTAATTGTACTTTGTATAAAATTTTATTTTTCAGTTTCTTTTAAAAAAAAGTTGTACTAGAATTTAATTTTTTAATAAAAGTAATATCTTCATTGTATTTGTCTTTCATTAAAAGTACTTTTTTGAATATTGGTTTTTTGAGTTGCGGTTAAAAAAGCTGTAGTAAAATTAATTCGTTAAAGTAAATAACAATATAAATTTGAAGAATAATTTTATTAAAACAGCACTTTGTGTGAAAAGTACTTTGTATAAAAAGTACTTATTGTGAAAAAGTACTTTTTGTGAAAAATACTTTTAGTAAAAAGTATTTTTTGTAAAAAGTACTTTTAGTAAAAAGTATTTTTTGTAAAAAGTACTTTTAGTAAAAAGTATTTTTTGTAAAAAGTACTTTTTGTGAAAGTGCTTTTGACGAAAGATTTTTCGTTTTTTATTTTTATTAAAAATGCAGCTTTCAAAAAAAATTAAATTTTTGTAAGTGTCTCTTAAAAATTTTTAATTTAATAAAAGTACTGTGTAAAAGAATGTGAAGTACTTCTTATAGCAGTAATAAAGCTTTAATTTAAAATATTAAATATTAGAGTGGGTGGATTCAATTTGAAATTAAAAAAAAATTAGCGTTTATACTTGCTTTGTATGAGTTCAGTTTTAAACAAATGTGTAAACGAATAAATATTTATACCTGCAAAAGGGAAAAAAAGAGGGAATTATTATAATATTAGTATTAAAAAAGAATATAAAATAATTATTTGTCAAATCAATTATCTTTATATGGAATAATGTGCAAAAAACTGCGTGTAATATGCCCCATCATTTTATTGTATAATGCGCCAACATATAGGCAACAGTTTTGTGTTACACCTTTTGTTAAATATTATGTAAAATATTTTTTAGAAAATATTGTTTTCTTTATTCATATTTCTTCTTCTTAAGGATTGTAAAATGTTTTATTTGTTTGGCGAAAGAGCACCAGTGATTATTATAATGCACGATTTTCAATTCATGAAAATAATAAAGAACATAATAATTTTATTATCAATTTTACATATTTCTTATTGTTAATAAGACGAGAGATACAAACACACACATATACATAATATACCTCAAACAGAATAAATTATTGCCGAAATATATAAAGACATTTTTAGTTTCTTAGCCAATCTAAGATGAGAAATAGCTAAATGTAAAAACAGTTTAATACCCAGAGAGATAAACTTCTACAGCAACAAAAACAACAACAAAAACAAATAAAAAATAATATAAATAAATAAAAATTTAAGAAGCGTTTATACTACACGTTGATTATTAGTTTGTAATCTGTAAACTGCCGCTAGCTGAGTTGTTGTCCTTGATGTCCTTGAATACACGTGTAGAACATGAAAATCATCATGCTTCAATTATTAAAAATGTTTGTGGACATGACAGCATCGTAAACATTATGTAATTTAGTTTTGTAAACGACAATCAATAAAAAAAAACAAAAAAACAATTTATTACAAGTAAAAAAATATTTTTAAATAAATAATAAAAAAAATTTTTAAATAATTTTTTTTGGTTGTTTTTTTTAGTACAAACTTTAAAATAAATTTTTTTGAGCACTTTAAAATATGTGTCTCCATTAATTGCAATTTTATCCCCCTCCCCCCCAAGGTGAGTACCAAAATAAGTTTGTTTTGCACTCATTTCAATTTCTTAAATATTGTAAATTATTTTTATTTAATTCATTTTTTAAATATATTTTAATAATTTTAATTTATTTATTTCTGTTGAAGTACATAAATAAAAATGATGATGATGCTTTAAGTTCAAACCCTGATATATTCATCAATGTGGTAAATTTTTGTTTCATATTTTTAAACAGCTTACTTTTCTCAAGGTTTGTACAGGGTATCTCAAAAGTAATGCAAGTCTTTAATCTATACTTTAAAATAAATCGTTATTTTTATGTTTCTTAACCGGTTCTTTAATCGATGTTAATTCATGGAAAGCTCTATTGAAAAAGAAAGCTTTGTTGCCATCTATCTGACCTTACTAAGAATCGGAGAGTTTGAGATTAAGGACAAATATCTTTCGGACTAATTATTCTATATTTGAAGCTGCCAACCACTTTTTAAATTTGATGCACCTGGAGTTTTAAGTTAAATCCGTAAGCCAGAGGGAACCGGAAAATTTTGACCAGTATTCCACTACACACAAAGCTATCTAGAATAAGTCGTTATTTAGATCTCTAATTTAGTTAAATTACTTTAACACTGAAGTGCTTTTAAAAACAAATGCCTGAAGATACAGATAGGAAAAGGGGTTGCTCTACACATATAAAAACAGCTATAGGAACCCCTGAATAATTTTTTTTTTCTTCTCTTATTTTATTTATTGTATCTTCGATGTAGTCGAACTAACAATAATTGCTTATATCTTAGTTCTCTAAAAATAAAAATCAAGCCCAGCCAGTGTCACACAAAATTCTGTATGCTTCAGGCTTACTGCTATTATCAGCGGGTCAGCCCCCCTGATGTTTGGGGCGAGAGAAGCAGTATCCCTCCTTTTCTCCGCCCGGGGGCACATGATATTCTTTATTGATCCTACAACTGCCCTCTAGACTGGTGTCTTGCGGGGTAAAAGGGAGTCCAGTCCCCTTTAAGGCTAGCAGGAGTCAACTGGACACTTCCACTATATTTCCACGGGAATTAGTAGCCAGCAGAGTTCCGCTATTTGTCTCTTTAGGCATTTAGGTGTTCTCTGGCTGATTATTGAGGTAGGAACAAAAACAAATGCAATAATACGATTCTTTAATGTAGAATAAGGAGTGAGGTATATTTAAAAGTAAATAACTGAAGGTATATAAGGAGACTTTAGGTACTCTACACAAAGTATTTAAATACTCCATAACTGCAGGAACTCAATAAGAAAACTGTTTAACATTTTTAGTTTAGTGGAAGAATTAGAATTATTTTAGTTGGGCGGAATTATACAAAGGGGCGTGGTACCTCCCATACAAGCTATAAATTAAAATCTATTATTTCTGCTCCTGCTAACGGTATTTAAACAGAATTTAGTATTTCGGTTGGGTGAACATATTTTAAGTGCTGCTAAAAAGATGGGCTTGATGGGATTTGATAAAGACGCATGGTACCTCCCATACAAATCTTCCTTATATATATAATTCTTCTATACGTGTGCATGTCACTGAATAAATTTTTTTGCATGCGTTTGGATGCCACCTTTTACATTCACAAACCAGCGCAGCAGGTGGCGCTGCAGTCGGTATCCAGATTATTCAACTACACTGCAGTCCAGTCGTGTAGGATCGATTTGAATGAATTTTTGTGTATTCATTCATTCAGTGCATTTAATTTTTTTGTGCACTGTATTTTGATATTTTATGCTATCGCATTTACGTAAATATTGAGCATTGTTTACTTCAAAAAATACACACACGCCATAAATTCGTCGCCAGCCGCCAGCAGCTTCCAATGTGTTTGGGCGGATGACGGTGAAACGCCCAAAGTAACAGGGACTCGATTATTGCCGCCGTTAAAACAGTCGCGGTGGGCATTGAGCTTATTTGTTTGCGTTTCTTCTTTGCGATCGCACAAATTCGTCTTATATATGTATCGCCACCTTAGTCCCAAATTAAATTTTGATGAAAAAAAATATAAAATATTGCAAAATAGCATAATTATACAGAGCGCTTTTTTTGACGTCAAAAGTAACGAGTTATGGTATCTGTGAAACCGTTGTTAATTATAATTGTTGTTTGATATGACTGTGATGAGAAAAATAACTGTAATTGTGACGATTATGGAATTAAGTCGGATGGTGGTGTTAAAAGTCTGATTCCATATGGATTTAACAGTAATTCCGATGATTCGTATGAGTTACTCTATGGACATCGAAAAAACACAAGAGGAGAGGTCGTGTAGAAAACCCTGCTTGGTTTGGGTTAAGAAATAAAAAGCAGAGAGATTGAGATAATAGATGGACTTGTGATAAAAAACAAAAACAAGAACGACGTGCGATAGAAAATAGATGCAAATGTAAAGGAAATGTTAACGTAAAACGTGCGTACAGATCACAGGTGATGAAGGAATTTTGGAATTTTGGAAAACGTTATGGTACGAAAAAAAGACTTTTTTTAGCTTAATAAAAATTGTTCCAACTAAAAGCCCTCGAAATCGAAAAGTATCCGATGACACCAAACGATGGAAAGCTTGCCAGTACTATTTTAGAGTAGAAAACACAAACATTCGAGATATATTTCTTTAGCAACTTTGAGAATAATAGCAAGAAATTATGAAGACCTACAATTTATAAAACTGACTTTATCCAAGCCCCATCAACGTTTTTATGATCATTCACCTCATCTTTGATTTGTTTTTCTGAATATTTTGTAATTATTTTTGTTTTAAACATAGGTTCTACACACTATTAAAAAAATTGCACAGTTTTTTATCTCTCCTGAATAATTTTAGAAATTGGACTTAGCCCTTTTTGCAACAAAGTAGCGATATGTAGTTTTTAAATTTCGGTATACCCTCTTATAAGTATTAACCACACAAAATAATTCCTACTAACAAATACGTACACCCACACCAATATACTTCTAATTTCAACTCAATATCATTACGTGTGTGTGTGTATGTGTGTGTGTGTATTTGTGTCAATATTTATTTTTATTTCCGTGGCCATATAATAAATTCCTTAAGTAGCGCTATTTGTGGTTTATTGAAAAACAAACCAATATTTCATTATTATTATTATTACTTTCTCTCATAATTTTTATATAAATTGCAGAGTTAGTGGTTATTTATGACTAAAAGATAAAGGAATGAACAACACGAGTATAAAGAGATGGATAGATACGTTATACAAAAAACAATTTTACATCCTTTACATTTTTTTTACGTTTTGTAAAAGATTGAAAGATTATTAGATAGACAATCAATTTGTGACACTTAAGGGGCAGGGTGAGGGAGAGGGGGGGGTGGGTGGTATAAAGATTAAATAAAAAATTTGAATTGCTGCTTAAGGAATTAAGGACACAGAATAGTAAAAAAAATTATTTTGAAAATATTTAATTAAAAAAATCCCTTTTTTAAATTCAAACAAGATGGAATTACTTATTTAAGTGCTGTCTACGTGCAGAAATGTTAAAATGTTGAAGTTTTTAAAAAGGTTTTTCAAATTTAATTTATTATTTTTTTTTGTAAAGAGAAGTAGCAGGCAATAATGCCTATTTAGTCTAGTAGCGTGCTACATTCTGTAGGAAAGGGATAGCGAGGAGATGAAACAAGTGGTGAAAGTAGAAGAATAGTTGGAAATTAATTGTCGTACAAAAGACAGCACAGCGACCAGTGAACATGCCTTCATCACTGAACAGCCCCACTGACAGTCAATTTTTATTTTTGTAGTGAAAAAACAGCCAAAGTCTTCGTTGGGAATCGAACCCACAACCCCCAGCTAGTACACTACCTACTAGCCTACAGGGGCACCTACTAAATTTTAATTTATTAAAAAATTAAGGGTCTTTCTTTTTTTTAACTCGCTAGCTTTGAAAACTTATTAATATTTAATATAGCGGGTTTTTCGACAAGAAGTTTGCTTTTCAATTGTGGCAATACCAATAAGATGATAATTTTGATATTAAGTTGTTTGCCGTATTCGTAGTAGATGCATTGGCAATTGTTATAATGAATTCAATTTCGCACGAAAATCGCCTTAAAGTAATTAAAATTAAAAAATGGTGATTCTGTTGAAGTTACATTTCTGAAAATTCGTCATATTTTCGTATGGCGGTCTTCTGAGGCCCTTATTAAGCAGTTGCTGGTTAATTTTGAGTCGATAGGTTCAATACAAAATGTACGAATACCAATGCATGTTATTCATAAGCAGTACACTGAATTTTAATGTCAGAAAGTAAACACAATGTGACAGTTCCTTTGCGGTACCCCCCGGCGGCACATATACATATATGGTCTTTATAGAACTTCGACTATCTAGACACAGTGCAACTGGGAGAGGAGGGGAGCCCAGTCCCCTGAAGTCAGCAGGGGTACAACTGGAAACTCCACGTTATTTCCACGGGAATCAGTGACCCGCAGAGTTCATTATTTGTCTCTTTAGACACTTAATAGTTCTCCGGCTGATTATTGAGATTGGCCCCTATATGGGAGTATCGTGGTGGTTGTGGTTTCGCGGCCCCATAACAGTATAATGGTTATTATGATGGCCAGGATCATCTCACTGTTAATGACACGCTAAGTGAATGATCTAGTCCACTGAGCATGCTAGACATGTGTTCTGGACAGGAGTTGGAAAGTCTACAACTTTTAAGCAAGGAGTGATGATTTGCAGCCCTGCTCTGGAATCATCGAAGTTGCAACTAGAAAGTTCTGTTCCATAGAATTATGGCTTCGGCTTCCTAGGACAAACATGACGTTCCAAATTATGCAGTGGTTTGGTCCACCATCTGATTAGGGCTTCATGGCCAGGTGCGGATGTAAATCGAATCACACAAAGTTCCTTTGCGGTTAACCCTTTTATAATTTTTATGCGGTTTAAAAGAACAATTCATTATTATTTATGTATGGGCGATTCCAAGCTGCTTAATTACATTCAGAAGAAGGCAATGAAACAAATCAAAGTATGAGCTGGTCCCTGATAACCATAACATAACTTGGAGTATATCAATGTGCTATGTAGAGGGCGCTAGTAATCTCACTAATATTTATAGAGCATTATTGAAAGTACTCATTTAACTCGCGATCACAATTATCCATAAATATTAAACCCATAATTAGTTATCCGTAAGCTATATCGTAAACATAATTATAATTTGCCATCAGTATACTGAAGTTCAAGGTCACAACGTAAGTTCACTATAACAGCTCGTTTGCGCTTCACCTTTTGTAATGATTATGCGTTTTAAAAGAACAACTCAAAGCTGCTGAAATACATTCAGAAGAATATAACAGTATGAGCTGATTTCTGATAACCAGAACATAACTTTGAATGTATCTATGCGATATGTAGAGGGCGCTAGTAATCTTTCTATATATAAAAATAAGTCGGGTGTCCCTTCCTGACGCTATAACTCCAGAACGCGCGAACCGATTTCCACGGTTATGCATTCGTTGGAAAGATCTTGGGCTGCGTGAGCTTTATAGCAAAGAAAAATTCAGGAAAAATTTCAAGAGAAAAGCAGACAAACAGGGAAAATCACTTTTCGCATTTAACGCCATCTCTGATACATAACATGTACTACAACGGTACCAGTACGTGGTGTGTGAATATCCCTCACGAAAATAAGTACGTTTCATTTTACGTAGATGGCGCCCGTGCGTGACACATTGTTTGACAGGTGCTCATGCACACGTGAAATTGAAGTTAAAGTTATTTGTTTCCGAACAGTTCAATTGGAAACCATCAAATCAATCACGCGTATTGTGCAAATTTTGTCCTTAAGGTGGTAAGTTGAATTGTATAAATTATGTGGATCGTGTGTTTGAGATTAAATTCACCAGTCTGTCCATAGTCCAAACGTGCGAACATCGGCCGCCGCACAAGATATGCAAGCCAGCAACAAGTGTATTCACATAACTTAAGCCAAAAAAGATATTGTTGGCAGGCGAATTCAGGCAGACGTTGCCAGTAATTCCCCGTACAACGCCTGCAGATGAATTGAATGTTTGCCTGAAGGCATCACCCTGGTGCAATAGCGTAAAAACATTATCGCTAACCACTAATATAAGAGTTAAACTTCAAAATGATCAAAGTGCTGCACAATTTTCCAAACAATTGTTAGCTGTTGTAAATGGAAAAGTCCCAGTTGATGCTACAGCTGGATGAATTACTCTTACCAACAACTTTTCCCGATTTGTAGACTTTCAATTAGCGCTTATTGAAAATGTTTACCCAAACCTTAGTGAGAATTATCAGAATTATGCTTGGTTAAGTTAACGAGCAATTCTCGCCGCAAAGAATAATGATGTTGTACATGCACTGAATTTCACCATTTAATCAAAAATCAATGGCGATTTGGTGACATAGAAATCCGTTGATTTCATAACAAATCCCGATGATGCTCGGGAACTCTTTGGAGTTACCAGGTTTTCTACCACATAACTGGCAACTCAAAGTTGGTTCAGCTATTATGATATTGCGCCATTTGAATCCACCGCGACTTTGCAACGGTACTCGGATTGCGGTGCAAAAGACTTATGGCGAATTTGTTTGAGGCAACCATTATTAACGGAAAGTACGCAGGTGAAAATGTAAGTATTCCTCGAATACCAATGATTCTAACTGATCTTCCGTTTGACTGCAAACGATTGCAATTTCCGGTTCGCAATGACAATTAACAAGTCGCAAGGCCAATCGTGTTTGCGGGATAAATTTAGAAAATCATTGTTCTTCACATAGGCAGCTATACGTTGCGTGTTCACGAGTTGGGCAACCATCCCCTGTGTTTTTGTTAACTTCAGACCAAAAAACAAAAACTTTTGTTTACCAAAGAGCACTTCAATGAAACGGTTAATTTGCGGACACGTATAACGCTTCGATTCAGTTTTTACTTTGGATTCACTTTCACTTTTTTACTTAGAGAAGTTCAACTAAATTCCACTTCATTTTTGTAATCGAAATGAATGAAATACAATTTTTCCTTTTCAAACATAAAACAAACAAAAAAAAATTTTTTTCTTTATCTTTCAATCCCCAAACGAAATGTTACAAAAAACGAAGCCATCTGGTGGCGAAACGAAGTTCGCTGGGTTTGCTAGTCATACTATGAGTGTACATCATTGTTGAAAATACCCATTTTAATTGTGATCTTCTTCCTTATTCCATAGTCTTCCCCCCGGGGGCACATAAATATGGTCTTTATAGAACTTCGACTATCTAGACACAGTGCAACTGGAGAAAAAGGGAGCCCAGTCCCCTAAAGTCAGCAGGGGTACAACTGGAAACTCTACGTTATTTCCACGGGAATCAGAAAAGCCCCAGAGTTTCGCTAATTGTCTCTTTAGACTTTTAGCTGTTTCGCTGACTGATTATTGAGGTTGGCCCTTCGGGAGTATCGTGGTGGTTGTGGTTTCGCGGCCCCATATCAGTCTATGGTTCTATGGTGGCCGGGTTCATTTCACCTTTAATAACACCTACCTGGTGAAATGTTCCCAGATCCAGTGAGCATGCTAGACATGTGTTCTGGACAGGAAAGTTTGGAGACTCTTAAGCAAGAACTGATGATTTGCAGCCCTGCTCTGGAATCATCGGAGTTGCAACTAGAAAGTTCTGTTGCATAGAATTATAGTTTCGGTTTCCTAGGACGAGCATGACGTTTCAAATTATGCAGTGGTTTGATCCACCATCTCATTAAGGCTTCATGGCCAGGCGCGGATGTAAATCGAATCACACAGTTATCCTATAATCTATATTGTACTTATTACACCGCAAGCGATGGCATCGACAGGGGTCCTTGGCTGGGTATAAGGCCAGGAAAAATATCCATAAAGTGTGGATTATAGAGCTGTAATGGCTTCACTCTTAATTTATATATTTTTTTTTGTTAAGAAAATGAAATGAACTTTCTGCAACTGCCTTTTTTCGCTTTGGGCGAATGTTTATACGATAACAAGTTTTCAATTTCAATTTACTTTTTTACTGCCTCTTTAACGGCTGTGTTATTGAAATAGAAAGCCAATAGTTGAATAGCAAAATATGTAAAAATTGTGCAGCACTCACTATATTTTCAATTACATTCAGTTTTCAATTTTTTTCATCAATTTACAAGCAAAGATGTGCTTTTGACTGTTAATATATATATATTTCAATTTTGTTTTGTAAGACACTTGTGTATCACAATAGCCTTGTATCCTTGTATATGATAAAGTTCATCTGTGATTGCCGTGATTATAAATATTTACTTCTCCATCAAAATGCTGCAAATATGTTTCATATCCATTCATTCATTGATAGGAAAAGAAGAACACGCTATAAAATTAATCATAAAATAGCAAAAACAACAACAACAACAACAACAACAAGAATCAATCAGAGCTATAAAATTAAGCAAGTAAAAAGCTTTACATCCCTATTAACTGCTATATGAATATATATGTATTTCATAGCACAAATATATTTATGCTGACAATTTCTTATCGCATAGAATTCCATTTACGAAAAGCGAAATTCTTTAAAAACTTTAATTGATTTATTTGCCATTTTGCTAGAAGAAAAACTGTTCTAAAAATTTAGAATAAAATTTGTTGTAAAAATTCTTTACGAAAAATAATAATTAGAAATATAACGCTGTATTTTCTTGATAAGATTTACATCTGCACCTGGCTGTAAGCCTTAATCAGATGGTGATCAGATTATAGGGAATGAAGAGTCACGCCCTAGGCAGCCAAGGACTAGATCTAGCAACAGGTCTTTCCTAGTTGCAATTGCAGCGGTTCCAAAGCAGGGTTACAAACCACTACTCCTTGCTGAAGAGCTGGAGACTATCCAACTTCTGGTCCAGAACACATGACTAGCATGCTCACTGGATCCGTATCATTTACCCGTTGGTGTTATTAAAGGCGAGATGATCCTGGCCCTGGTCGTAATTACAATTCAGGCGAGGGCCGCAAAACCACAACCACCACGATAATCCCGAAGGGCCAACCTCAATAATCAGTCAGAGAAACAGTTAAAAGTCTAAAGAGACAATTAGCGGAACTCTGGGGCTTTTCTGATTCCCGTGGAAATAACGTGGAGCTTCCAGTTGACTCCCTGCTTGCCTTCAGGGGACTGGGCTCTCTTATACCCCCAGCAGCACAGGTCTAGATGGTCAAATATTTCATAAAGGCCAATAAATGTGCCCCCGGGGGGGAATGTAACGCTGTATAGTTGAACCTATTATAAGTTTAATTAATTTTTCAATTGAAATTTAATTAAATGATTTAATTGATGGAATTATATACAGAGTGTCCGCCGGAAAGGTATACACTACTTTGTTTGTTTATAATTTGTAATTAAATGAAAGAGAATGGATTATGTCTAGAATACAATGTCAGATAAATGTCCGCGCCTCTGTTAGTCTCACATCGAGCGAGCCCTTTTGAGCGCACATTTTTCATGCGGTATTTCATTAATTTCCTTACAAATAATTTGCTGGAGTTACTTAAGCTTTTCTGGTTTGTTTGCATAAACCTTGCTTTTCAGATATCTCCCCACCAAAAAGAAGTTTGGAGCAATCAAATCCCGCGACCGTGGAGGCCAATCAACATGATCAATTCTTAAAATATTTTTTTTGTGGAAAGACGTCTCGCAGTAGTTGCATTGCAGTCCAGGCTGTATGCGACGTGGCATCGTCTTGCATGCAGTTGTGGCGTGAAGAAGTTTTCATTCATATCACGATGTCGCTCGCCCTTCGCAGTTATCCTTGCGCCACTTTCATTTTCAAAGAAGTAAGTTTTAATGATTTTTCCTGATCAAATTGCACACCAGACTGTCATTTTTAATGGATGCAAAGGAGATTGTTGAATAATCTGAGGTTTCCGATTCCCCAGAACAAACTAGTCTGTTTATTCCCATAATCCATTCAAATGGAAATGTGACTCGTCACTCAATATGATTTTTTCATTAAAATCGGTGTTGTCATGGGCGTGGCTGTAACATTCTACTGGCATATCTATGGCGTCTTGAATGGTCTCGTGGAAGAAGCTATTGTGTCAACTGAATCTTATATGCAAATCCTTGTGCAAAATTGTGGCGAAAGTTGTTCTTTGAAGATCAAGCTCCTGAGCACGGTTTTTAGCCAATCTCGCAGTACGCTGTGGTCCATGCTACAGACCTCTTTCTTTCAAATCATTCACTACACAATTAATAGTGCGTTTCGTTCGCACGTTGTATCTTCCAAAAATTTCACGTAACTTTTTCATCGTCACAGTAATCGATGACGATGAGATTTTTTTGACACACTTTCTTAAGCAGCAGTAATGTTATCAACCGATCTTGCAATACATTATGCTCCAAGCTTGGGCCTATTATCTACCGATCCTCTTTCTTCCAAATTATTCACTATACGATAAATAGTAGTGCGTTTTGTTGGCACGTTGTTTCTCCGAAAAATTTTACGTAGCTTTCTTATCGTCCTATTAAACGAGGATTTTGATAAAAATTTTGTAACGATTAAAACACGTTGGCTAATCGAATACTTTTCCATAATAAATTGCCCACATGACTACTTTACGACTGCCAAATATGAACTGTCAAGACTAGTGTTAACCTCAATGGCGGCAAAACAACGTAGTATAACTTTCAGGCGGACCCCCTCTATAAGGAGCTTTTATTTAGGTATAGAACTTTAAAATGGAACAAGGCCGAGGTGAACTTTTGATTTAAAGTTAAATTTTCTTTATTCGAAATTCGAAGCTTATCGGCATCATAATTTTTTTCTTTTTTAAGAGAAGTAGCACTTCAGGCAACAATGCCTATTTAGTCAAGTACCTTGCTACATTCTTTAGGAAAGGGATAGAGAAGAGATGAAACAGGTGGTGAAAGTAGAAGGATAGTCGGAAATTAACTGCCGTATAAAGACAGCACAGCGACCAGTGACTATGCCTTCATCGCTGAGCAGCTGCACTAACAGTCAATTTTTATTTTGTATAAAAAAAACCAAGGTCTTCGTTGGGAATCGAACCCACAACCACCATACTGGCAAGCTAGTACACTACCTACTAGCCTACAGGGGCACCTAATAATAATTTACGGTGGATATACAATAATGCCGATTATTTGCTTGTACACTCCGCTGAAACTAAATTTGTCAGCTGTGTCTGTTGATGTCCTGAAATTATGGAATTCAGACTGCTGACGCTGTTTAATGCTTCGAGCTAGCCTTCTTTATGTAAAAGGTTACTTTATATATTTTTAGTCTTGTGTAAGTAAAAGTGTACCGTCGTATTGTATCGGTTGTCTCTTTGTTCTCTTTATTCCTGTTTTTACTGTTAAAGAAGTTTGTTGATAAAAGTGGGCTTGTAGCCATTATTTTTAGTTATATTGTAAATTGTATCGAGTTCTTTGTTGTATTTATCTGGAGTAAGTGGGATTATCTTAAGTCTATTTATCATATGACTAAATGCTGCTAGTTATTTGTTGGGTAGGGGAGGTACTGGATGCACTTTTTTCCGGTAGTTTTTTCTGTACTTTTTTTTGTCCCATTCAATATCTATCACTTTGCTTTAGACACAAAAAGAGATATTCTGTATGGTATACGGAGATATAACCGTGGTAAAACACAGAAAAAGTGAGAAAAATTCAGCTTAAGCAAAAAAAATCGTAACGCTATTAAATTATTCAGGCAGCCAACTGGATCAAACGAATTGTACAGGAGTTCTTATCTTTGGGGCCACTTTCATGTGCAGAGCCAGCTCACAACTAAGTCATAAAATCATGTGTTGTACTGTGTTCTTAAATATTTTTGTGAAGCATACTACTTTTTCCCACATTTACACAAAAATTACAGCATATTTTGGGGATTAAAAAAAATTATATCAATTAATTGTTAAAACAAATTAAAATTGAAATTTAAAAATTTTATAATTGTTACAGTCCCACGATATTTTGTTTGAAATTCTAGCTATTCACTATACCCAATCTGTATTTATTGATTTTAAACCAAATTGTATAAGTTTTCTGCGTGTGAGAGTGTGTTGGTTTGTTTGATTGTGGTGAAAAGTTTTGTATCAATAATTTTATTTCGTAATTTAATACGAAACTCTAAGTGAACATGTTGATGAGAAATGAGAAAGTTTTTGGCTTGAACATAAATTTCAATTTGTAAAATGACTTTGCCAGCAAAAAGGCATAAAATAAAATAATTTAAGCTTCTTATAATAAATTTGTGTATGTATGTGTGTATGTATGTATGTAATTTACAAATTGTGTGTTGAGGATAAAAATGTATAATAAGAGTAGATTACCTTTCCTTAATGATGTAATAAAAAAATTTTTTTTTTTTGAAGAAAAGTAATTGAATATTTTTAAATAAAATTTGTAGAATTAATTGATTTATGGCCGGATTAAAGTTATAAAAGATTAATCATACAATTGTTTGTAGCATAAGCTTTATTTCAAAATCCTTTTAAAGTATATTTCGTCTCAAAAATATGTTAAGCAAAACAGAAATAAATCAGCTAAATTCAGAAGAAAAATAATCTCATCTCTCAAATATCTCAAGCTTTAATATTTTTTAAAGTATAATTCATCTACGTATAAGAAGTATAATAAGTAGAAGTATATAAATTTGAGGTTAGGAAGCAAACTGTCTGGTTAAATGTTTAAATGTCAAGAATTGAGCTGTCATCTTTTGAAATTTATTTAGCAAAAAAGTTGGAAAGTTTTAAGCTTGAAACGCTACACTTTTGAAGAAGAATTTTAATTGTGAACATTTAAATATGATTTCCGAGCCACAACTGGCTTGAATGCAGTCTGCTCTGGAGTTTCAATTTCCGATGACTTTTTGGAACATTTGTGGTGGGCGCATATCGTTAATAATGTGTCAAAAATTGTTCTCCAAGTGGTAAATCCTTTCGTGGTTATCGGCGACTTCGTCTACCCCTACAAAAAAATAGTCTAACGGCGTTAAATCGCTCGATCTTGGTTAATTCTTTAATAAATATATTGTGGCGCGAGCTGTGCGACATGTTACGTTGTCTTGTTGAAACCACAGTTACTGCACATTGATGAACGAGAAAGTCAGTAATCATGACTCTATAGCCGCTACCCATAAATGTAACGTTCGTTTTCTTAGTAAGTATAGACCAATGGTTCCATCAGTCCATAAAATACAGCACAACGTACGCTGTGTTTCAAATTGTGTCAAATTATAAAAAACCACAACTTCTGCAAATGACATGAGAGTTCAAGATATTGTGACTCTATAGTGGTCACCATTGCCCGTAACCTTCTGATCATTATCGTTTTTAAAGAAGTACGGACCAATGATGCCAACAACTTACAAAGTCAAACACTACTTAATTTTTTCTGGAGGCAGCTATGTCTCCGTTTATTGACGACGTTTCCATTCCAACGAAAGTGATTCTCATCGCTAAACACAAAATCGGCTTCTTAATAAAAATCGGGATGATCAACGACAATCTTGCCAGGCCTTGCTCGGTGATTCTGCGACTTCAATTCTAGTGCATCCAACTGCAAGCCTAAAGCAAGCCAAGATGTTTACGCAATATTTTTCACAAACTAATTAGACACATATTCAATTCCTGTGCATGATGGGAGATAAACTGATTCGTGTTTTCCACTATGCTACTTCCTACAGCAGCAATAATTTACCCTTGTGAAAGCGGGATCAACGCCTCTCTTATATTAGGTCCACTTTATCGAATTTACGCCTTGCTAGATGAGCGTGTGAATTTAATTCTTAGACAAGTTGGATTTTGTAAGGACGTAAAGGAAGATCTTTTCACCAAATCTTCCTTCCAATTTCTGAGCACGATACCGACTAGAGAACGAGCTTGGAAAATATACTCGTCGATGTTTGCAAAAATCAGACATCACTAAGGGCTGCCTGCACAACATATTGCATATAGTTCAAGTCAGAATTAAAGCCGGCGTCGAACTTTTGTGAACTGGCTGTTTGAAAAACTCAACGAAAACAACGCAGCAAAATAATTTGTAGTGATGAGGCTTATTTTCCATTAGGCGGTTAAGTAAATGAACCAAATTGCCGCACATGGGACTCAGCGAATTCACAGACAGTCCGGAAAATTTAAAAAATTATCTTTGGTTTAAGCAAGACGTTGCCACAAGCCACACAGTCACTCAGTTATTGCATGATAGATTTCCCAGTTGCGTATTTTCTCGATTTGGTGATGTCATTTAGCCGCCACGTTTTTGGGATTTAACGTCGCTAGACTATTTTTTCCGGGGGCCATTTCAAAGACCCAGTTTACTCTAACAACCTACAAATAACTGATTTTCTGACACATGAAGTTCGGCGTTGCATTGATGAGATAAGCGCAGCTTTATTGCAAAATGAGCTTTTTTTTTATGAAAAAAGCCAACGTCTGCCCATGTACTAGGCATGGCCATTTGCCCCACGTTATATTCCATTATTAATTCCTATTCTTCTACTTCATATTGATATCAATGAAACTGAAGTTCTTAAAAAAAAAGTGTATGTTTTAAGAGAATTTACTTCCTAACCTGAAATTTAGCCATCCATTGTAACATAATTTAATAATAAGCCTTAAGCTATGCATCATTAATTCCATTACAAAAATTACTACTGACACAAAAGCCAAAATATTGAAAAAAAAAAAATCATATGAAACGCTTCTGAAATATGCTGAAAAAATTACAAAATTTACAACTTAATAAAAATGGCAAAATTAAAAAAAAAAAAAACTAAACGCCTTAGGGATTACTGTAATTATTGTCGAAATTAATTTAATTTATATTTATTTAAGAGACAAAGAAGATTTTAAGAAGTTAAATGGTTTTTGATATAGAAATCAATTTAGAATGCTTAAAAGTATGCTACACTTTAGTTAAGTAATTCATTTTACTGTAGTTAAGCCAAAAAGTATAATAAATGATTTAATGATTTTATCTCGTCAGTGCAGCACTTTGACTTTTCAGAACGTTAGTTCTGTGCGGATTGTTCAAGTAAACCTGGTTTTTCTAAATGGCTGCAGCGGCGTTAACTCACAAGAACGAGGCGGCCAACGGAATTATTCTCCAGTAATAACTGAAATGATTGTGCATATGCGTGGCTTGTGGCAGTGACTTGCTGAAGCTAAAAATCAATGATGTCAACATTAGCCAATTGTGGTTACAAAAAACTGGCTATCATGCTTTAATAGCCCAAAGAATTAACGGGGAAGATGCGTCGATAATACAATAATCCCACCTGATCACAAACCGCCTAATCTTTAGATGTAACATTTTTTTGAGGCATTTTACTTAACCAGTTTTGACTCTGTGCTTCTGTTGTGTCGGCGTAAAATAATGCCTTTTAATAATGTTGTTCGATTTTGAAGAGTCAGTATTATTTTTTGTTTTAATTTACAACTTAGTTCAAAATTAAAGTTATTCGATTATTCGAATAATGCTTTATTCGATTAATTGAGTTATATACAAAATTTATTCAAAACAAAAAAAAAATCAATTTGAAACAGTTAATTGTATTTTATTCGATTAAACTTTATTTGTTGATCTTTAATTCGATTAATCAAGGTGTAGAGAAAATTTACTCAAAACAAAAATGCAATTTATTCGCTTAAGCTGTATTCAATTAATCGAGGTAAATATGAATTTGTTCAAAACAAGAAATTCAATTTGAAATAGTTAATTAAACTTTATTCGATTAAAATTTATTCGATTATTGATTATTCGATTAAAATTTAGTCAAAACAAAAAATTCAGTTTATTCGCATAAACTTTATTTAATTAATCGAGATATATATATGAATTTATTTAAAACAAGTAATTCTATTTGAAAGAGTTAATTATACTTTATTCGAATAAATTTTATTTACTTAATGATTATTCGAATAACAGAGGTATATATATATATAAAATTTGTTCAAAAATAAATTTAATTTAAAATGGTAATTAATTTAGTGTAAAAGCTAAAGTAAGTCGATTATTCGAATAATTCGGTGATAGCTTATTATATAAAATTTATTCAAAAGAAAATATGCACTAATCTTTTAAACGGCCTCTTAAATATTTTAACGACTTTATTTTTTCCGATATTTCGCTTTCCTGTGGAAGGCTTCTTCAGGAAAGCGAAATATCGGAAAAAATAAAATCGTTAAAATATTTAAAAGACCGTTTAAAAGCTTAGTGCATATTTAATTAAGTTAAAAAAGGTCGAATAAAAATAAAAGTAATTTATTCAAAACAAAAACCAAAAAAAATTATTTGAAATAGTTAATTATAGCCTTTTCGATTAAAATTTTATTCGATTAGTGCTTATTCGACTAATCGAGGTATACATATAAAAAATTTAATTAGAATCAGGAATTCAATTTTAAATAAAAAAGCCTTTAATATTGTTGTTGGAGTTATTAGTCGAATTAACTTATTCGACTAAAACTTATTTTATTAAAGCTTAATCGATAAAAACTTACTTTGGTTTCTTTTTGTCGAGCAACTAAAAAATTATTATCTATTACAATTTATTTTGCATTAATTTTATATGCTACTGTAGCATTTCTTATTATGTTTAATATTATAACAGCCTGAAAGTATGCTTTATAATTCTTAAAACTTTTATCAATGCAAACATAATTTAAATATGTCATTAAAAATACCATACCATATATTAACTAAATTCAAACAAAAATGTATATCTTTTGGGTAAATTAAACACAACAAGTGAAGCATATACGTCGGCTTATTAAAAATTTTTTTATGCCATATCTTTGTTCATATTTTTGTTAGCTGATTTTAGGAGGTTAGAGAAAAAAAAAAAACAAACACAAGATTTATAATTTAGCCTTGCACAAAACTCTCATAAAGAATTAAATAAATAATTCAGAATCTCACTTTTGTTATAATTTAAGTTGAATTTTTTTGTGTGATTTTTGGGTTTCTTTTGTTGTTGAACCACCAAATAACTCAAGTTTTATGGAAATAGGATTGAGGAAAAATAGTTTATTAATATAATTTAGTTTGTTTGTACAACTAAGGGAATTGTATGTACGCGGCTTCAATATTTAATAGTTCTTATAGAGGTCATATTTTAAGGCGAAAAAACGAGCTGTTTGTTAGTTAATGAATGGCAAACTGAATAATAGGAAAGTTAGGAAAAAAAAATTAAATGTAAATATTGAAGGGTAATTTTAATTGAATATACTTGTTTTTGGGTAAAAGCATACTTTAAGGGGCCATACAAGCGGCAAACAAATTAATTATCTAACTAATTTAAAACAACCGCCGTTTTTCCCTAACATTTGGTTTGATATAATTTTGAAGCTTTTCTATTAACTTTTAAATACGCAAAAATATTTTGTTTAAATTCGAATTAAAAGCCCTTTTAAACAAATGCTTTTGTTTTTCATTTATTCATCTTTAGTTATTTTTTGGTTTAAACAATTTTTACTTTACAACAGCTTTGCATATTTGAAAGTATAAAATAAATAAAAATTCTATAGCATACCATCAGGCGTGTCGAATTTATAAAATTTTGTTTACATTAGCAATAAAGTAAATATGTTTTAATGGTGTTTTTTTTTAAAGAAATAAAGTATATATATATATATATATATATATATATATATATATATATATATATATATATATATTAGGGAAAGGGTGTTTTCTATAGTGGTATAAAACTTTAAAATGCAATGAAGCCTTGTAGCCTATTATCGGCGTATGTAGGTTAGCGACTCCCATATTCCCACAGAAAATAGTCTAGCAGTATTCTAAGAGGCCAAATCAGAGATCCGAAATCTGATACCTCCCCCCCCCCCTACCCTGGGGCACATTGCTGGCAGGAAGTCAACTGGAAGCTCCACGTTATTTCCACGGGAATCAGTAAAGCCCCAGAGTTCAGCTAATTGGTACTGTAGCTTTTTAGCTGTTATCTGACTGATTATTGAGGTAGGCCCTTCGGAAGTATTGTGGCGGTTGTGGTTTCGCGACGGTTTTGATTAAGGTACCAGGATTATCCCACCTTTACTGAGAACAATGGATGAATGATCCGGATCCAGTAAACATGCTTATCATGTGTTCTGGACTTCCTTCGACTTCCTTCCTTCGCCCAAGTGGTTTCACCACCGTCAAGTTATGGCTAGATCCCGATGTAAATCTTATCGCGATATTTTGAAATGTTTTGACGGAATCCCACCATCATTCCATGTGTCTTCCCGGTGTAAAAGGGAGCCCAGTTCCCTTCAAGGCTAACTGGAACCAACTGGACGATACCACTAAATTTCCATGGGAATCAGTAAAGCTCCAGCACAAATAAGCTATTTGTCTTTTTAGCCTTTTAGCTGTTCTCTGACCGATTATTGAGGTTTGAGACCCTCGTGATAGAATGTGGTTTGATAATCATTTATTCACATCGCAAGCGCTCGCCATTTACGAACAAACAGCCAGGAAAGACATTACATGGAGAAGTAATTGACAACATTATTTGATTTACTGGCGGAACAAACGCAATTTACTGCCACTAGATTATTTTTTGTGGCAGCATTTGAAAGAGTTGTCTTACGTGAACAACCACACAAACAACTGACGTTACATATTTCCCTCCCGGGGGTACATTGATATGTTTTGACAGAATCTCACCATCATTTTATGTGTCTTCGGGGGTAACAGGGAGCCCAGTCCCCTTCAAGGCTAGCAGGAGCCAACTGGACAATTCCACTATATTTTCATGGGAATCAATAAACCCCCAGCCGAGTTCAGCTATTTGTCTTTTTAGCCTTTTAGCTGTTCTCTGACTGATTATTGAGGTTGGCCTTTCGGCAGTTTCGTGGTGGCTGTGTATTTCGAGGACCTCGTTTGAGTTGTGTGGGTTGGATCATTCACAATGTATATAATGAATGGTTCAGGTCCAGTGAGCATGATTGCTGTTGTGCTCTTAAATTTTATTAAGCTTCATGCGTTCTAGAGCAGGAGTTGGATAGTCTCCAACTCTTCAGCAAGGAGTGAAGGTTACGGCTTGCTTTTGAAATTGCAACTAGGAGTTACCGAACGATTTACGTATCTGAAGGCCTTCTAGGGCAAGGATGACGCTATATTTCATCCACAGTGGTATGATCCACCATCTGGTTATGTCTTACACAGCTATAGGTACAGATGTAAATCTTATCAAGCATTCCGGAGAGAGTAAGACATTTGATAGAGTGTGCATCACTTCTGTCAAAACTTGCCGCTTTTGGTGTCAGTGATAATTTCTCTAGATTATTATCGAGTTTTCTCAGGAATCGCGCTATACGAGTTGTTATAGATGGGATTTCATCAGATGAGTTCAGGATAAATTCTTCTACCCTATTTTGTATTTTTCTAAGCGACCGTCTTGATCAAACTCTTAATCCTTTATGACATCATCATTTGTCATTCGTATTCATTTGGTAATAGACCGGACTAGTTGGAGCTGTGTTCTAAAAAGGCGGAACATAAATGATAAGCTCAATCTGATACGATCAATCTTGCGGCGATCTTCGAATGGTGTAGTGCAAATAGAGATGATTTTAGTGCCCAGAAGGCGCAATGTTGCATGCTTACGCATATATCTGTGTTCGAAAATGGTGCAGCATCTGTTACTATGTGTGATATAAGTATTTTGGAATCAGAAGCTCTTGATGTTCTTGGCATGAAAATTCAGTGTGATGTTCGATGGACTGTGAACACATTTTTCAGGTTTCTAAAGAAGCTTTCAAGTTCCTTGGTTTTCTTTAGTGGTGTAAGAGATACTTCACTTCATCTGATCTTCGTACTATTTATATCACCTATTTCCGTTTAAAGATGGAATAAAACTCTAATGTATGAATCGGCGCCACAAAGTCTATTTTAGAGTTACTCGATCACGTACAGGAGAGGACCGACAGGCTTATGGGTGACGGTAGGGTATCCAACTCTATTGATATCCTAGGAAATCTACGCAATTTAAATTGTATTGCACTGTTTTATGGTTACTACAATGGTAAGTGCTCTAAAGAAATTAGGGAACTTGTTCCCGAAGCAGAGAGCACATCCATTTGTAGTAGATTGGCCAGTAAATCGCACTACGCATTACAGCGAAAATTCGTTTTTTTTAGCAGAAAAGTTCGTATGTGGAATAAGCTTTCTCCAGAGGTCAAATTGAATGTTACAAACAAAACTCCTTTTTTCCTCCTCCCCATAACCTAATTTCCGAATTCTGGTACAATGCGTTGCATATGCAGGGGTCATCCCCAAAGTACTGGTCCGAATAAAAAAAAAAACAAATGGCTGCTAGTTAATTAGTTCTATACCTTAATAAAGCACCCTTTATTTTATATCAGTTACTTTAACATTCTGACCAGGACCATTTTTAAAGAAGTATGAATCAATGATTCCACTAGCCAGCCCCTAAAACACACCCTACAGTAATTTTTCTGGATATATGGGGTATCTCAACAAAGGCTTGGAGATTAATATCACTATAAATATGACAATTATGTTTATTGGCACTTCTAATCAAACCAAGTAAACTTGGTAGCTAAAAAAATCGGCAAAAACGGCCATGTTGTTTTGGACTTAATTCACCCAGTTTGGAAGAGTTGTTCGTTGAGGCGTTACACTATTTATGTTGAAATGCCAAACCAAATAAAAATAAATTATTTGAACAACTGACAAAAGGGTTGATAATTAAAAAAGTGTTGCCAACTTAAATTTCTATACCTCTATAAAATCACCCTATACAAATAAATATATTTACATGAAAAAAGAGCATCAATGGTAAATGGAAAGCAAAAAAAAAAATTTTTTTAATATCAACAAATAAACGATAAAAGGGCAGCTGCATAAAAACTGTTTCAAAGCAAATAATTCAGTTGTTATTTGAAATAACAAAATAAAACAAAAAATAATACACAAAAAAAAACAGATTGGAAATAAAATAGAAACAAATAGATTAGAAATATTAAATATTTTTAGCAGTATTTAAATTAAAAGAAAAAATTATATTAATATTTTAAAGCTATTTGAAATAAAACCAATGTTAAGAGTGTTATGTCAAGTAGAATGCAAATATTTAATAAATAAATAAACAACTAACCGAAATGGGTGACTTAAAATAAAATAAATATTTAAAACAACATTAAAATTTTCTAACAAAAAAACACCATTAATTAGAAATAATAGAGAAGAGAGGAGACATCAAAAACACAACTTTAAACAGTTGTATTGGCTTGTAATAAAACAACAACCTTGTTAACAAATTAAATAGAATAATTAAAAAAAAAAAAACTTTCATCTCAATTTTCAGTTAGCGATGCATAACAAACAAAACCACAAAACTTGAAAGTTGTTAACAAACGAACAACGGTTTGTTAACCACAGCCGCAGCCACAACATCAAACTGAAACAAAATTTATTATATTTTATTATTATTATTTTAAAGCAACCCGAATAAATATAACATTTTATGATTGATGTTGTAAACATATTTGACTACAAGTACAACAAACAACAACAGAAAACATATACAACAACTAGAAATCAATAACTCTATTTGTTGTATTTTAGTTTATCTTTTTCTCATTTTCTTGCTTATTTATTTGTTTTGTTAAGTAATAAATCATGTCACATAAAAATTGTATGCATAAAATGGCTGGTAACTGAAGCATAACTTAAGGCTGTGTAAATAAAATAAATATGTAAAATCAATATATGACACATGTATCCACCGTAAATTGTATTTTATCTTTAGTAAAATGTATTAAATCACAGACATTTAAATACGCAACATTGACACAAGTGAGTCAACCGGACTTTTTTTAAAATTTCTATTTTTAATATTTTCCAGATAAAAGTTACCAGATTATATTTCAGAGATCAAAAACCTTCAAAATGTACCTCAAGTAGGATCGGGATCTGATCGGTTATTAATAAAAATTAAGCGACATTTAGTGAACAAAGAAAGTGGTTTTAAAAATCTTCGCCAAAATTTATATAATAAAAATTTAGGAAATTAAAGGTGTTTTTATAGACGTATAGAACTTGGCAGCCCATTTTGTTACTGTTACGATTTCAATCAAAATTTTTCTCAAAAATTTATTTAACAGAAATTTATAAAATAAAGGGTGTTTTTTACAGAGGTATAGAACTTGGCAGTCATTTTGTCAACTGTTAAGCAATTTCTTTTTAGTTTGGTTTGACATTTCAATCAAAAATCTTCTCAAAAATTTATTTATTAAAGTTCTTATAAAATAAAGGGTGTTTTTTGTAGAGGTGTAAAACTTTAAGTTAGCAACACTTTTTTAAATGGCAGCCACTTTATCAACTGTCAACTGATTTATTTGTAGTTTGGTTTGGCATTTCAACCATAATAGACTGGCGCCTGGAAAACGCTTCCAAATTTTGGATATTGTGGCAAAAACAAGATGGCCGCTGAACCCGACCTTCATAAGCGATTTTTTTATTAGCGATACAGTTTGAATGAATACGTTACTCTTACATCCCGAAAACCTGTTTAGTGTGCTTTATGGATTTATTGGTTTGAACTTTTTTTAAAGCGATGCCGGTCAGAACGTTACAGTCAATGGTGATCCCTATAAAGCCTGATTAGTGAGTTTTCTTTCATTAATTGAACAATCATGGAGTGCAGGAACTGTGATTTCAACAAGACGGCACAACATGTCACACAGCTCTTGACGCAATTCTTTTATTGCAGGAAACGTCTGATTAGGGCTTAGTTTCATGCTATTTCCTATGGACATATGTGGTCACTGGTCTACACCCAAAAGCCCGATATCATTGAATAGTTAGAGGACAACCGCATTATTGGTGGTATATGGCCACACATGTCGGTTAAAAATAGTCCTGGTGGTAATATGCTGGTTATGCATAGGTTATCAATAAATTTTGTATAAAAAATTAAGGTTATCGATAAATTTATTTTAAAAAATTCATGTTATCGATACATTTTCTATAGTAACTTCAAGTTATCGATAAATTTTACATAAAAGTTTTAAGTTATTGAATTTTACATAAACGCTTTAAGTTATCGATAAATAGAAACTTTAAGTTATGGATAAATTTTGTATAAAAAATTTAGGTTATCGATGAATTTTCTATAAAAAATTTAGGTTATCGATAAATTTTCTATAAAAAATTTAGGTTATCGATAAATTTTCTATAAAAACTTTAGGTTATCGATAAATTTTCTATAAAGAATTTAGGTTATCGATAAATTTTCTATTAAAAAATTTAGGTTATCGATAAATTTTCTATAAAAAATTTTAGTTATCAATAAATTTTCTATAAAAAATTTAGGTTATCAAAAAATTTTCTATAAAAAATTTAGGTTATCGATAAATTTTCTATAAAAACTAATCGAAAAATTTTCTATAAAAAATTTAGGTTATCGATAAATTTTCTAAAAAAAATTTAAATTATCGATAAATTTTCTTTAAAAAAAAAATTAGTTATCAATAAATTTTCTATAAAAACTAATCGAAAAATTTTCTATAAAAAATTTAGGTTATCGATAAATTTTCTATAATAAATTTGGGTTATCGATAAATTTTCTATAAAAAACTTAGGTTATCAATAAATTTTCTATAAAAAATTTTAGTTATCAATAAATTTTCTGTAAAAAGTAATCGAAAAATTTTTTATAAAAAATTTAGTTTATCGATAAATTTTCTATAAAAAAGTTAGGTTATCGATAAATTTTCTATAAAAAATTTAGGTTATCGATAAATTTTCTATAAAAAATTTTAGTTATCAATAAATTTTCTATAAAAACTAATCGAAAAATTTTCTATAAAAAATTTAGGTTATCGACAAATTTTGTATAAAAAATTTAGGTTATCGAAAAATTTTCTATAAAAATTTTGGTTATCGATAAATTTTCTATAAAAAAATTTAGGTTATCGATAAATTTTCTATAAAAAAATTTAGGTTATCGATAAATTTTCTATAAAAAAATTTAGGTTATCGTTCAATTTTGTATGGAAACTATAAGTTATCGACAAATTTTCTATAAAAAATTTAGGTTATCGACAAATTTTCTATAAAAAATTTAGGTTATCGATAAATTTTCTATAAAAAAGTTAGGTTATCGATAAATTTTCTATAAAAAATTTAGGTTATCGATAAACTTTCTATAAAAAATTTTAGTTATCAATAAATTTTCTATAAAAACTAATCGAAAAATTTTCTATAAAAAATTTAGGTTATCGACAAATTTTGTATAAAAAATTTAGGTTATCAACAAATTTTGTATAAAAAATTTAGGTTATCGATAAATTTTCTATAAAAAATTTAGGTTATCGATAAATTTTCTATAAAAAAATTTAGGTTATCGATAAATTTTCTATAAAAAAGTTAGGTTATCGAGAAATTTTCTATAAAAAATTTAGGTTATCGATAAACTTTCTATAAAAAATTTTAGTTATCAATAAATTTTCTATAAAAACTAATCGAAAAATTTTCTATAAAAAATTTAGGTTATCGACAAATTTTGTATAAAAAATTTAGGTTATCGACAAATTTTGTATAAAAAATTTAGGTTATCGACAAATTTTGTATAAAAAATTTAGGTTATCGAAAAATTTTCTATAAAAATTTTGGTTATCGATAAATTTTCTATAAAAAAATTTAGGTTATCGATAAATTTTCTATTAAAAAATTAAGGTTATCGAAAAATTTTCTATAAAAAAATTTAGGTTATCGTTCAATTTTGTATAGAAACTATAAGTTATCGACAAATTTTCTATAAAAAATTTAGGTTATCGATAAATTGTTTTAAAAAGTTTATATTGTCGATACATTTTATCGTTAAATTTTCTGTGGAATACTATACTATATGAAATAAATAAAAGTACTTATTTTTGTATGAAAATTGTTTTGGTACTAAGAAAATTTTTTATACTTTTAAATGGAAAATAAAAACAATATTTCAAAAATATTTTTTATTTCCTCACCTAAAGATCTTTTAACTGCTGCACTTTTACTGGGCGTGGTGGAACGTTTATAGCCCACCGATAGAAAAGCGGGTGGTGGCGTTATTGGAGGCGCCGGTATACCCAATTCACTGATTGGCGATGTTGAAGCTGATTTGGATTTTTGGGGAAACTCGGTGGTGGGTGATGATGTCGATGATGTTGAGACTTTATGTGTACCCTCACCACCACCATGATACAAATCCAAATGATGACGATCACAGCGACGTCTACGTCGTATATTCGGTGCCAAGGTTTTCATGATTTTTGTTTTGTTATCGTTATTTTCACTATAAATACTGTTTGTAGTGACGGCCGGCTTAGAGTCGTCTTTGGAGTTTAAACGTAAATAATAGACTTTTAGAATTGGAACTTTTTGCTGTTGTGTTGTTGTTGTTGCTGCTGCTGCTGTTGTTGTTGGGGACAACAATTGTGGATATTGTTCGTTATGCGAATAGTGTAACATTTAGTTTAAAATATTTTTTTATTAAAAAAAATATATATTTATATTTATATTTCGTTTTTATATATTTATTTAAAATTTAACCACAAAAATAGTTGTTGTTTTATAGCGTTTTTTTTATTTTTAATTTATTTAATTTGGATAAATATTAAATATTTTTTGTTGTGATTAATAATAACACGAGTATGTTTTTTTATTTTATCATAAAATAGTAACTTTAATTGTTAATAATTTTGTGTGTTTTTTTATAATAATTTTTAAATTCAATAAACTTTTAAAATGTTAAGTTTGAGTGTAAGTGTGTGGAAGCTTTTGAGTTTTTTTTTTATTTTGTTTTATTTTATTTTAAAATTTCCTGCTTTTGCTGTTATTTACTTTTTTAATTATAATTTATAATTATTTAAATTTTTTTAAGTTATTTAAATAGGATTAAATATTTGTTTTACAGTAATTTTATTAGTGTTTGTTGTTCGTAGTTTTTGTTGTTTCAAAAATTTTCTAATAATTTTTTATTTGAGTTGTAAAACCACAATTTCATTTGAGTATGCGAGAAAACAAAAACAAACGCTTTTTTGTTTTTGTACGCCGTACGTAGGTTTATTTATAGTTAATAAATAAATATTTTATAATTTTATATTTGTTTTTTTTTTGTTTTTTTTTTATATAAATATATATTTTGTTAAGTTAAAATAGAAGCACTTTAGTTGCAAATTATTTAAAACAGTTTTTGTAGTAAATATTTTATTTAAAGTTTAATTTGTACATTAATAAATACAATCATCAACAACATCAACATTATCATCATCATAATCATCATCATTATCAGCATTTTAATTGAGTTTTAAAATGTTTTATATTTATATAACTTATTTTATTTAATATTTATGCTTTAAAATATATTTCTGAATATTTTTCTAGAGAAAATTGAAACAAAAACAAAAAAATGTTAAGGAAAATCTGTAGCAACTGAGAGGATTTCTTTTTTCTTTTAAGAGATTAAAGCAGTTTAAGCTTTGCAAAATTAAACCTCTTCGATATAAGGACCGCGAAAAATAATTAAAAAAAAAATATTATTAAAAAGAATAAAAATTTGTGTAACAAATTCAAGAAACAGTTCGATAATTTTATTGGGATTTTCAACAAGAAGTTTGTTTTTTATTTGTGGCAACACCAACATGATAGTTTGTTTTTTATAGAGGTATAATTGTATATTTTATAGAGAAGTAGCAACAATTCCTATTTAGTCAAGTATCGTGCTACATTCTTTAGGAAAGGCATAGAAAGGAGATGAGACAGGTGGTGAAAGTAGACGGATAGTCGGAAATAAACTGCTCTATAAGACAGCACAGTGACCATGCCTTCCTTCATCACTAAGCAGCCACACCGATAGTCAATTTTTATTTTTGTAGTGAAAAAAAAACCAAGGTCTTTGTTGGGAATCGAACCTACAACCCCCATACTGACTAGTTAGTACACTACCTACTAGCCTAAAGGGGCACTTGGATTTTTAACGCCTTCGTAGTAGATGCATTGACAATTATTACAATGAATTCATTTTCGCACAAAAATCACATTAAAATAATTAAAATCCACCAGGAAAATGGTAGTTGTGTTAAAGTTACATTTCGTAAAATTCGTGATATTTTCGGACAACATAGTTGTCCGTCTGAGACCGCTGTTAAGAATTTGGTAGTTAAATTTGAGTTGACAGACTCGATATAAAATGTGCAAGCACAAACGCATGTTCGACTGGGTTGTGAGCCACAGTGTTGAAGAAGATCTAAATTTGTCAATTCCTCGACGTTCTTAACAATTGGGGTTCAACAATGCCTTTGAAGCCTTACAAGGTTCAACTGATGCAGAAATTGAAGCCATAGATTCGCTCAATTCATTCAGGAACATACGACTGGTTTTTCTGAAAAAATCGTAGGTCGCTTGAAAATGACGCACATCGAAAGCGTTCACCATTTACAAAAAAACAGCCGGACGGGACGTTTAGAACAGAAATTAAAAAATTGAAGCCCACTTTCTCTTGTCAGGGTCTGTCAACTAGAAAAATTGCCGCATTTGGGCTTCTGAAAATGCTAGAGCGATTATTGAGAAGTCTTTACATGCTTAACGTGTCACCGTATGGTGATCTATATGGTGTCGAGGCGTAATAAGGCCGTTTTTGTTCGAAAATGAGGCTGGAAATTCGGTAACGGATTACACTATCCCGAGATGCCTACAACTTAATTTTGCCATATTCTTGACGATGTGAATATCACTGACATGTGGTTTCAACAGGACGATGCCAGATGTCACACAGCCAATGAAACGATCGATTTATTGCAAACCAAATTTCCCTAACGCATAATTTCATGATAATCAGCAGTTAAATGGCCAGGTAGATTGTGTGATTTAACACCACTTTAACAGCACTTTTGACACCACTATTTTTTGTGGGGCTATGTGACGGACAGAGTCTATATGAGGCCAATCGAATCGATTTCACTCTTAAAACCCAAAACTCGTGTTCTGATTAACGAAAAATGACCGCCATTTTGCCAAAAAGTGATTAAAAATTTTGATGAAAGAATCGACCGCCATGTTGCACCATGGCCGTGGTGGACATATGCCCAGATATAATTTTACATTCATTTTCTAACCATTAAAAGTGACAATCTAGTGTGCAATTTGGTCAGAAGGAATCATTGGACTTTACTTCTTTGAAAACGAAAACGCCGTAATGGAAACTGTGAATGGAGAGCGATATCGTGATATGATTGAAAACTTTTTAATGCCACAACAGCATGCTTTGGGCTTGATTAACACCTGGCCCCAACAAGACGGTGCCACATAGCATACAGCCAGAATTATAATGAAATTATTGCGACACCTTTTTCCACAACAAGCTATTTCAAGAAATGGTGATGTTGCCTGATTTGGCTGATCGCTCCAGACTTCCTTTTGTGGGGTGTAACTCAAAAGCAGGGTTTATGCAAACAGCCCAGAAACGCTTGAGCAACTAAATCAAAAATATTTGTGAAATATGTAAGAGTAGAATGAAAAGTGTGCTTAAAGGGGCTCGCTGATTGTTTGGTGAGCTTTATAAATGGAATCATTGGTCCATACTTCTTTAAAAAGGATGCTGGTGACCGCTATATAGTCATGATTACTGACTTTTTCGTTCATCAGTTGTACAATCATGATGTGCAGCTGATTTGTGGTTTCAAAAAGACGGCGCAATTTGTTATACAGCTTATGCCAGAATTTCTTTAATCGAGGAAACATTTTATGTTTCCAACCCGTGAAATGGTCTAGAAGATCGTATGATTAAAGACCACCAAAAAATATTTTCTGTGGGATTATGTGAAGTCGTTAGTTAGTCTACGCCGATAAATCTGAAACCTTGAAGATTTGACAACTGGGAGGACAATATTCGCTAGTTTACTGCCCTTATACGAACACAAATGTTGGAAAACGGTCATCGAAATTTAGATCGCCAGATTATACTCTGTCTGAGCCTGCCCTGGGGGTCGGTCATATGCCAGAAGTTATTTTATCCTAGGAGTAGAATATAGTTTATGTTATTTTAAAAGAATTATTTTTAGCTTTATGCCATGTCAAAGTTTTATACCTCTTAGTTGCCCCTGTGGGCTAGTAGGTAGTGTACTAGCTTATAAGACTGGGGGTTGTGGGTTCGATTCCCAAGAAAGAAATTGTTTTTTTTTTTACTACAAAAATAAAAATTGACTATCGGTGGGGCTGCTCAGTGATGAAGGCATAGTCACTGGTTACTGTGCTGTATTATACAACAGTTAATTTCCGTAACCATTCTTCTGCTTTCACCACCTGTCACATCTCTTCTCTAGCACTTTCCTAAAGAATTTAGCACGGTACTTGACTAAATAGGCATTGTTGCTTAAAAAATTTGTAAAAAGTTTAGAAAATTGGATCTTCAGATTAGACTATCAGCCAACCGCCACTTATGCCAGATTTTATATTTAAAATATAAGGCCACAAGATTGTCTTTCGAAGCTCTATGCTTTTATAAAAACATCCTGTAGTTAAAAAAAGCAATCAAAATATATTCACCGCAATCATATACTGTCACAGGAACCATAATATGGTTTTTGTTTCGGATCCATTCTTAGATTGACTGATAAACTTGCTGTCGATCATCTTTTTATTAGCTAGCTGCTAGTGAATGCCAAATATGTTATAGTACCGCAGTCAATTTAAATTGGTTAATAAAGGGTGCGTTTTTCTTAACCCCAATGAAGTTTTATAGTGTTAAAGTAAATACAACATTTTAAACACTTTGCAACTTTATTACCACGGTACTTGAATAAATAGGTATTGTTGCCTGAAGTGTTACTACTTCTCTTTACAAAAAAAAAATTTTTCCTCTTTAAAAAACACCCTTTAGTTATTGTTAAAAAAATATAAATTTAAATCTGTTCATTGATTTATTTTTTTTTTTTGGCCAATGAACCCTCTTCAAAAAGTCATTTTTCGATTTTTTCATTACATGCAATTAATTTCCGCCTTAAATTCTTAGATAAATAGACACGAATGAACATTTTATTTTTAAAAATTTCGATTAAAAGAATTTAAAAAAAGAGATATAAAATTCAATAGCATGTGACTATTAAGTTTAATTTCTTTAAAATATCAGTTATTTTTCCTTCATTAAACAAAACATAAAAGAGGAGGTTCTTTGAAAGAAAAACATGTTATTTAAGGAAACGCAAAGAGAAGAAGAACAATCTGCCAGTGAAATCAGAAATGTGTGGAGAAAAATCATTTTGTAACCAAAATGGTGAAATTAATTTGATGCATAAAATTGTTAAAATAATTTTTAATCGGCTTTTCTTGGGTGACAACAATTTTTAAAAGATAAAATAAAATGGAGAATAAACAAAATTTTATTTTCGAAATTTCCTGAAAGCTACACAAACACTTGATGATGAAAAATAAAATGTATAAAAGAAAATGGCCAGGGAAATTAAGTATCCGTTTAATTTAAGTCGGCAAAATTTATTAAAAAAAAAAAACTAAAAAATAAAAATACGAAAGACCAAAAAACAAAAACGGCAACTTGTAATGAAAAGGAAGTATTTAGCTCAAAACTTGACCAGAAGATGAAAATAAAAAATAAAGATAAAAAATTTTAGTTAACACAAATACACACAAACACACACATACACAAGCAAGCAGCATATGTTAAGAAAGTTATTTCTTTTCTGTTTTCCTTTAAGCCACAAAAGATTTTTTAATTTAAAGTCTGAAATATTTTTGAGCAGCCTTCGATCGTAATCAGGCCTTTTTTAAGACTGACCATAGTGATGCCGCTGTACAAAGTCTTGAGAATTATTCTAAAACATCAACTCGTCGAAGTTCTTAATAATTAAGCATCACTGGAGACACTTTGCTCAACCCGATCGCATAAAGATTTTCATCTTTACGCTTAAGAAGTTTAATTCATTCGAGAATTAAAGTCGACCGGTTATTGTTTGCGCTGAGCATTTCTTAATTTTCTATTTGAAAAACTGAACGACAAAATTGTCGTGTCGCATAATTACTCGATTTTGTGATGCCACTTGGCCATTGCATTTTTGTGACTTAAGACCTCTGGGTAGTCTGGGACTATTTGAAATACCCAGTTGATGTGAGCAACCTGCAAATATATGTCGTTCTAAAAGATTAAACTCGGCTCTCCATTAACGAGAAGCTCTATTGCTGAAACTGCTTTGAAATTTTGTTTCCCGAGGTGCTAGAGGTGGACATTTCCCTGACATCATATTAATTCTCCTATTTCTACTCTACATTGTTATCAATAAAACTGAGTTTACCGACAAAATAGTTTCAAATTTTCTCACCAATTACAGAGCATAAGAGGCCATTCTCAGTGATCAATGCCAACTATTTTAAAAGAAAATACAGAGTGGCCGTCGGAAAGGTATAAAGTTTTTTTCTTGTAAAGAGCAGTAGCACTTCATGCAACAATTCCTTTTTAATCCAGTACCGTGCTACATTTTTTAGGAAAGCGATAGAGAAGAGATGAGACAGGTGGTGAAAGTAGAAGAATAATTATGGAAATTAACTGTCGTATAAAGACAGCACGGTGACCATGCCTTCATCACTGAGCAACGCCACCCACTGGCAATTTTAATTTTTGTAGTGAAAAAAACCAAGGTAATTGTTGGGAATCGAACCCACAACCCCCAGACTTATAAGCTTCCTAACTACTAGCCTACAGAGACACCTAAATACTTTGCTTTGCCGCCATTTTGTTAAACATTAGTCTTGACAGTTCATATTTGGCAGTCATGAAATAGACAAGTGACAAATTTATTATGGAAAAATATTTAATAATTCCAACGTGTTTTAATCGTTAAAACATTTTATAAAAATCAATCATCGATTAATAGGACGATGAGAAAGTTAGGTGAAATTTTTGCAAGAAACAACATGCCAACAAAATGCTTTATTTATCGTGTAGTGAATGCTTTGGAAGAAAGAGGGTCTGTAGGTGATAGGCTTAAGCATGGACTAAAACGTATTGCAAGATCGGTTGGAAATATTATTGCTGCTCTAGAAAGTGTTAAAAACAATCCATCAACCTCAATTCGAAGCCGTGCTTAGAAGTTTGGTTCGCTCATGACAAACCCGATTTTCATGAAGAAATCATAATGACTGATGAGGCATATTTTCATTTGAATGGGCATGTGAATAAACAAAATATTAGGTTCTGAGGAATGGGAAACCCTCAACAGTTACCCTTGCATTTATTAAAAGTGACAGTCTGGCGTGCAATTTAATCAGGAGGAATCATTGGATCTTACTTCTTTGAAAACGAAAACGCCGTAACGGTAACTGTGAATGGAGAGCAATATCGTGTTGTGATTGAAAACTTTTTAATTCCACAACTGCATGCTTTGGACTTGATTAGCATTTGGTATCAATAAGATGGTGCCACATCGCATACAGCCGGGATTACAATGGAATAACTGCGTGTGAGACCTCTTTGCACAACAAGTTATTTCAAGAAATAGTGTTGTTGCTTGGCCTCCGTGGTCGCCTGGTTTGACTGATTGCTGAGGATTTCTTTAATGAGGGGATATCTGAAAAGCAACATTTATGCAAACAAACCAGCAACGGTATTAAATTGCTTGAAATTGTTCCGTCGGTTAATGAACTGCTCTTTTCAATTCTTCCTCTTAACGTCCTTCTTGGCTGTTTGTTCGCAACTGGCGAGCATTTAGCAAGCATTATTTCAAGAAATGGTGTTGTTGATTGGTCTCAATGGTAACCTGATTGGACTGCTCCGGACTTTTGTTATGCGCTTGAGCAACTCAAGTAAAATATTCGTAAGGAAATTAATCAAATACTGCGTGACATGTGTGAGCATGTGATAAAAAATGTGCTCAAAAGGGATGGCATTTGTGAGGCCAACAGAGGCGGACATTTATCAGTTTAAGCAATATACCTTCCCGACGAATACCCGTTATTTATATTTTATTTTGCTTTAAGCAACTTTGGCTCAAAATAAATGCTGACAAAAAGCATGACACACCATTATTTGCTTAATGGAATTGTTCGAATAAAAACAAGACAAAAACAACAAACACACCGCCTAAAAATTTTTGCTCATTGTGTTTTTTTTTTACTCTGGATCCTGCCCCTGATGTTAAATCATTTTTTTTTTTGCTTTCTTTTTTAATAAATTATCTTAATGACAATGACAAAAAGAAAATATTCTGACAAATGATATTTACTCATGCAAAAGAGTGATAATCCAAAAGAATATTGTGGAAAAAATAATAATGACATCGTCAATGACTCAATATTTAACAATTTTATTCTCATTTCTAAAAGGTCAACCGTTTTCTTTTTTGTTTTTAAATAACAAAATCAAAAGCAAATATATTCAATATTTATTTCTCACATCAACGATCCTCTTTGAAATTAATTGAACTCAACATTAATTTTGAGTTTCAATACAAATTTTTGTTTTTTCTAATGTTTTGTTCTACAGATTTTCTATTCATTACATTTCAATTTATTATTGTTTTTTTGTTTTTTTTTTTTATTAATTAATTCTTTTGTTTAATAAATAAATGCAAACAAATTAATTTTTAAATTAAAAATTTTACTTTGAGTTTCTTTGAGTTGTATTTTGTTGCTGCAGCCACTATTGTTGTTGTTAATTAATAATTGACCCATTGAAATGAATTCAATTCGTTTACTGCTTGTTGTTTTCCCTCTCTCTCTCTCTCCCTCTCTCTTTCTTTGCTCTCTTCAATTACATTCAATATTTTACATTTTTTATACTATTTTGCATTGAGCAAAGTTCTAGTTTTCTAAAATTTTGTTTCGTTTTAATTTATATTGTCCATGACAACAAAATATAACAATGACTTAAATAAGGAGCTACAAGCAGAATAGTATAGCTTTTAAGTTCATGGCAAATAGCGAAATAGGATCTTAAAGTAGATTATTTTGGACAAGAGCAACTTTTTCGGATTTGCCAATTTATAA
Source organism: Trichopoda pennipes (assembly GCA_030448955.1). Lineage (NCBI taxonomy): Eukaryota > Metazoa > Arthropoda > Insecta > Diptera > Tachinidae > Trichopoda > Trichopoda pennipes. Next base: position 4,423,499 of record JASKUP010000021.1, on the reverse strand, counting down.
AGTTTAAACAAAATTTTCTATAGAAAATTGCATCGCTTAAAAAACAAGAACAGACCTAAATTCGATTCGAAAATTTAGAAAGAAACTGGGGTAAAAACTGTATTAAAATATCTTCGATTAATAATATATTGTTACGTTTATACCTTTTTTAGAGTTTTTTTCTTACCAGTTTTTAGAGTTTTTAAATTAATAACAATTTTATTTACTTTAACTACAAAAAGTTGATACAACAACAATTTACTTAAGATTCACCTGATTTTATTTCACACTGACTGACGTTCCAATCAGATGATGCCCTTTTATATTTGTCCATTAAAAGTCTAGAAAATTTAGGAATTTTCTACTGACTTTGTATTAAATTTTGTTGTTGTTTGTTGTTTATTGAATGTATAGGCGCCAATATGTCTGTGTGTATTTTTGTTTTTATACACTATAAAATTGGAATTTATTTTAAGATAGTTGTTGTTGTCTTTTGTAGAAAAGGTTTCTTAGAAAAGTACGCAAATGATAAACAGAAATGTCTTTTTCTCTTGCATGCCACGCAGCTAGTAAACAGCATAACAAATTGTTGTTGTTTGCGTTTATTAAATTTCTACGCAGTGTGTAACTAGAAATTTTGTTGCTGTTTCGTAAGTTTTCTTAGCAAGCCCCACAGCTCGTAAGCAACATAGCCAGTAGTTTGCTCTATTGCTTAATTATTTTATTTTAAATCTTAAGCAAGACACATCCGTAGCAATATTATAATAATGTGGAAGAAAAACACCAGGCTTTACTACTAAGCAAATTACTCGAAGACTTGATATTTTCCATGAATTTTGTTTGTTTAGAAAGAACCAAATTATCCGCAAATATTAGTTTTTCAGTGAAATTTTGTTTGTTTAAAAAAAGACCAAATTACCCGGGAATTTTAGTTTTTCAAAGAAATATTAATTGTTAATAAAAAAAACCAAATTACCCGAGAATTTTATTTTATCCATGTAAATTTCTTCGTCAAAAAAACACTAAATTACCCGAGAATTTTATTTTTCCAGTGCAATTTTGTTTGTTTAAAATAAAGACCAATTTACCCGAGAATTTTACATTTTCACTGCAATTTTGTTTGTTTAAAAAAGACCAAATTGCCCGAGAATTTTTTTTTTTAATACAATTTTGCTTATTTAAAAAGAATCCAGTTACCCGAAAATTTTAAATTTTTCAGTCCAATTTTGTTTGTTTAAAAAAAGGCGAAATTACCCGAGAATTTTATATTGTCCATGTAAACACCAAATTTCCCGAGAATTTTATTTTTACAGTGCAATTTTGTTTGTCTAAGAAGATTAAATTACCCCACAATTTTAGTTTTTCAAAGAAATATTGATTGTTAAAAAAAAAGACCAAATTACCCGAAAATTTTATGTTATCCATGTAAATTTCTTTGTCAAAAAAACACCAAATTACCCGAGAATTTTATTTTTTCAGTTTAAAGTTGTTTGTTTAAAAATAACCATAGATTTGAAATCTTTAAAATAAATTTCTTTGACAGAAGAAATCTTTATAAAGAAGATTTGTGTTTATTAGTGATATCTTATTGGGGAACTACAATTTGAAGAAGTAAGTAAGTAAGAAAGTCTAAACTTTAGCCACGTTTAATAGGCAGGTTAATTTATGTGTTGGTATAAAATTTTTTGCAGAAAAATTTCTTATAAAATAGAAATATGTCGAGATTAAAAAAATTTTGAAAGCATACAATTTTTTATAGAAAATTTTCAAGAGCACAAAATATTTTTTATAGAAAATCATCGAGAGCATAAAAAGTTTTTAGTTTTCAAGATTATAAAATTTTTTTTAAAAGACAATTTTTGAGAGCATAAAATTTTCTTCAGCAAACTTTTGAGAGGACAAAATTGATTATAGAGAATCTTCGAGAGCATAATTTTAATTTATAGAAAATTTTCAAAAGCATCAAAATTTTAATAGTAAACTGTCAAGGGCATACATTTTTATGTAAAGAAAATTTCCGACATTAAAATTTTGTTTTAAAAAATTTTCGAGAGCGAGAGAGAGAAAGTTTTATACTTTGTATAGAAATTTTTCAAGAGCATTTAATTTTTTACAGAAATACGTAGAGAGCATAAAATTTTTGAAAGCATAAGATTTTTTAAGGAAAATTACGAGACCATCAAGTTTTTATGGAAATTTTTCGAGAGCATAAAATATTTTTATACAAAATTATCGAGGGCAATTTTTGAGAGGACAAAATTGAGTCTAGGGATTTAAAATTTTTGTATTGAAAATTTCTGAGAGCATAAAATTTTTTAATGAGACATTTCGAGAGCATAAAAGTTTTTATTAAACATTTTTAATAGAGCGCGAAATTCTTAATAGAAGGCTTTTAAGAGCATAAAATTATATATAGAAAACTTTCAAAAATGTTACAATATCTTATGGTAACTTTTCCACGGCGTAATATCTTTTATGGAAAATTTTTGAAAGAATCATTGAAAGCAAAAAACTGTTAAAGAATATTATTGAGAGGATAAAATTTTTTTGACAATAATTTTGGAGAACATACAATTTTATACAGAAAATTTTTAACAGAACAAAATTGATTATAGAAAACTTACGAGAGTAAAAACTTTTTGTATTGAAAATGTGTGAGAGCATAAAATTATTTCAGAAGACATTTCGAGAGCATGAACAATTTTTAAAAGAAAATTTTCGAGAGCGGATAATTTTTTTTAGAAATTTTTCGAGAGAATAAAATTTTGTATAGAATTTTTTCAAGAGCATCAAATTGTTTATAGAAATGTTTCAAGACCATCAAATTTTTTATAAAGAATTGTAGAAAGCACAAAATTTTTTATAGAAATTTTTCAAGAGCATCAAAATTTTTATAGGAAATTTTTGGAGAGCATAAAAATTTTTATAGAAAACTTTAAAAAATGTTCTATTTTGTTATAGAAACTTTTCCACGGTATAATATTTTTTATGGGCAATTTTTTAATGCATACAATTTTTAAAGGTTTTCAAGGCAATAAAATATTTTAAACACGAGAAAATTTAAAAACAAAATTTCAAGTGCGTGAAAAAACATTTATAATAGAACATCTTAAAGAGCAAGAATCTTCTTATGGAAATTTAGCAAAGCCGATTAATGGTTATTAGAAAATTTATCAGCTTGAAAAACTCAAAAAAGATTTCAATTTTCAAATCTTTGTTACGAAAAATTTCTTAATTTTCTTGCTTTTCAAGAGGTAAAAATTTTCTATAGAAAATTTCTTGAGAAAATTTCTTTATCGATGGCGTATTGTTTAGTATAGACACAACTAAAGATTTGAGTGAAAGGTACTACAAATTTTATTTTGGTTAAAAAAACTTTGATTTTAAAAATAAAATAATTTAAAATTAAAATAAATATATTCTACTTTTTTTTTTGATAAACATATTATTCTCTTAAAAGAAAATTAATCCCTTTGAAAACTCATTATGAAAATATTTTTATCTTGACACACATTAAATTGCACATTATTTTGGTTTGTTAAGCAAAAATTAAATTATGGCCGACTACTAAAAATTTAACAATTTCGTTTAAGAAATTATTTTCCTGAAAGATAAAATTTTAAATAACCACAATAAAAAAGCTTTTAAAACGAAATTAAAAGATATTAAAATAGATTATAAATAAGTTATTAAAGAATTTTTACGAAATTCCTTTAACTCAAGATATTTTTTTTTAATGTGTGTCAGTTAGTCAGTCAGTTGTAGACAAAATAAACTTACAAAAATATATTTTTGTTATTTATAAATATTTTGTTTTTTAAGCGGACAACAATCTTTTAATTTTATAATTTTATATTTTTATTTTTTAAGTTAATATTTAACATCTTACGATCTTAAGAGTTTTTCTTTTTTTTATTATTGATTGTTTTAATTTTAAAAAATAAAAATAGATTTTTGTTAATAATTTTTAAACACTTTACTTTATTAATAAATAGACATAAATATGTTTTTTTTCCTTATTTTCGACTTTGGAAGAAATAGTTAATTATATTGTTGTAAACAGTATTGAAAAAAAAACACCACAACAACAATAAAAAAAACTCAAATGAATTTAACAATTCAATGTCAATGTGTAGCAAAACATTTGTTAATGAGAGTTCAGCGCAAAAAATTAAAAAATTTTATAGAAACATTGACTTCTTAAACGATTTGTGTTTGTTTTTCACACTTAAATTAAATTATTAAAACACAAAAAAAAAAAAAACAAAACCCCCAAAAGAATTTTGTTTATGTTTTTTGCTCTCTAAATTGTTTTAGCGCCTTTTTGCTATTGTTGTTGTTTATTTATATATTTTTTTTGTTGTCTTTGCACTTGTTTGATTCTATGGTTTTGCAAATTTGTCAAAAATTTGTCACAATTTATTTTTGGTTGTAAATAATTTATTTACTTAAAAAAAAACTCTTCGTAAGGTCGCTCTAGTAGTTCAGGCATTGAAACCAATTCGTCGTTTAAAAAATTGTTTTAATTACACTTCTTAATTTCTGAAATATTTTTGATCAAAAAGCCACTTCACTTTTTTTTTAGTCAAAATTTTTTTATTGATTTTGGCAATTGTTTTTTTTTTTTTAATTTATTTTTTTAAACAAAAGGAAAAATATTTAAAATATTTTATTTTATTATTTAAAAATAAAAAATAAAAGAAGAGAGCGCCTAGTTAAAAGCAGGCGTCTGCCACGTTCGAAATTCGCCAACAAACTGAAAATGATGCTGTGTGTTGTTTTTAAACGGAAACAAAATTTAGCCAAATGAAAATAAATTTTGCTCATTTCTTTCTTTTCTTTTTTTTTTTTTGAACAGAACACACATACACAACTCAATGTGCATAGAACGGAACAGAGCAGGGCTGCATAACAGAACGTTTTTATTGTTAGTTTTGTTAAGAATCATTTAAACTATATCAATGTTATTATTGGGTTTGATGATTTTGGTACTTATTCTTCCTTCGTGAAGAGTAAAAAAGCCCAAAATTTTCTATGGAAAAATTTTTTGTTTTAAATAGCGAAAATTTTCAATATAAAAAATTTTTGTTTTAAAAAAGCGATACATTTTTATAGAAAAGTTTTTTGTAGAAAAAAATAATAATTTTTTGTACGGAAAATTTCGAAAAGTAACAAAATTTCTATAGAAAATTTGGAAAAGTGACAAAATTTCTACAGAAAATTTCTAAAAGTGGTAAAATTTCTATAGAAAATTTCTAAAAGTGACAAAATTTCTACAGAAAATTTCTAAAAGTGAAAATATTTCTATAGAAAATTTCTAAAAGTGACAAGTCTTCTACGGAAAATTTCGAAAAGTGACAAATTTTTTATAGAAAATATCGAACAGTGACAAACTTTCTATAGAAAATATCGAACAGTGACAAATTTTCTATAGAAAATATTGAACAGTGACAAATTTTCTATAGAAAATATTGAACAGTGACAAATTTTCTATAGAAAATATCGAACAGCGACAAATTTTCTATAGAAAATATTGAACAGTGACAAATTTTCTAAAGAAAATTATGAACAGTAACAAATTTTCTATAGAAAATATTGAACAGTGACAAATTTTCTATAGAAAATATTGAACAGTGACAAATTTTCTATAGAAAATATTGAACAGTGACAAATTTTCTATAGAAAATATTGAACAGTGACAATTTTTCTATAGAAAATATTGAACAGTGACAAATTTTCTATAGAAAATATTGAACAGTGACAAATTTTCTATAGAAAATATTGAACAGTGACAAATTTTCTATAGAAAATATTGAATAGTGACAAATTTTTTATAGAAAATATTGAACAGTGACAAATTTTCTATAGAAAATATTGAACAGTGACAAATTTTCTATAGAAAATATTGAACAGTGACAAATTTTCTATAGAAAATATTGAACAGTGACAAATTTTCTATAGAAAATATTGAACAGTGATAAATTTTCTATAGAAAATATTGAACAGTGACAAATTTTCTATAGAAAATATCGAACAGTGACACATTTTCTATAGAAAATATCGAACAGTGACAAATTTTCTATAGAAAATATCGAACAGTGACACATTTTCTATAGAAAATATTGAACAGTGGCAAATTTTCTATAGAAAATATTGGACAGTGACAAATGTTCTATAGAAAATATTGAACAGTGACAAATTTTCTATAGAAAATATTGAACAGTGACAAATTTTCTATAGAAAATATTGAATAGTGACAAATGTTCTATAGAAAATATTGAACAGTGACAAATTTTCTATAGAAAATATTGAACAGTGACAAATTTTCTATAAAAAATATCGAACAGTGACAAACTTTCTATAAAATATTGCGAAAAGTGACCAATTTCCTAGAGATTTCGAAGAAAAGATGGAGTTCGAAAGGTGACCACTTTTCTATAGAATATTTTGAAAGGTAAAACGTAAAAAATTTTTTATCGAACATTTAAAAATTGCTTATTTCCGAAAAGTTACAAATTGTCTATGGAAAATTGCTAAAACTTCGAAAAGTGTGCAATCTTCTATAGAAAATTGCTCAATTTCGAAAATTGAAAAATTTTCTATACAAAATTGGTTAAATTCGAAAAGTAACATATTTTCTACAGAAAATATATAATATATTATATTATATATATTGCGAAAAGTGAAAAATTTTCTATAGAAAATTACTTAATTTCGAAAAGTGAAAAATTTTCTATAGAAAATTGCTTCATTTCCAAAAGAGATAAATATTCTATAGGAAATTGATTATTTTTGAAAAGCGATAAAATTTCTACGGAAAATTTCTTGTTTCCATAAAGTGAAATATTTTGTATAACATTTTTTTTTGTTTTTAGAGAGTGAAAAATTTACTATAGATTACTTGTTTTCGAAATGCGACATTTTTCTATAGAACTTTTCTATAGAAATGTCTTTTTTGTGAAAGCGCAAAATTTTTACGGAAAATTTCTTGTCGATTTTCTCAGGATGAATAATTTTCTATAAAAAATTTTGACTCTGTTGTGAGAGCAAATAATTTTCTATAGAAAATTTCTAATCACTTTTGGCAACAGAAAAAAATTGCTTTAAAAAATTTGTCACTTATGGGAAAGCTTCACTAGATAATTTCCTAGTGAAGGAATGCGACAAATTGATCGTTTTAAGGCAGTCAAGTAATTGGCCAAAGTGGGAAATTGAACAGGGGGGAACCGAAGAAGTGTTTTTAGTTTTTGAACAAACGACAAATTGCTTTCAAAAAATTTTTCTAGGACCGATTAAATCAATTTTCGATATTTAACTTAACGTAACAACAAGAAATTCTATTTCCCGAAATGCGCTTTTTATTTAAAATAGAAAAAAGTTCTGTAAAAGTACCAATTGCAATATTTTAGTACTTTTTTATTTAATGGCTGTAACGGCATTGCTTGTGGTGGTTATTGTAATTTCAATTGTTGCTGTATTTGGATTTTACTTTCTTTTTGTGATTGTGTTTGTATTGGACTTCTTTATTGTTGTATTGTGAATTTGCAAATGTGTTTGTTTTCTTTATGTGGTCGTTAGTATTTTTGTTGTTTTAGTTGTTTTTTTTTATTTTTGTAAGTATTTGAATTTGGTATTAAGCATGTGATCTGCGCGGGTGTTTTTGTTGGTGTTGTTGTTGTTTAAATGAGTGTATGACAGCCAGCAGGAAGTTATGGACACACACATACACTTGCACGTGTTTGAATGTTGCGCTTTAGTTATGTTGTTCAAAAATGCGTTGATAAAATAGAAAAATATGTTTAAGTTCCTTTGGTTATTTATTTATTATTGTTGTTATGCAGAAATATTTGTGTTGTTGTTGTAAAGGGTTTTTTTCAAATTCATGGATTATTTGGTAAACTTTGGTTTACAGTGTTAAAGTTCACAAAAAAGAATCATCAGAAGATGATTAGAAAATTTGTCACTTTTTGAAATTTTCTTTAGACATTTTGTCACGTTTTGAAATTTTGTTTAGAAAATTTGTCACGTTTTGAAATTTTCTTTAGAAATTTTGTCACTTTTCGAAATTTTCTTTAGAAAATTTGTTACGTTTTAAAATTTTCTTTAGAAATTTTGTCACTTTTTGAAATTTTCTTTAGAAATTTTGTCACGTTTTGGAAATTTCTTTAGCAATTTTGTCACTTTTAAAAAATTTTCTGTAGAAAATTTGTCACTTTTTTAATTTGTTTTTTGAAAATTTTTCACAAATTTGAAATTTTTCTATATAAAAATTTGTCACAAATTTGAAATTTTTCTATATGAAAATTTCTCACAAATTTGAAATTTTTCTATATGAAAATTTGTCACTTTTTGAAATTTCCTTAGATCTTGTGATTCAGTAATTTTTAAGGAGTATTTTAAACTTGCGACAAAGTCGAGCGAAAAAAATCATGAAAAACTTTTACCAATAATTCAAATCTTGGATAAATTTTGGTACACCTCTTATATTCTGCAACTAATTGGAGTTGTTTTGATTTTTGCTTGTTTTTATTGCCCAAAGGGTTTAGTAAGTTATACAAAATTAAGTCCTTTCCTAAACAACTCACAAGAAGAGATTTCATTTATTTTCTTTACATCGAAAGGAATATAAAAAAATATAAAAATTTGTTTTCCGGTATTTGGGTTTGTAGAATTTTGTTTAATGATTTGTGACGCTTGTCAAAGAGTTTAAGTTTTCTCATATTTATAAATGTTCATGTGCTGGGAAAAGTTTTAAGGAAAGCTTCAACTATTTAATGGCAATCATTTCGTTTTTATTTAGAGAATAGTTTGAGTTTAGATATAATTTTAATCGCATTTTTAAAATGGAAAAATCCATAAAATTAATACTTTTTAAAAAAATTAAAAAGTATTAAATTAAATTTAAATAAGGTTGGCTGATAAAATTCTCATTCGGTTTATTTAGTGTGCATCAGAAGGGTTTCGGAAATAATTTATAAAATCAAATTAAAATTCACCACATCAGCGTCATGTCATAAGCTGTTGTGATTTAAAATTTTTATAAAATATTGAAAGTGCACAAAATGTATCGAAAAATGCCTTATGGTTCTACCCTCGTAACAGTGCTACTGATACTGTTTTATCTTTTCTTTTAAAAAAAATTTAAAAAAGTCGGATATTTCCAGCAAAATAATGATTTTTGAAATAAGGTTGCACAATTTGGAAGCGTTTTTCAGAAATACCAAACCAAATTAAACATTAATCGCCTGACAAAATGGCCGCCAGTTAAAAAAGCTGCTGTTCGTAAACTATGGAACGCCATTTAAAAGAAAAATCTTGAGGAAACTCAAAAATCTTTCGGTTCAAAAAAATTCATGACATTCAAGCAACTTCTTCCCGATATTTAATTTAAAATCAATAAAAATTTCCTTCCAAAAAGCTTACGAATCAAACAAGTCTCTTACTTGTAAAACAAAGGCTTAGTTTGAGAGCTTCTTAAAATTTTACTGCCTATAGAACGCAACCCTTCCTTTATTTTATTATCAAAATTATAAAAATAAAATAAAATTTGTTTTATTTTCCACTCGTATCTTTTAAACACAAGTCCATCCTAAATTTAAATACACTTAAAAAAATTTTAGGTAATTTATGCAAATTCTCAAATAAAAATACACCTAAAAATTTTTTTGGGTTATTTATACGATTAGCGTGAATCTTCTTTGAAGAAAACAGCAGCATTTTAAGTTAATTTTTTAAGAGCCGTCAGCTAGAATCAGGCAATTTATTTTTATTTTCCTAAATTATTATATTGAGTTTTGGCCACCATCTTGTTTTAGGTCGATGTAAGAGAATATAGAGAAAAATATAGTAGAATATAGTAGAAAAAGTGTTGAATATTAAATAGGTTTTTCCGTGTTTTTTATATATGGGTTCCGGTTCAAAAGGAATATAAAAGATAGAAGTGTTGTATAGGGACACCCTTTATTTTATTTTGTTTTAAATAAAAATTGTAATCTGTAAGCATCATCATTCGAAACAAAATTTAATTCTAATGTACATAAAATTTTCATTAAATAAGTGTCCCCCTTTAAAATGTTTATACTTTTTGTTAAAGCAGGCATAGTTTGTGTAATTTTTATGAAATTTACTACAAAAATAAAATGATAAGACCATATAAATCGAATTGCTTCTTTGATTGGGACACCCTGTAATATTCGAGTTTATTGTTTTATTGTTAGTTTGTGTAGAGTGATATTTTTAAGGGAAAAAAATTATTAAAAATTGTATATGGGCTACGGTTCAAAAGATATGTAAAAGTAATTTTTTTTATATCAGGGACACCCTTTAATTTATGCTTTTTTAATGTAAGTTGTAATCTGTACACCTGATCATTAAACAACAAAACTTAAAATCGTTTTAGAATTGATTATTTTCAGTGTGCGCACAAGCAAGGGGAAAAGAGGAAAAAAGAAATAGAGAAGAAAACTGAAAACAAATTTTGTTCAGTGTTTTTTTAATTTAACCAATAACGAAAACCCCTTTCAAGGTTAAAATATTTATACTTTTATTAAATCGGACATAAATTATGTGTAATTTTTAAATGTTTGTCTACCAGAGTTCAAAACTTTATATGTCATATAAGTCGAATTGGCTTATCTATGGGGACACCCTTTAATAGTGGATTATATTTTTATTTTGCTATTGAGAGTTATTATTTAAAATTTTATATTGTGTTTTATTTATAGGGGCACCCTTTAATTTATTTTTTTTTTTTTGGGTTTTTTATTTGGATGCAAATAATAATTTAGTGAATGAAAATTCAAAATCCCCCAAAATTAATTATTTTTATTAGAAACAAGCTTAAAAAATACTCAAGATGAATTTGAAGCAGAAAATCAAAAAATTTTCTTCAGTGTTTTTAAACTTAACCGATAACGAAACCCCCTTTAAGGGTTAAAAAAATCTATAATTTTTATTAAATCGGACATAAATTATGTGCAATTTTTAAGTGTTTGTCTATCAGAATTGAAAAGTTTATATGTCATATAAGTCGAATTGGCTCACCTATGGGGACACCCTTTAATAGTTGAGTTTATTTTTATCTTGTTGTTTGCTATTGGGAGATATATAAAGTAACAAAAAATTATTGAAAATTTTATATGTGTTAGGGTTTTAAAGTTACGTACAAGTTTTGTTTTATTTATGGGGACACCCTTTAATTTATGATTTTTGTTTTTTGATGCAAATAATAATTTCCTGAATCAAAATTCAAAATCGCTTAAAACTTATTATTTTTAGTGGAGACAAGCTTAAAAAATATTCAAAATGAATTTGAAGAAGAAAATCCAAAAATTTTTTTCAGTGTTTTTTTGACTTATGAAATAACTTTGCCTGCTAATAAGCGATACTAAAAACTGTATTGCATAGATTTTGAAATAAATTATATTTAATTGCCTGCATAGAAATCTTGTCCTCTTAGCACGTTCATCATAAACTGAGGGGGGTGGTGCCCTTAATTTTTCCATAGCAAACCAAGTACATGTCAATTAAAAGTTTTATGGGATAATGACATAAGCTATAGGATCCACTAATTGATTTATGAAGTCATATATTCAAAAAAGCTTCATAAGGACATTATTTGTTAAAGAGGATTTTATTAAAAAAAAAATTTTTTAAAGCAGAAAAAGTAAACTGGTTTCATTTCGCTGTTTGTTGTTGCTTTTTTTTTAAATATACAAATGATGTAAAAAACCACAACTTTCATCTGTCAGAAAATTACAAAAAAAAAAAAAGAAAATTTTTATAAAAAATTCTCTGTTGGCATCATTTACAATTTCCTAATTTGGAAACAAAAAAAAAAAAACATGATGAGATGTTGGTGTTGAAAATCAAGTTCAAGATAAATAAATTCATAAGAAAAATATAAACAAGTTTTGGAAAAACAGAAACAAACAGCTGCCAACAAAATGAAAATGCAATGAAATTAAACCTCCTGGCGAAGAAAACATAACCACAAATACAAATGGTCCAGTGATCAATACAAACATAGAGATACACGTAATCATGGACATTATAAATGAGATTTACTGCACAAACACACATACACACATACACCACACACACACATACACCACACGCACACATACACAAATATATATTTAATATCCACACACACACATACAGTCATGGAAACATACATCTCCTCCCCTTACACGCAGTAAACGCACAAATGGGCCCATAAGAAAGCACACAGACAACGCCTGAATATATGCTACGGCTGGATATTTTTCAGGAAGTCGTTTTTTCTCTAAAAAGTAATTCACGTGTAACTGCAAGAGCAAATTTTAAGCTTGTATGGGTGAACTTATACAAGGCTATTTTAGCGGCAAAACAAACACATCCTTCAATTTTACTGCGCATGTTCAAAATATTACGTAGTTACGTGGTTAAAAACAACAACACATATTTCAGATAAATAAGGAGAAATATAAAAAAGCTTTTTATTTAGTAGCCACCATAGCTTTTCTCCCAAATCTACACACAAGAGAATAAGCCAGAAGAGACAAAGAGAAAAACAAAAAAGAGAGAGCGAAAGAGAGAGAGAGAGAGACGCATCACATTAGGTGTAGGCGTTTATTTCAAACAAGATAAATATTCTTCTATATGTAATGAAAAAATGTCAATTTTTAAGAAGCTGGCGAGAAGAGCTTTTTTTGAATTTATTATCTTTGCTTTTGTTGTGTTAAATAAATAATTGCAAAAACTAAAATTATTCCATAGAATATTTTCTAATTTATCGCCTTAAACAAACATTAGTTTACGTTAGAGGTCTGTGTTAGTGCCTCCATGTGTCAATATTTATTTAAATATAAAAAGAGAAAAGAAAAGCTGCCTTGACGTAAAATAACTTTTTAAGCAGGAAATAATTCTTTTTCAACTCTTTAAGTACTATGCAGAAGGAAGAGCTAACACAATAAGAAGAAGAAGAAGAGTAACATTATGAACTAATATGCAAAAGATTGTGGGAGACTAAAACTCCGTACCATCATTCATATGGGATGCATTTAACGTGGTACAGCGAATAAACTACAGTTAATGAAAAAACAATCTCACTCTTTTTCATACAATACAATCCTGAAATAGGCTGGCGTGGGCAAAAGGCTATCCAGCTGCTATTACAGCTTAAAGTTCAAAGATCAAACAAGTCAGTTACTGTGAACAAACTTCAAAATGTTTTGTTAAGTTAAATCACCAACAAAAGTTACTCTTTGTTCCACTCCTATGAGACGCTGGATTAGAAGGCAAGGAATACTAGGTAAGTGGTACAGAAGAGATATAATTTGACCTGAAACATTGGGTGGCTGCAGTCAAACTGAAGTCGGCTTAGAGGACAACCGCTAGGGTTAAGTGGAGCAGAAGAGATGTAATTACATCTGCACTATTAGGTGGATTCAGCTGAATCCAAACAGGAAACTCGTAAAAGATCAAGAACCCCAGAGACTATTACTAAGTTAATCCTCTCTCCATCATAGTAAAACATGAAAAGCCAGAAATTGGAACATGTGTCATAAATCTATTAAAAATGCCGACTTGCGCCTCACAGTCCATTGCAGGTTGAGAAAGCAATTTATTGAAATAGAAATTATGAGTAACAGCTGATGCCGGCTTTATTAATATTAAGAAAGACAACAATTCAAGAACATTTCCTAATGGATTGTAATGCCTTATTTCACAGAACTTATTAGAGGAAAAGCAGCTAACACCACTTGAAATGTTAGCGTTTTAGAGATTTGTTAGCACATAAAATTTAAGCGTGTAGCTCTAGCACATGACAAGCGATGCGTGATAAGATTTATGTTGGTACCTAACGTGTGTATACCATAACTCGATGGTGGTCAAAGCACTGGGGCGATATGATAACCTGTGATTAGATTTACATCCGCGCCTGGCCATGAAGCCTTAATCAGATGCTCGTCATGCTCGTCCTAGAAAGCCGAAGCCATAATTCTATGCAACAGAACTTTCTAGTTGCAACTTCGATGATTCCAGAGCAGGGCTGCAAATCATCACTCCTTGCTTAAGAGTTAGTGGAGGCTTTCCAACTCCTGTCCAGAACACATGTCTAGCATGCTCACTGGTCTGGATCATTCACCTAGCATGTCATTAACGGCGAAATGATCCTGGCCACCATATTAAAACAAAAGACCTAATATGGGGCCGCGAAACCACAACCACCACGATACTCCCATAAAGGGTCAACCTCAATAATCAGCCAGAGAACAGTTAAATGTCTAAAGAGACAAATAACGAACTCTGCCGCTTACTGATTCCCGTGGAAGTGGAGTTTCCAATTGTACCCCTGCTGACTTCAGGGGACTGGGCACCCTTTTTCCCCCAGTTGGACCGTGTCTAGATAGTCGAAGTTCTATAAAGACCATATATATGTTCCCCTGGGGGGTGGGCGATATAATAAGTGCGATCGCGGCTTAGGAAGCCGCAGGTCATTCCTAGTTGCAATTTCGGAGGTTTCGAAGCAGAGTCGCCAACCCCCACTCCTTGCTGAAGAGTTGGAGACTATCCAACTCCAACATATGACAAGCACTGGATTCGAATCATTCACCCAATGTTTTCAATAAAGGTAAGATGATCCTGGTCTCTTATTAAAATTTTTGAGGGCCACCAAACCACAACCATCATGGTACTTCCGAAGGACCAACCTCAATAATCAGACAGAGAACAGCTAAAAGGCTAAAACCCCAAAAAGCTGAAATCTGGGGCTTACTAATTTCCGCGGAAATAACGTGGAGCTTCCAGCTGACTCCCTGCTAGCCTTCAGGGGACTAGACTCCCGCTTTTCCCCCGGTGACACATGTAATGAGGCTAAGATTCCATCAAAACATATAAATGTGCCCCCGGAGGGAACAAGGCAAGAGATGCGTAATAAGATTTACATCTGCACCTAGCCGTGTGGGCCTTAATCAGATGGTGGATCATTACCACTGTGAATGAAATGTAGCGTCATCCTCACCCTAGAAGGCCTTCGGATACATATATCCTCCGGTCACTCCTAGTTGCAACTTCAAAAGCCCGAAGCATGCTGCAGCCTTCACTCCTTGCTGAAGAGTTGGAGACTATCCAACTTCTAGTCCAGAACGCATGAAACTTAATATAATTAAGAACACAACGACATTCATGCTCACTGGACTTGGCCGATTCGATGTGTTCATTGTGAATGATCCGACCCATAAACTCAAACGAGGGCCTCGAAACACACAGCCACCACGATACTCCCGAAGCGTCAACCTCAATAATCAGTCAGAGAACAGCTAATAGGTTAAAAAGACAAATAGCGGAACTCTGGGGCTTTACTGATTCTAGTGGAAATATAGTGGATTGTCCAGTTGGCTCCTGCTGGCCTATTAGGTAGCTGGGCTCCTGTTTTTCCGCCGCTGACACATGTAATGAGAGTGAGATTCCCTCAAAACATATAAATGTGCCTCCGGGAGGAACGTGGTAAGGGATATAATACCTTTCATTCCACGTCACTAATGATCGCTAAAAGGTAATTGTGCTTTAAGCATTGCAACTCTGCATTTGCTTGTATTCCTGCGCAAAAGTGAGAAATTATGAAAGCAGCATTTTGCGATATTCAACCGCAATCAAAAGAAAAGTTTTGAAATGAAACGTTTCGAAATATGATACAATCACAAAATGGGTATGTCTCGATTTCTCCTAGTAAATTATCCCAAATTCGGGATAATGCAAAACCTTTATTCTTTAGCCACTGTTTATTCCCAAATAATGCCATCATTATAAAGAAATAAAGGGGAGAGAAAGTGAAGGAGAGCAGGAAGCCCAAAAAGTATTAAAGAAAAAAAGTCGAGGTATAATCGTCCTAGTGGGTGTTATATCAGTAACTGTAACATTTAAAAGCTATTGTTAATTAGTTCCACGTATCCTGCCTATTAAGTTTCATGTATCAAGCAGGCTTTTGGATTACTGCTTCGGTAAGGAGCTGATAAACTGATGCTGAATAAATTTAGATAGGATGAGCCGATAATTTGATCCCTCTTCAATGTGCCAGTTTAGGGAAGACCGGTTCAACCATCACGGCTTGGACTCTTGTATATTGCCGTCAGTATGTCAGTAATAATAAGATTTAATCGCTACTCCAAACCAGTTTCACCTATCCTGGCTATTAAGTTCCATGTATCCCAGAGAGTTTTGGATTACAGCTTCGGTAAGGAGTTGATAAGCTGCTGCTAGATAAATTCAGACAGAATGAGCGATAATTTGATTCTTGCAGTTGCCAGTTTAGGGAAGATTCATTCTACTATCATCGCTTGAACTCTTGTATGTTGCCGTTTATTCCATCACTATGTAGAGGAAATGAGATAGAGAGACGAATAGAGAACGAGAAAAAGAGAGAGAGAGAGAGAGAGAGCGGTTGAGGTACAATTGTTTCAGTTTTTGTTTTGCCAGCATAAAATTCAACCGCTTATTAGAATTTGAGAATGTTAAGTTCTATGTGTCCGTCCAAGTTTTGGACTACTTAAGTTGATAGCCTGCTACTGCATAAACTAAGAGAGGATGAGCTACAATTTAATCCTTCTGGAATGGCCAGTTTAACATGACTACTTAGACTCTTGTATTTGAATGTTTATTGCATCACTACGAAGAAAGTGAGCAATAGAGAGACCGATAAAGAGCAAGAGAAAGGTTGAGATACAACCGTTTCAAATTTTGCTTTGCTAGTAACTATAAGATTTAATTGGCATCGCTAATTAGATTTTAAGAATGTCCGTCCAAGTTTTTGACTACTATTACGCTAAGGAGCTGATAGCCTGTTATTGGATGAACTGAGGATGAGCAATAATTTAATCCTTTTGCAATGCGCAGTTCCATTCTACTAACATGACGTAGACTGTTGTATGTCAATATTTATTCCATCATTATGAAAAAAGAAAGAGATAGGGAGACTGATAGAGAGCGAGAAAAAAGTTGAGATGGAATCGTTCCAGGGTTTGCTTTGCCAGTAACTATATAATTCAACCACTATTGCTAATTAGAATTTAAGAATGTTAAGTTCTATGTATCTGTTGTAGTTTTGGTTTACTATTACGCAAAGGAGCTGATAGTCTGCTGGTGGATGAAATGAGAGAGAAACGAGCGACAGTTTGATCCTCCAAAGTTTAGGGAAGATCTACTAACATGGCTTAGACTCTTGTATGTCAATGTTTATTCCATTAGAATAGATAGAGAAACCAATAGAACGAGAGAGAGAGACAGGGAGAGAGAGAGATAGGTTGAGATACCATCTTTCCAGCTTTTGTTTTGAGTCTGCTAATGCTAACTAAAATTTTAGAATTTTTAACTTCCTTAAGTTATGTATCCGTTAAAGTTTTCATTTTCGGCTTCTATAAGGAGTTGGCAGCTTGATAAATAGAGAGAATTATCCTTCTGCTATGACCAGTTTTGGCAAAATCTATTCTACTATCATGGCTTTCAAGCTTGTATTGCCAGGTTAGAAGAGGCCAGAAATTATTTCAAACATTTGTCGTTTGTTTAATTTTTGCTGAAGAAACATTTTCCCTTTCGAAAGCTTTTTTTAAAATTAAGTTTTTTATTTCTGTTGATTTTAAATCAATTTTAAACAACAAGAAATTTCTGTTATCGAGAGTCCGAAATATTGTAAATTTATTTAAAAAAAAAAAAAGAAAAAAAAACCGAAAGTAATTTTTGTGTTTGTATTTGTGTAATTGCAAAATCTGTGTTATGAACGTCAGTTATGTGACGGCAAAAAAAATTAGTAGGCGTTGATAAAAATTTCTAAGCTTTTAAAGCTCTTTTACAAAGTTCCGTTTGCATTTAAATAAACAAACTTTATAGCTGAAAAAAAAAGAAAAGAAGAATCAAGCCCACCAATTAGGCTGAGTTCTATCAGAGATAATAATTTTTTTATGCTGATACACTGACACTAATACAAACATATGCCGCAGCTAATCATTTTCATACGCACGCCGCAATTGTGGTTTAAATTTATTTTAGACTCTTTAACTGATGGGCACAATGATGGTTATGATGATGATAATTATGATGATGATGATGCTTATGATTTGCATTGCGCAGACATTAGTGCTCAAACAATAGTGTTGGAGCAAGATGAGAATTTTTATTTGCACTTAATGCTTTTATCTACAAACAAATATTGTTGTTGGCTTCATTAAAATGAGAAAATGCATACATTTTTAATACATTTAATTGTTGTTGTTGTTGTTATTGTTTAAGTTATTGCATTTTAGCCTGTTGCATAATTCACTCATTCTGACGTTTATTTTTTCCATATTTAATTTCATGCTCTTGATAACCATCAAATGAACGTGCAGATAAATAACTGTTGCATATTTATAGGAGGTCATTTGTTTTTATTCTCTTTTTTGTGTTTTTTTTTTGTTGTTCCTGTTAAGATTTATAGACAAAAGTTTTATTGAAAACAATTTTCTTTTTATTTTTAAATGTACGAATGAGTTAGTGTGTGTGTGTGTGTGTGTAAGTAACGTCTATTGAAAATCATTATTTAAGCTGCCGTATGTTTTTGGCGAAAATTTAAATTAAATTTTTATAACAAAAACTTTCAATTAAAAATTGTTTTAAATAGAAGAAGAAGAAAAAAGCTGTGAATTTTTGTAAATAACAATTTGAACCCACAAGTTTAATTGCTTTCGACAAGGCATGCTTAGACTAGATAGGGATTTGAATAACAACATGTGTGGGCTGGCTTAAATGAAATGTCATTACGTTTTTGAATAGAGTTTTCTGTAAAATAAAAGTTTTCGAAGAGAAAAAGAATAAAGGGAGTGATATTTGATGTTTTAAAAATTATTAATAAAATTAAAAAAATATTTTATTATTTTCTACAAAAAAAATTTTTGTGTCAGAAAAATCATTTTTCTTAATCAAATTTGAGGTTAGAAAGTAAATTGCCTTTAACCACACACTGTTTTTTGGAGAAGTTCAGTTGTATTGATAGCAGTTTAAAGTAGAAATATGGGAATTAGTGATGGAATAGGAGGCCGGCCAAATGTCTACCACTAGCACGTCGCCAGACGTCCGCTCTTTACACATTTTGCAACAAAGCTTCGCTAATCCGTAAGGTTATGCGTGATAAGATTTACATCAGTACCAAGCTGTATGTAGGCCATAACCAGATGGTGTGTCATACCACTGTGGATGAAATGTGGCGTCATCTTCGCCCTAGAAGGCCTTCGGATACGAATATCTTCCGGTCACTCCTAGCTGCAACTTCAAAATCCCGGAGTAGACCACAGCCTTCCCTCCTTGCTGAAGAGTTGGAGACTATCTAACTCCTGGTCGGGAACGTATGAAGCTTAATAAAATTTAAGAACACAACGGCATTCATGCTCACTGGACCTGAACCATTCATTATATTCATTGTGAATGATACAACCCACACAACTCAAACGAGGCCCTCGAAATACACAGCCACCACGAAACTGCCGAAAGGCCAACCTTAATAATCAGTCAGAGAACAGCTAAAAGGCTAAAAAGACAAATAGCTGAACTCGGCTGGGGGTTTATTGATTCCCATGAAAATATTGTGGAATTGTCCAGTTGGCTCCTGCTAGCCTTGAAGGGCACTGGGCTCCCTGTTACCCCCGAAGACACATAAAATGATGGTAAGATTCTGTCAAAACATGTACGTTACATATTTCCCCGGGAGGGAAATATGTAACGTCAATTGTTTGTGTGGCTGTTCACGCAAGACAACTCTTTCAAATGCTGCCACAAAAAATAATCTAGTGGCAGTAAATTGCGTTTGTTCCGCCAGTGAATCAAATAATGTTGTCAATTACTTCTCCATGTAATGTCTTTCCTGGCTGTTTGTTCGTAAATGGCGAGCGCTTGCGATGTGAATACATGATTATCAAACCACATTCTATCACGTACTGGTCCAAGTATTTATCTCATAATCGTTGTGTCTATTTACGTAGTCAGAATGTTAACCATCTGACATTTTATGTGGGAATTAATCCCAGCGGGTGTTAAATAATAATAATCAGACGGACAATTGGCAACGCCAAATCGAGAAGTCACGCGACTCAGAAAATTTTCCTACAATAACTGAATTGTTTGGCAGCCGTTTAGCTTGTGGCGCCATTTTGCCTAAACCAAAGGTTACTGATACCAATATTCGCCAAGAAACTTGATTATCATGATATACTAGCTCAGGGTGATGATGTTTTCGTACTCATTTTTAAAAATTTTGAGAACCGATCATGGCGCCTGAACACAAACCGCATCATACGGTTACTTTCTTATGGATGTAATGTTTTTTCGCGGAGTGTTTGCGGATAATTAGGTGCCCCTGTAGGCTAGTAGGTAGTGTACTAGCTTGTCAGTCTAGGGGTTGTGGGTTCGTTTCCCAACAAAGACCTTGGTTTTTTCACTATAAAAATAAAAATTGACTGTCGGTGGGGCTGCTCAGTGATGAAGACATGGTGACTAGTCACTGTGCTGTCTTATACGACTGTTAATTTCTGTAAATATTCTTCTACTTTCACCACCTGTTTCATTTATTCTCTATCCCTTTCCTAAAGAATGTAGCACGGTACTTGACTAAATAGGCATTGTTGCCTGAAGTGCTACTTCTCCATAAAAAAAAATTACATTGCTGACATAACTGCCTAAGTGAAAATGAATATCATCACTAAAGATTATTTCGTTAAAAAATGCTTTGCCTAGTTTGCTTTAATTCCTGAACGAGTTGACCATGAAGATGAAGTTCAATTATTGCGAACGTCGACGAGTTGATCTTCCAGGATCATTTCTAACACTTTGCTTTACAGCGGCTATATTTGCATCGTTACTGCCGCTACCAGTGTATTGATGTGTATTCATATTTTTGTCAGCAAAAAATACCGTGCTGACTCATTCTACGAAGCGAAACAGTGAAATTTTCATCATTTTAGGAGTAAATTTTCACAATATCCATATCGGCAATAGCGCGACGAATATTGTCCTCCATATGATGAATTAGCGACTTCATATATCCCCATAGAAAATAGTATAGCGGTGTTCAAACTAAGCCGTTATTAAACGTTTCCTTCAATAAATCAATTGTGGCACGAGTTGTGTGACACTTTGAGCCGTCCTATTGAAACTCCAGCTCCTGCAATTCATGGTTGTTTAACTAATGAAGGAAAACGTTATTAATATTGGCTCTATAGCGGTTATCATAGACTGTAACGTTTTAATCAACATTGCTTTTAAAAAAGTATGGAACCAATAATTTCACCCAGCGTATAGAGCGTACCAACCAATAGTCAGTTTTTCTTGATGTAACGATGTCTGAACATACAGTGAATGATTTTTATTACTCCAAATACTCCACTCAAATAAAAGTGAGATTTGTCGCTAAAAACAATTCGCTTATGAAAATCGGGATCCTATTTTGGGCCCATTCTCTGAATCTATGGTTTCTTAGCTAATCATGTCGCTTCAATTCTTTGAAGAGTTAGAGTTTGTAGTCACGCAAACCAAGATCTTTTCACAAAATCTTCCATACAGTGGATGGCCCCCCCCGAGGGCACATTTATCGGTTTTTATGGTATACTTGACCATCTAGACCTGTGCTACTGGGGGTATAAGGGAGCTCAGTCCACTGAAGGCAAGCAGGAAGTCAACTGGAAGCTCCACGTTATTTCCATGGAAATCAGTAAAGCCCCAGAGTTCCGCTAATTGTCTCTTTAGACTTTTAGCTGTTCTCTGACTGATTATTGCGGTTGGCCCTTCGGGAATATCGTGGTGGTTGTGGTTTTACGGTCCCCGCATGAATTTGATTATGGGGGCCAGGATCATCTCACCTTTACTGAGAACATTAGGTGAATAATCCAGATCCAGTGAGCATGCTAGTCATGTGTTCTGGACTAGGAGTTGGATAGTTTCCAGCTCTTCAGCAAGGAGTAGTGGTTTGCCACCCTGCTTCGGAACCGCTGAAATTGCAAATAGGTAAGACCTATTGCTAGAATTAGTCCTCGGCATCCTAGGGTGTAAATGACGTTGCTTTTCATTCCCAGTGGTTTGAGCCCCATCTGATTAAGGCTTACGGCCAGGTGCAGATGTAAATCTTATTAGGAAAAAATACAGTGGATGGACACATATCTAGTGCTTGTGCCAGTATGACGATTAGACTGATTCGTAATGACTTTTTCTATATGCCCTGCACGACATTTCTATGGATGAGTATTATTATTTAGAGTAAATGCGGTGCGATTATGTTGATCGTAAAATGAATGTAGTGCGCGATATATATTTCGAACCAAACTTGAATCATGATCGTTAAAATAACTTTATACAATTTGAAAGGATTGTTTACGCATCAGTCTATTTATATTGAAATGCCAAACAAATTGAAATATAAATCGCGTGACAGCTAAAAAAAGGCCACCACTTAAAAAAGTGTTGTCAATTTAAAGTTCTATATCTCTATAAAAAGCAACTGATCAGTGATGAAATTTTGCGATATTTTTTGTCTAACTTTTTAATAGAGAACTTTTTGATTTTAGTAAAATAGTAAAATATTTTATTTCTTATACTGAGGTTTTAGTCGTAAATTATAATTACAAAAAAAAAATTATATTCGGAATTCGGAAAGAAATTTTACTGGGTTTTGCTTTTATATTTCCTTGTCTTAATTAAACTTGATTGAATGCAAATATTTTTACCTAATTCGTATTTTTGACCATTTTAAAGTATAATTGCCAAAAAATTTTTCATTCCAATTGGCGTAAGCCATTCGATGATTTATATCATTAGAAAAAGTTTTTATTTTTTTTAAAGTATTTTCTTTTTCAATTTAATATTCAATTAAATATTTAATTGAATCAATTATTTTTATGTCATTAGAAAAAGTTTTTATACTTTTGTAAGTGTTTTGTTATTCCATTTGAAATTTAATTAAATATTTAATTAAAATCGATTATTAATATCAGTAGAAAAAGTTTTTATTTTTCTTTAAGAGTTTTTTTTTCAATTTGCAGTTTAATTAAATATTTAATTGATTCGATTAATTATATCAGTAGAAAAAGCTTTTTTTTTTTTAAATTTTGTTTTTCAATTTGCAATTTAATTAAATATTTAATCGATTCGATTATTAATATCAGTAGAAAAAGTTTTTATATTTTTTTTAAATTTTGTTTTTCAATTTGCAATTTAATTAAATATTTAATTGATTCGATTATTTATATAATAAAAAAAAGATTTGTACTTTCCTACTTAATTACATAATTGACCGAATAAGTGTTTAATCTTTTATTTATTTAATTAATAATTTTTCAATTAATTGCAATGTAATTGAAACAACTAAAAATTTGATTAAAAGTGAAACTGAAAAACAAAGAAAATTGTTTCTTTTCCTTGTTCGCTGAGAAACACTTTAATTTATTATTTTATTAATAAATTTTTTTTTTTTTGATTTTCATGCACATTTCCTTGTTTCCTATTGTCCTTAAAACCCTTTCTTAGGAGGCTACTGTAGTCTAGTTCATAAGCTTTTTGGGAAATTAACTTTTTTTTTACAAAAGTTGCTTATAGAAAACAATAACAGCATGCATAGCATGTGTATTATTTAGCATAACTTTAAGAGTTTATTAGTTTTGTGAAAAAGAAACTAAATAAATAAAATAAGGAAAAATAAACAACAACAAAAATTACATCTCTTGGGAAAGTAATTGCTTTATACTTTAAAATTTTTTAAATTATAAATTTTATTTATTTTTGTTTTTTAATTGCATTTGTAATTTTCATTTTCCCAAACTCTTCACTTTAAACTACGAAGTTTACTTTTGCTAACCACAAGTTATTATCTCACAATAGATTAAACAAATTATTAAGGGGGGGGTGGATTTCCAAGGAACTTTTTTTTTAAAATTTATTTTTCTTCATATTTCTTTATAATCTGCTTAAAATAAATTTTTCTATTTATTTTAAAAACTTACATTTCAGACAGTGATGCTACGAACAGCCAGAAATATTCAAACTTCAATTGGGACTTACCTAAATGTATGCAAGAATAAAGAAAAAAATTTATTAGAAAAATTTTAATATTTATAAAAAAAAAATAAATTATGCATTTTTAGAAATATTTTTGTTGTTGTTGTTAGTTCATGTGTTGTTGTTAAATAATTTCTTTAAGCACCCGCTTTTTATATAAAAAAAAAAATAAATAAATAAATATAATTTTTATTTTTAAACATTCGCCACGCAATTGGGTGGCATCTTTAGGAAAAGTTAAGAAAATGTTTAAGCAATAATTAATAAATAAAAAAAATCTTTGTCTCACCAATTCAAATTAATTAAACATTTTCTTCAAATCTGTTGCTTAAACTTGCCATTTCCAGATTCTTTTTAAATTTAATTAACTTTTTTTATTCGTGCTCGTCTTATCACAAATTATAATTGTGGTTTCTTGATATTTTCAAGAGTTTATTTTTCATTTATTGATTGTTAAAAAATCATTTGCACATTTGCTTTGATTTTCCTCCAGACACCACACAATGGTGTGGCGAAATATTTAAATATAAAAAAAATTTGTTTAATATTTATATAAAGTTCTTGTGATTTAATTTCCGCCGGGACGTTATACTACTTTGTTGTGCCGCCATTTTGGTAAACATTATTCTGGACAGTTCATATTTGGAAATCGTGAAGTAGTCACGTGAAAAATTTATTATGGAAAAAATATTCGATAAACCCACGTGTTTTAATCGTTAAAATATTTTATCAAAATACATCATTGATCACTGTGACGCTGGGAAAGTTAGGTGAAATTTTTGGGAGAATTTTTGTGATAACAAAACGCAGTATTTATCGTTTAATGAATGATTTTGAAAAAAAGAGGGTCTGTAGGTGATAGACCCAAGCATGGACCATAACGTACTGCAAGATCGCCTGAAAACATTGGTGACGCTCAAGAAAATGTTCAAAACAATCCATCAACCTTAATTCAACGCCATGCTCAGGAGTTTGGTCTTCAAAATACAAATTTGACCACAATTTTGCACCAGGATTTGCATTCGTTTCCATATAAAATTCAGTTGACAGAAGAGCTTCTTCCACAAGACAATTTACGGTGTTACAGCTCGCCCATGACAACCCCGATTTTCATAAAAAAATCATAAGGAGTCACGAGGTACATTTTTGAATGGATACGTAAACAAACAGAATAGTCGGTTCTGGGGAATGGGAAACCCTCAAATTATTCACAACAGTCACCTTTGCATCCATTAAAAGTAACAGTCTGGTGTGCAAATTAATCAGGAGGAATCAATGGACTTTACTTCTTTGAAAATGAAAACGTCGTAACGGTAAATGTGAATAGGAACCGATATCGTGATAACGCCACAACTGCATGCATTTTTGTTTTTTGTATAAAGAATAGTAGCACTTCCGTCAACAATGCCTTTTTAGTTTATTAGTAAAGTAATAAAGAAGAGTTGGTACAGATGTTGAAAGTAGAAGAATAGTTACGGAAATTAAATGTCGTATAAGATCGCACAGCGACCAGTGACAATGCCTTCATCATTGAGAAGCCCCACCGACAGTCAACTTTTATTTTGTAGTGAAAAACAGCCAAAGTTTTTGTTGGGAATCGAACCCACAACCCCCAGTCTTAGAAGCTAGTACACTATCTGCTAGCCTACAGGGGCACCTGGGTTTGGTTAACAGGTGGTCTCAACAAGACGCTGCCACATCGCATGCAGCCAGGATTATAAAGAAATGACTGTGAGACCTCTTTCGCCTCCATGGTCGTCTCATTTGACTGTTCCAGACTTCTTTTTGTGGGCATAGCTGAAAAGCTAGGTTTGTGCAAACAACCCAAAAACCCTTGAGCAACTCAAACAAAATATTTGTGATGATATTAAAAAAACATCGCGTAAAATGTGTGAGAATGTAATGAAAAATGTGCTCAAAATGGCTCGCATTTGTGAGGCTAACAGACATTTGGCGGACATTTGTCTAATATTGTATCCCAGACATAATTGCCGACATCAATTAAAACATTTATCAATATGATAACCATTCTGTTTCATTTACTCAAAAATTATAAACAAACAAGATAGTATACCTTCCCGGGGGACACCCTGTAAAATTAAAATAAACTATAATTATAATTTCAACTGAATAAAGTCTTAAAAATATAATTCAATCATAATATGATTAAATTATGGTTACCCAACCTCGTTACCGTCTTTCTGTGCTGGAGAGTGGAAATTGACTATTGCAACACTGTAGTGTTGAATCTGTGCTTTTTTTTAACTCTTTTTACATATCACTCATTTCTTACTATGAACTCAATCCCTTTTTGCTAAGCAGGTTGGATGACGCCAAAGGAGACTGAAGTCCTTACATTTTGGGGCAAAAATATCTAATAGGAATCTTTAAGAATTACTCTTCCTACCACCCAACCCAACCATCTTCAGCACAATCCATTAGATGCATAAGAGAACATAATCAAGTGGTGGGTGGCTGCATAAAAAATCCATAAATCAGAGATAATCAATTATGAACTTAAGCTTAAGTAAAGTTTTTCATAATATAAATTACCGCACTACTGTAACTTGTGCGGAAAGAATAGCTAACGATGATGATTTCCTGTTGCTTTTATTCTATTTTGGTTTAAAGACTTCTTATTCACAAAATGTTATCAAACTTGTAACGTTATCAAACTTGTAACAACGTAACTAATTACGAAATCTAACAATTAATTTGAAAATTTAGTAGAGAATATAGAGAAATAGCACACTCTGTTAAATAAATTGTTAATACAAAAATTTGAGTGTTGTTGTTTGTGTCCTTAATGATAGATGGTATTTTGACTGTTGTTGTTGTTGTTGTTTTTGTTGGTGTTATTGTTTTTCGTCTTTAGTTCATTGAATTTAGAGTATGTTAAAATTATCATTAAGGATATTTCGTAATAAAAAAGTGGTCTCACGCTAATAAAGTCAGTGTGAAATGTGTGAGGAAAATTAGCAAAAATTATTGAATGATTTTTTGTTGAAATTATTTTCTATTTGACTTTTAAAGGTCATAAGGTCATTAGATCACTATAAAGCAAAAAAATATTTAAAGCTAATTCTAGCATTGTTTCTTCAGCATTACCGTTTTGTCAAGCAGTTGATTGATGTAGGGTGTTTTTATAAAACAAAAAAGAAACAATCAATGGATTAACTGTCAGGCGAACTGCGATCTGTATGATCTGTATTCTGTGGCAAATTATCATAACTAGAATAATGACTGAACAGCGCTGCTAAATTATTCAGATAATTTTCGAAAATTGTCTGAATAATGATGAAAATTTTACAGAAAAATTATGACATAAAAATTTTCTGTAGAATATTGTGATTGACAAAATGTTTATAGAAAAATTATGACTTATGCAATTTTTATTAAAAAAAATAATGACTGATGATTTCTGTAGGAAAATTATGACCGATGCAATTTTTATAAAAAAATTTGGTGGTGAAATTTTTATAAAAAAATTTTAGTGAAGAAATTTTTATAAAAAAATTTGAGTGATGAAATTTTTATAAAAAAATTTGAGTGAAGAAATTTTTATAAAAAAATTATGACTGTTGAAATTTTTATAGGAAAATTATGACTGATGAAATTTTTATACAAAAATTTTACTGATGAAATTTTTATAGAAAAATTTGAGTGATGAAATTTTTATACAAAAATTTGAGTGCTGAAATTTTTATAAAAAAATTTTAATGATGAAATTTTTATAAATAAATTTGAGTGATACATTTCTATAGGAAAATTATGACTGATGAAATTTTTATAGGAAAACAATGACTGACGAAATTTTTATACAAAAATTTTACTGATGAAATTTTTATAGAAAAATTTGAGTGAGGAAATTTTTATACAAAAATTTGAGTGATAAAATTTTTATTAAAAAATTTGAGTGGTGAAATTTTTATACAAAAATTTGAGTGATGAAACTTTTATAAAAAAATTTTAGTGATGAAATTTTTATACAAACATTCGAGTGATGAAATTTTTATAAAAAACTTTCAAGTGATGGAATTTTTATAAAAAACTATGATTGATGATATTTTTATACAAATATTAAAGTGATGAAATTTTTATAAAAAAATTTGAGTGATGAAATTTCTATAGGAAAATTATGACTGTTGAAATTTTTATAGGAAAATTATGACTGATGAAATTTTTATACAAAAATTTTACTGATGAAATTTTTATAGAAAAATTTGAGTGATGAAATTTTTATACAAAAATTTGAGTGCTGAAATTTTTCTAAAAAAAATTTTAATGATGAAATTTTTATAAATAAATTTGAGTGATAAATTTCTATAGGAAAATTATGACTGATGAAATGATTATAGGAAAATAATGACTGACGAAATTTTTATACAAAAATTTTACTGACGAAATTTTTATAGAAAAATTTGAGTGATGAAATTTTTGTACAAAAATTTGAATGATGAAATTTTTATAGAAAAATTTTAGTGATGAAATTTCTATAGGAAAATTATGACTAATGAAATTTTTATAAAAAAATTATGACTGATAAAATTTTTATAGGAAAATTATGACTGATGAAATATTTATAGGAAATTTATGACTAATGAAATTTTTTTAGGAAATTTTCTATAGAAATATTCTGTGTGATGCAAGTTTTATTGCATTATGAATCAAAAATCATATCTGGCAAAAGTCCACCAAAACCACGCTGACCGATGTCGATTCTTTCATCAAAGGTTTTAATCACTTTTTGGCAAAATGGCGCTCCTATTTCATTAATTACACCATCGATTTTAAGTTTTGAGGCTGAAATCGATTCGAATGGCTCCGTATAGACTTTGTCTCCTTAACATAGCCCCACAAAAAATAATCCAGTGGTGTTAAATTTTACCATCTGGATGGACACTTCACAGCTAATGGTCGTAAAGTTATGCGATCGGGTAATTTGTTGTGCAATAAGTTGAGCGTTTGATTAGCTGTGTGACATATGGCACCTTCATATCAGAACCACATGTCAGTGATATTCACTTCGTCAATAATACGGCATTTCCAGTATAAGCTGTAGAAGAAAACGGCCTGATCAATTCTCCAGATCACATAGCGCACCATATAGTGTCACGCTGAGCATGCAAAGACTGCTCAATAATCGTTTTAGGATTTTCAAAAGTCTACGGAATCTCACCGTTATTACATGTGTCAACGGGGGTAAAAGGAAGTCCAGTCCCCTTCAAGGCTAGTAGGCGCCAACTGGACAATTCCGCTATATTTCCACAGGACTCAGTAAAGCCCCAAAGTTCAGCTTTTTAGTCTTTTAGCTGTTCGTTGAATGATTATTAAGGTTGGCCCTTCGGGAGTATCGTGGTGGCTCGTTTGAGTTGTGTTGGTCGGATCATTCACAATGGACGCAAGGAATGGTCCAAGTCCAGTGAGCATGAATGCCGTTGTGTTCTTAATTATATTAAGCTTTATGTGTTCTGGACCAGTAGTTGGATAGTCTCCAACTCTTCAGCAAGGAGTGAAGGCTGCGGCCTGCTCCGGACTTTTGAAGTTGCAACTAGGAGTGACTGGAGAATAAACGTATTTGAAGCCTTTCTAGGGCGAGGATGACGCTACATTTCATCCTCAGTGGTATGATCCACCATCTGGCGTACACAGCTAGATACAAACATAAATCCTATCATGCACGCATGTTGTTGGCGTTGCAACAATGAAAAACAAACTTCTTGTTTAAAAATCCCTCTAGTTTCTCTATGGCAACATAAAGTTAGTGATTTATCTTAACAACTAAAGTTTTGAAGGCCAAATTTTTGGATTGTAAAATAAATTCTTAATATTTTTTAATATAATTCTATTAGGAAACAAAGTGTCCTTATCATTTATATGCGCACTATAAATTTCTCTTAGTACGCATTTCTTTCATGAATTTTTCAGTTCGATGGTAATGAACTTATTTGCTTATTTCCTTGTTGTTATTCTTATTGTAGAACCGGAGATAATTAGGATTTTAGCTTTAATAAATGAAGTTATCTTTTGCCTGAAGCGCATAACGCAAAGAAAACGTTTGTAAATGACAACTTAAAATTGAAAATGATGAATGAAACACAAATTTACTTCTTCTGTGTGTGTCTGTCTTAATGGATGTTTGTAATTCAATTCAAATTTATTTATTTTATGAATGACTGAATATATCTTTGATTTCTTTTGCATTATTAAAGTATATTTAAATAATTCTTGGAAAAAACCCGAATTTAAAAAGCAGAGAGCAATTTAAGTGATACAAATTCGTAAGTGGCCACAGTGTTACGCATTTTATGTAATTTTAAAGTTCACATCTAAAAAGTTGAAACAGATACGAGTCAATTTAGCTATTGTAGTGAGCAAAATAATTTAAGAAGGCAAATTCATACAATTTCAATTAATGTTACGTATGGTGCACCCTTTAGTTTCCAATTTTTAACTTAGCGGATACAATAATAGATATTCTGTATCTGCTTTAAAAATTCAAGAGATAAAGCCATACACGTCATATAAAGCAGCCCTTTAGGAACACCCTAGCTCTATCGCTAAATATAGAATTCCTGACCATGGCTGCTCAAACGTTAATAATCTCGTATCGTATAAGGAGTTCCCCCTTTCTTTTAAGCCTTTCCATAGAAACTATTCTATTTTCTATAAATAATTTTCATCAGCTACAATTTTTACCACAGAAAATTTTCATTAGTCATAATTTTTCTAATTAAAAACATCATCACCGATAATTTTTCTAAACAAAATTTCAGCAATCAAAACTTTTCTATCGAACAATTTTATCAGTTTTAATTTCTCAATAAAAAAGAATCTTGTCACAATTTTATAAAAGAAATTTCATTAGCTATAACTTTCCTAAAAATATTTTCTAGAAAGAAATATTTCATATCATAATTTTTTTATAAAAAATTCATGTCATTATTCTCCTAAAAAATTTTTATCAGTCACATATTTTCATTATTCATAACTATTTACAAAAATAAATTCTTGTCTCAAATATTCTATAAAACAATTTTCATTAGTTATAACTTTGCGCAAGGAAATTTTATTTCATAATTCATAAATTTCTATGAAAATTTTCGTCAGTCATAATTTTTCTATAAAAATTTCATGTTATAATTGTTCTGAAAAAATTTCATTAGTCACCAATTATCAAAAAACATTTTCCTAAGTAATTATTCCCTAAAAGAAATTTCATGTCTCAAATTTTCTATAGAAAATTTTTGTCAGTTATAATTTTTCTTTAAAAAAATTTTCATTAGTCTTAATTTTTCGCATAATATATTTCTGTGATAATTTAACTACAAATTTCATTTTATATAAAAAAAAAAAATTAAAAAAATCTATAGAAAGCTCTCATCAGTCATATTTTTCTATAGAAATTGTTTCCGTGATAACTTTTCTATAGAATTGCATTAGTCATAACTTTTATTTAAAAATTGTATCAGTCATAATTTTTGCTATAGAAATTTCTTCAGTCATAATTTTAGTATAGAAATTGTTTTCTTACAATATTGCTTCAGTCATAATTTTTCTATAAAAATTGCATCAGTCACAATTTTCCGTACAAATTGCTTCAGTCATAATTTTTCTCCAGAAACTACATCAGCCATAGTTTTTCTAAAAATATTGCTTTCCATAACTTTTCAATAGAAATTATATCAGTCATAAATTTTGTATAAAAATTTCATCATTCGAAATTTTTTTGTAAAAATTACATCAGTCATAATTTTTCTATTAAAATTGCACCCGTCATAATTTTAGAAAAAAAATTCCGTCAATTTTTGAGAATTTTTTCTATAGAAAATTACCATGATATAATAAATTTTTTAAGAAATTTAATCAGACATAATTTTTCTAAAACAAAAATTCATTAGTAATAATTTCTCTATAAAAAAAATTTTGTATAAAAAATATTCATCAGTCATAATTTGTCGAAAGAAGTATCAACAGTTACCATGAATTTTCCAGCTAAACTTTATGAGGCATAATATTTCTAAAAGAAAAATATTTAGCAGTCACTTTTCATCAGTCATAATTTTCTTATATATTATTTGTAATAATTTTACTACAAAACAAATATTTCATCAATCATAATTCTTATAAAAAAAAATTTCATAATATAATTATTTTGTAGAAAATGTTTAGTAGTCATATCCAGTTAAGAAAAAATAGTTTTTGTAAAGAATTTCTACAAAGAAAATTTCATTACTCACAATTTTGCCTTTAAAAATTTCAAGGTTATAATTTTTCCATAAAAAAATCAGCAACAAATTTAAAAAAAAAAAAATTTCATTATGTTTTAATGAATTATGAATAATTCTATATGATTAATTCTCTAAGAAAATCTCAGCAGTAAAAATTTCTATCAAAACTATTTTATTAGTGACAATATTTTTACATATATTGCATCAGTCATGATTTTTCTATAAAGAAAATATCATTGAGTATAACTTATCATTCATAAATTCCTATATTTTATTTTTCTATATTTATCATTTTACGTAAAAAAAACAGTCATCAGTCACAATTTTTCTATACAAAATTTTCATCAGTCGTGTTTTACTCTAGTTTTATTTTTCTAAAATTTTTCATCTGTAATACATTTTTCATAAATTTTGACTGTACAACCAAAATTTTTCTCCAACAATTATTTCATCGGTCATAATTTTTCTGTAGAAACTTATCATCATTTAACAAATGGCAAAATTTATGACGTCAACTCTCCTCTACTTTTTTAGGCATAATTTTTCCAAAAAAATCTGTGCACTCACAATTTTATTTTTAGATGAATTTTATTGATTACGACTCATCATTATTCCTATATTTTATGAGTCATAATTTTTCTAAAAAAAATTCATCAGTCATAATTTTTTATACAAAATTTTCATCAGTCGTAGTGCTCTTGATTTAGAAAAAAATTTTTTAGTCCGAATTTTTCTAAAAAATTTCATCTGTAATATAAATTTTTCATGATTTTCACTAATCAAAATTTTTCTCAGTCATTATTTTTTGGTAGAAATTTATAATCATTTAAGAAATGGCGAAATTTTTAACATCAACAGGAGCTCATTAGTCACTATTTTTCAAAAAAATTTCTGCACTCAATATTTTGTTTTCAGATCAAGTTTATTGGTCATAATTTTTCGTCAAAAATAATTTTGTCAGTCAGTCATAGTTCATCAGTCATATTTTTCCTATATTTCATCAGTCTTAATTTTAAGAAAAAATCTCTGCACTAACAATTTTGTTTTTACATGAACTTTATTGGTCATGAGTTTTCCCAAAAAATAATTTTGGCAATCATAATTCATCAGTCATTTTTTCCTATATTTTATCAGGCATAAATTTTCTAAAAATATAATTCATCAGTCAAGATTTTGGTAGTATTTTTGATTTAGAAAAAAATTCCTTAATCATAATTTGTCTAAAAAAATTCATTTGTTAAAAATTATTCATAATTTTCACCAATCAAAATTTTTCTACAAAAATGTTTCATCAGTCATAATTATTCTGCAGAAATTTTTCATAATTTTAGAAGCGATGAAGTTGTGAAATAATAAATATGACGGCGAAATTTATGACGTCAACCGTAGAAACTGTCAGTAGAAACTGTCAAAGAAATACAGATCATGTGTTACGAAAGGCATAAAATTTGACAACAGTCTACTATCAAGATGATATGATTCTCTCTTTAACTTAGAGAGAATTTAACTCTGGGGAATATAAATATTAAATTAAATATTGTAGACATGTGGGTGGTATACAGGGTGAGCTGGAGTAATTTTAATTATATTTTTATTAAAATTCATTGATCCTGTGTTAAAAGAAATTTGCTACTTTAAATTTATTTACTTTAATGTGAGAAATTTCTCACTTTAGTTACAGAAATTTAAACGTCTAAAACAATTGAAGCAAAAAGTTCAATTTTTTTCTGTTATCTATAACTTTGATTTTTTCATGCTTGACACATTTAGAGGGTTTTACTTTTATTTTATTCTGTCACACTGAAATCATTGGATGATATTGTCACTTGAAGAGTCATTGCCATTGTCATTGAAATTGAGATTGTGTTATTGAGATTGCCATCGACAGCAGCATTTGGGTTTTTTGTTTTGCTTCGTTATTATTGAATTTAGATTAAGAGCCCTTAATACTCCTTTTCACACACACACACACACACACACACACACACATACACACACACATACAAATACATTCACATTGTTTTAGTCTTTTCCTGCTTAGAGTTGTTGTCGTTGTTCTTTTACTCCATAATTGATAACTGAGCACAAATTAGAGATGAGTGGCATTTAAGTGTTATTTGCAGCAACTGTTTAATCACTTTTTACAGAGACGAGCGAAAAAATAATGCTGGTGTTGATTTAAATAAGGAAACAAGACGTAACATTTGGTAACATTCTCCGGAGACAAGAAACAATTGTCGTTCAGAGTTGCCATTTTTGTTTGTTTTTTTCTTTTATTAAAATTCTTTTTATAATTTTTCTCAGCAAAATATGCTGGAGACTTCTTTAATGCCATTTTCTTTAATTCGCTATGGGCATCGGGCGCTATGTGATCGGGTGAGTGCAGAAGGAGATTAATTCCAAATACATGCGTGATAACAGTTACGTCTATATCTAGCTGTGTAAGCCATAACCAGACGGTGGATCATACCACTGTGGATGAAATATAGCGTCATCCTCACTCTAAAAGGCCTTCAGATACGTATATCGCCCAGTCACTGATAATTGCAACTGCAAAATCAGTTATAATTTGCTTATAAAACCACAGGCTCTGCATATGAGCCTCATCAGTTGTTATGTCAATTATGAGTCACACCTCGACATTTGTTGTCCAACTTTAGTTCATTATTCTTTGTTTCTATATTTAAGTAATTCAGAGATGGAGAGTTACAGAATTAAGCAGCGTGTTAGGAATGTTAAACTCTTTTCCAAATATGAGTGTTCAAATACAAATGCATTTCGTTCACTTGTGAGCAAAATTTCAACACACCCGTTCTGTAGCAACTATGAAACACCTGTGTATGCTCGTTCTGTTCATTCTGCGTAAAACATTTCTGTTGTTCGCAGTAGTGTGGTAAATGAGCTATCAATCGTGACTCAGCGTCATCCGAACAATTGAACATTTCACGAACATCACTGATGCGAATTTTGAATAAAGACTCCAATTTATACGCTTAAAAGGTTCAATGGGTTCAAGAGCTGAAACCTACAGATAATTTCAAGCCTTGTCGTGGAATAAATGGAGACTTTACGAGGAAAACAATCTTGACCGGCGGGCATCATTTAAGCTAAGTGGATTCGTTAAGAAACAAAATTTCCACATTAGGGCAAATGAGAAGCCGTGAGTGATTGTTGAAGAGTCGTTATATTTACAAAGAATGACTGTTAGGTGCGTTTATGGGCTGGCGACATTATCGGAAATGAACGCAGCCAAGCAGTTACCGTGAATGCTGTTTACTATCCCAAAATTTTGGCAGAAATTTAGGAACTAGAAGATATGGGATTCCCATAGGAGGATGCCACTTGCCATACAGTTAACGAAGCAATAGTTGGCTTGTGCGCGAAATTTAAAGACTGTGTTTTATGTTACTTGGTCATCACGATCATGTGACTTTTGATATTGTGAGATTCCTTTCTTTTTGGGAAAATTTAAAAAAGGAAAAAGTATACGTCAATAAGCCAAGAATAATTTTTAAAAATAAAGGGTGAGACAGTGGCACACATAACGTCTTCGAACCTCAATTAGATCTTAGCATAACTGAAAATATGAACCATCGGATAGAGCTATGTCACCGAGGTGGTTGCGAACATTTGGCGGACATTTTATTTCACACCGAATTATTATAGTTCCTTCGATTTTAATAATAAAAAATATTAAATTTCTTTCTCTTTACAGTTAGCATCGATCATTTTGGTTAGACCACCACCACCCAGGGCACGACAGTTTTGACATTTAGTTTTTTGACGTATTATTCGCACGAAATCGCCTTAAAGTAATTAAAATCCCCTATGAAAATAGCGGTTCTGTTAAAGTTAAATTTCGAGATATTTTCGGACATCATAATCGTTCTTCTTTTGGTCGTTTGGTCGTTAAATTTAAGTCAACAGGCTCGATATAAAATGAGTGAACACCATGGCATGTTTGATCGTTTTGTTGTTTAACTCAAAACGTCACAGCTGTGAGCCAGAGTGTTGAAGCAGATCCAAAATTCTGAACTTCTCGACGCTACTAACAATTGGGATTATCCAAAATTACCACATTGTGTATTTTGCTTAAGGATTTGACTTTGAAGCCTTACAAGATTTAACTGGTGCAGGACTTGAAAGCCGACCGAGCAGTCTCATCGCTGTAGATTGGCTTAATTTATTCAGGAACATGGTTTTTCTAAAAAAAAACACAATTTTTTTAGACGAAGCTCATTTTCATTTGTCAGGATCTGTCAACAAGCAAAATTGCCGCATTTGGGCTGTTGAAAATCCTAGAGTGATTATTGAGAAGCCTTTGCATGCTCAACGTGTTACGGTCTGGAAGCGTGATTGGGCCGTTTTTTGGGCTCGAAATCTCGTAACGGTCAATGGATCACGCTATCGCCAGATGCTATCAACTCATTTTAACCTATTATTGACGACGTGAATATCAACTGCCATGTGGTTTCAAGAGGATGATGCCATATGTCACACAACCAATGAGACGAACAATTTATTGCTAACAAAATTTCCCGATCGCATAAAATCACGACAATCAGCAGTTAGGTGGCCAACCAGATCGTGTGATTTAACATCACTGAAATTTTTTTGGTGAGGCCATGTTAAGGACAGAGTATATGCGAGGCCAATCGAATCGATTTTAGCCTTAAAACTCAAAATCCGTGATGTGCCATTTTTTTACGACCATTAGCGGTAAAGTGGCCAACCAGATGGTGTAATTTAACACCACTGGATTATTTTTTGAAAGGCTATGTTAAGGACAGAGCCTATACGAAGCCATTCGAATCGATTTCAGCCTTCAAATTGAAAATCCATGATGTAATTAACGTAATATGGCCGCCATTTTGCCAAAAAGTGATTAAAAACTTTTATAAAAGTATCGACATCTGCCAGGGTGGTCGTGGTGGTCATTTGCCAGATATCATTTTTCATTCATAATTCATCTTCAGAAACATTTATTTTTGCTTTAGAGAATGCAATTTTTAATTTCTCTTCCATAAAATTCTTTTCATTCTCATGACATTACATTATCAGGCTGATTGCAGTTGAGTATTTTAGTAAGTGAAATTTGATGATTTACAGATGTATAGAGGATGCTACAACAACAAGTATAAATATTAAAAATTAAGAAATTAAAGGGTGTGATACCTGAAATATGCAAATCGATAAATTTGTATAGACTTAAGTTTTAAACGGTTAGAGAAAAATGATTTAAAATTTAAATAAAATATTTATCACAATTATTATTTTAAATTCGATGAGCCTCTCTCCGCTGGCCAGAATGTTTTCGTAATACGGTTGGTTTTCCAAAAAGTATCACAATTACTTATTAAATATATTCGTTGGATAAGTGATAAAGTTTTTTTATCATTTAATATTTTTTTTTAAATTTTTCTAAAATCCCTTTTTTACTTATCGCTGCGATATCCTTTCAATCAACTTTCAGCCGCTGCTGTGTTTGTGATGATGCGCCTTAATGTTTTAAATAGAAATTTATTCTTCAGCTAGAAACCCTTTTGTCTACGAGGGATCATTATGCGCATACTTCGTCATTAGAAATTGTGAAAATAAAAATGAGATTCCATCCTTTATTTTGTGATAGAACAATTATTTTGAGAATTGCAGGACATACGTTTTCCTAGATATTTGAAGAAATTATTTTGAAATATCTTTATTGCATTATGGAATTTGTTATAAAAACGCAAATAAAGGGATCAAAATGACCTTGAACTTTAATAAACACAAAAAAAAAGGAAAAACAAAATTGCAATCTAATACAACCTTCATTATTGTTAACATTATTATAAACAAAGGAGAGCCACAAACATACACACACACACACACACACATATACATAACAACGCATATTCTAAGAATCATTCATACAAACATACACACACACACACATGTAAATGTTTTAGTGTATTACAAAATAATTCCCAGAATAAATATGAAAACAATTGGTGACTTTAGTGGAAAGAAATAAAAAGCTGAATTAAAAAAAAATAAAAGAAGAAGAAAAATGTTCTTACACAATTAGCCTTCAACTCAGCCTTGGCTGTCATTGCAACATGTAACACTAACAGCAACAACAACAACAACAATCACAATTATAACATAAAAAAAAGGTTTATTCTTTTTAAACAAATAGGAAGTTGGAACTGCAGTTATCACATAACGAACGTGTTAAAATAGCATTTGAATAAATATTAAATAAAATTTTAAATTCATATTTTTACACCAGCTTTATGGCTTAGCAATGGAATTCTTTTAAATAAATTTACTTGTATACAAATTAAACTGTTATTTATTTAAACTATAAATTAAATAAATATTTTTTTTTTTATTTAAAATAAAATTTTGTTTTTCGTTTTTTAAATTTAATTTCTTTTTAAATAAAAATTGTTTTTTTTTAACTTTTTTATGACTCACTGACAGTAGCACCGAAAATTAGATATTCGTCCTGTCAAATTTTTTTTTTATAGTGAGTAGAATTTCATGTGATTTTAAGAATTACAAAAGCTTAAACATTTTCTTTTCAATTTGTTTTATCAATTATTTAATAGAATTATTTTGCACCCCCCCAAAATATGCTTTAATTTTTATGTAAATAAGGGAAACAAAACATATGCTTCACAAAAAAATATTTGTTAACACAGTACAACACATAATTTTAGAACTTCACCAATGCTTCTCCATTGGCATGGTTATCTGGTGGAACGAACCTCTCTCCTTGTTCGTCAGATTCGTGGGATATTTGTGCAAAATAGTACCAATAAATCCTTTTTCCTTTTAGCATGGTCACCTGGTAGAACTTAACTTCTTTTGCGTGCGATTCCTGAGATAATTGTGCCAAAAAAGAGATCAATAAATCCCTTTTCCATTGGCATGGTCACCTTGTAGAACAAACCTCTCTTCTGGTTCGTCTGATTCTTGAGGTTATTGTGCCAAAAGCCTTAAATGAATGAATCTCTTTGCCATTAGCATGGTCACCTGGTGGAATGAACCTCTTTCGTTGTTCATCCGATTCTTGAGGTTTTTGTGCCAAAAAAACTTTCACTCAATCTCTTTTCCATTGACATGATGACCTGGTGGAGAGAACCTCTCTCCTTGTATGTCCGATTCCTGAGGTAATTGTTCCAAAAGCTTTGAATGACTCTCTTTTCCATTAGCATGGTCACCTGGTGGAGCAAACCTCTCTCCGTGTTCTTCCGATTACTAAGGTATTTGTGCCAAAAAGATATCAATGAATCTCTTTTACATTGGCATAGTCCCCTGGGGGAACCTCTCTCCCTGTTCGTTCCATTCCTGAGGTAATTGTGCATAGAAGGTATTTATGAATCACTTTTCCATTTGCATTATTACCTGGTAGAATGGCATTCATGCCCTAAAAAGGTAACCACCTCGTGAAAGGAAACTTTCTCCTTCTCGGTCGATTCCTGCGATATTCGTGCCAGAAAGCTGTTAATAAATGTCTTTTCAATTGGTATGTGGCACCTCTCTTCTTGTTCCTGAGATAATTGTGCCAAAAAGTATTAATAAAACTCCTTTTTGTTGGCATGGCCACCTGGTGGAACGAAACTTTCTCGTTATTCGTCCGATTCCTGAGATAATTGTGCCAAAAAGCTATCACTGAAAATCTTTACCATTACCATGGTAACCTGGAGAAACGAAACTCTTTCTTTGTTCGTCCGATTACTGAGGTATTTGTACCAAGAAGCTGTCTATGAATTGCTTTCCCATTAGCATGGTCACCTGATGAAACGAAACTCTTTCCTAGTTCGTGCAATTCCTGATGTGTTTGTGCCAAAAAGGTATCAACGAATCGATTTTCCATTGGCATGTCCATCTGGTGTAACGAACCTCTCCTTTTTTTGTTGCACTGATTCCGGAGGTATTTGTGCCAAAAAGTTATTTCCCATTGGCATGGTCAACTGGGGGAACCTGTCTCCTTATTCGTCCGGTTCCTGAGATAATTGTGACAACAAAGTATCAGTGAAACTCTTTCTATTGGCATGGTTGCCTGGTGCAATAAACCTCTTTCCTTGTTCGTCCGATTTCTGAGATAATTGTGCCAAAAGGGTATCAATGAAACTCTTTCCATTGGCATGGTCACCTGGTGCAACGAAACTCTCTCGTTATTCGTCCGATTCCTGAGATTATTGTGCCAGAAAGATATCAATGAAACTCTGTTTTCATTTGCATGGTCACCTAGTGGAACGAAGCTCTTATCCTTGTTCGTCCGATTACTGAGGCATTTGTACAAAGAAGGTGTCTATGATCTGCTTTCCCTCTTTCCTTATTCGTTGAACGAATCCCTCTTCTTATTCGTCCGAATCCTAAGGTACTTGTGCTATAAAGGTAGCGGCTGTGCTTTGTCAACGGAATAAAAATTTTGAAAATTAACTCGGCATTTTTGATATGATGTTGCGCTGACATTTTGTTCTACAACTTTTTACGCATCAGAAAAGCTGTTCAAATTTCTGAATTTTTTTGTGATAGTACGTCCCATCTTAACCACAATAAAATTTATTTCGATTTGTGTTATCAGTTTTGCTGCATTATTGACAATATCGAGTGTCCAATCTGTATTATTCAGAGATACAGTATCCATACTCGGAATTTAAGGTGAATGGATTACAGTGGGAATGAAGGTGAAAATATGTAATTTTGTTTTAAATTACTGTCTTAGTAAACGCAAAATGTATAGCTTTGTCAGGTATACGTATTGTGAGGATATTTATAAGAACTTTTGCCCACTATATTCGGCGTAAAATTTGCATCACTTAAATCTGTTTCATCAAAATAATGACGACAATACGCTGTTTCAAAGACTTCACTAAAAAGGTGTTTTAGGATCCTGTTTATCTATTTTTGGGACGATCTGGCCACAAACGCAGCAAAGAGTATCCAATTTTGGGCGCTTGTTATTTTCTATATTAAAATATTCAATGCTCTTCTGGTTTTAAAATATAATTTACTTTGAACAAAATGATTCTTTATTCCACAGCCATTAGAGTATCAATGCAGCCAACTTGACATAATGAATGATGCAGAAAAGTTCCTAATTTTTGGGGCTTCTTTAACGTGCAATTCTCTGAACTGAGTTCCAAAATTATGTGTTGTACTGTCTTATTTAAGACATAAATTACTCAACAAAAATTTTAATACATAAAAAATTAACTTTAAAAAATGAAAAAAAAAATCAGATTTGAGTTTTAAATAAATGAGCTAAAATGAGTGTTGCACAGTGTAACAACATTTAAATAAATTTTTGCATTATTATTTGTTTTTTCATAACCTACTTTCAGCTCACGCAGGATTTTTTAAGGCAATGAGAGTGAGATTTAAATTTAAATTTATTTCCTTATTTTGGAAACAGCAAAAACTCAATGAGGATACTGGTTTCGTCCTTTGCCGATCAAGATATTTTAATATTATTAATATCACGATTGTAAAAGTTCTTTGTATTTAAATCCTTTTTATTTGTTACAAATTATTTAATTTAACATGTCAATTGCCTTAAGCAGAACAAAACAAAGTTATGATGCGAGGTCTGTTCAGTAGAAAAGCTGAATTTTCATAAATTTCAAAAAATAATTATTTATCAATTTTTATTTTGTCCTCTTTGAAGAATTCCCCTCCTAGTTCTGATATTCACTTTTGGTATGTCCTTAAGCTCTCTCAGCGAGTCGGTTTTTTTTGCTTAATGGTTGCCAAACGCTGTCCCTTCACGCCCGTGAGTTTTGGCTACAGGAAAAAGTCGCAGGAGCTGAATGTGGTGAACACGTTGGCTTAACTTCGTTATTATTATTACGACTCAGCAATGACGAGTGAGGAGGTATATTATAGTGATCCAAAAGTCACGAACTGTTTCGGATTTTTTTTTTTTCGCTTCAAGATAAAAATCCTGATTAAACGCCCATGGAAATTGAGGACAGCAGTATACAGATCTTTCACATTTGACCGAACTTGAGTTTTTTTTTTGTTTTTTGGTCTTGGCTCTCCTTGGGTCTTCTCTTAAAGCCAATGGATTTTATTTTCGTTATTTTTACGACTATGATTAATGAAGTTTTAAAAGCAAATAATTATCAGTAACTAAATAAAAGAAACGACCCATTGTGCATTTTAAACTCTGCATTGTTTTCTAATAAAGCTAATACACACATAAGGCAACAACAACATGCTTATAAGAAATTCTACCAAATAAGATAAACAATAGAAAACAAAACAAAACCCACAGCCAATTTAGGGCGATGTGAGTGGTCGGTCGGCTTCAATTCCTGCACTAGTTGCATCTTGTAAGGCTTTAAAGTTAAATTCTTACGTAAAATTCGCCATGTGGTAGTTTTAGATAACTTTAATTGTTGAGAACGTCGAGGAATTGCCAATTTCGGATCTGCTTCAACACTGTGATTCACGGCTGTGATGTTTTCAGTTGAACGACCCAGTCGAACACGCGTTAGTGTTCGCACATTTTGTCGAGACTCCAATTAAATGACCAAATTCTTAATAGCGATATCAGAAGGACGATTATGTTGTCCGAAAATATCACGGATTTTATGAAATGTAACTTTAACGGAACCACTATTTTCATAGTGGATTTTCATTATTTTAATGCGATTTTCGTGGCGAAATTGAATTCATTGTAAGATATCCCAATGCATCTACTAAGAATACGTCAAAAAGCTAAATGTCAAAACTATCATGTTGTTGGTGTTGCCACAATTGAAAAACAAACTTTTTGTTGAAAAACCCGATATAAATTTTGATTTTGAAATAGATATTGCACCGAAGACAGATGCCTGTTATTATTTTGTGTGTTTAGGGTTATTTAGAAAGTATTAGAAACTACGTAATTTGTAAAAAGACACAATAGGTCTTTTCGTTCACTTTTTTTTACGGATAAATATTTGCTTTTTTAAAATTTAAACACAACATCTTTGTAACAATATTTC
The DNA here is from genome assembly GCA_030448955.1 of Trichopoda pennipes. Lineage (NCBI taxonomy): Eukaryota > Metazoa > Arthropoda > Insecta > Diptera > Tachinidae > Trichopoda > Trichopoda pennipes. The sequence continues at coordinate 4,380,253 of JASKUP010000021.1, read as the reverse complement.
TAGTAAGATTTAAGATTAATTTCTTATTTTATTATAAAAGTTTTTATTATCGTGGATAGCAACGTTATAGTGAAGTAGATACACAGCTACAATTTTCTAATTCGAAAGATGAAAAAAATTTCACGTTTTTACTATATTAAATTTTTGAGTATAAAAACAGTTACATTTTTTATGCTATCTCAGAGTGTGTGCATTTGTAGTCAAATCTCATAACTCTCATTCAGTTATAAAAGATGTTTCGTCAACATTTCGTGCATTGTTAATAAAATAGCATCAGCAGGCTTTTTTTTTTAATTTGTTTTGCAAAACTTTCGTGAAAAAAGTAAAAACGGAAGGTAATAAAATTTTTTTTAGTATACTTTCTATAAAATCGTGTAATGGGTTGAACTGTTCTCCTGAAAAACGTAAAGTAATAAAAAAAAAATTTGCGTCCGAGGGTAAATTCTATTCCGGAATAAAGGAATTGCTGGGCTGTTGCAATAAAATGATAATAAATGCTTCAAGATATATGGTGCACAAAGTTGAATGCCGTGGTAGGAAGCGAGTTTTGTCACCCTTAATAGTAAAGCGGTTAGTACGGACGACTAAAATCCCTTTCTGACAGCTAAAGAGCTTAAAAAAACATTGGATGTGCCGGCAAGCGTGGAAACTATTCGCTGAAGGTTTTGAGATAGCAGCCTCAATGCCGGCAGTAGTCGAAAAGTGTCGCTCCTTTCCTCGAAGCATGTTGCTAAACGGATATCTTTTGCTAAAGCACATCTAAATTGGCCAAAGGAAAAGTGTAGAAATGTGCTATGGACTGACGAACTAAAAATTGTTTTTTTTTTTGGTGGAAAGGGTTCCAGATGTTTTGTCCGTAGGTCACCCACCTAACAGCGCATACAAGCCACAATTCACAGCAAAAAATTATCAAACATGGAGGTCACAGTATTATGGTATGGGGTTGCTTTTCGTATGAAGGTGTGGGTCCTATATATTGGATAAAAACCGTTATGGATTCGTCGGTTTATGTAAAAGTTCTTGATGAAATTATGCTGTCGTATGCGTCCTACGAAATGCCGTTGCTGTGGGTTCTCCAGCAAGACAATGACTCCAAACACACCAGCAGAATGGCATAAAATGGTTCAACGATATCTCAATCAATTTAAAGGAGTGTGGGGGCCTGCTCAGTCCGCAGATTTGAAGCCTAGCGAAAATCTGTGGACGCAAATAAAGAAGGGTGTATGTAAAATACAACCAACGAGCGTTAAAGGGCTCTGGAGGCTGTTCTGTGATTTAGTGATTCCTTGGGAAGGCTTTGTGCCGGGGTTACAGCAAACCAAGGACACGCGGTTAAGTTTAAGTTTCTTTTTTTTTAAATTTAGCATATATTGTAAACTGTTTAAAGAATTTATTATTTTGTTTTGAGTTGAAGCGGCCCAACAGTTATACAGATGTAAGCGGAGTCAATATAAATATGTGCGTGGTGCTATTATATTGATCGCAGCTGTAGGTCATTAGAAGTTTTTTTTTTTATTTTCGTTTTTATACTAAAAAAATCCTTCAGTACCCTCACATCTGTCAAAAAAAAAATTATAATTTTAAGGATTCTAGTACTAAACTCCCTGCGCCTTGTCTATATGACGTAATGCCATCTAAAAAACAATACAATTCCAAACACTTTCACTTTGCCCTGATTAGAGAAAACATGGTCGTCATTAATACTAATAACAAAAGCGAGCGCATTATTTTTTAACAACAATTTTTCAATAAAATATTTTCAAATAACTTCCTTCGAGTCCTGCGAAAAAGATTGCCAAAAATACCACAAAAAGCTTAAAGTTTGCAGAAATTAAATTCCAGGCACAAGTACAGCAAATGTATGTACGATTACAAGAGAAACTGTTATCATGGTATTGGCGTTACATGTTAATGTATGAGTGTTAAAAAGTGTAATGCACGTACTTGAAAATGAACTTGATTTGTATTCATGTACCTCCGCTTGACAATGAGTTGGTGGTGTATGTATATGTGTATGTATTTGTGTGTTAAAAGTTTACTTGAACTTGACAAAGCTTAACTAGTTTAAGGCAACAAACAAAGAAAAAAAGAAAGAAAATACAAACACATAGACATACGAACACACACACACACACAAATACACATACACTTATGCACAAAAGTCCAATAAAAATTGCATTAGAGTTTATGCGTATCTGTGTATTAGTGAGCTAACGTTTGTGTGATCCAACACGTGCTGAGTTTTTTTTTCGAGTTTATTAGTTGCACCACAGCTGGATTTGTAGTTGTGTTGGAGTGCGTCTGTGCAGTAGTAACATCCGCTTGAAGAAACTTAATAATTACAACGAATAAATATGAGTCCCTGTTTATGTGTGTGTGTGTGTGAGCGTCAGTGTGCAAGCTTTTTCTATTCAACAAAATATTATTATTTTAACTGGGCGGTTATTTATTTATTTATGATGCCGTTTATATTGACGTAAATCAAACAAAGCAGTCATTGAGAGCGGGAGAAAATAATATTACAAACTAAATGAGAGTTTATTATTTTATTTATTTTAAGGACGTAAAGCAAACTAATATGTCCTCTCAATACAGTTAAAAAACAATCGGATTGTTTAAAAAAAAAAAAAGAACTATTTATAAGAGCTAAGTGTCAACAACAACAAAAAGTTTATCTATTTGTTTATATTTTTTTTTGTATTTATTTCTTCGGATCCACGTCATTTTGGAACTGATTTTAAAAATTTGAAGCTTGATGGCGTTTGAAGCATTTTTGTTAATTTTAAAAGTGAGAGGCCTGTGAGAGGCTATTCTCTTCAGTCCCGGAAGGGTTCCCCCCAAGAAACACTTAAATTAAGAAGTGTTGGAACAAATTTTTTTTGTCAGATGCAGGACTATGGGGATATGGAAGGTGCAGCCGGCTGGACATTTGGAAGGAATAAAGTTGGATATAGATTTTGAACAATTTTATTTTATTTAAAGAATCCTTTAGTTAAAAAACACAATAAACATTTTTTGAAATACCTATTAATTGCATATTTGAGAGTGAAATTCAAAAAAGCATTGTCTACTTTTGGCAATGCAAAGAAATATATAACAGGAAGTGCATTTGAATGGTGTTTTTTTTTGGCAGCCCCCCTTACGACACCTCATATATTTACTATTATCTTCGACTCCGCATACGGGCAGATGTCTATTTTCAGATAATCGGACATCCTTTGATGGCTGCGGATTTGGCATCTTAAATTTTTTTTTTTTTTGGGATGTCCTTCTTTTCCACTAGAATCGCTATCAGCATTGTAGAGGGATCTGGTTACTTTCGTAGTACTGGTGTGTAATGTTGGATGAGCAGGATTTATTCGATGATAGTGTAAATCAAAAAGAATGCCCTATAGCCCATATATTGATCTTTAAGCAGCTGTCTGGGGATTCAGCTTAAAAACAGGCGTTTTAGGAACAGCCCAATCAGAAGATTCAAGATAATTAAAACAAAGGCAGTTGTTGCCGTATTGAGCTTATTAAATTCAATCTTGTTTTATTAATGGCATGCAGCCCTTTTTATATCTAATTTACATTTTTTACTTCGCCTTTCTAACTTATTGTAACTTATTGCTAATACATATTTGTCTCACTTCAATAACATGCGTTATCGATTCATTGGCTCATGTGACGAATCAAATGCATGATAAAATAAAATATTCAAATGAATATGACACCTAAAAGTGTGTCACTCATTTGTGTCATAGATCGAATGCGTTTGAGTCGACACATGTTGTACTTTGGTAAGTGGTTGTCTGGTGTGTTTATGTGTTACAGTGCAGTACACATATTGTGGTAGACTACAGGTGCAAGCAGAGAAACACTCCCCAATGTAAAGCTTAAAATCTAGTAAGTCCATTAATTCCTTTTTACTAGCACCACAAGCAAGTTTGTCTTTTCTATATGTAATCCAACAAGTGGATATTGCTACATCAACAAAGTGCCAAAAAACTCATATGGGTCACTTTTTGGTACGAATCGCAATACGATAATATGCTACAAGTCTATCTGCAAGATCAACACCACCCATTGATGTATTATATCTCCTAACAACATTTGGGCAATCAACAGCAATGTAATTTTTTTGTCGTTTATCCCATCGTCGAACAGTTTGGATTGGTGCTGATCGGACCGCAGTAAGGGCTAAATATACGCATTTGTTATCCATCCACTTAATAACTGATATTTTATCGTCCTGTCTAACAAATTCATCAAAAAGGACTTTGTTCGTGAACAGTTTCGATCGTAGATCTTTAGGCAATCTATTTTGTTGTATGGTTCCTGTGGCAAAAATGTCTTTCTCTAAAAGAAAGTTTAGCAAATAAATGGAAGTAAAATATTGATCCATGAATATTTCGCTTCCCTGAGCCACATTTTCAGCAAGTTTATTCACTACCGTACCACCAATTCCCAAAGTTGGCTTTTCATTGGGCCAAGTTTTTGCTCCTTGATAAATAAAAAAATCTAGAACAAGACTGTCTGGGACCAACAGATTTCGGTTTTCCTTTTACATATTGTTTTAATTGCGTCGTTCCAGTAAAAGGATTGATTTCTTTTGCTCATCCACGCTCAAGTTTTGTGGCTTTGGAAGCGATCTGCAAGTTTTTCAAACTGCATCAATAACAGGTTGTACTTTCCACAGCCAACTTTTCTCTTTCTCGGTTTGTTTTATTGCTAAATTGTCAACGATGTGCATGTAATTACGCAGCTTAAATAACCGATCTCTCGGTGGTTTTGTGACAGCTGGAAATCTTATAGATGGTCTATAAAACATCCTAATTCTAGGTAGTTTCATGCAACCGGCTACGATATGAACACCAGCTAATATCCTCTCCACTTATCGCGAGTCGAATTTAAGTCTTTATTGCATTCCATAGCATATGCATTGCTTTGTTGACATACAAGAGTCCACAAATCTTCATCAAAGTACTGGTTAAAATAATTGAAGGGTGTCCATTTTTCTCCTTCATCTAAAAGGTGTTTTTTTAAGCTAGATAGAACTTTAAATTGTAAAAAGTAACACAAAAAATTAAATTTTGATGAAACATTTTTTTTTATTTGTTTCAGTATACTCTGACAAATCATCATGAATAGACTCTCGCTTGAACAACGCTACGAAATTATCCAAATTTACTTTGAAAATCAGTCGTCGATTCGCGCAACTTATAGACGACTTCGTCATTTTTATGGCGTACATAATCGTGCATCTGAACAAGCCATTCGTCGAACTGTCGATAGATTTCGTACCACATACTCTCTAGAGGATGCAATAACACCAACACGTCGAAGGAATGTGCGTACTGAAGAGAATATCGCCGCTGTAAACAAAAGTGTGGAAGAAGATCCAAATTTATCAATTCGTCGTCGGTCGTAGGAATTGGGGCTCTGTCCGTCCACTACGTGGAAAATTTTGCGCAAAGATCTCGGCCTACACCCGTATAAGATCCAGCTGGTGCAGGAATTGAAGCCACGAGACCATTATATGCGTCGTTCTTTCGGCGATTGGGCTCTAGAGCAGTTGGCAACTGACCCGTTGTTTTATCGCAAAATTGTGTTCAGCGATGAGGCGCATTTTTGGCTTAACGGGTTTGTTAATAAGCAAAATTGCCGCATATGGAGTGTGACCAATCCACAACAGACCCTACAGACTCCATTACATCCAGAAAAATGCACCGTTTGGTGCGGTTTTCACGCTGGTGGCATCATCGGACCTTATTTCTTCAAAAATGAGGCCGGAGCTCGCGTTACGGTCAATGGAGATCGTTACCGCACCATAATCAATGATTTTTTGTTTGAAAATATGGATGACATTGATCCGAACGAGATGTGGTTTCAACAGGATGGCGCTACGTGCCATACAGCGAACGCAACCATCGACTTATTGAAATCAAAATTTGGCTATAAGTTGATTTCGAGAAATGGACCTGTCAATTGGCCTCCAAGGTCGTGCGATTTGACACCACTCGACTATTTCCTGTGGGGCTAGGTGAAGTCACTGGTTTATGCTGATAAACCAGCAACAATTGACGCCTTGGAGGACAGCATTGTTCGTGTTATTCGTGACATACGCCCAGCAGTGCTCGAAAAAGTGGCCCAAAATTGGACGTCCAGAATGCGCTTCGTCAAGAACAGCCGCGGTGCCCATATGCCCGAAATCATTTTCAAATGTTAATGTCACGTATTTATCCTTCGAATAAAAAAGAAATTTTGATTACAATTTAATTTTTTGTGTTATTTTTTACAATTTCAAGTTCTATCGGGCTTAAAAAAACACCCTTTACTTTCCAAGTCTCATCAGAAATATCCAAATAGTTAGAGCCAAAATTTTTTGAGACCCACCTTAGATTTCTTATTTGACTCTCTAAAACTTCAGGCACTTTCTCGGGTGCGATATCCTCGTCCACTTGGTCTTTTTCCAGAGCTTCAAAGGAAGCATCCTCGTCCGCTTGGTCCTGGAAAATAGCTTTAAATTCGTTTTCACTCTCATTGTCCGTAAAGTCTTCCAAATCACTCTCCATGAATATCTCAAAGAGCTCCTGCTCTGTCAGTCCTCTTTTCCCCGCCATTTAGTACAAACTTGCAGCCGACTGGACATAATACATTTTCATTAATTATGGGTCACAATTTGTATCAACATGCTTACCTTTAAAAGTACAACAACGAAAACAAGTCTATTTAATCAAACAAAAAAGACTAGGAATGAAAATCACCTTAAAACCGTAAAATAATTTCATTCAAATGGCTGCCTCGGCTGGCCATGCAGTAGTCTACACGATCGGTCGTATTTTTAAGCACATAACCGATTGTGTGCAGCTGTATTTCACCCACGATGGCTTCACGAATATTGTCTTTTAAAGCGTCAATTGTCTCTGGCTTGTCGGCGTAACACTTATCTTTGACGGCACCCCACAAATAATAGTCCAACGATAATGATCGCCATTGACTGTAAAGGCCACTCCTGAAAAATGGCCCAATAATGCCTCTGGACAAAAATCCGCACCAAACCGTTTTGGGTGCGTCGGCTTCTCAATGTATGCGTGCGAGTTTTCTGTGCCCCAAATGCGACAATTTTGTTTGTTTACATACCCGTCAAGATCAAAATGAGATGATTTTCTTTTTGGCAAAATCGGCATCTTCTGTATGTTGATCGCAGGCCCCCTTAGCGAAGCGAAAACGTATTATTGGATGGTCACTTGGCTTCAACTCCTGAACCAATTGGACTTTGTATGGCGTCATACTAAGGTCTTTATGCAAAATTCCTCTCTATCATGTCTCTGAAATGTTCAATTATTAAGAACGACGGTGAATTAATGTTGATGGCGCTTCACGCACACTTTCTGCCACAGTAGCAATATTCTCGGGTGTACGCACTGGTTTTGGCTTTTCACACTGTAATTTATCGATGAGGGTACCAGTTTCTTCCACTCTTTTCACAGGGTAACGAACATACGAAGCTGACGGTGCTTCTCTTCTTCTTCCAAAATCCGTACGCAATTTTCGCACACATTCTGCAGAGTTACCATGATTTTCAAAGTAATGTCGCAATATTTCCCCAGCGTTGTTCAAACCTACACACAACCATATTCGTTCAGCGGAAGGATAAAACTAATTATATCTGTCAAATCAAACGTGGGCTAAGTGTTACCGTTCACGAAACAAACACTAGTTGGAAACAAAAAAACGTTAGATGGCGGACTCTTTATTTTATTCCAGACAGTTGAAAACATTATTTCGTGCTTTCGATATTTTGTTAAGTTAAAAGCTTAAAATCAGTTTGTAGTGAATTTAATTTTTTTTTAAATTTATTTTTAATGAAATATTATTTTTTAGCTTGGCTTAAGTTCGTTTATCAATTATTTTTAATTGTCAAGAGAATAGTAAACATTTCTAATTGATTTATGATTTTTTTTAAGGTTCAATTTATCCGTCACAGTCCTCTCTCTCTCTATCTCTCTCTCTAGCCTCTTAAGAGAAGGGTGTTCCAAAAGTGATGTGAATCTTTTTTAACTGTGATATGCACTTCAGAAAAAAGCAAAAAAATTCCGTTTTAGGAACAATTAAAAAAAAAAAACTTTAAATTAAAGGGTGTCCCAATTGTAATGCGATTTTTATAATTGTGCATTGTTTCTCAAAAAAAAAAAGAAATTTAAGTATCCTAATGCGTGCTATAAGTACAAGCACATAAAAACTAAACTATAAAGGGTGTTTCTATTGCGTTGTGATTTTAGCATATAAAGCTTTAATTTTCCAAATGCAATAAACAGGTCTTTAGAATTTATACAAAGTATAAGCTTTATCAAGAAAATCTTAATATTAAAGGGTGTCCCAAAAATGACATAATTTTTTCTTTAACTGTGATAGGTAGACATATAATTTTTGTAAATTATATATAAAACTGTGCCCTTTAAGTACAAAAAAAAATATTACCTTAACCTACAGGGTGTCCCAATAGCAATGAGATTTCCAAATTTGTAGCATTTATATTTTAATCACAATCGATAGACAATAAAAGTTTAAGTATTTTTATGGCCACCAAAAGAACAACCACGAAGAATATAAAATATAAAGGGTATGCTTATAGTGTCATGTTTTTTAGTTTTGGAAACATAATAGGCAAACATTACAATTTATACTGAGCACAAGTATGAACAAGCAATAAGTTGAAACAACGAAGTTAGAAATTAAAAGGTGCCCCGAAGCTGAAGTATTATTTTCTTAACTATGGCTGGCAGACTTATCAAATATGTAAAGAATATAAAGGGTTTCTCAACCAGAAATTTGTTTTGTAAAACAAAGTAGTTTAAGATGATTCAAATTTTTATTACAGTCTTTAAAGTTCGACAATTATGAATGAAAAATGATAACTGGCAAATGTCCCACCACGACCACGCTGACAGATGTCGATTCCTTAACCAAAGTTTCTAACCACTTTTTGGCAAAATGGCGGTGCTATTGCGATAATCACATTACGGATTTTCAGTTTTAAGGCTGAAATCGATTCGTTTCGCTCCGTATAGACTCTGTCCTTAACTTAGCAAAATAATCCAGTGGTGTTAAATCACACGTTCTCGCTGGCCACTTAACTGCCTCTTTCCTCCTCCCCATAAACAAATTTCCTACTTCTGGTACAACGCATTGATTGAGTAGGAGTCGTGGCTCTGAGTGCTGCTGGTCCCAATTACAAAAAAAAAAAAAAACAAATTGATCGTTTCATTGGGTGTGTGACATGTGGCACCGCCCTCTTGAAACTATATGTAAGTGATACTCACGTTCACCTATTGTCAAAATTGTGTTGTCCATTGATTTTTATCGCATTTCCAAGCTCAACTTCGAAAAAAAAACAAACGGCTCAATCATGCAAACTATACAGTGACATGTTGAGCGTGCACAGCCTAAATGCGTCAATATTGTTTGTTGGCATTACCTGACAAGTGAAAATGGGCTTCGCCTAAAAAAATTATTTTTTCAGAAAAACCAGCCAGTTGTTCCGGAATGCGTGATTTGATTTACATCTGCACCGACCGCGAGGTCATAATCAGATGGTGGTCAAACCACTTAGTTGATTGGACACCAACTACGCCCTAGAAGGCCTTCGGATACGTATATCCTCCAGTCACTCCTAGTAGCAATTTAGAAAGTCCGGAGTAGGCCGTGCCCTCACTCCTTGCTGAGAAGTTGGAGACTTTCCAACTCCTGGTCCAGAACGCATGAAGCTCTTATTTCTCAAGAACACGACAGCATTCATACTCACTGAACCTGAACCATTCATTGTGTTAATTTGAATGATCCGACCCACAAACTCTCACAAGGGTCCGAAACCACAACCACCACGATACTCCCATATAGGGGCCAACCTCAATAATCAGTAGAGAGTACATCTTTGCCTTAAGAGTAAAAATAGTGCACTCTGCGAGCTTACTGATTCCCGTGGAAATATGTGGATTGTCCAGGTGACTCCTACTAGCCTTTGAGGGGCCTGGGCTCCCTTTTACCCCGCAAGACACAAATCTAAATGGAATAGTAGGTTCCAAAAAGACTATAATGTGCCCCCGGGGGGAAGTTGTTCCGGAATGTATTAAGAGAATCTATGGTGATGTGAATGGTCGGTCGGCTTCAATTCCTGCAGCAGTTGAACCTTGCAAGTCAAATCCTTACGCCACGTAATGGTTTTGGATAACCCCACTTGTTGAGAACGTTGAGGAAATGACAAATTTATGTCTGCCTTAACATATGGCTCACGACTGCAATGTTTTCAGTTGAATGACCCAATCGACCACGCATTGGTGTTCAAACATTTTGCATCGACCCTGTCGACTTAAAGATTTAACGAGCAAATTCTTAATAGTGGTCTCAGAAGGACGACTATGTTGTCCGAAAATATCACGAATTTTTGCGAAATGTAACTTTAACCAAACCACCATTTTCATAGTGGATTTTAAATATTTTAAGGCGATTTTCGTGCGAAATTGAATTCAATGTAACAATTTTTAATGCAACTGCTGCGAATACGTCAAAAGTTTAAATGTCAAAACTATCATGTTATTGTGTTTTCATGCCACATTTGAAAAACAAACTTCGTGTTGAAAAACCCGCTATAAAAAATTAAGCGTTTTAGCAACGAGTACAACTTTAAATTAAAGGCTGTGCCACATAGTTACTCGATTTTCATGAATGCAATATTATTTTTCAACCACAATTGGTAGATAATACAAGTAAGGTGTTTTGAGGGACGCTATTACAACTAAAATATAAAGGGTGCTCCTATAGTGTCACGATTTTAATATGTATATGGCTTTGGTTAATGGGCAAATTTTTTGAATTTATATATAGAAAATAGATGTAAAAACTAAAGAAAATTAAAGAAGTGTAAACAATAACTTTAAAATTTTAAGGGTGTTTCCATAGAGTTTGTTATTTTGACAATTATAGCCTTATTTTTTTACAGCCAGCTACTTGAAATTTAGATAGGATGTAGGAGATCGTAGTAAGAGCGCTCTTTTTTTGAATTTCAACAGCCAAAATATAAATGACACAAAGTCCTACATGTGTGAGCTCGCTCATCTCTTATTTGGCAGAATTTTATTTCAAGTCTTATGATTTTTAATAAGGTTCTTAAAAGTATAATTCACTTATTATATTTTTGAGTTTTTCGACTTTGATGATTTCTAGTCCAATCCAGGTATAGATAGATTTACAGTTTCACAACAAAAATGATTTAAAGGATCGAAAAAGGAAAATTATAGAAATAACAAAATGATTGCAATCGTTAAACTGTAACGAAAGAAATCAAATAGTTTATTCGAATAATACTATTTTTAAATCAAACTTTATTTATTATTTTTTAAATGTTGTTTAATCCTTTAAAATTTTTCAATGTGGGAGTGAGAATTTTATACGAAATTTTCTTGGCTGGCTACAAAGGATTAAATATCCAATAAAATTTATGGTGGTGGGATATATTTTGTGAAATAAAACTAAAAAAACAAAAAATACAATTTAATTAAACTTTATGCTAAACATTCTATTTACGCTTCTTTAACCAGGGCAGGACAATTAAAATGGCGGCAGCAGGTAAATGAGTTTAACTTTGCAATAACGTTTAAGTGTGTGTATGCGTTTTTTTTTTACTTGCAGGCGTGTGAGTGTAATTGTAATTACAGCAGCTTTCGTTTTATTGCTGATGTTGTTATTGTTGTTGTTTTCTTTATGTGTGTTTGTTAGAATTTTTACTGAAAATTTTATTTGTTGCGATTTTAAAATGCCAGGTTCTGCAAAAATGGTTGTGATTATTTTTTTCTGTTTTCACTTCTTCCGTTATTTTATTATTTATTTATTTATATATTTTTTGTTTTTGCTGGCTTTCCAATTGAAAGGATTTTTATTTTTTTTTTGTAGCAGCTTTTAAGTAGTTGGACTAGAATATTAACAGAAATTTATTTATGCACTTTGTGGTTGTCTCACCGTATCCTGATTGCTTTTATAATTGTTGCTGTGCATTTGAAATGCTCTTTATTCAAAAAGGAACATTTGAATGGCCACAGAGATTTTCAAACTTTAATATTTTAAAGAATTGCTACGAGGTTCTGAAAGCTTTAAAAATTAATTTGTTTATTTTCAATACAAATGATTCGATGAAGCTTAAACAAAAATATTTCTTAGCCGAATGGCCATTAATAACATTGGGGGCGTGGCGTACAAGGTTTTGACATATAACAAAATATACCAAAAATGGAAGGATAAAACTTAGCAAAGTAAAGATTATAATGAAGGCTTTAAATTATTTACTGTATCTTCATAATAATATGAACTGAACTATCAATACGTTTTCAAATCTTAAATCTATATATAAATAATTATTCGGCCCGACCAGTGTCAGACATAATGCTAGTGACAGCATTTAAAATAATATCGTAATTAATTCTCACAATAAAAAAAAAAAAAAATAAATAAAAAAAAATTTTTTTTTGCAAGAGATTGGAGCGTTATTGACCAATGCCCCTGTGTCCCTTCTTTTTTTAATCGAATGTGACCTCTATAATTTGAAAATATTCCGAGCAAGGGGAGTGCCACTCGACACTTAAGTTTAGTTAAATATTTGCCTGCCTATTGAGCAATTTCAGCTGTCAGAAGTGGAATATTTAAGTCACGATGTATAATTGAATTTCGCATGTACCATGAAGCTAATGTCATTAATCGTAGTGTTTTGTTCTATCGGTGTTGAATTTTTTTCTATATTTGAAGCTGAAGCAGTGCCCCATAGTACCATATTGGCTTCAGTCCAGGCTAAAAGTTGAGTTCCTGCCAATTGGCCAGTATATTTGAGATAACTTGATTTTCATTTGGATTAGCTGTGTGTCGATGTGGTGTTTCCATGTCAGCCTACCTAATCATTGATTTAGCGTGCAAATGTTGAGGAATAATTTGTTTGTTTATATGAACAGGGGAGCAAGTTTTCCTTTTTAAAGTAAAAGTTATGTGGATACACTTTTGCTTGTTTACTTTTATTATTGAAGTAGCACTTCAGACAACAATGCTTATTTAGTCAAGTACCGTGCTACATTCTATCGGAAGGGGATAGAGAAGATAACAAACAGGTAGTAAAAGTAGAAGGATAGTCGAAAATTAACTGTCGTATAGAGGCAGCACAGCGACCAGTGACTACGCCTTCACCGCTGAGCAGCCCCACCGACAGTAAATTTTTATTTTTGTAGTGAGAAAAAAAACCAAGGTCTTCGTTGGGAATCGAACCCACAACCCCCACACTGACAAGCTAGTACAATACCTTCTAGCCTACAGGGGCACCATAAATTTCTCCATAAATTTAACCACAATTCCAGATGCGTAATATGTTCCTGAAGAACCTGAGATGCCACACGGGGATCTGCGTAAGTACTAAGGCAGGCCGTATCATCGGCAAATGTTGAAGTTTGGATACTACTGCTACTTACAGGCATATCACAAGTATAAAGCGGAAAACTATTACCCACTATACTTACCTGTGGCACACCGGAAGCTGTAGTTTTTATTATTAAGAAAATTTGGAAAAGGATTTGAGATCCTACCATATATCCTTTTCAAAAAATTACGAGTAGACATATGAAAAAGCACCAAATGTGTTTTAAAAATCTATAAATATGCCTTTTGATTTTTATAAAATTTTTCTTATTTACAATTACAGCCAGGATATGGTTATCTGCCATATATCCTACTTTTTAAAAATTGCCATTTTAGCGAAAGCAGAAAAATCATGGTATGTCCCTACAGGATTTGCATAAAAATTAAAATTATTGAGCCAACCCCACCTGCATATTTATTTATATTGTTTAATGATGGGCTAGTAGCTAGTGCACTAGCTTGTCAGTCTGGTGGCTGTGGGTTCGATTCCCAACAAAAATCTTGGCTGTTTTTTTTCACTACAAAAAATAAAAATTTACTGTCGTTGGAACTGCTCAGTGATGAAGACATAGTCGCTGGTCGCTGTGCTGTCTTATACGACAGTTAATTTCCGATAACATGGGCCTTCTAAAGATGAAAGCTGCCCCGGCAGGCTAGTAGGTAGTCTACTTAGCCTACTAATCTTTGGGTGGTTGCATTCACTACAAATAAAAAATAAGAGCTTCTACTTTCACCACCTGTCTCATCTCTTCTCTATCCCTTTCCTAAAGCATTTAGCACGGTACTCGATTAAATAGGCATTATTGCCTGAAGTGCTTCATTAAAAAAAGACAAAAAAAAATATTGTTGAAAGATGCTGACATCCAGCAATCTATTCAATTAAAATCTTTTTCGTTGCTTCTTGAGACAACAACAACACATAAAGAATGAACGAGATAAGACTTACATCAATACGTAGCGGTATGAGCCATAACGTGATGGTGGATCAAACCACTGTGGGTGAAATATAGCGTACATCCACGCCCTAGAAAGCCACAGCAGTGGCTCTTTCGGAAGCACAGAGCATGTGCGCCACCCCCACGTCTTGCTGAAGAGTTGTAAACTTTTCAACTTCTGGTTCAGAACACAAGACATAGTCTGCTTACTGGATCCAAATCATTCACCCTGTGTTCTTGGTCAAAAGTGAATAATACTGACCTCCTAATTATTTTACTACGAGTTTCGCCGAAGGGCCAACCTCAATAATCAGTCAGTGAACGGCAACAGTTTAACTCTGGGGCTTACTGATTCCCGTGGAAATAATCTGAAAGTTGTCCAGTTGCCTCCTGCTAGCCTTTAGGGGACTGGACTCCATTTTACCCTCAGATTATACATGTCTTAATGGTTAGATTCTATTAAGACATATTTATATGCACTTGGGGGGATATGGAGAGTGAATAAAAGAACACTGCATTTCAGATAACTAGCAAGCATAATTTTATATGCAGGGTGTGCGCAGGGAAGGTATACTACTTTGTTTTACCTCCATTTTGTGGGGTATACATTAGTCTTGACAGTTCATATTTGGCAGTATCGCATGAAATAGACACGTGGCAAATTTATTATGGAAAAATAATCGATAAACCAACGTGTTTTAATCGTTAAAACATTTTATCAAAATCAATCATCGATTATTGTGACGATGAGAAGGTTACGTGATATTTTTGGGAGCAATAACGTGCCCACAAAACGCACTATTTTTATGGTGAATAATTTCGAAGAAAGAAGGTCGATAGGTGATAGGACCAAGCATGGATCACAATGAATTATAAGATCGGCTGACAATATTACTGCTGCTCAAGAAAGTGTTCAAAACACTTCATTAATCTCAATTTGACGCCCTGGTCAGGTGCTTGGTCTTCAAGGAACACTTTTGATCACAATTTTGCACAAGAACTTGCATTTGTTTTTATATAAGATTCAGTTGATGCAAGAGCTTCTTCCACAAGACATATTTATGCCGCCGCAGATATGCCAATAGGGCGTTACAGCCACGACCATGACAACCCCGATTTTCATGAAAAAAAATCATAAGGAGAGACGAGGCACATTTTCATTTGAATGGATTATGGGAATAAACAAAATTGGCGGTTCTGGGGAATGGGAAACCCTCAAATTATTCAACAGTCAGCTTTGCATTCATTAAAAGTGGCAGTCTGATGGGCAATTCGGTCAGGAGGAATCATTGGACCTTCTTTCCTTGAAATCGTCATAACGGCAACTGTGATTGAAGAGCAATACCGTGATGTGATTGAAAACTTTTTTACACCACAACTGCATACTTTGGACTTCATTAACATGTAGTATCAACAAGAAGTGGTCACATTGCACACAGCCAGGATTACAATGGAGGTCTTACAACCTCTTTCTACCAAAAGTTATTTCAAGAAATACTAATGCTTGTTGGCCTCCACGGTTGCCTGCTTTCACTGTTGCGTACTTTCACGGGATCCATGGTAATCTTGTTTTGGGTCCAATTTGCACAATTTGGAAGCGTTGTTCAGGCATGGAATTTCTGATATTAACAGCTGATAAAATGGTCTCCAGAAAAAGTCTGGCTTAAAATTCTAAACCTCTATAAAAACACTCTCTATATATACTTTTTGTTCAAGGATCTCTGATACACTACAACAAAAAGAGACACAAAATTGCTAAAAATGTAAATTTCAAAGAATTTGATAACTTATTTCAAGGTCATTGTAATTAAATTTCATTTATTGGTCGGTCATGGTTTTCAGTTGTACTTCTGTGGTCATGATATGGAAGGGCTGCTCAACTGTTATAAAAATCATTTGGCAAAACAAACTAAATTTAACTAAATTAAAATTTTGTTAGTTTTTGTTTCTACTTTTTCTTTCTACCACCAATTTGTATTCTAGAAAATGACCACCACAACTAAAAAAAGGCCTGAAATCTGTTTTCACTTTTTAATATGATAAACAAAATTATTGCCAGTCATGGCTTCTAACATCCAAACCAGAAGATCACCGCTGGCTGCAGCACCAACATAATTAAAAAGTGCTGCACCATATAGTAATTGTTGCAGTATTAAGACCCAGGAACCATCATCAAACATCAGTTGGCTTGATGCCCAAAATAATTGCACGAAAGTTTGAAGAAAAATAAAGCAGAAAACAATTATGGCTAAAAAAACACAAGTAAAACGAATGTCAGTTTCTAATAATTTTCATAAATTTGGTTTTCCATTTTTCTAATTTGTTTTGCTTTTTTTCTCTTCTTTTGATTGTAGTAAAGGGTGTTATTGTGTGAAGGTTCGCGACTATAGAACTATAAATATTTTTATGATAAATGAAATTAGTTTTATCGAACTAATCAAAGCATGTTAACGAAAGAAATTTTACACAATTTTTTTCTATGAAATCTAAGTAACGGTATTTTGTTTTTAGAATAAAACTATGAGACCGAGGTGTCACTCTGTTGAAATCTGTTACTAAAAACAAACTTTATTGAATTTTAAAAATTATTCCTCCAGCAAGTTTCCCGATACCGCTTGGAAACCTAAACAACCTAAGTGAATACATAATATTTAATCTGTGTAGATCTTTGAGCCAGCGCCCTAATGAGAGAGGGTGGTTTGTGTGGAGCTATTCTGTCATAATCAGAGTAAGAGTCGAGAAATTGTCTCAAGTAACCTTCGCTTTAAATCTAAAACTGAAACCGTTTGCTGTCTAGATGGAGCAGAGCAGAATATTATCATCACTAGGAGTGGTGTGAACGAAATATCCAAATATACAAAATTTGTTAGACCCTGGCGGTATGCAGGTCTATCCTGAACGGGATTTAGTGAAGTATCTGTTACACCGTTTTAGAAAATCGAGACACTTACAAGCTTCTTTAGAAACTTGAAAGTCCATCAAACTTCACCCTGAACTTTCAAGCCAAGAACATCAAGAGCTTCCGATTCCGTAATACCTATATCACCCATAGTAACAGGTGCAACACCATTTTCGAACACAGACCTATGCGTAAGCACGCAACAATGCGTCTTACGAGCATTATAATCGACCACATTTTGAGATTGTTGCGAGATCGGTAACCCTGCGTTACCTCTAAATTAATCTTGAACTCGTCTGATGAAATCCCATCTATAACAACTCATATAGTTCGATTCCTGAGAAAACTCGACACAAATCTGGAGAAACTCTCACCGACACCAATGGCAACAAGTTTTAACCAAAGTGCAACATGCCACACTCTATCAAACGCCTTGGAAATAACTAGACTCACTACCTTACTCTCTCCGAAAGGACGTATGAGGTTGCACCATTGTTTCGATAGGAGAGCCAGCAAGTCGGCCGCAAAGCGCGCCATGTACCTCAGGTAAAAATTAATAATACTTTTCATCACTTTAAAAAGTGCAGAACGAATTGCAATTGGGCGATAATTTTCAGGGATGTTAGACCCACCCTTTATGGGGAGTGGCGTTACAGTAGCAACCTTCCAATACCTTGAAAATTCACCGGCATGATACAACATGCTGAAAAGGGTTGTTAACGGATGCGCTAACGTCGAAGGAGACAACCGCCCTAGTTCGAAAGAATATCCTCGGCATAGCAACGGCTACTTTGTCGAGCTTGGCTAATTTCCGACAAATAGGAACTATTTGCAAATATGCCAGCCAAAAGTTAGCTTTATCAACCCGGGTCAGTAATTATTTAATCGTTCTTTAAAAGAGTCGGAATTGACAAAGTAGAATTATCCCTTAATCTTTTAACAAATGATGAAAAGTTCTTGCTACATCTAGCTTAACATGAAGGCACTCCTCGTATAGATTTTTTACTCGCAATTTAGCACGAAGATCTCGCTCTTTTGCACAGCGACACAGTATCTGCGTTTTTGTTTCTACGCCAAATACTGCAAGCATTCTCCCTTGATCTGACTGCATTTTTGCACATCCAATTTAACCAAGATTTCGATATGTTTTTAATCGAAATTTTTTTTTGGATGGAACAGAAGTTTTCATTCCAAACCAAATGAGGTTTACAACCATTTCCACCATGTCATCGACGAAACAAAATTTCCCATTAAATTGCCTAAAAAATTCCTTAAGCTTAGACGTTTGGTAGCTGGTTATGAAACGTTGTGAAGTTGCGAATATGAAAAGGAGTTTGGCCATGTAACTGACGTGCAGGTGGCGCAATTTGTCTATCAAACTTTCTTACACATTTTTTAGCAGCCTTTACAATGATATTTCAACAATAACACGTCAAATAATGTATTTCAAATATTTAATTCCAAAGAATATATTCTAATTCCTTATGATCGCATGATCTTGTTGGTCATTTAATAACAGAACTCTCGAGATTAATGAATCATTAGCTTAGCTCCAGCAGACACTTGTGTCTCTCCACAGCCTACTAGGTGCATTTGCTGATCCCCTTGTGTTAATAGTGAAGTAGAGAAAGGAAGAAAAAGAAGAAAATCAGAATACAAAAGAAAAGATTAGGAGAAGAAACAAGTGTAAGAAGGTGAGAAGAAAGAGAGAAGGAAAGAAAATCGAACAAGATAGGCACGTTAGATGCAGAGAAGTAAGCTGCCGAACAAGGGCCGCTAGCCAGGGTAAGTAATCAATAAAAGAACAGAGTTGCGTCCAGGTATGAGTTAGCAAACTAAGCTCAGTACCTTAAAAAAAATAAATCCTGTCCGGTCGTAGTGATGAAAGATTAGACAAGCTCCCAATATGCCGTTGAGCGAGGTGTCTCCATTGTATATATTCCAGTGCAGGTCACAGTTAGAGGAGGTGTTCAATCATCTCGTCCTCGACTTGACAGCTTCTGCAGAAATCATTGTACAGGAGACTATACTTTTAACACGGGTTCCGAACAGGCAGTACAAAGTTACTGCAGCTACCAAGTCACGCAATTGCACCCTAGGTACCCGCAACAGTGCAACCACCTTTTTGCAATCCAATAATAGCTAGAATGTCCTTGCAGTCAAGCATGTTAGTTCGGTGGACCTTTTAAACTAGGCCAGATCATATAGAGCAGCGTTAATACGCTGTCCGCAAGCAGATAGGAGGATGCAGCATCTTTCAATGGCATCTTTATTAGTCACTGCTCTCTTTTTTGCAAGTTAATATGTAACACAGTTGCCAAGAGTACCTCCATGTTCCCTCATCCATATTATGGTGACTGTCGAATAATCAGCCATCTTCAAGGCAGCCCCGCATTCATAAACAAAGTTCGATGAGGTAAATATATCTTCGAACGATATGATTGAGGCTTTTTGTCGGTACAGTAATAGATATTTTTATTAAATGTTGTATGGTACCTTAACTCTACTAATAGCAGATATTTCTGTCTTTAAGATATTACGGTCATTTGGGAGTCTGAAGTCCATTCTCATCCCAAATTCCTGCTTCCCGCCCTTCCCCATTTCTCGTTTCTCTATTCAAGTCATGAGTATAAATACAGAGTGCTCGTAATGAGACTGCGTGATATCTTGTGTGAAGTCAAAGAGAAATTTCTTTGTGCAGAAGGGTTCCGAGAAGCAATAACCTATAACATTAGATATCGCATTCGTGCTATCTAGAATGCTGACATGTGCTCAAAATCTGCAGGTTCCCTTCAGTCTAACTGTCGTTCTCGGTGCTAGCTTCGTGGCCAATAAGTTCACCGAAAGCCAGTTGTACACAGAGCGTGACAGGATTTACATTGGTACCTAGCAATGTGGCCACAATCTGATGGTGGCCTTACCACTGGGTGTAGGAAAAATAGGCTATCTTCTTCCTAAGACGCATACACACTAGGTGCATATACGCCTTAGCTGCACGGTAGCGCAGCGCCGTACACAGGAAAAAGTGCTTTCGCAGGCGTTAACTTAAAGGCTCCTGTCAAGAGCGCCATGCTGTACAGTAACCTCTCCAGTTGAAGGCACTCGCTGCATTATCCACTGCCTTACACAAGATTAGAACTTCATACAGTAATATCGACCTGATAATCGCCTTGAAAAGTCCATTCACATAAGTTCAGGTGATCCTACAAGGTCTTGCCAATGGCCCTTCCACATACATATATTGCGGTAATGGCCTTGTATGTAAGCTCTAGCCTGGATCGTTAGTTAGATGCCTCTTCTAATAACTTAAATGTATTGCAAGCTGTGTCACAAGGCACTGACTGTGCCCCTATAGGTATTGTGGGTTCGATTCCCAACAAAGACCTTTGCTGTATTCAGTACAAAAAATAAAAATTGACTGTCGTTGGGGCTGCTCAATGATAACAACATAGTCACTGGCCGCCGTGCTATCTTATACGACAGTTAATTTCCGATAACATGGGCCTTTTAGAGATGAAAGCTGCGCCGACAGGCTAGTGGGTAGTGTACTTAACCTACCATTCGGGGGGTTGTTGTTTTCTCTAAAAAAAAAAAAAATTAGAGCCTCTACTTTCACCACCTGTCTCTTCTCTGCGCGTTTCCGAAATAATGTAGCACGGTTGTGACTAAATAGGCATTGTTGTCCTGTTAACTTCTCTTCAAAAGCGATCATTCATTCTATTTTTTGAAGTTCCTTTAAACGTCACAAATTAACATGGAACAAAATTTAAAATCAACAATTGGCAAACGTTGCTCTGGCATGAGATTTTTTCATTAGAAACGACCAGCCAAGCTACCTCAACGAAAAAATGTTGCCAAGTAAAAAAGAAAAAAAACGCAAACATCTATCAAAAAACAACATCCTTTATTTTTCAAAATAAATATTAAAATTTCTCTTTAATTGCAGATTTCGATCAATACATATTTAATTTGATTCCTTTGATGGCTGCTTTAATTTATTTCTTTCTTTTTTATAATTTACAATACAACAACAATTGCAGTTTTCGTTTCGTTGCATGCAACAACATTTAAAAATTAAACAACAACTAAATCATGTTTTATACAACCATCGACAACAACAGCATCAACACGAACAATAAAAACAATATTTTAGTGAAAGAATTGTTTATTACATGACCTTGATGCGGACAACTTCTGCTGCAAACGGTAATCGCAATTTAGCACAGAACAGAAAAGTGCTGCACGTGTCTGCTTTTTCTTTATTTATTTATTTGCGAATTTAAAGCGCGGAAATAAACGAAAATTGAATTATTAGAATTTTTCTTTTAATCCCGTTTAAGGATACAAGCAAAAGAGAAATTTTAAATTATTTTAACTTAATTTTAATTAAAGGAGTTCAAAGATGGATGTTGAAGACTCCTAAAGTTTAGTTTAAGTGATGAAGGAACGTCCAATATTTAAACTAAGGGTTTTTCAACAAGAAGTTTGTTTTCTAAAACAATATAAAATAAAAAATTTCAATTAAGATGATCCAAATTTTTATTGTGTTACGAAAAGTTCAGCAATTATGAATGAAAACTGATGTCTGGCAAATGTCCTACACGACCAAGCTGACAGATGTCGATTCTTTCCTTAAAGTTTTTAATCACTTTTTTGGCAAAATGGCGATCCTATTTCGTTATTAATGACATCACGGATTTTGAGTTTTTAGGTTGAAATCGATTTAATTGACCTCGTGTAAACTCTCTTTTTAATCCAGTGGTGTTAACTAACACGATCTGACTGGCCATTTAACTGCTTATTGTCGGGAAATTATCCGATTGGGAAATTTGGTTTGCAATATATTAATTGTTTCATTGGCTGTTTGACATATGGCACCATCCTGTCTAGCGATAGGGTGATCAATTAACCGTTACTGCATTTCCAGTTTCATCTTAAAAAAAAAAAAAGAAACAGCCCTATTAAGCCTCTAGAATACATCGCGCATCATACCTGCAGTATGCAAAGGCTTTTCAATAATTGCTGTAGGATTTTCAGAAGCCCAAATGCGTCAACTTTGCTTGCTAACATACCCTGATGAAAAGAACCAACCCCCCCCCTTGGGGGCACATTTATCGGTCTTTATGGATTACTTGATCAACTAAAACTTTGCTGCTGGGGGTATAAGGCAGCCCAGTCCCCTGAAGGCAAGCAGGGAGTCAACTGAAAGCTCCACGTTATTTCCACGGGAATCAGTAAAGCCCCAGAGTTCCGCTAATTGTCTCTTTAGACTTTTAGCTGTTCTCTGACTGATTATTGAGGTTGGCCCTTTATGGGAGTATCGTGATGGTTGTGGTTTTGCGGCCCTCGCATGAATTTGATTATGCGGGCCAGGATCATCTCGCCTTTAATAACACCAACGTGTGGATGATCCGGATCCAGTGAGCATGCTAGTCATGTCAGGAGTTGGATAGTCTCCAGCTCTTCATCAAGGAGTAGTGGTTTGCAACACTGCTTTGGAACCGCTGAAATAGAAGCTAGGAAAGACGTGTTGCTAGAAATATTCCTCGGTGAATGACGTTGCTTTTCATTCCCAGTGGTTTTACCACCATCTGACTAAGGCTTACGGCCAGGTGCAGATGTAAATCTTATCACTAAAAACCCTGAGAAATGTCCCCCCTGGCGGCACATGATATGTGTCAACGGGGGTAAAAGGGATCCCAGTCTCCCTCAAGGCAAGCAGGAGCCAACTGGACAATTCCACTATATTGACACGGGCATCAGTAAAGCCCCCAGAATTCAGCTATTTGCCGTTTTAGCCTTTTAGCTCTCCTCTGATTATTTACTGAGGGTGGAAGTATCGTGGTGGTTGTGGTTTCGAGACCCCCGTTTGTGTTTTGTGGGTCGATTCATGCACAATGAACAGGTCCAGTGAGCATGAATGCCGTCGTGTTCTTAAATTGCATTAAGCTTTATGCGTTCTGGACCAGAAGTTGGATACTGTTCAACTGTTCAGCAAGGAGTGAAGGCTGCGACCTACTTCAAGCTTTTGGAATTGCAACTAGGAGTGACTGGAGAATCCACGGAGTTGAAGGCCTTCTAGGGCGAAAATGGAGCTACATAGCATTCACAGTGGTTTGACCAACATCTGGTTAGGGCTAACTACCAGGTACAGGTGTAAATCAAATCATGCATACCCTGAGAAGTCCCCCCTCCCCCCCCCCCCCCCGGGGGGCACATTTATTGGTCTTTACGGATAACTCAACCATCTGGATTTATGGTGATGGGGGTATAAGACAGCACAGCCCCTGAAGGCAAGCAGGGATCAACTGGAAACTCCACGTTATTTCCACGGAAATCAGTAAGCCCCAGAGTTCCGCTAATTGTCTCTTTAGACTTTTAGCTGTTCTCTGACTGATTATTGAGGTTGGCGCTTCGGGAGTATCATGGTGGTTGTGGTTTTGAGGCCCTGTTTTGAGGCCCTCGTTTGTGTTGTGTGGGTCGGATCATTTACAATGAACACAATCAATGGTGCAGGTCCAGTGAGCATGACTGCCGTTGTACTCTTAAATTATATTAAGCTTAATGCGTTCTGGACTAGGAGTTGGATAGTCTCCAACTTTTTAGGAAAGAGTGAGGGTTGCGGCCTGCTTCGGGCTTTTGAAGTGGCAACTAGGAGCGATTCTAGTTTATTCGTATCTGAAGGCCTTCTAGGGCGAGGATAACGCTACATTTCATCCACAGTGGTTATGCCATACACAGTTAGATATAGATGTAAATCTTATCACGCATATCCTGAGAAGTGAATTTGGGCTTCGGTTGAAAAAATAATTTTTCAGCAAAACCAGCCGGCTGTCCCTGAATAAATCGAGTGAACCTACGGCGATGTGAGTAGTCGGTCGGATTCAATTACTGCACCAGTTGAACCTTACAATTTTTCAAAGTCAAATCCTCACGCAAAATTCAACATTTTTGTTGAGAACGTCGAGGAATTGACAAATTTTAATCTGCTTCCATTCTGTGGTTCACGGTTGCGATTTTTCAGTTGAAAGACCAGGTCGAACATGCCTTGGTGTTCGTACATTTTGTATCGAGTTTGTCAACTAAAATTAAACGAACAATTGCTTAATAGTGGTCTCAGAAGGACGATTAGGAGATTCGAAAACATCACGAGATGGAATTATAATTATTTTAATGCGATTTTCGTGCGAAATTTAATTCATTATCACAGCTGCCAATGTATCTACTACGAGCACGTCAAAAAACTAAATATCAAGACTATCATGTTGTTGGTGTTGCCACAATCGAAAAACAAACTTCCTGTTGAATAATCCGATACATTTAAACTGATAAATTCCAAATCAGATTTTACAAATAGTTTTTTTTACATTTACCAATTAGATAAAATTAATATTCAATTAATTTCAAAGCAGGTCAACTTACTTTACTTTCATTAGACATGAATATTTGTTAGAATATTTGTTAACATACCTGCAATGAAAAAGAGAAAAAAATCGGATTTAAAGATTATAAATTTAAATAAAATATTAAAAAAATTAATTTATTTTATGCATGCTCCTCTAAAGCAACCGTCTAGTAACGCTTAGGATTGTCAACTAACTTTAGCTTTAAAATGTAATTCTAACTTTAATTATAATGGGTGTTAACTTCCATCGTTTTACGCTAGATGGCGCAATGGTAGTGTAATGTTATACAAGTTAATAATGTCGAAATTCATTTATTATAAAAACAAAATGAGCTGATACATTATTCAAATTATTGTCCATCTTAAACCACTAATTTTTCCATATCTCTGGTGGCATATCAATTCTGTGCTAAAAGAACTGCTTCGGTTTTGAAATAAAGAATGAATCAAGTCAATTTCTTATAACCTGTTGTGAAGTGAAGTTTATTCCAGAAAGCGCGATGAGCTAAAACCTTCCTTTCACCCTTTTCCAAATAGTTTTTGATCGATTTTGCAATATGTGACCGAGCATTGTCATGATGGAAGATTGTGGAATATTCTAGTTGTTTTTCGTTTCTCTTCAAGTGAATCAATTGTGTGCCGTACATAGCCTCTATAATCGTCTAACACGATTTCAATAGTTCATAATAAAAAACCCTCTTCTGGTTCTGCCAAATAGATAGCATCACCTTGGCTTTATGGATATTGGGCTTTGGCGTTGATTTGGCTGGTTGGCCGGTCTTGACACATGACTTTTTCCGCTTGGGGTTATCGTAAGGTATCAGTTTGTAATCACAAGTACTAATGCGATACAAAAAAGACTTCTTTTTGAAGCGTTCAAACATCATTTCCGACATGCAATATCGCCTTTCAACATCTCTCGGCTTCAATTCATATGAGACCCTATTTCCCTTTTTTTTAATCAATCCCAATGCTTTTAAGCGTAGGAAAATGACTTGCTGGGTGACCCCATATGATAATATGGTGATAAGATTTACATCTGCACCTGGCCGTAAGCCTTAATCAGATGGTGGTCGAACCAATGGGAATGAAAAGCAACATCATTCATGCCCTAGGAAGTCGAGGACTAATTCTAGCAACAGGTCTTTCCTACTTGCAATTTTAGCGGTTCCAAAAACAGGGTTGCAAACCACTACTCCTTGCTGAAGAGCTGGAGAATATCCATCTGTTGGTCCAGAACACATGACTAGCATGCTTACTGGATTCGGATTATTCACCCCCAGCAGTACAGGTGTAGATGGTTACGCAATTCATAAAGACCGATAAATGTGCTCCCGAGGGGGACTCCATATGATAATGCAAGTTCTTCTTGCGTTTGACCACAATATTCGCCAAGTAATGCTTCCAATTCCTCATCTTTAAACTTTTTCAGCTGAACGCGTCCCTGCTTGTGTTCTTTGTCGAAATCATCACTTTTAAATCGTGTAAGGCATCGTTTATAAGTTTTATGACCTGGGGCATATTGACCGTAAGCTTTTATCAACAATCAATAACTTTCAAGAGCCATCTTCTTCAAATGAAAGAAGGTTACCAGACTCTCCTGCAAAACATCTTTTTAGGCAGAAAATTCGACATTTTTACGAGATGGAAAATTATTTCAGTCATGGTAATTGGACCAAAAAATTCTTTTACTTTTATTAAATGGTACTTTTATCAAATGGTACTTAAATGGTACTAAAAAAAGTACTTTTTTTGAAAATATATATTTCTATAAAATAAATTTATATAAAATTAAATGGAAGTAAACGAATTTAAGCAAAAAGTACTTTTAATTTAGTTTTTTTTTTAAGATGATGCTTTCCTTCATAAAAAGTACTATAAAAATGTACTGTTGCTAAAAAGTATTTCAGTTTTGTGTTTAAAATATTGTTTTTTAATTAAAAAGTTTTAATCAAAAATGTGCTGCTAAAAGGACAAGTCTTACTTCAGTTATGGGATTTAAAAAAAAACTAGTCCTTTTACTTTTATTAAGATACTTTTTAAATGGTACTTAAAATGTACTTTTTTAAAATATGTTTTTTAAAAATGTATTTATATGAAATTAAATTGCAGAAAAAGAAATAATGCCAAAGAAAATTTCGTTTAAAATGATGGTTTTCTTCATAAAATGTGTTATTAAAAAGTACTTTTCATAAAAAGTATTTCGTTTTCTGTTTAAAATATTGTTTTTCAAATAAAAAGTTTTAATCAAATATGTGCTGTTAAAAGGAAATTTTTATTTCGACAAGTCCTACTTCAGTCATGGAATTTTTGTAAAAAAATTTTCTAATACTTTCATTAAGGTACTTTTTAAATGGTACTAACACTTGTACTTTTTTCAAAATGAGATTCTTAAAAATATTTTAAATTAAAATTAAATTGAAGAAAAAGAATTTAACCCGAAATGAATTTTTAATTTAGACTTTGTTTAAAATGGTCTTTTCTGTGAGAAAATATACTAATAAAGTACTTTTCTTAAAAAGTATTTGCGTTTTCTATTTAAAATATTATTTTTAAAATACAAAGTTTTAATTAGAAATGTGCTGCTAAAAGGAGATCTCAATTTGGACAAGTCTAACTTCAGTCATGGGATTTTTATAAAAAAATTTCTCCTCTTTTCATTAAGGTCCTTTTTTAATGGTACTTAAAAATGTACTTTTTTAAAATATGTTTTTTTTAAATGTATTTATATGAAATAATTTATGTACAATTAAATTGAAGAAATTGAATTTGAGCAAAAAGTACTTTTAATTTAGATTTTGTTTAAAATCATGCTTTTTTAAAAAAATATATAATATTACATAAAGTACTTTCTTATATATGTTAAGGCTAATTAATTAGTTCATTTAAAGGCAGAGTTGAAACACATGTAATGTAAATCATAAGAATACCTGTTTTGAATTTTTACATCCAATTTCGTGTATCCTTTACATATTTTGGCAAAAGAAAAATTTAATTTATTACACAACAAATTTTTATGTTTATGAATTATAGCTGCTGCTACTAAATTGTACAAATTACTTTTTAATTGGTAAAACCTTAAAAAATAACAGCAATAAATTCATTAAAGTATTATAAAAATTTTTTTTGAGGTTTCTATCTGCGTAAATTAAATTAAATTAAATTAAATTCATGATCCAATTAAACGCCTGTAAAAAGCTTAATAAAAAACAAGGAGAAGAAGAAAACATAACCAACAACAAAAATTTATTTTAAAATTAAATAAAAACATGGAATTTTATAGGTTTTTTGTAAAAGGAAAAAAGAGATTGAAACTCATATTTCCATTTTGCCGCAAAATAAAATGTGGCTGATGGGGTACTTTAAATATTTACCGATCCCTGTTTGAAAACACTTTATAATTTTTATTGTACTTTTCATTATATTCACTAGCACATCTTTGTACATTTATTATTTATAAACTTTAATTATTCGTTGACTTACTACAGGTATTAAATAAATAAATGACAGAGTAACTGGTCGGTTAGTTGACTAAATGACTGAGTTGAAGAAAAGTACACAGAAATGCATTCCCATTCGCAGTCATACACTTTTGAATATAACGATCAATTCCGTTTCCGTTTATTTCTTTTTTATTTCTGCTGTAAAAATTAATTCATTTACTTATGCACACACACTCACTTACACACACTCACATTTGGTATTAGTGGTCTGTGATGAAGACTTAAAATAAAAGCTTGTATTGTGATAGTGTGTGTGTGAGTGTGTGTGTGTTTGTGTGTGTGTGTGTGACAGTGTACTTGTTATAGATGATGAAGACTTAATAATATTATGCAAATTCATTTAAAACGAAAAAGTAAATGAATAAATAAAAACTGCAAAAATTTCCTCTTGGAAAAATGTGTTAAATAACTTAAGCTTTGCAATAAAATAATAATTAAACAAATCAAATGAATAACATATTTTTCTCTCTCTCTCACTCTCTCTCACTCGCTCTTATTTTCCATGCTGTCTAATGTTTCATAAATTCATACTTGCTATATTCAAGCATTAACACTTTGAAAAGGCTTCGTTTAATAAAGGTAAAAAAATTTCTCTTTCTCTCTTTTTCTATTTCTCGTTTTCTTTCTGTCCTTTCATCTCTTCCTCCTCATGCTTTTTGATGTTCAATTAATTTATTTATACTGTAATCAAGGCATTAATATTACGAAAAAAGCCCGTTCACATAAAAAATATCTTTCTATCTCTTTTTGTTTTTCTACTTTTCTCTCTCTCTCTCTCCCTCTCTCTCTTCCTTTTTATGCCTTCTAATAGCCTACAGCTTTACTAATGATATCTTCAGGGTTTTAAAACTCTCCCAAAAGGATCTGCTCAATAAGAAACATTAAATTTTTTGGTAGTTTTTAGCGATGAGCTTCGCTACCCCAAACAGAACCAAATGCACCACTATTTGACTGTGCATAATAAAAAGAATTTCAATATTATATATATTCAAAGTATTAACATTTTGAAAAGGCCCTGTTTAATTAAAATAAAAAACCTCTCTTGCTATCTCTTTCTATATCTCCATTTCTTTCTCTCTTTTCGTCTCTTTCTCTCCATGCTTTTCGATGATCCATAAAATTTTATTTCTATTATATTCAAGGGATTAACGCTTTGAAAAAAGCCCGTTCAACTAAAGCATAAAACATATTTCTATCTTTTTTTATTTCTCTCTCTCTCTCTCTCTCTCTCTCTCTCTCTCTCCTTCTTCTCTTTTATACGCTTTCTGATAGCTAATAACTCTATTAAAGCTTTCCAAAAAGAGTCTGCCCAATAAAAAACATTAAATTTTTAGAAGCATTTTGTGATGAGCTTCGCTACCCCAAATAGAAACAATCGTACTACTATTTGGTTATTCATTCATATTAGTTTCCTAACTTTAAGATAAGTTAAGATAGTTATCAAGCCTTAATTCATTTAATTGTTTTTTAACACCACAATCTCTCTCTAGTCGTTTCAATAGTTTTAGAATCCGTTTTCGTATTATTTTTTGTTTTAATGAATCTCAACAATTTGAGGTGAAAAATTGCATCAGCATCTAACAGTTGTTATCACAGATTTCCTGTTTTGCTTAGTTATTTTGTGTTTAATAATTCTTAATCCACAATAAAGTTTAGTCTTAATACGACTGACTGGTTTTTCATATGAAACACTTGAGGGGGGTCATGTACAGCAGCTATTTAATTTACAGTTGTTGACAAAATAATAGTGATACCAATAATAGAATTTTGAAAATTCGGTTTCGAAACGCCGTATACTTGCCGGTTACCAGATCCTTCGTTGCAAAAAAAAAAAAACTTTAAACTCGCTTATAAATATCGGGATCAAAGGCAAGCTTGTTTTGGGCTCAACCAAACTAAACATAAATCAGTTGACAGCTGTCAAAATGACTATCAGTTAAAAACAAAGTTCGATAGCTCTATGAAAAACCCCTTAACACTGGCTAAAATTATTTAATATATTTTGTCTTTTAAGAGTTTAGACGGCAACTCTGCTTAATTAAAAATACGTCGGCATATCATTCAAATTGAAAATGTAACTTTCCAGTGTAGATTTTTGTTTGGTCATGTGTCTTTTTTTCTGATTGTTGATCTTAGTTCATGGAATTTCATTGTCGTATATATATATTTGTTTTTTTTTTTTGTTTAAGAGAGAAGTAGCACTTCAGACAACAATGCCTATTTAGTCACAACCGTGCTATATACTTTAGGAAAGGGATAGAGAAGCGATAAGATAAGGTGGTAAAAGTAAAAGGATAGTTACATAGCCTTTAAGCTCTTATGTTTGTAGCGAAAACGATCACCCCTAGATGGGTAGGATAAGTACACTACCTAATAGCCTACCGAGGCAGCTTTTATCTCTAGAAGACCAATGTTATCGGAAAATTAACTGTCGTATAAGGCAGCACAGTGACCTTTATCACTGAGCAGCCCCACCGACAGTCAATTTTTATTTTTTGTAGTGAAAAGAGCCATGGACTTTGTTGGGAATAGAACCCACAACCTCCTTACTGATAAGCTAGTACACTAGTTACTAGCCTACACGGGTAACCGGGGGAGCCAATCAACGTCATCATTTCTTCAAATAACTTCTTGTGGAAAGAGATCCCGCAATAATCCCTTTGTAATCCTGGCTGTATGCAATGTGGCACTGTCTTGTTGATACCACATGTTAATCAAGCCTAAATCATGCACTTGTGGTGTTAAAAAGTTTTTAATCATATCACGATATCTCTCCCCATTCACAGTTACCGTTACGCCGTTTTCATTCTCAAAGAAGTAAATTCGAATGATTCCTCCTGACCAAATTGCACACCAGACTGTCACTTTTAATGGCTGCAAAGCTGACTGTTGAATAATTTGAGGTTTTCCCATTCCACAGAACCGACTATTCTGTTTGTTTACATATCCATTCAAAAATGTACCTCGTGACTCATAATGATTTTTTTATGAAAATCGGGCTTATCATGGGCGTGACTATGTACGATGGCGTAAGTGGTCTTAAGCTCTTGAGTCAACTGTATCTTATATGAAAACAAATGCAAATCGTTTGTGCAAAATTGTGACCAAAGTTGTTCTTTGAAGAGCAAGCTCCTGAGCACGGCGTCGAATTGAGGTCGATGAATTATTTTGAACATGCTCTTGAGCAGCAGTAATGTTTTCTGCGTTAGTTTATCGAATATTTTTTCATAATCAATTTGCCAAATAAGAACTGCCAAGGCTAATGTTTACCAAAATGGCGGTAAAACAAGGCAGTATACCTTCTCGGCGGACACCCTGTATTTATTATTTAAGATTGTATTCTTGCTTCTCTAGTAGGCTTAGAATTATATGTATTGGATTCAAAAGCGTTTAAATGATAGCGCCATATAAGATAAATTCATATCTGCATGGTGACACCCTGTAGTTTATAGATTTGTTTTAGATAATCTAGTATAATTTTCAGATGTCTGTTTATAATAGTTTAAGAGAGTAGATCATATATATCTTATAATGTTAGCTAACATTTTCGAGTTTAAGCATTCTGAACTTTTGAGGTTCCTTTTCCTACCGACTACAAGAAACTTTAAAATGTTATTTGGGGCACCCTATTTTTTTACTTAATAAAAATGACAGCAATTCGTACCTATAGCCTTTCAGATCGCTTCAGAGATAACGGAGTTCTGATTTAGCAAATAGAATTATGGAATTTCAAGATTGATATGTCGTCAGAGTTAGGAGCTAAGAATATGCTATTGCATACCCTGTTCTTAATAACATTCGAAATATTTTAGGTGATTCTATTTCTGTAGCCGTATTTGTAACTGTACACACAAGGTAAGCACATGCAGGACATACATATATAAGGATGCATATGCTAACCATTTTTAAATATGTTTAAATTTCCTTGTAGGTATGTATATAAACACGTTTGTGTGTGTGGGTGTGTATATATATGTGTGTGTGTGTGTGTGTGTGTGGGTGGGTGCGTATGTGTGTATAAAAACTAAGCAAGTTTTATATTTCCCCAATCAGGAATTCTCTTTACCTTCTGATGATGAACGACCTCTGAGGATTTGTGAATAGAACACAAGAACAAAATACAATTTTGTAAGAGAAACAATAAAAGTTATCTGAACATATAAAAAATAGACAGACAGACAGACAGGCAACTAGACTGACTAAGTGAATGAGTAAATGATAATAATAAACAAAGCAACCCACATGTTTGTTTATATTTCACACATACAGTGTGCGGTAAAACGGATGCCCCACTTTCTACTTACTTAAAAAAATGGCTAAATAGCAACTAAGCAAATCGAATTGAATTAAATTTTTTTTTACTTTTTAATTAAGGATCGCAATAGGCTCCTTTCTGTTAAGAAGAAAAAGGGAAACAAAATGAATACTTTTTCTAAAATTAGAAATAAATTAATTTTTTTTAAATACCAAATCGTTTCTTGTGACAAAAAATGTGCGCAAAATAACAGTTATTAAAATTAATTATTAATTATAAAAAAAAAAATAGGTAATAGGCTGTTTCGTGTTTCAGACTTGTTAACTTTCACTCGTCCACGCAAAACCAACAAACTGGATGACCAGTAAATAGGTTAATAAAAAAAAACCCTTAAAAACAATCCAAAGGTCTTTCCAAAAACGTGCCATTGAAGGTTATTTAAAATCATACTGAAGCGTCACAAAAACAGTGTTATTATGGAGAAAATGTCAAGCGAAATGACCTATTGTGTCTGTAAAAACATTAGAAAATTCCCAACAAATCTTATAAACACAAAAGAATATGCTACATTTAAAATCCAGGAACTAAGATTAATATTCAGAAAAACCGAAACAACTAACACCAAACAAGAGGACACATAACCCAGCAAACAATTACACTGAATAATGATAACGACGATAAGGATAAGATAAGGTGGAGAATAAAAGCTTTTTAGTTAATTCAAGAACCCTTAAATCAGAGAATAAAAGCTCCCTCATTTACGCGTCAATCAGTCTCATGATGAACGCGATCAAGAGAAGACATCATAGTTGTTGCAGCACCTTTTATACGTTATAGTGGTATTTTGGTGTATAAACGCAAATGGCTAAATAAAGCGTTTTTTTGTTGTTGTTGTTTTATTAAGGAGAAGTAGCACTTCAGACAACAATGTCTATTTAGTCAAGTACTGTGCTACATTCTTTAGGAAAGGGATAGAAAAAAGATGAGACAGGTGGTGAAAGTAAAAGGATAGTTACCGAAATTAACTGTCGTATAAGACAGCACAGCGACCAGTAACCAGGCCTTCATCGCTGAGCAGCCCCACATTGACCGTCAATTTCTATTTTTTGTAGTGAAAACAGCCAAGGTCTTTGTTGGGAATCGAACCCACAGCCCCGTCCTGTAAGCTAGTACACTACCTACTAGCCTACAGGGGCACCTAATTCAATTAAAAAGTTCTCCATAAACTAAACGTTTATTAAAGAAACTCAATTTAGAAAGGAACACTTAATATGAAGTATAAGGCGGTGGAAGACAGTTCTCCTTTCTGATGACTCGCAGTGCAACTTAAAAAGCCTCAAATGGATTTCGAAAATGAACGTGTTAAGTTATCGCTATCTGCAAGGCACAGTTAAGCACAATGGAGAAAATATTTTTGTCTGGGGTTGTTTTTTCCAAACAATATGGAATCGGGGAAATTTACAAAATATGCAAAATTCGCCCAATTAATAATTTAATGGCAGAAAACTTGACGAAACAAATGATGCGGAAGCTCTTATTTTTGACTTGATTTTCGTCAATTCCTCGACGTTCTCAATAATGGGGGTTATCCAAAATCATCACATGGCGAATTTTGCGTAAGCATTTGACTTTAAAGCCTTACAAGGTTCAGCTGGTGCAGCAATTGAAGACGACTGATCACTCAAATTGCCGTAGATTCGCTCAATTTATTCAGAAAGCAACTGGCTGGCTTTTCTGAAAAAATCATTTTCTTAGACGAAACCCCTTTGCACTTGTCAGGGTATGCGAACAAATAAAGTTGCCACATTTGGGGTTGTTTTTTTTTTTTTTTTTTTTTTTTTGTAAAGAGAAAGTAGCACTTCAGGCAACAATACCTATTTAGTCAAGTACCGTGCTACCTTCTTTAGGAAAGGGATAAAGAAGAGATGAAACAGGTGGTGAAAGAAGAAGGATAGTCGGAAATTAACTGCCGTATAAAGACAGCACAGCGACCAGTGACTATGCCTTCATCGCTGAGCAGTCCCACCGACAGCCAATTTTTATTTTTGTAGTGAAAAAAACCAAGGTCTTCGTTGGGAATCGAACCCACAACCCCCATACTTACAAGCTAGTACACTACCTACTAGCCTACTGGGGCACCTGAAAATTCTAGAGCGATTATTGAGAACTCTTTGCATGCTCAAAGCCCTGTGTTGATTTTACGGTCAACAAAGTCGCCTATCAGAGCAATTAATTTGATTAACTATTGGAAGGCTTTCACATCACGTTTACTTCAAATGATAATTAACATTCAAAGAGACGCCGTACAGTGCATACAGAATAAGTCATTGCTGTTATAAAGTCTTGCTTACAGAAAGACCTAAATCAACCGTTCCGTCATCAAGCACAGGAATTAGGCATGTGTCCATCTAATTTAGGACAGATTTTTTCGGAAAGGTATTGATTTGTGTGCTTACAAAATCAAACTCGTCCATGAATTGAAGCCACACGATCATCTCGGAAGCCGTAGAGTCGGTGAAGGGGTTTAAAAAAATATTGCATTGATGCCAAGTTTCATAAATAAGTTTCGTTTAGCATCGAAGCTCACTTCTATTTGAATGGGTAAGTCAACAGTCACAACTGCCATATTTGGAGTGGTAATAAACAGCAAGAGTATATTGACACATCGTTACAAACAGAAAAACAGTCCTTACTTCTTTGAAAGCGATGCTGGTGAGAAGATAATAGACAATGGTGACTGGTATAGAGCCATGACAGGTTTTCCTGAAAAAATCGCTTTTTTAGACGATGCCTATTTGCACTTGTCAAGAGTATTTCGACAAGCAAAATTACCGCATTTGGGCTACTGATAAGTTTAGAACGATTATTGAGAAGCCTTTGTATGCTCAGCGAGTCACTGTATGGTGTGCTATGTGGTTTGGAGGCGTGATTGGGCCGTTTTTTTTCGAAGATGTGGCTGGAAATGCGGTAACAGTCAATGGATCATGCTGTCACGTGATGTTAACAAGTTAATTTTGGCCTATTATTGACGACGTGGACACCACTGACGTGTGGCTTCAACCGGACGGTGCCACATGTCACACAGTCAATGAAACTATCAATATATTGCAAACTATATTTCCCGATTGCATAATTTAATGACAATCAGCAGGTAAGTGACCAGCCAGATCGTGTGATTTAACACCACTGGATTATTTTTCTGTGGGGCTATGTTAAGGAACGAGTCTATACAGAGCCAATCGAATCGATTTCAGCCTTAAAACTCAAAATTCGTGCTGTGATTAATGAAATAGAAGCGACTTTTGGTCAAAAAAAGTGGTTAAAAACTTTGAGGAAAGAATCGACGTTGGTCACCGTGGTCGTGGTAGACATTTGCCAGATATCATTTTTCATTCATAAATCCCGAAATTTTAACGTCGTAATTTAATTTTGATACAAATTAGAATCATCTTAATCTTAATTTTTAATTTTATTTTGTTTTAGAAGACAAACTTCTTGTTGAATAACCCTTTAGTTCCAAAATTAAACTATGCTATTCTCATTCAAATGGCATATTTTATTATATACAAGTTCGTTCATTATGTTTTGTTACACACTGTTTATACGTAATGTATGTGTTTTAGTATCTCAGTTTTCTGTTATTGTCCTTAATGAATTTCTAACTACAAATGTTTAGAAAGAAGAAGAAGAAGAAGTATTTAACGTTTATAACTTTGATTCTCTGCATTATTTTTCTCTGTAGCTGAGATGACATTCGTTTATAAATATTTAAAAATATTTTTTTTTTCAATTGTATACTTTTGAGCTTGGTGTGCTTGGTGTGGTGGATTAATCATACATTTGGAAGGTTATACTTTCTCTTTAAATGGC
The DNA here is from genome assembly GCA_030448955.1 of Trichopoda pennipes. NCBI lineage: Eukaryota > Metazoa > Arthropoda > Insecta > Diptera > Tachinidae > Trichopoda > Trichopoda pennipes. The sequence continues at coordinate 4,343,952 of JASKUP010000021.1, read as the reverse complement.
AGACATATGTAGACTGGTCAAGGAAAAATGTTATTTGCTTAATTTTAAAGATACTAATTGGCTAAGATGTGTTATCAGCCAACAAAAATTCACAATTATTTTAATAAAAATTATAGGCTATACACACATCGGTAAGGATATAAGGATATTTAAAAGTCTTGTAGAATTAAAAAAAATGCTTAAAAGTCTTTTAAAGTCTAAATAGTGTTTTTCTGTTATTTTAAAAAAATTAACAACAGGATTTAAACAAAAGTTTTACTTTTTCAAAAACTCAAAAACTAATTCTATTGAACATGCGAACCTAGGCTTGACAAAAAAAAAGTATTTACATTTCTACTTTCTACTATTTCTACTATCTACTCTATTGTATAATATTTTTTATTATACCCACACGATACGATTAAATTTCCTTTAAAAGAAATGCAGAATTTTCAATGTCATTTTTATATGCAAATTACAATAAAATAATCGATTACAACTAAAGTAAAGAACCACATATACAAGCTTCTAAAGGGTTTGGCAACAAGAAGTTTGTTTTCTAAAACAAAAAAAAAAAATAAAACAAAAAATTTAGATTAAAATGATTCAAAGTTTTATTGTATTTACAAAGAGAAAAATTCGTCAATTAGGAATGACACCAAGTGTCCATCACAACCACCCTGACAGCTGTGGTTTCATTCCTCAATATTTTTAATCACTTTTTAGCAAAATAGTGGTCCTATTTCGTTAATCACATCAGGGAGTTTGAGTTTAAAGCCTTAAATCGATTTAATTGGCCTCGTATTGACTCTGTCCTTAACACAGCGTCACAAAAAATAATCCAGTGGTGTCAAATTACACCATCTGGCTGGCCTTTTAACTGCTGATTGTCGTGAAATTATGCGATCGGGAAATTTGGTTTACAATAAATTTATCATTTCATTGGCTGTGTGACATGTGGCATTCGCCTGTTGAAACCACATGTCAGCGATATCCACGTCGTCAATAATAGACCAGTCTCATCTTCGAAAACAACAAAAAAAAAACGCCCCATCACACCTCTCGAATACATCGTCCCCCCAGGGGCATATAAATATGGTCTTTATAGAATATTCCACTATCTAGACACAGTGCAACTGGGGGAAAAAGGGAGCCCAGTCCCCTGCAGTTAGATAGGGAGACAACTGGAAGCTCCACTTTATTTCCACGGGAATCAGTAAGCTCGCATAGTTCATTATTTGTCTCTTTAGACATTTAACTGTTCTCTGACTGATTATTGAGGCTGGCCCCTATATGTGAGTATCGTGGTGGTTGTCATTTCGAGGCCTCATAACAGGTTTGTTTAATATGGTGGCCAGGATCATCTCACTGATATTGATACGCAAAGTGAATGCTCCAGTTCAGTGAGCATGCTTGACATGTGTTCTGGACAGGAGTTGGAAAGTCTCCAACTCCTTTGCAAGGTGTGATGGTTTGCAGCCCTGCCCTGGAATCATTAAAGTTGCAACTAGGTGGTTCTGTTGCTTAGAAATATGCCTTCGGCTATCTAGGACGCATGTATGACGTTCCAAATTATACAATAGTGGTTTGTCCACCATCCGATTAAGGCTACATAGTCAGGTGCGGATGTAAAACAAATCACACTCACTCACTCTCGAATCATATCTGGAGCATGCAAAGGATTTTCAGAAAACCAAATGCGGCCACTTTACTTGCTGACGTACCCTGAGAAGTGTCCCCCACCCCCCGTGGCACAGTGATATGTTTTGACGGAATCTCATTGTCATTACATGTGTCTTTGGGTGTAAAAGGGAGCCCAGTCCCCTTTAAGGCTACCAGGAGCCATGCTTCACTTCAGAACTGGGCATCTGAAATTGGTTTGATTTGCATTGTTTACCCCAAAACCGCAGCAGTTCTTTTGGTGCAGAATCCGCCATATGGCACCATTAAGAGGGCAGAAAGTAGTGTCTAGCTAACGTTTGGCAATTTTTGAAATAATTGGAATAATGTGTTATAATAAATGGACTTTTCATGCAGAGAAGATTATTTGTCGAATAAAGTTAATTTTTCAATATTTATTTTTATTTATTATCAAGCGGAAATTGACAGGAAATCTTTAGGAAATTAAAAAAAGAGTCCGGTCAACATTCTTTTTTTTTTTTTGTAGAAAAGTGTTGTCAAGACTCTATTGTTAAATGAAGACATTGTTAAACAAAAGCTTCTTCTACAGATTAACTCACTCATGTAAGCAGCAGCTTAAAACTGAACAAAACATCAACTAATTGCTTCGACTGTTACATCCTTAATGCCAATTATCAAATTTTGTTTTATTCTTAATTCGATAAGAGTTTATTTTGTTAACAGATTCATTTCCCCTTTGAACATTTTTCACAGGAAAACAAAAAAAACTTTTTTTGTTTTTATCTCTAAACCACTTCATCAAGATGGCTTTAATTATCACCTCATTATTACCAGCAACAAACTTGCAAAGAGTTGCAATGTGGTCTCACACACACACACACACACACAATGTGTTCTTTTCAAGTTTATTTTGGCTGACAGGGTCCTTGTTATTTTTGCTAGATTTTTATCGTCTCTGAGTATCGTTACATATTAAATGCCAGAACACAACCTCAACAACACAATGTCCTTTAAAAGCAGTTTCAAAAGCAATAGCAATAAAGTGGCCAATTTAGCTGGCTGTACCAAAAAGAACAAATGAACATACACACACACACACACACACACACACACTAACACACATACAGCCATATATAGATTTATGTATGCATACATATACACAACCCCTTATATCGAGATTTTCAACCAGAACTTTGTTGACATTTAATTTTTTGACATATTCGTTAGTAGATGTATTGGCAATTGTTACAATGCATTCAATTTCGCACGAAAATCGCTATAAAAATAGTGGTTCTGTGAAAGTTACATTTCGCAAAAATCCGTAATATTTTCGGACAACATAATCGTCCTTCTGAGACTGCTATTAAAAAATTTTGTCACTAAATTTGAGTCGACAGGCTCGATACAAAATGTTTGAACACCAACACATGTTCGACTAGGTTGTTCAATTGAAAACATCGCAGCCGTGAGCCACAGTGTTGAAGTAAATCCAAATTTGTCAATTCCTCCACGTTCTCAACACTTGGGGTGAATTTTGCGTAAGGCTTTCACTTTGAAGTCTTTCAAGGTTTAGCTGGTGCAGAAATTGAAACCGACTGAGCATTCACATTGCCCTAGATTCGCTGAATTTATTCAGGAACAACAGGCTGGTTTTTCTAAAAACAACGTTTTTTCACACGAAGCCCATTATCACCTGTCAGGGTATTTTCGTGAGAAGATTTACATCTCCATCTGGCCGTAAGCCAACCCCCGGGGGCACATATATGGTCTTAATGGAGAGCTACTATGTAGACCTGTGCAACTGGGTGATAAAAGGGAGCCCAGTCATCCTCGCCCCTGAAGGTCTTCGGATACGTATATCCCCTGGTCACTCCTAGTTGCAACTTCAAAAGCCCGGAGTAGGCCGCAGCCTTCACTCCTTGCAGAAAAGTTGGGGACTATCCAACTACTGGTCCAGAACGCATGAAGCTTAATAAAATTTAAGAACACGACGGCATTTATACTCGAAACCACAACCATCACGATACTCCCGAAGGACCAGCCTCAAGAGACAAATAGCGGAAACTATGGGGCTTTACCGATTCCCGTGGAAACATAGTGAATTTTCCAGTTGGCTCTGGGGACTGGGCTCCCTATTACCCCGCAAGACTAGATGGTTGTGTGGTCCATAAAGGCTTATAATGTGCCTCCGGGTGGGAACTTTTTAGGGTATGCAAATAAGCAAAGTTGCCACATTTGGCAACTTGAGAAGCCTTTACATGCTCACCGTATGGTGCGCTATGTTTCTTTTTCGAAGATGAGACTGAAAAAGTGGTAGCAGTCAATGGAGGAGGCCAGTGCGGGATGCTGGCAACTCAATTTTAGCCCATTATTGACGACGAGGATATCACTGATATGTGACTTTAACAGGACGGTGCCACATGTCACACAGCCAATGCAACTTTTAATTTATTGCAAACGATCGTATAATTTGACGACAGACAGCCAGTTCATGGGATTTAAATCCACTCGATTATTTTTTTTTTGGTGGGAGTATGTTAAGGACAAAGTCTATGCGGAGCGAAACGAAACGAATCGACTTCAATCTTAAAACTCAAAATCCATAATGTGATTAACGAAATTTTGCCATTTTTTTTTTGGTTTATTTTGTTGTAGAAAACAAACTTCTTCTTGAAAAACTCTTTCTATATAGATAAACACACACAAATTCACACATTTCACTAGAAATTTGTCTAAAACACAAAAAACCACACACAAAATGCTACTGGAAAAGAATGAAATTTGTGCCGGAGAAAGGACATAGAGCTGGTAGTTATTTTCTCATGTTATCCATGAGCCTTTTGTGTTAAGAAATAGTTTTTTTTTTAAAGTTTTTCTTTGTATAAAATTCTTTGTGTTATTTGGGTTATTTTTTTGTTTTTTGTTTTTTTTTTGTTATTGTTGCTGTTATTGTCGTTGTTGTTGTTATATTCCTAAATTCAAGGCGTTGTCCTTTTTCATAAAAACAATGAGCTGAAAAGAAATTCTATGACAGTGAAGGTAAACTACTGATTCGATGGAATTTGTGATTTGATGATGACATTCATAATATATCGCGTTAACTGCGCGTTATTATCTTTCTTTTTTTGTATTTTTCTTGTTTTGCCTGTGTTCATTTTGATTTTGTTTTTCTCTTTTTCGTTTTTTGAACATCTTTAGCACCCACTTAAGTAACACAAAATGTTGTTGCATGTTGCATACATGTTTCTTCCTCTTCTTCTTCTAGTTTTTCTTTTTTTTTACTAGTTTTACGTTGTATATATAATCAAGTGCATTTAAGAAGGTTGTTGCTGTTCTCTTTGTTGTTGTTGTTGTTTAGCAATTTTGCTTTTTCATTGTTCAAGTAGTTTTATTAAGACAAGAAAGCAAAACTAGTAGTTGAAACCTCAAGAGGTTTAGCAAAGTTTAGAAAATATTTAACAACAACAACACTTTTTTTTGCTTGATATAGAAAAAGTCCTCTTAATTTTTTGTTTTTTTTTTTTTTTGTTTACAGAAATTGTTTCAAAGGAAAAGAAATTCTATTTTGAATAATTTAAAGCTGGCAGATTTTAAATTTAAGAAATTTATTTAAAATGAACAGAAGAAACAAATTTAAAGGACTTTCACTAAATCCATCAGGATGTGATTATGTGTTTTTAAATGTGTTTAAGGTTTGTTTAAAATACAACGTGCCGCCATTTTGGTAAACATTAGTCTTGACAGTTCATATTTGGCAGTGTCGTCAAGTAGACACACGTGGTAAATTTATTACCAAAAATATATTCGATTAACCAACGGGTTTTAATCGTTAAAACATTTTATCAAAATCATTCAGTCAATCGATTACTGTGATGATAAGAAAGTTAAGTGATATTTTTGGCAGCAACAACGTGCCAACAAAACGTACTATTTATCGTGTAGTGAGTGATTTCGAAGAAAGAGGGTCTGTAGGCGATAGGCCTACATAGATTAAAAACAGTATTGTGTTGAAAACAATCCATCAATCTGTAGGCTAGTAGGTAGTATGCTAGCTTACATGACTGCGGGTTGTGGGTTCGATTCCCAACAAAGACCTTGGTTTTTTTTGTCACTACAAAAATAAAAATTGATTGATGATGAAGGCATAGTCACTAGTCACTGAGCTGTCTTATACGACAGTTAATTTTTTCCGCAACTATCCTTCTACTTTCACCACCTGTTTCATCTCTTCTCTATCCCTTTCGTAAAGAATGTAGCACGATACTTGACCTGAAGTGCTCTTTCTCTTTAAAAAAAAAATCGATGCCGTGCTGAGGAGCTGGATCTTTAGAGAACAGCTTTGGCCACAATTTTGCACAAGGCTTTGCATTGGTTTCCATAAAGAATTCAGTTGACACAAGAGCTTCTTCCACAAGACCATTTATGCCGCCGTATACATATCCCAATAGGATGTTACAGCCACGCCCATGACAACCCCGATCTTTATGAAAAAATCATAATGAGTAACGAGGCACATTTTCATTGGAATGGATGTGGGAATAAACAGAATACTCGGTTCTGGAAACCTTCAAATCATCTTTGCATCCATTAAAAGTGACAGTCTGGTGTGAAATTTGATCAGGAAGATTCATTGAATCTTACTTCGTTGAAAATGGCGTAACGGTGACTGTTGATGGGGAGTGATATTGTGATTTGATTGAAAACTATTTTAACGCTACAACTGCCTGCTTTGGGCTTGATTAACATTTGGTATCAACAAGACGATGCCACATGGCATATAGCCACGATTACAATGAAATTACTGGGAGATCTCTTACCGCAACAAGTTATTTTAAGAAATGGTGATATTGATTGGCCTCCACGGTCGCCCGACTTTTGTGGGGGGTAACTGAAAATCAAGGTTTATGCAAATAAACCAGAAACAGTATTAAATTGTTTGGGTTTGTTCTGCCAGTGAATAAACTGCTGTTTTCAATTCTTCCTCTTAACGTCCTTCCCGGCTGTTTGTTCACAAATGGCGAGCACTTTCGCTATGAATACATCATCTACAGGCAACGTTGTATCACGTACTTGTGAGTCAGTATTTCTGGCTCAGGTATTTATTCCACAATCGTCGTATCTGACTACGTAGTTAGAATGGCAGCCATCTGGCCAACTCGTCTTGTTTCACTGTTCAGGTGCGTGTCTCCGTTTGAGGATGTTTTTCGTTTGTTTTAGTTTATGATTAGTTTAAGTGGTGTGAAAATTGCATCTGGGGTTGTGGTTACCTGTTCGTTTATAATATCGCTGCCAAAGGTTTTTGTTTCGTAGATTTTCATGTTTTCAAGAATGTTTAGTCTTCGCTAGAATGCAGTAAATTCATGCACTCATCTATTTCCCTTGTTAACTGCTCGTTATTCCCAAGGTGTAATTGTACAATTGGAGTCTTCTGTTTCTCGTTTATAGGAGCTTATAGTGTTCTACACATCTTGTTTTTAGTGTTCGTCCAGTTTGTCCCATATAAATATGTTAACGGGAACAAGTGAATCTGTATACTTCGCTGGAATTAAATTTGTCAGTTGTTTCTGTTGATGTCCTGATATTGTGTCTGAGAATATAGCTGGCTTTTAGCACCGGAGTACACATTCTTTGTGAAAAATGTAAGTTAATTGCTGTGTCGCGTTGGGTGATCCGAAGTGATGTGAATGCTTATTTAAAATGTTTTAATATATTTTTTTTGTTTTTTGGTAAAAGAGAAGTAGCACTTCAGGTAGTAATGCCTATTTAGTCAAGTATCGTGCTACATTCTTTAGGATAAGGAAGAGATGCGACTGATGGTGCAAGTAGAAGGAAAGTAATAAAGAAGAGTTGGGACAGATGTTGAAAGTAGAAGAATAGTTACGGAAATTAACTGTCTTATAAGACAGCACAGCAACCAGTGACCATGCCTTCATTACTGAGCAGCCCCACCGACAGTCAATTTTTATTTTTGTAGTGAAAAAAAACAGCCAAGGTCTTTGTTGGGAATCGAACCCACAACCTCTAGTCATGTAAGCGAGCACACTACCTATTAGACTACAGGGGCACCCACCTGTATTGGATTTGAGGTTAAGCCGCAAACAGCATCATTTTGTTAATTCGAGTTTATTTTGAAGCCTTACAAAGTTCCACTGATGCAGGAATTGATGACGTATATTTGCTCAATTTAGTCAGGAACAATCCGCTGGTTTTTATGAAAAAATCATTTTTCAGACGAAATCCATTTTCACTTGTCAGGGTATGTCAACAAGCGAAATTGCCGCATTTGGACTTCTGCAAATCATAAAGCGATTATTGAGAAGCCTTTGCATGTATGGTCTGGAGGTGTAATTGGGCCGTTTTCTCGGAAGATAAGTATGGAAATGCGGTAATTGTCAATGGATCTTGCTATCGCGAAATGTGTGTGATAGGATTTACATAAGCACTGAGCCATGTGGCCATAATCTGATGGTGATCTTACCACTGGGTATAGGAAAGCGATCATACACGCCCTAAGACTCCTACACACTAGGTGCATATACGCCTTAGTAGTAATTTTTAAGTGCACGGTAGCAGGACCGTGACCCCACTTCTTGCTACAGAGTTGGAGAATATCCAACTCCTAGTCCTTATACCAGCGCAACTAGGATATTTATATGGATGTTAATCTTATCTTTTTTTCATGAATATCTCTTTGGATGTTTCTACAAAGGCCGATTAAACCACACCCACCAAAGGGGGCTTCCCCAATTACCAGAACAGGGCAACTGGTTCCTGTGGTAGCGGTATGTGTAGCAAGCCACTGGTCGGACTTTGAGAGTCCTATGTCTCTTCCAGCATCGGGTTCCTGCTAGCCGAGGCCTTTTAGTGATGCCTTTTAGCGCCGCAGCCACATGTCAAGATGGGGAAGAGATCCATCAAGAGTGACGGTGGGGGCGAAGGGAGTTATCGCGAGCTGCTAACAACTCAATTTTGGCCTATTATTGACGAAGAAAATATCAGTGACATATGGTCTCAATAGGACGGTGCCACATGTCACACAGCCAATGAAACTTTCAATTGATTGCAAACCAAATTTTAACGATCGTATAATTTGGCGACAATAAGCAGTTAAGTGGCCAGCCAGATCGTGTGATTCAACACCACTGGATTATTTTTTTTGCACTTCAGGCAACAATGCCTATTTAGTCAAGTACCGTGCTACATTCTTTTAGGAAAGGGATAGAGAAGAGATGAAACAGGTGGTGACAGTAGAAGGATGGTCGGAAATAAACTGCCGTATAGGACAGCACAGTGACTATGCCTTCAAAAGCTGAGCAGCCCCACCGACAGTCAATTTTTGTTTTTGTAGTGAAAAACACCAAGTTCTTCGTTGGGAATCGAACCCACAACCCGCATACTGACAAGTTAGTACACTACCTACTAGCCTACAGGGGCACCTAAATTATTATTATTATTATTTGTTGTGGACCTAATATTAACGACAGGGCCTATATGCAGCCAATCGAATAGATTTCAGCCTTGAAACTCAAAAACCGTGATGATGTGATTAACGAACCATTTTTGCCAAAAAGTCATGAAAAACTTTGACGGAAGAATCAACATCTGTCAGTCTGTTTGTGGTGGACATTTGCCAGATATCATTTTTCATTCATAATTGGCGAACTTTTTTCTTCGTAAATACAATAAAAAATTTGAATTATCTTGATTTAAATTTTTTGTTTTATATTGTTTTAGAAAACAAACATCTTGTTGAACAACTCTATGCATACATAATAAAGTTAGATGTTCGAGTATTATTTTGTTAACTTGAGGATTACGAATAGCAATGAAAGAAACGAATTTATAATTAAATATTTCAGCTGTTTCTTGTAGAACAGAACAGTAGCCTTGCAATATCTCTTTGGTTTTAGTTCCAATCATGTGGCTGGGGAAACATTCCCATAGCTTTTAATCATAGTAAAACAAGTCCTTTTGCCTTAAGATTGGATTATCGTCAACTAAATAATGTAATTTATAATCATAATTATTTTTTCTTTGGCTTTTCTTAGCTATCGTCTGGAATAGACAGATAGACCATGAGATGGTTAATATTTACATTATCGTAAAATGATATTTTTAAAAGTTTTATTTCGTTTAACTTTAAAAATACTGTGCGAACATAAAACCAACCAACAGCGTAAATCTTTTTTTTTTTTAAAACTTTCACTTGTTTTTCTTATCATCAGCTTTTCAAGCTTAAACAAGAACAAGATTATTTTATCCTTTTTTTTGAAATTTTTATATAACAGGCTTGCTTGCTGTATGTATGTATGTATGTATGTATGCGTGTAGGTGTGTTTTGCTTCTTCTTTTTCCTCTAAAAACTTTAACATCTTGTGGAAAGTTTAAAATTGTTTTTTCTTTTTTGTTTTTTGCTTTCGTTGAAGAGGTGGTTGTTTACACATGCAATTTAATCTTTGCCAATATCAACTTTCATGCACATATATACACACACATATACACATACACACCTATGCTTACACAGTCATACTTACACTCAGTCGGGCGTAAATAAATTTAACACATCAGCAAATTTAAATTTCCGGCTTTATATAGTTAGAGCACCACATAAGTTTGTTTATTTATTTGCCACAGTAATTGCAAATGTATGGCACAGTGGGCCTGTTTTTTATTTATTTTTGTTTTTTTTTGTCAATTAATTCCAAGTGCGGTTTTGCCTTCGAAATTAACTTAAAGAGAAAATAAAAACTAAATAAAATATTTTTTACTTTCGTGACATCTGGCCGGGGAAACGATTGTGAGTGACAAGTTAATAGTGACTATGTCAGCTTTCCTAGAATTTACTCGCTTAATTGTGACTTTGCTTTGAAGATACTAAAAGCCTGGAAGAGCTTTTGCAAATAAATAAAAAGCATAAAAGCAAATAAACTTAAAATAAATAAAAATATTGTGTTCACTGTGCTCACAAATGTGACAAACAAATGACTTTTTCATTGTCGTCATTCACAGTTAAGTATGCTTTTCAACTGCGGATTGACCAAGGGAATATATTTATTACATTATTGAACACTTGTTTATTAATCTTATGTAAACAGAATGCCAATTCTATCGCAAAAAATATCAATGCTGTCTGGTGACTGTGTGACGTTTACACTAACACAGCCCAACCTTTTTAATTCCAACACTTTAAAGTTTCGTACGTTGAGGCTTTATGAAATGTAATTCAAGGTCTAGAACAGTTTGCCATTACTTGGTTTTCCTTTAATGCCATGTCTTTCATTGTTGCCTAAGCGGGGCTTTGTAAATAAATAAAAAAAACGACGAAAATAGAGTGAAAGTAATCTATAATAGATCCTACATACTTTATAACATGCACAGAAATGTTCCTTTTAGGGCAGGCAAAGCGCTAAGGCTGCTGGCCATATTGCCCCTTTTTTTTAAAGCTGACGCTACGTTGAATGGAGATCTTAACCGGCCAAGAAGCCATGATTTTTTTTTAATTTAAACGTAAATGACATTGATTCAGGCGATATGTATTATCAGAGCAATGTAGGCTAGTGGGTAGTGTACTAGCTTGTCAGTATGGGGTTTGTGGGTTCGATTCCCAACGAAGACCTTGGTTTTTTTTCACTACAAAAAGAAAAATTGACTGTCGGTGGGGCTGCTCAGCGGTGAAGGCATAGTCACTGGTGGCTGTGCTGTCTTTATACGGCAGTTAATTTCCGACAATCTTTCTACTTTCACCACCTGTTTCATCTCTTCTCTATCCATTTCCTAAGGAATGTAGCAGGGTACTTGACTAAATTGAGCCTGAAGTGCTACTTCTCTTTAAAAAAAAACATACGATGGCCTTAGCCTCAAAGTTATTAAAATAAAATTTGGCGACAAGTTGATTTCGAAAAACTGGAAAAAGTTTGTGAATTGAAGTGTTACCTGTGGGTCGGCACCAAGTCACTGCTTTACGCCGATAAATTGAACAAAAACAGACTCCTTGAGAGTCAATATTGTTCGCTTTATTCGATTCGTATCACACGGTCAGCAATACTTATAATAGTGACTGAAAATTTAACGCCCAAAACGCAGGAAAAATATTTGGATGCAAAATATTACTTCACTGTTAATCCAGAGCTGGGTGAAGGATTTTAAATTATAAATTGCCATAAATACATAATTCTAAAGCGAACATTTTTAATTGCGAAGACTAGTGGGCCCTTTAAAACATTTTGAAAATTGTGTCACGCATTCGCTATAAATTTTGTTTTTGAAATTTTTGTTAAATTTCTCACCTCAGTTACAGAAACACGTTAATTATCTTTGTGAATAAAATAAAATTCTACTAAAAAATCGAAAATTGTGTGCGGCATTAGAAATTGCCCAAGAAGTTTGTTTTGGAAATATGTGTTAAACATCTCACTTTTGTTACAGAAACACGACAGTGGGTATTTTATGCATTAAAAAAGAATAGAAAATTTTTGTAATTCTATTAAGAAATCGAAAATTTTGTTATATGTACATTAGAAATTTCACAAGGAATTTTTTTTTAAATATCTGTAAAACTTCTCACTTAAGTTATAGAAACACGGCACTGGGTTGCTCACTTTAGTTACAGAAACAGCGCAGTACTATGGGTACTATATGGCGCAAAAATAACCTTCTGATGTTTTTTGGCTGTAATTAAAAAAATAAATGAAAAACTTTGATTCTTCTTGTGGATTATTTTTATTTGGTCTTTTAATTTTTTTACATCAAGTCGAGAATATGATGTCATGTAAATGGCCGCCGCCACAGTTGATTGTCATTTGAGCCCTTTTTATGGCATTTTCCATCACTTTGGCCAAAACTTCCGGCGATAGGTCCTCACATTCTTGACGGATATTGTCTTTAAGAGCTGCATGAGTCTGAGGCTTGTTGACATAAACCCGCGACTTCAAAAAGCCCCACAAAAAGAAGTCTGCAGCGCTGAAATCAGGCGATCTTGCTGGCCAGTGCAAATCGCCAAAACGGGAGATTAGGCGCCCGGGAAATGCATCCTTCAGCATATCGGTTGGGGAACGTGCAGTGTGTGCCGTTGCACCGTCCTATTGGAACCACATATTTTCCAATCCCAATTCATCAAGTTGCGGCAAAAAGAACTCGTTGATCATTGCTCTGTAGCGCTCACCATTCACAGTAACCGTTTGGCCCGCGACGTCTTCGAAGAAGAAAGGTCGGATGACTCCTCCAGCGAAAACAGCACACCATACAGTGAGTTTGAGCGGGTGTAATGGCTCTTCGTGGGTTACACGCGGATTTTCAGTGCCCCAGAAGCGTAAATTTTGCTTATTTACGTACCCGCTAAGATGGAAATGGGCCTCATCACTCATGATTATTTTTGATGAAAAATCAGCTTCCTCTTGGTGGTGATTAAGGATGGCTTGAGCGTATGTTAGACGCGATTGGCGGTCAGCAGCTAACAGCTGATGCACCGTCTGGACTTTGTACGGAAACATCTTCAAATCTTGTACCAAAATTCGCTGTAAAGACCGTCGACTGATACCCATTTGCGTGGCACGTCGTCTGGTCGATGTCGACGGCGCTTCCATGACATCCTCGCCTACAGCAGCAATATTCTCTGCAGAACGGCTACTCCGGGGTCTGCCACGCCTGGCAGCATCTCGTGTTGTGCCAGTCTCTTCGAGGCGAGCGGCTAAACGTCGCAGTGTTTCACCAGTAGGCGTTGGACGGCCAGGAAATCTGCGACGAAATTCACGTTGTGCCAAAGTCACCGAGCGATTATTGGTTAAATAAATAGTCACCAATATTCCGCGTTCTGGAGCAGTGTAGCGTAACATTGTTCATTAACGTGTATTTTTTGTTTTTGATAGGTGACTTCAATACCAAGGTTTTTATGTATAAACGGTCTCTGTATGTGTATGCATGAGTTCATGAGTTATAGCCATTTTAGTGTGATGTTGATGCTTTTGCCAGAACGTTATTGTATGCAGAAGTGCCATCGTATTTTACGTGGAGGGCATCAACGAAGGAGTTGCAACGGCGCAAGCAAGGAAATCGTATTGATGGCCATCAAAATTTATATTCAAATGATACTTTGGAACGTATTTATACTGTTCACCCAAATAACGCTGAGTGTTTTTATTTACATTTGCTGGCCAACATCATTTCAACAGTTAAGGGCGTTGTCAATGGAGTTTTGTGTATGACATATTGACAAGCAAGCATGTCAACAGCTCAATTTGTTCCAACAAAAAATGATATTCATTAGGCAACAAACACTTGCTGTCGTTCATCATCATTCGTGCGTTGGTTGCAATTATTTTGTCCACCTGTATTCGAATGGAATCCATCTAAATTGTGGAGACAATTTTTAAAAACTGTCTGTCGGAAGGATATTCTGTTTTGAGTGCATCAAAAAAATCGTAGTCCTGTAATAGATTTTACGACGCCGGAAATTTACAATGAAGCATTGATTTGTATTGAAGATTTCTGTTTGTCGATTGCTAACATGGCATTAATCACAACTGGGAATGCCATCACCTAATCGTGCAATGCATGACAAGTTTTGAGTTAGAACTGCAACGTGAACAACAATACCATCACGCAAATGTTTTCGACATTGAATGCCAAGCAAAAAAATGCGTATGATATTATTATGCAAGCTGTCAATAGTGAAGCCGATGGATTTTATTTTTATTTATGCACCAGGAGGCACTAAGAAAAACGTTTTTAATTTTATTGTTATTGTCAACGATACGATTCTAGAAAAAAATTGCATTGGCATTGCAGCCACTTTGTTAGATGGTGGTCTGGTGGACTGCTTTGAAATTGCCACTGAATTATCAAGTTAATGCAACTCCCACATGTAACGTTTCAAAAACATCTGGAACGGCAAAATTATTGAAACGTTGTTATTTGGAATGAATGCACTATTGCGGATAAGAAATCTGTTGAAGCTTGGGAAAGAACAATGAAAGATCTCCCAGATAATTCAGAGTGCCCCTGCACTCTAGACGCTAGCTTCAAAAAAGAAAGACCCTTAATTTAGTACGTGCCCCTGTAGGCTAGTAAGTAGTGTACTGGCTTATCAGTATGGGGGTTGTGGGTTCGATTCCCAACGAAAACCTTGGTTTTTTTTTCACTACAAAAATAAAAATTGACTGTCGGTGAGGCTGCTCAGCGATGAAGGCATAGTCACTGGTGTCTTTAAGAGGCAGTTGATTTCTGTAACTATCCTTCTGTTTCTTCTCTTCTCTATCCCTTTCCTAAAGAATGTAGCATGGTACTTGACTAAATAGGCATTGTTCCTTGAATTGTTACTTCTCTGTGATTAAAAAAAAGAGAAAAAATAGAGTTATTTGGTGGAGCATTGATTTTATTGTCAGGCGAATTTAGGCAAACATTGCCCGTCATCATTTCTAGATCGTCAGCTGTCGATAATTATAACGCTTGCTTAAAGTCTTCATATATATGGAGATTTGTTAAAATATTGAAACTCGCTCTCAACGTTAGTGTTCAGTTGCAGAATGATCCATCTGCTAATATAAGTTCGCTAAGCAATTGCTGAAAATTGGCAATGGTGCATCATGCAACAGGCTGTTGATGACTCTGGATTGATAACATTGCCAAATTATTTTTTCCGATTCGTACAGTGTCAAAAGAGGAATTGATTGAATGTGTTTTCCCCAACATAGCCGAAAAAAATATACATGGCATGCATGGTTGAGTGTTAGAGCGCAATTTTAGCGGCAAAGAACAAAGATGGCTATAGAATCAAAGATTCGCGGCGAATTGGTGTAATACAAGTCTGTGGCTAGTGTTACCGATGAAGAAAATATTGTCAATTATCCATAACAGAATTTTTGAATTCGTTAGACTTACCACGATTGCCTCCGCATAATCTACAATTAAAAGTTGCAGCCACTATTCTAATGCTTCGCAATATCAATCAACCCTGTTTTTGTGTAATGTATGGTACAAGACTTGCTATTAAAAAGGTTGATGGCTTAGGTAATTGACGCTACTATTTTAACTGGAAAATTCAAAGGCGAACATGTATTCATTTCACGCCTCCCAATGATTCCGTCTGATATTCCACACTTATCGGTTTTTATAGAATATTTGACTGTCGAGACCTGTGCTGCTGGGGGTATAAGGCGAGTAGGAGCCAACAGCACAATCCACTATATTTTCACGGGAATCAGTGAGCCCTAGAGTTCCGCTATTCGTCTCTTTAGGCATTTAACTGCTCTCTGTCTGATTATTGAGGTAGGCCCTTCGGGAGTATCGTGGTGACTGTGTGTTTCGAGGCCCTCGTTTAAGTTGTGTGGGTCGAATCATTCGCAATAAACACAATGAATGGTCCAGGTCCAGTGAGAATGAATGCCGTCGTGTTCTTAATTATATTAAGCTTAATGCGTCGGGGACCAGGAGTTGGATAGTCTCCGACTCTTCAGCAAGGAGTTAAGGCTGCGGCCTACTCCGGGCTTACGAAATTGCAACTAGGAGTGACCGGAGGATATACGCATTCGAAGGCCTTCTAGGGCGAGGATGACGCTATATTTCATCCACAGTGGTTTGACCATCATCCGATTATGGCTCACTGCCGGTGCAGACGTAAATCTTATCACGTCATGCCATTTGAAATTAAACGACTTCAGTTTCCAGTTCGCCTTGCGTTTGAGGTTACCATTAATAAGGCACAAGGCCAATCCTTAGGAATTTGTGGAGTGAATTTAGAGTATACAGTTTTCTCACATGGACAGTTGTATGTAGCCTGTTCGCGTGTTGGAAGACCAACGGTTTTGTATATTTACACCGAAAATGGAAAAACAACAAATATTGTTTGTCACAGAGCACTACAATAAAAGCAATTTATCACTGATTTTTAATGAATTCGAATTGATTTTTTATTTTCTTTTCGGCACTACCAAGTGTGCAGGGGGTACGCTAGTAACAAATAAAAATGGTTATAATTGTATTAAAAAGTTATGTCATGTGTTCTAAAAAGTCTCTATTTTTAATTCTGCGAAATTTCTCACTTTAGTTACAGAAACAGGACAGGGTGTGTACTTTACGAAAATAAAATAAAAAAAATAAAATAAAAAATTGTATATTTTTAAAAATCCTTTCTAAAAACAATTAATTATTTTTCTTTAAAATTATTTTTTATTTTACAAAAACAAAATTTAATTTTAAGCGACTTACAAGATGATACTCGTTGTTGTCGACAACCTTGACAATTTTTTTTTATAAAAAATTATAGTTTCTTTTTCGCCACCAAGGAAATGAAAGATACAAGAAAAAGGGAAAATAAAATCCTGTATAAAGTCTGGGGTTATATTTCATGTAATTTTTATTATTATTTACTTTTGAAATCTTGCCAAACGTTATTTAACACTTTTTATTGAGTTGACAAAAGCAGAAGATAAAAAAAATCAATTTTATCTTTCTTTTTTTAGCTGAATGTTTAAAGTAAAAAATCGTTAAGAAAAACGAAAATCATGCTCAATGTCGTTCTTATGCAAGTGTGCGTGAGCAGTCATTTTTTTTTATTTTATATAAAATTGTTGTCGACTCTGTTTCTTTCTAAACCTTCGACCTTGATTGGGAAAATGATTTTATTTATTTGCTTGTCGAACTTGTTTATTTTTTTGTTAGAGGAAAAAAAAAAGTTTAAAAATGATAAAACTTATATCCTGCATTTATCACCCTCAAAGGGACCGTGCTATAATAGGGACTATGGACTTTTCGAGTCTTTTTAGAAGTGGTCAGGGAGGCCATTTTTTTCACTAATATGATAAAAATGGATTTTATAAATCCTCACTGAAGTGGTCAGTGATGCCACGCTTTCGCTAAGTTAACGTTTCAGGTGTTTAGTAATGAAGCAAGTGATGCCATAGTAGCGAATGCGATAGTAGCGAACTGTACAAGTTTTTAATAAAGTGGCCACTGATGTCACCCTTTCGCTTATGTAAGATAACTTAAATTTTTGAGTGTTTAATAAAGTGACGAGTGATGCCACCTTTTCGCTTATACGGCAAAAGTGGACTTAACTAGGTTTTAGTAGAGCGGCCAGTGTTACCACCCTTATGCTTATGTGCTACAAGCTATTTTTTCGTCTATATTAAAGTGGCCAGTGAGGTCATCCTTCGCTTGTGTTATAGAGATTAACTTTTCAAGCCCTTTTCAAAGTGACCAGTAATGCCACCCTTTCCTGTAATATAAGTTAACCCTTCGAATCGTTATTAAATTGGCTAGTGATGCCAACTTTTCGCTTCTGTGATAGAAGTGGACTTTGCCAGTCTTACCTAAAGCGGCCCTGTGATCTAGGTTAGCTTTTCAAGCCTCTTTTAAAGTATCTTGAGCAGTTTTTAGTAAAGTGGCGAGCAATGCCACCCTTTCGCTTATGTAAGATAACTTAAATTTTCGAGTGTTTAATAAAGTGGCAAGAGATTTTTTTAGTAGAGTGGCCAGTGTTACCACACCCTTATGCTTATGTGCTACAAGCTATTTTTTCGTCTATATTAAAGTGGCCACTGATGTCATCCTTCGCTTATGTGATACAGATTAACTTTTTAAGCCTATTTTAAAGTGACCAGTTATGCCACCCTTTTCTGTGATGTAAGTTAACTTTTCGGGTATTTAATTAATTAGCCAGTGATGCCAACTTTTCCCTAATGTGATAGAAGTGGACTTTGCCAGTCTTACTTAAAGCGGCCATGTGATCTATGTTAGCTTTTCAAGCCTGTTTTAAACTGTCTAGTTATACCACCCTTGAGCAGTTTTTAGTAAAGTAGCCACTGATGCCACCCTTTCGCTTATGTAAGATAACTTAAAATTTCGAGCGTTTAATAAAGTGGCGAATGATGCCATCTAATACGATAAAAGTGGAAATAACCAGATATTAGTAGAGCGGCTAGTGTTACCACTCTTTCGCTTATGTGATATAGTGATGTCACCTGTTCGCTGTTAACTTGTGCAGTCTTTGTTGCTGTTACCAGTGATGACACTCTTTCGCTTATGAAATATATATTACTTTTTCGAGTATTTATAAAAGTGGCCAGCGATGCCACATTTTTGCTAATATAATATGTGAATTTTTGCAATCGTTATTTAAGCGAAAAACCACCTTTTCACCAATGTTAACTTTACGAAACTCTTTTAAAGTGGCCATGGGATGTAAGTTAACTTTTCGAGTCTTTATGAATTGGGCAGTGATGCCAAGTTTTCAGTAATGTGACAGAAGTAGACTTTGCCAGTTTTTATTAAAGCGACCAGTGATGTTACGCTTTCGCTAATATATTATAAGTTAAGTTTTTGCATCTGTATTAATTTACGTTCACTTTAAAAGTCTCATAAAATTTGACAGAGATGCCACCCTTTTGCTTATGTTATACAGGTTAGCTTTTTGTATTATTTTTTAATTGGCCAAAAATGCCACCTTTTCAGCCAGTGATGCCAATTTTTACCTAAACTAAAATGAATTAACTTTTCGATTTCTTATTAAAGTAGCCGCTGATATCACCTTTTTGCTAATGTACTACAAATTTTTGAAGTTTTTATTTAAGCAACCAGTGATGTCAACTCTTTACCTCCTTCCAGAGGTCTTTCCTGTAATTTTTAATGTAGGAACGTTCAAATCGAATGTCCACAAACAATACTCCCTCTTCCCTCCTCCCCATAACCAAATTTCTTAGTTTTGGCACAATGCATATCATGTATAGGCGTCATTCCCTGAGTACTGGTCCGGAAAAAAAATTAATAAAAAATTTGTTAATTTTCGAATATTTATAAGAATGACCAGTGATGCCACTCTTCCACTAGCCGCATAATCGTTTGTGAATTTATAAAATATTTTGAGGATTTCATAGAGAGCGGATTAAAACGTGCCTCTGTAACAGATCTGTATAACTAGAAAAGAGAAATATTTTATTACACTGCAGCGTAACTAAGCAAACTAAACATTTTCCATGACATCTGAAAGATTTACAAAATCTTGAGGATTTTTTTCTATAGAAAAAAAAAGTCGATTACAACTTAAGTTTTTCTCCCTTATTTTCTTTTTATGTGCGCATACATTTGAATTTCTGTGCATTTAAAACCTTCAAATTTTGTGGTAACGCCTGGGGTATAATTTTTATCCCACTTTTTTATTTTTTTTTTTTTTTGTCTACTACTGCAGTATTTTGTTTTGCTGCTTTTTCTTTTAAAATTTTTTTGGTAAGAAAAAAATAATGTGAAAGAAATGCTCAAGGGAGAGCTTTAAAAACAAATGAAAAATGTGCTAAATTTAGTAGAAAAAATATTTGTTAAATTGCTTAAAAACAAGGGGGGGGGGGGGGGGAGAGATGAATTTGATACATAATAAACAAACAATTATGAATTATGCACAATTGTGATTTTCTTTTAACGAAATAAAAAATGGTCTTAAAACTAACAATCGAATAATAATTTGAATGTGTTTAAATAAAGATTAGAACATTGTTGTTTTATTAAATAAATTTATTTTAAAATTTTTAAATTTAAAATCGATTTTCTTTTTTTTTTGGAATAAAAAATCTAGTCAGATTATTTTTCTAGCCACTAGTTATTTTCTGATATTTCGGTGGTGTTAATCATTTTGTGTTGAAAAACTGCTAAGCCGCTTGAGGCGATAAAAGAAATAGCTAGTAAAGATAGAAAGAGAGAAGAGATGACTGAATGAGAACTTTTAAGCAATTGGCTACACAAGTTAATTATGTTGTCAAATGACTTGGTCAACGCATGGCACAACAATCACATATGGTTTGTGTCAACAACGACAACAACAATAACAACGAAAATGCACCCTTATTCTGTTTGGCGACGGCAATACCAGACGACGACTTTTTTTATCTCGTTATCAATATTGCCATTTATCGATGACTGGCAATACATGTTTGGTATTCTGTAAGACAATTTGACGTTGATGTTGCCTTAAATTGTCATTGATATTGTCGTCTGTGATTTTGGTGTCGTGCTGGTATAAAAAAAAATTTAAATAGACTGAAAATACTACCAACGCCAACCAATTTAAAAAATTAATGGAAGCGTATTCGGAAAAAATCCATCACTTGCCAAGGGATTTGCGAAGAGGCAGTGTTCCTACTAATTTTAAGGTACAATGGGAAAATATTGCGAATGTTCTAAACGCCCTTGGCCCACCAAATGGAACGAGTGATGGATGGTAAAACATATTACAAATACATATTGGACAAAATTCTTTTTACAGATTTGGCGCGACTTAAAATTTTAAATATATTAAAGATGGTAAAAAACAATGTGCTGAACATTTTGATTTAAATTTATTTTTAATTTTGAATTTATTTTAGGTTCAATTTAAAACAGGATTTATTTTTTATATTTTTTTCACAACAATTTTATCAAAAATAGTACCAAAATAAATCATTTATTAAAATGATCGACAAACTGGCAACGTCGTCCGTCGTAAGACTGTTAGAGAATATCAAATTAGTATCGATGTTGTGTTAAAGTGATGTTGCCTCAAAATCGACGACGATGTTGCCGTCGCCAAACAGAATAGAATGAGAGTAATGATATTTTGGAGAGTAAATATGTGTCATTTGGAAAGACGCCAAAGAATGAACCCACATTTCTTTCAATCACCTAAAAAAGAGGTCTGATAACCTTTCAAAACGTCTGCTAAAACTTATCGGTTGTGGGCAGATGCTTACGTTCAACATTAAAAAATCTCAAAAAAGCTTGTGAACGTTGGTTTGCGTGATTCAAAAGTGATGATTTGTACACAGCAGACAAGGAGAGGCCTGGTTAGCCGAAAAAGTTTGAAGATACGAAATTGGAAACATTACTCGAAATGCAAAAAGGACTTGCAGAATCATTAAGAGTCATGCAATAGAACATTTCCCTGCGTTTAAAAGCTTTGAAATTCACTGTAAAGCAAGGACATTGGCCCTCACATAAATTGAAGGCGCGGGGGTGTTAAAAGGCGATTTTGCATGTCGAAAATTATGCTTTAACGCCACAAAAAGCAGTCATTTTTACAACGTAATGTTAATGGTGAGGGAAAAATGGATACATTACGATAACCTCAAGTGCAAAAGCAATTCAACACCAAAGCCGAATAATAGCCCGACGCCAAGGTAATGTTCTAAATTTGGTAGGTTCAGAAGAGTGTTTTGTATTATATGCTATTGAAATTGGGTCATATGATCACAGAACAACTATACTGGAGGCAATTGATTAGCAATCAAAGAAAAACAAACAAAGTATTCGACCAGACACCAGGACATTGGATCGTATCCTTAAGGAAATAGGTATAAGTTGAACAAAAAGAAACAAATAGTACGATTCAGCCAGATCTTTTTATAGTTTAAGAATCTAGACGTTTTTTCTCACCTATAAAAAGAAATCGCAGTTGTACGTTGTATGACACTATTAAGCAAAATATCTAACAAATAAGTTGTGTGTGCCTTAGTAGTATTTCAATAAAATGCCCAGCATGCACAGTAAGTTAAGTAAAATGTAAGAAAATAATATATAATGTGTCTTATTTTGCAGCTAAAAGAATATTGCAGATAAAATAAAACGCAACAATATCTATAAATAGCCAGTGTTTTCTTATAGAGTTAAAGAACTTTAAGTTGGCAACAGGTTTTTTTAGCTGGCGGCCATTTTGTTAGCTGTCAAGTGATGTTGGGTTTAACATTTGAACATTGTTTTAATTGGGCTGACTAAAATAAGCTTTCCGATTTTGTAATTAAGCTCATATTTGTTTAACTGCCATACTTGGAGTGATGATAATCCTCAAGTGTAAGTTGAGACACTGTTACATCTATACTTCTTTGAAAATGATGCTGTTAGTCAATGGTGACCGCTATAGAGCTATGATTACTAACTTTTTTATTTATCAATTGATTAACCATGTTGTACAGAAACTGTGATATCAGCAACACATCACAGCAAGTCACGCAGCTCGTGCCGCAATTGATTTATTAAAGGAAAAGTTTGAAAACCGCATAGTTTAATGTTTCGAACCCTTAAATTGTCCTTCAAAATCGTATGTACGAAATGTGAAGTCACTAGGTTTCCGCCGCTAAGTCCGAAAAGATTAAGGAGTGTTACTCACGATATACAGCCACAAATGTTGATAAAAGTTTTTGAAAATTGAAACTCTAGGTTACACTACATACGTGCCAGCCGTGGCGGTCATATTTAAATTATAATAATAACAGGAGACCCCCCCCCCCCCCCACCCCGGGAGCATATTGCTGCGTGATTTGATTTACATCTGCACCGACTAGATAGTCATAATCAAATGGTGGTCTAACCACTTTGAATGATTTGCAAACGTCATTCACGCCCTAGGAGGCCATCGAATACGTATATCCTTCGGTCACTCCTAGTAGCAATTTCAAAAGCCCGAAGTAGGCCGCAGCCTTCACTCATTTATAAAGAATTGCAGACTTTGCAACTCCTGGTCCAGAACGCATGAAGCTTAATATAATTAAGAACACGACGGCATTCATACTCACTGGACCTGGACCATTCATTGTGTTCATTATGAATGATCCGACTCACAAACTATCACGAGCGTCTCGAAACCACAACCACCACCATACTCCCATATAGGGGCCAACCTCAATAACCAGTCAGAGAACAGCTAATTGTCTCAAGAGACAAATAGTGAACTCTGCGAGCGTACTGATTCCCGTGGAAATATGTGGACTGTCCAGATGGCTCCTACTAGCCTTTAAGGGGCCAAGGCTCTCTTTTACCCCGCAAGATACCAGTTTAGATGGAATAGTAGGTTCCAAAAAGACTATCATGTGCCCCCGGGAAGAGGGGCATATTGATATGTTTTGATGCAAATCCACCGTCATTACATGTGTCTTCGGGGATACAAGGAAGCCCGATCCCCTTGAAGGCTGACAGCAGCCAGCCAACTGGACAATTCCACAATATTTCCACGGGAATCAGTATAAGCCCAGAGTTCCGCTAATTGCCTTTTTAGTTTTTTAGCTGTTCTTTGACTGATTATTGAGGCTTGTCCTTCGGGAGTATCGTGGTGGCTGTGTGCCCTCGTTTGAGTTGTGTGGGTCGGATCATTCACAATGATTACAACGAATGGTCCAGGTCCAATGAGAATGAATGCCATCGTGTTCTTAAGTTTTATTAAGCTTCATACGATCTGAACTTGGAGTTGGATAGTCTCCAAGGAGTGGGGACGCTTGCTTGCTCCGAGCTTTTGAAGTTAAAACTAGAAGTGACCGGAGGATATACGTATCTGGAGGCCTTCTAGGGCGAGGATGACGCTACATTTCATCCACAGTGGTAATGATTCACCATTTGGTTATGGCTTACACAGCCATAGGTGCAGATGTAAATCTTGTCACACAATACCAGAAGTTTCGAATTTCGAATAAAGTAAATTTTATGTCAATTTAAAAAAAAATCTACTTTTTGTCATTTCATACCTCCCCTAGGGGCACATGGAATCTCACCATTTGGACATGTGTCTTCTGAGGCTATAAGGGAGTGCAGTCCTCTAGAGGCTAGCAGGACCCAACTAGACAACCTCCACGTTATTTCCACGGGAATCAGTAGGCCCCAGAGTTCAGCTATTGTTATTCTCTGACTGATTACTGAGGTTGATCTCGATGGGAGTGTTGGGTCTTGATGGTTATGGTTGCTTAGGTCCTCATAAATGATGTGTGGGCCAGGATCATTCACTTTTGACCAAGAACATAAGGTGAATGAGCATGCTATGTCATGTGTTCTGGACCAGTTTTTTTTTAAGAGAAGTAGCACTTCAGGCAACAATGCCTATTTAGTCATGTACCGTGCTACATTCTTTTAGGAAAGGGATATAGATGAGATGAAACAGGTGGTGAAAGTAGAAGGATAGTTACGGAAATTAACTGTCGTATAAGGCAGCACAGCGACCAGTGGCTATGCCTTTACGCTGAGCAGCCCCACTGATAGTCAATTTTTATTTTAGTAGTGAAAAAAAACCAAGGTCTTCGTTGGACTCGCATCAACAACCCCCATACTCGCAAGCTAGTACACTACCTAGTACCCTACAGGGGCACCTACAGGGGGTTGTAAAGTTTCCAACTTTTCAGCAAGGAGTGGATGTTGCGACCCTGTTTTGTGGTCCCGAAATTGCCACTAGGTATGACATGTTGTATAGTATTATGCTTCGGCTTCCTAGGGCGTGGATGCACGGTACATCTAACTCACAGTGGTTTGATCCACCATCAGGTTATGGCTCACACGGCTAGGTACTGATGTATATCTTCTGACGCTTTTGTGATTTTATGTTAAAGTTCTAGACCGCTCTCAAAATATATTCTTTATATTCTATTCTGAGGCTATAATACAGTGAAGCCACCATTTGTTATATCAAAAAGGAGTTTTTACTTATTTTAATTAATTTTAAAGTAAAAGTGTCAGGCATTCGTATGTCATTTGGGTAAGTGAGACTTTATTTTAATAAAGTTAATGCACGGGTTTATCGCTTACATCTAATTTTTGCTGTGTTAAATTAATAATTGCAACACACAAACAACAGGATCTGCGTTTCCTGCAGATCACACTGTGAAGTAGAATTTAGTTTTAAATTGCTGCTGCCATTAAAAGAAAAATTCAACTTAATTGGCAAAGTTTTATTAATTTTAATTTGTGTTTCTATAATGAAAAAAAAAAAATAAACAGAAAATGCAATTTAGTTTAGAAAAGAACAAACATTTTTTTTTTGCTCTCTGCTGTTCGACACTTAACAAATTGTTCAGAAACGTTGACTGAAATCACAAAAGTACATATTTGAAGTCGGAATGTCCTTGAAGATTAATGATGGTAACAGTTTTTTTCATTGTCATGTAAATTTCTCAATGCCAAGAAAGCTGCAGAAAAACTCCCATCTACCACCACCCAAAAAAAAAAAGAAATTTATTCATAATCAAACGTTAGCAAGAGCATGTAGAAATAAAAGTCTATTAAAACAGTTTAAAGAAAATATGTATTTTTATTGTTTAACAGCATGTTAAAATATACCTGCCCTATTGATGTTAACACAATTAAAAAACTCATTTTATGTTAATTTTAATCTAAAGCTTTTTTAGTCTATTATGAAAATCTTGCAAGTTAAATGAAAGCTTTTTAACAAAGTGTTGGCATTTTGTCATTTGTACTTGCACACCCTGTATATATAACAAACATTATTTTCAGATTTTAAAAGCTTATCACAAAATGTTACTTAACATTGTGAAAGCTTTAAAATTTGTTTACAAATGCCATGGAAGTGTTTTTGGTTTTGTGAAACCCAAAACACACGTACAGTGTGGGATAAAAATTATCCACAAATTTGTAGATATTGAAATATTTAATTTTAACAAGAAGAAAATACCATGCTTTTGGGGTACTATTTTATTTAAAGGAGTGTACAGAAAATTATTTAAACAAATTTACTAATGCAAAACAAATCTTTAAAAAATTTCTTATGAAAACCAAGTGAGTGACAAGATTTATTTTTTAAATCAAATTATCACTAATAATTGTTTGATGCACCTTATTTATCAAAACCTCTTCTTCATCCACCTGGCAGAAAATTATTAAGTTTAGATAGAACTTCATCGTAGTTCACTCTATGTAATTTTGGCTTTTTGGAAAATGTTATACGCAGTTTTGCCGCAATCGCAATTTATTTTACCATTCACATTTATCTCACAGATTTTCTATGGGATCGAAATCTAGCCATTGCGCTAGCTACTTTAAAAAGTATTACCTCTACATCTACTCTTACTACTATACTACTGCTAACTACTACTCTTACTGCTACGTTAATCACTACTAAAAGGTGTTTTTTTAAGCCCGATAGAACTTTAAATTGTAAAAAGTAACACAAAAAATTAAATTTTGATGAAACATTTTTTTTTATTTGTTTCAGTATACTCTGACAAATCATCATGAATAGACTCTCGCTTGAACAACGCTACGAAATTATTCAAATTTACTTTGAAAATCAGTCGTCGATTCGCGCACCTTATAGACGACTTCGTCATTTTTATGGCGTACATAATCGTGCATCTGAACAAGCCATTCGTCGAACTGTCGATAGATTTCGTACCACATACTCTCTAGAGGATGCAATAACACCAACACGTCGTAGGAATGTGCGTACTGAAGAGAATATCGCCGCTGTAAACGAAAGTGTGGAAGAAGATCCAAATTTATCAATTCGTCGTCGGTCGCAGGAATTGGGGCTCTGTCCGTCCACTACGTGGAAAATTTTGCGCAAAGATCTCGGCCTATACCCGTATAAGATCCAGCTGGTGCAGGAATTGAAGCCACGAGACCATTATATGCGTCGTTCTTTCGCCGATTGGGCTCTAGAGCAGTTGGCAACTGACCCGTTGTTTTATCGCAAAATTGTGTTCAGCGATGAGGCGCATTTTTGGCTTAACGGGTTTGTTAATAAGCACCGTTTGGTGCGGTTTTCACGCTGGTGGCATCATCGGACCTTATTTCTTCAAAAATGAGGCCGGAGCTCGCGTTACGGTCAATGGAGATCGTTACCGCACCATGATCAATGATTTTTTGTTTAAAAATATGGATGACATTGATCAGGACGAGATGTGGTTTCAACAGGATGGCGCTACGTGCCATACAGCGAACGCAACCATCGACTTATTGAAATCAAAATTTGGCGATAAGTTGATTTCGAGAAATGGACCTGTCAAGTGGTCTCCAAGGTCGTGCGATTTGACACCACTCGACTATTTCCTGTGGGGCTACGTGAAGTCACTGGTTTATGCTGATAAGCCAGCAACAATTGACGCCTTTGAGGACAGCATTGTTCGTGTTATTCGTGACATACGCCCAGCAGTGCTCGAAAAAGTGGCCCAAAATTGGACGTCCAGAATGCGCTTCGTCAAGAACAGTCGCGGTGCCCATATGCCCGAAATCATTTTCAAATGCTAATGTCACGTATTGATCCTTCGAATAAAAAAGAAATTTTGATTACAATTTAATTTTTTGTGTTAGTTTTTACAATTTCAAGTTCTATCGGGCTTAAAAAAACACCCTTTATTACTACCACTAAGTACTACTATTATTACTATTTCTTCTCCTACTACTACGTTTATTACTACAGCAGTAATAGTAGTAAAATACTGGTAGAAGGAGTAGTATTGAGTAGTGATTGTCGTAATAGTAAGTGTATTACTGAGCAGTACACCACTACTGTTCACTAACAGTAGTAGTTACATTAGTAGTGGTAGCAGAAGTAGTACTAGTAGTAGCAGCAAAGGCAGTAGTAAAGGCAGTAATAGAAGTAATATTAGTAGTATATATAGTAGTAGTAGTATAAGTAGTAGTAGTAGTAGAAAAAGTAATAGTAGTAGTAAAAGTGGCAGTACAAGTAGCAGTACATCTAGTCGTACTACCAATTCTACTTCATTACTACTATATTTCATTACTACTATACTTGTGTTCACTACTACCCATTCTTCTGCGTTTTCTTCTTTGTGCTTATCTTATTTTTTAGATTCCTATGATATTTATACCTCCACTTAGATCACATTTTATTTTTGGGAGCAGCACTCAACGAATGGCCCCTACACATGCAATAATGCATTGCACCAGACCTAGGAAATCAGGTTATGAAGAGGCGGAAAGAGGGAGTAATGTTTATGGATATTCAATTTCAATTTTCCTACATTGAAAAAGACAGACAAGACATCAGGAGGGAGTTTATTCCACATACGGACTGTTCTGCTCAAAAACGAATATGCCCTGTAATGCGCAGTATGATGTACTCGCCAATCAACCACAAATGGATGTGTACGCAACGATAATCTAGTTAAATGCAAAAAAAGTGCGAGTAACGGGAACAAGTTTCGTAGTTTCGTTAGAGCACTAGCCATTGTAGTAACGATAAAATAGTAGCAACTTGAAAATAAACTTTGGGACACCGGCCCATACATGAGAGTTGTATTCCTTCTTTGGACAAGTATAATTGGCATAAATGGTGCAAATATCGGATGGAGTGTGATTAGATTTACATCCGCGCCTGGCCATGACGCCTTAATCAGATGGTGGATCAAACCACTGCATAATTTGGAACGTCATGCTCGTCCTAGGCAGCCAAAGCTATAATTCTATGCAACAGAACTTTCTATTTGCAACTTCGATGATTCCAGAGCAGGGCTGCAAATAATCACTCCTTGCCTAAAAGTTGGAGACTTTCCAACTTCTGTCCAGAACACATGTCTAGCATGCTCACTGGATCTGGGAACATTTCACCAGGTAGGTGTTATTAAAGGTGAAATGAACCCGGCCGCCATAGAACCATCGACTGATATGGGGCCGCGAAACCACAATCACCACGAATACTCCCATAAAGGGCCAACCTCAATAATCAGCCAGAGAACAGTTAAGTGTCTAAAGAGACAAATAAAGGAACTCTGCGAGTCACTGATTCCCGTAGAAATGAAGTGGAGTTTCTAGTTGTACCCCTGCTGACTTCAGGGGACTGGTCTCCCTTTTTCCCCCAGTTGCACAGGTCTAAGTTGTTGCTATTACCAAAGATCATACATATGTGCCCCCGGTGGAAAACGGATGGAGTGCGTGATTTGATTTACATCTGCACCGACTATATAGTCATAATCAGATGTTGGTCAAACCACTTGAATGATTGGACATCACCCACGCCCTAGAAGGCCATCGAATACGTATATCCTCCGCTCACTTCTAGTAGCAATTTCAAAAGCTCAAAGTAGGTCGCAGCCTTCACTCCTTGCTAAAGAGTTGGAGACTTTCCAACTCCTGGTCCAGAACGCATGAAGCTCTTTTTTATCAAGAACACGACAGCATTCATACTCACTGAACCTGAACCATTCATTGTGTTAGTTTGAATGATGCGACCCACAAACTCTCAGGAGGGTCCGAAACCACAACCACCACGATACTCCCATATAGGGGCCACCCTCAATCACCAGTCAGAAAACAACTAATTGTCTCCTGAGACAAATAGTGAACTCTAGAACGTACTGATTCCCGTGGAAATATGTGGATTGTCCAGGTGACTCCTACTAGCCTTTGAGGGGCCTGGGCTCCCTTTTACCCCGCAAGACACCAGTCTAAATGGAATAGTAGGTTCCAAAAAGACTATCATGTGCCCCCGGGGGGAATCGGATGGAGTGAAGTATGTCTTACACCGTTTTAGAAAACCGAGGAACCTGAAAGCTTCTTTGTTTAGTCGATCGAACATCTTACTGAATTTTCATGCCAATAACATCAAGAGCTGCCGATTCCGTAATATCTATGTATATCACCCATAGTAACAGATGCATTTCTATGCGTAGGCCTGCAGCAACATTGCGCCTTACGGGCATTAAAATCCTCTCTATTCACATGACCTCATTCCGAGGTTGTTGGAATATCGTGATTGAGCATATCGTCCATGTCTTGCTTTTTGGAAGCCATCTCCAACTGATAGACCGAACCAGTACTAAACGAATATAAATGAAATATGTTGCGGTCATGCCCTCCATATGGTAGCCTAAGATGGTGTTGGATATCTCGTATAAAATGAGCTTCATTATACAACTAATTTTGTGATTTGATTAAATTCCTTGTTTGGATTAGCAAGCCCAGGCCAAAAAATTCCCTACACCATGTTTAACTATATCGTGTGTATTGCGAGGGCTTAGACGTTGCCCTTTGGCTATGGGTACTATTCGAAATCAATTCGAATTTTTATAGTTTGAAGTTTGACTCATCAGTAAAGAGAATGTTCTTCCATTGGCTTGCACTCTCATTCAAGTGATCCTTTGCATACTGAGTTCTAGCTTGTCTATTTTTCGCGAAAATATATGGTTTTTGTGATACTTCGGTTTAATGTTAATCCACCTTTAACTAAGGCCAGCGGATAAATTTTTTCCGTGAGAACGTCCTTAATAAGTAGTGGTTAGAGAGCCTGAAAAAATCCAATTTGGCTTATAATATACGAAATTACGCCATGATGAATTCTAAATGTCCTTGCAGCTGCTGTAACACATTGTCGTCATTTTTATTTTTGGCCATTATTTCACTAAAAATCTGTATGAAATGAGCGATGACTTTGGAACATCAGAAACGGTTTAAACATGTCGAAGTTTTCTATTAACATTCCCACAATGCTTAAAACAGAGAAAGAGAGAGAGAGAGAGAGAGAGAGAGAGAGAAGAGTCTATCGCGGCTTATGCTATTTAGCCATTTATTAGTAAGTAGAAGTTTGTGCATTTGTTTTGTCGCCCACTGTATGCTTATGCCATTATATTCTAGGAAGCACACTATTGAGAAATGATGAATTTATAATTTAATCAATTTTAATTTTGATTGAAATTTGGTTTACCATGACACAGCCTACAAAACAGGGGATTTTTGGATTTTAATCAAAATATTTCTCTGGGACATAAACAGATTTAAAAAAAATGGAACTTTTTGTCATTTATGTTTTTGAAAAAGTACTTTTTATAAAATGTATTTTCTTTTTTTTAAAAAGCTTTTTGATTAAAATGCTATGGTACTTATCGTTAAAGTTTATTTTAAAAAAAGGTACGTTTGTAAAAGGTATTATTGTAAAAAGTACTTCTGTAAAAGGGGCAATTTTGTAAAAGATATTTTTAGAGGCTTTTGTTTGTGATATAATAATATCTTTTAAAAAAGGTTTATTCGTGAAAAAAATAAATTTGATAAAAGTACTATTTAGGCAACTGGGGCCTTTGCTGCGAAAAAAAAAGTTAGAGTATTTTTCGTTAAATAAAAATTTTATAAAAAATTTACTTGCTGTCGAGAGGAGCCTTTTTTAGGATTTTGGTAAATGAATAAGGAGGCATTTTACTAAGAAGTACCTAATGGAAAAAAATTGCGTAATGTATAAAAATTTTTTCTTCGAAAAAAATTTCCTGGCATATATGTTATTTTGCTAGGAAATAACTGCTATTAAAAAAGCACTTTGTGTCGTAAGTACTTTTTGTAAAAAGGACTTTAAGTAAAAGGTACTTTTTGTAAGAAGTATTTTTTGTAAAAAAAGTACCTACGCTGAAAGTTCTTTTTATAAAAAAAATTGCTTTTGACAAAAATATATTTTTTAAAATTTTTTTTTATAAAATAAATAAATATTTATTTTTATAAAGATTTTTTTAAAATTAAATTAACATGTATATATTTAATATTTCGCTTTCCCTTGAAAAGCTTCTTCAGGAAATTGAAATTTTTTTTTGGAAAATATTAAATCCAACTTTGTTCTTGTTCATCCATTTTGTTCATTTTAAATTATTAATTAAATTAAAAGATTTTAATTTCTTCCTCCAAAATTTTAAATAATCGAAATCCCCTCAATGTAAAAAAAACGTGTTTGCAATTATTTTCCTAAATTTATTATCGGTTTCCTGACACCAACTGCAATTTAAACGTTTTTTGATTCCACTTAGAAAGAAACAATTTATTTCCCTATTTTAAGTAAAATGCATTTTAATTTCACATTCTTCCCTTCACTTTATTTCCTTTTAATAAAATTAATTATTTCAAATCACGTTTCCCATAAAAGTTAAAAAAAATTCATTGGGTTCTGGTTTTGAAGAGAGAGAGAGAGAGAGAGAGAGAAAGAGAAAAGAAGTAATTGCAAAAAAACTATATTTGAGTGAAGTCAAGTCTGAAAGAAAACACGGGATTTAATAAAAATGTCCCTAAAGGTCTTACGTTCCCTAAAATAAGTTGCAGTTAGTTTCCTAAATAAAGCAGTGGCGATAAGAAGAAGAAGAGTATATTTTATGGCTCCATCTCTTCTCTAAAAAATATTAAATAAATAAAAGTTTTAAAAATGTAAGGGACACACACATGAACAAAATTAAACAATTGACTCTTACTCACACTTTATACATGAAAGCAATGACTTTAACTACTTCAATTAAAAGGATATAAAAAAGGCAAAGGATAGTGTAAAAATACTTCTGCAAATACGGATAATGCCATAAACTAAAAAATACAAAAGGGTAACGAAACAACAATGCAAAGGACAAATAATTTTTACTGAATAACACTAACGATTTTTAAAGGGAGACAGCGAGAGAGAGAGAGAGACAACTACGTGATAAGATTTACATCTGCGCCTGGCTATGGAGCCTTAATCAGATGATGGATCAAGCCACTGCATAATTTGGAACGTCATGCTCGTCCTAGGAAGCCGAAGCTATAATTCTATGCAACTGAACTTTCTAGTTGCAACTTCGATGATTCGAGAGCAGGGCTGCAAATCATCACTCCTTGCTGAAGAGTTGGAGACTATCCAACACCTGTCCAGAACACATGTCTAGCATGCTCACTGGATCTGGGAACATTTCACCAGGTAGGTGTTATTAAAGGTGAAATGAACCCGGCCACCATATAAAAACTGACCTGTCTGTTATGGGACCGCGAAACCACAACCACCACGATACTCCCATATAGGGGCCAACCTCGATAATCAGCCAGAGAACAGTTAAGTGTCTACAGAGACAAATAACGGAACTCTGCGGGTCACTGATTCCCCTGGAAATAAAGTGGAGTTTCCAGTTGTACCCCTGCTAACTTCAGGGGACTGGGCTCCCTTTTTCTCTCCACAAAGACCTAAATGTGCCCCCGGGGGGTAGAAAGAAAGAGACAAAGAGGATTTCTAATACGTTGTAAAGAATTATAAACCATTAAATACAGGGTGTCCGCCGGGAAGATATACAATTTTGTGTTGCCGCCATTTTAGTAAACATTAGTCTTGACAGTTTACATTTGACAGTCGTGCAGTAGACACGTGGCAAATTTATTATTAAAACCTATTCGATTATCAACGTGTTTTAATCGTTAAAACATTTTGTCAAAATCAATCAAACGATTGCTGTGACGATGTGAGAAATTTACGTAAAATGTTTGGGAAAAACAATGTGCCAACAGAACGCCCTATTTAGCGTGTAGTGAAGGATTTCCAAGAAAGTGGATATGTAGGTGATAGACCCAAGCATGGACCACAACGTACTGCAAGAGCATCTGACAATATTGCTGCTGCCCTAGAAAGTGTTAAAAACAAGCCAACAATCTCAAATCGACACCGCGCTCAGGAGCTTGGTTTTTAAAAGAACAACTTTGGCCACAAATTTTGCACAAGGAATGATATTTGTTTCCATA
Organism: Trichopoda pennipes; assembly: GCA_030448955.1. Taxonomy (NCBI): domain Eukaryota; kingdom Metazoa; phylum Arthropoda; class Insecta; order Diptera; family Tachinidae; genus Trichopoda; species Trichopoda pennipes. The sequence continues at coordinate 4,310,139 of JASKUP010000021.1, read as the reverse complement.
TAAGATTCACTTGACGCAAGAGCTTCATTCACAAGACCATTTAAACCGCCCTACATATGCCAAAAGAATGTCACAGCATGCTCGTGACAACCCTGACATTTTCATTCTAATGGACGCCGTGCTCAGGAGCTTGATCTTTAGAGAACAGCTTTGGCCACAAGTTTGCACTTGACTTGAAAATGCATTTGTTTTCATATAAAATTCAGTTGACACAAGAGCTTCTTCTACAAGACACATTTACGCCGCCGTACATATGCCAATAGGATGTTACAGCCACGATCAGGACAATCCCGATTTTTATGAAAAAATCATAAGAGTAACGAGGCACATATTCATTTGAATGGATTAGGGGAATAAACAGAATAGTCGGTTCTGTGGTATGGGAAACCTTCAGATTATTTACAACGGTCACCTTTGCACAATTTGGTGTGCAGTTTGGTCAGGAGGAATCACTTGACTTGAAAATGAAAACGGCGTAACGCTAACTGTGAATGGGGAGCGATATCGTGTTATGATAAAAAACTTTTTAACGCCACCACTGCATACTTTGGGCTTGATTAACATGTGGTATCACCAAGACGGCGCCACATCGCATACAGCCAGAATTACAATGAAGTTACTGCGAGACCTCTTTCCACAACAAGTTATTTGAAGAAATGGTGTAGTTGATTGGTCTCCACGGTCGCCTGATTTCACTGCGCTCCGAACTTCTTTTTGTGGAGCGAGATATGAAAAGCAACGTTTATGCAAACAAACCAGAAACGCCCGAGCAACTTAAACAAAATATTGGTGATGAAATTAATTAAATACCGGGTGAAATGTGTGAGAATGTGATGAAAAATGTGCTCTAAACAGCTCGCATTTGTGGGGCTAACAGAGGCGGATATTTATTTGATATTGTATTCCATACATAATTGCCGATATTAAATAAAAAATTTATCGGATCCATTCTCTTTCATTTAAGCAAAAATTATGAACAAAGAAAGTAGTATACCTTCCCGGTGGACACCCTGTATTATTAAAAAGAAAATTTATTTTTCGGAAAATTTAAAATTTTCAAACGGCAACTAGCTATCTCTGCAAAATATTCAATATTTACTTATTATTTTTTTATAAATATAGTAAAAAAAATAATCATAACTTGCTTTTGCATTTAAAAATTCTTGCTATTTGAAATAACTACAATAACTTAAGTTTAGAAATTTAATTATTTTTCTATTTAAACTCTTCTTCTATTTTCATATACAAATTCTTAATTGGCCATCGTGACGTATGAATAACAACTAATCGATTTATGCAGTGAAAAGTAATTAAAATAAATTATACGTCACGCTGTCCGTCACAAAGTTTTTCAGTTGTGAATCTTTGGTTCGATTAAATTTTTACTGTTTTAAACAATTTAATTGAAATGTGTTTCACGTCACGTTTAGGTGATTGAGTTGTTTAAAACTTTATGTTTTTCAAATATTTTTTTTTTTAGTTAATTCTTGTGCCGGGCCAGCTGAATGCATTTTTTTAAAAAATACATTTTTTTCATTTCAATTTTTGGTCATTCGTGCTTATGAAGCGTGTTAAGCATGAGTCATGTAATAAATTTGTAAATATATTTTTTCTGAAGAACATGTAATCCTTTCTACCTGCAGCAACACAACTGCATTGTTATAAAATCCCCCCCCCCCCCCCCCCCAAAAAAAAAAGAAAAATCTTCAATTTATATGCGACTTAATGTTCCTTCTGTTTTAAAGCCAAATCGTCTCTACAGTGCTTTTGATTAAATGGTACCGGGTAGCGGGTACCGGAAGTACCTTTGCTGTGTGTTTAAGTAAAGAAAGAATATATTTGGTAGATGCAACGGCTAAGGGAACTAAATAAACTTAAACTAGAGAAATATGAATTTGATTTAGTAGCATTACAAATACAATAGTAAAGGGTTTTTCAACAAGAAGTTTGTTTTCTACAAAAAAAAAATAAAACAAACAATTTAGATAAAGATGATTAAAAATTGTTTTTGCATTACGAAGGTCTAATGCCCGTCAGCTCCTGCACTTTTGTTTGTGTTTAATATCCTAATTATTCCACTGACCTCTTATTTGCACGTTACATAGTAACATAGTGGTAAGAGTATTAGTGAGCTATAGAAGTAGTAATTGTAGAAGTAGTAATATTAGTAGTAGTAGTAGTAGTAGTAGTAATAGTAGTAGTAACAGCAGTCAGTAATAAAAGGTGTTTTTTTAAGCTAGATAGAACTTTAAATTGTACAAAGTAACACAAAAAATGAAATTTTGACAAATAATGACAAATCATTATGAATAGACACTCGCTTGAACAACGCTACGAAATTATCCAAATTTACTTTGAAAATCAGTCGTCGATTCGCGCAACTTATAGACGAGTTCGTCATTTTTATGGCGTACATAATCGTGCATCTGAACAAGCCATTCGTCGAACTGTCGATAGATTTCGTACCACATACTCTCTAGAGGATGCAATAACACCAACACGTCGAAGGAATGTGCGTACTGAAGAGAATATCGCCGCTGTAAACGAAAGTGTGGAAGAAGATCCAAATTTATCAATTCGTCGTCGGTCGCAGGAATTGGGGCTCTGTCCGTCCACTACGTGGAAAATTTTGCGCAAAGATCTCGGTCTACACCCGTATAAGATCCAGCTGGTGCAGGAATTGAAGCCACAAGACCATTATATGCGTCGTTCTTGCGCCGATTGGGCTCTAGAGCAGTTGGCAACTGACCCGTTGTTTTATCGCAAAATTGTGTTCAGCGATGAGGCGCCTTTTTGGCTTAACGGGTTTGTTAATAAGCAAAATTGCCGCATATGGAGTGAGACCAATCCACAACAGACCCTACAGACTCCATTACATCCAGAAAAATGCACCGTTTGGTGCGGTTTTCACGCTGGTGGCATCATCGGACCTTATTTCTTCAAAAATGAGGCCGGAGCTCGCGTTACGGTCAGTGGAGATTGTTACCGCACCATGATCAATGATTTTTGTTTGAAAATATGGATGACATTGATCCGGACGAGATGTGGTTTCAATAGGATAGCGCTACGTGCCATACAGCGAACGCAACCATCGACTTATTGAAATCAAAATTTGGCGATAAGTTGATTTCGAGAAATGGACCTGTCAATTGGCCTCCAAAGTCTTGCGATTTGACACCACTCGACTATTTCCTGTGGGGCTACGTGAAGTCACTGGTTTATGCTGATAAACCAGCAACAATTGACGCCTTGGAGGACAGCATTGTTCGTGTTATTCTTGACATCCGCCCAGCAGTGCTCGAAAAAGTGGCCCAAAATTGGACGTCCAGAATGCGCTTCGTCAAGAACAGCCGCGGTGCCCATATGCCCGAAATCATTTTCAAATGTTAATGTCACTTATTGATCCTTTGAATAAAAAAGAAATTTTGATTAAAATTTAATTTTTTGTGTTATTTTTTACAATTTCAAGTTCTATCGGGCTTAAAAAAACACCCTATACAAGTAGAAGTAGTGATTAACGCAGAACTGATAGTACTACTTAGTAGTAGTAATTGTATACTACTGCTACCATTACTCCTACTGCTACTACTACTACTACTACTGCTTACTAATACAATGACAAATTTAGTCATTTAATTACTCACAGCGGTATCAGATGGAGCCTGATTACGAGATGAGTATGAGTAAATTATTTTGGTCTATTATCTGCAACAATATCATGAGCCTCGAATTTAGCTGTCTCAAAACGGGTCAGATTACGTGAAAAGTTGCTCGAATTTTACATGTGAAATTTTCACGATTTTAATAGTATCTATTGGCTAATAAGTATTTTCAAATTAATATTATTTGGTGAAGAGGGTAACGTCTCAAGTTTGCGGTTTCTTAGTTTTTTTTTTTTGTTTTTGGTTTTTTTGTTAATAAATATTCAAGGATGTGTCACCTCTATAGTCTTGACATTTAATAATTTGGGAGCCAATATAATTACTAACTCCAAAATTTGCGCATCGATTTATTTTTTTAATTTTAACTTAGTGCCAACAGCAACGCCATTCAATTTAAAATTGTTACCAATGAGTAAGTGTAGAATTTTGTATAAATTAGTTGCTCGCAAATTAGAAAAAAATATGCCTAAAAGTATGCTATGATTTTTGTAAAATTAAGTTTCGATATATTTTTTTTCTAGCAGCAGAAATGCTGGGTGAAACATGAACTTATTTAGGTCAGTAGCGGCAGGATAAACAACTTTTCAGTGCCTTTTGAGAGACATTTTTTTGTCGTTTGAAAAAGATCAAAAAGTAATATTTATTGTGATAAAAGTGGAGCAGAAATAAAAGACCTGGCCGATCTTTTGAAAATTTCTGGGTCTAAGTTTTAAATATTTCGCCATTTTTATAAATAGAAATTATTTTAGATTTAAAAAATCACTTAATAAAATAATAAAATAATCACTTTAATAATATTTTAAGAGCCTTAGGCGATGGCTCTTAAAACACTTTAATGATTCAGAAAAGCACAACGACTTCTATTGTATTTTCTTATCAGATAAACATACCACCAATGAACTAAATATAAATAAATAATAATAAAGTATAATTTTTAAAGCATAACAGTAAAAATATTAAAATATTTCTTAAGCAAATATTTATCATAAAGAAAAGAAGAATGAAAAAACGACAACGTACGTACGCGTCTTAAAAGTCAAGCAGCAGCAGCAGCACAAAAAAAAATACAACAAACAAACAAACAAAAGATTAAATTAGATTAAAATAAGTGCATGATGGATGGATGCATCATACATGAGGAGGCATAATTTATTTCTGTCTTATTATCAGCAACAAGTCTCTTAGCAAAGCGAGTGAGTGTGGAAGGAGTGAAAGGCAAAGAGAAAAGTGAAAAGTGACGCATTTCTAGTGACATATCATGTCTCTACTAAAAATAATAAAAATAACAAAAAAAAAGAAATGCAATCAGTGATTTATTGTTTATTGCAAAAAAAAAAATAAAACTCATACACACACACACACACATACTTACACTCTTTATGTGCTGCTTGAGTTTTTATTGAAATGTATTTTCTAAAGGTCAAGATTGACATTCCTGCTTGTAAGTGTTTTAAGTGTTGTTTGTAGTGTTGTTTGTTGTGTTGTTTGTACACAAATTAGTTCACCGACTAAATTGCGTTCACCATCGCCATCATCATTTTTCATATCTTTTGTTACTAACACAGCGTGTGTATTGTGGGGAGTGCATAAAAAATAAATATAGCATAGTTTTGGGCGTTGAACACTTCATCGTAATTTTTTATAGCAGAAAGTATTTATAACGAGTTTTTCAGCAACAAGTTTGTTTTTCAAATGTGGCCACACCAACACCATGATAGTTTTGACATTTAGTTTTTTTTTTACGTGTTCGTAGTAGAGCCATTGGCAATTGTTAAAATGAATTGAATTTCGCACGAAAATTGCTTTAAAATAATTAAAATCCACAGAGAAATTGCTCGTTCTGTTAAAATTACATTTCATAAAATTCGTGATATTTTCGGCGAACATTCTGAGATTGCGATTAAGAATTTAGTCGTTAAATTTGAGTCGACAGGGTCGATAGAAAATGTGCGAACACCAACGCGTGTTCGACCAGGTCATTCAACTGAAAACATCTTAACTGTGAGCCACAGTGTTGAAGCAGACTCAAAATTGTCAATTCCTCCACGTTCTCAACAATTGGAGTTATCCAAAACCCCACTAGGCGAATTTTGCGTAAGGATTTGACTTTGAAGCCTTACAAGGTTTAACTGGTGTAGGAATTGAAGCCAACCGACCACTCACATCGCCATTAACTCGCTCAATTCATTCACGAACGACCGGTTGGTTTTACTGAAAAAATAATTTTTTCACACGCAGTCAGTCCATTTTCACTTGTCAGGCGTATGTCAAACAAGCAAAATTATTAGAAAACAAACTTCTTGTTGGAAAACCCTTTATATACAATAAGATTTTAATTGCCGTTAAAAAACTATCACACACTATTCTTTAATTCAGCTATATCTCGTTTTCAGTCTATATCTCATTTATTCAGCGCTAAACTTTCTTTTTTTCAGGCAATAAACTTTTGCCTCAAATCACGCTACAAAAACAAATCTAATGCTGTGAAATCACATAATGATCTTAGATTGGCGTGTTAACGAGTGTCCTAAACCTTTACTCCTCATCGTGATAATCCCAAATGCATCATTTGAAAATTGAATAACTATTAGCTTCTAGTTTATATAAAGTCTTATAAGTCTTATACAGCATCTGGGTGAGATTAATTTTCCTTAAACCTAAATGAAGTTGGCGAGAGGCCACTAAATAGTCTTTGGTATTGATATTTTCATCACATCATGGCTTTAATAGTGTTCTCTTCGTTATTAGATTTTGCCCTACTGCTTGTATTTAATTCCTTAATGTTAAAAAATAAACACTTTGAAGGAATCAACACATCTGCCTCCAATCTTAGAAATCTAATAAAGTCAAAACATAATTTTAGATTAGCCCAAAGCGAAGCTAAATGAACTTTAAATGCTATTCATTAAAGCCTATTCCCACTTTTTGATATTTATGGCCAATGTGCTCTAACGCTTAAAGTCCCGATGCTCGTTTTTAGCAACACGGGCAAGGTTCAGCTGTTGAGATGGTGTATGTATGTGTGTACTTGTGTGTGGCTGACCTTTATAAACAACGAGTTAGTGGGTGCACAATCGGGCGACAGATAACAGATTATATTTTGACAGGAGCGTAGCGCACAAATTGTGGATTAACATCAAACCGAAGTATCACAAAAACCATATATTTTCGCAAAAAATAGACAAGCTAGAATTCAGTATGCAAAGGATCACTTGAATAAGAGTGCAAGCCAATGGAAGAACATTCTCTTTACTGATGAGTCAAACTTCAAATTATAAAAATTCGGATTGATTTCGAATAGTACCCATAGCCAAAGGGCAACGTCTAAGCCCTCGCAATATACACGATGTAGTTAAACATGGTGTAGGGAATTTTTTGGCCTGGGCTTGCTAATCCAAACAAGGAATTTAATCAAATCACAAAATTAGTTATATAATGAAGCTCATTTTATACGAGATATCCAACACCATCTTAGGCTACCACATGGAGGGCATGACCGCAACATTTTTCATTCATATTCGTTTAGTACTGGTTCGGTCTATCAGTTGGAGATGGCTTCCAAAAAGCAAGACATGGACGACATGCTCAATCACGATATTCCAATAACCTCGGAATGCCCGTAAGGCGCAATGTTGCTGCAGGCCTACGCATAGAAATGCATCTGTTACTATGGGTGATATAGATATTACGGAATCGGCAGCTCTTGATGTTATTGGCATGAAAATTCAGTATGATGTTCGATGGACTAAACAAAGAAGCTTTCAGGTTCCTCGGTTTTCTAAAACGGTGTAAGAGATACTTCACTCCATCCGATTCCCCCCGGGGGCACATGATAGTCTTTTTGGAACCTACTATTCCATTTAGACTGATGTCTTGCGGGGTAAAAGGGAGCCCAGGCCCCTCAAAGGCTAGTAGGAGTCACCTGGACTATCCACATATTTCCACGGGAATCAGTACGCCCTAGAGTTCACTATTTGTCTCAGGAGACAATTAGCTGTTCTCTGACTGGTTATTGAGGTTGGCCCCTATGTGGGAGTATCGTGGTGGTTGTGGTTTCGGACCCTCCTAAGAGTTTGTGGGTCGGATCATTCAAACTAACACAATGAATGGTTCAGGTTCAGTGAGTATGAATGCTGTCGTGTTCTTGATAAAAAAGAGCTTCATGCGTTCTGGACCAGGAGTTGAAAAGTCTCCAACTCTTTCGCAAGGAGTGAAGGCTGCGACCTACTTCGAGCTTTTGAAATTGCTACTAGAAGTGAGCGGAGGATATACGTATTCGATGGCCGTGGGTGATGTCCAATCATTCAAGTGGTTTGACCAACATCTGATTATGACTCTATAGTCGGTGCAGATGTAAATCAAATCACGCACTCCATCCGGGTTCCCCCGGGGGCACATATGTATGATCTTTGGTGATAGCAACAACTTAGACCTGTGCAACTGGGGGAAAAAGGGGGCCCAGTCCCCTGAAGTCAGCAGGGGTACAACTGGAAGCTCCGCGTTATTTCCACGGGAATCAGTAAGCTCGCAGAGTTCCGTTATTTGTCTCTTTAGACATTTAACTGTTCTCTGGCTGATTATTGAGGTTGGCCCCTATATGGGAATATCGTGGTGGTTGCCGTTTCGCGGCCCCAAGCATGAATGATTATGGTGGCCAGGATCATTTAGCCGTTAATGACACGCTAGGTGAATGATTCAGTCCAGTGAGCATGCTAGACATGTGTTCTGGATAGGAGTTGGAAAGTCTCTAGCTCTTCAGCAAGGAGTGGTAGTTTGCAGCCGTACTCTGGAATCATTGAAATTGCTACTAGGAAGGACCTGTTGCTAGAATTAGACTTCGGCCTCCTAGGGCGTGAGTGGCGCTGCTTTTCACTCACAGTGGTTTGACCACCATCTGATTAAGGCTCCATAGCCAGACGCAGATGTAAATCTTATCACGCACAAATTAAGCAGTGGTGTTTACCCAGCCTGGTTTGTGCCTACAGTCGCTATTGGGTGTGACTAGAGTAGCGTTAAGTTATGTTCTACTGGCCATTACACTGCCAAATTTCCGGTTCTGGGTATTTCCCTCGAACACTAACTGAGGATACATGGTACCTAGTCCAGAGATACCTTCGCACACCATTGCACGACACATGCAGCAAGGAGAGTGAGCGGCTGTTAAGGATATTAGTGGTAAATAAAGACTCCAGATTTATAGCGAATCAACCAGCCGCCTTTTAAGTCAACGTTGGCACGACATAACACTGGACGCCGTTGAGTATACCCCAGCAGCCACGAAAACCGTTACGTTACAATACTTTAGCCTGCCATCATGACAAAATTGACGTTTAAACTACGCTATCAAATTATCCAGAGTTACCTTAAAAAACACTCAACACATTAATAATTGTAATAATTTTTATACCACCCCTTCAGCAATTTTCCATTACGACTGCTAATCTTCCCGAGAGATTCTAAAAAAATTACTGTGTTTTTCGATTTCAAAAAAAATTGTTTGAGATAAATCACTATTGCGGATCCAAAAGGAGTCCCTAGACCATCATTTGTATAAACAGTGCTAGCACGGTACTCGTGACTATCCTTTGTCGCGACGGCCTGTTTATTCTCTTAAATTTGCTTCCAACATCTATTGGGTGGGCCAATTTGAGGTTAAGAAGTAAATGGCTTGCCAAATGATTAAATGTCAAGAATTAAGGTTCGCCTTTTGACACTTAGTTAGTAAAAGTATGGGAAATTTTATGGTATCTCAACCTTGAGCAATGATTTCACTATCACAGTGGTGAAAATTTCACTATAACACTTTATAAAATTTCAGCAGCTCTATCTCGTAATCATGCTGCTGCTTGTGGGACGGTTGCGCGTAATTAATCGCTAAATTCAATGCTCATGGTATTGTAGCTATTAATATGCTGACACGCTCGTAGAGGCCCGCTGCTGCTATATAATTGAGAATAAGCGTCGAAGACCAATACGTCGAAGAACATAACTAGTGGCACCTTGCGCAACTCTTTTCATTAAGATCTTCATCGTTACGCTTGCAATATTCAATGCGTTAAAAAATTGAAGTCGCCCGCCTATTTTTTTCTTTCGAAATTGGCGTTTTGAAAAATTAAACCAAAACAATGCATTATATAGTAAAATCAACTGTAGCGATGCGGACGCTGGCTCATTATCAGTAAGACTGTTATGTAAACAAACTTGTAGAATCCACAAAGCGTTCTCGAAAAAGCATTATATTGAAAGATAGTGACCGTATACTGAGATTTTAAGTCAGGTGGCATCATCGGCCCGTATTTTTTTCGAAAATGGCTAATGTTGATAACAGTCATCTTTGGTTTTAGCATGATAGCGCCACAAGCCACATAAGCACCCAAACGATTCACATATAGCATGAGAAATTCCACCCCGGGGGCATATTTATAAGTCTTTATGGACCACACAACTATCTAGACTTGCGTCTTGCGGGGGTAAAGGGAGCCCAGTCCCCTAACAGGCCAGCAAGGACCCAACTGGACAATTCCACTATATTTCCATGGGAATCAGTAAAGCCCCAGAGTTTCGCTATTTTAGCATTTTAGCCTTTTAGCTGTTCTCTGACTGATTATTGAGATTGGCCCTTCGGGAGTATCGTGGTGGCTCGTTTGAGTTGTGTGGGTCGGATCATTCACAACGAATACAATGAATGGTCCAAGTCCAGTGAGCATGAATGCCGTTGTGTTCTTAATTATATTAAGCTTTATGTGTTCTGGACCAGGAGTTAGATACTCTCCAACTCTTTAGCAAGGAGTGGAGGCTGCGGCCTGGTTCAGGCTTTTGAAGTTGCAACTAGGAGTGACCGTAGGATTTACGTATCTGAAGGCCTTCCAGGGTGAAGATGACGCTACATTTCATCTACAATGGTATGATTCGCCATTTGGTTATGACTTACACAGCTAGGCACAGATGTATATCTCATCTCGTATGGTACGCTGAGTTTTTCAATAATCGGGCGTAAAATATTCGGTCTCTGAGGCTTTGCGGACATGCTGATTCATGCAGCTATTCAACTTGTTTCCGGCGGCTTCATTCAACTCTTCCGGTATTTCATTGGCTCCGATAAATTTATTGTTCTTATGTCTGGTTATTACCGGTTTAAACGCTTTCTCCACTGAGGAGTCATCTCTGATTTGTAGAGCTTTTCTTTCGTTAGAGGAATTCTCTTTCTTTCTAGATCCATAACATACTCGACACTTCAATTATCGTCTCTACACGAAACTATAGTAGTAAATCAATTTTCGGTTGCCATGTGACTCGTTATTAAAGTCTTATGGCGTCGCTTCTGTTTCCATGCAACAATCGTTTGAGATGGGCGTTGTTGTAGCATAACTTTCTTTCTATGGGAGATATGATTCCATTGCCATCCAAAAATAACTGCGCTGTAGTTGCTAGTGTGAGCTTGTAGACCATATTCTTATATTTTTGTGTCGTCTCTTGTCACTTTTTGTTATCGAGACAGGTTTGTGTTTCTGCTGAGTGCTGATATTATTAGGAGGAGGGAGCTTTTTCTAACAAGAAGAAGCTAAGATAGCTTCGGGGATAAAGTTTCTAAGCTGACTGTTGGTGAAAGCATTATCTCGTTATCTTGGTTCCTTCTTTGCTGTTTCTTTTAACTGTTTTATGGCAATCAAATAGTCATCCAAACTGATATTTGGATTGGTGTATGTATCGGGTGTTTTGTATAGAGGTATAAAATTTTTGATAACACTTTTTATTAGTTGGTGACAATTTTATCAGCTATTTAGTGAGTTACGTTTAGTTTGATTTGACATGAATAGACAGAGGCCCAACCAATGCTTTCAAATTCTGTAAATTAGGATCAAAACTGGGTTGCCCCCTTATTTACGATTTTCATAAGCGATTTTGTTTGGCGATAAAGCGTACTTTTGTTTGAATGAATACGTATAAAGAAAACTACCGTATTTAGAGTGATGATAATCCGTAAGGCACCATTACGTCCAGAAAAACTAACTGTTTGGAGTACGTTATGAGCTGGTGACAGAACGTTACCATCAATAGCGACGGCTACATAGCCATGATTATTGAATTTATCGTTTATGATGTGCAGATTTCATGTGAATTCAACAAGGTGCGCAATATATCAGAAAGTTCGCGCCTCAACTGCGTAACTCCAAAAGTCACAACGATCATTTTTGGCAACACAGTATAAGGCAGAGGAGCTTTTATTTTATTTTATAATTATTTTTATTTTATATTTCATAATTAGATTTATAGATTGTGTATTTTATATTCTAAATTTAACGGCAGAACAGTGAGCAACGCCATCTGGTAGGTGGGTGTAACTAGTGGCTGGCTGCTAATACAACCAACAGCTGTTTTAGGCAGCAGCTGACGGTTGGTGGTGAATACAGCCATCGGCTGTTGTGTACATTGAGTGCCGATATGGCGTATGTGTGTTTGTGCATATGTGTGCTGCCAGAATAGGTATAAAAGGACGAACGTAACCAGAGCAGCGTCAAAATTGTGTTCTAGCGGTTATTACCCTGTGCAATTTTCAGGTATTTTCCTCTGGGTATTTTCCTCGTATCCTAACTTATCTCGTAGTACTGTCCATAGTAGCACCAGTGAGGATACAACCTAGGCAGTGATGTTTACCCAGCCTGGTTTGTGCATACAGTCGCTACTGGGAGTAACCAGAGCAGTGTCAAAATTGTGTTCTACTAGTTTTTACTCTGCACAATTTTCGGTGTTTCTGGGCATTTTCCTCGTACACTAACGAGTACCTCCTGGTTTGTGCCTACGTTCGCTACTGAGAATGACCCGAGCAGTACTAAATTATGTTCTAGTACACAATTATCGCTCATATGGCTATTTCCCTCGTCTCCTAACGGTGAACATGTATGTGGTAACAGCCTAGCGATACCTCCGCACACCATCGCACAACACAAGAAGCATACAGTATGAGCTGTCGTTATGAAGATTAAGGATTTTTACCCAAAGTTGACATGACACGACCCTGAACGCCATTGAGCATACCCCGACAACCAGCGCAAACGTGTCGTTACAACTGGTTTAATAAAAGAAACGATTATTAAGCGCGTAGTTTCACGTTTCTGATCGATTAATTGGCCTTCGAGATTATGCGATTTAACGTCACTTGTCTATTTTCTGTGAGGTTATGTAAAATCACTACTTTACATCAATTAACCCGAAATTTTTAAGATCTCAAAGTATAACCTTTGTAGCGTTATTGCCAATATACGGCCTTAAAGCTTGGAGAAAGTCATGGAATATGGGACGTCATCGCATGCCAAAAAAAAATTATATTTAAATTTGAATGTTAGAAAAAAATAATCTTTGGAATAGAAAAAATTTTCCGTCAATGAATTTCTAGCTTTATTTTAATATTCTGCATAATTCTAGGTCTCTATAAAAAAACACCCTGTACTTCCAACACATAAGATTTATGCTGGCTACGGAGCATAAAATTATCGATTTGATTTCTTTTACCGTTATATTAGGTTATTGTGAATAATTTTATTTATATTTCTATTTATGCGCCTAAAAGTAGGCTTTTGTTTTGTTGTGTGCCCCTAAAAGTAGGCTTTTTATTGTATAGCGCTTTTATTTTGTTAATTAAATCACTTGTTTTCACAGCTCGTTAATTCTAACATAAAGAAATTCCTTAAGAAGTTTCTGCTTTAAAAAACATCATTCTTTTACACAACACAAATCTCTACACTGTGTGTTTTGCATTTAGACGCACTTAATGATCACACAGACTTAAATACAATTGAAATGTAATGAGTTGAGTTGGGGGGGGGGGGGAAATGTCAAGTATTAGTGAATACTCATTACAAAAACAACAAAACGAAAACAATAAAAATCAACATGCATGCGAGTAAATTAAATGAATAACAACAGTGCAATCATTATGTTTTTAAATGTGAGTGTTACACACACACACTCCCGGGGTCCTGTGTACAGGTAATTCTCTAGCATAATCATCAAAAGCGGAAGTTTTCAGTAAAAACAAATAAACAAAACAGAAAATAAATTAAAAAAAAAAAACACCAACACAAGCAACAGTGCAGAATAATTAAAGAAAAAGAGAAAACAAGAAATTATGGCAAAAAGAAAAATGGATTTCAATAGACTTAAAAATGCTCCCGCTCACTCGCCAGGTGGAAGAAAAATTTGAGAAAAAAAGGAAAATATTTTATGGAAAAATGCCATGGCAACAAACATCTAATGAACCTACAACAACAATTACAACAGCACAATATAGACACAAACACTTATAACCAGGCATAAGCAAAGAAAAATCTCACCGTAGACGTACAAAAAATCTGAAAGACATGCGAACAGCGAAGTGCATGAAAATAGTGAAATCGCTGGTTTAATTAAGATTTGAAGGGACACCCTATAAAAAAAATAATTGTTTAATTTATTGCCAAATATTTATTATGAATTTAAAACTCATAATGGTGGCGGCAATCGATATAATTAATTAGTTTGATTAAATGTTTGATTATTTCAATTAAATTATTCAAGTAAAAATAAATGCATTTCTAAAAAAAATCTTAATCTTGTTTATATAAAGGGTGTTTTCACAGAGGTATAGAACTTTGAAATAAAATAAAACAGAGATGATTTTTTTAAATTATCATGAAATCTACTTTATTCGAAATTCGAATCGTCTGGCATATGCGGGCGTGTTAAGATTTACGTCAGTATCTAGCTGTGTTAGCCATAACCTGACAGTGGATCATACCACTGTGGATAAAATGTAGCGTCATCTTCGACCTAGAAAGCCTTCAGATACGTATATCTCCCAGTCACTCCTAGTCAAAACTTCAATTGCTTAGGGCAGGTCGCAGTCCTCACTCCTTGCTGAAGATTTGGAGACTGACAATCCAACTCATGGTCGAGAACGTATGAAGCTTAATAAAATTTAAGAACACAACCGCAATCATGCTCACTGGACCTGGACCATTCATTGTGTTCATTGCGAATAATCCGACCCACACAACTCAAACGAGGGCCTCGAAACCACAACCACCACGATACTCCCGAAGGGCCAATCTCAATAATCAGTCAAAGAACAGCTAAAAGACTAAAAAGACAAATAGCTGAACTCAGGGGTTTTACTGATTCCCGTCTAGTAGAAGCCATCTAGCCTTGACGGGACTGGGCCCTCTCTTTTACCCCCGAAGACACATGTAATGACGGTGGATTTCCGTCAAAACATATCAATATGCCTTCTGGGGGTCTCCTGGTATTATAATTTAAATATGACCGCCACGACTGACACGTATGTAGCGGAGCTCTGGGGCTTTACTGATTCCTGTGGAAATATGGTGGAATTGTCCAGTGGGCTCCTGCTAGCCTTGAAGGGGACTGGGCTCCCTTTTACCCCCGAAGACACATATAATGACGGTGAGATTCCGTCAAAACATATCAATGTGCCTCCAGAGAGGCGCATCATGCGGTCACTTTCTTTTGATGTAATGGTTTCTTGAGGACTAATAGTGGCATAGGCGACAATTTTGTTTGTTTACATAACCGTCTAATTAAATTAATGAGCCTCATTAACTAACGATGATTTTGTTGTAAAATGCGTTTCGTTCAGTTCACGCCCAATTCACAAACTGATCTTTACCTCTTGGCTTTTATTCTTGAACGAGTTGACCTTTATAAGCCTGAAAATAAAGATCTTTAATCAAAGTGGTGCGCAAAGTGGCTTAACAGCGGCAACTACGAGCGTTGTGTTTTGGTCTATATCAGAAAGAGAACGTGAGCTTTGAATATAGCGATGAAATTATGTACAGCGGTCTCAGAAGCAGGAAGTGATGTTTGTGATCATTCGATTTGAATTTCCCTACATTGAAAGTGACAGAAAAGAGCTCTGGAGGGAGTTTATTCCACATACGAACTGTTCTGCGAAAAAAAAACCAATTCTCTCTGTAATGCGTAGTGCACTTCACTAGCCAATCGGCCACAAATGGATGCGCTGTCAAAGAAAATTGAATCAAACGCAAAAACGTGCGAGTTTCGGGAACAAGTTCCCTAGTTTGGTTAGAGCACTTACCATTGTAGTAACGATAAAACAGTGAAATACAACCTACATTGCATCGATGTTTCAGAGAATCACTAGAGTTGGTTACCTTGCTGTTCCCAATAAATCTCTTGGCGCTCTCCTGTACGTGGTCGAGCAACTCCAACATAGACTATGGGGCGCCGGCCCATACATGAGAGTTGTATTCCATCTTTGGACGGATATACGTGGTATAAATATTACGAATATCGGATGGAGTGAGGTATCTCGTACACCGTTTTAGAAAACCGAGGTACTTCAAAGCTTTTTTAGAAACCTCAAAAATGTGTTTAGGCCATCGAACATCACACCGAGTTTTCATGCCAAGAACATCAAGGTGCCCCTGTAGGCTAGTAGGTAGTGTACTAGCTTGTCAGTATGGGGGTTGTGGGTTCGATTCCCAACGAAGATCTTGATTTTTTTTCACTACAAAAATAAAAATTGACTGTAGGTGGGGCTGCTCAGTGATGAAGGCATCGTCACTGGTCACTGTGCTGTCTTATACGACAGTTAATTTCCGTAACTATCCTTCTACTTTCACCACCTGTTTCATCTCTTCTCTATCCCTTTCCTAAAGAATGTAGCACGGTACTTGTTTGAGTAGGCATTGTTGCCTGAAGTGCTACTTCTTAAAAAAAAAGAACTTCCGATTCCGTAATACCACTATTTTCAAACAC
Organism: Trichopoda pennipes; assembly: GCA_030448955.1. NCBI lineage: Eukaryota > Metazoa > Arthropoda > Insecta > Diptera > Tachinidae > Trichopoda > Trichopoda pennipes. The sequence goes on along the minus strand of JASKUP010000021.1, from coordinate 4,293,703 downwards.
CGATCTATGCGTAAGCATGCAACATTGCATCTTACGGGCATTAAAATCGACTCTATTCGCTCGACCCAACTTGTAGATTGATGCGAGATCGTGATTGAGCATATCATTCATGTTCCGCATTGTGGAACTCACCTCCAACTGGTTCGGTCTATTACTAAATGAACACGAATGACACATTTATCGGTCTTTATAAATTACTTAACCATCTAGACCTGTGCTGCTGGGGGTATACGGGAGCCCAGTCCCCTGAAGGCAAGCAGGGTGTCAACTGGAAGCTCCACCTTATTTCCACGGGAATCAGTAAGCCCCAGAGTTCCGCTAATGGTCTCTTTAGACTTTTAGCTGTTTCTCTGACTGATTATTGAGATGGTGGTTGTGGTTTTGCGGCCCTTATGATTTTGATTAAGGGGCCAGGATCATCTGACCTTCACTGAGAACAATGGGTGAATAATCCGGATCCAGTGAGCATGCTTGTCATGTGTTCTGGACCAGGAGTTGAATAGTCTCCAGCTCTTCAGCAAGGAATGGTGGTTTGCAACCCTGGTTTGGAACCGCTAAAATTGCAACTAGAAAAGACCTGTTGCTAGAGTTAGTCCTCGGCTTCCTAGGGCGTGAATGACGTTGCTTTGGTTGACCATCATCTGATTAAGGCTTTTACAGCCAGGTGCAGATGTAAGTCTTATCACAACATGAACACGAATGAAAAATGGTGCTGTCATCTGCTTTTGCAACATTTGAGCTTAGCTGGGAATAAAATTTGATATCGAGCTTTTTAAGTGGCGGTATGCCTCACCAAATGCATTTTAATAGATTTTTCAAATCTTGTTATAAAGTAGGCAACAGCGGGATTTATTAGAAGTTCCGAATGTTATTGAAAATCCAATGTGAGGGAAGGAGAAATCTAATACGAATTCTTTCATTGCTCCTCCATCTGACATTTAATTTATTTAAGAATATAAGTGCTCGCAATGCAACACCAAGTGAAATAGAATGCAGCTGCTATAAAGAACGATTCTACTTTCTCGAACTCCATTGTTTTCACAAGCTTGAGGAATGAAAATTAAAAGAAGCATAAGGAAGAACGATAAGCATAAAGGAAATAAAACTCAAATATAAACTATTCAATAAGGAAGGAAATAGAAGAGAAGTTAATATACAAACACTAACACACACACACACACACTAACACACCCACAGACACACAAATAAACAACATAAATTAAAAACTTTAATAAAAATTAAAGAAAAACTCCACCAAAATCCAGCAGTTTAAAGAATATAAAAAATAAATATAAACGAAAACGGGGACAGACAGCAGGAAAAAAACAAAAATAAACAGCGAATTTAAGTAAATAAAAAAGAAGCGAAGTAATAAATCACTCACAAATAACGCAAAACATAAATAAAAAACGAAAAACAAGATTCAAATCAAAGCATAAGAAAATTTTTAAAGAAAAACAAAACAATTTTCCGGCAAGAGTATAAGCTTTCTCTCTCTCTCTCTCTCTATCTCTTTCTCTCTCAATTTCTTGCTTCACTCAGACTTCTCATGCTCTCTGCCTTTGCGTTTTGTTTAAACTAAAATAAAAATTATAGCAAAATTTTTTTATAAAAAGAGCATAAGAATTTGAAAGAGAGCAGTTTAATAACTTAAAAAAAGAGCATTAGAAGAGAGTGTCTACATATGTTGTAAAGTTGCCGGATTATTATTTATATGATTTACAAGAATTTTCAACAAGGAATTATTTTTGTCTGGATTTTCTTTTGGGAGCCAGCCGACATTTAAAAATTTGCATTTCATTCAAGCGAATCGCCATTTTGGGAAAATAATAGAATGGAAATAATAAATAGAAACGTTCTTTAAGCGCATTTTTACTTTTGTTTTTGTATTTTTATTTTTTTTTTGTTGGTGAAATCTGTCAAAACAAAATAAAACAAAAAATTTAGATTGTCGTGATTCATATTTTTATTTTGTTTCGCAATTATGAATGAAAAATGATATTCCGGCATATGTTCACCACGACCACGCTGACAGATGTCGCTTCTTTCAACAAGGTTTTTTCATCACTTTTTGGCAAAATGACGGTGCTATTTCGTTAATCATATCACGGATTTTGAGTTTTAAGACTGAAAGCGATTCGTTAGGCTCCGTATAGACTCTGCCCTTAACACAGCTCCACAGCAAAATAATCCAGTATGTGACTGGCCACTTAGCGTCATGATTGTCGTGAAGTTATGCGATCGTAAAATTTGGTTCGCAATAAATTGATCGTTTCAGTGTGTGGCTGTGTGACAAGTGGCATCGTCATGTTTAAACTACATAGCAGTAATATCCATGTCGATATTATAAGGCAAAAACTGAGCTGTTAGTATCTCTCGATAACCCCGCCGGGGGCTCATTATAAGTCTTTATGGATCACACAACCATCTAGACTTGTGTCTTGCGGGGGTAAAAGGGAGCCCAGTCCCCTTCAAGGCTAGTAGGAGCCAACTAGATAATCCACTATATTTCCACGGGAATCAGCAAGGCCCCAGAGTTTCGCTATTTGTCTCTTTAGCCTTTTAGCTATTCTCTGACTGATTATTGAGGTTGGCCCTTTGGGAGTAGCGTGGTGGCTGTGTGTTTCGAGGCCCTCGTTAGAGTTTGTGGGTCGGATCATTCACAATGAACACACAATTAATGATCCAGGTGCAGTGAGTATGAATACCGTCGTATCTTAATTATATGAGGCTTAATGGGTTCTTGACCAGGAGTTAGATAGTCTCCAACTCTTCAGCAAGGAGAGAAGGCTGCGGCCTACTCCGGGCTTTTGAAGTTGCAACTAGGAGTGACCGGAGGATATACGTATCCGAAGACCTTCTAGGGCGAAGATGACGCTACATTTCATCTATAGTGGTAACGGTCCACCATCTGATTAGGGCTTACTATACTACTATCTATACCACCTATATCCGTCCGAAAATGGAATACAACTCTCATGTATGGGCCGGCGCTCCAAAGTCTATTTTGTAGTTACTCGGCCGCGTACAGGACTAGGCCAAGAGGCTCTTTGGGGACGGTAGAGTTTCCAACTCTATTGATTCTCTAGAGCATCGACGCAATGTGGGATGTATTTCACTGTTCTATCATTACTACAATGGAAAGTGCTCTAATGAAATTAGGGAAGTTGTTCCCGATACTCACACGTTTTCGCGTTTAACACGATTTTCGTTGAGAGCACTTCCATTTGTGGTTGATTGGCCAGTGAATCGCACTACTTATTACAGGGAAAATTCGTTTTTTAGCAGAACAGTCCGTATATGGAATAAAATCCCTCCGGAGATCTTTCCTGCCACTTTCAATCTGGGAAAATTCAAACTGAATGTTTACAGACACTACTCCCTCTTTCCTCCTTCCCGTAACCTAATTTCTTAGTTCTGACACAATGCTTTGCATATGTAGGGGTCATCCCCTGAGTGCTGGTCCGAAAAAAACAAATAAAAAAAGAAGATGCAGATGTAAATCTTATCACGTCATCTCGCGAAAAAGTGATCCAGTGTTCGTTACCGCATTTCCAGTCTCATCTTCGAGCAAACAAAAAAAAACCGTTCTAATCACGCCTCCAGACCACCTAATACACCATCCAATAACACTTTAAGCATGTAAAAGTTTCTCCAAAATCGCTTCAGAATTTTTAGAAGCCCAAATGCGGCAATTTTGCTTGTTGCCATACCCTGTGAGACAAGCGAAAATGGGCTTCGCCTGAAAAAATGATTTTTGTTTCAGAAAAACCAGCCAGTTGTTCCTGAATGAAGTGAGCGATTCTACGGCGATGTGAATAGTCAGTCGGCTTTAATTCCTGCAGCAATTGAACCTTGTAAGGATGCAAGGGCAAATCTTTACGTAAAATTCGCCATGTGTTGGTTTGGAATAACTCCAAATTATTGAGAACGTCGCGAAATTGGCTTGTGGCTGTTGTTTTCAGTTGAACGACCCGGTAGAACATGCGATAGTGTTCGCACATTTCTTAACGAGCCTATCGATTCAAATTTAATGAGCAAAATCTCAAAAGCGGTTTCCGAAGGACGATTATGTTGTCGGAAAATATTAAAAATTTTTGCGAAATGTTATTTTTAACAGAATTACCATTTTCATAGTGGATTTTAATTATTTTAATGCGATTTTCGTGCGAAATTGAATTCATTGTAATAATTGTAAATGCCTCTACTACGAAGACGTCCAAAAACTAAATGTCAAAACTATCATGTTGTTGTTGGTGTTGCCTTAATTGAAAAACGAACTTTTGGTTGAAAAATCCCGATACTTTTTTTTTGTAATGTTTAAGAATTTGATCAATTTTGCATACAATCTGGCAACCCTTACATATGTACACAAATCAAGCAACAAGATAAAGAATAGAAAAACAAAAAACAATCAACAATAAGTGACGTTTATTTAAGCTGAAGCAAATTTTGAACAAAAACGGCTACACTTCTCATTCAGTATACACATTCCCTTGAACCGTCATTAATTATGCTTAAACATTTTGTAGAGAGGCGAAAAGAATGAGAGCATAAAACGAAAAAACAAAACACAAATGTGAAGACGCTTAAAAAGCAAAGAAATAAAAACCATAATGATACCACCCTTTTTTTTTTGTTTTTTTTTTTTTGTTTTGAATGTGTATGTGAATATTAATGACGTTTCATTAGATGGCAGCAACAAATACAACAACAACAATACATTTTTGTATGGTAAATAAACAAATGACGATGTATGAAAAAGGGACAGACAATTCAAAGTTTACTAAAGTTTGACTTGAATAAATATTAGAAAAATTTTCTCACTAATGTTTCACCACACATTTGTGTGTGTGTAGGTGCACATTCACAGAAAATTCCTTTTCCATAAATTCATATGAGAAAAATTTGTCATGTTTGTCTGTATACGATTACAGTTTAAAGTTCTTAAGGCTTAAAGAAAGTACAAGAACGCAAATAGTTCTGGTAATTCAAAACAAGCGAGGCGGTGGGTTATCGACTATGAAGTAAAAAATGTAATCCACACGGTGGTAAATTTTTAATCTACAATAGTTCAAACGACAGTTACAAATTATTCTAATTGAAGACATCCTTTAATTAAATACTTTTGGGCCGGATATCTAATGCCTTTACATAAGGTCATGTTTGAACATGAAATGGGCAAATTTTAAACTACTGCAGGCGGGGCATTGAAGAAAAAACGCCGTAACAAACGTAGCATAGTGCACAGTAGGGCAAAGGAACAAAAACTGGTTATAATAATAATAAGTACAGGAGGCCCTTGTAGGCTGGTAGATAGTGTACTAGCTTATCAGTCTGGGGGTTGTGAGTTCGATTCCCAACAAAGACCTTGGTATTTTTTCACTACAAAAATAAAAACTAACTGTCGGTGGAGCTGCTCAGCCACTGGTCGCTGTGCTGTCTTATAAAACAGTTAATTTCTGTATCTATCCTTCTGCTTTCACCACCTGTCTCATCTCTTCTCTACCCCTTTCCTAAAAAATGTACCATGGTGCTTGACTAAATAGACATTGTTGCCTTTAGAAAAAAAGAATAGAAAAGATAGAAAATGTGTAAACACCAACGCGTGTTCGACCGGGTTGTTCAACTAAAAATATCGCAGTCCTGAGCCACAGTGTTGAAGCAGGTCCTCGACGTTATCAACAATTGGAGTCATGCACAATACAATTCGCCACATAACGATATTTGCGTAAGGATTTGTGACTCTGAAGCAGGAGTTGAAGCCGACTAACAACCGGCTGGTTTTTCTGACGAAGACCATTTTCAGTTGTCAGGGTCTGTCAACAAGTCAAATTGCCTCATTTAGGCTTCTGAAAATCGAGAAACCTTTGCGTACGTTACGTGTCCATGCATGGTGTGTTCTATACGGTTTGGAGGCGTGCTTCGGCCATTTTTTTTTTTTTTGAAAATGGGGCTGGAAATGCGATAACGGTTAATAGAACACGCTATCGCGAGAAGACGTGATAAGACTTACATCTGCACCTGGCCATGGGCCTTAATCAGATGGTGGATCATTACCACTGTGGCTGAAATGTAGCGTCATCCTCGCCCTAGAAGGCCTTCGGAAACGTATATCATCCAGTCACTCCTAGTTGCAACTTCAAAAGCCGAAGCAGGCCGCAGCCTTCACTCCTTGCTGAAGAGTTGGAGAGTATCCAACTCCTGGTCTATAATTCAGAACACGTCTGCATTCACACTCACTGGACTTGAATGATCCGACCCAAAAACTCAAACGAGGGCCTCGAAACACACAGCCACCACGGTACCCCCGATAGGCCAACCTCAATAATCAGTCAGCGAACAGCTAAATGCCTAAAGTAACAAATAACGGAACTCTGGGGCTTTACTGATTCCCGTGGAAATATAGTGGATTGTCCAGTTGGCTCCTGCTAGCCTTGAAGGAAATCGGCTTCCTTTTACCCCCGAAAGACACAAGTCTAGATGGTTGTGTGATCCATAAAGACTTATAATGTGCCCCCGGGGCACGAGATGTTAGCTATTCATTTTGACCTTTTTGACCGACGTGGATATCACTACATGTGGTTTCAAAAGAACGCTGCCACATATCACACAGTCACTTAAGCGATCAATTTATTGCAAACGAAATTTTCCGATCGCATAATTTCACGACAATCAGCACTTAACTTGCCAGTCAGATCGTGTGATTTAACACCACTGGATTATTATTATTTTTTTTTTGGGAAATGTTAAGGACAGTGTCTTTGCGTAGCCATTCGAATTGATTTCAGCATTAGAACTTTAAATCCGTGACGTGATTAACGAAATAGGACCGCCACTTTGCGAAAAAATGATTAAAAACTTTGACGAAAGAATCGACCTCTGTCAGCGTGGTCATGGTGGACATTTGCGAGATATTATTTTTTATTCATAATTGACGAACTTTTCTTTTCGTAAATACAATAAAAATTTGAATCATCTTAGTCTAAATTTTTTGTTTTTTTTTTGTTTTCAAAAACAAACTCCCTGTTGTAAAACCCTTGGCTGTGCTTTTTTTTTGTTCAGTGTTAGTTGATTTTATCTTTTATTATTTAAGTTATTTCGCGGAATTTTTTATAAGATTTCTTAGAAACTACAAAGAGACACAATAGGCCTTTTCGCGTACTTTTTTTACTACTTGCCATCTGGTATTAATTAAAATTAATAAAATAAAACAAAAAATCAATAAAGTATTAAATATGGAAGAACATTTAAAATAACTGAATGGGAAAGTGGTAATGCAGGTAGGTAGAGTAAAAGGAGATTTTATAGAGTTATAAAACTTTGAAATGGAAATAAATAATGAATTTTTTAAATTGACATTTATTTTATTTCAAGGATTGCTTTCTGCCATAATACCTTTATTATGTCTTACTGTGTATGACAGCCACGACTAGGCCAGACGTAATCTAATCTAAAAGTTCAACTTTTTGTGAACGTATATCGGCAATAACATGGCGAATGTTGTTTCACAAGCAGTCGATAATTTCGGGCTCATCGGTACAGACTAGCGATTTTATATAACGACAAAGAAAATAGTATAGCGGCGTTAAATCGCATTATCTTGAAGTCCATTTCACAGGTAAGAAACGTGAAACTATATGATTAACAAACGTTGCCTTCAATAAATCAATTGCGACACGAGCTGTGTGATATATTCTGCCGTCTTATTGAAACCACAGCTCCTGCATATCATAAATCTGCAATTATTGAACTAAAAAGTCAATAATCATGGCTCTATAGTGGTGACCATTAAAGTTTGGACCAGTATCATTTTTAAAGAAGTACAGAGCAGTAATTCCTACCACCAGGCGATAAAGCTGTGGCTCAGGAGAGTTCGCTTAAGTTCTGACATGGCTAAGAGGAGCATTTTGATTTTTACCGCTTTAAAGTTTAAAGGATTCTCTATTCCACAAAAACCAAAGTGCATCTAAAATTCGAAAATTTTGCATCTTAAGGCACTTTACAATCTAAATTTAGGCATACTTTTAGGCGTTAGGAATAAACGCAAAATTTGATTTTGAAATAAAGTATAACTGTCGTCTACGATCCCAAAGGCACCTAAAAGCATACTTTTAGGTGCTAAAAATAAAATTATTATTTTATAATCAGAATAAACGTAAATTTTTGCTTCGAAATAAAGTACAGCTTTCGACTACGATCCCAAAGGCCATCATAATAAATAAAAGCATACTTTTAGGTGCTAGAAATAAAGCTATTATTTTATAATCATAATAAACGTAAATTTTTGCTTCGAAATAAAGTACAGCTTTCAACTACGGTCCCAAAGGCCATCATAATAAATAAAAGCATACTTTTAGGCGCTAGAAATAAAGTTAGTATTTTATAATCATAATAAACGTAAATTTTTGCTTCAAAATAAAGTACAGCTTTCAACTACGATCTCAAAGGCCATCACGATAATTTAAAGCATACTTTTAGGTGCTAAAAAATAAAATTATTATTTTATAATCAGAATAAACGTAAAATTTTTGCTTCGAAATAAAGTACAGGTTTCGACTACGATCTCAAAGGCCATCATGATAAATAAAGGCATTCTCTTAGGCGCTACAAATAAAATTATAATTTTATATAAAGAATAAACGTAAAGTTTCGATTCGAAATTAAGTACTGTTTTCAATTATGATCTCAAAGGCGATCATAATAAATAAAAGCATAGCTTTAGGTGCTAGATATAAAAATATTCTTTTATATGGAAAATAAACTTAAAATTTTACTTCGATATAAAGAGGAGTTTTCGACTATGATCTCAAAGGCGATCATAATAAATAAAATCATACTTTTAGGTGCCAGAAATAAAATTAATATTTTATAGGCAGAATTCATTAACCGGCGGTGTAATAAAGTTATTTTAAAATTATTAAAAATGCAAGCATATTTTCTGGTGCACTTTTTACAATACAAAATATTTTGTTAAATTTATTTTATTTAAAAAATTATTTTTTAAAATCTTTAACAAAACTGTTTTCGCATTTTGCCATTTAAATTCAGAATATGAATACATTTTTCTATTTGACTAGAATGTAAATGTAAGCTTGAGCATCTACACAAACTATATCTACGAACAGATATTTATATACACTTACATATGTATAAACATATATATGTATATAATAAGTGCATATCTATTTTTTATTTAATAAAAGCAAAAAATTAAAAAACAAAAAATAACAAAATGAAAAAAATTCAAAGCAAAACCCTCATCTACTACCTTTTGCCTGAAACTATGCTTCGAAATAAAACAAAATATTTGTACAACAAAATATTGTGCTGTGTGTGAGCGCGTTAAAACAAGAACTAAAACAAAATTTGTAGCACAACAAAAAAAAATCTTGCTAAGAGATTTAAATACATTTTTGCTTTGCTAACAAGCCACAGACTACAAAAAACAAGAAAATGCTGGTAAGACATATAACACAACAAAACAAAAAATGTTATTAAAATTTATATATAAAAATGATTAAGGTTTCAAGCTACAATTTGATTACTGTTACTAAATCAAGTTCTTGCAACGTAAATACAATCATTTCAGGTGTATAATACCCCGGTGTTAAATCAGAGCCCCCGTATTTTTTTTTTTTTTGCCAGATTTAATATTTATTTATAGAAGCAGAGACTGAATAGATAAATAGAGTGAAGGAAATTAAATAAATATTGAAAATAAACGCAAATCCTGGTTATGTGAAGAATATGATATTTAAATAGCATTCAAAAACGGTGAACGTACGCTAACTTAAGTTAACATAAGTTAATTTAATAATTAAAAATGATATCTTAGGTTAAACTCTTCTTTCTTAGACCACTGTAACAGTGGTTTCCCTTATATGGACAAGCAGTTAAAAATCTATATCTCTTAAACTAAAACAGATAGGCTCTGGAAAATATGTCTGATGGCTCATAGCATGTCCGAAGAACTTAAATTTTGCATTGTATTGTTACTGGTGATGAAAAATTAATGCCATAATTACGATAACCTTAAGCGCAAAAAGTCATTTGTAAATATATTTAAGACACCAAGGTAATGCTATGTTTTATCAGGTCAGACAATCACAGGGCATTTGTACCTGAGAGAACAATCAACGAACAACGATCTAAATATTCGACCAGACTTGCGACCATGAACTTCCATGATGACAGTGTTCAGCCACATGCTGCAACACCTTCAAAACTCCATTTGGAAAACAGTGGATGGGAAGTTCGGGTTCAACCACCTTAGGGGTCGAGTCTTTTTCCCACTTAACTACCATTTGTTTCTAGCGATATCGAACGCCCTAAGTGAAATACGCTTTACTTGAGAACAGGGTATCAGAAATTGGCTTAATCCATTTTTCCCTTCCCTTAAAACCGGCAGAGTTCTTCTTCTTTCTTTAGACATACGAATTTGCTATCAGAAAGACGAGAAAAAATAGTAGCTAACTATGGGTAATATTTTAAATAGGATATCAACTCATTCTGTTATTATAGTAAATGTATTTTCCAAGCAACTAGTATACCAAAGTCTACTAAAGTTTACTAAGATGAAGTAAAGTCTACTAAAGTATACTCTACTGCAGAACACTGAAAACTGCTAAAGTCAACCAAAGTGTACTAAAGTCTACTAATACTATTATACTAAAGTCTACTAAAGTATATTAAAGTCTACCACAGTCCACTAAGGTCTACTACAGTATATTAAAATCTACTAAACTATACTAATGTCTACCAAAAGTTTTAGTACACTTTACTAAAGTATACTAATACTAAGTATAAAAAGTCTACTAAAGTATACTAAAATCAACTAAAATATACTAAAGTCTCCTAAAGTTCACTAAGATGTCGTAAAGTCTACTAAAGTATACTCTACTGCAGTACACTGAAAACTACTAAAGTTTACTTAAGTATACCAAACTATACTAAAGTATACTTAAGTCCACTAAAGTTTACTAAAGTTTACTAAAGTATACCAAAGTCTACTATAGTATATTAAAATCTACTAAGGTTAAGTATACTAAAGTCTACTAAAGTATACCAAAGTTTACTAAAGTATACAAAAGTTTACCAAAGTTTACTAAGGTGTAGTAAAGTTTACTAAAGTATGCTAAACTCTACTATAGTATACTAAAATCTACAAAAGTCTACCAAAGTGTACCAAAGTATACTAAAGTATACTAAAATCCACTAATGTTTACTAAAGTCTACTACAGTATATTAAAATTTACTAAACTATACTACAGTCTACTAAAGTATACTTAAGTATACTAAAGTCTAATAATTCAAATTTTTTAATCACTAAGGTATACTAAGCTAATAATTAAAAAAGTGTTAATTGGTTTATATTTTATTTTGTAAATTCTTATTTCACTTTAACTTATTCAAAATATACATTAAAAAAACTAAATTAAAAAGTTATACAAAGTTATACAATGCAATATAAGATATTAAGTAATTGAAGGTAATAAAGTAAAATAAGATATGAATATATATCTAATATTAAGCAAATTTAAAGCACATTCTTCTATTTTATCGACTCTCAAGTTTAGTATACTTTGGCATTTGATTATGAATAGACTGATGCCAGAACAATGCTACCGTATTATACAAAACCAATTTCATTAATCTAGAATTTAGTTTTGTTTGGATCGTCAGTTAACAAAACTCTCGTATTTGAAGTGATGATTGATGATCACCTAGTGTATGCTGAGACTTCTTTATATCGAGAAAAACTAACAGTTTGGTATGCTTTATGGGCCCGGGGGTGAATTATTGGTCCGAACTTCCTTAAAAATGATACCAGTCAGTCAATGGTGACCGCTATAGAGGCTACGGATTTTTTCGCTCATCAATTGAAAAACCATTCAACATGGCGCAACATATCATTAGAAAAATCGGGACACAATTGATTTAATGAAGGAAACATTTTATAACCGTATGTCGGATTAATGAACTGACCTCCAACATTGTGCGATATAATGCTACCAGAATATTCTGTGAGTATTTCAAATTACTAGTCTGCGCCAAAACCCGCTTGGAGGACAACATACGCCGTGTTATTGCCGATATACGACCACAAATGTTGGAAAAAGTTATCGAAAATTCGATCTATAAATTAGAATACGTTCGAGCCAGCCATCTTGGTCGTTTGTCCGAATACATATTTAAATTACAATGTCAAATTACTATCTTTCGCATAGAGTAAATTTTATAACACTTTAAAAAATTCATCTTTGTTTTATTTTATTTTAAAGTTTTAAACCTTCATAAAAAAGAGCCTTTATATACCCATATTTAAGGGTATTATATTATATCTTCAATTTTCGCTGTAGTATTTTTATTGCATCGTTAATATACTGTTAAAAATTTAAGATGTTGTTTTCATTTCAATTAATTGATCTGCTCTCCACTTAACAATTTGAACCACTGTGCACTGTAGGCTTAATAATAAGCTATTAATTTAGTTTTTTTTTTTTTTTGATATATTTATACATATGTATATGTTTACTATTAGCATTTATTTATTGAAGATTTGTAAATGTCATTTGTAAGTAACCCTTAGAAATTTTATACTTACAATAATTCTCATTACGTGAAAAGAAAACTCACCTGAAAATATAAAAGAAAATAAAAATATTTTTAAAACTACATATTTTTTAATATTTAGAATTTAAATAAAATTAATTAATTTTTTAATAATATAACAGCATAACAGAAAAAATAGTTTTGTTTGGCTTTACATTGAAATTTAATTAAACTCTTAATTGATTCAATTATATGTTTAATTAGAATATTCGTTTTTCCCCAAAATATGTAAGTGCATAAATTATACATTTTATTAAGTCGAATTGAAGAGCTAAATTAAGTATACAGTAGCTGCAATTGCTATTTAGTTATATGCAATACAAAGTTCAAATTATATGCCATATGACCTTGGATTGGGCGCTGAAGATCGTCCACAAATGTAAGATGGATCTACTTAGTAAAATAATTCGAAGAAAGATTTAGAGCTCGATGATACGCTTAAGGTGTGCGAAAGTGGTATAAATAAAGGCGGCTAAGTTTCTGCTCCTTGCACATCATGAGCAGAAACGAGTCCGACAGAGAGTCGTTTAAAAAAAGCATAAAGTAAAAAGTGAGGTAACGCTGATGTAGATAAAGGAGTACTGAGATATGGCAAACGAACTAGTGAAGAGTGAATCTGCTGTAAATTTCCGGAAACCACAACCTAGAGTTATAAAGGGGGATATTATAATTATTATAATGCGAGCGAGCTAAGGTATTACAATGAGCACTTTGGGGTATGCTATCATATATCTACTTAAAAAGTTGAAGAAAACACAGCATACATTTAGGCGAGCATTAGCACTGACTATCATTAGGCTGACACATATTAAAGATAGTTATCAAGGGGTCATATACACCTTAAACGTGTACTGGTAATTACAAATCACTCTGTTTTTGAGATCGCTAACAAATGTCTAAGGTTTATATGACCCCCCACCATAGATATCTAAATTTAATATGTGTCAGCCTAAAGATTGTCAGTGCTAATGTTCAGCTAGGAAAAAGTTTGACAGTTACCAGCCGACAGTTTGATACTATTACGTTCAGAATTAAAGTCTAGTGCCTCCATACGGCTTCACTAAAGTTAGGCAATGGGGTGTATGCTTCAGCTACCGATTAGCAGAAACAATTTGTCGTCAAAAGATTTATCATAGAGTTGCTGTTGCGCTTCGGTGTTTCCTTTATAAATTTAAATTGATTCCCAAGCACCATAGTTGCTTCCCAATAATATATAAGGGGTGCCAAATGTAAACGAATTAATATTTAAAATAATTTTTATTTTATTTTTATTGTGTTATCCTATCACATGGCTACAAATCTTAGAACAGCTTATTTGAAATGACTTATTGGGCATAAGGCACGCTTCATGCATGAAGAAATTATGTATAAAATCTAGCTTCATACGACTAAATTTTCTGGTCGTGAGTAGACCAATTAATGCCCACAAGTTGTAATCCAACGGCTTGAGGTTTGGCCTATCAGTTAGCCAATCATCCTTTGAATTGCTATAAAGGGTGGATCGTTATTTGTGAACGACAATTGTTTCGTTTTTGTTTTGTGAGCTGGCGCAGAGTCTTGCTGACTTAACCAAGTAAATATAAAACGAAGGACAAAAAGGAACAAGTTACGAAAAAAAGCTTTCGCTGATGGCTCTTAAATGTAGAAAACTCGTAAGTGCGCAGCATCAGTTAATTTAAGATTTCTAAAATGCTTTGCAAAAGCTGATGCAAATTGCTGATGTGGTGCAATGATGCTTATACTGGTAGTTTTTAAGTTAAGCCTAAAAATATGCTTTGAATTTTTATTTATTTATTTTTTTATTTTATTTGAAGCGTATAAGGCATCTACCTACCTTTAAAACAAGCACAACCCATGATGTAGCCCATCATCAGCGTAAAGTTTTTCTAAGGCTCAACCTTGATACCAATGAGAGTAAGCGAGCGAGAGAGAGATAAAGAGGGAGGGAGAGTCAAAAAGTTTTCAAATGTCGTTTTGCTTTCTTACTGCGATAAACAAGTTTTTGTTTCGTTTTTATTTCCAAAATTTTCACGTAAAGTTTATTAACTGTAATTGTTGTTGTTGTCGCTGTTGTTGTTTTTGTTGTTGGTATTTTAAGCATCAATATATGTTTGAGTTAAGTTTAAGTGTAAATAAGTGCAAGTAATTGTAAGTGCTTTGGTTGTTTGTGTGTGTGTGTGTGTGCGCGTATGGGTATGTGTGTGTATATGGGTATGTGTGTGTGTATGTGTGGGTAAGTAAAACGTCTGTGGGATAATAGGCAGTCATAAATATTGCAGCATTTTTGTTAGTTGGTTCGTTTTTTCTTGCTTCTTGCGTCGTTTTCTCTAAGAGCAATTTATTCCTTTGGAAAATATTTTTTTTTGTTAATTTCTCTGTTGGCACCCATACATGAGTAACAATAGAATATCTAAACTAAAGATGCTTTTTAAATGCAAACATATTTAATGCAGGATCCATTTGTAGAGCCAAGAAAAATGTTTCTTGTACACACAGAGAAATGTTCTGGGTATTTATTATTGCATTTGAAGTGAATAGAAAGAAACGAAATGAATATCACATTAAAAATTATAATTTTGATGTTAATGTTGCTGATGATGGTGTTGTTTTTGTTTTTGTTTGTGTTGTTGTTGAGTTGATTTTACAATACATTTGAAAGGCCTCTCTATTTGTTTTGTTGCTTTAAAACATTTTAATGTCATTTTAGTTTTATTGAATTCACTGTGCTATTTTCATTTTTATTAATTATAAAAAATTTAATTGTTTATTTGTATTATTTTTTGTTGTTGCTTTTATTACAATAAAGCTTTTAAAATGCTTAACTTTTTGTTTTAATTATAACTTTTTCATTTTATTAAAGATGATGTTTGTGATTTGTTGTTTTGTAAATTCCTTTCGATTGAATTTCTTTTTGATGGCGTTATTTAGTTATTTTTAAATTATTGCTTATATTTTTTTTATAATTATGGCGATTTGTTATATCTACGAGCACAACTTAATTTAATTTAATTGAATTGATTAACAATTTTTTCTTTTTTTTTTCTTTTTCATAATACTTTTTATAATCTTATCACATTTTTTGTTTAAGTATTTTAAAGTTTTTGGTTCAAAAAAAGACCCGGGGGGGGGGGGGGGGTTTCAATGGTGTATCTATGAAATTTATTAGCTGAATGTTGTTTATTTTTTCATGTTTTGTGTAGCTTATCAATAAATAACTCGAGCTATTTCACTTTTTATTATCATAAATTTATTTGATAACTATTTTGGTGTTAATTATTGTTATTTAACTTAGATATCACGCAATACTGCTACAAAAAAAAAATTTAATTTTTAATTATAAAAAAAAATATATTTTTTTCAACCCAATGAGAATTATTCCACAAAAAAAATTCAAAAATTGAACGAACAAATTAAAGGCTGGCTGTTAATTATTTTAGGTATTTTTATTTATTTTATTTAAAATAAACTACTCA
This sequence comes from Trichopoda pennipes, assembly GCA_030448955.1. Lineage (NCBI taxonomy): Eukaryota > Metazoa > Arthropoda > Insecta > Diptera > Tachinidae > Trichopoda > Trichopoda pennipes. The sequence goes on along the minus strand of JASKUP010000021.1, from coordinate 4,277,615 downwards.
TGCTAGGCAATCAGACTTTTGCTTTTAAAACTAAGCTTTAAGAGTGCCAAGAGCCCAAGTAAATAATATTTGTTTATATTAAATTATTATTAAAATATTATTTATTAATAAATATTTTGCTATTAGTTTATGTTATTTAACTTAATACTGCGCTATAAAAAAATTTTTAATTTTTAATTATAAAAAAAAATTTTTTTTCAATCCAATGAGAATTATTCCACAAAACAAATTTAAAAATTTCAAAAATAGATTAAAAAAATTAAAGACTGTTGCTAAATTATTTTAAGTATTATTATTTAATTTATTTAAAATAATTGACCCTTGCAAGGCAATCAGAATTTTGCTTTTAAAACTAAGGTTCAAGAGCGCAAAGAGACCGCATAAATAATTTTAAAATTCGCGCCTAAATAAGCGCTTTGTTTGCTTTAATAAATGTTTTGGTGTTAGATATCACGCAATATTGTTACAGATAAAATATCATTTTTAAATATAAAAAAACAAAAAATATTTTATTTTTCAACCCAATGAGAATTATTCCATGACACAATTTAAAAAAATTCAAAAATACAGTGAAATATTAATGGCTGGTAAATTAATTATTAAAGAGTAAAACCCATTTTTTGTACTGAACCGTAAAACACTGATGAAGTTGGTGTACGTAATGAACCTACAGAATCAAAATATTCTTAGGATATTGATTTAATGTTAAATTAAAGGCACCTGTAACAAGTATTTGTCACGACAACTTGTTCGACATGAACACATATTTCCAGCCATTTTTTTAGGATTTTTTTTTTTAGTTTGACTATAGCGTTTCCAAGCTTAGTGTCAAATTATGTCACCTATGGGGTCACCCTCTAATTTTTAAATTTGCTTTTTTTTAATAACTTCTGTTATTCTGAGCTATAGCGATATCAATTGCGTTTATGGATTTAATTTAAATAGTGTTTATTTTATATGGTTGAGAGAGATAAACGTTTAGTAAATCGTTAAGTTCAGAACATTAACTGAATTTTTATAATTTTATTAAATTTTTATTTTTTCTCCTGTTGTATATTAAATTGAAAAAAAGCGCACATGAAGATGATTAAGGCTGAAAATAAATCTTTAACTAACAAATATTTTATTATCATACTCCTAAAGGTAGGCTTTAGAAAATTTATTTTTTTTACCTAACATAGAAAAGCATTTTTTTTTTTATTCAGGCACTTAAGTAACCCCTTAAGCAGAGAAACAAATATATACTTTTTATACATAATTAATTCAAAGCAAACAAATATAAAATATAAAGAGAAGAACTAAACAAAATAAAGAAAAAGTGTAAAATCTAAGCGAAGGCAAACAAAGATAAAAATAGAAAATAAAATAAAAAATAAAAAAATAAAAAACTTGATTGCCATTCAATTAAGTAGAAAATGTTTGCTTGAAAAGCTTATTATAACTAGAAAAAAAATTATCTAGAGCTTTAGGGTATAAGTTTAACATAAAATGTTTATTTTTTGCAGTATAAAAGTATGCAACAGAATATGCAATATTATTATTTACAATATTTTTTTTTCGCTTAAAAACCAACTTAAAATTTTTAAATTTAAAACTTAAATCAACTAGTAATCTAAAGTAAACAAACAAAGAAGCAGATTTGTAAACGAATCTGGCTTTTATACCTGCTTACAAAAGCAACGCTCTGTATAAGAGCTGCTCATTTTTGGCATACAGCGAATTCACTCAAATTTGTTATGCCTGAAATACTTTATTACTGTCTCAATATCCACAGTACAAGTTTGTGTTTTTTTTTACAAAAATCTAAATTTATTATCACCCCGCATTTATTTCCCTGCAAAGCTAAAAAAAAATGTGTTCGTCCATAAAAATTTCTGTCACTGTTTTCCCCATTTATGGAAAACATGTTTTAACCCAATCTGTACTCTCTCATCTACAAGAATTTGTTTTTATGCCAATCAAAATTTGTTTTATTTTGACCATTGTTCTCTCATCCATTAAAATCCCTTTTAAACCAACTACTGCTCTTCTATCTATAAGATTCTCTTTTATGCCGACCACTGCTTTCTCATCTATGAAAAAGCCTTTTATGTCAATTAAAACTCTTTCATTTGCAAGAATTTTATGCCAACCACTGCTCTCTCATTTACAAAAATTTTCTTATTTTGACCATAGTCCTCTCATCTATAAAAGTCTGTTTTAAGCCGACCACTGCTCTCCCATCTATAACATTCTCTTTTATGCCGACCACTGCTTCTTCATCTATGAAAACGCCTTTTAAGCCAATCACTACTCTTTCGTCTGTAAGAATTTTTTTATGCCAACCACTGCTCTCTCATTTACAAACATTTTCTTATTTTGACCATTGTTCTCTCATCTATAAAAACGTCTTAAAACAGTTAAGACGATCACTGCACTCCCATTTATAAAATTCTCTTTTGAGCCGACCACTGCTCCCTCATCTATATAAAAAAAGACCAAACACTTTTTAGTCGATGAAACTATCTTTTAATCCAGTCACTGGTTTCTCATCTTTACAAATCTTTTTAAACCCCCCACAGCTTGTTCAGCTTTAAAAACGACTTTTAACCTGAACACTGTCCTTTGATCTATAAAGATCTTTTTTTAATCCAAATGCTGTTCTGCCATTTACACAAATCTCTTTAAAGTCAACCACTGCGCTCTCATCTTTAAAAATTTCTTTAACCCAACCACTCTTCTCTCTCATATCTTTAAAAATATCTTTTAAGCCGACCATTCCTCTACCAGTAGCTAGTGGTTTTTATTTTAAAGCTAAAAAACTTTGCTTAAGCCAATCACTGCTCTCTTGTGTACAAAAATCTATTTTAAGTTGACCACTACCGCCTAATTCACAAAAGTCCCTTTTAAGCCGACCACTGCTATTACATTTACAAGAATCCCTTTTATGCCGACCACTGCTCGCTTGTCTATAAAAACACGTTTTAAGCAAATTATTAATTTTTCAACTATAAAAAGTAGTAACCACTGCTGTCATCTATAAAAATGTATTCTCGAGACTATTGTTCTCTCTCTTTCTCATCTATAAAAAAAATACCCAAACAAAGCTTTTTGATCTTCACAAATCATTTTGAAACCGATTACAGTTCACAAAAACTTCTTTTAACTTGGAGACAGTTCTCTGATTAATTTAAATCTCTTTTACCCTGACCGCTACTGTTTTTACCCCAAAAAATCTCTTTCAAGCCAATCACTGCTCTCCCATCAATAAGCATCTCTTTAATGCCGATCACAGCTGTCTCATATAAGTCCCTGTTTACACGCTTCAAAAATCAAAAGTTGAGCAACAAAAGTTGAAGCGTGTAAACAGGTCCTAAAATATTTTTTTTTTTTAACCAATCACTGTTCTCGTATCTATAAAAGTCGCCCTTCGTCGAACACTACTCTCTCATCTGTAGTAATCTGTTTTAAGCCAATCACTGCTCCTTCATCCATAGAAAATTTTTCTTATGCCGACCACTGCGCTGTCATCTATACAAGTCTCTTTTAAGCCGACTACTAATCTCCCATCTTTAAAAATCTCTTTTTACCAACTACTGCTCTCTCATCTATGAAAACCTGCTTGTAGAAACTCACTACTCTCTCATCTGCAAGAATCTTTTTAATGCCAATCAGTGCTCTCTTATCTATAAGAATTTTCTTCTTCTGACCATTGTTCTCTCATCTATAAAAATCGGTTTTAGTCCCAATTTACATTGGACGACTTTTGTCGCTGCACTTCTTAGTTTGTTGTTGTAAATAATGAGAGTAGAGAGAATAGGGGAAGAGATGAACTCTACCACTATTCTCTTACACACATTATTTACAACAACAAACTAAGAATTGCAGCGACAAAAGTCGTCCAATGTAAATTGGGACTTAAGCCGACCGCTGTTCACTCGTTTATAAAAATTATTTTTAAGTGGAACACTGCTCTATCAATTATAAAAATCTCTTTTAAGCAGACCTTTCCTTTCTTATCCGTATTCTCTTGTCAATAAAAATCTCTTTTAAATTGATCAGTGCTGTCTCACTGCTCTCTCATTTATAAAACTCTCTTAGAGATAAAGAATGTCTTGGAAAGCTCTGGGTTTTTAAATGATTCATCTATTTAGTATAATAAAAATTCGTTAATACTGATTCGTTAATACTGAATAACCCTGCCGTTAATTGAAAATAATAAACTAACGAAAATATATTTTTGATATAAAAGCCGCTTCATAAATCGTTCTTTGATTTAGTTAATTTTTTTTAATAAATTTTTCCATTTCCCCACCCTTTAAACTGTTTGCGTAAATAACAGAGAACATTAAAAATTTTACTTAATAAAATCGTTCGTTCTATTCCCATGAACATATTTTTCATTTTAAATTTCAATAAAACTAAAAATCTTAAAGTGTCATCTTTAATAAATTGAGATCAATTGAATGTTGTAGTCAAACGGTGACAACTCTATGTCAACAAACAAAAAACATTTTTATTGTTAAATGAAACAAAATAGACTCTGCCTAACAATTGTTTCGCTGTTGAATGTAAAATTAAAATACAATTATTGAGTTCAGAAGGAATAAATTTAACAATTCACAATAATCAATCATGTGACGACTGGGTTACGTTCATCAATTGAAAGACAATGACAAAAAAAAAATGATAAATCAAGTGAAAAGGGATGGATGTGTCATATGTAACAAATTAATTAACGGCCTTAAAAATTTATAAGGAAGAAAAAATAACGTTAAAAAAATTTGCAGTGTTGCAATCATGTTTTTAAATACATTTCTTTTGACATTTAATAAAATCTTATTAATTTCTTTAGGCTGCTTTTTCAGAGAACTATTCTAACTTTGACTCCTTCGGACTTTCATCCGAATAGCATTTAGGGAATGACCTCTATACATGCAGTGCATTGTACCAGAACTAGAAAATTAGGTTACGGGACGGAGGTAAGAGGGAGTAGTGTCCTGTGGATATTCATTTTGAATTTTCCCAGATTGAAAGTGACAGGAAAGACCTGCGGAGGCAGTCTATTCCACATACGGGGTGTTCTGCTTAAAAAAAAAATTTTCGCTGTAATGTGAAGTGCGATTCATTTACAGCTTAGCCGGAGTTCATATCCCAGCCACTGCCAATAGATAAAATTATTTTATAGCCTGTTGGAACATGAAGCTGTAAAATATGGGCAAATATTTGATCTAAAAAAATCGTTAACAAATAAAGGGTGTTTTTTTAAGCCCGATAGAACTTGAAATTGTAAAAAATAACACAAAAAATTAAATTGTAATCAAAATTTCTTTTTTTATTCGAAGGATCAATACGTGACATTAACATTTGAAAATGATTTCGGGCATATGGGCACCGCGGCTGTTCTTGACGAAGCGCATTCTGGACGTCCAATTTTGGGCCACTTTTACGAGCACTGCTGGGCGTATGTCACGAATAACACGAACAATGCTGTCCTCCAAGGCGTCAATTGTTGCTGGTTTATCAGCATAAACCAGTGACTTCACGTAGCCCCACAGGAAATAGTCGAGTGGTGTCAAATCGCACGACCTTGGAGGCCAATTGACAGGTCCATTTCTCGAAATCAACTTATCGCCAAATTTTGATTTCAATAAGTCGATGGTTGCGTTCGCTGTATGGCACGTAGCGCCGTCCTGTTGAAACCAATGTCATCCATATTTTCAAACAAAAAATCATTGATCATGGTGCGGTAACGATCTCCATTGACCGTAACGCGAGCTCCGGCCTCATTTTTGAAGAAATAAGGTCCGATGATGCCACCAGCGTGAAAACCGCACCAAACGGTGCATTTTTCTGGATGTAATGGAGTCTGTAGGGTCTGTTGTGGATTGGTCTCACTCCATATGCGGCAATTTTGCTTATTAACAAACCCGTTAAGCCAAAAATGCGCCTCATCGCTGAACACAATTTTGCGATAAAACAACGGGTCAGTTGCCAACTGCTCTAGAGCCCAATCGGCGAAAGAGCGACGCATGTAATGGTCTCGTGGCTTCAATTCCTGCACCAGCTGGATCTTATACGGGTGTAGGCCGAGATCTTTGCGCAAAATTTTCCACGTAGTGGACGGACAGAGCCCCAATTCCTGCGACCGACGACGAATTGATAAATTTGGATCTTCTTCCACACTTTCGTTTACAGCGGCGATATTCTCTTCAGTACGCACATTCCTTCGACGTGTTGGTGTTATTGCATCCTCTAGAGAGTATGTGGTACGAAATCTATCGACAGTTCGACGAATGGCTTGTTCAGATGCACGATTATGTACGCCATCAAAAATGACGAAGTCGTCTATAAGTTGCGCGAATCGACGACTGATTTTCAAAGTAAATTTGGATAATTTCGTAGCGTTGTTCAAGCGAGAGTCTATTCATGATGATTTGTCAGAGTATACTGAAACAAATAAAAAAAAATGTTTCATCAAAATTTCATTTTTGGTGTTACTTTTTACAATTTAAAGTTCTATCTAGCTTAAAAAAACACCTTTTATTTTCAGTGAAGTAGCGCATTCGGTGCATCCAATTTAAGGGGACTTTTTACAAGCATTGATGACCGCAAGTCATGCATAATACGAACAAGATTGGCTTTCTTGGCGTGACCCCACAGGAAATAAGCAAAAGTTTTCAACTTTCACAATCTAGGAGGTCGAACAACTCCGACGGGTTTATTTCTCCAAACCAAAAATATCGTCTTCCTGCGTTGCATAGCTGCATCCTATTAAAAATAAACACAACTCCCCCCGAACAATGACATCCATATTGCCAAAAAAAAAACAACAAAACAAAAATTAAATTAAATCATTGATCCTAGTCCAAGGATGCCACCTAACGCTTTCAATTTCTGCATGTTTCAAAAGACTGTACGGTCTGTTGTCAATAACTTTCATTCCATCTGTTACAACATGGTTTATCAACAAGCTCGTCAAGCCAAAAATCAGTCATATCTCGGCACAAAGTTTTTTTTTAGAAATTAATAAATTCAAATGCTAAGTAATTTTTCAAGTATACGGTGTTTTTATAGAGGTATACAACTTTAAAATGGACTAAAATAAAAATTCATTTATTAAAAAGGGACGAATTTGCTGGTATAACGCAAAGATAATCTTCATTATAACTTAAATATGACTTCTGGTATATCACCATCATTGCTGGCTAGGAGGTCATTTCCACAGCCTTTTGGCCTTATATTGGCAATCAGGCAGCGAATGTTGTCCTGTAAGTGATTAATTGTTTAGGACTAGCGACTTCACATATCCCCACAGAAGATAGTCAAGCGTGATTAGATAGCGTAATCTTGGGAAGCAATTTGCGGTCCAGAACATAAAAATGTACGGTTACCAAACTTTTCCGTGAATAAGTCAATTGTGGCACAAGCGGTGTGATAACATGTTGCGTCGCTTTGTTGAAATCACAGCTAGCGCACAGAAGGGCTGTACAACTGATGAACGAAAATTATGGCCTACCATTGATTGTAACGTTCTTACCAGCAACGTTTTTAAAGAAAGAAATACGAGTCAATGATTTCACCAGCCCATAAGCCTCAACAGTCCCTTTTCGTTTAATTTCTGAGCAATGTTACTTATTGACGTATCGACATAAAAAGTAGGCTTCATCGCTAACAATATTCACTTATGAAAAACAGTATCCACGTTGCCGCTGTAGGCTAGTAAGTAGTGTATTAGCTTTACAGTCTTGGGGTTGTGGGTTCGATTCCCAAAAAAGATCTTGCGGTTGTTTTTTTTTTGTCTTTCACTACAAAAATAAAAATTGACTGTCTGGTCGCGCTGCTGTCTTATACGACAGTTAATTTCCGATAACATGGGCCTTCGAGAAATGAAAGCTGCTTCGGTAGGCTAATAGGTAGTGGCACTTAGCTTACTAATCTACTACAAAAATAAGAGCTAGCCTTCAAACTCTGTAACTATCCTTTACCTTCACCACCAGTCTCATCTCTTCTCTATTCCTTTCCTAAAGAATGTAGCACGGTACTTGACTAAAAAGGCATTGTTGCCTGAAGTGCTACTTCTCTTAAAAAAATAAAAAATGGCAGCTAGTTAAAAAGTATTGCTAACTTAAAACTCTTTGCCTCTATAAAATACCCGTTATATTCAGTTACTTTATAGCGTTTTTTAAACGTCAATCTTAATCAGGGATCATAAAACTGCCGCCAGTTGGAAGATCTTGCCATCATTTAATTCTTTGCCCACTCGTTTTTTAAACATCAATCTAAATCGTAGATCATAAATAAGCGCCAGTTACAAAGTGTTGTCTACTTAAAATTCTATACCTCTATAAAAACATCCGCTACATCCAAATTTACTTTGTAGAGTTTTGCCAACGTCAATTAAAAGATATTGCCAACTTAAAATACTATGACTCTATTACTATGACTTAGTTACTTTGTAGCGTTTTTTAAACGTTAATCTTAATCCGGGGTCATAATTGGCCGCCAGGTACAAGATCTTGTCAACTTTAGATTCTATCCCTCTATAAAAAAAATCCCTATAGCTAGATTTACTGTGCAGAGCTTTTCAAGCCTTAATCTTGACAGCTGACAAAATGGCAGCCACTTAAAAAAGTGTTGTTAACATATAATTCTATATCTCTATAAAAATATTTGCTATATCCGGATTTACTGTGTAAAATTTTTTAAGCTTCAATCCTAAAAATAAATCATTTGACAGCTGACAAAATGGCAGCCACTTAAAAAAGTGTTGCCAACTTAAAATTCTATATCTCGTTAAAAACATCGGCTATATCCTGATTTATTTTGAAGAGCTTTTCCAGCGTTAATCTAAATCAGGGATCATAAACATGAAAAAGTAATTTAACCCTTCAAACTTTAGTAAAATTTTAGTAGGCTTGAAGCTACACCCTTTTTTTACACCGTCCGCGTTCGAGTAAATTTATTTTTTGTAATAATTAAATATTGTTTTGAATACGATTTATAAATATAAAAGAAATTTTGTAATCAAAACTCTTTTTACGTAGCGAAATAAATACAGACAAAGTAGGATAAAGCCGTTAATGATCTTGTTTCATAATAGTTTAATTCTCATTTGCTTAATAAAAATAAGATATTAAAACTTATAAAAAAAAGACTAAAAAATAATAAATGTCTGTTAAGTTTTTGCTCTTAAAAGTTCAAAAAGAAAAATTTCAGATTTTTTTAAAATTTATTTCTGTGTCTTTTATTGATGTCAACAGTCGACAATATTTTGTTTTTGGCAAAAGAATCTTATTTTGTAAACAAATTTTCGTATAAATTTAAGTTATGATTTTATTTTATTAATGAAAATATTATTAGAATGACAGCCATTAAATGTTAAGACATTCAATAAGGCGTAACAAATATTTTGGAGAAATATTTTTCTTCTGGAAATAAAATTAAAAATTAATTTTTTTCAATTTCCCATAAACTAACAAAAAAACAAATTTTCCAAAAATTCAAAAAAAAAATAAATAATAATTGTCTGCCAACTTTGTAACCTTCAACTTTGCAACATAATTTTTTTTTTAATTAAAATTTTAATTACCCTAAAGTATGCAATTAAATTATGGCTTAAGGCATTAAGATACACACGTAATTTCATTTTTTACGTTTAGCTTTTTGCCTGTATTTCCTTATATGATCTGTTAGAGCTTTCATTAAAGCTTTCAAATCGTGTTAACAGAAGTGCCTTTAGGAAGGCCCAATTTTTCATATGAAACATCATATGAAACAGTGTGCGACAAAACATATGCACTAACAACCAAAGAAGTCCATATTTCATAATTGACAGGATTTTCTCTCCGCGATAAAACAAAAACAGGATTTTTCGTTTAAAATAATGGCAAAGCAAAGTACTATAGCTTCCCGGCGGATACCCTGTACAACAAATTTTGTAACTTGGGCCGATCAAAAAATATCCCGAAAACCAACAATCGATCCAAAAAAATTTCTTCCTCCGTACTTAATAGGGCCTTGAACCCTCGCTATAGGTTCAAAAGTTGCCCTTTAGATTCGCGTATGTTTCTAAATTTAATTTCGATACATTAGACAGCCGGACAAATGCTCTTCCTCTGACTTGTACTCCAGTTTGTGTTCTTTTGCAAATTGACTGCTAGCTGGTCTAATTTTTCTGGAAATTTTTTTGATTTTTTTTGACGCCGGCATGATTATATTCCACCTTCAACCAACCTGTCTTTGAATGGGCCTCTGGGAAATATTTAGTGCTATTTGATTCGCAATTAATATATACACAGGCTATCGCCATCACAAATAAGTAACCGGAATTTCAAATTCAATTGCATAAGCTTGTGCCATTTAGCCATTTATTACTAAATATTAGTTTGTGCATTTATTTTGTCACACACTGTATTAACTTATTAAGGTTTGACAGCTCGACTAAGGCGCGGCACTTCTAAAGCATTAAAAAAAAAGAAGTAAAAAAAAAGTACTTTTCGAAAAACGGGCGTGGGCGTGGCACTTTTAAGACTTTAAAATCAAAAATGTAATTTCGATTTATTGCAAAAACTAATACACCACCCATTAAAGTAAATCCTTAGAATTAAAACAAACTATTTTTTGGTTTGAGATTTCCAGTGGGCGTGGCAGTAACATTTAGATCTATGCTTACATATAAAGTGTGTGAAAATTGGAGGTTAGGAAGTAAATTGATTTAAAAAACATACCCTATTTTTGACAATGTCAATTTTATTGACACAAGTGTAAAGTAAAAATATGAGAACTAATAATGAAATACCATGCGGGAAAATATCCACCCCCAACTTATCGACAGAATTCCTCGTTTTTTACAAAATTTTTAATCACATTTCACTAGAAAGCTTGGCTTATCTTATCAAAATACATTTTTTAGAGCGTCAGTTGTTTGTAGGTTGTTTACGAAGTCCGGTATTTCAAATGAACTTTAGAGAAGCTAGCTACTATTTGTGTATTTTATTCAAATCTGTTGGAGAAATTTTTTGTAAAATTGTTTGGTACTTTTGTGATTTTTACTGGTACTATTTCGGTATTTTATTTAAATCTGTTGGAGAAATTAGTGTAAAATTGTTTGGCACTTTTGTGAATATTAATGGTACTATTTGGGTATTTTACTTAAATCTGTTGGAGAAATTAGTGTAAAATTTTTTGGTACTTTTGTGAATTTCACTGGTACTATTTGGGTATTTTATTTTAATCTGTTGGAGAAATTTGTGTAAAATTTTTTTTGTACTTTTGTGAATTTGACTGGTACTATTTGGGTACTTTTCAGATACTTTATGAAAGATTGAATAAATTTTAGTAGATTAAGTAGTCAACTTAATGGAATTTAACATTTTCGGTGAGTTTTGCTACAATTTTGCGAACAGGTTGCTTCAGTTACAGCATGATATTTACATGTGTCTAGTCGGTAAAGTAAATGATTGTTCCTAAACACTTCGAGCCTTAAAATTTATTATTAAAAAGAAAAGCGTTGAAAAATTTATACATATATTTTCAGCTATTCGTCCCATTGTGCAAAATGATGACATAAAAAATTTAAACAAAATACTGAAATATTTTTTAATTTCATTTTTTTAATTTAATTTTTTTATGTGTTATTTTTCCTTTAGAGATTTTTCATTGATAAACGTTTATGGAATTGTTTGTTGTTGGCAATTTTTCTTTTCACATAAAATCGAAAGCAACAAAAAATAAATTCTCTTAAAAACTTGTTTCGTACAGATGGGGAAAAAAAGTTTATAAATTAATGCAAAAATGTGTGTGATTTGTTATTTGTAGGTCATAAATTAAAACGAAATTTAAAAAAAAAAATTTATAAAAAATCATTGTACAAAATGGACAAAAAAAATAGTCGTTTAGTGAACATGAACATCTTGTTTCTGTCTACAAATGTAAGATTTTTTTAATTTGTTTGTGTGTGTGTGTGTGAAAAGAAAGCGGAAGTTTTGTATAAAAAAATTTACAGCCGACATATTTTAAAACAGTAATCAAAACGAATATTTTCAATGCCATGAAATCATTTTGCAGTCATTCATAATTTTTACTTTTTTATCTGTCGCTAAGAATTTCTAGACTCTAACTGTTGACAAAGTCTGAATGGCGAAGGAAAAATAGTGTTTTATGAGTATCTTCTGCGACAATGAAGTATTTAAAAGTCCCTTCCATATACCGTGTACCTTGGGGGTTATGCAGTCTTGATGGATTTCTTCCCCATCTTGACATGTGCTTCCGGAGGTAAAAGGCGGTACTAGACGCCTGGACTGACAAGAGAGTAAAACTGGAAGTGACATAGGACTCTCGAAGTCCGACAAATGACTTTATAAACACACAGTGGTAACACGGGAACCAGCTGCCCATAAAGCAACGCTCCTGTTCTGGTTACTGTTGAGGAACACCGTGAAAGTTTCGAAGAAATGAAAGAGAAAAAGTTGACATCCAAAGTCCTAGCTTGCGCATGCAACTGGGCTAGGAGTTAGATAGTATCCAACTCTTCAGTAAGCAGTGTGGGCACGGCCCTGCTACCCTGCACTCGAAAATTGCGACTTAAGCGTCTTAGGACGTAGGTGGACGCTTTGTATACACCCAGTGGTAAGACCACCACCAGATTAATCCTATCTTGTATACCTTCTAGTCGGATGAAATCCCATCTATAATATTTCATATAGTGCGATTTCTGAGAAAATTCGATATAAATCTGTAGAAATTATCACGGACAGGAAAATCAGCAAGTTTTGACAGAAGTAAATCATCCCGTACTTAATCAAACGCCTTGGAAATGTTTAGAGCTACCCACCATCTTACTCTCTTCAAAATTTCATGATAAGATTTACATCTGCTCCTGGCCCTAAGCCTTAATCAGATGGTGGCCTAATCACTGAGAATGAGAGGCAACGTCATTCTCGCCCTAGGAAGCCGAGGACTAATTCTAGCAATAGGTCATTCCTAGTTGCAATTTCAGCGGTTCCGAATCAGGTTCGCAAACCACTACTGCTTGCTGAAGAGTTGGAGACTACCCAACTCCTGGTCCAGAACACATGACTAGCATGCTTACTGAATCCGGATCATTCACCCGTTGGTGTTATTAAAGGCAATATGATCCTGGCCTCCAAAATCAACTTCATGCGGGGGCCGCGAAACCACAACCACCACGATACTCCTGAAGGGCCAACCTCAATAATCAGTCAGAGAAACAGCTAAAAGTCTAAAGAGACAATTAGCGGAAACTCTGGGGCTTTATTGATTCCAGTTGACACCCTGCTTACCACGGTTGAGTAATCCATAAAGACTGATAAATGTGCCCTCGGGGGGGACTCTCTTCGAAATGATGTATGGAAATGCACAAGTTATCCGACAGAAAAGCGAGCAAATCACCCATACAGCGACCCCTAAGGAAACCATACCGTCGGTTGCTAAGTAGGCCGTGGAACGCCCGGTACCTCACAAGATTATTTTTTTTTTTAAAGAGAAGTAGTACTTCAGGCAACAATGCCTATTTAGTCAAGTACCGTGCTACATTCTTTAGGAAAGGGATAGAGATGAGATGAAACAGGTGGTGAAAGTAGAAGGATAGTCGGAAGGAAATTAACTGCCGTATAAAGACATCACAGCGACCAGTGACTATACTTTCATCGCTGAGCACCCCCACCGACAGTCAATTCTTATATTTGTAGTGAAAAAAAACCAAGGTCTTTGTTGGGAATCGAACCCACAACCCCCATACTGACAAGCTAGTACACTACCTACTAACCTACAGGGGCACCTCACAAGATGAAAATTAATCATGCCTTCCATCACTTTAGAAAGTGTAGAACAATTTGCAATTGGGTAATAATTTTCAGGGTTGTTGGCCTCAGCCTTTTTGGAGATTGGCGTTACACTACCAACCTTCATTTGTCGCATTGTTGCCAATATACGGCCACAAATATTAGAAAAGTCATCGAAAATTGCACTTCTATGTTAGACTACGTCCGAGTCAGCTGTGGCCAGAAATTAAATTATACTTTCGAATAAAGTAAATTTTATAACAATTTAAAAAATTTATTTTTGATGTATTACATTTCAAAGTTCTATACCTTTATAAAAAGCACCCTTTATAATGAGTGTGATTTTAGCGTATATAGTTTTAGTTTTTTTAGCATTTACAAAATAAATGAGGCAACTGGTTAAAGTTTTTACAGAAGACAATTGACATATGTCACCTCTTGGCAGTTACAGTGTTGCCACTTCAATAACTAAGTTACCCATCCTTGCACGTTACGAAAATTTTTGTTTAATAGAGTTGTTGTTTCTTTAGGAAAAGGCCTTTTTTCTGTTTTATTCTTGTTTTTCTAGTAAGCGGGAGCTGGAAAAGGATCAGCAAACAAAAAATAAAATCAAAATAATTTTCTGGCCACCTTAAGCCTATTTAAAAATGCAATAAGTTGCAGTTTTTGTTTTTTCTTAATTGTTTATATGCAAAATAATTTTAAATATTTATTTTTTTACCAAATAAGTGTACGGACTGATTTGAATTGTAATTTTATTACTTTCATTTATTTTACACAGAAAAGAGCAAACAAACGATGTGATTATACAATCACATTTGACATCCCTTTTAAGGCTAAAAAAATGTTATGGCAACGTGCTGGGCTTTAGTTTGTTATTAAAAATATTTCTGTTTAATAACTGCGGTTTTTATTTAATATAATTAATATTATTCTTATTATTTGTTATTGTTGTTGTTGTTGTTGTGGTGTGTTGTCTACTATAACCAATTTAGTTGAGCAAACCAAAAGTCTATGGAAGTTAATTGTGTCAACGCCTAAACATTTTGTTGTTGTTGTAGTTTATAATTAATTTTATTATCATGAGTACTTGTTTTGGCCTTTTTTAATTTCTATCAGCCCACTGTTTGTTTAATATGATTTTAATTTAATTATTTATTTAATTAGTGTTGGTTTTTTTCCAGCTACTTAGTGAATTTCTAAATTATACGGTTTTAAGGTGAGAAAAGAAGGTCTGAAGGGAAAATCTATGAAAATCGAAAATAAATCTCAAATAAAAATTTGACAGTGGTTAACAGCAGCATCTATTCAAGCATGCAAAAAAAACATGATTTAAAAAAACAACGTTTTAGATCTTTTCTATGTTAAGGCAGCGATAATTGAAATTCACTTTTTCTATAGAGGCATTTTCACACAGAAGTAAGTTCCAATGATTCTTCCTGACCATATTGCACACCACACTGTCACTTTTAATGGATGCGCAAGGTGACTGTTTAAAAATTTGAGGGTTTCCTATTTCGCAATGACCGACTATTCTGTTTATTCCCCAAATCCCTTCAAATGAAAATATGCCCCGTCACTCATTATGATTTTTTCATGAAAATCGGGGTTGTTATGGACGAGCTGTATCATTCTATTGGCAGATGTACGTCGGCGTAAATGGTCTTGTGGAAGAAGCTCGTGTGTCTACTGTATCTTATATGGAAGCAAATGCAAATTCTTGCGCAACATTGTTGCCGGAGTTGTCCTTTCAACACCAAGCTCCTGAGCACGGCATCGATTTTTTTTTAAGAGATGTAGCACTTTAGCCAAAATTCCTATTTAGTCAAGTATTGTGCTACATTCTTTAGGAAAGGGATAGAGGAGAGATGAAACAGGTGGTGAAAGTAGAAAGATAGTCGAAAATTAACTGCCGTATAAGACAGCACAGCGAGCAGTGACTACGCCTTCATTGCTGAGCAGCCCCACCAACAGTCAATTTTTATTTTTGTAGTGAAAAAAAAACAAGGTCTTTGTTGGGAATCGAACCCACAACCCCCATACTGACAAGCAGCAGCAATGTTTTCAGCCAATCTTGCTTTGACCTATCACCTACAGACACCCTCTTTCTTCGAAATCATTCACTACACGATAAATATTAAGTTTTGTTGGCACCTCGTTTCTTCCAAAAATTTCACGTAACTCTTTCATCGTTGCAGTAATCGATAATTGATTTGAATAAAATGTTTTAACGATTAAAATACGTTGGTTTATCGAATATTTTTCCATAATAAATTTACCACGTGTCTACTTCACGACCGCTAAATAGGAACTGCAAGGACTAATGTTTACCAAAATGGCGGCAAAATAAAGTAGTATACCTTTCCAACCGGCACTCTGTAATTGAGTCAATGCTGGAATTGACGGCCATAATGTTAGCTTTGCCTATAAAAATTTATGAGATTTGGCCTAGCTTTAGGTCGAACATCGAGCTGAGCAATATTCTGGAATAAAAATGTTTGGATTTATTCCGCGAAAAGATGAAATATTAAATCGTCATTCCTTTTCGTCTTTACTGGCTGCTTGTTCAGTATGAATGGCGAGCACTATAGTCAGTGTTCAGATTTAGGTAGTTATATCATTAAGGCCTCTTGTTACAAAAGCTGGAAATCTTCCTCACCCCTCCCCGCCAAAAATAAATATTTTAATAAAAATTCTTTTTAGGGCTTCAAAAACTTTCTCCCAAACGACTTGACGTCTGTAAAAATAATTATTTAGCGACCTTGAATAGCAATTGAACAACAGTTTGTTTATCCAATTTGCCCATAAAAACTTAAATAGAATAAAAAAAAATGTATTTTACAAATAATTTAATTAATTAAATTTGATTTATGTTTCACAATTTATTTTTTATATTTATTATTCGATTGTATTTCCAAGCAGACGGCGACGACTAACTATTGAAAAGCCAAAAATATGCAACCAAACAACACAATTGATTTCAAACTACAAGATACAATAATGACCACCAAGTACCACTACACACACACACACACACACACACACGCACAAATAGAATGTGTTATTTAATCATTACAGCAACAATTATTGTTGGATTCTATTGGGTATTCTGTATAGAGTTATAGAACTTTAAAATGGAGACATTTTTTTAACTGGCGGCCATTTTGTCAGCTGTCAATGATTCATGATCATGAGCTCACTAAGGCCTGAACAACACATCCAAAAATGTATACATTTATATAGAAAGTCATGGCTCTATTTGAAATACCCGATTATCTCGATTTTGTAAGCGGCTTTTGTTTAACGCTGCAGCTCAACTTTTGTTTACATGGATACAGGGATCAATAAATAAGACTGTCATATGTGAAGTGATGATAATTCTCAAGTGTGTGGCGAGACACCAATAATGACATCCAGAGCAACTGACTGTTTTTGTGAGCTTTATAGCAAAGTTAAGTTAGCAACACCTTTTTTAAAATTTAACCAGCTGATAAATGATTTATAATTAAAAAATTGGTTTGGCATTATCACATGAATACAGTGACGCCTGAACAAGGCTTACAAGTTATAAAACTTGGGTCCAAGATAAAATGAGATGCCCTTGTAGACTAGTAGGTAGTGTAATAGCTTGTCAGTGTGGGGGTTGTGGGTTCGATTCCCAACGAAGACTTTGGTTTTTTTTTACTACAAAAATAAAAATTGACTGTCGGTGGGGCTGTTTAGTGATGAGGGCATGGCCACTCACTGGTCGCTGTACTGTCTTTATGCAACAGTTAATTTCCGACTATCCTTCTACTTCCACCACCTGTTTCATCTCTTCTCTATCCCTTTCCTAAAGAATGTAGCACGGTACTTGACTAAATAGGCATTGTTGCCTGAAATTTGAATTGAGCGAATTTTGTTTAGCAATCAAGTTCAGCTTTGTTTGGTTAAATACCGCAGTCAATAAAACTGCCGCATTTGGAGTGACCATTTGGCGTGTTTTAAGGGTTGGTGGCATCATTGGTTCGTACTTTTTTTAAAAATGATACTGCTCAGAAGGTTACCGTAAATGGTAACCGTTAAAGAGTCAATTCATGATTTAGTAACCATGATGTGCAGGAGCTATAATTTCAATAAGACGGCGCAACATGTTACACAGCTCTTGCCGCAATTGGTTTATTGAAGAAAGCATTTGGTAGCCGCATAAATTTACATTTCGGGACCGTACATTTTTTTTTGACATTTTAAAATGACCGCTACTCATGAAATGCAGAACTAGGAAATTAGCTTATAGAGAGAGAAGGAAAATTGACCTCCAATATAGTGCGATTTAGCGACGCCAGCCATTTTTTGCGAGGATATCTAAAGTCCTTTCTCTACGTATGCCAATAAGCCCGAAACGATTAACCAATTGGAGTATAATAGTATTCACCACTTTATTGGCGACATAAGTCGGCAACTGTTCGAAAAGTCAACGAAAATTAAATCTCCAGATTAGACAACGTCCGAGTCAGCAGTAGGAGTCATATGCCAGAATTCATATTCAAAGCATAATGTCACAAGATTATTTTTCGAATAAAGTAAATTTTAAAAATTCATTAAGTTGCTTTAATTCCCCCCCCCCACCCCCTCCCCCCAAACTAGCAGCATTTGGACATATGATACACAGCCTTAATATAATCCTACTTATTCCAGATAAGTATATTGAAGACCTCAATACAATTTTTACACTGTAGCTAAAAATAATGGCTACAAACTTCTTAGACAATACAACACTACAAATGGGAATAAAGAAGACAAGGACACTATCGATACAACACGACGCTAACTTTTGCTTACATAGGACCAGAAATATACAGACCTACAAAAATACTCACAGCATTAAAAACTGGCAAAACACTCTAAGACACAATTTAAGGACATCGACGAATGAAGTTTCAGCGGAGTACACAGACTCACTCACTTGTACCTGCAAACTGGACGTACTCTACAAACAAGATTTACAGAACACATACGCTCCTATAAGCGAGAAAGAAAAGACTCCAACTTTGCATTACACCTTGACACTTATGGACACACACACAAAGGGAAATAGATGAATGTAGGACACTACTACATCCTAACTAAAACGGAAGAAGAAGACTAGAGATTATTGAAAATATGGAAAGATATGTACAACCCCAAAACTTTTAACAGTGACATTACAAACGAACAGATAAACACGACCTTAGACGAATACACATAGCTGGATAATAATAAAAGACAAAAATACAGGGTGGGTCTGCCGAACACACGTACCTATATGATAATAATAAAAGAAAGAGATATTGAAAATTGGCGTTGCATAAAGGGCTAGTCGGTGGCCATTCAACCTATATGACTTGATACGACCTCAACAATAGAACTACCTAAACCCGAACACTGGCTCACCAGTACAAATTGGAACAGGACCTGAAAATGATGTCTTCACATCGAAAGCGCTCGCCTTTTATATGGAAAAAACAGCCAGAAATGACACAAAAAAATGACAACTAATAAAAATGCATCTTTGTTTTCTTCCATTTCAAGATTCTATACCTCTACAAAAAACACCCTATAAAAAAATACTTAAAGCTTTTTTAAATAGCAAAACTTTAAATAAAAAATAATTTATTTAAGCAATAAATTGTCATTTTAGAAAAATGTTTTCCTTGAAGCAACCTCACTCTCACCCACTGTAGGGTATTTTATTGATGATGTGAATTTCGAAACAATTTGCAGAAATTATTTTTTATTGTTTGTTGTATTTTTTGTCTGTTTTTGTAATTGACTTTAATATGATTTAAATACAAAAGAATTTAAACAATTTCTTTAACTCAGTTTTATTTTTTTGCTCGTTGTGTTCTTTTTTGCTTTAATAAAATAAATTTCGTTTGAACAAAAAAGAAAAACAGAAAAGAAAAACTCAAAGAATTTTTACGATTTCCTGAAAAATTTTCCATGAAATAATATTAAAAAAAAAAATAAATAAATAAAAAACAGTTTCTCTTAAATATAAATAAATCAAAATAATAATAGACTAAAGCAAGGCAGTCGGGATTGTCAAATGGTCAACAGTCCAATTTTCTTATAATTCGACAGATGGCTAAAGAAGTCATCACAATTTATTTATAACGCATTTATAAAAAGTACTAAATGTATCTCTAGAAAAAGTTTAAAAACTAAAAGTTAACTTATAAAAAGTAGCCCTAAAAAATATGACTCAAACAAAGGAAGACTTTCAATAGAGATTTTATCAAAGGTACCTTTTGCAAAAGGGGAATTTTTTTCTTTTAGAAAAATTACTTTAAAACGAATATATTTTCTTTAATGATTTTAAGAACAAAAAGAAAAGATCTTTAAGAAAAGCACCTTATTACTTTAATTTAAAGCCTATATATTAAAAAAAAAGTACCTTTTAAAAAGTACTTTTTTGGTACTTTTTTTTTAGAACATCTACTTAAAAATAAATTAAAATAAATTATGTAAATGGGTTAAAATAAGTAACATTTAATTTTAAGACATTTATTAAGTTGAAACAGCTAACGAGCAAAAGTACTTTTTTTATAACAAAAAACTTAAGAGAAAAGTAAATTTCTTAAAAATTTAAATTTTATAATTAAAAGCCCTTTTACAAAATATCTATTTAAAAATTTGTGATTCTCAATAAATAAATAAATATCAATTTTAACAAAAGAGCCAGTTATAAAGGTACCTTTTTAATAAAAACAAATATTACTAAATAAACATTCTTTTTGGTACCCACTTAATTTACAAATAGTAACATTTTAATGAAAAAGTGTTGCAATACAAGAAACACACTTTTCCTATCAAAAGAATTGTTTAACTTAAACAGACGACATTAAAAGTACCTTTTTAAAATTAAGAAACATTTTTATTCTAAAAATTTTTTACTAGCGAGCCACATTTAAAAAAATATTATTTTCAAGAGAACAATTTTATTGCTTGCTTTTTACACAAAAAATGTTTGTACAAATCATCTTAAAAAAGTACTTTTTTAAGCAAAAATTCTTTCAGCAATAGAGAAACTTTTAACAATAGCCACTTTATGAAATAACTGTCCTTTTAAAATTAAAATAATCTTTACAATAAATGAAAATTTATTAAAGAAAGTTCCTTTTAGTAGTTTTAAAAAAGTACCTGTGCAAAAAGTACTTTTTAAAAAAGTTTTTTTTTTTTTTGGGAATCACTTTTGAACAACAGTTTGAAACTATCTCTTAACAAATGGCTTTTTTTATGCTTAACATCTTAATTGGAAAATATTTTTTTCAATAGCATTTATTGTCTTTAATCAAAAAACACTTTTAACAAAAGTACCTGATTCACAAAAAATGACTTGCGTAGCCGCAAACAATTTTTTAAATACTCTTGGTATATATTTTTTGCAGCTTTAAAAAAGTGCTTTCAAAAAAGTACTTTCAAACAAAGTACTTTCAAAAAAAGTACCTTTAAAAAAGTACCTATGCAAAAGTACTTTTTAAAACGAGTTGCCATGTCAAGCAAAAATGTTCCGAAAAGATCTAATTTAAGAAAAATCTTAATCCTTAGTAATTATTTATACAACAAATTACATTTAGGCTCTTTGTTTACCTGTACCTTTTTCAAATTTTTGGTACTTTTTTTTGCTATATACAAATATTTTGTAGATGATGTTTTTTGCAGTATTTTGAATCGACCTTTAGAATTCCTAGAAAAATATTATCCCTAAATTAGATAGGAATATCACCTAAAGAGTAGAACTTTAGGCTGGCAACCGTTATCTAAGTGGCGGCTGTTTAATTCAGTTCGGTATTTCAGCATGACTAGACTGACGCCTGAACAGAGTTCCAAATTATGCAAGATTATTTTGAAAATCATGGTTTAGTTCAAAATACCCGGTCCCGATATAATATGTCACACATCTGGCGTTACAATTGATTTATTTTCAGGTTTCGAACCGGTAAATTCGCCTTTAAGGTCATGCGATGATAACGATAGATGCAGTGTTTTGTTCCAGTGGTAGGATCAAAATCAGGTTAAGTTGACAGGGCTAGATACTGACGTTAATATGTCTCAGGACTTTTTCTTCAAAACCTTATTAACGTCAGTATTTGAACCTGTGACCTTAACCTGACTGTGATTCTGGCACTGGATGAATACAGTAAGACTATCTACCCATAAGAGGCGCATAAAACACCTCAAAAGACAATTTCAAAAGCACACCAAGTACGGCTTGTTCCCTACTCCTTGCTTAAGTCTAACCCGATAAGTCCCAAACGATTAACCACTTGGAGGAGATAATATTTGCCGCGTTACACAAGTGTTAGAAAAAGTTATCAAGAATTGTACCTCCACTTAACACTACGTCCGAAGCAGCCGTGGCAGTCATATTCCAGAAAGGAATATTGAAAAGGGATTTTCAACGAGAGTTTTGTTTTCTGAAAAGAAATAAAATCAAAAATTTAGATTATGATGATTCAAATGACCTGACGAGTGGAAATGGTCCACGTCTAAAAAAATATGTTTTTCAGAAACAACCAACCCGGTTGTTCCTGAATGAATTGAGCGAATCTACGGCGATGTTGAACTTTGTAAGACTTCAAAGTCAAATCCCCACCCAAAATTCGCCATGTGATGGTTCTGGATAGCCCCCAATTGTTGAATAATTAACTACTTTCGATCTGCTTCAACACTGTGACACACGGCTGCGATTTTTTTCAGCTGAACGACCCTGTCAACCCAGGCGTTTGTGTTCGCACATTTTGTATCCAACATGTCGACTCATATTTAACGATCAAATTCTTAATCACGGTCTGAGAAGGTAACTTTACCACTATAATATGCACACAGACACATATAAAACCAAAATTTCATTCGACTAATCGTTTTTTATTATTCGAATAATTATAAATTCGATTACTGCTAAAATGTCTATCTAGCAATTCTAATTAAATAGATTTTTTCTTATGTCAAAATTTTATTCGATTAATCGTAATTTATTAATCGAATAATTGTAATAAAAAAAAAATTTTTTTTTATGTATGTGATTACTCGTTTAAAGTCTATTTAATAATTGTAATAAAAAAAAATTACTAAAAAAATTTTATTCGATTATTAGTGTTCATTGCTCTGGATTTTGACGAAATTAATAAATCTCATTAACACTAGACGTTTAAATTATATTTTACACTTAATTTTTCAAATCAATGACAAAAATGTGAAAAAGGTCAAAGCAAGTTATATGGGAAGCTATAAAAGGAAAAAACAGTTTTGCTTGGCCCCAGACACTTCAATTAACACACAAAAGAGGGAGAGCAAGGGAGAGTCCCTCTCTCAAAAAAAAAAAAAATTATATTAAAGAAAAAAAAGAAATTGTAATGTTTTTAACAAATATTTTTATGAATATTTTGATTAAAAAAAAGACAGGCACACAAACACACATGCACATATACAAAAACTTAGGAATTTTATAAAATATATATGTGTGTATAGGTGGGTGTATATACGCTTACTTTATGTATGTATGTATGTGTGAGCATTTGTGTTGTCTAGCAGATTTTAATGGAATATAATGTTTGTGTTCTTTTCCCTTTTTTTCATTTTCTCTAGTTTATTTTTTTTTTTTTTTTGTTTTTGCTTTAGTTCGAGGTTCACGACCTCAGACACTGTTTTTGTTTCTTTAGAATTCAATTCGATTTAGTTTTGTTATATTTTATTATTCGAAGTTTATAAGCGAAACTCACAGGGATTTTTGTGTTTCTAATTTAAGTTTTAACTAAAAAATATTTTAATTTACAATAAAATTGCACAAAAGTTTGGCTTTTTGTTACATTTTAAAAAGGATATTTTTCTAGGAATTGAACGAACTGCATACAACAAAGAAGAATAAAATAACACACACACATACACACACACACACACTTGGACATCCATGCAAAGTCACTCTCATTTTATGGCAAGAATAAAGGACTAAAACAGCCAGACTAAATAAATACCAGTAATAGACAATTTACACAGAGAGAGAGCGAGAGAGAGCACGAGAGAGATAAAATTAGAGAAAGAGTTTGAATTCATTAAGAAAAGAGAGCAGCACACAACTTAGCACAACTTTATTTTTTATTACAACAAGCAGACCAAAAACAAACAAAAAAAAATCATATTTTTCTATTTAAAACAATAAAAATAATAATTTTTTTCCAGTATAAAATATAATTAAAGGGACAAGAAAAAGAAATCCAAAGTCCACCCATATTTTACATGTAACAGTTACATTTACATATTTAACTATAACTCCATTAAATAAAATATTGCGTGTTTATACTTCAGAGAGACCACTAAGGAAAATTAAATTGTATATAAACAATAATATAAATTAATAGTGAGGTCTTACAGTAGACGTTACAGTTGAAGGAAATACCCACACACCACTTTGAATTGAAGTCACTTATTTTTATTTATAAAATAATGATAAGTTTTTTTTAAATCAAAATCAAGTTTAGTTGTGGTGTCTAGCGGACTAATATAAATACGTAAATTTTTCATTTCATGGGCGGTTAAAAACATTACAGTAACGAACAAAACTAAAGCATGAACTGCTAATTTGCAATAAATTAAATTGTATTAAATAATTTTTTCTTTACTTAAAATAAAAGTAGATAAGTTTTAATCGACTAAAATTGAAGCGGTTAAAATTTAATCGACTAATATTTAATCGATTAAAATTTAATCGAATAAATTAACTTAAACAAAAACTTTTTGTTTTGCTATATAAAATTGAATTGTTTGGTTTCGAATGAAATTTTATATTTGCCTCGATTAATCGAAAAAAAAATTAATCAAATAAAGCTTAATAAAGCTAAATTAAATTGCAATAAATAATTTTTTATTTACTTAAAATAAAACTAAATAAGTTTTAATGGACTAAAATTTAATCGAATAATTTAATTCGAGTAAATTAGCTCAAACAAAAACTTTTTGTTTTGCTATATAAAATTGAATTGTTTGGTTTCGAATAAAATTTTATACTTGCCTCGATTAATCGAAAAAGAATTTAATCGAATAAAGTTTAAGCGGTTAAGCTATAATCGAATAAGTTTAATTTTTAAACTAAATTCTCAACTAAAACTCAAGACTGGCTCCTAAAAAATGTTAAAAACGCTCAATATTTTGTAGGGCGTGCCTAATTTTTTAAAACTGTACGGCCTCTACGATGCATCGAATTAATGAAATTTATCCAATTTAATTGAATAAATTATGTTCGTAATTATAGATCGGAGACTTGTTTTTTCATATCATATTGACAGTAGATATTTTCGGGAGTCTGTTTTGCCCTTCGGAGATTATATTGCTTCCTAACCTCAACCGTTATATTACATAGCTTCTTTATGTACAGAAGTTCGTACTTTAGTTTTGCCCGACACTGTTTATCGCATAAAAATATATTTTGATATAAAGAACAAAAACTGGACTTAGGAATCCAAAAAATTATTTTATTTGTAGAAGAAGACTGAAGAAGTTCGGTCAAATATTTTTTTCGTTTAAAGGCAGTGCAGTTAAGTTTTGAGAGAATAGTTTAAATCCTTGAGCGCGGTATCCTGGAAACGTTAAAGAAAACAAAAGATGTTTTACAAAATTAAAATTAAGGGAATTTCATTTAAAATCCTTAAGTGACCACTCGGCTTGGCTGCAGATCAAAACTAGACGCTATAGAGTTGGACAACGCTTATATAATCAGCTGTTAGTTTGAGAACATTTTAAATTTAATCGAGTCCTTGAGAGAAGTGTCAGGAAGGAAGGCATAAAATTTGATTATTCGATAATTATGGTTAGATATTTTGATTTACAAATTTGGTTTAATTAGAAATTTGATTTACACATATTTTACGCCAAAATATTATTCGATTAATCGGAATTTATTAATCGAAAACCTGTAAATTCAATCACTGGTTAAATGTCTTTCAAGTAATTTTAATGAAATTATTTTACTAAATAAAATTTTATTCGATTAATCGTCATTTATTAATCGAATAGTTGTAATAAAAAAAAATATTAGTTATGTATTCGACTACTTGTTTAATGTCTATCTAATAATTATAAGAATAAAAAAATTAAAAAAAATTTTTATTCGATTATTCGGTTTTATTAATCGAGTTTTTGGCAAAATTTCTGAAGCATGCAAACATTTTGTTATCAAAAGAAAGATAATTTTTTTAAAAAGACTTTAACTGGTCTAACATTAAGGCGCATTAATTTATTTTAACGATTATTCGAAAAATTATTCATTTTCCTTTAAGAAAGAGTAATTTGTTGTTTTATAACTTAAAGTTTTTCATGATTCAAAAAAACACATAACAGTTTAATAATCGTTAAAACGCCACAAAAGCCCATTTATTTAAAGAATAAAAAACAAACTTTATTATGGCGTATATTTAGTAAGGCAGTAGTTCGAATTTTCAAAACTAATTTTATATAAGCTTTTTTTTTTTAATTATTGATAATATATAAATAATAATAATATAAATATTAAACTGACAGCCAGTATAAAGAAGCGTTTACATTGGCATAATTTTTACATTCAAAAAATATTAAAATCGAATATTTCTTTTTATAGTGGATTTTCGCTAACATCTCAATTATTTTGGAGGCCAATTTTTTTATTTATTTTCTATAGGCTGGAGAAAATTTTCTTATTGTTTCATTATCAAATTCCATATGTTTTCCTTCTATTCATTATGATTACGAATTTATACAGACTTTTTTTAATTGCATTTTTATTAATTTGTTCTTCACCTTCATGTTTTTATTTGTTGTTGTATAAAAACACAAACATTTTTGAGTGAAAAATCGGAAATCAACTACAAAAATAGAATTGTATTAATTTGTTTATTTAAACACTATTGTTGTGCGTCCAAAATCAAATGGTAAAATTTTGTAATCGTGTTCTAAGTTTAAAAGTTTTGTTGATACCGAAGTGCGATATTTTCCAGCGTTTTTCCCCTTTTGTTTTATGCCAAATCTGCTTTCGATTCAAATGCGAATTTATGACCGTCATGACGTCATTTTTAGTTTTCATAATATTTTATTTGTTGTTTTTTTGATTCTTTTAATTTTATTTGGTGGAAAAAATTCAGCATAAAAGATTATTTTATAATTCGATTATTTCTCTATAATTGCTTAAACAATTTCTTTAAAATGTTTTAGATTAAAAAACTTTCAATTGATGTTTATTAAACAAAAATATTTTTCGATATGTGCTTGGATTCTCCGACGGGGTAAAAATTTCTTTTTCAACATTACTTGGTTTATTAAGTATTAATAAAATTATTTAAATAAAAAATTTTATCACAAATGAATTTCATTAAATTATTCGAATAATTATTCGAATATTTATTCGAATAATTATTCGAGTATTTATTCGAATATTTATTCAAATATTCATTCTAATATTTATTCGCATAATATAAAAATTTTATTTCATTAAAAAATATAATAAATAATATATTTTTATAAAAACAAAAATTGCATGCGATTATTCGCCTACAAATATTATAATTAAAATAACATTTACATTTTATTATTCTTAAGCTTTTTTGTTATTTAATTATTTTTTTATTAATTTCATCACAAAGAAAAACTTTTTCCTAAACCATTTCCATTAAATAGTGTCCAAATAATTTCAGAAGAAAGTTCGAGTTTCAAAGCAAATACCAGTGCACTATTTCGCATAAGTAACTAAGCATCATGTTTCTTTTTGTTTGTTAAACTAATTCTCATAGTTATTCGATCAAATATTTTTTTTGGGTAGAACAATTTTTCATAAGCAGAACCTTTTCGAGCTTTTAATTATTCGCGCATATTTGTTTAAAAAATATTAAGATTATAATCATTTATTCAGTTAAGAGACTGAATGTTAAGTGTTAATAAAATAATTTGTCTTACCAAGTTACTAAAGCAGAATGTTTAATCGGTTAATCATCATTTATTAATCGAATAATTGTAAACTCAATTACTTGTTAATTGTAATGCTAATAAAATGAAAAATTTTTTTCGTCTATTTTGTCAAAATTTCAAAAGCATTCAAAGTTAAATAATGTGATTTATAAATTTATGGTACCAACAATTTATTCGATTAATCGTTATTTATTAATCGAATAATTGTTATGAAAAAAATCCCATGTGTGTATTCGATTGCTAGGTAACTGCTTATCTAATAATTGTAATAAAAACAAAATTAAAAAAAAAAAATTTTATTCGATTAATCGTTTTGATATCGTTTTTATATTTTAACAAAATTTCAAAACCATTCAAAATGAAATAATTCAATTTTCAGTTTATTACTCTAAAAATTACAATCGATTAATCGTTATTTCGTAATCGAATTATTGTAATGAAAAAATCTTATGTACGTATTCGATTACTCGTAAATGTCTATCTAATAGTTATATTAAAAAAATTAATAAAGAAATTTTATTCGATTAATCAACATGTATTAATCGAATAATTGCAGTGAAAAACCCTCTTTCAGATATTCGATTAATCTTTAAATGTCTATCTAATACAAATAAGAATTTTAGTCGATTAGTCGTCATTATAGCTCGAAATTTTAACAAAATTTCTAGAGCACTCAAACAATTTGATTACCAATTTATTGCTGCAGAATTTTAATCGCTTAATCGTTATTTATTAACCCAATAGTTATTATGAAAACTAAAGCATTCGATTACACGTTAAATCTTTATTTAATGATTGTAATAAAAAAAAAATTTTTTTTTAACATTTTATTCGATTAATCGTTTTTATTCGATTATTCGTGTTTATTGTTTGAAGTTTTAACAAAATTTCAGAAGCGGTAAAAACAAAATTTGATTTAAAAATTTATTCTTTCAAAAATTTTAATTAATTAATCGTCATTTAATAAACGAATTATTGTAATGACAAAAAAATCTGATTTATGTATGCGATTAGTCTTTAAATGTGTATCTAATTATTGTAATACAAAAAAAAGTTTACAAAAAAAAAATTTTATTCGATTAATCGTCATTTATTAATCGAATAATTGTTATAAAAAAATCATATTTATGTATTCGATTACTCATTAAATGTGTAGATAATAATTGTAATAAAAAAAAGTTTATAAAAAAAATTTTAATCGATTAATCGTCATTTATTAATCGAATAATTGTTATAAAAAAATCATATTTATGTATTCGATTACTCATTAAATGTGTAGGTAATAATTGTAATAGAAAAAAAGTTTATAAAAAAAATTTTAATCGATTAATCGTCATTTATTAATCGAATAATTGGTTTGCAAAAAAATCGTATTAATGTATTCGATTACTCATTAAATGTATAGGTAATAATTGTATGAAAAAAATTTCCAAAAAAATTTTTCATTCGATAATTCGTGTTTATTGATCGAAACTTTTGAATAATTTTAGTAGCATTGAAATATTAATTATCAAATGATAAAATATTTTTTTTTCTGAAGAAGAAGAATTTTGCTTATTTATTATTAAAGTGAATTAAGTTGTTGGTTTTGACGATTATTCGTTAAATTATTCATTTTCCATTAAAATGATAACATTAAGTGTAAAATAAAAAGTAATCTGTTACTGTGGTTAACTGGTATTACTTGAAGTGCTTTAACATTTTGATTGACAAAAAGTCCCTAAAATGCTGTTTCCAACTCAGACAGTTTTAATACTTTTTGTTGCTCTTTTTTTTTTAGCAAAATAATGCATTTTGATTTAGTATCTCTTATAAAGTTTTAAAGGCTTTGGAATGAACGTTTAGAATCTCGAATTGGTGGGTTTGAGGTTGATTTTTTTTAATGTGTTAAGTTTTTAGGTGATATTGAAACTATTGAAATTCAAATCCTCTTAAGATAACAGATGTGCTGAAATTGAAGGCTGTAGATCTTAAAAAGGATGTTCAAGTAATGAGAAAACAAAAATTAAAAAAAAAAGCGAATGAGAGAAAGATTTGACGCTGGAAAAAGAGGAAAATGCCGTTTAAAATAAAATAACTGTTTAAAAAGCACACCATTAATTTTATGGCAAAAACAACAACAAACAAAAACGGTTTTTTGTTTTAATAAACACGAAATTACAACACATTCACATAGGCACGTGTAAATTACTTAACGTACACACACGCACAAACACACACACACACACACACATACAGCATACACACATATGATACAATTTTCTTTTCAGCCTTTTTTTCCACTTTAAAGCCTTTAATGACTGCTGCTGCTAAAATTTAGCTTCTATTTGATTTTTCTTAACAAATATTTTAACTTTTCATTAACTTGTGGATATTAATTAATTTTATTTATTTATTATTAATTATTCAGCATTTATTGCAGGTTTTTGTATTTATTTTATTTTTTATCAAAATTTTTTTGCCCTTAATTCCACATTTATTGCAATTTTATTATAAAACTTTTTATAAAAAACATTACTCCTCTAGTTTATCACAAAATAATTTTTAATTTTTTTTAATTTACATTTTGAGTATAAAAAAATTAACGAATAAACCGCCGTACGCTGCGTATAATAAACGCGAACTAAGTTAAGTTCATTGAAGGCGGGTATGCGAAAAAAACGCATCACAATTTTTTGCTATAAACAACAAATGATAAGTCAAGAATGAATGAATAATAGAGAGAGAGAGAGAGTGAGAGAGAAAATAAAATAAAATAAAGAGAAACATTTTGCTAATTTGTAAGTAAAGAAAAGTAAAGTAGAAAACATAACGACTAAACGAGAGTTCACAAAGTTGCCACCACAATTGTTTGCTATCACAGTTTTGGTGATTTTTTTGTTTTAGATGAGATTTAAAAGGTTGTATTTTTTGCAGTAACGGCCATTTCAGCCATAATGCTAGCAATTGTCGGTCTGTAAATAAATAAAATTCTCAAAGCTTAAGCCCTACGTCGAGTGAAGTTAGTCGCTGTTGAAATATTTTTTCTTTATTTTGCTGCAGTTAAAACGAGCGAGATTTTTATTTCAGCTTTTAAAAAATTGAATTTATTGCTATTCGACGGTTTTTAATTATCCAGTATACTTAAAGGTACCGTGAAATAATTCCCAAAAAAAAAAAAAAAATAAAACTCCCAAAAAAAATTCAAAAATCCCCTACAAATTGGGAGTTTGGAGGTTATTCCATAATTTTTCATTTCATTATGAAATAACTCCCCAAAAAAATAAGTCCTGAACTGAATTTTGTGGGGAGTTATTTTATTTATTTTAATAATTGGGAGTTATTTCATTTTTATTGGGAGTTATTTCATTTAATTAAAATTGCATTTCAGTTCATTCAGATATTATTATAACGTTTGCTATAACTATCCCAAATTAAAAAAAAAAACAAATACAAAAGCAAGTAACAAGTAATTTTACAATGCTACAAACTTTGTCCGTTTAGCCAGCCTTCGGCCGGGCTAAAAGATTTTCTCCTCTATGGTATTTCGAACAGCGGCTTTGCCAACAAAATATTTTCCTCCTTCAGCCTACAGGTATGGTATAGAAATTATTTCATTTTAATTAATTAGAGAGCTATTATTAGGAGTCACCTAATGCTATTTAAGCTAGGAAGCTATTTAATTAGGCCTTACCCCATTATTCTGGCTACAAAGAAAACTTTTCGTCAGCGTAGCCGGTGTTAGTTATACCATAGAGAATAAAATCGTTAAGCCCAACCGAAAGACGGGGTTTGTTTTACTATAGAAGTTAAACCCTTCCATCCGCCCAAAGACCGGCTACACAGACCGGGATGGCTCTATGATCTCTTTATGGTATATGGAACACCCGCTTCGCTAACGAAATATTGTCTATATAGCCGACCTTTGGTCATATATCTACGATTTATGGTATAATATTAAAGTTAAGGTAGTTACCTGTTATACCATAGAGGTTAAAACAGTTAAACCGGTTTCGGGTGCAAATATAATTTGTATTCGGAGTTATTTCATTTTTTTGTCGAGAATTATTTAATTTTTTTTACAAAAAAATATTTTTCTTTTAAATTAACAGTTATGTTTTTGGGTCTTATTTCATTTTGGCGTTTTTTTTTAATTTGGGAGTTATTTCAGTTTTGTTGGGACTTATTTTACAGTCTACAGTCTATGGCATTTTAGCACTAAAGCTATTTTGTCTGTAAATTATAATTAATAATTAGATTTCAATTGCTGCAAAAATTCTCATATTTGAGACTTTTCCCTGAAAGTTCTAGATGTTTCACTTCAAATCGTTCGACTTTTTATCTTGCACGTCTTTCGTAGGGAATATTTTTTATACACAACTGGCAACACAGGCCATTTTTTCTCACCTGTCAGGTGATAATGTTTCGTTTGGTTTAGTGTTTCGACGTAAATAGACAGACGTAACGCCTCAACAACACTTGCAAATTGTGTGCAAAACAGGTTTGGCCATTAATCCCGATTTTCATAAGCGACGGTCCTTGTGATTTGTTTATTGTTATTGTGACATGGCATTGTACGGTATGCTGAAAAAGTGTGCTTAAAAATGTCCGCGTCCATTTAAACTTGTACACGCATATTTCCCCTTTATTCGTCCACAGTTAGAGCGAAATCTATGGAAAAAATATAAAATCCCACGGAAAACTACAATTTTAACTTTTTTCTGAAATTTTGAATTTTCCAAGCAACTTCTATTATTCCTTTTTCTCTCTTCTTTGTCAGACTGTTATATACGTTCCGCAAATAAACGAAAAAAGGAATCGGTTAAGCGGTTTTCAAGTTATTCCCTTAGCAGCGAATTCCATTTCATTTATACAGGGCGTCCGCCTGGAAGGCAACCGTGAAGAAGACACGTGACAAAACGCACTATATATCGTCTAGTGAATGATTTCGAAAAAAGAGGGTCTGCAGGTGAAACGCCCAAGCATAGATCACAACATACTGCAAGATCGGCTGAAAACATTACTGCTGCTCAAGAAAATATTCAAAACAAGCCATCAACCTCAACGCGATGCCGTGCTCAGGAGCTTGCTCTTCAAAGAACAAGTTTTGCCACAATTTTGCACAAGGATTTGCATTTGTTTCCATATAAGATTTAGTTGACACAAGAGTTTCTTCCCGAAGACCATCTACGCCGCCGTACATATGCCAATAGGATGTTACAGCTCTCCCATCACAATCCCAATTTTCATGAAAAAAATGAAATGAAATGAATGGATTATGGGAATAAACAGAATAGTCGGTTCTGGGGGATGGAAAGTCATCAAATTATTCAACAGTCACCTTTGCATCTATTACGAGTGACAGTCTGGTATGCAGTTTGGTCAGGAGGAATCATGGGACCTTACTTCTTTGAAAATGAAAACGACATAATGGTAACTGTGACTGAGCAGCGACATCGTAATATGATTGGAAACTTTTTTAACGCCACAACTGTATGCTTGTGCTTGTTTAACATGTGGTATCAGCAAGGCGGTGCCACATCGCATACAGCGGGGATTAGAATGAAATTATTGCGAAAACTCTTTTCACAACAAGTTACTTCAAGAAATGGTGTGATGTTTATTGCCCTCCGCGGTCGCCTGATTTGATTTGTGGGGATATTTGAAAAGCAAAATTTTTGCAAACAAACCAGCAACGCTTGAGCAAATTTGAGGTTACAAATTTCTGTGAAAATTAATAACGGAATATGATATCGGGCCAATGTCCACCTTTAAAAACAGGCGGCAAACATTCGTTCTTTTCCAAAAATTTTGAAGCACATTTTGCAAGAAAGCTTCGCTTATTTCGTCAACGTAACACCTAATTTCATTTTTCCACCGTCAGTTGTTTGTGGGTTTGTGCGCGGAAACCCAATGAGACGGTCAACTAACCTCGCTAAATAGTGAAGCTATGCAGCCTAGCAATTTCTCATATAACTGAATCGTTTGGGGACTTTTGATGGCCGTTCTGTTGAAACTAAAGCTTACTGACGTTCGCTTACAAAATTTGCAAGTGTACATGTTACAACAAAGTTTCGCCTTAGTAGCGCCAAATTTCATTTTTCACAACACAGTTTTTTGTAGTCCCATCTTTCCATTGGTCCCAGAGAAAATAATTCAGCGGCATTAAATCACAAGAATGAGGCGGCTAATTTCTAAAGCAATAACTAAATTATTTGGGTTGCTGTGCGGCTTGTGGCGGCCGTCTTGCTGAAACTAGAACTCACTGATGTCAACATGAGTTAACTGTGATTACAAAAGATGGTTTGTGAGTGCAGAGAAATTATGGTGACAGCGTTTCCTTGCTCATTTTCGGAAAAAAATACGGGCCAATGATACCGTCTAATCACATGCCTTACCATAAGGTTACTTTTCGTGTACATTTTGTAAAGTTTGTGAGCCCCATGTGCAATCCTTGTCACTAAAAGTGATTTTGTTGAATAATGCGTTTCCGTTCAATTTTTCTTACACGTTAAACGAAAAACAATGGTCGGCCAGCTTTAATTTGTGAATATTTTGAACTTTATAAATGTGGAAATGAGGATCTTTATGCAAAAGTGAGTGGCTCCAGCAATGCTCAATTGTTGATGTCCAGGCTCGTTTTCAATACTTTGCTATACGCGAGTTATGTTTGGATCACTACGACTACTATTAGCATGTTGCGTTGGTCTATCGCCAGCAACAATGTCCTAGGTGTAATGATTTTTCGTGAACCGTTTGAGAATTTTGAGAGCTCCATGTGCGAGATTTCTATATGTTGATATAAACGCCGAATTGAAAAAGAGCCTCGTCACTAAAGATGATTTTGTTGAAGAATGCGTTGCTCCGTTCAGTATTTCACCAACATGAGATGACAACAATAGTCGTTGGGCTTTAATTCTTGAACGAGTTAAACTTTATTAGCATGAGGATAAAGATCTTTATTCAAAATTTTACGCCTCCAATGATGCCCAATTGTTTATGACATCCACAATTTGATGTTCCAGGCTCATTCACAACATTTCGCTGTACAGTGGCTATGTTTGTCTCACTAAGGCCTCTACAGCATATTATTTTGGTCTATCGAATTAAGCCACTCAATTATGCCTAACGGCCCCAGAAGGAGTCTGATTACGAGTAAAAGCTGCTCGAATTTTACGAAGTGATCAAATGAAATTTTCTCACAATTTGGGTAGTAGATTTTTGCAATGAAAATTCTCTGCTTAAGAGTATTACGTTCCATGCTTAAAATTTCGCAAGTTTTATGTTTTCTAAATGTCAAAGGATGACAGCTAAGTTATTGACATTTGAACATTTGATAGATAATTTATTTCCTAACCTCAAAATTGCCCTCTTCATATAAAATTAATTTATTTAAATTTTAATTGAATTTTGTCGTCGTTTCTTTGATTGTCGATGTGGCATCACTAAATTTTCTCTTTCATTTTATATCTAAAATTTGTTGGGAGAGCTTTAGTCGTGGAGAAGCGACAAAGCTAAAGCAGCTAAAATACCCGCATAAGTAACAACAATTATTTTATTTTTTCTAAAAGTTAAACAAATAAAGCGAAGGAATAAATAAACAAAACAATTTAACATGTGGATTAAATAAACAACCAATTTGCTTGACCATTGACGAACGCGAGCTGACACAAATTAATGATTTATTAGATTAGAAAAATATAAATAATTTTTATAAATTAAACAAATAAAATAAATTACTGGAGACAAATTCAATTTGTTTAAAAATCACAAAAAAATGAATGAATAAATTATGGGCATTTTTATAAAAAGTACTTTGTACTTCAAAATGCTTTTTAAAGTACTTTTTAAAAGAGAAAAAAGGTTTGTAATAAATATGATATCAAAACTTTGTTAAGCTAAGCTGGACTCCCAGAAACAATCGCTTAATTTTAGTTAAAATTTCAACGGAAACCTCATTATGTACCAAACACAAATCCTACTTTAGTCTTTGGTATCTTATAACAAGGAGCGCTAAAGTTTTATTATAAAAAATTATTTGCTCAAAGGCTCTTCATTTAAAAGTAGTTATTTCAGCTGCTACATTAGTGAAAATGTTTTTTTTTTAATTGTTATCTTTAGAAGGTAATTTAAAGAATTTTTTAACTTAAAAAAAAAAATTTAAAGGTTCAATTTAAAAGGCAATATTTTTTTTACAAAAAATGAAATTCTTTAAAAAATATTAAAATTTTTAAAAGTACTTTTTCAAAAGGTACTTTTTGCCAAAGGTACTTTTTGCCAAACGTACTTTTTAAAGTTGTACTTCTTCGGAAGCAAACTATTTTTAAGAGGTATGTTTGGACTATATTTTCTTTTAATGTTTTAATTAAGATCACTATCTATAAAAGTGTACTGTTAATTAAGTACTTTTTTTTTAAATGATACTTATAGTTTGTATAGTATTCATTATTTTACTTTTTTTTAAAGCAACTAATTTTAGAGGTACCTTTACAAAGTATTTCATAAAAAGCTCATTTTTATGGCACTTTTTGGATAGGGTACTTTTTAAATAAAATATTTTTCATGGCTCTTTAATATTACTAAACTAAAACTTATTTTAAAATAACTTCAACTTGTTTCAAAGGAGCTTGTTTTAATGGTACTTCAAGTATGTTTTGAGTATCGTTTCTTTTAATTAAGATCACTTTCTATAAAAGTATACTTTTTATTAAGTACTTTTTTTGAAATGATACCTTTGATTTGTATAGTATTCATAATTTTGCTAAAATTTGCTTTTTGTAAAGAAGCTAATTTAAGAGGTACTTTTAAAAAGTATTACATTAAAGAGCTCATTTTTGGTACTTTTTGGAAAAATTTATTTTTGGTAGTTCTTTAATGGTATTACTTTTTGTTTAGCAAATTTTTTAAAAGAACTTTAACTTGTTTCAAAGGTCCTTTTTAAAATGGTACTTCTTAAGAAGTATAATCTTTTGAGTATCATTTCTTTTAATGTTTTTATTAAGAGTACTTTATAAAAGCTAGCTTTTTACCAAGTACCTTTTTAAAATTATACTTTTAATTTTTTAATCTTTTGGTTTTTTTTTAAATAAACTAATAAAAAGTTACTTTTTTAAAATTTTTTTTTTAAAAAGCAACTTTTCCACGGTAATTTTTTGATAAAGTACTTTTTGAAAAAAATAATTTTTAGTAGCTCTTTAATGTTGCTACTCTTAAACTTATTTTTAAGCATCTTTTTTAAAGATACTTTCTTAAGAGGTAGTACTTCGAAAGGAACTTTTTCAAAAAATACTTAATGCAAAGGTACTTTTTAAAATGGAGCAAGGTTTTGAGTATAGTCTCTTTTAAAGACCACTTTATATAAAAGTACATTTTTAAAATGATTCTTTTGGTATATAAATAATATTCATTATTTTGATAGAACTTTCGTTTTTTAAAAAGCTATTTTAAAAGGTACTTTTTAAAAGTCTCTTTAAAAAGGTCACATTTTACGTTACCTTTTTGACAACGTACTTTTGGAAAAGATAAGTAATTTAATGGCATTACTTTTAAACAAAATTTTAAGCATATTTTTTAAAGCTACTTTCTTAAATTACTACCTTTTAAGAACTTTTTCAAAAAATACTTATTTTAAAGGTAAAAAGTACCTTGGTGCTTCTTGAGAAATGATCTTTTGAGTATAGTTTCTTTTAATGGTTTTATTAAGAGGACTTTATTACTTTTTACCAAGTACTTTTTAAAAATGACACTTTTGGTATATAGTATTTATTATTTTATAAAAAAGTACCTGTTTACAGTACTTTTGCGATAAGGTACTTGTTGGAAAAAATTATTTTTGATACTTCTTTACTTTTTAACTTAGTATTGAGCATCTTTTTTAAAAGGTAACAGAGTAGTATATGTACATCGAAAGGTACTTTTGTGAAATGTTCTTCTTAAGAAGCGAATAGTTTCTTTTAGTGTTTTTATTAAAAACAGTTTTTATAAAAGTTTACTTTTTATCAAGTACTGTTTTAAATTGATACACTTGTGAAAAGTTTTTTTTAAGATACTAATTTAAAAGGTACTTTTAGCTTATTGTTTTATAATAAGAACCTTTTCTCGG
The DNA here is from genome assembly GCA_030448955.1 of Trichopoda pennipes. Taxonomy (NCBI): domain Eukaryota; kingdom Metazoa; phylum Arthropoda; class Insecta; order Diptera; family Tachinidae; genus Trichopoda; species Trichopoda pennipes. The sequence goes on along the minus strand of JASKUP010000021.1, from coordinate 4,239,800 downwards.
TACTATTTTTGACAAGGTACTTCTTACAAAAAATTATTTTTAGTAGTTATTTATTGGCATTACCTTTAAATTATTATTGAGCATGTTTTTTGAAAAGTACTTTTTTGTAAAAGGTAGTATATATTAAAAGAAACTTTTTCAAATGGCTCTTTTTCAATAGGTTTTTTTTGTGAATTGTACTTCTTTAGAAGCATAATGTTTTGAGTATACTGTCTTTTAATGTTTTTATTAAAAGTTTTTTATATAAAGGCTTATATTTTACCAAGTACTTTTTTTAAAAAATGTAATAGATATAAAATATTTTGTTATTTTGCTAAAAGTTTTTTTTTAAGATTTTAACATAACAGGTATTCTTACCACATATTTTATAAAAAGTACCTTTTTGTGGTACTTTGTGCAAAAGGTACTTTTTGCAAAAAAAATTAAATTTAGTAATTATTTAATGGCAGTAATTTTAAACTTATTTTTAAGAATTTTTTTTGATAAGATACTTTCTTAAAATGTTGTTTATTTGCGGTAGGCATTTATATATTTTACAGTTGGTTTTTTAATAAAAAAAAAATTCATTATTTTTTAAAATTATGTTTTTAAAGGTCTAATAGCAAGTATTTAGTTATGAGGTTTTTTTTTAATACTGGTTCTAAAAAAGTACTTTTTAGATAAGGTACTTTTTGAAATGGTACTTTTTTGAAATTATTTTTGAGGGGCAAAGTTTTTTGTAGAGGCTTTATAAAAGACATTTCTTTTTTAAATCTGTGTTTTAAAAGATACTTTAATTGTTTCTTTCGTTGTTTCTGTTTAATTTTATTTGCAAACGGCTTAAAAGTACTTTTATGCACTCTTAAACTCCTTTTACAATGTTGTTTTTTTACAGAGGCTGCTGTTTAGCTAGAACTTTTTTTAAAGTTATACTTTAAGAAGGCTAATGTTAAAAAGATAATATGTATAGTTGAAGGTTTTTTTAAAGGATAGTTATTGAAGAACGAGTACTTTTCCAGCAAGTACTTTTTTTGCTATAATTCTTTTATTTTTAAGGTTTGTTTTTGTAAATAAATATTTTTTAAAGTATTTTGTTGAATATAATTTTCATAATTGATTATAAAACAAAGAAAATTTCCTGGAAAAAATATTTATTAAATCACTGCTATTCTGCAAATATAATTCTCATATTTTTAATAAATTATTTTTATATGAAATTAATTTTATATTAATATTTTCTTTCGAATTTTCTTTATTTTGTAAAGAAAAACTATTACAACAATATAAAAGTGCTTTATAAAATACAAAAGATGAGTTCAAAAAACTGTGTCCAATGCAAAAACGTAGACACACTGTGGGTAGCCCAGCCAAAAAGTGCCACAAACATACAATAACAAAAAAATTAAAGTAGAAAAATTAAATGGAACAAGAATTTTTAGCCACATGTTGATTAAATGAGGGCTGGCTGGATAATAGCAGCAACAAAAACTTCTTTAGAAAAATAATTCTGACGGCAAAATAACAAAAGAAGAAGACACATGAAATTTAAAGTCACACGACGGCGACGACGATTCTGGTCAGAGCTTTAAAAAAATATGCTTAACAGAAATCAACAGTTTTTAAATTAACTTTTGTTAGAAAACTACAAATTAAATAAATATAAAATAAACAGTTAGAAGAACGGAAAAGGCCACTCACCGTTATTATTGCTGATGGCAAATCGTTGCTGCAACTGTTGCGCCAACGCCTGATGATGTTGAGCTAATGGTGTCAATGGTGGTGGTCGTTGTAATTGTTGGCCACCCAATTGATGAGGGGCTGACTGTGAATGTGGCACACCACCGGATGTGGTGTTGTCATTTGTATTATTACCGGAATTTGTATTGTTGCTATTGTTGTTGACATTTGTTGTATTGTTGCCATTATTAAGACTATTATTACTGTTGTTTGCATTCGCACCGCCTGGTAAATTATTGTTTTGTGTATTGGAGCCAGAATTATTAGATGATTGGCCACCACATCCATTACCGCCACCACTAATACTATCACCTACACTACTACCACCACCACCAGAACTATTATTCAGTATGGAATTTCCTTGAAATTGTATCGCTAAAGCATTATTCACTTGTTGTTGCTGCTGCTGCAATTGCTGATGCTGCGATTGTTGCTGCTGCTGCTGTTGTTGTTGTTGGGAAGAATTAATACTATTGCCCACATTGTTACCACTAGTGGTGGTAGCATTAAGCATGGAATTATTTTGGACGTTTGTGGGAGGAATTGTGCCATTGGCATTGTTGTTGGAATTGTTAATAGTGTTGGAATTGTTGTAATATGAATCTTCAGCTAAAAGTTGTTGAAAAAATTAAACGGAAAGAGAGAGAGAGAGCATATTTAATATCGAAAAAAAGCTTTTTTAATAACAAAAAACATACACACACTTAAGCTTTTAAGTTATGTTAATTTAACATGGCAAGCTTTTCTACACAGCAAAGTATCTCAATTAATGTTACGTAAACTTAACTGAAGCCAAAGTTTACGCTGTTTGTACACAACAGAAATAGAAAGAAAAGCTTGCAGCTGGTTGTTGTCTTTGTTATTTTTTTTTGTTTGCTTGAACACATTTTTGGTGTTCAAGCTTTTTTACAGTTTAATTTAATTTTAGAAAAATATTACTTCGCCGTTAATCTTCGATTTTTGGACGATATTGACAACTTAGGTTTTAAGGTTATGTAAGTTTCTGTATAAAAAATATTCCACTGAAACAGCCCCAAAAATAAATATCTACAAGCCAAGACCGCAAACCAGCAGAGAGAAGATCATCGATTATGAAGTAAAATTTGTTTTAACTGAAATTCTCTATGGATAACAGCGTTAACCGGCTTTAATTTCTTGCTTTAAAATTTTACCTACTTATAGCTGATAGGGAAGTACTTCTTCTGTTTAATTTTCAAGTGTTTGACTATGAAGGTTCACAAGACAGGGCCATATAAGTCAAAACACGTCATCTGTGGGGACACCTTATAACCTTAAACTCTATTTTTTTATTACATTCTGCTATTTCAGGGCAGCACTGTTCATAAACTGTTATTTTAATGGGACCAAGCTGTATGATAAGAAAAACGTCTGTTGGCAACACGTGTTTAAAAATCGTTATTAATTATTCATTTTTCTATTGAAAGTTTACATCACCTTTAATTTTTCTTTCAACAAATTCTATCAGTCACATATTTTCCATAAAAAGTTTTCATCAAAAACTTTTCCTTAAAAAAATTTCGCCATTCATAATTTTTCTAGAAACAAATTTCCTCGGCGTAAGTAAATTATTTTTATACAAAATCCTTTCATCAGTCTTGTTTTTGCATACACATTTTCATTATTATTTTTCTAGAAAATAAAATTATCGGTGATAATTTTCTTATAAAAAGATTGATCAGCCTTAATTTTTCTATATAAAGATTTCATCAGTCATAAAAAACATCACAAATTCAATAGAAAAAATTTTTTGTAGAATAATTATCACCGATCTCTATAGAAAAGGAGTGACATGAAATAAAAAAAAAATTAACTTTTAATTGTAAAAACTTTGTTCATCAGTCATAATTTTGCCATAAAAATTATCACCAGACATTCCTTTTCTATAGCGACTGGTGATATTTGTCTACAAAAAAAATAAACAAAAAAGAAAAATCACAAGTCATGATTTTTCAATAAGAAGTATTCATTAGTCACAACTTTCCATAAAAACCTTGATTAGTCGTATTTCAGCCATAGAAAGATTTTGTGGGTCAGAATTTGTCCAAAAAGAAATTTGGAATAATTATAATAATTAATTTTTCTATAAAGAAATCATATCAGTCATTTTATCATTTATACTTTATTTATAAAAAAATTTCACAGCCATTATTTTTTATAAACAAATTTCACCAGTAGGGATTCTTTTTATAAAAAGTTTGTATCATTCATGATTTTTTTTCATAAAAAAAAATTTCATCAGTCATGATTTGTTTACAAGAAAATTTCACCATTCATGATTTTTTTTAAAAATTTTTCATCAGTCATGACTTTTTTATATAAAAAAATTAAATCAGTTACGTTTATTTTTTATAAAAAATTTCATCAGTCTTGTTGATTTTACAAAAAAGTTGTCATGTCATGAATTTTTATGAAAAAATTACATCATTCATGACTTTTTTTGTAAAAAAAAAATTATCAGTCACGATTTTTATTTAAAAAAATTTCATCATTCATAATTTTGTTTATAAAAAAATTTCATCAGTCATGATTTTTTTTATAAACAAATTTCATCAGTCATGATTTTTTTTATAAAAAAATTTCATCAGTCATTATTTTTTTTATAAAAATATTAAATCAGTTACGTCTTTTTTTTTTGTAAAAAATTTCATCCAGTCATGTTGATTTTACAAAAAAGTCATGAGCTTTTATAAAAAAATATCTCATTCATGCCTTTTTTTGTAAAAAAAAAAATCAGCCATGATTTTTATTTTAAAAAATTTTATCAGGTATGAGGCTTTTTATAAAAAAATTTCATCAGTTATGGTTTTTTTTATAAAAACTGGCGGTCATTTCGTCATGAATAGAAAACTAAAGCTTGAGCAACTCGTTTCCAAATTTTGAAAATCATGGTTCTGTATGAAATACATAAAGGGCACTACTTTCGTTTTGCAATCACAACAATCGTTCATCAGGGAAATTAATTCGATTACCTATGGAACGGTTCGCACCACGTTTGCTGTAAATGATAATAGGCATCTACATAGATGTGGTAAAGTGCGTAAAATAGAAGCCATTGCTGCTGTAGAGCGTAAAGTAGTGGAAGAACCAAAGAGGAAGAACGCCATCGCGCACTGGAATTGGATATGTCACTTTTCATTTGATGGAAAATTTTGCGGAAAGATCTTGAGTTGCCTACAAAGTATTGAAGCCAGATTTTTATCGAGTTTCCTGAGGAATCGCAATATTCGAGTTGCTATATATGGGATTTCATCAAAAGAGGGGGTGCCGTGATAGGATTAGATTTACATCTGCAGCTGACCGTAAGCCTTAATCAGATGACCACCATCTGACCACCACCGGGAATGAAAAGCAAACATTATTCACGCCTTAGGAAGCCGAGGACTAATTCTAGCAACATGTCTTTTCTAGTTGCAATTTCAGCGGTTCCAAAGCAGGGTTGCAAACCACTACTCCTTGCTGAAGAGCTGGAGACTATCCAACTCTTGGTCCAGAACACATGACTAGCATGTTCACTGGATCCGGATCAATCACCCGTTGGTGTTATTAAAGGCGAGATAATCAAATTCATGTGGGGTCGCAAAATCACAACCACTACGATACTCCCGAAAGGCCAACCTCAATAATCAGTCAGAGAAACAGCTAAAAGTCTAAAGAGGCATTTAGCGGAATTCTGGGGCTTACAGATTCCCGTGGAAATAACGTGGAGTTTCCAGCTGACACCATGCTTGCCTTCAGGGGACTGGGCTCCAGTATACCCCCAGCAGAACAGGTATAGATGGTTAAGTAATCCATAAAGATCGATAAATGTGCCCCCGGAGAGGTACTGCCGCTAAGTTCCATTCTTTCTCCTACTCTATATCTTCATTTTCTAAACGAACTTCTTTGTGAAACTTTCAATCCTATTAAATCTTTCGCAGATGACAGCACTATTTGTCATTAGTATTAATTTAGTACTGGACTGAACCAGTTGGAGATGAGTTCTAAAAGGCGGAGCATGAAGGATATGCTTAATCACGATCTCGCAACAATCTCCGAACAGGGTCGTGTGAATGGAGTCGATTTTAATGTCTGTAAGACAAAATGTTGCCTGCTTACACAGAGATCTGTGTTCGGAAATAGCGTTGCACCTGTTGCTGTGGATGATACAATATAGGTATTATGAAATCGGAAGCTCTTGATGTTGTTGGCATGAAAATTCAGGGCGATGTTCGATGGACTAAACATATTTTTCGTGTTTGTTAAGAAGCACGTTTTCGAAAATGGATTAAACGATAATTCCGATCTTCGTACTAAATATTTGTAGAACCTATAGCCGTCGAAAGTTGGAATACAACTCGTATGAATGGGCCGGCGCCCCAAAATCTATTTTAGAGTTGCTCGACTGCGTACAGGAGAAGGCCAAGAGGCTCATTGGAGACGGTAGGGTATCCAACTCTATTGATTCTCTAGAGCAATGTAGGTTGTATTGCACTTACTACAAATGGTAAGTGCTCTAACGAAAATAGGGAACTTGTTTCCGTTAATCGCACGTTTTTGCGTTTGACTGGATTTTCGTTGAGAGCGCGTCCATTTATGGTCGATTGACCAGTGAATCGTACTACGCCTTACAGGGAAAAATTGTTTTTTAACAAAACAGTTCGTATCTGGAATAAACTCCCTCCAGAGGTCTTATCAGTCACTTTCAATTTAGGGAAATTCAAATTGAATGTCCACAAACACTACTCCCTCTTACCTTCTCCTCATAACCTAATTTCCTAGTTTTGGAGCAATGCATGGCAGGAGTAGGGGTCATCCCCTGAGTACTGATTCGAACGAAAAAAAAAAAAATTAAAGCCACACGATCACTTAGGAAGGTGTAGATGTGGGGAATAGGCCCAAAACAGAATTACTGCTGATCCCGATTGATTATCATTAGCAAATTGCGTTAAGCCATGAAGCTTCATTTTGTTTGAATGGATAAGTCAATCATGTGGAGAGCTGATAATTCTCAAGTGTATGTGGAGGGAGACAGCGTTATATCTTAAAAAACTAACTCTGTGGGCTCCTTAATGGACTGGTGGAATCATTGGTCTCTAGTTCCACTTTTAACGATGCTGGTCAGAATGACACAGTCAATGCTGAACGCTACACAGCCATAATTACTGAGTTTTTCGTACCCCAATTAGTTTCAACAAGATGACACATCACGCCATGCTCGTGACACAAGTGCGTATTGAAGAAAACGTTTGATAACTGCATAGTTTCATGCTTCGCAACTGTGTATTGGCGGCCATGATCGCATAATTTAGTGCCGCTAGACTATTGCTACCCCACACCGATAAGCCCAAAAAGATTTACTATTTGCAGGACAATATTTGGCACCGTTATTGCCGCAATGAGGTCACAAATCTTAAAAAACGTTTTTGAAAATTGGCACTATCGATTAGAGTGTGTCCAAAAGCCAGCCTTGGTGGTAATATGCCAGAAGTCATATTTTAGTTATAATGCCAGCAGATAATCAATCTTTCGCATAAAGTAAATTTGATGGCAATTTAAAAATTCATCTTTCCTCCACTTTAAAGGTCTATAAGGAACATCCTTTATTTTTTTTTTTTAAGGAGAAGTAGCACTTCAGGCAACATTGCCTATTTAGTCAAGTACTGTGCTAAATTCTTTATGAAAGCAGAAGGATAGTTACGAAATTAACTATTGCATAAGACAGCTCAGTGAGCAGTGCCTTCATCACTGAGCAGCCCTACCGATAATCAATTTTTATTTGTAGTGAAAAAAAAACCAATGTCTTTGTTGGGAATCGAACCCACAACCACCAGTCATGTAAGCTAGCACACTACCTACTAGCCTACAGGGGCACCCAAACTTGTACCGCATATATATCTAATATCTATGTTCGCTATAATTAACGAGTACTAATATGTGTGATGTTATTCGATTTAAATGTGCTTATCTTTCAAGTAGTTATACACAGATGTGTGTGATTAGATTTACATCCGCGCCTGGCCATGAAGCCTTAATCGGATGGTGTATCAAACTACTGCATAATTTGAAACGTCATGCTCGTCCTAGGAAGCCGAAGCTATAATTCTATGCAACAGAACTTTCTAGTTGCAACTTCGATGATTCCAGAGCAGGGCTGCAAATCATCACTCCTTGCTTAAGAGTTGGAGACTTTCCAACTCCTGTCCAGAACACATGTCTATTATGCTCACTGGATCTGGAAACATTTCACCAGGTAGGTGTTATTAAAGGTGAAATAAGCCCGGCCGCCATAGAACCATAGATTGATATGGGGCCGCGAAACCACAATCACCACGATACTCCCATATAGGGGCCAACCTCAATAATCAGCCTGAGAACAGTTAAATGTCTAAAGAGACAAATAACGAACTCTGCGAGCTTACTGATTCCCGTGGAAATAAAGTGGAGTTTCCAGCTGTACCCCTGCTGACTTCAGGGGACTGGGCTCCCTTTTTCCCCCAGTTGCACAGGTCTACATAGTAGCTCTCCATTAAGACCATATACGTACCCCCGGGGGGTATACACAGATGTATAGACGTGGCCTAATATATCTGTGTGTTTTCATGTCATGTCTAGTTTTTTTTTTGTCATAAGTTTGAGTCGCCAAACCAAATTGGCAGCCGTCGTTAAAATATTGCTTAAATTTTATTTAGAATGTAGGCCTGCAATTTCTCACCTTCAAAGTCTTGTTTAATACTGCTAAGCCGCTCATAGTTACGATTTTTGTTTAATGGCGACTTAAAACGTCTAGATGCTCTCACTATGGAAAAATCTGGCAGCCTTTACAATTGTCACTTTTTTACTTTTTACTATATATATGTATATTTCTTGTAAACTTCCGCAATAATTACTTAAATAAATTATCTAGGCTGCCGGCTGATTGTATTTCATGTGTTAAGAAAGCATAGAGGCTTAAAGGAAATTTGTTGCAACAGTATTGTGATATCGATATTTAACGACTATTGTGAATTAAAAATTACTAATTTACAAGAGTGACGCATAACTCATAGCTGCTTGATTGATGTCGACAATATCACAGTTTACTATCTAACGATTTGTTAAGCTAAAATTGTTAAAATTTTGAACGTACGTCATTTTTTACTGTTTCTATTTTTTTTCTTTACCTTTTATCGAATAGTGTTTAAGAGTCGATTAAAATATGTGTAAATTATGTATTCCTGCTGTGTCTTGTAAACATTACGTCTATCACATTTCTATTTCGTCTTTCTTTGCTGGTGACAGGTAATAGTATCAGCATTTAGTAAGAAAATAATCATAAATCGAAACATAATGATCACAATAAAGAGAAAAAGAACAGAATGACAGTCCACCTTAGGCTAGAAAAATTACGAAAAGGGTAAAATGAAAGAGAAGAAAAAATTTATTTATTTTTAGACGATTCGTCTTTAGCAAAATAAAAGAAAAATATTTTTTTTTTAAATAGAAAATTATTATTAATACATTTTTCTTATTTACTTTCTTGTGGTATTGTTTGATTGGCAGTGTATGTGTGTGTGTGTGTGTGTACGAGGCGTGTTTAATAGACAAGATTATTTTTCATATTTCTCCAAAAATATTTAATTAATTCAGCAATTTCTACCCTTCAAAGTACTTGCCTCTAGATATAGGGTATATTTTATAGCGGCAAAATGAAATTAAACAAAGACAAATTTGTATATTTGAAAGGCTTTACATATGACCGTAATGGTTGGCTTGGACGTTCACCAACCTGCGCCAATTTTTGATGATTTTTTCCAACATCTGTGGCCGTACATCCGAAATAACGGGCTATTAAACATCTTCAAGGAATCAATCTATTTGGGCTAAGCGGCGAGTAACGACTAGCGACTTCACGTACATCAATAGTCTAGCGGCATTAAATCGCACGATCTTGGTAGGTAATGCACGGGTTCGAAGCGTAAAACTATGCAGTTATCACACGTTTCCCGTAATAAATCAATTGTGGCATGAGCTGTATGGCATGTTATGTCATCATATATTTTTTCCCCTCGGACCGTCACTCAGGGGATGACCCCTACACATGCAGTGCATTGTGCCATAACTAGGAAATTAGGTTATGGGAAGGAAGAAATAGGGAGTAGTGTTTGTAGACATTCAGTTTGAATTTCCCTTAATTGAAAGTGACAGAAAAGACCTCTGGAAAGAGTTTATTTCACACACGGACTGTTCTGCTAAAAAGCGAATAAATCTTGTAATTTGTAGCTTAGGTCTTGCTAGGTGATCGTACATCTTCAATTCTTATATGCTTTAGATTTTTTAAGCACGCAATCCAAGATCTTTTCGCACAATCTTCCATAAAATGCAAGGATACACATTCAAGCCAATCAAATCTACTCAATTGAACGATGACAGAAAAAGCCAGTAATGATGGCAAAACATGGCGAATGCTAACCTGTGATTAATTATTTCCAAGTTATCGTCGCAGATAGCAACTTAACTAAGCCTCAAGAGTTTAAGAGAATTAAATAGTAACATCTTGCGGATCAATTCACGGTTTCGAAACATGAAAATATGAAATTTCGAATCGTTTCCTTCAATAAATCCATTGTGACACGAGCCGTATGACATGTTGCGCCATGTTGTTAAAACCACAACACCTGTACATGCGTGATAAGATCTACAACTGTACCCAGCTGTATAAGCCATAACCAGATGGTGGTTCATATCACTGTGAATGAATTGTAGCGTCACCCATGCCCCAGGAAGCCTTTAGATATGTCTACCCTCCGGTCACTCCTAGTTGCAACTTCAAAAGCCCGGAGCAGGCCGCAGGCTTCACTCCTTGCTGATGAGTTGGAGACTATCCAACTCCTGGTCCAGAACGCATGAAGCTTAATAAAATTTAAGAACACGACGACGTTCATGCTCACTGGACCTGAACCATTCATTGTGTTCATTGTGAATGATCCGATCCACACAAGTCAAACGAGGGCCTCGAAACCTTAACCATCACGATACACCCGAAGGGTCAACCTAAATAAGCAGTCAGAGAACAGCTAAAAGACTAAAAAGACAAATAGCTGAACTCTGGGGCTTTACTGATTCCCATGGAAATATAGTAAATTTGTCTAGTTGGCTCCTGCTAGCCTTGAAGGGGACTGGGCTCTCTGTTACCCCCGTTGACACATGTAATGGCGGTGAGATTCCGTCAAAACATATCAATGTACCCCCGAGAGGGAAATCCGTAACGTCAGCTGTCTGTGTGGTTGTTCACGTAAGCCAGCCCTTTCAAATGACCCCCCGGGGGCACATATATATGGTCTTAATAGAACTTTGACTATCTAGACACAGTGCAACTGGGAAAAAAAGGGAGCGCAGTCTCCTGAAGTCAGCAGGGCTACAACTGGAAACTCCACTTTATTTCCACGGGAATCAGTAAGCTCGCAGCGTTCCGTTATTTGTCTCTTTAGACATTTAACTGTTCTCTGGCTGATTATTGAGGTTGGCCCTTTATGGGAGTATTCGTGGTGGTTGTGGTTTCGCGGCCCCATATCAGATCTATTGTTTAATATGGTGGCCAGGATCATTTCGCCGTTAATGACACGCTAGGTGAATGATCCAGTCCAGTGAGCATGCTAGACATGTGTTCTCTTTTTCTATCTCGCTCTATCAACAATTTAAACTAGAAAAACATATGTTCGAGACCAATGAGCCAACTGGTCCCTAATCAAATGCATGTTGACCGAGAAATTTCACAATTTGCCTTTGCTATTAAACAGACCTCGTATGTGGGAGGTGTATTTATGTAAATGGATGTCATTGCCAAACAATAATTATTGTGACCACCACTTGATCAGAATATTAAGTGGGTGGAGTGTCATTTCAACTAATCGTAATGCAGTAACTGACCACAGTTAAGCTTTTCGTTGGTTGTTTGGGCAGTTGCATAAGATTAATGTCACTCACTCTTAATTCCTGCAGTTTCACGTAAAATTTAGGATATTTCGGCTAATGTCAACTACATATTTTTGTATAATAAAATTCAAAAATTTTAATTAATTTTCAATTGCACTTACTTGGTTCTGGTATGTTCCCCAGCGGACTTTCCGGCAAAAGTATACCTTTTTGAATAAGTTCATCTCGATTGGCACGTACAGATATTTTGCGTTCGAGGGCTGAAGGGAACAAGAAGAATTATTTTATAAAACATCAGATACTATTGCTTAAGGCAGCTATTTTTAATATTTTTATTTAAAATGTTCTTTATAAAACCAACTTCCTTTAGAACAGTAACGGGTTTTTTGCAATAGTACCTTTTAAACAATTGTTCATTTAATGACACTATTACGAAGTTTTATTAAAACGGCTTTTAGTTTTCCTTTTCAAAATAAACATATTTCACTTTTCTTTAAAAAGGCCTCTAAATGGTTTTTTGGAAAACACTTGGTTTTTTGCAAATACTTAATGTTTTCCACAGGAATATTCAAAAGTACTTTTTCAAAGGAATTTTTGCTTAAAAATTCCTTTTTTTTAAATATGTGAACTATCTTAAATCTATTTCACCATTTTTCTATTATTTACCAATTTACTGTTTTTCGAAAAATATCTCATTTAACAAGTACTTTCTGTAAAGTTAATTTTTCAGAAAGTACTTTATTAAAAAAAAAAATTTTTATTTTCAAAAACCAATTTGCTTAAAGTTTCACAAAGTTTTTTCAAGGGCCATGGTACTTTTTGAAAAAAGTACTTTTTTAATTTTTCTTAAAAAAGTACTTTCTTCGACTGTATGTCTTTCAAAAGTTTTAGTTTTTGAAATATCGCTTAAAATTTTGTTGGTTTTCCAGAAATACACAATTTACCAGTTACACAAATATTAAATACTCATCCAAAATTAATTTTTTTTAAAAAAAGGTACTTTTTCCCAAGGCTCCCTTTATTTGGAAAGCAATTTATTTAACGTTTTTTTTTGAAAATTTATTTTTTGAAATGAGTTTTTAAATGAATTTACTGTTTTACAAAATATTTTTCAAGGTTCTTTTTCTAAAACAAATATTTTTATAAAAGGTTTTTCAGCAAGAAGTTTGTTTTCGAAAACAAAATAAAACAAACACGATTAAAATCTTTACTATATTATGAAGAGAAAAGTTTAGCAATTATGAATGAAATATGATATTTGGCAAATGTCCGCCACGACCACGCTGACAGATGTCAATTATTTCACCAAAGTTTTTAATCACTTTTGGGCAAAATGGCGCTCCTATTTCGTTAATCACATCACGGATTTTGAGTTTTAAGGCTGAAATCGATTCGATTGACTGGCTATAGACTCTGTTCTTAACATAGCCCCACAAAAAATAATCCAGTGTTGTTAAATCACATAATCTGACTGGCGTTAAGTTATTATTTCCAAAAGGTACTTTTGGCAGGTTTTCTTTTTTAAAAAAAAGTTTTTTTTAAACAAAATCAGGTTTATGTTTTTCGAGACATAAATTTTCTTCAGAAGGCATGTCTTTGTTCAAAGGTACTTTTTTGAAAGGTACTTTTTTGAAAGGTACTTTTTGAATGTTACTTTTTAGTACTTTTTTCAAAAGGTCTTCTTTACAAGCAAAAAATGTTCGGAAGTAGCTTACAAAAGTTAAAAGATGTAAATTTAAAAAATATATTTGAAATTAATTTATTTCAAAATAACTGCTATTTCGGAATAAAAAATTAGGAATATTCGAAAAAGCGAATATTTGTCTTTATTTAGTTTCGAAGCTTATTACTTTTTAAAAAATATTCGAAAAAAGAAATCTTTGTCTAGTTACTTGCGCTGTTTATTAGTTGTTATAAACTATTTTTTCAGGCCCAAAACTAGTTCCAAAGATACTTTTAAAATAAGGAATTTTTTTTAAAACGGTTTTTCTTAAAAATCTCAATATTTTATAAGAAGAATGATGGAAAAAAAATTTTCATAACAAAAATTTTTTTTCAAAAAGTACTTTTTCAATTGGAACTTTTTTACAAAGTACTTTTTTAAGATAGCATTTTTTTTCTTTTATTGGAAAAATCTATTTTAATTTTTTGAACTTACAATTAGAGGCCGCTACAAATTTGTCACTTTTCTTTTTCCGTCGCCATTTCCAGGGTTTGAAAAAACGCCCCAAGGCGCTTAATTTGCTTTTGCGTTCCAGAGGCGGTGTACGTGTACCAGAACCTAAACTATTTGTACGCAAAGCAGCACCATTTTGTTTTTTAGCTAAAAATATAGTAAAACAAAAAAACAAAAGATTAAACACAATTCAAGTTTAAATATTTTTATAACAACAACAACAATAAAGCCTGTAGATATGCTACGTATTTTAAAGTTATTTAGTATTTGTGCTGCTCCAAAAATATTTATAAACTTTTCCATTAATAACTGTTTGTATAGAAAAGTTAATTCAAAAATAACATTTAATATTCAGAAGAATAAATAAAAACATGTCGTCTGTGTTAAAAGCAAACTGTCGTAATTTTACTTTCATTTTATCACATAACAAATCAAGCAAGCAATTTTATATCATCGTTATCATCATAATCATCACCGTTATAACTCGCATCTCTAAGATTCACTTTTATTTTTAAAGCCATCAACATGTTTAAGCAGTCACTTCCTGTTTGCTCGTATTTAAACGTTATGATGCATCTTTTTTTTTTTAAACTCGATGTACAAATTACAATAACACAAGCTACAAACTTGTTTAGAGGCATAACGAAAATAAAAAACAAAAACAAAAAATACAAATGCATTAAATGGTTACTGTGAGGTGAGCAATTCATGTTAAACGTTTTTGCTTTAATAACACACTGACTGCCATAAAATCAAACTGAAAAAATTGGAGATGCGCTTATTTGTACATCTCCCCGTGCCCCAAGACAGTTATTAGCTGAAATCATGACATAAATGAACTTAAATGGAAACAGGCAGCAGTAAACATGCGACTTGATTTGCTTTTTAAACAAACAAATATAAAACAAAAACAAACATGGTTATTCTCTATATAGAGATTTGTTTGCTGTTGTCTTATTTTAATAGCTTAAAACAGAAGCAATTGATGCTCTACAGACAGACACACAGCCAGACAGACAACGAATAAAATCGACACATTTTTGGTTACCACATACGAGTTTTATAAATTTTTTAATAAAATGAAGTAACGTCTTAATGGGAATATGAAAAATGTTTTAACAAATTCATCATAAAGTATAAACACGAATGTTGTGATAATGTAATAGCGGCAGCTAAGATTTACGGCTATTTGAAGACGTTGCAGAAAATGTTGATAAAAAAAACTGGCTCCAGAGAATTATAAAAAATTTTACTTCTCCCCAAGCTATTATGACAAATTATACAACTTATCAAATTATACCATAAGACTGCTTTAAAAAAGTAAGGATTGCCAAACGGGATATGTCAAAAAAAAGTTTATACTCATATTCGTAAATGAAAGTAACTATTTACTAAGAAATTATTTCTTTTTTACATATTTCATTAGATGTAAGAATAATTTTTATTC
This sequence comes from Trichopoda pennipes, assembly GCA_030448955.1. NCBI lineage: Eukaryota > Metazoa > Arthropoda > Insecta > Diptera > Tachinidae > Trichopoda > Trichopoda pennipes. The sequence continues at coordinate 4,224,549 of JASKUP010000021.1, read as the reverse complement.
GAATCGCTTTTAATCGAATAATCTTTATTCGAATCACTTTTATTCGAATAATTTTTATTCGAATCACTTTTATTCGAATAATTTTTATTCGACTCACTTTTATTCGAATAATTGTTATTCGGATCACTTTTATTCGAATAATTTTTATTCGACTCACTTTTATTCGAATAATTGTTATTCGATTCACTTTTATTCGAATAACTTGTATGCTAACAACTTTTATTCAAAAAGAACTTTGATTTTAACAACTTTTATTCAACTAACTTTTATTCGAAAAACTTTTATTTGAATCTCTTTTATTCGAATCACTTTGATTCGAAACTCTCTTATTTGAATAACATTTATTCGACTCACTTTTATTCGACTCTCTTTTATTCGAATAATTTTTATTCAATCACTTTAATTCGAATAATTGTTATTCGAATCACTTTTATTCGAATAACTGTTATTCGAATTACTTTTATTCGAATAACTTGTATGCTAACAACTTTTATTCAAAAATAACTTTTATTTTAACGACTTTTATTCAAATAACATTTATTCGAGAAACTTTTATTCGAATCTCTGTTATTCAAATCAATTTTATTCGAAACTTTCTTATTCGAATAACTTTCATTTGAATAATTTTTATTCAATCACTTTTATTCGAATAATTATTGTTCGAATCACTTTTATTTGAATAATTGTTATTCGAATCACTTTTATTCGAATAACTTTTATGCTAACAGTTTTTATTTAAAAATAACTTTTATTTCAACAACTTTTATTCAAATAACTTTTATTCGAGAAACTTTTATTCGAATCTCTTTTATTTGAATCAATTTTATTCGAAACTTTCTTATTCGAATAACTTTTATTCGACTCTCTTTTATTCGAATAAATTTTATTCAATCACTTTAATTCGAATAATTGTTATTCGAATCACTTTATTTTCGAACAACTTTTATTTTAACAACTTTTATTCAATCAAATTTTATTCGAGAAACTTTTATTCGAATCTCTTTTATTCGAATCACTTTTATTCGAAGCTTTCTTATTCGAATAACTTTTATTCGAATAACTTTTATTCGAACAAATTTTAATTAAATAACTTTTATTCGCATCACTTTTTTATTGTAATAACTTTTATTTGAATCACTTTTATTCAAATAACTTTTATTCGAATCACTTTTATTCAAATAACTTTTATTCGAATCACTTTTATTCAAATCATTCTTATTCGAATAACTTTTAATCGAGCAACCTTTATTAAAATAACTTTTATTCGAATCGCCTTTATTCTTATAACTTCAATCCAAATCACTTTTTCAAATAAGTTTTCTCTGAGTCACTTTTACTCGAATCACTTTCATTCGAATAACTTTTAGTCGAATTGCTTTTGTTCAAATAACTCTTATTTGAATCACTTTTATTCGAATTACTTTTATTTGAATCATCTTTATTGAAGTCATTTTTATTCGAATAACCTTTATTCGAACAACTTTCATTGGTATCACTTTTATTCAAATAACTTTTATTCAAATCCTTTTTATTCAGATAAGTTTTCTTTGAGTCACTTTTACTCGAATCACTTTTCCTCGAATCAATTTCATTCGAACAACTTTTATTGGAATAACTTTTATTCGAACAACTTTCATTCGCATCACTTTTATTCAAATAACTTTTATTCAAATCTTTTTTTATTCAGATAAGTTTTACTCGAATAACTTTTGTAACTTTTATTCGATTCAGTTTTATTGAAATAACTTTAATTCAAATCATTTTCATTCAGATAAGTTTTCTTTGAGTCACTTTTACTCGGATACTTTTACTCGAATCACTTTCATTCGAACAACTTTTATTCGAATTGCTTTTATTCAAATAACTTTTATTCAAATCCTTTTTATTCAGATAGGTTTTATTCGAGTTACTTTTACTCTTATCACTTTTATAACTTTCATTCGAATAACTTTTATTCGAATAATTTTTATTTGAATAACTTTTATCTCAATAATTCGAAGACAAAAAGTGGGATTTTCTGGAGAGTTCACACTCATATTCCTAAATAAAAGTAAGCATCTACTAAAAGTATACAATTTGTCATACATAGAGCTCTATAAAACTGTCACTTGGATGGTATTAAAGGTTTTACGTGGCTAAATTTCATTCAATTGTTATTTTATTCTACAATCTAGAAAAAAAGAAATCCACGGCTTAGCAGTGGCTTTAGAAACAGAACATAAAAATAAAAGGTATTGTTAAAAATGTTTCTTACTGAGAAATATTATTTCTTTTAATTCAGTTTACGTTAATTGTGCTGGGTTCTTTGATTTTAATTCTATTAATTGTTATGTTTAAACAAGCAACCACAGATATTCGGATAATCTTTTTACTTGAATACCTTTTTTTTAAATAATTTTCATTCAAATATAATTTATTTGAGTAATTTTTTTTTAAATAAATTTTATTCGAATAATTATTATTCGAATAATTTTTATTCGAATAATTTTTATTCGAACAATTTTTATTCGAATAACTTTTACTGGCATAATTCGTAGAATTTTTGGGACTACTTTTACCCATAATTGGCAAATATCTTAAAACTTATCATACCTACATACATGGCGTCTATTTCATTTTGATCGTATTAAAAGTTTTATGTGATGAAATTTACTGTTTGGGGAAATATTCCTTTTGATAAAAAAACAATCTAAACATGTTATAATCTCTGTATATAAAAACCTACAACTTTTAAACAAAAGCCTAAAAAGGCATGTTCCTTATAACACACTACGGCACAGCAGGGGTTGTAAAATCATAAAAAGAACTGCTATTGTTGTTGAGAAATATATATTAATTTAAACTTTGTTAATTATGCTAAGTTCCGTTACTTCAATTTTTATAATTGTTATGTTTAAACAGGCTTGGATAAACTTTATTCAAATAATTTTCATGCAAATATACTTTATTTAAATAATTTTAAATAATTTGTATAATTAAATAATTGCATATATTTTGTTTCAATAATTTTTATTCCAATAAATTGCATTCAAATTTTAAAAATTTTATTCGAATAAAAGTTATTCGAATAAAAATTATTCGAATAAAAATTATTTGAATAAAATTTATTCGAATAAAATTTATTTGAGTGGGAATAAAAATTATTAAAATAAAATATATTCAATTAAAATTATTTAAATAAAGTATATTTGCATGAAAATTATTTGAACAAAAGTTATACAAGCGAAAATATTATTCGAATATTTTTATTCGAGTAACTTTTATTCGAATAACTTCTAATCGAAAAATTTTTTTTGTTCAAATATTTATTTGAAATTTTTTTTGAGGCTCCATGAAGTACATAATTTTTAAATAATTGTAATTTAAGGAGAAATTTAATTTCAATAAAAAATTCTACGTTCAAAATAAATATTTTACATAAAAATCAAAATTACACAAAAAAAACTTCTTTAAAAATATCTAAATCTAATTGAAAATGTAATCGCAAATATGACGAATATAGTGAAAAAAGGGAAATTCTATTCAAAAACATTTTATTCGAATAATTTTTATTCGAATCACTTTTAATCGAATAATTTTTTTTATTCAAATATTTATTTGAAATTTTTGTTGAGGCTCCATGAAGTATATAATATAATTTCAATAAAAATTTCTCGGTTTAAAATAAATATTTTATATAAAAATCATAATTACACGAAAAAAACTTCTGTAAAAAAATCTAAATCTAATTGAAACGGTAATCGCACACATGATGAATATATTGAAAAAAGATAAATTTTATTCGAATAATTATGATTCGAATAACTTTTAATCGAGTAATTGTTTTTTTTCAACTATTTATTTATATGAAATCTTTTTTGAGGCCCCATGAAATATATAATTTCTGAATAATTGTAATTTAAGGGGAGAGTTAATTTCAATAAAAAATCTAGGTTTAAATAAATATTTTACATTAAATCGAAAGTACACAAACAAAAATGTTGTAAAAAATCTAAATCTAATTGAAACTGTTATCGCAGATATTCGCCATATATTGAAAAAAGTTAAATTTTATTCGAATAAATATTATTCGAATAGTTTTTAATCGAATAATTTTGATTCGAATAATTTTTTTTAAGTATTTATTTATTTTTGAGGCCCCAGGAAGTAAATAATTTCTGAATCTTTTTTTTTTAATAAAAAGTCAAGGTTTAAAATAAATATTTCACATGACCCCAAATATAACGAATATAATAATAATTTTAACATTTAAGAAATTAAAAAAAAGATTCGCAACTATATCGAAATTTTATCAAATATTGATTTTACTTAGCTGCAAAGTTATTAGAAATACGAATACGGGAGCTGCTTTACAATGTTAAAACTGCACATTCCTATTAGTGAACTCTGTACGAAATAAAATGTCGTTTCAGTTTAATAAATTTTGCTAAAGATAATTTATTGCCACAAATACACTTAAACAAATTTAGTTTTTCATAACTTTTGTTTTATATCACACACCTTTTGTTGTACATCATTTATTTAATAGTAAATTTCCCACTGTGCACTGAAGCATGTAAGAAATTCGCATTGTTAGATATGCATGAAATTTACTTCTGTAATTTACTTTTGTTTACTTTTAACTGTAAAAACTGACTTTTTTTTGTAATATCGGAGAGTGCTGCAATCACGAGTTTTTTTTTTTAATTTAACGGCATTTGTAGTACTAAATCGCATGAGACTAAAACAATGCTTGAGAAAAGCTTATTACGTGAGCAATTATGCACAGCGACATTAACATTTACGAGTGTTGAATAACAAGTTTTGAGAAACTTTCATGATTTTGTTAATATATAAATTTTAGTTTAAGTTTCAAGAATATTATTTATTTACAGCTCGAGAATTATCTTTATTCTTTATTGCAACTAAGTGTGTAACTATAAGGTGTTTTTATAGAGGTGTAGAACTTTTAGTTAGGAAACAATTTTTTAACTGACTGTCATTTGATCAGTTGTCAAGTGATTAGTGTTTAGCTTGGTTTCATTTTTTAACACGAATAGACTAATGGTGACGCTTACTTTTGTTTCAGTGAAAACGTCAATAAATAAAACTGAGTGATAATAATCTTCAAATGTATGAGAAATCACTAAAAAGACTGGCTTTGTAAACTGGTGGCATCATTGTTTCGCACTTTTTTTAAAAACGATGCTGTTGACGCCATTACAGTGAATGGTAACATCACCCATGATTATTGTCCTTTTTGTACCCCTCCCCCCGGGCGGAGGCTTAGCTGCGCTTGATGGATCTCTTCGGCATCTCGGCATGTGCCTTCAGGGGTAAAAGGCGACACCAGTCGCTTGGGCTAGCAGGAGCCCAATAATGGAAGAGACATAGAATTCTCGGTGTCCGACCAATGACAAGACCACGAATTTTCCCCTCCAAGTGATCATTCGTATTGGGCTTATCGGCATGTACTAGCGACTTTACATATTCTTAAAGAGAATGGTCTAGTGGTGTTAAATCGTACCGGCCAACATACGAGTCGGAAACGTAAGCCTATAACGTTATCAAATGTTTTTATCAATTGTGGCAACTGTTTTGTGATGCGTTCCCCCGTTTTGTTAAACGGCATCGGCGGACTCAGTAATCATGGCTTAAACACAAATCACTTGATAGCTGACAAAATGTTCGCCAGCTAAAAAGTGTTGCCAACTTAAAATAATAATAAAAAAAGTAATTAATCGGCCCAAATTTTTGCTCATTAAAACTCATGATTTTGCTCATGCTCATGATTTTCATCGAATGAGACGTATTTTCTTAGGAATTCTTTGTTGTAAGCCCATATAATCAAAAACCCTAAAACTCGTTTCCAAAGCTGTAATGAATTTTAAAAGGCTCTTTTAAATCTTTGATATTCTTGACGGTATTTTAGGAGCCAAATGTAGATTGCAGATTACGCAGTAGTAGTCTTAAAAATTTTATTATTGGGATTTTTGTTACATGATTTGGGAGTTCCGGGATTACACCACAAAATTTCATTAAAGTGTTTTAAGATTTTGCTTAAAATATCTAAGCTCAAGTCGAGGTATACACAAACATAAATGGATCTCCCTGTAAATATGTGGTGTTTCAAATAATAAACACCAATGAAGTGCTTAAAAAATCACCCAACAACACGAATTTATTTCGCAATACCAACAAAAACTAAAACAACAATTAAACAAAATGACTTCAATTAACAGATAAAATATTTTATTGTTCTTTTTTTACGTAAAGTTTTCTTAATTTGAAAATCAACAAACGGTGACACTGTGAATTAGTGTATGAAAATTTTTAAAAAATTTATGGTCTACAAACCATAAATTTTGTGGAAATTGATAAGGAAGTTGTAAATATTATTTTAAATGCAAGACGCTACAGGAAATGCGTGATAAGATTTACGTCAGTAACTAGCTGTGTAAGCCATAACCTGACGGTGGATCATACCGCTGTGGATGAAATGTAGCTTCATCATTGCCCTAGAAAGCCTTCAGATACGTATATCCTCCAGTCACTCCTAATTGCAACTTCAAGAGCTCGGAGCAGACCGCAGCCACTCACTTCTTGCTGAAGAGTTGGAGACTATCCAACTCCCGGTCCAGGACGCATGAGGCTTAATAAAATTTTAGAACATAACGGCAATCATACTTTCTGAACCTAGACCATTCATTCTGTTCATTATGAATTATCCGGCACACACAACTCAAACCAGGTCCTCGAAACCACAACCACCACGATACTTTCGAAGGGCCAACCTCAACAACTAGTCAGAGAACAGCTAAAAAGTTAAAAAGACAAATAGCTGAGCTCTGGGGCTTTACTGATTCCCGTGAAAATAAAATGGAATGGTGCAGTTGGCTCCTACTAGCCTTGTGGGGGACAAGGCTCCCTGTTACCCCCGTCAAAACTTATCAATGTGCTTCCGGGAGGGACACTATAGGAAATAAAAGTTTTCATGCCTCGTATGGTGTCTTTGGATGCCCTATTTCAGCAACCACACTTACAAATGAGGTCTCAAATCACTGTAGAAACGGCTCCACAAACTAAGCTATCTTTTTTTGGAGGTTTTATATGTTTCACAAATCTTAAAAAAATATTTGTGAAATAAATATCACGAAACTGCTTCCGTTCGGAAATACACTGTAAACGACAGCGGAAAAATATATGGAATTAAGCTTCAAATTGTTGCCACTTCTGCTGTCTTTGTAATTCAATAAAGATTCGGAAAAAGACTTTTCTAAAGGGTGTTTTTTTACAGAGGTATTGCATTTTGAAATGGAATAAAACAAATATAAAAAATTTTCATTGTCATGAAGTTTGCTTTATTCGGAAGCTAGTCTTCTGGCATTATAATTTAAATAAGACATCTGGCATATGAGCGCCAGTGCTGACTCGGGCGCTCTATAATTTAGAGATCTAATTTTGGATGACTTTCTCCAAGATTTAGGGTCGTATATTGGTAAAAGCGCTGCAAGTGTCGTCCTCCCAGTGGTTCAACATTTCGTACTTATCGACCTAGGCGATTTTACATATCCTCACACAAGTTACTTTGAAGGCGTTAAATTTTTACGATCTTGCAGATCAATTAAACGTAAAACTATGCGGTTCCCTAACAATGTAATATGGCACAAGTCGTTAACATGTTACTCCGTCTTAAGCAATCTACAGCTCCTGCACATTATGGTTTCTAAACGTTTCCTTTAATAAATCAATTTTGACACAAGCTGTGTGACCTGTTAAAACTACAGCTCCTGCACATCATCAGTGTTCAATTGATGACCGATAAATTCAGTAATCAGGCATCAATAGTGGCCACCATTGACTGTAACGTTCTGATCAACATCGTTTTTAAAAAAAATACGGACCTATGATTCCACTAGGTCATAAAGCACATCACACAGTCAGTTTTGCGGGATTTAACAGTGTCTCAACATACACCTGAGAATTATCATCATACGGCTGTTTTGTTAACTCACATATCCATTTGTCACTAAGTGAAATTCGCTTTTAAAATCGGAATCGGGTACTTCAAACAGAACCCGAACTTTCAAAATAAATCTGCAGAATCTGCGCCAGTTTATTCCCGTTGAAATGTCTTATCAAACTAAACATAAATCACTTGGCAGTTTACAAAATGGCCGCCGCTTATAAAAAGCGCTCGATATAACGAAAAGAAAAGTAGACTAAATTTTAATTTTTTATAGACTTCTCATATTCGAATACAATAAATAATCTTAAGAAATCGGGCTTCGAATTTTATTTTAAGACATTTTTCAGACTTGTAGAATAAGAACTAAACAAAACCTTTTCTTGTTGTCCATACCTTGGTGAAAACATTAATTAAATTATTATTAAAAACTTTTTTTTAGTATTTTTTTTATAAAATTGTGATTTATTTTGCGATGAAGTTTGTAATTTATTTTGTGATCAAATTTGTGATTTATTTTGTTATTAACTTTGTGATTTATTTTGTGATCAAATTTGCGATTTATTTTGTGATCAGGTTTGTGATTTATTTAGTTATTAACTTTGTGATTTATTTTGTGATCAAGTTTGTGATTTATTTTACGACCTAATTTGTGATTTATTTTGTGATTTATTTATTATCAAGTTTGTGATATATTTTGTGATCAGGTTTGTGATTTATTTTGTTATTAACTTTGTGATTTATTTAGTTATTAGCTTTGTGATTTATTTTGTGATCAAGTTTGTGATTTATTTTACGACCTAATTTGTGATTTATTTTGTGATCAAATTGGTGATTGATTTTATGATCAAGCTTGTGATTTATTTTGTTATTAACTTTGTGATTTATTTTGTGATAAAATTGGTGATTAATTTTTTGATCAAGTTTGTGATTTATTTTGTGTTTAATTTTATTATCAAGTTTGTGATATATTTTGTGATCAGGTTTGTGATTTATTTTGTTATTAACTCTGTGATTTATTTTGTGATCAAATTTGCGATTTATTTTGTGATTTATTTAGTTATTAAATTTGTGATTTATTTTGTGTTCAAGTTTGTGATTTATTTTACGACCTAATTTGTGATTTATTTTGTGATCAAATTGGTGATTAATTTTTTTAATCAAGTTTGTGATTTATTTTGTGATCGCGCTTGTAATATATTTTGTGATAAAGTTTGTGATTAATTTTGTGATCAAGTTTGTGATTAACTTTGTGATCAAGTTTGCGATTTATTTTGTGATCAAGTTTGTAATTTATTTTGTGATCAAATTTGTGATTAATTTTGTGATCAAGTTTGTGATATATTTTATAATTTTTTTTAATAAAAAATTATTTTTTTTTAAATAACAATTGTAAAATTGACCCAAATTAATTTTTTTTCTAAATTCTTTTAAAAAATTTTATTAAGAATTCATAAAAGTATAAAAATTTATTAGTTTACAAAAGTATAGAAGCAGCAATAAAATATAAAAAATATAATAATATTTTTTAGTAATTAATTTAAAGCACTAGGTCAATTTTAATAAAAAAAATGTTAAAAAACTTTTATTTTTTAATCAAAATATTTTTTCAATTTGTTTGTTTATTATTATTTTTGTTTTTCCTGATGATGCCAACCAACGGTGTGGCGAAATATCGAAAAATTAATAAAAAATAAAAGTTTTTTAACATTTTTTTATTAAAATTGACCTAGTGCTTTAAATTAATTACTAAAAAATATTAAAAAAGGTCAAAAAAATTATAACTATTATATAAAATATAATAATAAAAATTAATTTTGTCTTAAAAATGTTAAAGCTTTTTCCGTTTTCTAATGCAATTTGTTTGGCAGCTCAACTAACAATCGTTCTAATGTCAGTCATTTTTAAAATCATACGAAAATATTTCTAAACATAAAAAGCAGCAAGCAACAGCATGATGCCCCCAGATAATAAAGCAAAATGGCTACAAATATGTAATTGCAGACAGACAACAACAGCAATTAAATATAATAAAATAAAATGAGCGAAATAAATTATTGAAGACATGTCCAAAAAGAATTTTTGCAAGCGCATGTGCCGCATATGAAATAGCCGGTTTGAAAATTATTATTATTTTGTTGCATTTAAATTTTAAAGTGATGGCCTGTAGCAGCACGGACTCAATAAAAATGAGTCATAAATTAAAGCTAAAATATGTGTAAAACAAAAAGCTTTAAATAAATTTAAAGCCATCAAGCAAGTGTGTAGTCGCTTAAATGGAACTCTGTAACTGTATTAGGCGATTTTTTTTATACAAAAATGTTTCACAAAGCATAAGGTACTAATTCATACTTTTAAGCAGGAACCCTCCTCTTCCGCCTAATAGTGTCACTTTTTAGACAAATGTAGTCAAGATGTATGTCACAGCCTAAGTGTTGCAATTTTTCTCCTTTAAAATGTCATCCCAAAAAAAAATTGGAAAATTTTAAGTATAAAATTTTAAGATCTTGAACAAATAATCCCAACTGTGAAAATTTTCTATCCAACTGGTGAGTAATAGATTCTCCTGGTTTAAAGACTCCTTCCAGATGGCTGTGTGTAATTTACTCCTCAAACAGTCCTCGAAAAGTCCCATTCCATCCAAAAAAAGTGACCACATGGTGCGGTTTGTGGTCATCATTGAGTCGTATCTTTTTGAAAATGAGCAGGGAAATGCCATCATCATGAATTCCCTGCGCTGCTGAACTATGATAACCAATTTCTTATGATCACAATTTGCTAATCCTGACGTCAATTATTGCATGAGAAATTTCCTTTCCGCGTAATTTTTCAATTTTCCGATGTCTTTCACGGAGTATTTTCTCTGGAGCTAACTAAGGGAGCAAGCGGGTTTACATTAACAACCCCCGGGGGGGTTGGCACATTGATATCTCACCGTCATTTCGTGTGTCAACGGGGGTAAAAGGGAGCCCAGTTTTCTTCAAGGCTTGCAGAAGCCAACTGGACAACTCCACCATATTTCCACAGGAATTATTTAATCAGAGTTAAGCTATTTGTCTTTTTAATCTTTTAGCTATTCTCTGACTGATTATTGAAGTTGGCCCTTCCAGAGTTGTCCAGGTCCAGTTACAGTGAGCATGATTGTGGTTGTGTTCTTAAATTTTATTAAGCTTCATGCGTTCTGGACCAGGAGTTGGATAGTCTCCAGCTCTTCAGCAAGGAGTGGTGGTTTGCAACCATGCTTTGGAACCGCTGAAATTGCAACTAGGGATGACCTGTTGCTAGAATTAGTCCTCGGCTTACTAGAGGCTGATTGACGTTGCTTTTCATTCCCAGTGGTTTGACCACCATCTGATTACGGCTTACGGCCAGCCGCAGATGCAAATCTTATCACGTAATTTTATCCACAGTAGTGTGATTCACTGGTTATGTCTTACACAGCTAGATACAGAAATAAATCTTATCACGCAACCCCAAAATAGTTGACGCCGTAAGAGATGAAGTTCGAGGCTGGATTGTTGAGATAAGAGAAGATTTGTTGCAAAATTTGCTTCAAAGTTTTGTGACAAAACTGGAAATCTGGCGACGTGCTCGAGGTGGACATTATATTCCATTATTAATTCTCATATTTCGACTTCATGTTATTATCACGTAAACTGCAATTGTCAAAAAAGGTATGTGTTTCCAACCAATTTACTCCCTAACCTCAAATTTGCCCTAAAAGTTAAAAGTTCCTCTGATCTCTATCATGACATTGGCGGCACACGTAGCACATAATGCCTTCAAAATGCTGTTTTAATAGGGGAGGTCGGTCCGGAAGGTTGAGAATTAAATTTCCCAAAAAAAAAAAAAATTAATTTTTGATAGACCATTTTTTCGGTGATTCGTAAATTATCTTCCCTGCCCACTGTGCGAAACCTTGGTCGGCCAAGTTCTAATATAAATCCGCCTCAAATACCAAGCACCTGCTTTAGAGGCTCGTTGGCTCTTTTAACCGAACTGTCTCTAGTGAATTAATTGCATGCTAATGGAGAAATGCCTCACCCTGTAATCCACTGAAAGTTCTCTTGCAGATCCTAAACCAAACAAATAGGGACAATTAGGGCTATAACCTCCCTGTAGCTTTAACTTGCAGCCGTTATAGCAAAAATAAAAGAGCTTTTTCGATTCCGTATAAAAGAAGTCTCTGAGTGACAGCGTTAACACCTCAAACATGAAATTTGAGCTACCGAGGCTTCACTGTAAGTGTTCATGCAGTTCAGTTAAATTATAAATAAAAAGTGATATTTAAAAGCTACAAGAACTTAATGTTTGTTGCTAAAAGAATGTTTGAGCAAAATAAAATGGTCACCAATTGCTACTATTCCAAGTCGACTGTGTGGCATCAACGCTAAAAGCAACAGCAGCGTCAAGTCAAAAATAATAAGAAAAACATATACTTAAAAAAGAAGACAGCAGCAACAACAACAACAACAAATACACTCAATTGCAGTTAAATTGAATGCACAAACATTTCAGACAGAAACACACATTTCAAAAACAGCTGTGGTCACTTCAATGCGAAATCAACGGAATGAAGAACGGATGCACATACAAATGAATTAAAACAAGACTTGTCATCTCAGTCAGAAGCTAACTGACACCAAAAAAACACAAAAGACAAAATAGCAACGCCAAATATAAACATTCGAATGCACTCACATACGTTCTGCAATAACGACGTAAATCCATTAAAAATAATTTATGTTTGAGTTGACTTGCTCTGACTACAATCACCACTACTACTGGTATTTTCTTTGACTCCTCAATTTGTGTGCTTGTACTCTACACATTATACGACTTCCTAGTTAATATAAGTGGAGTCTATTTTATACAGGGTGTGTAGAAAATGATATAGGCAAAAGAATATAAACTGTGGGACGATGGACAGTTTATTGTCTTGTAATCATTTTTAATGTTCTTTTGTCGCCAGCTTATTTTGTGATGTCTCTCAAGTCGCTCGTTCGTCCTGCAGTACCATTTATAATTGAGCAAGTGCTCGAGAGTAAAATTGAAAATACTTAGGAGCAACAATAATTTTTGTAAAAAGTCTTTTAGACTTTAAACCCCACAACAATAACGCTACCCTCTCTCTCTCTCTCTATATATAAGAGCTTTTTCGAATTGAGTAGCCATAGTGATTGCTAGTTTATTAAACAAGATGTCATGAGTTCAAATCCCATCAGAAACTTCATTTGGTGAACGAACACAATATTTCAGAGCACATGAAACCCTGATTAGGGAAAGAGAAGTATATGAATATTAGAGCAGCAGCTTGGATGGATGATCAAGATGGTCAAGGTTGATGAGAATATTCAATATAGCAATTGTGTTGATAGTCCACGCATCGTGAGTGTGAGTCCCGTTGAAACGCTAGGCATACAGACAGTATGTGTATTTGTAAAGCTCGAGGAAATATAAAGGCAATCTATTGCCAGACTTAGCGTTGACTCAAATCTAAGGTCGTATGTAAAATTCTTTAAATCTAGAAACAAACAAAAAAAAATCGAATGGCTCCAAGGCTTTAAATGGAAGTGGCAGTGGATTTCTGGCGCATGATCGCTAGACTGGCTCGGAAGTACTCAATTTTAGATGACTCTTACTACCATTTGTGACCGTATATCGGCAATAAAGCAAGCAATGTTGTCTTTCAATCGTTATGAGCTTATTGGCGTAGACTAGCGACTTCACATATCGCCGCAGAAAATTATTTAGCGCCATTAAACCGCACGAGATCCATTTACGTGCAACTATGCGGTTGTCATAAATTTCCTTCAATAAATCAGTTACGGCAAGACTTGTGTGCACAGCAATTAGTCAGTTTTACTATAAGGTCAATTGAAGGTCCAATTTTCGAAGACTTTCCGATTTTGTTATTGAAGACGATTTAAATTTTTATCGTATTACGAAGAGAAGATTCTGGCCAATGCCCACGATGAAGATGCTGCTAGATCTTGTTTCTTTTTGCAAAAATGGCGGTCCTTATTCGTTAATCACATCACGGATTTTGGATTTTAAGGCTGAATTTGATTCGATTGACTCCATACAGACTCTGTCCTTAACATAGCTTTACACAAAAAATAATCACACGATCTGGCTGGCCACTTAACTGCTGATTGTCGTGAAATTATGCGATCTGGTAATTTTCTTTGCAGTAAATTGATCATTTCATTGGCTGTATGACATGTGGCACCGTCCTGTTGTAATCACATAACAGTGATATCCATATCGTCAATAATAAGCCAAAATTGAGTTGCTACCATCACGCGATAGCTCCCCCCGGAGGCACATGATAGTCTTTTTGGAACCTACTATTCCATTTAGACTGGTGTCTTGCGGGGTAAAAGGGAGCCCAGGCCCCTCAAAGGCTAGTAGCAGTCACCTGGACAATCCACATATTTCCACGGGAATCAGTACGCTCGCAGAGTTCACTATTTGTCTCTTGAGACAATTAGCTGTTCTCTGACTGGTTATTGAGGTTGGCCCCTATATGGGAGTATCGTGGTGGTTGTGGTTTCGAGACCCTCGTGAGAGTGAGTCGGATCATTCAAAACGAACACAATAAATGGTTCAGGTCCAGTGAATATGAATGCCGTCGTGCTCTTAATTGTATTAAGCTTCAAGCGTTTTGGACCAGGAGTTGCAAAGTCTCCAACTCTTTAGCAAGGAGTGAAGGCTGCGGCCTACTTCGGGATTTCGAAATTGCTGCTAGGAGTGACCGGAGGATATACATATTCGATGGCCTACTAGGGCGTGAATGACGTTTGCAAATCATTCAAGTGGTTTGACCACCATCTGATTATGACTACCTAGTCGGTGCAAATGTAAATCAAATCACATCATCTTGCGATAGCGTATTCCATGCATTTGCAACCTCACTATCGAAATAAAAAACGGCTCAATCACACCTCCACACCATATAGCGGCGCACTATACAGTGACCTGTTAAGCATACAAAAGCTTCTTAGTAATCGCTCTAAAATTTTCATAAGCCCAAATGCGACAATTTAGCTTGTTGACATACCCTGACAACTGAAAATAGGCTTCGTCTGAAAAGGCGATGTTATCAGAAAAACCTGTCCGTTCTTCCTGCATGAATTAAGTGAATCATGACAATGTGAATAGTCGGTCAGCTTCAATTCGATTTAAATTTTCCTACATGGAAAGTGACAGGAAAGACCTTTGGAGGAAGTTTATTTCCCATACGGACTTGTTCTGCTGCAAAACGAATTTTCCCTTTAAAGCGTAGTGCGATTCACTGGCCAATCAAGCACAAATGGATGTGCTCTCTATGAAAATCTAGTTAAACGCAAAAACCCGCGAGTAGCAGGAACAAGTGCCTTAATTTCGTTAGAGCACTTACCATTGTAGTAACGATAAAACAGTGATATACAATCCACATTGCGTCGATACTCAATAGAGTTGGATACCCTACTGAGCCTCTTGGCTCTCTGCTGTATGCGGTCGAGCAACTGCAAAATAGACTTTGCGGCACCGGTCCATACATGAGAGTTGTATTCCATCTGGAGACGGATATAGGTGCTATAAATACAACGGATATGAGGTGATAAGATTTACATCTGCATCTGGTCGTAAGCCTTAATCAGATGGTGGATCATTACCACTGTGGATAAAATGTAGCGTCATCTTCGCTCTAGAAGGCCTTCGAATACGTTTATACTCCGGTTATTCCTACTTGCAACTTCAAAAGCCCGGAGTAGGCCGCAGCCTTCACTCCTTGCTGAAGAGTCGGCGACTATCTAACTTCTGGTCCAGAACGCAGGAAGCTTAATATAATTAAGGACACGACAGCATTCATACTCGCTGGACCTGGACCATTCATGGTGTTCATTGTGAATGATCCAAACCACAAACTCAAACGAGGACCTCGAAACACACAGCCACCCCGATACTCCCGAAGGGCCTACCTCAATAATCAGTCAGAGAACAGCTAAAGGCCTAAAGAGACAATCAGCGGAACTCTGGGGCTTTTTTGATTCGCGTGAAAATAAAGTGGATTTTCCAGATCCAAACCACAAACTCAAACGAGGACCTCGAAACACACAGCCACCCCGATACTCCCGAAGGGCCTACCTCAATAATCAGTCAGAGAACAGCTAAAGGCCTAAAGAGACAATCAGCGGAACTCTGGGGCTTTACTGATTCGCGTGAAAATAAAGTGGATTTTCCAGTTGGCTCCTACTAGTCTAAGGGGACTGGGCTCCCTTTTACCCCCGTAGATACAAGTCTAGATGGTTGTGTAATCCATAAAGCCTTATAATGTGTCCCGGGGGGTGAATACTATGGATATCGGATGGATTGAATTGTTTTAGAAAATCGAGGCACTTGAAAGCTTGTTTGAAAACCCGAAAAATGTGTTTAGGCCATCGAACATCATACTGAATATTCATGCCAAAAACATCAAGAGCAACAGGTACAGCATCATTTCCGAACAAAGATCTATGCATAAGCATGCAACACGATCCCATTTCGAGATTGTTGCGAGATCTTTTAAATCTTAAGTAGTCGAATTTTCCCCAGGCTGACGCTGTTATAAATTCGGTGATAATCCGGCAACGACTGGTTTTTTTTTAATTTTTATGCAAACGAAGTCTCTTTCAATAATTCCACATAAATTAAAAATATCGTAACAACTCGCAGTAACATATTATTTTTGCCGCACCCTGTATATAATTTAACTTATTGTTACTGCTGTTACTATTGTTTTTGTGTGTGTATGTGTGTGTATGCCTTTGTCTATGCTTTTCTTTTAGTTACGCTTTAATATCAAAAACTAGCTACTGCTACTCACATCGCCAGTTAATCGATAATGTTTGTATGCCTGCTTTAAAAGATTTCGATAATGATAACGTTTATTAACTGTTGTTGTCGCTGTTGTTGTTGCTGCTGCTGTTGTTTACTTGCAACAATAGAAGAATAAGAAACAGCACGTCCATATTGATTTTGTACTCATTAACTTATTTACTCTCATTTGAAAAGTGAAGTGAGTTTATAGGAAATTACAAGAGCATTTAATTGTATTGTTATTATTGTTTTATATTTATATGTGTGTGTGTATGTATGTGCGTACTGTGCGGCGTAAGTGTTTGTGTGACTGCTTTAGACGTTTCATTGAACTTTTAAGGAGATTTTTATTTTTTGCATGGAAAACACAATAATAATAATAATAATAAAACGGTTTTAATCTTTAGACATCATGAGTTATAATAAATAATACAAATAAAATAAATAAAAAAGAAAAGAAAAGTTTAAATTGAAATTAATTAAAATTTATTTAAAGTGAAACGTCGTTGTTGTAAACTTTAATCGCTAATTTTACAGTTGAAGACGAATAGCGAGAGGTTCCAGCGTACAAAAGAACACAATTTATCGAATTATTTTCATGCTCATTGCAGCTTATAGACTTTTCTAAAATTTGCAGAAAATTGAAAATTTGATTATACAGGATATTTTTATAGAGGTATAGAATTGTGTAATCTAATCTGGAGATCCAATTTTCGTTCATTCTTTTCAACATTTGCGGCTGCATATCGTTAATAATATGACGAATGCGGTTCTCCAACTGTTAATCCATTTCGGGCTTATCGATGTAGACTCGCGACTTTACATAACCCCATAGCAAATAGTCAAGCGGCGTTAAATCGCACGATCTTGAAGGCCATTTAACGAATGAGAAACATAAAACTGTGAGGTTATCAAACGTTCCCTACAATTAATCAATTATGGCATGAGCTGTGTAACATGTTGTAACGTGTTTTTGGAACCACAGCTCCTGCAAATCGTGCATGACTTTATAGCCATCACCATTGTCTATAACGTTCTTACCAGCATGATTTTTAAACTAGCACACACCACTGATTCCACCAACCTATAAGCAACATCAAACATACATTTTCTGAATACAACAGTATAACAATATGGACTTAAGGATTGTCATCACATCAAAAGCGGCCGATTTGCTTATTGACGTATTCATGCAAGCAAAAGTAAGCTTTATCGCTAAACAAAATTCGCTTATGAAAATGCACCAATCTTGTTTTAGGCTCCAATTTGCACAATTTCAAAGCCTTAATCTATAACTAAAAGTACTTTTTTTAAAAGTACTTTTTATAAAAGTATTTTTTTTAACTATATTCTTTAAAAGTACTTTTTATAAAAGTATTTTTTTTAAGTACTTTTTCCAAAAGTACTTTTCTTAAAAGTACTTAGTTAAAGTATTTTTTTAAGTTTCATTTTAACTCACTATTTGAAAGCTGTTTTGAAAATAATTATTTGAAAGTACTTTTTGCAAAAGTACTTTTCCCAAAAGTACTTTTTTAATTATTTTTTTACGTTTTTAAATTACTTTTTAAAACTTGGTTTTGTACTTCTTCCATAAGTACTTTTCCTAAAAGTACTTATTTAAAGTATTTTTTTGTTACGTTTTTAAATTACTTTTTAAAAGTTGGTTTGAAAATAATTGTTTGTACTTTGTCTATAAGTAGTTTTCCCAAAAGTACTTATTTAAAGTATTTTTTTTTTGTTACGTTTTTAAATTACTTTTTTACTTTTTTTTTTGTTACGTTCTTAAATTACTTTTTAAAAGTAGCTTTGAAAATAATTATTTGAAAGTACTTTTTCCAAAAGTACTTTTCTTAAAAGTACTTATTTAAAGTTTTTTTTTTGTTACGTTCTTAAATTACTTTCTAAAAGTTGCTTTGAAAATAATTATTTGAAAGTACATTTTCCAAAAGTACTTTTCCCAAAAGTACTTTTTTGAAGTATTTTTTTTGTTACGTTTTTAGATTACTTTTTTAAAGTTGGTTTGAAAAAAATTGTTTGTACTTTTTCCATAAGTACTTTTCTTAAAAGTACTTATTTAAAGTATTTTTTTTGTTACGTTCTTAAATTACGTTTTAAAAGTTGCTTTGGAAATAATTATTTGAAAGTACTTTTTCTAAAAGTACTTTTCTTAACAGTACTCATTTAAAGTATTTTTTTTTCTTACGTTCTTAAATTACTTTTTAAAAGTTACTTTAAAAATAATTATTTGAAAGTACTTTTTCCAAAAGTACTTTTTCCAAAAGTACTTTATTGAAGTATTTTTTTGTTACGTTTTTAAATTACTTTTTTAAAGTTGGTTTGAAAAAAATTGTTTGTACTTTTTACATAAGTACTTTTCTTAAAAGTACTTATTTAAAGTATTTTTTTTTGTTACGTTCTTAAATTACTTTTTAAAAGTTGCTTTGAAAATAATTATTTGAAAGTACTTTTTCCAAAAGTACTTTTTTAAAGTATTTTTTTAAGTTATGTTTTTAAATTACTTTTTAAAAGTTGTTTTGAAAATAATTATTTGAAAGTACTTTTTCCATAAGTACTTTTCTTAAAAGTACTTATTTAAAGTATTTTTTTTTTGTTACGTTTTTAAATTACTTTTTAAAAGTTGTTTTGAAAAAAAGTACTTGAAAGTACTTTATCCAAAAAAATTTTTACCAAAAGTACTTTTCTGAATTGTTTTTTAAGTTTCGTTTTTAAATTACTGTTTTAAAAGTTGTTTTGAAAATAATTATTTTAAAAGGGAATTTTATCAGAATAAAAAAGGATAAAAAGCACTCAAAATTCTTATGAAAATGGAAATCAACAGCAATCTTGTGTCGGGCCGCAATTTGCATAATTTGAAAGCGAAACTATTTATGTATATTGAAACGCCAATTCAAGCAAAAATTAATCACTTGACAGATAATAAAATTGACTGCCAGTTAAAAAAGCATATCTAAATAATGGCAATGAAATTCAGAAAAGTACTTTTCGTAAAAAGACTTTTTCCAACAGAACTTTTCCCAAAAGTATTATTTAAATCATTTTTTTAAGTTTCGTTTTTAAATTAATTTTTAATTTTGAAAATAATTATTTGAAAGCGAATTTTATCAGAATATGTATAATTTGTTCAAAAAGCACTCAAAATTCTTGAGGCCCAATTTGCATAAATTGCAAGCGTTGTTCCGTTGCGATACTATTCATACTGAAATGCCAACCCAAGCTAAACACATAAATCACTTGACAGCTGACAAGAATGGCCGCCAGTTAAAAAAGCATGTCTAAATAAGGCGACGATATTCAGAAAGTACCTTTCCTAAAAGTACTTTTTTTAAGTATTTTTTTAAGTTACGTTTTTTAAGTTACTTTTTGAAAGTTGTTCTGAAATTAATTGTTTGAAATCGGATTTTTATCAGAATATAATTTTTTCAAGAGGCACTCAAAATTCTTATCAAAATGGAAATCAATAGCAATCTTATTTTGGGTCCCAATTATTAAATTTTGAAAGCGTTGTAAAAAAAAACGTGTCTTTACTTTTTCCATATATATTTTTCTTGTAAGTACTCTTTCCAAATGTACTTTTGGTGAAAGTACTTTTTACAAAAGTACTTTTCTTAAAAGTACTTTTTCCAAAAGTACTTTTCATAAAAAATACTTTTCCTTAAAGTATTTTTCCTAATAATCCCTTTTCTAAAAGTACCCTATTTTAAGGTACTTTGCCTAAAAGTACTTTTAGTAAAAGTAGTTTTTTTAGTACTTGTATTAAATTACTTTTTAAAGGTTGTTTTGAAAATAATTTTTTGAAAGGGATTTTTATCATGTTATCTTTTGAAAAGTTCCTCTCTCTGACAAAAACACATTTTCTCCTGTTTTTAAGAGAGTGACATGTACTTCATTTTTCCATTCTATATGTAAGAGCATACCTTTGTTCAACAGTAATTGGAAAAGACTTTCTAGTGTTGAAATTAAAACTTTTGAAACACTAAAAATGAAAATATAAAATGTAACGTTTATTTAACTGTAGAAAGTTTATCATTAAGAATATGAGGGTGTCCAATTTAGTATTGCGGTGGCTTTAAGATTATTATCTCTGCCATCAAAAATTACTGTAAAATGGAATGAATAAAAATGGAAAGAATATGTATATGGATGGAACTCATTTGCTTTCCTCTATTTATTTTTTTCAACAGCACAGAATTGATTTGGTCTATTCTAAGCTTGAGCATGTTTAGCTAGAATTTTGTTGTTTTTTTTTTTTTTGCTTTGAAAAATGGCTCGTTTTCGTTATCTAGAAAATATCCACAATCCTAATTAGAGTTTACCTCTTTTTTTTTCTTTTGTTTTATTTTTGTTGTTGTTGTTTTGTGGTTACGTTGGTGTCATGTCGTTTTTCCAACAGTGATTGGATAAACCACAGAAAATTATACTTTTAATCTGCTGCTACTAGAGTCAATGTGTTTGCATGTTTTATTTGACAAGTTGCTGAAAAGGGCTTTTATAATGTGCAAAATTTTCCATTTTTTTTCCTTAAAGCCAAACACGAATATTGGTTTAACCCATTTAAGAGTATGTGTTGTTGGTATTCAGGTCAGAATACATGTATGAATATTTAGCATAAGAAAACGATATTTTCTTTAAATAAAATTTAGTAAAATTTATTTCGAAGTGCTTTTAATATATTTAATATATTTACAATTTTACAAAATTTCTTTTCATAATATTACAAAACATTTGAGCCTCATAAGGAGTCCAAAAGTATGACTCAAGTTCCTTTCTTGGTGTGCACTAGTTAATATAATTTTTTTTCATAAAAATTATTTTCTTCAGAGCTACTGGGGCTCAAATACATATATATTTTTGTTATTTCCTTTGTCAGTAATTATTAAAATTACATTTTAAAAAAAATTATTAAAATTTAATAAGTTTTATTCGATTAATTATTCGAATAAAAAATTAATCGGTTATCGAATTTTTTTTTTTTTGTAACTTTTGTTACATTTTTTCAAGTTACATATTCAGCATTTATTAAATTGCTTTAATATTAAATGTTTATTCGCTTAATTATTCGAATAAACATGATTCGATTAGTTAATGGTAGAATTTTTTTTTTGAAATTTATTATTGTTATATACGCAAAATCATCAAAATTTTTTAAAAAAATAAATAATCGATTAGTTAATAAAAAAAATTTAATAAAACGATAAATAATCGATTATTTCAGTTTTTTCTTTAATTTGGTTGTTTAAAAATGTCGCATCATCCTTCAAAATTTTCGGCTTCAATACGGCACAGTGTTGGCGAATGAATAGCACACTTATAAAACTTTACCAATAAAAATTAAAAAATACAATCGAGTTTATTTAAATAAGACACTTAAAAAGAAAGAAATTCATTAAAAGAAGCAATTTTTACTTACTTAAAAACTTAACCAACTTTATCACTGCCGACACGAATTTTTTTCGGGCCAAAAATGTGGTCAGTGATCGCTGCAATCGTTTTCTTTTATCCAACACGTGGTAAAACGATTTTTTCGCTTATTTAAAAATTAAATAGCAAACTCTGAAATTTATATATTCATTTTCTGCAAGACTAGCATAACTCCACAAAAGTGCTGGAACACATTATAGCCGTGACTTAATTATTTTGTTTATATTTATTAAAAATTTCTTTGGAATACCTAAATGCACAGCTACTTCAACAGTCAGAACTATTTCATTATATTTTAAAGTAGTAAAAAGCAATGCAAAATTTTGAATTTATGACGTTTTATTAGAAAGGCAGTGGCTGTTTTGTTCGTCATAATACATTTTACAATTCATTTTATTTTGTGCAAATTTCAAAAAAAAAATTTAAATGCAAAAAATTTATATAAATTAATTTTTTATTAATTTTAATATTTCAAATTTGTGGTTCAATTTTTTTCTTTTAATAATTTTTTTAATTTTTTTTTATATTTTCTTCAAAGACATAATTGTTCAGCTTTTAAGCTGTAAACGACAGAAAGTTTCATTTTAAAATGAATTGAACAAAATCTTTGATATCAATAGCAAACCGCAAATGGGTCAATAAGATGATGCATCAATGCGAGTACTTCTTGTTGTTATTGTTATTGTATTAAAAATATAAAATTTAATTAATTTTTGCTTTAAGATTAATCACTCATATTTTTTTAATTTTACATTTAGTGCGCCATAAATGCAAGTATGTGAATATATTTTGCAGAAAAATACTAAAAGTTAGTTTAAAAATTTAGGAATTTAATAATTATTATTCGATTAATTATTCGACTAATTATTCGATTAATTATTCGAATAAAAAGTTAATCGTTAGTCAAATAGTGTTCATGAATGGTTATATTAAAAAATAATTTTTTTAGAATTACACATTCAGTATTAGTTAAATTGTTTCAACACCAAATGATTAATCGATTAATTATTCGAATAAATATGATTCGAGTATAAATTTGTTTAAAAGTTTGTTATAGTTTAAGTATGAAATTTTATTCAATTTATTAAAAGAAAATTATCGATTATCGATTATAATTTTTTTCATAATTTTGCAAGTTTTAAATTTATGTTTTGCTTCTTTTAAAAATTAACCATATTAGAATTGCAGATTAGTTATTTTAAAAATTTGAGAATCGAATAAGAAATTCATCGTTAGTCATATTGTTTTCGTGATTTTGGTTATATTTAAAAATAATATTTTTAAAATTACAGATTCAGTATTCCTTAAATTGTTTTAATAAAAAATAATTAATCGATTAATTATTCCAATAAATATAATTCTATTATAAATAATTTTTAATTTTGTTATAGTCTAAGTAGGAAATTTTATTTTATTTATTAAAAAAATAAATAATCGATTATCAATTATTATTTTATTTTTGGTGTTTAAAAAGCATGCAGGTTTTAAATTTATGGTTGTTGTACAAAACAGTGCAGATTCTTTTTTAAAATAACTACTTTAGAATTATAGAGTAGTTAGTTTAAAAATTAAGGAATTTAATAATTATTATTCGATTAATGATTCGAATAATTATTCGATTAATTATTCGAATAATTATTCGATTAATTATTCGAATAAAAAGTTAAAAAGGATATAAGCTTCGAATTTATGGTTGTGGTACAATACAGCGCTAGTTCTTTTAAAAAATAACTATTTTAGATTAGTTAGTTTAAAATTTTAGGAATTTAATAATTATTACTCGATTAATTATTCGAATAAAAAATTAATCTTTAGTTAAATTTATTTGATGATTATGGTTATATCTAAAAATATTTTTTTTTAGAATTACTCATTCAATATTCGGTAAACTGTTTCAATGATTAATCGATTTATTATTCGATTAAATATGATTCGAATATAAATAATTTTTAAAAGTTTGTTTGAATTTAAGCTTAAAATTTTATTTAATTTATCAAAAAAAAAACAAAAAAAATAACCGATTATTTATTTTTTTCCAAAATATTGGTGTTTAAAAATTTATGGTTGTATACACATACAGTGTTGTTTTTTTTAAAAAATAACCAATTGCAGATTAAAAATTAAAAACACTTCGAAATTATTTGACTAATTACTCGAATAAAAATGCAATAAGCATAAATTATTAAATAAATAGGTTGAACAAATTATTCGATTAACTAAATTATGTGTGTTTTTTTTACTTAATAAAGGGTACAATAAAATTACTTAATTAAAACTACTAAATAATTAAATATTTAATTGATTATTCGAATAAAAATTAGTTGAAAAAAAATTAATCGAATAACTAAATTATTCGTGTGCAATTTCTTTTATAAAATAAATAGTAAAATGAAATTATTTAATTTAAACAAAAAAAAAAAACATTCGTATAATTATTCGAATAAAAGTTAATCGATTGATTGAAAAAAATTTTTTTTATATTTTTTTAGAAGCGTAATATGCAGATTAAAAATTTGTTACAAAAAAAATTATTCGAATATCCATTATTTATCTGCAACTATACGTTAAAGAAATAACACTTTTCTACACTAAAAATTATTGGTTACTCCTTGTATTACCAAAATTCTTTTACCACTAGTGTGTCTATACACCCCTCACACTCTTCTAATGCAGCAATTTGAAAAACTCACTCAATGAACCATTGGATAGGAAAGGCATCATTTTATCAGAAGAAAAAATATCGAATTAAAGGTATTTATGAAGGCAAGCAAAGTGAAAGTGCCAAGTATTCGTATTTTTAAATATTTCCAAAAGATAAACAAACGAAATTGCAACGTTAAACGTTTTTCCATTTGTTATTTTTGTTATTCCGGTCTTTTGTGAAATCTTTGAAACTTTAAACAAAAACAAAAACCAAAGATGTATTTCACTTAAAATACTTTTACAGAATATAAAAATGAAATTGTTGTTGCTGTTGTTGTTAAATAAAAAATTAATTACCGAGTGACAGTTTCACTACTAAAATTACGAACTAAACAAAACAGAAAAATTAAAATTTTAACACACCTATTTACTATTCAATAAATACACACACACACACAAACTCCTGACAGTTTTGCAAAAAAGTACAATTACTTTTTTAACCAAAACAAGGCAGCATCGTAAACTTAGATCCAATCAGCCAACCGTGATAAAGTAAAAGGTATAACTGTAAGTACTAACAACATCTACAACAACAAAAATATGAATAAAATGACTAAATTGAAATAGAAAACGACACAGTACGTTTTATAGATTTGCAAAAAAAAAAAAAAAAACAACAAAAAAAGTGAAAAAGTACCTTAAACAAAAATTTTTTTCCTCATAAGTAGACCTTGCCCAAAAATTGTCTCTTACAAAAAGTTACCTTTTACAAATTACTGTTTTAGAATTCAATAATTAAAACAACTTTTTTATCTTTTAGGACAAAATATTTTTCAAAAAGAACCTTTTAAAAAAGTACTTTTTAAACAAGTAACTTTATAGAAAAGTCCTTTTTCTAAAACAAAGTTTCAAAATTAAATCATAAAAAACTAATAATTGTTACGAAAAGTAACAAAGATAGTTTGTATAAAAATTGTCCTTTACGAAAAAGTACTGTTTTCAAAATATTGTTCTAAAACAAAATTTTTAAAATGCCTTTCTAAAAAAGTATCTTTTGGAACGAAAATGGTATAAATTTCCTGTTAGGAAATCATGTTTTTAATTAAGTACTTTTCAAAAAAGTTCTTGTTTTTAACAAGTTCCCTTTTAGAAAAGTACTTTTTCAAAAAAGAAGCTTTTTTTTAAACAAAGTTTTAAAAATAAATAAATAAAAGCTAATAAGTATTAAAAAACAAAAAAAAAAAAAAACAAATAGGCCTTGCATAAAAATTGTCTTTTACGAAAAAGTACCTTTTACAAAATACTGTTTTTAAAATAAATTTTTAAAACTGCATTTCTGAAAAAGTATGTTTTGAAACGAAAATTAAGCAAATGGGATATCTATTTTTTCCCAAAAATTATCTTTTTAAGAAGTAAATTTTAACGAGTGCCATTTTAGAAAAGCACCTTTTCAAAAAATTAACTCATTTAAAACAAGGTTTAAAAAACAATTTATAAAAAGCTAATAACTGTTACGAAAAGCAACAAATGTTCCTTGCATATTTCCCGTTGGAAAATCTATCTTTCTAAAAAAAAGTACTTTAAAAAAGTACCTTTTCAAAAAAGTACTTTTTCAAAAAAATTATCTTTTTTAAAAAAGATTTAAATATTAATTAATTAACAAGTGCCTTTTTAGAAAAGTACCTTTTCAAAAAATTAACTCATTTAAAACAAGGTTTCAAAAACAATTTATAAAAAGCTAATAACTCTTAAGAAAAGCAACAAATGTTCCGTGCAAATTTCCCGTTGGAAAATCTATCTTTTAAAAAAAATATTTACGAAAAAGTACTTTAAAAAATAATACTATAAAAAAAGTACTTTAAAAAAGTACCTTTTCAAAAGAAGTATCTTTTTTTAAGAAAGTTTCAAAAATTAATTGATTAACAAGTGCCTTTTTAGAAAAGTACCTTTTCCAAAAAAAGTCAAATGTTCCTTGCAAATTTTCCGTTGAAAAATCGATCTTTTTAAAAAAGTACTTTTAAAAAAAAGTACCTTTTCAAAAAACTTACCTTTGCAAAAAAATACCTTTTTTTTAAAAAGTTTCCAAAAATTATAAATAAAGAGCTAATAGCTGTTGGAAAAGGAACTTTCAAGAAATAAATAAATAAAGAAGAAAGAAAGTTTGGAATGAAAAGTCATTTTCAAAAACACCATTATCAGAAAAATAGTGTTTGCCTAAACGCCTTTAAAATAAACTGTTCTGTAGAAAAACGCAATTTTTTAAGCCCATTGTAACGCTTCCTAAATTGTTGTTGCCTTTTTTTTTGCGGTAACACAAAAATCAGCTAACACTAATTAAAGCTAAATCAAACAATAAATATCGCAAATTTATCGTTGCTATAACACGTATTTGAATGCGTGTGTAGTTGTGTATGTGTGTGTGTAGGAGGCGGGGAGTGTTTGCTTGATCAAAATAATTGTTAAATGTTTTTTGTTTGTTGCAAATTTTTGCAATATTTTAAAGACTTAATTTATCAATAAATAATTTTTTAACAAGCGTTGAAAGAAATTAATATATTTTTTTTAATTAAAGTCTTTAAAATTGTGTGTGTGTGTGTGTGTGTGTGTGTATGTGTGTATTTAGCATTAATATTTTTTCTTCAAATTCAAAATAATATTAAGGGAAATTATAAAATTGATTTTTCGCTAATTCTTTATTTTACAAAATGCATTTTCAATGTTAACTATGAGTCATAACATTTAATGCATTTCATTAAATCAACGTGCTTTTTGTTGTTGTTGTTGTTGTTATTCGAGAATCATTTTTCAATTACAATAAACAAATATATTATTTCAGTTAGCGGCATGACTTTTGTAGAATTTTGGAAGTATGAGTCAAATGTTAAATACATATATAAAATAGTGACTGTCTATTGCGTAATACCAAAATTTAATTTGAGGTTATGTGTGTTATAAAAATTAATTTTCGCCTGGGATTATTAAAAATTACACGATACGGGATTTATAAATATAAGCAATAATCTGAGCAAAATTTAGTGAAATAAGACCAGCCGTGAAAAATTTAAACAATCGTGAAATAAGACCCACGTAAAAGTACAGGGTGTCCGCTGCTTTGAATGGATCTTATATTGATACATGATTTATTTAATGTCGGCAATTATTTTTGGAATACAATATCAGATAAAGTCCGCCTCTGTTAGCCTCACAAATACGAGCCCGTTTGAGCACATTTTACGCGGTGTTTCATTAATTTCATCACGAATATTTTGTGGAGTTACTCAAGCATTTCTGGTTTATTTGGATAAACCTTACTTTTTAAATATCCCCTCATAGACCGGAGCAGTCAAAACAATGGACCGTAGAGGCTAATAACATCACCATTTCTTGAAATAACTTGTGGTCAAAGTTGTTCTTTGAAGACCAAGTTTCTAAGCACGGCGTCGATTTGAGGTTGATAGATTGTTTTTAACACTTTCTTGAGCAGCAGTAATGTTTTCAGCCAATCTTCCAGAACGTTGTAGTCCATGCTTGCCCTGTTACCTAAAGAGCGTCTTTCTTCGAAATCATTCACTACACGATAAATAAAGCCTTTTGTTGACACGTTGTCTCTCCTAAAAAATTCACGTAACTTTCTCATCGTCACAGTAATCAATGATTGATTTTGATAAAATGTTTTAACGATTATTCGATTAATTATTCGTTTAATTATTCGAATAAAAATTATTCGATCATTATCATTTATTAAGCATAATTTTTCTGTAGAATTTTTGTATAACAAAATTACAAATGATGAAATTTTTTTTATAAGAAAATACTCTGCGAATGAATTATGACACGAAATTTTTTTCGTAGAATTTTGCCCTAGATGACATAATATTTTTTGCAGCATATTAATAACTGATGAAATTTTCTATAGAAAATGTATAACTGTTGCCAATGATAATCTGGCAAAGTAACCATTAGGTAAGAGTAGAATAACACAGCATTATTTCTTTTAGAAAGAAATTTAAATATTTAATATTATTCTATCTATAAGACGATAATGTTATAAAACGAAAGAAAAAATGAGTATAAAAATAAAGAATGACTTAAAGAAAGCACTCTGAAAATAAGCTGATAAAATTCGTATAACTGTTTAAGAGAGTCTCAATATTTAGGGGTATGCTTTATATTCAAAGTTAAAAATGGTGGATTAAGTATAAAATATAAGTATAAAATCCAAGTATAAAATAAAAGTATAAAATATAAGTGTAAAGTATAAATCTATATTTTAAGAACAGCATGATATTTATATTTATGTTTAAATTAGCCGAAGAGTAGAATATAAGAAGCGTGTTATTGTAGTTTAAAAAAGTCTAAATATTAGCGGGTATTTTTTCTACTAAAAACGGATCCTGTATAAGTCGGTGAAATTTTTTATAACAGTTTACGAGAGTCTCAATATTTACGGATGTTCTTTATATTAAAAGTTAAAAATGGTGGATTAAGTATAAAATCCATGTATAAAATAAAAGTATAAAGTATAAATCTATATTTTAAGAACAGCATTATATTTATATTTATAATAAATTAGCCGAAGAGTTTAAAACTAATAATCGTGGTTTAAGCAATTACGGTATTCTATCTATTAAAGTTAAAAATGGATCTTCCCTAAGTTGATGAAATTCTTATGGCAGTTTAAGAGAGTTGCAATATTAACGGATATTCTTTATATTAAAAGTTAAAAATGGAGGATTAAGTATAAAATATAAGTATAAGATCCTAGTATAAAATAAAAGTATAAAGTATAAAATATAAGTATAAAGTATAAAATATAATTATAAAGTATAAATCTATATTTTAAGAACAACATGATATTTATATTTATAATAAATGAAGAGTATAAAACTAATATAAATAGCGCGATATTATAGTTTAAGAATGCTTAAGTATTTTTTCTATTAAAAGTTAAAAATGAATCCCCTAAAAGTTGATGAAATTTTTATAACAGTTTAAGACAGTACAAAATATAGGTATAAAATATAAGTATAAAATATAATTATAAAGTTTAAAATATAAAAAATAAGTATAAAGCATAAAATATAAGTGTAAAGTATAAAATATAAGTATAAATCTACATGATATTTGTATTTATAATAAATTAGCTGAAGAGTATAAAACTAAAGTTATAATATGAGAAGCATGGCATTGCAGTTTAAGAGAGTGTCAATATTTACGAGTATTCTTTATATTAAAAGTTATAAATTGAGGATTAAGTATAATATAAGGGTATAACACCCAGGTATAAAATGTAAATTTAAAGTATAAAATATAAGTATAAATTATAAATCTATATTTTAAGAGCAGCATGATACACGTATTAATAATAAATTAGCCGAAGAGTATAAAACTAGCGTTATAATATGAAAAGAAAGCTTAATATTGTAGTGCTAGGCTGTATAACAAATGAAAGCAGGAGAGTTTTAAAAGAAGTACTTCGCTTTATTTTATGCTATAAATAAGTAAGTTTTTTCAAACATTTTAAACTTTAAAAATTTTTGTTTGTGTAATGTTTTATGAATAAATTTCTATAAAATATACTTTTACTTTTATTATAATTGTTTTGGAAAAGGTAGCAACATTTTATATGACAAGTAGCCAGACAGCTTTGCTTAAAGCACGTGCAAAATTTTTTTATAGAAATTACTAGAATTTTTTTTCGTAGACTGCTGGTGCCATTTGTTAAAGGAAAAGTAGCAAGTTCTCCTATTTTTGTTACTTTTGTTTAACTTTCTCAATAAAATTTATTTGTTGACCTTTTTCATAAATTTAGTTTTAGCCATGTCTACTAACATTTGCAATGAAGACTTAATTTCCCAGCATTTGGCTTAAAGCCAACTTTTGAGACTTCATTTGTTTTTAATAAAAGTAAGGCATAACATTGTATAAGTAAAAAATAAAAATCAATAAAACATGTCCAATAATTACAGGAATAGCAGCAAAATTTTGTTTTTAAAATTATGTATAATAAAATTATGCCTTAAAGTAGGCTTCAATTTATAGGATTTTAAATAAAATGCTTAAATTATTACTTAATATATTTTTCTTTTAATTATTCATTAAACTTACTCTTTAAATAGAAACTAATTTATTTTTAGCCAAATAGACTTGATGGAAAATTGCGAAATCCTTCAGAAAGACATCATAAATTGGTAGGAGTAAGACTTGCTTCACTACTCAATATGTATCCGTATCCAATGTCGGTAAAAATTTCGGTGGCAGTAGACTATTTACTTTCTCTCAAAGCCATTTGGCTTTATTAAAAGGAAAGGAATCTGAAGCCCACATACATAAATGGTCGCCCACAGATATCAAGCGTAGGATAAATATAATACATAGAATAAATTAATATTTCAGAAAAGAACGACTGATGTAATTTTTTAATAAAAGAAATTACGTCTGATGAAATTTTTCTTAGAATAAGAATTCTAAATGATTAACAGGAAAATTATGGCGAATAAAATTTTTTAGAATAAACAATATGACTGATGAAAATATTCTACCTTAAAATTATGATTGACGAAATTTATTTATAATATAACTATAACTGTTGAAATTTTTTATAAAAAAAATCATGACTGACAGAATTTTTTTTAGAATTTTTTATAAAAAATCATGAATTCAAAAATTTTCTATAAAAACTGTTTATCAGTCCTAAAATTTTGTTAAAAAATTTTTAAACAAAATTTCATTCTGTTTTCTATAGATAATTTATGAAGGATGAAGCTTGATAACGATATGACTGATGAAAATATTCTACCTAAAAATTATGACTGACGAAATTTTTTTTATAATATAATTATAACTGATGATATTCACAAAAAACTGTCATAAAAAAATTTTATAAAAAATTTTCATCAGTCCTAAAATTTTGTTAAGAAATGGTTTAGCAAAATT
The DNA here is from genome assembly GCA_030448955.1 of Trichopoda pennipes. Lineage (NCBI taxonomy): Eukaryota > Metazoa > Arthropoda > Insecta > Diptera > Tachinidae > Trichopoda > Trichopoda pennipes. The sequence continues at coordinate 4,192,742 of JASKUP010000021.1, read as the reverse complement.
TCACAAAGAAAATTTCTATAGAAAATTTATAACGAATAAGAATGACACATTTTCTACACAAACATTATGACTAATGAAAGTTTACTATAAACAAATTACGATTGGTGATTTGGCTCTAGAAAAATTATGACTGACAAAAAACTGTCATAAAAAAATTTTATAAAAAATTTTCATCAGTCCTAAAATTTTGTTATAAAATTGTTTAGCAAAATTTCACAAAGAAAATTTCTATAAAAAAATTATAAAGGATAAAAATGACACATTTTCTACACAAGCATTATGACTAATAAAAAATTTACTATAAACAAATTACGACTGCTGAAAAGTTGCTCTAGAAAAATTATGGCGCATTTTTTTGTACATTATAAATTATGATTGATGAGATTATATTATAAACAAAATTATGACATGAAATTTTCAATAAAAATTTTAGAATTCATAAACATTTTTCATAATAGTTTTAGGACTGATGAAGTTTTTTTTATAAAATTTTATGACTAATTTTTGTTAGAAAATTTAGGAGAAAATTATGATTTATTTTGTAAAAGCGATTAAGAGATGAAATTTTTTTATGATAATTTTAGAAATGATGAAAATTTTTTATATAAAACTTTTATGAGTTTTTGTGAAATTTTTTTTAAAAACTTTAGAACTGATGAACATTTTTAATACAAGGTGGCGCAAAAATATCCTTCCGATGTTTTTTGGCTGTAATTAAAAAAATAAATGAAAAACTTTGATTCTTCTTGTGGATTATTTTTATTTGGTCTTTTAATTTTTTTACATCAAGTCGAGAATATGATGTCATGTAAATGGCCGCCGCCACAGTTGATTGTCATTTGAGCCCTTTTTATGGCATTTTCCGTCACTTTGGCCAAAACTTCCGGCGATAGGTCCTCACATTCTTGACGGATATTGTCTTTAAGAGCTGCAAGAGTCTGAGGCTTGTTGACATAAACCCGCGACTTCAAAAAGCCCCACAAAACACGATGAAAAAATCTTAACTGACAACGTTCACCATTTTTTAATTCACTAAATTTATGTCATTTTAATTAAAACAAAAAAAAAAAAAAGAACGTGAGAATTAATTTGCACAACCATGAACGTCTTTAAGTATGTTATGGCGAATTAAATACAAATAACGTTGGATTTAACAAACAACTATTTTGCAATCTTAACTTAAAAACTTGACATTTGTATTTAAAACACAAGTGCATGAGAAGGAAAAATAAATTATTTTACGGCCATGGAAATAAAAAAAGAATTATTTGAAAATAGAGTTTAACTTATTGCAGGGGCAATGCTTTAGAATAATATTATTTCCTTGTACGTATACCTGCCCCCTTTACTATCGTCTCTAGTTCAACTATTTATGATTTTGTACACCATTTAGCAGCATAACCAGGAAACTATGATAATGACACGGAAGTTGAACAGCGAATACAAAAGTTTTATTTTTTCTAACGTCATATTGCAATTGTTGCTGTAGTTGACAGTTAGACAAAGAGACTTTTAAGTTTATGTCAGCATTTGTTGTTGATTTTTTTTTTTATTTCTTCATTTATCAACTTCAGTCTGGTACTATTCAAACAAGGTAAAATGAAAAAGAATTTTTAATTAGTAGCAGTAGTGTAGTGTAGTCGGTCAAAGAAGTTGGGGTGAGTGACAGATAGGGTGACAAATAAGTGGAAACAGCCAACAAAAATTGTGCAAGAGAAAGGAAAACATTTAAATAATGTGCTTGTGATTAGAAACCAGGTAATGGCTTGCTTAGCCAAGGCATACAAAAACACTTACATTAACCCCTTAAGAAGTTTTAATTATTAAGGCTGCATTAAATGTTGCATACTTCAGGGATTATTTTGAAAGATGTTTTCAAAGCATAAGCTAAACAAATCAAGTCCTTAAGAAATCTTAGCATCTCAAAATCAATGCATGTTTTAAATAAAATTACTTAAGTAAGATTTTTTGAAATATTCAATATTCAACTATTTTTAGCTGTTTAGAAAGTACCGTCCCCGGTTCAATAAGTCCCAGACTTTTTGAATGAAACACAGTTTTTGTTTGCAAAACAAAAATTTAGTTTTCAACATTATCTCCTTTTTACTCAATACACTTAGTCCAACATTTCTCTAGTTTTTGTATCGCTTCCAAAAAAAAAAGCATTTTTCGAGGTCCTTAAAATAGGCATTTGTTTCGTCAATAATTTCATTGTTGGAACTAAAACTTTTGCCATCGCGCCATTTCATTAGTTTTAGAAATAAGAAGTAGTCAACTAGGGGGCGCTAAATCCAGAGAATACAGCTGATAAGGTATCAATTGGTAGCCCAATTCATAGAGTTTTGCCATTGACATTCCACACGTGTGTACCCGTGCATTATCTGGATGCAAAAAAAAAAAAACTTTTCTTATGCCCATATGCGGTCGTTTTCTTTTCCAATTCTCATTAAGTCATTCTAATAAGTTGGCGTAATATTCATCGTTTATTGTTTTCCCCTTTTGAAGGTAATGTGGATGTGGATTATCCCCTGTATATCCCCAAAAACTGCTGCCACCACCTTATTGGCCGACAAACTTACCTTGGCCTTCTACGGAGCACGTTCACTCGGAGAAACCCATTGTTTAAATTGCTGCTTGATCTCCGGAGTACAGTAATGGATCCATGTTTCATCTACAGTTACCAAACGCCGCAAAACCTAATTGCGATTGCGGTTAAACAACTCCACACAATCCTTTGCAGTTGTCACACATATACGTTTATGGTCAATTGAGAGCAAACGCAACACCCATCTTGCAGACAACTTTCTTAAACCCAGCTGAAAATTTAAAATCGAAACCACACTTCTACATGAAATGCCTATGGAGTCATGAAATCATGAAATCAACAATCTCACGCACTACTACGGTCTTCGGTCGGTCAGCACCATGCCATATCGTGGATTTTTTCAACATTTTCGGGTGTACTGACTTAAAGGGGGCGCTACTTTGATTTGATACAAAATGTGCGAACACCAACGCGCGTTCGAATGGGTTGTTCAAGTGAAAACATTGCAGCCTTGAGCCACAGTGTTGAAGCAGATAGAAATTTGTCAATTCCTCGACGTTCTCAAAAATTGGAGTTATCCAAAACCACCACATGGGGAATTTTGCTTAAGGATTTGACTTCAACGACTTATAAGGTTCAGCTGGTGCAAGAACCAAATCCGACTGACCATTCACATTCGCTCAATTCATTCAGTAATAAACGGCTGGTTTTTTTGAAAAAAGCATTTTTTCAGACGAAGCCCATTTTTACTTGTCAGGGTATGCGTGATTTGATTTACATCTATACCTGGCAGTTAGCCTTAACCACTGTGAATGGTATGTAGCGCCATTCTCGCCCTAGAAGGCCTTCGAATCCGTGCATTTTCCGGTCACTCCCAGTTGCAATTTCAAAAGCTCGAAGTAGGTCGCAGCCTTTACTCCTTGCTTAAGAGTTGGAGACTATCCAACTCCTGGTCCAGAACGCATGAAGCTTAATATAATTAAGAACACGACGGCATTCATACTAACTGGACCTGAACCATTCATTGTGTTCATTCTGAATGATCCGACCCACAAACTCTCACGAGGGCCTCGAAACCACAACCGCCACGATACTCCCATATAGGGGCTAACCTCAATAATCAATCAACCAGAGATCAGCTAAATGTCTAAAGAAACAAATAGTGAACTCTGCGAGCCTACTGATTTCCGTGTAAATATAGTTGATTGTCCAGGTGGCTCCTACTAGACTTTAAGGGGCCTGGGCTCCCTTTTACCCCGCAAGACACCGGTCTAGATAGAACAGTAGGCTCGAAAAAGACTATCATGTGCCCCCGGGGGGAACTTGTCAGGGTATATCAACAAGCATAATTGCCGCATTTGGGCTTCTGAAATTCGCAGAGCGATTACTGAGAAGCCATTGCATGCTAAACGTGTCACATTTATGGTGCGCTATACAGTCAGGAGGCTGAAAATGAGGTAACGGTCAATAGATCACGCTATCGAGAGATACTAACAACTCAATTTTGGCCTATTATTGACGACGTGGATATCACTGACATGTTGTTTCAACAGGACAGCGCTACATGTCACACAGCCAATGAAACGCTCAATGTATTGCAAACCAAATTTCCCGATCGCATAATTTAATGACAATCAGCAGTTGAGTGCCCGGTCAGATCGTGTGATTTAACACCACGGGATTATTTTTTGTTGGGGCTATGTTAAGGAGAGAGTTTAGGCGGAGCCAATTAAATCAATTTCAGCCTTAAAACCAAAAATACGTAATGTGATTAACGAAACACAACCGAAACACAACTTTGGTAAAAAAAATCGACATCTGTCGACCACCCTGGTCATTTTGGATATCATATATCACAGATATTATTTTTCATTAATAATTTGCCGAACTCCTCTCTTAATACAATAATAATTTGAATTATTTTAATAAAAATTTTTTATTTAATTTTGTTTTTACAAAACAAACTTCTTGTTGCAGAACCCCTGTATATAGTTTGTTTAATTTTTATCGTTGAAATTTTAGTTTTAAAATTTTTTTTTTTAAGTTTTTTAGTTTTTTTCAAATTGTTATCAAGTTTTATTTTATAACAACATTTTTGTTAATTGTTGTTAACACACACAAATAAATTTAATAACTATAAACAAATCTCAACAGCAACAATGACAACAACAAAATAAGTGTGCAAAATAATAGTTTTTTTTAAAAATTGTATATTTAAAGGAAAGTTGGCAATTAAATTGGTTAACGACTTAAGCTGTTATTTACTTTTATTTTTTATAATCTTTCAAACTATTTGTTTAAGAAATATAAAGGAATTTTTGTTTTTTTTATTATTTTTTATGTTTATTAATTTTCTAATAATAGATTATTGTATTTCATATAAAATTTATTTAAATTTATATTCAACAACATTTTTTAAATTCTAAACAAAACACACACGTGCGCAAGTTAAAACGTTTAACACGAATATTGAGTCTAAAGTACAAGTAAATATTTTTAAACAAGTGTTATTTTTGCCTGCTAATGTTATTGTTAATTAATTAGACATTTAATGTTAAAAAAATATTTGTTCATGTCTTGTAAATTATAATCATTAAGTCAGTGGTGTTATGCAATCGTTTAAAGTGTTATTACTGCAAATAAACAAAAACACAAGCAATAAAAATATATATAGGGTCCGCCATCTACCTTTGTTTCTTTGCAACTAGTGCTTATTTCGTGAATGGCAACACTTAGCTCATGTTTGATTTGACAGATAATTAGTTTTATCCTTTCGCTGGACGAATATGGTTGTGTATACGATTGAACAATGCTGGAAAATATTGCGACATTACTTTCAAAATCATATTTGTAATGTTGCAGAATGTGTGCGAAAATTTCGTACGGATTTTGGAAGAAGAAAAGCACCGTCAGCCCCGTATGTTCGTTATCTTGTGAAAAAAGTAAAAAAATCACCAAAGCGTGATAAGCCAAAAACAGTGCGTAACACCCGAGAATATTGCTGCTGTGGCAGAAAGTGTGCGTGAAGCGCCATCAACATCAATTCACCGTCGTTCTCAACAATTGAATATTTCAGAGACATCCTTGAGACGAATTTTGCATAAAGACCTTGGTATGACGCCACATACAAAGTCCAATTGGTTCAGAAGTTGAAGCCAGGTGACCATCCAATGCGTTTTCGCTTCGCTAAGTGGGCCTGCGATCGACTTAACGAAGATGCTGGTTTTGCAAAAAAAAAAAAAAAATCATCTTTTCAGAAGAAGCTCATTTTGATTTTGGCGGTTATGTAAACAAGCAAAATTGTCGCATTTGGGGCACAGAAAACCCGCACGCATACATTAAGCAGCCGACACACCCAAAACGAGTCACTGTTTAATGCGGATTTTCGGCCAGATGCATAATTGGGCCATTTTTCTTCGAAAATGAGCAAGGAGTGGCCGTTACAGTCAATGTAGATAGTTATCGGGCTATGTTGAAGGATTTTTTGTTCACATAAATTGAAGAGGAGGATATTGACAATATTTGGTTTCTATAGGACGGCGCTACGTGCCACTCAGCCATTTTTCTTCGAAAATGAGCAAGCAGTGGCCGTTACAGTCAATGGAGACAGTTATCGGGCCATGTTGAAGGATTTTTTGTTCACAAAAATTGAAGAGGAGGATATTGACAATATTTGGTTTCTACACGACGGCACAACGTGCCACTCAACCGAAGCGACACTCGATGTTTTGCACCCTATTTTTGAAGATCGCGTTATCAGCCGCAGAGCTGATGTCGTTTGGCCACCTCGGAGCTGCGATTTGATACCGTTGGACTATTATTTGTGAGGTGCCGCCAAAGATAAGTGTTACGTCGACAAGCCAGAGACAATTGACGCTTTAAAGCACAATATTCGTGAAGCCATCGTTGGTGAAATACAACTGCACACATTCGATAATAAGCTTAAACATTGGACCGATCGTGTAGGCCACTGCATGGCCAGCCGAGGCAGGCATTTGAATGAAATTATTTTTCATTATTAACCGGAAGGATTGTACTTTCAAATAAAAAACCAAATTTGAGAAAATACTCAGTAGTTTTGTTTGTAGCATTTAAAATAAAAAAAAGTTATTTGGCGGTCCTTTTAGAAGCGTTAAAGCTAAAGATGATTTAATATGATGCCAAATTGAGTTTATAGCCCTTAATGTTAATGGCGAAATTCTTGTTCAGGTGGCCACATTGTTTTATATTGACAACATATGCACGAAGTGCTTAAATAGTTTGTTATTACCCGCAAAAAAGAGTGAGTTGGCTGCCAAGTCAATTCTGCGGTTAGAAACTGCTAGAATTATATGTGAAAACAGCTATTTATTTTTGCATATCACAGAATCATTAACAATTAGTGATACGTATCACCGTAAAAAAACCCGGTAGACATGCACACGAACAAAAATTTTATTACCAAGTTATCACTAAAAATAACGCAAGTGAAATGACTTATTGTGTCGTTTGAGAAATCAAGAAGTTTCTAAGTAAATTTAAAACCAAAAAATAACAACAACATGCTACATTGAAATTTTAAGAACTAAGATTAACAAACAGAAAAAGAAGACACAATTAAACAAACAGAATAATGATTAGGACAGCATGTGATGATTTAGAGCTGTGATGATTTAGAGAGATTCTAGAACCCCTTAAAATAATAAACAAAAACTGATGATGTTGACGAACATGCTATATCAAGCACCTTTCAAGCGTTACAATAATAAAGTATATAAACACGAATAAGTAAATAATCTAGACGATTATTTAAAAAGTATAACTTAACTGAAAACTCTAAAAGTTGTGTATAATTATATTCTAATAAAAAGAAACCCAATAAACCGAAAGTTTATATCTGAAAAAAAAATAAAAAATTAAAATTAAGGGAAATAGCCAGCGTACGTTAGTTATCATCAAAGGCAGATAGATACATATTAGATGTCAATTCCATGATAATGTTAGCCTTAAGTAAAATGGCTCACATAAACTAAAATAGATTTCGAATGAAATCAAAAAATCTCAGGACGGAGTAAGTGTTATTGTTTATGAGTTCCTACAAACCAACCGCAATTAAAAACCGCAAGTTATAAATATATGAAAAAAATGGAAAAGAAATGAAGAAAAGGCAGATCTGGCAACGATTTATATTTTCAAAATATTAAAACAAAGCATCCAACAAATTGGAGACATGTTAAAATGAAAATGTGATGAGTTAAAGCTATTTCATAGAATCTATAACCTTCTAGAAGTTGTCACTAAAAAACTAAAGTGAAATGACTTATTGTGTCCTTCAAGAAATCAAGCAATTTCTAAGTAATTTTATAAGCATAAAACAACGAAAACATGATACATTGAAATTTCACGAACTAAGATTAACAAACAGAAAAAGAAGACAGTACCAAACAATCTGAATAATGATAAAGACAACATGTGATCATTTAGAGCTTTTTGGTAGATTGTAGAACCACTCAAAACAATATACAAAAACTTATGATGGTGAACGTGATCAAGTGATGACACAACAGTGGAGACAGCACCTTTTAACCATTAAAATGATAAAGTTACCATCGTATATTTTTGTATATAAAAGCGAATAAGTAAATAATCGTCTAATTAAATCGTGTAATTGAATTTAAAGCTCTAAAAGTTGTGTGCAATTGTTTTGTAATGTAAATTAATCGAGAAACTACACGTTTATGTTCGAATAAGATATAAAATCAAAATTGAGGGAAAGCCAGCCCTCAATAATATTACACAAACCATCAAGGACAGGTAGATGTCAATTTCATAATATCCCGTGAAGGACCCCCACCCTTCGGCTATATAGACCTGTGCAACTGCAGGAAAAAGGGAGCCCAGTCCCCTGAAGTCAACACGGGTACAACTGGAAGCTCCACGTTATTTCCACGGGAATCAGTAAGCTCGCAGAGTTCAGTTATTTGTCTCTTTAGACATTTAACTGTTCTCTGGCTGATTATTGAGGTTGGCCCCTATATGGGAGTATCGTGGTGGTTGTGGTTTCGCGGCCTCACATCAGGTTTGTTGTTTAATATGGTGGCCAGGATCATTTCGCCGTTAATGACACACTAGGTGAATGATCCAGTCCAATAAGCATGCTAGACATGTGTTCTGGACAGGAGTTGGATAGTCTCCAACTCTTAAGCAGGGAGTGATGATTTGTAGCCCAGCTCTTGAATCATTAAAGTTGCAACTAGGAAAGACCTGTTGCTAGAATTAGTCTTCGGCTTCCTAGGAAGAGCATGACGTCCCTATTTATGCAAAGTGGTTTGACCACCATCTGATTAAGGCTCCATAGTCAGGCGTAGATGTAAATCTTATCACGTAAACCTGTGAAGGAATCACGGGAATGAAAATAGATTTGAACAAAAACCAGCCCCCAGATTGAAATATTCTCAGAGCAGTATAAGTGTCATGACTAGCAAGTTCCTACGCAAAAATGAAAAAGAAAAGAAGGAAAGGCATATGAGGGAGTGGTTTATATCCACAAAGTATTCAAACAAGACGTCCAACGTATTTGAGACATTATTAATAGAGCAAAGTAGCGGTACAGAAAATTTTATTTGGGTAAGATTTTACGTCAGAATATTCTTCAATAATTAAATATAAGCCTGACTTCAAGTTGTCTTTATCATGATTTGGATCACTTTCTCCCAAGGCGACTAAATTTTGTTAAGATCAAGAAAATTCGACACACATTTTTTTCGCTCCTCTTTAAAAAGAAAATTATGTTCTTTTAATCGAATGCGAATTTAAAATAAATTTTAATTTTATATTCTACACATTTAATCGAATCGAATATTTAATATTAAAAATTTTTTTCAAAAATACTAACAATTTAAATTTTTAAGACGTTTAATTTACTTTCAAGAATGCATGGCATTCCACCACACCCAAATTAAAAGAGCAAAAACAAAAAAAACGGGAAAAAATGGAAAAACAGCAAAAATGAAATAATTAAAGATAATGATGACTGCAGCCAGCAGTATCATTATCATTATTATGATCATCATCATCATACACAAGATGATTATCATGAAGAATTATTTAATGGATTCAAAAAAATAAAACAAACTTTGAATAAAACAAACTTTGAATAAATAATGATGAGTGTCGTGCCAGTAATAACATTTGAAATTATTCTATTACTCGAATGCGGGAAATTATTGGCGTGAATGGTTATGATTTATATATATTTACCCTACAGTTCTGATATCTACTGGTTACGTATTACAATTAGCTTTCAAGGTTTACTAAGGGTTCAAAATTAAGCCATCAGTGAGTTGTTATTCTACGGTCAAGTGTTTTTATTATTAATTCAAGGTTCACTAAGACTGCAGCGCTAAGCCTTGTAGTCTTACTGTCAACCGTTTTTATTACATGGATCCCAAAAGTTGCAATTGGTTTTAACTTAAAAAAACATATTTGATCAAAAAATATCACAACTATTTGCTAGCAGCTGGAAATAATTTCTTTTTGTCACGCCCGCTGAATAAAAAATAGTGGATTTCCCTTTAAAGGTAAAAAAAATCATTATCAAGTACTTAGAAAACGAATTTCCTTCAAGCAAAACTTTAAACTTTTTCTTTAGCTTAAAAGCAATCAAGCCTTCAACCAACAACTAACTAGAATCTATCAATTATAGCTTAGAACCCTGCTGAAATATGTATAAAATGTTTAGCAACATTTTTGCTGCCCATACTACGATTTGAAAAAATATTACTGTGTTTTACAACTCTAATTTTTGAAAAAAAAAGAAAAACATTGTTTTTAGCAACATTTTGTTGTTAACAAACATGAAGCCAGAAAAACTGTTGCGAGAAATATGTTGTAGTTAAAAAACATGAAGCCAGCAACATTTGAAGCATCTTTTCGCAAAACTAAAGTGCAGTATTCTGTAAAGAAGACAAAGAGAAAACCGATACAATACGACAGCACACTTTTACTTGCACTAGGACTAGAAATATATAGACTAACTAACATTTTACTAAAAGAAGATTTACTCACAGCATTAAAAACCGGCAACACTCTGAGACATAATATCAGGACATCGTTAGTAAAAACTGACAAAGTTAGTTCCAGCGGAGTATACGGAGTCACTTGTTCTTGCAAAAATACTTTTATAGGACAAAGTGGAGTAACGAACCTACAAACGAAAAAGAGAAAACTCCAACTTTGCATTACACCTTAACACTCACAGACACACAGCAAGGGAAATAGATGAATGTATGACATGTAGCAAAAAAGGACGAAGACTAGACATTCTTGAGAACATGGAAATCTGCAAAAAAAAAAAAACATTTTAACAGCATCATTACCGACGAACAGATTACCGCAACCTCAGACACAATTTCCAAACCATTAAAACTGATTATATACTGGAACAAATGAAAACAGACACGCGTACCTAAATAATAAAAGACGCAAATTCAGGGTGTCCGCCGGAGAAATATTGAAAATTAGCCTTACATAAAATGCCAGGTGATTGGAATTCTACCAACATGAGTAGATATGACCTTAACAATAGAACTACCAAAACCCAAACCCTAACTCTTCAGTGCAGACTAGAACACGTCTTAAAAATGATGTCTTCGTATCGACAGCGCTCGCCGTTCATACTGGAAAAACAGCCAACAGAGAGGACAGGAAATTCTGTTTGAATTTGCGAAAAATGTTGAGCAACATTAATTGTTTCGCTTGAAACATTTCATAATTTACTGGCGCTGATAATAAAGCTGAGCTTAGAAGGAAAACTGCAGCTTTTATTGCTTCTTAGCTTGATATTCTCACATAAACGGAATTCCTTTTTGGAAGAGTCGAAAATATTTTAAATAGAAAATAAAATATTTACAGCTTGTGCTGCTGCGCAACAGCAATTGCTGCGAAGGAACTTTAGCAAGACATGGAATTTGTAAAAGGAAAGAAATGATAAAGAAAGGTTTGCTTCAGATAATAGTATGCTTTGGCTAATATTTGAGCCCTAGAATATATAATTTAAACCCATAACAGTGCGAACATATGATGAAAGACACAAAGGAGCTTTCAAGAAAAACGTCCACATAGATCTTATAGCATTTATCGACTTAGCGGAGTGGAATATATACTTAAGCCTTATTCTCATAATGCTATTTAACTAAAAAAATAAATGTTTTTATTACATTGCAGTTGCAATGCAACTCATTGGATTTATCCTAAACATGTTGCCTTTTTTTATTGCTCTTAGTGCTCGCCGCTTTTCTCAGCCACTTAATTTAATTTGTGCTTAATCGCTTTTTAATAAATTTAAAGCTATCAACCTAAAATACTTAATTACAAATAATATATTCATCAGCCGTAAGTTAAAATGCCCTGCTAAAAAAGTATCACCATTAATGTTTCATAGTTGACAAAAAATTGTTGCCAGAAACATTTTTTGGGTTGCTAAAAAAATGTTGCCAGAAACATTTTAGAATTTGAACAAAAATTTTCCTGAAATATTTTTATAAATTTTAACAAAATGAACCAGAGCACTACTACAACAACATTATTTCATATTTATTTCACCTTAAGCCAGAAACATTTTTGCAGTTGATATCAAATGTTGCCACAAACATTTTAGAATTTGAAAAAAAAATTTTCCTGAAATACTTCTATAAATTTTAACAAAATGAACCAGAGCACTACTACAACCACATTATTTCATATTTATTTCACCCTAAGCTAGAAAAATTTTTTCAGTTGATATCAAATGTTGCTAGAAACATTTTACAATTTGAAAAAAATTTTTCCTGAAACATTTCTATAAATTTTAACAAAATGAACCAGAGCACTACTACAACCACATTATTTAATATTTATTTCACCCTAAGCTTTCTAAGTACATTTCCAAAAAAAAAATAATTTTTTTAACAACCACTTTCGCCAGCATTTCGCAGGAATTGTCAAAGAGAATACCGCGTTTAAGGTTTGATAAAAGAAAATTCAAAACGAGAAAAGTATATTTTAATTGTATTTCAACTTTGTGCCATGAGCAAGACTTGATGCTATAACGACAGTAAGCTTTAGATGTCTGTGCGCGTTTCTTGAACACAAAACTATGAGTTCAAATCCCATCAGGAGTATATAAAAAATTATTATTATTGCAGCAGTTGTTTATGAGACAAATAAATGAAAAAAACTACCAGCATAAACCTCGCTTAGTCAGGTTAAGAAAACAAACGAGGAAACTTAAAGTAGAAAAGTTTGAGAAGGCGCCAGCAAACAGGAGTGATCAAGGTACCTTTATCATAAAAAAAAACAAGAAGTGCCCTTAGTTAGTAAGTAATAAAACTAAAAGCATAATTAAAGGCTGATTCAAATAGAAAAATCAGAAATAGTTAATGCCAACTTGCCATTCAATTAGATACACTTGGCATTGCCCAGGCCCAGGTTTTCTAAGCAATACTATCAAGGAGGCAACATAAACTTAACATATCTCCCATTAGAAAATAATAACCGAAAGAAATGCACAATTTTTTACTAACGATAAATAACTCTGACATAATATTATTTTATAGGGCACAATGTTGCCATTGCAGCGTTTTTTATAGTCTAAATTGAAATGACATGTTTTCAGTTAATCAAATTCGATTTTTTATGAATGTTAATAGATATTTCTGTAGCAAAATTACAAAATGCACTTTATAAAGTAGATTGTCCTTAAATCGGTTCTAAAAATCGGTGCTGATTTTTAATTAATTTTTTTGTAAAAAAAATAAGAGGACTTTGAGGTATTTTAATAATTTTTGAAAGAAAAAAAAAACAATCAAAGCAATGCTTATTGCTATAGACATTAGATGCTATTAAAAATCTATTTATAATACGTTTGTGTAAAACAAAGTTGTCATTGCAGTGCTTTTAGCATTAAATTGGATTAAACCTTTTTTAGTACACTAAATCTAGTTTTTGTTTTTGTTTATAGAATATTGTTTAACACAGTTCAAAATTTAGCTTGCAAAAGGTTTTTAATTAAATTTGGTACTAAAAATCGGGTGGCAAAAATCTGCTACGAAATATCATATCGAATAAGCAGCCAGCAAAGACGGAAGGGCATGACAACAGTATTTCATTTAATGACGGAACAAATCCGAACAACTTAAAATCTGACTAAATTTTTGCGAATTGTTTTTGCAAAAAAAAAAGAGCTCAGTGGCAACACTGTTTGCTACAGAGATGACATTTCCTAATAGGTATACTGTTCTGGGAAATTAACAATATTTGGTTAACAGTAACGATCATATGACGCCTCAAATAATCAACACTGTTTTGGTGGGATTCCAGAGAAATTTTGACCAGAGATAAGGAAGGCAACCAAATATAACTGTAGAATATAAAAATCTTTTTTTTTAACAATCATAAAGCTAAATGCACTGCTGGATGGATGGTACTGTCAATAATACTAACAAAAAACCACAAAATACCCACATATTTAATTCGCAACACGTTCGTGTATATCGCTGTCTACAAATATTGCGCCGTTAAATATTTTTTGTTGTAATTCGCTGTTTTTGTTTTGTTTTTTTTTGTTGTTTATTTTTTAATAAATAAAATTTAATTTTACTTTTATTTATTTGAATGGAAAGCACAAAATAGTAAAAACGCGATAAAAATAACGAAAATACCAACGAAGTAACTACACCAACCATCGAGTCAAGGTCAGTCAGTTCGTGATTATGACTATTTTAACTAATAAATTTCGTTAAATGTTTTTGCTTTTCTCTTTTGCATGTCATTTTTCTATTTTGCATTTTCTATTTATTTGTAATTTTTATTGGCAGTTGCAGTCATGTAAAATCAATAAAAAGTTTAAGATTGAAAAATTTATTGCCACAAGTTTTTTCACTTCAATTTAGTTTACGGCGGGTTGGGAAGATCAAACCTCTTGCAGTTAATCTCTGGCTAAAAAGAAGAAAGCGAAAATGTACTTAACTAGAGGTGAAACAGCTGGATTTTCAGGATTTTAGAGGGATGTAGTCAAATTGGCACAGTGTCCTTTTATGTATAAAATTTTGTAAAGCATGGTTTTTCAATGCAGTGTTTTTTTCTGCATTTTTTGCAACCCCCAACGGCTTCTGTTGTGACAGATGACACAACGTGCAAAGCGTGTACGCTTTAGAAACTTTTTAGTGACATGGTTGGCGCCATCTAGTTTTAAACCCTCAATATTTGATGTAAAATCTAACTGATCCATGGCATCTTCTTTTGAATATACGTTAACAATTCATTATTTTTTGAAACCTGTAATCGAATTTCGCTCTTGCTTTTTTCATCATCCTCTTTGCAGTTGGAAGTAGACATTTCTCAGTGCGATTTTCTCGGATAGTTCCTGCAACTCGATAACCTAAAGTGGGTAAATTGGTTAGTCGACCACAGCGTGTAGAACAGTTAAGAAAAAAGTGTTTGTGATTGGCAGGATTCATTGTCAACTTTTTAAGCATCATTTTCGTAACCCGTGTACCCAATAGCTTCGAAACAAAGTTAGTTAATTTACCTTAGTATATATCAAAAGAGGAACTTATATCCAAATCGAAATATGTTCGTGTAAAACACCCCATTGGCTAAATTTTTTTTTTTTTTTAAAGAGAAGTAGCACTTCAGACAACAATGCCTATTTAGTCAAGTACCGTGCTACATTCTTTAGGAAAGGGAAAGACAATAGATGAAACAGGTGGTGAAAGTAGAAGGATAGTCGGAAAATTAACTGCCGTATATAAGACAGCACAGCGACCAGTGCTGAGCAGCCGAACCGACAGTCAAACACCAAGGTCTTCGTTGGGAATCGAACCCACAACCGCCATACTTACAAGCTAGTACACTACCTACTAGCCTACAGGAGCACCTGGATGAGAACATCTGAAAGTTTCCGTACGTTGAACATTTTATCGGTAGTATTTAGAGCGTTGTTATTGTCCATAAGGTGGAGATTTCGTTTCATTTCTCGAATGTATTTTTCACTCTTTTATCGTTACTACAATGGTGAGTGCTCTAATGAAAGTAGGGAACTTGTTCCCATTACTTGCACGTCTTTGCACTTGACGCGATTTTCGTTTTTAGCGCATGCATTTGTGTTCGATTGACCAGTGAATCGTACTACGCATTACAGGGAAAATTCGTTTCTTAGCAGAACAGCCCGTATGTGGAATAAAATCCCTTCAGAGGTTTTTCCTCTGTCACTTTCAATGTAGGAAAGTTCAAACTAAATGTCCACAAACACTAATCCCTCCTTCCTGCTCCCCATAACCTAATTTACTATTTCTGCCACAATCCATTGCATGTGTAGGGGCCATTCCCCAGACTATTGATTCGAAATGAAAAGATATAAAGTTGAATGCATTCTTTTAATATTCTCTGCTAGATACTGTTATCGCTGTTGTTGTTCTTTTCATTTCATTTTTGTTTAACAGTGTCTTCAAATATGTTTAATTAACCGCAACAAGAATTTTGCCCACAGTGCTTTTTAATTTATTTAAATTTTTAAAATTCAGAAACAAATTTTAAGTTCCACCAACAATCAAATTTGATACATTCTGCAGCAGACAACAAATATTTTGTGTCGCATGAATCCCCACATAAATTTTGACTACAGAAATGTTTGTTTTTGTCAATAAATCAAAGACGCACTATAAAAAATAATTAATTTTTTTCAAACAGAAAACATTGCAGTTGCTTTTAAATGTTTACACGGTGTAAATTTGTTAAAAAAAAAAATTTATAATTTTTAATAAATTATTTATTGTCTAAATTTAAACAAAAAATATTGTTTTTGTAATGTTTTACTTTCTGCTTTTTTTTTAAAGAAAAGTTTTCTTTTTTTCGATTATTATTATTTTTAGTATTGCGTTGTACATCATGGATGGATGAGTAAATTTTTCAAACCTAAGCCTACAACAACAAAAGTAAACAAAAAATATTAATTTTTTTTAGTTTACTAATTCAGATATGACGACCACAGACATTGACTAAAAATTTAAACAAATTTGTTTTGTCTTGCAAAATCCGGTAGTTCTGATAAATTGTGTTGTTATTATTGTATAAAAATTATTACTATTTGAAATTATCTTAACTACCAGGGATGGAAGTATGACTTTGAGTCCTATAATGTTTTTTCAGTTCTTACTCTATAGTGAAATCAACTATAAAACAAGTGTAAGAAAGTCGTTATTCGAACTGCTGGCTGCCCAAAATAATGTGCTCATCACAAATAATTTCTTCCATTAATGTTGCGGGTTTTTTGTTGTTGTTGTTGTTGTTGCCATTCAGACTTTGTTTTTTTTTAATGAATGTTTGAATAAATGAACATAAAAAATGAGTAAAATCAAAAAATACACAGTGGAAACGCTATTTTTTGGTCCATTCCAAAGCAATTGAAAGAAAGAAAAAATCGAATTGAATTGAATTTAATTAAGTTTTTTTTAAAAATTAAATTACATGAAATTATTAAAAAAAATTTTGCAAATTGAAATTGTAGTCAAAATAATAGAAGTTTGTATTTTACAATACAAAAATCGTCAAAAAGTAAAAACACCTAATAATCGCCAAAAACTTAAGCGTTATAAACTTCCTACAAATTATATATAATAGTTATAGTTTTTTGACCTTTTTAATATTTTTTAGTAGTTAATTATAAAGCACTAGGTCACTATTTAATAAAAAATTTTTAAAAGCTTTTATATTTTATTATTATTTCAAAAAAAAAAAATAATAATAAAAAATAAAAGTTTTTAAAAATTTTATAATTAACTTTCTACAAATTAAAATTATAGTAAAAGACAATAGAAACTTCCATTTCGAAGTTAAAGATCAAAAATCGTCAAAAATGAAAAGAATCTAATAATCGCCAAATCGCCTAATAATCACAAATATGCATTAAAAAACTTCTATAAATTAAAGCTAGAGTTAAAAATAATTAAAATATTTAAAGTTTTATATTTTAAAATTCACAAATCGTCAAAAAATAAAAACACCTAATAATCGCCAAAAACGTAAGCCTTAAAAAAACTGCTACAAAATAAAATTGGAATCAACAAATAATGAAAATAATTAAAGTTTCTATTTTCTATTCTATTCAGAAATCGTTAAAGAGGAAAAACATTTAATAATCACCCAAAAATTAAAGCCCTAAAAACTGCCACAAACTAAAATTGGAGGCAAAATATAATGAAAATAATTGAAGTTTCTATTTTAAAATTCCAAAATCGCCTAAAAAAAAGAAAGATACCCTATAATCGCCACAAACTTAAGCATTGAAAAACTCTTACAAACTAAAATTATACTCAAAAATAATGAAAATAATTAAAGTTTTTAAAATATAAAATTAAAAAATCGTCAAAACCGAAAAAAAAGATTGATAATCGCCAAAAAAATTAAGCGTTAAAATTCTGGCACAAAATAAAATTGTAGTCAAAAACCAAAAAAAAAATTAACTCAAAAAATAACAATTTCAAAAAATGTATTTAACATAAATAATTAAAAATATATTTAAAAAAATTGTTTGAAAAAAAAAATCAAATAAAAAAATAACTTAAGAAAAATGTAACTTTTAACAGAAATTTATTAAAAAATTTATTGACTCAGAAACAATAATTGATGGAAAAAAGAACTTTCTATGTAGTATGATCCACCACATGATTATGACTTACACAGCTAGGTGCAGATATAAATATTATAACGTATATCACCACACTATTTGGTGGCATATTCGGGAAAATAAAAAGTGTATAAACAATTTAACAAATTAGACAGTTTAAAAGCTTAAATAATTCTAATTTTTATTAATGTACATATTTAATTTAAGTAACTTTAGCACAGATACTATTTCAATAAAAAATTTTTTTGAGCTGATGGAATCAGTAATTGAATACAAATTTCAATGAAAGAACAAAATTTTTAAATAAACCCTTTTTTTAATTGTCACTGAGCTGCATTATTTAGAATAAATAAATTTTATACAAATAATTCTTTTCTTAAATATTCACTGAAAATAAAAGCCATATTAAATTTACTTCTAATCCAGTCTGACTTGCGGCATGTTTAGCGGCATTTTAACATTTCAAAAAACAACAACTCACAAATGAATCATTTTATTGTTCAAGTTTTTGACTCTCCTCACGTTCGCATTTTAATTTTATTCAACACTGAATCATATTCACACATAACGATCCCACTTCCACAAATAATTAAAACTAGTGAGAAACGAAAAACAAAAACAAAAACAAAACTTAATTTACTTACTAACCTACTCCAAAGCAACAATAACAACAATAATAATAACACTATTTCATTAATTTCCTTTTCTTTTTTTTTTATAATACAAACTGAACGAATTAAAAATAGAAAAAAGAAAAAAAAACAAACAAAAAGTGAATAAAATTCACATAAAACTAACGCAAACAGTGAGAAAAAATTTTGGCGTGAGAAAACAGGTTTCATTATACTGAAAAAATTAGACTTTTGCTAAAGAGAAGGAGTATAAAAAGGAAAATAAAAAAAAACCCCATTTAAATAGAGAGAAATAAATAATGAAAAATTATAAAGTGATGAAATTATGAACAATTTTATGCGATGATCATAAACATGCGATATTTAAAATCGTAGCTTGTGAGATTTATGTTTGAATGGAAAATTCTAGAAGAGAGATAAACTTCAAATCTTTTTTATGACCAACAAGCCTTCAAAAACCACACAAGAAATTATTTCGAAGAAATTATTAATCAACAGCTTTGATACTCGAAAGCTCCATAATTTGCACAGAAAATTCTAGAAGCGAAATGAACGACAAATGTTTTTTATGCTCGGAGAGAACCGTAAATTCTGAGCAACTCCAAAATAGACTTTGGATCACCGGCCCATACATAAGAGTTTTATTCCATCTTTGGACGGATATAGATGGTATAAACAGTTTGAAGATTGGATGGAGTGAACTATCTCTTACACCGTTTTAGAAAACCGAGACTCTTGAAAGCTTTTTTGGAAACCCGAAAAATGTGTTTAGTCCATCGAACATCACACTGAATTTTAATGCCAAGAGCAACAAGAGCTTCCGATGCCGTAATACCTATAGCACCCATAATAACCGATGCAGCACCATTTCCGAACACAGATCTATGCGTGAGTACACAACATTGTGTCTTGCGGGCATTAAAGTCAAGTACATTTACATGACCCCATTCAGAGATCGTTGTGAGATCGTGATACGCTTAAATCATTCATGTTCTGCCTTTTGGAACTCATCGCCAACTGGTTCGGTCTATTACTAAATGAAATAATGCTGTCATCCGCGAAAGGGTATAAAGGGCTGAAAGTTTAACAAAGAAACTCATTTAGAAAAATAAAAAATAGGATAGAAGAAAGAACGTAGCCTTGCGATACCCTTGAATTAATCTTGAACTTGTCGGATGAAATCTCATCTATAACAACTAGTATAGTGTGATTCCTGAGAAAACTCGTTATAAATCTGTGAAAATTATTACCAACACCAAAAGCAACAAGTTTTGAGAGAAGAGCATCATGTCACACTTTATCAAACGGCTGGGAAATATCTACGAAATTACGTGATAAGATTTACATCTGCATCTAGCAGTGAGCCTTAATCAGATGGTGGTCATACCACTGTGAGTGAAAAGCAGCGCTACTCACGACCCGAGGAGACCGAAGTCTAATTCTAGAAACAGGTCTTTCTAGTAGCAATTTCAATGATTCCAGAGCAGGACTGCAAACCACCACTGCTGTCCAGAACACATGTCTAGCATGCTCACTGGATCTAGGATCATTTCACCAGGTAGGTGTTATTAAAAGTGAAATAATCCTGGCCACCATATAAAACTGACCTGCCTGTGATGGGGCGGCGAATCCACAACCACCACGATACTCCCAAAAGGGCCAACCTCAATAATCAGCCAGAGAACAGCTAAATGTTTAAAGAGACAAGTAGCGGAAATCTGCGAGCTCATTGATTCCCGTGGAAATAAAGTGGAGCTTCCAGTTGACTCCCTGCTTTCCTTCAGGGGACTGGGCTCCCTTATAGCCCCTGTTGCACAGGTCTAGATAGTCAAAGTTCTATAAAGACCTATAAATAAGCCCCCGGCGGGGACCTTTTACGAAATGTTGTATGAAATTGCAACACTTCTTCCCACAGGAAAAGGAGCATATCACCCGTAGAGCACCCCATATGGAAACCATACCGTCAGACGCTAAGTAAACCGTTGGACTACAGGTACCTCACAAGCTGAAATTTAAGTATATTTTCCATCACTTTATATTTTGCAATTGGACGATATTTTTCAGGGTTGTTAGTCACACCCTTTTTAGAGATTGCCGTTACATTAGCAACTTTCTAACACTTTGGAAATTCACCGTTATGATATAATATGCTGAAAAGGCTTGCTAACGGACGCGCTAGCGTCGAAGAGCACTACTTCAAGGCCAGTGCTGGTATCCCATCCAGAGCAGGTGACTTGTTGAGGATGAGATCTGCGCTAAAACCTTTTTAACCGCTCGAGCTCGAAAGAATATCGTCGGCATAGTAATGGGTACTCTGTCGAGCTCAGGCTCTGCTATATTTCCAACATTTTCAACAACCGACAGCAGAGAAAAATACCTCGTTTTTACTGTTTTCATGTCTTTTCCTTTTCGATAAAATTTTCCACCGCAGCATTTAAAATTTTGTTTGACAAGAGCAGGAATATGGCAACCTCGGAAAATTTGAACATTGTTGTAGCTTACTTTTACGCATTTTTATTTTGAGCAGAATCTCTCAATCGCTGCGAAAATTATCTGATGAAATTTTAAATAAATTAAAGCTTTACCGGTTAAATGCAAAGAGGAAAAGTATCGCTTGTTCGAAGCATATCGACGCAACATATCATGTGAAGGAAAGCAACACATCGTTAAATAAAAAAGTTTTTCCATAATTTTCTTTTATGTTCTTAAAATATGATTTTCTATATATAAATACAAATCACTCAATATATTTTTAAACATATTTTACCACACAATAATCAATAATATTTTATGTGTTATTGTTCGAAGAAAATACCTTAAATTTCTACGAAAAGTTCAACAAAAATAAACTTGACAGATGTAAATGCTGTATATCTCGCGCCCGCCTATAAACACGTATTCATGAATGACTTACTTCTATATATACGTATGTATGTACGTGTGGCCTGTTAAGTTTAAACAAAATATTTTTGGAAAAAAAAAATTTCAAAAGCATTTTTCTGTGACTTTAAAAGCGCCAACACACATGTCAAGTTCATGCGTGTTTAGTTTTGTTAAATATAAAACCATCACACAAACAAATATCGAGTGTTTTCTTATAGAGGTACAGAACTTTTAGCTGGAGGCCATTTTGCCAGCTGTCAAGTGATTTAAACTTATTTTGGTTTGGCAATTCAACATGAGTAGATTAATGCCTTAAAACGAAGGCTTCCAATTTGAGTAAATCCATTCTGAAAATTATAGTTCTCTGTTCGCAATACATATTGCGCAACATGTCCATTTTACGTTCAGCATAATCGTCCATCAGAGTAATAAGTTTGATTAACTTTGCAACAATTTTACACTACATTTACTGTACATCATCATATGGTGGCCAGGATCATTTCATTTCACCTGGTGGAATGATCCTAGATCCAGTGAGCATGCTAGACATGTGTTCTGGACAGGAGTTGGATAGTCTCCAGCTTTTCAGCAAGGAGTGGTGGTGGGCAGCCCTGCTATGGAATCATCAAAGTTGCAACTAGGAACGACCTGTTGACTTAGTCTTCGGCTTCCTAGGGCGTTAATGACGTTGCTTTTCATTCCCAGTGATATGATCACCATCTGATTAAGGCTCACTGCCAGGTGCAGATGTAAATCTTATCACGTAATGTACATCAAACAAAGGCATCGCACTGCAAGTATAGTTGAAGTCCTTGCTACTGTAAAGCTTAGCATAGAGGAAGACCCGAATCAGTCTATCGCCCACCGTGCACAAGAACTGGATATTTGTGAAAAAATCCACTTCGAGCACGAATTGAATTCACACGGTCACCTAACAAGGCCTAGACTCGGTGAATGGGCTCAAAACAAGATTGCCTTTGATGTCGATTTTCAAAAACAAATTCTGTTCAGTGACGAAGCTCACTATAGTTGAAATTAATGCCTCTCAATAAAGAGATCTGCCATATTTGGATCGTAGCTGTATGTTGATATACCGTTCCATCCAGAAAAACTAACGCTTTGGTGTGCTTTATGGGCTAAAGGAATCATTGGTCTACACTGCTGACCAAAATGATGTTGGTCAGAACGTTACAGACAATGCTGATCACTACACAGTCATGAAATTCGTTCATCAATTGAAAAACCTTGACGTGCAGGAGCTGTGCTTTCAACAAGATGACGCAACATGTCACACAGCTCATGCCAGAATTGATTTATTGAAGAAAATATTTGGTAACCGCATCGTTTCACATTTCGCACTCATATATTAGTCCCCAAGATCGCGTGAATTTTATTTTTTCACGCACCAGCACTCAGGGGATGACCCCTACATTTGCTATTCATTGTGTTAGAACTAGGAAATTAGCTTATGGCAAGAAGGAAAGGGGAAGTATTGGTGTGGATATTCAACTTGAACTTTCCTACGTTGCAAGTGATAGGACAAACCTCTGGCGGGAGTTTATTCCACATACGGATTGTTCTGCTAAAAAAACAAGAATTTTCCCGGTAATGCATAGTGCAATTCACTCGAAAGTCAACCGCAAATGGCTGCGCTCTCAACGAAAAGAGAGTTAAATGCGAAAACAGAAACAAGTTCCCTAGTTTCATTAGAGCTCTTACCATTGCAGTAACGATAAAACATTGATATACAACCCACATTGCTTCAATGCTCTAGAGAATAAATCGAATTGGATGTCCTACTCTCCCCCTCTTGGCCCTCTTCTGCACGCAGACGGGCAACTTAAAAATAGACTTTGGAGCATCTGCCCTTACGCGAGAGTTGTATTACATTTTTGAATGGATGTAGGTAGTATAAAGAGTACGAAAATCGGATGGAGTGAAGTATCTCTTACACCATTTTAGAAAATCGAGGCAATTGAAAGCTTCTTTAGAAGCTTAAATTATGTGTCTAGTCCATTGAACATCACACGGAATTTTCATGTCTAGAACATCAAGAGCATCCGATTTCGCAACACCTATATTACACATAATAACAGATGCAGCACAATTTTCGAATACCGATCTGTGCAACATTGTGTCTTGCGGGCATTAAACACTGCCCGAATCCGAGAATGTTGCGACATAGTGATTGAGCGTATCATTCAAGTGCCGCCTTTTGGAACTCACCGCTAACTGGTTCGGCCTATTAATGCTGTCATCCGCGAAAGAGTATAAAGGTTTGAAAGTTCGATTAAGGAGGTCATTAAGGAAAATAAGAAATAGGCACCTTGCGGTGCTCCTGATTCAATCTTGAACTCGCCGGATCACATCCCATCTATAACAACTCGTCTATAGTGCGATTCCTTAGAAAATTCGATATTAATCTGGAGAAATTATCACCGACACCAAAAGCAGCAAATTTTGACAGAAGTGTATCATGCTATCAAACGCCTTGGAAATATCTAGAGTCACCACCTTACTCTCTCCGAAATGCTGTATGGAGTTGGATCATTGTTGTTTACGACGCTCTAGTATTTTCTGTGGGAATATGTGAAGTCGCTAGTCCATGCCGATAAGCCCGTATGTATTAGTGTGATTCATTTTACATCCGCACCTGGCTATGTAACCTTAATCAGATGGTGGACAAACCACAATTGTATAACTTGGAACGTCATACATGCATCCTAGGAAGCCGAAGACATAATTCTAAGCAACAGAACCACCTAGTTGCAATTTTAATGATTCCAGGGCAGGGCTGCAAACCATCACAACTTGCTAAAGGGTTGGAGACTTTCCAAATCCTGTCCAGAACACATACCTAGCATGCTCACTGGACTGGATCATTCACTTTGCGTGTCATTATCAGTTAGATGATCCTGGTTACCATAATAACCATTATACTGTTATGGGGCCGCGAAACCACAACCGCCACGATACTCCCATATAGGGGCCAACCTTAATGATCAGCCAGAAAACTATTAAATGTCTAAAGAGACAAATAATGAACTCTGGAGCTCACTGATCCCCGTGGAAATAAGTAGAGCTTCCAGTTGACTCCCTTCCTGTCTTCAGGGGACTGGGCTCCCCTTTCCCCCAGTTGCACAGATCTAGATAGCTTTTACGCACTATAATGACCATAAATGTGCCCCCGGTGGGGAAGCCCGTATGTATTGACCACTTGGAAGACAACAGTAGGAACCTAACTGCCGATATATGGCCACAAATTTCATAGAAAATTGTACCTCCAAACGACATCCGCCATGGCGGTCATATGTCAGAAGCCCCATTTTTAACGTTAGAAAATTATCCTTCGAATAAAATAAATTTAATGTCCATTTAAAAAATGTATCCTTGTTTTATTTCATTTCATAGTTCTATACCTCTATAAAAAACACCCTTCAAAATGTATTTCAACAATTCGAGTAGTGAAATAAAAATAAGACACAAAGGGAATTTTTGATTGCGGTTAGATGTTGTTGCTGTTGTTGTCCTATTTAAGTTTATTTAAATTCATTTTACGCATTTAATAAAATGAGTTTTGCGTCTTAACAGAAATAAGAATGAGAGACTCTATTCAAAATAAACTATAGCCGTGTTCATATTGTCCAAAGTTGTCATATTCTCAATATTTTTAAACGCACAAAATTTTTGAAATTATTTAAATTAAGGTTCCCTCTACAAAGTATCTCTCAGTTACTCACCCATAGCGTCTAATACGAAAAGTGCATTAGTAGTCGAGACCCCGCTGTTGCTTGAACTGTTCCTTATCATTTAGTCGCATTTAGACAATTAATTTAACCATCAAAAAGCTACAACAATATTCTGGACTCTGTTGGGATATGAACTCAGCGAACTTTTATTTTACGAGCAAACAGAGGGCACTAACACTCTAGCCATCATGGCTACTTAACATGCTTTAGCTAGCTTAGGCCAACGACAAGCGACAGCAGTACAACCACATTATTCGAACAGGGTGTTGTCCAAAAAATTGCCATCAATAGCGATAGCTTTATATCGACAATAAACAACTTCCTTTAATGAATTTTAATGAACTCACCTTATGGCATCTATATTTAATTTAAGATGACAAATTATGATGAGTTGTTGGTGATAAGATTTACATCTGCACCTGGCCGGGGGCGTTAATCAGATGGTGGTCAAACCACTGTGAATGAAAAGCAACGTCATTCACGTCCTAGGAAGCCGAAGACTAATTCTAGCAACAGGTCTTTCTTAGTTGCAATTTCAGCGGTTCCAGAGCAGGGCTACTCCTTGCTGAAGAGCTGGAGACTATCCAACTGCTGTCCAGAGCACATTACTAGCATGCTCACTGGATCTGGATCATTCAACGGCGAGATGATCCTGGCTACTATAAAACAATACCTGTATGGGGCCGCAAAACCACAACCACCACGATACTCCCGAAGGGCCAACCTCAATAATAAGTCAGAAAAACAGCTAAATGCCTAAAGAGACAAATAGCGAAATCTCTGCGGGCTATTGACTCCCGTGGAAATAACGTGGAGCTTCCAGTTGACCCCTGCTGCCTTCAGGGGACTGGGCTGCCTTATACCCCCAGCAGCACCGATAAAAGTGCCCCCGGGGGCGATTATTATGACGCTTGAATAAACCTTTAGGCGACTATTTTATCACAGAATTATATTCAATGGGGGGATTGATTTTTGGTTTAAGGCGTCCGCCAATAAGTTAAATTTCCCTATATGGAATACAACCAAGTCACTACAGATTCCAATAAAGAATCAAGAAAAAAGTCCTTTTTGGTGCTGTTTATACGCTGGTGAGTGACATCGCTAGATTTTAGTTCTTCACAAATGAAACCGTAACTCGGTTGAACGATTTCTTAAAAAAGTGAATGATATTTATCTTAGTGAAATGTGATATCAATAGAGTGGTGTTAAGTGCCATATATTGAAATCAAAACTTGGCTTTAAATTGAGCTAGAAGGCGGTGAGGGACCTCCATGCGAAGTGACAGCTCCCGATTATTTTCTATGAGCCCTAATGAGATCACTAGTTTATGGTCATAAGCATAAGTAAGAATTATTATCCACTAGATAAGGAAAACCATGGGTTAAAAAAGCTGCCTAATAGTTGAGGGCCATAATACCCATTTTGGTCCGAAATTATTATCAAATGTGAACGTCAGGTATCTTTGTATCATTTGATTTTTAATTTACTCTTTTTTTATCTTTTACAGTGTAAAGTTTTTTGGGGCTTAAAAAGCTTTAAACAGCGTCATTCGAAACAGCCTAAAATTTAAGGTCCAGGGTAAACATCAGCAAGAAAATTATTTTCAAACGTGAACGTCATGTGTTATTTCTTTTAATTTAAATTTAATTGAGGCTTAAGAACTTTATGTGAGCGAAAATAGTTGCTTTTGCGTAAGTTCGAAAATATCTTCGAATTTTCGAAAATAAAAAATTTTCATGAAATATATTAAAAGATAGTGAACTTTTAAAATGTGGTCGTACAAAATTATCATTGAAAAGTTCTTTGTGAAATAAAGTCACTAAGAGTAAACTGTTAATGCACTAAATATTTTTACACAATTAACATATTAAAATCAATATCGCTACCCTTAAGGTAATAGAAAATAATTTAAAATTATTAATCAAATATAATGTTGCCACCACTAACATAACGTTCGGACGTTCAAAAGGATTTGTAAACATCCATCTCTCTCGCTCTTCCTCTCCCTCTCGCTCTCGATTTTTCTCACACAGCAACATACACTTACGCACATGTCTAAGAAAATAAAACAGATTTTCCATTAAATTTCATAATTGTTTTCTTGATGCTTTGCTACTTTCAGATATCAATCAATTTTATCGCAGAGGCTGTTGTAAGGAAAAGGTCAAAGACCCTTTTAATAAGCAAAATAAGAATGAGGAAGTGTGCGTACGTCTACGAGTAAACTTGTACAAAGTGGAAATCACTTAGGTCAAATAATTAATTATTATTTTTATTTTGTTGCCCCCATCTACAAGAGCAAAGTGGGAAGAGCATTAATACATTTGGAGATAAATCTATTTTAAGAAAATTAAATAAATAAAATTGTTGAGTGCATAACAAATAATCTGTTATTAAATGAAGATTATTAAGCCTTTTCGATTATTGTTCAAAATGCTTTAAGATTTAAGGAAAATTAATTTAAATTAATTGATTTTTAAGAAATTTTATATAAAATTTTAAATAGAATTTTTTGCATTTAAAACTTAAGGATTTCTTGAGAAATTAATTATTAGAAATTTTGTTATCGGCCTTAATATTTTTACAACGAAAGATTATCATCTATTAAGCCACATTTAATTAAGTATTTTCAATATTAAATTTTGGTGATAAATTTTTATAAAAAAAAAATAAATTATAATTTTCGAACATAAACAAAATTGCTATTTTCAATGTTTATATAATTATTTTTAGTTTAGGCACAATATTTGAGTGAAAATAGTAACTTTTTGTGAAAGTTCGAAAACATGTTCGAATTTTCGAATTTAAAAAAAATTATCTAAAACAAAGTTTTTCCATGATTTAGACATTTCATATCTTTATTTCGTATTTATTTTAACACATATTACTACTTTGGACCGCTAACGACAAAAAAAAAACCCTTAGAAAGTCTTCATTAGTGTTCTGTACTGAACTATTTAAAATCAGTACGCAAGCGCATTTCTTATAAACCCTCAATAACCTCTAAAAAAATATCAGTTAATGGTAGGCTTTCTATATTTTTGTAAATTTTTAATATTTGAAGTAAAATAATTACGTTTTGAGCATGTTCGACAATATGTTCGAATTTTCGAAAATAAAAAATTTGCTAAAATATGGTTTTTACCTGTCTCAGACATTTGATATCTTAATTTCTTATTTATTTTAGAAAATATTACTACTATGGAACGCTAACTACAATAAAAATAGAAAAATTTCCCCTTAGAAAGTCTTTATTAGTGTTCTGTACTGAACTATTTAACACATTCCCTAAAAACCTTTAGTAAACACCAAAAGAGATCAGTTAATAGTACGCTTTCTATATTTCTGTAAATTTTTAATATTTGAGGTAAAATAGTTACGTTTTGAGCATGTTCGAAAATATGTTCAAATTTTCGGAAATAAAAAATTTGCTAAAATAATGTTTTTCCATGATTAAGACATTTCATAAGCATATGAATTTATTTTAAAACATATTACTACATTGGCTGACTACAAAAAAAAACCCTTAGAGACTCTTCATTAGTGTTCTGTACTCAACTATTTAATATCAGTATACAAACACATTCCCTAAAACCTTCAATGTACGCTAAAAGTTAATGGAACGCTTACTCTATTTTTGTGAATTTTTGAATAATTGAGGTAAAATAATTACATTTTGAGCATGTTCGAAAATATGTTCGAATTATCGAAAATAAAGCAGTTGTCGAAAATAAAGTTTTTCCTCGACTTAGACATTTCACATCTTTATTTCGTATTTATTTTAAAACATATTACTACTTTGGACCACTAATTAAAAAAACAAAAAAAAAACTCTTCCTTAGTGTTCTGTAACGAACTAAAACCTTCAATAAACACTAAAAGAGATTAGTTAATGGTACGCTTTCTATATTTTTGTGATTTTTTGAATAATTGAGGTAAAATAATTACGTTTTGAGCATGTTCGAAAATATGTTCGAATTTTCGAACATAAATTTTTTTTCAAAATTTTTCAATTTTCGTTTAAAACCTGATATTGCTAAATTAAGAACATCTACGAGCAGTAAAATAAGATATCTATATTACATTAACGTACGTTGTTTGGTGGCATTGTACTCCAACGATATGATTAAAACAAGCTCTGTTAGCCTATTTTTCCTAGTTCTTCTAAGTAGTGCCAAGCCCATTTCGTTTTGCTGCTGAGATTTTTTTTACGTAAAAATTTTAAATCCAAATTTCGAACATGTTTGAAACTTCTTAATTTCGAATTTTAACTGCTTTTGTTTTTTTAATTTAAATAAAACATTAGTCCAAATCTAAAAAAAAAATTCCAAATCTGACAAATTTCGAAGTTTTGTGCCAAATTTCCAAAACAGCTTTTAAGCTTTTAAAAGCAATGTCAGCAAAAGTTTGCCTTTAAAAAATTTAAAAACAAATAGCTCCTTTAGAAGGCATATTTAAATGTTAAATATTTTTTTTCTAAAACTTTTAACACGTTTTTCTACATCAAGTTAAGTTAAACCTTTCCTCAGTTTACTTATGCTTTAAACAAACTTTTCATTCCTTAAAGCAATAGGATTTTTTATCTCTATCCTCTTGACACCTTAGACAAACACCTTGATTGCATTAAAATACATCTAGACAACAAAACATGCACGAGCGAATGGTAACAGAAATATGGTAAAAAACAAAAAAAAACTTTATCATAAAATTCATTGTACTATAGGACAATGACATGTACAACCACCACCGACTGCTATTGAAAAACGGATTACAATAACCAACCAGATATTATGGTGTAGAAGAGCCAGTGTAATGCATAGGAGCACAATACTTTCAGGAGAACTTTAAGCAGAAAGAAAAGTTTATTGTAAATATTCGAACATAAAATTTAACATTAATAATGGATTTCACTCAACATATATACAGGGTGTTTTTAAAGAGGTATAAAACTTGGAGTTAGCATTAATTTTTAACTGTAGGCTATTTTGCCAGCTGCCAAATAATTAATACTTAGTTGGATATGGCATTTCAACATGAACAGCCTGAGGTCTGAACACCGCTTCCAAATTATGCAAATTGGACCGAAAATGGGATGCCTATTGATCCCGATTTTTATGAGCGAATTTTTTTTTAGCGATGAAGGTCACTATTATTTGAATGGATATGTCAATAAGTAAAGCTGCTATAGTTGGAATGGTGATAATGCTCAAGTATTTGTTGAGACACCGTTACATACAGAAAAGCCGACTGTTTAGTGAACATTATAAATTGGTGGAATCATAATGGTCCTCACCTCTTTCAAAAAAAAAATAATGCTGTTCAGAATGTTACAGTCATGTTACTAACATTTTCTTTCATCAATTGAACAGTAGTCATGTAAAGGAGCTGTGTTTTAACAAGACGGCCTAGCATGTCACACGGCTGGGGCCACAATTTGTTTATTGAAGGAAACGTTTTGTTAACGGCATAGTTTCACATTTCGATCACGTAAATTAGTCTTCAAGATCGTGCTTTTTAATACCGCTACACTATTTTCTGTGGGTATATGTCAAGTGGCTGGTCTAAGCCGGTAAGCCCGAAATGATGGACCACTTGGATGACAGATCATGATACAAATTAACGTCAGCATCCGACTCAGTGATAACCTGATGACGGCTCTTCCCCTGAGTAAACAATACATTACAATACAATTTCCTCTGAAATGCATAGCACACCTCTAGTGGCAAGTTTGTAAAACGCAAGCAGGTCTTTGGTCCTACTCACTGCTTGAAAGCCGGAGACATTTTTAAATCCTGCCTCGGAGCAATATCGATATTGTGTTGTGAATACAACCTAGGATAGGATAAAGTCACACTTTCCCACGATTTAGATGTAAACACAGCCACCATATTACTCCGCGAAGGGTCTCACCAATAATCGTAACAGGGCCATAACCCTGCGGACTGCCGGTTCCCGTGGTACCAGGGTTTCTTTCAGTTTTAGGCTCCTGCTAGCCTAAGGCGACTAGTGCTGCCTTTAACTGCTAAATTATCAAGGCGGGAATGTAATCACTTAGACTGCATGCCTCTGAGGGAACCTACTTGGAGGATATTTCGTGATAAGATTTATGTCTGTACCTGGCCGTAAGCCTGAATCAGATGGTGGTTAAACCACTGGGAATGAAAAGCAACATCACATTCACGCCCTAGTAAGCCGAGGACAAAATCTAGCAACAGATCTTTCCTAGTTGCAATTTCAGCGTTTCAAAAGTAGGGTTGCAAACCACTACTGCTTGCTGAAGAGCTGAAGACTATCCAACTCCTGGTGCAGAACAGATAGTGTGATTCGTTTTACATCCGCACCTGGCTATGTAGCTTTAATCAGATGGTGGAGAAACCACAATTGTATAATTTGGAACATCACACATGCGTCCAAGCCGAAGACATAATTCTAAGCAACAGAACCATCTAGTTGCAACTTTAATGATTCCAGGGCAGGGCTGCAAAACATCACACCTTGCTAAAGAGTTGGAGACTTTCAACTCCTATCCAAAACACATGTCTAGCATGCTCACTGGACTGGATCATTCACTTTGCGTTTCATTATCAGTGAGATGATGCTGGCCACCATAATAAACATTATGCTGTTATGGCGCCGCGAAACCACAACCACCACGATAATCCCATATAGGGGCCAACCTCAATGATCAGCCAGAGAACTATTAAATGTCTAAAGAGACAAATAATGAACTATGCCTGTCTTCAGGGGACTGGGCTCCCTTTATTCTCCCCGGTTGCATAGATCTAGATAGCTGTTACGTACTATAAAGACCATAAATGTGCCCCCGGAGGAGGGGGGGTGGGGGTCCTGGTCCAGAACACATGACTAGCATGCTCATTGGATCCGTTGCTGTTATTAAAGGCGAAATGATCCTGGCCCTCATAATCAAATTCATGCGAGGGCCGCAAAACCACAACCACCACGATACTCACGAAGGGCCAACCTCAATAATCAATCCGAGAAACAGCTAAAAGTTTAAAGAGTTAATTTGCGGAAACTCTGGGGCTTACTGATTCCCGTGGAAATAACGTGGAGCTTCCAGTTGAACCCTGCTGCCTCCAGGGGACTGGGCTCCCCTATAACCCCAGCAGAACAGGTCTAGATAGTCAAGTATTCTATAAAGATCGATAAATGTGCGCTCGGGGGGACCTGCTTAGAGGACAACATTTGCCGCAATGTTGATGATATACGATCGCAAATGTTAAAAAAAAGTCTGCAAAACTTTAACCCGCAGATTATACTACACCCGCCAGCCAGCCAGCCATGCCGGGCATATGCCAAAAGTCATATTTAAATTATAATGCCAGAAGATTATGTTTCGAATGAAGTAAATTTCATGTTGATTAAAAAAAATTAACTGTTATTTTGTTTATTTTAAAGTTCTCTTACCTTCCATACTTTCCCAGATGGGAAGTGAACTCATGCAAAGATGTAATTTCATTTTTAAGATCCACTAAATTTTTACGACATTTATTTAACAACTTGATAATACCTTTTTTTAAATCAGTAAAAACTATTTTTTACTTAAATCACTTAGCCTCCTAGAGGTTAAGCCTGTCTAGCATTTATACGAAGACCTTTCCGTTGCATCTTAAAATATGACGCCGTTATTTGGAGTCCACATTGTTAACGCCAGTAATCTCGCATTGAAAAAGTACAGCGAGTATTTTGAAAGTTTGCTGTCTGCTCTATAAGATTTTTAGGGATGCCAGACTATCATGTAGACCAAGAGGATTATTGCAAGCACCTCTACCAGCATTAGAATATAGGCAGGCGTAGGTTTTAAATAGTTTTGTTTATTAACGATATAATAAAGAGAAAGATTGGCTGCCCTGATTTACTTTAACGGATTCGTATAAAGTTCCACTACAATACAAATTATCCGTTGAATAGCACGCTTGCTTTATTCATTAAATAAAGTTTTACATGGTTTTTAAATCGTTAAGTTTGTCGCTGTATATCACACTGGCTCCTCTAGAGAGTGTCTATATAAAATTTTTAAATTTTCCCTTTTTGTAAGAAATCCACGTACAGTGGGTCTTACGTACTCAACCTTAAAATCTGGCATTATTTTATCTACTTTTGTCAAATTAAAATACTATTTTATTTATATTTTTGTTACAATCTCTCTTTTTAAGTCGATAAGACCACTGCCGGTGGATTTTTGGGGAAAAGTAAATATTAAAATAAAGTTTTAAGTTAAAAGAGACTTAAGAGGAACCGGTGTGATATATTTAGTTAATTTTTATTGTCTCATTTAATTGAAGCATTATCTATAAGGAAATTCATGTCATAAGTTGGTGGTTGGTGGCAACTTTAACTGCTATCGTGAATATTTACTTTCATGGACTTAACGAAAGTGTTAAATATATTTTTTAAATAATATTTTTTATTAAAATTAATTATCAAGAACATAATAACTTTATTTAATTTCATGGCTTTCACTTTCGTTTTATTTCAAAGAAAAATACAATTGTTAATTCCTGAAGCTTTAAATCATTAACAACAATTAACTGTCTTAACTGTCTAAGCAAATAAGTTAACATCAATAGTCAACGATCAATAGTCAACTTTAGTTTTAAACTATTTGCTTTTGAATGCCGGGCTGGCATTCTAAACCATGGTGCTCTCTATTACCCATGTGCCTCAGTCAATGTTGACATTTAAAATATCCGTTAAAGTTGACATCAGCATATGACATGAATTACTTATAAAGGGTGTTTTTTTAGAAAGGTATAAAACTTTGAAATGGAATAAAATAAATTTTAATTGTCATGAAATTTTGTTTATTCAGAAGATAATCTTTCTATATTATGATTTAAATATGAATTTAACCTTTTCAACAACACGGCTGTTTCGGACGTAGTCTAATCTGGGTCTGGATCCAATTTTCGTTGAACTTTTCCACCATTTTTTTTTTTTGCTCGGACCAGCATTCAGGGGATGACTCCTAGACATGCAATGCATTGTGCCAGAACTAGGAAATTAGGTTATTGGGGAGGAGGAAAGAGGGAGTAGTGTTTGTGGACATTTCAATTTGAACTTTCTTACATTGACAGTGATAGGAAAGACCTCCGGAGGGATTTTATTCCACATACGGACTATTCTGCTAGACAACGAACTTTCCCTGTAATGCGTAGTGCGATTCACTAGCCAATCAACCACAAATGGATGCGCTCTCAACGAAAATCAAGTTAAACGCGAAAGCGTGCGAGTAAGAGGAAAAAGTTCCCCTAATTCATGAGAGCACTTACCATTGTAGTAACGATAAAGCAGTGAAATACATATCACATTGCATCGATGCTCTAGAGAATCAATAGAGTTGGATATCCTACCAATGAGCTTCGTGGCATTCTCCTGTACGCGGTCGTGCAACTCCAAAAGGGACTTTGGGCCGCCGGCCCATATATGAGGCATATAGTTGGTATAAATAGTACGATGATTTTAGTGAAGCTTGAAAGCTTCTTTAGAAACTTAAAAAATGTGTTTAGTCTATCGAACATCACACTGAATTTTCATGCCAAGAACATCAAGAGAAGCATCCGATTCCGCAATACCTACATCACCCATATCACATTTGCGCAGCGATTAACCACTTGTCCTTCACGTGGTTAATCATTTCGGTCTTATCGACGTAGACTAGCGACTTCAGATATCCCCACAGAAAACAGTTTAGCGACATGCGTGATAAGACTTACACCTGAAAGCAATATCATTCTCGCCCTGGGAAGCCGAAGACTAATACTAGCAACAGGTCTTTCCTTGTTGCAATTTCAGCGGTTGCGCAGCAGGGTCGCAAACTATCCAACTCCTGGTCCAGAATACATGAGTAGTATGTTCACTGGGTCCGGATCATTCGCCCGTTGTTCTCAGTAAAGGTGAGATGATCCTGGCCCCCTAATCAAATTCATGAGAGGCTTCAAAACATACAGCCACCACGATACTCCCGAAGGGCCAAGCTCAATAATCAGTCAGAGAAACAGTTAAAAGGCTAAAGAGACAATTAGCGGAATTCGGGGGCTTACGGATTCCCGTGGAAATAACGTGGAACTTCCAGTTGACTCCCTGCTTGCCTTCAGGGGACTGGGCTCCCTTATACCCCCGAGCGATATAAGTTTAGATGATTAAGTAATTCATAAAGACTGATAAATGTGCCCCCGTGGGGGAGTTTAGAGACATGCGTGATTTGATTTACATCTGCACCGACCATATAGTCATAATCAGATGGTGGTCAAACCACTTGGTTGATTGGACATCACCCACGACCTAGAAGGCCTTCGGATACGTATATCCTCCAGTCACTCCTAGTAGCAATTTAGAAAGTCCGGAGTAGGCCGTGCCCTCACTCCTTGCTGAGGAGTTGGAGACTTTCCAACTCCTGGTCCAGAACGCATGAAGCTCTTATTTCTC
Organism: Trichopoda pennipes; assembly: GCA_030448955.1. Classification (NCBI taxonomy): domain Eukaryota; kingdom Metazoa; phylum Arthropoda; class Insecta; order Diptera; family Tachinidae; genus Trichopoda; species Trichopoda pennipes. Next base: position 4,156,841 of record JASKUP010000021.1, on the reverse strand, counting down.
AAGAACACGACAGCATTCATACTCACTGAACCTGAACCATTCATTGTGTTAATTTGAATGATCCGACCCACAAACTCTCACGAGGGTCCGAAACCACAACCATCACGATACTCCCATATAGGGGCCAACCTCAATAACCAGTCAGAGCACATCATTGTCTAAAGAGAACAATTAGTGTACTCTGGGGCAACTGATTTCCCGTGGAAATATGTGGATTGTCCAGGTGACTCCTACTAGCCTTTGAGGGGCCTGGGCTCCCTTTTACCCCGCAAGACACAAATCTAAATGGAATAGTAGGTTCCAAAAAGACTATAATGTGCCCCCGGGGGGAAGTTTAGCGACATATTAAAACGCATGATTTCGGAGGCTAATACATGGCTCCAAAAAATTCAATAAAACAATTTTAGCGCGAGATATGTAACTAGTTACGCCGTTTTGTTAAAACCATGACGCTATAACGATCACCATTGACAGCAACGTTCTAAACAGTATCGGTTATATAGAAGTACGGAACATTGATTTCACCACTTCACAAAGTCAACAAGTTAACAGTCAGTTGTTCAGGATGTAACTCTTAGGGATGATCATCATTCCAAATCCGGTAAATATTCACGTGTCCATTCCAACAATCGTGATCAGCCGTAATCATTTTGGACGCAACTTGCACCACTTGAAAGCGTTGTTTAAACATTGGCATGTTGAAGCGCCAAACCAAATTAAACATAAATCACTTGACATCTAATTATACCTCTAATAAAAACACCCGATACAATACTATTATTTCTGTTTAAGGAGAATTTTATGTCACAAATGATTTTATTGGATATTTTGTGGCAAATACACAATCAGCAACTGTTTGAAAGTGATTTATCATCGTTGTGAAGAAAGACAAGAAGAAGCAAATAGAGACATGAGCATATGATGTAGGCAAGAAGAAGCTTTATAAATGAAACAAACATTTAACTCTAAGACAAATAGGTTATTTTTGTTTTCTTGTTTTAAGGGGAAGAGGAAAATTCTTTCCAAAAGGGAATTGTAATGCTAAATTGTATGTGAATTTTTGTTGTCTTTTTTTTAAAAAATCAATCTATTATTTGAGAATTTTTCGTCATAACAATAAAATTTTTTTTTTAAATTAATTAAGTAAGAAAAAAATCAATTTAAATTTAAGTTAATTTAGCTAACAAAGTTAATAGTGTCGATATGGATAACATGTGGTTTGTGTCAATAATAACAAAGTTACAATCAACGACAAACGACCAGAATACTCGACCAGACACGAGGCCACAATCTTCCATCAAGACAACGCTCGGCCAACGCTTGCAAAATGAGAAGTTTTCGCCCATTCTTATTAAAACCCATACTTTGCCCCCTCCAACTACCATTCATTTTGATCAAAGCATAACGGGGTATGTTCAATTGACTTGAATCATTCTTAATCTCAAAACCGAAACAGTCCTTTTGGCGCGGAATCTATATGCTACTAGAAAAATGGAAAAAAGTTGAGGCCTAACGATGGGTAATATTTTGAATAATATCTCAATTCATTGTATTATATTAAGTGCATTCTTTAACTAAAACAAAACGACATTAATAAATTGTATGTCCACTTATTAGGTGCTATGCTCTTGCAATACTTGTCTTTGATAATTTTCTTAATGCTGTCCTACGGCACGCTACTAAGATTTCCATTTATAGGCGACTTAAAACGTCAACATTCTTGTAATGTGAAAAAGTCTGGCATCTTTTATTTTCAGTTATTTCTTTTATGTATTTATATACTAGTGGTTAGCATATCTTGTTTAAAAAGAAGCATATTACGAAATTAACTGATGTAAAAACCATTATGCGTAAGAAAACTCTCCATAACCTATAAAATATTCTTCAAAATCACTTTCGTATTAAACTTATATTTTCAGCATTAAAAGAATTTAATTTAAAAATTCTGCAATTACAAAGAATATTTTTATTTAGGACGGCGCTGTACTAACGCCCTGGTAGTAAGTAGGCTATCACCAGTTATATAACAGTAGTGTTAATTTTTTTTCAATTCAATTCAAAATTCTATGGAATTAAAAACAAAACCTGCTGTTTTGCTTAAAATCGCCAAAAGCTAAAGGCTTTAAATGAATTTTATTTTTAAATTTAATCACTCACCCATTAGGCTTTCTTTGCCCGCTTGAACACTATTAGCTGGATTGCACTGTAAGATATCAGACAATGATAGGGAGGAGGCAATCAATTGTCTTTTCTCCTCAAAATTTAAATAGTCCATTGAATTGCTGCGTTGAGGTGTAACGGTTATTGTTACTGACTTTTGCATTTTGGCCACAACACACAACTGCTGCTGCTGCTGTTGTTGCTGTTGTTGTTGCTGCTGCTGTTGCTTTTGCAACTGTAGAGCATGTTGATCATCTTCTGGCTCCTCACATTCAATAAGAGTTGTGTCCAAAATCACTGAATTATTATTGGGATGATTTAAATCCTGGCCGTTGCCACTGTTCGTTGCCTGATAATGATTTAAAAATTGATATGGAGGATTTTGGGCAATTGCCGCCGAATAAGATGGTGGTGGATTTAGGGGTGTGGGTGAGGAAGATGGTTTTATAAGGCCACCACCGGCGCCAATGTTAGCACCATAAGTATGATGATCATTGGCATTGATGGCGGCCACAAGTGAGGCTAAATTATTGCGACTATTATTTATGAGTTGACAATTATTTGGTTGTTGTGTTGGTGGTGATTGTGCAAGTTGCTGTTGTTGTTGTTGAAATTTATGCTGCTGCTGTAGTTGGGCCAATAACTGCTGTTGTTGTTGTTGATATTGTGGTGGTGGTAAAAATTGCTGCTGCTGTTGCTGTTGTTGTTGCTGTACATGTTCTTCATGTAGCTGTTGTTGATGTTGTTTCTGCTGTTGTAATTGTTGCTGCTGTTGCTGCTGCTGCTGCTGTTGTTGCTGCACAAGTTGTGCTTGTTGTTGTACAAAATTTGTCGGTATATTTAATTTATTGCTACGCATCGACATAATGTTGTTGTAAATGATTTTAATGTTAAAAAAAAAAAATTCAAATAATTTTCTGTTTAAATCTCAATGGCAATGGGACACGTAATGAATGGAGCCAGTGAACACCTGTAAATTGTTGCTTAATTGTATTCAACAGGTTTACAAGTTGTTATTGCTGTTGTTGTTCTCAATTGTTTTCAACACGAAAACATTTTATTTTATTTATTTTTTTTTTTTGCAATAGAAAGCGCACAAAATAACAAAGAAAACTTGAAAAACGAATACAACCAAATAATCAAACAATTGCCACACACTAGTCCTTCCGGCCACTTAAATCATGACATACACAAACAACACAAACACAATTTGTTTCCAGGCAAGTTTTTCTGTTTTTTGTTTTCGCATAAAAATAATTTCATATAATTGGGTTATTTAAGGTTTTTTCAACATTTTATCATGTTTAATCACTTAGTTATGTGTTATTCATTATATTAACATCCATCCCTTGTTTTAATTATTTTAAAATTTATTATTTCGATTGTTCTTTATTTTCAAAACTTGTTGTTTGCTGTTGTTAATTTGAAATGTGATATTTTTTAATGTCAATATTTATAGAAATTAAGTGAAGTTGTTATTTTATGGAAAATGTTAGTTAAAGGAACTTAACATTCACTTGTTTTTAATTGCGTTGTAAATTCTTAATTTAATGGCATCTAAAAAATAAAAAATTTTATTTATATTCACAAATTCATGGCTTAAAAATTAATATTTATTCCTCCATTAACTAAACATTTAAGTTTGTTATTCTGTTAAAAAAGACTGTAACATTAACTAATATTTTAACTTAATTATGCCATTCACAACTTATTGCATTATTGTATGTTGTACCAAAAATATCACTGTATTAATTGTGAACAACTTTTTCTTTTGAAAACCTAAAATATTTTTTTTTTAAATAAATACAATAAAGTAAAGATTAAAAAAAAAAATTTTAAAAAATATAACTTTAATTTAAATAAAATAAAATTAAAAAAAAAATTTAAATTTAATCTTAAAATAAACAAAATAAAAAACAATATAGTTAAAAATTAAATAAAAATAAAAATAAATTGAAATAAATATTAACACTAAAAAAACTCCAATAAAAAAAATTAATTTAGTTTAAATAAAATAAAATATAAAATAAGAAACACCAAATAAAATTTAAATTTAATTTTAATAAACAAATAAAAATAATTAAGTTAAAAACTAAATAAAAACAAAAATAATTAAGTTAAAAATTAAATAAAAATAATGTTAAATTAATACAAAAATTAAAAATAAAAAAACTAAAATAAAAATGGAAGAAATATAAATTTAATTTGAATAAAATAAAAAAAAAATAATTTAGTTTCAATTTAATTTTAAAATAAAGAGCCTAAAAAAAGTTAAAAATTAAATAAAAATAAAGTTAAATTTAAATGAGAATTAAAAATAAATAAAGCTCAAACAAAAATAAAAAAAAAAATAAATTTAATTGAAATAAAATTAAAAGGAAAAATTAATAGATTTAACTTAATTTAACTTAATTTAATTTTAATTTGAATAAACAAAATAAAAAACAATAAAGTTAAACATTAAATTAAGTCAAATTAAAATAAAAATTAAAAAAAAAATCAAATAAAATTAAAAAAACCTAAATAAAAATTAATTTAACTTAAATAAAATAAATTTAAAAAAAATTAATTTAATTTTAAAATAAAAAAATAAAATAGAAAAACATTAAGTTAAAAACTAAACAAAAATAAAAATAATTAAGTTAAAAATTAAATAAAAATTATGTTGAATTAACACAAAAATTAAAAATAAATAAAACTCAAATAAAAATTGAAAAAGTACAAATGAATTTAAATAAAATAAAAAAAAAATAAAAATAATAAGGTTAAAAATTAAATAAAACTAATGTTAAATTAATATAAAAATTCAAAATAAAAAAAAAATCAAATAAAAATGGAAAAACTATAAATTTAATTTAAATGGAATAAAATAAAAAATAAGAAATTCAATTTCAATTTAATTTTAATAAACAAATAAAAATAATTAAGCTAAGAATTAAATAAAAATAAAGTTAAATTAAAATAAAAATTAAAAATAAATAAAAGTCAAATAAAAATAAAAAATAATAATAAATTTAATTGAAATAAAAAAATAACAAATTTAACTTCAATTTCATTTTAATTTTAATAAACAAAATTAAATAAAAAACAATAAATTTAAACATTAAATTAAGTCAAATTAAAATAAAAATTAAAATAAAATAAAATTTAAAAAAAAACGTAAATAAAAATAACAAAAATTAATTTAACTTAAATAAAATAAATTAAAAAAAAAATAATTTTAATTTAATTATAAAATAAACAAAATAAAAGAAAAATAATTAATTTAGAAATTAAATAAAAGTAAAGTTAAATTAGAATAAAAACGAAAGGTAAATAAAACTCAAATAAAATTTAAAAAAAAAATTATTTAAATGAAATAAGTTATTTAAAAATAAAAAATAACAAATTTAATTTAAATTTAATTTTAAAATAAACAAAAATCTATTAAATTTTAATCTTTTTACTCGGTCCTTTAAATTATAACGATTTATTTAATTAAAAAAAATTTAATTTTAATTTAATTATAAAATAAACAAAATAAAAGAAAAATAATTAATTTAGAAATTAAATAAAAGTAAAGTTAAATTAGAATAAAAATGAAAGGTAAATAAAACTCAAATAAAATTTAAAAAAAAAATTATTTAAATGAAATAAGTTATACAAAAATAAAAAAATAACAAATTTGATTTAAACTTAATTTTAAAATAAACAAAAATCATAAAATAAAAAACATTAAAGTTAAAATTTTTATAAAATGAAAATACAATTAAAATAAACGTTTAAAAAAAATAGTAAAATTAAAACTGCAATAAAACTTATCATACAAGTTAATAATGTCGTTTTGTTTGCTTGAAAAATGCATTTATAATAATAAAAAACGAGTTAGTACATTATTCAAAATAGTGTCCACCGTTAGCCATTGTTTTCAATATGTTCTAAAAACTTTTTATCATAGAATCTAAAGAATCTGGACAGCTTAAAGAGGGCTCTTCCTACGAACTTATTGCACTGAAGTTGTATTGGGAGGTATAGAATTTTAATTTGGCAACACTTTTTTAACTTGCGGCCATTTTATCCATAAATTAAATTAAATTATAATTATGCCGAAATATTATCTTTCGAATAAATTAAATTTAATGGCACACCCTTTATAACATAAAATCTAAAGAGATTTTGAAAAGAACAAAACGGTATTCACATCCTCTTATTAAAGGACGCTTATTTAAGGACTTTACATAACTTTCTTCAATACTTTACAGCACATAACAGCAAGATACTTTATTTCCTGTTCTTAACATTTCAATTACCCTAATAGTCCTTCTACTTTCATATGCTATCGACTGCTCCCCTTTGTTATGTTGTTATTTTCTTATTTTTTTTGCTGGCGAACATCTTCAAAAGTCATTAAAATTATCTCAGTAACACTTGAGTTAAAAAATTTTTGACATTTTATTAAAACACATATTTAAACACATTCTCAAGTGGTTATTAACTTAAATGTTTTAAATTCTTTTAAAAGCGAGAAACGCAATAAATCGTTTAGAAAAGAAGAATAAGCAAGAGACAAAATAAAAAAAATAGAGTTGAAAGCCAACACAAGACTTATCATTTGATTCAACGTTCTAAGCCACAGACAACAACAGGCGAACAATTAAAACAAAAGAAAAAATAAATTACAGACATCTTAAGTATCCTCTCTCCCCAATTATCTTTCGCCCTCTCTCGCTATCTCTCTCTCTCTCTCTCTCTCACTCATGCCATGTAATGTTAGCAACCCTTTACAGTAACACACAGCAACATTTAGACTTTAAAGGCAAAGAATTCAAAATTATGAATAGAAATTGTGAAAAGGAAAAAAAATAGAATCAAAGACACAAGAAAATTTTGTAATAAATGAACTCTCGAGTCTACGAAAAAGTAATGCAACCCCGACACAAAGAAGTTATTGATTTCATTTCAGGTGCATAACCTGTTAAAGAAATTAATGTCTAAAGAAAATTTTTCAGTTCAAATCAATTGTTTAAAAGGAAGTAAGCCAGCAAATAGAAAATGTTACTTAAGGCGACATCTATATGTCAAATTAGTGATGATGTGCCTGTTTAATCGTCGGCTTTCACACATGATTTTTTGTAAATTAAAACAGATCAGATTATCATGGACCGTTGTATAAGAACATAGAAACGATTACGGTTTAAGGACGCTAGAAAAGTAAACTTAGGTCTGAAAGGTTTCTACGTTTCGGGGCTTCAGTTTACGCATATCTAATATCCTTACTTTCTAAAGGATATTAGATTATGCATCACATTCTGCAGACACTTTTTGCACTTTTCGGAAAGTAACTTTTTCATCTCTATATTTTATCTCATCTGTTTACTATTAGTCTAGCTGGTGAAATTTGAGCTGAGTGTGATTACACTGGATCTGGAACCCCCTTCTTAGTACTTTCAATTCTCATCATTTATTTTAACCTTAAAATTTGCTCCAGTAGATCGGCATAGACAGTGTGTATTTAAAGCCTGATAAAACTTTATACGGTAAAAAAATAATTCAGGCACCCGAGCTGCCCTTGGTTGAGCGCATTGTGGATGCCCATTGCTGGCCAGATGTTACGCATAACTCAAAGAATGTTAGTCCCTAAGGCACCTACAACTGTTGATTGATCATCATAAGCCAGTGACTTTAATTTGCCCCCCAGGAAATAATTAAGAGGTGTTTAACCTTATGACCTCAAGAACCAGTTGTTAGGCCCATTTCTCGAAATGAAGCAATAGAGAAATTTTGATTTAAAACATTCAATGGTTACTGCCACCATATCTCACGCAGTTCTACGATATTTTTTTTTTTTTTTGAAGAGAAGCAGCAGTTCAGGCATTAATGCCTATTTAGTCCAGTACTGTGTTACATTCTTTAGGAAAGGGATCGATAAGAGATGAGACAGGCGGTAAAAATAGAAGTATAGTTACGAAAATTAATTGTCGTATAAGACAGTGACCATGCCTTCGTCACGGAGCAGCCCCACCAGCAGTAAATTTTTTCCACGATATTTTAAACAAAAAGTCTCCATCGACTGTAACGAAGCTCTGGCTTCGTTGTAAAGAAATGAGGTTCAAAACCGCTAAAAACGATGCCCTTTTCTAATTTTGTAATGGAGTCTGTAGGTGTGTAATGTGAATTGGTTCACTCTATATCCGACGATTTTATTTGTAAACGAATCCATTAAGCCAAAAATGCACCTCATCCACTTCAATTCAGAATAGTTTCATTTGATGAATGAATTTCAAAATAACTTTGGATAAGTTTCTAAGTAAAGCTTTTACAGCGTTGCCAACATATTCATAAGCCAGATTATACGTGACGATAAACGTCAAAAAGTGAGTGGCAGCATGACAATAAATCCGTTTGTTAGTTTTCTGGAGCCTCCTATATTTTTATCTGCAGAAATGTATGCAAAATTGCTAACGGCAACGAAAATTTTGGAACCTATACAGAAGGCCGTCTAATCGCCATGAAGGTCCTTGACTGAAGGATAGAAAAATTAAAATGTTGTGGCCCATATTCAGTCTCTGGGCTTATTTGAACAAATCTCCTTTTAACATAATTTACATTTCGCATATCAGCCATGAAAGCATTTTTGAAACGAGAGCGAAAGCCATTATTATCGCTCTGGTGCAATTCTCGATTAGTCAATTAATAAATAAGTCTGCAACTGATCTACGATACTTTCTGGCAAATTAAAAAGAATTATCTGCCTTTATTGGATAAGGATAAAGCAAAGGCTTTACCAGTCTTAAGTAGATATTAAATTTTTTGATTCTAACGCACCTTACTTGCGTGATTGGGGAGCGATATCGTGATATCGCCACAACTGCATGCTTTACAAAGGGGTGCCATATCGCATACAGCCAGGATTACAATGGAATTACTGCGAGATCTATCTTCACACCAAGTTATTTGAAGAAATGGTGATGTTGATTGGCCTCCACGGTCGCCTTATTAGACTGCTACGGACGACTTCTTTTTGTGGGGATATCTGAAAAGCAAGATTTATGCAAACAAACCAAAAACGCTTGAGCAACTCAAAATATTCGTTATGAAATGAATGAATTACTGCGTGAAATGTGTGAGAAATGTGCTCAAAAGTGTTCGCATTTGTGAGGCTAACGAGGCGGACATTTATCTGATATCGTATTCCACACATAATTGCCGACATTAAATAAAACATTTATCCAACTAAGATCCAATCTCTTTTATTTAATCTAAAATTATAAACAAACAAAGTAGTATACCTTTCCGTCAAACACCCTGTACAACAAAGCCAATAAATCGGTGTAGGGAAAGAACAAAAGTTTAGTTACTTTCATGAAAAATTTTCGGAAAATAATTTAATTTAAATTTAATAAAATGGACTTTTATAAAAAAAACAAAAGTACTTTTGCTGGTAAAAAAAAAATAAATTTTCTTAAACAAATTTTTCTCAAAAGAATATTTAAAACAAAATTTTTTGTTACTTAAAGTACTTTTTAAAAATTGGTACTTTTTTTAACAATTTGGTACTTTTTGGTAAAAAATAGTATGTTTTTAGTGCAAATTTAATATTTGTTGAAGGTTTTGTTAAGAAAAGGGGCTTTTTGTGAAGAAGCAAGATTTTGCATGAAAGTTGGAACAAACTGTTTTAAAGTTTTTTTTTTTTTTGATTAAATAAAAGTACTTTTTGGTGAATAATCCGTAAACATATTTAGTGCTTTAAAAATAGAAAATATTTTTTTAAATAGATCATTTTGTACAGAATTTAAGAGATAAAATGAAATAGATTTGTACACACGAGTTTTGGAAGGTACAAAAAATGTATAAAACAAAATCACAATTTAGTAAAGTCCCTAACTTTTTGTATAAAATCTGCAGTGTGAGAAAAAATAATGTTTAGTGGAAAGTGAGTCTGTAATAAAAAAAACTTGTTTTAAAAAAAACTATGATAAAGAAAAAAGGGCTTTATTGTTTTCAAGGGAACTTTTTGAAGATACAAACAAAAAGTACTTTTTTTTAAACAAAATAAAAAATTACGTATAAGGGCAGCTTAAAGAGAAAAGAAGTACTTTTTTTTTTGTAGTAAATAACTAGAAAAACTAAAAGGCAATGTTGATCTTGATTGTAGGCAAAAGTAATTTTTTCCCTGTGAATATAATTACGGGCAAAAAAAAAAAGATTTGTAAGTTTATCTTTATGTTACAATTAAACTTTTTTCAAAAACTTCAGAAGATATTTCTTATTAAAAGTTTACTATTTTTACAAAAGCCGTATTTTGTTAAAAATAATAAAATAGTGCTTTTACAAAAAGCTGTTAACGAGAAAAAAGTACTTTTTGTATACAAAAAATCTTTTGTTATTAATAGTTTTTATAAACAAATTAATTTTTCGGAATACTGATTTTTTAAGGAATTGCAAAAAAAAAATTATTTCTTTGCACTACAAAGGCCTGGGAGGCCTGGGAAAAATTATATTTCAATGTACTTTATGACAATGTGGGCGCAGATAACAGCACCATTCGTATTTATTTAGTAATAAACCGAACCAGTTTGAGGTGAGTTCTAAAATGCGGAACATCAATGATACGTTCAATCACGATCTAACAACAATCTGCGAATGGGGTCGTGCAAATACGAGTTGATTTTAATACCCGTAAGACGCACCTGTTACCATGGGTGATATAGGAATTACGGAATCGGAAGCTCTTGATATTGTTTGCATGACAATTCAGTGTGATGTTGGATGGATTAAACATATTTTTCAGGTTTCTAAAGAAGCTTTCAAGTGTTTCTATTTTTTAAAACGGTGTAAGAGATACTTCACTCCATCCGACTTTCGTACTATTTATACCACCTATATCCGTCCAAAGATAGAATACAACTCTCATGTATGGGCCGACGGCCAAAAGTCTATTTTGGAGTTGCTCTACCGTGTACAGAAGAGAGCCAAGAGGCTCATTGGCGATGGTAGGGTATCCAACGCTATTGATTCTCTAGAGCATGGACGCAATGTTGGTTGCATTTCACTGTTTCCTCGTTACTACAATGCTCTAACGAAATTAGGGAACTTGTTCCCGAAACTTGTACATTTTTGTGTTTGAGTCGATTGTCGTTGAGAGCGCATCCATTTGTTGTCGATTAGCCAGTGAATTATGCTACGCATTGCAGGGAAGATTCATTTTTTAGCAGAACAGTTCGTATGAGGAATAAACTCCCTCCAGAGGTCTTTTCTGTCACTTTCAATGTGGGAACATTCAAATCTAATGTCCATACCACTACTCCTTCTTTCCTCCTCCTCATAACCTAATTTTCTAGTTCTGGTACAATGCTTTGCATGAGTTGGGGTCATCCTTTGAGTGTTGGTCCGTACGAAAAAAAAAATTTAAATTATTTTCAAAAAAAAAATTAATATTTTAAATATTTTTTTTTAACATCAAAAGCTATTTGGCGCCACTTTTATAATATTAATTCTCTCATTTAAGCCAAATGAGATAGTAAAGCCATAATGTCTCACAACCACTCCTCCCCACGGAATCAAAAATAATACAAAAACATACATTGTTATTTACACCAACAAACAAATACAACAAATTTACAATTGAAAATTAACAAAAGATTGTCAGCCGTTTAAATGAGGCTGGCGAATTGGTTGGCTGGATACATTTACAACAAAAAAAAACATTGTTTTTGTATAAAATTACATTTATGAAAATAAATTAAAAAATCCAACAGAGAATGACATACCGGGAAACAGAAATATTTATACATGAAAATCTTTAAATATAAAAAATAAACGAAAGTTAAAAATAAATAACAAACAAAAACAAAGTATAGAATGTGTTGCGTTATTTTAAAATTCATGAGATGAATGTTAAAAAATATTAATGTCAAAGTAACAGCTTTGTAGACATTGTTGCGGCAACAGTAAAATGAATCATGTAGTAAGACATAAAAAGAAATACTTTTTCGAAAAGTACTTTATTTAACTGAAATGTACTTTTGTATATAAAACCAATTTTAAAAAGAAAAGTGTTTATTTAATGAAATAAAAAGTCTTTTGAAAAAAACCTTTTTTATAAACACCTATTTAACAAAAGGTACTATTTGTGAAAAGATACTATTTTTAAAACCGTACTTTTATTAAAAGTATTTTCTAAAGGTACTCTTAATACAAGAGGTAATTATTTAAAAAACCTACTTTTATTTGATCTGAATGGCCTTTTTTAAAAAAGTATTTATGAAAGAATTTTTTAAATCACATTTTTTCTTTCCTTAAATTAACTTTCAATCTGGAAAACGTCAAAAATTTGTGATCCCTTATATTTTCCATTAAGCAATTAACTTTTATGTTAAGCAACTAATAGAAAATTATACTTTTTAAAAGTACTTTTGATGTTCTATTCTATATTTTATTTAATATTTTCGTTAAAAAGGTTTATTGAAATAAGTCGGTACTTGTTGAGGAGGCCCATTCTCTGGTAGGAATTTTTAAAAGCTACTTTTAAGACATTTTATTTTTGTTTTTAAATTGCAAATAAGATTTTAAGAATGAAAAAGCCGCTTGATAAAAAATATTAAAAAAAAATATATTTTAAAAAGTACTTTGAAAAAGTACCTTAATAATTGTTTAAAAAAGTACTTTAAAAAAATACCTTAATAATTGTTTAAAAAAATACTTTAAAAACTTATTTTAAAAAATACTTTAAAACAGTCTTGTAAAAGAATACCCAAAAACAGTACCGAAAAAGTACTTAAAACAACTTTAAAAAGTTCTTTAGCAACTACTTTAAAACATGCATTAAAACATGTTAAAAAGTCCTTAAAATAATACCTTAAAAAAGTACTTAAAAAACACTTTACAAAGGTGCTTTAAAACACAATTTGAAAAAAGGTACTTTTGAGCAGGTACTTTAAAAAGTACTTTTCAAATACTTTAAAAAAAACACTTTTAAGTGTTTTAAAGCAAAATTTAAAAAAAAATACTCTAAAAAAAACTTTAACACTTTTAAAAATGCTTTAAAAGTATACTTTACAAATATACTTTCAAAAATACTACAAAAAAGAACTTTAAAAATAATTTATAAAAGCAGCTTGAAAAATATTTTAAAAAAGTAATTTAATAAATACGAACTTTTGAACAGTACTTTAGAAAAATTAAAAAGTAGTTTAAAAGATGCTTTAAAAAAAATCTAAAAAATTTGCTTTAAAAAAGTACTTAAAAAACACTTTAAAATGCTGCTTTAAAACACAATTTGAAACAAGTACTTTTAAACGTGTCCTTTAAAAAATACTTTTCAAATCCCTTAAAAGTACTTTAAATAACCGTTTAAAAAGTACTTTAAAAATACTTAAAAAACACTTTAAAAAATTGTTTAAAAATTATTTTACAAATAAACTTTCTAAAATATTTAAAAAAAGTACTTTAAAAACACTTTAAAAAAGTACTACGAAAAATACTTTAAAAAAGGACTTTTAAGAATTAAAAATTACTTTAAAAAAATACTAAAAAGGCCTTTAAAATTTACTTTGAAAAAGTACCAAAAAGTACTTTAAAAAATTCTTTAAACAAGTACTTTGAAAAATACTTAAAAACACTTTGAAACCGATTTAAAAATTATTTTAAAAAATACTTTAAAATTTACTTTGAAAAGGTACTTAAAAAGTACTTTTATATCAAATACTTTAAAGAAGTACTTTGAAAAATTGCTTCTCACAGAAATACTTAAAACTGTATGATTGTACTAATAATACTATTAGTAAAAGATACGAAACTTTTGTCCAAACGGCGTATTAGAGATAATAAAAAAATAAAACTTTTAATGAGTACATTTTTAAAAGTACATTTTGTACTTTTTTTAAAAGTATTTTTGTTAATAATATAAAGTAACTATATTTTTATTAACAAAAATGAATAGTTTTGCTTAAAGGTACTTTTTCAAAATAAATATCCTTTTCAAAATAGATTTTTTGTATTATCAAAAATGCGTTAAAAAAGTGGTTTAAAAAATACTTTAAAAAAGTACTTTAAAGAATACTTTAATAAAATACTTTGAAGATTTAAAAAGTACTTTAAAAATACTGACATAAATATCCCTTTCAATATACATTTTTTGTATGATGAAAAATACGTTAAAAAAAGTACTTTAAAGAATACTTTAAACAACTTCTTTAAATAATACTTTAAAAAAAGTACTTTAAAGATTTAAAAAGTACTTTAAAAATACTGACATAAATATCTCTTTCAATATGCATTTTTTGTATGATGAAAAATACTATAAAAAAGTACTTTAAAGAATACTTTAAAAATGTGCTTAAAAGAATATTAAAAAAAAAAGTACTTTAAAGATTTAAAAAGTACTTTAAAAATACTGACATAAATATCTCTTTTAATATACATTTTTTTTGTATGATGAAAAATACTTTAAAAAAGTACTTTTAAGAATACTTAAAAAAAAGTACTTTAAGGATTTAAAAAGTACTTTAAAAATACTGACATAATTATCTCTTTTAATATACATTTTTTTGTATGATGAAAAATACTTTAAAAAAGTACTTTAAAGAATACTTTAAAAAAGTTTTTTAAATAATACTTTAAAAAAGTACTTTAAAGATTAAAAAAGTACTTTAAAGATTTAAAAAGTACTTTAAAAATACTGACATAAATATCTCTTTTAATATACATTTTTTGTATGATGAAAAATACTTTAAAAAAGTACTTTGAGGAATACTTTAAAAAAAAGTACTTTAAGGATTTAAAAAGTACTTTAAAAATACTGAGATAAATATCTCTTTTAATATACATTTTTTTGTATGATGAAAAATACTTTAAAAAAGTACTTTAAAGAATACTTTAAAAACTTTTTTTAAATAATACTTTAAAAAAAGTACTTTAAAGATTAAAAAAGTACTTTAAAGATTTAAAAAGTACTTTAAAAATACTGACACTAATATCTCTTTTAATATACATTTTTTTTATGATGAAAGGTACTTTAAAAAAGTACTTTAAAGAATACTTTAGAAGAGTACTTTAGAGAATACTTTAAAAAAAGTACTTTAAAGATTAAAACAGTACTTTTAAAATACTTTAATAATTATGAATTCATAAAAAAGAGTTTGTGATGAGAATGGCTCTTTTTTACAAAGAGTTACTTTTTAAATCAGCAAATTATTATCTAAGACACTTAATTTAGAAAAGGTACTTTTTGTTAGAAAGATAGCAAATTTAGTTTCTTTTTTTTTCTAATAGACAAACAAAATGTGAAAAAAAACAGTCCGTCGAACAATGGAAAAGTGGAACAGTAAAATACAATTAAACAATTTACGACAATTTTCTTATTTACAAAAATAGAATGCACAAATGTATACAACAATCAGTTGTAAAGTAAAGTAATGTAAATTTAACATAAAGTGTTAGATGTGTAAGCAGCAAGGTGCAGGTTTGTATAAATTGGAAGCTGTTTTAAACAGCATTTACATGCACAACACTTAACACATAGCAAATAGCAAATGACTTAAAAGCAGACACCGCAACAGAAACAAGTTAGCTCGCTTTGTAATAGCAGAAATAGCCTTAAAGTGCGACTAAGGATTTACACTTGACACTGTTTATTGTTGTTTTTGTTTGAAGAGCCTGTATAACAATTGCACTACTACCAGAAGTCGATTCGATGTTCTACTCTTTGTTTGGCAAAATGATGCCATAACACAAGTAACGCAAGGTGCTTTAACACGAAATGGTTTTAACAAAAAAAAAACAAATACTTGTCTTTTAAATGGTATTTTTATAGAGGCATAAAACTTCAAGTTGACAACACTATGGCCAAGTTTATGTTTAATTTGGTTTAGCGCTTCACCATGCATAAACTGAGGTCTGAACAATGCTTCCAAACTGATCACGGATTTTTAGTTTTAGGGGTGAAATCGATTCCACTGATTCAGACTACAGACTCTGTCCTTAACATAGCCCCACAAAAAATGATCCAATGGTGTTAATCCATACGATCTGGCTGGCTTCTTAACTTCCTAATATAGTGAAATAGTGCGATCGGAAAATTTGGCTACTGCCGCTGTACAGCAAAGTATAGAGAGTAAGCCTGGACCATCAATTCTTGGACGTCTGTAACAACTGGGCATCACTAGAGGCATTTTTGCTTAATATTTTGCCTAAAGATCTTTATCTCCACGCTTATAAAGTTCAACCCGTTCAATAATTGAAGAATTGTCTCGAGCATTCGTGTTTTGACTGCTTAAAAAACTGAACAAAAACAAAATGCACTTTTGAACAAAACCATTTTTAATGTTAAGGCTCATATAAAATACAATTTTTCTTTCCGTGTAGCAAGTTTACTGGTCGGACAAGTTGTATTTTGATTTCTTTTAAAGATTATTTTCGTTTTTACTTTTTTGTTGTTGTAACTTCAAAGAAGAAACGCAAACAAATAGGCTCGATTCTCATCGCGACTGTTTTAACGGCGGCAGTAATCGAGTCCATGTTACTTTGGGACTTTCACCGTCATCCTCCAATGCACATTGGCGGCAGTTGGCGGCTGGCGACGAATTTATGGCCTGTGTGTATTTTTGAAGTGAACAACGCTCAATATTTACGTAAATGCGATACCATATGATATCAAAACACAGCGAACAAAAAAATTAAATGCATTGAAGGATGTGATAAGCTTTACATTTGCACCGGCAGTGCAGATGGTGGCCATTACCACTGTGAATGAAAAGCAACGCCATTCACGCCCTAGAAGGCCTTCGAATTCGTATATTCTCCGGTCACTCCTAGTAGCAATTTCAAAAGCTCAAAGTAGGTCGCAGCCTTTACTCCTTGCTAAAGAGTTGGAGACTATCCAACTCCAGTCCAGAACGCATGAAGCCTAATATAATTAAGAACACGGCGGCATTCATACTCACTGGACCTGAACCATTCATGGGTTCATTGTGAATGATCCGACCCATAAACTCTCACGAGGACCTCGAAACCACAACCACCACGATACTCCCACATAGGGGCCAACCTGAATAACCAGCCAGAGAACAGCTAAATGTCTAATAAGACAAATAGCGAAGTCTGCAAGCTCACTGAAATATCTGGATTGTCCAGATGGCTCCTACTAGCCTTTAAGGGGCCTGGGCTCCCCTTTACCCCGAAAGACACCAGTCTAGATGGAATAGTAGGTTTCAAAACGACTATCATGTGCCCCCGGGGGGGAAATGCGTTGAATGAATGAATACACAAAAATGGATTCGAGTCGATACAGTCGTGTAGTTGCAATGCACTAGTTAAATAATCTGGATATCGAATGCAGCGCCATCTGCCGGGTTGGTTTCTATATGTAAACCATTTAAGGTGGCACCCAAATGCATGCAAAAAAAATTTATTCAGTAACATACACACATACAGTAGAATTATATATATATAAAGATAAAGATATAAAATAGAGAATAGAATAACTTTAAGGTCACCATCACATGTTTTGCGCTTTTAAAGAGTTACGCTTTATTCCCAGTAATGCGGTATATAATCTGCATGTTACTGTTACGAAGAGCATCTTCGTTTAGTTACGTTATAAACAGTGATAAAAGCTACAGCTTACGTTATAAAAAGATAATTATCTCCAACAAAAAAAACAATTAAGGTGAAATGACCTATTGTGTCTATTTAATAGAACGAAAAAAATTCTTATTAAAAAACAACACGACAGCATACAACCTCGTGACAAATTTTATGCAGCTTTTTGGTTTCTTTTTTTTTTGTCGTTTAGACCAGTACTTAGGGGATGACCTCTACTCATGCAGTGCATTGTACCAGAACTAGGAAATTAGGTTGTGGGGAAGAGCAAAGAGGGAGCAGTGTTTGTGGACATTCGATTTAAATTTTGCCACATTGAAAGTGATAGGAAGGAAGGAGTTTAGTCCACATAAGAACATTTCTGCTAAAAAACTAAAACACAAATAGATGCGCTCTCAGCGAAAATCGAGTCAAACACAAAAATGTAGGGGTTTCGGAAACAAGTTCCCTAATTTCGTTAGGGGGCTCACCATTGTTGAAACGATAAAAGAGTGAAATACAACCTACATTGCGCCGATGCTCTAGAGAACCAAAAGAGTTGGATACCCTACTGCCCCATTAAGCCTCTTGACCCTCTCCTGTATGCGATAGAGCAATTCCAAAATAGACTTTTGGCCGCCAGCCAATACATGAGAGTTGTATTCGATCTTTATATGGACATAGGTGATATAAATAGTACGGAGATTGGATGGAGTGAAGTATCTCTTACACGGTTTTAGAAAACCAAGACACTTGAAAGCTTCTTTAGAAACCTGAAAAATGTGTTTAGTCCATCGAACATCGCACTGAATTTTCATGCCAAGGACATTAAGAGCTGGCGATTCCCTAATACCTATATCATTCATAGTAACAGATGCAACACCATTTCCGAACACAGATCTATGCGTAAGCATTCAACATTGTGTCTTACGGGCATTAAAATCTACTTTATTCACACGACCCCATTCGGTGATTGTTGCGAGATCGTGATTGAGCATATCAATCATGTTCCGCCTTTTGGAACTCACTACTAACATGTTCGGTTTATTACTAAATGAATACGATAGGCAATTGGTGTTGTCTTCTGCGAAAAAGTATAAAGGGTTGAATGCTACACAAACAAGGTCATTCAGAAAAATAAGAAATAAAGTAGGTGAAAGCACGGAGCCTTGCAGTACCTCTGAATTAATCTTGAACCCGTCTGATGAAATCCCATTTAGAACTACTCGTATAGTGAGATTCCTGAGAAAACTCGATATAAATCGGGACAAATTATCAGCGACACCAAAGTCAGCAAATTTTGATAGAAGTCTGTCATGCCACGCTCTATCAAAGGCCTTGAAAATATCTGGAGCCATCACCTTACTCTCTCTGAAATGATATTTGGAGTTGCACCATTGTTCCGATAGCAAAGCCAGCAAGTCGCCTTGGTAGTTAAGAAAAACTTCACATTTAAAATGCTTAAGTAAACTTTAACGTTGCCATTTTTCTGCTAATTTTTTGGGTCCAGATGAAAGCTTTCACAAAAATTCTTCCGAATTTTAGGTGAGTAACGATTTATACCATAATTTTTAGAACTAAGTAAAAATAAACTGCACGAAACTGGTTTTGGTTTTTTTTTTTTTTGGTGTTAAATTTAAAGCTGGCAATATTTGCTTGTGATTACTGAAAATAAAAATTTTGATATGGCCACCTTCAAGTAGTTTAAGTCCCATTAAATGAATGAAAAAACTAGTTCTGTTTGTCAAAAACAGAAGACAAACCGCCAACATAAAATCAGATTGTCCGTTAATTTTTACATCAGTCCCATTTTGTTCATCATGTACAACAGTAAATTGGATGTTATGTACTATTTTACCATTTAAGGCAACAACAACAACTCACTCCTTTTACTAGAAAACATTAATTAATAGGGAAACAAGAAAATGCAAAACTCACAAACAACAAAAACCACATGATACCTATAACTGACAGTTGTTGAAACTAACTAGTCAGTCAGTCAGTAGTGCAGTGCAAGCAACATACCTTACATTTTGCTATTGTTCTTATTGTTAGTTGTTTTTTGTTTTTGTTTTAGTTTTATTTTCTTTGTGGTGGTGAAAAACGTAAAAACTGTTTCATCAAACAACGAAATAAAAAAGGCCTATTTTTGGTTTTCTTTTTTGTATTGCAATTTTTATTTTTAATGGGATTTGTTTTTTCATTTTATGTTGTAGTTGTTGTAGTTGTTGTTGTTTGTGTTGTTTGTACTTTGTAACTTGCTTTTAAACTGTATTTAGTACAATGAACTTTTCTAGTTCACTAGTTATAAAGTCATTCATTCATTCATTCATTTATTTGTTCCCTTTAAAATAAGTACAAAAAAATCCCGGCTTTTTAGTTGGTGGGTAACTTTTTTTCCCTTTTTCTCTTTTATTTCTAAAGTGGTTTTTCCAGCAACAACGACAACAACAACAACAACAACAACAAAAGTGACCAACTACCATATTTATACTTCGAGGAAACAGAACAACAAAGAACTTTATAGAAAAGAAAGAAATCACATTTGTGGCATTCATCTCATTTTTGTTTTTGTAAATTAAAATTGTTGCTGTTACAACAACAAACACAAATAACATCATAATAATTATTGAAAAGTGAAATAGTTTAATTAACGGTAATTAATGATAACAAATGTTACGTACACATGTTTGACACTATTGCAGCGCCTCTAGTGTTATAAAATTCGTCATCGTTTGCTGAATTGTTGATTATTAATCAGGGCACAGATGGTATAGACAAGAGCGAGTCATTAAGTCCGTGACTTTTTGAGCTCTCTGTCTAATAACTTAAACGTTAGCAGTGCTGCTCTCAATAAGAAACAGTTAGTTGACTTTTACTTACAAAACTTTAGCCAGACATTTAGTTCACACAGCAGACTAATGAGTAATTTGGGTAAAACCTTCTTGCATGTACAGGGTGTCCCCCAAGAAGGTATACATTCTTTGATTTCAGATATAAACAGCTGAATTCAAGGAAATTTTAATGGGAGTGCGTAATAAGATTTACGTCAGTGCCTAGCCGCGTAAAGGCATAACCCGGCGGTGGATCATACCAGCGTGGAAGTGTGTAGTGCCAACCACGCCCCAGGAAACCTTCTAATATTTCTATCCTCCAGTCCTTCCTGGTCACAACTCCGAGAGCTCAGAGCAGGCCGCAGCCCTCACTTCTTGCTGAAGTCACTACCTTAATGGGCATTTCGCGATAAGATTTACATCTGCACCTGGCCGTAAGCTTTAGTTAGATGGTGGTCAAACCACTGGGAATGAAAAGCAACGTCATTCACGCCCTACGAAGCCGAGCACTAATTCTAGCACCAGGTCTCTCCTACTTGCAATCTCAGCGGTTCCAAAGCAGGGTTGCAAACCACTACTCCTTGCTGAAGAGCTGCAGACTATCCAACTCCTGGTCCAGAACGCATGAAGCTTAATATAATTAAAAACATGACGGCATTCATACTCACTGGACCTGGACCCATTCATTGTGTTCATTGTGAATAATCCGACCCACACAACTCAAACGAGGGCGGCGAAACCACAACCACCACGATACTCCCGAAGGGCCCCGCTCAATAATCTGTCAGAGGACAGCTAAAAGGCTAAAATCCAAAAAGCTGAACTTTGGGACTTTACTGCTTTCCGTGGAAATAAAGTGGAGTTGTCCAGTTGGCTCCTGCTAGCCTTGAAGAGGACTGGGCTCCCTTTTACCCGCGCTGACACATGTATTGAAGGTGAGATTCCGTCAAAAGATATCAATGTGCCCCCGAGGGGAATTTTAATGGGCATTCCGTGATAAGATTTACATATGCCATCTGATTATTCACGCCCTAGGAAGCCGAGGACTAATTCTAAGTGCGGTTCCAAAGCAGGGTTGCAAGCCACTACTCCCTGCTTTAGAGCTGGAGACTGTCCAACTCCTGGTCCAGAACACATGACTAGCATGCTCACTGGATCTGGATCATTCACACGCTGGTGTTATTAAAGGCGAGATGGTCCTGGCCCCCTAAATGAAATTCATGAGAAGCCGGGAAACACACAGCCACCACGATACTCCCAAAGGGTCAACCTCAATATCCCGTCAGAGAAATAGCTAAAAGGCTAAAGAGACAATTAGCGGAACTCTGCGGGCAACTGATTCCCGTGAAAATAACGTGGAGTTTCCAGTAGATCCCCGCTGTCTTCAGGGGACTGGACTCCCTTATACACCCGAGAAGTCCCCCCGGGGGCACATGATAGTCTTTATTAATCCTACTACTTCCATCTAGACTGGTGTCTTGCGGGGTAAAAGGGACCCCAGGCCCCTTCAAGGCTAGTGGGAATCACTTGGACAATCCACTATATTTCCACGGGAATCAGTTGCCCGCAGAGTTCCGCTATTTGTCTCTTTAGACATTTAGCTGTTCTCTAGCTTGTTATTGAGGTTGACCCCTATATGGAAGTATCGTCGTGGCTGTGTGTTTCGAGGCCCCCGTGAGAGTTTGTGGTTCGCATCATTTACAATGAACACAATGAATGGTTCAGGTCCAGTGAGTATGAATGCCGTCGTGTTCTTAATTATATTAAGCTTCATACGTTCTGGACTAGGAGTTGGATAGTCTTCAACTCTTTAGCAAGGAGTGAAGGCTGCGGCCTACTTCGAGCTTTTGAAATTGCTACTAGGAGTGACCGGAGGATATATATATATATATATATATATATACATATATATATCCGATGGTCTTCTAGGGCGTGAATGGTGTTGCTTTTCATTCACAGTGGTAATGGCCACCATCTGATTATGGCTCACTGCCGGTGCAGATGTAAAACTTATCACGTCACACCCCTGAGCAGCACAAGTTCAGATGGTTGAGTAATCCATAAAGACTGATAAATATGCCCCCGGAGGGAATTTTAATGGGCAATTATCAGATACGGAATCGGAGGATTTCATGAAGAAAAATAAAATTAAAGTTGACAATTGTACTCGTGTCCGCCGGGAAGGTAAACTAGTTTCTCTGTTTATAATTTTTGATTAAATGAAATATAAATGGATCTTCTATTGATAAATGTTTTATTTAATGTCGGCAATTATGTCTGGAATACAATATCAGATAAATGTCCGCCTCTGTTAGCCTCACAAATGCGAGCCCATTTGAGCACACATTTCACGCGATATTTCATTAATTTCATCACAAATATATTTTGTTTGAGTTGCTCAAGCGTTTCTGGTTTGTTTGCATAAACCTTTCTTGCTTTTCAGTTACCCCCCACAAAAAGAAGAACAGAGCAGTCAAATCAGGCGACCGTGGAGGCCAATCAACATCAAAATTTCTCCAAATAAATTGTTGTGAAAAGAGGTCTCACAGTAATCCTGGCTATATGCGTTGTGGCACCGTCTTGTAGATACCACATGTTAATTAAGTCCAGATGCCCCTGTAGGCTAATAGGTGGTGTGCTAGCTACAAAAATAAAATTTGACTGCCGGTGGGGTAGCTCAGTGATGACGGTATGGTCACTGGTCCGTAACTATCCTTCTACTTTCACCACCTATCTCATCTCTTCTCTATGCCTTTCCTAAAGAATGTAGCACGGTCCTTGACTAAATAGACATTGTTGCTGTTCTCTTTCTTCGAAATCATTCACTACACGATAAATAGTGCGTTTTGTTGGCACGCAAATTTCTCATCGTCACAGTAATCGATGATTGATTTGCATAAAATGTTTTAACGATTAAAATACGTTGGGTTATCGAATATTTTTCCCATAATAAATTTGCCACGTGTCTACTTCACGACTGACAACTATAAACTGCCAAGACTAATGTTTACCAAAATGGCGGCAAAGCAAAGTGGTATACTTTCCCGGCGCACACGCGGGAAGTACTAAATTTAATTGTTTTTTAAAGATTTTCGTTTTAAAAATTTGCGCACGTGAATTTTAAATACAAGAAAAATTTAAATTTTTCTGAGAATCGAATTAAGTGTGGTGTCATACACTTTGACAAAATAAGAGAAATTAAAAATCAACACTATTTATTATTCAGAAGGTTATCAATACCATTTGAAGTGTAATAAAATTTTATGAGATTTTTATTTCCTGTTTTTTAACAGGACCAATGGTCTACAAAAGCAAGACTTTTATTCGATCATTTGTAACAGTTTTCTATTTCATTCCACAAAATGCAATAGAAAGTAAAAAAATATTAACAAATTAACAAAAAAAAAAGCTAATAAAGGCTAATAAAGGCCCTCAAGCAAAAAAAAATCTAAACATCATAAAAAAGGTTTAATAAATAAGACTTTACAATAAACAGTCAGAGTTTGCTGAAATCTATTTCTCTTCAAAAGAAGAAACATAAATTTAATAATAAATAAAAATAAAGCACAACCAGACAAAAGCACTCCAAGGCAAAATGGCTCAGACAGTCAAAAAAGCCATTTACTGCAAGCAAACAAGAGGAGGAGTACACAACAAAAAGGCATTTAAAAATGCCTAAATACAAGATGCCAATAAACTAATTTCTTTCAAGGCAAAGGAAGGCATCCACCCACCCACCAAACAAAATCAATTTTAATTTACAAACTCATGAACCCAACAAACTTTTTAATATTTTTGCTTCGTTAAGGCCACATAGGAAAGAAGAAGAAAGCAAAAAAACACATAAACATCAACATAAAAAAGGAAGGAAAAGGAGTGGGGGGGAAGGAAGCTAACGAAACAAAAAACACTTCTTAAACAACAACCCCAATTGTGGAAAACTCACTCAAGTTTATCTAAACACAAATTAAAGTAAATTCAATACACAGGCAAATAACGCATATTTTTTTATAAAATTTTTGTTGATTTTTATGCCAAACAGTTATTTCCATTCTAAAACAACAAAAATACATTTCTGGAATTTCCTTTTGCCACAAATCTTCCTCTTCTATTTGTGAACGATTAAAAACTTTGAGGTATACAAGTTAATAATGTCAATTTAGACAACATATTCAATGTAAGTGTTTGATTGATTGCTAATCTTAGTTCTTGGAATTTAAATGTAGTATATTGTTTTGTATTAATAAGAATAATAATCAAAAATTGAGCTGTTATCCTTTGGCGTTTATTTAGTAAAAGCTGAGAAATTTTAAGGATGGAGCGTTACGCATCATCGTTGGTCTTAATGTCTTCAATTCTATCACGAATTATAGCTGACCGTCTATTGTTTATGCTGCATGTTTGTGAATTGGCTGTTTCAAAAACCAGACGAAAACAAAGCATTTTTCATCAGCAATCATCTTCAGTTATGGAAAAACAATTTAATCCAAAGTGAGTAACCATATGGTGCGGTTTGTGGTTAAATATCATCGACACGTATTTTTTCCAAAAAATGATAGCCAATTTTTGAGGCCGCGATTGACTAATGTTGACACATCTTTGGCCCCCCGGGGGCACATTTATAACTTTTTATTTATCACACAACCATCTAGACTTGTGTCTTGCGGGAGTAAAAAGGAGCCCATTCCCCTTAGTTTAGCAAGCAGCCAACTGGAAAACCTGCTATATTTCCACGGGCATCGGTAAGCCCCAGAGTTCCGCTAATTATCTCTTTAGACTTTTAGTTGTTCTCTGACTGATTATTGCGGTAGGCCCTTCGGGAGTATCGTGGTGGCTGTGTGTTTCGAGGCCCTCGTTTGTATTTGTGGGTCGGATCATTCAAAAATGAACACAATGAATGGTCTAGGTCCAATGAGTATGAATACCGTCATGTTCTTAATTATATTAAGCTTCATGCGTTTTGGACCAGCAGTTGGGGCGACTTCATATGCATCGAAACTTAAATATAAAATTTGCGGTTAGAAAACAAACCCCTTTGGGAGTATTCGCGAACCTCATGAATTTTGATTAAGAGGCCAGGATCAACTCACTTTTATTGAGAACAATGGGTGAATGATCCGGATCCAGTGAGCATGCTTGTGATGTTTTCTGGACCAGCAGTTGGATAGTCTCCAGCTCTTCAGCAAGGAGCAGTGGTTTGCAACCCTGCTTTGGAACCGCTGAAACTGCAACTAGGGATGGCCTGTTGCTAGAATTAATCCTCGGCTTCCTAGGGCGTGAATGACGTTGCCTTTCATTCCCAGTGGTTTGGCCATCATCTGATTACGGCTTACGGCCAGGTGCAGATGTATATCTTATCACGTCATCAGTGGCCTTTGGTTGTAGAAAACCGGCGGCACCCAAAAATTTCCCTTATTGCATGAGAAATTTCCAAGTCGCATAATTTCTCGCTTTGACGATTTCAATAGGCCGCCTCGTTTTTGTGATTTAACGCCGTTGGATTATTTTCTCTGGTGCCATTTGACTTCCTAACTTCAAATTTTTCCACGAAGAACAATTTGTTTAGTTCCAAATTTCATTTCGCCCGTGACCACTTGGACAAGCCTCCGCTTTTTTGGAAAACTATTTTCTTGAGTAACGAATCCAAACTTAGTCGATTAGGATTCGATGGATAACATTATAAATGGTGTTCTTCAAACATGCAGCATAACAACAGGTACAGCCTAAGGATCACAATGCATGGTGGTGTTAATGTAATGAATTAGGCTGGGTTTTTTGGACAAAGTATTAGTCCTATAATCAAAATCGATACGCGAATGGACCAGTAAGTTTACAAAAGTATAATTTCGATATAATGATTCCATATGTAAAGGAAACACAAACACGCTACTTGCATGGCGAAGTGTTGCTTGGAACTAAGTTGCATTGACGTTACAAAATAACCAGCTCTAATACCGAATCTCAATCCTATAGAGAACCTTTGGAATGATGTGGAGAGGAACACTTAACTGTTGTTAAGCCTAAAAATGTTCAAGAACTTTTGTCGGGAATACAAAAGGCTAGGGCATACCTAGTATAGATTTCGCGAAAGAATTTTGGTTTGCGACTCGTGAAGACACACGGTCATCTAGCAAGGCGAAGATTCGTTGAATGGTCCTTAAAAGGATCTAATTTGCACAAGCGAATTTTGTTTAGCGCTAAATGAAGGTCTCTATTAAATAAAACTAAAGTACTCAGAGTAATGACAATCCTCAAGTGCATGTAGATACGCCCTTAGATCCATAAGAACAGACTGTTGGGTGTACTTTATGGACTGATGAAATCATTGAGCCGTTTTTTCTTTAAAAACGATGCTGTTCACAACGCTGTAGCAACATGAGCAAAATGAGTTCTTGATGTGCAGAAGATGTGGTTTGAACAAGACAGCGCTGCATGTCATACTCCTGGTGCTACAATTAATTTATTAAAGCAATCGTTTGGCTACCGCATAGTTTTACGTTTCTGACGCTCAAATTAGCCGTCAAAATGATCGCAAGTTCTAATGCCGTTAGACTCATTCTTTGGGGATGCGTGATAAGATTTACGTCGGTACTTAGCTGAGTAAGCCATAACTGGATCAAAGCACTTGGGTGATATGTAGCATGCACCCACACCCTAGGAAGCCGAAGGTAATGCTTTGCAACAGGTCATTCCTGGTTGCCATTTCCGAAGTTTTGGAGCAGGGCCGCCAACGCTCACTCTTTTTGCTGAAGAGTTGGAGACTATCCAATTCCTGGTCCAAAACACATGACAAATATGCTCACTGCAGCCGGATCATTCACTCTTTGTTCTCAGTAGAGGTTAGATGATCCTGGCCCCTTACTTAAAATTCATGAGGGCCTGCTATAACTACTACGATACTCCCGAGGGGCCAGCCTCAATAACCAGTCAGAGAATAGCTAAAAGGCTAAAAAGTTAAAAAGCTGCACTCTGGGGCTTACTGATTTACCGTGGAAATAACGTGGAGTGGTTATCAGTTGCCTCCCTACTAGCCTTTAGAAGACGGGTCTCCTTTTTAGCCCCGGTGGCACATGTAATGACGGTGAGATTCCGTCAAGACATATATGTGTGTCCCCGGGGGGATTTTCTTTGGGGATGTGTAAAGTTGCTAGTGTAAATTGACCACTTGTAGGACAACTTTCAATGCGCTATTGCAGTTATACGGTCACAAATGTTCAAAAAAAAGTCATCGAAAATTGGACCTTTAAGGCTACTAAGGCTCCCTTCGTGCTAGTTGTGGCTGTTATATGCCAGAAGTCATATTTAAATTATAATGCCATTGATTAGCTATATTTATTTTATTTGATTTATATACCTCTATTAAAAGCACCCTTTAAATTTATTTACCCCGAAGGAGTTTCGCTTGTCGTTGGTGAGTCTTAAGTAGAGACTTCTGAGATTACTTGTTTCGAAAAATTTTTACACATTTCTATCTTCAACTCTAAAAAAACACCCTTTATTTTTGTTAAGAAAAAATTAACAAAATTCCAGGCGCATTTTCAAACAATGTATATGTACAAACAACAACAAGCGAAGAAAAACAAACAACTTGTATGCACGTTCTTACAGTTCGTTATAGTGCAATGATGCCGGCATTAAAGCCCACAGCAGCAGCAACAGAATCAACGACCACAAAATTGTAGAAGACACATGCATACACATATATACATATCTACGTTGCCAAATGTTAGTTGGCATAAAAAAAGTGGTTGGCCCCCATCATCACATGGCAAATATTATTGCAGACAGCAACTATGACTTCAGGCAACAGCATGAAAGAGAATTTACAAAGCGAAGGCTGGGGGAGGGAGGTTTAAAACAGAAAGTGTTTTTCTTTTTTTTTCCATGTTTGAATTTTATGTTGTTGTATTCTGTAAGCTTTTATGTTATTGTTGTTTATTTATTTAGAGTTTGTTTTTCTCTCTTTCCCTCATTGGATTGTGAAAGAAGTATTGCGGAGGGAGAGAAATCAAGATGCTGTCGGTGTAACCAGATCGTTAGATATTAAAAGGTTTTCCAATCAATGATTTTTTCGCCCTTGTTTTTCTGGTTTTGCCGGATATGTATAATCGAGATTTTAGAAAATTTAAACCTTGTAAGAGCTGACTTAACTTAGAGCGGTGTTGCCAATATATTTTTTTGAAAACAAAAAATGGATGAAAATATTATTAAAATTTTCTAAATCAAAACTAAGGGAGCGCAAAACTATCAGTATGGTAGCACTGGCTATTTGTTGTATGAACAATTTTTTTTACAAAATTATTTGTGGTCTTTTGCGAAGTGTGTAAAGTTTATGTCTGCAAGTTACTTTGAAAGTACAATGACAGAATTGCGCACTTTGTACTCCATTTCGGCACAAACATAACAACACGAACAGTATAAAACAAACATCACAGAGCATAAATAAAATAACAGCAACAACAACAAGAACAAGAACAAACACAAAACATATAATCACACAGATACAACATTATAATTTAACAATTTTATGTATTTTGTTTGAATGTGTTTTTCTTTCCATTCTTCTTGATTGTTATTGCGGCATTTTGCTATTCATGATACGTTCAGTCGTTTGGTTACATCAGAGACGGAACATGGCAATTACAAATTTCGAGCAAGTAAATACAAAGTAATTGAAATGAAGTGATGAAGCACTAAAAGTCTTTATAATTTTATAAATGATTTGTAAAATCATAATGCGCTAACATACTAAGCCACATCACAACTATCCATCCCTGCTCATCTTAATAACCGTAATTCACTTTACAAGCGATTTATAACAAGGAAATATAGTTCTTTAAAAATTAGCAACAAAACCTACACAAAATCCTCAAAAATCAAATTTGAGGTTAGAAAAGAAACTGTCTGACAAATGATTAAGTGTCAAGAATTAACCGCTATTTCGCAAAAAATTTAGGAAATTGTTAGCATGTTATATCACACTCTTCAGCAACGAACTTTAATTGTGAAAATTTGTTATCAAAATGGTGAAAGTTCCACTGTACCACTTTGTTAAATTCGAGCAGCTCATTAATGTAACCAGGCTCCTTCTGAGACAGCTGTGTGTAATTCAATTGCTTAATTCGAGCCTCACGATATTGTTAATGACAAAAGATCTAAACAATATGCTCATAGTGGCCATAGTCTTTCAAAACATAGCAGCTGTACAGCAAAGTATTGAAATTCCACAACTCATCGAAGTTTGCACCAAATGGGCATCACTAGAAGCATATTGTGCAACATTTTGCATAAAGATTATCTTTACGCCTACAAATTACACTTCGTCCAAGAATTAAAGCGGATCGGCCATTTTAAGCATCAAAAGTTTAATATCAAATTTGAGGTCAGAAAACAAATTGCCTGAGAAATGATTAAATGTCAAGAATTAAGCTGTCATTCTTTGACATTTATTTCGTAAAAAGTGGGGAATTGTAACCATGATACGTAACACTTTTGGGCATACAATTTTAATTAGTGAAATTCGAGCAGATAATCCTCGTAATCGCCAAATTCAAGGCTCACGGTATTATTGCTGATAATGGACCAAAAACCAATACGCTGGTAGTAGTGCAAATATAACAGCTGAAAGCCCCCCCACGATGAATGTGCCCCCGGGAGACATTACAAATCTTTATGGATCACACAGCCATCTAGACTTGTGTCTTGCAGGGGTAAAATGGTGCCCAGTCCCCTTAGGCTAGCAAGGAGCCAACTGGAAAATCCACTATATTTCCCCGGGAATCAGTAAGCCCCGGAATTCTGCTAATTGTCTCTTTAGACTTTTATTTGTTCTCAGACTGATTATTTAGGTAGGCCCTTCGGGAATGTCGTGGTGGCTGTGTGTTTCGAGGCCCTCGTTTGAGTTTGTGGGTCGGATCATTCACAATGAACACAATGAATGGTCCAGGTCCAGTGAGTATGAATGCCGTCGTGTTCTTAATTATATTAAGCTTCACGCATTCTGGACCAGGAGTTGGATAGTCTTCAACTCTTTAGCACGGAGTGGAGGCTACGGCCTACTACGGGCTTTTAAAGTTGCAACTAGGAGTACCCGAAGGATAGACTTAACCGAAGGCCTTCTAGGGCGAGGATAACGCTACATTTCATCCACAGTGGCAATGATCCACCATCTGATTAAGGCGTATGGCCAGGTGCAGATGTAAATCTTATTACGTCATAATAGCAGTATCCCCCCGGGGGTACATTGATATGTTTTGATGAAAATCCACCATCATTACATGTGTCAACGGGGGAAAAACGAGAGCTCAGTCCCCTGAAGGCTGGCAGGGAGTCAACTGGAAGCGCCACATTATTTCCACAGAGTTAAGCTAATTGGTTCTTTAGCTTTTTACCTGTTCTCTGATTACTGATTATTGAGGTAGGCCCTTCGGGAGTTCGTGGTGGTTGTGGTTTCGCGGCCCTCATGAATTTTGATTAAGGGGCCAGGATCATCTCACCTTTACTGATCCGGATGCAATGAGCATGCTTGTCATATGTTCTGGACCAGGAGTTGGATAGTCTCCAGCTCTTTAGCAAGGAGTGATGGTTGGCGACCCTGCTTTGAATGCTCCAAAATTGCAACACGGAATAACCTGTTGCTAAAAATTAGTCTTCGGCTTCCTAAGGCGCGGTGCACACATCACATCGCCCAAGTGAGTTAACCACCGTCCAGTTATGGCATACACATGCTAGGTACCGACGTAAATCATATCACGCATAACAGCTGTACATCCCCTCCGGGGAATCTCACCGTCATTACATGTGTCAACGGGGGTAAAAGGGAGCCCAGTCCCCTTCAAGGCTAGCAGGGGCAAACTGGACAATTCCACTATATTTGCACGGGAATCATTAAAGCCCCTGAGTTCAGCTATTTGTCTTTTTAGTCTTTTAGCTGTTCTCTCACTGATTATTGAGGTTTGCCATTCGGGAGTATCGTGGTAATTATGGTTTCGAGGCCCTCGTTTGAGTTGTGTGGGTCGGATCATTCACAATGGACACTATGAATGATCCAGGTCCAGTGAGCATGAATGCCGTTGTGTTCTTAAATTTAATTAAGCTTCATGCGTTCTAGACTAGGAGTTGGATAGTCTGCAACTCTTCAGCAAGGAGTAACAGCTGCGGCCTGCTCCGGGCTCTTGAAGTTGCAACTAGGAGTGACTAGAGGATAGACATATCCGAAGGCTGTCTAGGGCGAGGATGACGCTACATTTCATCCATAGTGGTATGATCCACCGTCTGGTTATGGCTTACACAGCTAGTTACAGACGTTAATCTTATCACGCATAACAGCTGTACAGCAAAGTGTTGAGAACCATCAACTCCACGACGTTCGGACTAAATGGGCATTGTGGAAGCACTTTGTGCAACAGCTTGCATAACAATCTTCAACTTCAGGCTTATAAAGTTCAATTCGTTCAAGAATTAAAGCCGAGCGGCTATTATATGCATCGAAAGCTTGTGAATTGGCTGTTTAAAATACTGAACGAAAACAACGCATTTTTCAACAAAGTCATCTTTAGTTATGGGGCTCACAGAGTCCTCAAAAACACGAGTACATCCAAAGAAGATTATGTTATTGGTTTGGTTTATGTAATCAACTCATAAATAACTGACAGCAAAATCTGTGACCTTTGGTTTCAGAAAGACGACACCACAAGCCACCCAGCCGCCCAAACAATTTAGTTATTGCTTGAGAAATGTTACTGTATGGTGTGCTATGTAGCACAGGAGGGGAGTTTAGACCGTTTTTTTCGAGGATGAGGCTGGAAATGCGGTAACGGTCAATGGATCCCGCTAGCGCGAGATGGAAACAGCTGGATATCACTGACATGTGGTTTCAATAGGACGGTGCCACATGTCACATAGCCACTGAAGCGAACCAATCGCATAATTTCAAGACAATCAGTAGTTGAGTGGCCGACTAGATCGTGTGATTTAACACCACCGGAATATTTTTTGTGGGGCTGTGTTAAGGGCAGAGTATATAAGGAGCGAATCGAATCAATTTCAGCCCTAAAAGTAAAAAAAGACAATGCGAAAACTTTCACTTCCCCAAAATAAATTAAAGAATTATGATGAAATAATTTTAGAGACTCCACACTTTTACAGATTTAAAAACAAGTCATTTTGAATAGCATAAACTTTTCCATCTCTGATTTATGCGCGTATACAAACAAATAACAAGAAGAAGACGAACAGAAATTTATAATATGAAAACAACCATAATTTTCAATTTTGTTTTATACTTTTGCTCATTGTTTTTACAAATCCATACGCAAACGAGTGTCTAGACTCGAATACACTAGATTTTATTCGTACTTTAGTTTAGTTATTTGCAAAGTTTTGCACTTAAATCTTAATGCTGTGGTGCTCTTAATAATAAATAAAATATCTAACAGCAACATTAGAAGCAGCCATGTTTTAGAAATTTTTCTTTATTCTAAACGTGGTGTTTTTCCTTTACTTTCTGAAGGTTTCGGCAGACGAAGTTCTGTCGAAATTTAAATAAATTTGTTGGTAAATGTTTTAAGAGCTTTAATTTTTAACATGTTTTATTTTGAACAAAGATTCGCAGGGTATATTATTTGCAATACCAAAAAAATGGGTGTATAAAATGGGTGTGGTCAAAACTTGTACAAGCTGATTTTCCAAACTTTACACCTACTTCGTACTAAATTTGAGTGGAATCTCTAAAAACATTAAAAAAAGTACAATCCCAAAGGATTGGTACTATTATGGGTACTATATGGTGTTGTGGGTTCGATTCCCAACAAAGACCTTGGCTTTTTTCACTACAAAAATAAAATTTGACTGTCGGTGGGGCTGCTCAGTGATGAAGGCATGGTTACTGATCACTATGCTGTCTTACACGACAGTTAATTTCCGTAACTATCCTTCTACTTTCACCACCTGTCTCTTCTCTAAACAATGTAGCACGGTACTTGACTATTTAGGCATTGTTGCCTGAGGCGCTACTTCTTTTTAAAATAAATGTATGGGTCGTTGACCCAAAGTCGACCGCGAACAAGAGAGAGCCAATAGGCTCATTGGGGACAGTAGGGTATCTACTGATTCTCTAGAGCCTCGAGGCAATGTGGGCTGTATTTTACTGTGCTCTAATGAAATTAGGGAACTTGTTCCCGTAAACCCCACGTTTTTGTGTTTAACTCGATTCTCGTTAAGAGCGCATTCATTTGTAGTTGAGTGGCCAGACAATCGCACTACGCATTGCAGGGAAAATTTGCTTTTAGCAGACCTCCTGCAGAGGTCTTTCCTGTCACTTTCAATATAGGAAAATTCAAATCTAATGTCGACAAACAAAACTTCCGCTCCGAATGTTCTAATTTCCTAGTTCTTGTACACTGCATTGAATGAGTAGAGATCATATCCTAAGTACTGGGCCGACAAAAACAAATTTTGTTTTGTTTCGAATTTAAAGTTTCTTCCAAGCAACTTTTTTCATTTTCGCTAACAACTATTCGAATTTTGTGTTCATGCATGATAAGATTTACATCAGTACCTAGCTGTGTAAGCCATAACATGACGGCGGATCATACCTCGCCCTAGAAGGTCTTCAGATACGTATATCCTTCGGTCACTCCAAGTTGCTACTTCAAGAGCTCGGAGCAGGCCAACGCCCCCAATCCTTGGTGAAGAGTTGGAGACTATCCAACTCCTGGTTCAGAACGCATAAAGCTTAATATAATTTAAGAACACAACCACATTCATGCTCACTGGACGTGGAGCATTGTGATTGATCCGACCCACACAACTCAAACGAGGGCTTCGAAACCCTAACCACCACGATACTCACGAAGGGGCAACCTTAATAATCAGTCAGAGAACAGCTTAAAGGCTAAAATGCTAAAGTAGCTGAACTCCGGGGCTTTACTGATTCCCGTGGATATATAGTGGATTGTTTAGTTGGCTGTTTCCAGCCTTGAAGGGGACGGGGCTCGCTTTTACCCCCGAAGACACATGTAATGACGGTGGGTTTCCGTCAAAACATATCAATGTGCCCCCGGGGGGGGATTTTGTTCAGTTACTGGTCATATTCCCAAATGATTTTATTGGATTAGGCATTAGCGACACAGGCGGAGGAAGTCAGTTCTTACATTGTCGGTAAGGCGCCGCTCAAAGCTGATAGAGTAAAATTGCAATAATTTAGCACAGGTAAAAGCTTTCGGTCTGTTATCGAAATCAAAAAATCTCGAATATTCTAGGTCCGTGTCATTCCAGTGTATAGGTTACGGTTGCCTATTATGCTTCAAAGCTTAAGTCTAAGTTTTAAGCAAAACTTAAAGTAGGCAGCTATAGAGTTCCACAGGCCACATAACGAATTTTAGATGTGCGCAGAACCGAACTATTCCTTAATATGAAGAGTTTCTACGAGTGCGATTAATTTTGGATATGGGGATGATATCATATCAGATTTCGGCAAATTGTAGAAAAAAGGAGATAGGACAATAGATATTTTGATATACAGACCAGAATTAAAGCTATAAACGCCTGCACTATTAAATAGATACGTGAAGGTTTAGAAGCCTGGGATTTTATTTTTTTAATATAATCACCATGGTCTGTCTGGGTCTCTGAGTTGATAAGTCAACAAGGCTTTGAAAGTCCTTTTAAATTTTAGCGATAGATTACATGATTTTGGACCTTCCTTATCGGGTACATCACATGAAATAGTTTGTTCTTTACATATGCCCTACAGTAAGTAAAGATGTCTGGTAATACGGAAGTAGGCAACTGCAGAATCCCATCGGCTTCATAGCTGCTGGTTAAGTAGAAGAAGAGAAGTAGTTACAGGTGCGTTTTCTGCTTTGTAGATTGGGCATGGGTGTGTTATCACATCAGCTTTCTGCAAAGTTCGCAAGAGAGGAAAAAGGACAATACATATTTTGAAACGCCATCAAGATAAGAAACTATCGGCGTTCGCACTATAGGAATAAGATGAATACCTAAATTTTAAATAGCCTGCGTTTTGTTGTTCGAGGAGAATTGCAATGGTCCGGCTGGTTCTTAATCAACGAGCATTGAAGCAGTACATTTTTACTTAACCTTGCTTTCCAACGATTGCAGGACTTTAGATATGAATGACGCGAAATAGTTTATTCTTTAAATGTGTACGAACTGGGAAGACTCATAGGCCACATAACTAACTTTAGACGTGGCGAAAACCACATCTTAACACACAAGGCTTCTAAGGCTAGTTATAGGTACGATTAATGATTTGTAGTTGGGCATGGTCAAAGTACTCAAACAATTAGAAAGTACAATAGATATTTCGAAGCGCATATAAATTTATTTTTATTAAATTATTTTTACTGAAATTTTTTGTACTCAAATATTTTTTTTTTAATTTTTTACAATTTTTTACTAAAACTCTTTACTAAAATTTTTTTTTGCTAAAAATTTTTACTAAAATTTTATTTACAAAAAGTTTTTACTAAAATCTTTTCTAAAAATTTTTTATTAAAAATTTTTATTAATAAAAATTACTAAATTTTACGAATAATATTATTATTACTACCAAAAACCTTCAATTAAAAATTTTTGTACTAAATACATTTTTACCATAAAATTTATTAAGAAAAATTTTTTTACTAAAATTTTTTACTAAAAATTTTTACTAAAATTTTTTTTTGCTAAAAATGTTTCACTAAAATTTCTTGTTCGAAAAATATACTAAAATTTTTTTGCTAAACATTTTTGGTACTAAAATTTTTTGTACTAAAATTGTTTACTAAAATTTTTTTAGCTAAAAATATTTCACTAAAATTTCTTTTTCGAAAAATATACTAAATTTTTTTTTGCTAAAAACTTTTACTAAAAATTTTTTTTAATTTTGCACTACAATATTTTTAACAAAAAACTTTCAACTGAAAAAATATTTTTACTAAAAGTATTTTTGCCATAAATTTTATTAAAAATATTTTTTTTAATATATTTTTACTGAACATTTTTGTACTCAAATTTTTTTACTAATATTTTTTTTGTAATTTTTTTACTAAATTTTTTTTTGCTAAAAATTTTTTACTAAAATTTTTTTTTGCTAACAATTTTTTGCTACAATATTTTTTTGCAAAAAAAAAAGTTTAGTAAAAATTTTTCGCAAGAAAAAAAATTAGTAAATAATATCTATAAAAAAAAAGTAAATTTTTACTAAAATTTTTTACAAATCTTTTTTATTAAAAATTTTTTATTAAAAATATTATTACTACAATTTTTTTACCAAAAACCTTAAGCTAAAAATTTTTTAATAAAAATATTTTTACCATATTTCAGGAAAAATTTTTTTTACTAAATTTTTTTTACTGATTTTTTTATTTTTTTTTAAATCTTAAATAAATATGTATTATTCATTTTAACGATCTTTTTTATATATATTTTATTTATTATATTTTATTTATTATATTTTATATATATATTTTTTCAATATTTCACTTTCCTATGGAAAGCTTCTTCATTCAGCAAAATTAATTTTTAACAAAAAAAAAAATAATAAATAAAAATTAACTTTCCTCAAGAAGCTTTCCATAAAAAAAATAAAAGCGAAATATTGAAAATATATATATTGTTAAATTAATTAAAAAAGGCCGTTAAAAAGAATAACACATATTTATTTTTTTACTAAAATATTTTGACTGAAAATTTTTGTACTAAAATTTTTTCACAAATTTTTTTTTTTATTTTTTTACTAAAATATATATTTTTAACTAAATATATTGCATTTACAGTTATGAACAGCAGAATTTAAAAAAGAAGTTACCCAACTGAATAACAAACTAATACACTTTAACACATTTTTTTCTCTTTAAATTATTATTTAATTAAAACGCTCTTTATAATTTATTATGGCTTTTATTGTTATTTTTTTTTTTTTGTTTTTAATTAAGATTTGTTGCACTTTTGCGTGTTTTTTATGAGTTAATTATGCTTAAAAATCCGGCAACTGGCTTTAAGTAATTTTTTTTAATTTATTTATTTTTCTTTTGTTGTTGTTTTTTATTTGTTGTTTTTTTTTAATTATTATGAGGATCCTAAAACAATAAAAATATTTGAGCACATTTTTTGTTTCTGTACACATATTTTCAGTGATGTTGTTAGTTTTGTTGTTGTTGTTTTTGCTGTTTAAATGATTAAACACCTGTACATTTTTAAGTGTCTGATGTCTGGCGGTTAATTTTTCATGTTTTACTTTTCTGTTTTTTCTACTTTTTTATCTTTTTGTACAATTTTGACGCAAAGAAAACTCAAATAAAACAAATTAAAATTTTAGAAACAACAAAAACAAAAGTCTTGCAGTAGCGAAGGGTATTAAAAGTAAAAACAAAGTGTGTTTATTGTGTTTGCTTTTGCATTTGCTTTTATTACACTCAAACAAAAACAAAATTCTCTTACTTAGTGTTGCCACTACGAGGATTTCTTTGCTTGAATGATATTTTTATTCTGTTAAACAACGATTTTGATTCTCAAAAGGCAGTTTTAGATTTAATTTTTACTTTCAAAAAAAATTATTAAAATTTTCGTTTTTTTTATTTTGTAATATTTTCTGTAAAATTATTTAAACAATATTTAAGTTTTTTTAATAGTAATTTCTTGCTATAAATAAATAAATTATTTTTATTTATTTATTTCCGCTCAATTTCGAGTGAGCAGACAATTATTTTTCAAAGAGGAATTGTGAAATATCATTAAAAAAAATTGCAATTTTTACAAAATATAACGAAGCTAGGCTTTAGCTCTCTCTTAGAGACTTAAACAAAATTTGGTAAAGCTTATCGAATCCAAACAATAAAAATATTAAAGTTTAATAAAAAACAAACCTTGAGGTAAAAAAAAATCGCATTACGTTTATTCCCGCCGCCTAATACATATTTATAATTTAAAAGCTTGGGAAAATAGCCTTAAGAAAATACTAAAATTTTCAAAAGCCTTAAATGATAAAAAAATATTTTGAGAGTTCAGAAATGTAATTTACAATGGCACTAATACATGAAAATTAAATGGCCTCTAAATCGGAAATATGGGCGATCTAAATTCCTGGCAGTTTTTTCTTTTTTCTTAACTTCACCAAATGAGAATTATTCACAGATTTATATACATATTTCTTAGGTTTTTGCTTTTATATCCAACATTCTTGGGGGTGTTTATGAAGATGTCATCCAATAGAATCAGCGATATCATATACTGTAGTATAGTATATAGTATGGTTCATGGATAACTCAAAAAATAACGGAACTAAGAGAGTATTTGTTCAAAATGTTTAAAGTTATTATAAATATTAATTTTATACCCATAGCGAATAATAAAATAGATTTTGAAATTCGACAACACTGCACTGTTCTACAATTAAACCATTAATGGGTAATGGGCAAATTTGAGGTTAGGAAGTAAATAGGCTTAAAACCCACAATTTTTTTTTAACAAATTCAATTCTATTGATACCAATATAAA
Organism: Trichopoda pennipes; assembly: GCA_030448955.1. Classification (NCBI taxonomy): domain Eukaryota; kingdom Metazoa; phylum Arthropoda; class Insecta; order Diptera; family Tachinidae; genus Trichopoda; species Trichopoda pennipes. The sequence continues at coordinate 4,117,788 of JASKUP010000021.1, read as the reverse complement.
ATAGAATTTGGGGATTTAATAATGGAATTTTTCTCCAACAAATGTCTACCTCTAACACGTCGGCAGACTTTCCCAAAACTTTTAAGAACAGTTTGCTAAAAATCTTTGTTTAAGCAGCTGAGAATTTGATCTTTCAAAGCGTCAGTTGTTTAAGGTTAAGTCACGTGAACCCGCTGTTTTAGAACGCCCTACAGAAAATCACCCAACAAGAGCTAGGCGATCAGTTGATATCACCAAATCAAGAAATCACGCAATGGGAACATTTCTCATGCATTAACTGAAATTGCTCGGCTTTGTGTGGTGCCGTCTTGCTGAAACCAAAATCCACTGATGTCATCAACATTAGCCAATTTGGCCACAGTTTGGGTAAAGCAAAGATTTCTTACTAATTTTCGTAAAAATACAGGCCCCCTGACCACAAATCGCACTTTTTGTTGAATGTAATCATTTTTCGAAGACTATTTGTGGATTTTATAAGCCTTCGCATGCGACAATTTTGTTTATGTACAAAACCACCTGATTGAAAATGTGTCTCTTCATTCCTAAAAATGACTTTGGTGAAAAATTCGTTTTTTTCGTTCAGTTTTTCCAACAGCTAATACCCCAAACGTTCTGCACAAAAAAAAGTCGATGGGCTTTAATTCTTCAAGGAGTTAGTTGAACTTTAAAAGCGTGAAGATGAAGATTTTTATACAAAATGTTGCTTAAAGAACCTCTGGCGATATCCAATTGTTGCAAACGTTGCATAGATCTGCGTTCGGTAGTGGTGCTGCATCTGTTACTATGGGTGATTTAGATATTACGGAGTCGGAAGCTCTTGATGTTCTTGGCATGAAAATTCAGTGCGATGTTCGATGGAATTAACACATTTTTCAGGTTTCTAAAGAAGCTTTCAAGTGCCTCGGTTTACTAAAACGGTGTAAAAGATACTTCACTGCATCTGATCTCCGTACTATCTATACCACCTATATCCTTCCGAAAATGGAATACAACTCTCAAGTAAGGGCCGGCGCTCCAAAGTCTATTTTGGAGTTACTCGACCGTGTACAGGAGAGGGCCAAGAGGCTCATTGGGAACGGTAGGGTATCCAACTCTATTGATTCTCTAGAGCATCGACACAATGTGGGGTGTATTTTACTGTTCTATCGTTACTACAATGGAAAGTGCTCTAATGAAATTAGGGAACTTGTTCCCGATACTCACACGTTTTCGCGTTTAACAGATTTTCGTTGAGAGCGCATCTATTTGTGATTAATTGATTGGCCAGTAAATCGCACTACACATTACAGGGAAAATTCGTTTTTTAGCAGAACAGTCCGTATGTGGAATAAGATGCTCCGGAGGTCTTTCCTATCACTTTCAATCTGGGAAAATTCAAACTGAATGTCTACAGACACTACTCCCTCTTTCCTCCTTCCCGTAACCTAATTTCCTAGTTCTGGCACAATGCTTTGCATATGTAGCGGTCATCCCCTGAGTGCTGGTCCAAAAAAAAAACCTCGAAGAATTGATGTTCCAGGTTTATTTTTAGCACTTTACTGTACAGCGAAAATGTTTGCCGCTGTTTTGGTGTATTATCAGCATTAATACTCAAACCGCTATTAAGAATTTGGTCATTAAATTTGAGTCGAGAGACTCGATACAAAATGTGCGAATACCAACTTGCGTTCGACTGGATTGTTCAGCTGTAAAAAATCGCAGCCGTGAGACACAATATTGAAGCAGACCCAACTTTTTCAATTACTCGAAGTTCTCGAGAAATGGGAGTATTCCAAACCAACACATGGTGAATTTCGTGTAAGGATTTCAGTTTGAAGTTTGATTCTGGTTTTCCTAAAATAATCATCTTTTTAGACGAAGCCCTTTTTCGCTTGTCAGACGTATGTCAATAAGCAAAATTAGCGCATTTGGGCTTCTGATGGGTTTGGAGGCATCATTGGGCGGTTTTTTTTCAAAAATGATGCTGGAAATGCGGTAACGGTCAATGGATCACGCTAACGTGAGATGCCAACAATCCAATTTTAGCCTATTAATGACGACATGGATATCACTGACATGTGGCTTCAATAGGACGGTGCCACATGTCACACAGCCAATGAAACGATCAATTTATTGCAAACCAAGTTTCCCGATCACAGAATTTCACGACAATCAGCAGTAAAGTGGCCAGTCAGATCGTGTGATTAACCGCTACTGGTTTAGTTTTTGTAGGATTATGTTAAGGACAGAATTTACACGGAGGCAATCGAATCGATTTTAGTCTTAAAACTTAAAATCCGTGGCCGAAGTTTTCTCTTCGTAATACGATACAAATTTCAATCATCTTAAGTTTTTGTTTTAGAAAACAAACTTCTTGTTGAAAAACCCTTTACATGGAACAGCGGGTCTACGGGAACTAGTATTTGTTTAAAATGTTATACATTAAATATAAATATTATGATTTAGGCGCGGCGAATAATAAACTAAAAATATTTTCTAGGAAAAATTACGTTTTTTTTAATTCTGGCAACACTTAACTATTTTACAATTAGAGAACTAAAACAAAGACAATTAGTTTTGCTATTGTTTTGTTATTTTTAATAACAGTCAGTTTAGGTTTAGGGCAAAATATTAATCGGGCCCAAAGGTTGATCGAAAAGGCAAAATACACAAGTTAATAAAAATTAAACACAGAAACATAAGAAAAAAGCCATCAACCACCAGACAGACAGACGAGAGCGAGTGGTTAAACCGGAATTTTTTGTTTTTGGGACCTTTTATGGTTGGCATTAAAAGCTGATTTTTTCAAACAAACTAAAGCAACAACAACGAACGAGAAGGAATTTTCAAAAGACTTTTTTTTTATTAGTGTTGTTGTTGTAGTTTTCTTATAATTTTTAAGGTGGTTGAAATTTATAATAAATTTTCTCAAACTTTAGCTTTTTATTTAGCAATTAAATTTAATAAATACACACTCACACTTGTTAGATCTTTTATTTATTAAACTATTCTAATTATTGCTATTTGACAACAACAAAAAACAATATTTGTATTTGAACACTTTTTATTTCACTTTTTGTTTATTAAATACTTGTGATGCTCCTCCACAAATTCATTTTTGGTTTTATCCCCACCAACTGTTATAATGATCAATTTCTTTTTAACAATATTTTCGCATGAATTTTTTTCTCTTTTTATTTTATAAAGCAGCCAAGTAAATATTTATTATTCAATGAAAATTTAATTTATTAAATTTATTCCTAAAACTAAACACACGCGCGCGGCCTTCCGTTTAGTTTAAACAAAAATACAATGCAATCTACACTTAACGACGTAGAAATATTTACTAAAGTGATGCCATCATATTACTAACTCAGCTCTCATTCTCTTTTAATTCGTCTACTAGTTAAGTGCTGTCAAGTTTTTTTTAGCGGGATAATGTAAACAATACTTTTCATTTTAACTACATAAAGACCGTGAGAGCGTGAGAGAGTAAGAGAATTTCAATTGTTTTGTTTGTTATTTTTCTAATACAGGTTCATCGGGTGTTGCCAGATTAAAAATTATGACATTGTTAAATCATTTCTAAACAAACGATTTTTTTTTGGCCTATATAAATTATTAATAAATAAATTCTTTTTTAATTATAAATTATTAAATATTAAAATATGTAAAAAAAATAATTAAAAATCTGTATTCAATCAATCGATAAAATAAATGAACCCAAATAAAGAACAATTATTTGTACATTTTCGATCAACCTCATTTCAACATGTCAAACTGGCGCCTTAGTCCAGGATAAATTTTTAATTTTTTGTGACAACAACATTTTAAAACACTTCCGGTTAGTGGAAATAAACAAATATATTTTAAATCGTTACGAGTATTTAATATTCAGGGCCGTATATAAAAATTCCTTTTTTCGTCATTTAAAAGCTTTTCCGGCGAATCAGCTAAATCATGTACTCACATTCTATGCATATTTTTATTGATGTTATACAGGGTGTCCACCGGAAAGGTATATTACTTTATTTAGCCGCCATTTTGGTTAACTATTGGCACTACATATTTGGCAGTCGTGTAGTAGACGCGTCATAAATTTATTATGGCAAAATATTCCAATAAGCCAACGTGTTTTAATCGTTAAAACATTTTATCACAATCAATCATCGATTACTGTGACGATGAGAAAGTTACGTGAAATTTTTGGGTGAAATAACGTGCCAATAAAACGCCCGATTTATCGTGTAGTGAATGATTTCAAAGAAACAGGGTCTATAGGCGATAGGCCCAAGCATGGCCACAACGTACTGCAAGATTGGCTGAAAACATTACTGCAGCTCAAGAAAGTCTTCAAAACAATCCATCAATCTCAATTCAATTTACTCCCCGGGGGTACATATATATGGTCTTTATAGAACTTCGACTATCTAGACACAGTGCAACTGGGGGAAAAAAGGAGCCCAGTCCCCTGAAGGCAGCGGGGGAACAACTGGAAACTCCACTTTATTTCCACGGGAATCAGTAACGCCCGCAGAGTTCTTTATTTGTCTCTTTAGACATTTAGTAGTTCTCTGGCTGATTATTGAGATTGGCCCCTATATGGGAGTATCGCTGTGGTTGTGGTTTCGCGGCCCCATAACAGTATAATGGTTATTATGGTGGCCAGGATCATTTCGCCGTTAATGACACGCTAGGTGAATGATCCAGTCCAGTGAGCATGCTAGACATGTGTTCTGCACAGGAGTTGGAAAGTCTCCAACTCTTAAGCAAGGAGTGATGATTTGCAGCCCTGCTCTGGTATCATCGAAGTTGCAACTAGAAAGTTCTGTTGCTTAGAATTATAGCTTCGGCTTCCTAAGACGAGCATAACGTTCCAAATTATGCAGTGATTTGGTCCACCATCTGCTTAAGACTTCATTGCCAGGCGCGGATGTAAATCTAATCACACACACCTCAATTCAATGCCATGACTAGGTGCTTGGTCTTCAAAGCACAATTTTGGCCACAATTTTACACAAGGATTTGCATTTGTTTCCATTTAAGATTCAGTTGACACGAAAGCTTCTTTCACAACACCATTTACATATGCCAACGGAATGTTACAACTCCCCCTTAACTGCCCCGGTTTTCATGAAAAAAACATAATGAGTGACGAGGCACATTTTCATTTGAATGGAGATGTGAATAAACAGAATAGTCGTTTCTGGGGGATGGGAAACTCTTCTGGAATTACTGCGAGACATCTTTCCGCAACAAGTTATTTCAAGAAACGATGATGTTAATTAGCCTTCACGATCATCTGATTTGATTGCTCCGAACTTCTTCTTCTTCTTCTATGAAAAGCAAGGTTTGTGCAAACAAAGCAGAAACGCTTGAGTAACTAACACAAAATATTCGTGATGAAATTAACGAAATACCGCATGAAATGTGTGCTCTAAAGGGCTTGCATTTGTGAGGCAAACAGAAGCGGACATTTATCTGTATTCCATACATAATTGCCGACATAAAATCAAACATTTGTCGATATAAGATCCATTATGTTTCACGGCGGACAGCCTATACAATTGTCGCTTTTAATTTTAATTTCTTCATGATCACTATTCTCATATAAATGCTTCGATTCCTTATCTAATAATTCCCCATTAAATCCCTCCGGGGGCACATTATAAGTCTTTATGGATCACATAACCGTCTAGACTTGTGTCTAGATGTGTGGGGTAAAATGGAGCCCAGTTCTCTTAGACTAGTAGGAGCCAACTGGTCAATCCACAATATTTCCATGGGAATCAGTAAAGCCCCAGAGTACCGCTGTTTGTCTCTTTAGGCATTTAGCTATTCTCTGACTGATTATGAGGTAGGCCCTTCGGGAATATCGTGGTGGCTGTGTGTTTCAAGGCCCGGGCTTTTGAATATGCAACTAAGAATGACCGGAGGATATATGTACCCGAAGGCCTTCTAGGACGAGGATAACGCTACATTTCATCCACAGTGGTAATGATCCACCATCTGATTAGGGCTTATGCCCAGGCGTAGATGTAAATCTTATCACGTCATTCCCCATCAAAATCTTCTTGAATCCAGTTGTTTATGTCTGAATTCGTGAAAAGATGTTCCATAAAATTTCAGCTGCAAGTGTACCAATAGAACGAGCAGAGCGTTCTGAGATTTTCGGACTTTAGGTGCTGATATTTTTTTTGGCAGCATGTAGCGAGAATCTGAACTACAACGACTTTCTAACAACCAACAGTTGCAATTTGCCTGTGCCATCCAAACAATTAAGTTATTGCTTGAAAAATTTCCCGGTCGCGTAATTCCTCGACTTGGCGATGTCAATTTAACGCCGCTACATTATTTTCTCTGCATTTACGTGAACAACCCACAAATAGCTGATACTATAAACGAGCAAATGCGGCACTGCATTGCCGAGATAGGCTAAGCTTTGGTGCCATATATGTTTGAAAACTTTTTAAAAAGAACTGACTGCTGCGACCTGTTAGAGGTGGACTCTTGCCCATCATATCTCATTGTTATTGCATCATGTATTGAAAACTAAAGTTATCAAAAAAAAAAGTGTGTTTGAAGACTATTTACCTCCTAACTTTAAAATTGCCCAGCCATTATTGCATTTGAGCAGGGTAAAAAAGTTAGTCGCTCTTTACATATTTTTCTTTCTGCAGTGGACGAGAGGGCGATTTCAAAGCATCCTACAATATAAACCAGATTCTTCGACATTGTAGACTCGAGGAAGAGTAATGCTTAAACAAACTCTTTCAAAAATTAAATTTTGAAGGCCATTTTTCGCCCGTAATTTTTAAAAATTTAATTCCATTTCGGCATTTAAACTTCTTCATTCTTCCTTCACTGTTATTGAACGATATTAATTGCTCAATAACATAAAATCGCTCGCTGGTGATATTGGAACATTTGTTTCCCTTTGTTTCACTAACCACTTCTAAAGTATTTAACCATTCTTGGCTCCTCAGCTTTCTTTAAGGTGGCAACATTTGCCACAGCCACTTCCCTTTAAAATCACTTTAGACTTTTTATATAATTTTTTTTTATAGTTTTAATTTTAAATAATATTATCGCAATAGCTCAAGTAGAATATTTCTAAAAACAATCTGTATCTTCAGTGTTTTTTTTAAATTGTGTAAAAATATAAAATTAAAAATTTTTTAACTTCATTTCAGAACCATAACATTTCTGCTCGCTTTTCTTAATACGATTGTGACTAATAACTCCTAGAGTTTTGTATGAGATATACGTATATCACCAGAATTGATCTCAAATATCTTGTAGCGATTTTCATGAGAATAAAAATGGCTGTCGAAATAAAATTCAAATAAAATTTTGAGATCTTTCAAAGTAATAAAATTGTTGTTTTGACGTTTTTAGTAATTTTATTTATTTTTATATTTTGACGATTTTTTTCACATTCTATATGGCAACTGCATGCTTATGCTGTGAGCGGTTTAATTTGAAAAGAAATGCAAAAATTCTTGCATGCCAGTTTTGTTTAGAGAATTGCCATCTTTAAAAATTGTAATGCAATTTGACAACAACATGTGCTTCGAAAACTATAATTTGAAATGTTTGAAATCAATTTAAAATTCTAAATATTTATTAGGAGATTTTAAAAAATATAAAAATTTAAGGAATTTTCATTAAATATAAAAATCTCTCTAATGAAATGAAAATCATTCTACGATTTTCTGTTGTTGTTAAGGAAATTGATTTTATTTCATAAATTTTCTTTAAATGGGTAAATTTGAGGTTAGGTAGTAAATTGCGTGTCAAATAATTAAATGTCAAGAATTGAGGTCTCAGTTTTGAACAATTATTTAGTAAAATGGGAAACTTTAAGCATTCCATTACATGTAAAACGTCAGGCTCCTTCTGAAATCGTTCTGTATACGTGATAAGATTTACATCCGTACCTAGCTGTGTAAGCCATAACCAGATGGCTGAAATGTGGCGTCATCCTCGCCCTAGAAGACCTTTAGATACGTATATCCTTCGGTCACTCCTAGTTGCACAAACTCACAAACTCGAAGCCTTCGCTCCTTGCTGAAGAGTTGAAGACTATCCAATTCCTGGTCCAGAACACATGAAGCGTAATATAATTTACGAACACGACGAATGAAGATCTTTATGCAAAACATTGCGCAAAGTTTCTTTAGTGATGATCATGTATTGCGATCATCGACTAGTTGATGCTTCAGCCTCATTTTCAACACTTTGCTTTACGAGCGGCTATGTTTACATCACTACGAACGTATATTTTTTTGGCAAATTTCTAGCAGTAACACCGTGAGCCCCGAATTTACCAATCAAATTATACACAGCGATCTTTCCCGGCGGCACATTGATATGTTTTGACGGAAATCCACTATCATTATATGTGCCATTTTTGTAGCAGCCGACGTATGCACCTAAAGTAGAGTAAAGTAAAGTAAAACTCGGGTTACCAGCCCGTTAGCCGCGCTGGTATGCTGTCTTGGGGTGGTTCTTGCCTGCCAACGCGTCTAGCTTGTGCAGCAGCTACAAATTCCTACCAGCTAACTGAAACAGTATCGAAAGGAAATAAATTTGGAGCCCGAAGCAAGGCTAGTCAGCTCCCTAACAGCAAACACACATAAACTCCATGGCTGATGTTAGGCCATGCTTCTGCTCTCCCTCAAGAAGTCGTTAGACCTCACCGTGGCATCGTATAAAAATATCTAAAATGTTGGATGTCCCTAAACGTTGCCTTTAACTTTTTCCCTCTTCTTTTTAGCCCTACTTACCGCTTATCGGGGGTAAAAGGTTGTCCAGTCCCCTAATAGGCTAGCAGGAGCCAACTATATTTCCATGGGAATCAGTAAAGCCCCAGAGTTCAGCTATTTATCATTTTAGCCTTTTAGCTGTTCTCTGACTGACTACTGAAGGCCTCGTTTAAGCTTATGGGTCGGGTCATTCACAATGAACACAATGAATGGTCCAGGTCCAGTGAGTATGGTTGCCGTTATGCTTTTAAATTTTATTAAGCTTCTTGCGTTCTGGACCAGGAGTTGGATAGTCTCCAACTCTTCAGCAAGGAGTGAAGGCTGCGTATCTGAAGGCCTTCTAGGACGAGGATGACGCTACATTTCATCCACAGTGGTATGATCCACCATCTGGTTATGGCTTACACAGCTATGAACAGATGTAAATCTTGTCACGTAATCCGCCTTCTCGGCGAACACCCTGTGAATTTAGAAACCTTATGCGACACTTTTTTCGTCAACTTTGAAAATCTTTACAAATGAAATTTGAAAAGGTTTTTAGCACCTGAAAACTTCCTTTACTTTACTCCTTGCTTCACTAAATATGTTTACTATCTAATAGAAGTGAGTATATAAGAACAGTGCTAAAGGAAGCTGCAGCATACCAGGTAACAGAATATATTTTTTTAAGTGTCTAGGCTGAATTTTCCTATTTCCACTAAATCTACCTTCTACAGCCTGACTTAAAACAGTTCATGGGATTTTAAGCGAAAACAAAAAAAATCCACACATTAAATCTTATAACTACGTTTCCCAGCTCTGCATTTTTTTTTTTTTTTTTTTTAATAGCAATTGTATTTTAAGCTTTTTTTCATCCCTTTTGAACATCAAAAGATAAGACAAAAAGATACAATTTTAAAAATAGTAAAACCCTGGTAGTGTTTGTGTTCCTAACAGTGTAATGACCCTAAATTACACTCTCCTTCTTCTTAACAAAGTGTTCTGTTTTTTTTTTTTACTTTATAACAACAATTTTCTTCACCATGTTTTACAGTGATTTTTTGTTAATTGCAACCCTTAAATTGCAAATAAAAGTTTTAAAGAATTTTAAAAAATAAATTATTAATGATTTGAAACCTATTTAGGAATAAATTTAACTTTAAATTAAAAATATGTTTGTTTTAGCGAAATTCTCCAAACAATTTGAAAAAAATATAAAACAAACTTATTTTCCGTATGAAAAAATTCCTTTGAGAATCACAATAGAAAAAGCCGGTAGCGACAAAAGGCGCAAACTCACACTAACACAAGCAAAGCCAGCAGAGAACATAAAAGGCACGTGAGCAAACAAAACTTTTCTATTTTGATTTTGTTTTTTAGTTTATTTTGTAGCATGAGTTTTTTTTTATTTTAGTTAAAAGCAATGGCTTCCAAACTGTTACAACTTAAGAAAACGTTATTTCAAATACAAAGTAACGGTTAAATTTTTGAGTAAAGTTTGCCATCTCTTAATAAGTTTACTTATGCTCTCAGTAGATATAATTAACTGCGGCAGGTTTTCCAAAAGTATTACTTCACTTCCCGGCATTTTCTAATTATTCCCGGCATTTTCTATTATTTTCCGAAACATTATGAGTACTTACGTGCATTACACCGTTTCCACTTTCCACAAAAATCGCTTAGCACACTTACCTAAAAAAATAGAGAGAAAAGAGATCCATATAAAATATTTACCAAATTATTGTATTTGCTATATAGGGTGTTTTATAGAGGTACAGAGTTTATAATAGAATAAATCAAGGATGAGCTTTTTTTTAATTGGCCTGAAATTTACTTTATTGGAAAGATAATCTTTGGACAGTATAATTTATACATAACTTCTAGTATAGGACCCTCACGGCTGGCTGGCGGAAACGTAATCTAATCTAGCGCTTCAGTATTCAGTATGACTTTTTCCAAAATTTGTGACTGACTGTATATCGCCTATAAGACGGCGAATGTTATCCTCCAAGTAACCCTCCCCCCACCCCGGGGGCACATTGACATTTTTTGACGGAATCTTACCGTCATTTACATGTATCAACGGGGATAAAACGGAGCCCAGTTCCCTTCAAGGCTAGCAGGAGCCAGCTGGACAATTCCACTATATTTCCACGGACATCAGTAAAGCCCCAGAGTTCAGCTATTTGTCTTTTTAGCCTTTTAGCTCTTCTCTGACAGATTATTGAGGTTGGCCCTTCGGGAGTATCGTGGTGGTTGTGGTTTCGAGGCTACCACGGTTGGGGGTTTCGAAGACCTTGTTTGAGTTGTGTGGATCGGATCAGTCACGATGAATGGTCCAGGTCCAGAAGCATGATTGGGGTTGTGTTCTTAAATTTTATTAAGCTTCATGCGTTCTGGACCAGGAGTTGGATAGTCTCCAACTCTTAAGCAGTGAAGGCTGCGACTTACTTCGAGCTTTTGAAGTTGCAACTAGGAGTGACCGGAGGGCGAGAATGGCGCTACATACCATTCACAGTGGTTTGACCACCATCTGGTAAGGGCTAGCTGCCAGGTACAGATGTAAATCAAATCGCACTAATTTCAACTTAGGGTATAAGGGAGCCCGGTCCCCTGAAGGCAGCATGAGTCAACTGGCAACTCCACGTTATTTCCACGGGAAACAGTAGCCCGCAGCGCTTCCGCTATTTGTCTCTTTAGGCATTTAGCTGTTTCACTGACTGATTATTGAGGTTGGCCCTTCGGGAGTATCGTGGTGGTTGTGGTTTTGCGGCCCCATAACAGGACAGTTTTTAATGGGTGCCAGGATCATTTTACCTTTAATCACACCTACCTGGTGGAATGATCCTGGATCCAGTGAGCATACTAGACATGTGTTCTGGACAGCAGTTGGATAGTCTCCAGCTCTTCAGCAAGGAGTGGTGGTTTGTAGCCCTGCTCTGGAATTATCGAAATTGCAACTGGGAAAGACCTGTTGCTAGAATTAGTCTTCGGCTTCCTAGGGCGTGAATGACGTTGCTTTTCATTCCCAGCATCTGATTAAGGCTAACTGCCAGGTGCAGATGTAAATCTTATCACGAAATTTCATCCACAGTGGTATGATCCATTGTCTGGTTATGGCTTACACAGTTAGCTACAAACGTAAATCTTATCACGCATCCTCCTCTTGATGGGTCTCTTCCCCATCTGATAAAAGTCGGCATCAGTGGCTTGGGATAGCAAGAGCCTGAAAATGGAAAAAACACAGAACTGTCGAAGTCTGGCCAGTGAACTTAATACGCATATGCTGGTGCCACGTAAACCATTTATCCACAGGGCTGCTTCCCTGTTCTGGTTATTGGCTGAGGAGCTAAGTGGTGACTGCGATTTAATCGCGATGTGAAGAAAGTTCCGAATAGATGACAATGCACATTTAACAGCCAATGTTCTAGTTTGCGCATGCAACAGGACAAGAAGTTGGAGTTTCCAACTCCTCAGCACGGGAAGTGGAACGGTTCTGCTACCGTGCATCCAAAAATTGCGACTAAGGCTTGTATGTGCTTAGGACGAGGGTGGGCGCTTTTGCCGACACCCAGTGCTAAGGTCAACGTCAGATTAAGGCCTGGCGGCCAGTTGCTAACGTTAAACTTATCACGTTAACATTAAACACACAGTGTTATCGTGCGACTTAAGACCGCTGGATTATTTTCTGTGAAGATATGTAAAGTCGCTAGTCTTGTCTCTAACGACTAACCGCCACTTAAAGGATGTGATAAGGTTGTCATGGCGGTCTTACCACTTAAGTGATTATAAACCGTCCACCTAGGTGCATACATGCCTTGGCAGCTATTTTTAAGAGCGCGGCAGTAGAACTGTACCCTCAGTACCACCCCCCGGGGGCACATTTATCGGTTCTTATAGAATACTCGACTATCTGGACCTGTGCAACTGGGGAAAAAGGGAGCCCAGTCCCCTGAAGGCAGACAGGGAGTCAACTGGAAACTCCACTTTATTTCCACGGGGATCAGTGAGCTCGCAGAGTTCATTATTTGTCTCTTTAGACTTATAATAGTTCTCTGGCTGATCATTGAGGTTGGCCCCTATATGGGAGAATCGTGGTGGTTGTGGTTTCGGGCCCCATATCCAATGGTTTTCTATGGTGGCCAGGATCATTTCGCTGATAATGACACGCATGGTGAATGATCCAGTCCAGTGAGCATGCTTGACATGTGTTCTGGACAGGAGTTGGAAAGTCTCCAACTCTTTAGCAAGGTGTGATGTTTTGCAGACCTGTACTGAAATCATTGAAGTTGCAACTAGGTGGTTCTGTTGCATAGAATTATGGCTTCGGCCATCTGGGACGAGCATGACGTTTCAAATTATGTATAGTGGTTTGTCCACCATCCGATTAAGACTTACAGTCAGGCGCTGATGTAAAACAAATCACCTCTGTACCCTCAGTACCCCCCGGGGGCACATTTATCGGTTCTTATAGAATACTCGACTATCTGGACCTGTGCAACTGGGGGAAAAAGGGAGCCCAGTCCCCTGAAGGCAGACAGGGAGTCAACTGGAAACTCCACTTTATTTCCACGGGGATCAGTAAGCCCCAGAGTTCATTATTTGTCTCTTTAGACTTATAATGGATCTCTGGCTGATCATTGAGGTTGGCCCCTATATGGGAGAATCGTGGTGGTTGTGGTTTCGCGGCCCCATAGCAGGTCTGTTTTTTATGGTGGCCAGGATCATTTCGCTGATAATGATACGCATGGTGAATGATCCAGTCCAGTGAGCATGCTTGACATGTGTTCTGGACAGGAGTTGGATAGTCTCCAACTCTTTAGCAAGATGTGATGATTTGCAGACCTGTACTGAAATCATTGAAGTTGCAACTAGGTGGTTCTGTTGCATAGAATTATGGCTTCGGCTATCTAGGACGCATGTATGACGTTCCAAATTATACAAAGTGGTTTGTCCACCATCTGATTAAGACTATATAGTCGGTGCAGATGTAAATCAAATCACGCATGTACCCTCAGTCTGTGCTCGAGAGTTGGAGACTATTTAACTCCACGTTTACTACAGGTGTAATATCGCCATCCTATTCGGTAACATCTCTCCTGGAGGCTTAAAAAACCATCCGCTTTAAACCACAACCACCACGTAAAACTCCCTGAGGGGCCTACTCAGAAAGAGGAACGTAGCCCTGCAGGAAATCGGTTCTTGTGGTACTGGTATCTGTTAACTCAACTGGTCGGACTTCGAAACTCCTTAATTATTTTTCCCCCTGTCTCGGGCTTGTGGCAGCCCAGGCGACTGGTGGCGACTTTTACCCCCAGAAGTACACACAGGGATGGCTAAGTGCCCTCGGGGGGATATATGCTAATAATGAATAATAGGAAAGCCTGACAAAACTTAAGTCCAGTGAAATCAAACTCTCTGGTGAATACTTTGAATAAGTATACATTCACTTATTGGAGACGATATTGCAATTAAGGAACAAGGAATTGAGTTGTTAGATTTTGCAAGAAATCTTGGCGCTGTATTAATCCGAAGTGGTCGCTGCATATCAGTGCGCTGGTTGTCTGATTGCTCTCTGCATTAAAGACGTTATACGCCATTGAGAGGGAGAATACGTCTGATATTTAGTCTTACTTATGTTTGTGAATTATTTGCTAGCAGTGATAGCGCCATTATGAGTATTATAGAATAATATAGTAAGATATGTTTATGGTCTCAGGAGGTGTGATCTCGTTTCGTCACATGTGAAAGGATTATAAGGTGTGATTTTTGTAAATCTTTTGAAAATAAGAACTTTAATTTTTTTTATAAAGTGGCACGAACTGTGTTACATGTTGCGCCTGCACCTTTAACTAATGAACGAAAAAGTCAGGACTCATAAGTCTGTTGCGATCACCATTTAAAAGAAGATTGGACCCATGATTTCACCAACCCATAAAGCACACAAAAGAAAAATTTTTTCTGGATGTAACGGTATCTCAACATAAATAAAATTTTGTTACGGAAATCGGGATCAACGACAATCTTATTTTGGGCTCAAATTAAAAGCGTTGTTCAGGCTTCTTCAGTCAACGTATTCATGTTGAAATACCAAACCATTACTTGATGGCTAATAAAATTACCGCCAGTTAAAAATTGTTTTTAAGTTATAGTTCTATACTTCTATAACAAACACTTTTTACTAGATTCTTAAAGAATTCTCATTGAGTTAAAAAAATTTAAAATAATTTAAGTTTTCTTTTGATTAAGTAAAAGATTGGTAAATTCCTCAAATAAATTAATTTTAATTTCAGTGTACGCTACTGTACAGTTATAAATTGAATTTACCCAGGGTCATTTCGTGATAATATTTTCATCTGCACCTGGCTGTAAGCCTTAATTAGATGGTGGTCAAACCACTGGGTATGAAAAGCAACTTCATTCACGCCCTAGGAAGCCGAGGACTAATTCTAGCAACAGGTCTTTCCTAGTTGCAATTTCAGCGATTCCAAAGCAGGGTTGTAAATCACTACTCCTTACTGAAGAAGTGGGGACTATCTACCTCGTAGTCAATGACTAGCATGCTCACTGGATGTGACTCATTCGCCTGTTGGTGTTATTAAAGGCGAGATGATCCTGGCCCCATTATCAAATTCATGCGGGGGCCGCAAAACCACAACCACCACGACACTGCCGAAGGGCCAACGTCAATAATCAGTCAGAGAAACAGCTAAAAGTCTAAAGAGACAATTAGCGGAACTCTGGGGCCTACTGATTTCCGTGGAAATAACGTGGAGCTTCCAGTTGACACCCTGCTTGCCTTCAGGGGACTAGGCTTCCTTATATCCCCAGCAGCACAGGTCTAGATGGTTAAGTAATCCATAAAGACCGATAAATGTGCCAAGGGGGTAAGTTACCCAGGATCAACAAAAATATCCTCGATGCCACAGGAAAATAAAAACTTTCTCAGATTTTCTGCGGCAGTTGACTAAAGACCTTATCAACGGCCATCGCGAAATAATTTTTAAAATGTTAAAAAAAAAGATCTGTTTATTTGGAACTCAGTTCGTTATTTGTCACTGTGGGTAAGTGACAAGGCAGACAGACATTTCAAATATAAGTGAATGAGCTTGTCTATTTTGCCACTGAAAGTTCAGATGAATTCAACCAAATGATATGTTAAAGGTACTTTTACTTTTTAATTGCATGCAGGCCAATTTAAAAATAATTGTATTTTCCAGATTTAATTCACTTGCCAGGGAATCCCGGAATTCCTAGAAATTTTCAGCAAAACTCCCCAAAAAGAGAAAATTTGTATAATTATATCAATTAAAGTTAGTTATTTCGGTTGGGTCGTCATATATCAACTTGATTTAAAGACACCATAAATTATTCATCCCTTTCTTTCCATTAACCTTAAGTGCAATAGGACTGGAAGAGCATTGGTCTCGGCACATCCATCTGCACATTTACTGAAAGGTTGTGGTGAACACATTGTCACAATTCATTATTTTTTGCACTTTTAGATTTTTTATTTCAATTTGTTATACGATTCCTTAATATCCGCTATAAACATATCGCTGATCACTCAATGGGTCAGTGGAAATGTGAAATACAAATAAAAAAAATTGTTACACATCTCATTGTTGTAGTCAACGCCATCACCATCACCATCATAACTAGAATAAAGGAATGAATGAATACACCAGCAGATAAACGAAAAATTAAGACATGAATAGAAGCAGTGGAATATGTGTGTAAAGGGTGTAGCCGTCAAGAGATAAAGAAATACACATGATTAAAAAGCATCCTTTTTAGGGAAGTAAAGGAATTTTATTCTTTTAATTTTTATCAAGTGAAGTGTCTTTAATAAAATAATCGGTAGAAAATACTTTAAAAAAAAATTAAAAAAAAAAAAATTTTAAAAAAGTACTATTTTGAGGGGGGATAATTTTTCCCAGAATTTTAAAAAGTACCTTCTAAAAGGCGGTTTTTTAAAGAATATTACTCACAAGATCTGTAAAGACAAAAATGAATTGCTTAACAAATTGCCAACAAATTGTTCTTCTTTTAAATTTAATTGAGCAACCGTTGAGCAACCAGCAGTAAAAGGACATTTTCCAAAACAAATTTTTAAAGGTACTTAATAAATAAACATATTATAAATAAAAATATTTTTAGGAATTTTTTAGTAAAGCTGATTTGAGAGGAAAGTTTTTTTTTACAATAATTTAATTAAATTATAGTAAAAAAAAGAAAAAGTACTTTTTTGGTACGGTACTTTCTTAAAACGGCATTAAAAAAATATTTACTGGAAATTGAACTTTTAAAAAAGATGGCAAAGACATGCTTTTCAAAGGCGCATAAGAAAAATAACTTTTTCAAAAAATATTTATGTAGAAAATATGGTCCTTTAATCGAAAGTACCTTATTAAATTAGAAAAATATTAATTAAAAACAAGGATATATAAATATATATATATATGTTTTTTTTTTTAGTTTATATACACAAATAAAATGTGTTTTAAAATAAAGTACTTTGAAAAAAGTACTTTTTAAAAAGTACTTTTTAAAAAAGTCCCTTTTAAAAAAGTACTTTATTCGCAATTCTTTGATAAAAATGTACCTTTAAGGGTTCGAATGAAGCATTGTAAAGCAATTTTTTTTTTAAAAACCTTCTCTGAAAAGTACTTTTTATTGTGAGTTACTTTCTTGAAAAAGCATTTTGTTTCAAGAAATAATTTAATTAAAAGATGAGTTCATTTTTTCAAAAAGGTTTATCTTAAGTAAACCTTAAAACATTAAAAATTAAATAAAATGAACATGACTGCGTCTACAACTTCAAGAGGCTTCAACTTCAAATATTGGAAGCTTATTGTTCACATTGAAATAATCGATTGAATTTTTTTTTGTTTCTTAAGTACCTGACTATCTTTGCGCCAAAATATTAAATTTTGGTGTTCGCTGGGTTGGTATACTGTTTGGTGTTGCCGCCATTTTGGTAAACAATTCGTCTTGACAGTTTATATGCGCTGAGTGGACGAGTGTCAATTTTACTATGAAAAAATATTCGATAAACCAACGTGTTTTAAGCGTTAAAACATTTCATCAAAATCAATCATCGATTACTGTGACGATGAGAAAGTGCAGTGAAATTTTTGGAAGAAATGGCGTGCTAACAAAACGTACTATTTATTGTGTAGTGTATGATTTCGAAGAAAGAGAGTCTTTAGGGAGGCACTCTACGGGCGAACTGCTAGCTTTCCTATCGCACACTATTTATTGTGGAGTGTATGATTTTAAAGATAGAGGGTCTCTAGAGGGCGCTCCACGGACAAATTGCTGGCTTTCCTATCGGGACATTGGTGCACCTCCATAGATCATTTCGGAGAGAGAGTGTGGCATGATGCAATTCTGCCAAAGCTTGCTGCTTTTGGTGTCGGTGATAATTTCTCCAGATTTATATCGACTTTTACATGAATCGCACTATACTGCCTGAAGACAGGCAGGGAGTCAACTGGAAGCTCCACTTATTCAGTGACCCGCAGAGTTCATTATTTGTCTCTTTAGACATTTAATAGTTCTCTGGCTGATCATTGAGGTTGGCCCCTATATGGGAGTAACGTGGTGGTTGTGGTTTCACGGCCCCATAACAGTATAATGGTTATTATGGTGGCCAGGATCTTCTCACAGATAATGACACGCAAAGTGAATGATCCAGTCCAGTGAGCATGCTAGACATGTGTTCTGGACAGGAGTTGAAAGTCTCCAACTCTTTAGCAAGGTGTGATGGTTTGCAGCCCTGCCCTGGAATCATTAAAGTTGCAACTAGGTGGTTCTGTTGCTTAGAATTATGTCTTCGGCTTCCTCGGACGCATGTATGACGTTCCAAATTATACAATTGTGGTTTGTCCACCATCTGATTAAGGCTACATGGCCAGGTGCGGATGTAAAATGAATCATACTATACGAGTTGTTATACATGGGATTTGATTAGATGAGTTCAAGATCAATTCAGGGCTACCGCATGTCTACTTTCTTTCTCCTACTCTATTTCTTATTTTTCTAAACGACCTTCTTTGTCAAACTTTTAACGCTATATACTCTTTCGCAGATGACAGCAACATTTGTCATTCGTATTCATTTTGTAATAGACCGCCGAACCAGTTGGAGGTGAGTACCAAAAGGTTACACATGAATAAGACGTTCAATTACGATCTTGCGCAATCTTCGAATGAGGTCTTGCGAAAAGAGCCGATTTTAATGCGCCATGTTGCATGCTTACGCATAGATCTGTGTTTGGCAATGGTTCCGCACTTGTTATTATGGGGTAATGTATCGGAATCGGAAGCTCTTGATGTACTCTTGGCATGAAAATTCAGTGTGATGTTCGATGGATTAAACACATTTTTCAGGTTTCTAAAGAAGCTGTCAAGTGGCTCGGTTTTCTAAAACGCTGTAAGAGATACTTCGCTCCATCTTCGTACTATTTATTCGACCTATATTCGTCCAAGGATGGAATTCAACACTCATGTATGGGCCAATGTCCCAAAGTCTATTTTACAGTTGAACGAGCTTGTACAGAAGAGGACCAAGAGGCTCATTGAGGATGGTATGGTATCCAACTCTATTGATTCTCTAGAGCATCGAAGCAATATGGGCTGCATTTCACTGCTTTATCGTTACTACAATGGTAAGTGCTCTAATGAAATTAGGGAACTCGTTCCTGACACTCGCACATTTTTGCGTTTAACTTGATTTTCGTTAAGAGCACATCCTTTTGTGGTTGATTGGCCAGTGAATCGCACTACGTATTACAGGGAAAATACGTTTTTTAGCAGAACAGTTCGTATAAGGAATAAACTCCCTCCAGAATTTCTCTTCTGTCACTGTTACTGTAGGAAAATTCAAACACTCCCTCTTTCCTCTTCCCCCATAAACAAATTTCTTAGTTTTGGTACATTGCATGAGCAGGTAGGGATCATCCCCTTTGTATTGGTTCGAACGAATAAAAAAAATTAAAATATCAATAAATAATTATACAAAATAAAATGTAACACATCTTTTTAAAATACCCTTTATGAATTTTATAGAAAGCTTTAAATGCTCATATGAACATGCGAGTGGTATATAAAATTCATGTGCCACTTTTCAACAATCAACACAATTAAACAGACAAATTTACTTCTCTTTCACTGTAAATGACATTTTAAAGTACACGACGATGCACTTAAAAGTAAAAGAATTAAATGAATTAACAACTTGACTGGATGAATGAATGAATGAATGTACGTATGACTATGAAAAAGACACAACCAGAAAAGTGAATAAAATTTGAAATATTCTTACATAAATAAATAATACTCGTTGTCTGAAATTAACATTGTATAAAGCAACAACAACAACGATAACAATAAAATAAAAACAGAAGCTGATATTAAGCAAAAATTGCCAACACAATAAGTGACAGCAGCAAAAGTTTCAGCAGGCAAACAGAAACGAATAAATAAATAAAAAAAATTTTAATAATTGTAACGATTAAGTAAAGAGGAGAAATAATTCAATAATTAAATATTTAAATAAGAAATTTATTTTTATTGTTCTTTTTTTTGGACTTGACGAAGAAAACACACAGTTCCAGTTCATCTGAGCTTTTTACACCAATAACCGAAATGAAATATAACGCTCTTGTTACCTTTAGGTAATTCAACTCCATTGCTGAACATGGTAAACTGAATATCTCACATGCCACATGTTCTTTATTTACTTTACTTTACTTTACCTTACTTTACTTTACTGTGATTGGCTAGAGGGAGACAATGTTTCTTCACTTGGAATGGGAGTGTGTAGAATTAACAACCTAAAGCGGTTTTCCTACCTGAAATATCACTTAAAAATAATAAACACTAAATAAATAAGGACAATAAATCAGTCATATGCATGCAGGATTACGTAATGTGTATGGTTCACCCTGTAATGACCTGATAAGGCATCTGCACCGTGAGACCTAACCAGATGGTGGCCATTACCAGTGTGGACGGTATGAAGCGGCATGCTCGCCCTAGAAGGCCTTCGAATACGTATATCCTCCGGTTACACCTAGTTGCAATTTCGAAAGCCCGAAGTAGGCCGCAGCCTTCAGTCCTTGCTAAAGAGTTGGAGACTATCCAACTTCTGGTCCAGAAAGCATGAAGCTTAATAAAGGGTGTTTTTTTTAAGCCCGATAGAACTTGAAATTGTAAAAAATAACACAAAAAATTAAATTGTAATCAAAATTTCTTTTTTATTCGAAGAATCAATACGTGACATTAACATTTGAAAATGATTTCGGGCATATGGGCACCGCGGCTGTTCTTGACGAAGCGCATTCTGGACGTCCAATTTTGGGCCACTTTTTCGAGCACTGCTGGGCGTATGTCACGAATAACACGAACAATGCTGTCCTCCAAGGCGTCAATTGTTGCTGGTTTATCAGCATAAACCAGTGACTTCACGTAGCTACACAGGAAATAGTCGAGTGGTGTCAAATCGCACGACCTTGGAGGCCAATTGACAGGTCCATTTCTCGAAATCAACTTATCGCCAAATTTTGATTTCAATAAGTCGATGGTTGCGTTCGCTGTATGGCACGTAGCGCCATCCTGTTGAAACCACATCTCGTCCGGATCAATGTCATCCATATTTTCAAACAAAAAATCATTGATCATGGTGCGGTAACGATCTCCATTGACCGTAACGCGAGCTCCGGCCTCATTTTTGAAGAAATAAAGTCCGATGATGCCACCAGCGTGAAAACCGCACCAAACGGTGCATTTTTCTGGATGTAATGGAGTCTTTAGGGTCTGTTGTGGATTGGTCTCACTCCATATGCGGCAATTTTGCTTATTAACAAACCCGTTAAGCCAAAAATGCGCCTCATCGCTGAACACAATTTTGCGATGAAACAACGGGTCAGTTGCCAACTCGTGGCTTCAATTCCTGCACTAGCTGGATCTTATACGGGTGTAGGCCGAGATCTCTGCCCAAAATTTTCCACGTAGTGGACTGACAGAGCCCTAATTCCTGCGACCGACGACGAATTGATAAATTTGGATCTTCTTCCACACTTTCGTTTACAGCGGCGATATTCTCTTCAGTACGCACATTCCTTCGACGTGTTGGTGTTATTGCATCCTCTAGAGAGTATGTGGTACGAAATCTATCGACAGTTCGACGAATGGCTTGTTCAGATGCACGATAATGTACGCCATAAAAATGACGAAGTCGTCTATAAGTTGCGCGAATCGACGACTGATTTTCAAAGTAAATTTGGATAATTTCGTAGCGTTGTTCAAGCGAGAGTCTATTCATGATGATTTGTCAGAGTATACTGAGACATATAAAAAAAATGTTTCATCAAAATTTCATTTTTTGTGTTACTTTTTACAATTTAAAGTTCTATCTAGCTTAAAAAAACACCTATTATAATTAAGAACACGACGGCATTCATACTCACTGGACCTAAACCATTCATTGTGTTCATTGTGAATGATCCGACCCACAAACTCAAACGAGAACCTCGTAACACACAGCCACCACAATACTCTTAAAAGGGCCTACCTCAATAATCAGCCAGAGAACAGCTAAATGCCTAAAGAGACAAATAGCTGCACTCTGCGGGCCACTGATTTCTTGGAAATATAGTGGATTGTCCAGGTGGCTCCTACTACCCTTGAAGGGGTCTGGGCTCCCTTGTACCCCGCAAGACACCAGTCTAGATGGAAGTAGTAGGATCCATAAAGACTATCATGTGCCCCCGGGGGAGGAGATTTATCTGTGTTTTTTTTCTTTAAAAAAGAAAAGTAGCACTTCAGGCCCCAATGACTATTTAGTGAAGCAGCGTGCTACATTCTTTAGGAAAGGGATAGAGAAGAGCGGAGACAGGTGGTGACAGGTAAAAGGATAGTTACGGAAATTAACTGTCGTATAAAAGACAGCACAGCGACCAGTGGCCATACCTTCATCACTGAGCAGCCCCATCGACAGTCAGATTTTATTTTTATAGGGACAAACAGCGCCAAGGTCTTTGTTGGGAATCGAACCCACAACCCCCGGACTGACAAGCTAGTACACTACCTACCTACCTACCTACTAGCCTACAGGGGCACCTTGCAAAACTATAAAGCTATAAAGCCGTAAATTTATGAATCGATTTATCCTTTTTATTTATATTCTGTTGAGCCACATAATCGTTCTTCTGTGACCGTCATTAAGAATATGGTCGTGAAATTTGAGTCGGCTGGCATGTTCAAGCGGGTCGTTCAACCGCAAACATTACAGCTGTGAGCCAGAGTATAAAAGCATCTCCAAATTTGTCAATTCCTCGACGGTCTCAACAATTTTGCTTTAGGATTTGATTTTGAAGCTTTACAAGGTTTAACTAGAGCAGGGATTGAAGCCAACCGACCATTCACATCGCAGTAGATTCGCTCAATTCATTCAGGAACAACCGGCTGGTTGTTCTAAAAAATTAATATTTGCAGACGAAGCCCATGATTGGGGTTCTGAAAATCCTAGAGAGATTATTGAGAAGCCTTTGCATGCTCAACGTGTCATTGTATGATGCGCTATGTGATCTGAAGGCGTGATTGAGTCGTTTTTTTTTCGAAGATGAGGCTGAATATGCGGTAACGGTCAATGTATCAAGCTATCGCGCAATGCTAACTACTCAATTTTCAACCATTTTTGACGACATGGATATCGCTGACATGTGGTTTCAACAGGACCGTGCCACATATCACACAGCTAATGAAATGATCAATTTATTACAAACCAAATTTTCCCTTCGCATAATTTGACGAAAATCAGCAGTAAAGTAGCCAGCGAGATCGTGTGATTTAATACCACTCCATTATTTTTCTTAAGGACAGAGTCTATATGAAACCAATTGGTGTAATTTATTCCTGTCGTTGCCGGCTATTTGTTCGGCGAGCGCTTTCGATGTGAAGACAATGTTTTCAAGCCGTGTTTCAATTCGCAGTGGTGAGTTGGTGTTCGCTTTAAGGTGGTTCTGTTGGTTAAGGTCGTATCTACTCGTGTAGGTAGAATGCCAGCCACGTGGCCCTTTATGCAAGGCTAACTTTCCACATCTCCGTCTTTTCTGATGTTCCGTTTCTTTGAGTGTATGAGCTGTTTAAGTGGTGTGAAAACTGTGTCTAAGATCGTGTTTACCTCGTTCGTTTATAATGTCACTGTTGGAGGTTTTTGGTTTTCAAGAATCTCTAGTCTTCGTCCTTTTTTGCTAGGATATAGTAATGTCATACATTCATTTGGTGTGTGTCCGTTAGTATCAAGGTGTAACCCAATGTTGGAGTTTTCTCTGTGTTCTGTAAATCTGTGTATGTGTAGTGTACGTCCACTGTGTTCTATATAAGTATGCTTGCAGGTACAAGTAAGTCTGTGTACTCCGCTGGAACTAAATTTGTTGTCAGTTCTTTCTGTCATTGTCCTGAGATTAATGTCTCAGAGTGGTGCTGGTTTTTAATGCTGTGAGTAATCCCTCTTTATGAAAAAGGTTAGATAGTCTATATATTTCTGGTGCTGTGTAAGTAAAAGAGTCTGTCGGCTGTCTCTTTGTCTTCTTTATTCCTGGTTTTACTGTTGTATTGTCTAAGAAGTTGATAGTAGTGGGTTTGTAGCCATTATTTTTAGCTATAGTGTAAAAATTGTGTCGAATTCTTTGTTGTATATATCTGGTGTCTAAATGCTGCTAGTTTATGTTGGGTAGGATGGTTCGAGGTGCTGTGGATGATAGTGTCCGTCGTAGTTGGCTTTTTATAAATATCAAATGTTAAACAGCCAGCTAGTTCCTCGTGTTACTATGATGCCAAGATAATGCCAAAAAACACTTTGACGAAGGAATCATCTGACATCTATCAACGTGATTGTGGTGGACATTTGCCAGATATCATTTTTAATTAATAATTTGCCGAACTCTTCTCTTTATAAGAAAATTAAAAATTTGAATCCTAATAATACAAATTTTTGGTTTTAGAAAACTAGCTTCTTGTTGCAAAACCCTTTATGTAAAAACCACATCTCTTTGGGGGCACCCTTTAATTTTTCTTTCTTTTTCAAAACTTGTCTTTTTAACGTACATACGAGTATACTATGGACATACTCCGTAAAAATATCAAGAACAAAGCCGAGCATATATGTAATGATGGGTACACCCTTTACAATTAATTTTTATATTTGCTATTGAACAGGCAGTGTTATATACTCTATATAATTTTCAGGCCCTTGCCTAAAATGTCTTAAAGGAAACTGACATATCTATGGAAAACCCTTCAGCTCTAAATTTTTTTTTTATAGTTTACTGTTACCGCTGAAATTAGGATTCCAGAATTAGGTTCAGAACACAATATGTAATTGCAGCGATTTTAAGAGCTTTTCGGGTACGGAACTCTAAAGGCATAAGAACAAGTGGCCTAGCAAAAGGCGATTCTGTAAGGTGGTATGGTACGAGTTAAGGTCTGATGTAATCTAAGAATTTTTAAAAATCTTAAAAGGAGACAGTCAAATTTTTAAATTTCTTTATGTACGAAAAAGCCATTCGACTCACTATGTGGCATCTGCACAAGAGAGATAAAGAGTGAGAGAGAGAATGGGATTATAGGAAAGAGTAGTTTAAGAAGACAATTAAACCGTGTGGGAGACATAGATTGGAAATCTACGAGAAAGTGCGAATACAGTTCACAGCCCAGCTTCTTATTAAGAAACTGATCCTACTTGGCTTTCTATCCTAAACTTCGGAAAGGCTAGCAAGATGAAACTTGCTTGAACAGTGCGCTTAGAATGAAAACGCCTAATTTTTTTTTGCTGGGATGAAGGCCATTGAGATGGCGACGCATACTTCAGGTAAAAATGCCTTTTCACACTAAGTGAGATTCAGTGAATACGAAGGCATTAACTATAATGAATTCTTAATATTAAGGATTTTGAGGTACGCCATATTGAGGGAGGAGGTATAAAACTCGGACTCTGATGACGGATTGAGAAAAGAAAAATTGAAACGGTGATCTGTTATTACTACTCGTTTTTCTTAGTTAGGAACAACTATCAGACAGACTCACTTTGTGGCACTTATACAGGAGAGTAAAAGAGAAAGAGAGAAGGATAATAGGAAAGAGAAGTAGTTTAAGAAGAAAGTTAGTGTGCGTTAGAGGGAGAGAGTGAAGGATAAGAGGAAAGAGAAGTAGTTTAAGAAGAAAGTTAAAGAAAGTAATAGACGAACTGTGAGAATTTATGAGAAAGCACTCGAATGCAATCTACAGCCCGTTGTATTTCATCCACAGCTTCGTATTAAGAAACTTATCCAACTTTGATTTCTATTCTAAATCTCGGAAAGGCTAGCAAATGACTGAAATATCTTTCAGGTAGGATGGAGGCCATATAGGTGGCGACTCATACTTCAAACAAAAATGTATATTAATGTGAAACCACCAAAGTCTTTTCACTAAGTGCTATTCAGTGAATAAGAAGTCTTGAGCTGTAACGAAACTTTAAAAGTCACGAAATGCGGAGAAATCAATGATGAGGAAGGAGTTATGTATTTTACCATCTGATAATGGGTTAAAGAAGGAAAACTATAACAGTGATAAGTTATTATCACTCCTTTTTCTTACAGTAGAAACAGCTATCGACTCACTTTGTGGCAACTGCACCAGAGAGTAGAAAAGAGAGGAAATTAAAGAGAGTGAGAGAAAAACAGTGACATTTATATTACATCCACAGCTTCGTGTTAAGGATGTGATCCTACTGGACTTTCTGTTGTAAAGTCCCAATTTACATTGAACGATTTTTGTCGCTGCAATTCTTAGTTTGTTGTTGTAATTAATGTGTGTAAGGAGAATAGTGGTAGAGTTCCTCTCTTCCCCTATTCTCTTTACACACATTATTTACAACAACAAACTAAGAATTGCAGCGACAAAAATCGTCCAATGTAAATTGGGACAAACTTCGAGAAGGCTAGCAAGATATTTTTAGTGAAAAGATTAAAAATTATTCGTTATAACTTTTCGTTATAATTTTTGACTTGAAAATAAATTCAAAAGAAAATGTTGTTTAAGGATTTTGTTTTTATTATTATTATTTTAAAAAACCGTAATTTCGTTATCAAATTCAACAAAGTTTAACTGTAACAAACTGTGCTTGCGAATGTGGCCAATTATTTGCGCAAGACATACGAAGCAGCATAAGGATAGGCGGAGTAGGCAGCAGCATAAGGAGCAGCTACATAAGGAGAGGCGTAGGGATAGGCAGAGTAGGCAGCGGTATAAGGAGCAGCATAAGCAGCTGAATAGGGTGCAGCAGCCACATAAGGAGCAGAGTAGGCCAAAGGAGCAACAACAGCCGGTTTAGCCACAGCCAAAGCCACAACGGCCAAAATGCAAGCAGCAAACTGCAGAACAAAAAAATATTTTGTTTTTGATAAAATTATTTTTTTTAATTTCTTTTTTTTTGGTATAAAAACTTACGAATTTGAACATTTTATTATTTATTACAATAAGTTAAAGTTATATTGTTAACACAGCAAATAGAACTGATAAATGAATGATTGTTAATGGAAGTATTTATACTTAAAAACTGAACTGATTTACTTTTATTAAAAAAAATTATTTTCAAAATATAATTCTTTTGCAAATTTCTTAGCCAAAGCACGTCCTCCTGGTTAATGATAAAATTGTTAAAATTTTAAGTTGTTATTGGATACGCGATTTTTATAGAATATTTGTGTGTATTAATAAGGAATTTAAAACATATTTAATTTATGCTATTTTTAATGTTTAAAAAATTACTTTTCATTTTCTTTTTGTTAAAAAAACAAAAACTCGAACATTCTTTTTTTTGTATTTTTTTTTTGTGGTTTAAAAATTTAAATAAATATTTAAGTTAAAATTATTTAACACTAAACTAAATGGCCTTAAGACTTAAGACGTGCTTGGCTCACATTAAATGTTCATCGTTAAGAAATTTAAACAGTTGTGCTAAGCAAAGTATAAAAAGGTAAAGTAAGTCAGCGAACATTATCAGTTTTATAAAAATCTACAAAACGACTTAAGTCTAAAGTAAAACTCAAAACACAAAATGTTCAAATTCGTAAGTATTTTTTTTGGTAACGTTGTTTTGCCAAAAAATCAAAAAAAAAAAAATTAATTATTTTACTTCCAGTTCGCTTTATGCTTGTTGGCTGTTGTTGCTTTGACTGTGGCTAAGCCTGGTGTTGTTGCTCCTTTGGCCTACTCTGCTCCTTATGTGGCTGCTGCACCCTATTCTGCTGCCTATACTGCTGCCTATGCTGCTCCCTATACCGCCGCCTACTCTGCCTATCCCTATGCCTCTCCCTATGTAGCTGCCGCTCCTTATGCTGCCGCTTACTCCGCTTATCCTTATGCTGCTTCGTATGTCTTGCGCAAATAGATTTTTATGTTAATGATGCCCTACCCCGATTAGATCTTTAGTTAAATAAAAAACCAAAAATATTAATGGAAAAATTACGTTTTTTATTTATTATTTTTTTACTTTTAACAATGAAGAGAAATTAAACTCATGTGCAATTAAGGATTTAATTTTTTTTTTTTTGACGAATTTTATCTTTTGAAAAACTGGTTGGGCAAATTTGAGGTTAGAAAGTAAATCGGCTTATAACACTCATCCATTTTCCTGAATACTCAAGTTTTAGTGATCGCAATAAGCTAGAAATATGGACATTAATAATGGAATATGATGTCGAATACATGTTCACCTCTAGCTCGTCTGTATACGTCTACTCTTTTCGCAAAATTTTGAAGCATATTTTGCAGCAAAACTTCGTTTATATCGTTAATGCAGTGGCCGATTTCATTTTTCGCAGCGTCAGTTATTTTTTTTTTCTAGGACCAGGGAATGATCCCTACTCTTACAATGCATTGTGGCCGAACTAGCAAATTAAGTTATAGGGAGGAGGAAAGAGGGAATGTGGACATTCGTTTTGATTTTTCCTATATTGAAAGCGACAGGAAAGACCTCTGGAAGGAGTTCATTTCACATAAGAACTGTTCTCCTAAAAAACAAATTTCCCCTGTAATGCGTAGTGCAATTCACCGGCCAATCAATCACAAATGCAAGCGCTCTCAACGAAAATCGAATTAAACGCAAAAGCGTGCGATTAACGCGAACAAGTTCCCTAATTTCCCTAGAATACTTACTATTGTAATAACGATAAAACAATGAAATCCAACCCCCATTGCGTCGCTGCAATCTAAATCAATAGTGTTTAATAACCTACTGTTCCAAATTAACCGCTTGGCCCTCTTTTATTTGCTGTCGACAACTACAAAGTAGATTTTGAATCGCTGGACCATACATGAGAGTTGTATTCTATTTTTGGACAGTTGTAAGTGGTATAAATAGCGGATCGAGTAAAGTATCTTTTACACCGGTTTTAGAAAACCGAAGCACTTGAAAGATATTTTAGAAGTCTGAATAATGTGCTTAGTCCATCGAACATTACACTGCATTTTCCTGCCAAGAACATCAAGAACTTTCGAATCCTTAATAATTCTATCACCCACAATAACAGATGCAGCATCATTCCGAACACATATTTATTCGTAAGCAGGCAAAATTGAGTCTTAAGAGTCTTGCACAACCCCCACTCGGAGATTGTCGTGATTGTTCTTATTTTTCATGTCCTGCCTTTTGTAACCCACCTCCAATTGGTTCGGTCAATTACTAAATGAATGCGAATGAGAAATAGTGTTGTCAGCTGCGAAAGGGTATATCTGGTTTGAAAGTTTGACAGGGAAGCTCATTTAGAAAAATAAGAAATCGGTTAGGAGAAAGAATGCGTGGATTATGCGTGATAAAATTTACATCTGCATCTAGCCGTGTGGGCCAATGACAGATGGCGGATCATTACCACTGTGGATGAAATGTAGCGTCATCCTTGCCCTAGAAGGCCTTCGAATACGTATATTCTCCGGTTACTTCTAGTTGCAACTTCAAAAGCCCGAAGCAGGCTGCAGCCTTCACTCCTTGCTGCAGAGTTGGACACAATCTAACTCTTGGTCCAGAACGCATGAAGCTTAACTCTTTCAGGTTTGGTGGTTAGTTATCTAACCACTTATTGTTGCTTGTTTAAAACATGCTTTCCCGGCACCTATTGATAAATTGTTAAATAATAAAATCTTTAAAGACATCGCTGATTATTTGTTGCGAGATTTTGTCACTAGGGGTCACTGGTTGTTTTTGTATCTTTATTTCAATTCAGTGCATCCCTTGCATTTTTAACAGGTCGGTTGCTGTTGAAATAAAGAAGCATGCAGTGTTTATTATTAAGCGAAATCAGTGCTAACTTGTTATTTAGTACTTGTTTTTTTGTTTTGTGATAACATATATTTGTGATAAGAGCATAATATACAAAAGCAGACGTAAGTAATATGGTGGTTAGATTACTAACCACTGTGACTATAGTGCATTCTAAATAACTTGTTTTCCCACATAATTTTGTGTTATGTATATATGTAGAATGCCGCGTATACTCAATGAACAAGATATCGCAGATAATTTGTTTGAAGATATACCTTCTGATGACGAAAGTGTGTGTAGTTACGCATCAGATGAAGAAAGAAATGACGACGATGAAACCGCTTTGATCGTACCTTCAGGACTGCAGCCAGACGCTTGTTTTGAGTCAGATGATGATATACCTTTATAAAATTTCTGTACTACTTCTAGTCAGTTACCTACCACGAGCTCCGCAGTTAGGCAGTCAAAGTGGAAAAAAAAATTGCAAAATGAAGGAGCCGTGTGAATATACAGGAGGCGGAGGTGTTGCAGATGATATAGTAGAGATGGAGAATGTAACACCAACAAAATCATTCCGCTTAGTTTGGACAGCAAACTTAGTTGAAGCAATCTCCTTTCAAACAAATTTATATGCCACACAGAAAAGAGCACATTTTACACCCACTACACTTGAAGAAATTGAAGTATTTCTTGCTTTGAATTTAGTGATGGGTATAAAAAAATCGCCCAGCTATAAAGATTACTGGTCTTCTGCCCCTGATATGAAGGACGTATACATATCTTCTTTTATGCCACTCAACCGCTTTGGATGGCTTCTGAATAATTTACATTTGAATGACAATGTTCTAATGCCCAAAAAAACCGATGATAGTTACGGCTAGATGCTCTAAAAATAAATTATAATAAAAATTATTACGCTCCAGAAAAAGTGGCTATAGATGAGAGCATGATAAAGTTCAAGGGTAGAAATTCCTTCAAACAATATATGCCAAAAAAGCCAATCAAACGAGTATATAAAGTTTGGATGATGTGTGCTGAGTTTGGATATTGTTTAGATTTCGAAATATGTATGTACTGGAAAGGACGTTCATCAAGGAGGAAAAGTTATTCGAAAATTTTGCATGAACTTGAAATCTAAATATCATAAAGTATTTTTTGATAACTACCATCAGATCTCTGTGAAAGCTGTTTTCCTTATATATAATTTCGTCTTGTACCATATCCTCCTGTATCATCGGATACTGCTGTCATAATCTTAAGAAGGCTGCTCTGTTCAACGTGGTAAGATTTTCGTTTTCAACCGGCTTGGTGCGTTCTTCATGCATTTTCGATGAATTCACTTTAGAGCTGCCTTCCTTGTATGAGATTTCGTCTTGTACCATATCCCCCTGTATTATCGGATACTGCTGTCATAATCGTAAGAAGACCGCTCTGGTCCCACGTGGTAAGATCTGTAACTCTAACTGGCTTTGTAAAAACTTCCAAAGTGATCTTTTCATGGTGAGTATTGATGGCGTTGAGCATAGAATCTCTATGAAAGCTGTTTAAAGTTATCTTTTTGTATGCGGTTTCTATCTATCTCACCAACAACATAGATCCAACTCAGGTAGCTGTTGTTACTCGCAGAGAATGCAATGGAGAGATAAATCAAATAAATTGTCCTGAACCTGTCATACAATATAACAGATGTATAAACTATGTTGACAAATATGATCAACTGAAAAGCACTTATGCCATTGATCGAAAATCTCGCAAATGGTGGCATCGAGTCTTTTTGAATTTTCTGGACTGCGCCATCACAAACTCTTATATAACACATAAAGAGGTCCAGAAAATATACAACCCAGAACTTGATCAGCTCAGTATCGAAGAGTTTC
Organism: Trichopoda pennipes; assembly: GCA_030448955.1. Lineage (NCBI taxonomy): Eukaryota > Metazoa > Arthropoda > Insecta > Diptera > Tachinidae > Trichopoda > Trichopoda pennipes. The sequence continues at coordinate 4,085,876 of JASKUP010000021.1, read as the reverse complement.
GAAAAAGTGTTTACCACGGGATCCTAGCACCAGACCAGTTCAGGTGAAAAAATTCAAATCAGGCACTAAGCGCTCAATTTCGAAATCCTTTTCCCCACTTTCGGTACAAGTAAAGAAAAACAAACTATCAGTACCAAGAGAATTGCGTCTAGAAAGCAGTATGCATCAGCCAGATCGATCTACATCGCGAAGATGTGCAAAATGCAGCATCAAAAAGAATCCGGTGCGTACTATATGGCAATGCAAAACTTGCAAAGTTCCTCTTTGTATACGCACAAATAAGACATGTTTCTCCGATTTCCATCACAATTAATTTTTTATTATAAAATTTGGCTGCGGATATTACACTTTACTCGAATTTTTTTTTTGCGAACCGTCACAGTAGTTACTTAACTAACCATCCAATTCCACAAAAGCCTTTAGGGGAAATTAATTTTTTTCTTTTTTTTATAATAAATAAACCCAAATCAAACCAAAAATGCAGTAGTTTTGTTATTCAAGACTGTGGCTGAAAAAGTTAATACAATTAAGAACACGACGGCATTCGTATTCACTGGACCTGGACCATTCATTGTGTTCATTGTGAAAGATCCGATCCACAAACTCAAACGAGGGCCGCGAAATACACAGCCACCACGATATTCCCGAAGGGCCTACCTCAATAATCAGTCCGAGAACAGCTAAATGCCTAAAGAGACAAATAGCGAAACTTTAGGAACGGAAGGGGGCTGGACTCCCTTTTACCCCCGTAAGACACAAATCTAGATGGTTGTGTGATCCATAAAGACTTATAATGTGCCCCCCGAAGCGATGTGGATTATGAACATAAAGCCAGTCTTTTTAAATAAGCGCGGAGAAATTACAACCAGTGGCGTTAAATCGAAAGAACGAGGCCGCGAATTGAAAAAGGAAAATTGATAAAAAAAATACACGACCGAAAAATTTCTTTTGCAATAACTGAATTGTTTAGATGGCTGTTTGGGTTGTGACGCCGTCTTCCTGAAGCCAAGGCCACTGATGTTCACAAAGAATTGCTTATCATGGTTTGATAGCACAGAGAATGCACGGTGACGGCGGTTTTCTGGCTCATTTTTGAAAATACGCTGGCTGATTATGGCGTCTAACCACAAACCGCTCAATACGATTACTTTCATTGAATGCAATAGTTTTTTGAGGGCTGTTTATTAATTTTTTAAGCTCCATATGCGACAGTTTTATTTTATTTTTATTTTTTTTAAAGACAAGTAGCACTTCAGACAACAATGCCTATTTAGGAAGGGGATAGAGAATAAATTAAACAGGTGGTGAAAGTAGAAAGATTGTCGAAAATTAACTGCCGTATATAAGACAGCACAGCGACCAGTGACTATGCCTTCATCGCTGAGCAGCCCCACCGACAGTCAATTTTTATTTTTGTAGTGAAAAAGAACCAAGGTCTTCGTTGGGAATCGAACCCACAACCCCCATATTTACAAACTAATACACTACCTACTAGCCTTCAGGGGCACCTTTTTATTTTTTATTTGTTTATAGAACCGCCTAAGTTAAAATAAGTCGCATCATTAAAGCTTAGCTTGTTGGAATATGCGTTGATTATTCTTTAGGTTTCAAACAGCCAACTCGCAAAAGTTCAACCCAAACGTGGTCGGTCGGCTTTAATTCCTGAAATTGCCGCATTTTGACTTCTGAAAATCTTAAAGCGATTATTGAGAATCCTAGAGCAATTCTTGCTCAACATATCACTGTATGGTGCGCTATGTGGTCTTTTGTTTTCGAAGATGAGGATAAACGATCACGCTATCGCTAGCAACTCAATATTGCCCCATTACTGACGACATGGATATCACAGCCAATGAAACGATCAGTTTATTGCAAAGCAAATTTCCTGATCGCATAATTTCACGACAATGAGCCAGTCAGACTAGTAACTTAACCACACTGGATTATTTTTTGTGAGGTTATGTTAACGACAGACTCTATACGCAGCCAATAGAATTGATTTCAACCTTAAAACTTAAATTCCGTTGAAGTGATTTAAGAAAAATACAACCGCCATTTTTATCAAAAAGTGATTAAAAACTTTGCTGAAAGAATAGACATTTGTCATTTGTGGTCATGGTGGGGACATTTGCCAGATAACATTTTTCATTCATAAATTCAAAACTTTTCTCTTCGTAAATACAATAAAAATTTGAATCATCTTAATCTAAATTTTTGTTGTTTTATTTTATTTAAAAAAACAAACTTCTTGTTGAAAAACCTTTTATTATTGTATGTATGATGAATTGTGATAGGAAGAGACTATAGCAAACTGTGATGTATTTTTTTTTACAGCATTATTAATTAGATTCTAAAGGACAGTTACCCAGTATGGGTGGTTAATGTTAAAGCAGCTGTTTTGAAGAAATAGAATACGAGAATTTTTTGATTTTTAAATTAAAAAGAATTTTCAATAAAAATAGAGAATTAAATTGTGTGGGTATAGATTAGTTTATTTAAATATATATTTTAAGCCAGTTAATATTGCCTAAAGAAGAAGTGCGGGTTTTAAAAATAATTTAAAAAAATAATTCTCGTATTTTATTTCCTCAAAGTGATTTTTTAATTAGAAATTTTTTAGTAGGTAATTATTAAAAACTAGGTCATTATTTAAGAAACAAATTTTTTAAAACTTTAGTTTTTATTATATAAGATAAGATAAATATAAAAACAAAAAAAAAAACAAAAAAAATAAAACAAAATAAAAAAAAATAAAAAAAATATAAAAAAAAATAAAAAAATAAATAAAAAAAAAACAAAAAAAAAAATAAAAGTTTTTAAAAATGTTTTATTAAATAACGACTTAGTGCTTAATAATTAACTACTAAAAATATTAATGTTATTATATTTAATTGGAAATGTTAAAATCCTCAACCCCGGCTGGTAGATAGAAACTAAGGCTACTGAATAAGAACGAAGCCATTCAGAAAGTGATATTTGAATTTAATAGTTGTTTATACAGTAACGAACTTAAGCCTAACTGAATATAATTAATTAATAATTAAGTTCTTTTTGCATTTTTCTATTACAAACTACTCAAATGAATGATTTATGGTCATGCTTAACTTCGGCAAATTTTTGAATTATTTAAAATTTTATCAGGAGAAAACTTTTTCCTCAATTACATTTTGTTTATTTTTTTTTTTTAATATTTTCTATTTGTGGTGAAAAAACAAGTTTTAGTTTTTTGGTGAGATTTTTTTATTACATTTAAGATTTTATCACAAATAAATATCTTTTTTTCGTTTAAAAAAACTATAAAAATTTTATCACAAATTTATTTACTGTTGAAATTTATACTCATTTTAGGAATTTGAATTTTTATTTTTTTTATTTTTATTTTATAAATAAAACAGTTGTAAATTTTCGATTTTAAACATTTCACTCTTTTAGAGTAAATTTATATATTTTTTATCAGTCCCAAGAAATTTATATACAAAAATTTTTAATCAGTCCATACAAAACAAAATTCAGCTTGAAATCTACTTGCGTAAGACATAAGGAGCGGCATAAGGATAAGCGGAGTAAGCGGCAGCATAAGGAGCAGCTACATAAGGAGAGGCGTAGGGATAGGCAGAGTAGGCGGCAGTATAGGGAGCAGCATAAGCAGCAGTGTAGGCAGCAGAATAGGGTGCAGCAGCCACATAAGGAGCTGAGTAGGCCAAAGGAGCAACAACACCAGGTTTAGCCACAGTGAGGGCAACAACAGCCAACAAGCAGAAGACGAACTATTTTTAAATTAAATTGAATTATAAAATTATTTAATAAAATTAATTTTAATTTACCAATTTGAACATTTTATTTTTGGTTGTGTTAGATTTGAAACAAATAACTGAACTGATAATTTTTAAGCAATTTTCTTATGCTTTTATATCCATTTAGCAAATGATATTATTGGCATATTATGGTTAACAGTTTCACACAATACGTTTGTATGGTGGAAGGTCAGTTGTAGACATGCAGACGTGTGCTAAAACATGACAGAATTTAAATTTTTTGCTGTTCGTTTTTTAAATTTTTAAATGTTGGAATAATAAATTAAGCTTGACTGCTTAATGCCAGCCCTTTCGTTTAGTTGTCCAACATATTTACGAGAAATTATATTTTCACTAAATTAATAAAATAAATTTTTTACAATTTTTCTCTTCGACTTTATGAAACTGTCATAATTGGAAAACAAACACAGATAATTGACAACTTAACGAACCTTTGCTGCAAGAGAGTCGTTAACCAAAAGTTCGAAATAAGACGTTAATTATCAATGTTTGTGTTATAAAAAAAAAAAAGAAAACCACTACTTTATCTTGAAACAGATGAGTTCCCAGTTGCGATTTTAGTGGTTCGAAAGCAGGCTTGCAAACCACTACTCCTTGCTGAAGAGCTGGAGATAATCCAACTTCTGGTCCAGAACATATGACTAGCGTACTCACTGGATCCGGATCATTCACCCATTGTTCTCAGTAAAGGTGAGATGATCCTCGCCCCCATAATCAAATTCATGCGGGGGCCGCAAAACCACAGCCACCACTATACTTCCAAAGGGCCAACCTTAATGATCAGTCAGAGAAACAGCTAAAAGTCTAAAGATTTGTCTCTTTAGACTTTTAGCGCAACTCTGGGGCTCACTGATTTCTGTAGAAATAACGTGGAGCTTACAGATAGTGTGATTCGTTTTACACCCGCACCTGGCTATGTAGTCTTAATCAGATGGTGGGCAAACCACAATTGTATAAATTGGAACGTCATACATGTGTCCTAGGAAGCCGAAGCTATAATTCTACACAACAGACCACTCTAGTTGCAACTTCGATGAATCCAGAGCAGGGCAGCAAATTATCACTCCTTGCTTAAGAGTTGGAGACTTTTCAACTCCTATCCAGAACACATGTCTAGCATGCTCACTGGACTGGATCATTCACTTAGCGTGTCATTAACAGTGAGCTAATCCTGGCCACCATAATAACCATTATACTGTTATGGGGCCGCGAAACCACAACCACCACGATACTCCCATAAAGGGGCCAACCTCAATGATCAGTCAGAGAACTATTAAATGTCCAAAGAGACAAATAATGAACTCTGCGAGCTTACTGATGAATCGCAATTTCTTTTAAACGTATGCAGGTTTTTTTTTACATTTGATAACAATCTTCGTCGGGTAATGCTTCCAGTTCCTTATCCTCTTTCTACATTTTCAGCTTACCAGACTTCTCCTTGTCTTCTATGATTAAAATTATTACTTTTTAATCACGCAAACTATTGTTCACAAATTTTTTGAGTTGGTGTATGTTGATCGTTTCCTCAAATGAAAGCAGGCTAGCTGGTCCTCCCCCACCAAAGCATCTTTTTTGTTTACAAAATTCGACATTATTATAGCGATTGAGAAAACTCTGTATATTCACTTGGGCGCTTATCGAATGCTGCCAGATGTTTATCCTCCAAAATACCATATTTGTTATTATTGACTCAAATCGTATATGATAGTGATGCCATATATTGTCCAAATCAACATTATGTTTTTTGTTTTTACACAACTGCAACAATGTTGCATCATACTGTAAAGCAATGAAAATGGCTCTTTTCTTTTAAACTGCTGATATTGTCACCACTAACAAATTATGGAAATTTTTCAAGTAAAGCAATAAATGTTGCTTTAGGAGCAAAAATTCTCATTTATAATTGTCTTTAAGAAGGCAACATTGTTTACTTAATTAAAACACATTTTGTTGTTTATAAACATGACGACAGCAACATGTTGCCATGTTTCACAAATTGAATTGAATAGAACTTTAGCAATATTATTTTTCTATTAAATGCACATTTATTTATTTTATAAGGGATTTTGAATGCTGAGTAGAGTAGCAGATTTGAAAGCGTGATAGTCAAAATCTTATCTTTGCTATGGCAAGCCCATTTCATTTTATTATTTTCTCAACACAATTACACTAATGCGGAACTTATGTTTTATTTTTTATATTATTTTTTTATTCGAACTCCAAGTAGATGGTGACACTCTTAATGCCCAAAATCTACCTTCCGCCTTTGTTTATACAACTAATTTGTAAAAACACTTCAAATAATGATTTCAAGTAGCGCGCACTCTCCACTTAAATGTGCATTTCCGTTAAGGAAAAGCAAAGCAAATTTCTCTATGTGTTTTTCTAATGGCCAATAATTGAATTTCTAGTTTTCTTTTGTTCTTTGCAATAGACACACAACATCCAGACAGAGCATGAGATATTTTAAGAGCATTAAATAAATGTATTTGCAATCAAAATGATTATGGTTGTTATTTTTTAATATATGGTTTCTATAACAATAGTATTCTTAAAAAGCCTTAAGAATAACTAAATGGTCATATGTGATAGGTGCCGATTTTAGGCTTTTCTAAGGCTAGAGGGAAAAAATGATATCATATCATACCCGTGTCATCATATTAAATTATCACGACAGTAAACAGAAGGGCATCGAATTATCGCATCAATTATCACGACACAAGTCGCCAGTTCTTCTAAACCAGGAGACTGCGGTTTTATTCCGTTGGCAGATGTACACAGGTTATATACCTGTGTACTGTTATCCTGTTTATTCTCAACAAGCGATTAAAGTCATTTCAATTATCCTAAAAAATTGGCTGGGAAATGCAAAAACGAAAATCTATTAAAATATCATGACGCTTTATTTCACCTTATGCAATCTGCGTAACGAGTAGCAGCTCTACTAATTACCCTCAAACCTTTCGCTTATCTTTATGTATATAATTCTACTGTACGCGTGTATGTCACTGAATAAATATTTTTTGCATGCGTTTCGGTGCCACCTTGGACGTTTAACATTCACAAACCAGCCCGGCAGATCGCGCTGCAGTCGGTATCCAGGTTATTCAACTACACTGCAACTACACGACTGGATCGGCTTGAATGTATTTTTGTGTATTCATTCATTCAATGCATTTAATTTTTTTGTGCGCTGTGTTTTGATATCATTGGGTATCGCATGTACGTAAATATTCAGCGTTGTTTCCTTCAAAACTACACACACGCTATAAATTCGTCGCCAGCCGTCAACTGCCTCCAATGTGCATTGGCGGATGACGGTGAAAGGCCCAAAGTAACATGGACTCGATTACTGCCGCCGTTAAAACTGTCGCGGTGGGCATCGAGCTTATTTGTTTGCGTTTCTTCTTTGCGATCTCACTAATTCGTTCTCAATGGGTCAGCTAGTTATTTATAAATAAATTTTAATCGATCGATATTGCTCTCTTCTTTATCAGCAAAATCAATTTCTACTTTTATCGAAATTTTAGCGCAAATATTTCCAATTGAAGAGGTGCGATGCTCTTCATCCCAACCTTGACTTTTGCCTATTAAATTATCTTTGTTTTTTTTTTTTTTTTTTTGAAGAGGGGAGTTTGCTTTTCAAGTTAATTTCCATTTCTAAATGTCCCCTCTTAACTGTTGCAGAATATGATAAGAGAACATAAGAAGCTGGACTAAGATATATTATTTTCAAAACATGAGTTTAACTGTTCATGTTACCCATCCCAGTCTTAAGGGTAGACCAGATTTTGAAACTAGAAGCCTTTGTTCGTTGTTTATTTTCTCTTATCGCTTTCGCTTTTCATTGACAGCTTCAACAATTCGTTACTTTAATGAATTTGCCTCGACTGAGTTATCAAAAGTTAAGCTGTTCCTTTCAAGCCTGATATTTCGCTTACTAAAATTTTTTGTTTCAAAAGTTGCACGTTTTACTTTGGTATTTAATGGCAACTACTTTCAAGTGCTTCTTAGAGCGCACATAAGAAAGACACTTAATTCATTTGTGCGATTTCAAGTCATGAGTTAAACGCTTGCAGTTCCCTTGCTTAAAGCCTTAAAGATGCAGACGACTTGTTTTCTATAAAACATATAATGCTTGGGCAATTTTGAGGTTAGCTAGTAAATTATCTATCAAACGATTGAATAAAGCGTCCGCTATCTAACGTTTTTTTTTTTTTTTTGGGTCAACTAGTGCTTATTTCGTGAATGGTAACACTTGATTTGATAGATAATTAGTTTTATCCTTTCGCTGAACAAAAATGGTTGTGTATACGCTTGAACAACGCTGGGAAATATTGCGATATTACTTTGAAAATCATGTTTGTAATGTTGTAGAATGTGTGCGAAAATTGTATACAGACTTTGGAAGAAGAAGTGAAGCACCGTCAGCTCCGTATGTTGCTTATCTTGTGAAAAAAGTAAAAGAAACTGGCATCCTCATCGATAAACCAAAGCGTGAAAAGCCAAAAACAGTGCGTACGCCCGAGAATATTGCTGCGGTGACAAAAAGTGTGCGTGAAGCGCCGAGACGAATTTTGCATAAAAACATTGGTATGACGCCATACAAAATCCAATTGGTTCACGAGTTGAAGCCAAGTGACCATCCAATGCGTTTTCGCTTCGCTAAGTGGGCCTGCGATCGACTTACAGAAGATGTTGGTTTTGCAAAAAAAAAAAAAAATCATATTTTCAGATGAAGCTCATTTTGATCTTGGCGGTTATGTAAACAAGCAAAATTGTCGCATTTGGGTCACAGAAAACCCGCACGCATACATTGAAAAGCCGACGCACCCAAAACGAGTCACTGTTTGGTGCGGATTTTGGTCCAGAGGCATAATTCGGCCATTTTTCTTCGAAAATGAGCAAGGAGTGGCCGTTGCAGTCAATGGCGATCATTATCGAGCCATGTTGAATGAATTTTTGTTCACAAAAATTGAAGAGGAGGATATTGGCAACATTTGGTTTCAACAGGAAGGTGCTACGTGCCACACAGCCGAAGTTATACTGTTTTACGCCCTATTTTTGAAATCGGATTATCAGCCGCAGAGCCGATGTCGTTTGGCCACCTCGGAGCTCTGCGATTTGACAACGTCGGACTATTATTTGTGGGGTGTCGTCAAAGATAAGTGTTATGCCGACAAGCCAGAGACAGTTGACGCTTTAAAGGACAATATTCGTGAAGCTGCACACAATCTATAATACGCTTAAAAATTGCACCGATCGTGTAGGCTACTGCACAGCCAGCCGAGGCAGCCATTTGAATGAAACTATTTTCCATTATTAACCGGAAGGATTGTACTTTCAAAGAAAAAAAGAAATTTGAGAAAAAAAAAATTATTTGGCGGACCCTTTATCAAATTTTGAACTGTCAATTTTTGGTCATTTATTTCGTAAAAAGTTTGGGAATTTTTAGTCATGAAACGTTACACTCTTAAGCAAATAATTTTAATTGCGAAAATTGACTATTAAATTGGTGAAAAGTTCACTGTTTCACCACAAAAAATTCGAACAGCTTTTTCTGGCAATGTGGCGCTTTCTGAGACCGTTTACACGTAAATTTAATCGTTAAATTCGAGGCTCGCGGTATAGTGGCTGCCAATAGATCAGAACAATACGCTCATAGTGGCCACAGTGATACAAAAATAGCTAAACGCTAAACAGCAAAATATTGATAATGAGCTTGGAACATCAACTCATCAAAGTTCGCAACAATTAGGAATCACTTGCGACACTTTGCACAACAATTTACATAAATATCTTCCTTTATCTTCCTTCTTTAAACCGTTCAACTAGTTCAAGATTTAAAGCCCAGCCACCGATAATTGTTTCCGTCGCACGTTTGTAAATTGGCTGTTTGGAAAATTAAACAAAAACAATGTAGTTTTGCAACAAAATCACCTAAATTGTTAGGAGGAAGCTCGTTTCCAATCAAAATTGTCACATATAGCGCTCTCAATCCACAAACAGTCCTCGAAAAACTATTACATTCAAAGAAAGTGGTCGTCGAAAGGTGGGGTTTGTGAGCAAGGAAACGCCGCCCCCGTGAATTCTCTGGGCTACCAAACCACAATACAGTTGTGGCCTCAATTGGGTAATGTTGACACCAGTGAATTTTGGTTACAGTAAGAGGGCGCCACAAGCCACACAGCCACCCGAACAATTCCGTTATTGCTTGAGCCATTTTCCGATCACGTAATTCTTCAATTTGTCGCCTTTTTCTTCTGATTTAATGCGGCTGGACTATTTTCTCTGCAGCCATTTGAATGGACCATTTCAGATAAACAATTCACAAAATACTTAACTCTTAAATGAAATTTTGATGAAACATTTTTTTTATTTGTTTCAGTATACTCTGACAAATCATCATGAATAGACTCTCGCTTGAACAACGCTACGAAATTATCCAAATTTACTTTGAAAATCAGTCGCCGATTCGCGCAACTTATAGACGACTTCGTCATTTTTATGGCGTACATAATCGTGCATCTGAACAAGCCATTCGTCGAACTGTCGATAGATTTCGTACCACACACTCTCTAGAGGATGCAATAACACCAACACGTCGAAGAATGTGCGTACTGAAGAGAATATCGCCGCTGTAAGCGAAAGTGTGGAAGAAGATCCAAATTAATCAATTCGTCGTCGGTCGCAGGAATTGGGGCTCTGTCCGTCCACTACGTGGAAAATTTTGCGCAAAGATCTCGGCCTACACCCGTATAAGATCCAGCTGGTTTAGGAATTGAAGCCACGAGACCATTCTATGCGTCGTTCTTTCGCCGATTGGGCTCTAGAGCAGTTGGCAACTGACCCGTTGTTTTATCGCAAAATTGTGTTCAGCGATGAGGCGCATTTTTGGCTTAACGGGTTTGTTAATAAGCAAAATTGCCGCATATGGAGTGAGACCAATCCACAACAGACCCTACAGACTCCATTACATCCAGAAAAATGCACCGTTTGGTGCGGTTTTCACGCTGGTGGCATCATCGGACCTTATTTTTTCAAAAATGAGGCCGGAGCTCGCGTTACGGTCAATGGAGATCGTTACCGCACCATGATCAATGATTTTTTGTTTGAAAATATGGATGACATTGATCCGGACGAGATGTGATTTCAACAGGATGGCGCTACGTGCCATACAGCGAACGCAACCATCGACTTATTGAAATCAAAATTTGGCGATAAGTTGATTTCGAGAAATGGACCTGTAAATTGGCCTCCAAGTTCGTGCGATTTGACACCACTCGACTATTTCCTGTGGGGCTACGTGAAGTCACTGGTTTATGCTGATAAACCAGCAACAATTAACGCCTTGGAGAACAGCATTGTTCGTGTTATTCGTGACATACGCCCAGCAGTGCTCGAAAAAGTGGCCCAATTTTGGACGTCCAGAATGCGCTTCATCAAGAACAGCCGCGTAACCATATGCCCGAAATCATTTTCAAATGTTAATGTCACGTATTGATCCTTCGAATAAAAAAGAAATTTTGATTACAATTTAATTTTTTGTGTTATTTTTTACAATTTCAAGTTCTGTCGGGCTTAAAAAAACACCCTTTATATACGCCAAGAGAATGTTACAGCCACGCCCATGACATCTCCGATTTTCATGAAAAAATCATAATGAGTGACGAGGCAGATTTTCATTTGAATGGATATGAGAATAAACAGAATAATCGCTGCTGGGGAATGGCAAACTTTTAAATTATTGAACAGTCGCCTTTGCCTTTATTAAAAGTGAGAGTCTGATATGCAATTTGGTCAGGAAGAATCATTGAATATGAAATGGCGTAACGGTAACTGTGTGCGGGGGGCGATATCGTGATATGATTGAAAACTTTTTAACGCCACAACTGCATGCTTTGGGCCTGATTAACATGTGGTATCAACAAGACGGTGCTACATCGCATGCAGCTCGGATTACAATGGAGTTACTGCGACACCTCTTTACACAACAAGTTATTTAATAAAATGGTGATGTTAGTCCAAAGTCGCTTGATTTGAATGCTCAGGATTACTTTTAGGAGCGAATATCTAAAACACAATGTTTATGCAAATAAACCAGAAACGCTTGAGAAACTCAAACAGAATATTCGGGATGAAAGTAATGAAATAACACGTGAAATGCGTGCTCAAAAGGGTTCGCATTTGTGAGGCTAACAGAGGAGAACATTTATCTGATATTGCATTCCAGACATAATTGCTGACATTAAATAAAACATTAATCAATATAAGATCCACTCTCTTTGATTTAATTACAAATTATAAACAAACAAATTAGTATACTCTGCCGGTGGACACCCTGTACCTTGTAATGGAGATTTGCCTGTAGTGACTTTGAATACTTTTTCATTTATTAGGAAAAAAAATAATCGAATTCCGAAACTCTTTCTTATCCCTCTCGGGGACACATTATAAGTCTTTATGGATCACACAACCAACTAGACTTGTGTCTTGCGGGGGTAAAAGGGAGCCCAGTCAACTTCAAGACCAGCAGGAGCCAACTGGACAATCCATTATTTTTCCACGAGAATCAGTAAGGCCCACGAGTTAAGCTATTTGTCTTTTTAGCCTTTTAGCTGATCTCTGACGGATTATTGAGGTAGGCCTTTCGGGAGTATGGTGGTGGCTGTGTGTTTCGAGGCCCTCGTTTATGTTTGTGGGTCGGATTATTTACAATGAACACAATGAATGGTCCAGGTCTAGTGAGCATGAATGCCGTCGTGTTCTTAATTATATTAAGCTTCATGTGTTCTGGACCAGGAGTTGGATAGTGTCCAACTCTTCAGCAAGGACTGAGGGCTGCGGCCTGCTCCGGTCTTTTGAAGTTGCAACTAAGAGTGACCGGAGGATATACGTATCCGCAGGCCTTCTAGGTCGAGGATGACGCTACATTTTATCCACATTGGTAATGATCCACCATCTGATTACGGCTTAGGGTCAGGCACAGATGTAAATCTTATCACTCAATCTGTTTTTCATATAATTCAAATTCAGAAACTGACCTTAAATTTATGCAAAGCATAAATTATGATTTCAAGCTTGACTTTGAAACGTCTCAAGGGGCTTCCTCAATTTAACTTCTACAAAAACAATTTTTGAAATTCAATATTTTTAATGTAAAAATTCTGAAATTAAATCGAATTAATGGTTAAATAAAAAAAAAAACCAGCAGCATTGAAAGCCATTTTTAGAGCCAAATTAAAAAAGGCAACCACTAAAACAAAAAGAAAAACAAATAGACAAAATAAATACAACAAAAACAAAACCAAAACAAACAAGCAAACAACAACAAGCTCTCCCTTCACAAAAAAAATTTACAAATTAAAACTGTTGCCCTAACTGTGTGTGAAGCAACCTTTCGTTTAACACGGACGGACGTGCCTGTCTAAAATATGCAAATTTTTAACGCTGCAAAAATAATTTTTTTTTTGTATAAAAACTGAAATTTAATGGTAACGCATTATCAGTTCGAATAGTTCTGTTAATAAAACTAAAACTCCCACAAAATGTTTAAATTCGTAAGTTAAATGTTCAACTAATATTTCAAAGGAATAAACAAATTAATAAAATTTTTTTTTTTCAAATTGATTCCAGTTCACTGTTTGTTTATTGGCTGTTGTTGCTTTGGCTGCTGCCAAGCCTGGCATTGTGGCTCCTTTGGCCTATTCTGCTCCCTTGGTAGCTGCTGCTCCTTATACCGCTGCCTATACTGCACCTTATGCTGCTGCCTATTCAGCTTATCCATATGCCACTTCCTATGTAGCTGCTCCCTATACGGCTGCCTATTCTGCTTATCCTTATGCTGCTGCTTCTTACTTGCTGCGCGAGTAGATTTTTTACAGAAATGTGATTGTAATCGTAAATTATTGAATTTAGAAAAATTTTGTGTAAAAAGATTTTTAGATGACTGATAAATAAAAAAAAAAAAAACAACGATTAAACTGTAAAATAGAATATCACAAAAATTTCCGTTAAAAATATCGCCCTGGTTCCTTTAATTTTCAGTAGCGACCTAAAACTGTTTAGTTGTCAAGAAGAGGGATCAGTTATTATCCCTTTAATTTACTTTTTTTTGGGACAAAAGAGTAGAAAAAATTATGTAAAATTTTTACAGTGGGTAGATATGACCACTGTGCAGCGATTTTAAAATTTTTACTTAATACCTCTTTAGACTGCTGTTTGACTGCCGGTGAATTTCCAAAGTGTTGAAAGGTTGCGAAATTAACACCAATCTCCAAAAAGGGTGAGGCTTACAACCCTGAAAATGACCGCCCGATTGTAATTTGTTCTGCACTTTCATGTTAAAAGGTATCTGAAGTCCAACAGCTTATTTAGCGAACGACAATATGGAGGCAATCCGCAGATAACATGCTAGGTTTCCTTTCAGAAAAATGATGCAACTCCATTACATCAATTTGGAGAAAGTAAGGTGGTGGCTGTAAATATTTCCTAGGCGTTTGAAAGAGTGTGGCATAATGCACTTTTGTCACAACTTGTTGCTTTTGGTGTTGGTGATAAATTCTTCGAGTTTTTTTTAGAAATCGATGAGTTGTTGTACATGGGATTTCATCAAACAAGTTCAAGTTTAATTCAGAGGTACCGCAATGAGCCGGTCTTTCTCCTACCCTATTTCTTATTTTCCTAAATAACCTTCTTTGTCGAACTTTCCATCCTTCGTATTCTTTCGCAGATGACAGCATCATTTGTCATTCCTATTTATTTAGTAATAGACCAGACCATTTGGAGATATCTCAACAATCTCCGAATGGCTTAAGGTGAATCGAAGGTGAGTCGAAAGAGTCAATGTTAAATTCTTAAATATTATGTTGCATCTGTTATTATGGGTGATATAAGTATTCAGGAATCGCAGGCTCTTGACGTTTTTGGTCTGAAAATCCAGTGTGATGTTCGATGGACTAAATACATTTTTCAGGTTTCTAAAGAAGCTTTCAAGTGCCTCGGTTTTCTAACACCGGTGTAAGGAATACTTCACTGCATCCGATCTTCGTACTATTTATGCCACCTACATCCGTCCAAAAAGGGAATATAACTCTCACGTATCGGTCGGTGCCCTAAATTGGGGACATTCTCTAGAGCATCGACGCAATGTGGGTTGTATTTCACTCTTCTATCGTTGCTACAATGTTAAGTGCTCTTGGGAAATTAGGGAACTCTAAAGAAACTATCAAGTGCCTCGGTTTACTAAAATCATGTAAAAGTTACTTCACTCCATTCGATCTTCGTAGTAGTTATACCACCCATATCCGTCTAAAAATGGAATACAACTCTCATGTAAGGGATGGCGTCCCAAAATTTAATTTGGAATTACTCGACCGAGTTCAATAGTGGGACAAAAAGCTTATTGGAGACAGTAGAGTATCTAAGCCTATAAATTCACCAGAGCATCGACGCAATGTTGGTTGTATTTCACTCTTTTATCGTTACCACAATGGTAAGTGCTTTAATGAAATAAGGGAACTTGTTCCCTTTACTCGCACTTTTTTGCCTTTAACACGATTTTCATTGAGAGCCCGTCCATTTGTGGCTGATTGGCCAGTGAATCGCATTACGCATAACAGGGAAAATTTGTTTTTTAGCAGAAGAGTCCGTATGTGGAATAAACTCCCTCCAGAGGTCTTTTCTGTCACGCTTAATGTAGAAAAAAGCAAACACTTCCTCTTCCCCCATAAATTAAACTCCCTTCAGAGGTCATTCAAGTCGCTTTCAATAAAGGAAAATTTAAATCGAATATCCACAAGCACTACTCCCTCTTTCCTCCTCCCCATAACCTAATATCCTAGTTGTGGCATAGTGCATTGCATGAGTAGGAATCATTTCTTGAGACTAGTCAGGAAAAACAGCTTTTTAGTTTATGTTATGATTTCCAACATAATTCTCATTCGGTTGATTCAAGTATTTTTGGAACAAAAATTGGGTAAAAGTTTTCGAACGAAAAAATTAATTAAGGAAAAGAAATGATTTAAAAAAAAAATTAAAAACTTTAAACAGTGTTGCCAAATTAATAAATTTATGCACAAAATGGCTTAAATTTATGTTGTTCAGGAATTAGTGAGTTATTACAGAAATTTTAACTTTTCTGGAAACTATTATGCTCACATAGACTTTAATTGAAATAATATTATTTTTATATAATTTTCCAGTAATAAAAATAACTGGTTGCTGTGAAATCTTAAACAAATGAAAGCCGCAAATCGCAATCACAACAATTTAATTATAATAGAAAACAATCTGAACGAAATCCAGTAGATTAAACGTGAAGACAAAATCCTACAAAAACTATATAAATTTCGCCAAAGACTTATTCCGCTTTTTTTTACCTCATATTCAAAATCTACAAGTTTGCTGCAGACACAAACAAGATATTGCGTATGATACACCAAGAATAAAGTCCCAAAATCATGTGTTCCACTGTATAGAGAATGAACGAACAAACAAACGCTAAATATTAAATTTAAGCTGTAGTACTGCAGCCCAATAATTAAATTCACAAATTTACTCTGTCGATTTTTAGTTTATCTTGCTTAAAGAGTAGTTTTATAAAGGGTTTTTCAACAAGAAGTTTGTTTTGCAAAAACATAAAAAAAATAGATTAAAATTATTCAATTTTTTATTGTATGACGGCGAGAAAAATTCGCTGATTGTGAATGAAAACTGATATCTGGCAAATGTCCAGCACGACCTCACTGACAGATGGCGCTTCTTTCATCAAAATTTTGAATCACTTTTTGGCAAAATGGTGGTCCTATTTCGTTAATCACATTACGGATTTTAAGTTTAAAGGCTAAAATCGATTCGATTGGCTCCGTATAGACTCTGTCCTTAACATAGCTTCACAAAATAGAATCCAGTGGTGTTAAATCACACGATCTGGCTAGCCATTTACCTTCACGATTGTCGTGAGATTTTGCGATCGGGAAATTTGGCGTGCAATAAATTGAACGCTTCATTGGCTGTGTTGAAATCACATATCAGTGATATATCAATGTCGTTAATTATAAGCGAAAATTGAGTTGTTAGCATCTCGCGGTAGCGTGAGCCATCGACGGTCATCGCATTTCCAGCCTCATCTTCGAGAAAGACGGCCCAAAAACGCCTCCATACCACACAGTGCACCATACAGTGACACGTTGAGCATGCAAAGGCTTCTCAATAATCGCTCTAGAATTTTCAGAAGCCCAAATGCGGCAATTTTGCTAATTATTTTACTCTGACAAGTGAAAATGGGCATCGTCAGAAAACATAATTTTTCATAAAAATCAGCTGGTTGTTTCTGAATCAAGTGAGCGAATCTAGGGCTGTGTGAATGGTCGGCTTCAATTCCTGCTGTAGTTAAATCTTGTAAGGCGTCACAGTCAAATATTTACGCAAAATTCCTCATGTGATGGTTTTGAACGGCCCCAATTCGTAAGAACGTCGAGGATTTGATACATTTGGAACTGCTTCAACACTGTGGCTCAGGGCTTCGATGTTTTCAGTTGAAGGAGCCGGTCGAACACGTGTTGGTGTTTGCACATTTTGTAACGAGTCTGTCGACCAAATTCTTATTGGTGATCTCAGAAGGACGATTTTGTTGTTCAAAAAAAAAAAAAAATCACGAATTTTACGACGTTTAACTTTAACAGAACCACCATTTTCCTTAGAGGATTTTAATTATTTTAATGCAATTTTCGTGCTTAATGGAATTTGTTGTAACTATTGCTAATGCATCTACTACGAAGACGGCAAAAAACTAAATGTCAAAACCATCATGTTGTTGGTGTTGCCATTGAAAAACAAATGTCCTGCTAAAAAAAAAACTCCAAAATTTTTAAGTTTTATTTGGGCAAAGACTAAAATTTTTTCACTTCGATTTATACACTGTTAGTGTGAACATGACCATATTTAAGGTCTACAATTCCTAAACTAATTTCGCTAAATACCCAAAATAAATGAAATATTTTTATTAGTTTTCCCGGTTACATTTTTTTCAGTAACCGAATTTTATTAATTTTTTTTTTTTTCAAAATTAAAATTATTTACGCAAAACATAAGAAGCAGCATAAGGATAGGCCGAGTAGGCAGCATAGGGAGCGGCTACATATGAGGAGGCATAAGGATATGAGTAGGCAGCAGCATATGGGGCAGTATAGGCGGCAGTGTAGGCAGCTGAGTATGGGGCAGCCACTAAAGGAGCTGAGTAGGCCAAGGGAGCAACAACACCAGGCTTACCAGCAGCCAAGGCAACAATGGTGAATAAGCACAAAGCAAGCTAGAAAATAAAATAAAATTAGTTTTTAAAAACAACAACCTTTTTGGAGTGTTTTTAATAGAACAAACACACTTACGAATTTGAACATTTTGGAATGTTTGAAGATTTTCAATTGTTTTCTTAGCAGAACTAATTAAACTCTGATAGTAAATTGTTAAAATTTTGTAGTTTTTATACTTAATTTATAATTTAAAATCAACACAAAACACAAAAACAATAATCAGCTGTTTAAAATTGAATTTGATTGGTGTTTTGTTAAGCCGGGCACGTCTTCCTGGTGAAGGTCAGCTGTCTGTTGCATTAAAATTTAAATATTTGTAAACTTGGCTTTAATTTTATTTTCATTTGCCGTCCAAAAATGTGTTTTACTTTTATTTTTGTTTTTGTTTTTATTTTTATTTATTTATTTATTTTAACACAAACCTCAAAATACTGCAAGTGACAATCTGACTGAGTTGTTTTAAAGTGTGTGGGTGGGTATTATTGCTTTTTGTATGTGAGTGTTGGTGTGTGTGTGTGTGTTTGGTTTTTGGCTTTTATTATTATTTTGTTATTGTTGTTGTTATTATAAAAAATTAAATATTCTAGCAGCATTTCATAATTTAATTTATTTCGTTATTCTAATGCACTGTTAAGCCAAATTTAAACAAATGAACGAAATACCTGCAAAGAATATTAATTTGGCAACACTTGTTTCCCTCCAGCATTCTAAATAAATGTATTTTCAATAAAAACAATTATTAACACAATTTCGGAATTTAATATATTTAATAATATAAATTATTATATTAAATTATATTTTAGAATTTTTGCCTTGACATTGAGTTGTTTTTGTTTTTTTTTTTTTTTTTTTTTTTTAATTTATAAAAATTATTTTAGGTCGTTTTAAATAGAAGAAGTGCTAATTATGCTTATTTTTATTAATGGAAATGTAAAATCCAATGACTTGAAACACTGATTATTTACTTCTGCCATTGAAACGCTGTATACTAACACACAGCCTTGAAGTTAGACTAAACGGCAAATTGAGATATTTTTTTTCTTTCCTTTTTCCTAAAATCTCTCACTGTTCTCTATTGTAATTTAAGATTGTTGTTGCGTTTCAGAAAAATATTTTCAAGGTGTTCATGGCATTCTAATTGCAGCCTGCATCAACAAAGCTGACTGCATTTTTACCAACTCTTGCATCATGAAGCTCATGGAATTTGTGAAATTGTTCACCGTTTTGACCAGTGTCTCTATTGTAGCTTCCAGACGATTAAAATTAAATTCCTGAGGAAGTTGTTTGAAAAATGGATTTTCCGTACTTTTTTGTAGCCCAGACTGTGCTGAGGTATAATTCGGTCTCAAGACATCAGCATAAGAAATTTGAGCGTTAGTTTGTTGAGGTCTTTGATTTGTCCTTAAAATATTCGCATTCGAGGAATGTGAAGTCGTTGTCGTAGCCAACTGAAGGAAACTATTGCCTGTAGGGTTTTCCGACTGTACTGTGGCAAAATTACTTATCCCGGGCCACAAGGCACGGTTTAATGCGATATAAACAGGACAACCTCTTTAATGTGCAGTATGGCTTTCCACTGCAGTTGCTACACTTTTTAACCTTAGAATCACCTTTGGCCTTGTCGCATTGACCCGTTCCATGCAGCTCGCCACAAACAACGTATACTGTTGTCAACTTACAATAAGCCTTAGTATGACCAAACTCCTGACAGTTTAAGCATTGGACAGGGTATTGATGTGATTTGATTTACATCTGCACCGAGTAGGTAGTCATAATCAGATGGTGGCCAAACCACTTTGAATGATTTGCAAATGTCATTCACGCCCTAGGAGGCCATCGAATACGTATATCCTCCGGTCACTCCTAGTAGCAATTTCGAAAGCCCGAAGTAGGCCGCAGCCTTCACCCCTTACTAAAGAGTTGGAGACTTTCCAACTCCTGGTCCAGAACGCATGAAGCTTAATATAATTAAGAACACGACGGCATTGATGCTCACTGGACTTGAACCATTAATTGTGTTCATTCTGAATGATCCGACACACAAACTCTCACGAGGGCCTCGTAACACACAGCCACTACGATACTCCGAAAAGGGCCAACCTCAATTAATCAGCCAGAGAACAGCTAAATGCCTAAAGAGACAAATTGCGGAACTCTGACTCTTACTAGCCTTTAAGGGCCTGGGTTCCCTTTTACTCCGCAAGACACCAGTCTAAATGGAACAGTAGGTTCCAAAAAGGCTATCATGTGCCCCCGAGGGATGTAAGAATGTAATGAAGAATGTGCTCAAAAGGTCTCGCAGTTGTAAGGCTAACAGAGGTAGGCATTTATCTGATATTATATTTCAGACATAATTGCCGCCAATTCTCTCTCCTTCCTTGAAGCAAAAATTATAAACAAACAAAGTAGTATACCTTCCCGGCGGATATCCGGTATAAAGCTATCAGACGATGATTTTAGTTTTTTGTAGAATAATTCCTTGATTTAAGAAGTAGAAGTTAAGAAACATGCATCCATAATTCATAACGTTATAAGACCAACACAAGACTAATTTTAGTAACTTGAGATTATTAAAGTGAAACCATTTTGTTCTAACTTTAAATCTCTCAAAAAAAAAAAAAAAAAAAACAACGAGCTCTTCTCAATAAACCTTCACTAAAGTTAAGGACGCTTCTCGTTTTACTGCAATAATCATTTCAGCCATTCACTCATTACTTTTGCTTCACTTTGCCTTTTTGCACGTTTCAAATTGGCCTTCGTTTGCAACTGCAAAATGTTTATTTAAATGAATTTATTCATAACATTTTTGAAAGTATAATATTTTTTCTCTGTGTACAATTGTGTTTTTTTATTTGTATGCAAATATTTGAATAACTTCACGTGTTGGTCCATATTAATCTGTGAGTGTGTTTGAAAATTTGTTGACTTGTGTTTAGAAAACTTTTAACTTTTAGTACACAAATATTTAGTATGTAAATCTAGTTATCAGCTATCGGCATAATCTTTCCCTTAATCCTGAAAACAACATAAAACTTTGTTCTGCTTTAACAAGAATTGTTGAAGTTTCTGTGTCGAGATTTATTTTAGATGTCCTTTTTCTTTCTTTAATATTGAAATTTTCGAAAGGATTTAAGGTGCAGTAAGGTTTACGCAAAGGCTTACGTAAGCGAGATAAATAACAAATAATCCAAGGATATTCGTAACATATTAGAATGTGAGGATTATAAGTTTTGTTTTAAATCTTTAATTTTACGGCAGGCAGGGCTCTGCTTGATGCAGCTACTAAAAATAATACTAATGAAAGGTTTTTCAACAAGAAGTTTGTTTTCCTAAACAAATGATTAAAATTTTTATTGTATTACGAAGAGAACAATTCGGCAATTATGAATGAAAAATGATATCTGGAAAATGTCCACCACGGCCACACTGACAGATGTCGATACGTTCATCAAAGTTTTGAATGACTTTTTGGAGAAATGGCCGTCGGTCGTATTTCGTTAATCACATCACGTATTTTAAGTTTTAAGACTGAGATCGATTCGATTGGCTTCTTACAGGCTCTGTCCTTAACGTAGCTCCACAAAAAACTAATCCAGTGGTGTTAAATCACACGATCTGGCTGGGCACTTAACTGCTGATTGTCGCGAAATTATGCGATCGGGAAATTTGATTTGCTATAAATTGACTGTGCAACAGGTGGCACCGTCGTATAGAGGAAGTAGTGTTTGTGGACATTCGATTTGAATTTTCGTACATTGAAAGTGACAGGAAAGACCTCCGCCACATATGGAGTGTTCTGCTAAAAAACGAATTTTCGTTGTAATGAGTAGTGCGATTCAGTGGTCAATTGACCACAAATGGATGCTCTCTCAACGAAAATTGACCGAAACGCAAAAACGTGCAGGTTTCGGAAACAAATTCTATAGTTTCGTTAGAGCACTTACCGTTGTAGTAATGATTAAACCGTGAAATACAACCTACATACCCTACCATCCCACATGAGCCTCTTGGCCCTCTCCTGTACACGGTTGAGCAACTCCAAAGTAGACTTTGGTAAAAATAGTACGATGATCGCATGGAGTGAAGTATCCCTTACACGGTTTTGAACGCTTCTTTAACAATGTGGTGCCCCTGTAGGCTAGTAAGTAGTGTACTAGCTTGTCAGCGTGGGGGTTGTGGGTTTGATTCCCAACGAAGACCTTGGTTTTTTTCCACTACAAAAATAAAAATTTACTGTCGGTGGGGCTTCTCTGTGATGAAGGCATAGTCACTGGTCGCTGTCCTATCTCTTATACGGCAGTTAATTTCCGACTCTACTTCTACTTTCACCACCTGTTTCATCTCTTCTCTATCCATTTCCTAAAGAATGTAGCTGACTAAATAGGCATTGTTGCCTGAAGTGCTACTTCTCTTAAAAAAACAAAAAAAAAAAAACATGTGCTTAGGCCCCATCGAGAACATCACACAATGAATTTTCATGCCAAGAACATCAATAACTCTCAATTCCGTAATACGTATATCACCCATAGTAACCGGTGCAGCATCATTTCCAAACACACATCTATGTGTAAACATGCAACATTATGTCTTACGGGCATTAAACTCGACCCTATTCGAACGACCCCATTCATGTT
The DNA here is from genome assembly GCA_030448955.1 of Trichopoda pennipes. Lineage (NCBI taxonomy): Eukaryota > Metazoa > Arthropoda > Insecta > Diptera > Tachinidae > Trichopoda > Trichopoda pennipes. The sequence continues at coordinate 4,063,115 of JASKUP010000021.1, read as the reverse complement.
CCGTCTTTTGGAACTCACCTCCAACTGGTTCGGTGTATTGTCAAATGAATACGAATGACAAATGGTGCTGTCATTTGACAGTTTGACAAAGAACGTCATTTAGAAAAATATGAAATGGGGTAGGGTTGCCGATATACGACTACATGGGAGGGAGAAAGTCATTCAAAGTGGGACCTCCAGATTAGACTACGTTTTAGCCAGCCATGGCGGTTATATACAAGAAGTCATATTTCAATTATAATGTCACAAGATAATCTTTCGAATAAAGTAAATGAAATTTCATGCCAATATAAAAGATTCTTCGTTGCTTTCCCCTTTCTTTTCAAAGTTATATATCTCCATAAAAAACAACCTTTAGGTATATACATGTGTTAAATTTCTGTTCGAAAGATCGAATAAAAATTGTATTAAATTTTGTGTTAATCAGTGTGAACGCTGCTGGCTACAAACATCACACATTTCAATATTTTGTTTCAATTTTTTTTTCTTTCTTAGTTTTACCTTAAGAATGTTAGAGAAACTTTGAACCATCTAATGACTGACACTATGGTGATAGGTTTGTTTGCAAAAAAAAAGATTGACAACAACAAAATTTTTACCAATCAAAAAAGTTTTTTTTTTAGAAAGTTTGACAGCTCTGACAAAAATTGAAAGGCAGCCTGAGTTTAAAGAAACAAATTATCAGGGTTTTTTCTTATATATTTACCAACCATAAATGTATATGTATGTATGTGTATGTATGTATATATGTGTATGTTTGCATGTACAGCTGTGGTCTATATAATAGCACTAGTTGCAATATTCCGATTTACTATATTATTATTTTTTGCTACATTTTTTTATGCTTTCTCAGAGTGTGTGCATTTGTTGTCAAATTTTATAATTCTCAATCAGTTATAAAATATGTTTTGTCAACACCTATCATTTCGTGCAGCGTTAATAAAGTAGCACCGGTAGGCTTTTGTAAATTCATTTTGCAAAATTTTGTGAAAAAAAGTCAAAACGGAAGGTAAAAAAAAATTGTATAATCTATAATATAAAAATAAGTCGGGTTTTCCTTCCTGTATCATGTGTGATACATAGCATGTACTACAACGGCACCAGTATGTGATGTGTGAGTATCCCTCATGAAAATGAGTACGTTTCATTTTAAGTAGAGGACGCCGTGCGCTAGGTCGCGTGTATACTGTTCATCCTAGAAATGATGAATGTTTTTATTTGCGACTGCTGTTGGACCAAAATCATTGGCGCATTTGAAAACCGTGAATGGCCACCAATGCCGAATATATCGAGAAGCATGTCAACTATTGGGTTTGCTGGAGAACGATTCTCATTGGAATTTAACACTTGCGGGTTCAGTTGTTTCATCAAATGCCTACCAAATACGAACACTGTTCGCTATTATCATCACCACATGTTTTCCTGCACAACCAATTCAGTTATGGAAGATATCTTGCATCGCTTGCACACTCGAACGAATAATCCCACATTCACATAACCGATAAAATATATAATGAAGGATTGATTCTGATTGAGGATCAATGCTTGACTATTGCAAACAAGCTACTAATTGAAGGTAGGTATGATCGATCTATGCGCGATGCATTTAACCAAGAATTAAATCGAGAGCTTTCATACAATGTTGATACATTGCAGGAATTCGTTTGAAGTAATGCGCCGTTGCTGAATGAACAGCAAAAACAAGTATACGAAACATTTATGCAAGCGGTGGACAATAATACTACTGGTGGTCTATTCTTCCTGGACGCACCTGGAGGAACAGGGCAAACATTTGTCATTTCATTGATTTTGACCACTATTCGATCAAGATGTGGCATAGCTTTGGCGTTAGCATCATCTGGAATTGCGGCGACTCTTCTAGATGGCGGTCGTACTGCACATTCTGCGCTTAAGTTGCCACTCAATTTAAACACAATTGATACTGCAACATGCAATATTTTCCGATCTAGTACTCCCCGGGGGAACATATATATAGTCTTTATAGAACTTCGACTATCTAGACCTGTGCAACTGGGGGCAAAAGGGAGCAGAGTCCCCTGAAGTCAGCAGGGGTACAACTGGAAACTCCACTTTATTTCCACGTTAATCAGTAAGCTCGCAGAGCTCTATTATTTCTCTCTTTAGGCATTTAATAGTTCTCTGGCTGATTATTGAGGATGGCCCCTACATGGAAGTATTGTGGTGGTTGTGGTTTCGCGGCCTCATAGCAGTATAATGGTTATTATGGTGGCCAGGATCATTTCACTGTTAATGACACCCTATGTGAATGATCCAGTCCAGTGATGTTGATGCAATGCAAGCTCATTGTCTGGGATGAGTGCACAATGGCACTTGAGAAATCACTAGAAGCACTTAACTTCACACTGACGGATCTTTGGCTTGATGATATTGCTGGCAGGCGATTTCAGGCAGGCGTTACCAGTAATTCCCTATGCAACGCCTGCAGATGAATTGAATGCTTGTCTGAATGCATCACCTTTGTGGAATAACGCAAAAACATCGCTAATCACTAATATTAGAGTTCAACTTCAAAATGATCAAAGTGCTGCACAATTCTCAGCTGTTGGAAATGGAAAAGTCCCAGTTGATGGATGGGACAGCTGGATTAATTACTCTTACCAACGACTTGTAGACTCTCAATTAGCGCTTATTGAAAATATTTTCCCAAACATTAGTGAGAATTATCAGAATTATGCTTGGTTAAGTCAGCGAGCAATTCTCGCCGCAAAGAATAATGATGTACTCGCACTGAATTTCACCATTCACCGATTTGGTGACATACAAATCCGTTGATTCCATAACAAATACCGCTGATGCAGTAAATTATCCAACGGAGTTTTTGAACTCTCTGGAGTTACCAGGATTTCCACCACATAACTTGCAACTCGAAGTTGGTTCAGTTATTATGATATTGCGTAATTTAAATCCACCGCGACTTTGCAATGGTACTCAACTTGCGGTGAAAAGACTTCTGCCGAATTTGATTGGTGCAACCATTATTAACGGAAAGTACACAGGTGAACGATTGCAATTTCCGGTTCGCCTTGCGTTCGCAATGACAATTAACAAGTTGCAAGGCTAATCGCTTAGTGTTTGCGGGATAAATTTAGAAAATCATTGTTTTTCACATGGGCAGGCAGCTATACGTTGCGTGTTCACGAGTTGGGAAACCATCCGCTTTATTTGTGTTAACGTTAGAGCAAAAATCAAAAAATGTGATTTACCAAAGAGCTCTTCAATGAAACGGTTAATTTGCGGACACGGACACGTATAACGCTTCGATTCAGTATTTACTTTGGATTCACTTTCATTTTTTACTTACGAGAAGTTCAACTAAATTTCACTTCATTTTTGTAATCGAAATGAATGAAATAAAATTTTTTCCTTTTCAAATATAAAACCAAAAAAAAAAATAATTTCTCTTCATCTGTTAATGTTACAAAAAACGACGCCAGCTGGTGGCAAACGTAGCGAACGGGCTTGCTAGTCAACACTTAACATTTCGTGTAGTGTTAATAAAATAGCACCAGTAGATTTTTTTTAAGTTTGTTTTGCAAAATTTTTTGAGAAAAAGTAAAGTAACGAAGGATAATAAAAATTTTGTTATATACTTTCCATGAAATCGTGTAATAATTTTATAAAATTTGTATAGTTATGGATCGCGGACAGCACTGTTCCCCTGAAAAATGTGAACTATTAAAAAAAATTGAATCTGAGGGCAAATTGTATTCCTAAATAAGGGAATTGCTGGCCTGTTCCAATAAAATGATAATTAATTCCCTGAGATATGAGCCAAAAACCAAAGTTGAATTCCGTGATGGGAAGCGAGTTTGGTTACCATTAATAGTGAAACGGTTAGTATGAACGACTAAAGTAAATACCTCTATGACAGCTACGCAGCTAAAAAAAAACACTGGATGTGCTGGCAAGCATGGAAACTATTCGACGCAGACTTCGAGACAACAGCCTTAATGCCGCTGCTTGCGTCTAAGCTACACGGTTATCTTTTGCTAAAGCACATCTAACTTGGCCAAAGAAAAAGTGAACTAAAAATTACAAAATTTTTTTTTTGTTTTTTGGTGGAAAGGGTCCCAGATATTTTTTCCGTAGACCACCCACAGCGAATACAAGCCAGAATTTACAGCAAAAACTATCAATCAGGAGGTCATAGTATTATGGTATGGGGAACGCCTCTCGTATCAAGGTGTGTATCCTATATATGGGATCAAAAACGTTACGGATTCATCGGCAACACTTGATGAAACTATGCTGCCGTATGATTTCCAGGAAATACCACTGGTGTGGCTCTTCCAGCAAGACAGTGACTGCATAGACACCAAGAAAATGGCACAAAAATGCTTCAACGATAACTCTATCAATGCAATGGAGTGTCGGGCACAGTCCCCAGACCTGAGCCCTATCGGAAATCTATGGACGGACATGAAGAAGGGTACATCTACAATTAAACTAACGAGCGTTGAAGTGCTCTGGGAGGCTGTACAGAAAACTTTGAGTTGCATCAAAGTTGAAAAAAGATGTCAGCATTTGGTGGATTCTGTGGCACGCGACAAAACACAAACTACAATTAATTTATCTACAAGATATTTGAGTGAAATTTTTGATTTATTTTAAGAAATGAACTAAAGTGCTATTATTTTGACTGTGTAGTTATTGATTTTGTCGTTTAAATTAATTATCGTATTATCGTATCGTATTATAAACTGTTGAAAAAAAAAACAAATAATAAAATAAATAATAAATAATAGTTATAATTTTTGACCTTTTTTAATATTTTTTAGTAATTAATTTTAAGCACTAGGTCTTATTTAATAAAAAAAATTTTTTAAAAAACTTTATTTTTTATTATATTTTCGATATTTCGCCACACCGTTGGTTGGCATCATCAGGAAAAACAAAAATAATAATGAACAAACGAAATATCGAAAATAAATATAATAAAAAATAAAGTTTTTTAAAAAATTTTTTTATTAAATAAGACCTAGTGCTTAAAATTAATTACTAAAAAATAAATAATAAATAATAAAAATTTTCTTATGCTAATAAACCATTAGCAAGAATTTATTATTTTGTTTTGCGTTAAGTTGTATCGGCCCAACAGTTAAACAGATGTTAACAGAGTCAGTAGAAATTTTTGCATAATGCTATTATATTGATCACAGCTGTATGTAGATGCATGTGTGTATGTGTATGTATATAAATTCACTCATCAATATCAAATGACATTTGGTAATGTTGTCTGTGAAGGCGTTGTATGGTGGTATGCATTGCCTATGATAATAGTGTGTTAGTTAATGTGTTATTGTTTGTATTCCTTTAGAATAAATTAAAATTGATTTAAAAATTTAAAATTCTAGTAACAATTGACCATAATACATTTAATACTAATATTATTATTATTATTAACAACAACAACAATAATAATAAGAACAACAATTTTTGTTTAATGTTTTGTTTACTGACACCAACAACAACACCAACAATAGCAGCAGCAGCATTTCAAAATTAAATTTTTGTGGGCAAAAAAAACAACAACAAAAATAAAAACTGTTGCTTTATTTAACTATAAAAACCATCAGTTTTTAATTATTTATTATCAGTTTGATTAAATCGTTTTGATAAAACAAACCACACCAGCAATCGATTGTTAAAAAAAAAAACAAAAACAAAAATGTTCAAATTCGTAAGTCATTAAATTAAATTCTTTTTTAATTTAATTTTACTAAATTTAATTTAAAGGACATTTATTGCAAAAATTATGTAAATAATTATGTAAAAAATAATTATTTTTCTCTTCTTTGTTTTCCGAAAATTTAAAGTTTACTTTGTGCTTGTTGGCTATTGTTGCTTTGGCTGCTGCTAAACCTGCTATTGTTGCTTATTCTCCCTACACCGCTGCCTATACTGCTGCCTACAGTGCTCCTTATGCTGCTGCCTACTCAGCCTACTCAGCTTATCCTTATAGTGCCTCTTATGTAGCTTCGCCTTATACAGCTGCCTACTCGGCTTATCCCTATGCTGCTTCTTATTTATTGCGCAAGTAAAATATTGTTTTGTTTCAAATGCTATTTTGAGAATTTGTTTTGTGTTAAAAAGTTATTGTTATTTTTTTTCTATATCCTTTATTGAACCATCATAAAGTATTGAATTAAAAAATGAATTGATTTAGTAAAAATCGAAATTATTTGTTTTGTTTTGTTTTGATTTACTGAGAAACAGGGCTGGATATCGTATTTAACTCTTTAAATTTTAATCTTGAAAATTTAAAAGAAAAATTCATACATAAAAAGCTCTATTACAGTGGAACTCGTTAAGTAAAATGCTGTTCAAACTCCCCAACTAAATAAAGTGTCTACTGTTCATAAACTTCTATAAAATACCGGGAGCGCTACATAAGTTTGATATCGTCAATGTTATACTGACACTTCAATACATGTAATATTGGATGGGCAAATTTGAGGTTAGGAAGTACAGTGCAGGCTCGGAATTCGCGACGATCCGGTTATTGCGACAGCTTAATTTTTTAACATTGCCGTTTCCATAATCGCGACAATTTATTGCGACTGTTATTTGTTTTCTTAAATTTGTTTACAATGTCTATATCCGAAAAAGGGAAATCCCAATCTTTTGGAATGTTAATCTTTAAAGATGATTTTTGTCAGATTCTTTGGGTCATTTGTTGTGTAAACATATCGCTTAATATGGGAAAAGTTCAATGTATTTTAAATTTAACAAAATAAAGATTTAAAAAGAAAAATTAAAAGTGGAGATTTCATAAATTCAATTTGCGTGAACTGCAAGTCACATAAGTAAGTCTTTGGTTTATCGCATTATAAAGCAAGAAGATTTATTAAAAAAATGTTCGACCTGGCAAACGTTGCACCTTAAAGAAAGCTGAGTACCCAATAATGAGAAAAAAAATGCTTAACAAGTGGTTTTTAAAACAAAGGGAACAAAATGTTCCAATATCAGCACAGATTTTATCAAACAAAAGTCAGGTGTCCCTGTAGGCTAGTAGGTAGGTAGTGTACTAGCTTGTAAGTATGGGGGTTGTGGGTTCGAATCCCAACGAAGACAAAAATAAAAATTGACTGTCGGTGGGGCTGCTCAGTGATGAAGGCATGGTCACTGGTCGCTGTGCTATCTTTATACGACAGTTAATTTTCCGACTATCCTTCTACTTTCACCAACTGTTTCATCTCTCCTCTATCCCTTTCCTAAAGAATGTAACACGGTACTTGACTAACTAGGCATTGTTGCCTGAAGTGCTAAAAAAAAAATATTTGCATTCCAAAATTTATAAAACTAATTCCGGTTTTAATGCCAGTGATGGATGTGGATGATTGAAGAAATTTAAGCGTCCACATGAAATTAGAGTTTTAAAAATTACGGGGCAAGAAATTGTCTTCAAAACCCCATCTTATTGATCCATTTACGCAAGAACTTAAGGATTATGTTGATGAGCATGGGTTGAGTCTTCACCAAATCTACAATGCCGACGAATCCGGTTTATATTATAGGATAGTTCCAAATCACACTCTTGTCACATGCAATGAGAAAACGGCTTTTCTGCCCTGCTCAAATGCGAATAGCAGAGACAAACTAAAATTGTTGGTTGTTGGAAAATCGAAAAATCCACGCGCCTTTAAATGCTTTTCCAATAACGCCTAGATGACATCATTTATATTCCACAACTGTTTCCATCTCGAATTTGTTCCGCGCATAAGTAAATTTCTAGAATTATCAAAAGTAAATTTTTCATAACTAAAAATTTTTAGGTCCGGGTGTTTTTGGCTTTAAAAGGTCTGACGCAAAAAGCACTTTTGCTTTTAGATAACGCAACATGCCACCCAGTTGAAGAACTACAGAGTGACGATGGTTTAATTAAAGCAATGAATCTACCACCCCATCGTACTGCCCTTATTTAACCGTTAGATCAAAACGTTATCAACTTGGTCAAATTAGGTGCCCCTGTAGGCTAGTAGGTAGTGTACTAGCTTGTAAATATGGGGGCTGTGGGTTCGATTCCCAACGAAGACCTTAGTTTTTTTCACTACAAAAATAAAAATTGACTGTCGGTGGGGCTGCTCAGCGATGAAGGCATAGTCACTGATCGCTGTGCTGTCTTATATACGGCAGTTAATTTTCGACTATCCTTCTACTTTCAACACCTGTTTAATCTATTCTCTATCTCTTTCCTAAAGAATGTAACACGGTACTTGACTAAATAGGCATCGTTGCCTGAAGTGTTACTTCTCTTTAAAAAAAAAAAAATTAAATTACAACAAAAACAACTGCTCACCCACTTGCTGGGAGAGAAGAGGGAACAAAGCTGGAGTTTAAACTAAAAAACTTCAATCTTAAAAATGCAGTTCAGATTCTAGCTACGTTGTGTGTGATTAGATTTACATTTGCGCCTGGCCATGAAGTCTTAAGCAGATGGTGTACCAAATCACTGCATAATTTGGAACGTCATGCTCGTCCTAGGAAACCGAAGCTATAATTTTATGCAACAGAACTTTCTAGTTGCAACTTCGATGATACCAGAGCAGGGCTGCAAATCATCACTCCTTGCTAAAGAGTTGGAGACTTTCCAACTCCTGTGCAGAACACATGTCTAGCATGCTCACTGGACTGGATCATTCACTTAGGGTGTCATTAACAGTGAGATGATCCTGGCCACCATAATAACCATTATACTGTTATGGGGCCACGAAACCACGACCACCACGATACTCCCATATAGGGTCCAACCTCAATAATCAGCCAGAGAACTATTAGATGTCTAAAGAGACATATAATGAACTCTGCGGGCATTACTGATTCCCGTGGAAATAAAGTGGAGTTTCCAGTTGTACCCCTGCTGACTTCAGGGGACTGGGCTCCCTTTTTTCACCAGTTGCACTGTGTCTAGATAGTCGAAGTTCTATAAAGACCATGTATATGTGCCACCGGGGGGTTCTAGCTACGTTGTGGGAGAATATATCAAAGTGCAATATCCGAAAATCCTGGAGCGCCCTGCTTGAATTCGGTAGCGAATGAAGTGAAGAGGATAATATGCCGTTAAATATTTCACAAAATATAATTCAGCAAGAAAACGAAGATTTTTATTGGTACACTTGTAGCTTTAATTGGTAGGGAACATCTCTTTTCAAAAATGCTGACATAAACAACTAATTTCAAGAAGAATTTCCTGTGGAAACTACTGAGAAGCAAATGGAGTTATCAGACACGAAATCGAAGGATTTATACGATATGTGCTTGGATTTTCCGACGGGGTTAAAATTACTTTTATTTGGGTACGGTTTTCCATCGACCCTCGTCAAATTTGGTTTGTGAACAAATCGGTTTCGGCTGTTTGCCATCTTCAGTGTTCTTTTCGTACTAGTTGCGTTCTATTGTCAGTAGTTTTTATATAGTTCGTGTCTCCCTTCGTGTTATTGCGTTCGTCACTTTCTGTCTTTTTTGCCTGCATCTCTCTCTCCTTGTTTGTTTGTCTCTTTTTACCTAATTTGTCACTCCCTTTTTCATTCGTCTTTTTTTTCTAACTAAATCCTTTTACGATCATGCTTGTTGTCCGTTTTTGTTTATGTGTGAACCTATTGGGTTTTTTTTCTCGTTAAATTAAATTTTCGCGACAGGTCTGGTTTTTAATTAGTCGCGAAAATCGAGCTTGTACTGTAAATTGTTTGTCAAACGATTAAAATGTCAAGAATTGAGTTGTCAAAGGATTTTTATAGGGAAAATTTAAATGATAAAATGAAATGATGAAAATTTTCAAGCAGGCTTTCCTCGTAATCGGGCTACGAGTTAAGTTTTTTTTTTTTTTTTCAAATTTTTTAATAAAAAATTTTAAGAAATAAAAATTCTTTAAAATTACCAAATGCTATAAATTCTTATAAAAAATTTTTTATCTTATATTTTTGAAGAGAGTTTGTCTCTTATTTCTCGCCTTGTGCTGAATATCATATAATAGACAGGGAAGGGATATTAAAAATCTTGACATGGTACTTTATACTAAGCAAAGAGTACTTTTTTTTAAATAAAAAGTTAAAGGTACTTTAGAGAGTTATATAACATTAAATATGCCATCATTTTTAAACTTTTTACAATGGGTGGGCAAATTTGAGGTTAGAAAGTAAATTGTCTGTCAAATAATTAAATGTAAAAATGGAGCTGTCATTCTTTAAAATTTATTTAGTAAAAAATTTTAAAATTTTAGACATGGAACGCTAACAATAGTGTAGTTATCAAATAATTTTAATTTTAAAAATTAACCATCAAACAGTTAAATGTTTTACTTTGAAATTACTCCTACACCGTTTTAGAAAACCGAGGCACTTGAAAGTTTCTTTAGGAAAATGTGCTTAGTCCATCGAGAATATCAATCACACTGAATTTGCAAGCCAACAACAGCAATAGCTTCCGATTCCGTAATACGTATATCACCCATAGTAACCGGTGCAGCACCATTTTCGCACACAGATCTATGCATAAGCATGCAACACTGCGTCTTACGGGCATTAAAATCGACTCTATTGGTACGACCCCATTCGAAGATCGCCGCGAGATTGTAAATGATCGTATCATTCATGTTCCGCCTTTTAGAATTCACCTCCACCTGATTCGGTCTACTGCCAAATGAATACGAATGACAGATGGTGCTGTCATCTGACAGTTTGATAAAGAAGGTTATTTAGAGAAACACGAAATAGGGTAGGGTTGCCGATAAATGGCTATATATGAGGGAGAAAGTCATTGGAAGTAGGACCTCTAGATTAGATTACTTCCTAGCCAGCTATGGCGGTCATATACCAGAAGTCATATTTCATTTATAATGCCACAAGATTATCTTTCGAATAAAGTCAATTTCATGCGAATGTAAAGTATTCTTCGTTGTTCTTGATTTTCCTTTCAAAGTTATATATAATTCTCTATAAAAAAGCAACCATCAGAATATATACATGTGTTGAATTTCTGTTCGAAAGATCGGATAAAAATTGTATTCAATTTTGTGGTAACCAGTGTGAACGCTATTGGCTGCAGACATCACACATTTACAAAAGTTGCGTAAAATTCCTAATCAGTGTCCTTTTGATTGCTCGCAGTGACTGTAAGGTATGTAAACATAGTCGCTGTATAGACGCAAAGTGTTGAGAATGAGCCTGGAACATATACACTTGTCGATGTTCGGAACAATTGGACATCACTAAACGCACTTTGCGCAAGACTTTGTATAGAGATCTTCAGTTCGTTTTTGCGTCGAACTTTTGGGAATTGAACGTTTGAAAAGCTAAACAAAAACTGCGCATTTTTCAACAAACTCATCGTTCATGATAAAGCTCATTATTCTTGTGATTTAAAGCGACTAAACTCCATTCTCTGAAGCCACATGAAATATCAGATTCATGTGAATAACTCACAATTAACTGACACTCTGAAAGATGAAAATCGCCGCTGTATTGATGAGATGAGACAGGCTTCGTTAAAAAATGTTTTTCAAAGTTTTATGAAAAGAGCGAAGGTCTAGCGACGTGCTAGAAAAGGACATTTTCCTGACTTAATATTGCTGCCATAATTTATATCATATTTCTACTTTACTATGATAGCAATAAACCTTATGTTGTCGAAGAAAGTGTGAGTTTTAAGCTAATTTAGTTCCTAACCAATTTATTGCCCACTCACTCTCTATATAAAATAAACTAAATAAATAATTCTCGTATTCTTTTTTCAGCACTTAATGAATTGTATAAGAACATTAACGCTTTTCATTTAGGTGGGTTTCCTCTAAAGGGAGCTGACAGAGATTACGTACGTTATTAGGAATAAATTTGACCCCCCCGAAATATCATTAGGATTAATTTTCAAAATTGACTCTCAAATCTTTTAAATGTCAAAGCCTTTTTGTCATCCATTTGTCATTTGCTTTATCAATTACAAATGGTACAGAATAAAAACACCAACATGTGCTACTTGCTGGCTTATTGAAAATTTGCCAAATGACCACAAACAAATCTGCAACACATCCGTCCGATGAAATCTAGAACTGATTCAAACTTACACTGTGCAACAATACAACATGGGGGAGGAAAGGAAGTAGCTATGTACGGCAAATAAATTGAAAACGTGTTTAAATTTAAAGAAGAGATTTTGAAAAAAAAATAATAGAGAGAGAGAGAGAGACAGAGAGAGGAGGAAAAGAAATACGAGTATTGAATAAAAATTACAAAAACCAAAAAACAAACATCAGATTCATTAAATTTCACCCACATTTTCTTTATTGTTACACGGTCACGAAAAAAAAATTGATTGAAAGAGAAATTACACAATAGCAGCAATAAATAATAAAATTTCAATGCAGGTATTTTTATGAAATAAAATTAAAAAATTTTTTTTTAAATTTAAGAGAAGCAAAACTTTTTAATTTTTTAATAATAGGGTGGGCAAATTTGAGGTTAGGAAGTAAATTAGCTTCAAACACACTCGCCTTTTTAACAACTTCAGAATTTTCGATACCATTATAAAGTAAAAAATATGAAAGTGAACAACAGAATATGATATCGGGCATATAATGCACCTATAACATGTCGTTAGCCGTGTTCTTTTTACAAAATTTCGGGGAGCATTTTGCATTTTGATAAGCTTCGCTTATCTCATCAATGCAGCACCGAATTTTATATTTTAGAGTATCAGCTGTTTATGGGTTATTTACGTCAGCCCAGTCAATCAAATAGCCTCAGGTATATAATCACCAGAATTAGGCGGCCAATTAATATCGCCAAAACTAAAAATTATCCTACCGGAATATTTCTCAAGCAATAACCGAATTGTTGTGTGACTTGTAACGATATGTTTCTGAAACCATGAGTCACTAATGTCAACAGCAGTCAATAGTGACCTACAAAACTTGAATATCATACTTTGGTAACGCAGAGAACTTACGGTGAAGGCACTTCTTTGCTCATTTTCGAAAAAACACGGGCGGAATTTGCCGCCTGACCACAAATTGCACCATACGGTCACTTTTTTAGGATATAGTGGTTTTTCGAGGGCTGTTTGTGAATTTTGTGAGTCCCATATGTCACAATTATACTTTATTCCATATTCATCTAATAGAAAATGAGCCTCATAAATAAAGATGACTTTGTTGGCAAGTGCCAAGTCAAACAGCCAATTCACAAACGTTCGACGCAAACAATGGTCAATTGGTATGTGCGTATATTTTCCAAAGGGGTTTAATTTATTTTTATTTGGATATGGTTTTACGTCGACCCTCGTCAAATTTGGTTTGTGAACAAACCGGTTTCGGGTAATTGCCATCTTCAGTGTTCTCTTTATACGAGTTGCGTTTTATTGTCAGCTGTGTTAATATAGTTCGTCTTGTTCGTGTTTCTCTTCGTGTTGTCGATTGGCTTTAATTTTTGAACGAGCTGAACTTGACAAGCATGAACATGAAGATCTTTATACAAAATGTTGTCCAACCTGCTTCGTGTAGTGCACAATTGTAGCGAACATCGACGAGTTGATGTTCCAGATTAATTACCAACACTTTGCTGTACCGTGGCTATATTTGCATCACTACAGCCATTACAAGGGCATTGCTTACGTCTATTGGCAACAACAATACCGGGAGCCTCGAATTAAGCCTTAGAAGAAGCCTGATCGCGAAAAAAACTGCTGGAATTTTAGGAAGTGAAATTTTCACCATTTTGATAATTAAATTTTTTACTCAAGAGGGTAGCGTTCCATTTTCAAAAATTTACCATAATTTTCACCAAATTAATCTCCAAGAAAGACAGCTGAATTCTTGATTTTTCATTATTTGACACACAATTTATTTCCTAACCTAATAAATAAATAATTTCATGGGTTGCCCTAATTTTTTTAACCAAATGAGAATTTAATAGATTTTAATTAATAGATATTATATATGAATTAAACCTACAAGCGAGTGAATAATTTATGGTCAGGCTCATGTTCGTAATTTCATTTCATGCTATATTTAAATGATCGTTTTGATAACATGCAATTTATAATAAATAACTCTCATTTAGTAAATAATCAAAGTTGAAACGATTCAAACGATTAAAAAAACGAAAAATTATATTAAATGTGAAATTAATGCAGTTTTCAACCGGGACTTGGCCTAAAAATTGTATTGTTAACAATTTTAGACTTTAGATTGAAAACTATAAAAAATTCTTTAAAATTTCTTACAAAAAAAAATTCTAATTTTAATTGCAACTGTTCTTTATTCGAGTGTTTGTTTTTTAACTTATTACAATAATATAAATTTATTTAGGGCACTTCATTGTAATCTTCATCACTATCCAGCTGTCGTTATCATGGCCATTATTTAATTACTTAACCTCTTGTAAGCTGAATATGAAGCAAACTACACTGGCATTAGATGTGAAAGTAATTTAAGGTGAGATATGAGAGCAATGAGAAAGCCATCATAAGATGAATCATATCCCCAGATGCGAACAGTAGCAGTATCAATGGTGTGCTGAATGCCTACACAAAGGAATTTAATAACTGGATTTGGCACATACACATACACACACAACAACACACATAGTCACACACAGTCAAAAACAAACGATAATTACAAACTCCCACAAACCCAGAAAGACTACGCGGAAAATCAACTAGGTAAAATGAGAGGCAGCGGGAGAGAGACAGAGAGAGAGAAAGAGACACAAGGAGCAAGAACAAGGTAGTTTAATTAATAGAATAAATTGCATTTCAATAACAAATTAACTAAACATTTCCAAAGGATAATCGAAATAATGTGAAATATTTTAATTTTTCATTCCTTTTTTTTTTGCTCTCCCATTCTCTCTCTCTCTCCCTCTCTCTTTATCCTTGTACTGTAATGCTAAACAAGCTTTAAGCAGTTTAATTTTTTCTATTTATTATTTTAAACGTTTAAGTTATTAGCTCACTATCATTAGTATTTGTCTTTAGGTGCTTTTTCGTTAATTTAGTTAATTTGCCAAACTGGGCACAACATTGTATAATTTAATGGTCACCAACTTAAAAAAAAACAACAACAACAACAACAAAAACAAAAAAGATTCATTGCTATTAATTTTGCTACAAATTTGTAACTCATTTTCATTAGTTCGTTGTTTTATTTTAACACTTCAACACGTATTAAAATGTATTGTATTGTCGTGTCATTAGGGAAATAAGACAATGCCAGAGCCAAATACAACAACAAGGACAAAGATTTTTGATAAGAAATATATAATTTCAAATTTAAGAGAAAATATTTAAAATTTATGCTTTCAACTATTTTTAAATTTTCAAAATAAAATAGGGTGTTTTTATAGAGGTATAGAGCTTTTAAATAAAATAAAAATAATTTTGTTTATTAACATGAAATTTACTTTATTCGAGTTATAATTTTTTGACATTACAATTTAAATACCGGCTGTCCACACCGGGAAGGTATACTACTTTGTTTTGCCGCCATTTTGGTAAACATTAGTCTGGACACATCATATTTAACAGCCGCAAAGTAGATACGTGACAAATTTATTATGGGAAAAATATTCGAATAAACCAATGTATTTTAATCGTTACAACATTTTATTAAAATCAATAATCGATTGTTAGGACGATGAGAAAATTACGTGAAATTTTTGGCAGAAACAACGTGCCAACGAAACACACTATTTTTGTGTAGTGAATGATTTCGAAGAGAGTGGGTCTGTAAGTGATATGCCCAAGCATGGACCACAACGTACTGCAAGATCGGCCAAAAACATCACTACTGCTCAAGAAAGTGTTCAAAACAATCCATCAACTTCAATTCAACACGGCGCTCCGGAGGTTGATCTTCAAAGAACAACTTTGGCCACAATTTTGCGCAAGCATTTGCATTTGTTTGCATATAAGATTCAGTTGACACAAGAGCCTCTTCCACAAGACCATTTACTCCGCTTTATATATGCCAATGCTACAGCTCGCCCATGACAACCCCGATTTTCATGAAAAAATCATAATAATGAGTGACGAGGCAAATTTTCATTTGAATGGATATTTGTATAAACAGAATAATCGGTTCTGGAGAATAGGGGGTTCCCTAAATTAAAAGTGACTGTCTGGTGTCTGGTGTGCAGTTTGGTGAGGAGGAATCATTTGACTTTGCTTCTTTGAAAATGAAAACGGCGTAACGGTAACTGTGAATGGGAAGCGATATCATGATATGATTGAAAACTTTTCAACGCCACAACTACATTCTTTGGACTTGATTAACATGTGGTATCTACATGGCGATGCCACATCGCACATAGCCAGGATTACAAGGAAATTACTGCGAGACCTCTTTCCACAACAAGTTATTTCAAGAAATGGTGATGTTGATTGGCCTTTACGGTCGCCTGATTCGACTGCTCCGGACAAACATGCTCAAAAGGGCTCGCATTCGTTAGGCGAGCAGAAGCGCGCATTTATATGATATTGTATTCCAGACATAATTGTCGACATTAAATAAAACATTTGTCAGCCTAAGATCCATTCTCTTTCATTTAATCAAAAATTGTCAACCAACACAGTAGTACAACTTCCTGGCGGACACTCTGGTATAACTTATGGTATATGACCGCCACGGCTGGCACGGACGTAGTAATCTGGGGATTTTCAAGGACTTTTTGCAACATTTTTGGTCGTATTTCGTTAATAACATGGCAAATGTCTCCTTCAAGTGGTCAATCATTTCAGGCTTATTGTCGTAGAGTAACGTCTTCACGTGTCATCACAGAAATTTGTCTACGAGCAATAAATCGCATAATCTTGTAGGTGAAGTCACGGTTGCGAACATTAAACTAAACGTTTTCGTTTTTCAATAAATCAATTGTGACACAAGCTGTGTGAGATGTTGCTCGGTGTTGTTGAAAGTACAGCTCCTAAACATCCTGGTTATTCGATTGATGAACGAACAAATCAGTAAAGATGGTTCCTTAGCGGTTACCATTGACTGTACTCGTAACATTCTGACCAGCATCGTTTTTAAAACGTACGAATCAATGACTCCAGCAGGCCATAAAGCACACCAAACTCAGTTTCCCTGGATGTAAAAGTGTCTGAAAATTTGTTGAATTGACATGAATTTTACCTTATTCGCATGTCGCGTAAGCTGGAGGTTTAATTTTTATAGGCATTTTTCCACATAACGCGACGACTGTTGCCCTGTAAGTTGATGGTTTCGAGTTTATCGGCCTAGATTAACGGCTTGACATATCCGCACAGAAAATAGTCAAGCAGCGATAAATCGTACGATTTTGGCGACCCATTCAGGGGTCCGAAACAGGAAACTATGCAATTGTAAAACGATTTGAAACCGTGAAAACTGCAGCTCCTGCACAGGATGGTTATTTAATTGATAAACTACAAAGTGTATAATTATGCCTCTATAGCATTCACCATTGACTGTAATGTTCAGTCAGTTTTCCTGGATGTAGCGAAGTCTTAACATACACTTCATCGCTATATAAAATTCTCTTATCACCAACAGTAACAACGTCATTCTTGTTTTGAGACCAATTTGCACAATTTAGAAGCATCGTCTATCTATTCATGTTGAAATGCCAAATCAAGTTAAATATAAATCACTTCACAGCTGATAAAATTGTCCATACCTCTATAAGAACACCCTTTAGTTATAAATATATTTTGCTGAAATATCTATTTGGCTGGCTCGGATTTAGTCTAATCTGCAGGGTCAATTTTCAAACAATTTTTCCAACATTTGTGGCTGTGTATCGGCAATAACGCGGAAAATGCTGCCTCCACTTAGTGGAGGAACGAAAAAGCAGACATGGCTCTGTAGCAGTCACCATTGATTGTAATATTCTGAAGGAACTGTGCGATCGTTTATCATCGATTTATAAACGAAAAGGTTACGTTCTGACCAGCATCGTTTATACAGAACACTTTTCAACACACACACACACACTTTTCACTAGATAAGGTTCTTTAAGAATTCTCATTGAGTTAAAAAAAAATTTTCGGTAAATTCCATAAATAAATTAATTTCAATTTCAGTGTACGCTACTGTACACTTATAAATCACAAATTTTTTCACATACACATAAGAGAGGCGTCAACAAAAATATCCTTGATGCCAAAGGAAAACAAAAAATGGCACATATTATCTCTAGATTGGACTAAAGTGCTGATCTACGGTCCATGGCGTAATAATTTTCAAAATGTTAAAAAAATATCTGTTGATTTAGAACTCAATTCGTTATTTATCACTGTGTGCAGGTGACAGGCACTTGAAAAATAAGTGATTGAGCTTGTCTATTTTGGCACTGAAACTTTAGATGAATTCAGGCAAATGAGATGTTGAAGGTACTTTTATTTTTTAATTGAATGCGTGGTAATTTTAAAATAATTGTATTTTCCAGATTTAATTTACTTGCTGAAGAATCCCGAAATTCGTAAAAATTTTAAGCAAAACTCCCCAAAAAGAAAATTTTTATATTTATATCAATTGATGTCTATTTCGGTTGGGTCGTCAATATATCAACATGATTAAAAGACACCGTAAATTATTCAACCCTTCTTTCCTTTAACCTTAACATAATGACGATATGTACCATTAGTGCAGCAAGGCTGGAAGTACATTGGTTTCAGCAGATATTTGCATTTATTGAAAGGCTGTGGTGAACACAATTCATATCAGAATTAACGGCAAGCTTGCTTAGGGCGCATTCACCTAATGTACAAGCCAAGATACCTCCCAAGGTATTTCCCTAAAATGTTTCACAAAGTGGATGATGGACACATATTAAATTCCTGTACAACATGGCGGCTGGAATGATTCGGGTCTTTCTTTACACTATGCTCTTTTGTAGGGCATCTCTTTAGATGGCTGTTGTCATTAAGAGTAAACGTGGTGTGAACACCTTCCGCAATTAATGGAATTAAATTCTCTGATCAACGATTATGTTGGCCGTAAAATAGACGTAGTGCGCGAAATGAATTTGGAATAGAACGTTGTTCACACGTCAATCTATTCATGACTTTTTTTTTGGTATCATAATATTATTTATTGAATCTTCTAAAATAATAGAACTAACAATAAGTAGATAAATCTTAAATCTAAAAGTAAAAATTATCTTTATCTCTAGTCAATGCCAGCCAACAAATTTTAGTTAACAAGAAATAAAAAAAATAAAAAGAAAAACACTAGAAATTACTTATAAAAGGTGTTTTTTTAAGCTAGATAGAACTTTAAATTGTAAAAAGTAACACAAAAAATGAAATTTTGATGAAACATTTTTTTATTTGTTTCAGTATACTCTGACAAATCATCATAAATAGACTCTCGCTTGAACAACGCTACGAAATTATCTAAATTTACTTTGAAAATCAGTCGTCGATTCGCGCAACTTATAGACGACTTCGTTATTTTTATGGCGTACATAATCGTGCATCTGAACAAGCCATTCGTCGAACTGTCGATAGATTTCGTACCACATACTCTCTAGAGGATGCAATAACACCAACACGTCGAAGGAATGTGCGTACTGAAGAGAATATCGCCGCTGTAAACGAAAGTGTGGAAGAAGATCCAAATTTATCAATTCGTCGTCGGTCGCAGGAATTGGAGCTCTGTCCGTCCACTACGTGGAAAATTTTGCGCAAAGATCTCGGCCTACACCCGTATAAGATCCCGCTGGTGCAGGAATTGAAGCCACGAGACCATTATATGCGTCGTTTTTTCGCCGATTGGGCTCTAGAGCAGTTGGCAACTGACCCGTTGTTTTATCGCAAAATTGTGTTCAGCGATGAGGCGCATTTTTGGCTTAACGGGTTTGTTAATAAGCAAAATTGCCGCATATGGAGTGAGACCAATCCACAACAGACCCTACAGACTCCATTACATCCAGAAAAATGCACCGTTTGGTGCGGTTTTCACGCTGGTGGCATCATCGGACCTTATTTCTTCAAAAATGAGGCCGGAGCTCGCGTTACGGTCAATGGAGTTCGTTACCGCACCATGATCAATGATTTTTTGTTTGAAAATATGGATGACATTGATCCGGTCGAGATGTGGTTTCAACAGGATGGCGCTACGTGCCATACAGCGAACGCAACCATCGACTTATTGAAATGAAAATTTGGCGATAAGTTGATTTCGAGAAACGGACCTGTCAATTGGCCTTCAAGGTCGTGCGATTTGACACCACTCGACTATTTCCTGTGGGGCTACGTGAAGTCACTGGTTTATGCTGATAAACCAGCAACAATTGACGCCTTGGAGGACAGCATTGTTCGTGTTATTCGTGACATACGCCCAGCAGTGCTCGAAAAAGTGGCCCAAAATTGGACGTCCAAAAAGCGCTTCGTCAAGAACAGCCGCGATGCCCATATGCCCGAAATCATTTTCAAATGTTAATGTCACGTATTGATCCTTCGAATAAAAAAGAAATTTTGATTACAATTTAATTTTTTGTGTTATTTTTTACAATTTCAAGTTCTATCGGGCTTAAAAAAACACCCTTTACTAATGGCCCTAACGTCTGTCCTTTTCAGACGATTGTAGCCTCTATTATTTAATATATTACGTGCCAAAATATTTGGATGAAATTCCAGTTTTGTCAAATATTTGGATGCGTACTTCTGTATTTCCTCTCTTACAGAGGGCACTTTCAAATCCTTGTGAATGTTTGAGTTTTTCACATACCATGGGGCAGCAGTTATGAGTCTGAGGATTTTGTTCTGGCTTCTTTGTATCCGTTCGACATTTGACACTGAGCAATGGCCCACATTTGAATTCCATAGCTCTATATTGGCTTTAGAATAGACTTGTAGATCAAAACTCTGCAGTCCAGACTGAGAACAGAATTCCGACCAATTAGCCAGTTTATTGTTGGACAGTTTTAAGTCTTATTTGCATAAGTTTAGCTTTTATGTGGTGCTTCCATGTTAGACGCTTGTCAAGCTGCATACCGAGGTACTTGACGACCGAACGTTGAGATATTGTCTGATTATTTATTGTGATAGGTGGACATGTACTCCTGCGTAATATGAAAGTAATATGAATGCACCTCTTCTGTTCATTAATTTTTATTCGCCATTTTCTTAACCATTTTTCGACTTCGGAACACATGACTTTGAAGACGTAGTGTAGCTTCGTGTGGGTCTACATGAACACAAAGCAGGGCAGTATCATCAGCAAATGTTGAAAAGTGAACGTCGTCCCGTGTTGGCATATCTGAGGTATATAATAAATACAAAATCGGAGCCAAGATGCTCCCTTGAGGAACTCCGGCTCTAATTGGCTGTGGTGGGCTCCAAAACTCCTCGTGCTTTACAACAAATACGCGGCTACTCAAGTAGCTTTCCACTAATGTAGAAATATTTTGAGGCAAATTCTGCCTTAGTTTATGAATTAAGCCCTCGTGCCAAACTTTATCGAAGGCCTGGGAAACATCAATAAAGAGAGCAGAACAGTAATGTTTATTTTCAAAGGTTTGTTTAACAGCACTAACAAGTCTATGCGTTTGCTCTATTGTGCTATGCTTTTTCCTAAATCCAAACTGGTGATCCGGTATACACTTCTTTTCGATCAATATAAGATACACATTCTATTTATTAAAAGTTTCTCGAACAGTTTAGATAAATTTGATAGCAAGCTTATTGGCCTGTAAGAATCTATTTGAGAGTGATCCTTGCCCATCTTGGGAATCATTATCATCTTCGAGATCTTCCACTTCTGAGGGTAAAAACTGAGGCGCAAAATGGCGTAATATATAAACATTTGGTATCTCCAGAAGCATCCTATTACTAACTTTATCAATACCAGGTGATTTTTTATGGTTTAAATCGGCGATAGCCTTTCTCAACTCTTGTACTTCCAGTCTCAAAGGCACAGCTTCTATATGTATTATTTCAGCTAACACTACAGGGTCTGTCGATAAATTAGAAGAAAATACTTTTAAGAGGTGGTTGGAAAACAGATAAACTTTTTCCACGTTGCTTCTCATCCCCAATCACCGCTTGGGGTACGCAGTGGCGACTGGCGTAAAGTTGGTCGCTAAATGTTTTTTGTTGCGCGCCACAGAGAGTAGTCTGAATGCGAGGTTGCATCAAGATTTGCCAAGTATTTGTTAAGTAAAGCAATTCTTTGCACTTCAAGCAAATCACGAAGCTGTTTGGTAAACTTAACGTAAATTATTTAAAAGCCGATGAAATGGCCGCTAGTTAAAAAAGTGTTGCCAACTTAAACTTATATACCTCTATAAAATACAATCTATATATATATATATATATATATATTTTTTTCCAACATTTTTCGCCACTGATTACTTTCTTTAAAATTTATTTAAAACAAACCAAAAATTAGAAATTGGCGTCGACATGCATTTCTTTAAGTTTCATTGTACTCGTGCAGTGAGCGTCTACAATATTAGAATAATCGTTGCCATAACACATCCTCCTCATCGTTACATATTGTTCAAATTAATTTTATGTTTCCATTTCATCAAGGATGTGTGTGTGTGTGTGTGTATATATTGTGCCATCAGAATATTAATTTGATTGCGAAATCATTAATTTATTTGTAAAATTCTTTTGGCTTTGCCAACAAGGAGTGATCCCTATTACTTGTATGTTCCAAATATTAGTTGGATGTGATGTTAACAATCACATCCATCACGCATCACAAATGCGAGCCCTTTTGAACACATTTTTCATTTCACTCTCACACATTTCACGCGCTATTTCATTAATTTTCTCACGAATATTTTGTTTGAGTTGCTCAAGCGTTTCTGAATTGTTTGCATAAACTTTACTTTTCAAATATCCCCTCTCATAAAAAAAGTCCGAAGCAGTCAAATCAGGAGACCGTGCAGGCCAATCAATCTCACAGAATTTAAACGTTAAATTTGAGTCGACAGGGGTTCGATACAAAATGTGCGAACACCAAGGCGTGTTCGACCGGGACGTTAATCTAAAAACATCGCAGCCGTAAGCCTGAGTGTTGAAGCAGATCCAAATTTGTCAATTCCTCGATATTCCCAATAATTGGGATTATCACCAAAATTACCCGCACATGGCGAATTTTGCATAAGGATTTGATTTTGAAGCCTTGCGAG
The DNA here is from genome assembly GCA_030448955.1 of Trichopoda pennipes. Lineage (NCBI taxonomy): Eukaryota > Metazoa > Arthropoda > Insecta > Diptera > Tachinidae > Trichopoda > Trichopoda pennipes. The sequence continues at coordinate 4,039,959 of JASKUP010000021.1, read as the reverse complement.
CTTCAACTGGTGCAGGAATTGAAATCTACCGTCCATTCACATCGCCGTAAATTCACTAAATTCATTCAGGAAATTCATTTCACAAAGGTGATGGCTGATGGCAAGCATTCAATTCATCTGCAGGCGTTGCACAGGGAATTACTGGGAACGTTTGCCTGAAATCGCCTGCCAACAATATCATCAAGTCGCCATAGCTGTTGTTATTTCGCCGAAAATCCTTCAGTGTAAAGTCAAATGCTTCAAGTGATTTCTTATGTGCCATTGTGCACTCATCCCAAACAATGAGCTTGCATTGCATCAACAACTTTTCCCATGTTACTGGATCGGGAAATTACGTGATAAGATTTACATCTGCGCCTGGCTATGGAGCCTTAATCAGATGGTGGTCGAACCACCTTGCATAAATAGGAACGTCATGCTCGTCCTAGGAGTCCAACGACTAATTCTAGCAACAGGTTTTTCCTAGTTGCAACTTTAATGATTCCAGAGCAGGGCTGCAAACCACAACTCCTTGCTAAAGAGTTGAAGACTATCCAACTCCTGTCCAGAACACATGTCTAGCATGCTCACTGGACTGGATCATTCACCTAGCCTGTCATTAACGGCGAAATGATCCTGGCCACCATATTAAACAATAGACCTGATATGGGGCCGCGAAACCACAACCACCACGATACTCCCATATAGAGGCCAACCTCAATAATCAGCCAGAGAACAGTTAAATGTCTAAAGAGACAAATAACGGAACTCTGCGAGCTTACTGATTCCCGTGGAAATAAAGTGAAGTTCCCAGTTGTTCCCTGCTGCCTTCAGGGGACTGGACTCCCTTTTTCCCCCAGTTGCACACGTCTAAATAGCTACACTCCACAAAGACCATATATGTGCTCCCGGGGGTGTGTGGATCGATTTACATCCGCACCTGGCCATGAAGCCTTAATCAGATGGTGGATCTAACCACTGCATGATTTGGAACGTCATGCTCGTCCTAGGAAGCCAAAGCTATAATTCTATGCAACAGAACTTTCTAGTTGCAAATTCGATGATTCCAGAGCAGGGCTGCAAATCATCACTCCTTGCTTAAGAGTTGGAGACTATCCAACTCCTGTCCAGAACACAAGTCTAGCACGCTCACTGGACTGGATCATTCACCTAGCGTGTCATTATCAGTGAGATGATCCTGGCCACAATATAAAACTAACCTGTCTGTTATGGGGCCGCGAAAACACAACTGATTATTGAGGGGCTAACCTCAATGATCAGCCAGTGAACTATTAAATGTCTAAAGAGGCAAACAATGAACGCTGCGGGCATTACTGATTCCCGTGGGAATAAAGTGGAGTTTCGAATTATACCCCTGCTAACTTCAGGGGACTGGGCTCCCTTTTTCCCCCAGTTGCACAGATCTAGATAGCTGTTACGTACTATAAAGACCATAAATGTGCCCCCGGGGGTTACTAGAGCGGAAAATATTGCATGTTGCAGTATCAATTGTGTTTTAAGTGAGTGGTAACTTAAGCGCAGAATGTGCAGTACGACCGCTATCTAGAAGAGTCGCCGCAATTCCAGATGATGCTAACGCCAAAGCTATGCCACATCTTGATCGAATAGTGGTCAAAATCAGTGAAATAACAAATGTTTTCCCGGTTCCTTCAGCTGCGTCCAAAAAGAGTAGACCACCAGTAGTATTATTGTCCACCGCTTGCATAAATGTTTCATATACTTGGTTTTGCTGTTGATTCAGCAACGGCGTATTATTTCAAACGAATTCCTGCAATGTATCAACATTATATTAAAGCTCTCGATTTAATTCTTGGTTAAATGCATCGCGCATAGTCGATCATACATAACTTCAATCAGTAGCTTGTTTGCAATAGTCAAGCATTGATCCTCAATCAGAATCAATCCTTCATTATATATTTCATCGGTTATGTGCATGTTGGGATTATTTGTTCGAATGCGCAAGCGGTGGGAGATATCTTCCATAACTGAATTGGTTGTGCAGGGAAACATGTGGTGATGATAATAGCGAACAGCGTTCGTATTTGGTAGGCATTTGATGAAACAACTAAATCCACAAGTGTTAAATCCCAATGAGAATCGTTCTCCAGCAAACCCAATAGTTTACATGCTTCTCGATATGTTTGGTATTGGTGGCCATTCACGGTTTTCAAATGCGCAAATGATTTTGGTCCACGTACATTTACCAACAGCAGTCGCAAAAAAAACATTCATCATTTCTACGATGAACAGTATACATGCGACCTAGTGCACGGCGCCATCTACTTAAAATGAAACGTACTTATTTTCATGAGGGATACTCACACACCACGTACTGGTGCCGTTTTAGTACATGCTATGTATCAGAGATGGCGCTGTATGTGAAAACTGATTTTCCCTGTTTTGCTGCTTTTCTCTTTAAATTTTACCTGAATTTTCTTTGCAATAAACCTCACGGAATCCGAGAGCTTTCCAACCAATGCAAAACCGTGGAAATCGGTTAGTGCGTTCGGGAATTATAGCGTCAGGAAGGAAAACCCGACTTATTTTTATTAGACAATTAGAATTACTTGTAATTTGTAATTAAAATTTTTCAATTACAAATTACAAATAATTGTAATTGATTTTAGTCTCTAATTTCAATTACAATTAATTGTTATTAGTAATTCGAAATGTTCAATTACTAATTACGTGTAATTTTAATTGTAATTGAAATGTAATTAAAACCCCCGAAGACTGACTGACACTACGTTACCACGTGAGCATTTTATCGCACCATAGCCAATGATTTTTTGTCGGAAAATATGATGTGATATTAAATCGGGTGATATGTTGTTGCTACAAGATGGCGCTTTATGCCATAAAGTGACTGCTATTATCAAGTTGTTGAAATCATAATTTGCCAAAAAGTTGATTTCGAGATATGAACCTATGAATTCACCTGCTTAGGCTATACGATCTGATACCAATCGCAATTATTATCAGTCAAGCCGCGTGAAAGCACTAAGCAAACCAGCAACAATTTATGCCTTGGAGCTTAACATACTACGTTTTGTATGTGACTTGCAGTCAGCGATTCTATTCTATTCTGTTCTGTTGAATAGAAAAAATTTTTTTAGAATTTTTGTGAAACAATTTTCTTTTTGAAAAACTAGATCCTTAAAAGCACACACACACACATTAAGTTGAAAGATCCGTGGTGTTGTTATTTTTTGCATAATTTTTTCCGTTCATTTTGCAACATTTTTTTGTTTGTTTGAGTTTGCTTGTTTGCTTCACAATTACAATCAATTTTCATTATTTAACGTGTTTTTTTTTTTAATCCTTTTAATTACTTTTGTATTTAAAATAAATTATTGTCTGAACATTCCGATGCTTGTAACGATTTTTAATTAAATTCGTTAAATTGCTAATTAGTCAGTTACAGATGAAAAAAAAAAACAAGACTTCAACTATACGCTTTTATGAATACGTAAATATTTATTATTTTCCCAAATTAACTGTTTAAAAAGAATTCAGAATTTGTTTGCTTAAATTAATCTAGTCATTGTTAAACAATTTAATTATTTTCTATAAAAAATAAAAAACAGCAAAAAAAAAACTAAAACATTTAAAATCTAAATACACTCACTTACACACCAACCCACATGCAAACACAATTACAAATTACATTTCATTTATACAATCGTCCTTTTTAACAGGCAACATGAAAACTGTACATTAAGTCAGTCACAAGTTAGAGTGAACACGTCCGTCGTCCAGTTAGAAATTATTGTTTGTACTTCCTCTTGTTAATGACAAAATCGCTGACATTAAATTCGATTTTCTAAAACATGAAAGAATATAAAGGAAAACGGAAATTGTTTCTTTTTTTTCTAATAAAGGCTATTTTTTATAGAGGTATAGAACTTTGAAATGAAATAAAACAAATAACGATTTTTTTTTAAATTGCCATGATATTTGGTACCGCGAAATAAAACTCGCAAATGAAATGAAGTCCCAACAAATGCAAATAATATTTGCACCCAAGCACTGTTTAACTGTTTTGACCTCTATTGTATAACAGGTAACTCCCGATAAAAGAGGTCCTTAACTTTGATAAAAGGTGTTTTTTTAGGCTAGATAAAACTTTAAATTGTAAAAAGTAACACAAAAAATGAAATTTTGATCAAACAATCATAATGAATAGACTCTCGCTTTAACAACGCTACGAAATTATCCAAATTTACTTTGAAAATCAGTCGTCGATTCGCGCAACTTATAGACGACTTCGTCATTTTTATGGCGTACATAATCGTGCATCTGAACAAGCCATTCGTCGAACTGTCGATAGATTTCGTACCACATACTCTCTAGAGGATGCAATAACACCAACACGTCGAAGGAATGTGCGTACTGAAGAGAATATCGCCGCTGTAAACGAAAGTGTGGAAGAAGATCCAAATTTATCAATTCGTCGTCGGTCGCAGGAATTGGGGCTCTGTCCGTCCACTACGTGAAAAATTTTGCGCAAAGATCTCGGCCTACACCCGTATAAGATCCAGCTGGTGCAGGAATTGAAGCCACGAGACCATTATATGCGTCGTTCTTTCGCCGATTGGGCTCTAGAGCAGTTGGCAACTGACCCGTTGTTTTATCGCGAAATTGTGTTCAGCGATGAGGCGCATTTTTGGCTTAACGGGTTTGTTAATAAGCAAAATTGCCGCATATGGAGTGAGACCAATCCACAACAGACCCTACAGACTCCATTACATCCAGAAAAATGCACCGTTTGGTGCGGTTTTCACGCTGGTGGCATCATCGGACCTTTTTTCTTCAAAAATGAGGCCGGAGCTCGCGTTACCGTCAATGGAGATCGTTACCGCACCATGATCAATGATTTTTTTGTTTGAAAATATGGATGACATTGATCCGGACGAGATGTGGTTTCAACAGGATGGCGCTACGTGCCATACAGCGAACGCAACCATCGACTTATTGAAATCCAAATTTGGCGATAAGTTGATTTCGAGAAATGGACCTGTCAATTGGCCTCCAAGGTCGTGCGATTTGACACCACTCGACTATTTCCTGTGGGGCTACGTGAAGTCACTGGTTTATGCTGATAAACCAGCAACAATTGACGCCTTGGAGGACAGCATTGTTCGTGTTATTCGTGACATACGCCCAGCAGTGCTCGAAAAAGTGGCCCAAAATTAGACGTCCACAATGCGCTTCGTCAAGAACAGCCGCGGTGCCCATATGCCCGAAATCAGTTTCAAATGTTAATGTCACGTATTGATCCTTCGAATAAAAAAGAAATTTTGATTACAATTTAATTTTTTGTGTTATTTTTTACAATTTCAAGTTCTATTGGGCTTAAAAAAACACCCTTTATTTCTTTTTTTTTTGTAAAGATAAGTAGCACTTCAGGCAACAATGCCTATTTAGTCAAGTACCGTGCTACATTCTTTAGGAAAGGGATAGAGAAGAGATAAAACAGGTGGTGAAAGTAGAAGGATAGTCGGAAATTAACTGCGGTATAAAGAGAGCACAGCGACCAGTAACTATGCCTTCATCGCTGAGCAGCCCCACCAATAGTAAATTTTTATTTTTGTAGTGGAGTGGAAAAAAAACCGAGATCTTCGTTGGGAATCGAATCCACAACCCCCATACTGACAAGCTAGTACACTACCTAATAGCCTACAGGGGTACCTATTTGTGACCTTGTTGTTGTGTGCTGTTTTTGTTGTTGTCGTGCGACCTGGTTGTTCACAACCCAAAACTATAAATCTATAAAAAAAAACTTTGATATTATACCATATATCGTAGATATATGACCAAAGGCCGGCTATACAGACAATATTTTGAAGCCGGTTTTTCCATATTCCGTTCCGGTGTTCCATATTCCATTCCGGATGGAAGGATTTAACCTCTATAGTATAACAAACCTTGGCTTCTCTCACCAAAAGTTTCCTGCATAGCCGGGCTTCAGCCAGGCTGAAAGATTTTATTATTACTTTATTATCTATGGTATTCTGCACCTGGCCGTGGGCCCTAATTATATGGTGGCCATTACCACTGTGATGAAAAGCAACGTTATTCACGCCCTAGAAAGCTTTCGAATACGCATATCCTCCGGTCACTTCTAGTAGCAATTTCGAAAGCCCGAAGTAGGCCGCAGCCTTCACTCCTTGCTGAAGAGTTGGAGACTGGTATAACAAACACCGGCTTCCCTGAGGAAAATATTTTGTTAGCAAAGCCTGTGTGCGAAATACTATACAGGAAAACATTTTTTAATCCACAGAAAAAGATTATAAGCGAAATCGATGCTCAACATAACATGGGGGAGAAAATAAAAAAAAAATAAAACAAATCTAGAAAATAATATAATGATATCTGAATGATCTGAAATGCAATTTTAGTCAAATGAAATAACTCCCAATAAAAATGAAATAACTCCCAATAAAAATGAAGTAACCCCCAATTATCAAAATAAATGAAATAACTCCCAACAGAATTCAATTAGGAGTTATTTAGGAGTTATTTATTTCATTATGAAATAACTCCCAATGAAAACTTGTGAAATAACCTCCAAAAAATTTTATGGGATTTTTGAATTTGTTGTTGGGAGTTATTTAATTTTTTTTTTTTTTGGAGTTATTTCACGGTACTGGATATTTACCTTTGTATGTTTTATGTTTGAATGAATTCATTTCGATTACAAAAATGAAGTGGAGTTCAGTTGAACTTTTCTAAGTAAAAATTTAAGTGAATTCAAAGTAAAAACTGAATCGAAGCGTTATACGTGTCCGCAAATTATCCGTTTCATTGAAGTGCTCTTTGGTAAACCACATTTTTTGATTTTTGCTCTAACGTTAAAACAAAAAAAGCGAATGGTTTCCCAACTCGTAAACACGCAACGTATAGCTGTCCATGTGAAAAACAATGATTTTCTAAATTTATCTCGCAAGCACTAAGCGATTAGCCTTGAAACTTGTTAATTGTCATTGCGAACCGGAAATTGCAATCGTGTGAAGTCAAACGGAAGATCAGTCGGAATCATTGATTTTCGATGAATACACATATTTTCACCTGCGTACTTTCCGTTAATAATGGTTGCCTCAATCAAAATCGCCATAAGTCTTTTCTTTTCACCGCAAGTCGAGTACCGTTGTAAAGACGCGGTGGAATCAAATTACGCAATATCATAATAATTGAACCAACTTTGAGTTGCAAGTTGTGTGGTGGAAATCCTGTTAACTCCAGAGAGTTTAAACACTCCGTTGGATAATTTACTGCATCATCGGGATTTGTTATGGAATCAACGGAATTGTATTTCACCAAATTGCCATCGATTTTTGATTGATTAGTGAAATTTAGTGAATGTACAACATCATTAATTTTTGCGGCGAGAATTGCTCGTTGACTTAACCAAGCATAATTCTGATTATTCTCACCAAGGTTTGGGAAAACATTTTCAATAAGCGCTAACTGAGAGTCTACAAATCGGCAAAAGTCATTGGTAAGAGTAATTAATCCAGCTGTCCCATCAACTGGCACTTTTCCATTTCCAACAGCTAACAATTGTTTGGAAAATTGTGCAGCACTTTGATCATTTTGAAGTTGAACTCTCATATTAGTGGCTAGCGATAATGTTTTTACGTTATTTCTTCAAGGAAGCATTAAATGCATCTGCAGGCGTTGCAACGGGGAATTGCCGGCAACGTCTGCCTAAAATCGCCTGCCAACAATATCTTTCTTCGCTTAAGTTATGTGAATACACTTGTTGTTGGCTTGCATGTCTTGTGCGGCGGCCGATGTTCGCACGTCATCCTCTCGCCATTTTGGACTATGAGCAGACTGGTGAATTTAACCTCAAATGCACGATCCACATAATTTACACAGTTCAACGTACTCCCCGGGGGTACATATATATGGTCTTTATAGAACTTTGACTATCTAGACATAGTGCAACTGGGAGAAAAAGGGAGCCCAGTCCCCTGAAGTCAGCAGGGGTACAACTGGAAACATCACTTTATTTCCACGGGGATCAGTAAGCTCGCAGAGTTCATTATTTGTCTCTTTAGACATTTAATAGTTCTCTGGCTGATTATTGAGGTTGGCCCCTATATGGGACTATCGTGGTGGTTGTGGTTTCGCGGCCCCATATCAGGTCTATTGTTTAATATGGTGGCCTGGATCATTTCGCCGTTAATGACACGCTAGGTGAATGATCCAGTCCAGTGAGCATGCTAGACATGTGTTCTGGACAGGAGTTGGAAAGTCTCCAACTCTTAAGCAAGAAGTGATGATTTGCAGCCCTGCTCTGGAATCATCGAAGTTGCAACTAGAAAGTTCTGTTCCATAGAATTATGGCTTCGGCTTCCTAGGACGAGCATGACGTTCCAAATTATGCAGTGGTCTCACCATCTGATTAAGGCTTCATGGCCAGGCGCGGATGTAAATCGAATCACACAGTTTACACAGTTCAACGTACCACCTTAAGGACAAAACAAATGCCTGCTGTTAAAGTTGAATGAAAATTTGTACAATACACGTGATTGATTTGATGGTTTCCAATTGAACTGTTAGGAAACGAATAACCTCAATTTCACGTGCGCATGAGTAACTGTCAAACAATGTATCACGCACTGGCGCCATCTACTTCAAATGAAACGTACTTATTTTCGTGAGGGATACTTAGACACTACGTACTGGTGCCGTTGTAGTACACGCTATGTATCAGAGATGGCGCTGTATGTGAAAAATGATTTTCCCTGTTTTGATCTTGAAATTTTTCCCGAATTTTCTTTGCTATAAAACTCAGAGACCTTGCCAGCCAATGCAAAACCGTGGAAATCGGTGCGTGCGCTCTGGAGTTATAGCGTCAGGAAGGAAAACCCGGCTTATTTTTATGTATAAAAAAAAGAAAGGCTAGTGGCATTAATAGTATATAATATGACTACCATGATTAGCTATGATGTGACCGCCATGATTAGCTTAAACGTATTTTTACTCTGGAAGTTAAATTTTCGATGACTTTTTCCAACATTTGTGGCCGTACATCGTTAATAACGCGGCGAATGCTGTCCTCCAAATGGTCTACCTTTTCGGCTTTAGTGACTTCACATATCGCCACAGAAAATAGTCTACCGACATTAAATCTTGATGGGAAATTCAGAGCTCCAAAACGTGAAACTATGCCAACTATACCAAATGTTTCCTTTAATAAATTTATTGCGGCACAAGCTGTGTGACATGTTGCAATGTCTTGCGGAAACCACAGCCCCTGCATATCTAAAAACATTACTGTTGCTAAAGAAAGTGTTCAACACAATCCGTCAACCTCAATTTGATGCCGTGCTCAGCAACTTGGTCTTGACTACAATTTTGCACAAAGATTTGCATTTGTTTTCATATAAGATCCAGTTGACACAGTTGCTTCTTCCAAAAGACCATTTACGCCGCCGTACATATTTCAAAAGGATGTTACAGGCACGCCCATGACAACCCCAATTTTCTGAACACAATTTTGGGAATTGGTTGACCGATTTTAAAGTTATCGATCTCGGTATTTTCAACAAGAAGTTTATTTTTATCTTGTGGCAACGCCAACAATAAATTTTTTTACATATTCGTAGTAAATCCATTTGGCAACTGCGACAATTAATTCAATTTTGCCCGAAAAACGCATTAAAATAATTCAAATCTGCTATGAAAATGGGATGGATTTGTTAAAAAGTTACATTTCGTAAAATTCGTGATATTCTCGAACATCACAATCGGCCTTCTGAGAGCGCTATTAAGAATTTGGTTGTTAAATTTGAGTGAATAGATACGATACAAAATGTGCGAACATTAAGGCGTATTCAACTGGGTCGTTCAAGTGAACATATCGACCCGCCGTGAGCCACAGTGTTGAAGCAGTTCCTAATTTGTTAATTCCCCGATGTTCTCAACAATTCGGGTTATCACCACATGGTGAATTTTACCTAAGGATTTGACTTTGAAACCTTACAAGGTTAAACAAGGGCAGGAATGAAAACCGACCATTCACATCGCCGTAGATTCGCTCAATTTATTCAGGATTTTTTCATTTGTTTACACGAAGCCCATTTTCATTTGTCAGGGTAAGTTAACAAGCAACATTGTCGCATTTGGGCGTTTTGAAAATCCTAGAACGACTAGTGAGAAGAAAAACGTAGCACTGTATGGTGCGCTATGGGGTCTGGAGGAGTGATTGCGCCATTTTTTTTGAGAATAAGTCTGCAAATGCAGTAACGGTCAATAGATCATGCCATCGCGAGATGCTAAACAGCTATTACGTGGATATCACTGACATGTGGTTTCAACAGGAGAGTCCCGCACGTCACACAGATAAATGACGCGATCGATTTACTGCAAACCAAATTTCCCGATTGCCATATTTTATGGCAATCAACAATAAGTGGTCAGCCAGATCGTATGATTTAACACCACTGTATTATATTTTGTGGGGCCATGTTAAGGACCGAGTCAATACGGAGCAAGTCGTATCGATTTCAGTCTTAAAACTTAAATTCCATGATGTGATTAACGAAATAGCACCGCCATTTTGCCAAAAAGTGATGAAAAACTTTCATGAAAAAGCGACATCTGGGAGCGTGGTGGTGCTGGAATTCACCAGATATCGTTTTTCAGTCATAATTGCCGCAGTGTTCTCTTCGTTATATGATCATTTTGATCAAAACTTTTTGTTTTTTGTTTTGTTTTAGAAAACAAACTGCTTGTTGAAAGACCCTTTAATTCCAACCATTCTTTTTCTTCTTCTTCTTTTTCTTAACAAACATATCAACACTTTATGAAATCCACTTAATCCTTAAATTAGACTTGAAATTGCTCTACACTTGAGTAGCCAAAGATGATGTTTTTAGTTCAAAAACAGATGAGATGGAATGATATTTGTGTTAGTGTAAACAGCGTATGACTAAGAAATAGTTTTATAAAAGGTGTTTTTTAAGCTAGATAGAACTTTAAATTGTAAAAAGTAACACAAAAAATGAAATTTTGATAAAACATTTTTTTTTGTTTCATTATACTCTGACAAATCATCATGAATAGACTCTCGCTTGAACAACGCTACGAAATTATCCAAATTTACTTTGAAAATCAGTCGTCGACTCGCGCAACTTATAGACGACTTCGTCATTTTTATGGCGTACATTATCGTGCATCTGAACAAGCCATTCGTCGAACTGTCGATAGATTTCGTACCACATACTCTCTAGAGGATGCAATAACACCAACACGTCGAAGGAATGCGCCTACTGAAGAGAATATCGCCGCTGTAAACGAAAGTGTGGAAGAAGATCCAAATTTATCAATTCGTCGTCGGTCGCAGGAATTGGGGCTCTGTCCGTTCACTACGTGTAAAATTTTGCGCAAAGATCTCGGCCTACACCCGTATAAGATCCAGCTGTTGCAGGAATTGAAGCCACAAGACCATTATATGCGTCGTTCTTTCGCCGATTGGGCTCTAGAGCAGTTGGCAACTGACCCGTTGTTTTATCGCAAAATTGTGTTCAGCGATGAGGCGCATTTTTGGCTTAACGGGTTTGTTAATAAGCAAAATTGCCGCATATGGAGTAAGACCAATCCACAACAGACCCTACAGGCTCCATTACATCCAGAAAAATGCACCGTTTGGTGCGGTTTTCACGCTGGTGGCATCATCGGACCTTATTTCTTCAAAAAAGTGGCCGGAGCTCGCGTTACGGCCAATGGAGATCGTTACCGCACCATGATCAATGATTTTTTGTTTGAAAATATGGATGACATTGATCCGGACGAGATGTGGTTTCAACAGGATGGCGCTACGTGCCATACAGCAAACGCAACCATCGACTTATTGAAATCAAAATTTGGCGATAAGTTGATTTCGAGAAATGGACCTGTCAATTGGCCTCCAAGGTCGTGCGATTTGACACCACTCGACTATTTCCTGTGGGGCTACGTGAAGTCACTGGTTTATGCTGATAAACCAGCAACAATTGACGCCTTGGAGGACAGCATTGTTCGTGTTATTCGTGACATACGCCCAGCAGTGCTCGAAAAAGTGGTCCAAAATTGGACGTCCAGAATGCGCTTCGTCAAGAACAGCCGCGGTGCCCATATGCCCGAAATCATTTTCAAATGTTAATGTCACGTATTGATCCTTCGAATAAAAAAGAAATTTTGATTACAATTTAATTTTTTGTGTTATTTTTTACAATTTCAAGTTCTATCGGGCTTAAAAAAACACCCTTTAAAAATGTAAGAGTATAAAAATTTATATTTACTGAAGAGTTAATACATTTAAAATAGTAAAATAAAGTGTAAAAATATGTAAACAAAAAAAAGTGTAAAAAGAAAAAAAAATCGTGTGATTGGTTAAGAAATACATTTACACAAATGCACACTCTCTTACAGCCATTTACAAATACATACTCCCTACAACACGCGCCCACACAAAAAACATTTGAACATTTTTTTGTTCTCATCTCTTCATTTCCAGATTTCTTTTTTATGTAATAGAAATCTTCTCTCTATATCGGATATATATATATAATATATATAGACTTGATTTACTTTTGCTGTTAACGTGAAAAATGAATGAGAGAAGATTTTGTTGTATGACAACAAATAAACAATTGACAATAAAAGCAATAATTGAGGAAAAAAGCAGATTTACGTTTAAGCTAATCATAAATAAATTTAGTATTGTAGTTGTTGTTGTAATAAAATTATTAAAAAAAAGTTTTCTCATAATTTTTTTATAATTTTACATGATTGAAGGAAAATTTATATTCGCTTGCAAGGTAAGAATTATTTTACAAAAATAACAACAACAAATTCCTATTTATTTTCCTTTGTTGTTGTACAATAAAAGCACACAAAAAAATCAGTAGAATGAAAAGAAAGGACATTCATTTATCATAAAGCAAACAAGGATACATGTTAACCAAATTACGCAAAGAGACAAACACACATACTGCTTTTACACACACACACACACACTCACACTTACTTACTTACTCTCACCTTCGACCCAAATCAAAGTAAACAAAATGACAACATTCTCCTTAAGTTAATGACTTTAAAATTAAGGCGTAAAAATTCAACGTTCATTAACACACAGCCTGACAGCATGACGCCTGTTTTTATTTGTATTTTTCAGCTTTCCGAATTAATGAAACAATAAAATTTTTATGTTTCTTCAGGAATTTTGTCTATTATTTGCTTTGACTTAACTTTAATCTCCTTTGAGTGTTATCCTTAAAATATAATAATTCATCTGAAGGAAGAACTTTTAATACCCCGAAAAACGCTTTAAGAACCTCAGACAGTTACCTAAATCAAGGCTAAACTTTTTAGAGTGTAAAAATGCTCTCTCGGGGTGCTGATGGATAAAAGGAGAGTTGTGTTGTGTTGAATTTTTACTACGCGCTACATTTGCAGCATCGAAATTACCGAAAAAATTTCATGATTCAAGGCGGCAGCAGGCAATTGCTTCAGGTTGAGCGGAATCGCTATATCCATCAATTAGCTTGAGCTATAGACTTTTGTCTAGTTGGGTAACACAAAAAACTAGTCAGTCATAGCAGACTGAAGCTGCAATTGGCCTACTCTATACAAAACAAAAACTAACCTGCCTCTCATATTCAGAGTTCTAAAAGTTCTTGTAGATGTAGCTTATTGTTCCATTATGGTAGGAATCAGTAGATTGATCACAGGCGCATTAAATTTCTTTACGATAACGAGGAGAAGACAGAAACTGCTGAACACTTGTGTTTTTTTTTCCCGATGCTACAAAGCCACAACAGATTTGATGATATACTTAGCAACATCGCTCAGTTTACTCTACTAAAAGATGGCTACAGTTTTATTAGGGAAGCTAGGAGGAGGCTTTAACGTTCTTAAGCCAGCCTAAACTTATGTACCAAAAAGTACCTTAAACAAACTCTGGTTTTAACAAAAACAATAATTTTTAAAAATTTCGTGAACCAAAATAAAATACAATTATTTAAAGAAAACTGAATTTTCAAACAATAACTTAAAAAACTACCTTTTAAAAAAGTACCTTTTAAAAAAGTACCTTTAAAAAAGTACCTTTAAAAAAAGGACATTTAAAAAAGGACCTTTTAAGAAAGAACCTTTTAAAAGAAGTACCTTTTCAAAAAGTACCTTTAAAAAAAGGATTTTAAAAAAAAGTACCTTTTTTAAAACTACTTAAGGAGAAGACATGCTAAAAAGTTCTTTTAATTAACTTAGAAACAATCTTTAAAAAAGGAACTTAAAAAAAACTCTTACAAATAAATAAGTGCCTTTAAAAATAAGTACCTTTTGCGAAACCCTTAGTTGAAAAGAGTACCTTCCGAAAACAGTAACTTAAAAAAGTATCCCAAGTGATGTATTAAAATAAAAACATTAAAACAGATAAAATAATGTCTGAAAAAGTAACTTTAAAAAAGTACCCTTTTAAAAACTACTTAAAGGGGAAACATGCTAAAGAGTTAATTGCCTTAGAAGCAATCTTCGAAAAAACAATTAAAAAAAAAAAACTTTTACAAAAAGTACCTTTAAAAATAAGTACCTTTAAAAAAAGAGCTTCTGTAGAAATCATTAGTTTAAAAGAGTACCTTTAGAAAACAGTAACCTAAAAAAAGTAACCCAAGTGATGTATTAAAACAAAAACATTAAAACAGGTAAAATAATATCTGAAAAAGTAACTTTAAAATGGTACCTTTTAATAAAGTACCTTTTTAAAAACTACTCAAAGAGAAAACATGCTAAAAACCTAATTGCCTTAGAAACAATCTTTGAAAAAACGACTTTAAAAGAAAACTTTTACAAAAAGTACCTTTAAAAAAACAGCTTCTGTAGAAATCATTAGTTAAAAAAAGTACCTTTAGAAAACAGTAACCTAAAAAAAGTATCCCAAGTGATGTATTAAAATAAAAACATTAAAACAGGTAAAATAATGTCTGAAAAAGTAACTTTAAAAAAGGTACCCTTTAAAAAAGTACCTTTTTAAAAACTACTTAAAGGGGAAACATGCTAAAAAGTTAATTGCCTTAGAAACAATCTTTAAAAAAACAATTAAAAAAAAAAACTTTTACAAAAAGTACCTTTAAAAATAAGTACCTTTAAAAAAACAGCTTCTGTAGAAATCATTAGTTGAAAAGAGTACCTTTAGAAAACAGTAACCTAAAAAAAGTAACCCAAGTGATGTGTTAAAAAAAAAACATTAAAACAGGTAAAATAATGTCTGAAAAAGTAACTTTAAAAAAGGTACCTTTTAATAAAGTACCTTTTTAAAAACTACTTAAAGAAATGACATGCTAAAAAGTTCTTTTAGTTGTCTTAAAAGCAATCTTAAAAAAAAAACTTTCAAAGAAAAACTTTACAAAAAGTACATCTAAAAAAAAGTACCTTTAAAAAACAGCTTTTGCAGAAACCATTAGTTGAAAAGAGTAGCTTTAGTGATGTATTAAAATAAGAGCCTTAAAAGAGGTAAAATAATGTCTGAAAAAGTAACTTTAAAAAAAGTAAATTAAAAAAAGTACCTATTTTAAAAGTACCCTTTTTATAGAGACAGCATAATTTTTTTTTAAACTGCCTTTTCAAGCTATTAAAAAAAAAACTATGAATTGGCATCTAACTTTCGTTGCATGATAACTTTTTTTTTAGCATTAGTACATTTTAAGAAAAGTACTATTTGTTGAAAAGAGTACTGTTTTACAAATAGTTACTCCGACAAATAACCGAAAACCATATGTATGTTAAAATAACAGCATTTAAAAACAAATCAAAAGTATATTTAAAAAAAAAATACCTTTGAAAAAATTACCATTTAAAAGCTAAACAAAAAGTACTATTTATTAAAACACTTAAAAATGTTGCTTAAAAAAAAACAACTTAAACGACATTTCAAAAAAAAAAAAAATTGTAAAATATGTAAAAATGTACCTTTTGAAAGAGAATAATTTAGTACCTAGTAAATACTGCAAAAGGTACGATGAAGAAAAAAACCTTTAAACTCTGCTTTAAACAGAATTTTTACAAAAAAGTACCTTTAAAGTACTATTTTTTTTTATATCGAGCCATAAAATCATCCAAAAGGTCATAATCCAGAGAAAATCTTAATATTTCCAAAGGCTATTAAAATGATGTACTTTTTGAAAGTTATATTCTAAAAAGGTACATTTTTAAATAAACTTTTCCAAAAGGTTCTTTTTAAAAAACTTTCGCATTTTTAAAAGTTTTTTGCAGCAGATCCATTTTAAATTTTGAAAACTGCCTTCCAAAAAGGTAAGAATTTAAAAATCCTGTCTTAAAAGGTCATTAAAAAACTATTTTTCGAAAAGTACTTTTTTTAAAAGGCTGGTTTAAAACAATTTGTAAAAGGAAATTTTTCTAATAATGTGAAAAAGTATTATAAACTACTTTTCCTGAAAGATATTATGGGGCAAAGGTACTTTTTTTTTGAAAAGGTTCTTTTTTCAACAGGTATGTTTTGTAAAATACTCTATTTCAGGGGAACTTTTTTCGAAATGTAATTTTTTATGTGATGGGGGGCTTTTGAAAGATTCTGCCCAAAGTTATTTTTCCAGGGGTACTTTTTCTCAAAAGTACCTTTTTAAAAGGACTTTTAATTCTTTGAGAAGAATAATTTATAAAGCGATAGATTTTGGTTCTCTAACAAGAAAAAGAGAAAAAATTAACAAAACTAAAATTTGACTGCTTATAAGAGGTGACAAATTATTAGCTTGCGTTAATTTTGGTGACACTTTTAATAACCCGGTTTATAGCTTTATTATTTAATAAATAAAAATAAATCTTGTTAAAAGCTGCCAACGATGTCATGTGATAAATCAAACACGAAATAATGAAAATAGCTGAAACGCAAAGAATAATTTACATAAAATCATATCATTTACAAATGGGTGTGGTAGATTGAAAGTTATCAACTTTTATATGTTTGGCAATAAAAACAAAACAGAATAAACAGTGTCGGATAAAACTAAACAATAAACTGTAAACTTTCATTAAATTGTTAAAAACTTAAATCAATTTGTGGCAGAAATTAATTTTTTAATTTTACCACTCAAAATCATATATAATCAGGAAGAGACTTTATTTTAAGGTGACAAAAGTACAGCTTACAGTTAATACTGGATCAGTAAATGCTGAGAAAGGCTTTATATTCTGTGGCCTATCCATTATTTTTTTAAACTGCTGCACATCTTCAATCCATTGCATGAAATGATATTGTTACGTTTATACCTTTTATAAACGTTTTGTTGTGAGTTCTTTAATAATAATAATAAATAACACCAGATTTTCGAGTTATTTAAACTAATTAAAAGTTTATTTACTTTAACTACACACAAAGTTGACACTACAGAACAGTCTTTAATTCACGAGGTTTATTTATAACTACCCTATCCCCTCAGACGCTGCCTTTTATATTTGTCCACTAGAGGTCTAGAGAAATTAAGAATCTTCTGCACTCCCTTTGTATAACATTTTGTTGTTGTTATGTTATTTATACAATGTATAGACGCCTATAGTTCTGTGTGTATTTTTGTTTTTGTTTTTATGCCGATAAAGTTTTTTACTGGAATTTAGTTTAAGATACTTGTTGTTGTCTTGTGTACACTAGTTTTCTTAGAAAACCACACAAATAGTAAACGGCATACCGAGTTGTTTACTTTGTTACTTAATTATTTTCTTCTAAAACTTAAGCAAGACACATCCATAACAATATGAAATTGGATAATAACTCTGAAGAAACTCCATTTAACGCGATTTCCACGTAAGGGTTTTTCAACAAGAAATGTGTTTTTTAAAAGAAAGAATTTAGATTAAAATTATTCAAATTTTTATTGTACTACGAAGAGTAATGTTCAGCAATTATGAATGTAAAATGATATCTGGCAAATGTCCATCACGACCACGCTAACAGATGTCGATTCTTTCATTCAAGTTTTTGATCACTCTTTGGGAAAATGGCGGTCCTATTTCGGTAATTACATTACTGATTTTAAGTTTTAAGGCTAAAATCAATAGCATAGCCCCACAAAAAATAATGCAATGGAATTAAATTACACGATCTGGTCAAAGTGGCCAAACTGCTAATTGTCGTAAAATTATGCGATCGGCAAATTGCCCGATTGTATTTCAATAAATTGATCTATTCATTGGCTGTGTGATAGGTGGCACCGTCCTATTGGAAACACATGTCATTGAAATCCAAGTCGTTAATAATATGTTAAAATTAAGTTACCAGCATCTCGCGATATCGTAATCCATTACTATATTTCCAGCCTCATCTATGAAAAATTAAGCCCGATCACGCCGCTAAACCACATAGCGCACCATATAGTGACACCTTGAGTATGTAAAGACTTCTCAATAGTTACTCTGGGATTGATGTGATTTGATTTACATCTGCACCGACTAGGTAGTCATAATCAGATGTTGGTCAAACCACTTTGAATGATTTGCAAACATCATTCACGCCCTAGGAGGCCATCGAATACGTACATCCCCCGGTCACTCCTAGTAGCAATTTCGAAAGCCCGAAGTAGGCCGCAGCCTTCACTCCTTGCTAAAGACTTGGAGACTTTCCAACTCCTGGTCCAGAATGCATGAAGCTTAATATAATTAAGAACACGACGGTATTCATACTCACTGGACCTAAACCATTCATTGTGTTCATTGTGAATGATCCGACCCACAAACTCTCACGAGGGCCTCGAAATTACAACCACCACGATACTCCCATATAGGGGCCAACTTCAATAATCAGCCAGAGACAGTTAAATGTTTAAAGAGACAAATAACGGAAATATAGTGGATTGTCCAGGTGACTCCTACTAGCCTTTGAGGGGCCTGGGCTCCCTTTTACCCCGCAAGACACCAGTCTAAATGGAATAGTAGGTTCCAAAAAGACTATCATGTGCTCCCTGGGGGAATGCGAAAGGGTATATAGGATTGACAGTTTGACAAAGAAGTTCATTTAGAAAAATAAGAAATTGGCACCTTGCGGTGCTCCTGATTCAATCGTGAACTCGCCGGATGAAATCCCATCTATAACAACTCGTCTATAGTGCGATTCCTTAGAAAACTCGATATAATTCTGTCGAAATTATCACCGACGGCAAAAGCAGCAAATTTTGACAGAAGTGCATGATGCCGCACTCTGGAATTATCAGACGCCCAAATGCGGCAATTTTACTTGCTGACAAGTTAGTATGGGCTGCGTCTGAAAATATGTTTTTTTCAGAAAACCCAGCCGGAAGGAAGAAGTAGTGTTTGTGGACATCAGATTTTAATTTTCCTACATTGAAAGAAAGGAAAAATCTATGAGTGGCTCTAACTAACCTTAACCCATCGAAACCGTTCAAATTAAATTATTAAGGGCAAAGATGGTGGCATGTTTTCTCGCCAACTATTTCGCTGTGTTTCGTTGTTGTCCCAAATGCAGGTTAATATAGTGAGCTATCATAAAATGTAGAGCGACTATGTCAGCGAAAACAAATACATGATCTGATGTTTGCAATAGTCAGTGTTATCCTGCCTCTTTATAGGTAGTGATTGAATCCCCAGCAGCGACGCGCAGTCACACACTGTTTATTATGGGTCTTATTATGGATTAAGACGCTCCTATGCTTTTGGTGAGGACCTGCTTCTTTCCCTTGATCAACCCGCAATCAGTAAGGTTGCTTTCTTTCTGTTGTAAAATGGAAATAGAGATTGTGGGGGCATCGTTTATGGGAGTTAGGTCATGCCCCTCAGTGCAAGCTCCATTTAGTTTAAAGGTGACTCATGCCATTTAGTGTTATTCGCGCGTTTGTTGTCCTTTGGTGACGAGGCAGATCTCTGGCCGACTTTACTGCAATTGAAGCATTTGGCACGAGACTTACTTCTTTCCTTTAAGTATCTGCTTGATCATCTCTTTTATTTCTCTCCTTTTGTCTGCGCAGTATTGCATTTCAGTCTCAAGATGCCGCACCTTGTACACTTGTGAGGGCTTTTCAGTGATCTCCTGGGCTACCGTGTACGAAATGATTTCCGCGAAGGATGATTTCTGTGCAACACAAACTAGCTCTTCAGCAAGGAGTGGTGGTTGGCAACCCTGCTTAGAAATCTCCGAAGTTGCAACTAGGAATAACCTGTTGCTTGAAATTACTCTTCGGCTTCATAGGGCGTGGCGCACGCATAATATCGCTCAACTTGTTTGACCACCCTCGAGTTATTACGCATGGTTCCCCTTCTATTATCACAGAAAAGCACGATTTGCCATTGCGTGGTGATTCAATTAATGTACTCCTTTGCGAATCTATTTTTATTTGAAACAAACTTTTTTGCCATTAGTTTTCTCCGACACTGTATATATATTTTTTTTAAGGCGATAAAAATTCACATCCATAAATCTTATTGAGTTTCGGTGAGTTTTGCAAAAAACTAGAAATAATAAAACTAGAAAAACATACACGTGCCTCCTGTAGATTTGCTGATATGACTGGAACATTTAACGTCAAAGACGTGCTGTATGGATATCACCGATATGACTATGACAATCACAAACGAAAATCATTCGATTCCTTGTTATTTAGAAATTTGTTGTTAATAGATTGACAAAACAACAAATCTATTAGATGGATGAGATGGATTCATTCAATTTTTATTCGGTTGCTGCAAAGCAGAAAATACAACGCAGCTGTCCCTTTTAAGTCAGTATTTAGTTTTGCCAGTTACTTGTTCCATAAGAGATTAATCCGATGTTTCGTCAAAGTTTTCAAGGAAAAATTTGGGTTTAAAAATCAATTATTTATCGAAATCATGAATTGCAAAAAGATAATTAATTTTTTACACCGATAGAATTTTTTGCAAGCAGACATAAATAAACTTCTCAAATTATTTTTTGCAAAAAAAAAAAATACTTCCCAAAGGTGCCATTTTAAAAAGTACTTTTTAAAAGTACTAGTTTTCAAACGTACTATGTTTTTAAGTTAATTTTCAACAGTGATTTTCGGCAGGAACGAATTTTTCCAAACAGAAAGGGAAAAAAGGGATTTTTTGGACTAGAGACATAATGAAAAATAATTTTTGTAAACACATTTTTGCAACAGCTACCTTAAGTTCCTCAAATTATTTTCGATAATAACAAAAAAAAATTTTAAAGGTACCATTTTAAAGGTACTATTTTGAAAAGTACCTTCTAAAAGTACTATGTTTTAGACATCAGTTTTAAAACACATATTTTTAAGGATACTTTGTTTAAGGTTAGTTTTCAAAAGTTATCTTCGGAAAAGCTACACTTTTTACATAAACTTTTCCAAAAAGTACTTTTTTATAAAAGGTAAACATTTGTAAAGCAGCAGAATTATTTATAAATTTTCAAAAGATTTATTATTCACAAATGTTTTTAACAAAACAACTCTTTAAAAAGTTAAGCTTTGCAGAACCTTTTACTAAAAAGTCATTTGAAAAAGTACAAAATGTTTCGAAAAGTACTTTGTTTTAAAAACTATTTTGAAGAAGTTATTGTTAAAAAATATTTGTTTAAAGATAAGAAAAAATATTAAAATTTTTTTTTTTTTTTTGGTAAAAGCTATTACACGAGAAGCGTCGTTTGTCTTAAGAACTTAATTTTTCAAAAGGTACTTTTCTTAAAATACCTATTTTTAAAGAACTCTTTTTAAAACGTAGTTTTTTAGGTGATAAGCTTTGAAAGCTTATATGCTAAGTTATTTTTAAATAGGCACGTTGTTGTCAGAAGGGTAACTTTAAAAAAAATTTTTTTTTTTTTCAAAAAGTACTTTTCTGCGAAGAAAATTTCCTCGAAAGTTGTTCTTTTAATGAAAATAATTTATAAAGCCGTAGTTTTTCTTTAGTAATTGTGTAACAATACATATTTTTATGAATACTTTGTTCAAGGTTAGTTTTCGAAATGGTACATTTTTTAAATAAACTTTTCCAACAGGTACTTTTTATAAAAGTTAAGCATTTTTAAAAAAATTTTTTACAGCAGCAAATTTTTTTAATTTTAATTTTAAAAATATTTTTAGTTCACAAATGTTTTTATTAAAAGAGTTTTTTAAAAAGTTAAACTTTAGAGAATATTTAACTAAAAAGTCATTTTAGAAAATTCCGAATTTTTCGAAAAGTACTTTGTTTTAAAAAACTCTTTTCAAAAAGTTATCGTTTAAAAGAAATTGTTTTTAAAGGTAAGAAGAAGTATTAAAAACTTTTTGCTTTAAAGCTATTATACGGAAAGTTTACTAGGTTTTAATAAAAGATTAGTTTTCAAAAGGTACTTTTCCTAAAATAGCTTGTTTTAAAAAAACTTTTTTTAAAGAACTTTTCTTTGAAACGTAATTTTTTTAGGTAATTGCGTTTAAAAGCTTCTATTCTATGTTTTTTTTTTAATAGGCAGAAACTTTTTAACATTTCTTTTTCAAAAAGTACTTTTTTGCAAAGAAAATTCGCCCGAAAGTTGTTTTTAAATAAGAATACTTTATAAACCGTAGATTTTTTTATGGTATTTGTTTAACAGAAAAAACTAATAAAACAAAAAGAAATTTTAGGGAAAGTTTTTTTTTTTTAAATTGTTAATTAAATGGTACATTTTTTTAACAGTACCTTTTAATAACAGATTGTTTGTATATCGAAATTGCTTTCAAAGTTACGAAAGAAAGTTGCAGTAAATCACAATTTTTTTTTAATTAAATACTCTAAGTGTTTTTCTAGCAAATTATTTGTAAGTAAAAATTTTTGGTACTTTTTTAAAAAAGTATCTTTTTCATAAGGTACTTTTTTTAAAATTTGTTATTTTTAAAACAAATTGTTTTAAAAATATTTGAGTTACTTCCAAAGTATTTTTGTTAGTACTATATAAAAAGTACCAACATATATTTCATACATACATATATGTAGAGGTACATTTTGCAATTAGATTTTTTTTATGTAATACTTTCTCTTCAAATTTATTTATAACTGAAAATTTTTTTATGCTGTTTTGGGTGCAACATTTGTTAAGTTTTAGTTTTTATTAATTTCCATCACCCCCTGTACGAATTTAATTTTCTTCATTAGATGTTTGAAAGAAAAAATGGGGGAAAAACAGTTATAAAACTTTTTTTATTAAATCAATTTCCTTGTCATTTAACGGAAATACTGTAAATGTAATCAAACTGTTTCATATTTTTCACCACTTTTTTTTTTTGGTAATTTTTCATCATTTATTTTTCTTGAGCAACTTTTTTAACGTTAAACATTTCGTCTGCTTCAAAATTATAATTTGAAAGAATTATTTTGTCGCAGCTAACTTAAATTATATTCATGATGATGTGAAATAATCATTAACGCCAACATGATATTCTTCTAAAGTTATATAATTTTTTTAGTTCTATCGTTAACGAATTTCGCACGTGACTGATTTATTTTGCATTCTTGAAACTTGGATTTTATTGATTTTTTTTTTGGCTTCCACTTTTTGCAATAGCCCAACATAACATTTTATTTTATGAGCTAAAATTTTATGATTTAACTCACGTGTTAAGGACTCTTGAAACAGATTTTGTCATCGCTAAATCACAAAATGAAAATTTGTTCACATTTTTTCTGTTCCCTTTTTTGTGTGTTATTTTGTTCATTTTTATTATCGAAAGGAAAATGTTTATTGTTATTAATGCCAGTTGCCATCAAGGACAGACATTTTTTTTACATAAAAGTAAAAAATATTAATAAATTCAAAACAAAAATTTTATTGTTCCACTAAAATTCTTATAGCCGACTATAGTTGAAGATTTTCAGAGCTGCCAGAGTTTCGAATATTTTTGGCCCTATAATATTTCTTCCCCGTTCTGAGAGGCATTATTTTGAAAATGATTTTTGCATTAATATTCACTCAATTTGTTTCTTCCCTATTTAAAATAAATATCCTTCTTAATCCTTAGGCTCGTAAATCAATAAGCTTAGATAAATAAAGCAGAACCCTCTTTTAAAAAGCTGCTTAAAACACTTCTAGTAATGCTCCACATGTGGATTTCACGGGCAAAATTTAAAAAACGTTTTCCGATTTTGGGATTATTAATGTATGATTTGGGAATTTGGGAATTTCAGGAATTTTGTTATTCGATTTGTGTAAATCCGTATCTTTTTTTCCATTTGTTTATTCTTACTGTTCTAATGGTTTAGAAACACATTCCCACAAAATTTCAATAGTTTCTTAAAAAAAGACTCTGAACTTTTTTGTAAAAATTTCGGATAAATTTCAAAAATCGGCAACAGTCTTCACTCAACATTTCTATTTTTCTCCTATCTTACTTATGCAGGCCAAAGTGCATTTGTGAAAATTAAAGCTATTTATCACTGCTTCAACTACTACCACCCCCCCCCCCCCTTTGGGACACACAATCATGATGAATCTCTTCCCCATCTGGTCATGTGCTTTCGGGTATAAAAGGCGGCACCAATCGCGCAGACTAGCAGAAGCCTGAAGCTGAAAAATGTTTTCTAAAGGTCCGACCAGTTGACATGAATACACTGATACCCTCGGAAAGCAGTTGTCTGCAGGATTACGCTCCTGTTCTAGTTATTTTTGAGGCCCTTCGTGGAATAACGTGGTGGCTGCGGTAAAATCGGTTGAAGAGATGTTACAAATAGTAATATTCAATGTCCAAAAGACAAGGAGTTGGATAGTCTTAGGCTCTCGCGCAAGGAGTCCACACTCACGGCCCTGCTTGCTGTGCTCACCAAAATAGCTGCTGTGGATCTAGGGGCGTGTGTAGAAGCATTACAATTACCCAGTGGTAGTAGTACCAAACGACCTGGTGCTGACTTTAGTCAGTATCGCATCACTTCTTAACAGCCGGTTTTTCCACCTTACCCAATTTCTATCGCCAAGATCTCACACTGTTGCCAGTTAAAAATGTTGATAAAAATAAAAGTAATAATCAGGTGAATCAGTTGCTGCTTTCATCAAGTGTGGTGTTTGTAAGTGGAATTGAATCAAAATAAGCTAAAACGTATTGTTTATTAGACAGAAGTTGCCCCTATAGGCTAGCAGATAGTGTGCTAGCTTGTCAGTCTGGAAGTTGTGGGTTCGATTCCCAACGAAGACTTTGGTTTTTTTCACCACAAAAATAAAAAAGTTAACTGTCGGTGGAGCTGCTCAGTGATGAAGACATGGTCACTGGTCGCTGTGCTGTCTTATACGACAGTTAATTTTCGACTATCCTTCTACTTTCACCACCTGTTTCACTTCTTTGCTATCCCTTTCCTAAAAGAATGTAGCACGGTACTTGACTAAATAGGCATTGTTGCCTGAAGTGCTACATCTCATTCCAAAAAGAATAAGGTATTAAGTTCAGATCCCAGCAAGGAGTTTAAAATTACGAAAAATAATTGTTTTAATGCAGACGCTGTGAATAAAATTTCCTAAAAGATGAATAAATCGTGAAAAACAATTACTGCATAGTGATATACACGCTCAAGTGATACACGAAAGTCAATAATGATTATAATTTACCGTAAGAGATTTGTTTTGAATTGAATATTTTTAAAATTATACAAGTTAATAATGTCGAATTGTGCAACATATGGCAACACTATCAATAATAACAAAAATGATATTTTGGAGAGTATAATTCAATATTCGATAGACGTCAAATGGTGAACACACATTTTATTCAAACGCTATAATAAAGCCAAATTTTGTGCCTAAAAAAGATGATTTTCGGAGAAGTCTGGTAGCCTTCTATCACTTGAAAGAAACGAATGTTGAAATTTATCGATTGTTGGTAGAAGCTTACTGTCACCATGCACGAACTGAAAAAAAGTTGTGAACGTTAATTTGCGCAATTCAAAAGTGGTGATTTCGTCGACACAAGAGAAGATAACGAGAGGTCTGGTCAGCCAAGAACAGTTCAAGGATGAGGATTTGGAAGCATAACTAAATGAAGCTTGTTGTCAAATGCAACAAAAACGTGCATTATCATTGGGAATCACGCATTACGATGCATTGAAAGGTTAGGAAATTGGTTTCCATATGAATTGAGGCCGAGAGAAAATGAAAGGCGATTTTGCATGTCGGCAATACTTGTTGCTGGTAATAAAAATGGATATATTACGATAACCCCAAGCGCAAGTATTATACCAGCCATTCTTTATTTTTCCATAGTAATTTTCTCGATGGTCCAAATTCCAACATCTCTTAAGTGATTAACAGTGCTCTGTTAACTAGAAAATTAGCTATGTTAAAGACATGGGTTCAAGTCTCCGCTAATTAAATTCGAATCTACTAAAATTAATCACATAATAAATCTTAGTTTTAAGACCAACGCAATGCGGACTTAGTCATAACCTTTACTTTGGATTCAGTGGCAAATAAGAGTGGACGTTTTTACGAATCATTAGGGAAAGTGCTTCTTTGCTCTCATAAATAACAAAAGAAATCCATTTTCATCATTTATCACACATATGTAGGTACAAATACACACACCACACACACACACCACCACAAAAAATCAAACAATATTAGTGTTCCAAGAAAAGAAAAAAACTTAAATAGGAACCCAGCCAGCTGCTGCTGCTGCTGAAATGTTGCTTTAGAGTTAAAATAAAAACAAAAGTAAAAGAAACTAAACTAAACTGAACTAAATGAAGGTTGTGAAAGGAGTCCTTCGCACAATTAGCAACAGAAGCAAAAACAAAAACCAACAGATGTTGAGCAGTCAGTCACCTATAGAATAAAAGCTTTTAAGGATACCATGAGCTCACCATATATCCTTGGTACTGCTTGTTATGTAAAACGTGTTTTTTTGAAACCAATAGCATTTATAATCGGTATACTCTGTAAAATAATTATAAGTACAGACTTTTGGAAAACAAATTGGATCTGCATTCGGTCTCCTAAGTTACAAGATACACACCAGTCGGCTATCTTCTGTGTGGCCACAGGATGTAGCTAGTGTGATATCTGAGAAGACTTGATTGCACATCTCATACTAAATCCGACGCTTTGGACGCTCTCCAATTGAAAAGTTAGCCTGCAACTCCTTCTGATGCTTGTAAAACAGATTTTCGTCGGTAGCTGGCCGTGGAGGCCATAATTCTGATGATGATCTTACCACCGGATAAATAAAATTGGCTTCCGAGACACATAGCGACACCCCTAGTGGAAATTTCAGAAGTATAGAAAGCAAGTCCGTAATCTCACTCTTTACTTGATAGGCGAAGACTATCTAAACTCCCGCCACCACACATTGGCGACACTCTGTTGTGAATGCAACAGCATATTGAATATGAAAAAGCCACATCTTCCCGAGGTTTTGGTTTAAACCACAGCCACGACTTTATTCCCCGAAAGGCCTCACCAATAACCGAAACAGGGCCGAAGCCCTACAAGCTACTAGTTCCCGTGGTAGCAATTAGTAAGTCATTGGTTAGATTTAGGCTCCTGCAGGTTTAGGCAACTGGTACCGCCTTTTATCCCAAGAGGCTAAAATTTCAAGGTGTGAAGGCGTTCAATGCCCGGTGGTCAAACCACGTGGGCGATATGATGCGTGCGCCTCGCCCTAGAAAGCCGAAGACTAATTTTTAGCAACAGGTTATTCCTAGTTGCAATTTCGGAGGTTTCGAACCCAACAACCACTCCTTGTTGAAGAGCTGGAGACTATCCAACTCCCGGTCCAGAACACATGACAAGCATGCTCACTGGATCCAGATCATTCACCTAATGTTCTCAATAAAGGTGAGATGATCCTGGCCCCTTAATCAAAATTCATGCGAACCGCGAAACCGCAATCACCACGACACTCACGAAGGGCCTACCTAAATAATCACATAGAGAACAGCTAAAAAAGCTAAAGAACCAATAAGCTCAACTCTGGGGCTTAATGATTCCCCTAAAAATAACGTGGAGCTTCCAGTTGACTCACCGCCAGCCTTCAGGGAACGGGGCTTCTGTTTTTCCCACGTTGACACATGTAATGATAGTGGATTTCCATCAAAACATATCAATGTGCCCCCGGGAAGTGTGAAGGTGTTCAGTAAGACTGCGCCTGACATACTGAAGCTCGCTAAGCAAAGTTTTGAATGAATAAATTACAACTGGCCGCCTATTTTTTGGGTATTAAGGCTCTAAGTCTCTAAGTCTTTGAAAATTTTTATTATATAAACAACCGCCTGAGATTATTGGTAAAAACCCAGTACCCAGTTTTGCCGCCATGTTTATAAGCATAAGTCTTGACAGTTCATATTTGGCAGGCGTGAAGTTGGTATGTGGCAAAGTTATTATGGGAAAATAGTCGATAAGCCAACATATTTTAATGGTTAAAATATTTTATTAAAATCAATCATCGATTACTGTGGCGATGAGAAAGTTACGTGACATTGTTGGGAGAAACAGCGTGACAACAAAACGCAATATTTATCGTGTAGTGAATGATTTCGAAGAAAGAAATTCTGTAGATGATGGAACACAATGTACTTCAAGGTCGGCTGAAAGCTTCACTGCTGCTCAAGAAAGTGTTCAAAACAATCCATCAAACTCAGTTCGACACCGTGCTCAGGAGCTTGGTCATCAAAAAATAACTTTAGCCACAATTTTGCACAAAAATTTCCATTTGTTTCCATATAAGATTCAGTTGACACAAGAGTTTCTTCCGCCAGACTATTTATGCCGTCGTACATATGCCAAATAGGATGTTACAGCTCGCCCATGACAATCCCTATTTTCAGGAAAAAATCATAATGGGTGACGAGGCACATTCTCAGTTGAATGAACATGTGAATAAACAGAATAGTCAGTTCTGAGATAATGGGAAACCCTCAAATTATTCAACAGTCACATTTGCATCCACTAAAAGCGACAGTCTGGTGTTCAATTTGATCAGGAGGAATCATTGGACTTTACTTCTTTGAAAATGAAAACGGCGTAATGGTAACTGTGAATGGGGTGCGATATCGTGATATGATTGAAAACTTTTTAACGCGACAACTGCACGCTTTGGGCATATGGCATCAACAAGACGGTGACATATCGCAAACAACCAGGATTACAATGGAACTACTGGGAAATGGTGATGTTGACTGGCCTCCACGGTCGCCTGATTTGACTGTTCCGGACTTAATTTTGTGAGGGGTAACTTAAAAGCAAAGTTTATGCAAACAAACCAAAAACGCTTGAGTAACTCAAACAAAATATTTGTGATGAAGTCACTGAAATATCGCGTAATATGTGTGAGAATGTAATGAAAAATGTACTGAAAAGGGCGCGCATTTGTGAGGCTTACAGAACATTTCTCTGATATTGTATTCCATAGATAATTGCCGACATTTAATAAAACATTTAACAACATGAGATCCATTCTCTTTCATTAAGGCAAAAACTAAAAACAAATAAAGTTGTATAGCTTCCCGGCGGACACCCTGTACATACTTCTGTGAATCTGCGTCTAGCTTTTAGATGCTTGCCTTGTTGGGTCTTCCTTTCAGCAGC
Source organism: Trichopoda pennipes (assembly GCA_030448955.1). Lineage (NCBI taxonomy): Eukaryota > Metazoa > Arthropoda > Insecta > Diptera > Tachinidae > Trichopoda > Trichopoda pennipes. The sequence goes on along the minus strand of JASKUP010000021.1, from coordinate 4,010,447 downwards.
AAGGTGCTACAATTGCTTTTCGCTTCAAAGTTTAAAACTTAACCAATAAAGATCTTGTTTCTTAGTCCAGTGAAGCGGTATCCGTAATTCCGTTTGTATTTGTAGGGGCCTGTCTATATCAAAATATCAGTTTCGGATTTTTATAAGGACAATGTCGTGTTGGGACAAAAAGCGAAATATTACGAAATATTCACACTTTTCACATGTTATCAACTGCGAGTGGATAAAACGATGGGCAGACGGTTTTTGGCATCTATCTTGGAAATGATGTTAAATAATCCGAGAGCCAATATTGAACAAGCTTTCAAGTCCATCTCTTGAAAATATGTTCGATAGTATATCGATATCCATTAACAATAGACATATAGGAGACCAGCATTGTAGGTGTTATTCCAAGACCTACCTACGACCAGGAATGGTTCGAAAAAGTCACTCGAATTAATTTTTCAAATTTTAATGGCGTCTATTAATATTTTAATTTAAGATTCTATTGGGCTTAAACATACACCCGTTATATTCATTAAACAGTGTAGCAAATTTTGTTAAAGCAAAAAGTGCCAGAGAAATTTATAATAGCGAACATCACGTACAATATTGAATATGCTGTACAGAAAACGGAAGGGTTACTGTCAGTGCTGATAATGATGAAGATGATAATGATGGCTGCAATGATGAAGATGCATTGTGAGAATAGACAACGAGAAAAAGAGATGTTGTCTTGGAAGAATGCAGCGGAAAAGCAAATTGGTTTGAAGTTTAAATCGTTCCCCCTCTTTCTCTCCCCCTCCCTCTCTCTATGTCTCTGTCTCCCTGAGAATGACAGCGGCAAGTATTAAACGTGGTAATCGTATCCACAGTATTTATTAGAAAATTGTTCATTTTTTTACGAAATTGTGCATTTTAAATGCACATACTCGTCACTTGTAATTTGTTTTCATGTTAAATTTGTGTGAGAACAACTTTAAAAATTAATGTGCCAAAATTGGCACCGAATACTCCCTGCATTATTTTTTATATCGTTTGTAGCTCGTAAAATATTACTGCCATTCATTCAATATATGAGTATGTGTAAGTGTATGTGTAAGTGTATGCGTGTTGCCTTCATTCGCAAATGTTTACATCAAGTATTTTAGTTACTTAACACATGTAATAACTCATACTTGTAAAAAAGTACGAGTATTTTATGTTTTAAAACAACATTTTTCATTTACAAAACAACATTTAAGTCAGATTTTACAAGAAAAATTAACTAAAGTTGGTGGCAAAAAAATTTCGAATTACACAAGATTGATTTAAGTTTGAATAGTTAAAGTGGCACACAGACACACGCGCACACACACTCACACTAGCACACTATAGCATCTATTTAAATCCAAAAAATTTATACTGGAAAACTTTGTCCACGAAATTTCATTTTTCTTGATTAAAAATCACAAGAAATAGCGAAAGGCAGCATTAATTTACAGTAAAATAAATGTCCAATAACATGCCCTAAGGATAAAACTAAATTATAGATTAAAGGTTCGATAGTTAAAATTATAATAGACCACATATACAGTTTCTGTAGTTAGGTGGGAAATTGTTTAACATTAAAATATTGCAGTCACATAGTTTCACTCTAGGCAAGCTAGTTCACCCCGTATTAAACAGAATGACTAAAAAAAATTTTCAGGTGAGAAATTTCTCACATATCGTACAGAAACAAGACACAGATGGTATATTAGTAGAAAAAACTACATTGTTTCAAACAGATCTTGGGACAACACCGGTGTTTTTACATTTTGTTTCTGTGAAAAGGACCTTAGTTTAGTAATTTACTACACTTTAGGGTACTTAAATATATTTTGGTATACTTTAGTATACTATAATATACTTTCGTATACTTAAATATACTTATATACTTTAGTATACTTTAATATATTTTACTACACTTCGGTATACTTTAGTATTCTTTAGTACAGTTTAGTATTCTTTAGTATACTTCATTATGCTTATTATATTTTAGTACAGTTTCTACTTTTTAGTATAGCTCTTACGTCTTAGTACAGTTTTCCTTTACTTTAATATACTTTGTTATACTTCAATATACTTAAATACTTTAGTATACTAATATTAGTAGTACAAAATTAGTAGAAAAAATTATATTGTTTCAAAGAGTATTGGGACATCGGTATCTTTACATTTCGCTTCTATGAAAAGGACCTAAGTTTAGTATAGTCTAGTAATTTAATACACTTTAGTATATGAATATACTTTAGTATACTTTAATGTACTTTCCCATATGTAAGTATACTTATATACTTTACTACACATTAGTATACTTTAATATAGTTTAGTATACTCTAGTATTCTTTAGTAAATTTTAGTATATTTGAGTAATATTTTGTATACTTTAGTATGGTTTATTATATTTTAGCATAATTTTTACTTTTTAGTATAATTTTAACTTTTTAGTTAACTATTTACTTTACTATACTTTATTATACTTTAATATACTTAAATACTGTAGTATACTAATATTAGTAGTACAATATTAATAGAAAAAATTATATTGTTTCAAACAGATATTGGGACAGCGTTATCTTTACATTTTGCTTCTGCGAAAAGGATTTTAGTTTAGTATAGTTTCGTAAATATTATTATAGTTTAGTAATTTCCTACACTTAAGTATACTTTAATATACTTTAATATACTTTCGTATAGCTAAATATACTTATATATTTTAGTACACATTAGTATACTTTAATATACTTAATTATACTTCAGTATACTTTAGTATTCTTTACTATAATTTAGTACACTTTATTCATATTTTAGTATAGTTTATTACTTTTTAGTATAATTCTTATTTCTTAGTGCAGTTTTTAGTTTACTATATCTTAAGTATAACTTTAATATACTTAAATACTTTAATATACTAATATTAGTATAATATTAGTAGAAAAAATTATATTGTTTCAAACAGATCTTGGGACATCGGTATCTTTACATTTCGCTTCTATGAAAAGGACCTAAGTTTAGTATTGTCTAGTAATTTAATATACTTTAGTATATTTGAATATACTTTAGTATACTTTAATATACTTTCCCACATTTAAGTATTCTTATATACTTTAGTACACATTAGTATACTTTAATATAGTTTAGTATACTTTAGTATTCTTTAGTACATTTTGGTATATTATAGAATTATTTTATATACTTTAGTATGGTTTATTATATTTAAGTATAATTTTTACTTTTTAGTATAATTTTAACTTTTTAGTTAACTATTTAATTTACTATACTTTATTATACTTTAATATACTTAAATACTGCAGTATATTAATATTAGTAGTACAATATTAGTAGAAAAAATTATATTGTTTCAAACAGATATTGGGACAGCGTTATCCTTACATTTTGCTTCTGCGAAAAGGACTTTAGATTAGAAGAGTTTAGTTTATTATAGTTTCGTAATTTGCTAAACTTTAGTATACATTAATATACAGTAGTATAGTTTAATATACTTTAGTATACTTAACTATACTTATATACTGTAGTACACATAAGTATACTTTAATATACTTTAGTATTCTTTATTATACTTTAGTATTCTTTAGTACACTTTAGTATGGTTTATTATATTTTAGTATAGTTTTTATTTTTTAGTATAGTTTTTACTTTACTATATTTTAATATACTTTATTATACGTTAACATACTTATATACTTTAGTATACTTTGAAATGCAATAGTAAGGAATACTAAATATTCTTTAGTCTATTTTTGTATACTTTAGTTACTTAAATACAATTTAGTATAGTTTAATATACTTTAGTATACTCTACACTTTAATATATTTTATAATACTTTAGTATATTTTAGTATAGTTCGACAACTGAGACTCTTAATTCCAGCAAGATTGTGTTGGTTTTCTACAGCGCGTGTGTAAGAACTATTTAAAAAAATAATTATTTCGAGCTCAGGTGAATATTCATGCCACTTCGATATCCTGCAAATTAAAATACATTTTGTAAAGGGTTTTCGTAAATCGTTGGAAATTTTAATAAACTGCAAAGGATTGATGCCGTTACATCTTTTCGAAACCATCAGGAGACAGTGGAAAGTCGCAGCGAATAAAGTAGATAGACGGGTCTTCGTAATTTTAACTGTACTTTAGTTAAGAGAGAAAAGTGACAGCCGGATAATAATAATAATAATAGAAAAGCAGCTTAATGTAGCTTAATGTGTTAAAAGAAGATCAGAGTTCAAATCTAACCAGAGCTACAGATCTGAAAATGAGGTTGCTTTGTGCTACTGTCATTTAAACCAAATGTCTCAAAGCAACAGGTATAGCAGGACTATAAATACTATTATATGAGTCTTTGCTGCTCTAAAGCAAGGATCAAAATTTGCAAAAGAGAAATGTCTCCTTCTACTGCTTAACGTATTTTAAATTCCATTACTTTGCCTAGGAGAAGGATATTTATCGTCTGAGTGCTTCTTTCACTATAAAGTGACTAAGATTTTTTCTTTGTATTAAAACAACAAAACTATGCTAATTTTAACTCTAAAATGTTGAGTAATCATTAATCATAATTTTGAATTAAGAAATCTTTATAGTCATGCTTGACCTTTTTATTTTTTACCCCACTGTATGGTAGAGCACATTAAGAAAACATGAATTTTTCATGTTGAAAAGAAAATTGCAAACACAAAATCATTTTAGCGGTTATTTTTCATAAGAAACGACAACTTTAAGTGACATTTAAAATAAAAAGTAAATTTAAAATAAAAAAAAGACTTGTGAGTTGAAGAAAATATAAATTCGCACAAAATAATGACAACAACAACAACGAATAATCTATGATAAATAAAAAAGAATTAATAATTTTAATTTTTTCTTACTTGAAGAACTATTTAGCTGATTTTAATATTTTTTCATGAGTGAGCATAAAAAACCAAGGGTGTCTTTATAGAGGTATAAAAGTTTAAGTTGGCAACACTGGCACCCATTTTTTCGCTGTCAAATGATTTACGTTTAGTTTGGTTTGGCAATTCAACATAAATAGACTATTGACCCCTAAACAATGCTTCCAAATTGTTTACACTGAACAGAAAATTAGATGGCCGTTGATCCCGATGAAGCCCATTTTTGTTTGTCAATAAACAAACCATTCCATATTTTAAGTCCTGATCATCTTCCAGTGTATATTGAGGAACCGTAACATCCAGCGAAACGGACTGTTTGGTGTGGCTAGTATTTGTCCATTGGTCCGATGCTGGTCAGAATATTACGGGCAATGGTGACCGCTAAACAGCGATAATTCGTTCTTTAGTTAAATAACCCTAATAAGGGCGGGGGGTGTGGTTTCAAGAATATGGCGCAACATGTCACGCAGCTTATGGCACACTTAATTTATTTATGGAAACGTTTAATAACCCCATAGCTTTACGTTTCGGACGCTTAAATTGGCTTACAAAATCGCGTGATTTGACACCGCTAGACTCTTTTCTGTGGGAATTCAGATATCCCCTAGTCTTCGCCGATAAGCTCAAAAGATTGAACTCATATAGGACAACATTCGCTTCGTATACAACCACAAATGGTAAACAAAAGTCATCCAAAATTGGCGCCCCATATTGGACTATGTCCGAGCCAGCCGCCCCCCGCGTCAGGTGGTTAAGATGGATCTCTTTTCTCCAATTTGACGTGTGCCTACAGAGGTAAAATTCGGCACCAATCCCCTGGACTAGCAGGAGCCCCAAAACTGCAAGAGTTATAGGACTCTCAGAGTCTGACCAGTGACTTTATACTAACACTTGTACCTCCGGAACCAGTTGTTCGCAGGGCTACGGCGCTGTTGCTGGCGATAGATGAGGCCCCTCGGAGAGTAACATAGTGGCTGTGGTTTAAATCGGTTGCTTTACAGGACAACATTCTCTTCGTAATTGCAAATATAAATTCACAAATAATGGAAAATGTTAAGAATTTACCCTCCAGAATAAATCCAGCCGCCCCCCGGGTGGAGGCCGTCAAGATGGATCTTTTCCCCCACGGAATACAAGGTGTCACCAGTCGGCTGGGAGATATATAGGAGTCTAAACAGTGACTTACATCCACGCTGGTACTACGAATTGCTGGTTGGTGGATATTGGGCCCTTCGGGGAGTAACATAGTGGTTGTGGTTTGAATCGATTGCTTTAAAAAACAAAGAAGCCTCCCAAGAGAAGTTAACGCAGGCTTAACATGCTTTCGGGGATACAAGGTGTCACCAGTCGCCTGGAAGATACATAAGAGTCTGAACAGTGACTTTATACCCACGCTGGTACTACGGATTGCTGGTTGGTGGACATTGGACCCCTCGGGGAGTAACATAGTGGCTGTGTTTTAAATCGATTGCTTTAAAAAAGAAGCCTTCCAAGAGATGTTAACGCAGACTTAACATCCTTGCGCATGCAGCAGTTCAAGGAGTGGAATAGTGCTTGGATTCTCCGACGGGGTAAAAATTTCTTTTGTTTGGGTACGGTTTTCCGTACTCCATACGAAAAGAACACTGAAGATGGCAAACAGCCGAAACCGGTTTGTTCACAAACCAAATTTGACGAAGGTCGACGTAAAATTGTACCCAAACAAAAGAGTGGAATAGTCTCCAATTCTCGAGCAAAGAGTGGGAGCAAGGCTCTGCCACCGTACTACTAAGACGTGTATGCGGCTTAGGGCTTGGGTGTTCGTCCTTATCACCCAGTGTTAGGAGCACCGTCAGATAAGGGCCAAACGGCAGATGCTGACATTAACCTTATCACATGCTGTCTGATCCAGAGGCAGCGGTCATATGCCAGAAGTCATATTTAAATTTTAAAGCCAAAATCTTATTTTTCGAATAAAGTAAATTTCATCTCAATTTAAAAAAGTTCAAAGTTCTATACCTCTATAAAAAAAACACGTTTCATATAAGAAAATCCCCCTTAAAGTATGCTTCAATTTAATAAGATATTTACTCTTTTTGTGTGCACACCACATTTTCTCAATAGCCAAACAGAAACACATGGGAAGAAGACTTACCTGAAAAGAAAAATATAGAAAAAGAAAAACATTTTTAATTTTTATATTATAAAAAGTGGTTCATAATAATTAAAACGAAAATTGGTTTCAAAAGTATTTTATTTTAATTTCAAGATACTTCGTATTATCTTTCTAAACACACACACATACACACTTACATACACATTCTTAGTTTCTGTTGACATGTTTAATTAATGAAAACAAATAGACAGACAAATATTTAAATACACTTTCACTCAACTAAATGCAAAACTAATGTTCTTCATTGTTTTTAAAAGAAATTTTATCTAAAATTTTGAAAGGACATAGAGAGTTGAGCACAAGCCTTTCAAGTTTTTTAATTACAAATTTTATATCATACAAGTTAATAATGTCAATTTTGGGCATTATATGATATAACTACAACATACGGTATGTGTCAATAACAACAAATGTTATATTATGGAGAATAAAAAGCTGGCATCACGATGCAATAGTCGGTCGATAGTCCTCAAAGTGATAATACACATTTTTATCAATCGCTATAACAATTTCGAATTTTATGCCTAAAAAGTTGCTTTACGGGGCAGATTGATAACCTTCTTCATCACGAATATTTCGTTTGAGTTGCTCAAGCGTTTCTGGTTTGTTTGCATAAGCCTTGTAAAGCACCTCACCTCATTCTACGATTTTAAACAAAATGACTTTTTAAACCGTTTGCTGCAACATATTTGCCTGCCAAAATAATTAGGATTCCAAGTTCAATCCCAGATAAGAATTATTAACAATAATTATTTCTTTACATTTTTGTTGTCTACTACAAGAAGAAAATCTAGAAAGCCATTCAATAATCATATGATCTTATCTATAAAAATATTTTTTTATTAGTGACAATTCAGTTCAGCAAACCCTTAACAATCCCTCGTAGTGTAAATCACTTTTTTTAAACCTTCTAAGAAAATAATATGTCAATAAACTTCTTTTAGCTCGATATACTACCTCTTTCCTCCAAATACAAAATAATATTTGGCAATACCAAAAAATTATTTACATAACTACTATGTGATAACGTAAGTAGTTACGCCGTAACATATTTATAACAGCCTAATTTTTAAAATCAGTTAGTTTTCCCAACTTGGAAAATATATTTCGGAAATATGTCATTAATAGTAAAAATATGTTCATATGTGATGTCGTAACTCGTAACGTGATATGTATTTACCATCCCACATATTTTATATTTTTTTCAATTATTGCAAATGTGGCATTCTATTTATATTCCATATTCATAACTGTTCAAAACGTGCTTATAAATATGTGACGACGTAAGAAGTTACGTCGTAACATATTTGTAACAGTTTAATTTTTAAAATCACTCAGTTGACACAAATAGGCATATATATTTCAAAAATATGTTGTAAATAGTAAAAATATGTTGCTATGTGATAACGTAACTCGTAACGTCATAAGTATTTACCGGCCCACACATTTATGTTTTCTACGAATCTTGCAAACGTGTTAATCTAGTTATCAAATATGTCATAACTGCTAAAAACATGATTATAAATAAGTGATGACGTAAGTAGTTACGTCTTAACATATTTGTAACAGCCTAATTTTTAAAATCAGTTAGTTTTTCCAACTTGGAAAATATATTTCGGAAATATGTCATAAATAGTACAAATATGTTAATATGTGATGTCGTAACTTTTAACGTAATAAGCATTTACCGGCCCACACATTTATGTTTTCTATAATTCTTGTAAACGTGGCAATTTATCAAATATATCATATTTGCTAAAAACGTATTAGTAATATGTGATGACGTTAGTAGTTACGTCGCAACATATTTGTAACAGCGTAATTTTTAAAATTGCTTAGTTGACACAAATAGGAAAATATATTTCGAAAAAGTGTCATAAATAGTAAAAATATATTGATATGTGATGACGTAACTCGTAACGTCATAAGTATTTACCGGCCCCACACATTTATGTTTTCTAAAATCTTTGAAACGTGGCAGTTTATTTACAAAATATCTGCTAAAAACGTATTAGTAGTATGTGATGACGTAAGTAGTTACGTCGCAACATATTTGTAACAGCGTAATTTTTAAAATCATTTAGTTACCCCCAAAAAAATATTTGAAATATATTTTATATGTCATAAATAGTAAAAATATTGCTGATACCTGATAACGTAACTCTTAACGTCATAAGTATTTACCATCCCACATATTTTATATTTTTTTTAATTATTGCAAACGTGGCATTCTATTAAATGACATAACTGTTACAAATATGTTTATAATTATATGATGACGTAAGAAGTAACGTCATAACATATTTTTCTCTAAATCTTAAAATTTAGCCAGCTGACTTAAAGGCGAAAATATATTTGAAAATTTCTCATAAATACTAAAAATATATTGATAGATATGTTATGTCGTAACTCGTAACGTCATAAGTATTTACTGTCTCAACATTTTTTTTATTTTTTTTTTACGTTACTTTCCTTTTGATAAATATGTGATAGTGTTAATTGTTATGTGATAATAAATTTTTCTAAAAATTTTTAAAATACGCTTTTTTTGTAAATTTTCATTCTAAACAATAAAACTTTTATTTAAATAGACTTATGCATAATGCAGAAGGCAAAATGTAAATAATACAAAAACTTCATTATAAATTAAAATTAATCAAACATGTCATTTTAAATAGAACAGTTCTATCGCCATGAGTTAAGTTTAATGTAAAGAAAGCAAATTTCTTAAATGTGTTAAAGTGCAAATTGAGAGATGAGAATGTGTTTCTAGTGAAAGGATTAAGAAAAATGTAAATTTAAATTAATAATGGAAAAGCAAATAAGGAAAATGAAATTAAGAAAATAAGGATAGAAAGCTGAATGTTGAATAACGACAGCGGAGCAATTGTTGAAGCAAATATAAATTAGTTTAGGAAAACTGTTTGAGCGAAAAATAATTTATAAGGGACATTAAAGGGTATTAAAGCGGCTCTGAAAAAAAAATGATGATGAAAATTTAAAAATGGCTGTTTTTTTTGAAGTCCTTTTTTTGGATAAAGACTAGTGTTCCATACATGAAATGTACATTTCCATTTTGAATTAAACAATTCAAACAAATCTTTGAATTTTCAAAGGCTAACAAACAATAAAACTCATTTTATTCGAATAACAAAAAAAAAAAAAAAAACAAGCCAAAGAATAAAAGTTTTTTTTGTAAGTGTTTTTTCCTCATTTCATTTTTAAAGCCAAAAAAAAAACAAGTTTGAGAAAACAGATTTCTTTCAGTATGTGACACACAATGGATTCGGTTTTTTCTTCTCCTCTTCAAAAAAAAAAAATAAAAAAAAGACAATCAATTCGTTTGAAAAAGTCAAAACAAAAACAAGAGTTTTCTTGATATTTATTTTTAAAGGAAAACAAGTCATCAGGAACAAAAAATTTATTATACAAACAAATGCAACTGAAAATTGAAGAGAGGGAGCAACAGGTATTGGTGTATGGAGCATCCCTTCATTTTTGTTTAATGCAATTTCAGTGTTTTGAACTTTTTTTAAAAAATACTTGACAAAACTCAAATACCAACCATTAGAGAACACGATAGAGGTGAGTTAAATTAAATTTTGGGTTATTTTCTTCACTACGATGCCAGAAGAGTGTTAAAAAGTTCCAAATGTTTCTAACACCGTTAGCAGTAGTGAGTAAGTCTTTTACCCAAGCACACCGAGAAAAACTTTTTTTTATATTTTAGACACGCATTTTAAGGAGAGAGCACTCAGTTGAAAAATACATAACACAAAAATTTGCTAAGAAAATCATATATCAGTAATCTCCTTGTAGCTCTACATACTACCACCTCTTTCCTCCAAACGCGAAATGATATTTGGCAAAAAAATATCGGAAATACCAAAAACTTATTTACACATTTTTGACATACTTTTTAACGGGATATGTCGTAGCTGCTAAAAATGTGCTTATAAATATGTGATGACGTAAGTAGTTACGTCGTAATATATTTGCAGCAGGATAATTTTTAAAATCACGTAGTTAACACAAATAAAAAAATATATTTCGGAAATATGTCATATATAGTAAAAATATATTGATATGTGATAACGTAACTCGTAACGTCATAAGTAGTTACCGGCCCATACATTTATGTTTTCTACAATTCTTGCAAACGTGGAAATCTATTTATCAAATATGTCATAACTGCTAAAAACGTACTAGAAATCTGTGATGACGTAAGTAGTTACTTCGTAACATATTTGTAACAGGGTAATTTTTAAAATCAGTTAATTTTTTCCAACTAGGTAAATATATTTCGGAAATATGTCATAAATAGCAAAAATATGTGGATACCTGATATCGTAACTCCTTACGTCATAAGTATTTACCGGCCCACACATCTATGTTTTCTACAATTCTTGGAAACGTGGCAATCTAGTTACCAACTATGTCATAACTGCTAAAACCGTGCTTATAAATATGTGATGACGTAAGTAGTTACGTCGTTATTTACCGGCCCACACATTTATGTTTTCTTCAATTCTTGCAAACGTCGCAATGTATTTATTAAATTTGTCATAACTGCTAGAAACGTACTTTTAAATATGTGATGACGTAAGTAGTTACATCGTAACATATTTATAACAGCGTAACTTTTAAAAGTAATTAGTTGTCCCAATTAGAAAAATATTTTAAATATATATTATATGTCATATATAGTAAAAATATGTTGATACCTGATGTCGTAACTCTTAACGTCATAAGCATTTACCATTCCACATATTTGTACTTTTTTCAGTTGCTGTAAATGGGGCATTCTATTTATATTCTATATGTCATAACTGCTAAAAGCGTACTGAAAAATATATGATAACGCAAGTAATAACGTCGTAATATAGTTTTTCTAAATACTTAAATTTAGCCAGCTGACTTAAAGGCGAAAATATATTTAAAAATATATCATAAATGCTAAAATTTTGTTTATAGATATATAATGTCGTAACGTCAACTCGTATTTTTTTAATTGTTGCAAATGTGGCATTCTATTTATATGCTAATGTCATAACTGCTAAAAACATACTTATAAGTATATGATGACGTAAGTAGTAACGTGTCGACAAATTTTTCTCTAAATCTTTGAATTTAACCATCTGACTTAAAGGCGAAAATATATTTGAAAATATATCATAAATACTAAAAATATGTTTATAGATATGTAATCTCGTAACGCGTAACGTCATTTGTATTTTTTTCAATTCCTGCAAACTAGGCATTCTATTTATATTCTTTACGTTATACCTGCAAAAAAAAACCTACTTATAAATATATGATGACATAAGTAATAACGTTGTAACATATTTTTCTCTAAATCTTTATATTCAGTCAGTTGACTTAAAGGCGAAAATATATTTGAAAATATCTCATAACTACTAAAAATATATTCTAGATGTGTTATGTCGTAACTCGTAACGTCATAACTATTTACTGTTTCAACATGTTTTATATTTTTTTACGCTATTTTCCAAATATTTTATAACTGCTAACAATGTTTTGATAAATATCTGATGGAGTTAATTGTTATGTCGTAATGTATTTATCCGCAAATTTTTATTTTCATTCAGTTGACCAAATACGTAACCTGTAAAGGTATATAAGTATTCATAGGCCAACAGATTTACAATTTTTGCAAACGCAAGAATCTATTTGGCAAGCATGTCATAACTGCTAACATATTTAAAAACATGTGATGACGTAAGTAGTTACGTCGCAAAATATATATATATATCGAAATTTTTATATTCATGCATTTGTCCCAAATAAGAAAATATATTAAGGAAATATGTTATAATTACTAAAAGCATGTTTATAGAATACGTTATGACATAGAGCTTGTAACGTCATAAGTATTTACCGTAAATAATTATCTCGTAATTTTTAGCTTCCATCACTTGTGCCAGTTAGGAAAATAAAAAATGTGTATGTCACAAGTAATTAAAATATGCTTCTAAATAGGCAATGTCGTAACTTGTAACGTCATCAGATTTTATCGTCTAATAGCACGAAAACCACCCATAAATGCGTCTGGCAAAAGATGAGGTGGTTAGTGTAAATTATACAATAGCATAATGGCAGTAAAGCAGGTAAGGCAACAGCTGAATTTAATATAGAAAAATGTTTTTCGGCTATAGTAGTAACGGCGCCATCATCTGCATCTGAAGAGCACAAACCTTCGCTTTCTTCAAATTTGGAGGATGTTTTAATTTTACTTTTCTTATCTTGTGACTCATTTTTTCTTTTTCCGCTTGTCCCCACAACGAATGCTTATATGGGTGCTAAAATTGTATTTAAAAAAATTTAATGACGTAAATAGTTACGTCGTAAAATATATGTGACATCATATTTATCCTCTTTCTCTCTAATTCTAAAAACAAAAATATATTTGGCTAGTAAATATTAGAAGCATATTTATCAATATGAGACTGGGTCAGTTATTTCATCGTAACTTCATATTTAGCTCAGTGTAGCTATCACTTAACACAAATACCCGAAGTACACTTCTGACATTTAGAAAAATAATTAGCTCCAGATATTTATCCTCATTCACTTGTCCCAAGCGGGAAAGCATATTTGACAAATATTTGATGGCGCAAGTTATTCCACAAATACAAATAAAACTTATATTTGACGTAAGTTGTTACGTCGTAACACATTGAGCTCATCTTTACTCACTTTTATGATTTTTTTTCTTCAGGAATCGTAATTTGTGCGATATTATTCCTTAAAGTACTATTTTGCACGTTTTGCATTTATTTCCCTGTTGTAAAAACTATTTTGACTGTTGTGAATAAAAGTTGTTATGCATTCAACTCCTGTATTTAATCTTGTTGTTCCTGTTGTGTTTAAGCTTTTTTTTTCTTATCGTGATTGTAAAATAAAAGCCTGCTGCTGCAGTTTTTGTGATCCTTCAATATATTACTACGCCTAAAGGATAAAATACTAATGTTGTTTCTATTAAGTTTTTTCCTTTTTTTCATTTTCTTTTTTTTTGCTTTTTTCTTTAAATCCTTTTAGTTCAGGATTGTTGAAAGGAAAAAAAATGTATTAATACAACCAGTCAACAAGATGTTAAATATAAAATTAGAAAACTGTTAGAAAACATTCTAAAGCAATTTATTATGTTTAATGGCAGGATATTGAAGAGAATTGATACATTGGTATGCGTAATAAGGTTTACACCAGTACCAACCGCTAGGTCATAACCAGGTGGTGACCTCACCCTAGAAGGGCTTCAGATAGGTATATCCACCAACCACTCCTAGTTGCAACTTGAAAAGCCCGGAGCAGGCCGCTGCCTTCACTCCTTGCTGAAGAGTTGGAGACTATCCAACTCCTGATCTAGAACGCATGAAGCTTAATAAAATTTTAAAACACAACCGCAATCATGCTTACTGGACCTGTACCATTCATTGTGTGTATTGTGAATGATCCGACCCACACAACTCAAACGAGGGACTCGAAACCACAACCACCACTATACTCCCGAAGGACCAACCTCAATAATCAGTCGGAGAATAGCTAAAAGGTAAAAAACGAAGCGCAGTCCCCTAAAGGCTAGCAGGGAGCCAACACGGCCAACAGCCATGGATAACTCCACGTTATTTTCACGGAAATCAAGATGCTCCAGATTTCAGTTTTTTGGCTTTTTAGCCTTTTAGCTGTTCTCTGACCGTTTACTGAGGTTGTGGTAGTTGTGATTTCGTTGTGAATTTTAAGTAAGGGGCCAGGATCATCTCACATCTACTGAGAACAAAGAGTAAATGATCCGGATCCAGTGAGCATGCTTGTAATGTGTTCTGGACCAGGAGTTGGATAGTCTCCAACTCTTCACCAAGGAGTAGTGGTTTGCGACTCTGTTACGGAACCGCTGAAGTTGCAAGTAGGAAAGACCTGTTTCTAAAATTAGTCCTTGGTTTCCTAGGGCGAGAATGACGTTGCTTTTCATTCCACAGTGGTTTGACCACCATCTGGTTAGGGCTTACAGCCAGGCGCAGATGTAAATCTTATCACGCTCTGTCTCTGTTATAGTCCTCTCCGGGGGCACATTTATATGGAATTTCACCGTCAATACATATGTCCCCGGGGGTAAAACGGCGTCCCAGACCCCTAAGGCTAGCAGGAGCCAACTGAAACACTCCAGATTATTTCCACGGGAATCAGTAAGGCGCTGAGTTCAGCTTTATAGCTGTTCTCTGACTGATTATTGAGGTTGGCCCTTCGGGGGAACATCGTGGTGATTGTGGTTTTGCGGCCCTCGTTTGAGTTGAATGTTCTGTGGGTCGGATCATTCACTATGAACACAATGAATGGTCCAGATCCAGTGAGCATGCTTGCGGTTGTGTTTTGAAATTTTATAAAGCTTGCATGTGTTCTGGACCAGGAATTGGATAGTCGCCATTTCTTCAGCAAATAGTGGGAGCGCTGCTCCGAGCTATCGGAGTTGCGACTAGGAATGACTGGAGGGTAGAGATATCCGAAGGCTATCTAGGGCATGGCTGACACTAAAATCACCCACAGTGTTATGATCCACCGTCAGGTGATGGCTTACACGACTAGGTACAGACGAAAATCTTAACGCGCATGTCTCTGTTATAGCTCCCCCGGGGGCACATTTATGGTCTTTATAGTACGTAACAGCTATCTAGAGCTGTGCAACTGGAGATATAAAAGGAGCCCAGTCCCCTGAAGACAGGCAGGGAGTCAACTGGAAGCTCCACTTTATTTCCACGGGGATCAGTGAACCCGCAGAGTTCATTATTTGTCTCTTTAGACATTTAATAGTTCTCTGACTGATCATTGAGGTTGGCCCCTATATGGGAGTATCGTGGTGGTTATGGTTTCGCGGCCCCATAACAGTATAATGGTTATTATGGTGGCCAGGATCATCTCACTAATAATGACACGCAAAGTGAATGATCCAGTCCACTGAGCATGCTAGACATGTGTTCTGGACAGGAGTTGAAAGTCTGCAACTCTTTAGCAAGGTGTGATGATTTGCAGCCCTGCCCTGGAAGCATTAAAGTTGCAACGAGGTGGTTCTGTTGCTTAGAATTATGTCTTCGGCTTCCTAGGGCGCATGTATGACGTTCCAAATTATACAATTGTGGTTTGTCCACCATCTGATTAAGGCTACATGGCCAGGTGCGGATGTAAAACGAATCACACAATCTGTCTCTATTATAGAACCTTCTCCTGAATGCAACGCTGTATTGATTCGTTTTTATTTCACTTAATAAATTCACTCAATAGTTTAAGCCATTTCCACGTACTATTCCTGTGGAACGTAAGACATCACAAATCACTTCTCTCTACTTTTAACTCTTTCATGAAGTCTATGCAGCTTTCTGTACCACATAGGAGAGGATAAGCGAAGCGCTCGTCCCAAGTAGTAGCAGAGTATCCACACATGCTAGATATGGCTCCAAGAACTCACCAACTTACTAATAAACTGGCGAGGAGCTTCACTCCTCCAATTCCACCCTCAACAGATACACGACCAACCCCACTGAGAAGCACATACAAGCATACATTAAACATTTATATCATTAACTATCATAGCAGAATTTGCCCTTAGGTGAGGAAACACCCGAGTAGCCCCTTAACACACCCAGGGTTCTTATACTAATACAGAAACGCTGCCAGATGGACACAAAAATTTCAATCAAACTACAAGCAACAGAATACGAGCTCCAACGATTAAGCTGAACCATCCTACCCTGCCATTCTAATGTCTAGCATTTGCCCGCGCAACTATGGCACTATATATTGGTCAAGCAACCGACATCATAAGATGCCCACCTGGTATTTCTCTAAATACACAATTACGCCAAGCGAGTGTATTAGCGCTATGACTTGCCCTATTTCTCTGCAGTGACGGCAGAGATTCTCCTTCAATGGACACTCCTCTTCCTGTAGTCAAAACTCAAACACCTAAAACATTCAAGTAGGTGCCCCTGTAGGCTAGTAGGTAGTGTACTAGCTTGTAAATATGGGGGTTGTGGGTTCGATTCCCAACGAAGACGAAAATAAAAATTGACTGTCGATGGGTCTGCTCAGCGAAGAAGGCATAGTCACTGGCCGCTGTGCTGTCTTATATACGGCAGTTAATTTCCGACTATCCTTCTACTTTCACCACCTGTTTCATCTATTCTCTATCCCTTTCCTAAAGAATGTAGCACGGTACTTGACTAAATAGGCATTGTTGTCTGAAGTGCTACTTCTCTTTAAAAAAAAAAAAGTAGTGGCTCGCAGGCATGTACATGAAACGAGAACCAGCTAATATAGCAGCGCTCGCATGCTATTTTTTATATCTATAAGAAAAAATTATTAATAATTGCATTCTTTAAAGACTCTGCCTAGAAAGCAATTTCTTGTAGTGTCCTTCTAAAGTAGACTTTATGGTTTTGAAGGAAGCAAACAAGTAGAAGAAATACAATTTAAAAAATAAAAACTAAAAAAAAAAATACCAACTAATAGAAGATAAGTTAGTTTGTACTCAAACGGCAACTACTAACTAGTGGTCGATTATATTTGAGACATAACAAGGCCACTTATTTGTTAAAATAAAAATTTCTATGTGTCTGTAAGCTGGTAAAAGTATTTATTCGAATGTTTTAGCTTCGATGTAATTTCGTTTTTTTGTTGTTGTTGTTGTTTTTGTTTGTTTTTTTATCTCTTTAGCCCAACTATCGCTGTTACTAAAAAATAATAAATTAAAAGCTTTCAATAATTCAAACAGATTCTGTTATTGAAGATAATTTAAAAAGATAAAATTATACATAATGAAATGAAATGAGCTAATAAAGGTATTAAAGGCAGATCTGGGTTATAACACGACGGCTGTATAGGTACTACACACGTTAACAACAATACATAATCATCTGTCTATGTCTGTTAGCAACAGATAAAGCTTTTTTGCCAACCAAAAATTATTTTATATTTGTAAAGCTTTTTAAAACTAATTGAGAATTATAAACGAGTTTCTGCTTTAAGAATTAACTTTAAACTTTAACACACAATAATAATCCTAATTGCTTGCATTTATCGCTGCCATGTTAACATTAACACTGTTGAATTAATAAATGTTATTCAATGGTTATCATTATTTCACCATGACATTATTATTGCGGGCGATTTTAGCAGTAATTTGCTAAGGGATAATTTACATCTTATGCCAATTAACACCACTTATTATCCAAATGGTTTTAGTAGCTTACTTGACTTTCCCTAAGTAATCAAAGGAGAATATTGCTTTATGATCAAGTGTCCGCTTCAGTTTTTTCGAGGCATAATTTCATATTCCTTGCATATGATGTCCTTTCTGAAGATAATAACATCTCCTACACCTACCGAGATTTTAAAAACATAAATTAGAATTTATTAAACCAAATCAGGATTAATCTGAGCAATAAGTATTACGATTATGTGCCTAGGAAAACTAAAACTATGAATTTCAAGCCGCCACCACCATGGTTCTCTAGTACGAGAGCTGCTATTTATATTTGTGGCCTAAGGATGAAGGACACAAGCATTTAAAGACAAAATCTATTTTATTGTTTTTCAAAATATTCTCCATGAAGATTTATACACTTTTGCATGCGTTGGAACCAATTTTCAAAGCACTTTTTCCATTCCGATTTAGGTACTTCTAAAACATGGGTATTGAATGCAGAAACTGCTTCTTCAGGTGTAGGAAACCGTTGGAAGCAAAACGAAGTCATTAGGTGCCAAGTTAGGGCTGTACGGCTGATGACCCATCAATTCAATGTTTTGCCCTGTCAAAAACTTCATTGTTTCCGTCGATCGGTGACAGCTTGCATTGTCGTGATGCAGAATGATGCGTCTTTTTTTCGACTTTTTCCGAAGTTTCTCAAAGACTTCTGGCAAACAAATACTGGTGTACCATGCCGAATTAACCATCTTACGTTGCTCTAATGGCACAGTCGCCACATGACCGGTAATGCTGAAGAAACAGGCTACCATTTGCTTTGATGTGCTTCTTCCACAAACAACTTTGGTGGATTTTGTTCGCCGTGAAAGACCCATACGGTGGATTGCTGTTTTGTTTCAGGATCATATGAGTATATCCATGATTCGTCACCTGTGCAGATATAATAAACTGCTTTTGATGCACCTTAAGCGAATTTCTGCAACATTTTCTTGCACCAATCAACACGAGCATCCTTTTGTGCGTTTGTCGGGTTATGCGGTATCCAACGTGAACCAACCTTTTTCACATGCAAATGTTCATGCAAAATCTTATTGCTGCTTGTCATACTAATCCCTGCAAATGGCTCATTCTCACAATATGTTACATGACGATCATGCTTTATCAGCTCAAGCACAGCTGCGATGTTTTCTGGCACAACAACCATTGTTGGGCGACCTTTACGGGATTCGTCCTGGAGTGATTATCGGGCACGATTGAATTCGTTATAACAGTTTTTAATGGTGCTGTAAGAAGGTGCTTCATTACCATATAAGGAAATAAGTTCATCTGTGCACTGTCGTCGTGTCAGGCCACGTCGAAAATTGTGAAAAATTATTGCACGAAAATGTTCACGAGTTAATTCCATTTTCTCCCAAGATCACTTTTTCAACCTGCTATCACTAACACTAACAACAATAAAATGACAAAATGTTTTGGTTGAGGTTATGTTTAACAATGTGAAGGTTGCACTGGAAACATCAGCTGGTGCCTAGCAACTGTCCGTGTTACCAGGCCAGAAATATAAATAGCAGCCCTCGTAGTATTAAGCGCTTAAATAGTATCGGCAACATAGCTTGTAGTAGGTGGCAATGATCGATACCTCTGAACTGAACTATATGCCAATTTTAGGTCCGCCGGAACAAATGTTGTAACAAGCAGTGAAATATCTAAGCGAATATTCTTTGAACGCAAATTATTACGGCAAAGAGAAATGGATAGCTATTCGTGATGCAAATATTCGTAAAGAAGTAAACTTTATAACTAGTTCAGTTGTTGTTGTTGTTGTTGTGAAAGAATTAAACAAGCCAATTTTTTTGTACATTAAAGTTGATAGATCTAGCAGCTACGTTTATGTATATCGTGCCTTTTTGCGTTCGAACCAGCACCTAGAGGATGACCCCTACTCATGCAATATAGTGTAGCACAACTAGGCAATTAGGTTATGGCATTGATGGGCGAACTTTTTGGGTGGCGGGCCAATAAATTAAAAAAAATCTTGCGGCGGGCCATTAATTTAATCAAATAAAACATAGAGGGTCATTCATTAAAAAATTACGGGGTTTTAAAATTTTAAGATTTTCCAGATGTATGGGAAGCATGGATCTGTTTCTGACTTGACATAATTTCCTCAAAATCTGGTTCTAGCTGGGAGGATGCGACTTTTAATAAATTAAATAGACTCTCGTCTGACAATCGGTTTCTTATTGAATTTTTTCTGTCTGCATTTAATGACTGAAAAGGCCTGTTCACATAAATATGAGGAAGCAAACATTGCCATAATTTTCTGCGCATGATTAATTAGCTTTGGAAATTCATCTTTTGTGAAGGATTTATAGAAATTAAGCTTATCTGTATTTAAAAATAGCTGTTTTAAATTATATTACATTGCAATTCTATAATTTCCAATTGTAGATCAGATGAAACATTCTCAGGATTAACATTAAAAGGCATTATAAAAGTATCTAAACATGGTTGGATTTTTTTTAAGTCAGCAAATCCGGCCTCAAATTCTGAATACAGTTTTAATAAAGATTGTGAAAAGACTTTTAACTTCTCTCCACTTACAGGCCTCAAAGAATTAAGTCTTGGAAAATTAGTCAAATCATTTCTTTCCCAAACATTTAGAAAATATAAACAATTGAGTTTAAAAAGACCTCAAACTGCCCCAAGTTTCATCTATAAATTGATTTCTTCCCTGTCACTTCTTGTTCAGTTTATTATAGTGCTCGAGTAAATCCGTGAAAAAAGCAAACTCGATGCAGCAATTCTTATCCTCCAATATTTCCCACTCATCCCAAATTTCAGTTTTGGTTTTTAGAAAAACTTTAATTTCTTCGAGAAGACTCCAAACTCTCGAGAAGGCATGCCCACAACTCAGAAACCTGATCTTTGTGTAATAAAGTAAATCTGAAAATTCTGCATCAACTTCCGATAAAAACTCTTGAAATTGTCGATGTAACAAACCACTGTGGCTCGAATGGTATTAATTAATTTTAAAATAATATTAAGTACGTGGTAATTTTTTATAGTTTTTAAACGATCTTTTTTATCTTTAATAAATATGTTTTTTTCTTTTTTAAGATCTTTTTTTTATATATTTTTTTCTCTTTTCAATATTTCGCTTTCCTTTGGAAAGCTTCTTCAGGAAAAAATTTTTATATATATTTTTTTTTTTTTTTTTTTTTTGAAAACAAAAATATATAAAAATTTTTTCCTGAAGAAGCTTTCCAAAGGAAAGCGAAATATTGAAAAGAGAAAAAAAATATATAAAAAAAAGATCTTAAAAAAGAAAAAAACATATTTATTAAGTACGTGGTTAATATCCAAGGCAGCCTTCCTAAGAACATCTTGCTGGATTATACAATGTAAAAACATTGTTTCGCTTTCAGGATTCTGACTTTTATAAACTCCGGGAAACCCCGTATTTTTTCCCACCATGTTAGGTGCTCCATCAGTTGTTAAATCAATTAATTTGGAAATTGGGGCATTAAGAGATTAGATTCCATCCCCTCTCTAAATTCATCATAAATTATTTTACCTGTCGTCTTTCCTTTCAAAGATCTCAAACAAGCAAGTTCTTCGGTTATTACAAAGTTTTCATCGACTCCTCTGATAAAAATTAGAAGTTGGGCTGTATCACTTCTGTCAACACTCTCGTCCATAGTGACTGAAAAATACTTAAACTTTTTAAGACGTCCATCGAGTTGATTGGTTAAATTAGAAGAAATCGCTTCAATTTATTTTTTGTGACCGTTCTACGTGAGAGGCCTTTAGATTCGAAATCTGTTACCATTTCTGGACATAATACTTTTCCAATGCTAATTAACACATCCTTAATAAATTCTCCTTCAGAAAACGGTTTGTTACTTTTTGCTATTTTAGAGGCAACAATGTGACCAGCTAACGTGGATCATGGATCGCTGGACACTTCTTTGATTTTTAAAAAACATTTGCTGACTAGATATTTTTCTTTTCAATTCCTCTGAATGAACTTTCTTGTCTTCATCTGTCATTTTATAATACTTCGACCCAAGATGTTTTGAATTAAAGTGCCCAGCGAGATTATAATCTTTTAGTACAGCTACCGGTTCTTGGTTATATTCCATAAAGAAGTACTTCCATGTCCACTCTTCTTGAAATACTCCACATTCCGAATCAATTTTTCTCTTTCTATTTTCGATTGACATTTATGGGGGTATTTACAATACACTTTATTATTTTAATTACACAAATAAAACTGTACGTTGGCAACTTTATAATTTTACTTTACAATTTATTCTTTACCTCACGAGATTTACACTTTTGCTGATTGCTGATTAATCCATCGCTGGCCCTTTTATATTTGTTGCGCATGTTGTCTCGAATATTCAAGAATCTTCTAGATCTCACACATAATAGGTGTTGTTATGTTATACGTTCAGTTTTCTATATTATTTGTTAGTGTTTTATGATGTTTATGTTTCTTCTTGGAATATTGCATCAGAAAGTTGTTGTTCTCTTGTGTGTACAATATTTCCTAGAAAACTGCGCAGTTTGTACGCAATACAATATGAAAACATCGCATTTTTTTGCTAAAATTGTCAATTTATATCTTTTATAAAACATAATGTAAATTTATTTTTTGGGCAAAATTTTTTTAAAGGTGATTAATTTTTTTTTCGAAAAACGCGGGGCGGGGCGGATTGAAACCTCTCCCTACATTAAAAGTGACTAGAAAGACCTCTGTAGGTAGATTGTTCCACGTACGAACTGTTCTGCCAAAACACGAATTCTCCCTGTAATCCATAGTCCGATTCACTGGCCAATTACCCACAAATGGATGCGCTCTAAACGAAAATCGAATCAAACGCAAAAACATGCGAGTTTCGGGATAAAATTCCCTAATTTCGTTAGAGCTCTTACCATTGAGGAATGATACAACCGTGACATACATCCCACATTGCGTCGTTGCTCTAGAGAATCAATGGAGTTGTATACCCTACCGTCCCCAATGAGCCTCTTGGCCCTCTGCTGTATGCGGTCAAGCAACTGAAAAATAGACTTTGGGGGCGCCGGCCCATATATGAGAGTAGTATTCCATTTTTGGACGAATATTGGTGGTATACATAGTACTAAGATCAAGATTTCTTAAGCCGTTTTAGCAAATCCAGGCACTCGAAAGCTTCTTTAGAAACCTGAAAAATATATGCAAACCATCGAACATCATACTGAATTTTCATGCTAAGAACATCAAGAGCTTCCGAGTGCGTAATACCTACACCACCCCTAGTAACAGGTGCAGCACCATTTCCAAACACAGATCTAAGCGTAAACATGCAATATTGCCTCTTACGGGCATTATAATCGTCTCTAATCGCACGATCCCACTCGGAGATTGTTGCGAGATCGTGATTGAGCATATCATTCATGTTCCGCCTTTTGCAACTCACCTCCAACTGGTGCGGTCTATTACTAAATTAATACGATTGACAAATGGTGCTATCATCTTCGAAAGCATATGACGTGATAAGATTTACATCTGCACTGGCAGTGAGCCATAATCAGATGATGGTCAAACCACTGTGGATGAATTGTAGCGTTATCCTCGCCCTAGAAGGCCTTCGAATACGTATATCCTCTGATCACTCGTAGTTGCAACTTCGAAAGCCCGAAATAGGCCGCAGCCTTTACTCCTTGCTAAAGAGTTGAAGACTATCCAACTCCTCGTCCAGAACGCATGAAGCTTAATATAATTAAGAACACAACGGCATTCATACTCACTGGACCTGGACCATTCATTGTGTTCATTGTGAATGATTCGACCCACAAACTCAAACAAGGGCCTTGAAACACACAGCGACCACGATACTCCCGAAGGGCCAACCTCAATAATCAGCCAGAGCACAGCTAAATGCCTAAAAGAGACAAATAGCCGAACTCTGCGAGCTCACCGTGGAAATATAGTGCATTGTCAGGTGGTATTGCGTGATATGATTTACATCTGCGCCTGACTATGTAGTCTTAAATCAGATGGTGGTCAACCACTGTGCATAAATAGGAACGTCATGCTCGTCCTAGGAAGCCGAAGACTAATTCTAGCAACAGGTCTCTCCTAGTTGCAACTTTAATGATTCCAGAGCAGGGCTGCAAATCATCACTCTTTGCTGAAGAGTTGGAGACTATCCAACTCCCGTCCAGAACACATGTCTAGCATGCTCACTGGATCTGGGAACATTTCACCAGGTAGGTGTTATTAAGGTGAAATGAACCCGGCCACCATAGAACCATAGACTGATATGGGGCCGCGAAACCACAACCACCACGATACTCCAATGAAGGGCCAACCTCAATAATCAGTCAAGGAACAGTTTATTGTCTAAAGAGACAAATAACGGAACTCTGCGAGCTTACTGATTCCCGTGAAAATAAAGTGGAGTTTTCAGTTGTACCCCTGCTAACTTCAGGGGACTGGGCTCCCTTTTTACCCCAGTTGCACAAGTCTAGATAGTCAAGTATTCTACAAAGACCGATAAATTTGCCCCCGGGGGATATGCGAAAGGGTATTGATGTGATTAGATTTACATCTGCACCGACCATGTAGTCATAATCAGATGATGGTCAAACCACTTGAATGATTTGCAAACGTCATTCACGCCCTAGGAGGCCATCGAATACGTATATCCTCCGGTCACTCCTAGTAACAATTTCGAAAGCCCGAAGTAGGCCGCAGCCTTCACCCTTGCTAAAGTGTTGGAGACTTTTCAACTCCTGGTCCAGAAGGCATGAAGCTTAATATAATTAAGAACACGACGGCATTCATACTCACTGGACCTGAACCATTCATTGTGTTCATTATGAATGATCCGATCCACAAACTATCACGAGGGTCTCGAAACCACAACCACCACGATACGCCCATATAGGGGCCAACCTCAATAACCAGTCAGAGAACAGCTAATTGTCTCAAGAGACAAATAGTGGACTATGCGGGCGTACTGATTCCCGTGGAAATATGTGGATTGTTCAGGTGACTCCTACTAGCCTTTGAGGGGCCTGGGCTCCCTTTTACCCCGCAAGACACCAGTCTAAATGGAATAGTAGGTTCCAAAAAGACTATCATTTGCCCCCGGGGGGAATGTGAAAAGGTATATAGGATTGACAGTTTGACAAAGAAGTTCATTTAGAAAAATAAGAAATAGGCACCTTACAGTGCTCCTGATTCAATGTTGAACTCGCCGTCTATACTGCGATTCCTTAGAAAACTCGATATAATTCTGTCGAAATTATCACGGCAAAAGCAGCAAATTTTGACAGAAGTGCATAATGCCGCACTCTATCAAACGCTTTGGAAATATCTAGAGCCACCATGTTACTTTCTTCGAAATGATGTATGGGGTTGCACCACTTTTCCGACAGGAAAGCCAGCAAATCACCCATCGAGCGCTCTCTACAGAATTGTATGCAAATTGTACAAGTTGGGTGTATTTGCTTTACTAGCGTCGATCAATAATAAGTTTTAAAATTTTGTTTTCCATCAAGTCTTACGCCAAAAGGTTGGATAGCATAGATCCTAGATTTCGGAACTTCCTTCTTGGACCCATAGTACTGGCCTTTTTAACGTAAATTTTTATTACGATAACTACGAAATATATTTTCTCGGATATTTGGAGGTAATTCCTTTTCCTAAAAACATCAAGGACTTTAGACCATTTGTTTTCCCTTTGTACTTCAATAATGTTTCAGAGGCGCTGCCATATTGTCGTATACAAATGCATGCGGATTACAATATCCTTTGGACACTAAAATTGCGAATATTGACTCCTGTATTGCTCATCTTAACCATAACCTGATTAAAGTTCTAGACTAAGCATCCTTAAATGGTTTCAAAGTCAGAGTGCATTTTTATATCTAGGAATGGTAAAAGGAGTCTATCTGATGACAGTACTCTTCCGATGAACAATACCAAAATCGAATATATTTTGACCACAACTAATCTTGGAATGTTCTTAAATAATAAAATACATTGATCGAATCAAATAAATACTTGCGTCGGAAAGGTACTCGGAATGCTAAGGAGCCTCTGGTCAGTGTAAATGCGTAGCCTTTATACGTAAGTTTTTAGTTAAAACCTATTTAATGCCAGTCCTTGTATACAGAGATGATGTAGACAAATCGTGATGCCACTGATTTGCACCGACTTGAGGCAGCATACAATAACATAGCTATCGAAATAGACTCGATAGCATTTCCTTCTATTTACTTCAATTTTAGAATAAGTTTAACAGATCTACGCAGCTATTTTAGCCAAATCCCCATGTTTTATCATCAAGCCAATTTTTGAACTGCTCAAACTGTCTTTGGAAGTGGCTACACATTGAAGCAATAAGCAATATCGTACACTTTAGAAAGGAACTAATTTTTTGTTAAAAAAATTGAAAAGCATCACCCTATATTTTATTTTATTATGTGCTATTTTAATTATTATTATTATTACTAAGTCTTACGTTATTTGCTCTATGAACGTTATCAATCTAATTTTATCTCTGTCAACATATTGTAAATACTATCACTATAATTTATAATTTTTATTTCTTATTATTATAATTACAAGACAATAACATTAGCACATTCCTAAAAACGTAACGCTACAAGTAACACCATTATGCTACTAAAACTTTAGAATCGAGTGCCAAGCAAGTATTGCTATAAAAAAGTACTCATAACGTTGCATAATTGTGTTGCATTGCCTTACGCAAAAGCCTTTTAACAAAAATTAAATTAAAAAATTTTAAAGAAACCTACATAGAAAAATTTGCTATTACGTCACGAACAAATAGCATCTCACTAAAAACTCCAATTCGACAATTTACAACCCCGTTGAGGTTAGTAAAATTAATATAACATATTTAATTATGTATTGTATAATGTTATGCATTACGTCATGACGTAATGAATTACGTTTTACAATTTGTGCCTTACACAAAAGTGTTAAAAAAAAATTAAAACGTCATGCATTTTTTAGCCAATTCATAAGGCAATTCATTAGGCAATTCATTCCATATCAAAAGTCGCTATTGCGTCACGATTTAATAACATCTCACTAAAAACTCCAATTTGACAATTTACAGCCCCGTTGAGGTTCGTAAAATTAATATAACATATTTAATTACGTATTGTATAATGTTATGCATTACGTCATGACGTAATGACTTACGTTTTACAATTTTTGCCTTACACAAAAGCCTTTAAAAAAAATTAAAAAGTCATGCATTTTTTAGCCAATTCATAAGGCAATTCATTAGGCAATTCATTCCATATCAAAAGTCGCTATTGCGTCACGATTTAATAACATCTCACTAAAAACTCCAATTTGACAATTTACAGCCCCGTTGAGGTTCGTAAAATTAATATAACATATTTAATTACGTATTGCATAATGTTATGCATTACGTCATGACGTAATGACTTACGTTTTACAATTTTTGCCTTACACAAAATTCTTCAAAAAAAAATAAAACATTCATTCATTCCACATCAAAAATCGCTATTACGTCACGAACAAATAACATCACACTAAAAACTCCAATTCGACAATTCACAGTCCCGTTTAGGTTGGTAAAATTAATATAACATATTTAATTACGTATTGCATAATGTTATGCATTACGCCATGACGTAATGAATTACGTTTTACAATTTTTGCCTTACACAAAAGTCTTCAAAAAAAAAATAAAACGTCATGGATTTTTAGCCAATTCATTAGGCAATTCATTCCATATTCAAAAATCGCTATTATGTACGTCACGAACAAATAACATCTCACTAAAAACTCCAATTCGACAATTTACAGTCCCGTTGAGGTTGGTAAAATTAATATAACATATTTAATTACGTATTGCATAATGTTATGAATTACGTCATGACGTAATGAATTACGTTTTACAATTTATTTCATTTGTACTATGAATTTATATTCCCCTATTCTCTTTAATTTTAATCTAGCAAACTATTTTTTTATTTTATTTAAACTATTTATTTAATATATTGATTTTTTATTAAGTTTTTCATTATCGTTTTTACAGGAAAACAATGTGTAACAAACATATGATAAAGAATTCTTTTGTTAAAATATTATTTTATTTACATAGCATGTATTTTTGACATATATTTACAATCTGTACGTGATAGAATATATTTTAGACACTGCAAGAAATAAGTTTTTTTTTTTTTGTTTAATACTATAAGGAAATTAGTAATTTTAATAAATATATTTCTTGCAGAAAATTTGTATGTCGGAAAATGGTTTTAATCTTTTTTTATTATTTAATATTTTGTTTTTATTGTTTTTAAATTTCTTATATAATAATGTTGACATACACGAGGTCCGTTCACCAAAAAAGGTTAATTTGTATATTTCTCAAAAAACATTTATTAATTAATTCTATTTTGTCGTCTTCAAAGAGGGGAAGAATTCCTTAGTGCACTTGTGCTAGCGTTTTTTTCCATTCTTCGAAGCAGTTCTCTGTCAACGGTTGGGTCGTTATTGCCTTAATCGTTGCAAAACTCCTTCCTTTTATAGGTATCTTAAACTTTGGGAACAGGAATAAGTGACAGGGGGCCAAATCTAATGAATACGTTGTCTGAGGCATGATTACGGTATTCGTTTAGGCCACGAAATTACTAACAAGCAAGGACCAGTTAGCAGCTGCTTTATCCTTATGCAAATGCCAGGAATTGTTTTTCCACAATTCCGGACAAGTTTTCGTAATGCTTCTCGCAAGAGGTGCATAATTTCAAAATAACACTTCTGATTAACCGCATAACCATGTGGCACATCATAGTACTCGACAATAACATTTATTTATTTTGTACATTTAAAACGAACTTGGCGTGATTTCTTTTTATGATTGACTCTTCTTGGTTCTTCCATTGACTTTGGTCGTTGGTTTCGATGTCATAACTACATAACCATGATTTGCCACCAGTTATGACCTCTTTAAGCACAATTGGATAATTCGAAATGATTTTCATGCCAGCATGTTTGGAAAAATGTTGCGAAAAATAACACCGTAGGGCAACTGCCAGCCGATATGCCGACATTCTCTACAATTTTTTTAGTACTGATTTTCATTTTCTCAAATTTCCATCAATTTTTTGTCATGGTTTTTCCAAGACAAGTGTCGGCATTCATATCTTCTCGACCTCCTTGCAAAAGTAAAAATTTTCCAGGCTCAAAGTACAATCACGCTTAACATTTCAAGTGCTTTTGAGCACTTAATTTTAATATTTGATTCAAATTCAATTTTTCCACAGCTGAAAATTGACCAACAAGAAAAGTACGTCTAATTGGCATGTTTAGTTTTTTCCTCTCTCTTTCTTTTTCTCTGTCCCTTTTTCTCTCTCTGCCTCTCTTTCTGTCTCCCTCTATCTATCTCTCTGTCTCCGTCTATCTATCTGTCTGTCTCCCTCTATCTATCTGTCTGTCTCGCTCTCACTATCTGTCTGTCTCCCTCTCTTTTTGTCTCCCTCTCTTTTTTGTCTCCATTTCTCTCGGTCTCCCTCTATCTGTCTGCCTCTCTCTCTGTCTTCCTCTATCTATCTGTCTGTCTCCCTCTCCCCCCGGGGGCACATTTATGGTCTTATAGTACGTAACAGCTATCTAGATCTGTGCAACTAGGGGTATAAAGGGAACCCAGTCCCCTGAAGACAGGCATAGTTCATTATTTGTCTCTTTAGACATTTAATAGTTCTCTGACTGATCATCGAGGTTGGCCCCTATATGGGAGTATCGTGATGGTTGCGGTTTCGCGGCCCCATAACAGTATAACGGTTTTTATGGTGGCCAGGATCATCTCACTGATAATGACACACAAAATGAATGATCCAGTCCAGTGAGCATGCTAGACATGTGTTCTGGACAGGAGTTGAAGATCTGCAACTCTTTAGCAAGGTGTGATGGTTTGCAGTCCTGCCCTGGAATTATTAAAGTTGCAACTAGGTGGTTCTGTTGCTTAGAATTATGTCTTCGGCTTCCTAGGACGCCTGTATGACGTTCCAAATAATACAATAGTGGTTTGTCCACCATCTGATTAAGGCTACATAGCCATGTGTGGATGTAAACAAATCACACTCTGTCTGTCTCCCTCTCACTATCTGTCTGTCTCCCTCTCTCTCTCTGTCTCCCTCTCTCTCTGTCTCCCTCTCTCTCTCTGTCTCCCTCTATCTGTCTGTCACCCTCTCTCTCTCTCTCTGTCTCCCTCTCTCTCTGTGTCCTTCTCTCTCTCTCTGTCTCCCTCTCTCTATCTCTGTCTCCCTCTCTCTCTGTCTCTCTCTCGCTCTGTCTTCCTTTCTTTCTTAACTATAACTTAATTTCCAAACAAGTGTACCAAACAAGTGTACCAACATTAAAAAAAAATCGTTAAGCACATTCAGGTAACCCAAGAAATTCTGAAATTCACCTATTCGATACGATATGTATGTACACTAGTATTACATGTGCATGCGTGATAAGATTTACGTCAGTACCTAGCTATGTAAGCCATAACCTGACGGTGGATCAAACCACTGTGAATGATATGTAGCGTCACCCATGCCCTAGGAAGCATTCGGATATCTCTACCTCTAGTCACTCGTAGTCGCAACTCCGAGAGCTCAGAGCAGACTCTCATAAAAACATTTTGTCAAAATTAGTCATCGATTACTGTGACGATAAGAAATTTACGTGAAATTTGTGGGAAACACTGTGCCAACAAAATGCCTTTTTTATCGTGTAGTGAATGATTTCGAAGAAAAAGGGTCTGTAGGTGATAGGCCCAAGCATAGACCACAACGTACTGCAAAATCGGCTGAACACATTACTGCTGCTCAAGAAAGTCTTCAAAGAACAACTTTGACCACAATTTTTTAAAGAATTTGCATTTGTTTCCATATAAGATTCAGTTGACACAAGAGCTTCTTCCACAAGACCATTTACGCCACATATGCCAATAGGATGTTACAGCTCGCCCATGACAACCCCGACTTTCATGAAAAATCTTAATGAGTGACGAGGCACATTTTCATTTGAATGGATAGGTGAATAGAGAGAATAGTCCGTTTTGCGGAATGGGAAACCCTCAGATTACTCAACAGTCACCTTTGCATCCATTAAAAGTGACACTCTAGTTTAAATGAAAACGGCGTAATTTATTTGGGAGGATGAATAAAACAAAATTTGAGAGAAAATACAAGGTGTCCGTCAGGAAGGTATACTACTTTGGTTGTTTGTTTATAACGTTCATATCTCACCCTACTCTAAACTTATTTTTGGAATAGCTGTTGCCTAATTTTCCTGCACAGGATGATATAATTTCCCAACAACCGAAGTACCTATCCGATAGAATAGTTTTTGTGATATCATAACATGGCAGAAATCTAATCTAGAGGAAATACAAGAGTCGGCCATCTCAAGCACAGTTCTTCATTTATGCAGCCAGTTTTTGTGGAACTCTGTGCCATACAATATTCAGAAACTTGGCAACGCTTGTTTATATAAAATTTATTTAAATTTATTAAAATTATTTTAATTATTTTACTGAACAATATTTTTTATTTTATTGTTATTTCATTTTTCATCTTGATGGTTGTATTAATCATGGAAATATGTTATTTATTATAGTGTTACCACCATAGAAATTTGTTTCATTGGAGTTGTATATGTTTTCTAATTAGTTGTAGAATACACTAGCACTGTAATTTATGAGATATCCAGATGAATAATAAATAAATCTAATTTTTTCTAGGGGACCGGGGACCCCCCCCCCCCTCCCGGGCCACACAGTCGTGCTTAACAGTATAGCTTCTGCGGGTAACAGGTAACACTAGTCACTTAGACTGGCAGGAACCTGACCAGCGAATTACCAGCTGCAACCACGGCAACCACAGTAGCCCGTGGCTCGGTACGGCCCTGCTTCGGTTTTGAGTGAAGGCGTAACCTGGTGGCTGTGGTTTATACTCAAACCGTTAGAAGGGTGTCTCCGGCTCTCAAGCAAGGATTTGGGGCACGGCTCTGCTTCTAACATTTTTCACTTGGGTTGTGTTATGCGCCTCGAGGGCGTTGCTGGATGCATTGTATTCACCCAGTGGTAAGACCACCAACAGATTAATACCAACACGGTCAGGTATCAAATTTTCCCCGAGAGACCAATTAATTTTATTTTTTTTTCACTTTTTATTAAGAGAGTAAGAGGGGCAGGAAGAAATTTTTATTTGATGTCTTGTTAATCGTATTTTCCTTAAACTATTTTTTAAAAAAAATCATGAGGCCGTTGAAGCTTAAGTTGTTAAGTGAAATGCAACAGATTTTCTGGTACGCTGCAATCTACCAAAATTTTACTATTTTCTTTGTAATCAATTACAATTTAAAACGAACTTAAGCCTTACTAAAACGTAATAATTTATTCATTATTATTGTTCTACTGTAAACTATTCCCAAGTTAAAAAATAACTGAAATTTTCGTTTAGTGGTAATATTTTCAGATTAAAGAGTCTATTGAAAATACAACAAAACAAAAAAAAAATTTTTTTTTCTTCAACAAATTTTTAGTTATTTTTAAGCTCAGAAATTAAATTGATTTTCCGAATTTCATTACATTTACAATTTTCAACATTAAGTTGTAGTTACGAGAGACGAATAAGATGAAATAAAAATCCATATAAATGGCTAAAAATTACCCTTCCAACAAACAAAAATAATAATAGAAGTATACTTTTAGGCGATATTTGATATTTTTTTTTTAATTAATAAACTAGTTTAATGTAAGTTAATTTGCGCTAGTTTCTTTTAATAATAAATATATTATGATGTTTTTATAAAATATTCATTATTTAAAAATTATTTTAAATGTATTACTGTGGGAGAAAGCACATTCACATGACATTTTTGCTACTGCTTGTGCAGCTGATCACTGGATTTCACCCCAGATTTCAATTAACTAATTAACTAACTTAAGACAATAGACAAGTTTGTTTTAGTTTTATAATATTCTAACACCAGGGGATGTCTAAGTTTTAAATTGAGTTAAAAATATAACAATTTATTTAAAATCAATTTTAAAAAAATTTGATGAAAACCCGACTAAAAAGGACAAATAATAGCGTCAAAATTTTTATCGCTAAGTGATGGCACTATTCAAAGAAAGCAAATCAAGAAATAAAGTGTTTAATGCAGTGATGGGCGAACTACGGCCCGCGGGCTACATCCGGCCCGCAAGAGGTTTCAATCCAACCCGCCGAGCGTTTTTCAAAAAAAATTAATCACCAAGCGATGGACCAGCGATGGATTAATCAGCAATCAATCAGTAAAAGTGTAAATCTCGTGACGTAAAGAATAAATTGTGAAGTAAAATTATAAAGTTGCCAACGTACAGTTTTATTTGTGTAATTAAAATAATAAAGTGTATTTTTAAATACCCCCATAAATGTCAATCGAAGATAGAAAGAGAAAATTTGATTCGGAATGTCGAGTATTTCAAGAAGAGTGGACATGGAAGTACTTCTTTATGGAATATAACCACAAACCTATTTGACTTATTTGCCAAGAACCGGTAGCTGTATTAAAAGATTATAATCTCACTAGGCACTTTAATTTAAAACATCTTGGGTTGAAATACTATAAAATAACAGATGAAGACAAGAAAGTTCATTCAGAGGAATTGAAAAGAAAATATCTAGTCAGCAAATGGTTTTTAAAAATCAAAGAAGTGTCCAGCGATCCACGATCCACGTTAGCTGGTCACATTGTTGCCTCTAAAATAGCAAAAATTAACAAACCGTTTTCTGCAGGAGAATTTATTAAGGATGTGTTAATTAGCATTGGAAAAGTATTATGCCCAGAAATGGTAAAAGATTTCGAATCTAAAGGCCTGTCACGTAGAACGGTCACAAAAAAAAATTGAAGCGATTTCTTCTAATTTAACCAATCAACTCGATGAACGTCTTAAAAAGTTTAAGTATTTTTCAGTCACTATGGACGAGAGTGTTGACAGGAGTGATACAGCCCAACTGCTAATTTTTATCAGAGGAACGATGAATAACCGAAGAACTTGCTTGTTTGAATGAATTTAGAGAGGGGATGGAATTTATTCTCTTAATGCCCCAATTTCCAAATTAATTAATTTAACAACTGATGGAGCACCTAACATGGTGGGAAAAAATACGGGGTTTGCAGGAGTTTATAAAAGGCAGAAGCCTGAAAGCGAGACAATGTTTTTACATTGTTTAATCCAGCAAGATGTTCTTAGGAAGGCTGCCTTGGATATTAACCACGTACTTAATATTATTTTAAAATTAATTAATACCATTCGAGCCACAGTGGTTTGTTACATCGACAATTTCAAGAGTTTTTATCGGAAGTTGATGCAGAATTTTCAGATGTACTTTATTACACAAAGATCAGGTGGCTGAGTTGTGGGCATGCCTTCTCGAGAGTTTGGAGTCTTCTCGAAGAAATTAAAGTTTTTCTAAAAACCAAAACTGAAATTTGGGATGAGTGGGAAATATTGGAGGATAAGAATTGCTGCATCGAGAGTCCTTTTTTCACGGATTTTCTCCAGCACTATAATAAACTGAACAAGAAGTTACAGGGAAGAAATCAATTTATAGATGAAACTTGGAGCAGTTTGAGGTCTTTTAAAAGTCAATTGTTGATTTTTTCTAAATGTTTGGGAAAAAATGATTCGACTCATTAATTCTTTGATGCCTGTGAGTGAAGAGAAGTATTCAGAATTTGAGGCCAGATTTGCTGACTTTAAAAAAATCCAACCATGTTTAGATACTTTTTCAATGCATTTTAATGTTAATCCTGAGAATGTTCCATCTGATCTACAATTGGAAATTATAGAATTGCAATGTAATAATAATTTCAAACAGCTATTTTGTTGAAATTCCAAAGCTAATTAATCATGCGCAGAAAATTATGGCAATGTTTGCTTACTCATATTCAGGTGAACAGGCCTTTTCAGTCATGAAATGCAGACAGAAAAAATTCAATAAGAAACCGATTGTCAAACGAGAGTCTTTTTAATTTATTAAAAGTCGCATCCTCCCAGCTGGAACCAGATTTTTAGGAAATTATGTCAAGTCAGAAACCCATCCATGCTTCCCATACATCTGGAAAATCTTAAAATCATAATAAACCGTATCTTATAAAATGTTTATGTTATTTTAAAATATTACGTAATATAACTAATAAATATTTAGCTTAAACCGAACTTTTAATTGAACAGCAACCCCATAATTTTTTTTATGAATGACCCTCTTAGTTTTTTTTTTTTTAATTTAATGGCTCGCCGCAAGATGTTTTTTAATTTATTGGCCCGCCACCCAAAAAGTTCGCCCATCACTGGTTTAATGGAATCAAAAAAAAAGTTTCAAATTGAATTTAAGCAATTTTCTGACATCCATTCCATTGCAGTTGTCAAATGCACTTAATAAAAATTTCCACTTTTTAGGGTTTTTTTCTTGGAGATTTTCCTTATTGTTTTGGATAATTTTTCGTTGGCTACTATATATTATTCATTTTGAAATGGGTCACTTTGTGTGTGGTCGTTTTCAAAATGTACAAAGCTGAAGGGAAAAAAAATGAAGCAACGTATCAAAGAGCAACCAATACAATAAGCCACAATACCAGAATACAGAGATAGCAATTAGAAATAAAAATAAAGTCAAAATAAATCCAACTAATTGTAAATAAGTTTATAAATTAAAGAAGAAAAAAAAATAATAAAATGACAACTGGAATAGTTAACTAGAGTAGTTACCATACATTAGACGTTGGGGCAAAACCTCTCATATACTTTCCTTCTAAACTATGTTTGTATGCATGTATGTGCTCTCAAATGTGCTTGAAACAAATTTGTAATTATTGTGTGCGTGTAAGTGTGTACACATAAGCATATTATACGAATCAATCTGAAAAGTTGTTTTTTATGAAATTTATTTAATATAAAAATAAAGGCTTTAATAAACGTTCTTTTATTGCAAAATATTGACTCGATTTAGTTAGGCGAATATTCGCGTTTATACACAAACTACACTATGATAACATTATCACTTAAACGAATAAAAGCTGCTGTATCAACTGTTCTATCTTCACTTGATCACGATGATCACAACAATTTTTATACGACTACACGGACTGACTCTCATAAGCGACATGGGTTTTTATACATTGCTTTGAGGAGTTCGACAATTGAGCCGTTGATTGTGAAAGTGAGACAACTCCATTTTATGTTATTAACAGTTATTTAATGATTTGCATTTGAAGGATTAATAGATTTATTTGATATTTTTTGTGGTCTTGTGGTTATCCAGATTAGCTGCAAAATTAGTATGGGCCAATGGAGTTGTCTCATTCTCAAAATCAATGATTTGATAAAATCGTTGAAGATGTTTAAAATATTCATGATAAATGGTAATACATCTTTATATAAGGTCCGCCAGTTAACTTTTTTTTAAATGCTATAAACAAACCTACACAGCTTCGACTGTGTGGCATGTAGCGCTTTCCTGTTGAAACCAAATGTTGCCAATATCCCCCTTTTCAATTTTTGATCGCCTTTGACTGTAACGGCCACTCCTGAAAATGGCCCAATTATGCCGCTGGACCAAAATCCGCACCAAACAGTGACGCGTTTTAGGTGCATCGGGTTCCCAATGTATGCGTGCGGGGTTTCTGGGCCCCAAAGGCGGCAATTTTGCTTGTTTACATACCCACCAAGATCAAAATGAACTTCATCTGAAAAGATGATTTTTTTTTTTTGAAAATCGCCATGTACTGTAAGTCGATCGCAGGCCCACTTAGCGAAGTGTTGTTCAAGCGTATAAACAGCCATATTCGTTCAGCGGAAGGATAAAACTAATTATCTGTCAAATCAAACATAAGCTAAGTGTTACCATTCACGAAGTAAGCACTAGTTGAGAAAAAAAAACGTTAAATTGCGGACCCTATATTTTTCTTTAGTAATAAAAAGGTGATCATTTTATTTCTCCGAATTTACTTGGCCTGCCGCGTTTTGGTGATAAATCAGTAGTTTTAAAATGAGCATCTTTTACCATCGACGATTTTATAAAACAATTTACATGACTCATTTCTCAATAATCTTATCCA
Source organism: Trichopoda pennipes (assembly GCA_030448955.1). Classification (NCBI taxonomy): domain Eukaryota; kingdom Metazoa; phylum Arthropoda; class Insecta; order Diptera; family Tachinidae; genus Trichopoda; species Trichopoda pennipes. The sequence continues at coordinate 3,972,999 of JASKUP010000021.1, read as the reverse complement.
AAAAAAAAATATTCAACCAATTGGAGCAATTGCTCCATCATTATTTTTTGTTCGTTTTAAAACTCCCTCCTCCAGAAGTTTGCTAGCATAAAAGTCGTCACTTTGCATTTGATGAACCAAAAATGGTTTACGTTTGTTTTTTGTAGTAATTGATAATAATCCTAAGGAATATACAGGAAACTAAATTTTCGAATAGTCATTTCTACAACTCAATGGACTTATCTCACTTGCAAAATCAACACATTTGTAATTTTTGCTGTCCAAATAAATTTTCAATAACAAATTTATGCTGATAATGAAATAATATTGACTGTTAATCGATTAAAAATATAACATTGTGTTAATTTGTAATAAGATTCAGCTTTAATTATTTTGTTTTTACAAAGTGGAGTTGTCTCACTTTCAAAATCAACGGCTCAATTAACTAAAAAAACACTTTACAACTCCTCGCATTTACTACGTCTGCTGTCGTGATCATTATTGTAGTTGGATTGGTTGTATGTCTTCTTTTTTTTTGGTTTTTTTTTTTTTTGTTTTCTTATCTTAGTTCATGGATTTTAAATGTAGCCTGTTGTATTATGTATAAGACTACTACAACATTATCACATATAATAGTGTTTTTTACCATAGTGTCGTTATCATTATTTAGTGTAGATGCTTGTTTGGTTGTGTGTCTTCTTTTCTGTGTTAGTTGTTTTTATTTTCTGAATGTTAAACTTAGTTCGTGGAATTTTACTCTAGCATGTTGTTGGTCTTGTTTTATGTTTATAAAATTTTTTTATAAATACACACAATAACACGTTTCGCTTAAGTTTTTTTATTGATAATTTATATAACTTAAATTTATAACTTAAACTAAGCATCTTCGTAATAATATGAATAACGAGATTTAGGTTCGAAGACAAGGTGTTCAAAAAAATTTTTTTTGCTATACAAATTAATAATGTCAATCTAGAAAACATATAGCATATATATCACATATGGTTTGTGTCAATTATAAGAAATATGATATTTTGTGGAGTAAACATTTTCTTTATAATTAAGTATTCCATAGACGCCCGAGCGTTTTTTCAATCACCATGTCGACTTCTGTACTTAAAAAAGATGTTTTCTTTCATGTAAAGAAAACAGCTGCTGAGAATTATCAATTGTCAGTAGAAACTTACGGCCAACACACATTAAATCAAAAAAAAATTGTGAAACATGGTTTGCGCGATTCAAAGGTGGTCATTTCGACATAGAAGACAAGCCGACAAAGTTTAAAAATAAGAAATTGGAAGCATTTTTCAACGAAAATTGTTCTTAAGTGCAACTAAAACTTTCGTTATCCTTGGAAGTCACACGACAAGCCATTTCCCTACGTTTAATAGCATTGGGATTCATTCAAAAGCAAGCAAACTAAGTACCATATGAACTGAAACCGATATACATTGAAATCCGATTTTTTATGGCGGAAATGATGAGCGAATGCTACAAAAGGAATTCAAAAAAAGGACACATTGTGATAATCCCAAGCGCAAAATTTCATACGCAAAGCCCGACCAGCTAAAGTGAAACGCCAAAGTATAATATTCATGATGCCTAGGTAATGCTCTGCATTTGGTGGGTTCAAAAGGCTATTTGGTATTACGAGCTGATAAAATCGGGTTAAATGATCACAAGGGACTTGTACCAAAGACAATTGATTTATCTGAAGACAGTACAAGCAGTGGATATAAACCTGTACCACATTTTATAACTATATCACATGTTTGTAGCATATGATGTCTAAATATCAATTTTTTTGTCTAAAAAAATTAGAATTTCCCTTCCGTCAACAGCAAGTCCCCGGCTGCAGCGCCATTTTGGCAAACACTAGTTTTAACAGTTCATATTTGCGAGACGTAAGGTAGACATGTGCCAAATTTATTATCGATAAACCAACGTGTTTTAATCGTTAAAACATTTTATGAAAATCAATCATCGATTACTGTGACGAAGAGAAAGTTACGTGACATTTTTAGGAGAAACAACGTGCCAATAATCGTTTAATAAATGATTGCGAAAAAAGAGGCTCTGTAGGTAATAGGCCCAAGCATGGACCACAACGTAAGATCGGCTGAAAACCTAACTGCTGCTCAAGAAAGTGTTCAAAACAATCAATCAATCTCAATTCGACGCTTTGCTCAGGAGCTTGGTGGTTTTCAAAGAACAACTTCGGCCTCAATTTTGCACAAGGATTTGCTTCTTCCTTCTTCTACAAGATCATTAACGCCTCCATATATATGCCAATAGGATGTTACAGCTCACCCATGAGCATCCCGATTTTCATGAAAAAATCATAATGAGTAACAAGGAACATTTGCGTTTGAATGGATGTGTAAATAGAGTAATCGATTCTGGGGAATGGGAAACCCTCAAATTATTCAACAATCACCTTTGCAACCATTAAAAGTGTTAGTCTGGTGGGCAATTTGGTCAGAGGGCATGTGGTATCAACAAGACGGTGCGACATCGCATGCAGCCAGGATTATTATGGAATTACTGCGAGACCTCTTTCCATAACAAGTTTTATCGAGAAAGGGTGATGTTGATTGACCTCCACGGTCGTCTGATTTGACTGTTTCGGACTTCTTTTTGTGGGGACATCTGGAAAGCAACAAACCAGTAACACTTGATAAACTCAAACAAAGTTTTCGGGATGAAATTAAAAAAATACCCCGTAAAATCGAGTCAAATCGAGTCGCGCCAATTTCTATCGTTTCTACTTGATGCGCTGCAAAGTGTTCTTTTCAAAAACCAAACTGTTCTTTTGGTATAAAACTTTAAAGTTTCAAGCCTAAAAAATGCCAGGTGGCTGGCATTCTACTTACCTGAATAGATACGAACTTAACAACAGAACTGCGGCTTGGAAACGCTTGCCTTCGACTACAAGCCAGCCAGTTAGGACAGGAGATATCAATATTATTTTATTTACTGGCGGGGAAGAACTAAACAACATAATACCTAAAAAATTTCATTGAGTGATGATAGACAACTTTATAATTACTTCTCAGACAGCCTCTCTTTTTTTTGGTTTGCTTTTTTTAATGAGTTTTCTCATTTCTTTTGCACTTTTAACACTAATCACAAAATTCCCTTTCTAGAAATGCTGGGTATGTACATATATATATATGTGTGTGTGTGTGTGTGTGTGAAAATTAATTTTTTTTTCTTACTCAAACATATATCGATTTGCGAAAACAACAACAAAAACAAACACCCAACGACCCAGAACAATGTTAAGCCATTGGCCACAAGCCAATAAATTTTAGCTTTTGATGTGTTTATGAATGAACATTTGGACTTTTTTTATGTTGCGAAACGTATAGCTTTACGATTGAATGAATGCGTTATAATATACAAAAATTATATATTTTTCCATATCGAGTGTTGTTATAGAGCTATAAAAATTGAAGTTGGCAATACTTTTTTAACTGGCCGTCTATACATTTTGTCAGCTGTTAAGTGTTAAAATTTATAGAGTGACGCCTGAAGAACACTTTCATGCAACCTGTGCAAATTTCTTTTAAAAATCATGGTGCTATTCGAAATTCATATCGGGCGCTACGTCCATTATACGTTCAATATAATAGTCCATCAGAACAATTAATTCGCTTAACACTAGGGAGGTTTTCGCACTATGCTTATTCTAAATTATAATACGCATTGTTGTGCAGTCCGTACAGAAGAAGTCATTACTGCTGCAGAGCGTAGCGTAATGAAAGGCCCGAATCAGTTTATCCGCCATCGTCCACAGGAATTGTATGTGTGTCCATTCACTTTACGTAAGATTATGGAGCAAAAACCCTGGTTTGCGTGCTTGCTATATCCGGCTCGCGCAAGAACTCTTGCTATACCATCAGCTAGCAAGTCTTCGATTCAGAGAATGGGCCCAAAAAACAAGATTACTGTTAATCCCGGTTTCCATAAGTGAATTTTGTTTAGCAATTAAACCCACTTTTGGATATGTCAAGAAAGCCAGCTATCATATTTTAAGTGATGATAATCTTTAAATGTATGTTGAGACCTCGTTACATCCAGAGCAACTGACTTTATGGACTGTGTAGAATCAATACTCCATACTTCTTTAAGAACGATGCTAGTTAGAACTTTACAATCAATGGTGATCGCTATAGAGTCATGACTTTGTCGGCTTTGTCGTTTATACGTTGAACAATCATGATCTGCAGAAGCTGCGGTTTCAACAAAACCACGCAACTTGTCACACAGCTCATACCACAATTCTTTTAATTGAAGAAAACGTTATAGTTTCATGTGAATTGTCCTCCAATATCATGAAACTTAATGATGCGTGATAAGATTTACGTATGTAACTAGGTCTGTAAGGCATAACCAGATGGTGGATCATACCACTGTGGATAAAATGTAGCGCCATCCTCGCCCTAAAAGTCCTTCAGATACGTATATCCTCCGGTCACTCCTAGTTGCAATTTCAAAAACTCGAAGCAGGCCAACGCCCCCACTCCTTACTGCAGAGTTGGAGACTATTCAACTCCTGGTCCGAACGCATGAAGCTTAACATAATTTAAGAACACGACGACAATCCTGCTCACTGGACCTGGACCATTCATTGTGTTCATTGTGAATGATCCGACCCACATAACTGTAACGAGGACCTCGAAACCACAACCGCCACGATACAACCGAAAGGCTGGCCTTAATAATCAGTCAGAGAACAGCTAAAAGTTTAAAAAGGCAAATAGCTGCACTCTGGGGCTCAATTGATTTCCGTGGAAATATAGTGGATTGTCCAGTTGGCTCCTGCTAGCCATGAAGGGGACTGGGCTACCTTTTACGCCCGCAGACAGATGTAATGACAACTGTGTGATTAGATTTACATCTGCGCCAGGCCATGAAGCCTTAATCAGATGGTGGACAAACCACTTTGTATAATTTGGAACGTTATACATACGTCCTAGATACTTACTGACTATGTAAGTCAGGCGCGGATGTAAAACAAATCACACTCTGTACCCCTGCTGGGGACTGGGCTCCCCTTTTTCCCTCAGTTGCACAGGTCTAAGTTGTTGCTATCTCCAAAGACCATATATATGTGCCCCAGGTGGGTAACACATGTAATGACGGTGAGATTCCGTCAAGACATATCAATGTACCCCCGGGGGGGACTTAACGATGCTAGACTATTCTTTGTGGGGGATATGTAAAGTCGCTAGTCGAATCCGAAAATCCCAAAACGATGGACCACTTGGAGGACAATATTCGGTGCATTATTGTCGATATATGGCAACACAAATGTTGGAAAAAGTAATAGAAAATTGGACCTCCAGATTAGACCACGTCGAACCCAGTAGTGACGGTTATACGCCAGAAGTTATATTTATTTTTTATGTGTTTCGGCTTGCACGGACACAGTATCCACATTCGGATGTTTAGACAAATTGGTAACAGGAGCACATTGTACTGGCAGTGTCGCCGAAAAAGCAGGAATGTATGCTTTTATTTTTAATTCTTTTCTGTTCAATCCATAACCGGAATATCTGGATTCATCGTGTCAAGTTAGGACCGCCACCTAGGGGCACATGCGTGATTTGATTTACATCTGCACATACTAGGTAGTCATAATCAGATGGTGGTCAAACCACTTTGAATGATTTGCAAACGTTATTCACGCTCTAGAAGGCCATCGTATACGTTTATCCCCCGGTCACTCCTAGTAGCAATTTCGAAAGCCCGAAGTAGGCCGCAGCCTGCACTCCTTGCTAAAGAGTTGGAGACTTTCCAACACCTGGTCCAGAACGCATGAAGCTTAATATAATTAAAAATACGACGACGTTCATACTCACTGGACCTGAACCATTCATTGTGTTCAGGGTCACGATACTCCCATATAGGGGCCAACCTCAATAATCAGCCAGAGAACAGCTAATTGTCTAAAGAGACAAGTAGTGAACTCTGCGAGCGTACTCATTCCCCTGGAAATATGTGGATTGTCCAGGTGACTTCTACTAGCCTTTGAGCGGCCTGGGCTCCCTTTTACCCCGCAAGACACCATTTTAAATGGAATTGTAGGTTCCAAAAAGACTATCATGTGCCCCCGGGGTGAACCTAGGGGCACAATTAAATGTCTTAATGGAATCCCACCATTAAAACATGTGTTGTGTGAGGGAAAATGGAGTGCAGTCCTCTAAAGTTTGGCAGGAGCTAACGGGGCAACTTCAGCTGTATTTCCACTGCAATCAGTAAGCCCCAGAGTTCAGCTGTTGCTGTTCTCTGACTGATTACTGAGGTTGGTCCCTTGGGGAGTATTGTGGTGGCCTCATAAACGATCAAGGGGCCAGGATCATCTCACTTTTGACCAAGATCACAGGGTAAATAATCCGGATCCTATGAACATGCTATGACATGTGTTCTTGATTAGAAGTTGGAAGGTTTCGAACTCTTCAGGAAAGAGTGGTGGTAGTGGCCGTGCTTCGTGCTCCCGAAATTTCCACTGGGAATGATCTGTCGTATAGTATTATGCTTCGGCTTCCTACCGCGTTGGTGTACCCTACATATCATCCATAATGGTTTACTTCACCATCATGTTATGGCTCAGACGGCGCGGTACTGATGTAAATCTTATCACGTTCTGTCCAGTTAGGTTTTGCATTGAAATTTCTGGCTTTATAAAAGAAAACTATACACCATTTCCAAGTATCCGAATTATAAGAGTATTATAACGACTTTTGCACACTGTGTTTAGCGTAAAACTTACATCACTTTCACTAGTTTCATTAAAATAGTGACAATAGTTTGTTTTGAATTTCTCAAGAAACCAGGTTTTTAGATCCTATTTTTGGGACGACATGACCACAAATGTAACAAACCAATTCGGAGAAATTGGAATATATCAATGTGGATATATTCCAAGTTGTTTTGGTTTTCAAAAGTGATATTTATTACGCAGCCATTAAATTATTATTGCAGCCAACCTGTTAAAACGAATAGCGCAGGGACTCTTATATTTGGGGTTATTTTCACCAGAAATTTTTAGAATTGAGTCCCCCAAGTCAATGAGCTGATAAAATGTGTGCTGTGCAATATTCGAAACACTTAAACATTTAAAGCAATTTTAGAACTGACCACTCGCTAAAATTTTAAAAATTTAAGTTTTAAAAATTGTTGATTATTATGAATTTGTTTGGCAAACATTTTTCATTTAAAGATTATTTACAAAAAAAAATGTGTTTATACATTTTTCTCTTCCTTAAGATGCCACCCAAAGGTGTGGTGAAATATACAAAGAAGAAATTATTTGAGAAAAGTGAAATCATTCTTTAAGGAAATGAAAAATACTTCAGCACAAAATTAGAAAAATTAAAAAATTCATCATTTTATTAGTCCAAAGCAAAGAAATTAAAATATTGAAATTTTAAATAAAATTATTTTAAATTTAAAAAAAAAAATTAATCAAAAACCTCACAATTAATGGCATCAAAGAAATTTATATCTTCTAAAGAATTCTCATAAACAATCATGAAACGTGACTCATTAGGGTTTAAAAAAAACCCCTGTTGCTTGTTACTTATAAGAAGGGTACATAAGTTTCGGCGCGGCCCTGTTACTTTTTAGTTTTCTTTGTAGTTATTTATTTTATTCCTTTTTTCTTAACATAAAAATCCTTATCTTTTTGACTTAATATGACGTCTAATAAATATTTTATTGTTATTCCTTAAATGCTTTCCACTACATTAGTTTCCTTAAAAAGGATGCTTAAAAAAATATTCTTTTAAAAGAAAATATTTCTTTATTTTTACTACACACATGACTCATCGTTTGCAAAACGATAGTTATGACGTAAAACTCTTACGTTCTGCTAAATTCAACTGTTAAACGCCACAAAGTACAACATTAAACTTGACATAACTTTAATATCTTTCTTATTTTCTGTATACATTTGTGCAATAAAATCATTTTTATTTTTGAATTTATGATAACGGAATAGTGCTGGCGTTATGTTGTATGCTAAGATATCATACCAGATTTTGTAAAACTTAAATATTTTGAGATTTTCTTTCAAATTTAGCTACGGGCAAGCAACCAGGCAAGACTCCTTTTAAGTAAGTTAGAATTTTATTCAACTTAATTAAAACAGTCTTGGGGAATAGGTTCAGCTCAGTTAATCAAAGTCAGAAATTTATTCGACTTCAAATTAATTGAGGATACCTAAGATTTTTGGCCAAGCATGTATTCGTCTAGGTGACGGAGGACAGAGCAAAGTCGTGCTTGGTTTAGCCAGGCCAGAATTTTATTTGCCCTTGGTGAACAGTAGACCAAGACGTGAAAAAGACTAACACCAATTTAGACGTGAAAGGGTTGTCTCAGAATATTATTCGTGACAACCGTAACTACCCGAAAATTGGTGAAGGGGCAAACTGTTCTGCTCAGGCTAGACCAGAGTCTTATTCGCTCCAGTGTGAGAGGCAGTCAGCTGGCCGACGGTGAGAGCAGGTGTCGACCTGCAGGAACTCGTGAAGGCCGCGAAACGATAGAATCGTCATTGGCGCACTAATTAGTGCAGTGTAGAGTAATTTTTAACTAAATTTAAGAATTGAAATGAAATTACTGTAAGAAAAGCAGCGCCACTCAAGCCCTAGAAGGCCGAAGTCTAATTTCAGCTACCACCACTCCTTGCTGAAGAGCTGGAGACTATCCAACTCCTGTCCAGAACACATGTCTAGCATGCTCACTGGATCTAGGATCATTCCACCAGGTAGGTGTTATTAAAAGTGAAATGATTCTGGCCACCATATAAAACTGACCTGTTATGGGGCCGCGAAACCACAACCACCACGATACTTCCGAAGGTCCAACCTCAATAATCAGTCAGAGAAACAGCTAAATGCCTAGAGAGACAAATAGCGGAAACTCCGCGGGCTACTGATTCCCGTGGAAATAACGTGGAGCTTCTAGTTGTACCCCTGCTGACTTCAGGGGACTGGGCTCCCTTATACCCCCAGCGGCACAGGTCTAGATAGTCAAGTATTCAAAGACCGATAAATGTGCCCTCGGGGGGAGTTAAAATAAAATAAAATTTATTATTGAAAAAACAAAATGTTTCACTCGTGTTTTGTGTTATTGGAAACTAAAATTTTTGCAATCCACCCTGGACGTCACCAGCTCTATCCCAGCTTTTTTTTTTTTTTTTTTTTTTGTTAAAGAGAAATAGCACTTCAGGCAACAATGGCTATTTAGTCAAGTACCGTGCTACATTCTTTAGGAAAGGAATAGAGAAGAGATGAAACAGGTGGTGAAAGTAGAAGGATAGTCGGAAATTAACTGTCGTATAAGACAGCACAGCGACCAGTTACCATGCCTGCATCACTGAGCAGCCCCACCGACAGTCAACTTTTTTATTTTTGTAGTGAAAAAAAAACCAAGGTCTTCGTTTGGAATCGAACCCACAACTTCCAGACTAACAAGCTAGCACACTATCTGCTAGACTACAGGGGTACCTTCTGTCTAATAAACAATACGTTTTAGCTTATTTTGATTCAATTTCACTTACAAACACCACACTTGATGAAAGCAGCAACTGATTCACCTGATTATTACTTTTATTTTTATCAACATTTTTAACTGGCAACAGTGTGAGAGCTTGGCGATAGAAATTGGGTAAGGTGGAAAAATCGGCTGTCAAGAAATGATGTGATACTGATTAAAGTCAGCAACAGGTCGTTTGGCACTAATATGACGGTGGTCTTACCACTGGGTAATTGTAATGCTTCTACATACGTCCCTAGGTCTATAGCAGCTATTTTGTTGAGCACAGCAAGCAGGGCCGTGAGTGTGGACTCTTTGCTCGAGAGCCTAAGACTATCCAACTCCTTGTCCTTTGGACATTAAATATTACTATTTGTAACATCTCTTCGGAGGCTGTCAAAACCCAACCGATTTTACCGCAGCCACCACGTTATGCCACGAAGGGCCTCACCAATAACTAGAACAGGACCGTAATCCTGCAGACAACTGGTTTCCATGGATATCCGTGTATTCATGTCAACTGGTCGGACCTGTAGAAGTAATTTTTCAGCTTCAGGCTGCGCGATTGGTGCCGCCGCTTTTAGTGAGAACACGTCATTACAATGGCAGTTATATAAAGACTGTTGTTGTCAATAATTGCAAATTACAATTTTGCTACAAATATGCGTTACGTACTTTGAAACAATTTTCTTTTACGATTATAATTATGTTAGCGGACCACCTTTCCGAACCCTGATAAATTTCGTAATTTTCTTTTCAAAAATTCTCGTATGTAAATTTTCTTTGTTATATTTTGGGAACTTTTAGTTTGTTATCTACCAACCGTATCCACAGAAATTTGACAATTTTTAAATATTTTAACTTGGTTACGACGTTACGTAACGATAAAGTATAAATACAGGGCAGGTATAGTACTTTGTTTTTAATTTTTTAGAGCGAATGAATCTTATATTGATAAATGTTTAATTTACAATAATATCGGCAATTATGTATGGAATACAATATCAGATAAATTTCCGCCTCTGTTAGTCTCACAAATGCTGGTCCTTTTGAGCACATTTTTCATTAAATTCTCACACATTTCGCGCGGTATTTCATTAATTTTCACACAAATATTTTGCTTGAGTTTCTCAGGCGTTTCTGATTCGTTTGGATAAACCTTTTTTTTTTAGATATCCCCACAAAAAGGAGTCTGGAGCAATGAAATCTGGCCACCGTGGAGGGCAAACAACATCACCATTTCTTAAAATAACTTGTGGTGAAAAGATGTCTCGCTGTAGTTCCATTGAAATCCTGACTGTATGCATCGTGGCATAGTCTTGTTGATACCACATGTTAATCAAGTCCAAAGCATACAGTTGTGGCGTTAAAAATTTTTCAATCATACCGCGATATCGCTCCCCACTCACAGTTACCGTTACGCCGTTTTCATTTTTAAAGAAGTAAGGTCCTCCTGACCAAATTGCACACCACTTTTAAAGGATGCAAAGGTGACTGTTGAATAATTTGAGGGTCTCCTATTCCCCAGAACCAACTATTCTGTTTATTCATTCAAATGAAAATGTAACTCGTCACTCATTTTTTTTTCATGAAAATCCGAGTTATAACGAGGGAGCAGTTACGTCCTATTGGCAGAGTAAATGGCCTTGTGTCAACTGAACCATATAAGGAAAAAAATGCAAACTCTTGTACAAAATTGTGGTCAAAGTTGTTCTTTGAAGACCAACCTCCTGAGTACGGCGTCGAATTGTGGTTGATGGATTATTTTGAACACTTTCTTGAGCAGACGTAATATTTTCAGCCGATCTTGCAGTGCGTTGTGGTCCACACTTGAGCCTATTACCTACAGACCCTCTTTCTTCGAAATCATTCACTACACGATACATAGTGCGTTTTGTTGGCACATTGTTCCTCCAAAAAAATTCCACGTAACTTTCTCATCGTCACAGTAATCGATGATTGATTTTGATAAAATTTTTTAACGATTAAAATACATTGGTTTATTCGAATATTTTTCCATAATAAATTTGCCACGTGTCTGCTTCACGACTGCCAAATACGAACTGTCAAGACTAATGTTTATTAAAATGGCGGCAAAATAAAGTGGTATACCTTCCAGGCGCATGCCCTGTATAACTTCTGACATGTGACCGCCACAGCTAGCGTGAACGTAGTGTAATCTGGGGGTAAGATTTTCAATAACTTTTGCCGCCAACAACTGTGGTTGTATATCGGCATTAACATAGCAAATGTTACCCCCTCCAACTGGTCAATCGTTTCAGGCTTATCGATATGGACTAACGACGTCACATATTGTCACACATTAAATCGCGCTATCTTAGAGGCCATTTATAGGGTGCGAAACGTAAATATTTGCAGTTAATAAACGTTTCGCTTAATATATCAATTGTGTCACGAGCTGTGTGATATATTGCGTCATATTGCTGAAACCGCAGCTCCTGCCCGATGTGACTATTTAATTGTCTCTATAGCGGTCACCAGTGCCTATAACTATCTGGCGAGCATTGTTTTTAATGCAATACCTAAAGTAGTACCACCAGCAGTACCACCAGTCCACAAAGCTTACCAAATAGTCAGTTTTTCTGGATAAAACAGTGTCTCAACATACATCCCCCCGAGGGCACGCAGTCTTGATGGATCTCTTCTAGGTGGCACCAGTCGCCTGGGCTAGTCGGAAGCCGATACTGGAATCTCGAGGTCCGACCAGTGGCTTGCTACACACAGTGGTACGGGAACCGGTTGACCGGTTCTGTTCTGCTTGATGGTGAGGCCCCTCGGGAAACAATGCGATGACTGTGGTTTAAATCGGGCTTTGGAGAAAGTTTCGAACGAAAAGAAAGTAAATGTCCTAGTTCCGCTTGGATAGCAAGGCCCTGCTACTGTGCACTCGAAAATTGTGTGCATGCATGTTAGGGCGTGGGTTTTCCCACCCGGTGGGAAAACCACCATCAGGTTATGGCCACATAGCTCGGTTTTGATGTAAATCTTATCACGTTCTACACTTGGAGCTTACCATCGGTTCATCGGTTCAAATACGGCAATTTTGTTTTTTTTTTTTTTGCATATCCATTGAAATAAAAGTAAACTGCAATGCTAAACAAAATTGCTTTGTGAAAATCGAGATGCGCGACAATGTTATTTTGGACCCAATGTGCACAATTTGAAAGAGTTCTTTATGTTAAAATGCCAAACAAAACAAAACTAAATATAAATTACTTGACAGCTGGCTGCCCTTTAACAAAAGCGTTGCCAATTTAAGGTGTTATACCTCTATGAAAAACACCCGTTATAAGAAACTTTTTTTTTTAAATATTCGCTTTCTTTTTTTTTTATATAGAATATAATAATTCCACATAAGATTTCGAAACTTTGAATTTTTTTTTCGTGCCCCACTGTGCATTTCATATAACAAAAATTATTTTCTTTAATTTTTTTTTTGTAAGAATTATTTTCAAATGAATTATTTGAGAATAAATTGCTTTAGTGCAAAAATACGCAAAAATAATCCATGATTTCTGATTTCTGTTTTACCTTTTTTTAAAAATTTATAAAATTTTTTATTATTATTTTTGACTTTTTCCTGTGAAATGCGATGATATTTTTTGCCAGCTTTTGTTGATGCCGTCGTTGATTGAGTTTCAATTTCTTTGATTTGCTGATAGGTTTTTGTAAAAGGCTTTACACAATATTGACAGGGCAATGAAAGAGTTTTCAACTTTATTTGCTGGCGCTGTGCAGCATCCGGTGAGAGTAGTTTATGTTGGCACAGCATGATTACAATATATTTATATTTTATGTGATTTTTTATTTTTTTTTTTTGCGTTTTTTTACAAATTTTATGTTTTTTTTGTGTAATTTCTGAGTTGCTGAGTTTGAAATGTAAAATAGATTCTGGGAAATGTTATTAAAAATATATAAATATATATATAAAATTGATATCATGCGTTTTAATAATAAAAACAAGTTTTCTTTGCTTTTAACTTTTCACCACTCAACCGTCTAAAATTGAAATCGAACGTTTAAAAGAATACTGAACTACTGAGAGAAATGAAATAAATTAGCTTAACTAAACTAAACTAAACACGCTAAATACTAGACTTGTTTCATTTCTATATAAGCGAGGGGCGATCGTTTAATTAATTGCCTTAAATTTATCACACATTTCTGCAGCCAAAACTTAAGAGTGTGTTTCCCCAAAATAACACTATGAATAATCCCAACCAAATGCTAACAAATTAAGCCAAGGAGATTGTGAAACAATTTTAATGCAGCACTTTCCGGCAACGTTTTTAAGTTGAATGGTGAAACCGTTTTAATTAGCAATTGAGAGAATCTGAGCAGGTTTATCATATTTTTCAAAAAGAAAATTACAAAAAATTCGTTTGCGGTCCGTAAATGTTTTAACGCTAAAAGTCCCGACGCTCGTTTTAAGTGACAAAGACAAAGTCAAATGGATTATTCTTTTATTTTATAATTTTGTATTTTATATTTTATATTTTAAATTTAACAGCAGCGTCATCTTTACGTGGCGGCTAATAACACTGAACAAAAAAGTTTTTGTTTCGACGTTGAAATTGGCTGATTTTAATCTATTTCCACGTGTTAAAACCGAAAATGACCATAAAAATTATATATTAGCTCTTGTTTTCAAAATATAGTATGATTACATTATATATATATATATATATATATATATCGTTGGCTTAATATAGAAAAGGCGTATCTACATTTTTTTTTTTAATTCGCGTTCAAAAAAGCCCTAACTCATTCGAAGTTTTTTTTTTTAAAGTTGAATTTAGAGTAGACAAAAAAAAACTAAAAAGAAATTGCCATACATTTTTTATGGTACTCAAAAAATCGCCAAGCTATTCTTATGGTTTTGCTTTTGCATTTACTTAAAAAAAGGGATTTCCCCGAATTTGTCTAGCACAAAAATAGTTTCTGTGCTACGTTGCTTTCGTCGGTGCGTTTTTGTTTTTTGTGTGTCAGTTCAATTAAAGTTTTTGTGTTGGAATGAGTTTTGCTATTGAAAGTTTTAATAACATGAATTGTGCAGAAGAAAATTCTGATTCAGATGATGTTCCGAACAAATCCAAATGGAAACAAAATGTAAATAAAAAAAAAAAGAATGGAAGGTCAGCAATATTTGGGTATATCAAAAAAAGAACTTTGTCAAAAACCTTCTAGGCAATTAGGAGAGCTATGTTCATCACGATTTTGTATAAAAAGTGCGATGAAAAAGTGTTCGATGTTTAATGAGTCCATGCGAAAAGAAATTTTTAGTTTGTTTTAGGAGATGTCCTGGGAGCAAAAGAAGCAGTATGTTGCAGGTCTTACAAGCTTTTCTGAGACAAAAAGGAATACCTCTGAAAATTCGAGACGAAATCAGTCCATATCATATTTCTTGAGTCATAATTCAAACGGATTACAAGTGTGCCGCGAAATGTTTTTTTTTTTTTTTCAACACTAGGAGTAAAGGAAAAGATGGTTCGAAATTGGATTAGCGGTGGCGGTAAACACGGTACACAGTAAATTTGCGCAAAAATGCTAAACGATCATCAGTAACAGGTAAGCACAACAAAAAACGACGTGACTTTCTAGAAAAAATGGCTAGAGGAGTTGCCAAAAATGGAGTCCTATTATTGTAGAAAATATAGCAAAAAGCTTTACTTCGAATTAGGTTTTTTTCTGATATCAGGAGATTTACAAGCTTTATGTCGACGAGTGTGAATCCGAAAAAGAAAATGGAGAAATAAAATTGTCGTACCCAATATTTGCGCAATAAATCCATCCATAAATGGCTCTTCACAACCCTGCTGGGTCTTGGGCCGAGATTGGTATAGAGTTTCAAGCGCTTCGATCTTCTGCGCTTCTTCGCCAGTTTTGAATTTTCAGATCGGCGATATTTTCCTGGACCTGATCTTTCCAGCGGAGCTTTGGTCGCCCCCTTATGCGCGCACCTTCAGGGCCGTATTCAAAAACTTTCCTTGCTGGAGCGTTTTCATCCATTCGAACTGTATGTCCCAGCCACCCCCCGGGGGCACATTTATCGGTTCTTATAGAATACTCGACTATCTGGACCTGTGCAACTGGGGGAAAAAGGGAGCCCAGTCCCCTGAAGTCAGACAGGGAGACAACTGGAAACTCCACTTTATTTCCACGGGGATCAGTGAGCCCCAGAGTTCATTATTTGTCTCTTTAGACTTATAATAGTTCTCTGGCTGATCATTGAGGTTGGCCCCTATATGGGAGAATCGTGGTGGTTGTGGTTTCGCGGCCCCATAGCAGGTCTGTTTTTATGGTGGCCAGGATCATTTCGCTGATAATGACACGCATGGTGAATGATCCAGTCCAGTGAGCATGCTTGACATGTGTTCTGGACAAGGAGTTGGAAAGTCTCCGACTCTCTAGCAAGGTGTGATGATTTGCAGACCTGTACTGAAATCATTAAAGTTGCAACTAGGTGGTTCTGTTGCATAGAATTATAGCTTCGGCTATCTAGGACGCATGTATGACGTTCCAAATTATACAAAGTGGTTTGTCCACCATCTGATTAAGACTTACAGTCAGGCGCGGATGTAAACAAATCACCTCTCTGTATGTCCCAGCCAGCGCAGTCTTTGTACCTTAATGCGCTTCACAATATCAATATCGGCATACAGTTCATACAGCTCATGGTTCATGCGACGCCGAAAGTCTCCGCTAACGCAAACAGGTCCATATATTTTTGGAAGAATCTTTCTCTCAAATACTCCAAGCACGGATTCATCTGCTTGCGCGAGCACCCATGATTCTGCACCATACAGAAGCACAGGCAGTATGAGCGTCTTGTAGAGTATTATTTTCGTATTTGCGCAATTAATAAAGAAATTAAATTATTCGATTTTTAAGCCTAGAAAAGATCAGTGCAATTTATGCGTATCACATAAACCTAATAATATTTCGGATGAGCAATACGAAAAACATAGAGAAGAAATCGAAAAAATGCGTTTAGAAAAGCAAAACGATATAAAAAATGCTGAATCCGGTCTATGTGCAGTATTATGTATGGATGAGCAGGCAGTTAAATTAGTACCTCAACTAAACGCGAGCGCTGCATGTTATAAAATGAAGCTTCAACTACATAACTTTACTGTCTATAATATTGTAACGCATGAATCAGATAATTATGAAGGGGACGAAATGGATGGAAATCTAGTCTCTTCCGTTTTTGCTACATTTATTATTATGCACTTAAGGAATTTTCATGCCCGATCGCCTGAAACCCATCACATTATTATTTACTCGGATGGCTGCTTTCACCAAAATCGTAATACTGTTTTGTCTAACGCCTTGTTGACTTTTTTAAAAGAAACTGAAATAAAAATTGAACAGAAGTATTTAGTAAGTGGCCATACGCAAATGGAATGTGATGCAACCCATTCCCTTATAGAGAGAAAAATAAACAAAAAACAAATAAACTTGCCGTCTCAATTTGTTCAACTAATTAAGGAAGCTAGAAAAGTTCCAGCACCTCTATAAGCTCACCATTTGCGTTATGATTATTTTTTAAATTTCGAAAATAAAAGGTGTTTTTTTAAGCTAGATAGAACTTTAAATTGTAAAAAGTAACACAAACAATGAAATTTTGATGAAACATTTTTTTTATTTGTTTCAGTATACTCTGACAAATCATCATGAATAGACTCTCGCTTGAACAACGCTACGAAATTATCCAAATTTACTTTGAAAATCAGTCGTCGATTCGCGCAACTTATAGACGACTTCGTAATTTTTATGGCGTCCATAATCGTGCATCTGAACAAGCCATTCGTCGAACTGTCGATAGATTTCGTACCACTTACTCTCTAGAGGATGCAATAACACCAACACATCGAAGGAATGTGCGTACTGAAGAGAATATCGCCGCTGTAAACGAAAGTGTGGAAGAAGATCCAAATTTATCAATTCGTCGTCGGTCGCAGGAATTGGGGCTCTGTCCGTCCACTACGTGGAAAATTTTGCGCAAATATCTCGGCCTACACCCGTATAAGATCCAGCTGGTGCAGGTTGAAGCCACGAGACCATTATATACGTCGTTCTTTCGCCGATTGGGCTCTAGAACAGTTGGCAACTGACCCGTTGTTTTATCGCAAAATTGTGTTCAGCGATGAGGCGCATTTTTGGCTTAACGGGTTTGTTAATAAGCAAAATTGCCGCATATGGAGTGAGACCAAACCACAACAGACCCTACAAACTCTATTACATCCAGAAAAATGCACCGTTTGGTGCGGTTTTCACGCTGGTGGCATCATCGGACCTTATTTCTTCAAAAATGAGGCCGGAGCTCGCGTTACGGTCAATGGAGATCGTTACCGCATCATGATCAATGATTTTTTGTTTGAAAATATGGATGACATTGATCCGGACGAGATGTGGTTTCAACAGGATGGCGCTACGTGCCATACAGCGAACGCAACCATCGACTTATTGAAATCAAAATTTGGCGATAAGTTGATTTCGAGAAATGGACCTGCCAATTGGCCTCCAAGGTCGTGCGATTTGACACCACTCGACTATTTCCTGTGGGGCTACGTGAAGTCACTGGTTTATGCTGATAAACCAGCAGCATTGTTCGTGTTATTCGTGACATACGCCCAGCAGTGCTCGAAAAAGTGGCCCAAAATTGGACGTCCAGAATGCGCTTCGTCAAGAACAGCCGCGGTGCCCATATGCCCGAAATCATTTTCAAATGTTAATGTCACGTATTGATCCTTCGTTAAAAAAAAAAATTTTGATTACAATTGAATTTTTTGTGTTATTTTTTACTATTTCAAGTTCTATCGGGCTTAAAAAAACACCCTTTATTTCAAAGATTTAGACATCAATACGACCTGGTAAAATATTGCACACTGAAAACACTCTTTAGATATGTATAATCAAATTTTTCTAAAATTTCAGGCAGAAGCATTGGAGATCATACAGTAAACATGCTTCGAGCCTTGGCATATGACTCATCAGGATCAATTTATTTTAAAACAAATATAACAGATGAATATCAGTTACTCCCACAGAGATCGAAGTCTACGATTGAAAATGTGTCCTCCGATTGTCTTTATAAGGAGAAAATAGCCATATCTAAAAAAAAGTGGGACGACTTGCAAGGTCTAAAAAAATTCAGACCAGCAGATTGCCACCATTTTTATGATAATTTACCTTATAAAACCTAATTTTAGTATACCAACATCTGCCTGAATTACGTATTTTAGTTTTAATTGTTTATTTTTTTACTTCAAACATGAATTGTTATATTAGTTTCTCCTAATTTTAAGTTACGACAAAAAGCCCTAACTTACATTTATTTTCAAAAAAATTAATATCAAAAGGCCCTATCTAAAATAACTTCTAAGAAATTAGAAATAATAAAAAAAATTTAACCAGAATTGAATTTGTTGCTTATTTTGAATTAAAATTGCAATATAAATGTTTTTTGTAACTTAAGTTTTTAAGGTTTTATTCCGTTTTTTCCTTCTCCTGAAAAGTAACGAAAAGTGTAGATACGCCTTTTCTATATTAAGCCATCGATCTATATGTACATATTGAGTTTTCAACAAATGAAATATTTCATCACCAACAGTTGGTAGACATGTTTGTTTACATAATTTCCCTCTCTTCAGCTGTTCAAAAGTAGTAAACATAACCAATGTGAGTTTGTCAGTTGTACGCGCCTGGCTGCTATTGAAATTATTGTGTAAAGTTGATTTTAAAATTAATTTATCTGCTGATCTGCAATGCCTCGAAAGTGTGTGAATTCCGTCGATAGCTTTTGCTATATATGTGGTGAAATAACATTTTTGGCTCAGAAACGTAAAATGACACCTATGAACATTATTTTGGTGTGAAAGTTGGGGATTAAGATAAATCATGGGCTCCTCATATATGTTGCAATTCTTGTTTCGTCATATTGCGAGAGTGGCTGAAAAATAAAAACCGGACAATGGCTTTTGCATTGAGCCTACCAATCATACAGACGAGTGTTATTTCTGCTTAACACCTTCCATTAAGCATGATTTATCTATGACGAAAAGAGGAACGATTAAATACCCTAATCTCCCATCTGCTCTTCGGCCTATACCACACTCAGACACTTTGCCAGTGCCTGCTCCACCCCAAAACTATGAAATTTTAGAGGAAGGTGATAAAGACTGTGTAGAAGGAGCAACCCATCCTTCTACATCTTATGACCCTGATTTTGAGGTAAGCGTTAGGTCTAGTGATCCGAACAGAATTAATCAAACAGAGTTGATTGACCTTATAAGAGATCTTGGCTTGTCTAAGGAAAAGGCTGAGCTTTTAGGGTCAAGACTGCAACAGTGGAATCTTCTAGAACATGTGATGTGAAAATATCTCAGTACAGACAGCGTCAAAAAGATTTGCTACCTTTTTTTCGAGAAGAAAACCAAGTAGTTTGTTCTGATGTTAATGGTTTGATGAACTGCTTGCATTTGGATTACACTCCATCTAAATGGAGACTGTTTATAGACTCTTCAAAACAAAGCTTAAAAGCTGTACTTTTGCATAATGAAAATCAGCTACCTTCTATTCCTATAGATCATGCAGTTCACATGAAGGAAACTAATATAAATATGAAAACACTTCTCCAATCACTCAAATATGAACAACACAAGTGGCAAATCTGTGGTGATCTGCAAGTCATTGCTATACTCCTAGAAATGCAATTAGGGTTCACCAAGTACTGTTGTTTGTGTCTGTGGGACAGTCGGGATAGAAGATGGCGCTATAAAAAAGTGAACTGGCCTACACGAGACCTAAACCCTAATGACAAAAAATGTAGTTGACGAGCCTATTGTAGATCCTAAGCAATTTCTCCTTCCCCCAATTACATACATATTAAATTGGGACTAATGAAAAACTTTTTCAAGGCAATGGACCAGGAAGGACAAGCTTTTAAGTACATGAGAGCAACGTTTCCCAGGTTAAGGGATGCAAAAGTCAAGGAAGGCATCTTTATTGGGCCTCGAGTCCATGAAATCGTAAATGATCCTGCTTTTAACATGATTTTAACAGGAAATGAAAAAAGAGCCTGGAAAGCCTTTAAGGGAGTTGTACATGGGTTTTTAGGTAAGAAAAGAGATGATAACTTCACAGCATTGGTTAAAGAGCTTCTTCAAACTTACCACCAACTTGGATGCAACATGTCCATAAAAAAGCAGAGCTAATAAAAATTGTTCATTGTCATTTTCGTATTTATCACCCCCAATTTGTAGAAATTGACTAAATTAGTGTAGGAAACATTAAATAAATATTTTTTTGTTGTGCAGTGTAATGAACACAGCCGCCAGCTGTTTTAAATATCAGCTGTGGAGATAGTGTATATGTGTTTGTGTGTGTACTTGTATGTGGCGGCGAATGGGTACATAAAGAAGAACTTTATGAACAAAAGTTCAGTTGGCGCGCTACCGGCCGACAGATAATATTTTTAAAATATTAATATGTAACTTCGGCAAATACTGTGAAAACGCAAATTGAGCAGTGGTGTTTCCCTAGCCTGGTTTGTGCCTACAGTCGCTACTGGGTGTGAACAGAGCAGCGTTAAATTATGTTCTAGTGGTTATTACCCTGCGCAATTTTCAGTGTTCTGGGTATTTTCTTCGTGCATTAACTACTACCTGGTGGTACAAGGCCATAGTAGCACCAGTGAGGTCACAAACTGGGCAATGGTATTTACCTAGCCTGGCTTGTGCCCCTACATTTGCTACGGGAAGTGACCAGAGTAGCGTTAAATTGCGTTCTAGTGGTTATTACCCTGCACAATTTTTGTACATCTGGCTATTTTCCTCGTCCTCTAACTAAGGTATCTAGCCCAGAGATACCACCGTACACCATTGCATGAAACACAAAGCAAAGAGGGTGAGCTGCCGCTAAGAAGATTACTGGCCAATAAAGGCTAAAGATTTACAACGAATCAACCAGCCGCCTTTTAATTCAACGTTGGCACGACACGACCCTCGACGCCGTTAAATATACCCCAGCAGCGAGGGAAAACCGCGACATTACAATGTTTCATTTGGTGTTGCCACTTGCTAGTATAATTTATCGGATAACCATATATATCTTGATTAGAAAAGAAAAAAATTTTACTAATTACAGATATAAAAAATAGAGTCATCATAACGTACTTAATCAGTGTTGAAAATTTCTTATAAAATCATATAATTATTTGATATATATTTGGATTCTATGGCAACGCTGCATAATTGAAGAATATTTAGCTCATCGTCATATACAAAGCATGTCTTTTGAAAGCAGCCTTAATGAAATTAGTGTCTGAAAATTATTTATTTAAAAGATACGATGGAGACACCTTTTATCTATTAATTTATGCTTTGATAACTTTTAAACTACAAAAAATAGTACCTTTTTTTTCGAACTACTGAAAGGACATTTGATACCCTGTAAATTGTATTATGGCCTCATACCCAGCCAAAAATTAGTTTTGTGATTGAATATGAAGAAAAAGGTCTTAAGATTTTGCGCCACTGTAATAGAGCACCCTCTAGAAAAGAAAAGTTTTTCACAATTTTAATCAAATTCAAAAGTTATACTAATAATGTGTGGAGCCACCGTCGTAAATACGACTTGAAGTGGAGTCGTATAAGGATTTCAAATAATCGAGGGAAATTGAGGACGTAGCATCTTTAATCGCTTCAATAAGTTTCTCCTGGGTAACGTACTGCTTACCGAAAGCGTAAATCTTTCGAGCGAGCCAACCTCAAACATTTTCTTTATAATACAGGTCTGGGGAGTATGGTGGCCAGTCAAGCGTTCTTACAGTGTAGTCACAAATCCTTGACTTCACTGCTCTGGCGGTGTAAATAGGAGCCTTTTCATATTGAAACGTCCACTGCAGGTTTCCGAAAAACATGCTGAAAACTGAAGAAGCCCAATGCAGCACATCCTTGTAGCAATTTGCATTCATTTTAGTGGTCAAAAACTTGCAACTCACAGGTACCTTAATAAGAGCTACTCTCCCAGACCATAACACCCCCTTCCCGACTATGCAGGCGATTTAAATTATGCTCTTCTTTCCGCAAGTCGTGAAAATAATAATTAAATTCATCTAGATCCTTCAGGTTAAACTTTTTTTCGTCAGAAAAGACGGCACGATACCACTCGTTACTCTCTGTCATATGACTGCGTCCGTATGGCAAGCGTATTTCCTTGCGGCCCCTGTTAGCGGTGGTTTTTTTTAATTTTAGTTGGTTTAAATGTCTAGCTTTAGAAATAACACGCTGTACAGTTCTCACACTGGTGGAAACACCCGATTTATCTCTTGTTTTTGATACAGTATCGTGGGTAGTAGAGGCTAATCTAAGAATTGCTCGTTTATCAGCAGGTAAAAGCATGCTTTTTGTACGGCCTTTCATATTTTTTTCCGTACTTTTCCTTTTTTTTTTTTGGGAAAATTCGACACGACATGGCGACTTCTAAAAATTTCTTTGACGATTTGAGTAGCAGATTTTCCGGAATTTTTAAAAATTTGTGTCTTGAAATCTTAAAAAACTCGTCCATCCATCCATAAATGGCTCTTCACAACCCTGCTGGGTCTTGGGCCGAGATTAGAATAGAGTTCCAAGCGCTTCGATTTTCTGCGCTTCTTCGCCAGTTTTGGATTTTCAGATCGGCGATATTTTCCTGGACCTGATCTTTCCAGCGGAGCTTGGTCGCCCCCCTTCTGCGCGCACCTTCAGGGCCGTATTCAAAAACTTTCCTTGCTGGAGCATTTTCATCCATTCGAACTGTATGTCCCAGCCTCCCCCCGGGGGCACATTATAGTCTTTTTGGAACCTACTATTCCATTTAGATTTGTGTCTTGCGGGGTAAAAGGGAGCCCAGGCCCCTCAAAGGCTAGTAGGAATCACCTGGACAACCCACATATTTCCACGGGAAATCAGTTGCCCCAGAGTACACTTATTGTTCTCTTTAAACAATGATGTGCTCTGACTGGTTATTGAGGTTGGCCCCTATATGGGAGTATCGTGGTGGTTGTGGTTTCGGACCCTCGTGAGAGTTTGTGGGTCGGACCATTCAAATTAACACAATGAATGGTTCAGGTTCAGTGAGTATGAATGCTGTCGTGTTCTTGAGAAATAAGAGCTTCATGCGTTCTGGACCAGGAGTTGGAAAGTCTCCAACTCCTCAGCAAGGAGTGAGGGCACGGCCTACTCCGGACTTTCTAAATTGCTACTAGGAGTGACTGGAGGATATACGTATCTGAAGGCCTTCTAGGGCGTAGTTGGTGTCCAATCAACTAAGTGGTTTGACCACCATCTGATTATGACCTCGCGGTCGGTGCAGATGTAAATCAAATCACGCATTGTATGTCCCAGCCAGCGCAGTCTTTGTACCTTAATGCGCTTCACAATATCAATATCGGCATACAGTTCATACAGCTCATGGTTCATGCGACGCCGAAAGTCTCCGCTAACGCAAACATGTCCATATATTTTTCGAAGAATCTTTCTCTCAAATACTCCAAGCACAGATTCATCTGCTTTCGCGAGAACCCATGATTCTGCACCATACAGAAGCACAGGTAGTATGAGCGTCTTGTAGAGTGTTAAAAAACTCGTATCAGGTGAAAAATTGCAAGAATTTCGATCATCTATAAAAGAAAACCTGCAAAAGGCAACAGCACTTCATACAAAAAAAAAATTGAAAAAAGTCTCTCAGAGAGAACAAGTATAATTTACCAAATGAGAGAACAAAAGAAACTTGGAAAAAATTACACGCTTTTATTCTTCAGCAACTTTTTAGGAAAACTATTACAGGCGTCCTATTCAAATCGCGAGGAGTGTAATTTTGTAAGGTCTTTATGATAATGGGTACATATACTGTATTAATTTCAAAGTTGCATGGAGCACCCTTTAAAATTGAATTGTTTGTTTTATGTGAATGTTGTTCTAGAAGACAGTCTGCCAATAGTTACTCCTCTATGGAGACATCTCTTAATTTTTTTACTTTTTTTTTATTTGTAGCGGTTGTGGAGGCCATGATAATGTAGCTGCTGTGTCTGGCTATTAGAATTAGATGCATAAACAATGGCCTGTATCAGACATACCGACATAGCAATATTAACGGTGCTGTAATTTGTTTAGTTCAGACTCAAACCTTTTTAGGTTAAAAGAGCTGTGTCAAAAGCGCAACATAGGGCTGTTAAAGGAATAAAAATTCCGATTATGCATCGAAACTAAAATTTTCAAGTAAACAATGAAGGATGATAAAATCAAAATGAATGGAATTTGTTAAGGATATTGGCCATTCTACCATTCAAATCATCATCACGCAAATCATTGCTCGAATTTTTATACCTTTGGCAGTGCTCTGTTATCATTTTAACAGAGCTCTGTTAAATAAAAGGATTTGCCAAAGTTACAAATTTTTTAAGTTATTTTCCTGCACATTGAAAGCTTAAAATGTATACCATGGTTAGGGGCCCCAGTAGGCTAGTAGGTAGTGTACTAGCTTAACAGTCTGGGGGTTGTGGGTTCGATTCCCAACAAAGACCTTGGATGTGTTTTTTACAACAAAAAATTAATATTTAATATCGGGGGTCGGGGGTCGAGGCTGCTTAGTGATGAATTCATGCTCACTGGTCGCTGTGCTGGCTTATGCGACAGTTAATTTGCATAACTATTCTTCTACTTTCACCACCTGTCTCATCCCTTCTCTATTCCTTTCCTGAAGAATGTAGCACGATACTTGATAGGCATTTTTGCCTGAAGTGCTACTGCTCTTAATAAAAAAAACCATTTTGCTTTAAAACTTGCGGGATCTGAAGTTAAAAAATATTTATAACTAATTACAGAGTAGCATCCCTTATCCCAGAGCCTAAAATATTTTCCACCATTAAGAGTTTTAAGCCATCAACTTCTAGCATTACCAGAAATATATTTTAATGTTGGCTAATTTTATAATGACCCTCGTTATATTTATGTTGAACTTGAACAAAACAAACAAAACCTGATGCCATAAAATGTAAACGAAAAAAAAAAGGTTAAAATATTTTAGTACATAATAATAAAAAAAAAAACATGTAAATTAATAAGAAGAAGCAATGTAAGTCACATAAAAACTACAATGTTTTACTACAGCTCTTGCTAAATTCCCATGGCACCCTTGATACTCTTAAAACAAAATACTTTTCATTATGTTCTTGTACCCAATATTGTGTTCAGCACCGCGCAAATTAGATTAGAAATGCAAGAAAAAATGGAAATTAAAATAAAAAAAAACAAAAAAACAGAAACGAAGGCATAGAAAAAAACAAGAACGAACCTCTGAATTGATAAAGCAATATGGAAATTAAGAATTTTTACCGCTAAAATTCATTTCATAATACAATTCTGTTCAAAAGAGAAAAACCATTTTTACATACAGATGTTCTGCAATTTTTGTACGAGTTAATGAAAAAAAAGTCATTTTTATGCAGTGAGTTTTAGTTTTTTCTTTTAGAATACAAAAAAAAAAACAGTAAAAGCAACATAGGACATGCAATATGCATTCAAGCCAACAAATCCAACATTAGCATAAAATCTTGTTGGAATTAAAATTTTCACACCCAACAGTCACAAAAAAAGCACTTTAAATAATTTCGAAAATACTATTAAAAACCAATTAAAACTGGCGGTTGCTTAACACAACAAAAAAAAGGACAAGTTGTGATGAAATGCATCATTGTGATATTTTGTTCGAATTTATATTTAATTAGTGTTTAACTCTAAGAAAAGATCATAAATCCAAAAAATATTTTAATTCAAAAATTTCAGTAGTAAAAAACTTTTAGTATTTCTAACTTCACAACTTGCGGAAATTCTTTTTATTATTTTTTATCTCAAGTGTTATTTATGGAAAATCATTATTTTTTTTAATTAAAAAAATCTTTGCTTTGTTGCTTTGCTGTAAATAAAACTGTTATATTTGGATATATCATTGCTTGCTTAGTCTTTTGGTGAAAAATTCATATCACAATTTTTCTAAAAAAAAATATCATTCATAGTTTTTCTATAGGAAATTTTTATCATTCATAAGTTTTCCATAAGAAATTTTCATCATTCATAAGTTTTCTATAGAAAATATTCATCATTCATAAGTTTTTTATAGAAAATTTTCATCATTTATAAGTTTTCTATAGAAAATTTTCAACATTCATAAGATTTCTATAGAAAAATTTCATCATTCATAATTTTTCTATAAAAAAAATTTATCATTAATAAGTTTTCTATAGAAAATTTTCATCATTCATAAGTTTTCTATATAAAATTTTCATAATTCATATGTTTTTTATTGGAAAATTTCATGAATCAGAAGTTTTCTATAGAAAATTTTGATGAATCAAACGTTTTCTATAGAAAATTTTCATCATTTATAAGTTTTCTATAGAAAATTTTCATTCATAAGTTTTCTACAGAAAATTTTCATCATCTATAATTTTTCTATAGAAAATTTTCATTCATAAGTTTTCTATAGAAAATTTTCATTCATAAGTTTTCTATAGAAAATATTCATTCATAAGGGTTCTATAGAAAATTTTCATTCATAAGTTTTCTATAGAGAATTTTCATCATTCATAAGTTTTCTATAGAAAATTTTCATCATTCCTGTGTTCTATAGAAAATTTTCATCATTCATAAGTTTTCTATAGAAAATTTTCAATATTCCTATGTTCTATAGAAAATTTTCATCATTCATAAGTTTTCCATAGAAAATTTTTATCATTCATAAGTTTTCTATAGAAAATTTTCTTCATCATTCATATGGTTTCTATAGGAAATTTTCATGAGTCAGAAGTTTTCTACAGAAAATTTTCATGATTCAGAAGTTTTCTATAGAAATTTATGATGAATCAGAAGTTTTCTATAGAAAATTTTCATCATTCATAATTTTTCTATAAAAAATTTTCAAAATTCATAACTTTTCTATAGATAATTTTCATCATTCATTAGTTTTCTATAAGAAATTTTCATGAATCAGAAGTTTTCTATAGAAAATTTTCATGAATCAAAAGTTATCTATAGAAAATTCTCATGAATCAAAAGTTATCTATAGAAAATTATGATGAATCAAATGTTTTCTATAGAAAATTTGCATTAGTCATAAGTTCTCTTTAGAAAATATTCATTAGTCATAAGTTCTGTATAGAATATTTTCTCCAGTTAAAATTATTCTATAGAAAATTTTTATCAGTCGTAAGTGTTCTGTAGAATATTTTTCACATTCCTTAGTTTACTATAGAAAATTTGCATCGGTAATAATGTTTTTACACAAAATTTCATGAGTTATAGTTTTTCTATAGACTATTTTTATCATTCTTAATTGTTCCGTAGAATATTCTTGTCAGTCATAAGTTTTCTTTTTAAAACTGTTCATCAGTGGTAAGTTTTGTATAGAATATTTACATAAGTATAAATTTTCGAAGACGCTTTTTATCAGTTATAATTCTTCTATAAAAAATTGTAATCGATAATAACTTTTCTATACAAAATTTTCATCATTCATAAGTTTCTGATAGAAAATTTTCATGAATCAAAAGTTTTCTATAGAAAAATTTACATGAATCAGAAAATTTTCTACAGAAAATTTTTATGATTCAGAAAATTTTCTACAGAAAACTTTCATGGATCGAAAGTTTTCCATAGAAAATTTTCATGTCATAAGTTTTCTATAGAACATTTTCATTAGTTATCACTTTTCTATATAAATTATCAGTCGTTCTGTAGAATATTTTTATAAATCTCTAAAAAATTTTATCAGTCATAATATTTTAATAGAAAATTTTTGACATTCATTAGTTTTCTATACAAAATTATCACACAAAGTCACAAATTTTCTATAAAAATTTTCATCCGTCATAATTTTTCATAGAAAACTGTCATCAGTCATACTTTTTCTATAGGAAACTATCATCAGTTATAATTATTTTATAGATAATTTTAATCGATCATAATTTTTCTATAGAACATTTTTAACAGAAAAATTTTCCATAGAAAATTGGTATTAATACCAATTTTTCTATAAACAATTATTGTTAATCAACAATTTTCTACAGAAAATTGTTCGCAATCACAATTTTTCTATAGAAAATTGTTCGCAATCACAATTTTTCTATAGAAAATTGTTCGCAATCACAATTTTTCTATAGAAAATTGTTCGCAATCACAATTTTTCTATAGAAAATTGTTCGCAATCACAATTTTTCTATAGAAAATTGTTCGCAATCACAATTTTTTATAGAAAATTGTTCGCAATCACAATTTTTCTATAGAAAATTGTTCTCAATCACAATTTTTCTATAGAAAATTGTTCTCAATCACAATTTTTCTATAGAAAATTGTTCTCAATCACAATTTTTCTGCAGAAAATTGTTCGCAATCACAATTTTTCTATAGAAAATTGTTTGCAATCACAATTTTTCTGTAGAAAATTGTTCGCAATCACAATTTTTCTATAGAAAATTGTTTGCAATCACAATTTTTCTATTGAAAATTGTTTGCAATCACAACTTTTCTATAGAAAATTGTTCTCAATGACAATTTTTCTATAAAAAATTGTTCTTAATGACAATTTTTCTATAGAAAATGGTTCTTAATGACAATTTTTCTATAGAAAATTGTTCTTAATGACAATTTTTTTATAGAAAATTGTTCTCAATCACAATTTTTCTATAGAAAATTGTTCGCAATCACAATTTTTCTATAGAAAATTGTTCGCAATCACAATTTTTCTATAGAAAATTGTTCCCAATCACAATTTTTCTATAGAAAATTGTTCTCAATCATAATTTTTCTATAGAAAATTGTTCTCAATCACAATTTTTCTATAGAAAATTGTTCTCAATCACAATTTTTCTATAGAAAATTGTTCTCAATCACAATTTTTCTATAGAAAATTGTTCTCAATCACAATTTTTCTATAGAAAATTGTTCTCAATCACAATTTTTCTATAGAAAATTGTTCTCAATCGCAATTTTTTTATAGAAAATTGTTCGTAATCACAATTTTTCTATATAAAATTATTCTTAATCACAATTTTTCTATAGAAAATTGTTCTCAATCACAATTTTTCTTTAGAAAATTTGTGTCAATCACAAGTTTTCTATAGAAAATTGTTCTCAATCACAATTTTTCTAGAGAAAATTGTTCTCAATCACAATTTTTTTATAGAAAATTGTTCTCAATCACAATTTTTCTATAGAAAATTATTCTCAATCACATTTTTTTATAGAAAATTTTTCTTAATCACAACTTTTCTATAGAAAATTGTCAGCAAACATAATTTTTCTACAGAAAATGTCAGCCATCATAACTTTTGAATAGAAAATTTTATGTCATAATATTTTGATAAAAATGTATCAGTCATTATAGCAAAATGATCCGGCTTTTTACCTCCCCCGTACTAAATAGCTATAAACAGAGATATAAACTACAAGGGCTCTAGATAAGCTATTAAGGACTCTGAAGAAAGTTCTCTCTTTTAGAGTGTGAGGTTTTTGTTAACATAATTAGACCTGAGGTAACAATTGCGGTGTTATAAATTCAGCACCAATATGAAACCTAACCTAATATTATTATTCCTAATTGGGTGCAACCTTAATCACCTATCCAGGTGACGAAGCGATAGCAGTTGGGGACAGGTAATGTAAATACTGCCCATAGTAAAATTTAACTTCATACTAAAACTTTTTAACAAATGGCAAAAAATTAAAAACTAAATTTATTAACTTGTTTATTCGTTATCACTGTAATTTATTTTTGTTCATGTAACTAAAACAGTGCTGCACAATAGTTTTCTTTTTAAAAATTACAAATTCATCAGAAAAGTGCTGATCAAAACAGAATAAAAAAGCTACAAATTAATTTATTATCACTGTAATATTTTGTGGTGATACCAAAAACTTTGGCAAAACTAAATATTTAAAATATAAATAAAGTTAAAAATATAATTTGTTTCGTTGTTGTAAATATTTCAAATTGAAGTTGTGATAATTGTGTATCACAAAGTTTAAAGTTTTTCTTGTTTTCACATTTATTAAAAGTTTTGTTAGCAATAAGTGACTTGACTTAAGAAACAATAATTGATCTTTGTTATAGCAGAGGGTGTTCTTTTATGGAGGTGTAAAACTATAAGTTGACAACACTTTTCGAACTGGTGATCATTTTATTTAGTTATTAAGTGATATTTATGTTTAAATTGGTGTGTCATTTCAACATGAATAGACTGGGGTGTGAAGAATGATACCAAGTTGTCACATGATAACTGTTAATCCCGATCTTCTTCATTAAGGAGTTTTCTTTAACGATAAAGTATACTTTGCTTTAAATGGATATGCGAATAAGCTAAACTGTCGTATTTGGTGTGATGATAATTCTCAAGTGTATGTTGGGACACCGTAGCATTCAGAAGAGCTGGCTGTTTGGTGTGCTTTATGGGCTAGTGCAATTATTGCCGTCGCCGTTCACCAAAAGAACAGTGGTGACTGCTGTGGAGCCATGATTACTGACTTTACTTTTTGGTTTATCAGAGCTGTGTGTTTCCAAAAGACGTCGCAAAATGTTACATGACTCGTGCCACAAATGATTTATTAAACCATGCTTTTGGTAACCACATAATTTTACGTTTCGGATCCATGAATTGGCCTCTCAGATTGAGCATCACTAGACTATAATATTTTTGTTGAAGAAAAAATATTTAGCTCGGTGATAAAAAAAATATCACAGCTACATTTTAAGCCGTTTTGTACAATTATAAGCAAAATTGCAGATGCGGCAAAATGTCACAATGACATAAATATCACAAAGCTTCAGATTAAATGCCCATAAATCAGTGATATGAAAATATCATCCTAATAACTCATCACAAATTATTAAGCAGTAAATAAACTAAATAATTTTTTGTCAAAGTATTAAAATAAAAAGTTCATTAATGACACATCACAAACACAAATATCACACATCACACATGCCACATTATCACAGTGATTTTAGCAACTATAAATCATAGCTTTTATTAATTGATTTTTAATAAAGTCTTAAAAAGTTTAATTACTTTTGTAGTCAATATAAAATTGAAACTTGTCAAGTGATAAAAAAACAGCAAAAGAAATAAAATATTCATTAAGTGTAGCAGTGATGTAAAACCATATCACAAAACTATACAAAAACATCACCACAATATGTGTGCGAAAGTTCTTTGACTTTTGACAGAGACGCATTAATAAAAATCAAGTAAAGTTTTTAGTATTCATAAGAGAAGATGATAAATGACAAATATTGTTACACATTTTAACAGTGATTTAAATGTATCACAGCTAAAATGTCGAATTTAAGTTCAGAATTATATTTGTTTTAAAAGTGCGTTAAGAAAAGTTAAGCCGTTAGAAGAAAAATTTGAAACCACTGCGAATATAAAATAAAAAGCTTAAAAATAACAATTCAACTTCACTTCCTCCTTTTAAAAATAAAGAAATGAACTTTCTCAGTCTCTCTCTCTCTTTCTCACTTTCTCTTTCACAATATAACGAAAAACTGAAGCAAACATTTCCCACAATAATATTTATTTGACAAAACCTCTGTTAACTATTTTAGCAAGTTAACTACCCAAACCATGAAATAGCAAAGTAGAAAAATCTAAATAACGGGTATTGTTTATATAGGTATAAAATTTTAAGTTGGCAACAATTTTTTAACTGTCAGTTATTTTGCCATTTGTCAAATAATTTACGTATAGTTTGTTTTGGCATAAATAGAAAACTGACGAGTAAACAACGCTTCGCCTCTGTTCGAAAAAAGTATCGCGCACTGCAACGACGACGTTCATAATAGCAATTAATTCAATTAACTATGGGAGCTACTCGCACCATAATTACTAAAAATAATAATACGTCTCAAGAGAAACATGTGTACAACAGAAATCATTGTTGCCGTACAGCGTAACGTAGAGTAAGAACCGTATATCAGTGTATCCGCCATCGTTTACAGGAAGTGAACACGTATCCCTTCCTTTAATTTATGGCCGATTTTGGGTAAACATCTTAGTTTGCATGCTTACAAAATCCAAACCATGCAAGACTTAAAACCACACAATCATCTAGCAAGGCGTAAATTCGGTAAAGGGACCCAAAGTAAAATTACCGTTAACCCCGATTTTCATAAGCGAATTTTGTTAAGCGTTAAAATTCAATTTTGCTTGAATTGATATGTCACTAAACCCAACTACCGCATTTAAAGTGACAATCATCCTCAAGTTTATATTTAGACAATGACAGATTCTGGAAAACTAACTGGTTGTCGTTTTTTATATGCTAGTGGACTCACTGGTCCCTACTTCTTTGAAAACGATATTGTTCCGAACATTACACTCAATAGTGATCACTGCTATAGAGTCAAGAATACTGACTTCTTCGTTCATGCATTGAACAACCATCAAGTACCGGGCGCAATATGTCACACAGCTCGTGTGGTACTTGATTCATTAAAGAAAAGATGCGGTAACCCCCTCGCTTCACCCTTGAAGATATTAGAATATAACGCGGCTATACTATTTTCTTTGTGGATATTTCAAGTCGCTACAATCGTCATTTATTGTCGATATACGGCCACAAAAAGTCTTGGAAAATAAGACCTTCTGAATATAAAGGGTTTTTCAATAAGAAGTTTGTTTTCTTAGATAAGATAAAACCATAAATTTAGAGAAAAGTTCGACAATTATGAATGAAAAATAATATCTGGAAATGTCCATCACGACCACTGTGACAGATCAAAGTTTTCATCAAAGTTTTTAATTACTTTATGACAAAATGGCGATCCTATTTCTTTAATCACATCACGGTTTTTGAATTTTAAGGCTGAAATCGTTTCGATTGGCTCCATATAAACTCTCGCCTTAAACTAGCCCCACAAAAAATAAACGAGTGGTGTTAAATCACACGATGTGGCTGGCCACTTAACTATCGATTGTGGTGAAATTAAGCAATCGGGAAATTCGGTTTGCAATAAATTGATCGTTTCATTGTTTGTGTGACATATGGTCGGGTAGCGTCCTGTTGAAACCCCATGTCAGTAATAACGTGATAAGATTTACATCTGCACCTGGTCGTAAGCCTTAATCAGATGGTGGTGAAACCACTGTAGAATGAAAAGCAACTTCATTCACGCCCTCGGAAGCCGAGGTTTAATTCTAGCAACAGGTCATTCCTAGTTACAATTTCAGCGGTTCCAAAGCAGCGTTGCAAACCATTGCTCCTTTCTGAAGAGCTGGAGACTATCCAACTGCTGGTCCAGAACGCATGAAGCTTAATATAATTAAGAACACGACAATATTCATACTCACTGGCCCTGGGCCATTCATTGTGTTGTGTTTCGACCCACACAATCAAACGAGGGCCTCGAAACACACAGCCACCACGGGTACTCCCGAAGGGCCTACCTCAATAATCAGTCAGAGAACAGCTAAATGCCTAAAAAGACGTGCCAGAGGGAACTCTGGGGCTTTACTGATTCCCGGGGAAATATAGTGAATTGTCCAGTTGGCTCCTGCTACCCTGTTAGACTTCCTTTAATCCCCGCAAGACACAAGTCTAGATGGTTGTGTAATCCATAAAGATTTATAAATGTGCCCCCGGGCGGGTGGGGGTATCAACCACATGTCACTAATATCCACGTCGTCAATAATAGACCAAAATTAAGTTGTTAGAGCATCTTGCGCTAGCGTAATCCATTGACCGTTACCTTATTTCCAGCCTCATCTTCGAAAAAAAAAACTGCCTAAACACGCGCAGCATACAGTGACATGTTGAGTATGCAAACGTTTCTCAATAATCCCTCTAGGATTTTCAGAAGCCGAAATACGGCAATTTTGCTTGTTTACACACCCTGACAAGTTAAAGTTAATGGGCTTCGTCTGAAAGAATGATTTTTTCACAAAAACCAGCCGGTTGTTTGTAAAGGAATTGAGCAAATCTACGGCGATAAGAATGGTCGTTCGGATTTAATTCCTACACCAGTTGAACCTTGTACGTTTTCAAAGTCAAATCCTTATGCAAAATTTGCCATGTTTGGATTTTGGATAACCCCAATTGTTGAGAACGTCGAGAAGTTGACAAATTTCGAGCTGCTTCAATACTCGGATGGCTCACAGCTACAATGTTTTGAATTGAACGATCTGATCGAACACGCGTTGTTGTTCGGACATTTTGTATCGAGCCTGTTAGTTCAAATTCTTAATAGCGGCCTCAGAAGGGAGGATTATGTTGTCTGAAAATATCACGGATTCTACAAAATATAGCTTCAACAGAGCCACCCCATTTTTTCATATGGGATTTTAATTATTTTAATGCGATTTTCGTGCGAAATTGAATTCATTATAACAATTGCCAGTGCATCTACTGCAAATATGTCAAATAATTGAAAAACAAATTTCTTGTTGAAAACCTCACACTAAGTATAAGCCAGTCGTGGCGCTCATATGCCAGCAGTAATATTTATATTATAATGCCAGAAGAATATTATCCGTCGAATAAAGTATACCACTTCATGTCAATTTCAAAAATTTATCTTTGTTTTATCACATTTAAAAGTTCTATACCTCTATAAAAAAAACACCCTTTACATCCTTTTCGTCTGACTTTTTGGCCTAAATACAACAAAGCATTTTATATTTTAACTCCTGTAAGACTTTACGCAGTTAAAATTGGCTTCAAGGCAAAAGCGTAACAATAGGAAAAAAAAACACTGCCAGGAAATAAGGAAGGAAAAGATAAAATTGCTCTCTTCTATACAAGTTCAAATACTTTATTAAAAAACAAGGAACTGCGAACTTTATTAAGGACAATATAAATGGCTTAACCCCAACATCATATTAGGAGACAATCTCACAAAATCTTTAAATATTAATTAAGTTCCAAGAAACTAATTAATAAAACAAAAACCTTTAAAAATTTAAGAAATTTAAGGTCTTATTAATCGTTTACTATGTACGAAAGAGACAGGAAAAGAGACAATTTTTTATATCTACAGTGCTTAAATTGCCACTCACTTTACTGTGGGTGTTGAAAGCAAAAAAAAAAAAAGGTTTTTTAAATAAAAGGTGTTTTTTTAAGCTAGATAGAACTTTAAATTGTAAAAAGTAACACAAAAAATGAAATTTTGATGAAACCAATTTTTTTATTTGTTTCAGTATACTCTGACAAATCATCATGAATAGACTCTCGCTTGAACAACGCTACGAAATTATCCAAATTTACTTTGAAAATCAGTCAGTCGTCGATTCGCGCAACTTATAGACGACTTCGTCATTTTTATGGCGTACATAATCGTGCATCTGAACAAGCCATTCGTCGAACTGTCGATAGATTTCGTACCACATACTCTCTAGAGGATGCAATAACACCAACACGTCGAAGGAATGTGCGTACTGAAGAGAATATCGCCGCTGTAAACGAAAGTGTGGAAGAAGATGCAAATTTATCAATTCGTCGTCGGTCGCAGGAATTGGGGCTCTGTCCGTCCACTACGTGGATTATTTTGCGCAAAGATCTCGGCCTACACCCGTATAAGATCCAGCTGGTGCAGGAATTGAAGCCACGAGACCATTATATGCGTCGTTCTTGCGCCGATTGGGCTCTAGAGCAGTTGGCAACTGACCCGTTGTTTTATCGCAAAATTGTGTTCAGCGATGAGGCGCATTTTTGGCTTAACGGGTTTGTTAATAAGCAAAATTGCCGCATATGGAGTGAGACCAATCCACAACAGACCCTACAGACTCCATTACATCCAGAAAAATGCACCGTTTGGTGCGGTTTTCACGCTGGTGGCATCATCGGACCTCATTTCTTCAAATATGAGGCCGGAGCTCGCGTTACGGTCAATGGAGATCGTTACCGCACCATGATCAATGATTTTTTGTTTGAAAATATGGATGACATTGATCCGGACGAGATGTGGTTTCAACAGGATGGCGCTACGTGCCATACAGCGAACGCAACCATCGACTTATTGAAATCAAAATTTGGCGATAAGTTGATATCGAGAAATGGACCTGTCAATTGGCCTCCAAGGTCGTGCGATTTGACACCACTCGACTATTTCCTGTGGGGCTACGTGAAGTCACTGGTTTATGCTGATAAACCAGCAACAATTGACGCCTTGGAGGACAGCATTGTTCGTGTTATTCGTGACATACGCCCAGCAGTGCTCGAAAAAGTGGCCCAAAATTGGACGTCCAGAATGCGCTTCGTCAAGAACAGCCGCGGTGCCCATATGCCCGAAATCATTCTCAAATGTTAATGTCACGTATTGATACTTCGAATAAAAAAGAAATTTTGATTACAATTTAATTTTTTGTGTTATTTTTTACAATTTCATGTTCTATCGGGCTTAAAAAAACACCCTTTATAATGGGCAAACTTCTTGCATTAGCTGTAAAAAACCTTTACCCTCTACTGTAGCAAATGGTTTATTGTCCATGATAATAGTCACTTTCTTTGATTTTGCTCCATCCTGCGTTGCAATACTTTTCATATTTTTGACAAAGTCGTCCACATTTGGTTGCGTTGGTTTTTTGGGACTGACAGCAGTGATGGGTAAACATTGTTGAGTCATAATTTTTTCCACACCGACTGAGCTGGTGGAAGGTCTTAGGTCAATCGTTTCAACTTCCATAAAATCAGTAATGGTACTACCATTTTTAGCCTTCTCGCTTTGTACTTCTGCATCTTCAAAATGCTGCGAATGTAATTTTCCCAAATGACCACGAAGATTACTCGTATTTCCAGACGTTTTAAGTGTTTTGTTACATATTTTGCAGATAGCATCTTTATCGCCAGTTTTATTAAAATAGTTCCAAATTTTACTTTTCAATTTATTTGTTGCCATTTAGTAGCAATGCACACACATAAAAATGCGTTTAAGTCAGCTGAGCACAAACAGATTAAATGTCGATGTCGATGTTTTTTTTTGTTTGGACGGCGATGTATCGCCGATGTATCGGCCACCAAAACATCGATGTTGACATCGATATTTATGAACGATAAATCGATGTTTTTATATACAATCGCTGTATCGTTTGCATCCCCAGGCGAATGGTGTCCTCCAAGTGGCCAATCATTTCGAACTTATCGGCGTAGACTAACGGCTTTACATATCCTCATGGAAAATAGTCTAGCGTTATTAAATCTCACGATCTTAGAGGTTAATTTGCGGGTCCAAAACGTGCACCTATGCTATGTAAAATTTTTATTTAATTTTCATATAAAAAAATCGTCTTTTTATAAAATAAATAGGTGATCACAAAATAAGTCTCCTTTTTTCGAAATTCCTCTTATTTACGGAGATACAGCCATTTTTAAATTTTTACAAAGTTTTCTATTGGCTGTAACGCTCTCACTAGCCTCCTTTTTCATGAAGTACAGATCAATGAAATTTCACCAGCCCATAGTTTTTCTGGAGCTAACGTTGCCTCAACATACATTGTCGGTGCAACCATTCAAACAAAAAGGAGTTTCTTTGCCTAAAAAATCGGGATCAATGGTAAACTTGTTTTAAGCCCGATTTGCACAATTTGAAAGTTTTGTTCAGGCGTCAGTCTTTTTATATGAAAATGCCAACCCAATATTAACATAAAACACTTGATACAAATTGGTCGGCAATTGAAAAAGTGTTGCCAGCTTAAAGTTTATACCAAAAAAAAAACAGCCAATAAAAGTAACTTTTCTTTTTCAGGGAAATTAAATCACGTCAAATCTTTTAGGCAGAGTTTACAACAAAGATGACTATAATTTATGTTGGCTTCTTTTAAAGCTCTGATGCTAATTGCAGCTCTCCCTTTTGCTTTATAAGATGAAAATAATACAACATGACTTTGCTAAGGGGAATACAATTCCTCCCTTTTGTCGCATTTAATACAAACTATTCCTTTGCTAATTTTCTATTCTATTGCTTAAAGACATGCAGAGGCTGCCGCAAAATTGGAAATATTGCAGCAACCTGCTATTGACACACACACACACACATTTAGCATTTTATTTAAGTCGCCTTGAAATTTGACATATTTTTTACTTTAGTTTAGCCCATAAATACCTGAAGTATTCCATTTACATTAAATAAATAACAAAACAAATTTATTCAAATGTTTGCTTAAATTGGTCGCCAAAGTTTTTTCCCTTTTCACGTTTTTTATGTAAATGACAGTTTTATAAATGTGTGTTGAAAAAAAAATAAAATAAAAATAAAAATAATAATATTTTTTTGGAGCAATAAATAAATTTCATTTGCGATAAAGGAAAAAGCCAGCCGAACTTCAAACAATTTGCAATTTGCAAATTTCTAATAAAAAGAAAAATTACTAAAAATTATAGTTTTCAATTTAAGGACTTTTTCGTTTTTCATTTTTTGGTCTCACTAAAGTGAAGTAGCAGAAACTGGAAAAAAGTGACAACTGAATAAAATTCTATAAATTGCCAACTTTTTTGTTGTTGTTGTTGTTGTTGTTGTTGTTGCTTGCTTGCTTCATTTCTTTTGAAAGAGAAAACAGACATTTATCCAACGGCAAGAAACATTTTCTAGGTCAGTTTTAAAGGCGCCCAAGTGTAAAGAAATTTAAAGACAAAAAAAAATTATTAAAAAAAAAAGGGGGAAAAAACTCAAACCAATTTAAATGCCTTTAAACTTAACTCTTAGATGGCTGTTATGGGCGTAGGCATAACAAAACAAAAAAGGTATAAGGAGCCGGGTCTTTGCCAGCCTCTCTGCACACTTCAATACCTGAAATAGTCATAAAATGTAGTTATGACTCACGACATTAATCCATAACGCGATCCTGCTCAATTCCTTTAAACTGCCTGTAAGCTTTTGTTATGCTTACGCGCTATAAGACATTTCCATCTGTGATATTCAAACATTTAAAGAAAAGCAGATGTTTTGTGTTCTTAGCTTAGGCACAGCCTTCTCACTTATAAACGAGTCTTTTTAAATTTTAATTATAACACTTTTGAAGCAAAGGCTGGTTACGAAGATACAGGGTATCCGCGGGAAAGGTATGTTAATTAATCTTGACAGCTCTTATATAGCAGTTGTGAAGTAGAGATGTAGCAAATTTATTATGGAACAATATTCGATAAACCAACGTATTGTATTTTAATCCTTAAAATATTTTATCCAAATAAATAAATTATCGATTACTGTGACGATGAGAAAGTCACGTGAAATTTTTGGGGGAAAAAACGTGCCAACAAAACGCACTATTTATCTGATAGTGAATGATTTCAAAGAAAGAAAGAGGGTCTGCAGGCAATAGGCTAAAGCATGTCCACAACGTACTGCAAAATCGGCTGAAAATATTACTGCTGCTTAAGAAGGTATTCAAAAGAAACCACCAGAAACATCAAATCAATGCCGTGCTCTCAGGAGTTTGGTGTTCAAAGAATAACTTTTACCACAATTATGCACAAGGATTTGCATTTGTTTCCATATAAAATCCAGTTGACACAAGAGCTTCTTCTACAAGACTATTTACGCCGCCGTACATATGCCAATAGGAAGTTTCAGCTCACCCATGATAACCCCGATTTTCATAAAAAATTAGTGACGAGGCACATTTTGATTTGCATGGATATGTGAATAAACAGAATAGTCGGTTCTGGGAAATGGGAAACCCTCAAATTATTTAACAGTCACCTTTGCATCCATTAAAAGTGACAGTCTGGCATGCAATTTGGTCAGGAGCGATCATTGGAACTTCCTTTTTTGAAAATGAAAACGGCGTAACGGCAACTGTGAATGGGGAGCGATATCGTGATATTAATGAAAACGCCAAAATTTTTTCAAAGCGTTTTTGATTTGAAAAAAAAAAAGATATGTTTTAAATATCCACTTTTTAAGTTGGTACCTTTTATTTTTTTAAAAGTACTTTATTTTTAAAAAAGTACTTTTATTTTTCAAAAAGTACTTTTATTTTTCAAAAAGTACTTTTATTTTTAAAAAGTACTTTTATTTTTAAAAAAGTACTTTTTTATTTTTAAACAAGTACTTAATACAAGTAAGTGATTTTAAAATGCTTCTTTTGAAGTATTTGAAAAAAAAAGTACATTTTGCCGAGTTGGCATTAAAAGAACAATTTTTTTAGAAAATCTCTTTTAATGTTCACAACACGTTTAAACTTCAAAGTTATAAGGAAGGAAGTGTTAATTTTTTTAAGGGAATTTTTATTAAAAAAAGAGGTAAATTTCTTAAAAAGCCTTAAAAAGTACTTTTTAAATAAGTACGTTTTTGGCTAAACAGTTTGTAAAGTAATTTTTTTAAAGTGAAGATATTAAGAACTTTTTTCTCAGGTCATTATATTCTTAGGAAAGTACTTTTTCTGAAAAAAAAGAATATTAAAGAAAAATATTAAAACACAGTTGATTGTGAGTTGTGTGTCGAAAGTTTAGCATTTTATATTTTTTAATCACTTTTCTAAATCGGACGTTGATCAGTTAAATTGGAAATCGAACAAAAGTAATATTGCATTCAGTTTAATTGGCTAAATGAAATAAATTTCCTTTTTTTAACTCTCTCTCTCCCTCTCTCCCTTTTGTTGCACTATTTTTTACTCATTTGCAATAAAAATATTTTTACATCCATCTCAACATAGATTACAATTTCCTGTACAATACAACAGCCAGTAAATGGACAAAATCTATAAATATGGCTGTGTATTATTTCGAAATGTTAAATAAGAAAAATTAACTGATAACACAGGTAAAAAATGATATTTATTTATTTTTTTTTTATTTAAAAACTTTACAATAAAACAATTTTTAGTTAAATTTCTTGCAAATTGGTATAGACGTGAACATGAAAGAGTGTGTGCATAATACACACAGGCAGCCTTGTTAACATAAATGCATGTGTAGTAGCATATCGCTGATATGGTACCAACAAATGCAAATTGTTGTTGTTGTTGCAATAAAATGAAATTATTTATTGTAGATTTTTTTTGTTCAAGAAATGTTTGAATTTTAAGGTTAATATTTTTTTGCATTGAGTTTTGTAGTTTTTTTGTTTTAAATGTTATTTATTTATGTTTTTTTTTGTTTCTACGGTCGTTCGTTTGTTAAACGAAACGAATTAAAATAACTATTTTATAAAAGAATTTTTTTTTGTATGTTTACTCTTTTGCTACAATAAAACAAAAGGATTTATATTTTTCTTTTATTTATATAAAAAATTACAAAAAAAAACAGTGAATGGAAATTAATTATTTTTTTTTAGTTTCAAAAAGTACTGTTATAAAGTACTTGTTTTCTTTTTCAAAATCTAGTTTTAAGGAGACTTTTTTGTGAAGGCTTTTAAGAAGATATATTGAAAATATTATATATTTTTATAAAGAATCTTTTTTCAACAACACTTAATAACGAAAGGGAGATAAAAATTAGCTATTTACTTGGTACATTTTTAATTGGTACTTTGTAATTGGTACTTTTTTTAATTGGTACTTTTTAATTGGTACTTTTTTAATTGGTACGTTTTAATTGGTACTTTTTTTGTTGTAAGAAAGTATGTTTTAAAAAGTACTTAATATATAAAGCAAATAATTTATTTTGAAATACTTCTCTTGAAACATATATGTATATGTTTTTTTTTAAAGAACGTACTTTTCACAAAGTTAGTCTCAAAAGTACCTATTTTCATTTTTAAAGTTTTTATCCTTCAAAATTATAACAGATTTTTGTTTTAAAATCTGCTTTTATAGAAAATATTGTTTATTTTTTAAAGGTAATTTTTATAAATAAAAGGAAATATTGGCTTAAAAAGTACTTTGAGTTGAATAAATTTCCTAAATACTTTTTAACGTGAATACTTTGGAAGCTTATTTGCCAAAATTATAGGTCCTTGTAAAAATTTTCTTTCTAAAGGTACTTTTTAGGAAAATATTTTTTATAAACAGATTTTGTACTTTTTCAAATTTTATAAAAATCATGTTATTAAATTAAGGTTTTTAAAAGCCCTTTTTAAAATAAACTTAAGTAAAAATTTTTTGTAAATGGTACTTCATTGAGGAACTTTTTATTTAGGGAACTTTTTAACAAAAATTTTAAATAAGAATCACGAAGGAAATATTTCTTTTTGATTTTTCAAAATGATCTTTTAAAAAGTACTTGTTTTTTGTAAATGGTACTTCAATGAGGAACTTTTTATTCAGGGTACTTTTTTTACAAAATTTTTAAATAAGATTTTTAGAATTGATTTTTTTTTAATTTTTTAAAGTGAACTTTTAAAATATAGTTTTGAGGTACTTTTTAAGGAAC
This sequence comes from Trichopoda pennipes, assembly GCA_030448955.1. Taxonomy (NCBI): domain Eukaryota; kingdom Metazoa; phylum Arthropoda; class Insecta; order Diptera; family Tachinidae; genus Trichopoda; species Trichopoda pennipes. The sequence continues at coordinate 3,930,112 of JASKUP010000021.1, read as the reverse complement.
TTTTTTTTCAAAAAGTACCTTTATTAAAAATTTGATTTTAAAATCTTAAAAACACTGCCAGCCATCCTAAACGTGGCTTTATGTAGAGTACGATTTATTTAAAATATAAATAAACAAGAGATATCTCCAATTCAATTCAAATGGTACATTAATTATTTAGGGCTGCTACTGTATAATCATTTTCAAACCAAGTAACCTCTTTTTATTTTTTATAACACTTTTGAAGCTTCATAATTATAACAAATTATTATATTAAAATCTGTTTTTTTTTTAGAAAATATGAATTATTTTTAAAGGCAAGTTTGATAAAAAAAGTAAATTTTAAAGAGTTGACTAAAAAGTACTTTTTAAAGAAATCTGTTTTTAGTTGGGTACATATCCCAAACACTATTTTACCACGAACAATTTAAGAGCATACTTTCCAAAAAAAAAAAACATAGGTTTTTTGTAAAAACCGTTTTAATTCTAGAGATACTTTTTACGCAAGTACTTTTCATAAATAGATTTTGTACTTTTTTAAAAAGTCGTCTTAAAATACAATTTTTTTTTAAATACTTTTATTAAATTAACATTTTTAAAAGCACATCTTTTAAATATTCTTAATTAAGGCTTTTTTTAATTGTACTTTTTTTAAGAAACTTTTTATTTCGAGTACTTTTTTACCAAAAATTTTAAATAATAATTAAGAAGTAGGTTTTTGTTAATTTTTCAAAGTAAACTTGTAAATGGTACTTTTTTTAACTGTGGTTGCAAATGTACTTTTTGGCAATAAGTACCTTTATTAATTTTTTTTAGTTTTAAAAGCTACTAAAAAATGAAATAGTAGCCAGCTGGCATAATTTTACGTCGTGTATGATTTAGTTAAAATTAATTCTGTTGAACGGACTGCTGCTGTATAATCGTTTTTAAGCCGATTAGGTTTATTTCGTTGCAGGATAATGATGCTAAATATTTTACTATAGCTGTAGCAGAACTATTTTAAGTTTTCTTGCCTAGCCGCCATATTTTTTTTGATTTAAACATAATTGAGAGTAAGTGGCATGTCTGCAACGAATTCACACTCCAATAGATACAGTATTTATTGTGATGACCAGCTAAAGTTACTTTAAGACACAGTTATAAATATATTTTAGCGCCTGTGAAGGATATTCTCACTGCTTAATATAACATTTAATAATAAAATTAGTAAAACTTGTTTTTAATAATTAATAAATTTTTATACTTTAACTTAAAGACTACAAAAAGGTCTTATTAAATAAAAAAAATATTTACTTTCAGGGTATCTCGTTATCTATAAGGGTTTACAAACGATATCGGTGTTAATAACAATATCGGCTCCTTATTTTGTTTTTTAATTATTTCCTTGTTAAATCATTTCGACTAAAAAGGTATTAAAAGACCGTCTAAGCGTATGATTCACGTTAATGTAACACAAATAAAATGTAAACTATGGCATACTTTAAGGCATACAAATGAAAATGCACACTGGCTCGCCTAAACAAACTCATATACCGTAACGTATGCCTCCTACATTGCTTATGAATTGTTTGGCAAAAACAACAAAAAAAGGCTTTTAAAAAATCAATTAAGAAAAAGTGAAATAACATTCTCTTCTCTTTCCCCCTAAATGTTGCTGGCATATCAAAATTGGTGTATATTTTCATAAATACAAATTCAGTCAGCAAATATTTGTAAATGAAAGTATATTCTTAATTAAAGTAAATAAATAAATATTTATCCAAAAGTTGTTGTTGTGTGCTGTTAAGAATTGAGTAAATTAATAATTTTCAAGTGTCAGAACTTTTAATTGATTAAAAATATGAATTATTTTTATTTTATTTCGAGTAATATGGAAAGTTGGTTCCAAAAAGCGAGGGTTGAAAAAATACGAGTGTTTATAGAGAAAATTATGTGTAAAAGCCAAATGTTCCGGGCATTAATTTTCTTGCAGGAGTAAATATTGAACTGTACGTCTACAAGCTAAGAATTGATCTCAACCATATAGCCAAAGCTGTTATTCCTTAAAAAATTAAAATTTCGATTGTGAGGCAATAGCCGGCCAAGCCTCTGTTACCGTTAAAAATTCGCCCAAATAGCTGCCGTAAAGTCAAGGAAAATATTTCACTGATATAAATAATACAAAATTGTTTCGAATTATTTTCTCCATAAACACTATAAACACACTGAGATCTTCTATACAGTTTTAAATAATTTTCATACCTTTTCAGCCCCAAAAAAAGCAATTCTATTATTAATGTTTTAGTTAATTAATTTTATAGTTCGCTAAGATTATGTGTATTCGAATAATCGAGTAAAAATATTCGATTAATCGATTAATTTTTATTATTTTTTAAAATTTAATTTAAAATAATATTCATTTACTTTAAAATTTATTGACAAAAAATTAAAAACTTGTGATCGATAAAAATCTGTATCTGATAAATCGAACAAAAATATTCGATTTAATCGATAAATTAAAAATTTTAATTTATTTTATATTCATTTATTTGAGAACTTATTTAACAAAAAGTGATCGATAAAATTCTGATCGTAAAAACTTTGTACGCGATTAATCGAACAAAAGTATTCGATTAATTTTTAATGTTTGTTAAATTATTTTATATTTAATTACTTCAAGATTTATTAACCAAAAATTGTTTAGCGATCAATTTTATTAATCGATAAAAATCTGTATCCGACTAATCGTACAAAAATATTCGATTTAATCGATAATATTTTATACCTTCTGAAAATTTTATTTTAATTTATTTGATATTCATTTACTCTAGAATTTATTCACCAAAAAGTGATGTTAAAATTCTGATCGTGAAATATTTGTACGCGATTAATCGAACAAAAATATTTGATTAATTTTTAATGTTTTTAAATTATTTTATATTTAATTACTTTACGATTTATTAACCAAAAATTGCTTAGAGATCAATTTTATTAATCGATAAAAATCTGTATCCGACTAATCGAACAAAAATATTCGATTTAATCGATAAATTTTTATACCTTCTGAAAATTTTATTTTAATTTATTTGATATTCATTTACTCTAGAATTTATTCACCAAAAAGTGATGTTAAAATTCTGATCGTGAAATATTTGTACGCGATTAATCGAACAAAAATATTTGATTAATTTTTTATATTTTTAAATTATTTTATATTTAATTACTTTACGATTTATTAACCAAAAATTGTTTAACAATCAATTTTATTAATCGATAAAATTTTGATCGATAAAAATCTGTACCCGATTAATCGAACAAAAATATTCGATTTAATTGATAAATTTTTATACTTTTTGAAAATTTAATTTTAATTTGTTTTATTTGCATTTACTTTAGAATTTATTCACCAAAAAGTGATCGATCAAATTCGTATGGTGAAAAATTTGTACGCGATTAATTGAATAATAATATTCGATTAATTTTTAATGCTTTTTATTTATTTTTTATATACTTAACGAGTTATGGATTAAAAAATTAACAATAAAATTATTTAAGTCCTATTAATCGAATAAAATATATTCGATTATTCGATTAATTATTATGCATTTTAAAATTTATTTTAATTTGAAATTATTTTAAATGCATTTTTTTTACGATTTATTGATTACAGCAGTAGCTGTGATCTAAAATATGCCTACGTATCAGCGATACCGCCATCAAATATTAAGAAACAAGCATACGCACCTGACCATAAAAACTCTTGAATTTATTATTTTGGGTCATGGTTTGGTCTAGATACTATGGCAGATGTTAAAAAAAATGTATTTATCTTGATATAATAATTATCTTTCTATACAAACAAATAGTTTTAAGTGTCAATTATATTTTCTGAATAAATTAAACTTGAGTAGGGTTTTTTGTTCATAATAAAATTCTTTTAATATTTTTTTTAAGTAAAACAGAGTGGCAACGAAACAAACTAAATTAACAAACAGATTCGAAATTTGATTTAAATTTGAAAATTTCAATTAAAGTTAAAAGAAGACTGTCAAAATAAAAAATGTCTTATTAAAAGCCCTGTCGTAAACTCTGGTGAGATCATTTTTCTGAAAGTGATGAAATAAAAAAAAGTTAACCACAAACGCACAGCTACTCTATCTTAAGGCAATACGTGATAATATTTACATCTGTACCTAGCTGTGTAAGCCATAACCAGATGGTGGATCATACCACTGTGAAGAGCCAACTGGACTATTCCACTATATTTCCACGGGAATCAGTAAATCCCCAGAGTTCAGCTATTTGTCTTTTTAGCCTTTTAGCTGTTGTCTGACTGATTGAGGTTGGCACTTCGGGAGTATCGTGGTGGTTGTGGTTTTGAGGCTCTCGTTTGAGTTGTGTGGGTCGGATCAATCGCAATGAACACAATGAATGATCCAGGTCCGGTGAGCATGAATGCCGTTGTGTTTTTAAATTATATTAAGCTTAATGCGTTCTGGACCAGGAGTTGGATAGTCTCCAACTCTTCAGCAAGGAGTGAGGGCTGCGGCCTGCTCCGGCCTTTTGAAGTTGCAACTAGGAGTGACCGGAGGATATGCGTATCTGAAGGCCTTATAGGGCGAGGATGACGCTAAATTTCATCCAGAGTGGTATGATCGACCATCTGGTTATGGCTTACACATAGGGTTTGCAATACCGGACCGAATTTCTAAAACCGGTATTTCGGTATTTGTTTTTATTGATACCGGGATACCGGTATTAATACCGGTATAGTTAAAGAAATTTATCGAGGACAAAAAAAGTTGTTAATATAAAAATTAATTCAATTAAAAAACAAATAAAAATTATTTAATTCACAAAAACAATTCAATTATAAAAAAAATAACATAAATTTTGGATTGATTAAAAATTAAACATAAATATATTATAAAAGTTAATTAATAATAATTTGTTTATTTTTTTTTAAAGAAAATATGCCCGCAAAAATGTTAATTTGTCCAGAGTTGTATCGTTTAGTCTAGAACGATTTTTGGTACATAGTAGCCCTGCTGCTGAAAAGGCTCGCTCAGACTCGACGCTGGTTGGTGGTATACATATAAAGTATTCATATGCAAGTTGGAGATATTTTCCCCTTATATTTTCAGCTTCGAAATAGGCTATTTTCTGTTTAATAATTTTATTTAATGTTTCCGAATTTTCCTTTACACCAACACCACTTGTAGTTTTCTTTATTTTAATGTTGACTTTCTTAGAAATAGACATATCCAGTTTTTCCTTCAGTCTCATTAATATTTCTGGCTCTGAATCGGAAGACATATCTTCATTTATTTCATCTTGAATAGTAGAGGCTGCTACGTTGTCACTATCATTATCATTGGTGTAATACAAGCGTTGCAATAAGTATAAAATTTTCCTTATGATTGTTGTCTTATTAATTCGAGAAAAAATATCGCTGCTTTGGTTAACTTCAAATTCGCTTGAATTATGCAGGTATTGGAAGAGACTTGATAAATCAGTACGTCTTTGTTGTACACGAATAATGAGTTCTTCCTTGAATTCATTACTCAAGGAAGTATTCTGTTCTGTCAATTGATTGAACATGAATTGTAACGCGGCATCTGCAGTTATTAGAGTGGCATCTTGATGACAAAGAGCCTCCACAGTTAATTTAATTGGAAGAAGTACTGAAATAACTGTTGATGTCAAAATAAATTCATTTTCCGAAAACGACATTTCAGCGCCATTTAAATTCAAATCAATGAGAGCCTTTTGAATGCAAGTCTTTAATAGGGCAAAGCGTTCTAGCATAGCAACTAAGCTATTCCAGCGCGTTCTAGAATCTAGAACTAAATTCATTTCTTTTCCAAACTGTTCTTTAACATGTTTCTGTAAAGCTCTATCATTTTTAGTTGGCGAACGTCTAAAAAACTTTACAATTTTTCTAACTTTTTGAATCAATGGACCTATCTCTTCATGACTAAGCAAAGAATTACCTTTATTGTTATCTTGAATTAAAGTTAAACCATTGTCAATGTCATCAATATTATTCTCAATTTCATCTCTTGTGTCCATATTATAGTCTTCCTCAGGATCAGACTTCTCGGAATCAGATTCATCTGTAACCTTATCTTCGTTTTCTAAATTTTGGCGAATCGTATAAAGAATCTTAATTACAGCTAATTCTATTCCGTGAACTAAACAAAGTTGTTGACTTAGAGAAATCAATTTTCCAACTTTGACAATAACAGATACACCATATGTAGTAATGCACACAAAGTGTTTATTTAAAGAAAGTTCGAACATTTTAAGTTTTTCTTCAATCAGCTCGACGCACTTTTCTGCAGGCAAGGATCCATGCACACGAATTAATCCTAAGTTCCACAATTTCTTGTTACTAGAATGAACATTCACATTTAAGTAACGTCGATTCTTTACCAATGTCCATTCATCAAATGTCAGACTAAATTTCTGACCCGAAAGCATTTGTGACGCTAATTCTTTAATTATATGGTCACGAATTTTTCCACTATACTCCATAACTAATTTTTTTTATCCAATTTACAGATTTTGGTATATTTTCGTATCCTCTGGCAGCTAAGCCTTTCCTGATATGAATCGAAGAGCGAAAAATGTTAAAGGATAAACCATCACATGCCGTCATTCTAGCTAAAACTGCAGCCAAAGAATTGGCCATAACAGAAACAAAAAATGATGATATTTTTGCACTTGAACTCTTTTTTAGTTTAGAGGTTGATGGTTCTGGCCCACTTCTAATACTCAAAGTATTGGAGCTAGGAACATCTCTTTTTTTAAAATTAATTTGATGCAGTGTCTTCAGATGGGTATGTAGACCACTTGTACTACCTCCCAGAGCTTTAATTATTTTATTGCATTTTTTACACTTTCCAATTTGTCCTTTTTTCACGAAGGAAATAAAACCACACTGAATTTTCATCAGCCGATTTCTCTTCAAAGTCATAATTTTCCATAGTCTAAAGAAAACAACTGATGATAAAATTATCCATAAAATAATTACATAACAATATTTAATTTTAATACTTACTTATTAAAATTAAAATCTGTTTTTATGACTACGATTTATTTTAAGTTTGAAATATCCAACAAACAAATAACTCAATTTCACAATAACTTTGGGGAATCACAAAAAACTTGTATGCAATAACAGCTGACAGTTATGTGTAGTGCTGCCAAGTAAAATATAAGGTATCTTAACCCCATCTGTTGGCATCATTTGAAGTTTTATTGAAGTTATTATAAGTTTTATTTTATTGAATCATTTAGAAATTTGTAACTTTGTTAAAATTTAATTTTATTGTAATACCGGAAACCGGTATTAAAGTTACGTGTAATACCGGTATTGCACGGTATTGAAAATATCCGGTATCCCGGGATCCCGGTATTCGGTATCCCGGTATTGCAAACCCTACTTACACAGCTAGGTACAGATGTAAATATTATCACGCATTTCGGGGGTGTCCAGTTCGCTAAAGCCTAGCAGGAGCCAAGTGGACAACTTCCATTTTATTTCTACAGGAACGAGTAATTCCCAGAGTTCAGCTTTTGCTGTTTTCTGTCTGATTATTGAGGTTGGTCCTTCGGGGAGTATCGTGGTAGTTGCGGTTTCGCAGGACCTTATGAAATGATTTAGGGGCCAAGATCATTTCACTTGCACAGTGAGCATGCTATTTCATTTGTTCTGGACCAGGAGTTGGATAGTTTTTAACTCTTAAGCAAGGAGTTGGGGTGCTGGCCCTGCTTCACGCTCTCGAAATTGCAACTAGATTAGGCCTGTCGGATAGAGATATCCTTCGACTTCCTAGGGCGTGAGTGCACACTACACGCTACATATCACCGAACGATGTAAATCTTATCACGTAATCTCCCTGTAGGCTAGTAGGTAGTGTACTAGCGTACCAGTCTGGGGGTTGTGGGTTCGATTCCCAAGAACTGACTGTTTCCACTACAAAAAAAATAAAAAAATTAACTGTCGGTGGGGCTGATCAGTGATGAAGGCATGGTCACTGGTCGCTGTTTTGTCTTTTACGATAGTAAGTTTCCGATAACATTGCCCCGGTAGGCTTACAGGTAGTGTACTTAGCCTACCAATCTAGGGGTGGTTGTTTTTACCACAAAAACTAAGATCTTGAAGGCTATGTAACGGATTTAAAGAAGGATGCATAATAGCATAAATCTCTTCAGGACAAGGTTACTATGGTTGTATTTAATAAAAGAGTGAAAACATTTCTAATAGCTGCTGCACTAAAATAATACGCAAAATTATTTATTAATGATTTTACTACAAAAATTAATATTTTTATTATTTTTAATAAATCTTTTTTCTTTTTTTAGATCTTTTTTTATATATTTTATCTTTTCAATATTTCGCTTTCCTTTGGAAAGCTTCTTCAGGAAAACATTTTTTAAATTTTTGAAAACAAAAAAATTATTAACAAATTGAAAAAATGTTTCAAAACATTTGACAAAAACATAAAATATTTTTTCATACATACATACAAAAATTTAAAATTTTCAAATATTCAAACATACAAAAACAAGGAAACGGAAACAACAAGTAAATAACAAACAACAAATAACAAATTCTCTCTTATGAAATGATTATAACAAATTATGTGTCTTTTTAATTAAGTACCTATAATTCTGAGCTAAATTGTCTGTGTCTGTCTTGAAATTTATTGTCCTTACATTTGGTACATTAACAATTTCTAACATTTCCAACATATAACGTCTCTTGTAGTTTTTTTCTATATCTAATACTGATGTTTCATCTAACTTTGGATAATGATTATATTTCTTACAATGTGAAGATAAGGATGTCTTCTGTGTTGAAATATTCCTGTATTTTTGGTCACACCTGTGACTTGCTAATCTCGTTTTAAGTTTATTTTTTGTTGTCCCAATATAAACTTTGTCACAGTTCACCTGGTCATTTCCTCCACATGGTATCCTGGATACTACATCAGATATTTCCATTTTTCCTATTTTATCCTTCATACTGCTAAATAATTTATTTAATGTGTTATGTGTTTTGTGTGCAATTAAATATTTATCTGTGTCATATATTTTATACTTTCTTAATCTTTCTGATATTCCAGGAACATAAGTTAATGATTTATAATTTCTTGGCTCTGCCGTAGAATTTCCTAAATTATGCCTATAACTACCATATTGTCTAATTAATCTGTTAGTTAATTCTACTGGAAAATCATTGTCATTAAGTATATCTCTTATTGTATCCTTATTCTTCAAATGAAATTCACTATCACTTATAGTCAATATTCTGTCTATCATATTTTTCGCTGTGTTTATTATCATTTTCCTTGGATGTTTTGAATAAAAATTAATGATTCTTCCAGAAGATGTTGGTTTCTTATACCAATCAAATACTAACTTATTATTTTTATAATTTATAATTTCATCCAGCTTTAAAAACAGCTCATCAATGTGACCACAGCACATTTTGCATATTTTGATGATGAAAAGCTCTTCTCAAATATTTGCTATTTTAAAACACATTTAGGCGGCTTTAACATTTTAATCCAAATTAAAATTTTCAATCTGAATTATTAATTTTTATTATAAATTTTACAGAAAAAACTTACTTGAAAATTAATAATTATATAAAATTATTTAAATAAGCTTTGTATACTCGAGCATACACAATTATTACTGTATTTAACTGCGTCCATGTGTTTGTATAAATTACTTAAACGTTTTTGCGTTTGTATGTCAGTGTTAATGGTTAAATTGCAAAAGCCTCCAAATACCCAGAAATTGTCTACGCTGTCATTGTTTCATTAATTTATTTATTTATATTTTATATAGTTTCATTTGTCATCGCTTTAATACCATACAGCACATTCTTTATATTTACCTCTTCGCCTCTCTCTTTCTCTCTCTCACTAACACGCAGTGATACGCGCTGCCTTCTGCAATTTCATTGCTTTGTGTTGTATAAATGTAGTGGTTTGAGATAAAACCATGAATGAAAACAGTTTAAAATCGAACAAGCATAGCAGGAAGTATACCACAAAGTCATTAGGATTTCTGTTCAATAATACTTTTATATAAACACAGGCACACAGCACACACACACACACACACAAACACACACAAATACACTGTTAGATTGGAGACATATTTCAAAGAGAAACACAAATTCATTAAATAACATTTAATGTCTTTTTATAAATAAGTGTATTTTAAGAACTTAATTAAATATAAACAGGGCTGTAAAAGGTTCTGCTTTACTTTTTGTAAAGGATACTTCTTGCAGAAGTTACTTTTTGTAAAAGGTGCTTTTTTATAAAACGGTACTTTTTTGTAAAAGGTACTTTTTGTAAAACGGTACTTTTTTGTAAAACATACTTTTTGTAAAACGGTACCTTTCGTAAAACGGTACTTTTTGCAAAATGGCACTTTTTGTAAAACGATACTTTTTGTAAAACGGTACTTTTTATAAAAGGTACTTTTTGTAAAGGTACTATTTGTAAAACGGCACTTTTTGTAAACTGGTACTTTCTGTAAAAGGTGATCTTCTAAGGTTGTTCTTGCTTTTATAAAAAAATATTGTTTTTTGTGAAAGGTACCTTTTTTAAAATTTAATTTTTTATAAACGGTGCTTCTTATAAACAGTAACTTTTTGTAAAATATTCTTTTAAAAAGATTCTTTTAAGTAACTTTTTTAAGAAAAATGAGTTTGTATGAAAGACAATTTTTATAAAAGAATTTTGTAAAACTTAGTTTTTCGCAAGATACTCACTCTTTACATTAGTTGCTTTTACCAAATGGAGTTTCTTAACAAAATTTACTCTTTAAGGAATTTTCTCCTTCTTACGAAAGTACTTTTCATGCTTTTTATATAAAAACAAAAAGTTTTTCTAAAAATAGGTTTTTATTACAAAAATGTTAGTAAAGGTACTTTCTTTACAGTAGCTTGTTATATAACCTAGTTTTATATTAGATACTTTCACCAAATAGAGTTTCTTAACAGAATTTGCTTTTTAAGTAATTTTCTTTTTTTTTACAAAAGTACTTTTTATGCTTTTTATATAACAGCAAAAAGTTTTTCTAAAGGTGTTTTTTTTATTACAAAAACGTTACTAAAGGTACTTTTTATAAAGTAGCTTGTTATATAAATTAGTTATTATAAAGCGAAAGTTTAATAAAAAACTAACTTAATTAATGTGAAAAGTACCTTGCATATTTTTTATAAAAAAAAATACGTTTTACTTGCGATTAAGGATAATTTTTGTATTTTTTAAGCGTACTTTTTTGTTTGGATTTGTTCCGCCAGTGAATGAACTACTGTTTTCAATTCCTCCTCTTTAACCACTTGCCAGACTGTTTTAAAAGTTACTTTTTGGACCGCAAATACTGACTCATCAGTACGTGATACAACGATACCTGAAGGTGATGTATTCACATCGAAAGCGCTCGCCATTTGCCAGTACTTTTTTTACTTTTATACAGTACTTTTTTATAAGGTACTTTTTTTATAAAAAAATTTTTTCAGTACAACGCTCGAATTAAGATCAATTAAATAACCGCAAAATCATAAGCAAAAAAAGTCATATTAACAGAAAAATATTCAGATGTGCCTGCCGATTCGAAATGAATCCAAATAAAAATATACCAAGCACACACACACATACACACCAGCAGCGATCAACATAATGAAGTTCATTTGATTTGCTGGCAAGAAGCTTCAGAAAAATCAGAAAAATCCCTAAACATTATTCGAGAACTCACCTTTGTACATAGGAAATTCACCATCACTATGACTGTGACACAGCATCATTGGAGATCGGCAACGTGAACGTTCAACAATAACAACATTATGGCCCATATGACTTCCCATGCTTTTAGCACTTGCTGCTCGCAATGCAGAGTTATTCGTTTCCCCACCACCTGAGCCGCCGGTGGTGGCCGCCGATGCGGAATATGAACGTGGCACATGACTTAGAGTGCGTCGTCTTAAAGTAGCTGCAGCATGTTGTTGTGAAAGAGATCTATGTTGTGGTGTCAAATGATGTCGTCCATGATGATGTGTTGAAATTTTAACTGATGATGACACCGTATTAGCCATATTTGATGTGCTGTTGACAGTAGAAGATTGACAATGACGATGAGTTGCTGTTGCTGCTGCCGCTGCTGCTGATGATGATGAAGAGGAGATCATAGACGCAGAAGAATTAGCAATTGATGTTGATATGTTGGCACTATTAAGTGACATATGATGTTGTAAAGGTGGATGATGATGATGCTGTTGATGGGAATGTTGATGTTGTTGTTGATGTTGTTGCTGATATTGATGTAGATGTGCATGATGTTGTGCAGCTGTTGTTGTTGTTGTTATACTTGTATTTGTATTGGCATTGGCATGTTGTAGCGGTGGATGTGAATGTTGGTGGGTTAGTTGACGTGACACATTATGCAAATGGGAGTGTATATGAGCACTTCCTACTGCCGCAATACTATGCTGATGTTGCAATTGACGTTGTTGCTGTTGATGCTGCTGCTGCTGTTGGTGTTGGTGATGGTGTTGTTGTTGCAGTTGTTGCATTATTTGTTGATGTGTTGTTTTTAGGTTTGATTGAATATTTTGTAAACCACCAGCCATAGACGATGAAGAAGTAGGAACCACATTTGCCATTAATACTGTTGAATGTTGATTGCTGTTGGTTGTTGTTGCGCCAGAAGTGTGTGTTTGATTTGCGTTTCCGGCATTTCCGCTGTTGCCAGTAGCAACTGATAACACAGCAGGGTTTTTCTCCCATGGTCCGTTATTTGATGAATAATCCAATTTGAGGAACAATACTTATAACGTATCGTGTTAAATATGTTTGATACTATTATTATATTGTTATTGTTGTTATTATACCAACAACAAAAACACTTAACAAAGTGTGTAATTAGAAAATTTTGTGTTTTATATTTTTCTGGTTATTTCTTATAACTAAAAACTTTGCTTTTTTGTTCTCATTAAAACTTACTAGTTAATTTTGTTATTGTTTTTTTTGTTGTTGTTTTTTTTTATTCAAACTATGACAAAACTTTTCCAATTATTATGGCTAAAAGGTAAAAAGCAAAAAAAGTTTAAACACCTTGCGTATGCTTTAACTTGGTATTTAAAATTTTTGAAGCAAACATCATTATCACTACGGTTATCGTCATTATTAAGTTTATCTCCAAATTTTATTTAAATAAATTATTTGCAAGTGTTTGTGTGTGTCAGTTAATTTAGTTGGCACTGTTTGCATTCCTGTTTGTTGTTGGTTATTGGGTGTTGGAGTGTCAGTGTAACACTCTGTTTATAGCATCCTTTTTTATGTAAATAAACATGACCTTCAACCCTTCTTTCTTTCTCTCTCTCTCTTTCTCCCTCTGTGTCCTTCTTGCTCGCTTTTTATTAAACTTTGTATTTTGGCAAAACCGTAACTGTTTTATTGGCACTTTTTCAAAATAAATTTGTAATTTTGTTAGTGAATAATTTTTGTGTTAAGCAGCTCTTTAATTTTTAGGAAAATTTTAATAAAATTGTTTAAAAACGCTGAGAGGAATTAGATCAATTGTAGAGAATTAAATTTTTGGATTAAAAAATTTTATCTCTATAAATTGAAAAGAAGATAAATAACTTATGTTAGTTGTTGTAATGACTCTGGTTTTATCGAAAATTCTTTTCGGGACAAAAAAATGGTTATTCTTAAGAGATCTAAATTTCTTTCGAAGTACGTTATGCCATTCTTCAAGTCTGTTTATATCGGATTTTTCAACAAGTTTTTTTTTCTAAAACAAAATAAAACAAAAAAGAGAAGAAGTGAAGTTTGGCAACTATGAATTAAAAATACCAGACATGTGTTGCCAGTCATAGATAAATGGCAATATTGCCAACGACAACACGGATTAATTACAAACGATCAAAAACGGCGTCGCACAGTGGCACATTTTAATATCTCGGCATTGCAATGAAGGTTTAGACCTTCATTATCCAATCTCGATATTAAGGGTTTTTCAACAGGAAGTTTGTTTTCTACAAGAAAATAAAACAACAAATTTATATTAAGATGATTTAAATTTTTATTGTATTACGACGAGAAAAGTTCGGCAATTATGAATGAAAAATGTAAGCCATGACAGGTGTCGATTCTTTCATCAAAATTTTTAATCACTTTTTAGCAAAAAGGCGGTCCTATTTCCTTAATTGCATAATGGATTTTGAGTTTTAAATGTGATATCGGTTCGATTGGCTTCGTATATACTTTGTCCTTAATCTAGCCCCACAAAAAAAAAATAATCCAGAAATGGCTGACCACTTAACTGCTGATTATCGTGAAATTATGTGATTGGGAAACTTGGTTTGCAATAAACTGATCGTTTCATTGGCTGTGTGATATGTCCCAGCGTCCTGTTGAAATCACATGTCAGTGGTATTGACGTCGTCCATAACAGGCCAAAATTGAGTTGTTAGCATCTCGCAATAACATGATCCATTGAGCGCACCATACAGTGACATGTTGAGCAAGCAAAGACTTCTCAATAATCACTCTACGAATTTCAGAAGCCCAAATGCGGCAATGGGCCACGTCTGATAAAATGATATTTTCAGAAAAACCAACCGGTTGTACCTGAATGAAGTGAGCGAATCTACGGCGCTGTGAATGGTCTGTGGGCTTCAATTCCTGCCCCAGTTGAACCTTATAAGACTTCAAAGTCAAATCCTTACGCAAAATTCGCATGTAGTGGTTTTAGATAACCTCAACTGCTGAGAATGGCGAGGAATTGATAAATTTGAATCTGTTTCAACACTGTGACTCACGGCTGCCATGTTTTTAGTTGAACAACTCAGTCAAACGGTTTTGTATCGAGCCTCTCTTCTCCAACGACCTCTCTTCTGAACGACCAAATTCTTAATAGCGGTCTCAGAAAGACGATTATTATGTGGGGTGGCTCACTTTAACAGAGCCACCCCATTTGCAATTATTTTTATGCGATTTTCGTGCAAAATTTAATTCATAGCCACAATTGCCAACCTATCTAAACGTCGTTACAGTTGAAAAACAAACTTCTTGTTGAAAAACCCGATATTTAAACAGCAGCTTGTGTTACATATTTTTTAAAATCCCCATTTTGTCAGTTGGGGAACATAAATTTTTATAGACAAAAATGAATAGGTGGTGACCGTGGCTAAACGCTCGCTTAACTTGGAAACCGCTTAACCGATTTTGCAATAGTCTAAAAAAGATGTTCATGGAAAGAAATAGGAAATTGAAAAAGTTGCTTGGAAAATGTTGCTTAAAGATCTTTCATGTTTTTTTATCTTTTATAGATAACGGGTAAACTTAGGAAAACATTTCGGTACCACTTTATTTGACCACGCCCATTTTTACGGCAATTTTTGCAGAGAAAACGTTTTAAATTTAGGAAATTTGTAATTTTTAAGGCAGTAACGATTTTTCATTTTTGTTTCGAACCGTCTTTCTTACAGTCAAAGTTTAAATAAAACAGCTTTTGAAGCTCTGAGATCTCAATTTTATATAAAATATGTTCAAGAGCTTATAAAAACAAAAATTCTTAAAGCAATCGCAAATAAATTTATTAAAATTTAGACAACACGATTTTTGTCGGGTCAGCAAAATCATTTTGTATAAGTCACTGCGAGCGGCTCCTTGAATCCACGAAATAAATCTAGATTTCATTCAATGAACCTCAAAAACTGCGATAGTAAGCACTGAGAAGGTTATATCTCGGAATATGGTATGACGCCAAAGTGTAACGCCACCACGAATAGAAACAAATAAATTCAAAACAAGATATCGAATTCCAGTGCCTCTCTCCTCCTGTTGACACTAAGAGAACTTTAAACTAGATTTCAGATTTTCTAAGATATGCCTTTTAGTACGGTAGCGCTCTTTGGCATGCTCCACCTGAGAGGAGAATTTTCTTAAAATAACTTAACAGCGAAAACTAGATTTCGTCGCCTCGTTAAGACACCTGCCAAGTACTTATCCGTGAAGAATTAAACTCTGCAAATTGAGTGAGATAATTTTTTACTTTGCCGGCAACTGGCTTTTGCCACATCGAAAGTCCTATTGCCTGATTAAGAATCTGAAACCGAATAATATTCTATATTTCTTAGAAAATTCTCGGTTTTTTCTTTTGAACGTCAATACGTTTTTTTTGTCACTTTGTAATTTTATTAAGAGTTTATTTTAAGGAGTTTAGGAATGATTTTTTATACTTTATTGTCATTTAAGTGTAATATTCTAGGGCGGGAAAATCTTTAACATTTTTGGTTTAATTAAAAGAATACTTAAGCTAAGATAATAAAATAACTATATCATATACTGATATCAGTGATACCGCTAAAGTCACAGTCACTAAGACGGATGGACGCGTCTTGCTTTAGTTTTAGAAGAAAATAATGAAGTAATAAAATAAACAACTGGATATGCTATTTACTAACTGCTTGGCTTGCTAAGAAAACTTATGCACGCAAGACAACAACAAATTTCTAGTTACAAACTGCGTAGAAACTTTATACACGCAAAACAACAACAATTAGGTATGCTGTTTACTGTTTGTGTGGTTTTCTAAGAAAACTTGTGTACACATGACAACAACAGCTACCTTAAAATAAATTTCAGGTAGAAACTTTATCAGCATAAAAACAAAAACATACAGGCGCCTATACATTGAATGAATAACATAACAACAACAAAATGTGCTACAAAGAGAATGTAGAAAATTCTTAATTTTTCTAGACCTCTAGTATTAATCGATCTAGAAGAGCTTAACTCGAAATACTGAGTTCTAGAATTTCTGTTGATTAAAAGATATACTGTATCTTTAATTATCTTGTTAATTTTGTGTATAAAGTCAGAGATATAATCTAAATTTCGGATCCAATACAACTCTTAAATATTTAATTATATTTTGTTGGCATAGGCTTTTAAGTTATTGTTCCTTAAAATGGGTTATTAAGGCAGGTAACATGGTTTACGGTTTCTGGAAAATTAGATTGCTTAAGTCTTTTATGTATTAATAATAATTTCCATTCTGCTAACGAGTTTTGAAGAAACGAGAGTTTATAATTAGCTAGTATATCTGAATTAAGGATCGCATGGATTTCATACATTTAGTGTGGGGATAATGCGGTAAATATATTATATAAAATTGAGGACGGGTACACGAAACCTGAGGACAGCCAGCAAGAATCTCTATTTGAGTGGAATGTACATGAGCAATATATTGTCACAAAGATGATTTATTTAGCTGTAAAAGAAAATAATTATCAGTTAAAAAAAGTAAACGACACGATCCACTGTGCATTTTGCCAACCGCGTAGTTTTCTAAGAAATTTTATGCACCCAAGACAACAACAACATGCTTACAAAAAATTCTACCAAATAAGATAAACAGCAGAAATTAAAAACAACTAACATAGAGCAAAACAAAACAGTCAGCCACTTTGGCTCCTAACACTATGGGGTGATGTTAAACTGTGTGATTAGATTTACATCTGCGCCTGGCCATGAAGCCCCAATCAGATGGTGGATCAAACTACTGCATAATTTGGAACGTCATGCTCGTCCTTGGAAGCCGAAGCCATAACTCTATGCAACAGAACTTTCTAGTTGTAACTTCGATGATTCCAGAGCAGGGCTGCAAATCATCACTCCTTGCTTAAGAGTTGGAGACTTTCCAACTTCTGTCCAGAACACATGTCAAGCATGCTCATTGGACTGGATCATTCACTTAGCGTGTCATTAACAGTGAGATGATCCTGGCCACCATAGTAACCATTATACTATTACGGGGCCGCGAACCACAACCACCACGATACTCCCATATAGGGGCCAACCACAATAATCAGTCAGAGAACAGTTAAATGTCTAAAGAGACAAATAACGAATAAAGTGGAGTTTCCAGTTGTACCCCTGCTGACTTTAGAGGACTGGGCCCCTTTTTTTCCCCAGTTGCACTGTGTCTAGATAGTAGAAGTTCTATAACGACCATATTTATGTGCCCCCGGGGGGAGGGGTGATGTTAAAGTAAAATATTCTTGTATATGCAGGAATTGCTTCAAATCGCTATGTAAGCATCAATTGCTGGACAACTGAATTAATTCACGTTGAGCCATCAGTGAGTAAAGACAACAAAGTTACCATTGTGTTTTTATTTTGTGTGTATTGAAAGTAAATAAATCGTTTAAATTAATTGAAAATTACTAACGTACTGTGTTATTTTTTTACAATAAAAGAACTCAATAAAACTTAAAGTTAATTAAAAGAAATCAACAATAAATTTCAAATACGCGATAGGAAAGAAAACAGATGTATTGAAAATTTCAAATTTATCAATTTAAAAATTACCCTGCTCTGCCATACTGAGTCGGGCGCGGTTTGTGTGTCTAAGTGTGGTTCACACGCTTCAACTTTTGTTACCCAACTTTTGTTTTTTCCATTAGAATGAATGGAAAAATGGAAAAAACGAATGTTGAGCAACAAAAGTTGAAGCGTGTAAAACCGCACTAACAGCACCATAGCAGTGGATGTGCTATGAAATCTGATCATTTTGATCGAGAATATTTAACAATTAAAAATTGCAAAAGAAAAGTTTAAGAAATTTTTGTTTTTGTTAATTCAGCTCAAGTGAAATTTGTTTTTTCCGCGTAACATTTTCAAATATTGTTCGTTATTTTATTTTTATTTTTTGTTTTGTATTTTTCTGTTTAATTCAATTTAATTTTTAATTTTTTTAACTAAATGTAATGCACAAAAACTTAAAATCTTAATTTAATATATTTTTTGTTGCTCTCCTCATTTTACCATGGAATAGGGACTGACGTAGAAAAATTGAATGCATAAAAACTTTATGCAAATAACATTATTTTGTGCGTGATCACACTTAAGCACATGTACGCATTCCCACCACAGCCACCAAATATATTCTAGCGTCAGCAGCAAGAAAAAAAAACAATTGTATTGGATGAAAATAAAATGGAGGAGTAAAATCTGATTAAAAAAATAAAAGGAAAAAAAATTAAGATATAAAAACACACATAACACACATAACACACATCAAGCTTAATCTGGCAAGTTTTCTCATAAAATGAAAAACACTAAGTTTGAGCTGTTTATTTGAGAAAAATAAACAAACAGTACGCTGAACTACACCATCTACCAGGAGAAAAATATTTAATAAAAAATACTCAATAATGACGATGTAAATAAATAACGGGTGTCTGTCGGTAAGGTATACTAGTTTGTTTGTTTATAATTTTTGATTAAATGAAAGAGAATGCATTTTGCACAAGAATTTCCATTTGTTTCCATATAAAATTAAATTGAGAAAAGAGCTTTTTCCACAAGACCATTTACGCCGCCGTACATATGCTAACAGGATGTTAAAGCTCGTCCCTGACAACCCCGATTTTAATGAAAAAAAATGATAATGAGTGGCGAGGCACAGTTTCGTTTGAATGAATATGTGAATAAACAGAATAGACGGTTCTGAGGAATGGCAAATCCTCAAATTATTCAACAGTCACCTTTGCATCTATTAAAAGTGCGAGTTTATTGTGCAATTTTGTCAGGAATCAGTGGACCTTACTTCTTTAAAAATGAAAATGGCGTAACGATAACTGTGAATGGGAAGCGATATCGTGATATTATTAAAAACTTTTTAACGCCACAACTGCATGCTTTGGGCTTAATTAACATGTATAAACAACACTATGCCACAATGCATACAGCCTGGATAACAATGGAATAACCGCGACTTCTCTTTCCACAACAAATTATTTCAAGAGAAGGTGATGTTGACTGCCCTTGACAGTCGCCTGATTTGACTGCTCCGGACTTCTTTTTGTGTGGATATCTGAAAAGAAAAGTTTATGCAAATAAACCAGAAACACTTGAGCAGCTCAAACAAAATATTCGTGATGAAATAATTAAAATAGCGCGTGAAATGTGTGAGAATGTAATGAAAGCGGTGTTCAAAAGGGCTCGCATTTATGAAACTATTAGAGGCGGACATATATCTGATATTGTAATCCATCAATATAAGATCCATTCTCTTCCATTTAATCATAAATTATAAACAAACCAAAATAGTATGTACAGCTTCCCGGCGGACACCCCGTATATTTAATATGTTTGACTTTCAATTAATTCAAAACTCAGCTTGAAATAATGGTTCTAGAAAACAACCGCCAGTGATCGTTAGTGAGCACAATTGCCCCAAAAAAAAACAATTACAATTTTAGCCAAAATAGCAATACTGCACCGCAGTAACTCAAACCATTCAAACTGGGAAACACTAAAAGTCTTAAAGACACTAAATCAATCGCTACTTTTGACAGTTTTTTTAAATTTTTCTAATTTTATTATCGTTTAAACTTGTCTTCTTTTGAAAGATTAAAAAATTGGTTCAAGATATCAATCGCCATAAAGAGTAACAATTTATTTATTGAACAAAGAGATGGAAGAAATGGCAGCTATGACTGGCGATGAGCTATGATTTTAGTCATAATAATGCATAATTTTTTTTACACTAAGCCAATGTTTGAAGAAACAACAACAATTTTCCTCTGGCTTGTTCCTTTTTCTCTATTCTCTTTTTTTTATTTATTTATTTTTTATTAATAATTTTTTTCTTTACTTTTTATTAATTATTTTTTTTATTTAATCTTTATTAATTATTATTTAATCTTTATTTTAACAATTTTTTGCTTTACTTTTTTTAATTATTTTTTTATTTAATTTTTATTAATTATTTTTTTTTATATTTTATTAATTATTTTTTTTATTTACTTTTTATTAATTATTTTTTTCTCTCCTTTTTATTAATTATTTTTTTATGTTTTATTAATTATTTTTTTTATTTATTTGTTTTTTATAATTTGGTTATAAATTCTTTAAGCAAATGGTGTAAAGTACAAGCAACCCAAATAAGAATATTAAACACATTCTTTATAAATTACTGCCACAAACAAAAAAAAAAAGAAAAAAGAAAAACTTGTAAAATATCTTAGAGACTTTTAAAATAACGAGTACTTAACAGCTTTAGTAGACAAAACAAAACTAACTAAATTTAGAGAGAATTTTGTTTAAAATTTAAAAAATAATAAAATTACTTTTTATTATTTATTTTTGTTTTTTTGTTTGGTTTTGTTATTGTTATCTGTTGTTTTTTTAAATTTTTTTTTTATCAAATTACGTTTTCGTTTAAAGACACTCCAGCCACTTATTCACCAGCCGTAACGTTAACTTCACTTTTAAATTACAAATTTCTTTCTTTGTGTGTCAAGTTCACGACGCGATTTTTCCTACATTTTTATTTTTATTTTTCTTTTTTTCTTTCTTTCTTTTTATCTATTTTTGTTAATGTTGCTGTGTGAGTAAAGTCATTTCGTTTTACAGAATTATAAATGGTTGCGTTAAGGAAACTAAAGTTTGAAACTGTTGTAGCCAATACCGAAATGAAACTGAAATTTGTGCCATTATCCTTAAATAAAATGTCCTGTAAAATGGTTCATTTATAAAAATTGTATATATAATAAATGTCTACTCTTGTCGTTATTGTTGTTGTTGTTGTTCTTATTGTTTTTGTAAAACTTAAAATTAAACAAAACAAAAACTCTAAAAAGATATATAAATACACAGAGAGTAAAGTAAAAGAGCACACAAGTTTCTTTTGTAATGAGAGAAAAAAAGCTTTTTAAGCTTTAATTTGCAAACTGAGAAATAGCAAATCAAAACTGTTACAAGAAAAAATCTAGTGTTGTATGACATTCAGCTGTCAAAATATGTGTTCTACAAATGAACAATAGTTTCTCATTTTGTTGTTGTTGTTGTTCTTGTCGTTGTTATTGTTTTCCTTATTCATTTTTTTTAAATTATTATCTATGGTTTTGTGTAATTTTTGTTTTTGTTGCTTATAAAAGTAACAATAGGAAGAAACAATATTATTCATATTGCCTTGGGCTATGAAGGAATGAATAAACTTACATACTTGTAGATTAATGTTGTCGTGGTGTGTGTGTGTGTGTGTGTATGTATTTTGTTAAAAGTAAACAACAAAAAACATTTTTTTATACAGATACAAAATCAAGCATCCCAAATTTTTTAGGCCTTAAAAATTTTATCTTAAATTACAGTTATGTTTTTGTATATCTAAGTGTTTTTTTTCTAATTTATTGGTTGCATATAATTCTCATTTAATCGATTTAGCTTGTGATATAAAATTCTTAGGTTTTCTATACAAAATTTGGGTAGACCCCATTGATATACATATTTAAGCAGCTGGCTTTCCCGCCAGTGATAGCTTTTATGTTTCTTTTTTTAATTTTTTTAAAAAAATAAATATTTTATGAAAATGTTAGTTTCTACTAGTGGGTAAATTTAAGGTTAGGAAGTATATTGATTTTAGGCAACAATTCAGTTTTATCGACGTCAATGTAAAGTGGAAATATGGCAATTATTAACAGAACATGATGTAGAGCAAATATCCACCTTTAGCAGGTCGGCAGGCGTCCGCTCTTTTGACACACATTTTATAACAAAGTTTCGCCTATCTCGTCATTGCAGCGTGGAAACTCATCTTTCAGAATGTCAATTGTTTGTGGATTGTTAGTTGGCGATTTTGGAACAAGGTCGATTACAAGGAAAAGGTTTTCGTGTTTTACGAAGTGAAATTTTCACCATTTTGATATTAAATTTTCACAAATAAAATTCTTTACTTAAATTTCCCAAATTCTTACTAAGTTAATATCAAAAGATGACTGCTCAATTCTTAACATTTAATCATTGGACAGGCAATTTACTTCCTAACCTCCAAGCCTTAGATTTGCTCACCGATTGTAAAAGATTTTTTTAATTTTTTTGTATTTTTACTTAGATGATGCTTGAATGCAATTCTCATTTAATCAATTCAGCTTGAGATATAAGACTCTTGAGTTTCCTACACAAAATTTGGGTAGTATCCACCGATGAGTTATTTAAGCAGTAGCGAGGTGGTCATATGGATATGTCTTTATGTTTTTAAGATACGAATATTGAGAAGGAATTATTTTTACGTATTCTTAAGTTTTGCATTGAAGACAACAGGTTTTTTCAATTTGATAATAAGATATATCAACAGAAGGAGGGCCTCCCTATGGGCTCTCCAGCATCTCCAATTATAGCTGATATTGTGATGGAGGAATTACTAAATTCATGTTTTAGTAAAATGCATGTTAAACCGAAGATTATCACAAAATATTAAGATGATTTATTTTGTATAACTTCGGAAGATGCAGTGGATGATATTTTGTCAGAATTGAATAGTTTTCATTCGGATATTAAATTTACGATTGACAAAGAGTTAGAATCTAAACTTTCATATTTAGATATATTGATAATAAGAAAGGAAAATAAGTTAGTGTTTGATTGGCATAAGAAACCAACATCTTCTGGAAGAATTATTAATTTTTATTCCAAACATTCGAGAAAAAGGATAATAAACACGGCGAAAAATATGATAGACAGAATATGGACTATAAGTGATAGAGAATTTCATTTGAAGAATAAGGACACAATAAGAGATATACTTCATGACAATGACTTTCCAGTAGAATTAACTAACGGATTAATTAGACAATATGGTAATCAGAGGCATAATTTAGGAAATACTACGGCAGAACCAAGAAATTATACAATAAATCATTAAGTTATGTTCCTGGAATATCAGAACGATTAAGAAAGTTTAAAATATATGACACAGATAGATATAAAAGGTGTTTTTTAAGCTAGATAGAACTTTAAATTGTAAAAAGTAACACAAAAAATGAAATTTTGATAAAACATTTTTTTTATTTGTTTCAGTATACTCTGAGAAATCATCATGAATAGACTCTCGCTTGAACAACGCTACGAAATTATCCAAATTTACTTTGAAAATCAGTCAGTCGTTGATTCGCGCAACTTATAGACGACTTCGTCATTTTTATGGCGTACATAATCGTGCATCTGAACAAGCCATTCGTCGAACTGTCGATAGATTTCGTACCACATACTCTCTAGAGGATGCAATAACACCAACACGTCGAAGGAATGTGCGTACTGAAGAGAATATCGCCGCTGTAAACGAAAGTGTGGAAGAAGATCCAAATTTATCAATTCGTCGTCGGTCGCAGGAATTGGGGCTCTGTCCGTCCACTACGTGGAAAATTTTGGGCAAAGATCTCGGCCTACACCCGTATAAGATCCAGCTGGTGCAGGAATTGAAGCCACGAGACCATTATATGCGTCGTTCTTTCGCCGACTGGGCTCTAGAGCAGTTGGCAACTACCCCGTTGTTTTATCGCAAAATTGTGTTCAGCGATGAGGCGCATTTTTGGCTTAACGGGTTTGTTAATAAGCGAAATTGCCGCATATGGAGTGAGACCAATCCACAACAGACCCTACAGACTCCATTACATCCAGAAAAATGCACCGTTTGGTGCGGTTTTCACGCTGGTGGCATCATCGGACCTTATTTCTTCAAAAATGAGGCCGGAGCTCGCGTTACGGTCAATGGAGATCGTTACTGCACCATGATCAATGATTTCTTGTTTGAAAATATGGATGACATTGATCCGGACGAGATGTGGTTTCAACAGGATGGCGCTACGTGCCATACAGCGAACGCAACCATCGACTTATTGAAATCAAAATTTGGCGATAAGTTGATTTCGAGAAATGGACCTGTCAATTGACACCACTCGACTATTTCCTGTGGGGCTACGTGAAGTCACTGGTTTATGCTGATAAACCAGCAACAATTGACGCCTTGGAGGACAGCATTGTTCGTGTTATTCGTGACATACGCCCAGCAGTGCTCGAAAAAGTGGCCCAAAATTGGACGTCCAGAATGCGCTTCGTCAAGAACAGCCGCGGTGCCCATATGCCCGAAATCATTTTCAAATGTTAATGTCACGTATTGATCCTTCGAATAAAAAAAAAATTTTGATTACAATTTAATTTTTTGTGTTATTTTTTACAATTTCAAGTTCTATCGGGCTTAAAAAAACACCCTTTATAATTGCACACAAAACATATAATACATTAAATAAATTATTTAGCTGTATGAAGGATAATATTGGAAAAATGGAAACATCTGATGCAGGTGAACTGTGACAAAGTTTATATTGGGACAACAAAGAATAAACTTAAAACATAGATGTGACCAAAAATATAGAAATATTTCAACACAAACGACATCCTTATCTTCACATTGTAAGAAATATAATCATTATCCAAAGTCTGATGAAACATCAGTATTAGATATAGAAAAAAACTACAAGAGACATTATATGTTAGAAATGTTAGAAATTGTTAATGTACCAAATGTCAGGAGAATAAATTTCAAAACAGACACAGACAATTTAGCTTAGAATTATAGGTACTTAATTCAAAAGACACATAATTTGTTATAATTATTTCATAAGAGAGAATTTGTTATTTAAGTTCCGTTTCCTTGTTTCTGTATGTTAAAATATTTGAAATTGTTTTTTGCCAAATGTTTTCCATAGGAAAGCGAAATATTAAAAAAAAAAAATTAAATATATTGTTAAATTAATTAAAAAAGACTGTTAAAAAGAATAACAGATATTGATTTTTTTTTATATGATTATTTTATGAGAATATTAATTTAAAATTCATAAATTTTAAAATCTATCCATGCCTTCCTCTTAGTCGAGTGTAAGCACGAATCTTTTATTTGTTGTAATTGCAGCAACAAATAAGAAGATGTTCGCATTTTTTATTTGCCAGTCCAATTTATTTTGTAATTTTTGAATTTCTGCCAAGTTCAAAACGCAAGTAAGTGTATTGTAAACTGAATTTCGTCTGTATTTATCTAAGAAACTCCTTGTAAAGTAGATCTTTGGAATCTAGCTTGAAGGTCGCATATTTACCAATGAGCCCCTTTGTTTGTACTGATTTTAACTTCATTTTCATTAACTTTGTTTCTATATGGCGTTGTCAAGTCAAACACTTATCCAAACAAATACCTCCATATTTAACTTTCGCAAGTTGGACTATTATTCGTTTATTTATTTGAATAGCAGGGAGTTAATAGTTAAAACTTATTTGATTTTTAAGAGTATTATTTTTAAGATTTTTAACCGTATTAACCATTTCAACTGTTTGAGATTTTTAACCGTATTGAAATAAAAAAGAAACCAAATTTA
The DNA here is from genome assembly GCA_030448955.1 of Trichopoda pennipes. NCBI lineage: Eukaryota > Metazoa > Arthropoda > Insecta > Diptera > Tachinidae > Trichopoda > Trichopoda pennipes. The sequence goes on along the minus strand of JASKUP010000021.1, from coordinate 3,903,900 downwards.
CAAACAGTTTCAATCTATTGTAATAGTCTTTGCCACCCGAAAACCATAAAAACACAGAAACTTCGTAAAGTAATGAGCCGAATAAGTGCTACACTATAAACAAATTTTGAAGTTTGATGCCATAAACAATAAATGAAGAGATTTTTATAAAAAAAAAAATTTAAACAAGAATTTCTAAAATTTTGTTTATTTCCGAATTTCGAAATTAATTTCGAAATTTCGAATATATTTTAAAAATTAAAATTTTTTTTTGCAATAAAATATTTTATACAATTTAAACTCTATAGTTTATGTTCTATCTTAGATCAAAAATTCGAAATTAAGTTCGAAATTTCGAAAAAAGAATAAAAGTTGCTTTTTTAATATTTTTGGAGAAGAATGTAATTTTTTCATCACGATTAGACGTTAAAAAATTTTGGAAAAAAATTTTAGCTTCGAAAAAACTTAATTAGAAGAAAAACACGGTAAAACATATATTTTTTAAAATAAAAATTTATTTTTTTTTTTTTTTTGTAAGTTTTGTTAGATATATTATTTTATTATTATTTACGTTTAATTTAAAAATTTTAAAAAGAATATATTTTTAAGATAATTTAATAAAAAAAATTTTTTGTTTTTAAATTAGAGCCTCTCCAATATTAAAAACAATTTGCTTTACATATAAAAACATATCACCATATTGCTCAAAATGTACTAAAATTCGATAAAAAATTTTCTTATAATATATAAAATCTTTTTATATTTTTCGCTATTTAAGTTTTACAAAATCCCACCAAAATTATACGTTTTAGAAAATCAAGTTTCGAAACCGAAAAAATCATAATAAAAAATTACAAAAAGTTACAAAATTTGCTTTCAATTCAAAAACTTGCAAAAAAAAACAGGCAATTCTAAATGAATGTTATGACTGCCCTCGTGCCTGTTTAGGCACGCACAAAAAACCTCTATCAACACAAATCCTTATAAACAAATAAATACCAAAGAATAATAAATGTTGAGGAAAATTGAGCTCACACGAGTGTCTACACATAAATGAAGGGTTCCTTTAAAATAAGGACAAGCTTTATTTTGAATTTTTACGTTTTTAGTGTACAACACAAAAGCTTTAGTGTTTATTGTCCAATAATAGCTAAACGCTAGCATAACAAAAAAGAAAAATTTTCTACATGAATTTTCTACATGAGACAAGCTAAACGGTACGCCAAAATGTCTGAAATTTTAGAAATTTACTGGTATATCAGAAATCAGGAATTTACCCCCAAATTATAGTAAACGATTTTACAAAATGGCCAATGGATATTGAAATTGACAAGGAAAATATTAAATCGTTCAAATGTTCGCCGCAGTTCCCACAAGGAAATATTCGTTTTGATAATATCCTCTCCTCGACACTGCTGTTTTCGAAATATGGGGCGGCAACAGTTGGCTGGGCTTACAGGCGTTTCACACCGTACAAGGATTTTCGAAGTCTGACTATTGGTACCAGAATTCTTCAGTTCTTCTGAGGGCGCTGCCGTCCTATGTAAGATTGTATTTCAACAGAGGCAGTGTGGTATCTGTATAAATAGTCTATAGTTGTTTAACAATAAGTTCCAGCATGATCCTTTAGTTCTGACCCTAGAAGTTTATACTGGGTATGTAGCTATGCTCTTCAAGTACGCTGGTGGTCATATTGTTTTCACGCAGTAATTGTAACCCCGTCAGTTTAGAGTCACAAATGATTAGAAATTTATTTTAAATCTGGATCCTTGTTGTCCACTGCTGTAACTCATAAGAAATTTGAATTTTATTGACTCGGTAGCATAGTGTTAAGTTCAGGTGCTTAAGACAGCACATGTTCTTGTGGTTCCAGATGAAAGCTTAGCCTATGTCAACTTAAATTGTTAAATGAATGTTTTTCAAGGAGCCAGAATGCCATATTAAGGAGCGAACGATTTTTATGGAAATGGCAAACTATGTCTCCAAATGTTATGAAACAGAGTATAATTCATTGAAAAAACGGAGGAGAAGCATGCTTCTGCAACTTATAGAAAAATTATATAATTCGTGATTAATTCGAAATTGAAAAAGACATTTTTAACGTTTTAATGTAAAGGGTATTTATTATAGAGGTACATAGAGAATTTTGAAATGCCATAAAGCAAAGATGAATCTTTTTAAATTGACATTAAATTTACTTTATTTGGATGTAGCGTAATCTAGGCATCCAATTTTTGATGTCAGTTTTCAACATTAGTAACGGTACGTTTGCAATAACGCGACGACTTTTATCCGCCAAGTCGTTTCGGGCTTATCGGCGTAGATTAGCGACTTTACACATCCTCACAGAAAATAGTCAAGCAGAGAAAAAACGCATAATATTGGAGGCGAATTCAGAGTTCCGAAATAGGAAACTATGCTGTTATCAAACGTTATTTCAGTAAATCAATTGCGGTACAAAACCGGGATTTCTTCCTTTTTTTGGCATGTGCCTTCGGGGCAACAGTCGCATGAGCTAACAGGAGCCAGGAGAAGCTGGAAGAGACAGAGGACTCTTCAAGTTCGACCAGTGACTTATTATACACACTCTGCTGCCACGGAAACCAGTTAACCGCAAGGCTGCAGCCTTGGTCTGATTACTGGTGAAGCCCTGCAGGAAGCAACATGGGGAATTTCCAAAGAAATGTTAGCAAAAAAATTGGCATTCAAAGTGCTTAGACGCTAATGCAACAAAACTAGGAGTTGGATAGCCCCCAAATTTTCAGCAAGGAGTGGGGGCACGACCCTGCTACCGTGCACTCGAAAATTGCCACTAAGGCGTATATGCACCTAGTGTGTATGTTTCTTAGGGGGTGAGTGAACTCATGTTCTAATACCTAGTGGTAAGACCACTGCCAGCTTAAGGTCTCACGACCAGGTATTGACGTTAATCCTATTAAGATCTGTGGTACGAAACCGTTGAAACCGCAGCTCCTTCACAACATGTTTGTTTAATTGATAAACTAAAAAGTCTATAATGGCTCTTTGGCAATCACCATTGACTGAAACGTTTAGTCGGTTTTTTACGGTGTCTCAATGCGGCACTTTTGTTTATTGACAAAACCATTCATACCAAAGTGAGCTTCAACGTTAAACAAAGTTCGCTTATGAACATTGGGATGCGTGATAAGATTTACGTCTGTACCTAGCTGCGTTAGCCATAACCAGACGATGGATCATACCGCTGTGGATGATTTTAGCCTTCAGAAAGCCTTCAGATAAGTCTATACTCCGGTCGCCCCAGAGCTCGGAGCAGGCCGCAGCCTTCACTCCTTGCTGAAGAGTTGGAGACTTTCCAACTCCTGGTGCAGAACGCATGACGCTTAATAAAATTTAAGAACACAACCGCAATCATGCGCACTGGTCCTGGACCATTCATTGTGTTTATTGTGAATGATCCGACCCACATAACTTAAACGAGAGCCGCGAAACCACAATCACCACGATGCTCCAGAAGGGCCAACCTCAATAAACAGTCAGAGAACAGCTAAAAGGCTAAAAAGACAAATAGCTGAACTCTGGGGATTTACCAATTTCCGTGGAAATATAGTGGAATTGTCCAGTTGGCTCCTGCTCCCTTTTACCCCAGTTGACACATGTAATGATGGTGAGATTCCGTCAAAACATATTAATGTGCCCACGGGGAGGTGAACATCGGGATCCATGGCAATCTTGTTTTGGCTTCATTCATGTTGAAATGCCAAACCAAACTAAATATAAATCACTTGACAGCTAACAAAATAGCTGCCAGCTAACAAGGGCTACTAACCTAAGGTTCTATACCTCTTTAAAAAATACCCTTTATAAATATATAAATGTGCGTTTTATTTTCTATATAAAATAATTTAACACTTTAATCCTTTCAATGAAAAGTTATCACAATCCCAGTGCATCCGAATTTTAAATGAACCCAGCTATTATTAGATTGTATGACTAATGCCTTCAATGTGTTTCGTTTTTAATAAAAAATAAAAAAAAAAAGAAATGTGTAAACAAGCATTGAGGAAATAAAAAAGAAATTAATGGCAAAAATAATTATAAAGAAAAAATGTCTTATGAGTTTTTTGATTTAGAAGAAACATAGAGAACCTGCTTAAATGAAAACCAGTAACTGTTTATTTCCCAAATTGCTGGCTTGAATAAGTTTCTTTGGTTGTTTTTGTTGTTGTGTCCATATGCTTCGTTAATTTTGAAAAAATAAAAGGGCAGTTAGAAAATGAAGCAACTGGGACAAAACCTAATATTCTCTCGGTGACATGAAACAAAAACAAATTCGTAGTATGTGAATGAAAACAAACCAAAAAAAAACAAAGAAAAATACTAAAACTAACACAAACACAAAAATAACTGTGATACTGTTGAGTGTTAAAAAGTAAACAACAAAAGACTTTAAAATGCTGTTGTACAATTAGAACAACTTAACGCACTGATAAGAGTTGTGTTGCTTCAAATGTCGTTTCTACTGTTCGCACACTTGAAAGCTGAAAGGGACAATTGGGTACTTAAGTTGTTCAAACGTTAGTACATTTATGCCTTAAAATTTACATTTTATCATTCTTGTTGGTACAATTTATCCTCTTCACTTTGTATCACTTTGAAGGTGGCAGATAAGAAAACTTTTACTTTGCATTGCAATGCAATGAAATGCAAAAAACCCACAAACGTTCAAACACCTAAATAAAGTTGAACGAACTTGCAACTATACTCTCGGGTATTTATAGAGCATATTTTTATATACGAATAGTAGTTGGTAGTAAAAACAATTACACACATATATATATACACACAAACACACACACACACACAATTACTCCATAGGTATATAACTCAAACTGAGCAGAGCTTTTTAATATGCAAAATACAAATTCGACTTTGAGAGTAAGAATTTTCTTCTCAAATAATAAAAAAGTTTCTTAAGTTTATGTGAAAGCGCAGCAAGCTTTTTGTACAATTTAAAAGCTTTAACGGGATGCATTTGCAAAAATATAAAAATTAAATACATTCATAACAGCAGGCTACCAACTACACGACTACAAACTTATTAATTTCGGAAACAGCAGCCACATCGTAAACAGCTGATCACTTGTTGGGACATTTTGATGCCTGAAAAATCGAATATTTATTCGAAAAAAAAATTATAATAATAATAATACCGAAAAACAGCTTTAGTTTATGAAGTCATAAAAAAATGTCAGAAAAGACTTAATTAAAACAGCGTAAAGGGTATTTTTATAGAGGTGCAGAGCTAGCAACACTTTTTTACCTAGTCAGCATTTTGTCAGTTGTCAAGTGATTTACATTAAATTTGTTTTAGCATTTTTACATAAATAGGCTGCTTACGCTTCCCAATTGGAACCAAAACAAGATTGCCAGTGATCCCCACTTTCATAAACGAATTTTGTTTAGCGATGAACCTCTCTTTTGTTCGAATAGATATTTCAATAAGTAAAACTGCCGTTTTTGGGGTGATGATAATCTACAAGATTCTTTGGTCCATACTTTAAAAACGATGTTGGTCAGAACGTTACATGCAATGGCGGCCGCTATTTTTTCGTGATAAGATTTACATCTGCACCTGGCCGTAAGCCTCAATCAGATGGTGGTCAAACCACTGGGAATGAAAAGTAACGTCATTCACACCTTAGGAAGCCGAGGACTGATTCTAGCAACAGGTCTTTCCTAGTTGCAATTTCAGCGGTTCCAAAGCAGTGTTGCAAACCACTACACTCCTTGCTGAAGAGCTGCAGACTATTTAACTCCTGGCGGCCGCTATACAAGCATAGGCTCTACAGAGCAAAGAAAAAAAAAGAGGATGAAAATACAGAGACGAAAAAAGGAGTAATATAAAAGTGTAGCAAGCCAGCCGCCATCTCCCGATCTTATAAGATCCAGATTGTCCCTGCAGTCGAGCAAGTTAACTCGTAATACCATCTGACCTAGTACAGATCATGAGAGCAGCATCATTAAGCTGTTCATAAACAGATAGGGAGATGCTACGACTAAAATCAATCAATGCCTCATTCTTTATCATTTCAGCCGCAACACAGTTACCGAGAGTAATCCCATTTCCCCTCATTATTTTAAAGGCGACTGGCAAATACTCTGCCATCACATTCAAGGATGCCCAGCATTCGGAGACAAGCTCCAATATGGTAAGCACACAGTCATGTGTGTCTTTAAGGCTCCTTGAGTAATCATGGCTATACAGCCATGATATCCGATCACAAATGTTGAGAAAAGTCATCGAATAAGGGACTATGGCCGAGCCAGTCATGGCGTTCATATGCCAGTCATATTTATTTAAACCTTATTCGATTAAAGCTTATTGGTTTAAACCTTACTCGATTAAAATCTTATTCGATTAAACCCTATTCGATTAAAATTCATTGGATTAAACCTTATTCGATTGAACCTTATTCGATTAAACTTTATTCGATTAAAGCGTATGGGATTAAACCTTACTCGATTAAAAGCTTATTCGATTAAACCCTATTCGATTAAAATTCATTGGATTAAACCTTATTCGATTAAAGCTTGTTGGATTAAACCTTATTCGATTAAAGCTTATTCGATTAAACCTTATTCGATTAAAGCTTAAACAATTCAACCTTATTATCGATTAAGTCATATCCAATTAAACCTTATAATCGAATAACCTTACTCGATTAAAATCTTATTCGATTAAACCCTATTCGATTAAAATTCATTGGATTAAACCTTATTCGATTGAACCTTATTCGATTAAACTTTATTCGATTAAAGCTCATTGGATTAAACCTTACTCGATTAAAAACTTATTCGATTAAACCCTATTCGATTAAAATTCATTGGATTAAACCTTATTCGATTGAACCTTATTCGATTAAACCTTATTCGATTAAAGCTTATTGGATTAAACCTTATTCGATTAAAGCTTATTCGATTAAACCTTATTCGATGAAAGCTTAAACAATTCAACCTTATTATCGCTTAAGTCATATTCAATTAAACCTTATAATCGAATAACCTTACTCGATTAAAAGCTTATCCGATTAAACATTATAATTAAACATTATTCGATTAAAATTCATTGGATTAAACCTTATTCGATTGAAACTTACTCGATTAAACCTTATTCGATTATGGCTTATTGGATTAAACCTTACTCGATTAAAAGCTTATTCGATTAAACCCTATTCGATTAAATTCATTGGATTAAACCTTATTCGATTGAACCTCATTTGATTAAACCTTATTTGATTAAAGCTTATTGGATTAAACCTTATTCGATTAAAGCTTATTCGATTAAAGCTGAAACAGTTAAACCTAATTATCGATTAAGTCATATTCAATTAAACCTTATAATCGAATAACCTTACTCGATTAAAAGCTTATTCGATTAAAATTCATTGGATTAAACCTTATTCGATTGAACCTTATTCGATTGAACCTTATTCGATTAAACCTTATTCGATTAAATCCTATTCGATTAAAGCTTATTCGATTAATACTTATTCGATTAAAGCTTATTCGACTAATACTTATTCGATTAAACGTTATTCGAATAATTCTTAATCGATTAAAAAAAAAAAGAAATAAAAGAGTAATAAAAAAATTGGCTGACACTTACCTAAAATCTCATCAGCAAAGGTGACACCTAAAACTGATGTGGGAGAGTCCAGAGTTTCTGTAAAAAGAATTTAATGAAATGCGAAAAATAAAACAATAATTTAAAAAATAAAAATAAAAAATAAATCGAACGAATAATAAATTGAAATAAAACAGTTTCTCTTTAAATTTGTAATCAATTTTTCTTTTATTTACTTTTCACCAAAATACAAAAATAAAGGGTGTTCAAATTATTCATTTTATTTTATTTTTTTCGTTGTAAAACATTCAAAATTCTAAAATATCCGTTTCCACATTGCTCACACTTGTCATGGTGGTCACAGAAGGTGTCATAAATTTACTGCTTTTGGTTAAAGTATATAATGACTTATTAACATTGGCCAAGATTTTTAATTGATTTTTGTTCAAGTATTGTAAAATGTGTTCGTAAAGCTCTGCCGGCATGCCATCCAAACAGGGATAAACACAGCAATCTAGCCAGCCAATGTGTTGAGAACGCATAGGCACAAATAGCTGTTCACGCAAGATATACGAAAGTTCTTTTAGTTTACAAAAACGTTGATATAGGGGTTTATTTGTGGACTGCATAGAAAGAACATAACGACCAATTGATAATGTTGTACTAAAACCATGGGCACCCGTTGAGTTAGCTGGCGACAAACTGACAATTAAAAAATCGCCTGTAACAAAACCAGTTAGAAGAGCCTGCAAATGATCGCTGCTTTCTATATTCTCGACATCTATTAAAGTCATTAATTTAATGCTAAAACGTGTGTTATCTGTTGATGCTGCTTTATAGCTGGGCTTTAGACGTGTTAAATATAAAATGTTTTTAACATTAAACGAACTTGTGGCTGACAAATGTTCGACATAAAATTTGGCCTGTTCATAATCGGTGTGGCCAATGAAACCCGATTCTAAGGCCACTATATAAACAAGCAAAAATAGAATTTCCGCTTGGCTCAGTTGAGTATTCTTTAAATGTTGCAACAGTGTTAGTACATGTTGTGGTGCACCGTTCTGTTCGGATGTGTCTGATAACAACAGACATTCAAGATTAATTTTTTCATTTGGCGAATAGTCAGTGCGATGCCTTTTAACAACTGCAATAGAGAATAAATAAATAAAAAGAAATTGAAACAATATTTAATTTGTTATAAATTAATGAAATAGAAAAATTTCTATTTTTTGTACTGAGGGATCAAAGTGTAGTCAGTCAAAATCAAAATGCAACAGCATGCAAATAAATATTTTTTATTTTTAACAAAAAAAAAATTATGAAAAATAAATTAAAAACAAACCTGTCTGTCTGTATACGTTTTGTATGTAACATTTTGTTTTTTTTTTAATTATTTATTTTTAAGAATTAAGCACAAACACGATACGGATTTTAAAATAAAATTTAAGATTTTCGAATTTGTTGTATTCAATAGCAGGCATGCAATCAAGCAATAGAGCACAACAGCTGGCATAAGAGTCATGTTACCGCTACAATGCTATAATTTTTGTAAATAACCAGCTCTGGTTTGATATTTGTAAAGTAAACAAATACAAAAAGTGTACATCAAGAAGAAGAGTATTGACCTACTTCTCCTTCATATAATCTCGTGCAGGAGAAAGAAAACTTTTCATCGTTCTGACAGCTAACGGGCAAATTTGAGGTTAGGAAATAAATTGACTTAAAACACACACCTTTTCTGGACATTTAAAAAAACTCTTCGTTCAAGAACGAAAATAATTAGCCTAGCAATCGATTTCTTAACTTACGACGAGCAATTCTTGTCATATGTCAACGGTATTATAAAATTTATTTGAATATATGAAACCATATTTAATTTTGTAATAAATCCAAAGAGAAAAGAAATTAATCGTGCTGAAAGAAAAAATATACAGTGTGCAGCATAAGTCTAGGTACCCTAACTTATGCAGGCATTCTTATTATTTCTGAGCGAAAATTAAAAACGAAAATTCATTTTTTTTATATGTATTTTAATTAAATATGTACTAATCTTTTAAACGGTCTTTTAAATTAAATTATAACGATTTTTTTTTATAATTTAATTTAAAAGACCTTTTAAAAGATTAGTACATATTTAATAAAAATAAAAAACGGTCGAATGAAACTGAAAATAAGAGATATGTACTTTATTAATTTATTTCTATTATATATTATTAACCCTTAAATGCATATTGTTGCCAATTATCTACATTCCAGTTACACTTAATTTTATTCATAAGTCTGAATGTATGGAATTATAAAAGCTAGTTGCTAAGTGCTTACAATAATGTTAATTATAAAAAAAAAATTAACGTAACCGTTTGATGCTTAGTTTCATAATTTTTGGGCATTTTATTATTGTGGGTGATAGAAATCAGTACGTTATTTGAAGTGTCATTTCATATTTTTAAGTTTGATACAAATCAAACAATTATCTAATTGGAAAAAAATATTTCTCATCTGTAGTCAAGTAAGCTACCAATAAGTAATGTTACATTTAAAAATCTGATTGGATAAATGTGAAATTTTTGGGAAATACTGAATATTGCCAAATGTCTACATTATGCGTTTGGCACATAAGTTATAATCGACGGTTACTTTTCGTTCTTTATTTTTTTTAGTTAATTAATTTTTGTAATGCCTAGGAGGTTAGGAGATAAAGATATTGAGGATTTTCTTAGGTGTGGAAGTCGGTCGACCGTTGGATGAAAGTCATTTCATTGATCCAGATGTAAATCCTTCATTTTTGTCACGCGTTACAGGTATTGCAGCTTGGAAGAAACGAAGTAGAGACCTTATATGGAAAAAGCGAAATATGCAATATAGTGAAGATCGAGTACGTTTCACGGGAAATACACAACTCTCCCCTCGACTTGAGACGCCATTTCAGATTTTTTTTCTGAGGATATACCTGCTTTCATTGTTGAGCAAACAAATTTGTATATTACGCAAAAAAATGTATCCAACTCTCCTCCAGTGTGCTCCACTAAGGTTGCACACTTTATGAAGCAGTACTTACCAAACAAAGCCCATAAATGGGGTTTTAAGTTGTTTGTGTTATGCTCAGTATCTGATTATGCATATAAGTTTGAAATATATTCAGGTAGACAAGAATCTGACAGCTTATCTGATTAACCTGATATCGGCGTAGTTGGAAATGCGGTGGTGAGATTGTGCCGGTCAATTCCACGCAAAATAAACCACATACTGTATTTTGATAATTATTATACGTCTATTCCTCTACTACACTACCTATGGACTCAAGGAATGAACGCATTGGGTACTATACAAAGAAACCGCCTCGGAAAGAACTGCAAATTGCCGGCCATTAAAGAGTATTTGAAAAACTCTGTTGCCCGTGGAACCTATGAGGAACAAATGGCTAACTATGAAAGTATGGATGTAATCGTGACATGCTGGAAAAACAATAAGCTTGCCACACTGGAATCAATTTATTTGGGCGCTGAACCAGCCGAAACTGGCAATCAATATGACAAAAAAGAAAAGAAACCAATATCCATAGCCTGCCCAAAAATAGTAAAAGATTATAACGTCCATATGGGAGGAGTTGACCTCATGGATAGCTTTTTGGGCAGATATAAGATCAGTATGAAAAGTCGCAAGTGGTATATATGATTGTTTTATCACATGATTGACATGACAATAATAAATTCATGGGTACTATATAAAAGAAAATACCCAAACATGACATTAGCTGACTTTAGATCACACCTTGCGGAGGATGGAAGGATGGAGGATGCTTGATGGAAGACTATCAAGCAGTTCTATAAAAAAGCAAATTGAAGCTAAAAAGCACCGAGGCCCTATGAAGCCTATGCCACCAAGAGATATTTAGACAGATGGTGTAGGCCATAATGAAAACAGGTGCAGTTCCAAAAACAGATGCAAGCTTCCGGGATGCACAGGGTTTTCAAGGTTTTCTGTATCAAATGCAAAGTTGCTTTGTGCCACAACAAAAACCGTAACTGCTTTGCACAATTTCATACGTAATTAATTTTAATTTTGTATAAAGTAAATATGTGTGTACGTATATACTTATTTAGTTTTTTGACAATTAGATTAGTAACAAACGCATATTGTTGCCAAAAGTCTACATACAGTTCTTTTCAAAATAAATACTTAAAATTATTACCTTAATTTTTTGACCTATTTTTTACGTAATCTGCAGTTAAATTTCTATCAAAAATAAATTTTTATAATTCAAAATAAAAAATCATGCATTTAAGGGTTAAACAAAAGGAACAAAGGAATTAAGAACCAATTTCGGAGTAATATTCTACGCTAGATATGTCGACGACATCATATGTATACTAGAAGGAAATAACGATGAGCAAATTTTAGATTACTTGAATGGAAGACACGAGAACATAAAATTTACAATGGAAAAAGAAGAGGAGGGGAGAATTAATTATCTAGACCTAACGATCAAGAGGAACTTAATCTCGAACAGAATCGAATATGAAATATACAGGAAACCAACAGCAACGGACACAATAATACACAACTCATCAAATCATCCCCAGCAACACAAAAACTCAGCAATCAGGCAGTTAATAACAAGACTCGAGAGAACACCACTAACACGGCAAATGTATATGAAGGAAATGGAAACAATACACACCATTAGCGGAAAACAACGGATACAAAAAGCGCCTTGTAGATAACATCAAGAAACAAATTAGAACGAACAAAGAACAAGAGAATGGAAGGGGGAAATGAGCTACATTAACATATATGGGAAAATCAACGTACAAACTGGCGAAATTCTTTGGAAAACACAACATCAATACCGCATTCAGAACAAGAAACAACCGAGGCAAATATACTGGACAAACAAGGAGTGTACAAATTAACTTGTACATGCCATTATAGCTACATCGGGCAAACAGGACGAGAAATTAAGACCAGATTTAGGGAACACATGAGAAACTATAACAAAAAGCTACGAGTACCAAAATCAACTCCAGAATCAAACTTTGCGAACCATATATTCAACAATAAATGTACACCAGGACATATGAAAACAACGGTTAAACTGCTTCATACACAGCACAAAGGAAGGAGACTAAATGTATTAGAAAACATGGAAATATAAAAACAAAAAACATTTGACGGACGAATAATAAATGAACAAATAAACACTGCTTCGGACACAATATTTGAACCGTTGAAACATTACACCAACACGAAAACGTTACGCAGGTGCACAAGACCAAAGCAATAAAGAACATCATAAACGTACAATTACAGATTATTATGTCACATAAAAAAAGGAAAAAAAACCCAATAGGTTCACACATAAACAAAAACGGACAACAAACATGATCGTAAAAGAATTTAGTTAGAAAAAAAGACGAATGAAAAAGGAGAAAGAGATGTAGGCAAAAAAGACAGAAAGTGATGAACGCAATAACACGAAGGGAGACACGAACTATATAAACACAACTGACAATAGAACGCAACTAGTACGAAAAGAACACTGAAGATGGCAAACAGCCGAAACCGGTTTGTTCACAAACCAAATTTGACGAGGGTCGACGGAAAACCGTACCAAAAAAAAAAAATTATGCATTTAACAAAAACAACAGAAAAATTAAGAATCTTTCTGGCAACTCCATATTTTTGCACCGCAAAAGTGTAGGTACCCTCTAAAAAGCATTGGCAACTCCATAATTTTTATAAAAAAAAAACTTTACATTCATAACGGTAATCTAAATACGTGTTTTCCAATTTTTTTTTTTTAAGAGAAGTAGCACTTTAGGCAACAATGCCTATTTAGTCCAGTACTGTGCTACATTCTTTAGGATAGGGATAGAGAATAGATGAAACAGGTGGTGAAAGTAGAAGGATAGTCGGAAATTAACTGCCGTTTATAAGACGGATGAGTATGCCTTAATCGCTAAGCAGCCCCACCGACAGTCAATTTTTATTTTTGTAGTGAAAAAAACCAATTCCTTCGTTGGGAATCGAACCCACAACCCCCATACTGACAAGCTAGTACACTACCTACCAGCCTACAGGGGCACCACCTATAGATTATTTGCAGCAGTAAAAAAAACATAAATTTAGTGGAAAAAATAATTATTTTATAATGACTCAAAGAGGAAAGAAATATTATAATTAATAATGATAAATAAGGTGAATTGTACTGCGAAATTGCGCAAATAATAGGCAGAAGTAAGTCTTCAATACAAAAAGTAATAAATCGGTTTCGCAAAGAAAACAGAATTGAAAAGAAGCCAGGAAGCTAAGTATTAGAGAAGAAAAAAAATGGCGTCCATAATTAAAAACGATCCATTTAAAAGTGCTCCAAAGATTGCTACAGAGCTAAAGGAATCAATTGGCAAAAATATTTCGGCGGATAGCGTACGCAGATCTTTAAACAGAGCCGGTTATAATGCTCGTACGGCACACAGAAAGCCCTACATTAACCAAAGAAATAGAAAAAAGCGAAAAGACTTCGCAAACGAATATAAAAATAAGACAAATGAGTTTTGGAATAAAGCGATTTTTTTAAGACGAGTCAAAATATAACTTTTTTGTGTCGGACGGACGTGTTTTAGTGTGAGGGAAAAAAATGAAGAACTCAATTTAAAGAACACGCACAAAACCGTCAAGCATGATGGAGGTGGTATAATGGTGTGGGGCTGTATGTCAGCAGCAGGAGTAGGCAATTTGTAATTAATTGAGGCACCAATGACCAAGACCGTGTATTTAAATATTCTTAAGAAGAACCCCAACCAAAGTGCGCAAAAGTCTGAAATTCGTAGTGATTACGACTTTTTTTTTTTTAAAGAGAAGTAGCACTTCAGGCAACAATGCCTATTTATTCAAGTACCGTGCTACCTTCTTTAGGAAAGGGATAGAGAAGAGATAAAACAGGTGGTGAATGCAGAAGGATAGTCGGAAATTAACTGCCGTATAAAGACAGCGACCAGTGACTATGCCTTCATCGCTGAGCTGAGCAGCTCCACCGACAGTCAATTTTTATCTTTTGTAGTGAAAAAAACCAAGGTCTTCGTTGGGAATCGAACCCACAACCCCCATATTTACAAGCTAGTACACTACCTCCTAGCCTACAGGGGCATTTGTGGGATTTTATTTTGGAAAAACGCTTGCGTAGCCACGAGATTTCAAACAAAAGTCAACTCGAAAATTTACTTCTCAATGTAATATCACCCGAACGAACACACAAGAAAACTTGTATATTCAATGCCAAATCGGTTAAATGACATTCTTCGCCTTAAGGGATATCCTATCAAATATTAGTTATAGTATTATAAAACAGTTGGCCTTTCAATTTTGTGACGACCAAAAGTCGGCAGGCTTGTTTTTGGATCACATGGCAATTAGATCACGGGCAATTAAACTCTATATATATTTTTCACATTTATTAATTTTTTTTTACTGTTTTTTATGATTATCAAATGAATTCTATTATATACTTGTCATATTTTCAAATTATATTTATTATTTGTTTAAGGAAATATTTTAAATCATAATGTATTAATTTTAAAGACAAATAATAGCCGTTAAAAAGCGCCATCTATTAACACGAGGATACATCCGTGAGAAGAACATACCATTAAACACAACCCTAAACAGTAGCAATCAGCTGTAGTTTAGTGGTATGGGTGTGTATGTGTACCTGGCAGAAACATATAAAAACGAGATAATTACGTATTTGAGAATAGTTGGCCACGGGCAAGCAAGTGAGTTAGAATTTTATTCAACTTAATTAAAATAGTCTTGCGCATAGGTTCAGCCCAGTTAATCAGAGTCAGAATTATATTCGACTTTGAATTAATTGAGTATAGCTCAGGTCTACGGCCAAGCAAGTGCTGTCGCTACTTCACCTGGCCAGAATTTTATTCGCCCAGGTGACGGAGCCCAGAGCCAGGCCACGGTTTGTTCAGCAAGGACAGAATTTTATTCGCCCTAGCTGAACAAGACGGATAAGATCGTCAAAAGGCTAAAACCAGTTTCGACGTGGAGAGGTTGTCTCAGAATCTTATTCGTGACAACCGCGACAAGTCAAAAACTGGTGGACAGGCAAACTGTTCTGCTCAGACTGGACCAGAATTTTATTCGCTCCAGTGTGAGAAGCAGTAGGCTAGCCGGCGGAGAGTGGAGACGAAAACTCTTGAGGGCCACGAGGCGGTTGATCGTCGTTGGCGTGCTCAGTAGTGATGTAGTATAATTTTAACTTAGTTTAAGAAGTGGATTATAATAATAAACAAATTTTATTAGTAAAACAAAAGTGGCTCTTGTGTTATCAGTGAAGCAAAATTTTTTGGACGCCGCTAGCTTTACCCCGACACGTGAGAACGTGTCGTTACAATTTCAAATTTACTTTTTATTTCTTTTCATAGGGTACCTACGCCTTTGCCGTGCAAAAATATAAAGTTTCCAGAAAGATTCCTTATTTTTCTGTTGGCTTTTGTTAAATACATAAAAAAATTTTATTTTTTTTTTTTAATAATACATAATAGAAATGAACTAATAAAATACATATATAAAAAACAAATGTCTTCATAACTTAGGGTACCCTTAGACTTTTAAATGGTCGAGAGAACGCACTCGAAGATTTGGTGACTAAACCACGTTCTGAACACCCTCCAATAAAAGCTGTAAGTTAAATGAGATATTATCTTATGAGCTATAAGAAGCAAGATTCAAAAGTGACTGCATCCAAAGTGAGCAGTTGCCTACGCCTGCCCAGTCGCCTGATCTTAATCCCATTAAGGCTTTTTATCGAATTTTTTGGAACGAAACATTCGTCAGAATGCTACTACTTCAAAAATTATACTCAGAGAAGTTTGGCCAACTGAATGGAAGAAAATATTTCGTGAGGAAACCATAAAACTTGTTCATTCTATGGAAAATAGATTGGCTAAAATGTTCAAATGAAAAGGCTATCCTACAAGCTAGTAATTTAGCAACATATTACTAATTATATCTAAAAAGTAAACTTCTTTATATGGCACAAAAGTGTATGAGCGCCGACTTTTTGCCAAAACTGTATTATATTAGTTATATAATTTGATAATTTTCTTTTAATAAGGCACGAAAGGATATTTTTTAATAAAAATCAAGCTTGAAATTTTATGAGTTTTTTTTTTGGCGTTATTTTTATACATTATCTTAGCTGTACTTGTTTGTACGCAGACTTTTTCTAGGAAGTGTATATAGTAAAGCAAAAGTCTTCTTAAATTTTTGTTTGTACACCAAAATCACAAACGATAACATCAACGACAGCATAAGGCAACATCAACGTCAAATTTGCTTACGAAACACCAAACATAATTGGCAATATTGCCAACGACAAAACGGATTAACAACAAACGATCAAAAACGTCGTCGCACAGTGGGACATTTTAATATCTGGTGTTTTTCAACATGAAGTTTGTTTTCTAAAACAAATGATTCAAATTTTTTATTGTATTACGAGGAACAAAGTTCAGCAATTATGAATGGCAAATGTCCGCCATCAACCAAGCTGACAGATGTCGATTCTTTCATCAACGTTTTTAATCACTTATTGGCAATTCCTATTTCGTTACCCACATCACGGATTTTAAGTTTTAAGGCTGAAATCGATTCGATTGGCTCCATATAGACTATAGAACATAGCCCCACAAAAGGTAAGCTGAAATTATATGATCAGCAAATTTGGCAAATTTGCAATAAATAGATAGTTTCATTAGCTGTATGACATGTGGCACCGATATCCACTTCGTCAATAATAGGCGTGAACCATGAATTTTCCTACATTGAAAGTGACAGGAGAGACCTCTGTAGAGAATTTATTTCACATACGAACCGTTCAGCTAAAGAAACAAATTTTCCCTGTAATGAGTAGTGGGATTCACTGGCCCATCAACCAGAAGTGGATGGGCTCTTAAAGAAAAGCATGTTTGTTAAACGCAAAAATGTGCGATTACCGGAAACAAATTCCTTAATTGCCTTAGAGCACTAACCATTGTAGTAATGATAAAATGGTGAAATACAACACACATTGCTTTGAAGCTCTAGTCAATCAATACATGGTCGAACAAATAAAAATTAGATTTTAGGCGCCAGTCCATACATGACTGTTATATTCCATTTTTAGACGTATATATAGTGAAGCATCTTTTACACCGTCTCAGAGAACCGAGGCAATTGAAAACTTCTTTAGAAATCTGAAAAATGTGCTTTGCACATCGAACATCACATTGGATTTTCATGCCAGGAACAGAGCCTTGGATTCCTTAATACTTATATCATCTAACAGATGCAGCATCATTTCCGAACACACATCTATGCCTAAGCATGCAGCATTAAAATTGGCCCTATTTAAACAACCCCATTTGGATATTGGGGCGAGGTCGTGATTGAGCATATCATTCATGTCTTGCCTTTTGAACTCCACCTACAACTGGTGCTGCTGCCATCTGCGAAGGAGTATATCGGGTTAAAAGTTTGACAAGGAAAGTTATTTATAAAAATAAAAAATAGCTTAGGCAAAAAAAACGGAGTTCTGCCATACCCCTGAATAAATCTTGAATTTTTTTAATGAAATTCTATCTATAACAACTCGTATACTGCGATTCCTCAGAAAACCGGCGAAATTATCAGCGACACCAAAAGCAACGTAAGCTATTGGACTCGAGATACCTGACATGATCAAATAGAATATGGATGATTATTGTTTCTTTGCGTTATTATATTGAAAACTGAAAATAGGGCAAAAGGAAAACTTCATTTGATGAAGGGTATACATACAGTTACACATTAAAGTCTACATACCCCATTGAAAAGCGAGGTTTGAACATTTCTGTGAACATTGTACCATTGAAATAAAAGGTGTTTTTTTAAGCTAGATAGAACTTTAAATTGTAAAAAGTAACACAAAAAATGAAATTTTGATAAAAAATTTTTTTTTATTTGTTTCAGTATACTCTGACAAATCATCATGAATAGACTCTCGCTTGAACAACGCTACGAAATTATCCAAATTTACTTTGAAAATCAGTCGTCGATTCGCGCAACTTATAGACGACTTCGTCATTTTTTATGGCGTACATAATCGTGCATCTGAACAAGCCATTCGTCGAACTGTCGATAGATTTCGTACCACATACTCTCTAGAGGATGCAATAACACCAACACGTCGAAGGAATGTGCGTACTGAAGAGAATATCGCCGCTGTAAACGAAAGTGTGGAAGAGGATCCAAATTTATCAATTCGTCGTCGGTCGCAGGAATTGGGGCTCTGTCCGTCCACTACGTGGAAAATTTTGCGCAAAGATCTCGGCCTACACCCGTATAAGATCCAGCTGGTGCAGGAATTGAAGCCACGAGACCATTATATGCGTCGTTCTTTCGCCGATTGGGCTCTAGAGCAGTTGGCAACTGACCCGTTGTTTTATCGCAAAATTGTGTTCAGCGATGAGGCGCATTTTTGGCTTAACGGGTTTGTTAATAAGCAAAATTTCTGCATATGGAGTGACACCAATCCACAGCAGACCCTACAGACTCCATTACATCCAGAAAAATGCACCGTTTGGTGCGGTTTCCACGCTGGTGGCATCATCGGACCTTATTTCTTCAAAAATGAGGCCGGAGCTCGCGTTACGGTCAATGGAGATTGTTACCGCACTATGATCAATGATTTTTTGTTTGAAAATATGGATGACATTGATCCGGACGAGATGTGGTTTCAACTGGATGGCGCTACGTGCCATACAGCGAACGCAACCATCGACTTATTGAAATCAAAATTTGGCGATAAGTTGATTTCGAGAAATGGACCTATCAATTGGCCTCCAAGGTCGTGCGATTTGACACCACTCGACTATTTCCTGTGGGGCTACGTAAAGTCACTGGTTTATGCTGATAAACCAGCAACAATTGACGCCTTGGAGGACAGCATTGTTCGTGTTATTCGTGACATACGCCCAGCAGTGCTCGAAAAAGTGGCCCAAAATTGGACGTCCAGAATGCGCTTCGTCAAGAACAGCCGCGGTGCCCATATGCCCGAAATCATTTTCAAATGTTAATTTCACGTATTGATCCTTCAAATAAAAAAGAAATTTTGATTACAATTTAATTTTTTGTGTTATTTTTTACAATTTCAAGTTCTATCGGGCTTAAAAAAACACCCTTTATATTCGAAGCAAATGCAATCTTACAACAAACAATAAATTAAAAAAAAAATATTAATCCATTTTTTCAAACACGGAAAAGTCTGCATACGGCGTTGAAGTGGAGTACAGAAAATGAAGGTTTGTACTCAAACAGTGCCACCAATCACTTCAGACGGTTAGTTAAAAAGAAGTTTAATTGTTCGATATTAATATTGTAGTTGTGTTTATTTAACCAAAATGGGTAAAACAAAAAATCGGTGTTAACGTACGTGAGCTAATTCTTAAATATTATAAGGAAAAAAATCTTTGAAAAAAAGAAAATTGGAGAACTGGTCGGTCATCCAAAATCAAGCATTCAACCAGTTATTCGGAAATATAATCAAATTAATAGTGTAGAAAACAAACCAAGAAGTGGTCGTCCACCTAAACTAACTCCTCGTGCTGAGCGAAAAATTTTGTTAGACGTGCACGAAAATCCAAGAATAACAGCAATAAAAACTGCAAAAACCCTGAAAAATCAGGATATTGGTTCAGTGCATCCAGAAACGGTGAGACATTTATTGAGAAGCAATGGAATCCATAACTGTGTGCCTGGAAAGAAGCCATTCATCAGCAAAATAAATATGGGGAAAAAAAAGAAATATAATGATGCAAGACAAAGATTTTTGGGCTTATGTTTTATTCAGTGATGAAAGGAAGCTCAACTTGTTTGGCTATGATGGAAAGTAAAATGTATGGCCACCCACCGCCGCTAGGGTGGGTAATTTAACATTAACTGATATTAATATGGATCGCTTGGTATACTTGGAGATTCGTAAAGCTAATTTGAAGCAATCCGCCAGTAAATTGGATCTTACGGTGGGTTGGTATTTTCAACAAGATAACCACCCAAAACATACCGCTGTTGTTGTCAAGGAATGGCAACTATATAATTTGCCCCATCAACTTCATTCCCCACCCCAGTCACCGGATTTGAACTCCATAGAGAATTTATGGGATGAATGAATGCGGTCGATCAAAAACAAATGTGGAGAGAGATCAAAGATTTAGTACTTAAGAAAAGCAGAAATGAGATAAAAAGTGTGATATTCAATCAAGTAGAATATAATGATGATAAAGAAATTGCAGACCAATTCAATAATTATTTTGTAGATAGCATTAATTTAATAAGAAAATCAATAGAAAATGAGCAATATGAAAACCAAATGATTATGGTAAATTCTAAATTCAAATTCTGTGCAATAACTAGTCTGGAACTGGAGAATATAATTAAGAAGATGAAGAATAAAACAGACTGTGATAAAATATCCAACAGAATCATTCTCAAAAATTGGAACATAACTGGAGAGGCACTGTTAAAAATTATTAATAAATCAATGCAGACAGGTGAATTCCCGGAAAACTGGAAGAAAACGATGGTAACACCAATTGAAAAAGTACCAAAAACAAATAAATGCGAAGAATACCGGCCAATAAATGCATTCAAAACATGTGAGAAAATTTTGGAAAAGGTTGTGAAAAAACAACTGGAAATATATTTGGAGGAGAATTCTATTTTGTCAAAATATCAATCAGGGTTTCGTAAAAAAATACTCATGTGAAACGACTGTTAATTATGTAATAAGTAAATGGAAGAACTTTGGGGGGAACAAAAACGGTGAGTGCAATATTTCTGGATTTAAAACGAGCTTTTGAAACAATTGACAGACAAATAATGATGAAAAAACTTTATATGAATGGAATACAAGGGACAGAACTAAAGTAAGTGATTTGAGTCGTATTTGAAAAATAGAACGCAAATAACAAAAGTTAATAATGTGCTATCAAATGAGATAGAAAATGATTTTGGTGTACCTCAAGGATCAATATTAGGAGCTCTTTTATTTATTATTTACATTAACGATATGCCAAAGGTGGTGGATAGAAGTGAAATGGTGCTATATGCAGATGAAGAGGTAATTTACATGGAAGGATATGATGATAAAGAATGC
Organism: Trichopoda pennipes; assembly: GCA_030448955.1. Taxonomy (NCBI): domain Eukaryota; kingdom Metazoa; phylum Arthropoda; class Insecta; order Diptera; family Tachinidae; genus Trichopoda; species Trichopoda pennipes. The sequence continues at coordinate 3,882,133 of JASKUP010000021.1, read as the reverse complement.
AGAGAGAACATCAAACACGATATCAATAAAATTGACAAAAGGTTGAAAATGAACAAATTAAAACTAAACGAAAACATAACAAAAATAATGGAAATAAATATGAGTACTGAAGCAATATTAAAAATAAATGACAAAATTATAGAAAAGGTAGAACACATAAAATATCTAGGTTTTATAATAGATACAAAATTAAAGTTAAGGGAACACATAGACTATACATGCAAAAAAATTGGCAAAAAATAGGATTTTTTAAAAGGATAAGAAATAAAATATCTCAAGCGACTGCGACTAATATTTATAACACGATAATAAAACCTCATTTTGAATATGGATCGACGATAATTTATACATGCTGCAATGAAAATCAGGTAGAAAGAATGCAAAAACTCCAGAGCAATGAGGATTATACTTAAATGCAATCGATATACAAATATAAACGAAATGCTTAGGAAACTAGAATGGATGAACATTAAACAGCGACTGGAATTTAACACCTTAACCTTTATTAGGAAAATGAAACTAGGTGATGCCCCAGAATACCTATGCGACCACGACCAAATAAAATATGTTAGAGATGTACAGCCGTATGCATTAAGGAATAGTGAAGACTTTTGAATTCAAAGAGTACCGACAAAACATGCAGAAATCCCTTTATTATAAAGGATGGAAACTATACAATGCATTGCCGTATAATATGAAAGTGGAGGGAAATTATAATGTATTTAGGAAAAAATGTGCGAATTTTGTAAGATATAATTTATTTATATAGAGCCTTGAAAAATGTAATCGAATTTATATATATGTATATATTCTTTGTAAAATTAAAAAGCATTTTTAATCCTAAACAAAAAAAAGAAAAAAATTGGATCGTCGCATTAGAAAAAATAAACAGAACCTCAAAAAATGCTCTACTTGAAGAGTGCAAATTTAATTTCGATAAATTACACAAAAGTATTGGTAAAATTCATGAAAAATAGATTAAATGCTTTCACCCCAAGAGAAACTAAAACGGAAATTAATGCTCTCAATAATAAAAAATCTACGGGATATGATAAAATAGATGCAATTGCAATCAAAACATTGCCATTTAAGGGCGTTTTGTTTTTGACTTTAATATTTAATTCCATTTTACGACTTCAACATTTTCCTTCACAATGGAAATGTGCGGAAATAATAATGGTTTTGAAACCTAGTAAGCCAGAAAACATGGTAACATCTTACAGGCCTATTAGCCTTCTGCCCATTTTTTCAAAAGTTTTTGAAAGATTGCTCTTTAATCGCTTATCTCCTTATCTACAAAAACACAATATTATCCCTGATCATCAGTTCGGATTTAGAAATATGCATGGCACTCCAGAGCAGTGCCATCGTATTATAAAAGTTATAACAGATTCATTGGAGAACAAAAAGTATTGTTCTGCTGTATTTTTAGATATACAACAGGCATTTGATAAAGTGTGGCACGATGGATTGCTGTACAAATTAAAACAATTACTCCCAACACCATTTTATTTATTCTTCTTGTCTTATCTAAGGAAGAGATATTTCTATGTAAGAGTAAATAACGATTACTCAAATATTCGTCAAATAGAAGCCGGAATCCCTCAGGGTAGCGTCCTCGGACCAGTGTTATATACTATATTCACATATGATATGCCAGCAAGAGGGGATATAACTATTGCAACTTACGCTGACGACACCGCATTCCTGTGTACTAGCGAATCATCTTCTGAAGCTTCTAGAATAATGCAGCTACAACTTGATTGTTTTAACCAATGGCTTTTAAGATGGAATATTGTAGTTAACACTCAAAAATCAAGTCTCGCTACTTTTACAACTAGAAGAGAAAATTGTCCGGCGGTTTTCCTTAATGGTACTGCAATTCCCAGTAACGATACTATCGTAAAATATTTGGGTATTCATTTAGACAGACGACTAACGTGGAAAGCACATTTATGCGCTAAAAGAAAGCAGTTAGATATTAAATTTAAACAAATGTATTGGCTACTTGGATCAAAGTCTCAACTCTCCCTGGAAAACAAAGTTTTACTGTACAAAACCATCTTGAAACCAATTTGGACCTATGGCATAGAATTGTGGGGAACAGCTAAAAACTCTAACATCGAAATTTTGCAAAGATTTCAGTCGAAAACCTTGCGTGCAATCACAAATGCTCCTTTTTACTTAACAAACAAATCTCTGCATAATGACCTAAATATACCTTTCGTAAAATCAGAAATAAAGAAATTTAGTTGTAACTATTTAGAAAGACTTAGCAAGCATACAAATGTGTTGGCAATCTCACTTTTAGATGATACTGATGAGGTCAGAAGACTTAAGAGAAATCACATTTTAGATCTCCCTTTCATTTAATATCTTTAAGATTTTCTCGTTAATAATTTAGATATATGTTGTTAATAATAATACTTATTTTCTTAAGAATATAATTTATCCATATATATGTACATATATGCATGTATCATATATAATTTTAATTATTGTTTTCACTGGAAATCAATAGGACATGTTATATCTTTAGTTTATACAATTTGCTTATTATTGTAAAATAGATTGCAAATAAAATATATATACAAAAAAAAAAAAAAAAAAAAAAAAAATGCTGTTCTAGAAAGTCGTGGCGGGACCACCAGATCTTAATTCTGTTGTCTTTTTGTTTCCTTTTAAGTGAAATGCATTCTTCTTGCAAAGTATGCAGACTTTTCTGTGTTTAAAAAATGAATTTTTGTTTTTTTTTTTTTTTTTTTTGTTGTTAATAAATATTTTTGGATTAAAATTTTGTTGTTAAAATTTATTGTTTGTTAATAGATTGGATTTCTTTGGAATAAATTTTAATGCTACAATGTTCACAGAAAACTCCAAACCTTGCTTTTCAATTCGATTCAGCACAGCCAAATACCTACAAGATGCTGCATAACATTCAAAAGGAAGAATAGATTTAAAATTTTAATTTACCCACTTGGACGTTAACTAAACTGCGCATGGCCGCATGGCTTCTTAGTCGCTGCTAAAGTAAAAACTGTATTTGGGCTACAACCCAAATATCTGGAAGGCATATACCTAGTCAACATATTTATTATGTTGACTTATCGGGTTTGCTTGTTTAAAGAGATTTTCTCGAAGATATGAACATTTGGGTTGTTGGTTAATTTTTGTTTTGTTATATTTAAACTAAACGATGACTATTGTTTTTGTTTTAATTTATTATATGTTTTATAAATTTTTAATTCATTGTTTTTTTTTTCTCTCTTTCTTGAACAAATTAAAGGAAAATATTTTTTATTTTTCATTTTTATGTATATATTCACTTAAAGCAACTGCGTAAGTAAAATTTTATAGTTCTAATAAATTAATATTATTAATAATGCAGACGTACAGAGCGAAATATTACCAAACATTCGTATATAAACAAATTCGTATATAAACAAAATGAAAAAACAAGCAAAAACAACAACAATAAATAACAAGACAACTGAATCAATTCAATTAATTCAATGACACAAGTATAAAATGTCTCGATGCATTTAACATCAACGTAAAAATGTTATTTATATTAAACACATATATGTATGAACACAAAAAGGAAAAATAAATTATTGAAAAATTCTAAAAGAAAGTTCAAGAACTTTATTTTGTAAATATTTGTAAATAATTTCTATCTAGAACTAACCATTTGTTTCGTTGACATTTTTATCCTTAAATTTTTCAGGAGCCGACATTAAAACAAAATCATCTGTTAGAGGTATTTCTGCATTCTTATGCTTCAGCTTTTTTAAAGATCCTGTCACTGAAATATTAGATTTAGTTGGTGACTCCTCCGCAGCAGTAGTTGCTGTGATGGTAGTCGATGTTATAGAATTAGCGGAATGTTGAGACATGTTCTTTCTTTTTATATATATTTTTTTTTAGAATTTATATTACGAAATATAAAAAAATTTTATTAATTATTTACAAATGACACTTTTTTTACATTTGAACACAAACCACAAGAACTCGGCTTTTTTTTTAATAATTTATTATTATTTTTTTTATTTACTTTACACACACTAACAGCTTAAAGCTTTTTGCAACACACTACTTATTCTTATTCTTTGCAATCGTCAGTCATTATCGTAGACATATATTACACCAATTTTACTATAGCCACATTAATTTCTTCTTTTAATAAATCAAATTAAAATTAACAATTCTTTTTTACAAAAACTTCCACTAGGCAAAGTTCAACAAGTTAAAAAAAAAAGAAAACAAAAAAACTAATTGGCAAAAATTATGTGACATTTCTTTTGCAAAATAGATTCGTAGCAGAGTTGCAAATTGTAAGCATTATTCTTGTTAGAATACAGCGTTGCCACACCAAATGTACTTTTCGTTAGAGCTTCAGTTACTTATAGAAATTAATATTTTCTTGAAATCCTTGCAAAAGCTTTTACATTAACAGCAACACAAAATTTTTGATAATTCCAGCATTATTAAACACTTACGACAGCAGCAGGCTACCAATTACAATCTTTAAAAAATAATATACACTCAATCTTATGAAAACTTTTATTTTTGAGAGACAACACAGCTGCTGCTACACGAAGAACGCCGTTGCAGCTGCCGCCTGTTTTCTAACCTATTTTATTGTAGTCATATGTAATGTCAATACATCCAGTATTATAAAATTAATGAGTGCTTTGAAAAGTATTAAAGAAGATATATAAAAAATTAATTATAATTGCTTAAGGCTGAGTTGATAAATGCCTTAGGTAAATTTCCGTTTAAAAGAAAGTTTTGTTAAACGTTATTTCTTTCAAGTTCTGAAAATAAAATTTCCAATTTACTTTTTTTTTCGGCTTTCTTATTGTTAAACTTAACAGCTATTATATTTCTTTTTTATTGGTAAATACATAATTAAAATACATAAGAACAGATTTTTCATGTATAAACCCTGTAAACAGTTCTTACAATATTTTAGGTTTCAAGTTTTTCATTTATTTCTAGACGGAAAACTAATCGTGTAAATTTCTGTAGAAACGTAATATATTTTAAAGAAACCTAATCATAGAGTAATAGAGGCCAAAAGTTTTGCTTATCAAATTTAATCCGTCAAAAATCTTTGTAGTAGTAGTTACACGGCGGCAAATAAAGTTGGCGGAATTTATAAATGTTTAACCTGCTGCGAGGAATGTTCTTAATTTATTATTCTTGTCAGAAAATAGAGCTGCCAGACCAAGGAAACTTTTTTGTTTTATATTTGTATATCTAATCAGTTACTTTATAGAAATTTATAGCCTGTTTCCACGACAATTTGAATCTCGTGTTTCGCTCTCTGAAGCAAGTTTATGAATCATGCTGTTTACACGACTCATTTATCTGCTTCGATTTGACAGTTGTTATTAAACAAACATAAGTTGAAAAACAACAGAAGATATTCTTCTTGCCGCGATAGCATTAAGTATAATTTTTTTCCTATCCATTTTTTTTTAATTTTATAAAATTAAAATTAATTAACACACCCACAAAACAATTATATTTTTCAAGTTTTCAATTTTAACTTTGTTTTGTTTGTAATTTTTCTTTGTTTACAAAAATGTTTAATTTTGATAACTAGTGCAGATAAACTTACAATAAAAATTAGAGAAAAGAGGATTTTTCCTTGATTCGCAGCTAGATTCATTATGAATCTACCAGCTGCGTTCTCAAAATTTTGTACGGCGAAGCAGGTTGATTCGCTTATGATTGGGGTGTGAAGCAAGAATAGAAAGCGAAGCAGGTGCCGTGGAAACAAACTATTAAAGGCAGATATATCTTAAATTTTATTTAAGTCCTTGCAAAAGCTTTTACAAAAATAGGCAAACTGAATTTTAGTTGATAATATTTTGATTACTTTGCAGCACATAGTTAACAATATTAAAATTTCTACGTAATGAAAAACATTATATGATGCAATAAAAAGCAAATTGTTAACAATTAAAAATAAAACGGAGAAATACACAGTACAGGTAGTCATGTACTATACACTGCATATCTTAGTAATCTTTTCAATAAACTTCGCCTGTCTATCTCTTAATTTCTGTAATGTGAAAAGAGCGGCGTTTTATATTCGCAAATAGTTCGAATAGTGATACTTAGAAATATAACATCTATATTATGCAAAATAGACTAGTGGGTACTTGTAAAATATTATTTATATGAGTTTAATGGTCTTGGAGATAAAACTTGGTTGTGAACATCAAAATGGTTAAAATTTTATTGTGTCACTTTTTAAAATTTGGGCAATATTTGCTCGAAATCATTTTCTTTTTTAAACTGCTATTCCTAATTTAATCGCTAAGCTCGAGACTCACGATATTGTTGCTAGAAATACAATGAGACAATACACTGATAATGGAAGTAGTAAGGGATACATGATACACAGCCACTGTACAGCAAAGAGCTGAGAATGCACCTGGAACATTAACTCATGAACATTCGCAGCAATCAGTAGAGACACTTTGTGCAAAATTTTACATAAAGATCTTTATCTTCATGCTTACGAAGTTCAACTCGTTCAAGACGACTCTCATTTTCAATTAGGGTGTTAAGTTGAATTAGGGTGTTAAGTTGAAATTGTCTCAATTAGCGTATGTGGAGATCAGTGATCTATGGCTTCAACAAAAGGGTGCTACAAGAGATGCAACCACCCAAACAATTCAATTATTGCATAAGGAATTTCCCTGTCGCATAATTTTTCGATTTGGAGTGAACAACTCACAAACTACTGACACTGTGAATATAAATATTCGGCACTGCATTAACGAATTATTGAAAAGAGCGGACGTGTGCTGACGATATACTTTACATTAGTATCAATAAATTTGATGTCAAAAAAAAGTGACTATGAGCCAATTTACTTCTAACCTCAAATTTGTCCATGCAATATATTCTTAACTCAACAGTGTCTACGGACTGTAAAAGATCTGCAAAAAAAACTTAAGAAATCCCAGGAATCAATATTTATTTATTTCTTGTAGAATGGAGTATTCAACCATTTCAATTAATCGATTTACGGTTTCTGATTTGTGCTTCCACCTACGGTTGTTCTAATGAACTTTTCCAAATTGATGTTATAAATAAATAAGCATTCCAAAAATATCTATAAAAAAACAAGATTTTTGAAAATTTCTTTATTGTTTTTACAAAAAAGTAAAAATTCAATTTTCAAAATTCCATTTTTTTATTGTTTTGGTGATTTTACTTGTTTCGCCTTCATTCAGAGTCGTCAATATAAGTAGCTCCCTTATTTGATAGCGATAAATAAGTTAATTTCTTGGATTATTGCCTGTTTCCTCTTTAAATAATTAGCCGGTTACCATTAAAACATATTAATTTAAAAGCAAAATTTGTTTTAGCTAAATATAAATATATACTTGCGTTAAAAAACGCGAAAACTTTTCAATAATCTGTTAGAACATTTTTATATTTTATTCAGTTCTTATTTTCATAATACGTAAACAAAAGAAGTGTTGCTGTATTTCCAACGTCATTTTTTTGTACATACATTATCATACAACTCTGCGTTTAACAATTTTCGTTTGTCATTCTTGTGGTGTGAAAGCAAGTATTTTGTGATAATAAGAGCCGCAAATTTTGATATTGATATTTTTGCAACTAGAATAAAATATATTAAACATCATGAGTTTCCTTGGTATTGAACAATTTCCAGATTATAAAGTGCCAGGTGCCCAGCACCATGATTTTTCGCCCTATGAATCTAATGGAGGGTAAGTAGCAGTTTAAAAAAAATCTTGTTGGAATTTAACTTTAATTTATAATGATTTCAGATCAATCGTAGCAATAGCCGGTGATGACTTTGTCATTATTGCAGCCGATACACGTTTAAGCAGTGGCTACTCTATTCACACCCGAAAACAAAATAAATTGTTTCAATTAAGTTCTAAAACTGTATTGGGTTCGACTGGCTGCTGGTGTGATACATTGGCTTTGACTGCATTGATAAAAGCTCGCATGCAAATGTACGAACACACTCATTTGAAGACCATGTCCACAGATGCTGTTGCCCAAATGTTGTCCATACTAATGTACAATAAACGTTTTTTCCCTTATTACGTTTCAAATGTTTTGGCTGGTTTGGACAATGAAGGCAAGGGTGTTGTGTATTCTTATGATCCGATTGGTCATTGCGAAAGAACTACCTACAGAGCTGGCGGTTCATCTGGTGCTCTCCTTCAGCCAGTTTTAGATAATCAGATCGGTTTAAAAAACATGAAATTCGAGGACGGTGAAGCACCCAAAGTCACCAAAGAACGTGCTGTAGCTGTTGCCACTGATACATTTATTTCAGCCGCCGAACGTGATATTTATACTGGAGATGCAGTTATCATTAATATCATTACAAAGGATGGCATCGAAGTCAAGGAAATTCAATTAAGAAAAGATTAATTGTGTCATTTCTGTAAAATTTAATAAATGTAACTTCTTCAATGTATTAAACATCAATATTTTTGAGTTGTATAAAAAATGGAAATGGTTTTTCTAAATAAAAAATGTAATAGATATGAAAATGAAAAAATTTCAAAAACGCTTTTTTCTGGGTTCTTGTTCTAAGATAGATATTCTGAGATGTAGCTTATATTAAAATTATTACGAAATATAGTTAAAGCTCTGTTATTATGAGAACGAGTACGGCACTGAAGTTAATATTACGTATGGCAACTTTTGCCAGTTGCTATAAAGTTATCGATAATCTTTATTTTGACATTTTAGCAACTAAAGCAATTGCAAACAATATAACGATTTAAATAAAAAAAGGAAATTTAAAAGCAACAGATTGATTTTATTTTTAATAATCATAAGTTCAGTCGTACTATTTTTTTTAATCAAATCATAAGGGAGTTTTTTATTTAAATTTTACACAGCAAAAACACCGCCAATGTATAGTGGCTCACCTTAACCCATTTGGACCCAAACAAAAACTATCGCAAAAAAATCCAAAATTTTTTTTATTCTATTATTAAATTCAATATTAATAAACAAAAAAATAAGAAGAAAATAAAAATAGTGTTAGAGGAATTAAAGAGGTGTACCCAAATTGGCACTTATGTGTGTAAGAGCAAGATTTAAGAGAATAAGATTTAATCAAAAAAGAGCACTGTAAAATCCATACGCCACTTATGCTGGCTTTTCCTATCAATATTTTAGCATCTAACGAATTTTCGCACAAAAACACTAAGAAAACGGTGTTGAAGGAGAGAGTTAGCGGGCGCGTACCGTAATGGAATATTAGAATTTGCTAACCGGCTGTTATTGGAAAACGAGCGCCTAAGATTGAACGTGTCGGGTATTATCGGTGCGCCTGGCGCAATTCTTGCTTTTGCTGCACGAAGGCCTGTCACCGTTTCAAAAACCGGAACTGTGTTCATTAATGCATATATGATCTAATTTAAAGATCCTCCAATTTTAGTGTGATAATAACTAAGGTTTTTTTTTGTATTTTTTTACAATATTTTTTGTTTTGTTAAATTGACTAATAGGTATGCAAAATAAATATTTTTTATTTAAATGAAATATTTTGCAATATTTATATTATTTACTTTAAAGCTGCTGAACTTCTCTATAATTATTTGTCCGATTTTCGATATCAGCCATTGTATGTGTTATTTTTGTTAGTTATGGATTAAGACCATTGGATGGTTCACAATAAAACAGAATGCTGTAAAACAAGTGGTAGTTTAAGCGCTTCAGTAGTAGGATAACAGGCGTGAATAGTTTTGGCGTGTTATGCAACCCGTAGCAACTAAAAAGATTACAACAACGAGCATGATGGTCCGCTTAAATATAGTAACTGCTGCATTATGATTTATAATCCACATAATCCTGTAAAATATTCTGTCCTATATCCTGTAAAATATTGAACGACCAATGCTAAGATTTACATTGTTCACTGTAAGGGAAGATGTGAAGATAAATCATCTGAAAGGTTCTTTTAAATAGAACTGATAACCAAAATTCATATTACAAGCTTCTACAAATCTTCCTCCTCGTATCACTTATTTTAATTTGAGTGTATTTCGAACGGGTTTCTCGTGGTCATTCTAATTTAAAATCATTTTCTTTTTAGCGATTCAATCTTTTATTGAAGTTTTTGTTTTCCCTTATTTGTTAATCAATATAGATTTTCCAGTAGGCAGATAAATTACTTTCAAGAACATTTCTGCTCTATTCCTTAGGGGATCATACTCTTGTTTTTAGTGAAACGTTTTCAATTTCGACATTTAAAGATCTATAATGCTTCAATAGTCATTGCCACCAAATGAGCTTAATCTATTTCGTTGCTCGTAACTAATTGTGGAATCAAATCCATCGCCAGTTATTCCAAGTTGATTGACAAACTTCTTTCAGTGGCACGCCAACGACTTCAACACAATTTAAAATTGAGAAGAGACTTCCTTGGAACCATCACATTTTATGGTTCCACCTTCACTAATATTCTTTTATCTAACGCTTTTTTAGTTGTTTAGAATATTATTAAAAAAAAAAAATCTTGAAAATTGCGTTGTAGGAATACCGCGTTATAGGAAAATGTCCGCATTCTGCGAACCCCATTATAGAAGGGATACCTGTATAAACTTATTACTTACTTACCAAGTTTCATTTATGATCAATGGATTCGTTAAGTTTCGCAAATATCTCTTCTCAAATCGTTAAACTCTTGTGTTCTTTTTAGATCTGTTATTGACAACAATAAAGCTGCAGGCATTTCAATTAGTTTTTAATACAGATAAAAATAAAATCTGTAGCTTACTTGATATTTTGACCAACACTAATTAATTTACAATAAATAAAAAACTATCATCAATTTTTGTGTTTTCGAAAAGATTGAATCACATGGAAAAGTTAAAACTTTTGTCGTTTTTAAAACATCAACAAATCGCAATTGTGATTTTAAAATCAAAGTGTTTTGTGATTTTCAGAACATTTTTGTATATGGTCTATAGGGAAGAGATGATAACTAGATTTTTTTGTTTATTATAAAGATAGAATGTGTATTCTGTTATTTTTTATTTTAAATATTATTTGGGACGGTCATATTTAAAAAAAAATTAAGTTGTCAAACAATTTTTCATTTGAATGATTTAAAAAATTTGTTATACATTTTTCTATTCCTGAAGATGCCACCCAATGGTGTGGAGAAATATTAAAATTTATTTGTCCTTGTGCTTAAAAAAATATTTTTAAAAAATTCTATATAAAAAATTTTTATAAAATTTAATATGAAAATATTTTTTCAATTATTTTTATTTAAAAACAAAGTAAATTTAAAATAATTTTTTTACTAATTCTCGTTAATTTTGTTTTGCCTAGTACTGTATTTTTATTTATTTTTTTAAATAACACAAAGTTGTTGGCATTTCGTAAGAGCAGCTAGAAGTAAGTAGTTAATAGTATCATGCTTGTCATATACATTTGTAATAATTAATTAATGAACACAAAATGCACATTTTGATTTTGCAAATTAGTATTTAATTTCATTGATTGATATCCAAAAAAAAAATATTTATTAATTAAAATTTGCTCCCCTCCAAAAACAAAAGCAATGGAAAATAGTAATTTTAAAAATAATGAATTTGTGTTTTCTGTAGTGGAGACATGATGACTAATACAAATTTTTTTTTAGAAAGGTCATCATAGTTTTTAAGGAAATTATTATAAAATATAAACAAAACAACACGTTGCAATTTTAGTAGACGAAATAAAAATAAAACTACTGCATTGTAATTATGGTTTAAAAGAAGGGAGGGGCTACCTTGAGTTTCTTTTAAAATTAAGTTAATTATTGAGAACAAAAATACATTGTTACCTGTGCCAAAATTATTTTTTTTTAGTATACATGATTATCCTTTTGCCACAAAGCGACACGTCTTGTGTTCCCTGTTGTTGTCTTTTAATTTTAAACCTTTGCAAAATTCTTTCTGTTGCTTTTTTTACTTTTGTTCTTTTTTAGTGTTTTTATTTCTTGTTTTCTTTATTATATAATAATATAATTTATAATAATATATGCTTTTATGTAGAGGTTGTGGTTTATTTTTATTTTGAATAAATTGTTTTATTTTATTGATGTGTGTTTTTAAATAGTTCGGCTTAATTCAAAAGCAATTTGCTTACAATAGAAAAACACAATAAAATGAAATCAAATATTTTAATACAAATACAAAATTGTGAGGAAAGTAAGAAAGTCTTAAATTTTTCATAACAAAAGAAAAATTGTTATTTATTTTCTTAATTTTTTTAATTAAAAATTTAATAAGTTTTTATGTCTGAAATATGCAACAGCAAAATTTAAGAGTGTTGATTAAAAAGTTTTTGGATTTTGTTTGGAGAAAAAGAGCCAGAGCTGTTTTTGTATTTCTAAATATAGATAACGGTTTTAAACAAATCTTAATGCAGATTTTGTGTGTGTATGTGTATTGTGGTTGTGTTTAGAGTGTGTAGTTTAAAGAGTGTTTGTTCTTAGTTTTACTTATATAAAATAAAATTAATTTTCTTTTAGTTTAAATTCAGTTGTTTTTCAGTTTTTAAAAATTTAATTTTTAATTAAATAATTATTGTATTTTTTCTTGTTTTTTAAGTGTTCATATGTTTTATATAAATTTTTTTTATAAGCTAAAAGTAGTGTTTCTTCTTTTCTTTTCTGTCGGTCGTTTAACGGTTCGATAACGCATTGTTTTAACACGTTTTTTTTATTTAATTCTTTGATAAACTACTAGAAAAACTATTACTATGATTTAAAGTTCTTTTTATGTTTAAAAAAAACCAAAGTCGGCTGCCAAGCAGTCTTTTGGTTTTATTTTCTTAGCAAATATCTCTTTTAGTTTTTTTTTTTGTTTATAAGAGTCGTGATTCATTATAAATCGACCCCAGCAGCTAGATTGATTTTCTTTCTCGTTCTATTTTTTCTTCTTCTTCTTCGTTTTTATGCATTTTGGCATTTTTGCTTTAATATTTAAATAGGATTTTTGTTGATGTTTATTATTTGAAACTGTAGTTGTTTTCTTAATGATGATGATGTTGTATATTTTTTTGTTTAGTTTAGTTAGCTGTGTTGTTGTTATTGTTATTATTATTATTAAACTCACTAAGCTTCAGGCAGAGGCTTCAACTCTTTAATTTGTTTAATCAAATACGCTTTCTCATCATTGAATTGTTCATCTTCTGAACGATCCGTATGAAAGTTGGTAAGAAAATCAACCAGCTTGGATTGATTACGTAGCAGGATATCGAGAATGGGTTTAGGTTTGTTTGGATTGGCAACAAACACTTTAAAGACATGGAAGGCCTCAAATTGTATATTACGGGATTTTTCTTTGAGCATATTCATCATTAGCTTGAGATTTTCCGGTTCAGAAATATATCTTGTCATAACGGTAAAATTATGACGATCCAACAGCAGCTCACCCAATAATTTAAGGGACTGGCGTCGTGTCACATAATTTTCTGAATTCAACAGACGTTGATAGTGTTGGGTAAAAAATTTATCATAATTGGCTTCCAAGAATTCGGCACACAGTAATTTGTGACGCGTCAACAGCTCCTTGAAGGTAGAAAACGCATCAGAGGCAATATCAAAAGTCGACACCTCCACATAACGAAAGAACTTGAAAAACTCTTCAGAATGTATCATTATCTTGGCTAAGGCTTCATAGCGGGCGCATTCTCTTAACATTGTGCCAGAATTTAAAGCAATCTCGGGATGGGCGTCTTCATAGCCAGCCATTAGGGTAAATAATATTTCAGGTTTTGTACATATATATTCCACTGTGGGGGATCTTGTGCCAATTTGCCTTCTCAAAACATTATTAAAAATTAAGGCGACATGTTTTTTGCCCTCAAAATCAATACGTTGTAAATTTTGTATTAACAATAACAACAAATTGCTATTGTACAATTCCTGAGACAATTGCGCGACTACATAGTCAGCCGGTGGTTCAGAGTCTGAACTTCCGTATAGCATATTTTTTATACTTACAAGATTTTTACTAACATCCTCCTGGGCCTTTTCCACCTTTCGATCGCCTCCAGTTTCTAAAGCATTAATTGCTTCCTTTAACGACTTCACCAGTTCAGCAGGTGTCTTTTGTGATTTACCAAACAAAGGCATGATGCTGCGAATGGTGATGGATGATTAATAAAACCGTAGAAAAAAGAAAAAAAGCTTTTGTTAATCTTTTTAGATTATCTATAAAGAAAACCTTTGCGTTTTGTCTTAAATTGGTTTTTATTCTTCTTTTTGCTTAAAGGGTGTCTTCTTTTTTACAATGTCGTCGTTTCTCTGTGTGCTTAGTGCAGTGGTATAGTGTATTGTGTTTGTTGCCTTCTTCTTATTTCGTTCTCTGCCCGACTGCTCTGCTTTCTGCTTGCTGCGTGTGTGACTATTTCAACCGGACTGACAATACAACTGCAACTATTTTGACCAAGTCTTTTATTTATTTCTTTAGCGCTGTATTTTCTTCAATTCGTATTTATTTGTTTAAAAATTTCGTTTTATTTTAAACTCTGCTATATTTTCACTGCAAATCGTTGGCGTTTTGTAATTTTCCCAATAATTTTTTTCACAATTTTCCTTCCTTACGAGTTGCGTATATGTAAAAAAAAGTTTCTTTTTACCTTTTGAATGTCGTGCTGCCAGTCTCGTGAAATGTCAAATCGTATTGCTAACATTGTGTTGCCACACTTGATTTCTTATTACTTTTTTTATATTGCCATTTAGTATGCATTGGAATGGATCGCTTTTGTAGGGTTTTCCACAAATAGTTAATATTTTTTATTAGAATTAAATAAATTAAACATAGGAAAAGTTGCATTTTTTTAGGCCTTTTCAAGCTTTAATTAATGAAGAGTTTAAAATTTATTTTTATTGAATGTTCTTCTACACGCTTCTCAAAAGAGCAATAAAAGCCTAATTGAAAGATATTTGTGTTTCTCTAGCAGATTAAATAGCTGATTACTAAATATCATATGAATATGCATGAATTACCAATGTGAGCAGCTTGTTAAACATAACGAATTCATACAATAATGCAAGGCTTTTATTGCATTCTTTTGCACTTTAAATTTGATCGAAATCTAACAATAACTATCACCACCCAGTGGTTACAGCCAGTTTACCTTAATTACGAAACGAAATCTAATAAGAAACTTATTCGAATGTTGAGTACAGCTAATAATATTAGTCGGGCGGGCAAATTTGAGGTTAGTAAGTAAATTGTCTGTCAAATAAATAAATGTCATGAATTGAGCTGTCAAAGTTTGACATTTAGATATCAAAAATAGGAAAATTTGAAGCATGAAACGTTATACTCTTGAGCAAAGATTTTAAATATTAAAAATTTAATATCAATATGGTGAAAATGTATCACTTTGACTCATTCTGAGACTGCTGTGCATAATTTAATCGCTAAATTCCTGGCTCACGGTATTATTTCCGACCACATATTAAAACAATACGCTCGTAGCGGCCGTAGTGATGCGAAATTAGCCGCTGTATAGCAAAATGTTGAGAATAAGCCTCGAACATCGTTGATGTTCGCAACAATTGGGCACCACTAGAGGCACTTTGCGCAATATTTTGTATTAATATCTTGATTTTCACACTTTAAAAGTTCATCTTTTTCACAAAATAAAGGCGATTGACCATTGTTTGCGTTGAACGTTTGTGAATTGGCTGGTTGAGAGGCTGAACGAAAACAATGCATCTTTCTGCAAAATCATCTTTAGAGATGAGGCTCATTTTCTTCTGGTAGCTATGTAAGCTAACAAAATTGTTGCATAAAGAGCTCACAAAATCCACAAACAATTCTCGAAAAACTATTACATCCAAAGAGAGTGACAGTGTGTTATGTTTTGTGGCCAGGCCGCATTATTGGCCCGTATGAGCAAGGAAATCATGATAATCAATTGTTTGTAGCCAAAGTGGACTAATGTTAACATCAGTGATCTTTAATTTCAGCAAGACGACGCCATGAGCCATCCAGCCATCCAAATAATTCAGTTATTGCATGAGAAATTTTGTTGTCGCGTAATTTCTTGATTTGGCCTCGTTCTTGTAATTTAACGGCGCTAGATTATTTTTTTCTGAGCCCGTTTGAAAGACAAACAACTAACGTTTTGAAAGATGAAATACAGCGTTGCATTGATGAGAAGTTTGTTGTGCTTCAAAATTTTGTGAAAAAAAACAGATATATGTCGACTTGTTAGAGGTCTAGATTTACCCGACATTATATTTCATTACGGACATTATTGGCACGTATTTTATTAATGAGAAATAGTTCAGTTATTGTATGAGAAATTTAATGGTCGCGTAATTGTTCGATTTGATGGTGTCAATTAGCCGCCTAGTGCTTGTATTTAAACGCCGTTGGATTATTTTCTCTGGGGACATTTGAAAGATGAAATTCGGCACTGCATTGACGAGATACATAAGTTTTATTGCAAAATATGCTGAAAATTTTGTGAAAAGAGCAGATAACTGCCGATTTGTTAGAATTCGATAATAAGCCGACATTATATTATATACTTTTGGTATCTCTACATAACTTTGGCATCAATAAAACTGAAGTTTTCCAAAAAAGTGTGTTTTAAACCAATTTACCACTTATTTTTAACGTAAGTGTCCATGATCGTAAATAATAGCGTAGACAGACGACAGCGTTAATCCGGATTAAAATTTTACCGTGACAGACGAGAGTTTGTGGATTAAGCAAACAGCTGTTTGTTTTTTTTTTTACTAATTTTTGTTTATATTTACATATATCGAGATCAAATGGATAGAAGGCAGAAAATAAGATTAGCAGCTATGCCGGTCTTAAAAAATCATAATTTATATGAAAGAAAGCTGAAAATACTTTTCCTGAAACTACTGCAGAATATATAAATTGTTGAAACACAAGCAGTCAGCAATCTGTACGTGTTGCAGCAAATTGGAATCGCAGTTGGACACTCTGAATTAAAACAAAGGCAACTGTGGAAATTAGTAAGTTCAATATTATCTCATCATGGTGGATATAATTTACATGCTTTTTTATAAAGAATTGCAGCAGCACTTTTTGGGAGTGGGACGTGCTTATGATTGACGACAATGTATTTAAAGAACACTTTCGTGTGAACAAAAGGGCTTTTCAGCAGTTATGTGGAAAAGTTCAAAATCTCGAGAGAGTAGACACAAATATGAGGCTTTGTATTTCAATCGAGAAGAGGGTGGCAATAGCATTGTTCGCATTGGGATCAGCAGCTGAATGTAGGACTGTTGGTAGTTTATTTGGTGTGGGACGTAGTACCGTTGGCGAAATTGTTATAGATTTCTGCCACGCGATATGTAATGATCTCGCTACTTAATTAATATAAGTATCCCCCACATCCACAAGAAATAAAACGCATTGTTGATGGGTTTGAACGCCTCGGGTTTCCGCAATGCTTTGGTGCTGTTGATGGATGTCATATAGAAATTCAACCGAGAAAAAAGGATGCAATAGATTACTACAATTATAAAGGGTGGTATTCAGTGGTTTTATTAGCTTTTATTTTTGTTTTCCTAAAAAAGCTTACCTTTCCTGAATCCATTTGTGTTTTAAATTGTAAACAACAGCTGACTGATTGTTGACAGTGCTGCCAAATTGAAATGGCTAAATCCAGTATAAATTCTGTTTGATTTTGAGGATTAACTTAACTGGATTAGGGGAGATGATGCACGAGTTAATTCGAATTAAGGCTGTTAATCCGGATTAACGCTGCCGTCTGTCTACGCTTTAAGAAGTTATGGACTTTTCCATCTCTGAATTAAAATGGATGATAGATACATCTATATGTAAACACTAATTGTCCGTTATAATTAATTAATTTGTTTATTTCGTTAATTCTTAAGACAGTTTTATACTTTTTAATGTTACTTACGTGTTATTTTATTACAAAAGGAAGTCGATATGGTTTATTTATGTTAAAATTGAAACGCTTTTAATTTTTGTAAACAAAATTTTTTTTAATTTAGTATTTTACCAGGCAACCAGTTGCAGTTGAAAAACTCAGTTTTGATGAGCTATGTTATTGCCGTGGCTGGGACTTGGTAATTGCAAAAATTTATCTTTAAAAATTAAATAAAACAAATGTTTTTAAATTTTTGGTATGACAAAACTATTTTTTTTTATTTTTATTTTTATTAAATTGTATTATAGTTTTTTTTTAATTTTCTTATACGATTTTTATTTTAATAAACCTGCAATTGAAGAATAATATTGAATGTTTAAGAGAAAAAAAAAAGAAATTAAATAAAATAAACAAATTAGGAGAATTATGAATAAATATTATTAATTAAAATATTTTGAATTAAAATATTGTAATGACAAATTTTTTAAAATAGAAATTTTTAATTAAATTTAAATATATTTATTTTTCCTTAATAAAGAGTTTACTTATTTATTTATATTTATTACTAACAATCAAATGTTAAAAACAAGTTTTTGTGTGTGTATGTGTGTGTAGTTATTGTTTGAAATAAAATAAAATTGGAAAAATAGATTTTCTTTTTAGATAAAAAGGATTATTTTTTTTGTTCTTTATCCTTAAAGTGATTGATAAAGCCTTTAATTAAAACTTATTTTTGTTTTTATATTTTCACACATACATAATACTTTATCATTAATTTAAGAAATAATTGTTGTTATTATTATTATTTTAATATATTTTTTAGTTTTATAATTTTTGATTGGTTTGTTAATGGAAATGTAAAAATGCGTTGTTTTGAATTTCATTTTATGATTTTTATTTTTATTTTGTTTTTGTATTTTTTTTTTAATAAAAGCTTTAATATATATTTAAATTAATTTACGTATGATTTTTTATAAAAATATTTTTTGTTTTCTTAAAAAAAGTTGCAGCAAAAAACGGACATCGATATTTTAATATCAAAACTACTTGCTAATTGATTTAAATATTTTTCTTTTTTTCAAATAAATTGTTAGTTTGTATGTTTGTTTATATTCATGCTTTTATTTTAATTATTATATTGATTTTATAAAATATTAAAAATTTTTTTTATTAAAAGACAAAAAAAAAATAAATAAATATATAAATTTTTTAGTAATTAATTTTAAGCACTAGGTCTTATTTAATAAAAAATTTTTTAAAAAAACTTTATTTTTTATTATATTTTCGATATTTCGCCACACCGTTGGTTGGCATCATCAGGAAAATATAATAAAAAATAAAGTTTTTTAAAAAATTTTTTATTAAATAAGACCTAGTGCTTAAAATTAATTACTAAAAAATATTAAAAAAGGTCAAAAAATTATAACTATTATATAAATAAATAAATAAAAAAAAAATTTTATTTTTTTAATCGACCTTTTTATATCTTAAATAAATATCTGTTATTTTTTTTTTGTTTTTTGTTAAATGTTTTAAAAAAATTTTTTTCAATTTGTTGATAATTGTTGTTATTAAAATTATTTTTTCCTGAAGAAGCTTTCCATAGGAAAGCGAAATATCGAGAAAAATATTTAATGTTAAATTAATTAAAATAGACCGTTAAAAAGAATAACAGTTATTTATTTAAATAAAAAATAAAAATATTTTACAAAAATTTTTTATCATAAATTTTTTTTATAGTTAAAAATTATTTCGATAATTGTAATCGAATCTTAAACTTAAAGCTGTGATTGACATTCCTTGAAATGCATGAGAATTAGTCAGCTGTTTTATGAAGGCAATCTTGCAAATACACACGCCCGCCTAAGCGAATTTTTAATAAAATTTTCGTAGATTTTTTTTTTATATGAAATTATTTCAATGAAATATAAAATATTTCTTTGAAAACTGTTTTAGTATAAAAGCGAGTGGGCAAATTTGAGGTTAGGAAATAAATTATCTGTAAAATTAAAAATGTCAAGAATTGAGCAGTCATCCTTTGACATTTATTAAGTAAAAAGTTGGAAAATTTTATGTATGGAACTTTACACTCTTGAGAAAAGAATTTTATTTGTGAAAATTGACTATCAAAATGAGTAATTTTCACTTGATGACTACGTAAAATTTGAGCAGCTGTTCCTCGTATTTAGGCTTCTTCTGAGAACGCTGTGCGTAATTTAATCGTTAAATTCGAGACTCGCGGTATCGTTGCTGACAATAGACCAAAAGAATAAACCCGTAGCGCTCATAGTGATGCAAACATAGCCACAATTTACCAGGAATGAGCCTTAAACATCAATTCGTCGACGTTCGCGATATTGGGCATCACTAGAGGCACTTTGCACAATATTTTGCATAAAGCACTGCATCTTCACGTTTATAAAGTACAACTCGTTTAAGAATTAAAGATATGAGACCATAATTAAAATAAATTTTAGTGATTGTAGCTCATTTTCAACAAGACGCTTAAGTTAACAAATAAATTTATCACATATAGGACTCATAAAATTCACAAATAGTCCTCAAAATCATTTCACCGAAAGAAAGTGATCGCATGGTGCGTTTTGTGGCCAGGCTTTATATTTGGCTCGTATTTTGTTCGAAAATGAATATATTGAAACACCATCACCGTGAATTCTCTGCTCTAGCAAACCATAATAGTCAAATTATTTATGGGCACAGTGATCCTTTGGTGTCAGCAAGTCATATAGCCCCCCAAACAATTCTAATGCATACTTTGTCGTATAATTGCTCGATTTGGCGATAGCAATTGGCCGGCTCATTCTTGTGATTTAACGGCCCTGAATTATTTTCTCTAGAGCTTTTTAAAGATCGGAACCACAAACAACTGACGTTTTGAAGGATGAAATTTGGCACTGCATTGACTATTAATGCGAAGCTTTGTCGCAAAATGTACTGTTTAAAAAATGTTTTTTTTTTTTTTTTTGTAAAAAGAGAAGTAGCACTTCAGGCAAGAATGCCTACATATTTAGTCAAGTACCGTGCTACATTCTTTAGGAAAGAGAAGAGATGAAACAGGTGGTGAAAGTAGAAGGATAGTTGGAAATTAACTGCCGTATAAGATAGCATAGCGACCAGTGATCGGTGATAATTTTTCCAGATTTATATAGAGTTTTCTCAGGAATCGCATTATACGAGTTGTTATAGATGGAATTTTATCAGACGAGAACAAGATTAATTCAGGCGTACCGCAAGGCTCCGTTTTTTCTCCAATTCTATTTTTTATTTTTCTAAATGACCTTCTTTGTCAAACTTTTAACCCTGTATACTTTTTCGCAGATGACAGCACCATTTGTCATTCGTATTCATTTGGCAATAGACCGAAGCAGACGGAGGTGAGCTACAAAAGGCGGAACAATCGCGATCTCCGAATGGAGTCGTGCGAATAGAGTTGATTTTAATGTGTTGGCAAAATGGTGCTGCACCTGTTACTGTGGATGATATAATTATTACGGTATCGGCAGCTCTCGGTGTTCCTGGCATGAAAATTCAGTGTGATGTACGATGGACTAAACACATTTTTCAGGTTTCGAAAGAAGCTTTCAAGTGCGTCGGTTTTCTTAAACGGTTTCCGATCTTCGTACTAGTTACACCACCTATATTCGTTCAAAGATGGCATATATGGGCAGGCGCCTTAAAGTCTATTTTGGAGATGCTCGAGCGCTCACAGGAGAGGGTTAAGTCGCTCATTGGGGATGGTAGAGTATTCAACTCTATTTATTCTCTAGAGCGTCGATGCAATGTAGGTTGTATTTCACTACAGTGGTAAGTGCTTCAACGATATTTGGGAACTTGTTCCGGAAACGCGTACGTTTTTGCGTTTGACTTGATTTTCGTTGAAAGCGCATCCATTTGTGGTCGATTGGCCAGCGAATCGCACTACGCATGTCAGGGAAAATTCGTTTTTTAGCAGAACAGTTCGTATGTGAAATAAACTCCCTCCAGTGGTCTCTCCTGGCACTTTCAATGTTTGAAAATACAAATCGCATGTCCAAAAATACTACTTCCTCTTTCCTGCACCCCATAACCAAATTTCCTAGTTCTAATACCATGCATTGCATTAGTCCCCTGAGTACTGGTCTGAACGAAAAAAAAAACTCCATTGGAAGCTTTGTACAACATTTCTCTAAAACATGAATATTTTCCGAAATTTTGGAGAGAATTATATATAATTCCGATTTTTAAATCTGGTAGGCAAGTCCAACATTTCAAATTGCCAGGCTCACCATGGTTTCCACAAAAACTATTTAACTATCACCAATTTGTTGCATTTTATAATTAATTAATTTTTAATCAGGGTTCCGTCAAAGGTGACCAAACTAATGCTGTTTCAACAGACTTTAATAAAGCATGCGACAGAGTTAATCATCAACTTCCTTGTAATGGAAACCCTTTAATAGATTTCATCTTACCTGTTTGATGGGAAACAAAGTGTCCTATTTAAAAACTACACCGCGACAGTTATCTCAATTGTCATCTTGGACCAAGTTTATTTTTCCTTATTATTAAATATCTACCAAATGTTATCAAATTCTCCAACATTCTGATGAAAGCAGATGATTTCAAAATTTTCTTCACTTACGTTAATCTATCGGATCAATAATGCTTTTAATCTAACTTGAATAGCTTTCAAAGTTGGTGCAAAATAAACTTAATGAAATTAGACCTACTGAAATGCAAGTGGGTGGCGGGCCAAAGAGTTTACTGATCCGTAAATAACAAAACAGTTATATACATCACTTGTGAGACCAATTTCAAAATATGGTTCAGTATAATGTGCATAGTGAACACGTTGAATCGGTTCAGAAACAATTTCTAATTTTCTGCATTGGAGGTTTAACATGACAGTCTGGAGTTTATCTTCCATCTTATCATTGCAGACTAAAGTGAATTAGATTTGCCAACGCTGAAAAGCTGAAGAACAATAGTTAATGTATCTTTTGCAATCAATTTAATTAATGGAAAAATTGCAGTCGAATCTCATCTAATCTAATATCTGTTTCAATGTTACGCTTCATTTAACTTCATTTAACTCAAATGGAAACATTGCTTCATAAGTTTTCCAGACTACTTTGCGAACCGTAGATTTTCCAAGTTTTTATGCCCAAGTCAGCTTTTGGGCATTTTCGTTTCTTTATTAATTATCACTAAACACTCACAAGTTGACTCACAAACATTATTGTTACGGCCAAACGCGTCTCGCTATTAATGGATGGCCTGTTTGAAATCCGTTTCAATTGATTCTTCAAAGGAGTGAGCAATTGAGGTTCGCACACATGTTTCAAAAAGTCCTTCTTGCTCCCGAATTATGTCCCTCTCCCCCCCCCCCCGGGGGGAACGCAGTCAAGAGGGATCTCTTCCCCATCTTGACCTTTCCTTTTCAGGATAAAAGCCGGCACCAGTCGGCTGGGCAAACAGAAGTCCCAAACTGAAAGAGAAATAATTAAGAACTCTCGGAGTCCGACCAGTGGCCTTGCACCTACACTTTTACTACGCGAACTATTTGCCCGCTGGGTTACAGCTCTGTTTTAGTTATTAGTGAGGCCCCACGGGCCACAACATGGTGGCTGTGGTTTAATATCGGTTGCTTTTCAAAAGCCTCCGAAGAGATGATACCGCATGGTAAAATCCAATGTCTAATGTTTGCGCGACTCTCGAACGAGAAGTGGTGGCAAGGTCCTGCTGTCGTGCTCTTAAAAATTGCAAATTGGTGGACACATTGTTTTCACCCAGTGGTAACACCACCGTTAGATTAAAGCCAAACGATCAGGTGCTGAATTGCATCTGTATCACACCCAGCGTTGTGATTACTGAACGTTCACCACCATCTTTTTCTCTGCATCGTATACTAAAGAAGTAATTCGCACAATTTTAGTATGTTTAAGTGAGTGGGTCGTAAAGAGAACTGAGGAGACAACCACCACGACAAAGCTGGCAGCGTGAAGTTTTTTTTTGTGTTTGCATATTTTTTTATTTGTGGCGGGGCTAACGAGAAGGGTCGGAACCACCTAGGAATATGTATCAAAGCTAAACGGGAACTTCGGGAAGGCGACCAGCCTGCAAAACCCTAACGAATGGCACCCCAATGGAAACAATAATAAATGGCAGCAATCGTCAAATAGCGATGTGTCAAAAAAGTAAAATAGTATGAAAAACAACAAAATGTGTCAGATATTGTGAAATATCTGTCCAATTTGTTTCTAAACTATACGAGTTTCCCATTTCAAGCCTGCTCTACCTAAACACATGAAAGGAGAAACACTTGATAGTCCTATATAAAAGACTCTTTAACTATCTTTTGTTTCGATTAATGGTTAAGCTATTCTATTCTTTTACAGATTAAATGGCTCGGAAATCGTGTTAAAAGTCGACCAGACTTTTTATTTTGTGAATGGGAACAAAATCGACAGATGGCTATTGAAATAATTAATAATATTTTTGAAAATAATTGATTTGTTTTGGGGATTTTTATAAAAAAAAAAATAAATTAAAAAATGTTTGCTTTTATCCAAAAAATAAATTTTAATTTCAGTCAGTCAAATAAAATTGGAAATAAAAAATATAATTAAGAGTTTTTTTTTTATAATTTAATTAAAATATATTTTTTTTTTATTTAAAATTAATTTGGCTTGATAGGAAAAAAATAAACAAACATATTTTTTTTTTAAATAATTGTTAAAATATTAAATACGAGTATAATCAATCAAATAAATACAAGAAATAAATTGCAAATTAAAAATGTATAAATTTTTAAAAGAATAAATGAATTAAAATTAACAAATACAAACAAATATAAAGTTAAAAACACACAAAAAATATATACAGTGTGTGACAAAACAAAGACACAAACTTTTGCTTACAAATAAAAGGCTAAATGCCTGAGCAAATGCATTTAAATTTAAGTTCTGTTTGCGTTAGAGAAGAGAGAGAAAAAAAATGTGTTCTCTTTTTTTGAACAGAAAAAAATTGATTACTTTAAGAACACAACACATGTTGTTTGCAACAAAACAAATACACAAAATAACAGTTATTCATGAAGAACAACAAAAATAAGCAAAAACATGTACCGTTAAATAAATAATGACTCTCTTTTGCTCAATGTAAGAATGTTTACAAAAAACTTCCACATGTGTTTTAGACGTCATGGCTCATTTCATACCGTTTTTTTTTATCAAATAAATAGTGCTCAGGGTAATAAACTCTCGGTGCAAAAAAAAGAAGAGATTAGTAAAGAGATTATTAAAAATGGTGTCAATTTGAGGCGTCAATTGGAAATAAATTTGGAATTCATTAAAACACAATTTAATGCATTATAAGCCGATTTCGTTCGTCAGGCTTGTTAACTACCAATTTGATAAAGACACTTCTTGTAATGGCCCACCCACCAGCTGTACCATTTTATTTTTTAATTTCGCTTTAAAATGAAGTGTTGCTGGGCCATAGATGTTTAACCCAATAATGCCTGCCCATAGATCAGCACGTAAGGGATTAATTAAGTATATACCTTGTGGTCCGTAGCAGTTATTTGGAGTGAAAAAATTACCTCCTTACAGAACAAGGGCAAATACCCATGTAGGTGCTAGTGTTTGGCGTCTGAGGAAGGCTATTTGCGTCAGCTAATTTTATACAATGGTAAAGTAGATTAGAGTTGGCTTACACTTATAGTTAAAAGAAAGCGTGGTGCTGTCGTTCCTTTCGCTTTTGAAAGCCACCGTCGTACGGTCACATTTGATAACTGTACGGGATGATTGCACTAAAAATGTGTAAGTAAAATCGTGGGACGTTAGACTTTTATTAGACAATTTTATTGATGCTTTTCGTTGGACCGATAATTCGGTACGGTAGTCAGTCGGTTAATTTATTCCTTTTTCTTTCTTATATTTTATTTGCGCTGCATTATTATTGAATTTCCCGAGTCATACATGACTCGCGTGAAACAGTGTAATCGAAAGTAATGAAAAAATGGTCTCATATGAAAGGTGTGGATCTCTTTGACAACGACATGAATAATTACCGCAATCCAGTTCGTGGTAAAAAGTGATATTAGAAATTATTAACAAATGCTTTTAATAAAGCTATGGTAAACGTCTGGAAGCTACATTGTTGTTGTCGCAAATAGTGAGAAAAAAAACCGAAAATGTCACAATTTGATTTTCGAGTAAGGTTATAATAGTGAAGTTAAACCATAATTCTGGGAAAAACTAACTTCTGGCAACTAAGTAGGACACGCATTTGATCGCATTGATTATTTAATCCGAAAACTATCCACTTGATATCGTTGTACGCAGTGCGCTGGCACAACCCATTACAGATGTTTGAAGAGCGTAGCAAATTTACACCCAGTTCCATATTTCTTGGACTGTTACAATGGAGAAGTTCCAGGTCAATCAAAAATCACATTAAAACATAACATTATTTTAAATGCTGGTTCCATTATTGGCAGTAGGTGGCGTTGCGTTCATAAGCTTTTGACAGCTGTGACAGCAGAAGGTTGTGTGCAACCATTGCCGTGCACTGAAGTTCAATTCAAAAGCGGGTGTTTTGTGCAGTCTCAGTGGCAAGGTTCAATTACTACTAGCACCATTCTAAATTCACCATCGAAGTGGATTATTGCCACTGCTCGAAAATGCACAACATAATGAATAACAATAACGTTCTCAATTTAAATATAAATATAATTTGATAGCAAGACAAAGCTTCCCGGATCGGCTAGTATATAATATAAACTATCCACACTCTAGGATCATTACAGGATATTAAAACAAAACAATATTTTGAAAACAAAGGGTATCTATCTCTTCAAACTGGATTTTAACAGTCACTTTAAGGGTAATAAATCATTGTAAAAATTGTTGGAAGATGATGGATGGTCATGCAAACGTCGAAAGATCTAGCCGTGCCCGGAAATTAATAGATTGGGGGTACCGAAGTTCATTGCCTCTTGAAAAGTAAAACCGAGGACAACAGCGATACAAATAACAAAAAACTATAAGCCAGAAGAATTTTACAAAAAGTTGGTAATCATTGTCATATTGCCCGAAAGAAGAAAGCCTTGGTGAATAGAAGAAAACGCTTCGAATTTGCCAATAAATACGTTAATGTGTTACCAGAATTTTGAAAAAAAAATTTTTACTGAAGAAAGCAAATTTTGTATATTTGGAATCAAGAAAAAACAGAGGCGTAAAGGATTTTGAATTTATAGATTCAACAATGGACAGAGTTGCCTAATTGGACATACTTAAGTGAAATTTAAGCCGAAAAACTAGCATTGTCCGTTGATTACTACTTTCAATATGACAATGATTCGAAGTATACGGGTAAGATTGTTAGGCTTTGGCTTCTATATAATATACTGAAGATGCTGCATACACCGGATATGAACCCAATAGAGCACTTATGGACACTATTGGTTTAAAAAATTCGGCCGCGCACTAATACTAGCAAATCAATACCGAAAGAGGTGTTCAAGGAGGAGTGGTAGAATATATTGTGTGCGGATAACACCAACTTGGTTAACTTAAAGCAAAACAGACTTAAACAGGTTCTCTAATGCCATGGTTACCGAACAGGGTATTAGTTTCTTATTTGTCTTTTGTCAATATGAAAATTTAAAAAGTTCATACAAAAGTTGCGATTCATAATATAATTTTGGCAACTGGCAGCTTTTGTTGCTTTCGATAGTAGATCGTTAATAAAATAAAATAATTGCACAACGAATGTGCTTTAATGTCGTTAAAAGTGTCATGTTTAAATATCTATAAATTTGTTCATATGTTTCGTTACACACTGTACATTAATAATTTTTATGATAGATGAAATAGTGTTTAATTTAAATAACAAAATTATAATTAAATGTTTATAATTAATTATTAAATATATAAAATGTAGTATTTATCTGCATTATAAATTTATATATGTATACATATGTATGTATGTGTAAGTATATGGTAATTTAATGTGTATATATATATGCATGTATATTTTATGAAACTACTACAATCTTCATTTAAATAATGAAGTTTTTGTTTAGAAAATATTTGAATTTTCATTCTTTTTTTTTAATGTATTTTATTTTGTTTAATAGGTTTAATTTTATATAATTTTTTTTTGTTTTATGACTAGATTTTATAAATATATCATGGGTTTTTTTTTGTTTAATACAGATTATCAAGAAAAAATATATATATGTATATGTACGATATTTTGTTATTATTATTTTTTTAATAGTATAAATGTATGTATAGATAGTTATATAATTGTATAGAAGCTTAAAAACTATTTTTTACTTTTTATATTCTAATGAAAACTTAAAAAGAAACGAATTGTGGTTAAGTGTTAAAAATAGATTTTTACTCGTTTTTCTATAATTTGGCATTCACCTGAAATTGATATATTTTTTTATATTAAGATTTCTATATTTCGGATTTACATAATTTTCCATATATAAAAAATTTGTAAATTTGAGAAAAGTGAAAATATTACTTTTCATCAGGTGAATGTAAAATTATAGAAAATATTCGATTAAAAAAATACTTAAAAATGCAGATTTGTTTATGGAATTAAGAGAATTATAAGTTTTTAATTTATTTGATAATTTTTATAGTTTTTTAAAACGATCTTTTTTAACTTTAATAAATATCTTTTTTCTTTTTTAAGATCTTTTTTTATATATTTTTTCTTTCCAAAGGAAAGCGAAATATTGAAAAGAAAAAATATATAAAAAAAGATCTTAAAAAAGAAAAAAGATATTTATTTTTTAATTTATTCTAAAAAAAAAATTAAAATTTTTATTAATTTCCAATTGTTTTAATTTTTAAGTTGGTGAGAAATTCCTTTATTAATTTTCGCCATTTTAATGATTTTTGCCAAACGGGCCTCAGCCCAACTATTGTAATGGAACAATTAAAATATTTGTTTTTGTATTTTATTTTTTACTATTCATCTCTTTCAATTTAAATATAAATAAAAATTTTTTAAATAATTTTTTGTAAAAAATTAAATAAATTTTATTTTCTTTTCACAAAATTTGATTTAAAAAATTGTATATACATATGGCGTATTCAAAGTCATTGCACTGTTAATCGGTATACATAATTAGTTTTAATCCCACATGCACACAAAAATATATTTGCTCCATTCACAACCTGTTGTTTAAGTGTGGTAAGTTGTCGAATTCCGCAATAATTGCACAAATTTTTATGCTAATATTTTATAAATAATTAATAACAATTTATTTAAAAAATAAAAATAAACAAAAAAAAAATTTAGTAAAAAAAATGTATAAACAATTTTATATTTATTTTTAATATTTCGACACCATTGGGTGGCATCTCTAGTAAAAAAAAACAATGTATACACAATTTTTTGAATAATCAATAAATGAAAGATATTTAACAAATAAAAAAAAAACACCGCCACACAAATGGGTGGCAATTTCAGTGCAACGATAAAAATGTATAAACAAATTTTTTAAATAATCAATAAATGAAAGATTTTTTAATTAAAAAAAAAAAACCAACAACTGCCACACAAATGGGTGGCATCTTCAGTAAAAGAAAAAAAATGGATAAAAAAAATTCGACACACTATTGAATGGCATCTTTAGAAAAAAAGTGTATAAACTGCTTTTTAATTATTTAAATAACAATTTACTGATTATAGTAAATGACAAATTTTTGTTAAACCGAAAAAATCGCCACACAATTGAGTGGCATCTTCAATAAAAGAAATAAATGAATAAACAATTATTTAAATAATAAATAAATAAAAAATTTTGCCAAACAAAAAAAAAACAACTTTCACCACACCATTCGGTGGCATCCTCAGATAAGAAAAAATATGTTTAAACAATTGTTTTTTTTTTTTTCAATTAATTATAAACAAAACAAATCAACTAACAGCTAATAGCGAAAACGAATTCTTTCATTTTCACTGATAACATTAATGAATCTGGGGTATTTTAGAATTTTTCCACTATGAACTGGAATAACTAATTTTAATCCCTAAATATTTTTTCCATTCACAAGCTGTTGTTTAAGTTGTTGAATTTTACAATAACTGAAAAAATTTCTATGGTGATATTTAATAAATAATTTATTTAAACACAAATATTTCACCACACCATTGGGTGGTGTCTTTAGAAAAAGAAAAAAAAGTTATAAACAATTTTGTAATTAATAAATAATCAACGAATAAAAATATTTTCTCAAGCCAAAAAAAAATTCGCCACATCATTGAGTGGAAAAAAATATATAAATTTTTTTTTTTAAATAAACAATAAATGAAAATTTTTTATCACACTATTGAGTGGAAAAGGAAATATACTTTAGATGAAATAAAAATTTTTGTCAAACAGAATAAAAAAAAGAAATATTTTTATAAACAAAAAATATATATGTCGCCACACCATTAAACCGAAAAGAAAAAAATATTTCGACACATAATTGCGTGGCATCTTCAGGAAAAGAAAATAAATAAACATGTTTTTTTAAATAATCAATAAATGAAAACATTTTGTCAAAACCTAAAAAAAAATCGGCACACCATATGACATGACATAACGAAAATAAAAATAAAACTTCTTGTGCTTAAACAAATTATTTATAAAAAATTAAAAATTATTATATGTTATTATTTACTATAAAAATTTTAATATTTTAAATTTATTTTGATAATTTTCATTTGATTCGAGAACGAATGATCGAAAGTAGTAAAATATAAAATTTGTAAATCGTAATCGATTTATCATCAAATCGATTAATTTACAATCAGACAAAACGTTATTTTTTTACTGTTTCCAATATTTAAAAAAAAAAAAAAAAGCAAAAACTTAAAAATACTTTTCGAATTCCATAAACAAATCTCAGAATGATTAGATGGGAATTTTATATTTTATTTATGTATGTATATTTCTATGTACTTATGTTTGTATATTATATATGTATGTATGTGTGTCTGTATTTTAATTCTTTTTATGTAAAATCAGTTTGTATGAGAATATTTTAAGTTTCCTTTTTACCTTCTGTTATTGTGTTATTTCTTTATTTATCTAATTCTGTTTTTTATCTTTGGAGCTATTGTTGTTGTTGTTGCTGTTGTAGTCATTTAAATATATAAATAAATAAATACTTTTATATTATTTTTGTCTTTTTATAAAATTCCCCTCTGAGTCTAACCACAATTCCCCGCCCACCCCGTTTCTTAATATTTACCTATGCAATGCATTCGTTATCTGTTTGAGCGATTGACCAACTTCTATGACCAAACGTTCATTGTCCTGTACATTTTTCGTACCGGCCGTACGCAATGATTGCGATTGTGTTTCAACACGGGTGACAAGCTCACGAAAATGAAATTTTGAATGTGGCGGCATGCATTCGTTGTCCGCAAACACTACACACGAATTTTGTAGAATATTCAATTTATCACTGAGCTGTAACCATTGGGAAGCTGATATTGTATTGACGGGATGTTTGAGGGAGCCCTCCAATAGACCCACCAATTCTAATATACTTTCTCTTGAGATTTTTGTTGAATTTTCAGACGTAGAATTATTGGTTGTGGTGTTGGTGGTGGTGGTGATTGAGTTTGTCGTATTATTAGCGGTAGTAGTGCTGGTGTTTGTTGTGATGTCTGTATTGCCGCCAGCTGTAGCAATCTTTTGAGCCATTGGTGTGGCATATATGGTGAGTTTGGTGGGTTTAAGTGGCACGGCTGGTTTTGAGTTAATGGTCGATGTGGTGAATTTATTATTAACACCGGCAGATGAGTTGGTATTTTCCACAAACATAGACTGAGTCATGAGATCATTATCTTGCTGCTGAATCTGTTGCTGCTGTTGGGTATCTTCTCCTGCTGCTGCTGTTTTGTGTGAATTATTTATTGTGTTGAGTTCTGTGAATTGTGTGGAAATAGAATTTGTTAAATGAGTGGATGTTGTTAAATTATTATGACTGTTGGTATTGTTATGAGATGCATGATGTTGCTGACACTGGTGTTGGGGAGGTGGTGGGGGTGGAGGTTGTAATGGTGGTGGTTTATTGCTATTATTAATATTATTATTATTATTATTGATCATTTTGGGTGATATTGGGGTGCTACTAAGGGGATAACGTTGCTGTTGTTGTTGCAGGGGTTGCGAGGAGTTTGTGCCAGAGGTGGGCGTTGTTAAACCACCACTAGTGGTAGGTTTTAATGTAAATTTAGGAGACAATTGTGTGGAGGAGCTAATGTTGTTGGTGATGGCATTATTAATGGTCGCATTCCCTTGCATATTTTGTGTGCTGGCATAATCGGCTTGATTTCCGGTTCCAGTCGTTTGACCCGGTTGTTCCCACAATTTTTTTAAACTATTAATACTACCTGTACTGCGTCGTTTTCCACATTCCGTGTTCGCCTCGCTGCTCATTGCTGTCGCAGTGGTTGTTGTGGTTTCTGTTATATTTTCAATATTGTTGACATTTGTTTGATTTGCATTTTGTATTTGGGATGTTTGATGTTGATGCTGTTGTTGTTGTAGATCAATTTTTATTTCAGTCTTTTGTGTTAAATGTGTTGTATTGGAAAATTTCTTAGCGTCCTCTTTACGATTTAAAGTCGTTGAAATCGTCATATTTGTAAGAGATTTTTTATTGGCATTTGGAGACTTGTTAACAGCCGCTGTTGTTGATGCCGTGTCTTTTTCTAAGTCTTTTTTCATTTCCTTGTCTTTTGCGCTTGTCTCTGCCGAGTTAGTTTTTGTTTCAACTTTGCGTAAGTGGGCTTTGAAATCGATAATGTTGGTATGATTTTCTGGTTTCTGAGTTGGAGTACATATTTTTTTGGGTTCTACTTTTTTCAATTGAGCTTTAAATGAGTTTGTGTTATTTGATGAATTATGGTCATTTGTAGTGACCGATGATTTGTTTATGGCCAATTGCTTTTGCTTTGGCAAATTCATAGTCTCAGCTAATTCGTTGACCAATAGAGCAACGGGATCTACACTGGAATTCCCATTTTGTAGATTAGTTGTAGCCGCAGTGCTTTCCTTAGCTTGTCTGTCTTTTATTTCAGCCATAAGTTTTTCCTTCATGGTTATTTCTTGATTTTGCGAATTGCCATTATTGTTGTCATTAGTTGCCGGTGTACCCAATGAACTGCAGGAATCTGTTGAGGGTTCTCTTTTACGCAGAGAGACACCAAATCTGGAGCTGGCTTCCTCAACACTGGGTGCAATATTGGAAACATCACTACAGCTAGTTTTGCCTTTATTACCCAACTGTGCATTAAATGGTTGAGGAGACGTTAAATCACATTCTGGCTGAGGTGGCGGTGGTGGTGGCATATTTTCAAACTCTTCTGGTGGTGGTGGCAGATCAAGAGGAGGTGGTGGAAATTCTAAATTTGCCAAAGCTGGCTGTTGATTGCGTTTAGGCGAATTACTAGAACTATTGCCACGGAAGGAAGAGAAAGTCATCATGCTGCCACCATCTGTTGTAGTACGATGTCTCTGCAACTTATTTAAACTAGCCGAAGCATTATTTTGCATGGTCACACCACCTGATGAATTGCTACGTATCATTTGTTGGGGCAGTGGAGCAGCCAATGCTGCAGCAGTATTTTTTGATAATCTGCCATTTAGACCATTTGTGACTACTGGTTGTGGCATCATATTTGGTGGTGCGCCAATATTATTGTCTTCATTACTGTCCTCCAAGCTGTCGAGAAATTGACCAATTCTTTGGACTTTTGGCAAAGTGCCATAACGATTAACTACACGCTTAACATTCATTACTTCCAAAGCTCCCACTTGTATGGGTTGAGCAACCGGATTTATTTGATTCATATTTGTGTTAGTAACAGCCACTGTATTTATATCTGCTCGGCCTGCATGCTGAGATCTTTTACTTTGACGCGTTTCTAGGCCACGATTGCCCATGACTGGTGTTGGTCTTTTAAAGGATGAGTGTGTTTGAGCACCACGTGGCGCTATATTGTTAGCAACATGCATGGAATGTTGCATTTTCGAGTGTGTTGTCACATTTTGTTCCAAGCTATCGCCGGTGTGATCGGTATCAGGATCACCAGCTGTATTGTCATTTTCTGAATCATATCGTTGATTTAGATTATTAATATCACGCGTGAGACCTTAAAAAGGAAACAGAACGGCATGGAAATTAGAACATTTTTAAAAAGCAAAAATAAAGATTGAAAAAAAAAATCATGAGTCAGTTGGTTGTTTTTAGAGAGACAGTGAACGAGAGACAGAGAGAGAGAGAGAAAAGAACAGGAAAAATGCAATTAGTAGATGAGTGTTGTCCATATCCACATTCCAAAGCGTAGCAAGAACACAAAGAAATTAATTGCAAGTAAAAATATATTAATTAAATTTTAAAATATGTTAAATTAAATAAAATAAATAAATATAATAAAATATTCTTTACCAGCAAATCAAAAACTATTGTTGATGTGTGAGGATATAAAAAAAAATAAAACTAAAATAAATTTCAACATAAAATTGAATAACTTGAATAACTTCAAATGCAAACAAGTAGTTTTATTTTATAATTGTGTTATTATTAATTTATAATTATTAATTTATAATTTGAGGTTAGGAAGTAAATTGTCTGTCAAATAATTGAATGTCAAGAATTAAGCAGTCATCTTTTGACATTTGTTTTGCAAGACGGGGTATTTTAGGCATGGAACGTTACACTCTTGAGCAAAGAATTTGTAATCCGATTTCCCCAAAAGCCGCCCGACAGATAATCAAAAGAGTGTGCTTTTATTCATCCGTTGTTCCATTATTTAGGGATATTGCCATACAAAGTGTTCAACATTTTTCTCTTAATTTGTTGAGTGATATATTCGGCAGGAATTGTAATGTCCGGCCTGCAACTGCCACCATTCTATTGGCTCGTTTGATATCTAATGACACCTACACGGCACATGTGGCCATCAAGCTTCCAATTAAATTGACCGCCCACGAGGGATTGACTTACATCGCGTGCAAGACAAAGTGAGATGTTTAGGCGTTCAGTATTCGATTGTGGGAAATAGCAATATGTGGTCTTACTCTTTCAGAATATCTACCATTGCGATGTACATTCTGATTTTTAATAAAGTAGTGACGCACTTTCTATTGGTCTCCTTAACAATGTTACGTCGAAATGTGAGCCTTCAAGAGATAATTGTCATACACACACCTTTCAATGCCAGAAGAACAACTCTATAGTTTAAAAGCAGGCAAAGGTAAACTCGTCCGCCTTAGCAGTCCCATATATTCTATTCCACATATCATTAAAGGCTAAACAATAGTCGCGGTTCTTTAGGAATGAAGATGTCTAGACCCCGATACCGTTTTGTCTACCGTTAATAAAGTAATTGTAGTAAAGAATTGTCACAAAAAAGTCCCTTAACTTATTTTGGTGGGAAACAATTTTAAGAGTAAAAATAAAAGTAAAATTACAACTACTGTAAATAATGATTAGTAAATTATTCAATAAGAAGTCAAGCCAATTAAGCTTAAAAGTATACCAACAAAAGCTAAAATATAAGTTACAGAATTAAAATTAAATATTAAGAGTAGTGGGTGGCCAAATTTGAGGTTAGGAAGTAAATTGTCTGCCAAATGATTAAATGTGTAGAATTGAGCTTTCATCCTTTGATACTTATTTTGTAAAAAGTTGGTAAATTTTTATCATGAAATTTTATACTCTTAAGCAAGAAATTTTAATTATGAAAATTTAATATGGAAATGGTGAAAATTTCACGGTAACACTGCATAAAATTTGAGCAACTTTTTTTCGTAATCAGGCTCCTTTTAAGACCGCTTTGCGTAATTTAATTGCCAAATGCGAGCCTTGCGGTATTGTTATTGACAATGGACCAAAACAGCATGCTCGTGGCGGCCGTAGTGATATGCAACTCGTATACGTTCGCAGTAAATGGGTATCACTAGAGATACTTTGTGTGACATTTTGTATAAAGATGTTCATCTTCACGCTTATAAAGTTTAACTCGTTCAAAAATTAAATCTGTGTGATCATTGTTTGCTTCGAATGTTTGTGAATTTGGTTAAAGAAAAGTGTGCTTTTTTCAGCCAAATTATCTTAAGTGAATGATGCTCATTTTGAATTAGGTGGTTATGTAAGCAAACAAAATTGTTCCATATGGGGCTCATCAAATTCACAAACAGTCCTCGAAAAACCATTACATCTATAGAAATTGGCCGTATGGTACGGTTTGTGGTCAGGCGAAATCGTTACTTCTTATATTTTTCGAACATGAGCACGAAAAGACCGCCACCGTGTTTTCTATGCGCTATCACCCCAGTGTTCACATCCGTGGGCTTTGAGTTAAGTAAGACGTCGCCGCAAGCCGCACAGTTACCCAAACAATTCAGTTACTGCATAAGAAATTTCCCGTTTTCGTAATTGCTCGATTTGCAAATGTAAATTTGCCTTCTTATTTTTATGTTTTAACGTTGTTGGATTATTTTCTCTATGATCATTTAAAAGAAGGGGTTTGCGTGAACAGCCCACAATCCACTGAAGGTCTGAAGGATAAAATTTGGCGCCGCAGTGTCGAGTTAAGCGAAGCTTTGTTGCAAACTGTAGTTCAATAGTTTATGAAGAAAGCGGACATGTACCGCGACCCGCTAGAGGAGAACTTTTGCCCCACATCATATATGACGTTATTAATTCTCATATTTACATTTTAAATTGCTATCAATAAAACTGAATTTGTTAAAAAAAAAGTGTGTGCTTTAAGTAAGTTTGCTTGCTAACCTCAAATTTGCCCACCCAATAGCAAGTGGAGAGACGAAAATAAGTCTATTAAATAAAATTATAAGAAAAATAAAAAATACATTTAATCTTACTGCGCTTCGGACAAATACCTCGAAATAATACATCAACTAGAAAACTACTACAAGATGTGGATTTTTTTATAGCAAAACCCGCTGTAGGAGTAGGAGGAGGAGGAGTAGTACTTGCAGTAGAAGTCGTAGTGTTTATGGTACGATACGATTTTGTATGTGTAGTAGTAACAGAAGTAGAAGAAGATATATAATTTTGACTATCACTATTTTTTAACAATAACTTTTGTGTAGAAAAACTATTGCCACCAACAATAACAGGAATAATTTTATCATTATTATTATTATTATTGAAAGCAGTAGTAGCTGTAGTAGCAGTAGTGACAGAATAATAGGCTGAATGTAGGGGTTTACAATTTCTACTTAAAGTAAATGATTTGTAAACAGTTTTACCATTCGTATGCATTTCATCAATTAGCTGACGAGCTGAGGCTGATGTTTCTTCATCACGATAGGTGCTATCACGACTAGATGACAGTAGGCTATAATATAGAATTCAAAATTTCATTATGTTAATTAGCATTTCGCGTAGGATTGGAAATATAAATTCAATATAATTTCTACCTTGTTCTTTTGGGTGGTGCAGGTGCTTGTTTGCCCTGTTTATTGGTGGTTCGACGCATTTGCACATTGCCCTTGCCTTGACTGGAAAATGTTAATAGTTTCGTTGAGCTGGAACCAGTTTCTATAACGATATTTATAAATTTTTATTCGATAATTGATATCCCATTTTTTTTTAAATATATTTTTAAATAATAACAATAGTGATAAAAAAGTGAAAAGAGAAATTGTGTTTTGTTGGAGTTCATGGAGTACAACGAGACTTATGGTCTTCCTCATCATTTTGTTTGTTAGCAAATGTAGTGAAATAACGGTATTTTTTAAGAAAAAAAAATGAAATAAATCCTTAATTTTTTCTAAAGAAATTTTGCTAGGTTATGTAGTTTCCTGAAAACGGGTAAAACAGTAAAATTTTCTGAATGTCGTAAATTTTTCTAGAATCAATTTTAAATTGCAAATTGTTATATTGTCTAAAAAGAAATTGTAGATCGTAAATTTTTCTATAGAAAATTATCCGATTTTAAATTATTATTCCATAGAGAAATTAACGGATCACAAATTATTCTATAAAGAAATTATTTTCCTAGAGCAATTACTAGATCATAAATTATCCTGTAGAAAATTATCTGATCGCAAATTTTTCTGTGGAGGAATGATCAGATTGTAAACCATTCTATAGAGAAAATATCAGATCGTAAATTATTTTATAAAGACATTATTAGATCATAAATCTTTCTGTAGAGAAATTATTAGATAAAAAAATTTCTCTATAGAGAAATTTTTATATCGTAAATTTTTTATGCTTTATTAACGGAAGCAAGAAAATTTGAAAATCGATTGAAAAATGGCTAAGTTACGACCGATCCAAAATACGTAATGACAAAAAATGTGTTAAAGTGAAAAAAATCAGACTTTTTGTGGTAACGTTGTTACGTTTATTTTTTTAATAAACGTTATTTTATTGAGCTCTTTTATTGCAAATTAATTATACACAACACTTTAGAGTTTTGAATTAAATTACAGCCAGATGACCGCCGCACTGTGGGAACATTTTACGAGAAGGCGGTCAAAAATATATAACTTTTGAACGGATCGTAATTTTGATACGAGGTTTTCTTTGTCTACTACGTGAGATCATAGGCTGTCGTTTAAGTTGTTAAAATTTTAAATCGACCGGTTAGAAAAATAGTTGTGATAGCTTTAAAAATACATTCTAAGTTTTAGCTGATTTTTGGTACGAAAGTAAAGTATTACAATTTGTTCAAAGAGTTTGTTTTACATAAAGTCTCATATTATGAGTCACATTTAGAACTTATACTTATTAAAAACTTAAATTTAGTCAGATAGGGCCAAGCTTTGGCCCCGTGAAATTTTTAGTACGAAGGCCAAAGGTTGGTTTTTTGAAACAATTTTTTTTTTATTTTTTTTCCTTTAATATTGAATCTGTCTGTATGACATTAACAATATGTATTAAAATCTTAATCTATGATTTAGGTTGGTGCTGCCACTGTAGTACTCAACGCGTTTTTCAATAGGTGTGTTGTCTTGCCAAATCAAGAGTTTGCACCCTTTTAAGACGCCTGTGGCCCTCAAATAATAACAAGTTCCTCGCAAGCGGATTGGGATGATTGGCGATTTTTGCAACGTAGTTTGTGCATGACCCTCTAATTTCCTCCCGAATGGTAGGAATATTGAGGTCTTTATGGATGTTATCATTCGGGAGTTATCATATACCAGGGAGCACGCGTAATCATTCTCAAGATCTTTGATTGTCATCTTTGTAGTTTTTCAACATTTGATGCGGAGGCGGACCCCCATAGCTGCATTACATAGGACCATATAGGTTTTAAAATCGCTTTGTAAAGGAGCACTTTGAGGTCCAAGACAAGTGAAGATTGTGGCCCAATTAGCCAAAGAAGTTGGGTGGTTTTAATTTTAAGCTGTGTGATTTTAGCTGCAATGTGGTGTACCCAAGTGAGACGCCGATCGAGGTGTATTCCCAAGTACCTTACATGGGTCTGCTCTGGGATGCTAGCTCCATTTATTATTATAGCTGGACAATTATCTTTTCTTAACGTGAAAGTTATATGAACGCATTTTGTGGCAATAACATTTATTTTCCACTTATGTAACCATTTCTCCAACTCATTTATATGGGTTTGAAGTTGTTGCGATGCCAATTCTTGTTTATGAATATTTAGAAATGCTGTATCATCTGCGAATGTTGATGTGTGTGTGTTTGAACATGTGGGCGAATCTGCGGTGTACAAAAGATACAGGAATGGCCCGAG
Source organism: Trichopoda pennipes (assembly GCA_030448955.1). NCBI lineage: Eukaryota > Metazoa > Arthropoda > Insecta > Diptera > Tachinidae > Trichopoda > Trichopoda pennipes. The sequence goes on along the minus strand of JASKUP010000021.1, from coordinate 3,842,449 downwards.
TATACTTCCCTGCGGGACTCCAGCTAAAATTTGTTTTCTCGATGAATAAGTATTTTTCGACCATATTACAAAAGATCTATTTGTTAAGTAACTCGCGAGCATTTTAAGTACGTTTGACGGGAGAAATATTGAAATTTTATATACAAGCCCTTCGTGCCAGACCTTGTCGAATGCTTGTGATATATTTATAAATAGTGCAGAGTAGTAATGCTTCCTTTCAAAAGTTTCTCGAATTAAATTTGTGATTCTATGTACTTGTTCGATAGTGCTGTGCTTTTTCCTAAATCCGAATTGATGGTCTGGGATTATATTTCTTGAAATAACATGCGCCGCTAATGATTTTAAAATCAACCTTTCGAATATTTTAGAAAGAACAGGTAATAAGCTTATCGGACGGTATGATGATACCTGCGTAATGTCTTTGCCGGGCTTGGGGATCATAACTATTTCAGATTGTTTCCAAGATGATGGGAAGTAACCCGTTCTTAACATTGAATTAAAAATAAACATAACAGTTCTTAGCGCCGAATTAGGCAGATTCATGACCATAGTGTTGGTGATTTTGTCACTACCAGGAGCTTTTTTCGGATTCAGTTCATTTATAACTGCTTTCAGCGCAGGTAAGCAAAATTTTTTCGGATTTAACACAGATTCTTGAATAGCAACTGGTGTTATCGTAGAGTCTGTTTCATTTGGAATAAAAACCATCTCCAGGTGGTTGGCAAACTCTTCCACTTTATCTTTGGAATTTTTGGCCCACTTTCTATTGTGAAGGCGAATAGGAGCTTCGTAAGTAATAGGGCATTTCATTTTTCGCACGGTCTTCCACAAGCTGTAGTCAGTCTTCTCGGTGGCATCTAAGTTTTGTAAAAAAAAAGTTTTCTGTCCTAAGTGCTTTACGCAGTCTCTTTTGAGTTAAAAACTTGCTGATTAGCAACAATATAAAAAATATATTAATTGGCTTAAATTTACTTTAGATAAGGAGGAATTTAAGTCCAAAATAAACATAAATACTACTCGTATATGTAAACTTTTGCTGTAAATTGATTAATACTTTATAATTGTACAAAAAATTTTAAAAGGATGAAATACATGTAAGGAGATTTGAATACCCTTATTGTAATATTTTTCCTAACATATGGCAACACCATCTAGAATAGGAGGAATAAGAAGAAACACAACAAATCCATAGAGAACAACACGTGAATTAAGGTCGTAAGTAAATAGCGTCGAAAAAGGGAATTACTACTGATAATAATAAACTTTAAATGTCGTTTCTTAATTACAGGTGAATAGAGTGAATAGATTAATAAATTAGATAATAAGATAAGAATTAATGTAAGAAATAAAATAATACTTAATTACAGAGAAACTCAATGTAGTGTGTTAAATTGGTGTTAATTCCCGGGCGAAAAAGTTTGATAAAACCCCCCTCCCTCATTATATACAGACAGATAACTTTGGAAAAATTACTATTAATAAAACAATTTTAGAAAATATTTCTTCTAAATAGCCTTGATTTTCACCTTCTAGAAGTAGTTTAGTTTCTACGGCTAGTTCAATAGAAGTAGCACTTCAGGCAACAATGCCTATTTAGTCAAGTACCATGCTACATTCTTTAGGAAAAGGATAGAGAAAAGATGAAACAGGTGGTGAAAGTAGAAGAATAGTCGGAAATTAACTACCGTATATAAGACAGCACAGCGACCAGTGACTATGCCTTCATCGCTGAGCAGCCCCACCGACATCAATTTTTATTTTTGTAGTGAAAAAAACCAAGGTCTTCGTTGGGAATCGAACCCACAACCCCCCATATTTACAAGCTAGTACACTACCTACTAGCCTACAGGGGCACCTATTGATTGAATTGAATTGAAGATATATGGATCTGATATGCATAATAAAATAACAACCAAGTCTTAATTAGTACAACATCTAGAAATATTTCTTGTGTTATGCTCGCGAACGAATCTAAAGTCTTTGTTTCGTTTTTCTTGCGCCTCTTCAGAAAGATCTCCTATTGGTAGAATATTGTGTTGAATTATTTGTTCCCCATTGTACAAAATTTTATGAACTGTGTGGATGGCATATATCTCCGAGAATATTTTTTGTTGTAAAGTATAGCTGTTTTTTTGCCGTACTCTCCAAATTTTTTTGCATTTATCTTTCGGCTGCATGCTAGAACTTGTAAAATAATACTGAATCTCCTTATTAGTTCCAAGTCTACTCCTGTGATTGATGCTGCAGTTTCTGGATCTGAAAAAAATCTTCTTGCAGTATTTTCATCCTAAGTGTTCCCTTCCCCTTGCTTTGGCTTATCGATGATTAGGCCTGGTTCTAAATATTTTTCTTAAATTTGTTTTTTTTTTGTTTCTTTTTTCTTTATTTTCCTTATTTTTTCTTACTGTTTCTTCGCCTAACGAACCAAAATCCAAATCATAACCCAATTTAAGAATATGCTCTATAAAACGTATTCTAGTATGAAGAGGGGACAATCTTCTGGAACTGGATAGCTTAATTGACTTTGTGTCTTTTTGCATATAGTGCAGCTTGATGATGCTTTTGTATCAGTTAAAGCTTGTGCAGCTTTTCCATCAATCATTGTGAGATACATTGTAAAATTTACTTCAATTTCCTGTTCATCAACAGCAGATATAACATGGTGAAGGTCCTTAATTTCATCTTTTATTTTTCGGACTTTCTTCATTTATGACATTTTTTGTTTCTTTTTTGAAAGTAAATTTTATTGGTTTGCAATATTTTGTTGACGAGTGTATTTCATTTTTCCATACTATTTTACAATCAGTGCAAATCAATTAAAAAAATAAAGTACTTTTGTGACCATCTAAATTATACCAATTTACGTTATTTTAAGTAGGCGAAATATTTTTGTGACCAACTGTGCATGACTTTAAAATCGACTAATAATTTTTGTTTTCTTTTTGAATAATAAATAAATAAAATACTTAGAAAGTAGCAAAACAGAAAAAAAAATTTAATTCCATTTTGCAAAAAATTTTCGACCTTGTGTCAGAAAAATTGTTCTGGTGCTCACGGTCGGATCGTGCCGGGTATACAATGGGGTATAGGCGACATTTAGGGGACATTTAGAGCTATGACACAGTGCTAATGCTTTAACATTCCCTAACGAACTTTAGAAGTTATGGTCTATTTAGTAAGAGAATTTAGAAAAAAATTGGACCTCTAAAAAAATTAATTTCTAAAAATCAAAAACATTTCAGTTTTCTTATACTTATAGCCAACAAATTACGCTATTATACAAAGTTTGTTTCGTTTAAAAACCTTGTACAACAAAAGAGTTATAGATGTTTAAAAATCAAAAATTTACCAAGAAATTTCTCATTTTAGCAAAATACTGGAAATGCCCATTTGGAATCACCCTGTTCAATGTGATATAGTTAAAATAAAGTTTTAATTTTTTGGCTCCCGAGGTACTACTACTACTACTTTGGGACGAACTTTAAAATTTTACAATTGGGGATCATGAAAAAAAGGACTTTTGGCCGCCTTCTCGTAAAATGATCCACTGTGCGCGCCGCTGGGATCATTATGGAACTGCTTCGATACGTCTTTTAGATTAAGTTTTGTGATAACATTGTTATAATTATTTCTTTAATAAAGGGATATTTTATTGAGTTATATTATTGTAAAGTAATTATACCCAACAGCTTAGAGTTTTATATTAAATTACAGCCAGGTGACTGCCGCCGGGATCATTTTGGAACTGCTTCATTATATCTTTTATTATGGAAGTTGGCATGCAGGTTAAGTCCGTGGCAATTTTGCCATGCTTTTTTTCCCCAATTTCGATATAAGCAGTCATCTACTACTTTTAGGTTATTTCACTGAGTCCAGTACGATTTGACCAGCGGGCTTTTTTCCGATATTTCATTAAGGTCCGGTATTTTGTTCTCCCGCTTATCCAATAAAAAGGCAGTTTTCTACTTGTTCTTATCGGCTATATTTACTTGCCAGTAGCCACTCTGCAAGCCCGAAGTAGAAAACTATTTTGTTTCGGCCAATGGGTCTAAAGTATCGTCAATTCTGGGTAACTGATTACTGTCCTTTTTGATGATGTCATTGAGTTTACTCTAGTCTACACAAAATCTTGAGTTGCTGTCTTTCTTCTTGGTGAGCTCCACAAACTCGAAGTTGACTGAATTACATCGTTCTGTTCCATTTCATTGACCAGTTTTCTAACTTCGTTTCGCTTTGCAAGGGAAGCACTTCTTGGACCTTGTTTTGTAAGTCTCGCCTCGCCAGCATTTATTTCTTGTTTCAGGACTGCTATTCTATCTTGGTTTTTATTATTTAGGGCAAAGACGGAGGCATGTTTTCCCAGTAAATGCTTTGCTCTGTTTCTGTTAGGAAATCCCACTTCTGACGCCAGTTGTAACGTTTATTTTATTTCGTGAAATTTTTTACAAGCATGTTGTTGTATTCTAGTGGTTCAAAAAATTTCTTCTAAATTACCTAATTTCTAGGTCATTTCACTTACTTTTTTAGTGATAATGATTTTCTTTTAAAACTTAAACTAAGCTATATGGAAGGCTTCTTCAAAAAGTACCGTTATTGCACTGCATTTGCTAACAACCAAAATGATCGAGAAAAATTATAAGTGTCGTCATATTCAACAAATTCCAACAAAATAAAATTTCTGCATGCGAGCCACTGCATATTTTTCGTGTAGCATTTTGTCATTATAGTTAATTGACCTTTTTAATATTTTAAAAATAAGTTTTTTTATTATTAATATTTCGCCACACCATTGGGTGGCATCTTCAGGAAAAGAATAATGTATAAATACATTTTTAAATCAATTAATAAATGAAAAATGTTTTTCAAGAAGCAGTTTGTTTTCAAATTGTGGCAACACCGAAAAAAATGATAGTTTTGACATTTAGTTTTTGACGTATTCGTAGTAAGACACATTGGCAATTATTACAATGCATTCAATTTCACTATGAAATTGGTGGTTCTGTTAAAGTTAGATTTCGTAAAACTGATGATGTTTTTGGACAACATAATCGGACTTAAAGGACCGTTATTAAGAATTTGGTTGTTGAATTTGAGTTAACAGGCTCGATACAAAATGTGCGAACACTAACGCGTGTTCGATCGAGTCGTCCAACTGAAAACATTGCAACCGTGAAGCAGATCCCTATTTGTCAATTCCTCGGCGTTTTCAACAATTGGTGTTATCCAAAACCACCACATGAATTTCTCATAAGGATTTGACTTCGAAGAATAACTAGGTTTAACTGGTGCAGGAATTGAAGCCAACCGACCATTCACATCGCCGTAGAATCGCTCAATTCATTCAGCGTATGAAAAACTCATTTTTTCATACGAAGGCAATTTTCACTTGTCAGGGTATGTCAACAAGCAAAATTGCCGCATTTGCGCTTCTGAAAATCCTAGAGCGATTATTGAGAAGCCTTTGCATGTTTAACGTGTCATTGCATGGTGCGCTATATGGTCTGGAGGCGTATTGTGCCGTTAAATGCAGCAACGGTCAATGGATTACGCTATCGCAATATGTTAACAACTCAATTTTGGCTTATTATTGACGACATGGATATCACTGACATGTGGTTTCCACATCTTGCCACATGTCACACAACCAATGAAACAATCAATTTATTGCAAAACAAATTTACCGATCGCATAATTTCACGACAATCAGCAGTTAAGTTGCCAACCAAATTGTGTGATTTAAAACCACTGGATTATTTTTTGTGGGGCTATGTTAAGGACAGAGTCTATATATCAAATCGATTTCAGCCTTAAAACTCAAAATCTGTGGTGTGATTAACGAAATAGAACCGCCATTTTGCCAAAAAAAGATTAAAACTTTAATGAAAAAATCAACAACTGTCAGCGTGGTTGTGATGGACATTTGCCAGATATCATTTTTCATTTAAAATTGCCGAACTTTTATCTTCGTAAATACAATACAAATTTGAATCATCTTAATCTAAATTTTTTGTTGTATAAAACAAACTTCTTGTATTTTTTTCGTGAAGTTGCCACCCTATGGTGTGGCGGCATACATATTTCTTTTTTGATAAAATTAAACTTAAATTTACCTGACATGGGTGTACTGGCTTGCTGATCGTGATGACCACCTTGCGTTAGACCACCACTATTACCTCCTCCACCACCGACACCGCCGCCACCACCACCACCACTATTTCCTTGCGAACCCTGTGTGTTGCCTTGCATTATACCCTTTTTGGCCATTTGTGGCGTTAAACTCTGGCCAATATTTGTCGTTGCAGTTGTTGTTGCTGTAGCCGTTGTTGTTGTTGTGGCATTCAATTGTTTTTCGACCGCTTCGGTTATAGATGATTCCTGCAGATCGAAGAAATTAAGATGAGCTTGTCCATTACAATATCTATTATTATTTGTTCTATCTAAACAACAATTGTTTTTATCTAGTTTTTTAGTAATTTGTCTATAAACGTGTATAGCATTGTTGTTAAAGCCATGATTTTGTTCATTTGCCCACTCACAGGGATCAAGTTTAAATCAAAGCTCAATGCCATCATCTTCATATTCATCGTCACCGTCGATATTATGATCGTCGTCGCCGTCGTCGTCATCGTCGTCGTCATCACCATTATTTGTATAACCAACACCAACACGACCACCACCAATTAAACAACCACTTTCCCATATTTCACCCACCTGAAACATATGTTCCAAAGCATGATGTATGCTTTTAAATGTAGGCCTATCAGCCGCATTCCATTGCCAACATTGACGCATTAAATCATAAACTTCTGGTGGACAGCCGGGTGGCCTTTCCATGCGATAGCCCTTCTCTAATTTATGAAAAACATCGGTTAGATCGATGCCCGGATATGGTGACATACCATATGTTGCTATTTCCCACAACAGTACACCGAACGCCCATACATCTGATTTTGTACTGAACTTGTTGTAGGCCAATCCCTCGGGGGCGGTCCATTTAATTGGAAACTTGGCGCCCGCATGTGCCGTATAGGTGTCATCACGCATCAGACGAGCCAAACCAAAATCGGCCACCTTCACCAATTTATTATCACCAACCAAACAATTACGGGCAGCCAAGTCACGATGTATATAATTACGAGATTCTAAATAACTCATGCCCGATGCAATTTGCGTAGCCATATATAGCAGAGCCACGGCATCTAGTGTTTCCCGGCCGGCAGATCGTAGAAAATCCAGCAAGTTGCCATGCGACATAAACTCTGTGATTATATAGAACGGTGGCTCTCTTGTACAAACACCTGCAAATGAAAAACAAAAGACAAAATTTATTAATTTCGGTTTTTTTTTTTTGTTTTGTTTTTTGGTGTCTTTGCGGTCACTTAAAATATTCTTATAATGGTCGGACGAATTTGAGGTTGGCTTAAAACGCATTAACAATGGAATATGTAGTCGTGCAAATGTCCATCACCTCGGCGGGTATCCGCTCTTTTAAACAAAACTTCGCTTATTTTGTCAGTGTCAGTTGTTTGTGCCCCACGGGGGAGGCACGCAGACCTGATGGATCTCTTCCCTATTTTGACATGTGCCTTTGGGGGTAAAAGGCAGCACCAGTCGCCTGGGCTAGCGGGAGCCCGATACTGAAAGAGACATAGGACTGTTGAAGTCCGATCAGTGACTTGAAGACGCACACTGATACCACCGGTTGCCCGCAGGGCTGCGGCCCTGTTCTAGTTGTTGGTGAGACCCTTGGGGAGCAACGTGGTGGCCGTGGTTTAAATCGGGCTTTGAAAAAATTTCCGAAGAGATGTTAACGAAAAAAGAGAACGTTAACATCCAAGTAAATGTCCTGGTCGCGCTTGTAATAGGATCAGGAGTTGGATAGTCTCCAGTTCTTAAGCAAGGAGTGGGGGCACGGCCCTGCTACCGTGCACTCGTCTTAGGGCGTGGGTGGGACCGGGAAATCGCAATCAACTAAATTACATTACAATAACAACATCCTTTTGTCAGCATAATCGACAAAATGTGTCCACAATCGGCAAAATTATGCCGAACTTTCAGCAAACCTGGTTTGAAAGACATGCGGGTTTACGCATCTGTGCGTGCTGGCCTAGTTCGTTCTGCGCAAAACATTGCAGCTGTTCGCTATAGTGAACCTCGACTCGTCGTCGTGCCCTTCAATTGAACATGTCACGAACATTGGTGATGGCAAAAGAATTAAATTGACAAGCTTACAAGGTTCAATTGACTCAAGGGGTGAAGTCTGCTGGCCATTTCAAACATCGTCAATGGGCCAAATGTTTGGTGGAACGATCAGAAATGAAAGGTGATTTCAAAGAAAATTATTATATGTTGCGAGGCACACTTTCGTTAACAAGCAGAATTGCCTCATTTGGGCAAATGATAATCTGCGACTGAATGTTGAATAGACGATAAATCCATAGAGTGACTGTTCGCAACGGTTTATGGACTGGCGGCGTTATCGACATTGCACTTCGACATTGCACTTCTTCAAAAATGAGGTCGACCAAGGTTACTGCGAATGGTATTCGCTAATGCGAAATTATAATGGGTTTTTTGTGGTCGGTCAGAAATTAAGGATATGAACCTGGACGATGTATAGTGTCAACAGGATGGTACCACCACTTGTCACACATTTAACGAAACAATGGCCTTGTTATCTTAGTCATGGCATTGTTAATTGTTGGACTTCTTTCTTTGGGGTTATTTAAAAAAAATGTAAGATAATTCGGAACATTAAAGACATTGAAAATATGTGGACCATGGGATAATTTTCTTCCCTTTATGTATATATTTCACTCGCAGTTCGTTCAGGCTCATTTAACTTACCAATTAGTTGAACTAAATTAGGATGTTTCATTTCTTTCATAATAGCCGCCTCTTCAAGGAAATCCTTAAGGGCCATTGTATCCTCTTTAAGTGTTTTAACGGCAACAGTATTGCCATAACGTTTCCATATCGCCTCATAAACTTCTCCATACTGACCGCCACCCAATTTATGTTTCATAACAATATCAGTGCGACAAATTTCCCATTCATCGGGTTCGGGACTAAGAGGAAATACTGTAGGTTTATTTTGCTTTGGTGCTGGATATAAAAGGGGCGTAATCAGTCCATGACCCTCATGTGGTACACTGTGATGGTGTACCAATTCAGCGAGAGTATTAAATTTGGCTTCGGCTGTTACAAATACTTTACCATCTGGATCTTCAGATATTCGATAATGATAAACACGGCCTTCGTATCTTAAATTTAGAAAATGATTTAATTTAATTTAATTTAGAAATTTATATTTTTTTAATTAAAATTGTACATTTTCTGTTTTTACCTTAAACTAATACTTCTTTGGCCGGGTGAACTTTCACTTTCCCTTACCAGGAAACTGCCATTTATACCCGAACTTAATAGATATTCGGCTGCATTTCTTGATATGGGTCCATGATACCAGGAATGTTTTTCCAAGGAATTTAAGGGCGTAACATAGTTTGATGGCACCCAACCAACATTGCCCGAATCAGAGTGTGCTTCACACCATTCACCGGATTTATTGTACGACAATATACGCACTTGTTCACCCTTTTTTAAACTTAATTGATTTTCTCCGCCAGCCTGGAAATCATATAGAGCCACAAATAATTGTGGATCATCTTCTTCGGGCCCTGGTGCTAAGAGGTTTTCTTTGGAAGTCCATCTGTGGGCTGATTCAAAACCCGATGTCGTCGAACTGTGTCCCTGACTGTGAGTTTGTGTTGTATGCTGTGAAATGCCATCCTGACTTTGACCCAAAAGGTCGGCTGTATCTGATACACCACTTAATAGTGTGCTACCGGCAGGTATATGTGGCAGGGGCCTTGATTGTAAGAGAGCTTCTGAAATAAGAAAATGGAACATAAATAATTATAAATGAAACCAAACATTAGAAAATAAAGAAAAGCCAACAAAATTATTAAACGCAAGTTTTCGCACGCACAGAAAAGCTCAGTGTACTTTCAGACAGGTCTGATACAACATTACAACACTAAAGGCGGCCAAGTTTTGAGATTAGAAAGTAAACTATCTGTCAAAAAATTAAATGCCAAGAAGAAAGTAGAAGCTGTCGTTTCTTCAAAGATGCCAAAATTGATTTATTGACAAAAACTTTTGGTAAACCCATAGTTTTACGTTTCGAACCCTTGAACTGGCCTCCAAGATCGTGCGATTTAACGCCGCTTGACTATTTTCCGTTAAAATATTAGAAGTTCCATTGACAATTGAAAATTATTTGCATATCCCATATGGCCACCGTCAAATATGGGCCAATTTTTAGAGCATTACAGACCGTGGGCAAGGAGTACCACAAACGATGTTGCCCTCTAATATATTGTTGCTAATCAATTAGTAAAATATCGAAAGGCTTCAAATAAAACGGTCTTGAAGGCCATTTGTCAGGTGCATATCTCCAAATTAACTAGTCACTAAATTATCTCGATGATTGTGGTCACAGCATATTCTATTTAAAACATATCTCGCTAGGATCAACAATCAATCGTAAAGTCTACTCCGGCTTAATTTTTGAAGAAACAAGGTCTTATAATTTAATCGGACTAATAAAAATTCCTCTTAGTATCGTACGACAGAATGTATTAAATTGTGGTTAAGTTGGTTGAATGATGGGTAAAAAAAAGGGATTTGAGTTCGAATCTCGTCAGAGCCACTGCCTATTACTGTATTAATGGCCGTGCTAGTAAAAACTGCCTGCTGGCAGAAGGATACTCATAAATATTATACCGAATGATTAGATCGCTGGAAGAAAACAAATTCTTCTTCCGTCCGGCCAAAAAGCTGTCATAGAGTTACCAATGCTTAGCGTAGTCCAAGACACTCTTAATAGTTCGTAATAAATCTAATTACAATCCATTTTAAGCATCTTAAAGATTCTTCGTTCACTTTTCACTTACAATCTGGTTTTTCAACAAGAAGTTTGTTTTTGAATTGTGGCAACACCAACAACATGACAGTTTTGACATTTAGTTTTTTTAACGTATTCGTTGTAGATGCATAGGTAATTGTTACAAGGAATTCAATTTCGAAATCGCATTCAAATAATTAAAATGGTGGTTCTGTTAAATTTACACTTCGTAAAATTCGTGATATTTTCGTACTGAGAACGCTATTAAGAATTTGGTCGTTAAATTTGCGCAGACAGGCTCGATACAAAATGTTCGACCGGGTCGTTTAACTGAAAACTTCGCAACCGTGAGCCAGAGTGTTGAAGCACAACCAAATTTGTCAATTCTTCGACTTTCACAACAACTGGGGTTATCTTAAACCACCACATGGCGAATTTTGCGTAAGGCTTTTGGTGCAGGAACTGAAGCCAACCGACTATTCACCGCCGCAGATTCGCTCAATTCTTTCAGGAATAATAAGTTGAGTTTTCTGGAAAAATTATTTTCCGACGAAGCCCATTTTCACTTGTCAGGTTATGCAAACAAGCAAAATTGCCGCATTTGGGCTTCTAAAAATTCTAGAGCGATTATTGAGAAGCCGTTGATGCTCAACGTGTAACTGTATGATGCGCTATGTGGTCTGGAGGCGTGATTGGGTCGTTTTTTTTAAATGCGGTAACGGTCAATGAACCACCCTATCTCAAGATGCTAAGAACTCACGTGGTTTCAAAAGGACGGTGCCACATGTCAGACAGCCAACGAAACGATCAATTTATTGCAAACCTAATTTCCCGATCGCAGCAGTTAAGTGGTCAAGCAGATCGTGTGATTTAACATCAGTAGATTCATGATGTGATTAACGAAATATGACCGTCAAGTGATTAAAAAGCTTTGATAAAAGAATCAACATCTGCCAGCGTGGTCATGGTGGTCATTTGCCGTGATTGGGCCGTTTTTTTTTCAAAGATAAGGTGGGAAATGCGGAAACGGACAATGGATCACACTATCGCGAGGTCTCCCCCCGGGGGCACATGATAGTCTTTTTGGAACCTACTATTCCATTTAGACTGGTGTCTTGCGGGGTAAAAGGGAGCCCAGGCCCCTCAAAGGCTAGTAGGAGTCACCTGGACAATCCACATATTTCCACGGGAATCAGTTGCCCCAGTGTTCACTATTTATCTCCTGAGACAATTAGCTGTTCTCTGACTGGTTATTGAGGTTGGCCCCTATATGGGAGTATCGTGGTTGTAGTGGTTTCGAACCCTCGTGAGAGTTTGTGGGTCGGATCATTCAAATTAACAAAATGAATGGTTCAGGTTCAGTGAGCATGAATGCTGTCGTGTTCTTGATAAAAAAGAGCTTCATGCGTTCTGGACCAGGAGTTGGAAAGTCTCCAACTCTTTAGCAAGGAGTGAAGGCTGCGGCCTACTTCGGGCTTTCGAAATTGCTACCAGGAGTGACCGGAGGATATACGTATTCGATGGCCTCCTGGGGCGTGGGTGATGTCCAATCAACCAAGTGGTTTGACCAACATCTGATTATGACTATATAGTCGGTGCATATGTAAATCAAATCACGCACTATCGCGAGGTGCTCCTCCCGAGGGCACCGTCATTACATGTATCAACGGGGGTAAAAGGCAGCATGGTCCACTTCAAGGCGGGAATCAGTAAAGCCCCAGAGTTCAGCTATTTGTCTTTTTAACTAATTATTGAGGTTGGATCTACGGGAGTATCGTGATGGTTGTGGTTTCGAGGCCTTCGTTTGAGTTGTGTTGGTCGGATCATTCACAATGAACACAATGAATGGTCCAGGTCAAGTGAGCATGATTGCGGTTGTCTTCTAAAATTTTATTAAGCATCATGCGTTATGGATCAGGAGTTGGATAGTCTCCAACACTTCAGCATGGAGTGAAGGCTGCGGCCTGCTTCGGGGTTTTGAAGTTGCAATTAGGAGAGACTGGATGATATACGTATCCAAAGACTTTATAGGGCAAGGATGACGCTACATTTCATCCACAGTGATACGATCCATCGTCTGGTTATGGTTTACATAGTTAGGTAGAGACGTAAATCTTATCACGCATCGCGAGATGCTAACAGCTTATGTGGTTTCAACAGGACTGTGCCACATATCAAACAGCCAATGAAACAATCAATTTATTGCAAACCAAATTTTCCGATCGCATAATTTGACGAAAATCAGCAGTTGAGTGGCCAGCCAGATCGTGAGATTTAATACCACTCGATTATTTTTTGTTGGGCTATGTTAACGAGTGAGTCTACACGGAGCCAATCGAATCGATTTCAGGTTTAAAACTCCAAGTCCGTGATATGATTGCTAAAACAAAACAGCCATTTTGCCAAAAAGTGTTTAGAAACTTTGATAAAAGAATCGACATCTGTTAGCGTGGTCGCGGTGGACATTTGCCAGATATTATTTTTCATTCATAATTGCCGAACTTTTCTCTTCGTAATACAATAAAATGTGGTGCCCCTGTAGGCTAGGAGGTAGTGTACTAGCTTGTAAATATGGGGGTTGTGGGTTCGATTCCCAACGAAGACCTTGGTTTTTTTCACTACAGAAGATAAAAATTGACTGTCGGTGGAGCTGCTCAGCGATGAAGGCATAGTCACTGGTCGCTGTTGCTGTCTTTATACGGCAGTTAATTTCCGACTATCCTTCTGCTTTCACCACCTGTTTCATCTCTTCTCTATCCCTTTCCTAAAGAAGGTAGCACGGTACTTGACTAAATAGGCATTGTTGCCTGAAGTGCTACTTCTCTTTAAAAAAAAAAATAAAATGTGGCAAGTTGTAAAAGCCCTGGTGAGATGCGAGTAGCTTACCGCCACTGCAATAATTAAAATAATTTTCTTAACCATGGAATTATGCATATCTTGCCATTGTCACAGAATGTTGAGATATGGATAGCTGCATCTGTCAAACGATTTATTGCTGTAAAAAATCTAACCGGACTCATTGAGGAAACCCAAGACAAGAAGCAGTGTAAAGGATGTAAAGTAAAGTGCGTTTCTTAAACAATGAAAAAAATGAATCTCAAAGTTTCGAATTTTCAAAGAATTATTATTTTTTATTTAAATTATTTATTGTCCTTAAAAAGTCACGCAATTAATGATATAAAAAGTTATAAGCTGCCAATTGTCAGTCATCAAAAAATACTTCATTAAACATTTGTTTATAAATAGATTTAATGTATTTTTCTGTGTTCTTCCTAGACATGAATGGCATCATCTAAAAATTACTATTTTTATTTGCGTTCGATATCGCTTCTTTAATATTAGAAGAGAATGTCGGCTATGTCACAGAAATCATAGAATTGAATTAATGATTGTTCTATAAATATTTTTATTTTTAGATAAAAAAAAGAGACAATTTATGAGACGAACAAAAATTATGTAGAGCTTCCGTTTTGTTTCATTGATAGTGTTGTTATCCCAAAAGCGAGGAGGGTGGTTGATAATTTTTTTTTTTTGTGACAACAACAACAAAACAAAATGTCAAATACCTTTAAATTGTTTATTATGTGCGCTTTTTGTGAGTGAAATTCTATTATTTTATGTACACACAGAAAAATAGGTTTTTATAAATCGGTTGTTTTTTTTATAGAGGTATAAAGCTTTAAATTCTCAACACTTCATTTTAACCGGTGGCTATTTTATAAGTTGTCAAAAGCTTTAAGTTCTCAACATTTTATTTTAATCGGTGGCTATTTTATAAGTTTTATAAGTCAGTGAAATTCTATTATTTTATGTATGCACATCGACAGAAAAATAGGTTTTCATAAATCGGGTGTTTTTTATAGAGGTATAAAGCTAGCTTTAAGTTCTAAATACTTTGTTTTACTTGGTAGCTATTTTGTCAGCTGTCAAGTTATTTATGTTTAGTTTGGTTTGTCTTTGCAAAATGACTGCTAACGACCGAACAACGCTTCCAAATTGTTGTGCACATTGGGCCCTAAACGAGCTTATCTTTGATCCGGATTTTAACAAGCGAAATTTGCTTAGCAATAAAGCTTACTTTTGTTATAAAAGATACATCAATAAATAAAACTGCCATATTTGGACTGATAGTAATCCCCATATGTTGAGATGGCCTTCCACTTAAAAAACATGACTATTTGGCTCGTATTTTTTTTTTGGATTAAATAGGCGCCCCTGTAGGCTATTAGGTAGTGTACTAGCTTGTTGGGGGTCCCAACGAAGACCTTGGTTTTTTTTTCACTACAAAAATAAAAAATGACTGTCTGTGGGGCTGCTCAGTGATGAAGGTATAGTCACTGGTCGCTGTGCAGTCTTATACGACAGTTTATTTCCAACTATTCTTCTACTCTCACCACCTGTTTCGTTTCTTCTCTATCCCTTTCCTAAAGAATGTAGCACGGTACTTGACTAAATAGGCAGTGTTGCCCGAAGTGATACTTCTCTTAAAAAAAGAAAATGCGTGATAAGATTAACGTCGGTAACTAGCATGTGTATGCCATAACTCGACGGTGGTCAAGCCACTGGAACGATATGATGCGTGCGCCGCGCCCTACGAAGCCGAAAACTAAATTCTAGCAACAGATTATTCCTAGTTGCAATTTCGGAAGTTTCGGAGCAGGACGGCCAGCACCCACTCCTTGCTGTAGATTTGGAGACTATTCAACTCCTGGTCCAGAACACATGGCAAGCATGCTCACTGTATCCGGAACATTGACCCATTGTTCTCAGTAAAGGTGAGATGATCCTGACCTCTTATTTAAAATTCATGAGGGCCTGCGAAACCGCAGCCACGACGATGCTCCCGAAGGGCCAACCTTAATAATCAGTCAAAAAACAGCTAAAAAGCTGAACTCTGGGGATTACTAATTCCCGTGAAAATTACGTGGAGTTGTCCAGTTGGCTCCCTGCTAGCCTTTAGGGGACTGCGCTCCCTTTTACTGCCAGTGAAATGACGGTCAATTTCCGTCAAGACATATTAATGTGGGGGCTTTTAAAGTTATTACGTGATAAGATTTACATCTGTACCTGGTTATGGAGCCTTAATCAGATGGTGGTCAAACCACTGTGAGTGAAAAGCACCGCCACTCACGCCCCCTAGGAGGCCGAAGTCTAATTCTAGCAACAGGTCCTTCCTAGTAGCAATTTCAATGATTCCAGAGCAGGGCTGCAAATCACCACTCTTTGCTGAAGAGCTGAAGACTTTCCAACTCCTGTCCAGAAAACATGTCTAGCATGCTCACTGGACTGGATCATTCACCAAGGGTGTTATTTGTGGCGAGATAATCCTGGCCACCATAATCATTCATGCTTGGGGCCGCGAAACCACAACCACCACGATACTCCCATACAGGGGCCAACCTCAATAATCAGCCAGAGAACAGTTAAATGTCTAAAGAGACAATTAACGGAACTCTGCGAGCCTACTGATTCCCGTGAAAATAACGTGGAGTTTCCAGCTGTACCCCTGCTGACTTCAGGGGACTGGGCTCCCTTTTCCCCCCCCCGTTGCACAGGTCTAGATAGTCGAGCGTTCTATAAAGACCATAAATGTGCCCCCCGGGGGGGGGGACTTTTAAAGTTATACAAAGTTTCCTTTAAAATTATTGAAAATAATAAGAAAATGTTACCAGATCTTTAAATATAAAAATAATTTAGACGTTTTAACTCGCCTGTAAATATAAATCGCAGTTGCGAGCTGCTTGGCAGTATTAAAATCTCAAATGTACGGAAGAAAAATTTCTTTATATAGCTGAAGAGTGGGGTATTGTTTTGTAGTATAGTAAACACAATTATACAGAGCTGAGGAAATAAAGTGACAGCATAGAAAATAATAGTTACTCTGTCCTTTTTTTTGTTTTTGTTAAAAGAACTCAACGAGTCAATAAGACGTAACAATATTAATTAAATTTTTCTATCCATTTTAGTCCAATTTTTCTATTGCGTGTGTTTGCTTCAGAATAAACGAATATCGCTTGAAATTTTTGGCAGATCAAGGAACGTGTTTCTGAAGAACTTTGTATTTTTAAATAGTAGCGATACATTTCTTATTATTGCAATTTTAACTGGTCTCTCCTTATAGTAACGAGTTTGCGACTTCTTTAATTAATTATACTTTGAAAGTGATTGATTTGGTGCAGTACGAAATAAAATTAGTTATACGACTTGATATAGACTTTTAAATTCAAGAATGAATTTCCAAAATGGCTACTGCTAGACCATTTTGTTTTCATTAGAAACAAAAAACAATATTTTAGTTTAATTAGGCCTGCGAATACCTCTAATAATCAGTTATATTTTACAACAGCCACCTCAAGTCGTAAGAAAATATGATTTCTTTTTTAAACTTATTTTTTTTTTTTGCATTATTAGTTGGTAATGTCTTTTCCTGTTTAGTCATGCATGGTTTAGCATGAGATATACTCTCATGGCAAGAGGTGGTGGTGTTGCTGATAATGTAAATAATATTTGTCAATAACTTATGTTAAGGTATTTCCCATCTTTGGGAAATTAATATTGTCACAAGAAAGTAGAGCTTGAAATTAGATGAAGTGGAACATGAAATTTAATAAGAAATAAAAAAATAATACAAATTTTATTAAACGAGTGATGTTACAATACGAGTACAGTGGGCTGTGCTGTTTCGAAATTATATAAATTCCTCATAATAGAGATATCTCATAATATCCCATAATAGGATATTTAAAATTATCAACAAAGTTAAAGAAATTTTCAAGATTGTTAAGAACATTTTCTTATTCGATGGCAGTAAAATTTAAGTGGCTGTAAATCAGAATGTCAATATGTGAGTGACAATTAACATTATGCAAGGTGTGTCCGCCGGGAAGGTATTTTACTTTGTTTTGCCGCCAGTTCATATTTGGCAGTCGTTAATTAGACAGGTGGCAAAATTATTATGGAAAAACATTCGATTAACCGAGTTTTAATTGTTAAAATATTTTATCAAAACCAATCATCGATTACTGTGACGATGAGAAAATTACGTGAAATTTTTGGAAGAATTAATCTGCCAACAAAACGCACTATTTATCGCGTAATTGCGTGATTTGATTTACATCTGTACCTGGCAGTTAGCCCTAACCAGATGGTGGTCAAACCACTGTGAATGGTATGTAGCGCCATTCTCGCCCTAGAAGGCCTTCGAATCCGTGCATTCTCCGGTCACTCCTAGCTGCAATTTCAATAGCTCGAAGTAGAAACGTTTTTAAATTTTAAAGTAGGATGGCTAGTACCTCTGTCAAAAGAAGCCGTGCGTCTGCCGAGCAGCTAAGTCATATGGTTGACTTTATGGTAAGTAACCCGGGACTTGCTGGCGGCAAATTTAAAAAGCTGCATGGAACACTGGAGTACGATAAGAAGTGGAACGAATTGTCCGAAACCCTAAATTGTCTTAGTCGTACCAGTACCAAAGTACGAGACCGAAAAAGGCAACAGGCGCTAACGTCGTTCAACAGGATTAGGAGCCTTACACAAGGCCTCATTATAACGGAATTTAGAACTTTCTTCTAATTGGTTTGGTAGAGAAGTCATCAACCATGGTTCCAACGGGTATCCAGAATTTCCTGTAGATTTTTATTTGTTTTTTTTTTAATTGTTAGTTTTTGTTTTTTATGTAAAAATATTAAATTTAGATACCAATTAAAAACATATTGTGGTTTCTGTTTTCGAAACTTCGCTGCATGACTCTTCGAACTGCAGAAGAGCTCCATACATAAGAGTCGTGTCTCCTTTACTCCTTGCTTAAGAGTTGGAGACCATCCAACTCCTGATCCAGAACGCATGAAGCTTAATATAATTAAGAACACGACGGCATTCATACTCACTGGACCTGAACCATTCATTGTGTTCATTGTGAATGATCCGACCCACAAATTCTCACGAGGTTTTCGAAACTACAACCACCACGATACTCCCATATAGGGGCCAGCCAGAGAACAGCTAAATATCTAAAGAGACAATTACGAACTCTGCGAGCTCACTGATTTCCGTGGAAATATAGTGGATTGTCCAGGTGGCTCCTACTAGCCTTGAAGGGGTCTGGGCTCCCTTTTACCCCGCTAGATGGAAGAAGTAGGATCCAAAAAGACTATCATGTGCCCCTGGGGGGAATTTATCGCGTAATGAAGGATTTTGAAGAAAGAGGGTCGTGATAGGCAAAAGCATGGAGCAAACCTTCTGCAAGCTTGGATGAAAACTTTACTGCCGCTGAAGACGGTGTTCAAAACAATCCATCAACCTCAATTCCATGATCTTCAACGAACATTTGTTTTCATATAAGATTCAGTTGATATAAGTTTCTTCCACAAGACCATTTACGCCGCTGTACCAATAGGATGTTATAGCTTGCCTATGACAATCCCGATTTTGATAAAAAAAACCATAATGAGTGACGAGGCACATTGAATAAACAGAGTAGTCGGTTTTGGGGAATAGGAAACCCTCAAATTATTCAACAGTCAACTATGCATCCATTAAAAGTGACAGTCTGGTGTGCAATGTAGTCAGGAGGAATCACTGGATTTTACTTCTTTGAAACTAAAAACGCCATAACGGTAAGTGTGAACATGGAGCAATATCGTGATATGATTGAAAGCTTTTTAAGGCCACAGCTTCACGCTTTGGGCTCGATTAACATGTGGTATCAACAAGACGATGCCACTCGTATACAGTCTTAGGATTACAATGGAATTACTGCGACACCTCTTTGCACAACAAGTTATTTCAAGAAATAGTGATGTTGATTGGCCTCCACGCTCGCCTGCTTTGACTGCTCCCGGACTTCTTTTTGTGAAGATATCTCAAAAGCAAGGTTTATGCAAACAAACCAGAAACGCTTGAGCAACTTAAACTATATATTCGTAATGAAAGTAATGAAATACCGCGTAAAATGTGTGAGAATGTAATAAAAAATGTGCCCAAAAGGGCTCGCCTTTGTGAGACTAACAGAGGCGGACATTTATCTGATATTCTATTCCATATATAATTGCCGACATTAAAAAAGACATTTATCAATATAAGATCTATTCTCTGTCATTTAATAAAAAATTATAAACAAATAAAGTAGTCTACCTGCCCGGCGGACACCCTGTATAAAAAGAAATAAATTTTAAACGCAATGTGTGTTACAACAACAAAAAACTATTTTTTTTTTCTTCAAAGTATAAAAAAAGTGCAAATAATAGTTTCCCGGTAATTTAATCAAGAAAATGCCAACGAGAATGGGAGAGAAAGAAAGAAAACAAACACGTCAAGGTGAAATCACGCGTAACTTGTTTCCTACATTTACAGGAAGAATTAGCAATAATCTGTTTTATTAAGAAGTTTCAGCGAAAGCCAAGAGAATTTTCTTTAACGACAGTTGTTGATTTTTTTTTTTTAGATTTCTGTATAAAAAAGTTTCAACTTCATTATTGTTGTTGTACATTATGACTGCACATTTTTTGCAGAGAAGTAACTAAAAATTTCTGTTTTGGAATGTTGTTAATTTATATAAAAAAAAATGGTTTCACTTTTTATAATCAGAAATAAAAAAGAACCCATTGAAGCTGGTACATGCAGTATAAGGTTCTCTAATTGCTTTTTATTAGAATTTTGTACTTAAAGCGGAAAAACGTGACCATATTTTTATTGCTGCAATGTGTCTGTTTGTGGCCTGTTAGAAGCTAAAAATTGAAATCAGTAAACATTTTTTCAGGATTGTTAGCTTTTGCTCAAAAATAAGCAATTTAATAAGAAAAAATGAGCTGAAGGCCCTGGCTGTCTACCTCAAAAAAAAATTAATTTATAAATTTTAATTAAAAAAGTCATTAAATTTTGCTCTGTACATAAAAAAAGTTAGACATGCTTTTATCTTGATAATAATAACCGGAAAATGTAAGACCAGAGATAAAAGTATTTTTCCAGCTTCTTCATCAGCTGGGGATTTCAGTAGCGCTATTAGATCATTTGTTTTCTGAAGGTTAGTTTCATCTGTTGAGTCATCAGCAATTTTTTGAATTTTAAAAATTTGTTTTTGTATTGGTACGTGCACGCGTTAATCGAAATTATCATTGATCTGATAAAAATATTTTAAGCTTTGCTTTGATCACTGCCCCTATTATACATTTTTTCTACATTTCGGCAAATCATCCTTAAGCTTAAAATCAACATCAAATGCTATCAGACACTGGACGAATTTTTATTATCGATTCTCTAAAGCAGATTTCTAGAGAGAGAGAGAGAGAGCCGGACTAAGAGTGAGATAGAGAGAGACACGGACTAAGAGAGAGAGAGAGAGGGAGAAAAACGGACTGTGATTCGATTTACATCCGCGCCTGGCATGAAGCCTTAATCAGATGGTGGACCAAACCACTGCGTAATTTGGAACGTCATGCTCGTCCTAGGAAGCCGAAGCCATAATTCTATGCAACAGAACTTTCTAGTTGCAACTTCGAAGATTACAGAGCAGGGCTGCAAATCATCACTCCTTGATTAAGAGTTGTAGACTTTCCAACTCCTGTCTAGAACACATGTCTAGCATGCTCACTGGACTGGATCATTCACCTAGCGTGTCATTAACGGCGAAATGATACAACCACCACGATACTCCCATATTGAGGCCAACCTCAATAACCAGCCAGAGAACAGCTAAATGTCTAAAGAGACAATTACGAACTCTGCGAGCTC
The DNA here is from genome assembly GCA_030448955.1 of Trichopoda pennipes. NCBI lineage: Eukaryota > Metazoa > Arthropoda > Insecta > Diptera > Tachinidae > Trichopoda > Trichopoda pennipes. The sequence goes on along the minus strand of JASKUP010000021.1, from coordinate 3,820,818 downwards.
ACTGATTCCCGTGGAAATATAGTGGATTGTCCAGGTGGCTCCTACTAGCCTTGAAGGGGTCTGGGCTCCCTTTTACCCTGCTAGATGGAAGAAGTAGGATCCAAAAAGACTATCATGTGCCCCCGGGGGGAATTCATCGCGTAATGAAGGATTTCGAAGAAAGAGGGTCGTGATAGGCAAAAGCATGGAGCAAACCTTCTGCAAGCTTGGATGAAAACTTTACTGCCGCTCAAGACGGTGTTCAAAACAATCCATCAACCTCAATTCCATGCCGTCCTCAGGAGCTTGATCTTCAAAGAACATTTGTTTTCATATAAGATTCAGTTGATATAAGTTTCTTCCACAAGACCATTTACGCCGCTGTACCAATAGGATGTTACAGCTTGCCTATGACAATCCCGATTTTCATAAAAAAAAACATAAAAACCTGTCCAGAACACATGTCTAGCATGCTCACTGGACTGGATCATTCACCTAGCGTGCCATTAACGGCGAAATGATCCTGGCTACCATATTAAACAATAGACCTGATATGGGGCCGCGAAACCACAACCACCACGTTACTCCCATATAGGGACCAACCTCAATAATCAGCCAGAAAATAGTTAAATGTCTAAAGAGACAAATAACGGAACTCTGCGAGCTTACTGATTCCCGTGGAAATAAAGTGGAGTTTCCAGCTGTACCCCTGCTGACTTCAGGGGACTGGGCTCCCTTTTTCCCTCAGTTGCACTGTGTCTAGATAGTCGAAGTTCTATAAAGACCATATATATGTGCCCCCGGGGGGACTGAGAGATAAAGGAAATATATCGGGTGCTTTTTTATACAGCTATAGAACTTTAAGTTGTCAACAATTGACGGCCATTTTGTCAGCTGTCAAGTGATTTATGTTTACATTTGGCATTCGTTTTTTAGTAGAACGGTTCGTATGTGGAATGAACTCCCTCCGGAGGTCTTTCCTGTCCTTTTGAATGTATGAAAATTTAAATGGAATGTTCATAAACACTACTTCTTCTTTCCTCCTCTCCATAACCTAATTTCCTAGTTCTGGTACAATGCATTGCATGTGTAGGGGACATCCCCTGAGTGCTGGTCCGAATGAGAGAAAACAAACAATAGGGCGTCTGCTTATGGGAAGTGCGTTTTAAAAGAGATTCCAGTGAATATAAAACTTAGATTCTTTATATAACTTTTGCTTCCGAATATTAACACCACAGATAAATAAAGAAAGTTCCAGCACTACAATACAAGTTTTCAATTTTTAAATATGAAGACATTTCCTCTTTTAAAAGTCATTTGTCATAAACTCTTCCCACAGCGAATATATAATTTATAAAATGATTTTTATATTATATTTTGTTTTCACACAATACAAATAACTTGTAGTTACGAAAAAAAAAAAACAGAATAAGATGAATTAAACAAATGAACGGATATGAACATCATTGATCTTATTACGTTGTGTGTGAAGGAAGAATCTAAAACTGGTCGTCTCATCATGATGTGCTAGAAATTTGAATGAACATTTTGTTTTTTGTATCTTCTGTGTGTATTTGAAAAGATTTCATTGTTTGCTTTGTATTATATTTCTAAACAACAAATAAATATTTATCTTTCTTGAATTTCTTTTATTTAGAACTAACAAAGATGAGTGGGAGGGGGTACGTACATTAAGGGACCAAACCAAAATGATATTGCGTGTCTATTCCAAATATTTGTACACATCATCATAAAATCTATTTTTATTAACTTAATTCATAAATGTCTTGCTTTAGTTCTTCCAATTATATTGATATAAGTAATTTTTACGAGGGCAGTTCAAAAAGTCTTTTTAAAAACAAAATTTTTTGAATAACATTTTAGCTCCATATATTCACGATACCTAATTCAAGAAAAAACGATTTCGAAAGGACAAAGGTTCCTGAAGCTTAACTTGCAAAGTTTTTGCTTAACATTTCATAACAGTAAAAAAAAAATGGCAGGAAACCAAATTATCATGAATGGCGGCGACCATAATTAAAATCTCTGGCTATTAACCCAGCAGTTAGAATTGTTTTTAAACCAATAAAATAGCTTTAATACAGGGTTTTATTTATAGAGGTATATAACTTTTAAATGGCATAAAACAAAGATGAATTTTTTTTTAACTAACATAAAAATTTATTTTATTCGAAACATAATACGATTCTTGCCAAATGATTGCCACGGCTAGCTCAGGCGTAGTGTAAACTGGAGGTTCAATATTCGATGACTTTCTCCAACATTGGTGGCCGTATATCGGCAACAATGCGGCGAATGTTGTTCTCCTGCAAGTGGTTAATTGTTTCGGCTTTATCGGCGTTGACTAGCGATAAATCGCACTACACAAGTTCGAAGTGTGAAACTAAGAGGCTACCGAACGTTTCGTACAGTCAATCAATTGTGGCACGAGCTGAGTGATATATTGCACCGTCTTGTTGAAACCAAAGCTTGTGTACATCACGATTGCTCGATTGATGAACGATAAAGTGAGTAATCATAACTCTATAACCGTCACCAATAAACTGTAAAATTCTAACCAGTATCGCTTGAAAAAAAAAATACGAATCGGTGATTTTACCAGAACACATAAAGCAGACCAAAAGTCAATTGGATTATCATCATTTCAAATACGGCAGTTTTGCTTAGTAACCTATTTATTCAAAAGAAAATTCGCTTCACCGCTAAACAAAATTCGCTTATGAAAATCTGAATCATCAGCAATCTTGCTTTGAGTCCAATTTATACAGTTTGAAAGCGTTGTTCGTTTAGGCGCCATTCTATTCCAAATCAAAGTAAACCTAAATCAGTTGACAGGTGACAAAATGGCAACTGACAGAATTTCAAATTTTAACATTTCTAAAATGGCCAAGAACCCTTCTTAACTTGCACTTCTAAAAATTCCAGGTATGCAGGACTCTAAACGGGCAGTTCATTAAGAAATCTCTTTTATTTTGTTTTTCCCATCTGTCATTGGTTTCCATTAAAATATCAGTTTAGATGCACAGCCCGAATTTTTATTCTTTTAACAGTGCTATGTTATCGTTCTAACAGATCTCTGTTACAGCAAAAGGTTTGTGTCAAAGCTAAAAATTTTAAAACTTATCTTCTCATACTTTAAAATTAAAGGGTCTGAATATAGTTGTTGTTAATTTGCATGATTTAATCTCCCAAATTTATTTGAAATAAAGAAATGCTTCTTATTACTTTTGACAAACTTAACAGAAGGACAGAAGGGGATTTATTGCTTTTAAATTGTACTTCAAATTTGATGAGCCGATCCTGCCTGGCTGTCTCTATTGAAATTGTTTTTTTCTAGGTTTAGTTTTTCTTCCGTTACTTTGTGGGAGCATTTAAATTGAGTTTTGGTTGCTTTTGAAACCATTTAATCTAAACTATACTAAACTATGATAAAGTATAACAAAACTATACCAAAGTATACTAGAGCATACTTATAGTATGCCGAAACTAAAATATACTAAAGTATATTAAAGTATGCTAAAGGATTTTAAAGTATACTAAAGTATATTAAGTATAAAGTATATTAAGTATATCTGCCTGCATCAAAAATTTAATTTTGTTTTCTGAGGAACCCTTTGGAATAAATTTCTTTTTTTAGCATACAAATTTTCACATTCAGGTTTCACAAACGTGAGAAGAATAATATTCTGGTATTCTGTTTTATTAAATCAAAAAAATGTATACTTAATATCTCTCTCTCTCCCTCTTTTTAAACGAGTATTCTGTTCAATATTTTACTTGAAGTGCTCGGAGTTTGTTTTGTTATCAATTGTAGTAGGTGAAGTTGTGGGCCCGCTGCTTATTGTAAAAATAAACAAAATTTTATTTTAATATTGATACCACTGTACTATGTGCTGTAACACTTTCTTGATATAGTTCTTTCACTTTCACAATTTGTGGTTTGCCCTACATAGTGTGTCCAAGTTTAATGTGGGTACATGACAGGATTGCCCAAGTTCACGCTGGTCTTAGCATCGTGTCAAATATATTACGTCTACTAATGTCTTTAACGTGCATAGCGACATATCGAGTTAGGATTTTAGAGAAAGGCAAGCAGGATCGTGCACTCATTTCTTCCTTGACAACCGGAGTCTCTCTCTAAACTCCCGCAGCATCACTGACTACATTCTGTTGAGAATGCAACTACATATGGGATATAAAAAAGCCCGTGATGTGGATCTAAACTACAGTCAGCACGTTATTCGCTGAAAGGCCTCACCAATAACCTACCCCTGTAGACTGTCTGCCTCCGTGGTATTAGTTGAGTAGTCATCGCTCGCACATCAAAGGTTTCAATCTTCCAGTTTCGGGCTCCTGCTAGCATCGACACTAATGCGTGATTAGATTTACATCAGTACCTAGCTGTGTAAGCCAGAACCTGACGGTGGATCATACCACTGTGGATAAAATGTAGCGTCATCCTCGCCTAGGTGCCCCTGTCGGCTAGTAGGTAGTGTACTAGCTTGTCAGTATGGGGGTTGTGGGTTCGATTCCCAACGAAGACCTTGGTTTTTTTTTCACTACAAAAATAAAAATTGACTGTCGGTGGGGCTGCTCAGCGATGAAGGCATAGTCACTGGTCGCTGTGCTGTCCTTTATACAGCAGTTAATTTCCGACTATCCTTCTACTTTCACCACCTGTTTCATCTATTCTCTATCCCTTTCCTCAAGAATGCAGCACGGTACTTGACTAAATAGGCAGTGGGGCCTGAACTGCTACTTCTCATTTTAAAAAAGAAAAAAAAGGAAGTCTTCAGATACGTATATCCTCCAGCACTCCTAGTTGCAACTTTAAGAGCATGGAGTAGGCCGCAGCCACTCACTCCTTGCTGAAGAGTTGGAGACTATCCAACTCCTAGTCCAGAACGCATGAAGCTTAATAAAATTTAAGAACACAACCACAATCATGCTCACTGGACCTGGACTATTCATTGTGTTCATTGTGAATGATCCGACCCATACATTTCAAACGAGGGCCTCGAAACCACGAACATCACGATACTGCCGAAGGGCCAACCTCAATAATTAGTCAGAGAACAACTTAAAGACTAAAAGGATAAAAAGCTGAACGCTGGGGCTTTACTGTCTCTCGTAGAAATAGAGTGGGGAATTGTCCAGTTGGATCCTGCTAGCCTTGTAGGGAACTGGGCTCGCTTTTACCCCGGAAGACACATGTAACGACGGTGGGATTCCGTCAAAACATATCAATATGTGAGGGGGGGGGGGGGTAGCATTAAGACTAATGCCTTGTTTTACCCAAAATATCTAAAGGAAGTTTTACCAAATATATGACCAGTTTTGGGTCTAAAATACAACCAACATGTTACTCGGCGAAAGACCTCACTAATAACCTGATTAGGGGTCGGAATCTCTACAGGCTACGGGTTTCCGTGATATCAATTGAGTAGTCAGTGCTCACACTTTGAAATACATTAATTCCAGAGTCAGGCTCCTGGTAGCCTAGAGACTAATCCCGCCTTTCACTCCCAGAGGCCGCAACGTCAAGGTGTAAAAGGTAAAACCTGGTTGCATACGAGGTACAATAATTCACAGTTTTTTTTAAAGATTTATTGAGTTACCCACGTAAAAAAAATATCTTAAAGGAACTTCTACTAAATATGTGGCCACTATTTAGATGGTCAATTGAACAAGGGGGAGAGGCAAAGAAATTGTTTATGACAAAAATTAAAAGCAAAAAAAAACTCCAAAACAATAATAATTCATTATAAATCTACTAAATATGCTTAAGGTATCATTAATTGTTATTATGCATAAAATTTATTTAGTTTTATGCATTTTAATTAAGTTACGCTTTGTTGTTATTATCGCTATTGTTATAATGTTTGTTTTAATAACAATGTTTTTATGAATAGAGGTGAAATTGTGTAGTGTTGGTTTTGTTTTTTTTTTTTTTTTTGTTAAAAATTTTCAACGGAACTGTTTTTTAAACAGTCAACAAACAAACAACTTCCGTTTTGTGACTACAAACAGTTTGGTGTTTTTTTTTTAATTATTTTTAATTTGTAACATATTGAAATAATTTTATTTTAAATATATTTGCTGGATAACAATAACGGGTGCTATTTAGGCAAATTTGTTTTCATAGTTGTTAGTATGTTAAGACTTTTAGTTACAAACTAAAAGAGTGACAGTGTCAGAAAACTGGTTTGCTTACCTTCACTGAAACCCTGGTCCCTGTGAAAACGATTGAAAATCAACGTAACTCTGCTTACGCAAGAAACTCAATGCTGAAGCATTTCAATTGGCATTCAAATTAATTCATTAAGAGTAAAATTATTACGGGATATATAATATATAATAGGCAGGCAGCTTACGATAATATGCACGGACTATATTAATTTTTTTGTCTACAGGGTGTCCACCAGGAAGGTATATTACTTTGTTTTGCCAGCATTTTGGTAAACATTAGTCTTCACAGTTCATATTTCGTGAAGTAGACACGTGGCAAATTTATTATGGAAAACTGTTCCATAAACCGACGTTTTTTAATCGTTAAAACATTTTATCAAAATCAATCACCGATTTTCATGAAAATATCATAATGAGTGACGAGAGGTACATTTTCATTTAAATGGCTACGAGTATGTGTATAAACAGAATAGTCGGTTCTGTGGAATGGGAAACCCTTAAATTATTCAACAGTCACCTTTGCATCCATTGGATTTTACTTCTTTGAAACTGAAAACGACGTAAGGGTAACCGTGAATGGGAAGGGATATTGTGTTATGATTAAAAACTTTTTAACGCCTCAACGGCATGTTTTGGGCTTGATTAACATGTGGTATCAACAAGGCGATGCCATATCGCATACAGTCAGGATTACAATAGAATTACTGCGGCATCTCTTTCCACAGCAGGTTATTTCAAGAAATGGTGATCGCCTGATTTGACTGCTCTCGGACTTCTTTTTCTGGGGTTTACGTAAACAAACCAGAAACTCTTGGGCAACTCAATCAATATATTCGTAATGAAATTAATGAAATACCGCGTAAAATGTGTGAGAATGTAATAAAAAATGTGCTCAAAAGGGCTCGCCTTTGTGAGACTAACAGAGGCGGGCATTTATCTGATATTGTATTCCATACATAATTGCCCACATTAAATAAGACATTTATCAATATAAGATCCATTCTCTTTCATTTAAGCAAAAATTATTAACAAACAAACAAGTAGTATAGCTTCTCGGTGGACACCCTGTATTTATAGCGTTTGCCTTGCCAAATACAACATTTTTCAGCTCATTGATTGGAACTCAATTCTGAGAATTGTATCTAAAAGTATTTCCAAAAGTATGAACTTCTGCATTATTATTTTTGCCAAATTGGCTGCTGGCTGTGGAAGACAATAAGTGTCCACAAAATTGGATGATTTTTGTTAAGCTTGTGGTTATATCGTCCCGAAAATAGGCAATGAGATTCAAAAAAACTTGTTTACTGAGGAATGTAATGCAGCAGTTTGTCATTATTTTGATGAAATAAATTTAAGTGGTGCAAAATTTTATGCTAGACACAGTGTTATAACATGAATATATGGAAATGGTGTAGAGCTATTTTTTTATAAAGCCAGTAATTTGGATGCAAAACCAACTGGATATTATCCATTATTCGGTTGTGGATTGAACAGAAAGAAATTAAAAAAAAAAAGTATACATTCCCGCTTTTACTGCGACACTGCCAGTACAACGCGTTCCTGTTACCGATCCACCTAAATCCTCAAGCGCGAATAATGAGTTCCAATGCCAATGCACATAAAAAATAAATATGACTTCTGGCATATGACCGCCACGAACGGCTCCGATGTAATCTAATCTAATCTGGGGGTCCAATTTTCGATGACATTTGTGGCCACAGATCCAAAATAACGCGGCGAATGATATCCTACAAGTGGTCAATAGTTTAGGGCTTTTCGGCGTAGACTAGCGACATTACATATCCCCATAGAAAATAGTCTAGCGTCGTTAAATCTCACGAGCGTGGGGGCAAATTCACATGTCTCCGAAACATACGGTTACCAAACGTTTTCTTCAATAAATCAATCGTGGCACGACCAGCGTGACATGTTGTGTCATCTTATTGAAACCTCAGCTCCTGCATATCATGATTGTTCAGTTAATAACCGAAAAAAATTAATAATCATGGCTTTATAGTGTTCACCATTGACTTTAACTTTCTAACTAGCGTGTTTTTTTTATGAAGTGAGGAGTAATGATTCTACTCAGTCCATACAGCGTACCAAACAGTTTTCTGGATGTAACAATGTTTCAACATTTATATAATGATTATCATCAGTCTAAAAACGATATTTTGCTTTATTGACGTATCCATTCCAGCAAAAGTGGAATCGCTAAACAAAATTCGCTTATGAAATGCCTCTAGGCCTTGCTAGTTGATCGAATAGCTTTATTTCTTCTTTGCTTTATTGACGAATCCATTCCAACAAACTCCCTTCCCCGGGAGCACATTTATCGGTCTTTATGGAACTTTTAGCTATTGTCTGACTGATTATTAAGGTTGTGGTTTTGCGGCCCTCGCATGAATTTGATTATGAGGGCCAGGATCAGCTCGCCTTTAATAACAGCAACGGGTGATTGATCCGGATACAGTGAGCATGCTAGTCATGTGTTCTGGACCAGGAGTTGAATAGTCTCCAGCTCTTCAGCAAGGAGTAATGGCTTGCAACCCTGCTTTGGAACCGCTGAAATTGCAACTAGGACAGACCTGTTGCTAGAATTAGTCCTCGGCTTCCTAGGGCGTGAATAACGTTGCTTTTCATTCTCAGTGGTTTGGCCACCATCTGATTAAGCCTTACAGCCAGGTGCAGATATAAATATTATAACAAAATTCCAACAAAAGTGAAATCGCTAAACTACGCCTTGCTAGTTAATAGTATAGCTTCAAGATCTTTCCCTTAAAATCTATCATAAAGTGGATGGATACAATTGGCTGTCTAATTTTTGTGGACGATGATGGATTGGCATAATTCGGGTCTTTCTCTTTTTTAGGCTTTACAGCAGCAATATTTTTTTCTGTACACACTGTACGAAATGTCCCAATTATCAATGGAATTAATTGCTCTCAATGGAATTGTTAGCTTGACCGTAAAATGGACGTAAAACCCGATATGTGGCCACTTAAAGTACTATACCACTGTAAAAGTTAGTAAAAACTAATTCGATTAAAACTAATTCGATTAAAGCTAAATTGATTAAATCTTATTCAATTAAATGTTATTCGATTATACTCTCTTTGCTTCTATATCACTGTAAAAGCTAATTCGATTAAATCTTATACGATTAAAGTTTATTCGATTAAAGCTAATTTGATTAAATCTTATTCAATTAAATTTTATTCGACTACTCTCTCTTCAATTCCCGATCACTGTAAAAGCTAATTCGATTAAATCTTATTCGATTAAACCTGATAAAATTAAAGCTACTTTGATTAAATCTTATTCAATTAAATTTTATTCGATTATACTCTCTTTGCTTCTATATTACTGTAAATGCTAATTTGATTAAATCTTATACGATTAAAGTTTATTCGATTAAAGCTAATTTGATTAAATCTTATTGAATTAAATTTTATTCGATAACTCTCTCTTCGAATCTATATCACGGTAAAAGCTATTCGATTAAATCTTATTCGATTAAATCTTATTCGATTAAAATTTATTCGATTAAAGTTTATTCGATTAAATCTTATTCGACTACACCCTATTCGATTAATTACCTTGCTTCAAAACGAGAAATTGTTTTTGTATGAGCTCTCTTGCAAAGTCCAAGCGATTCTTTCTATTTTTGACACTGACAGACACCTGGTTTCTTTCGAGCCACTCGACCACGCAATAATTTTTTTTTTCTTAAAACTCTTCCAATTGTTTGCGCTTGTACGTGTTTCTCAAAGTTTGTTTTAACCACTGTGGCAAGTTTTGGAGCTGAGATGATTGTAATTTTGCCATTTTGTACTTGGCGAGCTTTTTTCAGCGGACTTTTTTTTCTCGAAATTCTCATTATTTCCGGAGATATAGCCATTTGAAAATTTTTATAAAATTTTCATACAAAAATTGAGTTTTTATAAAATAAATAGGTTATCACAAAATTTGCCTATTTTTCCGAAATTCTTCAGCGTTATTTGTTATTCTGTTGTATTTTTTGTATTGCGTAATAAATTTTGTATGATCTACTAATTATTTGCCCGACTTTCAATGTATGCCACTGTACATAAATAGTGTTCTTAGTGTGCCGAATAATAGCATGGATATGAAAGATATTTTAACGCCATACTATTAGCGAAACTCAATTAGCAAATTAATCAGAGTAGCGAAGTGTTCACTCACTGTTCATACATGTATGAATATGTACATTTCATTTTTTAGCCGCTTCTTCTCATACATGTGTGAGAGACTGAAAAATATTTTGCGTTTTCTCATTTATGAATGCGACGATTTATTTTTTTCTTTGTATTCATAAGTGAAAAAATGAGAAACACACAAGTGTTCATTTTTGAATATGTACAATTTTGATAATTTTTCATTAATGAAAAGGTCGTAAAAATATGTGCGTTAAGCATTCGTGTACATAAACGCACATATTTGATAATGCGCAATTGTCGGCGTATGTAGAAAAAAAAATGTTTTTTTTTTATTTCTTTTAGAATATATTGCAATATTGTATATTGTGTTAATATGTACCCATGTGTTTTTACTACATTTTACGGTAAACTGCGATCGTAGGTAGACAATTTTTTCACATTCATTTATGAGAAATTTTATAAAATTTCAACGTTCATAAATGAACATGTACATTTATGAAAAATAACATTAATGAGAAGTAGCTGATTTATCATTTATCACATATGAATAAGACTAATAATTCTTGTTGTGCGCATTCATGTATGAACATAAGCAGAACATTTTTTCTTGTTCGTTTATGTGCGTGAAAAATAAATATAAAATTTTAGATTTCTCATTTATGAAAAATATCATGAATGTTGATTTTTGAATGTTCATACATGAAAAATTCTGAACCCTGAAATTAATCCACTTTCAAGCATTTATTTTAATTTTCTTTATTAATCTTCTCAGCCGGCCTAACCTTGTTTATATTAAAAACCAAGTTAAGCATATTAGCGAATGCTAAAAAAAGCAACAAAATTGATTTGGCCAATTATAAGTTTTGTTTTTGCTTCGCAAATTGAACGACTTGCCAAAATTTAATTATTAGAATTTACTAAATTTGGCTTTTGCCTAATCGTTCTAATTTTCTTGGTTTTTTGTTTTCAAAATTCATTTTGAATTTTAATGCGTGTAATTATTTTCTTATGCTTGATTGTAAATAATAACGGTGCCAAATAACATAAAGCCGCAATAAACGAAGTCGCAGTCAATGGCGCCGCCGTCAGCCACAAGAATTTTTAGCCGAATTTTGCTTAAATTATTTAGAAATTTATTTAAAGCCTTCAAGTGATATTTAAACTTAAAATTTTTTTATTTAAATAAAACTTTCAAACTGTATTTTTTTACAGTTTAAAATCCACAGTAACAACAGTCTTTTTATTGGCCTTCAACGCCGTAAAACTGTAAGCGCAGTTCACTTGTTATTTCTGTCAATAAAATATTCAGTTGTTTTGCTGTGAGAAACAAAACAATTTTGCTACTTTTTGCTTACTTGGTCAAGCTTAAAGTATTAAAATACATGCTTTTGTTGTTGTTGTTGCTGTTGTCTTGCAAAATAAATCTCGATTTGCTATACCTGTGGAATTTTCACAGGTACTTTGCAATTAAGATAGAGACAGAGAGACAGCAAGAGATTGCTATTATATTATTTTTAACGCCGGCGTCATAAACTTGGCTACGGCTTGGTTTTGTTATAAACCACAAACAAGTTCTTAGGACTTGCCAAGTTTGAAAAATTTGGCATTAATTTTGATTGGCCTTAAAAACAAAACAAAAGCAAATAAATATACGAGGGCAAGTCACAATATGTCTTTAGAAAATTTAAAGAAAAAACTTCTTTAAAGCAAAACAAAAATTTTTTTTTTTTTGCAAAATAAGCGAATTTAAAGAAAAGACTCTGTAATCGAAGCGTTAAAATTTTTACTTTAGCGAGTCTGTTACGTGGAAGGTTTAAACAGCAACACACTAGAAATTTTTACCGCATATATTATTATTTTTTTATAGCCGCTGATTAATAAAATTGGGTTCAAAATTAAAGGGTGTCCCCAGAGTAGCTATTTTCTTATGTATAGCCTTAATTTTTTTGCACCATAATAGACAGCCACCTAAAATTCACTCAAAGTATACAGTCCTTTGTGCTCTACACAACAGCTAAAAAAAAGTAAAATTAAAAATTAAAGGGTTCCCATACAAGGAGTAATAACTTTTACGTATAAAGTCATAATTGTTAAACCACAATATGCGGATATCTGAAATTTGCGAAAAGACTTGTGAGAACTTTAGAAAAAATTATATTAATTAAATAATGTAAGGGGTGATCCAGTAGAAGACCCGATTTTGACATGTTGGATGGGTAAATTTGAGGTTAGCAAGTAAGTGCGCAACTTTTTGACAACTTTAGTTTTATTGATACCTACGTATATGTGATATAACGTGAGGCAAGTGGCTGCCTTTAGCACATCGGCAGACGACTGCTTTTGGCGCAAATTTTTTAAGCACATTTTGCATTGACACACGACTGAATTAGCATTTAAGACGGTTTACAATTAGTTTAATAAAGTTTAGCTTGGCCACATACAAGGGCCGATCAATAAGTTCGTAGTTTTTGAACCCTTCTCAATGAACTGAAATAGCAACGCTAATTTTATCAAAAGGCAGTTGACTCCTGTTAAGTATTCAATAAGCGGTGTTGTTAGTAAATTGTACTTGACCAGCTGTTGATAACAGATTACCGCAGCAGAATTCACTCTTTTGACGGCTGTTTGGTACTTAATGTATTGTGGTAGGTCTACGGTTGTGAAACGTTACAAAAACTTGTCAATATTGTGGCTGATTAACGTCAAATTTGTACTTGAAGTTGGGGGGTCGATTGTAACTACACGAAATTAGCTTCATCCATTCGTTCCTTAAATCACGCTTAATAACACTGCTTATTAAAGCTTTGAAAGGAGCCAACTGAAGAGATGCCTGTTGACATAGCCAGTATTGCCATTCCATGTAAGAGACTGGGAATTCAAATAATACCATCCTTTTAATTCTCCACAAAAAAACCCCTGTCAGATGCCTGCTGACAGCGACAGACAACTATTTCTATTTTATTTTAGAGACAGGGAATTATACATGTTATGAATTTATTGATTCGCTCTGGTATATTTATGAATGATGAATCAGATCATATCAATAAGGATATATTGGACCTTATTTCTTTGAAAATGCAAACGGTATAACGATAACTGTGAATGGAAAGCGATATTGTGATATGATTGGAAACTTGTTAACCCCACATCTGCATGTTTTGGGCTTGATTAACATGTGGTATCAACAAGACGGCACCACACACACCGCATGTAGCCAGGATTACAATGGGTTACTGCGAGAGCTCTTTCCTGATTTGACTGCCCCGGACTTCTTTTTGTGGGGGTTGGTAACTAAAAAGCAAAATTTATGCAAACAAACCAGAAATGCTTGAGCAGCTCAAACAAAATATTCGTGATGAAATCACCGAAATACCGCGTGAAATATGTGAGAATGTAATGCAAAATGTGCTTAAAAGGGCTCGCATTTGTGAGGTTAAAAGACGCGGACATTTACCTGCTATTGTATTCCATAGGTAATTGCCGGCATTAACGTGTGTGATTTGATTTACATCCGCGCCTGGCCATGAAGCCTTAATCAAATGGTGGATCAAACCACTGCATAATTTGGAACATCATGCTCGTCCTAGGAACCCGAAGCTATAATTCTATGCAACAGAACTTTATAGTTGCAACTTCGATGATTCCAGAGCAGGGCTGCAAATCATCACTCCTTGCTGAAGAGTTGGAGACTTTCCAACTCCCGTCCAGAACACATGTCTAGCATGCTCACTGGACTGGATCATTCACCTAACGTGTCATTAACGGCGAAATGATCCTGCCCACCATAGAGCCATTAAACTGATATGGGGCCGCGAAACCACAACCACCATGATACTCCCATATAGGGGCCAACCTCAATAATCAGCCAGTCTAAAGAGACAAATAACGGAACTCTGCGAGCTTACTGATTCCCGTGGAAATAAAGTGGAGTTTCCAGTTGTACCCCTGCTGACTTCAGCGGACTGGGCTCCCTTTTTCCCCCACTTGCACCGTGTCTAGATAGTCGAAATTCTATAAAGACCATAAATAAGTGCCCCCCGAAAGGTAATTGCCGACATTAAGTAAAACATTTATCAATGTAGGATCCATTCTCTGCCATTTAATCAAAAGTAGTATACCATCTCGGCCGACACCCTGTAAACAAATGCCAATGCAATGGACTTTAACAAATGAATTCGCTGATATCGTTAAAGTTGTGGCTTATTTAGCCATATGGCTGCATAATCTGAATAACAAAACGTTACGTTATTCATTGAAGTCTCCACATGGAGGGGGAATCAAGCAACGTTTTCACTTTTTCAAAATTGATTAAAGTGGCTTAGGAAAAATAATATCATTGCGATATCATGAGATTATCTGCTGGATGAAGTTTACTTTATTCTTTAGACAACTAGGACAACAAGGTGATAACATCTTCTAAGCGACGGTGCACAGGTTTACGATGAAATAAATGTCAAGAAATATTAAATTAATAACTAATTAAATCGAAAGTAATGTTAAATGTGTTAGGATAAAAATTAAGTCAAGGTTGGATAGAACTAAATGATTTATAAAGCTTCTGTTTTTAATTAATTTGCGTTGCCTATTTTTCGTATAGAATTGGGCAAAGAGTTCCAAAGACTGGTTGCATTTATGAAAAGCTGGCAGTTGCGATAACAGGCTCTTGTATGTCTGCTGGATAATTTTTCTACCACGAAGAGATCTTGCTAAAAGTATTCTATCAAATGGATATGATGGTCGTTCCGAGATGATGATCATTTGAAAGAAAATTAGACAACTGAATTTTAGAAGATCATAGAGTGTCATTCCGAAAATTAAATTAGAGTATGATGAGATATAATCACGACGGTCTTTCTGAAATATATAACGGGCAGTATTGTTATATGCGACTTTCAGTTTGCGCCGATCTGTACTGTCACATTTGGCATAGATTTCACAGCCGTAGAGAAGTGAAGGGACTAGATAAGCCTTTGCCAAAAGCATGCGAATAGCAAACGGTGTAGAGTCCTTTCACGCTCAAAGGATGCGAAGTTTACTGTGTAAACTCTGCGAACGACAATTATGCCCAAATTAGATGCCGATTATATCATTCGATTACATTCCCATCAATTCTCATATTAATGTTAAACAGAGTTCTCTTAGCTTTCGAGAGGGCAATACATTTCGTCTTGGAAGCATTGATATGCAATCCATTAGACATGGCCCAGCGATTGATCAGGTGCAAATCGTCATTTATCCCATTCACACACATAGGAACGTCATTAATCCAGCTGCTGTTCTAAACCTGCACGTCATCAGCATACATATGCATCCTACTGCTTTTAGAAATGTCAGGTAGATCATTTATGTAGAGACAGAAAAGAAGTGGACCCACTATAGAGCCCTGTGATATTCCTCTCCTAACTAAAAGGTGTTTTTTTAAGCTAGATAGAACTTTAAATTGTAAAAAGTAACACAAAAAATGAAATTTTGATGAAACATTTTTTTTATTTGTTTCAGTATACTCTGACCAATCATCATGAATAGACTCTCGCTTGAACAACGCTACGAAATTATCAAAATTTACTTTGAAAATCAGTCGTCGATTCGCGCAACTTATAGACGACTTCGTCATTTTTATGGCGTACATAATCGTGCATCTGAACAAGCCATTCGTCGAACTGTCGATAGATTTCGTACCACATACTCTCTAGAGGATGCAATAACACCAACACGTCGAAGGAATGTGCGTACTGAAGAGAATATCGCCGCTGTAAACGAAAGTGTGAAAGAAGATCCAAATTTATCAATTCGTCGTCGATCGCAGGAATTGGGGCTCTGTCCGTCCACTACGTGGAAAATTTTGCGCAAAGATCTCGGCCTACACCCGTATAAGATCCAGCTGGTGCAGGAATTGAAGCCAAGAGACCATTATATGCGTCGTTCTTTCGCCGATTGGGCTCTAGAGCAGTTGGCAACTGACCAGTTGTTTAATCGCAAAATTGTGTTCAGCGATGAGGCCCATTTTTGGCTTAACGGGTTTGTTAATAAGCAAAATTGCCGCATAAGGAGTGAGACCAATCCACAACAGACCCTACAGACTCCATTACATCCAGAAAAATGCACCGTTTAGTGCGGTTTTCACGCTGGTGGCATCATCGGACCTTATTTCTTCAAAAATGAGGCCGGAGCTCGCGTTACGGTCAATGGAGATCGTTACCGCACCATGATCAATGATTTTTTGTTTGAAAATATGGATGACATTGATCCGGACGAGATGTGGTTTCAACAGGATGGCGCTACGTGCCATACAGCGAACGCAACCATCGACTTATTGAAATCAAAATTTGGCGATAAGTTGATTTCGAGAAATGGAACTGTCAATTAGCCTCCAAGGTCGTGCGATTTGACACCACTCGACTATTTCCTGTGGGGCTACGTGAAGTCACTGGTTTATGCTGATAAACCAGCAACAATTGACGCCTTGGAGGACAGCATTGTTCGTGTTATTCGTGACATACGCCCAGCAGTGCACGAAAAAGTGGCCCAAAATTGGACGTCCAGAATGCGCTTCATCAAGAACAGCCGCGGTGCCCATATGCCCGAAATCATTTTCAAATGTTAATGTCACGTATTGATCCTTCGAATAAAAAAGAAATTTTGATTACAATTTAATTTTTTGTGTTATTTTTTACAATTTCAAGTTCTATTGGGCTTAAAAAACACCCTTTACAAGCGGATTAGATCTTCCAACGTCGACACTCACAATTTGACATCGGTTAATCAGATAGGAGATATTAGTTAAAAAAAACCAACAAGCTTTTGTAGAAAACTTACTGACTTGCCCTCGTATTTGTGAGTATGTATTATATTTTCAACATTCATTCACTCATTCATTCATTATTAAAATTGTTTAAAAAAAGCTTAAAAATAATTAATAAAGGTTAAATAATAGATTGTTGTTGTGCAGTGTTAATCTAAATGCTAATTTTTTACCTAAATTAATTTGATATTTTCCTGTATCACGCTGTGGTATTCTGTGTAGTGTGCCTAAAATAGAATGGGAATAAATAAGAGAAAAAGAAAAGGTTGTAATATAATATTTTCAAAGTATTTCTTGTGTGTGTGTGTTTTAGTAATTGGTGAAAGAAAGAAACAAACAAACAAACATGAAAGATACTTTTTGCTACATAATAAATTTTTAATAGGTTTATAAATTATATTACGTTACGTATAAATGTCTGTACGCATTTATGAATAATGAAAAATGGCCAGAAAAAAAAACATGAAGTGAAAAATTACATTTACAATTAAAAGAAAAGTCTTACACATTGAGGCATGCACCCACCGCCTTACTTCTGAATTAAAAAAATGCATAAACATCAAAATGAATGCAAAAATATTATATAAAGATGAAGAAGTGAAGAGGAAGCAGAAGCTTAATTTACATAAATTTTCTTAATTTCAGTATTTTGTGTAAGCACAAGCGATTTAAAATAGTTGCTGCAATAGAAATTTTTATAGTTACCATACAACAACAGAGAGAGAGAGAGAGAGAAAGAGAGAGAGAGAAAGAGGCAGACATACAGACACACAAAATGACGCTAAACATAGGAAACTGGAAAAAAAAATTCGTATCAAAACCGACTTCAAAGTCGAGAATCTATACGGAGCCAATTGACTCGATTTCAATCTTAAAACGCAAAATCCATAATGTAAAATAGGATCGCCATTTTGCCAAAAAGCGATTAAAAACTTTGACGAAAAAATCGTCATCTGTCAGCGTAGTCGTGGGGAACATTTGGCCAGATCTCATTTTTCATTCATAATTGCCGAACTTTTCTCTTCGTTATAAAATGAAAATTTGAATCATCGTAATGAAAGGATTTTTGATTACGACGGAAAACCGTACCCAAACAAAAGATTTTTTTTTATTTTTATTTGGGTACGGTTTTGCTCTTTATAAAGAGAACACTGAAGATGGCAAATAGTCGAAACCAGTTTGTTCACAAAGCAAATTTGACGAGGGTCGACGTAAAACCGTACCCAAATAAAAATAAATTAAACCCCGTCAAAAATTTTTTTAAATTTTATTTTAGAACGCAAACTTCTTGTTGAAAAACCCTTTACAATCCCTTTTCTTCAGAATGAATTATGTAAAGTTTGAAGCCAGAAGAAGATTGAATATTTCAATATGGAAGTGTCCAAAATTTAATGATTTTTGTAACGTTTGTGATTATGTCGTCCCAAAAATAGGCAAACATGATCGAGAAACTTGTTTATTGAGGAGTTTCAGATGACAATACGGTCATTATGTTGATGAAACAGATTTAAGGTAACTTGGGTGCAAAAACCTAACTGTATATGATGAATCCAGGTGCTACACATACATAAATTCCGCTAAAGGAATGAAAACCAAAGTATACATCCCGCTTTTACTGCGACACTTTTTTTTCGTTTAGATCAGCTCTCAGGGTTATGCCGTTTAAAATATGTTTCAAAAATTTTGGCAGCGATGGCCTAAGGAATACCTGACATCTCGGTTACAGCGTTCCAAATGGAATAACGATCAGCCACATTTAGAAAAATGTGACACAGTTGCAGCAAAAAGAAAAATCATATGCCCCCTGCAAAATGGCTCATAATTAAGGTAATCGAGACCTATCGAGCGCCTGATGACAAAGTTCGTGTGGTTAAACTGATGCAATTCATTGTACCAGAACTAAAATATTAGGTTATGGGGAGGAGGAAAGAGGGAGTAGTGTTTGTGGACATTCGATTTAAATTTCCCCACATTGAAAGTGACAGCAAAGATCTCTGGAGGGAGTTTATTCCACATACGAACTGTTCTGCTAAGAAACGAATTCTCCCTGTAATGCGTAGTGCGATTCACTGTCCAATCGAACACAAATGGATGAGCTCTCAACAAAAATCGAGTTAAACGCAAAGTGAGTTCCCCAATTTCGTCCGAGCACTTACCATTGTAGTAACGATAAAACAGTAAAATACAACTTAAATTTCGTCGATGCTCAAGAGAAATCACAAGAGTTGGATACCCTACTGTCCCCAATGAGCCTCTTGGCCCTCTCCTGTACGCGGTCGAGCAACTTTAAAATAAACTTTGGCGAGTCGGCCCATACATGCGAGTCGTATTCCATTTTCGGACGGATATAGGTGATATATATAGTACGAAGATCGTTTTAGAAAACCGAGACACTTGAAAGCTTCTTTAGAAACTTGACAAATGTGTTCAGTCCATCGAACATCACACTGAATTTTCATGCCAAGAACATAAAGAGCGTTCGATTCTGTAATACCTATATCACCTATAGTAACAGATATAGCACCATTCCCGAACGTAGATCTATGCGTAAGCATGCAACATTGCGTCTTACGTGCATTAAAAAAAAACTCTATTTACACGACCCCATTCCAAGATTTGAAACCCACTTCCAACTGGTTCGGTCTATTGCCAAATAAATAGGAATGAGCAATGGTGCTGTCATCTGCGAAAGCGTAAATAGGGTTGAATGTTTGACAAAGAAGGTCATTTAGAAAAATAAGAAATAGAGCAGGAGAAAGAACGGAGCCTGGCAATACCCCTGAATTTCCCCCCGGGGGCACATAAATATGGTCTTTATAGAATTCCACTATCTAGACACAGTGCAACTGGGGAAAAAGGGTGCCCAGTCCCCTGAAGGTCATTTAGAAAAATAAGAAATAGAGCAGGAGAAAGAACGGAGCCTGGCAATACCTCTGAATTTCCCGCCGGGGGCACATAAATATGGTCTTTATAGAATTCCACTATCTAGACACAGTGCAACTGGGGAAAAAGGATGCCCAGTCCCCTGAAGACAGGCAGGGAGTCAACTGGAAACTCCACTTTATTTCCACGGGAATCAGTAAGCTCGCATAGTTCCGTTATTTGTCTCTTTAGACTGGCTGATTATTGAGGTTGGCCCCTATATGGGACTATCGTGGTGGTTGTGGTTGCGCGGCCCCATAACAGTTATAATGGTTCTTATGGTGGCCAGGATCATCTCACTGATAATGACACGCAAAGTGAATGATCCAGTCCAGTGAGCATGCTAGACATGTGTTCTGGACAGGAGTTAGAAAGTCTCCAACTCTTTAGCAAGGTGTGATGATTTGCAGCCCTGCTCTGGAATCATTGAAGTTGCAACTAGAAGGTTTTTGTTGCATAGAATTATAGCTTCGGCTTTCTAAGACGAGCATGACGTTCCAAATTATGCAGTGGTTAGATCCACCATCTGATTAAGGCTTCATGGCCAGATGCGGATGTAAATCGAATCACACAGTACCCCTGAATTAATCTTAAACTCGTCTGATGAAATTCCATCTATAGCAACTCGTGTATAGTGCGATTCCTAATAAAACTAACAACGTGCTATTGCTATCTAAACCAATTAATGTGATTGATGCAGATTGGACACCACCCAATATTGAAAATACACTACCACAACTCATAGCACATCTTAGGACATTGTGTGTAAGATGGAAATATCCCAAAAAAATATTCTGAATTTTTGACATCATTTTTGAAGCATAAAAAACTCACAAATCAGCGAGGGTCATCGAATATGAAGTAAATTTTGGATGAAAGACAGTTTCAAGAGATAAGATTTTGAATGTATTAAATACAATAGCTGAGGACACACTTTAGTATAGAATTTGAAGTTTGTCAACTGTCAAGTGATGTAGTTTGGTTTGGCATTTCAACATAATACTCTACTGGCGCTTGAACAAAGCTTCCAAATTCTGCAAATTGGACCCC
This sequence comes from Trichopoda pennipes, assembly GCA_030448955.1. Classification (NCBI taxonomy): domain Eukaryota; kingdom Metazoa; phylum Arthropoda; class Insecta; order Diptera; family Tachinidae; genus Trichopoda; species Trichopoda pennipes. The sequence goes on along the minus strand of JASKUP010000021.1, from coordinate 3,799,674 downwards.
AAAACAGGATTGCCATTGACATCAATTTTCATAAGCAAATTTTGTTTAGCGATGAGGCGGCTCACTTTTGTTTGAATCGATATGTAAGTTAATAAAACCGCCGCATTTGGAGTGATGATAATCCTAATCCTCAAGTGTATGTATGGTGAAACTGACGGTTTGTATGCCTTCCAAACTGGTAGAATCACTAATCCGTAGTTCTTGGAATACGAGCCAACGGTGACCGTTAGAGAGCCAATTGAAAGATAATATATGCAGGGGCTGTGGCTTCAAAAAGAGAGCGCATCAGGCCACAGCTTGTGCCAGAATTAATTTATTAACGGAAACATTTTCTGTTGAATTTGGTTAAGTCGCTAGCTAGTCTACGCCGATAAGCTCGAAAGGATAGACCATTTGGAAGACAATATTTGCCGCATCGGCATACATGGCAACAAATGTTGGAACAAATCATCGAAAATTATTTTAGATTCGAGATTAGACTACGTCGCTACCAGCAGTGGCGGCCACACCTCAGAAGTCATACTTAAATTATAATGTCTGAAGATTATCTTTCGAATTTAGTAAATTTCATGTCAACTTAAGAAAAAAGTCTTTATTTTATTCCATTTCAAAGTTGTATACCTCTATAAAAACACTCTATACAGAAGTATATGACAAACATTGTGTTTTAAAAGATTAGGGACAACTAGAAATTAATAATGGAAAATAATTATAATTATTAAGTTTTTTTTTTTTAATATTTTAGCACAATCAAAAAGTACCAAAAATGTATTGATCGCAAAAAGCACCACTCATATTGTTTCGCAGTTAATAAGAATAATGTGGCCGGAAACATTTTTCAGTTAACAAAAAATGTTGCCAGAAACATGAAACATTTCGCACGCACCAGTACAGCAACATTATTTCTTGTTTATTTCGCTCTTAGTTTTGTCCATAAGGACATTATGAAAAGAGTACTATAGTACCATGATATAGAAGAAACACAGATATACGCAGTAGCCAAATTGCAGCGCAATCTATGTGTCAAAAATTCTTATGTAGACACCATATATATAAAGCAATTTACAGCTTAGCGAATGGAAAATTCGAGTTTGGCTGTGCGTTAAAGTAGTAAAGTTATTGGTTACTATTGAAAAGTAATGACAACTTAACGGTTTTATTTATTTTTTAATTCCTATGCAGCTGGTTTTTTTTAAACAAAATAAGTTACCTTTACTATTCAAAACAGTAGACATGAGTTTGTTATAATATTTCAGCATAAAAACTAGACGCTAGATGGCGATGCGCCCAAAGCTCAAATGATTAAAGTTTATCACCAAAAAAAAAAAAAAATGTTTCGGATATTTTAAGCGACAAAATATAAATTCGAATGAAAATCTTTACAAAAAAAGTGTACAAAAAATTGATATTTCCTACCGATTCAGGTGCCCTTGAAGGCTAGTAGGTAGTGTAATAGCTTATAAGACTGGAGGTTGTGGGTTCGATTCCCAACAAAGACCTTTGTTTTCACTACGAATTAAAATTAAAATTGACTGTCGGTGGGGCTGCTCAGTGATGTAGGAAGGTTTGGTCACTGGTCACTGGTCACTGTGCTGTCTTATACGACAGTTAATTTCCGTAACTATTCTTCTACTTTCACCACCTGTCTCATCACTTCTCTATCCTTTTCCTAAAGAATGTCGCACAGTAGTTGACTAAATGGGCATTGTTGCCTGAAGTGCTACATCTCTTTAAAAAAAACCCGCTTTAAGAATCACATTTATATGATTGAAGGTGAAAAAAGGTAGGGTATTATAATTGATCGCAAGCGACCTAACGAAGTTGCTCCATAAAAAATGGCAGTATGAAGTACACTAATAAAATATTTCTTTGACGGCTGACCGGAGAATTGTCTCTCTAGAGACATAACACCTGTTTATTTCCACAATATTTTCCAGCTGTTAATGAAAGCGATTTCTGTGTAAATCGTGCAATTGGCATCACTAGCTAGTTGTTAAATATGGTCTTAATCCAAGGCACGCAACTAACATCCATCTCCCTCATCTCTTAAGCCTCTTCACCTGGGCAGACGAAGTTCTAAACCGAACTGGAAAAGCATAGGAGGTAAGCGGATGTCAGATCCAGCGATACACCAAAGGCCTACTTTTTATCGAGTCCACCTCTGCGCCTTAGTACGCCTTGATATGCGCAATAGATCGTCATGGTGCTCTCAAGCACATTGTTAATGTGTCGCGATACAACTCAAAGTTTTCATGGCAGGTGACGCCAAGGTACTTTAAACTACCCGATGTGTTAATAGTTTCACTTCAAACTCTAAAGCAAGGTCTGAATTATCTACAATTCAGGTATATATATTTGCAGCTTCCCTTAAACATTATAGCGACAATTTTATGCATGTTCAGAATGTGGCTCCACCTTTTGAAAAAGTCCATCGTCAGTGTTGTCAAGTACTGATCGAGTCGTTCGCTAACAGTCCTTGGGCCTAGCTTCTGAAGAAATAATGAGGATGTCATTAGCATAGATCACTCTGCGGGAGAGGAGAAATATTTAACATGAAAACATTGTATAAAATCGGTGCCTATAGCACTCCCACAAAAATTTAACCCTCATGAGAGAGAACGTTTTCAATACCAACCCTAAAGGAGCGATGGCTTAGAAAGTTACCAATTATACCACAGATGATCATACCAAATCCCATACGCAATATTTTATAGATGAGATTATAGATTTTGGCAAATTCTTAACATACTGCCATAGTAGGGCATCTCCTATTCAGACCCCTGGCAGCATAGTTCGTAAATGCAACTAGCCGAAAGTTCGCTCCTAAATCCATTTCGGAAAATCTTTTTAAATGTCATTGTCAGCAATAAAGTTATTGATTTTTGCCAGGAGAAAGTATTTAAATAGCTTTCCAAATGGCAATGGCTTCCAAATAGCTTCCACTCTTACTAGAAACAGATTTCGACTTAAGTATTGGCACCACAAGGGCAGCTTGCCATGCTCTCGGGAAAATATCCAATATTGAAGCAATGATTGTCCGTCTTCTTTAAAACAACATTCTATATATTATCTATACCACTAGACCTCCTGCTGCTTGCTCTGCGCTTTAGAGCATTACCTACTGCCACTTCATCGGTAAAGTCAAGTCCGCTAATATGCCTACTAATGCCAATAATTCCCCCCTCAGCTGTCAAAGTTCTTTCAAAAATTTCAAAGACTTCGTCCTATCTAAAGTAGACACTACTTCTCGAACAGATGCACTGAATGGGATCTACACGCGTTGTTTGATCAAGGTTTACCTGCAAAAAAAAAACGATTGTCAAGCAGATTAGACACACCAGCATTGTCAGAAATGAGAACTCAACGAGAACTCCAACCTGCAGTCGTCTCTAATTTTTTAAACGTCTTTATTATTTGCTTTAACTAAAAATATTTTATATTAAAAACATCTTTAACCAAATGAGAATTGAAGTAGTAAAACATAAACAAGGAATTTTTCTGAAAATTAAAAATTAAATCGTATAAATTAAAGGACATTAATTAATGAGTCTTCTACTGTGGTGGCTATTTACAACGTGGATAAGGATAAGAACGTTAACGTTTGAAAAAGAAACTGTAAATTTAAAATACGTACTTAAATATTTATTACGTACTAATTTACGTAAATTAATCTGATACTATTTTGACAAATTTATATTTCAACTTGAGTCATTTAAATCTCACTTAAGGGAAAAGAGAGCGGGGTAAACATTTTGTTATTATTCCTTTAGGGGAATTTTTATACTTAAAACGTCTCTATATGCTGTTTTTAAAAGGGATTTAAACGTTAAAGCACAAAACTTAAGAGCAACACTAATACGTGTTTAAATTTCTATTAGTAGCAAGCAGTGCAGTGCAAGTTGCAGTGGCAGACAGATGTGGACATATGTACAGTTTTGCATTGCTGTATGGAGCTCCCGCAAAAAAGCATCAATATTCAAATTAATAGTTTGCTTGGCTTTTAACAATATTTCGGAAACAATTCGCTACTAATTTATAATATCAGAGATAATAAAATAATTTATAGAATTCAGAAGCTACCATATGACCCTATTTGGTTATATTATGGGTTTTCATTCCACTTCTAAAGATTTTTGGGAATAAAAACTTTTAATTTGGTATCGACACGTAAAGAGAATAGGACCAGCCTAATTCGATACCGATTTCCCCTAATCACGCTGTTATGATGCGATTAAATAAAGAGCCGCATTAAATATTCGGCTTTGGCGTAAATGATTCTGATTGGCTAAGCAAAAGGACATTTTTGTGGTGCCTCAGGTATTTTAAAATCGCTTTAAACGCCTGTTTATAGTAATATATAATATGAATTATTTATATAATATGAATTATGTTATTTGGCTAGGCAAAGCTGCTCTTTCTTTAGACATTTAACATTGCCTTAAGCATTCCCTGATTTTAATTTGTTAACGTTTATTCGAATAAATTTTATTCGATTAAATTTATTCGAATATTCGATTAAATTTATTCGAATAAGCTTTAATCGAATAGAATTAAATCGAATACAGTTTAATCGAATAGAATTAAATCAAATAAAGTTTAATCGAGTAAGGTTTAATGAAATAAGATTTAATCGAATAAAGTTTAATCAAAAAAAAGCTTCATTGAATCAAACTAAATCGAATAAAGTTTAATCGAAAGAGTTTAATCGATTAATGTTTAATCGAATAAATTTCATTCGAATAAAATTAAATTGAATAAAGTTTAAGGTTTAATCAAATAAAGTTATTTAACGAATAAGTTTAATTTGAATAAAATTGAATCAAGTAAAGTTTAACAGAAAAAATTTAAATCGAATAACGTTTAATTTAAGAGTATAACCGAATAAAGTTTAATTGAATAAGTTTTAATCAAATAAGGTTAAATCAAATAAAGTTTAATCGAATAAGATTTAATTGAATTAAATTTAATCAAGTAAAGTTTTATCGAAAAGTATCATTGAATAAAGTTTAATCGAACAACCTTTAATCAAATAGAGTTTAATCGAATAGAGTTTAAATGAATAAAGTTTAACTGAATAAAGTTTAAGGTTTAATCAAATAAAGTTCAATCGAATAAGGTTAAATTGAATAAAATTTAATCAAGTAAAGTTTAATCGATAAAAGTTTGATCGAATAAAGTTTTATCGAGTAAAGTTAAATCGAATAACGTTTGCTCGAATAGAGTTTAATCGAATAAAGTTTAATTGAATAAAGTTTAATCGAATAAGGTTTTATCAAATAAAGTTTAATTGAATAAAATTTAATCAAGTAAAGTTTAATCGATAAAAGTTTCATCGAAATAAGTGTAATCGAGTAAAATTAAATCGAATAACGTTTGATCGAATAGAGTTTAATCGAATAAAGTTTAATCGAATTAAGTTTAATTGCATAAAGTTTAATCGAATAAGGTTTTATCAAATAAAGTTTAATCGAATAACGTTTGATCGAATAGAGTTTAATCGAATAGAGTTTAATCGAATAAAGTTTAATTGAATAAAGTTTAATCGAATAAGGTTTTATCAAATAAAGTTTAATCGAATAAAGTTTAAATGAATAAAATTTAATCAAGTAAAGTTTAATCGATAAAAGTTTCATCGAATAAAGTGTAATCGAGTAAAGTTAAATCGAATAACGTTTGATCGAATAGAGTTTAATCGAATAGAGTTTAATCGAATAAAGTTTAATTGAATAAAGTTTAATCGAATAAGGTTTTATCAAATAAAGTTTAATCGAATAAAGTTTAATTGAATAAAATATAATCAAGTAATGTTTAATCGAATAAAGTTCAATCGAATAAAGTTAAATCCAATAATGTTTAATTGAATACAGTTAAATCGAATAAAGTTTAATCGAATAAGGTTTAATCAATTAGAGTTTAATCGAATAAGTTTTAACTGCATAGGATTTAATTGAATAAGGTTTAATCAAATAAAGTTTCATCGAATAAGGTTTAAATGAATAAATTTTAATCGAATAAATTTTAATCGAATAAGGTTTAATCGAATAAGGTTTATTCGAATAAGGTTTAATCGAATAAAATTTAATTGAATAGAGTTTAATCGAATAAACTTTAATCGAGGAAATTTTAATCGAATAACATTTAATTTTTTGTTGCTTAATCTATGCCTTTCTGATACCGTTAGCCCTTTTAGCATTTAGTACAATCTTTAGGCTATTTTCTTCATTTTTCCAAAGTCTTATCAAAATCATACTTCAACATTATATTCCTAACTTTGAGTATATAGGGTATTTTTTATAGAAGTAGAGAATTTTGAAATGGAATAAAATAAAGATAAGTTTTTTAAAATGGCAAGAAGTTTACTTTATCTGAAAGATAAACTTCTAGGAGTATAATTTAAATATGACTTTTAGCATATGTCCGACTCGGTTGGCTTAAACGTAGTTTAATTTGGAGGTGCAGTTTTCAATGAATTTTTCCAACATTATATCGGGAATAATGCTTGCTTATAGACGTAGAGCTGTGATTTAACATATCCACACGGTAAATAGTGTGGAGGTGGTAAATCGTACGATCGTGGAGAGGCTAATTCACGAGCTCGAAACCTAAAGCTATGCCGGTTACTAAACGGCACCCATCGTGGGTGCGAAATGTGCAACTATACAGTTACCAAACGTTTTCTTTAATAAATCAACTGGGGCACAAGTTAAGTTACATATTGCACCGTTTTGTTGAAACCGCACATCATGGTTGTTCAGCTGATGATGACCATGAAATCATGGTTCTATAGACTAGTGCCTTTACGTATCTCCACGGATTAGAGTATAGCGGTGTTAAATCGCACGATCTTCTTAGTTAATTTACAAGTCGGAAATCTGAAGCCATGCGGTTGCCAAACGTTTTCTTCAATAAATTAATTGTGGCATGAGATGTTGCGCCGCCTTAATGGAGCAACAGTTTCTGTTGGTCACAGGTGCGAACCGTCGAGTTATGCGGTTGAAGAAAAAGGTCAGTAATCATGGATCATTGACTGTAATATTCGGACTACCATTATTTTTAAAGATCAATCCCACCAAACAGTCAGGTTTGGTGAATGACCCTAACGGTGTCTCAACATATACTGGAGGATTATCATCACTCCAAATACGTCAGTTTTGTTTATTGACTTTGGTAAACAAAGTGAAATCGGGATTGGTCACTTCGAACTGAACGGATATTTTGAAAATAAATTTGCACCATTTTAAAGAGTTTCTCAGATGTCCTATATTGAGGCTATCATCACCCTAAATGTGGTAATTTTGTTTATTAATGTATGTCTTTAAATAAAAGTGGACTTCATCGCTAAACAAAGCTCGCTTATAAAAACCGGAATTAACGGTTTTATTTTGCACAATATGGAAGCGTTGTTCGTTTAGGCATCGGTGTCTCTTCATGTTGTAATGACAAGTCAAACTATAATTACTTGATATAGCTGACAAAATGGCAGCTAGTTAAAAAAGTGTTGCCAACTCTGAGTTTTATAACTATAGAACACTACAACGGCTTTCTACAGAATAAATAGAAATCTGCTCTCCACATATAAACGCCAGTGTAAATGCATTAAATTTTTTTAGGGATGAAAATATTTCTTAAACATTTTCTTGATTCTTGAATGTTGTTGACATTTTCCCTAAGAATAATATTCTTTCAAATTTTTGTTGTTGTTGTTTTTTTGTTTGTTTCTTGTGTTACTTGAAAATCTCTTTTTCTATTTATAATACAACTAGATGATGGAGGAGCCGTATAAGAATGTGTTAAAGTATAAGAAAATATTAACTGGAACGTGGTATGCCAACAAGAGATGATGTTTTAGTATATTTAAGCGATAACAAATCATTGTGTTGTTTATCTTAAAGTTTTTTGTACCCTCAATCACAGCAAAAGAAGTACGAAAACAGAACCAAATTGATAACATTTTCTTCACAGTTTCTTTCTTTGTATTTTAATTTTTTTTTTGCAAACGGCAAAAAGTGTTTTAAAACGTGCTTGATATGCTGTCGCTTGATATATTGTCGCATGATTATATTTTATTGTGCTGAAAACATTTACATTTATTTTCTTGATGTTACAACATCTAGGAGAATTGCAGTAGAGTTGTGTTTGATGCACTACACAATGTGCGCCGCAAAAGTGTTTAGTCCCAAGTACTTTTGTCACAATATGTGGGTGAGTGAGTTGCTTACTGAAACAAATTTTACATGCGAAAGGAACAGGAAAAAAACAAGAAATGTAAAGAAGTATTTTTCAAGAACGAATTATAAATGGTGATTAACTTAAATTATGGTTAAAAAAAATTACCCTCGCTTCTTAGTTGCCAGAACGAAATGTAACTCTTAAGAGCCTTTCAGAATAAATTTGCTTAAGAAATAATTTTAATTGCGAAACAATTTTTTTCAATTCTAACGCTTCATTATTTCGTTAGAGACAAAACCAAGCAGGAGATTATCATAAAATATGTTGGCCAAGGCTGGCAGCTTGATTTTTCAATTGCGAAAAATGTGTCCGGCAACATTTTTAAAGGCGAAAAATGTTGAGCAACATTTTTAAAGGTGAAAAATGTTGAGCATCATTTTTAAAGCCGAAAAATGTTGAGTACCATTTTTAAAGGCGAAAAATGTTGAGTAACATTTTTAAAGGTAAAAAATGTTGAGCAACATTTTAAAAGGTGAAAAATGTTGAGCAACATTTTAAAAGGTGAAAAATTTTGATCATCATATTTAAAGGCGAAAAATGTTGAGTAACATTTTTAAAGGTGAAATATGTTGAGTAACATTTTTAAAGGCGAAAAATGTTGAGCAACATTTTTTATCTCGCTTGAAAAATTTGACAATTAGCCAGTGGTGATAACACAGCGGTGTAATTACGTGATAAGATTTACATCTGTACCTGGCTATGGAGCCTTAATCAGCTGATGGTCAAACCACTGTGAGTGAAAAGCAGCGCCACTCACGCCCTAGAAGGCCGAAGTCTAATTCTAGCAACAGGTCCTTCCTAGTAGCAATTTCAATGATTCCAGAGCAGGGCTGCAAACCACTCCTATTGCTGAAGAGTTGGAGACTTTCCAACTCCTGTCCAGAACATATGACTAGCACGCTCACTGGATCTAGATCATTCACCTGTGGGTATTATCAATGGCGAGATAATCCTGGCCACCATAATCATTCATGCTTGGGGCTGCAAAACCACAACCACCACGATATCCCATATAGGGGCTAACCTCAATAATCAGTCAGAGAACAGTTAAAGGTCTAAAGAGACAAATAACGGAACTCTGCAAGCCTAATGATTCCCGTGGAAATAAAGTGGAGTTTCCAGTTGTACCCCTGCTAACTGCAAGGGACTGGGCTCCCTTTTTCCGCCAGTTGCACAGGTCTAGATAGTCGAGCGTTCTATAAAGACCATAAATGTGCCCCCGGGGGGGGGACACAGCGGTGTAATAGAAGAAACTGGCACTTTTATTGCCTTCACGTATGCAACATTGTTTCAATAATTTTTCAATTTCAAAAAGGCCCAAGTCTCCTGGGCCGGATGGGATAACAGCACTGGCCTTAAAACAGTACTCTTTGACGCTAGCGCCTCCGTTAGCAATTTTTTTCAGCATGTTGTTTCTTGCCGTTTAATTTCCAAAGTGTTGGAGTCTTACAAATGTAACGGCAATCTCCAAAAAGGGTGATGACCTGAAAAGTACCGCCCAATTGCAATTTGTTTTGCATTTTCTTAAGTGATGGAAAGTATGATTAATTTTGGTTGTGTGAGGTACCTGCAGTCCAACGGCTTACTTAGCGACCAACAGTATGATTTCCGTAGGGGGCGATTTGTTGGCTTTCTCATCGGAAAAACGGTGCAAATTCATACATCATTTCGGAGAAAGTAAGATGGTAGCTCTAGATATTTCCAAGGCGTATGGCATGATGCACTTCTGTCAAAACTAGTTGCTTTTGGTGTCAAAAATAATTTCTACAGATTTATATCGAGTTTTTTCTGGAATCGCACTAAACCAACTCATCAACTTTAGACATGATGTTATCCGACAAGTTCAAAATTAATTCAGGGTTACCTTTTAGCAACCGCATATTTTCACGTTTCGAACCAGTGAATGGCACTCCAAGATCGTGCAATTTAACCCCGCTAAGACACTAGTCTATCCCCATAAGCCCGATATTATTGACTATTTGGAGGGCAACATTCGCCGAGTTACTGCTAAAAGTTGTATAAAGTCATCGAAAGTAGGAGCTTTAGACTATATTACCTCCGAGCCCACCATTGCGGTCATATACCAGAAGTCATATTTAATTTATAATGCCAAAAAGTTCATTTTTCGAATAAAATAAATTTCATGTCTATTTAAAAAATGCAACTTTGTCCCATTTCAAGGTCCTAGTTTTGGATCACCATTTTCCGTTGCAAATAAATTCCAACACGAACAAGCAAAATTACGGCCTTCTGGTAACCCTATATCAATTAGCCAACACTGTAATATGCCAAATTTTGGATAAAAGTGTCACATTTGTTTAATTTTGTGGAGGTTTAACTATTGGTGAAACAATAACACAAGGCAGTGATTTTCGGCCCAAAGACCGTCATTTGGATGCATACAAAATGTCAAGACTCTGTCATGAGAACTTGTTTTAAATTCCAGATTAATTGGATCGAGTAAAATTTAGTTTCAAAGCGATTAAACAAGATGCAAATTTAAAGAAAAGAAACATGAAGCTCGAATCAAGAATATTTTTTTTCGTTAAGACCAGCACTCAGCCCATGCAAGGCATTGTACCAGAAGTAGGAAATCAGGTTAGGGGGAGGAGTAAAGAGGGAGTAGTATTTGTGGACATTCAATTTGAACTTTCCGAAAAATTTAAAGTCACAGGAAAGACCTCTGGAGGGAGTTTATTCCACATGCGAACTGTTCTGCTAAAAAACGAATTTTCCCTATAATGCGAAAAGCGAAACACTGGCGAATCGGCCAGAAATGGATGCGCTCTCAACGAAAATCAAGTCAAACGCAAAAACGTGCGAGTTTCGGGAACAAGTTACCCAATGTCGTTAGAGCACTCACTATTTTAGTAACGAGAAAACAGTGAAATACAACCCACATTGTGTCGATGCTCCAGAGAATCGATAGAGTTGGATATCATACTGTCCCCAGTGAACCTTTGGCCCGCACCTGTTCGTGGTCGATCATACATCAGAGTTGTATTCCATCTTTGGACGTATGTAGTTGGTATAAATAGTACGGAAATCGAATAGAGTGAAGTATCTCATACACCGTTTTAGAAAATCGAGGCTCTTGAAAGTTTCTTTAGAATCCTGAAAAAGGTGTTTAGTCCAATGAACATCACACTGAATTTTCATATCAAGAGCTTCCGATTCCGTAATACTTATATCACTCATGGTAAGAGATGCAGCATCATTTCCGAACACAGATCTAAGCATGCAGCATTGTGTCTTACGGGCATTAAAATCTACTCTATTCACACGACCCCATTTCAAAATTGTTAGAGATCGTGATTGAACCTTTTGGAACCCACCTCCAACTGGTCCGGTCTATTACAAAATGAATACGAATGACAAATGATGCTGCCATCTGCGAAAGGGTATATGGAGTTGAAAGTTTTACAAAGAAGGTCATTTAGAAAAATAAGAAATAGGATAGGAGAAAGAACAGAGGCTTGCGGTACCCCTGAATTAATCTTGGTCTCATCTATACCAATTTGTATAGTTATATTCCTGAGGAAACAAGTTTTGACAGTAGTAATTTATGCCACAGTCTATCAAAAGCCTTGGAAATATCTAGAGCCACTAGCTTACTCTCTCCGAAATGCGTGATAAGATTTACGTCAGTACTAAGCTGTTTAACCCATGACCTAACGGTGGATCAAACCACTGTGGATAATTATAGCGTCACCCACGCTCCATTAAGCCTTCAGATATATATGTCATCCTCCAATCACTCCTGGTCGCAACTCCAAGATCTCGGGCCAAAGCCCTCACTCCTTGCTGAAGAGTTGGACACATGCAAGCTTAATAAAGTTTCAGAACAAAACCGCAAACATGCTCACTGTTTATGCTCAATAATTAGCTAGAGAACAGCAAAAAGGCTAAAAAGCTGAACTCTGGGGCTTTATTGATTCCCGTGGAATTACAGTCGAATTGTCCAAGGGACTGGGATCCCTTCTACCCCCGAAGACACATGTACTGACGGTGAGATTTCGTCAACAAATATCAATGTGCCCCCGGGGCGACTTTCTCCGAAATGATGTGATTTGATTTACATCTGCACCGACTAGGTAGTCATAATCAGATGGTGGTCAAACCACTTGGATGATTTGCAAACGTCATACACGCCCTAGGAGGCCATCGTATACGTATATCCTCCGGTCACTCCTAGTAGCAATTTCGAAAGCCCGAAGTAGGCCGCAGCCTTCACTCCTTGCTAAAGAGTTAGAGACTTTCCAACTCCTGGTCCAGAACGCATGAAGCTTAATATAATTAAGAACACGACGGCATTCATACTCACTGGACCTGAACCATTCAATGTGTTCATTTTGAATGATCCGACCCACAAACTCTCACGAGGGTCTCGAAACCACAACCACCACGATACTCCCATATAGGGACCAACCTCAATAACCAGTCAGAGAACAGCTAATTGTCTCAAGAGACAAATAGTGAACTCTGGAGCAACTGATACCCGTGGAAATATGTTGATTGTCCAGGTGACTCCTACTAGCCTTTGAGGGGCCTGGGCTCCCTTTTACCCCGCAAGACACCAGTCTAAATGGAATAGTAAGTTCCAAAAAGACTATCATGTGCCCCTGAGGGGAACTTTCTCCGAAATGATTTATGGAGTTGAACCATTATTCTGACAGGAAAGCCAGAAAGTCATCCGTAGAGCGCCCCCTACGGAAACCATACTGTCGCTAAGTAATCTTTTGGACTCCAGATACGTCACAAGATGAATATTAATCATACTTTCCATGAATTGAAATGCAAAACACTTGTTTTTAATTTTAGCGTGACTATGCATTGCCTTGACGCGACATTAAAAATAAAATTAAACCGTTTTAGAAATGCCAACTAACAGAACCTTGGCAAAATAAATTTATTTAACTGCCTCAAGCTATTTCCTAATAAAAACGACTATTAAGAGAGAGAGAGAGAGAGAGTAGACTTCTTCACGGTTAGTTTTCTTTTTAGTGAATCAGCAGCGAGCGTCAAAACCGCTACTTACTTTGCTTTACAATTATTTTTATTTTAGTTTCTTTTTTCAATGTAGAATATCATTTACTTTCTTGTTGTTGTTGTTGTTGTCCAACAATTGTAAGAAAATAAAACAACTTAAAGTAAAATTAAGACATTTTTTGTAATTGTCTGAAATGAATGAAACTTAATGAATGCAAATAAATATCACAAAATGAGGCGAAAAAACCTTCCTCCATCCACAACAGCACACCGACTTCAAAATAACAAAGACTGCGAGGGGCGTAAAAAAACACACACAGTACTAAAACAAAAGCAACAAACAACAGACATTAAAAAAGAATTAAATATAAAAACAAAACAAAAAAAAAAAAAAATAATAATTTGACATACAGATACTGGCAGACAGGGGACTCACAAAATTACATTCATCAGTCACTTTCAGACTTCAAAGAATATATGTTTGTAAGTATGTAAGTGTACAATTACAGTGTGGTACAAAATTCTTAAGAATATTTTAGTTAAAATAATTGAAAAATAATAAAATCTTCAAGTGCGTTTCGGATTCATACGCAGAAGTTTTCGTGTGATATTTAATTTTATCTTCGTATTATTTAATATTGAAAATTTAGAGTCTTCATTTATCGGTTAAAAAAATATAAGACAATATATGCCAAAACCAGATTGTCTATGGGAACACCTTTTTAGTATTAATTTAATTTTTTTTACGTACTGCTGACGTAAGTATACTCTCTGAGTAAATCATAAGCTGCTGTCTAGTGTGGTTTAACCTTAAGTTACTTTGTGTATGGGACACCCCCTATTTTTTGTTTTCATATACCTATCGTTGTAGCGAACATATCTAGTACATACATTTTCTTTAATCGCTGTAGCCCTCATAATTAATTTTTTTGGATTTTTTTAATAAAATTTGTGACTGCTAAAATTGTTTTGCAGCAAATTTGTGACTGTTGAAAAATTTTGATTTGAAATTTTTTATAGAAAAAAAAAGTGGCTCTTTTTTATAGACAAACAGTTACTGCTGAAATTTTCTTTTATGAAAATATTGTGGGTAATGAAATTTTTTTGATAGAAAAATTGTAACTATGAAATTTTCTTTTATAGGAAATGTGTGACTGTTTAGATTTCTTTAATAGAAAAAATTGCGTCTGTTGGATTTTTTTTTTTTTTTTTTGTAGAAAATATTGCGTCTGTTGAAATTTTTATATAGAAAAAATGTGAATACTGAAATTTTCTTTTATGAAAAAATTGTGACTGTTTAGATTTCTTTAAAGAAAGAAATGGCTGTTAAAGGTTTTTATAGACTTAATGGTGACCGTTGAATTTTCTTTTTATAGAAAATATTGTGGGTAATAAATTTTTTTATAATAAATATCTTTTTTCTTTTTTTAGAACTTTTTTTATATATTTTTTCTTTTCAATATTTCGCTTTCCTTTGGAAAGCTTCTTCAGGAAAAATTTTTTTCAATTTGAAAACAAAAAAATTATTAACCAATAATTGGAAAGCGAAATATTGAAAAGAAAAAATATATAAAAAAAGATCTAAAAAAAGAAAAAAGATATTTATTAAAGATAAAAAAGATCGTTTAAAAAACTATAAACATTTTTTTATAGAAAAATTGTAACTTTTAATTTTTTTTATAGAAAAAATGCGGCTGTTGAAGTTCTTTATAGAGAGCATTGTGAGCATTGATTTTTTTTATAGAAAAAATTGCGACTGCTGCAATTTATTTTATAAAAAATATTGTGATTGGCTTTATATAGAAAAATTGTGACTACTGAACTTTTCTTTTATAGAAATATTGTGACTGTTTATAGACAAATTGTAACCCTTGAAATTTATTTATATAGAAAATATTGTGGTCTGTTGAAATTTGTTTATAAAAAATTGCGATTGCCGAAATTTTTTTATCGAAAAAAAAATTCGCTGTTGAAATTTTTTTTATAGAAAAAAAAATGCTGACAAATGAAATTCTTTTATATAGGAAAATTATAACTGATAAAAATTTGTTTAATTCTGGCACTGAATTTTTCTTTTGAAAAATTCTCACGGATGAAGATGGTCATTCGAAAAATTGTAACTTATGAAATTTTATTTTAAGGAAAAATCGTGACTGTTTAGATTTTTTTATAGAAGAAAATGTCTAATGGAAATTTTTTCTCTAAAAAAATTATGTCTAATGGCAATTTTTTTTATAGAAAAAATTATGTCTGATGGAAACTTTTTCTATAGAAAAAATTATGTCTGATGGAAACTTTTTCTATAGAAAAATTGTGTCTGATGGAAATTTTTTGTATAGAAAAAATTATGTCTGATGGAAACTTTTTCTATAGAAAAAATTATGTCTGATGAAACTTTTTCTATAGAAAAAATTATGTCTGATGGAAACTTTTTCTATAGAAAAAAATATGTCTAATGAAAATTTTTTCTATAAAAAAAATTATGTCTGATGGAAATTTTTTTTATAGAAAAAAATTATGTCTGATGGAAATTTTTTCTATAGAAAAAAAATATGTCTGATGGAAATTTTTTCTATAGAAAAAAATTATGTCTGATGGAAATTTTTTCTATAGAAAAAAATTACGTCTGATGGAAATTTTTTCTATAGAAAAAAATTATGTCTGATGGAAATTTTTTCTATATAAAAAAATTATGTCTGATGGAAATTTTTTCTATAGAAAAAAATTATGTCTGATGGAAATTTTTTCTATAGAAAAATTATAATGGAAATTTTTTGATTCTAATGAATGACTTTTACTTTTGAAAAATTCTGACCGATGAAAAATTATAAATGAAAAATTGTGAACAATGATTTTTTTATGCAAAATTAATAAATAAAATTTGAGTTTAACGATTTAGTTAACTAAGCTTCAGATTAGTAACTTCATTTTAATGAATACGTTACTCGTTTGTACAGCACTGCAAGAAGTTATGAAAAACCCCTGTTCAAATTGTTCGGATTTATATGTAAATGATTGTCTACCATTTCTATAATATATTGTGAATTGCCCAAATATAGTTTAATAGCTTGAACTTTAAGCGTACAAAAAACATGAGTGACAAATTTTTTTTTTTAAATTGGTTATTTTGTTTAGTTCAAAAATTGTGTAAATTAATCATTTTAACAGTAGAATAGAGCAGATCAGATTCAATTTTTATTTTTTGGCAAATGTAAAGCGCAATAACAACTAAAAATAAATAGAAGGCGTAAGTGGTGATAAAAAGTGCTTGGCATTTTTTTTAGGGTTCTATTTGTGTTATTTATTTTCTTTTAACTTGAATTTCTCATTTAGAAAAAATATTTTATTTTTAACATTTATGAAAAAAAAAGCTTTTTCTATTTTTATTTTGGAGTAATTTCAGCAAATTGTTTTTCATTTGTTTAAAAGTTTTTGTTTTGAAGATGCTCATGCTGGCACTCATTTTTATTTATTTTATTTTTTATTTTTTTGTTTCAATATAATTTTATGGCTTTTGCTTTTAACTATGGAATAAAAAATAATTACGGATTGAAATTTGTACTTTCATGTTTTCCTTTAAATTCTGAAGAAAATTTGTATTGAAATGTTGTTTATAATTTGCCAAGGACAATGCAATGCAACGCAATGGCTTTGCACACAGTTTTTTCTTTAAGTGCATAACAAACAATACGCTTCTTATTGTTTGAGTTATTATTTTTGAAAATACTTTATAGTGCCTTTATACTTTATTTATAAAGGCATATAACTTGAAGTTAAAAACACTTTTTTTTATAAATGGCGGCCATTTTGCTAGCTGTCAACTGATTTATTTTTAGTTTGGTTTGTTATTTTAATATGAAGAGACTCACGCCTGGACAAAGCGTACAAATTTTGCAAATTGATTTCCAAAACAAAGTTGCCATTGATACCAATTTTGATAGAGCGTATTTTTAGAGCGGTTTTTAAAGTTTTCTTTCCCTTAAAAATTGGATTTTTTTTAAATTTAAATGCGCTAAATTTAGATTTTCTGCGAATCGGTATAAAATGGCGAATATATAAAGGGTGTCCGTCCGGAAGGCATACTACTTTGTTTTGGTAAGCAACAGTCTTGACAGTTCATATTCGGCAGTCGTTAAGTAGACACGTAGGAAATTTATTATGCAAAAGTATTCGAATAAACCAACGAGTTTTTATCGTCAAAACATTTTATCAAAATCAATCATCGATTATTATGACGATGAGAGATATGACAACAAAACGCATTATTTATCGTGTAGTGAATGATTTCGAAGAACGAGGGACTCTAGGTGAAAGGCCCAAGCATAGACCGTAACGTACTTCAAAATCGGCTGAAAATATTACTGCTGCTTAAGAAAGTGTTCAAAACAACCCATCAACCTCTGGTTAATGGAAAACCCTTAAATTATTCTACAGTCACCTTTACTTACTCATAAAGTGACAGTCTGGTTGGCAATTTGATCAGGTGCCCCTGTAGGTAGTGTACTAGCTTACAAGACTGGGGGTTGTGAGTTCGATTCCCAACAAAGACCTTGGTTACGAGAGTAACTATCCTTCTACTTTCACCACCTGTCTCATCTCTTCTCTATCCCTTTCTTAAAGAATGTAGCACGCATTGTTGCCTGAAGTGCTGCTTCACTTTATTAAAAAAAAAAAAAAAAAGAATGAATCATTGGACCCTACTTCTTTGAAAATGATAATGTCGTAACGGTAGCTGTGAATGGGGAGCGATTCGTGATATGATTGAAAACTTTTTAACGCCACAAGTGCATGCCTTGGGCTTGATTAGCATGTGGTATCAACAAGAACGTGCCAATTTGTGTGAAGCCAGGATTAAAAGATATTTTAAGCAACGTGGATTGGACTGCTCCGGACTTCTTTTTGTGGGGATATCTAAACTACAAGTTTTATGCAAACAAACCAAAAACGCTTGAGCAACTCGAACAAAATATTCGTTCAGACATTAAGAACTACTATCCATTATATCATAAGAAAATTTTAGTCAGAAAATACAGTGATAACCAAGATAAGGACTGGACAAACTAACAGAATTGGAATCGTGCCTGAAATAAGAAACGATCCTAAAACTAATGCCACGATTTTAGCAAAAACCGCAGGAGCACAGTTGCTTTCCGAAGGATGGCATTTACTTCGGAGAGACTTCCATGATCAGCCAGCAAGAAGCCTTAGAATTCGAAGAAAACTAGAAGGATTAAATTAGACTTTGCGAAAGAACACGTAAGAATAAGTAATTTTTGCCGATGAATGTAAATATCTTTTTGAATGTGATGGCAAAGTTCAGACATTACGTTACCCTAACACAGAATTGGAAGAAGGAAACATGGTAACAACTGTGAAACATGGTGGTGGTGGTGGTGGTGTTATAGTTTAGGGGAGCATAGAACGTTATAGGATTAATGTCAGTACCTGGCTGCGAAGCCTTAATCTGTCGGTGGTCTAACCACTGGGTATCGATGCCTTCACACAGAATTAGAAGAAAGAAACATAGAAATAACTGTTGAACATGGTGGTGGTGGTATTATGATTTAGAACGTGATAGGATTAATGTCGGCAGCTGGCCGCGATGCCTTATTTCGACGATGGTCTTACCACTGGGTAGTAGAAAAAGCGTCCATCCATGCCCTAAGACGCATACACACTAGATGCATACATGTCTTAGTAGCAATCTTCCAGTGCACGGTAGTAGAGTCGTGCGCCCACTCCTTGTTGAAGAGTTGGAGACTGTTCAACTCCTAGTCCTGTTGCATGTGCAAGCTAGGACATTTTGATGTAAACTTTTTTGTTAACATTACTTTGGAACTTTTTTCAAGCTCGATTAAACCACAGCCACCTCTTTGTTCCCTGAGTGGCTTTACCAATAACCAGAATAGAGTCTTAGTCTATGGGTAACTGGTTCCCTTAGTACCAGTGTGGATGTAATAAGTCACTGTTCACACTTCAAGATTCCTATGTCTCTTCCAGTTTTACACTCGTGCTAACGACTGTTGTTGCCTTTTACTCCCGAAGGCACATGATGGGGAAGAAATTTATCAAACTACCTGCCGCCGGAAGGAAATATAGGGAGTTATGGCAGTATCAGGTGTTGGCATTTTAGCATTTACTAGCTGACCCATTGAGAACGAATTTTTGAGATCGAAAAAAATTAAACGCAAACAAATAAGCTCGATGCCCACCGCGACTGTTTTAACGGCGGCAATAATCAAGTCCATGTTACTTTGGGCCTTTCAATGTCACGCGCCAATTCACATTGGAGACAGTTGGCGACTGGCGGTGAATTTATAGCGTGTCTGTATTTTTGAAGTAAACAACGCTCAATATTTACATAAATGCGACCATATAATATCAAACCACAGCGCACAATGCGCAAAAAATTAATTCAAGTCGATCCAGTCGTGTAGTTGCAGTTTAGTTTAATAATCTGGATACCGACTGCAGCGCCATCTGCCGAGCTGGTTTGTGAATGCAAACCATCCAAGGTGGCATCCAAACGCATGTAAAAAAAATTTTTTTAGTGACATACACACGTACAGTAAAATTATATACATAAAGAAGATTTGTATGGAAGGTACCACGCGTCTTTATCAAATCCCGCCTATATTTGCAGCAGAACCTTAAATATTTTACTCATACCAAATTCTGTTTAAATACCGTTAGCAGAAGTAGAAATATTGGATTTTTAATTTGTGGTTTGTATGGGAGGTACCACGCCCGTTTGTAAAATCCCGCCCATATTTTCAGCAGCACTTAAAAAATGCACACCAAACCGACGTACCAAATTTTGTGCAAATACCGTTATCAGGAGCAGAAGTAATAGATTTTTAATTTGTGGTTTGTATGGGAGGTACCACGCCCCTTTATCCAATTGAATCGAATTATAAATCTAAACCACCCGGGGTGCCACGCAAACGCATACAAAAAAAATTTATGCAAATCGGTCCAGCCGTTTAGGAGGAGTTCAGTCACAGCACACGTACAGTAGAATTATATATGTAAAGACTAGCAAACCCGGCGAACTCCGTTTCGCCACCAGATGGCTTCGTTTTTTGTAACATTTCGTAATTTGCTGCATCATCTAGATTTGTTATGGAATCAACGGATTTGTACGTCATCAAAACGCCATCGATTTTTGATTGAATGGTGAAATTCAGTGCGTGTACAAAATCATCATTCTTTGCGGCGAGAATTGCTCGTTGACTTAACCAAGCATAATTCTGATAATTCTCACTAAGGTTTGGGAAAACATTTTCAATAAGAGCTAATTGAGAGCCTACAAATCGGCAAAAGTCGTTGGTAAGTGTAATTAATCCAGCTGTCGCATCAACTGGAACTTTTCCATTTCCAACAACTGCTAACAATTGTTTGGAAAATTGTGCAGCACTTTGATCATTTTGAAGTTTAACTCTCATATTAGTGGTTAGCGATAATGTTTTTACGTTATTCCACAAAGGTGATGCCTTCAGGCAAGCATTCAATTCATCTGCAGGCGTTGCATGGCGAATTACTGCCAATCACTGCATGAAATCGCCTGCCAACAATATCATCAAGCCACCAAGGATGTTGTTATTTCGCCGAAGATCCTTCTGTGTGAAGTTAAATGCTTCATTCAAGTGATTTCTTTTGTGTCATTGTGCACTCATCCCAAACAATGAGCTTGCATTGCATCAACAATTTTCCCAATTGCACTGGATTGGGAAATATTGCTTGTTGGAGTATCAATTGTATTTAAATTGAGTGGCAACTTAAGCGCAGAATGTGCAGTACGACAGCCATTTAGAAGAGTTGCCACAATTCCAGATGATGTTAACGCCAAAGCCATGTCACATCTTGATCGAATAGTGGCCAAAATCAATGAAATGACAAATGTTTTCCCTGGTTCTCCAGGTGCGTCTAGTAAGAATAGACCATCAGTATTATTGTCCACCGCTTGCATAAATGTTTCGTATACTTGGTTTTGCTGTTCATTCAGCAATGGCACATTATTTTAGACGACTTCCTGCAATGTATCAACATTGTATTGCAGCTCTCGACTTAATTCTTGGTTGAATGCATCGTGCATCGATAGATTTGGCGCAATAATTTCTACTTCAATCAGTAGCTTGTTTGCAATAGTCAAGCATTGATCCTCAATCATAATCAATACTTCATTGTAAATTTAATCGGTTATTTGCATGTCGAGATTATTCGTTCGAATGTCTAAGCGATGCAAGATATCTTCAAATATGTCGTCTTTGTATTTGTTCCATAACTGAATTGGTTGTGAAGGGAAACATGTTGTGATGATAATAGCGAACAGCGTTCGTATTTAGTACGCATTTGATGAAACATTTGAATCCGCAAGTGTTAAATCCCAATGAGAATCGTTATCCAGCAAACGCAATAGTTGACATGCTTCTCGTTATGTTTGGCATTGGTGTCTATTCACAGTTTACAAATGCGCAAATGATTTTGGTCCACGTACATTCACCAACAGCGGTCGCAAATAAAAACATTCATCATTTCTAGGACCTAATGAAACGTACTTATTTTTGTGAGGGATAGTCACACACCACGTACTGGTGCCGTTGTAGTACATGCTATGTATCAGAGATGGCGCTGTATGTGAAAAATTATTTTCCCTGTTTTCCTGCTTTTCTCTTGAAATTCTGCCTAAATTTTCTTTGCTATAAACCTCACGAAGCACGAGACCTTTCCAACGAATGCAAAACCGTAGAAATCGGTACGTCCGTTCTGAAGTTATAGCGTCAGGAAGGAAAACCCGACTTATTTTTATATAAAAGAAAATTATTGGGATCATGGAACACCGACCGAATTGTACAAAGGTAATTAAAATGCCACCATAGTCTCCAGCCCTTAATTCCATTGAATTTGGGGTGACTTGGAAAAGAAATCAAAAATCGTGAATTTTTTTACCAAAAACCAGATGAAAGCCATTCTGCAGGAGGAATAGAGACAAATCGACCCAGAATATACTAAAACGTTGGCAGATCGTTTGAAGGAGGTCATACACCACCAGGAAAAGGTCATTTGAATGATTAAAATATTTATTTATGATTTTTGAATCCTTCTCCCAGATCTTCTATTTTCACAATTAATTGAAATTTAAAAATATTTTCGCATTTAGCACGATTTTTTAATAATAAAATGCGCTTTAACTAAAAAAAATCACTTAGAGCACGTACAATACTCATTGTAGTGTTATATTCCAACACTATGATGAGAGTATTGTCATAAAAGTGACATATGAATGAAAGACCAAATTTCTCTCATTTAAGGAAAAATATATAGAATCTGTTTAAGGTCGTTCTTTATGATCTGGTGCCCAGTTTTTTTTTCTTATGCCTCAGCTTTTGTTTTCTCTTTACATGCATTCATTTTTATTTTTAACATTCATTCATTCATTTTTCATTGTTGTTATTATTATTATTATGATGACCCAATTTTTAACATCAGTTGCTGTTGCCGTATAAAATATTTATAATCATCACAATTGTGATGGCGTGAAATTTTTCACTGGAATTTATTGCAAGCAGTAGAAATGTATAGGAGATGATGCAAAGGAAATGCAATTAGAACTATAATCATTTGGTTTGTTTTGTTGTCTGTTATCAAACGTAAAATGGAAATTATTATTAACGCTGTGACATTTAAAAAGTTGAAAGTACAAAATAACATAGAAAAATTGTATAAAAGCGGACCCGGCGAACTTCACCTCCCCCCAATTTTAGCCTTCAGACAAACTTTAGAGTAATAATACAACAGAAATATTTAAACTTTCCATGTGATTTATTTGATTGAAGTCAGTAGAGAGCGATTTGATGAACAATGTTGTTCGATTTGTTTTCCGGCGCAAAAACAAATAGCGAAGACGGTTTCCCAACAAACAAGGTACAGCTGACCGTGCAAAAAACGGGAAAATTCGAGATTAGTCCCACAGACTTCTAGTGTTTGGCCTTGCGATTTATTTTTTTTCATCGCAAATGCCAATCGAACGGGGAACTGAATCCGCTTGAATTGGAATGAAAGGTCAGTTGGAATAAGGTCTTTTTTTCTCCTTTGAATTTGCCCTTGATGATAATCGCTTGAATCACATTGCTCATTAGCTTTTTAGCTTTTTGACGGACAACAGCGTACCGTTGCACAATTTTGGAGCATAATAATAATGATCGATCCCACCATCAGCTATAAATTATGCGGGCGAGTTTCTAGTACATCAAGCGAGTTCAAAAATTCTGTCGGAGTGTTACTCCACATTAAGTACTGAGCTAGCATAGGAATCCTTTCTACCCCTAAACTACATCATTTTAGTACATATATTAGTAATTTGTTCAAATATAAACTACAGCCTACAGCCTCCTTTATCCAAATATTGCCGGCGAATTAAAATAATCAATGAAATATACGAATTTTGTAAAATTCATAGATTTCTCTAACAAAGTAAGAAAGCATTAGAAGATAAATAATAATGACATAAAGCGTTTTCCTCTTTTAATTACGAAATAACGCAATTCGTTACGATATAACGTTATAAGTTGCGTTATGACGTAATTTGTTACGTCAACTTGCTTTATCATGCCAAAATTTTATGCAATTTGAATAAAATAATTTTAGTTATTCAAATATTTTGATTTTAGTTTTCAGGATTTAATTGAATTAAATAATTTCAAAATCAGATTCTAAACAAAACGTAGACAACTGCAAAATAAGTGTTACTCTACGTTAAGTACTGAGCGTGCATAGGAATGCTTTCTACCCATAAACTACATTACTTTTATATATATATATATATATATATATATATATATATATATATATTGATTTATTTAAATATAAACTACAGCCTACGTTCTTTACCCATATTTTTCCGGCGAATTCAAATAATCAATTAAATATACGAATTTTGTAAAATTCATAGAATTGTATAACAAACTAAAAAGCAATAGAAGATAAATATGTAATGCGGCAATGTGTTAGCGCCTTTACGTTACGAAATAACGCAATTCGTTACGTTATAAGTTGCGTTATAACGTAATATGTTACGTCAATTTGTTTTTATCATACCTATTTTATGCAATTTAAATAATAAAATAATTAGTTATTCAAATATTTTGATTTTAGTTTTCGAGATTTTATTGAATTAAATAATTTCAAAATCAGATTCTAAATTAAATGTAGACACCTGCAACATAAGTGTTAGTCCACGTTAGGTACTAAGCGTGCATAAGAATCCTTCCTATCTATAAACTACATTATTTTTTATATATTAGTGTTCAAACTACAGCAACCATATTTTTCCGGCGAATTCAAATCATCAATTAAATATTCAAATTTGAAACATTTATTGAATTGTGAAATGAATTAAAAAGCGAGAGAAAATAAATATGTAATAAGGTAATGCGTTTTCCTTGTTTACGTTACAATATAACGCAACTCGTTACGTCATAACGTAACTTATTACGTCATTTGCATTTATTTTATTTATTTCTTGTAGCGTATTAAGTGATTTAAAATTACGAAACAAGTTTCATCCCATTAAAAGAATTGCATTCCACTTAAGCATCCATGTGAACATTACAGTAATACAAATTATCAGATAAGTCATTGGCGTAAAGTGAAAAAAGTGGTGGTCAAAAGCTTGATTTGATTGAGGCACGCCTTTATCTATTAAACTGTTGACAAGTTATTGCAATAGAACCATGTTCCCGTTTCAAAAATTCAATACACTTCAAAAGAAGAAAATCCTTTCAATTACTAAATTTATTACAATTTTTCAACGCAAAATCCTTTAAATTGTTATTTAAATGTATTTGAAAGAAAAGGTTAAGAAAATAACTGTATTCTAATGGTATTTGTATTCCTTTAACAATTTAATCTCACATGATTAGTAATAATTAATAGAACTACAGCAAACATGAGAAAGGAAACAAAACGAATCCATTGAAACTTTAAACAGATGACTGTTAGTTTTTGTTGACATAAGGTCACACCCCAACACATCCTGAGATGAAGACTTATTATACGTCACACAAAAAGTCATACAAAGCAGCCATAATTAATGTAAATATAGGGTTTCTTTTGAACAGGTGTAGAAGTTGGTTTCATTTTTCAACTTGATCAAGTCAAGTTTCCAATAACCTTTAATACTCAGTCTAGCTAGAGTCATCCAATTTCCTCTTCCCGGCATAGCTCATCTTCAACATCATGTTTCAAGTTGGTTTACTTCGTCAGCAAAAATATTTTATTGTCCATTTTATTCGCTGTCCCTTCTACCAGCATCGTTTTTCTTGCTTTCTTGCATCTTGGTTGCTTTCAATCCAGCACCAAATATTTGTAGGACTAATTAGTTTAACCCCATTAATGCGGGAATTTCTTATATGGTTGCTGTTGGTTTTCCAAACTTATCATCTTTAAACACATTTTTCGAATATTTGCAAACGTCTCCTCATTTCTCGTCTCTCTGACACTGTTCCGATTAATTTTTAAGCTTGTAGTATCATCCTACAGCTTGCATGGCCATACTCTGCTAGTAGATGTTTCATTTTTTTAGAAACTATAAACCGCACCAAAGCAATCACTCTATAAGGTTGCATCGGCTTTTTAACATCTTTAAAAACGATGCTGGCCAAAATGGCCAATCAAAGGTGAACATTATAGAGCCATGATTCCTAACTTTTCATTCATCAATTGAATAGATATGAGGTGCAGTGACTGAGGTTTCAATAAAACGTCTCAACATGTCACACAACTCGTGATTAATTGAAGGTAACATTTGGTAATCGAATAGTTTCACGTTTCGGACCCTTGAAATGACCTACAAGATTTTGATACTATTTTCTGCGGGGATATGTGAGGTCGCTAGTCAATAAGCTCGAAACAGATTGTGTTAGAGCTTAACGCCAGCACCTAGCCGTTTGGCCATAATCTGACGGCGATCTCACCTCTGGTTAAAATACTATGCGTCTACCAACGCCCTCTAGGTACATTACGTGATAAGATTTACATCTGCACCTGGCAGTGAGCCTTAATCAGATGGTGGCCATACCACTGGGAATGAAAAGCAACGTCATTCACGCTCTAGGAAGCCGAAGACTAATTCTAGCAAAAGGTCCTTCCTAGTAACAATTTCATTGATTCCAGAGCAGGGCTGCCAACCACCACTCCTTGCTGAAGAACACATGACTTTCATGCTTATTGGATCTAGGATCATTCCACCAGGTAGGTGTTATTAAAAGAGAAATGATCCTGGCCACCATTAAAAACAGACCTGTTATGGGCCGCGAAACCACAACCACCACGATACTCCCATATTGGGGCCAACCTCAATAATCAGTCAGAGAAACAACTAAATGCCTAAAGAGACAAACAGCGGAAACTCTGCGGGCCACTGCTTCCCGTGAAAATAACGTGGAGCTTCCAGTTGTACCCCTGCTGATTTCAGGAGACTGGGCTCCCTTATACCCTCAGTTCTACTGTGTCTAGATAGTCGAAGTTCTATAAAGACCGATAAATGTGCCCCCGGGGGGGGAGCTCTCTAGGTACAACTGTGTGTGATTAGATTTACATCCGCGCCTGGCCATAAAGCCTTAATCAGATGGTGGAGCAAACCACTGCATAATTTGGAACGTCATGCTCGTCCTAGGAAGCCGAAGCTATAATCCTATGCAACAGAACTTTCTAGTTGCAACTTCGATGATTCCAGAGCAGGGCTGCAAATCATCACTCCTTGCTTAAGAGTTGGAGACTTTCCAACTCCTGTCCAGAACACATTTCTAGCATGCTCACTGGACTGGATCATTCACTTTGCGTGTCATTATCAGTGAGATAATCCTGGCCACCATAATAACCATTATACTGTTATGGGGCCGCGAAACCACAACCACCACGATGCTCCCATATAGGGGCCAACCTCAATGATCAGCCAGAGAACTATTAAATGTCTAAAGAGACAAATAATGAACTCTGCGAGCTCACTGATCCCCGTGGAAATAAAGTGGAGTTTCCAGTTGTCTCCCTGTCTGACTTCAGGGGAGTGGGCTCCCTTTTTCTCCCAGTTGCACTGAGTCTAGATCGTGGAATATTCTATAAAGACCATATTTATATGCCCCTGGGGGGAGCCCTCTAGGTACAGAGTGTGGTTTGTTTTACATCCGCGCCTGACTATGTAGTCTTAATCAGATGGTGGACAAACCACTTTGTATAATTTGGAACATTATACATACGTCCTAGATAGGCGAAGACATAATTCTAAGCAACAGAACCACCTAGTTGCAACTTGAATAATTCCAGGGCAGGTCTGCAAACTATCACACCTTGCTGAAAAGTTGGAGACTTTCTAACTCCTGTCCAGAACACATGTCAACCATGCTCTCTGGACTGGATCATTCACTTTGCGTGTTATTATCAGTAAAATGATCCTGGCCACCATAGAAAACCATTGAATATGGGGCCGCAAAACCACAACCACCACGATGCTCCCATATAGGGGCCAACCTCAATGATCAGCCAGAGAACTATTATAAGTCTAAAGAGACAAGTAATGAACTCTGGGGCTCACTGATCCCCGTGGAAATAAAGTGGAGTTTCCAGTTGTCTCCCTGCCTGACTTCAGGGGAATGGGCTCCCTTTTCCCCCAGTTGCACAGGTCCAGATAGTCGAGTATTCCATAAGAACACTCCCCAGGTGGTAACTTAAGAAGCGCAAAGGCAGCGCTATCGCCCCTTTCCGTGCTCTAAAGCCGGAAACTAAACTCTCGCCGCCCTCAGCGTAGCGAAATTCTAATCTAATGCAACAGTACACCCGATAAAAAAAATACCAAACCTTCAGGCGGTTTGGTTATAAGTACCAGTCACCACGTTACTGCCTGGAAGTGCCTTACTAATGACCAGTAAAGCTCTCTTTAGTTACTGGCTCCCGTAATACTAGTTGGTAAGCTAGTGGTCGGACCTCGACTGACCAATACATCCAGTTGCAGGCTCCAGCTACTCGTATCTGTTCAATTGCATTTCAAAGTTCTATACCTCTACAAAAAAAAAAAAAAAAATCACACCCTTTATATTACAACAATATAGTTTAAAATAAAAGAAATTGTAAAATCGAAATAGAACCATTTTCGCTTCCATGTGATCCCTCTTGTACTGCACACCAACAGAATTCAAATACACAAACACAAAGGAATAATTTTAATTAATTGGTTTTTGAAAAACTATATACTGGAGGAGGCTAAAGAAAAATCCGCATACAAAATGTGTTATAAAGGTATTAACACTAAATGTTAAAGTTAACCCCCCCCCCCCCCCCGCCTAAACGTTAGGGGAAAAGTGGAAGCAACAAAATAAATAAAAATTTAAAAATAACAAGAAACGAGGAAAAGATATTTTAAATACATATGAAATCACCCTTTTTTGTTTTAACAACACAACACAATATACATGCAACAACATAAAAACAGACAGACAGACAAAAAGAAAAAATAAATGAAATTTGACAGGACCTTTGTTATAAGGATTCATTTACTACATGGATAAATACTTTACGTTCATGTGCATTCAGTACTACAATTATTTGCATTCAGTTGTTTGTGCATGTTTAAGCACATCATGGCTGGCAAAATGGCTGGATTTATTTACAAGTTTTGTTGTAGTTTTTGTACAAAAAAAAAACAAAAAAATAAAAGAACGAAATGAATGGCTACAAATGTGGAGTATGAAAAATACTACACGGCACTACAAGCTTTTACTACATGAGTAGTTTTTATGTACACAAAATGTAAAGAGTTGTGTATGAACATTAACCCTTAAGAGGGATCATTGGTATGGTCGAGGTATCTACTGTTGATGAAAATTTGATACACTCTCCTCGTAGTGATGATGGCATAATAATTACGGCTGGGAAAATTAATCATTACGGGGAAGAATTTTTTATTGGTAGAAATTTTGCGGAGCGCTAAAATCGACGGATTTCAGATACTTATTCACAACTAGTGATAATATATTGGATGGACAAATCTGAGGTTAGGATTTTTTAGACAACTTCAGTTTTATTGATACCAATGCAAATTAGAATTTAGACGTCGGGTAAATGACCGCCTTGAGCACGTTGGCCAACATTCGTCCTTTTTCAAAAAATGTTGAAGCAGCGCCACATTCGATCTTTTACAGCGCCAGTTGTTTGTGTATTGCTTCCGTAATCCCGGTCTTTAGGTGCCGCTGTAGGCTAGTAGGTGGTGTACTAGCTTATAAGACTGGTGGTTCTGGGTTCGATTCCCAACAAAGACCTTGGTTTTTTTCACTATAAAAATAAAAATTGACTGTCGGTGGGACTGCTCAGTGATGAAAGCATGGTCACTGGTCACTGTGCATGTTCTTATGCGACAGCTAATTTCCGTTACTATTCTTCTACTTTCTCCACCTGTCTTATCTCTTAACTACTACTACTACTTCTCTTTAAAAGAAAAAAAAAACAACAATGCTAGTCTTTCAAATGACCCCATAAAAAAAAACAGAGCAGTGTTAAATCACAAGAAGGTGCCCCTATAGGCTAGTAGGTAGTGTACTAGCTTGTCAGTTTGGGGCTTGTGGGTTCGATTCCCAACGAAGACCTTGTTTTTTTCACTACAAAAATACAAATTGACTGTCGGTGGGGCTGCTCAGCGATGAAGGCATAGTCACTGTTCGTTGTGCTGTCTTATACGGCAGTTAATTTCCGACTATCCTTCTACTTTCTCCACCTGTCTCATCTCTTCTCTATACCCTTCCTAAAGAATGTAGCACGGTACTTGACTAAATAGGCATTATTGCCTGAAGTGCTACTTCTCTCTAAAAGAAAAAAAAAAAAAAACAACAGAACGGCGTTAAATCACAAGAACGAGGCGCCAAATCGAGAAATTACGCGACCGCGAAATTTCTCAATAATTCCGCAATAACTGAATTGTTTAAGTGGCTACATGGCTTGCGGCAACGTCTTGCCAAAACGAAAGATCACTGATGTCAACATTAGCCAATTGTGGCCACAAAACCTTGACTATCATGGTTTAGCAGAGCAGAGAATTCAAGGTAACGGTGCCTCCTTCCGCCTGGCCACAAACCGCACCTACGGTCACTTTTTTTGGATGTAATGGTTTTTCGAGGACTGTGTAGATTTTGTGAGCTCCATATGAAGTCATGAGACCAGTAAGTAACCTATGTGTATGCCAATCTAAGCATAAGAAAGAAGAAGAAAAATTACGTCCTGCTAGGTGAATACGTGAGTTAAATTCTTGTCCCACTTGTTATTTGGAGTCATGCGACCCAAGACGCTTTCGCGAAGGATGAAAAAAGAGATGTTATTGGAAACTTGAACAGATCAAGAAGAAAGCCATTTAGCGACAGTCAGAAATCTTGAGATTGGCAAGTAAGCTAAAGCTAAGCATAAGGGAATGCATATATAAAAGGTGTTTTGTACAGAGGTAAAGAACTTTAAAGTGGAAAAAAAAACAAATTTACTTAATTCGAAAAATAATCTTCATGCCTCATAATTTAAATATGACTTCTGGCATATGACCGCCAGGGTTGGCTCGGAGGTAGCCTAATCTGAAGGTTCAACTTTCGAGGAGTTTTTCCATCATTTGTGGCCATATAATGCAATGAATGTTGCCCCCCAATCGGTTAATCATTTCGGACTTATTGTCGTAGACTAGCGACTTCACATATTGCAACAGAAAATAGTCTTAATGCCCAATTTACGGCCCCGAAATGTTAAAGTATGCGGCTACCGAACGTTGCGTTCAATATATCGATTGTGGCATTAGATGTGTGACATGTAGCGCCTTCCTCTTTATCAATGTTATTCAAGTGATGAACAAAAAAGTCCAATGGCCGCCAATCAAAAAAAAAAAGTTCTGCCAAGTTTTGTATGTATAAAATATTCCAGAAACATTCTCAAATTGGTTAAAATATAGAAAATATCTCAGTAGGCACTGTTGGGAAAACATCCCGCTAGGAACATTAAAAGACATAGAGCAAAACCTTATAGATTTTGTTAAAAACCTCGGTTTAGCTGCCCAACATGCCATAGTAACCGGAAAGTAGACAGATGCAACCACATTTATACTGTTGATGTAGAGCGGCTCTTGTCTGAAAAAAAGAAAAATTCGGAGAGAGTGGCAATCCCATAGATCTCCTCAACTCAAAATCTGACTTAAAGATTGCACGAAGAGGCTAAGAGCGCCACTAGAATCTCAAAGAGTAGATTCAAAATATTCACTATAACGTGCATCTAAGAACCTTAAAAGACCAGTCGTACGTAAGCCTCCCTTACGAACTACTTGTGGAGGCTGAGTAAGAAGTGATAAAGTTTGTCATTTAAAAAATGTATTTACCTCAAATGTCTCGACTGATGTAGCTGGGCTGCCATCTGTCGATGTTAATCCGTCAGTTACCCTAAGGTTTCGGCCAAGAGAAATTGAAAGACCAATAACTGATTTAAATACCAAGAAAGCTACTGGACTTGATAAGACCATTAACACGATGTTATTTGAATTACCCAGTAGAGCTCAGAAAATTATTTTTTTCTATTTTGAATACCATATTACGCCTTGAGTACCTTCCCTCAGAGTGGAAGAATTCTTTGATAACTACGATTCCTACGCCAGGAAAAGACCATACAAAGATAGAATCATACAGACCTATTAGCCTTTTACAAATATATCAAGGCTGTTTGAGAGTATACTAATACTAAGCTGAATTCGATTCTGAGTGCGAAAGGATGTATTCCGAGCCATCAATTCGGCTGGCTTCAGAAAACAACATACTATGATCTAACGAACGCTTAGATTACTAAATGTATTTAAACAGATCTTTGACGAAAGAAAATACTGTTCCGAACTTTTTATTGACATTTCCCAAGCATTTGATAAGGTATGACATAAAGGTCGTATATATAAGTTAAAGCTGAACTTGTCCGAAAACATATATGGATAAGCTCTTAAACAATTAACTGATCGAATGTTTATATTAAAAGATGGAGATTTTCTAAGCTGGAATCAGGTCATTGAAGCTGGAGCACCCCCCCAAGATAGTATTTTGGATTTTATACACTTCAGAAATGCAGTTAGCACCCAAGTACACACACAGCTTTTTCAAGTATTCATCAAACCGCCTAAGTAGCATCACAACATTTACAAGACCACATGGTCAACTTGGAAAAATGGTTAAAGAAATGGAAAATAAAGATGAACGGACAAAAATGAACTCATTACGTGCGCCTGGCAGTAAGCCTTAATCAGATGGTGGTCATACCACTGGGAATAAAAAGCAACGTCATTCACGCCCTAGGAAGTCGAAGACTAATTCTAGCAACAGGTCTTTCCTAGTTGCAACTTTGATGATTCCAGAGCAGGGCTGCAAACCACCACTCCTTGCTGAAGAGCTCGAGACCATCCAACTCCTGTCCAGAACACGTGTCTAGCATGCTCACTGGATCTGGATCATTCACCGGTGCGTGTTATTATTGGCGAGATGATCCTGGCCACCATATAAAAGCTGACCTGTCTGTTATGGGGCCGCGAAACCACAACCACCACGATACTCCCATATAGGGGCCAACCTCAATAATCAGCCAGAGGACAGCTAAATGTTTAACGAGACCAATAGCGGAACTCTGCGAGCTCACTGATTCCCGTGGAAATAACGTGAAGTTTCCAGTTGTACCCCCGCTGACTTCAGGACACTGGGCTCCCTTATACCCCCAGTTGCACAGGTCTAGATAGTCGAAGTTCTATAAAAACATATAATGTGTCCCCGGGGGGGAAATGAACTCATATAACTTTCACACTGCAGTTGATGCCGCAGCTTTCAGACGTCAAATACCTCGGTATACATCTTGATCACCACCTTACATGGAAAACCCACATTAGAATCCCAACTAAAACAAATGAAGTTAAAAAGGCAGTCCAACTAAACTGGCTTATTGGCAGAAACTCAACCCTCAGATTAGATTGCAAACTTCTATTCTACAAGTCGATTCTCATACCAATTTGGTGCTATGGAGTACAATTAGGACACCAAAGACACCAAAATTGGATTCTATGAATAATCATAGTTGCTCCCTGGTATATAAAAAACTGGAACATACATCGACAATGATCTAAACATGCCAAACGTACTTAAACAACTTGAAACTTATCCAAATTCTTTGGAAGAAGTTCCTCCGTTCCCTGCTTAAATCTTATTTTATTAAAGTTAGCAGCATTTGCGATCTCAGATTAAATGCTCGATAACTTGGATACGCAATAGGGCATTACTAAGCAAGGACTCTACCAAGCCAATGATAGCCAAAACTTCTAAACACAATAGAACTTAATGAAATATTTTTATTTTCTATTTTATTTCTATTTTCTATTCAATTTAAACCCGCTTGAGCTTAAAGGTTAAATTTCCATTTAGAAAAGTGTTGACAACTGACTGGTGTTTTTTTTTGTGTTGCTTTTCTCAATGCTTGACTGGGATGTTTTAAGAATGGCGAATGCATGAATGAAACAGATTTGTCATATGTTGAGCTCTCAGCAACAAAAAAAAAAAATTAAAAAGAAATAAAAAAAACCAATCATTTTAAGCAGAGCAATAAAACAGAAAAAGGAAAATGAATAAAAAGTGTAGACACACAGAAAAATCAATAAATAATTGTCCTTTATTATGATGATGGAGGAGAAATTAAATGTAAAAGTTCATTTGTTCAGCTTAAAGTTTAGACAGAAAACTGCTAAAATAAAAAAAAAAAAAAAAAATTAAATGTTAGAGAATAAAAGGTATATTGAAAAATGAATGAAGTAAGATGTCAAGACTATTTTGTTTTTATTTACAATTAAAAGCAAGCATAAACAACGACTGAATAACTTCTTAGCTGGTTTAAACCTTTTTCAAGGAAATATCCTTAAGAGATACTTCGCTGCTTTAAAACTATGAACCCAACACAAAATACAAAGAAATCAGCAAAATCTTTTTTCGATTAGCTGAAAAAGTGATTTTTCACATGCGATTTGTAAGCTTTTTATATCACCAAGAAGCTTTGAAAGCTTTAGTTTTTAGATATTAGAAAAATAGCACCATGACAACTTACAACGTCGATTATCAATCAACCTGTGATGAATACAGACTGTACAATCTTTCAACTTCTCGATCTGTTTTTTTTTACCTCCAGGATCCGTTTAAGCAGCTCAGCCATGACTTGTACTCCTGTGCGGTTCTAATTCACACGAACTTTTATCAACTCATTTACCCCCACAACAACAAACCAGTTATTTTTCTCTCCTAATCAGGACTTGGAGGGTTTTGAACTGATAATTTTTACTTAGTTGCCCTTTTCAAATACTCCTCATTACCTTATACAATGCGATTATACTCCCCAACAATGATTTCTGTCACTACTGCAGCCTCCGTTGGGATTCGAACTTCTTGCCATGATCTTAAGTTTAACAATCACGCACACACGACTGTAAACACATTAACCGCTGCTGCTTAACATTCTTCTCTTTTAAGGCATTTTACCATATACTTACACCGCATTTGTGAGAGCGCTGAGAATAAAAACGAGAGAACATCCTCCATTTTTGTTCAAGAATCTCAGCCTTGTGCTACTTAAAGGTAGAAATTTGTAGACAGATAAAAAACAGTGTCCTGTAATTTTATTCAATGATATTTCTTACTACTGCAGCCTCCGTTGGGATTCGAACTTCTTGCCATGATCTTAATTTTATGGTCTTGTCAATTGTGGCAATAATTGGAGACAGTATGTGATGTACTTATATCGAAAGTCAGGCTGTTAATGGTGACAAGAGTTTCTAGTTTCACTAGGAGTTATCCAATGTGAAAAACCGCCTCAAAGATGTGGAATAATTGTTTTATAAAAAAAAATTCATTGCTGTACACTACGAATGGGCGCATAGCTATGAAAGCTATGAAACTGTGATTTTTTGTAGCAAAGCAAAAACATGCTTCAAAGTACACAGACACAAGATTCCTTATACAGAGGCCCTGTGACAAGAAGTCAACGTAGCATATTATCAGCTTTGAAAAATGTTTAAAACCATAATACCAGAATGTATTTCTTTAATTTGCTTATTAATCGTTCCTGCTGTTTGTATGCTACCAGATAACACGAACAATGTTAACCTCCAAAGCATTAATTGTTTCTACTTTATCAGCTTAAATCAGTGACCTTATGCGCCTTCACAGCAAATAAACGGAAGTATCCATCTAATCGTGAAATCTTGAAGGCCATTTGAACGATCCTTTTAAGAAATCAACTAACCGCCAAATTGCGATTTCAATAAGTCGATAGTAGAAGTTGTCATATGGCAACAAAAAAAAAAAAATCATTGATCTATTTAACGAAACGCAAGCTTCCGTTTCATTTTAGAAGAAATGATTGCATCAGTGTGAAGACATAACAAACCCGCTACATTTTTTTTTTGCATGTCTGATGTGAATAGTTTGATATAATGGAAATTTGGAAGCAAATACTTGAGAAACACACTGTATATTCTTCATAAGATGAAGATTGTCATGTGAAAACTAAAGAACATTGCAGAGTATAATTGTGGAAGGTTTCAATACGGACTTCTTTTGAAGACCAAATTGGGAAAACCGTATATAAAAAATCAGTGTTTCATCTAATTGAAGACAATTTCCATGATTTCTTTGCATGTTTTGCAGCAGCAAAGAATCTCATAAGAATCTCCCCTTAGAAAAATTTTGCTTCTTATTTTTCCATTAAAAAAAATTTTTTTCAAGTGTCAATCTATGAGTTGCCAGATTATGCTGATCATAACGGAATGTAGTATGACAGTTCGTCTAACAGTTAACCCTTTCGTAAAGTAAACAGAATATCCGGCGGGAAGGTATACTTTGTTTTGCCGCCATTTTGTTAAACATTAGTCTAGACCAGTATGGGCGAACTTTTTGGGTGGCGGGTCAATAAATTAAAAAAAATATTGCGGCGGGCCATTAAATTTAAAAAAAAAACATAGAGGGTCATTCATTAAAAAATTATGTGGTTGCTGTTCAATTAAAAGTTCGGTTTAATCTGTATTAGTTTCCCCCCGGGGGCACATTATAGTCTTTTTGGAACCTACTATTCCATTTAGATTTGTGTCTTGCGGGGTAAAAGGGAGCCCAGGCCTCTCAAAGGCTAGTAGGAGTCACCTGGACAATCCACATATTTCCACGGGAAATCAGTTGCCCCAGAGTACACTATTTGCTCTCTTTAGACAAAGATGTGCTCCGACTGGTTATTGAGGTTGGCCCCTATATGGGAGTATCGTGGTGGTTGTGGTTTCGGACCCTCGTGAGAGTTTGTGGGTCGGACCATTCAAATAACACAATGAATGGTTCAGGTTCAGTGAGTATAAATGCTGTCGTGTTCTTGAGAAATAAGAGCTTCATGCGTTCTGGACCAGGAGTTGGAAAGTCTCCAACTCCTCAGCAAGGAGTGAGGGCACGGCCTACTCCGGACTTTCTAAATTGCTACTAGGAGTGACTGGAGGATATACGTATCTGAAGGCCTTCTAGGGCGTAGTTGGTGTCCAATCAACTAAGTGGTTTAACTACCATCTCATTGTGACCTCACGGTCGGTGCAGATGTAAAACAAATCACACATTGTATATTTATTAGTTATATTACGTAATATTTTAAAACAACATAAACATTTTATAAGATACGGCTTATTATTATTTTACGATTTTCCAGATGTATGGATCAAAATCTGGTTCCAGCTGGGAGGATGCGACTTTTAATAAATTAAACAGACTCTCGTCTGAATTTATTGAATTTTTTCTGCATTTTATTACTGAAAAGGCCTGAGGAAGCCAACATTGTCATAATTTTCTGCGCATGATTAATTAGCTTTGGAAATTCATCTTTTGGTAAGGATTCATAGAAATTAAGCTTATCTGTATTTAAAAATAGCTGTTTTAAATTATTGTTACATTGCAATTCTATAATTTCCAATTGTAGATCAGATGAAACATTCTCAGGATTAACATTTAAAGGCATTAAAAAAATCTCTATAAATGGTTGGATTTTTTTCAAGTCAGCAAATCTGGCCTCAAATTCTGAATACAGTTTTAATAAAGATTGTGAAAAGACTTTTAACTTCTCTTCACTTACAGGCCTTAAAGAATTTAGTCTTGGAAAACGAGTCAAATCATTTTTTCCCAAACATTTAGAAAATATACACAATTGAGTTTTAAAAGACCTCAAACTGCCCCAAGTTTCATCTATAAATTGATTTCTTCCCTGTAACTTCTTGTTCGGTTTATTATAGTGCTCGAGTAAATCCGTGAAAAAAGCAAACTTGATGCACCAATTCTTATCCTCCAATATTTCCCACTCATTTCAAATTTCAGTTTTGGTTTTTAGAAAAACTTTAATTTCTGCGAGAAGACTCCAAACTCTCGAGAAGGCATGCCCACAACTCAGCCACCTGATTTTTGTGTAATAAAGTACATCTGAAAATTCTGCATCAACTTCCGATAAAAACTCTTGAAATTGTCGATGTAACAAACCACGGGCTCGAATGGTATTAATTAATTTTAAAATAATATTAAGTACGTGGTTAATATCCAAGGCAGCCTTGCGTAGAACATCTTGCTGGATTATACAATGTAAAAAAAGTGTTTCGCTTTCAGGATTCTGACTTTTATAAACTCCGGCAAACCCCGTATTTTTTCCCATCATGTTAGGTGCTCCATCAGTTGTTAAATTAATTAATTTGGAAATTGGGACATTAAGAGATTCCATCTCCTCTCTAAATTCATCATAAATTATTTTTCCTGTCGTCTTTCCTTTCAAAGATCTCTAACAAGCAAGTTCTTCTTCCTCTGATAAAAATTAGAAGTTGGGCTGTATCACTCCTGTC
The DNA here is from genome assembly GCA_030448955.1 of Trichopoda pennipes. Classification (NCBI taxonomy): domain Eukaryota; kingdom Metazoa; phylum Arthropoda; class Insecta; order Diptera; family Tachinidae; genus Trichopoda; species Trichopoda pennipes. The sequence goes on along the minus strand of JASKUP010000021.1, from coordinate 3,761,528 downwards.
AACACTCTCGTCCATAGTGACTGAAAAATACTTAAAACTTTTTAAGACGTCCATCGAGTTGATTGGTTAAATTAGAAGAAATCGCTTCAAATCTTTTTGTGACCGTTCTACGTGACAGCCCTAAAGATTCGAAATCTTTTACCTTTTCTGGGCATAATACTTTTCCAATGCTAATTAACGCATCCTTAATAAATTCTCCTTCAGAAAACGGCTTGTTACTTTTTGCTAATTTATAGGCAACAATGTGACCAGCTAACGTGGAGGATCGCTGGACACTTCTTTGATTTTTAAAAAACATTTGCTGACTAATTATTTTTCTTTTCAATTCCTCTGAATGAAGTTTCTTGCCTTCATCTGTCATTTTATAAAACTCCGACTCAAGATGGTTTGAATTAAACTGCCTAGCGAGATTGTAATCTTTTTGTACAGCTACCGGTTCTTGGCAGATAAGACAAATAGGTTTTTGGTTATATTCCATAAAAAGGTACTTCCATGTCTACTCTTCTTGACATACTCGACATTCCGAATCAATTTTTCGCTTTCTATTTTCGATTGACATTTATGAGGGTAAAAAACTTAGACTATTTTACTATTGCACTTATATTTACAATACACTTTATTATTTTAATTACACAAATAAAACTATACGTTGGCAACTTTATAATTTTACTTCACATTTTATTCTTTACGTCACGAGATTTACAGTTTTACTGAGTGCTGATTAATCCATCGCTGGCCCTTTTATATTTGTTGCGCATGTTGTCTCGAATATTCAAGAATCTTTTAGATCTCACATATAATAGTTGTTGTTATGTTATATGTTCAGTTTTCTATATTAGTTGTTAGTGTTTTATGATGTTTAAGTTTCTTCTTGGAATATTGTATAAGAAAGTTGTTGTTGTCTTGTGTGTACAATATTTCCCAGGAAACTACGCAGTGTGTAAACAAGATAATATGAAAACATCGGATTTTTTTTTGCTAAAATTGTCAATTTATATATTTTTTAAAACATAATGTAAATTTATTTTTTGGGCATAATTTTTTATTAGGTGATTAATTTTTTTTTTTCTGAAAAACGCTCGGCGGGCCGGATTGAAACCTCACGCGGGCCAGATGTGGCCCGCGGGCCGTAGTTCACCCATCACTGGTCTAGACAGTCGTGAAGTAGGCACGTGGCAAATTTATTGTGGAAAAATCAATAAACCAAAGTGTTTCAATCGTTAAAAATTTTATCAAAATCAATCATCGATTACTGTGACGATGAGAAAATTACGTGAAATTTTTGAGAGTAACAACGTTCCAACAAAATGCACTATTTGTCGTGCAGTGAATGATTTCGAAGAAAGAGGATCTGTAGGTGACAGGCAAAAGCATGGACCACAAGGTACTGCAAGATCGGTTGAAAAAATGACTGCAGCTTAAGAAAGTTTTCAAAAAAATACAACAATCTCAAATCCCCACCGTGGATTTGAGATTGTGGTAGGAGCTTGATCTTCAAAAAACAACTTTGGCCACAATTTTGCACAAGGATTTGCAATTGTTTCCATATAAGATTCAGTTAACACAAGAGCTTCTTCCATAAGACCATTTACGCCACCCTACATACGCCAATAGGATGTTACAGCTCGCCCATGACAACACCGATTTTCATAAAAAAATCATAATGAGTGGCGAGGCACATTTTCATTTGTGTGGATATGTGAATAAATAGAGAAGTCGGTTCTGGGGAATAGGAAACCTCAAACAAAATATTCGTGATGAAATTAATGAAATAACGCGTGAAATGCGTGCTTAAAAGGGCTCGTATTCGTGAGACTAACAGAGGCGGACCTTTATCTGATATCGTATACCACAGATAATTGCCGACATTAAATAAAACTTTTATCAATATAACGTCCATTCTCCTTTACTTAATTAAAAATAATAAACAAACAAAGTACCTTCCTATCGGACACCCTGTATTTAGCGGGCTGTAAAGCACAACATCCTTTATGATCGCTTTGAATATAAAACGGCCGGCATAAAAGCTCAATTTTCCTTACAAATGAAAATGGGAAAATAACTCTTAATCAATTTAGTGTTTCTATAATCAAAGTTATTAATTACTTCCAGTTTTTCTATTCGTGAACATAGTGTTATAGTATGTGTGTTATATTATGTATGGGGGTGTGTGTGTAACTGAAGGGTATTTTTAATAGAGGAATAGAACTTTGAAATGGAATAAATCAAAAATGAAATTGATATGAAATTTACTTTATTCGAAAGATAATAATCTGCTGACATTATGACTTAAATACGACTTCTGGCATATGACTTCCACCCTTGATTCGGATGTATCCTAACTTGGGCGTTCAATTTTCGATGACTTTTACAAAAATTTGTGACCGAATATTGGCAATAATGCTTCGAATATTGTCATCCAAGGGATGAATAATTTTGGGCTTATCGACGTAGACTACAAAATAGTGTAGAGCCGCAAAATTCCATAATCTTGGAGGTTAATTCACAGGTGCCGGAAACGTGACACTATGCGGTTACCCAACATTTTCTTCAATAAATCAATTATGGCATGATCAGTGTGACATGTGACACGGCCTTGTTGAAACCACAGCTCTTGTTGTACATCATGGCTTATTCAATTGATGAACGTAAAATTGAGTAAGCCTAACTATAGCAGTCATCATCGAGTCTAACATTCTATCCAGCATGTAACGATGGCTCAACATACACTTGAGGACAATTACCACTTCAAACACAGCCGTTTTGTTTATTGACGTTTCCATTCCAACAAATTTGAGGAGCTTCTTCGCTATACAAAATTCGCTTATAAAAATCGAGGTCAACGGAAATCTTGTTTTGTAATTACTCATCGAATCTACACCTTGCTAGGTGATCGTGTAGCTTTAGGTCTCGCACGAGCTAGAATTTGAAAGCACTTGCACCAAGATCTTTCCGTAAAGGGAAACATATCCAATTCCTTTGTTACATGGCGGATAGACTGATTGGGGTCTTTTTGTGCGTTATGCTCTAAATTAGGAAGGAATTCTTCTGTACACAATGTACAAAGTCTCTGTGGAAGAGTATTATTGTTTAGAGCAAACGTATGGCGAAGACCTTACATGGTTCATCGAGGTGAGATAAGAAAAAAATGGACGCATTTCTAACAGAACTATAATTTTTAAAAACAATGCAAACAATTTAAAAGCAGTTGTTTAGACATTAGTCTATTTCTGTAGAAACTAAAAATAAAAATAAACTAAACATACATCACTTGACAGCTGTCAAACTGGCTGCCTGTTAGAAAAAAGTGTTGCCAATTTAAACTTTTATAACACTATAAAAAAAAAATACACCTGATAAAATAAAAATTTATTGCTGGGCCACAAAAAAACTAAAATGTCATAACAGTGTGACCACACCACACCATACACAACCATATTTGGCACAAGAAAATCCTTGAAAACTTGAAAAATCATTAGACAGAAAAATTAATAAACAACTGGCTGCTGTTGATTTATGGTTGTTGACAACATACGATCGTAACTGCATATTTGCAAAAAGAAATCTTTATTACGTATTTGTATTACATACATACATACATACGTACATACATACATGCATCCATACGTCCACACATATGTAATGATACGTGCAATAACCTTGGCCTCAACAAAATTAGACGTGATAAGAAAAAAAAAGCAAAAATAAAAATAGTTATTAAAGAGGGCATAACAGCACACTTCATTGAATATACTTTTACAGTATGTAAGTATATTTACATATGTATATGTGTGTATTCGTTCTCTATAAGAAAAATTACTAGAGAGTAACAATGAAGTCTAAAAAATATAATAAATAAATATTTTTTATAAAATTTTAATACAAAACTAAAAGGTGTTTTTTTAAGCTAGATAGAACTTTAAATTGTAAAACGTAACACAAAAAATGAAATTTTGATGAAACATTTTTTTTTTATTTGTTTCAGTATACTCTGACAAATCATCATGAATAGACTCTTGCTTGAACAACGCTACGAAATTATCCAAATTTACTTTGAAAATCAGTCGTCGATTCGCGCAACTTATAGACGACTTCGTCATTTTTATGGCGTACATAATCGTGCATCTGAACAAGCCATTCGTCGAACTGTCGATAGATTTCGTACCACATACTCTCTAGAGGATGCAATAACACCAACACGTCGAAGGAATGTGCGTACTGAAGAGAATATCGCCGCTGTAAACGAAAGTGTGGAAGAAGATCCAAATTTATCAATTCGTCGTCGGTCGCAGGAATTGGGGCTCTATCCGTCCACTACGTGAAAAATTTTGCGCAAAGATCTCGGCCTACACCCGTATAAGATCCAGCTGGTGCAGGAATTGAAGCCACGAGACCATTATATGCGTCGTTCTTTCGCCGATTGGGCTCTAGAGCAGTTGGCAACTGACCCGTTGTTTTATCGCAAAATTGTGTTCAGCGATGAGGCGCATTTTTGGCTTAACGGGTTTGTTAATAAGCAAAATTGGCGCATATGGAGTGAGACCAATCCACAACAGACCCTACAGACTCCATTACATCCAGAAAAATGCACCGTTTGGTGCGGTTTTCACGCTGGTGGCATCATCGGACCTTATTTCTTCAAAAATGAGGCCGGAGCTCGCGTTACGGTCGATGGAGATCGTTACCGCACCATGATCAATGATTTTTTGTTTGAAAATATGGATGACATTGATCCGGACGAGATGTGGTTTCAACAGGATGGCGCTACGTGCCATACAACGAACGCAACCATCCACTTATTGAAATCAAAATTTGGCGATAAGTTGATTTCGAGGAATGGACCTGTCAATTGGCCTCCAAGGTCGTGCGATTTGACACCACTCGACTATTTCCTGTATTGTTCGTGTTATTCGTGACATACGCCTAGCAGTGCTCGAAAAAGTGGCCCAAAACTGGACGTCCAGAATGTGCTTCGTCAAGAACAGCCGCGGTGCCCATATGCCCAAAATCATTTTCAAATGTTAATGTCACGTATTGATCCTTCGAATAAAAAAGAAATTTTGATTACAATTTAATTTTCTGGTTTATTTTTTACAATTTGAAGTTCTATCGGACTTAAAAAAACACCCTTTACTTAGTTTTCCCTTTAGTTGTAAAATTTTACTACATTTGACCATTAATGTGAATGTTATATTGGTATTCTACGTTTGCAGCCACGTTTGAACTTAATCCATTTGGCGCCGCTGTACTCAATCGAGTACAGTTAGGTGATAATTTTTGTGATTTTTTATTGTTGTTTTTAGCTTAAAAGAGACCTCTTGTCCTGTATAATCACCTGTCAAAAACGGATCTCTTTGTGTATACCAAACGGGTGCGCAGACTCGCTTTTTTTTAGCTTTTACTGTATTGCAACTGACTTTTTTATTTTAATTTTTTAACAGTAAACATTCCAATTTATAAAATAATTTTTTGAAAAAGTGCTACGCCATTAGCTACTCACTACTCAATTGAGTACAGTGGCGGAATGTAGTCGTATATAAAAATTGTGGCAACACACATAAATGTTATGTTGACTGATTACAAAAGCCTACTTGGGTGTTGGTCTTGTATTAAGGGAATTCCCAAAATTTCAAAGAATCAATTGAGATAAAAGTTTGCTTACGATGAGTTCTAAACATTTTTTTTTTAAAGAGAAGTAGCACTTCAGGCAACAATGCCTATTTAGTCAAGTACCGTGCTACATTCTTTAGGAAAGGGATAGAGAAGAGATGAAACATGTGGTGAAAGTAGAAAGATAATCGGAAATAACTGCCTTATAAAGACAGCTCTGTGACCAGTGACTATGCTTCCATCGCTGAGCAGCCCCACTGACAGTCAATTTTTATTTTTGTAGTGAAAAAAAAACCAAGGTCTTCGTTGGGAATCGAACCCACAACCCCCATACTGACAAGCTAGTACACTACCTACTAGCCTACATGGGCACCTAAATATTCTAAACATTTTGAATTTGTTGCTGCTTTTAAAGGATTAGAAGAAGCTGTTAGCGTAATATTAAACGATAGCGACAGTGATTATTTGTATGATTTAGCAATCATTTCAGCGGAGCCTAGCACAGTAACAGCTGAAGAAGAGGGTGTTGATGAAAATATGGTTGGTGACAACGTGCTAAAAGATGTGTCAGGTAATAACATTGCGGTATTTAGACGTTACAATAAAATCATTTTAAATGATGAAAACGACAGTAGCGACAATGAACTGTTACCAGAGAGGATTTCTACTGATATTATTATGAAGATATCGGTGTAGAAATGGTATCAAAATAAATGTCTAGGCAAAGATATCGAGTAAAGCTAGCAGTACAAGAGACAAAATGTTTAAAATGCGACCATTAGCGTGATGATAAAATGAACAAATTTTTTCAGTGGGAAGTATCTCCCGAGCAGATCTTAATCGATGAATCGATGGTAAAATATTTTGGTCATCACCCTGCAAAGCAGTTTATACATACATACGTGGAAAGCCAGTAGCATTTGGCTTAACCCCCCGGGGCACATTTAAATATCTTGACGGAAATCTACCGTCATTACATGTCTTCGGGAGTAAAAGGCAGCCAGTCCCCTTCAAGGCTAGTAGGAGCCAACTGGACAATCCAATATATTTCCATGGGAATCAGTAAAGCCCCAGAGTTCAGCTATTTTTCTGTTTAACCTTTTAGCTATTCTATGACTGATTATTGAGATCGGTTTTTCGGGAGTATCGTGGTATCGTGGTGGTTGTGTGTTTCGAGTACCTCGTTTGAGTTTATGGGTCGGATCATTCCACAATGAACGCAATGAATGGTCCACGTCCAGTTAGCATTAATGCCATCGTGTTTTTAAATTATATTAAGCTTCATGCGTTCTGGACCGGGAGTTGGATAGTCTCCAACTCTTCAGCAAGGAGTGAAGGCTGCGGCCTGCTTTAGGCTGTTGAAGTTGCAACTAGAAGTGACTGGAGGATATACGTATCTGAAAGCCTTCTAGGGTGAGGATGACGCCAAAACCACCCACAGTGGTTCGGCCACCACCAGGTTATGGCCTACGGTTGGTGTAAACCTTATCACGCATTTGGCTTAAAAAACTGGGTAGCAGCTAGTTCCACTGGATTTTGAATGCTACAGTTTCTATTTTTATAGTGGAAAATCAGAAACAGTGAAAACAGAACAAAAAAGTGTCAATAGAAAAGTGTGAAGAAAATGAAAAAAAAGAGCGGGCTGCATATGACTATAGGTTTGCCAAACAAACTGAAATTCTTTTGGTCAAATGGAAAGGCAATAGCATCTATACGATGGAAGCAAACTGTGATGCAATTGAGCCTTTAGGACCTGTAAAACGTTAGTCTTCGACACAGCGATAATAATTTAGTGTCAATATTTCAAAGGTATTTCAGTCATACCACAAAGATATAGAAGGAGTAGATGCACTGGATCAATCTATTTCACTTTATAGGTCCCCCTAGGGGCACGTTTATATGTCTAAATTAAATCTTACCATTAAGACATTTGTCATCTGGGGGTAAAAGGGAGCCAGCCCACTCCTCTAAAGGGTAGCAAGAGCCAACTGGACAAATTCCACGTTATTTTCATGGGAATCCGCAAACCCCTGAGTTCAGCTGTTGCTGTTCTGTGACTGATTATTGAGGTTGGCCCTTCGGGGAGTATCGTGGTGGTTGTGTGAAATGATTAAGGAGCCAGGATCGTTCACTTTTGACTACGAACACAGGGTAAATGATCCAGATCCAGTGAGCATGGTTTGTCATGTGTTCTGGACCAGGAGTTGGAAAGTCCATAACTCTTCTGCAAGTAGTGAGGGTGGCGGCCCTGCTCCGTACTTCCGAAATTGCCACTAGAAATGACTTATTGTATATAGTGTTAAGCTTCGGCTTCCTAGAGCGTGGGTGCATGCTACATATCACCCACAGTAATTTGATCCACCGTCAGATTATGGCTCACACAGCTAGGTACTGATGTAAATCTTACGTTCACTTTATGGAATTGCAATTTTCGTTGCAAGAAATGATGGCGGGTATTGTTTATCTTGGCGGTTATGTGTAATGAGTCATAGCGATAGTATGGGTCAACTTTATTCCGACATTCGATTGCAAGATACTATTTACGCCAAACTGTCCGATATAAAGCTCGACTTTCATCTTCATTAGTACTAGGGTTACGCCAAGATAGTAGAGGTCGCTACCCCCAAAAGATAGAAAAGCAATTAAGATGTGTTTTAAGCCATGCAAGAGTTCGGCGGCATTGCAAGAAATGTTTAAAAAAATTATGCATTGAAAAAAAAAAATGTTTCGATAATTTTCTGCTGTAATCCGCCGCTGTACTCAGTTGATTACACACACTCTACTCCACAGATTTATGTTTTTTTTTCAACTTTTTATACTTTTATGTTAAATTTGAAGACAACTAATAAAATAACAAACTGTTTAGTTAATTATCGCTTGCGGTTGTATTTTGGCAGTTAATGGGTTAACATGAATATGTGGTGGCAGTGTGATGGTGTGATGTGTAATTGATTTCTCTCCACATAAAAATGTATGCAGTCTAGAAGCAAATAAAAATAAATATGAAGAAGAAAAAGAAGAATCATAAAAAATAAATAAAAATTTTGCCAGACTAAAAAGACTTCTTCTTCCTATGAAACTGTACTCATACATGACTGCGACAAAAAGCGCTAACAATCAATATTGTATGCACACATACTTATGTGTTTTAAATATTTAAGTATGTATTTGTTAGGTTGGGCCAATGCCAAAAACTGAACTTTAAAGCAAAAGCAGTCATAAAAAGTGTTCATGTAGACCATTAATAAATAACAAAGGCGAAAATTCATTATAAAAAGTAAGAGTTTTATAGTTTTTTGCCATTTTTTTTCCTCTACTATTTTTATAGTTTTTGTCCACGCGCCTTTAAAATGCAAATAAAAAAAAAAGAAATTCCTACGTATTTTTAAAGGCAAAAGCTTTTCTTTTTGTTTTGCTTTTCAATCCAAATGTCAATAACAAATACATTTTGCATATAACGGCATCCGTTTGCAGAAAATAGCAACAAAAAGAATATTGATGATACCAGATGTTTACATTTAAAGCTGCCAGATGTATTAGAATGCCAATAATTAAAAGACAAATCGCAAATATTGAAATATGAATGAATTGCAAAGTTAGATTTTGTATTACCGAACCCAAAAGATTATTGAAAAATGTTCATGTAATTTTTAAAATTAGAATTGTTTTCATTGATTTTTATTTTTCGTTCGGGCCAGCGCTCAGGGAAACTAGGAAATTAGATTATGAGGAGAAGGAAAGAAGGAGTAGTGTTTGCGGACATTCGATTTGTATTTCCGTACATTGAAAGTGAATGGAACATACGAACTATTCACTGGCCAATCGACCACAATTGTATGCGCTCTCAACGAAAATCGACTCAAATGAAAAAGGTGGGAATTTCAGAAACAAGTTTGCTAATTTCTTTAAAGCCGTTACCATTGCAGTAACGGTAAAAAAAGTGAAATACAACCTACATTGCGTTGATGCTTTAGAGCAGTGATGGGCGAACTTTTTAGGTGGCGGGCCATTAAATTAAAAGAAAAACATAGAAGTTCATTCAATAAAAAATTATGGGGTTGCTGTTTAATCAAAAGTTCGGTTTAATCTGTATATTTATTAGTTATACTACGTAATATTTTAAAACAACATAAACATTTTATAAGATGCGGTTTATTATGATTTTAAGATTTTCTAGATGTATGGGAAGCATGAATCTGTTTCTGACGTGACATAATTTCCTCAAAATTTGGTTTTTAGCTGGGAGGATGCGACTTTTAATAAATTAAATAGACTCTCGTCTGACAATCGCTTTCTTATTGATGTTTTTTCTGCATTTCATTACTGAAAAGGCCTGCTCACATAAAAATGAGGAAGCAAACATTGCCATAATTTTCTGCGCATGATTAATTAGTTTTGGAAATTCATCTTTTGGTAAGGATTTATAGAAATTAAGCTTATCTGTATTTAAAAATAGCTGTGTTAAATTATTATTACATTGCAATTCTATAATTTCCAATTGTGGATCAGATGGAAAATTCTCAGGATTAACATTAAAAGGCATTGAAAAAATATCTAAACATGGATGGATTTTTTTAAAGTCAGCAAATCTGGCCTCAAATTCTGAATACAGTTTTAATAAAGATTGTGAAAAGACTTTTAACTTCTCTTCACTCACAGGCCTTAAAGAATTAAGTCTTGGAAAATGAGTCAAATCATTTTTTCCCAAACATTTAGAAAATAGAAACAATTGAGTTTTAAAAGACCTCAAACTGCCCCAAGTTTCATCTATAAATTGATTTCTTCCCTGTCACTTCTTGTTCAGTTTATTATAGTGCTCGAGTAAATCCGTGAAAAGAGCAAACTCGATGCAGCAATTCTTATCCTCCAATATCTCCCACTCATCCCAAAATTTAGTTTTGGTTTTTAGAAAAACTTTAATTTCTTCGAGAAGACTCCAAACTCTCGAGAAGGCATGCCCACAACTGAGCCACCTGATCTTTGTGTAATAAAGTACATCTGAAAATTCTGCATCAACTTCCGATAAAAACTCTTGAAATTGTCGATGTAACAAACCACGGGCTCGAATGGTATTTATTAATTTTAAAATAATATTAAGGTCGCGGTTTATATCCAAGGCAGCCTTGTGAAGAACATCTTGCTGGATTATACAATGTAAAATAATTGTTTCGCTTTCAGGATTCTGACTTTTATAAACTCCTGCAAACCCCGTATTTTTCCCACCATGTTAGGTGCTCCATCAGTTGTTAAATTAATTAATTTGGCAATTGGGGCATTAAGAGATTCCATCCCCTCCCTTAATTCATTATAAATTATTTTTCCTGTCGTCTTTCCTTTCAAAGATCTCCAACAAGCAAGTTCTTCGACTCCTTTGATAAAAATTAGAAGTTGGGCTGTATCACTCCTGTCAACACTCTCGTTCATAGTGACTGAAAAATACTTAAACTTTTTAAGACGTCCATCGAGTTGATTGGTTAAATTAGAAGAAATCGCTTCAAATCTTTTTGTGACCGTTCTACGTGAGAGCCCTAAAGATTCGAAATCTTTTACCTTTTCTGGGCATAATACTTTTCCAATGCTAATTAACGCATCCTTAATAAATTCTCCTTCAGAAAACGGCTTGTTGCTTTTTGCTTTATTATAGGCAACAATGTGACCAGCTAACGTGGAGGATCGCTGAACACTTCTTTGATTTTCAAAAAAAAAAAAAACATTTGCTGACTAGATATTTTTCTTTTCAATTCCTCTGAATGAACTTTCTTGACTTCATCTGTCATTTTATAGTACTTCGACCCAAGATGTTTTGAATTAAAGTGCCTAGCGAGATTATAATCTTTTAGTACAGCTACCGCTTCTTGGCAGATAAGACAAATAGGTTTTTGGTTATATTCCATAAAGAAGTACTTCCATGTCCACTCTTCTTCAAATACTCGACATTCCGTATCAATTTTTCTCTTTCTATTTTCGATTGACATTTATGGGGGTGAAAAACTTAAGACTATTTTACTATTGCTTTTATATTTACAATACACTTTATTTTTTTAATTATACAAATAAAACTGTACGTTGGCTACTTTATAATTATACTTCACAATTTATTCTTTACGTCACGAGATTTACAGTTTTACTGAGTGCTGATTAATCCATCGCTGGCCCTTTTATATTTGTTGTGCATGTTGTCTCGAATATTCAAGAATCTTCTAGATCTCACATAAAATAGTTGTTGTTATGTTATACGTTCAGTTTTCTATATTAGTTGTTAGTGTTTTATGATGTTCATGTTTCTTGTTGGAATATTGCATCAGAAAGTTGTTGTTGTCTTGTGTGTACAATATTTCCCAAAAAACTACGCAGTTTGGACACAATATAATATGAAAACATCGCATTTTTTGCTAAAAATGGTCAATTTATATCTTTTATTAAAAATAATGTAAATTTATTTTTTGGGCATAATTTTTTAATAGGCGATTAAGTTTTTTTTTTTAAAAACACTCGGCGGGCCGGATGGAAACCTCTCGCGGGCCGGATGTGGCCTGCGGGCCGTAGTTCGCCCATCACTGCTTTAGAGAATCAATAGAGTTGGATATCCTACCGTCCTCAATAGGCCTAACGTACAGGGCAATTTTTATGCGGTGGAGCAACTCTAAAATAGACTTTGGGGCACATGAGAGTTATCTTCCATTTTTGGATGGATATAGAAGGTATGAATAGTACGAAAATCGGATGGAGTGAAATATCTCTTACACCGTTATAGAAAACTGAGGTACTTGAAAGCTTCTTTAGAAACCTGAAAAATCTGCTTAGTCCATCGAACACCGCACTGATCTCCAAGAACATCAAGAGCTATCGATTCCGTAATACCTATATCAACCATAGTTACAGGGGCAGCACCATTATTGCACACAGATCTATGCGTAAGCATGCAACATTGTATCTTACGGGTAATAAAATCGAGTCTAGTCACGCGACCCCATTCTTAGATTATCGGGAGATCGTGATTGAGCGTATCATTCATGTTTCGCCTTTTGGTACCCACCGCCACCTGGTTCGATCTATTGCCAAATGAATACGAATGACAAATGGTGTTGTCATCTGCGAAAGAGTAAATGGGCTTGAAAGTTTAATAAAGAAGGTCATTTAGAAAAATAAGATATACGAGTAGGCGAAAGAGCAGAGCCTTGCGGTACCCCTGAATTAAAGTTGAGCTCGTCGAATAAAATCCCATCTATAACAACTTGTGTATAGTGCGATTCCTGAAAAAACTGGATATAAATCTGTAGAAATTATCACCGACTGCAAAAGCAACTAGTTTTGACATAAGTGCATTAGGCCATAGTTTATCAAACGCCTTAGGATTATCTAGAGCTACCACCTAACTTTCTCTGAAATGATGTATGGAAAGCCAGTAGATTACCCGTCGAGCGACCCCTACGATAACAATACTGTCGGTCGCTTAGTAAGCCGTTGGACTCTAGGTACCTCTCAAACTGAAAGTTAATCATACTGCCATCACTTTAGAAAATGCAGAACAAATTGCAATTGGGCGGTAATTTGGAGATTGGCGTTACATTAGCAGCCTTCCAAAATCTTGAAAGCAAATTAGTAGTGCGACGTACAATAGCAACGTACAATGCTTAACAGTTCCAAAATAATTGTGAAAGAATGTCAGCTCAATTCTTTATGTTTAGGTGCCTCTGTAGGCTAGCAGGTAGTGTACCAGCTTATCAGTATGGGGGTCGTGGGTTCGATTCCCAACGAAGGCTTTGGTTTTTTTCATTACAAAAATAAAAATTGGCTGTCGCTGGGGCTTCTCAGCGATGAAGGCATCGTCACTGGTCGCTGTGCTGTCTTATATACGGCAGTTGATTTCCGTAACTATCCTTCTGCTTTCACCACCTGTTTCATCTCTCCTCTATCCCTTTCCTAAAGAAGGTAGCACGGTACTTAACTAAATAGGCATTGTTGCCTAAAGTGCTACTTCTCGTTTTACAAAAAAAAAAAAAAAAAAAAACAAAAAAAAATATGTTTAAAGATTTGATAGGCCTAACCTAACCTCAAATTTGTAAACTCGATATTTTGTTGTGTAAGTTCCCTTAAAGTCACTGTCACCATTTTTTTTTTCAATAATAGGCTCAGAATTCGATATTACGTTTTCTATTAAATTTTTATCACTTAAAATTTATTACGTCAATGGGTAGCTGGCTACAAATACATAGATGGCTGACATTGTGACTACGTAGGTAGACACGACAATTATGGGATAAATACCTAGACTAGAAATACTGCCTCACCGATACGTGATAGAACGTGGCTTGATAATGATGTATTCACATCGAAAACGCTCGACATGTGCGAAAAAAAACCGCCAGCGAAGACCCAACATATAGAAGGAATTGAGAAGAGTATTTCATTCACGGGCGGAACAAACCCAAAAAATTTAGTACCAAAAACATATTTGCTTGCTGTCATTTTCAGCAGGAAATTGACAATTTTTTCTATTAATTATTTTTTCTATAGCCAGCGGCGGAAGTTTCTGTGGCGGCCACCGTTGCCGTATAACTTTATAAGCTCAGCGTTCTTGTTATTGATGTTAACAACTACTCTCAGCTGATTTGCCCTTGTCAATGTTTACAACAGTAGTTTGCCATAATTCTGAGTCTAGCAAGTGAAATGTAACATTTTTTGCTTGGATTGTTATAACTGAAAAGTTAGCTGGAAAAATATTTCTAAATTTGAAATGTCACTTTGCCAGAAAACGATTCTACGCTACGGAAACGATAATTTAAACATTTAAGCCTAATTTTAACGACATTTACAGAATGTCAAGGGATGAAATAAATAAAATGGAAAGATGAAAACATAAAAATGCAACATTTACATTTTATGTATTGTATGTACATATGCATGATTATACGAATTTGTGATAATTCAAAATGATTTTAAGAATATACATTAATACTTACAAATAAATATCAAATGTTTTCATTAAATTGTTAATTTGAATCAATAGTTACCTGCAAGAAAAAGAAAGAAAAATCTTTGAAATATTTTGTTATAAAAAAAAATATTATAAATGAAAGATAAAACTTAAAACTCAAGTCTGTATCATAAATAACTTAAAGCAGTGAAAATTATCACCTCTTATTTTAATGTAAAGAATAACATACTCCAATAGGAACTTATGGAAATCGGCACAGTCATGTACCAGGTAGTAGCCGTGGCAAATTAATTTTATTTCGCTGTAGCTCGAAATAAATTACGAATATTACATTTTATTCTGCAAATATCTATTATCGAGTGTTTTAAGTTGGCAACACTTTTTAACTGGCAGCCATTTTGTGGGCTGTCAAATGATTTATCTTTTGGCTTGGATTGGCATTTCAGCATGAATTGACTGCCATTTTAATGTTAGGGATTATTTTTACCGTTGCCGCCATTTTGGTCAAGAATTACTCCTCTCAGCGCCACTGGTTTCAACGGTTAGACTGGAGAGATTTCTGTCCAGCTCTGGGGTGAGTGTTTTCAGGGGGTACCCCCCGGGGGCACATATATATGGTCTTTGGAGATAGCAACAACTTAGACCTGTGCAACTGGGGGAAAAGGGGAGCCCAGTTCCCTGAAGTCAGCAGGGGTACAACTGGAAACTCAACTTTATTTCCATGGGAATCAGTACGCCGCAGAGTTCGATATTTGTCTCTTTAGACACTTAACTGTTCTCTGGCTGATTATTGAGGTTGGCCCTATATGGGAGTATCGTGGTGGTTGTGGTTTCGCGGCCCTAAAACAGTATAATGGTTATTATGGTAGCCAGGATCATCTCACTGTTAATGGTACCCTAAGTGAATGATCCAGTCCAGTGAGCATGCTAGACATGTGTTCTGAAGAGGAGTTGGAAAGTCTGCAGCCCTGCTCTGGAATTATCGATGTTGCAACTAGAAAGTTCTGTTGAATAGAATTATTGCTTCGGCTTCCTAGGACGAGCATGACGTTCCAAATTATGCAGTGGTTTTTTCCACCATCTGATTAAGGCTTCATGGCCAGGCTCAGATGTAAATCTAATCACACAGTTGTTTTCAGGGGGTCCCCCCGAGGGTACATTTATCGGTTTTTATAGAATACTTGACCATCTAGACCTGTGCTGCTGGGGATATAAGGTAGCCCAGTCTCCTGAAGGCAGCAGGGGTCCACTGGAAGCTCCACGTTATTTCCACGGGAATCAGCCAGCCCCAGAGTTTCCGCTAATTGTCACTTTAGACTTTTAGCTGTTGCTCTGTCTGATTATTGAGGTTGACCCTTCGGGAGTATCGTGGTGGTTGTGGTTTCGCGGCCCCATACAAGTATTGTTTTATGGTGGCCAGGATCATCTCACCTTTAAGAACACCTACCTGGTGAATGATCCAGATCCAGTGAGCATGCTAGTCATGTGTTCCTGAACCAGGAGTTCGATAGTCTCCAGCTCTTCAGCAAGGAGTAGTGGTTTGCAGCCCTGCTCTGGAACCGTTGAAATTGCAACTAGGAAAGACCTGTTGCTAAAATTATTCCCCGGCTTACTAGGGCGTGACTGACGTTGCTTTTCATACCCAGTGGTTTGACCACTATCTGATTAAGGCTTACGGCCAGGTGAAGATGTAAATCTTATCACGAAATGTGTTCAGGGGGTTCAAACCCTTTCTCGCCAGTCTCGAATTCCAGCACCAAAAAAGTATGTACAAACTCAACAAACTATATTAATCACAATATATGAAAATATCACTATAATTAAAATAAAGTGATAAGTAGGTGTTATTAAAGGTGAAATGAACCCGGCCACCATAGAACCATAGACTGATATGGGGCCGCGAAACCACAACCACCACGATACTCCCATATAGGGGTCAACCTCAATAATCAGTCAGAGAACAGTGAAGTGTATAAAGAGACAAATAACGGAACTCTGCGGGTCACTGATTCCCGTGGAAATAAAGTGGAGTTTCCAGTTGTACCCCTGCTGACTTCAGCGGATTGGGCTCCCCCAGTTGCACAGGTCTAAGTTGTTGCTATCTCCAAAGACCATATATATTGGCCCCCGGGGGGTAGGCAGCTCGTGCCACAGAGTGTGATTTGTTTTACATCCGCACCGGGCTATGTAGCCTTAATCAGATGGTGGAAAACCACTATAGTATAATTTGGAACGTCATACATGCATCCTAGATAGCCGAAGGCATAACGCTAAGCAAAAAAATCACCTAGTTGCAACTTTAATGATTCCAGGACAGGGCTGCAAATCATCACACCTTGCTAAAGTGTTGGAGACTTTCTAACTCCTGTCCAGAACACATGTCAAGCATGCTCACTGGACTGGATCACTCACTTTGCGTGAAATGATCCTGGCCAGCATAATTTTCATATTTCCCTTATGGGGCCGCAAAACCACAACCACCACGATACTCCCATATAGGGGCCAACCTCAATGATCAGTCAGAGAACTATTAAATGTCTAAAGAGACAAATAATGAACTCTGCGGCTCACTGATCCCCGTGGAAATAAAGTAGAGTTTCCAGTGGTCTCCCTGTCTGACTTTAGGGGACTGGGCTTCCTTTTTCCCCAGTTGCACTGTGTCTAGATAGTAAAATATTTTATAAAGACCATATTTATTGCCCCCGGCGGGACAGCAGCTCGTGCCACAATTGAATTATTGAAAGAAATGTTTCGCATAATTTCATGCTTCTCGTACTCGTGAATTGAACTCCAAAACCGTGGAATTTAAATTCGCTAGACTATTTTCTGTGGGGAAATGTCAAGTGGCTATTCTATGCCGGTAAGTACGAAACAATTGGCCTATTAACGATGTATGGCTACAAGATGTGTACAATTGGAAAATTCGAAAATTGGACCTTCTAGCCAGCCGTGGGGGTTATATGCCAAAAGTTTATCTTTCGAATAAAGTAAATTTTATGTCAATTTAAAAGACTCATTTTTGCTTCATTCCATTTCAAAGTTCGATACCTCTGTAAACGTTAACGTTAGGAGTAATAAACTGCAATAAAAACTGATAACGATGTATCTTATAAAAGGTGTGTTACTTTGTTTTACCACCATTTTGGTCCTGACGGTTCATATTTGCCAGTCGTGAAGTAGACACATGGCAAATTTATTATGGAAAAATTGTTAAAAAATTTTATTAAAATCAATCATCGATTACTGTGGCGATGAGAAAGTTACGTGAAATCTTTGAGACACACAACGTGTCAATAAAACGCACTATTTATTGGGTAGTGAATGATTTCGAAGAAAGGGGTTCTACGCCCCAGCATTAACTGCAACGTCGTGCAAGAGAAGCTGAAAACATTGCTGCTGCTCGAGCAATCCATCAACCTCAATTCGACACCGTACTCAGGAGCTTGGTCTTCAAAGAATAACTTTGGCCACAATTTTGCACAAGGATTTGTATTTGTTTTTATATACGATTCAGTTGATACAAGAGCTTCTTCCACAAGACCATTTACGCCGCCGTTTATATGCCAATAGGATGTTACAGCTCCTAATTCTAATTTTAATAATAGACTTAAGTGAAAGCTCTTTTTTGTGCCTTGTAATCAGGTTCCTTCTGATACCGCTGTGCTTAATTTAATCACTAAAATCGAGGCTCACGGCATTGTTGCTGAAAGCAGATTGAAACAATACGTTTTACAGGCTGTAGTGATGCAAACGTAGCCGTCATACACCACAGTGTTGATTATGCTCGCCAATGACAAACCCGATTTTCATGAAAACATCATAATGAGTGACGAGGCACATTTTCATTTGAATGAAAGTGTGAATAAACAGAATAGTCGTTTCTAGGGAATGGGAAATCCTCAAATTATTCAACAGTCAGCTTTGCATTCATTGGCAGGAGGAATCATTAGAGTTTACTGCTTTGAAAATAAAAATCGCGTATCGGTATCGTGATATGATTGAAAACTGTTTTAACGTCACAACTGCATGCTTCATTAACATGTGGTATTAATAAGACAGTGCCAAATCGCATATAGTCAGCATTACAATGGATTTATCGCAAGATCTCTTTCTGCAACAAGTTACTTCAAGAAATGGTGATGTTGATTGGCCTCCACGGTCGCCTGATTTGACTGCTCCGAACAAGGTTTATGTAAACAAACCAGAAATCTATCAATAGGACTCGCATATGTGAGGATAACAGAGACGGACATTTATCTGATATTATAATCCACACATAATTGCCGACATTAAATAAAACATTTATCAATATAAGATCCAGTTTATTTCATTTAATAAAAAATTATAAACAAACAAAGTAGTATACCCTCCCCGACGACACCCTGTGTTTTCTATAAAAAATGAATACAAAAGAAGAAGAAAAATCCACATATGTATACTGTTCATTATTTATAAAACTTTTTAAAAAGTATCAATTATATTTCATTTGCATTAATAATAAAGTAAAATTTTGATTGGATACAATTTCCTTTTGTTTGTTATTTTGTTCACTTCTCTAAAGACTTTTTTCCCATTTCAGTATAATTTGTTATAATTTAATCCCCCAAACAATGAAGCAGTGAAATGAAATGTAAGTATACACAATCGCCGAAAAAAACATACAAACACTCCTTCTTCATATAAAAGATGTTCAAAATTCAAGTGGGTGTGTATTGTGTTGCATGTTGAAGTTGGCACCCACTTAAAATTAACAAAACCAACAGCAACAATAGAATGTGATATGAACAATAACAACAACACAATTCACAATTCAAATTGAATGAATGAATGAATGAATAAAAATAAAAATGTATAACATGAATGAATTTGATTTTCCCACTTCTCTTAAATAATTTTCTTTTTCAAGGAAATAGAAATTGAAAAAAAGAAATAGAAAAAAAAACAATAAAAAAGTTTATACACAACAACAAAAACAACAACAATAGTTTTAAAGTAATACCGCTATTTAAAAAGCAATATGTCAGCCATTAGTTATTAAGGTTTATGCTGTTGTTGTAGTTGTTTATTTTATTGTAGCAAAAAAGTGCTGTCAAGTAAAAGCGTTTTTTATTTCATTTTTTGTGTATGATAAAGTTACCAGATCAATTTAATTTTGCAATCAAATTACATTTTCATATTTTAATGTTTGATTTTAAATAAAAGTACGTCAATAGTACGTCAGAAAAACTGAATGAATTAAGCGAGTATACAGCGATGTGAATGATCGGTCGACTACAATTCCTGTACCAGTTGATATTTTGAAGCCTTCAAAGTCAAATTCTTACACAAAATTCGCCATGTGGTGGTTTGGTTTACGCCCAGTTGTTGAAAACAGAATTAACAAATTTGGATCTGCTTCAACACTGTGGCTCACAGCTGCGTTATTTTCAGTTGAAAAACCGGGTCAAACACGCACTGGTGTTCGCACATTTTGTCGACTCAAATTTAACCACCAAATTCTTAATAGCGGTGTCAGAATCACCATTTTTTCATAGTGGATTTCAATTATTTTAAGGTGATTTTTGTGCGAAATTGAATTCATTGTAATAATTGCCGATGCATCTATTTACTACGAATACGTCAGGAAACTAAATGTCAAAACTAAAGAGTGTTTTTTTAAGCCCGATAGAACTTGAAATTGTAAAAAATAACACAAAAAATTAAATTGTAATCAAAATTTCTTTTTTATTCGAAGGATCAATACGTGACATTAACATTTGAAAATGATTTCGGGCATATGGGCACCGCGGCTGTTCTTGACGAAGCGCATTCTGGACGTCCAATTTTGGGCCACTTTTTTGAGCACTGCTGGGCGTATGTCACGAATAACACGAACAATGCTGTCCTCCAAGGCGTCAATTGTTGCTGGTTTATCAGCATAAACCAGTGACTTCACGTAGCCCCACAGGAAATAGCCGAGTGGTGTCAAATCGCACGACCTTGGTCCATTTTTCGAAATCAACTTATCGCTAAATTTTGATTTCAATAAGTCGATGGTTGCGTTCGCTGTATGGCACGTAGCGCCATCCTGTTGAAACCACATCTCGTCCGGATCAATGTCATCCATATTTTCAAACAAAAAATCATTGATCATGGTGCGGTAGCGATCTCCATTGACCGTAACGCGAGCTCCGGCCTCATTTTTGAAGAAATAAGGTCCGATGATGCCACCAGCGTGAAAACCGCACCAAACGGTGCATTTTTCTGGATGTAATGGAGTCTGTAGGGTCTGTTGTGGATTGGTCTCACTCTATATGCGGCAATTTTGCTTGTTAACAAACCCGTTAAGCCAAAAATGCGCCTCATTGCTGAACACAATTTTGTGATAAAAGGTCAGTTGCCAACTGCTCTAGAGCCCAATCGGCATATAATGGTCTCGTGGCTTCAATTCCTGCACCAGCTGGATCTTATACGGGTGTAGGCCGAGATCTTTGCGCAAAATTTTCCACGTAGTGGACGGACAGAGCCCCAATTCCTGCGAGCGACGACGAATTGATAAATTTGGATCTTCTTCCACACCTTCGTTTACAGCGGCGATATTCTCTTCAGTACGCACATTCCTTCGACGTGTTTGTGTTATTGCGTCCTCTAGAGAGTATGTGGTACGAAATCTATCGACAGTTCGACTAATGGCTTGTTCAGATGCACGATTATGTACGCCATAAAAATGACGAAGTCGTCTATAAGTTGCGCGAATCGACGACTGATTTTCAAAGTAAATTTGGATAATTTCGTAGCGTTGTTCAAGCGAGAGTCTATTCATGATGATTTGTCAGATTATACTGAAACAAATAAAAAAATGTTTCATCAAAATTTCATTTTTTGTGGTTATTTTTACAATTTAAAGTTCTATCTAGCTTAAAAAAACACCTTTTATTATGGTGTTGAAAAACAAACTTCTTGTTGAAAAATCCGATATTTTGAAATAATATATTAATCAGTTCCACATTTTAATAAAAAAACTACAGCAACAACAGATGTAAACTACGTTAATCCTTTCATTTGTGGTCAGTTTCAACAATGAAAAGTTTTATTTGAACCAGAGAACAAGAGAACTGCGCTTATGTGAATGATAAAACCATTATGAAACGAGGATTCATCATTGACTGTAGTATATGTTCTTTAGCTTAGCAGATGAGCCTTAAAATGACATTCATGTTGGGGAATGAATTTATGTTTATTGCAGAAAATAAAGCGTACATGGATTAACCTCTACAGAGTATCTTTGGCAAATGGTATGATTCGAGCTATGACGATTGGACTATATAAACTAACGCACATGCAGGCTCATTGGAGCTGCACCAAAACAGGGGGCAAGTCGGTACTTGTTTTAAGTCGAATTATAGATGAACTAGCAAGATGACCTTTTCTACTTTTGAATCTTTTTTGGCGTAGACGAAATAGACTATATTAATAGGCAGTGCCTTGAAGAAACTCAGATCGCAGTGCGTACTGTGTTGGGAATATACAACAATTGTTGGCTTTGAACTGATAATTGCAGTCAATTGCATATTGGATATGAATCAACGCAACACATGGTGATAAAAAAAGTAAATCGGAAATTATCAACCGATGGCCAGAAATCATTTGTTTAAATTGAACCCAATTAAGTAATAGCGTAAGGAGGGTCGTTGGTAGAACTTCGATCCCACCATTTAACAATGTGAGAAAGTTTACAAAGAACATATGCTGCACAATAACAAGTAATCAGTGAAATGATTGATGTCAGTTTATAATGTTTTAATCACCACTGTTTTCGTTTAACCTAAACCGCACTGAAATAATATTTTTAAAAGAAGAGAAAACCAGATAGTGGAAACAACACATGTGCCTGCTGTTACTTTAATAGCACAATTTCGCTTTTTGCGGCCTGAGTAAACTCTACTCGTGCTACATTCTTTAAGGAAAGGAATGGAGAAGAGATAAGACAGGTGGTGAAAAAGCAAAAGGATAGTTACGCAGCCTTCAAGCACCCCTAGATTGGTAGAGTAGCCTGCCGGAGCAGCTTTCATTTCTAGAAGGCCCATGTTATCGGATATTTAGGTGCCCTTATAGGCTAGTAGGTAGTGTACTAGTTTATTAGTTTGGGGATTGTAGGTTCGATTCCCAACAAAGACCTTGGCTGTTTTCACTACCACTTTATTGCCGATATAAGGCTGCAGCTGTTAGAAAAGTCATTGAAAGTTGAATCTCCAGATGGGACAACGTCCCAGCCAGCAGTAAGAGTCATATGCTAGAATTTATACTCAAAATATAATGTCAGAAGATTATTTTTCGAATAAAGTAAATGTCATGTCAATTTTAAAAATTCATTAAGTTGTATTGTTTTTCACCCCAGTACCATCCATCCCATCACCTCGAATCACTCCCCCCAACATAAACTAGCAGCATTTAGACATATAATACACAGACTTAAGATAATCTCACTTACTCCAGATAATTATAACAAAGCACGCAACACAATTTTTACACTATAGCTAAAAATAATGGCTACAAACTTCTTAGACAATACAACACTAAAAACAGGAATAAATAAGACAAAGAGACAACTGATACAACACGACGGCACACTTTTACTAACACATGACCAGAAATATATGGACTAACTAAACTTTAAAATAAAAAGATTTACCTACAGCATTAAAAACGGGCGACACTATGAGACATAATCTCTGGTCATCGACAAATTCAGTTTCCAGCGGAGTATATAGACTAATTTGTACCTATAAGCGTAATTACATATATAGTATACATACGCTCATACAAACGAAAAAGAAAAAGACTCTAACTTTGCAGTAAACCTTGACACTCACGGACATACACTAAGGTAATCAGATGAATGTATGATAAAGGACGAAGACTAGACATTCTTGAAAACATGGAAATCTACAAAACAAAAACTTTTAGCAGTGACGTTGTATACAAGCGCGTAAACACGACCTCAGATATAATTTTCACATCATTAAAACTACTCATACCCTCAAACAAACGGAAAACTTCCTCAGACGGACACACGTACCTAGATAACAATAAAAGATGGGAATATTGAAAATTAGTCTTTCATAAAGGGCTAGATGGCTAACATTCTATCTACATGAATAGATACGACCTTAATAAAAGAAAAACCTAAGCCCGAACACTGACTCACCAGTATAGATTAGAACACGGCTTGAAAACTATATTTTCACATCGGTACCGCTCGCTGTTCATACCGAACAAACAGCCAGAGGAGACAGAAAAGAATGACAACAAAAGAAAAATTATTTAAATTTTTAGAAATATAAAAGAAAAATTTATTAAAAATCTTTTCTATCTCAATTTTGGTATTAACGCCCGTTTAACGTCAATATTAAAAAAATAATTAAAAACAAAAGAAACACCTTATGTGACAACGTTTTAAAATTCACTTAAAAGAAATACAAATTGATATGTTTCTAAGAAATCTTATGAAAACACAATACAAATGTTATATTAAAATTCCACGAACTAAATTTCACAATGAGAAAGTAAAAATAACTAACATAGAACAAGAATACACAATCAAACAAACACCTACAAGGAATAATAACAACAACAACAACAACTATATATGATGGATGACGTTATAATCGAGCTATCTATTTCGATTTCGGTATAAACGCAAAGTCAACCTCATTATTAAAAATAATCAAAAACAAAATAAAAACACCTCATTTGGCAACATTTTAAAATTTACTAAAAAGAAGTACTTCTAAGGTCTCCGACTTCAATATTTGTTTTCTTCAAATGCTTTATAAAAATAAACACTTTAATAAATTTTTAAATTTATATATTGTTACAAAGATGCTAAGTTAAAGTTATAAAAAAAATAGTGATAGAACAAAACAAGTAAAGTGAAATGACCTATTGTGGCTGTGTACAAATTAAGAAGTTACTAATAAATCTCATAAATAAAATACAAATGCTATATTAAAATTTCACGAACTAAATTTCTCAATGAGAACATAAAAACAACTGACATAGAACAAGGAGACACACAATCAAATAAACACCTTAACGGAATAATGATAGCAACAGCAATATGTGATAACGTTATAACTGCTATAGCTATTTCAAACAGAATACAAAAGCTACCTCGTGAATATATGATAACGCCGTTTGAGTGTAGACGTTGTCAAGCGAAGACATAACAGTGGTAAAGCAGTCGAAGTGTGAACGTTGTCGAGTGAAGACACAACAATTGATAAAGTAGTTTAAATCTGAAATTTGTGGATTAAGCAGCAACTTTAAGTTGTTCTTTGAAGACCAAGCTCCTGAGCACGGCGTCGAATTGAGGTTGATGGATTGTTTTGAACACTTTCTTAAGCAGCGTAATGTTTTCACCCGGTCTTGCAGTACGCTGTGGTCCATGCTTGGGCCTATCACCTATTTCTTCAGACCCTCTTTCTACGAAATCATTCACTACACGATAAATAGTACGTGTTGTTGGCACGTTGTTTCTCCCAAAAACTTTACTTAGTTTTTTTCATCGTCACAATAATGGATGATTGGTTTTGGTTGTGATTGGTTTTTTTGGTTGATTGGTTTTTTGATTGGTTTTAAAATGTTTTAACGATTAAAACACGTTGGTTTCTCGAATATTTTGCCATAATCAATTTGCCACGGCTGTCATATGAAATGTGAACACTAATGTTTACCAAAATGGCGGCAAAACAAAGTAATATACCTTTCCGGCAGACATCCGAGCATTAAAATTAGAAAATTATTTCGGGCAAAAGAAAAGCATGGCACTTCTTAATAAAATGCATTCTGGCCGGTCAATTTCTTTACCTAAACACACCACCCAAAGATGTGGCGAAACATTAAAAATTAAAAAATAAAATTTATTTAATTTTTTTCTAAAGACCTTGTTTGTCTTGAAAATATTATTTATAAAAAGAATAAAAAATAAATGTTAAACAAATACCAATTTAAAAACAATTAAATATTAATTAACTACCAAACAAGTTTTACAAATATGACTATAAATATTTTTACCAATAAATAAATAAATAAAAAAAATAATTGTTTAAAAAAATTTTAATTGTAAATGAAAACTACAAATAACCTGTCTGTCTAGTGAGCATAAAAATGATTAATTTTAATTACAAGATTTTTATAAAATACATTAAATATTTATTAACATTAAGCAACACAGAAAGTAAAAATAATTTCACTTTTTTTTCTTCTTTCGACCACAACTATAACAACAACAACACGAACAACAAAAATTCATATTATAAAAATATAACGTTGGCCGCACAGTGGCACATTTTTTCTATAACTTTTGACTGGATGGAAATTTTTTACTGAAATTAAAATTGAGCCTTACTAAAGTTATATAAAGGGTTTTTCAATAAGAAGTTTGTTTTCTAAAGCAAAAAATTTTTATTAAGATGAGTCACATATTTATTGCATTACGGAGAGAAAAGCTCGGCAATTAATGAATAGAAAATTATACCTGGCAAATGTCCACCACGACCACGCTCACACACGTCGATTATTTCACCAAAGTTTTAAATGACTTGTCGTCAAAATGGCGGTCCTATTTCGTTAAACACATCACGGATTTTAATTTTTAAGGCTGAAATCGATTCAATTGGCTCCATATAGACTCTATCCTTAACATAACCCCGCAAAAAATAATCCAGTGGTGTTAAATCACACGATCTGGCTGGCCACTTAACTGCTGATTGTCGTGAAATTATGCGATAGACTGTGTGACATATGGCACCGACAAGTTAAAACCACATGTCAGGTAGATATCCCGTCGTCAATCATAGGCCAAAATTGATTTGTTAGCTTCTTGCGATAACGTGATCCATTGACCGTTACCGCATTTGCAGCCCAGTCATTTCTTTAGACCACATAGCGCACCATACAGTGACACGTTGAGGATGCAAAAGCCTTTCCCTATAATCGCTCTAGAATTTTCAGAAGCCCAAATGCGGAAATTTTGCTTATGCTGACATACCCTGACAAGTTCCCCCCGGGGGCACATGATAGTCTTTTTGGATCCTACTTCTTCCATCTAGACTGGTGTCTTGCGGGGTAAAAGGGAACCCAGACCCCTTCAAGGCTAGTAGGAGCCACCTGGACAATCCACTATATTTCCACGGGAATCAGTGAGCTCACAGAGTTCGCAATTATCTCTTTAGACATTTAGCTGTTATCTGGCTGGTTATTGAGGTTGGCCCCTATATGGGAGTATCGTAGTGGTTGTGGTTTCGAGACCCTCGTAAGAGTTTGTGGGTCGGATCATTCACAATGAACACAATGAATGGTTCAGGTCCAGTGAGTATGAATGCCGTTGTGTACTTATTTATATTAAGCTTCATGCATTCTGGACCAGGAGTTGGAAAGTCTCCAACTCTTTAGCAAGGAGTGAAGGTTGCGGCCCACTTCGGGCTTTCGAAATTCCTACTAGAAGTGACCGGAGGATATACGTATTCGATGGCCTCCTAGGGCGTGAATGACGTTTGCAAATCATTCAAAGTGGTTTGACCACCATCTGATTACGACTACCTAGTCGGTGCAGATGTACATAAATCAAATCACATCAATACCCTGACAAATGAAAGTGAGCTTCGTCTAACAAAAAAAATATATGATCTTTTCAGAAAAACCAGCCGGCAGTTCTTGAATGAATTGAGCAAATCTACGGCGATGTTAAATGCTCAATCGGCTTCAATTCTTCAACTAGTTGAACCTTGTAAGGCTTCAAAGTCAAATGCCTACGCAAAATCCCCGATGTGCCGGTTTTGAATAACCCCAATTATAGAGAATGTCGAGAAATTAACAAATTTGAATTTGCTTCAACACAGTGACTAAAGGTTGCGTAGTTTTCGGTTGAACGACCCGGTCGAAAACGCACTGGTGTTCGCACATTTTGTATCGAACGCGCCGACTTAAATTTAACCACCAAATTCTTAATAGCGGTATCAGAACCACCATTTTTTCATAGTGGATTTTACTTATTTTAATGCGATTTTTGTGCAAAATCGAATTCATTGTAACAATTGCCGATGCATCTATTTACTACGAATGCGTTAAGAAACTAAATGTCAAAACTATCATGGTGCTGGTGTTGCCACACAATTGAAAAACAAACTTCTTGTTGAAAAATCCGATATTTTGAAATAATATATTAATCAGTTTCACATTTTAATGAAAAAACTACAGCAACAACAGATGTAAACTACGTTAATCCTCTCATTTGTGGTCAGTTTCAAGAAAGAAAAGTTTTATTTGAACAAGAGAACGGCGTCTATGTGAATAATAAAACCAGGATTCATCATTAACTGTAGTATATGTTCTTTAGCTTAGCAGATGAGCCTTAAAATGCCATTCATGTTGGGAAATGAACTTATGTATATTGCAGAAAATTAAGCGTACATGGATTAACCACTACAGAGTATCTTTGGCAAATGGTATGATTCGAGCTATGACGATTGGACTATATAAACTAACGCACCTGCAGGCTCATTGGAGCTGCACCAAAACAGGGGGAAAGTCGGTACTTGTTTCAAGTCGAAGTAAAGATGAACTAGCAAGATGACTTTTTCTACTTTTGAATCCTTTTTGGCTTAAATGAAAGTGACAATAGATTATATTAACAGGCAGTGCCTTGGGGAAACTCAGATCGCAGTGCGTACTGCTTTGAACTGATAATTGCAGTCAATTGCATGTTGGATATGAATCAACGCAACACATTGTGATAAAAAAGGAAATCGGAAATTATCAACCGATGGCGAGAAATCGACTCAAATTTAACGACCAAATTCTTAATATCGGTTTCAGAAAGACTAACTATATTGTCCAAAAATATCACGAATTTTACGAATTGTAACTTTAACACACTATTCACTATTTTCATAGTGAATTAAAATTATTTTAATGCGATTTTCGTGCGAAATTGAATTTATTGTAACAATTGACAGTGCATCTACAATGAATACGCCAAAATACTAAATGTCAAAAATTTGAAATATATGTAACAGATGCAATAGTTCTAGGATCCGAAAAATGTGTTCTTGCTGTATTGCCGTCGTTTGTGCTTCCTTCTCCTTGTTTTGGCTAAGCGATCAGTAAGTCCAATTTTAAATATCGTTCTTGTACGCCCTTTGCCTGTGTGTTCCATAAATCGAACTTTACCATAGAGAGTGTGGTGCAAGCCAAACTCATAGACTTCTTTGAATGTAGTGTCTTCAGTTGGAAGTTGATTTAATTGCCTTGCAGTTGTTTTTTTTTTTTTTTTTGTTTGTTTTTTTTTTTTGCAAATAACGCAGTTCGTAATGACTTTGCTTCAGTGAAAGTCCTTAAATATACGCCTTGCAAACGGTAAAACCCTTGTAGCTCGTAGACTCGCAACATAACATAATAACCTAAACGTAACAATAAATAACCTGTGCTTATGTTTATTTCTTTGATTAACTTTTTGTTATATTGAGTTCTTTTATTGCAAATAATAACACAACACTTTAGAGTTTCAAACTAAATTACACGATTTTTTTCGCGTTTATACACACAAAAATACACCATGGCAACTTTACCACTGTAAAGCCAAAAATATGCTTTCTTGTCTTTACTCAACGATGTTTCAACTTGAACTGACTTATTGTCCAGCAGATGGTGTTGATATATATGTTTTAAGCGGTTCTCTCTGTAACATCAGATATTGTTATGATCATTTAGTGTAGACGCCTATTTTTCTGCGTGTTTTTTTATTGTTGTTGTGTTAGTTGTTTTTGTTTTCTGTTGTTTCGTGGAATTTTTTATGACCATGAGTTGTTGTCGTGTATGCGTAAGAATTTTAAAAAACTATGCAATTTGTAAAAGTCACAATAGGTCATTTCGTTTACTTTTTTTTGCTGCTAACTATTTTCTCTTAAAACTGAAATAAAGCATCTTCTTAAGTTATTTTGTGAAATTTTTTATGGCTATGTGTTGTTGTCTTGTATGCCTAACATTTCTTAGAGACTGTGTAATTTTTAAAAGACACAATAGGCCATTTCGTATACTTTTTTTCTGGTAATTATTTTCTCTTAAAACTCAAACAATATGAGTTATACTACAACTTAGTATAACTCATATTACGAAGATTTTTGCTAAACTAAAGTTGCATTCCACTTAACATCGAGATTGGGGTATATTTTATACCTTTTTGGTAATCACCAGATCTGGAATTTGAACAATGAGAAGAGGAATAATCGAAGTAAAAACTTACATTTCTGTATTTCGAGATTTTTGTGTGTTTACTTTTATATTAAAAAAACGAAAATTAAATCGGTGACACAAATAAATTTTTTTAAAGAGTTTTCGTTGCGTTCTCGTGAAATGTGCCACTGTGAACCGGCCATAAATATTAACAACAAACAAAAAATAAATAAAAAATGTGTATTTTACTTCAAGCTAACATGACAGGCTAAATATGGGGTCTTTAAACTTTACAAAAACAAAACAAAAAAAAAATCAAAAGAAGAGATAAAAAAAGTATAAAATTTATTATTAAAAACTGAAATTTGCTTTTATTTCCAAGAAATATTGGGAACACTGCCAAGCGGACAACATTATTTCTAATAAAAGATATTTTTATGGAGGCATAGAACAATCAAAGTGATAAAATTACTGGTAGCACAATTTCAAAGCAAGCGAATTGCCGCCAGAAATTCACAGGCACAGTTTAATTCTTAAAAAGTTTAAAACCGATTCACCTAGAAAAGGAAAGAGTTCTTGCAGAACTTCAGTTTACGAATAGAAACTTGACCGGAGATAAATTTAAATTTAGCCAGCAGAGACTTAACCAATATTTTTTAACATCGTCAATTTTTAACTTAACAGCACACTGTTAAATAGTTAACAGAAATTGAAATTTTGACATTCGAAACGATATGTTTTCATTATTGAGAAAGTGGAGAATGGCAGGTATAGCAAATCGTAAAAAAATTGTGGTCCGTCCAGGGGATTATTTTGTGGACCCAGAACTGTATGCCGTCAAGTTGAAGGCAAATGTTGAAAAGGCAGGTAATAAATTTTGCTAAAACAGCAAATAGATTGTTGATAACGCCAGTTATCTTGGCGTGATAAAATGGGGAAAGTAGAGTATGAAAATTCACCAGAGACAAGAGATTTGATGGTGGCGAGGAAATTTGATATTGTGATAGTACATTTCGATTATCACTTGTCACACTATTTTAATATTTTACCCTTAGAGAGAATTTATATAGTTGGGTGATACTACCCCCGGGTGCACATAAATATGGTCTTTATAGAACTTCGACTATCTAAACACAGTGCAACTGGAAAAAAGGGAGCCCAGTCCCCTGAAGTCAGCAGGGGTACAACTGGAAACTCCACTTTATTTTCACGGGAATCAGCAAGCTTCAGAGTTCGTTATTTGTCTCTTTAGACATTTAACTGTTCTCTGACTGATTATTGAGGTTGGCCCTTTATGGGAGTATCGTGGTGGTTGTGGTTTCGGGGCCCCATATCAGGTTTATTGTTTAATATGGTGGCCAGGATCATTTCTCCGTTAACGACACGCTAGGTGAATGATCCAGTCAAGTGAGCATACTAGACATGTGGCCCAGAGTTCCGTTATTTGTCTCTTTAAACATTTAACTGTTTTCTGACTGATTATTGAGGTTGGCCCTTTATGGGAGTATCGTGGTGGTTGTGATTTCGCGGCCCTATAACAGTATAATGGTTATTATGGTAACCAGGATCATCTCACTGCTAATGACACGCTAAGTGAATGATCAAGTCCAGTGAGCATGCTGGACATGTGTTCTGGACAGGAGTTGGAAAGTCTCCAACTCTTAAGCAAGGAGTGATTATTTGCAGCCCAGCTTTGGAATCATCGAAGTTGCAACTAGAAAGTTCTGTCGCGTAGAATTATAGCTTCGGCTTCCTCGGACGAGCATGACGTTCCAAATTATGCAGTGCTTTGATCCACCATCTGATTAAGGCTTTATGGCCAGGCGCGGATGTAAATCGAATAACACAGTTGGGGTGATACTACCCCCCAGGGGCACATTTATGGTCTTTGTGGAGAATAACTATTTAGACCGGTGCAACTGGAGGAAAAAGCGAGCCCAGTCCCCTGAAGTCAGTAGGGGTACAACTAGAAGCTCCACGTAATTTCCAGGGGAATCAGTAAGCCCCAGAGTTCCGTTGTCTCTTTAGACATTTAACTGTTCTCTGGCTGATTATTGAGGTTGGCCCCTATATTGGAGTATCGTGGTGGTTGTGGTTTCGCGGCCCCATAACAGACAGGTCAGTTTTTACATGGTGGCCAGGATCATTTCACCGTTAATGACACGCTAGGTAAATGATACAGTCCAGTGAGCATGCTAGACATGTGTTCTGGACAGGAGTTCGAAAGTCTCCAGCTCTTAAGCAAGGAGTGATGATTTGCAGCCCAGCTTTGGAATCATCGAAGTTGCAACTAGAAAGTTCTGTCGCGTAGAATTATAGCTTCGGCTTCCTCGGACGAGCATGACGTTCCAAATTATGCAGCACTTTGGTCCACCATCTGATTAAGGCTTCATGGCCAGGTGCGGATGTAAATCGAATAACACAGTTGGGGTGGTACTGTAGATAAGCCCATTTACGACGCTTGCTATAGGGGGGGCCTACAGTATGTATGCTTAGTTATGCTATACACGGGAGTTAGACTAACTATTTGTCAATTTCATTATTTGCGATAACTTCCATGATGAAGGAGTTTTGGATGAGTGTTTTAAATAATTGCTCTTAAATTTTATGAAGGGGCGTTTTTTAAATTGACGTGAAATTAACTTTATTCGAATGATAATCTTCTCACTTTATAATTGAAATATGACTTTTGGCAAACGAGCATCGCAGCTGGCTCTGACGTAGTCTAATCTAGAGTTTTAATTTTTACAACATTTATAATTGTATAACGGCAATAGCGCGATGATGTTTCTTTTAAGTGGTCAATTGTTTTCGCCAACTTAACGACCCAAGTTCTCTAAAACAAATAACGATGAATAAGGAAAGAAAAGTAAGAAATCTTTGAGCGTTATGTGAAATTCTAACCAACCAACTGAAACGAAATTCATAAAAATTAAGTTTCAATTGATAAATACAACTTTAGTTATATTAAATCGGTATAAAAATGCTTAAAAACAGTTTGTAGCGCCTTAGCATTGTCACTTTTATTCCTTTAATGAACGTTTAGTTAATTAAGTTCTTTTATTGCAAAATAATAACACACAACACTTTTAAGTTTTCAGTTAAAATTAAATAACACGATTTATTTATTCAAGCTATTTACATATTCGCCTTCATGCACAAAAATGCATGATGGTATCTTTACCACTTTAACGCCGAAAAGCTGCAGTATTAAATTTAAGTCTTTACCCGACAACGTTTACACTTAAACTGCTTTATCAACTGTTGTGACTTCACTCGACAACGTTCACACTTAAACTTCTTTACCAACAGTTGTATCTTCAGTCGACAACGTTTACGCTTCAACTGCTTTATCAACTGTTGTGTCTTCACTCGACAACGTTCACACTTCAACTGCTTTATCAACTGTTGTGTCTTCGCTTGACAACGTTTACACTTAAATTGCGTGATCACATTCAAGAATTAGCTTCTATTCTCTGTTTGTAGTGCTTCTACCGTTCATTCAAATGCTCAATAATAATGTCATCACATATGGCTGTGGTTATCATTATTTAGTGTAGGTGTTTGCTTGGTTGTGGGTCTTCTTGTGCTGTTAGTTGTGTTTACTTTCTGACTGTTCAATGTAGTTCGTTGAATTTCAATGTATCATAATGTTTTTGTAATGTGTTTATAAGAATTCTGAGAAAATTCTTAATTTGTAAATAGACACAGTAGGTCATTTCACTTAATTTTTTTTTTTTTTAGCATATATATATATATAATAATTAATTTCGTTCAAAGTTAATTAAAATTAGAAATAAAACAAAAATTAGAATGTTTTATTTATTTCCTTAACATTTCACACAACTTTTTTAGAATACCATTTTATTATATAGGGTGTTTTATAGAGGTATTTTTGAATTTTTAAGTTGACATCAAATTTATTCGAAAAATAATCGTGTGGCATTGTAATTTAACAATGATTTTTGGCATATGACCGTCATGACTAGCTGACACGTAGTTTAATCTGGAGGTTTAATTTTCGATGACTTTTTCTAACATTTATGGAAAATGTTATGCTCCAAGTGGCCAATTGTTTCGTTTACAAATACCCACAGAAAATAGTCTAGCGGTGTTAAAACGCACCGATCTTGTAGGCCAATTCATGAGTCCGACACGTGAAACTATACGGAAACCAAACGTTTCCTTTACAAATCAATTCTGGCGCACATTAGAGCTGTTCAATGGATGAACGAAGAAGACTACAATCATGGCGCTCAGATATCGTACGAGAGCAATGATTACACCAGTCTGTAAATCACACTAAACAATCAAATTATCTGTATGTTAGACTGTCTCAGCATATAGTTGAACATTATCATCAGTCCAAATATGACAGTTTTGCTTTTTGACCACCTATGCGCAAGCAAGCATATGAGAGCTTTACCGCTAATTAAAATTCGGGATCAACAGCAAACTTGGTTTGAACTGCTGTTCAGACTTCAGTTGAAATCTCAAACCAAGCTAAACATAGATCACTTGACAACTGACAAAAATGGTCGCCAATTGAAAAAGTGTTACCAACTCAAACTTGGTAGCACTTTTGCAAGATTTGCAAGCATTGTTAGCAAAGAATAATTAGTTCTGTTAACGTCTTATTTTTTTCATTGGAAGAGTAACATTTTAACTTGCAATTAAATTAATATTAAAATGTTAAAGTGAAATGATCAAAATAAAGAAATCTCTACAGCAATGAATTAATTATTTGTGAGAAACAACAAACTGATTATTTTCCTTAACAAACTTTAGCGGTGTCATAGCAATAAAACTGCATTAACATTTAATCAGGTCTTTATATAAAATTTTTGATTTTTTTAATTTTTTTATAATGATTTCTAGTAACTGTTGCCGTTGAAAGAAAAAGAAATTTGCAAAAAGAAAAAAGAGATAAAAGTTGATATTATTTTTGTTTTAAAGTTAATTGCAGATACTTTCGTCAATTAAGGTGAAATTTAAGTCGTGATGTTCAAATTTATAGCAAACTTTTCTCACATTTTCTTTTGTGCAAAAAAGACAAAAAAAAGAAAAGAAAAAATAAAAGAAATGATAATAATTTTGTTGAAAGGAACAGAAAAAACTATTTGAATTAAAGTAAAGAAGCCAATTCATGTACATGTTTCCTTACACTGATAAGACAGATCTTAACCCAAATAGGAATAAGTACTCTAAAGAAGAAACCTTTTCACCGTTTTTACAATGGGTGGGCAAATTTGAGATTAGGAAGCAAATTATCTACCAAATTATTTAATATCAAAAACTAAACTGTTATCCTTTGATATTTTTTTTAGTAAAAACTTTGGGAAATTTTATAATTAGAAGTTTACGATTTCGAACAAAGGATTTTATAGGGAACATTTTCGATCAACACTGTATCTTTTCGTAAAATTTGAGTACGTTTTTCTTGAAATCAAGCTCGTGGCGTGTTCATGCAAACATAGCCGCTGTACAACAAAGTGTTAAGAATAAGTCTGGCACATCAACTCGTCGACGTTCGCAACGACGTTCGTGCTATGCGATCTTCATCTTCACGTTTATAGAAATCAACTCGTTTAAAAATTTAAGCGTTTGTGTACTACTTTGTTTTACCACCATTTTGGTCAACATTAGTCTTGACAGTTCATATTTGGCAGTCGTGAATTAAGACACGTGGCATATTTATAATAGAAAAATATTCGATAAACCAATTTACTGTGACGATGAAAATGAATATGTGAATAAACAGAAATAGTCGGTTGCTGGGAATAGCAAACCCTCAAATTATTCAACAGTCACCTTTGCATCTATTAAAAGTAACAGTCTGGTGCGCAATTTGGGCAGAAGAAATCGTTGGACCTTACTTCTTTGAAAATGAAAACGGCGAATGGGAGGCGATATCGTGATATTATTGACGCCACAATTGCATGTTTCGGACTCGATGAACATGTGGTATCAACAAGACGCTGCCACATCACATACAGTTAGGATTACAATGAAATTTCTGCGAAACCTCTTTCCGCAACAAGTTATTTCAGGAAATGGTGATGTTGATTGACCTCCACGGTCGGCTGATTTGACTGCTTCGGACTTCTTTTTGTGGGGATATCTTAAAATCGATCTTTATGTAAACAAATCAGAAACGATTTAGCAACTTAAATAAAATATTCGTGATGAAACTAATGAAATACCGCGTAAAATGTGTAAGAATGCGAATGAGAAATGTGCTCGAAAGACCAAGCATTTGTGAGGCTAACGGAGGCGGACATTTGTCCGATATTGTTTCCATAGATAATAAAACATTTATCAATATTAGATCTATTTTCTTTTATTTAATCAAAAATTATAATCAAACAAAGTAGTATACCTTCCCGGCGGATACACTGAACGAAAACCTCGCATTTTTCATTAAAATGTTCTTTAATGAAGAGGAGGCACATTTTGAATTGGGCGGTTATGTAGATAAACAAAATTCTCGCATAGGGGGCTCCAAAATCATTAAATCCAAAAAAAAGTGACTGTATGGTGCGGTCTGTGGTCAGCTGGCATCATCGGCCCCTATTTAATCGAAATGAGCAAAGAAACGTCGTCACCCTGAATTCTCTACACTACCAAACAATCACAGCTAATATTTTGTAACCCTAATTAGCTAATGTTAACATAAGATACCTTTGGCTTCAGCAAGACGACGCCACAAGCCCCATACAGCCCCAGTTATGGCATGAGAAATTTCCCTGTCGCATAATTTTTTTAATTTGGTGATGCCAACGGACCAGCTCGTTCTTGTTTTTTAACGTGGCTAGATTATTTTCTTAGGGGTCGTTTAAAAAATCAGGTTTACGTGAACAACCTCCAACTAACTGATGCTTTGCAGGATAAAATTTAGCGCTGCTTTGAGGAGATAAGCAAAGCTTTGTTGCAAAAAGTGTTTAAAAAAATTGTGAAAAAAAGCGAACGCCTGCCAGAGATGAACTAGAGATGAACATTTGCCTGACATCGTATCCCATTATTAAATCCCATATTTCTAATTTCCATTGGTATCAATAAAACTGAACTTCTTAAAAAAAAGTTTGTGTTTTAGACAAATTTACTTCCTAACCTCAATTTACCCACCCAATATTTTTGCCCACGGCCATTTGAAGGTCTTCAAACTTTAACAACTTTTCCATCTCAAAAACTTTTATTATTTCTTTCTTTTTCATTTTTATTTCTTTCTCTTTTTTATTGCAAAGTTTAGTTTACTTTTATTTATTTACTGTTGCTTTTTGATTTCTTATAAAATTCTAAGGCCCGTATTTAAATCTATTATTAAAATATAAAAACAGAAACAAAGTGAGTAAAATATAGAAGTAAAACAAGTGTAAATAGATTTCATGACATGACATGGCATGACATGATTTTCAATTGGTTTGTGCATAATTCGTCTTAACTTTCAGCTAAATACAACTTGTTCTCGTTTTTAATTTGTTCTGTTCTTGTTCACTCAATCGTTCATTACTTTGAGTATTTAAACAAACATTGGCAGCACTTGACTAAAATTAGAGAGGGTATTCACAGATGGGGAAAAATCAAAAAAATCAAAATCACAAAAAATTATTTTTCGAAATAAATGAAATAAATAATTTTTGGAAAACAACAAAATAGTTTTAAAACCAAATTTATTATTTAATAGTTTCCACGGCACTTATGAAGCCCTGCGTGGCTCGCCATTTTTTTTTTCAGTATTGAGAATTTTATTTACATTAAACAGAACCGCATGAATCTGAGCAAAGTGAAACAAGAAAACCGCAAACCGTGAAGAGATCAGCTCCTAAAGGAAAAACCGAAAAGAGATGAAAACGAAAACCTCACAAAAAGTGAATGAAAATTCCTGAACTTCTAGACCCGGCAAGTCGTCTAGAAAGTTACTTAAAGTTATAGAACCTTTTAATGGAATACAAGCAAGAAGTATTTTTTTTAATTGACATCAAAATAATTTTGACATATGACCGCCAGGGCAGGCTCAGACGCAGTCTAATTTGGAAAATCAATTTTTGTTGGCTTTTATCATTATTTGTGGCTGTATATCGGCAATAATGCGGCGAAGATTGTCTTTCAACTGCTCAATTGTTTCGATGTAGGCTAACGATTAGTCGCACGAAATGTGCAAGTAAGGGGTTACCAAACGTTTCCTAGCATCAAACAGTTTAGGCAAGAGCTGTGTGGCATGTTGCACCAACTTGTTAAAACCACACTTCCTGAGAATTCACATATCCCCACACAGAAAATAGTCCTTTTTTGATAATATACGAGGCACAAATTTTCAAAAGACTCCGACTCCCCTGGCCCCTGCATCATCGCAAAAATATTTCCTTGTAGGAGCGAGTAGGCTTCAAACCACAACTATTCATTTTCATATTAACTAACATACTGCCAGTAAGAGCGAGTACACCATAATCTGTACTATGCTGGCTACACATATATTACAACCTAATAAGTTTTACAAAGACCCGCGCACTCAGACAGAAAACGTACTGACCACAACACGGATAATAAGGAGAACTTTTAAATCCCAAACGAAATAAATACGACCAAAAGAAAGCTGTACCCACTCAGAAATTGCGTAAAGTAAAAGTTTACTTTACCATACCATACGTGTCGTACCACACTTTAATATTAGGCATCAGCGCATAAATCCAGTCAATGTCCATCTCATCTGCCAGCCACACATGCCATTTTCTTTAGCGTTCGGTATATCGTTATGATGCACATAGAAAATATAGTCTAGCGGCGTTAAATATTACGATTTTGACAGCTAATTTGCGTATCCGAAATCACAGTTTCAGTCACTCCCCGGGGGCCCATTTATATGTTTTGACGGAATCTCACCGTCATTACATGTGTCTGCGGGAGTAAATGGTAGCCCAGTCCCCTTCAAGGCTAGCAGAAGCCAACTGGACAATTCCACTATATTTACACGGCAATCAGTAAAGCCCCAGAGTTCAACTATTTGTCTTTTTAGCCTTTAAGCTGTTCTCTAACTGATTATTGAGGTTGGCCCTTCGGGAGTATCGTGGTGGCTGTGTGTTTTGAGGCCCTCGTTTGAGTTGTATGGGTCGGATCATTCACCATGAACGCAATGAATGGCCCAGGTCCAGTGAGCATGAATGCCGGCGTGTTCTTAATTATATTAAGTTTCATGGATAGTCTCCAGTTCTTCAGCAAGGAGTGAAGGCTGCGGTCTGTTCAGGGCTTTTGAAGTTGCAACTAGGAGTGACTGGAGGATATACTTATCTGAAGGCCTTCTAGGGCGAGGATGATGCTACATTTCATCCACAGTGGTATCCACCATCTGTTTATGGCTTACACTGCTAAGTGCAGATGTACATCTTATCACGCATGACCATATACTGTTGTCTTTGATGGATCTCTTCCCCATCTTGACACGTCCCTTTAGGGGTAAAAGACGGGGCCAGTCGTCTGGGCTAGCAAGAGCCCGATACTGGAAGAGACATAGCACTCTAGGAGTCCGACCAGTGACTTAGAAACTCAACTTGTACCATGGGAACCAGTTGCCCGCAGGACTGCGGTCCTGTTCTGCTTGTTAGTGAGGCCCGTCGTAGTGCAAAGTGGTGGCTGTGGTTTAAATCGGGCTTTGAAGAAAGTTCCGAATAGGTGATAACGAAAAGAAATGATTAACATTCAAATAAATGTCCTAGTTGCGCTTGCATCAGAACCAGGAGTTGGATAGTCTCCAAAACTTAAACAACAAGTGGGGGCACGGGCCTGGTACAGTGCACTCGAATTGTGAATTGCAACTAAGGCGTATATGCACCTAGAGTGTATACGTCTTAGGGCGTGGGTGGACGTTTTTTCCTACACCCAGTTGTAAGAGCACCATCGGATTATGGCCATATGGCTCGGTACCGGCGTAACTCTTGTCATGGCTATATAAAATTTTCTTAAGCACCAGGCAAGGTCCCATTTGGGCAATTAAGCGTAATCCTCTGTTTTTTATGCTTAAAAAACTAAAACAGAAAATAATCTAAAAAAATAATAATGTGCAAACGAACTACCTGAAGTGAATACCCTTAATATTAACTGTACAGCATCATTTACACTAAATAAACAACTGTTGTTTTTGTAACTATACTAGTATTAGTTTAAATAAATTTAAAGACAATATAGTAAGAGACAGACAGACAGACAGACAGACATACAGGCAGATAGACAGGCAAGCAAACAAACTAAATAAGAGAGAAGAGATCATTGAAAAGAAACTAAAACTTTAATTCAAAGTAAAACGGAAACGAATTTCACATCATGTCTGGTTTATTTCATGCTGTTGTTACACTGCTACTTGCGCGATTAAATAAGTGGCATCAATGTCGTTCTTATAGGAATTTATTGTAAATACAGCTTTTTGTTCAAGAACTTCCTTTGAGCATAAAAATAAAATAAGAAAGAAACGAAAAAAAAAATGTAAAATAAAATATCTCGTAATAAAAAGAAAGAAATAGTCGAAGGTATACGTACTTAAACGTATAGACTGTCAGTAAATACAGTGTTGGAAAAAATAATGAGAACGATTGCTTTAAAAATAACAAGAACGCTATCAGTTGAAATAAAATTTTCAAATTCCCAACTCGTACCTTTATGTACAAACATTTTATCAATATTAAGTTGAAGCTTCTTTTATCCTTCTGGCCCCTCACATCGGCGTGGCATTTTCCACATACTTTCGGATGTATGGAGTACAATTGCTCCTTTACTTTTGCCCACATATCGTTTATATTTTGTCCCTTATAATTCCCAATTATGTTTTTTAGGACCCCCCAAGAGGTACTCAATTGTGTTTAAGTCCAGAGATTGAGAGGGCCAGTCCAAAATGGAGATTTTTTTCACTTAAAACCAATGTTTCAATAATTTTGAGGAATGTTTTGGATCATTATCCTGCATAAATTCCTAATTCATTGGCATTTCCTTTTCAGCAAACAGTAGTATTTTTGGCTTTTAAGAATATGAAGATACTCTGGCCCAGTGATGGGCGAACTTTTTGGATGGCGGCCAATAAATTAAAAACAAATCTTGCGGCGGGCCATTAAATTAAAAAAAAATAGTGTCATTCATTAAAAAATTATGGGGTTGCTGTTCAATTAAAAGTTCGGTTTAAGCTATATATTTATTAGTTATATTACGTAATATTTTAAAACAACTTAAACATTTTATAAAATACGGTTTATTATTATTTTAAGATTTTCCAGATGTATGCATCAAAATCTGGTTCCAGCTGGGAGGATGCGACTTTTAATAAATTAAATAGACTCTCGTCTGACAATCGCTTTCTTATTGAATTTTTTCTACATTTCATTACTGAAAAGGCCTGCTCACATAAATATGAGGAAGCAAACATTGCCATGATTTTTTGCTCATGATTAATTAGCTTTGGAAATTCATCTTTTGTGAAGGATTTATAGAAATTAAGCTTTTCTGTATTTAAAAACAACTGTTTTAAATTATTATTACATTGCAATTCTATAATTTCCAATTGTAGATCAGATGGAACATTCTCAGGATTAACATTTAAAGGCATTAAAAAAATCTCTATAAATGGTTGGTTTTTTTTCAAGTCAGCAAATCTGGCCTCAAATTCTGAATACAGTTTTAATAAAGATTGTGAAAAGACTTCACTCACAGGCCTCAAAGAATTAATGAGTCAAATCATTTTTTCCCAAACATTTAGAAAATAGAAACAATTGAGTTTTAAAAGACTTCAAACTGCCTTAAGTTTCATCTATAAATTGATTTCTTCCCTGTAATTTCTTGTTCAGTTTATTATAGTGCTCGAGTAAATCCGTGAAAAAAGCAAACTCGATGCACCAATTCTTATCCTCCAATATTTCCTTGCCACTCATTCCAAATTTCAGTTTTGGTTTTTAGAAAAACTTTAATTTCTTCGAGAAGACTCCAAACTCTCGAGAAGGCATGCCCACAACTCAGCCTGATCTTTGTGTAACAAAGTACATCTGAAAATTCTGCATCAACTTCCGATAAAAACTCTTGAAATTGTCGATGTAACAAACCACGGGCGCGAATGGTATTAATTAATTTTTAAATAATATTAAGGTCGCGGTTTATATCCAAGGCAGCCTTGCGAAGAATATCTTGCTGGATTATACAATGTAAAAAAATTGTTTCGCTTTCAGGATTCTGACTTTTATAAGCTCCTGCAAACCCCGTATTTTTTCCCACCATGTTAGGTGCTCCATCAGTTGTTAAATTAATTAATTTGGCAATTAAGGCATTAAGAGATTCCATCCCCTCTCTAAATTCATTATAAATTATTTTTCCTGTCGTCTTTCCTTTCAAAGATCTCAAACAAGCAAGTTCTTTGATTATTATAAAGTTTTATCGACTCCTCTGATAAAAATAAGAAGTTGGGCTGTATCACTCCTGTCAACAATCTCCTTCATAGTGTCTGAAAAATACTTAAACTTTTTAAGACGCCCATCGAGTTGATTGGTTAAATTAGAAGAAATCGCTTCAATTCGAAATCTTTTACCTTTTCTGGGCATAACACTTTTCCAATGCTAATTAACACATTCTTAATAAATTCTCCTTCAGAAAACGGTTTGTTACTTTTTGCTTTATTATAGGCAACAATGTGACCAGCTAACGTGGAGGATCGCTGGACACTTCTTTGATTTTTAAAAAAACATTTGCTGACTAGATATTTTTCTTTCAATTCCTCTGAATGAATTTTCTTGTCTTCATCTGTCATTTTATAAAACTTCGACCCAAGATGTTTTGAATTAAAGTGCCTAGCGAGATTGTAATCTTTTAGTACAGCTACCGGTTCTTGGCAGATAAGACAAATAGGTTTTTGGTTATATTCCATAAAGAAGTACATCCATATCCACTCTGCTTGAAATACTCGACATTCCGAATCAATTTTTCTCTTTCTATTTTCGATTAACATTTATGGGGGTATTTACAATACACTTTATTATTTTCATTACACAAATAAAACTGTACGTTGGCAACTTTATAATTTTACTTCACAATTTATTCTTTACGTCACGAGATTTACACTTTTACTGATTGCTGATTAATCCATCGCTGGCCCTTTTATATTTGCTGCGCATGTTGTCTCGAATATTCAAGAATCTTCTAGATCTCACATATAATAAGTGTTGTTATGTTATACGTTCAGTTTTCTATATTAGTTGTTAGTGTTTTATGATGTTTAGGTTTCTTGTTGGAATATTGCATCAGAAAGTTGTTGTTCTCTTGTGTGTACAATATTTCTTAGAAAACTAGGCAGTTTGGACACAATATAATATGAAAACATCGCACTTTTTTGCTAAAAATGGTTAATTTATATCTTTTTTATAACATAATGTAAATTTATTTTTTGGGCATAATTTTTTAATAGGTGATTAATTTTTTTTTGAAAAACGCTCGGCGGGCCGGATTGAAACCTCTCGCGGGCCGTAGTTCGCCCATCACTGCTCTAGCCCCATAACTTGAGACTACCTTTGCCATGCTTCATAGTCTTGTTTGTATACTTCGGGTCATACTCTGTGTTGTTTGGTCAACGACCAAATGTTTTTCCGTCAGACCCCTACACATTTGCTTTGGTATTATCAGAACAAAGCACGTTTCCTCAATTTTCCCTTTGTAGATGGCAATAAAATAACCTGCATAAAATAGCCACTTTGTTATGTTGCGTTTGCTCAAAACTATAACCTTTCCTGGTACAACGGGCTTTTAATCTAGCTTCTAGGAGTCTGTTTCTAATCGCCTATTTCGTAACAGGTGCATTTAATATATTTTTCAACACCTCAGATGACAGAAAGGCATCTATCCTGATATAACGCTCAAAATGTTCTCAAGTCTCGCTGATATTTTATGGTTTCTTTCTCTTCTTTCGGATGTTGCCTCTTTATGGATGGCTTGAGAAATCTTTGTTTTTGATTTGCCCTCTTGCCCAACAATACTGGATAAGTAAGTGGTAAAAAAATTTAAAATTTTTTCGACGCGTATCCATTATTTTTTCTTTAAACTGAAGCGCATCTTTGATGCATGAACAAATTGAATTTCTTAACACGAGGGCTGCTATTTATATTTCTGGCCTGGTGACACGGACTGTTGCTAGGCACCAGCTGATGTTTCCAGTGCAACCTTCACATTGTTAAACATAACCGCAGCCAAAACATTTTGTCATTTTATTGTTGTTAGTGTTA
The DNA here is from genome assembly GCA_030448955.1 of Trichopoda pennipes. NCBI lineage: Eukaryota > Metazoa > Arthropoda > Insecta > Diptera > Tachinidae > Trichopoda > Trichopoda pennipes. Next base: position 3,717,530 of record JASKUP010000021.1, on the reverse strand, counting down.
GTGATAGCAGGTTGAAAAAGTGATCTTAGGAGAAAATGGAATTAACTTGTGAACATTTTTGTGCAATATTTTTTCATAGCTTTCGACGTGGCCTGACACGTCAACAGTGCACAGATGAACTTAATCCTTATATGGTAATGAGGCACCTTCTTACAGCACCATTAAAAACTGGTATAACGAATTCAATCGCGGCCGACAATCACTCCAGGACGAATCCCGTGAAGGTCGTCCAACAACGGTTGTTGTGCCAGAAAACATCGCAGCTGTGCATGAGCCGATAAAGCATGATCGTCATGTAACATATCGCGAGATTGAGGCATCTGTAGGGATTAGTATGACAAGCAGCAATAAGATCTTGCATAAACATCGGCATGTGAAAAAGGTTTGTTCACGTTGGATAACGCATAACCTGACAAACGCACAAAAGGATGCTCGTGTTGATTGGTGCAAGAAAATGTTGCAGAAATTCGCTTAAGGTGCATCAAAAGCAGTTTATAATATCTGCACAGGTGACGAATCATGGCTATAAATTTGACGAGGGTCGACGGAAAACCGTACCCAAACAAAAACATATTATTTCGTTTGTTCTATGATTCGAGCTCCTGCCACAGTCTGACAACCATTCCCATACGAACACACTACCTCCTCCGCCAAGTTTCCCAGTAACTTTTGTATAGCGTTTATTAAATTTTATCCTTTGGGTCTTCTAGCTAACCTTAATCCATTGGTACCTTACAAATTAAGCTTCTGTTTATCGGAAAAACGCAAGGTTTTTAATTGTATGGTGGTCTATTTATTTGGACTTTATAAGATTTGAGGCCACCTTTTACAGCCCCGGTTTTCAATGGTTCTTGGAGAGTAATGTCTAGTGACTTTGCCGATATATATATATGGATCCGTTTTAATCATGCGTATTATTGCCTGCTCATCTGGTTTGTTTTACATGGGCGACCACCTTTATCCACGGTAGTCAACGAGCCTAAGAAACGAAAATGGCTTATAATTCTGCAAATTTTCCAGTTCAAATGATCTCAAGAAAAATACTGGTAAAAATTTTTTCCAAAAATAACGGGTTGTTTTCAGAGAGAGAAGGAGCAACACCGAAAATGCTCATGCTATAGTTTTGTCACTAATGGAACTAATGGATAGTTAGGTGAGTGCCGTTTTACACGCTTCAACTTTTGTTTTTTCCATTAGAAAGAAAGAGAAGAATTATGAGCAACAAAAGTTGAAGCGTGTAAAACGGCACATAGGAAGCAAATTGGCTTAAAACACACTTCTTTTGACAACTTCAGTTTTACTGATACCTGTATGAAGTACAAAGGAATATGAGGTCGGGCAAATACCCACGTTCAATATGTCGGCAGATGGTCAGCCTTTCACAAAATTCTGAAGTAAATTTTGCAAGAAAGCTTTACTTATCTTGCCAAAACCGAATTTCATTTTTCAGAGCGTCAGTTGTTTACGGACTGTTCACGTTCAACCGGTCTCTCAAACGGCCCCAGATAAAATAATCCACCACCATTAAATTACAAAAACGAAGTGGACAGTTAACATTGCAAACTAGAAAAATTATGCGACCGGAAAGTTTCTCATGCAATAAATGATTTGTTTAGGGGGGCTGTGGGGTTCGGTTTGCGGAAACTGAAAATCACTGATGTCAACAATAGTCAATTGCGACTACAAAAAATTGATCATTAATGTTTGGTAGCGCAGAGAAATCATGGCGACCGTGTTTCCTGCGGACAGACCACAAACAGCATCATATGGACATTTTCTTTAGATATAATGATTTTTCGAGGACTGTCTGTGGATTTTGTGAGTTCCATATGCAACAATTTCGTTTGCTAACACAACCGCTTAATGGAAAACGAGCCGCCTAATCTTTAACGATAATATTACTTAAAAATGCTCTGTTTTAGTTCTTTTTTTGAAGCAGCCAATTCACAAACGTAATTTTACAATAAAGTATAACTTCGAAAGATCCCGGTACAGATTAACGTTAGTACCAGGCCGTGTAGCCCTAACCTGACGGTGACGTTACCACTGGGTAAATACAATGCGTCCACTAACGCCCCTGGGACACATCACATACGCCGCACTCCTGTCGCCGCGCAACAAAAAGCTACATTCTGTTGCAATGTAACGATACATCGAATAGGAAAAAACCACACCTTTCCGCGGTTTAGATCACAGCCACCACGTTACTTCCTGAAAGCTACCATGGGCTACTGGTTCCCAGTAAACGTGAAGAAGAAGATTTTTATGCAAAATGTTGCCAGGTGATGCCCAATTGTTGCGAACGTCGGCAAGTTGATGTTTCAGACTCAACCTCAATCCTTGTTTTTACAGCGACCATGTTTGCATCTCTTCGGCCATGACAAACTTTGTTTTGATTTATTGTCAGCAAAAATACTTTGCGCTTCGAATTAAGCGATTAAATTACGTTCATAAGCCTGATTAGGAGGTAAAATTGCTCAAATTTTAGGAAGTGATGCAGTGAAGTTTTTATCATATTGTAAATTTTCACAATTAAATTTCCTTGCTTAGGAGTATAACGACATTCCGTGCTGAAAATTTCCCATGTTTTTACTAAATATATGTCAAAGGATGAGAGCTTAAATCTTAATATTTAATCATTTCACAGGCTATTCACTTCCTAACCTCAAATTTACTCTACCCATATAAACTTTTTTAAAAATTAAATAATATTTTTCGCCACATAAATCTTTTTGTTAATGTTATTTCATTGCTTCTTTAAAATTAGAAAAATCATTCTTTAGTTTTGTCAGATACTGTATTTAGGTAAGTATGTTCACTGTACATATGTATGAGTGTTTGCGCGTGTGTATGTACAATTAAATGATTGTTTACTTGAAGTAAATAAGAGAGCATTTAAATCTATTTATATCATCAGCTTAATTAATTGCTTGAATTCGCAACTCTTAATTAAAAAAATGAAAAATGTACAACAAAAATAAAAAGCTTAAAAAAATTACCGCACGCAATTCAAAAACTATTATAATTTTTGCTGCAAACAAAAAGTTTGGAAAAAAAATTAATTTCGGTGGAACTCAGAGGGAAAACTGAAGGGATACAGAACGCAAAATAACCATACCGGAGGACACTAAGTAATTTTGCAATAAAGTATAACTTCGAAAGATCCCGGTACAGATTAACGTTAGTACCAGGCCGCGTAGTCCTAAACTGTCGGTGATGTTACCACTGGGTGAATACAATGCGTCCACTAACGCCGCTAGGACGAATCACATACGCCGCACTCCTGTCGCCGCGCAACAAAAAGCTACATTCTGTTGCATTGTAACGACACATCGAATAGAAAAATGTCACACCTTCCCGCGGTTTAGACCACAGCCACCACGTTACTCCCTGAAGGCTACTATGGGCTACCGGTTCCCGTGCTGTCAGTTGGTAAGTCACTAGTGGGTCTCGGACTTCTGCTGGCCAAAGCAAATGGTGCCACCTTTTACCCCCAAAAACTACGTGTGCAGATGAGAAGGTGATTACCAAGTCCCGAGGGAGAGTATAACTCTACAGTGCGGATAGCCACCAGTTTGGACACTTCTATATTGCTAAAAATTTTAAATTTGTACCTATAAAAACCTTCAGAAAAAATTTTTTATACAAGAATAAAAAACAAAATCTGGAGGTTTCTTGTTACCAAGCACTAAATCTTGCTGGGTTGATGAAGATATGAGACTCAATGACTTGTGAGACGTAATTAAGGTTCAATGTCGCTAATGTGTCAATTTATTTCATCCTTTAGCTCCTTAATTGTCCTTGGTTTATTGACGTACATCTCTTTCTTTTAAATATGCCCAAAGAAACACATCCAACGGTAGCAACACATAATTGTGGCGGCCAATTAACATCGCTAGAAGAACCATTGCTTCGTTGGCTGTATGACACTATTCTGTTGGAACCACGTATCGTCTAGAAGCATATCCTCAATTTCTGGCCATATAATCTTGCGATGACGAACACCATACGCGATAACTACTTCGCCGACATCATTTTCGAAGAAGCACGGCCCAACTCATAAACCACATCAAAAAGTCACTCCGTGGATGCATCGGCTTTTCAACAATCCCTGGTGGATTCTAATTTGCCCAAATGCCACAATTCTGTTTCTTAACTAATCCACTAAGTGAAAAGTGTTTCTTACCGCTGCAGATGATTTTCTTTGTCAAGTCATTAGTCTTTTATCATCTTGCGATAGCTATAACCATTCTCGGGGTAACTAATTTGCCGACCTCATTTTCAAAAACTACGGCCAGCCCATAAGCCGCACCAAACAGTTACTTTTTGTGGATGCATGGGCCGGCCTTTCAACAATCACTAGTGGATTCTCAAATGCTACAACTCTGTTTGTTAACGAGTCCACTAAGGGAAAACTGTTTCTTGTCGCTGAAGATCTTTGTAAAGTCACTGTTTCCCTATCATCTCTCGATAGCTAACACCTTTCACAGTAATTGCTTCGTCGATCTTATTTTCGAAAAAAAAAAATACAGCCGGGCCATAAACCATACCAAACAGTTAGTATTTGTGGCTGCATTGGCCTTTCGACAATCACTGGTGGTTTCTCATTTCCGCAAATGTCACAATTCTGCTTGTTAACGAATCCACTAAGGGGAAAGTGTATCTTGTCCGTGAGAAAGATATTTTTTGTAAAGTCACTATTCACGATAGGATTAGCCTGACCAGTGGCATCACAAAATGGACGAAATGCATTCTGATTTGTATGCTCATTTTCGTAAAAGACTTCAACAATCTTAAAGCCCTGCTCTTACAAAGTGGAATTTGTTAAACACTGAAAAAAGGAAAGTCAAATAAAGTTGGGGGAAAAAAACTTGACTTTTTTTTTTCTTGGACCAACACTCAGGAGATGATCCCCACACTTGCAATGCATTGTGCCAGAACTAGAAAATTACCTTAGGGGAAGAAGGAAAGAGGGAGTAGTGTTTGTGGACATTCGACTTGAACTTTCCCACATTGAAGGTGACAGGAAAGACCTCTGGAGGGAGTTTGTTCCACATACGAACTGTTCTGCTAAAAAAAATCAATTCTCACTAGAAAACCAACCACAAATGAATGTGCTCTCAATGAAAATCGAGTTAAACCGCGAAAACGTGCGAATAACGGGAACAAGTTTTCTAATTTCATTAGAGCACTTACCATTGTAGTATCGCTAAAACAGTGAAATACATCCCACATTGCGTCGAAGCTCCAGAGAATCATCAGAGTTGGATATCCTACTATCCCCAATGAGCCTCTTCTTGGTCCTCTCCTGTACGCGATCGAACAACTCCAAAATAGAGTTTAGGGCTTTGTTCTATACATGAGAGTTGTATTCTATCTATGGACGGTTAAAGGTGGTATAAATAGTACGAGAATCGGACGGAGTGAAGTACCATTTTAGAAAATCGAAGCACTTGAAAGCTTCTTTGGAAACCTGAAACCTTCGAACATCACACTAAACTTTCATGCCAAGAACATCAAGAGCTTCCAATTCCCTAATACCTATATCACTTACAGTAACAGGTGCAGTACCATTTCCGAACACACATCTATGCTAAGCATGTAACATTGCGTCTTACGGACATTAAAATCGATTCTGAGATTGTTGCGAAATTGTGATTGAGTGTATCATTCATGTTTCGCCTTTTGGAACTATTCTACAACTGGTTCGGTCTATTACCAAATGACAAATGGTGCTGCCATCTGGTAAAGAGTATATAACCATATAGTTTGACAAAAAAAGGTCATTTAGAAAAATACGAAATAGAGTAGAAGAAAGAACGGAGCCTTGCGTTACCCCTGAATTAATGAATCTTGAACTCGTCTGATGATATCTGAACTCTAAAAACTCGTATAACGCGATTCCTGAGAATATAAAACTCGAGAAGTTATCACCGTCAACAAGAGCAGCAAGCAAGCCACTTTAAAGTGTGGCCCACAATTTACATCGAGCATGATGATGCTATCAGCCATTACAATGAAATTGTTATACATAAGATCTTAGGGTGTGCCTTAGTTTCATGAAATCGATATTGATTACAGCAACAATATCTCATTGAGAAAGAGTACAGTGAGTATTTTTAAAGTTTCTCTATTTTCTATAACATTTGTGGGGATGCCATACCATTAAAAATATAAAAGCGATTATTGCAAGCCCTGCAATTGTAGACTTCAATGCCCATTTACATAAAAGTCTTGGGGAAAAAACTTGACGCTAAAGTGAAGCTTATATTTTGTGATAAGATTTACATCTGCACCTGGCCGTAAGCCTTAATCAGATGGTGGTTAAACCACTGGAAATGAAAACAAACGTCATTCACGTCCTAGGAAGCCGAAGACTAATTCTAGCATTAGGTCTTTTCTAGTTGCAATTTTAGCGGTGCCAAAGCAGCGTTGCAAACCACTACTCCTTGCTGAAGAGCTGGAGACTATCCAACTCCTGGTCCAGAACACATGACTAGCATGCTCACTGGATCCGGAACATTCACCCACTTATAACCAGTTTATGCTGGGGCCGCAAAACCACAACCACCACGATACTCCCGAAGGACCAACCTCAATAATCAGTCAGAGAACAGCTAAAAGTCTGAAGTCTAAAGAGACAATTAGCGGAACTCTGGGGCTTACTGATTCCCGTGGATTTAACTTGGAGCTTCCAGTTGACACCCTGCTTACCTTCAGGGAACTGGGCTCCCTTATACCCCCAGCCGCACAGGTCTATATGGTCAAGTATTGCATAAAGATCGATAAATGCGCCCCCGGGGGTGAGTGAAGCTTACAATTAACATCGTGTATTATAGTTGGATCACCCGTTACATATTTATTTTACTATATTGAGCTCTAACCGGTGTTATTGACATTGACCATTAGCCTTTTCTTGTGCTTAAATTTAAAACACTTGTTACGAATATGAGTAGAGAGAGGACAGAACGTGTGTTGTACAAGTGTTTCGTTTTTGTTTTTGTTTTTAATTTTTTATTATAATAAATTTAATTTTTTCAAATATATTTAATCAGTTGGGTATTATTTTGTAATTATACGCTTCAGTGAGTGAATGCATTCAAATTTATATTCAGACAAAATTTTGTTATTGTTTTTATTAACAGCTTTGTTTTTAAATTTATATTTGTTAGTGTTGGTAGGCATGGTCGTTTTTTTTTCTTTTTGGCGTGGTGATTCATAAAGAGTTACTATCAATTTAATATAAATTAACATAATTACTTGCTGTCACGCTTAAAAATATTTAGATTAAAAAACTAAAACTCATTATAAAATTTGCACACTGTTAACAATTACAGACACTGTCTTTGTTGTTGTTTATTTTATACAAAAAAAAATTTAAATAAGACTTTAATTTAAAAGATTTCAACTTATTTTTATTAGAGAAAACTAATTTCTTTTAAACATTAAAGTATAAATTTCATCGTCACTTAATAAATGATTTATTTAGCCATAGGCATGTTATCCCCAGAAAGAGCAACTTAAGCACAAGGTTTAACTTGAATCAACCCCCCAGCAGACTGTCACTTTTCATAAAAGCAAAGGTGTTTCCCATTCCACAGGGTTTCCTATTCCACAGAACCGACTATTATGTTTATTCCCATATCCATTCAAATCAAAATATGCCTCGTTTCTCATTATGATGATTTTTTCATGAAAATCGTGGTTGTCATGGGCGAGCTGTAACATCCTATTGGCATATATACAGCAGCGTAAATGGTCCTGTGAAAGAAGCTCTTGTGTCAACTGAATCTTATATGGAAACAAATGCTGAAAATCTTTGTGTAAAATTGTGGCCAAAGTTGTTCCTGGAAGACCAAACTCCTGAGGTTGATGGATTGTTTTAAACAATTTCTTTAGCAGCAGCAATGTTTTCAGCAGATCTTGATGTACGTTATGGTTCATGCTTGGACCTTGGATCACCTACAAACCCTGCTTTTTCGAAATCATTCACTACCCAATCAAATAGTGTGTTTTGTTGTCATGTTGTTTTTCCCAAAAAATTTCACATTTCAAACAACTCGCTCATCGTCAAAGTAATCGATAATTGATTTTGACAAAATGTTTTAACGATTAAAACGCGTTAGTTTATCGAATATTTTTCCATAATAAATTTGCCATATAACTACTTCACGACTGGCAAATATAAACTGTCAAGACTAATGTTTACCAAAATGGCGGCAAAACAAAGTAGTATAGCTTCCCGGAGGACAGCCCGTATAAGCGTTAAAGACTACTTTTATCACAATTTGTTCTACGTAGTTATTGGATAGATGGTTCGACACTGTATATTGACTGGGCTGGCGAGAATAGAGAGAGTGCGTAAGCCGTTAAAGTTCTCCTTGCCCTGTGAAATAGGTCAACTATTGTTGGTTGTGCGCACGCCGTGCAAGAGAACACGCTTTTCCACCAAATGGCTTTTATGATGAAACTGTTTAGCAACTACGCTGGCAAATCGTTTTCACTCTCTTGCGGCAGGGCATACGTGAAAAGATTTACATGTGCACGTAGCCGTGTGGGCCAATATCAGAAGGTGGATCATTACCACTGTGGATAAAATGTAGCGTCATCCTCGCTAGAAGGCCTTCAGATACGTATATCCTTCGGTCACTCCTAGTAGCAACTTCAAAAGCCCGCAGCAGACCGCAGCCTTCACTCCTTGCTGAAGAGTTGGAGACTATTCAACTCCTGACCCAGAACGCATGAAGCTTAATATAATTAAGAACACGACGGCATTCATACTCACTGGACCTAAACCATTCACTGTGTTCATTGTGAATGATCCGACCCACAAACTCAAACGAGGGTCTCGAAACTCACAGCCAGCACGATACTCCCGAAGGGCCAACCTCAATAATCAAAATAGCGGAACTCTGGGGCTTTACTGATTCCCGTGAAAATATAGTGGAATTGTCCAGTTGGCCCCTGTTAGCCTTGAAGGTGACTGCGCTCCCTTTTACCCTCGCAAGACACAAGTCTAGATGGTTGTGTGATCCATAAAGACTTATAAATGTGCCCCGGGGGGATTACCACTGGGTGCGGCAGGGCATAATTTATTTCTTCTTTTCTTTGTAAATTTTTATTAAATCAGTTTAAGATAATTTAAATTAAAAAAAACGTGACCAACCCCGACTATTGCCGCAGACTTAAGTCTACCATTAAATTACAATTTATCATTCACAAATGACAGCACAGAGTGAAGGCATAACTTTTTTTGACGTATAAAAAACTTCATAAAAAGCCAGGAGTATCTAAAGGAGTTATTTATAGAGCTATAGAACTTTGAGCTGGCAACACTGGCGGCCATTTTACCAGCTGTTTCAAGTTTAAAGTGGTTTGGCACTTCAACATGAACGGGCAGACACCTAAACAGAGCTTTCAAAGTGTGTAAAGTGGGTCTGAAGTAAGATTGCTCTTGATTCCCATTTTCATAAACAACGTTTAGCGATTAAGCTGCTAACTTTTATTTTAATGGACTGACGACGTAAGTAAACAAAACTGCCGTATTTGAAGTGATGATAATCGTGCATATATTTAAATAGAGAGCACACTGAAGATGGCATATAGCCGAAACCGGTTTCTTCTCAAACCAAATTTGACGCAGGTTGACGTAATATCATACCCAAATGATGATGATCCTTAAGAGTTTGCTGAGACGCCGCTACATCTGGAAAAACTGAGCGTTGACACTGATTTTCGTTAACGAATTTTGTTTAGCGATAAGGCTACTCGCTTTTGTTTAAATGAATACGTTGTCAATAAACAAAACTGCCGTATTTGGCGTAAAGATATTTAATTCTCAGCTATCGGTTAAGACATCTTTACATCTGGAAAAATTGACTGTTTGGTGTGCTTTATGGGCCGGTAGAATTATTGTAGGTACTTCTTTAAGAACAATGCTGGGCAGAATGTTATAGCTAACGGTGTCCAAGCGAATTGAGTAGCCATGATGTGCAAGACATGTGGTTTCAGCAACATGATGCAAAATGTCACACAGTCTGTGATACAATTATTTTGTTTCACGAAACCTTTGTTAACTGCCTGATCCTGTTGGTTAAACGGTTACGGTCAATTGTGGCCACAATAGAGTCATGATGTCTGATTTATTCGTACATCAACTGAACAACCATGATGTACATTAGTTATGGTTTCAAGAAGATAAAGCAACATGTCACACAGCTCGTGCCACAATTGATTTATTAAAGGAGTCGTTTGGCAATCATATAATTTCACGTTTCAGGCCATTGAATTGCCGTCCAAGATCATAAGATTTAACGTCGCTACACTATTTTCTGTAGGGATATGCGAAGTCATTTGTCTAAGCCGATTGACGACTTAAAAGATAATATTCGCCGCGTTATTGCCAATATGTGGCCACAAATGTTTTTAAAAAGGCATAGAAAATTGAAACTCCAAAGTAGACTACGTTCGAGCCAACCCTGGCGTGGTCATATGTCAGTAGTCATATTTAAATTATAATGCAAATAAAGTTAATTTCGTGGCAATTTAAAAAATTCATTTTTGTTTTATTCCATTTCAAAGTTGTATACCTCTATAGAAAACGTGTCTTTTTGGATTTTGAAAAAGGGTTTCCTTATGTTCTCATTTTGTGGTATGGATGCTTACAACAGTGTTACCACCATACTTTGAACAAATTGCACACTTTTTGTTGTTGCTTATAAATATTTGATGAAAAAGCAAATAAAAAAAAACAGATGATTATGATGGCGGTATGGCAAAAGAACTACATCATGGACGAAACCTTAACGAAGAGTTGGTTAGAAAGAAAGGTGGTAACTTAATAATAGCGTAACGGTTTTGACTGGGATTGTTAAAGGGACTATGTAGTAAACAAGAGACCATGAGTGCAGTTGAGCAACCGAAAACGGATCTCAACATGTTTCTGGTTTGAATACAATAGTTGCGTAACTTTATTAAAGCTCAGAAAATTTGGGACATTCTTTAGAAAATTAAATGTTAGTGAGAACTGTAAATTAGAAATGATTTCTAGGTGTGTGAAAATAGTTTTGTCAGTAAGCTTTGTTTTTGACAACCCTGTTATAGTTTACATACCACTCACTCAAAAATGTTAAGTTAACAGAATTGAATTATTTTAACAATTTGCTGCGAATTACAAGAAGACGCACCCTCTTATCAAGACCTCCTCTACGTTTAAGGGCTCCCTGGTACGCGGAGTAAATTCTCTTGCTTCGCTGCAAAATATCGTCAATGTTCCGATAACTTTCAAAGTTTTCATGAAGGGTGACACCCAGGTATTTAAGCCTGTCCGAAGTCGCAATCTGTTCTCGTCCGAGAGTCAAACAAGGTCTGTACGATCTACAATTTGGGTAAATATATTTCCGCCTTCCCTTAAACATTACGGCCACGGTCTTCGCAATGTTTAAAGTTAGACCCCATTTTGTAAAATAGTCCGTCAGTATCGTCAAATAGTAATTTAGTCGGTCATTAGTGGTTCTTGCTCTAGCACCTGAAGAGGCAATGAGGATATCATCGGCATACACAATTAAAAGATTCTCCCGTGGCGGTTGTGGTATGTCAGAGACAAAGATATTGTAAAGCACAGGCCCCAGTAACGAGCCCTGTGGCACTCCAGCAGAAATCGAACCCGTGTCTGACCGAACATCACCCACGCGTACTCGAAATGATCGGTTTCCTAAAAAGTTGTCCACTATGGGGCAAAGGCCCACACCAAATCCCATATCCATCATCTTGAATATAAGCCCGTCATGCCAAACCGTGTCGAACACCTTGGCAAAGTCGAGACTTACAGCTATTGTTGGGCATTTTCTATTCAGTCCCCTGGCAATGAAGTCCGTTAGCACCGTCAGCGCATGCGTTGTCGAAAGTCCAGTTCTAAATCCAAATTGGAAGTCTTTTAAAATGTCCTTGTCAATTATAACGTCATTTATATTTGCCAGAAGAATGAATTCAAACAGCTTTCCAAAAGCAGATAGAAGAGAAATGGGTCTATAGCTTCCACATACCACAGGATCCGATCTGGGTTTCAGCACCGGAACGACGAGGGCCAATTTCCACGATTTTGGAAAATAGACAATATTATAGCAATGATTGAAAACTATTGCTAAAAATCTCCATGCCATAACATTGGTTCTTTTCAAAACAACATCAGAAATCCCGTCCATACCACAGGATCTTTTATTTGGTCTACGCCTCAACGCAATGCCCACAGATGTAGAGTTAATGAACCCTATACCGTCTTCGCTTGTGCTTGCGCTAGATTCCTATAAACATAAATATTTTGTGATATTTTATTTTTTAGCTCATCAGTGAATTTTATCCAACACAAAAACTTAAGAGTCTTATATCTCAAGCCAAATTGATTAAATAAGAATTATATTGAACCATCGAAGCAAAAAGATAACAAAACCCAAAAAACTTTTATATAAGAAAGCACTGTAACCATTAAAAAATCGCTTTTTTTTATTTTTCTATAAATGCCACGGCTTTCGTCTCCCATAGTCCGTTTAGCCTCACCTTAACCACCTTAACCCATTTTTGGCCATTATAAAAAATGCCTGAGCTAAACTATTTATAACAGAGTTGCCAAAAACGAAACTAATGACGGGATTTCTTATACAGAATTTTATTGCTGATCTCTTACATCAACCTTGAAGTGTATAACACATTATAAACAAAATTTTACTATCTTGAGAATTAGAAACTTTACATTTTTTTAATTAAAATGAATATTGGCCTGGGCTAAGAGAAAACCACTCCAAAAGCAAATTGAAAAAAATACTTTATCTAAACATTAATGCATTCGAGTGCATTTACTCTCTCACACACACACACACACGCACACCCATTCGAGTATCTTCATCACGCTTTTATTACCGATATCAGAGGTCAAGGCTTATTGTGCTCTTATTACGTGATATGAAGCGAACGTTATAATAAAAACGTAAAAACTGCAAAAACTCTCTAAAACTGTGAACGTGTGAAGAAAACAAATACGTAAATTGATTTCTTAAATCTAAATAAGAAAAGGGAGGAAAATAATGCAAAACAACTTAACGAAATTATTAAATAAAAACAAAAAAAAAACAAAACAAAACTTTAATAAAAGAAAGCACCATGAAATAAATTATTAAGAGATTATTGACATGATGAACAACAAAATGCATATTCATGTTTACAAGCCAAATGTATATAAACATATACAAGTGTATATGCAACACATGTTTAAGTATCTACACTGGTAGCCAATAAAAGAGGGCTACTAAATAACAAAGAGAAAAATTAGTATTTTGTGGTAAAAGAATTTTATTCAATACTAGCAAACACGGCGAACTCCGTTCAGATGGCTTCGCTTCGTAAGGGATACCACACACGACGTACTGGTGCCGTTGTAGTAGATGCTATGTATCAGAGATGGCGCTGTTTTCCTACTTTTCACTTGAAATTGTTCCTGAACTTCACGGAGCCCGAGTCCCTTCCAACTAATGCAAAACCGTGGAAATCGGTTTGTGCGTTCTGGAGTTATAGCGTCAGGAAAGAAAACACGACCTATTTTTAATTTCACTCTGTGAATAAGAGGAGTTTTGCAAAAATAAGCATAATTTGGGATCACCTACAAAAAATCGATTTTTATATGAAAATTTCGCTAAAAACGTAAAATGGTTGTATCTCCGTGAATAAGAGGAATTTCGCAAAAATAAGCCTACAGATCACCTACAAAGAATCGATTTTTATATGAAAATTTCACTGAAAACTTAAAATCGTTGTATCTCCGTGAATAAGAGGAATTTCGCAAAAATAAGCCTAATTTGTGATCACCTACAAAAAATCGATTTTTATATGAAAATTTCGCTAAAAACTTAAAATAGCTGTATTTCTGTAAATAAGAGGAATTTAACAAAAAAAAAGCATACTTTGGGATCACCTACTTTGCTATAAACTTCACGGAGGAGCTCGAGAACTTTCCAACGAATGCAAAACGGTGGAAATCGGTTCGTGCGTTTCTAAAGTTATAGCGTCAGGAAGGAAAACCCGACTTATTTTTATATTATAGATTTCCCCCACACTTGATTCTAAAATATATAAAGAGTGTTTTTATGAAGGTATAGAACTTTAATTTAGCAAAAAAAAATTTTTTTTCACTGTCGGCCATTTTATCAGCTGTTAAGTGATTTGTGGTTAAGTTCCGTTTTGCTGCTGCAGAGCGTAGCGTAAAAAAACCTGTTTTATTCTCTCCCCAAATCGTGCACAGGAATTGAATTTGTGTCCACCCATTTCGTGCTACACATGAAGCCATACAATCACCTAGCAAGGTTTAAAACAAAATCGCCGTTGAGTTTGACTTTCACAAGCGAATTTGGTTTACGCTGCAGCACACTTTTGTTTAAATGGATAGAAACAGAACAGGCATATTTGGAGTGATGAAAATCCTCAAGTGTATTTTAAGACACCGTTACATCCAGAAAAGCTGACTATTTGGTGTTTCTTATGGGATGGTGGAATCATTGGTTCGTATAACTTTAAAAATGATGCTGATCAAAACGTTACGTTCGTTCAATCAATTGAACAACCACGTTGCGTAGGAACTGTGGTTTCAACACGACTGGGTACACAGCTCTTGCCACAATTGATTTATTGAAGGAAATGTTTGGTTAACCGCATAGTTTCATGTTTCTGGCTCGTAAATTGATCCCCAAGATTATGCGATTTAGCGCCGCTAGACTATTTTCTCTGAGGGAATATGTGAAAACGCTAGTCTATGGCGATAAGGCCGAAACGATTAACCACTTGGAAGACAACATTTGCCACCTTATTGCCGATATACGACCACAAATGTTAGAAAAAGTCATGGAAAATTGGACTTGTAGATTGGACTACGTCCGAACTAAATGTGGCGATCATATGCCAGAAGTCATATTTAAAAGAGGTTTTCATTAATCAAGAACAAAAGTTAGAGATTCGGGGGCGATCAGATACCACCCTAGTTCTAACCATAAACGATGCCACCTAGCAATTGCGTGTAGCTACTATCATGGCTCCCTCAGTAGCTGCGGAGGAAGTATGGTTGCTAAGCTGAAACAAAGTAATTGACAAAAGGGCAGCACTGGAATGGAGCCTACGGCTTAATTTGACTAAACACGGCAAAACTTAACAAATCCGAACATAAGTGTGTAAGACAGATTAACAGCTTTTTCTCGAATTTGGAGGTAGTGGCGCATATAATGCCAGAAAATTATCTATCGAGTAAAGTATTGACGTATGCTCTTTTCAGAAAGTTTTGTAGCACATTTCGCAATAAAGCTTCGCTCCTCGATGCAGCGCTAAATTTCATCTTTCAGAAGGTCAGTTGTTTGTAGATTGTTGACGTAAATCTGGCCTTTCAAACGGCCCCAGCGATGCTAAATCTCTTCCTAAATCGAGAAATTACACGAGTGGATATTTATCATGCAATAACTGAATTGTTTTGGTCTTGCTGAAACTAAAGGTCACTGTTATCAATATTAGCTAATTGTGCCCACTAAAAATAGATTATCATGATTTGGTAACACAGATAGTTAGCGGTGACTGCGTTATCTTGCTCATTTTAAAAAAGCTATGGGCCAATAATTTTTACAATCCAGAAGAACTAAATATTTTAAAATGCAACAGTGCAATCTTACGGAGACTATCTTTAGTTTGTGGAGGTCCGCTGAAATAGTAACGAAACGCTAATTCAGGATGCCGCGATAAACGTCCATCTGATGATGGTTAAAAAACTCTCTGGGTCTTAAGCCTGGGCAAATAAATTCTCAATCCTTCTAATAACCCAACATATCAAAATCGGCGATTTACTGTCATCGGCTATGACTGTCATCGGGAATAAAATCCACAGGACGAAAAAGGATTGAACAGGGCATTACAAAATTTTTCTTTGAAAATAAATAAATGTCTCCACTATTTGGAGACATTTTCAAAATCTTGTGCTAACGACTCGCGGTAAATCACAACAGTATTTCTAAACAAATTATATAAAAAAATTAGTTTAAAAATACAAGGTCTCTGAATTAAGTAATGAGATTGACAAGTTTATGTTCGATATGGCAACACTGGAGGCGCTGGGATTGAAGTGGCGGCAAATGAACATGTGATTTGTCTTCAGTGCGAGTTTGACATCGCTCGAGTCATTTGGTCGTCAGTAGCGATTTTTTTTTTTTTTTGAAAAACAGTTCTTTGTGTTGTGTTCTAAAAATGAGTGCATCCATCAGTTTCAGTTAATGGTCTGCAGTCAGGTTGTGCTTCAGGTTTGGGTACAGTGCAAAGCAAACTCATATAATGCCAGAAAATTATCTATCGAGTGAAGTAAATTTCATATCAATTAAAAAAAAATCATCATAGTTTTATTCCATTTCAAAGTTCTATACCTCTATAAAAAATACCCTTTAGAAACTACAATTTAAAAAAAAATAATTAAATAGAAATATTTAATTGCTTTTTAAAGCAAAACGGTATAGTGAACTTTTCGGCCATTAAATTTGGATTTACATTTGTATCTAAAAAAAAAACCAAAGTGTAAACACTTTTTTGACACTCACTGTATATGTATGTACATACAAATGTGGTGTAAGAAATATGAGTAAATTGAAGTTTATTGCTGGAAAAAAAAACAGAACTTGTTAATGAACTTAATAGAAAAAAAATAAGAAAAAATAAGAGGAGAGAATAGAATGATTAGGAATACAAAAGAAAACTTATCAGAATCAAGTACTATTCGCGATAAACATATGAAATGCAAAAAAACAGGTTTAATCGAAATGTTAAAATTACTGTATTTCCATAGCGATTAAATTATAAATTTTAATGATTAAAGCGCGTCTATTCTGTATTCTGTAACCAGTGTTTGGAAAACGAACACTAAGAAATTCTGCGTTATTGTTCTGTACTAAAGATCAGTACACAAACACAAAAATACACAAAGATTTTTTCGCTCTTTGTGCCGATGAACTCAAGCAACTCTACGATAACATATATAATTTTTAGTGTCAGATCTGTGTTCGGAAATAGGTGATATAAGTATTACAGAATTGGAAGTTCTGGATGTTTTTGGCATGAAAATACAGTGAGATGTTCGATGAACTAAACACATTTTTCCGGTTTCTAAAGAAGCTTTCAAATGTCTGGGTTTAAGAGCTACTTCACTCCATCCGATCTCCGTAATATTTATAGCACCTATATTCGTCGAAAGATGGAATACAACTCTAAATTATAGACCAAGTCTATTCTTGGAGTTGCTCGACCGCTACAGGCCGACACTGTTTTATCGTTACTACAATGGTAAGTGCTCTAATGAAATTAGTTGGCTAGTGAATCGCACTACGCATTAAAGGGAAAAGTTGTTTTTTGGTAGAACAGTCCGTATGTGGAATGAACTCCCTCCAGAGCACTTTCCTATCATTATTAATGTAGAAAAGTTCAAATTGAATGTCCACAAACACTACTCCTTCTTTCCTTCTCCCCCTAACCTGTTTTCCTAGTTCTAGCACAATGCATTATTGCATGTGTAGGTAGGGGTTATCCCCTGAGGGCTAGTTCGAAACAGAGAGAAGAAAAGTATACTGAAACTATTTTTATAGAAAACTTATGACTGAAAACAATTTTTTATAGAATAGTTACGACTGAAATTTTATTATAGAAGAAAAAATTACTAATTTTTTTCGATTATGATTGAAAATAATTTCCTGTTGCAAAACTCATGACTGATAAAAGTGTTGTGTGGAAAAATATGAGTTATGATCAATGAATATTTTCTGTAGAACTATAATGAATAATAAATTTTTTTAAAGACTGATGAAATTTGAATAGAAAAGTTATGAGGAATGAAATTTTTTTATAGAAAAATTATGTATAAAAATTTTTATAGAAGAATTATGATTAAAAATTTTTGTAGAAAAATGATGATTGATGAATATTTCCTATAGAAAAATTATAGCTGATAGAATTTTTTAATAATGATGATGAATTCGTTTTTAAAAAAAACACTATGATTGACTAAACTTATTCCAAAAAAAGCCTGACAAAATTTTTATAGAAATGTCATGACTGATGAAATATTTTTATAAAAAAAATTATGACTAATGAAAATTGTCTATAGAACAAAAATGACTGATGAATTTTTTTTAGAAAAATTATGTGATGAAAACTTTAAAGAAAACTTAAAAGAAAATAAAAACAGACGTAACTGTTAAAGAATGTGATGAAAATATTTTATTATGAATTCATTTTTAAAAAAACACTAAGATTGACTAAAATTTTTTGGAAAAAAAATTTATAGAAAAATTATGACTAATGAAAATTTTCTGTAGAACAAAAAAGACTGATGGATTTTTTATTTCGAAAAATTATGTGATGAAAACTTTAAACTTTCAAAAAAAAATTGACGCAACTTTTGAAGAAAATTTATGACTGATGAAATTTTTTTTATACAAAAATTATGACTAATGAAGTTTTATTATTATTGTGATGAAAAATTTCTATAGAACAACTATGACTCATAATATTTTTCCGTAAATTAAATTTTATGACTGATGAATTTTTTATAGAAAATTGTGGACATGATTTTTTTTTTTAGAAAAACATAATGAATGATGTAATATTTTAGAAAAAAAAAATAAAGAGTGAATAAAGTTTTACAGAAAAATTATGTCTTAAAAATTTTTTTTAGAAAAATTATATGACTGATGAAAAAACTTTTATTAAAAAATTATGACCGATCAAAAATTTGTTATAGAAAAATTATGACTTATGAAGAAGTTTTATACAAAAATTATAGATGATGAAATTATTAAAAAAATTACGACTGATAAAATTTTTATAGAGAAATCATGACTGATGAAATAGTTTCTTAAAAAATAAAATCATGACTGATGAAAATTTTTTTTAGAAAAAAAATGTTTGAAAACAAATAAAGACGCGTAATTTTTAATAAAAAATTATAACTGAGATTTTTTTTAGTATTCAGGATCGTAAGGTAACTTAACTTCTCTCTTGTGACACTAACACACAGAATTTTATTCAATCATGTGTTGGGTCTGCAAGGCCCCATAACATGTTATTTATTACTAGCGTGGCAATAACAAAAGGGTAATTTTAAGTGTATGCTGTTTAGATTTTAAGGGAAATTTGTGCAAAAATTGTTTTCGTTATAATGAAAATTAAAAATAAACGTTAATTTCTACTATCGATAGACTCAATATTTTTTCTTTTAATTCGAAATATAAAACAAAAAAATTAATTAAGGCTTATTGTTTTATAATTTTGGAGTGTGCTCTCTTTAAACTGTGAGTTCATTTCCTACAACGAATATTATTAACATTTACTTTCAGTATTTTAATTTGCTATTTATAAATTAAATATTAAAATTCGCAATAATTACACTCCATGACCATCTGAATATTTTTTTCCTATTTAATAAATTTTTTTTATTTTAAATAATTTTTTACAATCAATCCCAGTGTGCTATAACAATACACATGATATGTTTAAGAGCTGTTTAATGTAGTTGTTTTTATTTTCTATTATTGTGCTTGTTATCGTAAATTATTAACAGGTTTAGTCAACTGTTAATTGCTCTAGTTTTAGCTTTAGTACCAGCAGGGGCGGTGTAAAAGTAAAATCTTAAGTGTTTTATTATTTTTTTTTTATTTTTGCAAATAGTATTAAATAATTTTATACTTTCAACTGTATATTGCAGTCGAAATGTCTCAGTATGTAGAATTATTGTTTCCAAATATTGAATTAATTTCTGGTTGGCAGGGAACGTTAAATAATTAAAGAAGTTTAACTGAAAGAGTAGTGAAAAATCTGAACGGCCTAATAAATGTGAGGCGAAAAGTGTTCGGATCTGTAATAGGCTTTAGCCGCTCAGGTTCAGAAGGCATTCATATCAAGAGAGAGATCAAATTTTTTTTATGTTTTAACTTCTAGGGCGAGAACATTCAAGACAAAATTAATTTCTTAATCATATAATTGTATGTGCCCACAGCTCCAAAATTTTTTGCCTGAATAGTTGTGTTTTAAATTTTTCTGTTCGACCAAAATGTACGGTGAGTTTGTCCGCAGCCATAATATTTTGGATCTTTGCTCGCCTTGAGGTTTTTTTTTTTAAAAAATAAAGGACTTAAGATTGTTTTAAAATGAATATTGACACGTGTCATGTTGTAAATCACAATGGAATATATCTTAAACTCTACATTTTTCTTGGATACCAAGCAAATAAAGGGTGTTTCTTTAGAGATGTAAAATTTTTATATGAAACAAAACAAAAGATACATTTTTAAATCGACTTTATACGAAAGATAATGTTGTGGCAGTATAATAAAAGGTGTTTTTTTTAAGCTAGATAGAACTTTAAATTGTAAAAAGTAACACAAAAAATGAAATTTTGATGAAACATTTTTTTTTATTTGTTTCAGTATACTCTGACAAATCATCATGAATAGACTCTCGCTTGAAATTATCCAAATTTACTTTGAAAATCAGTCGTCGATTCGCGCAACTTATAGACGACTTCGTCATTTTTATGGCGTACATAATCGTTCATCTGAACAAGCCATTCGTCGAACTGTCGATAGATTTCGTACCACAAACTCTCTAGAGGATGCAATAACACCAACACGTCGAAGGAATGTGCGTACTGAAGAGAATATCGCCGCTGTAAACGAAAGTGTGGAAGAAGATCCAAATTTATCAATTCGTCGTCGGTCGCAGGAATTGGGGCTCTGTCCGTCCACTACGTGGAAAATTTTGCGCAAAGATCTCGGCCTACACCCGTATAAGATCCATCTAGTGCAGGAATTGAAGCCACGAGACCATTATATGCGTCGTTCTTTCGCCGATTGGGCTCTAGAGCAGTTGGCAACTGACCCGTTGTTTTATCGCAAAATTGTGTTCAGCGATGAGGCTTAACGGGTTTGTTAATAAACAAAATTGCCGCATATGGAGTGAGACCAATCCACAACAGACCCTACAGACTCCATTACATCCAGAAAAATGCACCGTTTGGTGCGGTTTTCACGCTGGTGGCATCATCGGACCTTATTTCTTCAAAAATGAGGCCGGAGCTCGCGTTACGGTCAATGGAGATCGTTACCGCACCATGATCAATGATTTTTTGTTTGAAAATATGG
This sequence comes from Trichopoda pennipes, assembly GCA_030448955.1. NCBI lineage: Eukaryota > Metazoa > Arthropoda > Insecta > Diptera > Tachinidae > Trichopoda > Trichopoda pennipes. The sequence continues at coordinate 3,696,330 of JASKUP010000021.1, read as the reverse complement.
ATGACATTGATCCGGACGAGATGTGGTTTCAACAGGACGGCGCTACGTGCCATACAGCGAACGCAACCATCGACTTATTGAAATCAAAATTTGGCGATAAGTTGATTTCGAGAAATGGACCTGTCAATTGGCCTCCAAGATCGTGCGATTTGACACCACTCGACTATTTCCTGTGGGGCTAGGTGAAGTCACTGGTTTATGCTGATAAACCAGCAACAATTGACGCCTTGGAGGACAGCATTGTTCGTGTTATTCGTGACATACGCCTAGCAGTGCTCGAAAAAGTGGCCCAAAATTGGACGTCCAGAATGCGCTTCTTCAAGAACAGCCGCGGTGCCCATATGCCCGAAATCATTTTCAAATGTTAATGTCACGTATTGATCCTTCGAATAAAAAAGAAATTTTGATTACAATTTAATTTTTTGTGTTATTTTTTACAATTTCAAGTTCCGACGGGCTTAAAAAAACACCCTTTACATTGTGATTTAGACATACCGCTGGTGACTACAGAAATCATCAAATACACAGGCAAATACTTGATGAAGCTTGATGACCATCCTAACCCCTTTGCTCGCAATATCTTGGATTATAGTGGACATAGCCGATTAAAAAAGAGGGATACCGCAGCTTTAATCCTCAATGCTACAGACGATACATCTTAGAAATATTTGCTTTGTTTTTTTTTTATGACAATTTTCTTTTTTACCCAAAAGGTTAGGGTAAAAAAGGAGGAGTTTTCATGCGAACTTAGACACGCAAACGTAGAAGTGTAGACAGTTTCACTTACAGGCATATCGCAGGTATATATCAAGTATAAAACTGGTCCAAGAATGCTACCTTGTGGTACGCCTGAGGAAATTGGTTTGGATACACTAACGAAGTCTCCTTCAACAACAGAAAATTTCCGCCCAATTATGTAGCTTTTCAGTAGGTTGCTCATATTACAAGGCAAGTGAGCGTTCAGTTTCAGAAATAGACCTTCATGCCAAACTTTGTCAAAAGCCTGAGAAACATCAATAAAAATAGCTGAACAATACTTCTTCTCTTCAAAAGTCCTTCTTATATCACTTTTAACTAACAAAATGGCCGCCAATTAAACAACTGTTAAGTAATATACCTCCATAAAAAAGCACCCTTTTTAATTAACTGCTCAAAAGCACATCTAAACAAAATAACTTTTAAGAATTAAAAGCAAGCACAGAAAGGTAAGATATCAAACAATAACACAAGGTTAAAAATATTAAGGTTATGCAAAAAGAAAACAAAAAAAAAGAAAAAATGTAAATAAAAATAAAATTCTAAATCTAATTCAAAAAAAGCAATAATTTTTATTTTAAAAGCCAAACAAGAACGGCAATTGATTCATGAGCTGCTATGCTGAGTATCACAATAACAGCAAATACTGCAAGCACAAGCAAATCTAAACCAAATCAAACCAAACAAAACAAACAAGCTGGCATAAAAACAGCTATCAAAATGAAATTAAATAAAAAAAAAACAAATAAAAACAAAAGTTAAATGAGAACGTTTGAAGAAAGAACAAAACAAAAAAAAGCAAAAATAAAAGCCACAATAAAATTAAATTTATAACTAACGAGTGAGGAAAAAGTTAAGTATAAATTTTATTTGGGTACGGTTTTCCGTCGACCCTCGTCAAATTTGGTTTGTGAACAAACCGGTTTCGGCTGTTTGCCATCTTCAGTGTTCTTTTCGTACTCGTATAAATAATAATAATTGACCAAGTGTTTTTAGAAAGTATAAAATTGAAAAAATTTTTGATGAAAACCAAAAACAAAATATGGAAGAAACCATAAATTGTGGCCTTCAAATATTTGATACTTGAAGATCTGACAAACTGTTTGTGCTGTAGAGGGTATTTAATTGTTTTAAGCCTGATAGAACTAACGGAAGGGTTATCTGTTAAGCGACCTCTCCCACAGCGCTTTCTTTTTGGGTGGCTTTGATCAGTATACTATGAAAAATAATCATCTATGGAGCGATGCGTGATAAGATTTACGTCAGGCACCTTGCTGTATAAGCCATAACCTGACGGTGGATGAAATGCCATCATCGTGGATGAAAATCATGACCCTAAAAGGCCTTCACATACGTATATCCTCCAGCCACTCCTGGTTGCAACTGCAAGACTTCAGATCGGGCCACAGCCCGCACTCCTTGCTGAAGAGTTGGAGACTATCCAACCCCTGGACCAGAACGCATGAAGCTTAATCAAATTTAAGAACCCAACCGCAATCATGCTCACTGGACCTGCACCATTCATTGTGTTCATTGTGAATGATCGATCCGACCCACACAACTCAAACAAGAGCCTCGAAACTACAATCACCACGATATTCCCGAAGGGCCAACCTCAATAATCAGTCAGCGAACAGCTAAAACACTAAAAACATAAATAGCTGAACTCTGGGGCTTTACTGATTTTTGTGGAAATATAGTGGAATTGTCGAGTTGGCTCCTGCTAGCCTTGAAGGGGACAGGGCTCCCTTTTACCCCCGTTGACACATATCATGACGGTGAGATTCCGTCAAAATATATCAATATGTCCCCGGGTCCCCCCGGGGGCACATGGAACCTACTATTCCATTTAGACTGGTGTCTTGCGGGGTAAAAGGGAACCCAGGCCCCTCAAAGGCTAGTAGGAGTCACCTGGACAATCCACATATTTCCACAGGAATCAGTACGCTCGCAGAGTTCACTATTTGTCTCTTTAGTCAATTAGCTATTATCTGACTGGTTATTGAGGTTGGCCCCTATATGGAAGTATCGTGGTGGTTGTGGTTTCGAGACCCTTGTGATAGTTTGTGGGTCGGATCATTCATAATGAACACAATGAATAGTTCAGGTCCAGTGAGTATGAATGCTGGCGTGTTCTTAATTATATTAAGCTTCATGCGTTCTGGACCAGGAGTTGTAAAGTCTCCAAATCTTTAGCAAGGAGTGAAGGCTACTTCGGGCTTTCGAAATTGCTACTAGGTGTGACCGGAGGATATACGTATTCGATGGCCTTCTAGGGCGTGAATGACGTTTGCAAATCATTCAAGTGGTTTGACCACCATCTGATTATGACTACCTAGTCGGTGCAGATGTAAATCAAATCACATCAATATGTCCCCGGGGGATTTATGGAGTGATTTTTAAAAAAACGGCTACCAAATTATTAAGATTTATTTAAAAAATCTGGCAAAAAACACTATTTATCACAAAATACAAAATTCGGCCGGAAAGGTATGCTACTATGTTTTGCCACCATTTCGGTAAACCCTAGTTTTGACAGTTCTTATTGGGCATTCGTGAAGTAGACAGACACATGGCAAATTTATTATGGAAAAATATTCGATAAACCAATGTGTTTTAATCATTTCAAACATTTTATCAAAATCAATCATCGATTACTGTGACGATGAGAATGTTACGTGAAATTTTTGGTAGAAACAACGTGCCAATAGAACGCACTATTTATTGGGTAGTGAATGACTTCGAAGAGGGTCTGTAGGTGATAGGCTCAAACATGAACCACAACGTACTGCAGGATCGGCTGAAAACATTACGGTTGCTCAAGAGAGTGTTGAAAACAATCCATCCACCAAAATTTGGAGCCGTGCTTAGAAGCTTGGTCTTTAAAGAGCAACTTTGGCCACAATTTTGCACAAGGATTTGCATTTGTTCCCATAATAGCTTCAGTTGACAAAAGAGCTTCTTCCACAAAATATGCCAACGTCGTACATATGCCAACAAGATGTTACAGCTCGCCCCGATTTTCATAAAAAAAAACCATAGTGAGTGACAAGGCACATTTTCATTTGAATGGATATATGAATAAACGGAATAGTTGGTTTTGGGGAATAGGAAACCCTATTATTCAACAATCGCCTTTGCATCCAGTAAAGTGACACTGTGGTGTGAAATTTGGGCAGAAGGAATCGTTGGACCTTACTTCTTTGAAAATGAAAATGGCGTAACGGCAACTGTGTATGGGGAGCGATATCGTAATAAGATTGAAGACCTTTTAACGTTACAACTGCAGGCTTTGAACTTCATTAACGTGTGGTATCAACAAGACGGTGCCACATTGCATACAGCCATTACTGCGAGATCTCTTTCCACAACAAGTTTTTTCAAGAAATGGTGATATTGATTGGCCTCAACGCTGTCGGCTGATTTGACTGCTCTAGACTTCTTTTTATTGGGGGTAACTGAAAAGCAAGGTTTATGCAAGCAACCCAGAAGCGCTTGTGCAACTCAAATAAAATATGCGTGATGAAATTAATGAAATAGCGCGTGAAATGTGCGAGAATGTAATGAAAAATGTGCTAAAAAGGGCTCACATTTGTGAGACTAACAAAGGCGGACATTTATCTGATATTGTATTCCAGACATAATTGCCGATATTAAATAAAACATTTATCAATATAAGATCCATTCTCTAGCATTGTAAATCAAAATTTATAAAAGCCTTTTCGGCGCACAACCTGTACAATGAAAATTTAAATCATCTTGATCAAAATTTTTTGTTTTATTTTGCTTGTTGCAAACCCCCAGCGGCACAGAGTGTGATTTGTTTTACATCCGCGCCTGACTATGTAGTCTTAATCAGATGGTGGACAAACCACTTTGTATAATTTGGAACGTTATACATACGTCCTAGATAGCCGAAGACATAATTCTAAGCAACAGAACCACCTAGTTGCAACTTGAATAATTGCAGGGCAGGTCTGCAAACTATCACACCTTGCTAAAGAGTTGGAGACTTTCTAACTCCTTGTCCAGAACACATGTCAAGCATGCTCACTGGACTGGATCATTCACTTAGGGTATCATTAACAGCGAGATGATCCTGGCCTCAATAAATTCATATAATCCTTTATGGGGCCGCAAAACCACAACCACCACGATGCTCCCATATAGGGGCCAACCTCAATGATCAGCCAGAGAACTATTATAAGTCTAAAGAGACAAATAATGAACTCTGCGGGTCACTGATCCCCGTGGAAATAAAGTGGAGTTTCCAGTTGACCACCTGCCTGTCTTCAGGGGACTGGGCTCCCTTTATACCCCAGTTGCACTGAGTCTAGATAGTGGAATATTCTATAAAGACCATATTTTTATGCCCCTGGGGGGAACCCCCAGCGGCACATTGATATGTCTTGATGGAATCTCACCATTAAGATCTGTGTCACGTGGGGGTAAAAGGGAATCCAGTTCGCTTAAGGCTAGCAGCAGCCACTTAATTTCCACCGAAATTAGTAAACCCCAGAGTTTAGCTTTTGCTGTTCTCTGACTGATTTATTGAGGTTGGCACTTCAAGGAGTATTGTGGTGGTTGTAGTTTCGCAGACCCTCATGAAATGATTAACGTGCCAGGATCATCTCACTTTTGACCAAAAGCACATGGTGAATGATTCGGATCCAGTGAGCATGCTATGTCATATATTCTACATCAGGAGTTAGAATGTCTCCAACACTTCAGCAAGGAGTGGGGGTGGCGGATAGAGTTATCTACCGGCGTGAGTGCACGCTACATATCACCCAAAGTGGTTTGATCCACCATCAGGTTGGTTGTCACGTTGTTGCAAACCCCTTTAGTTCGAAATAAACGTTGGAAAAAATTCACCGAGGTGAAAGTGTGCCTCGTTGCCAAAGATGATTTTCTTTCTAAAGTCACTGCCATTTGTAAAGTCACCAAAGTATCCTTTAATAAATTAATTGTGGCACGATTTTTATAATTTGATATTAAATTTTTTTAATCCTTTTAATTTGAAGCTCTAAAGCTAAAAAGGTTTTCTTTGATTTTTCTTGAATTTTTTCCCGACATATTTTCAGTGCCAATAGAAAAAATATTGAGAGCGATTCCTTTTAAAAACTCATTTAGCTTAATCAGAGAGCAATAAATTATTTGTCAGGGCATGTAATAAAAATGTAAATTTTATTTTGATTTCCAAGTTACCCATCATCATCATCATCATAAACTAAAATATTACAAATGTTAACTTTTATTTTTATTCGTCTTCTGCAGCAGCTTTAGCTTTTTCTTGTCTTCTGAGTCAGCACTCCTTTAAAATTGTCATTATTTATTACGATAATTTTGTTAACAAAAAAAAGCATAAGAATGATATTTATAAACTCTTTTAAAGAGACCAAAAGAAACGATAAGATAATTTATGGAAAGGCATGGATGGTGGCAGGCAGAAGAGGAAAGTAATTTGCTTTCGCATATGAAAATTCTATTTATAGATTTTCTTATACATTTTCTATTTTTTTTTTTAATATTTTTATGAGGATTTTTTTTTGCTGTTGTTTTCTTCTTCCTTTTATTTATTTTATATTTTTACCGTGGCTGGTTGGTGTTTCTGTGCATGGAGAGCAGCAGGCAAGCAAGTAAGCAAGCAACCAGCCAGTCCGTCAGTCAGTCAGTGAGTTAGTTAGTTAGTCAATATTATATTCTAAACTTTTTATTTTAAAACAATTTCCAATGAAATGTTTAAATAAATGGAAGAATGCACTTTTACAATTTATTTCTTTATTTTATTTTTTACTTTTTTTTTTTGTTTGCAAAAAATATTGCCAAAGGAATAGTAGAGTCTGACAGTCAGTGATGTATTTTTGTGTGTTTCAGTTTAGGTAAAGGAATGAGAATGCGTGTGTATGCGTATATGCGTGCCTTTGTGACACGTGTTATAGAGTAAGTGAGTGATGTATAAGTAGCTGGGGACGTGACTATTAAAATAAAATAAAATAAAATAAATGCAAATTTTTCAAAAATTACTTTTATATAAAAAGGAATGTATCAAAATGATTTCCTTTTGTCTACAGTCTGCTTCATATTATTAGCACAGCTTTGCGGTTTTTTTTTCGCTTGTTAGAATCATAAAATGAGAACGAATTGATCGATTTCTGTAAAATATTTTGTCAGTTGTTTGTATTTTTGAGAGGAAAATTTTGGCAAATCTCTCCGCAAAAGTTGGAAAATTGGAAAAATCGAAAATAGATTTTTTGTATGAAATTTTGTGTGAAATTATTTCTTAATGGCTTTTCAAATGAAAATTGCAGAAAAATGTGAAAAAGCTTTATTTTTTTCCCCAAGTTTTTTATTTATCACACGTTTTGACCCCCGTAGGGGCACATTTATCGGTCTTTATAGAATACTTGACTATTTAGACGTGTGCTGCTGGGGGTATAAGACAGCCCAGTCCCCTGAAGTCAGCAGGGAACAACTGGAAGCTCCACGTTATTATCACAGTTTCCGCTAATTGTCTTTTTAGACATTTAACTGTTCTCTGGCTGATTATTGAGGTTGGCCCTTTATGGGAGTATCGTGGTGGTTGTGGTTTCGCGACCCCATATCAGGTCTTTTGTTTAATATGGTGGCCAGGATCATTTGGCCGTTAATGACACGCTAGGTGAATGATCCAGTCCAGTGAGCATGCTAGACCTGTGTTCTGGATAGGAGTTGTAAAGTCTCCAACTCTTAAGCAAGGAGTGATGATTTGCAGCCTTGCTCTGGAATCATCGAAGTTGCAACTAGAAAGTTCTGTTGCTTAGAATTATAGCTTCGGCTTCCTAGGACGAGCATGACGTTCCAAATTATGCAGTGGTTTGGTCCAGCATCTGATTAAGGCTTCATGGCCAGGCGCGGATGTAAATCGAATCACACAGTTATCTCTTTTAGCTGTTTCTCTGACTGATTATTGAGGTTGGCCCTTCGGGAGTATCGTGGTGGTTGTGGTTTTGCGGCCCCAGCATGAATTGATTTATGGTGGCCAGTATCATCTCGCCTTTAATCACACCTACTGTTGAATGATCCAGATCCAGTGAGCATGCTAGTCATGTGTTCTAAACAGGAGTTGGATAGTCTCCAACTCTTCAGCAAGGAGTAGTGGTTTGCACCCCTGCTGAAATGGAACCGCTGAAATTGCAACTAGGACAGACCTGTTGCTAGAATTAGTCTTCGGCTTCCTAGGGCGTGAATGATGCTGCTTTTCATTCACAGTGGTTTGACCATCATCTAATTAAGGCCCACGGCCAGGTGCAGATGTAAATCTAATCACGAAATCACACGTATTGAGCTCGATTATACGGATTTTTTTCGGTTCGTTTCATTATTCGTACCGTGTTGGGAAGCCGTCTGTCTTCGTTAATTGTTTTTGCGTCGCAAAACAAATCAAAAAATATTCTTCATCAAATCGCTCTCTACTGATTCCATTCAAATAAATCACATTGAACGTTTAAATATTTGTGTTGTATTATTACTCTAAAGTTTGTCTGAAGGTTAAAATTAGGGCGAGGCAAGGTCATCGGGTCCGCTAGTTATATATAATTTTTATATTCCTTTTATATCATTTTAAACTTGAAACTATTTAGTGAAAATAGATTATGTTATTTACAGCCGATTTTTTTGCTTGAAATTTAATAAAGAAATAAAGTTCAGTTACAGTTACAGTTACTCACATTAAAAGTGTGACACTTTAAAAATGTATTTATTTTGTATCTTTTAAACTAAAAAATTTTCTAGCTCTCGTTGTTCACTTTCAAAGTGTCATAAATCGGTTTGTATTAACTACCGTTGGTCTAGGCAGTCGCAATCAGTAAATATGACCTTAAACCAGTGTTTTAGGTTATTTCAATATGATCTTATATTTTATTTTATTAAAATGTCACTTAACGTTTAAACTGCCGTTGAGGAAACAATAATTGTTATAACGAACTATAGAAACAAATCTGTTCATGAAATTTCTAAACGTTTCGAAGAAACTGATAGTGCTGATAGAAAATACAAAATGAAATTGTGCAGGTGGACCGCAAACTATTGGAACAACGGCCACAAGCGATGTGGTTTTAAAATTATTAGCGGCTGATGTTAAAAACAAATCAAAAGAAAAAACATTGATGTGTGTGCTGAGGCCGTCTGTAGAATATGTAAATAGACTACAGATTGGTTGCAATGATGCATGAAAGATCCTTTCACCGAAGGATCATCAGAAATTATGATACGATTTCGCTGAAAAATAAAGGAGCATTATGGTCCAAGGTAGCAACCTTGGACTGTCTCCATTAAACTCTATATTTAAAGTTTCTTTTCAAAGATCAAACAAAAATAATCTTATTTGAATCAGATGGAAGAAGATTTGACTTGTACAGAATTTCAGGGCAAAACTATTTAAATGGCGCCTTATGATAATGAGGGTCCATGTCATTGGTTGGGGTTGGTAAAATACATTTTGTGAATGGAACAACGGATGCCAAATAATGATCTTGAGCATAAATCTTGGATTGCCCATAACTGGTTTCTTTTTAACTGCCCAAAAGCAATAGAGACCTCTTCTCAGTCCCCTGACTTGAATATAATAGAGCCCTGTGGGTAAAATTAAACAAACTATCTAAACGGAGGCGCAAAAGTATTGCCGCGCTGAAATACATCTTCATAGATGAATTTTACATTATTCAGCCGGACTTTTGGAAAAAAAAATTAGGAGAAGATACTTCAACGAGACTTGAGGCTGTGATTTTATGTAAAGGAAAATCAACAAAGTATTAAAGGTCATTTAGCATTTGGTGTGAACAGCTGTATTTCGGCAAGAAAATGTTAAACAAACAAAATTACAAATAAAGAGCATTTTCTTCTCTTTAAAAGGTTGGAGTTAGTAAAGCAAAAATTTCATCGATTAAGAGAGTTTTTGGGCAATGTTAAACGACACACGGTAAAGCAAGGAAAATGAAATTCTATAGTTTTTGAAACCTTCCACAGCTAAGTTTTAAATTTGCAGCTTTTTAGTTTTTTTTTTTTTTTTTTTTTTTTTTTTTTTTTTTTTTGTTTAAAGAGAAGTAGCACTTCAGACAGTAATGCCTATTTAATCAAGTACCGTGCTACATTCTTTGGGAAAGGGATAGAGAAGAGATGAAACAGGTGGTGACAGGTAAAAGGATAGTTACGGAAATTAACTGTCGCCTAAGACAGCTCACTGACCAGTGACCATGCCTTCATCACTGAGCAGCCCCACCGACAGTCAATTTTTATTTGTAGTGAAAAAAAACCAAGGTCCTTGTTGAGAGTCGAACCCACAACCCCCAGTCATGTAAGCTTGCACACTACCTACTAGCCTACAGGGGCTCCTTTAGTGTTTAAGGCAGCATTACCTCGATGCCAGAAGGTTTTTGTATTTTTGGAAAAAAAAATCCATTTTTTGTTATTTTGTGTTGCGTTGCGTTAGCTATCCAAAAAGTTGTTGTACAGAGTTCTTTCACAGAAAAAAAAAAATAATTAATTGTAGACTCTTCGACAAAGCAATTACTCCTAACTCTCATTCTGTGTAAAATAGAATGATAATGATATTTTTCAGTAAAAACAAATTTCACTCAAATTCTTTCTTTTCACATAACGGAATTTTCTTCCTTAGCACGTTTTACGTTAAATACAGTAAAACGAAAAACCCTTTTTTGGGCATTTTCCAAACTTTGCTGGGAATTAATTCCAGGTACTCAAAGTTCATGCATAAAAGCGTAACATTGGCTGTCTTAAGAGTGGAAATTATGAGTAACTGCCAATCTGATGCAAAAATATTGGCAATTTCGCGTGAAGGGAGATTTATAAGTCATGTAACAGAAATTTTTTGTTTATAGTAAAATCATGGTGATGAGGGGGTGCGATACGTCGATATTCATGGTCGAATTAAGTCGTAAAAGTGTTTTGAAAAAGTTTTTATCTGGCTCCTTCTGTTTCCGATTCTTGGGCATTTACAAAACTTCTCGGGGAGTTTTTTCCAAGTACTAAAAGTTCACACAACAACGTAACGTTGTAAGAATGATGAATCTCTCAAACAGGTTTCCAACTCTTCTTTAGCATTAAAAACCCTACTTAAATATAATCGTAGTATCCCACCTCTATTTTAGATATCATCCAATGGGTGAGATGATACTGAGAGACAACAGCACACTTCATGTTTATACATTCTAACATTGAGCGGGGGACTATGAGTGACGCTCAATTTGAAGAATATATTGGGAATTTCACGAGAAAGGTGACATTAATAACTTAAGTACCAAAAATTCTTCTTCTATAGTAAAATCATGCTGATGAGATGGTACATCGATATTCATGGTCGAATTAGCCAATAAAAGTGATTTGAAAAAGGATTTCCCGGCCTCCTCCTGTTTCACATCCCATTATTGGGCATTTTCAAAACTTTACTGGGAATTGTTTCAAGGTACTAAAAGTTTACACAAAAAGGAAGCTTTATAAGAATGATAAATCACTTTTATTTGGGTACGGTTTTCCGTCGACCCTCGTCAAATTTGGTTTGTGAACAAACCGGTTTCGGCCGTTTGCCATCCCATCTTCAGTGTTCTTTTCGTACTAGTTGCGTTCTATTGTCAGTTGTGTTTATATATAGTTCGTGTCTCCCTTCGTGTTATTGCGTTCGTCACTTTCTGTCTTTTCCTGCCTGTGTCTCTCTCTCCCCCCTTTTTCGTTTGTCCCTCCTACCTAATTTGCCGCTCTCTTTTTTGATTCGTCTTTTTCCCTAACTAAATCCCCTTACGATCATGCTTGTTGTCCGTTTTTGTCCACGTGTGAACCCATTGGATTCCCAGTGGGTGAGATGATAGCACACTTCATGTATAAACGTCTAGCATTGGTTGTCATAAGAGTTAGGATTATGAGTGGCGCCCTAATTTCGCGAGAAATGTGACATTATAACTCTATAGTAAAATCATGGTGATGAGGTGATAAGTCGTGATTTGAAAAAGGACTTCTCTGGCTGCAAGGCTTTTCACATAAGACTGATTGTTATTTTTGTTTTTAGAAGTTATTAGGCCAATCTTAAAAAGGTGCCTGCTGGTGTTCCTTTTACATCGCTTGACACTTTAAACTAATTGAAGATGATGAGGTAAACGTGCTATTTTTTTATCCAGCACAGTATTGTTATTTGTAACTTTTATATCAGATTTAATTTATTTTCTTTATTACTTTATATCGATTTAAAACAAGTTGTCAATCACGTTTTTATAAAAAGATTTACAGAAAATATTGAGGGAAAAATGAAGAAAATGCAAGAAATATCTAAACACACCCAGATTTTCTTCAGGCATTTTTTCAAGTTGATGTCAGTGTGTGTAGTTTTCCCCCCCGGCTGCTATTTACGTTGCACTTAAGAATGTTGTTGCAATGTAAGTTTCAAGCTAAGATTTGTTTTTTTTTTGTTTTATATAATTCCTTTCAATAGCATTTAAAGGTTTTAAATAATTTCATTTTTTTGATATTTAGTTGTCAAATCCAAACAGCTGTTGTCTGTTAACGTTAAGAAAAATTTAAAAATCCTTAAATTCCTTGCAAAGCTGTCACAAGCAACCTGTACACAAAAAATTTTCAAGACTGTTTTTTTTTTTCTAAATTTAATTGTAATCACAAAAATATATTTTATTAGAAAGAATATTTGAAATTGACTTTGAAAGTTGACTGTTCTGCCGTGCGTCTAGTTTTAGGCCGCTTTTACGAGAATTGCTGGACGTATGTTAAGATGAAATAACACAAACAATATGAGCCTTCAAGGCGTCAATTGCTACGCTATTATCAGCAAAAGCCAGTGATGTGAGTTCCTAGAAAATAATGAAGAGGTGTGAGAGAGGACGCATGACTTTGCAGGCGGCGTTACGGCGGTTCCATTTTTCAAAATCATTTTCTTGCATTTTGCAATTTTGATTGCAATATCTCCACAGTTACCGACACCACATATGACGCTTAGTATCCTTTTTTTTAAACATCCCGTTAAATTTTCTATCATTCACTTTCACAAGGTAAATAAATTTAAGAATAACTAGCAAACCCGGCGCCACGTTTGCCACTAGATGGCTTCGGTTTTTGTAACATTTCGTTTGGGTATTAAAAGATAAAGAAAAATTATTGTTTTTGTTTTATATTTGAAAAGGAAAAATTTTATTTCATTGCACCACAGTAATGAATTCATTTCGATTACAAAAACGAAGTGGAATTTATTTGAACTTCTCTAAGTAAAAAATGAAAGTGAATCCAAAGTATAGCTGCCCATGTGAAAAACAATGATATTCTAAATGTATCCCGCAAACACTAAGCGATTGGCCATGCAACTTGTTAATTGTCATTGCGAACGCAAGGCGAACCGGAAATTGTAATCGTTCACCTGCGTACTTTCCGCTAATAATGGTTGCCTCAATTAAATTCGGCATAAGTCTTCGTTGCAAAGTCGCGGTGGATTCAAATTACCCAATATCATAATAACTGAACCAACTTTGAGTTGCAAGTTATGTGGTGGAAATCCTGGTAACTCCAGAGAGTTCAAAAACTCCGTTGGATAACTTACTGCATCATCGAGATTTTTTTTAGAATCAGCGGATTTCTATGTCATCAAATCGCCATCGATTTTTGATTGAATGGTGAAATTGAGTGCGTGTACAAAATCCTCATTCTTTGCGGCGAGAACTGCTCGTTGACTTAACCAAACATAATTCTGATAATTCTCATCAAGGTTTGGAAAAACATTTTCAATAAGCGCTAACTGAGAGTCTACAAATCGGCAAAAGTTGTTGGTAAGAGTAATTAATCCAGCTGTCCCATCAACTGGGACTTTTCCACTTCCAACAACAGCTAACAATTCCTTGGAAAATTGTGCAGCACTTTGATCAATTTTAAAGTTGAACTCTCATATTAGTGGTTAGCGATAATGTTTTTACATTATTTCACAAAGGTCATGCCTTCATACAAGCACTCAATCTGCAGGCGTTGCATGGGGAATTACTGGCAACGTCTGTGTGAAATTAAGTGCTTCAAGTGATTTCTTATGTGCCATTCTGCACTCATCCCAAACAATGAGCGCTTGCATTGCATCAACAAATTTCTAATTGCATGTTGAAATACCTATTGTGTTTAAATTGCGTGGCAACTTAAGCGCAGAATGTGCAGTACGACCGCCATCTAGAAGAGTCGCCGCAATTCCAGATGATGCTAACGCCAAAGCTATGTCACATCTTGATCGAATAGTGGCCAAAATCAATGAAATGACAAATGTTTTCCCTGTTCCTCCAGGTGCGTCCAGTAAGAATAGACCACCAGTATTATTGTCCACCGCTTGCATAAATGTTTCATATTCTTGGTTTTGCTGTTGATTCAGCAACGGCACACTTCTACTTCAATCAGTAGCTTGTTAGCAATAGTCAAGCACTGATCCTCAATCAGAATCAATCCTTCATTGTAAATTTAATCGGTTATTTGCATGTCGGGATTATTCGTTCGAATGTCTAAGCGATGCAAGATATCTTCACATATGTCGTCTTTGTATTTGTTCCATAACTGAATTGGTTGTGAAGGAAAAGATGTGGTGATGATAATAGCGAACAGCGTTCGTATTTGGTATGCATTTGACGAAACAACTGAACCCGCAAGTGTTAAATCCCAATGAGAATCGTTATCCAGCAAACCTAATGCTTCTTGATATGTTTGGCATTGGTGGCCATTCACAGTTTGCAAATGCGCAAATGATTTTGGTCCACGTACATTCACCAACAGCAGTCGCAAATAAAAACATTCATCATTTCTAGGATGAACAGTATGCATGCGACCTCTACTTAAAATGAAACGAACTTATTTTCATGAGGGATAGTCACACACCACGTACTGGTGCCGTTGCAGTTCATGCTATGTATCAGAGATGGCGCTGTATGTAAAAAATGATTATCACTGTTTTCCTGCTTTTCTCTTGAAGTTTTTCCTGAATTTTCTTTGCTATAAACCGAGACATTTCCAACGAATGCAAAACTGTGGAAATCGGTTCGTGCGTTCTGAAGTTATAGCGTCAGGAAGGAAAACCCGACTTATTTTTATATTACAGATGAAAACGCTTACGATCTCTATCGACTGTTACGTACGTTTCTCCTTCATTTTTTGAGAAATAAGATCCAATGATGCCACCAGGATATAAACCGCCCCATATAGTACATTTTTCTAAAATGGATGAAATCTATGGGGCGTATCTGCAGTGGACTGGTTTATTAGAATACCCGTTAAGACAAAAATGAATCCGATCGTTGAATATAATTTGGCGTTTATATGATGCGCGCTTTGATGACTGACTTTCAAAGTAAATCTGCATTATTTGGAACACTTACACAAAGGTGTTCTAAAGGTATAGAGCTAAAAATTGGCAACACTTTTTAAACTAGCGGCCGTCAAGTGATGTTTAGTTTGCCTTGGCATTCCAACATGTCGCCTGAACAATTCATCAAGATTATGCGAATTGGTCCCACAACAAGAATGCCGATAATCCCGACTTTTACAAGCAAATTTTGTTTAACGATAAACAAAACTGCTGTATACGGAGTAATGATGATCCTCAAGTATATATTGAGACATCGTTACATCAAGAAAAACTAATGGAATCATTCTTTAAAAAAGACGAACGTTACCGTTCAGGCAGTGACGTTGACAGTGATTTATTGAAAGAAACGTTTGGTAAGCGTATAGTTTCGCGTTTCGGATCCTTGAGTAGGCCTCGAAGATTATGTAATAATATATGACGTCGTTAGTCTACCCCGGTAAGACCGAAACGGTTGAGTATACCTTATTGCCGCTATACGGCCACAAATGTTGGAAAAAATCATCGAAAATTACATTTTCAAAATTACACTACACTACGTCAAGCCAGAAGATTATCTTTCGAGAAAAGTAAATTTCATGTCAATTCTTTTTTTTTTGTTTTAAAGAGAAGTAGCTCTTCAGGCAACAATGCCTATTTAGTCAAGTACCGTGCTACATTCTTTAGGAAAGGGATAGAGAAGAGATGAGACAGGTGGCGAAAGTAGAAGGATAGTTGCGGAAATTAACTGTCGAATAAGACAGCACAGTAACCAGTGACCATGCCTTCATCAATAAGCAACCCCACCGACAGCCAATTTTTATTTTGTAGTAAAAAACAGCTTTGTTGGGAATCGAGTCTTTGTTGGGAATCGAACCCACAACCACCGGACTGACAAGCTAGTACACTACCTACTAGCCTACAAGGGCAATCTTTATTTTATTCCATTTCAAAGTTCTATACCTCTATAGAGAAGTGCCCTTTATACAAAAAAAGTAAAAAGAATAATTAATAGCGGACGATTCTCTAAAATCACTTTTGTGTTTTAAGTTTTTAATTTTCAGTTTTAAAGGTTGTGACGACCAAAAGTCGGCAGGCTTGTTTTGGGACCACAAGATAATCAATTAAACTGTATACGCTCTATGCTCTTCAGATTTCTTAATTTTTACTGTTTAATGAATTTCATAATTTTTTTAAAAAAGAGAACATTATTATTAAATGAATTCCATTATACACTTTTCATATTTTATACTTACATATATTGCTTGTTTAATGAAATATTTTAAATTATAATGTTATTAATTTTAAGACAAAGAATAGCCGTAAAGAAGCCCCATCTATTGACATGAGGATACATCCGTAGGAAAAACATACCATTAAACACAACCCTAAACAGTCGCAAGCAGCTGTCGTTTAGTGGTATGGGTGTGTATGTGTGCCTGGTAGAGGCATATAAAAGCGATATAATTTAGTTTCTGAAAGGAGTTAGCCACGGGCAAGCAACCGGGCAAGACTTTTATTCGCCCTAGCTGAACAGGACGGACAAGATCGTGAAAAAGGCTAACACCAATTTGGACGTTAAAAGGTTTTCTCAGAATATTATTCGTGATAACCGCAACAAGTAAAAAATTGGTAAACAGGCAAACTGTTCTGCTCAGACTGGACCAGAATCTTATTCTCTCCAGTGTGAGAAGCAGTAGGCTAGCCGGCGGAGAGTAGATATCGACCTGCAAGAACTCTTGAAGGCGGCGAAGCGGTGAATCGTCGTTGGTGTGCTCAATAGTGCAGTAGTATAATTTTAAGCTAAATTTAAGAGTGAACTGTAATAAAAATTATTAAAAAAAAAGAAAAAAACAAGTGCCACTCGTATTATTGGAAACAAAAATATTTGTAATATTTGTCATTCTGGACGTCGAGAGCACACGAAAACGTGTTCTTACAAGGTTAAGTATTTTTAAGCCAGACAATTGTTGGTGATTTAGTTAAGATTAAATAATAAAAATAATCGTTTTTTAATTTAATAGTTATTTCAAAAAACTTTTTTACATTATCATTTCCTGTTCCTGAAGTTGCCACCCAATTGTGTGGAATAATGCAAAAAAAAAATATTAAATTTTTATAAAGTCCTTGTGTTTAAAAATATTTAATTATAAAATAATAAAAACAAAAAAGAGGTCAATAATAATATAATTGGAATTATAAAATAAAATTTTATATATTTAAAAAAAGAAACAACTTGCCATATCCAAAGCAGCGGCAGTGTAGGTACATATCAATTGCATTCACTATGTAGGTTTTTTTTGTTGTATAATATTTAAAAAAACATTTCATATTTACCTAAAAATAAACAACAAAATAAAAAAATTAATTTTTAAAATTAAAATTTTTAGTTTTAAATTAAATATTTAAAAATTCTTCAAAACTAATAATTAACAAAATACCATAATATATTTCCTTTTTTAATTGCAAACTTCAAATAAATTGGAAACAACACGAGGTGTTTTTCTAAAAGGGTTTTCAACAAGAAGCTTGTTTTCTAAAACAAAATAAAACAAAAAATTTTGAAAAAGATGATTGAAATTTTTATTCACCCTTATTCTGTTTGGCGACGTCAACATCGTTGTCGATTTTGAGGCATTATCACTTTAACACAACATCGATACTAATTTGACGACGTTGCCAGCTTATCGATAATTTTAATAAATTATAACACACATATCTAATATTTGAGTTAGCTGATTCATTTGTGTGTACTATTTTTGATAAAATTGTTATGAAAAAAAGAATAAAATCTGTATTAAATTTAACATAAAATAAAATAAATTCAAATCAAAATGTTCAGCACATTGTTTTTGACCATCTTTTTTTAAGTCGCGCCAAATTTGTAAAAATAATTTTATCAAACATGTATTTTAAAAGAACTACATATTATATCCTTTGCCATCCATCGCTCATTCTATTTGGTGGGGCAAAAGCGTTTCGAGCATTCGCAACACTTTCCCATTGTTCCTTAAAATTAGTAGGAACACTGCCTCTTCGTAATCCCCTGGCAAGTGATGGTTTTTTTCCCAATGCTTCCACTAATTTTTCAAATTGTTTGGCGATGGTAATTTAATTTTTTCCCATTTTCCATTTTATTTGTATTTTTAGTTTTTTCAATCTTCTTAAATTTTTGTTTATAACAGCACGACACCAAAATCACAGGCGACAATGTCAACGACAATTTAAAGCCACATCAACGTTATTGTCTTACAGAATACCAATGGTAATGTTGTCAACGAGAATACGAATTTACAACAAACGATAAAAAACGACGTCGTCTTGTATTGCCGTCGCCAAACAGAATAAGTGTGATTGTTTTACAAAAGGAAATTATGAAAAAAAAATGATTTTTGACAAATGTCCACCGAGATCACGCGGACAAATATCGATTCTTTTATTAAGGTTTTCAACCACATTTTGGCAAAATGGCGGTCTTATTTTGGTAACCACATCACGGATTTGAAGTTTTAAGACTGAAATCGATTTATTTGGCTCCGTAAAAACTCTGTCCTTAACGTAGCCCCACACAATCTGGCTGGCTACTCAGCTGCAGATATTATGCGGTCGGAAATATTGGTTTATAATAAATTAGTCATTTCATTGGCTGTGTGGCACCGTCCTGTATAAACCACATGTCAGTGATATGCATGTCATCAATAATAGGCCAAAATTAAGTTGTTAGCACCTCACGGTAGCGTGATCCATAGACCGTAACCGCATTTCCAGCCCTGCCTTTGAAAGAAAAAACGGCCCAATCACGTCTCCAAACCAAATAGCACACCATATAGTGTCACGTTGAGCATGCAAAGGCTTCTCAATAATCATTCTAGGATTTTCAGAAGCCCAAATGCGGCAATTTTGCTTGTTGCCATGCACTGACAAGTGAAAATGGACTTCGTCTGAAAAAATTATTTTTTCAGAAAAACCAGCCGGTTGTTCCTGAATGAATTGAGCGAAGGTAATAGCGATTGACACGTGTGAGAATGTAATGAAAAGGGTGCTCAAAAGGGTCCGCATTTTTGACATACATAATTGACGACATTAAATAAAACATTTATCATTATTAGATCTATTTAATCAAAAATTATAAATTATACGGCGGACACCCTGTATATTTTATTTCAGATGCTATAAATGAAATTATTTTTTTTTACTACAAAATAAATATTTAAATTTAAAGTCAATTAAAACTAAATCAATTCCCTTCTATATTCACTAAAGTTGGATAACAACAACAACACACACACATACAAACTCATTGCATAAAATATCTAAAAGAACACCCTAAAATAAAACTGCTACCAGATATACAAAATAATGAATGATGAGTAAGAAAGTCAGTCAACTAAGAAAACCACACAAAATTCATTATAAGAATAAAGACACAACAAGTCAGGCGAAGACCGAATAACACAACAACAAATAGTTTCAAGATTGTCAACAAAAACATCCGCAAACAGATATTTTTTCAAGAAAAAATTTCAAAAAAAAACTTAAATTGGGTGTTTTTTTTGTAGTTTTAACTTGAGTGTTTTTTCTTGTTTGTTCCGTTCTGTTCCGTTCTGTTGTGTGGCGCGTTATTGTGCTATTTTATGTTCTGTTCTGTTTTTCTTTTTTGTAAATTTCTTTTGTAAATTCCCTTAAGAGCTGCTGTCATTAATTTTAGAAGGAAATTTTCCTTGAAAACATGAAGAACAAAGTGCTGCATATTTTTTAATAAAAAAGAACTTTAAAATTATAGGGTTATTACTGGGTTATAGAAGCACTTAAAGACCATCGTGTAATAATAACACCATACATTTTCTAGCGCGAGTTTCTATGCAAATATTCGATGCAGTTTTAGTCATTTTATTGATTTTGTTCACTGCGAAAAAATTGCGATATTGCAATTCATTTGCTGCGTACACAAATAAATCAGAAGAGCTTACGCATAGATCTGTGTTCGGTAATGGTGCTGCACCTGTTGTTATAAGTGAAGTAAGTATTGCGGAATCGGAAGCTCGTGATGTTCTTGGCTTCAAAATTCAGTGTGTTGTTCGATGGACTAAACACATTTTTCAGGCTTCAGCCTCGATTTTCTAAAACAGTGTAAGATATACTACACTCCATGCGATCGTCCTACCATTTATACCACCTATATCCGTCCAAAAATAGAATACAACTCTTATGTATGGGCCAGCGCCCGAAAGTCTATTTTGGAGTTGCTCGACCGCATACAGGAGAGGGCCAAGAGGCTTATTGGAGATAGTTGGGTATTCAACTCTATTGATTCTCTAGAGCATCGACGCAATGTACGTTGTATTTCACGGTATTATCGTTACTACAAGTGCGGTAACAAAATTAGGGACCTTGTTCTCCTTACTCGCACATTTTCCCATTTGACTCGATTTTCGTTGAGAACCCATCCATTTGTGGTCGATTGGCCAGTAAATCGCACTACGCATTCCAGGAAGAATTCGTTTTTTTTGGGCAAAATAGTTCGTTTGTGGAATAAACTCCCTTCAAAGTGACTTTCCTGTCACTTTTAATGTAGGAAAATGTAAATCGTATGTCTACAAGCACTACTCCCCTCTCTTTCCTACTCCCAACAGACAAATTTCCCAGTTCTGGTACAATGCATTGCATCAGTAAGAATCATTCCCTGAATGCTGGTCCGAACGAAAAAAACAAAAATCAGAAGAGCTGCTCATGTGAGAAGCATGGATTCTCCAAATTTAATTAACACACCTGCAAGGATTGTCTTTGTGCTTTGTTGTTAGTGATTGTGAAAGTAAGCCGTACCAGGAACCGCAAGCGTTTGAATTCGTATGGCATTTCCTGTCGGGATCATTGACATACGTGGCAACAGTACGTCTTCACGTTTAAATTTTCTGCCAAAATTGTTGCCTCGATAACATTGTTCACAATTTTTTTGATTAAGAGTCTCGGTTTCGTTGCAAAGTCGTGGTGGATTTATGTTTCGAAGACGAATGATCAGTATACCAAATTTTGATGTAAGAACGTGAGGTTGAGGTGGCATGCCTGGCGAATCTAGCGAATTCAAGAATTCATTTGGATAGTTGAAAAGTTCATTTTGACTCACCATAGTATCGATAATGATGATTCCTATACATGCAATGCATTGTGCCAAAACTGGGAAATTAGATTATGTGGAGGGGGAAAGAGGAAGTAGTGTTTTTGGACATTGGATTTAAACTTTCCTTGTTTTTTCTTTTTCCGGGTATACCATTCTGAATTGTAAAAGAGTAATGGTATTGAAATCGATGTTTTTGGCCGTTAACACTGCACACGTACTGGGTCACTGATGATTTTTGTAGTTGTGTACAATCTTTGGGTAAACTTTTTGCACCAATTCGTCTATGCTTTCTTACAGTAGTTCTCTTGCCAGTTTGCAAGTTTACTGGCTGGTCAAACACGGCTGGAAATCTTAATATTGACGGTGATCACCAAAATTGCCCGCAGTCATTTGTAGTGTAGGATTTAAAGTTTGACGGCGCCCCCAATGCGAAACATCTCAGACATTTCATATCTATACTTAACCAACAAATCTTTTGGAGATATCGATATGTTATTGAAAACTTACGTTGGCACAGCGCCATGTATTGATCAAAAATAAGATTGAAGGAGATTAAATTGTCAGATCGTTTCACGTCTAAACACACATATAAATATTTGACAACAAAGAGAACATTTTTAAACAGAAGACCGCAAATGTCTCACGGTTAAGAACATTTTGTATAGGAAAATTAAATCGTCGTTTTTGGTATTTTGCATTACCGTTTAAACCTCCCTAGGTTTTCGCTAATAATTCAAAAGAAAAATTAGCCAGATCGTTAGCGAGACTAACGAACACCAATTAAGTTTTATATATCGAATTTTTTAACAAGAAATTTGTTTTTCAATTATGGCAACACCAACAACATGATCGATTTGACATTTAGTTTTTTGGCGCATTTGGCAATTGTTACAATGAATTCAATTTCGCCACGAAAATCGCTTTAAAATAATAACAATCCACTATGAAAATGGGGTGGGGCTCTGTTAAAGTTACATTTCGTAAAATTCGTGATATTCAGCAGGACGAAGCCACATGTCACACAGCCATTGAAACGATCAATTTATTGCAAACTAAATTTTCCAAGCACATAATTTTCATTTGAAGATCAATTTATTGTAATACAAACCCTACAAGGCCAAATAAAAGGTGCTTTTTTAAGCTAAGTAGATAGAACTTTAAATTGTAAAAAGTAACACAAAAAATGAAATTTTGATGAAACATTTTTTTTTATTTGTTTCAGTATACTCTGACAAATCATCATGAATAGACTCTCGCTTGAACAACGCTACGAAATTATCCAAATTTACTTTGAAAATCAGTCGTCGATTCGCGCAACTTATAGACGACTTCGTCATTTTTATGGCGTACATAATCGTGCATCTGAACAAGCCATTCGTCGAACTGTCCATAGATTTCGTACCACATACTCTCTAGAGGATGCAATAACACCAACACGTCGAAGGAATGTGCGTACTGAAGAGAATATCGCCGCTGTAAACGAAAGTGTGGAAGAAGATCCAAATTTATCAATTCGTCGTCGGTCGCAGGAATTGGGGCTCTGTCCGTCTGCGCAAAGATCTCGGCCTACACCCGTATAAGATCCAGCTGGTGCAGGAATTGAAGCCACGAGACCATTATATGCGTCGTTCTTTCGCCGATTGGGCTCTAGAGCAGTTGGCAACTGACCCGTTGTTTTATCGCAAAATTGTGTTCAGCGATGAGGCGCATTTTTGGCTTAAAGGGTTTGTTAATAAGCAAAATTGCCGCATATGGAGTGAGACCAATCCACAACAGACCCTACAGGCTCCATTACATCCAGAAAAATGCACCGTTTTGTGCGGTTTTCACGCTGGTGGCATCATCGGACCTTATTTCTTCAAAAATGAGGCCGGAGCTCGCGTTACGGTCAATGGAGATCGTTACCGCACCATGATCAATGATTTTTTGTTTGAAAATATGGATGACATTGATACGGACGAGATGTGGTTTCAACAGGATGGCGCTACGTGCCATACAGCGAACGCAACCATCGACTTATTGAAATCAAAATTTGGCGATAAGTTGATTTCGAGAAATGGACCTGTCAATTGGCCTCCAAGGTCGTGCGATTTGACGCCACTCGACTATTACCTGTGGGGCTACGTGAAGTCACTGGTTTATGCTGATAAACCAGCAACAATTGACGCCTTGGAGGACAGCATTGTTCGTGTTATTCGTGACATACGCCCAGCAGTGCTCGAAAAAGTGGCCCAAAATTGGACGTCCAGAATGCGCTTCGTCAAGAACAGCCGCGGTGCCCATATGCCCGAAATCATTTTCAAATGTTAATGTCACGTATTGATCCTTCGAATAAAAAAGAAATTTTGATTACAATTTAATTTTTTGTGTTATTTTTTACAATTTCAAGTTCTATCGGGCTTAAAAAAACACCCTTTAGAACTAAATGAAAAAGAATGCAACTCATTTACAAAATCTTAATTAAAATCTTCAATATTACTAGGTGTAAAATTACTTAGAAACACATTATTCAAAGAATCAACATTAATTTCATTCAATGAGCTATCTTCTTCACCACAACAGCCTAAAATTTTAAGATTACTCCAAATTCGCTTACTATCAGACGTGTTAAAATAACGCATACCAAAATTTTGTCTCTCCTTTCTTATTACGCCTTTAGCCTTATTTCTATATTTGCAAAATATTTTCCAATTCCCACTAGTAGCATCCTCTTTGTAAGCTTTAAAAGCCAAATCCCTTAATGACCTTGCATACACAATTTTTTTGGACTTCATCCAAACTAAGTTATCATTTTTCATATAAATTTTAGACACCGGAACTTTATCATGAAGGCTAGCAATAAGTAAGTTAAGAGCTGATAATTGTACGTCAACATCACTTTCACGACGTCAATTTCACGATAATTAGCAGTTAAGTGGCCAGCCAGATCGTGTGATTTAACACCATTGGATTATTTTTTGTGGGGCTATATTAAGCACTGAGTCTAAGCGGAACCAATCGATTACAGTCTTCAAACTCAAAATTTGTGATTTGACTAACGAATAGGAGCGCCATTTTGCAAAAAAAGTGCTGAAAAGCTTTGATGAAAGAATCGACATCTGTCAGCGTAATCGTTGGTGGACAATTGCCAGATATCATTTTTTGTTCATAATTGTCGAACTTTTCTCTTCGTATTACAATAGAAGTTTAAATCTTAAACTAAATTTTTTGTTTTATAAAACAAACTTCTTGTTGAAAAACCCTTTATAAAAATAGAAGATTAATTTTTTTCTCTAATTTTTAACGAATTAATTTGTAAGTTAGGAGCGCCAGTTGCCATTATATCAGTGTTATGCATATTTCTTAGTACTTTTATAGTCTTTTAAAAATTTGTCTTCAAAAGTTAAGGCGACAAACATTAAGCGAAGAAGAAAGAAATAAATTCATTTAATTGCATTTCAAAAGCATGACTAACTGCTTGACTGCACCACTGATGTTGCTGGATGCTGGTTGCTGGTTCCTGTATGAAAATAGAAAATATTTTACAGCAGACCAAAAAAAGACACAACAAAAAAGAACAAATTTCTAGGTACGAATAGACCCCTTTCAGACAGGCAAATTTTACTTTGACAAAGTTTTTTTAATTTTCTTTTAAACTTTCTTTGGTGTTCAAACACAAAAAGTTTTCTTTTACAAATTTTGTTTTAGTCAATGTAATCTGTAATGTTATCTGTGTATAAGTACAACTGTGTATAAGCGACGAAAGAAAAACAAAGCAACTTTGCGAGTATATCAAAGTCTGTACTCTCAATCATGCTTTCTCCCTCGCTCTCACATAAAATCAAAACTTTGCAAAGTAAAATTTGCCTGTCTGAAAGGGGTCTTACGTTATTTATATTTGGGGGAGCACATATCTAAAAAGTCCCTGATATATTTAACACATCGTTTTCTTTGTAGCAGTGAAAAACCCAGGATTAAAAATAAAAACTCACTCACACACACACACTCACATACACACACGCACTCAATAGAAAACTAATTGTGTTAAAATTATAGCAAGAGAATGGTTGACAGCCGACAGCGCCTGCATGCCGCCATTTGCCGCCAACAACAAAAATAAATTGAAAATTTACTTTTTCTCTTTTCTTTTTTTTTCTCTCTCTCTCTCTCTCTCTCTTTCTTTCTTTCCAGTCTTAGTCATGCAGTAAATTGTTACAAAAATTTCAATTGCCATATGGTTGGCAATATATCTTTCAATAATTTTGAAATTCCAAAACTGTTTGCAATAATTAACTTAACAAATTAATTAAAATACTGAGTTGTTGTTCAAATACTTTAAACATAAAATTTTTTTTTGTCAGTTTTGTTAAAGCAGAAAAGAGTAGCGAACAGAAACACCACAAATAGTAAAGAGAATGAGAAATTTTGAATTGATTAAACACAGACAGGCTGTGTATTTTTAAGTTCTAAAGTAAACAAGTTTTGGTGATTTCAATGAACTTGAACTTGAAAGAATTTAGTTTAAACAAACAAAAAAATATTCCATTTCGTACTTTTGTTTAAACAAAATATTGTGTATTTAAAAAAGGTTTCAGACTTTCGGCCGACTATTTGAAGTACTAATTTGGGGGATAAAGTAATTGTTTACTATTTGTAAACAGTTTATAAAAAGTAGCTTTTATAAACATTTTAAAATGAAAAGTACTTTTTCAAAAATTAAAAAAAAAATAATTCTTAGTATAGAATTTTTTTTTTTTAAAGTTTATAATCTTTGAAAAACCTCGTTTTTAAAAAATATATCACTCTTTTTTAAGTAAATTTAAAAAAAGGAACACGATTTTTTTTAAATTCCAGAAAAAAGAAACTTAAATACAAATATTTCAAAGTTTATTAAAAGTTGTAAATTATAAAAAATCGTTGAAACAAAAAGTACCCTCTGCAAATAAAAAAAAAATAAAATAAATATTTTAATTAAATGCTCTTCAAAAGTTTAGTCTTTTAAAATGTCTTCTTTAAAAAGTTTAATTAAAAAAAGTACTTTTTTAAAAAGGGTACTTTTTAAAAAGGGGACTTTTTAAAAAGTACCCTAAAAAATTGTTTTAAATAATTATAAAAAATTTTAAACAAAAATTAAGTTAAATGCGAATACTTCAAAGTTAATTAAAAACTGTAAATTACAAAAAATTGTTAAAACAAAAAGTATCTCTGTTTTAATAAAATCCTTTTCAAAAGTTTAGTCTTTTAAAAAATCTTTTCTTCAAAAAGTTTTTTTTGAAAAAGGTACTTTTTTTAAAAAAGTACATTTTAAAAACGATACTTTTTCAAAAAGTACGTTTAAAAAAAGTGCCAAAAAATGTTTTAAATAATTATAACAAATTTTAAACAAAAATTAAATTAAATGCGAGTACTTCAAAGTTTATTAAAAGTTTATTAAAAATTATAAAAAATCTTTGAAACAAAAGGTACCTCTGCAAATTAAAAAACAAAATAAATATTTTCATAAAATGCTCATCAAAAATTAAGTCTTTTAAAAATGTCTTCTTTAAAAAATACATTTTAAAAAAGGTACTTTTTTATAAAGTACATTTAAAAAAGTACCAACAATTTTTTTTAAATAATTATTAAAATTAACTTCAAGGCGAATAATTTGAAGTTTATTAGAACTGTAAATTACAAAAATCTATTTTTTTAATGAAGTCAGTATCTTGAATAAAATGAAAGCTTTTAAAAAAGTTTCCTTTTAAAAGGTACAATTTTATTAACGTGTTGTTTTTAGAAAAGTGCTTCTATGAAATACGGATTTAAAATAACTAAAAAAAATTTTTTTAATTTAAAAAATTAAAGCAAAAAATCTTTAAAACAAAAAGTAACTTTACAAATTAAAAAAAAAATAAATTTCATAGAATTCTCTTCAAAAGCTTAAGGAGTTTTAAAAATTTCTTTTTTAAAAAGTACTTAAGAAGAGGTACTCTTTTAACAAGTGCATTTAAAAAAAGTACCACGCAATTTTTTTTAAATAATTGTAAAAAACGTTAAACGTAAATTAAATTAAAGGTGCATAATTAATAGTTTATTAAGAATTAAAAACAATATGACTTTCTAAACAAAATAAGTACGTTAAATAACGTTTCCCACCAATAAGTTTATAAAAGTTGTTTCTACAAATACTTTCATTAATAAAGTACAAATCAATTTACATTTAAAAACAATAAAAATATAAAATTTTAATAATTAAATGCAATATATATTACAAAAATACTTTTAAAATAAAATATTTAAAAACTTTCGAGGAAGTACCTTTGCAAAAGTACCATGACAAAGAAATACTTTTCAAACAATGTATCTTTAAAAACAAGAAAAAGCTTAGTAAGTTAGAATAATACTTGCTTAAATAATACTTAAATTGAATTAACAATTATTTTGAAGTAAAATAATTCGAAGGGAAAACATTTTGACAAAAAGTACTTATTCAACAAAAATAAAACGTTCAGAAAAGGAGTTAAAGTTCTTAATTTTTTAAGCAAAACTCATATTTAAGTATGTGTTTAAAGAGTATCATTTTCAAAAATGCATTTACAAGCAAAATCTAGTTAAACAAAAAAGCTTCAATAGTACCAAAAAAAAAAAAAAGAAAGTACCTTAAAAAAATTTTTGATATTTTAAAAAAATATAATAAAAAATATTTCTCAAAAATAAAAACTAATTTGCAATTAAATAATTGCTTCTTTAAATTAATTTATTTATAAAATATTTACTTATTTGTAGTTGTGGGTAAGTGTGTGTGTGTGTGTGTGTGTTTCTTATTCGCTTTAAAAAAATTAACTAAACGTTAAAGTTGAATGGCAATAACAAGTTTATTGCCTTTCTTTATGATGACTGTCTTTAAATACCAGACGACTTTGCCTTCCTCAAGTGTAGGCATAAAAAGAAGACGCTAAGAAAAGGATAAACAAGTCTTAATAAAACATGCATGTCAATGCATGCAAAAGAGATGTGTCATATTAAACTTAATGCTGTCAAAATGGCCTCAAGACACAACAAGAAAATACAAGAAAAAACTTCAACGTCAGGAAATCACCTGCAACTAAAACAAAAAATAAATAAAAAGACCAAGGCAGTTTCAGAGACACACATGCATTCAACACTAGAGCGAGCATTTGTGGAATTTATTCATCCATTTAATTATTTTTAATTTAAAATTCTCTGTTAATATGATAAATAGTTTCGTTAAAAGAAACAAAGAGAAAAATATTGTTTACTTCCGGCCCTATGCAGGAAGAGAGTCATATCTCGAAAAAAAATTTTAACTGAGAAAAAACCTTGTGCTCCGAATATTAGCAAATACACATTCCGTTTACACGGAAGAATATTTCTTAAAATCACCTTCGGCACAAAAATTCTTCGGCTAAAAATACTGTTACGTTTATCCCTTTAATGAAAGTTTTATTGTATTCAGTTCTTTTATTGCAAAATATTAACACAACACTTTAGAGTTTTAAAGTGAATTACACGATTTATTTACTTACTCGCGTTTATATACACAAAAATACACGATGGCAACTTTACCACTGTAACGTCTAAAAGGTACTATCCTGTTTTTACTCAACGATGTTTCAACTTGAACTCACTCACTGCCCTGTAGATCGAGCTTATTGTATCTGTTGTGGGCGGTTCTCGTATATACAAGAAAATTCCAATTTCACATTATCACATACTGTTGTTGTTATTATTATCATTCAGTGCAGGCACCTGTAGAGCCTGTGTGTTGTTTTGTAGTATGTGTTAGTTGTTTTGTGTTGCTTGGCTTTTTGCCTGGAAATTTTAATAAGCATATTGTTGTTGTCTTGTGTGTATAAGAATTCTTAGAAACTGTGTAATTTGTAAAAAAGACACAATAGGTCATTTCGTTTATTTTTTTTAACTCATAATTATTTTCTTTTAAAATTGAAACAAATTAGCTACGTAACTATACTATTATAGAGAGAGAAAGTAAAAACGAAGGAGCAGTTCCTTAATAAAATATTTAAATTTACTCCAATCACGGAACTTTAAATTTAAAATTAACAATCCAGTAGCAGCCCTTGCGAAAAACCAGTCTTTGATAGGGAAATTTTTTAATTGTTTTTTTCTTTTAATATAAAGAATTGGTGTTTTAGTTCGGGTGTCTGCCGGGAAGGTACACTACCTTGTTTGTTAATAATTTTTGATTAAATGAATGAGAATAGATCTAATATTGATAAATATTTTATTTAATGTCGGAAATTATATATGCACTACACCATCAAATAAATGTCCACTTCTGCTAGCCTCACAAATGAGAGCCCTTTTGAGCACATTTTTTATTACATTCTCGCACATTTCATGCGGTATTTCATTAATTTCATCACGAATATTTTGTTTGAGTTGCACAAGTGTTTCTAGTTTGTTTGCAAAAACCTTGCTTTTCAGATACCCCCACAAAAAGAGTTAAATAGGCGACTGTGGAGTCCAATCAACATCACCATTTCTTGATATAACTTGCTGTGGAAAAACGTCTCGCAGTAATTCCATTGTAATCCTGGCTGTATGCGATGTGGTACCGTCGTGTTGATACATGTTAATCAAGTCCAAAGCATGCAGTTGCGGTGTTAAAAAGTCTTCAATCTTATTACGATATCGCTGCCCATTCCCATTTACCGTTACGCCGTTTTCATTTTCAAAAAAGTAAGGTCCAATGATTCCTCCTACCAAATTGCGTACCAGACTGCCTCCTTTAATGTATGAAAAGGTGACTATTGAATAATTTGAGGGTTTCCCATTTCACAGAACCGACTATTCTGTTTGTTCACATATCCATTCAGATGAAAACGTGCCTCGTCACTCATTATGATTTTTTCATGAAATTCGGGGTAGTCATGAGCGAGCTGTAACATCCTATTGGCATATTTACGGCGGCGTAAATGGTCTTGCGGAAGAAGCTCTTGTGTTAACTAAATCTTATATGGAAACAAATGCAACTCCTTGTGCAAAATTGTGCCCATAGTTGTTCTTTGAAGACCAAGCTTCTGAGCACGGCGTCGAATTGAAGTTGATGGATTGTTTTGAAGACTTTCTTGAGCGCAGTAATGTTTGCAGCTGATCTTGCAGTACGTTCTGGTCCATGCTTGGGCCTATCACCTACTGACCCTCTTTCTTCAAAATCATTCACCACACGATAGATAGTGTGTTTTGTTGGCACAGTGTTTCTCCCAAAAGTTTCACGTAACTTTCTCATCGTCACAGTAATCGATGATTGATTTTTATAAAATGTTTTAAATGATTAAAACACGTTGGTTTATCGAATATTTTTCCATAATAAATTTGCCACGTGTCTACTTCACTACTGCCAAATATGAACTGTTAAGACTAATGTTTAACAAAATGGCGGCAAAACAATGTAGTAGACCTTCCCGGCGGTCACCTTGTATGTGTTAATGTTAGTTTCAGAAAAACGCACAAACAACGAAACGTAAACAATAAACGTACAAAAAGCAAAATGTACAAAAATTCACCAAAATTCAAAACGTACACGGTTTGATTCTATACAACTCAGCCGAGTAAACAACTATTTTATGCAACCAGTTTTATGAAAAATTCACTCTATATAATACAAACGTGAATTTTGTTATCAAATCGAAGCCTGAAACACTTTTAAGATTTATGATGAAATAAAAAGGTCCAACTATATTATGCATATGCTGGCTTAAGCCAACTTAAGCAACTGTGCAAATACCTAATAAACATATGTGACAAACTATAATGTACTTAACAAAACTTTTCTTCAAGTTTCGTCAAATGTCATTTGCTTAAGCAAAGTACGAAACTGTTCACACATTCCGTACGGAAACAGCTGATTTTGCATTGTGTCATAGATACATTAGTAAACAAATTCCAATGGAACATGATAGCGAAAAAATATTTTATTTGAATTTATTAAAAAAAGTAGAAAGAACAA
Organism: Trichopoda pennipes; assembly: GCA_030448955.1. NCBI lineage: Eukaryota > Metazoa > Arthropoda > Insecta > Diptera > Tachinidae > Trichopoda > Trichopoda pennipes. Next base: position 3,665,145 of record JASKUP010000021.1, on the reverse strand, counting down.
ATTGCTTATATGACAAAAGGAAGGTGTTTTATTATTATAACGACAATTCAAAGGAACGAGCATGGAAAGAAATAACAGAAAGATGCAGTAAAAGTGATAAGTAGTACCTTGAAGAATTTTGTATGAGTTTTTCATTTTCATACTGTTATGGATTATATGAAGTCGCAGAGTGCAAGCACAGATGGAGGTTAATACGGGAACGTTTCTGCAAGGAAATGATTAGGAGATGGATGGTCTATTAGGCAGTGGAATGGGCAATATTGAAGTATGGGCACTATGATGTTTTTGAAAAGCTCTCTCGAACCCCGCCGGTATTTTTATTTTGTAGTACTCGTGAGGAACGTTGAGGAACTAGACTCAACCTTGGAGTTTAATAACTTAAGGCCCTTTAAACATTTTAAGTTCTTTTACATTTTTTTAACACACAATTTGCAACAAAACTTATTTTTTTTTTATTGTTTATAAATTCAATGATGCACACAGTTGCAACTCTTTAGTACTTTTGGCCCAAATAATAGAAACAGCGAAATATGTGTAATTTTTCTTTCGTAATTTTCTTAAAACTATTAAAAAAAAGTATAAATGTGTAAGGATAGTATAGTATTAAGTATAAAAGTTAATAAATTTATTTTATTTAGAAAGAAATTATTTTTTTTTAAGTACAAATAAAACAAATGTGCAACCGTGCATAATAATTTCTATATTCATATAAGTACATTATAGCCACCTAAAAGTCTTTAATTATTTGCTTAAGCATTTGACAGACTTTTCGTTCAATTTTTGACATTAGCTTAAGCCAGCTTATGCATATTACAGATGGGCCTAAAAACTTAAACGCTTTTCGATTAGAGTACTTTATCGATTGAAACAAAATTAAAAAAAAAGGAGAACAAGAAATTAAATACTAAAAGAGAATATGGAATTAAATACAAAGAGAAACAAGAACTTAAATACAACTCTTCTGTATCTATGTATGAATGTATGTATGTATGCAAGCTGTATGTAGATTTGTTGGTATAAAAATATTTGCATTTTTACAATTTGTTGTTTTAAGTCCGTTTGTGTCATAAGTGTTTATAAAAGTTTGCTCTAGTTTTTTTGCGGTTAAAATTTTTATTGTTGTAATTAATCATAGAAATTTCTCAGAGCTGTTTTCCTAGTTCTATTGTTTTTAAAACTGTATTTTGTTTTAGTGTTAAGGTTGAAAGATTTTATTTTTTTATTAAATAATTCTAATAATATTCTTTCTAGCTGTTGTTATAAATATTTTTTTTATTATATTTTCAATTGAAAGTGTGTGTGTGTGTGTGTGTGTGTAATCCCAGGTCTGTTTACACAAATTTAAGTTTCTTTTTCCCATAATGATATTCATTAGATGGAAATGTTGGTTTTTCTTAATTTAACTCCCACAATTTGTGGCATTCACTTCTTTAAATGGTGATAAAAAAGTGTAAAATGTTATTTACATTAGGGTAAGAAAATAACTTTCGAGAATTTTAATTTGTTCGTTTTTTGTTTTGTTTTATCTTTTATAACTTTTATTTTCCCTCGCATGCAAAATTATACTTTCGCCCTGAAAATATTGTTCAAGTATAAGGAATTTAATTTAACTCATGCCCGAATTAAAATGGGCATGGATAAAATTTTTTTGCGTAGACATATAATATAGAGTTGACCTTAATACCAACTCACAACAATTTCAGTGTACTAGGTGTCCTGGTTCACGAGTTACAGGATGTTGAGTATTATAGGCAACATCGGGCAATGGTGTTATACATTTAAATACAAGTTAGTTTTTTTTTTCAAATGCTGTTTATTTCAATTTAGGTATGGTACGATACGAAGCAATTTTTTTTAAGGATGAAGCACAAGTGGACATTGCATTTGCTCCATTTACAGTTTTGAACCCCAGTGTTGCATAGCCTACATCTACACCTTACCTTGTTGATTATAACCATCAATGCTTTGGCATTTTGCCTGTGAAATTACTTTGAATTTTTTTTATGGAGTCGAACAAAGGCCAAACTTTGTAAAACTTGTCGTTCTCAGGTGTTTCCTTCTGAGGCTGTTTGGTATTATCATTCAAGTGGAAAAAACTGTTTGATTTTTTCGAATCTGTTTCTTGGTAATGCACCTGTAACGGCCTATAGTATACTTCAATTCTGTGCCTTTTGTTTGCATGGCATATAAGTTCGTTTCCTCACATATTTTCTGCTACACAGTTCACAGTTCATCCGCAAAAAAAAAATACTAAAATATTCAATAGGTTTTTTCAACATAATGATGCATAATTTACTTTTCCAGCTGGTCTCGCTTTCGATAAACTCTGTATTCCTCTACTTCAAACTCTGTAAATAAATTTTTTTCATCACCTCCTGTGCAACGTTTTCATTTTGATTGAAATCTTCATAATTTTCGGTTGTAATAAATTGGTCAATCAAACCAACCATATTTTCAGCTCTGCTATCAAAATTTTTAAAATTTGTTCTATAATTCCTCGTCAGCCGAATCATCCCAATGAAAGTTGGCAAGACCTCTTGGGCGCATCTTAGAACGTGCATACAAAAATAAGTTTTCATTTTTCGAAAATTACCACAATAGACCAATGTTGCATATACGCAACGCTAAATTTACAAAATTATTACAGACAAACTAAATAATATTTTCACGCCGGGGTTTTTTTTTAAATTACTCACGTTTATTATTTAGTTGTTGAACTTGGTTTTATAATGAATTAATTACATTAATGTTTTTTAGCACTTTTTTGAAACAAATTTTTTTTGCAAAATGAATTTATCAACTTCGCTCTCGATAGAATAGCTATTAACTGAACACGTGCACTGCTGACTACCACCAACCAAGTAGCTGCAAGCCTAAACAACACATGAGGCTATATTATTGCGAAAAGTTAAAAAATATTTAAAATAGCGGTACTTAGACGCTCATAAACACAATGTTGCATATACGCAACATCGGGCATGAAAGGGGTAAAAAAAATATATGGATTATTTTTTTACAATTAAATTATTTTTAATTTGAAAATTGTAAAAGGTGTTTTTTTAAGCTAGATAGAACTTTAAATTGTAAAAAGTAACACAAAAAATGAAATTTTGATGAAACATTTTTTTATTTGTTTCAGTATACTCTGACAAATCATCATGAATAGACTCTCGCTTGAACAACGCTACGAAATTATCCAAATTTACTTTGAAAATCAGTCGTCGATTCGCGCAACTTATAGACGACTTCGTCATTTTAATGGCGTACATAATCGTGCATCTGAACAAGCCATTCGTCGAACTGTCGATAGATTTCGTACCACATACTCTCTAGAGGATGCAATAACACCAACACGTCGAAGGAATGTGCGTACTGAAGAGAATATCGCCGCTGTAAACGAAAGTGTGGAAGAAGATCCAAATTTATCAATTCGTCGTCGGTCGCAGGAATTGGGGCTCTGTCCGTCCACTACGTGGAAAATTTTGCGCAAAGATCTCGGCCTACACCCGTATAAGATCCAGCTGGTGCAGGAATTGAAGCAACGAGACCATTATATGCGTCGTTCTTAGAGCAGTTGGCAACCGACCCGTTGTTTTATCGCAAAATTGTGTGCAGCGATGAGGCGCATTTTTGGCTTAACGGGTTTGTTAATAAGCAAAATTGCCGCATATGGAGTGAGACCAATCCACAACAGACCCTACAGACTCCATTACATCCAGAAAAATGCACCGTTTGGTGCGGTTTTCACGCTGGTGGCATCATCGGACCTTATTTCTTCAAAAATGAGGCCGGAGCTCGCGTTACGGTCAATGGAGATCGTTACCGCACCATGATCAATGATTTTTTGTTTGAAAATATGGATGACATTGATCCGGACGAGATGTGGTTTCAACAGGATGGCGCTACGTGCCATACAGCGAACGCAACCATCGACTTATTGAAATCAAAATTTGGCGATAAGTTGATTTCGAGAAATGGACGTGTCAATTGGCCCCCAAGGTCGTGCGATTTGACACCACTCGACTATTTCCTGTGGGGCTACGTGAAGTCCCTGGTTTATGCTGATAAACCAGCAACAATTGACGCCTTGGAGGACAGCATTGTTCGTGTTATTCGTGACATACGCCCAGCAGTGCTCTAAAGTGGCCCAAAATTGGACGTCCAGAATGCGCTTCGTTAAGAACAGCCGCGGTGCCCATATGCCCAAAATCATTTTCAAATGTTAATGTCACGTATTGATCCTTCGAATAAAAAAGAAATTTTGATTACAATTTAATTTTTTGTGTTATTTTTTACAATTTCAAGTTCTATCGGGCTTAAAAAAACACCCTTTAGATATCATGCATAACCGTTTTGTATTTCTAATTTATTTTTTTAATAAAGTTATTCGCATTTATCCATTATCATGGCAGAATAATGTTCTACGCGCAAAGATGTTGCCCATCTAGTTCCCCCAGCAATAAAATTGATTATGCTGTTCGAACAAATCCATATGGAACTATTGTATGCCCGCCTGAACAGAGATTCTAGTTTAACTAGCACAGACTTAAACCAGAATTTTTTTATTAAAAAAAAAAATTCCAAAAAAAACAGATTTTGTAGGCAAAAAATATTATTTAAATTCTAAAGTGATCACAGGACATTTAGTTTACGATTAAATTAGCATAGCTAACTTTACAGTTAACACAGCACTGTTAATCACTTAACAGTAGTTGGAACTTTGCTCTTCAACAAGAGATGTGGTCATTATATAAAAAATAGAGATCGGCTATTATAACAAAGCATATAGAAATGGTAGTCCAGGCACTACTTTACGCATCCATGTTAGCGAAATATATTAAATAAAATTAAAAGTTGAATAAAGTAACTTGTCATTCAGCAGAGCACTGTTAATCACTTAACAGTAGTTGGAACTTTGCATTACCGCCTAATTAAAAATGAGCCTTATCACTAAAAAATGTGTGAAGTTAGCTCCGAAAATTAGCTTCGTTTTGCCAATGCTGTTATAGTTTACATAGCTCTTACAAATGAAATGTTAAGTTAAAAGAGGTAAATTATTTTAACATTTTGGTACGAAAATGAAATAAATAATATAAAAAGCAAATATATTTGTAAAAATTTTAACTTTATTTATTCATAACAAAAGGTAAAAGTCAAAATAAAACAATTTAAGAAAAAGAGAGTGAAAAATGCTTGCATTTTTTATTTCTGTACAGTAATTGTACGGACATTTCAAAAGTACCCAAAAATGGGTCAACATTGGAAAGGTGCTCCTTAGCGGACTATAGGGGGTGAAAGCCTTGGCATTGTAGATTTCAGAACTGTACAGGTTATATTCGGAATTTGTACAGGTTTTTAGTAATAGAATTCAGAAAAATGTGAATGTAAAAATGTTGCTCAAAGTGCCTCTAGTGATGTCCAACTGTTGCGAACGTCGAGTATATAAAGTTTCAGACTCTATGTATGCTATGTAAGCATCACAACAACGGCTACTATGAGCATATTGTTTTGATCTATTGTCAACAACAATATCGTGAGCCTTGAATTTAGCGATTAAACGGCCTTAGAAGAAGCCTGATTACGAGAAAAAGCTGCTCGAATTTTAAGAAGTGATACAGTGCAAATTTAATCATTTTGATGTAAATTTTCACAATTGAAATTCTTTGCTTAAAAGTAAAACGTTCCCATACTTAAAATATTCCATCTTCTTACTACATAAATGTCTTAGGATGACAGCTGAGATTCTTGAGATTAAATCATTTGAGAGACAATTTGCTTCCGAACCTTATATTTGTCCACCCGTTACTTTTATATATAAAAAACGCATCAAACAACACGCCAAATACTTTTTCGAACGAAATGCGGTTGAGGAAAATTCAATGCAACAACATGCGAGTGCATAAAACCTTAGTAGAGGAAATAGCAAATTAAAAAAAAAAAAGAAAAAAAAAGGTTCCCATAGTGAAACCAAACAAATTCAGTTCATTTTTTTCTGAACTCAATAAAGTCTCTCCAATATTGGATTTGGTAAGCGACAGTCAGGTAAATGCAAGGAAGACTAAATGTGCAAAGAGACAAAGTGTAAACTAAAGATTACACACTAGTACAACAACAACAATCATCATGCAGCACTACGAAATAGTTTGTTGTTTTTGTCTTTTTGTGGATCTAATTACTATCAAAGTAAAGAAAACAGACACTTGTGAGGTAACAATGAAATTCATATGCAGCCAAATAAGTAAATAATTAAAATATGGGGGGGTGTATCATATGATAAATGGATTCAAATACGAAGCGCTTTGGTAGTGAATGGATATTTAACAATAGATAAATAAATAAAATAAATAAATTAAACTTAACGCTTATATATAATACAGGGTGTCAGTGAATGGATTTTATATCGATAAATGTTTTATTTAATGTCGCCAATTGTATCTGGAATATAATATCAGATAAAAGTTTGCCTCTGTTAGCTTCACAAACGCGAGCCCTATTGCGAATATTTTTTTTTTGTAAAGCGAAGTACCACTTCAGGCAACAATGCCTATTTAGTCAAGTACCGTGCTTCATTCTTTTTTAGGAAAGGGATAGAAAAGAGATGAAACAGGTGGTAAAAGTAGAAGGATAGTCGGAAATTAACTGCCGTATAAGACAGCACAGCGACCAGTGACTATGCCTTCATCGCTGAACAGCCCCACCGACAGTCAATTTTTATTTTTTGTAGTGAAAAACAAAAGCCAAAGTCTTCGTTGGGAATCGAACCCACAACCCCCATACTGACAAGCTAGTACACTACCTACTAGCCTACAGGGGCACATTACATTATCACACATTTCACACAGTATTTCATTAATTGCATCGCGATTATTTTGTTTGAGTTGCGCAAGCGTTTCTGGTTTGTTTGCATAAGCCTTTCTTTTCAGTTGCCTCCACAAAACGAAGTGAGGAGTAGTCAAATCAGGCGACTGTGGAGGAAAATCAACATCACCATTTCTTGAAATAACTTGTTGTAGAAAGAGGTCTCGCAGTAATTCCATTGTAATCCTGGCTGTATGAGACGTGGCACCGTCTTGTTGATACGACATGTTTAATTAAGCCCAAAGCATGCAGTTGTGGCGTTAACAAGTTTTCAATCATATCGCGATATCGCTCCCCATTCACAGTTATCGTTAGCCGATTTTCATTTTCAAAAAAATAAGGTCCAATGATTCCTCCTGACCAAATTGCACACCAGATTGTCACTTTTAAATAATTTGACTGTTGAATAATTTGAGGGATTCCCATTCCCTAGAACCGACTATTCTGTTCACATATCCATTCAAATGAAACTGTGCCTCATCAATCATGGGCGCGCTGTAACATTCTATTGGCATATGTACCGCGGCGTAAATTGTCTTGTGGAAGCAGTTCTTGCGTCAACTGAATCTCATATATGGAAACAAATTGTGCAAATTGTGGCCAAAGTTGTTCTTTGAAAACTAAGCTACTGAGTCTCTCCGGCGTCACATTGAGGTCGATGGAATGTTTTGAACGCTTTCTTGAGCAGCTGTCATGTTTTCAGCCGATCTTGCAGTACATTGTGGTCCATGGTTGGGCCTATCACCTATAGAAATCATTCTTTCATCAATCAATCTTTCCTCGAAATCATTTACTACACGATAAATATTATATTTTGTTGGCACGTTGTTGTTTCTTCCACAAATTTCACACCCTGTATATACAAACATCATTTGATTGTATTTATATAAGATTTGCAAAATTTTAGTTTGTTTTGTTTGTTTGTGTTGTTTTCGCATAAACCATACAAATGTTGACAAATTATTTTGCAAATAATGATTATTTTTCTTTTCTTCAAAACTCTATTTACTACTGCTTATTAATAAAAAGAACTGTTCATTTAAAAACGTTTTAAATTTTTTAAACTCTCAAAAAAGTGTTTCCCGATTTTAAAAGAACAGCTTTTTTGCCTCGAATCACAAGCATAATTTTCGCATGAAGATGTTAATTGTTGAAAACAACAAAAATTATCAGCAAAGTTTACACAGATTTGTTATTTTTACATGGCCAATATTTGCAATTACATAATTTGCTAACAGAGTTGCAATAAAGTATTAATTGCGTAATAAACGTGTGTGAAAATAAATTTTAAAATTTTTTGCTTTGACACAAGAGTTTTGCTTTAACAGAACTCTGTTAAAATTTGATAACATAAGACTGCTAAAGGAAATCAAATTTGGGCTTTGCATCCAAATGGACATTTTAATGGAAACAGCAAAAGATGGCATGCGAGCTGGAGATGTCTTTTAAATGGCCCCAGAGAAAATAATCCAGTGGCGTTACACGATAAAAACGAGACGGCCAACACATATCAACAAATCGAGAATTTAGACGACCGGAAAATTTCTTGTGGCTGAATTTATTTGGGCCACTGTGTGGCTTGTGGTGCCGTCTTGCTGAAACCAAAGGTCACTGAGAATTCAGGGTGACCCCGAACCGCACCATATGCTCACGTTCTTGGGATGTAATGGTTTTTCCCAGAACTGTTTGTGGATTTTGTGACTCCCATACGCGAAAATTTTATTTTGTATACAATCGCCTAACTAAAACTGAGCCTCCCTATCGCTAAAGATGATTTTGTTGCAAAATGCCTTGTTTTCGTTCAGTTTTTCAAACAGACAATTCAAAAACGTTCGTCTGAAACAAGTGCCGGTCGGCTTTAATTTTTGTAGCTTAAAAGCGTGAAGATGAAGATCTTCATGCAAATTTTTTTGTTTTGCGCAAAGTGGCTCTAATGAATTTTAATTCTCAACATTTTGCTGTACAGCAGGGCTGTTTGTGGCCACTATGAGCGTATTATTTTTTTTTCTCGGACCAGCACTCTGGGGAAGACCCCTACACATGTTATGCATTGTACTAAAAAAACTAGGAAATTAGGTTATGGGTAGTAGTGTTTGTGGTCATTCGGTTTGAATTTGCCTACATTGAAAGTGACAGGAAAGTCCTCTGGAGGGAGTTTATTTCACATACGAACTGTTCTGCTAACAAACGAATTCTCCCTGTAATACGTAGTGCGATGCACTGGCCAATCAAACACAAATGTATGAGCTCTCAACGAAAATCGAGTTAAGCGCAAAAACTGGCGAAACGGGGAAACAAGTTCCCTGATTTCATTGTAGTAACGATAAAACAGTGAAATACATCCTACATTGTGTCGATGCTCTAAAGAATCAATAGAGTTTGATACCCTACTATACCCAATGAGCCTCTTGGCCCTCTCCTGTAAGCGGTCAAGCAATTCCAAAATAGACTTTGGGGCCCCGGCCCATATATGAGAGTTGTATTCCATTTTCGGGCGTATATAGGTGGTATAAATAGTACGAAGATCGTTTTAGAAAACCGACGCACTTAAAAGTTTCTTTAGGAACTTAAAAATTGGGTTCAATCCAATCGAATATCACACTGAATTTTGATGCCAAGAACATCAAGAGCTTCCGATTCCGTAATACCTATATCACCCATAGTAACAGGTGCAGCACCATTTCCGAACACAAATCTATTCGTAAGCATACAGCATTGTGTCTTATGGGCATTAAAATCGACTCTATTCACACGACCGCACTCCGAGATTGTTGCGAGTTCATGATTGAGTGCATCATTCATGTTCCGCCTTTTGTAACTCACCTCCAATTGGTTCGGTCCATTGCCAAACGCATACGAATGACAAATGATCATTCGAACGTGTATAAAGGGTTGCATGTTTGACAAGGAAGGTTATTTAGAAAAATAAGAAATAGGGTAGGACGAGAAAGAACGAAGCTTTGTATTTTTGATGTATTGTCAGCAAGAATGTCGTGAGCCTCAAATTTAGCGATTAAATTACACACAGTGGTCACAGAAGGAGCCTGATGATTACGAGAAAAAGCTGCTCGAATTTTACGAAGCGATACAGTGAAAATTTTATCATTTTGATAGTAATTTTTCATAATTAAAATATTCTAGGCCTAAAATTTCCTAACTTTTTAGTGGATAAATGTCAAAGAATGACAGCTCAATTCGTTACGGTTACCTAACCTTAAATTTTTTCACCCATTATTTCATTATTTATTCAACTGTCACAAAATCCTATAGGCATGACAAAAAATTTATTTTAAATTATCGATAACACGTCCGAATCAATACAGTACGTTTAGTGAATACCGATTTACCATCAAGATGTCAACATCGAAATCTACTTAAGGCGATTTTAACAACGAATTGACAAGACTGTCGACTGTTGATTAGCATTATAGTGATGATTAGGAAAAGGTATATTTTTGTAGACACCAAGAAATTATATTTTTAGAGTTTGTTAAACAACAACAATAAAAGAAATGCCTTCAAAAAAATTTATTAAAAAGTTATTTTATTGTTGTTGTACGTTTAAGCTTTTACTTCTTTAGCCTGAAAACAAACGAAAAATGTCAACTTTTCATTAAAAATAAAATGACCAAACTAATTTAGCTAACCTTAATACGATATTAATATTGTTTCAAAAATTATTTAATACCAGAATGAACTCAATGTTTTGATTTTATTAAGTAAAATAAAACAAACACAAAAACAAAAAAAGTAAAAGGAATAGCTTGTCTCTGACTGGTTGTTGTTTTGTTATATTTTAAATTTTAATGTTAACAGTCACTTAAATTAAACAAATTGTTTGAAATTTTTTCAATTGCGCTCAAGGTCCGACAACGTGTACTGTAGAGCTTATGATGACACTTGGAAAAGAAGCAAAAATACAAAAAAAAAAAAAGACAACTCGCCCAACAACAACGCAAATACTAGAAATTTGTACTAACAGCCACTTAACGCTCACATACTCGGCTTCAACACAACACGCAAAATGTTGTGTAAGTGATTTTGTAATTGTTAATGCCGGCCTGGCCGGTTGGAGAAAAAAACTACCCAAGCAATTTAGTAAATTTGAAAAATAACAAGGAAGCTAAACCCCCATTAGACTTAATAAAAATAGTGTCATTGACAGTTTTTTGCAGGGCCAGAAAAAGGAGGTCATAATACAAAAGCCTTCAGGATTCAAAACGAAAATAACATTTTGTAGCCATCGCAATTTACTATTAAAATTTATTACCGATTTAAAATTTTTAATCAGAAATTCATCCAAAAATACCATTTTTAATTAATCATTTTCTTAATAAAAAAAAGACCATTTCTTTTAATAAGAACTTTGTCACAAAGTATATTTTAACTTAAAATACTTTTTATAAAAAAAATCCTTCTTATTCAAAAATATGTTTTCTTTAAACAAACAAAAATTTTTATAAAGTACCTTTTGACTAGGAAGTATGCTTTTCTAAACAACTACGATTTGAACCAGAAATATATTTTTTACATTAAGCCAAATAGAATATCAGTAAGTAAGTACTTATAAAGGTTTAAGCAAAAGTACTATTCAGAAAATTATTTTTAAAATGTACTATAATTAAATAAAAATATTTTAAAAATTACTATTTAAAGAAGTACTTTTCAAAAGTACTATTTACAAAAAGTACTTTTAAAAAGTACTTAGAAAAGTACTTTTAAAAAAGTATTTACAAAAAGTACTCTTCGCTAATCAATTAAATAAAAATATTTTAAAAATTACTATTTAAAAAAGTACTTTTAAAAAGTACTATTTAAAAAAAGTACTTTTAAAAAAGTATTTACAAAAAGTAATTTTCGCCAACCAATTAATTTTTACACATAGAATCTTTTTGAATATACCTTTGTTACACAAAATTTTCACTTTAAAAAAGGAACCCTCTTTAAATTTAAGCTTTTTAATGTCATTTTAGTTGCAATTTGACCTCCAATAAAACTGACTTTTACTTCATTACAAAACAAATTCTAATTTCAATTAAATTAAGGTAGGACAGGACTTACATAGAATAATAAAATGAAATATTTTTTAATTCACATTGCACTTCCTTCATCTTTCAAACCCAATTTTATAAAGATTAGATTTATTGTGGCCACTTAAATGGGCAATTAATATTCTCAGTGTCTGTATCCAAAAACCTCTTAATGCCTCCTCATAGCAAAATGAGAGTGATAAGTTCAATTATATTTCAGTTGAAAACCATAAAACTGCTGGCTGTTGTTAATAAAGTTTTCCGGTGAGTAGTTTTTTTTCTGTCTGTCTGTCTGTTTGACTGTCGCTCTTTATGCCTCTTTTACCTCACTGTGTGTCTGTAAAATCTCATTTATTGTTTCAAGTATTTCAACAATATAAAATAGCTGGAAGTTAGTAGATGTCAAATAAACTAAAGTAATGCGTAAATGCGTTAAGGCGTAAAATATCTTCCGGTTAAAATAAAAATTGTACGCATATAAATACAACAATAGCAACAAATCAAAAAATCCGTATAAATGTGTTTATCAACCCTCTTCTTGTTGAATGTCTCTTATGCGTGCGTTAAGAAAGAATGGTAAAAAATAAATAAATATGAAATAAGTGAAAGCATAGAAGAAAAGCAAAACACCACCATGGGAGGCCTTAATTAGAGACTGAAAAATTAAATTCTAACCTTAGGCCATTGGCCCTTATGTTTATAAATTAGGGATGAAAAAATATTACTCGTCTTAGGCAGTGTTTTTCTGTGCAATTTAAAACTGTAAATGACGAATTGACTTTGGAAAAAATAGAAATTGTGAGTGACTTTAGTTTAAGTCAAAGTCAAACAAAGTTCGTTGTTCACAAAAGAAATTCTTGTTTTCCAGAATGCACAAGAGCATTTAAGGTGATACCTAGAAAAGCATAAAATGCTTAAAATGATATTGACAAAGCGAAACAGCTGCGTTTATTTTTCCCCAATCGCTGTGGTTAACAGAGAGCCATCATAAATCAATTGCAATTTATACGGGCTGGAGTTTGTATTTCCCAGTCGCTTGATGTCTGCTAATAAATCGGGCGAAAATAAGTGGACGTTTGTTAGAAGCGACAGATTTACCTCTCATATACGCGTTCTAAGTAACTGTCAGTCCTCAATTTAACGTAGATGAATGAAATTCTAGCAAAATTAAGCTCCGATTAAGAAGCAGATTTAAATAAGAAATGTAAGGGAATTATCAGAGATATTCACGGGCACAGCTTAGTTTTTAAAAAGTTTGAAGCTGATCCATTTATAAGAGAAAATTAAATGTAAAGAGAGACATGTCGAAGAGGACAAGTTCGAATATAACTAGCAGAGACTGAAACCAATATATCATCGTTTGTTTTGCAGTTAACAGAATACTGTTAATCACTTAACAGTAATTGAAATTTTAACATTCGAAAAAATTTGTGATCATTGTGGAAAAAAAACGGAGAATGACTGATATAGCATATGGTATAAAAATTGTGATCCAGTGGAATATCGTGTGGATCCAGAACTACCTGGCGTCCGTGCATTGCTGCGAGGTAGTTCTGCCCAAGAAAGTACTACCAAAATTTGGATTAAGAAGTAGCCGAATAAAAAATACTTAAAGTAACAAAGAAAAATATTGATAGTTTTACTTCAATGTAAGCGAATTGTCAGGGATATTCACGGTCGTTTGAAAACGATCCACATAGAAAAGGGAACATTTATTGCAAAACTTCATTTCAGTTTTTGAAAGGAAGTCCAACTGGATATGTATATGAAGATGAATTCAAATTTAATTAGCAGCGACTTAAAGCAATTTTTTTTTAACATGTCTCATGTTGCACTTAACAGCACACTGTTAACAGCGCACTGTTAATCAGTATTAACATTCGAAAAAATAATCTAAAATCTTAATCTCAAATAAAAATAACATTCGAAAAAATTTGTGATCATTATAGAAAAAAAGTTGTATCGCTGGTATAGCACATGGATAAAAATTGTGATTCATGAAACTTTTTTTTTTGGATCCAGAAAAACATGCCGCATTAAGATCGCATTAATTTTAAAACTGCAGGGTAGATCTTTTGCAAAAATAGCAAATACAATGTTGACGACAATAATTACTTTGGCGTGATAAAAAGCGGAGGTAGACAAAAGAAAATCACCAAGGACAAGAGATTTGGTAGTGACGAAGATGATCGATATTCTTAAAAGTATATTTCGCTCATCACTCCACTTTAATATTTTCCCATCATTTAGAATGTATGTATATTCTTGGGGTGATATTGTTTAATAAATTAGATGAAAATTGACTAAGCAATTTATGAAGCCTGCCATCCCCCGCCTACATCAGATGCACCTACTTAACTATACCATGCACGGGAGTTATTAATTAGATAAGATTTATTATTTGTTAAATTCATTATTTTCGATAATGACAACGCTTTTTAATGAACAGGTTTTATCACAAAAAAACAACAGCCTCTGAACATTCAGGAGATTTTTCCATAGTTTTCTCCTAAATTTTAACAAAGACCGTTTTCTATAGAGATATAGAACCATGAAATGGCATAAAACAGATATGAACTATTTAAATTGACATGAAATTTACTTGATTTAAAATATAATCTTCTGGTACTATAATTTAAGTATGACTTCTGTAGGTCGATTCACTAATTTTTAACTACTTTGGTTAAGGTTAATTTTAACTAAACCTATTGAGGTTTGCAATAACCACTATATTATTCTTTAATTCATTGTTAGCCATACTAAGCACTTTTAAATTTATCCGCGTTTAAATTAATATACGTTGACATGACTGCCAAGCGAAATGTCAAAATAAGAGAAAAGCACAAAGAGGGATACAAAAAAAAAAAAAACAAACCAAAAAGTTTTATGTTGTAAATTTTTATTGTACCGGGAAATTAATAATAAAATATTTGGTGCGGGGTAAGTAAAATATTCATTTTTTTAACTTTTTTTAATTTAGTAAAGGTTTATTCATACTTTAATAGAATGACTACTAACATAAAAAGAAGCCGCGCCCCTGCCGAGCAGCTAAGTAATTTAGTGGACTTCTTGATGCAAAATGAGGGCCTTGCAGCAGGGAAGTTCAAAAAGCTGCACGGTAAATTGGAGTCCAAAAAGAAGTGGGCAGAACTGGCGGAAAAGCTAAATTGCCTTGGCGGCTCTGTTAAAACGAGCAACCAGTGGCAGACGGTAAGTAAACATTGTTAAAATAAACATTGTTCAAATACAAATAAATTGTAAAACCTTTTTTATTAACAAAGGTGTGGAAAGAACTAAAGAGTCGGACTAGCGTTAAGGTGAGAGAAAGGAATAAGCAGCAAGCCTTAACAGGAAACAGACCCTTAACGTGGAGGCGTTAAGCGACTTGGAAATAAGGGTTGTTGCCATTATCGGCAACGAATATATAGAGGGCCAAGAATCCGTTATTGAAAATGTTCCATTGGAAGAGGTAAGTTACAGTCAAGTTAATGTGTACGACAATCAAAAAAAATTCTTTTTCCATTATTCCATTAGAATTTGCAAATTTTATTAGAGGAAGGCGAAGACATCATTGCGCATTCGCCATCAAATTATGAAGATAATTGTGATGTTCGGTCATGTAAGAGGATGCTATCAAGAGGTGTTAAAACGGAAGCTGGAGAAGGACGACGGCGAAACCAAGAAGCAATTCTTGGATATCGCCAACAAACAGGCAGACACTTTAAAGGTAAGTAATACCATCACGGTAAACTACTATAAAATACTATTAATGGTTTTTTTGTGTTTTTATAGATGTTTGCAGAAGCTAACGCCTTTATAGCTTCAGTTACTTTATGAATGCAGCGGCTTACGGACGACTGGCTCATGGATATACCCCATTGCTCTCCTACAGGACGTTGGTAGCATCCAGTTGCATAAAAACGCAAAGTCGCTAGCACATAAATGCACATAAATAACTTTTCATTAAATTATTATTATTATTATTATGTTTAACTATATACCTGTTTTTCAGCCGATATTGCAGTAATCCTAGAACCCTTTAAAATATCACCAAGTTGCACAACAATTTCTTGAGTCATTTCCGGACTTACGCGGTACAGTTTTTTAAATTCTGACGTCGTCAAGTCGAAAGGATTATCTAATCTAATCGCGAATTTTCCGACGGTTTACTGAAGGCGCACTATTAAATAATTCATTTTAGAAAATAACCTAGGTATTCAAAAGCCATTTTTTATATGGATAAATAAAAACTTCTTCCAAAAATTCTGCTGTTAACAAACCAAAATGTCTTGGCTAAAAAAAATAAACTGACTGAAACAGCTGATAATAAAAGCCAGCAAACAATGTTAAACTCTTGTGTTTTTGGCTAAAGTTTATAGTGCATTGCAACAGTGGCTAATTCAGTGGCTAACATATTTAACCAAAACAACCTTGGTTTAAATAGCATAGTGAATCGACCTACTGGCATATAACCGCCACGACTAGCTCGGACGTAGTCTAATTCGGAGGTTCAACTTTCAATGACTTTTCGAATATTAGTGGCCGTATATCGCCAATAATTGTTTCGGGGTCATCGATGCAGATTAGCGACCTCACATAGCGTCACAGACAATAGTCTAAACGTCGTTAAATCGCTCTATCTTTGAAGCCAATTCACGAGTTCCCAAAATGTAAAACTATGCGGTTACCAAACGTTTTATTCAATAAATTAATTGTTACAGGATTTGTGTGACATATTTGGTTGCCGCTCCTGCAAATCATGGTTGTTGATGATGAATGAAAAAGTTAGTAATCATGGCTTTATAGCAGTCACCACTGATGTTTTGCCTAGCTTTAGATTTAAAGAAGTACTGATTTCCACTAACACAAAACAGTTAGTTTTTCCTTCCAAATATGGCAGCCATGTTTATTGACGTACTCATTTTAACAAAGAATTGAGTATCGTCGCTAAACAAAACTCGCTTATGAAAATTGGGTTCAAGGGCAATCTTGTTTTAGGCCCAATTGGCACAATTTGAGAGCGTTTTTTAGGCGTTAGCAGGCTATTCATGTTGAAATGATAAATCAAACTAAACATAAATCACTTAAAAACTGACAAAATGGCCGCCAGTTAAAGTTCTATACCTCTATAAAACGACACCCGATACAGCTATTAATCCAAGTTTTTTTTATATTTAATTATGGTTACGAAGATGCATAATTTAAATTATGAAAAGATAATTATAACCAAAAAAAACAAAATCTTATGAACAACATGCTACATTCAAATGCCATGAATTAAGATTAACAATCAGAACAAAAAGGAACACATACAAGCAAACAAACACTTATACTGAATTATAATAACTATGACATCTGTAGTAAATGAGATGAATTAAAATTTTCTACTAAATTCTAGAACCGCTCAACACAGCCATAAAGACACATGACAAGAATGTGATCAAGTGAAAACACAAAAGTTAATACGGCAGATTACATACGTTGAAGTGGTAAAGTGTGTATTTTTATAAATAAACGCGAATAGTAAATAATCGACTTAATAAATCGTGTTATTTTATTAAAAACTCTTAAAGTTATGTGAAATTATTTTGTTTTCAAAATAACCGTTTTAAAACAATTAAACCAAAAGCGCGTCAATCCAAGCTAACAGCAGTTAGTTGGAATTGTTTTATTTCCAATTAAAAAAAAAACACGGTAATTTTTATTTCTGTGACACCTAAAGCCAAAATTAAACCTTGTTCAAAGAAACACAAAATCGATAACATTTTGTTGGATAAGACATGTGGCCAGTCAGACAATTTGGTTTCATTAAATGTAATCAGACGTCGACTGGCTGAACCGACCGCACTCACCTAAAATTCACAAATTTCTCGCTGCTTACCACGGGCTTAAACTCGATTTTTCTTGGATCGATAACATTTTATTTCAGAATATCAAAATATTTCTTTTTTTGCTTTTCGTCGGCTTCAAAACCAATGTCCAGAGCATTGGGTTCTGTGACAGCGCTGACCAAAGTTACTTTTTATTACACCACTATGCCTTTAGTCTGGCAGTTGATATGATATCCCATTCCTATTACTATTTTATTGTACAAATTCTAAATCATACAGAATTAGTTTTCTTAGCTCGGGATTGAAGAGCCATTATGTTGTTTAAGAAGTTTTTCCAAACTTTTTTTTAATTATACACTTTTGTGACATTGAGTTTTGTCGTGTAAATTAGGAAGCTTTAAGCAAAGTTTTGTATTAAAATAAGCAGCCAGCTACCCATCCACCCATTAACCATCATTCTCTCTAATGTTTAACAAAAGCACTCCTTCTATTAAGTTTTGTTTTTTTTTTTTTTGCATGTTTTACTTTGCTTATTAAATGTGTGTGCGTGCACACTTATGCAAATACAAATAAGTGGAAAAACATGTTGTGTTGTTGTGTTGTCTTCTAATAATAAGAACTTGCATTAGTAAATCAACAACAAGTAGTTGGCATTTTAACATGAGATGTAAAATAATTCATTCATTCATTAAGTATGATTTTTTTTTTTATTAATTTTAATTATTTAATTATTTGTTTTTGAAAAATATAAAAAATAATTTCCTGAAAAAGCTTTTCACAGGAAAGCGAAATATCGAAAAAAATAAATCGTTATAATTTAAAAGACCGTTTAAAAGATAAGGATTAAGATTTAATATTAATTTTAATTATTATTTTAATTTATTATAAATAAAAATATAAATAAAAAATATAAATATAAAAATATTTCTCGTTAAATTTATTTGTTCTTTTGTGTGTCAATCACGACTAAGCGTTTGCGTCGATTTCAATAAAGTTTGAAACACAGATACATGCATCCTTAACTCAGTAGTAAAATAATCTAATACAGACCCAAAAAGAAGCTAAGAGAAAACCTAATAATAATAGAGTAAACGAATTTAAATGAAATTGGAATAATAAATAGCTTTTCCCCTAAAGGCTGCAATAGCCATTAGCCGCAGATAAAAGGTAATTCTGTGCAACGCAATTAATTTTAATGAATTAAATGTAAAACAAACTAAAATCAAATCAACACCCACAGAGGATCTAAAGGGGAATACAATCTGTTCAGCCACTGCCAATGAAATTTGAAAATAGATCTTTGCCTAAAGCATGCAACGGGCATGTCGATAATGGAGAAACCGGTAATATTACCCAAATCACCCAGCTTTAGTGAAGTTTTAAATATGCATAAATAGATTCCTACCTCGGTGGGATATTAGTAAGCTAAAATTTATTCGAAAATTCGCTCGAAATGTCCAACAACTGGCAAATAAATTTGATGAAATTTCACGCACATAAAGTTTCGTACCTAAAATGTGCAATAAATAGGCTATGTCCTTTTTTTTAATTTTGACCTACAGGAGAGAAAAGACAATGTTTTTCTGCTCACTCGATATCAACAAATCTTTATGGAGACGATGTAATATAATTGGCAACCTATGTAATTCTTTCAACTCATACGCTGAGTTGAAAAATGAGAAAAGACAATATTTTTTATATAGTTGAACCGATTTTTATAAAGTTTAAAATATATGCATCCATTCTCCATTTTTCCATCAAAAATTATTATGCGAAAAAACTTCAGATTCTTTGCTATTTTAATGGATGGAAAGGTGACTGTTGAATAATTTGAGGGTTCCCCATGCCCAGAACCGAATAATCTGTTTATTTACACATCCACTCAAATGAAAATGTGCCTCGTCACTCATTATGATTTTTTTAAATGAAAAATATATACGGCGGCGTAAGTGGTCTTGTGGAAGAAGCTCTACTGTCAACTAAATATTATATGAAAACAAATGCAAATCATTATGCAAAATTCTGGCCAAAGTAGTTCTTTGAAGATCAAGCTCCTATGCACGGTGTCGAATTGAGGTTGATGAATTGTTTTGAACATTTTCTTTAGCAGTATACGTTGTGTTCCATGCTTGGGCCCACCACCTATAGATCTTCTTTCTTCGAAATAATTCACTACACGATAAAAAGTGCATTTTGCTGGCAAGTTGTTTCTCCCTAAAAAATTCACGTAACTTTCTCAAAATCATTCACTACACGATAAATAGTGCATTTTGCTGGCACGTTATTTCTCCAAAAATTTCATATAACTTTCTCATCGTCACAATAATCGATGATTGATGTTGATAAAATGTTTTAACGATTAAAACACATTAGTTTATCGAATATTTTTCCATAATATATTTGCCACGAAAGTACTATACCTTTCATGAGAACATGCGTGATAAGATTTACATCTGTACCTAGCTGTGTAAGCCATAACCAGACGATGGATTGTAACACTGTGGATGAAATGTAGCGTTATCCTCGCCCTTAAAGGCCTTCAGATACGCATATTCTCCAGTCACTGCTAGTTGCAACTTCAAGAGCTCGGAGTAGGCCAACCCCCTTACTCCTTGCTGAAGAGTTGGAGACTATACAACTCCTGGTCCAAAACGCATGAAGCTTAATAAAATTTAAGAACACAACGGCAATCATGATCACTGGACCTTGACCGTTGATTGTGTTCACTGTAAATGATCTGACTCACACAACTCAAACGAAGGCCTCGAAACTCCCAAAGGGCCAACCTCAATAATCAGTCAAAGAACAGCTAAAAGGCTAAAAACACAAATAGCTCAACTATAGTGGAATTGTATAGTTGGCTTCTGCTAGCCTTGAAGGGGACTGGGCTCCCTTTCACCCCCGCTGACACATGTAATGACGGTGAGATTTCGCCAAAACATATCAATATGCTCCCCGGGGGGGCCTTTCATAACAACACCCTGTATGTATTATGTTATACTAGCTGATCTCTCTATTTTTCCATAACGACCAAAAATCTTTTTGAAGTGCTCCATTATATTTAAAATTCGCTATGAACAAGTATGGTTTAAGCTCTAATAATTAAATTCGTAATTATTTTCACACACATGAATCATTAATAGATGCATTTCTCATTTCCAAACGCAAATCTGTAAAGGAAAGCGGGAAAATGGACTTGTTATGACTTAAACCATTTTAATACAATTTTAAAAATAGATAGCTCCCTACATACTGAGTCTGGTTTAAAAGCTTTCCGCTTTAGGAGAGACAAAAAGGATCCAAGTATCAATTTTAGTGAATTTTCTTGTCACTGTGTTTATTTGTTTTTTTAGGTTAGAAAAAACAGGATGCACTGTTTTCACATGTAGAATTGTTTATTTCTGTTTATTTACACTAAACAGACTAACGAACGACTAAAAAAATTGCTTTTGCATATTTGGAGTGGAACTTTAGAAAGGGCGAGGCCTATTAAGTGTCATAAACCTTTGAGTAGTACTCTAAAAATAGGCCCAAAAAAATCGTTACTTAAGCATTTTTTTCAGTTTTGTTAAACCTGGTGATAGCTCCTAAGCGTTTAAGTTTGTCGCCTAAACATATTTTTCTGTCTATATATTAAAAAATTAAATGCTTCCACCTAATGGACACCAACAAAGCAAAAAATAACTCCGTGGCTGTGCAACATTGACCGCAAACAATTATTTTAAACAGGAAAGGAAAGGCATGGCAAAAAAAGGTAAAGTAAGGATGTTCTCTTTTAGCAAAAAATGAGATCGTATTTAACTAAAGAGGAGATGAGCAAGAATCCAAGAGAGAAATTCTACTCATCAATTTATTCTTTAATTTCTCTGAGAAGAAAAAAAAAGCAAATAAAACATTTGGTTTTCATAAATATTTGTTATATTTATTGTTGTTGTTGTTTTTGATATAATTTTATTTCATCTCCTTTTATTACTTGCTCTCTTTACATCGCCCACTCAACTCTGATTTTTGCATTTTATTTGTATGTGCTGCCGGCATTGTTGTTGTAAGAATATTTCCAACCCTCTTATTGCACAACAATGGACTTTCTTTTGCTTACATTGTAACACTATATTGATTTAACTTCGTTTATATATACATATATATGTACGAGGTTAGTTCGAAATATTAAGAAATTATTTAGGAATTTTTTATTTGAAATTTTTATAGGTTCTTTACAATACAACAATTGTGACTTAATTTATTATAAGAATTGTACAGTTTATGTTTTTATTTATTAACGTGTCATTCTAGGCTCTTCTAATTGAAATATTCCTTTTCACAGGAATGCAATGTAAATTCCTGTCCTTGCCCTGCCCCTGTAGGCTAGTAGGTAGTATAGTAGCTTGGGTGTTGTGGGTTCGATTCCCAACGAACAGCTTGGTTTTGTTCATTACAAAAATAAAAATTGACTCTCAGTGGGGCTGCTCAGTGATGAAAGCATGGTCACTGGTCGCTGTGTTGTCTTATGCGACATTTAATTTCCGACTATCCTTCTACTTTTACCACCTGTTTCATCTAAAGAATGTAGCACGGTACTTGACTAAATAGGCATTGTTGCCTCAAGTGCTACTCTTCTCTTTAAAACAAAAAAATCGAGTTATTCATGGATTTTATCGTGGACAATAAATTAGGGATGTGCATAAAAAATCTTAAAGTAATTAATTTACTCGAGCACATAAATGATTCTTGTTTTATAAAATAAATATCGGGTGATATTTATAGAGGTATACAACCGTAAGTAAACAGGCACTTTTATAATTGGCGCTCCTCTTATCACCTGTCAATTGATTTATATTTAAATTGGTTTGGCTTTTTTCAACCTGCATAGACTCATTCCTGAATAGCGCTTCTAAATTGTGCAAATTGAACCCAAAACAAGATTGCCGTGGATCTCGATTATCCTAAGCGAATTTTGTTTAGCGATAAATTTTATTTTCGTTTGTATGGTTACGCCAATAAGCAAAACTGCCGTAATTGGTGATGATCATTCTGATGAGACAGCGTTACATCCAAACACAAAACTGACTGTTGGGTGTGCTTTAAAGGCTGATGGAATCAGTAGTCCGTTTGTCTATAAAAAGAATGCCGGTGAGAAGATTACATAGTTCATCAATTGAACAACCATCATATTTAGGAGGCGTGTTTTCAAGAAGACGGCACACCACATTTCGTGTCACAATTGATTTAGTGAAGGAAACATTTGGTAAAACTGAAAATGTAAATGGATGCTTTAAGGATTCAAAACCCCAAACAACTGTTTCCATATAAAAAAAAAAACTGCAGTTCAATTTTCTCTGCCAAAGTATTCGTCAAGTTTCTTCTTACTTTGAAGTAAAACAGTACGAAAAGAACACTGAAGATGGCAAACAGCCGAAACCGGTTTGTTCACAAACCAAATTTGATGAGGGTCGACGGAAAACCGTACCCAAACAAAAAAAATAAAACACATGTTTTTAATTCCTCCTCTTAACGTTCTTCCCGGCTGTTTGTTTGTGAATGGCGAGCGCTTTCGATGTGAATATATCATTATGAAGCCACGTACTAGCGAGTCAGTATTTCTGGCCCAGGTATTTATTCTATAATTTATTCTATCGGTCTTTATAGAATACTTGACTATCTAGATCTGTGCAACTGGGGGTATAAAGGGAGCCCAGTCCCCTGAAGACAGGCAGGGAGTCAACTGGAAACTCCACTTTATTTCCACGGGAATCAGTAAGCTCGCAGAGTTCCGTTATTTGTCTCTTTAGACATTTAATAGTTCTCTGACTGATCATTGAGGTTGGCCCCTATATGGGAGTAACGTGGCGGTTGTGGTTTCGCGGCCCCATAACAGTATAATGGTTATTATGGTGGCCAGGATCATCTCACTGATAATGACACGCAAAGTGAATGATCCAGTCCAGTGAGCATGCTAGACATGTGTTCTGAACAGGAGTTGAAAGTCTCCAACTTTTTAGCAAGGTGTGATGGTTTGCAGTCCTGCTCTGGAAGCATTAAAGTTGCAACTACGTGGTTCTGTTGCTTAGAATTATATCTTCGGCTTCCTAGGACGCATGTATGACGTTCCAAATTATACAATTGTGGTTTGTCCACCATCTGATTAAGGCTACATAGCCAGGTGCGGATGTAAAACAGATCACACTCTGTACTTATTATTTTTCAAGAAAAAAAAATATGGCAGTTTGTTTCTGAAGGATATTTTTCATTTAATGTAAATCTGTTTTTTAAAGCTAAACATAAATAGAACTTTCTCAAAATTAAATTATTTGCACCTTTTCTTTCATCTCTCAAAGTGAAACAACAGTAAAACTGAAAAAAATCACAGCCATTTTTATTTTAATGTTTCAACTAGCGGTATTTCGTTTTTGTTTATAAACAGTTCATAAACGATTTTGTTTATAAACAATGATGCCACACTTATTTTTTTTAACAAAATTTTATATCCACATGCATAACAGAAGTCGAGCTATTGTCAATATGCCATATATTTTATCGACTTCAATTGCTGCAGCGATTTTATTTGGATAATTTTTTAATTGGGAGAAAACCATTGTTTATTTTTTCAACACACCTCGTACATTTGAGTACTTACCATTATCGTTATTGCAGTTTTTTTTTTTTTTAAGATAAAATAAAGTGCAAAGTAAACAGTTTTGATCCCTAAGTCAATTAAATTTTTATTTAATTAATTTGTTAAAAAAAAATAAAATTGTTTGAAATTTTTAAATGCTGGTTTTTAAATGGATGGGTTGATTTTAATGTTAAAATTTCAATATGATTAATTCAATTAATTTTGTAATAGAAATATTATTGATGTTCTGAAGGGACTTCTGTACAAAAAAAATTTAATTTTTATCTAATCAACGCTGCTTAGTTCTATTAAAGATACAAATTTGTTATTATTTTTTTTTTTATTTATTTATTAGTATTTACAATATTTGAAAATAAATTTATAATAATAATAAATAATAAATATCAGAATTATAAAGTCAATTTGATATTCTATTCATAGTTCTTCACAAAATCTACACATCTTCTCCTAAATATAAAATAATGACATGAAAATGGAGCGACATTTCCATGTCATTTGTTAGTGTATTAAATGGTTTCATACCTCTATATAAAAAAGAGAGATCTCGGCGCTATTGTTGTAGTCGCCTTCCTTAACCTGAAGTCTTCTATATTCCTCATTTCAAATGGTTGTATTTCACCGACATATTCTATTTGTTCACTAGATATCCCCCCCGGGGGCACATTTATCGGTCTTTATAGAATACTCGACTATCTAGACCTGTGCAACTGGAGGAAAAAGGGAGCCCAGTCCCCTGAAGTCAGACAGGGAGACAACTGGAAACTCCACTTTATTTCCACGGGGATCAGTGGCCCGCGGAGTTCATTATTTGTTTCTTTAGACTTATAATAGTTCTCTGGCTGATCATTGAGGTTGGCCCCTATATGGGAGTATCGTGGTGGTTGTGGTTTCGCGGCCCCATGTCAGTCTATGGTTCTATGGTGGCCAGGATCATCTCACTGTTAATGACACCCTAAGTGAATGATCCAGTCCAGTGAGCATGCTTGACATGTGTTCTGGACGGGAGTTAGAAAGTCTCCAACTCTTTAGCAAGGTGTGATGGTTTGCATACCTGTCCTGGAATCATTCAAGTTGCAACTAGGTGGTTCTGTTGCTTAGAATTATGTCTTCGGCTATCTAGGACGAGCATGACGTTCGAAATTATGTATAGTGGTTTGTCCACCATCTGATTAAGGCTACATAGCCAGGCGCGGATGTAAAACAAATCACACTCTGTTCACTAGATATGATATTTCGGAGCTTTACCATGTCTAATCTTATGTATAAAACTGAGAATATTAAATTCGAGTCAATCGTTGTCTGATATCCATCCATTTAAGTGTGTTAAGCATAGCTTTTATCTCATCGCCTTCTTCTGTAACCTTTGTAAGCTTTCCAATTGTGATTTGTGGCAGCATGTACATCTATATTATTGTCGATCCATATTAAAAATGAGGTTTTATCATCATATTGTAAATATTCACTACTATCATTGTAGACACTTTATTCCTAATTCTTCTGAGAAATCCAATTTTTTTTTCGATTTTTTCTACTTAGTATTCCAAGTGATCCTTAAACTTCATTTCCCCGATCTATTACAAATCCCAGATATTTTATACTTTCAACTTTTTTCTATGATTTCATCATTAATTTTAAACGTTATTCCTCAATTTGAAAAAGAAAAAAAACTTTGTGATTAGTTCAGACGATATGTTTTTCTTATATAATTTGACAAATTTCACACCTCCAACACACACACACACATATATGTCATGTGAGTACAAAACTGAAATATTTTTAAAGTGTGTGGGCCAGTTCACATTGGATTAATATTTGTTTTTCACAACTTTAGTTCTTTCCAAAACACACTATACTAATTATTTTAGCACAAAATTCTATACGTATACACATCTTTGTGTGTATTAGTGTTTTTTATTCATTTCATGTTTGTTTTTCGTTCGGTATACACCACAGTATACGCATTACAAAATAAATATGGCTGTAAGTGATGATGAAAAGTTTGTTTCTAATTTTATTTTCTGTAAAATTATTTTTATTCTTATTTGACCTTTTTTATTTTAATTAAATAAAAAAATTTTTTTCAATTTGTTAATAATTTTTGTTATTAAAAATTAATTTTTCCTGAAGAAGCTTTCCATAGGAAAGCAAAATATTGAAAAAATATATCGTTAAAATTTAATTAAAAATACCGTTTAAAAGATTAACACATATTTAAAATATAAAAATATTATAACAAAAACTTGAATTCAATTGTGATTTGTTCAGGTTACAGGTAAAAATGATAAAAACAAATAGCATAAACAACGCCACTTGTTGTCTATACAGATTTATCAACTTTAATGTTAGTTGCCGCGACCAACCACCTTCTACTTTTGCATTCATACTTAAATGACAAGGCAATAGCCAACTGAAGACTAAAAATCGCTCTGCAAAAAAAACACACAAGACCTGTGTTTTCATAAATGCATGTGTATTAGTTTTGTTTTCGTTGTGCGGCTTTGAAGCTGCTAGAAAAATTGTTTCAACCAAAAACTACCCCCCTCACTGAAAATGCCGACAAACTGCCAGCACAACTAATCCAATGTGAACTGGCTCTGTGAAGATAAACTCGATTTTAATTACCATGGATTTAAACCAATATTTTTAACATAACTAAATTTGCCGTTAACAGAGCACTGTTAATTATGTAACAGTAAAGAAAATTATATTTGCGGTCCTTTTAGAAAAATAATAATAATTTAATAATTTTGTACTTTTGCTTGCTTCAAGTACTTTTATCAGCCATTTTTTTCTTTGAAAACTTGCATTGACTTTCGAGAGATCAGAAATGTTTATAAACATGTAGAAGTTTTTTATAAACATTCTTGCAATGCTCAATACAGAATCATATTGTATTTAACGGTATTAATTTTTGCTAATTTTTCATTTTTCATAATTGATAAATAATAAAAACCAACTTTTTTTTTGTGCATTTGTTTTGTGGCAAAAAAAAATTGAGTGATGTTTTTACAA
Organism: Trichopoda pennipes; assembly: GCA_030448955.1. Lineage (NCBI taxonomy): Eukaryota > Metazoa > Arthropoda > Insecta > Diptera > Tachinidae > Trichopoda > Trichopoda pennipes. Next base: position 3,637,780 of record JASKUP010000021.1, on the reverse strand, counting down.
TAAAGTCAAAAAGAGAATTCTCTTTGGTTTTGTTTGTTTTTAAACAGAAGTGTCTACATAGATTATAAATAGGTATATAAACAGAATTAAAATTCAATTGCATTTGCTTATGCAATTCTGATATTTATTTATCTATTTATTTTTTTAGTAAGCAGAAGTTCGTGCTTTTCTTTTGTCACACACTGTATATCAAAATATTTATATTGGTTTATCAAGTCATTACATTCAAGTACCCTCATAAAATTTACACACTATTCACCCCACACACAAATTCAGCTGTATTTATGTATGTTTAATTATATTTCTTATATTGTTTTTCTTTTTATAATTTTAAATTCATCTGCTTATCTTCAGTTCAAAAGTAAAATAAAAATTAAAAAAAAAACATATAACTTACCATTATGTTCAGTAAAGATGTTCAGTCCAATAGGATTACAGCGACTATCCTTGGAATTATGACTTGATGCTGATGAGACACCACCCGAACGATGTAGACCACTACTAACAGCCGCTGGCGGTACTGATGATTTAATGCGGGAACCACGCAATGTGGAACCAGCACCTAAAGCATTAACAGGCAGGCCATGTGAACCAACAGGACTGCTGCTGGAAACACCAATACAACTGGCAGTGCCACCATGGCTGCCACTAGAATGTGAGCCACGTTCTTTGCCCTGTTGAGCACCCATTATCGTTTAATTTCTTAAATACTGTCAATCGAAGAAAAATTTAACGCAGGATCACACGAAGAAATTTTAAACAAAATTTTCAACAAAAAAAAACAAAGTTATAGACGTTAATAAACGTACGCACACACTTAAACGCATATAGACATAAAACTATAGGGAAATAACGGTATCACTGAGTATTTAAAATTGAAAGACTAAGAATAAAAAAAAAAAAACAAGCAAAATAGCAAGGCGATGGTGGGTGGGTGGTTAAAACTGTTTATTTTCCCAGATTTTTCAACTTATTGTTTTTTTTTTAGGATATTTTTCTTTGATTCTTGTTTCCTTTTTACATATTTGAAACTTATTTTACAAAAACACTATTTTAAGCAATTTTTTTTAAAGAAAGGTTTTGCCTTTCAATTTTATTAGTATTTGCTTTTGTTGTTATAATTCGTACTTGTAGTAGACACCGTATCCAAAGAATATTACTACAAAAAGGAAGTTGCAATCATTAAAAAAATATTACAAATTGATTTTTTCTTTACTTTGGTATCAACTTTTTTTTTGCTCTTGCTTTTCAGTTAAAGTTTTTTGTTTTTATATATAAATAAGTTAACTGAAAATTAGTTAAGAACTCAAACTAAAATTTTTTTATGTTGACAATTATTTACAAAACTGTTTTCAAACAATTAAATATTTAATTTCACCAAGCACTTGTAAAACACGCCCAAAACGCTAGAGTTGGTCGGTCGGTCGGTAATTGCGGCTGGCTGTGTTGCGGAGCACTTGCATGCACTTCAATGTCTGCAACTTTATTTCTTGTTTTATTTGTTCCAGCCCATGTTTCAATTATTTAAATTTATTTTAAAGATTTCTTTCATTTCATTAATTAGCATTTTAATATTATTTTTTTTCCCAACTGCTTGCGTTTTTTATTTAAAAAAATATTTTCTTCCTGTTCTTATTGACTTTTTTTCCCAATTGTCTGGCCACAATATACTTTGTTATAACAAATAATAATATATTAAATTCACATTTTTTTAGCTTATTTCTTAAGCTTCTTCATTTCATTTCACGTATGTATGTATGTATACTTTTAATTTGATATTTTAATTAATTTCAAAAATTTATAAAAATCTTATGCGCACCGCAAAAAAACTATTAATTACACATCGTGCGTCTTTGTAGACATTCCGACTGCATTTGCTCGTTTTTCCAATTATTCTTGTATTTCTATCATAGTTGTAAAATTTCGTAGTACATTTCATTGTTTTCATTTTCTTTTTGTTTTATGATACATTTTTGTATATTTCTTTTGCTTACATATTTAACATGTTTTTTATTTTGTACTGTTTCTTATATATACAGCGAAATGTATTAATGTACTAAATTATTTCCCTCTTATATTATTACTGGTCAGGGTTCTAGGAGTTGTTTCGTAACGAATCCCTAAACTTCAAGATTTTTTCTTTAAGAATCACCACAAACCAGTTTAGTTTGTGTTAAAAATTTTCATGAAGTTAATATTTTTTTAATTTATTTGCATTTAAACATCCAAACCGGTAAAATCTTACGTGTTTTGTAAATAATTTTATTTGTAAAAATATGTCATATTTGTATATAATTTTAACTTCTCCTCGTTTTTTTAATTTTGTGTCTTAATTTAGTGTTTATTGAGTTCATTACTATAAAAAATCTTTTTTTTAAGCATTGCACATAGCAATACTGCTGTCTAAACTTCAAACAATTTTATTTCAACGGCATGTGGGCAAACTTTTCCCAAAAATAAATTTAATTATAGTTTGGATCGATGAGACCAGATTTAATTTTTTCTTCACAACCATAACCTAAGACCATTGAATCTAAGTGAATCTTAAGCAGATTTTTGTTGCCATGCTAAAAAACTTTTAGATAACAAATTAGAATTTAGTTGCAATTATATTAAATACAATTCAAATTTCTCTTAAAAAATCCCAAATATTCAAATAAATTTCTTTATCCCCAACTCCAAATTAATATACCCATTTTGGGGATAAATCACCTAAACTGTCACCTTTGTTAGTGGTATTTATTTATTTATTTTGTTGGGGAATAAATAGAAAGTTTAAAAATTTTAGATATATTTGAAAATTATATATTATTTAAGGAAAACTAATTAATATTTGTTTGTTTATTCAAAAAGCAAAATCTGTGTATAGAAACTAAAACTATTTTAAGGCGATTTGTATTAACATTTTTTTTAAAGGAAAAAAAACCTATATACAGTGTCGTGCAAAATTAAAGCACAAAATAGCGGTAAAAATAAAATTAAATAAGATTTAATCGACTAAGGCTTAATCGAGTTATTTAGAATAATAACTCCAACGAGTACTTGAAAATTTATAATAATAATTTATTTGTTTCAAATAAAAATTGAATTCTAACAATTGAATAAGCATTAAACGAATAAATTTAATTCGAATAAGTTTTGTTTTTATTGAATACTAGGTAAGTAAGTATTAAAAAAAACTTATTATTTTACAGCGTATTCATTATTTTTGGAAATTGTGCGACATCGTCGACGCACCAAAGTACATAAACTGAATAGTACCTTCGAAGAAATTCCATTCCAATTTTTGTTTTTACAACTGACTGTAGAATTTCTATAGAGTTAAGGTCTGCGATTGTGCCGGCCACTTTAAAACATTAATTTTGTTGCCAACGAAACACTCTTTTACACATTTCAGAGGCCATTCCTCATGTGCATGTGGAGACAAGTTATTTTGAACGATATCTTTATAAACGAAACCAGCCGAATCAAATCTATGCCAGACCCAGACGAAAACTTCACCTCCGCCATGTTTCACAGTAACTTTTGTATAATGTGAATTATTGCGATGCCCTTAAGATCTTTCAATTAATTTTAATCCATCAAAACCTTTCATTTAAACACTTTGATAAGATTTTAAGCCATCTTTTACAGTTCGTCATTGAAAGTTTCTTAGAATGACGTCTAGTGATAACTGTGAAGTAATGGACTTTGGCGATATCAATGGACCCTTTTTAATCATATCAATTATTGTCTGTTTTTTGTGGGGATCCACCTTTATGTACTACAGCCAACGAGCCTGAGGAACAAAAACGTTTTATAATTGTGGATATAACATTGTGATAAATAATGAGTTTTGTTGCAATGGATGATGACACGGATTCACCACTATTAAGATCAGCTATGATTTTTTCACTGAATATTTATTTCTCGCCAATTTGTTAACACAAATAACCAAAAAACTTTAAAGCGAATTTGAAAGAACAGAAACAATGGAAAAAACTAACGGTACTTGTTATTTGTTTTTTTTACGAAAGAAGCAACATCGAAAATTTGCGTGTTATAAATGTGACGCTGCATTTTTGTAGTATTTGCAAAAAAAAATTTAAATAAGAACTACAAACAATTATTTTTTATTTAATTTTTAATATATATGATATAAGTTCTTTAATAATAAAGTTTGTCGTTAAATAAACTTTCTTGTTAATGTTATTACATTGCTTCTTTAGAAGTAGGTGTTCATGCTTAGTTTTGTTCGACACTGTTTATTTTCTTCAACAATGATTTCAATAATATTTATTACCACTTAAAGTATTTAGAGGGTTTCTCTTTTTTGACACATATGATATTCTTGCAAATAACCGTGAAAGATTATGGATTTAACAGGAGACTTTAGTTCTTTAAGTTTTAACTAAAAGCAAAATTTCAACAATTATTTATTTAAATCATTGCCCTTAAAAACATTTATGAAACTTCATGTTCACAAACAAACATGGCTTTTAAATTTAATGGTTCTTAAAACTGTAATTTAGACTATAAATTGTTTTCAAACAATTAAATAACTAACTGACTAAATAACTTAAATCTGAGAATGGAAACGAATTAACCGGTTAATATATGTAATCTATTTTTTTTTATTTTACATAACGTTAATTTGTTTCCTTCTTAAGTCACTTTAAGTGCAGAAAAATTTTAAAAACATTGCATTCCTTTGAGCATTTTTTTCGTAGTGTTAAATACTAAAAACTACTACCTTAAAAACCAACACTGTTGTCTAGACACATAAATTTGACATTTTACATTTGATGTTAGAAATATTATAATTTTTAACAAAATATTTCTTACATTTTTTTTAAATTAATAATTAAACATTAAGAAATAACAACAAAAAGTAAGAAATGTGAAAATTGTAAAGTGTTATTGGATAATTTAAAGACGATTGATTAAAAATAAATAATTGAAACCATAATAAATGGCTGGTATCCATTAAAAAATATAAAAAATATCGATTATTGTGGAAAGTAATGAAAAACGCAGCAATTAAAATATATGTATATAAATAATTCTTAATTTGCATAAATGTTTTGTCACAAATTATTTAAATAATATTTTATTGCTTTTTCTCGAGCACAATGAAGGTGTAGAATTTTTATATTATTGTTGTGGAGCACCCCCACCTGCAAAAAAAATGATGTGTGTCGGTGGCTGTTTTCATAGATTTGCATATTAATATAAAAACGTCTGCTGATTGTCAAGGCAATTCAAAAAGGAAAATACCAAATATCCATTCAACTCGGCATATTTAACGAAAAAAAAATTGAATTTATTTTGCTGGCAAAAAACAAAAGAAGAATTTTATATTAAATTGAAGGTCGGAGTAATAATTTTATATATATTTTGGTATTGTAAATACATTTGCATGTATATGTATATAAAAAAGTGAGTATAAATTATTATTTTTAAATAAACAATTATTTTTTTTTGTTATTTGAAATTGTGCTGCTTAAATACAAATGATTTTAATTGTGTTATTGTTTTCATTTGCTATCTACATATAACCGTTTAGTTTTGATTGTTTTTGTAATTTATTAGTTTTTCTAACAATTCAATTTATATTTAAATGCCGTTAACTAAAGCTTAGAGTAAAGCGGCGAAATGGAAATGATACCTAAAGATGTATTTTTTTATTTAAATGGTTAATTTTAATTAAAAAAAAAAATAATACGCTTTTGCTGCAGGCTTTTAGAAGGCACAACAGCGAAAGAAGAACGATTTTAAGGTACACACATTTTAAAATGACAAATTTTTTCAATCTTAAAATTAAGAAATATCGATTTAAGCCCACCAGATCTAAAATCCTAAATAGAATTAAAAGTCTACTTATTCCTAAGAACGCCAATTGTAAATTTTATGGGGAAATGCCTTTTAATTTCAATTTTGGGATTTTCGAGTTATTTTTTGGGGATATCGAGTTTCATGTAAAATTTTTTCCTACTTAATACCTCTATGATTTTTTTGTAAATTAATTTAATTTAATATATGTAATAATAATATTTCTAAATTAATCACCGTAACCATAACCATGATATACCGTACCGTAACCGTAATTTCTTTTACACCGGTTTGACTATTAGAAGCACATGACGAATAACAAAACTAAAGTACGAACTTCTGCCTCTAAAGAAGCAGCATTAACAACAAGGTTTGCTTGATGAAAAAAATCCTTTAACGAATTTAAAAATCAAAATAAAAAATCAAATTAAAAAATGTTTGTAGGTATATGCATTTTCGATATTGCTTCTATTGCCGTTATTTTTTAAGAGTATTTTCATATCAACAATTACCGTTACTTTTTTTAGATTATTTTAATACCAATAATTACCCTTATTTTTGTAATATTTTTTTAATAACAACAACTATCGTTACTTGTCATAAAATTAAGTGTGTATAAATAAAAAAAAATCGCTTTGAATGTTTTTGGTTTCTTGTGTTAATAAAATGGCAAGATATAAATATTCAGCGTATTTAAAAGAACAAATCGTAGCTGATTTTAATACAGTGGCGTACATTACAACAAAACTCGGTATTAATTACAATGTTAAATACAAAATTATAAAACGTTTTTGTTCCTCGAGCTGGTTGGCTACATTACATAAAGGTGGATGCCCATAAGAAAAAGACAATATTACATACTTATGATTAAAAAGGATTCATTCTTATCGCCAAAGTCCATTGCCATGCTCCAAGAACAATTCAAAGAGAGGCTGTAGAAGATGGCTTAAAATCTTATAAAAGTGCAAACAAGTGGTTTATTTTATATAACAATAGACTCGCCAGGCTTAAATTCGTAAAGAAATACATTGATTAGATCACCACATAATGGAGAACCGTACTTACCGTACATCGATGAGGCGCAGTTTAATTTGAAAGGCTTCTATGAATTAAAGATAGCTAGAATATCCCAAAAACAACGTATTAATTTACGTTTTTACAAAAGTTATGGTGAAATATGGCAACAATAGTGTTGTAGTCACCTTTACGCAAAACAAACAAACGAGAAGACCATTACTGCTCAATTACCACTGACATTACTCTCCAAGAACCATTCAAAGACGGGCTGAAAAAGGTGGCTGATAATCTTATAAAGTCCATACAAATAGGCTTGCCGTAATCGAATTTGCAAAGGAACACACAATTGAAAACCGTACATTTCTCCGATGAACCAAAATTTATGTTGAAAGGTTCCGATCGATTAAGGTTAGCTAGAAGACATAAAGGTCAAAATATTAGTGTAGGTTATACAAAAGTTAGTGTGAAACATGACGGAAGTAGTGTTTTCGTCTTCGTCTGGGAATGTTTTTCAAACTATGACATAAACTCGATTCATAGGATAAATGCAATAATGGATCGTTTCGTTTATAAAAACATGCTTCAAAATGGCATACACTTCTACATGCAGAGGAAGAAAAGCCTCTAAAGTTGAACTACCAGCACTATAATGGCCCTAAACGCTTTTAAATATGTGAAAAAGTAGTAAGTTGGCAACAAAATTATTATTCTAAAATGAACGGCACAATTGCCAAATATTTCAATCCTATAGAAAATTTAAAGGAAATTTTAGATCGAAAAATAAACCGCCATAACTATAAAAATATGGTGAGCTCTTTAAAAATGCGAAAAACGCCTCGAATACATTTTTTTTACAGTTATTATCCAATTTATATGATGCAATACATGGAACATGTGCTGCAGTTTTAAAAAATAATGCATACGCGCCTTAAACTATTGAGTCTTTTGATCACTTACTAACGCATTATTGCTTTAATTTTGTCGCCTTAAAATAATGCCTTTTACTCGTTTTCTTTGATTTTGAAATCAAGAATCAATGTTTTTTGTTTGTTTTAATTTGCAATTTAGTTTAAAAACAAAACTTATTCGATAATGCTTATACGATTAATCGAGGTATATATGAAATTTTATTTGAAACCAAAAATTCAATTTAAAATAGTAAAAACTTTGATGTTATTGTTGGAGTTATTATTCCAATTTACTTATTTGATTAAACCTTAGTCGACTAAAACTTAATTTTTTTTAGTAAATAAAAAAATTATCCATTACAATTTAATTTAGCTTTTTAACAATTTATTGAAAAGTGGCAGTTCGTATTTTAGTTTTGTCCGATAACGTATGCATTTGATGAGTTTTAATGCTTAAAATGAAGGATCAATGTTTTTTTTTCTTTTGTTTTAATTAGCAATTTAGCTTAAAAACTAAACTTATTCCATAAAACTTTATTCGATTAATCGATTAATAATTTTATTCGATATAAAAAATTCAATTTAAAATATGGAAAACTTTGATGTTCTTGTTGGATTTATTATTCGAATTAACTTATTCGATTAAAACTTATTTATTTTTAATTTTATTCGTTTTTAGTTTTGTCCGCTATTGTATGTATTTTAATTAAATTTTTTTGTTCATTATAACGGGGAATATGTTTTAATTTTAATTAAATTTATTTATTTATTTTTTTCAGTAATTAATTTTAAGCACAGGGTCGTATTTAATAAAAAATTTTTTTAAAAACTTTATTTTTTATTATATTTTCGATATTTCGCCACACCGTTGGTTGGCATCATCAGGAAAAACAACCAACGGTGTGGCGAAATATCGAAAATATAATAAAAAATAAAGTTTTTAAAAAAATTTTTTATTAAATACGACCTTGTGCTTAAAACTAATTACTAAAAAATATTAAAAAAAGGTCAAAAAATTATAACTATTATATTTATTTTTTTTAATGCTCTCTAGCATTTTCTCTCAATTGAGTTTTCTTACTACGAGCGTATATAGTCTTGTGCATTTTAAGCGAGAAAGTATTGTCAAATAATAAAATTCTTAAAAATAATTTAATACGAGTTTCTATATATAAATAAATTCTTATAATCGTTTAATTCATAATTTGATTTGATTAGATATTTTGCCTTTTTTGTAAATTTCCAAATAACTTTGGTAACTCTGTTGTAGAAGCCAACGAATCACATGCAATGAAAAGTGCATTTAATTTGTAAATGTGTTTGTATGACAACGAATGATTATAATCAAATGGACTAACTAACTAATTGGCTGAGATAACCAGCGCCAATAGTCGTGATTGAATTAGTTGATAGAGAGAGAAGGGTGGGTGCCACACGAAAGGTTCACCACTATAAATTCATATTCTATCACATCAAAATTATATTATTGCCTATATAAGTATGTAAGTGTATTATTTAACATTTAGCAAACTATTTTCTATTTAATTTCTTTTCTTGCTTTTCATATTTTGGCCGTAAATACGTAAATCGTAAAACCATAAACATCAACGGCAGGCAATGAATGACAGCATGAGTGTTCTTAATATAAAACAGGAATTACAAGATTCAGGATCTAATCTTCATAATATCGCTTGCGTTAGTCCTTCTACAACAACGCCAACAACTACCAACAACAATAATAGACGCAGCAGTGGTTCGAATAGTGGTGGTGCCGGCAATGGTATAAAGTCTTCACCGTCAGTCTCACCGGATCGTCAAATGTGTAGTTCGACGACCACCTATAATGCTAGCGATGATGCAGGTTCCACTGCTAATCAAGGTTCTAATCCTATACGTGATGAATTGAGACGCCTATGTTTGGTGTGCGGAGATGTTGCCTCCGGTTTCCATTATGGAGTGGCTAGCTGTGAGGCTTGTAAGGCATTTTTTAAACGCACCATTCAAGGGAACATTGAATATACCTGCCCAGCTAGCAATGAGTGTGAGATCAATAAGAGAAGAAGGAAGGCATGCCAGGCCTGCCGTTTCCAAAAATGTCTTCTAATGGGCATGCTAAAGGTAAAACAATTTATTTTTTTAAAAAAATTCCCTATAATTTTATTTAATTAAAAAAAGTAAACCTGATACGTTTACGTTTAAGTAAAATTTTTTTAATTTCGAAAATGCAGTGTTTTTATTGGACAAATAATTTAAAAAAAGTTTTTACCGAAAATGTTTTACTAAAACCTGTTCTCTAAGCGAGTAGCTTTATTTATTTTCTTAATGTTATATCATTTTATTTGAACCGTTTAACATTCAAATAGTGAAAATTTTTCGAAACATTTTTTTTATATTTTGTTTTATCTGGAAATTTCGAAGATTTAAATATTTTATGCGAACTTAATCTCTCATTTCATTTTTATTTTAACCAAAACTAAAAAAAATTTCAGAAAATAATTTTTTTATTATTTTTTTTCTCTGCAAACACTTTTTTTAATCATTTTCGAAGTATAAAATCATTTATGCGAACATAGTACCTCATATCATTTAAAAAATTTTATTTTAACCATTTAACATTCGAATATAGCAAATTTTTCGAAAATGATATTTTATTATTTTATTTATCTGATTATTATTTCAGTTTTATTTTAACCGTTTAGCATTCGAATACAGAATATTTTTCGGAAATAATTTCTTTATTACTTTTTTTACCTGCAAACAGATTTTTTTATTTATTTCGAAGCATAAAATCGTTTTTACGAACTTAAATTCCCATTTCACCTCAATTTTACTTTAACCATTTAACACTCGATTATAGCAATTTTTTCGAAAATAATTTCTTTCTTATTTTTTTTTGTATGCAAAAACCTATTGTATTATTTTGGAAGTATAAAACATTTTATGCGAATTAAACTTCTAATTTCATTTCAGTTTTATTTTATTTGTTTAACATTCAAATAAAGAAAGTTTTTCGAAAAAAATTTTTTGATTTCACTTCTTTATTTGCAAACAGATTTTTTTTATTTTCGAAGTATAAAAACGTTTCCACAAACTTAATTTTTCATTTCATTAACCATTTAACCATTTAACATTCGAACATAGAAAATTTTTCAAAAATAATAATTTTAACTATTTTTTTTATATGCAAAAACATTTTGTATTATTTTCGAAGCATAAAATATTTTATGCGAATTAAATTTCTAATTTCATTTCAGTTTTATTTTATTCGTTTTACATTCGAATATAGAAAATGTTTCGAAAATAATTTCTTGATTACAATTTTTTATCTGCAAATAGATTATTTGTTATTTTCGAAGTATAAAAACGTTTCCACGAACTTAATTTTTCATTTAATTTCATTTTAATTAACCATTTAATATTCGAAAATAGAAACATTTTTGAAAATATTTCCTTATAATAAGCTTTTTCGAAGTATAAAATATTTAATGCGAATTAAATTTCTAATTTAATTTTAGTTTTATTTTAATCGTTTAACATAAATAAAACATATTTTGAAAATAATTTCTTTTTATCTTTATGCGAACTTAATTTCTCATGTGTTCAATGACAGGAATTTTTAGGGAACATCACTTTTCGAAAACCACATAAATTTTGAAAGCGATTCATCATAATTTTTATTTTTTTAGGAAGGAGTACGATTGGATCGTGTTCGTGGTGGCCGTCAAAAATATCGCCGTAATCCTGTCTCCAATTCATATCAAACAATGCAAATGCTCTATCAGTCGAGTATAACGTCACTTAGTGATGTAAAAATTCTCGATGCTCTTAGTAATAATGAACCTGATTTAATATCGATTAAATCGGTGCAACTAACTAATGCTGGCAGTAGTTCATCTTCGCTATTGGAAGATGAAATCAACACAAACGATGCGTCACCAAATGTTAAACATGAACATCAACATAATCTAATAACGAATTGCAACAATTCAAATGACAATGGTGAAGTTTCACCACCTTTGACACCAACCTCATCAACGGCAGTAAATTCAAATACACCCACTACACCAACAACAACTTGTATTTTTCAGTTAAGTTCATCGCCCACAAATAATAACAGTGATGTTCATGATATATTGGGCACACTTAGTAATTTATATGACACTGAACTAGTAAATGTTATAGGGTGGGCGAAGAGTATACCTGGTTTTGTGGAGCTTCAATTAAGCGATCAAATGAATTTGTTGCAGGTAACCTGGCCTGAAATATTAACACTTCAGTTAATCTTTCGCTCATTGCCATTTAATGGAAAATTATGCTTTGCCTCGGATTTATGGATGGACGAGCTGTTGGCTAAAGAATGCGGCTACACAGAATTCTATTATCATTGTTTGCAGGTGGCTCAACGTTTAGAACGCATTTCGGTTAGACGAGAAGAATATTATCTACTTAAAGCTTTGATTTTAACCAATTGTGATATTAATTTGGATGATCAATCGTCTTTAAGGGCATTTCGTGATTCCATTTTGAATTCTCTCAACGATGTAGTTTATCTTTTGCGTCACAGTTCAGCTGTTTCACATCAACAACAGCTTTTACTTGTACTGCCCGCCCTAAGACAAGCCGATAGTATTTTACGTAACTTTTGGCGTAACGTTAATGCCAAAGGTTCGGTTACTTTAAAAAAGTTATTTGCGGAAATGTTAGAACCCGTATCACGGTGAGGCTTGCCAATTTCACAATTTTAGTATTTTCCTCATTCAAATTATTTAAAGTAAAAAATTAAATTAAAAAAAAAAAAAAATAGTTAATTTGAGTTGTTAAATTATATTTTTAAATTTATTTAGTTTCAAATGAATTTATTTCTTTTAAGCTTTAAAATAATAACAAAAAACAAATTAACAATTATATTTTGTATATAAATATTAAATAACTAATGGCAGTGGTTAGATTACCTCAGTTTTTATTTTGTTTTCTTTCTATTTAACTAGTTTTATATAAAACTTTAACCAAAGAGTTTTAATCATTAAGAATTTTTTGGTTTTCTTTGATTACGAATACATTTTTTTTCGAAATTTTGTAAAATGAATATAAAAATCAAAATCTTTGTAGCTAAAATTGTATACATATATTATGTATAAATATGTAAATATAATGTATTTTTTTAGAATTACAAACAGAAACTAATGTGCCTTTAATTTTGGATATTTGGGGGATATTTTGTATAATTAATGGCCATTTTATCAGCTGTCAAATGATATAAGCAGTGGGCAAATTTGAGGCTAGAAAGTAAATTGCCTGCCAAATAATTAAATATCAACAATTGAGATGGCATCCTTTGTTATTCATTTAGAGAAAAAGTTGGAAAATTTTAAGTATGGACCGTTATACTTTTAAGCAAAAAATTTTAATTGTAAAATTTACTATCAAAATGGTAAAAATTTCACTATATGACTTCGTAAAATTTGATCAGTTTTTCCTCTTAATTACGCTCCTTTTTTTCGTTCGAACCAGCACTCAGAGGGTGACCCCTACTCATGCAATGCATTGCACTAGAACTAGGAAATTATGTTATGCGAAGGAGGAAAGAGGGAGTAGTGTTTGACATTCGAATTAAATTTTCCTACTTTGAAAGTGACAGGAAAGACCTTTATTCCACATACGAACTGTTCTTTTAGAAAACAAATTTTCCATGTAATGTGCTTCACTGGCCAATCGACCACAAAAGGATGCGCTTTCAATGAAAATCGAGTCAAACGCAAAAACGTCAGAGTATCGGCAACACGTTCCCTAATGTCGTTTGAGAACTTACCATTGTAGTAACGATAAAACAGTAAAATACAATGCTCTTGTGAATCAACAGAGTTGAATACTCTACCGTCCCCAATGAACCTCTAGGCCCTCTCCTGTACTTGATAAAGCAACTGCAAAATAGACTTTGGGATGACAACCCATACATGAGAGTTGTATTCCGTCTTTGGATGGATATAGGTGGTGTAAATAGTACGAAAATCGGATGGAGTGAAAAATATCTTACAACGTTTTAGAAAACCGAGGCACTTGAAAGCTTCTTTAGAAACCTAAAAAATGTGTTTAGTCCATCAAACATTGCACTGAATTTTCATGCCAAGGACATCAAGAGCGGGCGATTCCCTAATACCTATATCATTCATAGTAACAGATGCAACACCATTTCCGAACACAGATCCATGCGCAAGCATTCAACATTGTGTCTTACGGGCATTAAAATCTACTCTATTCACAAGACCCCATTCAGAGATTGTTGCGAGATCGTGATTGAACGTATCATTCATGTTCCGCCTTTTGGAACTCACCTCCAACTGGTTTGGTCCACTACCAAATGAATAAGAAACGACAAATGGTGCTGTTATCTGCGAAAGAGTATACAGGCTTGAAATTCGTTATTCACATCACAGATTTTGAACTTTAAGGCTGAAATCGATTCGATTATCTCCGTATAGACTCTGTTCCTTAACATAGCCCTACGAAAATAATCCAGTGGTGTTAAATCCTGTCGAAACCACATGTCAGTGATATCCAAGCCGTCAATAGTACGCCAAAATTTAGTTGCTAGCATCTCGCGAAATCGCGAAAGCGTGACCCATTGACCGTTACCGCATTTCCAACCTCATCTTAAAAAAAAAACCGCTCAATCACGCCTCCATGTCACATAGTGCACCATACAGTGACACGTTGAGCATGTAAAGGTTTTTCAATAATCGCTCTAGGATTTTCAAAAGTCCAAATGCGGTAATTTTGCTTGTTGACATACCCCGACAAGCGAAAAGGGGTTTCGCCTGAAAATTTTATTTTTTCAGAAAAATCAGCCAGTTGTTCCTGAAGGAATTGGGCAAATCTACGTCGATGTGAATGGTCGGTCGGATTCAATTGCTGCACCAGTTAAACCTTGTAAGACTTCAAAGTCAAATTCTTGGGGTTTTGGATAACCCCAATTGTTGAAAACGTCGAGGAATTGACAATTTTGGATCTGCTTCAACACTGTGGCTTACGGCTGCGATGTTTTCAGTTGAAACATTTCAGGTCAAACATGCCTCGGTGTTGCCACATTTTGTATCGAGCCTGTCAACTCAAATTAAATGACCAAATTTTTGTCCGAAATTGAATTCGTTCTAAAAACAATTGCCATTAAATAAACTACAAATACGTCAAGTATTGATACAATTGAAAAACAAACTTCTTGTTGAAAAACCCGATATATGTTGTCGTTGTAATTTTAATACTTGAAAAGTTATAAAAAGAGTGATATATTCGTTGTTAAAATTCTATTAAGCTCTTCACCATCGACTTGGCAACTGCTTGAGCTCTCTTTTCTATCCAACCTTACTTTATTTAAAAAAAAATTTGATTTTTTTTTTAAAGTGCTGTCTTTGTTTTATTTTTAAAAGTAAATTTATACTTTTGTCATTTAGTTGGTAAAAAATATATTTCTTAAACTTACTTTCTTTATATTACAAAGACAGAAAAAACTTATATAACCTACTTAAACATAACAAAAAGTGAGAGTAAGAGTGAGTGAGTGAGAGAGAGAGAGAGAGAGAGAAGTGGTGTGCTTTGCACTGTCTTGCACAAACATTCTTATAAAATATAATGAAATAATAAAACAAAATAATGAACAAATATTTCAAAACAAAAACATTAAATGAAAGTATACTAGTTACACTACAATTTTTTTAATTATTTATTTACAAGTGTAAAAAGGCGACTAGATTCACGATACGATTTCTGATAATAATCAAAAGTTATTTTTTTCTTTACAGCAGTTTTAGTTGTTGTATTCTTTTGTTGTTGTTGTTGTTGTTGTTGTTGTTGTATTTGTTCGAGTGTCTATTAAACTAAGTACTGTTTTTTTAATGATTCAACAAAATAACATTTATTTACCTCTGGCTATGCTACAAATTTTATATTCAGCACTAATCATTGCCCGGATCGTAATGAAAACGCATTTGTGAACGTTGTAAATCACGAGATTCAAAATATTTTTTGGAATTTTTCGTAAAACGATCAGAACGTTCTAATTCTTTGCGAAAGTATTCGATAGTTCTAAGCAAACCTTCTTTAAGCGGTACTTTTGGCTCCCAATTAATATATTTCTTTGCTCTACTTATATCGGGTTTGCGCCGCTGTGGATCATCTTCCATGGCCTGAGTTTGTTTAACTTCACTCTGACCGCCCACTAGTTCCTTAATAATGACAGCAAATTCTTCTATACTATGCTCGACTGGATTGCCAATATTGACGGGCTGTGAATAGTTGGAGGCCATTAAGGCTATTAGGCCATCAACCAAATCAGATACATATTGAAATGATCTCGTTTGTTTCCCATTACCATAAACAGTTATCGTTTCGTTGCGCAACGCTTGTAATATAAAATTTGAAACAACACGACCATCGTTCATGTGCATGCGTGGACCAAATGTATTGAATATACGTGCCACACGTACCTGTACCTTTTCCTAAAAAAAAAAAAAATACAAAACAAAAATAAAATAAAAACTGGTTTTCATTAAAACGCACATATTTTGCAATAATTGTTTACGATAAAAATTGTTCAGTACACGTTTGGGAATACTTTCAGTTTTTTTCTTCTTGTTGTTGCTTGTCTGTTAACTCATGTTCAGCAGCAACAACAACTTGTTGATTATTGTTTGATAGTATTTGCTTTTTGCATTGTATTTTACAATTTATCAAAGTTTAAAGATAAAGAAGTTATTTTAAGTGATTTGAATTTTTGTTTAATAAAGCGTGAACAAATTTGAGGTTAGAAAATAAATTGGCTTTAAAGTCAACTTAACTTTCAGTTTTATTAATACTAATGCAAACTACTTTGGTATAGTATACCGGGAAGGTATACTTTTTTCTTTGTTTATAACTTTCGATTAAATGAAATGGAATGATAAGTGCGAGCCTTTTTGAGCACATTTTTCATTACATTCTCACACATTTTACGCGGTATTTCATTAAATTCATCCCGAATAGTTTGTTTGAGTTGCTTAAGCGTTTCTGGTTTGTTTGCATAAAGCTTGCTTTTCAGATATTCCTACAAAAAGGAGTTCGTAGTATTTAAATCTGGCGACCGTGGCGGCCAATCAACATCACCATTTCTTCAAATAACTATTTCAGGAAGGAGTTCTCGCAGTAATTCCATTGTAATCCTGGCTGTATGCGATGTGGCACCGTCTTGTTGATAGTGTAATTCGTTTTACATCCGCACCTGGCGATGTAGCCTTAATCAGATGGTGGACAAACCACAATTGTATAATTTGGAACGTCATACATGCGTCCTAGGAAGCCGAAGACATAATTCTAAGCAACAGAACCACCTAGTTGCAACTTTAAGGATTCCAGGGCAGGGCTGCAAACCATCACACCTTGCTAAAGAGTTGGAGACTTTCAACTCCTGTCCAGAACACATGTCTAGCATGCTCACTGGACTGGATCATTCACTTTGCGTGTCATTATCAGTGAGATGATCCTGGCCACCATAATAACCATTATACTGTTATGGGGCCGCGAAACCACAACCACCACGATACTCCCATATAGGGGCCAACCTCAATGATCTGTCAGAGAACTATTAAATGTCTAAAAAGACAAATAATGAACTCTGCGGCTCACTGATCCCCGTGGAAACAAAGTAGAGCTTCCAGTTGACTCCCTGCCTGTCTTCAGGGGACTGGGCTCCCTTTTTCCCCAGTTGCACTGTGTCTAGATAGTGGAATTCTATAAAGACCATATTTATATGCCCCTGGGGGGAACCGTCTTGTAGATACCAGATGTCAATCGAGTCCAAAGCATGCAGTTGCTGCGTTAAAAAGAGTTCACGATGTCGCTCCCCATTCACAGTTAACGTTGCGCCGTTTTTAATTTTAAATTGTACACCAGACTGCCACTTTTAATGGATGGCGATTGTTGAATAATTTGAGGGTTTCCCATTCCCCAGAACCGACTATTCTGTCTATTCACATATCCTTTCAAATGAAAATGTGTTTCGTCATTCATTATGAAAATCGGGTTTGTCATGGGCGAGTTGTGATATCCTCCTATTGGCATAGGTACTGCAGCGTAAATGGTGTTGTGGAAGAAGCTCTTGTAACAACTGTATCTTATATAGAAACAAATGCAAATTCTTGTGCAAAATTGTGGCCAAAGTTGTTTTTTTAACACCAAGCTCCTGAGCACGGCGTTGAATTGAAGTTGTGGGATTGTTTTAAACACTTTTTGAAGCAGAAATAAAGATTTAGCCAATCTTGCAGTATGTTGTAATCCGTGCTTAGGCCTATAATCACCTAAAGAATGTCTTTCTTCGAAATCATTTACTACACGACAAATAGTGCGTTTCGTTGGCACATTATTTCTCCAAAAAAGTTCACGTAACTTTCTCATCGTTACAGTAATCGATGATTGATTTTGATAAAAAGTTTTAACGATTAAAACATGTTGGTTTATCGAATAGTTTTCCATAACTAGTGTTTAGCAAAATGATGGCAAAACAAAGTAGTATACCTTCCCGGCGGACACCCTTTAGAGATATTGGAATTAATAATGGCATATGATGCTGGTTGGGTAAATATCCACCTCCACAATATCGGCAGACAATCCACTCTTTTTACAAAATTTTGAAGCACATTTTGCTACAAAGCTTCGCTTATATAGTCAATGCAGTGCTGAATTTCTTCTTTCAGAGCGTCAGTTGTTTGTGGGATCTTCACGTAAACCCGATCTTTCAAATAGACCCAGAGAGCAAAAATCCAGCAGCGTTAAATCACAAGAACAAGGTGATCAATTCATATTGTCAAATCGAGAAATTATGTCATGGGAAAGTTTCTCATGCAATAACTAGATGACTGTGTGGCTTATGGCGCCGTCAAGCTAAAATCAAAGGTCACTTATAACAACATTAGCCTATAATAGCCACAAAAAATTGTTTATCATGGTTTGGTAGCGCATAGAATACACGATGAGGGAGTTTCCTTTCTAATTTCCGAAAAAATAAGAGTTGTTGATGCCCACCACACCAATACGGTCACTTTCTTTGGATGTAATATTTTTTCGCGGACTGTTTGTGGATTCTGTAAGTCCTATCCTATATGCAAAAAATTTGTTTGTTTTATATTGATGATAACGCTCCATGCTTAAAGTGTACCAGCTTTTTACTTAATAAATGCCATAGGATGACAGTTCAATTATTGACATTAATTTATTTAACAGATAATTTACTTCCTAACCTCAAATTTTTCCACCCGATAGTTTTGAAAATAAATTATTATTTATTATTATTATTTGTTTTACGTATCGAACCTTTACATTGTATAACAATAAATATCTGTTTGGTTTTCTGTGAAATTTGAAAACTCATCAACTCGTCTTCTTGCATACAATTAAAATCTGTTTTGTTTTATTTTGTTGGTTTTCTAGATGGGTGGTGTGCAATTGTTGTTTTTCTTTGCTTTTCTTTGAACTTGTCGTTTTTTATTCTGAAAAAAGTTTTAAATTACTCATGACAAGACAGCTAGAATTTCAATTACATGCTACTATTTACCCCGTTCTATTCTTCTCTCCCCTGCCACCCGAAATTTTTAAGTAGAAAAATTGTTCTGAATAACATTTTTTTAAAAAGAACTTCATCTCTAAGCTTATAAAGTATAACTCGTTAAGGAATTATATACGACTGAACATTGTTTGCGGGGAACGTTTGTGATTTGACGAGTGCAAACAATGCATTTTTTTTTAAATCATCTTTAGTGATGACAAAATTGTGGCATCTAACTCACAAAATCCGCAGACAGCCATTGAAAAATTTTTACATCCAAAGAAAGTGACGATATGGTGCAGTTTGTGGTCAGGCGGTCTTATCGACTCATATTTGTTCGAAATTCATCGCCGTAACGGTGAATTCTCTGCTTTACTAAACCTTGATAACCAATATTTTTGTGGCTACAATTGGCTAATGTTGGCATCACTGGCCTTAGTTCAACAAGACGTTGCCACAAGCTACCCACTTATTGTATGAGAAATATCTCGGTCGCGGTATCAATTAGCCGCCTTCTTCTTGTGATTTCATGCCGCTGGATTTTTTTTCTCTGTGCCATTTAAAAGACTGGAATTAGGGGAACAATCCACAGACAATTTAAATTCTGATATATGAAATTTGGAGCTGTACTGACGACTGCCCGACATTATATTCCATTACTTTACATACTTTGCATTGGCATCAATAACAATTGAAGTTCTCAAAAAAGTGTGTGTTAACACACTAAAAGTCAATTTACTGTCTAACCTCAAATTTGCCCACCGAATATTTTAACAGCTTGATGTCAATTTATAAATAGCAAAAAAGCAGAACATAATTCAAAGATATTGTTCACATTAGAACAAAAAATGTTAAATTGTTGTTCTTTTTTTGTTTTACTTAAGAGAAATTTAGATGCAAAACTGGTTCAAGCAACATGCATACGTTTGCAATCTAGTAAAATCCGGTACCAATTTATACAAATCAAGCATATGCATGTCAACATGATTGCGTTTATTAAATTACAAAAACAAAAAAAAAAAAAACAAGTGAAACAGCACAACTTTAAGGTGTATTCAAAAATAATTAAAATTCCTGCTAACAAAAATGAATATTTTTCAATAAACTAATAAATTTTAAAAATTTCGAAATATTTTTAATTTTTTTGTCGACTCACCTGCTTTGCATACGCATAGCTCAGAGTCTCTGAAACTCGTTTGCCTTCATCATAACATGCACGCGGACCAATGGGATTTACATGACCCCAGTATGTTTCCGGTTGAGGATGGACTGTGGGATCGCCATATACTTCTGATGTACTGGCTATTAATACCCTGGCCGTAACACGTTTGGCCAAACCCAAAACATTAATGGTACCCATTGTATTCGTTTTAATTGTCTTAACCGGATTGAACATATAGTGTGGTGGGGAGGCTGGCGATGCTAAATGATAGATTTCATCGACCTCTATAAATAATGGATTTACAATATCATGATGTATTAATTCGAAATTTTCGTGACCCAACCAATGTTCCACATTGCGTTTGCGACCGGTAAAAAAGTTATCCACCACAATCACTTCATGGCCAGCCAACATTAAATGGTCTACCAAATGTGAGCCCACAAAGCCAGCACCACCCGTTATTAAAATTCTTTTACGATTTTTATAATTTAAATATTTTACTTTTGGATATTTTCGCGGTGTATTCGATTGTAAGGCACGCATGTCGTCTTTCAATTTAGCCAATTCGTTTTTTGTTTCTTCTAACTGATAATTTTGTTGTTGTAACAACAGTTGTTGTTTCTTATAAACATTTATTAATTCTTTAATTTGAATTTCAGAATCCTGATTGCTGCTGCCAAATTCGTCTTTGATTCGTTTTATATCCTTAGACGACCAGGACTTATAAAACACAATTATGAATATAAAAATTCCTAATGTAATTGCAATTTCTTTCCAGCGTTTTTTCATTATTGTTATTGTCCACATAATGATAAGTTCACGGAATGTGGACAATTTTGTATAATTTGTATGTGTTATTTTGAGGCGATTTGTTTATTGTGTTGGCGGTGGAAAAATACTGCGTACTAAAAATAAATAGTGCTCCGATTTCTAGTTCTTACTAACTTAAAGTATCAAATACAATTGTTTTTGTCTTGTTTTTATAAACTGTCGTTTGAAAACAAGTTGTATGCATTTGCATTTAAATTAATAATTTCTTGGCTTTTTCCTTTTGACTTTTTGATTCTTATCGGTCGGTATTAAATCTCTCAACTGTTTTGCATCCTATTGCTTTCAACTTGCCGTTCTAAACAGCTGTTGATGTAAACAATCGCCATAAGCGCCATCTAGTTGTGACTTATCCATTTTGAATTTATTTTATGTTGAGAAATTTAAGTCTCATTTAGTTTATAAACTACAAAACTAATTTGTTTAGCCTTATGCGTGGCAAAATTTAAGTCGGTACCTAGCGTGTGTAAACCGACGGTGGTTATGATATGATGCGTGTGCCCGCGCCCTAGGGATTCGAAGAATAATTCTAGCAACATATCATTCCTAGTTGGTATTTCGGAGGTTTCCAACTCTTGGTCCAGAACACATGATAAGCATGCTCACTGGATCCGTATCATTCACCCAATGTTCTCAGTTAAGGTGAGATGATCCTGTGGTTTCTTAACCATCACGATACTCCCGAAGGGTTAAAAGGTTAAAAATCCAAAAAAACTGTGTTCTGAGGCTTACTGATTCCCGTGGAAATAACGTGGAGCTTTCAGTTGACTCCCTGCTAGTCTTCAGGGAACTGGGCTCCCGTTTTCCACCGGTGACACATGTAATGACGGTGAGATTCTGTCAAAACATATAAATGTGCCAACGGGGGGAGACATATTAAGCCTTATACTATGTTCAGGCGGGCAGCAAATATTGAGGTTCCCTCTTCCACTTGGTTTTCACTGCGGAACCTTGATTGAAACAACATGGTTCACCATACAAAAGTATAAGAGCGAATCCTGTCGTTTCATTTTGAATCTTGTTGCGAACCACGTTGAAATACACTCTTCTCTAATTTTGATAACAAATTATCGTTTGTTTATGTAAAATGTGATTTAACGCCGCAGAATTACTTTTCTGGGATCATTTCAAAGATCGGCCTTATGTGAAAGAGTCACAAGCAACTGCCGCTCTAAATGTTGAAATTCGGTGCTGCATTAACGAGATAAGCAAAGCTTTCTTGTAAAATGTGCTTAAAAAATTTTGTGAAAAACAGCCGCCAGCTGACGTGCTAGTGGTGTATATTTGCCTGTCATCATATTTCTCTGGTATTATGTTATTTATATTTTTTCCGTCAGTACATGAAATACTTGACATTTTTGAAAATATGGAAATATACCAAAAAAAACTCTCAACAGTGACATTAGAAACGAACAGGTAAACACGACCTCAGACACAATTTTCACACCACTAAAACTACTCACGAAAAACACCTTCAGACGGATGCACGTACCTAGATAATAATACAAGACGGAGGTATTGAGAGATTTGCCTTGCATAAATTGTTAGGTGGATACATGTGAACTTAACAACAGAACTATCTAAATGCGAACACTATCTCGAATTGTATCACGGCGTGACAACAATGTTTTCACATCGAAAGCGCTCGCCATTTACACCAAAAGAAGAACAGGCAAAAATAATGGAGAAAAATAACAATCATATTCCGTTATTAATTCGCATATTTCTGCCTTACTCCCTTTACATAAAGATTGAACATACATAAACATTGTGATGCGCTTTCATAGATTTAATTTAATTTATTTTTAATTTAAAAAAATTGATTGATGATTTCTTTTGAAAATAGATCACAATTGAAGACAAATGAAAAAAAGATATTTGTTACAACTAGATGTCACTATGTTGTTGTGATGACTTCTACTGTTTTTACATTTGCAAGAAATAATACTTAAATGAGCAACTGTGTGTGTTTTTATCGAAGGGGTGAGAACTGTCAGAATGTTAAATAAAAAAATTTTCGGGGAAAAAAATTCTAACTACTTTTAAAGCTGAAAATAAGTAGAACATTTAAGCAAATATAGATAAAAGTGCTTTAAACATATTACAAAAATGTTAAATAATAACTAGCATAACATTTTAAGACAATTAAATTTGTCTCCGAGGTTCTGCTGGTGCAAACAAATGAGAGGAAGGCAAAAGAAAACGGGGATAATATTTTTATTATAATCTGCAAGTAAAACAATTAGAATTAAAAAGAAATTTAAAAATTTATTGGTAACCTGTAATAGCTACAAAAGAGAAATTATTAAACCCATTCCTAGTCCTCAGTAGATGCCAAACTGTAGTTTAGATGAGTGTACCTAATCAACAAAATTTGTGTTCTTAAACAACAAGGCAGCATCCAAAAGCCACATTTTGGGTGAACATTTTTCGTAGGCATCTTTTTTTATTAAACAGGCCAGCAAACGATTCGCTTAAACTAAATTATGTATTGTTTACAATGTTTGCTGCCGGTGCTACTATTGCCAAAGCCAACAAATCCTGCTCTAATGGAAACGCATGTAATGTTTATTGTACTCTATTTAATTGGCTTTTTTCTGGAGCGTAAACCTTGCACCATTTGTAGTCTTGTGTTCCTAACAGCTGTATTTCTAATATGTTATAGCGGTGTCGGCAATTGCATCTTTTGGGGCAACTGTGATGGACATCAATGCGAAAATGGCTAAACGAAAAAAATGTAAAATTGTGATAAATATTGTGTAAATGTATCCAGGCCATAATTATAATTTCATTAATTCGATCATACCTATACCACGTTTTGTTGTAACAGAGCAAAACCAAAATGATTAAAAAGGTAATTAAAATGTGTGTTGTTTTTTTAAAATAAATTTTTTGTATAATATTTTAGGTATTTATATATTTATTTTTATTTTCAATATTTCGCCACTCTATTGGGTGGTGGTATCTTCAGAAAAAGTAAAGTGTAAAACTAAAAACTATTTTTTAAATAATCAAAAAATTAAAAATTGTTGACAAACAAATTCTAGAGAATTAAAAATATTTTCTTCAAAAAACGAAACATTACGAAAAACTACAGAAAACGCGATTTGCAAAAGTATTTTTAATAATAATTGTAGTTAATTGACCTTTTCATACTTTATAAATAATTTTTAAGCGCAAGGTCTTTATATCAAAATTAAATAAATTTTATTTTTATGTTTATAAATATTTCGCCACCTTATTGAATGGAATCTTCAAGAAAGCAAAATGTTTAAATATTATGTTTTTGTTCTTTTTTATTATTAATCATTTTTGTTTTATTTTTATTAAAATTTAGAAATAATATTATTTTTTAAATCAATTAATAAATGAAAATTTTTTGTCAAAATTAATAAATGTTTTTTATTTTAAATCAATCAGAGAATAATTTTTGTTAATATCTATTAACATATTTTTAAATCAATCAATCAAAAAATCAATTGTCAAAATTTATAAACATTTTTTTTTTAAATTAATCAAGTGAAACATTTTTGCAAAAAATTTTGAATTCAAATGTATAAATTAATTTTTTTAAATCAGTAAATGAAAAAGTTTTGTTAAAATTTTTAACCAATTTTTTCTTTAAATCTGTCAATAAAAGAAAATTTGTTGTAAAAATTTATAAACTGTCAAATGTAAAATTTTTAGTTAAAATTTATAAATAATTTTTTTAAATTAATCAATAAATAAAAACTTTTTTGTCAAAATTTATATAATTTTTTTATATTAGTTATTAAATCAAATAATAACAGGCAAATTTTTGTTAAAATTTGTAGTTAAAATTTATTAATAAATATTTTTCATTATAAAATTTTTTTTAAATAACTCAAATATAAAATTTTTGTAAAAATTTATAAAAATTTTTTTTAAATTAATCAACTGAAAAATTTTTGTCAAAATTTTTTATAAAAATTTATAAATAAAAAATTTTTTAATAAATCCATAAATGAAAACTTATTGTCAAAATTTATAAATAATTTTTTAAATTAATAAATAAAATGTTTCTATCAAAATTTGAATTAATAAGTTTTTTAAATAAATCTAAGCGTTTAAACTTTTTTTGTCAAAATTTATATTATTTTTAAATCAAATAATAATACAAAAATATTTGTTTAAATTTATAAATAAATTTTCTAAATCAATTAATAATAGAAGAAATTTTGTCAAAATTTTTATTCAAAGTTTATAATCAGTTAAATAAATGAATACTTTTGTCAAAATTTTCTCACAAAAATTTTTCATTCATTAAATCAGTCAATAAAGAAAAATTTTTATAAAATGTTTTAAATTAATCAGCAAATAAAAAATTTTAGTCAAAATTTATATTATTTCTTAAATCAATTAATAATCGGAAAGTTTTGTCAAAATTTGCAGCCAAAATTTATATATAAATTTTTGAAATCATTTAATAAATTAAAAGATTTTGTCAAAATTTATAAATACTTTTTTTTAAATCAGCCAAAGAAAAAATTGTCTATTAGTTCATAAATTATTTTCTTAAATTAATCAAATAAAAAATTTTTGTCCAATTTATACAAATTTTTTTTTGTCAAAATTGATATAATTTTTTTTATATTATTTCTTAAATCAATTAATAAAAGAAAAATTTTTGAAATTAATAAATGAAATATTTCTGTTAAAATTTTTAGTAAAAAATTATAAATAATTTTTTTAAATAAATCTAAGAATTAAAACTTTTTATTTTTATTTTTTTCTATTATTTTGGAAAAAATTTTCTGAGAAAAATGTTTCATTTATTGATTGATTTAAAAAAAAAATAATTTATAAATTTTTTATTTAAAAATAAAAGAAAAAATATTTACTAGTAATTTAAAGTTTTTAAAAAAATTTTTTATTAAATAAGACCTAGTGCTTAAAATTAATTACTAAAAAATATTAAAAAAGGTCAAAAAATTATAACTATTATATAAAAAATATTTACAATAAAAAAAAAATATTTTTATATTTTCTCTTTTGAAGATTAAAAAAAGTCGTTTATGTGAAGATATCAACTAATGGAGTGGTGCCATATTGAAAATAAAAATAAAAATGAAAGTTTTTTATATTTTAAATATAAAGACCTTCGGCTGTATGCATAAAAAACACTTGCTTGAGCTTTAAAGTGCACGTTAGTTAACAAACACTTTAAGGCTAACAGACAGACGTTTGTTAAAAAAATGGTATTCAAAAACAGTACTTTAGCTAATGAATGCTTTGGTAAAATTAGTATTTTGATTCTGGCAATGTCACTATTTTCAGTTGTCACGTTGTAGTTAACGATGTATAAAAAATAATTTTATTTATCCGGGTAGTTAGATCCATAAAAATTGTTTTTATTGTTTTCAGCAAAATCAACATATTTTTTTTTTATAGTTTTTTTAAGCGATCTTTTTTATCTTTAATAAATATCTTTTTTCTTTTTTAAGATCTTTTTTATATATTTTTTCTGTTTTTTTTATTAATCTTTTTAATAAAACGCAAAGCACCCAAAAAAGGTTAATTTGCAGGGCTTACGAAGAACTTTCAAAGATTTGTTCATATCAAAAAAAAAATAATTATTCGGATAACGAGCTTTGTTTTAATTATATGTACATCAATAAAACTTTTGTTTAAAATAAATAATTATAATAATATTTTTGTAAAATATAAAATAAAGATGTAAAAATGTTTTATATTGAATGGCATGTTATATTTTATTTTTTTTTATTTTTTGTATACTACAATTTGTTTTTAATAAGCATTTTTAAAAATTTTTGGAATAACAAAGTAAAACTGTCAATTAAGCCATTTACATTGAAAGTGGCATAAGTCAGAACTGAACAGTTTTTTTTTTTCATTTTTATTAAAATTGAAATTAATATAAGTTAAGAAGTATTGAGATTTGTTTGAGAGGAGTGTTGATAATTAACGGTATAACAAAAATATTTACTTTGAAAGTGGCGTTAGTCGCTGTACTCAGGAAATTAATTACGGAGCTTAGTGTGAAAGAAATGGAAACATGTTGTGATCATTGGACTTATTGTTATTAGTTCGAAAGAATAGTGCAGTTTACTGAACTATATTATAGTGATATCTAATATACTACACATAATTAGCATTATTTTGTTATTTTTTTATTCTCAGGAGGTTGATTCGTGTTATAAAAAATATCTAAGAATGTCACAACTCAAAAGCATATTATTGCACATAGTGACTTATGTAAAGACAAAATAGTAATAGTAGTAATAGCCCCCTGTCGAAAAAAATCCTTCACAGTACATAACATGGAGAAAAAAGATTTTATTTCAAGACAATCATTAGAAAAATCCGTTTCAGAAAGAAAACTAAATACTGACTAGTTGAAATGGCTAAAAATTAAACTAATTTAAAATAAAAAAGCTGGCAATAACAAAGTAACTTATGCCACTTTTAAAATAAACGGCTCAGTTTATTGTAAACACAATTTGTTTTGTTTTTGAACTTTCAATAATAAAATTGAACTGTCAATTTATTGTAGGTTTAAAGTAGGCTTTTCCTACTTTAAAGTTAAAAAACGTATGTTAAAATAAAAACGTTTTTTGAATACAACTTTAGGAAATTGTGCTTAACAACGGCAGTTAAATCTGCTTAAAGTTTTTATGCATACGGCTGCTTGCGTTTAAAAAAATTGTTTATAAAATACTGAAAAGGTTAATTAATTATATTTATTATTTTAAAATTTTTTTGCATTTAATTTGAAGCAAACTAGTTAGACTAGTTATAGTCAACTACAAGTTTATACAATTTGTATAAAAAATAATTAAAAATAAATTAGTTTTTAACACAAAATAAATGTTTGCTTAATAAAAGAGTTCCATGTTAATGGCCTGCGATCGGGAGTAGATTTTTTAACAACTGAAATTTATAAAACTGGCCGAAAGCTTTATAAAATTCAAGTAACCAATGGAAAGTGATTGGTTTAACAGCTTGTTTTGGGTTTTTAGCGTTTAAAAAATTGTATTTTCCTTTTTGTAATATTTTGTGTTTAATTTGTAATCGAAATTCTTTGAAAAAAACCTTTAAGTTGATGGTTTTCGCCATATTTTCTCTCACATTATTCATATAGCGCAAGCAAAAAATAATTATAAAATAAATACAGGCATACCTCGCTTAACGCTACCTCGTTTAGCGCTGTTTCGTTATAACGCTCTTCAAAAAATTTTTTTGTCATTATTTTTTAAAATTTTTTGTCATTTTTCGAAACATAGTCGTCATAAAAAGCAGCAGAAAATAAACATAATTTGAAAAAAATTTCTTAAAGTCCCGGTTAGCCGAACGTTTGTACGTGAAAAACGTACCGTACTGTAACGTACGGACGTTAGTGTAGTTATAGAAACGTTAAAACGTGTCAAACGTCAATAAAAAAAATATAAATAAAATATTGTACAACGATATTGTGATTCGCGTTTTGTTGGTGAAATTTTATTTTATTTTGCAATGGACCTAAGCTTCTTAAACTTAATGTGTATGTTGAAGAAAAATAAAGCGAAACGTGTTTGCCGCCGCAGAAGATGGGGTGTTCGCCACATTAATAAAGACTATATTGTTGCGGGCTATAATAAGAAAGTGTTTTTAAAAATGAAAAATTTCGATGAGGAACAATTTTTTAAACAAACGCGAATGAATCGTAAAATGTTTGATTTGTTGCTGAATCTAGTACGTGGTGATCTGGTAAGACCGGGGCAAAGAATTGGTGCAGAAGAGAGATTTGAAGTCACCCTGCTGTAAGTAATTAAAATTGGGAATGGAAATAATTAAGTATGCTTTCTTGTAGATATTTGGGGTATGGATGCTCACTGCAGTCAATAGCTTGGAGCCACAAGATTGGAAAATCTACAGTGCGAGGTATTGTGCTGGAAACCTGTGAAATAATTTGGCGCGTTATATCTCCAGTCTACCTGAGTGAGCCAACAACAAGTCAATACCAAGATATTGAACAAGATTTTTCTTCGATGTGGAATACTTCGAATTGTGTTGGTGCGATAGATGGGAAACACGTTGCTATAAAGTGTCCCCCCAAATTTCGGTTCTATGTATTACAATTACAAGAAATAATGGGTGCATGTGATGCAAAGTACACTTTTACATCTGCGAGTGTGGGCAGCTACGGTAGCCAATGTGTTTCATATGTTAAAAAATTTTAACCACATTTGTTATAGGAATATTTCGTTTGTCATCATTTGGGAACTCAGTAATGTCAGGCAATGCACCTGTACCGCCAGAGGAGCCATTATGCCCAACATATGGTGATGCCTTCCCTCACTACTTCATAGGTGATGCAGCGTTTCCGTTGAGAAGCAATTTAATGCTTCAAATGCGATCAAAAACGCTGGAATTGCCCTTCAAGTTACGTTGATCAAGAATCTGAAGACGGTGCTATCCAAGAAGCAGGCTGGCGGCAGGAGCTCAAAAATAATGGCGATAAGCCTATGCGTTCTTTTGCAACACATAGCCGCAGATCTACTGAAACAGCGCTGCATTTAAAAGATAAATTGGCGCAATATTTCTTAAATGAGGGGCCAATTTTATACCGACACCGATTGGTTTAATCCGAAAATTGGTTTGTCTGATTGCTTAAATATAAAGAAATCTGATATTTATTTGAAATATGATATTTATTGATTTGTATGAAGTGCATTATTTAATAGCACATAGTAAGAAATAAATTTTTTTCCACTAAATGTTTTTATTGCAAGCAATTTATTGTGTACTTTAATAGCCAGGTGAAGAAATTTGGTCTTTTATATTAAACTGCAGTTGGGATCCCCAAATTTCCTTCAATTATACTTTCTCTACAAATTGTATTGATTCCAAAAGAGATCCATTTTTATTTAATTCATTTATAGTTAAAATTAGATACTTAGATAAATTACATTTTCATTTCAAAAGAGATCCATAATTTTGTAAACACAACCTAATCACCTGTTCATAAAGAGATGGTATTTACAAATTTTCGCGTAATTTATGCTTTACACAAAACGTACCAAACTCATTCGAAGTACTTTTTGAAAAAAAAAAAATTGTATATTTTCAAAAATTCGTGTAAAAATTGAAGTTTGAAATAAACATACGAACGTATGTCCATATATATATATATATATATATATATATATATATATGTATACGTAACGAAGCTTTTGACATGCAAATTTGCAATATTTTTAAAAATATGTACTATGTTAGTGCCAAAAAAAAACAAATTTGTATGTTTAAACTGACGTGCTAAATTTTTTATTCAAAATAATTAACTGTTACATCTAATTGGATATATAATTCAGTTTGAGATTTTATTTGCATTCAATGGTATATGATTGTTTTTTAAAAAGTCATTACTATCAAAACTTTATGTTTTTAGACTTTGAAAATTCGAAAATTCTTTAATAATATACATTATCAATAAAAGTACCGGAAAGAGAATTTCGGACAGAATACAACTCAACAAAATAGTAGTCCCATCACTGCTATGCAAATGTCACGTAAAAACGTTAGCAAATTATATTTTATACAGGTTCAGCCGTTCCGTCAACGTGACATTTCATTTGCATAAGCATTTGTATTGTTTTCATATGCTATAAACAAACGTTTCTTACATTACATTACATTAGGTAACGTGAACGTTCGGCTAACCGGGCCTTAATTCTGGGAATTCCCCTATAAGGATAAATAATTTGTGAAATTTTCTCTCATATTAAATTAGTCATTGGAAATAGTGATATGGTCCGGTACAGACTTCGTAGTTGCAATATTGTTATTTTCAATTATAATTTAATTTCTAATTTTAAAATAAAGTACACATTAAATAAAATATATATTTTTAAATAAAATACTCATCTTATTTGTCATTTTTTACTTCAAGGCAGCAAAAAAACGGAACCCTATATTTTAATGCAAATAGTGCCTTTTTAACGCTATTTCGGTTAACGCTCAGTCTTCAGTACGCAACCTGAGCGTTAAACGAGGTATGCCTGTACTACAATTTTATAAATATTTTGTTTTTAAGCACAAGGTCTTTGTATAAGTGTTTTATTTTTTAAAATAATTTTTATGTATAATAAGCATTTATTTTTATTTTCAATATTTAGCGCCACCAAAAACAAAAAAAATAAAATATGGATAAAATTTTTTAAAAGGGTTTATTAATTATAATTTTTTATTAAACTAAAATTTTCAAATAAATAAAATACACATCTGACTTAATATATTTTTTAAATAATTTTCATTTTTAACTTTCTATTTTTTTCAGCCAAAATACGTAGTCTGCCTAGATGAAGGAGGCGCCTGTCTATAAATAAATCAAAATAAAAAAAAAAAAATTAACGCTTTTTACACGAATTCTTAGCGACACCATTTAGTAATAATAGCAAAGTATTCAAGAAATAAATAAATTTTTAAATTTAATAGGTCTGGTCGACAACGTTTTTAGAATAAATTTTTAACAAAATAATACAAATTAAATATTAACAAAAGTGGTTGTTTTTTTATGTAAACGAAAATGCAAATTAATTTAAATTAAATTAATTAATAAAAAAAAAATAAATTTAATTTAATTAATATAATAATTAAAAAAATTATACAAATGTTTTTTTTAGGAGTTTGCTTTTCTTTTATAAGTTTGCTTTATTATTATTATCTTATTTTTTTTTTATTTGTTAATGTGGCTAGTTAACATTTTGTGTAAATAAAATTATTTAAAAAAAAATGATTAATAAATATTTGATAATTTTTATAGTTTTTTTTAACGATCTTTTTTATCTTTAATGAATATCTTTTTTCTTTTTTAAGATCTTTTTTATATATTTTTTCTTCTCAATATTTCGCTTTCCTTTGGAAAGCTTCTTCAGGAAGATCTTAAAAAAGAAAAAAGATATTTATTATTAATAAATATTTAAATAATGTTTTCATGTAATATATTTTTTTTGTTTAGCATTTTTAAGTGAAATGCATTTATAATTTTCATTGAAGTTGTAGTTGTAATAAAATTCAGTCAAACAAAATAAAAATGCAAACCTCCAATAAAAAAAAAAATTATCTTTTATACACAAAAAGGAATCTTAAAAAGGCAAGTTAAGCTCTTGATTAAAATTTCTTTTAATTGTATGCTAAAAGTATAAAAGTTATAAAATTTTTAATTAATTTAAAGTGGATTTTACAAGGACAAAATAATAAATTTTAAATACTTCTGCTCTTTCGCAGATGACAGCACCATTTGTCATTCGTATTCCTTTGGCAATAGACCGAACCAATTGGAGGTGAGTTCATGAATGATGAGCTCAATCACTAAAAAAATAAAAATTGACTATCGGTGGAGCTGCTCAGTGATGAAGGTATGGTCACTGGTCGCCGTGCTGTCTTATACGACAGTTAATTTCCGTAACTATCCTTCTACTTTCACCACCTGCTTCATCTCTTCTCTAGCCCTTTCCTAAAGAATATAGCACAGTACTACTTAACTAAATAGGCATTGTTGCCTGATGTGCTACTTCATCTCGGAATGGGGTCGCGTGAATAGTGTCGATTTTAATGCCCGTAAGACGCAATGTTGCATGCTTACGTATAGGTCTGTGTTCGGAAATGGTGCTGCATTTGTTACTATGGGTGACATAGGTATTACGGAATCGCAAGCTTTTGTTGTTCTTGGCATGAAAATTCAGTGTGATGTATGATGGACTAAATACATTTTTCAGGTTTCTGAAGAAGCTTTCAAGTGCTTCGGTTTTCTAAAACGATGTAAGAGATACTTCACTCTATCCGATCTTCGTACTATTTAAATCACCTATATCCGTTCAAAAATGGAATACAACTGTAATGTGGGGGTCGGTGCCCGAAAGTTTTTTTTGGAGTTACTCCAACGCGTACAGGAGAGCGCTAATAGGCTCTTTTGGGGACAGCAGGATATCCAACTCTATTGAATCTCTAGAGCATCGATGCAATGTGAAATGTATTTCATTGATTTGTCGTTACTACAAATGTAAGTGCTCTAACGAAACAAGGGAACTCGATTTTCGTTGAGAGCGCATTCCTTTGTGGTTGATTGGCCAGTGATTCGAACTACGCAATTACAGGGAAAATTAGTGTTTTAGCAGAAAATTTCGTATGTGGAATAAAATTCCTGCCGAAGCCTTTCCAGCCACTTTTAATGTAGGAAAGTCCAAATTGAATGTCCACAAACACTACTTCCTCTTTCTTTATACCCATAACCTAACTTCCTAGTTCTGGCACAATGCATTGTAGGGGTTATTCCCAGAGTGCTGGTCCGAGAAAAAAAAAAAAGAGAAAGAATTTTTGCAATTTTTACTCCTTATGGCCGTCCAAAGTTATTTTTACACTCACCCATAATGATCCGAAAACAAGAGGTAATCGCTACATAGCCAAACATCAGTTGATAGACATGATAACAGCGCTAGAGTTTTTAAACAAAAATTGAAATCTCTCATGAAATTCTTTATAAAACATCGCGTGTATGGCCAAGTGCGTTGTTGTAGAATGACAAAACAGTGGTATGCCCCATGCGCAGTCTCGTAAGTGAGGTGCCCCTGTTGGCTAGTAGGTAGTGTACTAGCTTGTCAGTATGGGGGTTGTGGGTTCGATTCCCACGAAGACCTTGGTTTTTTTTTCACTACAAAAAATAAAAATTGACTGTCGGTGGGGCTGCCCAGCGATGACGGCATAGTCACTGGTCGCTGTGCTGTCTTATACGACAGTTAATTTCCGTAACCATCCTTCTACTTTCACCATCTGTTTCATCTATTCTTTATTCCTTTCTTAAAAGAACGTATCACGGTACTTGACTAAAGAGGCATTGTTGCCTGATGTGCTACTTCCCTTAAAAAAAAAAAAAAAAGTGGACAAAATAAGACTAAATGAGATCGATTCTATAATTTCAATAGATGGCACTGTCGTTCAAATTTCAAAGATTTTTAGGCTCAAATTTCATCCATTTATAGATGCAGAACAACCAACGTGCATTTTCAGTATCATATCGATGCGTTTTCCCTGCAATCCAGAAGACGTGTGGGTTAAGTATAGTGTAGGTATAATATAACGACGTTTTGCATCGTGTGCGCGGTTAAATTTTGAAGTTTTTGGTGATCACTATTAATCTTACCATATCCATCGGAGGGTGAATAGCCAGCTAACTTCTGCTTGATCACAGATAGCATAGACGGATTGGTGCTAAAAGTTTTCCTAAATGTGTACAGAAATGCAAAAGTCATTAGCGACTCAGTAGACGTGCTATGTTAGCGGCCAAAAACATCGATGTCAATACTATTAAATTCTGGAATACGACAGCATATAAATTCATTGATACTGTGATCAATCATGGTCAACTATCCAACTGAATTTTTGACTGTCAGTACAGAAAATGATGAACAATGTCATTGAGGCAATAATTTAGCGGGAAAATTCAAAGTTAAAAACGTACTGTAGCCACGTTTTCCAATAATTCCGATAGATATCCCGGACTTAAGGATGGTCTTTAGCCGCTAGCCGCAAAGGAGTACGGCAAACGGCGGAATGATAATTCTCGCTAAATGTGTAACATATTATTTCACCTTAAATTCATAGTCAACTGTTTGGAGCACTTTCTATGGAAAAATATAATTTTCTTTTTTGGCATTTTCCATACAGGGCGTTCGCCAGGCAGCTATACTAATTTGCTTTGCCGCCATTTTGGTAAATATTAGTCGTGACAGCTCATATTTGGCAGTCGTGAAGTAGACACGCGGCAACAAATTTATTATGGAAAAATATTCGATAAACCAACGTGTTTTAATCGTTAAAAAAATTTATCAAAATCAATCATCGATTACTGCAACGATGAGAAGGTTACGTGCAATTTTTGGGAGAAATAATGTGTCAACAAAACTATTCACTATTCATCGTGTAGCAAATGATTTCGAAGAAAGAGGAGGTGTAGGTGATATGCCCAAGCAAGATCGGCTGAGAACATTACTGCTGCTCGAGAAAGTGTTCAAAACAATCCTTCAAACTAAATTCGATGCCGTGCTCAGGAGCTTGGTCTTCAAAGAACAACTTTGGAAACAATTTTGCACAAGGATTTGCATTTGTTTCCATATAAGATTTAGTTGACATAAGAGCTTCTTCTGCAAGACCATTTACGTCGCCATAAATATAACATGTGCTAATAGGATATTACAGCTCGCCCATGACAACCACGATTTGCATGAAAAAATTATAATGAGTGAGGAGGCATATTTTCATATGAATGGATATGGGAATAAACTGAATAGTCGATTTTGGGGAATAGGAAACCCTCAAAATATTCAACAGTCACCTTTGCAGCCATTAAAAGTGACAGTCTGGTGTGAAATTTGGCCAGAAGGAATCATTGGATCTTACTTCTTTGTAAATGAAAAAGGCGTAACGGTAACTGTGAATGGTAAGCGATATTGTAATGTGATTAAAAACTGTTTTAACGGCTTGATCAACATGCGATATCAACAAGACGGTGAGAAATCGCATACAGCCAGGATTACAATAGAATTACTGCGAGACCTTTTTCGACAACAAGTTATTTGAGGAAATGGTGACGTTGATTAGCCTGCAAGGTCGCCTGGGGGGTAACTGAAAAGTAAGGTTTATGCAAACAAATCAGAAACGCTTGAGCAACTCAAACAAAATATTCGTGATGAAATTAATTAAATATCGCATGAAATGTGTGAGAATGCGAATGAGAATAATGTGCTCAAAAGGGGACAAACACAAAAAAGGGGGCGAACAGGGGCGGACATAAATCTAATACGTGTATTCCATACATTTTTGCCATAGCACATCTTCCCGGCGGACACCCTGTATTTCGTGCCATTTAAACCTTGCCTGGACTTTCACTAATAATTCTCACATTTAACGCGAACAACAATTTTGATATAATTTTTTTATAATTTTAATAACACAAAACAACTAAAAATAAAAAACAAATAACTGACTTTTGTTTGTTTTCTTATTTACAAATATTCTTTATTATTTAAAATTCGAGTTCTCTAATATTTTTTACAAACAAATTTATTTCAAATTTTTTTTTTTTTTACAAAAATACAATTTTTTTAAATTTAACAACAATTGTTTATAACTTTAATAAAGATTCAAAATATATAATGTTAATTGTATTGTAAAGTAATAATAATAAATTTTATACATAATAAAGATAATTGATTGAAAATTTATATTTTTGTTTAAAAGTTGTTTGGATAAAAATTTTATATTAAAAAAAAAAAAATTAAATTTAAATTAAAATTTTTAATAAAAAAAAAGTTCATATTTAAATGTTTATTTTACACCAATTGGTTTAATTTTTCATTTTATTTTTATTTTTTTTTTGTACAAATAACCAAACAAATATTAAGGATAAAAAATGTTACAGATTTTCAAAACCAAAAAAAACTTTTAGGGCTGCCATTTGAATATTGATTGTATTTTGTTTTAATAAAGACTTTTCAAAATCAGTTTTGAGTTCTATTCTTTCTCTTTGATATTTAAAGAAGTTGAGTGACATTTAAAGAAGACAGCAGCAAACATCACAGATGATTTATTACAATCAAACGATTAGACGGAACGAGGTTGGACAACTAAAAAAAAAAAAACAAAAAATTAATTAAAATAATAATAATTAAAAAATAAATAAAAAAATAAAAACAAATATTTTCTATGTCGAATTTTATTTTAAACATTTGCTGGAAAATTTTCCATAAACAAAAAATATTAAAAACATTTTTTTTTGCATTAAATAATTTTTTTCTTTACTGTCTGAGAATTACAAGTCCGAAAATTTTATGCCTTTTTGTAGGCAAAATTAAATACAGCCAAACTTTTGAATCAATTTCATCAAAAATATTATTACAATTTTTTTTTGATTAAAGTTTTAAAAGAAAAAACCCAACAGTAAAAAAAAACTAAACGAAATGACCTAATGTGTCTTTAACAAAATGTTTAGTTTTCTAAGAAATCTTATACACACAAGGCAACAACAACATAGTTGTTATAAATTCTACGGATTAATTTAAAATAAAATACACAGAAAGGCTCGTTGGGATGAGCTCAATATAATTTCTTGGGCAATAATATCGATGGCATAGCGGAAATGGTTGCAAACATCATTTTGTTTGGAATGAAATTTTTTTTTCTATCCATAAAAATATTGATTAAAACCAGATTGAAGTTTTGGTTTAATCAGACGAGCTGTCAGATCAAGAGAAGAAGGATTCAGTATCTGACGTAGAAACAAAAACGCAGATACTGTTGCGCTTCGCAAAAGGGCAAGATCTGCGTGTGACAATGCACTAAAGCGTGAAAAAAATCTCTATACGATGAGCACCTTCATGCTTTAGTTCTTGCTACTCCTCGCGGCAGCAATAGCTTTTGGTCATTGGTTAAAAGAGTAAGGAATCATTTTTTTTGCCCGAGTTTGACAGAGTATTCCTTACTATGCCGCAGATATTCTTTCGAGCTTAAGCAGTTGAAAACGTTTTAGCAGATTTCAACATCAACAAGTCTTCTGAGCCATCAAATTGCATGAAAATTCAGTGAGATGTTCGAAGGACTAAGCGCATTTTTCAGATTTCTAAGGAAGCTTTCAAAGTGCTTCGGTTTTCTAAAACAGTGTAAGAGATACTTCATTCCATCCGATCTTCCTACTATTTATACCAGCTATATCCGTTCTAAATTGGAATACTAATCTAATGTATGGTCCGGTGCCCCATAGTCTATTTTGGAGTTGCTCAACCGCGTACAGGAAAAGCAAAGTGGCTCATTAGGGACAGTATGGTATCCAACTCTATTGATTCTCTCGAGTATCAACGCAATGTGGTATGTTTTTCGCTGTTTTATTGCTACTACAATGGTAAGTGTTCTAGTGAAATGAGAGAACTTGCTCCCGTTACTCGCACCTTTTGCGTTTAACTCGATTTTCGTTGAGAGCACATCCATTTGTGATTGATTGTCAGTGAATTGCTCTACGCATTACAGGGAAAATTTGTTTTTTACCAGAACAGTTCATATGTGGAAAGAAGTCCATCCAGAGGTCTTTCCTGTTACTTTCACTATAAGAAAGTTCAAATTGAATGCTGGCACAATACATTGCATGTGAAGGGGTCATCCCCTTGCTGATCCCAAACAAAAAAAAACAACAAAAAAACAACAAAACCGGCGCTTGTACTGAATAATGACAACATCAACAACATGCGATCATGTTAAAGCAGAATATTCTTGTATAAACGAAAACTGCAGAAATATAAGCAACACTGCTGACAGTAAAAGTGAATTCAATTTGGAACATCTTTGAGTAAAGACATTAACGTAACGCCTGAAAGATGCTTTATTATTTATAAATCAAATTTCAGGCGCTACAATGGTGAGGTTACCATCGTGTTTATTTTGTGTGTATTTAAAGTGAATAAATCGTCTAATTTGGTTTAAATACTCTACAATGTTGTGTTAATTATTTTCGCAATAAAAGAAGTCAATGTAACAAAATATTTATTAAAAGGGATAAACATAAGAATATATTAAATAGATGTTTTCGGGATTAAAGTGTTTGAAGCGTTTTGTAACCTTCATGCATGAGTAAAGTAAAATGTGCAAGTGTTTGTGGATGATTTGTTAGAGAGATACTAGCTTCCTAAATTGCGTCTAGCGATAATGAGATTGAGATTGAGATTGACAGGTCTATGATGCCCTTAGATGTTTTGGGCTGCACGTGCGCTAAAATAAAAGTGTATTTCGCTCAACCACTTTCATGCTTGGGATTGTGAAATGAAAATGTTCACATAAACTTGGAATTCTTAGTAAGTGTGAGTCAATAACTCAAATGAATATTTAGTGAGGAATTGGAGGTCACCGTGTATTACGAATGTTTCGCAAAAGTTGACCGTAATTGAATATTTAGAGGAAGTAAAAGTCAATCTTTTGTTTCATAACATAGGACGTAGAGAATGCTCTTTGTTAAGAATCCTCGTTATAACTAATAGGTGAGATTATTTGAGGTTAGGAAAAAAATTGCTTGTCAAATGATAAAATATCAAGAACTCAGCTGTCATCTCTTGACATTTATTTAATAAAAAGTTGTAAACGTTACATGTCTGAGCAAATAATTTTAATTTAATAATTAACCATCAAAATGGTGATAATTTTACGGTACATTCGAGCAGCTTTTTGTCGTAATCATACTCATTCTGAGACCTCTAAATTCGAAGCTTGCGATATTCCTGCTGACAATAGATAAAAAGGATACCTTTGCAGTAACTGTAGTTATGCAAACATAGCCACAGTGCAGCAAAGTTGATATCGACGTTCGCAACAAAAGCACTTTGCACATAATTTTGCATAAGCATCTTCATCCTGATGGCTATAAAGTCCAACTCGTTCAAGAATTAAAATCGGCCGTTCATTATTTGCGTCGAACGTTTGTGAATTGGCTATTTGAAATACATAGAAATGGACCTCTCAATTGGCCTTAAGCATCATGTGATTTGATACTTCCCGATTGTTTCCTGCAGTCTCATGACATTACTGATTTAGGCTGATAAACTAGAAAAAATTGAAGCTTTGTCTGTTAAGATTGTTTGTGTTATTTGTAAAATGCGGCCAGCAATGTTCGAAAATCTTCAAAACTGGACATCTAGAATGCGCTTCATCAAGAACGATGGATATGTATCCGAAAAAAAAACATAATTTTTTGGTAAATATTAACTAAAAGCAGCTAGAAAAAGAAGTCCAGAGTCACGGCAGTCACGGTACACGGACTTAGTGAAATAAAAATTTGGCTATAAGTTGATTTTAAGAAATGGTCCTGTCAATTCGCCTTCAACCTTGTGTAGTATGACATCTTTCGACTATTTTCGGTAAAACCGAAACCAGCAATGCTTGAAAAATTATTTAAAAATTGCACATCTAGAGTGCGCTTTTTAATGGGCGAATAACAGTTTTTTACTTATTAAAAATTTATGTGACCTAAAAACAGCCAGAAAAAGAAGTGTAGAGTCATTTGACTTGTAGGAAGCCTAGGCTTTGATTTTAATATTGAATTCCTGCTCTAAGAAGCTTTCTATTGCATGAAGGCCCTTTTGACCATAAAGCGATGCTGTCAATTGTGTGGGAAGTATGCTTTAAAAAAATTTTTTGTTTCCTGGAACCGCTATTGGTTTGTGGTAAAAAAGAAAGATCAAATCCGAAATCACAGGAATGATAAATTTCATGCAATTTCCATCTTCAACTTACAGTGGGGTCTTACAGACTCTTCAGCTATTTGAGGGGATGGATGATCTTCATGAGCTGACATATCATTTTGGGCCTCCATCATGGGAACGGGAATGCTAACGGGTTGAGCTAAACTACGACCCCAGCCAGGATGACCCATGATTAAACGTTGAACGGGTTGATCGGGCATTGGTGGTGTCATTGTATCACGTGGCTGTTCGGGCAAAGGTTGTAAAATATGTCGCTGAATGGGTATGGGTAATTCTTGCATGCGCCCTTGACGTTCAGCCTGCTGTATTTGTTGTTGTTGCTGCTGCTGTTCAGATTGTTGTTGTTGTTGTTCAACGGCTTGAGATTTGTTTAGTGGTTTTTGATTGTTTTTTTGAGCAGCAGTTGCTTCGCTGTCATCATTTTCATCATCATCTTCTGAACTGTTGCTGCTTTCATCTTCATCGGATTCATTGGCCAAGAGACGGAATTCTTCATTAATGCGATTTTCAGTAAGACGTTGAATATTATTTAAATCTTCAGCAGTGATGCCGGCACTTTCCAATGCTAGACCCAAAGGCATGCGTTGAATCTATTAATTAAGAAAAACATAAATTTATTAATGAAAGTGTTTCTAAACAAAATTAACTTTAAATTACCTGGAAGAAGGGGAACTCCTGGCGTTGTTGAGGGGGTTGTGGTTGCTGTGGTTGAGATTGTTGTTGAATTTGCATTTGTTGTTGTGGTGGTTGTGGCGGTTGGACTTGTTGAGGTTGAAAATGTTGTGGTTGTTGTTGTTGTTGGTGCTGGTGTTGCTGTTGTTGTTGATGCTGAACTGCAGCTGGTTGTTGGTGTTGTTGAATTGAAATCTGTTGAGGCACATCGTTGGCCACATGAATCATTTCTCTAATGGGAATTTGATGGAATTGTATGCGTACAATACGTTGTGGTTCAGGATGAGGAGCTTGCATCTCTTGTGGTGGCATTGGTGGACGCATCGGTAACTGTTGGAATGGTGGCGGTGGTGGTGGCATTTGACGCAAGAAGCCATGTTGTTGTTCCTGTTGACGTGGCGGCATCATTGGCTCCATGCGCTGTGGCATATGAGTCAATGGAAAACGGTTGGGAGTGGCACCGAATGGAATTGGTACACGTTGGAAGGGTATAAACATGGGACGAATAGCTTCAACATCTTCAATTTCATCATCATCTTCCTCACGATTGTTGTTGCGAGCAGATTCGGTTTCCTTTTTTTCATTGCCACCTTCACAGAAGATCGAAATACGTTCACCAGTAATGCGAGCCTTCTTGGGATCGGTGGTCAAATTCATGCCGAAGGGCAGAGCAACGGTTTTTGAGGGCGAGTCAACAATTTCTTCGGCATGTTTACGTTCTACCACACAATTCATGCGGGACCTGGGGGAGGGAAACATATGTAAGTTGAATTCAATTAAATGCAGTTCAATTAATTTCAAAAGAAAATTTACTTTTTATTATTTTGCAATAGGGCAGCAGCCAAATCGCTTAAGTCCAATTCCAAAGGAATTTTACCCGGAAATTTGTGCATTTCTTCAGTCTCTTCACTATTTTCAGTTTCATTATTTTCAATCATGTTAGCCTCCTCTTCGGAAGGTTTATGTTCGGCTTTAATCATTTTGTGTTCCACCTTTTTCACTGGCTCATCTTTGTCGAGATTTTGTAAGTCATCATCATTTACATTTTCACGACCTAATAAAGCTTCAGCACGTGGAAGTTCCTAAAATAAAACAAAACAAAAAATATATAATTATTTAGTATTAAATTTGAAGACTAGTATTTCAACATGTTGTTATAAACTTTAGCAACATGTTGCTAACATATTGATGGGCAAATTTGAGGTTAGAAAGTAAATTATCTGTTTATTGATTAAATATCAAGACTTATGCTGTCATCCTTTGACATTTATTTAGTAAAAAGTTGGAAAAATTTTAGGTATGGAATGTTATACTTTTAATTAAAGTATTATAGTTGTGAAAATTAACTATCAAAATGGTAAAAATTTTATGGTAACACTTTGTGAAATTCGAGCAGCTTTTCCTTCTTTCAACAATGCTGTGCATAATTTCATTGTCAAATACGAGGCTTATGTTACTGTTGCTGATAGATAGACCAAAACAATATGGTCTTATTGGTCGTAGTGATGCAAACGTAGCCGCTGTACAGCTATATTGAAACGAAAGCCTGAAACATTAACAAGTCACCGTACGCAATAACTGAGCATCACTAACTAAAGTAAAGATCTGCATTTGAACGCTTATAAAAAAATCTTCTTCAAGAATTAAAACTGATTTGGCTTAATAATGTGAAGGACAACAAGGAAATTATCTTTAGTGATTTAGCTTCACTTTCAGTTAGGCGCTTATGTAAACATATAAAATTGTCACATATGGGGCTCAACATACAGCGAAAAACAGAAAGTTACTTTATAGAGCAGGCACCATTTGATAATGAATAAGTAAACGTCGTCACCGTAAATTATCTAGATTTTTTGTGGCCACGTTTGGCTTATATTGGCATCAGAAATCTTTGGCATCATCAAGATGGCGCCACAAGCTACACATCCATCCAAACAAATAATTTATTGCATGAGAAATTTCGCAGTCATAAATTTTTTCTATGGGACCATTGGGAAGACCGGTTTTACGTAAACAGCAGACAAACAATTGACGCTCTGAAAGATGGACCAGTACACAGGCGATGACCTCTACTCATGCAAAGAATTGTACCAGAACTAGTAAATTATGTTATGGGAAGGAGGAGAGAGGAAGCAGTATTTGTGGGCATTCGATTTAAAATTTCCTACATTGAAAAGGACATGAAAGACCTCTGGAGGGAGTTTTTTATACATACGAACTGATCTGCTAAAAAACGAATTTTCCCTGTACTGCGTAGTACGATTCACTGGCCTACTGACAAATGGATGCGTTCTCAAAAAAAATCGAGTTAACCGCAAAAATGTGCGAGTAACGGGAATAAGTTCCCTAATTTCGTTAGAGCACTTACTATTGTAGTAACGAAAAAATTGGAAAATATAACCTACATTGCGTCGATGCTCTAGGGAATCAATAGAGTTGGATAGCATACCGTCTCCAAATAAGCCTCTTGGCTCTCTTCTGTGCGCGGTCGAGCAGCTCTAAAATCGACTTTGGGGCGCTGGGCCATGCATGAGAGTTGTATTCCATCTTTGGATGGATATAGGTGGTATAAATAGTACGAAAATCGGATGGAGTAAGGTATCTTTTACATCGTTTTAGAAAACCGAGGTACTTGAAAGCTTCTTTAGCAACCCGAAAAATGTGTTTAGTCCATGGAGAACATTACAGTGAATTTTCATGCCAAGAACATCAAAAGCTTCCGATTCCGTAACACCTATATCACCCATAATAACAGATGCAGCACCATTTCCGAACACAGATCTATGCGTAAGCATGCTCAACATGGCGTCTGAGGGGCATAAAAATCGACTCTATTCGCACGACCTCAATCGGAGATCGCGGCGTATTATTCGTGTTCTGCCTTTGAGAAGTCACCTCCAATTGGGTTGGTCTATAACCAAATGAATTCGAATGTTAAATGGTGCTGTCATCTGTGAGAGTGTATACAGAGTTGAAAGTCTGACAAAAAAGGTCCTTTAGAAAAATAAGAAATAGGGGAGGAGAAAGAACGCAACCTTGCGGTACCCCTAAATTAATCTTGAACTCGTCTGATGAAATCCCTGCGATTGCTGACATGTTGGATGTATGTCAGACATCATATTTCCTTATTAAAATTTCCATATCTCTCATTTGCATTTGTATCAACAAAAGTGAGGTTGTAAAGGAAAGTATGTGTGTGCTTTAAGCCAATTTACTTTCTAACCTCAAATTTGCCCATCCAATATTTATGATAAAATAATATTTTAACCGGATGTGTTTTAGGCCCAAAATGATAATTCTACTTTATTTTAAACTAAATTTAGGTTAAAAGCAACATCAACTTTAACGTTTTTATTTCAAAACAAGAAAAACAATATTTTTTGTTGCAATTATCAACATTTTGATTTTGTGTGCCACAACCAACATGATGTGTCTAGAGCGTTTTATTAAAATTTCACA
Source organism: Trichopoda pennipes (assembly GCA_030448955.1). Lineage (NCBI taxonomy): Eukaryota > Metazoa > Arthropoda > Insecta > Diptera > Tachinidae > Trichopoda > Trichopoda pennipes. The sequence goes on along the minus strand of JASKUP010000021.1, from coordinate 3,593,095 downwards.
GTTCACGCTCTGTTGTGTTGATATTTATTTCAGCTCACTGTATTTCTTTTTTTTTTTTTTTGTTTTTTTTTTTTTTCATTAATGTTAGATATAATTAACAAATAATTTTTTCTATTTTATTTTTATATATTTTTTTAAGTCTTTGAAAAAAAATCCCAATCACGATTTATTTTACAATAAATAAAGAAAAAAAGAAAAAAAAAAGAACTGAAAAAATTGTTATTTTAATTTAAAAAGTTGAAAATCACGATGAATTAATTTAAATAAAAAGCAATGCTTTGATTTGATTTCTAATTGAAAATATTAAAAATAACTATTGCACACAAAATGAAAAATACAATAAAAAGTGGGCTGTGGTCAGTTAAAAAAATAAATAAATAAATAAATAAATTATTGTTGTTGTTTTGTTAAAATGAATAAAATAATTTGTTATAGAAAAAATAAATAATTTATAAATTAATTCCATTATATTGTAAAATGAAAGTGAGATGTTTTATTAAAGCAAAAATATGGTAGAAACTAGTGATGCAAAGGGGAGGTGAGCAAATTTGAGGTTAGGAAATAAATTGGCTTAAAACACCCATACATGTTTTGACAACTTCAGTTTTCTAGATACCAATGTAATGTAGAAATATGGCAGTTAATAATGGTACATAATTCGGGCAAATGTCTATCTACAGGATGTCAGCAGATGTCCGTTCTTTCCATACAATTTGGAAACTTCGCTTATCTCGTCAATATAGCGCCGCATTTCAGCTTTCAAAGAGCCAGTTGTTTGTAAATAGATTGTTTAAGTAAAATCGGTCTTTCAAATGTCTTTAAATCACAAGAATGAAGCGTTCAATTAGCATCGCCTAATCGAGAAAATACGCGAGCGGAACAATTTCTCATGCGATAACTGAATTGTTTGGATGGCTGTGTGGCTTATGATGCTTGTATGCTTAAGCTCAAGTTCTCTGATATCAACATTAGCCGATTGTGGGCACAAAAAATTGTCTATTATGGTTAAATGCAAAAAATTCATGGCGACCACATTTTCTTGCTCAATTTCACAAAAATACAGACCGATTTTTATTTTTTTCTTTTCTCTTTGTTAAATTTAGTTCGTGGAATTTTAATAAAGCTGTCTTGCTTTGTATTTAACCCACAAGAAACATTTATCCTTCTGTAAATCTGTGTCTTTCTGTGTTTGCTCCTCAAGCATATATATGGTATCTTGGTGCATTAAAAAACAAACAACAATAGCTATTTCTTCAAGTGATGCTGAGTATATTGCCTTAAGTTTGGCTATCTCTAAAGGCTCATGATTAAAAGTCATTTTAGATGACATTAGGATAACAACATCTGAAAAATCTTTTTTATTATATGACGGTAATGTTTGAGCCAGTACTATGACGCAAAATTGATATTTGATTATAAGGCATGGCAGCGTAAATGGTCTTGTGGAGGAAGCTCTTGCAGCAATTGTATCTTATATGAAAACAAATGCAAATTCTTGTGCAAAATTGTGGCCAAAGTTGTACTTTGAAGACCAAGCTCTTGAGCTCGTTTTTGGAATTGAGGTTGATGCATTGTTTCGAACACTTTCTTGAGCAGCAGTAATGTTTTTAGCCGATCTTGCAGTATGTTGTAGTTCATGCTTGAGCCTATCAACTACAGACCCTCTTTCTTCGAAATCATTCACTACCCGATAAATAGTGTGTTTTGTTTGCACATGTTTCTCCTAAAAATTTTACGTAACTTTCTCATCGTCACAGTAATCCATTATCGATTAAAACACGTTGGTTTATCGAATATTTTTCCGTAATAAATTTGTCACGTGTCTACTTCATAATTGCCAAATATAAAATGCCAAAACCAAAATGGCGGCACAACAAAGTATACCTTCTCGGCGGACGGAAAAACGGAACAGAAATATCCTTTCACCTTAGCACATATGATCAAAATTGTAAAGAAATTAAATATAAAAAAAGTTTTGATATTCATGGGGTAAAACATGCTCCATGGCTGCTAGAAACAAAAATTTTTATAAAAGACCTTTAGCTCCTTAACAAAAGCTCTACGACATCATGTATTTACAAAGCAATCTTCAGCAAGTACGAAGACATTAACCAATGTAGCTTGTTCGCTGTTGTTTTTCGATTTCATGGACAAACAAAATTACTTGAACTACTTTGAGAACAAAGTACAAGTGTTATCCTCGTCATTAATAATAGCCAAAATTGAGTTGTTAACATATCGCGAGAGAGTGTTCCATTGATCCTTACCGCATTACCAGCCTCATATAAAAAAATAATAAACGGCCCAATCACGGCTGCAGACCACATAGCCCACCCTAAAGTGATACGTTGAGCATGCAAAGGCTTCTCAATAATCGCTCTAGGATTTTCAAAAACCCAAATGCGGCAAGTTTGTTTGTGGAGATAACCCGACAAATGAAAATGGGCTTCGTTGGAAAAAATGATTTTGTCAGAAAAATCGGCCGGTGGTTTCTGACTGAATTGATCGAATCTACGGCAATGTGAATGAATGTTAGGTTGGCTTCAATTTCTGCACTAAATGAACCTTGTAAGGCTTTATAGTCAAATCCTGATGCAAAATTCGCCATTCTGCTTAACACTGTGGCTCACGGCCGCAATGTTTTCAATTGAACGATCCGATCGAGCACGGGTCGGTGTTCTAGCACAGTGATGGGCGAACTTTTTGGGTGGCGGGCCAATAAATTAAAAAAAATCTTGGGGCGTGCCATTAAAAAAAAACAAAGAGGGTCAATTATTAAAAAATTATGGGGTTGCTGTTCAATTAAAAGTTCGGTTTAATCTGTATATTTATTAGTTATATTACGTAATATTTTAAAACAACATAAACATTTTATAAGATACGGTTTATTATGATTTTAAGATTTTCCAGATGTATGGGAAACATGGATCTGTTTCTGATTTGCCATAATTTCCTCAAAATCTGGTTCCAGCTGGGAGGATGCGACTTTTAATAAATTAAATAGACTCTCGTCTGACAATCGCTTTCTTATTGATTTTTTTTACTGAAAAGGCCTGTTCACATAAATATGAGGAAGCAAACATTGCCATAATTTTCTGCGCATGATTAATTAGCTTTGGAAATTCATCTTTTGGTAAGGATTTATAGAAATTAAGCTTATCTGTATTTAAAAATAGCTGTTTTAAATTATTATTACATTGCAATTCTATAATTTCCAATTGTAGATCAGACGAAACATTCTCAGGATTAACATTTAAAGGAATTAAAAAAAAATATAAACATGGTTGGATTTTTTTAAAGTCAGCAAATCTGGCCTCAAATTCTGAATACAGTTTTAATAAAGATTGTGAAAAGACTTTTAACTTCTCTTCACTCACAGGCCTCAAAGAATTAAGTCTTGGAAAATTAGTCAAATCATTTTTTTCCAAACATTTAGAAAATATAAACAGTTGAGTTTTTAAAGACCTCAAACTGCCCCAAGTTTCATCTATAAATTGATTTCTTCCCTGTAACTTCTTGTTCAGTTTATTATAGTGCTCGAGTAAATCCGTGAAAAAAGCAAACTTGATGCAGCAATTCTTATCCTCCAATATTTCCCACTCATCCCAAATTTCAGTTTTAGTTTTTAGAAAAACTTTAATTTCTTCGAGAAGACTCCAAACTCTCGAGAAGGCATGCCCACAACTCAGCCACCTGACCTTTGTGTAATAAAGTACATCTGAAAATTCTGCATCAACTTCCGATAAAAACTCTTGAAATTGTCGATGTAACAAACCACGGGCTCGAATGGTATTAATTAATTTTAAAATAATATTAAGTACGTAGTTAATATCCAAGGCAGCCTTGCAAAGAACATCTTGCTGGATTATACGATGTAAAATAATTGTTTCACTTTCAGGATTCTGACTTTTATAAACTCCTGCAAACCCCGTATTTTTTCCCACCATGTTAGGTGCTCCATCAGTTGTTAAATTAATTAATTTGGAAATTGGAGCATTCAGAGATTCCATCCCCTCTCTAAATTCATCATAAATTATTTTTCCTGGCGTCTTTCCTTTCAAAGATCTCAAACAAGCAGGTTCTTCGGTCATTACAAAGTTTTTATCGACTCCTCTGATAAAAATTAGAAGTTGGGCTGTATCACTCCTGTCAACACTCTCGTCCATAGTGACTGAAAAATACTTAAACTTTTTGAGACGTCCATCGAGTTGATTGGTTACATTAGAAGAAATCGCTTCAATTCTTTTTGTGACCGTTAGAAATCTTTTACCAATTCTGGCCATAATACTTTTCCAATGCTAATTAACACATCCTTAATAAATTCTCCTTCAGCAAACGGTTTGTTACATTTTGCTAATTTATAAGCAACAATGTGACCAGCTAACGTGGAGCATCGCTGGACACTTCTTTGATTTTTAAAAAAAACATCTGCTGACTAGATATTTTTCTTTTCAATTCCTCTGAATGAACTTTCTTGTCTTCATCTGTCATTTTATAGTACTTCGACCCAAAATGTTTTGAATTAAAGTGCCTAGCGAGATTATAATCTTTTAGTACAGCTGCCGGTTCTTGGCAGATAAGACAAATAGGTTTTTGGTTATATTCCATAAAGAAGTACTTCTATGTCCACTCTTCTTGAAATACTCGATATTCCGAATCAATTTTTCTCTTTCTATTTTCAATTGACATTTATGGGGGTATTTACAATACACTTTATTGTTTTAATTACACAAATAAAACTGTACGTTGGCAACTTTATAATTTTACTTCACAATTTATTCTTTACGTCACGAGATTTACACTTTTACTGATTGCTGATTAATCCATCGCTGGCCCTTTTATATTTGTTGCGCATGTTGTCTCGAATATTCAAGAATCTTCTAGATCTCACATAAAATAGTTGTTGTTATGTTAAACGTTCAGTTTTCTATATTAGTTGTTAGTGTTTTCTATGAATATTGCATCAGAAAGTTGTTGTTCTCTTATGTGTACAATATTTCCTAGAACACTACGCAGTTTGGACACAATACAATAGGTCTGTATTAGTTGTTTTTGTTTCATGCTTTTTAAGTTTCTTCTTGGAATATTGTATAAGAAAGTTGTTGTTGTTGTTGGTGTTGTCTTGTGTGTACAATATTTCCCAGAAAACTATGCAGTTTGTACACAAGATAATATGAAAACATCGCATTTTTTTTCAAAAAGTGGTCAATTTATATCTTTTTTAAAACATAAATGTAAATTTATTTTTTGGGCATAATTTTTTAATAGGTCATTAATTTTTTATTGAAAAGCGCTCGGCGGGCCAGATGTGGCCCGCGGGCCGTAGTTCGCCCATCACTGTTTTAGCATATTTTGTATCCAAATATCAAAATATAACGAATTTTACGAAGTGTAACTTTAACAGAATAACCCCATTTTCATAGTGGATTTTAATTATTTTAAGGTGATGTTCGTGCGAAATTGAATTCATTGTAACAATTGCCTCAGCATCTAACTACGAATACGTCAAAAAACTAAATGTCAAAAAATATCATGTGGTTGGTGTTGCCACAATTGAAAAAACAAACTCAAAAGTAAAACATCAATATTTGATTGCCAGTGTGAGAACCAGTATGCAAAATTAACAATTAATCATTTTCTGGATAGACTGTCCATCCCTGCAATATATTCGTTTACATATAAATAATTCAGGGATTATTATTTTTAAAAATAATTGAAATGTCATTCTATAGACATTTAAATTAAAGCCATTGCCAGTGCTTTAGTCCATAAGATTTATTATGGTTTTTATTTTAATAAATAATAAAATAAATAAATAAATAAAAAATATAATAAATTTATTTTCAATTTCTGTAATTTCTGTATTTCAAGTTGATTGCACAACAAAATATTTTAGTTTTTCGTTTTTCTTTTTGATTTTCTTGTTTCTGGCATTTTAGGTTAACCAATCGAGCATTTACAAAAAAGTCAATAAACTTTAAGTAACCAGCTAATAAAGCGGCTACCGCCAAGTTATAACAACATTTTATAACAATTTTTGTTTTTGTAAAAACCATAATCAAAATTGTTAGCAACAACAATACAGAAGAAGTACACAATATTACGTCTATCGTAAGACGGCCAAATGTATTAGACAATAAAAAAAGAAAAACTGGTTTTTCCTTTTCAAAAAAAAAAAAAAATAAAAAAAAACTAAAAACAAAATTGATGAGCTGAGCTACAGCCACGATTTATTACTTTTTTTTTCTTGGTTAAAAACAACCAGCCAGTTTGTTAACAATTAAGAAAACAAAAAACAATAGAAAAGGAAATCACCCTTTTGATGTGTAGTTAATACTTTAGCTATTACTTCATTATTATTGTTATTAACTAATTATGGTTGTTGTTTTTATTGTATATTTATAAGTAAAACATTTTACATCTTGTAACTTGCATAACACATGCACGTAACAAATATTTCTTTTAACTATTTAGGAAAATAATTTAAGCATAAAACGTTAAGTGAGTAAAAAAAAATCTGTTAAAGATTTCCGCCTGTTTTAAGTTGAACAATTTATTTAAGGCATTGAACTTTTATGTAATTTATTACTTAAAACTTAAGACTGGCTGGCTGGTATTTAAAAATTAAAAAATATTAACATTTTAAACAAAATAGCAGGATGGCAGCTATTAATTAAAAGTCAAGGAAAACGTGAAAGAAAAGGCAGCAGCATGAAATTAAGGCTAAGCAACATGATTAAATGAAATTTTTGCATAACGGGTTTTTCAAAAAAGAGTTTGTTTTTCTTTGGATATGATTTTACGTCAACACGCGTCAAGTTTGGGGTTGTAAACAAACCGGTTTCGGCTATTTACCATCTTCAGTGTCCTTTCTATACTTTTTACCTTTTTCAATTGTGGCAACACCATCAGCATGATTGTTTTGACATTTAGTTTTTGACGCATTCGTAGTTGATGTAATGGCAATTATTACAATGCAATAAATTTCGCACGAAAATCACCTTAAAATAATTAAAATCTACTATGAAAATGGTTATTCTGTTACGTTACGAAAGTTATGTGAAACAACATTCCAACAAAATTCCACTATTTATCGTGTAGCGAATGATTTCGAAGAAACAAAATTTAAAGTTAATAGGACCAAGCACGGGCCACAACGTACTGCAAGATTGGGTGAAAACATAACTGCTGCTCAAGCAAGTGTTCAAAACAATCCATCATTTTGTGTGTCTAAATAACTTGTCTAAATAAATCGTGTAATTTAATTTCAAACTCTAAAGTGTTGTGATAAATATTTTCTAATAAAGTAAAACTTTTATTAATGGAGTAAATGTAACAATATGTTTTTCTCAGTATTTTTTTTTTAATATAAAATTATTTAACAGCAGCTTCATGAGTCATATTTCTTTTTAACAAATTATCTCGTAAACCTGTTGTAAAAGTCTCAAAAGACTGGTTTTTAAAACTTAACAACAGTATATGCAGATAAACAGATTACAAAGCACTGCTGACCCTTTTTCTTTCAAGATGAAAGAAGATATAAATTAAAATTCAATTGAAATTGTAACTTCCACTTTTCTTTAACATTTTAATTCTAGTTGTTCTTGTATTCTTTTTAGGTCGTGTGTGTGTGTGTGTGTGTATGTTATAAAATTTTTTTTTCAGGAAATATTTAACTGCCCTATTTAAATTGTTGTTTTTTGGTTTTTGGTGGCACTGAAACTTGTTTTGTTTTAACAATCGTGTGTGTGTATCTCTAGTTCCTTCCTGAAACTAATTTTTATAATAAATTTCCTAGGGGATTTAAAAAAAAACTGCACATCGCAAAAATCATGGTATGAAGCAGCAAATTTATTAGATTTTTGTTAAACACTCTTTACTATACAAAAGAAATTTCACTAACAAAAAAAAAGAAATTAAATTAATAACTCACACATTATTGCCATAACTGATTAAAGATTTCTAAATAACAAAAAAAAAATTAAAAATTAATTTGGAATCCTAAGCATGACTCATTGCATAATTTCAAGGAAAAATTATTATTAACTATATCTTCAGTTTGTTATAAAATAGTCTTATGTTGCTTAAAAGTAAAAAAAAAATAAAAGAATTAATATTCAAACAACTCATGATATTTTGGAGTTTTTAAAAAATTTTAGTCTTTGTTGAATTATAATTAAATTCAAATTCAAAACCTACACATTTTAATTAATATTCTGCTCATACAAAACTTATTTCGCAAACAATTATACACTATTTCCTTCTCTTTCTTTCTCTCTGCCTTTCTACATTAAAACTAACTTCAAAAATAGAAGTTAATTAATTTAAATATTTAAATGATTGAAATTATTTTAATGGTTCTGCCGCCAGAATACAAACAAAAAATTTAAATGTTCGTTTTGTATAAATTTTGCAAATAAATTTTGAAATTGATATTTTTGTTTTCTTAATGACACCAACACAAAAAAAGTGTTTTGAAATCTTTTAAATTAAACATTAATTTATTCGAAGCTTTTTAAAGAAACCAAAAAATTAAAAAAAAAAAAAATAAAAAAAAAAAACTCTGAATAACTATTAAAAAATACAGTGTGCGACAAAACAAATGCAACAACTTCTATTTACTAACAAATGGCTAAATACCATAAGCAATTGCAAGCACAAACAAAACTAATTCTGTTTTTGTTAAGAATGAACCATCAAAACAGGTATAGAAAAATAAATAAAAAGTAAAAAAAGAAATAAAAATTCATATCAAGTGTGAACACTGGGCTTCAAATTATTATAATACAAATGCTGCCAACAGAAATATTTAACTAATATCAATATTAAACTCTTTTAAATTAAATTAAAGTTGTAAGAATTGCAAATATATATCCGGTTTTTCAACAAGAAGTTTAATTTTCAATTCTGGCAACACCAGCAACATTTTGTTTTGACATTTAGTTTTTTGTGTTATACGTACTGGATGCATTTGATAATTGTTACAACGAATTCAATTTCGCACAAAAATCGCCTTAAAATAATTCAAATCCATTATGAAAATGGCGATTCTGTTAAAATTACATTTCGTAAAATTCGTGATATTTTCGGACAAAATAATTGTCCTTCAGAGACCGTTCGTTAAATTTTAGCCGACAGGCTCTATGCAATGCGTGTTCGATTGAAGGACCTTCAACTGAAAACATTTTGCAGCCGTTAGCCACAGTGTTGTAGCAGATCCAAATTTGTCAATTTCACGAAGTTCTTACCAATTGGGGTTATCCAAAACCACCACGGACAGGTTGTTATAGGATTTATATCAGCTCCAGGCCACGGGGCCAAAATTTGAGGGTGGTCTTACCAATGTGTGTAGGAAAAAGTTTCCACCCATGCCCTAAGACTCATACACACTAGGTGCATATACGCCTTAGTTGCAACTATTGAGCGCACGGTAGTAGAGCCATGCCCCCACTCCTTGCCTAAGAGTGGAAGACTATCCAACTCCTGATCCTGTTACAAGTGCAACTAGGACATTTACTTGGATATTAATCTTTTCTTTTCGTTAACACCTCTTCGGAACTTTCTTCAAAGCCCAGTTTTTTTTTTTTTTGTATAAAGAGAAGTAGCACTTCAGGCAACAATGCCTATTTAGTCAAGTACCGTGCTACATTCTTTAGGCAAGGGATAGAGAAGAGATGAAACATGTGGTGAAAGTAGAAGGATAGTCGGAAATTAACTGCTGTATATAAGACAGCACAGCGGCCACAGACAATGCCTTCATCGCTGAGCAGCCCCACCGACAGTCAATTTATATTTTTGTAGTGAAAAAAAACCAAGGTCTTCGTTGGGAATCGAACCCACAACCCCCATACTCACAAGCTAGTACACTACCTACTAGCCTACAGGGGCACTTCAAAGCCTTACAAGATTCAACTGGTGCAGGAATTGAAGCCGATCTAACATTCACATTGCCGTAAATTCGTTCAATTCATTCAGAAACAACCGACTGGTTTTTCTAAAAAAAATCATTTCTTTAGACGAAACTTATTTCCACTTGTGAGGAAGTATCAACAAGCAAAATTGCCGCATTTGGGCTTTTGAAAATCCTAAAGCAATAATTGAGAAGCCTTTGCATACTCAAGGTGTCACTATATGGTGCACTATGTATTTTGGAGATGTGATTGGGCCGTTTTTTTCGAAAATGAGGCTGGGAATGCGGTAACGGTCTATAGATCATGCTCTCGCGATATGCTAAGAACTCAATATTGGTCTGTTATTGATGTCGTGGATATCATTGACATGTGGTTTTAACAGAACGGTGCCACCTGTCAGTTTATTATTTTTCGACCGCATAATTTCAAGACATCAGCAGTTAAGTGGCCAGCCAGATTGTGTGATTTAACACCTCTGGATTGTTTTTTGTGGGGCTGTTAAGAACAGAGTCTATAAGGAGCCAATTGAATCGATTTTAGCCTTAAAATTCAAAATCCGTCATATGATTAACAAAATAGGACCGTCATTTTGTCAAAAAGTGATAAAAAACTTTGATGAAAGAATCGACATCTGTCAGAGTGGTCGTTGGTGGACATTTGCCAGATATCATTTTTCATTTATATTGCCGGACTTTTCTCGTCGTAATACAATACAAATTTTAAACATCTTAACCTAAATTTTTGGTTTTATTTTATTTTAGAAAACAAACTTCTTGTTGAAGAACCCTTTATATGGCATGACTTTAAAGCTGAATTAAATAACAGATTTGAGTAAATTTTCAGATTTACATTTTTAGAAATAAAGCTAAACTAAAATTGCTAGCAAACACACTGTCATAAAAAACAGAGCCACAATAATGAAAAGCATAACAATTTTGAAAAGTGTGGTAACATTGTTGTAACTCTCATCTGGTACATGACTTCACCATGTTTAAAGACTTTTGTTTGAAAATAATGTGTTAACTGACAGTATGTTCAACTAAATACAAAATTTTTTGCGATTTTTCTCACTAGGGCATTATAATTCTGGAAAGTGTGGTAACATTGTTGGGAGCATACATTTCTAAAAGTGAGCCAATCAAAAAAATTCCATCTCACGACTGCTTTTTCGCATAATAATTAAGAGTCAAATTGTATGTTTTGGCTTCATCATTTAGAACTGCAGTAAATGACTGATGTGTTGAAGAAAGAGGATTATGAAGGGGCTTAAGTGTGACAGATTTCTTAAGAGGTTTGTTTCTTTTATTTAAAAAATAACAAAGACTAATAACGACGGCGACTGTATTAATTTTCGCTGGTACATGAAATGTCAATCTTTACGTATAAAAAAAGAAAAAAATTAACGGCGAAAATTAACGAATTTGCCATTGTTTACATTTGGTATATGATTTCGACATGTAAAAGAATTTTCTTTGAAAATATTAATTTAAGTGACAGTGTGGCCAACTAAATTCAAATTGTTGTTTGAGATTTTTCTCACTAGGGCATTATAATTTAATGACTTTGTCATACGACCGTCACGGCTAGGTTGGACCTACTCTAGTCTGGAGTTTAAATTTTCTCTGACCTTTTCCAACATTTACGGCTGTATATCGGCAATAAAGTGAATGTTATCCTTTAAGTAGTCCATTGTTGCGGTCTTATCGGCTTAGACTAGCGATTTTAAATATTGCCACAGAAAATAATCTAGCGGTATAAAATCTCAATATCTAGAAGGCCAAACGTTTCCTTCAGTAAATCAACTGTTTCACGATATGTGTGACATGTTGTGTCGTCTTATGGAAACCACATTTGTTACATATCACGGGGGCCAAACGTTTCCTTTAATAAATCAAGAGCTGCTGTTGAAACCACGGCTCTACATATCATGATTGTTCAATTAATGAAAGGAAAATTCAGTTATTATGGCTTAATTCCGGCCATCATTGACTGTAACGTTCTGACCAGCATTATTTTTAAAGAAATATGGATCAATGATTCTACCAGCCCATAAAAAGCACACCAAACAGTCAATATTCTAAATACATATTATTACAAAGATGCTTAGTTAAAGTTTATGCTTAGTAAAGTTTAATTTAAGTTATGCAAAAATAATTGTCGCTAAAAAAAGTAAAGTGAAATGACCTATTGTGTCTGTTTACAAATTAAGAAGTTTTTAAAAAATTTTATAAACACATAACAACAACAGGCTACAGGAAAATTCCATGAACTAAGTTTAACAATTAGATGTATTGTATAAAAATATGGAATTTAACAATCACATAGTGAAGCAGGTGCCCATATTGAATAATGATAACAGCGCCATCTACATTTGATGTGTTAAAAAAATTTAAGTTTTCGAATAAATGCTAAAACCGCTTAAAGCAGAATACAAATGCTACCTCTCGTGGACAGTAGTTCAGTTAAGTAATAGAGCAACTTTTAGGCATTCAAGTGTTAAAGTTACCACTGTATATTACAGTGTAAATAACTTGTCTAAATAAATCGTGTTATTAATTTAAAAACTCTTAAGTGTAGACTGTAAATATATTTATTTCTAAAAGAACTTAACTAAACGTTAATTAAAGGAATAAGTGTAACGATACCTTCCATAACACAATATGCTTAAAAACTGTTGTTCAATTTACAACAGGTTGTAAATGTTGTAAACATTTGCTACAACACTTGCAAAATTTTCTTAATATGCCGTAGCAGATCAATGAAGTTATTTGGATATAATAGTATTCCTTTTTTTGTATAAATATTTTGGTGGAATTTATTAGAATTTTATTTTTCATTCAAATATTCAATATTTTTCTTTGTTATAATTTAGATATTTTTAGAAGTTTATTTAAAGAAAATGTAGCAGCGTGTTTACAAATACTTTGCCTGTGTGTTTTGCAATATACAGTTTACAATGCATTGTAAATGTAAAAGCAATTTTTTAGTGAATTTATTGTGAATTAAATAAAAATTAAAAAAAACATTTTTTTTTTAAATTAAATATTTTTTTATATTTAGGAGACACTGTGCGAAATTTGCCATTAAAACCCTAAATATACAAAAAACTTAAGAGAGAAACTTTTTTTGAAAGCACTTTCAACACATGTGTGTTGGTTGCTTGTTTGTTTATACACAATTGTTTAGATTCATGGATGTATACATTACATTGCCATGCATACATATGTATGTGATAATATAAGTGGATTTTTTATTTGTTTTTTAACTTAAGCAAATGGTTTTTAAGCTCATTATTTTATTTATTTTTGGTGAACACATACATTTATACACACACACGTAATTACATATGTGTATGCCTACGTGTGGTATATTTCGAATTATTTAAACTTTTATTTACTATCATCATCTGTAAGCGCTACTACGTACCAGTTTTCATAAAATAAATAACTTCAAACACCAAAAAAAAAATATATATAAAAACAAAAAATACAAAAAAACAAAAAAAAAATAATGGTGCCTTGCACCAGTGTTCACCAAATAATAAACGACAAACCTATAAAACTTAACAAAAAAGTTGCAATATTTTTGGCTTTTAAAGTTGCTGTCGATTACCACAAACACACAAACAAATAAAAAATACTTCTCTGCCATCTTGTAACAATGTAAAATATTTAAGTTGTTTAATTTAGTTTTAAACAGCTTGATGTATATAGAGAGGAGATTGTTGTTGATTTTTTCAAAACCAGATAACTTGGCTTTAAATTAAACAACAACTCAACTTTGGCATTTGCCATACCAGCATTCATAACACTCATGCATTTAGTGCCTTATTGGAATGTGTTAAAAATCCATAAATTTTTAAATTTTTTTGCAATTTTATATTTTTTATTTCAGTTCGCCATTCAAAACTTTAATAATAATAAATACTGCTTTCACTTTATTGTATTATTGTCTTTTTGACTCTTTTCAAATTAATTTTAGTTTTCCTTTTTCAGTTTTTTTTTTTCAATTTGCTTTATCTACTCCTTGTTTATTTGGGATAAAACAAAATTTCCATAAACTACTAAAAACAAAAATAATTATTGTTTTGTAATGCAATGCAATTTTTGGCTTGTTGTAGTTGTAGTTGCTATTGCATTATTTGTTTTCTAGTTTGCATTTGAAATCTGTAACAATCTATTATTTTCATAATCACATTTCTTTTATTTGTTGGCTTGTTTTTCTTTTGTATTGTTTTAATAATTGAATTTCAGTTTTTTGTTTATTGTTGTTGTGAAGTCGGTTGGAAATAATTTATGGAAATTCACTTCATTGATTTCGTTGTTGTTGTTAATTTTTAAAGTTATATTTTTTTTTTGCAAGATTTGCAACGTTTACATTTTCCTACGTTTTATCTGCCAATCTTTGGTGATTTAAAAATTTCCCTATTGAAAGCCAGTAGAAAATGTGTTTAGAGAAAAAACTATAATTGTTTTATTATGGTATGGCGAAATATTGAAAATACAAAAAAATGTATCTACTCCATTTTAAAGAAAAAAGTTATAACTTAAAAATTTGTGATTTAAAAATATCTCTATTGAAAGCCAGTAAACAATGTGTTTAGAGAAAAATTTCAATATTTTTATTTTTTAAAATAATATTTTAAGCCTTCTTTTCATGGTTTATTCACTTTTCTTTCCTCAAGATGATACCCATCCAATGATGTGGTGAAATATTGCAATATAAATAAATTTATCCAGTCTTTATTAAAGAAAAACAATTCTGACAAAAATGTTGATAAAAATTGTGATGAAAATTGTGACGAAAGATGTAATAATAATTGTGATAAAAATTGTGATGAAAATATTGATAAAAATTCTAACAAAAATTGTGATAATATTTTTTAAATAATTTTTTCAAGCCGAAGGTTATTATTATAAAAATTAAATTTATTAAATTGTTTATACAGTTTTTCCTTTCCTTAAGATGCTACCCCAATGGTGTGGCAAAATTTTAAAAATATAAATAAATTTATGGTCTTTTTTAAAGAAAAAATTTTAACAATAAATATGATAAAAATTGTGATGAAAATTGGGGCGAAAATTGTGATAAAAATTGTGTTAAAAATTGTATTAAAATTGCGTTAAAAATTATGAGGAAAATTGTGACAAAAATGATGATAAAAATTAAAATGGAAATTGTGATGAATGTTGTGATAAAAATTGTGACGAAAATTGTGAATAAAATTATGTGAGAAAAATTTTGATAAAAATTGTGATGAAAATTGTAATAAAAATCGTGATAGAAATTGTGAAAAAAGTTTTGAAGAAAATGTTGATAAAAACTCTAATATAAATAGCGATAATATTTTTCAAATATTTGATTATTATTTTTATTCGACCTTTTATTTTTAAATAAATATGTGTTATTATTTTTGATGGTCTTTTTAATTGAATTTAACAGTATATATTTTTCGATATTTCGATTTCCTCAGGAAATTATTTTTAATAAAACCAAAAAATAAAAAATAATTTCCTGAAGAAGCTTTCGAAGAGAAAGCGAAATATTGAAAAAAATATACTGTTAAATTTAATTAAAAAGACCGTTAAAAAGATTAATACATATTTATTTTTTAAATGTTTTATTTTTTAAACCCAAGGTCATTATATAAAAATTAAATTTATTATTTTGTTTATATTGTTAGTGTCATCACTCAATGGTGTGGCGAAATATTGAAAAAATAAATAAATTTGTCTAGTCTTTTTTTTGAAAAAAAAAAATTGTGACAAAAATGATTATAAAAATTGTGTTAAAAATTGATATAAAAATTGTGTTAAAAATTGCGATGAAATTGTGATAAAAATTGTGATAAAAAATGTAATAAAAATTGTGACAAAATTTGTGATAAAAATTGTGGCAAAAATTGTGTAAAAATTGTGATAAAAATTCGAATGAAAATATTGATAAAAATTTTAACAAAATTTGTGATAAAAATACACTCATTAATACCAAAACAATTATTACATAAATAAGCGGCATGCAAAGTTCTAACATATTTAATTATATGACAATAAAAGTTACAGTTATACAGTTTGAGGAAGGTCTATAAAAATTAGTCAAGTTTATTTTATAACAAAATTAACTTTTTATGAGTATATATGTTATGGTTAAAAAAATTAATCTCTCATCACTTGACCTTTTCAAAAATTACGTGGGATTAAGTATGTAAAGCACAGCACAACCTCGCTGTAACCTTTAAAGCTCTTAATGTAAAATCAATGGCATTCAAATATAAATAATTGCTTTTGAAAATAATAGTTTTAGAAAAAAAAATAGATTTAAAACTTTTTTAGAACAAACAAATTATTTTTCCTCTGGCAACTCCGTCCTGAATGCCATTTCTTATTTTCAATGAGCTAAAAAAACGTTTGGTTCTTAAGTTTTTTAGGAGTTATTTATGTGGGATCAATGGTAGTTGAGAGACTTCTTTTAATCAATACAACAAATGAGAAGGACAAAATTTTTTTCCACTGACTTTAAAACTGTAAAGTTTACTTTTTGAACTGATTGAGAGTGATATCTTAGACACTTCAGACTTATAGAAGTGCTGCTTGCTAATAGATTTTGAATTACCAAAGATTATGACGATATAATAACTAAAATGATTATTTTATTTTTAAAATAAATGATTTGTTTTTATCTAAAAAAACCATAAGTGGAAAGACAACAAATTTCATTGGCGTAAACAACAAATATTTATTAACTAATGTTTGTTTTTCTGTTTAGTTATGCGGTAAATACAATTAAAAATAGCACATTTCCACCAAAATTTCAAATCCAAGTGAAATTTGATTGTTTGTTAATTTAATTAACACTTATGTGATAATTGATGCGAAAATATAAAAATATTCAAGTAAACATGATTGAACATTACGATGACTTTTAATTTTTATTTCTAGAAGTTTTTTTTTTAAATATCAAATGAAGTTTATTTATTGTCGGTTACGTTGATCGATTGCCAGGTGAATTGATAGCTGGAAAGCTGCACCGAAAATATAATTTAATAATAATTTTTCTATAACTTTACTTAACTTTTAATATAGAAAATTTATCGATAAATGTAAAAAATTTTAACGAGTAAATTCATACTTAAAATTTATTGAAAACTAAGTATTTTTTACAGAAAAGTTATCAAAAAAAGTTGTGTATTTTATATTAATTTCACTTTCTATAGCAACTTTATCCATCCAAGAGTAAATTAATATTGAATAACACGAGAAATGTTTTAAACTTTCTAAAATTGAATTAATTAATTAATAAGAATTTTTTAATAATTTTATATCAAAAAATGAAAACCATTCAAGTCATTAAATTATTCGTTATGTTAAAATTGATTAAAATTTTTATTTAAAAAAAAAAAATCCCAAAATTATTGAAATCCTAACCTAAAATATTGACAACATTGCTTTAATTTGTTTCGATTATTTTAAAATTTGGGAATTCTTCTCTAAGATTTTTGTCAACATTTTTATCAATATTTTTAGTTTTCTTAAGAAAATTTCCTATAGAGAATTCTTGTTGTTGATCGAGAAATTTTCTATAGAGAATTCTTGTTGTTGATCGAGAAATTTTCTATAGAAAATTATTGATGTTGGTCGAGAAATTTTCTATAGACAATTATTGTTGTTGATCGAGAAATTTTCGATAGAAAATTCTAGTTATCGATAAAATTTCTATCGAAAATTCTGGTTATCAAAAACTTTTCTATCAAAAATTCTTGTTATCCATTAGTTTTCTATCGAAAATTCTAGTTATCGATCAAATTTTTATCGAAAATTCTAGTTATCGGTAAATTTAATATCGATTTAGAGTTATCGTTAATTTTCTATTGAAAATTCTAGTTATCGATAAATTTAATATCGAAAATTAGAGTTATCGTTAATTTTCTAATGAAAATTCTAGTTATCGATAAAATTTCTATAGAAGATTATAGTTAACGTTACATAAATTGTCGACAAATTTTTAATAAAAAAACAAAATTATCGAAAATTACAGTTATCCATATATAGAGGATCTATAGGATATTGTTATCGATAAATTCACAAATTTTCAAAATAATTTGAGTAAAATTTTACATTACAGTTACAGTTTTACAAAAATTTTACATTTAGAAAAAATTTTGTTTTTTTTTTTTAATTTTACATCAAAATAAATTCATTCAAATTATATCTTTGAATAATTTAAAATATCTTTAAACAAATAAATCACGGAATTATGAATACATTATTGGTCAATTTATTATAAAATTAAATAATGATGTGTTTAAAATTCTGTACTAAACTTGTACCAAGTACGGACTTGTGTTATAGAACTTTTGAGCGAAAAGAAAAAAAAACAAACCTTGTTCAGATACAACAACTATTTAATAAAACTAGATACAAAAATAATCATCAAGGTTTTGTTTAATTTTTGTTGTTCAATTGTTTTTTAACTTATTTATGCGAAAGAAAAACATTTAAATTTATCTATAAAACAATAGCTTTAGCTTTAGACATGCAAAATGAAACCAATGGATAGATAAATACATAGTTAGATAAATGGACTGATTGATGGTTAGACAAATACAACAAAAAAAAACAATATGCGAGATAATACAATAATAACATGTATTTCCACACAAATTACTAAATAATGGCTGCATCTTATTAGCAAAAAAAAGTTTAAAAAACAAAAACAATAAAATCTTCCATAATTTTTATTTTATCTGACGGCAATTCAACACGCGATTATTTACATGTTCGTGTTACACAAATACCAACAACGTTTCTGTTACACAAATAAATTTAATTTATTTTTTCTTTTTTTTTCTTCTTTTTTAATAATTGGCAGATGCCTTTATTTAATTAACGGATATTATTAGTCTATTGTGTACTTTGTTGATTAAATGACATGGAATTTATTTCAAGCTGTTTCAGCTTTCATATATTTTAATTATTATTTTTCTTTTCTGTGTAATTTTGCTAGCAGTTTTTCTACATCATACAAGTGGAGTACAGGTAACCCTCCTACAATCCAATGCTTCTATAATGCGGACATTTTCAAGTACTATCAAATGGATCAGAAACTCGTTGTGGGCTTACAAGATTTTTTTATTGTTTTTTAAGGGGCAAATAATTGATACGCCTGATTGAAGTTTCAAATAAAACGCTTGAATAGTCGCCGTATATACAAATTAAGATCACGATTTATATCTTTTGCCTATTTCTTTGCCTATTTGCGCATTAAAACGAAAATTTTTAAAAATTTATTTTAAAAAATATTTGATTTAAAGCATTCGAAATTATTTTAGAAAATTGATAGTATACTGTAAAGTTTCTATAAAAAATTGTTACACAACGGTAAATTTATCGATAACTGTAAAATTTCATTCGAAAGTTATTTTAGAAAATTGATCGTAAACTGTAAAGTTTCTACAGAAAATTTACAGACAACGGTAAATTTATCGATAACTGTGAAATTTCTTTTGAAAATTTATCGATAACTGTAAAAATTCTTTAGAATAATTTTCTATAGAAAATTTATCGATAACAGTAATTTTCTTTAAAAAATTTATCGATAACAGTAATTTTCTATAGAAAATTTATCGATAACAGTAATTTTCTATAGAAAATTTATCGATAACAGTAATTTTCTATAGAAAATTTATCGATAACAGTAATTTTCTATAGAAAATTTATCGATAACAGTAATTTTCTATAGAAAATTTATCGATAACAGTAATTTTCTATAGAAAATTTATCGATAGCAGTAATTTTCTATAGAAAATTTATCGATAGCAGTAATTTTCTATAGAAAATTTATCGATAACAGTAATCTTCTATCGAAAATTTATCAATAACTGCAATTTTCTATAGAAAATTTATCGATAACAGTAATTTTCTATCAAAAGTTTGTCGATAACAGCAATTTTCTATCAAAAATTTGTCGAAAACAGTAATTTTTTATCGAAAACTTGTCGATAACAGTAATTTTCTATCGAAAATTTATCGATAACAGTTATTTTTATATCGAATATTTATCGATAACAGTAATTTTCTATCAAAAGTTTGTCGATAACAGAAATTTTCTATCATAAATTTGTCGATAACAGTAATTTTCTATAGAAAATTTATCGATAACAGTTATTTTTATATCGAATATTTATCGATAACAGTAATTTTCTCCAGAAAATTTATCGATAACAGTACTTTTCTACAGAAAATTGATCGATAACAGTAATTTTCTATAGAAAATTTATCGGTAACAGTAATCTTCTATAGAAAATTTATCGATAACAGTAATTTTATATCAAAAATTTATCAATAACTGCAATTTTCTATAGAAAATTTAGCGATAACTGCAATTTGCTATAGAAAATTTATCGATAACAGTAACTTTCTATCAAAAATTTGTCGATACCAGCAATTTTCTATCAAAAATTTGTCGATAACAGTAATTTTCTATCGAAAACTTGTCGATAACAGTAATTTTCTATCGAACATTTATCGATAACGGTTATTTTTATATCGAATATTTATCGATAACATTAATTTTCTATAGAAAATTTATCGATAACATTAATTTTCTATAGAAAATCTATGGATAACATTAATTTTCTATAGAAAATCTATGGATAACATTAATTTTCTATAGAAAATTTGTCGATAACATTACTTTTCTATAGAAAATTTATTGATAACATTACTTTTCTATAGAAAATTTATCGATCACATTCATTTTCTACAGAAAATTTATTGATAACATTGATTTTCTATAGAAAATTTAAAAAGTCATCACGTCCTTTTGATTTTTTATATTTTCAAAATGTGTTAAAGATAAAGTTTTCAAAAACGTACCTTGTTAACCTGTTGCAAGGTTTCCAACATCAATTCCTTTTCCAATACTGAATCAAGTGCCTGCACTTGATCACATGATGCCTTGGCTTGCAAATATGATGAAGCCAAAATAAAGGCACCCAATATAAATGAGGACACAATTACAGTGAATGCTGTAATTTTTGCAATTTTCACTGAATTGGATTGTCGTTTATAGGCCTGTAATTAGCAAATAAAAAAGACGAAATTAAAATAGAAATACAAAATGTGGCATAAAGTTTGTTTGACATTTCTACAAGTATTTTACAACAGTAAAAGATAGAATGCTATGAAAATAACCATAAATATAATATAAGTAAAAAATAAATACAACATAATAATAAAATATTTCGAACTAAATTTCTTTAACCCGTGTACATTTTCTTACCGCTAAGTACCAAAGTGTTAATTGCTATAGTCCGATCATCAATTTAATGTATCTACAAAACAAAGAACAATACAGTTGTTTCTTTACTGAATAATTGTTAACTAACACAAATAAATTCTAAAACCAATTCTAAATTCCAAATTCTAATAAAAGGAAAATTGCTCAGCCGTTTGGGTGTCGAGCAACTTAAGATATAATTTGAATTAATTTATTGATTAGTAAAAATTTACATTTAGAAACTTTATCGATAACAACAATTTTTTACAGAAAATTTATCGATAACAATAATTTTTACAGAAAATTTATTGATAACAGCAATTTTCTACAGAAAATTTATCGATAACTTTGATTTTGTACAAAAAATTTATTTATAACTGCAACTTTCTCTAAACAATTTCTCGATAACTGCAATTCCCTATAGAAAATTTCTCGATAACTGCAATTTCCTACAGAAAATTTCTCGATAACTGCAATTTTCGATAGAAAATTTCTCGATAACTGCAATTTTCGATAGAAAATTTCTCGATAACTGCAATTTTCGATAGAAAATTTCTCGATAGCTGCAATTTTCGATAGAAAATTTCTCGATATCTGCAATTTTCGATAGAAAATTTCTCGACAACTGCAATTTTCGATAGGAAATTTCTCGATAACTGTAATTTTCAATAGAAAATTTCTTGATAACTGCAATTTTCGATAGAAAATTTCTCGATAACTGTAATTTTCGATAGAAAATTTCTCGATAACTGAAATTTTCGATAGAAAATTTCTCGATAACTGGAATTTTTCTACAAAATATTTTGATAGTTGTAAATTTCTTCAAAAAGTTTTTCGATAAATGTAAACTTCTTCTAAAAATTTGTCGATAACTGAAATATTTTTTAAATCTTTTCGGAAAGTTTATCGATAACTGTAATTAAAAAAGAAATTACGATAATTTTCTTTAGAAATTTACGGATTGTAATCTCATATAACAACTTAGTCAAGAACTACAATTTTCTAAAGAGAACTTATCGATAATTGCAATTTTTTATAAAAAATTTATGGTTATTTACAGAAATATTATCCATAGAAAAACTGTCGACTATCCTAACTTTCTATATAAACTTAGTTATAACTGAAATATTTTTAAAAAATATTAAAATCCTCAATAAAATTGTATTTATCGGTAACAGTAATTATTTGTCGCTAAATAAAATTTTCACTAGATTTTCTATTCTATTTTCTGTCAATGGAAATTTTGTTTGAAAATTTATAGATAAATATGCTATGTTATAGAAATTGCAAATATTTCAGTTTGAAAACTCTTTCGATCTGCATTTTAAGCAGCGATTATTTATTTGTTAATTACAGTTATTTCGCTGAAATTAAATAGTAAAAAATAGTTTTTAAATATTTTTATTTTACTGCGCAATATATTTAATTTGGCTTATTGTTTCTGTCTTAATGTGTTACATCTAGAAATTTGTTTTCGTGTTGTTGTAAAAAGTAATAAAAGAAAGACAAAATAACACAGGTTCGCTAAAACTTATTTGAAACTTAATTAAATATTTATGAAAATTAAATATTTAAAACAGATTTTTGTTTGCAAATTCAATTAAGACTTGAGTGATAAGTGTTGGCGATAGCAGATTTTAATACAAAACTAATCCAGCAAACAGACGCCATTATTTTGAAAAGGTTTTTTTAAATTTTTTTGTTTTCATTTTAAATGTCTGTTTTTGAAATAAATTATTACTTTGAAGTTGTTAAAATCAAATCTGGTTTTAAGATGAACTTGAATTTTAGCGAGGGTGGTAAGAGAATTAAAAATTTTTATTATTATTACATTTTATTTAATTAGTATGTAAGACGAAGCTTTAATACGAAGATTTTCTATTGAAAATTTATCGATAACTATAGTTTTCTGCAGAAAATAGTAATTAAATTTCTGTAGATAGCTAATAATTTTGCTATAGAAAATTTTTGAGGGTAAAAATATTGCTTTAAAAAATTTATCGATAGCTAGAAAGGTTGCTGTAGAAAATTTATCGATAGTTCATAATTTTGCTATAGAAAATTTATCGATAGTTGAAAATTTTGCTATAGAAAATTTATCGATAGTTAACAATTTTGCTATAGACAATTTATCGATAGTTAACAATTTTGCTATGGAGAATTTATCGATAGTTAACAATTTTTTTATAGAAAATTTATAGATAGTTTACAATTTTGCTATAGAAAATGTGTCGATAGCTAAAAATTTTGCTATAGAAAATATATCGATACCTAAAAATTTTGCCATAGAAAATTTATTGATAACTTTAATTTTCTAACGAAAACTTATCGATAATTATGATTTCCTATCAAAAATTTATCGGTAATCATAATTTTCTATCAAAAATTTATCGATAATTATAATTTTCTATCAAAAACTTATCGATAAATACAATTTCATATCGAAAATTTATCGATAATTATAATTTTCTCTCGAAAATTTATCGATAATTATAATTTTCTATCGAAAATTTATAGATAATTATAATTCTATATCGAAAATTTATTGATAATTATAATTCTATATCGAAAATTTATCGATAATTATAATTTTCTATCTATTATCGATAACTATAATTTTCTATCGAAAATTTATCAATAATTATAATTTTCTATTGAAAATTTATCAATAATTATAATTTTCTATCAAAAACTTATCGATAAATACAATTTCATATCGAAAATTTATCGATAACTATGATTTTCTATCGAAAATTTATCGATAATTATAATTTTCTATTAAAAATTTATCAACATTTATAATTTTCTATCGAAAATTTATCGATAATTATAATTTTCTATCTAAAATTTATCGATATTTTTAATTTTCTATCGAAAATTTATCGATAATTACAATTTTCTATCGAAAATTTATCGATAATTATAATTTTCTATCGAAAATTTATCGATAATTATAATTTTCTCTCGAAAATTTATCGATTATTATAATTTTCTATCGAAAATTTATCCATAATTATAAATTGCAATCGAAAATTGATCGATAATTATAATTTTCTATCGAAAATTTATCAATAATTATAATTTTCTACCAAAAACTTATCGATAATTACAATTTCATATCGAAAATTTATCGATAACTATAATTTTGTATCGAAAATTTATCAATAATTATAATTTTCTATCGAAAATTTAAAAATAATTATAATTTTCTATCAAAAACTTATCGATAAATACAATTTCATATCAAAAATTTATCGATAACTATAATTTTCTACCGAAAATTTATCGATAATTATAATTTTATATCGAAAATTTATTGATAATTATAATTTTCTATTGAAAATTTATCAACATTTATAATTTTCTATCGAAAATTTATCGATAGTTATAATTTTCTATCTAAAATTTATCGATGTTTTTAATTTTCTATCGAAAATTTATCGATAATTATAATTTTCTATCGAAAATTTATCGATAATTATAAATTTCTATCGAAAATTTATCGATAATTATAATTTTCTGTCGAAAATTTATTGTAGCAATAATCAACTATAAATTTCTCTAGAAAGTTTATCAATAAGTTTAAATGCCGGCCGCGTAAGCTCTTGATTTAGCGATGTTAGTCGCTCACACAATGCTCTGAATACAGCGGACGTCTGTCGATGTGCTAGAGGTGGAAATTTTACGGACGTTATATTGTTATTAATTACCATTTGTTTACTCTGCATTGGCATCAATAAAACTATGTATTTTAAGCCAATTTAGTTCCTAACCTCAAACGCTACTTACATCTCACGTTAAGTTGCAACACGTTTTTAAAACTTTAGAGTTTGAAAACCCTTTTTTTATTTGAAATGAATTAAATATTTCAAAAGTAATAAATCTTTTTCGTGTGACTTTCACCCATAAATTAAGAAAGTTTTGCAATGTTGTCGCATGCAAACGTCATAAAATGGCGTTCGGTTTTTTTATTTTTTATTTTTAACGTGTTTCAGCCAGCAGTTGGCAAACAAATTGTTGCACAAATGTTGAAATAATATTAATGTTCATTAATTTTTATCTAAAAACAACACATTTTTCTCAATCTTGAAATTGATGTCAATCTTTTGTTTAAAATAAAAAATACACACACACATATACACACACACCCATGCAAACAAACAATTTGTTCATTTAGAGTATGAACAAATTATGACTCGTTTGGCTTATTTTTTCAACCTTTAAAAACTTGATATGAATTCATTGTTTGCACTTTATAATTGCAAAAGTGATTTTAAATACAATAAAAAAAAACAACAACAACAACAATTTGGCTGCAAATAAGCAAATATTTATAAAGTTTATAAATCTGTACAAAAGCGTAAATAAAAGTGAGTTTGTTCAGTTGAAAAGTGTTTAAAAAAAAATGTTGCGAAACATGCGCTTGTCTGCCATAAATCCTGCGCTCATGTTTATTTATTGAATCTTCATTAAAATATGAGCCAACAATAAGTATTCAAATCCTAAATCTAAAATTTTATTGCATCATTTCTTGCTCTCCAATGCTAGACCAAAATTGACTTCTCACTGTAGGTGCTTCAAATGACTCTCATCTCACTTCTAGGCTAGGGCTGGGGGCAAGGGTGTCCCTCACTTTCAGGCGAGTGTGACCGTGATCAGTTTGGATGTTACAGGCGTGGGAGTTCTAGCCTCTTTATGTATGACGTCACATGTTTTAAAATTTCTGTTCCTGCCATAGACACATTTAGATCATTGTGAATGGACGAATTCTGTAACATACCAGGAAGCATCTGTAATCAGCTGCGGAAAATATTTTTCTGGCGCCTCTAAATTTTGTCGATGATCGAGACCGAGGTAGTGTCCCTCAACTGGATGCCATAACTCCATATTGGTTTTAAAACAGAATTATATACAGGGTGTCCACTGGGAAGGAATACTACTTTGAAAAAATATTCTTTAAATCAACGTGTTTTAATCGTTAAAACATTTTATCAAAATCAATCATCGATTACTATGACGATGAGAAAGTTACGTGTAATTTTTGGGAGAAACAACGTGCCAACAAAATGCACTATTTATCGTGTAGTGAATGATTTTGAATAAAAAGGGTCTGTAGGTGATTGGCCCAAGCATGGATCACAACGGACTGCAAGATCAACTGAACACATTACTGCTGCTCAAGAAAGTATTCAAAACAATGCATCAACCTCAATTCGACACCGTGCTTAGGAGTTTGGTCTTCAAAGAACAACTTTGGCCACAATTTTGCACAAGGACATTTGTTTGCATATAAGATTCAGTTGAATCAAGAGCTTCTTCCACAAGGCCATTTTACGCCGCCGTACATATGCCAATAGGATGTCACAGTTCGCCCATGAAAAAATCATAACGAGTGACGAGGCACATTTTTACTTTAATGGATATGGGATGGCGGATGGGAAACCCTAAAATTATTCAACAGTCAATTTTGCAGCCATTAAAAGTGACCGTGTGGTGTGAAATTTCTCAGGAAAAATCATGGCCTTGATTAACATGTGGGATCAACAAGACGGTATAAAACCTCTTTCAACAAGTTATTTTAAGAAATGGTGGTATTGGTCGGCTGATTTGACTGCCCCGGATTTCTTTTTGTGGGGGATAACTGAAAAGCAAGATTTATGCAAACAAACCAGAAACGCTTGAGCAACTCAAATAAAATATTCGTGATGAAATTAGTGAAATACTGCATGAAATTTGTGAGAATGTGCTCAAAAGGACTCACATTTGTGAGGCTTACAGTGGCAAATGCCCGCCTTTGATATTGAATTTCATACAAAATTATGAAACTTCCCGGCGGACACCCGTTATTAGTAGTTTGCAGTCTAATTTAAGAGTAGAGTTCCTACCAATTACCCAGTATAATTGAGCCACTTTTAATTTCAATTGAGTAAGCTTAGCATCTATGGGAGGCTTCCACGTGAGACGCGGATCAAGATATGCTCCTTAGTATTTTGGTATCGTCTGTTGGACAACCACTTGGTTATTTAGTCGAACCGTAGGCATGACTGGTTGCGTTATGAGAAAGTACTATGGACGCATTTTCTTGTATGGAGCTTAATTCTTCATTGCTTAAGCCATCTTTCTAGGCTTAAAATGTGTTGTTGGAACTACCGGCGAGCTTCCTGGGAACTATTGTGGATGCTTAGAAAAAACGTCTTAACTACGAATGTTGACGTTATAAATATTGTCATTGGTTGGCATGTCCGAAGCATATATTAGATATCAAAATGGCAATACCTTAGCCCTGTGAAACACTTGCCGCAATTGGCTAAGAACAGCTTAGAAAATCACCTTCGCATATGATGAATTTTCGGCCGCTAATATAGCTTTCCAATAACCTACGAATGTTAAATGACAGCTGTTGTTTTAATTTATGTATTAAGCCTTCGTACCAAACTTTGACGAATGTTTGCGACACGTCTTTGAATAGGGCTCAACCATATTTCTCCTTTTCAAAAGTTTTCCTTATGATCTATACCCATCTATGCGTTTGTTCGATGGAACTATGTTTTCTTCAGCATTCTAATTGGTTGTTAGGGATACTTCTGCTTTCGTTCAGAAGAGGGCTTAACTTAGACATCAGCAGTCTTTCAAAAAGCTTAGACAACAATGCTAACAGACTTATTTGATTCCACTTTGGTGTGCTGTTTCCCTGTCTTAGGTATCATTTAAAGAAGTGAAATCTTCCATTTTGTGGAATAGTACTCAAGACGTAGAATGGCATTGAAAATGAAAATGGTAATCCTTGTTGGTAACTTTAAGATCATTTTGTTACTGATCTCATCTATACCAGGCGCTTTCTTGTCATCAAGATCAACAAAAGTCTTCTCAGCCTCTTGAATATTAAATCTAAAAGGAACTATAACACCAATATTGGAGGGTGGCAGTTCAGCTACATCCGAAAGCGAGTTCGGAATGAATACGTTTTTGCGGTGATTAAGAAATTATGCCCAATTTCCTCTCGGGCTTCGTATTTAAGAATAACCGGCCTCTTAAAATTTTTAGCTGCACTTAATAATGAACAATTTGATTCTGGAGTAACATTAATGACTTCTAGATATTTCTTTAGAAATGAAAATCTTTAAGATTCCAACAGGTCTCTTAGCTACTTGTGCATTCTCTTAGTCTATTATTAAGTTGCGGCGACCTATCCTGTTTCCACTTTCTTCGAATTCTTCTTTTTTCATCACACAGAAGCTGCTCTATGTCTACCGAGAAAATAGTAAAATGCCTGGTTGTCCATTGAGTTAAAATTGCATGTTCGGCCGCCTTTTTGAGATTATCGTAAATGTATTCCATAGGATCTTCTATATCTTCGGGCGTCCTTAGCGACATATTCACTGAACAATGGGCGCTAAGTTATTTCTTGTATTTCAATTAGTTAATTTAAGAGACAGTCAGCAGGGGATACTTATTCCTGGTCGTGTATGGAAACTATAGTAGGGTAATGATCTGTAGATAAATCTAATGAAGATTCTATTTGCATCATATCGCCTGTAATATTCCTCATCACACTAAAATCAATAACACAAAAGCCATAAAACTAAAAGTTAAATTTGAGGGAATGAAGAATTGTTATGGCAACACTTTTCTAACTGGCGTCCATTTTGTCAGGTGTCAGCCGATTTCAGCAAGAATAGATCTCCGTCTAGCTTCAACAAGATGGCGTAAGATATCACACAGCTCGTTCCACAACTGATTTAATGAAGGAAACTTTGGTAACCACATACTTTCATGTTAAGTCTCCCAGATCGTGCGATTTAACACCGCTCGATTATTTTCGGTGCACATGTATGGTGTTGCTAGTGTTTGTCGATTAGTCCAAAACGATTGAACACTTGGAGGACAATATTCGAGTAGTTATAGCCGATATATGTACGGCCACAAATGTTCGAGAAAATCATTGAAAATTATAAAGCCTACTTACCTATATTAAAGTACACTAAAGTATGCTAAAGTCTACTAAAGTATGCTAAGTCTACTAAAGTATGCTAAAGTCTACTAAAGTATACTAAAGCCTACTAAAGTAAAATAAAGTCTACTAAAGTACACTAAAGTCTACTACAGTATAGTAAAGTATGGTACAGTTTATTAAAGTATACTTAATTAAAGTAAAGTCTACTAAAATATACTAAAGTCTATTGAATTATTCTAAAGTCTACTAAAGTATAGTAAAATATGGCACAGTGTACTAACGTCTATTAAAGTGTACTAAATTATACTAAAATCTACTAAAGCCTTCTGAAGTATACTAAAGTCTACTAAAGTATACTAAAGTCTACTAAAGTATACTCAAGTCTACTAAAGTATACTCAAGTCTACTAAAGTATACTCAAGTCTACTAAAGTATACTAAAGTATACTAAAGTCTACTAAAGTATACTAAAGTCTACTAAAGTATACTAAAGTTTAGTAAAGTATGGTAAAGTTTACTAAAGTATACTAAAGTCTACTCAAGCATACTAAAGTAAAGTCCAGTATACTAAAGTCTATTAAAGTATACTAAAGTCTACTAAAGTATACTAAAGTCTACTAAAGTATACGAAAGTCTACTAAAGTATACTAAAGTTTAGTAAAGTATGGTAAAGTTTACTAAAGTATACTAAAGTCTACTCAAGCATACTAAAGTATAGTCCAGTATACTAAAGTCTATTAAAGTATACTAAAGTATACTAAAGTATACTAAAGTCTACTAAAGTATACTAAAGTCTAATAAAGTATACTAAAGTCTACTAAAGTATACTAAAGTATACTAAAGTCTACTAAGGTATACTAAAGTCTACTAAAGTATACTAAAGTCTACTAAAGTATACTAAAGTCTACTAAAGTATACTAAAGTATACTAAAGTTTAGTAAAGTATGGTAAAGTCTACTTAAGTATACTAAAGTCTACTCCAGCATACTACAGTATAGTGCAGTATACTAAAGTCTATTAAAGTATAGTGAATTACACTAAAGTCTACTAAAATATACTAAACTCTACTGAAGTATTCTAAAGTCTACTAAAATATAGTAAAATATGACAGAGTGTATTATTATCTCTTAAAGTATACTAATTTTTACAAAAATCTACTAATATATATTAAAGTCTACTAAAGTATAGTACAGTGTACTAAAGTATATTAAAGTATGCTGAATTATACTAAAGTCTACTATAATTAGTAAAATATGGCAAAGTGTATTAATGCCGATTAGTGTATACTAAATTATACAAAAATCTACTAAAATATATTAAAGTTTACTAAAGTATACTAAAGCCTACTAAATTATACTAAACTATACTAAAGTCTACTGAAGTATACTAAAGTCTAGTAAAGTACACTAAAGTCTACTAAAGTGTACTAAAGTCTACTGAAGTATACTAAAGTCTACTAAAGTATATTAAAGTATATTAAAGTTCAGTAAAGTATGGTAAAGTCTACTGAAACATTCCATACTTAAAACTTCCCCACTTTTTACTAAATAAATGATAAACGGTGCCAGTTAAATTTTTGACAGGCAATTTAAATTCTAACCTCAAATGTGCCCACGTATTATCTACCCGCTTTAATGGCAACTCTTACAAAAAATATTTGCTAACAAACAAAAAAAATTAAAAAATTTTAAATATTTATGTGGATTTAAGCTTTTATTTTATTTAAGCTACCAACAACAAACATATGCCTTGTTTTAACAGGCACTCCTCTTCTGTTGAAGATTAAAATGAAATTTGTACAAAGTTCATGCATTCAAGAGAAATCTGTGCATTGCGAAACTAAATTTAAAATTTACATTTAAAAATTAAATGTGATTTTAATGGTGAATGATGATTGTTCGTATGAGCAGTGAAATCAAGTTATGAAAAGGTGTGAAATGTTATATGAATTCATTAAGACAACGTTGTTAAATTCACTTTAACTAATAAAAGCAAAAATAATGTATTTCTTTTGATGTTAAAAAGAAGAAGAAGAAGAATACAAATATCATTTTGTAGTTTTAAAATAAATATTTGTGGCTGCAAATATCATTTTGAATTTAATTAAATAAAAATTGTTTTTAAGGTTTCTTTCTTTTTTATTTTTAATAAATGTGTTTAAAAATGCCTTTCTCATTATTAAGTTAATAATTTTAATGTTTGTTCACAATTTTATTATTGTTGCAAAATAATGTGGCGTTCGAAACAATGATTTTGTTCAGGTTAAAAATTTTAAAACTGAAACTGCTTTTGCAATTGTTAAAAGATAATTTTTATTATTTGTATTTTTAGATTACACATAATAATATAAAAAAAATAATAATATAAAAAAATATATAACAAAAAACAATGACATTTTAATTAAATACACATATTAAAGCAGGAACAACAAATATTAAATTATAAAAAAGTGCACGCAAATAGAGCTTTTTTTTTGAAAAAACAAAAGTGTATTTTTAGTGCAAAACTAATGAGTGCCCAGTGTTTTTTGTTTTTGCTTTTCATAATTCTCCACAAAATAAAAATATAAGAAAATAAAAGCAAAAACAAAAATAAAAACAAAAAATAAAAATGTTATGAAAATAAATGGTGTCAGTGAGGAACAAAACTCAACAAATGCAAGCAACAAATAAAAAACAACAAATTGAGTAATTAAGAGTGCCATTAAAAGAGAGAGAGCGAGATAGAAAGAGATAATAGAAGAATATAAGAAAAGACTTGAGCAACAAACCTGTTGTGGATTGAAATTAAAAAATCCCAGCTGCAATTTTGTTCAAATGAAATTGTTGTTGTTTTACATATCGTTGGTTAATTGTTGTTGTTGGTCATACATTTATCATGTGAGTGAAGGGTATATAATTTTATTATATATATAAATTTTTTTTTGTTTTATATTTTAAACATTTTATATGTTTGATGCCCCATAAACCATTATGTTTCGGTGATGGTTGTCGGTGGTTGGTGGTGGTGAAGGTTGGTTGATTTTGTTTGAAAGTTATGAAGGGAATTTGTTGGATATATGGGTTGGATATTAATCGTTACATGGAACATATAAAAAAAAAAATAAACGTTAACGTCGAATATAAAAAGAAATTAAAATTTAATTACTGCTTGTCTAAGTTAAACGGTCATATTTACAAAAATATTATTTTTCATTAATTAACTGACGTTTTATATAAAATTTGTTTTATAAAAATACATATTTTTTATTTTTATTTGGGTACGGTTTTCCGTCGACCCTCGTCAAATTTGGTTTGTGAACAAACCGGTTTCGGACGTTTGCTATCTTCAGTGGAGTACGAAGAGAACACTTAAGATGGCAAACGGCCGAAACCGGTTTGTTCACAAACCAAATTTGACGAGGGTCGACGGAAAACCGTACCCAACTAAAAATAAAATCAACCCCGTCGATAAATCTAAGCACATATCATATATTTTTTACCTCGCACTTATGACTTAAATTTAAAATCAAAGAGAAGCTCACGTTTATTCTCACCTCCTAAAATTAAAATCTTTTATAACGGCTGGTCAAATTTGAGGTTAGGAAGTAAATTGTTTCTCAAATGATTAAATGTTATAAATTGAGCTGTCCTCCTCTAACATTTATTCAGTGCACAATGTACTAAATAGTGGGACTACATTGTTATGCCACCATTTTGGTAAACTTAAGTCTTGGCAGTTCATATTTGGCAACCGTCAAGTAGAGACGTGGCAAATTTATAATGGAAAACTATTCGATAAACCAACGTATTTTAATCGTTAAAACATTTTTCAAAATCAATCATCGATTACTGGGACGATGAGAAAGTTAGGTGAAATTTTTGGCAGAAACAATGTAGCAACAAAGCGCAATATTTATTGTGTAGTGAATGATTTCGAAAAACGAGGGTAATAGGCCCAGTCATGGATTATAAGGTACTGTAAGATCAGCTGAAAATATTACTGCTGCTTTAGAAAGTGTTCAAAACAATCCATCAACCTCAATTCGACGCCGTGCTCACGAGCTTGGTTTTCAAAGAACAGCTTCGGCCACAATTTTGCATAAGAATTTTCATCTGTTTCCATATAAGATTCAGTTGACACAAAAAGCTTCTTCCACGAGACAGCTCGTCCATGACAACCCCGATTATCATGAAAAAAAAATCGTAAATGAGTGACGAGGCACATTTTGGATATGGATATGTGAATAAATAGAAACGTCATTTCTGGGCAATGGGAAACCCACAAATTATTCAACAGTCACCATTGCAACCATTAAAAGTGACAGTCTGGTATGCAATTTGGTCAGGAGGAATCATTGGTAGCTGTGACTGGGGAGCAATATCGTGATGTGACTGAAAACTTTTTAATGCCACAACTGCAGGCTTGATTAACATGTGATCTCAACAAGACGGTGCCACATCTCTTACAGCCAGGATTACAATGGAATTACTGTGAGACCTCTTTTGGCAACAAGTTATTTCAAGAAATGGTGATGTTAATTGACCACCACGGTTGCCTGATTTGACTGCTCTATTCTTCTTTTTGTGGGGGGGTAACTGAAATGCAAGGTTTATGCAAACAAACCGGAAATGCTTGAGCATCTCAAACAAAATATTCATGATGAAATTAATGAAATACCGCGTAAAATGTGTGTGTTTTAAAGAGCTCGCTTTTGTGAGGCTATCAGAGGTGGACATTTATCTGATATTGTATTCCAAACATCATTGTCGACATTAAATAAAATATTTTTCAATATAAAATCCATTGGCCGTTGTGATGCAAATGTAGCCGCTGTACAGCAAATTGTTGAGAATAAGCTTATTCTATTCTATTTTATTCTATTCGATTCACATCTATTCTATTTCATTTATTTCCTTTCTATTCACTTCTAGAATAGATTTCTATTTTATCTGGAGTCTTTCTCCCATGAGCCATTTGTTTTATTTAGAATGTATCAAATTCGAGTCTTGTTGTTGTTCCATTGAAACAGCAATAGCAACACTAGAGAACTGTTTTAAAAATATCTCTTTTCTCGATTTTATGAGGATATTTTTTGTACAATAAATAATCTATTTTATTCCATATGGCCATTGACTTACTAATCGATATTTCCTTTGTTATTTCGTTAAGGGACGTTGTGATATCTGTAAAATTTTGTAATAATCACAATAGTAATCAGCTATGCTATTCTGATATTTTACTGCAACGCTTGTTGTATGCAAAAATAAAATGTTTAAACAGCTTTTATTTTATAATAAATTTAAAATAAATTATTTATACAATAGCAATAAAATTAAAAACAGAATAAAAATAACGTTTTTATTTATCTTTATGACAGATAGTAAATAAGAAAGTAATTATAAAGAAATAAATTTACAAAAACTGCTGAGAATGCGTTAGTTAGAATAATAGAAAAATGTTAGAAGTTTCAACAAACAATCAGCCATCTTAACATCACATTTCTCCTACACTGTTGAAATTTCAAAAAAAAGACCAAGTCCAAAATTAAAGTAATTTTATTAAAACGTAGTTATTTTAAAATTCTGTTCATGGACGAATAAAAAAGCTTTTGTTTTTCTAAAGCTTTGCTTTGTTGCTGTAAAGACTTGCAATACATAAAGCAAATGTTAATGAAGACAAGCCGGCGTTTTTTAAATTGTTAAATTTTTAATATCTGATATTTAAAATGTTTTGAAAAGAAACTTGAAAAACAATAAATAAGATGTTGTTTTTTTTTTTGTTGTTGTTAAAGCGTGGCTAAAATTTAATTATGGTAAATACTTTTATTGTTTTATTTTTATTTATTTTTTTTTTAAGTTGTCATCAGTTCCGGTAACTTTTTAAAACTGAATTTATTTAATGCGCAATTAGAATTTAATTTGTTTTCTTGTTGTTAGTTTTTAGATAATTTAACATGTTATTAAATAAATTAAAGGTTTTTTATTTTAATGTCAAAAAGTCATATGACGGTACCGGTTCTATTTTATTTATATTTTTATTTATATTTATATTATCGTTAATTAAATGTGTGTATTTTATTTAAGCGATTAAATTTGTAAATAATAAAAAAAAAATAACATAAATTATTTAGCGAGTTTTTTTTCTAATTACACAGCTTTTACTATTATAAAATAAATTTTGAAATAAAGACAATCTCAGAATATCTTCTTAGTCGCGTCCTTTAAAAGTTATTCTTCCCAACATTTTATTTTAGTTAGTTTAGTTTTTTGTAAATTAGTTATTGTGGTCTCTGTATATTTTAAATAAAAATTTCTTATACTATTCAATACTCGTATATCATACTAGTTACTCTTTTACTTTCAGCTAAAGCAAAATATAAAAACGTTACATGCACTCTAATCACCCTACTGTTGGCACATATGACTTCAATGACACGGAATAAACAGTTTATGTCATAATTTTTTGTTCAATAAATATATCAGAAGAATTTCCATTAACCATAATTTTGGTATAGAAAAATTCCTATTAGTCATAGTGTTTCTATAGAAAAATGTCATTAGTCATTTTTTTTTATAGAAAAATCAATCAATCAATCATCAATTATAATTATTCTAGAGAAAACTATGATCAATTTTAATTTTACTACAGAAAAATGCCATCAATTTTAATTTTTAATAGAAAAATGTTATCAATTATAATTTATCTGTAGAAAAATCCATAATTTTTCTGTAGAAAATCCATAATTTTTTGGTAGAAAAATCTCATAATTTTTTGGTAGAAAAATCTCACAATTTTTTGGTAGAAAAATCTCATAATTTTTTGGTAGAAAAATCTTATAATTTTTTGGTAGAAAAATCTTATAATTTTTCTGTAGAAAAATCCCATAATTTTTCTGTAGAAAAATCTCATAATTTTTCTGTAGAAAAATGTCATAACTTTTCTGTAGAAAAATCTCATAATTTTTCTGTTGAAAAATCTCATAATTTTTATGTAGAAAAATCTCATAATTTTTCTGTAGAAAAATCTCATAATTTTTCTATAAAACAATCTCATAATTTTTCTATAAAAGAATGTTATAAAATTTTAATTTTCCTATAGAAAACTGTCATCAATTATAATTTTTCAATGGAAAAATGTCATCAATTATAATTTTCCTATAGAAAAATGTTTTCAGGTATAATTTTTCTACAGAAAAATTTCATCTGTTATAATTTTTCTATAGAAAAATGTTGTCAGTTATATTTTTTTTATATAAAAATGTCATCTGTTATAATTTTTCTATAGAAAAATGTCATCATTACAATTTTTCTATAGAAAAATATCATCAGTTATAGTTTTTCTTTAGAAAAAGTCATCCCTTATAATTTTTTCTATAGCAATATGTCATCTGTTATAATTTTTCTATGGAAAAATGTCATCAATTATAATTTTTCTAAAGAAAAATGACATCAATTATAATTTTTTAAAGAAAAATGATCATTTATAATTTTTCTAAAAAAAATGTCATCCGTTATAATTTTTCTATGGAGAAATATCATCAATTATAACTTTTCAAAGAAAAATTACATCATTTATAATTTTTCTATAGAAAAATGTCAATAATTATAATTTTTCTATAGAAGGATGTCATCAATTATAATTTTTTTATAGAATAATGTCATTTGTCATAATTATTCTATAGAAAAATGTCATCTGTTATGATTTTTCTATAGAAAAATGTCATCTGTTATAATTTTTTTATGATCAATGTCATCAATTATAATTTTTCTATAGAAAAAAGGCCTCATTTATAATTTTTCTTTAAAAAAAATGTCATCAATTATAATTTTGCTATAGAAAAATGGCATCAGTTATAATTTTTTGATAGAAAAATATCATCAGTTATAGTTTTTCTATAGAAAAATCTCATCAGTTATAATTTTTCTATAGAAAAATATCACCTGTTATAATTTTTCTATAGAAAAAGTCATCTCTTATAATTTTTTCTATAGCAAAATGTCATCTGTTAAAATTTTTTGTATAAAAAAAACTTTATTAGTCATAATTTTTTTACGGCAAGGGCGGGCAAAAATTGTCTTTTATTTGGAATTACTGTTTAACGTTAACATGTTTGCATGTAAATCAAGCGGAAAAATTTGTTTATTAAGTAAAAATAAGACCTCCAATCTCAGTAAGGTTCCATTTCAAGGAGATCTTATGATGTTGTAAATAAAAATTAAAACTGCATATAAAATGCAAACTAAACGTTAAAACATTTTTGCTTAAATTTAATTTTCTGAGCGTTAAAAATGCCATGCAAAAATTAAACTGACAACAACAAAAGCAACCAGCATAAACGTGACATTTTCTTTAATTGAAAATAAACAGCCAAATAATGCAACAAAAAAAAAATACAAATAAAATTATAAAAAAAGAAAGAAAAAAATTAAATTTAAATGCAATGAAAATAAATTGCACAAGCTCTTCTGTGGCTACAAAAATTCAAAAGTAACGTATCCAAAATAATAAAAGACAGACGAACAGCTTTAAACGCATACACGACATGCATTTCAATGGAGTTTAATGAGAATTTTACATACGAAATGAACGTGCATAAAACTTTTAAATCATTTTAGTATTATTGTTGTTGTTGTTTTTTTTTTTTTGTAAAGAAACAGAAAAATTGGGAGTTTAGGCTGTATCATCTTTCTAATGATCTTATGTTTTTGTAGTTTTGTTTTTCTGTAAGAAAAAATTATAAAAGGCCAGTGTTGTTGAGAAAACATAAAACGCACTCATATGCTGTAGAAACGTTTTAAGTGACGATAATAATCACCTGTTGTGCAAAATCATTTTTTGTTTTTGATTTATTTCTTAAGTAATTTTACATGTTGGCTTTTGAAATGGTAAAAATTATAAAATTGCATACAAAAATTACACGCAAATATATTTACACTCTTGTCTTTGTATGTAAAAAGTTTGTCTTAAATAAACAATTATCTGTTTTTGTATTAACGTCATTAATCAAAAGTAATGGTGCTGCATTTAAATTCAAGAAGAAAAAAAAAACAAACCAAAAAGCATTTAAATTTACATTTACATCAGACGGTTGTTTGGTTG
Source organism: Trichopoda pennipes (assembly GCA_030448955.1). Classification (NCBI taxonomy): domain Eukaryota; kingdom Metazoa; phylum Arthropoda; class Insecta; order Diptera; family Tachinidae; genus Trichopoda; species Trichopoda pennipes. The sequence continues at coordinate 3,554,873 of JASKUP010000021.1, read as the reverse complement.
GCAATTTTACCCAATGACGCATTTGCGTTGAGTGAAGCAATTGCTGTCATAAAATGAAAAAAGTAAAAGGTTTAAGATTTTGTAAACGTTAATTATCATACTGTCAGATAAGTGCAGCACATAACCAGTCAGTCGGTTATCTATTATTTGAAAGCAATAAAATTTTTCTCTCTACTTTTATTTTTATTATAATTAAGCGGCTTCATTAGAGTATAATTACAAAATTATCTTTATTCATCTCAGTTAAATCCGCTTACTGTAAATATTTTAATAATATATTTTGTCAACTAAAGCAAATAATAGCAAATAGCTGCAATAAGACGATCATAATACGAAAAGTATTATTAAATCGCATTTTCGTGATATAATATAAAATTGTTGAAAAATGTTCAATTATGGCGATAACCTTCTGGTCAAATAAAATAGTATGAACACTGGCCAGGATTTGGTTTTATGGCTTCTAGAGGGCATTTTTTTTATAGAAGAGTAGAACTTTAAGATCTATTAAAACAATAATGAATTTATTTGAACTGACGAAATTTACTTTCTAACTTAAAAACGACCTCTGGCATATGACCGCCAGGGCTACCGAGGATGTAGTTAAAGGAGAACATCCAATTTTCGTTATCTTTTTCTAACATTTGTGGCCGTATATCGGCAAAAACGCGACAAATTTTGCCCTCCAATTTCAGACTTATCGGCTTAGACCAGCAACTAAATTTTTTTTATAGAAAAATGCCATCAGTTATAATTCTTCTATAGAAAAATTTTATCAGTTATAATTCTTCTATAAAAAAATTTTATCAGTTATAATTTTTCTATACAAAAATATCATCAGCTATAATTTTTCTATACAAAAATATCATCAGCTATAATTTTTCTATAGAAAATTTTCACCAGTTATAATTTTTCTACACAAAATTTTTCTCAGTTCTAATTTTTCTATACAAAAAATTGAACAGTTTTAATTTTTCTATACAAAAATTTCATCAATTATAAATTTTTTATACAAAAATTTCATCAGTTGTGATTTTTCTAGAGAAAAATATTCATAAGTCATAAGTATTCTATAAAAAAAATGTTAATTGCTCATAAGTTTTCTATAGAAACATTTTCAATAGTCATATGTTTTCTATAGAAAAATTATCAACAGTCAAAAGTTTTCTATAGAAAAATTTTCAACAGTCAAAAGTTTTCTATAGAAAAATTTTCAACAGTCAAAAGTTTTCTATAGAAAAATTTTCAACAGTCAAAAGTTTTCTATAGAAAAATTTTCAACAGTCAAAAGTTTCAACAGTCAAAAATTTTCTATAGAAAAATTTTCAACAGTCAAAAGTTTTCTATAGAAAAATTTTCAACAGCCAAAAGTTTTCTATAGAAAAATTTTCAACAGCCAAAAGTTTTCTATAGAAAAATTTTCAACAGCCAAAAGTTTTTTATAGAAAAATTTTCAACAGCCAAAAGTTTTCTATAGAAAAATTTTCAACAGCCAAAAGTTTACTATAGAAACCTTTTTAACAGTCAAAAGTTTTCTATAGAAAAATTTTCAACAGTCAAAAGTTTCAACAGTCAAAAATTTTCTATAGAAAAATTTTCAACAGTCAAAAGTTTTCTATAGAAAAATTTTCAACAGTCAAAAGTTTTCTATAGAAAAATTTTCAACAGTCAAAAGTTTTCTATCGAAAAATTTTCAACAGTCAAAAGTTTTCTATCGAAAAATTTTCAACAGTCAAAAGTTTTCTATAGAAAAATTTTCAACAGTCAAAAGTTTTCAATAGAAAAATTTTCAACAGTCAAAATTTTCTATAGAAAAATTTTCAACAGCCAAAAGTTTTCTATAGAAAAATTTTCAACAGTCAAAAGTTTTCTATAGAAAAATTATCAACAGTCAAAAGTTTTCTATAGAAAAATTTTCAACAGTCAAAATTTTCTATAGAAAAATTTTCAACAGCCAAAAGTTTTCTATAGAAACATTTTCAACAGGCAAAAGTTTTCTGTAGAAGAATTTTCAACAGTCAAATGTTTTCTATAGAAAAATTTTCAACGGGCAAAAGTTTTCTGTAGAAAAGTTTTCAACAGCTAGGTTTCTATAGAAAAATATTTTTCACACATTGTTGCTTCTGGGGCTAAAGGTGGCACCAGTCGCCTAAGCTAGCAGGAGGCTGATACTGCAAGAAAAGTACCTTCGCAGACCGGCCACTGACTTGCCAATTGGCACAATGGAAACCGGTATCCCGTAGAGCTACGGCCCTTTTCCAGTTATTGATGGGGCCCTGTGGAAAGTAAAGTGGTGGTCAACAGAATGCCGCTATTGCCGGGCGACAGAAATTTCAGGAGTTTATTGAGTCTGCGGCTCTTAAGCAAGAAGTAAAGGCACCGCTTTGTCCCCCTGCCTCCGTTTCCTCGCCCGGAGTGTATTGTAAGGCTTGGGAGTGTTGATAGACGCATTGTATTCACCCAGTGGTTAAACCATAGAAAATAGTCTAACGTTAAATCGTACCATCTTAAAGGATCACACACGGGTCGGTCCAAAATCTGCAGCTATGCAGTTACCGAACGTTTCGTTCAATAAATTAATTGTGGCACGAGCTGTGTGATATGTTGCACCTTCTTGGTAAAATCCCAGCTCCTGCATATCATGGTTGTGCAACTAAGGAACGAAAAACTTAATAATAATGGCTGTATAGTGACCACTATTAAGTGTAACGTTCTGATCAGCATCGTTTTTAAAGAGAATTATCATCACTCCAAATAAGGCAGCTTTGTTTATTGAAGTTTTCGTTCAAGTGAAAGTGAGTCTCTGACCAGCAGTGTTTTTATAGAAGTACGGAACAGTGATTCCAAGGGAGTTTCTGACCAGTAGAGTTTTTAAAAAAATATGGGCCAATGATTCCCCCAGCTCGTTAAACACAGTCAGTTTTTCTAGATTTAAGGGCGACTCAAAATACACTTGAGGATTGCCACCGCTCTAAAGCAGCTTTGTTGTTTGTTGTCGTGTCCATTTGAAGAAAATTGAGCTGCAACGTTAAATAAAATCGCTTGTAAAAATCAGTATCAACAACAATCTCGAGTTGGATTTTGAAAGCAAAGATAATTCCGCAAAATCGTCCCTAAAGTGCATTGACATATATTCAATTCGTGTGCGCGATGGCGGATAGACTGACACAGACCTTTCGCTACACTATACCGCAGTAAAGATTTTTTCTATACACATTGTACGACGTCTCTGTGGACTTGTATTATTCTTTAGAGCAAAAGTGTTCCATAGTTAAAAGAATTAGTTGCTTTAATGGATAATTACGTGGTCTGGAAAATGGATGCAGTGCCCTTTACGTATTTCGAAGAGAACGATGATTTTTAAAATAATTTTGAATAATTTTTAAGTGTTGTTTAGGTGTCAGTAGGTTATTTATGTTGAACTGTCAAATCAAGCTAAACATAAAACATTTGACAGCTAACAAAATAGCCGTCGATTAAAAAAGTGTTGACAACTTAAAGTTCTATAACTTTATAAGAAAATCAATATTCCAATATTTCATCCATAATTTAGGAGATGTTTTGTCAAGATTGATTTTATGGCAAATTATTACTGCGAAAATTTCGTAATTGAACAATTTTCTTGCGAACCAATAAATTTTAATTAAAATGGTGTTTGTGATTTTTCAAAGTGATTTAGTTTTGACATGAAGAAGTATTTTAAATATCATTTACAAATTGATACTTTTTTTTTTATTTCAAACATCGACATCACTTTCTTACTTTCTTCTTTGTTTATTTATAGTTTTAAAATGTTAATTTAAAATTGCAATAAGAAAATTGTCCTGTTTATTGATTGAAAATTGTTACCAGTTTTTATACAACTTCATGTCGTGAAGTTGCTGTTTGTAAAATAAAATGAAATGAAATAAAATTAATCGTGAATTTGCAAGCTTCCCACTTGAAAATCATGTTTTAATTTTCCCCTCTTCACTTAAGGAAATCAAATGATTTGTGGATTTAATTTTTTTGTTTATTCGCTTTTTTAAAACAAGAAATTTACTTTTACTTTTGTCTATGTCTTCAGGTAAATAAAGAAACTAAGAAAACCTGTTACAACTGTGCTAATGTGTGTATGTATGTATGTACGCTAACAGCTTTCAATAAATTTATGTATGCAATTAACATTTAATATGTTGTTGTTTTTTTTTAACTATTTTTAACATTAAAATTTATTATATACAATTTAGTGTGTAGTTTTTGTAGCTTTAGTTAAGGAAATGTTTATTTCATTTAATGCCCTAAGAAACATTTGATGTCTATAACTTAAAACGTCAACATTAAATAAATTTATACAATGGCATCGTAACCGTTAAATTAAATTCATCGGCGACTAGCTACAAACAAGGCTAGAGCAAAGTTAAAGTTATAAAAAAAGTAAAAATATGTATTTTTAAAAATTAAAAATACCTAAAGTGCCCTGGAGACGATCAAATTAACATATCAAATTTGTATTTTTCTATGTTTAATGCTTAAAATTCATTACTTATAATGTCCTATTTGTTGTCCTACTGAAAAATAATGCTAAAAACAAATTCCCAAAATTACCCCAAAAAATCCCCCATTCCCCAAAGAATTATTTTTCTTTCATTTTCAAACAAACATCTCCATTTAATGGATAAATTCCTTATATGACATCATTACAACGACTTTACCCCAAAATATTTAAAATTTCCGTAATAAAATCTTTCATTCCCAAACGGATTTTTCTTATCCATTAACCTTATCTGGCAACACTGCGTCGAAATTTACATCAAATATTTGAAATTCCCACAATAAAATTGTTTACTCACGGCTACAGCAAAGTAAAAGTTATAAAAAAAATAATATTTCCAACAAATAAATATAAACTGCCGTGAAGACGATCAAATAAAAATAAAAAATTGTAATTTTTCTATGCTTATTGCTTCAAATTCATTATTTTAAATGTTCCACTTGTTTAAATATTAAAAAATAATGCTAAAAACAAATTCCCAAAATTACCCCAAAAAATCCCCCATTCCCCAATGAATTAGTTTTCTTTAAATTTCTAACAAACTTCCCCATTTAATGGATAAGACCCTAATCTAACAACATTACAGCTAAATATTTAAAATTTCCCCAATAAAATTTTTCATTCCCAAACGGGTTTTTTATCTCCATTTTTAAACAAAGATCCCCATTTAATGTATAAGTCCCTTATCTAAGAAAATTATGCCGAATTTACCCCAAAATATATTAAATTTCCCCAATAAAATACTTCATTCCCTAACGAATTTTTGTATCTCCATATTCCAACAAAGATACCCATTTAATGGATAACTCTCCTTACTGTGTCGAAATTTTTCCAAAATATTTAAAACTCCCCCAATAAAAGCGTTTATTCTCGTACAAGATGTCTTATTACCATTTCTAATGCCCATATGCACATCTAAGCGATAAATCTCTTTAATGCCCATATGCACATTTAAGAGATAAATCTCTTAATCTGGCAACAGTGTCGGAATTTCCTAAAAAAAATCTAAGCGAAATTTTTTCACTCTCAATAATTTTTCTATAAAAATTTCTTTGAAATGTTATAAACTGCTTTAATAAAATCCTTTATTCCCAAACAATATTTCTTACCCCCATCGGACAGCACTGTCGAAATTTTTCCAAATTTTTTATACCGCATTTTCAAACACAGTTATGAAGTCTTCGGGTTGTTCTAATCGGACGTAACTGTTGATTTTTAGTTAAAGTATTTGAAATATCCCCTTTTCCCAAATGAGATTTTTTTATCCCCAATATCCCTACATAGAACGCCGTTTTGGGAATAAATTCCCTAATCTGGCAACACTGTTGAAATTTCCCTATAATATTTAAAACATCTGTCAATAAAATCCTTTGCTCATAAATAAAATTTCCCGGCCATAGGCACCATTAGAGCGTCAAATTCTCTAATTGGGCAACACTATCGAAATTTTTTCAAAATGTTTTTTATTATTCATTTAGAATCAAACACATGGGGTCTTTGCGTTGTTCTAATTGGACAACATTATTTATATTTCCTTAAAATATGTTAAATATCCTCCTTTTCCGAAACGATATTTTTTCTATATGTGCTTGGACTTTCCGACGGGGTTAAAATTACTTTTATTTGGGTACGGTTTTCCGTCGACCCTCGTCAAATTTGGTTTGTGAACAAACCGCTTTCGGCTGTTTGCCACCTTCAGTGTTTTTTTCGTACGAAAAAGAACAGCCGAAACCGGTTTGTTCGCAAACCAAATTTGACGAGGGTCGACGGAAAACCGTACCCAAATAAAAGATATTTTTTCTCCCCATTTCCAAATAAAAACCTTTATTTTGGGAATCATTCGTATAATTTTACAAACTCTCGAATTTTCCCGGGAATGCTGAAAACTGCTCCTAGAAAATCCATTATTCCTCAACAAAATTTCTTATCCCCATTTCTAATTAAAGATTTAAGAGGTTATTCCCCTTATCCGATAAAACTTTTGGAATTTCCCTTTTTCAAAAACAAGATTTTTTGTCCACCATTTTCAAAAAAAAAACAGCCCCTTTTTGGGGATAACTGACAAATATGTCAAAATTTCCCTAAAATATACAAAATATCTCCGACTCCCAAACGAGTTTGTTTATCCCCAATATGAAAATAATGACAATTTAAGCGATAAATTCCCTAATATAACAACACTGTCAAAATTTCCTTCAAAATTTAAAATAATATAATACTAAACAATATAATTCTTTATTCCCAAAAGAAATTTCTTTTTTCCATTACCAATTAAAGATCCCCATTTAAGGAATAAATCTCCTTATCTGACAACACCATTGAAATTTGTGTAAAATATTTAAACATTTTTTTAAATACAAACGAAATTTTTTATCCCTGTTTCCAGTTAAAGATCCTCATTTAAGAGACAAATCCACTTTTCTATCAACAGTGTAAAAAATTTCCCTGTTCCCAAATGGGATTTTTTTATCGCCTATTTCCAAAAAACGATTCTTATATTGGAAATAGAACCCCTTATCTGACAACACTGATAAAAATTCATCAAAATATTTTAAACTATCCCTAAAAAAATTCTGTATACTTCAATAAAATTTCTTATCCCCAATTCCAATTAAAAATCCCATTTGAGAGTTAAATTTTCTTTTCTGAAAACACAGTCGAAATATGTGCTATTCCATAACGAAATGTTTTAATCCTACATTTTCAAATAAAGAAAGAGGTTAAACCTTAATTGGGTATGAGTTTACGTCATCCCGCGTGATCTGTTTGCAAAGCAAATTTGACGCGGCATGACGCAAAATCATACCCAATTAAATCAAACCCCGCGGACAATATACGCATATATCAGGTAAAACCTTATTCAAACAAAATAACGAGATTTTCAATTAGAGATCCCCTAATCGGACAACACTTTCAATAAAATATTAAGTACATACCCTATTCCCAAACAAGTGTTTTTTATTCCCCATTTCCAAAAAAAACTGGGAATAAATAAATTTATCTGGCAACACTGTCGAAATTTCCATAAAGTGTTTAAAACTGCCCCTAGTCGGACAACTCTGTCGACATTTTTTTAAATTAGTATATTACAAACAGAGATTCCCACTTTAGGGATAAATACCCTAAATACCATGTTTAATTCGCTTACAAGAACATTTAATGAAATTGGATGTTCCTATAAAAATTTAAAAGGAAGACGGTGTGTTAAGATGCCACACTGTAATCGAAGAGAATTGCAAGCCAGTCAAAACACAACTCTGATTGTATAGAAGGTAAGAACTTTTTTTTAACATTATTAAAGCGAACAGACCTATACACACTATTCTATGTGTCATATGTGACAGATATAACAACGCGGGTGCTATAGTCTAAACAATTTATTTTTTTTATTTGGAATATTAACTTGTGTTAAATGTTTATCCACCATGTTATGAGCTATAATTATTATGTCTGAAATTTTAAAAAATAAGAAACTGCCTTACTCTTTCAAGTACATAATAATAAATTGAAGTTGGCAACACATTTTTACTGAAAGCCATTTTGTTAGCTGACAATAGAATACTGATGTCTACACAACTCATTCAAATTTTGCTAATGGAGCCATCCACCTTAACATGTAGTTTCTAGGAGTAAAAGGCGGCAGGGGCTTGGAACTGAAAGAATTTAACCCTCGTGACTTACCAATTGGTACCGCTGCAATCTGTAACTCACAGGGCTACTGCTCTGTACCAATAGGTGAAAGTTACCCTTCATGTAGTAAGTTGGAGGTTTAAACCCAAATAGCGGGAAGGTGTGACTTTTTTCTATCCAACGTACGGTTGCATTGCAAAAGGAGTTTAATTAGTTTCCGGCTTTCGAGCAAGGGCTGGGGGAAGCACATTTCTGCTTTCTGTGTTTCTGAAAGTGCCTACTGGAGTGTGTTATACACCTTGGGGGTGTTGGTAGATGCATAAGTTTCACCCAGCGGTAAGAACGCCGTCAGGTTAGAGGGAAACGGCTAGGTACTGACATTAATCTTAAATTATTTAAGGATTAATTACTTAATTGTAAAGTGATATTATTGTCGATAATATGTCCCCCCGGGGGCACATAAATATGGTCTTTATAGATTATTCCACTATCTAGACACAGTGCAACTGGGGTATAAAGGGAGCCCAGTCCCCTGAAGATTGGCAGGTGGTCAACTGGAAACTCCACTTTATTTCCACGGGGATCAGTGAGCCGCAGAGTTCATTATTTGTCTCTTTAGACTTATAATAGTTCTCTGGCTGATCATTGTTGTTGGCCCCTTATGGGAGCATCGTGGTGGTTGTGGTTTTGCGGCCCCATATCCTATGGTTTTCTATGGTGGCCAGGATCATTTCGCTGATATTGACACGCTAAGTGAATGATCCAGTCCAGTGAGCATGCTTGACATGTGTTCTGGACAAGGAGTTAGAAAGTCTCCGACTCTCTAGCAAGGTGTGATAGTTTGCAGACCTGCCCTGGAATTATTCAAGTTGCAACTAGGTGGTATCTGTTGCTTAGAATTATGTCTTCGGCTATCTAGGACGTTTGTATAACGTTCCAAATTATACAAAGTGGTTTGTCCACCATCTGATTAAGACTTACAGTCAGGCGCGGATGTATAACAAATCACACTCTGTAGATAATATGTAAAAAACTAGATTTGTGTGGGCAGAGCTTGAGAAATCTTTAACAAAAAGGCATTGCCTGATGACTAAAGGTGGTATTAAATATGGAGAAATGTCTGTATTAAAATTATTGCTTCTATTGCTATTTTATTTGTTTTGTTTTTTAAATTCAAAACAAATTTCAACAGTATTTTCATTCACTGTGCATTGATAGTTTAGCTTATTTCTTTTGAACAGCTGTTTCGTTAAGAAAACAAAAATTTCTTACGAAATTCATGATACCAATTTTGGCATCAATGAGTTTGGAAATAGATATGTTGTAATTACAAAGAAAAAACAAATAAAAACAACAAATTAACAATCAATTGTCTAAAATGCTGTTTTAGTCAGTCTGCTGCTTGCGAAATTTCTGGCACCAATAATATTGACAATATTTCAAAATTTTTTCATGATTTCAGTTGTGACTTTTTTGCTGTGGAGACTTGATATTATAAATTAAAATCTAATATAACTTCTTAAATAAACTTTACAAAAAAAAGGAAAAAAAAAACAAAAACAAACATCTTGCACAATAAAAGTGAGTCTAATGAACGAACGTGACTGGTTAGACTTAAAACTTTGTTCTTCAACTTATCAGACACAAAAAAAAATAATAAAAATCTTTAATTTCCTTCCACAGATGGCCATGGCACTTTTTTATTTCAATTCATTTCATTTAATTTATTGCTTTTTTTCTAACTAATTTTTCGAAATCGAAACTAGCACGCAGCTTTAAACTCTCAAGAATCAAGAATTATAGAGTTACAAAAAACATCTTGTCAAGAAATACAAACCACAATAACAACTTGAGAAAAGTTAAGACACAACAAATCTTGGCTTTACAAACTAATAAAAACAATGTTGAGATGGTTGAGAATTTAATGCCATAAGCTACTGGCTAAAATGTTGTTTTTAGTTGTTGTTGTTGCTGTTGTTTATTTTTTAAAATTTATTTGTAATGTAGTGTTTTTTTTTTTATTGCAACAAACCGTAAAATCTAGCAGTTAGTAAAAGCTAGAAATATGATGAGAATACAACACAAACATATCAAACATGAGTCGAACGCACACATCACTAACCCAGTTTCAAGGTTTTCAACTAAAACAATATCGGTTTCAAAGCTAAATAATTAGCTGTACTCGTTTCTAGTTAACATTATATCGGCTTCTTCAACTAGAAGTTTGTTTTTTAATTATGACAATCTGATTGTTTCGACATTTAGTTTTTTGAAGTATTCGTAGTAGATTTCGCATTGGCAATTGTTACAATCAATTCAATTTCGCACGAAAATCGCCTTAAAGTAATTCAAATCCACTATGAAAATGGGTTGGTTCTGTTAAAGTTGCATTTCGTAACATTCGTGATATTTTCGGACAACATAATCGTCCTTTTGAGATCGCTATTAAATTTGAGACGACAGGCTCGATATAAAATGTGCAAGCACCAACGCATGTTCGAGCGGATCGTTCAACTGAAAAAATCGTAGATGTGAGCCATAGATCTAAATTTGTCAATTCCTTGATGTGTTCAACAATTGGGGTTATCCAAAACCACTTTATGGTGAATTTTGTATAAGGATTTGACTTTGAAGCCTTACAAGGTTTAATTGGTGCAGGAATTGAAGCCGGCCGGCCATTCACAACCCCATAGATTCGTTCAATTCATTCAGGAACAACTGGGTGATTTTTCTGAAAAAAATCTCCATTTGAGCTTCTAAAAATCCTAGAGCGATATTTGAGAAACTTTTGCATGATCTATGTGTCATGGTATTGTATGCTATGTGGCCTGAAGGCGTGATTGGGCCGTTTTTTTTTTTTCGAAGATGAGGCTGGAAATATGGTAACGGTCAATCCATCACGCTATAGCGAGATGCCAACGGCCTTTTATTGACGACGTGCATTATCACTGACATGTAGTTTCTACAGGACGATGCCACCAATGAAAGGATCAATTAATTGCAAACCCAATTTCCCGTTCGCCTAATTTCACGACAATCGTCAATTAAGTGGCCAGCTAGATCGTAAAATTCAACACCACTAGATTATTTTTTGTGGCACTATGTCAAGGACAGAGTCTATACGGAGCCAAAACTCAAAATCCTTAATGTGATTAACGAAATAGGACCGCCATTTTAACAAAAAGTGTTTAAGTGTCACATTTAATGTAGGAAAATTCAAATCGGATGTCCACAAACACTACTCCCTCTTTCCTTCTCCCCATAACATAATTTTCTAGTTCTAGTACAAGGGATTGCCAGAGTTGGGGTCATCCCCTGAGTACTGGTCCGAATGAAAACAAAAAAAAAGAATTGACATCTGTTAGTGTGGTTGTGATGGACATTTGTCCAAAATCATTTTTCATTCATATTGGCGGGCCTTTCTCTTCGTAATGCCATAAAAATTGTAATCATCTTAATCTACAGTTTTTGTTTTATTAGGTTTAAGAAAACAAACTTCTTGTTGAAAAACCCTTTCGTATATTATTTGAATGCAGTTTAAAATTTGTTAAATTTTTAGCAAAACGTTTATAAAAATTTTTTAAAAAAAATTAAAATAAATTTTCTTTTTCAAAAATTTATTACAATTTTTTTTTAATATTTAAAAAAAAAAATCAAATTTTTTAAATTTAAAAACAAACATAACATCTGATTAAAGAAAATATAGAAAAATAACATTTTGTATCGGGAGAAAAATGTGAAATGTGAAAAATGTATATAAAAATAAGAAAATAAACTCACATAAAAAACACAAAAATGTTAAAAAAAAAATTAAAAAAAAAATAAAAAATTCAGAATTTTACTGACAACACTGGTAACATTTTAGAAAACTTCACATATAATTTTGGTTCTTTTTTTGCAACTCTCAATTGGTTGAGCGCATTTTTGCAATAAATAAAAACACAGAAAAAATTTCTGTTGCCTTAAGCAAAAAGCGATAAACCCTCCGCATTCAACATTAAAAATTATATTTGTTGTTGTTTAAATTATTTCAAACTTAGCTTTACGTACATACATTAACCTATTCTTCAGAGAAATCCTATTTAAAAGGCATCAGAATATTCAGCATTTCGTGCGGTAGGCTATCAAAAGTCTAGATTTAGGTAAAGTAAAATATAAGTCAAACATAATAATGCCGTAGTTCTTTATGTGAAATATGAAAACTTAGCAAATGTTTTTGGCAACATGTTTTATATGAATTGAAACATATTTCCAGCAACATGCTTAGCAACATTTAAAATTATTTTGTCTGAAATTTAAAAAAAAACTGTCTTCATTAGATTCTTTCAAGTAAATAAATGTAAATTTAAGTTGGCAACACTTTTTTGCTTAAAGTCATTTTGTTACCTGACAATAGAATACTAACATCTAAACAACCCTTCCAAATTTTGCTAATGGGGCCAACCACCTAGACATGTAGCTTCTGGGAGTAAAAGGCTGCTCCAGTCGCTTTGGCTAGCAGGAGCCTGATACTTGAAGAATTAAACTCTCGTGATTTACCTATTGATACCACGGCAATCTGTAACTCAGAGGGCTACGGCTCTGTACCAATAGATGATGTCCTTTAGAAAGGAACTTGGTGATTTAAATTGAAACCACGGGAAGGTATGGCTTCTTTCTATCCGATGTGCTGCTGCATTGCAACAGGAGTTTAAATAGTCTCCTGCTTTCGAGCAAGAAGTGTTGAAGCATATCCCTGCTTTTTCTGTTTCTGAAAGTGCCAAGTGGGGTGTACTATGCACCTTGGAAGTGTTAGAAGATGCATAGTTTTCACCCAGCGGTAAAAACACTGTCAAGTTGAAGTCAAATGGCTAGGTACTGATGGTAATCTGTGTCAGAATCTGTAATCATTGGGACCTGAACAAGATTGCCATTGATTTCTGCTTTCAAAAGCGTATTTTGTTTAGCGCGAATGTCATTTTTATTTGAATGGAAGCGTCCGTAAACAAAATTTTTCTATTTGGAGCGATGATAATCCTGTTGAGACATCATATAATGCAGAAAACTGACCGTTTGGTCTGGTTTATGGGTTGGTGGAATCATCGGTTTGTGCTTCTTAAAAAACGATGCGGTAACAGACAGCGCAAGATGTCCTACAGTTCGAGCCACAATTGATGGAAGAATCTGTTTAGTAAGCCTAGATTTTTACATAGCTAGTCTACACCAAATAAACCGAAATGATTGACCACTTAGAGGGCAACATACAACGCGTTAGCAAAGTCCTCAAAAATGAAACCTCCGGATTCGAATATGTCAAAGCCAGCCATGGTGGTCATATGTCAGAAATCATATTTCAGTATAATTATAATGCCAGAAAATTATCTTTCAAATAAAATAACTTTTATATCCATTTAAACTTATCTTTTTATATTGTATTTCAAAGTTCTATACCTCTGCAAAAATACCCTTTATATATATTAAATTAGAGTGGAAATCAGGTTTAAAAGAAATCTTATTTTATAACCAATTTGCACAATTTGGTAGCGTTATTCATTTTGAAATGCCGAACCAAGCTAAACATAATTACTTTAGCAGCCAAAAAACTAACTAGAAAAGGTGTTGCCAACTTAAGTTCTATCTATATCTCTATGAAAAAAACCTTTGATTGCAAACAAAATAAATAGGCGGTTGGTGGGGGCTCATCGAATATGAAATTAAATTTTAATCACAAACTTTTGATAAATAATACTACATGCGCTTATAACTACAATATCTATGGAGCACCCTTTAATAAAAATTTTAATTTTTCTGGTTATTGCTGTTGTAGTTTTAATTTTTTTTTTTTTATATTCCATACAAATTTTCAGCTTCAAAGTTGAGATTATTTTCATCCAATTATATTTTTTATGGGGATACCCTTTATTACTTTTTTTGTTTACTTAGTGACTATAGTATAAAGCTATAAAAGTTTTTAGTGTTCGTGTATAAGGGTTTATATATTAAAAAATAACACCCATAGGAATAGTTTTCAATTTTGTAACTTAGTTTCTTTTATGGGAAATTGTAACGTTAGGGACACTCTTTAATTTTTGAATTTTGTTTTTTTAATATTTTTATTATAAGAAACTAAGAGTAATCGATTTTGTAAAAATTGGGACTCCAAATGCTTTAAAGATGCATGAAAATTACGTGCCTATATTATATAGCGTTATCATATTTTTAAAAAATGTCTTTAAAATGTTTATAATTTTTACAAATCTAATTTAATTAAATCTTTAATTTAAATAAATTAATTAATATTTTATCTAATAAATCGTTGAACTGTTTGATGTATTAATATGTGAATTAATTTAATACGGCTTAAGTTCATTGACTATTTTAATTAAAAAAAACAAGAAAAATTATTTAAAAACATTTTTTTAAAAGGAAAAATTATTTAAAATTTGTTTTTAAAAAGAAAAATTATTTAAATTATTTTTTAAATAATTAATTTTGATTTTTTTTTTAAAAAGAAAATGTATTTAAATATTTTTTTTCTATAAATATCCAATTTTTATTTGTAAAAAATTATTTAATTAAAAAAAACGGCTGCATTATTTGTGAATGGATTTAATGCGACATAAGTTCAGTGCCTATTTTAATTTTTAATTTTTTTTAAGTTATTCAAAAATTATTTAAAAATTTTTTAAAGAAAAATTAAATAAATTTTATTTTATAGAAAAATTATATGAAAATTTCTTTTATTGGTGTCCAAGTTCTGTTTATAAAAATTTTTTATTTTGTAAAAAGTTTTTAATTTGTGGCTTAAGTTGATTGTTTATTTTAACTTTATTTATTAAGAAAAATTATTTAAAAAAGAAAAATTATTTATTTAATTTTTTTTTAACGAAAAATGATTTCGAACATTTTTTTTCTATTCGTGTCCAATTTATATTTGTAAAAATTTTTTAATTAAAAAAAAAAAATAATTGAAAATTACTTTGTGAATACGGCTTAAGTTCATTGCCTATTATGGGATTTTTTTTCTATTTTCTGTTTAATTTCTATTGTTTTCTTTAAAATAATATGCTCAATTAATTTATAAAAAAATATTTTTTTTTAAATAAAAATTTTAAAATTAAAAAACTGAACTTAAGCCTTAATAAATTAAGGTAATGCAAGCTATTAATTTATGAAAAGTTTTTGTAGGAATAACTTATAAATCGAAGTATTTTTTGCACAAATTTTTTAGACGAATTGATGACGGAAAAATAAATTTTTCCAAATCGCTTTAGAAATGACGCAGTTGTGAATTGAGGAAAATTATATCGAATAAAACAGACGAATTGCTAAACTTCTGCATTCTGTGAAGTCGTTTAAAGCGGTTCTTAAATTGCTTTATTAAAATTTTCCCGGGAGCTATAAAAAATTGAAATAGTTTTCTACTAAAATTTGTGCTTTTGTGCTTTTTCTAAGATCCTTAAATCAATACTTCGCCTTAAAATCGTAAAATCCTGCTTTAAATTGTTGATTTTAAAATGAAAAAAAAAAAATAAATAAAATATTCTTACCGGTGGTGGTTCACTAGCGGTGCTATACACCTCACTAGCGGCATAATCGGCCTTCAATTGGACGGTAGTCATTGATGCTGTATCCTTGTCGGTCATCTGTCAAATAAATACACTCACGCCACTAACCTTTTTAAACGTTTCTAACAAACAGAAAAACACTTGATCAATTGATTTTTGACAACAATAAAATCAAATTGTTTTTAATTAATTAAAAACAAAAAATTTTTTTCTTTGTTTTTAAAACTATCACAGTTTATTCAAAAAATACAAAATAAAAAGTATTTTCTAGTGTTGTTGTTGTTGGTTTTTTATTACAACGTTTCTTTATATGAAAAATAAATTTTATTTTTGCAAAAAATAAAAGTAAAAGGAATTTTCTTTTATTTTAATTTGTTTGTTTTTTAATTTCAAATAAAAACTTGTTTTAATTTTTAACAAAAAAAAAAATTATTTTAACAAAAATTTATTTGTTTTTAGATCCGTAAAACACGTCTTAATACAACGACTGCCACTCTACGTCTGCAGTTTGTTCAGCATTGGGTTTCAGATTTTTCTACAGATTTGTTTAGTTTCAAAAATTAAGCTGAAATATAAAATACAAAAAAATGAAAACCACTACAGTTACGAAAACACCTTAAAACGTTATATAGTAGACAGCTCAAGCCAGCAAATATTAATACAAACATATATATACACACACACACACACACACATACATCAAATTCCCTTCTCTATATACCGACAAAGTCAGTTCATTATTATACTCAAATGAACGTAGAAAAAAACAACAACAACTGACGAAAATTGTTAACAAAGTAAAATGAATAAATAAAAAGGAGAGAAAAAAAAAACATGTAAAAAACAAACACACAAACTTTTTTACAAAAAAAAAAACAAAAACACGAAACACAACAATTCGTAATAATGATCACATTTAAGATCATTAAAGAGAAACGCAGAAAAAAAATGAATAAAAAAGAAATAAAAAAAGAAAACAGTGCTGATAATTTAGCGATTTGTGACGTTTCTTTTTAAGGTAATTCATACATGTCGCGACGGGTTGTTGTCTCCACAAGTCAACGTCGCTCAGTTAGCAGAGTTTGAAAAGCCAACTGGACTTAAACCATGGCGATTCTTCTACTTGTCTTGTTTTACTCTGGCTAAACTGCCTTCTCCACCAACTTAAAAGGCGCATCCACATTAACTTGCTCTTCAAAACCTATAAAGAAAATAACTTCTCCCTCCGGGCCGTAAACAGTATCGACACCCATCTTATTATTTGAATTAGGTTTGTTTCTTTCTAAACTAGGTGCCTATTGTCGTTATCGGGGTTAGACATGAAGTAAGACCGATCTTGCTACAAGGCTTTAAAAATTTTCGCTTTTCTAAGTTTCTATCCACACTACATCACTGCGATACTCTAATAACCTATCCTTTTATTTAATAACCAGGTGATATTCGCTACAACAATAACACCGTGTTTTTTTATACTATTCTTACTTTCCTTAGCGCCCTTGCTTGGACATCATCCCACCTTGATATGTAAGATTGATATGGGGTAAGAGGCGGCAATAGTCGCCTAGGCTAGCAGGAGCTTGAAACTGGAAGAATTGGACCAGCGATTTACTAATACGGGAAGTGGTAGATCACAGGGCTACACTATTGTACCGGTTATTAGTGAGGCCTTTCAGGGGATAAAGTGGTGACCAAACCTAAAGAAGGTGTAGCTTTTTTCTGTCCGATATACTGTTGCATGGCAACAGAATTTATTTTTTCGTTGCGGGGCATAAAAACCCTTCTTGCTGTGCTTCTGAAATTGCCACATGCACCTTGAGGGCGTTGGTAGATACATAGTATTTATACAATAGTAAGACCACCATCATCTTATCACAATCTGTTACTTTGCTCATTGGTTTGCAAATGAGGGTGTGTGGACTACTTGTCTCAAGGGTTTCTGGGCCCAACTGTTAGTTACAAAGCGGACAGGTTACGAATTCTGACCGGAGTCTCTGATCTGGCACAATGACTTCTAGAAAATGTGAAAACTCCTGTGCGTGCTCGCTTAGTTCGTTCTGTGGAAAATATTGCTGTTGCTCGCCGTAGTAAAACAGAAAAGCTGTTAACCTTAACTCGTCGTCGTACCCAGTGGTATCACGAATATCAGTGATGCTAACTTTGAATTAACACGCTTACAATTTTCAACTGACTCAACAGCTGAGGCCTACTCAGCGTTGTTTATACAGATAGAAGTGAATGGTGACTTTCTTTCACCTCAGTAGATTCAAAAGAGTACATGAGTGATAATTGAAAAAACGATGCATCTGCATAGAGTGACTGTTTGGTGCGGTTAATGGGCCGGCGGCTCCATTGGGGCGTACTTTTTCGGAAATGAGGTCCGCCCGAATGCAGACTTCTTGTGGCCATTAATTAAGAATATTGATCTGGACGATAAGTGGATTCAATATGATGGTGGCACTTAATATACAACCAATGAAACAGTGCCGATTTCAGTCGTGGATTCTTATTTACCCAAACGCGCAAATTTTGCTTGTTAACGAGTCTAGTGATATGAAATTTCCACCACCATGTCCGCCGGGAAGATATACTACTTTGATTTGCCGCCATTTTGGTAAACTAGACTAATTGACAGGTCATACTTGGCAGTCGTGAAGTAGACAAGTTGCAAATTTAATATGGAAAAATATTCGATAAACCAACGTGTTTTAAACGTTAAAACATTTTATCAAAATCACTCATCGATTATTATGACATTGGGAAAATTACGTGAAATTTTTGGAAGAAAAAACGTACCGACAAAACGCACTATTTATCGTGTAGTGAATGAGTTCGAAGAAAGAGGGTCGTTAGGTGATAGACCCAAGCCTAGATCACAACGTACTGCGAGATTGGCTGAAAACATTACTGCTGCTCAATAAAGTGTGCAAAACAATCCTTCAACCTAAATTCGATGCCGTGCTCAGGAGCTTGGTCTTCAAAGAACAACTTTGGGCTCAATTTTGCACAAGGATTTGCACTTTTTTCCATATAAGATTTAGTTGATACAAAAGCTTCTTCTACAAGACCATTTACGTCACCGCACATATGCTAATAGGATGTTACAGTTCGTCCATGACAACCACGATTTTCATGAAAAAATTATAATGAGTGACGACGCACATTTTCATTTGAATGGTTATGTAAATGAACAGAATAGTCGGTTCTGGGGAATGGGAAACCCTCAAATTATTCTACAGATGCCTTTGCAGACATTAAAAGTGACAGTCTGGTGTGCAATTTGGTGAGAAGGAACCTCACTTCTTTGAAAATGAAAACGGTGTAACGGTAACTGTGAATGGGGAGCGATATGGCGATATGATTGAAAACTTTTTAACGCCACAACAGCATACTTTAGGCTTGATTAACATGTAGTATCAAGAAGACGGTGCCACATCGCATACAGCCAGGAAAACAATGGAATTACTGCGAGACCTTTGTCCACAACAAGTTATTACAAGTGATGATGTTAGTTGGCCTACAAGGTCGCCTGGGTGATGTCTGAGAAGCAAAGTTTATGCAAACAACCCAAAAACGCTTGAGCAACTCAAACAAAATATTCGTGATGAAATTAATGAAACAGCTCGAGAAATGTGTGAGAATGTTATGAAAAATATGCTCAAAAGGGCTCGCATTTGTGAGGCTATCGCAGGTGGACATTTATCCGATATTGTATTCCAGATATAATTGGCGACATTAAATAAAAATAAGATCCATTCTCTTTCATTTAATCAAAAGTTATAAACAAAGAATGTAGTATACCTTCCCGGCGCACACTCTGTAAAAAGATTTCTTTTTCATTGAATTGCGTTTTTCTTTTTTCTGTTAAATTGACTTCATTGGCTTATTTTTTCTTTCAAAACTTTTGCAAAATATCTTCTTATTTTTTGTTTATTATTGAATCCATCAAAATTTCAATTTTTAAAACTCAATAACAAATAACAAAATATTTATTTTTTATCATTTATAAAACTTAAAACCTCGTGACTGTCTGTAGAAACAAATAGAAATGCCCAAACATACAAAGTTATTGACGTTTACATGACAGTACTCGTACTCCTACTCGTACTCGTACTCATAGTAATTCATTGGTTAAATTTGGAGACACAAAAATTATGTTGTTTTGTCATTCATTTAATCAGGGTGTCCCGCCCTGATTGGATCTTATATTGATTAATGTTTTATTTAATGTCGGCAATTAGGTATGGAATACAATATCAGATAAATGCCCCCTGGGGGCATATTTATCAGTCTTTACAGAATACTTGGCTATCTAGACCTGTGCCGCTGGGGGTATAAGGGAGCCTAGTCCCCTGAAGGCAGCAGGGGTCAGCTGGAAAGCTCCACGTTACTTCCACGGGAATCAGTAACCCCAGAGTTTCTGCTAATTGTTTCTTTAGACTTTTAGCTGTTTCTCTGACTGATTATTGAGGTTGGCCCTTCGAGAGTATCGTGGTGGTTGTGATTTTGCGGCCCTAAGTATGAACTGATTATGGTGGCCAGAATCATCTCGCCTTTAAACACACCCACGGGTGAATGATCCTGATCCACTCCACTGAGCATGCTAGTCATGTGTTCTGAACAGGAGTTGGAAAGTCTCCAGCTCTTCAGCAAGGAGTAGTGGTTTGCAGCCCTGCTCTGGAACCGCTGAAATTGCAATTGACGTTGCTTCTCATTCACAGTGGTTTGACCACCATCTGATTAAGGCCCACGGCCAGGTGGAGATGTAAATCTTATCACGAAATAAGATTACTTCTCCCTCCCCCCCAGGGTAAAAGGGAGCGTATTCGTCTACAAGGCTAGCAGAAGCCAACTGGAAAATTCCACTTTATTTTCACGGGAATCAGTTCAGATTTTTGGCTCTTTAGCCTTAACGAGGCTCTCGTTTGAGTTGTGTGCAACTAGGAGTGACCGGAGGATATACGTATATGAAGTCCTTCTAGGGCGAGGATGGCGCTACATACCATCCACAGTGGTAATGGCCACCATCTGATTAAGACCCACGGCCAGGTGCAGATGTAAACCTTATCACGTCATCAGATTAATGTTCCACCTCGGGTAAAAGGGAACCCAGTCCTCTACAAGGCTAGCAGGAGCCAACTGGACAATTCCACTTTATTTCCACGGGTATCAATTCAGCTATTTGTCTTTTTAGACTTTTAGCTGTTCTCTGACTGATTATTGAGGTTGACCCTTCTGGAATATCGTGGTGGTTGTAGTTTCGAGGTTCTCGTTTGAGTTGTGTGGGTCGGATCATTCATAATGAACACAATGAATGGGCCAGGTACAGTGAGCGTGATTGCCGTTGTATTTTTAAATTTTATTAAGCTTAATATATTCTGGACCAAGAGTTGAATAGTCTCCAACTCTTTAGCTAGGAGTGAGTGGCTGTAGCCTGCTGCGAGCTCTTGAAGTTGTAACTAGGAGTGACCGGAGGATATATGTATCTGAAGGCCTTCTAAGGCGAGGATGACGCTACATTTCATCCAGAATGGTATGATCCACCATTTGGTTATGGCTTACACAGCTAGGTTCAGATGTAAATCTTATCACGCATGGCACAAGCTGTTAAAGATGTTGTGTCATCTTGTTGAAACCCCAGCACCTGCTTATCATGGTTATTCAATTGATAAACGAAAATGCCAGTAATCATCACATTATAGCGGCCAACATTGACTGTAATGTTCCGGCCAGCATTGTTTTTAAAGATGTACGGACCAAAAGTCTTAGTAGCAATTTTTAAGTTCAGGGTAGCAGGGCCGTGCCCTCACTTCTGGAGACTATCCAAATCTTGTACCCGTTACAAGAGCAACTAGGACATTTATTTGAATGTTAATCTTATCTTTTTGTTAACACCTCTTTAGAATTTTCTTCAAAACTTAATTTAAACACAGCCATCATGTTGATCCCCGAGGGGCTTCACCAGCAACTAGAACAGGGTCGTAGCCCTGCGGGCAACTAATTCTCGTGATACCAGAACGTATATATATAAGTCACTGGTCGGACTTCGAGAGTTCTATGTTTCTTCCAGTATCGGGCCCCTGTTAGCCCATGCACCTGGTGCCGCCTTTTATACCCGAAGGCACATGTCAAGATGGGGAGGAGATCCATCAGGATTGCGCGCCCCCTGTGGACGAGGGCGTGCATTTCGTGATATGATTTACATCTGTACCGAAGTCTAATTCTAGGAACAGGACCTTCCTAGTAGCAATTTCAATGATTCCAGAGCCGGTCTGCAAACAACTACTCCTTGCTGAAGAGCTGGAGACTATCCAACTCCTGTCCAGAACACATGACTAGCATGCTCACTGGATCTGGATCATTCATCAGTTGGTGTAAAGGCGAAATGATCCTGGCCGCCGTAAAAACAGAGCTGTATGGAGCCACGAAACGACAACCACCACAATACTCCCTAAGGGCCAACCTCAATAATCAGTCAGAGAAATAGTTAAATGCCCTAAAGAGACAAATAGCGAAAACTTTGCGGGCTACTGATTCCCGTGGAAATAACGTGGAGCTTCTAGTTGTACCCCTGCTGACCTCAGGGGACTGGGCTCCCTTATACACCCAGTTGCAAAGGTCTAGATAGTCAAGTATTCTATAAAGACCGATAAATGTGCACCCCAGGGGGGGGGGGGAGTTGTGCGGCTGTGAAAACAACACTAGACTATTTGCTATGTGAAGTCACTTGTCTGTGTCGATAAGCTCGAAACGATTGACCGCCACTCAGGTTGGAAAAAGTCATTGAAATTTTTAACTTCATATTAGACTACGTCCGAGCCAAATGTGACCTTCATTTTCCAAATGCCATATTTAAATGCTAAGACCAAAAGTTTATCTAACAAATAAAAGAAATTTTATGACAATTTAAAAAAATAATTTTTGTTTTTCATTCCATTTCAAAGTCTTAGACAACTATAAAAAAACACCCTTTATTAAGGTGTACCTTAATAAAGGTACACAACTCTATTTCAATATCAAAATTTTGACGAAAAAAAAAACAGAGAAGCAGCTCAAATGTTAATTAAATTGCATTCACTTTAAAAGCGACAATAGTTAATTTTCAAAATATCTGCTGTACGTGGTGTGCAAACAATTATTTCAACAAAAACAAAAAAAAAAATAATAATAAAAACTGAAATCATTAAACTGCCATTAAAATACAGTCGCGAGTTTTAAAGAAAATTTTAAAATAAATAAAAATATTATTTTTTCTCATTTGAGCACGCACTCGAATTTACTTGTAGACACACACACTGTGCAGGGCTTGTAAAATTTTTCTATTTAAAGTTGATTATTGAAATATTAATAATCTTAGGTATTTTCAAAATAACAACAACAACAACGACAGCAACAATAAATAAAAAAGCCAAACAGAATAGTTGTTGGGGCCTTAAGTTTCTGTTTGGGGGGTTTAATTTTTAAACTGCGTTTTAAGCTTTTAAAACAAAATATTCGTCGATTAAATTTTGGCAAAATGTGGTTGAGACTTTTTCTTATTTTTTTTTTTTTGTTTGTTAAATATTCTTTATAAATATTTATTATCATTTGCTAAGAATTCTTCAATATTTTGCTTAATTTTATTATTATTTTGTTTATTTCTTTTGTGCTAAAATGTTTATTGGTTTTGATAATTAGCAAAACCCGGTTGGCTGTTGTTGTTCACAATTTTATCGCTGAAATTTGAAAGCGCGTTAATAAGAAGTTTTTACAAGAACGTAATTTTTTTATTTTCTTTGAGGTCGTTACACTGTATTCAGCAAAATTGTTTAGTTTTAAGACAGAAAAAGAACTTAGATGCCACCGAGAAGACTGCCTACAGCTTGTGGAAGACCGTGCGAAAAATTAAATGCCCTATTACTTACGAAGCTCCTATTTGCCTGCAAAATGGAAAGTGGGCCAAAAATTCCAATGATAATGTGGAAGAGTTCGCCAACCACCTGGAGAAGGTTTTTATTCCAAATGAAACAGACTCTACGATAACACCAGTTGCTATTCAAGAATCTGTGTTAAATCCAAAAAAAATGTTGCTTACCTGATCTGAAAGCAGTTATCAATGAACTGAATCCGAAAAGAGCTCCTGGTAGTGACAAAATCACCAACACTATGGTCATGAATCTGCCAAATTCGGCGCTAAGAACTGTTATGTACTTCCCATCATCTTGGAAACAATCTGAAATAGTTATGATACCCAAGCCCGGCAAAGACGTTACGCAGGTATCATCATACCGTCCAATCAGCTTATTACCTGTTCTCTCTAAAATATTCGAAAGATTGATTTTGAATTCATTAGCCGCGCATGTTATTTCAAGAAATATAATCCCAGATCATGAATTTGGGTTTAGGAAAAAGCACTGCACTATCGAACAAGTGCATCACAATCACAATTTTAATTCGAGAAACTTTTGAAAGTAAGCATTACGGTTCTGCACTATTTATAGACATATCACAAGCATTCGACAAGGTCTGGCACGAAGGGCTTCTATATAAAATTTCAACATTTCTCCCGTCAAACGTACTTAAAATGCTCGCGAGCTATTTAACAAATAGATCTTTTGCAATAACGTCGAAAAATACTTATTCATCGAGCAAACAAATTTTAGCTGGAGTCACGCAGGGAAGCATACTCGGGCCATTCCTGTATCTTTTGTACACCGCAGATTTGCCCACATGATACAGCATTTCTAAGTATTCATAAACATCCAGAATTGGCATCGCAACAACTTCAAACCCACATAAATGAGTTGGAGTAATGGTTACATAAGTGGAAAATAAATGTTAATGCCACAAAATGCGTTCATTTAACTTTCACGTTAAGAAAGATAAATTGTCCAGCTATAATAAAAAATGGAGCTAGCATCCCAGAGCAGACCCATGTAAGATACTTGGGAATACACCTCAATCGGCGTCTCACTTGGGTACATCACATTGCAGCTAAAATCACACAGCTCAAAATTAAAACCACCCAACTTCTTTGGCTAATTGGGTCACACACACTCTTCACTTGTCTTGGACCTCAAAGTGCCTTGGACCTAAGGTGCCCCTGTAGGCTAGTAGGTAGTGTACTAGCTTGTCAGTATGGGGGTTGTGAGTTCGATTCCCAACGAAAACCTTGGTTTTTTTCACTACAAAAATAAAAATTGACTGTCGGTGGGGCTGGACAGCGATGAAGCCATAGTCACTGGTTGCTGTGCTGTCTTATACGGCAGTTAATTTCCGACTATCCTTCTACCTTCACCACCTGTTTCATCTATTCTCTATCTCTTTCCTAAAGAATGTAGCACGGTACTTGACTAAAAAGGCATTGTTGCCTGAAGTGCTATTTCTCTTTACAAAAAAAAGGGCTCCTATACAAAGCGGCTTTAAAACCTATATGGTCCTATGGAATCCAACTATGGGGGTCCGCCTCCGCATCAAATGTTGAAAAACTATAAAGAAAACAATCAAAGATCTTGAGAATGATTACCTGTGCTCCCTGGTATATGCGGAATAATAACATCCATAAGGACTTCAATATTCCCACCATCCGAGAAGAGATTAGAAAGTCATGCACAAACTTCGTTCCAAAAATCACCAATCATTCCAATCCGCTTGCGAGGAACTTATTATTATTTGAGGGCCACAGGCCACTCTTGATTTGGCAAAATAACACTCTTATTGAAATTACATATGCATTGAGTACTACAAAGGCAGTAGTGTTGAGCAGACTAAAGATAGCCAGCGAAGGGGAATTGCAGCGTAGAAAAAAAACGTGTTACCTTTCGGAATATTTATTGAATGTTCAGTTGATAAAGCTAGTAGCATACAAAGTTGCATTAAACTGCAAACAGTGATGTATAAAATATTACATTCTTTAAACAAGTAGTACCAACCTAGATCATACATAGATTAAGAATTTAATGCATATTGTAAATAAATGTCATACAGACAGATTCAATATTAAAGAACAAAGAAAAAAACAAAAAAAAAAGTTTTAAGTCTGAAGAATAAATTGGCTGTTGCAATAATCTAAACATCGTAGATGAACGTGTGAACACCTAAAATTTATTTTCAATTTGTTAAGTATTTTAGTCATTTTTCTTTGCTAAAACAATGTAGGTTGTATTTCATTGTGTTATCGTTACTAAAGGGTGTTTTTTTAAGCCCGATAGAACTTGAAATTGTAAAAAATAACACAAAAAATTAAATTGTAATCAAAATTTCTTTTTTATTCGAAGGATCAATACGTGACATTAACATTTGAAAATGATTTCGGGCACCGCGACTGTTCTTGACGAAGCGCATTCTGGACGTCCAATTTTGGGCCACTTTTTCGAGCACTGCTGGGCGTATGTCACGAATGACACGAACAATGCTGTCCTCCAAGGCGTCAATTGTTGCTGGTTTATCAGCATAAGCCAGTGACTTCACGTAGCCCCACAGGAAATGGTCGAGTGGTGTCAAATCGCACGACCTTGGAGGCCAATTGACAGGTCCATTTCTCGAAATCAACTTATCGCCAAATTTTGATTTCAATAAGTCGATGGTTGCGTTCGCTGTATGGCACGTAGCGCCATCCTGTTGAAACCACATCTCGTCCGGATCAATGTCATCCATATTTTCAAACAAAAAATCATTGATCATGGTGCGGTAACGATCTCCATTGACCGTAGAGCGAGCTCCGGCCTCATTTTTGAAGAAATAAGGTCCGATGATGCCACCAGCGTGAAAACCGCACCAAACGGTGCATTTTTCTGGATGTAATGGAGTCTGTAGGGTCTGTTGTGGATTGGTCTCACTCCATATGCGGCAATTTTGCTTATTAACAAACCCGTTAAGCCAAAAATGCGCCTCATCGCTGAACACAATTTTGCGATAAAACAACGGGTCAGTTGCCAACTGCTCTAGAGCCCAATCGGCGAAAGAACGACGCATATAATGGTCTCGTGGCTTCAATTCCTGCACCAGCTGGATCTTATACGGGTGTAGGCCGAGATCTTTGCGCAAAATTTTCCACGTAGTGGACGGACAGAGCCCCAATTCCTGCGACCGACGACGAATTGATTAACTTGGATCTTCTTCCACACTTTCGTTTACAGCGGCGATATTCTCTTCAGTACGCACATTCCTTCGACGTGTTGATGTTATTGCATCCTCTAGAGAGAATGTGGTACGAAATCTATCGACAGTTCGACGAATGGCTTGTTCAGATGCACGATTATGTACGCCATAGAAATGACGAAGTCGTCTATAAGTTGCGCGAATCGACGACTGATTTTCAAAGTAAATTTGGATAATTTCGTAGCGTTGTTCAAGCGAGAGTTTATTCATGATGATTTGTCAGAGTATTATTACTGAAACAAATAAAAGAAAAATGTTTCATCAAAATTTCATTTTTTGTGTTACTTTTTACAATTTAAAGTTCTATCTAGCTTAAAAAACACCTTTTACAATGGTAAGTGCTCTAACGAAATTAGTGAACTTATTCCCGTTACTCGCACGTTTTTACGTTTAAGTCGATTTTCGTTAAGAGCGCATTCATTTGTAGTCGATTGCCCAGTGAATCGCACTACCCATTACAGGGAAAATTCGTTCTTTAGCAGAAGTGTTCGTATGTGGAATGAACTCCCTCCAGAGGATTGTCTTGTCACTCTCAATGTAGAAAAATTCAAATCAAATATCCACAAACACTACTCCCTCCTTCCTCCTCCCCATAACCTAATTTCCTAGTTCTAGCACAATTTAATGCATGTGTATGTAGGGGTCATCCCCTTAGTGTAGAATCAATCCTTCATTGTATATATTTCATCGGTTATTTGCATGTCGGGATTATTCGTTCGAATGCGCAAGCGATGCAAGATATCTTCACATATGTCGTCTTTGTATTTGTTCCATAACTGAATTGGTTGTGAAGTGAAACATGTGGTGATGATAATTGAGAACAGCGTTCGTATTTGGTACGCATTTGATGAAACAACTGAATCCGCAAGTTTAAATCACAATAAGAATCGTTCTCCAGCAAACCCAATAGTTGACATGCTTCTCGATATGTTTGGCATTGGTGGCCATTCACAGCTTACAAATGCGCAAATGATTTTGGTCCACGCACATTTACCAACAGCAGTCGAAAATAAAAACATTCATCATTTCTAGGATGAACAGTATACATCCGACCTAGTGCACGGCGCCATCTACTTAAACTAAAACGTACTTATTTTCGTGAGGTATACTCACACACCACGTACTGGTGCCGTTGTAGTACATGCTACGTAGCAGAGGTGGCGCTGTATGTGAAAAATAATTTTCCCTGTTTTGCTGCTTTTCTCTTGAAATTTTTCCTGCTTTAAACCTCAAGGAGCCCAAGACCTTTCCAAGCAATGCAAAACCGTGGAAAGGTACGAAGCCTTCTGGAGGGGTTTCCTTCCTGACGCTCTAAGCTTTGCTGCGTATTTCACCTTTCAGGGCGTCGCTTGTTTTGTTTCTGTGACATCATATTCTATAGTTAATTTCCATATTTCCACTTGGTATCAATAAAATTGCAGTTGTCAAAAAACCGCAACCCGTTATACGCCTTCGCGTTATATTAAATTAGAAAACTATTTTTATGATCTTAACTAAACTTGTTATTAAATCAATTAAATATTTAATTAACACTAACAGCAAAAGTTGTTCTTATGATTTATTAAAGGCTTTTTCTGTTTCCGATCCTTTACTATGTTTCTGTAAGCAGATACACAAATATACATGGACATCGTCACCGCCTGCCCAATGACCAAAGACACACACAAGGAAAATGATCATATTTGTATAAGCCAACCATGGAAATGCTCATTGCGAGCTGTTAGAAACAGCAGAGGCCTAGCAAATATCGACAGCCATCACGAATTTTTCATAGGCGTGAAGCACAGACTCAACATGGCGAAGGCAGTCGTAATGTAAAATTTTCAAATTTTACATTTGAAAAAGAAAATATTTGAAGCATGAGCTTTTTTTGTTAGTAAACATAAAAAAGTAAATTATTTTTCAATTAAATATTTATTAAGTTTTAATCAAAATGATTAAATTTAATTAAAATGTATTTAATGGAATTAAATCAATTATTTACATGTGCAATAAATTTTTATTTACAACTCATTGATAAACAACATTAATAGGCTTTTTTGTTGTTGTAAGAACTAATTTATTAAAATTATATTTTAATTTATTTAATTATTATATTTATTTAACAAATTTGTAACATTCAAATGTGAATGACTGTTATAATTTTAATTTATTTTTATTTAATTTTTTATTTTTTTTTATTCGATATCCACGAAATGTGATCTAAAAAAATACCTGTAACTCAGACACCGTGTAAAGTGAAATAAAAAAAATCATGGCTCTTAATTACGTTAATAAGTGGTGATGATAATGATGAGGATGATAATGATGTTTTTAATTTTTAATATGAAAATAATAAAAGTCTACTACAAAAAAAGAAATTTATATATAAAAAAAACAAAATATTTTTTAAACATTTCCTAGACTTTTCGAAAATCAACAAGATTCCCAACAAACCAAACGAAACGACCAACCGACCGATCGTTGCTTATTTTTTTGTTAAATATTAAAAAAAAAAAAACAACAAATTTTTATTTCAGTATTTAAAATATAATTATTGTGGCATTAAAAAACACTGAAAATGTTGCGTGTTTTACAATGGCATGAAATAGAAAAAAACTTCATCTTAAATTTAGTTTTTCTTCTTCTTCGTCTTCTTCTTATGCTTGGTTCCGCAAATAATATAAAATAAATTAATTAAGCAGGATTTTCTGACGCTCTATTATTGTTGCTTAAGCAACTTTAATGCCTCAAGGTTAAACTAACAAAAAATTGCTTCATTTTGTTTTTAAATGAAGAAAAGTTTTCACAAATGCAAACAGCAAGCACAATGAACGAAATGATACATCACTTATAATTGCATGGAATGTTCTCCAATACTTTTGTGTCAGACAGACCGATAAGGGAAAACTCAATTATTCAAACGCAGAAACCCATAAAGTATTTTGTGGTACATTTTTTAAACTCTTCTTTTAAAGCTAGAAACACACCGAATTTTAGAAATACCCTTGAATACTCTTAAATGGTCTCCTTTAAAGTTAACTATGCAGAAAAAAATAGATAGGACATTATCCTTCCAAATTTATATATTTTTTTTTAAAGAGAAGTAGCACTTTAGGCAACAATGCCTATTTAGTCAAGTACCGTGCTACATTCTTTAGGAAAGGGATAGAGAAGAGATGAAACAGGTGGTGAAAGTTACGGAAATTAACTGTCGTATAAGACAGCTTAGTGACCAGTGACCATGCTTTCATCACTGAGCAGCCCTACCGCCAGTCAATTTTTTATTTGTAGTGAAAAAAAATTAAGGTCTTTGTTGGCAATCAAACCCACAACCCCCAGTCATTACGTGATAAGATTTACATCTGCGCTTGGCTATGGAGCCTTGATTAGATGGTGGTCATACCACTGGAAATGAAAAGCAAACGTCATTCACGCCCTAGGAAGCCGAAGACCAATTCTAGCAACAGGTCTTTCCCAGTTGCAACTTTAGTGATTCCAGAGCAGGGCTGCAAACCACGACTCCTTGCTGAAGAGCTGGAGACTTTCCAACTCCTGTCCAGAACACATGTCTAGCATGCTCACTGGATCTAGGAACATTCCACCAGGTAGGTGTGATTAAAGGTGAAATGATCCTGGCCACTATAAAACAATACCTGTATGGGGCCACGAAACCACAACCACCACGATACTCCCGAAGGGCCAACCTCAATAATCAGTCAGAGAAACAGCTAAATGCCTAAAGAGACGAATAACGTGGAATTTCCAGTTGACCCCTTTTTCCATAAATGTGCCCCCAGGGGGGAACCCCCAGTCATGATGTGATTTGATTTACATCTGCACCGACCAGATAGTCATAATCAGATGGTGGTCAAACCGCTTGAATGATTTGCAAACGTCATTCACGCCCTAGGAGGTCTCCGGTCACTCCTTGTAGCAATTTCGAAAGCACGAAGTAGGCCGCAGCCTTCACTCCTTGCTAAGGAGTTGGAGACTTTCCAACTCCTGGCCCAGAACGCATGAAGCTTAATATAATTAAGAACACGACGGCATTCATACTCACTGCACCTGAACCATTCATTGTGTTTATTTTGAATGACCCGACCCACAAACTCTCACGAGGGTCTCGAAACCACAACCACCACGATACTCCCATATAGGGGCCAACCTCAATAACCAGTCAGAGAACAGCTAATTGTCTCAAGAGACAAGTAGTGAACTCTGGGGCGCACTGATTCCCGTGGAAATATGTGGATTGTCCAGGTGACTCCTACTAGCCTTTGAGGGGCCTGGGCTCCCTTTTACCCCGCAAGACACCAGTCTAAATGGAATAGTAGGTTCCAAAAAGACTATCATGTGCCCCCGGGGGGACCCCCAGTCATGTAAGCTAGCACACTACCTACTAGCGTACAGGAGCACAGGAGTAAAGAAATTGTCAAGAACTTAGTAAAAAGTAGCCAACAATTATTTCCGCCGCCATTATTATATTTTTTTATCTTGTCATAGTTTTATTGGCAACTCATACTACACCTGAAGCTGCACTGCCATACCACTCGTAATTACTATTTCAATTTATAGGCGACTAAAAACGTTAAAATTTTCTTATTATGAAAAGATCTGGCAAGTTGTATTTATGTATGCATCAATATGAGCCAATAATTAAGATTCTATAAATATTATATAACGGAACAAGCTTTCTTTTTTATTAAAAGTTTATTTAATTATGTGATTAGCATACAGGCTTTAGGTAGTATCATTATTTTTAGCTTGTTGTTAAAGTTTGTAAAGAGTACTTTATTATACACGGTGTCTGCCTGTACTTTGTTTCTTTATAATTTTGGATTAAATGAAAGAGAATGGATCTCATATTGATAATAGTTTTGTTTAATGTCAGCAATTATGTATGGAACACAATATCAGATATATGTCCGTCTGTAATAGTCTTATAAATGAGAGACTTTTTAAGCACATTTTTCTCATTCGCATTCTTACATGTTTCACGCGGTATTTCATTAATTTCATCACGAATATTTTGATTGAGTTGCTTAAGCGTTTCGGGTTTGTTTGCATAAACCTTGCTTTTCCTTGCTTTTTTTTCAAGTCAGCAAATTTGGTCTCAAATTCTGAATACAGTTTTAATAAAGATTGTGAAAAGACTTCACTCACAGGCCTCAAAGAATTATGTCTTGGAAAATGAGTCAAATCATTTTTTCCCAAACATTTAGAAAATATAAACAATTGAGTTTTAGAAGACCTCAAACTGTCCCAAGTTTCATCTATAAATTGATTTCTTCCCTGCAACTTCTTGTTCAGTTTGTAATAGTGCTCGAGTAAATCCGTGAAAAAAGCAAACTCGATGCACCAATTCTTATCCTCCAATATTTCCCACTCATCCCAAATTTCAGTTTTGGTTTTTAGAAAAACTTTAATTTCTTCGAGAAGACTCCAAACTCTCGAGAAGGCATGCCCACAACTGAGCCACCTGATCTTTTTGTAATTAAGTACATCTGCATCAACTTCCGATAAAAACTCTTGAAATTGTCGATGTAACAAACCACGGGTTTGAATGGTATTAATTAATTTTAAAATAATATTAAGTACGCGGTTAATATCCAAGGCAGCCTTGCAAAGAACATCTTGCTGGATTAAACAATGTAAAAACATTGATTCGCTTTCAGGATTGTGACTTTTATAAACTCCTGCACACTCCGTATTTTTTTTCATCATGTTAGGTGCTTCATCAGTTGTTAAATTAATTAATTTGGAAATTGGGGCATTAAGAGAATCCATCCCCTCTCTAAATTCATCATAAATTATTTTTCCTGTCGTCTTTCCTTTCAAAGATCTCAAACAAGCAGGTTCTTCGGTCATTACAAAGTTTTCATCGACTCCTCTGATAAAAATTAGAAGTTGGGCTGTATCACTCCTGTCAACACTCTCGTTCATAGTGACTGAAAAATACTTAAAATTTTTAAGACGTCCATCGAGTTGATTGGTTAAATTAAAAAAAATCGCTTCAATTCTTTTTGTGACTGTTCTACGTGACAGCCCTATAGATTCGAAATCTTTTTCCCTTTTCTGGGCATAATACTTTTCCAATGCTAATTAACACATCCTTAATAAATTCTCCTTCAGAAAGCGGTTTGTTAATTTTTGCTATTTTAAAGGCAACAATGTGACCAGCTAACGTGGCGGATCGCTGGACACTTCTTTGATTTTTAAAAAACATTTGCTGACTACATATTTTTCTTTTCAATTCCTCTGTCATTTTTTAGCACTTCGACCTAAGATGTTTGGAATTAAAGTGCCCAGCGAAATTATAATCTTTTAGTACAGCTACCGGTTCTTGGCAGATAAGACAAATAGGTTTTTGGTTATATTCCATAAAGAAGTACTTTCATGTCCACTCTTTTTGAAATACTCGATATTCCGAATCAATTTTTCTCTTTCTATTTTCGATTGACATTTATGGGGGTATTTACAATACACTTTATTATTTTAATTACACAAATAAAACTGTACGTTGGCAACTTTATAATTTTACTTCACAATTTATTCTTTACGTCACGAAATTTACACTTTTACTGATTGCTGATTAATCCATCGCTGGCCCTTTTATATTTGTTGCGCATGTTGTCTCGAATATTCAAGAACCTTCTAGATCTCACATAAAATAGTTGTTGTTATGTTAAACGTTCAGTTTTCTATATTAGTTGTTAGTGTTTTTTGATGTTTATATTTCTTCTTGGAGTATTGCATCAGAAAGTTGTTGTTGTCTTGTGTGTACAATATTTCCTAGAAAACTACGCAGTTTGGACACAATATAATATGAAAATATCGCGTTTTTTTGCTAAAATTGTCAATTTATATCTTTTTTAAAACATAATGTAAATTTATTTTTTGGGCATAATTTTTTAATAGGTGATTAATTTTTTTTTGAAAAACGCTCGGCGGGTCGGATTGAAACCTCTCGCGGGCCGGATGTGGCCCGCGGGCCGTAGTTCGCCCATCACTGCACTGCATGATAAATAGTGCGTTTTTATGGCACGTGGTTTCTCCCAAAATTTTCACATGACTCTCGTCGTCACAGTAATCGATGATTGATTTTGAAAAAATGTTTTAACGATTATAACACGTTGGTTTATCGATTATTTTTCCATAATAAATTTACCACGTGTTTACTTCACTTCTGCCAAATATGAACTGCCAAGACTAATGTTTACCAAAATGGCGGCAAAAGAAAATACCTTGCCGGCGGACTGTAGATAAATCTATTTAAAAAAAATATTTGCGTGGGCAAATTTGAGATTAGGAAGTAAATTGTTTGCCAAATAATTAAATCTCAAAAATTGACATTTGTTTAGTAAAAAGTTTTGACATTTATTTAGTAAAAAGTTGGGAAGTTTTAAGCATGGAACGTTACACTATTGAGCAAAAAATTTTAATTGTCAAAATTTACTACTAAAATGTGAAAATTTCACTGTATCACTTCGTAAAATTTTAGCAAGATTTCCTTGCAATCAGGCTTCCTCTGAGACCCCTGTTCTTAATTTAATCCCTTAATTCGAATAAAAATAATACGCTCGTGGTGGTCACGGTGATGCAAACAGCAAAGAGTTGAAAATTAGCCCCGTCGATTTTCGCAACAGTTGGGCATCACTGGAGGCACTTTTGGCAACAGTTTGCTTAAGGTGGTTACATCTTTCTACTGATTTTCGAGCTGATTCAAAAAATAAAGCTGCAAACAATGGTCGGCTTACGTCGAACTTTTGTGCCATGGCTGTTTGAAAAACTAAACGAAAATCACGCATTTTTCACCAAAATCGTCTTTGTATTTGAGGCGCCTTATCAATTAGGCGATTGTGTAAACAAACAAAATTGTCGCATATGGGGCTTACAAAATCTCCAACCATCCTTGAGCAACCATTATATTCAGTGGTTTGACTGTATAATGCGGTTTGTGGTCATTTGGCATCATTGGCCTGTATTTGTTCGAAAATGAGCAAGGAAACGTTGTCACCATAAAAAATTTGCATTGCCAAATCAAGATAACAAATTTTTTGCAGCCACAATTGGGTAATATTCACATCAAAGACCTTTGGATACCATAAGCTACACAGCCGCCCAAATAATTATTGCATGAGAAATTTTCCGTTCGTAATATAACATCGCTGGTCTATTTGCTTTTGGGTCATTTGAAAAACCGGTTTTATGGGAAAAATCCACAAACGACAGGCGTTTTGAAACTTGAAATTCGACACTGCAGAGATGAGGTAAGCGAAGCTTTCTTGTAAAATGTGTTTGAAATTTTTGCGAAAAAAGCAGACGTCTGTCGACATGCTAGAGGTGGGTTTTTGCACGAGTTCATATTCCATTATTAAATTCAATATTTTTACTTTATATTGGTAACGCTAACACTGAAGTTGTCAAATAAAAGTGTATGTTTTAATTTCACCCATTATTACTTCTCTTAATATTTTTTTCCGAACACCCACTATTTAAGGTGGTTGGAATAGAAAATAAAAAATGTTAAAAAATTTGTTTTCTCAGGTATAATTGTGTTAGAATATGCAAGTGTTAGCTAAAGGGTGTTTTCATACTGGTATAGAACTCTAAGTTGGTAACACTTTTTTAACTGGCGGCCATTTCTTTCAGCTGTCAGGTGATTTGTGTTTAATTTTAATTGGTATTTGAACATAAATAGACTACTGACGTCTGAATAAACTGTGCAAGTCATGTGTTGTGGACAGGAGTTGGATAGTCTCCAGCTCTTCAGCAAGGAGTAGTGGTTAGTAGCCCTGCTCTGGAACCGCTGAAATTGCAACTAGGAAAGACCTGTTGCTAGAATTAGTCCTTGGCTTCCTAGGATGTGTCTTACGGGCTGATGGAATCATTGGTCTATAGTTCTATAAAAACAGAATGGTCAGAATGTAACAGTTAATGGTGAGCGCTATAGAGCCATGATTATTGATATTTTTTTTATCAATTGCATAACCATGATGAGCGCTATCGGGTTGTCACAGTTTTTATAATTTTTTATTTTTATTTGCTGAAATGTAACTGCCAAGGAACCATTTTTAGTGTAGATTTCATAACAAAACTCAGCTCACTCACTGCCAATTCTTTCATCATAAAACCTCACAACTTCAAAAGATTTAAAACAGCAACGCGAAAAATTCATGCCACCCACACGGTTTAAAAGACTTAGAACAGCAACAGCAAAACTGCTGGTTGTTTTTTTTACTGTTCCAACATCTTTAATTTGAATTGA
Source organism: Trichopoda pennipes (assembly GCA_030448955.1). Classification (NCBI taxonomy): domain Eukaryota; kingdom Metazoa; phylum Arthropoda; class Insecta; order Diptera; family Tachinidae; genus Trichopoda; species Trichopoda pennipes. The sequence goes on along the minus strand of JASKUP010000021.1, from coordinate 3,518,779 downwards.
AATAAAATATAAATTTCGGGTTTTGCAACAAGAAGTTTGTTTTGCAATTATGGCAACACCAACAACATGATATTTTTGACATTTAGTTTTTTGACGTATTCGTAGTAGATGCATTGACAAGTGTTACAATGATGTCAATATCGCATTAGAGTAATTAAATTTCACTGTGAAAATGGTGGTTCTGTTTAAGTTATATTTCATAAAATTCGTTATATTTTCGGACAACATAACAGTTTCTCTGAGAGTGCTATGAAGAATTTGGTCTTTAATTTTTAGTGGACAGGCTCTATACAAAATATGCGAAAGCGTGTTCGATTGGGTTGTTCAACTGAAAACATCGCAGCTGTTAGCTACTGTGTTGAAGCAGATACAAATTAGAATCTTGGGGTTATCCAAAACAACCACATGAGAATTTTGTGTAAGGATTTGACTTGGAAGATTCAACTGGTGCAGAAATTGAAGCCGATCCACCATTCACATCGCCGTAGATTCGCTTAATTCATTCAGGAACAACTGCCTGGTTTTTCTGAAAGAAACATTTTTTCAGACGAAGCCCATTTTCAGTTGTCAGGGTGTGTCAACAAGCAAAATTGCCGTATTTGGGCTTTTGAAAATCCTAGAGTGATTATGGCGAAGTATTAACATGCTCAACGTGTCACTGTTTGGTACGTTTTGTGGTCTGGAGGCGTAATTGGGCCGTTTTTTTTCGAAGATGAGGCTGGAAATGCGGTATAACTCAAGGGATCACATTACCGCGAGATGTGTGATAGGATTTACATCAACACCGCGCCATGGCACCATAATCTGATGGTGGTCTTATCACTGGGTGTAAAAAAGCGATCACTCATGCCCTAAAACTCCTACACATTAGGTGCGTAATACGACTTAGTAGCATCTTTCAAGTGCACGATAGCAAGGCCATGCACCCACTCCTTGCTAAAGAGTTGGAGACTATCCAACTTCTAGTCTTATTAAAAGCACAACTAGGACATTTCTTTGGATGTTAACTTTATCTTTTTGTTAACACCTCATTGGAACATTCTTCAAAGTTCAATTAAATCACAGCCACCACGTTCTCCCCGGGGGGCCTCACCAACAACTAGAACAGGCTCGCAGCGGTAACTGGTACCTGTGGTACCAGGGTGTGTTAAATAAGTCACTGGTCGGACTTCAAGAGTCCTATGCCTCTTCCAGTATCGGGCTCCTACTAGCTCAGGCAACTGGTGCCGCCTTTTATCCCCGAAGGAACACGTTAATATGGGGAAGAGAACCATCAAGACTGCATGCCAACAGGGGGGGAGGGAGTATGCCCGATGTTAACAACTCAATTTTGGCCTATTATTGATGATGTGGATATCACTGATATGTGGTTTCAATAGGACGATGCCACAGCAGTTAAGTGGCCAGCCAGATCGTGTGGTTTAACACCACTTGCTGTGGGGCCATGTTGAGGACAGAGTCTATACGGAGTCAATCGTAACGATTTCAGCCTTAAAACTCAAAATCCGTGATTTGTATAACGAAATAGGACCGACATTTTGCCAAAATGTGATTAAAAACTTTGATGAAAGCATCGACATCTGTCAGCGTGATCATGGTGGACATTTGCCAGATATAATTTTTCGTTCATAATGGCGGACTTCTTTCTTCGTAATACATTAAAAATTTGTATTATCTTAATCAAATTTTTTTATATTATTTTCTTTTAGAAAACAAACTTCTTGTTGAAAATGCCTTTATAAAAGTTTTTTGAGTTTTATTGTCTTTGTGCTTGTGTTGGTTTAATATAATTCTTATTTAATCAATTTGGCTTGAGATATAAGACTCTTGAGATTTCTATGTAAAATTTTAGGTAAAATCCACTGATGAGCTAGATGAGCAGTGGTGGGGCATGGCCATATGGATATGCTTTCATTCACAGAAATACCTTTAAAATTTTATTAAACTATTTATATTTAAAGGAATCTAGCACGAACTAAGTTGGATTTACTTAAACATGATTTCAAATAATAAAATTGTTGGTTGGGGTAATTAAAAATTATTTTAATTTTAATTTACAACATAATCTTTGATTAAAACTTTATTAGAAATTATATAATATTATTATCATTATTATTATTTTAATTTATAAACTAGCAAAGGCAGCAGTAAATGATTTTTTAAAACTTTTAAACTATTTTTTTTTTGTATAGAGAAATTGTTAAAAACAAAATCACTTTCACCATTATGTTGCATCAGCAGACCCTAAATCCGATATAAATTTCTTTATTTTTTTGTTAAACCCTCTTTTTTATTTTTTGTGATTGTTTGCTTGTTTGTTATCTAATATTTCCTTTTCATATTAAATATTGATATTGACAATGACGGATATTGTGTGTGATATTTTCGAATTAACAACCACAGTGATTGATAGAGTTTACTGGCAGTATTAGTTAACAAATTGTATACAAAAGTGTATTTAGTTTAATATTGACTTATTATATTTCATTTTTTTTCATATTATTATTTAAATAATTAAAGAAAAATAAAACTTTTTTTTTGTTGCCGCAAAAAAAAGTGAAATTTTTAAGGAAGTTTTGCAGGGATTTTTTTTGTTTGTTACATTAAACCGAAATATCAGTTGACTGTAGAAATTTTGACACCTCTAATCTAATTTTACATTTTAGTTATCTCTTAACTAACATGTTATGATATCAAAATAATACAGAGTAGACTCGTTCAACGCAACTCATAAAAATTTTTGGATTTTGCCAAAACTAAGTAAAAAATTTCTAAACCTGATATCCACTAAAAAAAACTTATTTTAAGTTAAATGTAAATATATTTATTTAATTTATTTGTTAAAGTATAAAAACAAATATAACTAAAAAAAATAACACTTTAACTCCTTATTCGGTTAAGGTTTTAATTTGGGATTTTTAAGAAGTTTAATTTGTTTTCTTTTTCACATTTGAAATTGCTTTCTTTTTAGTGTCAATATTGATTGAGATGAATATAAAAGACGGCGGATTCCAAGTGAACTTTCGACGAGGCGATTTGGAGCATTTTATTTTCCTTAAATTTTATCTCCATCTAAATCAGTGATGTGCGAACTACGATTTCAATCCGGCCCGCCGAGCGTTTTTCAAAAAAAAATTAATTAAAAACTAAATTTACATTATGTTTTAAAAAAGATATAAATTGACAATTTTAGCAAAAAAATGCGATATTTTCATATTATATTGTGTCCAAACTGCGTAGTTTTCTAGGAAATATTGTACACACAAGAGAACAACAACTTTCCTATGCAATACTCCAAGAAGAAATATAAACATCAAACAACACTAATAACTAAAACAGAAAACTAAACGTATAACATAACAACAACTATTATATGTGAGATCTAGAAGATTCTTAAATATTCGAGACAACATGCGCAACAAATATAAAAGGGCCAGCGATGGATTAATCAGCAATCAGTAAAAGTGTAAATCTCGTGACGTAAAGAATAAATTGTGAAGTAAAATTATAAAGTTGCCAGCGTACAGTTTTACTTGTGTAATAAAAATAATAAAGTGTATTGTAAATACCCCCATAAATGTCAATCGAAAATAGAAAGAGAAAAATTGATTCGGAATGTCGAGTATTTCAAGAAGAGTAGGCATGGAAGTACTTCTTTATGGAAATTTAACCAAAAACCTATTTGTCTTATCTGCCAAGAACCGGTAGCTGTACTAAAAGATTACAATCTCGCTAGGCACTTTAATTCAAAACATCTTGGGTCGAAGTACTGTAAAATGACAGATGAAGACAAGAAAGTTCATTCAGAGGAATTGAAAAGAAAAATATCTAGTCAGCAAATGTTTTTTAAAAATCAAAGAAGTGTCAAGCGATGTTCCACGTTAGCTGGTCACATTGTTGCCTATAAATTAGCAAAAAGTAACAAACCGTTTTCTGAAGGAGAATTTATTAAGGATGTGTTAATTAGCATTGGAAAAGTATTATGCCCAGAAAAGGTAAAAGATTTCGAATCTATAGGGCTGTCACGTAGAACGGTCACAAAAAGAATTGAAGCGATTTTTTCTAATTTAACTAATCAACTCGATGGACGTCTTAAAAAGTTTAAGTATTTTTCAGTCACTATGGATGAGAGTGTTGATAGGAGTGATACAGCCCAACTTTTAATTTTTATCAGATGAGTCGATGATAACTTTGTAATAACCGAAGAACTTGCTTGTTTGAGATCTTTGAAAGGAAAGACGACAGGAAAAATAATTTATGGTGAATTTAGAGAGGGGATTAAATCTCTTAATGCCCCAATTTCCAAATTAATTAATTCAACAACTAATGGAGCATCTAACATGGTGGGAAAAAATACGGAGTGTGCAGGAGTTTATAAAAGTCAGATCCTGACAGCGAAACAATTTTTTTACATTGTATAATCCAGCAAGATGTTTTTTGCAAGGCTGCCTTGGATATAAACCGCGTACTTAATATTATTTTAAAATTAATTAAAACCATTCGAGCCCGTGGTTTGTTATATCGACAATTTCAAGAGTTTTTATCGGAAGTTGATGCAGAATTTTCAGATCTACTTTATTACACAAAGATCAGGTGGCTGAGTTGTGGGCATGCCTTCTCGAGAGTTTGGAGTCTTCTCGAAGAAATTAAAGTTTTTCTAAAAACCAAAACTGAAATTTGGGATGAGTGGGAAATATTGGAAAATAAGAATTGGTGCATCGAGTTTGCTTTTTTCACGGATTTACTCGAGCACTATAATAAACTGAACAAAAAGTTACAGGGAAGAAATCAATTTATAGATGAAACTTGAGGCAGTTTGAGGTCTTTTAAAACTCAATTGTTTCTATTTTCTAAATGATTTGACTCATTTTCCAAGACTTAACTCTTTGAGGCCTGTGAGTGAAGATAAGTTAAAAGTCTTTTCACAATCTTTATTAAAACTGTATTCAGAATTTGAGGCCAGATTTGCTGACTTGAAAAAAATCCAACCATGTTTAGATATTTTTTCAATGCCTTTTAATGTTAATCCTTAGAATGTTCCATCTGATCTACAATTGCAAATTATAAAATTGCAATGTAATAATAATTTAAAACAGCTATTTTTAAATACAGATAAGCTTAATTTCTATAAATCCTTCACAAAAGATGAATTTCCAAAGCTAATTAATCATGCGCATTGCTTCCTCATATTTATGTGAACAGGCCTTTTCAGTAATAAAATGCAGAAAAAATTCAATAAGAAACCGATTGTCAGACGAGAGTCTAGTTAATTTATTAAAAGTCGCATCCTCCCAGCTGGAACCAGATTTTGATCCATACATCTGGAAAATCTTAAAATCATAATAACCCGTATCTTATAAAATGTTTATGTTGTTTTAAAATATTACGTAATATAACTGATTAAACCGAACTTTTAATTGAACAGCAACCCCATAATTTTTTAATGAATGACTATTTATGTTTATTTTTAATTTAATGGCCCGCCGCAAGATTTTTTTTAATTTATTGGCCCGCCACCCAAAAAGTTCGCCCATCACTGATCTAAATCATCATCCCTAAAGACATGACTGTGACAGTTGAAAAAGTAAGAGTACGAGTAAGCTAAAGAAAAAGGAAGTATAAGGTGAGAAAGAGATGGCGTAATGTTTGTGGTCATCTTTTATCTATATATGTATACATATAAATTAAGTCCAAAATAGGTGTCCGTTCGTTTTTTTTATTACAGAGAAGTAGCACTTCAGGCAACAATGGCTATTTAGTCAAATACCGTGCTACGTTCTTTAGGAAAGGGATAGAGAAGAGATGAAACAGGTGGTGAAAGTAGTTGGATATTTACTGCCGTATAAGACAGCACAGCGACCAGTGACTATGCCTTCATCGCTGAGCAGCCCCACCGATAGTCAATGTTTTTTATTTTTGTGATGTATGGCGTTCCAAATTATACAATTGTGGTTTGTCCACCATCTGATTAAGGCTACATAGCCAGGTGCGGATGTAAAACGAATCATACTATCTATCTATACATCTCATATTATGGTTACCACAACCATGTTTTATTTTGTTTGCCTGTAAAACTGCAATTATTAATGCATTCAAAATTTAATACTTTTAATTGTTTAATTAAAAAAAATCTATAGACAAAAAAACTAATTAGCATTTTAGTTGTAGTTGTAATGCCTGCATATGGATACGTGACCAGGACAAAGTTATTTTTTCAAAAATTTATTTAAAATTTTTTTTTTAACTCATAGTTTTGAATATAATATTTTTTATACTGAAGTCATGATAAAATGCAAATTTATTATAAAAATTATAGAAATTCATTTTATTACATGTTTCAATTTTTGGCGTTAAATAACTTAGAAGAAGAAGAATAAAATGAAAAAAAAAGTACAATAAAACATTGCTTAATACGCTTTTAGTTAAATTAGATAGTAATTAACGTTTAAAATTGCCAGAGATCACGTTTTATCGAGATATCAATAGATGGGCATATTCAAGGTTAGAAAGTAAATTGACTTAAAAAAAAGCAAACTTTTTTGACAATTTTGGTTTTCGTGATACAAAAGTAAAGTAGAAGTATGGGAATTAATAATGGAATATGATGTCCATCCCTAATACGTTAACAGACGTCAAATCAACAAATTTCCCAACCAATAATTAAGATTTGTGGATGTCAGTGTGTTTCTCCACTCTTTTCACAAAATTTTAAAGCACATTTTATTCACTTAAGCCCGGTTTTTTAAATGGCCGCAGAGAAAATTTTTAAGTGACTTTAAATAATAGAAGCGAGACAGCCAATTGGGATCACTAAATCAAAAAAATTTCCCATGTCAGTGTGTTTCTTATAGCATCGTCACATCAAATGCACAAAAATTACATTCTGATAGTCAATATTTAAAACAATCCCTTACTATTGTCCACATCGATTTAATGTGATTTTGAAAACGACCTGACTAAAAATAATATTTATAAATAAATAAAGGGTGTTTTTATAGAGGTGTAGAAGTTTGAAATGTAATAAAACAAAAATGAAGTTTTTTTAATTGACATAAAATTTACATTATTCGTGGCATATGACCGCCATGAATCGTTTGGACGCAATTTAATCTGGAGGTTTAATTTTCAATGGTTGTTTCTAACATTTTTTTTTTAAGAGAAGTAGCACTTCAGGCAACAGTTCCTATTTAGTCAAGTACCGTGCTACATTCCTTAGGAAAGGGATAGAGAAGAGATGCGACAAGTGGTGAAAGTAGAAGGATAGTTACGGAAATTAACGGTCGTATAAGACAGCTCAGTGACTATGCCTTCATCGCTGAGCAGCCCCACCAAAAGTTAGTTTTTATTTTTCTAGTGAAAAAAAAACCAAGGTCTTCGTTGGGAATCGAACCCACAACCCCCAGTCATGTGAGCTAGCACACTACGTACTAGCCTACAGGGGCACCAACATTTTTGATCATATATCGGCAAATTTGTGGCCATATATGGGTAATAACGCGGCGAATACTGTCATCCAAGTGGTGAATCGCTTTGGGCTTATCGGTGTAGACTATAAAATAATCTAGTGACATTAAATCGCCCGATTCACGGGTTTGACTAATAGGGTTGTTCCATTTAGATGTGACCCCCAATATCGCTTAATATTAGGAAAGTGAACAATTAAATTTATGCATTTACATGGCCGCAAACTTTTGCATAAATATTTTACTAAACATTTTGAGGATGTTTCATTAATTTATTTGCCATTTCAAATGTCAGTTGACAAGACAAATAAAAACATCTGCGGCAAAGACTCAATGTTTGTGTGCGGAATATTGTGAACTCAATGCTGACTTTAAACTTTTTTTTAAGTTTTTTATTTGAAATGCATTCAGCTTTTTTTAAATAAATTGTGAAAGCTTTAAACTTCTTCTTCTTCTTCTATACAAATTTAAATTATATCTTCAAGTGTTAAAAGTTAATAAGTTTTTGTTTTTTATTTGATTTTTTATTTGTACACAATTCAATTTAGTTTACTTGAACCCACTGTACACAAGTGCTAATGTTGATTTCTAATAAACAAATTGAAAACAATTGTAAATTATTGTTTCTCAAATAGTAATAAAAACAAAAATAAAAAGCAAAAAAAAAACAAAAACAACAACAATAACAAAATCACTTTGTCATACAAATAAAAAATGAATGCACACGTTCACCAAAACTTTTATTTTTATTTGTTTATTATTTTGTGAAGTTTTTTATTTCAAGTTTTTAATAGAAATTTGAAGAAATAAAAAACCTTTAAAAGTAACAAATGCGAAAATTCGTAAAAGAAACTTTTTATCTAATTTTTTTTGTTTTTTTTTTGCAGAGGGGTTTGTCTCTTATTTCTACAATTGTGTTGAATATCATTTAATAGACAGGGAAGGGAAACTACAAATGTTAATATGGTACTTTTTACTAAGCGCAGAAAAAGTACCTTTTTTTAATTAAAAGTAATGGATATTTTTATAGAGGTATATAACTTTAAGTTTGCTACAAGTCTTTACCTGTTAGCCATTTCCTCACCTATCAAGTGATGTATAATGGATGGGCAAATTTAAGGTTAGGATGTAAATTGTGTGTCAAATGATTAAATGTCAACAATGGAGCTGTCATCCTTTGACATTTATTTGAAGCACATAACATTCCACTCTTGAGCACAAATTTTAATTGTGAAAACTTACTATCAAAATGGTGAACATTTCACTGCAACACTGTGGGTAACTTAATCGCTAAATTCAAGGCTCACGGTCTTAAGGCTAACAATAGAAAACCATACGATCGTAGTAGCCGCAATGATGCTAACATAGCCGCTGTACAGCAAAATGTTGACAATAAGCCTGAAACATTAACTTGTCGACGTTCGCAGCAATTGCGAGGCATCATTAGAGTCACTTTACACAAAATTTGGGGATAATAGGGATCCTTCTGAGATCGCTATGGACTATTTAGTCGCTAAATTCGAGGCTCACGGTCTTGTTACCAACAATAGACTAAAACAATACGCTTGTAGTGCCCGCAGTGATGGTAACATAGCCGCTGTACAGCAAAATGTTGACAATAAGCTTGCAACATTAACTTGTCGACGTTTGCAGCAATTTGGAGCGCATTACTAGAGTCACTTTACACAAAATTTGGGGGATAATGTTACTAACAGTACGACCGTAGTGGCCGCAGTGATAACAACATAGCCGCTGTACAGCAAAGTATTGAGAATGAGCCTGGAACATTAACTTGTCGACGTTCGCAGCAATTTGGAGCGCATCACTAGAATCACTTTAATAATAGGAATAATAGGGAGCCTTCTGAGATCGCTATAGACTATTTAATCGCTAAATTCGAGGCTCACAGTTTTGTTACTAACAATAAAAAACAATACGAACGCAGTGGCCACAATGACGCCAATACAGCCCCCGGACAACAAAAAGTTGAGAATACGGCTGGCACATTAATTCGTCGACGTTCGGAGCAATTTGGGGCGCATCACTAGATTCACTTTACACAAAATTTGGGGGATAATGTTACTAACAATAGACTAAAACAATATGTTCGTAGTCGCCGCAGTGATAACAACATAGCCGCTGTACAGCAAAGTATTGAGAATGACACTTGAACATTAACTCGTCGACGTTCGCAGTAATTGCGGCACATCACTTTAATCGTCACTTTAATAATTGGGGTCGTTCTGAGATTGCTGTGGAACATTTAATTGCTAAATTCGAGGCTCACAGTTTTGTTACTAACAACAGAAAACAATACGATCATAGTGGCTGCAGTGATGTCAATATAGCCCCTGTACAGTAAAATGTTGAGAATGCGCCTGACACATTAATTCGTCGACATTCGCAGCAATTTGGAACGCTTTACTAGAGACACTTTGCACAACATTTTACATAAAATTCTTCATCCTCACTTTTAAAAAGTTTAACTCATTCAAGAATTGAAGCTGATCCATCTTTATTTATAACAAACTTTTGTGAATTAACTGTTTGAAAAAGTGAACGAAAACCAGGCGGTTATGTAAACGATTAAAATTGTCACATTTGAAGCTCATAAAATCCACAAACAGTCCCCGTAAAAGCGTTACATTAATTTAAAATGACTGTACATTCTCGAAAAGGAGCAAGGAAACGCCACTAACGTAAATGATTTGCGCTACTAAACCATGATAACCAATTTTTTGCAAGTCACAATTATCTAATGTTGATATCAGTGACTTTTGGTGTCAGCCAACTGAAACCATAAGCCATCCCAGCCATCCAAACAATTCAGTAAATGCATGAGAAATTTTTTCCGATCGTGTAATTTCTCAATTTGGCGATGCCATTTGCAACACCGAGCTTACGTCAACAATTCACTAACAACTGACACTGTGAAAGCTGAAATTCGCTGCTGCATTGACAAGATAAGTGAAAGTTTGTTGCAAAAGGTACTTCAAAGCGAATATGTGCTGACTTATTAGAGGTGGACATTGTAGTCCATTATTAAGTCCCATATTTCTATTTTTTTTTTTATCAATCAAACTGTAGTTGTTAAGAAAAAAATGTATGTTTTAAGACAATTTACTTCCTAATCTAAAATTTGTCCACCCAACTTTCTATTGCTGCTAAAAGGCGAATTAAGGATTTGAATTCCTTTGAACTGGAAATATAAATATTTTTTTTATAGTTTAATTTATTTATCAGGCATTTCTTTGGATATTTATTTTACGTAAATTTTTTTTCTCTAAATTTTCTATTGTTTTTGTTTATTTTTGGTTTCTTGTGATCATTTTATTGCCGATTGGCAACAAGGTACTTGTACTCATAACGCTGCAGTACCAGTTTGAACGTGGCACCAATAGATGTGCTTTACGTTGGCTATAAATTTACAATTAAAAATGTTTATTGAATTTATGTACCCCCATATGAATGTATGTGTATAAGTTAGTATGAGTGTGTGTATGTGTGTGAGTGGCATTTACACATGTAACACACACACATATTGCGTGTAGTGAAAAATTGTGAAAATTCCCAATGCGTTCAAACGTTGTTAATAATCAGTTTTTAGAAAGAAAACAATAAAGTTCAATGAAAGGGAAATTTTGTTTAACTTTTTTTTTATTTATTTTTTTTTTTGTTAATAGTATTAAAGTTTATTTAACGGACAACAAGCATGATCGTAGGGGAATTTAGTTAAGAAAGAAGACGAATGAACGAGGGAGATGTAGGCTAAAAAGACAGAAAGGGACGAACGCAATAACATGAAGGGAGACACGAACTGTATAAACACAACTAACAATAGAACGCAACTAGTACGAAAAGAACACTGAAGATGGCAAACAGCCGAAACCGGTTTGTTCACAAACCAAAATTGACGAGGGTCGACGGAAAACCGTACCCAAACAAAAGAAATTTTTACCCCGTCGGAGAATCCAAGCACATATTTATTTATCTACTCCCCAGTATCGTAAGCAAAATGGTAAAGCAGCAGCCATATCTGATAATATTCCTTATGTTAAATAGAAACCTTCAAAGCAACTATATTGCAGCAGCCAACATTACTATTGATGAGCTAATTTTTCCCCGTTCGTGGTGGCACTAGATTCACTCCGTATATTCCCTCAAAACCATCAAAATATGGTATTACGGTTTGATGGGCTTGTGACGCTCTAACTTCTTATCCATTTAGTGGACAGATCTATACTGGCGAACGTAGTGTCAAAGATTTGTGTTGCAATATATTTCGTGGAGGAGGACTAAATGTCGTATGTGACAATTTTTTTCACAGGCTACAATTCGGCCTCGACTTTGATGTTGGACTATAATTTATCCATATGGGGCATAGTAAACAAAAGAACAACCTTTGTTCCAAGAGGAAGAAAAGTTGAATCAATCAAACTTTGGATTTAACAGTATCATAAGTATGTGCTCTTAAATTTCGAAGAAAAATAGATCGATAGCACATCTCCACATCTCATTATAACACCGAGATTGAAGGAAAAAAAAGCCGATAATGGTGCTGGATTTCAATAAATACAAAGGTGATAATATAGACAAATTCCTATAAGAATATACGACAAAGAGAAGAACCAGTAGATGGCGTTAAGTGTCATTTTTATAATATCATCGATGTAGCAGCATTTGCAGCAGTTGTTGTGTATATCGAAAAGAATACTTATCTAAAATCAACAAGCCGTAGAAGAATGTTTCTTCAAAACTTGAGTGAACAATTAGCTGCAAAGAAATTCAGAGTCGTTTACAACATCCACAAATAATGCGACATTTTTCTTCACGCAGTGGGATAGAAAGTATTTTGTTTGGGTCACCCAGTAATATAAACTAATGAAAATCATCTAGTTCGTTTGCAAGCAGAACGAGACAATTTCGGAAGAAAAATAAGCATAAGAGAGAAATTGTTGCATATCTAACAAAAGAAGATCAACCAGAAAAGGTTACAATAAATGCAAAAATCCAGTTTAGGCGGCGCAACACTCAGAGGATTTGCTAAAAAAACAATATTAAAATTTCAAGTTGATATCGTTACAGAAAGTAAAATTATATCGAACATAAAATGAAAAACCCTGGTAGTTGGTTGTCGACATAAGGGTTAAGTTGTGTATGAACCAACCAAGTAACAAACACTGTGTGTACGATTTAATATTTCACTTGACCAACATAATTGTTTTTTTAGCTTTTTGAAAGTTATTTACAAAACTCTAAAAGCATTGTTATTTCCAATAAAAATGTATTAATGATTTCCCTTCGATTCTTCCATTTCATATGTTCGATCAAACTTTAATAAATCAAATTGTGTTCGCTCAAGCGAAGAAAGGTCTGTGTAACCTACACAAAGAAACATCACATAAAAATTTATTTATTGTGAATTGCTTTATTACTTCATAATGAAATTTTGAGGTTATGTTTACACATTTTATATAGAATGCTAAAAAAAAAATTATTTTGCATACTAAAAAATGTTGAGTTTTCAAAATAATCAAATTTCTTTTAAAATCATAATTTTTTTTATCCAGTACTAAGAGATGAGCTTTAGGATGACTTTGTACGCCTTAATAAAAATTACCTAGTTACTAAACCTCAAACCACCCTATCCAACATAAACTAGCAACATTTAGACATATTATATACAGACTTAAGATAATTCCACTTACTCCAGTTAAGTCCAGCAAAGAACTCGACACCATTTACATTATAGCTAAAAATAATGGCGATAAACCCACTACTATCGACAAATATCTTGGACAATATAACACTAAAAACAGGAATAAAGAAGACAAAGAGACAACTGAAATAACTCGAAGGCACACTCTTACTTATACAGGACCAGAAATTTATCGATTAACTAACCTTTATCACAAAGAGGGTTTACTTACAGAACGGGAAAAGAATTACATCAGCATCGAGACATGTAACCATAATCTGATGGATGTAGAAAAAAGTGTCTACGCTCTAAGACGCATATATGCTAGGTACATATATGCCTTAGTTGCAATTTTCGAGTACACGGTAGCAGGGCCGTACCCCCTCTCCTTGCTTAAAAGTTGGAGACTATTCAACTCCTGGTCCTATTACCAGCGCAACTAGGACATTTATTTGGATGGTAACTTTTCTTTTTCGTTTACACATCTTCGAAACTTTCTTCAAAGCCCTGTTTAAACCACAGCCTCGAAAGGCCTCACCAACAACTAGAATAGGGCCGTAGTCCTGCGGGCAACTGGTTCTCGTGGTTCCAGTTGTGTTTATAAGCCACTGGTTGGACTCCGAGAGTCCCATGTTTCTTCCAGCATTGGGTTCCTGTCAGCCCAGGCGACTGGTGCCGCCTTTTACCCCCGAAGGCACATGTCAAGGTGCCCCTGAAGGCTAGTAGGTAGTGTACTAGTTTATAAGACTGGGGGTTGTGGGTTCGATTCACTGCGAATAAAAATTGACTGTCGGTGGGGCTGCTCAGTGCTGAAGGCATGGTCACTGTGCTGTCTTATACGACAGTTAATTTCCGTAACTATTCTTCTCCTATCACCACCTGTCTCATCTCTTCTCTATCCCTTTCCTAAAGAATGTAGCACGGTATTGTTGCCTGAAGTGCAAAAAATAAAAACAAAAAAAGAAGGGGAAGAAATCCATCAAGACTGCGTGCTTCCGGGGAAGAAGGTTTACTCACAGCACTGTTTTCACTTCTCTCCGTTTTTGCTTGTTGTGTAGTTTAAAACAAGGTTGAAAATTTTGCCTTCACATCGAAAGCGCTCGCCGTTCATACCGAGCAAACAGCCAGCAAAGATGGAAAGGAATGACAAAAGATTTTACTGAACTGTCGTAACAAAAAAAAAAAACCAAAAATGAGAAAAATGCCCGACTTCACTAAAACCGGCCACTCATGTACAGTTAAAACTGTCAGTTTCAACTGTTCAGTTAAAACTGTCAGTTAAAACTTTACGTATGTGAGTAATAACTGTCAGTTCAACTCAACTGTTTAGCTTAACTGAGAAATTTTAAATTTTTATATTTTTAAATGACAGTTTCAACTGAAGTGAAAGTGTGTGGGGGTTCAACTGTACCGTTCTCAGTTCAATTGTCAATTTGTGTCGAGAGAGAGTGCCTATCATGTCGCGTAAACAGAACCAAGTGATAGTTTATTTTATTGCAATATATAGATCTGAACCTTGCCTATGGCAATTTTAATCTAGCGAGTACCATGATCGTGCCAAAAAAGATGCTGCCTACAATAATCTTTCGTGTGGAGAAATTCTTCTTCTCATAACTGTATCTTCCTTCACAATCCAAGAGGAAACCAACGAAAGCAGTTTTCGATACACTGATTGAGCTATGCGTAAATCATTGAGAAAATCTAACGGTTCTTCACTTAATTCTTTTAATAAACTATGTGGCAGGATAAATTTCGTTATAATAACCACTTCATGCACACTTCGGTTTACGCTGTTTAATTTTTTATTTTTTGTAAAATACCAAAAAGTACACCGAGAGCGTCCAATCCGTCTTGCTCGTTCGAATCCATACTAAAAACTGAAGTATTGAACGTGTGTGTACATCTCTGTTCACAGTTAAGTCTGTCAGTTATAATTGAACATTTAAAACTGTATGATGTGGCCGGTTAAAAAATTATTCAATAATTAAATTGATTGGCTGGATGCTTCAGTGCGTCTACAGGAATTCACCCACCATATTGCCAGTCTATTCAGCTGTTCAGACATTTTTAATAATTAACGAATGAATTAACGAAGTTCCGATACGCCGCCAGCCCAACGGCTTTTCAACAATCACTCTTTGTAAAAGCAACGACATTTCAACAATCTCTATAGATTCTAGATTCTGATTTGTCCACATGTGGCAATTTTGCTTTTTAAGAAGTCCATTAAGTTGAAAGTTAAAGCACAATGTGCCGCAGGAGACAACTAAAAGGTCCGCAATTTAACGTTTTTTTTTTTAACTAGTTCTTATTTCGTGAATGGTAACATTAACATTACATCTGCACCTGGTCGTGGGCCTTAATCAGATGGTGGTCAAACCACTGTGAATGAAAAGCAACGTCATTCACGTCCTAGGAAGCCGAAGACTAAGTTTAGTCTTTCCTAGTTGCAATTCCAGTGGTTCCAGAGCAGGGCTGCAAACCACTACTCCTTGCTGAAGAGCTGGAGACTATCCAACTCCTGTCCAAAACACATGACTGCTCACTGCATCTAGGATCATTCACCAGGTAGGTGTTCTTAAAGGCGAGATGATCCTGGCCCACTCATAATCAGTTCATGCTGGGGCAGCAAAACCACAACCACCACGATACTCCCGAAGGACCAATCTCAATAATCAGTCAGAAAAACAGCTAAAAGTCTAAAGAGACAATTAATGGAAACTCTTAGGCTTACTGATTCCCGTGGAAATAACGTGGAGCTTGCAGTTGTACACCTGCTGACTTCAGGGTAGCAATGGTCTAGATAGTCAAGTATTCTATAAAGACCGATAAATGTGCCCCCGGGGGGACGGGAATGGTAACACCTAGCTCATGTTTGATTTGACAGATAATTAGTTTCATCCTTCCGCTGAAAGAATATGGTCATGAATACGCTTGAACAACGCTTCGTTAAGTGGGCCTGCGGTCGACTTACAGAAGATGCCGATTTTGCAAAAAAAAAATATCTTTTCAGATGAAGCTCATTGATTTTGGCGGGTATCTAAACAAGCAAAATTGTCGCATTTGGGACACAGAATAATCGCACGCATACATTGAAAACCCGACGCACCCAAAACGAGTCACTGTTTGGTGCGGATTTTGGTCCAGAGGCATAATTGGGCCATTTTTCAGAAGTGGCAGTTACAGTCAATGGCGATCGTTATCGGGCCATATTGAACGAATTTGTGTTCACAAAAATTAAAGAGAAGGATATTAGCAACATTTGGTTTCAACAGGGCGGCCACACAGCCGAAGCTGTGTAGTTTTGTTCATAGCATTCAAAACAAAAAAAAAGTAATTTGGCGGACCCTTTACAAATACATCATCTGCTCAGACAGACAGTGTTTCCTCTATAAATGCAATACAAAACTCAGGGTATGATTCACCATTGATAAATCGATTACGGTATGTTTGGAATAGTTATAACAACGTAATAAAAATCTTGTAAGTCCCATTTTACGTTGCCATCATAGACAATGAATATGCTGATTTAGCAGCTAAAGTAGCATATTCTGGATCTGGAAGGCTTGAAGGGTGGACAAATTTGAGGTTAGGAAGTAAATTGCCTGTCAAATTACTAAATCTTAAGAACTGAGCTGTCATACTTTGACACATATTTAGCAAAAATTTGTGAAATTTTAGATATGAAAAATGACATCCTTAAGCAAGGAATTTTAATTGTGAAACCCTAGCAGAAAACAGTCGTTAAGAAACTGTTTGTTAAGAAAAATCTAGACACTAAAATGGTAAAATTAAGTGAATATGAACGGGTGTTAGGTATACATGCACTTGCTATCTAACCGTCCCTATTTGAAAACCATTTATTAAAATAATTTAATTTTTTATTATTATTTTTTTTTGTTTTGGTTTTTGGCATTTTAAATTTTGTTTTTTTCCCAGCAGATTTTTTTATTTTATTTTATTATGCAATAAAACATCTTCTTCCTCAATTTGCAAATTTATCTTTTCATAGTCAGTCATTCCGACTGTCTTGTTATTGTTTTTATTATTTTCTTTATATATATGTATATATATTTGCAACGAATATGATGTTGATAATAATCATTTGGTACCAGTGAACATTTTCTATTTTATTTTATTTGTTTGAGGGGTTTTGCTTTAAGATTTAAGTTTTAAATTTAATATTTTTTGTTGTTTGTTATTTGCAACACACACATGTGTGTGTGTATATCTTTAGTTGTTTATTTTATTAATAAATTTATGCACAATCTAGCAATAGTAATATAAATTTAAGTGAATTTATTACAAATCATGTCAAAGGGCAATTTATGATTTATGTAAGTAAAATAAATAATTATCAACACGAATGTGTTTTTTTCATTGTGAAAACTCTACTTAAATTAAATTTTAATAATAAACAAACTTTAACTCACACATTTTATATAAACTTTTTATCTAAATTTTAATTATTTTATCTTATTATTATTA
The DNA here is from genome assembly GCA_030448955.1 of Trichopoda pennipes. Taxonomy (NCBI): domain Eukaryota; kingdom Metazoa; phylum Arthropoda; class Insecta; order Diptera; family Tachinidae; genus Trichopoda; species Trichopoda pennipes. The sequence continues at coordinate 3,501,130 of JASKUP010000021.1, read as the reverse complement.
TGTCAAAATTATTGTTGTTTTTCCCTCAACAAGTTCACATGATCGTTAATATTGTTAATTCAAAAAATTTCAAAATAAAAACTCAAAAGCAACTAAAAGAAATGATTTTTAAAATATTAAAGCAAGCTAAATTTGCTTTGCTTTTATTATTAATTTTAAATAATTATTAATTTCATAGCTATTTTATTTGGTAACTTGCCTACTTTGCCAGCGTTTGTCTATTTGTTTGTTTGTTTCTTTTGTCCATGGTCAGCTTATTACGCTATTGAAAATATAGTATTCGTACCTTAGATTGTTTCCATGTCATAATCATTTACCAGATTAGAGCAGCAGCAAGGTGAATCTATAACAGGTGAATGCATAAGCTTATTTGGCCTAGAGATGGATGATTGCCTTTTTTAAATTCTCAAATATCAATTTTGCTTCATTTTGCAATGTAAATTTTTTTTATATAAAAATGGTAACCTTTTTTTTGTTGGAAAATTATAGCTGATGAATTATTTTTCTAAAAGAATTTTTATACAGAAATATTATAACTGATGATTTTTTTTTGATTAGAAAAAAAAATATTTTAATATACATATAACAAATATGACTGATAAAAATTTTTCAATGGAAATATTATAATTGATGAAATTTCTTTTATAGAAAAAATGTAACAAAATTATGACTGATGACTTTTTTTATGGAAAAGTTAAGGCTAATGAAATTTTTTTACACAAAATTTGTGACTAATGAAAATTTTCTATAGAAACATGTTATTATTGATGAAATTATTTTATAAAAAATTATGACTGATGTAATTTTTTTATGGAAAAATTATAATTGATGAAATTCTTCTTTAAAAAATTATAGCTGATGAAAATTTTCTTTAGAAAAATTAGAATAATGAAAATTTTAATGTATAAAAAATATGACTGATAAAATTTTTGTATGGAAATATTATAATTGATGAAATTTCTTTTATAAAAAAAATGTGATTGATGAAAATTTTCTGTTGAAGAATTATAAGTGATGATTTTGTTTATATAAAATTTATGACTGATAAAAATTTTCTGTAAAAAATTTATGACTGCTGACTTTTTTTATGGAAAAATTAAGGCTGATGAAATTTTTTTACAGAAAAATTGTAACTGATCAATGATAAATTTTTTCCAGCAAAATTATAACTAGTGATTTTTTTTTATAGAAAAACTAGCTGACCCATTGAGAACGAATTTGTGAGATCGCAAAAAAGAAACGCTAACAAATAAGCTCGATGCCCACCGCGACTGTTTTAACGGCGGCAGTAATCGAGTCCATCTTACTTTGGGTCTTTAACTGTTGTTAAAGGCAGTTGGCGGCTGGCAGCGAAATTATGGCGTGTGTGTATTTCTAAAGTAAACAACGCTCAATATTTACGTAAATGCGATACCATACAATACGGCACCCATAAAAATTAAATGCAAAAATTCATTAAATGAGTACACAAAAATTCATTCAAATCGATCCAGTCGTGTAGTTGCAGTGTAGCTGAGGAACCGATACCGACTGCAGCGCCATCTACCCGGCTGGTTTGTGAATGTAAACCATCCAAGCTGGCATCCAAACGCATGCAAAAAAATTTATTCAATGGCATACACACGTACAGTAGAATTATTAAAGAAGATTTATATGGGAGGTACCACGCGTCTTTATCAAATCCCGTCTATATTTGCAGCAGAACTTAAAATATTTCACTCAACTGAAATACCAAATTGTGTTTAAATACCGTTAGCAGGAGCAGAAATATTTGATTCTTAATTTGTGGTTTGTATGGGAGGTACCACACCTCTTTATCTAATTGGACCGAATACAAAGAAATTTATGCAAATCGGTCCAGTCGTTTAGGAGGAGTTCAGTCACAACACACGTACAGTCTATATATATATATAAATGAAGCCCAAAAAAGGTGTCCGTTGGTTGCCAGTGTTTGAAGAGATGCGCCGTCGGATTTTCACCGTACCTTTGTAATGGTCGTTCGCTGGTTTATATCTTTGTTTCATGTGTTTACGCACAATAGTGCGTCCACAGTGCGGTTTGAAACAAGACAAATTTTTCAAAAAAACCAGACAATTTTTTTCCATTAAATACTTCGACTCAATGTTTTGTATCAAATGAAATGTGTGTGGGTGTGATGGCACAGAGTGCGACGGCTCATGTTCATAGCAAGTGGATGTGCAAACAAATAGAGAATTTTGTTTTCCATATTCTGTTGCATTTTGTGTGTGTGTGTGTGTGTAATTTACATGTTCAATTGCAAAATGATCCATCAGCCGAACGTTTTTCAAAGCAATTGTTAGATATTGGGAATGGCGCAATTCCAATTGACCCCACCACAAAAATGATTACGCTTCCAGATAATTTTTGCCACTTTACTTAGTCAAAACAAGTATTGGTCACAAACGTATTTCCCGGTATTGAACAACATTTTAGAAACCATGATAGGTTGGGGGCAAGCTGCAAAAAATGCAGATGTTTCGGATATCAATGTGACAATTTTGAATGACATTCCCGGGGAAACTTTTACCTACAAATCTATTGACTCTGTTACCAATCAAGACGATGTCGTAAATTAATTATCTGGACTGCCGCCTCCACCGCCTACAACTGAAAGTTGGTGTATCAATTATTTTGCTTAGAAATTTCTACCAGCCACGACTTTGCAATGGGACACGTTTAGTAGTCAATAAAGTCACGAAAATGTGATTAAGCAAAAATTTTAAAAGGAAAATATAAGGGCGAGGATGTGCTGATATCACGCACACAAAAAAGAACGCTGTAGAGTAAGAACAAACCACAAATGACATGCAAAGCAGTCACGGGCACGCTACTAGAATTATATATTTAAAGATTATGACATGTTTGTATGGAAAAATTGTGGCTTATGAAAAATTATTACTAATGAAAATTTTCTATAAAAAATTATGATTGGTGAAAAAATTTGTTTATAGAAAAATCGTGATCAATGATAATTTTTTCTAGGAAAATTATGACATGTTTGTATAGAAAAGTTATGGCAGATAACAATTTTCTATAGAAAAATTATGACTGATCAAAATTTTCTAAAAAATATTTGGATTGGTAAAATTTTTTTTATAGAAAAATTATTCATTATGGTATTGTTTTATAGGAAAATTAGGACTGATGAAATTTGTTTGGAGAAAATTATGATAGTTTTTATAGAAAAATTAAGACGGTTGAAGGTTTTCGATAGAAAAGTTATAAATGATGTAAGTGTTTTATAGAAAAATTAGAATTGTTGAACTTTTTTATAAAAGAAATTATGAATGATAAAATTTATTATGGGAAATTTATTACTAATGAAATTGTCTATATAAAAACTATAACTGTGGTAAGTGTTCTATAAAAATCATGATTATTAAAATTTTTTATGGAAAATTTAGGGTTAATGAATTTTTTTTTTTGGATGATATATGACTAATGAAAATTTCCTTTCGAAAAATTATAGTTACTGAAATTTTTTATAAAAAATTTGTGACTGATGGAAATTTTTCTATAGAAAAATTCACTACATTTTTTTATAGGAAAATTATGAGTGATGAAAATTTTTCTACAGTGAAATTAGGTTGTATGATATTTTTTATAGGAAGATAATAACTAATGAACATTTTTCTATAGAGAAATTAGGTTGTATGATATTTTTTTATAGGAAGATTATAACTAACGAACATTTTTCTATAGAGAAATTAGGTTGTATGATATTTTTTTATAGGAAAATTGTGACTGATGAAAATTTTTCTACAGAAAAATTAGGTTGTATGATATTTTTTATAACTGATGAACATTTTTCTATAGAGAAATTAGGTTTTATGATATTTTTTTATAGGAAGATTATAACTGAAAAACAATTTTCTATAGAGAAATTAGGTTTTATGATATTTTTTTGTAGGAAGATTATAACTGAAAAACATTTTTCTATAGAGAAATTAGGTTTAATGATATTTTTTTATAGGAAGATTATTACTAATGAACATTTTTCTATAGAGAAATTAGGTTGTATGATATTTTTTTATAGGAAAATTATGACTGATGAAAATTTTTCTACAGAAAAATTAGGTTGTATGATATTTTTTTATAAATGATGAACATTTTTCTATAGAGAAATTAGGTTTTATGATATTTTTGAATAGAAAAATTATGACTAATTATGACATTTTCTATTGAAAAATTATCAATGATGAAAATTTTTAATATCATCATTGAGTAAAGATAACAAATTATGCTGATGAATAATAAATAATATTCACTTAATGAACTTTGAAATCATTCAATTATAAAGGGTTTCGATTTCCTCCCTTCTTTTTGATTTAGTTTATTTGTTAATTCTGTTGAAAACAAAAACTATTTGAAAACTTTAAATTTAAATGCAAAGTGGAGTGAAAGTTTATAATGGAGAAAATTAAATTAAATAAATACATACATATAAGCAAGACAAGATAAACAAATTTGCACATACTTGTCAGTCAGTTATTGTGCATTAAAAAAAATGGTGATTACAGCCATTAATTGGTACACTTTTAAAAGGTATTTTTTATGGAGGTATAAAACTTTGAAATGGTGTAAAACAAAGATGAAGATTTTTTTTTTAATTGACATAAAATTTACTTTATAATTTAATTTATAATTTAAATATGATTTCTGGCATATGACTGTCAGTCATGGCTGGCTTGAACGTATTCTAATCTGGAGGTCTAATTTTAGATGTGTTTTTCCAACATTTGCGGCCATAAAACATTAATAAGAGGGGAATGTTGTCAATCGTTTTAGGCTTATTGGCGTAGACTAGCGAGTTCACATATTCTCACAAAAAATTGTCTAACAGCGTTAAAGCACACGATCTTGGAGACCAATTCACATGTGCGAAATGTGAAGCTATGAGGTTACCAAATGTTTCCTTCAATAAGTCAATTGTGGCACAAAATGTATGACATGTTGCGATGTCTTGCTGAAATCACAGCTTTTGCATATCATGTTTGTTCAGTTGATGAACGAAAAAGTAAAAAATCACGGCTCGTTTTTAGAGAAGCACGGATCATTTCGGGTTTATCGACATAGACAAGCGACTTCACATATCCTCGCAATAAAATTGTGTAGCAGCATTAAATTATTCGACTTTGGCCAATTCACGTTCCCACCAGTATCGTATTTAAAAAAGTAAGGATCAATGATGATGCCTCCACTAGTCCATAAAGCACACCAAACACTCAGTTTTTCTGAATATAACTAACAATATCTCAACATACACTTAAGAATCATCACTCCAAGTACGCCAGTTTTGTTTATTGCCAACGTATGCATTCAAACAAATTTGAACTTCGTCGCTAAACAAATTTCGAAGTGGTTTAGGGAAAAACGCAAACCAAGACCCCCCGCAACATTTTCCATAAGGCGGATGGACACATGTCCGTATTCTATTCACAATGGCAGATAGACTGATTTAGGTTTTCCCTGTAAGCTCCGCTCTATAGCAGCTATGACTTAATCTGTACGTACTGCACAACATCTTTGTAGACGCGTATTATCATTTAAAGTGAACGTGTTGCGAAAACATTCAATCGTTAATTGAATCAAATGCTCTAATGGACGTTTATGTCGACCGTAAAATGAACGTAGTACGAAATACGTATTGGATGGGAAACAAATTTGAGTTTAGGAAGTAAATTGGCGTAAAATACATACTTTTTTTGACAACTTCTGTTTAATTAATACCAGTGTAAAGTAGAAATATGGGAATTAATAATGGAATATGATGTCGGGCAAATGTCCACCATTAACACATCTGCTATTTTCATAAAATTTTAAGACCCATTTGAAATAAAGCTTTGGTTATCTTGTCCATGCAGCGCCGAATTTCATCTTTAAGACTATCAAAGTATTAACCAGCCGCGTTAAATCACAAAAACGAATAACGAATTAGAATTGGCAAATCAAAAAATTACCCAACCGGGAAGTTGATCACTGATGTGTCAACATTATCCAACTGTAGACATAAAAACTTTGGTTATTATGGATTGATAGCGCAGAGAATTTATGGTGAGAGGGCGTTAGCATTAGGTCACTTTCTTCGAAGCCAAAAGCAATCAAACGTTCGATACAAACAAAATGGTCGGTCAGCTTTAATTATTAAACTTTATAAGCGTAAAAGATTTTTATGCCAAATGGTGCATAAGGTGCCTCTAGTGACGTCCAATTGTTGCAAACATCGACGGGTTAATGTTGCAGGCTTATTCTCAATACTTTACTGTACAGCAGCTATGTTTGCTTGACTGCGATCACTGCGAGCATATAATTGTCAGCTTAGATTTTAGCGACGACAACCAATTTTGTTTTTTTTTTATAGAAAAGAGAAGTGACACGTCAGGCAACACTGCCAATTTAGTCAAGTACCGTGCTACATTCTTTAGGAAAGGAATAGAGAAGAAATGCAACAGGTGGTGAAAGTAGAAGGATAGTTACGGAAATTAACTGTCGTATTAGACAGCTCAGTGAGCAGTGACTATGCCTTCATCACTGAGCAGTCCCACCGACAGTCAATTTTCATTTGTAGTGAAAAAAAAACCAAGGTCTTTGTTGAGAATCGAACCCACAACCCGCAGTCATGTAAGCTAGCACACTACCTACAAGCCTACGTAAGCACTAAACTTTTTGACATTTAATTACGTGATAGACAATTTACTTACTAACTTTAGATTGGTTCATCCTTTCTTTTGAACAGAGCCATGATTTTTAAAATAAATTTGTACAATATGGAAGCGTTGTTCAGTCGTCAGCCAGTCTACTCATGTTGAAATGTCAAATCAAACTAAATGAAAATCACTTGGCGCCAAAAAAAGTGCTGGCAACTTAAAGTTGTATACCTCTATAAAAAACACCCTTGGATATTCCTGGCTTTTTATGAGGATTTTTATACGACAAATTGTTTATAAAAAAAAGTTATGCTTCCAATTCGCGTTGTAGTTTGTGAAAGATAAATTGTAGTTTTGTGGTAGACTTAAATCTGTTCACGTTTCCTTACTAGCCGGGGTTTCGTGATAAGATTTACATCTGCACCTGGCCGTAAGCCTTAATCAGATGGTGGTCAAATCACTGGGAATGAAAAGCAACGTCATTCACGCCCTAGGAAGCCAAGGAGTAATTCTAGCAACAGGCCTTTCCTAGTTGCTATTTCAGCAGTTCCAAAGCAGGGTTGCGCACCACTACTCCTTGCTGAAGAGCTGGAGACTATCCTACTCCTGATCCAGAACACATGACTAGCATGCTCACTGGATCCGGATGATTCACCCGTTGGTGTTATTAAAGGCGAGATGATCCTGGCCCACATATAACCAGTTCATGCTGGGGCTGCAAAACCACAACCACCACGATACTCCCGAAGGGCCAACCTCAATAATCAAAGAGACAATTAGCGGAACTCTGGGGCTTACTGATTCCCGTGGAAATAACGTGGAGCTTCCAGTTGACACCCTGCTTGCCTTCAGGGTACTTGGCTCCCTTATACCCCCAGCAGCACAGGTCTAGATGGTCAAGTATTCCATAAAGACCGATAAATGTGCCCCTGGGGGGGAAACTAGCCGGGGTTGGTGACATTTTTTATTTAAATTATCTTAAATTCAGGTAATACAAATTTAAAAAGAAAAAAAGAAATAAACTATGCCCATCCACACGACATTAAGGATGATGTGCTAGCGTAGCTCCTACATAAGTGGGATCGTAAAAGCTATTGGCGAAAAAAGGTCTCCCATTGTACAACGTACGCACCACCGACAGTAGTTGACCCACTCGACTGGGCAACGAGAACTTTAACGGCGTATGCACTCTCTCTCTTCCTCTCCACATATTTTAACCGGCCAGTGTCGAACGATCTGTCCAAGAACCACGCAGAACAACTTGTGAAAAATGGAGCCTTCAGTGCGTATACTTCCGCTTAGTGTGGAGACGGTCACACCTACCTTCAAGCTTCTCGGAGTACCCTAGTTGATTTAGGTTAAATCCTATGTTTAGGTCTTTCTTTTTAAGGATGACATTTCTCTGGCATCCACCTTGAAACATTCATATTTGAAATCCATCTACATGAAAAATGTGCTAAAAAAAAGCCAGATTAAATAATTTGTAAACTTCATGTTCTCTACCTCTATAAAAAGCACCAATTGTTTTATGAAATTTGTTAATTCATGTAATAGACGAAACGTCTAAAGATAGGCACAGAGCAACTGACTGGCAAAGATTTAAAATGAAGATTTTTGCATAACTGCTGCTTTTTTCTCTCTTCAGAAAATATTTGCTCCAGTTTATTTCTTCTTTTTTTTCGCCTAAAATTTTCTTCTCTGCATGTTGCCTGACAGATAAACAGATAACCAAACGTGATTTGAAAATATTTTTCCTACATGATAAAGTAAAAATCGTGATGAAATATAAAAACAAAATAACTATTAGTTGAATTTATTAAAAATTTAACTAAAACCCGGAAAAATTGTTTTTCTATTAAAACTTTGTAAATTATTTCTATAAGAATATCATAAAATATTTATATTTAAGGGAATTAAGCACAATTAATTCAGATTAAATTAAACACTATTTTAAGTATTAAAATTTTTTATAATCATTTTTAGTACTTTCGGTTATTTACTGTTCAAAGGATCTACACTCTCGTTCGTTTGATTAGATGCGCATAAAATTTTCAACTTTATTTACCGGAAAAATAGTTAAATATCGGGTTTTTTAACAAGAAGTTTGTTTTTTACCATCGCAAATCGCACTAAAATAATTAAAATCCACTATGAAAATGTTGGTTCCGTTAAAGTTATATTTCGTAAAATTCGTGATATTTTCGGACAACATAATCGTCCTTCTGCGACCTCTATTAAGAATTCGCTCATTAAATTTGAGTCGACAGTCTCGATATAAAATGTGCGAACACCAACGCCCGTTCGACCGGGTCTTTCAACCGAAAACATCGCAGCCGTGAGGCACAGTGTTGAAGCAGATCCAAAGTTGTAAATTTTTCGACGTTCTCAACAATTAGGGTCATCCAAAAACTCCACAAAATATTTTTTCATATAAACTTATTTTTATTAATTATTAGGTCAAATACAACAAAAATAAATTTTTGGCAAAAACAAATTCTTGCCGATTTTATGTCTGAACACAGCAATTTGGCAAAAGGAGTTCTACCAAATACATGTCAAGGAAAGGTTACGGCTAAGAGACTTTGGGAACGAACGCAACTGATGAACAAATTTTGGAAGTAGCAGACATTGATGTTGCTGTAGCTGGTTTAAAGGAGGTCCAGAAAGTTGGATCCCAAAACCAGCAACACAAACAAATACATGACAACAGCATAGATCAGTCTCAAGTATGTGATGACTTAATCATACAATTAATGGATGTAGTTGAGGAAGAAGAAACACCAAAAAAGAATGTATTAGTTTGCCAAAACTCTTCATCCCCCGGATTTACATAATTGTGTTAACATCACAGAGCTCTGTATTCAGTTCATATTTTATACTTTTTGACAAATTATACTTACTTACTATATTGATTTGCTGTATTTAAGAAAAGATAACGATAACACATTTCTATGTATTTTATTTCTATTAGTTGTTTAACTTTTATTTATTGTCCTTTTTTGAGGAACCGTCACAGTGCGAGTAAAAATATCTGGTAATAAATTTAACTCAAAATAACTTAAACTTAAGCATAGTGTAACTGTGATATTTACAATAACTCAGAAAATTTTATTCTTTTTATTAATGATCTTAGCTTTCACTGAAAAATTAAAGAAATAATTTGAAAATACTTGGTAGTTAGAAATGAACAAAATTCATATTTATGAACACTAAATTTCACTTAAAAACTAAAATCTATTTCACAATATCCAGCTTTCATATACGTTGTAATGACATTTAAGTGCATATGTAATTAGTTATTTTATATTCACAGTACAAAAAAGAAGAAGAATCATTTGGATTAGCAGAAATTTGTTAGACGCGATTAATATTGATAATTTTTTAAATATTAATAACACCTTTGAAAAGACTATTAAATAACATAAAATTTATAGAAAAATGGTATATGGGAATTTAATTGCACAAAAAAATGCATTTGCATTATAAAACTGTGATTTAAGCACCTAAAATTGCTTATGAAAATAACTGTTAACGCGTGCACGGTCTACTCCGCTACATAATTGATTGATTTTTTGTAACAACACACGAGACAACTACATACATACATATTATATAGTGCACTTGGAAAATTTACGTATATATTGAGGTGAAGATGATGATCATGATGTTGATAAATAAGCAATAATTACTAAATACTAAAGTATTACTAAATGTATATAATGGAATATAAAGCATTAAATGGGAAAAAGTTATATACATAAAAATGATAAAACGGTGAATTGTGCAAGTTACGAAGTGATAATATTTAGTTTTTAGTGTTTTTGCTTATTGGGAAACAGACGTATTAAAAGATAACAAATATTTTATTAAAAAAAACTTCATGACGGATTCGAGCAAAAAACATTTCGATAGCCTATTTTTGGAGAGTATAGAGGTGGCCGAAGCCAATGAAATCAGAAAACATATTGAGGTTCGTGAATTGGAGATTGTGCATGAGGTCGGTAGTAATTACGGAAAAAACGACATAAAAGTGTCTGAGGGGGGTGTAGCTAAATTAACATTTGGATTTCTAGACGATATGCAAGGTGGTGACAGTAGCTTAGAGCCAGGTGAGGTTAAAACGCCTCCGCCCGGCTCGAGTCCATCTATGCTAAAGGAGCCAACACCTTCAGCATTGAGTGTGGACAAACCACAACCACCATTCAAACAATTGGCAAAAGCTTTAAAAACCGTATCACAGTTAGAGGCAGAAGCGTGTGAAGAAAAAGTACGTGCAATATTAGAATTAGATGCAAAGCGACGGAAGGAAGACGTGGAAAAGCGTAAATTGGAAGCTGAAAAGCGGCGACAGTTAGGAGAAACTGATTTAGAATTAGAAAGTAAGCGTAAGGCTAAAGAGGAACGTAAACAATTAAAGAAATTAAAAAAGGGTAATTTTCGTTGGACTTAACAAACAAATATTTTTATTATTTTGCTTTTTGTTTTTCAGCGAAAAAGGCAGCAGAAATTGCTTTAATTATCCTTGACGAGAATGATAAAGATGAGTCACAACACAAAAAACGTAAAGTTAAAAAATCCTCCGAGTCCGAAGAAAGCGAAGGTTTATGCTCTTCAGGTGCAGATGATGGCGCTGTTACTACTACAGCCGAAAAACATAGTTCCATATTAAATTCAGCTGTTGCTATACCTTCTTTACCGCCACTACGTTATCCTCCACACTTACCGCCCCATCTTTTACCAGATGCATTTATGGGTGGCTTCCGTGCTCTTAATCCTTTTATGCGTGGGCCTCGTCCGGATTTTTCTCACGTACGTGGTGGTTTTATGCCGCGCGGCCGTGGAGGTTTACGTGGTCGTTTGCCTTTTCCAGGCTTCAGACCACCTTTCTTTCCTAACAGTGCTGTTGGTGGTGGGCAACTAAAATTTAATGCTTCTCTTGGTCCGCATGCCATACAACAACAGCGTCAACATCATACACCACCACCAAATCGCGGTCATTCACCGATACTGCCTCCGTCATCGGATTTACAGTAAGTAAAGATATCATTTCTAAAGCTTTTTAATATTAAATTTATATTGGTTGGACAAATTTGAGATTAAAAAGATTAAATGATTAAATATCAAGATGTGAACTTCCGATATTTGACGTTTCGTTAAGAGCTGGAAAATTTTAAGCATGGATTGTTACACTCTTGAGCGAAGTATTTTTATTGTGAAAGTTTATTATCAAATTGATGAAAATTTCACTGTAACAAAATTCGAGTAGCTTTTCATCGTAATCAGGCTCCTTCTGAGACCGCTGTGCGTTATTGAATCGCTAAGTTCGAGGGATGCAAGCATAGCCGGTGAATAGCAAAGTACTGAGAATGAGCCTGGATTATTAGCTGGTCGATGTTCGCAACAATCGAGAATCACTAGAGGCACTTTGCGCAACATTTTACATAAAAAGCTTTAACTTTACGTTTATAAAGTTTAACTCGTTCCAGAAATATAGGCCACCGTACATTGTTTACGTGGAACGTTTGTGAATTGACTGTTTGAAACACTGAACGAAAACAACGTATTTTTCAGCAAAACCATTTTTATGAGGCTCATTTTCAATTAGGCGGTTATGTAAATGAGCAAAATTGTCCCAAGTGGAGCCTTCTAAATCCACAAACAATCCTCGATCTAAAGAAACTGACCGTATGGTGCGGTTTGTCGTCAGGATGCAATATCCGGCCTTATTTTTTCGAAGGTAAACAAAGAAACTCGTCACAGTGAATTCTCTGCGCTACCAAACCATGACAAGTAATTTTTTGAGGCCACAATTGGCTAATGTTGACATCGGTGACATTAATTTGAGCGAGACGGCGCCATAAGCGCTGTCACACATAAAATATATTTATTGCATGAAAATTTCGCGCAAATTCTCGATTTGGCGATGTCAGTTAGCCGCCTCGTTCTTGTGTTTTATCATCCCTAGATTATTTTCTCAGCGGTCATCTTAAAGGCTGGGTTTATGTGAACAACTCGCAAACAACTGACACTCTGAAAGCAGAAACTCGGTGCTGCATTAATGAGATAAACAAAGTTTTATAACAGTCACCACTTTATCCCCCGAAAGACCTTACTAATAACCGGTACAGGATCGTGGGTCTGTGGCCTACCGATTCAAATGGTACCAGTTGGTAAGTCACTGGACGGGCGTCGGGGGGTTAAATTCTCCCAGCCTCAGCTCCTGCTAGTCTATTGGACTGGTGACGATTTACCAGAAGCTAAATGTAAAGGTGGGAATTCTGATTGTCCTCCGGGAAAGGAGGGTATCAATAAATATCAATAAAGCTTTTTAATCTCATAATCAAATTTGCCTTAACTGATCCGCCGACTATAATGTTCGAAAATGATTTAAATATAAAAATATTTCTTGACTCAATTATTCGAATGGTTAAATAAAACTGCTTTTCCTTAAACTTTTTCTTTTTGAAAACAAATTATTGTCAATAATTTAAGTTAACGATAAGAAAAAGAAATGTCTTTCTTCTTTTGTGATTTCTAATATAAACATTTTTGACTATTTTCCTTAACAAATTAATCTCTTTAATGGCCAACAGATGGACAAAATGTAAGCCGTCATTATCGTATGCATTTAAAATCAACAATCAAGAAACACTCCAAACCCATCCCGACATTAAATCACAGAAACAAAGTATAGCACAAGCGGAAGAAGATTGGGATGAGGATAATTCAGAGGCAGGTGAACAACAACAGCAAGGAGATCAGCAAAAAATTCAACATGAACAAATACGTAAAAAGGATAAAAAGCACAAGTCCGTTACAAAAGAAAAGAAAAAGTATAAAAAGCAAAATGAAAAAGATAAAAAAAAATCCAAAAGAAATCGCTTAGCACTGCAGACATCAACAATAACTTCGATAAAACAAAAGAAGAAATCTAATAAATCCAGCAGAAGAAAGATTGAAAAAATACGTAAATCGTATAATTTATCGAATAGAGCGACACCTACGCAGCAGCAACAACATCAGCAATCTTCTGAAGAGACGGAAACACAGGAAATTTTACAAAACAAACGAAACGATCAAATTGATCAGGAGCTAAATAAGAGTGGAACTGAAAAAATGCCTGATGATGAAGAAATACGCAATAAAGTGGAAAATATTAAAAGAGAAAAAATTGAAATAACAAAACTCAAAATTGAGGACTTAAAACTTAAAGTTAAGCCATTAATAATCGTAAAGACGGAACCACAGGAAAAAGAAAATGAGAAAAATAACAAAAATCAACAAATAACAAAAAACGAAGCAAAAAAAGCATTCGATATACTCGTGGAATCTTCTCCCCTACCAAATTCTTCTGCAGTTGAAGTTAAACTTAACGAAAATCTTTTAGATGAGGATACTGCAGCATTGGGTAGTGTTACACCACCTTTACCGCCATTAACCGAACACAAAGGAAAAAGATTTTCCTCTTTACAAAATGCCTTAGAAATTCAAAAACGTATAGACAAGTTACTGCAACAGGACGATATCAAATTAGAAGCCATTGAAGCGGCTAAAGATCTGTTAATGAAAAAAACCCAAAAGTATCAAAGCGCTAAAGAAAAATTAGTACCGGAACAAGAATTGAATAAAGCCAGTGAACAGAAATCAAGCGAAGATGCAAAACCAGCCAGTCATAACGAAAAAAGCTCATCCTCAAGGGAAAAGCCAAAAGCCTACAAAGTTAAAGAATCAAGTAGAAAATACAAAGATGATGATAAAGAAAAAGAGAAATACCGGAATTCATTAAAACGTAAAGAAGATAAAGATTCGCAATTTACTGATAGAAAATCATCTTCTAAATCAACAGATAAATCAAAAGAGGTTCACAAAAATGACAAAAAAACTACAAACTATGAAAATAATAGAGATAAATCGCGTAACTCTGAGAAGGATGATGAGAAAGATAAATCAAAGAAAGGAATTACGAAAACTGCGTATCGTAATCCTTTTAAAAGATCCATATCAAGAGATAAATTTTTTGGTAAAATTGATTCTCGCCGTACAAGTACAAGAACAAAAAGTCGTGAACGCGATATTTCTACCAAGCGTCGTCTTTCTAACGATCGAAAGCGAGGCGATTCTTCCGGTTACAGTTCGACAAGAGTTTCATCAAAGCGACGTTTTAGTGGTAGTAGTGCGAATTCAACATTATTTAATCGTTCAAAATCAGGCGATCGTGATGGAAAGGGCTCGTTAGTAGATGCATCTAGCACAAAGGACAAAGATTGTAAAGACCGAAAAAGAGAAAAAACTCCCGAATCAAGGCAAAAGCGTAAGCACTCTACATCGCCGAAACGCAAAAGTGAAAAAGTGAAAGAGACTTCTGTCAAAAACCGGCAAAGTGACAAGGAACCAAAAGTAGAGTTAAAATCAGTTACACCGACTCCAAAATTGATTAAGATTGACAATAGGCCTCATGAAAATACACAACCCAAGGATAATAAAAAATTAAAAACTCCTGTTAAAGCCGTTGCAAAAAAGAGACCACTTTCATTTACACAAACTGAATTTTTGTTTCCCGAAGAAGGCAATCAAGATGATTTTATTTTGGGTGATGACGAAGAAACTAACGATACTTTTAAAAATTTTAAATCACCAAGCGATAAAGAAGATAGTCCAGATACAGATGATTACATGGATAACTGGGAAAACGATGAAGATGTTGATCTTGATATGAACTCTAATATGCCTACAGATGTCTCTACACCACAAAAATCATTCACACTCCTCACAGAAGAAGATTCATTTGTATCACGTTTTGCTAATCCCAGCCCACCCAAAGAATTATTAGCGATACAGGATGAGACAAAAACAGAAGCTAATGACGATCTAAAAAACGATGTCACACAACGTCTTACGCCTCCATTAAATTTGCTTAAGAAATTGCCAATGTCTTCAGAGCCGAGGGACACGCAAAAACAAGAAAATTATTCGCCCACAAAACAACCCGAAGAGGCAAAAAAACCAGAATTATTTGGAATGCAGGAATTATATGATCAGTTTATAAAAAGTGTAGAAGCCTCAGGTGTCAGCATGAAAACTGAAAATAAGGAAGAAAATAAAGAATTGGAAAAATCGCATCAAAAAACATCCGATAATTTAAAGGAAGTTGTCAATGAAACTCAAAATCAATGTGAAGATCCTCTGTCCACATCATCTACTTCTACGTCATCCTCAAACTCCTCCACTTCTTCGTCTTCTTCAGAATCAAATTCATCGTCGAATTCATCAAGCTCGTCATCAGATTCATCATCGGAGGACGACAGTAACGATGGTGAAGATTTTGCAATAAAGCAGTCATCGAAAAAAATTAAAGCTGAACAATCTTTGAGTCCCAAAGGATGTTTAATTTCAGAAAAAACATCATCTAATAGTACTGAAAATATTGCTACGAAATCCACCAACACTCCTGCAGTGGAAATTGCCGAAAGAGAGCCTAAAACACCGTCTCCTTTGCCATTACAAAAGAGTTTACTTAATTGTAAAACACCGACCACACCATCATCCCAAGGCAAAACAACTCCTAGATCAGATGTATCCAAAGATTTCAAAAAGCTTAAAAGTCTGGAGGCAAATTTGTCACGAATACAATTGATGAGAGCCAACTACGATTCCAACGATGAAATCAGTGAGGAATTGCAAAAAATGGAATTGTTATTCTTACAAGAAAAGAAAATTATACTCCAGAAGTATGCCAAAAATACTCAAACTGTAAAAACGGTCACTGTTGCCACAACATCTGAGTTTGTACCGGCATTGCCTTCCAATGAATTTGGCATACCTCCGCCTCCACCACCACCTGAAGAACCCAATAAAATTTTCGATGCTAACCGTGAAGCCATTAAGTTAACAATATCTCCCTTAAAACTATCTTCCAAACCGGCCATATTTAATTTGTCGCTAAATGAGGAAACCGAGAAGAAGGTGACGGATGATAAAGATGAAATTGATTTTACGGATAAACTTGTCAAACCAGCCAAAGAGGTGGCAATTGTTAAACCAATGATGGAAACTAAAGAATCGAAAGAATCAAGAACTAGAGATTCTCATCGACATCGGCGATCACCAGGGTATGGCGGCAGTCGTGAAAGGCATAGATCGCCAAGTTATTATAGGGATCGAAATCGCAGATCTAGCTCAAGGAATCGCTTTAGTCCTCAGCGTAGAGGTCGAGGCAGATCATTATCGATAAGCCCACCACGCAGAGGTTTTAGTACACGTCATGGAACACCTCCTCGTAGAGTTGCACCAAGTGGTAGATTCCGTTCTGTTAATAGAAGATCACGTTCTCGAAGTCGCAGTCCTTTGCGACTGTTTGGTAATAGGCGGGGTAAAGAAACGAGTCCTTTTCGCAGAAAACGTGGCCAGCTACAAGATCTACAAAGTCAAAGCAAAAAATTTGGGCGACATAAGAATTCACGTTCCAGATCCCCACAAACTAGACCCCGATCACCTAGAACTCCACCACCAAGAAGACGTTCCTACAGCCAAGATCCATATTCAAGATCGCCACTGCCATTTAAACCACCTTCGCCACCAATGCGGCGCAGTTTATCGCCAATGGATTCCCCTGGCCCTGCAGCAAGACGCTCAAGATCTCCACCCTCACCACGCAGACCAAGATCTCCACGCTCTCCACGTTCTTCTCGATCACCACGCTCTCCTAGATCGACACGTTCGCCAAGATCACCTCGTTCCCCTATTTCTCCCAGATCTCCACTTTCACCCAGATCACCGAGATCTCCTGATTCTCCGCCTTCTCATAGATACGATGATCATAGATATAGACGCGACAACAGTTTTGAAAGGCAGTCATCCATCTCACCACACACCCAATACTATACTCCGGATTCCTTGGCAGCGGCGGTACCTACACAAGCATCGTCTTATTACTACAATGTTTCTCCAAATCGCATATCACTCGATGCACGTATAAATATTGTTCTGAATACACCTAGCGGGGGAACAGATACCCCTCCTGTCAGTTATGAAGGCTACACAAACTATGCTCAATATGGTGGCGCGGCTTATATGTCAATACCACCACAACCGATGGCAAATCCGCCTAATAGTATGAGTTACTATCCCAATCCCTACGTTCCCATAATGCCTTCAACACATGAGGGTCACCATTCTATACTGCCGAGCCACGCCACACCCCAATTGCACCATCATCAAGCTCCTGCATTTTCAGCTATACCCACGATTAACAGTGGCATTACCGATACTTCTTCGCCGCTGCCACCACATAATTTTTATTACAATGATTTTCATGTTGCACATCAACCAATTAATCCAGTGCTTAAAGAATTACCAAAAGCACCGGTAGCTGTTCAAAAGGGAAATGTTTTAGAAATTTTACCCTCCAATGTTGAATCTACTCAATCCACTCAAATCGGTAACAAATTGAACAGTTCCCCCGTTCTAGTAGAAACCATTAAAAATCATATAAATAAAATTGCCTCAATCTCTTGGAAAGATGAAGTTAATAATCGGCACGTAAAGTCTGCTGTAATGCGTCTAAATCGCGGAGCTGAAAGTTCAATGAGAAGCATTCTAAAACGTTCTGAAGCACCTGAAAAACAAGAGTAAGTTTAATTAACAATTTATTTTTATTTTTTTAAAATTATTATAAATAATTTAATAAATTTGTTTATACAGGACAACTGAAAAGAAGAAAGTCTACTTTGAAGATGGTATTTATCCTAGTCGTGATAGTGATGATGAAGATCGAAAATTAATTGAATATAAAATAAGAAAAAAAGTATTGCGCCTGCGAAAAAAGCGTGGAATCGATGTGCCAGCCGCTCGAGATTTGTTAGATTCAAAAGTTAAACCGCAAAAGCCGAAAATCGATGCTGCTTTAGAAAAACTGCCACCACCTCCACCACCAAATACGATGCCATCAACAAATTTTGAACAGCCGATCTATTTAAGACCACCAACTCCAGTACCTTTGGTTTATTTCCATTTTGATTCTGTGGTACATTCAATGTATGTTTCACAGTTGGAAAAACCTATACCGCCACGACTGCTTAATCCCAAATGTGTACCACCGGGAGCCGCAACGACATCATCGGCATCAGGAAATGCAGTAGGTGGAGGTTCAACGAGCACTACTGCAAACAGTTCACCAAATCCTAATTTACCTAGTGCTAGTAGCGCAACAAAAAAGGAACTGACATCCTTGGCAGCCTTAAATCGAGTTGGCAGAAATGAAAGTGCAACAAGTTCTCCAAAAACGTTGAGTGATGCCAAGCGAGAAAGTCCAAACTCCCAACAATCGCCTATAACTGTCATAAGCCAACCTAGTGGTATGCACTTTACACCAACTCAAACTTCGCCTCAAATGTCTCCCATGCATGGACCTGTCATACGCCATCCTCCATCTCCAATAGGATTTGTGGGAATGCGTTTGAATAATTTTATGCGTTTACCGCCTTCGCCGTTAGCATTAGCCCGTGCTACTGTACCACCACGCATGCAAGCACCACCGCCGCATATAATAAATTTACCTACAGGAATGATGGGCATAAGACATCATCCGCATTACAATATTCCACCACCGAATTTAATGCCTCCCGTTATGCTACCAGATGCTAACTATAATCCAGTTGCATGTGGCTCTCCTTACGGCCCAATACAAACACCACCACCTCCACCTGGCTTTCAAGGCTACGGTCAACGTCCTAAAAATCCAGGCTTTTTTATGGGTCCAGCTTCTCACGCCATGCAGCATATGCCGCCACCTATTCCGGTTAATTCCCAGGCAAAGGAAAAAGATCATAAGCTACTTCATCAACAGAAACTGCATCATCAGCACCATCATCCCCCACATCCTCAACAACATTCACACCTTCATTTACAGCATCAGCAGCATCATCATATTCCACATAAACCACCACCACCCCTGCCACCACCACCTATTGCAAATAGTGTAGTAGTTGCTAGTCCTCAAGCCATGATTGCACCGTTTAATGTAAAAAAGACTGTAAATTGAATTAAACGAAAATATACACAACTAAACTTTTAAAAGTTTATTATTAAATTAATTCAATTCAATTTTTTTCCTACACAAAAATGCAAAGTGTTTTAAAATTTATTATTTACAGAATCTTTTGTATTTAAAATTATTTCCTAATTATTTTCTTCATTTTCCTTCTTTTAAATAAACTAATAAATTTTAATTTTATTTTTTAATTTAAAGGATTTTCGTATCAAATACACTTTTTAATATTAAACTTCATTTTTAAAACTTATTTTTTTGCACAACCTAATTTAACTTCAAAATTATATTTTTAATGCAATAATTATTTTGGCATTATTTTATGTAATTTATTAATATTTTAGTATCCTTATTTCTTCTCACATAAATAATATTTATAAAACTATTGAAAGTATCTAATTCTGTTACTATTTCGTTTTACTATTTTCTTTTTTAAGGTGAAATTATTTCATTTTTTATTCACAGCTTATTCGTACTTCATGTCGTTTTTTATTTGAAGTTCAATTAAAAATTATTCTTAAACAAAATATAGTGAAACGAAATGTTAGTGTTCATTGAATTTAAATTTAATTATTAATTAGTTTTATATATAGAGTTACCATATTTTATTTAAACATTTTTATGTATTTGAATTTTCAAACTATCATTGTGTGTGTGTGTGTGTGTATATATGTGTAGTAAAAGTACACGCTGATTATGAACACGCTAAAAAAAAGTTTTAAATAGTTTTAAATTTAAATCAAAAATAAGAAACTTGAAAAGAAAAATAAATTAAATTAATTAATTCATTAATTAAAACGTGAGAAAAGGTTTTTTTACAGTGTAAATGCATGAATGTTCATATGGTGAGCAAATGATGTAACGTCGTTATTTATTACATTTGAAGCTGGAGCTGCAGCAGCAGCAGCATCAGTTTGCTTTTTAGACACTGATGAACGACTTGAAGTATCAGTAGTAGAATTAGATTTGCTTGATTGCCTAAAATGAGAAATAAAAATGTTTGATCAGATAGTGTGATTCGTTTTACATCCGCACCTTTCTAATTGTATAATTTGGAACGTCATACATGCGTCCTAGAAAGCCGAAGACATAATTCTAAGCAACAGAACCACCTAGTTGCAACTTTAATGATTCCAGAGCAGGGCTGCAAACCATCACACCTTGCTAAAAAGTTGGAGACTTTCAACTCCTGTCCAGAACACATGTCTAGCATGCTCACTGGACTGGATCATTCACTTTGCGTGTCATTATCAGTGAGATGATCCTGGCCACCATAATAACCGCGAAACCACAACAACCACGTTACTCCCATATAGGGGTCAACCTCAATGATCAGTCAGAGAACTATTAAATGTCTAAAGAGACAAATAATGAACTCTGCGGCTCAATGATCCCTGTGGAAATAAGTGGAGCTTCCAGTTGACTCCCTGCCTGTCTTCAGGGGACTGGGCTCCTTTTTTCCCCCAGTTGCACAGATCTAGATAGCTGTTACGTACTATAAAGATCATAAATGTGCCCCCGGGGGGGAAATGTTTGATTTCTTTAAATGATCCTTCGTAACAGACACAATATAATTAAAAAAAATTAAAATAAATTTTTTAAAAGTACTAGCACCCCCGCCGAACTCCGTTTCGCCACCAGATGGCTTCGTTTTTTGTAACATTTCGTTTGGGGATTAAAAGATAAAGCACATTTTTTTGTTTGTTTTATATTTAAAAGGAAAAATTTTATTTCATTGTGCATTAGTGATGCATTCATTTCAATTACAAAAATTAAGTGGAATTTATTCGAACTCCTCTAAGTAAAAAATGAAAGTGAATCGAAAGTAAATACTGAATGGAAACGTTATACGTGTCCGCAAATTATCCGTTTATTGAAGTGCTCTTTGGAAAACCACATTATTTGTTTTATGGTCTGATGATAACACAAACAAAGCGGATGATTTCCCAACTCGTGAACACGCGACGTATAGCTGCCCATGTGAAAAACAATGATTTTCTAAATTTATCCCGCAAACACTGAGCGATTGGTCTTGCGAACCGGAACTTGCCATCGTTTGAAGTCAAACGGAAGATCAGTCGGAATCATTGGTATTCGAGGAATACATACATTTTCACCTGCGTACTTGCCTCAATCAAATTAGGCATAAGTCTTTTCACCGCAAGTCGAGTACCATTGCAAAGTCGCGGTGGATTCAAATTACGCAATATCATAATAACTGAACCAACTTTGAGTTGCAAGTTATGTGATGGAAATCCTGGTAACTCCAGGATAATTTACTGCATCATCCGTATTTGTTATGGAATCAACGGATTTATATGTCACCAAATCGCCATAGATTTTTGATTGAATGGTGAAATTCAGTGCATGTACAACATCATTATTCTTTGCGGCGAGAATTGCTCGTTTAGTTAACCAAGCATAATTCTGATAATTCTCACTAATGTTTGGGAAAACATTTTCAATAAGAGCTCATTTAGAGTCCACAAATCGGCAAAAGTCGTTGGTAAGAGTAATTAATCTAGCTGTCTCATCAACTGGGACTTTTCCATTTCCAACAGCTAACAATTGTTTGGAAAATTGTGCAGCTCTTTGATCATTTTAAAGTTGAACTCTCATATTAGTGGTTAGCGATAATGTTTTTACATTATTCCACAAAGGTCATGCCTTCAGACAAGCATTCAATCTGCAGGCGTTGCATGGGGAATTATTGACAACGTCTGTGTGAAGTTAAGTGCTTCAAGTGAGATCTTATGTGCCATTGTGCACTCATCCCAAACAATGAGTTTGCATTGCATCAACATTTTTCCATTTGCATGTTGTAGTGTCAATTGTGTTTAAATTGAGTGGCAACTTAAGCGCAGAATGTGCAGTACGACCGCCATCTAGAAGAGTCGCCGCAATTCCAGATGATGCTAACGCCAAAGCTATGTCACATCTTGATTGAATAGTGGCAAAAATCAATGAAATGACAAATGTTTTCCCTGTTCCTAAAGGTGTGTCCAGGAAGAATAGGCCACCAGTGTTATTGTCCACCGCTTGCATAAATGTTTCGCATACTTGTTTTTGCTGTTCATTCAGCAACGGCACATTATTTCGATCGAATTCCTGCAATGTACCAACATTGTATTGCAGCTCTCGATTTAATTTTTGGTTGAATGCATCTTGTATCGATTGATTTGGCGCAATCATTCCTACTTCAATCAGCAGCTTGTTTGCAATAGTCAAGCATTGATCCTCAATCAGAATCAATCCTTCATTGTATATTTCATCGGTTATTTGCATGTCGACCGTGCTTATTTTCGTGTGGGATACTCACACACCACGTACTGATGCCGTTGTAGTACACGCTATATATCAGAGATGGCGCTGTAGGTGAAAAATGTTTTTCCCTGTTTTCCTGCTTTTCTCTTGAAATTGTAAATATACGTTACAATGTCAAGTTTTGTACGGAATATGCCACGCCCATTCTAACAATTCGTTTTTCTAATACATCCACAAAGCAATAATTAGTAAATTCTTAAAATTTAAGTTAAGAAATTTTGATAATTTTTATAGTTTTTTAAACGATCTTTTTTATCTTTAATAAATATCTTTTTTCTTTTTTAAGATCTTTTTTTATATATTTTTTCTTAAAAAAGAAAAAAGGTATTTGTTAAGAAATTTTATTTTACATTTTTGGAAAAGAAATAATTTGAAAAATAAAAATTATAGTCATTTAGATGACTATAATTTTTGGACTCACCTTTTTTCTTCACTTTTTTGGCGTTGTTGTTTTATGGCTATTATGCGCCTTTCCAATTGCTTACGTTCTGTTATTAAGTCTTCTAATTCAAGGTAATTCTGCTTTGCCTGCTCTTTTATTCTGATTACCTCTTTTTTGCCTTCTTGTATGGCGGTAAACTAAAAAACCCAAAATTAAATATATGTACATATATACGTATTTGTGGTACTCAAGGCTTATAATTAAACACCAACCTGTCTATCTAGATAATCTAGAAAACGCTTTTCATGCTTCTCTTGAAATATCATTATACGATAAGAGTTTAAACCTTCTAAATAAGGCTCTGGATGAAATAGTTCCTTGAGATGTGACGGCATTTCATTTCCTAATTTACAGGAACGTGTTCGAAGGTTGCACAAAGGGCATTTAAAAATTTGCGGACCATTTGTCATAGCTTCGCTAATATTTTCTACGCATGTCTCACAGCACACATGATCGCAAGCAAGCAAAAAAAATTTACGAGTTTTGTTCATGTACTGTTCATAGCAAACATTGCAATGAATCCAATGTATATAAGGACGTCGGGAGGCTGTCGTCGATGTGCTTGATTTAGTTTGATTTTGGCCATTTGAAGAAGCCATGGATAGTTTTTACTTATGAAACCTTAATAATATGGCTGTTATAAAATGATACTAAAAGAAACCGTTATTTTTACTATCATTTTCACTTAGCAATTTTTAGAACCCTTTAAGTATAACACTTTAAGGGTTGTCAATTTAAATATTTTAGCTGTTTATACTCTAAAAAGAAGAAGCGTTACCATATAGAAGTGTCATAATAGAATAAGAAGCAGCACAAATATATTAAGTAGACCAATCAATTTTATTTCTACAAACCAACAAAATATTTTTTAAAACAGTTCTACACTTCTATTTGTTTAACATTCATTTTATGAAAAAAAAAATATTAAATACAATTATATACATACATTATAAGAAAGATAATAAATGTTTGTAACAAAAATTGTTAATTTTTATTATTGAAATATAAACGAAGTAGCATTCGTAGAAGACACTAAGCCACGTCAAAATTTGTTATCCAAATAAAAAATTAGAACATAAAATAAATAATTTTTCATTATAGTAAACGTAACGATAGTAATAAACACGTCAAAGCCACTATGGGATTGGCGGTTAAAATTTTTGTAGTGCATTTATTTTTATTGGCCGGCTGTATACGTTATCAAGTTTTGGCTGATGAGCACAATCACAAAGTGAGCATATAACATAACATTAATAAATGAACAAAAAAATATATAAATAGTATATATTTATCTTTACAGTATAATAATGGTGAAGAGGTTGTATTATGGATGAATACCGTGGGTCCTTATCACAATCGCCAGGAGACTTATGCCTATTTTAGTTTACCATTTTGCAGTGGTTCCAAATCCAGTATATCACATTATCATGAAACTTTAAGTGAAGCTTTGCAAGGTGTAGAGTTAGAATTTAGCGGTTATGAAATTGAATTTAATCGTAAGCCATTCTTATAACAATAAAAATAAAGAAGTTTTAAGTTTCATCCATTTCTAATATTGTTAAGGTGACGTTCCAACTACTGTTATATGTATGGTTGATCTGACAGAGGATAAAGTAAAGGCCTTTACCTATGCCGTTATGAATGAATATTGGTATCAAATGTACATTGATGGTTTACCCATATGGGGCAAAGTGGGAGAAAAGGATGAAAAAGATGGCAAATATTATATTTACACCCATAAGAAATTTGATATTGGCCGCAATGGCCAACAAATTGTCGACATCAATTTGACAACAGAGAAAAAGGAGTTGCTGATAGCTGGTTCAAAAATTAAATTTTCTTATGAAGTTAATTGGAAGCCAAGTGTGGTGGAATTTAAGGATCGCTTTGATAAATATTTAGATCCAAATTTCTTTCAGCACCGGGTAAGTTTCAAATGTTATTGTCATGAATTTAAAAAAAAATGTGTTATAACATTTTAACATTATTATGCGTTAAACATACTTGACACGTTCTTATGGAACAAATATTTTGGCGACTGCACAGCTACACGGCTACACTCTGTTGTAGCTGCTGCTAGCTTACATTTATTTGTATGTATTTCTGTTGGCTACAGAAAATAGTATAGTGATGTTAATACATCAAGAGATGTCAAGTAAATGAATCCTTTGAAAAGAAAGGAAAGAAAATCACTAAATGTTTTATTATATTTATAAATCGCTTATTTAAAATATATTAGACATATTCGGCACAGCAGACTATCCTATCGGCTACAATTCGACAAAATAAAATGGCACACATTCTAATCAAAGTTCAAGACATGATTTTGCACGTGGAAGTAGTCCGAAAAAAAAGAACTTTTGCATCTTCCGTTTTATCAATTTGGCTACATTAATAATTTAATAGTCACACGAATTTTTCTATATTTTAACATGATTTTATTTTGGTATACCCTACACAATATCTCGTTTGTGTCTGAAGCAAAGTTGTAAATATTGATAAGGAGAAAAAAAAGCGGAACAAACCTCCTCAAAAAAAGTGCTTCGAGTGCCTTAAAAATAGCAAAACTGAGGACTGATAAATCCACAAATATGCTATTTTTTCTTTATAAACTTTATCTTGCATGAAAATAAAAATTCCGATTCATATTACAATTTCATGTAGTACAATTTCAATTATTGTCAATATTCATCGTCTTTGAAGTTGGCGCTTGTGGTTCTGATGATTTTGTTTTTTTTTCGCAGACTGTTCATATTCATATTCTGGGTCTGCATCATTAACGGAGTTAAACATCATATTTTAAGACCTTCGTGATAAGATTTACATCTTATCTTTATTTTAAGACATACGTGATAAGATTTACATCTGTATTTAGCTGTGTTAGCCATAATCAGATGGTAAATCATACTACTGTGGATGAAATGTAACGTCATCCTTGCCCTAGAAGGTCTTCAGATACGTATATCCTCCGGTCATTCCTAGTTGCATTTTCAAGGGCTCGGTACAGGACAACGCCCCCACTCCTTGCTGAAGAGACTATCCAACTCCTAGTCCAGAACGCACGAAGCTTAATATAATTTAAGAACACGACGGCATTCATACTCACTGGACCTGGACCATTCATTGTGTTCGTTGTGAATGATCCGACCCACACAACTCAAATTTCTTTTTACGAGGGCCTCGAAACACACAGCCACCACGATACTCCCGTAGGGCCGACCTCAAAAATCAGTCAGAGAACAGCTAAATGGCTAAAAAGATAAATAGCTAACTTTGGGGCTTTACTGATTCCCATGGAAATATAGTGGATTGTCCAGTTGGCTCCTGCTAGCCTTGAGGCGGACTGGGCCACCTTTTACTCCCGAAGAGACATGTAATGACGGTGAATTTTCGTCAAAACATAGAAAACTGCCCCGAGGGGGGGATATTCAAGGACATGTTTTCTTCACTGTGTCCACCAATTTAAGGGTCATCTTTAAACTGCATAATTTTAGAACTCCGGCAACAAACCTCCGCAAGCAATGCATCTAATTTTTTGCCCTTGAATCGATTTTCCTTTCATATAATCACCTGGTGAAACCTCTCTTTTTGTTCCTTGTTTGTTCGATTTCTGAGGAATCAAGATGGAAATGCATTTGCTTCGTGACATTTTTACGCTTTAAAAATTCCGAATTTTTTTGTGATAGTCCCATCCTAGACACAATGAAATCCATTAAGATTTGTGCTACCGGTTGTGGAAACTTGTTTTCAATATGGAGTGTCCAGTATTTATCCTTTCAATTAGTCGGATTGTTGAAAACGGTTACAGCTTGCAGACTCGGAGGTTTAGCAGGATCGGTAACAGCAGTGCGTTGTACAGGATGTGTCGCAGTAAAATTAAGAATGTTAACTTTTGTTTTCAATTTTATTTGTGTTCAATCCGTAACCGGAAATTATGAATGCTTAGCACCGGGATTCATAATGTCTAGTTAGATCTTGCATTTGAACTAATGACTCCATAAAAGAAAATTGTACACCTTTTCCACATTAAAACGTTATTGCAACTTTTGTTCGGCGTAAAATTAGCACCACTTAAATCTGTTTCATTAAATAATGACCATACGCTGTTTTAAATTCCCCAGTAAACAAGCTTTATTTTTTATCCTGCTTGACTACAAGCACTTCAATCATTCTATTTAGGCACTTGAATATTGAAATATTTAAATATTTTTCTAGTTTTAAAATGCAATTCACTCTAAACGGACGGGTTGGTTGTTTATTCCGCCGCCAACTTGACAAAACGAATGGTGCAGAAGTTTTTCTTTTTTGGGACTACTTCCACCTGCCATTGTCAGAATTTAGTTCCAAATCAATGAGCTGTGTAAACCAAAAAATTAATAAATAAATAAAATTATTAAATTTCTTTTTACAGATTCATTGGTTTAGCATTTTCAATAGCTTCATGATGGTTATATTCTTAGTGGGTCTAGTATCCATGATTTTAATGCGTACATTACGTAAGGATTATGCACGTTACAGTAAAGATGAGGAAATGGATGATATGGTAAGTTAAAGATGTTAAATATTTTAGAATTTTTTATAACAAAATATTTTTACAACGAAAGGAACGTGATTTGGGTGATGAATATGGTTGGAAACAAGTGCATGGTGATGTTTTTCGTTCACCACCACATTCTTTACTCTTTTCCGCATTAATTGGTGCTGGCTGTCAATTGATATCGGTGGTGTTTTGTGTCATTATATTTGCTATTGTGGGAGAATTATATACAGAGTAAGTTTGATTGATACATTATTATTTTTTTAGAATTTTGTTTTTTATTTAATAATCTTTTTCCAAAAATTATTATATTTCAAGACGAGGTTCAATGCTTTCTACAGCTATTTTCGTTTATGCTGCCACCTCTCCCATCAATGGCTATTTTGGTGGTTCATTATATGCTCGCTTAGGTGGACGCATGTGGATTAGACAAATGCTGGTATCGGCCTTTATGGTACCCTTGTTTGTTTGTGGTACAGCATTTTTTATAAATTTTATAGCCATTGGCTATCATGCCTCAAGAGCTATACCGTTTGGTACTATGGTAGCCGTTACCTGTATATGTTTCTTTGTTATACTGCCTTTAACATTAGTGGGTACAGTCGTTGGTCGCAATTTGGATGGCCAGCCAGATTATCCCTGCCGTGTTAATGCTGTACCCAGACCCATACCCGAAAAGAAATGGTTTATGGAACCAGCAATAATTATACTTCTAGGTGGTATTTTACCATTTGGTTCGATATTCATTGAAATGTAAGAACAAATTTTAAAATTTAATTTTTATTATTGCTCTAAAAATCACAAAATTTCAATTCACTTTTGATTTTAAAAATTGCAATTGTGAAAATCACAAAAGTGCTTTTTTTTGTATGATTTTATATATTCGAAAACACAAGAAAATAGCTGATGGCATTTTCTTATGTATTGAAGATTAATTAGTGTTCTGGTTAAAATATTAAGTGATAGCAAGCAAACTTTTGTTTTCTTTTTGGATGTTAGGATTTGGAGGTAAATTATGCCATTATTGAAAGTTCATATTCTCTATAAAATCTCTGGAATTTTGTTAGTTTATAGAGATAAACGGTATCATCGAATTTTCGATATATCGGCTTGACGAATTTGAGATCAGGAAGTAAATCAGAACAATTCTTATAGACACCCAAACAATTCAATTAGTGAATGACAAATTTACCGGCAGCATACTTTCTCGATTTGGCGATATTAATTGCCCTCATCGTTGTTATGATATAACGTCGCTGGGACTATTCGAAAAAGTGGTTTTACGGGAACAAACCACAAACTCCTTCCCGGAAGCACATTGATATGTTTTGATGCAAATCCGCCGTCATTACATGTGTCAACGGACAAAAAACGGGAGCCTGAAGGCTGGCAGGAAGTCAACTGGAAGCTCAATTTTATTTACACGGGAATCAGTAATCCCCAGAGTTCAGTTAATTGGTTTTTTAGCTTTTTAGCTGTTCTTTGTCTGATTATTAAAGTAGGACCTTTGGGAGTATCGTGGAGGTTGTGGTTTCGCGGTCTTCATGAATTTTGATTAAGGGGCCAGGATCATCTCATCTTTATTGAGAACAATGGTCCGGATCCAGCCACAATGCTTGTCATGTGTTCTGGACCAGGAATTGGATAGTCTCCAGTTCTTCAGCAAGGAGTGGTGGTTGGCCACCCTGCTTCGAAACCTCCGAAATTGCAACTAGGAATAACCTGTTGCTAGAAATTAGTCTTCGGCTTCCTAGGGCGCGGCGCACGCATCATATCGCTTAAGTGGTTTAACCACCGTCGAGTTATGGCATACACACGCTAGGTACCGACGTAAATCATATCACAAACCACAAACATGTGTGCTTACAAAGCTGAAATTCGTTGGTGCGTAGTTCTCGGCATTTAATTGTTTCACAGAAAATTTACTTCCTAACCTTAAATTTGTCCACTCGTTATAAAAATCAATGATAAAAAATCAATGATATTAAGGCCATTCCTTTAATTAATTTAAGGCCAAGTTCAAAATAAAGTTATGGAAAAAATAACCAAGTGATTATAAATCAATCGGCAGCAATTTAGCTGAGCGTTTTAAAATCCTACAGAACACCTTTCTTGTGATTTGAAATCAATTTTAGAAAAAGTGATTTTTAGAACACGCCTAATAGTTATAGTTTATCGAATTGTTTTTATTATTTTATAAATAATTTTGTAAACGCTAGGGTGGCATCATCGCCCGCCAATAGTGTGGCAAAATATGTAAAATTAAAATAAAGTTTTTATATAAAGAGCTCTGGGGTACTTAGAAAATTATTTATGAAACAAAAAATGTTTTTGTAAACAAAATAATGTTTTAAATGATTTTTTAGTAGTTTATTATTAAGCACTAGGTCATTATTTAATAAAAAATTTTTAAAACTTTTTTTTTTATTACTTTAAAATATTTCGCCAAACCATTGGCTGGCATCATCAGGATAAACAAAAAAAAATAAAAAATAAAGTTTTAAAATTTTTTTTTATTAAATAATGACCTAGTGCTTAATAATAAACTACTAAAAAATATTAAAAAGGTCAAATAATTATAATTAATATGTTTTAAATGATTTTTTAATAATTTTTGTTTCTTTTTTGTTTAGGTATTTCATATTTACTTCCTTTTGGGCATATAAAATTTATTATGTTTATGGTTTTATGTTGTTGGTATTTACCATACTCACCATTGTTACAGTGTGTGTGACAATAGTTTGTACATATTTCTTATTAAATGCCGAAGATTATAGATGGCAATGGACTAGTTTTATGTCAGCTGGCTCAACATTTATCTATGTCTACGCTTATTCATTTTATTATTTCTTTTTTAAAACAAAGTAAGTTTTTATTTATGATTTAAATAGATTATTCACTTTTATTTATAATTATTTATTTCCATTTTTTTTCAGAATGTATGGCCTATTTCAGACGGCTTTCTATTTTGGTTATATGGCCTTGTTTAGTGGTGCTTTAGGTATTATATGCGGTACTGTTGGTTATTTAGGCACAAGTGTTTTTGTACGTAAAATCTATTCCAATGTTAAAATAGACTAGAATAAATTTTCTTTAATATTCTTGTACAACAAACAAAACATAAATCAATTTCTGCTCTTAACGTATGAGTTTGGTTTTAGCTTTAAATTATTTGCTTTAAACTCTGCTGCTCCCTCTTTAAAACACAATGCATATATGATTATAATTCTAATATTAGATTAAGCAGTCACTAAAGCCAGAAAATGCATATATTTATATATATATATTTCTTTTAATGCATTATATTTATTTATAATTTATTTTTAATTTTTCTGCTGCTTTTTTTTTTGTTCTTTAGCGAGCTTGGCTACCGAAACGAATAATGGCAACGTCATAAGTGCCGATTATTTGTTTCGTTTTATTTGGTTATTGTAATAACAGTGTAACTTTAAATTGAAGAAAGATGAATTATTTGTTGTTTTTCATTACATGTATTTTACATTGGGATTTCTTTTGTAAAAATATTGTAAAATTTTCAAAAAAGTTTTTTTTTTGCTTAAGTTTTGAAATATTTGACTCTGCCTTCATAAGGTAAATAAATGAAAAAATTTCTTAAACGTTTCCACATTCTAAGACACTCTTTATTGATTGAGTACGTAAACGTAATGACGAATATGCTATCACTAATTTGAAGCCAAATTTAAGGTTAGGAAGTAATTTGGTTGAAAATGCCCATTTTTTCCTTGACAACTTTAGTTTTATTGATACCAACGTAAACTAGAAATATGGGAATTAATAATGGAGTATAATGTCGGGCAAATGTCAACTTCCAGCACGTCGATACACTGTAGCTCTTTTTGAAACACATTTCGCAACAAAGCCACGATTATTTCGTTAATGCAGCGCCGAATTTTATCTTTCAGATTGTCAGTCATTTGTGGATTGTTCGCGTAAATCCGTTCCTTCAAATAGCCCCAGAAAAAATATATCAACGGCTTTGCTTATCTCGTCAATACAATGGCCAATTTCATCTTTTAGAGCGTTAGATATTTGTGAGTTGTTCGCGTAAGCTCGATCTTTCAAATGGCTGCCGAAAAAATAATCCAGCAATGTGGAGTCATAGAAACGAGACAGCCAATTGGTATTAGCAAAGGAGACGGCCAAATGGCATCGCCAAATCAAGAATTTATGCGAGCTCTAGCACAAAATTTTAAAACACACTTTGCAAACAAAGCTTGGTCTATCTCGTCAATACAGCTGCAAATGTCTTCCTTCAGAGCGTCAGTTACTTATGGGTTGTTCAAATAACCCGGTCTTTCAAATAGCCCCCGGTTTCGCTTATCTCCGCAATATAGCACCCAGTTTCATCTATCAGGGCGTCAAATGTTTGTGAGTTGTTCACGTAAACCCGATCTTTCAAATGACTGTAGAAAAACTAATCCAACGACGTGGAAGCACAAAAACAAGACGGCTAATTGGTATCGCCAAATCGAGATTTTATGCGAGCTTTAGCACACAATTTTGAAACAGACTTTGCAACAAAGCTTGGCTTATGTCGTCAATGCAGCTACAAATTTCTTCCTTCAGAGCGTCAGTTACTTATGGGTTGTTCAAATAACCCGGTCCTTATCTCCACAATATAGCACCCAATTTCATATTTCAGAGCGTTAAATGTTTATTGAGAAATTATTATACGACCTCTAGCACAAAATTTTGAACCAGATTTTGCAGCAAAGCTTCCTTCAGAGCTTCAGCTACTTGTAGGTTGTTTACATAACCAAATAGCCCCAGAGAGAATAATGAAGCGAGATTAAATCACAAGAACAAGGCAACTATTTTAAGAAAGACAGCGCTATTTTAAGAAATTACACAACCGGGAAGTTTTTTATACAGTAACTAAGTTGTTGGAGGGGCTGTGTGTGTGGGTTGTGGTGAAATCTTGCTGAAACCAAAGTTCTCTGATTATTATCCATATGTGGGCACAAAAAATTGGTTTGGTAGCGCAGAGCGCAGGTAACGGCGTTTCCGTGCTTTTTTTTTCGAAAAAATTAGGAGCCGATGAAACCGCCTGACCACAAACCGCACACAATCACTTTCGTTAGATGTAATAATTTTTCGAGGACCGTTTGTTGAATTTGCGAGCCCCATAGGCGATAATTTTTTGTGTTTGTTTACATAAACGCCTGAAGGAAAGTTGATTTTGTTGAAAAATGCGCTATTTTCGTGCGTTGCTTTCAAATAGTCAACTCATAAACGTTCGGCGCTTACACCGACGGTTTGAAATCTTAAATAATTTGAACTTTATTAAGGTGTAAATGAAAAACCTTATGCAAAATGTTGC
This sequence comes from Trichopoda pennipes, assembly GCA_030448955.1. Classification (NCBI taxonomy): domain Eukaryota; kingdom Metazoa; phylum Arthropoda; class Insecta; order Diptera; family Tachinidae; genus Trichopoda; species Trichopoda pennipes. The sequence goes on along the minus strand of JASKUP010000021.1, from coordinate 3,467,773 downwards.
ATAACTTAAGTAAGCTTAAGTAAAACCTATTTGTGGCCTATTTCTATATTAAGAGTCGTGTTGCTCCTTGGTGACTTCTTCCCAGAATGCCTGCAATTATTTTTGGATTGTTTATGATGTCCACCTCTCCTTTAAGAATATTAAATTTGCCACTATCGCGTATAGTGTTGTTGTTGTTTTTGACTTATGCAATAAAATAAAACTCATTTTAGTACAAAAAAATTTTTTTAAATGATCCATTTTACACTCAGATTTTTTTTTAAATAAAATAATTTTGGAAACGAACTGAACAAAAATCGACATATTCTCTATTCGCCAGTAAATTGTAGATTTACAAAAAATGTAGCGGCAATCGTAATACAGAATAAATAAAATCGTAAAAAATTAAAACGAAACGCAGAATACAGAGACATTTTCAATTCGAATCGAAATTCAGTTTAGGTGTGATTGATATGCTAAAACGTTTTCGAAAAAATATTGTTATTCAGCAATATCTAGTTCTATTTAAATAAATCACTTGCTTAAAAAGCATTTTTAAAAATATGTAAGAAAATTAACTTTTTCTTTTATTTTCGGATGCCTTTTATCACATTCTTCCAAAACGAAACATAGTGAAAGTTATATCAGTAACGCAGCATCAATTGCCAAGTTTACTTGTATTGAAATTTAATAAACAAAAATGTAAAAAATGTTTAATTTACTTCTCATATTTTTAACTTTTAAAATGTGTTAAATTAACTAATAAAAATAAAAATAAAAATTGTTTAGTATTAAATTTTTGTGACCATCATTAATTTGGTTTTGGTATTATTTTATTTTATCACTATGGGGTCTCTTCAGTTATTAAATTTTAATTTAATTTTATTTAAATTTTAGTGTATAAAAATATACAATTAAAATGTAATAAATAAAAAAACCAAATAATATTAATAATAATAATAATAATAATAATAACAATAATAATAATAATAATAAAACAAAATGTTATTAAAGCCACAGAATATAAAAACAATTTTGCTGTAAAAATTTTAAATAAAATGATTAATTTTAGAAAAACAAAATAATATATTTTAAAAATATTTTACAGTTGTCATATTACATACAGTTAACTGCATTCTAAATTCCAGCGGGACTAATTCTGTTAGTCGTAATAAAAATTACTTTCGAATCGAAAACGATTTTCATGATACAACATTTTGTAATTCTGTTACTAGACACAATACGAATCAACTTCATGATTTCGATGATGACTATAGTGAATTCAAGAAAAGTATGGGGCCGGTAAATTTGAGGTTAGGAAGTAAATTGGCTTAAAACAAACACACACACACACACACACACTTTCCTTGACAACTTCAATTTGATTGACACCAATGTTAAGTAAAAATGTAGGAATATGATCTTATACGCCAAATATTCCCCTCCAGAAGGTCGGCAGAGGTCCGCTCTTTGCTTCATTCGTCCTTGCAGCCCCTAATTTCATCTTTCATTGCGTCCCCCACCCGGGGGCACATTTATGGTCTTTATGGTACGTAACAGCTATCTAGATCTGTGCAACTGGGGGTATAAAGGGAGCCCAGTCCCCTGAAGACAGGCAGGGAGTCAACTGGAAACTCTACTTTATTTCCACGGGGATCAGTGAGCCGCAGAGTTCATTATTTGTCTTTTTAGACTTATAATAGTTCTCTGGCTGATCATTGAGGTTGGCCCCTATATGGGAGTAACGTGGAGGTTGTGGTTTTGCGGCCCCATAACAGTATAATGGTTATTATGGTGGCCAGGATCATCTCACTGATAATGACACGCAAAGTGAATGATCCAGTTCAGTGAGCATGCTTGACATGTGTCCTGGACAGGAGTTGGAAAGTCTCCAACTCTTTAGCAAGGTGTGATGATTTGCAGCCCTGCCCTGGAATCATTAAAGTTGCAACTAGGTGGGTCTGTTGCTTATAATTATGTCTTCGGCTATCTAGGACGCCTGTATGACGTTCCAAAATATACAATAGTGGTTTGTCCACCATCTGATTAAGACTACATAGTCAGGCGCGGATGTAAAACAAATCACACTCTTTCATTGCGTCAATTGATTGAGTGTTGTTTTTATAAAGATGGTTTTTCAAATCGGCCGAGAAAAAATAATCTAGTGCCGAGAACGAGGCGATCAATTAAAATCGCCAAATCGAAAAATTAAGCAACCTGGAAATTTTTGCCAAAATAACTGAATTGTTTGGGTGGTTGTGGCACCGTTTTTCTGAAACCAAAAATTACTGATATCATCATTAGCCAATTCTGGCTATAAAAAAAATGATTGGATAGTACAGAGGATACAGGGTGACGGCGTTTTCTTGCTCATTTTCGTAAAAAATACGGGCAGCTGATGCTGTCTGATCTGAAATTGCAACATACGACCACTTTCTTTAGATGCAATGATTCTTCGAGGGTTGTTTGTGGATTGTGTGAGTCCCGTATCTGCCTTTTTACACAACCGTCTAATTGAAAATTAACCTCCTCATCACTAAATTTTGTTGAAAAATGCGATGTTTTCGTTCAGTTTTTCAAACAGCGAATTCACAAACGTTCGTAGCAGACAATCGGCGGTGGGTTTTAATTCCTATACGAATTGAACTTTATAAGCGTGAAGATGAACAATTTTATGTTAAATGCTACGCAAAGTGGTTCAGGTGATGCCGAATTGCTCCAGACTCGTTCTCAACAATTTTTTTTAAAGAGAAGCAGCACTTCAGGCAACAAAGCCTATTTAGTCAAATACCGTGCTAAATTCTTTAGGACAGGGATAGAGAAGAGACAGGTGGTGAAAGTAAAAGGTGTTTTTTAAGCTAGATAGAATTTTAAATTGTAAAAAGTAACACAAAAAATGAAATTTTGATGAAACATTTTTTTTTTATTTGTTTCAGTATACTCTGACAAATCATCATGAATAGACTCTCGCTTGAACAACGCTACGAAATTATCCAAATTTACTTTGAAAATCAGTCGTCGATTCGCGCAACTTATAGACGACTTCGTCATTTTTATGGCGTACATAATCGTGCATCTGAACAAGCCATTCGTCGAACTGTCGATAGATTTTGTACCACATACTCTCTAGAGGATGCAATAACACCAACACGTCGAAGGAATGTGCGTACTGAAGAGAATATCGCCGCTGTAAACGAAAGTGTGGAAGAAGATCCAAATTTACCAATTCGTCGTCGGTCGCAGGAATTGGGGCTCTGTCCGTCCACTACGTGGAAAATTTTGCGCAAAGATCTCGGCTTACACCCGTATAAGATCTAGCTGGTGCAGGAATTGAAGCCACGAGACCATTATATGCGTCGTTCTTTCGCCGATTGGGCTCTAGAGCAGTTGGCAACTGACCCGTTGTTTTATCGCAAAATTGTGTTCAGCGATGAGGCGCATTTTTGGCTTAACGGGTTTGTTAATAAGCAAAATTGCCACATATGGAGTGAGACCAATCCACAACAGACCCTACAGACTCCATTACATCCAGAAAAATGCACCGTTTGGTGCGGTTTTCACGCTGGTGGCATCATCGGACCTTATTTCTTCAAAAATGCGGCCGGAGCTCGCGTTACGGTCAATGGAGATCGTTACCGCACCATGATCAATGATTTTTTGTTTGAAAATATGGATGACATTGATCCGGACGAGATGTGGTTTCAACAGGATGGCGCTACGTGCCATACAGCGAACGCAACCATCGACTTATTGAAATCAAAATTTGGCGATAAGTTGATTTCGAGAAATGGACCTGTCAATTGGCCTCCAAGGTCGTGCGATTTGACACCACTCGACTATTTCCTGTGGGGCTACGTGAAGTCACTGGTTTATGCTGATAAAGCAGCAACAATCGACGCCTTGGAGGACAGCATTGTTCGTGTTATTCGTGACATACGCCCAGCAGTGCTCGAAAAAGTGGCCCAAAATTGGACGTCCAGAATGCGCTTCGTTAAAAACAGCCGCGGTGCCCATATGCCCGAAATCATTTTCAAATGTTAATGTCACGTATTGATCCTTCGAATAAAAAAGAAATTTTGATTACAATTTAATTTTTTGTGATATTTTTTACAATTTCAAGTTCTATCTATGTCATATAAGACATCACAGTGACCAACCATGTCTTCATCAGTGAGCAGCCCCACCGACAGTCAATTTTTTATTTGTAGTGAAAAAAAACCAAGGGTTTTGTTGGGAATCGAACCCACAACACCCACTGTCTTATAAGCTAGTACAGTACCTACTAGCCTATAGGGGCACCTATAGCTGCTATGTTTTCATCACTACGACTACTACAAGCGTAATGTTGTGGTCTATTGTCAGCAATCATATCGTGAGCCTTAAGTTAACGTTTAAATTACGCACGGTGGTATCAGAAGGAAGCTGATTATGAGAAAAAGTTGCTCGAACTTAATAAGGCGATACAGTGAAACTTTCTCTATTGATGATGATAAATTTCCACAATTAAAATTTTTTGCTCAAGAGTGTAACGTGCGATGCTTACAATTTCTCAACTTGTAGTTAAACAAATGTCGAAAGGATGACAGCTCAATTCTTGACATATAATCATATAACGGAGAATTTACTTCCTAACCTCAAATTTCCCCACCCAATAATGTTGCTAAAAAAAGTATTTGTGATTTTTATTCTTTAAATAAAACATAATTACATTTTTAATATTCTAAAAATCTCTTATTCTATGTTCTTCTATGTTTATTTCTAATGTAAAAATTAATATAATTCTTGTAAAACACTAATGGCTAAATTATAAATTTAATGTGCATTCGGTTGACTAAGGTACAGTTTGGCGTATATGCCATTCTTAGCCAGCAGTTGTGGATGGCTGCCTTGTTCTATAATACGACCACCTTGTATAACACATATCACATCGGCATTTTGCACGGTGGCTAAACGATGAGCAATCACTAGACAGGTACGACCCGAGCACGCTTCATCCAAAGCATTTTGGACAATACGTTCACTTTGCAAATCTAAAGCTGAAGTGGCTTCATCAAGCAACAGGATTTTAGGATTTCGAACTAAAGCACGAGCTATAGCGATACGTTGTTTTTGGCCACCAGAAAGTCGTGTACCTCGAGCACCCAGACACGTTTCATAGCCCGATGGCAAAGCGGAAATAAATTCGTGAGCATTTGCCATTTTTGCAGCAGCTATAACTTCATTCATAGGAACTATACGAGAAGTATCACCATAAGCTATATTCTCAGCAATAGTCTTTTCATATAGCGACGGTTCTTGAGACACAATTCCTATTCTTTTACGTAGGCCCGTTAAGCTCAGGTCACAATGTATATCTTCATGATCAATAAGCTAAAAAAAATTTAAATACAACAATGTTTTGAATATAAAGGAAGAAAATTGCACTTTTGCACTTACGATTGTACCCGTATCTGGATCGTAATATCTTAACAACAGCTGTACACAGGTGGATTTACCGGAACCCGAAGCTCCTACTAAAGCCACTGTTTTACCCTGTAAAACTTCAAGATTAAAACCTTTTAAAACCTTTTGATCCGGACGTGTGGGATAATGGAAATATATGTCCTTAAAGCTAACACCCTCTATGGCATTAGTTTTAGACGGTACCAGGGAATATCTCTTGGAAGCCTTGATATCGGGCGATTTAATTTTTGGCTCACGATCAATTATGCCAAACATACGATCAGCTGATATTAAGGCAGCATTAAACATGGGCGTAAAAGCTAACGATTGCGCCAATATGAACAGGCCATATAACATGGAATTGGAAATTCTGAAAACAAAATATCGTTAGATTTGTTTTTCGAAGATGGACCCTTAAGAGTGGGCAAATTTGAAGTTAGAAAATAAATTGTCTGTCAAATGAATAAATGTCAAAACTTAAGTTGTCATCCTTTATATATTTATTTGGTAAAAAGCTGGGAAATCATAAGCAAGGAGCGTTACATTCTTGAGAAATGAATTTTAATTGTTCTTTTCCCTCGTGATCAGGCTCCTCCTGAGCTGCTCATAGTTTAATCGTTAAATTCGAAACAAAAACAATACGCTCGTGTCCACTGTACAGCAGAGTGTTGAGAATGAGCATGCAACATCAACTTGTCGATGTTCGCAGTAATTGAACATTAATGGAGACACCCTGAACAACATTTTCCATAAAGAACTTCACGCTTTAAAGCTTAACTCATTCAAGAATTAAAGCCGACCGTCCATTGTTTGCGTCCAACGTTTGTGAATTGAAAAACTGAACAAAATCATCTTTAGTGATGAGACTCATTTTCATTTAGGCGCTTTGCAACAAAATTGTCACATATGGGGCTCATAAAATCTACAAATAGTCCAATAATCGGCCGTATATCTTTGAAATTAAGCAAGAAACCCAATAATCGTGAATTCTCTGCGCTACCAAACCGTGATAACCAATTTTTTTGGCCACAATGGGCTAATGTTGATATCAGGGACCTTTCATTTCAGGAAGACGGCGCCATAAGCCCGGTCGCATGATTTTTTTTCGATTTAGCGATATCAATTGCCTACCTCGTTTTTGTGACCTAACGCCGGTATATTATTATCTCTGAAGCCAACCCCCCGGGGGCACATATATATGGTCTTTATAGAACTTCGACTATCTAGACACAGTGCAACTGGGGGAAAAAGAGAGCCCAGTCCCCTGAAGTCAACAGAGGTACAACTCGAAACTCCACTTTATTTCCACGGGAGTCAGTAAGCTCGCAGAGTTCCATTAGTTGTCTCTTTAGAGATTTAACTGTTTTTGGTTAATTATTGAGGTTGGCCCCTATATGGGAGTATCGTGGTGGTTGTGGTTTCGCGACTCCATATCAGTCTATGGTTCCATGGTAGCCGGGTTCATTTCACCTTTAATAACACCTACCTGGTGAAATGTTCCCAAATCCAGTGAGCATGTTAGACATGTGTTCTAGACAGGAGTTGGAAAGTCTCCAACTCTTAAGCAAGGAGTGAAGATTTGCAGCCCTGCTCTGGAATCATCGAAGCTGCAACTAGAAAGTTCTGTTGCATAGAATTATAGCTTCGGCTTCCTAGGAAGAGCATGACGTTCCAAATTATGCAGTGGTTAGATCCACCATCTGATTAAGGCTTCATGGCCAGGCGCGGATGTAAATCGAATCACACGTTGTCTCTGAGGCCATTCCCCCGGGGGCACATGATAGTCTTTATGGATCCTACAACAACCATCTAGACTTGTGTCTTGCAGGGTAAAAGGGAGCCCAGTCCCCTTCAAGGCTAGTAGGAGTCAACTGGACAATACACTATATTTCCACGGGAATCAGTGAGCCCCGGAGTTCCGCTATTTGTCTCTTTAGGCATTTAGCTGTGCTCTGTCTGATTATTGAGGTAGGCTCTTGGGGAGTATCGTGGTGGCTGTGTGTTTCGAGGCCCTGGTTTGAGTTTGTGGGTCGGATCATTCACAATGAACACAATTAATGATCCAGGTCCAGTGAGTATGTATGCCATCGTGTTATTAATTATATTAAGCTTCATGCGTTCTGGACCAGGAGTTGGATAGTCTCCAACTCTTTAGCAAGGAGTGAAGGCTGCGACCTACTCCGGGCTTTCGAAATTGCAACTAGGAGTGAACGGAGGATATACGTATCCGAAGGCCTTCTAGGGCGAGGATTACCATCCACAGTGGTAACGGCCACCATCTGATTAAGGCCCATGGCCAGGTGCAGATGTAAACCTTATCACGTCATGACTCTGAAGCCAGGTTTTCATGAATAATCCACAAACAACTAAGTCTCTAGAAGATGAAACTCGGCGTTACATTGGCGATCTAATCGAAGCTTTGTTGCAAAATGTGCTTCAAATTTAGACTTGAACATTTACGCAACATTATGTTATCACGATGGTGTTTCAAACCACTTTACTTTCTAACCTCAAATATGCCCACCCATTTTACATCAGACACATACTTCATGATATTTTCAAAATCAATTCTACCATCGGCACACATGTAACCGCCATAGGTCAAGGTAATGGCATAACCAATAAACATTATTGACATTCCTAATGAATTAATTATGCCGCGGAAACGTAACTTTTTCTTAATTTCACTGCGATATTTTTCCACTTCACTGTCATAGACCCTAATGAGTTCTTCCTCACGGCATAAACCAGCTACTGTACGTATTTGCGCTATAGTTTCGGTAGCTATACGACTGGTTTCCTCTAAAATTTCCTTTTCCTTAATCGCACTTTTGTTGGTGTATCTTAAAAGAGAAGTAAAAAGATGAGTTTCCAATTAAAGTTTTAATTGAAGGACAAATATATTTCAATACTAACTTGGCTTCAAAAACAACTGAAGCGATCATAAAAGGAGCGGTGGTTAAACAGACTAACGCCAATTCCCAGGAATAATAAAAAGCAATGGAAAAACTGCACACAAAATTAGAAAACGCTTGTAGAATGTTACTTAAAGGAAATCCAATGGCACCCTGAACACCTGAAGCGTCACCCGCTAAACGAGCCGAAAGGCCACCAACACTATTTTCCTTGAGATCAAACCAGCCCATATCCTGGCTCAAGATTGATTTAAATGTTATAGATCTGTAAAAAATTTAAAATTTACAATAGTTTTCGCAAAAAATCTCCTTAAACCAGCCACCTCATTCTGGTGGTTAGCCAAACACCAGCCAAATTAAAGAAATATGTTTGTGACAAACAGGCTATACCCGCTATAATGCCCACAACTACAGCTATTATAGCCGATCGGCCTGTATTCGCCAAAACGATAGCAGGATCTTCATTATTTAGAGAACCAAACAATTCAGCAAATACAAAAGCAAATGCTGGCTGAGCGCAACCATACAAGAGAGCACAGAGCGTGGCAATAATTAAGAAACCCCATTCGGGTCTAGCCCATTGTAAGACACGCCAAAATGTTTTCATATACTGAGTATTTGAACATTCTTCAGCAATATCCTTTTCACAAGGATCCGTAAAAGCTCGTGCAGCAAAAGCTTGTAAAATATTTTTATCCAGTGAAGCCTCCGAGAAACGAGGACCATATGTTTGAGCATTTATGCGATTTTTTTCACTCGTAAAGTCCTTCTCTTTTTCCATTATTTCTACACCATTTTGATAATTGCCGTCATTTTCATTGGCACCATCTAAGAGACCTTCATATTCGTGAGCCGTTACCATATCATAATAACGTCCTCTTTCCTTCATTAAACTCTCGTGATTACCCTCCTCTATAACTTTGCCCTTGTCGATGAAAATTATACGATCAGCATGACAAATAGCCGATAAGCGATGAGAAACAACTAAAGTTGTACGTCCTTTGCTGGCCTTATTCAAAGCTGCCTGTACGAGTTTTTCAGAATGATAATCTAAGGCTGATGTGGCCTCATCAAGGAGTAAAATTTTCGGATTACTTATTAATGCACGTGCTATAGCGATACGCTGACGTTGTCCGCCCGATAATTGTACACCTTTTTCACTGATCAAGGTGTTGTAACCCTAAAATTAATTTCTGTTATTTAAATACAACTTAAAGTTTGATTGGGCCTATTTAAAGGCTGGGCAAATTTTTAGGTTAGGAAGCGAATTGTCTGTCAAATGGTTTAGTAAAAAGTTGGAAAATTCAAGTATGAAGCGCTACAGTCTAAAGCAAAGAATTTAGTTGTGAAAATCAAATCAAAGTGGTATGACAATTTCACTATATCACTTCATAAAATTTGAGCAGCTCCGTTTCGTGATCAGGCTGCTTCTAAGACCACTGTATATAATTTGATCACTAGATTCGAGGCACTTGGTATTGTTGCTGATCAGGGTGATGCAAACATAGCTGCTGTACAGCAAAGTGTTCAGAATGAGTCTGGAACATCAACTCGTCGACATACCCAACAATTGGACATAATTAGAGGTACTTTGCGCAACATTTTACATAAAGATCTTCATCTTCACGCTTATAAAGTTTAATTTTTCGAGTTAGCGATGCCAATTGGCCGCTACGTTCTTGTGATTTAATGCCGCTGTATAATTTTCTCTGAGACTATTTGAAAGACCGCGTTTGCATGAAGAACCCATAAACAACTAAGGCTCAGAAAGATGGCGATACACTGTCTAGGTAAGCGAAACTTTGTTGCAATATATATATTGCAAAATTTTGTGAAAAGAGCGGACGTCTGCCGACGTTTTGGAGGTGGCCATTTGCCCGGCATCATAATCTATTATTAATTCCCTTGTTTTTGCTTTGCTTTTGATATTAAATCAATAAAACTAAAAATGCGTTTTAAGTCAATTTACTTCCTAACCTCAATTTATCCCAATCATGAATTTTTTACCTCAGGCAAACTTATTATAAAGTCATGGGCACCACCTGCCTTGGCTGCCTCTTCCACTTCCTGTTGTGTGGCATCCATTTTGCCATGTCTTATATTTTCCTCTGCAAAATAAAAAACAAAAACAAAATATAGAAAAATTCAAAATATCAGAGTTGCATTTCTGACATATGAGTTAACATTGTCATAACTTGCTAATTGTGATATATTTCGTAAGCATAAATATGTGATGAAAATGTTAAAGAAATTTTATTTTTTTTTAAAGCTTACCAATTGTTCCAAAGAATAAAACGGGCTCTTGACCCACTACCGCCATATTTGATCGCAGCCAATTAACGTTGTATTTGCGTATATCTTCACCATCTAGCAGAACTCTACCAAATGTGGGATCATAAAATCTTTGCAACAGTTGTATACAGGTAGACTTGCCCGAAGCCGAATAACCCACCAAAGCAACTGTTTCGCCTTCATTAATTTGAATATTAATTCCTCGCAAAACTATAGAGTCGTTACGAGACGGATAACTGAAAAATACATCTTGAAATTCTATATTGCACGTCAAACCATTATTTTTTATTTTTCCCTCTTTTGATAGGGGATCAATTTTGGAATCGGTTTCCAATACTTCAAAAATAGCTACAGCTGAACCACGTGCCGAAGCAAAGGCTTCTAAAAATGGAGAAGTTCGTGCTATATGATCAGCACCCACAACTATACCACAAATAACCTGTAAAATTTTGTATCATTATTTATAGTTTTGATTTCCGATTTTCTTATAATCATCATACAATCATAAGTATAGCTGGTGTATATTCCTTATCCTCAGGATTTTTATAACGATCATCAATTATTAAATGAGCTCCATACCAGAATGCTGCCGCACTGGATATGAATAACATGGATTTTAATACTGAATCTGCTAAACTCAAAAATATTCCTTTCGATTTGCCCGATTTGCAAGCTGGTACCAGCAGATTGTCATATCTTTCTAGTTCAGACTTTTCACCACCAAAAGCCACCACCGTGCGTATAGAACTAATAACTTCTTCCACAATTGAACCGGCTTTAGCATATGCATTCTGCTCTTGGGCGGTTAGTTGACTTTGATACTAAAAAGGAACAAGAAACATAAAGAAATCTATCTTGAATTTAATTTACTAATTCCAGGATACTATTTCTTTTAAATATGTAATGTAAAATTCTAAAGGGTGTTTTTTATAGAGGTACAGTATTTTGAAATAGAATAGAATAAAGCTGAAATTTTTTAAATTCGCCTGCAATTTAATAACAATCTTCTGGCATTATAATTTCAAAAGACCTCTGGCATTTGACCAACACGGCAGTCTCGTCTGTAATCTGGGGATCCAATTTTCGATGACTTTTTCAAACATTGGTATCCTTCAAGTGTTCAATCTTTTCGGTATTTAAGGCTTTACATATTCCTATAGAATATAATATAGCGGCGTTGAAATTTAAAATTATGCGGATACGGAACTTTACCTTCAATGAATCAATTATCGTACGAGCTATGTAACATATTGCGCCGTTTTATTGAAACCACAGCTCTTGCACACTAAGTTGGTGAACGAAAAAGTCAGATACCATAGCTCTATAGCGATCACCATTGACTGTAACACTCTGATCACCATAGTTTTTAAAGAACTAGGGATCAATAATGCCACCAGCACATAAAGCACATCAAACAGTCAGTTTTTCTGGAGGTAATAATGTCTCAGCATACACTTTTGGATTATCACTATTCCGCAATAATACGGCGAATATTTTCCTCCAAGTGGTTAATCGTTTTTGACTTATCGACGTAGACTAGCGACTTCAGATCCGTGGAGATAAATTATAAAATTTCTGCCACCATAAACTTCAACAAAGCAAACGCGCCGAATAACGGGTGGTTCAACCAAAACGCAGAATGTTAATAGTAAAAAGTTTTCACACAATTATCTTAACACTTTTTAATTGTGATGATAGAAACTATGATAATTATGTGTCAAATACTCGCTATAGTTTAGGTGGCATACCTCCATCTAATGGTCCATATTTTCAATGACTTTGAGTCATAATTCACAAAATTTTGTAACATCATATCTCGTTGTTACAAAGCTTTGCTTATCTCCTCAATCCAGCTGCGAATTTTAACTTTAAGAGCATCAATTGTTTTCGGGTTGTTCAAGTAAATCTGGTTTTTCAAATGGCACTGGATAAAATAATCCAGCGGCGTTAAATTTTAATAACGAGGCGGCAAATTGACATCAGCAAATAGAGAAATTTTGGAACTGAGAAATTGTTCATGCAATAACTAAATTGCTTGTAGAGCTTATGGCGCCGTTTTGCTGAAACTAAAGATTACTGATGCCAATTATGACCACACCAATTGGTGGTAGCACAGGGAATTAACGGTAACGGCATTTCCTTGTTGTTTTTCGAAATAATGTGGGCCGACAAACCTTTTGTTGGATGTAAGATTTCAAAAGACTGCTTGTGGATTTTGTGATCGCTGTATGTGATAATTTTGTTTATTTATATAATCGCCTAATTGAAAATGAGGCTCCTTATAACTAAAGATGATTTTGTTAAAAAATTTGTTGTTTAAGTTCAGTCTTTCAAACAGCCAATTCATTAATGTTCGACACAAACAATAGTCGGCCGGCTTTAAATCTTGAATGTTCCACTCATTTATAAGCCTAAGCGTTTCTCAAAAACCCTCTAGTGATGCCCAATTGTTGCGAACGTTGACAAGCTGATGTTCCCGGCTCATTCTAAACACTTTCCTGTACAGTGGCTAAGTTTGCATCATTAGCATGCGTGATAAGGTTTACACCAGTACCGACCGCGAGGTCATAACCTGGGGATGGCCGAACCACTGTGAATGATTTATAGCGAAGCCGTCGAATATCTTTATCCTCTAGTCACTCTTAGTTGCAAGTTCGAGAGCTGAGAGCAGACTGACACCTCCACACCTTGCTGAAGATTTGGATACTATCCAACTCCTGGTCCAGAACAAATGCAAGCATAATAAAATTTCAGAACACAACTGCAAGCATGCTCACTGGGCCTGGTTTATTCACAATAACTCAAACGAGGGCCGCGAAAACACAACCACCTCGATGCTACCGAAGGGCCAACCTCAATAATCAGTCAAAGAACAGCTAAAAAGCTGAACTCTGTGGATTACTGATTCCCATGGAAATAACGTGGAGTTGTTCAGCTGGCCCCTGCTAGGGAGATGGGACTCGGACTCCCTTTTACCCCCGGTGATTCCATTAAGACATATAAATATATCCCCGAGGGGTGAATCATTAGCACATCATTCTGGTCTATTGTCAGCAGCAATAAGAATTTGATGATTAAATAACGCACAGCGGTCTCGGAAGGATACAATGAAAATTTCGCCATTTTAAAAGTAAATTTTCACAATTAAAATTCTTTGCTCTAAAGTGTAACGTTCTATGCCCAAAAATCCCCAATGTTTTATTAAATAAGCACCAGAAGATGACATAAATTCTGTATATTTAATCATTTGACAGGCAATTTACTTCCTAACTTCAAATTTGCCCATCAGATACAATATGCTACGTGGATAAACTGCATCTCGTTTACTCATGTAAAGATTAATGAATGTCGTTGCGAGTTCCAAATTTTGCTTTATTTATAAAAAAAAGTTGTGAAATGTTTTGTATCTCCTGGGGCTTCCCTTTTTTCCTCTTATTGGAAATGGAAATTAATTATTAAACAGTTTCTTATACCAAAAAGTCAATTATAGTTGCAGAATGAAAGTTCAAGTTGGAACAATAAACAATGATTAACACTTACCTTAGAAACTATATAATTAATAACCATCGTTATCGGAATATATACACAGATAGCTAATGTTAAACGCCAACCGTAAACAAAAGATATTATAATGCTGATTATAATATCGAACAGCATCATTACAAAATGGCCAATATTTTCGCCAATGCCATTACGAATCTTTTCCATGTTGCTGGAATGACAAAAATATATGAAACATAAATGAATGAATGTCTGAGTGAGTAAATGAGTGAATGATAAAACTTACTCTGTAATGCGCACAGCAAAATTTTGATTTTTGGCCATATCATGCCAACCGACATCCTGACGTATCGTTGATTCAAAAAATTTACGTCTCATACGCACAACTAAATTTAGTGCGACGCGATTATAAAGATCAACATAAATGATCCCAGTTAAAAACATGAGTAAAGAATCAAGGGCACATAGTATACCAAAGGCCTTTGAATCATTTCTAAGTTCTTCCATATTTTCTTCATGTGTAGCGTTTATTCTGAAACAAGGTTTCAATTATGAATAATAAATTTAGAGTTAAAAATTTACAAAAAAACAACAGGTTTTTTAAAAAAAAATTCTTTCGCTATTGGAAGGTTCAAATATTAATTATAAGGATATAATATCGCTTGATGTCTGATGAAACTATAACTGCGGCGGTGTTAATTTATAAAAAGTTTAGCCCTGTCATGTTTTTACTTTTATTTAAAAAAATATTAGTAAAAAAATAAATTATTATTAAAAATATTGAAATTTTAGTAAAAAAAACTTGTTTTTTCTGTAAAAAAAAATACTTTAATTTAATTCAGCTTTAATTTCGTTCATGAAAATATTTTTTTATTGAAAAAAAATTTCTTTAACGAAAACAAATTGAAATTTTTTACTTAAAAATTCCTTTTTTTACTAAAAAAATATCTTTTTTACTAAAAAAAATTACTTTTTTACTGAAATAATATTTTTACTGAAAAAATATTTTTTTTACTGAAAAAAGTAATTTTTTTACTGAAAAAATATTTTTTTACTGAAAAAAATTATTTTTTTACTGAAAAAATGTTTTTTTTACTGAAAAAAATTATTTTTTTACTGAAAAAAATTATTTTTTTACTGAAAAAAATTATTTTTTTACTGAAAAAAATTACTTTTTTACTGAAAACAATTATTTTTCTCTTATTTTTTTGACTGAAAAAATAATATTTACTGAAAATATTTTTTTACCGAAAAAAAAATTTTTAGCGTAAACAAATTGGAATTTTTTACTGAAAAAATATTTTTTTTACTGAAAAAAATTATTTTTTTACTGAAAATATTTTTTTTTACTGAAAATATTTTTTTTACTGAAAAAATTATTTTCTTTACTGAAAGAAAATATTTTTTTATTAAAAGAAATTCTTTTCTTAAAAGAATATTTTTTTATTAAAAAAAATTATTTTTTACTGAGAAAATATTTTTTCATTAAAAAAATTATTTTTTTTTACTGAAAATATTTTTTTTCCGGAAAAAGATATTTTTTTACTGAAAATATTTTTTTTACTGAAAAAAAATTTTTTTAACGAAAACAAATTGAAATTTTAACTTAAAAGATTTTTTTTTACTGGAAATATTTCTTTTACTGGAAAAATTTTTTTGCTGAAAAAAGTTTATTTTTACTGAAAACCATTTTTGTTTATTGAAACTAAATTTGTTTTCTTAAATTTTTTATTTAAAATAAATAAAGTAGTTTTACTGTGAAATTTATGTTACCGAAATTTTTTTAAGGAAACAAATTGCATTTACTTAGCGAACTTTGAAAATAATATTATTCGAATAAACGATTAGTATTTTGAATTAAACAAAAATATATATATTTACAGTGAATTTTATTTTACTACCTTTGTTTTGTAATGAAAAAATTGCTGTATTTTAATTAAGTATATTACATTTATTTAGAGAACTTTGTTATTCGAATAAACGATATATATTTTGAATTTTGAAAAAAAATTTTTTAAAGTGAAATTTTTATTTACTGAAATTGTTTTAACTGAAAAATTTTCTGTATTTTATGAAAACAAATTACGTTTACTTGGAGAACTATTATTATACATAATTATGATTATGTATGCAATTACATATTTTAAATTTTATCCCTTTTTTCGAATAAGCTTTTTATGGGTTAACCAAACTTCATTTCATTAATAAAAAAGTTCAAGTAAAATAATATAAAATTTGTTAAAGTCATATTTGAGTAATGAATTAAAATTACAAAAAAATTTTAGTTTTCACTGGAAACATTTTTTTATACTGAAAAAAAAATTATTGGATTTCTTTTATTAAAATTATCTACGTTTTTTTACTGAACTTTATTTATTGAAAAATTTTTCTTTTTACTGAAAAATTCAATTTTCACAGAATTTGTTTCATTTTACTGCCAAAAATTTTGTTTTTTTTTATTGAAGAAATTTTCATTGAAATTGTTCACTGAAAACATTTTTTACTGAAAAATTTAGTTTACAAAAAAAAATTATTCTTTACTGATTTTTTTATCGCATAGAAATTTTTTTTATTAGAGAAATTTTTTATTAATTTTTTTTACTAAAAAAATTTGTTTTTACAAAAAAAATTTTTTTTTACTAAAAAAATTTTTTTTTATTAAATTTGTTTTACTAATATTTTTTCTAAAATTTTTTTTACTGAAAAATTCAGTTTAAAGCAATAAAAATTTTTTTACGAAAAAAAAAATGTTTTACTAAGTAACAAACTGCAACATTTCTTCTACTGAAAAAATTCTTTTGAATTTCATTTACAGAAAAATTCTTCAGCTTTTCTTTTACTGGAAAATTCAGTTCAACGAAAAAAAAATTTTATTGAAAAAAAATATTTAACTGAATACAAAACTGCAGCACGTTTACGATGCATTGAATCCATTGAATTGGTTAATAAAACTAAAGAAAATCCATTCTGGGCAGGTTCTGCGTTTCGACTTTCTTGTTTTAATTCAAATATTCAAACAGCTAATGTACAAACATAACGAAAACAATAATTGCCCGGCTGTAATTCTTCAAAGAGAAGCTTCTTGAAAGTGAATATGAAGATCTTTAGACAAACTTCTCTTGTGATGTAATTTGAACTGATGTTTCAGACTCATTCTCAACACTTTGCTGTACACAGTGGCTATTACTATGGCCACTACAAGCGTATTGTTTTAATCTGTTATTAGCAACAACGCCATGAGTCTTAAATTTAGTGATTAATTGATTGAGCCTAACAATGGTTTCAGAAAGAGCCTGATTATAAGGAAAAGCTGCTCGCATCTTACAAAGTGATATAATGAAATTTTCATCATTTCGATAGTAAATTTTCACAATCGAAATTCTTTGCTCAAGAGTATAATGATGGAACATTAAAGTTACATAACTCTCAAAGAATGAGAGTTCAATTCTTGACATTATATTACAGACAATCACTTCGTAACCACAAATTACTAAATTTTACCATTTTCTATTTCACATTTTCATATTATTTGTAGCACTTGAATTTTAATTTTGTTTTATGATTTCAAAATAAATTTTTTATACTTACAAAACTTTGCCGCCACCAAAAAGGGGTAATGTAAAAGTCGCTGATGTTGGTAGACCTAAATTACGATCCACAAACATAGACACCAATTCACTATACACCACAATAATAACAGGAAATACTAAGGATTTGAGAAAGGCCGCAATGAAAGCCAAAATTAATAAAAAATATTCCCAGGGCGTAGCACACGAAAACAGTTCAAAAAATCCTACTTTTCTTTCAGTCACTTGAGATTTTTTTATATTTTTCTTTGCTGGTTGGTGACCCATGATGTGCACTTACGAAATGAATTTCTACTTTTCAAATCAAATACACCAGACGTTATAGTTTGTTTTTTTAAAAGTCACACACAATAGTCACAGTCTCAATTGCATACACACATACATACATACATTTACTAGCATACACACACACATTCACATAATTTAAACAGGCAACTAGAAATTTTATATTAATTAATAGCAAAATGTTTTGCTAGAAATATTTCCTGCTATTTTTTTTCAAAAGTATTCATGATTTTGTTTTTAACTCGTTATTCATTTGGGGTCAATTAATGGTAAATTTTTTTAATTTATTTATTTATTGCTTTTTTTTACTTAAATTCAATTAAACCACAACTCGTTGTATTCTGTTGAACGCGTTCAATAGACTAAAGTTATCATGATTTTTAAGTTCATTAATAGATTTTATTTTGTAAATATTTTTCACTCATTTAAAAAGCAAAAAAATTAAAAATAGAAATGAAAAATAAATAAAAACTTTTATTAAATTTAATAACTTTTTATAATTGTTAACATTTCTTATCAAAAATGTTTTTTTATTTTTATTACTGTGTTTTTAAATATCTAGAAAAAAGCTTTTTCTTTTCAATTTACTCCCACTATACAATTAGGCATTTTAGCAAAGCTTTTATCTAAGAAAAGAAGGAAAATGTGCGCGAAATTTCCTAACTTTTTACTAAACAACTGTAAAAGTGAGACAGCTTAGTTTTTGACATTTAAGCATTTGACAGACATCTATTTCCTAACCTTAAATTTGCCCTATATTTGCTTACAAAAAAAATTTACAGCTGCGGTCAATATAATAGCACTACGCACAAATTTATACTGACTCTGTTTACATCTGTTTAACTGTTGGGCCGATTCAACTCAAAACAGAATAATAAATTCTTCGATCATGTGTGATATGTGCGTATACTGTCCGACGGGGTTTGATTTATTTGGGTATGATTTTTCGTGAACTCACGTCAAATTTGGTTTGCGAACATACCGGTTTCGGCTATATGCCATCTTAAGTGTTCTTTTCTGTCTACAGTGTTCTTTTCTCCCTATAGAGAAGAGAGTTCTTTTCTCCCTATAGAGAAGAGAGTTCTTTTCTCTCTATATAGAAGAAAGTTCTTTTCTCTCTGTAGAGAAGAGAGTTCTTTTCTCTCTGTAGAGAAGAGTGTTCTTTTTTCTCTATAGAGAGGAATGTTCTTTTCTCTCTATAGAGAGGAGAGTTTTTTGTTTTTTTCTCTCTATATAGAAGAGAGTTCTTTTCTCTCTGTAGAGAAGAGAGTTCTTTTCTCTCTGTAGAGAAAAGAGTTCTTTTTCTCTATAGAGAATAGAGTTCTTTTCTCTTTATAGAGAAGAAAGTTCTTTTCTCTCTATAGAGAAAAGAACACTGAAGAACACAAACCAAATTTGACGCGCGTTGACGTAAAATCATAACCAAAGAAAATTATTTAGTTTAACGCTAATGAATTTAAACAAAAAAACTTAAAAACTACGCAGCCAAAATAATAGCACTTCAGATCATTTTTTAACAAAAAATTAGAAGGCACAACGCCTTCCCATGGAATCCACTAAATGCTGGCATCCAAATTTTCTGCACAGCCTCTCAGAGCTCTTCAGCGCTCGTTGGTTTAATTGCAGATATATTCTTCTTTTTGTCTGTCCAAAAGATTTTCGATAGGGTTCAAATTTGAGGACTATGCAGGCCACTCCATTACATTGATAGAGTTATCGTTGAACCATTTTTTTGCCATTTTGCTGGTGTGTTTGGAGGGGGTCATTGTCTTATTGGAAAACCCACACCAGCGGCGTTTCGTAGGAAGCATACGGCAGCATTATTTCATCAAGGATTTTTACATAAACCGTTCCAACATATAGTACCCACCCTTTGATACGAGAAGCACACCTCCTACCGGGGCAAATTTATAAGTCTTTATGGATCACACAACCATCTAGACTTGTGTCTTGCGGGGGTAAAAGGGAGCCCACTCCCCTAACGGGCTAGCAGGAGCCAACTGGACAATCCAGTATATTTCCACGGGAATCAGTAAATCCCCAGAGTTCTGCTGTTTGTTTCTTTAGGCATTTAACTGTTCTCTGACTGATTCTTGAGGTAGGCCCTTCGGGTGTATCGTGGTGGCTGTGTGTTTCGAGGCCCTCGTTTGAGTTTGTGGGTCGGATCATTCACAGTGAACACAATGAATGGTCAAGGTCCAGTGAGTATGTATGCCGCCGTGTTCTTAATTACATTAAGCTTAATGGGTTCTGGACCTGGAGTTGGATAGTCTCCAACTATTCAGCAAGGAGTGAAGGCTGCGGCCTGCTCCGGGCTTTTGAAGTTGCAACTAGTAGTGATCGGAGGATATATGTAAGTATTCGAAGGCCTTCTAGGGCGAGGATGACGCTACATATCATGCACAGTGGTAATGATCCACCATCTGATATTGGCCCACACGGCTAGGTGTAGATGTAAATCTTATCACGCATAAGAAAAGCAACCCCATACCATAATACTATGACATCCATGTTTGATAAAATTTTGACGTGAATTGTGGCTTGTATTCGCTATTAGGTGGCCTACGGACAAAACATTTGGAACCCTTTCCATCAAAACGAACAATTTTGGATTCGTCAGTCCATAGAACATTTCTACACTTTTCCTTTGACGAATTTAGATGTGCTTTAGCAAAAAATATCCGTTTAGCAATAGCCTTAGAGGATAGGAGTGGCACTTTTCGAGGACTACAGACATTGAGGCTATTGTTTCGAAGTCTGCGGCGAAAAGTTTCCACGTTTGCCGGCACATACAATGTTTCTTGAGCTTCGCAGCTGTCATAAATGAATGTGGTATAGTCGTTCGTACTAACCGTTTTACTACTAAGGGTGACAAAACTCGCTTCTTACCATGGAATTCAACTTTGTGCAATACATATCTTGAAGCATTTATTATCATTTTATTGCGACAGCTCAGCAATTCCCTTATTTGGGAATACGATTTACCCTCGGATGCAAATTATTTTATTAGTTCATGTTTTTCAGGCGAATCATGCTTTCCGGGACGCATAACTGTACAATTTTTATAAGATTATTACACGATTTTTATCGTCTTCCGTTTTGAATTTTTTTTTTACACAATTTTGCAAAATAAATTTAAAAAAGCCTACTGGTGCTAATTTATTAAAACTGCACGAAAATGCTGTCTGTGTTGACAAAAGATCTTTTATAACTGATTGAGAGTTACGAAATTTGGACACAAATGCACACACTCAAAAAAATAATATAGTAAAGAGGTGAAATGGTTACATCTTTCGAATCAGAATATTACAACTGGTGCTATTATATTGACCGCAGCTGTATGTGTAGTTTACAAGCCGCTATGGTTATACTACAGGGCTTATCGTCGACTAGGTAAATCATTTACGAGATGGTATTTACGGCGAATTCACTTATTTTTAATTGTTATACTAAATATCAAATGATATACATCAAAAATATTATGCAGACTTTTAATGAAAGGAGTTTAATAGTTTCCGGCGAATGTGTGATAACCACCTTTCACAATAATTTATTTCATTTAATTTTAATTTAATTTGCCTTAAAACTTCTTTCGGAATTATTCAATTTCATTTTATATGTTTTTAGAATTTACATTTTTTAATTAAACAATTTTTAGATAAAATAAAACACTATTATTACTACTAGTATGTATAGGTATACACCTGAACGTATTATACTACTAACATATTTTATTATTAAGAATAAAAAGTAAGAATATTAAAACTTATTAAATATCAAGTGACTTTTGCGAATAGAGTTCTTTTAAAAGAAAATTAAAGAAAAACTTTTAGCTTAACAAAAAAGTATAATCATTTTGTTGGTCTTCAAACGTTAAGTTATAAAATTTGTTATAACTTGTTGCAATACAAATTTTGCATTTGTTTTTATTATCTGCTGTTCTTCTGACATTCTTATCAAAAGCTTTTTATTGCTCGTTTTAGACAACTAAAAAAAGTGTTCTTTTGTTAATTACGCAAATAATTGCAATAAACCCAAGTTTGACAAATTTTATAACTAAATCTCGATGATGCAAAAAGTCTTTGCACTGCTTTTAAAAGACAATTTCTAAGACTTTTTCAGTATACAAGTTAAAAATGTGGATTTGAATAACATATGGCATCACTGTCACATATATCTTGTGTCAATAATAACAAATGTGCTATTTTGGCGGATAAACATGTGTCATTATAATTCAGTATTCGTATTACGTCAAAGTATAAACACACATTTTTTTCAAACGCTATAATAATGTCGAACTTTGTGCCTAAAAACGATGTTTTGCGGGGAAGCCTGATGATCTTCTGCCATTCGAAGAAAATGGCTGCTCAAAGTAATCGATTGTTGGTAGAGATGCATTAACTCAAAAAACTTGTGAACGATGGTTTGTGCGATTCAAAAGTGGTGATTTCTATGCAGAAGTCAAAGAGAGGTCTGATCAATGGAATAAGTTTGAAGATAAAGAATGGGAAATATTACTCGACAAGATTATTGTGAAATACAAGAAGAATTTGCATTATCTTTTTGGGAGTTATACAACAAGCCATTGCCTACGTTCGAAAGCTTTGGGATTCATTTAAAAGCAAGAAAATTCTATCCCATATGAATCCTAGCTGAGGACCGTAGAAAGGCGATTTTTTTCTATCGGAAATTATGTTTGAACGCTATAAAAAGAAGTAATTTTTGCATTTTATTGTTACTGGTGATGAAAAATGGATATATTACGATAACCCCAAGCTCAAAAAGTTTTGGGTAAAGCCTGGTTAATAAGTCATATTAACGCCGAAGCCGAATATCCATGACGCCAAGGTAATGCTTTGTAGTTGGTGGAATCAAAAGGATGCTTTTTATTATGAGTTGTGGAAATCGGTTCAGCCGATCATGGGATGGGAAGCTGGGAACAAACCATTCAAAACGTAGCCACAATTGGCTAATTTTTGCATCGGTTACCTTTAGTTTCAGCAAGACGATGCCACAAGTCATCCAGCGGTGCCAATTGGCTGCATCGTTCTTGTGATTTAACGTCGCTGGATAATTTTTTTGTGCGACCATTTGAGACACCAAATTTACGTAAGCAACCCACAAATTCCCCCCGGGGGCACATAATAGTCTTTTTGAAACCTACTATTCCATTTAGACTGGTGTCTTGCGGGGTAAAAGGGAGCCCAGGCCCCTCAAAGGCTAGTAGGAGTCACCTGGACAATCCACATATTTCCACGGGAATCAGTACGCTCGCAGAGTTCAGAGAGTCTCTTTAGGCAAAGATGCTCTCTGACTGGTTATTGAGGTTGGCCCCTATATGGGAGTATCGTGGTGGTTGTGGTTTCGGACCTTCGTGAGAGTTTGTGGGTCAGATCATTCAAATTAACACAATGAATGGTTCAGGTTCAGTGAGTATGAATGCTGTCGTGTTCTTGATAAAAAAGAGCTTCATGCGTTCTGGACCAGAAGTTGGAAAGTCTCCAACTCTTTAGCAAGGAGTGAACGCTGCGCCTACTTCGGGCTTTCGAAATTGCTACCAGGAGTGACCGGAGGATATACGTATTCGATGGTCTTCTGGGGCGTGGGTGATGTCCAATCAACCAAGTGGTTTGACCACCATTTGATTCTGACTATATAGTCGGTGCAGATGTAAATCAAATCACGCAACCCACAAATAACTAATGATCTGAAAGATAAAATTTGGCGCTGCATTAAAGAGATAAGCTCAAGCTTTGTTGTAAAATGTGTTTCAAACTTATGTGAAAGTGGTGAATATTTGCCCGACATCATATTCTATTATTAATTACCATACTTCTACTTTATATTGGTATCGAAAAAACCGATGTTGTCAAAAAAAATTGTATATGCTTTAAGCAAATATACTTCCTAACCTCAAATTTGCCCATCCAGTTCCATGCATTTGAAATGAGGGTAATTCAGTAAAAACCACTAACTTGATGTAGGGTAAAAACCAGATTCGCCGACTTTCATCGTTATAGAGTCTTTTTTAAAAATATAACTAATATAGGGTGTCCGCCGGGAAGGTATACTACTTTGTTTTGCCACCATTTTCGTAAACATTAAGTCTTAACAGTTCATATTTAGTAGTCGTAAAAGAGACACGTGACAAATTTATTATCGATAAATATTCGATAAAACAAAGTATTTTAATCGTTAAAATATTTTATCAAAAATCATTCATCGATTACTGTGACAAACTGAGAAAGTTACGTGAAATTTTTGGCAGAAATAATGTGCCAACAAAACGCTCTATTTATCGTGTAGTGAAAGAGTTCGAAGAAAGAGGGTTTGTAGGTGATAGGGTCAAGCATGGACCACAGCGTATCGCAAGATCGGCTGAAAACATCACTGCTGCTCAAAAAAGTCTTTCAAACAATCTATCAACCTAAATTCGACATCTTGTTCAGGAGCATAGTCTTCAAAGAACAAGTTTGACCACAATTTTGCATTTGTTTCTATATAAGATTCATTTCATACAAGAGCTTCTTCTACAAAAACAAAATTCACTGCAAGATAGGCTGAAAATAGTACTATACCTCAAGAAAGTGTTCAAAACAATCCATCAACCTCAATTCGCTGACACAATTTTGCACAAAAATTTCCTTTTGTTTCCCTATAATATTCAGTTGACCCAAAAGCTTGTTCCATAAGATCATCTACGCTGCCGTACATATGCCAATAGGATGTTACAGCTCGTCCATGATAACTACGACTTTCATGAAATGATATAACAGTCACCTTTTCATCCATTAAAAGTGACAGTCTGGTGTCAGTCAGAAGGAATTATTGGGCAGTCAGAAGGAATCATTGGACCTTACTTCTTTGAAAATGAAATGAATGGGGAACGATATCGTGATATGATTATAAATACTTTGGTCTTGACTACCATGTCGTATCAACAAGACGGTGCACACATCGTATACAGTGTAACGGTGAAAGTCATGCCCTCATTTTCACCTATACGATATTACTACTTGAGGTGAATTCATTCTTTAATTTTAAAATGAATTACTTTTATCACTATTAATATATATGAATTATTTATGAATTATAAAATACGATTTAAATTAACGGCCAGGAGAGCCATCTGTGAGTCAGGAACAAACAGAACATCAATGCAGTCAGCTGTTATGCAGACCAAACCTCACAGCTGATAATTGTCAATTAACTATAACAAATAATGTGTGTGTATGTGGCAAGCAGATCGCCTGCAGGTAAGAAGACTTTTGGAGGAATTTTATATTCCGCAATAACCTCCTAACGACAGTACAGCTGCAATTGGTGAAAGTACCAATACCACAGAAGTTTATTTTTTACCGGTGTTGGCTTTACCGCGCGACTGGTGCTGTTGCGGGATTTTATATTCCCTTAGGATTAGTCAACACGGCCAAGAACTCTTGGCGATCGCTGCTACTAGGTGTAGCACTTGCTGTGCCGCTACCGCCTGTCTCACTGCCGCCGGTACCGCTACCAGGTACAGCCGCCTTTACTGCTGTTGCCTGTGTCGCAAGAATTGGTGATGTTAATTGGCCTCCAAGGGCGCCTGATTTGACTGCTCCGAACTTATTTTTATGGGGGGTAAATGAAAAGCAAAGTTTAGGCAAACAAACTAGAAATGCTTGTGTAACTCAAGCAAAATATTTGTGATGAAATTAATGGAATATCGCGTGAAATGTGTGAGTGTATGATAAAAAATGTGCTCAAAAGGACTCGCATTTCTGACACTATTAGAGGCGCCCATTTATCTAATATTGTATTCCATAAATAATTGCCGATATTGAATAAAACATTTAATCAATAATTATAAACAAACAAACAACATGGCGGAAGACGATGGGTACAGAGGGCGCCTCGTGGATAACTTCAGGGGACAAATAGGAACGGACAGGGAACAGGAGAATGAAAGGAGGAAATGGGCTACATTGACATATGTGGGAAGATCGATGTACAAACTGGCGGAATTCTTTGGAAAACGCAACATCAATACCGCATTCAGGACAGGGAACAACATAGGCGGAATACTACGGGATGTAAAAACCGAGGCGGATATACTGGACAGACGAGGAGTGTACAAATTAACTTGTACATGCCATTATAGCTACATCGGGCAAACAGGACGAAAAATTAAGACCAGATTTAGGGAACACATTAGAGACTATAACAAAAAACTACGAGAACCAAAATCAACTCCAGAATCAAACTTTGCGAACCATCAACAAATGTACAGCAGGACATATAAAAACAACGGTTAAACTGCTTCATACACAGCACAAAGGAAGGAGACTAAATGTATTAGAAAACAGGGAAATATACAAACAAAAAACATTTGACGGACGAATAATAAATGAACAAATAAACACTGCTTCGGACACAATATTTAAACCGTTGAAACATTTTTACAGGAAAACAAACATTACACCAACACAAAAACGTTACGCAGGTGCACAAGACCAAAGCAATAAAGAACATCATAAACGTACAATTACAGAATATTATGTCACATCAAAAAAAGGGAAAAAAACCGCAATAGGTTCACACATAAACAAGAAGGGACAACAATCATGATCGTAAAAGGATTTAGTTAGAAAAAAAGACGAATGAAAAAGGGAGCGACAAATTAGGTAAAAAGAGACAAACGAAAAAGGAGAGAGAGATGCAGGCAAAAAAGACAGAAAGTGACGAACGCAATAACACGAAGGGAGACACGAACCATATAAACACAACTGACAATAGAACGCAACTAGTACGAAAAGAACACTGAAGATGGCAAACAGCCGAAACCGGTTTGTTCACAAACCAAATTTGACGAGGGTCGACGGAAAACCGTACCCAAATAAGAGTAAAATAGTATACCTTCCCGATAGACACCCTGTATTTTCTTTTCTGTTTAAATGATAATATTGCGTGTTTTTTTAAGCTAGATAGAACTTTAAATTGTAAAAAGTAACACAAAAAATGAAATTTTGCTGAAACATTTTTTTTTATTTGTTTCAGTATACTCTGACAAATCATCATGAATAGACTCTCGCTTGAACAACGCTACGAAATTATCCAAATTTACTTTGAAAATCAGTCGTCGATTCGCGCAACTTATAGACGACTTCGTCATTTTTATGGCGTACATAATCGTGCATCTGAACAAGCCATTCCTCGAACTGTCGATAGATTTCGTACCACATACTCTCTAGAGGATGCAATAACACCAACACGTCGAAGGAATGTGCGTACTGAAGAGAATATCGCCGCTGTAAACGAAAGTGTGGAAGAAGATCCAGATTTATCAATTCGTCGTCGGTGGCAGGAATTGGGGCTCTGTCCGTCCACTACGTGGAAAATTTTGCGCAAAGATCTCGGCCTACACCCGTATAAGATCTAGCTGGTGCAGGAATTGAAGCCACGAGACCATTATATGCGTCGTTCTTTCGCCGATTGGGCTCTAGAGCAGCTGGCGACTGACCCGTTTTTTTATCGCAAAATTGTGTTCAGCGATGAGGCGCATTTTTGGCTTAACGGATTTGTTAATAAGCAAAATTGCCGCATATGGAGTGAGACTAATCCATAGCAGACCCTACAGACTCCATTACATCCAGAAAAATGCACCGTTTGGTGCGGTTTTCACGCTGGTGGCATCATCGGACCTTATTTCTTCAAAAATGAGGCCGGAGCTCGCGTTACGGTCAATGGAGATCGTTACCGCACCATGAACAATGATTTTTTGTTTGAAAATATGGATGACATTGATCCGGACGAGATGTGGTTTCAACAGGATGGCGCTACGTGCCATACAGCGAACGCAACCATCGACTTATTGAAATCAAAATTTGGCGATAAGTTGATTTCGAGAAATGGACCTGTCAATTGGCCTCCAAGGTCGTGCGATTTGACACCACTTGACTATTTCCTGTGGGGCTATGTGAAGTCACTGGTTTATGCTGATAAACCAGCAACAATTGACGCCTTGGAGGACAGCATTGTTCGTGTTATTCGTGACATACGCCCAGCAGTGCTCGAAAAAGTGGCCCAAAATGCGCTTCGTCAAGAACAGCCGCGGTGCCCATATGCCCGAAATCATTTTCAAATGTTAATGTCACGTATTGATCCTTCGAATAAAAAAGAAATTTTGATTACAATTTAATTTTTGTGTTATTTTTTACAATTTCAAGTTCTATCGGGCTTAAAAAAACACCCTTTATTAATGGGTGGGTATACTGAGAATTTTTCAAAAACTTTATTAGAAATATTTTTCAAACCATAAATGGGCATTTTATACACTCAAGTGTTAAATGGTTGTTGTGTTGTTGTTTTGCCTTTTTTCAAACATTTTAATTTCATTACAACTGATAATTTATCAAATATTTGTTAACTTGCAAAGTTTCTTGTTCATTTATCATTAATCAAATAACGCGTAACAATACCTGAGTTATCTATCATTTGGATACTTCAAATGATTTAAACTCTTGAAATAACTATCTAATATTATCTAATATAATAAAATAACTTTTTTATGTAATCAAATAATAATAAAAAAAAAAAAATAATAATGATTTCAAAGAAAGATTAGGATTTATGGCAGCATGATAAGCTCCTTTGTGAACAAATTGTGCAAAATAATTAAAAGGGTTCAAATAACGACTTTTGCTAGTAAACTCAAAATGGAGCCCAGAAGTCCTTACGTTTCACCTGGCAAGGCTGCAGTATTTCTTAAGGATCTTTGTAGTCACGACTGCTAACCAAGCCCGAAGTTTTGGAAGTAATAAAGAAGATTTGTAATAGACTTTTATCCTTCTTTTTATCGTAACAACTTCTAGAGAAGTCATGGAACATTCAGTCTCCTGTTGTGGATACCAATAGTTTAATACTCTGTTAGTAAATATCAAGTGTTTTTTTAAAGGTATAGAAAGGCAACATTTTGTTAACTGGGGGTCCTTTTTTAAGCTGTCAAATGATTTATGTTTGGCTTAGCTTGGCATTTCAACGTAAATAGACGCCTGAACAATGCTTTCAAATTTGGCAAAATTTACTTTGAAAGTCATGGTATTTCTGTTCAAAATACGTGCGAACATTTTACGGTCAGTTGGATGATAGGCTTTCAACGATTTTGCCAAAATATCCTAAGGCTTTATAATAAAACTCGTTTTATATTTAATTTTAATTTTACATTTCTAACTTAGCCTCTCTATCTTCTTGTAAATTATTACTAACAGATGTTTATTGCTTTTCAATGACATCCACTTGTATTTCATTTTCCATGTGACGAATCAAACTGCTTGATAAAATAAAAACACTCAAATAAGAACGTTCATCGCTAAGACCCTTCAGCTGTATTAACAAAATACAGGATCATAGCGAAAATAACCACTACATCTTACCAATAATACATATAACCCTTACACTTATACCAATTATAATTAAAAAAAAAAATTATCTGTTATAATTTTTCTACTAAACAATTTTTGTTTAGCCATCATTTTTCCGCAGAAAATTTTAAGCAATTATAACTTTTCTATTAAAATCTAGTATCAGTTATAATTTTTTTAAAAAAAAATTTAAACTAATCATGATTCTTCTAAAAAAACATTTTATCAGTCATAAATTTTCTGTTAATAAATTTTATCAGTCACAAATTTTCTGTAAAAACTCTTCATCACATAACTTTCCTATAGAAAATTTTTAAGAATCATAAGTTTTAATATTTTTTCTATAGACAATTTTTATCAGTCTCAATTTTCTATACAAAATTTAATTTGTCATAATTTTCCTACAGAAAATATTCATGAAAAAAAAAATTATGACCAATAAAATTTTCTATAGAAAAATTATGAATGGTAAAAATTTTCCATAGAAAAAATATGTTAAACTTCTCCTTTACAAAATATTCAATAGGTAAAATTTTTCTGTAAAAAATTTTTCCAGAGTAATAATTTTTTTATGACAAAGTTCCTGTTAAATTTTTTCTGAAAAAATTTCATCAAATAATTTTCCTACAATAACCTTTTTTCAATTATAAGTTTTTGATATAAAAATTTCAGAAGTGTCATTTTTCTATAGAATATTTTCATTAGGCATAATTTTCCTATAGTAAATTTTCCTATACAAAATTTCATCTATAGGTAATTCTCATCAGTCATAATTTTTTTATAGAAAAATTTCCTATCATCGGTCATATTTTTTTTTTTAGAAAACTTCATCAATTTTCCTATAAAAATATTAAGCAGTCATCATTTTTCTACAAAAAAAATTTTGTCATAATTTTTGTATAGAAAACGGTCGTTATTCTACGTTTTCATTTAAAAATTTTCATCAATCATAATTACCCTATAATAAATTTTCATTGGTCATAATTTTCCTAACGAATTTCCATAACTTTCATCAGTCATAATATTTAATTAGAAAATTTTCATCAATTTTTCTATAAAAATATTAAGCAGTCATCATTTTTCTATAAAAAAAATTTTGCATAATTTTTGTATAGAAAATATTTATCATTCATAGTTTTCCTTTAAAAATTATCTCCGTCAAAATTTAACTATAAAAGATTTCATCAGTCAGAATTATAAAAAAATTGCAAAAGTTATAGTTTTTCTATAAATTAGTCATATACTTTCTACAAAAGAAAGTTTATAAAAGATTTTCATCAATCATTGTTTTCCTATCTAAAATTTTTTAATTTTTCTACAAACAATTTTTAGCAGACATAATATTTTTCCAAAAAAAAAAAAAAAATCATAGAGTTTTATGCTAATTTTTCTTTACAAAATATGTTTTTAATCATAATTTTTCTATTGAAAAATACCAGTTTTATTTTATTTAAACAAATTTATCAGTCATAATTAAAAAAAAAAGTTATCAATCATTTTTTTTTCCATAAAACAATTTCGCCAGTCACAAATTTTCTATTAAAAATTGTCATCACATAATTTTCCCAAAAAAAAAAAAAAAAATTTTAAGAGTCTTAATTTTTCGATAAAATATTTCAGAAGTTATAATTTTTCTATAAACAACTTTCATCATTCATATTTTTTCCATAAAAAATTTTCATTGGTCATATATTTCCTATATAAAATTTCATCAGTCATAATATTTCCACAGAAAATTTCACCTCATAATTTTTCTTTAAGAAATGTTCAACAGTTATAATTTTTGTATAAAACATTTTTTTCACATTAAAAATTTTCAATAAGAAAAATTCATGTCACAAATTTGCTAGGAAAAAGTTCATCAAATATTTTCCTATAAAAAAATTTTTTTTAGTCTTAACTTTTCGATGAAAAAATTTCAAAAGCTTTAATGTTTCTATAGAAAAATTTCATTAGTCATTATATTCTTATAGTAAAGTTTCATTGGTCATAATTTTTCTATATATAAAATTTCATCAGACATAAGTTTCCTATTTAAACCTTCATCAGTCATAATTTTTCTATAGAAAAATTTCATTGGTCATAATTGTTCTATAGAAAATTTTCATCGGTAATAATTTTTCTATAAAATATTTACCGCAGTCACAATTTTTCTATAGAAAATTATCATTGGTCATAATTTTTCTATAGAAAATTTTCATCGGTCATAATTTTTCTATAGAAAATTTTCATCGGTCATAATTTTTCTATAGAAAATTTTCATCGGTCATAATTTTTCTATTGAAAATTTCCATCGGTCATAATTTTTCTATAGAAAATTTTCATCGGTCATAATTTTTCTATAGAAAATTTTCATCGGTCATAATTTTTCTATAGAAAATTTTCATCGGTCATAATTTTTCTATAGAAAATTTTCATCAGTCATAATTTTTCTATAGAAAATTTCCATCGGTCATAATTTTTCTATAGAAAATTTCCATCTGTCATAATTTTACTACAGAAAATTTTCATCGGTCATAATTTTTCTACAGAAAATTTTCATCGGTCATAATTTTTATACAGAAAATTTTCATCGGTCATAATTTTTCTATAGAAAATTTTCATCAGTCATAATTTTTCTATAGAAAATTTCCATCGGTCATAATTTTTCTATAGAAAATTTCCATCTGTCATAATTTTACTACAGAAAATTTTCATCGGTCATAATTTTTCTACAGAAAATTTTCATCGGTCATAATTTTTATACAGAAAATTTTCATCGGTCATAATTTTTCTATAGAAAATTTTCATCGGTCATAATTTTTCTACAGAAAATTTTCATCGGTCATAATTTTTCTACAGAAAATTTTCATCGGTCATAATTTTTCTACAGAAAATTTTCATCGGTCATAATTTTTCTATAGAAAATTTTCATCGGTCATAATTTTTCTACAGAAAATTTTCATCAGTCATAATTTTTCTATAGAAAATTTCCATCGGTCATAATTTTTCTATTGAAAATTTTCATCGGTCATAATTTTTCTTTAGAAAATTTTTATCAGTCATAATTTTTCTATAGAAAATTTACATCGGTCATAATTTATCTATAGAAAATTTTCATCGGTCATAATTTTTCTATAGAAAATTTTCATCGCTCATAATTTTTCTATGGAATATTTTCATCCGTCATAA
Source organism: Trichopoda pennipes (assembly GCA_030448955.1). NCBI lineage: Eukaryota > Metazoa > Arthropoda > Insecta > Diptera > Tachinidae > Trichopoda > Trichopoda pennipes. Next base: position 3,435,202 of record JASKUP010000021.1, on the reverse strand, counting down.
TTTTTCTACAGAAAATTTTCATCGGTCATAATTTTTCTATAGAAAATATTCATCGGTCATAATTTTTCTATAGAAAATATTCAAAAATTATAATTTTTCTATACAAAATATTCAGCAATCATAATTTTTCTATACAAAATATTCAACAACCATAATTTTTCTATAAAAAATTTTTCTGTAAAAATATTTCATCAGTCATAATTTTCCTATAAAAATTTTTTAACAGTCACAATGTTTAAGTTTTATAATTAGTGGTGGGTTATAATCCAATAAATCGATAACAAACTGATTTATAAGACTGAAGGTAATAAAAATATTTCATAACAAAATAATGTGTGGGTGTGTGTGTATGTGTGTTATTTAAGGTATTGTTGTCTATATTGACTGATTTAATAAAAATGTTCGTTCCGTTTTTCATTCAAATGCGGGCTATAATTAATTTTAATCTAAACAATTAACAGTTTTATGATTTTATCGGTTAAACAAACAAAATTTTATCAAAATTTAAGTATATTTTGTTATCGCTTTTTGTCTTTTCATAGTTTTGTCTTAACACATTTTAAGTACACGTGAGTGCAAAAGCTTTCGATTTTTTATTGAGTCATTTGTTTTTAGAAAATAATATTATTAAAATTTACTAAATATTTTTTTCTATAGAAAATTTGTGGATGATGGAAAGATTTTCGAAGAAAATTATTAATAATAAAAAATATTTTATAGAATAGGATATGGCTGATGAAATTTTTAACAGAAAATTGATGATTGATGAAATTTTTGTGGAAAAATTACTTCGGATGAAATATTCTAGCAATGACAATTAACAAGTCGCAAGGCCAATCGCTTAGTGTTTGCGGGATAAATTTAAATTCGCTTTGTTTGTGTTAACGTCAGACCATAAAACAAAAAATGTCGTTTACCAAAGAGCACTTCAATGAAACCGATAATTTGCGGACACGTATAACACTTCGATTCAGTATTTACTTTGGATTCACTTTCATTTTTTACTTAGAGAAGTTCAACTAAATTCAGCTTAATTTTCGTAATCGAAATGAATTCATTACTGCGGCGTAATGAAATAAATTTTTTCCATTTCAAATATAAAACAAAAAGAAATAATTTTTCTTCATCTTTTAATCCCCAAACGAAGCCATTTGGTGGCGAAATGGAGTTCGCCGGGCTTGCTAGTTATCTATATAAAAGGTGTTTTTTTAAGCTAGATAGAACTTTAAATTGTAAAAAGTAACACAAAAAATGAAATTTTGATGAAACATTTTTTTTTATTTGTTTCAGTATACTCTGACAAATCATCATGAATAGACTCTCGCTTGAACAACGCTTCGAAATTATCCAAATTTACTTTGAAAATCAGTCGTCGATTCGCGCAACTTATAGACGACTTCGTCATTTTTATGGCGTACATAATCGTGCATCTGAACAAGCCATTCGTCGAACTGTCGATAGATTTCGTACCACATACTCTCTAGAGGATGCAATAACACCAACACGTCGAAGGAATGTGCGTACTGAAGAGAATATCGCCGCTGTAAACGAAAGTGCGGAAGAAGATCCAAATTTATCAATTCGTCGTCGGTCGCAGGAATTGGGGCTCTGTCCATCCACTACGTGGAAAATTTTGCGCAAAGATCTCAGCCTACACCCGTATAAGATCCAGCTGGTGCAGGAATTGAAGCCACGAGACCATTATATGCGTCGTTCTTTCGCCGATTGGGCTCTAGAGCAGTTGACAACTGACCCGTTGTTTTATCGCAAAATTGTGTTCAGCGATGAGGCGCATTTTTGGCTTAACGGGTTTGTTAATAAACAAAATTGCCGCATATGGAGTGAGACCAATCCACAACAGACCCTACAGACTCCATTACATCCAGAAAAATGCACCGTTTGGTGCGGTTTTCACGCTGGTGGCATCATCGGGCCTTATTTCTTCAAAAATGAGGCCGGAGCTCGCGTTACGGTCAATGGAGATCGTTACCGCACCATGATCAATGATTTTTTGTTTGAAAATATGGATGAAATTGATCCGGACGAGATGTGGTTTCAACAGGATGGCGCTACGTGCCATACAGCGAACGCAACCATCGAGTTATTGAAATCAAAATTTGGCGATAAGTTGATTTCGAGAAATGGACCTGTCAATTGGCCTCCAAGGTCGTGCGATTTGACACCACTCGACTATTTCCTGTGGGGCTACGTGAAGTCACTGGTTTATGCTGATAAACCAGCAACAATTGACGCCTTGGAGGACAGCATTGTTCGTGTTATTCGTGACATACGCCCAGCAGTGCTCGAAAAAGTGGCCCAAAATTGGACGTCCAGAATGCGCTTCGTCAAGTACAGCCGCGGTGCCCATATGCCCGAAATCATTTTCAAATGTTAATGTCACGTATTGATCCTTCGAATAAAAAAGAAATTTTGATTACAATTTAATTTTTTGTGTTATTTTTTACAATTTCAAGTTCTATCGGGCTTAAAAAAACACCCTATATTATTACGCTAAGTTTTGTCCGAAGGCTAAAATTGCGGCGAGGCGAAGTTCGCCGGGTCCGCTAGTTTAATAAAAAAAAATTTTTCTACTTATTTTTCATAGTTAGTGTTGTACAATTTTCCTGTAGAAATCTGAAATTATGGGAGTATTGGAAAATTCCGATTGTCATAGATCTGTATTACCCGATCCACAGCAGCAAATGGTCAAATGAAATAATAGCAATAACGAATTTTTTTTAGCTCTTTGGATGTTTAAGTTAGGTTACTTAATTTTAATAACACAAATGTTGCTAAAATCTTTATTAAATAAAACTGCAGGATTTATTCTGTTGCTGCACAAGAGACAGAATATATATTTTTATTTATATTATTTTTTTTAAAGAGTCAAGAGATGTCATAAAAATATTAGTGGAGAAAATATAAAATAAAAAAAAAAACCATTGCCAGCTTATACTTTTCAATTGTGCAACATTGTGGCGTTCATGTGTATACATATGCAACATAATTGTTGTAAAAAATAAAATGACCTCAAAACAGGCAGATGAGCAGAAGGTACTTAAATAAAAATTTTTGATTTAACAGCAAAGACCTCATACATTGCTTTTTTTTATATTGTGGGCATAGAAGTATAAAACACTTCACTTCTTGCCCACAATAGCTGCAAGTGTCACCTATCAATTTAGAAAAAATTGTCAACTATAGTTTAGAAACGACTGAGTTCTTTAGGCACAAACATCAAAATAAAAAAAAAATAAAACACCTGCCTCAGAGATACAGTGGCCGACAAAAGTCTACGTACGACCGCAATTTTTTTAATTTTTGAAAAAATTAATAATGCAAAATGGGGTTACTGAGCCGTAATAATACTACTTCTGGAGCACGTGCCATTGACGTGAATGAAATAAATGCTGAATTTGCAAATACACCTATGCCTCCAATTAACATACATTTTTAATAATAACTTTGATTTAAATTCCAATCAAAGAAACTTTTTAATTTTATCCACTTTACCCAGGAAAATGTACTTGAAGCATGTCTTCATTATCAAATCTAACGCTGTTGGTTATAATGGACTTACATCCAAAATTCATCAACTTTACTCTTCCATACACAATTAACGGCATTTAACTTATTTTTTTTTTAAACGCGATTATTACAACATCTACGTTCCCGTCTGAATGGAAAGATGCTAAGATCATACTGATACCGAAATCTGCTAAGAGTTATCGACCAATTACAATTTTGCCTATCAAAAGTCTTTGCAAAACTAGTTCACTAATAAAATAAGCTGCTACTTAAATACAAACTGCCTGCTATATGGTAGGCAGTCTGGAGTCAGACCAAAGCACACCTGTGCTTTGTGTGTGTGTGTTACCATTCACGAGATAAGCACGAGTTGAAAAAAAAACGTTAGATAACGGACTCTTTATATCTATCAGTGTCACATATTTTAGACTTTTTTAATCTTTCTGATATTCGCACCTAGTGCGCTACGCGGATGACATAGCAGCGGATCCCCCCCTCCATTTGTGGTCTTTATAGAACGCTCGACTATCTAGACCTGTGCAACTGGGGGTATAAGGGAGCCCAGTGCCCTGAAGGGAGCAGGGGTCAACTGGAAACTCCACTTTATTTCCACGGGAATCAGTGACCCTTATGGGAGTATCGTGGTGGTTGTGGTTTCGCGGCCCCATAACAGATCCAGATCCAGTGAGCATGCTAGACATGTGTTTTGGACAGCAGTTTGATGGTCTCCAGCTCTTCAGCAAGGAGTGGTGGTTTGCAGCCCTGCTATGGAATCATCAAACAGACAGGTCAGTTTTATATGGTGGCCAGGATCATTTCACCTTTAATCACACCTACTTGGTGGAATGATCCTAGATCCAGTGAGCATGCTAGACATTTGTTCTGGACAGGAGTTGGATAGTCTCCAGCTCGTCAGCAAGGAGGAATCATCGAAATTGCAACTAGGAAAGACCTGTTGCTGGAACTAGTCTTCGGCTTCCTAGGGCCAGGTGCAGATGTAAATCTTATCACGTAATAGCGGCGGTTATCTCGGCGCGGGACATGGATGACGTCAGGAGGAAGCTGAAGCAGATTATGATCAGGACCCAGACCTGGCTCGAGGATCATGGCCTTGAACTTGCCGGGCATAAGACTGAGATAATCCTGATGACGCGCAGCCAATTGCCACTCGAACTGGGCATACAGATGGGCAATATATCGCTGGTAACGTGGAAGACGTTGAAATACTTGGGTGTAAGACTTGATTGCAGATTGAGTTGTTGGGCTCAGGTTCAGCATGCGCTCACCAAGGCGGCGAAGGTAACAGGTGTACTGGTCAGATTAATGGCGAATATTGGCGGTCCGACGCATAGTAAGAGGAAGTTGATAACGGCAACCACAAGATCGAAACTGTTGTATGGCAGTGAGATATGGGGAGATACAGCAGGGGCTAGGACCAAGCGCAGAGTGCTCGAGGCTGTGCAGCGTACAGCGGCACTCAAAGTTGCTTCGGCCTACCGCACGGTTTCGGCCGCAACAGTTCTCGTGATAAGTGGGGAGGTGCCAATCGATCGTTTGGCGCGAGAGCGAAAGGAGGCGTGGGACTCGAGGATTGACCGTCCTGGGACAAGCACCAGGGAGCGAAGGTCCCGGACCATCCGGCGATCGCAGGACAGGTAGGGAGCAGAGACCACGAAGCTCATCTCCGACATAGAGGGATGGGTTGGAAGACGTTTTGGGGAGGTGAGTTACTTGCTAACCCAATTGCTATCGGTTCACGGATACTTCGGAAGTATCTATACCGCATGGGCAAAGTGGATGACCCCGGCTGCAGTTACTGCGGGGCTAAGAATGACGATGCTGAACATACGTTTTTCAGCTGCACCCGATGGCACACTGAGAGAGTGTCGTCGCAGAGCAGATTGGCGGATTCAATCCTGTGGGAGTAACTTCTAGGATGCTTGCGTGCGAGGAGAATTGGAGTGTGGTAAAAGACTACACGGAATACGTCTTGCGGAGGAAGAAGAAGGACCTCGATGCAATGCGAGAGGATCAGTGCTCCCCAGTGGAGACATAGTGGAAAGAGTCAGCGATGACGACTGGCGATATGGCGTACCCAGACGTGGGTGTATGGTGATATTGGTCTGTTGACATTAAGCTGGGTCCCTTCCCGAAGTAATGCCGAGAGCCTTCCTTTCCTGGGGTATAGAAAGGAGGAGGGACTGTTTTAGTGGATTCACCACTCGACACAGTTGACGATGGTCACTGTAAGTGCGAAGGCATTTTAAACCCTACCTCACCAAAAAAAAAACAAATCTTTCTGATATTCCAGGAACATAAGTTAATGATTTATAAATTTTTGATTCTGTTATAGTATTTCCTAAATTATATCTATGATTAACATATTGACTATTTAATTGGTTAGTTAATTCTACTGGAAAACCATTGTCATTAAGTATATCTTCGAATGAAATTCTCTATCACTTATAGTCAATATTCTATCTATCATATTTTTCGCCGTATTTATAATCATTTTTCTCGGATGTTTGGAATAAAAATTAATAATTCTTCCAGAAGATGTTGATTTCGTATACCAATCAAACTTATTTTCCTTTCTGATATGGAAGTTTAGATTCTAAGGCTCTTTCAATTATAAATTTAATATCCGAATGAAAACTACTCAATTTTGACAAAATATCATTCACTGCATCTTCCGAAGTTATACAAAAATAAATCATCTACATATTTTGTGATAATCTTCGGTTTAATATGCATTTTGCTAATACATGAATTTAGTAATTCCTCCATCACAATATCAGCTATAATTGGAGATGCTGGAGAGCCCATAGGGAGGCCTTCCTTCTGTTGATATAGCTTATTATCAAATTGAAAATACCTGTTGTCTTCAGTATAAAACTTAAGAATACGTAAAAAGAATTCCCTCGCAATATTCGTATTTTGTTCCATTATCTGCCATTTTCCCTCTATAATCCTTCAGAGCTAAACCTACAGGAATACTTGGAAAAAGAGAACTAAATCAAATGATAACAATCTATTATTATCTGGTATATCTATTCTCTTTAAATGCCAATGAATTTCTTGTATTAAATATTGATTGTCCTGTTATTACCTTAAGAATATTCGTTATATACTTGCACAGTCCGTAGGCCGGGGAATTAATGCAAGAGCAAATAGGCCTTAAAGGAAAATTCTGCTTATGGATCTTAGGTACTCCATATAACTTTGGAGGATTTGATACATATTAGTCTTAAGTCTATCTCTCGCCATTATTGAAACGATATCTTTTTTAAAACAGTTCATCAACTAAAACATTGTTTATTTTCCTTGATATGTGCGTATATTTTCCGACGGGGTTTAATTTATTTTTATTTGGGTATGGTTTTACATCGACCCTCGGTTTCGGCTATTTGCCATCTTTAGTGTTCTCCTTATACTCATATCCTAGTAGTAGTAGTAGTTTGTTCACAAACCAAATTTGGCGAGGGTCGACGTAAAACCATACTCAAATAAAAGTAGGATCGTTATTCAATATTGAATATTCAGCAGAATCGTTAAGAATGTCATTTATTTTCGAACTAAAATCGTTTCTGCTCATAGCAACAGTAACATTACGCTTCTCAGCATTAATAATTAATATATTTGTAACGACACATTTTCATGATACGCTAGGATAGAGCTCGCGACGTCCAGGTTTCGTTACATACATTGTTTTTATTTCCAATAACACAAGTGACACTTTTGTTTTTCTTTTTTACTAATAATTTTTATTACAGTCCACTCTTAAATTTAGCTTAAAATTATACTACTACACTATTGAGCACACCAACGACAATTCACCGTTTCGCGGCCTTGAAAAGATCTCGCAGGGCGATACCTACTCTCCCCCGGCTTGCCTAATGCTTCCTCACACTGGAGCGAATAAAACTTTAGTTATACTCAATTAATTCGAAGTCGAATAAAATTCTGACTTTGATTAACCAAGCTGAACCTATTCCCAAAACTATTTTAATTAACTTGAATAAAATTCGAACTTACTTAAAAGAAGTCTTGCCCGGTTATTTGCCCGTGGCTAACTCTTCTTAAATACTCTAGTATACCGCTTTTATAGGTCTCTGCTAGGCACACGTACACACGCATACCACTAAACGCCAGCTGCTTGTGACTGTTTAGGGTTGTATTTAATGATATGTTTATTACAAATGTATCCTCTACATGTCAGTAGGTGGCGCTTCTTAACGGCTATTCTTTGTCTTAAAATTAATAACATTATAATTTAAAGTATTTTATTCAATAATAAAGTTAAAGAAATAAAAAAAAAACAGTAAATGCAATTATAAAATATGAAAAGTGTATAATGGAATTCATTTAATAATAATGTTCTTTTTAACAAATTATGAAATTCATTAAACAATAGAAATTAAGAAATAAGTAACAAGGTATACAGTTTAATTGATTGTGGCCTATGTGGTCCAAAAGCCGACTTTTGATCGTCACAATGTTCCTATTAGTATTCAAAATTTTTTTAGTAGTTTTTACTTTATCTAATATAAAAAAAATATTTCTTGCTGTATGACTAATGTTAATGCTAATGTGCCTATTAATAATCCTTGTTAGTTTTGTTTGCGCTACTTCCTGATCCTCATTTTTCTTTTATAGTTGGAAGCCAGTCATCTCCTTGTGAAATTACCTTCATCATAGGAAACTTTTTCTTTTCATCTGGTAATGCAAATGTATGTCCTTGAGGAAAAGAATCTACTTAACATCCCCGTCTATGTCGGTCTTGTTGAGAAACCAATCTTCATTAACCTTATTTCTCAATTCTTTTCTTTGAATATCGAAAAGATATTTAAATTTCCTTAATCTTAATCCTTAATCTCTTTTTTTTCACAAATATGAGTTAATCTATCTATACATATATTTTAATAATTCTGTTATCTCATCTAATGCCAAATGTCCTTCCATATTATATACATGCTAACATTTCTATGTTCCTATTTAAAATTTTAAGTATGTCCTGTTGTTTCCTAATTGCTTAATTTAACATTATTAAAATTAATAATTATTTATTTAAGAAAAAAAAAGGTCGAATAGAAATAATAATCAAATAATAATTAATACACAACATTATTTTCAATATTATACTCCAGTAACGTCATGGTAACAAAATAACAACCACAATTCAAATGAAACATTTCATGCAGCCTACTTGTAGCTATAGTTACGTTATTGCAAACTGGTCCCAGATATGTAGTTGCATAAGTACAAGTACGTATTTCCTTGTGTGAAATGTTATTGTGTTTTTTTTTTCAAAGAATACACTCAAACATGAACGTTTGTACTTATAATTCGCATTGCTAAAAGCCCATGCTTTATTCTTATTCGTATATATGTATATACAGTTTGTTGTCGTTGTAGTTGTAAAAAGCTAAGCATAAATATATTTGTATGCTTTAATTACCCTTGGTCTGTATGCAGCTATCTGTCCCTCTTATATGAAAGTGCTGTCCTTGAATATTTAGTATGCACTCACGCATTTTTATTTTTGTTTGTTTTAATTCCTGAAATCATTTGTGATTTTTTCTCTCCTTTTAGTCACTGAATTAAAAATATGTACTTAAACGCCTCAATCATTTCAAGCTATACATATATTTCCCTACAGAAAATTTATCGATAAATTAAATTTTTTATTGAAAATTTATCGATAACTTAAATTGTCTATTGAAAATTTATCGATAACTCAAATTTTGTATTGAAAATTTATCGATAACTTAAATTTTCTAAATAAAAATTTATCGATAACTAAAATTTTCTATTGAAAATTTATCGATAACTTAAATTTTATATTGAAAATTTTTCGATAACTTAAATTTTCAATAGAAAATTTATCGATAACTTAAATTTTCAATAGAAAATGTATCGATAACTTAAATTTTCAATAGAAAATTTATCGATAACTTACGTTTTCAATAGAAATTTTATCGATAACATTCATTTTCAACAGAAATTTTATCGATAACATACATTTTTAACAGAAATTTTATCGATAACATACATTTTCAATAGAAAATTTATCGATAACTTTAATTTTCAATAGAAAATGTATCGATAACTTATATTTTCAATAGAAAATTTATCAATAACTTACATCTTCAATGGAAAATTAATCGATAACTTACATTTTCAGTAGAAAATTTATCGATAACTTACATTTTCAATAGAAAGTTTATCGATAACTTACATTTCCAATAGAAAATTTATCAATAACTTACATTTTCATAGAAAATTTATCGATAACTTACATTTTCAATAGAAAATTTATCGATAATTTACATTTTCAATAGAAAATTTATTGATAACTTACATTTTCAATAGAAAATGTATCGATAACTTACATTTTCAAAGAAAATTTATCGATAACTTACATTTTCTATTGAAATTTATCGATAACATAAATTTTCTATTGAAAATTTTTCAATAACTTAAAATGTCTATTGAAAATTTATCGATAACTAAAATTTTCTATTGAATATTTATCGATAACTTAAATTTTCTCTTGAAAATTTATCGATAACTTAAATTTTCTATTGCAAATTTATCGATAACTTAAATTGTCTATTGAAAATTTGTCGATAACTTAAATTTCCTATTGAAAATTTATCGATAACTTAAATTGTCTATTGAAAATTTGTCGATAACTTAAATTTCCTATTGAAAATTTATCGATAACTTAAATTTTTTATAGAAAATATATAGATAACTAAAATATTCTATGGAAAATTTACCGATAACTAAATTTTTCTATTGAAAATTTATCGATAAATAAAATTTTCTATTGAAAATTTATCGATAACTAAAATTTTCTATTGAAAATTTATTGATAACTAAAATTTTCTATTGAAAATTTATCGATTACCAAAATTTTCTATTGAAAATTTTTCTATAACTTAAATTTTCTATTGAACATATATTTATAACTTAAATTATCTCTTGAAAATTTATCGATAACTATAATTTTCTTTTAAAAATTTAGCAATAACTATAACAACCTATAGCAGCTTTATAGATAACTACGATTTTCTATAGAAAAGTTCACGACAACTACATATTCTCAATAGAAAATTTATCAATAAGGTTATATTTTTAATAAAAAACTCTTTCGACAACTATGAATTTTGTACAGAACATTTTTCGACAAGTTTGAATTATCAATAGAAATTGAATTATCAATGAAATTAAAAATTTAATTTCTCCTAGACTTTTCTTTAAGTGTATTTAGGAGGTGCTAATCATTATACTTTTTTGGCGCATGCTTAACATTTTTTTCAAATACATACAACACATGTTGCTTGTTTGCTTATTCACCACTATGCACAAGGATGCCTAAAGTTTGTAATTTTGAGAAATATAAGGAAATGAGAAAAGAAGATAAAATATTAGAAACTGTTGTGGTTATTTGAGTATAACATAAAATAGCTGTCTGAAATGACCAGTTTAGATATGTAGTTTTTCATTTAGTTCAGTGTTCTGTGTTCTCAGTGTTGGTCTTTTTATTTATCAGCGTAAAATACGATTTCAGTAGAGCAGACATATCCTAGGATTTTTAGTGAACATATTTTGAACAAGGATTCTATAATCGATTTAATAAAACAAACAAGTGCGGTTCAGTGGTCGGTGATGATACAACGGGCAGCTTAAGAAAGGAGACGACCAGATCAGGGCTCTTATGGCTCTCTTTTGGTGTGGATTTACTACCGGTTCCTTTTCTTTTGAAATATAAATTTCAATTTTATTTTTCGGCTGCCAATATTTTAAATGGCGCTGGTTACTGAGTAGTCCAAGCGGAAATTATAATCGCAGTATTGTAGAACGGACAGTCGAATTTTAATTTTGCTTGCTGTTATGGCAGGACGATTCAGAATCGACTTGTGCAACATACGCGGGATAAGGGCGAATTTTTTTTTTCTATTTGTGCTCACATTTGTCTCCATCAGCCGGATATTTTAGCCTTATGTGAGACTCAGGTGTCTGAAAATGCTGATCCACAGGGCTTTCACTTACCTGGGTAGCACGTACTATCGCTTTTTAAATTCCATCGGGGTCTTTCACTACACCTACGCAAGGACGTTGTGTACCAGTCCCAGCAATCACTGGGCTCTTATGATCCTGAATTTAGCTGTCTATGTATTAAATTCAAAATCAAGTTATATTTCTAGCATTTCGGGTTTCTCTATGGAAGTCCTTAGGTGTCTTCGATTTTCTTTCCGACTCCATATCGAAGATTCTCGATAGTTGCCCGGACAGCGCAATTGTTGTTGCTGGTGATTTCAATGTTCACGACTTTTCTCGGCGCCGCCATTCGGCCCATAAAACTACAGAGGGCCAGTATGTTGAGTTATTTGCCGCGCACAAGCACCTTACGCAATTGTTGAATGAGCCAACACGCATTCCTTATGTTGAATTCTACCAGAGTAATACGCTCGACCTTTTTCTAACTTCACATCTTCGAAAGTATGATGTTAGTGTTTGTGCATCTCTCGGGATTTCCGATCACTGTATCTTCACCTCCTTTCATATTCGAAGCTTCACAGCGTTTCGCAATCAGCTACCAACCGTTTCAAATATACTTATGGGAAAGTTCGTTGGGCTGAGATCAGATGCCATGGTGGAAATGGTTGTTAACATCATTGTGTTTGGAATAAACATTTTTTTTCCATCCAAAAAAATTTCGAATAAAACCAGATCGAAGTTTTGATTTAATCCGACGTGCAATGCAGTCAGATCAAGAGAGGAAGCATTCAGTATCTGGCGTAGAAACAACAACGCAGTTACTAATTCGCTACGCAAAAGGACAAGATCTGCATTTGCCAATGTGCTATGGAACGCCTTCGTGCTAAGGTTCTCGCTATTGCTAGAGGTAGCAAGAACTTTTGGTCATTTGTAAAAAGAGTAAAGGATAATGCTAGTTCTTCAATTCCGACTCTTTCAAAGAATGATCAAGTAATCACTGACCCGGTTGAAAAAGCTAACCTTTTGGCTGGTATGTCTGCAAATAATTTCTATTTGCCGGAAAGTAGTTAACCACCACCCGAGCTCGACAGATCACCTATTACTATGCAGAAGATATTCTTTTGAGCTCGAATGGTTAAAAAGGTTTTAGGAAATCTCAACGTCAACAAGTCTCCTGGGACTGATGAGATACCAGTACGGGCCTTGAAACAGTGCTCTTCGGAGCTAGCGCATCTGTTAGTAACCCTTTCAGCATGTTGTATCATGCCGATGAATTTCCAAAGTGTTGGAAGGTTGCTAATGTGAAATCAATCCCCAGAAAGAGTGAGGCTAATTTGTTTTGCACTTTCTAAAGTAATGGAAATTATGATTCATTTTTATTTTGTGAGTTAACTGGTGTCCAACGGCTTACTTAATGACCCTAGGAGGCGCTCCACGGGTGCTTTGCTTCCTTTCCTTTCGGAAAACTGGTGCAACTCTATAAATCATTTGGTAGAAAGTAAGGTAGGTGGTGGGTCTAGATATTTTCAAGCCGTCTGTGAAAATGTTTGTTGCTTTTGGTATCTGTGATAATTTCTCCAAATTGGCATTAAATTTTCTCAGGAATCGCACTAAAGTAGTTATTATAGCTGGGATTTTATCCGACAAGTTTAAGAATAATTCAGGGGCACCCTAAGGCTCCGTTCTTTCTGCTACTCTATTGCTTATTTTTCTAAATGATCTTCTTTGCCAAAATCTCAATACTATGTACTCTTTCGAAGATGACAGCATCATTTGTCATTGGTATTCATTTAGTAATAGACCGAACCAGTTGGAGGCGAATTCCAAAAGGCATAACATGAATGATATGATGAATTACGATCTTGTCACAATCTTCGAATGCGGTAATGCCATCAGAGTCGATTTTAATGCCCGCAAAAGGCAGTGTTGCCTGCTTACGCATAGATCTGTGTTCGCCAATGGTGCTGCACCTGTTACTATTGGTGATATAGGTATTATGGAATCGGAAGCTCTTACTGTTCCTGGTATGAAAATTCAGTGTCTTGTTCGATGAACTAAACACATTTTTCAGGCTTCTAAAGAAGCTTTTAAGTGCCGTGGTTTTCTAAAACGATGCAAGCGATACTTACTCCATCCGATCTTCTTACTGTTTATAGCGCCTATATCCGTCCAAAGATGAAATACAACTCTCATGTATGGGCCAGCACCCCAAAATTTATTTTAGAGTTGCTCGACCGCATAGAGAAGAGAGCCCAGATGCTCAGAGGCGACGTTAAAATATCCAACTCTATTGATTTCTAGAGCATCGATGCAATGTGGGATATATTTCACTAATTTATCGTCACTACAATGGTAGGTGCCCCTGTAGGCTAGTAGGTAGTGTACTAGCTTGTCAGTATGGGGGTTGTGCGTTCGATTCCCAACGAAGACCTTGGTTTTTTTTCACTACAAAAATAAAAATTGACTGTCGGTGGGGCTGCTCAGCGATGAAGACATAGTCACTGGTCGCTGTGCTTGTCTTATATACGACAGTTAATTTCCGACTATCCTTCTACTTTCACCACCTGTTTCATCTTTTCTCTATCCCTTTCCTAAAGAATGTAGCACGGTACTTAACTAAATAAGCATTGTTGCCTGAAGTGCTACTTCTCTTTAAAAAAAAAAAAAGTGCTCTAACGAAATTAGGGTACTTGTTCCCGTAACTCGCACGTTTTTGCATTTGACTCGATTGTCGTTGAGAGCGCATCGCCTGTACCACTACCGCCTGTACCGCTGCTGTTGTTCCTACTATTCCCCATCGCCTCAGCGAGTCGATTCCCCGTTCTTTGGCTACGATTCCTGACCAGCCACTATCGACCATCTACTTTGTAAGACTTAACTAAATAAACGTGGTAATTCCTTCCTTCCACGAAGCAAGAAGGTAGGTGATAAACAAAATTGCAACGACCCTGGCCTCATCTGTAGCTATCCCAGCAACCAGCCTAAAGGTGTCGTTACAGTGGAATAAACTCCCTCCAGACGTCTTGCTTATCACTTTCAATATAGTGAAAGTGACAAAACGAATATCCACAAACACTACTACCTCTTTCCTCCTCCCCATAATCTAAATTCTAAGCTTTGGTATAATTCAGTGCAGGAGTAGAGGTCATCCGCCTGAGCGCTGGTGTGAAGAGAAAAAAATTTTACAAATAACTGATCAAGCTTGTTTTCTCACTAGATATAGTAATGATAACAACAACAACAACAATCTAGTTTAACTTACTTAACCTTAACTATGAAAAAAGGACATTAATATGGAATCATGCTTTTTTTTTGTAAATAGAAATATGAAACTACACCCCAGGGTGGTGTTATCAACATTATTCTTTCTTTAGGCTTTTTTGCTCTAGCGGAGAACGAGATAGAGGAGAGAGAGAGAGAGAAAAAGAGAAAAATCACCAAAGGTCTGGTTAGCACGTTTCATGAGCAGAATGAAATAAAAACGCAGATGCTGGATGGAAAGTCAATCAGTTGTAAGTTAGTCAGGAGCAACGTTGGACATAAAAACTAAATATGAAAACGAAACAATTAAAGGTGTTAATAAATTATTTAAATTTAATAAATTATATTATTTAAAATGAGAAAAAAAACAACAACAAATAAGCAAATAAACCTTAAGCCAATAAAGAGACATCGAAAATAACATTAACAACAAAAAAGAAAAAAAATATAAAAGAAAATAAAAAATAATTAAAAAGCCATTTCCAGTGTTAAAAACGATGTGCAACTTTTGCAGAATTTAACGTTAACAGTGTTTTAAGCAATTAATAAATTTATGCGAGGTAAGCGATAATATGGACTTTTGTTTTTAAACAAAATTTATCAACGTTTTTGAAAATATTGAAATTATTTATTATCTTTAATAAATATCTTTTTTCTTTTCTAAGATCTTTTTTATATATTTTTTTTCTTCACGATATTTCGCTTTCCTTTGGAAAGCTTCTTCAGGAAAAAATTTTATATTTTTGAAAACAAAAAATTATTAACAAATTGAAAAAAATGTTTTAAAAAACATTTGACAAAAAACATATAAAATATTTTTTTAATACATACATACAAAAATTTTAAAATTTTTAAATATTCAAACATACAAAAATAAGTTAGTATTTGATTGGTATAAGAAACCAACATCTTCTGGAAGAATTATTAATTTTTATTCAAAACATCCAAGGAAAATGATAATAAACACAGCGAAAAATATGATAGACAGAATATTGACTATAAGTGATAGAGAATTTCATTTGAAGAATAGGGATACAATAAGAGATATACTTAATGACAATGATTTTCCAGTAGAATTAACTAACAGATTAATTAAACAATATGGTAGTTATAGGCATAATTTAGGAAATTCTACGGCAGAGCCAAGAAATTATATATATATCATTAACTTATGTTCCTGGAATATCAGAGAGATTAAGAAAGTGTAAAATATATGACACAAATAAATATATAATTCTACACAAAACACATTAAATAAATTATTTAGCAGTATGAAGGATAAAATAGGAAAAATGGAAATATCTGATGTAGTATACAGGATACCATGTGGAGGAAATGACCAGGTGAACTGTGACAAAGTTTATATTGGGACAACAAAAAATAAACTTAAAACGAGATTAGCTGGTCACAGGTGTGACCAAAAATATAGGAATATTTCAACACAGAAGACATCCTTATCTTCACATTGTAAGAAAAGTAATCATTATCCAAAGTTTGATGAAACATCAGTATTAGATATAGAAAAAAACTACAAGAGACGTTATATGTTGGAAATGTTAGAAATTGTTAATGTACCAAATGTAAGGAGAATAAATTTCAAGACAGACACAGACAATTTAGCTCAGAATTATAGGTACTTAATTAAAAAGACACATAATTTGTTATAATCATTTCATAAGAGAGAATTTGTTATTTGTTATTTGTTATTTATTTGTTATTTCCGTTTCCTTGTTTTTGTATGTTTGAATATTTGAACATTTTAACATATTTTATATGCTTTTTGTCAAATGTTTTGAAGCATTTTTTTCAATTTGTTAATAATTTTTTGTTTTCAAAAATATAAAATTTTTTCCTACAGAAGCTTTTCAAAGGAAAGCGAAATATCGTGAAAAAAAAATATATAAAAACGAATTTAGAAAAGAAGATATATATTAAAGATAAATAAAAAAAGATCGGTTAAAAAAACAATAAAAATTATTTATTATTAAATATCTTATTTCCATATCATATTTTAATTAATATTTTTATGATTAACAGCTTGTTTATATATTTGTTCTGCACGATTGCAGATTGTTCAACTGTGATTGATTGGTGTTTGTTAAGTCATTTGTTATATTTATTCTTTTTTTGTTTCTTTAATTTATTATAAAAATACACATGTATTGAAATATGATTGCAGTAACCGGGAATAAGTTTTTATTTAAAATTACTACCCGGGCGCCAAAATGTTTTGTCTTAAAGCTGAAAGTCCATACCACGCAATCTACGCGCAAACGCTTTGTATGCGTTTGATACTTTTTACGCGTTCTACTCTTTTCAAACTTCAAGTTACATGCAACGCTTTTTATGCGCCAAGTTTTTTTTGTTATGATCAGCTGTAGTGTAAATAATTTTATCTAATAAAAAAAATTTTTGCAAAAATGAAAACTGAAATTAAAATTTTTCAAGAATTTATAGAATTTACTGAATTTGTGCATATGATATTTTGTGTAAGCTTAAGATTTTTTAACACACCCAAATTATTTTTATTCACTCTTATTCTGTAACGGCAACGTTGTCGTCGATTGTGAGGCAACATCACTTTAACACAACATCAATACTAATTGGTATTCCCTAACAGTCTTATGACGACGCACACTGGGGATTTTTGTATGGAGGTGAGGAAAAAAATATATTTGTCGAAAAATATAGCGATTTCATCACAAATTTACTTTTATTTATATGGTAATACACAAAAGTAATCAAAATAAAGAAAGTTAGAGTAATGTCGATCGTTATCTGCAATGTAAAAAGCCATAAATAACAAAAAAATTTAAATTATTTTTTTTTTAATTTTTAATTTATTATTTATTTTAAGTCTATTTTTAATTTATTATTCTAAAAGAGCCTTAACTTTGTCGCTTATAACACTATGCTTTTTCTGGCTAAATGAAGGCGTCAAATGTGAAATCATGGGATCTGATGTTACCATCATTCGGTGCGTAATATCTTCTTCGTTTGTGGCAATTCGACTGCATTTTCTGGAGTGTCTAAGGAGATATTTTTTATAGTCTTTGTTACGACTTTCCTGAGCCTCTTCGGATAGTAGGTCCACAGGGAAAATACACTGTGCAATTATATCTTTTCCATTAATCAGAATTTTGTGAAGTGTAGGTAGCACATTGTACCAACCGTGCAAATTCTTTTGCCGTCTCCAAACAAAAATCACCAAATTTTTTAGGATCTACTACCTCAGTGATTGTTATAGCTTCGAGAATTATTGAAAACCTCTTGATTATGTTTTCATCTAGACCCGTTACTTCGGAAATCAAAACAGGATTAGCAAAGAATCTTCGTGACGTATTTCCTGAATTTGTCGTACCAGAGCCTTGCTTAACAGTATCAACCTGTATTCCTATTTTCTCTTTAAGTTCACGCTTTATCAAACATTTTCGGGCTTCTTTTATCGGACGAGTATTTGAGTTGACTCTCCCACGTTTAAATTCAATATTATAAGCTACATGCAAAAGACACTCCATTAACTTAATACGCGCATGAATTGGTGGCATACCAAATTGCAGTACTTGTTCATATACATTTTTAATCAATTTCAAGTGCCACCTTTTAATTTGTTGCATTACATAGTACAACATTTTTCAGCTGATTGATTCGCAACTCAATTCTGATAAGGCCTTTTTGTTTAACATAACTCAAGAACCACTAGCCGGATTTTATTTAACTAAATTTAGAAAAATTCTGAATTACAAGTCCTTTCATCTGTTTATATAATGTTTCGCTACATAAGCAACAGTTTCAAAGTTATAAATAAATGTATGAAGAAAAAAAATATTTTTTGCCTAAAAAGTTAATTTTTTTTTAATTCATAAAAAATCCAAAACGGTAAAAAAAGTGTCTAGTCCTATTACTTTCACGTAAAGTCACGTATAACCTATGAACAAAATGAGATATAACTCATGAAAATCGATGAAGACGTTTCGCTTTTATGCACAATTAAGTAAAGGTATGAATTTAAAAAATTTGCTCGAGATATGCACAAAAAAAAAACATTGATTATTTTTTTATGATTCTCGTACCATACAAAGGACTCACAAAAGAAAAAACTAACAGTTATCAGTGTACCTCTGCAAAATCTGTTGGATCATACGGCTTAACGAATCCTGGAGACCAAGTCAGCAAAGGAACTAAATAAAATTGAAAGCGAAAATCTAATAATGTTCTATAAATGGGGATGTGATGGGGCACCTAGTCAAAGCGAATACCAACAGAGGTTTCCAGACGAACAAATTTTTGACTCTCGTTTATATAAATTTATATAAATTAAATTATCATTAAGTGATGACATTAAATAAATTAAAGAGAAGAGTCGATGAGGTGATATCTCAACTAAAGGGTGTTTTTTAAACCCGATAGAACTTGAAATTGTAAAAAATAACACAAAAAATTAAATTGTAATCAAAATTTCTTTTTTATTCGAAGGATCAATACGTGACATTAACATTTGAAAATGATTTCGGGCATATGGGCACCGCAGCTGTTCTTGACGAAGCGCATTCTGGACGTCCAATTTTGGGCCACTTTTTCGAGCACTGCTGGGCGTATGTCACGAATAACACGAACAATGCTGTCCTCCAAGGCGTCAATTGTTGCTGGTTTATCAGCATAAACCAGTGACTTCACGTAGCCCCACAGGAAATAGTCGAGTGGTGTCAAATCGCACGACCTTGAAGGCCAATTGACAGGTCCATTTCTCGAAATCAACTTATCGCCAAATTTTGATTTCAATAAGTCGATGGTTGCGTTCGCTGTATGGCACGTAGCGCCATCCTGTTGAAACCACATCTCGTCCGGATCAATGTCATCCATATTTTCAAACAAAAAATCATTGATCATGGTGCGGTAACGATCTCCATTGACCGTAACGCGAGCTCCGGCCTCATTTTTGAAGAAATAAGGTCCGATGATGCCACCAGCGTGAAAACCGCACCAAACGGTGCATTTTTCTGGATGTAATGGAGTCTGTAGGGTCTGTTGTGGATTGGTCTCACTCCATATGCGGCAATTTTGCCTATTAACAAATCCGTTAAGCCAAAAATGCGCCTCATCGCTGAACACAATTTTGCGATAAAACAACGGGTCAGTTGCCAACTGCTCTAGAGCCCAATCGGCGAAAGAACGACGCATATAATGGTCTCGTGGCTTCAATTCCTGCACCAGCTGGATCTTATACGGGTGTAGGCCGAGATCTTTGCGCAAAATTTTCCACGTAGTGGACGGACAGAGCCCCAATTCCTGCGACCGACGACGAATTGATAAATTTGGATCTTCTTCCACACTTTCGTTTACAGCGGCGATATTCTCTTCAGTACGCACATTCCTTTGACGTGTTGGTGTTATTGCATCCTCTAGAGAGTATGTGGTATGAAATCTATCGACAGTTCGACGAATGGCTTGTTCAGATGCACGATTATGTACGCCATAAAAATGACGAAGTCGTCTATAAGTTGCGCGAATCGACGACTGATTTTCAAAGTAAATTTGGATAATTTCGTAGCGCTGTTCAAGCGAGAGTCTATTCATGATGATTTGTCAGAGTATTATTACTGAAACAAATAAAAAAAAAATGTTTCATCAAAATTTCATTTTTTGTGTTACTTTTTACAATTTAAAGTTCTATCTAGCTTACACCCTTTAAAAGAATTTGAGTTAGCAGTGAATAATCGCAACTTTAGAGTAAAACATGAATTATATTTTACAATGATTGACGGCACAATTACTAACAGAAATACCAGCTGCATCTTGTTGTCACATTTGTGGAGCCACAATATCCAAGATGAATAAAATCGAAATAGTTCAAGCAATTCTCGTAAATGAACAAGCACTGCAATTTGGTATGTTACCACTTCGTGCACGTATTAAGCTGATGGAGTGTCTTTTGCATGTGGCTTATAATATTGAATTTAAACGTGGGACAGTCCACTTAAAAGAAGCCGAAAAATGTTTGAAAAAGCGTAAACTTAGAGAGAAAATTGAAATACAGGTTATCAACCTGTTAAATAAGGCTCTGTCTGGTGCGACAAATTCAGGAAATACGTCGTGAAGATTCTTTACGAATCTTGCATTGATTTCCGAAATCACGGCTCTAGATGAAAACATAATCAGGAGGTTTTCAATAATTCTCGAAACTATAACAATCGCCGAGGTAGTAGATCCAAAACAATTTGGTGATTTTTGTTTGGAGACGGCAAAAGAGTTTGTTGCACTGTACGAGTGCTACAATATCCTCCACCTACACTTCTTAAAATTCTGACTCATGGCAAGGATATAATTGAAACTTTTATTTGGGTACGGTTTTCCGTCGACCCTCGTCAAATTTGGTTTGTAATTTTAACCCCGTCGTAAAATCCAAGCACATATCATATAATTGAAAAGTGTATTTTCCCTGTAGCCCTACTATCCGAAGAGGCTCAGGAATGTCGTAACAAAGACTATAAAAAATATCGCCTTAAAAACTCCACAAAATGCAGTCGAATTGCCACGAACGAAGAAGATATTACGCACCGAATGATGATAACATCAGATCCCATGATTTCACATTTGACGCCTTCACTTAGGCCAGAAAAGGCAGTGACGAAGTTAAGGCTCTTTTAGAATAATAAATAAAAAATAGATGTAAAATAAATAATAAATTAAAAATTTAAAAAAAATAATTTAAATTTTTTTGTTGGTTATGGCTTTTTACATTGCAGGTAACGATCGACATTTCTCTAACTCTCTTTATTTTGATTACTTTTGTGTATTACTATATAAATAAAACTAAATTTGTGATGAAATCGCTATATTTTTCGACAAATATATTTTTTCCTCACCTCCATACAAAAATCCCCAGTGTGTGCCGTCGCCAAACAGAATAAGGGTGTTAATTTTTTAAGGTTAATTTGACTGTACTTTTTCGCATGAAGTAAGCACACCACCGGCTTCTTTCAAGTTTATTTTGCATTTTTAAAATGGATCCTTACAACTAGCTTAAGTATAACAGTTCATATTTCACTCTTATAAGTCATCTTACATGTAATTCAGATCTGGAACTATTATTAAATCAAGTGTAACTAAGTAACAAACAATTCAATTTCAATTATAATTTGATAAGGTACGGCATGAGGGCCTCATATATAAAATAAAACTGAACTTACCTGAAAACTTATATGGTTTATTAAGAAACTATCTAGCTGATCGAAGGTTTGTGCTGAAAGAAGGAGATTTTATAAGCTCACCTCAGCTTATTCAGGCAGGAGTACCTCAGGGTAGCATTTTGGGTCCTATTTTATACTTGATGTACACATCAGATATGGCAACTAGCAACCGAGTGCACACATCGACATTTGCTGACGACACAGCTTTTTTAAGTACTCATGAAACTGCACAAGCAGCATCACGTCATCTACAGGATCACATACTTAACATGGATAAATGGCTGAAAAAGTGGAGAATAAAGGTGAATGAGCAAAAATGTACTCATATAACCTTCACACTGCGTAGGGACTCATGCCCCGCTATTAGCATGAATAACCAGATGATACCTCAACTTTCAGATGTCAAATACCTTGGTATACATCTTGATCGTCGCCTTACATGGAAAAAATACATAGAGTTCAAACCGACACAGAAGAAGTTAAAGGCGGTCCAATTGAACTGGCTTATTGGCAGGAACTCAACTCTCAGCTTAGACTGCAAGCTTCTACTGTACAGAGTGTGATTTGTTTTACATCCGCGCCTGGCTATGTATCCTTAATCAGATGGTGGACAAACCACTATACATAATTTGGAACGTCATGCTCGTCCTAGATAGCCGAAAACATAATTCTAAGCAACAGAAACACCTAGTTGCAACTTGAATGATTCCAGGACAGGTCTGCAAACCATCACACCTTGCTAAAGAGTTGGAGACTTTCTAACTCCTGTCCAGAACACATGTCAAGCATGCTCACTGGACTGGATCATTCACTTTGCGTGTCATTATCAGTGAAATGATCCTGGCCACCATAAATTTCATAGTTCCCTTATGGGGCCGCAAAACCACAACCACCACGATGCTCCCATATAGGGGCCAACCTCAATGATCAGTCAGAGAACTATTAAATGTCTAAAGAGACAAATAATGAATTCTGCGGCTCACTGATCCCCGTGGAAATAAAGTGGAGTTTCCAGTTGACCACCTGCCTGTCTTCAGGGGACTGGGCTCCCTTTATACCCCAGTTGCACTGAGTCTAGATAGTGAAATATTCTATAAAGACCATATTTATATGCCCCTGGAGGGAGCTTCTACTGTACAAGTCGATTCCCCCAGGGGCATATAAATATGGTCTTTATAGAATATTACACTATCTAGACTCAGTGCAACTGGGGTATAAAGGGAGCCCAGTCCCCTGAAGACAGGCAGGTGGTCAACTGGAAACTCCACTTTATTTCCACGGGGATCAGTGAGCTCGCAGAGTTCATTATTTGTCTCTTTAGACTTATAATAGTTCTCTGGCTGATCATTGGTGTTGGCCCCTATATGGGAGCATCGTGGTGGTTGTGGTTTTGCGGCCCCATAAGGGATTATATGAAATTATGGTGGCCAGGATCATTTCGCTGATAATGACACGCTAAGTGAATGATCCAGTCCAGTGAGCATGCTTGACATGTGTTCTGGATAGGAGTTAGAAAGTCTCCAACTCTTTAGCAAGGTGTGATAGTTTGCAGACCTGCCCTGGAATTATTCAAGTTGCAACTAGGTGGTTCTGTTGCTTAGAATTATGTCTTCGGCTATCTAGGACGTATGTATAACGTTCCAAATTATACAAGTGGTTTGCCCACCATCTGATTAAGACTACATAGTCAGGCGCGGATGTAAAACAAATCACACTCTCTGTACAAGTCGATCCTCAAACCAATTTGGTCCTACGGAGTACAATTATGGGGTACTGCCTCAGCAAGCAATGTTGAGAATATTCAGAGGCGCCAAAATAAGATTCTTCGCTTGATCACAGTTGTTCCCTGGTATGTAAAAAACGCAAAAATCAACAAGGATCTAAATATGCCATCAGTCCGGGCGGAAATAGCGAAACACGCAGTAACTTATTTGAGGAAACTGGAAACTCATCCAAATCCTTTGGCGCGTAATATACTTAATGAATCTGGTTACATCCGTCTAAAGAGAAGGGATATTGCCGTACTAGGCCGATCATATGAGAGATAGCAAAAAACATGAAAAATATTAATTTTGTCTAGCACTGCCTGGACTAAATTATTTTTTTTTTTTAATTTTTTAGATTTAAGATATGAGTAATTATTGTTAGTTCTTTATTATTATTATATTATAATAAATAATATGATATTTTAATAATATATTATTTTAATAAATAATATGAATACAAAAAAAAATTATAATGGTGTTAATTATTATTTATATTCTTTGGTACACAGGGCCACAAATGTCGTTCTAAGAATGACAACGGATGATATCAATTCGATCACGAAACGTTAATATTTTTTTTGATACCATCCGTTCACAAAATTATAACAAAAACGTTGTCAAATCAAGAGCATAAAACGGTAAGTATATCGTTGTGTCGTTGTAAAATTAAGAACGGCTTGTGGTCAAATTGAGAACGAAAAATTTGAAAGTACCAACCAAACGCTGTCAAATCAACAACGCCCTGTTATCAAATTAAAATTTTACATTGTTTTGCTTTTAGTTTAGTTATTAAGTTTGTCAATTTGACAATAAGTGCGGAATACAAAAATTGGAAAAATATGGAAAATGAACAAAATTATGTGTTGAACAGTAAAGAAAATATTTTATTAGATGTTTAAAATATTGAAAACTATTTGGTGTTTGAAAAGTAGCTCAAACTTTAAAAGTTCTTAACATAGAAACACAAGGTGATAAAGGGGATGGCTAAAATGACGAAAAGCGACTTCAAAATTTCCTTAAATTTACTAAAATGGAATGTATTTTTAATATTTTAAAAAGGTAAATTATAATGTTTATTGTAGCCTTATAAAGGGTCTGCCAAATAACTTCCTTTTTTTTGTTTTAAATGCTAAAAACAAAACTACTGAATATTTTCTCAAATTTCTTTTTTTATTTTAAAGTCAAATCCTTCCGGTTAATAATGGAAGCACATTATCGATTGTGTGTAGCTCTGTGCTTCACCAATGGCATCGCGGATATTGCCCTTTAAAGAGCCAATTGTCTCTGGCTTGTCGGCATAACACTTATCTTTGACGGCACCCCACAAATAATAGTCCAACGGTGTCAAATCGCAGCTACTAGGTGGCCAAACGACATCAGCTCTGCGGCTGATAATGTGGTCTTTAAAAATAGGGCGCAAAACATCGAATGTTGCCAATATCCTCCTCTTCAATTTTTGTGAACAAAAATTCGTTTAACATGGCCCGATAACGATCGCCATTGACTGTAATGGCCACTCCTTGCTCAATTTCAAAGAAAAATGGTCCAATTGTGGCTTTGGACAAAACAGCGAGTCACTGTTTTGGGTGCGTCGGCTTTTCAATGTATGCTTGCGGATTTTCTGTGCCCCAAATGCGATAATTTTGCTTGTTTACATACCTGCCAAGACCCCCCGGGGGCACATTTATCGGTCTTTATAGAATACTTGACTATCTAGACCAGTTTTGCTGGAAGCTCCACGTTATTTCCACTGGAATCAGTAAACCCCAGAGTTTCCGCTAATTGTCTCCTCAGACTTTTAGCTGTTCTCTGACTGATTATTGAGGTTGGCTCTTCGGGAGTATCGTGGTTCTTGTGGTTTTGCGGTTCCCGCATGAATTTGATTATGGGGGCCAGGATCATCTCGCTTTTAATAACACCGACCAGTGAATGATCCGGATCCAGTGAGCATGCTAGTCATGTGTTCTGGACCAGGAGTTGAATAGTCTCTAGCTGTTCAGCAAGGAGTAGTGGTTTGCAACCCTGCTTAGGAACCGCTGAAATTGCAACTTGGAAAGACCTGTTGCTAGAATTAGTCCTCGGCTTCCTAGGACGTGAATAACGATGCTTTTAATTTCCAGTGGTTTGACCACCATCTGATTAAGGCTTACGGCCAGGTGCAGATGTAAATGTTATCACAAAATACGACGCACAGTGGCACATTTCGCGAGAAATGTGAGAACTATTAAAAAAAAAATTTTTTTTATACAAAATTAAACAACGCAAGAACATCGAAATTTAAGTTTTTATTTCGATTATTTCTCTTCAAAAAAGGCAAACAAAATTTTAGAAAATTTTTGAAATATAAGGAGCAAAACTCTTTTGGTTTTGTACATTTTTGGACAATTTTTTTTCGTTAAACAATATGATACGTTTTTCCGTCAATTAGAACCAAAACACAAAATAAATATAAAAAAAAATGATTTAATAGAAAATGTAATGAAAGTGAGCCGTAAGCGTGTAAAATGGCTTTTAACGTACATTCCAACACCAACTGAAGATACAAAATTTAAACGTGAAGATGCATTTTGCATATTTCTGAACTTAAAGCCAACAAAAATTTCAATGTATGGAATTGCAAAAGCGACCTACTGCGAAATTAGAATCCTACTGTTACCATACTTTAAGCTCAGAGCTATGATAGACAGATATGTAGCGAAAAAAATAGGGTCACGTTATAAAACGTTCTGTAGGGAAACTTAAAACTGATAAGATTTAATTTTCAATTCTATTAATTTGTTTTTTCTTAAAAAAATCAAAATAATTTATTTAACTCTCATTAGAAATATAAAAGTTTTCATTAAATTCTCTGCTCAATTTTGGTTCTACAAAAAAATTGTGTTATTATTAAAATTCGACATAGAATAGCAATATTTGATAGCAAACTCACTATTATTTTTTTTAAGATATTTATGAATTTTTTAAAACTTTGCCACAATATTCACAATAACATACGTGAAGGAAAGCAATCATATCTCCCTTAATAAAAATGTAATAAAAGTAATTAAAAAATGGCTGCATAGAAAAGAAATATAAATAAAATAAAAGATAATTGATATTCAAAGGGAGTACAAATTATATCCCTGTATCCTTGATACATTATAATTAATGACTCTTAATCATTTTGTTGTTAAAAATTGCTGTGAAAGAAAATAAATTTTTTTTTGAGAAGCGATTTCATATTTCATAAATGTGAAAACTCTTAAGTGCATACATAGTGTTATTGAAATTAAGCAACGTTCTTTTTTATCACCAAAATACTGATACAGAATTGAAAGTTGTAACTTTTTCATCAACACAGTTTTTAACTCCATAATTTGATTTACTTGAAAACTTTGATTTACGCTGGTACATAAAGCAGTCTGATAAATCAATTTCATCGAATACACCACCCTTAAGTTAAAAAAGAACAAAAAAGGAAACTTAAAAATGTCATAAAATAATGCACTGCCCAAACATACGAAATTAATTAAATTGTACACTTTGTTGTCGCTTTTACAAACTCCAATGTTTGTTGTAATGAAATCCTAATTAATTTTAGAGATAAAATTAAAATCTTTACATGAATGAAAAGTTTTAATTTTCATATAATTTAATAAAAATAATACTTTGATATGTTACTTTATGGCAGAAGCAAATATTTGTTTAGTATAAAGCAATATTATGCACTAACTCAGCATCAACTAAATAAACATCATATTCAAAATCTAAAGTTGAGTTGAGTCCTTTACTGTTATAATTAAAGATTATTTGCTTTTTTGGTATTAAAACAATCGCTGTTAAAATCACACCCACCACAATATAAACAAGTTAATCATGCGAGTATTAATTAAAAGAGATTTTCACCAGAACATTATAATTTGCATGTTGTAACATTTATTGAGAAGTTATTAATTAAATATTTTAATAATCAGGTTTTCATGTTTTTTAAAATACACAAAAAAAATCTTTATTTTTTGTTCATTCTTTTGTAAAATAATCAGTTATTTATGACATACAAAGCGCCCTATAAAATATCAGGAGTGGTTTGAATAATTGATTTATTTTCTGTTTTAGGAAAAGTTTTTTAATACAACAAAAACTACAACATAGAAAACAAGTCGTTTTTAATCTTATAAATAGAATGATCCAAAAGCAATAAAAATAATAATATAATAATATTCTGCAGAGAAATACCTTTATATCACATCAGGTCCTTTAAAAAAAAAAATTAAGCAGAGTTGCATCTGTTTGGATGAATAAGAAACTTCAAGTTTTTGGAAAATATTTTTATAGCATCAACAGTTTTTATTTGTTACAAATTATACTCATAATTTAATTATTAGTATAATTTGAAAAAAAAGAAAGAAGCTGTGAAAGCATTGGCTTTAAGCTAGACGGGAATCACAGCTTATGTGTATATTTGAACAGATAAGTTTTAACTAAAAAAGATTCCAAATTTTCTAAAATCATTTACTGTCATCGTATTGTTAATTAAGTGAAAGGATTCTTTGTTCTTTATTATAGTGCTGATATATTTGTAGGTAGATTTGCGGACAGTTATAATAGAAATGGTCGATGTTGATTGTTCTTCTGTTACAGAAAGTACAGGCATTGGGGGGAATTTTTCCTAAAAGTGGGACTATATTAAAAATGGGTGTCCCATTTTTAGCGTCGTTATATTAAGTTTGTGGTTTTTTGGGACAATTGCTGATACTTTATAAGACTTGTAAACCACAAACTATAATGAGAAAAATTTTTCTGAACCAGCCAATTGTGTGATTTCATTTGTTTAGTTTAGGATATACATATTATAAAATTTTTAATGTCCACTTGGCAGAAGTTGTACCACGGCAATTAAAACTGCATTTTTTCTTCATTTTCCTTATATTTTCTCACTGTTTCGCCTAACGGACCAAAATCCAAATCATAACTTAATTTAAGAATATGCTTCATAAGACGTATTATAGTATGAAGAGGGGACAATTCAAATTCGTATGCTGCCTTAGAAGTCTCACCTTCTGGAACAGGATGGCTTAATCGACTTGATGTCTTTTTGCATATAATGCAGCTTGATAATGCTTTTGTATCAGTTAAAGCTGACTATCCTTCTACTTTCACCACCTATTTCATCTCTTCTCTATCCCTTTCCTAAAGAAGGTAGCACGGTACTTGACTAAATAGGCATTGTTGCCTGAAGTGCTACTTCTCTTTAAAAAAAAAAAAAAAAAAAAATATTACTGGTTGAAGGTCTTCCATTGCATCTTTTATTTTTCGGACTTCTTCAGTTATGACAGTTTTTGTTTCTTTTTTGAACGTAAATTTTATTGGTCTGCAATATTTTGTTGACGAGGGTATTTCATATCAATTTCTGTTGCTGTACTAGTTGACGGCTCTAACACGGTATGACATTTTATTAATCGCAATGGAATTAATGATATTATAAATAAATCAGCGTCTGATGAATTTCTGGCATTACACTGCTTGTATTGCCTCCCCCCGGGGGCACATGATAGTCTTTTTGAAACCTACTATTCCATTTAGACTGGTGTCTTGCGGTATAAAAGGGAGCCCAGGCCCCTCTAAGGCTAGTAGGAGTCACCTGGACAATCCACATATTTCCACGGGAATCAGTACGCCCGCAGAGTTCACTATTTGTCTCTTGAGACAATTAGCTGTTCTCTGACTGGTTATTGAGGTTGGCCCCTAAATGGGAGTATCCTGATGGTTGTGGTTTCGTGGCCCTTGTGAGAGTTTGTAGGTCGGATCATTCACAATGAACACAATGAATGGTTCAGGTCCAGTGAGTATGAATGCCGTCGTGTTCTTAATTTTATTAAGCTCCATGCGTTCAGGAGTTGGAAAGTCTCCAACTCTTTAGCAAGGAGTGAAGGCTGCGGCTTACTTCGGGCTTTCGAAATTGCTACTAGGAGTGACCGGAGAATATACGTATTCGATGGCCTCCTAGGGCGTGAATGACGTTTGCAAATCATTCAAAGTGGTTTGACCACCATCTGATAATGACTACCTAGTCGGTGCTGATGTAAATCAAATCACATCAATTGCTTGTATTGCCTCTGACCAGAGGATCCATCACATCCCCATTTAGAAATTAAAGTAATGCTGCTATTTCCAAGTTTTTCAAGCGGTTAGAATCAAACGTTTTTAACAACCGTTCGGCGGTGTGTTCAAGAAGGTCTTGCAATTTTATTTCTGCTGAAGGTTTGTGAAGCTAGGCATTCTTTTTTGACAGCGACTAAATCTCTATAGTGTGGGAAAAGCCAAGAACTCTTTTCATTTGTTCGCTTCCGCAATTCGTTGTACTGATTTTTAGTTAACTTTAAATCCAAAAATAGTGCTAACGCTTCTTCTGGAGTAAATTTCTTCTCTTCGTTTGGTGTAGGAATATTTTTTAAAATCCCCTTTGTACGCCTTGGACTTGCTTCTATTATAGCTTCAATTACCTCAATTTTGCCTTTTTATTTTGCGTTGGCTTAATTTGGTGCATAAATAAATCGTTGATGACTATTGGAGAAATTTCTGCATTGATATTCTGAAGTTTGCGTCTTCGAGTTCTTTCACTACATTCGTTAATTTGTTTTGCTGGTCGACCATGTTTTCTACGTTCATTGACATTTGTAGATAATGTTTTGAAAATAAGTTCCTTTGACAACCATCCATGGTGACGTTCGTACATCCTTTTCCTGTCATAAGAGCATTCACTGTATAGTTTTTTCAATCTCTTTCTAAAATTAACAATTTTTTGTTTGTGTAGTTAAATTTCTTCTGTATCGCATATTTTAAAAATATGCGATACAGATTGCTTAGTATATGCAATTCGACATCTTGAACATCGTTTTGTTAAAAGAAAACATCGGCCATTGTTCAAATTGAATTGAATAATAATTATGAAGACACTACTTAAAATACTGTTACTAGCAATTGATACTCATATTAGCAATTAAATTAATTAGGTGCCCCTGCAGGCTAGTAGGTAGTGTCTTAGCTTGTCAGTATGAGGGTTGTGAGTTCGATTCCCAACGAAGACCTTGTTTTTTTTTTCACTACAAAAATAAAAATTGACTGTCGGTGGGGCTGTTCAGCGATGAAGGCATAGTCACTGGTCGCTGTGCTGTCTTTATACGGAAATTAATTTCCTTCCGACTATCCTTCTACTTTCACCACCTGTTTCATTTCTTCTCTATCCCTTTCCTAAAGAATGTAGCACGGTACTTGACTAAATAGGCATTGTTGCCAGAGTCCTACTTCTCTTAAAAAAAAAAAAACAGGAACAAAAATACAGGTAGACGGTAAATATTTGCAGGTCGTTTACGAGTATGATCTGTAATGAATTTTATCCTCACAAAAGTGTTTTGCTTACTCAGAAGTCTAGTTAGTTTTCGCTAATTTGATTTTGTATTTCTACCTGTAAGAGCACTTGATGGCAAAATATCAATGGTTTTTTTTATGCCCAAATTTTTATGCAATTTAACAATTTGAAAAATAAAACTATTTTGCAATCAGTGCAAATCAATTTAAAAAGCAAAGTACCTTTGTAACCTAAATTATATCAATTTATGTTATTTTAAGTAGGCAAAATATTTTTGTGACCCACTGTGCATGACTTTGAAATTGACTAAACATTTTTTGTTTTCTTTCTAAAGATACGCATATTCATCTAAACAACGTCTCTCATAAAGGCGATTTGAAAAATAAATAAAATGCTGACAAAATAGCAAAACAGAAAAAAAAATTTTTAATTCCATGAAAAAAGGAAAGGATCCACTCTGCGACTGTCTGCACTTTCTGCAACAGAAACACAAACAACATTGACCATATCTTTTATAACTGTCCGCAAATCTACCTACAAATATATCAGCACTATAATAAAGAACAAGGAATCCTTTCACTTAATTAACAATACGATGACAGTAAATGATTTTAGAAAACTTGAAGATTTTTTAGTTGAAATTTATCTGTTCAAATATATATAAGCTCTGAATCCTGTCTAGCTTAAAGCCATTGCTCCCATAGCTTCTTTCTTTTTTTGTGTTTTTTAATTATACCAATAATTAAGTTATACTAATTAAGTTATACTAAATATTAAATTATATAATTTGTAATTAATAAATAAATAAATAAAAACTGTTGATGGTATAAAAAATATTTTCCAAAAGCTTGAAGTTTCTTATTCATCCAAACAGATGCAACTCTGCTCAATTTTTTTTTTTCAAAGTGACCTAATGTGATATAAAGTTATTTCTCTGCAGAAAAGCATAATTTTTATTGCTTTTGGATCATTCTCTTTATAAGATTAAAAACGACTTGGGGTTTAAATTAAAGGGATTTTTTGGTTTCTTCTTTTCTATATTGTAGTTTTTGTTGTATTAAAAAACTTTTCCTAAAACAGAAAATAAATCAATTATTCAAACCACTTCTGATATTTTATAGTGGGCTTTGTATGTCATAAATAACTGATTATTTTACAAAAGAATGAAAAAAGGAATTAAAGACTTTTTTTGTGTATTTTAAAAAACATGAAAACCTGATTATTAAAATATTTAATTAATAACTTCTCAATAAATGTTACAGCATGCAAATTATAATGTTCTGGTGAAAATCTCTTTTAATTAATACTCGCATGATTAACTTGTTTATATTGTGGTGGGGTGGGTGCAATTTTAACAGCGATTGTTTTAATACCAAAAAAGCAAATAATCTTTAATTACAACAGTAAAGGACTCAACTCAACTTTCAATTTTGAATATGATGTTTATTTAGTTGATGCTGAGTTAGTGCATAATATTGCTTTATACTAAACAAATATTGCTTCTGCCATAAAGTAACATATCAAAGTATTATTTTTATTAAATTATATGAAAATTAAAACTTTTCATTCCTGTAAAGATTTTAATTTTATCTCTAAAATTAATTAGGAATTTACTGCAACAAACATTAGAGTTTGTAAAAGTGACAACAAAGTGTACAATTTAATTATTTTCGTATGTTTGGGCAGTGCATTATTTTATGACATTTTTAAGTGTCCTTTTTTAACTTAAGGGTGGTGTATTCCATGAAATTGATTTATCAGACTGCTTTATGTACCAGCGTAAATCATAGTTTTCAAGTAAATCAAATTATGGAGTTAAAAACTGTGTTGATGAAAAGTTACATGTTTCAATTCTGTATCAGTTTTTTGGTGATAAAAAAGAACGTTGCTTAATTTCAATAACACTATGTATGCACTTAAGAGTTTTCACATTTATGAAATGTGAAACAGCGTCTCAAAAAAAAAAATTATGTTCTTTCACAGCAATTTTGAACTACGAACTACAAAATGATTAAAAGTTATTTATTATAATGTATCAACGATACAGGGATATAATTTGTACTCTCTTTGAATATCAATTATCTTTTATTTTATTTATATTTCGTTTCTATGCAGCCATTTTTTTAATTATTTTTATTACATTTTTGTTAAGGGAGATATGATTGCTTTCCTTCACTTATGTTATTGTGAATATTGTGGCAAAGTTTCAAAAAATTCATAAATATTAAAAAAAAAATAATAGTGAGTTTGCTATCAAATATTGCTATTCTATGTCGAATTTTAATAATAACACAATTTTTTTGTAGAACCAAAATTGAGCAGAGAATTTAATGAAAACTTTTATATTTCTAATGAGAGTTAAATAAATTATTTTGATTTTTTTTAAGAAAAAAAAAATTATACAATTGAAAATTAAAATCTTTTTTTATATATTTTTTCTTTTCAATATTTCGATTTCCTTTGGAAAGCTTCTTCAGGAAAAAATTTTTATATTTTTGAAAACAAAAAAAATTATAATTATAATTTTTTATATTATTATAATTATAATTATAATTTTTTTGTTTTCAAAAATTTTAAAATTTTTTTCCAGAAGAAGCTTTCCAAAGGAAAGCGAAATATTGAAAAGAAAAAATATATAAAAAAAGATTTTAATTTTCAATTGTATAATTTTTTTTTCTTAAAAAAATTAAAATAATTTATTTAACTCTTATTAGAAATATAAAAGTTTTCATTAAATTCTCTGCTCAATTTTGGTTTTACAAAAAAGATCTTAAAAAAGAAAAAAGATATTTATTAAAGATAAAAAAGATCGTTTAAAAAACTATAAAAATTATCAAATAATTATAAAAGAAAAAATAAAAAAACCAATCAAGAAGAAATCAATATTGAAAATTAAATTTTATTAGTTTTAAGTTTCCCTACAGGAAGTTTAAAAACGTGAGCCTATTTTTTCGCTACATATCTGTCTATCATAGCTCTGAGCTTAAAGTACCGTAACAGTAGGATTCTAATTTCGCAGTAGGTCGCTTTTGCAATTCCATGCTTTGAATATTTTGTTGGCTTTAAGTTCAGAAATATGCAAAATGCATCTTCACGTGTAAATTTTGTATCTTCAGTTGGTATTGGAATGCTCGCTAAAAGCCATTTTACACGCTTTTAGCTGTTCTCTGACTGATTAGTGAGGTTGGCTCTTCGGGAGTATCGTGGGGGTTGTGGTTTTGCGGTTCCCGCATGAATTTGATTATGGGGGCCATGATCATCTCGCCTTTAATAACACCAACGAGTGAATGATCCGGATCCAGTGAGCATGCTAGTCACGTGTTCTGGACAGGAG
The DNA here is from genome assembly GCA_030448955.1 of Trichopoda pennipes. Classification (NCBI taxonomy): domain Eukaryota; kingdom Metazoa; phylum Arthropoda; class Insecta; order Diptera; family Tachinidae; genus Trichopoda; species Trichopoda pennipes. Next base: position 3,400,768 of record JASKUP010000021.1, on the reverse strand, counting down.
TTGGATAGTCTCCAGCTCTTCAGCAAGGAGTAGTGGTTTGCAGCCCTGCTCTGGAACCGCTGAAATTGCAACTAGGAAAGACCTGTTAATAGAATTAGTCTTCGGCTTCCTAGGACGTGAATGACGTTGCTTTTCATTCACAGTGATTTGACAACCATCTGATTAAGGCCCACGACCAGGTGCAGATGTAAATCGTATCACGTAATTACTTTGTTGTCTAGCATTGGCCAGCTTCAAATAAATTTTTAGTATTAAGATTTGTATACTTATTGTTAGTTCATATCTGAAGATTCAATAAATAAATAACTGTATATACAAAAAAAAAAAAAATAAACTGTTGAAGAGAACCAAATAATTTTCTAATGATAATAAACCAATAACTTCAGAAAATTTAGTATTTTGTTTTGAGTTAAATCGGCCCAACAGTTAAACAGGTGTTAATAGAGTCAGTATAAATTTGTGCGTGGTGCTGTTATATTGACGGCAGTTGTACGAGGGCTTCTATTTATATTTCTGGCCTGGTAACACTGACTGCTGCTAGGCACCAGCTGATGTTTCCAGTGCAACCTTCACATTGCTAAACATAACCTCAACCAAAACATTTTTCATTTTATTGTTGTTAGTGTTAGTGATAGCAGGTTGTAAAAGTGATCTTAGGAGAAAATGGAATTAAGTCTTGAACATTTTCATGCAATAATTTTTCATAACTTTCGACGTGTCCTGAAACGACAACAGTGCACAGATGAACTTAATTTTTTATATGGTAATGAAGCACCTTCTTACAGCACCATTAAAAACTGGTATAACGAATTAAATCGTGGCCGACAATCACTCCAGGACGAACCCCGCGAAGGTCGTACAACAATGGTTGTTGTGCCAGACAACATTCGCAGCTGTGCATGAGCTGATAAAGCAGGATCGTCATGCAATATATTGCGAGATTAGGGAATCTGTAGGGATAAGTATGACAAGCATCAATAAGATCTTGCATGTGAAAAAAGTTTGTTCACGTTGGATACCGCATAACTTGACAAACGCACATAAGGGTGCTCGTGTTGATTGGTGCAAGAAAATGTTGCAGAAATTCGCTCAAGGTGCATCAAAAGCAGTTTATAATATCTGCACAGGTGACGAATCATGGATATACTCATATGATCCTGAAACAAAACAGCAATCCACCGTATGGGTCTTTCAAGACGAGCGAAATCCCACCAAAGTTGTTCGTGGAAGAAGCACATCAAAGCAAATGGTAGCCTGTTTCTTCGGCATTACCGGTCATGTGGCGACTGTGCCATTAGAGCAACGTAAGACGGTTAATTCGGCATGGTACACCACTATTTTTTTGCCAGAAGTCTTTGAGAATCTTCGGGAAAAGTCGAAAAAAATACGCATCATTCTGCATTACGACAATGCGAGCTGTCAACGATCGGCTGAAACAACGGAGTTTTTGACAGGGCAAAATATTGATTTGATGGGTCATCCGCCGGGCAGGCCTGACTTTGCACTTAACGACTTCTTTTTGCTTCCGAACATCAAGAAAAAACTACGTGGACAACGGTTTCCTATACCTGAAGAAGCAGTTTCTGCATTCAAAATCCGTGTTTTTTGGAAGTACCTAAATCGGAGTGGAAAAAGTGCTTTGAAAATTGGTTCCAACGCATTAAAAAGTGTATAAATCTTCATGGAGAATATTTTGAAAAACAATAAAATAGATTTTGTCTTTAAATATTTTGTTTTCATCCTTAGGCCACAAATATAAATAGCAGCCCTCGTATGTATATATAAACCTAATATTAATAAGGATTTTGTGCCAATAAAGTGAGTTATAGTTATTAATTTATAATTGATTCTTCGAAAATTGAAAGCTGTTAAAACATTTTTGAATAATAAATTAAATGCTGTCAGCCATAATCCTCTTTGTTTGATTTTTCATGAACTTTTAGGATTATTTTAGTTGTATATTTTTTTTTTTATTATTTTTTTAAGGACACTCACTCAAATTGAGTTTAATAATTTTATTAAAAATAAATAATATTTTAGGCATTAACAATTTTGCCTAATTAAACTTGTGGTGTGAAAATTTACTAAGTGTAAACTAAAACTAAGTCAAATACAAAAAAAAATTATAAAATTTTACAAATGCATGTAAATTTTCCATTTAATTTGAAATAAGCGGATTAAATTACTATTTTATGTATTTTTTGCCATTTCAAAATGAAGCTTTATAAGAGCATAAGGCTTATGGAATTTGGTATAACAGGTGACCAAAAATGTAAAATTGAAAACTGCCTCAAATATTATTGAGCCTTGTACTTAATCTTGTAGATCAGTGATGGGCGAACTACGGCCCGCCGAGCGTTTTAAAAAAAAAATTAATCACCTATTAAAAAATTATGCTCAAAAAATAAATTTACATTATGTTTTAAAAAAGATATAAATTGACAATTTGAGCAAAAAAATGCGATATTTTCATATTATATTGTGTCCAAACTGCGTAGTTTTCTAGGAAATATTGTACACACAAGAGAACAACAACTTTCCAATGCAATACTCCAAGAAGAAATATAAACATCAAAAAACACTAACAACTAATACAGAAAACTGAACGTATAACATAACAACAACTATTATATGTGGGATCTAGAAGATTCTTGAATATTCGAGACAACATGCGCAACAAATATAAAAGGGCCAGCGATGGATTAATCAGCAATCAGTAAAAGTGTAAATCTCGTGACGTAAAGAATAAATTGTGAAGTAAAATTATAAAGTTGCCAACGTACAGTTTTATTTGTGTAATTAAAATAATAAAGTGTATTGTAAATACCCCCATAAATGTCACTCGAAAATAGAAAGAGAAAAATTGATTCGGAATGCCGAGTATTTCAAGAAGAGTGGACATGGAAGTACTTCTTTATGGAATATAACCAAAAACCTATTTGTTTTATCTGCCAACAACCGGTAGCTGTACTAAAAGATTATAATTTCACTAGGCAATTTAATTTAAAACATCTTGGGTCGAAGTACTATAAAATGACAGATGAAGACAAGAAAGTTCATTCAGAGGAATTGAAAAGAAAAATATCTAGTCAGCAAATGTTTTTTAAAAATCAAAGAAGTGTCCAGCGATCCACGATCCACGTTAGCTAATCACATTTCTGCCTATAAATTAGCAAAAAGTAACAAACCGTTTTCTGAAGGAGAATTTATTAAGGATGTGTTAATTAGCATTGGAAAAGTATTATGGCCAGAAAAGGTAAAAGATTTCGAATCTATAGGGCTGTCACGTAGAACGGTCACAAAAAGAATTGAAGCGATTTTTTCTAATTTAACCAATCAACTCGATGGACGTCTTAAAAATTTTAAGTATTTTTCAGTCACTATGGACGAGAGTATTGACAGGAGTGATACAGCCCAACTTTTAATTTTTATCAGATGAGTCGATGAAAACTTTGTAATAACCGAAGAACTTGCTTGTTTGAGATCTTTGAAAGGAAAGACGACAGGAAAAATAATTTATGGTGAGTTTAGAAAGGGGATGGAATCTCTTAATGCCCCAATTTCCAAATTAATTAATTTAACAACTGATGAAGCATCTAACATGGTGGAAAAAATACGGGGTTTTTTCGGAGTTTATAAAAGTCAGAATCCTGAAAGTGAAACAATTATTTTACATCGTATAATCCAGCAAGATGTTCTTTGCAAGGCTGCCTTGGATATAAACCGCGTACTTAATATTATTTTAAAATTAATTAATACCATTCGAGCCCGTGGTTTGTTACATCGACAATTTCAAGAGTTTTTTCGGAAGTTGATGCAGAATTTTCAGATGTACTTTATTACACAAAGGTCAGGTGGCTGAGTTGTGGGCATGCCTTCTCGAGAGTTTGGAGTCTTCTCGAAGAAATTAAAGTTTTTCTAAAAACCAAATCTGAAATTTGGGTTGAGTGGGAAATATTGGAGGATAAGAATTGTTGCATCGAGTTTGCTTTTTTCACGGATTTACTCGAGCACTATAATAAACTGAACAAGAAGTGACAGGAAAGAAATCAATTTATAGATAAAACTTGGGGCAGTTTAAGGTCTTTTAAAACTCAATTGTTTATATTTTCTGAATGTTTGGGAAAAAATGATTTGACTAATTTTCCAAGACTTAATTCTTTGAGGCCTGTGAGTGAAGAGAAGTTAAAAGTCTTTTCACAATCTTTATTAAAACTGTATTCAGAATTTGAGGCCAGATTTGCTGACTTGAAAAAAATCCAACCATGTTTAGATATTTTTTCAATGCCTTTTAATGTTAATCCTGAGAATGTTCCTTGTGATCTACAATTGGAAATTATAGAATTGCAATGTAATAATAATTTAAAACAGCTATTTTTAAATACAGATAAGATTAATTTCTATAAATCCTTACCAAAAGATGAATTTCCAAAGCTAATTAATCATGCGCAGAAAATTATGGCAGTGTTTGCTTCCTCATATTTATGTGAGCAGGCCTTTTCAGTAATAAAATGCAGACAGAAAAAATTCAATAAGAAACCGATTGTCAGACGAGAGTCTATTTAATTTATTAACAGTCGCATCCTCCCAGCTGGAACCAGATTTTGATCCATCATCTGGAAAATCTTAAAATCATAATAAACCGTATCTTATGTTGTTTTAAAATATTACGTAATATAACTAATAAATATACAGATTAAACCGAACAACAACCCCATAATTTTTTAATGAATGACCCTCTTTGTTTTTTTTTAATTTAATGGCCCGCCGCAAGATTTTTTTTAATTTATTGGCCTGCCACCCAAAAAGTTCGCCCATCATTGTTCTAAACTGTTCTGGTAAGTCAGTAAGTCGTATCCCCCCAGGGGACACATCTATATCCCTTGACGGAATCTCACCGTCATTACATATGTCACCTGGGGTAAAAGGTAAAAGCCTTCACTCTTTGCCGAAGAGTTGGAGACTATCCAACTCTTGGGCCAGAACGCATGAAGCTTAATATAATTAAGAGTACAACGGCATTCATACTCACTGGACCTAGACCATTGTGTTCACTGTGAATGATCCGACCCACAAACCCAAACGAGGGCCTCGAAACACACAGCCAACACGATACTCCCGTAGGCCCTACCTCAAGAATCAATCAGAGAACAGTTAAATGCCTAAAGAAACAAATAGCGGAACTCTGGGGATTTACTGCTTCCCATGGAAATATAATGGATTGTCCAGTTGGCTCCTACTAGCCTTGAAGGGGACTGGGCTCCATTTTACCCCCACAAGACACAAGTCTAGATGGTTGTGTGATCCTTAAAGACTTATAATGTGCCCCCGGGGGGAACTGACTGATTATTGAGACTGCCGCTTCGAGAGCATCGTGGTAGTTGTGGTTTCGCAGGCCATCGTGAATTTTTAGTAAGAGGACGTGAAGCCTTTTTTTAAAATTACCTTTTATTTTTCTCCTTTTCAATTAATTTTCACTCACTCTCTTACAGAAACTAAATCTCACTGTTTTATTAAGTGGAAACTTTATTAAAATCAGTGACAGTCAAATAACCCTGGGATGCTGCATTGAGTTTATATAATTTGAAATATCCTGCAACATAACACACACACACACACACACACACCAACATGCACATGCAGATGCACATGAATGTAAAACACTGAAACATGTTTATTAAATCTCTTGTATAATCCGATAAAAATTATAACTTGCAGCTATCAAAATTTTACCAACGAAAGCCACAGCAACTAATTTGAGACCATAATTGAACTTAAAAAGTAGACCACGTTAACTCATTTGCCCAAAATTTTAGCAATAATCAATCACAAATCAGTCAGCAGTTATGAAACGTATTTTTATCTCAATAATATGTACGACAGTAGGGTGGTTACAAATATACCGAAAGAAATGGAGAGAAAAAAACGCCTATTTCGATAAAATAGGGAATTCGAAAGGCGTGGGTGGAGGGAAATTGAAATGTATGGGACGCGAAAGGAGGCTCGAAAGTTTTATCAGAAAGTGAAACATCAGACAGAGGGTTTCTGTACTGGCGATTCCTGCTGTAAAGATCAACAAGAATATCTAGTGATAGACTAAGAAAGCGTGCTCAGAATATGGAAGGAATATTTCCATAATTTGTTGGTATCTGAGAGAAACGACTTGCGTGATAAAATCAGTAAAATCAGTACCTAGCCGTGTAAGTCATAACCTGCCGGTGCATCAAACCACTGTGGATGATTTTAGCATCACCCACGCCCTAAATTCCTTCGGATATCTCTATCCTCCAGTTACTCCTGGTCGCAACTCCGAGAGCTCAGAGCAGGCCAAAGGCCTTACTCCATATTGAAGAGTTGGCAGACTATCCAACTCCCGGTTCAGAACTCACGCCCAAGCTTAATAAAATTTCAGAACACAACCGCAAGCATGCTCACTGAACCAGGACCATTCATTGTGAATGATCCGACCCACACAACTCAAACGAGGGCGATGAAACCACAAACACTACGATGCTTCCGAAGGGCAAACCTCAATAATTAGTCAGAGAACAGTTAAAAGGCTAAAAAGTCAAAAAGTCAAAAAGCTGAACTCTGAATCAGTAAGATTCCCGTGGAAATAAGGTGGAGTTTGTCCAGTTGGCTCCTGCTAGCCTATTAGGGGACTGGGTTCCCTTTTACCCCCGGTGATACATGTAATGACGGTGAAATTTCGTTAAGATAAATATAAATGTTGCCCCGGGGGGGTGAGGGAACAGTGAGGGAAACGGCAGTGAGGGAAACGACAGTGAGAGAAACGACAGTGGGGGAAACGACAGCGAGGGAAACGACAGTGAGGAAAATGACAGTGAGGGAAACGACAGTGAGGAAAACGACAGTGAGGGAAACGACAGTGAGGGAAATGACAACAGTGAGGAAAACGACAGTGAGGAAAACGACAGTGAGGAAAATGACAGTGAGGGAAACGACAGTGAGGAAAATGACAGTGAGGAAAACGACAGTGAGGAAAATGACAGTGAGGGAAACAACAGTGAGGGAAATGACAGTGAGGGAAACGGCAGTGAGGGAAATGACATTGAGAGAAACGACAGTGAGGGAAACAACAGTGAGGGAAAAAACAGTGAGGGAAATGACAGCGAAGGAAACGACAGAGAGGGAAATGACAGTGAGGGAAACGACAGTGAGGGAAACGACAGTGAGGGAAATGACAGTGAGGGAATCGACAGTGAGGAAAACGACAGTGAGGGAAACGACAGTGAGGAAAATGACAGTGAGGGAAACGACAGTGGGGGAAATGACAGTTAGGGAAACGACAGTGAGGGAAAAGACGGTGAGGAAAACGACAGTGAGGGAAACGACAGTGAGGGAAACGATAGTGAGGGAAACGACGGTGAGGAAAACGACAGTGAGGGAAACGACAGTGAGGGAAACGACAGTGAGGGAAACGATAGTGAGGGAAACGACATTGAGGGAAACAACAGTGAGGAAAACGACAGTGAGGGAAATGATAGTGAGGGAAACGACAGTGAAGGAAGCGACAGTGAGGGAAACGAAAGTGGGGAAACGACAGTGAGGTATCATTGACCCAATCAATGATAACGGAGTTGAATCTACAACGCCCAGTCATAGAAATAGGTATATCCATGCTGAAAAAAAACGAAGCAGCTCGAGCTGACGGCTTGCCGGCAGAGCTATTTAAATTCGAAGGTGATGAGTTGATAATGTGTAGACATCAACTTATTTGTATAATCTGGTTGCACGAATGCATGTCAGATGATTGGAAGCCCAGTGTGCTATGTTCCCAGGTCTCAAGTTCACAAAGAAGGAGCAAATCATGATGTGACCATTATAGGGGCATAAATCCGCTCCACATCGCCTAAAAGATGCTGGCCACAATATTGTGTAAGCGAATAAAACGAAGGGTCAATGATATAATGCGGTTTTAGACCTTGAAAATTCACCTAAGACCAGTTTTTCACACTATACATAATCCTGGATAAAACGCACGAAAAGCAAATCGACACATACCATCTATTCGTCGATTATAAAGCCGCGTTTGATAGCCCGATTAGAACAAAAGTGTATCAGGCTATGTTTGAATTTGGAATTCCGCAAGTATAAATAATTGGTGTATCGTCTTATATTTTTAGTCATTAAGCAATAAAGAAGTGCCCCTGCTGAGCCGATGTAGTATAAAATCTATAAAGAAATCTATAGACCACTCCATATAATAAAATAAGTAACTGCCGAAGTCCACTTCTTTTCTTCCAAAAACTAAATATTTAAATTCACAAATATTTTAAAGGTATGAAACTTTGAAAGAAAGCAAAGATGCTAACATTCTGGCATTATAATTTAAATATGATTTCTAGCATATGACCGCAATGGCTGCTCAAAAGCAGTCTTATCAATAACGCGGAGAATATTATCCTTTAAGAGGTAAATTTTTTCGGGCCAATTTAAAGTTTCAAAACGTGTAGCTATGCGTTTATCAAAAATTTCTTCAATAAATCAATTGCTATGGCACGAGTTGTGGCACGAGCAGTGTGATATGCTGCGACGTACTGGTTAAAGCCACACATCCCTTAAACGGGTTGAAGTTCAACTTGTTTAACAGCTTAAGAGAAGGCTTAGAATTTCTGTTAATCGTTTACTTAAACTAAATGTGTAGCTCATATTATTGTTTTCTTTTCAGGTTTATAACTTCCACTCGTTCGATTGAATTGTGTACAGAATCGAGAAACGGAATGGAAGAATGGTTAGGATCGCTTAAAACAGCCTCAATAGCATCCGTGTCTAAAGGTGATAGTTTCGTTATTAAACAAAATGATATATTTTCGAATCATCATGGCTGGTATGCTAGCTCTCACGCACGACCCACATATTGTAATGTGTGTCGCAAAGCCATGTCCGGTATAACAACGCATGGACTCTTATGTACGGTGTGCAAATGTAAAGTGCATAAAGGAGGTGTTGCTGAAGTCATAGCTAATGCCAAATGGACCACCTTGGGCACAGTGGGTAATGATATTATAGAGGATGGAGATAGGAGTATTATTATGCCATATCAATGGTTGGAAGGTAATTTGCCAGTGTCACCCAACTGTTCCATTTGCAAGAAAACTTGCAGTTCCGTCTTGCATTTACAAGATTTTGGGCGTTGTTTGTGGTGTCCAGTTACAGTACATGTAGCCATGGCTTGCTCCATAGGTCTAGCCAATTGTTTATACTCCATAGGCAATGATGGTTCCTGGGATGGGATTAGCCCTAAGGGAAACTTCTCACTATTACTTGTGTTTGCTAAAGCAAAATCAGGAGGCAATCAGGATGTAACATTTTTAAGACGCTTCAAGCAACTTTTAAATCCAGCACAATTATCTAATTTAATTTCTACGGATCCCTTTTTGGGTCCATGACTTTTTCCTCACTTTGAAATATTTCGTTTACTGGTGTGTTCAGGCGATGGATCAGTTGGATGGGTGTTGAATGAAATTAATCGCTATAAAATGCATGTGAGTAAAAACTTAACATAATAATCAATAAATTGTATAATTAAATTTGCCAAATTCTCTTAAAGAAACGATGTCAGATTGCTGTTATGTCGTTAGAAATAGACAATGATGATTTGGGCCGTATTCTTTCTTGGGGTTCATTTTGTGACGATGATGCTCATTTAACTCTAATTTTGGAATGCTATGAAATGGACAATACTAAAATGTTCGATCGATGGAGTCAAATAGCTTTTGAGAAAGCCATTGCTGTACAACCGAAAATAACCAAAATGTCTTTGGCTTTTGAACAGGTAGTTCTTTTGACTGGGATGGTTAAAGCGGTTAATGAAAAAGAAAGGCGAGACATTCGATGTTTACGAGGCAATGTAAGGAAGGCGTTTCAAAGATGTGCCAATAGTGTTAAACGAGCCATATATAATGTGGTTGAACATTCTGAGTCTGATCGCCCAAAACATTATCAGGATGTAACAGATAATCGATCTGTTACATACTTTGAGGTTTTAAAGATTCCCACTGCAACATCTAGCGATTGCACATTATGCACCTCACTTTTAATATGTCTATCACTATTACCCGACACTGGACGTGAGTCCATAGATAAGTATTTCTTTAGTACCATCAGCTTGCCAGTGCCAAGGCAATTTGCTGATAGTCGTTGCAGTTCTGGTATAGCAGAAGTCATACAAGAGCAGGAAGAATATATTAATGAAGCAGTGGCTCACAAGATGCAATGCATGTCAATGACGAGGGTAATCGTTTGTCGCCTGGTAACCAAGAAAATTTGCTTACAATACCTGTTTAACAAGTGATAGCAAGTAATGTTGCAATTTAAAAAAGGATTTTTATTATTTTGTTTAATTGTCATAGAGCTGGCTCCTCAATTGGAGCTCATAGGTCTTTGTTTATTAAATGTGTAATTTTGTTTTTCAATTCAGGGTATAATTTCTTGCACATATTCGACATTTGCATGATTTTAAATATTGTATATAATTTATTAACGTAAGGCAATAGCAAATTCATTATACAAAATAGGCTGTCAATATCTTTAGGCCGCTGTCAATTTTCATTGTCGAGGAAAAAAATAGAATCGGAGCGTTCATATGGATTTTTGGGTACAAAATTTCTTAAAGTTGCAAAATAAACAAATAGCAAATTTAACTACCTGCTGCTGTGCTCTTAAGTAGTCCTCTACCCACATTCTAAAGGGTGTTTTTTTAAGCCCGATAGAACTTGAAATTGTAAAAAATAACACAAAAAATTAAATTGTAATCAAAATTTCTTTTTTATTCGAAGGATCAATACGTGACATTAACATTTGAAAATGATTTCGGGCATATGGGCACTGCGGCTGTTCCTGACGAAGCGCCTTCTGGACGTCCAATTTTGGGCCACTTTTTCGAGCACTGCTGGGCGTATGTCACGAATAACACGAACAATACTGTCCTCCAAGGCGTAAATTGTTGCTGGTTTATCAGCATAAACCAATGACTTCACGTTGCCCCACCGGAAATAGTCGAGTGGTGTCAAATCTCACGACCTTGGAGGCCAATTGACAGGTCCATTTCTCGAAATCAACTTATCGCCAAATTTTGATTTCAATAAGTCGATGGTTGCGTTCGCTATATAGCACGTAGCGCCATCTTGTTGAAACCACATCTCGTCCGGATCAATGTCATCCATATTTTCAAACAAAAAATCATTGATCATGGTGCGGTAACGATCTCCATTGACCGTAACGCGAGCTCCGGCCTCATTTTTGAAGAAATAAGGTCCGATGATGCCACCAGCGTGAAAACCGCACCAAACGGTGCATTTTTCTGAATGTAATGGAGTCTGTAGGGTCTGTTGTGGATTGGTCTCACTCCATATGCGGCAATTTTGCTTATTAACAAACCCGTTAAGCCAAAAATGCGCCTCATCGCTGAACACAATTTTGCGATAAAACAACGGGTCAGTTGCCAACTGCTCTAGAGTCCAATCGGCGAAAGAACGACGCATATAATGGTCTCGTGGCTTCAATTCCTGCACCAGCTAGATCTTAGGATCGTAGGCCGAGATCTTTGCGCAAAATTTTCCACGTAGTGGACGGACAGAGCCCCAATTCCTGCGACCGACGAGGAATTGATAAATTTGGATCTTCTTCCACACTTTCGTTTACAGCGGCGATATTCTCTTCAGTACGCACATTCCTTCGACGTGTTGGTGTTATTGCATCCTCTAGAGAGTATGTGGTACGAAATCTATCGACAGTTCGACGAATGGCTTGTTCAGATGCACGATTATGTACGCCATAAAAATGACGAAGTCGTCTATAAGTTGCGCGAATCGACGACTGATTATCAAAGTAAATTTGGATAATTTCGTAGCGTTGTTCAAGCGAGAGTCTATTCATGATGATTTGTCAGAGTATACTGAAACAAAAAAAAAAAAATGTTTCATCAAAATTTCATATTTTGTGTTACTTTTTACAATTTAAAGTTCTATCTAGCTTAAAAAAACACCTTTTAGTTAACATTTAATTATGTGGTCAATTGGTTTGTTTTGTTGACTGTTTGATAACTAAATTGCTGAACTAAAATCTCCTCTTATTAAAACAAGTCGTATGGCAAAATTTTGAAAGACCTCCTGATATCTCCCACTAGTTTGTTGCAAAGATAAAATGCACAGTCAATTGTTGCTTGGAATTTATAGTATAAAAATGTTTAATTTCTTGTCCAATTAAGTATTGACAAATTCACAAAATTTCAAAGGTGCCAAGACCAGTTTATTCAGTTTCAAAAATTTTGCATCAGCAGCTACAACCGGTAAAGAAGAGGAAGATAAGCATAATAATAGAAAAGGATAAGAATACTATTGACGAAAGTCGTAAAATGCCCATCATAAATCACATTGTGGATTTCAATAAACCATTTTAACAATATCAGGCGATAACTTAATATTAATCCCTTTTATTTTGGCTTACAACTTTAACAGGTAGTTTAGGATTTATATCCAAGTGTCCTCTTAAGGATCCGAATAAAACCCTACTGGCTGCTTATCATGAAAAATGTGTTATGAATAATTATTTTGGCATTGGCATTGATGCCAGGATCTCTTTAGATTTCCATAACAAACGTGAAGATTATCCAGAAAAATGTCGTTCACGTGCCAAAAACTATATGTGGTATGGAGTTTTGGGTTCGAAACAACTATTGCAAAAAACCCCTTAAGAATTTGGAGCAGCGTCTACAATTGGAATGTGATGGCCAAATAATAGCTTTGCCCTGTTTGCAAGGTATCGTTATATTGAATATACCCAGTTGAGTTTAAAACAAAGAAAAACTAGTGAGAATATGTTTTAAAATTTTGTAAATATAATTTTTGCTTTATGGGCGGCATTAATTTCTGGGGAACCTTCAAAAAAGATGATATTTTTATTTTTGGCTCCTTGCTTTAATGATCGCATACTTGAAGTTGTAGCGTTATTTGGTTCCGTACAAATGGTTGCTTCACGGCTTATAAGCTTACAACATCATCGAATTGCCCAATGTCGAAGTGTACAAGTTAATAGTTTGGGCGATGAGGAAATACCCATTCAGATAGATGGTGAAGCCTGGCTACAGCCGCCCGGCATGAAACGTATCTTACACAAAAATCGTGTAGAAATGCTACAGCGCAATCGTTAATTGAATGCTTCACTTAAAACGTGGCACGAAAAAACAACGTCAGCATAGCATATCAATATATCGAGATCTTTCCTCCACCGCTTCATAACGAAATAAATCTACAGATGATGTCATTTCGGAACGGGAATAGTATTTTTTACTTAAAATAATTGATGCTGTTAGTTCACTAGTTAAGTGGCTGAAGTTTTTGGTAATAATTCATCCCATCTGGAGACATGATCTATATGGAGTTGCATGTCGGAGACAAGAATCTTTAGAAAGTAAACAACTCAGCGTAAATTACTGGATGATCCATCATTGAGAATAAAATTAGTTGAGGTTATTCATTCATCACGATAGTTCTATGATGATTGTTGTATTCTGTTAACAGATCGTGGTCATAGTTTGGTATTGAGAGAAGATTTAGAAACTAAATTAAGTGCTGCCTTGGCCAATACGGATGTGGATTTGCAAAAATCATCTGTGCAAAAATGTATAGATGACAAATTAGGAGCCTACTTTAATGCACTGGAACCCAATGAAGAGGTAAATTTTAACTTACTGCTATTAAAACTTGATAGTAAATATTTTTGTTTTGTTTTTGTTTCTACACTCTCTAAGGTAATGATCACCGCAATTCTCGAGCATTTGGGACTCGCTTACATTCTGGCTCTACAGCTGTCTAGAAACCATGCAGCTTTCAGAATATGTCGAAAGTTGCTCTCGTAATGATACACGAAGTAAAGAGTTGCTTACACTTGGTCCACGAGACCTTTAAAAATTTGGGTGCCACTAAGGTGAGATATATTCGACGTACACTGCAGGCTATAAAGGCCATGAATGTAAATTAAACTATAACAAAAATGATTGAAACAAGCATATTCAAAGATAATATAAATATTTTTGTTGACATCAAGACATATTTTATTATGAAGACAAAATTTAATTTAAGAAAACTAAATTTAGAATAAAAAATTAAAAGGATGAATAAAAAGAAACTGACTGTGAAAACCATCAATTTATGATTTAGGGTGTCGCTACAAAAAAAAAACATAGAAATCAATAATTGTTGCATGTTTATTATTGTTAAAAAACTATTCAATAATCAAAATAATTTCAAGTCACATACATGTTTATATATTGTAAGATTTCTGTATCAAACTATATAAAACTAAGTCGATTAATAACACAAGAACACAAATAAGGTGAATACTGAAATGTACTTTGATTTCTTTTTTTTTCTACAGCGAAATACAGATACACTGGATTCTTATATCGCTATTTATAAAGCCTAAACTTAAATCTTATGTTTCTAATCTATCCGATGTTGGTGAAATGAAAACCAAAATTTCTAAACCGAAAATAATAACAATATGAAGACACACAGCTATGTGTTAGCAAATATGCAAAAGCAGCCTTCAATTTTTGATAACTTTGACAAAATTAACAATTTATTCTCCCACTACTAACAGCGGTTGTTCGTTAAAAAATACCGACACTTTCAACCTTTTGATATTTTTTTGCAATGAATCTACTATTCTTATACCATCATCTAAAGGAACGCATGCGCCATATGAGTAGAAAGAGAAACCCAGTTATTCAAACAATCATATTCATATGCATTTTGTTTTGTCAAGCAAAAGCAATTCCATTAGGCTCGTTCTTGAGCAACGCTGTCAGTCACTCTTTTATGGGGTTGAAGTGGTTTTTGTTTTTATCTGAACGTGAACTTTTCAGCTAGATATATTCCGCTTTTTACTGATCGTAAATACATCTGAAGCTTTCATTTAAGACGCTAGATCACCTTGTCCATATTATACATTTTTTAAATAGCATAGAATTGTTAAAAACTTAAATTAATTGCAAAAAAATAAAAAGGTAAAATTTCATATGTGCGGTGTATTTTAATCAACACTACTCGCTGTGTTGTCGCACACATACATAGTAACAGTGTAATGAGCAGTGCATGAGCAGTTATTAGTATGACCTAATAGCATTCACTTAACCAAGTTTTCACCTCCCAAATAAACACATAAAATTTGCCACCGATTCTCAGATCAAAACGAATATTGTCAAAGCAGGCCGTATCGTAACTAATATTCATTCTTAACATTCATAAGAGAACGTGTTCTTATAGTGCCTGTGGTCAGTTGCTGGTTGCAATAATGCTATCGCTTAAAGGCTTTCTAGCGTCTTTACTCTTCAGTGGGTAGTTGGCTCTCATAATTCAAAAAATAGCCTTCCCCATAAAATATTTAACATTTGAATCTTTCACGTAATTTTACAAAAAATAAAAACAAAAAATTAATTGCAGACCGGGCACCAATAGGATGAACTTAAGCCAAGGTAATGGATTCTCAAATACTGGCTTGTCTTGCCTAATTTCAAGGAAAATCCACAAATTTCATTTTATTGTTTGACGTTATTGGCTGCTTTTAAAAATTACTTCCATTAATTGAAATTAATGAAAATTTTAAATTCCCTTTCTTTCTAAAGTATGGAAATAATTTTTAAAATTTTTAAAGTCAAACAAAAATTTGTAGGTGTCATTATATTTGACAGTAGTAAAGTCAACATTATTTTCGGTGAAATGCAACAAACACAATCGAAAGGTATTGAATGAAAAATAATAAAAACTTTTAATTTAAACAATTTGAGTATTTAATATAATTATACAAATTTAATAATAATTAAATTAATAATTTAAGTTTAATCAATTTTAAATAAACACTAATATTTTCAACGATCTTTTTAATTAAATTTAACAGTATATTTTTTCAATATTTCACTTTCCCTGGCAAAGCTTCTTCAGGAAATTATTTTTAATTTTTTAATAAAAACAAAAATTATTAACAATTCAAAAAAATTGTTGAAAACAATAAAATAACAAACAAAAAAATAATAATTGAATAAAAATAACAAAAACAACATTTAATCAATTTTACAAAATTAATTAGGAACAAAAAAAAAATGCCCTCGAAAGTTTAAAAACCCACCAGAGTTTAAACTTAAGTTCAAGATATTATTATTATTATTATTATTATAATTATTATTATTATTATTATTATTATTATTATTATTATTATAATTATTATTATTATTATTATTATTATTATTATTATTATTATTATTATTATTATTATTATAATTATTATTATTATTATTATTATTATTATTATTATTATTATTATTATTATTATTATTATTATTATTATTATTATTATTATTATTATTATTACTATTACTATTAATAATTATTTATTACCAATTTCTTATTTTCAACTCAAAATTAAATTAAAATTAAAACTAAAAGAATTACACAAAAAAATTAATGGAAAACTCTAAATTATTAAATTAAATTTTAAAAGCAATTTAATTGAAAATTTATATATAAATAAAAATATCACAAATTTTTCAAATTTATATTTATAATATTATTATATTGAATATATTTATTATATTTACTATATTATTATAAGTTATACAATATAAATTAATTAAATATTAAGAAAGTGGAACTGATTCAGTAAATAATTATTATTAAGAAATAAAATATTATTAATAAATATCTTTTATTCTTTTTCACGGCCTTTTTAAATTAAATTAAAAATATATTTTTTTTCCTTTTCAATATTTCGCTTTCCTATGGAAAGCTTCTTCAGGAAAAAAATTTAAAAAAAAGAAAAAAAATATATATTGTTAATATAATTTAAAAAGACCGTAAAAAATAAGAGATATTTATTAAAGATATAAAAAAAGTCGATTTAAAAAAATACAGAAATAAAATATTTATTTTTTAAATTGAGTTTTCCCACAGAATATTGTTAAGGATGTATCTTAGTTAAGTTTTAAAAGAAAATAATTAAGCAATAGAGTAAACGAAATAACTGCGCATTTTTCTAAGAAAACTTATACACACAAGACAACAACAACTTTCTAGTTACAAATTGCGTAGAAATTTTATACACGCAAAACAGCAACAATTAAATATGCTGTTTGCTAACTGCGTAGTTTGCTAAGAAAATTTATACACGCAAGACAACAACAACAACTATCTTAAAAAAAATTCCAGAAAGAAATTTTAAGACAATAAAAACAAAAACAAAAATATACAGCGCCTATACATTGAATGAATAACATAAGAACAAAATGTTATACAGAGGGAGTAGAAAATTCTTCATTTTTTCTAGACCTCTAACGGACAAGTATAAAAGACAGCATCTGAGTGTTTAGTTAGTTAGACTTGCATCTTTAGTAAATGGTTCTGTAGGGCCAACGTACCAATGTTACTTTGTGTGCAGTTCAAGTAAATATAATTTCAAAACTATAAAATCTGATATTATTTATTTTGCAATAAAAAACTCGGCAACAACAAAACGTTTATAAAAGGTGTAAACTTAAAATATTAACAAAATTTAACAAAAACTAAAATAGATTTTAACATAGACAATTAAGTATAGAAAATGTTTTAGAAACTTTTAAAAGAAACAAATTTATAAATTAAGAAAATATTTTTAAGGATAGTAGTTTAAATAGATTAAATTTCAAATCAAATTTGTATTTAAAATAGTAAGTTACGATTATAAAAAAAATTCGAATTGGTTTTTTCTAATTTACGGATTTTCATTTCATCATTTCTAAGCGCTGAGCTCAAGAATTCTAGATAGTTTACACTGAGGTTTGCTGCAAACCCATGTTTATTTTTCTGTCTCTTTTAATTCTCTTGGACTTCTTCAGACAAAACTTTGGTACTATTAGAACTATTCAAGATGTGGTTTATGCTAGCGGTATTAAGGTTTATAACCATTTACACCTGTGTCACTACCTTTTCTCGCATTTTATGTGCGAAAGTATTTAATCCTTCTATCGTCTTGAATGTGACTCAAAGTACACAAAACTCTTTTGAAAAAGCTATAAATTACAGCAGTCAATTTATCTTGCCTCCATTAGCCAAATAATAAGAGCTACAACTATTTCTGTTATTTTTGCATTATTGAAAACTAAATACTCAAGAATACAGAATAAATAAAATTTAATTAATAAAAATTGGACTAAACTAAATACTAAATAAACTAAATTAATTTTTGTTTTAACATTTAATTTACAATATATTTTTCCATTAGAAGTCTAGAAAAATTAAGAATCTTCTACTCCCTTCGTCTCACATTTTGTTGTTGTTATGTTATACATTCAATATATAGGCGCCTGTTGGTCTGTGTGTATTTTTTATTTTTGTTTTTATGCTGTTAAAGTTTTTTCCTGGAATTTATTTTAAGATAATTGCTGTTGTCTTGGGTGTATAAGTTTTCTTAGAAAACTAAGCAGTTACTAAACAGCACATTTAATTGTTGTTCTTTTACATGTATAAGATTTCTAAGTAGTTTGTAACTAGAAAATTGTTGTGAACTTGGGTGTATAAATTTTCTTAGAAAACTAAGCAGTTAGTTAACAGCATACCCAGATAATTCGTTTACTTTATTACTTAATTGTTTTCCTTTACAATTTAAGTAAGACTCATCTGTAACAATATTTTTTTTTTGCTGTGGAAAAACTAAATTTAAAAATAAATAGTTTATTTCTTAATAATTCTTAATAATTATTTATTATTTTTTAAATCAGTTGCATTGTCTAAATATTTAATTAATTTGTATTTTATAACTTGTAAAATATAAATATAATAAATATAATCTATATAACGTATGGGCTTAAAAAAAAGATGGGACGAATTTGATGAAATTTTCCGGGAACCTTCAGAATATTAAGGCGGGTGATACTGTGTAGTCTGATTTTTTAATTTCGGTGTGCGGGCAAAATCATATTGCACTACCACAAATTTTATTTACTTTTTTTTTTATTTTATTTTATTTTTTGAAAGCCGTTGTCATGTTTTTCAAAACGAGATATTAAACTATTAAATCGGTTATGTAGTTTCAAAGATATTTACAAAAAACCAATGTTATTAATAACAAAATTTTAAAACTTTCGAAGCCGTTAATTATCCCACTGAATTTTTGAATTCATTGGAACCACCCGGAATGCCGCCGCATGCACTAATATTAAAAGTTGAATCACCGGTAATTCTTCTTCGCAACATAAAAGCACCAAAGTTATGCAACGAAACGTGATTGACCATCAAAAACTGTTCACCAAATTTAATCGAGGCAACAATAATCGGTGGCAGATTCAAAGGTGAAGACGTAATTATCCCACGAAATCCGATGGTCTCCAACAATTTACCATTCGATTTTAAACGGCTCCAATTTCCTTAGCGTCTTGCCTTTGGCTATTACCGTCAATAAAGCACAAGGCCAATCATTAACTGTTGCTGGCTTAATTTTGGAAAATTCATATTTTTCACACGGCCGGTTGTATGTGGCTTGCTCCCGAGTTGGTACCCCAAAAAAATTTATTGTATTGTACTCAAGTCATCATACGACATGTATAGCATGTGCAAGCCAGCACAACTCATGTAGAGTGCTTACAATAATTTTATTGTAAATATGCTGACACATTATAAGGAAGGTGTCAGTCACATTTGACAATACAATGTGTTTGGCATGTGCCGTTGACCATTTGCTTATTGTTGATACAAGCTATTTTGTTATTTTGTAATTAATATAGTGGAAATAAGAATTGAGTGACTTTGGGAGACCCTCAATTCTAGATTGTAAAATAAATATTCATAAGTAGTATATAAGCAGCAAAGCGTGATTTGATTAACATCTGCACCGACTATATAGTCATAATCAGATGGTGGTCAAACCACTTGGTTGATTGGACACCAACCACGCCCTAGAAGGCCATCGAATACGTTTATCCTCCGGTCACTTCTAGTAGCAATTTCGAAAGCCCGAAGTAGGCCGCAGCCTTCACTCCTTGCTAAAGAGTTGGAGACTTTCCAACTCCTGGTCCAGAACGCATGAAGCTCTTTTTTATCAAGAACACGACAGCATTTATACTCACTGGACCTGAACCATTCATTTTATTAATTTGAATGATCCGACCCACAAACTCTCACGAGGGTTCGAAACCACAACCACCACGATACTCCCATATAGGGGCCAACCTCAATAACCAGTCAGAGCACATCATTGTCTAAAGAGAACAAATAGTGTACTCTGGGGCAACTGATTTCCCGTGGAAATATGTGGATTGTCCAGGTGACTCCTACTAGCCTTTGAGGGGCCTGGGCTCCCTTTTACCCCGCAAGACACCAATCTAAATGGGATAGTAGGTTCCAAAAAGACTATAATGTGCCCCCGGGAGGCTGTATGCATAAAAAACACTTACTTGAGCTTTAAAGTGCACGTTAGTTAACAAACACTTTAAGGCTAACAGATGTTTGTTAAAAAATGGAATTCATAAACAGCACTTTAGCTAATGTATGCTTTAGTAAAATTAGTATTTTGATTCTGGCAATGCCACTATTTTCAGTTATCACGTTGTAGTTAACGATGTATAAAATAGAATATTATTTATCCGGGTAGTCAGATCCATAAAAAATGTTTTTATTGTTTTTCATATTTTTCAGCAAAATCAACATATTTTTGTTTTTTTTTTATATTAATCTTTTTATTATAAAGCAAAGCACCAAAAAAGGTTAATTTGCAAGGCTTACGAAGAACTTACAAAGAATTTGTTCATATTAAAAAAATAATTATTCGGATAACGAGCTTTGTTTTGATTATATGTACATCAATAAAACTTTTGTTTAAAATAATTAATTATAATTATATTTTTGTAAAATATAAAATAATGATGTGAAAATGTTTTATATTGAATGGCGTGTTATATTTTAGTTTTTAATATTATTTGTATACTACAATTTGTTTTTAATAAACATTTTTAAACATTTTTGGAATAACAAAGTAAAACTGTCAATTTAGCTGTTTACATTGAAAGTGGCATAAGTCACAACTGAACAGTTTTTTTTTTCATTTTTATTAAATTTAAAATTAATATAAGTTAAGAAGTATTGAGATTTGTTTGAGAGGAGTGTTGATAATTAACGGTATAACAAAAATGTTTATTTTGAAAGCGACGTAAGTCGCTGTACTCAGGAAATTAATTACGAAGCTTAGTGTGAAAGAAATGGAAACATGTTGTGATCATTGGACTTATTTTTATTAGTACGAAAGAATAGTGCAGTTTACTGAACTATATTATAGTGATATCTAATATACTACACATAATTAGCATTATTTTGTTATTTTTGTATTCTCAGGAGGTTGATTCGTGTTATATAAAACGTCTAAGAATGTCACAACTCAAAAGCATATTATTGCACATAGTGACTTATGTAAAGGACAAAATAGTAATAGTATTAATAATCCCCTGTCGAAAAAATCCTTCACAGTACACAACATGGAGAAAACAGATTTTATTTCAACACAATCATTAGAAAAATCCATTTCAGAAAGAAAACTAAATACAGACTAGTTGAAATGGCTAAAAATTAAAATGTTATATAAACTAATTTAAAATAAAAAAAAATAACAATAACAAAGTAACTTATGCCACTTTTAAAATAAACGGCTCAGTTTATTGTAAACACAATTTGTTTTGTTTTTGAACTTTCAATAATAAAATTGAACTGTCAATTTATTGTAGGTTTAAGGTAGGTTTTTCCTACTTTAAAGTTAACAAAGGTATGCTAAGGTAAAAACTTTTTTTGAATACAACTTTAGGAAACTGTGCTTAACAGCGGCAGTTAAACCTACTTTAAGTTTTTATGCATAGGGCTGTTAGTCTTTAACTGAATAACTTGAACCGGCAACTTTTGCCTACTTCTCATTTATTAAAGTTTCAAATTCTGGCAGTTCTTTTGAACGCCTATTAACTAGCTGACACCCTTTACAGCTGTTGAAATATAGAAAGGGCTATAGGGACCATACCATCATTAAACTATTACATTATACGTGTTTACATCAAATAAAAAAACAAAAAAAAAAAAACATTGTCTATCCGCTGGCCTTAAGATGAAGTAATAAATAAATAAATATATAATTTCCAATTTCCCTTAAATACATGCGATTCTTTTTGGATTGAGCAGCATACGAGTATGAAAGTTATTCTGATAGATATTGCATAGATTTTTATTAAAAGGATGTAAATTTCGTTAAAAGCTCAATTTAAATCATGTGGTGCTTAGGGCTAGCAAGGTGGACCCGGTCAGCTAATAATATTATAATATTAATTTAAAAAAATTTTGGATATTTCTATTTATATATAAACTTTGAATTAAATTGCTTTTAAAATTTTTTTATTTTTGTAATTGACCTTTTTATATTTTAAATGAAAATAATTTCCTGAAGAAGCTTTCCACAGGAAAGCGAAATATCGAGAAAAAAATATATATTGTTAATTAAAAAAGACCGTTGAAAAGAATATTTATTTATATTTCTTGCTTTTAAAATTTAATTTAATAATTTTGAGGTTGCCACTTATGTCTTTGTTTGTGTTTTAGTTTTAATTTGAATTTAATTTTGAATTAAAAATCAGGGTTCAGAATTTTTCATTTATGAACATTCAAAAATCAACATTCATGATATTTTTCATAAATGAGAAATCTAAAATTTTATATTTATTTTTCACGCGCATAAACGAACAAGAAAAAATGTTCTGCTTATGTTCATACATGAATGCGCACAACAAGAATTATTAGTCTTATTCATATGTGATAAATGATAAATCAGCTACTTCTCATTAATGTTCTTTTTCATAAATGTACATGTTCATTTATGAACGTTGAAATTTTATAAAATTTCTCATAAATGAATGTGAAAAAATTTTCTACCTACGATCGCAGTTTACCGTAAAATGTAGTAAAAACACATGGGTACATATTAACACAAAGTACAATATTGCAATATATTCTAAAAGAAATAAAAAAAAAACATTTTTTTTCCTACATACGCCGACAATTGCGCATTATCAAATATGTGCGTTTATATACGCGAATGCTTAACGCACATATTTTTACGATCTTTTCATTTATGAAAAATTATCAAAATTGTACATATTCAAAAATGAACACTTGTGTGTTTCTCATTTTTTCACTTATGAATAGAAAGAAAAAAATAAATCGTCGCATTCATAAATGAGAAAACGCAAAATATTTTTCAGTCTCTCACACATGTATGAGAAGAAGCGGCTAAAAAATTAAATGTACATATTCATACATGTATGAACAGTGAATGAACACTTCGCTACTCTGTTAAAAATAACAGATTGGTAATAAATAATTAATAATTATTTTATTGTAATATGCGTTGAACTGTGGTCCTATTTAATTTTGTACAATTGATTAGACTTATTATATTATTGATTATAATTTTTATTAAATATAATAGTTATAGTTTTTTGACCGTTTTTAATATTTTTTAGTAGTTAATTAGAAAGCACTAGGTGAATTTTAAAAAAAAAAATTTTTAAAAAACTTTTATTTTTTATTATTTTTTAGTTCATTATTATTTTTGTTTTTCCTGATGATGCCAACCAACGGTGTGGCGAAATATCGAAAAAATAATAAAAAATAAAAGTTTTTTAAAAATTTTTTATTTAAATTAACCTAGTGTTTTCTAATTAACTACTAAAAAATTATTATTAAATTTTTATAATTAGGTAATTTTAATCTGTGCTTGATTCCTTCAAATAAATATTTCAAGATTTTCTCACAAAATATTTATTAAAAAATAATAAACATTTTATGATATTCTCATAAAACATTTAAACAACTACAAATTTTGAAATGTATTACTGCGGGGGAGAGAGCATATACATATTGCAATTTCACTATTGTTCAATATAGCTCATCATCAGTGAATTTTACCCCAATATTGTATGGAAAAACCTAAGAGTCTTATATCCAAAGCCAAATAGATTCTATGAGAATTTTCATAAAATCAACTTAGCATAGACAGCAAGACTCAAAAACACTTCTACAAAAACCACAGCTAAACATTTCAAAATAATAAAAAACATTGGTTTTTTTCAATCATTTCTACATTTGAAGGAATCAAGCACAGATTCAAATTACTTAAATTGAAAATGATTCCGATTAATTATGAATTACTTATTTTTAAAAATATATTAAATACTCAAATAGTTTAAATTCTAAGAGCAAAAAGAAAGTTATCTAAGCAGGGCGTAATGAAATTAATATCCATCCTTAACATCCATAAGAGAACGTGTTCTTATAATGCCTGTGGTCAGTTGCTGGTTGCAATAATGCTACCGCTAGAAGACATTGGCGGTATCAAATTGCCAATAGAGTTTCTAGCGCCTTTTGCTTGATAGGGGATAATAAAATGCATATGAATATGCTCGCTTGAATAACTGGGAAGTAAAGATAGGTTTCTCTTTCTACTCATAAGGCGCATGCGTTCCTTTAGATGGTGGTATAAGAATAGTAGATTCATTGCAAAAAAATATCAAAAGGTTGAAAGTGTCGGTATTTTTTAACGAACAACCTCTGTTAGTAGTGGGAGAATAAATTACTTTTTTTTGGGTACGGTTTTCTGTCGGCCCTCGTCAAATTTGGTTTGTGAACAAACCGGTTTCGGCTGTTTGCCATCTTCAGTGTTCTTTTCGTACGAAAACAGCCGAAACCGGTTTGTTCACAAACCAAATTTGACGAGGGTCGACGGAAAACCGTACCCAAATAAAATAATTTTAGCCCCGTCGGAAAATCCAAGCACATATCGGAGAATAAATTGTTAATTTTGTGAAAATTATCAAAAATTGAAGGCTACTTTTGAACAACTAACTAACACACAGCTAACAAATAGCTGTGTGTTGTCATATTGTTATCATTTTCGGTTTAGAAATTTTGATCAAAGGTTTTCTTTTCACCAACATCGGATAGACTAGAAACATAAGATTTAAGTTTAGGCTTTATAAATAGCGATATATGAATGCAGTGTATCTGTATTTCAAAGTACATTTCACCTTATTTGTGTTCTTGTGTTATTAATCGACTTAGTTTTATATAGTTTAATACAGAAATCTTAAAATATATAAACATGTATGTGACTTGAAATGATTTTGATTATTGAATAGTTTTTTAATATTAATAAACATAAAACAATTATTTATTTCTATGCTTTTTTGTGGCGACACCCTAAATCATAAATTGATGGTTTTCACAGTCAGTTCCTTTTTTTCAGCCTTTTAATTTGTTATTCGAAATTTAATTTTCTTAAATTTAATTTTGTCTTTATAATAAAATATGTCTTGATGTCAACAAAAATATTTATATTATCTCTGAATATGCTTGTTTCAATCATTTTTGTTATAGTTTAATTTACATTCATGGCCTTTATAGCTTGCAGTGTACGTCGAACATATCTCACCTTAGTGGCACCCAAATTTTTAAAGGTCTCATTGGCCAAATGTAAGCAATTCTTTCGGAAAGCTGCATGGTTTCAAGCCAAGCAATGACTTCATTAACATCCCAGTTGCTAATAGCTTCAGGGGTATTGATTGGTAAGAGCAGGTTTGAATTGTTGTTGACCAGCTGTAGAGCCAGATCGTAAACGAGTCCAAAATGCTTCAGATTTGCGGCGACCATCACCCTAGAGAGGTAGAAAGAAAAACAAAACAAAAATATTTAATATCAATTTTTTAATTTCACTCTTCCTTGGGTGCCAGTACATTAAAGTGGGCTCTTAATGTGCCATCTACACATTTTTGCATCGAACATTTTTGCAACTCCACATCCATATTGGCCAAGGCAGCACTTAATTTAGTTTCTAAATCTTCTTTCAATACCAAACTATGACCACGATCTGTTAACAGAATACAACAATCATCATAGAACTATCGTGATGAATGAATAACCTCAACTAATTTTATTTTCAATGATGGATCATCCAGTAATTTACGCTGAGTTGTTTACTTTCTAAAGATTCTTGTCTCCGACATGCAACTCCATATAGATCATGTCTCCAGATGGGATGAAATATTACCAAAAACTTCAGCCACTTAACTAGTGAACTAACAGCATCAATTAATTTAAGTAAAAAATACTATTCCCGTTCTGAAATGACATCATCTGTAGATTTATTTCGTTCTGAAGCAGTGCAGAAAAGATTTCGTTGTAATGATATTTTGTGCTGACGTTGTTTTTTCGTGCCACGTTTTAAGTGAAGCGTTCAATTAACGATTGCGCTGTAGCATTTCTACACGATTTTTGTGTAAGATACGTTTCATGCCGGGCGGCTGTAGCCAGGCTTCACCATCTATCTAAATGGGTATTTCCTCATCGCCCAAACTATTAACTTGTACACTTCGACATTGGGCAATGCGATGATGTTGTAAGTTTATAAGTCGTGAAGCAGCCATTTGTACAGAACCAAATAACGCTACCACTTCAAGTAT
Source organism: Trichopoda pennipes (assembly GCA_030448955.1). Taxonomy (NCBI): domain Eukaryota; kingdom Metazoa; phylum Arthropoda; class Insecta; order Diptera; family Tachinidae; genus Trichopoda; species Trichopoda pennipes. Next base: position 3,374,235 of record JASKUP010000021.1, on the reverse strand, counting down.
GCGATCATTAAAGCAAGGAGCCAAAAATAAAAATATCATCTTTTTTGAAGGTTCCCCAGAAATTAATGCCGCCCATAAAGCAAAAATTATTTTTACAAGATTTTAAAACATATTCTCACTAGTTTTTCTTTGTTTTAAACTCAACTGGGTATATTTAATATAACGATACCTTGCAAACAGGGCAAAACTATTATTTGGCCATCACATTCCAATTGTAGACGCTGCTCCAAATTCTTAAGGGGTTTTTTGCAAAAGTTGTTTCGAACCCAAAACTCCATACCATATATAGTTTTTGATACGCGAACGACATTTTTCTGGATAATCTTCACGTTTGTTATGGAAATCTAAAGAAATCCTGGCATCAATTCCAATGCCAAAATAGTTATTCATAACACATTTTTCATGATAAGCAGCCAGTAGGGTTTCATTCTGTACCTTAAGAGGAAATTTGGATATAAATTCTTAATTACCTGTTAAAGTTGTAAGCCAAAATAAAAGGGATTAATATTAAGTTATCGCCTGATATTGTTAAAATGGTTTATTGAAATCCACAATGTAATTTATTATGGGTATTTTACGACTTTCGTCAATAGTATTCTTATCCTTTTCTCTTATTATGCTTATCTTCCTCTTCTTTACTGGTTGTAGCTGCTGAAGCAATATTTTCGAAACTAAATAAGCTGGAACCTACATACACAAACTGGTCTTGGAACCTTTGAAATTTTATGGATTTGTTCAATACTTTATAGGACTAGAAATTGAAGATTTATATACTAATCATTTCCAAGCAACAATGGACTGTGCATTTTAGCTTTACAACAAACTACTGGGAGATATCAGGAGGTCTTTAAAAAACAACTATTTGAGCACATAATTAAATGTTAACTAGAATGTGGGTAATAGACTACTTAAGAGCACAGCGTCGACTTATTGTATTTTAGTTGCGGTTTAATTTTGAATCGAAAAATCCATATGATCGCTCTGATTCTATTTTTTGCTCGATATGGTCATATCAATAGAGTGGGTTTTAATGCCCGTAAGACTCAATGTTACATGCTAACGCGTAAATTTATGTTCAGCAATGGTGCTGCATCTGCAGCTATTGATGATAGAAGTATTAAGGAATTGGAGCCTCTTGATGTTCTTGTTATTACAATCCAGTGTAATGTTCGATGGACTAAACAGATTTTTCAGGTTTCTAAAGAAGCCGTCGACTGTCGCGATTTTCTAAAACGATGCAAAAGACACTTCACTCCATCCGATCTTTGCACTATTTATACCACTTACATCCGTTCAAAAATGGAATGTAGCTCTCACTTATGAAACGGCGTTCCAAAGTCTACTTTGGAGTTCTGCCACCGGAAACGAGAGAGGGCCAAGGGGCTCATTGGGGACGGTAGGATACCCAGTATCCAATTCAATTGATTCTCTAGAGCATCGACTCAATATGGGTTGTATTTCACTATCTTATCGTTAAGGTTAGGGAACTTGTTCTCCTTAATCGCAAGTTTCTGCATTTAACACGCTTTTCACTGATTGGCCAGTTAATCGCCCTTAACATTATAGTATTTTAGCAGAACAGTTCGAATGTCCAATAAACTGTTTCCAGAGGACTTTTCTATTACTTTCATTATATAGGAAAGTTCGAATCGAATGTCTACAAATCCTACTCTATCTTTCCTTCTCCCCATAACCTAATTTCCTTGTTTCGGGCACAAGGAGTCCCGAAACAAGGAACCCCTTGTTCGTAAGTAGGGGGCTCCCCTGAGAGCCAAATGACAATGATTTTTCTCTTTAATAGGAAAATTCTCTTTATTAGAAAAAAATACATTTTCTTTATAACGAAACGATTATTCATTACCGAAGGAAGAATTTTGATTAGACTACGAGTATATAAAAATTTTTAAAATACATACAATTTTCAGGTGTATGAATACTTAGGTGCCCCTGTAGGCTAGTAGGTAGTGTGCCAGCTTACATGACTGGGGGTTGTGGGTTCGATTCCCAACAAAGACCTTGGTTTTTTTCACTACAAATAATGAATTAACTGTCGGTGGGACTGCTCAGGGATGAAGGCGCATAGTCACTGGTTACTCAGCTGTCTTATATACGACAGTTAATTTCCGTAACTATCTTTCTACTTTCACCACCTGTCGCATCTTCTGTCTATCCCTTCCCTAAAGAATGTAGCACGGTACTTGACTAAATAGGCACTGTTGCCTAAAGTGCTACTTCTCTTAAAAAAAATATGTTTTATATAAATTTCAAAAAGAACTTCATACAATTTTATTTTTAAGAATTTAGAGATTTTATTTAAAAAAAAAATTAAATAGTCCTTAAACAAACAACTCATTTAAAATTTTCACAAAAACAATAACAACAAAAATTTAGAAAATCTACTTTTTAGAAAACAAAAAAAAAGTTATAAAAAACTTTTTAATTAAATAATTTTATTTATTAAATATTTTTCATAAATATGTTTTTTTCTTTTTTAAGATCTTTTTTTTATATATTTTTTTATTTTTTTTTTTTTTTTTCTTAAAAAAGAAAAAAACATATTTATTAAAGATAAAAAAGATCGTTTAAAAACTATAAAAATTATTAAATATTTTTCTAAATTTTTAAAGAAAATGTAAATTAAACCAAAAAAAAAAAAAACAAAACTCTTTAAAAGTAATGAAAGTTATAACGCTAAAAGTTCCGATGCTCGAACACGGGCAAGCTCGAATGGATTGTTATTTTATTCTATTCTTATTCTGTAATTATTTTAATAGTTTTAAGGCAAATGAATGAATTGTTATTTTATTTCATAATTATTTTTATATTCTAATTATATTCTTTATTTGTTTAATTTTTTCTCTATTATAATTAGAATAAATCTTAAGAACTAAAGCACTAGTAACTTAGACTATCGGCTACACATTATAATTATAATTATATGTAAAGTTGTAAATCAAAGGAATTATTATTTTATTTTATAATTCATTTTATTTTATATTTTATAATTAGATTTATTATTTTGTATTTTGTATTTTAAATTTAATCTCATCTCTCTGTGGACAGCGCTATCTTAACGTCATGGTACAACTGGCGGCAAACCAGCTGTTGCATATATCAGCTGTGAAAATAGTGTATGTATGTGTGTGTGTGTATGCTTGTGTGTGGCGGCGAATAGGTATAAAAAAAAGAACTTTAAGGCCGGGGCACATAGAATCCGTCATGCGTTATACTTTGTCGTATTCAACTAAATTCAAAGTAACGACGAATGAGGTTGGCACAATGAGTACTTTGTTGACGTATAAGAAATCAGCTGTTTTTTGTTGGTCTTATTTTATATTTTTTTACAGCAAAGTTTTATTGAAGTGCACATTTGAAATGGAGTTAGATGACATCTTAGACTTTCTATTAATGGTAATTTGTATTCCACTATTTATTACATTGTTTATTATTATTATTTATAATTTATTTTAAAAATATTTTACTACAATAGAGTGAAAACAAAAAAAAAAACAAAAAGAAGAAGAAGAAGCAAAAAAAAGTCAAAGTACTCAACGTACTTACGTCAAAAGTTAAAAGTTGGCCAACTTTCGTACTTTGCGTTGACGCAAACGCTGATAAGAAAACGTGTATTTCAACTTACTTGTCAGTTAAAAAATACAACGTATGACGTATAACGGATTCTATGGCCTTTATGAACAAAAAAGTCAGTTGGTGCGCAATTGGCCGACAGATAACAGGCGATATTTAGAAAACATTTTTGAGTATACTCGGCAAATACTGTGAAGTCATTAATTGGCCAGTGGTGTTTACCCAGCCTGGTTTGTGCCTGCAGCTGCTACTGCGAGTAATTAGCATAGAGTTAAATTGTGATCTAGTGGTTATTATCATGCACAATTTTCGGTGAAGTTTCAAAAAAAAATTTTATTTTTACAAAAGAGTAAAAACGACTAAATTTGAAAGAATGAGTTTTGTTTAACTTACCGCTCCACTGTTTACCCAATTAACTCTTACATACAACGGTAACTCAAAATCGTTTTGCTTTCATCGCTAAACTGATTTTTTCTTTTTTTTCCCTCGTACACTAACTATTACCTTGCGTTGCTTGTCATAGTAGCACCAGTGAGGTCACAACCTGGGCAGTAGTGTTTATCCAGCCTGTTTTGTGGCTACAGTCATTATTGGAAGTAACCAGAGCAGCGTTAAATTGTGTAGTACTAGTTATTACCCTGAACAATTTTCGGTGTTTCTGGGTAGTTCCCTCGTACACTAACTATTACCTTGCTGTGCTTGACATAGTAGCACCGGTGAGGTCACAACCTGGGCAGTGGCGTTTACCCAGCTTGGTTTGTGGCTAGAGTTACTATTGAAAGTGACCAGAGCAGCGTTAAATTATGGTCTAGTGGTTATTACCATGTACAATTTTCTATGTTTCTAGGTATTTCTCTCATACAGTAACTATTACCTTGCTGTGCTTGCCATAGTAACACCAGTGAGGTCACAACCTGGGTTTACCGGGTTAATCAGCCTGGTAAACACTACAGTCACTATTGGAAGTGACCAGAGCAGTATTAAATTATGTTCTAGTGGTTATTATCCTAAACAATTTTCGCTCATCTGGCCATTTCCTTCGTCCACTTAGCCCGAAGATACCTCCACACACATACACACGGGGCAACGAGGATGCGCTGCCGTTAATGAGATTAGTTGCAAATAAACTCTGAAGATTTATACTGAATCCGCCAGCCACGTTTTTAATTCAACGTTGTCACGACACGATCCTAGACGCCGTTGAGCATACTCCGGCAACCAGGGAAACCGTGTCGTTACAAAGTTTTACACGATATGTTACGTTAAGCAAACACCTAAAATCCTAAATTTATAAATATCAAGTTAATTATTTGAACTTTGAAGGACTTAGCATTAAAAGGATTAAGTGGACCCCTATTTAATAAGAAAAAAAAAACTAAGATAAAAATATTATAACAAAAAAACTACTTAAAAATATATAATAATTTTCATATAACTGAATGTATACTTAAATATAAATATACATAAACTTGATTGTCTATTATATTAACTATATAACTTTACTAATACTTAACCAAATTAATATTTAAAAATTATTAACAAAATGTTTTATTAAAATAAATCATCCAATTTGTTGTATAAAATGTTTCTTAAATAAAATAAAAATAAAAAGATTATTTAAATTAAATCTTTAAAAAAATTTTGTTTTATTCTATAAAAGATAACATTGTAAGTGGATCTAAGGGCGAAAATAAAAAACCGCCCCAATTATAGAAATAAAAAAAAATTGAGAACAAAAAATTTTAAAGTTGGTACTTTAAAGTTGGTACTTTAAAATTTTTTGTTCTCAATTTTTTTTTTATTTCTATAAAGAAAAGTGCCCCTCAGGCAACAATGTCTATTAAGTCAAGCACCGTGCTACATTCGTTAGGAAAGGGATAGAGAAGAGATGAAACAGGTGGTGAAAGTAGAAGGAGAGTTAAGGAAATTAAATGTCGTATAAGACAACACAGCGGCCAGTGATCATGCCTTCAGCAACACCGGCAGTCAATTTTTATTTTTAGAGTAAAAAAAAACAGCGAAGGTTTTTGTTGGTAATCGAACCCAAACAAACGTTGTCAAATTAAACTTTTTCCGTTGCTTTGCTTTAAGTCTTGTCATTAAGTTTGTCATTTTGTCAATAAGTGCGGAATAGAACATTTAAAAATATGGAAAACGAACAAAATTATGTATTCAACAATTTTTTAAAGCCACAACTGCATGCTTTGGGATTGATTAACATGTGGTATCAACAAGACGGTGCCACATCGCAAGCTGCGGCACCTCATTTTACAACAAGTTATTTCAAGAAATTGAGAGTTTGATTGGTCTCCATGGTTGCCTGATTTGACTGCTCCACACTTCTTTTTGTCGGGGGTAACTGAAAAGCAAAGTTTAAGCAAACAAACCAGAAACAGAAAATATTCGTGATGAAGTTAATAAAATATCGCGTGAAATGTGTGGGAGTGCAATGAAAAATGTGCTGAAAAGGGCTCGCATTTGAGAGGCTAACAGAGGCAGACATTTATCTGATATTGTATTCCATATATAATTGCCGATATTAAATAAAATATTTCTCAATAGAAGATCCATTCTCTTTCATTTAATCAAAAATTATAGGCTACTAAAGTAGTATACCCTCCCAGCGAACACCTTGCATTTGAACTTGAAACCCCTTAAGAGCCGTTCAAGTTACGCCAAAGTTCCATTAAAAAAATTTTTTTAATAAAGTTAAAAGAGGCATATCGAATATTCTATGGAATGGTGTATTAAATAATTTCTTTTTATCACAAATATTTCTTGGTCAAGTTCGTTCAATATCTGCCGTTAAAAATAATAACACAAAAACTCTCAAGGATTTCATTTATAAGCAATTTAAACTTTTATGTAGTTTCAATGCAACCTGCCTACAAACGTATATACGGCGCGCCGCGGCGTTAGAAGAAACAAGACAAAAAGAAAATGAAAAGAAATTGTTTCCAATAATTACGTCATGCATGATACATTGTTCCATACACAGAAAGAAAATTAAATCAATTTCAATTAATGAAAATAAAATCAATATTCGTGATAATAATACAGGGTGTTTTTTTATAGAGGTCTAAAACAACAATAGCCTTTAGTGGGACTTTATTTTGCAGATGTCAAGTGATTTATGTTTATGTACTGACATTCGAAAAACGTTTCCAGAATGTTTGAAATACGTATCGCATTCTACGTCCATTTCACGGTCACGATAACTATTCATCGCAGCAATAATTTGATTGCCTATGGAATGTTTTCACAACACTTTTACTGTAGATGTTAATTCCTTCTCCCCCCTCCACCAGGGGCACATTAATATGCCTTAATGGAATCTCATCATTAAGACATGTATCACTGGGGGTAAAAGGGAGTCCAGTTCCCTAAAGGACAACTTCCACGTTATTTTCACGGAAATCAACAAAACCCCAGAGTTCAGCTGTTCTCTGTCTGTTTATTTAGGTTGGCCCTTCGGAGAGTATCGTGGTGGATATGGTAATGCAGGCCCCCATACGAGGGCTGCTATTTATATTTCTGGCCTGGTAACACTGACTGCTGCTAGGCACCGAAAAAGGGAGCCCAGTCCCTTAAGTCAGACAGGGAGACAACTGGAAACTCCACTTTATTTCCACGGGGATCAGTGACCCGCAGAGTTCATTATTTGTCTCTTTAGACATTTAATAGTTCTCTGGCTGATCATTGAGGTTGGCCCCTATATGGGAGCATCGTGGTGGTTGTGGTTTTGCGGCCCCATATCCTATGGTTTTCTATGGTGGCCAGGATCATCTCACTAATAATGACACGCAAAGTGAATGATCCAGTCCAGTGAGCATGCTTGACATGTGTTCTGGACAGGAGTTGGAAAGTCTCCAACTCTTTAGCAAGGTGTGATGATTTGCAGACCTGTCATGAAATCATTAAAGTTGCAACTAGGTGGTTCTGTTGCATAGAATTATGGCTTCGGCTATCTAGGACGCATGTATGACGTTCCAAATTATACAATAGTGGTTTGTCCACCATCTGATTAAGACTAATGGTCAGGCGCGGATGTAAAACAAATCACCTCTGTTGCTAGGCACCAGCTGATGTTTCCATTGCAACCTTCACATTGTTAAACATAACCTCAATCAAAACATTTTGTCATTTTATTGTTGTTAGTGTTAGTGATAGCAGGTTGAAAAAGTGATCTTAGAAGAAAAAGGAATTAACTCGTGAACATTTTCGTGCAATAATTTTTCATAACTTTTGACGTGGCCTGACACGACAACAGTGCACAGATGAACTTAATTTTTTATATGGTAATGAAGCACCTTCTTACAGCAGCATTAAAAACTGTTATAACGAATTTAATCGTGGCCGACAATCACTCCAGGACGAATCCCGTGAAGGTCGTCCAACAATGGTTGTTGTGCCAGAAAACATCGCAGCTGTGCATATTGCGAGATTGGGGCATCTATAGGTATTAATCTGACAAGCATCAATAAGATCTTGCATGAACATTTGCATGTGAAAAAGGTTTGATCACGTTGGATACCGTAAAATCTGACAAACGCACAAAAGGATGCTCGTGTTGATTGGTGCAAGAAAATGTTGCAGAAAATCGCTCAAGGTGCATCAAGGCGGTGACGAATCATGGATATACTCATATGATCCTGAAACAAAACAGCAATCAACCGTATGGGTCTTTCAAGATGAGCGAAATCCTACCAAAGTTGTTCGTGGAAGAAGCACATCAAAGCAAATGGTTGCCTGTTTCTTCGACATTACCCGTCATGTAGCGACTGTGCCATTAGAGTAACGTAAGACGGTTAATTCGGCATGGTACACCACTATTTGTTTGCCAGAAGTCTAAGAGAAACTTTGGGAAAAGTCAAAGAAAAGACGCATCATTCTGCATCACGACAATGCGAGCTGTCACCGATCAGCTGAAACAATGGAGTTTTTGACAGGGCCAAACATTGAATTGATGGGTCATCCGCCGTACAGCCCTGACTTGGCACCTAATGACTTCTTTTTGTTTCCGAACATCAAGAAAAAACTATGTAGACAACGGTTTCCTACACCTAAAGAAGCAGTTTCTGCATTCAAAATCCATGTTTTAGAAGTACCTAAATCGGAGTGGAAAAAGTGCTTTGAAAATTGGTTCCAACGCATGCAAAAGTGTATAAATCTTCATGGAGAATATTTTGAAAAACAATAAAATAGATTTTGTCTTTAAATGTTTGTGTTTTCATCCTTAGGCCATAAATATAAATAGCAGCCCTCGTAAAATAATTAAGGAGCCAGGAACATTCACTTTTGACCAAGAATACAGGGTGAATAATCCAGATACAGTGAAAATGCTATATCATGTGTTTTAGACCAGGAGCTGGAAAGCCTCCTGATCTGGTCCTGATCAGCACGGAGTGGAGGTGCTGGCCCTACTCCGCCTTTTCGAAATTGCAATCAGGAATTTATGTTGGATAGAATTATGCTCCGGCTTCCTAGGGCGTGGGTCCACGCTACGTATCACCCAAAGTAGTTCGGTCTACCTTCAGATAAGTCGTCGCGGTCGGTGATGATGTAAACCTTAGCACATATGTAGATGTTAATATGCAGCCATAAAGACGTTGTATACTCTGTGTAGAAAAGAAATTATTGGCACTGCAGAGCGTAGCGTACAGGAAACCTCAAATTAGTCTTTTCGCCATCGTGCACAGAAATTGAATATGTGTCCATTAACCTTATGGAAGATTTTGCGGAAAGATCTTGGTTTGCATGCTTATAAAATCGAAGCCTTGCAAGATCTAAAGCAACACGATCACCTTGTGAGGCGTAGATTTGGTAAATGGTTCCAAATTTTCATAAGCGTTGTGACGACCAAAAGTCAGCAGGCTTGTTTTTGTATCACATAGCAATTAAATCACAAGCAGTTAGACTCTATACATATATTTTTTTTAAAATTTTTTTTTTTTTACTGAATTTCATAAATTTTTACATTTTTTACATTGCTGAATGTTTATTGTGTAATGAACTTCATAATTTTTTTAAAAGAGAACATTATTATTATTATTATATACTTTTCATTTTATATAATTCAAAATTATATTTTATAATTACATTTATTATTTGTTAATGAAATATTTGAAATTATAATAGCCGTTAAGAAGCGCCACCTATTAACATGAAGATACATCCGTAGGGAAAACATACCATTAAGCACAACCCTGAACAGTCGCAAGCAGCTGCCGTTTTGTGGTATGGGTGTGTATGTGTGCCTGGCAGAGACATATAAAAGCGAGATAATTACGCTTTTGAGAAGAGTTGGTCACGGGCAAGCAACCGGGCAAGACTTCTTTTAAGTGAGTTAGAATTTTATTCAACTTAATTAAAATAGTCTTGCGAATAGGTTCAGCTTAGCTAATCAGAGTGAGAATTTTATTCGACTTTGAATTAATTGAGTATAGCTCAGGTCTACGGCCAAGCAAGTGTTGTCGCTACTTCACCTGGCCAGAATTTTATTCGCCCAGGTGACGGAGCCCAGAGTCAGGCCACGCTTTGTTCAGCAAGGCCAGAATTTTATTCGCCCTAGCTGAACAAGACGGATAAGATCGTCAAAAGGCTAACACCAATTTCGACGTGGAGAGGTTGCCTCAGAATCTTATTCGTGACAACCGCGACAAGTCAAAAACTGGTGGACAGGCAAACTGTTCTGCTTAGACTGGACAAGAATTTTATTCGCTCCAGTGTGAGAAGCAGTAGGCTAGCCGGCGGAGAATGGAGACCAAAACTCTTGAGGGCCACGAGGCGGTTGATCGTCGTTGGCGTGCTCAGTAGTGATGTAGTATAATTTTAACTTAGTTTAAGAAGTGGATTATAATAATAAAAAACTTTTGCTCTTGTGTTATCAGTGAAGTAACATTTTTTTTTTGTAACGAACCCTGGACGCTGCGAGCTTTACCCCAGCATAACGCGAGAACGTATCGTTACAGCGTATTTTGTTTAGTGATAAAGCTCACTTTTTGGAGCGATGACAATCCTTAAGTGTGTATTGAGACACCTTTAGTTTCATCCAAACTGACTGTTTAGACTGGTTTACATCTTTAAAAACGATGCTGATCAGAGCTTCAATTTTATGGTGACCGCTAAAAAGCCATGATTATTAACATTTCGTTCATAAATTGAACAATTAACAATAATAAAATACCTCCCCACCTTTCTTCTTCTATTGACTGTATCTAACATAAACTGCTCTCCAACATTAAACTTTTTGTTATGTTATAAGTGATGCGTGATAAGATTTACGTCGGTATCTAGCTGTGTAAGCTATAACTCGACGGTGGATCAAACCACCACAACACACGGCAAGTATGCGCACTGGATTCGGATCATTCACATTTTGTTCTCAGTTTAGGTGAGATGATCCTGCCCCCTTACTTTAAATTCATGAAGGTCTGCGAAACCGCAATCACCACGATAGCTAAAACGCATAACTCTGGAGCTTACTGATTCCTGTGAAAATAATGTGGAGTTATCCATTTGGCTCCCTGCTAGCCTTTAGGGGACTGGGGTCGCTTTTATCCCCGGTGACACATGTAATGACGGTGAGATTCCGTCAAGACATAGTAATGTGCCGAAGGGGGAGTTATAAGTGATTTCGTGATATGATTTACATCTGCGCCTGGCACAGAGCCCTAAGCAGATGGTGGTCAGACCACTGTGAGTGAAAAGCAGCGCCACTCACGCCCTAGGAGTCCGAAGTCTAATTCTAACAACAGGTCCTTTCTAGTAGCAATTTCGATGATTCCAGAGCAGGGCTGCAAACCACCACACCTTGCTGAAGAGCTGGAGACTATCCAACTGCTGTCCAGAACACATGTCTAGCATGCTCACTGGATCTAGAATCATTCCACCAGGTAGGTTTTATTAAAAGTGAAATTATCCTGGTCATCATATAAAACAGACTTGTTATGGGGCCGCGAAACCACAACCACCACGATACTCCCGAAGGGCCAACCTCAATAATCAGTCAGAGAAACAGCTAAATGCCTAAAGAGACAAATAGCGAAAACTGTGCGCGCTAATGATTCCCGTGGAAATAACGTGAAGCTTCCAGTTGTACCCCTGCTGACTTCAGGAAACTGGGCTCCCTTATGCCCCCAGTTGCACAGGTCTAGATAATCGAAGTTTTATAAAGACCGATGAATGTGACCCCGGCGGGGAGTTATAAGTGATAGATAGTGTGATTCGTTTTACATCCGCACCTGGCTATGTAGCCTTAATCAAATGGTGGACAAACCACAATTGTATAATTTGGAACGTATACATGCGTCTTAGGAAGCCGAAGACATAATTATAAGCAACAGAACCACCTAGTTGCAACTTTAATGATTCCAGCGCAGGGCTGCAAACCATCACACCTTGCCAAAGAGTTGGAGACTTTCCTATTCCTGTCCAGAACACATGTCTAGCATGCTCACTAGACTGGATCATTCACTTTGCGTGTCATTACCAGTGAGATGATCCTGGCCACCGCGAAACCACAACCACCACGTTACTCCCATATAGGGGCTAACCTCAATGATCAGTCAGAGAACTATTAAATGTCTAAAGAGACAAATAATGAACTCTGCGGGTTCACTGATCCCCGTGGAAATAAAGTGGAGCTTCCAGTTGACTCCTTGCCTGTCTTCAGGGGACTGGGCTCCATTTATACCCCCAGTTGCACAGATCTAGATGGCTGTTACGTACTATAAAGACCATAAATGTGCCCCCGGGGGCGGGGGGGAGTTATAAGTGATGAAGAAATTGTCACAAACAATATTCCGCCCACTTCCACGATATAGAATAACGCACTACTCTCTCACCTACGTTTTTCTGCCGTTCGCCGGTTACGTCAATATAAATTTTTTCTTTCATTGGATAGAAAGAGAGCGAGCCACATACCCACCATACTTTAATTTCGTACTTGACGGGATTCGATGTATTGGGTAAAGCCAGTACCACCGCGGACGACATACAACTGCTCATGAACTATCACGCTTAGATCTGCTACGTAATTGCTGCATAGTTTATCATTCAGCATTAAATATGTTATAGCTGCTGCTTTGTCGGTTTTTTTTTTACACTATTGGCGTGTGTTCCCGTTGTCAAAGCCTACCTCCCAAAAAGGTCAATGATATTATCATTGGCTAAATGCGCGCACCAAAAATGGTTTGGTAGCACACAGAATTTACGATAACGGCGCTTTCTTGAACATTTTCGAAAAAGTACAGCCCGATGATGCCGCCTGACCACAAACCGCATCATACTGTCACTTTTTTTAGAGATAACGGTTTTTCGAGGACTGTTTGTGGATTTTGTGAGCCCTACATGCGGTAATTTTGTATGTTTACGTAAACGCCTAATTGATGATTTTGTTCGAAAATGCGTTTTTCTCGTTAAGCATTTCAGACAGCCAATTCACAAACTTTTGACGCAAACAATAATCGGTCTGAACTGACTTTTATAAGCCTAAAGATAAAGATCTGCAAGCAAAATGTTATACATGGTGCCTCTTGTGATGCCCAACGTGTGCGATGTCCTGACTCATACTCAAATTATGCTGTACAGTGGCTATGGTTGCGTCATGATTGTATTGTTTTGGTCTATTGTTAGGAACACTACCGTGAGCTTCAAATTTAGCGATTAAATTACGCCTAGCAACGATCTCAGAAGGCGCTTGATTACGAGGAAAAGCTGCTCGATTTTTACAAAGTGATACAATAAAGTTATCACAATAAAAATTCTTTGATTAGGAATGTAACATTCCATTCTTAAAATTTCCTAAGTTTTTATTAAATGAATGTCAAACGCTAGCAGCTCAATTTTTGACGTTTAATCATTGAAGAGACAAATCACTTCCTAACCTCAAATTTGTCCAGGCATTATTTGCATTAAAAAAAGGTGAAAAGGGTAACAATATATTTCATATACTAAATATTTCAAAAAATGTTATTTTCTTGCTCTTCTTCTTCTTCTTCTTCTATTATTAATTTAAAAAAAAATATTTTTAATTTTTTTTTCGCACATCAAATTTTTTTGGAGGTTCTGGTTTAATAGACGAGAGACAGCTGCTGCTATATTAATTAGATGTTATAATGAAGTGGCATTTAGACATTGATTTTTATTAGACAGTTTTTATGTTATGCTATAGATAAGAGGTTAACAATTATGCCTAACTTATGGCGTACAATTTTCGTAATTATTTTAAGATTTTTTCTTAAAAAAAACACAATTTTAAAAAGTTTTTTTTTTAAATGTTCTTATACACAGAAGGCTGTTTAAATATCATTTAATGTTCTCGCTGAGTCTTATGTAATTTGGCATAAATACCATCCTTGGTAATTAATTGATGATGGGTACCCTGCTCTACTATTCGACCATTTTGTACAACACAAATTAAATCGGCATTTTGTACCGTCGATAGACGATGAGCGATAACAATGCAGGTACGTCCACAACATGCCACATCTAAGGCCTGTTGTACCAGTTGCTCACTTTGTAAATCCAAAGCCGATGTAGCTTCATCCAATAGCAAAACTTTGGGATTCCTTACCAAGGCACGAGCTATAGCAATGCGTTGCTTTTGACCACCCGACAATTGTGTACCACGGGCTCCCATTTTTGTATCATAACCATTCGGTAGACCCATTATGAATGAATGAGCATTTGCACTTTTTGCGGCTGCCATAATTTCCGCCATATTAACAACTCGTCCATTGTCACCATAAGCAATATTTTCAGCAATGCTACGTTCGAACAATGAAGGCTCTTGAGAGACTATGCCAAGTTTATTGCGTAAATTTTCGAGAGTCAAATCGGTTTTTATATCATCATTGTTGATGTGCTGTAATATTTAGAATTAAATAAAAAAAAGTTATTCGAGAATTATTAGGCGGGTAGTCATTTTGGAATGCCAAGCCATTTTTTTTACTTACAATTGAACCATTTTCTGGGTCATAGAAACGTTGCAACAACTGTATACAGGTTGATTTGCCACAACCCGAGTGTCCCACTAATGCCACCGTTTTACCCTGTATAACTTCTAGACTTAAGCCATTTAAAACTTTAACATCTGGTCGTGTGGGATATCGGAATTCTAAATTATTAAAGCGTACACCTTCAAACAGATTCAACTGCTTGGCGAATGTATTTTTGGCGGGTAAAGAACAATTAACAATTTTCGAGGGGCGATCTAAAATTTGAAATAATCTGTGACCCGACACCAGGGCAGAGGTAAAGGCAGGAGCAAAAGCCAAAGATTGGGCCAACATCATAGAGCCATACAGCAACACTTCCGAAACTCTGGGAATTTAATAATTTGTTTATTAAACACTTAAAGCCAGGAAGAATCGATAGGCTTACTTAATAATATCCTGAAAGGGAATTTTGCCCTCCGACACTAATACACCGCCATAACATAGAGCTATGGCATAGGCGAAAAATAAGAAAGCTTGACCGGAAGAATTAATCAAACCGCGATATTTTAGTTTTTGTCTAATGAGAATCTCTACTTTTTGTATTTCTTTATTATATTTTTCTATCACCTCCTGTTCCCTTCTGAGACCAGCTATAGTTCGTATATTAATAATGGCCTCGGTGGCTATACGGCAAGCTTCTTCTAATACCATTTTTTCACGCATCACACAGCTTGTCATGAATCTAAAAAATAAAAGTTTGAACACATAAAAAGTATTTGTGGTCTTTGGATGCTCCCCTGAAACCTACTTTGCTTCAAAGATTACCGAACCCACAATAATGGGGCAGGTGCTGACACATAATAAAGCCAATTTCCAGGAATAGTAGAATGATAATGTCAAACCAATGACAAAATTGGAAAATGCTTGTATAAGACCACTCAAAGGATAACCAATGGCACCCTGAACGCCTGCAGCATCGCCAGCTAAACGTGCTGACAGAGCGCCCACAGAATTTGTTTCCTCATCAAACCAGCCTATTTCTTGTTTCATAATTGCTTTAAAGGTTAAGGATCTGACTCTGGTTGTCAGCCAGACACCAGCATAGTTAAAGAGATAGGTTTGCAGAAAGCACACCAGTCCGGTTAAAATACCCAAAATCAAACAGTAAATGGATAAAATGGCCGTACGATCGATGGCAGTTTGTGCATCAGTTTCCGCCAAAGCGGCATAAAATTCTCCAAACGCTACAGCAAAAGCAGGATATGTAAAACCATAACCGATAGCACAAATAGCTCCCATAATAATAAAACAGCTCTCAGGTCTGGATAATTTTAAAATGCGTCCAAAAGTCTTAAAGAACTGGGGCTTAACTTCGGATTTTGCAGCTAACAGGTCATGAGGATCTTGGAGTTTCATCTTAAGGCTTTCACTCTCCTCTACGTGTATGCTATTCTTTTGATTCTTTTCCAAGTTAATGGAGTTTGTTTCGAATGATTTTTCATAGATTGCTAAACTGTTTCCTGAAAATAAAATTAAAAAAAATTAATAAAATGGCGTCTTTAGCATATGAAAATATTCATTAATGATATATTTTTCATCAAGCTCCTTCTGGTTCAGTAGTTCATTAGTTCATTAGTTCGTTAGTTCTATAATTCTTATTCGGAAAGAAACTGGTGTGGTGTTTTAATTTTGTAAAGAGATACCCTGAAAATGAGATATTTAACTAAATGTACTAACTTTTCTGGGTCGCTACATCCTTTATTAGCATTCCTAATTAGTTTAAACTAAAACTATCATCTATAGAGGCGACCAGCTGTTGCCAGCTGATAACATAAAATGGTAATTTTTCTACCCAAAAACAAATTGGGATTTAATTAAAAGTGACAGGAGAGACCTCTGGCGGCAGTTTATATCACATATGAACTGTTCTTTTTTTTCCTCGGGCAAGTACTCATGGGATGAGCCCTACTCCTGCAATTCATTGTACGTCCCCCTCGGAGGCACATTTATCGGTCTTTATGAATACTAAACAATCAAGACCTCTACTGCTGAAGGCAAGCAGGGAGTCAACTGGAAGCTCCATGTTATTTCCACGGGAATCAGTAAGCCCCAGAGTTTCTCTGACTGATTATTGAGGTTGGCCCTTTGGGAGTATCGTGGTGGTTGTGGTTTTGCGACCCTCATAAATTTAATTAAGGGGCCAGGATAATCTTACTTTTGCTAAGAACAATAGGTGAAGGATCCGGATCCAGAGAGCATGCTAGTCATGTGTTCTGGACCAGGAGTTGGATAGTCTCCAGCTCTTCAGCATGGAGTAGTGGATTGCAACCCTGCTTTGGAACCGCTGAAATTGAAACTAGGAAAGACCTGTTGCTAAAATCAATCCTCGGTTGCTTTTCAGTCCCAGTGGTAGGACCACTGGGACTTAAAGCCAGGTGCGGATGTAAATCTTATCACGAAATGTACTAAAACTAAGAAATTAGGTTATGGGGATGAGAAAAGAGGGAGTAGTGTTACATTAAAAGGATAGACCTCTGGCGGAAGTTTGTCCGATTCACTGCCCAATCAACCACAAATGGATGGACTCTCAAATAAAAGAGTGTTAAACGCAAAAACGTGCGAGTAATGGGAACGCGTTCGCTAATTTCATGAAAGCTTTTAACATTGCAACATTACGTCGATGCTCTAGAGAAGCCTCTTGGCTCTTTCTGTAAAATCGACAATAAACTATTATTGGTCGCTTTCTCCCCTGTGAAATTTTTATAAGTGACAAAACCAACATTTTTTGGTTTTTCACACTTCCTCTTCCCGATAAAGTGTCACGCATACCAGAACCCACATTAATATTTCTGAAATATTGGGAACACATTATGTCTATCATACTTTTAACTTCTTCAATATCTTCCATATTATTAGGATCGGTTACATTAAGCTCTCCAGCCTTCACCATATTATAGTAGGCTCCTTCTAAGGCCATCAGATCATCATGTGAACCTTCTTCTATAACTTTGCCTTCGTGTATGAAAACAATTTTATCGGCTCCCCGTATAGCTGAAAGTCTATGAGATACAACTATGGTTGTTCTGCCTTTTGCCGCAAAATCTAAAGCTTCTTGAACTAACTTTTCCGATTGATAGTCTAAGGCCGAGGTGGCTTCATCCAAAAGTAAGATTTTTGGATTTTGTATTAAGGCACGTGCAATGGCAATTCTTTGTTTTTGTCCACCAGATAATTGAGAGCCACGTTCGCCAATAGTAGTTTTGTAGCTCTAAAACAAAAAAGAAAAAATACGAATTTTAGATTTCATTCCTTTAATACACTGAAAAATATTTTTGTAAAATTTTACAGTAACAAATAAATTCGGCGTAACCTCTTAGCCATCGAAACATTTAAAATGTTTAATAAACAATCTAATTCAGTTATTAAAAGTTGCTGTTACATAATTCTTTTGAATGGCTTAATGGCTCTGATGTATATAAAAGTTGGGAAAATTTGAGGTTAGAAAGTAAATTTTTTGAAAACTTCTGCTAAATTGATCCAGTGTAAAGTAAAAGTATGGTACAGCACATTGCTAGACATCCGCTGTTTAATGTTCTATGCTTAAAAGTTGGCAATTATTTGCTAAATAAATGTCAAAGGATGACAGCTTAATGCTTGATATTTTATCATTTCATGGACAATTTACTTCCTTACCTCAACTTTACCCAATCAATATATACAAGCATAAAAGAAAATAGAGCAAAAGGGGCTGCCACATCCTATCATGTACGAAAAATATAGACGATTTTACACGCCTATAAAAAAAATAGCGATTGCAAGAGGTATGGCTGTATTAACTTTAAATTAATAAGTGATAGATGCGTAGTCTGATGTGTATGTGTATGTGACTTAACAATATTATGAACTAAGTTAAAACAAAAAAAACAACTACTAAAGTGTTTTACTAAGCAGTTCAAAGAACCAAATGATTAAATAAAGCCTAACATCGGTATATTTAACTTACATCTGGCAATTTGGTTATAAATTCATGAGCTCCAGCTGCTTTAGCGGCCGTTTCGATTTCCTTTTGAGTAGCCTTGGGTTTGCCATAACTAATATTTTCAGCTGTGAAAAAAAAAACGGAAAATAAAATTAAATTAAAAATTATTTAAACAAAAACTAGAAAAATTTCACAATTACCAATTGTGCCCAAGAATAATACGGGCTCTTGACCCACTATGGCCATATTGGAGCGCAACCATTGTATATTGTATTTGCGTATATCCAGATCATCTAATAATATTGAACCAAATACAGGATCATAAAAACGTTGCAGCAATTGTATGCAAGTTGATTTGCCACAACCAGAGGAGCCGACTAAGGCTACAGTGGTACCGGCTCTTATTTTAATATTTAAACCTCTATGGACAATGATATCAGGTCGCGAGGGATAACGAAAGAAAACATCGACAAATTCTACATCTCCTCTCAAGCCATAATTTAAAATCTTGCCATCAGTCGACAGGGGATCAATTTTAGAAGTTGAGTCGATAACTTTAAAAATGGTGGCAGCACAACCGCGAGCCATGGCAAACGATTCAAGAAATGGTGATGTTCGGGCTATATTATCGGCACCAATTATAATGCCAAAAAAAGCCTATTAACACACCATTTAAATAACAACTTGGATTTAAGAGAGATTTAAAAGATTTTCTACTTACAATCATTAATATTGCTGGAGTATATTCCTTGTCCTCCTTATCACGATCATTGATAATCAAATTGACGCCATACCAAAAGGCACCGGCACAGGAAAGAAACAACATGCTCTTCAAAACGCCATCACTTAAGCCCGAAAAGGCACCTTTCCGTTGACTGGCCTTACGAGCTGGCACCAAATAATTATCATAACGTTCGGATTCCTTTTTCTCTCCACCAAACGACACCACAGTATGAATGGCATTGAGGACTTCTTCCACCAAATTGCCAGCATTGCCATATGACTCCTGCTCTTTTGTTGTCAGTTTGCTTTGGAACTTAAATATTTTTCATCTATTCACTAACGAATTTTGCTTCACGAAATTTCACCCCAAATAATTTCACTTACCTTGGCCACAACAATATTGAGAACAATTACAATGGGTATATAAACACTAACGGCCAGTGTCAATTTCCAGCCATAGGCAAATGAAATAGCTACAGTTATTAGGAAGCCAATAATCAAATATATAAAATGACCCACTTTCTCCGAAATGCCATCTCGTATCTTTTCAACATCACTTTTTTCGTTTTTGTTTTTTTTTTTTTTTTGTTTTTAAACAAGAAAAGGTTAGTTTTTAATTTCAAACTCACCATCGTGGTGAGTTTTCGTTTTCTTACTTACTCTGTCATATTTTGAGCAAAATTTTGTTTTGTTGCCAAATCATGCCATCCAATATCCTGTCTCATAACGGCTTGAAATAATTGTTTGCGCATGCGTGTCACTTGTCTCAGGGCCACCAAATTAAAGATGTCAACGGAAAATATGCCCGAAATAAACATTATCAATGATGCTATTGTTAATAAAATGCCATAAGATATTGAGTCATTATAGAGCTCAGCATTGTTGACCTCTTCTGTTTCATAGGAACTGTTTTGAGTAAAAGAGTTTTTTTTAAAGGAGCATTTTAATGGCGAACAAATTTAATATTTTTCGAAAGAAAAATTAACGAAAAATTTTCCAAAGTGTAAGAAATTATCGAATAATTAAAATTTGGTATTTTAAGGCGATATACAAAAGTTCGATTTTCATTAACACGGTAATAGCCCCTGTAGGCTAGTAGGTAGTAGTTTTAACTTACATGACTGGGGGTTGTGGGTTCGATTCCCAACAAAGACCCTTGGTTTTTTTTTCACTACAAATAAAAAAATAACTGTCGGTGGGGCTGCTCAGCAGTGAAGGCATAGTCACTGGTCACTGTGCTGTCTTATATGACAGTTAATTTCCGCAACTATCCTTCTATTTTCACCACCTGTCGCATCTCTTCTCTATCTCCCTCCTAAAGAAAGTAGCACGGTACTTGACTTAATAGGCATTGTTGTCTGAAGTGCTACTTCTTTTTACAAAAAAAAAAAAAAAATTAAACAGGTTTCTATCGGCGCATTAATATTGTTGTCTTCATTTAGATATTTTATTTGTGGCCACAAAAATATTCTCACCAACATTCTGGTTGCCTGTTATAAATGAAAATAGCAGCCTGGAAACTTTAAAGTTGGCCATTTGCACAGTAAATTTTCAGAGATCAGCATGAGCGTCAAATCGCACATCTTGACATATCCCTACGGAGGTAAAAGGCGGTACAGACATAAGAAGAGACATAGGACTCTTGAAGTCCGACCACAGACTTGCCCGCAGGACCGTGTTCTGGTTGTTGATGAGGCATGTTATTAATGAAAATGCCAATATGGAAACTCTAAAGTTGGCCATTTGCACAATAAATTTTTAGAAATCACCGTGAGCCTCAAAGAAAATATTGTCACGAAGATGCTTAGTTTAAGTTAAAAATAGTTGTCGCTAACAAAGTTAATGAAATGACCTATTGTATATGTGAACACAAAACAACAACAACAACAACATGCTACAATACATTTCTATGAAATAAAATAAACAATTAAAAAGTAAAAACAACAAACACAGAACAAGACGACAGACACAGCCGAACAGGTGCCTACACTGAATAATGATAACAACAACAACTATAAGTGATGATGGTGTAGTAGAATTTTTCGTTTAAAGCAGAATATATAAGCTCCCTCTTATGGTCAATAACGCTGTTAAATTATGAACATCATCAAGTACAAGCATACTCGTAAAGATAATAAAGCAGCATTTAAGGCATTAAAGTGCTAAAGTTACCATCACATTTTTTTGTGTGTACAAAAATGAATAGCTGGTCTAAATAAATCGTGTAATTTACTTTAACAACTCTAAAGTGTTTTGTGCAATTATTTTGTAATAAAACAATTTAATAAACGTTTATTAAAGTTTGGCTTGTGTCAATAATAATACTAAATGGTGAGACGATATTTTGGAGGGTAAGCATCTGCCATTATAATTCAGTATTGGTAGACGGCAAAGTATAAGCACACATTTTTTATAATCGCTATAGTAATGTAAAATTTGTGCCTAAAACAGATGTTGCTTTGCAGGGATGTCTGATAACCTTCTTTGATTTGAAGAAAACGGCTGCTGAAAGTTATCAATTATTAAAAGCTTGCAAACGCTGGTTTGCGCAATACACTAGTTTTGATTTCGACCCAGAAGTTACGAACACGCTTGGTCAGATGAAAAGCTATGAAGATGAAAAATTGTCGCGGGAAAAGCAAACTTTATAAAAATTCATGACTCGCTTTATGGATGCTCACGGTCGCATTGAACGAAAAATGCCAGCAAAAATCGAAAAAGCGTTAATCAGCGAAGAACGCTCACAGACAAATTTATTTACAGACAAGCATCCAGGATTCTTTTTCACAAGAAAGTAATGAAAACTTCGGCCAAATTATATCAATCGAATGTCTTGGAATCCATTATGACGCTTCGCAACCAATTAATATTCGACCAACAAGCCATGTACCTTCCAACCAGACTCTGCTTCAGCTCACAAAGCGAAAACGACCCAACTGCCGCTGGTAGTCCCGACCTCAATCCGTTGAATTACATAGTGGTAGTATGGAATTATTATAGTATAAAAATAGTGTTACCGCCAAAGCCCTCAGATCATATAA
The DNA here is from genome assembly GCA_030448955.1 of Trichopoda pennipes. Lineage (NCBI taxonomy): Eukaryota > Metazoa > Arthropoda > Insecta > Diptera > Tachinidae > Trichopoda > Trichopoda pennipes. The sequence continues at coordinate 3,351,964 of JASKUP010000021.1, read as the reverse complement.
AAGGTGTTTTTTTAAGCTAGAGAGAACTTTAAATTGTAAAAAGTAACATAAAAAATGAAATTTTAATGAAACATTTTTTTTTATTTGTTTCAGTATACTCTGACAAATCATCATGAATAGACTCTCGCTTGAACAACGCTACGAAATTATCCAAATTTACTTTGAAAATCAGTCGTCGATTCGCGCAACTTATAGACGACTTCGTAATTTTTATGGCGTACATAATCGTGCATCTGAACAAGCCATTCGTCGAACTGTCGATAGATTTCGTACCACATACACTCTAGAGGATGCAATAACACCAACACGTCGAAGGAATGTGCGTACTGAAGAGAATATCGCCGCTGTAAACGAAAGTGTGCAAGAAGATCCAAATTTATCAATTCGTCGTCGGTCGCAGGAATTGGGGCTCTGTCCGTCCGCTACGTGGAAAATTTTGCGCAAAGATCTCGGCCTACACCCGTTTAAGATCCAGCTGGTGCAGGAATTGAAGCCACGAGACTATTATATGCGTCGTTCTTTCGCCGATTGGGCTCTAGAGCAGTTGGCAACTGACCCGTTGTTTTATCGCAAAATTGTGTTCAGCGATGAAGCGCATTTTTGGCTTAACGGGTTTGTTAATAAGCAAAATTGCCGCATATGGAGTGAGACCAATCCACAACAGACCCTACAGACTCCATTACATCCAGAAAAATGTACCGTTTGGTGCGGTTTTCACGCTGGTGGCATCATCGGACCTTATTTCTTCAAAAATGAGGCCGGAGCTCGCGTTACGGTCAATAGAGATCGTTACCGCACCATGATCAATGATTTTTTGTTTGAAAATATGGATGACATTGATCCGGACGAGATGTGGTTTCAACAGGATGGCGCTACGTGCCATACAGCGAACGCAACCATCGACTTATTGAAATTAAAATTTGGCGATAAGTTGATTTCGAGAAATGGACCTGTCAATTGGCCTCCAAGGTCGTGCGATTTGACACCACTCGACTATTTCCTGTGGGGCTACGTGAAGTCACTGGTTTATGCTGATAAACCAGCAACAATTGACGCCTTGGAGGACAGTATTGTTCGTGACATACGCCCAGCAGTGCTCGAAAAAGTGGCCCAAAATTGGACGTCCAGAATGCGCTTCGTCAAGAACAGCCGCGGTGCCCATATGCCCGAAATCATTTTCAAATGTTAATGTTACGTATTGATCCTTCGAATAAAAAAGAAATTTTGATTACAATTTATTTTTTTGTGTTATTTTTTACAATTTCAAGTTCTATCGGGCTTAAAAAAACACCCTTTATATCCTCCTTCCATTCCCCTTCCATTATAGTTGCTAGAACTATATCTTATATCTGAAGACTATCTAAACCCACATCGCATCATTGGAGGCTTCTATTATTGCGACAGTACAGAAAGCTCTAGAAGCCACCTCGCATTTTGTATTTAAGGTCCCAGCTATCACATTAACCCGAAGTGTCTTATCTTATTAACAGGCAGATCGGTAACCGCAAAAGCACTAACTTTTATGCTTTCTCGTTTAGCTTCAGCAGAAGGATTTAGAAACCCAGAAAATTCTCTAGCATCTTCAAGGCAAATAGGTTTAAACTTAGGTTCCAAAGAAGCAAATAAATTGTTGTTGTTGAACCTTCTGGCTGCTGGTGGGTAATACTGCAGCCTCAGATGCATCATTAAAAAATTAAATGGAATCTGCCGTATATTTCACGTTGTAATAAAATGTAATATGCGTTGGATTAGAAATCACGGCTTAGCTTGTCGGCAGCAAACTAATTTGCGCTGCTGTGGGAGGACGAATCGTATATATAAAGAGCAACTAAGAGGCAGATGACAAAGAGACAATTTTATATATTGGGTTAAGAGCACGTTACAAGTAATGTTAGGAATATCCAGCTCTGGTTTATAGTTGACCTCAAATCTCATTAAGATATAAAATAAAATGCAGATACCATTGGGTGTATTGCTGAGAAACGAAGAGTTAATTGAGTCAATAATGATACAGACTAACGACAGCATCAGTCCATGTTGTGGTCCTATCACAGGATATAAACAAAGTTATCAGCATCCTTGTAGTAAAGGAGTTTTTAACAAGAAGTGTGTTTTCTAAAACAAAATAAAACAAACAAATTTCACACTGACTGATTTTGATTCTTTTATCAAAGTTTGTAATCGCTTTTTGGCAAAATGGTGGCCCCACAAAACGTAATCCAGTGGTGTTAAATCACACGATCTGGCTGGTCACTCAATTGCTGATTGGCGTGAAATTATGCGATCGGAAAATTTTGTTTGCAATAAATTGATCGTTTCATTGGCTGTGTGACATGTGGCAACGTCCAGTAGAAAGCACATGTCAGCGATACCCACGTCGTTAATAATAAATGAATGTGTGAAAAAAATAAATGTCAAAATTATCATGTTGTTGGTGTTGCCACAATTGCAAATGAAACTTCTTTTTGAAAAACAACCCGATATATAGAAATCTCTGAGACTCTGTTTAAGCTAATGGTGATATATCATGTTGGCTGCACCTTTACAATGTGCTTTTAATCAACAGCTATCACGTTTCTCCCGTGTCACGAGTCAGTGTAGAACATGTAGTCCCTGCTGGTTACCGATTCACCACTTTTTAAACTTTGCAATTCCTTCTCTTACAGTTTCGGGCTCCTATAAACCCAAATGAAATCATGCCATCCATACCATATATATTCCCCCCGAGGGCACATGATAGTCTTTATGGATCCTACAACAACCATCCAGACTTTTGCCTTGCAGGGTAAAAGGGAGCCCAGTCCCCTTCAAGGCTAGTAGGAGTCAACTGGGCAATCCACTATATTTCCACGGATATCAGTGAGCCCCAGAGTTCCGCTATTTGTCTCTTTAGGCATTTAGCTGTTCTCTGGCTGATTATTGAGGTAGGCCCTTCGGGAGTATCGTGGTGGCTGTGTGTTTCGAGGCCCTCGTTTGAGTTTATGGGTCGGATCATTCACAATGAACACAATGAATGGTCCAGTTCAAGTGAGTATGAATGCTGTCGTGTTCTTAATTATATTAAGCTGCATGCGTTCTGGACCAGGAGTTGGATAGTCTAGAACTATTCAGCAAGGAGTGAAGGCTGCCGCCTACTCCGGGCTTTCGAAGTTGCAACTAGGAGTGACCGGAGGATATACGTATCCGAAGGCCTTCTAGGGCGAGGATGGCGCTACATACCATCCACAGTGGTTCGACCATCATCTGATTTTGGCTCACTGCCGGTGCAGACGTAAATCGTATCACGGAATACCATATATATGTCCCATAAGTGTTATTGTCAAAGAGGTGAACTCCCTACTGGGCAACCTAAAACCTTGTTCTTGCAACTCAATGCAAAATAGTTTTTAATGAGACAGCTCTATGTAATGAGATATTCCAAAGGGCAAATTTTAATTAATTTTTATTACAAAGATCATGACAAATGTTTAAAGGTACAAATGAAAAACAGTACCAAAAAATGCTTCCACTATTATTTAAGTACCAAAAATTAAACATTAAATTATTATTTTAATTATTTTTTTATACTTACAGTGTCTTGCCACCACCAAACAATGGCAAAGCATATGTCTTTGAGCTGGTACCATTACGATATGTACGATCAACCAACATGGCAGTAAATTCACTATAAATAATGACCACAGCAGGCAGCGTTAATGCTTTTACAGTTGACATCATAAAGCCGACGAATAAAAGGAATATTTCGAAGGGGGTTGAGAAACGAAATAAATGACAAAAGGTAACAGGTTTTGAAGGTTCCAAGCCCTCAGCTATGGGCTGATCAATAGATGATTTTGATATAGATGAATCCTCGCGATCCATTATGTGAAACTTCGTTTTTTTTTTTTAAGAAATTATATTAAATAAAAATATAAATAATTATTTTAAATATTATTTTTCTCTTTCTCTGAACAATTCAATTATTGCAAATATTTCGAATAATAATTTTCTTAACACTTTTATACTAAAACAACAAAAAAAAACTAGGGGTTAATTTAATTAAACTTTGTGAACATGACGTACACAAGTACATAAGCACGCACACGATGAGTCTGTGTTCAAATGTTCAAATGATTGGTGATCATGATTCTGTAAGTGTGTGAAATTTATTTTATTAAATTTATATTTGCTTTTGATGGTTTTTGTTTTTTTTTTTTTTTGGTTTACATTTAGTGGTGACCTTTAAGGTTATAATACAGGGTTTTTTTATAGAGGTATAGAACTTTGAAATGGAATAAAACAAAGATGAATTTTAAATTAACATGAAATTTACTTTATTATAGTATTATAATTTACATGTGACTTCTGGCATATGACTTCTGGAGTCAGCTGGCTTGTACGTAGTCTAATTTGGAGCAGTGGCAAGTGGTCAATCGTTTCGGACTTATCAACGCAGACTAGAGACTTCACCTACCTCCATAGATAATACTCTAGCAGCATAAAACGCCCAATCTTAGAAGGCAGTGGTTAATGATTTGTGGATACAGGAGGGTTACAAAAATATTTGTTAATGGTAGCATTGATATTATTAATTTTATTTTTATTATTAAAAGTCAAAATTCATTAATTACATACATTAAATTAGTGATAACAAAAAAAAAACAAAAAAAAAACACTTCTTGCACAACCTTTCTTTACTCTGGTCTCTAAGCTACCGACCGACTAACTTCTTAATGCTTTTTTCGTCTTTTCTACTCCGTCCGTTATTTTTGGTTGTCATGTTGTGACATCGATAGACCGTTAGTTCAATTTAGTCAATTAGATGTTACCCTACATTCGGCCTTCCTGACGGCAATGCGGCTCGGATTGCCATCGTTTCATGTGCTCTGCGACTGTTGTTGTTCGGGTAGGGCCACTGTTGCGGCCAATTCCCTCAACTTCATATCTGCCATGTGACAATCTCTTCACGATCTTGTAGGGTCCGATAAAGTTACCCTTCAGTTTTAGCCCGCTGCCAAACTGAGTACGCTTAATGGCCACTACCTCATCTAGAGCATATTTGTGTTCGGATTTCCGCTTTTTGTTATAAGTCTTGCAGTTCTCCGTTTGTATTTCAGCTATGCTTTCTTTGGCTTCAGCCCTCATGTCATTTCTCTCAGCTTCGAACTGACGAATAGCTTCCTTGTCTTATTATTCTCGAAGATCTGGGTAATCCGCTAGTCGCATTTCAACTCTCGTCAACAATTTAAACGCTAATATGCCGGCACTCCTTATGGCAGTGGCATTCGTTAGCATTTGGACTCGTCGCACGTGCCGATACCAATTCATAGGGGCTTCTGCACATAATTTCGTCAGCATCGCCAACACTATTTTGTGATCCTCTCCACCTGGCCGTTTGCGCGCGGAAATCCTGTTGCTATCAACAAATGCTCGATGTTCTCCTCGATGCAGTAGTCTCTAAAGGCTTGAGACGTATAGGCTGCACCCCTATCTGTGATGATTCTTCGTGGGTTGCCGAAAATAGTCCCAATTGTGGCATCATGCTGTTAGTAAATCTCTTTTTGAAATCACTCCTGGACATCGTGATTAGTCAATTTACGAAAGGAAAAGTCAGCAGTCACCTCACTGCAAACTTCTAACCAGCATCGTTTTTAAAGAAATATGAATCAACTGATTGATTCCACTAGCCCATAAAGCACATCAAACATTCATTTGTTTTTTTGGATGTGAAGAGGTCTCAACATACACTCGAGGATTATTATCTCTCTCTAAATACGACAGTTTTGATTTATTTAGAGTGATAATAATGTTTATTAACGTATGCAGTCCTCAAGCTAAATAAAATTCGCTTACGAAAATCGAGATCACAACAGATCTTCTCACAAAAGGGTTTAGTGACTTTTAATCACACGATTTTGGAGACGACCAATTAAAGGGTTGGAAACATGAAACTTTGTGTTTACCATACGTTTCCTTCCATAAATCAATTTGGGGCACGAGATGTATGAAATCCTCTACCGTCTGTTAATGGCTAAAGCTGCTCCATATCATGATTGTTCAAATGATGACCGCTACAGAGCACATAGTCAGGGCTCTATAGCGGTCACCATTGACTGTAACATTCTAACCAGCATCCTTTTCAAAGAAGTTGGGACACCAAATATCTGATTTTTTGGATATCACAGTGTCTCCACAAACATCCCCCGGGGGTACGCAGTCTTGATGGAGATCTCTTCCCCATCTAGACATGTGCCTTCGGATGAAAAAGGCAACACCAGTCACTTGCATCAGCAGGTGTCCGATACTGGAAGAGACATAGGACTCTCGGAGTCCGACCAGTGGCTTGCGACATACACACTGGTACCACGGTTGTTGGTAAAGCCCCTCGGGGAGCAAAGTTGCAGCTGTTTAAATCGGGCTTTGAAGAAAGTTCCGAAGAAGTGTTAACGGAAAGAAAAGGTTAACATCCAAGTAAATGTCCTACTTGTGCTTGTAACGGGACCAGGAGTTGGATAGTCTTCATCTCTTAAGCAAAATTGCAACTGATGCGTATATGCACCTAGTTTATATGTATCTTGGGGCGTAGGTGGATGATTTTTCCTACATCTGGTGGTAAGACCACCATCAGATTATGGCCATATAGCTCGGTACTGATGTAAATCTTATCATGTTCTATCTCAATATACACTTGAGGCTTATGCCATTTTGTGTGACGTATCCATTTAAAAAAAAGTCAACTTTATCGTTAAACAAAATTCGCTTATAAAAATTGTTTACGTGATCGTGTGGCTTCAATTCTTGCACGAAATGTATATTATAAGCACGCAAGGCAAGATGTTGCCGCAAAATTTTTTTAAAAAATGGAGGAACACATTATCTAATTTCTGTGCGCGATGCCGAATAAATTGATGTGGGTCTTGCTCTCGCTATGCTCTATAGCAATAATGACTGTATGTCCTGTACTCTGGTCTCTGTAGCTGCATATTATATTTAGAGTAAAACTAGTGTGAAAAAGTTTTAAAGTTAATTAATTGCTCTGATGGATGAACATGCAGACCGATAAATGAACCTAGAGCTTGGTACGTATTTCGAACGGAATCATGATTTTCTAAATAAATTTGCACAGTTTGGAAGCTTTATTCAGGCTCCGTTTCTTTATATTGAAATGTCAAACCCAACTAAACATAAATCACTTGACAGCTTACAAAATGGCGTCCAGCTAAAAAAGTGTTGCCAACTTAAAGCTCAATACCTTTATAAAAACACTCGATATTTTGTTTTATGTTCTTTATTTTTGTGTTAACGTTACAGTTTTCTTTTTAAACTTGTGATACGAAGCAAGTTTAATGTTGTTTTTAAATTGACGAAAATAATAATTGAATCAATTAAACATTTAATATGATCTCTTTTATTTTTATTTCTGTTAAAAGAATTTTATTAAATACTAAAGCATTGTAAATACACCTCCGCATTAAATTTTATTCAGATACGCAAGTAAGTAAAGGGTCCGCCATCTAACGTTTGTTTTTTTCAACTAGTGCTTATTTCGTGAATGGTGACACTTAGCTCATGTTTGCTTTGACAAATAATTAGTTTTATCCTTCCGCTGAACAAATATGGTTGTGTATACGCTTAAACAACGCTGGGAAATATTGCGACATTACTTTAAAAATCATGTTTGTAATGTTGTAGAATGTGTGCGAAAATTGCGTACGGATTTTGGAAGAAGAGAAGCACCGTCAGCTCCGTCTGTTCGTTATCTTGTAAAAAGTAAAAGAAATTGGCATCCTCATCGATAAACTAAAGCATGAAATGCTAAAAACAGTGTGTACACCCGAGAATATTGCTGCTGTGGCAGAAAGTGTGCGCGAAGCGCCATCAACATTAAATCATCGTCGTTCTCAACAATTGAATATTTCAGAGACATCATTTAGACGAATTTTGCATAAAGACCTTAGTATGACGCCATACAAAGTCCAAATGGTTCAGGAGTTGTAGTCAAGTGACCATCCAATGCGTTTTCGCTTCGCTAAGTGGGCCTGCGATCGACTTTCAGAAGTTGCCAATTTTGCAAAAAAAAAAAAATAAATCATCTTTTCAGATGAAGCTCATTTTGATCTTGGCGGGCATGTAAACAAACATAATTGTCGCATTTGGGGCACAGAAAACCCGCACGCATACATTGAAAAGCCGACGCACCCATAACGAGTTACTGTTTGGTGCGGATTTTGGTCCAGAGACATAATTGGGCCATTTTTCTTCCAAAATGAGCAAGAAGTGGCCGTTACAGTCAATGGCGATCGTTATCGGGCCATGTTGAACGAATTTTTGTTCACAAAAGTTGAAGAGGAGGATATTGGCAACATTCGATGTTTTGCGCCCTTTTTTTGAAAATCGCATTATCAGTCCCAGAGCTGATGTCGTTTGGTTACCTCGGAGCAGCGATTCGACACCGCTAGACTATTATATGTGGGGTGCCGTCAAAGATAAGTGTTATGCCGACAAGCCAGAAACAATTGACTCTTTAAAGGACAATATCCATGATGCCATTGGTAAAGCACAGAGCTGCACACAATCGATAATGTACTTCCATTATTAACCGGAAGGATTTGACTTTCAAATAAAAAAAGAAATTTGAGAAAATATTCAGTAGTTTTGTTTTTAGCATTTAAAACAAGAAAAAAAGCTATTTGGCGGACCCTTTACAATTCAACATACCTCAAATTTGAAGCTAAAAAGTAATTTTCTTTATAACGAGTTCCCTTAAAAATAGTCTCATTACTTATTTCGCAAAATTTTGCACGGAGCCTTAAATGTTGTTTAGCTTCTTTTAGGTCTTCCTTTTTTAAATACCCTGGCTCTGGAAGGTTACATTGGCAGCTTTAATAAAATAAATGATAAATCAAACAGGACGGCGCTACGTGCCACACAGCCGAAGCTACGCTCGATGTATTGCGCCCTATTTTTGAAGATCGCGTTATCAGCCGCAGAGCTGATGTCGTTTGGCCACCTTACAGCTGCGATTTGACACCGTTTGACTATAATTTGTGCGGTGCCGTCAAAGATAAGTGCTACGCCAACAAGCTAGAGACAATTACACAGAGCTGCACACAATCTATAATGCGCTTAAAAATTTAACCGATCATGTAAGCTACTGCATGGCCAGCCGAGGCAGCCATTTAAATGAAATTATTTCCCATTATTAACCGGAAGGATTGTACTTTCAAATAAAAAGAGAAAAAATTTGGGACTCTATTTAAATATTTCTAAAGTCCTTAAAATACACTGTGCACAGAAACTTTTTTATTTGCATCAGCCATTATATGACTGAAATGCTTTATTAATTGATTTCTCCATTTTTGACTAATTATAATAATTTTTTTTTTTTAATTAATTAACTAAATGAGATGGTCCTAAGCCATGCTTTCAAGCATTTAAATCGCCAATGTCGCCTTAAAAATCTCGCTTTTAAAACGGCTTTAAATGGTTGATTTATCACTATGATTTTAAGTATTGAAGGACAATAGAATATACCAGATCACAAACAAGCTAGCTGGGATTAGTGCTTTCCTATACCTTTAACCGGTGTTGAATGGTGCCAGTCTTGTTTGAGAGAACAATTTCTTAATTACTAAAACCTGGGCGTCAGATTTAAGAATGTGATACTATTTTAGAGTACATCTCTTCGCTTAATGGATTCAGTATTCGAATTTCATTCTTATATTTGAATTTATGACCAGTAAATATCTTTTTTAGGAGTTAGGAATTAAGGTTAATAAAGAATGGTTTGTTAATAAGACTGACATAGATATTCCAGGGGATGTTAAGTGGATTCTTTCTCTAGAACAGAAATTTGCATTACCACTTGAAAAGAAAAATTTTCCTATAATGAAGGTAATTTCAGAAGGAGATGATTTGATTCAGACTATAAAAGAAAAAGAGGACCAGGAAGTAGCGCGGACAAAACTAACAATGATGATTGATAGGCACATTAGCAATATTAGACCTACAGCAAGGGATATTTTTATATTAGATAAAGTAAAAACCGCTAAAAAATTTTTGAGTACTAATAAAAACATATTAATTGTTAATGCTGATAAGGGTAATGTTACTGTTGCTATGAGCAGAGACGATTATAATTCGAGAATAAATGACATTCTTAACGATTCTGCTAAATACTCAATATTGAATAAGGATCCGACTACTAAACTGCAAAAAACAAACAATTTTTTAGTTGATGAACTTTTTAAAAAAGAAATCATTTCAGTGATGGAGAAAAATAGACTTAAGACTAATGTATCAAATTCTCCAAAGCTGTATGGAGTACCTAAGATCCATAAACAGAATTTTCCTTTAAGGCCTATTTGCTCTTGCATTAATTCCCCGGCCTATGGACTGTGCAAGTATATAACTAATATTCTTAAGGTGATAACAGGACAATCAATATATAATATTAAAAATTCGTTGGAATTTAAGGATAAAACCAAGAGAATAAATATACAAGATAATGATAGATTGTTTTCATTTGATGTAGTTTCAATTTTTCCAAATATTCCTGTAGGTTTAGCTTTAAGTATTAAAGAGGAAAAATGGCAGATAATAGAACAAAATACGAATATTGAGAAGGAATTATTTTTACGTATTCTTAAGTTTTGCATTGAAGACAATAGGTATTTTCAATTTGATAATAGGATATATCAACAGAAGGAGGGCCTCCCTATGGGCTCTCCAGCATCTCCAATTATAGCTGATATTGTGATGGAGGAATTACTAAATTCATGTATTAGTAAAATGCATATTAAACCTAAGATATCACAAAATATGTGGATGATTTGTTTTGTATAACTTCAGAAGATGCATTGGATAATATTTTGTCAGAGTTGAATAGTTTCCATCCGGATATTAAATTTACGATTGAAAGAGAATTAGAATCTAGACTTCCATATTTAGATATGTTGATAATAAGAAAGAAAAATAAGTTAGTATTTGTTTGGTATAAGAAACCAACATCTTCTGGAAGAATTATTAATTTTTATTCAAAACATCCAAGGAAAATGATAATAAACACAGCGAAAAATATGATAGACAGAATATTGACTATAAGTGATAGAGAATTTCATTTGAAGAATAGGGATACAATAAGAGATATACTTAATGACAATGATTTTCCAGTAGAATTAACTAACAGATTAATTAGACAATATGGTAGTTATAGGCATAATTTAGGAAATTCTACGGCAGAGCCTAGAAATTATAAATCATTAACTTATGTTCCTGGAATATCAGAAAGATTAAGAAAGTGTAAAATATATGACACAAATAAATATATAATTCCACACAAAACACATAACACATTAAATAAATTATTTAGCAGTATAAAGGATAAAATAGGAAAAATGGAAATATCTGATGTAGTATACAGAATACCATGTGTAGGAAATGACCAGGTGAACTGTGACAAAGTTTATTGGGACAACAAAAAATAAACTTAAAACGAGATTAGCTGGTCACAGGTGTGACAAAAAATTAGGAATATTTCAACACAGAAGACATCCTTATCTTCACATTGTAAGAAATATAATCATTATCCAAAGTTTGATGAAACTTCAGTATTAGATATAGAAAAAAACTACAAGAGACGTTATATGCTGGAAATGTTAGAAATTGTTAATGTACCACAAATGTAAGGAGAATAAATTTCAAGACAGACACAGACAATTTAGCTCAGAATTATAGGTACTTAATTAAAAAGACACATAATTTGTTATAATCATTTCATAAGAGAGAATTTGTTATTTGTTGTTTGTTATTTATTTGTTGTTTCCGTTTCCTTGTTTTTGTATGTTTGAATATTTGAAAATTTAAAATTTTTGTTTGTATGTATGAAAAAATATTTTATGTTTTTGTCAAATGTTTTGAAACATTTTTTCAATTTGTTAATATTTTTTTTTTTTTTTTTGTTTTCAAAAATTTAAAAAATTTTTTCCTGAAGAAGCTTTCCAAAGGAAAGCGAAATATTGAAAAGAAAAAAGATATTTACTAAAGATAAAAAAGATCGTTTAAAAAACTATAAAAATTATCAAATGAATTTATGACCTTAATTATAAGGCGTTGCCAGCTTAGAAAATTTCAGATTTGTGCCAGAGAGATTAGGTGTATAGTACTGAGGCTATGGAAGTCTTATCCGCTCCATTTGTTATGATAACTAAGATGATAGAAAGAGCTTGATAAAATTTATTTAGATCAGTTTGAGTGCCGTGGATTCTGGAAATGACGATTTCGAATCATGTGGCTAGGAAGATTGAAATGTAGCTTGATTTCCTTTGCCCCTTCCTGTTTGTGCTTCAATAGCATTTGCTCATTTCACGTATGATTTAGTACCAGTTGAAACTTATTTGAGTGAGATAGATTGAAAGCTACTAAAGAACTTAAACCCTTATATAGGGTCCGCCAAATAACTTTTTTTTTCTTTTTAAATGCTATAAACAAAACTACACAGCATCGGCTGTGTGGCACTTAGCGCCGTCCTGTTGAAACCAAATGTGGCCAATATCCTCCTCTTCAATTTTTTAAAAACAAAAACTCGTTCAACATGGCCCGATAACGATCGCCATTGACTATAACGGCCACTCCTTCAAAATGGCCCAATTATGCCCCTGGACCAAAATCCGCACTAAACAGTGACTCGTTTTGGGTGCGTCGGCTTTTCAATGTATGCGCGCGGATTTTCTGTGCCCCAAATGCCACAATTTTGCTTGTTTACATATCCGCCAAGATCAATAAGCTTCATCTGAGAAGATGATTAGTTTTGCAAAATCTGCATCTTCTGTAAGTCGACTACGCAGGCCCACTTAGTGAAGCGTTGTTCAAGCGTATACACAACCATATTCGTTCAGCGGAAGGATAAAACTAATTATCTGTCATATCAAAAATGAGCCAAGTTTTACCATTCACTACCCCCCGGGGACAGTGGTCTTAATTGAGAGCTACTATGTAGACCTGTGCAACTGGGGGAAAAAGGTAGCCCAGTCCCCTGAAATCAGCAGGGGTACAACTGGAAACTCCACTTTATTTCCACGGGAATCAGTGACCCACAGAGTTCGTTATTTGTCTCTTTAGACATTTAACTGTTCTCTGACTGATTATTGAGGTTGGCCCCTTTATGGGAGTATCGGCCCCATTATCAGTCTATGGTTCTATGGTGTCCGGGTTCATTTCACCTTTAACAACACCTACCTGGTGAAATGTTCCCAGATCCAGTGAGCATGCTTGACATGTTTTCTGGACAGGAGTTTGGAAAGTCTCCAACTCTTAAGCAAGAAGTGATGATTTGCAGCCCTGCTCTGGAATCATCGAAGTTGCAACTAGAAAGTTCTGTTGCATAGAATTATAGCTTCGGCTTCCTAGGTCGTGCATAACGTTCCAAATTATGCAGTGGTTTAATCCACCATCTGATTAAGGCTTCATGGCCAGACGCGGATGTAAATCGAATCACACAGTTGCTACCATTCACTTAATAAGCACCAGTTGTAAAAAAAAAGTTAGATGGCGAACCCTTATATTTTGCGGTTGATTTAGTACCAAAAGAAATCCATTTGAATGAAATGAAAAAGGACTTTTAAGACTTCGCAATAAAATTCCTATAACTCTTTGGGTTTTTCTTTTCGCTAAGGAGCGCACAACAAGTAATATCTTTCAACAAGAGTTAGGCCAAATTATCTACTCCTTTTATTCTCTGGGTTATACCGATGGAAGCAATTAAATCAAGTGAATTCGGCGGTTTCTTTTAATCTATTATAACAAAACTTGTTGCTCCGTTCATTTCGTTAAGGATAAGCAAGAAAAAATTCAGGTTTATAATGTTTCCTATTCGTGAAAAAAACAACTACGCTGGCAATTTAAGCCATAAGCAATTCTCTTCCTATACGACAAACGGAATGGTAATTTTAAGAGCATTAGAGTTATGAATAGATTTCCCTCCCTTTTTTTTAAGCGATTAATAAACTAATCCTAGCTGCCATAGTGATTTCCTAGTTCCCAATACTCTTAAGCCTTCTAAGTATCCAGAAGGATTCATTCCCTATGCCCTAAGGCTTCTGTCGAATTGTAGCCAAAGTTAGAAAATAAGTTCACTTTGTTTGTTGACCTGCTTAAAACTCTAATTACCCATTCAGTATTTAAAATGTTAACAAGATTAAAATGTCTAAAATATCTTGCTGCGATATAATTATCACGTTATAGCCGATATAAAAAACCCTAAATCACATTTGACATTAAGATCTTGTCACGATTTCTGTATTTAAGTATACCAAATTGTCATGGTAAAATTTACAAAAAGTACCAAAACATTCAATTATTTGGTTGTTTGATTTTGTTTTCATTTATAAATTAAATTTTTTAACAGATGGTCCAACCATAACGCACGATATTAATTGTAATTCACACACCTTTTTTTGCCCGACTTAATTTTATGTTTCTTTGTTTCAGTGCTTGACAAATTCAACCAAGGAAAGGTACACAGATCGTTAAGATTGCTGAAGCCTTTTATGAAAATGGCCATTAAAACAGTAAATGCTTTTCATGCACTTTGCAGTATAATCGACCGAATGGGTGCAAATCGGGTTTATTAGCAAACCAGGCCTATAGGAAATGTGGAAACAGCTGTGCTAACAATGTGATAGAAAAGCCATCGACCTCAACTCGCCACCATGTCTAATATTTAAACCTTCACAAGCATCACAGATGCGAATTTAAATTTACACGCTAACAAGGTTCAATTAACTCAAGCGCTGAAGCCTACTCACCATATCAATTATCAATAATGCGCCGATAAAGGTGAATAGTGATTAAAAAAAAAAAACAAAAAACAAATAATATTTAGCGACGAACTACGCTTTCACCTCAGTGGATTCTTTATTAAGCAGAATTCCCGCATTTGAGCAAAGGATAAACTCTGAGCAGTTAAGCGTCGATATATCTGCACTCCTTGTGTCTTGTGTCATGAGAATATGGACTTGCACGATTTTCGGTTTCTGTTTCTGATGTTGCTGATATTTTATTTTAATTCATTAATTTGTTTACATTTTATTTATTTTTAAATGTTTTTATTCATTTTCTTTTGCCAAAAGAAGTGAATTGGTTAATAAACTATAACTTGGTTTTTCTAGCACTGGCTTAAAGAGTATAACGGTTAGATATAGTTGTTGAGTAAATTATTTTGTAGACCTTGTCTTGCATAATATTTAAAAGGGAAGAGACCGGAAAAAGCGCCATATTGTTAAATGAAGTTGTCTGCAGTTTTTGTGTTTCCCATTAAAATCGCGAAGACGTCCTTCAACAGTTTCAGTAGGAGCCAACGAAGCAATGTCACTTTTATGCAAGAAATTCAATGGCCGTCGTGATGTAATAGGCCGCCACCAGCAACTGTGTGATTTGATTTACATCCGCGCCTGGCCATGAAGCCTTAATCAGATGGTGGATCAAACCACTGCATAATTTGGAACGCCATGCTCGTCCTAGGAAGCCGAAGCCATAATTCTATGCAACAGAACTTTTTAGTTGCAACTTCGATGATTCCAGAGCAGGGATGCAAGTCATCACTCTTTGCTTAAGAGTTGGAGACTTTCCAACTCCTGTTTAGAACACATGTCTAGCATGCTCTGGATCTGGGAACATTTCACCAGGTAGGTGTTATTAAAGGTGAAATGAATCTGGCCACCATTAAAACTGACCTGTCTGTCATGGGGCCGCAAAACCACAACCACCACGATACTCCCATATAGGGGCCAACCTCAATGATCAGTCAGAGAACTATTAAATGTCTAAAGAGACAAATAATGAACTCTGCGGGTTTACTGATCCCCGTGGAAATAAAGTGGAGCTTCCAGTTGACTCCCTGCCTGTCTTCAGGGAACTAGGCTCCCTTTATACCCCCAGTTGCACAGATCTAGATAGCTGTTACGTACTATAAAAACCATAAATGTACCCCCGGGGGGGAGGCCGCCACCAGCAAAGCGTGATTTGATTTACATCTGCACCGACTATATAGTCATAATCAGATGGTGGTCAAACCACTTGGTTGATTAGACATCAACCACGCCCTAGAAGGCCATCGAATATGTATATCCTCCGGTCACTTCTAGTAGCAATTTTGAAAGCCCGAAGTAGGCCGCAGCCTTCACTTCTTGCTAAAGAGTTGGAGACTTTCCAACTCCTGGTCCAGAACGCATGAAGCTCTTTTTTATCAAGAACACTACAGCATTCATACTTACTGGACCTGAACCATTCATTGTGTTAATTTGAATGATCCGACCCACAAAATCTCACGAGGGTCCGAAACCACAATCACCACGATACTCCCATATAGGGGCCAACCTCAATAACCAGTCAGAGCACATCATTGTCTAAAGGGAACAAATAGTGTACTCTGGGGCAACTGATTCCCGTGGAAATATGTGGATTGTCCAGGTGACTCCTACTAGCCTTTGAGGGGCCTGGGCTCCCTTTTACCCCGCAAGACTCCAGTCTAAATGGAATAGTAGGTTCCAAAAAGACTATCATGTGCCCCCGGGGGGCGCCACCAGTATATGACTTGACGCCGTTAGACTTCTTTCTTGCGCAATTTTTCAAAAGAAACGAAATACATCAATAAGCCTTCCCGCCCTCCTCCCGCCGAGGGGGGCGCATTAATATTTTTTGACGGAATCTCTCCGTCATTACATGTGTCACCGGTGGTTAAATGTAGCCCATCCCCTAAAAGGCTAACAGGAGCCAACTGGACAACACCACTTTATTTTCACGGGAATCAGTAAGTCCCCAGAGTTCAACTTTTTTGGCTTTTTAGCCTTTTAGCTATTCTCTCACTGATTATTAAGGTTGGCCCTTCGGTAGCATTCTGGTGGTTGTGGTTTGGCGGCCCTCGTTTGAGTTGTGTAGGTCGGATCATTCACAATGAACACCATGAATTGTCCTGGTTCCGTGAGCATACTTGTGGTTGTGTTCTAAAATTCTATTAAGCTTGCATGTGTTCTGGAGCAGGAGTTGGATAGTCGCCAACTCTTCAGCAAAGAGTGAGGGCTGCGGCCTGCTCCGAAATTTTGGAGTTGCGACCAGAAGTGACTGGAGGATAAGCATATCCGAAGGCTTCTTGGGGTGTGAGTGATGCCAAAATCATCCACAGTGGTATGATTTATCGTCAGGTTATGGCTTACACAGCTAGGTACTGATGTAAATCTTATCACGCTCTGTATGTCAATAAGCCAAGAATAACTGAAAAGCTAAAGAATAACATAATTCGGCACATTAACAACTGTGAAGTTTAATTATATCTAAGAGTCATTGAAAATATATATCATCGGATGGATGGAGGTATGCCACCGAAACCTTAACGTACATTTAACCGATATTTTATTTCACACATAATCGTCGTAGATTTTTCTATCATAATAAAAAATATTCAGATAATTCTTTGAAAACTTTTGACTGGAATATCTTCTATTAACTTACGCCTGTTAGTATTAAAATTTTTAAGACTTATAAAAATGGATCCAGCCTATAAATTCATGTATGTAAAAATTCATCTGTGAGAGTTTTTCAATAAAGAACTCGACCCCTGTCAATTAGTAGCTGTTTTAAAATATTTTTAAGGTTTTTCGTTGCGAAATACTCGAGTGATGGCGGTGTGTGGTCAGGTGGCATCATCGAACCGTGTTTTCTGCTCTTTATTTTAAAGGAAAAAAGGGTTTCATAACTTTTGTGATTTATGCCATCTCTTCTTACCCGACTTCAGCTGATCTGACAAGAGGCATAAACCGCCTTATAACGGGTGGGCAAAATTTGAGGTTAGGAAATAAGTTGTTTGTCATACAATTAAATGTCAAGAATTGAACTGTCATCCTTTGGCATTAACCAAAGAATTTGATATGTGAAAATTTACTATCAAAATATTTAAAATTTTGCTGCATCACCTCGTAAAACTTATTGCTGCTGCGGCAATAGCTGAAAACATTTAACTCATATTGGCTGTAGTGATGCAAACATAGCTGCTGTATGGCAAAGTGTTAGAAGTATAGAGAAAAAATAACACTGAAGTTGTCGTAGAGCCGAAACCGAAAAAAATTTGACGCGGCTTGACGTAAATTCATACACATATGTTCGAAGCAAGCCTGCAACAAGAACTTGTCATTACATTAATTGGGCATCACTAGAAGCCCTTCGAGCAACAGTTTGCATTTTGATCGTCATCTTCATGCTTATAAGGTTCAGTTCGTTCAAGAATTAAAGGTGATGAACGATTGTGTGCGTCGAATTGGCTGAACGAAAACAAAATTATCTTTAATTATTATTTTTCAGTGCCTGAAAAATCATTACATCTAAAGAAAGTGACCATATGGTGGGGTTTGCGGTCAGGCGGCATCACTGGCTAATATTTTTCCGAAGCAAGCAGCAAGGAAATACACGGTGAATCTGTGTGCTATCAAAACCTGATAATTAATTTCTTGTAGCCACAATTGGCTAATGTTGACATCAGTGACTTATGGTTTCAGTGAAACGGCGCCATAAGTCACACACACACAGCAGTTATTGCATAAGAAATTTCCCGGTGATTTGGTGATGTCAATTTGCCGCCTTATTCTGGTGATTTAACACCCGTCGATTATTTTTTCTGGTACAATTTTAAAGACTGAATTTACATGAAACAGGTGCCTACAAGAAACATCTGCTTTGAAAGATAAAATTCGGCGCTGCATTGAGAAGAAAAGCAAAGCTTTGTTGCATTATGTGCTCACAAATTTTGCGACAAGAGAGGACATCGGCCGATGTACAAGAGGTAGATATTTTATCCAGCTTCTTATTCTTTTATTAATTCCCATATTTCTATTTTACATTGGTATGAATAAAAATGAGGTTGTCGAAAAAAGTGTGTGTATTTTAAGTCAATTTATTTCCTAACCCCAAATTTGCCCAGCCATTCATTTTAATTATTTAAAGAGAATTTAAAAAAAATATTTTGTTGCAGAAGCTGTTTGAAGCACATCTGCGTACTCTTATTGAAATTAAATATCGGTCGCACTTATACCATCGTGTTTCGCTAAATCCTAGATAGAAGTTAATTCAGCAAATTATTTTTTAAATTGAATGAATTTTAAAAATCACTTTTTTTGTTAAAAAAAAAATAAAATATTTGAAAATAAAAAAATGTTTTTCGTTAAATTACTTTCATTAAAGGATGCAATTAAAACTTAGTTTCCTTTCACTTTAATCACTTTAGTCCTTTCCGATCGTTTCATAGTCTTTCAACTCAATACATTTGCGATTTTATTACGGAGGGTTTTGTTTTATAGGAGAAGCTTTTCTCGTCACGACACTCCAACATCAACTGAAACAATTTTCAATAAACAATTATGTTTAAATTAAATATTTTAGATGAATGAATAAATGAATGAATGAATGATCTTACAAACTTAATATATGTGTGTGTGTCTGTGTGTGTGTGTGTGTGTGCGTGTAGAATTTTTAATTGATTTGCATTCATTTTTAAATTAAATGTCATCCAGATGAACTGGACGTTATTTGAAGAAAGTGAAAAATAAAATTCACTTTTCTCAAGTGCAAATCTAAAGGGAAATACAGCTAAATACAGGGTGTCCGCCTGCCATTTTGGTAAACACTAGTCTTAACAGCTTATATTTGGCAGTCGTGAAATAGACACGTGGCAAATTTATTATGGAAAAATATTCGATAAACCAACGTGTTTTAATCGTTAAAACATTTTATTAAAATCAATTCTCGATTACTGGGAGGATGAGAAAGTTATGTGAAATTTTTGGGAGCAACAATGTGCCAACAATCGGGTAGTGAATAATTTCGATAGGCCCAAGCAAAGATCGCAACGTACTGCAACATCGACTGAAAATATTACTGCTGCTCAAGCCTCAAGAAAGTATTTAAAAGAATCCATCAACCTCATTTGACGCCGTACTCAGGAGCTTGGTTTTCAAAGAACAACTTTGTTCACAATTTTGCACAAGGATTTGCATTTGTTTCCATATAACGTTCCGTTGACACAAGAGCTTCTTCCACAAGACCATTTACGCCGCCGTACAAATGCCAATAGGATGTTACAGCTCCCTCATGACAACCCCGATTTCAATGAAAAAATCATAATGAATGACAAGGCACATTTTCATTTGAATGGATATGTGAATAAACCGAATAGTTAGTTCTGAGGAGCAAGGAAACACTGTCACCGGGAAACCCTCAAATTATTTAGCAGTCGCCTTTGCATTCAAAAATAAAATGACAGTCTGGTTTGCAGAGGTCAGGAGGAATCATTGGACCTTTCTTCTTTAAAAATGAAGACGGCGTAACGATAACTGTAAATGGGGAGCGATATCGTGATATGATTGAAAACTTTTTAACGCCACGACAGCATGCTTTCGGCTTGATTAATATGTGGCATCATTAAGATGATGCCGTATCGCATACAGCCAGGAATTCAAGGGAATTACTGTAAGACCCTCTTTCCACAACAAATTATTTCAAGAAATAGTGATGTCGATTGGCCTCCACGATTGCCTGATATGACAGCTGTGGACTTCTTTTTCTGAGGAGTACTTGAAAAGTAACGTTTATGCAAATAAACGCTTGAGCAACTCAAACAATATATTGATTTAATTTATAATTAAAGCTGAAATCCATCAAGGAATTACAGCAGATATGCTCCTTTTACTAATGACGTCACAGTAGCAACATATACAGACGACGACAAAGAAACTCTGGCAACAAGCCAATGCCCAGCAAAAGCATCAACATTTTTATAGAATGAATTTAATCTCTTTGAAAAAATATTTAAAAAAGAATAATGCGGTTTGTGATCGGGTGGCATCATCGGTTGATATTTTTTCGAAAATGAGCAAGGAAACGCCGTCATCGTGAATTCTCTGTGCTACTGTGGCCACAATTGGCTAATGTGGGGTCATAATCAGTCATCTACAGTTTCAGTTATTGCATGAGAAATTTCATGCTGGCCGCTTTGTGACTTAATGCCGCCAGATTATTTTCTCTAGGGTCATTCGAAAGGCCAGGCCTACGAGAATAACCCCCAAATGTTAATAATTTCTCCAGATATATGGAATATGGAGTTTTCTTAGGAATCGCCCTTTACGAGTTGTTATAGATGGGATTTCATCAGACGAGTTTAGGATTAATTCAGAGATACTGAAGGCTCCTTTCTTTTTCCTACGCTATTTCTTATTTTAATCCTATATACTCTGTCTTTCATTCGGTAATAGAGCGAATCAATTGGAGCTAAGCTCCAAAAGGCAGAACATGAATGATACGCTCAATCACGATCTCGCAACAATCTCGCAATGGGGTCGTGTGAATAGAGTCGATTTTAGTGCACGTAAGGTTCAATGTTACATGCTAACGCATAAATCTGTGTTCGGAGATGGTGCTACATCTGTTACTATGGGTGTTATAGGTATTACCGAGTCGAAATCACTTGATGTTCTTGACGTACAAAATTCAGTGCGATGTTCGATGAACTAAATACATTTTATAGGTCTTCTAAAGAAGCTTTCAAGTGCCCTGGTTTTCTAAAACGATGTAAGCGATACTTCCCACTAACCGAATTTTGTACTAAATATTTATACCGCCTATATCCCTCTAAAAGTGGAATATAACTCTCATTTATGGATCGACGCCCTATAGTCTATATTTGGAGATGCTCAACAGGAGAGGGCTCATTGGAGACGGTAGGGTATCCAAATCTACTGATTCTCCAGAGCATCGACGCAATATAATATGTATTTCACTGTTTTATCGCAACTACAATGATAAGTGCTGTAGTAAAATTAGAGAACTTGTTCCAGTTACTCGCACGTTTTTGCGTTCACCTCGATTTTCATTTAGTGGGCATCCATTTGTGTTTAAATGGCCAGTGAATCGCATTACGCATTACAGATAAAATTCGTGTTTTCAGCAGAACAGTTCGTATGTGGAAAAAAATACCTCCAGAGATCTCTCCTATCACTTTCAATATAGGAAAGTTCGAATTGAATGTTTAAAAACACTGCTCCCTCCTTCCTTCTCGCCATAACCTAATTTTCTAGTTTTAACACAATGCATCGCATGTTTAGGGGTGCTATTCTGACAAAAAAAAAACAAATAAGTTTTATTAAAAAATCTCTATCAATCGTAATTTTTCTACAGAAAATTTTCATCATTCATAATTTTTCTATAGAATTACTTATCTTCCCAATAATTTTTCCGTAGAATACTTTTATTAGTCATTGTCTATAGCAAATCTTCATCAATATTCTATCAAAAATGTTTATGTGTCCTATTTTTTCTACATAAAAATTTCATGGGTTCAAAATTATCTATAAAATTATTTTTATCAGTTTTAATTTTCCTATAAGAATTTTTCATCATTCATAATTTTTAAATAGAAACGTTTCATCAAACACAATTTTTTTATAGGAAATTTTCATCAAGTTTCTATTAAAAATTTTCATGTCTCTTAATTACTCCATAAAAAAATTTCATGGGTACAAATTTTTCTATAAAAAATTTCATCAGTCATAATTTTTCTATACGAAATTTTAATCAGTCATAATTTTTCTAAAGAAAAGTTTCATCAGATATAATTTTCTATAGGAAATTTTCATCAGGCATAATTTTTCTATAGGAAAATTTCGTCAGTGATAATTTTTCTATAGAAAGGTTTCAGCAGACATAATTTTTCTATGGGAAATTTTCATCGGTGATAATTTTTCTATAGAAAGGTTTCAGCAGACATAATTTTTCTATGGGAAATTTTCATCGGTGATAATTTTTCTATGGAAAAGTTTCAGCAGACATAATTTTTCTATGGGAAATATTGATCAGTAACAATTTTTTGATAGAAAAGTTTCATCAGATATAATTTTTCTATAGGAAATTTTCATCAGTCATAATTTTTCTAAAGAAAAGTTGCAACAGATATAATTTTCTATAGGAAATTTTCATCAGGCATAATTTTTCTATAGAAAATTTTCATCAGACATAATTTTTCTATAGAAAATTTTCATGAGTGATAATTTTTCTATAAAAAGGTTTCATCAGATAAAATGTTTCTATAGGAAATTTTCATCAGTGATAATTTTTCTATAGAAAGGTTTCAGCAGACATAATTTTTCTATGGGAAATTTTCATCGGTGATAATTTTTCTATAGAAAGGTTTCAGCAGACATAATTTTTCTATGGGAAATTTTCATCGGTGATAATTTTTCTATGAAAAAGTTTCAGCAGACATAATTTCTCTATGGGAAATATTGATCAGTAACAATTTTTTGATAGAAAAGTTCCATCAGATATAATTTTTCTATAGGAAATTTTCATCAGTCATAATTTTTCTATGGAAAGGTTTCATTACACATAATTTTTCTATAAAAAGTTTTCATTAGTGATAATTTTTCTATAGAAAAGTTAAATCAGATATAATTTTTCTATAAGAAATTTTCATAAGTCATAATTTTTCTATGGAAAGGTTTCATCACACATAATTTTTCTATAAAAAATTTTCATCCGTCATAATTTTTCTATAGAAACGTTTCATCAGACATAATTTTTCTATAGGAAATTTTCATCAGTCATATAGAATATTTTCATCAGTCAATATTATATTTTCCTCAAACATAATTTTTCTATAAAAAAATTTCATCATGCTAGAGGTGGGCATTTGCGTAACATCGTACATCCCACATTTCTACTTTACATTATTATCAATAAAACTGAGGTTTTCAAAAAATCTACCCACCCTTTATTATCAAAATTATAATATTTTGTTATTATTTAAAACTTACCTTATGCTCAAAGTTCGTAGTGTATATCAACCAACACTAATATTGCACATCACGAAAAGAGTAAACAAAAACTGTACAGCTTGAGTAAAGAGAGCAGTCTGAGCATCCAGCAAACTTAAATTTCTGATTCATGTCCGCCACCAAATTTTTATCATTTTCTATTTTAATTTGTAACTTTTTTGGTGTCATTTATTAACTGTGATTTTTTCACTTCTTTGAGTTCAATAAAATACTTGACCCTTTTTTCCTTATTAGTCGCTTAGAACGTTAAGATTTTGCTATCAATCAATCAATCACTCAATAATATGCAAATTTCAATATTAAATTCTTTATGAGATGTTTTTATTACATTAAGAACTATATTTCTTCTATTGGTTTTAATAGTTTAGTGAACTTGTTTTCTGAATAAAAACTTTTAAATAAAAACTTTTTTAATTTTTGGAGGTCCTTATGGAAAGGAAGATAATTAAGTCAGATTTTATTTTTCATTTTTAAAAACAATTTTTGTTAAATTAGCAATTGTTATTGCAGTTGTCTCAGTGCAATAACGAAAACTATTATCCCCTCTAAATATAATCTCTCATGCAACGAGAATAATGCTTAGAATAATTATAATTCAAGAGCAAGATATATATGGTTATGAGCAATCATACTATTTGGAAACATAATCATATTGCTTATATTACAACCATACTATTATATTACATAAAAATTTTTTTTAAATATTATCAGAATTCAACTACTAACCTACAGTGTATGGCAAAACCGTCAACATGATTGTATATTTGATAATCGCATAGTTGCATATTTTGTACCCGCGAATCTCACTTTTGTCTGAGTGGAGGCATCAATAAACAACACTGCCATGTTTGAAGTGGCGATAATCCTCAAGTGTATGTTGAGATACTATTATATTCCAAAAAGCTAACTTTTTAATGAGATTTATGAGGTGTTAAAAGCATTGATCCGCACTTTGCGGGCCCCCCGGGGGCACATAGATATGGTCTTTGGAGATAGCAACAACTTAGACCTGTGCAACTGGGGGAAAAAGGGAGCCCAGTCCCCTGAAGTCAGCAGGGGTACAACTGGAAGCTCCACGTTATTTCCACGGGAATCAGTGACCCGCAGAGTTTCGTTATTTGTCTCTTTAGGCACTTGACTGTTCTCTGGCTATGGGAGTATCGTGATGGTTGTGGTTTCGCGGCGGTTGAAAAGTTTCCAACTCTTGAGCAAGGAGTGATGATTTGCATCCCTGCTCTGGAATCATCGAAGTTGCAACTAGAAAGTTCTGTTGCATAGAATTATGGCTTCGGCTTCCTAGGACGAGCATGACGTTCCAAATTATGCAGTGGTTTGGTCCACCATCTGATTAAGGCTTCATGGCCAGGCGCGGATGTAAATCTAATTACACAGTCCGCACTTTGCTAAAAACAATGCTGGTCGGAACTTTACAGCTAATGATGACCGATATAGAGCCATCATTATTCACTTTTTCATTAATAAATTTATCAACTATTATGTGAGGGAGCTATGATTTCAATTAGACATGCGTGATAAGACTTACATCCGTACCTAGCTGTATAAGCCATAACCGGATGGTGGATCATACTACTGTGGATGAAATGTAACATCATCCTCGCCCTAGAAGCCCTCAGATACGTATATCCTCCGGTCACTCCTAATTGCAACTTCAAAAGCCCTTGCTGAAGAGTTGCAGACTATCCAACTGCTGGTCCCGAACGCATGAAGCTTAATATAATTTAAGAACATAACGGCAATCATGCTCACTGTATCAGGACCTTTCATTGTGTTTATTTTGAATAATCCGACCCACACAACTCAAACGAGGGCCTCGATACCACAACCACCACGATACTCCCGAAGGCCCGACCTTAATAATCAGTGAGAACAGCTAGCTAGCTAGAATAGCTGAACTCTGGGGCTTTACTGATTACTGTGGAAATATAGTGGATTGTCCAGTTGGCTACTGCTAGCCTTGCAGGGGACTGGGCTCGCTTTCACCCCCGAAGACACATGTAATGACGGTGAGATTCCGTCACAACATGTCAATGTCCCCTGGGAGAGAAATGTGGGAACAGAAATGTCAAAAAATTTTTCAAATTGTTCTAAAAATTAAAAAAATGGCCTCTACAGCCATTTCAGTGTTTAGTTGTTTACCGAGGGCGCATCATCCATTTCTTCTTCTTCTTCAATTCATTCATCTATCACCATTTGTCCTACAGCTTCTTCTGCTTTAGCTGGTAATTCAGATTTTTCTTCTTTTTCAGAGCTGATTGCCTTGGCCGTTTCTGCCACTATAAACTTTGTGTATTTATAAGACAACGCCTTGTATTGGGTTTTTCAACAAGAAGTTTGTTTTTCAATTGTGATCACACCAACAACGTGATAGCTTTGACATTTAGGTTTTTTGACGTATTTATAGCAGATGCATTGGCAAGTGTTAAAATGATTCCATTTCGCGTGAAAATCACGTTAAAATATTTTTTGTCGGGCTATGTTAAGGATAGAGCCTACTAAACAGAGTTAATCAAATCTATTTCAGCCTTTAAACTCAAAATTCCTAATGTGATTAAAGAAATAGGACCGCCATTTTGCCAAAAAGTGATTAAAAACTTTGATGAAAGCATCGACATCTGTCAGCGTGACGGTGGTGAACTTTTTTCTTCGTAATACGATTAAAATTTGAATCATCTTAATCAAAATTTTTTGTTTTAATTTGCTTTAGAAAACACACTTCTTGTTGAAAACCCCTTTATATCTAACATATCATAACTAACTTAACTGGCACGACACAACTTGTTTTTTTGCTGGTGGAGCGTTCACGGAATTTGAGGAGTCACCAACATCATAATTTTTTATTTTTCCGACATTTTTGACCAACAGATTCTGGGAATTTAACAAGAAAATAATTTGTTTACATGTGTCTTCTGTTTACTTTTTTTTTGCTGTCATTTGTATAAGTTCAAGTAGCACAGAGTTGTAATATTTGTTGCAACAATTTATTCGTTTTAGTGTTGTTTTTTTTAAACTTGGTGATTAATTTAAGATTTTGTTGATAAGGTAACATATTAGTTTGAGAATGGAAAAATGGTCAATCGAAAGGGAAGTCGAAAAATAGTGTACTCAATGGCAACTTTGCGCTGGCGCTCATGTTTTAAATAAAAATTAGAACTGTTGTCATTCCATTCCGCATTTGCTGGCTGTTTGTTTGGTATGAAAGGCGAGGGCTTTCGATGTGATGACATCATTCTCAAGCCTTGTTCTCAACTGTACTGGTGACGCAGTGTTTTGGTTGAGAAAGTTCCTTCATTAAGGTCGTATCTATTCATGTAGGTAGAACACCCGCCACCTGGCATTTTATGTGGGACTAATTTTTCATATTTTCATTTTTCATTATTATTCTGGTACGTATGTTCGTGTGAGAGTGGTTTTCTTTTGTTTCAGTGTATAAGTAGTTTCAGTGGTGTGAAAATTGTCATTGTGGTCACGTTTTCTGTTCGTTTTTCTATTTTTTGTTTTCTAGATTTCCATGTTTTTACGAATGTCTAGTCTTGGTTCTTTCTTGCTAAGATATAGTAATGTCATACATCTATTTCTTTTCGTTTGTATTAGCGTATGTCTTCTGTAAATCTTGTTTTTAGTGTTCGTCCAGTTTGTCCTATATAAGTATGTTTCTAGGAGCATAAGTCTGTATACTCCGCTGGAACTAAATTCGTCAGCAGTTTCTGCCGATGCCCTAAGATTATCTATCAGAGCGTTGATGGTTTTTAATGCTGTAATAAACTTTCTTAAGGGAAAAGGTTAATTGGTCTATATATTTTTTATTCTGTGTAAATAAAACTGTGCCGTCGTGTTGTATCGGTTGTCTCTTTGTCCTGTTTGTTCCTGTTTTTAATGATGTATTGTCTAAGAAGTTTATTGATGGTGGTTAGTGGATTTGTAGCCGTTATTTTTAGGTAAGGTGCAAACTGAGTCAAGCTCTTTTTTCTACTTATCTGATTTTAGCGGATTTATTAAAAATTCCAAGAAAAAAGTTAAATAACAGAGAACAAAAACAACTAAGACAAAAGAAAAAAAACACAGGTACTGCAGACGCCTGTGGCTATGGGATAGTTTAAAAGTGAATATAACATGATTCTTGTGACGATACCTCAACCATGTTTTTTTCTGCGTAAATTTAATGAACTAAAAATAGCGTTACCTGGATATTAAAATATTACGCACTTTGCGGATCTTTGTTTATATTTTGGTTATAACTCCATGTTGTGATCAGTGGTCAGCTTACTGAGACGATCCTTTCCATTTTTTGGCAAGGAATACAAAAAAGATTAAACTATAAATCAGGAATGCCATATGTAACTCTCACTTGGAGGATATTTTTTTAATTATTTTCTTTGGGGGATATGAAGTTTCTAGATAAAACGCATTCCATAGTTGTTGCTCCATAATATTTAAGTGCTTTAGAATTTTTAGTAAATTGATTTTAATTTTTCTCTCTCTCTTTTTCTTTCTCTTACTCTCTCTCTAAAGCACTTCTCAAGTTCAATTTTCTCGGTTTAATAAAATTTTAGAAGGTGATTACTTAATCTAAATATTTAAGTAACTTTATTACATTCCTTAGCAACATATGGAGATTTATCACTATTGTTATCCATTTCCAGGATATTAAATTAATTTAAATATTTAAAAAATAAAACAGAAAAAGAAAAGAAATAATAAAAATTATAAAAATAATTTAAGATTCATGTCACAACCTTTTGTAATTTTTTTTTTTTTTTGAACTTAAAATTAAAAATAATTTTTTTTTAAATATAAAAAATGGATGGAGAGATTAATAATGAGGGCTTTTTTGTTGTTGTTTTGTTTTTTTTTGAAAACTTCAAACATAAACTTCTCCTGTTTTTTGTTCTGGCGGCCGTTTAGCTAATGTTGATGGTGCTGAAGTGGCTAAAACAGCTGTGGTGGTTGCTGTTGTATTTGTAGAATTTGTAGAATTTGTAGAATTTTTTTCTTTACTATTTTTTGCCACATTATTCGACAGGGTGCTATCGGTTATATCTTGAATATCAAAACGACCTTCTGAACGCATTGACGGCCTGCGCTCTAGTAAATAATTGCCCTTGAAACTATTATTGCGTGATATGTTGGCGCCACCATTTAAAGGTTTAACCGTTATTAAGGCCGCCGCTGTGTTATTGTTATCATTATTATCCTGGAAATTCAATTTATTTCTGGGTAGTGGTGAAGGAGATCTCTGTATGGACAGGGATACCGGTATGCTGGTTATAACATCTTTAACATCAAAGTTTGATTTTGCGCTAGCAATGCTGGACACTTGTGTGGTAGAAATTGGTAAAATATTAAGAGTTGCCGCAGTGTCAGTTGGACTGGTGGTGACGGTAAAAGGAAATGATAAAGTGGTTATATTCGAAGTTGCTGGTATTGCTAGAAATATACATAATAAAATGTCTTCTTCAATAAGAATTTATTATTATTTTAATTTTTTTTTTACTTACAGCTGCTTAAGTTTGTTGGTAATATGGCCTGGGCCAGTGCTGCCGTACTTGGATGTCCTGGAATCAAAGTATTATTGGATGATGAACTATCCATTTCTTTAATCGGTGATAATAGTAAGGTGCCCAATACTTGACCATCTTGAGAATTGTTTGTTGTTGTGCTTGTATAAGGATACATTGTGGTTTGTGAATTTAGGGGTGGTGCCATAATAACCGCTGTATTTGCATTGTCTGCTATAAATAAGTGCATTTTTGATTTGGTTTTCGTTTTGTTAATAATTTTATTTTAAAGTGCTTTTATAAGGTGATTTAACATTTTTTAAGTGATACAAAAAATAAAAATTTTACCATTTGTATTATCCTTATCTATAGATTCCTTAGAAACATCTGGAGTAGGTATACGTGGTCGAGTTTTCGAAGTATTTACATTTAAACCATTCATACGAGAATCTATATGTAGAGATAAAGTTTGAAAGGAGGAAATGAAAGGAAAACCAAAAACAAAATCAGATAAAAGTTAGCTAAACGATAATTTTTTTAGTTTTTTGAATTTTCTTTTAAAGGAGCAAAGAACTAGGTCGATCGGCTTTAAAACCTTGTTTAAAATTATGGTGAAGCCTTCATTTTTAATTTTAATTTATATTATGACTCGACTTAGAATAAAAGCAGAAAAAGAAAAAAATTAGATACTTCTCACATGAAAATATTTTAGACATCTCTTTCAGACAGACTGAACTAGAAGAAGTAGTTCAAGAATGCCTTAGGTGAAGCCTGCATTTTTAATTTTCATTTATATGAAAATATTTTAGACATCTCTTTCAGACAGACTGAACTAGAAGAAGTAGTTCGTGAACGCCTTAAGTGAAGCCTGCATTTTTAATTTCCATTTATATTATATCTCGGCTTAGAATAAAAGAAGAAGAAAAAATTTGATATTTTTCATACGAAAATATTTTAGACATCTCTTTCACACAGACTGAACTAGAAGGAGTAGTTCATGAACGTCTTAAGTGAAGCCTGTATTTTTAATTTTCATTTATATTATGACTCAGCTTAGAAAAAAAGCAGAAAAAGAAAAAAATTAGATATTTCTCACATGAAAATATATTAGACATCTCTTTCACACAGACTGAACTAGAAGGAGTAGTTCGTGAACGCCTTAAGTGAAGCCTGCATTTTTAATTTTCATTTATATTATGACTCAGCTTAGAATAAAAGCAGAAAAAGAAAAAAATTAGATATTTCTCACATGAAAATTTTTAAGACATCTTTTACACAGACTGAACTAGAAGGAGTAGTTCATGAATGCCTTAAGTGAAGCCTGCATTTTTAATTTTCATTTATATTATGACTCAGCTTAGAATAAAAGCAGAAAAAGAAAAAAATTAGAAATTTCTCACATGAAAATATTTTAGACATCTCTTTCACACAGACTGAACTAGAAGGAGTAGTTCATGAATGTCTTAAGTGAAGCCTACATTTTTAATTTTCATTTATATTATGACTCAGCTTAGAATAAAAGCAGAAAAAGAAAAAAATTAGATATTTCTCACATAAAAATTTTTAAGACATCTTTTACACAGACTGAACTAGAAGGAGTAGTTCATGAATGCCTTAAGTGAAGCCTGCATTTTTAATTTTCATTTATATTATGACTCAGCTTAGAATAAAAGCAGAAAAAGAAAAAAATTAGAAATTTCTCACATGAAAATATTTTAGACATCTCTTTCACACAGACTGAACTAGAAGGAGTAGTTCGTGAACGCCTTAAGTGAAGCCTGCATTTTTAATTTTCATTTATATTATGTCTCGGCTTACAATAAAAGAAGAAGAAAAAAATTAGATATTTCTCACATGAAAATTTTTAAGACATCTTTTACACTGAACTAGAAGGAGTAGTTCATGAATGCCTTAAGTGAAGCCTGCATTTTTATTTTTCATTTATATTATGTCTCGGCTTAGAATAAAAGAAAGAGAAGAAAAAAATCAAATATTTCCCACATGAAAATATTTTAGACATCTCTTTCACACAGACTGAACCAGAAGGAGTAGTTCATGAACGCCTTAGTCTCATACTATAGAACTTTGAAATGGACTAAAAGAAAGATGAATTTTTAAAATTTACTTTATTCGAAAGATAAACTTCTATCATTCGTTATTTTAATATGACTAGTGGCATATGAACGCCATTACTGGTTCGGTGGTTCGTAGTCTAATCTGAAGCTACAATTTTCGTTGACTTTTTCACATACATTTTTGAACCCTATATCGTTAGTAACGCATCGAATATTGTTATCCAATTCGTCAATCGTTTCAATCTTCTTCACATAGACTATCAACTTCACATATTTCCACAGAAAATATTCTAGCGAGGTTAAATAGCACGATCTTGAAGGCCAATTCAGGGGTTCAAAACGTTAAACTATGCGGTTACCCTTCTGTTGCAATGCAACAGCACATTGGCTAGGAAATAGCTACACCTTGCAGTTTTTGGGCTTAAACCACAAACACCATGTTATTCCTTGAAGAGCCTTAATAATAACAGTCAAGATTTAAGGACTCACATCTTCAACAATGAGGCTTTTACATTCACGTCAGTGAAGTCGTTAACAAAGATAATTGCCGCATTTGGACTAATGAGCATCTACAGAGTGACTGTTTGGTGCGGTTTATAATAGCTGGCGACATCATCAGGACATACTTGTTGGAAAATGAGATCGACTAAGCAGTTACCGTGAATGGTGTTCCCTAAAGCAAGATGAGAATGGACTTCTGGTGGCCATAAATTAAGGACATAGACGATATATGGTTTCAATTGCTTTTATTATTATAATAGTGTGGAAGTGAAGAGCCTTCAATGTCGTTGTCGAGCCCAACAATTGAAAATCTCACGAACATTAATTATTCGAATTTTAAATAAGGAGCCGAATTACATACTTACAAAATGGAATTGACTAGCTAAAGCCTACCGACCAATCGGTGACACTGAATAGTAAGTTAAACAGATAGAAATAAATGGTGAATTAGACACATTTTCACTTTAGTGGATGCCGTAACGCAAAGGTGCCCCAGTACGCTAGTAGGTGGTGTACTAGCTTGTCAGTATAGGGGTTGTGGGTTCGATTCCCAACGAAGACCTTGGTTTTTTTTCACCACAAAAAAATAACTGTCGGTGGAGCGGGCTGCTCAGCAGTGAAGGCATAGTCACTGGTCGCTGTACTGTCTCTATGGGGCAGTTAATTTCCGACTATCCTTCTACTTTCATCTCTTCTACATGTTTCATCTCTTCTCTATCCCTTTCCCAAAGAATGTAGCACGGTACTTGACTAAATAGGCATTATTGCCTGAAGTGCTACTTCTCTTTTTAAGAAAAAAAAAAAAGTTACCGTGATTGTTGAAAAGCCGATGCATCTACAAATAATGACTGTTTAGTGCGGCTTATGAGTTGGTGCCATGATCGGTCGGTACTTTTTCAAAAATGAGGTCAGCCAGGCAATAACCATGAATGGTGTTCAATAATGCGGGTTGATAGTGAACTTCTTATGTCAAGAGGATATGAATCTAAACAATATGTGGTTCCAACAGAATGGTGCCACTTTCCACACAGCCAACAAAACAAAGCGTGATTTGATTTACATCTGCACCGACTATATAGTCATAATCCGATGGTGGTCGAACCACTTGGTTGATTGGATACCAACCACGCCCTAGAAGGCCATCGAATACGTATATCCTCCGGTCACTTCTAGTAGTAATTTCGAAAGCCCGAAGTAGGCCGCAGCCTTCACTCCTTGCTAAAGAGTTGGAGACTTTCCAACTACTGGTCCAGAACGCATGAAGCTCTTTTTTATCAAGAACACGACAGCATTCATACTTACTGGACCTGAACCATTCATTGTGTTAATTTGAATGATCCGACCCACAAACTCTCACGAGGGTCCGAAACCACAACCATCACGATACTCCCATAGGGGCCAACCTCAATAACCAGTCAGAGCACATCATTGTCTAAAGAGAACAAAAAGTGTACTCTGGGGCAACTGATTCCCGTGGAAATATGTGGATTGTCCAGGTGACTCCTACTAGTCTTTGAGGGGCCTGGGCTCCCTTTCACCCCGCAAGACACCAGTCTAAATGGAATAGTAGGTTCCAAAAAGACTATAATGTGCCCCCGGGGGGAAGCCAACAAAACAATGTTTTTTGGGCAAGAAATTTAATGGCCGTGGTATCTCATGTCATGGCAATGTTAATTGGCCGCCACGATCATGTGATTTGACGCTGTTAGATATACACGTAATTAAGCCACGAACAATTCAAAAGCTAAAGAATGGGTTATTCTATGGCACTTCAATTATGTTTTAGAATGATTGAGATTATGGACCCTGATATAACGATATTTTGCTTCATACATGATAGCCATAGGTTCTTCGATCTTAATAGAAAACTCTTCAGATAATTCTTTGAAACCCTTTTCTTTAATTTACAGTTAACATGGTGCGTTTTAAAGGGAGCAGCCCATAATAAAAATATAACAAGCAGTGAAAATTAGTTTTTCTTTTTACCCCGCCCTTTATCACTCATATTTTCAATTTATACAAATACTAGGGACTCACTTTGCTTTATATGTTGCCTATGGGCCCTAAGAGATTTGCGATGAACAAATTTCTCATAGAAGCTGGGCTTCGACTGCAATTGTTGGTGATGTTGAGCATTTTGATGTTGCTGCTGCTGCTGTTGCTGTTGTTGCTGTGTTTGTTGTTGTTGTTGTTGCTGTTGTACAATAGCCATGGGTAGGCCAGATTCAGGACTTGAATAAACCGAATTTAATCGATTGCGATTAAATGCAATGCCACCCGAAGAATAGGCCGTCGATTGGCTGCGCATTGAGCCCATGCGTGATAGTTGACGTACAAACCATGCCTTTTTGCGTCGCTCCACCATGGGTGTATCGACACTTTCCTTTAACAAAAAAAAAAAAAGAAATAAAACACAGTTAAGTGTTTGAAAGGAGTTTCTTTTAAAATAGCCTACATAATCCGCATAAACATCGTCAGATATAATACGTTTCCCTCCACCCGGCACTATATTAGCATACATGGCATCCTCCTTTTTAATTTTATAGTTTTCAGCTGAACCTTTGGGCTCATCCTTGCGATAATGTTCTGATGCTACCGTATACGGTAAATCTTTCGGTACAACACATTCCCAATATTGATCACGCAATAGTTCGGGATGTTCTTCATGCATTTCATCAACAATCATATAGGCGGCCTACAAATAAATATTTAAAATGAAAAATATATTTTTTTTTTATTTTTAGAAACAAATGAATAATTAATAAAATTTATTAAAATTATAAATTCACAAAACAATAAAAAAACGCAAATAAAAAAAAAACATTAAAACAAACAGGTACGGGTACTTTAATTCCAGCCTTCAACATCATCCATAGCAACAGCTTCAAACAATAAACGATATCAGAGCCGCTTGCAAGCGATAATAACGGCGTGTTTTACATTTGCATTTGCTTTTGTTGTTGCTTTTACTGTTTTTATTGTTATTGTTTGTGTGCATACTAATAATAATAATAATTTTTACTTTATTTGGTATTTAATTAAAAAAAAAAAAAATTCCAAAAACAAAAACCGTTTTCATTGTGTGATGGTGTGAAATTTACAAAAAAATTAAATTTAGATATTGAACCTTCAAAGTTTTTTAAAAAGCTGTAAAACAATAGAAATTATTTAATTTAAATTTAACTCTACGACAAGAATAATATTTTTATCTTTCTTTGGAGCTGCTAACAGGTTACACAGTTATGTCCTTCAAACTAATGCTTAGCATTTAAAATTATTAGATAGATGGCTGTGCTATTTGTTAACCCCTTACTGGCTGTCTATAGATCCGCTCGTACGATTTTAATAAAATTTGTAAACATGTACCTGATGGCCCATAGAAGTTGTTTGGAGTGAAAAAACATTTTCCTTCCTTACATACCCGAGACAGATTGTGCTACAGATTAACCTTAGTACTCTAACCTAATGGTGGTCGTACCGCTGGATACATACTATAAGTCTACCAACGCTCGCAAGGTGCATTAGATACCTCAGATAGTAGTTTCAGAAGTGTCGTGCCCACACTCCTTGCTTTAGAGCTTGAGATTGTCCAAACCCTTGTCGTCCAATAACAACAAGCTACATTCTGTTGCTAAGTTAGAAAGTTGAAAGGTATAGCTACTTCAATAGAAACGGTGACTGACGCCATTAAGAAACACTATGCGGGTATGCAGGTGGCAGATCCAAAATTTAATGTCTTGGTAAGGGGTTGCGGTAGCGATGACGTGATAAGGTTTACATCTTATTATCATTACCACTGTGGCTGGTATGTAGCGCCATCCTCGCCCTAGAAGGGCTTCAGATACGTATATCCTCCGGTCACTTCTAGTTGCAATTTCGAAAGCCCAGAGTAGGCCGTAGGCTTCACCCTCGCTAAAGAGTTGGACACTATCCAATTCCTGGTCCAGAACGCATGAAGCTTAATATAATTAAGAACACGTCGGCATTCATACTCACTGGACCTGGACCATTCATTGTGTTCATTGTGAATGATCCAACTCAAAAACTCAGACGAGGGCCTCGAAACCACGATACGCCCAAAAGTGCCTACCTAAATAATCAGCCAGAGAACAGCTAAATGCCTTAAGAGACAAATAACGGAATTCTGCGGGCTCACTGATTCCCGTGGAAATATAGTGGATTGTCCAGTTGACTCCTACTAGCTGTGAAGGGGACTGGGCTCCCTTTTACCCCGCAAGACACAATTCCAGATGACTGCTGTAGGATCCATAAAGACTGTCATGTGTCCCTGGGGGGACTGCGGTAGTGATGCGTGATTTGATTTACATCTGTACCTGGCAGTTAGCCCTAACCAGATGGTGGTCAAACCACTGTGAATGGTATGTAGCACCATTCTCGCCCTAGAAGGCCTTCGAATCCGTGCATTCTCCGGTCAGTCCTAGTTGCAATTTCAAAAGCTCGAAGTAGGTTGCAGCCTTTACTCCTTGCTTAAGAGTTGGAGACTTTCCAACTCCTGGTCCAGAACGCATGAAGCCTAATATAATTAAGAACACGACGGTATTCATACTCACTGGACCTGAACCATTCAACGTGTTCATTGTGAATGATCTTACCCATAAACTCAAGCGAGGGCCTCGAAACACACAGCCACCACGATACTATAGGGGCCAACCTCAATAATCAGCCAGAGAACAGCTAAATGCCTTACCAATAACCAGTACAGATACGTTGGCCAGTGGGCTACTGCTTTCCAAAATCCCCCCTCCCCGGGGCCCGCAGTCTTAATGGATCTCTTTGCTATGTTGACATGTGACTTTCGGGGGTTAAAAGGCGCCAGAAGCTCGATACTGTAAAAGATATAAGACTCTCGAAGTTCTACCGGTGGCTTGTGATACACACTGGTACCTCGGGAACCAGTAGCCTGCAGGTCTACGGCCCTGTTCTAGTTGTCGGTGAGGCCCCTCAAGGAGCAACGTGGTGGCTGTGGTTTAGATGCCCCTGTAGACTACTAGGTAGTGTACTAGCTTGTCAGGTTGGGGGTTGTAGGTTCGATTTCCAACGAAGACCTTGGTTTTTTTTTCACTACAAAAATAAAAATTGACTGCCGATGGGGCTGCTCAGCGATGAAGGGATAGTCACTCATCGCTGTGCTGTCTTAAGCGGCAGTTAATTTCCGACTATCCTTCTACTTTCACCACCTGCTTCTGCTTCTCTTCTCTATCCCTTTCCTAAAGAATGTAGCACGGTACTTGACTAAATAAGTATTGTTTCCTGAAGTGCTACTTCTCTTTATACAAAAAAAAAAACCGAGCTTTGAAGAAAGTTTCGAAGAGGTGTTAACGAAAAGAAAAGGTTAATATCCAAGTAAATATCCTAGTTGCGCTTGTAACAGGATCAGGAGTTGGATATTTTCCACTCTTAGGCAAGGAGTGGGGGCATGGCTCTACTACCGTGCGCTCGAAAATTGCAACTAAGGCGTATATGCACCTAGTGTGCATGGGTCTTAGGGCATGGGTGGACACTTTTTCCTACACACATTGGTAAGACCACCCTCAGAATTTGGCGTCGTGGCCCGGTGCTGATATAAATTCTATAGCATCCTGTCCAAGCCATCTGCTTTTACTATCCCCTGGGGTCATGTAGTAGTGAGATCCTTTGGGGAGCAACATGATGGCTGCGGCTTATATCTAATCAATCCAATGTGCAGGCGACAGGATTTTAGACAGTCTCCGGCTCTCGAACAAAGAGTTTCATCACGGCTCTGATTGAGGTACTACTACTGTGGGATATGTAATGCGCCTTGGTGTCGTCGGTAGGTACAAAGTATTCACCTAGTGGTAAGACCACCATCAGGTTGTGCTCCCATGGCTCGGTACTGATGTAAATCTTATGACGTTCTACTTATCGAAGCACTAATTCTTAAATCACTGTTAGGACTTCGAGGGTCTAACTCTTCAAGTTTCAGATTGCTGCTGCTAGGCTAGACCTTTTACCCTCAGAAGCACATAGCAAGGTTGGAAGGACATGGGTATTTAAATACCTAATAGGCGGGTTAATTTCACTAATCATGCTCCATTGATGGATGTCAAAAAAGCAGCAAATATGAGGAAAAACCCAAATGTCGCAATTTGATTTCCCAGTAGAACTTTTTAAGTCAATAATAGTAAAATCAAATTACCAAATTTCCAAAGCAAATGCTGACTTCTGGGGTAAAAATCGGGCTTAAGTACAATCACCTCGATCATTTAATCGGAAAACTACCCACTCGCCACCGTAGACTTCTATAACCTGTCTTCTATTCTATAATCTGGCTATCACTAGAATTTGTTTACTTTCGTCACTTTTTTGAGTATTTAAGTACCCATTAGGCAGGAATGGGTTAATCAAATCAATTACTTAAGATTAACCAAAATTTGTAAGGTTTCTCGTAAATGCATTTCATTCATTAATTATTAATTTTACTCAGTGATAAGTGAACTAAAACGATGAACAGCCTTCAAATGTCAAAATAATTAATGTTTTCTCATAACTAAACATTATTTAGGTCAAACACAGACTTATCGGTTTGTATCACTTCTTTATAAAAGAAAAACAAAATCATTTGGCTGGTGCATAGCTTTTGTGATTTATGCCATCGCCTAATCTGACAAGAGCGGACAGGTAAATTTGAGGTTAGGAAGTAAAATTTCTGTCATATGATTAAATGCCAACAACTGAACTGTTTTTCTTTGATATTTCTTTAGTATAAAGTTGGAAAATTCTTCAGTAAAGAATTATAATAGCGAAATTTCTTTGCATCACTTCATAAAATTCGGATAGCTTTTCTTCATAGTCAGACTCCTTCTGAGACCGCTGTGCATAATTGAATTTTTAAATTCAAGGCTCACTGTGTTGGTGCCAACAAAAGACAAAAATTGAAAAATTGCAGTGACCATTAATGCTGGAAACAGCAAAGTATTAAGAATGGGCCTGGAACATTAACTCGTCTATGTTCGCAACAATTCCTTATCACTAAAGTCTCTTCGCGCAACATATTGCATTAAAATCTTGATCTTCACTCTTGTAAAGTTCAATTCGAGCAATAGCAAGGCATTTTCTAATAAAATCATGCCAAGTGACGTATTTATGTAAACAAGCAAAATGGAGTTCACAAGAAAGTGAAATCCAAAGAAAATGACCAGTTTATGGTTAAGAGACATCATCGATCGGTATTTTTTCGAGTAAATGGTCAAGGAAATGCCTTCACCGGGAATTCTTTGCACTACCCAACTGTATATACGTGATAAGATTTACATCATTACCTAGCTGTATAAGCCAGGTGCCCCTGTAGGCTAGTAGGTAGCCTTGTACTAGCTTGTCAGGGTGGGGGTTGTGGGTTCGATTCCCAACATAGACCTTGGTTTTTTTAACTACAAAAATAAAAATTGACTGTCGATGGGGCTGCTCAGTGATAAAGGCATGGTCACTTGGTCGCTGTGCTCTCTTATACGACAGTTAATTTTCGTAACTATCCTTCTACTTTCACCACCTGTCTAATCTCTTCTCTATCCCTTTCCTAAAGAACGTAGCACGGTACTTGACTAAATAAGCATTGTTGCCTGAAGTGCTACTCTTCTCTTAAAAAAAAAACACTTTGGTGATATGTAGCATCACCCTCGCCCTAGGAAACCGTAGGATATCTTTTTCCTCTAGTCACTCCTAGTTGCAATTTCGGGAGCACGGAGCAGGGCTGCCATCCCCACTTCTTGCTTAAAAGTTAGAGATTTTCCAATTCCTTGTCCAAAATACATAACAAGCATGCTCACTGAAGCTGGACCATTCACCCCGTGTTTGATCAAAAATGAATGACGCTGCAAAACCACAACCACCACGATGCTCCCGAAGATCCATCCTCAATAATCAGTCAGAGAACAGCTGTCCAGTTGGCTCCTACTAGCCTGGACTCCCTTTTACCTCCGGTGATACATGTAATGATAGTGAGATTCCATCAAGACATATCTATGTGCCCCCGGGGGACCCAAACAGTTTAGTTATTGAATGAGAAATATCCCGGTCGCGTAATTTCTCGACTTGGCGATATCAATAGGCCGTCAGGTTTTTATGATGTAATGCCGCTGAATTATTTTCTCTGTGGCCGTTTGAAAGGACAGGTTCACGTGTGCAATCCACAAATAACTGACGCTGTAAAAGATATGAAATTATGCCCTGCACTGGCGATATAAGCAAAGTTTTATTGCCTCATTTTTGGGATTTAACGCCGCTGCAGTATTTTCTCTGGGACCTTTTGACAGACAGGCTTACGTGAAAAATACGTAAACAACTGAAAGATAAAAAATTTGAGTTCTGCACTGGTGAGATAAGCGAAGTTTTGCCGCCGAATGTGGTTAAAATTTTAGTGAAAAGAGCGCACGTCTGGCGACATGCTAGACTTGGAAATTTGCCTAACATCATACTCCATTATTAATTTCCATACCTCTACTTTATACTGACGTCAATAAAACTGAAGTTATCAAAAAAAATTGTTTATAATTTAAGTCAATTTACTTTCTAACCTCAAATTTGCCCATCCTCACTTGACAAAATTTACGACGTTTAGAAATTTCCATTTATTTCCATTCCGCCCTAAAACAATTTCAAAACTAATTATTTTAACATCGATGATAAATAACAATTGCTATTGTTTTATTAGCAAAAACCTTGAAATTTAAATGAGGTTATAGATTGCAACCGTGTTAAAAAATTGTTATTTTAAAATGTTGAACTTAAATCAACAGCGAAACAAAATGACTCAAGCATTTCCATGTAAATTTAAAAGTAAACATTTAACAGCGTGTAATTAAAATGATGTCAAATTAGTTTTGCAATTTGCAAGAAAAAGAAAATGTA
The DNA here is from genome assembly GCA_030448955.1 of Trichopoda pennipes. Taxonomy (NCBI): domain Eukaryota; kingdom Metazoa; phylum Arthropoda; class Insecta; order Diptera; family Tachinidae; genus Trichopoda; species Trichopoda pennipes. Next base: position 3,311,137 of record JASKUP010000021.1, on the reverse strand, counting down.
AAATAGGAATAATCTTGGAACATTTCTTCACGAGGCGTGATTTTAAATGTCTGGGTCTTAATTTTAGAGTGGTGAATTGTGAATATAGTGCCATACAAAAGTTAAAGTTATGAGTGTTCTGGGTCTTAAACTTAAGCACTGAAATAGTACTAAGAATACAAACTAAATCAGATTGTGAGGAACTAAGCTCCTCTTCCTTTCTTCATCAAAGTCATTTCTAAGACTCAGGTAATCAGAAAATTAAAGGCATTGGAAATTGCAGAGGCCATATGATTCCCATTATAGACTGGGAATTATAGTCACAGATATATAGTTTTGATATCTTCGTCTCTTTTACGAACTATTTTTTTGATTTACATGCAGCCTCCAGGAGATTTGGAGGACTTGTGGAAGGAGGTTTAGTTTTTAAATTATTAAGATGTTCGTTTGTGTATACTGCATTTCGGACTCTAGAGTACGATCGCACTTGTAAACACAGGATGACTTAAAGAATAGACATCTATGCAAACTAAAGGCTTAAGACTCACCATGAAGGGGGGTGTAGGCCTTATGAAAAAAATGTCAAAGTATCTAAAAGGCTTAGAACCTAAAAAGCACTGGATATAAATATAGAGGCCCTCGAAAACAGTTCGCTAACTCAATATCATATATTATTTAGGAGGATCTCTAACATAAATCAAGTTAAACGCAAAAAGTGCGAGTTTCGGGAACAAGTTCCCTAATTTCGTTAGAGCACTTATATTTATAGTAACGATAAAACAGTGATATATAACCCACACTGCGTCGATGCTCTAGGGAATCAATAGAGTTGAATAGCCTGCCGTCCCCAATGAGCCTCTTGGCTCTCTCCTGTACGCTCTCGAGCAACTCCACCCAACTCGACCCATACATGAGATATGGGATATGGATATAGCTAGTTCGTTCTGTCACTAAATAAATACGAATGATAAATGGTGTTGTCATCAAAATAAGAAATAGGGTAGAAGAAAGATGGAGCCTTGCAGTACCCCGAAATTAATCTTGAACTCATCTGATGAAATCCCATCTATAACAACTCGTATAGTGCGATTCCTGAGAAAAATCGAGGTCTGAGTTAAATAATAGGCTTCTATGAACACTAAGAGCTTAGATTCTTAAGCAGGGGGGGGGGGGGGGGGGGGAAGGTTTTATGAAAAAAATGTCAAAGTATCTAAAAAGCTTAAAACCTAAAAGGAACTGGATATAAATATAGAGGCCCTCGAAAACAGCTCGCTAACTCAATATCATTTATTATTTAGAAGGATGGATCTCTAACATAAATCGAGTTAAACGCAAAAACGTGAGAGTTTCGGGAACAAGTTCCCTAATTTCGTTAGAGCACTTAAATTTATAGTAACGATAAAACAGTGATATATAACCCACACTGCGTTGGTGCTCTAGGGAATCAATAGAGTTGAATAGCCTGCCGTCCCCAATGAGCCTCTTGGCTCTTTCCTGTACGCGGTCGAGCAACTACAAAATAAGGTTTGGGTCGTGGGCCTGTACATGAGAGTGGTATTCCATCTTTGGGCGGATATACAAAATAAATACGGATGACAATGGTGCTGCGAAAGAGTCAATAGCGTTTGAAAGTTTGACAAAGAAGGTCATTTAGCAAAAAATATGTAATAGGGTAGGGGAGCTGTGCAATAACCCTGAATTAATCTTGAACTCATCTGATGAAATCCCACCTATAAGATCTCGTATAGTGCGATCCCTAAGAAGACTCGATATAAATCTTGCAAAATTATCACCGACACTGTGGGTGATTTTAGCGTCATCCTCGCTTTAGATGGCCTTCAGATACGTATATCCTCCCGTCACTTCTAGTTGCAACTTCAAGAGCCCGAAGCAGGCCGTAGCCTTCACTCCTTGTTGATGAGTTGGAGACTATCCAACTCCTTGTCCAGAACGCATGAAGCTTAATATAATTTAAGAACACGACGGCATTCATGCTTATTGGAGCTTAACCATTCATTGTATTCATTGTGAATGATCCGAACCACAAACTCAAACGAAGACCCCGAAGCACACAACCACCATGATACCTCCGAAGGGCCGTCCTCAATAATCAGTCAGAGAACAGCTAAAAGGCTAAAAAGGCAAATAGCGAAATTCTGGGGCTTTACTGATGCCCGTGGAATATAATGAAATTATTCAGTTGGTTCCTGCTCGCTTATTAGAGGACTGGGCTCCCTTTCACCCCCGCAAGACACATGTAATGATGGTGAATTTCCGTTAAAACATATAAATCTGCCCCCGGGGGCGATTCTCTCCGAAATGATGTATGAAGTTGCATTATTATTTCGATAGGAAAGCCAGCAAGTCGTACGTAGAGACAGTAGGGGGCGCTCTATGGAAACCATACTGTCAGTCGCTTAGTAAGCTGCTTACTTTATTAATCATACTTTCCATTACTTTAGAAAGTGCAGAACAAATTGCAATTGGGCGGTAATTTTCAGGACTGTTAGCCTCTTTCGAAATTCACCGGCCTGATACAACATGATGAAAACAGTTTAACTGATGCGCTTGTGTCGAAGAGCAATGTTTCAAAAGCAGTGCTGGTATCCCATCCGGTCCAGGAGACTTGTTGATGTTGAGATTTGCTAAAAATTGTTTAACCGCTTGAGCTCGGAAAAATCGAGCATGGAAATGCTTTCCGGCAAACAATAATTATTTACAAATATGCCAGCCAAAAGGTTAGCTTTATCAACCAAGTCAGTGAATATTTGTTTATTCCTTAAAAGAGTCGAATTTGAAGAGCTCTTTACTCCTCTTTACTCTTCTAACAAATGACCAAAAGTTTGTGCTACCTCTAGGAGTAGCAAGAATCTTAGCACGATGACGTTCCTCGTATTAAGTAGCGAATTAGTATCTGCGTTGTTGTTTCTACGCCAGATACTGAATGCTTCCTCTGCTGACCTGGCTGCATTTTTGCACGTCTGATTAAACCAAGATTTGAATCTGGTTTTGATCGAAATTTTCTTGAACTTGTTGACGTTGAGCTCTGTCAAAACCTTTTCAAACGCTCGAGCTCGCAAGAATATCTTCGGCAATTTTGTTCCAAATTGATGGGGAAAGCCGTGTTGCCCGATGAAATGTAGTTAGCAAAGATCACTATTGTGTATAAAAGGAGATGATAAAGGTGTCATCCTGATATGAAGTATTTCCAAAACTTTATGTTCAAAAATTTCCAAATTCCAAAAATTCTTCAACTAAAATGCTTTGAAACAAAAACAAAACCAACAGCATTCATTAAGAGACGAGTATCAACAAATACATTTTATATTCAAAGTCATCAATGAATGAATGGCTGCTAAAAGCGAGAAATGATCATTATGATCATCTGAACGAGCAAGCGTCCAAAAGCCTTAAGAATTTCTTAAAAACTGCATACCAAAATGTATTCTGTTTATTGCTCATTGTTTGTTGTTGTGTTGTCTTCATTGTATGTTTCATGTTCATGTTCTTATTGTTGTTGTTGTATTGTTGTTATTCTTGTTGTTGCTGTCGTTTTTATTTTCTTAAAGTGGCACGTGCTAAAAATAAACTCAAGTTGAAAAGACCATATAAATCGAAGAATCTCATTTGTTTTGTGACTTAACTTCGACGTTTAAGACAAATTTGTCTGACAATCGATAAGAAGAAGAAGAATAAGAAGAAGAAGAGTTAAAAGCAATTTGCACGTAACTGGCCAAACAGGTTTTTTTGCATTTTTAATATATATTAAAAGCAGATATGATTGGCCGAGTGCAAAAGAGATACAAAAAATTAACAGTCAATTATAAATTGAATGCAAAATAATTTGTTTATTCAAATTATTTTAAATACACACACATCCCTACATACATGTATACGTACATACATACACACATATTCATATGTATGCGTAAGGAGTTAATCAAAAGGATAAGGCCACTTATTATTTATTACTTGTTTTAGCAGGTGTCGCAAACGTACCTAAATGAAACTGAATCTTTGCAAGTGGCCTAAAACGTTTTTAAAGGCAGCTGTTGCAGCTGTTGTGCTCCACTACAAGGAAACTGTTGGGCCCAACAGTTATGTTTTACTTTTTGGATAAAGTTCGATAAAATGATCATTTTCAATTGGAGAACAAAAAGTTTAAAAGCACGAGAACATTAAAAACCAAATTAGTGTACCAAAATAAGATGTCAGTCTCAAAAGGACCCTGATTACAAAGAAAAGTCACTAGAATTTTACGAAGTCGTGCCTTGCAATTTTCATAATTTTTCACAATTAAAATTCCTTGCTCAACAGTATAACAGTTTCATGCTAAAAGTTTTCCAACTTTTTACTAAATTAATGTCACCGGATGACAGCTCAATTCTTGGCGTTAAATCATTTGACATTCCTAACCTCAAATTTAATAATAATAATAATTTTATTTTACATATTTACCAATTTTTACTTTTCAATCAGCTGATTATCTTGCAGCTTACATAATCTATTCGAAAAAAAGTCTGAGCTTTTTCCTGAAAGAAGAAGAAGAAGAAGAAGACGAATGTTTTCTCACGGGTGGCTCGAATGTAGTTTAATCTAAAAGTCTCATTTTCGGTGACTTTCTTAAACATATGTATGTATCGGCATGTATCGATAATAACTCGGCGAATGTTGTCCTCCAAGTGGTTAGGCTCATACCACTGTGGATGAAAAGTAGCGTCACCCTCGCCCTAGAAGGCCTTCAGATACATATATCCTCTAGTCTCCCCCTCAGGGGCATATAAATATGATCTTTATAGAATTCCACTATCTAGACACAGTGCAACTGGGGAAAAAGGGAGCCCAGTCTCCTGAAGACAGGGAGGGAGTCAACTTTCCACGGGGATCAGTGAACCCGCAGAGTTCATTATTTGTCTCTTAAGACATTTAATAGTTCTCTGACTAATCATTGAGGTTGGCCCCTATATGGGTTGTGGTTGTGGTTTCGCGGCCCCATAACAGTATAACGGTTTTTATGGTGGCCAGGATCATCTCACTGATAATGACACGCAAATTGAATGATCCAGTCCAGTGAGCATGCTAGACATGTGTTCTGGACAGGAGTTGAAAGTCTCCAACTCTTTAGCAAGGTGTGATGGTTTGCAGCCCTGCCATGGAATCATTAAAGTTACATCTAGGTGGTTCTGTTGCTTAGAATTATGTCTCCGGCTTCCTAGGACGCATGTAGGACGTTCCAAATTATACAATTGTGGTTTTTCCACCATCTGATTAAGGCTACATATCCAGGTGCGGATGTAAAGCGAATCACACTTTATCCTCTAGTCTCCCCCAGGGGCACATAATAGTCTTTTTGGAGCCTACTATTCCATCTAGACTGGTGTCTTGCGGGGTAAAGGGGAGCCCAGGCCCCTTAAAGGCTAGTAAGAGTCACCTGGACAATCCACTATATTTCCACGGGAATTAGTGAGCTCGCAGAGTTCGTTATTTGTCTCTTTAGGCATTTAGCTGTTCTCTGGCAGGTAATTGAGGTAGGCCCTTCTGGAGTATCGTGGTGGCTGTGTGTTTCGAGGCCCTCGTTTGAGTTTGTAGGTCGGATCATTCACAATGAATGGTCTAGGTCAAGTGGGTATGAATGCCGTCGTGTTCTTAATTATATTACCCCCCGGGGGCAAATATATGGTCTTAATGGAGAGCTACTATGTAGACCTGTGCAACTGGGGGAAGAAGGGAGCCCAGCCCCCTGAAGTCAGCAGGGGTACAACTGGAATCTCCACGTCATTTCCACGGGAATCAGTGACCCACAGAGTTCCGTTATTTGTCTCTTTAGACATTTAACTGTTCTCTGACTGATTATTGAGGTTGGCCCTTTATGGGAGTATCGTGGTGGTTGTGGTTTCGCGGCCCCAAATCAGTCTATGGTTCTATGGTGGCCGGGTTCATTTCACCTTTGATAACACCTACCTGGTGAAATGTTCCCAGATACAGTGAGCATGCTAGATATGTGTTCTGGACAGGAGTTGGAAAGTCTCCAACTCTTAAGCAAGGAGTGATGATTTGCAGCCCTGCTCTGGAATCATCGAAGTTGCAACTAAAAAGTTCTGTTGCATAGAATTATAGCTTCGGCTTCCTAGGACGAGCATGACGTTCCAAATTATGCAGTGGTTTGGTCCACCATCTGATTAAGGCTTCATGGTCAGGCGCAGATGTAAATCTAATCACACAGTTGTTCTTAATTATATTAAGCTTCATGCGTTCTGGACCAGGAGTTGGATGGTCTCCAACTCTTAAGCAAGCAGTAAAGGCTGCGACCTACTTCGAGCTTTTGAAATTGCTACTAGGAGTGACCGGAAAATATATTTATTCGATTGCCTTCTAGGGCGTGAATGGCGTTGCTTTTCATTTACAGTGGTAATGGCCACCATCTGATTATGGCTCACTGCAGATGTAAACCTTATCACGTCATATCCTCTAGTCACTTCTAGTTGTAACTTTAAGAGCTCGGAGGAAGCCGCAGCCACTCACTCCTTGCTGAAGGGTTGGAGACTATCCAACGCATATTCCAGAATGCATGAAGCTTAATAAAATTTTTAAACACGACCGTAATCATGCTTACTGGACCTGGACTCACTGTGTTCATTGTGAATGATCTGACCGCACACAACTCAAACGAGGGCCTCGAAACTACAGCCACCACGATACTCCCGAAGGGCCAACCTCAATAATCAGTCAGAGAATAGCTAAAAGGGTAACAAAGACAAAAAGCTGAACTCTGGGGCTTTATTGATTCCCGTGGAAATAAAGTGGAATTGTCCAGTTGGCTCCTGCTAGCCTTGAAGGGAATTGGGCTCCATTTTACCCCCATTGTTACGTGTAATGACAATGGGATTCCGTGAAAACATATGAATGTGCCTCCGGGGAGGCACCAAGTGACTATCGGAGGAGACTAGCGACGTCACATATTCAAACAGAAAATTGTCTAAGGGTTTAAATCGCGAAAGTATGCGGTTACGACATACTTTTTTGAAACTACAGTTCCTGCACACCATTGTTGTTCAATTCACGAGTAGCTGAAAAGTCAGTAATCGTATAATTTAACGCTGATGAACAATTTTCTATGGAGATATGTAAAGCCGCTAGTCTATGCCGATAACCACGAGACGATTGACCACTTGGAGGACAACGTTCGCAGCGTTATTGTAGATATACGGCTACAGTTGCTGGATAAAGTCATTGAAAATTCGACCTGCAGATTAGATTTCCAGCGAATGCAATTGCTTTATTAAAGTAAAGGTTTATAACCGCTTAATTTCACATTTCGAACTTAAAAATTGGCTTCCAAAATCGTACAATTCAACGCCACTAGACAATTTTATGTGGTGATATGTGAAGTCTAGCTAGTCTACGCTGATAAGTCCGAAACGATTAACCACTTGGAGGACAGTATTCTGCGATTTATTGCCGACATACGGTCACATATATATTTGAAAAAGTGCGCGAAAATTTGACCTCTTGTCCAAGCAATGTCCACGCAGCTGCGGCAGTCATATGCCAGAAGTCGAATTTAAATTATAATTCCAGAAGATTATCTTTCTAATAAATCAAAATTGCTTGGCAATTTAAAAAATTCGTTTTTATATTATTTCATTTCAAATTTCTACACCTCTATGACAAACACCCTTTATAAGTAAATTCCCTAACGAATATAAAATAAGTTAAACTAGTGTTAGTTTTTTTAATTTTATTCCCTTAGTTGGTTACTTAATTAAAACAAATAAATTTGCAGTCGCCATTTAATAAAGTGGTGTTGCTTTAGAATACAATCAATCAGCTGTTTAGGCTGATTAAGTATTTAAAGAAATTTTTCGTCAGTTTTTTGGAAAAAATGTTAACTGGGAACATTTGATGTCTTTTGTTTAAAATTATTACTTGATTATTAAATATTTTTACGAGAATGTGTTTACACGTGAAATAAGCTGAAAATTTAGTTTCCCTCAACCTTGTTTTTGGTCAATAGATGGCGCTGCGCTTCTTTCGAATATTTTGTGAAGCTCAAATTTCTTCCATTTATAAATGCATCACAATTAACACGGGTTTTCAATGTCATATCGACATGTTCCCCTCGACTTCAAAAGATTTGTGGGTTGAGTATAGTTTATCTGACATGACTATGGCTCTTTTATATCACGTGCACCGTCAAACCTTGAATCCTACCGTACGAAGGATTGCGGAAATTTTTGGTGATTACCGTTAATATTGTTATGTATGTATCTTGCTTAAGTTTTAAATGAAAATTATTAAGCAATAAAGTGAACTGCTGGGTATGTTGTTTACGAACTGCGGGGCTTGCTAAGAAAACTTATGGTACAACAACAAAATTTCTAGTTACAAACTGCGTAGAAATTTTATACACGCAAATAACAACAATTTAATTTGCTGTTTATTAACGGCATGGCATGCAAGACAAAAACAAATTTCTGTTTACTAACTAAGAAAGACAACAACAAACATGTATGTTGTTTACCATCTGCGTAGTTTTCTAAGAAAACATATCAACACGAGACAACAACAAATATTTTGAAATAAATCCCAAGCAGAAACCTTATCAGCATAAAAACAAAAATACACACAGACATACAGGCGCCTATACATCGAATAAACAACATACAACAACAAAATGTGATACAAAAGAAGTAAAAGATTCTTCAATTTTCTAGACTTTTAATGGACAAATATTAAAAGGGAAGCGCCTGAGTGGATAGTCAATCAGTGTAAAATTAAACCTCATCAAGTAAAGACGTGCATTTTAAGTAAATTGTTCTGAAGTGTCAACTTTGTGTAGTTTAAGTAATAAACTTGTTATTAAATTAAAAACTCTAAAAACTGGTGTTATTTTTATAATAATAAAGAACTCACAACAAAACGTTTATAAAAGGTATAAACGTAACAATATTAATATTTCCATTCGTGTGGTATAGTCAGCAAACTTGCCAGTATACTTCTGCACGATCACAGAAAGTATAGACGAATTAATGCAAAAACCTTTCCCAAATATTGCAAAGAACGACAAAAATCATCAGTGACTCATTACGCGTTCTATATTGGCGGCCAATAACACTGATGTCAATACTATCAACTTGTATATTCAGAATGTAGTACCCGGCGAAATGACAATATATAGAAGTTCATCGATACTGTGGTGAATCAAAATGAAGTTGCCATTTGTCAAGCTGAATTCTTGAATATGCTAGATTTGCCAGGGATGCCACCTCACGATCTTACATTGTAAATTGACATACCCATCATTTTTCTTTAAACCGTAAATCCACCATGACTTTTCAATGAAACCAATACTCTCAGTCAAGAGAACGATAAACAATCTTACCGAAGCCATAATTTTAACGAGAAAATTTAAAGGTGAAGACGTCCTGTTGCCACGTATCCGAATGAACCCCTCAGATATGATATTCAAATTCAAACGCTTGCGGTTCTTGGTACGAGGTACTTTCACAATAACTATCAACAAAGCACAAGGACCATCGTAGCAAGCAAATTTGGAAAATCCATGCTTCTCACATGTGGCTTGCTCACGCGTCGGAAAACTTTCATATTTATTCGTTTACCCATCCGATGGACTTATCGCAATTTTCTTCGAAGTGGACAAAATCATTAAAATGACTAAAAATAAATTAAATATTTGCGCAATGTGTTTCCTTAAACTTATTTTAGTTGAGGGCTAGAAACCTTCGCAGGGTACAGCCAGTAATTGTCCACCTGCTTATTTTATTAAACTTAAACAGTCTTTATAGAATTTATTATTTTAGTATTTAAAAAGAGCACTGGACTTACCTTAATGTGTCTATCGATTAGCCAGTTAAGTTCAATATCATCATCATCCTCACCAAATGGATTGATTAAGACTTCAGCCACCTTCAGCCAGCCGACATAAAAAACGAACTGTTTCAAAAAAAAAAAAGCGAAATAAAAATTCATATTTAAAAAAATAAATAAGAGAATTTTAAAAATTTCTGATTTAATAAATTAATTTACTTTTACAGCAAATCAGTATTCGAAAGAAGCGCAGCGCCCTCTATTGACCAAAAACAAGGTTGAGGGAAACTAAATTTTCAGCTTCTTTCACATGTAAACACATTCTCGTATAAATATTTAATAATCAAGTAATAATTTTAAACAAAAGACTTTAAATGTTCCCAGTTAACATTTTTTCCAAAAAACTGACGAAAAATTTCTTTTAATACTTAATCAGCCTAAACAGCTGATTGATTGTATTCTAAAGCAACACCACTTTATTAAATGGCGACTGCAAATTTATTTGTTTTAATTAAGTAACCAACTAAGGGAATAAAATTAAAAAAAACTAACACTCGTTTAACTTATTTTATATTCGTTAGGGAATTTACTTATAAAGGGTGTTTGTGATAGAGGTATAGCAATTTGAAATGAAATAAAGTAAAAACGAATTTTTTAAATTGCCAAGCAATTTGATTTATTAGAAAGATAATCTTCTGGAATTATAATTTAAATCCGACTTCTGGCATATGACTGCCACAGCTGCTTGGACTAGAGATCGAATTTTCGCGGACTTTTTCTATATATAGTTTTCCTTCCAGACGCTATAACTCCAGAATGCACGAACTGGTTTCTACGGTTTTGCATTGGTTGGAAAGATCTCGGGCTCCGTGAGGTTTAAAGCAAACAAAATTCAGGAAAAATTTCAAGAGAAAAGCAGAAAAACAGGCAAAATCATTTTTCACATACAGCGCCATCTCTGCTACATAGCATGTACTACAACGGCACCAGTACGTGGTGTGTGAGTATCTCTCACGAAAATAAGCACGTTTCAGTTTAAGTAGATGGCGCCGTACGCTAGGTTGCATGTATACTGTTCATCCTAGAAATGATAAATGTTTTTATTTGCGACTGCTGTTGGTAAATGTACGTGGACCAAAATCATTTGCCCATTTGAAAACTGTGCCAAACATATCGAGAAGCATGTTAACTATTTGGGTTATTTCATCAAATGCATAAAAAATACGACCAATGAAGAATTGATTCTGATTGAGGATCAATGCATGACTATTGCAAACAAGCTACTGATTGAAGTAGGAAGGATTGCACCAAATCGATCGATGCACCATGCACTCAACCAAGAATTAAATCGAGAGCTGCAATACAATGTTGGTACATTGCAGGAATTCGTTCGAAATAATGTACCGTTGCTGAAGGAACAGCAAAAAGAAGTATACGAAACATTTATGCAAGCGGTGGACAATAATACTGCTGGCCTATTCTTCCTAGACGTCCTTGGAGGAATCGGGAAAATATTTGTCATTTCATTGATTTTGGCCACTAGTCGATCAAGATGTGACATGGTTTTGGCGTTAGCATCATCTGGAATTGCGACGATTCTTCTAGATGGCGGTCGTACTGCACATTCTGCGCTTAAGTTGCCACTCAATTTAAACACAATTGATACTCCAACATGCAATATTTCCCGTGCCAGACCCCTCGGGGGCACATGATAGTCTTTTTGGAGCCTACTATTCCATCTAGACTGGTGTCTTGCGGGGTAAAAGGGAGGCCCCTTAAAGGCTAGTAGGAACCATCTGGACAATCCACATATTTCCACGGGAATCAGTAGGCCCCAGAGTTCACTATTTGTCTCTTTAGACATTTAGCTGTTCTCTGGTTGATTATTAGGGTTGGCCCCTATATGGGAGTATCGTGGTGGTTGTGGTTTCGCGGCCGTCGTGAGAGTTTGTGTTTCGGGTCATGCAAAATGAACACAATGAATGGTTCAGGTCCAGTGAGTATGAATGCCGTCGTGTTCTTAATTATATTAAGCTTCATGCGTTCTGGACCATGAGTTGGATAGTCTTCAACTCTTTAGCAAGAAGTGAAGGTTGCGAACTGCTTCGGGCTTTTGAAGTTGCAAGTAGGAGTGATCGGAGAATATATGTATCTGAAGGCTTTCTAGGGCGAGGATGATGCTACATTTCATCCACAGTGGTTGGTTATGGCTTACACAGCTGGGTACAGATGTAACTCTTACACCGCATATAGATATATTCTCTTTTATTTAATTAAAAATTATCTTCCCCGCGGACACCCTTTATTTATTGCAATAGCTTAAATTATATTATTCTATACTTAATGTAAATAGATAAAGTTCCTGAATATAACAGTTTAAAAGATGAGATCAATTACATTAAAGGTAGACGTCTATAGAGACACCAGTGATTTAAAGTGCCAGAAAATCCGTTATAGCTAAGGAAGCCATGGCCTTGGATACTAAATATCCATATTACATTATTAGATTAATTATGCTTAAATCGAAAGGCGCCCATTTACCTTTCAATAGAATCGACAAAAAACAAAAGCAAAACTTGAAAATTAAAACAATCTAAAGAACCTTGCAAGCCCGTGAATGCCATTAAGTTTTGCACACTTATTAAAAAAAAAAAAAAGTTATAAAAAGTGCATCTCACTAATGGCAGTACAAAGAAACACAACTCTTCACTTTCGAGCGAATTTCATTAACGACAAACGAGGCAAATCTTCAAACCCACTTGAAGGGCGGCAATAAAATTTCAAAGTCCATTAATATGACAACGTGCGAGCCAATTAAGTGTTGGAAATTAAAATGTTTGACAAACCTTAAAAAGCAAATATTTTTCGTTATTTCATAATACTCAGCATGCCCACAAGCAAGCCCGTCAATAGCCGTCGTAACCGCCGTAACAGCCACACAATCAGAGAAAACTACATAAATTGTATTTTAAAGAAAACTTATATAATATTTAAATTAAAATCAACATTTTTAAATTGCGCATGGCTTGTGAAGAAAGTGTTTCTTTTTGTTTTTGTTTTTGTTGTCTTACTTACTTTGTGTGAATTTCGATTAAATTATTTTAATTTTGAATTTCACATTTGTCATAACAATTAGTTTGTACCGGCAGCAGACAACAAACTTAAAATGTTTAAATGCTAAAAAGGTAAAAAGGTACCACTGGAAACAAAGTACATTTTCTAAAATAATAGTTATTGAATTTGTATGTTTATTATTTGTGTACGCAGTCCAAAAAACAAAATATTCCAAAAAAATTGTTATATTTAACACTAGATTTACAACACACGTCCAAAAAAAACTAGATTCATTATTTGGAAATAATGCATGGGCAAATTTGAGGTTAGGAAATAAATTATTTGTCAAATAATGAAATGTCAAGAATTGAGTTATCATCCTTTAACATTTATTTAGTAAAAAGTTGGGAAATTTTAATTATGGAACATTATACTCTTGAGCGAAGAATTTTAATTATGAAAATTTACTTTCAAAACGATAAAAATTATATTGTAATACTTCGAAGTTCGAGCAACTTTTCCTCGTAATTTAGGCGATCTCAGAAGGAGCGCTGTACATAATTAAATTACGATATTATGGCTAATAACAAATCAAAACAATACGCTCATAATGGCCGTAATAATGCAAACATAGCCGCTGTGCAGCAAAGTGTTGAGAAGGAGCCTGAAACATCAATTCGTCGTCTTTCGCAACAGTTGTGCATCAATAGTGAAAATGTCGCTTTGTAAAATTGTAACAGCTTTTCCTGGTAATCAGGCTTCCTCTAATACCCCTATGCTTAACTTAATTGCTAATTTTGAGGCTCATGGCATAAAAATACGCTCGTAGTGACCGTAATGATGCAAACATTGCCGCTGTACAGCAAAGTGTTGAGAATGAGCATGTTACATCAATTCGTCGACTTTCGCAACAATTGGGCATCAAAATGGGTAAAAATTTCAATACATCACTTTGTACAAATTTAATTTAATCGCTAAATTTGAAACTCATGTTATAGTTGCTGACAATAGAGCAACTATATACCCGCTATATAGCAAAGTCTTGAGAATGATGTTCCAACAGCTCGTCAATATTCGTTACAATTAGGCATCACTATCGGAAATCCCCCCCGGGGGCACATTTATATATTTTGGCGGAAATACACCGTTATTACATGTATCTTCGGGAGTAAAAGGGAGCCCAGGCCCTAAAAGGCTTGCAGGAGCCAACTGGACAATTCCACTGTTTTTCCACGGGAATTAGTAAAGCTCTAGAGTTCAGCTATTTGTCTTTTTAGCCTTTTAGCTGTTCCTTGACTGATTATTGAGGTTGGCCCTTCCGGGAGTATCGTGGTGGTTGTGGTTTTGACACCCTCGTTTGAGTTGTGTGGTTAGAATCATTCACAATAAGCACAATGAAAGATCCAAGTCCAATTCACAATGAACACAATGAATGGCCCAGGTCTAGTGAGCATGAATGCCGTCGTGTTCTTAAATTATATTAAACTTCATGCGTTCTGGACCAGGAGTTGGAAAGTCTCCAACTCTTGAGTGAATGAGTTGAAGTGAGTGAAGGCTGCGGCCTGCTTCGGGCTTTTGAAGTTGCAACTAGGAGGGACCGGAGGATATACGTATCTGAAGGCCTTCTGAAGCGAGAATGACGCTACATTTCAAATCACCCCCCCGACTATCTACACCTGTGCAACTGGGGGAAAAAGGGAGCCCATTCCCCTGCAGTCAGCAGGGGTACAACTGGAAGCTCCACGTTATTTCCACGGGAATCAGTAAGCTCGCAGAGTTCCGTTATTTGTCTCTTTAGACATTTAACTGTTCTCTGAGGTTGGCCCCTATATGGGAGTATCATGGTGGTTTGTTGTTTGATATGGTGGCCAGGATCATTTTGCCGTTAATGACACGCTAGGTGAATGATCCAGTCCAGTGAGCATGCTAAACATGTCTTCTGGACAGGTGTTGGATATTCTCCAGCTCTTCAGAAAGGAGTGGTGGTTTGCAGCCCTGCTTTGGAATCATTGACTTCGGCCTCCTAGGGCGTAAGTGGCGCTGCTTTTCCCTCACAGTGGTTTGACCACCATCTGATTAAGGCTCCATAGCCAGGCGCAGATGTAAATCTTATCACATAATTTCATATCCCCCATATGGTATGATCCACCATCTGATTATGGCTTTCTTAGCTAGGTGCAGATGTCAATCTTATCACGTATCACTAGAGGAACTTTGCGCAATATTTTAAATAAAGATTTTTATTGTCACGTTTGTAGAGTTCAACTCATGCAAGAATTAAAGCCGACCGATTCAATGCGTCGAACGTTTGTGACTGGGCTGTTTGGAAAACAACAACAAAAACAACGCATTTTTCAACAAAATCATTTTAAGCAATGAGGCTGCTCGTTAAAGCTCATTAAAACGAGAGAATATTTATTGGAGGCCTTGATATTGGGCGATTTAATTTTTGGCTTACAATCAATTGTGCCAAATATGCGATCAGCCGATATTAAGGTAGCATTCAACATGGGCGTAAAAGCTAAGAAGATTGCGCCAATATGAAAAGGCCATATAACATGGACTAGGAATTGTGAAAATAAAATGTCGTTTGATTTTTTCTTTCTTTTAATGATGGGCCTTCAAGAGTTTTATAAAGGGTGGGCAAATATGAAGTTAGAAAATAAATGGTCTGTCAAATGAATTAATGTCAGGAAATGAGTGGTCGTCCTTTGATATTTATTTAGCAAAAAGTTTGAAACTTTTAAGCATAGAACGTCACATTCTTGAATAAACAATTTTAATTATCAAAATGGTTAAAATTTCACTGTATCACTTGGTAAAATTTGAGCAACTTTTTTTAGTAATCAGGCTTCTTTTGAAATCGCTGTGCGTACTTTGATGGCTAAATTGAATGCTCTGGATATTGTTGGGGATGATAGACCAAAATAATACGCTCGTAGCCGCTGTACAGCAAAGTATTGAGAATGAGCATAAAACATCAACTTGTCGACGTTCGTTGGGCAACATTTCGCCTAAAGAACCCGTTCAGGAAAATTATCGCAATTTGGCGCTCACATAATCCATAAACAGTCTTCGAAAAACTATTACATGCAAAGAAAGTGACCATCTAAATTCTCTGCGCTATCAAATATGATAGCTAATTTTTTGTGGCTACAGTTGACTAATGTTGACATCAGTGACCTTGCGTATCAACAACACGTCGCACACTGGGGATTTCGGGGAAAAAAGTCAAATTGTCAACATACTATTCATGCAATATGCAACGATTTTTTTAAATTTAAGACTAAATGGTAGGATCAAATCAAAAATAATTACTCCGATCTGACTGCTAGTTTTTTTATAGCCGTCCCAACTCAGTGCTTGTATGTTTTACTGAACCAACTTAATTTTAACCTAAGAATTTCAAAACGAATATTATTTTATTATGTGAGGTAACGTTTTTCTTTTAATTTTTTATTTAAAGTAGGATATTTCAGTATAATAAAATTGAAAAAATAAACTCTGCAGAGACTTAAGTTTTTTTTTTGTTTGTTTATTTTTATGAACATATAAAAAAAATCCCTTTTTTGTCCAAACATTTGGACCTGCAATTTTAACTTTACTTCCCTGCAGTTGGAAATCACCGCTAATACATTGTCTCATATCTCTTTTTACATTCTTAATCAATTTCAAGTGTTTTGCTACATAAGCAACAGTTTCGAAGTTATAAATAAATGTATGAAGAAAAAAAATATTTTTTTCCTAAAAAGTTAATTTTTTTTTTTAATTCATAAAAAATCCAAAACGGTAAAAAAGTGTCTAGTCCTATTACTTTCACGTAAAGTCACGTATAACCTATGAACAAAATGAGATATAACTCATGAAGATCGATGAACACGTTTCGCTTTTATGCACAATTAAGTAAAGGTATGAATTTAAAAAATTTGCTCGAGATATGCACAAAAAAAAAACATTGATTATTTTTTTATGATTCTCGTACCATACAAAGGACTCACAAAAGAAAAAACTAACAGTTATCAGTGTACCTCTGCAAAATCTGTGGGATCATACTGCTTAACGAATCCTAGAGACCAAGTCAGCAAAGGAACTAAATAAAATTGAAAGCGGAAATCTAATAATGTTCTATAAATGGGAATGTGATGGGGCACCTAGTCAAAGCGAATACCAACAGAGGTTTCCAGATGATCAAATTTTTGACTCTCATTGATATACGACATCAGTTGTGCCACTTAAATTATCATTAAGTGATGACATAAATACATTAGTATGGAACAAAAATTAACCTTCTTCCATACAGTTTTGTAGAACACTACAGTTTGCATACGTTAAAGCGACACCTCAAGTTATACGAGAAGAAAAGAGAAGAGTCGATCAGATACCTCAACCAAAAGAATTTGAGTTAACAGTAAATAATCGCAACTTTAGAGTAAAACATGAATTATATTTTACAATGATTGACGGCAAGACAGCACAATCACAAACAGAAACACCAGCTGCATTCTCTTGTCTCATTTGTGGAGCCACAATATCCAAGATGAATAAAATCGCAATAGTTCAAGCGATTCCCGTAAATGAACAAGCAATTTGGTATGTTACCATTTCGTGCGCGTATTAAGCTGATGGAGTGTCTTAAGAATGTCGCTTATAATATTGAATTTAAACGTGGGACAGTCCACTCAAAAGAAGCCCAAAAATGTTTGAAAAAGCGTAAACTTAGAGAGAAAATTGAAATACAGGTTATCAACCTGTTAAGTAAGGCTCTGTCCGGTGCGACAAATTCAGGAAATACGTCATGAAGATTCTTTACGAATCTTGCATTGATTTCCGAAATCACGATGAAAACATAATCAAGAGGTTTTCAATAATTCTCGAAACTATAACAATCGCCGAGGTAGTAGATCCAAAATAATTTGGTGATTTTTGTTTGGAGATGGCAAAAGAGTTTGTTGCACTGTACGAGTGCTACAATATCCTCCACCTACACTTCACAAAATTCTGACTCGTGGCAAGGATATAATTGAAAAGTGTATTTTTCCTATAGGCCAGGAAAGTCGTAACAAAGACTATAAAAAATATCGCCTTAGACCCTCCAGAAAATGCAGTCGAAATGCCACGAACGAAGAAGATATTACGCACCGAATGATGGTAACATCAGATCATTTAGCCAGAAAAGGCGTAGTGTTATAAGCGACGAAGTTAAGGCTCTTTTAGAATAATAAATTAAAAATTAAAAAAAATCATTTAAATTTTTTTGTTAGTTATGAATTTTACATTGCAGGTAGCGATCGACATTTCTCTAACTGTCTTTATTTTGATTACTTTTGTGTACTACTATATAAATAAAACTAAATTTGTGGTGAAATCACTACAGTTTTTGACAAATATATTTTTTTCCTCACCTCAATACAAAAATCCCCAGTGTGCGTCGCCACAAATCTCACAGCTAACCATTCATTGCATAAGAAATATTCCGATCGCACATTTTTCCGATTTATCGATATCAATTGGCTATATCATTCTTGTGCTTTAACGCTGTTGAAAAATATTCTCTACAGCTTTTTGAAAGGCTGGGTTTACATCGACAGCCCCCATAAAATGTGCTTCAACATTTTGTGATGACGTGCAAGGAGTGGACACCTTTATTAATACCCATATATCTACTTTATATTGATTTCAATAAAATTTAAGCTGTCAAAAATAAATGGTTACTTCCTAACCTCAAATTTGCCCAACTATTATGTTTAACACTAGATTTACCGCAACCGTCAATATAACTGGATTCATTTTGTATTATCGCTTGGAAATAAAAGATGTAATTAGCTTGAATTCAGATTATAGCCCTAAATCTTATAAACAATTTAACCTTTTTTTTAAGTCACACCAAACAACTTCAACACTATAACTGACATTCAGACATTTCAAAATTATCTTGGTCGCGTTTGCTTCAGACACACACGAGATATTCCATACAGTAAACCGAGATTTAACCGTGTTATAGTATAGAAAACATGATAATGCAGCAATCATGGCAAAACGAATGATGCAGAAGTTCTTTGGGTCTGCTCTCACGTGCAATTCTCAGAATTAAGTGTCAAATCAATGTGCTGAAAAGTGTTGTTATACTGTGTTATTAAGCAAAACTTAGTTATACTTTTTGCTTTCACAATTTTTTAATTTAATTTGATTGCTGATATCTTAACATTTTTTTATTGTTGTTGTTCTTGTTGTATTTTATATTTTATTATATTTTAGTTATAAATTAAAAGTAGTATTTACCTGCAAAGCTGTGAATAGTGGAAAATATAAATCGTGTTCAACTTTACCATTAATTGCTGGCAGTTCAGGTAACATTTGGCGACCGAGTAAGGCGGCAATGAAATATGTGTATAAAACTAATGTTACAACCTTAAATAAGAAAAAAATATGAAATAGAAACAATTTAAATGTTATAGTGAATATACGTAATAATAAGGTGTTCAGTGAACTAGAAAGAGTGTTATAATAATAAAAATATTTTATTTTATAAATGAAAACAGACAAAAAAAATACTATAATTGAGTAGTCCGTTATTACATACTCTTATCTGAGGAGTATATAGTATAATAATATGCTTTCTTGATTCAAATATTTTTGGCAGAGATTTCTCCAAGAAATTCGTCCAAAGAAAATTGATGCAATTTATCAACCTGATAATGTGTGATAAGATTTACATTTGTACCTAACTGTGTAAGCCATAACCACTGTGAATGAAATGTAGCGTCATCCTCACACTAGAAGGCCTTCAGATTCATATATCCTCCAGTCACTCCTAGTTGCAACTGCAAAAGTCCGGAGCAGGTTGCAGCCTTCACTTCCTGCTGAAGAGCTGGTCCAGAATGCATGAAGCTTAATAAAATTTAAGAATACAAGGGCAATCATGTTCACTGGGCCTGGACCAATCATTGTGTTCATTGTTCATGATCCGATTCACACAACTCAAACGAGAGCCTCGAAACCACAACCACCACGATACTCCCGAAGGGTCAACCTCAATAATTAGTCACAGAACAGCTAAAATGCTAAAAGCTGGACTCTGGGGCTTTACTGATTCCCGTGGAAATATAGTGTATTATCCAGTTGGCTCCTGCTAGCCTATTAGGGCACTGGGCTCCCTTTTACCCCCATTGACACATTTAATGACTTTGAGATTCCATCAAAACATATCAATGTGCCCCCTAGAGGGAATCACCCTGGTCAATGTAATATGCTCTAAATTCCATTCTGACCTGAGTCTCCATCCATAAGTGAAATCTGTGCTATTGTTTCATCTTCTTTTGCATTCTCAGCCACACGTATACGATAGGGATTTTGTGGGAACTAAGGAAGAATATCACCTACATCTGAAATACTCATGTTCACAAATGCTTACCTACTTAGAGGTGGCGTTCCTCTATGAATCGCTTGAACTGTCAGGAAAAATGAGTTTACTTTTTCATAATCCATCTCTAAATTTACAGATAACACTACAGTTTTGGAATCGTTTACAAGTTAATAATGTCGATTTTTTGAGGTAAATAAAAATGGTTCAAGAAAATTTCTGAAGTTAGGGCGTTCTGCAAAATCAAAACAAATGTTGGTCAAAAGACGTAACGTGTGGGCTATAAAGTAGGCGAGCCGAAACTTTCCATTTACTGCTTTTCAGATAGTTTTTGACCGGCCCTGCAACATGTGGTCGAGAGTTTTCATAATCGAAGGTTATGATCTCGTATATTGTTAAATATTCTAGTCGTTTCTCGTTGTTTGCTGTGGTCAAGCGAATCAATTGCCTTTTGTACAGGTCTCTTGTGATCGTCTGACACGATTTCAACAGCTCATAATACAAAACACCCTTCTGATCCTTCCAAATACAAAGCATTACCTTGGCTTTGTCGTATTTTGACTGATTAACCGGGCTTTACATAAGACTTTTTACACTTGGGATTATCGCAACATATCTATTTTTCACTACCAATAACAATACAAATAAGTGGTGACGTCACGGCTTGCAGTGGTTCTAAAGTTGCAACTCGGATTGTCGGTATGCCCCTCGAGAGCCACCACTTCAGCGGCATTCGGTCTTCCTGAATACCTTCTCTTTACATGTAGATTCTGGGGGGTAAAAGACGGCACTAGTCGCCAAAGCAAGCAGAAAACTGAAACTGGAAGAAACGGACCTCCGAAGCCCAAATAGTAACTTGCCAACTATTACCACAGGAACCAGGGCCTACTATCCTGTCACGATTATTGGTGGTGGCTGTGATTTTAATTTAAAAAACACGGAAAGGTTTTCCCATCCAATGTGCTGTTGCATTTTTAGCAGAATATCGCTGAGCGAGAGGATAGAGGGTTGTGTTATGAGCCTCAGAGTCAGTAGTAGCATTGTATTTATACAGTTGAAAGACCACTCTCAGACTAGGGCCATCCGGCCAGATACTGACGTTAATCTGTATAATGATCTGTACCACAAATAAAGCTATTATGGCCGTCTTTGTATTTCGCAAAAAACATATAACATCATAAGTCCGAGTTATAGAGCCTTCGAGTGAGGAAAAATTTATTATTGTAATTTGCTGCCGGTGAGTAAGTTACCTAAAATCCCAATAAATCAAATACAACAATTGAAACCTTTCGAAGTCTCCATTATAAAAACTTTTCTGCAGCAGATAACTTGTTATATATTAGAAGATAATGTGTGATTTTTAATGCGCCACAAGAGAAGAGAAACGTAGTCCAACTTAAGCTGCAATATGCAACTAGTGGTGATTGGCTTCTTTTGCATAAAAACTACTACTTAATAGCAGCCCTGTAGGTGCCCCTGTAGGCTAGTAGGTAGTGTACTAGCTTGTAAATATGGGGGTTGTGGGTTCGATTCCCAACGAAGATCTTGGTTTTTTTCACTACAAAAGATAAAAATTGACTGTCGGTGGAGCTGCTCAGCGATGAAGGCATAGTCACTGGTCGCTGTTGCTGTCTTTATACGGCAGTTAATTTCCGACTATCCTTCTGCTTTCACCACCTATTTCATCTCTTCTCTATCCCTTTCCTAAAGAAGGTAGCACGGTACTTGACTAAATAGGCATTGTTGCCTGAAGAGAAGTACTTCAGGCATTGTTGCCTGAAGTACTTCTCTTTATAAAAACAAAAAAAAAAAAGCAGCGCAGTATAAATTTCTAGTTGGCACTGTTATTTTATCGTCTATTTTACTTCGGCCACACTTGTGTGTTGGATGGCGATAACAGCAATGTGATATCAAACTTAATACATAATCAATGTGAACAGATTAAAAAATAAATTTATTGTCACACGTTGCACCCCCCGGGAGTAACGCAGTCTTGATGGATTTCTTCCACATCTTAACATGTGCTTTGGGGGGTAAAAGACGGCACCAGTCGCCTGGGCTAGCAGCAGCCCGAAACTGGAAGAGACATAGGACTCTGGGAATCCGATCAATGACTTTTTAACACAACTGGTATCAGGGGAGCCAGTTGCCTGTAGACCTACGGCCCTGTTCTGGTATTTGGTGACGCCCCTCGGAGAACAACGGAATGGCTGTGGTTTAAATCGGGCTATGAAGAAAGTTTCGAAGAGGTGTTAATGAAAAGGAAAAGTTAACATCCAAGTAAATGTTTTAGTTGCGCTTGTAATAGAACCAGGATTTGGATAATCTCCAACTCTTGTAAGTGTAAGGAGTGGGGGTGCGGTTCTGCTAGCGTTGCAACTTGAAAATTGCAACTAAGGCACGTATGCACCTTGGTAATAAGACTACCATCGAATTATGGCCATATGGCTCGATACCGATGTAAATGTTGCCACGATTTGTCACACGTTGAGCAGCCGTGGTAGCTGCAATTGTGGAAAAAGTGCTTAAATATTTGTTAAATAAAATATCATGAGTTCGAGCCCTAACAGAGCGTTGATTAAGAAAACAAATTAATTGTTGTAGTTTAGTCGCATTGAAGAAGTTGCTTAAAAGAAAACTAAATGAAAGACAATAGTTGTTCAAATCTCCTAGAGCCTCGACAAGAAAAGTCAAAGCATTACCACGGTAGATGCCTTTCTTGAGGGATTTACATGTTAGAAGAGCATATGGGATCTTTAATGCACTCACATAATAAAACGAGGCAAGCGTAGGCCAAATCTTAGCTACAATATATCGCTGCGGTGGCTGAATCAGTTAAAAAAAGAAACTGAAAAAGAAGGAAATCGTAAGTTCTAATCGCAGCTGGAACCAAGCCGTTTGATGGTTCACATGGGTGCGCGTATAGAGGCTCATAATTGTTAAAACACGATATTGAATAATACGCATTTTGCCGATGTCATGAAATATTGTGTTGCGGTTAGCTGCGTGAGTTCGCTGAAGCAAAAAATTGTGGAAACAGACTAAAGCCACTGGCATGATTCCGCTACTAAAATTCGCTTATTATTATTTTTAAACAAGGGATTGTATGAATACAAGTAGGCCCAGAGTCACAGTTTTTTATGGATATGTAGGTCTACAGTTGGGTCTCACATTTTTTTAAAAAGTAAAGTAAATTGAAAACCGGAATACAAAAATGTTGGCCTTTAAAAATTTGCGGAATGAATCGATTTCCATTCAAATTTATTAGATTCTAGGGGTGATTCTAATTTTTCCTATAAATTAGTCACACAATATTGTAAAGACGGTTCAAGCCAACTTCTAAAACTATAAATATTTTGTCAAATTTTAAATAATTTTTTTTTAATTATAGTTTTATCATTCACTTACCTGCGTATAAACTAATGGCACACATACAGTATCATAACCAATTAAGCCACCCAAGCGTCTTCTAATATCCGATAATTCAACTAATATTGTTTGAACAATATGATCGGATGTTATAAGGCCATCTTTGCGAGCACGATTTATTATATTTGTAGCCCAAACCAGGGGCATCCAATATTTCGACATGGGACTTTTAGCATTTAAATGTTCAAAGATTTTCATTTCGGACTCGTGCATGAGACCAGCATCCACGAGATGTTGTGTGGTGGGAAAACGTCGCTTAACACGCAATGAAATTCGTTGCAGTGTTATGACGTAAGCCAACACCATGTAACGCATAATATTACGACGCATTAGGCGTCCAGTTTCATTCTATAAAAAATATAAAAATAGAAAGCAGAAAATAATGATAGTAATAATAACTATTAAATACACTTAAAAAAATAATGAGTTTTTACAAATATTACGTTTCAAAACTGCTAGAATCAATCCTTTGAAAAAAAATTAAAATTAAATAAATAACTTGAACATCACACGCGGCTTTAAACTTATGGAAAGTCTATTCGACCGCTTTAATTCAATTTTTAATTTTGCCCGAAATTAAGTTAAAATTACGTTATAACGCATACAATTTACCGTTGCCTAAATAAGATCATCATTACGTTCAATTTCCTTGAAATTAACTTGAAAATACATTAGGCAACACTGTTTTGTAGCCATTAACTACTGTATTCAACAACTCTGAAATTTTTCACAACCTTGAAAGTCAGCTTCTTTAATGTAATGAGTTAAAATGAATGAGTCCAGCTGTCTCCGGTTCGAGAAACATAAAAAATGAAAAGAGTATTTGCGTACCTTTGCGCACAGGCCTATCAGATTGAACCTGGAAGATGAAGCTTATTTTGAGGTTTTTAATTACTCTTTCGTTAACAAAATATTTTATGTCATTTGTCGGGAACACAGCCCCATAGTAAAAAAGACTGTCATCAGTTATAATTATTGTACTAAAAAATTATTATCAATCATAACTATTCTAAACAGAAAATTTATCATTCATATCTGATTCCTGAAGAATAATCTTGTTTTTCAATTATGGCAACACCAACATCATATTAATTTCGACATTTAGTTTTTACACGTATTCGTAGTAGATGCATTGGCAGTTGTTACAATGAATTCAATTTTACACGAAAATCAAATTAAAATAATTAAAATCCACTATGAAAATGGTGGTTTTGATACAGTTACATTTCTTAAAATGGTGATATTTTCGTACAGCATAATTGTCCTTCTAAGACCGCTATTAGGAATTTGGTAGTTAACTTTGAGTCGGCAGACTCGATACAAAATGTGCGAACACCATCGCGTGTTCGACCTAGTCGTTCAACTGAAAACATCGCGGCCGTTAGCCGGAGTATTAAAGCAGATCCAAATTTGTGAATTCCTTTACGTTCTCAACAATTGGGGCTATCCAAAACTACCACAAGGGGAATTTTGCGTTAGGATTTGACTATGAAGCGTTACAAGGTTTACCTCGTACATGAATTGAAGCTGACCGACCATTCACATCGCCCGTAGATTCGCTCATTTCATTCAGGAACAACCAGATGGTTCTTCTTAAAAAATTATTTTTTCAGACGAAGCCCATTTTCACTTGTCAGGGTATGCCAACAAGCAAAATTGCCACATTTGAGCTTTTGAAAGTCCTAGAGCGCGTATTGTGAAGCCTTTGCATGCTCACGGTGTAACGGTGTGGTGTGCTATGGTATATAAAGGCGCGATTGGGCCCTTTTTTTCAAAGGTGAGTTTGGAAATGCGATAGTGGTCAGTAGATCACGCTATCTCTAGATGCTAACAACTAAATTGTTTGCCTATTGTTGATGACATTTCAACAAGACGTTGCCACATGTCACACAGCCAATAAAACGATCAATTTATTGCAAAACCAAATTTTCCGACCGTATAATTTCACAACAATCAGCAGTTAAGTGGCCAGATCGTGTGATTTAACACCACTGTATTATTATTTGTGGGCCTATGTTAAGGACATCGTCTATACGCAGCCAATCAAATCGATTTCAACCTTAAATATAAAGAAAGAATTGAAATCTGTCAGCGTGGTCGTAGCGGACATCTACCAGATATTATTTTTCATTCGGAATTGCCGAACTTTTCTCTTCGTAATACAATAACAATTTTAATCATCTTAATCTAAATTTTTTGTGTTATTTTATTTTAGAAAACAAACTTCTTGTTAAAAAACCCTTTAATTTTTCTACAAAAAAATATTATAGCAAATAAATTTACTATAACTTTTTTTACTGTAGAAAATTATCATCAGTCATAATTTTTCTATAGAAAATATTCATCTGTCATAATTTTTCTATAGAAAATTTTCATCGGTTATAATTTTTCTATAGAAAATTTTCATCGGTTATAATTTTTCTATAGAAAATTTTCATCGGTTATTATTTTTTTATAGACAATTTCCATCGGTCATAATTTTTCTATAGAAAATTATCATCAGTCATAATTTTTCTTTAGAAAATTATCATCAGTCATAATTTTTCTTTGGAAAATTATCATCAGTCATAATTTTTCTATAGAAAATTTTCATCGGTTGTAATTGTTCTATAGAAAATTTTCATCGGTTATAATTGTTCTATAGAAAATTTTCACCAGGCATAATTTTTCTATAGAAGATTTTTATCAGGCATAATTTTTCTATAGAAAATTTTCATCAGTCATAATTTTTCTATAGAAAATTTTCATCTGGTATACTTTTTTTATAGAAAATTTTCATCTGGTATAATTTTTCTATAGAAATTTTTCTATAGAAATTTTTCATCAATCATAATTTTTCTATAGAAAACTTTCATCAGGTATAAAATTTTCATAAAATTTCTGTAAAAAAATTTCATCAGTCATAATTTTTCTGTAGAAAATTTTCATCAGGCATAATTTCTCTATAGAAAATTTTCATCGGTTATAATTTTTCTATAGAAAATTTTCATCGGTCATAATTTTTCTATAGAAAATTTTCATCGGTCATAATTTTTCTATAGAAAATTTTTATCGGTCATAATTTTTCTATAGAAAATTTTCATCGGTCATAATTTTTCTATAGAAAATTTTCATCAGTTATAATTTTTGTATAGAAAATTATCATCAGTCATAATTTTTCTATAGAAAATCTTCATCGGTCATAACTTTTCTATAGAAAATTTTCATCGGTCATAATTTTTCAATAGAAAATTTTCATCGGTCATAATTTTTCTATAGAAAATTTTTATCGGTCATAATTTTTCTATAGAAAATTTTCATCGGTCATATTTTTTCTATAGAAAATTTTCATCAGTTATAATTTTTGTATAGAAAATTATCATCAGTCATAATTTTTCTATAGAAAATCTTCATCGGTCATAACTTTTCTATAGAAAATTTTCATCGGTCATAATTTTTCAATAGAAAATTTTCATCGGTTATAATTTTTCTATAGAAAATTATCATCAGTCATAATTTTTCTATTAATAATTATCATCAGTCATAATTTTTCTATTGAAAATTATCATCAGTCATAATTTTTCTATAGAAAATTTTCATCGGTCATAATTTTTCTATAGAAAATTTTCATCAGGTATAAAATTTTATAAAAAACTTTCATCAGTCATAAAATTTCTATAAAAAAAAATTTAACAGTCATATAATTTCTATAAAAAATTTTTATCAGTCATAGCATCAGTCAGGAATAATTTTTCTATAGAAAATTTTTTCAGGCTAAATTTTTCTATAGAAAATTTTTATCAGACATAAAATCTTCATTAGGCATACTTTTTCTATAAAAAATTTTCATTCGTCTTAATTTTACTATAGAAAAATTACATTAGTCATATTTTCTTCTCGAGAAAATTTTCATCAGTTAAGATTTTTTTTATTAAAAATTGTTCAACTCTCATAATTTTTGTATAGAAAATTTTCACCAGTCATAATTTTTCTAAAAATCTCTTGCCTTTATCGCCAAAACTTAAAGAATCAATATGGCGTAGTATTGCAGCATGATAAGAAAATAAAAAGTAAAGAATAAAGTTCATGTCAAGAGTATATCGAAAATTCAAAACGCGGACTACGTCAAGTGCACCATATAGAATTAAGGAAAATATGATCTTCTTCTTATATAACTGTAACAGCAAATAGCTAATGAGATTGTTGTACATGTGTGCGTAGTTAAATAGAGCTGAATAAATTTACTTCCACCATGGAGGTCATATTGTAGGTAAACAGAATAACAGGTCAATTTGGTGAGCAGCCGTGGAAAAGAAGTTGGTAAAGATGTGTGTCAGCTTGCTGTAAAAAAAAATCGGGAATTGTTCTTCCATCTCCTATCAGCGTCATATGTGAAACAAAAAATAAAATATGTGTTGTATGCACGGTTTCGATAAATGAAAATAAAAACGCCGTTACACACGAACGGTGTGTATTAAAGGTACGCTGCTTCCAGCTGCTTTACTTTAATTAAATTATTAAAGAAACAAAAAATTAGAAATGACTTACATTTACACCACCATTTGAATTTTGTATTGCGGCACTTATAAATAGAGCCAACGTATCGGGCCATGGCAATAATCTGTATTGTTCCCACCAACGTTTCACAATCAGACTAACATAGAAACCCAATACAAATGACATGGGTATACTTTCGCCCTGTTGGCCAAAATATGATCGAATCTTATTAAATATTCTGGGAAAATTAGAATTACAAAACAAACAAAAAATTATTAGGATTTAATTTAATTTAAATTTATTAATAATTAAAAAAAATTATTTACTTACTTTTGTTGCTGGCCATTTAAGGCAAATCTATATACAAAATTAATAGTATAATACAAACATAAATAAGCGATTAATTCGCGCCAAACTAATTTATAAACACTGCCACGCCATCTGAAATAATACAAATAAAATAATTAAATTTTATAATTAAAGTTCATTGCATTTTATATAGAAATTTTAATAAATTTAGTTTTCATTTTCAGTATTTCCCTAAACCATTAGGTGGCATCACACTTGACTTGATGTAACTCACCTAACATCACTGAAACTGCCCTATTGGCAACACAACCTTTTGAGACTTATAAGAGCCACACGTAACATAAGTTCTAAGCAACGAAGCCCTTCAGGCTTCAAGTACCGTGCTACATTCTTTAGGAAAGGGATAGAGAGGAGATGAGACAGATGGTGAAAGTAGAAGACTAGTTACGGAAATTAACTGTTGTATAAGAAAGCACAGCGACCAGTGACAATGCCTTCATCACTGATAGTCAATTTTTATTCTTGTAGTGAAAAAACAGCCAAGCTCTTTGTTGGGAATCGAACCCACAACCCCCAGACTGATAAGCTAATACACTACTTACTAGCCTGCAGGGGCACCTAATGGAAACTTTCATAAAAGTGAAATGAATAAAATGAGAATGCAGTTCTAAATGTAGTGCAAAGGTTTGGGTAATGGATTCAGTAGCTAATTACAGGCATTTTCTTAGATTTCACAATAGCGTTTGATAAAATTCGACAAATTATCGATATATGGAGTTATGGACTATGAATTGCAGCTGTTTAAAAGATATTTTTCAAATAGGAAACAATAAGTTCAAGTCAATGGAGAGACTAGTTTTATTGATGCTGTAGAATATAGGGTGCCTCAAGGAAATGCGGTAGGTTCACTTTTATTTTCTACATATATAAACGATATGAAGAAACTTGACCTTACAGGAAAGATCTTTATATTTAGGGATGATGTATGCTTCTTCTATCTATATCAGCAGGATTTCTCTTTAAGAATATGTGCACAAAACCATCTTGCGCTTAATCCAGGCAAAACAACATTAAAAGAGCATTATGAAAGCTTATAGTAGATGGTCTTACGAACCTCTTAACACCATCTCCGTGCAAAAAACCTTTTGATCTCATCAAAGAAAAATTATTTGAATAAAGTTTTATCTTCTCTAAGACCATTTCCAGGGGGAAAAAATGAATCGCAATTAAATGGCATAAAAATTAATGATGGCAGCGATTCGTAAGCACTTAAACAATTTCTCATTTTGACACATCATTTCAAATAGTTGCCAGCTTATTAGCAGCAATTTTTTTGTTCATTTCTTAAAACAGAAAATATTTCAATTTGTTGCTAAACATGCAACTTTAGTTTTTATTCCATTTTTCACTCATTGTTTAGTTAGAAGTAATTAAATGGAATTTTATTAAAAAAAAAATTTTTTGCTTAAAAAGTAAAGGGTGTTTTCTGTAGAGGTATAAAACTTTGAAATAGAATAAACCAAAAATGAAATATAATCTTGTGGCATTATAATGTAAATATGATTTCTGGCATATGAGCGACAAGTCTTGCTCGAACGTAGTCTAATCTGGAGTTACAATTTTCGACACCTTTTTGGTCCGTACATCTCCCATAGTTAACAATTTTGAGCTTATCGGCAGTTTGGCATATTCCTACAAAAAATTGCGACATTAAATCGGATCTCTTCTCCACCTTAACATGAGCTTTCGGGGGTAAAAGATGGAACCACTCGCCTGGGCTACCAGGAGCCCTATACTGGAAGAGACATAGGACTCTCGGAGCCCGCCCAGTGACTTAAAAACACAACTGGTACCACGGGAACCAGTTTCCCATAAGGCTACGGCCCCATTCTGGTTGTTGGTGAAGCCCCTCGGGAAGCAACGTGGTAGCTCCATTTTATATCAGGCTTTGAAGAAAGTTCCGAAGAGGCGTTAACATCTAATTAAATGTACTAGTTACGCTTGTAACAGGACCCGAAGTTGGATAGTCTCCAATTCTTAAGCAAGGAGCGGGGGCACGACCATGCTAACGTGCATTCAAAAATTGCACCTACTGTGTATGCGTCTTAGGGCGTAAGTGGAGGTTTCTTCTCACACCCAGTGGTAAGACCACCATCGGATTATAGCCACATGGCTCGGTACCGATGTAAATTTGGTCACATCTTGTCTTAAATCGAACAACCTTGAAGGCCAATACACGGACACGAAACGCAAAACAATGCGTTTACCCAACGTTACCTTCAATAAGTGAATTAATTGTGGCATGAGCTGTGTAACATCTTGCGCCGCCCTCTGCTTAAAACCCTGGCTCCTGCATATCATGGCTGTTTAATTAATGAATTATTTAATTATGTACTTAATTAGTAATTATGGCTCTATAGCGGTTACCACTCACTGTAACGTCCTCACCAGCATCATTTTTAAAGAAGTATAAGCCAAAGATACCATCAGCTTATAAAGCTCATCCACTCAAACAAAACTTTCCTTCGGGGGCACATAATAGTCTTTATGGATCCTAAAACAACCATCTAGACTGGTGTCTTGCGAAGTGAAAGGAAACCCAGTCCTCTTCAAGGCTAGTAGAAGTCAACTGGACAATCAACTATATTTCCGCGAGAATCAGTGAGCCCGCAGAGTTTCGCTATTTGTCTCTTTAGGCATTTAGCTGTTCTCTGGCTGTTTATTGAGGTAGGCCCTTCGGGAGTATCATGGTGGCTGTGTGTTTCGAGGCCCTCGTTTGAGTTTGTAGGTCGGATCATTCACAATGAATGGTCCAGGTCCACTGAGTATGAAAGCCGTCGTGTTCTTAATTATTCCCGCCGGGGGCACATATATATGGTCTTTATAGAACTTCGACTATCTAGACACAGTGCAACTGGGGGAAAAAGGGAGCCCAGTCACCTGAAGTGAGCAGGGGTACAACTGGAAACTCCACTTTATTTCCACGGGAATCAGTAAGTTCGCAGAGTTCATTATTTGTCTCTTTAGACATTTAATAGTTCTCTGGCTGATTATTGAGGTTGGCCTCTATATGGGAGTATCGTCGTGGTTGTGGTTTCGCGGCCCCATAACAGTTTAATGGATATTATGGTGGCCAGGATCTGGCCTGCTCTAGAATCATCGAAGTTGCAACTAGAAAGTTCTGTTGCAAAGAATTATAGCTTCGGCTTCCTAGGACGAGCATGACGTTCCAAATTATACAGTGGTTAGATCCACCATCTGATTAAGGCTACATGGCCAGGTGCGGATGTAAATCGAATCACACAGTTCTTCTTAATTATATTAAGCTTCATGCGTTCTGGATAGTCTTCAACTCTTTTGCAAGTGGTGAGTGACCGGAGGATATACGTATCTGGTGGCCTTCTAGGGCGAGGATGGCGCTACATACCATGCACAGTGGTAATGACCACCATTTGATTAAAGCCCACGGCCAGATGCAGAAGTAAACCTTATCACGTCATTCAAATAAAATTGAGCTTAATCGCTAAACAAAATTCGCTTATGAAAATCGGAATGAACCGTAATCTTCTTTTGGGCCCATTCACCTTGCTAGGTAATCGATTTTGGAAGCATACAAGCCAAGATCTTTGCGCTAAATCTTTCCTAAACTGAATGGAGAAATATTAAATTCCTCTGCATCAGCATGGACAGAGTGATTCGGGTCTTCCTCTATGTTACGCTCTACAGCGGCAATAACTTCTTCTGTACGCACTGTACGGCGTCTTTGTGGATGTGTATTATTTTTTAGAGTAAACGTGGCTCATCTTCCTCTAAGCTACGTTCCAATGATCACTTCTGTACGCACTCTACGGCATCTTTGTGGAAGCGTTATAACATTTAAACTTGTTGCATTTGGTGTCGGTGATAATTTCTTCAAATTTATATTGAGTTTTCTCAGGAATCGCACTTAACGAGTGGTTATAGATGGGATTTCATCAGACGAGTACAAGATTAATTCAGTGGTAGCCCAAGGCTCCTATTTATTATTTTTCTAAATGACCTTCTTTGTCAAACTTCTAATCCCATATATTCTTTTGCAGATGACAGCACTA
Source organism: Trichopoda pennipes (assembly GCA_030448955.1). Taxonomy (NCBI): domain Eukaryota; kingdom Metazoa; phylum Arthropoda; class Insecta; order Diptera; family Tachinidae; genus Trichopoda; species Trichopoda pennipes. Next base: position 3,278,611 of record JASKUP010000021.1, on the reverse strand, counting down.
TTTGTCATTTGTATTCATTTAGTAATAGACCAGACCAGCTGGAGGTGGGTTCCAAAAGGCAGAACATGAATGAGATGGTCCATCATGATCTTGCAACAAACTTGGAATGAGGTCGTGTGAATAGAGTAGAGTTTAATGCCCGTAAGATGCAATGTTGCAAGCTTTTTTTTTTTTAAATAGAAGTAGCACTTCAGGCAACAACAATGCCTATGTAGTCAAGTACCGTGCTATATTCTTGAGGAAAAGAATAGAGAAGAGATGAAATAGGTGGTGAAAGTAGAAGGATAGTCGGAAATTAACTGCCGTATAAGACAGCACAGCGACCAGTGACTATGCCTTCATCGCTGAGCAACCCCACCGACAGTCAATTTTTATTTTTGTAGTGAAAAAAAAACCAAGGTTTTCGTTGGGAATCGAACCCACAACCCCCATACTGACAAGCTAGTACACTACCTACTAGCCTACAGGGGCATAGATGTGTGTTCGGAAATGGTGCTGATATAGGTATTACGGAATCGGAAGCTCTTGATGTGCTTGGCATGAAAATTCAGTGTGCTGTTCGATGGACTAGACATATTTTTTAGCTTTCTAAAGAAGCTTTCAAGTGCCGCAGTTTTCTAAAACGGTGTAAGAGGTACTTTACTACATCAGATCTTCGTACTATTTATACCACCCTACCTATATCCGTCCAAAGATGAAATATAATTCTTATGTATTGGTAGGCGCTCCAAAGTCTATTTTGGAGTTGCTCGACCGCGAACAGGAGAAGGCCAAAGGGCTTATTGGGGACAGTAGGGTATCCAACTCTATTGATTCTCTAGAGCATCGAAGCAATTTGGGCTTTTTTTCACTGCTGTATCTTTACTACCATGGAAAGTGATTTAACGAAATTAGGGAACTCATTCGTGAAACTCACAAGTTTGAGGGTATCCATTTGTGGTCGATCGGCCAGTAAATAGCACTACGGATTACAGGGAAAATTCGTTTTTTAGCAGAACAGTCCGTATGTGAAATATACTCCCGCCTATCACTTTCAATGTAGGAAAGTTCGTACTCCCTCTTTCGTCCTCCATTTTTTTTTCGTCCAGGCATTTTTTGTGTTATAGAGGTCATAGTCTGAGTGCTGGTCCGAAATGGAAAAAAAATAAAGTAAATGTGGTGCGAAAACGTTTTATAAGTAATTGAATTAAGTGCTCTGATGGACGATGGTGTTAAAAGTAAAATGGACTTAGTGCGTTGTTACTTATTTCGAACAGAACCATGATTTTCAAAATAAATTTGTCAAACTCGGAGGCATCGTTTGAATCTCAGTCTATTTATGGTGAAATACACAACAAAAATTTATTTTAAATCACTCGACAGCAGACAAAATGGCCGCCAGTTAAAAAAAAGTGATGCCAACTTAAAGTGATTGATATATTTCTATAAAAAAAACTCCCTATAAATAGCAAAAATATACAAACAGAGACATTTTAGAACGACTAAAAAATGATTTGTATATTTTTTTTGTTTTTTTTTTGCCTAAATGAAACGTGATTAAATGGCAATTTTTCAAATAAAAAACAACTAGTTTTGCCAACTTAATTTATAAAAAAAAACAAATTATAAAAAAAATATTTAAATTTTTTAAATATTTTTTTTATTTTCTTTGGCATATAAAATTTATCGGCAAAATATTTAAATGAACGACCCAGGAGTTCTACTGGCGTAATAGATGTGAAAGATTTAGCTCATGTGTTATTTATGATTTTTATTTGTTTAATTTCTTTTTTATTATTAAAATTAACACAGACTTGATTAAATTAATTTCCAATAACAAATTTTTCCATTTAATAATTAATTAAATAATCAATTTTTTTTTTAAAGAGAAGTAACACTTGAGGCAAAAATGCCTATTTAGTCAAGTACCGTGCTAATTTCTTTAGGAAAAGGATAGAGGAAAGATGAAACAGGTGGTGAAAGTAGAAGGATAGTCGGAAATTAACTGCCGTATAAGACAGCACAGCGACCAGTGACTATGCCTTCATCGCTGAGCAGCCCCACCGACAGTCAATTTTTATTTTTGTAGTAAAAAAAACAAAGGTCTTCATTGGGAATCGAACCCACAACCCCCATACACTACCTGCTAGCCTACAGGGGCACCTAATTAAATAATCAATTGATTTTATATGACATTTAAATAATAAAATAAAAACAAAACAATTAATGTTTTTGCCTAAAATAAACATTTCAGTTTTTAATAAATAAATATAAAAAAAAAATAATTTTTCTTATAAATAAAAACATCTTTATTTGCTTGCAATTATTTACGCAATTATGTAATTGTCCAAAATGTCACAAATGAGTGACAAAACAATAACTTGAAAGTGTCATCTGTTAATAGTTTTTTATTAATGGCGACATACGTTTCACTGAGTGATTAAAAAATAAATAAATAATTTCATTAAAATATTAAAAAATTAAAATGCAATAGAATACAGTGTAACAACCCAATATCGTGTCATCAAATAGGAATGTGGCCGCTATATAGTACTATTTTCTCAGCAAAAGTAACGGCGATCCCCAGAGTACTCCATTTCATTGGCAACAAAAAGGGTAAATTTGCTTTATAGTACCGACTTCCTTTCATCACTGAAGTCAATTTAAAATGTTTCTAACAACAACATCTATATCTCTAAAATTCAGAATAAAACCCCAAAAAGGACTTCCGGACGAAAATACTAATTTCGGTACCTAGTAGCTGCAATATCGCCAGGAATGAATATGTCGACACTGCAGCAAAGTTCTCGCATAAGTCACCTCTTATTACAACGTGCGTGTTGTTGAAATCACAGCTGCTGCATGTCATGATTATTCAAATACTTATCGAAAAGTTCAATAATCATGGCTTAATCGCCATTTATTGTAACGTTCTGATCACCATCTCTTTTAAAGACGTGAAAATATCTGTGCATGGATTCGTTAACAAGCAGAACTGCAGCATTTGCTGCAGTGTGACTGTGACTGTTGAAAAGTCAATCCATCCACAAAGAGTATATTTTTGGAGTGGCTTATAGACTCGCGGCATCATGACAGCTCCTGCCTGTCACGGTTGTTCAATTGTTGATTGAAGAGGTCATGACTCTTTAGAAATCACCATTGACTGTAACATTCTGACCAGCATCACTTTTAAATATGTGAAAATACCTGCACTCGCTCACCCAGTTCGTTCTGCGAAAAACATTGTTCTTGTTCCAAATAGTATGGCAGAAGAGCCATTAACCTCGACTCGTTCTCATCATCATTAATGCGAAAAAAAAGGATTGAATTTACACACTTATTACGTTCAATTGATTCCAGAGCTGAAGCCTACTGACCATATAATGCGTTATCACTAAGGCCAATGGTTAGTTGTATAAACGAAAATGAACGCCGACTTTACAAAGAAAACCATCATCAGCGACAGGGCACACATTCGTTCCAGTGGATTCGTTCCCAAGCAGAATTACTACATTTACGCTAATGAGAATCATCTAGTGATTGTTGAAAAGCCGATGGAGTGGTTTATGGGCTCGCAGCATCATCTAGTCGTACTTTTTGAAAATTTAGGTCGACCAAACAGTTACCTCGAATAAGGTTCACTATAGCAGATGATAAAGGACGATATGTGATTGCAATAGCATGATGCCACATGCTACACAGCTAACGAAATACCTGCTATTGTTCGTGATAGTGACCACCCCCCCCCCCCCTCCCTCCGGAGGCACATTGATATCTTTTGACGGAATCCCACCGTCATTACATGTGTCTTCGGGGGTAAAAGGGAGCCCAGTCCCCTTCAAGGCTAGCAGAAGCCAACTGGATAATTCCACTATATTTCCACAGGAATCAGTAAAGCCCCAGACTTCAGCTACCTGTCTTTTTAGCCTTTTAGCTGTTCTCTGACTGATTATTGAGGTTGGCTCTTCAGGAGTATTGTGGTGGTTGTGGTTTCGACGCCCTCTTTTGAGTTGTTTGGGTCGAATCATTCACAATGAACACAATGAATGACCCAGGTCCAGTGAGTATGAATGCCGTTGTGGTCTTAAATTATATTAAGCTTCATGCATTCTGGACCAAGAGTTGGATAGTCTCCAACTCTTCAGCAAGGAGTGAAGGCTGCGGCCTGCTGCGGCCTGCTTCGGCCTTTTGAAGTTGCAACTAGGAGGGACCGGAGGATATACGTACCTGAAGGTCTTCTAGGGCGAGGATGATGCTACATTTCATCCACAGTAGTATGATCCACCATCTGGCTATGTAAATCTTATCACGCGTGCTCGTGTTAGTGTGACAGAAAAGTCTTCCACCTCTTTGCGTTCTCATGACCAACAATTAAATATCTTACGGACATCACTGATGCGAATTTTGGAATTTACACGCCTACAAGGTCCAATTGAATCAGGAGCTGAAGCCTGCTGGCCATATCAAGCGTCTTCTTTAGTAGCACAATGGGTTGAATAGGCAGAAGAGAATGATAACTTTACATAGTAAACTCATTAACAGCGTCGAGACACCTTTTTTCATCTCATGAGATACGTTACCAGGCACAATTGACACATTTTGGGCAAATGAAAATCCACGAGTGATTGTTAAAAATTCGATCCACCCACAAAGAGTGACTATTTGAAGGAGTTTATGGGTTAACGCTGTCATTGGGCCATACTTCGTTGAACGGTGGTGGGCTAAACTGTTACTATCAATTTTGTTCTCTATTGTGGCCAGAAATTCAGGATATGGATTTGCATGATATTTGGTTCCAACAGGATAGTCCCACTTATCACATAGTCAACGAAACAATGATTCTTTTACGGGAGAACTAAATTGACCGTTTTATTTTACGTCAAGGTGATGGGTGACATGATTTAAGTCGATCCCCAGCGTTTGTATGCCATAACCCGACGGTGGTCAAACCACTTGGGTGGCGCCCTAGAAAGCCGGAGACTAATTTCTAGCAACTGGTTATCATAGTTGCAATTTCGGATGTTTCGCAGCAGGGTCACCACTTACCACTCCTTGCTGAAGAGCTGGAGACTATCCAACTCCTGGTCCAGAATGCATGACAAGCATGCTCAAAGATGAGATGAATCTGGCCCCTTAATCAAAAATCCATGAGGGCCGCGAAACCACAACCTCCACGATACTCCCAAAGGGCCAACCTCAATAATCAGACATAGAACAGCTAAAATGCTAAAAAACCATTTAGCTAAACTCTGGGGCTTACTGATTCCCGTGGAAACAACGTGGAGCTTCCAGTTGATTCCCTGCCAGCCTTCAGGGGACTGGGCTTCCGTTTTCCCCCCGTTGTAATGATGGTTGGTTTCCATCAAAACATGTCAATATGCTCCCGCAGGGGACGTCAAGGTGATATTAATTGGCTGTCATAAATCATGTGGTTTGATACTGTTGGTCTTTTTTTGGAGGGCTTGGGGGGGTTCAGATTTAATAAAAATTGTGCGACAATAAGACAAAAATAATTGAGGAATTAAAGGGTCAGATAATTCTGCACATTAACGACATTGAACTTAAATTTTGCCTGGGAGTCTTTAAAAATATAGACAATCAGATAAAAGGTATGACACCGAAGCCGTGGCAAGTAATTTGCGAATTTTTTGTTTCACATATAATTGCCTTAGATCCTTCCGTCATAATCAAAAAACAGAAAATCTTCACATAATTTTCTGAAAACTCTTTTTTTTATTTACAATTAAATGAGTAAGTTTTACATGGACCTCTAAACTGACTTTTGCCATAAAATTTCTTTCAGTGTTCTTTGGTTTTTACAATTAACAGAAAATAATGAAACTGATCAGCACGTCGTGTACTACTGATGCAACAATTTGTTGTTTGTCTCATAAAACAAATGCTACTTAAAGTATTTTGTTTTTGTTGTTTTTTTTTTTTTTAACAAAAACAATAACAAATAACAAGAAATTTGCAATTATAATATAAAACAAAAACCAAAACAAAAAATAATAAATTTTGTGTATGAAAATGTATTTTGCATGTTTTAAAATTTAATTGTTTGTTGATTTATTTCTTTCTAATTGTTGTTGTTATTTATTTTATCTCATTTTGAATAAGTGACTGTTAAAAAATAAATAAATTTATAATTTTTTTAGATTTCGAGAAAAAGATACCAAGAACGAAAAAAAATTAATAAAATAAAATGGAGGTGAAGGTGACGGTGAGTAAGAATAATTAAGAACTCATGAGAGTTTAAGCTCATTTCACTATCTAAAATGTTTGCTCTTCTTTGGACATCCTTTGGAACGTTCGTTTTATTCACCATCATTATCTTTTCCTTTAATAATTTAATTTTAATTAAATTTGTGGGTATGCAAGTTAATAATATCGATTTAGACAACATTTGGCTTAGCAATCACATATGGTTTGCGTTAATAATAACAAATGCGGTATTTTTTAGGGTAAACATCTGCCATTATAATTCAATTTTCGATAGACTTCACACACATTTTTTTAACCGCTATAATAATATCGAATTTAAGGCATTCATTAAAAAAATCGACGACTGCAAGTTATCGATTATTGGTAGAAGCTTAGGATCAACATGCACCAACTCAAAAAACTTGTGAACGATGGTTTGCGTAACTCAAAAGGGGTGATTTTCACACAGAACTAAAGTATACTAAAGTATACTAACTTCTACCAAAGTCTATTAAAGTCTAGTTAAGCTAAAGTTACTAAAGTCTATTAAAATATACAAAAATCTGTTAAAGTATATTAAAGTTTACTAAAGTATACAAAATTCTACTACAGTATGGCAAAGTAAACTAAGTCTATTAAAGCCTGCTAAAGTTTTATAAAGTTTACAAAAGTATAGTACAGTATGGGTAGGTATGCTAAAGTTTACTAAATCCTGCTAAAGTTATTAAGTTTACGAAAGTATGCTAAAGCTTACTAAAGTATACTAAAGTCAACTAAATTATACTAAAGCCTGCTTAAGTATACTAAAGTCTATAAAAGTATACTAAAGTCTACTAAAGCTTAGTAAAGTATGCACGGTATACTAAAGTCTATTAAGTGTACTATATTTTACTAAAGGCTACTATAGAAGCCTACTAAAGTATGGCAAAGTAAACTAAGTCTACTAAACCCTGTTTAAGTATACTAAAGTATAGTAAAGTATGGTAAAGTATACTAAAGTCTACAAAAGTATAGTACAGTATGGGTAGGTATGCTAAAGTTTACTAAATCCTACTAAAGTTATTAAGTTTACTAAAGTATGCTAAAGCTTACTAAAGTATACTAAAATCAACTAAGTTATACTAAAGCCTGCTCAAGTATACTAAATTCTACAAAAGTATACTAAAATATACTAAAGCTTAGTAAAATATGGCAAGGTATACTGAAGTCTACTAAAGTATACTAAAGCCTACTAAATTATAGTAAAATCTATTAAGATTAAAATCTGTTAAAGTATATTAAAGTTTACTAAAGTATACTAAATTTTACCAAAGTCTACTAAACTATGGCAAAGTAAACTAAGCCTACTAAATACTGCTAAAATATACTAAAGCGTACTAAAGTATACTAAATTCTACTAAGTCTACTAAAGTATGGCAAAGTAAACTAAGTCTACTAAAGCCTGCTAAAATATACTAAGATCTACTAAAGTATAGTAAAGTATGGTTAAGTATACTAGAGTCTACTAAAGTAAAGTATACTAAAGTATGGCAAAGTAAACTAAGTCTACTAAAGCCTGCTAAAGTATACTAAAATACTAAAGTAAAGTATACTAAAGTATGGCAAAGTAAAATAAGTCTACTGAAGCCTGTTTAAATATACTAAGATCTACTAAAGTATAGTAACGTATGGTAAAGTATACTAAAGTTACTTAAGTAAAGTAAAGTCTACTAAAGTATGGAAAAGCAAACTAAGTCTACTAAAGCCTGCTAAAGTATACTAAGGCCTACTAAAGCCTACTAAAGTATACTAAATTCTACAAAAGTCTACTACAGTATGGCAAAGTAAACTAAGTCTACCAAAGTATACTAAATCCTACAAAAGTTACTAAAGTTTACTAAAGTATGCTAAAGCTTACTAAACTAATCTAAAGTCAACTAAAATATACTAAAGTCTGTTAAAGTATGCTTAAGTCTATTAAAGAGTATACTTTAATAGACTTTAGCACACTTTGTTAGAGTACGCTGAAGTCTTCTAAAGTATAGTAAAGTATGGTAATGTATACTTAAGTCTACTAAATAATTCTAAATTCTAATAAAGCCTACTAAAGTCTGCTAAAGTATACCAAGTCTACTTAAATATACTAGAGTGTAGTAAACGATACTAAAGTATACTAACGTCTACTAAAGTATATTAACGTCTACTAAAGTATACTAACGTCTACTAATATATACTAACGTCTACTAAAGTATACTAACGTCTACTAAAGCATACTAAGGTCTGCTAAAGTATACTAACGTTTACTAAAGTATACTAACGTCTACTTAAGCATAATAACGTCTACTAAAGTATACTAACGTCTACTAATATATACTAACGTCTACCAAAGTATACTAAGGTCTACTAAAGTATACTAACGTCTACTAAAGTATACTAACGTCTACTAAAGTATACTAACGTCTACTAAAATATACTAACGTCTACCAAAGTATACTAACGTCTACTAAAGTATACTAACGTTTACTAAAGTATATTAGCCTCTACTAAAGTATACTAACGTCTTCTAAAATATACTAACGTGTTTTAAAGTATATTAACGTCTTCTAAAGTATACTAACGACTACAAAAATATACTAAATATTTCATGCTTAAAATTTTCCAACATTTTCTAAATAAATGTCAAAGGATGGCAGCTCAGTTCTTAATATTTAAACATTTGACACACAATTTACTTTTTAACCTTAAATTATCTATTCAGTTTTATGACAACTCCTACAAAAAATATTTTTGATTAAATTATGAAATTTTTTTAAATTTTAACGTTTTTTAAAAAACAAATTTAATACTTACTTCCATAATATTTTCCAAAAACAGCCAAAACTGCTGCCATTAGGCACTTCACCGGCATACGAAACTGTCATGATGTGATTCTTGTTGCTACACTTTTAAACGACACTGTTGAGGACTTTGAGTATTCAGCCACCATCAAAACGTTAAATATTTTATTTAAAAAAATGTATTTCTATGATAAGAGCTTGTGGTGTTGTTGTTTTCTAAGTTGTTAATCAATAAACGGACTTAGGGACAGACACGCGCTGTCTTAAGGCAGATCATTAAAAGAATTTAAATATTTTTAGCTGCTTCATTAAAGAGTCTCAAATTTGTTACGCCCGGGTTGCTTTCAAGTAATTTGGTGTTTTGCATTTTTGTGTTTTTATTTTTTGAACAAAATAAATTTTATTTTTTATTTAGTTATTTATTTTTATTTAATTTATTATTTTATTTTTTTTTTTTTGTTATTTTTTTTAATTTTATTTTCCTGTAATATAAATTATTTTAATAAATTTTGCTTTCGTGTATAAAAATTGAAATTCCAGCACGTTTTTTTTTAACTTTTTACACGGGTGTTTGTTTTTTAATTATTCATGTTTCATTTGTTTTTTTATTTTTGTTATTGCTTTTTATTAACAATAAAATTTGCTTTTATTTTCTTTGGTTGTATGATCTTTTTTGTAGTTGTAGTTGCAGCTGTAGTTGTAGCCTTTGTTATAGTTGTATTTATTGTTGTTTTATTTCTCAGTTTTCTAATCATCAAACGAAAAATAGGATTTTGTTCCACTGCAGTTTTATGGGTTTTTAACTGTAGTTATTGTTGTTGTTGAAATTGGTGAATGGCTTTTGACTGGCACCACTTTGCTTTTAACTGAAAAAAAAAATTATTAACAAAAATATACGCAATAATTAATTAACAATTATATATTACTTTTAGTTAATTAATATAACGACAGACTTATAAAGAAAAATTCGTTTCATTTAAAAATATTTAAATAAAAAAATTATATAATTTTTTTATATTTTATTTTATTTTACCCAATCATTTTGTTTTTTAGTCAAAGAATTGAGAAAAGGGGACAGTTCTATAAGGCTGCATGGGCCTTTGTTTAACTCAAAAGTAAATCATTAGAACGATACAAAATTCCCTTTGTGATAACTCACCTATTCTGCCACAAGAGAGTTTTTTCACTTTTATCTCACCTATTCTAAAAATAAAAGTTATTTTTCAGGGCTGGTTACTGCGGAAGTTATAAAGGGTGTTTTTTTGTAGAGACAGATGGTGATACAAATAAACGTCAGTTACTAACCGCTTGATTCTAACATGACGATAGTCTTGCTGCTTGGTAAATACTATGTGCCTAACAACGACCCCAAGGTGCATTACACATCCAGCAGCAAATCAATCAGAACCGAAATCCCACTCCTGGCTCAAGATCAGCAGACTAACGCGCCTCAACAACAAGCGATATTCTGTTGCAATGCAACAGCATATTGGATAGGAAACCGTCACATCTTCACACTGATTGGGATAAACCACAGCTACTAGGTTACCCCCGAAGGCCAAATTGTAATGCGTGATTTGATTTACATCTGCACCGACTATACAGTCATAATCAGATGGTGGTCAAACCACTTAGTTGATTGGACACCAACTACGCCCTAGAAGGCCTTCGGATACGTATATCCTCCAGTCACTCCTAGTAGCAATTTAGAAAGTCCGGAGTAGGCCGTGCCCTCACTCCTTGCTGAGGAGTTGGAGACTTTCCAACTCCTGGTCCAGAATGCATGAAGCTCTTATTTATCAAGAACACGCCAGCATTCATACTCACTGGACCTGAACCATTCATTGTGTTAATTTGAATGGTCCGACCCACAAACTCTCACGAGGGTCCGAAACCACAACCACCACGATACTCCCATATAGGGGCCAACCCCAATAACCAGTCAGAGCACATCATTGTCTAAAGAGAACAAATAGTGTACTCTGGGGCAACTGATTTCCCGTGGAAATATGTGGATTGTCCAGGTGACTCCTACTAGCCTTTGAGGGGCCTGGGCTCCCTTTTACCCCGCAAGACACAAATCTAAATGAAATAGTAGGTTCCAAAAAGACTATAATGTGCCCCCGGGGGGGGCCAAATTGTAATGCGTGATATGACTTACGTCGGTACCTAGCGTGTGTATGCCATAACTCGACGGTAGTCAAACCACTTGGGCGATATGTGGCGTGCGCCGCGCCCTAGGAAGCCTAAGGCTAATTTCTAGCAGCAGATTAATCCTAGTTGCAATTTTGGAGGTTTCAAAGTAGGGTCGCCAACCACCACTCCTTGCTGAAGAGCTGGAGACTATTCAACTCCTGGTCCAGAACACATGACAATCACACTCAATGGATCCAGATCATTCACTCAATGTTCTCAGTAAAGGTAAAATGATCCTGGCCTCTTAATCAAAATCCATGAGGACCGCAAAACCACAACCATCACGATACTCCCTCAATAATCAGACAGAGAACAGCTAAAAAGCTGAAAAACAAATTAGCTGAAATCTGGAGCTTACTGATTTCCGTGGAAATAACGTGGAGCTTCCAGTTGGCTCCCTGCCACTCTTCAGGGGACTGGGCTCCCGTTTGTCCCCCATTGGCACATTTAATGAAGGTGGTGGATTTCCATCAAAACATATGAATGTGCCCACGGAGGGAGGACAAGTTGTGATACGAATTAACGTTAGTACCTAGGTTCTAACCGGACAGTAATCTTACCACTGCATGAATACTACGCGCCTACCAATGAAGCCAAGGTAGGCAATTTGAGAAGCACATCATATAGAGCAGTGACCCCACTCCTTGCTCGAGAGCCGGAGACTATCTAAACTCCTAACGCCCCTCAACAGCAAGCGACATTCTGTTGCAATGCCACAGCACATTGGATAGAAAAAAGCCACATCTTTCCACAGCCATCACGTCATCCCCGAAGGATAGATTGTAATACAAATTAGCGTCAGTACCTACCCTGCCGGTAGTCTTACCATTGGGTGAATACTATATGCCTACCAACGACCGCAAGGTGCATCACACAGCCCAGGTGGCAATTTCAGCAGCAAATCAATCAGAGCCGTGATTCCACTGCTTCCTCAAGAGTTGGAGACTATCTAAACTCCTAACGCCCCTCAACAACAAGCGACATTTTGTTGCAACGAAACAGCACACCTTCCCGCGGATTAAGTTAAACCACAGCTACCACGTTACTGCCTGAAGCACCTCACCAATAACCATTACAATGCTGTAGCCCTGTGGACTATTGATTCTGATGTTACCCAGTTGGTAAATCACTATTCAAACTTGGAGGGTCTACTTCTTCCTGTTTTAAGCTGCTGCTATTGTAGGCGAATAGTGCCACCTTTTACCCCCAGAAGCAAGATGCCACCAAGGAATATGAAAGCAAAAAAATCGACAATAACGCGGGGAATGTGGTCCGCCAAACAGTCAATCGTTTCAGGCTTAACGGGGTAGACTAGCGACTTCACATATTCCCATAGAATCCCCCCCGGAGGCACATTTAACTGTTTCGGTATTACATGTGTCTTCAGGGGTAAAAGAGAGCCCAGTCCCCTAATAGGCTAGCAGGAGCCAACTGGACGATCCACTATATTTCCACGGGAATCAGTAAAGCCCCAAAGTTCCGCTATTTGTTTTTTTAGCCTTTTAGCTGTGCTCTGACTGATTATTGAGGTTGGCCCTTTTGGGAGTATCGTGGTGGCTGTGTGCTTCGAGGCCCTCGTTTGAGCTTGCGGGTCGGATCAGTCACAATGAACACATTGAATGGTCCAGGTCCAGTGAGCATGATTGCCGTTGTGTTCTTAAATTATATTAAGCTTCAAGCGTTCTGGAGCAAGAGTTGCAGAGTCTCCGACTGTTCAGCAAGGAGTGAAGGCTGCGGCCTGCTTCGAGCTTTTGAAGTTGCAACTAGGAGTGACCGGACTAGGAGTCCGGACTACATTTAATTCACAGTGCTATAATCTACCGTCTGATTATGGTACAGATATAAATCTTATCACGTATTCCCATAGAATATAGTTAAGCTGCGTTGAATCACAGGATCTTGGAGTCTAATATCAGGTCTCCAAAATTATGCAGTTACCATATGTTTCTTTCAATAAATCGACTGTTGCACTAGCTTTGTGACATTTTGCGCCATCTTGTTGAAGTCAAGATAGTTTAATTTAACAAATGAAAAAACCATTACTCTATAGTGACCGCTATTGGCTGTAAAGTTCTGACCAGCAACGTTTTTAAAGAAATGCGATTCAATGACCCCTTAACCAGTCCATAAAGCAGAACAAACAGTCAGTTTTTCTGGATGTAACTAACGGTTGAGGATTTTTCATAACGCCAAATACAACAATTTTGGCAGTTATGCTATTATCACAGGCTTATTTCAACAAATCAATGATGAACAACAAAGGCCGTAATCATGGCTCTATAGTCGTCACTATTAAATTTTACGCCCAAACCAGCATCATTTTTAAAGAAGTATGGACTGTGTGATTCGATTTACATCCGCACCTGGCCATGAAGCCTTAATCAGATGGTGGATCTAACCACTGCATGATTTGGAACGTCATGCTCGTCCTAGAAAGCTATAATTCTATGCAACAGAAACCTTCTAGTTGCAACTTTAATGATTCCAGGGCAGGGCTGCAAATCATTACACTTTGCTAAAGAGTTGGAGATTTTCCAACTCCTGTCCAGAACACATGTCTAGCATGCTCACTGGACTGGATCATTCACTTTGCGTGTCATTATCAGTTAGATGATCCTGGCCACCATAATAACCATTATACTGTTATGGGGCCGCGAAACCACAACCACCACGTTACTCCCATATAGGGGCCAACCTCAATGATCAGCCAGAAAATAGTTAAATGTCTAAAAAGACAAATAATAAACTCTGGGGCACACCGATCCCTGTGGAAACAAAGTGGAGTTTCCAGTTGACTCCCTGCCTGTCTTCAGGGGACTGGGCTCCCTTTTTCCCCAGTTGCACTGTGTCTAGATAGTGGAATTCTAGAAAGACCATATTTATGTGCCCCCGGGGGGAAGAAGTATGGACCAATGATTCCACCAGCTTCCCCAAATCGTCACCAGATGGCAGGAGCCACGAGCACAAGAGATAGATTTAAGCCGAGCTATTTTTAACCTCAAAATCTGTAGAATATCGACTTGTTCTCTCCAAGATCAAAGTGATCATATTGGGAATATAATCTCAGCTGCGGTGTGAGCTTAACAAGTTTAAATATTTGCAACGCTCAATCAACACTTAACCAAAAACATATAAGAAACTATTGAATCTGGATAAAGGAGGTTGAGTGTAAACGCAGCTAGTGATCATATTGGGAATATAATCTCAGCTGCGGTGTGAGCAGAAGAAGAAGTATGGACCAATGATTCCACCAGCTTCCCCAAATCGTCACCAGATGGCAGGAGTCACGAGCACAAGAGATAGATTTAAGCCGAGCTATTTTTAACCTCAAAATCAATAGAAGATCGACTTGTTCTCTCCAAGATCAAAGTGATCATATTGGGAATATAATCTCAGCTGTGGTGTGAGCTTAACAAGTTTAAATATTTGCAACGCTCAATCAACACTTAACCAAAAACATATAAGAAACTATTGAATCTGGATAAAGGAGGTTGAGTGTAAACGCAGCTAGTGATCATATTGGGAATATAATCTCAGCTGCGGTGTGAGCAGAAGAAGAAGTATGGACCAATGATTCCACCAGCTTCCCCAAATCGTCACCAGATGGCAGGAGTCACGAGCACAAGAGATAGACTTAAGCCGAGCTATTTTTAACCTCAAAATCAATAGAAGATCGACTTGTTCTCTCCAAGATCAAAGTGATCATATTGGGAATATAATCTCAGCTGCGGTGTGAGCTTAACAAGTTTAAATATTTGCAACGCTTAATCGACACTTAACCAAAAACATTTAAGAAACTATTGAATCTGGATAAAGGAGGTTGAGTGTAAACGCAGCTAGTGATCATATTGGGAATATAATCTCAGCTGCGGTGTGAGCAGAAGAAGAAGTATGGACCAATTATTCCACCAGCTTCCCCAAATCGTCACCAGATGGCAGGAGTCACGAGCACAAGAGATAGATTTAAGCCGAGCTATTTTTAACCTAAAAATCAATAGAAGATCGACTTGTTCTCTCCAAGATCAAAGTGATCATATTGGGAATATAATCTCAGCTGCGGTGTGAGCAGAAGAAGAAGTATGGACCAATGATTCCACCAGCTTCCCCAAATCGTCACCAGATGGCAGGAGTCACGAGCACAAGAGATAGATTTAAGCCGAGCTATTTTTAACCTCAAAATCAATAGAAGATCGACTTGTTCTCTCCAAGATCAAAGTGATCATATTGGGAATATAATCTCAGCTGCGGTGTGAGCTTAACAAGTTCAAATATTTGCAACGCTCAATCAACACTTAACCAAAAACATATAAGAAACTATTGAATCTGGATAAAGGAGGTTGAGTGTAAACGCAGCTAGTGGGGAAAGCTTGGATCCGAAAGAAATAGGGATTAATATTTTCTCAAATAATAAAATACGATCTTTGCTACAGTCAAGTTTTGCTAGATGTAACTAACGGTGGCTCAACATAAACTTGGGGATTAACAATACTCTTAATTTCCATTCAAAAGGAAGTGAGCCTCTTTCATGAAAATCATGAAGATCAATACGGCAATCTAGTTTCACCGAATCCACGCCTTACTAGATTATCGTGAGGATTCAATTCTTATACGAGTTGGATTTTTTAAATACGCAAGCCAAGTTCTTTTTCGCAAAATATTCCATAAACTGGATGGGTATAGACTGGCGAATAGACTGTTTCAAGTTTTCCTCTACGCTATGCTTCACAGCGGCAATGAATTTTTCTGTGCGCTCTGTACGATATCTTTGTAGATGCGTAATATCATTAGGTGCCCCTGTAGGCTAGTAGGGGGGGTCAGTATGGGGGTTGTGGGTTCGATTCCCAACGAAGACTTTGGTTTTTTTTCGCTACAAAAATCAAATTGACTGTCGGTGGGGCTGCTCAGCGATGAATTAATTTCCGACTATCCTTCTACTTTCACCACCTGTTTCATCTATTCTCTATCCCTTTCCTAAAAGAATGTAGCACGGTACTTGACTAAATATTTAAAAAAAAATTAAAAAAAAAAATATCATCTAGAGTAGCAGTAATGCATGGTAGGTCCAAAACAAGATGACCGTTAATTTTGATTTTCATTAGCAAATTTTGTGTAGCGATGATGTCCCATTTGGAGAGATGATCATCTTCAAGTGTAGTCTGAGTTACCATTAGTTACATCCAGAAAAATTGCATATTTGATGGAATCATTGGTTCGTACTTCTTTAAAAACTACGGTGGTTAGTTAGAACGTGACACTCAATGTCACGATTGCTGACTTTTTCGGTCATTAATAAAACAATCATGATGTATCGGGAGCTGTGATTTCAAAAAAAAGACGCAACATGTAATACGCCATTTGCCATAATTGATTTATTTATTGTAGGAAACGTTTGATGATCACGCATAAATTCATGATTTGAATCGGTGAATTAGCCTTAAAGATCGTACGTTTAAACGTCGCGGCGTTAGACTATTTTCTGTGGGAATACGTGAAGTTCCAAGTCTATGCCTAGACTAGGCCGAAACGATTGACCATCTGGAGAACAACATTTATTGCAATATTACCTATATACGGGCCACAAACCTTAAAAAAAGTCAACGAAAAGCGTAAGTCCAGACTAGACTACCTTTGAGCCAGCCGCGGCGGTCATATTGCCAGGAATGACATTTTAAATTTTGGTGCCACAAAATGATCTATTGAATAAAGTAAATTTCATTATCAATTTTGCATCTTTATTTTATTTCGAAATTATATACCTCCATAAAAAACACCCTTTACTTATCAAAATTAAAAAACATTTTTCTTTCTGAATTTAAGGAAATTAATTCCTCTTATTTATTAATTTTTTTTTTTTTGGTGTTATTTTGTCACTTTATTGATATTAATCGTTGATAAGCTTATTTGGTCTTTTTATTCAAACCCAACCCACTGTGTTTGGTTACTGAAATCTGTTTATGACTTTTGAAATAAATTCTTTTAAATAAACAAAGAAACGCTATGAATCATATATTTTTCTAAAAATAAATAAAAAAAAAACAAAAACGTCAGTTACGCTATTCATTTACAGCGAATAGCGAGTGCCCTTTTATTGTTGCAGCAAAAACAAGTTTTCGCCTTCGGGCTTTAAATTGAAGACGATTAATCTGTAGAAGAATCAAATAATTATGAATTTGAAAAATTCGAGTTTTTCATTTATTTGTTGAATCTTCGATTTTTTTTCAGTAAAATAAGAGTTTTAATAAATTTTTAAAATTTCGTTTGACGAAATTTAAATTGATTGAGAGGCGGTCGGTCATATGCCATCTTTCTGTCATTGAACGAGACCAAAAAGTTATCCGATAAAAAGTCATTGCGTGAACAAACTTTTCCGCTGAAAAACGTATTATAGCTCCAATTTTTAATGGGTGCCCCTGTAGGCTAAAAGATAGTGTACTAGCTTACCAGTCTGGGGGTGTGAGTTCAATTCCCAACAACGACCTTGGCTGTTTTCACCACAAAAAAATAAAAATTGACTGTCGGCGCGGCTGCTCAGTTAATTTCCGACCTTCTAGAAATGAAAGCTGCCTCGGTAGGCTAGTAGGTAGTGTACTTAGCTGAGCAATCTAGGGGTGGTTGTAGTCACTACGAAAATAAGAGCTTTAAGGCTATGTAACTATCCTTCTACTTTCACCACTTGTGTTATCTCTTCTCTATCTCTTTCCTAAAGAATGTAGAACGGTTGTGAGTAAATAGACATTGTTGCCTGAATGGTTCTTCTCTTTAAAAAAAAAATTTTTTAACAGTGAAACATTCACTTCACTCTTCCTTGATGTCTTAGCAATTTGTATTCATAATGTCACCGATGAGGTTCCTCGCTTTTTGCTTTAAGTATTGGTATAGCTTCATACAAAATATTTAAAGCGAATAGTTTTATTTCATTTTTAGTTCTACAGAGATGGACAGCATGGCTGGCAAAAATTACAGGTGAGAAATATCTCACATTTTATAAAAACAAGATTCAAAGGTCTTTTACAGCATTAAAAAAAAAAATCCAAGAGTAATTCAAGAACATCAATATGATTAAAAAAAAATATTACGGGTGAGAAATTTTTCACATTTTATAGAAACAAGATAGAAATGTGTTTTACAACATTTCAATAATCCAAGGCACTTTGGGGTTTGAAAATGTATTTATTCCTTCTAAAATCTCACTGAGTTTTTATGCTAAAACCCGTAGCAGTTGTAATTGCGAATGATTTAAAATTCACACTGGCATGTCTGAGTTAGGAGAATTGACATTAAACTTGTTCGCCCGGTGCTATTCAGAAATGATTATTGAGTGACAGCACTTATGTTTTGCTGGCACTATATAGGATACAAAGCGAAGCCTTACACGGTAGTCGATTATGGATCTTAAGGTCTTTTGATTAGATCTCTTTTATTACATACTAAATGTGAGATGTATTTTTGCTTTAACTAACATAAAAATGCTGTGCGGAGTAAATGCAGAAAGGAAAGACAGTAAATTATCCTATAGAGCATCGCCCAAAAAGGGATGTATAAGAATATTTGCCATCACTTTTAGAAGAGCCAAGCAAATTTCAATTTTGGTTTTATTTTTTGGAATGCTTAACCTTATCTTTTTGGAAACTGCCGAAACTCCTCCTTCTCCTCAGGCTCGTTTTGAGACCGCTGTGCATAATTTAATCGCTCGATTCAAGGCTTACGGTATCGTTAACGTGACAATAGACCAAAACAATACGCTTGTAGGTGCCGTAGTGTTACAAACGTAGCCCCTTTACTGTAAGGTATTCAGAGCATCAACTCGTCCACATTCGCAATAATTAGTCATTATCAAAGGCACTTTGCACAATATTTTGCATAAAGATTTTCGTGATATGGGCGTATTTCTTCCCACGGGGTTTAATTTACTTAATAAAGAGAACACTGAAGATGTCAAACGGCCGAAACCGGTTTGTTCATAAACCAAATTTGACGAGAGTCGACGTAAAACCGTACTTAAATAAAAGATATTAATCTTGACCTTTTAGAGAACAACACATCAATTAAAGCCCAGCGATTGAATGCCTCGAACGTCTGTGAATTAGCTCTTTCAAAGGCTAAGCGCAAACAACGCTTTTTCTTACAAAAATCATCGTTAGTGATGAGGCTAACTTTCTCTTGCGTATGAGATTCACAAACTCTGCTTACAGAAAGTGACCGTATGGGCTGATTTGTAGTCAGGTGGCATCATCTTCCAGTATTGTTTTTAAAAAAGGTGCACAAAACTCCATCGCTATGAATTTAATGCGCTGCTAAACCTGAGTACCCAATTTTGCATGGCTACAATTTAACTAATTTTGCCAGCAGTGACCTTTGGTTTCAGCAAGATGGCGCCACAAGCCTCACTGCCTTTCAGATATTGCATGACAATTTTCCTGTTCGCAAAATTTCTGGATTTGGCAATGTCAATTAGCCGCCTCGTTTTTGTGATTCAACGGCGCTAGATTATTTCCGGATTTACTTGAACAACAGCTACAAACAGCTGACGCATTAAAAAGGCATTTTAGGCCTTGAAAATGTATTTATTTCAGCTAACCTTAAACTAAGTTATCATGCCCAGAACCTGCAGCGGCTGTCATTCTAAATGAATCAAAATTTTCACTAGCACATTTAAGTCTTGTGAGAATTGAAATCAAATTTGTTCGCTCCATTCATGATGAAATTCAGCATTGCATTGATGAGTTAAATGAAGTTTTGATGCACCGTGTGCTTGGAAATTTTGTGAAACGAAAGGCCCGACATCTTATTTTTTAATTTTCACATTTCTACTCTAGATTGGTGTTAATCAAACTTAAGTTGCCGAAAAACATGTAAATATTTTAAGTGTATTTACACCCTAACCTCAAATTTGTCCACCCTTTAAGTGCTGCAATACTGACAAAATTTTTTTCATATTTTTCGTAAAAAGAATTTTTTTATTAAAAATGTTGATTTCAAAATTTTGTAATTTTTAAATAAAGAAGAAGAAGAATAAAAACTACTTTAGACAACACATAATATAGCGTGTTTTTCAACTGTGGCAACACCAATAACATGATCGTTTTGGCATTTAGTTTTTTGACGTATTCGTTGTAGATGCATTGGCAATTATTACAATGAATACAAATTCGCGGGAAAATCGCCTTAAAATAACTGAAATCCACTATGAATATGGGTTGGTTCTGTTAAAGTTATATTTCGTAAAATTCGTGAGATTTTCGAACAACATAATCGTTCTTCTGAGACCGCTGTTAAGAAGTAAGTAAATAAGCCGGTAAATTTGAGTCGACAGGCTCGTTACAAAACGTGTGAACATTAACGCGTTTTCGACCGGCTCGTTTAACTAAAAACATTGCAGCCGTAGGCCACAGTGTTGAGGCACTTTCAAATTTTTCAATTCCTCGACGTTCTCAATAATTGGGGTTATCCACCACATGGAGAGTTTTGCGTAAGGATTTGAATTTGAAGTCTTATAAAGTTTAAGTAGTGCAGCCAACCGACCATTCATATCGCCGTAGATTCGCTCTATTCATTCAGGAACAGCTGGTTGGTTTTTGTGAAAACGAAGCGCATTTTCACTTGTTAGGGAACGTCAACAAGCCAAATTGCCGCCTTTAGGCTTCTGAAAATCCTAGAGCGATTATTAAGAAGCCTTAACATACTCAACGTGTCACTGCATAGTGTGCTATGTGGTCTGGAGGCGTGCTTGCACCGTTTTTTTTTTTTTTTGTTTCGAAGATAAATTTAGAAATGCGGTAACGGTCAATGGATCACGCTATTGCAAGTTGCCAACAACTCAATTTTGATCTATTATTGAAGACGTGGATATCACTGAGTATCACGTGGATAACCCAGCCAATGAAACGATCAATTTATTGCAAACCAAATTTCTCGATCACATAATTTCACGACAATCAGCAGTTAAGTGATGAAACTGTCATTTTTCTGCGGAAGCTTCTTAAGCTGGCTCTTTGGTAGCCTCAGTAATTGCCGCTATAAATTTTATTGCTTCTTTATGAGCCATCGTAATACTCTTTACCATTAGTATCGATGTTATTTAATTTCAAAAGATTTCTTGTCAACATTTCATCTAAATTTACGTATTCCTTGTCGGCACAAGGAGTGCCTGTATATTTTTCTTCATGTGACCTCAAATCGAGAACATTACATTGCTCGTATGTCTTGAATTTTATTTATTAATGTATCCAAGGTATGAAGTGTTTGAGTTGCTGTGCCACTGCTTTGAGTTGTAGATTGTTGTTGTTGACTATTAGGCGCGCCTGTAGGCTAGTTGATAGTGTACTATCTTGTCAATGTGGGGGTTGTGGGTTCGACTCCCAACAAAGAACTTGGTTTTTTTTCACTGCAAAAAAAAAAATTCACTATCGGTGGGGCTGCTCAGTGATGAAGGCATGGTCACTGGTCGCTGTGCTGTCTTTATACGGCAGTTAATTTCTGACTATCCTTCTACTTTCACCACCTGTTTCATCTTTCCTCTATCCCTTTCCTAAAGAAATTAGCACGGTACTTGACTAAATAGGCATTTTTGCCTCAAGTGTTACTCTTCTCTTTATAAAAAAAAAATAAGTGGTGTTAAACGTTGCGACTGCTGTTGTTGTTGTTTTATTTGGTGGCATGAAAGCTCTAGAGTTGCCAGAATCATGTGAAATTTTTTATGCCGTATTTTCATTAGGAATTTTCTTATATTATTGATAATGGTTTCAGATCTTCCATCCACAAATATTGGTATGATATTATGTGATTACGTTTACATCCGCGCCTGGCCATTAAGCCTTAATCAGATGGTGGATCAAACCACTGCATAATTTGGAATGTCATGCTCGTCGTAGGAAGCCGAAGCTATAATTCTATGCAACAGAACTTTCTAGTTGCAACTTCGATGATTCCAGAGCAGGGCTGCATATCATCACTCCTTGCTTAAGAGTTGGAGACTTTCCAACTCCTGTCCAGAACACATGTCTAGCATGTTCACTGGATCTTGGAACATTTCACCAGGTGAAATGAACCCGGCCACCATAGAACCATAAACTTATATGGGGCCGCGAAACCACAACCACCACGATACTCCCATAAAGGGCCAACCTCAATAATTAGCCAGAGAACAGTTAAGTGTCTAAAGAGACAAATAACGGAACTCTGCGGGTCACTGATTCCCGTGAAAATAAAGTAAAGTTTCCAGTTTTACCACTGCTGACTTCAGGGGACTGGGCTCCGTTTTTCCCCCAGTTGTACAGGTCTAAGTTGCTGCTATCTCCAAAGAAGTATGTGTCCCCGGGGGCATGATACGTATGATGGTATGGTATGATACGTATGTTGGAGCCACTAGGTGTTTGTATTTGTGGTTGTGATTCTTGTTGTAGCAGAGGCTTGCTTGTTTTTGCTGATAAAATCTGCTGCTTTTGCTGAGCATGTGTCTACTGGGGAGCGTAATATACTTTTTAAAATTTTGTGGAACTGACAAACATGTTCACCGGCCTGTATTTGTGGACTACTCTGTCTGGCAAATTGAGGTTATTGAGGAGAGGAAGATTGACGTTTTGATCCATTCACTGGAATTTTTTGCGACTGAGTATAAAATTGTTGATGCTGATTTTGTTGCTCTTCTGTGGGTGGTGTTAATGAAGATTTTACACCCTAATTAATGATGTAACGCTAAAAGGGTCGATGTTCGTTTTTAGCGACACAGGCAAAGGCGAATGGATTTATTTTATTTAATACTTATTTTTATTTTGTAATCGTCTTTAAAGTTTTTTATTTTATATATTTCAAATTTAACGACAGCTCGCTGGGCAGCGCCATCTTTACGTGATGTGTACAACTGGCGGCTGATAATGAACGTAGCCATTAACTGGTTTATATAACAGCTGTAAGGATGGTGTATGTGTGTGGCGGCAAATTGGTATGTAAAGAATTTGAAAATATTTCTAAGCATCTTTGGCAAATACTGTGAGGTCACAAGCTGGGGGCGGAGGCAGTCTGGTTTGTGTGTACAGTTGCTACTGGAAGTGACCAGAGCAACGTTAAATTGTGTTCTATTAGTTATTACCCTGCACAATTTCCGGTGTTTTGGATATTTCCCTCGTCCATTAACTCTGGATACGTGGTACCTAGAACAGAGATACCTCCGCACATTATTGCACGGCACACGGAGCAAAGAGGATGAGGTGCCCTTAAGGAGATTGGTGGCAAATTAAGGGTGAATATTTATACTAAATCAATCAGGCGCCTTTTAAATCAACGTTGGCACGACACGACCCGCTGGGAAACCAGCAACCAGGAAAACCATGTATTACGAAAATTATGCTGAGAAAGATTTTTAGTATTCATTAAATTATCAACTTTAGAACGTCCCCAAGCGGCATCCCATAATTTTCTTCGTGGCAACTGTGGCAGAGTATTTTAAAAATGTGTTTGGCGATGTTGCTGCGTCGACTGTTACCAGCCAGATTGTGTGATTAATACCACAGGATTATTTTTTGTGGGGCTGTGTTAAGGACAGAGTCTATCGTATGGATTTCAGCCTTAAAACTCAAAATCTGTGAGGTAATTAACGAAATAGTATCGCCATTTTGCCAAAAAACAGTGATTAAAAACTTTAATGAAAAAATCGATATCTGTCAGAATGCAAAAATTACATACGGAGTGATTTATTTTATTGCATGATTTTTGTAAGGTATAGTAACATTTACACACACACACACACAATGTCTTTCCGTTTAAAATAGAGTTAAACGAAAGTAGAAGTGCAAACATGACGCAAAACGTTTGTTTATTTTTTAACGACAAAAACACAAACAAATTAAATGCAACAACGGATATGAGGGTTGACAGTTAAAAAGAAAAATTAATTAAAAAAAAATAAAAACAACAATAACAATAAAAAAAAATAAAAACACATAGACCCAGTTAAAAAGAAAAACACAGAAACAAAAAATTATTCTTTAAATAACTCGTTTACGAAACCGATTTTTCAAACAAAAAGCAAAATTTACTCATGAATTAGATAACACTTCTACCGTTTAATAACTCTAAAATTTAATAGTCACATTAAAATAACACACCACGACTATAAGTTAATTTAATATTATATTTTTTTTCTTTTTTTTTAATTTCATTTTAGTTTTAATTTTTTCTTTTGTTTTGCGTTTTTTTGTTTTTTTTTCTTGTTTTTTTTTCGCTGAATAGCAATTTAAGCATTTAATCACATAATTATTGCCAGATCCAATAATAAGAAAATCATTTTAAATGAATAAAATAATAAAATTAAAGTTCGTGATATTTATGAAAATAGAATTTAAGGCGAAGCATCACTTGTTTGTTGAAAATTTAAATTTAAAACAAAAACGGTTTTATAAAAATTGTGAAGCTTCTTCAATAATTTCATTTTTGATTTTTTTTTAACTACTTGCCCACCTTAAAATTGTTGTTGTTTGTTGGTTTTAACAAAAAAAAAAAAACAAAAAACAAAACATAAACTGTTATTATTTTTACCTTCAACTTTAGCATGAAAAATAATAATTAAATTCAATAAATAACACTTAAAAACAAATTTAAGTTTAAAAACCCCTTCATTAAATTTATTTCCAAACAAGCGACGGAATTTTTCGGAATTTTTATTTTTTTTATAATTATCTTTTGTTAACGCATCACAACAAAAAAAAAAAAAAAAGAAACAGAAAATAGTGCAGAGAACAGAGAACACAGTAGCGAACACAAAACTTGTTGCTTCATTAATCATGCTGTTTAACACTATAAATTTTCGAAGACAGTGGTAATTACAACATAAATATGAATTCTCGTTTGTTTGCTGTTTTGTTTTTTTTTTTTTAATAATAACGGGTGTTTTTTATAGAGGTATAGAACTTTAAAACGGCATCATCCTTTTTAACTGACAGCCATTTTGTCAGCTGTGGAATGACATTTTTAGTTCGATTAGGCATTAATCAACTGACGCTTAAACACCGCTTCCAAATTGTTCAAATTTATTTGAAAAATCATGGCTCTATTCGAAATACAGGAGAGGGCCTAGAGGCTCATTGGGTACAGTAAGGGTATGCAACTCTATTGATTCTTAAGAGCATCGCCACAATGTGGGATATATTTCACTGTTTTATCGTTACTACCATGATAAGTGCTTTAACGAAATTAGGGAACTTGCTCCCGTTATTCGCACGTTTATGCGTTTGACTCGATTTTCGTTGAGAACGCATCGATTTGTGGTTGATTGGCCAGTGAATTGCACTACCCAGAAGAGAATTCCTTTCCCAGCAGAACAGTAAACTAAACTAACCTCCAGGGGTCTTTCTTGTCACGTTCAATCTAGGAAAGTTCAAATTGAATGTCCACAAACGCTACTCGCTCTTTCTGCCTTCTCATAACCGAATTTCCTAGTACGAAAAGAACACTGAAGATGGCAAACGGCCGAAACCTGTTTATTCACAAAACAAATTTTACGAGGATCGACGAAAAACCGTACCCAAATAAAAGGAATTTCCTAGTTATCCATTTCCTGGTCAACATCATCGTCCGTCACAGCAATTAATTCGATTAACTATGAAACGTTTTTGCAGCATAATTACTTTAAATGATAATACGCAGCCACAAAGACGTCATACAGAGAGAGTAGCATTAGAGGAAGACCCGAATCTGTATATCCACCAGCGTGCACAGGAATTGTATATATGAGCAGACACTTCCCCCCTGGGGGCATATTGATATGTTTTGGTGGAAATCCACTGTTATTACCAGTATCTTCGGGGGTAAAAGGGAGTCCAGTCTTCTAATAGGCTAGCAGGAGCCAACTGGACAATCCACTATATTTCCACGGAAATGAGTAAAGTCCCAGAGTTCAGCTATTTGTCTTTTTAGCCTTTTAGCTGTTCTCTGACTGATCATTAAGGTTGGCCCGTCGGGAGTATCGTGGTGGCTGTGTGTTTCGAGGCCCTCCTTTGAGTTGTGTGGCTCGAATCATTCACAATGAACACAATGAATGTCCCAGGTCCAGTGAGTACGAATGACGTTCTGGACTAGGAGTTGTGTATAGTCTGCAACTCTTCAGCAAGCAGTGAAGGCTGCGGCCTGTTTCGGGTTTTTGAAGTTACAACTAGGAGTTACCGGAGGATATACGTATCTAGTGCCTTCTAGAGCGAAGATGACGCTACATTTAATCGACAGTGGTATGATCCACCATCTGGTTGTGGCTTACACAGCTAGATACAGATGTAAATCTTATCACGTATTTGACCAGACACTTTATGGAAGATTTTGCGAAGGCTCCTAGTTTGTGTGCTTGAAAATTCCAACGCGTGCAAAAATAGAAGCCATATGTTCACCTAATAAGGCGTAGATTTGGTTAATGGGCCCAAAATAAGATTACCCTAGATTGCGATTTTTTCATAAACGAATTTTGTGCGGCAGCAAAGCTCACTTTTATTTACGTCAATATAAAAAATTCTCATATTCGAAGTGATGATAATCCTTAAGTGTATGTTGCGACACCGCTATACCCAGAAACACCGACTGTTTGGTGCACCCTATGCCCTGGTGGAATCTTTAGTCTGTACTTCTTTAAAAACGATGGTTAATGAGTTAATGGTCACCTGTATACAGCCATGATTATCGATGTGTTTTTCTTATCAAATGAATAACCATGATGTCCAGTAGCTGTGATTGCAAAAGGACGATGACGCAGCATGTAACACAGCCCGTGCCACAATTTAATTTAAGCGGACAAAATAAAAATTTATAAACAGAAATATGAGAATTAATTTTTACTATTGAACAGACCTCGTAAACGTAGACTTGAGTTAGAAATTCTTGAAATTTTTGTTTCCTCAAAATTTTTTTTAATACTTTTTATTTCTATTATTATAATTTTTTGTTGTTGCTGTTTTTTTTTTTTCAAATAAAATAAACAAAAACAAACAAAATAAAAAATAAAACTGTTCTTGAATTGTGAAATAATTTAGAAAAAAAAAACTTGTTTAAATAATAAGAAAATTTTGGCAGCCAACAAAAACAACAAAACACGAATAAAGTATTAAAATCAGCTTATATTATTTGTTTTGCGTTTTATTGTTGTTGTTGTTGCTGTTGTTGTTTTCAACATTAATAAGAAGAAATATAAATCTTGGATTAATTTTTGACTTCCAATTTTTAATAATTTTACTAACGAGGGTCTTTCAAAAAAAAAAAAAAATATTAATTGATAAATCAGCTGTTTTTTATAAAGATATAGAATTTTAAGTTGGCAACACTTTTTCAGCTGGCGGCTACTGTTTTAGTTATTGGGTAATTAATATTCCCAATTATACAAATTTATTTTGAAAATGATGATTACTTTTGACATATTGGGTGGACAAATTTGAGGTTAGGAAGTAAATTGTCTGTCAAATCATTAAACGTCAAGAACTGAACTGTCATCCTTAGATATTTATTTAATAAAAAATTGGGAAATTTTATGCATGAAAGATAACATCTTGAGCAAAAAATTTTTATTGTCAAACTTTAATATCCACATAGTAAGCATTTCACTGGATCACTTCGCTTAATGTCCCCATAATGAGGCTGCTTTTGAGACCTCTGTGCGATATTTAATGGCTAAATATCAGACTTACGGTATAGTTGCTAGCAATAGACCATAATAATATGCGCTAAGTGGCCATAGTGATGCAAATATAGCTTCGGTTTAGCAAATTATTGAGGATGAGCGTGAAACATCCACTCGTTGACATTCGCAACAATTGGGCATCACTTTGCTCAATATTTTGCATAAAAATCTTCATCTTCATGCTTATAAAGTTCAATTCACTCAAGAATTAGAGCCAAACAGTCATTATTTACGTCGAACGTTTGTGAATTACCTGTTTCAAAAAGAGATTGAAAACAACGCATTTTTCAACAAAATCATCTTTTGTATTTGAGGTTAATGTTCATTTAGGCGTTTTTGTAAAAAAAAAACATAATTATCACAGATGTGACTCACAAAGTCCACAAACAGTCCTCGAAAAATCATTGTATCCAAAGAAAGTGACTGTATCGTGCGGTTTGTGGTCGGGTGACATTATCGGCCCGTAAATTTACGAAAATGAGTAAAACGCCGTCTCCGTAAACTCTTTGTGGCCAAATTTGGCTAATGTTGACAACAGTGACTCTTAGTTTTAGCAAGACGTCACCATAAGCCATCCAAATAATTCCGTTATTGCATTAGATATTTCCCGGTGTCATAACTTCTCGTGTTGGCCTTTTTCTTTGGATTTAATGTTGCCGGATAATTTTCTCTGGGAGGGCATTTAAAGTACCAAGTTCACATGAACAACCCACAAACAAGTGACTCTCTAAAAGATGACATTCAGCGCAAAATTTGCTTCAAAATTTTTTAAAATAGCGGATGTCTGCCGAAGTGCGAAATGTAGACATTTGCCCGACATTAAATTCCATAATTTCCATAATTTCCCTTTTTCTACATTACACTGGTGTCAATGTGACTGAAGTTGTTAAATAAAAAAAATTAGCGTTTTAAGTCAATTTACTGCCTAACCTCAAATTTGCCTCTCACTATATAAATTGTCACACTTTTTTAAGTGGCAGCTATTTCGTTAGCTATCAGGTGACTTATGTTTAGTTCGATTAGACATTTTAAAGTGAATAGACTACAGATGCCTTAACAAGGCTTCCGAATTGTGAATTATTATTTTGAAAATCCGAGTTCTGTTCCAAATTCATAATGCGTCCATTTCATTCTCAACAAATTCATCCGCCGTCACAGCAACTGATTCGATTACTATGCAACGTTTTTGCATCACCTTTACTCGAAGTGGTAACAACCAATATTCACATAGAGTCGATACAGTGTTACACAGGAACAGTCATTGCCGCTGTAGAACAAAGCAGAAGACCCGAAGAAGTCTAGCCACCATCTTGCACAGAAATGTGATAGTGGCCATCCACTTTACGGAAGATTTTGGGCAAAGACGTTGGTTTGTCTGATTCCAAAATTTTAATCATATAAGAATTAAAACCACAAGGCGCTAGGTGGTTTTGTGGTTTCGCTTAGTAGCCCCAAAACAAATTGGCCCGAACGTTACAATCAATGGTGACTGTCTATGCTCACTTTTGTTTGAATTGTAACGTTACTAAACACAACTATCACATTAAAAGTGGCGATAATCCTTAATTGCATGTTGAGACACCGCTACATTAAAAAAACTAGCTGCTTGGTGTGCTTTACAAGCTAGATGGACCATTGGTCGGTACTTCTTTAAAAGCGATGCTGATCTGAAGGTTATAGTCAATAGTGACTTCTATAGAGCCATGATTACTAACTTCTTCCTTCATCAATTGAACAGCCATGATGTGCAGAAGCTGTGGTTTATCAAACCAGCCATGCAACATGTTACACATTTCGTGCCTCAATGATTTATTGAAGGAAGTATTTAGTAATTGCATAAATTCACGTCGCAGACCCATAAATTTTCCTCAAAGATTATGCGATTTAACGCTACTAGATTATTTTCTGTAGAAATATGTAACTAGTCCACGCCAAGGAAACCGAGATAATTGACAACTTGAAGAACAACATTCTTCCCTTTCTTTTGGCGATATACGGCCATAAATGTTAAAAATTGGAAGTCGAGACCCTCAAATTAAATTACGTCCGACCCATCTATAGCGGGCATATGACACAAGTCACAATGCCAGCAGATTTTCTTTCGCATAAAATATATTTCATGCCAATTTAAAAAATTCATTTTTGCACAAGCAAACAGTCAAATATAGTTTTACGCTTTAGTTTCTGAAAAACAACATACTGATTGGAGACAGCACTTTTTTGTGTGCAAATTTAAAAATTTTTTTAAAACTTTTTGAACGCACCACGCATCACAGCCTAAGGTTTCAAGGTTTAACAGTTGTTTTTATAGCAACAAAAAAAAGAAGTGAAAAGAAACCAAACTCCAAGAAATAAATAAAAGGCTTAAAGATAAAAATAACCAGAAATTAATTTGACGGGAATTACCAAAAATATTTTTAAATAAAAAAAAGTAAAGGAGTCTGTATTTTTGTTGTTGTTTTTGTTTTTAATTAAAGACATCATTTATGTGGAAAAAAATGTCTTAACGTTATCATAACATCTGTGTATTTTTGGGGGGGAAATGTGATTGCTAAATTCAAATTTATTATTCTCTTGGATACACATTAAGCCAGCATAGCACTGGTGTCAGGTAGCAAAAGAAATATTGTATATGCGCAGCTAATAAGTCAAGCAACATGAAGATTAGGGGGGCTACGGAATACATCGCTACATTAGCAGAGAACCACTAAGAAAGTTTAAACAAATTAACTAAATTAGCACTGACTGGCAAAGCAAATTTTATAAAATGCTTAAGTCAGAAGATGGCGGAAATGCATGTAATGAGGTGCATGCAATTTGAGGTTAGAAAGTATATTTTCACCAAAAAATATAATTTCCACCAAAATATTTCATTGTTTACAAAATTTCATAAAAATATTTTAATTTTATCAAAAAAAAAATTAACTGCAATAAAAAACTCTAAAAAAGAAATAAGGATAATAAAAATCACAAATCACAAAATAATCACAAAAAACTTTTATTTTACAAAAATATAAAAATTTAAACCAAACTTCGCTCAACAATCGAAATTGCATTTAAATATCACAAAAAAATTTAAATTTGATCAAAAATCTGAATATCCGATAATCACAAAGTTATCACAAAGAAAAAAATAAAAAATTGTATAAAATCTTAAACAAAAAACTAAAAATCCCCGACCACTCAAACATCACAATAATATTTAACTTTTACCAAAAATCCAAAAATCCAAAAATTTCCATAAAAAACTGAAAATAATCAAAATTACTCAATCACAAGAAAACTTTAATTTAACAAAAATCTAAAAAAATTGAATTTTATTTAAAACCAAATTTCACTAAAAGATTGAAATTGTACATAAATATCACAAAAAATTTAAATTTTATCAAAAAGCTGAATATCCGATAATCACAAAGTTATCACAAAAAAAAATAAAAAATTGTATAAAAATTTAAAAAAAAATTAAAACTCTCCAATCACTCAAACATCACAATAATATTTAACTTTTTATTTAATCGCAATTTCACTTACACATCAGAAAACTATTTAAGTTTTAACCAAAAATCCAAAAATGCCCATAAAAACTGAAAATAATCAAAATCACAAAATAATCACAAAAAACCTTAAATTTAACAAAAATCAAATTTCGCTTAACAATCGAAATTGTACGTAAATATCACAAAAAAATTTAAATATGATCAAAAATCTGAATATCCGATAATCACAAAGTTATCACAAAGGAAAAAATAAAAAATTGTATAAAATCTTAAACAAAAAATTAAAACTCCCCGTCCACTCAAACATCACAATAATATTAACTTTTATCAAAAATCAAAAAATGTCCATAAAAATCTGAAAATACTCAAAATCACAAAATAATTACAAGAAACCTTTAATTTAACAAAAATCTAAAAAAAATTATTTTATTTAAAACCAAATTTCACTAAACGATTGAAATTGTACGTAAATATCACAAAAAATTTAAATTTTATCAAAAATCTGAATATCCAATAATCACAAGGTAATCACAAAAAAATAACATTTTTTAGAAAAATCTTAACCATAAAACTGAAATTTCCTACATCACTCAAATATCACAAAATTATTTAACTTTTAGCAAAAAATCTGAAAATGCCCTTAAAAAACTGATCTAAATTTCACTAACATATCACAAAATTATTTAAGTTTTAATCAAAAATCCAAAAATGCCCATAAAAAACTGAAAATACTCAAAATCACGAAATAATCACCAAATTTTACTAAGCCACCAAAATTTCACTAAAATATCACAATTATAATTTAAAATTTATTAAAAATCCGAAAATTCCCTAAAGAAACTAAAAATAATAAAAACCACCAAATAATCACAAAAAAATAAATTTTGCAAAAATCTTAAACAAAAAATTAAAATTTCACTATAAACCAAAATTTAACTAAACTATCGAAATTTCCTCTGGTGAAGGTTATATAAGATTCGGCATAGTCGAATATAGTGCTCTTACTTATTTTCAGCGAAATGAATAAATTTTATAAAAATATTAAACAAAAAATTTAAATTCTCCCGATCACTCAAATATCACAAAAATATTTGTTTTAGTAAAAAAATCTAAAAAGCCCTTAAAAAACTGACCGAAATTTCACTAATATATCCCAAAAAACTTAAATTTTATGAAAAAGAATCTGAAAATGCCCATAAAAAATTAAAAATATTGAAAATCACAAAATAATCACAAAAAAACTTAAATTTTACAAGAAAATTTAATAAAATAATTATATTTCACTTGAAACCAAATTTTAATAATCCATCGAAATTTCACGTATGTATCACAAAAAAATTAAAATTAAAAAAAAATCCATATATGCAAAAGTCACAAAGTTATCACAAAAAAATAAAAAACTTTATAAAAATCTTAAACAAAAAATTAATATTCCCCAATCACTGAAATATCATGAAATTACTTAAATTTCATTTAAAAAAAATCCGAAAATGCCGATAAGAAACTAAAAATTAGGAAAATTAAAAAATAATCACAAAGAAAACTTTAATTTTACAAAAATTTTTAATAAAATAATTAAACTTCACTTAAAACCATATTTTACTAAGCCATCGAAATTGCACTAATATATCACAAAAAAATTTAAATTTTATCAAAAATACAAATATCCAAAAATCACAAAGTAATCACAAAAAAATAAAAAAATGTATGATAAATCTTAAACAAAATTAAAGTTCCCCAATCACTCAAATGTCATAAAATTACTTAAATTTTATTTAAAAAAAAATCCGAAAATGCCGATAAGAAACTAAAAATTAGGAAAATTACAAATAATCACAAAAAAACTTTAATTTTACAAAAATATTTAATAAAATAATTAAATTTCACTTGAAACCAAATTTTATTAAGCCATTGAAAGTTCACTAATATATCACAAAAAAATTTATATTAAAAAAAAATCCAAAAATCACAAAATAATCACAAAAAATTAAAAAAAATATAATAATATTAAAAAAATTGAAATTCCACAATCACTCAAATATCACAAAATTATTTAAATTTTATTGAAAAAAACATCCGAAATTGCCCATAAGAAACTAAATACAATGAAAATCACAAAATAATCACAAAAAATACAAATTTTAGAAAAAACTTAAACAAAAAATTTGAAATTCACTAAAAATCAAATTGAACTAAAGTATCGTAATTTCCCCTGGTAAAGGGTATATAAGATTTGGGATAGCCGAATAAAGCAGTCTTATTTATTTTGAATGAAACGCATTTTAGTGTTTTTCAGCATCCCATGGAAAACTTTATGAAAAGAAAATTGTGGAAATTGTCTCCTTTTTTATAACCTTTTACAGTCGGACATATTTATTGATGACTTTCTAATAGAACAGCACCAAAGTTGGTGCAAATGTGTCAGTTATGCATTTCTTGCTGAGATTGTTACATTCAAAGTTATTTTAGATGGAAAATTTTAAGCAGAGTTTTTTTTGTAATTTTGGGGGAAATACCGTCCTAAAATCATAACAAATTTCATAGCGATTCTCTTTAATAGTTTTAATTTTTCAATTTAATTTTTAATTTATTAACTTTAGATTTTATTAGTTAATCAACGAGAAACATTAAGCTCTCAAAATAAAAATGTTTGTAATTATTTTAGTTTTACGCAACAGCTTAAATTGAAAACATTAAAACCTCTAGATATTCGATATTAACAACTCATTAGCAAGATATTGTATTTTTTTTTTTTTGCTTGACAAGCACATATTAATTGAGTGTCAAATTAAGAAATGATTTACAAAAAAATATTGGAAAACAAAAAATTATGCAATCAAATTGAGAAAACAATTTTTTCTATTCGATTCTATTCCAGTTGATAAATTCTAGTTAAATTTGAGATTTAGTTGTGAAACATTCAAATTTAAGCATTTAAGTATTTAGTTGACATTTGGCGGAAGCGCCATTTTTAATTGCTTATCATCGATCACCATCGATTTTGGATGACTAACAATTTGTCTCTGCTAAATCACTGGTTATATAAATCGGTCAAACAGCAGTGAACAAATTTTTAATAACAGATTCATCTACAGGGATAAAGTGGACCCTGAATATCAAATAACAGCTTATATACTGATTCGCGTGGATAATGGAGCACTACATAAGTGAACCTTCACCAACGTTGACTTGTAAGAAATAACGAATTGAATTATCGCGTTCGCATTGACTTAGAAAAATGCTTCTTTAACATGCCGAATCTGAATATCAACTAACAGTTTAAAGACAGATTAACCTCGGTAATGGAGTCCTCATAAGTGAATGTTCACCAACGATACCTTGTAAAAGATGAAGGAAACAATTACCGCGGTGGCATTGGCTAAGAAAACTTATTCCCCAACATGCTGATTCTGAATATCAAATATTAGTTTAACGACAGATTTACTTGGATAATGAAGTCCACATAAGAGTGCATCCAACAAAGATACCTTTTAAGAGATTAAAAAGGTCATTTACCTGGATAATGGAGCACTAAATAGGTGAAAATGCAAGAACTTTCACTTTTAAGAGATGAAGTAGTCAATTACTGGGGTCGTATTCGCTAAGTAATATTCTTTTCTAACCTGCCGAATTTGAAAACTAAATAACAGTTTAATAACAAATTCGCCTGGGTAATGGAGCACTATAAAAGTAGAGGTTCACCCATATTGATGTCGAAGTGAATTACCGCGCTCGGCATTGGCTAAGAAATATGCTTCACTAACATACCGAATCTGCATATCGAGTAACAGTTCAAAGACAGATTTATCAGGATAATGGAGTCCTCCTAAATGGATGTTCACCAACGATATCTTGTAAAAGATATCAAATCAATTACCTCGGTCACATTGGCTAAGAACAGTACTTCTCCAACAAGCGAACTTTTAATTCCGACTAACAGTTTAAAGACTGATTTGCCTGCTGGGTAATGATATGATAATGACAATCATACCTTGGTAAGCGATATAGAATTCAATTACCCCGGTCACATTGGCGAAGAAAAATACTTCCCTAACTTTGCGGACTCTGAATCTCAAATAATAGCTTAAAGACAGATTTACCTGGATAAAGGAGACGTTCAACAACTTTAAGGGAACTTTACTTAGTCTTGCAACGACACGTTTTCCCTGGTTGCTGGGGTATGCTCAAAAGCGTCCAGGGTCGTGTGGTGTTTAATTAAAAGGCGGCTGGTTGATTCGTTACAAATCTTCAACCTTTATTTACTACTAATCTCCTTAACGGCAGCTCACCCTCTTTGCTTTATGTGCTATGCAATGTTAATACCTCCGCAATCTCTGGGCTAGACAACACGTTTCCATAATTAGTGGAAGAGAGAAATAGCCAGAGCTGTGAAAATTGTGCAGGGTAAAAACCACTAAAAATAATTTAAAGCTGCTCTGGTCACTCCCAGCAGCGATGCTAGAAACAAACCAGGCTGGGTAAAAATCACTGCACCAATTTGTGACCACACCTGTGCTACTATGACCAGCACCACGAGATAATAGTTAGTGAACGAGGGAAATGCCCAGAAAACCACAAATGGTGCAGAGTAAAAATCACTAGAACACAATGTAAGACTGCTCTGGTCACTCCCACTAGCGATGGTAGACACACACCAGACTGGGTAAAAACCACTGCACCAGTTTGTTACCATACCGATGCTACTACTGCCGGTATCACGAAATAGTAGTTAGTGAACGAGGGAAATAGCCAGAACGCCGGAAATTTTGCAGGGTAATAACCACTAGAACAAAATTTAAAGCTGCTTTGGTCACTGGGTAAAAACCACGGCACCAATTTGTGACCTCATCGGTGGCTACTCTGGCCATTACCACGAGATAATAGTTAGTAAACGAGGGAAATAGCCAGAACGCCGGAAATTTTGCAGGGTAATAACGACTAGAACACAATTTAAAGCTGCTGTAGTCAATCCCAGTAGCGACAGTAGACACAAACAAGGCTAAATAAAAACCACTGCACCAATTTGTGACCTCACCCATGCTACTATGGCCAACACCACGTTATAATAGTTAGTGAACAAGGAAAATACCCAGAACACCGAAAATTCTGCGGGGCTATAACCACTAGAACACAATTTAACGCTGCTCTAGTCACTGAGTAAAAATCACTGCACCAGTTTGGGACCTCCCAGTATTTGCCAAAAATACCCAGAAATATTTTCGGGAGACACGCTCAAATATTATCTGTTATCTGTCAGCCGGCTTTGCACCCACTTACTCTTTGTTCATAAAGTTCTTCTTTACATACCCATTCGCTGCCACACACAAGTATACAAACATGCATCTACCATCTCCAAAGCTGATGTATAAACAGCTGGTGGTTGCATTCATTATCAGCCGCTAGTTGTACCACCACATAAAGATGGCGCTGCCCAACAAGCTGCCGTTAAACACAAAATTATAATTAAAAATTCATTCGTCTTAGAACTACAATTATAAAATAAATAAAATTATAAACTTAAATAATAATTCACTAAAAAAGACACCCACTAGGACTTTTAGTGTTACAGTCTGTTACGTTTAAGATAAAAAATTCGTAACGGTATGGCAGTGTATTGCAAACGTAACAGAGTGAATAAAAGTGAAACGATGGTAAAAAAACAAGCAGATTTATGGAGTTTGATTTTTCTTGCAACCTCAATGTACTGTGTGATTAGATTTACATCTGCTCCTGGCCATGCAGCCCTAATCAGATGGTGGCTCAAACCACTGCATAATTTGTAACGTCATGCTCGTCCTAGGAAGCCGAAGCTATAATTCTCTGCAACAGAACTTTCCAGTTGCAACTTCGATGATTCCAGAGCAGGGCTGCAAATCATCACTCCTTGCTTAAGAGTTGGAGACTTTCCAACTCCTGTCCAGAACACATGTCTAGCATGCTCACTGGATCTGGGAACATTTCACCAGGTAGGTGTTATTAAAAGTGAAATGAACCCGGCCACCATAGAACCATCGACTGATACGGGGCCGCGAAACCACAACCACCACGATACTCCCATATAGGGGCCAACCTCAATAATCAGTCAGAGAACAGTTAAATGTCTAAAGAGCCAAATAACGAACTCAGCGGCTTACTGATTCCCGTGGAAATAAAGTGGAGTTTCTAGTTGTGCCCCTGCTGACTTCAGGGGACTGGGCTCCCTTTTTCCCCCAGTTGCACAGGTCTACATAGTAGCTCTCCATTAAGACTATATATGTGCCCCCGGGGGGTCAACCTCAATGTACTATAGTCTGAAGAGCTACACTAGCTATTAGCTTATGGTTTTTTTACAAAAACAAAATGTCGTAGAAACAAATCAATTCAGGAATCGTCGAGTAAGTAAAAAACCACTAACGCACTAAAATGAATATTGACGTGCTGACTTCTTACGTTTGACGCAGCAATGAAACTATGATTTTTTTAATTTTTTAAAATTAATTCATATTTTAGATTTTTTTTTTATTTTACACGTGCCACATTACGCTTCATTTAATAAAAATTAGAATTTGTTTTTTGCTCTTTAAACAATTCCAACTGCGTAAAAGTAAAAAATACCAGCTCAAAGTAACGCCGATCTTGTTTATCTTTTCTTTTTTGTATACTTTTTTTCAATTATATTATTGTTATTTGAAATATTTAACTAAGAACACGTTTATAAATTATATTATACGTATTGTTCCATTTAAATCAGTTACAACGTAACATTTAAAATTACGTTTTAGAAAAACAGCAAAAATTTCACCAAAATTAATAAACAAAAAATATTATATAATTTGAGGTTAGGAAGTAAATTGGCTTCAGGCACACACTTTAATACAACAACTTTTATTTTATTGATACCAATGTAAAGTATATATAAGAAAATTAATAAATGTATATAATGTTGGTTAAATATTTACCTTTAGACACCCACTTTTTTAACAAAAATTCGCCAAAATTAGTAAACAAAAAAAATGCTGGTGGGTAAATTTGAGGTTAGTAAGTAAATTGGCTTTAGGCCCCCATTTTTGTATAACAACTTTAAATTTATTGATACCAATGTAAAGTAAAAGTATGGAAATTAATATAGTGTTGGGCAAATATCCACTTTTACAATATCGCCAGACATCCACTCTTTTCGGAAAATTTTTATAAACACTTTGCAGCAAAGTTTTGCTTATCTTATTAATTAAGGTTAGGATATCATCCTGCGGAGCATTAGCTGTTTATGGTTTGTTCATGTAGACTCTGTCTCTCAAATCGTCCCAGAGAAAATAATCCAGCAGTATTATAATCCAACGAGGTGGCTAATTGACATTGCCAAAACCAGAAATTACGCGACTGCAAAATTTCTAATGTAACAAGTGAATTGTTTGTGTGACTTGTGACTTGTGGCGCCACCTGGACTAAATCCAAAGCTCACAGATGTCAATATTAGCCAATAATGGCCACATAATTGATTTATTAGTACAGTAAATTCACGATGACGGCGTTTTCTTGAACATTTTCAAAAAAAAAAAAATATGGGCCAATGATGCCAGCTACCCTCAAACCGCTCCATACGGTCACTTTCTTTAGACGTAATGGTTTTTCGTGGACTGTTTGTGGACTTTGTAAACCCCTTATGTGACAATTTTGTTCGTTTACATAATCATTCTAATTGACAATGAGTCTCATCGTGCTTCATTCAGTTTTTCAAGCAGCCAATTCGCAAACGTTTGACGCAAACAATGGTCGATCGATTATAATTCTTAAACACGTTAATCTTAATTAGCTCGAGGATGAAGATCTTAATGTAAAATGTAATTTGCTAAAATAGTTATTCTTTAAGAAAATCATAAAACATATGGGCATTTCCATTATATCAAACGTGACCAACAAACAAATTTAAAGTGATTAAATAACAGGGTGTTTTGCCGTCATTTTGATAAATATTAGCGATGCAGTTCATACTTGGCAGTCGTGAGAAAGACACGTGGCAAATTTATTATAAAAAAAAATATTAGATAAACCAACGTCTTTTAATCGTTAAAACATTTGATCAAAATCAATCATTGATTACTGTGAGAATGAGAAATTTATGTGAAATTATTGGGAGAAACAACATGCCAGCAAAACGCACTATTTATCGTGTAGCGAATGATTTCGAAGTAAGAGGGTCGGTAGGTGATATGCCCAAGCATGGACCACTACGTACCGCAAGATCGGCTGAAAACATTACTGGTATTCCCAACAATCTATCAATCTCAATTCGACGCCGTGCTCAGGAGCATGGTCTTCAAAGAACAACTTTGGCCACAATTTTGCGCAAGGATGTGCATTTGTTTCCCTAAAAGATTCAGTTGACACAAGAGCTTCTTTTACAAGGCCATTTGCGCCGCCAATAGGATGTTACAGCTCACCCATGACAACCCAGTTTTTTATGAAAAAGTCATAATGAGTGACGAGGCTTATTGTTATTTGAATGGATATGTGAATAAATAGAGTAGTCGATTCTGGGGAATGAAAAACCCTTAAATTATTCAACAACCACCTTTGCATCCAGTAAAAGTGACAGTCTGTTGTGCAATTTTGTAAGGAGGAATCATTGGACTTTAATTCTTTGCAAATGAAAACGGCGTAAGGGTAACTGTGAATGGGGAGCGATATCGTGATATGATTGAAAACTTTTTAAAGCCACGACAGCATGCTTTAGACTTAACTAACAGGTGGTATCAACAAGATGGTGCCACATCACATACAGCCAGGATGGAATTACTGCGAGACCTCTTTCCACAACAAGTTATTTCAAGAAATGGTGATGTTAGTTATTCCACGGTCGCCTTATTTAAATGCTTCGGACTCCTTATTGAAGGGGGTAACTGAAAAGCAAAGTTTATGCAAACAAGCCGGCAAACACTTAAACAACTTAAAGAAAATATTCGTGATGAAATTAATGAAATATCGCGTGGAATGTGAGAGAATTTAATGAAATAGGTGCCAAATCGCATATAGCCAGTATTACAATGGAATTACTATTGGACCTCCTCCTTCAAGAAATGGAGATGTTGATTAGCCTTCAGGGTCGCCTAATTTGAGTGCTCCGGACTTCTTTTTGCGAGAATGTAATGAAAATTGTGCTCAAAGGGGCTCCCATTTGTGAGGCTAACAGAGTCCTTCGGACTAGTAAATTTCTTTGGTACTATTTTAAAGACAATCTATAGCAAATACGAAGAAAAGAAAACTTGCATCAAAATGTGTAACGCTTCACCCTCCAGTCCTATCCAAACACAGCTAATATTGAATATGAATGAATTACATCAAAATTCCTTAGAGCGCCCAATTTTAGAGGCATACTCAGAAGCCGTTCTTTATCTTAGGAGATTATTTATCAACTACTTCACTCACAAATACCTCTGGATTTGGCCTGTGTGAAATTTCGTTTGATATTTTAAATGGTTCATGAGCTACCGAATTATTTCCAATAAAAAACATATTCAAACCACTGGGCGACATGCAAGAGATAAACATTTGTGCCACATTATACATACTCTCTTATTAATTCCCATATTTCTGCTTTACACTTAATAGAATTGGAGTGGGGAAACAGAATTTTAAGTTTTTTGTTTAAGTCAATTTACTTTCTAACCTCAAATTTGCCCACCCACAAAATAATTTTTAAAAAAACTTTCACTAGATTATTTTAAAACAAATAGTATTAAGTATTATAGCAACAATTATTGTTACAAATAATAAGAGTATTAATAACTGAAATGTGGTTAAGATAAATTTTTTTTATTGCTGTTGTGTGTGTTAAACCACAAAACTCTAAGAAAAAATATAATTTTCAATCAAAATGAAAGAGAAAAAAAATCTTACCTTTAAAATCCAAATAATGTATTTAAATATTTTTGTTGTTGTTTTTATTAAGAATAAAACCACAGTCAAGAAAAACCACAAAAAATAAAAAAAAAAAAAATTATATTAATAACAAATATACGGCCACTTGTTCCAATTGAAAGATTAGACTTCAAACAAATGCTTTTAATGCAATCAAGCAGATCGTATTATTATAATTTCAGAACCAAAAAAAGCACTTTTTAATTTAATAAAAAAAATTTTTTTTATTAAGTATTTATTTTATTCTATTTCTAATAAATATCTTTTTTCTTTTTTAAGATCTTTTTTATATATTTTTTCTTCTCGATATTTCGCTTCTTCAGGAAAAAATTTTATATTTTTAAAAACAAAAAATTATTTACAAATAATAATAATAATTTGTAAATAATTTGTTTTTTTTTTTTTTTTGTTTTCAAAAGTATAAAATTTTTTCCTGAAGAAGCTTTGCAAAGGAAAGCGAAATATCGAGAAGAAAAAATATATAAAAAAGATCTTAAAAAAGAAAAAAGATATTTATTAAAGATAAAAAAGATCGTTTAAAAAAAACTATAAAAATTTTATTCTATTTCTTTATATTTTTTTTTAATTTTTTATTTATGTTTTTTTTTTTGGCGTTTTAACAACACCTTGCTGCTGCCACTTATTTGTGTTGTTGCTGCTGAAGTTTTAAATTTGTAATAAAAGCTAAAACGACGCAATCAGCCGTTCAATAATTTATCTTTTTTTTTGTTAACTTTAATTTTAATTTATTAAACAATAGTTTTATTAAACTGTTAGAGGATGGTGATCATTTGAAAGGCTCTCCTCTCTTTGCACTTCTCTCTCTCTAAACATAAAAGCACATAAGCAACATTTAAGCAAATAAAGTTTTTTATTCAAACAACTTTACTTTATAATTAAAGAAAAGAGAGATAGAGAGAGACAGAAATAGCAAAAATAGAGCATTTTTATCTGAATATTATATTTTGTCTATCCAGCCAGTATTGCCAGAAATATTTTGTTAAAAATTTAAATTCTTCTTACTAAATTTAGCATAAAAAATTTGCAAATTTTATTTTTTTAATTTTTGTTAATTATAATAATTGTTATATTTATAGAGCTATAAAAATTAACAAGTTAACAATTCAATACAAATACATTTTTTAGAATATATTGTTACGTTTATTCCTTTAATAAACGTTTTGTTGTATGGATAGTACTTTTATTGCAAAAGCATAATGCAACACTTTAGAGTTTTTAAATTAAATTACACGATTTATTCATTTTAAATACACACAAAATAAACACGATGGCAACTTTACCACTTTAACGTCTAAAAGATGCTTTCCTATTTTTAAGTCTTAACTCAACGATGTTTGTTTATTGAACTCACTCTATTGTCTAGCAGATGCTGCTCAGTCCCAATTTACATTGGACGATTTTTGTCGCTGCAATTCTTAGTTTGTTGTTGTAAGTAATGTGTATAAAGAGAATAGTGGTAGAGTTCCTCTCTTCCCCTATTCTCTTTACACACATTATTTACAACAACAAATTAAGAATTGCAGCGACAAAAATCGTCCAATGTAAATTCGGACTTATATATCTGATATGAGCCATTCTCGCATATACAGGGTGTTCTATTATTTTTGTTTATAATTTTTGATTTAATAAAAGAGAAGGTCCCTTCTTTATATTGATAAATATTTTATTTAAAGCCGGCAATTATGTATGGCATACAATATCAGATAAGTGACCGAATCTGTAAGCCTCACAAATGCGAGCCTTTTAGAACACCTTTTTCATTGCATTCTCACACATTTCACGCAATATTTCATTAATTTCATCACGAAAATTTTGCTTAAGTTGCTCAAGCGTTTCTGGTTTGTTTGCATAAAACTTGCTTTTAAGTTACCCACCCCACAAAAAAAGTCCGGAGCAGTCGAATTAGGCGACCCTGGAGGACAATTAACATATCCATTTCTTGAAATAACTTGTTGTGGAAAGAGGTCCCTTAATAATGCCATTGTAATACTGGCTGTATGCGATGTGGCGCTAAAAAGTTTTCAATCATATTACGATATCGCTAACCACTCATAGTTACCCTTACACCGTTTTCATTTTCAAAGAAGCAAGATCCAACGATTTCTCCTGGTCAAATTGCACAGCAGACTGTCACTTATAATAGATGTTAAAGTTTTCCCATTCCCCAGAGCCGACTATTCTGTTTATTCACATATCCATTCAAATGTCAATAAACCTCGTCACTCTGTAACCTGTAACATCTTATTGGCATATGCACGGCGGCGTAAATGGTCTTGTGGAAGAAGCTTTTGTAACAACTGCATCTTATATGGAAACAAATAAAAATCCTTGTGCGAAATTGTGCCAAAAGTTGTTCTTTGAAGACCAAACTCCTGAGCATGGCCTCGAATTAAGGTTGATGGATTG
This sequence comes from Trichopoda pennipes, assembly GCA_030448955.1. NCBI lineage: Eukaryota > Metazoa > Arthropoda > Insecta > Diptera > Tachinidae > Trichopoda > Trichopoda pennipes. Next base: position 3,234,944 of record JASKUP010000021.1, on the reverse strand, counting down.
TTTGGAACACTTTCTTGGGCAGCAGTAATGTTTTCAACCGATCTTGCAGTATGTTACAGTCCATGCTGCGACCTATCACCTTACAGACCCTATCTTTCTTTGAAATCATTCACTACACGATAAATATTGCGTTTTGTTGGCAGGAAAGTTTCTCCCAAAAATTTTACGTAACTTTCTCATCGTCACAGTAATCGATGATTGATTTTGATAAAATGTCTTTTAACGATTAAAACACGTTGGTTTATCGAATATTTTTTCATAATAAATTTGTTGCCGCGTGTCTACTTCACGACTGCAAAGGCTAATGTTTACCAAAATGGCGGCAAAAAAAAGTAGTATACCTTTCCAGCGGACACCCTGTATAAGAAAATTCTACTTTAACATCATCACATATTGTTGTTGTTATTATTACTCAATGTAGGTGCCTAGAGTGCTTTTTGTATTTTTTTTTGCAATGTATTAGTTGTTATTATTTTCTGTTATTTAACTTCTTTCCTGGAATTTTTAGGAAATATGATAAAATAATCCCAGTTACTCCAAATAAGTACAAGAAAGAACTTGACTCAATTTAAACCTTAAGTAAAAATAGCGGTTATAATGGTTTTCTATAAAAACCCAACTACGTCGGACACTACCATTCATATTAGCTAGAACTACCCTACCTAACATAAACACAGACTTAAGATAATCCAACTTTTTCCAGCTAGGAACAACTACGAACTCGACACAATTTACAACATAGCTAAAAATAACGGCTACAAACCCACTACTATCGACAAACTCTTTAGACAATACAACACTAAAAACAGGAGTAAACAACTGACACAACACAACGGCACAGTTTTATTTACACGAGACCAGAAATTTATACTTTAAACAACCTATTTCACCAAGCAAGTTCAGCAGCACTCTGAGACATAATCTCAGGGCATTGACAGAAACAACTGATAAGTTAAGTTCCAGCAGAGTATACAGACTTACTTGCACCTGCAAACGTACTAGTATAGGACCAACAGGACGTAGAGTAAAAACAACACTAAGAGAACACATACGCTCACGCAAACGAAAAAGAGAAGACTTCAACTTTGTATTACACCTTGACACTCACGAACACACACCAAGTACAATAGATGAATGTATGACTTTACTACATCCTAGCAAAAAAAACCTACGTGAATAGATACGACCTTAATGAAGGAACTCTCTCAACCAAAACACTGACTCACCAGTACAGTTGAGAACAAGGCTTGAGAATGATGTCAACACATCGAAAGCGCTAGACTTTCATACCAAACAAACAGCCAGCAAATACGGAAAGGAATCGCAACATTTTTTTTATTTAAAATTTGTTTTTTACAAAATAAGGAGGCGCGCCAGGCCAAAGTTGCCATTGAGCTGAATTTTATTAGTTACACTTTTTTTTCGTTCGATTGACTTTACGTTTGTAACGTAAACTATTTTTCCATTGTCAAACCAATATGTTACCCGTACAACAAAATATTAAATTAATCACAAAGTTTAAGAGAAAAAAACGCTAAAAAGAATAAATTGTTGCAACAAAAATTACAACTCTGTGCTACTCGAACTTATACAAATGACAGCAAAAAAAAAGTAAACAGAAAACACATGTAAACAAATTATTTTCTTATTAAATTCCCAGAATCTGTTGGTCAAAAATGTCGGAAAAATAAAAAATGATGATGTTGGTGACTCCTCAAATTCGATGAACGCTCCACCAACAAAAAAAACAAGTTGTGTCGCGCCAGTTAAGTTAGTTATGATATGTTATATACACAGGGGTTTTCAACAAGAAGTGTGTTTTCTAAAGCAAATTAAAACAAAAAATTTAGATTAAGATGATTCAAATTTTAATCGTATTACGAAGAGAAAAGTTTACCACCGTCACGCTGACAGATGTCGATGCTTTCATCAAAGTTTTTAATCACTTTTTGGCAAAATGGCGGTCCTATTACATTAATCCTATCATGGATTTTAAGTTTAAAGGCTGAAATAGATTCGATTGGCTCTGTTTAGTAGGCTCTATCCTTAACATAGCCCGACAAAAAATATTTTAAAATGATTTTCGTGCGAAATTGAATTCATTGGAACAATTGCCAAAGCATCTGCTATAAATACGTCAAAAAACCTAAATGTCAAAGGTGTTGCCACAATTGAAAAACAAAATTCTTGTTGAAAAACCCAATACAAGGCGTTGCCTTTATAGAGGCAGAAACGGCCAAGACAATCAGCTCTGAAAAAGCTAAAGCAGAGGAAGCTGTAGGACAAATGGAGATAGATAAAAGAACTGAAGAAGAAGAAATTGATGATGCGCCCTCAGTAAACAACTAAACACTGAAATGGCTGTAGAGGCCAATGAAGAATATCAATGGCCGATTTTCACTTTTTTAATTTTTAGAACAATTTTTCCTTTTTGACAAAAAAAAAAAAACAAAGAAGACATGCGTGACTGATTTTGACATTTCTGTTCTTACATTGCCCCCCCCCCCCCCCTCCGAGCGACATTGACAAGTTTTGACGGAATCTCACCGGCATTACAGGTGTCTTCGGGGGCAAAAGGGAGCCCAGTTCCCTAGTAGGCTAGCAGAAGCCAACTGGATAATCCACCATATTTGCACGGGAATCAGTAAAGAATCAGAGTTCAGCTATTTGTCTTTTTAGACTTTTAGCTGTTCTCTGTCTGATTATTAAGGTTGGCCCTTCGGGAGTATCGTGGTGCTTGTGGTTTCAAGGCCCTCGTTTGAGTTGTGTCTGTTGGATAATTCACAAACAACACAAGGAATGAACCAGTGAACATGAATGCCGTCGTGTTCTTAAATTATATAAAGCTTCATGCGCTCTGGACCAGCAGTTGGATAGTCCCCAATTTTTCAGCAAGGAGTGAAAGCTGCGGCCTGCTCCGAGCTTTTGAAGTTGCAACTAGGAGTAACTGGAGAATATACATATCTGAAGGCCTTCTAGGGCGCGATTGACGCTACATTTCAGCCACAGTGGTATGATCTAGTATTTGGTTATGACTTACACAGTTGGTTTATGAACAAACCGCTTTCATCAATTTGCCATCTTCAGTGTTCTCTCTATACTATACCGGTTTTCTAAAACGGTGTAAGAAATACTTCACTTCATTCGATCTTCTTGCTATCTACGCCATCTATAGCCGTCCAAAAAAGGGATACAACTCTGGTGTATGGTCCGGCGCCCCAAAGTCTATTTTGGAATTGGTCGACCGCATACAGGAGAGGGACTCTATTGTTTCTCTAGGTCATCGACGCAATGTAGGTTGTATTTCACTATTCCCCCCCCCCCCCGGGGGCACATTTATGGTCTTTACGGTACGTAACAGCTGTCTAGATCTGTGCATCTGGGGGTATAAAGGGAGCCCAGTCCCCTAAAGACAGGCAGGTGGTCAACTGGAAACTCCACTTTATTTCCACGGGGATTAGTGAGCTCGCAGAGTTCATTATTTGTCTCTTTAGACATTTAATAGTTCTCTGGCTGATCATTGAGGTTGGCCCCTATATAGGAGCATCGTGGTGGTTGTGGTTTTGCGGCCCCATAAGGGATGCATGAAAATTATGGTGGCCAGGATCATTTCACTGATAATGACACGCAAAGTGAATGATCCAGTCCAGTGAGCATGCTTGACATGTGTTCTGGACAGGAGTTAGAAAGTCTCCAACTCTTTGGAGACCTGCCCTGGAATTATTCAAGTTGCAACTTGGTGGTTCTGTTGCTTAGAATTATGTCTTCGGCTATCTAGGATGTATGTATAACGTTCCAAATTATACAAAGTGGTTTGTCCACCATTTGATTAAGACTACATAGTCATAGCGCGGATGTAAAACAAATCACACTCTGTATTTCACTATTTTATCATTAGTACAATGGTAAGTGCTCTTACGAAATTGTTTCCGATACTCGATTTTCGTTGAGAACGCATCCATATGTGGTCGATTGGCCAGTGAATCGCACTACGTATTACAGGGAGAATTCGTTTTATTTTGCAGAACAGTTCGGAAACTCTTTCCTGCCACTCTTTCCTATCACTTTCAATGTAGGAAAATTCCAATCGAATGCCCACAAGCACTGCTGCCTCTTTTCTCCTCCCCACAAAATAATTTCCTAGTTCTGGTACAATGCATTGTATGAGTAGAAGTCATCCCTTGAAAGCTGGTCCGAGCGAAAAAAAACTGTTTACATTATCGTTCTACTTGTCGTGCTGATGATAATTAGTGGAACGCAAACCAAGGCGAATTCATAAAATATTTTTTAAATAAAATTAAATACATTTATGAAATTTAAAACAGTCGGTTGGGATTAATAAATCTGAGCAATTTTTCCAAAATATTTTAATTAATTTTTATTCGGTTAAGAAATCTTCAAAATTAAGTTAAAATCTTCATTCTGGCATCGCTGCTCTCAATAAAAATGATTGTCTCTCTCTGTAATCGAGAAAAAAGTTGTAATGTTATCAATGCACTGCTCTCAATTTTAAATACATTTTCTATAGATTTTTAAGATTTTTGGATCTCTCTCTCTCTCTCTCTCTCTTGTTTTTTGACAACAATAGCTGAAGCACAAGTACGAATTTGGATGGCTCAAAATCAAAACGACATTAACAAAAATCTTTAAAGTTGGCAGCTCTCGTTTTTTTATTTTTCATTTTTTTTTTGTTGTACAGAGAGATTATTAAGATAGAGAGTTGAGAGCACAGTGTAATGATTTAGAAAAAAAAAATAAAAAAAAATATAAAAACTAACTAATTGAAAAAAAAAATATTTTAATACAAAATATTGTTGTTCTAAAAATTACAACAAAAAGCTCCATCTTCTGGGATCATCATTTAAATATCACTTGTGGTATATTACCGCCATCTGGAGGTCTTACTTTCTATAAAATTTGTCAAACGTTTGTTACCTGATATCGACAATAATACCGGGTAATACTTTCCCTCAAGTGATCAATGATTTCGGTCTTTTTTGCGGCATTAAATCGCACGAACCTGATGGGCAATTCAGATCTGCGAAAGGTGAAATATTGCAGTTACCAAAAGTTTCCCTCCATAAATCACTTGACAGGTGACAAAATGACCGCCAGTTAATATATATTTGTGATAAGTTTAACCTCAGAGCCTGCCCGTTTGGCCCTAATCTAAAGGTGGTCTTACCACCGGATGTAGGGCGAACGCCCACCTGCCCCTTAAGACCCTTATACGCCTTACTAGAAACTTTCGAGTGCACGGTAGCAGGGCCGTGTTTCCACTCCTTGCTGAAGAGTTCAAGACTATCCAACTACATGTGCAAGCTAAGATTTTACATGTTAAGCCTGCGTTTCTTCGAACTTTGATTAAACCAACAGCCACCTTGTTATTCCTCAATCAATAACCAGAACAGGGCCGTTACTCTACGGGCAACTGGTTTTCGTGGTACCATTAAATATCTATTAAGTTCACTGGTCGGACTTCGAGAGCTCCTGCTATCCCAGGCGACAGGTGCTGTTTTTTACTTTCTAAAGCACATGTCGAAATGGAGAAGAGTTCCATCAAGACTGACTGCGTGGCGCAAATTGACATGTCCGATCAGATTTCTGATATAACGATTAGTTTCAAAAATAATACTTTTTGCAGATCGCAGAACGTTTTAACGTCCTCAAACGTATTCTAAAAGTACTTTCCTAAATGGTACTTTTAAAAGGTTGTTTATGAACAGTTTGTTTTCCTAATAACTACCTTTCTTAAAAGTATTTTTGCTAAAAACTTACTTTCAAAAAGTTTTTTTTTTCAGAACAGTGTCTTCCTAAAAAGTACCTTTATAAAAAATTCCTTTTTAAAAAGTACATTTTTTTAAAGTACCTTTCAAAACTAAGATACTTTTTTTAAAAAGTGTCTCTCTACGTAGTACTTTTCTAAAAAAAAATTTTTAACAGTGGTTCGTTTTGAAAAAGGTATTCCTATTTAGAAAACAAAAATTTCGACTCCGTGGAATAGAAAAGGTACATTTGAAAACAAAAGTAAAGTGAAGAAATTGAGCGGCTAAAAGCATTATTCAGTGTTGCCCAACCCTTAACAATTTTTAAAATAACATCGTTACACAGGAAAAGCTTTAGGAAAATCTTTAACATACAAATCCAGTTTGGGGCTCCTACTAACCCAGGCGACTGGTGTCGCCTTTTACCCTCCAAAGCCCTTGTCAAGGTAGGGAAGAAATCCATTTTTAATATAGTAACTAGTTTCAAAAAATAATTGCTTGTATACTTTGCAGCTCTCAGAAATTTTTAACGTTCGCAACCGTGTTCTAAAAGTACTTTTCTAAATGGTACATTTTAAAAGGTACTTTTTAAAAGGTACTTTAGGAAAAGTTTTTTTCCTAATAGCTACCTTTCTAAGAATTATTTTTGCTAAAAAGTAATTTTCTAAAAGATTTTTTTCTAAAAAGTGCATTTCTAAAAGTACTTTTTCACAAAGTGCAATTATAAAAAGTAGGTTTTTTAAGAAGTACCTTTCTAAAAAGTACCTTTCTAGAAAAAACGTTCTCGCAATGGTACCCTTTTAAAAAAGTGCCTCTGTTTAGAAAACAAAAACTTCGATTCCGTGGAATAGAAAAGCTGCATACATTTGAAACTAAAATGTAAAGTGAAAAAGTTCAGCGGCTACAATCATTTTTCAGTGTTGCCCAACTCCTAACGATTTTTAAAACAACATCTTTGATATATTTAGTAATTTTCGATACACAGGAAAAGCTTTAGGAAAATCTTTAATGTAAAGATCCAGTTTGGGGCTTCTGCTAACCCAGGCGACTGGTGCCATACCCTCAAAAGACCATACTTCTAGCAACTCTCTGAAATGTTTAACGTCCGCGAATGTGGTTTAAAGGTAATTTTTTAAATGGTACTTTTAAAAAGGTACTTTATGAAGAGTATGTTTTCTTAAGACTAGCTTTCTAAAAAGTATTTTTGCTAAAAAGTAAGTTTCTCAAAAGTTTTTTTTTTTTTAAAGTGCATTACCAAAAAGTACTTTTTTAACAAGTACCTTTCGAAAAAGTGCCTTTTTTAAAAAGTACCTTTTTTAAAAAGTGCCTTTCTACGAAGTACCTTTCTAAAAAAAACTTTTTCGCAAAGGTACCTTTTTAAAAACAGTATCCCTGCTTACAAAACAAAACAATTCAACTCTGTGGAATAGAAAAGCAATACTGAAGAAAAAATGTAAAGTGAGGAAATTGGGTGGCTACAAACATTTTAACATTTAACGATTCTTTAAAAAACATCTTTGACATCTTTATTAATATTCACAACACAGGAAAAGCTTTAGGATAATTTTTAAAGTACAAATCTACGCCTACTACTTTATAAGACTTAGCTAGAGCAGGTGTTGCCAATTTACAGCTCTATAAAAAAACACCCGTTATTTTTAAATTTTTAAACGTTAGCTAAACCAGGAATTGGCGTAGCATTTATAATATAAAGAAGAAGCAAAAATATTTATTAATTCAGTTTTTTTTTTTTTAATTTTCCACTTGCATGACACTGTGCGAGGGTTACGCTAAACGAGTCAATGGGAGATAGATACATAAAATAGTTATTGAATTTTAGGTGAAATACATATTATTTGTTTTGTTGTTTAACATACATAAGCTAGTTTAAGTTTATTGTGTTATTGTTTAATTTAAAAAATAAAAATTGTTTTTTTTGTTGTTTTTTTTTTTTTCTAGAATACTAAACGTGTAATTGCAGTTAAAAATAAATAAATAATTTAAAGTGCAATAAAAGTCAAGAGGGAAATAGAGTTTAAACTTAACGTTGTAACCAAAAAATGAGGCAACTAAAATTTAAACAAAAAAAAAATTTAATAAAAAAATGTTAAATTAAAAGCATTGAAAATAAACACAAAAATATGAAATTAATGAAAAAAAAATTATTTTATTTTTTACAAAAAAAAAAATTGGCCCTTAATTGTTTGTAGCAGAGCATTCAAAAATTATGAAATAAAAAATAAATTTCAAAATTGATGAAAAATCTTGCATAATTCGTGTATCAAAAAAATATTTCAATTCGTTTGCAAACATTACAAAAGTATTTCGGATTAAATTTTTACAAACATTCCATTGTTTGAAGTTAATTAAACTTTAGAGCTCTTTCTTCCATTTGCTCTTTCTCTGTCCCACTCACTCACTCTCTCTCTCTCTTTCTTTACTCCTCTCTTGCTTTGTGTAAAATCTGCATTTTTATTAAACTTCTTTTAATTTGATTTTGCAAGGGCATTTACTTTTTCCATTTTTATTTGAATTTTTTTTATTAATAAATTTTATTTTAAATTTTAATACTTGTTAACACAACAACAACAACCACAACAATAACAAGATTTTTTCACTGTTTTAACAAATTTTTCCATTTATCTTTATTCTTAAAATTCTTATTTTCGGGGGGTTTCTCTTTTGTTAATTTACAAAATTTTTGTTATTAAATATTTTTATTATAATTATTTTACCAAAAACTTTTTAACTTTTTTCAATTTAATTTTATTAATTTTGTTTTTGTTTCAATCAATTTGTTTTCTTGTTGTTTTTGTGTTTTTTTGTATAGGGGGTTTTCAAGTTTTTCCGCTTTTTTGTTGAGTTGTAGAGTTGAGACAACTCATTCGCTTGAAACCCGTGCCGAAACTGTGCTCAAACCGTATGTACAATAACGTTATTAACCTGTTGGCAATAGCTAGTTGTTTTTGTTATTCTTTTTCGTTTTTAATTTTTCCATTTTTTTGTGCTTTTGCTGTTGTAGTTGTCATTAATACAGCTTAAATGAGTATAAAGATTTTGGCTTAAATGCATTAATTGTCCATTGTGTCCGTATGTGTGTGTGTTTGTGTTTAATTCATTGTCATACTAACAAACATTAAAAATGAAATGAGATGAGAGTCTTAACATCAACTGTATTAGTGCGTGTGTGTGTTGTGTTTAAGTGCCTTAATAAACAGATGTTTCACCAGCTGAGACTGTAACCACCAGAGTGTTCTCATTTAAAAAGTGAAGTCTACTTTTAGGCCGGTATTAAACAACTGCTTTATTTACGGTTCAAATTTATGTTATTTTTCTTTATATTAGAAAGAACACAAAATACAAGGTGTCCGCCGGGAAGATACACTACTTTGTTTGTTGATAATTTTTTTATGAAATTAAAAAAAATGGATTTTAAATTGATAAATATTTTATTGAATGTCGGCCGCCTCTATTAGCCTCACAAATGCCAGCCCTTTTTGAGCACATTTATCATTACATTCTCACACATTTCACACATTTCATTTCATTAATATTATCACGATTATTTAGTTTATAAAAACCTTGCTTTTCAGTCACCCGCCACAAAAAGACGTTCGGAGCAGTCAAATCCAGCGACCATGGAGGCTAATTAACATCACCATTTCTTGAAATAACTTGTGGTGGAAAGCGGTGTCGCAGTAATTCCCTTGTAATCCTGGCTATATGCGATATGGCACCGTCTTGTTGATACCACATATTAATTAAATCCAAAACATGTAGTTGTAGCGTTAAAAAGTTTTCAATCATATCACGATATCGCTCTCCATTCACAGTTACCGTTACGCCGTTTTCATTTTGAAAGAATTAAAGTTCAATGATTCCTCCTGACCAAATTACACACCAGACTGTCACTTTTAATGAATGCAAAGGGGACTGTTGAACAATTTGAGGGTTCCCATTCCCCAGAACCGACTATTCTATTTATTCCCATATCCATTCAAATGAAAATGTGTCACGTCACTCATTATGATTTTTTCATGAAAATCGGGATTGTCATGGGCGAGCTGTAACATCCTATTGGCATATGCACGGCGGCGTAAATGGTCTTGTGGTAGAAGCTTTTGTAACAACTGAATTTTATATGGAAACAAGTGCAAATCCTTTTGCAAAATTCTGGCCAAAGTTTTTCTTTGAAGACCAAGCTCCTGACCACAGCGTCGAATTGATGGATTGTTTTGAAAACTTTCTTGAGCTGCAGTAATGTTTTCAGCCGATCTTGCAGTACGTTGTTTTCTATGCTTAGGTCCATCACCCACAGACCCGCTCTCTTCGAAATCATTCACGGCACGATAAATAGTGCGTTTTGTTGGCAGGAATGTTTCTTTCAAAAATTTCACGTGACTTTCTCATCGTCACAGTAATCGATGATTGATTTTGATAAAATGTGGTTTAACGATTAAATCACATTGGTTTATCGAATAAGTCTTCCATAATAAATTAGCCACGTGTCTACTTCACGGCTGTCAAATGTGAAGTGTTAAGACTTATGTTTACCAAAATGGCGGCAAAACAAAGTAATCTTTATACAGGGTTTTCGCTTCCCGGCGTTCATTAAAACTAAATGTTAATTTTATTCATGCTATATGGGCTCTTATCCCAATTGCATCTACCTTTAATTCAATAACTTTTCCTTTTAACAAACTAAACACTATTGCCACACCAGATTACATCACATACATACATCATTAAAGTCCATTGCTATATAGTTATCATAAGACGTTACTCCAAATACCATTGAAAGCCGAGTCGTATAAGATGTGTTAAAATCTTAAAATCAGGTAGACAAATTTGAGTTTAAATTGTCTGCATATAATTTAATGTCAAGAAGGAGAATGTGTAGCGCGCTACACTATCACCCAAGAGGTAGTAAGTTCAAATCTCACCTCGATATGGTCCCACCCCAAATACCGACCTTTCCTTTTAAAGTACTAATTCTATAATTAATATTGCTACACAAAAAAAAACAACCTAAAAAAATTACACCCAACCCCCTCCCCCCTAACTGACAATAATAAAGTGTTGTGTTGAGAACACCAGCAATGCCATCCATCTTTGATTCTGCAACAGAAATAACTCAACTTAAAGAAACAAACCACTGCATGGCAATTCTCCTGAGACCCAAACACCAACGCCACATAGTGGTTAGGAACACTCGGGAAGTTAGTTCTAAGTAACAACAGCGGGCAGCCCCATCTTCTAAAATCGATTACAGTTGGGCTAATCACCGGCTAAGCTTAACTAACAATGATCCAAGAAACAAAAATGAGGCATTTGTCCTTGAGCATTTATTTATTTATTAAAAACTTGGGAAATATTAAGCAGGAAACGTTACACTCTTGAACAAAGAATTTTAATTGTGAAAATTTATCAGAATCCCTACACATTATTCGATTAAACTTTATTCGATTAATGCTTGTTCGATTAATTCAGGTATATATAAGCATTTTATTTGAAACAAAAAACTCAATTTAAAAACTTTGTTTGAAGTTATTATTCGAATTAACTTATTCGATTAAACCTTAATCGATTAAATTTTATTTAGTTTCTTTTTAGTAAATAAAAAAATTATCATCTATTACAATTTAATTTAGCTTTTTAATAATTTATTTCAAAGTAGCAGTTCGTAAGTTAGTTTTATCCGCTACTGTGTGAGCAAACAAACACAACGTTTTTCTATTGACGAGCAAATCGTTGGCTTCTTAAGGTGCCATATTATAATTAACCTAGTTAATTTTAAAAATTATCTTAATTATTAAGTTGTTTTATATAAAACAGCCCATCATGTAGAATCGACTGCTCGGTTTAATTAGCAATGTTGCCAGAAGCAGAAACGAGACATTTTGGACTTTTTTAAACATGGAACGCTATACTCTTAAAAAAAAGATTTTCAATCGCGAAAGTTTACTTTTCGAATTTTTTCTCTTAAACTTTATTCGATTAATATTTATTCGATTAATTGAGATATATATAAAAATTTCATTTGAAACACAAAATTTTATTTAAAAACTTTGATTAATGTTCTTGTTGGAGTTATTATTCGAATTAATTTATTCGATTAAATCTTATTCGGTTAAACCTTAGTCGATTAAATTTTATTTATTTTTTTTCTTTTAGTAAGTCAAAAATTATTATCTATTACAATTTAATTTAGCTTTTTAATAATTAATTTCAAAGTAGCAACCCGTAAGCTAGTTTTATCCGCTACTGTAAGGGAAAAACAACACGAAATGTTTCTATTGATGAGCAAATCGTTGGCTTCTTAAGGTGGCATATTATAATTAATCTAATTGGTATACATGTAAGGTTAATTTAAAAATCTTAATTATTAAGTTATCTTATATAAAACAGCCCATCATCTAGAATCGACTGCTGTTGGCTAATCATTAACAGTGATTCAAGTAACAGGAACGAGACTATTGTCCTTGGACATTTATTTATTATAAAGTTGGATATTTTTAAACATGGAACGTTACACTCCTGAAAAAAGAATTACAATCGCCAAAATTTACTTCTCGATTTATTTTAATTTAACTTTATTCGATTAATATTTATTCGATTAATTGAGGTATATATAAACATTTCTTTTGAAACAAAAAATTTTATTTAAAAACTTTGATTAATGTTCTTGTTGGAGTTATTATTCGAATTAATTTATTCGATTAAATCTTATGCGATTAAACTTTAATCGATTATATTTTATTTTGTTTTTTTAGTAAATAAAAAATTGTTATCCATTACAATTTAATTTAGCTTTTTAATAATTTATTTCAAAGTAGCAGTTCGTAAGTTAGTTTTATCCGCTACTGTATGGGAAAACAAACACAAAATTTTTCTATTGATGAGCAATACGTTGGCTTCTTAAGGTGACATATTATAATTAACCTAGTTTATATTAAAAGTTATCTTAATTATTAAGTTATTTTATATAAAACAGCCCATTATCTAGAATCGACTGCGGTTGGCCAATAACCGGCTCGGTTTAATAAGCAATGATGCAACAAGCAGAAACGAGGCATTTTGGAATTGTTTAACCATGGAACGCTATACTCTTGAAAAAAGATTTTCAATCGCGAAAATTTACTTTTCGAATTATTTCGCCTAAACTTTATTCGATTAATGCTTATTCGATTAATTGAGATATATATAAAAATTTCATTTGAAACAAAAAATTTAATTTAAAAACGTTCTTGTTGGAGCTATTATTCGAATTAATATATTCGATTAATTTTTATTCGATTAAACTTTAATCGACTAAATTTTATTTTGTTTTATTTTTTTAAAAAATAAAAAAAAGTAAAAAATTCTTAATTAACTTTTTAATAATTTATTTCCAAGTAGCAGTTCGTAAGTTAGTTTTGACCGCTACTGTATTGGAAAACAAACACAATATTTTTCTATGGATGAGAAAATCATTGGCTTCTTATTGTAACTAACCTTAATTTATTTTAAAAATTATCTTAATAATTAAATTATTGTTTTATAAAACAACTGTTATGTAAATAACTGTTAATATTTTTTGGAAATAAATATTCTGCAGTTAAAAGGAAACGAATAAAACTGCTTTTGAGGTGTTTTATAGCGTTAAATTTACGAATTAAATATTATCATCTCTTGAATCACTATTTATTTAAAAAAAAACGGTTCTTTACAACAAAAACCGGAAAAATATTTAGAAAAAGAAATAAAAGTTCTCATGTGTTAAATAATATTAATTTATCGTATTTCTGCAGTGAGAACGTGATAAATTAATAAAAAAATTAAAAATCTAAAGACATTGCAAAACAGCAAAAAATTCAAGAACATAAAATACAAAAAAAAAGAATTATTTAAGCAAAAAGACGAATTTTTAATAAAATACAAAAAATATGAAGAAGGCAAATCAGCAACAAGCGTCAGTATAGACACAACAATGTGGCGAAAATATAAAACTTTAATACATTTTATAACACTTGTTGTGATAGTTAAGAGCGCATCGATTGAACAGACTCAACAAAAAAATATTGAATTATTAAGGGAGAGTTTGGAACACGGATGGAAGGAATTTTGTGAGTTTTGGGAACAAAATTTTAAATTAAATTTAATTAAATTAAGAGTAAAAATTTATTATAAAGCGGCCTAACACTTTTAGGTGAGACGCCTGTCGATGAGGGTGTGATGTCTCTGTTTGATGGCATAAATCCCAGTGATACCAGCATACATGTCTTAACTGTCAATAATCAAAGTGTAGAGTTGCCCATACGTTCATTGTCGGAACTAAGAGATTTCGATATAAATCCAAAACGCAAAACTTTATTGTTTGTCAACGGTTTCTATGCGATCGACAGTTATTTCAGCACCCAATCACATCTAAACATGCTGCAAGCAAGAAGACGTGATCTTAATATTATTATAGTGAATTTCGCCAAGACCATACAGCAGTTGTATTATGCTCTCAGGCATCATCTTGAGCTGCAGGGTTATTTTATATCAAAAATTCTCTTAGTTTTGGTGGAGAATGGCATCGATGCAAAGGATATTACGGTGGCGGGTCATTCAGTGGGTGCTAATGTGGCGGCTTTAGGCATCACCACCTACACTGAAGAATTTTTGGCAAAACACAAAAAGCTTTCCCTTCTAGGCCAATATATTGCCATTGATCCTTGTGCGTATATCTGTGATTCAAATGATTTGTTTATCCATCGAAATTTGTCCACACGTGTTGTTGTTATACATGGCGAGGGCAATGTGTTTGGTGTGCGCCAGCCTATGGGTACCATAGATATTTATCCGAATGGTATTGGCTATTTTCCCAAGCGGCGTCTTCAGCCTGGCTGTGATAATTCCATATGTAGCCACATGTATCCTTTTCTATTATTTATGGAAGCTTTGGTGGAAGATGTTCGCATTGCAGCCGTCAAATGTGACAGATGGCTGCAATTTAAAGAGCATAATTGTGATTATGAAAATATTTTGGAGTTGGGCTTAAGCTATCCAGATACGGCCAGAGGTTTATATTTTTGTATGACCCAACCTTATCCACCCTATACATTAAATGAACTGGGTTTGCGTTACATTACTCACAGTGAATGGAAGTAAGGAGTTGGCCATCCATTGGCTTAAAAAAAAGAAAAATTTAATTTTTATTTATTTGTTTCCCTTTAAAACTAAAAACAATTATTTAAATAAAAATAAAAAAAAATGTATTTATTTCAATACAGGGTGTTTTTATAGAGGTTTAGAATTTCACATAGGCTTTCACATAGTCTAATCTGGAGATCCAATTTCCCATACTTTTTCTAGCGTTTATGGCCATATAACGGCAATAACGCGCCGCATGTTGTTTTTCAGGCCGTCAGTTGTTTCGAGCTTAGCGGCGTACAGTAGACTATTTCACAAGAAGGCTTTCAAAAATCCATAACTTTTGAATGGTTAGGAATTTGGACACGCGGTTTTTTGTGTTTAGTAGTTGGCGCCTTAATCTTTAATTTGTGTTATTGGATATAAAAATCGGCTTCAAAATTCATTTTAATTTTTAATTAAATTTTAGTGTCGGGTTTTTCCACCAAAATTTAGTTTTTCAATAGTGGCAACACCAACAACATGCTAGTTTTGACATTTAGTTTTTTGACGTATTCATAGTAGGGGCATTGGCAATTGTTACAGTGAATTCAATTTCGCACAAAATTGCCTTAAAATAATTAAAATCCATTTTCATAGATGGTGATTCTGTTAAAGTTACATTTTGTAAAGCTCGTGATATTTTCAGACATAATAATCGTCCTTCTGACAACGCTATTAAAAATTGGGCCATTAAATTTGTGTCGACAGGCTCGTTACAAAATCTGTAAATACCAACGCGTGTTCGTTCGAGTCCTTCAACTGAAAACATCGCAACCGTGAGCCACAATGTTGAAGCAGATCCAAAGTCATCAATTCCTTGACGTTCTCAACAATTGGGTTCATACAAAACCACCACATGGTGAATTTTGCGTAAGCAATTTGACTTTGAAGCCTTACAAGATTCAATTGGTGCAGGAATTGAAGCCGACCGACCATTCACATTCGGGAACAACCGGCTGGTTTTTCTGTAAAAATTAATTTTTTCAGACGAAATACATTTTCACTTGTCAAGGTAGGTCAACAAGCAAATTTTAAGCATTTGGGATTCTGTTTGGTACGCAATACGGTCTGCATTAGGTCACGATTGGGTCTTCTTTGGCGAAAATGAGGCTGGAGGCGGCAACGGTCAATGGATCACGCTATAGTGAGATACGTGATAAGATTTACATCTGCACCTAGCTGTGTAAGCCATAATCACATGTTGGATCATTACCACTTTGGATGAAATGTAGCATCGTCCTCGCTCTAGAAGGCCTTCAGATACGTATATCCTCCGGACACTCCTAGCTGCAATTTCAAAAGCCCGAAGCAGCCGCAGCCTTCACTCCTTGCTGAAGAGTTCGAACCTATTCAACTTCTGGTCCAGAACGCACCAAACTTAATATAATTTAAGAACACGACGGCATTACGTGATAAGATTTACATCTGTACCTGGCTATGGAACCTTAATCAGATGGTGGTCAAAGCACTGTGAGTGAAAAGCAGCGCCACTCACGCCCTAGGAGGCCGAAGTCTAATTCTAGCAACAGGTCCTTCCTAGTAGCAATTTCAAAGATTCCAGAGCAGGGCTGCAAACCACCACTCCTTGCTGAAGAGCTGGAGACTTTCCAATTCCTGTCCAGAACACATGACTAGCATCCTCACTGGACCTGGATCATTCACCTAGGGTGTTATTAATAGTGAGCTGATCCTGGCCGCCATATTAAACAACAAACCGTATATGGGGCCGCGAAACCACAACCACCACGATACTCCCATATAGGGGCCAACCTCAATAACCAGCCAGAGAACAGCTAAATGTCTAAAGAGACAAATAGAGGAACTCTGCGAGCTTACAGATTCCCATGGAAATAACGTGGAGCTTCCAGTTGTACCCCTGCTAACTTCAGGGGACTGGGCTCCTTTTTTCCGCCAGTTAAACAGGTCTAGATAGTCGAGCGTTCTATAAAGACTATAAATGTGCCCCCGGGGGGGACGAACACGACGGCATACATACTCACTAGACCTGGACATTCATTGTATTCACTGTGAATGATTCGACCCACAAATTCAAACGAGGGCCTCTAAACACACAGCCACCACGATACTCCCGAAGGGCCAACCTCCAATAATCAGCTAAAAGGCTAAAAAGACAATTAGCGGAACTCTGGAGCTTTACGTAGCTTATGAAGCCAATGATCAAATCTTTCGCACATCAAAAAGTTATTCGACGGACCCTTTACTTCCGAATCGGAAGCTCTTCATGTTCTTGGCATGAAAATTCACTGTAATTTTTGATGGACTAAACACATTGTCAGGCTTCTAATAAAGAAGCTTTCAAGTGCCTCGGTTTTCTAAAACAAAGATCCATCCGATCTTCGTATTATTTATACCACCTATATCTGTCCAAAAATAGAATGTATGGCCAGCGCTGCAAAGTCTATTTTGAAATCGCTCGACCGCGTACAGGAGAAGGCTAAGAGACTCATTGGAGACAGTAGAGTATCCAACTGTATTGATTCTCTAGAGCATCGACGCAACTTGGGATATATTTCACTATTTTATCTTTGATATAAGTAAGTGCTCTAATGCAATTAAGGAACTTGTTCCCGTCACTCGCACGTTTTTGCGTTTGCCTCGATTTTCGTTGAGAGCGCATCCATTTCTGGTTGATTGCCTAGTGAATTACACAACGCATTACAGGCATAGTTCGTTTTTTAGCAGAACAGTCTGTATGTGAACTATACTCCCTCCACAGGTATTTCCTGTCACTTTTAATGTATCCACAAACACTACTCCCTCTTTTCTCCTACAAATTAACCCAATTTCCTAGTTCTGACAAAATGCATTGCATGTATAGGGGTTATTCTCTGAGTGTTGGCCTGAGAAAAAAAAAACTTTACACATCAACCTGCAACAAGCGCTTGTCCCCATAAAGTTATTAATCGTAATGAAAATTTTGGCAACTCGCAACTCTTCTAATTTTCACTGCTTTCAATAATATTTCAATAGTTGCTTGATTCATATGCTTATGAATTATTCACTTTGCAGTAATAATATCACATAAAGTAAAAATGAAAAGTTGTCAGTTGATAACCCTGAAAAAACAATGACTCTAGAAAAACGATCAAATAGACATTTGTTGAGGCAAATTTATTCCTTGTTAAAGTGTATCGCCAATAATTTTAAAAGTCACTCACCAAATAATCGTCCTGCTATTTAAGGCTTAAATAAAATTTAGTTAAGATAGTCACTAAAAAGTCATTGGTATCCAAGCATATTTAGCTTGTGTACCTGTTGTTAGCATATAACATAAACTACAATAATTCTCATTCTGTTGTTGAAGTATTTGTTTACTTAAAATGTGATAAAAGTGATTTTGCCTTTTCCAAAATTTGAATTAAAGTTTGCCGGTTTAATCTAATAACCTGCATAATATATATTTAATAATCATCCTTATTGCAATTGTCGTCATTAACGTCGCCATCATTTTAATGTCAACATCATTTTGTTTCAACGTCGTCATCAATTCAATAACAATTTTGCATTCTATAACAGGATGACGACAACGTTGACGACTTATCGACACATCTCTAAATATTTGAAACAACTGTTTGGTTTGTTTATTACTTTCGACCAAAAATTGTATTAAAAACTAAAATGGACTGATGATGAAAATACTAGGAAACAAAACCTCATATTAGAACGGAAGCTTCTCAACATATTCAACCTATCGGACAGTAAGGGAGCAACAATTTCAGTGTGTGGATTAAATTCGAAATGCTGAGTAGTGAAAAAATGTATGCAAAATTAAAATTTTTCCTGGCATTATTGGCGGAGGCGTTGAATTTTGTTCGAACTTAAGTTCACAGTAACTTTCATAGAAGGTACAATAATTGCGATTGTTTCTACTTCTGCCACTGCAGATGCACTTGTTGTGTCTCCGCTTACTCATTGGATAAATTTATGAGCTGGACTCCCTAAACTGTAGCAGGTTTGCCACAGCTTCCTGTAGCGAGCTAAAAACAAACTGCTTAAATATCCCTCCACATTCAGCTTTGTTGGCAACCATTTTTTTTTTCTTCACCTGAAACTTCAAGTCCCGACCAAACCTATTACGGAATTTTATTTTTTGTATATTCCACTATTTACGGTCATTATTTCCTTACCTTTTGCCAACCATCTCCTAAACGTATCGGTGGGCCAAGAGAATTTAAACCACTTTTGCAATTTCTCTCCATTGTTCTTTGAAATCACTTGGAAGAGTGTCTCTACGAAATCCCACTGCAAGCGAGGGATTCCCCCAGGGGCATATAAATATAGTCTTTATAGATTATTCCACTATCTAGACACAGTGCAACTGGGGAAAAAAGGAGCCCAGTCCCCTGAAGTCAGACAGGGAGACAACTGGAAGCTCCACTTTATTTCCACGGGGATCAGTGAACCCACAGAGTTCATTATTTGTCTCTTTAATAGACATTTAATAGTTCTCTGACTGATCATTGAGGTTGGCCCCTATATGGGAGTATCGTGGTGGTTGTGGTTTTGCGGCCTCATAAGTGATTTATGAAAATTATGGTGGCCAGGATCATTTCACTGATAATTACACGCAAAGTGAATGATCCAGTCCAGTGAGCATGCTTGACATGTGTTAGAAAATCTCTAACTCTTTAGCAAGGTGTGATGGTTTGCAGCTCTGTCTTTGAATCATTAAAGTTGCAACTAGGTGGTTCTGTTGCATAGAATTATGCCTTCGGCTATCTAGGACGCATGTATGACGTTCCAAATTATACAATTGTGGTTTGTCCACCATCTGATTAAGGCCACATAGCCAGGTGCGGATGTAAAACGAATCACACCCTGCAAGCGAGGGATTCCCCGGGGGCACATTATAGGTCTTTATGGATCACACAACCATGCGGAGGTAAAAGGAAGCCCAGGCCCTTAGGCTAGTAGGAGCCAACTGGAAAATCCACTATATTTCCACGAAAATCAGTAAAGCCCCAGAGTTCCGCTGTTTGTCTCTTTAGGCATTTAGCTGTTCTCTGACTGATTATTGAGGTAGGCCCTTCGGGAGTACTGTGGTGGCTGTGTGTTTCGAGGCCCTCGTTTGAGTTTGTGGGTCGGATCATTCACAATGAATACAATGAATGGTTCAGTCCAGTGAGTATGAATGCCGTTGTGTTCTTAATTATATTAAGCTTTATGCGTTCTGGACCAGGAGTTGGATAGTCTTCAACTCTTCAGCAAGGAGTGAAGGTTGCGGCTTGCTTCGGGATTTCGAAATTGCTACAAAAAGTGACCGGAGTATATACGTATTCGAAGGCCTTCTAGGCTAGCGAGGATTCCCCCCCTGGTCGCACATTTATCGGTCTTTATAGAATACTTGACTATCTAGACCTGTGATGCTGAGGGTATAAGCGAGCCCAGTCCCCTGAAGGCAGGCAGGGAGTCAACTGGAAGCTCCATGTTATTAACACGGGAATCAGTAAGCCCCAGAGTTTCCGCTAATTGTCTCTTTAGACTTTTAGCTGTTTCTCTGGCTGATTATTGAGGTTGGACCTTCGGGAGTATCGTGGTGGTTGTGGTTTTGCGGCCCTCGCATGAATTTGATTATAAAGGTCAGGATCATTTCGCCGTTAATCACACCTACGGGTGAATGATCCAGATCCAGTGAGCATGCTAGTCATGTGTTCTGGACCAGGAGTTAGATAGTCTCCAGCTCTTCAGCAAGGAGTAGTGGTTTGTAACCCTGCTTTGGAACCGCCGAAATTGCTAGAATTAGTATTCTAGCAATTTTGGCTAGAATTAGTATTCGGCTTCCTAGGGCGTCTGATTAAGGCCTGCGCCACGGCCAAGTACAGATGTAAATCTTATCACGAAATGCAAGCAAGGGATTCTTCTTCTTTTTCTGTTTTTTTCCATTTTCAAATAAACTCAAGTCGTTACGAAAAATGACGACGACAAATTCAAAGGCGTTTCAAAACAATATCGTCGTTATATTTTCTTTTAGAATGCAAATTCTATGTTGACAGACATCGATAATATTCGACAACGATACGACAGCTGGAATAACAATTTAAAGTAAACTAGACAAAACAATATCATGTTGTTGTTGTCATTGTTGACAGCTGGATTAAGAGCGAAAATTTAAAAAAAATAATTGAAAATTAATTTTCTAAATAAAAATATCAATTTATTTTAATAATATTTTGTGTAAGTGATATTATTATTTAATAATATTTTGCATATTTTTAAAATAGATGTGTTGTGTGCATTTATTTTTATTTTTTGTTTTTTTCTAATATTATAAATATTTAAAAAAATTTTTTTTTTTTGTTTACCTTTATTTAAGTTTTTATTTATTTATTTTTTTTATTTATTTTTTGTTTTATTTTTTATTAATAAAGAAAATTTAGCTAATGAAACATATTAAGCCGAGTCCAAAAGTAATACGTATAATTCGCTTAGGATCCAGTCAGTGTTTTAAATAATTCGCTAATGAGGTAGTAACGGTTGATTTATAGTAAATTTCTCTGTTGATTGATTCACTTAATGACAATTTTGCTAAAGAAAATTTAATTTTTCTATATATTTATAAAATTTAATAAAAAAAAAACAAATTAAATTTTTTTTTTGGAAATTAAAAAAAATTATAAATTTATTGTATTTTTTTTTTTGTAATAAAAATAAAAAAATTAAATGTTTAATTGAAAAACATTATAATAAATAAATTTATAAATTATTAATAAAAAAAAATAATAAAAATAATAAAAAATACTATTTAATTTTATATTTAAGTATAAAAGTAATTTAAATATTTGAGAGAGGGATTTGTGTTGTTTGTTTGTTGTTGTTGTTGTTGTTTTTGTTGTTTTTGTTGTTTTTTTCTTTTAAAGTTGAATATAATTTTATTTTTAATTTAAAACTTAAGACCGGCTTGAACCTCCGCCATAATGTTGGCGGATTTTTGCAATTGCTCAATTTCAGTTGGTGTCAAAATTTGCTTAACAACATGAGTGACACCGTTGGCATTCAGAGCACAGGGCAGAGAAAGGAAAACGTCTTTATCGATACCATGCTCACCCTAAAAGCAAAAAAAATTTAATTATTTTTTTAATTGCAAATAAAACAAAAAAAATCTTACCATCACCGAGGTAGAAACAGCGACAATAGCGCTAGTATTACGCAAGATGGCAGAAGCTAGAGCTGCCGTACTTAAACCAATCGCCCAGGAGGTATAACCCTTTAGCTTAATTACCTCATAGGCAGAGTCTACAACTTGTTTGTGCACTTCATTCCACTTCTCGGGATCTTCGCTAGAGCCAATGTTGGGATTCAATTCACGCAAACGTACCCCAGCAATATTGACACCCGACCATACGGGCACCGAACTATCGCCATGTTCACCAATAATCCAGCCGTGACAGGAAGTGGCCGCAACACCCAAACGTTGCGACATCAAAAAACGAAAACGTGAAGAATCCAAATTGGTGCCGCTGCCAATAACACGATTCTTGGGCAAGCCAGATAATTTCCATGCCACATATGTCATTATATCCACGGGATTGGAAACCATCAATAGAATAGTATTCGGACTGTATTCAATTAATTTCGGAATGATGTGCTTTAAAATGTCTGTGTTACGTTGTACCAACGACAAACGTGTTTCACCCTCCTTTTGCCTAACACCGGCCGTTACAATACACAAACGGGAATTAGCTGATGCAGAATATTCTGTACTGGCCGTTATTTTGGGATTTTTCAAAAAACTAGAACCATGTTGCAAGTCCATCATTTCGCCAACCAATTTATCCTTACAGACATCCATGAGACAAATTTCGCTGGAGATATTTTGTGCCAAAATACTGAAAGCGCAGGCCATGCCAACCTGGCCAATGCCAACAATTGTAATCTTATTGCCGCCCGAGGGCAAAACTTCGGCAACTTGATTCAACAGATTTTCCTTAACTGTGGCCATTTTGTTTTCGAATACAACTGAAAAAGGAATGAATTGTGTTAAAATATTATTAAATTTTTTTTGTTGTTTATTTTTTTTTTTTATTTTAAATTAAAAAAATATTTTTATTTTTTTATTTTTTCCATATTTCGCTTCGAACTATTGCTTCCTCCCTCGAACAGCTCATAAAGCACACCAAATAACAGTGGGTGTCTCAACATACTCTTGAGGATTGAGGACAGTTTTGTTTATTTCACGCAACCATTCAAGCATCGCTTAACCAAATTCGCTTATGAAAATCGGGATCAACGAAAAGTCTTGTTTTGGGGCCATATACCGAATGTAAGCCTTGCTAAGTGATTGTATGGCTTCAATTTCCCCCCCCCCCGGGGGGCTCATTTATCGCTTTTTATAGAATACTTGACTATCTAGACCTGTGCAAATAGTGGTATAAGAGAACGCAGTCACCAACTCTTTTATATAACAGCTAAGGAAATGTATGTGTGTGTGTGTGTGTGTGGCGAATGGTTATTTAAATAACTTGAAAATATTTCTGAGCATCTTCGAAAAATACTGTGAGGTCACAAGCTGGGCCAGTGGTTTTTACCCAGCCCAGTTTGTGTCTACAGTCGCTGCTGGAAGTGACCAGAGCAACGTTAAATTGTGTTCTAGTAGTTATTACCCTGCACAATTTCCGGTGTTTTGGATATTTCCCTCGTCGTGGTACCTACAACAGAGATACCTCCGCACATTATTGCACGGCAGATGGAGCAAAGAGAATGAGGAGCCCTTAAGGAGATTGGTGGCAAATAAAGGGTGAATATTTATACTAAATCAAGCAGGCGTCTTTTAAATCAACGTTGGCAGGACACGACCCTCGCACCCTGGGACATCGTGTTGTTAAAATGTTTTTACGAAAATCATGCTGAGAGAGATTTTCAGTATTTATTAAATTCAATCAACTTCAGAACATCCCATTCCTATCTTTAGTTTGAATAACGATATCACATAATTTTCTTCGTGGCAACTGTGACAGAGTATTATAAAAATGTGTTTGGCGATGTTGCTGCGGCGACTGTGGCCAGCCAGATCGTTTCATTTAACACCAATTGATTATTTTTTGTAGCGCTATATGAAAGACAGAGTCAATACGGAGGCAATCTTATCGATTTCAGCCTTGAAATTCAAAATCCATGATGTGATGAATGAAATAGTAGCGCCATTTTACTAAAAAAAAGGTGATTAAAAACTTTAGTGAATGAGTCGACATCTGTCAGCGTGGTTGTGGTGGACATTTGCCAGATTGCACTTTTCATTTATAAGGCGCCGCACTTTTCTCTCTTCGTAATAAAATAAAAATTTGAATCTTCTTAATCGAAATTTTTTTGTGTTATTTTGTTTTAAAAAACAAAATTCTTGTTGAAAAACCCTTTACTTGTGTTTATAAAAGTACCATTCAAATATAAAAACCGGTGATATGGAAGCTTTGATTTTTTTTTTAAATGAATTTTAAAAAAACTGTACACAGATTTTTAAAAATTTATTGCTGAAGAGGGTCACCTTCTATGCTTGAAATTTCCCAACTTTTTGTTAACTAAATGTCAAAGAATGACAGCTCAATTGTGGGCTTTTAAAAATTTGACAGACAATTTACTTTCTAACCTCAAATTTGGCCAAGCTTTTATGGCAGCCGCCAAGAGGTACAGAAAAAATAAGTGTTGTTTTACACACACACACACATATTTACCAAAAAAAAAAATTTATATCAAAACAATTACTTGCGCGTGTTTTGTATTTTGTTATTGTTTTTTGTTGTTGTTTTTTTTTTTGTTTGTTTGACAGACAAAAATAGAGATTTTTCCAAAAAGATATTCACGATTGAGTGTTACGATGATGAATGAAGCAACAGGGGAAGAAAAAGATCCCAGTTTATGATGTTAAAATAACCTTCGACAAGGTTAATTTAATGGAATTTTGTACGACAACAACAAACCAAAATGATTAGAAAATACATAAATTTAAAGAAGAAGAAATTTATCATCATTATTATGATTGGATTTCCATTTAATATCTTCACGTTCGAAATTCTTTTTTTTTAATTATAATTATAACTTCAATCAACTATTTCTAATTATTTATGGTTGGATAGCATTTTATTGTCTTATTATAGTATTCTAGTGGCTTTTTCGTTTATTAGTGATTAATGATTATTTTTTTATAGCCGTCAATATTTTTCCAAAGAAATAGTTCACAGTGAATGACTCTTCTCTTATCACAAAGTGTCTATTGATTACAATCAATTTCTAATGATTAAAGTTTTTAATAGAAAAAGAAAATAATATATTGCATTAGAAATGATTAGTTTGACCTTTAAATAAAGTCAAAGTCGAAATAAGTAAAGACTCAAACGAAAGCAACAAATTATTTTAACAAATATTTCCTGAATGTGCTTTTAAGCGCATGCGCCTCCTGTGAAAGTGAAAGGATATAATGGTTTTGTATGGGACGCTTTTTTTTCTGCAAGGTTATTTAAAGGTCAATAAACTTGTGACAATATTTTAATTATCTGATTTGACAGATAATTAGTTTTATCCTTCCGCTGAACGAATATGGTTGTGTATATGCTTAGACAGCGCTGGGAAATATTGCGACATTACTTTGAAAGTCATGGTAATGTTGCAAAATGTGTGCGAAAATTGCATACGGATTTTGGAAGAAGAGAAGCACCGTCAGCTCCGTATGTTCGTTATCTTGTGAAAGAAACTTGCATCCTCATCGTTAAACCAAAGCGTGAAAAGCCAAAAACAGTGCGTACTTTCGAGAATATTGCTGGTGTGGCAGAAAGTGTGCTTGAAATGCCATCATCATCAATTCACCGTCGTTCTCAACAATTGAACATTTCAGAGACATCATTGAGACAAATTTTGCATCAACACCTTGGTATGACGCCATACAACGTCCCATTGGTTTAGGAGTTGAAGCCAAGTGACCATCCAATGCATTTTCGCTTCGCTAAGTGGGCCTGCCATCGACTTACAGCAGCTGCTGAGTTTACAAAAAAAATCATCTTTTCAGATGAAGCTCATTTTGATCTTGGCGGGCATGTAAACAAGCAAAATTGTCGCATTTGGGGCACAGAAAACCCGCACGCATGCATACATTGAAAGGCGATGCACCCAAAACGAGTCACTGTTTGATGCGGATTTTGGTCCACAGGCATAATTGACCCATTTACAAATTTTTGTTCACAAAAATTAAAGAGGAGGATATTAAAAACATTTGGTTTTTTAACAGGACGGCGCCACACACCCAAAGCTACACTCGATGTTTTACGCCCTAGTTTTGAAGATCACATTATCAGCCGCAGAGCTGATGTCGTTTGGCTACCTCGGAGCTGCCTCCCCCCGGGGGCACATGATAGTCTTTTTGGAACCTACTATTCCATTTAGACTGGTGTCTTGCGGGATAAAAGGGAGCCCAGGCCCCTTAAAGGCTTGTAGGTGTCACCTGGACAATCCACATATTTCCACGGGAATCAGTTGCCCCAGAGTTCACTATTTGTCTCTTGAGACAATTAGCTGTTCTCTGACTGGTTATTGAGGTTGGCTCCTATATGGGAGTATCGTGGTGGTTGTGGTTTCGGACCCTCGTGAGAGTCTGTGGGTCGGATCATTCAAATTAACACAATGAATGGTTCAGGTTCAGTGAGCATGAATGCTGTCTTGATAAAAAAGAGCTTCATGCGTTCTGGAACAGGAGTTGGAAAGTCTCCAACTCTTTAGCAAGGAGTGAAGGCTGCGGCCTACTTCGGGCTTTCGAAATTGCTACCAGGAGTGACCGGAGGATATACGTATTCGATGGCCTCCTATGGCGTGGGTGATGTCCAATCAACCAAGTGCTTTGACCACCATCTGATTATGACTATATGGTCGGTGCAGATGTAAATCAAATCACGCACCTCGGAGCTGCCATTTGACACCGTTGGACTATTATTTGTGGGGTGCCGTCAAAGATATGTGTTACGCCGACAAGCCAGAAACAATTGACGCTTTAAAGGACAATATTCGTGAAGCCATTGGTGAAATACAGCTACACACAATCGATAATGTGCTTAAAAATTGGACCGATCTTGTAGGCTACTGCACGGCCAGCCGAGGCAGCCATTTGAAATATAAAAAACATTTTAAGAAAATATTCAGTACTTTTGCTTGCAGTATTTAAAACAAAAAGTTGTTTGGCGAACCCTTTAGAATAGAAAAGAAATTGCATCTCTCATTACCAAAATGTACAGGTGCCTCTGTAAGCTAGCTTACAAGACTTCGACGTTGTGGGTTTGATTCCCAACAAAGACCTACAAATAAAAATTTACTCTCCGTGGGGCTGCTCAGTGATGAAGGCATAGTCACTGGTCACTGTGCTATCTTAAACGACAGTTAATTTCCGTAACTATCCTTCTACTTTCACCACCTCTCTCATCTCTTCTCTAAAGAATGTAGCACGGTATCGCAAGTGCGGTCGGTAGGCTTTAGCAAAGCAATATGGTATCTGAAAATCAAAAATTTTCCCGATGCGCGAAAAAGAAAGACATTAAGAGCCATCAGAAAATGAAAATGCCGAAAATGAAAAAGCGTCTGTATCAATGGTTTGTTAAGCAGAGAGAAAGGAATTAGCGCTCTACCAAAAAGGCTAAAGATATTCATCTAAAATTAAAAGGAAAGGAATGTTCTTTTAACGCAAGTGATGGATGGTTGCAAGGTTTTAAAAAAAAGAAAGATTTGGACTTCGCCTGCTTAAAATAACTGGAGAAGAGCTATCTTCGATGTCTGTGCTTGTCGAACCCTTTTAAAATCAAACTAAAACAAAAAATTGAAAAAGAAATGGGTCTATGCCGCCATCAATTCTACACTACTGATAAATCTGGCTTAATCTGGAAAATTTTGCCAGCAAAGTCTTACGTATCAAGTGCCGAAAGGACTGCTCAGGGCGTAAAGACAGAAAAACAACGCGTTACTTTCCGGAAATCATAAGCTTAAATTGTTGGTGATTGGGAGGACAAAAAAATCTACGGGTTTTCAAAATTTGTAACTTCACAACTGAGTACAAGAGTTCCAAGATCTCATCGACAACATCAGCTATTTTCTACGATTGGTTTCACAAATCCTTTCTGCCACAGGTTAATATCTGTATTCTGCTGCAGAATAAATATCGCTTTTAATAGGCAGGAGATTTTCTTTTAAAAAAAGAACTTGCCAGTTAAAGCGCTCCTTCTGATAGACCATGCTCTCCATCTCCTCCAAGTGAATTCGAGCTTCAAACAGAAGATGGAAACACAGTTGCAATGTTCTTTTCCTCCCACTTATCCAATTAATGGATCGAAACGCAATTAAAATAACGAAGCTGTATTATAGAAACAGTCTTCTAGCCATGTTAGCAGTGAAAACATCAGATCTAGTAGATTCGATGAAAGCTGTTACATTAAGGGATTCTATTATGCTTTTAGAAGCCTCATGGAATAAAATTAGCACAAATGCAATGGCAAAATGCGGGCAAGCTGTTTTGTGTTTCACGGAAAATCAGACAGATCCGGAGGAAGATATTCCGTTAAGCATATTGAAAGAGAAAATAAACGTGGAACTGCAACAACAAATGGAGCTCGCAGCTGATCTGCTTTATAAAATAAACCCTCAGGTTTGTTGCTTTTTAAAATTATTTTAACCACACGACCCGTAACTTTATACATTTTTTCAAGGATGACTACACAGTACCATCCATTCAGAAGTGGGATGAAGATGTTCTACTGAATAATGTTTCCAATTCGTGTGAAGTTGAAGAGTTAGAAGTGACCGATGATGATGACAACGATTTAAATACGAGTACAAATGTACAGACAATAAAACCAAACGAAGCTGTCGAAATATTCAAACGGGCTTTGGATTGAGCTCAATTACGAGAATGTTGAGCAAAATGACCAAAATGTATTAAGACGTTTAGGAGAGAAAGCTCTTCTCCAAGTATTGGAAGGGAAAAAAACAAAAGAAAAAATAACAGATTTGTTCTCTCTTTTAAAAATGTAACATCAACAATTTGTTAAACGTCAACAGCGTTTACAGCGCACTGTATATACTTGAGGGATTAAAGGATGTATGAATCGATGACAACTGTTAGCCAGCAAGTTATGTTATCCTATTCATGTGTTAATTTAATCTAAACTGGCAACGTTCTTTTTATAATTAATCGTTAATTTTACTTCTAATGGGTGGGTAAATTTGAGGTTAGGAAGTGAATTGTCTTAAAACACACACACACACACTTTTTCTTTGACAACGTCAATTTTACTGCCACCACTGTAAAGTAAAAGGATAGGAATGAACAATGGAATATAGAGCCGGTTAAATGCCCCCTATAACATGTCGACAGACATCCGTTCTTTTCACAAAATATTGTAGCACATTTTGCCACAAAGCTTCGCTTTCAAAGCGTTAATTATTTGCGGGTTGTTCACAAAAGCCCGGTCTTTCAAATGACCTTAGAGAAAATCATCCAGTGGGCATTAAATCACAAGAAAAAAGCGGCCAATTGACATCCGCAAAATGACAAACTATGCAAGCGGGGAAATTTCTTATCCAATAACTGTGGCGCCATCTAGCTGAAATCAAAGGTCACTGGCTAATCCTCCCCGGGGGCACATTATAAGTCTTTATGGATCACACAACCATCTAGACTTGTGTCTTGCGGGGGTAAAAGGGAGTCCAGTTTCCTTTGGCTAGTAGGAGCCAACTGGAAAATCCACTATATTTCCACGGGTATCAGTAAAGCCCCAGAGTTCCGCTATTTGTCTCTTTAGGCCTTTAGCTGTTCTCTGACTGATTACTGAGGTAGGCCTTTAGGGAGTATAGTGGCGGCTGTGTGTTTCGAGGCCCTCGTTTGAATTTGTGGGTCGGATCATTCACAATGAACACAATAAATGGTCCAGGTCCAGTGAGTATGAATGCCGACGTGTTCTTAATTATATTAAGCTTCATGCGTTCCGGACCAGGCGTTGGATAGTCTCCAACTCTTCAGCAAGGAGTGAGGGCTGCGGCATACTCTGGGCTTTTAAAGTTGCAAATAGAAGTGACCGGAGGATATACGTATCCGAAGGCATTCTAGGGCCAGGATGACGCTACATTTCATCCACAGTGGTAATGATCCACCATTAGGGCTCACGGCCAGGTGCAGATGTAAATCTTATCACGTCACCGGCTAATGTTGACAACCTATTGAGGCCACACAAAATTTATTCACTCACGGTGACCATGTTTCCTCGTTCATTTTCGAAAAAATGCCACCTGCCCACAAATCGTACCATACGTTTACTTTTTTTTGGATGTTTACGGGCTGTTTGCGGATTTTGTGATCCGCATATATGACTATTTTGTTTATATACCTAACCGCCTAATTGAAAATGAGCCTCCTCGGCTATATGTGCATCACTACGAGCCTCGAATTTAGCAATTAAATTACTCAAATTGATCTCAAAAGAAGCAGGAAAAGCTTGTCGAAGTGATACAGTGAAATTGTCACCGTAATTTTTCACAATTAAAATTCTTTGCTCAAGAGTGTTACGTTCCATGCCTAAAACTTCCCAAGTTAAATACTAAATAAAAGTCAGAGGATGACAGCTCAATTTAATTATATTAGCGACAATGTGCCTTCTAACCTCAAATTTCGCCAGATGAAATATAAATCGTGTGCCAATGTCCTTGAGGGGCATAGCAAGCTGGGCCCTGAGCTAATTCTTTGCTGGAGACTGTTGAGAAGACAACATCACATCGAATAGGAAAAAAGTCACACCTTACCGCCTTTTGGGTTTAAACCCCAGCGACCAAATTACTATGCAAATTACTATTCGAATTCGGCGGCTGTGTTTTAAACCTAAATGGCGGTAAGGTGTGAGTATAAGAAATTTTATTTGGGACAGTTTCATATAGTTTTTGGGAAATTTCGACATTGTTGTCAGATTATGATTAAGGAATTTATACTTTTAAAGGGGATTAAAAATTTCTTTTGGGAATGAGGAATTTTATTTAGAAAAGTTTTAAATATTTTAAGAGAAATATCAACTGTGTTATCGATTGTGGGATAAAAAATTTCGTTTTTAAAATTTTGTGGGAAATTTCGAAAACATTGCCAGATTAGGATATTTATGCCTTAAATAGGGATAAAAAATCTCTTTAGGAAATGGAAAATTTCATTTGGAAATTTTTAAATTTCTTTGAGCAAATTTTGACAGTGCTGTCAAACTAAGAGACTTATCCTCCAAATGGGTTTGCGGACATCATTTAATAAAGTAATAAATATTTTGCGGCAAATTTCGATAAAATGGTGATTAAAAAAACTCATTTGAGAATAAGGAATTTCATTCGGAACAGTTTTCAATTGTTTTGAGTAAATTTTAAGACCGTTGTCGGATTAAGAGATTTATCCTCTAAATGGGAATCAAAAATCTCTTTTGGGCGGGAGCCAAATTTGGAAGCCACATTTCGATAACGTTGTTATGGATTTATGTAATGGAAATCTAAAATTTTGCGAACAAAGGATTTTATTTGGGAAAGTTTTTTATATTTTGCTGGAAATTTCGACAGCGTTTCCACATTAAGGCTTTTATACCTTAAACGGGAATCAAAAATCTTGTTTGGGAGTAAGAGATTTTATTAGCAAAATTTTTTAATATTTTGGGGGAAATATGGCAATGTTGCCAGATTAATGCATTTATCACTTAAATGGAAATTAAAAATTTCGTTTGGGAATAGAGGATTTTATTTGGAAGAGTTTTTTATATTTTGCTGGAAACTTTGTCAACGTTCTTATATCAGGGCTTTTATCCCTTAAATGGGTATCAAAAATCTTGTTTGGGAGGTATGAGATTTCATTAGCAACATTTTTGAATATTATGGGGGAAATATGGCAATGTTGCCAGATTAGGGAATTTATCCATTAAAAATCTCTTTTGGGAATGAAGACTTCATTTAGAAAAGTTATAAATATTTTGTTGGAAATTACGATGGCTTTGCCAGATTAATGGATCTATCCTTTAAATAGGGATAAAAAGTCTCTTTTGGAAATGGGAAATTTCATTCGGAAAGTTTTAAATTTTTTTGGGCAAATTTCGACAGTGATTTATCTCCCAAATGGGAATCAAAAATCTCTTTTGGAAATGGGTATTTAATTTTGAAAAGTTATAAATATTTAGAGCCAAATTTCGACAGCATTGTTAGAATAATGGATTTATCCCTTAAACGTAGATCAAAAATTTCGTTTGGGAACAGAGGATTTTATTTGGAAAAGTTTTATATATTTTACGAGAAATTTCGCCAGCGTTTGATCCCCATTCAAGGAAAGAAATAGGAGTTTTCATTTGGGAATGTTTTAAGCATTTTGGGTGAAATTATGGCAGTGTTGCCAGATTAGGTATTTTATCCATTAAATGGGGATCAAAAATCTCTTTTGCGAATAGAGGCTTCATTTAGAAAAGTTGTAAATATTTTTGGTGGAAAGTACGATGGCTTTGCCAGATAAATAGATTTATCCTTTAAATAGGGATCAAAAATCTCTTTTGAGAATAGAGGATTTTATTTGAAAAATTTTTAAATATTTTGAGAAGAAATATCGACTGTGTTATCAGATTGTGGGATTTATCCCTTAAATAGGGATCAAAAATTTCGTATTTAAAATTTTGTGATAAATTTCGATATCGTTGCCTAGGAATAAAAAATCTTTGTTGGAATAGGGGGAAAGTTTTAAATTTTTTTTTGTGGGCAAATTTCGACAGCCTTGTCAGACTTAACGATATGTCTCTTAAATGGAGAAAAACAAAATCGCTTTTGGGAATGTGGACTTCTTTTAGAAAAGTTATACATTTTTTGGCGAAATCACGATGGTGCTTTGCCAGATTAATGGATTTATTATTTAAATGGGGATTAAAATTCGCATTTGGGAATAGGGGATTTTACTTGGAAAAGTTTTAAATACTACGCGCTACCCTTTACATGTTAATTTTTAAAAACCGCTAATTCAAGACGATATGAGCGTCTCACACAGCAGTGACTGTATTATTGCCAAAATAAATCTATCCTTTGGTAATAAACTGAAAAAACAGTTAACTAGGGAACAAAAATTAGAATTACGAGGAGAAAATAAACGGAATGTGGTACTGTTTTGATTTCACAATAAAATTTTTTTTTGATTATTCGATAAAATGGTAATTATAAGTTAAAATATGATAAAGAGGATTTTAAGAAATAAAATAAACTGGTCGGGGGGAATTTTTAGGGATACGAATTCCAATTAAAGAAATTCAACAAAAAAAAATATCGGAAAGCCCTGAAGTCAGGCCCTGGAAGTTAAGTTTTCATTTGGAAGAAAGTTTTAGGCATTTTGGGTGAAATTAGGTATTTTATCCATTAAATGGGGATCAAAAATCTCTTTTGCGAATGGAGACTTCATTTCGGAAAGTAATAAATATTTTGGGGGAAATTACGATGGCTATACTTTCAACTTTCATGATTTTATGGGAGAAGAAACCAATTTTCGTTAAGTTCCTTGTTTTGTGTAAAGGGAAAAATACTTAATAACACTCCCATATTGCTGTTATCATGGGAAGGTGACCTTCATTTCACTGCTTTAGATAAAAAATAAATTTGTAATTAATAATTAATTTGTTTTATCGTGAAATAGATAACTTTTATTTTAATATATTTTTAGATAACAAAAATTTCTTTTCTTTTGCAAAATATTTGTGCACATTTTGCATGTACACTTTTTATGGTGGTGGGAAAATAAAAAAAAAAATCCAAATTTGCGTTCTTTTATATGCAGAAGGAAAAACGCTGTAACTCGTTATTTTAAAATTAAATACAATTTTATTATTTTCTGTTTTTTTTTTAATTTTTTTAATCGACCTTTTTATATCTTAAATAAATATCTGTTATTCTTTTTAACGGTCTTTTTTTATTAATTTAAAAGAATAGCAGATATTTATTTATTATTTTCTGTTTCATTTCAAACTTTAATAAACTTTAACACAATAGCCTTTTTAATTTAATTTTATTTGTTGGCCTAGAAGAAACTGACACAAATAGTTTTGTTATTTTTAATAACCCAAAAAAAAGCACCATATTTTTTTAACTTTTTATAAAATACTAAAATGACGACACTTTTAAAATAATTTTTTAATTAATAAATTAAATAAAAGCTTTTCAAATATTTAATTGTTTTTATATTTTTTTTTATTTGCTTTCATGTCTAATGAAATACTTTAAAAATTGTTTCACTCACTATAGATTTCCAAATATATAAATTCCGCTTCGTTTAAAATTCAAAGGAAAAAAGACGTTTTCTCTATTAGACGTTTGGCAACGTACTGACTGTTTGCACTTTAGTTAAATTCAAATGAAACTTTGAGTTAAAATACTATTTTATTGTTTATACTGCACATGCATATATACATATATGAGTGTATGTGTTTGTGTGTGCATATATTTCTTTTATTAAATTTACTGCCTTTCTGGAGTAAGTTTCGTTTTTTGTTTGTGGTTTTATTTGCTCTTAGTCACAGTTCTTTTGTTAGTTTGATATTAAATTTATGCCGGCTTTGCCGTTATTTATATACAACAAAAATTCCCTAAAATTAAAGCCAAAAAACAGCAACAACATTTGTACTCTTTTACAACTTAAGCTGCTACTGCGCAAGTCGCTGCTAACGTCGCTGTTTATTATGATGACGAAATTTATTTAGAAATGAATGAAAATCATGTTTGTTGTTAAAATTTTCTTGCTTTTTGCCTGAAACGACTGTTTAATGTAAGGAGTGACTAATAATTATTACTACAGGCTGCAATTAACAATTCTATTGTAAAAATTTTACTGAAAAAGCACTAAATACAGATGTTTGCACACATTTTTAATTTTCTTTTTTTGTTTTACATCTGCACCTGGCCGTGGGCCTTAATCAGATCAGGTGGTCAAACCATTGGGAATGAAAAGCAATGTCATTCACGCTCTAGGTTGCCGAGGACTAATTCTAGCAACAGGTCTTTCCTAGTTGCAATTTCAGCAGTTCCAAAGCAGGTTTGCAAACCACTACTCCATGCTGAAGAGCTGGAGACTATCCAACTCCTGGTCCAGAACACATGACTAGCATGCTCACTGGATCCGGATCATTCACCCGTTGGTATTATTAAAGGCGAGATTATCCTGGCCCACTTAAATCAGTTCATGCTGGGGCCGCGAAATCACAACCACCACGTTACCACCAAAGCGCCAACCTCAATTATTAGGCAAAAAAAACAGCTAAAAGGCTAAACAGACAATTAGCGGAACTCTGGGGCTTACTGATTCCCGTGGAAATAACGTGGAACTTCCAGTTGACTCCCTGCTTGCCTTCAGGGGACTGGGCTCGCTTATACCCCCAGTAGCACAGGTCTAGATGATCAAGTAATCCATAAAGACCGATAAATGTGCCTCCGGGGGGGGGAATCTTTTTTGTAATACGAGGGTATGTTAATATTTTTTTTTAACTAATTCCTGCGACCGCCGGGAAAGTATACTACTTTCTTTTGCCGCCATTTTGACAAACAGTTCATATCTGGTAGTCGTGAAAAGGGAAAAATATTCGCTAAACCAACGTGTTTTAATCGTTAAAACATTTTATCCAAATCAATCATCAATTACTGTGACAATGAGAAATTTATGTGAAATTATTGGTGAGACAACAACATGCCAGCAAAACGCAAGATTTATCTTGTAGTAAATGATTTCGAAGAAAGAGGGATTGCAGGTGAAAAGTACAAGCATGTGATCCATGCAAGATCGGCTGAAAACATTACTGCTGCTCAAGAAAGTGTTCAAAAAAGTCCATCAACCTCAATTCGACGCCGTGTTTGGTTTTCTAAGAATAACTTTGGCCACAATTTTTAACAAGGTTTTGCAGAGCTGACACAAGAGCTTCTGCCTCTTCTTGGGTGATAGGCCCAAGCATGGACCACAAAGTATTGAACGCCTGAAAGCATTACTGCTGCCCAAGAAAATGTTCAAAACAATCTTTCAACCTCAATTCGACGCTGTGCTCCGGAGCTTGGTCTTCAAAGAACATCTTTGGCCGCAATTTTACATAAGGATTTGCATTTGTTTCCACATAAGATTCAGTTAACACAAGAGCTTCTTCCACAAGATCATTTATGCCGCCGTACATATGCCATTAAAATGTTATAGCTTCCCCATGGCAATACCGATTTTCAAGAAAAAAATCATAATGAGTGACGAGGCTTATTTTCATTTGAATGGATGTGAGAATAAACAGAAAAACAGAAACCCTTAAATTATTCAACAGTCAATTTTGCATGCATTGAAAGTGATCAGGAGGAATCATTGGGCCTTAATTCTATGAAAATAAAAACAGCATAACGGTAACTGTGAATGGGGCGCGATATCGTGATATGATTCAAAGCTTTTGGAATGGAATTATAGTGCGAGACCTCTTTCCATAACAAGTTATTTCAAGAAATGGTGATGTTGATTGGTCTCCACCTGGTTTAACTGCTCTGGACTTCTTTTTTGTGGCAGTAACTGCAAAGCAAAGTTTATACAAGCAAGCCAGAAAAGCTTGAGTAACTCATGCGTGATGTGATTTACGTCGGTACCTAGCGTGTGTATGTCATAACTTGATGGTGGTCAAACCACTTAGGCAATATGATGCGTACGTCGCGAGCTAGGAAACCGAAAATAAATTTCCAGCAACAGATTATTTCTAGTTGCAATTTCGGAGGTTTTGAAGTAGGGTTGCCAACCACCACTCCTTGCTGAAGAGCTGATGACTATCCAACTCCTGGTCCAGAACACATGACAAGCATGTTCACTGGATTCGGATCATTTACCCATTGTTCTTAGTAAAGGTGAGATGATCCTGTCCCCTTAATCAAATTCATAAGGGCCGTGAAACCACAACCACCATGATACTGCCGTAGAGCCTACCTCAATAATCAGTCAGAGAACAGCTAAAAGGCTAAAAAGACAAATAGCTGAACTCTGAAGAATATTGATTCCCATTGAAATAACATGGAGCTTCCAGTTGACTTCTTGCCAGCCTTCAGGGGACTGGACTCCCTTATTCTCCCATTGACACATGTCTAGTTGGTTGAGTTATCTATAAAGACAGATAAATGTAACCCTGGGAAGGAGGGTTGAGCAACTCATATAAAATATTCGCGATGGAATTAATGGAATGAAATACCGCGTGAAATGTATGAGAATTTAATGAAATATTTGGTTAAAAGGGATCGCATTTATGAGGCTAACAGAAGCGGTCACTTATCTAATATTATGTTTCGTACATAATTGCCGACATTAAATAAAACATTTATCAATTTAAAATCCATTCTTTTTCATTTAATCAAAAATTATAAACAAAAACAAAGTAATATACCTTCCCAGCGTACACCCCGTATTTTGCTTTAAGCTCTTCATCTTCACGCTTATAAAGATTAGCTAGTTTAGAAATTAAAGCCGACCGTTCATTATTAACGTCGCATATTTGGACATCGATTGTTTGAAAAACTTAACGAGAGCAAGACATTTTTTAGCAAAGTCATCCTTAGTGATGAGGCTTACTTTCAAAATTATAGCAAATGGGGCTCAAAAAATTCACACACAGTCTTCAAAAAAGTAAAAAAGCCAAAGAAAGTGATCGTATAATGCGGTTTTGTATGAGCCAGCACCAGCGGCCCATATTTTTGATAACCAATATTTTGCGGCCACAATTGGCTAATGTTGTCATCAAAGACCTCTCTTTTCAGCAAGATGGCATTACAAGTTGTTGTAAAACCGAAATAATTCAGTTATTGCAAGTGAAATTTCCCAATCACATAATTCTCGATTTGGCAACGTCAATTGACTGCATTCCTCTTTCGTTTTAACGCTACGGGAGTATTTTCTCTGAGGCCATTTGAAATACCGGGTTTGCGTTAATAAAACTCACAAACAACTGGTGGTTTAAAGCATAAAATTAGGTTTTGCGCATTGATAAGATAAGTGAAGCTTTGATGTAAAATATGCTTCAAAATTTTGTGAAAAGAACGTTTAGTCCGTCTGAGGTGGAGATTTGCCCGATATCATATCATCATTATTAATTTCCATATTTCTTGTTTATATTAGTATCAATAAAACTTAAGTTGTCAAAAAAAATTGTGTGTTTTAAGACAATTTACTTTCTAACCTCAAATTTATCCAGCCTTTATAATCTATAGTTTTAAAAATTAAGCCGCCACAGCAACCGGACTATCGCAGTAAAGGTTAATTGCAACAAACGACCGTGTACTGTGCAAACATTGTTTTTATTTATTTTTTTTTTTTTAAGAAAAAGAAATGTTGAGAGTAGTCCGTATTGTACGTGTTTTTTGTTTTTTGTAGGAAAAATTAACAGCCACTCTGTACACTAAAGTACTCAGTGAGTTAACGCACGTTTTTGGATATGTGCTGCTGCTGTTTTTACTTTGTATTTTTGTGTTTGGAATCATTATTCCTCTTCCAAGGTGACCTTTATTTAATATTGTGTGCGTGTTTGATTCGTTTAGAGAAATTGTTGCTTGTGTTTTGAAGAGACACAAAAAATCTTCATTTTTTTAGTCTAAAGCAAAATAAAAGCAACACAATAAAAAACATTGTCTCCTGGATATTGTGTTTTAAGCATTTTATTTGAATATTTAGAAATTCATCAAAAAGAAGAATTGGATTTTGGTAATAAATGTAAGAAATTTTGAAATTCGCATTTCGCCTCTGTGGGCATTTTAAACAAAAAATAGAAATTGAAATTTTGCATTAAATAGCGTTTGTGTTAAATAGCCAGACCGTTCTATCTTTAATTACATGAAAGTCATTTTAATGTCGTCATTGTATTAATTTGTATTAATTTTTAATAATTTAATAAAAAGTAAATAAATAAAATTTTTATGTAAAAAATGACGAAAAGATGCAAAAGCAAATTTTAAAGTTTTCATTAATTTTTTTTTATATTAAAAAAAAATATTTTTAAAAATATTTATAAATGATCACAAAATGTAAAAACACAATATTTAAATAACTACAGTGGTTTCAAAGTTTTAATAAACTGTAACATCCTAATAGCTTATGTACGGCGGTGTAGTTGGTCTTCTGGAAGAAGCTCTTGCGTCAACTGAATCTTATATGGAAACAAATGCAAACCGTTTTGCAAAACTGTAGCCAAAGCTCCTGAGCACGGTGTCAAATTATTTTATTTCTTGAATAGCAGTAATGTTTTCAGTCGATCTTGCAGTACGTTGTGGTCCATGCTTGGAGGCTATCACCTACAGACCCTTCGAAATCATTCACTACACGATAAATAGTTCGTTTTGTTGGCACGTTGTTTCTACCAAAAATTTCACGTTATTTTCTCATCGCCACAGTAATCGTTGATTGATTTTGATAAAATGTTTTTACGACTAAAACACGTTGGTTTATCGAATATTTTTTTTATGGTAAATTTGCCACGTGTCTTCCTCACGACTGTCAGGGCGGTAAAACAAAGTAGTATATTTTCCCGGCGGACACCCTGTACATTCTTAGTTGGGTCTATACTTGAATATGGCTCATTGGTATGGGATCCAATAAATACAATTTATTGCGACCATATTGAATCTATTTTCCCCCCGGGGGCACATAAATATAGTCTTTATAGAATTCCACTATCTAGACACAGTGCAACTGGGGAAAAAGGGAGCCCACTCCCCTGAAGACAGGCAGGGAGTCAACTGGAAGCTCCACTTTATTTCCACGGGGATCACTGAGCGCGCAGAGTTCATTATTTGTCTCTTTAGACATTTAATAGTTCTCTGGCTGGTTATTGAGGTTGGCCCCTATATGGGAGTATCGTGGTGGTTGTGGGTTCGTGGCCCCATATCAGGTTTGTTGTTTAATATGGCGGCTAGAATCATCTCACTATTAATAACACCCTAGGTGAATGATCCAGTCCATGTGTTCTGGACAGGATTCCCCCCGGGGGCACATTTATCGGTTCTTATAGAATACTCACTATCTGGACCTGTGCAACTGGGGGAAAAAGGGAGCCCAGTCCCCTGAAGGCAGACAGGGAGTCAACTGGAAACTCCACTTTATTTCCACGGGGATCAGTGGCCTGCAGAGTTCATTATTTGTCTCTTTAGACATTTAATAGTTCTCTGGCTGATCATTGAGGTTGGCCTCTATATGGGAGCATCGTGGTGGTTGTGGTTTCGGGCCCCATATCCAATGGTTTTCTATGGTGGCCAGGATCATCTCACTGATAATGACACGCAAAGTGAATGATCCAGTCCAGTGAGCATGCTTGACATGTGTTCTGGACAGGAGTTGGAAAGTCTCCAACTCTTTAGCAAGGTGTGATGATTTGCAGACCTGTACTGAAATCATTGAAGTTGCAACTAGGTGGTTCTGTTGCATAGAATTATGGCTTCGGCTATCTAGGACGCATGTATGACGTTTCAAATTATACAATTGTGGTTTGTCCACCATCTGATTAAGGCTATATAGCCAGGTGCGGATGTAAAACGAATCACACTATATTGAATCCATTTAAAAACAGTTTCTTCTATTCTGCCTGCGAAGCTGAAAATGGAATCCAACATTAAATTTAGCTTTTTATCATCAAAGATTAGCGTTTATTAAATTGTCTTCTCTTAAAAGTCGAAGAACTATCTATTATTGAATTCATTCTAACTATGCAGTATATCATTTAATGTTCCACACCAACCGACACGTTACTTTCATCCTTTGGCAACTGGTTTCCGTATGAATTACGCCTATACTGATTCGCTGACAAGGCCCATGGGCCAACTTTATTGAATTATATGAATTTATTATTTATTCTTTATGTTTAAAACATTATTACTTGAATTATTGTCATTTTTCTACATTAAATAATGAAATTCTTTTCCCACAATTTGTGTTATAAACTTAAATAAATAAATAAAACACGTTTTGCTTTTGTTTACGGTATTTTGATACTAAAAAAAAGTGTAAAATGATTAAAGGGAAATTTATTTTTATTGTAATTTCTGCCTAAAAGTATACTTCTATTTTTGTTAACATCTATTTTTAATTTAAAAGGTTCTCTGTAAATATGAAAACAAAACCAAATATTCACAATAACCCGGCAACAATTGTGAATACTTATTAATAATTTTTTTATTTATTAAACAATTAAATATTTCTGGCAGCACTGTAGCTAAACAGGGAGGGCAGGCTACATTAAATCCTAAGGTATGTGCAGTTCACTTAAAAAATAAACAACTGTGATTTGTATTGCGACTTGTAATACGAGTATATATAATTTAAAAATTAAATTTAAATATAAAAATATGAAAAATTCTTCAAACGGCTAAACGAAATA
Source organism: Trichopoda pennipes (assembly GCA_030448955.1). NCBI lineage: Eukaryota > Metazoa > Arthropoda > Insecta > Diptera > Tachinidae > Trichopoda > Trichopoda pennipes. The sequence continues at coordinate 3,193,645 of JASKUP010000021.1, read as the reverse complement.
GAAACATAACCCCAACTTATTTAAGGCAATTAATATTTTTTTAACAAAAAGAGAAATATTTTAATATTAATTGCATTTGTTAAAAAAATTTCATGTTTATAAAAATATTTAAAATTTTTTGACTTTTAAAATGAAACAATAAAAACAAAAATAATCTATTGAAGAGATATTAACAAAAAAAAATTAATTCATTTATTCATTTCAGACCAGTACTCAGGGGAGAAACCCTAAACTTGCAATGCATTGTGCCAGAACTAGGAAGTCAGGTTATGGGAAGAGGGCGTAGTATTTGTGGACATTCAATTTTAACTTTCCTACCTTGAAAGTGACAGGAAAGAGCTCTGCAGGGAGTTTATTCCACATACCAACGAACTCTCCCTTTAATGCGTAGTACAATTCAGTGGTCAATCAACCACAAATGGATGTGCAATCAACGAAAATCGTGCAAGTAACGGGAACAAGTGCCTTAATTTCGTTAAAGCACTTACCATTGTAGTGACGATAAATTAGTGAAATATATCCCTACTAACCCCAATGAACCTCTTGCCCCTCTCCTGCACGCGGTCAAGCAACTTCAAAATATACTTTGGAGCGCCGGCCCAACCATGAGACATGTGTTCCATCTTTGGACGTATGTAGGTGGTATAAATAGTACCGAGGTCGGATGGAGCGCAATATCTCTTATACCGTTTTAGAAAACCGAGGTTTCTTTGGAAACCTAAAAAGTGTAAAAGTAATCGTTCAATATTATATTCTTCTGGTGTAGATCGTCGTCTAAAAACATTGCAAATGAAATGAGAGGTCAAAAAGCAAAAATTTGGCGGATAGTTCGCAAAACTCAAACTAAGCGCAACAAAGTACACAATTAAGGTTGAAAAGCATTTGCTGTAGATCTGAAACTGTTCGAAGAGTTTTGCGTTAAGCAAATTTTCAGGGGGAGCACTGCCCCAAAAGCAGCCATTAATAAATAGAAAACACAGAATTAAGTTTTCCCGTCTACACTTAAACAAAGCCATTTCATTTTAGTCGTCAGTTATTTTGGCGAATGAAGGCAAATGTAATCTATTCTAATCAGAAGGAAAGTCTAATGTTTGGACAAGGTTCAACCCTGCCCTTAATCCAAGTAATTTGCATTCTACCGTTTAAAATAGCGGAGACAATGTAGTAGTTTGGGGCTGCATGTCATATATAGGAGTCGAAAAATAAGCATTTATTAGCAGGTAAACATATTTGTGGATCTGCTCAAAGATTTGTCACAAAATGTGTAAAATCTTTGGATTTTTTTAGATTGTACCAAGATAATGATCCTAAACATGCATTTGATATTGTAAAAACTAGACTTATATAAAACTGCCCTCATGCAGAACAGACAGCTGTCCAGATTCCAAATAATTTTTTAAATTAATTTCCGCAGAAGACTTTCTCCAATATTTGTGGCCGTATATCGGCCACCCAAGTGTGTGGCGTTATTTAGAAAATAAAAAATAAATAAAATTAATTAAATTGGGTAGCATCTTCAGCAACAATCAAAATATATAAAAAAATTTTTTTTCAATTTTTGTTTTACATTTTTGCTTATGTAAAGATGCCACCCAATGATGTGGCGTAATAAGGAAAACTAAAAAAAAACAAAATAAAATTTATTTAATCAAGTCACCACTTCAGAAAAAAAAGAAAAAGGTAGAAACTTTTTGTTTTACATTTTTCTTTTCCTTAAGCTGCCACCAAATAGTGTGGTGAGGTATTTAAAATAAAAATGAAATTCATTTAATTGGGTGGCTTAATTAGGAAGACGATAAATGTAAAACAACAATTTTTTAAATCAAACAATAAATGAAAATTTTTTATTTTACGTTTTTTCTTTCCTAAAGACGCCACCTAATTGTGTGGCTTAATAGGGAAAACCAATATGATTTTTTTTTAATTGGGTGGCATCTTCAGTTGTTTTTTTTTTAAGTCAATCAATAAATAAAAAATTTTAATTTTTTTTCAAGATGCCGCCACCCAATGGTGTGGCTTAATATGGAAAATAAAAATCAAATTTATTTAATTCTGTGACACCTCTTTATTAAGTAAAAAATTGAGAAATTTTAAGCCTAGAATATTACCCTCTTCAGCAAAGTATTTAAATTGTGAAAAATTACTATCAAAATGGTGAAAATTTCAGGGTATCGCTTCGTAACATTCGAGGCTATTTCTAAGACGGCTGCGCGTAATTTAAAGGCTAGATTTGGTCTATTATTTGCTGATAGTGTCCTTAGGGATGCAAACAAAGCCGCTTTTTGGCAAAGTGCTAAGGATGAGTGTAGAAAATCAACTCGTAGACGTGCGCAACAATTAGGCACCGTACACAAAATTTAAAGATCTTTATCTTAACGCTTATAATGTTAAACTCCGTTAAGAATTCAAGCCAACGGACCATGGTTTGTGTCGAACGTATGAAAAGCTTACGAAAATTACGCATTTTTCAAAGAAATTTGTCATTTTTAGTGAAAAGGTGGCGATATAAACAATTAAAATTATCGATTATGGTGTTTACAAAAACCCCTTAAACAGTACTCGCAAACAATCAAAGAATGCGACCGTATGGTGAGGTTTGTGATCAGGCGGCTTTAGCAGCTGATATTTTTCGAAAGTGAGCAAGGAAACGTTGTCAATGCGTATTTATTGTGCTACCAAATCATGACAAGCAATTTTTTGTGGCCACAATTGGCTAATGATGACAAGTCAAACAGCCACAAAAATTTTGCGGTCGCGTTATTTGTTAATAACAATTGGCCGCCTCATTCTTGTGATTTAATGATACTGAATTATTTTCTATTTGAAAAGCCGGCTTTATGTCACCAACTCACAAATAACTGACGCTTTAAAAAATGAAATTCGGCGCTTTAGTGACGAGATAAGCGAAGCTTTTTTACGAAATTTTGTGAAAAGAGGTGGACATTTGCCGAACATCATATATATTATTAATTCCCATAGTCCTACTTTACATTGGTATCAAAACAAAACTGAAAATTAAATGTCCGTGTAAAGCCAATTTATTTTCTAACCTCAAATTTGCCCAAACAGCGACATCCTCTAGCCAAATTTAATAATGATTAAACTGAATAATCCTGTTATTTTTCTAAATCAAACAAAATTAAACTAAAAAAAAATAATTAATTAAAAAAATTTTTAAATAATTAATATTTTTTTAAAATAAATAGAGCAAATAAAATATATATAAATTTAAGCTGCATTAAAAATGATTAACATATTAATTTTCTTTATATTTAAAAGATCTGTCTGGCAACAACGGGAATTTAATTTCTTTTTATACAAATTACGGCAAAACACATGTTTTAAGCAACCAGGCAACCCTTACATTGAATAAAAAACGAGGAATTTGTAGGAGAAAAAATTCAGTCGTCAACGAGCCGTGTAGAAGTATAAATGACAGTTAGTAAGAAGTCGGCGTTAACATAAAAAATTTGTATGCAGTTGTAAATTTTGACAAAAAAGAAAATTTTTATGTGAAATATATAAATTGTTAAAATATTTTTTATTCAAAAGTAAATATTAAAGCAAATTTTAATAAAATAAGTGTTAAGGCGGCGAAATTGCGGCAAATATAAAAGTGCAAATTTCTAATATAAACACCCAAAAAGAAAGAAAAAAAAACAACAAATGAAATGTCTTTATTTGGAAAAATTTTAGGAGAAATTATTAGTGGAGAAAAACAAAACAAAAAGAGTGTTTTAAACATAGAGAGAGAGCGAGAGAGAAAGAGTTGAAATGTAAAAAGCCAATTAGAAATTAATAAGAAAAATCTTGCAAAAAAGTATGAGTTTTATTTATTCCATTCCACAGCATTGCTGACAAATAGAAAAGTATTTTAGCAAAAAAGCAAATTACTATTTGTTTATAAAATAAATTTAATGTTTTTTTTAATTACAACAAAAATTCGGTTTAATATTAAGTGACATAACACAAGTTAATACCTGTTTCTTTAATATTTTTTTTAGTGAAAGTAATAAATTTAACCCTCTGACTGCTTCTCAGCATTATGAATGAGCAAAATTATATACATACACACACACACCTACATGCATTTATAGTTACATGAAATTGATGTTTACTACTGATTTTTTCTTCTTAGCAGATGTTTATTTATAATATCAGGACTTAAAAACGTCTTTAATTAATTATAAACTTTTTGCCAGAAAATGCAAAATCAACAAAAACAAAATAGTGGTTCTCTCTAGTCTAAGGAGTAGTGCTGCAAAAAAAGTTAAGAAAGTGTAAAAAATACAGTGACAACCGTTATTCCTGTTTTTTTAAAGTGACCCGTCCATGCAAATCTTAGGAAAATTCTAATTAAACACAGGCCTCGCAAGAGTAAAATTAATTATCCAGTTAAAAAATAAAACACAAACTTCCATATCGCTTATCTAGCCGATATCATCAATGTTTTATTTTAGAGTTTCTTAGGCAAACGAAGCAACTGTATAATGGCCACCCTTTATTGTTGGCACCACAACAGCTAGACTCCTGAAAATGTTCAAAGAAATAATAGTGGGCAAATTTAAGGTTAGAAAGTAAATTTGCTTAAAAACACGCACTTTTTGACAACTTCAGTTTTATTGCCACCAATGTAAAGTAGAATTATGGGATTTAATAATGGAATATGATGACGTGCAACTGTCCGGTCTTTTCACATAATTTTGAAGCACATTTTGTAACAAAGCTTCACTTATCTCGTCAATGTAGCGTGGAATTTCTTGTTTGTGGGTTGTTTATATAAGACTGGTGTGTCACATGGCCCAGACATCGCCAATTCGAGAAATTACATGGCTGGGGAAATTTCTCATTTAACAAGTGAACTGCTTGGGTGGCTTATGGCACCGTCTTGCTGAAACCAAAGACCATTGATATCAACATTAGCTAATTGTGGCAACAAAAAATTTGTTATCATCCTGTGGTAGCTCAGCGAAGAATATACTTACGTTAGCGGTGTTTTCTTACTCATTTTCGCAAAAATACGGCCTAAGGTTGTAGTATAACCACAACCTGTAACATACGGCTACTGTCTTTGGACACATATTGCAAGATTCATTTATCTCGTCAATGCAGCATGAAATTTCTTTTTTTTGAGCGCCAGTTGTTTGTGGGTTGTTCACGTAAGCCCGGTAGTTCATATGACCCAGACATCACCAATTCGTGAAATTACGCGGCTGGGAAATTTCTCATTCAACAACTGAATTGTTTGGGTGAATTGTGGCACCTATTTCCTGAAACCAAAGACCACTAATAACAAGATTAGCTAATTGTGGTCTGTCGTGCTTTGGTTGGTCAGAGAATACTTGTTTTCTCAGAAATACGCCCTAATGTTTTCGTGTAAGCACAAACCACACCATACGGTCACACGCTGCCTTTGCATGTAATGGCTTTTCGAAATTTTTGCTTCTTTTTTCTACATAACAGCTGATATTGTTTTCTTAATGGTGTTGCCATGTCTTTTATTGCAAAAAATACGTTAACTTCAAAATGGCTACAATTAATAAATTTATGTAATAAAAAATGGAAATATAATTTAAAGCCGGTTGTCTTTTCTGTTTAACGTAAATTTGGCAGCTGCTTACTGCTGTGAACATAAGCCTGTTGTGTGGCTACAAAAAATTCGTTATTAGAAAATTCACGTTGAAGGTCTTTACCTTGGATGTAGTTGCTTTTGGAGTTTTTTTTTTGGTAATGTTTCTACTTAACAGCTGATATTGATTTCTTAATAATGTTGCCATGTTTTTTGTTGCAAAAAAAAATACACTAACTTCAAAATCGCTGCAATTAATAAAAGATGAAAAATAATTTAAAGTCGGTTTTCTTTCCGGTTTAAAGTGAATTTGGTATCCCTTGCAATAGTAACCACAGGAACATTTTTAAGAGAGACTCTTTAAAATGCTCTCTCTCTCTTTCTTATATGCTGATGTATATTACAAGAGAGAGTATGAGTGTAAAAGATAAAATCTTCAATGAATTATTCAAGGATTTTACTTTTTGTTTTGTTGCTTTTTTTTTGGAATTTGCCAAAGTTCTTGCTGATTTAAAAACAAAAAAAGGAAAAATAAAATTATTGATATTGCAAAATTTCTATTGTAAAACAACAACAACAAATCTAGGTTGATAAAAAAAATAAAAATGACAACAAAAGAAAACAACATACACCAACAACAAGAAATGAACAAACAAGCTAAGGAGACACGACAATGAATTAAATTACCGTTAATTTAGCAAAACCGGATATAATTTTTAGCCTCAAAAGAAATTCGTTATTTATATTTGTGCTTTTGTTTATTGTTCAACTTTGCCTACAGCTTTGCTAATGTTGATATTTGTAAGTTGTGTGTGTGTGTGTTTTTTTTATACACATGTTTATGAATACGCATTTGTATGTTAACATGTGTATGCTTCAATTAAGTTTGAACGACAAAACGTATTGAAGATGTAAATATGTACAAACATTTGACCAAATTATTAAACACTTCATTTGCGCCATGGTATTTTTAAATTGATTTTTTTTCTTGTTCTTACACCAAGAAACTTTGTTTATCAGCAATTTTATTGATTTTCTTTCTTTAAACTTGAACCCTCTTAAATGAAAATGGCAAAAAACTTGAAGTCACATAAATATTTATGTAATAATTACGAAAAAACTTTTCATGTTTAGTAAAGGGTGTCCGCCGGGAAGGTATATATTTATAATTTTTGATTAATTGAAAGAGAATGGTTCTTATATTAATGCATGTTTTATGTAATTTCCGCCTCTTTTAGCCTCCTTTTGAACACATTTTTCATAACATTCTTTCATCAGGAATATTTTTTTTAATTGCTTAAACCTTTCTGGTTTGCTTGCATAAAGCTTGCTTTTTTAGTTACCCCAACAAAAAGAAGTCCGGAGCATTCATTATTAGGCGACCGTGGAGGTCAATCAAAATCACCATTTCTTGAAATAACTTTTTGTTGAAAGAGGTCTTGCAATAATTCCATATTAATCCTGGCTGTATGCGATGTGGCACATATGTATTAATCATATCCAAAGCATGCAGTTGCGGCGTTAAAAAGTTTTCAATCATATCACGATATCGCTCCCCATTCACAGTTACCGTTACGCCGTTTTCATTTTCAAAGAATTGAGATCCAATGATTCCTGCTGACCAAATTGCACACCAGACTGTCACTTTAAATGGATGCAAAGGTGAATGTTAAATAATTTGAGGGTTTCCCATTTCCCAGAACCGACTATTCTGTTTATTGACATATCCATTCAAATTGAGATTGTGTCATGAAAATCGGGTTTGCCATGGGCGAGCTGTAACATTCTAGTATATAGAGAAAAGAACACTGAAGATGGGTCATCGCCGAAACCGGTCTGTATACAAACCAAATTTGACGCAGAATGACGTAAATCATACCCAATTGTAACATTCTATTGGCATATGCTATGCACGGCGGCGTAAATGGTCTTGTGGAAGAAGTTCTTGTGTCAACTTTGTAAAACCTTGTGGCCAAAGTTATTCTTTGAAGAAGTTGGTGGATTGTTTTGCACATTTTCTTGAGCAGCAGTAATTTTTCCAGCCGATCTTGCATGGATCACATGTGTGTACCTTTCACCTGCAATCCCTCTTTCTTCTTGTTGGCACGCTGTTTCTCCCAAAAATTTCGCGTAAGTTTCTTATCGTCACAATAATCGATGATTGATTTTAGTAAAATGTTTTAACGATTAAAACACGTTGGTTTTTTCGAATAAATAATAAATTTGCCACGTGTCTACTTCACAACTGCCAAATATGAACTGTCAAGACTAATGTTTATCAAAATGACGGCAAAACAAAGTTGTATACCTTCCCAGTGGACAGCCTGTGTTTTGCCTTTCCGGGAAGTCGTATAATGAAATTCGCTTTTTCTATTATTTAGTTCATTCTTATCTGGTGTCTGGTATTGAATTAATTATCCTTAGCGTCATCGTCCCCAAATTAATAACATACATTTTTATCGACGTCGTCATTGATGCGATAACAAACTTGAACTCCATAACAGCAATATAACGATGTCAGTCGTTTTTATCGTTTTACTAAATCACATCTCTAACAGTTTAGATAGTTGGTTGATGTAATTTTCAGCCTTTTTGTAACTCTCGTCCGAATGATGAAAAAAAGAAACAACAATTGTTGTTACAAAAAAGCTTAATTGGTCAGAAATCAAACATAATGGGTGGAAAAATTTTAGGTGAGGAAATGGATTGGCTTAAAATACACTATCCTTTTTATTTACAACTTCAGTTTTATTTTTGCGAATGTAATGTCTACTACTAGCAGAACGACAGACGCCCGTCCGCATTTTTCACAAAATTTTGAAACATGTTTTGGATATGGGCAAATTTAAAGTTAAGTAGTAAATTTACTTACAAGACACACTATTCTGACAACTTAAGTTTTATTGATACCGATGTAAAGAAGAAATGTGGGAATTAATAATGGAATACGATGTCGGGCAAATGTCCACCAGTAGCACATCGGTAGACGTCCGCATGAAGCATGATTTGCAACAAAACTTTGCATATCTCGCCAAACCAGCGCCGAATTTCATCATCATCTGACCGTCAGTTGTTTGTGGGTTGTTAACGAAAACTCGGACTCTCAAATAGCTGTGGAAAAAATAATCCAGCGGCGTTAAGACATCAGAACGTGCGGAAATTGTGAAATTACACGACCCAAATTTTTCATGCAATAACTGGGTGTCACACAGGCTTGTGGCATCATCTTGCTCAAACCAAAAGTCAGTGATATCAAATTTAGCCAATTGTGGCCGCAAAGAATTGGTTATCATGGTTTGGTAGCGTAAAGTTTTCACGGTGACGGCGTTCCCTTATTCATTTTCGAAAACACACGGGCCAATGAGACCGCCTGATCACAAACTGCACTATCTTTTGGATGTAATGGTTTGTCGAGGAATTTTTATGGATTTTGTAAGCCCATATTGTTTGTTTACATAACCGCCTAATTAGACTAAATGTGATTCAGTTTTTCAAACAGCCAATTCCCAACCGACCCGGTCGGGCGTGAAGATGAAGATCTTTTGTCATGCAACAACCCTTTTATCACTACTCATCTTACCTTTTGCGAACCGTCACCTGTTCTTTTCATCCATAGCGATGTCGCTTTTTAATCCTTGGACATCTGCCCTTCCTATCATTGTGAAGTAAAATTTACCAAGCGGTGAATTGTTCACTCATGCAAGGTAATGTGAGCTAGGTTTAGATCGTCATGAGATAGGTTTTGCAACAGCATTCCTGTGTAGTAAAAGAGTAACCGCAGTTACGATGTTGTCCTTGAAATTCTCTCCTATTGCTCTTTAAAATTAAAACGACGACAGACTGCCCTTTTGAAAAACTTTGGCAAGTGAAGAAATGCTTGTAATTTTGTTCTTCTTTTGCCATTTTCTTTAATTCAAGATAATTATTGACTAAAAATCAAAAGGAATAAAATCTTTCGACACCAATAAGGCTGACAAGAAAATCAGAGTCAATTTATACAGATGGCGGCGTTAACGTTACATACGATATAACAAAAATACATCGACGCTTATCGATAAAACTCGATATTGGCAATGGCTGTACCGATTTACAATAATCGTTACAAAATGATATCATTTCGTATCGAGAACTCTAAGTGGAATAAGAGTGAATGTTTTACAAAATATATCGATTGCGGCAGAAAATTGACAGCCACTACAGCAAAAGTCCAACCAAATAAATCACCGGGTTTTTAATGACAGGCAGTTTGGTTGTGTAAACGTTATTCGTCCGGCCAGATTTTGAAAAATTTTTTATAAATTCACTAATAACTGTCTGAAACCAGACATCCTAAACGAGATGCAATTTTTTGGAAGTACTTGTGACTTTTGTTTTTTCTCTTTTCAAGGGTAAAACCAATCGATTGGTAAACAACTTGTGCCAACTCTGAAAACCTTTGCCTTAAATTTAACTCGGAATTATAAAAAAAGCAACCCTGTAAACAAATGCCATCGAGGAACGGTTTTGTGTGTTTTTTTTAAGAAAATTAATGAACGACCAGCGATCGAGTTTACTGCAAAGATCGAGACATTATTTAAATCTTGTCGCCATCGATAGTAATAAAGAAAATCTTGATACTTTTTTTTAATAAAGATTTCGAAAAATAATTAACGCATTTTGTTACTCATCACAGGGGATTAATCTTTTCACACAAGATTTTTTTTCACTGCAACTCTATTCGTAACACATAACAAATTTACATTCATCAGTCAGTACGGTTTCATCTATTTGAATTCATTTTTATTCAATATGTATCACGTTCTTGTTCTAGTTCTCATGCTCAAATTTTATTACTGTTAGTTCATTCTGTTATTCTCTCTTTTGCCTAATTCGCCGCCCGGCAAATTACATGTATATTTTGAATTTATTGAGAATAAGTTTTGTTTTTGTTATTGGTGTAAAAACTTTTTAGAAAAGAAATAGCACGAGACTCTTGCATTTATAAAAGACGCTGTGCATGTTCCGTTTTGTTTTTTGTTAGCATAAGAAGAAAAAACAACAACAAAACTAGATTTTCTACACTAAATACTTACTATGGCAGGCATGGTTAGAGACGAAATAAAAGCAAAAATGTCTATGCCTGTTATCCACTTAAAAGCTTATGTATTTTAAACCGAATAAAAGATTTATTAACAAAATTAAGGTTATCTTTAAAAATAAATGCATTTATGGAATTAAGAAGAAGCAAGTAATAGTGTACAGAACGTGACAAGATTTACATCGATAACGAGCCATGTAGCCATAATCCGATGGTGATCTTACCACTGGGTGTGGGAGAAAGAGTCCACCCACGCCCTAAGACGCATACACAGTAGGTGCATATACGCCTTAGTAGCAATTTTTGAGTGCAATTAGGAATTTTTTTTTCGAAATTTATTTTTTACGTTAACAACTCTTCGCCACTTTCTTCCAAGCCCAACATAAAGCACAGCCACCACGTTGCTTCCCGAGAGGCCTCAGCAACCAGAACAGGGCCGTAGCCCTGCGACCAACTGGTTCCCGTGGTACCACGGTGGTGTTTCTAAGTCATTGGTCGAACTTCGAGAGTCCTGCGTCTCTTCCAGTATCGGGCTCCTGCTAGCACAGGCGTCGCCTTTTACCCCCGAAGGCACATGTCAAGATGGGGAAGAGATTCATCGAGACTGCGTGCCAGGTTTTTTATTTAAAGAGAAGTAGCACTTCAGGCAACAATGTCTATTTAGTTAAGTACCGTGCTACATTCTTTTTTAGGAAAGGGATAGAGCAGAGATGAAAAAGGTCGTGAAAGTAGAAGGATAGTCGGAAATTGGCTGCCGTATAAAGACAACAAAACCAGTGGCTATGCCTTCATCGCTGAGCAGCTCCACCGAAGTCAATTTTTATTTTTGTAATGAAAAAAAACCAAGATCTTCGTTGGGAATCGAATCCACAACCCCCATACTGACAAGTTAGTACACTACCTACTAGCCTACAGGGGCACCTGTACATACGTGTACATGCGTGATAATATTTACATCTGCACCTAGCTGTGTAAGCCATAATCAGATGGTGGATTATGCCACTGTGGATGAAATGTAGCGTCATCCTCGCCCTAGAAGGCCTTCAGATACGTATATCCTCCGGTCACTTCTAATTGCAACTTTAAAAGCCCGAAGCAGGCCGCAGCCTTCACTCCTTGCTGAAAAGTTGGAGACTATCCAACTCTTGGTCCAGAACGCATTAAGCTTAATATAATTTAAGAACAACGTGTGATTAGATTTACATCCGCGCCTGGCGATGAAGCCTTAATCAGATGGTGAATCAAACCACTGCATAATTTGGAACGTTATGCTCGTCCTAGGAAGCCGAAGCTATAATTCTATGCAACAGAACTTTCTAGTTGAAACTTCGATGATTCCAGAGCAGGGCTGCAAATCATCACTCCTTGCTGAAGAGTTGGACACTTTCCAACTCATGTCCAGAACACATGTCTAGCATGCTCACTGGACTGTATCATTCACCTAGCGTGTCATTAACGGCGAAATGATCCTGGCCACCATATTAAACAACAGACCTGATATGGGACCGCGAAACCACAACCACCACGATACTCCCATAAAGGGGCCAACCTCAATAATCAGTCAGAGAACAGTTAAATGTCTAAAGAGACAAATAACGGAACTCTGCGAGCTTACTGATTCCCGTAGAAATAAAGTGGAGTTTCCAGTTATACCCCTGCTGACTTTAGGGGACTGGGCTCTCTTTTTCCCCCAGTTGCACAGGTCTAAGTTGTTGCTATCTCCAAAGACCATATATATGTGCCCCCGGGGGGTATAATGTAAGAACACGACGGCATTCATGCTCACTGGACCTGGACCATTCATTGCGAATGATCCGAACCACATACTCAAACGAAGGCCTCCAAACACACAGCCACCACGATACTCCCAAAGGGCCGACCTCAATAATCAGTCAGAGAACAGCTAAAAGGCTAAAAAGACAAATAGCGGAACTCTGAGGCTTTACTGATTCCCGTGGAAAAATAGTGGATTGTCCAGTTGGCTCCTGCTGGCCTTGAAGGGGACTGGGCTGCCTTTAACCCCCGAAGACATATGCAATGACGGTGGATTTCCCTCAAAACATTTAAATGTGCCCACGTGGGGGAGTTACAGTGTACAAGTTAATGTCGATTTGGACAACATATGGCAAACTATTACATATAGTTTGTGTCAATAATAACAATTTCGATCAGCCAAAAAAGTTTGAAACTGAAGAATTCGAAGCATTACTCGACCAAGAGCCATACAACATTTCCCTTAAAAGCATTGGGATTCATGCAAAAGCAAAGAAATAGGGTCCCATAGGAATTAAAATCGATGCTTGAACGCTACAAAAAGAAGTTATTTTTGCAAGATATGATTAATTTGTGAAAAATAAATGTTTGGTCGTATTTACTATTTCAATAGTATGACACTGAATTCTTTGTTACGGTTTTCGTTCAGTGTATTCGAAATTTATTAGTGAATTGAAATTCTTGTTGAAAATTATATATGGCAAACAAAAGCTTTTACAGTTAGAAGCATGTACATTTTGCTTCTCATACAGGTTTCATTTCTCTCTCTCTCTCTCTCTCTCTCTATTCATCAAATTATTTTCGCTTCAAATATGGCAGTATCCATTTAAACAAAAATAAGCTTCATGAGCTAAACAAAATTTGCTTATGAGAATTGGGAGCAACGACAGTCTTATTTTGGTTCCAATTTGCACAATTTGAAATCGCTGTTCCACTGTCAGTCTATTTATATTGAAATATCACAGAAGATAATCTAGCGGCTTTAAGTCGCACGATCATGGAGATTAACCCGCGGCTCCGAAATGTGAAACTATGCGCTTACCAAACGATTCCTTCAATAAACCCATGCTCCTGTACATCAAGGTTGTTCAATTATAGAACGAAAAAGTCGGTGATCATAACTCCGTAGTGGTCGCCATTGTCTGTTACGTTCTGACCAGCAGCGTTTTTTAAGAAGTACGGACCAATGATTCCATCAACCCATTAAACCCGATTTTTCTGGATGTAAAGGTGCCTTGAGGATTATCATCGCTCCAAAGTATCTATTCAAAGTTTAAGGTATTCAAACAAAATTAGCTTATGAAAGTCGGGATCAATGGCAATCTTGTTTAAGACCCTTTCACCGAATCGTCGTCGTGTTGCTTCCATTCGTGGATGAGTTAAATTTTGTAAGCACGCAAACCATTATGTTTTCGCAAATTGACACACAGCCAATTCCAGCGCACTATGACGGATTAACTGCTTCTTGTCTTTCTATACGCTGCGCTCTACAGCAGCAATGACTTCTTCAGTACCCACTGTGCGACGTATCTGTGGATGCGTATTATAGTTTAGAGTACACCGGGTGCAAAAATGTTCCACAGTTGATCGCATTAATTGCTCTGATGAACGATGATGTTGACTGTGAAATGAATGTAGTCCGCAATAGGTACTTCCAAATAAATAAATGCAAAATTAATTTGTACCAATTTGGGAGCATTGTTTTGTTCAGACATCAGGCAGTCTAGTTTTTATCGCATGATATACGAGGGCTGCTATTTATATTTCTGGCCTGGTAACACTGACTGTTGCTAGGCACCAGCTGATGTTTCCAGTGCAACCTTCACATTGTTAAACATAACCACAACCAAAACATTTTGTCATTTTATTGTTGTTAGTGTTAGTAATAGCAGATTGAAAAAGTGATCTTAGGAGAAAATGGAATTAACTCGTGAACATTTTCGTGCAATAATTTTTCATAACTTTCGACGTGGCGTGACACGACAACAGTGCACAGATGAAGTTAATTTTTTATATGGTAATGAAGCAGCTTCCTACAGCACCATTAAAAACTGGCATAACGAATTCAATCGTGGCCGACAATCACTCCAGGACGAATCCCGCGAACGTCGTCCAACAACAGTTGTTGTGCCAGAAAACATCGCAGCTGTGCATGAGCTGATAAAGCATGATCGTCATGTAACATATCGCGAGATTGAGGCATCTGTAGGGATTAGTATGACAAGCATCAATAAGATCTTGCATGAACATTTGCATGTGAAAAAGGTTTGTTTACGTTGGATACCGCATAACTTGACAAACGCACAAAAGGATGTTCGTGTTGATTGGCGCAAGAAAATGTTGCAGAAATTCGCTCAAGGTGCATCAAAAGCAGTTTATAATATCTGCACAGGTGACGAATCATTGATATACTCATATGATCCTGAAACAAAACAGCAATCCACCGTATGGGTCTTTCAAGATGAGCGAAATCCCACCAAAATTGTTCGTGGAAGAAGCACATCAAAGCAAATGGTTGCCTGTTTCTTCGGCATTACCGGTCATGTGTCGACTGTGCCATTAGAGCACAACGTAAGACGGTTAATTCGGCATGGTACACCACTATTTGTTTACCAGCAGTCTTTGAGAAACTTCGGGAAAAGTCAAAGAAAAGACGCAGCATTCTGCATCACCGCAATGCGAGCTGTCACCGATCGGCTGAAACAATGGAGTTTTTGACAGGGCAAAGCATTGAATTGATGGGTCATCAGCCGTACAGCCCTGACTTGGCACCTAATGACTTCTTGTTGTTTCCGAGCATCAAGAAAAAACTACATGGACAACGGTTTCCTACACTTGAAGAAGCAGTTTCTGCATTCAAAACCCATGTTTTTTGGAAGTACCTAAATCGGAGTGGAAAAAGTGCTTTGAAATCTTCATGGAGAATATTTTGAAAAACAATAAAACAGATTTTGTCTTTAAATGCTTGTGTTTTCATCCTTAGGCCACAAACATAAATAGCTGCCCTCGAATTTGTAATGAATGCAGGTGTTTCGGAATTTTGTTTTATAATTTTAAAGAAATTTGCGCTTTTATGCCAATAATTTTCCAAATATCCTAACCAATGCTAATCATTCTTTTTATTTTTTTCTTTCTTTATTCTACAGAGTGCCCGTTTTATTGAACGTTTCAACAAATTAGGAAAAAGAATAAAATTGTTTTTATCTTTATTTTATTAATTTCGTTTTGCAAACTGTCCGCTTCTACACAACACAAAATTCGATTTATTTATATTTTTTTAGTTGGTTATTTTATTTTATCAAACAAGTTAAAATTGTAAATTATTAAAATAAAATCATTAAATTAAATTGCAACTTGAAAAGCAAAACGCCAAACGTCAAACGCAAAAAAAGAAGCACAATAACTTTTTAAACATGATCAACATGGACATAAGTGTTACACCAAATTATTCATATATTTTCGATTTCGAAAATGATTTTATACATCAACGCACACGCAAATGGATGGTGGAAAATTGGACATGGGTTTTTTACTATTGCGGCATTTACATGTTGGTGATATTTGGCGGTCAACATTTTATGCAAAATCGTCCACGGTAAGTTCATTTTGGTTTTAATTAAATTCATTTTAAAAGAAAATAATTATTAGTGAAAAAGTAAACGAAATGACCTATTGTGTCTTTTACAAATTTCGTAAATTCTAAGAAATCTTATGCACACAAGCCATCAACAACATGCTTTAAAAAAAAAACCACGAAATAACTTAAATAACAGAAAACAAATAACACAGAAAAAACCGCACATGATAACAACAACAATATGTGATGTTAAAATAGAATTTTTTTTGTATATGCGAAAGCCGTTTAAAACAGATATATAAGCAACAGATATACAGTTCAAGTTCAAACATCGTTGAGTAAAGATAAAGGATCCGCCATCTAACGTTTTTTTTCAACTAGTGTTTATTTCGTGAATGGTAACAACTCATGTTTGATTTGACAGACAGTTAGTTTTATCCTTCCGCTGAACGAATATGGTTGTGTATACGCTTGAACAACGCTGGAAAATATTGCCACATTTCTTTGAAAATCATGCTAATGTTGCGTAGTAGCGTACGGATTTCGGAAGAAGAGAAGCACCGTCAGCTCTATATATTCGTTACCTTGTAAAAGAAGTGAAAGAAACTGGCATCCTCATCGATAAACCAAAACGTGAAAAGCCAAAAACAATGCCTACACCCGAGAATATTGCTGGTGTGACAGAAAATATGTGTGCAGTGCCATCAACAGCACTTCTCCGTCGTTCTCAACAATTGAACATTTCAGAGACATCATTGAGAGGAATTTTGCATAAAGACCTTGGTATAACGCCATACAAAGTCCAAATGGTTCAGGAGTTGAAGCCAAGTGACCAAGTGCCTTTTCGCTTCGCTAGGTGGGCCTGCAATTGACTTATGGAAGATGCCGATTTTGCAAAAAAAACACCTTTTCAGATGAAGCTCATTTTGTTCTTGGCGGGTTTGTAAACAAGTAAAATTGTCGCATTTGGGGCACAGAAAACTCGCACGCATACTTTGAAGAGTCGATGCACCCAAAACGAGGCAATGTTTGGTGCGGATTTTGGTTCAGAGGCATAATTGGGCCATTTTTCTTCGAAAATGAGCAAGAAGTGGCCGTTATAGTCAACGGCGATCGTTATCGGGCCATGTTGAACGAATTTTTGTTCACAAAAATTGAGGAGGAGAATATTGGCAACATTTGGTTTCAACAGGACGGAGCTACGTGCCACACAGCCGAAGCTACACTCGATGTTTTGCGCCCTATTTTTGAAAATCGCATTATCAGTCGCAGAGCTGACGTCGTTTAGCCACCTCGGAGCTGCGATTCGACACCGTTGGGCTATTATTTGTGAGGTGCCGTGTGAGTGTTACGCCGACAAACCAGAGACAATTGACGCTTTAAAGGACAATATTCGTGAAGCCATTGGTGAAATACTGCTGCACACAATCGATAATATGCTTAAAAATTGAAACGATCGTGTAGGCTACCGCATGGCCAGCCGAGGCAGCCATTTGTATGAAATTATTTTCCATTATTAACGGGAAGGATTGTACTTTCAAATAAAAAAAGAAATTTGCGAAAATATTCAGTAGTTTTGTTTATAGCATTTAAAACAAACAAAAAAAAGTTATTTGGCAGACCCTTTATAAAAATAATAAAGCATCTTTTAGGCGCTAAAGTGGTAAAGTTACTAAATTATATTCACAAGCCCTACCATAATGCTTCATGAACATATTGGCCATGCTTACACCACTTTAAAGCTGAGTAAACATAACAATATCTGCCATTACCATCTGCTCACCCTTTTTTTGTCATGTATAAAATTGTATGTTTTTAGTAAATGAATTCCTTAAAAATAAAAATAAAATATTTCCAAACAACTTTGTGTGGGTGTGTAAACATTAATTCAAATTCATTTAGCAGAGACTTAAACCAATCTTTTTCACACACCTAATTTTATAGTTAACAGAGCACTGTAAAAAACTTAACAGTAATTGGAATTTTAACCTTCAAAAAGATTAGTGACCATTAGGAAATAATGAAGAACGACAGCCTTTTCTTTCTATTTCGCTGGTAACATTAACATGGACGTAATTATAAATGTCTATGATTTCGCAAATACGACTCCTCCTTTTTAGGCAATTGTACGATTTACAAATCAGTTCAGTTTTTGAATTTTTTAAGAGAAACGATTGGCACTATCAATCAGTAATTATTTGAATTACGAAATACTTCATATGCAATATTGGGCTATTCTACAAATACCATTCACTGACCCTATCTCTGACCTTATTTTACACACGTTTAGTAATTTTGTCCATTACAAAAATTTAAAATTCGAATAATGAAATGCAAATTTTAAAAAATTTAGAATTGCAATCACAGAATGTTATGCGTTTAGAATTACGTTTTAAATGCATTAGAATTGCAAATAAAAATAATTTCTTAGCATTTAAATTTTTATATAAAATAGACAACAGCAGGGGGTCATATTTGTTAAATAGTGCGGCGTTCACTTACTGATTTTTGAACTTCTATGCCAGGCAGCGAAGGAACTAATGCCACGCAATTAATACAATAAAAATATTTATTTATTTGAGTGTTGATTACAAAAGTTTTAATAGCGATTAATTTGTTATAAGCCGCGTATAGAATTGGACGCCCTGATGTTCAATACCTTAAACCATAAAAATGACGTTGATGCGATGTATCATTTGAAAAATAACCTCGACTCTTAGCTTTTATGAAATTTATGGCATAACGTCATATCATACGGCAGATCGGGACAGTGTTAAGTCAAATGGTTCTTTGATATGGTAATAATGTCCACATTTATATACGAAGCAATTATTTGCTGGCTGCTTTAGAGTAGTTCTCCTGCTGTAGCATAATTGACTGGTCCAATTAGCAGCAACCCATTCAAATGATTAATCGCAATGCTATGGCTTCAGCTGCACTTATTGGAAGGCGGTTGGATCTACCAGGTTTATAGGCAAAGCGAATTCATGCTGCGTATTAAGTCTGTTCTAGATTAACGATGGTATTAACACTGTGTGTCTACCACCGCCCAGACGCATAGCGACATCCCGAATTGCAGTTTCAAAATCATAGCAAGTAGAGCCGTGTAGTCATTCCTAGCTTGAAATCCGCACTACACTCCAGTTGCATTATTAACGACATTCTCTTGAGAAGATAACAGCGCAGTGGATAACAAAAGTCAAAGCTTCCCGCGGTTACCCTCCGAATGTCCCTGTTCAGACTGTTGATCTGTAGCCTCTTCGGCCTCTCTGATCCCATGGTATCAGTCGGCTAGACACTGGTCATACCTTGAAGGTCCTAATTCCCAGCTGGCCTAGGCGACTGGTGGCGCCTTTTACCTCCAACAGCTACAATCTCAAGGGAGCGTGATATGATTTACGTCGGTATCTAGCGTGTGTATGCCACAACCTACTTGTGCTTTATGATACGTGCATCGCGCCCTAGGAAGCCGAAGACTAATTTCTAGCAATAGGTTATTCCTAGTTGCAATTTCGGACGTTTCGAAGCAGAGTCGCCAACCACCACTCCTTGCTGAAGAGCTGGAGACTATCCAAGTCCTGGCCCAGAACATATAACAAGCATGCTCACTCGATCCGGATCATTCACCCATTGTTCTCAGTAAAGGCGAGATAATCCTGGCCCCTTAGTCAAAATTCATGAGGGCCGCGAAACCATAATCACCACGATACACCGGAAAGGCCTACCTAATAAACAGTCAGAGAACAGCTAAAAGGCTACAAGGACAATTAGCTAAACTCTGGGGCTTACTGATGCCCGTGGAAATAACGTGGAGCTTCCAGTTGATTTCCTGTCAACCTTTAAGGGACTGGGCTTCCTTATTCCCCCGTTAACACATGTCTAGATGGTTGAGTAATCCATAAAGATAGATAAATCGGGGGCGATGCAGGGAACAACGTGTGTGATTAGATTTACATCCGCGCCTGGCCATGAAGCCTTAATCAGATGGTGGATCAAACCACTGCATAATTTGGAACGTCATGCTCGTCCTAGAAAGCCGAAGCTATAATTCTATGCAACAGAACTTTCTAGTTGCAACTTCGATGATTCCAGAGCAAGGCTGCAAATCATCACTCCTTGCTTAAGAGTTGGCGACTTTCCAACTCCTGTCCAGAACACATGTCTAGCATGCTCACTGGATTTGGAAACATTTCACCAGGTAGGTGTTATTAAAGGTGAAATGAACCCGGCCACCACAAAACCATACACTGATATGGGGCCGTGATACCACAACCACCAATATACTCCCATATAGGGGCCAACCTCAATAATCAGTCAGAGCACAGTTAAATGTCTAAAGAGACAAATAACGAACTCTGCGGCTTTCTGATTCCCGTGAAAATAAAGTAGAGTTTCCAGTTGTACCCCTGCTGACTTCAGGGGACTGGGCTCCCTTTTTCCCCCAGTTGCACAGGTCTACATAGTAGCTGTCCATTAAGACCATATATGTGCCCCCGGGGGGTGGTGCAGGGAACAGATAGCGTGATTCGTTTTACATCCGCACCTGGCTATGTAACCTTAATCAGATGGTGGACAAACCACAATTGTATAATTTGGAACGTCATACATGCATCCTAGGAAGCCGAAGACATAATTCTAAGCAACAGAACCACCTAGTTGCAACTTTAATGATTCCAGGGCAGGGCTGCAAACCATCACACCTTGCTAAAGAGTTGGAGACTTTCAACTCCTGTCCAGAACACATGTCTAGCATGCTCACTGGACTGGATCATTCACTTTGCGTGTCATTATCAGTGAGATGATCCTGGCCACCATAATAACCATTATACTGTTATGGGGCCGCGAAACCACAACCACCACGTTACTCCCATATAGGGGCCAACCTCAATGATCAGTCAGAGAACTATTAAATGTCTAAAGAGACAAATAATGAATTCTGCGGCTCACTGATCCCCGTGGAAATAAGTAGAGCTTCCAGTTGACTCCCTGCCTGTCTTCAGGGGACTGGGCTCCATTTTCCCCCAGTTGCACAGATCTAGATAGCTGTTACGTACTATAAAGACCATAAATGTGCCCACGGGGGGTGGTGCAGGGAACAAGATGGATTTTTTAAATTGAAATTTGTTTTATTCGAAAGATAATCCTCTAGCATTATAACTTAAATATGACTTTTTGATCGCCATCTGCTGACTCGGAGATCCAATTTTCGATGACTTTTCAACATTTGTGAGCGTATATCGGCAATAACGCGACGAAAGTCGTCCTCAAGTTTTTAATCCTTTCGCGTTTAGCGACGTTAACTAACGACGTCACATATTCCCACAGAAAATAGTTTAGCGGCGTTAAATCATACAATTTTGAAGGCTCAGAAACGTTAAACTATGTGAAGTTACCAAACGTTTCCTTCAATAAATCACTTATGGTAGAAGCTGTATGATATATTGCGCCATCTTGTTAAAATCATAGCTCCTGCACATTATGGTCGTGCAATTGATGTACGAAAAAGTCAGTAATCATATTTATATTGAGGTCATCGTTGACTGTAACCTTCTAACCAGCAGCGCTTTTAAATAAGTGTGGACAAACGATTCCACCAGTCCATTAAGCAAACCAAACAGTCAGTTTTCGTGGATGTAACAGTGTCTCAACATATACTTGAGGATTGTCATCACTCCAAATGCGAGAGTTTTATTTACTGACGTATGCATTCCAACAAAATTGAGCTTCACCGCTAAGCAAAATTCGCTCATGACAGTCGGTATTAACGGCAATCTTGCCCATTAACCGAATCTTCGACTTGCTAGGTGATCGTGTGGCTTCAATTCTTGCATAAGTGGATTTTTTTAAGCACGTAAAACCAAGATCATTGGAAAAAAGGTTTCCATAAAGTAAACGGCCACATATTCAATCCCTGTGCACCATGGCGATTATACTGTATCGGGTTTCCTTTACGCTACGCTCTACAGCAACAATGACATCTTCTGCACGCATCGTATGACGGCTTTGTGGGTATTTTTTTCTTGTACAGAGAAGTAGCACTTCAGGCAATAATGCCTATTTAGTCAAGTACATTCTTTAGGAAAGGGATAGAGAAGAGATGAAACAGGTGGTGAAAGTAGAAGAATCGTCGGAAATTAACTGTCGTATAAGACAGCACAGCGTCCAGTGACCATGCCTTCATCACTGAGCAGCCTCACCGACAGCCAATTTTTAACAAGGTCTTTGATGGGAATCGAACCCACAACCCCCAGACTGATAAGCTAGTACACTGCCTACAGGGGCACCTTTATGGGTATTATCATTTCATTTAGAGTAAATGTGATGTGAAAACGTTCCTCAATTAATCGATTTATTTAATCGATTCTGATGAGCGATTACATTGATTGTAAAATGAACGTAGTGCGCGATACGTATTTTGAACCGAATATAACCATGATTTTCAAAATCAATTTGAACAATTTGTAAGCGTTATTCTGGCGTCAGTATGTTCATGTTGAAATGACAAATTCAATTAAAACTTATTCAATTAAACTTTATTCGATTAAACCTTATTCGATTAAACTTTATTCGATTAAATCTTATTCGATTAAACCTTATCCAAATAGATCTTATTCGATTAAAATTTACTCAATTAAATTTTATTAAGCATTATTTAAGCATTAAGTCTTGCCAGTACAATTTATTTTGGTTCGCTTTCAGTTCAGCAATGCACAGTCAGTGAATTACTCGTAACTGTCACGCCATAAACTTGTACACACTTTATATTGATTTTATTTTTATGACTGTTTATAAGTAAAAAAGACGTAAATGTATTAATTACATATTATTTTTTATAATGATATCATTACCGTCAACAATTTCAATTTGAAAACGAAACAAAAATGTGAAACTCCACTTATTTATTCGCTTTTTTTAATGCAAAACATTTTCCATTTTTTGTTTTTATTTTTTTTTTTAATTTCTTAAATTTTTAGTTGCTTATTATTTATTTAGCCGTATTAACTTATTTATTTATTTATCTGGCTTTAACTGGTTATAATTATTACAAATAAATACAAGTTATTGACTGACGTTTTAAAAATCATTCACAATATTTGCATTTATTTCGTGAAATACAAAGCGAAGAAAATGGGTTTTTTTCTAAAGCGAAAGCAATAATAATTTTTTAAATAAATATTTATCCAATTTCTTATAATTTAGTTAAATGAACGTTTATTTGTAATTTTTATTTATCACTGAAAATGATTTTTGCACAGTGGGGCACTTAACACAAAAAAAAATTTTTTTGCGTCGCTAGTTTCGCTAAATAACCAATGAAATTTTCTAAAAGTATTATAATAATTTAGTTAATTGAACGTATATTTGTAATTGTTTGTTAACATTGAAAATTATTTTTGCACAGTGGGGGACTTGAACCAAAAAAAAAATTTTTTTAATCGCTAGTTTCGAAGTGATTGGCCAATGAAACTTACAAAAAGTATTTTAATAATTTAGTTAAATGTAAATTTTTTTTTAAATTTTTAGTTAACATTGAAAATTATGTTTGCACAGTGGGTGACTTGATCCAAATTTTTTTTTGAATCGCTAGTTTCGAAGTGATTGGCCAATGAAACTTACAAAAAGTATTTTAATAATTTAGTTAAATGTAAATTTTTTCTCAATTTTTAGTTAACATTGAAAATTATTTTTGCACAGTGGGTGACTTGAACCAAAAAAAAAAATTTTTTTAATCGCTAGTTTCGAAGTGATTGGCCAATGAAACTTTAAAAAAATATTACAAAGGTGCTGTTATTTTTATAATTTGAATCTTTTACTGCTAAAAAGGATGTTGCCAGATAAACATCTCGTTGTGCATTTGAATTTCCAGTTCTAGCTCTTGTTATGAAGCCCAAAAAAGACAAGGCACTTTTATTATCTCTATTTTTCTTATGTTTAACGTGTGCAAAACTTTTTTTTTTTGCGATAAGTGGTATTCTGGTTTGAAATGAATTTTTTGTTTGAGATAAATTAACACACCTTCTTAATAGCCTCGCAGAGTTGCGATGTTATCGAGCTTATAAAGGGTGTTTTTTAAGCCCGATAGAACTTGAAATTGTGAAAAATAACACAAAAAATTAAATTGTAATCAAAATTTCTTTTTTATTCGAAGGATCAATACGTGACATTAACATTTGAAAATGATTTCGGGCATATGGGCACCGCGGCTGTTCTTGACGAAGCGCATTCTGGACGTCCAATTATTTTGGGCCACTTTTTCGAGCACTGCTGGGCGTATGTCACGAATAACACGAACAATGCTGTCCTCCAAGGCGTCAATTGTTGCTGGTTTATCAGCATAAACCAGTGACTTCACGTAGCCCCACAGGAAATAGTCGAGTGGTGTCAAATCGTACGACCTTGGAGGCCAATTGACAGGTCCATTTCTCGAAATCAACTTATCGCCAAATTTTGATTTCAATAAGTCGATAGTTGCGTTCGCTGTATGGCACATAGCGCCATCCTGTTGAAACCACATCTCGTCCGGATCAATATCATCCATATTTTCAAACAAAAAATCATTGATCATGGTGCGGTAACGATCTCCATTGACCGTAACGCGAGCTTCGGCCTCATTTTTGAAGAAATAAGGTCCGATGATGCCACCAGCGTGAAAACCGCATCAAACGGGACATTTTTCTGGATGTAATGGAGTCTGCAGGGTCTGTTGTGGATTGGTCTCACTCCATATGCGGCAATTTTGCTTATTAACAAACCCGTTAAGCCAAAAAAGCGCCTCATCGCTGAACACAATTTTGCGATAAAACAACGGGTCAGTTGCCAACTGCTCTAGAGCCCAATCGGCGAAAGAACGACGCATATAATGGTCTCGTGGCTTCAATTCCTGCACCAGCTGGATCTTATATGGGTGTAGGCCGAGATCTTTGCGCAAAATTTTCCACGTAGTGCCCCAATTCCTGCGACCGACGACGAATTGATAAATTTGGATCTTCTTCCACACTTTCGTTTACAGCGGCAATATTCTCTTCAGTACGCACATTCCTTCGACGTGTTGGTGTTATTGCATCCTCTAGAGAGTATGTGGTACGAAATCTATTGACAGTTCGACGAATGGCTTGTTCAGATGCACGATTATGTACGCCATAAAAATGACGAAGTCGTCTATAAGGTTCGCGAATCGACGACTGATTTTCAAAGTAAATTTGAATAATTTCGTAGCGTTGTTCAAGCGAGAGTCTATTCATGATGATTTGTCAGAGTATACTGAAACAAATAAAAAAAAATGTTTCATCAAAATTTCATTTTTTGTGTTACTTTTTACAATTTAAAGTTCTATCTAGCTTAAAAAAACACCTTTTAGTTTACAATTGAGAGTCTAGTCTTATTTATTTAAATTTAATTTTTTTCTCTAGTTACCCATTGTGCATTGTTAGTAAATTTTCTTAAAATAGCTTGTCACAGAAAAAGGTTCATTATAATTAAATAATCACTTTTCTAAAATAACTTAAACATCACTTTATACGAGGATCTTGACCTTAAAGTACTAAAAATTTTAATTAATAATAAAATTAATTTTAAAAACATTTTTTTGTTTTCAAATCGTTGGAAAATGTTTTCATTTCCTTGTTCGTCTTTTAGGATGAAAACAAAATTTGAAAAGAAAAATGTATCTCAAATAACGGGTGTTTTTTCCCAAGGTATAAAACTTCAAGTTGGCAATACTTTTTGTCGGCTGCCAAGTGATTTATGTTTAGTTTGAATTGGCATTTCACCGTGAATATATTGATACCAAAACAACATCTGTAAATTCTACAAATTTATTTTCAAAATCATTTTTCTGTGCGCAATAATTATTGCACACCACGCCCATTTTAGCGTCAACATAATAGTCCATTACACAGTGGTTTGAAAAGGTTTTTTCTTTTTTAATAATTCGGTAGCTCATGAACGACTTAAGATAGCCTAATTTCACAGAGATCTAGCAGAGATATTTCTGAGTAAAGTCACAGACGATCGGCCCCCTGGAATAAAGGGAGGCTTCTGGGTAATTCCGCAATGTTGGGTACCTCGGGATTTGAATTTTTTGGAAATGTCGTAAACGCACTTACATTTCTAAGTTACCTCTTTTAGCTTGGGAGAATATCAAGCTAGAAATAATTTTCTTTTTATTTTTGGCCGCCCTTAACTCAGTATTTTTGACGTGGTATACCTCTTTATGTTCGGATTATCATCTTGTATTCTTGATAAAATTTATTTGTTATAAAACAGTAGTAAGATTGGTTCACTCAGAAAGACGTCTGCTTGGCCTCTGTAAAATTTGATTAGGTATCTTAAGTGGTTCATGATCTACCGAATTGTTTCCAAAAAAAACAAGGACCTTTTCGAAGCACTGTGCATCAGAGCAGTTAATTCGAATAAACACGAAACGTTTTCACATCATGTTTACTCTAAATGATATACGTCGGCAACTAGCGTGTGTATGCCATAACTCGACGGTGGTCAAACCACTTGGACGATATGATGCGTGCGCCGCGCCCTAGAAAGCCGAAGATTAATTTCTAGCAACAGGTTATTCCTAGTTGCAATTTCGGAGGTTTCGAAGCAGGGTCGCCAACCACCACTCCTTGCTGGAGAGCTGGAGACTATCCAACTCCTGGTCCAGAACACATGACAAGCATGCTCACTGGATCCGGATCATTCAACCATTGTTCTCAGTAAAGATGAGATGATCCTGGCCCCTTAATCAAATTCATGAGGGTCGCGAAACCACAACAACCACGATACTCCCGAAAGGCCAACCTTCATAATCAGACAGAGAACAGCTAAAAGGCTAAAAAGACAAATAGCGGAACTTTGGGGCTTTACTGATTCCCGTGGAAATAACGTGGAGCTTCTAGTTAATTGGTAACAATTAACTCCCTGCCAGCTTTCAGGGGACTGGGCTCCCTTATACCCCCATTGACAGATGTATAGATGATTGAATAATCCATAAAGACAGATAAATGAGTCCGCCCCCCACGCCGGTGACCCTCAATTTAAAATTTTTCTTGTTTTTAATTTGTGTTTCTGTGTTTCACGACCTCATGTTGTATACTAAAACTATGCTTTCATCCACTTACGAATGGCTGCTCTGTGACTCCAGCCAGATTCGAACTAGATGATGTCTTGTTTAGCAAACAAGAACGCAGGCTTTAGAGTTCTTTTCGATGGTGACTACCAAGTCAGTCATCAAGTAACATCCAGTAAATGATGAAAGAAATATTTTTGTAAAATTATACAATAATTTCAGTGAAATATATTTAAATTTTGCGATAATTTTCTCACGCTGTACGCAACAATGGTGTGTACAATAATGGTTTTATACCATTGATGTGTAGTGTGAATACGAAAATAAAAAAAAGAACAAACACATAAAGATGAAGGAAAGTGGCACTTTTTCATAAGTGACATTTCAAGGTCCATTTGCAATTTATACATTTTTTTTATGTCATTCCAAACTTGTTTCTTTTATTATTTTATTTTATTTATTTTTCTTGTTTGTAACGCAGTAAGTTGGCAGCAGCACGTGTGATGTACGACAAGAAAAGCAAATCGTATACAGTTTTAAAATGTTTATAGAATTTAAATTTATTTATTTTTTTTTTTTTTTTAATAAATCGAAACAATAAGAAACTATGCGGGGGCTGGGGGCAACTGCTAATCTTGAATGGCTCAAAGCGGCCATTGTTGCCAAAGCAGGTTTAGTTAATGTATTAATTTGAGCTTTTTAATTTTTCCATATGTCTCTGTGTATGACGTGATGGGAACTGTTGGACTTTAAGGACAAATGTTCTTTCCCGGTACTCAGTAACACATTTTGTGAGTTTGCGCTCCAAATTATTTTTTTTTTTATTATTAAAAGTATTTTTAACACTTTTGGCTTTTAATACTTTGTTGGCAAACAAACGTTTCCACTCAGTTAAGAAAAATCTTCCAATCAGTCAGTGGCCGAAGTACTTCAAGTTAAAACATTCAAGCAAAAAGATAAACAAACTTCTAAAAAAAATTTAATGTGGGTTAATTTTTTGGCTCATTTTTTCGTACTCGACTTCCTTCACTTAAAATGTTGGCCATTTATGGCGGTCATTACGATTTGTATGTCATCACGGCTATTTAGCTGAAACCCAAACAAAACTTAAAGAAAAAGCTTGTGCCAAAAATATTTTCAAATTGTTTCTTTAACGTTTGCTAACGTACTTTGGATTCTTCTTCTTTCTTTATACGCAAAATCCAAATCAATCAGTTTACAAAATGAAACAACGAAACAACTGTCAGTTTTGGCGCTAAATATAAAAATCGAACCTTGAACTCACTCACACGCCAGTCAAAGAAAAAAAGTGTGTTTTTGTTTTGCATTCGAATATTGGCTTGAGGCTCTTCGGTAGTGCCAAAGAGGGTGCCAATATTTAAATAAACTGAAATTTAGCACATAGGAAATACGATTTTTATTCTCCATTTTCAATGCCGTTGTATCAGTCTTCCATAACCATTTGCCCTAAAGGTGTTTCATTGATGTCTTCACATGCCTTCGTGCTTAAAAAAATTTAAGAAGGTTTCTAATTAGTTGTCACACTTTGTTTTTTATTGTAAAGCGTGTTTTTATAGAGGTATAGAAATATAAATGTAGGCTAGTAGATACTAGCTTATCAGTCTGGGGGTTGTGAGTTCGATTCCCAACAAAGACCTCGGCTGTTTTTTCACACACACTGTCGGTGGGGCTGCTCAGTGATGAAGGCACGGTCACTGGTCGCTGTGCTGTCTTATACGACAGTTAATTTCTGTAACTATTCTTCTACTTTCACCACCTGTCTCATCTCGTCCCTATCCCTTTCCTAAAGAATGTTGCACGGTACTTGACTAAATAGGCATTGTTGCCTGAAGTGCTACTTCTGCTCAAAAAAAAAAAAACAAAAATGGAATGCGTGATAAGATTTACGTCTGTGCCTAGCTGTGTACGCCATAACCCTTTGGTGGATCATATCATTGTGAATGAATTGTAGCGTCACCCACGCCACAGGAAGTCTTCGGATATGTCTATGCTCCATTCACTCCTGGTCGCAACTCCGAGAACTCAGAGCATGCCGCAGCCCTAACTCCTTGCTGAAGCGTTGGAGACTATCCAACTCTCGGTGCAGAACACATACAGGCTTAATAAAATTTCAGAACACAACCACAAGCATGCTCACTGAACCAGGACCATTCATTGTGTTCATTGTGAATGATTCAAACCACACAACTCAAATGAGGGCCGCGAAACCACAACCACCACAATGCTCCCGAAGGGCCAGCCTCAGTTATCAATCAGAGAACAGTTTAAAGGTTAAGAAGACAAATAGCTGTACTCTGGGGCTTTACTGATTCCCGTGGAAATAAAGTGGATTGTCCAGTTAGCTCCAGATAGCCTTGAAGGGGAGTGGGCTCTGGCACATGTAATGACGGTGAGATTCCCTCAAAACATATCAATTCCGGGGGGGTTAAAAATGGAATGAAGGAAAGTTATAAATTGACTTTTATTTGGGTACGGTTTTCCGTCGACCCTCGTCAAATTTCGTTTGCTATTTTCAGTGTTCTCTTCAAATAAAAGTAAATTAAACCCCGTCGAAAAATTTACGCACATATTATAAATTGACATGAAATTTACTTTATTCGAAAGATAACTTTGTGGCATTATAAATATGACTTCTGGCATATGTCCGACGTGGCTGGCTCGGACGTAATCTAATCTGGAGTTACAATTTTTGATAACTTTTTCCAACATTTCTGGCTGAATATCGTCAATAACGCGGCAAAAGTTTTCCTCCAAGTGTTCAATCGTTTCGGGCTTATCTAGCGAAATTATGCGATTGCCAATCAGTACCTTCAATAAATCAATTGTGGCACGAATTGTGTGACATGTTGCGTCACCTTCTTGTTGAAACCATAGCTCGTGCACATCATAAGTGTTCTATTGATGAATGAAAAAATCAGCAATCACAGCTATATAGCGTTCACTATTTATGCACTATTTAAGTACGGTCCAATGATTCCAGCAGCTCTTAAAGCACCACCACAACCAATCGTACTCCAATCGCAGGCACAGCGAGCACAAGATATAGATGTAAGCCGAAATACTAAGCTTGTTTTAACCTCTGAACTTGTCCTAATCTATCATTAATGCCAGCTAGTTCTCGCAAATATCAACATGAACATTATTAGGAATATAAAGCCAGTTGAGGTGGGAGCGCAGCAAGTTGAAGTGTTTATAACCCTCAGCCAGCACATAACCAAAATAATTGAAGAAAACGTTGAATCTGGACTTAGACGGTTAAATCTTAACCAACTTCAGTGGGTAAAGTTTGCATCCGAAAGAAATAGTAACTCATTCTAACTCAAATAAATGCGGCACGGATGAATGATTCCACCAGCCCATAAAGCTGGTACAGCACTTTTGTTGATTGGCTTATCGATTTAAACATAAGTGAGCTTTATCTGTAAACACCACTCGCTTATGAAAATCAGGATCAAGGGCAATCTTGTTCTGGGACCAATTTACCAAATCTACGCCTTGCTAGTTGACCGTGTGGCTTCAATTCTAGCAAGTGTTAGATTTTGTAAGCAAAATCTTCAATACAAAGGATGGACACATATCCAAATCCTATGCATGATGGCGTTAAGACTGATTCAGGTCTTCCTCTACGTTGCGCTCTACAGCAGCAATGGCTTTTTCTGTATACTTTGTACGACATGTCTGTGCCTGCGTATTAGCATTTAGAGAAAACATTTCGTAGTTAATCCAATTAATTGCTCTGACAGACGATTATGTTAACCGTGAAACGGAGACGTAGTGTGTGTTACGAAGTCACGATTTTCAAAATAAATTTGCTCAAGCGTTGTTCCGGTGCCAAATTATTTGACAGCTGACAAAATGGCTGCCAGTGTTGCCAACATAAAATTTTACTACCTCATATCTATGGTGAGTACAGTTCATATTATTTTGTTTGCAAATTCCTTTACCTTATTTAAATGAGCTGCAGTGTGCGTACGTTTTATGATTTTTTTTTTTCAGCAAACTATTTTTTATTATGCAATTCTGTACCGCAACAGAAATGATTAAAACAACAAAAATATTCAAATAAATTTAATTTGGTTAAGTATACAAAATATTTATGAATAAATTTTAAAATGAACTTATGAATATTTATTGATTTATTTTACATACATACATGCATCCACACATGCATACATACGTACATACATGAATGTATATAAAAATTTACAGAAAAAAGAAAAGTTTGTTTACAAATAGCAAACAAATCATGTTTTGTTCATTAACAATCAATTTTGACAATTCAGAAATGGAAATGTATTTGGCAACATTTTAATTTTTAATACGAAAATGAAATCCCACATGAAAATAAATTTTTGTTTTGTCCAAAATTTTAGCAAAATAAAAATTATACTTTCGCTATCCACAATATGTTCAATAGAATTGAGTAGAGGTAAAAGAGTTAAAACGGTTTCAAATCACTTCTTTAACTTACAATTTTGATATTTTGGAATTGCAATTAATTAGCAACGTTCACACTTATTTCGCATGAATGACTCGTTGGGCGGAACACAATTTGGAACACACATTTTTTCCGACTTCTATTACTAAAAACCTATGCAAATACTGAATATAACCTCATCAGTTCTGAAACCTGCAATGGCTTTCACCAGCAATGTTGCAACCCCAAACATAATTTCGGAGAAAGTAAGGTGGTGACTGTAGATATTTCCAAGGCGTTTGATAGAGTGTGGCATGATGCACTTCTGTCAAAATTTGTTGCATTTGGTGTCGGTGATAATTGCTCCAGATTCATATCGAGTTTTCTCAGGAATCGTACTATACGAGTTGTCCTCCCCCCGGGGGCACATGATAGTCTTTTTGGAATCTACTTTTCCATTTAGACTGGTGTCTTGCGGGGTAAAAGGGAGCCCAGGCCCCTTAAAGGCTAGTAGGAGTCACCTGGACAATCCACATATTTCCACGGGAATCAGTACGCCCCAGAGTTACTATTTGTCTCTTGAGACAATTAGCTGTTCTCTGACTGGTTATTGAGGTTGGCCCCTATATGGGAGTATCGTGGTGGTTGTGGTGTGGAGACCCTCGTGAGAGTTTGTGGGGCGGATCATTTAAAATGAACACAATGAATGGTTCAGGTCCAGTGAGTGAGAATGGCGTCGTGTTCTTAATTATATTAAGCTTCATGCGTTCTGGGCCAGGAGTTTCAAAGTCTCCAACTCTTTAGCAAGGAGTAAAGGCTGCGGCCTACTTCGGGTTTTCGAAATTGCTACTATGGGTGACCGGAGGATATACGTATTCGATGGCCTCCTAGGGCGTGAATGACGTTTGCAAATCATTCAAGTAGTTTGACTACCGTCTGATTATGACTACCTAGTCGGTGGAGATGTAAATCAAATCACATCATACGAGTTGTTATAGATGGGATTTCATCCGACGAGTTCAAGATTAATTCAGCGGTATCGCAAAGCTCCGTTCTTCTAATCTTTTTTTTTATTCTTCTATTACTTTTTCGCATATGACAGCACCATTTGTATTCGTATTGATTTAATAATAGACCGGACCAGTTGGAGGTAGGTTCCATAAAGCGAAACATGAATGATACGCTCAATCACGATCTTGCAACAATCTCGGAATGGGGTCGTGTGTATAGAGTAGATTTTAATGGCCGTAAGACACAATGTTGCATGCTTACACATGGATATGTGTTCGAAAATGGTGCTGCATCTGTTACAATGAGTGATATAAGTATTACGGAATCGGAAGCTCTTGATGTTCTTGACATGACAACTCAGTGTGATGTTCAGAGTGTGATTTGTTTTACATCCGCACCTGGCTATGTAGCCTTAATCAGATGGTGGACAAACCACTATTGTATAATGTGGAAAGTCATACATGCGTCTTAGATAGCCGAAGGCATAATTCTAAGAACCACCTAGTTGCAACTTTAATGATTCCAGGACAGGACTGCAAACCATCACACCTTGCTAAAGAGTTGGAGACTTTCTAACTCCTGTCCAGAACACATGTCAGGCACGCTCACTGGACTGGATCATTCGCTTTGCGTGTCATTATCAGTGAAATGATCCTGGCCACCATATTAAACAAACCTGTTATGGGGCCTCGAAACCTCAATAATCAGCCAGAGAACCATTAAATGTCTAAAGAGACAAATAATGAACTCTGCGAGCTTACTGATTCCCGTGGAAATAAAGTCGAGCTTCCAGTTGTCTCCCTGTCTGACTTTAGGGACTGGGCTCCCTTTTTCCCCCAGTTGCACTGTGTCTAGATAGTGGAATATTCTAAAAAGACCATATTTATATGCCCCTGGGGGGGAGTGTGATGTTCAATGGACTAAACACACATTTCAGGTTTCTAAAGAAGCTTTCAAGTGTCTCGGTTTTCTAAAACGGCTTAAGAGATTCTTCACTCCAGCCGAACTCCGCACTATTTCTACCACTTATATCCGTCCAAAGATGGAATACAACACTCATATATGGGTCGGTGCTCCAAAGTCTATTTTCGAGTACAGGAGAGGGCCAAGAGACTCATTGGAGACGGTAGGGTATCCAACTCTATTGATTCTCTAGAGCGTCGACGCAATTTAGGTTGTAGGTCACTGTTTTATCGTTACTACAATGGTAAGTAAGTGCTCTAACGAAATTCGGGAACTTGTTCCCAAAACTCGCACGTTTTTCCGTTTAACTCAATTTTCGTTGAGAGCATATCCATCAGTGGTTCACAAAATTCACAAATGGTTACCGTGAAATTCTCTGCGCTACCAAACCACGATAACTAATTTTTTGTGTTCTGCTATTGGCTAATGCTCACACCAGTGACCTTTGATATCAGCAAATTGGCGGGCGCCACAAGCCAGACGGCATGAGAAATTCTCTGGTCGCGTAATTTCTCAATTAGGCGATATCAATTCATCGCCTCGTTCTTGAACGAGGATTATTTTTTCTAAGACCTTTTGAAGGGCTGGACTTACGTGAATAACCCATAAATAATTGACGATCTTAAAAGATGAAATTCGGTACACGAAATAAGAGAGGCTTTGCTGCAAACTATATATTAAAATTTTGTAAAAAGAGGGGACGTTTACCGACATGCTGGAGGTGGGCATTTACCCCACATCATATTCCCATACTTCCAGTTTACAGTGGTATCAATAAAACTGAAGTTGCAAAAAAGTCGGTGTGTTGTGTAAGTCTGACCTTAAATTTGGCGAAGCTTTACTTTGGAGCTCTTTTGTGATAAAGCTGACATTCAGATTTCAAGGTTCGATAACATGTGGCATATGATATTGCCATTACCAATAATATTTGTTTTATTCAATTTAAAATTGCAAAAATCAATAAAATTGATTGAAGGTGACAAGGAAATTTAGAATTTTTATTGTGTTATTTAATAGTTATAATTTTTTGACCTTTTTTAATATTTTTTAGTAATTAATTTTAAGCACTAGGTCTTATTTAATAAAAAATTCTTAGTGCTTAAAATTAATTACTAAAAAATATTGTGTTAATTTTGAGTTATTTCGTTTTAAAAGACAAGTGCAATTTTAACTATTTTCTTTGGATTTTTTCTTTATTTTATTGCTTTTAGTTCGTTATTCCTTCCTAAAATGATTCATCTCCGAATTCATTTAAAGAAACATTTAAAATAATAGAAATGTTTATAAACATGTTGATAACATACAAACAAGGAGTCAGCCACTCTGTGTATCAAAACAAGTCACCAAAAGTGAATTAAACAAATAGAAAGAACAAGTTTAGATAAATGAAAAAAAAAAATATATTAAATTATTACTGAGCTGCATTAACAAATTAATAAATAAATAAATAAATAAAACAAATTAAATTAATAATAATGAACTATTAAAAATTAAACATTTTTTATATTTAATTAAAAAACCGTTATGCAATAAGTGGAAGTGATAAAAGGAAAATAAAAATATGGAGATGCTCTCACGCTTACAATTGGAATTTCATCAAAAAACTATTTTTATTAAAGCTAAATCACGTTTCGACTGCTTTTTAGCATAACAGTTATTGCTTTTATATAAAACATTTAAATTCCTTTAAAATAAAAATCTATAGAAACGAAAAATTCTAATAATTATGCAAAATATTTAAAATACACAAAAACATTTTCAAATTTATCCAAAATAAAGTACAAAAAACTCAACCTTTTAACGATTTATGAAAATAAACTGAAGTCTCACACAAACGATAATAATTAAAAAATTTGGAAAAATTTCGAAAAATTGTCACTCATATTGTTTTGCACTTAAAAACAAAAAAGGTTGCCAGAAACATTTTTCAGCTAACAAAAAATTGTTGCCTGAAATATTACGTAATATTTAGGGAAATGAACAGAGAAAAACTACTTTAGCAACATTATTTCTTAATAATTTCGCATTAAATATTTTTATATGGACTCTTGACAGCATTTCGCATGAAATCATGAACATAAGTGCCAGACATAAAAAAATGTATATTTATTAAGACATTAGAAAATTACACAAAATTATATATGAAAATCACTTGAAAATTCACTTAAACAATTCACTATAAATCAATGAAAAATTATTCTTTAAAAACAATTAAACATCACAAAAAAAAAACAAAAAATTGCCAGAATATTCGATAGTTTTCCAAAAAAAAAATGTCTTCATTTCTTTAGTAGATTTGAATGAACCAGAAATTTGAAAAAAAAAATTTATTCCCGTTTTTTTTTTATTTTTATTTTTTTATCACTTTCAACTTAAAACACAAAAGTAAAAAATAATCTGTTGCTCAGCTGTCACTTCTATTATTTAGCAGCTAAAAAATGTTGCCGGAAATATTTTTCAGTTGAAAAATATGTTGCTTGAAACATTTCGTAACTTTTTTTTGGACTAGCAGTCTGGGCATGGTCCCTACTCATGTAATGCATTGCGCCAGAACTAGGAAATTAGATTATGAGGGGGAGGAAAGAGGGATTTGCGATTTGAATATACATATCTGCATTGAAAGTAACCGGAACATATAAGCTTTTGTTCTGCTAAAAAACCCATTTTCCCTGTAAAGTGTAGTTCGATTAATCGGTCAATCAACCACAAATGGATGGGCTGTCAACGAAAAGCGTGTTAAGCGCCAAAACGTGAGAGTAACGGGAACAATTTCCCTAATTTTATTAGAGCACTTACCATTATAATAAAGATAAAACAATGAAATACAACCTAGTAAATCAATACAGTAGAATACAGTAGAATAATACTGTGCTCCAATAAGCCTTATGGCCCTCTCTTGTAAGCGGTCGAGTAATTCCAAAATAGACTTTCGAGCGCCGGTCCATACATGAGAGTTATATTCAATTTTTGCTCGGATATAGTTGGTATAAATAGCACGAACATCGCATGCAGTTAAATATCTTTTACGCCGTTTTAGAAACCCGAAAGACTTAAAAGCTTCTTAAGAAAGCTGAAGCATGTGCTTTTTTTTTAAAGTGAAGTAGTACTTTAGGCAGCAATGCCTATTTAGTCAAGTACCATGCTACATTCTTTTAGGAAATGGATAGAGAATAGATGAGACAGGTGGTGAAAGTAGAGGTCTTTGTTGGGAATCGAACCCACATCCCCCAGTCTTATAAGCTAGTACAATATCTTTTAGCCCACAGGGGCACCTATGTTGAAACTTGTGCTTAGTCCATCGAACATCACACTTGATTTTCATGTCAAAAGCATCAAGAGCTTCCAATTCTTTAAAACTTATATCACCCATAATATTAAAGGGTGTTTTTTTAAGCCCGATAGAACTTGAAATTGTAAAAAATAACACAAAAAATTAAATTGTAATCAAAATTTCTTTTTTATTCTAAGGATCAATACGTGACATTAACATTTGAAAATGATTTCGGGCATATGGGCACCGCGGCTGTTCTTGACGAAGCGCATTCTGGACGTCCAATTTTGGGCCACTTTTTCGAGCACTGCTGGGCGTATGTCACGAATAACACGAACAATGCTGTCCTCCAAGGCGTCAATTGTTGCTGGTTTTTCAGCATAAACCAGTGACTTCACGTATCCCCACAGGAAATAGTCGAGTGGTGTCAAATCGCACGACCTTGGAGGCCAATTGACAGGTCCACTTCTCGAAATCAACTTATCGCCAAATTTTGATTTCAATAAGTCGATGGTTGCGTTCGCTGTATGGCACGTAGCGCCATCCTGTTGAAACCACATCTCGTCCGGATCAATGTCATCCATATTTTCAAACAAAAAATCATTGATCATGGTGCGGTAACGATCTCCATTGACCATAACGCGAGCTCCGGCCTCATTTTTGAAGAAATAAGGTCCGATGATGCCACCAGCGTGAAAACCGCACCAAACGGTGCATTTTTCTGGATGTAATGGAGTCTGTAGGGTCTGTTGTGGATTGGTCTCACTCCATATGCGGCAATTTTGCTTATTAACAAGCCCGTTAAGTCAAAAATGCGCCTCATCGCTGAACACAATTTTGCGATAAAACAACGGGTCAGTTGCCAACTGCTCTAGAGCCCAATCGGCGAAAGAACGACGCATATAATGGTCTTGTGGCTTCAATTCCAGCACCAGCTGGATCTTATACGGGTGTAGGCCGAGATCTTTGCGCAAAATTTTCCACGTAGTGGACGGACAGAGCCCCAATTCCTGCGACCGACGACGAATTGATAAATTTGGATCTTCTTCCACACTTTCGTTTACAGCGGCGATATTCTCTTCAGTACGCACATTCCTCCGACGTGTTGGTGTTATTGCATCCTCTAGAGATTATGTGGTACGAAATCTATCGACAGTTCGACGAATGGCTTGTTCAGATGCACGATTATGTACGCCATAAAAATGACGAAGTCGTCTATAAGTTGCGCGAATCGACGACTGATTTTCAAAGTAAATTTGGATAATTTCGTAGCGTTGTTCAAGCGAGAGTCTATTTATGATGATTTGTCAGAGTATACTGAAACAAATAAAAAAAATGTTTCATCAAAATTTTATTTTTTGTGTTACTTTTTACAATTTAAAGTTCTATCTAGCTTAAAAAAACACCTTTTAGATGCAGCATAATTTCCGAACACACATCTATGTGCAAGCATGCAACATTGAGTCTTACTGGCATCAATACGATTCTATTTACAAAATCCCTTTTGGAGATTATTGCGAGATCGTTTTGGAAGCCACCTCATTCAGTATTTTTGTTTTGTTTTTAAGAGACGTAGTACTTCAGGCAACAATGCCTATTTAGTCAAGTACCGTGCTACATTCTTTAGGAAAAGGGGGAACAGAAGAGATGAAACAGGTAGCGAAAATAGAAGGATAGTTACGGATATTAACTGTCGTATAAAACAGCACAGTGACCAGTGACCATGCCTTCATCACTGAGCAGCCCCCAACCGACAGTCAATTATTATTTGTAGTGAAAAAAGCCGAGGTCTTTCTTTGGAATCGAACCCACAACCCCCAGTCACCTATTACTGAATGAATACGAATAACAAATCGTGCTGTCATCTGCTAAAGACTATATAGAATTGCAAATTTGACAAAGACGATCATTTAGATAAATAAGAAATAGGGTAGGAGAAAGAATGGAGCCTTGTGGTACCCCTGAATTAATCTTGAATTCGTTTGATGAAATCCAACGTAGTGAGATTTCTGCGAAAACTCGATATAAATTGACTATTTCAGGAAACTCATCTCTCGTATATCTACTTGTTCTTAGCGCCGTCCAAATGCTTAGATTTCTCAGCCAAGACATTTGTTTCCTTCCCATGCCCCATCGTACTTGTATTCTTCCCTTTAGCATAAGTTGTAGAAATTCATATTTTTCACCTCTCATGATATGTCCAAGTTAGTTAGTTAGTTTTTCTTCGTTGAAGGCTTGACAAGTAATACACTATTGCTGTTAATTCTTCTTAACACTTTAGTATTTTGAGCAATCTTCGGTAACTGGTGTTACTTTAAATGTCCATGCTTCAACCCCAATCATCAGTACCGACCAGACATAACACTTCATAAGTCTAAATCGAAGATTAAGAGTAATTTCTCGGCGTGAAAGGATTATCTTATATATGCTGTATGTGGTCCTACCCATTACGATCCTTTTCTTAATTTCAACATCAGCGCTCCAATTTTTGTGCAATAGACATCCGAGATATACAAAATTTCTGATTCTTTCTATCCGTTGGTTGTAAATGCATAGATCTGGATATGATGTATTTGAGCGACTAATAATTATAAATTTAATCTTTTGTATGTTTAGGTTTAACCAAAAAATTTTACTCTGCAAGAATAGTAGCGACATCAGCGACGTTTGCAACGAATGTAAATCCGTGGAAATCGGTTCGTGCGTTCTGAAGTTATAGCGTCAGGAAGGAAAACCCGACTTATTTTTATATTATAAATTATGATTGATTATGATTTAGTTGAAAGTAAAGCGCCCTTGTGTCTCAAATAACTTTTTGAAGCCGCCGTGGTACTGAACTTCAGTAGTGATCTCGTTCCAAACAGTGGTAATTTCAGAGATGGTTTTTTTACTTGTTTTTTTTTTTCAATGAAATATTTCATTTAAGTATATTAACGCTGGCGCGAATGTTGTTGATAAATTGACCATTTATTTTGATTCCTGCTTTAATATCACTTATGGATTCTGGAAATATAAGTTGAAAAAGAGAGGAGACAGAATACAACCCTAACGCACACCTCTTCTGTTTATAGAGATATATATGCTGTGTTCATTTCATTAGTCCGAACTTGTGCTACTTGCCCCCACTACAGATTTCTAATGCATCTGACGTCCTTATCATCGATATCTATTGTCTTATAATATTGCTCAGCTGGTCGTGTTGTAGTCTGTCAAATGCTTTTTCATAGTCAACAAAGCATAAGAAGACATCTTTCTTGACGTAGCGGCAGTTCTGAATAAGAATCTGTATGGATAACAGTGCTTCTTTAGTGCCCATAGCCTCCCTCAAGCAAAACTGAGTTCGACCACCAATTGAGACCAACACCAAAAGTAACAAGCTTTGACACAAATGCATCATGCCACACTCTATAAAACGTCTGGGAAATATCTAGAGTCAATATTTTTTTTCTCCGAATTTGCTTTAAATCTAAAGAGCCTACACCAAACCAGAAAGCATTAGTCTCTTTAAGCTTGTGTGTGGCGGTACATACATCTTTTTCCGCCATCGACCATTTGTCTGAAATTTAAGCCAATGGCTTTTCCTCCCAGTTCAAACGGCAAAGTAGAAAGCGCTCCAGTATATCAAATATTACTGGTCCATATTTTATACAACAAAAAAAGAGTTGATGATATTAAAGGTGTTCCGTTTTTAGGCTCATATTAGACGAAGGAACTGACATGTCGGTTGCACAATGGATTAGTATCGTTGCTGGGTATTACAGTGCTAAACAACTTAGTTTTTAAAAACTAAATGCATTTTATTAACAACAAAATAGAATTTGAAACAAAGAATGCAAAAACAGAACAAAATAATTCTATAATTTCATCTTATAACAATTTCTATCCTTTTTATGTTTAATTAATCACATTCGCCAATATTTGTAACAGCAAACGTGTTTTTAATAAAAAAGAAATATTTAAAAACCACATTTTATATTAAATTTCAAACAAACGCACATACATTTATACATACAGTATCGGCCAAAAGCTAAGCACTCCTCAGTATATTTTTTTAATGAAATTTTTTTTCAAAAAACAAAGTTATTAAATTTGTTTTATTTGAAAAACACAAACTTAAGGAATTTAGAATTTAATTAAAAAAAGTTAAAATTCAAAAAACATTTTTTTAATTCGCAGATAAATATAAGCGGACTAAACCAAAGCACTCGCAATTTAAGGTAAAAAAAAGCTACTGAAATCAATATTTTGTTGCGAATCCTTTATTCTGGATGACACACGCACACATCTTTTAGACATAGAGTATATTAAATTATTAATTATATCAGGTGATATTGCTTCCCAAGCTGGTTTTGCAGTTTCAAATAAATTTTCTTTGGTTTTGCAATTTTCGCGGTTGATTTTTAAGTTAACGATCTCTCACAAGTTTTCTACTAGGTTACAGGTGCCCCTGTAGGCTATTAGGTAGTGTCTGGGGGTTGTGGGTTCGATTCCCAACAAAGACCTTGGCTGTTTTCACTACAAAAAATAAAAAAAATGTACTGCCGGTGGGGCTGCTCAGTGATGAAGACATGGTCATTGGTCGCTGTAATGTCTTATACGACAGTTAATTTCCGATAACATGGGCTTTCTAGAAATGAAAGCTGACCCGGTAGGCTAGTAGGTCGGGTACTTAGTCTACGAATCTAGGGGTGGTTATTTTGACTACAAAAATAAGAGCTTGAAGGCTATGTAACTACTCTTCTACTTTCACCATCTATCCTATCTGTTCTCTATCCCTTTCCTTGTAGCCTGAAGTGCTACTTCTCTTCAAAAAAAAAACAAAGATAGGGGGATTGGGCAGGCGTATGTTTTGGACTGTTATCTTGTTGGAATGTCCATTTAATTGGCATCTCTTCTTCGGCTTAAGACAACAATCACATCTTTTAATATGTCACGATACAGAGTGTGATTTGTTTTAAATCCGCACCTGGCTATGTAGCCTTAATCAGATGGTGGACAAACTACTATTGTATAATTTGGAACGTCATACATGCGTCCTAGATAGCCGAAGGCATAATTCTAAGCAACAGAACCACCTAGTTGCAACTTTAATGATTCCAGGACAGGACTGCAAACCATCACACCTTGCTAAAGAGTTGGAGACTTTCTAACTCCTGTCCAGAAGACATGTCAGGCATGCTCACTGGACTGGATCATTCGCTTTGCGTGTCATTATCAGTGAAATGATCCTGGCCACCATATTAAACAAACCTGTTATGGGGCCTCGAAACCACAACCACCACGATACTCCCATATAGGGGCCAACCTCAATAATCAGCCAGAGAACTATTAAATGTCTAAATAGACAAATAATGAACTCTGCGAGCTTACTGATTCCCGTGGAATTAAAGTGGAGCTTCCAGTTGTCTCCCTGTCTGACTTCAGGGGACTGGGCTCCCTTATTCCCCCAGTTGCACTGTGTATAGATAGTGGAATATTCTATAAAGACCATATTTATATGCCCCTGGGGGGATATGTCACGATACATGAAATCATCCATAATTACACAAATCTTATGAATTGACTCAATCCCTGGCCTAGAAAAAAAAACAACCACAGACCATTATGTTGCCGCCTTCACGCTTTACAGTGCCTTTTTAATATTTAGAATTCAATCCTTGACCATTTGATCTGCGTACACGCGTTATGCCATCTGAATTCTTTTAATTAAACTTAGATTCGTCAGAAAATAGCAAATAGTCCTTCATTTTGAGACACTCCAGTTGAGATGGGCCTAGGCGACTTTAATTCTGGCTTTATTATTTTTTTGAAGGTTTTTTAAAGGTTTTTTTGCTGAATAATCCGGCCTCTATAGCCCTTCTGCGAATCATTCTTTCGCCAATTTTTAAATATAAGCGATTTCGTATGTGACTAGAAGATGCTGTAGGATCATTTTGGATTGTCCTCTTAATTAAGGAGTCTTCATGTCGCGAAATTTCACGTGGCCTTCCTCCAGAATGAGTAGGAGATGTGCGATCAGTCTGCAAAAACTTTTAAATTAGCCTAGAAATAATTGATCTGTTGATCGAATATTTTGCACTCAATTGATGGCTTGATAAGCCGGCTCTCCAATCATCAAGAATTCTAATTTTAAATTTACGTGAGTACTTATTGCGTGTCATTACTTTTTTCTTAATCTCAAACAAAACTTTAAAACAATGACAATTTTCGCATAAATTCTAACAAGTTCTTCTTCTTAACACTGGAGTATACCATTAACTAATACAGTAATGTCGCAGCAGCGTAGTAAGCTTTCCAAACACAATATTAGGGAGTGTGTTAGTTTAGTCCGCTTATATTTGCGATTTTAAATATTTTTCGAATTTTACTATTTATTATTAAATTCTAAATTCCCCAAGTTTGTATTTTTC
Source organism: Trichopoda pennipes (assembly GCA_030448955.1). Taxonomy (NCBI): domain Eukaryota; kingdom Metazoa; phylum Arthropoda; class Insecta; order Diptera; family Tachinidae; genus Trichopoda; species Trichopoda pennipes. The sequence goes on along the minus strand of JASKUP010000021.1, from coordinate 3,150,491 downwards.
AATAATAAAGATATAAATAAATAAAAAAAAAAAATTAACTTCTTAAAAAAATTGTCTTTTTAAAATATATACTGAGGGGATGCACATGTTTTGGCCGATACTGTACATACATTGTATTCTAATGTTAAACTTTGTATGTCCCTTTTGTTGTTGTTGTTCTTTACTTTGGAATTCTACAATTCCAGTAATTTTTACTTTTCGGTAATTTTTTAAGCTTTTTAATAATAACATCAGGCATATTTTTACTTTTCGACGTATTCATTTGTTTATATGTATTTAATACACAGAAAAACCATTTCTGAATAAAGTTTTTATTTAAATGTTAGAATTAGAAAATTCACTAAATATAGAAATTGTATTCGCCAAAAATTAGTCATCGGTTCTCAATCATAAAACCTACAAAATCGAAGTCAGTCTATTTTTAAAGAAGGTGGTTAGCGAAGAGCATTACTAAGGAAGAGAAGTTATAACTAAACAGTTGAAGGTGTACACATGTATGTATATAGTTGTATGGTCTTTGCAAATAAACTTTTGAGCAACCGTTATTTTTTGTTATTTATTAATTCTTTTTACTTAAGTTACAAACCACGTCTCTCTCTTTCTCTAACTCTCTTAAAATACAAATGTGAGCATTTTAAAAATGGAACGAGAAGAAAGAACTAATGGAAACCCAAAAATTTGTTATTAAAAAATCAACCTTGCAATATGATAACTAAACTTTGTTTATAGTGCCGCCGCTAATAAAAAAGTACATTTTGTATAAAACATTGGTACCTTAACGTTGCATGTCTGGTTTTTTTTTTGTTTTTGAACAATTCAGCTCAGTAGGTACCAATTAATTTTAAAATATTGCAAGTTTTATGTTGTTGATGATTTTTAAATAGTTTGTGACGCCATGGTAATTTTAATCTTTCTCACTTAAAATAATATATACAGTGGTGGGCATTAGGTAAGCACACTTCATGCATGTTGCATTCAAATGCCTTGTATATTTTGTTTAAGGTAAGAAAATTAAGCCTTGCTTATTGTGATCAGTATGTGTCTTTATTATTTTCTACATTGTTTTGCCCTTTTTATTTAAAATGTTGATTTATTGAATTTTTTGTACTATTTCTTGCTTAACATCTTAAATTGGTGAGTTTTGTTGATATTTTAAAAAACGTAAAACGGAAAAAAAATATGGCTAAAGGTACAGTGGCTCAAAGTTATAATGGGACAATTACTATAGTCAATAGTTTGTCGAATATTTCCTTAAATATTTACATAAGCCTTAAAACAAAAGTTTTGCTACAATTTTTTTTACTACTGTAATAGTTTATTCAAAACAGGAACAAAAAATTCAAGAATTATTTTTTAAACAAAATAATAGCAAACAAACTTAAATATCATATAAAATTCACATCAAAGTAATAATGGGACAATATGAGATACAGTAACAAGTAAAGTTAATACAGTTTTACATATTATATTTGATATTTATGTAGTTGGTAGTCCCTTTTGTTGTAGTACCACCTTTAGTCTATTTGGCATTGATCCAACAAGTTTTTGGCAATAATCGGGTGATATGCTTGCCCATTCCTCCTTTAGAGCCACAATCAGTTCATTTTTGTTGTATATTTGTCTGCTTTTAAATTTTTGCTCCAAATGACTCCACACGTGCTCTCTATCGGATTAAGATCAGGTGACTGTGGTACGCCACCACAAGCACGCGTGGGCAATTGTAAAGCAACCAGCTCCGTACATTATAAGGTTTGTGCTTAGGGTCGTTGTCTTGGTAAAAATAAAAATCATTTGCTAGACCCAGTTTTTCTGCTGTTTCAGAAAGATTTGCGCGTAATATGTTTATGTAATACCTACGATCCATAATCCCTTCGATAATGTGAAGATTACCTGGCCCAGCAGCTGAAATTGCACCCCATACCATAACTGATCCTAAACCATGTTTCACTGTCGGTCTTAAATTTTGTCCTGAGAGCTCAGTATTGGGTTTTCTCCATACATATGAACGCCCATCTCTCGCCAGTAAATATAACCTTTTTCCAGAATGTGATATCTTTATCTCTGTACTCTCGTGCGAAGCTTATCTGTTTTTGTTTATTTACCTTATTTATGAAGGGCTTTTTTCTCGCTACTCGGCCAATAAAACTATGCTTTCTTAACACATTTCTTATAGTTTCTGGATTAGCCTTTTTCCCTAAGTGTAATTCGGTCTCTGTAGCAAGTTTGAGGTTTTATTTTGATTTGATTTGACGTACTAGCCATCGTTCATCCACGTCTGAAAAAAACTTTCGTTTGCTAGGTTTTGAAAGATTTTCATAATTTTCTGCATCTGCATAACGCTTAATAATATTAAATACCGTAGATTTAGGTTTATTTACTATTTCTAATATATTTCGAACAGTTTTTCCTGTTTTGAAATGCTCCATTATTAGTTTCCTTATTTCTGGAGATGTCTGAGAACCACGAGGCGCCATATTCAATAAATTTATTTTTAACCAGTCACAAATATCTTTAATATACCCACGCTATTTTTAAATAAAGGTTGTCAATTAAATAAAATCTAGGCACCACCAAGTTCAGGATTTACCGATGTTCTTACGATTCATAAATTTACGGTCTTATAGCTGAATAGTTTAGTAAGAGACTTCTACAATTATGGGCTGTGAACAACCAGGTTACAAGAGCGGCAGGACCGCCCCTAGTAGGTAGTGTACTAGCTTATCAGTCTGCGTGTTGTAGGTTCGATTCCCAACAAAGACCTTGGCTGTTTTCATTACAGAAAAAAAAAAATAAAATAAAAATTGACTGTCGGTGGGGCTGCTCAGTGATGAAGACATGGCCGCTGGTCGGTGTGATGTCTTATACGACAGTTAATTTCCGATAACTATCCTTCTACTTCCACCACCTGTCTCATTTCCTCTCTATTCCTTTCCTAAAAGAATATAACACGATTATGACTAAATAGGCATTATTGTCTGAAGTGCTACTTCTCTTTAAAAAAGAAAATTCAAATAAAATTGCGAGGAAGCACTGTTTATGATATTGCTGCCATATTTAACTGCTCCAGAAAGCTGGTATAGAAAGTATTGAATCATATTCAAGCCAATTAGACATAAAAATGTACCATAGAGTACTAGGCCTAGAAAAAACATTCGTAAACAGACTCTCTTAATTATAGAGCTTCAGTTGTGGGCCCTTTTAAAACCCCAACTAAAATTCAAAAATTAGTATCGACGTTTTCTCACTTACAATTAGTAAACAAAAAATTGCGTCAAGCTACGCGTGTAAAAAAAATTGGAGGTGTCGTATTTCAATTGCCCCTGAACACTTCGACAAACCCCATCATACTTGAAATATGCTAACGTAATGTCCACCACTGCTCGTCTTCCAGTCTAAAATGTTGCTGTATTTGCAGTTTGCATCTTGTGAGGTACCTGGAATCCAACAGGTTACTTAGGGACCGATAGTATGGTTCTACGGGCGACTTGCTGGCTTTCCTATGGGAAAGAGAGAGAGAGTAAGGTGGCGGTAGATATTTCCAAGGCGTTTGATAGAGTGTGGCATGATGCACTTTTCTCAAAACTGGCTGCTATTGGCTTAGGTGACAATTTCTCCAGATTTATATCGCAAGGCTCCGTTCTTTCTCCTACCCTATTTACTCTTTCGCAGATGACAGCACCATTTGTCATTCGTATTCATTTAGGAATACACCGGACCAGTTGCATCTCAAGATCTCACGATGTTCCAACAATCTCCGAATGGAGTCTTGCGAATAGAGTCGATTTTAATGCCCGTAAGAGGCAATGTTGCATGCTTACGCATAGATCTGTGTTCGGAAATAGTGCTGCATCTGTTATTAGGAGTGCTATAGGTATTAGGGAATCGGAAGCTCTTGATATTTATGGCATGAAAATTCTCTGTGATGTTCGATAGAATAAACGCATTTTTTTTTTGTTTCTAATAAAGCTTTCAAGTGCATGGGTTTTCTAAAACGGTGTAAGAGATATTTCACTCCATCCGATCCTCGTACTATTTATACAACCTATATACGTCCAAAGATGGAATGTAACTCTCATGTATGGGTCGGCGCCCCAAAGTTTAGTTTGCAGTTGCTCGACCGTGTACAGGAGAGAGCCAAGAAGCTCAAGTGTATCCAACTCTATTGATTTCCTAGACCATCGACACAATGTGTGTTGTATTTCACTGTTTTATCGTTACTACAATGGTTAGTGCTCTAATGAAATTAGGAAACTTGTTCCCGTTACTCGCACGTTTTTGCGCTTGATTGGATTTTCGTTGTGATCGATTGACTAGTAAATCGCACTGCGCATTACAGGGAAAATTCGCTTTTTGACAGAACAGTTCGTCTGTAGAATAAACTCCCTCCAGAGGTCTTTCCTGTCACTTTCAATGTAGAAAAATTCAAATCGAATGTCCACAAATACTACTCCCTCTATCTTCCTCCCCTTAACCTAATTTCCTTGTTCTGTTATAATGCATTGCATGAGTAGGCGTCAGCCCCTGAGCATTGGTCCGAACGAAAAAAAATATTTGCACTTTACATTTCAAATTCACAGTGTTTCATTTTGATTTACTGGGTTTTTATGGGGTTCAAAACGGAAAAAAAAATTTTAATTCTTTAGGTGATTTGGATCAAAATGATACTTTTGGAAATATTGTAAAAAATTTTAAAACTTGTAGCCCACGGCAGCACGCCGTTTTTTTAATAATTGTAGGCATGTATTTTATGGATTTTGTCAATATTTCTGGGGCTTGGGACAAACTATTAGAAGCAAAGCAATTAAACTACTTACATCAAATATCTCTTTGAATTCTGCTTTTACTGTTCTTTATATATTCCTTATTGCACTTTTTAGTGAGCCACAGGGATTTTTGCAGAGATCACTAAAATTTAGTGTTTTTAAGATCATATATTTGTGCTCAACAATTCTTATTGTTGTATATCTACACAAATGTTACAGAAATCAATGTTAATTTTGTATCTTTGTGGAAAATGTGTTTGTTTGTGGGCTCTTTAACAGTTCAGTACAAAACACCAACATAGAGTTTCTCTAAGTGCTTTTTTTCCCAACACTAGTTTTTTTATTAACTGTAAAGAGCTTTATTTCATAATTTAATTTTTTTTAACGGGATTTATGTATACATCAAGACAGAGTGCATGTGAGTATACAAACGGTAGTTAATGGAAAAAAAAACTGTTAAACTGTTTAATAAGACAACAACAATAGTAAAAAAAGAACGGCGAATTTGCAATGATTCTAATCAGCTGTCAACAGCTGAACAAATAAAAGTTGATGTTTAAGATGATGATAAGATTAATGGTTTTGTAATTTACAAATGCACATACACACACACACACATAACTTAATAGCTGGCTGACATTATAAGTGTACCTATTGGCACTTGTTGAAATGATTTTGTCAAGAAAAAAATTAAATCTTATTTGTTGTTTTTATTTAAATTTAATTAATAATAAGATTTCCCTTTTAAGCAGCCATTTTTTAATTATTTTAAAAATGCCACTAAACTTTTTAATTAAAATACATACAGAGCCGGACAAAAATATTTACACAGCAACTCTATTTTTAAACTGCTATATTTTTTAATAAAGGAGCAAAATGGTATGCTTTTCAGCAAGTGTGTGTGAAGATATGGCAAAATGCATACATACATATTTTAACAATTTTCTGAATTCTATTACTAAAAACCTATACAAATTCTGAATATATAACCTGTACAGTTCTGAAATCTACAATGCTACAATACTTTCGCCGCCTGTAGTGCACTAAGCCCCACTCTTCCAATTTTGATCCATTTTTGATCATTTTTGAAATGCCCATATGGTAAAATTGAGATTTTTACAACTTTATACAAATTCTGAATATAAACTCAACAGTTCTAAAATCTACAATGCCATGGCTTTCGCCCTCTGTAGTCTGCTAAGCCACGTTCCCTTCCAATTTAGAATCAGTTTTGGTCATTTTTGAAATGTCCATAAGTAAATGGTCTTGTCCATTGTACCGTCGATAAAAACTAGACTTCCGAACGTCTGCTGCAGCCACACAACCCCACACCATAACCCCTTCACCTCGATATTGGACAATAGAAATAAGATAGTTTTTTTCTAATTCGGTATTCGGCTTTCTCCAAACTCGTGTCTTTCCGTCGGATAGAAAAATATTAAATTTGCTCTCGTCAGAAAACAGCACACCACCCCAGAAGCATACTGTGAGCGTCAAAAGAAACTGTACAACTTTGACTTTCATGTTAAAAACTTTAATTTCGTAATATTTTAAATGAACATTTCATATTTTTTATTAAGTATATATGTATGCTTCTCTCATATTTTATTAAAAAACAAAAACAAAATTCCAACAAAAACAAAAAAAAATCAGATTTTAAGCGTCAAAAGAAACTGTACAACACTTGTGCATAACTAGTAATAAGCAATTTTACAGTAAAAAAGAACCGTTATTTTTGAAATTTGTTTTACTACGACGTTTTATATTTTAGTAGCTATTTTAAAAACAAATATTAATAGATTTGGTTTTGTCGCAAGCAGTGCACTTAAGAGGCTTTTGTATTTTTTGAAAAATGGGTAAGCAAACTTGTGGTAAAATTTTACGAAGAAGGAAAATCTTTTCGAGAGATTGGTTTAACCATAAAAAGAAGCCACAACACTGTCAAAAATATAATTGATAAGCACAGAAAGTTTTCAAATTTAGAAAATCGCCCAAAATCTGGAAGACCACCAAAACTGAACGGCACTCAAATACGGTAGATTGTGCGAAAAGTAAAGAAAAACCCAACTGAAAGTGCCGTAAAATTATCAGAAAATATAAGAGAAAGCTCGGGTGTTAGTGTTAGTGCCAGCACAATACGCAGAGCACTACATGCAAATGGTCTGCATGGCCGAGTTCCCAAAAGAAAACCATTTATTTCAAAAATTAATCAACGTCGACGTCGAGACTTTGCGAAAAAGTATGAAAATAAGTCCAATATATTCTGGAACAATGTACTTTTCAGTGACGAAAGTAAATTTGAAATATTTGGTAAAAAAGTGCCAGCTAAAATTTGGAGAACGAAAAATTCAGAATTTGCCCAGCAAAATGTAATGCCTACAGTAAAACATGGTGGCGGTTCAGTTATGGTGTGGGGATGTATGGCAGCCAGTGGTGTACGAAATTTGGTGTTTATAGAAAATACTATGAACAAAACAGATTACCTCAACATTTTAAAAGAAAACTTGGCACAAAGCGTGGAAAAATTGGGCTTGGATCGAACTTGGATCTTTCAACAAGATAACGATCCCAGGCACACTGCTAAAATAGTCAAGGAATGGCTGCTTTATCACACTCCAAAACAGTTGGATCATCCCCCCCAGTCACCTGACCTCAATCCCATTGAACACTTGTGGGAGCATCTGGATCGGCAAATAAGAAAAACTGAAATTACAAGCAAGAATTCCCTTAAATCTGTGATAACGGAAGAATGGCTAAAAATTTGCCCGAATGTAACAAGAAAACTTGTGGAATCGATGCCACGAAGATGCCAAGCTGTAATAAAATCAAATGACAATCAAACGAAGTACTAATTGTTTTTAATTAATATTATTATTTTAATATAGAGATAATGTACAGTTTCTTTTGACGCTTAAAATCTGATTTTTTTTTTTTGTCCTATATTTTTTGTTGTTGTTGGAGTTTTGTTGTTGTTTTTAATAAAAAATGAAAAAAAGTATATATACCAAATAAAAAATATAAATAATGTTGATTTAAAATATAAAAAAATTAATAAATGAAGGTTTTTAACATGAAAGTCAAAGGTGTACAGTTTCTTTTGACGCTCACAGTATATTTTTATTTTCATACTCATGTTTTATTCACTTTACTTATCTCCGCCTTTTTTCTGGCGACTAGAGTTGTAACCGGTTCGGTGCAAGGTTCGGCGCATAGTTTTTGAATGAATTTGTTTTCCTCTTTCTTTAAAACATTCTGCAGGCAATTCGGCTGATGTTAGTTTAGGGTCTAATTTTACTTTTCTTACGATTCTCATATCTTCTCTTGCTGAAAGCTTTCGTGGCCTGCCAGTACAATGAATATTCTTCAAGTCTGTAGACTCCTTATAACTCTTAACTATGCTGGGTACAATAAATCGACTTCTTTTTACTATTTGTTCGATTTCTTTATAGCATTTGTTATCCCTATGTAGCTCTAAAAAAATTTTTCTTTCAGCTTTTGTTGTTTCTTCTCCTTTTAACTACGGGCCATTGGAGAAAACAAGAACCTACAAGCATGTACTTGTCTCAGCAAATATTTTGTAACGGCACTTTTACATATTCCATTACAAAAAGTATTGCCATTATAAAAAAAAAACTCTTACGTTATTAGATTACACATAATACTTTTGCCCATCTAAAAAAGTACTTTAAATTAAAATTTAATTTATTATTTTTTAAATAACATAATAATAGTTAGCAACCTTTTTTTTCTACATATAAACAGGAAAGAAATAAACAAATAAGTTTGTTGAAAAGCATACCATTTTTGCCCTTTTATTAAAAAAATACAGCAGATTAAAAACAAAGTTGGCGGCTGTGTGAATATTTTTGTTCGGCTCTGTACCTATTAATAAAATAAAAATCGGAAATCGCAAAGGTTCTTAAACCCACAAAAAATGAGTTTGTCATTAAAAAACGTTTTAATAATTGGCATCATTAGAAAGATTTTAAATACAAAAGAGTTTTAATTTAAAAATTCCCTCTAAACTAGCAGCATGTTTCCTTTTTAAATTATTTAATTGCCACTTAAATTAACGACATTAGATTAAAAATTAAAATAATAAAGGTAAACATATTCATGCATACATACATAACTGTGTGTGTGTGTATAGTGATAAATATAATAGAAGAAACAGGGAGAGAGAGAGAGAGAGAAAAAAAACAACTGAGTGAAGAGAAAGGTAAAATATTTATTTCCTTAATACTCATAGTCAGTGTTGCCAGTTTTTTTAGCTTTCGCCTTTAAATATTTATAGAAAAATAAAATGAAATCATTTTTATTTCAAATAGTTAAAATTTGTAATAGAAAATAAACGTAGAAAATGAATTTTGTAAAGTTTTACTCTCTGTTTATTAATTCTATTCTAATTCTCTATTAGCTAAAATGGCTACAAGCCCTCTACTATCAACAAACTTCTTAGACAATAGAACACTAAAAACAGAAATAAAGAAGACAAAAAGACAAACACACACTTTTACTAACACAGGACCAGAAATATATAGACCAACTAAACTTTTTCACAAAGAAGGTTTAATCACAGCATTAAAAACCGGCAACACATAATCTCAGGACATCGACAGAAACAAGTGACAAATTTAGTTCCAGCGGAGTATACAAACACAGTTGTACCTGTATATAGAACAAACTGGACAGACACTAAAAATAAGATTTACAGAACACAAAAGAGAAGACTCCAACTTTCCATTACACCTTGACATACACACGGATACACACCAAGGGAAATAGATGAATGTATGTTATTGCTACATCCTAGTAAGGCTCCATCTTGAAAATATGGAAATCTACAAATTAAAAACACGCCTTCAGAAACAATTTTCACACCACTAAAACTATTTATACACTGAAACAAACGGGAATAACACTGTCAGACGGATAACGTGTGATTAGATTTACATTCGCGCCTGGCCATGAAGTCTTAATCAGATGGTGGATCAAACCACTGCATAATTTGGAACGTCATGCTCGTCCTAGGAAGCCGAAGCTATAATTCTATGCAACAAAACTTTCTAGTTGCAACTTCGATGATTCCAGAGCAGGGCTGCAAATCATCACTCCTTGCTTAAGAGTTGGAGACTTTCCAACTCCTGTCCAGAACACATGTCTAGCATGCTCACTGGATCTGGGAACATTTCACCAGGTAGGTGTTATTAAAGGTGAAATGAACCCGTCCACCATAGAATCATAGACTGATATGGGGCCGCGAAACCACAACCACCACGATACTCCCATAAAAGGCCAACCTCAATAATCAGCCAGAGAACAGTTAAGTGTCTAAAAAGACAAATAACGGAACTCTGCGGGTCACTGATTTCCGTGGAAATAAAAAGGAGTTTCCAGTTGTACCCCTGCTGACTTCAGGGGACTGGGCTCCCTTTTTCCCCCAGTTGCACAGGTCTATATAGTAGCTCTCCATTAAGATGAACAGAGTGTGATTCGTTTTACATCCGCGCCTGACTATGTAGTCTTAATCAGATGGTGGACAAACCACTTTGTATAATTTGGAACGTCATACAACCGTCCTAGATAGCCGAAGACATAATTCTAAGCAACAGATACTACCTAGTTGCAACTTGAATAATTCCAGGGCAGGTCTGCAAACTATCACACCTTGCTAAAGAGTCGGAGCCTTTCTAACTCCTTGTCCAGAACACATGTCAAGCATGCTCACTGGACTGGATCATTCACCATGCGTGTCATTATCAGCGAAATGATCCTGGCCACCATAATAAACAAAACCTGTTATGGGGCCGCAAAACCACAACCACCACGATGCTCCCATATAGGGGCCAACACCAATGATCAGCCAGAGAACTATTATAAGTCTAAAGAGACAAATAATGAACTCTGCGAGCTCACTGATCCCCGTGGAAATAAAGTGGAGTTTCCAGTTGACCACCTGCCTGTCTTCAGGGGACTGGGCTCCCTTTATACCCCAGTTGCACTGTGTCTAGATAGTGGAATAATCTATAAAGACCATATTTATGTGCCCCCGGGGGGGCCATTAAGATGAACACACGTACCTAAATAATAAAAGACGGAGATATTGAAAATTAGCTTTGCATAAAATACCAGGTGACTGGCATCCTACAGGGTGTCCGCCGGGAAGGTATACCATTTTTAAGTTTAAATAAAAAAGAACGGATCTTATATTGATAAATGTTTTTTTTAATGTCGGCAAATATGTATGGAATACAATATCAGGTAAATGTCCACCCACCTCTGTTAGCCTTAAAAATGCGAGCCCTTGTAAACCCAATTTTTATTACTTCCTAACAGTTTTCACGCGGTATTTCACTAGTTTCATTACGAATATTTTGTTTGAGTTGTTCAATCATTTCTGGTTTGTTTGCATAAACCTTACTTTTCAGCTATCTCCACAAAAAAAAAGTCCAGTGCAGTAAAATCAGACGATGGAGGTCAATCAACATAACCATTTCTTTAAAATAACCTGTCGTTGAAAGAGGTCTCGCAGTAATTCCATTGTACTGCTGGCTGTATACGATGTGGCACCGTCTCTTTGATACCATATGTTAATCAAACCCAAAGCATCCAGTTTTAGCGTTAAAAACTTTTCAATCATATCACGATATCGCTCCCCATTCACAGTTACCTTTACGCGGTTTCATTTTTAAAGAAGTAAGGACTGTCACTTTTAATGGGTGCAAATGTGATTGTTGAATAATTTAAGAGTTTCCCATCCCCCAGAACCAACTATTCTTTTTATTTACATAACGATACAAATGAAAATAAAGGTGACTGTTTAATTTGAGGGGTTCTCATTCCCCATAACATATCCATTCAAATGAAAATAAGCCTCGTCACTCATTATGATTTCTTCATGAAAATCAGGCTGGTCATGGGCTAGCTGTAACATCCTATTGACATATGTACGGCAGCGTTAATGGTCTGTGAAACAAGCTCTTGTGTCAACTGAATCTTATATCGAAACAAATGCAAATCCTTGTACGAAATTGTGGCCAAAAATGTTCTTTGACCAAACTCCTGAGCACGGCGTCGAATTTTTTTTTTTTTTTTAAGATAAGTAGCACTTCAGGCAACAATGCCTATTTAGTCAAGTACCGTGCTACCTTCTTTAGGAAAGGGATAAAGAAGAGGTAAAGCAGGTGGTGAAAGTAGAAGGATAGTCGGAAATTAACTGCCGTATAAAGACAGCACAGCGACCAGTGACTATGCCTTCACCGCTGAGCAGCCCCACCAACAGTTAATTTTTATTTTTGTAGTGAAAAAAACCAAGGTCTTCGTTGGGAATCGAACCCACAACCCCCATACTGAAAAGCTAGTATACTACAGGGGCACCTAATTGAATTGAGGTTGATGGATTGTTTTGAACACTTTTCTGAGCAGCAGTACTGGTTCATGCTAGGGCCTATTACCTACAGACTCTCTTTCTTCGAAATCATTCACCACACGATAAATAGTGCGTTTTCTTCGCACCTTGGTTCTCCCAAAAATTTCACGTAACTTTCTCATCGTCATAGCAATCGATGTTTGATTTTAATAAAATGTTTTAACAATTAAAAAACGTTGGTTTATGGAATATGTTTCCATGCTTCTACTTCACGACTGCCAAATATAAACTGTCAAGGCTAATTTTTACGAAAATGGTGGCAAAACAAAGTAGTATATCTTCCCAGCGGACACCCGTAATCTACATGGTGGGTACGACCTTCACATCGAAATCGATCACCGTTTCTACAAAAAAAAAAAAAACAGCCGGAAAGGACAGGAAATAGTGACAAGAGTATTTCATTTACTGGCGGAAAAAATTCAAACAACTTAATACAATAAAATATTGAAGTTGAAAATTGTTTCTTCAAGCGTGTAGTATAGAGTTTTTGATGCATGTTTCCCGTAACCATAAATATAGATGGGCATTTCGTGATAAGATTTACATCTACACCTGGCCGTAAGCATTAATCAGATGGTGGTCAAACCACTGAGAACGAAAAGCAGCGTCATTCAGGCCCTAGAAAGCCGAGAACTAATTTTAACAACAGGTCTTTCCTAGTTGCAATTTCAGCGGTTCCAAAGCAGGGTTGAAAACCACTACACCTTGCTGGAAACTATCCAACTCCTGGTCCAGAACACATGACTGGCATGCTCACTAGATCCGGATCATTCACCCGTTGATGTTCATGCGGGGACCGCAAAACCACAATCACCACGTTACATCCAACCTCAATAATCAGTCAGAGATTAGCTAAACGGCTACAGAGACAATTAGCGGAACTGTAGGGCTTGCTGATTCCCGTGGAAATAACGGTGGAGCTTCTAGTTAACACCCAGGTTGCCTTCAGGGGACTAGGCTTCCTTATACCCCCAGCAGCCCCCCGGGGGCACATAAATATGGTCTTTATAGAATTCCACTATCTAGACACAGTGCAACTAGGGAAAAAGGGAGCCCAGTCCCCTGAAGACAGGCAGGGAGTCAACTGGAAACTCCACTTTATTTCCACGGGGATCAGTGTGCCCCAGAGTTCATTATTTGTCTCTTTAGACATTTAATAGTTCTCTGGCTGATCATTGAGGTTGGCCCCTATATGGGAGTAACGTGGTGGTTGTGGTTTCGCGGCCCCATAACAGTATAATGGTTATTATGGTGGCCAGGATCATCTCACTGATAATGACACGCAAAGTGAATGATCCAGTCCAGTGATCATGCTAGACATGTGTTCTGGGCAGGAGTTGGAAAGTCTCCAACTTTCTAGCAAGGTGTGACGATTTGCAGCCCTGCTCTGGAATCATTAACGTTGCAACTAGAAGGTTTCTGTTGCATAGAATTATAGCTTCGGCTTTCTAGGACGAGCATCCACCATCTGATTAAGGCTTCATGGCCAGGTGCGGATGTAAATCGAATCACACAGTTATACCCCCAGCAGAAAGGTCTAGATGGTTAAGTAATCCATATAGGCCGATAAATGTGCCCCCGGGGGTATATAGATGGGCAGAGTGTGATTTGTTTTACATCCGCGCCTGACTATATAGTCTTAATCAGATGGTGGACAAACCACTTTATATAATTTGGAACGTTATACAAACGTCCTAGATAGCCGAAGACATAATTCTAAGCAACATATACCACCTAATTGCAACTTTAATGATTTCAGGACAGGGCTGCAAACCATCACACCTTGCTAGAGAGTCGGAGACTTTCTAACTCCTTGTCCAGAACACATGTCAAGCATGCTCACTGGACTGGATCATTCACTTAGCGTGTCATTATCAGCGAAGTGATCCTGGCCACCATAAATTTCATAGTTCCCTTATGGGGCCGCAAAACCACAACCACCACGATGCTCCCATATAGGGGCCAACACCAATGATCAGCCAGAGAACTATTATAAGTCTAAAGAGACAAATAATGAACTCTGCGAGCTCACTGATCCCCGTGGAAATAAAGTGGAGTTTCCAGTTGACCACCTGCCTGTCTTCAGGGGACTGGGCTCCCTTATACCCCAGTTGGACTGTGTCTAGATAGTGGAATAATCTATAAAGACCATAATTATATGCCCCTGGGGGGATATAGATGGGCAATCCAAATTTTAGCTGTTCATTAGATTTATGGAAATCCGGTAATAATATAATCCTGGAAGTGTCCCCACGGGATCTTCTTTTAACGCCGTTGCTATTTTACATTTAGCCGAAGTAGGTGTGTGAAAGTATAAGAGTAATTTTTTTTCTTAATCCTATGTTATCGTAGAAAACTCATTTTAAAAACGTCTAGTATTTTGAAGAATTTTTTATCGCCACGTTCTACAATTAAGCGCCATAGTTAGCAACACCGGTGATGTAATATAAAAAAAAAAACAAATTTTGCAAAAAAGAAAAACAAAAACAGTAAATTACTGTAGATTGTTTAATCAATCTTTTGCACGCTTTATATACATATGCATGTATATGTATGTATATAAGTATGGTTTTGCTTAGTTAACATATGCATACATACTTACATACATGCCCACATGCAATTATACGATTTATAAGATTTTCAAGACCATTAATAAAAAGAAAAAGTTTACGCTTAAAAATGTCATTTTTAGTTATAAGTTGAACTAAAAAGTTTATTATTGTTATTATTTTTAATTTGTTCAATTAAATTTGAGTCGCTTTTTGTTTCACAATTACATGCATACAAATTATAGATTTGTAAGTTATTTGTTTGAAAAAAAAAGAAACAATTTTTTTTATTCACTCTTTAAAATACCGTTTTATTTATTCATCCTCAAATTACAATTGAAATTATAAAATTAATTTTCTTCATCGGTACGATAACTTAAAACTAACTAACTATTGATTTCCATGGTGTAATCAAAATGACACGCACTGTTGTTATTTTGCAATATTGATATTACTTAGAATTTAATTTTATTTACCTGTGTCTGCAATTGTTTCAGCAATTTAATTGTTGTGTAACAGTTTGTAGTAAGGGCATTCAACGTTTTTTGCGCTAACATATATTTATTAGAGTCAATCGTGTACATGCAATAGATATTATGGCGCGCCGTCGGCAATAAAATTGATTAAAAAAAAACGGTAAATTTCTTTACAAGGGAAATAAAGATCAACATTTCTTTCGACGGCGGCCAAAAATTATAACCGGCCTAGCTTAATGGTATATTACTAAACACGGCAATTACCGTTACTTTTTAAGATTATTTTAATAACAACAAATACCGTTATTTTTCATAAGATCATTGGAAGTGCGTATAGAGAATATTAACATTTGTTTAATAATTGTTTTCTATGCTTTCAAATTCGCTTTGAAGTTTTTTGGTTATTTTTGTATGTAAATGAAATGGCAAGAAATAAATTTAAAGAAAACATGATAGCTAATACCGGCGAATGCTGGCAACAAAACTTTGTATTAATCACAGAATTATAAGCCGTTTTCGTTCCTCAGGCTCGTTACTACAGTACATAAAAATGGACGCCCATGCAAAAGGACAAGAAAACGTATAATTAAAAAGTGCATTCATACACATACATACATATGTTGCGACTGATAGAATTTATTAATTCGAGGGCAATGCAAAATCACATGTATAAAAAAGAGTCCCTCTTATATTTCGATTTTTCCGTTAAAAATGTGATAGAAACTTTATTCAACTTAATGATGGGTATTTTAAAATTAAAAACCATATTTTAAAAAATATCTTTTTGAAATTGCAATTCAAAGTAAATGATTGAGCACTGTTTTCTAGAGTCCTACAAGTGTAGCTTCTATAGCAGAAAAACCAAGGAAAAATAAAAAGTGCCATGTCAGTGACATATTGCGTGATTTTATAAGATTTAAAATTTACATTTTCTCATCTACGACAGTGTGAAGGCAACATCCTTTATTTTATTTCTATATTATACTTGGCGTTGGCAGCAGCTTAAAAAAAACCTTGTTGGAATACCGTTCAGTATTTGGTATGGCCTCCCTTTTACTTAATTTTTTTTTTTTTTAAAGAGAAGTAGCACTTCAGGCAACAATGCCTACTTAGTCAAGTACCGTGCTATATTCTTTTAGGAAAGGGATAGAGAATAGATGAAACAGATGGTGAAAGCAGAAGGATAGTCGGAAATTAACTGCCGTATATAAGACAGCACAGCGACCAGTGACTATGCCTTCATCGCTGAGCAACCCCACCGACAGTAAATTTTTTTTTTTTTTTGTAGTGAAAAAAACCAAGATCTTCGTTAGGAATCGAACCCACAACCCCCATATTTACAAGCTAGTACACTACCTATTAGCCTACAGGGGCACTTTACATCTTTCCATCGAGGCAACACATTTTTGGGTAGTTTTGCTGGGTATCTTCTCTCACTCCTCGACCAGAGCAATTTTTAGTTCGTTCAGATTACTAAACTGCCTTTTCTGTATCGTCAAATCCAAAATTGCCCACAAATTTTCTATTACATTTAAGTCTGGAGATTGTAAAGGCGGATTCAGGATGTGTGAACAGTTCCATACCAGCCATTTACTGCACAATTTTGGATTTATGCTTCGGATCATTGTCTTGGAACTAACCCAAAAACGAACTCTTTTAACTAGAGCATTGGCACTTTGCAACAAATTGTCTTTCAATATGTTTAAATATATATTTTTGCCCATTATTCCTTTTATAAAGACAATGACCAACTCTAGAGCCTGCCGGAAAAGCCCAAACCATCATACTTCCACCACCGTGTTTAACAGTTGGCTTTAAGTGTTTATTCTGAAGCTCTGTATTGGCCTTAGGCCACTCGTAATTTATGCCATTCGAACCAAAAATATTGCATTTTGACTCGTCGGCAAAAACAACGTTTTCCCAGAATGTAATTGGCTTTGTTACGTGCTCGTAGGCAGACTTAAGCCGACTTTGCATATTCTTTTTCGATATAAACGGCTTTTTTTCGAGCTACTCGACCGTGGAATCTGTGTTCCCGCAGATTACGGCGTACTGTTTCGGCACAGTATACCTTACCCATTTCCTTTTCAATCTCTCCCACCAATTTTGTAGCCGATATCTTAAGATTTTCTTTAATTTTCCCGACAATTTTCCTTTTGTTAGAATCCGTAAAAATTTTATTTTTACGCGTACATATCGCTGTATAATATATTGCACTGTACTGACACTCAGTCCTACTATTTCAGCTGTTTTTCAATGACTTTGTCCCTTTTTAAAATCCGTAAGAATCAATTCTGGTTTTTTTGAACTTGTTCGTTTATCCATCTTTCAAAATACACGTGTTACTCTTGTTTAATGGGGTTAAAGAATAATTATGCTTAAATAAACAACAGAAGTGAATAGTAAACAAAATGAAAAGTAATGGTATTCTTTGGCGTAGGTATATATTTACACTGAAACAGCACTGCTCCTGTGGGCTAGTAGGTAAAGTACTAGCTGGGGGTTGTGGGTTCGACTCCCAACAAAGACCTTGGCTGTTTTCACTACAAAAAAATAAAAAAAAAATGAACTGTCGGTGAGGCTGCTCAGTCTTCTACGACATTTAATTTCGGTTAACATGGGCCTTCTAAAAATGATAGCTGCCCCGGTAGGCTAGTAGGTAGTGTACTTAGCCTACCAATTTTTGAGTGGTTGTTTTCACTACAAAAAATAAGAGGTTGAAGGCTATGTACCTATTCTTCTACTTTCTTCACCTGTTATATCTCTTCTCTATCCCTTTCCTAAAGAATGTAGCACGGCTGTGACTAAATAGGCATTGTTGGCTGAAGAGCTACTGCTCTTTGTAAAAAAAATTTTTTTCAAATTTTCTTTATTGCGCATTTTCTTATAAAATGTTTAGTTTATACTGCACGTTAAGATTTATTTGATATCAGCATTAGTTTTAACTCTATAAAAAGTTAAAAAGTTTTATTTTTACATTTGCACAAAATCAGCTGTGAGCCACTGTAATTCATTTGTTATCAAGCGATTTTATTTGTTTTTTTTTCTCCTATTGTTTTTTATTACAAAATTTAAATAAAAATAAAATTAATAAAATAATTTAATTTATCGTACAGTTAATGAACGACAAATTAATCAATTAATCGATTAAATATGTAGCTCTGCTACTTAATAACTGTTAAAAAGTTCACAAATAATTAGTTTGAATATGAAATGCGCCCACCATTAATTTTAATGGGCCATTGACCGTTACTTTGTTGTGCTTTTGTTTAATACAAAAAAAAACAAAAAAAAAAACAACATTGTTACAAATAAATTTTCTATTTCTTTCATGCTGTTCAACCATTAAGTTAATTAAATAATTATAGATACAGTGGCCCACAAAAACTATTCGACAATTGAGTCAGTTCATTGAAAATGCTAGTACTCTTTTAAAATGTTTCGGGTTTTTGATTACAATAACGTTTCTTCGTAAATATTTCAGAATATACCGTTATTTTTTTTTTAAAGAGAAGTAGCACTTCAGGCAGCAATGCCTATTTAGTCAAGTACCGTGCTACATTCTTTGCAGAAGAGATAAAACAGGTGGTGAAACTAGAAGGATAGTCGGAAATTAACAGCTGTGTAAAGACAGCACAGCAACAGTCAATTTTTATTTTTGTAGTGAAAAAAAAACCAAGGTGTTCGTTGGGAATCGAACCCACAACCTTCATACTGACAAGCTAGTACATTACCTGCTAGCCTACAGGGACACTGTTATGAAATTTAAAAAAACATTGATTATTTTAGCATTCCTATATTTTTTGGATGGAAATACCAAAATTCCAAAGCATAAATAATATTGAATAAGCATTTATTTTGCTTTTATTGTCATTTTGTAAAGGGTGTTTTTTAAGCCCGATAGAACTTGAAATTGTAAAAAATAACACAAAAAATTAAATTATAATCAAAATTTCTTTTTTATTCGAAGGATCAATACGTGTCATTAACATTTGAAAATGATTTCGGGCATATGGGCACCGCGGCTGTTCTTGACGAAGCGCATTCTGGACGTGCAATTTTGGGCCACTTTTTCGAGCACTGCTGGGCGTATGTCACGAATAACACAAACAATGCTGTCCTCCAAGGCGTCAATTGTTGCTGGTTTATCAGCATAAACCAGTGACTTCACGTAGCCCCACAGGAAATAGTCGAGTGGTGTCAAATCGCACGACCTTGGAGGCCAATTGACAGGTCCATTTCTCGAAATCAACTTATCGCCAAATTTTGATTTCAATAAGTCGATGGTTGCGTTCGCTGTATGGCACGTAGCGCCATCCTGTTGAAACCACATCTCGTCCGGATCAATGTCATCCATATTTTCAAACAAAAAATCATTGATCATGGTGCGGTAACGATCTCCATTGACCGTAACGCGAGCTCCGGCCTCATTTTTGAAGAAATAAGGTGCAATGATGCCACCAGCGTGAAAACCGTACCAAACGGTGCATTTTTCTGGATGTAATGGAGTCTGTAGGGTCTGTTGTAGATTGGTCTCACTCCATATGCGGCAATTTTGCTTATTAACAAACCCGTTAAGCCAAAAATGCGCCTCATCGCTGAACACAATTTTGCGATAAAACAACGGGTCAGTTGCCAACTGCTCTAGAGCCCAATCGGCGAAAGAACGACGCATATAATGGTCTCGTGGCTTCAATTCTTGCACCAGCTGGATCTTATACGGGTGTAGGCCGAGATCTTTGCGCAAAATTTTCCACGTAGTGGACGGACAGAGCCCCAATTCCTGCGACCGACGACGAATTGATAAATTTGAATCTTCTTCCACACTTTCGTTTACAGCGGCGATATTCTCTTCAGTACGCACATTCCTTCGACGTGTTGGTGTTATTGCATCCTCTAGAGAGTATGTGGTACGAAATCTATCGACAGTTCGACGAATGGCTTGTTCAGATGCACGATTATGTACGCCATAAAAATGACGAAGTCGTCTATAAGTTGCGCGAATCGACGACTGATTTTCAAAGTAAATTTGGATAATTTCGTAGCGTTGTTCAAGCGAGAGTCTATTCATGATGATTTGTCAGAGTATACTGAAACAAAGTTAGGTTTTACACACTTCAACTTTTGTTGCTCAACTGTTGTTTTTTCCATTAGAAAGAAAGAGAAAGCTTTATAACCCTTCTCTTATTTTCTAATGGAAAAAACAACAGTTGAGCAACAAAAGTTGAAGTGTGTAAAACCGCACAAATAAAAAAAAATGTTTCATCAAAATTTCACTTTTTGTGTTACTTTTTACAATTTAAAGTTCTATCTAGCATAAAAAAACACCTTTTATATCATTTCTATTGTTTTTTCCCAGTCATTTAATTTTAATTGAGGGTTCCCTGCTTTCGATTGTTGGAAAGCAATTTTATATCCAATATATCTTAAGCAGCATTAAAATTATTTAAGTTTTTATGAATCAAAACTAAAAAAAAAAAAATTCTTATAAAATCATTTAAAGAAATCAATCGTTCTTATTATTTTTTCCAACACTGTATTTGGTTTATTTATTTCCCATGTCTACGTATGTACATGTGCTTAAATTTATAACCATAAAACAGTTGACCCATTTAAAAATTATGCAACAGAGAAATGATGAAAAAAAATGTGCAAAAGAGAAAACAAAAAAATGGCAAATAAAATGAAAAACAAATTGAAAAGGAAAAGTAAAATCTGCTGTCTATAACAGATTTTGCCAAATACATACATACATATAAAAAAACATGCTTTGTTTCTTTGTTGTTAGTCGTCAGAGTCGATTAAAAACATCTCACTCACTCATATTTTTGTTTGTCGTCCCGTCAAAAACGTATTGTTGTGAAGTTATTGAGGTGCTGTATTACATTTTTAGAACCCCAGGGGCTTTGCTTTTAGTTCGAAAGATGATATTTTGAATCTAAAGTGCTTTCATAATATTTATGTTGGAACTCAATACTTCCATGTACACTGCTTCCACTTTTCAGCTTAGGACCCAATCAAAGTATGAAAAAAAGAAAATTTGTTAATTTATTTATTTTTGGAAAGTGAAAAAAAAGGTCATTAGGGGGGACCGGAGACCAAATGCCATTTTCCTTGCCAATTATTGGTCTCATCTTCTTTTAAAGCTGCAGCGAATGTCATTGTATATTTTAAATATGCAATTTTACCATGGAAATATATACATTTCGCTTTTAAGAGTGTTTCTTATAGAGGTATAGAAACCTGGAAATGGAATAAAACAAAGACGAATTTTTTATATTGGCCTGAAATTTACTCTATTCAAAAGATAATCTGCTGGCATTACAGTTTAATTATGACTTCTGGCATATGACTACGGATTCGCGTTCTAATCTGGAAGTCTAATTTACGATAACATTTTCCCACATTTGTGACCTTATATAGGCAGTAACGTGGCGAATGTTGCTTTCCAAGCGGTCAATTGTTTTAGCCTATACTAGCTACTTCATATACCCACAGAAAATAATCTAGCAGCGTTAGATCGCATAATCTTGGAATCAAAATCACGGGTTCGAAATGTATGCAGTTACCAAACGTTTCCTTTAATACATCAGTTATTGTTTGAGCTGTGTGACATGCAGCGCTCCTGTACATTATGACTGTTCGATTGATAAAGGAAACAGTCAGCAGTCATGTCTGTTTAAAGCTCACTATTTACTGTAACGCTCTGAGCAGCATCGCTTTTAAAGAAATACGAACCAATAATTCCATCAGCCTATAAGCCACTAACAGGATTACACTTTGGAGATTATCACTCCAAATTTGCTAACTTTGATTTTCAGTTTCTTTTGGTTTTTTCCTACTTACTTTGTGTCAACATATTGATTACTTGTATGTATTTACTTTGGTTTTACGGTGCTGTAAAGTATATTTATTTGCGTCTTCTGCAACACTAAAGCCTTTTTTTCGTAATCAGGCTCCCTTAGAGATCGGCTGTGCGCAATAAGTTCGCTAAATTGCTGATAACAGACCAAAGTAATAAATATGCTTGCAGTGGGCTTGGTGGTGCAAACATAGCCGAGAATAAGCCTCTAACATCAACTCGTTGACATTGCAATAATTGCGCATTACTATAGAGAGGCGCTTTACGCAATATTTTGCATATACGAAGTCTGCCAAAGCTTTTTAATTCCCATTCTTTCTTTTCTGTAAGCTGACATCAAATTTCTGCTATTTATTTATAAATCGGGGTAGATCGCTTCACCCAAACTCTACAGTCCGAAAAGTAGTGGACTCATGAATTCAAAGGGACGACCTATCCCACTCAAAAATTTACGCTTCATATGAGACTCGCAACATTAAAAAGCTGCTTATAAAAACAACTAAATAATGAGCAAATCCCATATTGCCTAGAAGCAAACCGTCAAGCGATTAGCAAGACATTATGGTTTTCCTTACTTATTGTATTTAGGCACAAGTTCTTTCAACAAGAACTTGAATTACTTAAACAAATAATTTGTTTAAGTAACTGAGAATTATAACAAAATAAAGTAAATGTTTGGTATAAAATGTTATAACAATGAAATTAACTCATGCCATAAACTTAATGTGCAATAAAAAAAGCTTTTAAAAGCTCGTTTCTTTATTATGTTTGTTTCAGGGTTGGGAAATTCAGTACTATTATAATTGTATCACAAAAGAAGATGTCAAATATCTTTTATGTTTTATTTTCTTTTCTGCATAATTAATTAATTACTGAATACTTTATAAAGTCTAGTCTCCGCCAGACAAAAATATTCACTGTAATTATTCGAATTCATTTATCTAATGTTCAAGCAAAAGGAAATGTTCCTCTTCCCTAAACAAATACACCCACAATCGGTTTGTTTGTCGTGGGCTGTTAGGACTTGGAATATGTTTTAGCTGCTTTAACTTTAGGGTGTTAATGGTGGTTCAAACTTTTTTTAAAATTTATTTTTACGTCTTTTTATGATTTTTTTCTAATTTAAAAACAAAAGTGGTGCCCCCATAATTAAATTAAATTTCTTCCATATAAGTTATCAGTAGCATTAACTAAATATTATAACTTTTCAGTCTAAACTTATTGTAGAGGTTCTGGCATTGAAACACACTTTTTTTTGACAAATTGACAAATTTAGTGACACCAATGTAGAGTAGAAATATGGAAATTAATAGTGAATAGTGATGTTGAACAAATATCATGACATCCGCTCTTTTCACAAAATTTTAAAACACATTTTGTAATAAAGCATGATTTTACTCGCCAATAAAGAGCTGAATTTCATATCTTCCAGAGCATCTGTTTTTTATGGATTGTTCACATAAAGCCGGTCTTTCAAATAACCGTTAGAGAAAATAATTCAGCGGCGTTAAATCACAAGCACGAGACGGTTATTTCACATCGTGAATTTGAGATAAAACCCGATCGGAAATATATCATGCAATAACTGAACTGTTTGGGTGGCTTGTGGCGCCATCTTCCTGATGCAAAAAGTCACTGATGTCAACAATAAAAAATTTGTTATCAGGGTTTAGTAATACAAAAAATTCACGGTAACGGAATTTACTTGCTTTAAAAAAAAATAACAAGAAAAAACTTATAATGCTGCGTTACCACAAACTGCACTATACAGTCAGTCACTTTCTTTCCTTATGCAACAATTTTCTTTGTTTGCATAACCGCCTACTTAAAAAGGACCTGCCTCACCACTTAAGATGATATTGTGGAAAAATGCCGTTTTTTTAAGCAGCCAATTCACAAACATTCGATGCAAGCAATGGTCGGTCAGCTTTAATTCTTAAAAGAGTTGAACTTTTTGAATGTGAAGATGAGGATGACGTGATGCCCATATATTATAAACGTCCACGAGTTAATGCTCTAGGCTCTGCTATGCAACATCTATATTTGCATTACTACGGCCACAATGAGCATATTGTTTTAGTCTATTGTCAGCCTCAAATTTAGGGATTAAATCATGCACATCGATCTGAGAAGTGTCTGATTACGAGCAAAATCTGCTTAAATATTTTACCAAGTGATATAGTAATATTTTCACCATTTTCATAGTAACTTTTTACAATTAACCCATTTTTTATTATTCTTAACTTTCAAAAGGCTTAACATTTCCCTACTTTTTACTATAAATGTTAAAGCATAACATCTCATTAACGTCACGCTGATCATATTCTCCTTCAAATGGTTTTAGATGCATTTAATTCATGGTATAGTATTAATCTTATGGAGTTGAATATTAAAAAGTAAAGTGTTTCTTCCGAAGATTGTATGACATCTGCTAGTATATTTTAAGCGGCTACAAAATTGAGAAACTGAAGGTGGTTTCAGATCTTGGTATTTTACTGGATACTAAATTAAATTTTATACAGCACATTTCATTGGCCACTAACAAAGCACGTACAGTTCTTGGATTTTTAAAACGCTGGGCGAAGGAGTTTAGTGACCCATATGTCACAAAATATCTTTATACATCTTTTGTCGGAAATATGGTTCAATAATTTGGGATTCAATTTATAAAATTTATATTAATAGTAAGGAATCGGTGCAAAAGCAGTTCTTGTTATTTTGTTTGCGCGGCTTACAATGGAATCCTGTTAAATGTAACATTCCACATTAGTAGATTTGCTTTACTAAAGCTGCCAACAACTCTAAAATAGCCGAAGAATAATGTTCAATGTCACGTTTGTTTTAAATTTTAATAAAAGCAAATATCTGTTCAGATAACAACATTTCATTTAACGTTCCATATTTCATCCTACGCGCTATTGTATTTTAATCCGCTCATAATTAAAGTAGTCAGATCAAATTATGTTAACTCTGAACCGTTTTTAAGAATTTTTACATTGAGTTTAATAAATTTTATAAGCATATTGATTTTTCTTTGAGTGTTAATGCTGTTAAATGTTATCTAATTTTATATTTAAATAGCTAAATTTAAGTTTTATGTACTATTATTATTTACTGTTTTAATGTCTGCAAGGATCTGGAATCCATTGACTAAAAATATAAATAGAAACTCAATTCTTGACATTTAATTATTTGACATCAAATTTACCCCTGAATAGTTGCACATCCCTCGGAAAAAAATTTTTTTTAAAGTGGCTTATTCTCATTAAATATATTATTAAATTTTGAGTGCTTATTTGCAAATATTAAAACAGTTTATATGAAATACCACGAATTATCATGTAACATAAGTATTTTCGGCATAAAAAATATTATTGCACTGCATCTTCCTTCTCCGCATAATTTTTTTTTTTTTTATGATGGTGCTGCCACTATTTTGTAAACGTAAATGGCTTTAAAACGCATGCATATGTATTAAGAAAATCTTCACATTCTTCTTCTTTTATAAACAGTTCTATAAAATTTAAATTAATTTTTTGCGTGTTATGTACGAGTGCTTATGTGTAACTGCGTGTTCAAATTTTTTGTTTAAACTTTATGCTGAAAACTAATTTATTATTAATGTTTTCTTAAACAAAAACAGAATTCGAAGAGCATGAGCTGTTTCAAATGAAGTTCGCAAAATAAATTCATAAATGTGGGCACATCTACAAAAACCAGACAAAATATTTTGTTTTTTCTATCGTTTCTTAAGAAATTTAAATTTACATAATTTGTGCAAAATCAAATTAATTTTGTCATTGTTAAAGAAATTAATTTTTATAAAGGTGAAGTTAAAAACAAAAAAACTCCAACACACACACACACACACACATACATACCTATAAAGTGAATATATTTTTCGAAACCATTTTAAGTGATACAAATTTTTATATGAAATTTCAAATTAAAACAAAATGAAAAATATAAATTGGTACATTTGTGTAAATATTTAGTACAAAACCAAACTTAAAACCAACGGCAAGTCAAGTTAAAATTACCCAATTACCATATTAAGTCATCTTAACGATAATTTCTTGCGAAACTGCCAGTTTGCGTAGCGTATACATTAGTTAGATGCTAACTAATAATCACTCTTTTTTAACTTGTAGTTTTATTAGTCGCGAAATCCCTTAACTACTGCTGTCGGAATCTGAACATTATTCTTTGGCTATTTTAGAGTTGTTGGCAGCTTTATTAGAGCAAGTTCACTACTATAGGATGTTACATTTAACGGGATTTCATTGTAAGCCGCGCAAACAAAATTGCACCGATTCCTTACTATTACTATAAACTTTATAAATTGAATTTCAAAATATTAAACCATAATAGTTTTGACAAGAAAAGTATAAAGATGTTTTGTGACATATGGGTCACTAAACTCCTTCGCTCAGCGGTTTATAAATCCAAGAACTGTACGTGTTTTGTTAGTGGCCAATGAAATATGCTGTCTAAAATTTAATTTACCAAAATCTGAAACCACCTTCAGTTTCGTAAGTTCGTAGTCGCTTAAAATATACTGCACCTTCATACTCACTCCCCCCAGGAGCATATAAATATGGTCTTTATAGAATATTCCACTATCTAGCCTCAGTGCAACTGGGGAAAAAGGGAGCCCAGTCCCCTGAAGTCAGACAGGGAGACAACTGGAGCTCTACTTTATTTCCACGGGGATTAGTGAGCCGCAGAGTTCATTATTTGTCTCTTTAGATTTATAATAGTACTCTGACTGGTCATTGAGGTTGGCCCCTATATGGGTGTATCGTGGTGGTTGTGGTTTTGCGGCCCCATAAGGGATTCATTATGGTGGCCATGATTATTTCACTGATAATGACACGCAAAGTGAATGCTCCAGTCCAGTGAGCATGCTTGACATGTGTTCTGGACAGGAGTTAGAAAGTCTCCAACTCTTTAGCAAGGTGTGATGGTTTGCAGCCCTGTCCTAGAATCATTAAAGTTGCAACTAGGTGGTTCTGTTGCTTAGAATTATGCCTTCGGCTATCTAGGACGCATGTATGACGTTCCAAATTATACTATAGTGGTTTGTCCACCATCTGATTAAGGCTACATAGCCAGGTGCGGATGTAAAACAAAACACACTCTGCACCTTCATGTCCCCCCGGAGCCACACTGGGAGAATGTCACCGTCATTACATGTGTCTTCGGCGGTAAAAGGGAGCCCAGTCCCCTCAAGGCTAGCAGAAGCCAACTGGACAATCCACAATATTTCCACGGGAATAAGTAAAGCCCCACAGTTTAGACTGTTGGGTTCTGGGAGGATACGGGCTGCGCTAATCTAATGTAACTTTTTATTGTTGAGAAATAAATCTTTTACATTTACCGACTCTCTTTGAATTACTTGTTCTCTGACTGATTATTGCGGTTGGTCCTTCGGGAGTATCGTGGCATGAGCATGATTGCCGTTGTGTTCTTAAATTAAATTACGCTTCATGCGTTCTGGACCAAGAGTTAGATAGTTGGCAACAATAAACTAGATTCATGGGGAGAGAGAGAGAGAGACTTCGCGTAATGCACATCGTAAAAAATTCATTATTATTTGTCCATTTAAGTTTAAAGCAAGATATACTATGAAAGAAAAAATTGTGGCGTATGCTACGTAGGTCTTAAATGATATAAAATTGTATTCATAAGAAGAACATTCTAAGACCATTTTTATTTGAAACAAAATAATAATAAAAATGAAGACTTATAAAGCGGGTAATAAATTAAAAAACAACCTAAAACTCAAAATATATGTCGTCTACGTACGTTATTCAAAAAGATAAATAAAAATCGCCAAAAATATTTGCCATACTGGCAACACTCTACTTATAGCATATGGATGAAATACTGAGAAAAGCTTTTGTTAAGCTTTTTTTTAACTTATTGATATCCTATGCAAATTAATATGTGAATACACACTCCGTTAACATAGCATGGTCTCGCATACAATCAGCGTTGCCAAAATGATGATTTTATCATATTTTTTTGATGATTTTTGAACTAAAATATGATTTGATGATTTTCTTACTTAAATTATGATTTCTGATTTATAAAAATTATGATTTTTTTTATTTCAATTGTGTACTACTTTCATTGTAATTGTACTACATAGCGAAGTTAAGTTTTGTATCAGCTTGTTGTTGAAAAATTTTAGTTAGTTAACAGCAAAAACAAGTTTATCAGGTGAGGAGGAAATTTTTTGTACAATATGCAATTCGATTCTTGGCAGAGCGGGTCTAGTAAAACACCAATCAACCCAAAAGCACATAAGCAGAGCGAATTGTATAAGTTGCAGCTAAACAAAAATTGAATCACAATTTGAAGGTAAAACTGCTGAGATGAGGAGTGTAAAAAATTTAGAACTCCAATTAAGTGAGTTTATTGCAGCACACAACCTTACATTTTTGTGTACGGATCACTTTGTTTCTAAAATCCTCACATTTCTGATTCAAAAATAACACCTGATCTTGCATGTGGCAGAACAAAAACTATGTGCCTTATTAAAACCGTTTTAGGCCGGACCCAATTTTAATTCGTTTGCAATATACTGAATCAGTAGAAATTTTCCTTATGTGTAGATGAGTCTACTGACATAAGCAATGAAAAATCGCTTTGTTTAGTATTCCGGGAACTATAAATTATAGAGTACTTATTTTCGGGCTTAAATGACGTGGAGAGTGGTGAAGCTTTAACAATATTTAATTGTATAAAAAGTTATTTTCAAAAACACAAAATACTGTACAAAGAAAATTTAATAGGATTCGGAGCAGATGGTGCTCCAAATATGACAGGCAAAAATCATGCCGTTGCCAGATTATTTAAGAATGAAATTCCTAATTTATTTGTTGTCAAATGTATTTGTCATTCAATTGCGCTTTGCTCTTCTTATGCTTATCTTAAGCTTCCACCTGAAGTAGATAATTACATAGCGAATAGCCTAAAACGTAATTAGCAATACCAATAACATGCAATGCTTTTGGAATACAAACCAAAAATATTTTTTCACCCCTCACAGGTGGTTATCATTAGAGTCTGTAGTTGTACGGCTTTCCGAGTTATATGAACGATTAACCATTTTTTTAAGTATTTACAATATGGAGGTAAATAACGTAAACAAAATTTTTCAAAGCTTATCCTGTCAAATACATAGAATGTATGAGGAACTGCAAAGCGTTTACTTAGAAATTTTAGACAATTTTATAAAAACAGAATTTGTGAACATAAGTCTCAATAACGACCTTGATTTGATGAAAACAAAAGTCTGTTTCTACATAACGAAAAAGTCTATCTGGGTGTTTTTGTTAAACAAAAGATTTCTAGCTCAAAGCTAAATGCAAATGATTAAAAAAAAACTCATGCTGACAACATTCCAGCTTTTCCGGTGCTGTCAAAATTTGTTCAAAACTTAATATGCCTTTCCATTTCTTCAGGAAATGTCGAACGGATATGCTCAACAGTCAATTTAAATAAAACTAAATATAGAAATAGATTAGACAACAGCACTCTCGAAGGTATCTTATATGCAAAAGATTGCAAGAAGCAATTTGAAACTGTTCCTGCTATAATTTAAAAATAGACCAAGTAGTAATAGTTCTTCATAAAACTTTTTCATAGGACATGTGCTTTTTAATCTAAATTTTTTTTTAAGCTTTCTTAAATAAGTAAATATTTATTTATATAAATACACACCGTTATTATTCTAATGAAATCAGTTGAGTGTTTTTATAAGTTTTCTATTTGTTGGTTGGTGAATGTGTGATTAAAAATTTAAGTTTGCTTATTTTCACTGATTTTGTTGGATCAATGACGACAAAGCCAGCGAAATTATGGTTTGTCACCATACAAACATAAGTACACGTTTCGCAATAAATTCTTTAAACAATAATAATTTAAATATATATATTAATTGTTATTTTTAAATAAAATGTTGTATTTAAAAAATGATGATTTTTTTTTCGGCATATGATGATTTTCTTCTCAAAGCTTCTGGCAACGCTGCATACAATGTCGGACAAAACTAAGCTTCTAAAGAAGCAATGTAATAAACTAACAAGAAGTTTTAAAAAATACAATAATATTTTCGTTTTTTATTATTATTTACCTTTAATAAATATCTTTTTTCTTTTTTATTAAATTATTATTAATTATTTGTTAATAATTTTTTGTTTTCAAAAATATAAAAATTTTTTCCTGAAGAAGCTTTCCAAAGGAAAGCGAAATATCGAGAAGAAAAAATATATAAAAAAGATCGGTTAAAAAAAAACTATAAAAATTATCAAATATTATTATTTACTTTACCCCGTATAAAATGAAGAGTGACAGGCAATTTACCTATGTAAATAGATACGACTCTAATGAAAATATTACCAAAACCCGAAACTCTTTATACAGGGTGTCTGCCGGGAAAGTAAACTACTTGGTTTGCTTGTTTATAATTTTTGATTTAATGAAAGTGAATGGATCTTATATTGATAAATGTTTTATTTTATGTCGGCAATTCTGTATGGAATACAATATCAGATAAATGTCCACCCGCCTGTGTTAGCCTTAAAACTGCGAGCCCTTTTAAACACATTTTTCATTACATTCTCCCCCCTTAACGCGATATTTCATTAATTTCATCACGAATATTTTATTTGGGTTGCTCAAGCCGTTTTTGGTTTGTTTGCAAAAACCTTGCTTTTTGGATATCTTCATCAAAAGAAGAAAAAAAGAAAAAAAAAAAGAAAAAAAAGAAAGAAAAGAAAAAAATGGGCTACATTAACATATATGGGAAAATCAACGTACAAACTGGCGAAATTCTTTGGAAAACACATCAATACCGCATTCAGAACAAGAAACAACCTAGGCAGAATACTACGGAATAAAACAACCGAGGCAAATATACTAGACAAACAAGGAATGTACAAATTAACGAAAAATTAAGACCAGATTTAGGGAACACATTATAGACTATAACAAAAAACTACGAGAACCAAAATCAACTCTAGAATCAAACTTTGCGAACCATATATTTAACAACAAATGTACACCAGGACATATAAAGACAACGGTTAAACTGCTTCATACACAGCACAAAGGAAGGAGACTAAATGTATTAGAAAACATGGAAATAACAAACAAAAAACATTTGACGGACGAATATTAAATGAACAAATAAACACTGCTTCGGACACAATATATGAACCGTTGAAACATTTTTACAGGAAAACAAACACTACAACAGCACAAAAACGTTACGCAGGTGCACAAGACCAAAGCAATAAAGAACATCATAAACGTACAATTACAGATTATTATGTCACATAAAAAGGTTCACACATAAACAAAAACGGACAACAAGCATGATCGGAAAGGATTTAGTTAGGAAAAAAAACGAATGAAAAAGGGAGCGACAAATTAGGTAAAAAGAGACAAACGAAAAAGGAGAGAGAGATGCAGGCAAAAAAGACAGAAAGTGACGACCGCAATAACACGAAGGGAGACACGAACTATATAAACACAACTGACAATAGAACGCAACTAGTACGAAAAGAACACTGAAGATGGCAAACAGCCGAAACCGGTTTGTTCACAAACCAAATTTGACGAGGGTCGCCGGAAAACCGTACCCAAACAAAAGTAATTTTAACCCCATCGGAAAATCCAAGCACATATCGAAGTCCAGAGCAGTCACATCAAGCAACCGTGGAGGCCAATCAACATCACCATTTCATGAAATAACTTGTTGTGGAAAGAGCTCTCGCAGTAATTCCATTTTAGTCTTGGCTGGCATGCAGTTGTGACATTAAAAACTTTTCAGTGATACACGACGACATCACTCTCTATTTACAGTTACCGTTACGCCGTTTTCATTTTCAAAGAAGTAAGGTCCAAAGATTCCGACTAAAACTTTTGATGGATGCAGAGGGGACTGTTGAAAAATTTGAGGGTTTCCCATTCCTTAAAACAGACTATTCTGTTTATTCACATATCCATTCAAATGAAAATAAGCCTGGTCACTCAATATTTTTTCATAAAAATTTGAGTTGGCATGGACGAGCGGTTACATCCTTTTGGTAAGCGTACGGCGGTGTAAATGGTCTTGCGGAAGAAGCTCTTGTGTCAACTGAATCTTATATGGAAACAAATGCAAAGTTATGACCAAAGTTGTTCTTTTTAGTCCAAGCTTCTGATCACGGCGCCGAATTGAGGTTGATGGATTGTTTTGAACACTTTCTTGAGCAGCAGTAATGTTTTCAGCCGATTTTGCAGTATGTTGTAGTTCATGCTTGGGCTTACCACCTACAGACCCTCTTTCTTCGAAATCATTCACTACACCATAAATAGTGCGTTTTATTAGCAGGCGATTTCTCCCAAACATATCACGTAACTTTAGCATCGTCACAGTAATCGATAATTAGCAAAATGGCGGCAAAACAAAGTAGCATAACTTCCCGGCGGACACCTTGTACAAAACACCTAATATTAACTCTCTAGTACTATCTAGAATGTGGGTTTATAATAATGTCGTAGCATCGAAACTAAACAATCAATAACGACGGTGTTCTCCGGAAGTGCGTGATTTGATATACATCTGCACCGACTATATAGTCATAATCAAACCACTTGATTGGACATCACCCACGCCCTAGAAGGCCATCGAATACGTATATCCTCCGGTCACTTCTAGTAGCAATTTCAAAAGCCCGAAGTAGGCCGCAGCCTTCACTCCTTGCTAAAGAGTTGGAGACTTTCCAACTCCTGGTCCAGAACGCATGAAGCTCTTTTTTATCAAGAACACGACAGCATTCATACTCACTGAACCTGAACCATTCATTGTGTTAATTTGAATGATCCGACCCACAAACTCTCACGAGGGTCCGAAACCACAACCACCACGATACTCCCATATAGGGGCCAACCTCAATAACCAGTCAGAAAACAGCTAATTGTATCAAGAGACAAATAGTGAACTCTGGGGCAACTGATTCCCGTGGAAATATGTGGATTGTCCAGGTGACTCCTACTAGCCTTTGAGGGGCCTGGGCTCCCTTTTACCTCGCAAGACACCAGTCTAAATGGAATAGTAGGTTCCAAAAAGACTATCATGTGCCCCCGGGGGGAGGTGTTCTCCGGAAGGTATGATAACAGTATTTCATTTACTGGCGGAACAAATCGAAACAACTTAATATTAAAAAATGATGTTAGATGTTTTAATTGCTCGCAATTTGAACACTATCAAAGTGCTTGTCTCAAGCCTACTCGACCACTTGGGGGTCAAGTTTTTTGTGACACCAATTGAGTCATTACAACAAAGATTGCCGAAATCGTAAAAGCCCGATGGAATTCTACTGTTAAAGAGATAAAAAATATTTTATCTCTTTACCTTTTCATGGTGGGACCCTTTGTTTAAAGTCTTCGTTACTTTAAGCATTAAGTGTTCAAAAAATAGGTGCCCCTATAGGCTAGTAAGTAGTGTACTAGCTTGTCAGCATAGGGGTTGTGGGTTCGATTCCCAACGAAGACCTTGGTTTTTTTTCACTACAAAAATAAAAATTTACTGTCGGTGGGGTTGCTCAGCGATGAAGGCATAGTCACTGGTCGCTGTGCTGTCTCTTATACGGCAGTTAATTTCCGACTATCCTTCTGTTGTCTGAAGTGCTACTTCTCTTAAAAAAAAAATAATATCGTGAAGGGCGTTGTGGTACATTTAAAGTAATTCTGTTAATAAGTAAATGAGTAGAAAATCGCCACTAATCACGCCAAAAATGAACGAAATATTAAGTATTGTTCTACGGCTCCTTAGAATTGTTAGCTTAATAAGAGAAAGTCTGGCTGAATAGGCAGGCAAGTCCAATGGGTTAAAGTTCAAGCCACGGAGGCAAAGAAGCATCTGAGATACATCTCAATAGTTGTTATGGATCCATACTCCAGAATAAGCCTGACAAGTGATATATAAAGGCTTTTGGTAACGTATGGATCATCAAACTCTTTAGCCCAACGTTTTACAAATTCAAGTACACCTCAAATTTATATGTGCAATAATATTGAGTTTGAAGTCAAGTAATAATCCAAGATCTAATATTTCATCAACTTCCTCCAAAATCGATAAAATAGCATGCAATTATCGGTTTCTTTCTAGCAAAGCACATATCAAAATATTGGATGAATGGATGACATCAGGCAAGTCATTAATAAATAACAAAAAAAGCGGCTTCCCTGTGATAACCTACATAGAGCCTCTATGCATGTAGAGCAGCAGTTATTAAAACAAACTATTTGTTAGCTAAGAGTATTATTGGTGCAATGGAACTAAACACTAACAAATTTAAGCACATTTGTTTTTCGTTCGGACTAGGTTATAGGAAGGAGGAAAGAGGGAGTAGTGTTTGTGGACATTCGATTTGAATTTTCCTACATTGAAAGTGACAGAAAAGAGCTCTGGTGCTAAAAAACAAATTTTTTCCTGTAATGCGTAGTGCAATTCACTGGCCAATCAACCACAAATGGATGTGCTCTCAACGAATATCAAGACAAACGCAAAGCGTGCGAGTAAAGGGAACAAGTTTCCTAATTTCATTAGAGCACTTATCATTGTAGTAACCATAAAACAGTGAAATACAGCCTAAATTGTATCGATGCTCTAGAGAATCAATAGAGTTGGATACCCGACCATCCCCAATGAGCCTCTTGGCCCTCTCCTGTACGTGGTCGAGCAACTTCAAAATAAACTTTGGGGCGCCGGCCCATAAATGAGAGTTGTATTCGATCTTTAGACGGATATAGATGGTATAAATGGTACGAAGATCGGATAGAGTGAAGTATCTCTTACCACGTTTAGAAAGCTTCTTCAGAAACACTGAATTTTCATGCGAAGAATATCAAGAGCTTCCGCTGCCGCAATACCTAAATCAGCCATAGTAACAGATGCAGCACTATTTCCGAACACAGATCTATGTGTAAGCATGCATTTAAATCAACTCTATTCACACGACCCCATTCGGAGATTGTTGCGTGATCGTAATTGAGCGTATCATTCATGTTCCGCCTTTTAAAACTCTTCGTTAACTGGTTCGGCCTATTACTAAATGAATACGAATAACAAATGACGCTGTCATCTGCGAATGAGTAAATAGGGTTGCACGTTTGAGAAAGAAGATCATTTAGAAAAATAAGAAATAGAGTAGGAGCAAGAACGGAGTCTTGCAGTATCCCGAAATTCCCCCCGGGGGCACATAAATATGGTCTTTATAGAACTTCGACTATCTAGACACAGTGCAACTGGGGAAAAAGGGAGCCCAGTTTCCTGAAGTCAGCAGGGGTACAACTGGAAACTCCACTTTATTTCCACGGGAATCAGTAAGCTCGCAGAGTTCCGTT
The DNA here is from genome assembly GCA_030448955.1 of Trichopoda pennipes. Lineage (NCBI taxonomy): Eukaryota > Metazoa > Arthropoda > Insecta > Diptera > Tachinidae > Trichopoda > Trichopoda pennipes. Next base: position 3,115,008 of record JASKUP010000021.1, on the reverse strand, counting down.
ATTTGTCTCTTTAGACATTTAACTGTTCTCTGACTGATTATTGAGGTTGGCCCTTTATGGGAGTGTCGTGGTGGTTGTGGTTTCGCAGCCCCATATCAGGTCTTTTGTTTTAATATGGTGGCCAGGATCATTTCGCCGTTAATGACACGCTAGATGAATGATCCAGTCCAGTGAGCATGCTAGACATGTGTTCTGGACAGGAGTTGGAAAGTCTCCAACGCTTAAGCAAGGAGTGATGATTTGCAGCCCTGCTCTGGAATCATCGAAACTGCAACTAGAAAGTTCTGTTGCATAGAATTATGGCTTCGGCTTCCTAGGACGAGCATGACGTTCCAAATTATGCAGTGGTTTGGTCTACCATCTGATTAAGGCTTCATGGCCAGGCGCGGATGTAAATCGAAGCACACAGTACCCATGAATTAATCTTTAACTCGTCTATAACAAATCTTATAGTGCGATTCCTGATAAAACTCGATATAAGTCTGGAGAAATTATCAACGACACCACAAGCAACTAGTGTGGACAGAATTTACTGGGATTTAACACCGGCAACTCTATTGGACAGACAGCATTTGGATTTGTTAAGTCCCTTACTGAATTTGGATGTATTGCTTGATGTTAAGCGCAGTTTTATTTCACACATTAATATGATTTTTTTTTAAAAGAGAAGTAGCACTTCAGGCAACAATGCCTATTTAGTTAAACATCGTGCTACATTCTTTATGAAAAAGGGATAGAGAAGAGATCAGACAGGCGGTGAAAGTAGAATAGATAGTTACGGAAATTAACTGTCGTATAAAACAGCACAGTGAGCAGCCCCCCCCACCGACAATCAATTTTTATTTTTGCAAAAAAAAATAAAAACCAAGGTCTTTGTTGGGAATCGAACCCACAACCCCAAGTCTTATAAGCTAGTGCACTACCTACTAACCTACAGGGGCACCAAATATGATGGTCAATAAGGCTAGGAATTTACCGAAACATATGTAATGACATCGAATAGCACAGAGTTGTAATTTTTTTTTTTTGTTAATTTATCATAAACTAGCGTGCCCGTGACTGCTTTGCAAGTCATTTCTTCGACATTTTTTGATCGATTTTGGTTCGCGGTATTGAAAAACAAAGCACGTGAACGTGATACATATAACTAAAAGTGCAAAAAACAGGGATCATTGAAAAGCAACAGGTATGGGGAACTGAAGCCATTTAAAATCAAACGGCAAATCTGGAGGAATCATAGGAATGCGTGGTTTCAACACATCGCCCTTATATTTTTCTTTTAAAATTTTTGCTTTAATCACATTTTTCATGACTTTTTTGACTACTAACATATGTCATTGCATCTGCCAAGTGTGCATACAACGCCATCTACTGGCAATATAGCATTTACAATCATGTTTTTTATGGGTTCTTGAGTTAAGATAGCGTTGTAAAAAAAATGTATGTGAAAATGAATTTTCTTCATAATTTTTTTTTTTTTGGGAAATTTTCCAAAATTTTCTTGTGTATTCTTCTTATTTGGCCGGAGACCTGTCCGAATTGGTGCTAATCACCGAAATCGGTCCAGGCATTCTCGAGTTATAAGCGTAGTAACTAACATCACTTTCTTTTATATATATCATAAATATGGCAATTGATTTAAAGTTTTGTTGTGAAGGTATATTAATTTGACAATAGGAAAAATGGCTTACATTACAAAGGTGAAGTTAAGGGAACAACAAGTCGAAAAATAGTGGAACGCCTTTTAGAGCGAAAGTGAGTAACTAGTTTCCCTTTACTTTAGTATGCGTTTGATATTGTGATAAAGCCTGTTAATGCGGAAGGAAAAACTCAAACTAAAGTACAGAGTTCCTAATAACGGTTAGGAAGGTAGTCAGTCCATTACGAACAAATAATTCAATTACATTTTGCTTATTGTAACAAACAATTTCAAAGCCATTGTTTATAAAATTGTTCACTGACTTTCTATATAACAATATATAAATAAAATTGCATTATTATTGTTATTATTAATTATTTTTTTTTTAGTTATTTAAAAGCCTTCAGATGCATTTAAATAATCGAGGTGTTTTTGTAATAAAAGCTTTTAAAAGTTCATTTTACGCTTCCCCTTTATAAGTGTTAAGTAAATCTTGTGATTTTTGAATTATTTATATTCGCCTCTTGACACCTCAACAATTGTCTGTAATAAAAAAAATTAATGTTTATTTTAATACAATAGCTGTGTTTGTTTTGAAGTTATTATGGCTATTCTTTAAAAGGTTTAATTTCTTTTAAGCATTGAAATGGATTCAGTTTTAGTCATTCATTTTAATAAATGAATTTATTTCAGTTTGTCTTTGAATGTATTGGAAATTGGTGTAGAGTCGTGTAGGTATCAGTATCAGTTAAACTGGAAATCTGCAAAATATGGTTCCATTACCTTAGTCTTAATGGATCGACCCATATTCATCTTGTCTTTGCTATGGAAAGTTTTAGAAAAACAATGTCTGTCAATGCTCATAATTTAGTTTTGGTTTTCGTCAAAGCCACCGTTTTGTTACGAAAAGTTAGTGATTATTTACGGCAAGGATAGATACTTAGGTACAATACTAATTAAAAAACTGAAAACACAACACCTCTTCCCCAACAAAAACCATTAATCTAGAATATAAATTAAAATCTGACTGGTACGAATAAATACTTATAATTAATTAAATTGTTAAAATAAAACTCACACAATAATTAAATTATCTCCTAAATTGTCTGTCTGTCTGTCTGTTAAAATGATTTTATATTTTTGCCGACAACTTAAATTCAAAGCAAATAAATTTTATTTCAAACAACAAATATAAACATTAACACTTCGAGGCCAACAAACTTTCTGAACTGCGGCTTGTGCGGCGGCTTAAATTGAGCTGCCACACAAACAATATGCAAACACAAATTTTGCACTTCCATTTTTTAGAGTGACACGTTATTTTTTTGTTACTTAACTATTTTCAACAAATTTTTGTTGTTTGAACATGTTTTTTAGCTGTGACACAAACGTTTCGAATTAACAGAGCTTTATTAATATAATAACATAGCACTGTTAAAGGTAATTAAATTTCGAATTATGCCTGGGGATTTTCTTTGCATTTTATAGTTTTTTGTACTTGGAATTTTAAACAGTGCACAAGAGTTCCTTTATTGTTTCCATGAAAATTTCAGTTTGATATTGCTGACGAGCTGGTCACGTCATCGAGCCCCGTACTTCTCCGAAAATGTAATGTGCAAGATAACGACAGACTTTTTGTAACCAGAAGTTGAGGATATGGATCTGGATAATATGTGGTTCCAACAAGATGGTGTCATTTGCCACACAACCGACTAAACAATAGTTGATTTGCGCAAGGAATTCAATGATGTCGTTGTTTCACTTTTTGGCGATGTTAATTGGCCGTCACGATCATGTGATTTGATACTGTTAGACTTCTCTCTATGGTGATTTTTTTCAAAAAACAAGTTATACTTCAATAAGCCAAGAACAGTTCAGAAGTTAAAGGATGCTATATGAATATAGCACATTAACAACAAGGAAAATCAGTTATACATATATCAGAGCCATTGAAAGTAGTGGTATGCCACCTAAGCCGTGACGAATATTTTGTATTTTCTTTTACACATTATTGTCATAGATCGTTTTATTATAATAACAATTGTTAAGATAATTTTTTGAGAGCTTCGTGCTTTCTTTGCCATTAACATCGTGCGTTTTGACTGAACCAGCAAAAAAAAGTAACTGATGGGGAAAATTGAGAAAGTAAAAATAACAGATAGATCTTACAATAAAGCTTCACTTATTTCGTCAACGCAGCGCCAAATTTCATCTGTTAGAGCATCAGTTGTTTGTGGGATGTTCACGCAAACCCGGGCTTTCAAATGTCTCTAGAGGAAATAGTGCAGCGACGTTAAATAAAAAAAAACGGGACGGCCAATTAACAGCATCAAATTAAAAAGCTAAGCAATTGGGAAATTTTTCACACAATAACTGAAATACTTGTTTGGGTGTGATTTTACGTCAGCCCGCGTCAAATTTCGTTTGTGAACATACCGGTTTCTGCTATATGCCATCTTCAGTGTTCTCTCTATACTCAATTAGTTTGGGTTGTGGTGCTGTCTTGCTAAAAGTAGAGACCACTGATGTCAACATTAGCCACTTGCGGCTACAAAAAATTGGTTATAATTGATAGCGCTGAAAATTCACGGTAATGGCTTTTCCTTGCTCATTTTCGGACAAATAAGAGCCAAAGATGCCTAAAGGAAATTTCTGTTATCGATAAATTTTCGAAAGAAAATTTCTGTAATCGATAAATTATCGATGGTAAATTTCTGTAATCGATAAATTCTCTAAAGAAAATTTCTGTTATCGATAAATTTTCAAAAAAAAATTTATGTTATCGATAAATTTTCGAAAAAAACTTCTGTTATCAATAAATTTTCGAAATAAAATTTCAGTTCTCGATAAATTTTCGAAAAAAAATTCTGTTATCGATGAATTTTTCAAAGAAAATCTCTGCTAACGATAAATTTTCGAAAGAAAACTTCTGTTATCGATAAAAATTTCTGTTATCGATAAACTTTCGAAATAAAATTTCTGTTATCGATAAATTTTCGAAAAAAAATTTCTGTTATCGATAAACTTTCGAAAGAAAATTTCTATTATCGATAAATTTTCGAAATAAGATTTCTGTTCTCGATAAATTTTCGAAAAAAATTTCTGTTATCGATGAATTTTTTTAAGAAAATCTCTGCTAACGATAAATTTTCGAAAGAAAATTTCTGTTATCGATAAATTTTCGAAAAAAAATTTCTCTTATCGATAAACTTTCTAAATAAAATTTCTGTTATCGTTAATCTTTCTAAAGAGAAAATCTGTTATCGATAAATTTACGAAAGAAAATTTCTGTAATCGATAAATTATCAATAGTAAATTTCTGTAATCGATAAATTCTCTAAAGAAAATTTCTGTTATCGATAAATTTTCAAAAAAAAATTTATGTTATCGATAAATTTTCGAAAAAAACTTCTGTTATCAATAAATTTTCAAAAAAAAATCCTGTAATCGATGAATTTTTTTAAGAAAATCTCTGCTAACGATAAATTTTCGAAAGAAAATTTCTGTTATCGATAAATTTTCGAAAAAAAATTTCTCTTATCGATAAACTTTCGAAATAAAATTTCTGTTATCGTTAATCTTTCTAAAGAGAATTTCTGTTATCGATAAATTTACGAAATAAAAATTTCTGTTAAATATTCAATAAAATTTCCGATTGATATTCTGATTATAAATATCGAGATAATCATGACCATAATTTTCCATAATGCAAAATTTCGCTTAACTTTAATCTTTTGCTGATTAAACACCTGACATTTGTATAACTTTTAGTTTTAATAATATATTTCTTTCAAGCATAAGCAGACCATAGATAAAATCTTTTGCGATAATAATAATAATAATAATATATAAAATTAAAATTTACAACTTCGTGTTATAGTGTTAATTATACAACTGAAAATAATTTCAGATGTTTGAAATTTTGATAAAAAAAATCTAATCTGTTTGAAAATGTTTATTTATTAATCACCGTCTGTGAATCATAAATTTTTAAATAAAAAAAAAATAAATGAATTAAGAGTACTATTCAGGAGTTTCTTGAAATGGTCATAAATAACAACAACAACAACAAAATAATAAATAAAAATTAATCACAAGCAATTTGTTGAAATGTCTAATTATAATTAACAAATTTAGTTTTTGTGATAAGAATTTTTATTTGTTTGTGATATTAAAATTTAAAATGATTAAGACCCCAACTGAATGGGGCAAATCAATTTTATTCAAAGAATAAATAATGGAAGGGCAAATTTTAAGTTAGGAGAGTACAGGGTGTCCACCGCGAAGTTATACTTCTTTGTTTTGTCGCCATTTTGGTAAACATTAGTCTTGACAGTTCATATGTGGCAGTCTCGAATTTAATGACCAAATTTTTAATAGCGGTCTCAGAAGAACGATTGTGTTGTGCGAAAATATCACGAATTTTAACAGAATAACTATTTTCAAATGGTTATGCGACTTTTGTGCGAAATTGAATTCATTGTAACAATTGCCAATGTATCTACTACGATTATGTTAAAAAACTAAATAACTAATTTATCATCTTGTTGCTGTTGTCACAATTGAAAAACAAACTTCTTGTTTGAGTTTATTTCATGCCGTGCAGCAATGGTTTGTTAACTGTTAATTTGTTTATGTTTGTTTTCTTTACTTGAATTATTTTCAATGAATGTAACAAATAACGTCAAAAACCGAAATCACAGCTTTTCAATTTTGCGGCTCTAAATTATGATTTGTTATTTTTTTTAATGCTTAAATAATTTAGGAAGTAAAAGCTTGTTAAATAAACTTTTCTTTTAAGTTTGACATAAACCAAGATCGCCGCAAATAGTTAAACTTTGATTTTATTTCAGGCTGTGCAGCAGTGGCTTGTTAACTGTTAATTTGTTTATATTTGTTTACTTTTGGAGTTTCCGAAAAAACTATTTAAATAATTTAGAGGTTTTAATAATTGTTTAATTAAAAATAATATAAATAAATAGACAATTAATTTTATATCATTTAATAATGTAACTTAATTACGCTTCCTTAGTAATAAAGTTCAGAAGCAAACAAAGCAAAAACAACAATAATTATTGTAATCAAATATTTGCACATGAATTTTTCTAAAAAAAAATCTTTAAATAATTATTGATCATTCAAGGAAAAGTACGTTTGCAGCGAAAGCAATATTTATTTAAAATATTTTTTTATTTATTTATTTTTTTTTTTCTTTTTTGTTAAAATATAACACTCCCATGTTTTTAGAAAAATATTAAAATCTAAATAAATATTTGAGTTCGTTTAAGTCGTATTTATTTATTTAAAATTGAAGCGTTTTCTTGTTAAAAGAAAAATTAATATTTGGGGAGATTCACATATTGTTGTAATGTTTTAATATTTTACAATAGTTTTAAATATTATTCTTGGGTATACGAAGAGCAATAGGTGTACTAAAATTGAAACATTATTTTATTTATTTAAATTTAATTACTTAATACAATTTTTCTTAAACTTAATCACCCTTATTCTGTTTGGCGACGGCAGTACAAGATAACGACGTCGTTTTTCATCGTTTGTTGTAAATCCGTTGGCAATATTGCCATTTATCGATGACTGGCAATAGATGTTTGATATTCTGTAAGACAATTTGACGTTGATATTGTCGTCTGTGGTTTTGATGTCGTGCTGTTATAAACAAAAATTGAAAAATATTAAAAAAAAAACTAAAAATATAAAAAAGTACAAATAAAATAGAAAATGATAAAAATTAAAATTACCCACGCCAATAAATTTTAAAAATTAGTGGAAGCATTGGGAAAAAATCCATCACTTGCCAGGAACAAATGTGAAAGTGTTGCCAATGAGTGATGGATGGCAAAAGATACAATATGTAGTTCTTTACAAATACATGTTTGACAAAATTCTTTTTAAAGATTTGGCGCGACTTAAAATTTAAAGTAAAAAAAAAGATGGTAAAAAAGAATATTCTGAACATTTTCATTTTAATTTATTTTGATTTTTAATTTAATTTAGGTTCAATTTAATACAGATTTCTTTATTTTTTTCACAACATTTATATCAAAAATAGTATACAAATGAATCCAGCTAACTCAAATATTAGATATGTGTATTATATTTGATTAAAATGATCGATAAACTGGCAACGTCGTCAAAGGACTGTTAGGGAATATTAAATTAGTATTGATATTGTGTTAAAGTGATGTTGGTTCAAAATCGACGACGGTGAAGGTGCCCCTGTAGGCTAGTAGGTAGTGTACTAGCTTACAAGACGGGGGTTGTGGGTTCGATTCCCAACAAAAACCTTGGTTTTTTTTTCACTACAAAAATAAAAATTGACTGTCGGTGGGCCTGCTCAGTGATGAAGGCATGGTCACTGGTCGCTGTGCTGTCTTATACGACAGTTATTTGCTGTAACTATCCTTCTACTTTCACCACCTGTTTCATCTCTGCTCTATCCCTTTCCTAAAAAAGAATGTAGCACATTACTTGACTAAATAGGCATTGTTGCCTGAAGTGCTACTTCTCTTTAAAACAAAAATGTTGCCGTCGCCAAACAGAATAAGGGTAAATACTATTTGGTGACCTGGCATTATTGAATTTACAATTTGTTAGTACTAAAGGATCATCTTAGGTATCACAATAATGTTTATTTAGTTAGTAATATTAAAAGTAAAATACTCTTGGGATATACAGGGTGTCCACCAGGAAGAAATACTACTTTGTTTTTCCCCGCCATTTTGGTAAACATTAGTCTTGACAGTTCATATTTGGTAATCGTGGCAAATTTATTGTGGAAAAATATTCGATAAACCTACGTGTTTGAATCGTTAAAACATTTTATCAAAATCAATCACCGATTACTGTCACGATGAGAAAGTTACATAATATTTTTGGCAGAAACAACGTACCAACAAAACGCACTATTTATCGTGTAGTGAATGATTTCGAAGAAGGAGGGTCTGTAGGTGATAGGGCCAAGCATGGACCACAACGTACTACAAAATCGGCTGAAAATATTACTGTACCTCAAGAAAGTGTTCAAAAACATCCATCAACCTCAATTCGAGGCCGTACTCAGGAGCTTGGTGTTCAAAGAACAACTTTGGCCATAATTTTTCACAAGGACTTGCATTTGTTTCCATACACAAGAGCTTCTTCCACAGGATCATTTACATCGCCCTACATTTGCCAATAGGATTATAACACGAACAATATGTGATGATGTTAAAGTATAATTTTCTTGTAGATGCGACAACCGTTTAAAAAAGTACCATCTGCTGGGCAATAAGTAAGTTCATGTCGAAACATCGTTAAGTAAAGACAATTAAGTTTCTTTTAGGCATTACAGTTTTAAAGTTGCCATCCTGTATTTTTGTGTGCATGAACGGAAATAAGTAAATAAATCGTGTTATTTACTTTAAAACTCTAAAGTGCTGTGTTAATATTTTGCAATAAAATAACTCAAACGTTTATTAAAACAGTAAACGTAACAGTATTTTTTAGTCGAAGCATTTTTGTGTCGCAGGTAATTTTATAACAATGTTGTTTGTTTACGCATAGATATGTGTTCGGAATCACTGCTGCATCTGTTACTATGGGTAATATAGGTATTACGGAGTCGGACGCTCTTGATGTTCTTGGCATGCAAACATATTTTTCAAGTTTCTAAGAAGCTTTCAAGTGCTTTGATTTTCTAAAACGTGTAAGAGATACTTTACTCCATGTGATCACCGTACGATTTATACCACTTATATCCATCTAAAAATGGAATACAAGTCTCATGTATAGGCCAGCGCCTCAAAATCTAATTTGGAGTTGCTCGATAGCGTACAGGAGAGAGGGTCAATAGACTAATTAGAGACAGTAGGGTATCTAACTCTATTTCACTGTTTTATCGTTACTATGGGTAATTACGGAGGTATTACGGAGTCGGAAGCTCTTGATTTTCTTGGCATGAAAATCCAGTATGATGTTCGATGGACTAAACACATTTTCAGGTTTCTGAAGAAGCTTTCCAGTGCCTCTATCCGATATCCATACTATTTATACCACTTATATCTTAAAAAAATGGAATACAACTCTCATGTGTAGGCCGGCGCTGCAAAGTTTATTTTGGAGTTGCTCGACCGCGTACAGGAGATGGCCCAGAGGCTCACTGAGGACAGTAGGGTATTCAACTCTATTGATTCTCTAGAGCATCGATACAATGCGGGATATATTTTACTGTTTTATCGTTAGTAAAATGGTCAGTGCTCTAAAGAAATTGGGGAACTTGTTCTCGTTACTTGCACGTTTTCGAGTTTAACTCGATTTTCGTTAAGACACATCCGTTTGTGTTTGATTTTCCAGTGAATCGCGCTAAGCATTACAGGGAAAATTCGTTTTTTAGCAGAACAATCCGTATGTGGAATAAACTCCCTCTAGTGGCCTTTCCTGTCACTTTCAATGTAGGAAAGTTCAAATTGAATGTACGCAAACACTACTCTCTCTTTCCTTCTCCCCATAACTTTATTCTGGTACAATGCATTGGATGTGTAGGGGTCATCCCCTAAGTGCTGGTCCAAGAAAGAAAAACGTTTCTTGGTAAACTGCATCGGGTATTATTGGTTTTGGTAAGTTTATCATGTAAGAGCCATGTAGACTTCAAAAGATTGCTTACGAAATTGGAGTCGTAACTGAAGACCAGTAGAATTTGATACAATGCGAAGTGGAGAATACTTTTTGCATTTAATTGCTTTCGAATTTTATAAAAAATAGTGTTACGGATGTGTCTTGCTTAAGTTTTAAAATAAAATAATTAAGCAGTAAAGCGAACTAATGGGTATGTTGTTTACGAATTGCTTGGCTTGCTAAGAAAACTTATGGTACAACAACAAAACTTCTAGTTACAAACTGTGTAGAAATTTTATAAACGCAAACAACAACAATTTGATATGCTGTTTACTAACTGCGTGGCATGCAGGACAAAAAACAATTTTTCTGTTTACTAACTAAACGCGCAAGACAACAACAAACATGTATGCTGTTTACCATCTGCGTAGTTTTCTAAGAAAACTTATCTACACGAGACAACAACAAATAGTTGGAAATAAGTCACAAGCAGAAACCTTATCAGCATAAAAACAAAAACAAAAATACACACAGACATACAGACATACATACATACATATACACATCGTATATACAACATACAACAACAAAATGTGATACAAAGGGAGTAGATGATTCTTAAATTTTTCAGACTTTTAATGGACAAATATAAAAAGGGCAGCATCTGAGTAGATAATCAATCAGCGTAAAATCTTAATCTTAAGTAAATTCTGTAGTGTCAACCTTGTGTAGTCAAATTTAATAAACTTGTTATTAATTTAAAAACTCTAAAAAATGTTTATAAAAGATATAAACGTAGTCATATACAATTTTTTTATTTTATTTCCATTTTTCTTTTTACAGATTTCAATTACGTGGCCCTTTAATAATTTGGAATACCATGCTGGCCATGTTTAGTGTTATGGGGGCATTTCGTACAGCTCCAGAACTTTTGCATGTCTTACGACATTATGGTCTTTTCCATTCCGTATGTGTTCCTAGGTAAGTTTTTAATTAATAATTAAATAATCTATTTTGCATGCTTAAGCATGTCATCTTTGTTTTATTTTGCAATGTGCAAAATTCTATACCTCTAAAAAAAACAACCTTTAGAAAAAAAAATAATTGACGTACTAATTCTGTTGACCTTGATCATCCTGTTTGACTTTTTATGATCTGCGAAAAAATTCCACAATTGTTTTTGTTGTTGTTTTTTTTTCTTCTTAATTATTATGAAACGTCATGAAGACAGACAGACCTTTTACTTTTGCAGTTTTTTTTTTGTTTTTATTCATTTACGCCTGAATGCTGAATGGAAAATTTATTTTGGTTTCTTACTCTGGAAATTGAAAGTTAAAGAAACGAGTTTTTATGAGTTTTGAAGATAGAACACACAGCACCATTCTACTCGATTAAATTTAGCTTAACTTGACTGTATTGTTTAGTACACATACACACTCACACACACACCCACACACACACACACACACACACACACACATACATATACATCTACGGCAACCTTCAAAAACAATGTTAAGTAAATTTGTGTTTCCTTAACCACACTATTACGTGGCAAGTTGTATGGAATTCTTTTACACACATAAAATCTTAACATTTCACTTTGCTTCTCCTGCTTCATTGGCCACAAACGACATTCGACGCATCATCAGTGACACACACCAAACGTTTTTAAATCAATAAAATGACATTTATTTTTGAATTTTTATTTTAATGACTGGATGGGATGTAAACGCAATGGGATTCAAGCAAGACACGATTTGTATTTTGTATGATTTCGTCTTTTTATTCTCTACTCAACGATTTTCTTGCTTGAAAAATATTCAAAATATAGTCCATAGTTAGCCACTGGTAGCATATTTATTTCGCGCCAAAAGAGCTACTCGCCTTTTGACGTGAAGAATGTGAATAAAGCTAATTTCTGATACCGTGTTCTGAACTGAAGCGTATTTCAGTAGGCGCGTTTTATATCGACAGAAACGAATGGTAGTCAGAAGGGACTAAATGTGGGCTATAAGGCGGGTCAACCAAAACTTCCTCTCTAAGGTTTTGGTAAACAGATTTTGACCGGTGTTGCAACATGACCACAGCGTTGCCATGATGATGAAAGATTATGGCATCGTGTCTGATCGAATATTCAGCTAATTTTACGTTAAAATGCTCTCTACAAACGAATCAATTGTCTTCGGTGGATGTCCTCTGTAATCCGCTGATCAAAATTCACTAGCTTATAATATCGGATTTTTCAACAAGACGTTTATTTTTCAATTGTGACAACACCAACAACATGCCAGTTTTGACATTTGATTTTTTGACATATTCGTAGTAGATGCATTGGCACTTGTTGCAATGAATTCAATTTCGCATGAAAATTGCATTAAAATAATAAAAATCCACTATGAAAATGGTGGTTCTGTTTAAGTGACATTTCGTAAAATGCGTAATTTTTTCGTATAACATAATCATTCTTCTAAGACTACTATTAAGAATTTGGTCTTAAAATGTGAATCGACAGATTCGATACAAAATGTGCAAACACCAACGGGTGTTAAACCGGGTCGTTCAACTGAAAACATCGTAGCCGTGAGCCACAGTGTTGTAATTTATCAATTCCTTGATGTTCACAATAATTGAGGTCGTCCAAAAAAACCACATGGCGAATTTTGGGTATTGATTTGAATTTCAAGCGTTACAAGGTTCCACAGGTGCAGGAATTGAAGCCGACTGACCATTCACATCGCCGTAGATTCGCTTAATTCAGTCAGCAACAAAAAAAAATATTTTTTTCTACGAAGCCCATTTTCACTTGTCAGGGTATGTCAACAAGCAAAAATTGCCGCATTTGGTCTTTTAAAAATCTTAAAGCGATCATTGAGAAGCCTTTGTATGCTGCACGTGTCACTGTATGGTGCGCTATGTGGTCTGGAAGCATGATTGCGACACTTTTTTTTAAAGATGAGCTTGGAAATACGGTAACGGTGAATGGATCACACTATCGCAAGATGCTAACAATTCAATTTTGGCCTATTAATGACGACATGGACATGTCAGTGATCATGTTGTTTCAACAGGACGCTGCCACATGTCCACACAGCCAATGAATCGATCAATTTATGCAAACAAAATCTCCCGATCGCATAATTTTTCGATAGTCAGCAGTTAAGTGGCCAGATCATGTGATCTAACTCCACTGGATTATTTTTGAGAACCAAGTCTATACGTAGTCAATCGAATCGATTTCAGCCTTAAAAGTCACAATCCGTAATGTGATTAGCGAAATAGGGCCGCCATTTTGGCAAAAAGTGAATCAAAACTTTGATGAAAAAATCGACATCTGTCAGTTTAGTCGTGGTCATGGTGGTCATTTGCCAGATATCATTTTTCATTCATAATTGGCGAACTTTTCTCTCCGTAATACAATAAAAACTTGAATCATTTTAGTCAAAATTTTTTGTTTTAGAAAACAAACTTCTTGTTGAAAAACCCTTTACAAAACACCCTCCTGACGACCTTGGCGTCACGGCTATTCAGCTTCGGTATTGATTTTGCTAGCTGCCATGCAAAATCTCCTTTCATCGTCTCTAGGCTTTAATTCACAGGGAACCTAATAATATCCTTGCTTTTGAATGAATCCCAATGCTTTTCAATGTAGGGTAATGTCTTGTTGTCTGACTCCCGATGATAATGCAAGTTCTTCTTCCATTTGACAACAATGCTCGTTGAGCAATGTTTCCAATGTCACATCTATAAAGTTTTTCGGCTGACCAGGACTCTCCTTCCCTTCTGTGGCGAAATCACCAATTTTGTATCAAGCAAACGATCGTTCAAACATTTTTTTTTTTTTGTTTTGGGAATAAATAATAAAGACCAAATACTTGTTATGTCTTCTGTGACCTACCTCTATTCGATACTTCGAATTTTCAATGACTCTGAAAAATAATTGAGTTTCCTTATCGTTATCCTTTAGCATGCGCTCTTTCTCTTAAATATGCCCAAAGAAAGCAGTCTAACGGTGTTAAATAGCATGATCGCGGCAACGAATTAAGTTTGCCACAACGTGAGATAAAACGTCTATTGTATTTATCGCGCAAAAGAGCCGTTGTTTAGTTTGTTGTGTAGCAAGTGGCACCATCCTATTGGACCCACAAATCATGCAGGTACCTACCCTCAGTTTCTGACCACAAGAAGTCCGTTATCATCTTGCGAAATTTAACACTCTTTATGGCAACTCTTCGCCGACCTCAGCTTGAAAGAAATGCCGCCCAATGACGCCACTACAAGCGAACTGTTTTGGTCCATTGTCAGCTTCGAAATAAGCGTTTAAATCATCCACAATGAATCTCAAAAGGATAACGATTATGAGAATATTTTGACAATTAAAATTATTTGTTCAAGAGTGTAATGTTCAATGCCAGAGGATGAAAGCTTTAATTATTGACATGCAATTTACTTTCTAACCTTAAATTTGCCGATTCATTATTTGATATGTTCATGGCAATCGCACTATTCATTTAAGAACTACAAATTTATGAGCAACATCGCCCACTGTACGGATAAATGTTGGCGAAAAAACAAAATGTCATGCTGTAGTTAACAGTGGGTCCATGCTAATGAAATTTACTATAAGAACACTGAACTTAATTTTGAAACTTGATTTAATGTGATGTAATTTTTAATTAATTTAATTAAATTTAATAAATTAATTTCTTTCTTTTTTTTTTGTTTGTTTCTTTTTGCAGTTATATTGAACAAGATCGTGTGTGTGGTTTCTGGACGTGGCTATTTGTGTTATCGAAATTGCCAGAACTGGGCGATACCATTTTTATTGTATTGCGCAAACAGCCATTAATATTTCTGCATTGGTATCATCATATCACTGTACTGATCTATTCATGGTTCTCATACACCGAATACACCTCATCGGCCCGCTGGTTTATTGTCATGAATTATTGCGTTCATTCTGTTATGTATTCTTATTATGCCCTTAAAGCGGCACGCTTTAATCCACCCCGTTTTATAGCCATGATCATAACATCACTGCAATTAACACAAATGATTGTTGGCTGTGCAATTAATTTGTGGGCGAATGGTTTTCTTAAGACACACGGTCCACAATCGTGTAATATATCGCAGACAAATATAAATTTGTCGATTGCCATGTACTTTAGTTATTTTGTTTTGTTTGCAAGATTCTTCTATAAGACATATTTGTCACCGGAGGGTAAGAAGAGTAGACGTATGGCTGCTTCCTTGGCTGCACAAAATTCTGCCAAATTAACGACATCATCTTCTAAAACGACGACAACAACAGCAGCCGCAGCAGCAGCAGCAGTAGCAGCAGCAAAAATAACAGCAACTTCATTAAAGCCAGCAGTAACGAATGATAAAACAAAGCCAGCTGGCCATTTGCTTAAAGCAAAATTACAGTAAATGTACATAACCTTACTTTAATCAGGGGATTTAAAACATAATAATAATAATAATAAATTGTTTAAGGTATCTGAATTCTTTATAAATAAAATTTTAAAGAATGCACACAAACATACAACCTATTTAAATGGGCTATTAATTCTGGTCTTTAAAATAAAATTAAAAAAAAAAACTTGTTAAAAAAAACGAAATAATTTAATTTAAAAAAAAAAAACAAAACAAGAACATAAATTTATAATTATAATATGTTATATATTTAAATATATAGATATACTTTATATACCTACACTAGTCGGCATATTTATTTTGACATATTTCTTGTATCACTTCTATTTTCTTTTATTTTATTTCTTAAGCAGCTTAATTAAAAATAATTAAAGTAGTAATGTAAAGTAATTAATGTAATGTAAAGTAACGTAAAAGAATTTACACATTTCAAATGATTTTATTTAATTTTATATTTCTTTAAATGAAACTAAAATTATAAGAATTCAGTATGTGGCATAAGTATTTGGACAGGTTTTTTAAAAAATTAGACAAATTATTAACAGTTATTTAAATTAAAAAATTAACCCTCATACGTTCTTCAAACAAAGTTACGTTAGAGATCTTCGGTTGAAAATTCATTCCTGTATAACCTTTAGTAGAAGTATAACAATTTAAATTATTTACTAAATTCAATCGGATGCTATTAGCGTAATTTAGTTTTATGATCACATTTTATTATTATAACTGTCACGTTCTTTAATTCCAACCTCAAACTTAATTAGCAAATAAAACACACTACTTCTTACTTCAATGTCCAAAAAGAAAGTTTATTACAGTATTTCTCTTTTACATCTATTCATTTTAGGTGTTGCCATCGTAGCACTTTTAGCTTAACCAAAATATTGAGCCAGTTCACATTGGATTAGTTGTGCTGGTCTAACATGACAGTTTGTCGGCATTTTCGGTGAGGGGGGTAGTTTTTGGTTGGCACAATTTTTCTACCAGCTTCAACCCCGCACAACGAGAACAAAACTAATACACATGCAATAATGAAAACACAGGTCTTATGTGTTTTTTTTTGCAGAGCGATTTTTAGTCTTCAGTTATCTATCGTCGTGTTAATATGAATATGAATTCAAAAGTAGATAAATAGATTTTATGATATTTATTTTTATCTTTTTTACCTAATCTTTGAAACAGTCTTTTTAATTAAATTTTAGCGCTATATTTTTTAAATATTTCGCTTTCCTATGGAAAGCTTCCCATGGAAAAATTAATTTTTAATAACAAATTGAAAAAAAATTTTTTTAATTAATTAAAATAAAAAAGGTCGAATAAGAATAAAAATAATTTTACAGAAAATAAAATTAGAAAGAAACTTTTCATCATCACTTAATCCAGCCATATTTATTTTATAATGCGTATACTGTGGTGTATACCGAACGAAAAACAAACGTGAAATTAATAAAAAACACTAACACACACAAAGCTGTGTATACGTATACAATTTTGTGCTAGAATAATTAGTCTAGTGTGTTTTGGAAAGAACAAAAGTTGTGCGGAACAAATATTAATCCAATGTGAACTGGCTCATTTACTATAATATACTACAATAACGAAAACTAACTATTTTTATTACAATTTGCGCATACAAAATATGCAATTTATACTGCCCGCAAATATACTTTTGACAAGGTGTACACGTCGAATAAGCTTTTCTATCGTTTTTCGGACAAAGAACCCGACATCAATTTTCGTTTTTTTTTTTTGCCACTTGATGACGTAGAAGGTCTTGTAGATTCTGATCTTGATAAGCCAGATTGCCATTAAATTTCGGGTTTTATTAATGCCGTTCCCAGTTCGAGCAGAAATAACCTTTCTTGTCATAACACTTAAGCATTAACTGCTGATATGTCAATATTATTGCAAAGTAATGCATGGGGCCAGTTTTTCTTTTTACCGTATAAGTACTCACCAACTAATCTTAAGTGTCTGCACCTGCTTTATTTTTCTTATAAAATTATACAATCTCTGGCAACTCATTTCTTCTAGGCACTTCTGTTTTGCCATGATGAAAGGTACTACGGACATTAATATTAACAATTTTTTACCCTTTTTGTAGCGTATTGCACAGTGAATATTTTATCGTTGAAAAAAACCGAACGCTTACAAAGTTTGGTTGATTCCGGCAAAAAAAAAGTTTTATTGTACCGTACTGTACCCACAATAATATTACTTCGTTTTAGCGCAAGAGCGTATGACGTCAAAAAAATTGTTAAATGTTATATTTCATTCTCTTAAATTGTTGATAAGATCCAAAACTACTCTTTGCTCTTAATTTTTCCCAGATGCTACATTAGGAATTGCCTTCTCCGTGTGTAGTCTGTAAGTTCCATGCAAAATTTTTGACACTGTCACACAGTACCCCAAGTTTTATGCCATAATTGATAGGCCTTGAAGGCATAAACTGTTTAAATGCCAATAGTTGCTCATCAATTTACGTCTTCATATGGCATATAAATACGTTGTTGGTTATCAACCCATTTATCCCATCGCTCTCTGATGGCAACTCGGCATTCAATTGTGCTATTTTTTAATCGCCATAGCTTTTTGAACTGTTTTAACGACATCGTTGTTTGGAATAATAGGCACCTTCCAGTTTTATCACTCCACACCCCCCGGGGGCGCATAAATATGGTCTTTATGGAACTTCGACTATCTAGACACAGTGCAACTGGGGAAAAAGGGAGCCTAGTCCCCTAAAGTCAGCAGGGGTACAAGTGGAAACTTCACTTTATTTTCACGGGAATCAGTAAGCCGCAGAGTTCGTTA
Source organism: Trichopoda pennipes (assembly GCA_030448955.1). NCBI lineage: Eukaryota > Metazoa > Arthropoda > Insecta > Diptera > Tachinidae > Trichopoda > Trichopoda pennipes. The sequence goes on along the minus strand of JASKUP010000021.1, from coordinate 3,096,506 downwards.
TTTGTCTCTTTAGACATTTAACTGTTCTCTGACTGATTATTGAGGTTGGCCCTTTATGGGAGTATCGTGGTGGTTGTGGTTTCGCGACCCCATATAGGTCTTTTGTTTAATATGGTGGCCAGGATCATTTCGCCGTTAATGACACGCTAGGTGAATGATCCAGTCCAGTGAGCATGCTAGACATGTGTTCTGGACAGGAGTTGGAAAGTCTCTAACTCTTAAGCAAGGAGTGATGATTTGCAGCCCTGCTCTGGAATCATCGAAATTGCAACTAGAAAGGATCATTTCGCCGTTAATGACACGCTAGCTGAATGATCCAGTCCAGTAAGCATGCTAGACATGTGTTAGAAAGGATCATTTCGCCGTTAATGACACGCTAGCTGAATGATCCAGTCCAGTAAGCATGCTAGACATGTGTTCTGGACAGGAGTTGGAAAGTCTCTAACTCTTAAGCAAGGAGTGATGATTTGCAGCCCTGCTCTGGAATCATCGAAATTGCAACTAGAAAGTTCTGTTGCATAGCTTCGGCTTCCTAGGACAAGCATGACGTTCCAAATTATGCAGTGGTTTGATCCACCATCTGATTAAGGCTTCATGGCCAGGCGTGGATGTAAATCGAATCACAAAGTTTATCACTCCACAAGCTCTCCAGTGGCTCACCATGTGATTTATATACGCCAGCCAATACAAAAAGGCCAAAATATGATTGTAATGAGACAACATTAATATCTCCCTAATCATTCTTTTAAACACGGAGCCAGCCCCTCCATATTCGTATATTTTGCGATAATTTTCAATAAAGTTTCCGGAACACATACCAAAAATTCATCTTTTATGTTAGCAATACGACTAGAAGCGTAAAATGTTATTACAATTCTATCACGAATAATGTTTTCTGCACGTGTTCGTCCAGCAAAACTTGCCAACTCAGTAGACTCTTTTTGTGCTTACGCAAGCTGTCATTTGCTTATTTCAATGGATTCGTCTAATTTTTCTTCATCACTTTAAGAATGCGAAATTTTTTCAATCAACTGGTCAGTAATAATTTTCTTCGGAATCTGAAACAGAGTCGTCTGCTGCATCACTTTCTTCCCAGCTTTCTAAAATGTCATAGGTATAGTTATACATTCTTTTGCAAACTCTAGCCGGGATTTTATATTTTTTTCTTGACACAAATGGCTTACGTTGTGCAATGCACCTAAGTATATGTTTCTCATTGAAACACCTTTTTCAGGAATTTTATTTGAGCTTTTTAAAGGATCCGTCCTCCCGGGATGACGTTTTTCTGGTTCTAGACCGTTGTTTAACATTTTTGGTGGTTCCATGCTCCAGGGCGTTATAAATTTTGGATCGCGAACATGCCAGTAGTAGCTTGGAAATCTCCATTATTATTTTTCCATCGCCATTCAATTGTAGGATGAGTTTTCGATCGGCAACCGAACTCCAAATACCGTACCTCTGGCCATCTCTAAGTATATATTTCGATATAGTCCACAATAAAATGGAATAAATTATTGATTACATATTTTTATATGTTTTAAATTCGCGTCCAGCTTCAAATACACTTTTTCACAATAATATAACACAAATACCAGCAAAACTAAAGAAAAATCAAAACCAAATAGCGGTACTTTTTCTTAACATTACAGGGTGCACTTAAAACTTAACAAAATTCAATTAAATATGTATTACAGGGTTGTAAAACTGACCGCTGTAATTAAAGGCCGTGTCAGATAAAACTTTTGCTTTGCGTTGCGTCAGAGTTTCGCTTTGACATTTGAGTTAAAATGTACGTAAATGTATGAAAGCTGCCACATAAAGCACTTTTGACGCGGCGCAAAGCGAAAAGTTAACCAATATTCAACTTTTTGCGCGCTTTGACAAACACCTGACTTTTATTATTTGTGTTTGTGTATTTGTGTGTGGGCGTAAAAATTAACATTTTTAACTTGTATTTTTTTAAACAAAACAAATAGCACTAGAATTGAAAATATGTAGCTTTTTTATGTAAACAAAAAATTTGTGAGTGTTGTCAAAGTTTATTGTGACATACACCACTTGATTTACGCTTTTGCTTTAAAGTTTCAAATGTCACGCAAAGCAACAAAGTTTTATCTGACATCGCCTCAATTGTACATCTACTCCACTCTAAAGTGACAGATTTAGGTATTTTCAAATTCTCAAGTTGTATTTGGTCACAATTTCTGTTCCAACAGTTTCACTAAAATCATTTCTTTTAAATGAAAAACAGCCTCTACAAAGAAAACAAAAGAAATTAATTAAAAATAATAACTACTTTTATTTTTATTCGACCCTTTTTTAACTTAATTAACCGGTCTTTTAAATATTTTAACGATTTTATTTTTTCTTTTTTTCCGATATTTCGCTTTCCTGAAGAAGCTTTCCACAGGAAAGCGAAATATCGGAAAAAATAAAATCGTTAAAATGTTTAAAAGACCGTTTAAAAGATTAGTGCATATTTAAAAATTATAATAAATTATTAAATGTTAAAATACTTATGCCGTTCAAATTTCATTATCCTGCTATCACCTGATTATCCTGCTATTATAAGTAATTTCACAAAAAATGTAGTTAGATGTTTATTACTTAAAGTAGATATAAACAAGAAAATGGAATGTAAAATATCTGCGCAAAGTCAAAATATACAGTATATGTCATAAGTTTACAAACAGACAGTAAAATATTATTGTTGTTTAAAAAAGTTTTAAACAGCATTTATTTTATAATATTATTTTCATGACATATTTTACATCGCAGCAAAATAACCCGGGATAACAGTAATTTTATTTCTCGCTCTTAAAAAAAAAAAACAAACGATCAAAAGTCTCCAAACACTTAAAATTAAAAGAAGAAAGTGTATAGAAAATAAAGTTTTTCAGTAATTCAATAAAGTATTGGATATGGCCGTGTCTCTTTAAGTCTTCCACCAAGTGTTTTTTCATTGTACACACAAGTTTTCCGATGTCAGCAGGTGTTATTATAGTCCACTCATTCAATATGATGCTTTTTAAGCTGCTGAACACTGGATATTGTGTGTTTGTTTTCGAATTCTACTTTTCAAATTATCCCACAAATGCTCTATTGGATTTAAATCAGAGGGAGTAAGGAGGAGAGTGTAACTGTTTTGGAGCATTATATAATAACCAGAGGCGTAGGATTTCTTCCGTATGCTTGGCATCGTTGCCATGTTGTGTCCTACTTTTTTAGCACTTGACTTCATATTGCCTTTTAAAATGGCCAGATATTTGTTTTTATCTATTATTGTCTCTTTAAATTCCATGTTTCCCGTTCTACTTTTTGGCATACAGTCCCAAAGCAATACACCACCACCGTCCTTCACTGTTGGTATGAGGCAGGATATGTCGAATGCATCACCTTTCTTTGCGCCTCTTTTTGCCAAAAACACAATACCTTGTCTTATCAGAGAAAAGCACGTTATTCCAAAACTCATCGGGCATATTGACGTACTTGTTTGCAAAGGCTATGCGCTTCTTTTTGTTAACTACTAAAATAAACGGTTTTTTCTGCGTTTCCACTGCTCGGCCATGAAAACCAGCCCGCCTTAAAATTCTACGACCAGTAACGACAGATATATTTTTAGAACATTTTTACTGTGTTTAAAATAGTGCGGCTTTCGCGTACGGTAAGCGACCAGAACAAGGCTTTCAAGTTATAATTCCGGTTATTTTATAGTTTTTATTATAGTGTTTACTGTCTAGTGTGATCTGCCTATCAGGCGGCCAATTTTCCTGTTGGATTTACCTTTTTTCCAAAACTTTATTATCAATTTTCTTTCTTAACGATTAGAACGATTATTATCACTTTTTAATACGCTTAATAATAAAAAACAATTCTAAAATTTTGTAAAAATCTTAATTTTTTATCACTTTTCATAACCTTCCAAGCAGCTGTAATAAATAATAAGCGTTTGTAGACTTTTGATAATGCTCTTAGTTACTCTAAGAAAATAAATATACCGTTATTTTTATTTTTTATAGAAAATATGAAGTGAAATTTGGCAACATCATTTAACATTGTACACTGCATAATACAAAATAATTTTAAAATATTTCCTTAAGTACTTTTGAGAAAATAAAGAATTAAAATTTATTTTATTGACTGTTTATAGATTTATGATTTGCACTGTATAGATATATATATGTATATGCCTACTAGTGATAGTATATAGAAATATATATTCTTTTTAAAACCAATCACTTTTTGGGGGTATTGGAATTGAAAATATTTTATTCAAAAATATTAAACTAAAACGAAAACTAAAAACTAACAAATTTTAAATAAATAAAACCTATAAAAATAATTTTTAATTTATAAATATTTTAATATTATATAAATTTTAATACGAAAATTTCCTCCGGCTCTTAAAGTTTTTGGAGCGTGTAAGAGAAAGTTTTCTTGAAACAATAAAATAATTTTTATAAAATTTTATTTTGTATACAAAAAAAAAGAAAAAGAAAAACAAAGAAAAACACAAAACAGAAAATGTAATAAAATTATTAAAAGTTTAAAAAAAAATGTTGAGTAAAAATTATAATTTTTTAAAAAATACAATTTTATCTAAATTTAAGCTTTATCGACAAATGCATGAAATATAACTAAAATATCATAATCAAAATTAATTTAATATAATTTGTATATCGTTGGTTTCAGATAGCAATTCCTTAACTCGAATTTTTATGAAATTTCCATACATTTTACATAAATACATGTCATCACAAAAATTATGGAGCTTCTTTTAAAGAATTTATATTTTTATTATTAGATTTTGACAAATACATATAAATTCGTTATAAATCATTTACCTTTTCCTTTAAAGTAACAATTGTGTCTGTTAAGGCCTTTCTACATGAGACCAACAATATTTACTTTAAAAATTCCAACTATACATTTTTATTTACACTGACAACATTTTTATTTTAATATGTACAGTGGCTCACAGCTTATTTCATGCAGACGCAAAATATAACTTAAAATGCTTATAGCAAATATATATCAAAAAGACAATTTTTGTAAAAACATTGTTTTATTTTACTAAAAATAATTGTATACAAAAGTAATTTAAAGTAATTTAAGCCAGCAGCTTAAAAAAACGTTGTTGGAATACCGTTTAGTATTTGGTAGGGCCTCCCTTTTGCTTAATTACATCTTTAAGACGATTTTCGATCGATTCAACAAGTTTTTGTGTAGTTTCGCTGGGTATCTTTTGCCACTCCTCGACCAGAGCAGTTTTTAGTTCGTACAGATGACTACTCTGCCTTTTCCGTATTGCCACATCCAAAATTGCCGCAAATTTTCTATCACATTTAAGTCTAGAGTTTGTGGAGGCGGATTCAAAACGTCTCAACAGTTCCATCTCAGCCATTTACTGCACAATTCCGGATTTATGCTTAGGACCATTGGTTTGGTAATACCGAAAACGATCTCTTATACCCAAAGCATTGGCACTTTGCAAGAAATTATCTTTCAATAGTTTCAAATACATATTTTTTTTTAAATTATTCCTTCCATAAAAACAATGTTACCAACTCCAGAGACAAACATACAAGTCCAAACCATTACATTCCGCCACCATGTTGGGCCTTAACTGTTTATTCTAAAGCTCTGTGTTGACTTTACGCCATCCGAACCAAAAATATTGAATTTTGACTCGTCAGCAAAAACAACGTTTTCCCAGAATGTAATTGGCTTTGTTACGTACTCATGGGCAAACATAAACCGACTTTGCATATTCTCTTTTGATATAAACAACGTTTTTTTCGCGCTACTCGACCGTGGAATCCATTTCTTTAAAAATTTGTTATAAAAAACCATCAAATACTCGTATGTGTGCCCTACACTAATATTCATCAAACTAATGTATAATTAACTGCATAAACAATAGTTTTGTTTTTTTTTTTTGGATTTAAAAAAAAATTTTAATTTTCGGAAAAAAATTTTAATTTTCTGTATCTCAAGTGAACAATATGCACTCAATTTTATGAGTTATTTACTATAAAAATTTGTAGACAAGATAAGAATTTTGCGATTAATTAATAAATTGAAAATATGACTAGCTTACGTCGATCTATTAATATAAATAGGTATCAAAAAGTGAGCACAGTAAGACAGTAATTTTGTAATTTCCATTGGGCTTAAAAATCACTGATTATAGAAAACAAAATTAAGCTAAAATAATATGTTCAAATGGCATAATGCTTCTTTTACTTTAAAAAAAAACAACAACAACAAAAAGCGTAAGCACAAACGTTTTAAAATTTTATTAAAAATTAAGTTGAGCACAAATTTGCATTTTTTTACAGCATTTTGTTAAAAATATTAAATTTCTGTGCATTTGAATTGATTTAAACCTTTGAACTAATACAGGGTTCAATAAATAACAGTAAAAAATTTTAAAATATTTGCCAAATAATAATCCAGTTATAGTCTAGAGTAACTTAAAACTATGAGCAAATAAACACGACAAACAAGAGGAAAAAGCAATAGCAAATTCAATAAATTTTGTTGTTGCTCTGAAACTCTAAAATTCCATGTGTAGTTCGCTATTGCACTTATTAATTGTGTAATAAATTCGCTTTGATTTAACTGCAGCTGTTTTGGTGCAAAACCTAGTTTAGTGTTTGTTGAGTTAATTCAAATTATTAATAATAAAAAATTATTTATATAAGTAATAAATAATATTAAATATGAAATAATCTTTTAACGGTCTTATTAAATAATTTAACGATTTTATTTTTTTTTTTTTTATTTTTTTCAATATTTCGCTTTCCTTTGGAAAGCTTCTTCAGGAAAAAATTTTTTATATTATAAAAAATTTTTTCCTGAAGAAGCTTTCCAAAGGAAAGCGAAATATTGAAAAAAATAAAAAAAAAAAAAAAAATAAAATCGTTAAATTATTTAATAAGACCGTTAAAAGATTATTTCATATTTAATAAAATTTAAAAAAAAGGTCGAATAAAAATAAAAGTAATAGTAATAAATAATTAAATAAATGGCGTCTTAAAAGAAAATTCTTTGCTTTAAAACTTATTTTAATAAACGTTAAAAATAAATATTTATAAAGTTCATGTACAATTTAATTTAATATGAAATGAGAGGCATGTTAATTAAATGAATGAATAAATGCATCAGGGCAAGAACTTTGTTTTTTTTTTCATTTTTACATGTGTAAATAAGTATGAATATGAAATTTGTTTTATTAAACGATTGTAAATAGTGTTGGCTCACTATTTTTCCGCTTTCGCCTGATGCACACTTAAATTTGCCCCATGAAAATGTTTCAATTAAAGCTAAAGTTATAAAACAAGAAGAACCTTAAAAACTATTGTGTAATTTTTATGATGATTTTGAAATAAAATCAAGATAATTTAAACCTTAAGTATTTTGAAAACAAAAAAAAATATATTAATAAATAAAGAAAACAAAAATACTTTTGCATTAAATAAAACAATTAATGTAATAAAAAAAAATACAAGAAATTTAAAGAAAAGTAATAATATATTGTATTAGAAATGTATAAAAGAAATTTCGAAAAGTTATTGACAAAAAACTTTATAAGAAAGCAAGCTTTTCGAAAGCTATAAATTAAAAAGAAACTAAATTTATTTTTTTTTATACGTAATTTTTAACCAACAGTAATTACACTATAACCCCTCAGCCCGACTCCCTCTTCCTAAAGTTTTCAATTTTAAAATCAACTTTCTTTGAATTGAAAGTCGTTGTCATGTTAGTTTTTATTCGCCTTAAAATCGAGTTTATTGAAAAATAAAAGAAAACATACAAAAAACAACTTGGGGAATGTGAAAAAACGCTAAAGAGTTGATTAACGCATAAATAAATCTATATTTATTTTAAAATTAAAACGCCGCACAGTGGGTGAAACGGTCAATCTAGCGTCGTTTAATTCAAATTTGAAATGTGGAATTGCCAAATTTTTTTTTGTATTTTCGATAACCAATATCCCACTGAATTTATCGATAACTTTTGTTTTCTCATAACTAATATATTCGAACAGCTGTGAGCTTTCAAACATAAAATATGTGTCAACAGGTGCAGCAATAAATTTTCCCGCCATTTCACATAGTGCAGTACGAGCTTTGTAAACAATAAAAGTATTTTCATATTTGCCAAGTAAAGTGAATTTTTTAAAATTTGTGGTACGTATTTAAAAAAGAAAAGTGTTAATGCCTTGTGTTTTATATATTGTTGTTACAAATATCAGTAGAAAATAGCCTTGAAGGTGTCCTCCGTTGAATGTCCTTTAGTGAACTTTAGTAGAGCAGATCTTTTGTTGTCCAAAAGTGTCCGGCCAAAATCTTATTTATTTTGTTTGTACTGTTTCTTGTGAATGTAAAATGGCCACCATCTTTTGCCACTTTTTCCGACTCTAATTTTTATTCCATTTTGTAGGTGCAATGTCAGTATCAAAACGAGAACTTTTTTAATATGGTATAATGAAGCTGTTCCGTCTAAAAAATTTTTGGCAGTAGAAAACCACATATTTAGAAACATAATTAATAAAAATAATCATAGCGAAGAACAGTGCCGTGCAATGGGTAGAAAATTAAGAATTTTTATTGTCAAGTTAGTGGAAAAATGGAAAGATTGCAGTAGGAGAATAGTATATTTTGAAAAAAGAAACAAAGAATGGTTAGATGGAGACCTTGAGTTAATTGCTCCAACAACTTCTACACAAGTTGGACGACCGGTAAAGGAGTTTTCAACATGTACTGCAAAAACTCAGGTCCATAAAGTTTCTTCATTAATAAATGAATCTTCGTGTAGCGAGCTAGTTGCGGCAACTCGCTCCAGTCTTTACAGGACTGGGCAAAGAACGGCATCCAAGGTAATTTCTATGTTGGATTCAAGTGAAGTAGTGGCTGCAAAAATAAAAAAAAGGTATTGAATCTGAGAACCTACTACCTATAAAATATACTCCAGAAGAGGCCTTGGCTCTTTATATTGATGGAGGTTACACAAAACACTCGTACAAATTAATGCACGGTGGTGCCAAAGCTCGAAGTGCCAACATTTACCCAAGCTATGACGTTTTGAGACTAGCTAAGCAGAGGTGCTATCCTAGTGGATTATTGGTGACAGATTTGTCTGCTGAAGTGCCCCTTCAGAGCTTGGTGGACCACACAATTGCTAGGATCGTTGCAGCACACCCTGAATTATTTCAAAATGTCAGTACCAATGGAAATCTTGAAAAAGTAGTTGCAAGTTATAAATGGGGATGTGATGGCAGTAGTGGACATTCCACCTACCGGCAAAGATATAGTGATCCTGAAAAGAATATGATCGATGAGCATATGTTTACGGTTTGCATTGTGCCATTGCAAGTGCAATTCGGATCCAACATAATTTGGAAAAATTCGCGACCTTCATCAACTCGCTTCTGCAGACCAATAAAAATTAGTTGTCAGAAGGAAACCTTCAGCGTGGTCAATACCGAGGTTGAGAGTGTTCAAACGCAAATATCCAATATTAGACCAACAAGTGTGAGCACATTCCAAGTTCATCATCAGTTCTACATGACAATGATAGATGGAAAAGTATTTAGTACTATTGTGGAAACATCATCACAAACGTGCGGAATTTGTAAAGCCACGCCGAAAATGATGAACGATCTGAATTTGATCCAAAATCTACCAGTAAACGAAAATTTTCTCCAGTACGGTTTATCAACTCTTCACGCGTGGATTCGTTGTTTTGAGTGTGTCATTCATATTTCATACAGGCTTCCCATTAAAAAGTGGCAGATTCGTGGTTCCGATAAAGTTATAGCTGAAAAAAGGAAAGTAGACATACAAACCGAGCTAAGAAAGAAAATGGCATTACTAGTGGATATACCAATGGCTGGTTGTGGCAATACAAATAATGGTAACACAGCCAGAAGGTTCTTTCAACAACCTAATTTGGCTGCCCAAATAACAGGCGTTAATGAAGATATTATTATAAGATTTAGCGTAATTTTGCGTGCTATGGCTTGTGGACACGATGTTAATCCAGATGCTTTTCGGCAATACGCATTTGAAACAGCTGAAATATTTGTAAATGAATATCCATGGTTTTACATGCCTAGTTCTATTCACAAAATTTTAATACATGGAGCAGAAATTATAAATAATGTTGTGCTTCCAATTGGCATGATGTCGGAAGAAGCACTTGAGGCTAGAAATAAAGACGTCCGAAATTTCCGCTTGCATCACACACGTAAAACTTCTCGACTACATACATGCGCTCCTGTTTTCCTCAGATCCCTTTATATCATCATTATCTAAATCTACTTCCAGATCTTCCAAAAAAAATATTATATTAGACAAAGAAGTTAAAAATCTTCTTTCTTGTGCTGAGTTGCAGCCTCCAGGTTCATACAATGATAGCTCAGATTCTGAATAATTTCTCTTACCAGTTTTTATAATTATTATTTACTAAATTTACATAAAAAAGTTTTAAAATAAAAATACAAATAAAAAAATTAAAAGTGTCCAAATATGAGTATAAACTATTTTAATTAAAATTGTATGAAAAAAGTAAAATATTGGATTATAGTGGTCCAATTTTTCCGATACTTCACAAATATATTAGGGAATATACAAAGAATTATTTCTAAAAGTATGGTGCCAATCGGATAAGAAACAGGCGAGATATTAATTTAATTCCGCTATATTGAGCGTTTCACCCACTGTGCGCCGTTTACTTCACCGATCCTGGCTGTTTTCTATACACGATTTTATCTTAGTGATTTTTGACGCTTAAAAACTGGCATCTGCATTTAGGTATTTACCGATTTATAAAACAGCAGTTTGTAAACGTTGTTTCATAGAAATCGTTCAACAGAGCGGTTAAATTAATATAAGTTTTTGTTAATTGTTTGTTATTGTAAAAGCAATTTATTTTTATTAGTTAACACTTAATTACTTAAATTTATTTCAAATAAAATCACTAAATTGATTATTAGTGGCAAAGTTAGTTGCTTTAGCCATTTCATTGATAGCCCAACTAAAATCGCAAGTACTAGTGAGCGAATGCAGTGGCAACTCACTGTATTTTTTCTTATAGCACAGCATTGTTGTTAAAATGGCATTTTAATCCCTACATATATCTAAGAGTTGTTTGTAGATTATTTTCCTGCCGTTCCTTTCATTGTTTTGTTTTTATTTTATACTAACGGACCCGGCGAACTTCGCCTAACCCCAAGTTTAACCTTTAGACAAACTTTAGAGTAATAATACAATACAAATATTTAAATTTTCGGAAAACAGAGAAATTCAAGTAAAAATAGAGGCCCGATAAATAAAAAACTTAGGGAAAGAAAAAATTAAGTACTTTCACATTTTTCCGCAATTTTCATTTGAAAAGCCATTTAGGAATAATTCCATACAAAAAATCTATTTTCGATTTTTTTGATAATTTTTTTGAATTTCTGGAGTTATTTTTACAATGCATAAAACAACGTATAGTGTGTTGTTTCGCATTCCTAAATATATTAAATTTATGTAAGTCTACATATCCTTGGTCTCATATAAAAACACCTTAATATTTTCAAAAACTTTAAACAGTTGCATAAAATAGAACGGTTTTACAATAATTTACATTTTGCATTTTTATAAAAATAGCGTTTCCAATATGGTTTTACCTCCTCCCATAATGTAAATTAAGGCCTTTCTACATGCGTCCAACGATGTTATTATATTTGACATGACCTGCTGAAATAGCTGATTTTATTTATTTGTCGTTTATTTTAGATTTTTGCATATTGCACAGGTTCCTGTAAAGAGCCTGATTCCAAGATGGTTTCAATTTTCTGTTTTTGACAAAAAACGTAGTACAGTGGTCATATCTAGCTACTACTTTATTTTCTCCGCTCTTTCGCCCAAAAATACAGCTAAATCTCTCTTCTTGATACAGAAGTAGTAGTAAAAAAAAACAACAAGTTTTCGCCTTTATTGAAAATTTGCAAATAGAGCGATGTGACGAATGTACACAATCCATTTTTGAAAGAGCTTAGTGCGGTTTTACACACTTCAACTTTTGTTGCTCAACTTTTGTTTTTTCCATTAGTGCGGTTTTACACACATCAACTTTTGTTGCTCATTGCTTCTCATAAAGTTGACGTAATGTTTACATACAGCAATTTGTGTAAACAATTTTCGTGTTGTGCTTTGTCTCAAAATTCGTACTTTTTGACGTTTTATTTATGGTTTTATTTCATACAAGTTCTACTACTACTATTTTATTAATTTTTTAATAAGTTCATGGCTCCATTTAAAAGCCATTTTATTTGAATTAATATTTAACAACAATTTTTAAAATTTTAAATAACCGGTATTAATTTTGTATCTTCTTTTGGTTTAAAGGGATACAACAGCATACATACGTCCTTACTACTTATTATTAACTACTTTTTTAAAATATCTCTCTTAAATACTAACATATAATAATTTCCTTATCCTAAAGTTCTTAAATATATGTTTAATGGTTTGCAATATTTTATGATCCTTACACCCTTTTTATCTTTGAACACACATTTCTCATTAAACGTTACTTAATGCATTTCTATTCACTAATTACATTCTTATTATCTACGGGAATTTTCTTAGCTTAAAAGAATAAATGTATAAAGAAAATATTTATTACCACAGAAATCAAGTTTATTCATAATAAGCATCCCTACCTACGGCAATTTTATAACGAAATTTTAACATTTCTTTTTAACAATGAAACAGAGAATAAAGAAGAATATCAAAAATGCAAAAAATACAACTATCTGTGTGATTGCGAATTGAAACACAAAACGAAATTCCCGAGTACAAGCAGCTTCGTACTGCAGTGAAATAGAAACATTTTCAATTTTTATACCTTCTCTTTCCTTCTAATGGAAAAAAACCAAAGTTGAGCAACAAAAGTTGATGTGTGTAAAACCGCACTTAGAAAGAAAGAGAAAAAACAAAAGTTGAAGCGTGTAAAACCGCACTTAGAAGTCTTTCACCCAATTTACATTGTACGACTTTTGTCGCTGCAATTCTTAGTTTGTTGTTGCAAATAATGTGTGCAAAGAGAATAGGGGAAGAGAGGAACAAAAAAAGTACACATTATTTACCAACAAAATAAGAATTGCAGCGACAAAAAAAGTACAATGTAAATTGGGTTCTGCAATATGAAATATTTAACATGTGAAAAAGGACATCGCTATTCACATAGACCCCTTTCAGACAGGCAAATTTTACTTTGACAAAGTTTTTTTAATTTTCTTTTAAACTTTCTTTGGTGTTCAAACACAAAAAGTTTTCTTTTACAAATTTTGTTTTAGTCAATGTAATCTGTAATGTAATCTGTGTATAAGTACAACTGTGTATAAGCGACGAAAGAAAAACAAAGCAACTTTGCGAGTATATCAAAGTCTGTACTCTCAATCATGCTTTCTCCCTCGCTCTCACATAAAATCAAAACTTTGCAAAGTAAAATTTGCCTGTCTGAAAGGGGTCATACTTCGTACATACAATCTAAGACCCCTTTCACACAGGCAAACTTTTCTTTGCAAAGTTTTGATTTTATGTGAGAGCCAGGGAGAAAGCATGATTGAGTGTACAGACTTTGATGTACTCGCAAAGTTGCTTTGTTTTTCTTTCGTTGCTTGTACACAGTTGTACTTATACACAGATTGCATAAAGCACCAAGTGACTAAAACAAAATTTGTAAAAGAAAACTTTTTGTGTTTGAAAACCAAAGAAAGTTTAAAAGAAAATTAAAAAAACTTTGTCAAAGTAAAATTTGTCTGTGTGAAAGGGGTCTAAGGAGTGATGCATTTGAAACCTTAAAAATTAAAAATTTTAAAGAAGGACGAAAAAGTTGCGAAACAAATATCTCCCCTCACCCATCATACATTTTAGATAAAATTGAGACTGAGGATTTTTCATTTAACATTTTCTTTTAACGCACATTTCATGGACAAAAGTTCCTTTCACCTCCGCCCTCAGAAATTCTGCATTAAATTAAGACCGGATATTTTTAATTGAAAATTTTCTTAAGCGAATATTTCGCCAATCTTAAAAATTTCCAAAATATTTATATTTTCGTTATTTTTTGCAATATTACATTTTATTTCACGAAAGATGATATAAAACTGCTGCCCTTTAATGGCAATGCATGCTTTATTTAATTATTAAACATTTGTTTCCAAAAAAAAAAAACTTACTTTTCCAATAACCAAATATTAAATTGTTTTTCTAGTTTTAAGTAAGTAAGTTTTTAAAAAATTTTCTTTAAATTTAAAAAAAATAAATTTAAATAAACCAATATATATTCCACATATATCTTTATATATTAATTTCTTTTGCACTTACTTACACACATACGTTTACACTAATCAAACTAAAACGTACAACAAACGTCATCCATACAAATGTATGTGTGCTGAGCATTAGACTTTAAGCAAAGATTATAGAATTACAAAGATGTTGCACTGCCAAACATTGTTCTGCCACTGCTAAATTATTGATGGGATTTTCTGAAAATCCTCTTGTGTACGACTAATGAGCGAAATTTTATCAACGGAGAGCAAATTAAAAAAATATAAATAAACTCTCAGTAAAAGCAATTCATACTTACGAACATTGTTTATGTGTGTGTGTGGGTATGTGTGTTTACGTTGTCAATATTATGCCCAACAAACAAAAAGGTTTGCTTTCAGATAAGTGCATATGAACTAATTAAAAATAATATTATGTGATCAAGCCTTTTCTTAGTTCTCTAGCATTAATTTCTTTTCACTTTGTAAACAAGAAAAACAAAACAACTCCTAAACTTAGCCTTAAATTGTAAGCTAAAATTATATACTATAAATACGATTAGTAATAAACAATGAAAATTAACGTTGTTATATTGTGTTTGTTGGGCTCTACAAATTCGAGTGGTATTATTGTATACAAAACTAATTGGATCTTCTGTGTTGCCGTAGCCAAACCATACAGATTTTTTATTGTAAAAATAAAACAGCATCGACTGTCGACGAACTTTGGAAGCCTTATTAGTCAATATTTTCATTAAGGCAGTGTTTGCTACATTTGTTAATTTTTGTTCTTTTAGGAATATGACAAAAAAGTAAATGGTAAGCCCTTCTTCTAGTTAATTTATGTTTGATTTACCATTATTATACTTTAGCACTTGTTATACTGTATTATCACAATGTGGGCTTAAAATTTTTATAAAATATTTTAGTGTCAAAGCTATAGTCTTCGGAGGTACATATTTCAAAAAAAAAAAATATTTAACTATATTATACAAGTACAAGTTAGGAAGCGTCAGGTAGATACAACGATTCTTAACTTGCATAGAGTTAACAACGTTCTTATGTATGAGCATGTTTTCTGCATTAATAAATATTCTGTAATGTTCTTTTAATGAATGTAAATTCCCGTAGATCATAAACATGATAATAAAATATAGTTGCATGATATCATCACAGAAATATGGGAAAAACTATACATTTATTTAGCTTTAAGTATTACTGAGGTATAAGGAATGAAAGTATAAATAGAAGTGTAAATACTTTCATTCAGCAGTTCATATGTAAACGGTTTTTAACTTACATAGTTAAAAAAATAAATAAAATAATGAATAGAACAGAAAAAGTTGAGTTAAATAACGCTGTGAAAAATAAAGTTTCCAAAGAAGCAGGCAATAAATGTTCTCTGCCACAGTGTAGCAGATCGAAAAGAAAATTTCCTGAAATGAAACTTTTCTGTTTTCCAAACACAAGCTCACCATTATTTAAACAATGGCTAAAAAGTGCAACTTTGAAAAACAGTTTATGGAAGAAACTACTTCCCTTTTTTTATGTGATAGGCTCTTTTCGCCTGATTTAATTGGTAAAAGATATTTACATCGAGGAGCCGTGCCAACATTATACTTAATGGATAGTGCTGAGTCAGAAAGTATTGAAAAAGGCAACTGCTCTGAAAATGAGAATACCAACGATAACTTTTTTTGAAGTCCGTTACGTAAGCGAAAAAGATTCGAATCACCGCCACCTTTATGCTCAAACTGCCTTAAAAGTTTAAAAAATGAAAACTTTTATAGAAAGAAATTTTTCGACATGTTTAAAAGACTTAAGAGTAAAACTCAGCAAAATCGATGTATGAAGTCGAAAAATGAAAACTTTAAAAAAGATTGAAGGCATTAGAAGCAAAGTTAAAAGTAAAAGCCTCTCTTGAAAGTGAAATTGATAAACTTGGTATCAATCGTAATGAAAAAACATTCTGCAGAATTCTAATGAAGGGAAGCAGGGGAACAAACGCTCGATGGGAGGATTGTGAAAAGAATTTGTTCAAAGCATTTATTATAGATCAACCTCTACGTACTTGTTCTTGCGTAATATTTTGAAATTGAACCTTCCAAGCAGATATAAAGAATTTGCAGCCAGGAAACAATGTTTGCATATACAATGTTCTTAAGAAAACGGGTTTAAAGATGAAACCTCTTGAAAGAGAGTGCATTTTAATATTTGATGAAATATCAATCAGAAGAAATTTAAGTTATAATGATTGTGCAGATGTTATAGATGGAGTAGTTGATATAGGATACGAGCGAACAAATGAAATGGGTTCTCAAATTGGTGTTTTCATGATTCCTCTAGAATTATAGAAAATTGGAAATTTGTGTTAAACTACTTTGTAACTGCTAGTTCCATTAAGGGAGAAATATTGAAAACACTTCTAATATCAAATTTAGATGTCCAGTTACATGTGATCAAGGTCCAAAGGTTTTAACTCTCCCAATGTATCAAAAGAACTTACTTCAAGCCGATATTTCATTGGATACATAGCGCAACGAATATCATGTAGCAAATGTCGAATGGATACAGTAAAACCTGCACAATTTCTAACATATCCATCAGAAATGTATATCCACACAAAAAACTATGAAAGTGACTCAGATTTTGGAAGTTTATGTGCACCCGCCAACCAATTTTTCGAAGTTTGTAAAATTCATATAAAAGTTTTTGAAAAGCTTTTTTCTGCCAATAAAGCAATGAAAAATATTAAAAAAGTCATAGTTCAGCAATGCATAGAATGTACTAATAGTACAATTTATTCCTTTTGGTTTGACGAGAATAGTGCTTGTTACAATCATAGGCTGGAAATTTTAAATTTGCTTGTAATAATATTACTAAGAAAGCATTCTGCCTGGGAAATTTACCAGTATAAACCAGCACATATTGAAAAAGTAAAAATTTTAAAACACTAATTCGAATAAAAATTAAAAATCATACAATATATTTACTATGTTTACATATCTTTTTTTATACCTCCATCATATTAGATCTTATACCGAAAGTTGTGTGCGGTTGAATTAACTTTAAAAAATAAGTAAATAACAGCGTCATGACTTCGGTGTAAACGTAAATTTTTTCATTCATACAACAATAAAGTAAGTATATTCGCCCTACAATAACGAAAAGAATCATGTTCGTTTTCTATTAATGTTGAACATCCACACAAGCTGTATGCTGTGAACATTAATAAAGTTGCTAGTAAACCTAATTCGTTTTTAATTTAAAAACAGAATTAAAAACAAAAATATACCTAAAACAATACACGCACACCCAAACACAAGTATTCATGGGAAGCATAATGTATGCATACATGAATAAACGTGTGTTTCTGTGCATAAAAAGTAATACTCTCTTTCTGTTATTGGTTTTGCTCAATGCAAAGACAGTATTCTCTGTTTACCCTTTACACTTTCCCCCCTCGTCAATTGATGCTTAAAATTTTTGTTTATGTAAAATGTTCGCAGTGCAACATCTTTATAATTCTATAATCTTTGCTTTAAGGCTGGGGTTATTATTTTAATTTGAATGTCAACATTTTTCAAAATAAAAACAAAAACTCCTGCTTTTTGTTAATTTATACCGTTATAGTCTTTTAAGTGATGACATTTGTAAATGTTTCTTTTTCTAATTTTAATTGTTAAATAATGCGCAAATGTAATTTTTTTTTATTTAACCCAAAATAAATGAACAAATATTTTGAAAAGTAGGCAGATAAATGAAGTTTTATTTTATAGCTATTCCGTCTGGTCTTTAAAAGGTTGGTCAAACTTGAAGTAAGTAGTAAATTGGCTTAAAACACGCTTCTTTACAATTTCAGTTTTATTAATACCAATGTAAAGTATAAAT
The DNA here is from genome assembly GCA_030448955.1 of Trichopoda pennipes. Classification (NCBI taxonomy): domain Eukaryota; kingdom Metazoa; phylum Arthropoda; class Insecta; order Diptera; family Tachinidae; genus Trichopoda; species Trichopoda pennipes. The sequence continues at coordinate 3,078,283 of JASKUP010000021.1, read as the reverse complement.
ATATTTACTTTAGTATGCAGTATACAGCGTTCGCTGTAGTGAATGAAGAAGGTGAAAATCTCATCTTAGGCACTCTTTATGAACAGTCCTCCGTCTTTACAGCGGAATAATACGCGATTTACCATGCAATTCGTCTAGCACTAGCGGGAAAAAAGAAAACAGTAATCTTCACCGATAGCCTTTCAGTGGTAAAAGCTGTAAATAATCCGTTTAACAATAGATGAAATACAATTACCAAAATCGGGGACGCGCTCATCACAAGTAAAAATAAAATCATAATCTTCTGGATACCAACCCACATCGGAATTATTGGCAATGAAAAAGCTGACGCTGATGCCAAGCACCATACGCTCCAATTTTAATAAATGACGTACTAGAACAAATAGATACACGTCGTCACATTGCAAGCTACGTCAAGAAAAAAGCTAAGCAGAAAGAAATTTCCCATCATTACTACTCAAACATAAATCAATACCACAACCATCCTATCTACCCTATATCATCGGAGAAGAACAGAATAAGAATATTTTCCAGATTGCGCCTAGGTCACACCTCCTTTTCACATGAATGGATTTTGAAGAAGTTACCCCAACCCACCTGCAACCGCTGTAAATGCAACTTGACTGTCAGACACATCCTAACCGAATGTCCGTCACTTCACAGACAAAGGCACAACGTCTTTGGCAACACCTCAGCCTTAGAACTCCCCAAGGAGCCATCTTTCGACAAAATCAATTAAATCCACAATTTTTTTAGACTCACTGGATTGAGAATTTGAAACGCTACTTATCACACAAACACCATAATTTACTTAGACTTAATTAATTAACACCTGAATTATTATAAATGCAAATATCATAAACTAGAGCTGATGGCCATGTAACCAGTGCTCGTCAAATTAATTTAGCCTCAGAATTTATTCACGCAGGTTAAATAAATAAAATAAATAAATATGGGAATTAATAATGGAATATGATGTCGGACAAATATCCACCTCTACGATGTTAGCAGTGGTTCGCTCTTTGAAAACAACTGTGAAGAACATTTTGCAACAAATTTTCGCTTATGTCGTCAATGCAGCGCCGAATATCATCAAGCATTCAAGGGATGATCCCTACTCATGCGCTCTGGACGACATCAAGTTAAACGCAAAAATATGTGTCCTAATTTCTCTAAAGCACTTACCATTATAGTAACGATAAAACTGTGAAATACAACCCACATTGCGTTGATGCTCTAGAAAATCAATAGAGGTAGATATCCTACTGTTCCCAATGTGCCTCTCTTGTACGCGGTCGCGCAACTCTAAAATAAACTTTTGGGGCACCGGCCCACAAAAGAGCTGTATTCCATTTTTGGACGAACATAGGCGGTATAAATAGTACGAAGATCGGATGGAGTGAATTTTCTCTCGCACTTGAAAACTTGTTTAGAAACCTGAAAAATCGAACTTCACACTAAATTTTCATGCCAAGAACATCAACAGCTTTCGGTCCCGTAATACTTATATCACCCATAGTAACGGGTGAAGCACCATTTTCGAACACAGATCTATGCCTAAGCATGCGACATGTGTCTTACGGGCATTAAAATCGACTCTATTCACACGACTCATTTGGAGAATGTTACGAGATCGCGATTGAGGGTATTCATGTTCTGCCTTTTGGAACCCACCTCCAACTGGGTCTATTTATTACTGAATGAATGCGCATGACAAATGGTGCTGTCATCTGCCAAAGAGTATATAGAATTGAAAGTTTGACAAAGGTCATTTAGAAAAAATAGGAAATAGGGTAAGAGAAATAACGGAACTTTGAGGTGCCCCTAAATTAATCTGATAAAATCTCATTTACAACAACTCGTATAGCGCGATTCCTTAAAAAACTCGATATAAATCTGGAGAAATTGTCACCGACACCAAAACAAACAAATTTTAAGAGAAACGCGTCATCAAATGCCTTAGAAATATCTTTCCTCGAAATGATCTTTTATAACGTCAGTTGTTTGAGAGTTGTTCACGTAAACCCGGCGCTTTAAATGGCCCCAGAGAAAATAATCCAGTGTCGTTAATTCACAATAACAAAGCGGTCAATTGACATTGTCAAACCAATAAATTGCGCGAACGGGAAATTTCTCATGTAATAACTAAATTGTTTCTAAATTTTGTTTCTGTTTTTCAAACAGCCAATTCATAAACGTTCAACGGATTGAATTTTAAAGGCGTGAAGATCAAGATATTTATGCAAAATGTTGCGCAAAGTGCGTGATAAGCAAATAAAATTACTAATCAATTCAAAACACATACAAATGGATTGTTTTTTGTTTTATATTTAGTAATTAAATAATATATTATATATTTGCTTAAATCCCTTAAATTGATTTTTGATACATACACATACATACATACTAATCTGGTGTGTAGCATTATTTTATTAAATATTAATATGCCTTTAAGAAAGTTGTTTAGTATAAACAACATACAGTGAATTACTTTGCTTTAATTTTCAAAAAATACAATATTTTTTAAATAATAAAATAAAACTTATTTTCCACATATTAAAAACCAAAAAACATTAAAATATTTTAAATAAAGAATCAAATTTATTTTATTTTACAATTTTTAGTTTCTAACAAGATTTAAAAAAAAATATATTTATAACAAAATTTTGAGAAACTTAATAATACAAAACAGAAATGTTTTAAAGGTTTTGGCTGACTTAAATTTTTTCGAATATTTTTTCCTTTTCTTTTAATATTTTCAAAACATTTACGATTAATTAGTAAAGAGTTGGGGTTTTCTATTATTTGTTTTGACATTTAATTGATACAATTTATAATTTTTTTTTTGTTTTTTCAGAAAATTGTTTGCACTGATGAGAAAATTGTATATTTTTTTGCTTCTCTTTGGAATTATTTTTTATTATTACAAACTGGTAACTATTTTTATTTTTTTCTTTCTGTTTTCATTGGATTTAAACAAAATAAAATCGTTTGAAAGGATTGTAAAAAAAATAAGCGAAGCCTTAACTTAAACTCTTTATTTAACCTTGTTGTTTTTATTTTAACAAAGTTATTAATATTTAAAATTAATTTTAATTACCACTGTTTTTTATTTTTATTTATTTTTTTTTTATGTCGTTAAAATGTGATCATGCCTCCCGATAATTTATTTGAGCTTAATTTTGCTGCTAACTGCTATTGGCGTATTGTGATGACTCGAGTGAGAAGAGCTGCTTTGTTGGGCCATATATGTTGTTGTTGCTGCTATAGTAGCAACTGTTTGCGGTTTGTCATTTTTTAACTTGCAATTTGTAAGTTGTTTACCAACAACGATTGTTGCATCTCCTCCACCAGCACCGCCACTCGTAGAAGCAGCGGTTTCTGTTTTTTCTCACTTTTTACCAGGAGGCGCCAATGGTTGGCCGCGATCTTTGCCTCGTAGTTTTACACCTATAACGCGCTCAATTTTTCCCAACACCATGTTGTTAGGTATTCCGCGGCCAGCCTCATAATCTGTTACCACTTGCTGCTTTTCACAAATTTTCTGCAATGGAAATATATCAGCATTAAAATAAGCATCATTTATCATGTATATCTATCGTGTCTCTGTTGTATTTTAATATGCTTACAGTAGCGAGATCCTTTTGACTTAAGCCCTTAGCCTGACGTCCTTGCATAATAATTTTTCCTACTTCTAGAGGAACTTTTTCATGCCGCAACTCTTCAGTCTCACGATCCAATTTGGCAGTATTCTTAGTTGTAACATGTTGTTTGTTGGTGCCAGCACCATCTTAAAATATATATATAGAAAAAAATCATGAGTTTATTACACCATATAAAAAAGGACCCAGATAATTTTTTTATTTCCTTACATTGTTGAATGTAGAATAGTATCAAGAATAACAAGATTTTTTGAAAAGATCAAAAACATTCCAGCAAGAAATGAATGACCGACTAAATCTAATGTATACAAAATTTTGCACTAACAGACATGTTTAGCAATTTTATAAGAAGTCTGAAGTGAACAATTTTTGGGGCTATTTTCCAATATCTTGAATGGAAATAATAAGAACGAACAAGTTTAACTACAAGATTCATCAGAAGCAATATACTGATAAAATGTTAATAAGTTTTGCTTTACAAGATGTAAAATATTCAATATATACGCCCCCCTTTGACCCGTCTTACGTAAAGAATGATGCTGAACGACCCTTAATAAATGACGAATACCAAAGTTTAGTCGGTTCTTTGCTGTACAAATCTGTAAATACACGTCCTAATATCTCGCCAAGTGTTTCGATACTAGCAAGGAAAATGAATACTCCAACCCTGGAGGACTGGAAACGTATAGCTAAAGGGAACATCAGAAATGTATTTAAATTTGAATGGTAGGTCCTCGAATAAAAATCAATTAGTTGGCTTTGCAGGTGCTAATTAGGCAGAATGCAGAATCGGAAATCGAACTCTGGCTATATTTTTATGTTTAATGATAGTGCAGTTAGCTGAGCTTATTAAAAATAAACTAGCGTTTCTTTATCAACAACAGAAGCAAAATTTATTGCATTGTCAGAAACTACAAAAGAAGCAATTTGGATACAATAATGTTTTGTCTGATCTAGGATGTCCACAAAAGAGTCCTGCGATTATGTACGAATACAATAGAAGCTGCTTAAATTTAATAAAGACGAGAAGTTCGGCAATCGATCCAAACACATGGAAACAAAATACCATTTTGTAAAAGATTACGTGGACAAGAAGATAATTACTTGTGAATATTGCCCTTCTGCTAAGATGATTGCTATTGCTAATATGCTAACTAAGGCTTTGCTTTGCCAACTTCAAAATTGGAAGTATTGAGATTGAATCTAATGTTTGCTAACTTCAGGGGGAGTGTTAAAAACAATTATCGCTCACAAATTTTAATTTTATAAGTAATAATCAGACTTGGGGGATATCAATTACAGTTTGTAATTAATTACACATCCAATTACTGGATTACATGTAATTGTAATTTGAAATTTGTAATTACAATTACATTCAAATTTTGCAATTGTAATTGAGTTTTTCCAATTACACATTTGATATAATTAGTAATTAAAAAATACAGTTACTTGTAATTTGTACTTAGAATATTCCATTTAATATTACTTGTACATAATTGAAAATGATCAATTACAATTACATGTAATTGAAAATTTTTAGTAATTAATGACTTATTGGAATTTTTCAATTACTAATTACGTGTAATTGCAATTGGAATGTAATTTAATGTCTGTCAACAATATAATTTTTCATTATAGTTACCATTGAACTACAAATTTGCTTTGAAATCATAGTTTTATATTTTTAATGGCTACGGCATTGCGGTAGCAGCGCTTTTAGAACTAAATTGAAATGGAATTTTTTTATTAGTCCAAATCTAATGTTAGACTTGTATTATAAAAAATATGGCTAAATTTGTTGTGAAAAGTTTAACAAAAAAGTTCTGAAAATTACAAAATTTTAAATCATTTGTGATTTGATGGTGTTTTGAAAACCACAAAAGTTTTAACTTTTCGATATGATTTTATCTTTTCAAAAACACAAGATAACAGTTGATGTTTTGCTTAGATTTAATGACATTTTTTATGTATTAAAAGTTATTTAATGTTTTGTTGAAAATAACAATTGAAAGTGAACAAACATTATTGTTTTTATAAATATCGATCGATATTAAAAACAAATTGAAATGGCTGTAGTTTTATTGTTATTAGTAATACATTTGAATTGAAAAGAAAACAAGAGATTAACGAGTTATGAAAAGATAATTACGAGACCCCGATTGCGGCGGCGAAACAATTCAATTATATAACATCTGCCAACTATGCACCCTAACATCCTGGACAAAACCTCTTGCCTACTTTTGATGCTGCTTCTTAAAATTTATAAAAATAATAAAAAAAGTATTTTATGCAATTCTGTTTATATGATGAAATTAATGTTTAAATTTGGAGCGCAAACAATTACAAATTAACAAAACAAAGAAGAAGTTGCAAGAGTTGGCGCTAAAGTTGTCACTTGTTTTCTGGTAGTTGACAACTAAAACGTAATTGCAAAATCACAAATCAAAAACATCTCTTGCAATATAGAGTGAGTGTCCCCAATATTTTCATTTTTATATTATTTTTATATAATAAATTATGGGTTGGTAAATTGCTTGTTTTAATATAAAAAATCAATAAAAAACATATTAAGCATCGATTCGTTTAATTAATTTATTGCGAAATTAAAAATAAAGTTATTGAAGAAAAATTAGTTAAGTGATTCTAAATTGGCAGCTGATCGGTTTAAAAAACACAAAAATTAAAAAAATTGTATGTGCAGAACGTCTTTCTGGTGAATCAATTATTTTCACAAAATGTGATTTTCAGAACATCTCTATTAAATTTTAAGGAATTTTGCTAGTTTTTTCGGTCATCACATTTTGTAATTTTTTTTACCTTTGTATTTAAGAATGTGATAAAAACGTTGTTAAATACAATGACTGATATTTCGGTCAACATTGACACTCAAATAGCCGCAGCAGTGACCGTCACTTTCGTGATGGGGGTAATAGAAAGTTAAAACCCAGTTTATGTCTATAAAAATACAAATTCTTACTTGTAGAACAATGCAAGGTGGTGTAAATGCTAGTAATTATTACTCAATTATGTTGTTAATTGTAGTTTTTAAACGACAAAATAGAAATTTCGATTGTTAATGAATGAGGAAATATGCCCGATTTATTATCGACTTTTAAAGAAATTAAGTAAATAAAAGACTCATCTTGTTCATTCGGTTTACTGCTGATCGAGTTCAATAAAAATAAAAATTAATTTTTTTATTAGATTTACTGTCATAACCGTTGAAAAAATTCTATATTAATAGGCTGTGATTTACTCGATAAAAAGCCTTTCGAAAATCAAGAGATGCTAGAACATGATGGCAACGTTTATCTAGTTTGTATATTGATCACATCCAAATGCAAACTGCTTACAAAAATCCAACCTAATTTGAAGGCATACGTTTTTAAAGTCGGTTATAAACAATAGTAGCAGCAATCGGGAGTGATGTCATAAAGTATTATTTTGTGAAACGCATAATTAATTTAAATTTTTGTAGCTGTTGAAAACATAAAAGATTATTATGAAGTATGTTAAAAATTTTATAGCAGGCCAAAAAAGACGTGGAACGTTAGTAGACTCTTTATTATTAATCAATATTATTACAGTCTCCAAATACAGATTTATCTTCGAAATTAAAAGGCTGAAAGCTTTAAAAGGAACAAATCAAATTAACCTAACAAGAATTTCAATAACTTTTTTAATTAACCCCAGTTTACTTAGTTCCACCATAAAATACGCGATATCATATTTTCAGCAAAAGTTTTGACAGTAAGTAAGCTCCAAAAATATGGGTTACTCCTAAATTGTTCCTTTTACATTTTTATGGAAGTACATTTAAACAATGTCAAATATAATGGGCAGAAATAGGTCAACAAATGTTTGCATGCGTATACATTTAACATCAACAAAAATGCACACATGTATAAATAAATGACTACGTAAACCCCCCGCTTGGCCACATCTATTTTATTATTTTATTAATCAAATAAGTGTCATCGGAAATTTAATATCGACATTTAAAATTTTAAAGTATGCAATTTACAAAACTTGCAAATATGATGAAATTTCTGTGCAATATATGTGTACATAAATCGATCGAATAATATAAGGTTATCTAAAGAAGTTAACAATAACATAACCTAAAACAATTTTCCCTTGCCAAGTTATTATAATTAACATCAAAAATACTTACATTTTTGTTGGGTATCAACTGGTACACCTTGGCGCCTGGCGGCATTAATAGCTGCTTCAGTTTTAAGAGCACCGGCCTTTGGAGCTTTTTTGCGCAATACCGTTACTGTATCCCAGTCCGACATGTCTGTTGTCAGTGTATGTATGTATATAAATTTTATTTCAATAACTTAAAAACAGATTAACTTCTCAGGAAGTATACGTAAAAAATAAATTTATATATATTGAATAACTTTGACTTTTCCTATTTGTTTAATTGTTTTGATCTCAGTAGTAAAGTTATTCCAGCAATTTTTCTGAAATTATAAATCTAAATGGTTTTGTTTTCCAGAAAAATCCAAAATATACAGAGTTGCAACTTTCTGTATTAAGAGTGATTTTAATAGTATAGATCAAGGCAGACGAATTAATGCATAATCTCATGTGGTATGCCTTTTTTATTTACAGATGACAAAAAATCTTATTTTTGTATTAAATCGAAATGTACAAATTTTGGTGGCATTAAAATTTCCTGATGAAATTCGCATCAATTTTAAATATGAATTGAAAAAAGAAAGTGTATTAATTAACGCTCCAATTTTGCATTAAAAAGTAAATTAAACAAAATCAAAATTTCTTTGGATTTAGATATCAAACTGCATACAGAACATTTAATTCATGAAACGGAAACAGCTTAATCGATTTATTATCGTACCGTAATATGTATTGTCAATAGTAGTTTTAATGAAATAGAAGATCTTTTTAAAGTTTCACTTTATTAAATATGAACTAATCTTTTAACGGTCCTTTAAATAATTTAACGATATTATTTTTCTTGATATTTCGCTTTCCTGTGGAAAGCTTCTTCAGGAAATTATTTTTACACTTAATGCTATATATTTTATGAAAACAAAACAATATTTTACTAAAAAAAAGAATAGAATAAGCAAATATGTTATTTCCACTTTTTCATGTCATGAATTTTTAATTGTCAAACACCAAATAAGAAAACTGTTATTAAAATTTATTGTTTTAATAGTGTTGGCACAGTAAGCCATTCTATTTAATGTGCAGCCGTGTTAAGAAAATCCTTGTACTACGCTTTAAATCAACTGCGAATAAGTTCTAACACAGAGAGGGCAATAAAAATTAGAATTTCGTCAGACATTAATTTGATTTATTTTAATTTTATATCAACAAATTTTTGTTTGCTTGATTTAATACAATGGCTGATAGTTTAAATAATAAAGCTCCGCAATTAGACGATGTGACCCAGTGTGTGGGTAGTGAGAGTGAAAGTGGGGAAGAAGGCGTACAAAATTCAAATTTATTAGATGGTCGACACAACATAATACCTGGTGAACAACTTTCCTCTATTGAGGAAGTTGTAAGTAAGGATCTAGACTGTTATGAGTTAGATTTAAATCACCATCGTATAGAGAAAATTGAAAGCTTGGAGCCCCTTTCTCGGTTAGAGCGGCTTTTTTTGCGTTGGAATCTTGTTAAGAAAATTGAAAACCTGCATACATTGACTTCGCTTGTTGAACTCGAATTGTATGACAATCAAATAACTAAATTAGAAAACTTGGATGCACTAGTTAATTTAGAAATTCTTGATGTCAGCTTTAATCGTCTAACTAAAATTGAAAATTTGGAAAACCTAAAAAAACTGGAGAAGTTGTATTTGGTTTCAAACAAAATCACTAAAATTCAAAATCTTGAAGTATTAACTAATCTAACAATGTTAGAATTAGGAGACAATAAAATTAAGACCATCGAAAATTTGGATTCCCTTGTTAATTTGCGTCAATTGTTTTTAGGCAAGAACAAAATTAAGAAAATTGAAAATCTGGATAACTTAGTAAATTTGGAAATACTTAGTTTGCAAGCGAATCGCATTGTTAAAATAGAAAATTTGGATAAATTAACAAATTTAAGTGAACTATACTTATCTGAAAATGGCATTGAAATGATTGAGAACTTAAGCAATAACCTACAATTAGATACTTTGGATCTGGCTAAAAATCGTTTAAAAACGATTACCAATACCGGACACCTTGACAAGCTGGAAGATTTGTGGTTAAATGACAATGCCATCGAAAATTGGCAAAATGTGGAGAGCCTTAAAAATAATAAGAGCTTGAAAACAGTTTATTTAGAGCACAATCCAATTGCTAAAGATCCAATGTATCGTCGAAAACTGAAGGAACTTGTACCCTGGCTGGAAAAAATTGATGCCACACTTTGCCGATAATTTTTTATACTAAAAGTTTTTACAAGCCAGAAGTGGAAAAGAGTTCTTAGTGAGCTATGGTGCATTTCCCTTTTTTAAGACATATTTAACCATCTTCTTGTTTATAATTTTAAAGTTTTTTTTTTACTTATTTTCCGCAACAAAAACATTTTCCATTGTTTTTTCATAAAAAGTAATAAAATGTATTTATTTGTTTAATTTTGTAAACATCGTAAAAGAATAAAATAACTAAATCACAAATATTTACAAACATAAAATTTGTTTAAATGTCATGTAGATAATAAACTATAAAAATAGATGGCTAAAATGAAAAATACAAACATTTTTTATTCACCCTTATTTTGTTTGGGGACGTTGTAAATCCGTATTCTCGTTGGCAATATTGCCATTTATCGATGACTGCCAATACATGTTTGGTATTCTGTAAAAAAAAATTGACGTTGATGTTCCCCTAAATTGCCATTGAAAGAAATGGCTCGACAGAAATAGAAAGCTCCAACGATGAAATTATTGACAAAACAAATGCCTATTTTAAGGACTTCGAAAAATTATATCTTTTGGAAGTGATACAGAAACTGGAGAAACGGTGGACTAAGTGTATTAAAAGAACATTATGTTGAAAAATATATTTCTGTTTTGCAAAAAAAAACTGTGTTTCATTCAAAATATCACAAACTCATTGATCCGCCCTCGTATTAATTATACACATTTCAAGAAAAATTCAACGAAATCGGCCTTTCTCAAGTTATGCGCTTAGCAAAGATCATTATAGCATTTTCTTTAACAAAGAAACAATTTCATTTTATGTATAGATTTTTTTAATTTTTATATTTAAATTTTCTTATGTGAATTGTTATTATTATTATTTTATGAGTTAATAAAATTAGGAAAACTACTTCATAATTTTATATTGATTTTGTAAATTTTAATATGCTGATTTTGTACAAAAAATATATGGTATATATATATATATATATATATTTATATATAAATGTATGTATGTATTTTAGATGTGTAGATCAACATTTATGTTTTAATTGTATATAATAAATTTACATTTGAAAACTTTATAGCTATATTTAAGTAATAAAAAATCGATTTTTAATATATGTACTCATAATTAATAGTATCCTTGCAGCATGCAGCAAATAGACTAAGAAGGAAGAAATATTGCCATGATTATATTTTCCAATACAAATCAATTTTGCAATATGTATAAACACATTTTTGTTAAACAGTCTTACATGAATTTGTTAAAATTCGGTAAATATACATTTTATTCTATTTCAATAATTGAACAAATTTTTCTCTGAATAAGTTTTTTAAAATCCCAAGATTTTGTTTCTAAATCTTGCCTAGACAAATCACTGTGCCTTTTTTCGCGATACAGATTTTAGGGAATATTTTTTTCCATTCAATTCATAATCAAATGCTTTAAGATTTATGCGTGCATATTGATTGGGCCTTCTGTTATATAAATATATATAATTTTTCGTGTTGTTTTTTGTTGTTATTGTGTGTAGTAATATTATTTAATATTAAAAGAATTAAAAAGGTAAGTTATGTTAATATATTTTTAATTTATGGATTAAAAATACCTTTGTTTATTAAATAACATGATGGTGGGTAAATTGTATGGATATGCTGTGTGTGTGTGTGTGTGTGTGCAGATGTGTAAGTGTCAAAATAAAAATAAAATAAGCTGAACTTCTTTCGAGCTGGATTTTTTTTATTGCAAACAATATATTACTTACAAAATAATAGTCTTAATTTATTTTTAACTTTATTTTCCTTTTTATAAGTACTTGCTTCTGTTTTCGTCAAGTATTAAAGAAAATAAAAAAATAAAAAGCATACATATAAATTTAATTAAATCTCAAATTAAAATAAAAAAAAAATATTTTCGTACAAAACGCACAGTTAAAGTAATAGTTTAAGGATAACACAAAGAAAATACAAAATTTTTGAAAGTAACAAAACAAATAACAAAATGATAAAAGCTAAAAAGCCATGTTGTAAACTTCTTGTATTAAGTGTGAGCAGGAAAATATTAAAAAGTGAAATAATTAAAAACATTAGGAGGAGTTGTACGAAAAAATAGATGAAAGTTTTTAATATAATTTAAGAACTAACGTTACTTCCCCCTTCAGTTTTGACAGCTGCGGCATAACTACTTGATGTTGTAGATGAAGATTTACCTTCTTCTTTTGATGAAGAAATAGCACCGGCAGAGCTCGGAGAGGGATTGGTTGTTCCTGTAGCACCAGCTGATGAAGCTGCCACACCTAAAGATGGTGAAGTTTTAACTATAATGTAGTTTAGTTTAAAGCAAAAAAACAAAAAAAAAATAGAAAAATTAAAACCTATTAAACCACATATTCGGTTATCCGAATATTTCTTTTGTGTTATTAAATTTAAATAAAGGCAATAAAATATTAGTTAACTTTTCAGCAAGTTAATAATTGAAATGTTATTTTATATTTAAATCATTGTAATTGTCTTTTGATGTTAAAGCTACTTCCTGATATCTCAACTTAACTCGTCGGGGAACTTTACTTCAATCACATTTTAATCAAACACAATAGAGAGTCAGTGTGTTTACAAACACAGAGAAAGAGAAATAGAAGTGAACAAAGAAATGTATAAGAAATTACACTAGAATATCAAAGCTAAGATCAACACCAATAAACAATGATGATTTTATGTTAGTTTATTGTTCACTGTGTTAATAACCTAAATTTATTTGAAATAAAATCACTAACGGATCTATTACGGAAAGTAACAACGGTCAGTTGCTTTGAGAACGGGCAACAGCACTGAAGTTTAAACATTTTAATGTTGAATATGTCTTGAACGAAGGCATAGTGAACAAAATTGAAGCAATTTCAGATCTAGGTATCTTACTTGATCCTAAACAGATTTTTAAACAACAATTTTCATCTACAACAAATAAAGCCCAATTTGTCTTGGGATTTATAAAATGCTGGGCTAAAGAGCTTACTGAATATAAAGGATAACTTTAATCCCTTAAAATTACCATGTTCACTATTAGTCGATTTTAATGTTTAGGATAATCTTTAAAAATTAATTGTGCATAGCTAAGGCTTTAAGGCATATTTTCGAATTCCGAAAGATGCCGTTGTTTATATAGCAAAAGTGTAAAACAATGACTCCAAAAAAGCTATCGGTCAATAGCAATATCTATAATTTATAATGGGCAATCAGCTTTAAGATTTGCGCAGGTAAGGTTTCAAAGATCCCGCTGCAATGACCCGTTTTGTCATTGGTTTTTGGCTAAAAACATTTGCCAGAAAGCCTCCTAAATTGAAACTAAAATTGACAACTTTCATTGAAAACTTGTAATCCGTAATCCACTAATGCTTTCGACAACAGAACCATAAATTGACTATTAGTGCGTAAGCTAATTTCTATGGCCATTTAATTGATTAATCAACTCATGTGTAAGCAAAAATTGGATTATTATTAATTATTAATATTTTGTTTAAGCTTTGATGCTTGTGTTCATTATTTTTTGTCCAAACAGCAAGCAGCTTTGGCTTTTCTAAAACGTGGTTAAGGTTTCCTGACTATTTGAATTCGGCAATCAGATAAAATGGCCATAGGGACTAGCTTTACCACCAACGATCAATTTAGTGATTTTTAAAATAGCAAACATAAAGTAATAAATTTGGGTTATTAGTCTGTACACTGAAACGTTAACTAATATAAAATAATTACTTTCAAAAAACTATTTTAAATTAATAACTTTATTATGCGTAAATTTTTTCATAAAATAAATCAAATTGTTTTAAAGTTTTGTTTTTTTTGTTGCAAAGGATACAATGAAATCAATTAATTAAATTCTTTAAATTAAATTTAAATTAAATTCTTCTTGTTTTGCCCTTAATATAAGGAACTTAACTTAAATATGCTCTTCAGAGCGGTTCTAGAATTTACAAGAAAAAACTCTGATTAATCGCATTTACATATGCTGTAGTTGTCATTATTCAGTGTAGGTGGTAGTTTAATTGTGTCATTTTTTGGTTGTTAATTATTAATCTTAGTTCATGAAATCGCAATATAGCATGAAGCTTCTTTTTGTTTTAAGATTTCTACGAAACTTCTTGATTTTTTCACAGACACAATAGGTCATTTCACTTCGTTTTTTTTAGTGATAATTCTCTTTTTATAATTTAAGCAAAGCATCTTCATAACAATATTGTTCAAAGCGGCTTTATAACCACTTAGAGAAATAAGTAAAAACCAACATAGAAAATTTGCGTGCTATAGTTTTGCCGCTACATTTCTGGAGCAGTTATATACATTTTTTTTACCTGTTGCATTTGAGTATAATTAAAAAAAATTGCCGCGGACGGACGTACTTATTATCTATGAAAAAATCAAAGCTATTGGCAACTTAATACTAAAATAAAAACGTTTATATTTTACCTCTAACATCGATAGCATAACAGTCGTCAAGGCGTAGATCATGTTTTTTAATTAGTTGGCATTCAGCGCCCTCTACTGAGGGTATTGAATATACATATAAATAACCATCCTGGGAAGCAATTAAAAGCCTATGAAATTTATAAAAAAAATAAATAAAAATGGGGTTACTTCCCTATAACCAAAAATTATAAACGTTCATAGATATATCTGATGGACAAAATTTAAATTAAGAAGTAAATTGCCTGTCAAATGTTTAAATGTAAAATATTGAGCTGTCATCTTTGACACTTATTTAGTAAAAACTTTGGAAATTTTAAGTATGGGGCGTTACACTGTGGAGCAAAGAATTTTATTTGTAAAAATTTTCTATTAAAATGGTAAAAAACTGATATATTGAAATATCAATTCGTAAAATTCGAGCAATTTTCATTGTAATCAGGCTCTTTCTGAGACCACTTTGCGTAATTTAATCGCTAAACTTGCGGCTCACGCTATTGTTGCTGACAATAGATCAAAATAATACGCTTGTGTGACCGTTGTGTTATCACAACGAATGCAAACATAGCCGCTAAACAGCAAAGTGTGAAAAATGAGCCTAGATATAGCTCGTCAATGTTCGTAACAATTTGGCATTAGTAGAAACGGAAAAGTAGAAATCAGTAAAAACTTTCATCTTCATGCTTATAAAGTTCAAGTTCTTTCAAAAATTAAAGCCGACCGACCATTGGACCGTCTTTTCGCGAGAAACCCACAAACTGACGTTCTGAAAGATGTAATTGGGCGCTCCATTGACGAGCTAAGCGGTGACATTACATTCCATTAATAATTCACATATTTCTACTTAACATTTGTGATGTTGTCAAAAAAAAATTTAGTGTTTTAAGTCAATTTACTTCCTAGCCTGAAATTTACTCAACCAATATAACTTACCTCAATTGCTTTTGTATTTTCGTAATGGCACACATACGCCTGATACCCGCCTCTGGTAGAGTAACCGAAGCAAAAGCTCGACCTTGACTAAAAACATCTGTGACTTGAGTGGGCAAATAGCTGGACACCGTCTTGCTTAGAAATCTAAAAAACGAGTAACTTTTTTTGAAATGTAAGATGTGAAGATAATATGTATAGATGTGGATAAAGCGTGAACACGATTAAACAAAATTGTGTGTGCGGTTGATTATTGGTTGATTGTAAAAACGAAATACACGAAGATGGTACGGTATATTCGTTCAAATACATTTTCGGTAACATACAACATATACAAAACAACAAAGTATAGACAGTAAAGTGATTGATTGGTGGATGTGTGATGAAGAAATAGTGAATAGAGATTTGGTACATGTATGAAAAAAAAGTAGAAAAGAAAATTATAAAATAAAAATAAAATATAAATAAAGCAGGTTTATTAAATTTAAGTGAATAATGTTTTATAGGTACAAAAATAATTTACATTCACCATAATAAAAAAGGGAAAGCTAGTTAATTTGTCTAAAACCAATCCAAAATTAAAATCTATTATAAACTATTGAGCTATAAATACTATACAATTTTTAAGATTTACAACTTACCCCATCCAATCGTCAGAACTCTGTTTGGTGTCATGATTCTCGGTAGCGGTACGATCCAAACGGAATATATGCACTGTTTCAGTGTTTGAGCTGGACACTAAATACTCAGAACAAGTACTAAATGATAGAGAAGCTATTGAGACACAACGTTTTAAACCTCGTCGCAACTCAAAAAGTTTTGAACCATCTAATGATGAGAATACCCGTATAACAGTACCACGCTCACTGGCAGTAGCAATTTCCGTGCCAGATGGACTGAATGTTAATGCAGCTAGGGGACTGTCATGAGCTGGTATCATAGTTTTTGCATGTAAATTAATTGCATCGAATATTTGAACCTCGCCAGCCGTAACACTGCCTGGATAGGCTAAATAACAGTGATCCGATGAGGAACTCAAAGCACACAATCCGGCAGAGTTGCATGGAGTGTCGCGTATAGTGTGTACAACCTTCATATCTTGTATATTATGAATGTAAAGACTCTCCTCTAAACAAACAATTAAACGTTCACGATTTAGTTTAACAGCCAATATTGAATTCGAATACGAGTAATTACATATTTCGCTTTGTTTTTTAAAATGGCAGACCTTAAATTAAAGAAGAAATTTTACAACATTTTACATATTGGTGTATTTTTTTTAATAGATTAATTAACCTTTAGCTTTCTGGGCGCACGCTGGGCAACAATGGCAACCAGTGAACTTTCAAATAGACGTTCAATTAAAAATATTTCCTCTGTGGGACATGTATAGATTTTATCTAGAGTGTTATCGACAGAGCCTAAACTATATAAACTATAACCAGATTTAGTGCCAACAGCCAGAGATCTGATATTTGGTAAAAAAAATAAAAATATTATTAATAGTAGTTGTTAGAAAAAGTAAATTTTAATATTACTAAACAATACTTACGTTACGTTTTGATTGAAATTTACAAAAACTTCACCAGCATCCATGTCTGGTCGAAATAAAAGACTCATCATTTGGACGTCTTCAAAAGAATTATCGATTTAAAATTTATTTTCCTATTTTGTATGATTTTACTATATAAACTTATCTGAAAGAATATAAAAACAATATTTAAAATTATTGAAGTTAAATTTAAAAGCTAAAAATCAATGTAAACGGTCGAAGCAGGAAATATCGCAATTTGAAATGTTTTAAATTGCTATACTTTCTTAACCCGTAACAGAAATACCGATAATGATGCATTAATCGATTTAAAATTGCAGTAAACTTTTCGATGCTTTGAATTGGGCCGTTGTGGTCTATTGGAAAATTAATTACAATAATACATTTACATACGTAAGTATGTGCTCAGGTTTAGTAGTATCAGTTGATTCATATAAAAAAGGTAATTTTTCGGAAAGCTTCTTAACAAAGCTATTAAAAGAGTTTGGAAAAGGCTAAGAAGTACAAAAGAGTTAAACATTCAAATATTTAGTAATCTATTTCTTTAATTCAGTAAATACCTATAAAAATAATGCCACTGAACCGTCGTCAGAGATCGAAGTCGCCGAAATTCTTTCAACACAAACTTTATATATCGTTTTCGAGCCAACACCCCTTCTCCGAAAAAAATCCATTATTATCAAAACGAACATAATTTTTAAGAAACTAATTAAATTCGCAAACAGAGAATAAATTCCCGTTATTAGGTAGGTACTATAAAATTTTTTTTTGTAATCAAAACAAAAAACCAAACAAATAAAAAACAACAAATATTGTCAACTAATAAATTCCTTTTTTATATTTTGCTTGTTTACAATGGAATATATGCATCTATGTATATAGAAACGTTTTACATCCTGCAGCAACTTACCTCCCTGAAGAAAATAAAACAAGCAAATACTTTACACTTAATTTAACAAATTATTCTTGATGAACACTTTTTATTTGCAGCGAATACTTTATAGAAGTTATTTATTTATTTATTTTATAATTTTTCTATTTATAAAGGCGCAGTTAATGTTAAATTTTATATCTTTTCGCTTAATTTTTTTTATTTAGCAGCAATTGCAAAAACAATAGCCAAAGCAAGAAATACCAACAAACAAAAGCAACAAGACGTAAAAAATCAGAACCAAGACGAATTCACAAGGTGATATCAATCAACCATATGTTGTTACTGTTAATATAACTGTCAATGAGAATTTTAAAGTTTTCTGGTTATACAAAAACTAAAATTGAAAGATAATTTTAAAAAAGACAGAAAACTGAAATGTTTACTTATGAATACGTTTTACAAAAATAAGTTCTTTTTACAAATAATTAAAAACAATTATTTTTCCATTAGAAAAATCCCATGTGTAAAAAATATCTTGTGTGAAAACAGCTGAAGTACAATTGACTGATAGTTTGAGCCTAAAATTTAAAATTGTGTTTATCATTTATGCTGCAACGCAGCACAACGTATTAAAAACAAGACGTGGGGATAAGAAAAATTAAGAAACAGTTATTTGCATTTATTTATATATAATTTTCAAAATTATTAATATACAAACAAATGTTGACATCTACACAAAAGAACACAAACCAAAAAGTATTAGCTGAGGTTCAGCGTGTCATTTGCTATCGACATAAGGGGACAAATCTGTGAATTTAACCTCACCTGGTAAAACCAATACATGTAGCTCTTACAAAGTATTTTTTGAGTTTTGTCTGTTTTCTTGTCAATTTCATATCTTTGTTTATTTACTTTAATTATAATATTAGCTGTAAAAGTTGTATTAGTTTCATAGCTGTGTACAGATTTCTTATAAAGCAAACATTTATTGTATTTTAATCTTTATCTTTGTATATATGTATTTTATTTCTTTATATTAAAATAAGAAAACAAAGTCAGTGTAAAATGCAATGGGCGGCGACTAAGAAAATTAATATCGAGTAAACATACATAGTGGCAAGGCGAATTTACCAATTTGTCGTGGTAGCTTTTTTTTAGTTTTCTTGCCTAACGATTTTTTGTGGATTATCGCCAATATAGAAAATATTTTAATATGAATAAGAAAAGAATTTTTATTTTATCAATACAAATATTGTAAGCTTAAAACTTCAGATAATTTATTTCTCTTATATATATTAAAAAAACAAGTTGCATTGTTTACAACAATCTAAGAAAAGTTCCCATATAAATAAAAAAAATGGAACTCATTTGTTGAAAGTATATTGGTTTTTTACAGCTTTAAAACAAAAATTAAAAACAAATAGTTAAGTTTAAAAAAAGATAAATTCGTATATATTATCATAAAGTAATTTTATTGAAGTAATTTTTTGAACAAAAGTTTAAACCTCTAAATAGAATATTAAAATATTTAAAAAAGGTGAAAAGAGAAAAATTGATTTCGGAACATGTGTCAGTTACTAAAAACAAAACTTTTGCACTCTATTTAATGAAAGCTGCTACCAAAAAAAAAAAAAAACGTAATATGTAACTTATTTTTTGTGTAACCAACCTGTTGCATTTTTATTTTATAGATTGATCTTTAAATTTAAATAAAATGGAGAATTGGGACAACGAAACAAGAATTTGGATAGTGCAAAACTTTCGCGCTTTAAAATCCGTAGTTTTGGTCCAAAGAGAATATAGGCGCACGTTTGATGGCACTCCTCCTAGCAGATGGACTATAATGAGGCTCTTGGAGGATTTTGCCGAGCGTGGCACAATCGCAAGAATGCCTTATCATCGAGATCCCTCAGTTCGGACGCAAGAAACTATCGCTGCTGCAGCTGCTGCGATACAATCCAATCCTCGACCTTCGGCAAGGAGCTTATCTGCTAAAATTGGTGTCAGCAGACAGCCACTGCAGACAATTTTGCACCAAAATTTAAACTTTTTTCCATATAAGATTAAATTAAAGAACAAACTGCACCCAAGAGACTTCCCGATTCGTTTGGAATTTTGTCAGAGAATCAAAACATCTTGAACTGCATTTTTATGTCTGACAAGGCACATTTTGATTTAAAAGGCAATGTTAACAAACAAAATTGTCGAATATGGAGTAATCCTAACCCACAGATACTCTATCAGAAGCAATAACATCCACTTCACGTCACAGTGTGATGTGCAGTTTATTTAAGGTTGATTGTACTTTTTCGAAGAAAACGGTTTTACTGTTACGGTCAGTGGATACCGTCACTTAAAGATGTTGAAAGAATTTTTCTTTCTAGAATTACGCCGAAAGAGAATCACTTTCAACTCTGATTGGTTTCAACAAAATGAAGCAACTTGTCACATAGCCACGCCTGTTATGAGAGAATTGCGGTAAAAATTCCGCAATAAACTGATTTCAAGAAACTCCACATTCCGTTGGTCTGCTACCTCACCTCACTGCACCTGATTTTTTTTATTGTGGGGTTATTGCAAAGAAGAAGTTTACAAAAGAAACCCAACAAATTTGGATATTTAAAGCAATCCATTCGAACGGTAGTTGAGGCAATTCCCGCTACAACGCTCCAGGCAGTATTGAATAACTTTTTGATAAAAGGTCGCACATGTGTCACCGATGGTGGAGGTCATTTGAATTCAATTATTTTCAAAAATTCATGAATTACTTTAATAAAAATGTATTATTTTTCAAATGAATTACTAAAAAATAAATTACATAACCTTTACAAAAAGTTATTTCAGCTTCTTAATGTAGCAAAATTGATCAGTCACCCGATAAATCTTTTATAGAAATGAATATATGCGATTTACATTCACAAATTTGGAGAATTACAGCATTTTAAAACTTACAATAAACATGTAAGTAGAAAAATTAAAAAAAAAATTACTGTTTTAAATATCACCAACTATCTCCTCATCCTTAAAATTTTATCATTGCCCACGTTTGGCGAAAAATGGCCCTAATGTACAACACATGTTAACTGCATAATGTATAATAGTTAATTTGAGTCAATAGCTGCTTTCACATCTGACATATTTAAGACAAAAAATTAAGTACATTATCGCCAATATTAAATTTGTGTGATTATTAAAAATATAATTAGATACGTTTATTAGATTATTTCTTGAGAATAACATGAAGCATTTCCTAATGATATTATTTTTAAATCAGCTTCCTCCATTAGTCTGCCGTAGTTCTCTCATAAATTATATCATAGTTAAGTATATGAATATATAATTTTTAAAAATTTTTTATAATATCCATTAGATATAACTATTTTAAAACTACTATTTATTTATTTCATTGATATTTACTACCATTATATTTATTACCTGCGGTATAGATGCGCCCAATAACAAAAAAAGACAGCATTCAAAATTCTTGTGTGTTATCAAATGACAAATCCAGTTATAGACACCTTTTTAAATATGTAGTACTTTTTAATAAGCTGCTCCACAATTAGCAACTCTGTAATAAAAAAGCCAAAACATATTTGCAGTGTCAGTTTTTGTTTATAGTTTGCTCGGTGGCTTTTGCAGAACTCATTTTTAAAAATGTTGTAGAAAAAAGTAATAAATAAATAAGTCAAATAGACCATACAATTATGAAGGAAAATAAAATCCTTAAACTAATACATGTAGCTTGGCGTGAACGTTGGTCGGATTCGCAATGGGGAATAAATATAAAAAACGTAAGGTTGAAGGAAGTAAAATTTAAAAAAAATAAAATTTATTAAAATTAATCTTAATACATATACATTTTTTTTTTGAAATTATTTTATTTATTATTGTTATTTTTCAATCATTAATTATCGAAACAAAAATTTTGTGTCGTGTGCTTAAGCGGAAAAGAATTTTGAGTAGACTCTTTAGAATCCACGCTCAAATGACTGGTCCTCAGTTTTGGCAAAAGCTAAAATAAGCTGCCTCTGTTTCATTGTCAATTGGTTGGGTATACGGACTTTAATAGTAACTATATGATCACCTATTTCTCTGCCTTTAATACCACGTCCTTTTACGGTTATCTTTGTGTGTGACTCTGTTCCAGGATCGATTTTCACATCAAACGAATCGTAAATGCCCCGTACTTTAATAGTACCACCCAAAATTGCTTCAGACAGAGTCAAGTATCTTTCCGTTAAGACATTGTTACCTATACGTTTATAATAATCAGATTCTTTTACATGCAAGCGACAGTTAATTCGTTGTTTTGTTTGAGGATTCTCAACAGATATAACATCTCCTGTATTAACACCAGCAGGTACAAGAACTGTTAGTCTAGTCGTTTCTTGTACAAAGCCTCGACTGTCGCACACCTCACACTGATTACGATTAATATAACGTTTACCGTGACATTGGTCGCAAACAGTCAGAGATTTATATGTGGATGTTTTTTTTGCCAATTGCCCGCTTCCGTTACATTTGCGACATGTTTCGGGGGTTGAACGACCAGCCATACGCTGAGACTTGCCGTGGCATGAAGGGCATATTTTTAGAAAAGGAAATTCTATATTCCTTTTAACGCCATGTACTGATTCGATAAATGTTATATCAAGTCTTTGATCTCCAGTAGAGTTTATTTTTACAGAAGCAACTTTAAATTGAAAAAAATGGGTTTTATTCTTAAATTAAAAAAAAAACAAAAACAAAATTCAAAAAAATTACCGTCGCTCCTGCCATCAGCTATTGCTTTTTCAGCATGATTAAAACCCATAAACTGTTTAAGCTTAGTTGTTGTTGTACTCAATAAATCATTACCGGTTTTAGAAACTTTATTAAAAAATGAATCATTATTTTTAATATCGCCGTTTGCATCATATTCCGAACGCGTTGATTCATCTGTTAGAACATTATAGGCATTCGATATTTCCTGAAAACGTTTTGATATTTGCTGTGGAGCGTTTCCCGAATTCAACAAATCCGGGTGATAACGTTTTGCCAACGAATAATATGCTGCCTTAATTTGTTGTAAAGATGCCGACTTCGGTACACCCAAAATTTTATAATAATAATCTTTAGGTAAAGGTTTATTCTCCTCTGGTTCGGCTACCAATTGAGACTTTTGTTGTTCTTCTATCCGTTGCATTTCAATTTGTCGATTTGGGTAATAGACGGGTTTGCTGACCTTAAATTGATATGCGACTGTGGCGCATTGCGTTTTCTTAATTTTTAAAAAATTTTGTAAAATACATTGGCGCGAAAAAGTCTTGAACATTAATTTCATGATAATAAACATATAATAGAGATTAAATAAAATCGTGAAGTTTGAAAGTTATTATGTACTAATATTAAAAGAAAACAATTTTTTATTATTCGATAGAAAAAATTGATAAGTTTTTCAATGAACTTTATTTAGGTTCTACCAAGAGGTGTCAGTGGTGATGTTTATAATCTATCAGATTGTATAATGCAACAAGCTTTAATTGGTTCTACTGCCAATCCGGTAGGTATTTAAATAAAATCTAAATGTCAATGATTTGTTTTTAAATTGTTTTAATCATTTAATTGATTTTTAGCTGGTCCTTAATTATTTAAGACATTCGCTCTGTGCTCATTTGGTATCCTATTCAGCAGTTTTGAGACGTATCGCAAAATATGAATATTTTGAACGGATCTATTGTATAACATCACTTTTAGATTTTTTAAACTCAATTTTAGATGGTGTTACATGCCGGTAAATTAAGATTATTTTCATTTTTAAACAATTTTAGTTATTATTTTTGTTTTTCAAAAAAAAAACAGCACTAAATCTGAAGAATCAATACTACCTGGTGCCATTGTTTCATTGGTTAATTGGTTAATGCAAATATTTGCTACGGTGACTACACATTATGAAATGAATCGGGAACTAAATGCGGAACAATCATATATGCTCGATCAATGCTGTTCGGTGATTGAGAAACTGGTGAAAAATCAATTTCTTTTGGCCATACTTTATGTGGGTCGCCAAGAAGATTTGGAATATTATAGTAAAATACGAGAAAACTATGCCACTATCAAAACTTCACTAACTAATTCCAATTTTACACCTACACATCCGGGCATTGAAAAGTATTTACAACAGCTAGCCTACATCGATGTACATCATTTGGAAATGAAAACATTAGATATAAAACAATTGCCTGAACCTATTGCCTATTGTGTTCAACCGCTGTTAGCAGTGGAAGTTTTATTAAATCCCTGCAATGATACTTCTTATTATGTGGCCGAAATGCAAATGCTGCAAAGACTCAAGAAATTCTCAAATACTCGTTTATTTTATGAAATAATACGTGCCGGCTTTGTGTCACTTAGCAATGTGGTGGAGACAAGTCATGATACAATGTGGGGGGCATTTACATTTTTTAAAGTCCCACAAATCATTAAACAATTGCATACTTTAAGTAGAGGTAAGCATAAGATATAAGACTCTCGAATATTCTATAAAAATATGGTTTAAGTATTTTTCAAGTAGATATATAAAAGCTTTTAGTTTTTATCCCTTGCTTATTATAACTTTAATATTTTTTTTTGCGAAATATAAACACAAAAAGTATGTCAATATGTTTAGATATAGGAAGTCTTCCAAAAGTAATTTTTATCTGAAGAATATATTTTATAAAGTTTTTATAATTCTCTTTTTGTTAATTTTTTGATACTTATTATTTGTTGAAATTTAAATATATACAATACTAAAGTAAATTAAACTCTATACAAAATTTTAGTAAAATCCACTAATGATGTATATGACCAGTAGTGCCCACAGTAATACATTTCAATTTTTTAATAAGAAATATTTTATGAAAATATCATAAAATATTTATATTTAAAGGAATCTAAAAATTAATGATTGCAAATAATAAATAATGAATTTTTTATTTTAATAAATTTGCTACAATTTCTCATTTTTGTTTTAGCTGCTGGCGATCAGCACCCTACGGATTATATACCTGAAGTTGTTGAGGCATTAGAAATGCTTTTGGAAGACAATCTTCTATTAGATTTAATGGACTCAAAATGTTCTTGCAACATTATTGAATATTTATTAAACGACTGGACTAAACAGCATTTAGTTAATGAGGCGCATGTTAAACATTTTGCTGCTCAAAGAGAAGAAGTATCAATGCTGCTACAAAAAAGGGAAGCCGGCAATCATATACCCTCCATTATTAATTTCATAATAAGAGCTGAAGTACCTTTGTCGGGTATCTTAAAAACTTTAAGTGCCGACTATAATAAAGTTCAAGAAGCTTTATTGGGTGTGTTATGTCAAGTGTTAGTAGGTAAGTTAGCCAAATAATGAAGAATACCATTTTTTTTTTCTTTTTTATAATTAACAAAAATTTTAAATCGTTTTATCAATAGGCAATAGCTTTGATTTAATACTATCTGTGGCTACAGTTGAAGGACGTTTAAAAACGTTTGTATCACGTCTTATACAATTTAATGAAAATTCCAAACAAATACCCGGTGATGTTGGAAAAACTTCTATAATACGTTCCACCTTATTTGATGTTTCATTTTTAATGCTAACTTCTATTATACAGACCTATGGATCAGATGTAAATTTCATTTCTTTGTTCTTATTTTTTGTTAAAGAAAAATTTGTTAATAATTTTCTTTTTTTAATATTTAACAAATAATTTTTTAAGCTCAGGGTGTTTATATAAAAAATTTAAGAAATTTAATTTTTATTTTCAATATTTCACCACATCATTGGGTGGCATCTTCTTTTTTTTCTTACATTTTTCTTGTCCTAAAGATGGCAACCAATAGTAGGGCGACATATTTAAAATAAAAATAAAATTTATTTAATTTTTATGTAAAGAAAAATTTATATATAAACTGTATAGGCATTATTATCGGAAAATGGTGATAGTTTCTTTGAAAAATGGGTACGAATCTGTATGGTGGAACGTAATAAACCTAAAAATCACCACAACATAATTGCTCTATGTGATGAAAATATTGTCGATGAGCTGTTGCTGAGTTTTAGTAAACCAGAAACTCAATTAAAAAATTCGTAAGTTTATTTTTTTTTTTATTTTTTATTCATTGTTAATCATTTGGGTTGTTTTGTATTTTTTTTTCTTCTGTTTCCTTGTAGGAACATAACATGGCAAGAAATTTGTCTCAATTTACCGGGAGTACTTTATCATGTTTTGGTTGCTTGGGAAAAAGAAACCTTGTCTTCGGCTGACGTCAAAAACATATTAGACAATATAAAAAGACGCATGTTTTCATTTTCCGTTTGTGCCGCCTCCTTTTTGTGTGCTTATATGCATTCAGTTAAAAAGGTAACTTATTTAATAATATTCATTCGTTCTAACAAAAGAAGAAGTTTAAGTTCTAAAGATAAAGAAAAGTTCTTACTAAAAACGATTATAAAATATAATTAGTGGAAAGAAAAGTTTATGAAAATTATTTTGCTTAATAAGTTTACTAAGAAACGCCAACAATTGAGCTGTTATTCTTTGCCATTTGTTTAGTAAAAAGTTGGAAAATTTAAAGCATAGAACGTTATGCTCTTGAGCAAAGAATTTTAATTGCGAAAAATTACTATCAAAATGGCCAAAATTTTCCTGTGTAATTTCGCAAGTTCTCGCAGCTTTTCCTCATCACGCTCCTTCTGAGACCCCTATGCATAATTTAATCGCTAATTTTGAGGCTCACTGTATGTTGCTGACAATAGACCGAAACGATACGCTCGAAATGACCGTAGAGATGTAAATATAGCCCCTGTACAGTAAAAGTGTTGAGAATGAGCCTGGCCATCAACTCGTCGATGTTCACAACAATTGATCTTTAGCTTCGCACTTAAAAAAATTAACTCGTTTAAGAAATAAAGTCGACCGACCATTGGATTATTTGAAAGACAGGGTTTACGTGAACAACCCACAAACAAGTTACGCTTTGAAAGATGCAATTCTAGGCTGCATTATCGAGATAAGCGAAGCTTTGTTGCAAAATGTGTTTCAATGCTTTGTCAAAAAAGAGTGAACCTCTGCTGACCTGTTAGAGATAGACATTAATTCCCATATTTCATTTTTACTTTCGTATCAATAATATTTAAGTTGTCAAAATTTGGCCACCCATTATATGAAACTATTCAAAATTACATGGAGAAATAAAAATGAAATAGTGTTCGTTGTTAAGCACGTCAGAACGTCTTGACTGATTTCACTAATGTGTGTGCAATAGTCTGAAAAAGGTTTTTATGGAAGGAAAAATTGGATTGAAATATTTTTTTTTTTTAAACCGAACAAAATAACGTCTTTCATATGTCATATGAAAATAAGCCATTTATTTTTTACTTCTTTATCATAGGTTTAATAAATGGTAAATGGTTAAATGGCTTTATCATAGGAAAATAACTCATTTTTTTCTGTGATCTTAATTTAAAATAAAACAAATTCAAAATCTTATTAAAATTTATAATAATCACAATAAAATTTATTACGTCTGACGGGTCTAAAATAAAAACCCAACTGGCTTCAGTTATTAAAGTGGCTAATCACAAAATGTTTGTTTTATTCTTTTAAAATTTTTATTTAAATAAGACATCGCAAGGCTATTATAACCACCTCTAATTAAGTGTGGTGTAGGTGTCTTAAGGTGTTTTTTTTGTGTCTTTGTTTGCTAAACTAAAGATCAAAGTTCAAATCCTAGGAAAAAATAAATATTTATGCATGCGATAGCATAGAAAATAGCACCTTTTATCTCCTGAAGTTGTCTCATTTAGAAAAGGAAACAAATTGTCATGTAGCCGAGTTTAGATGAGCCAATTGATGAAGTTTTCTGTATCTAAAAATACCAGCTGAGAATGTTAAGGCGTCTATATTTAAATATTTGTCAACTAAAGTTGTATTTCTTTTAATTAGGATGAACTTTTGAAACCATTAAATATGATTCAACAATTTCTGTCACCACCCGGCAATGAAGAATTGTCTTCCGAAGAAAACTTTAAAGAACGTTTGGGTTTGTCGCTGCAAATAATACGTAAAATGCAATATGATGTACATCCCACGGGAAATCTGAAGTCTCGTAGTCTAACACTAACACAAAACTTAGTATCACGCCAACCACTAATCGATCAATTCAAAGATGTCTGGAATACTGTTGTTGAACATGGCTGGGTGCCTGTTAGAGCAGCGCAAGTAATCGAATCATTGTTACATGCTGGCGGGGCTGCATGGTTGGCAACGCGTCTTATAGAAGAAATGCTAAAGTGTAAATATAAAAAGGTATTGTTAATTAAATTCTCCATTAAGAAATTAATAAATAAATAAATTAAAATGTACGATTTACAGGATATGATGAAAACCATGGATATAATATTTGCCATTTTACATTTGGATATCGAGCGGACCACAGAGGCTTTGTTGACAAACGTTGTACCGGCTATTATACATAATCGGCAAGGGTATGAACGTAAGGGTGTTTTCATAGAGGTAAAGAACTTTAAGTTAGCAACATTTTTTCAACAGAGGAACTCTTCGTCAGCTATCAGGTGGTTTATGCTTAGTTTGATTTGGCATTTAAATATGAATAGACTGACTGACGCCTGCACAACGCTTCCAGATTGTGTAAATGTATTTCCAAAGTAATGGTTCTGTTTGAATTACGTTAATTTTTTGCACAGCATTATCGTACATCAGAGCAATTCGATTAACTATATAACATTTTCGCACCACGTTTACATCTAAAGGAAGAAGAATTCATTGCTGCTGTACATCGTAACTTAGATACAGGCCCGAATCAGTTTATCCGTCATCGTGCACAGGTACTGGACATATGTATATTCACTGTATGGATGATTTTGCGAAATGATGGATACGCTATGTTAAGACACTGTTGCATCTAAAAACTCGGACTGTTTGATGTGGTTTATGGGATTGTAGAGTAATTATGGATCCGCACTTCTTTGAAAATAGTCAATGGTGACCGCTATAGAGTCAGTAATCAGACTTTTTCGTTCATCTATTGAACAATCATGATGAGCAGGAGCTGTGGTTCTATCAAGACAACGCAACATGTCACACAACTCGTGTCATAATTGATTTGTTGAAGGAAACGTTTGGTAGATTTACGTTTCGAACCCGTGAATTGGTTGCCAAGATCGTGCAATTTAATGCTGCTTGACTATTGGGGATATATGAAATTGCTAATAAGGCCAAAACGATTGGCCACTTAGAGGACAACATTCGCCGCGTTATTGCCGGTGTACGGCCACAAAAGTTGGAAAAAGTCATCGACCACTTTGAGGACAACATTCGCCGCGTTAATGCCGATATATAACCACAAATGTTGGAACAATTCATCGAAAATTAGACCTTCACATTATATCCGAGCCAGCCGCGACGTTCACTTGCCAGAATTTATATTTTGAACAAAGTAAATTTTACAACAAATTAAAAAAAATCATTTTGTTCCGTTCCATTTCAAAGTTCTATACCTCTGTAAAAACATTCTATATTTTATGGCATAAATAAGTGTTTTATAACATTTGTTTCTTTTTAGTGATGACATAAATGAGCCGCAATCACACGTCCTAGCACGTTTATGCGTCTACTGTATTATATCAGCTTTAGAGGCTCGTTCGCAAAATTCTATGTTACACAAGAAACGTACTCGATCACATGATGGTGATGATCATGATTTAAACAATCCCTCTAAAATGCGTAAAATCACCGGCGATGGCTCTGATAACTCATGCTCAAATGATTTCCTATCCGAAAATAGTTTACTCTTGAGCTCATCGGTGTCTTTACACTCAAACAGTTTGCGTGAAACTCCATCTCAACTTAAGGAATCATTACAATCAGCCATGCAATATATTTTTAAAGTGTTTCAACAATTTGTATCAACCGATGAATTATCACCAAAAATATATTTTGTCTATCAATTCATAACGCTGTTAGTAGAATGTGGTAAGGAGCGTGTAAGACCAGTGTTAAAATTATTACCCGCAAACTTAATAAACAATTTAATTAAAGTTATGCTGACTGGTGACATTAATGTGGGTTTAATTACCAGGTAAAGTTCTCTTGCAGCTTATTTAAAAAATTATAATTCTAAATAATTTTTCTTTCAACAGACTTTATGATTTGCGTGTCAATACAGGACGTCAAACGGCTGTAGCGGATTTATGTATGTGGCGTAATATTAAATTAAAACAAAAAAGCATACAATTATAAAGATGTTTTTATACTGTTTTGGTTGTGTCCAACAACAACAACAATAACATTTAATAGTTAAACAACTAAATGTAAAATACTTTTTTAATAATACCAAAATTTTCGTGTATCGTATTAAGCTGGAAAATAGTTTTTCCTTTTCAGGAAGTTAATATTGAAGTAAAAAACATTACAGGGTTCTAACTTTAATCATGGCATAGCAATGCGTTTTCAAAAAATAAATATCAAAAGTTAGCAAGGTTAAGTTTGCGCAAGTCTTCTTCCATGTAGAATGATTAAGTGCTAATGAGGTTAGGAAGTAAGTTGTCTTATAACAGAAACTCTTTTTGACAACTTCACTCTAACTCTCCAGTACTATCTAGAACGCGGCTTGATAATGATGTCATCTCATTGGAAGCGCTCGCCATTCGTTCCAAACAAACAGCCAGTAACGACGGTTTTCACCGGAAGGTCTGACAACAGTAATTCATATGGTGGCGGAATAAATCCAAACAATTTAACACCAGATTAAAAACTGTTTATTACATTTCGATACGACATGACTAATTCTGTCATTCGTATATGAACTATTCTTATTCGAATGTGCTGTTTTTTATTTTTTTTTTGTTTTTAAGATTTGCTTATGCGTTGTCGAACCGGTATCGAAATTTCTAATGATGACGTGCGAGTTTTCGATCGCAATCATAAGAAAAGAAAATATCATTTAATGAAAAAAAAACAAAAACCATACACACACGCCAAAAAAAAGCAAGATTACGCATTGAAGATCGCTAACAATAAAAACGTAAATCCGTAATCTCAAATCAAATAATAATCAACCTAAATATAAATATTCGTAAGGAAATTGTTTTCCGGTCTTTTCTCGAGGAAAAATTCCTCCAATTATAAATTCCTAGGAAATAAAAAATTCATAACTGGCAACGCTGATACCAGCTGTTGTGATTGTTTACATTTAATTTGCGTAAGAAAAAAATTTTTGGTTTCCAAATGAATAGCATAGTTTCCCAAAATCTTGCTGAAGAAATTATTGTTGCAGAAAAATATTTAGAAAAGGAAAACAAAGCTTGAATGCTTGTGTTGGTGAGTGTTCCAAGATAATATGTATTTATTTTCATTTAGAATTTTAAAACTTTTGTTAAATGTTTTGCTTTTCGGCCATCAACAAAGACTTAGACTTAACCCATCCTGGTGCATGTAATGATTTCTTTATATGGAACACCAGTGAGCTAAGCACACGCTTTGAACAGCTTTATTTAAATGGTAAAAATAACTTTTGATTGTTAGGTAAACATTTTTGAAATAAGAATAATTCCACATTAAATGTTATTTTTTATACAAAAAGGAGATGCCAAATACCCACTGGAACCATGACTATTAATTCCGCATCGCTTTCCCTGAAATGCAATTTAATGAGGTCCACGCAAAATGCCGCAGTATAATCAAGCGCACTAATGAAGTCTTGAAGAAGTTCTTGGTACACAAGAAGCCCCGCGAAGGCTGTCTTTGCATAACGTATGCATTGCATATAATGAAGCAGACGAAACCAAGGATTTCATAGAGGTGTACTATTTACAAAGAAGACGCAACACTACTTACTTCAACAGAAACCAATCGAAGAAATTTAGCTATCGCTCAAGCCTTAAGACCAGTATTATACAAAATCTGTTTATATAAAAAGCATTTAAAGTAATATTAAACCTTAAAAAAAGAACAAATAATTCATAAAACTTAAAAAAGGTGAAATTTGGATATAAAACTGGCAATGAAGAAGATTGCGATGTACATTTAGTACAATCTACTTTTATTTTTGTACTAAAAGAAGTTGTACATATACTCAACGTTACTCCAAAGAAATGAGTTCTTGCAATATAACGTGTCTCCAATTTTTCATCATTTTATAAAAATCAATAACAAAAATAACTATTAAGGCGGTATTCATTCAATTAATTTATTGTAAAGTTCAAAATGAAGGTATTAAAAAACTTATGTAATGATTCTAAATCGGCAGCCTTTTCGTAGACGGTTTTAAAATCACAAAAATTCAAAACCGCAAATTCAGAATACCTTCAAAATCACTTTTACAAAAAATGATTTTCAAAACGTGCTTGACTTTTTTCCAAGTGTTGTAAAACAAATTTTTGCAACGCTAGGCATTAATTCGTATCGTGTCAACTAACACAATTAGAAAATGTTTATATTTCAATATTTTACTAAATTTTCAATTTTATTTAGCAAGTATTCTTTACAAGACAATTAAATACTGATATTCTATTTATTAATTTCAAGTTAGCAGGTAAGTGATGAACTTTCATACTTCCAATCAAATCTACACGTTGTTTAGTTTTTTTTTTTCAAATCTACATCTTGGAGTTCTTAAATTGTTTCTCGTATTTACATGACGCAGATTATCTGTAAAGCTTATGACGATGACCAATGTTATGCAAGGACTTGAAGTCTCACATTTTTCAAAACCTGGTATTCGTGAATGCTATTAATGGGGAAAACTGTTTTACAAATTAAAAACTATTTTTGGGGTTTTATTTTGCATACGTTGAAGAGATTTTAACATAACACTGTACTTATTATAACGGTATAGGGCTGTCATATAACTAATATGCTAATGTACCACAGATTGATATATCATTAGTTTCGTTGTTTGTTTGTTTGCTGAATTTATTTTTGAACTTATATAATACACTAATACCTTTAGAAATTTTCCTTTTAATATCTGTTATTTACAAATTCCACGAAAGGTTACTTTGCAGAGTAATTCCAAAATACTTAATTAAATAAATTTCCGTCAATGCTGTGCCATCACATTTTATCGCAGAGGTCTAAAAGGTATAAGTTTTGTTTTGCCTACAATTGATTGCAAGACGATTTATGCGCTCATATTCAAAAATCATTGTAATATCCCGTTTAATGTGCGCCTTTAAAGTGAAATCCTGCTTATATAAATAGAACAAGAATACATCATCTGCAAACTTAAAGATCTTCCTCGTAAGGTAAAGTTCCTTCATGTCATTTATATACGTATATAAATAATAAAAGTGGGCTCATCCCACTTCATTAAGGCAACCCATATTTTGCAGCACCAATAAATCTACTGTCTCCATTATCTCGAGCATAGTGTTTCCTATTTGAAAAATAACTTGTCCTTAACTCCATGTGCATCGACAATTTGTCGAATAGAAATTAATGATCAATATCAAACGCTTTTTTTAAATCTAAGAAAATGCCTGTAACGCCATTGCATCCGTCATCTATATCTTTACAAATATATACATTTAAAACTGCATCCTCAGCAGCAAAACCTCGCCTAAAACCAAATTGAAAATCATAAATTACATTATTTTGCTCATAAATAATTTTCTCAATAATTCTATCTATCGTTTAAAGTAGGGGGCTATTGGGCGACATTTTTCTACAGTACACACATTAATACCTTTCTATACAATATTCTAATGCGAAACAGATTTATAAATATATTTTTTTCATATTTTTAATTTTTATTTTACTTTAATTTAACATTACATTAATGAGTTATTATAATTTTTTTTTGTTTATTTTTCCTTGTAAAATTATGTTTCTGTCGCAATCAAATACAAAATAATTCAAAATAATAAAAAAAATTAAGTTATATTTTTTATATAAAACTATTAGACAATGGGGTTTTTTTGTTTCTTTGCAAGATTTTAGAACTTTATGTAAAAATTAAATGAAACAAAGTTAAAGAGTAAAGAAAGGGAAAAGTTAAGTAGGAAAGAGATAAGAGTAAGATAGAGGGGGAGCTATGGACAGATAAAAGTTAAAGCTTACTTTTTATTTATTATTTTTTTTTTCTTGTTATATTAAGTTTCATCAATTATTCTGAAAAATTAAATTAATATATAAGCGACCACCAATACCCAATAAAATGGCCAACAGGTAGACGCCATTTCTTAAGGTTAAAACTTTTAATTTTCTATATCACTTGAGACAGCATTCAAAATATGTTTCACCAACAAAATTACCACGCATTGCTTTTGACACATTATGTTCAAACAGACGCCGATTTGTCTGCAAAACATCGGCCGCTTCTTTATTCAGAGGATCTTCTGGATTTGGCTCCTAAAGTGGATAAAAAAAATAATAAAATATTTTCCAAAATGTAAACGAATTTAAACATTTAGTTTACCAAAAACAAATATTGCAAACCATAGACAATAGAACTAATCGTCAATACCGGATTCCAGTCTTCACGTAAAATATTTAAACAAACATTACCCTCAAGATCAATGTTGGGATGATAGACCTGAGTTTCACATTTTACTTTTGGCGGTTCATGAGGATAATTGGGTCCAACGCGGAAATTAAATACAAAACGACCACCTTTGTAAAAACCTTCATCAGGACAGATGATCAATTTGAAATTGAGCAAATCATCAGGATCGGGAAATTCCGTAGCACAAGTTTTTGGCAGGGTGAGTTCGTTAATGTCTGCATAAAATAAAAAAAAGATAATTATTTGTGTATATAAAATAGCTAATTTTATATTATGTATTATGTTGTTTATATATGCTCCGCCAATAAATGAAATACTATTGTTATTTTCCGTCTTATCTTTTGTTCTATTGAAGTTGATGGCGAGCGACGTGAAATTATCATTGTCAAGCCGCGGTATAATTTGGATTACAAGATTACAACTTCAAGAGAACAACAGCCAGATAAGACGAGAAATAACATCAGCGGAATTATTTATCGCAATAACATCTTAAAGTTTATTTAAATAAATTTCAAGCGTGCTACTGCTGTTTAGAAACTTTAAATATTTAATTATCATTGAAAAATTTCGACCAGTTTTTAAAAAGATATTTTCGAATTTAAAAAAGATTTTTAATGAAAAAAAGAGTCAAAATTTTAATAACAGAGACTCGAATCATTTTTATTTGAAAACTAATAAATAATGTGGACAAATTAATTAAATAATGTGACAATCTTGAGCAAGGAATTGTAAAAATTTACTATCAAAATGGTGAAAATTTTAGTGTATCACTTGGAGCAGCTTTTGAGACCGCTGTGTATAATTTAATCGTTAAATTCGAGGTTCACGGTGTACAGATGAAAACATTACGTTCGTAGTGAACGTAGTAATGCAAGCACAGTCGCTGTACAGCCGAGGTCCGCAACAATTGGGCATCAATAAAGGAACATTTTGCACAAAAATCTTTATCTTTACGTTTATAAAGTTCAACTTCTTACTGAACGAAAATAAGTCCCCCCGGGGGCACATTATAGTCTTTTTGGAACCTACTATTCCATTTAGACTGGTGTCTTGCGGGGTAAAAGGGAGCCCAGGCCCCTCAAAGGCTAGTAGGAGTCACCTGGACAATCCACATATTTCCACGGGAAATCAGTTGCCCCAGAGTACACTATTTGTTCTCTTTAGACAATGATGTGCTCTGACTGGTTGTTGAGGTTGGCCCCTATATGGGAGTATCGTGGTGGTTGTGGTTTCGGACCCTCGTGAGAGTTTGTGGGTCGGATCATTCAAATTAACACAATGAATGGTTCAGGTCCAGTGAGTATGAATGCTGGCGCATTCTTGATAAATAAGAGCTTCATGCGTTCTGGACCAGGAGTTGGAAAGTCTCCAACTCTTTAGCAAGGAGTGAAGGCTGCGGTCTACTTCGGGCTTTCGAAATTGCTACTAGAAGTGACCGGAGAATATACGTATTCGATGGCCTTCTAGGGCGTGGTTGGTGTCCAATCAACCAAGTGGTTTGACCACCATCTGATTATGACTATATAGTCGGTGCAGATGTAAATCAAATCACGCTTTGAACGAAAATAAGACATTTTTCAACAAAATCATCTGTAGTGATGAGGCTCATTTTCAATTGGGTGGCTATGCAAAGAAAAAAAATTGTTCAAAGGAGCCTCATAAACTCCACAAACCATTACATCCAAAGAAAGCGATCTTGTGGTACGGTTTGTAGTCAGGCGGCATCAACTTGCCCAAATAATTCAGTTCCTGCATGAGAAATTTACCGGTCGTGTAATTTCTTGATTTTACGATGTCAAATTACCATCTCGTTCTTGTAATTTAAAGCCGCTGGATTATTTTTTTGGGACCATTTGAAAGACCTACCCATAAACAACTGACGCCCGAAAAGATGAAATTTAACACTGCACTAACAAGATAAGCGAAGCTTTGCTGCAAAATATGTTTAAAATTTTTTTGAAAAGAGCGGCACCTAGCGACATGCTAGAAGTGGGCATTTGCCTAACATCATATACCAAAATTAATTCCTATATTTTTACTTTACATTGGTATCAATAAATCTGCAGTTATCAGAAAAAGTGTTTTTAGCCAATTTACTTCATAACCTCAAATTTTAGATCATTTGAACTACTCTTCTATAGAACACTTTGATGAAAAATAGTTATTGATTTGTCCTATAATATACGAGATGATTTATTCAGGCTTCTATGAAGAAATTTAAATGGTTTTATTTTTCATATTCGCTTATTAAAAAATGCTCATGCCTTACAATCCTGTGGCGCTACTTAACAGCTCTGTCTAAAAATCAAACCTATAATTTTCCTTACATATATGATAGCAATCTAATATACTTCTTAAAATTTTAACTACTATGCTCTCCCTGTATTGCTAACAATAAGCTGGAGCAACAAATCTGTATGAAAAGCACTGGTTATCGGTTGTTATATAGAAGCAACAGATAATGTACAAGAGGCTTTCAATAAAGCATATAGCTATCTCCAACTTAAAGCAAAAACTACACATCGTAATAGACTTGGGTTCGATTTCTTTATTGAAAATCGTTTTGACTATTTATTAGTTAAATATTTCTTGAGTTATGATTTCAGTAATATGCTTAATTTAATAATTAATTTAGGGTAATCTAAAGTAGCGCTTGGCTTCATTACAACAATTACCCCCAAAGCTTACCTTTTTGTATACGCAACTGAGCAGCAGATGCTTTCTTCTGTTGACCGCCACTCTTGCCCGTTTGGTCTCCTTCCTTTTTTTGCTGTTTCAACGAGAATAATTTAATCATATTTTAATTTCTCGCTGAATGCGATATTTCTGCTATTTGTCGTTATATTTTTGTTATAAAAAATAATTTTGTTTCGTTTAAAGATTTTTCAATTTGTTGTATTTAAAATGGGGTGTTCACAACTCTCCGAGGTTTGATTTGCTTGCCTATGCGTAGATGAGGTTGCAGGCTTCAATTGCTTATTTCACTCTGTGCTATTTTGTTGTTGTTGTATATTTTCGTTAAGGGAGTTTTTTAGGTAAAGTAATTTAGAAGAAATTTATATGAGGCTGTTGAAACGTTTTGGTTTTTTTTAATATAAAGTTTCCTTAGAATAGTTTTCGTTTTAATAGCGACTTTCCTTTTTGCTTTCGATTTATATTTTGTCAAAAAATAAAGAAAATACATTTACACAGCAAAAAATTTTAGTGCTGTTTGTCGTTTTTTGACGGACAATTTATTTCGTGTAGTTTTCGTATTAAAACAGTGTTGCATGTTAAAGGCATGTCTATGTTAAAGGTCCTGTAATAAGACCTTCAAAAAGTAAATTGAAAATAAACCAGTAGTTCTTGTTTTCGCAAAAAATTGAAGTAAAATTTTTAAAATATATTTAAAATTTCTTCATATGCATTTATTGATTTGATAGCTATAAACAATTAATGGGCTGTTAAAAGTTGCATTTAGTTTAGATGCAACTTCTTAAAATAAAATTTTTATTATTCCATATTACTTTAGGAAACATCCTAAATATTTTTATATCATGTTTAAAAACTATTATACAAATTTTGAATTGCATTTATTAATTAATAAAATTTAATTTAAAAAAAATGAAGCTAAATTTTGTATAATTTAAATTTATATAATATCAACAATAAGATAAGATTATGGTAGATTATATTTCTGTTAAATGTTCCACTAATCTATGCCATACATGTTGAGTTTGCGGCCAGCGTTATAAAGTTTAGTTGCACAGACATTTAACTTCTCGAACAAATTAATTTTAGTAGTACCATGTCTTTTAGGCGTCATTTATGTTACAATGTTAATGCAACTCAAATTTTTATTGCTTGCCACTTGTATAGCATAGACTAGTGAAACATATAACGTAAACAATGCGATGTTTGTGAATTCTTTGCGCTACTAAACCGTATGTTGATGTCAGCGACCTTTGATTTTAGTAGGACGAGGCCTCAGGCTACACAGCCACTCAAACCATTCAGTTATTGTATGAGAAAATTCTCGATTGCATAATTTCTCAATTTGGAAATGCCAATTCACCGCCTGGTTCTTATGATTTAACAGCGCTGGATTGTTTTATTCTGGGGCTGTTTGAAAGACCAGTCTTATGTAAACAATCCACAAGCAACTGACGCTCTTAAAGGCTAAATTCGACGCTGAGTTGACGAAACAAGTGAAAATTTGTTGCAAAATGTGCTTGAAATTTTGTGAAAAGTGCTGACGTCTGCCGACGTGCTAGAGGAGAACATTTGCCCCGCATCATATTTCATTATTGATTTCCATATTTTTATTTTTCATTGGTATTATATTATAAAACTGACCTTGTCAAAGAACTATAGGTTTACTTCCAAACTTCAAATTTGCCCACCCTTTATTTCATTAAATTAAAAATATTTTATTTATTTATAAACATAAAAAATGTTAAAGTTTCTTCAGGTATAAATTTTTATTTAATATATTAAATGAAAATATTAAACAATATTAATTTTGAGAAATGCTTTTGTCTTAACAAAAATCATATACAATTTAATACTGTGTAGCCAAACCCTGTGATGTTTTCATTTGCTTGAAACTTTATCCCATTTTGCTACCACCATATTTGCAGTTCTAAATAAAAACAACAAGCACATGTGTTGTGCTCTGCATGGATGTGTTCATTGTGATATGTGTGTTATAATTTTTTTCTTACTTAAAAAGTTAAAATAAAATGTCCCAAGAGCCAGAAATTGCCAAAGATGCTGTACTTAAAAGAAGTAAAGCTATTCCGGAGGGAACGCCACAGGTTAAAGGCTATGATTTCAATGAAGGCATCAACTATAGTAAAATGTTTGAATCATATGCTAACACAGGCTTTCAAGCTACTAATTTAGGTCTGGCCATTAACGAAATAAATCGAATGGTAAGTTTTAATGAAATAATTATCTCCGCTGCTGAAATAAAAAAATTAATAAAGCTGGATTGTAGATCGCAACCGTTAACTGAAGAAGAGCTGGATCATCATGAAGTAGATGAATTTATCAAGAGGAAACATAAATGTACAATATTTTTGGGATATACTTCGAACTTGGTGTCGTCTGGCATGAGGGAAACTCTAAGATATTTGGTAGAGCACAAAATGATTGATTGTATTGTTACAACAGCTGGTGGTGTGGAAGAAGATTTCATAAAATGTTTAGCACCTACTTATATTGGTAAGTAGAGCAGTTTCTATTGAATTCAGTTCGAAATTGATTATGTTATCAAATTATAGGCTCCTTTGAACTACCTGGGCGAGATTTAAGAGATCGTGGCATTAATCGTATTGGCAACTTATTAGTACCCAATGATAACTATTGTAAATTCGAAGACTGGCTTATGCCTCTATTGGATGAAATGCTAGAAGAGCAAATAACTAAAGGTACTATTTGGTCGCCCTCCCGTATTATACATCGTTTGGGTGAACGTATCAATGATTCATCTTCTATCTACTTTTGGGCTGCCAAAAATAAAATTCCGGTTTTTTGCCCTGCGTTGACTGACGGCAGTCTTGGTGATATGATGTATTTTCATTCCTTTCGTAATCCTGGTCTAATTCTGGACATACTTTCCGATTTAAGGCGCCTTAATACGATGGCTGTAAAGGCTCAAAATTCCGGCATGATAATAATTGGAGGTGGTGTCATTAAGCATCATATTTGTAATGCTAATTTAATGCGTAATGGCGCGGATTTCTCTGTTTTTATAAATACCGCCTCGGAATTCGATGGTAGTGATAGTGGTGCTCGGCCAGATGAGGCTATATCATGGGGTAAAATACGTAAAAATGCCTCACCAGTTAAAGTTTATGCAGAAGCTACTCTCGTCTTTCCTATTATTGTTGCTGAAACTTTTGCTAAAAGGATTATAGCTCAATAGTTTAGCTAGAAAATTTTGTATAAACTTTGATAGATTATTTTTCCAGACGGAAAATATGTCTTTGCCAAGTTTTTTTTAATGTTTTTGCATTCTATTTTACAAATTATAATAATGAGAAAATTTTACGACATAAAAAATGCTTACGTTGAGTTTTAACCCAAATAAAACAGTAAAGATAAAAATTATACTTCATAATTGAACATAATGTAACTAAATAATTTAATATTTAGTCATAAATTATTTTTAATTAAATTTCGACTTTAAGATAATTTGTCTCTTCTGTTAAATTAAGACATATTTTTAGTTATTTGCTTTAATTTTTCTCTTTGAGTAAAATTTATTGACCGTTTATATTAACAGGGGGTAAATTTCCTTCGATATTTTACAAACAACAGCAAAATGTAAGATTTTTGTTTTTATCTTTTACAATGGAACTTTTTTTCTCGTCATAATTTCAATTTTAGAATTTACGTTAAAATTTCGATTTTTTTTGAAATTCCGTTCCTTAGGGTGGAACATTAATATTTTGATGTTACAATATTTCGCTAAATTTTATGGCTCTATTATCAAAATCAACTAAAATTTGAGGAGTTGCCAGTTGTCAAAATTACATAACGGTTGGCAACTTTTGGATGAAGGTTGTGAATTTGTCGGTAACCGTTATTTGCATTATGCCGTTTAAAGTTTTAACCAAACACGAAGTGAATTTAAAAGGTATTTTTTACAAACTGTTTAGATATTATTTATCATATATGTAGTTTTCATGGCTTTACGATGATTAAAATCATCGCAAAGCAACAATTTGAGATAGTAATTGCTTTTTTGGTGACATCAAAGACACTACAGATGAAGTGCGGAAGGACGTTGTCAACAATTTAACGAGCTATGACTCACCAACATGCAATCTGGATGAATAGCAGAAAGTGTCGAGTCATTCTAAAGCAAAACTGAAAAAGGAAATGGCAGAAAATAAAAGATGCCTTAGCATCACAAATTTTTGGCCATCGCAAGATGTGTGTTTATCGTCAGTGGAGCAGACAACTGCAGACTATTGCAAATTAGTTTGGCTGTAAAGCCAGTCGATAATCATTTTGGCGTTATAGAAACATTGGATGTATAGGAACTAATTGCAATCGATCCAAATATTGAGAAGGAACACCAAAAAGATTCCGAACATATTATTAAAATGAGCAACGTACAGCCCACTCCTAGAAAAACACTAAGATTGGAGAAAAATTATGTTCGGCTTAAAGAAGAAACATTACATTAAACATTAGTAGTTGTAAGGAATTAGAGTTATCCCTTAGATTCTTTTTAATTGATGCCACATTTTGCACAACTTCTTCTTATTCATCAAAAAATAGTTCGACTGAGCTTATTTTCATTAAAAGCTTGTCTCCTGTTATAATTTACTTTTTTTAATTAAATCGTTTGATTGTTTACAAAAACTTAGTTGCTGAAATGTCTCAATAAAGAGTATGGCAAAAGTTGCCATATGTAATGTTTATTTGAACTTTAGTGGCATTACCCGTTCTCAAAGCAACTTACTTCGTTCTTTATTTTATATAGTTTAATTTTTATAATTTTTTTTATTTTTTGATTGCATGTTTTATTTACTTTTTCTTAAATTTTTGTTTTTAATTGCTTTTTTATGTTTTCCAAACAAGTTGAAATAACAATATAACGTAAATAATGTTTTCGGCGCTGAACTACGCTTTGGAACTGTTTTCTCGCATTCAATCAGCTTTGTGCTCTGACCACCCACTATGACCTGTTCGCGCTTAATGTTTATTAATTTAAAATTGTTTTCAATCAATTTTAAACGTTTATCTTTTAAAGTTGTGATGTAAATTGTGTGCTTGTTGAGTGGAACTAAAACCCGAAACTGTTCCCAGCGAACATTCTTTGCCATAATTTTTGATACTTTGCCAGACAATCATGGATTCGCTGGTTCTGACCAGCCATTTCTGTACGTTATTTAATTCAGTACTTGTATTTTATGACAGTTCGATTACTTTCTTACACTCGCAAATGTAAATATTAGAAAAACTCCACATTATCTTTTAGAAATTGTATAGAATGCTGTAAAGCAATCTGAAACGTCTTTTCTATTTTATCAGAAAGTATGTTGTTTTCTTTCCAAGAACGCTTCAAAATAAATTATTTGGACGGAATCGATTACGAATTTAGCAACTTTTGCAGACTATTAGCAAGAATTTGACAAAAAATGTTTAGCGGCATATTCAATGTTTGTAAAAAAATTAATTAGCTTGTATATAACAATAAGTATGACAGTTATAACAGCTGCAAGTCATGCAACATTATGGTTCATATGTATATAATTATTATTTCAATATTATAAAACTTTTACTATAATATCAAAGCCATAAATTTGGTATTTGGTAAATAATCTTTGAATCTATAAAATTGTTTAATAAACTGTTATAAAATGGTCTAATGAACTGTGTAACATAAAACTTTACAGAATCTGTTAGATGTAACTATATTTGCAATGTGATTTCTGTATTAATTTTTCTTTTGCAGAATACTGAGCAGCATAATGAATGAAATAATCCTTTGAGAAAACTAATTGATTGTGAGTTTATTGTTTACATATGAGAATATAATATAGTTTTTGTGTGGCCATTTACCGGTAAATTGTATACATAAACTAGTATACTTTTATACCAACATACACATTCATATAAATGCAGTACAAGTACATTTCTACCCAGCAAGCATTTTCTATCGAAAATGCCTTACTTCAAGGTGTTGAAATTTACCGCAACTAAAGGGCGGGCAATTTTGAGGTTAGAAAGTAAATTGGTTTAAAACACACACACTTTTCATTGACAACTTCAGTTTTATTGATATAGAAATATTCACCCTTATTCTGTTTGGCAACGGCAATACAAGATGACGTCGTTTTTTACTGTTTGTTGCAAATCCGCATTCTCGTTGACAATATTGCCATTTATCGATGACTGGCAATATATGTTTGGTATTCTATAAGACAATTTCACGTTGATGTTGCGTTAAATTGCCGTTGTTATTGTCGTCTGTGATTTTAATGTCGTGCGGTTATAAATAAAATTTAAAAAAACTAAAAATACGAAATAAAATATAAAAAAAGTACAAATAAAATAAAAAAAGGAAAAAATTAAAATTCCCAACGCGAAACAATTTGAAAAATTAGTGGAAGCATTGGGAAAAAATCCATCACTTGCCAGGGAATTTCGAAGAGGCAGTGTTCCTACTAATTTTAAGGAACAATGGAAAAGTGTTGCGACTGCTCTAAACGCCCTTGGCCTACCAAATAGAACGCGTGATGGATGGCAAAAGGTATAGTATGTAGTTCAATATAAATACATGTTTGACAAAATTCGTTTTTTCAGATTTGGCGCGACTTAAAATTTAAAGTAAAAAAAAAATAGTAAAAAACAAAATGGAATGCAAAACTACTGGAGGTGGCATATTTAGTCAATTTATACTGAACCCCTTGAAAGAAGCTGTGGCAAATCTGCTGAACATTTTGATTTTAATTTATTTCGATTTTTAATTTATTTTAGGTTCAATTTAATACAGATTTTTTTCGCACAGCTTAAGTCTTAAATCTTAGATATGTTAGTTATATTTTATTAAACTGGTATTAAACTGCTAACGTCGTCATAAGACTGTTTGGAAGTATCAAATACTAATTGATGTTGTGCTAAAGTGATGTTGCCTCACGACGACGATGTTACGGTCGCCAAATAGAACAAGAGTGATTATATTGCAAATGTAGTCACCACTGAGAAATAGAATTAGCGACCTTAAAATCAACAGCAATTTTGTGCGTTCGAACAGGTTTGATCGTTTGAACGTAAAAGACTATTTTGCAATCACAAGCTACCGTGATCTGCCGCAAATCTAAGTATGTAAATCTACAACATTTTTGAAATGGTATCAATCGCGAACATAGTATAACTTAAC
Organism: Trichopoda pennipes; assembly: GCA_030448955.1. Taxonomy (NCBI): domain Eukaryota; kingdom Metazoa; phylum Arthropoda; class Insecta; order Diptera; family Tachinidae; genus Trichopoda; species Trichopoda pennipes. Next base: position 3,033,991 of record JASKUP010000021.1, on the reverse strand, counting down.
TAAATTTTTGTTTTTCTTTTAATGGCAGCATTTTTTATTATCATTTCAAAGGGGAAGAAATCCATTAATTAAAAATACCACTATTTTGATAAATCCACTCTAAGTAGCTAGTAACACGGACAAATGCGGCTGGGTAATGCTTAGTGCAGCCAGCTAGAGAGCCAAAAGAAGTCAAACCAATTAAAAGTTCATTAGATTTCAAAACCAAAGGACCGCCAGAATCACCGTTGCAAGTAGACACACCACCAGGCGTAGCAACACACAAGCTAGAGCTGGCAAGAAACTTAAAAGTTTGGCGACAAGCATCATTGCTAATAATTTGCAAAAGGGCCCATTGCAAGTTATCCGTTACAAATTGTTCATCATCAGATATCTTTCCCCAGCCGGCGGCAATTGCATACTCTCCAGAATAAGTAGAATAAGAACTGGCAACAGATGGTAACTTTACAGTTTGGATTCTACTATTAAAAGAAACGAAAGGAATCCTTATAAGAGAGATGTCATTCTCAAAGGTGCTGCTATTATAGCCAAAATGGACAATTATATTATATTTGGATACCGTATAAATGACTTCAGCTGCAGTGCGATTTGTAGCACCCAAGTAAACGGTTGCATTTTCAGCATCAACCGTACAATGGGCTGCACTTAAAATCCACCGATGATCAATTAAACAGCCACCACACCACATTGTTTTGTTAGCATTAATATACAAGGATAACCCAACAAGATAAGGAAATTGATGTTCAAAGGCGTTGTTGCCATTAGTAATCCGACCTTCATATTTCACAACTGGTTTCGCATAATTATATTGCGATTCATTTTTAGATTCACGTAAGTCAAAGGACAAAGCGTTTGCCAAAGAAAAAATAAAAATAATTATTAATTTAACACTCTTCATTTGAAAAAAGTATAAAACTAGTGGCCGGGATTTTATAAACACAAGTCAATTTATATTCAAAAAACATTTGCTGAATTATATTGGCCATTTCCAATATTTTATTGATAAGATATCACAAAAAGTCAATAAGATATACTAGCTTAAGACCGTTTAGTATAAAAGGCAGTAATAAATTAAATAAATAAGTAAAATATAATAAATTAATCGTATTAACAATTTTAAAGAAATAGAAATGTTAGAAATTGTTAATGTACCAAATGTAAGGAGAAAAAATTTCAAAACAGACACAGACAATTTAGCGCAGAATTATAGGTACTTAATATAAAAGACACATAATTTGTTATAATTATTTCATAAGAAAGAATTTGTTATTTAGTTTCCGTTTCCTTGTTTTTGTATGTTTAAATATTTTAAATTTTAATTTTTGTATGTTTGCATGTATGAAGAAAATTATTTTATATGTTTTGTCAAATGTTTTTCAAAAATTTTTTCTTTTCAAATTGTTAAAATTTTTGTTTTTGAAAATATAAAAAATAATTTCCTGTAGAAGCTTTCCACAGGAAAGCGAAATATTGAGAGAAAAATAAAAATAAAATCGTTATAATTTAAATGACCGTGTGAAAAGATTAAAATTTAATAGAAATATAAAAAAAAAACAAAAAAAAGGTCGAATAAAACTGAAAATAATAATCAAAAAAGAAATAGATTACAAAATATTCACGCCTTTAAAATTAGGTTTTTTTGATTGATGAAACTTTTAATAAATTAATTATGACTCAAGAAATTTTGCGGTGACTGATAAATTTGGTTTTACAAAATTTATTATAGAAAAATAATGATTGACAAAATTTTTCCAATGTAAATTTTGGTCTAATGGAGTATTTTTTTTATAAAAGAATTTTTCCATAGAAAAATTGGGAGTGATCAAATTTTTTTTCAGAGAAAAATTATGACTGCTGACTTTTTCGACAGAAAAATGATGTCATGAATTTTTTTTTTCTGTAGAAATATTTTATTTTATTTTTATTTATTTATTCAATCTTGTAATATGAAGCCATAGATGGCCAAATTAACAATATTACAAAGCAATTTGCCTAAGATTATAATGCGATATATATGCATATATTTACATAAATACTTCAGTCATTGATCAGAATATTATCATTAATAATTTTGTGTACAATTTGTTGAAAAGGAAAAAAAGGGAAAAAATGAACAATGCAAAAAATAGCTCCCCAGCCGAAAATAAGTGAAAAAGTACGAAAAATTTGAAACAATAAGACAATGGTCCCATCCGGCAGCAAATCGAGATATGAAAACTATCCAGAATTACTATAATGCTTCATAAGTTTCAGACGAAATGCATTATTTGAGTGAGAAAATAAACGTAATGACAAAGGTAAAAAATTCCACGAATATTATGAATGATGAAGCAATTTTTCATCAATCATTATTTTACTATAGTTAAATTATATTTGAAAAAGTTTTTTCTAGAGAAAAATTATAATTGAAGAAATATTTTTCTGTAAAAAAATTATAATTGATGAAATATTTTTTTTATGGAAAAATTATGATTAATGAAATTTTTTTTTCTGTAGATTAATTATAACAGGAAATAATTTTTTCATAGAAAAATTATGATTAATGAAATTATGACATGGAATAATTTTTCCATAGAAAACTTATGACTGATGAAATTTTTCCAATGAAAATTTTGGTCTAATGATTTTTTTTTGTAATGTAATTATCACTGATGAAATTTTTCTATAGAAAAAATTTGAATGACCAAATTATTTTTCCATAGAAAAACTATGAATGATTAAAATCTTTTTTTTAAAGAAAAATTATGACTGATGATTTTTTCGATAGAAAAATTACATGAATTTTTTTCTATTACTGCGTATGATGAAATAATTTTCTATAGAAAAATTATAATTGATGAAATATTTTTTTATAGAAAAATTATGATTGAAGAAAGTTTTTCTATAGAAATTTTATGACATGATTTTTTTTGCAAAGAAAAACTATGACATGAAGTAATTTTTCCATAGCAAAACTAGGACATGAAATAAATTTTCCATAGAAAAATTATGACATGAAATAATTTGTCCATAGCAAAACTAGGACATGAAATAATTTTTCCATAGAAAAACTAGGACATGGAATAATTTTTCCATAGAAAAACTAGGACATGAAATAATTTTTCCATAGAAAAACTAGGACATAAAATAATTTTTCCATAGAAAAACTATGACATGAAGTAATTTTTCCATAGAAAAACTAGGACATGAAATAATTTTTTCATAGAAAAACTAGGACATGGAATAATTTTTCCATAGAAAAATTATGACATGAAATAATTTTTCCATAGAAAAATTATGACATGAAATAATCTTTCCATTATGACATCAAAAAATCATGACTGATAAAATTTTTCTTGTTTTACCAGCAATTCTAAGAATCGGGCATGTTCTCACAATCGCAAGGTTTTCAAATCGCCAGGCGACTTAAAAACGCCAATTTCAATTTAAGATGTTCTGTAAATCGTACGTTTTGCTGGCGATTTGCTTTTCTTTTTCTTTTTGATATTTTGATCAGCTGTTTGTTCAAATCGCCATTTTAAAGTAAACAATTGACACAGGAACTAAACAAAAAAAGAACAATTTTAAAATTGGTATTTTTTATTTAAATAGTGTAAAATTGTTTTAAATTTTTGTTGAAATAAAAAGAAAACATATTAAAATTTAATTGTGAACCATTTTATTTTGTCTTGAATGTTTTGTATAAGCAAACTCAATCAGTTCACTTCAGTAAATGCTTTCGAGTTGAAATCGCAAATATTAAGCGTTTAGCGTTTGTCAGAACACCTATTTTGTGTCTTCAAAACGCAAGATATTATTTGCGTTTTTCAGAACGCCAATTTGGCGTTTTCAAAACGAAAACGCCAATTTTAAGCGTTTTGCGTTTTTGAGAACATGCCCGAATGTTGTACTGTGATATGTGCAAAATATTTAAATTTTGCCACACTGTGCAGCAAACGACGTTTAATACGCTTTCAACAATAATAATATTTGTTAAATATGATAAATAGCTTAGAATTTGCAACGGAATAGATAAACATATATAAAGACATACATGCATACACTCATTCACACCGTTTACCGTTTTGTTTTCCAGTAATAGATTAAAAAGTATAAAAAGCTTTAAATGCTTAAACAAAGTATAGTTTTATTTCATTTTGTGTTATTTGAAAAATGTAGGGTTTTCTTTAATAGTAGTTTGTTTGTTTTTATTAATACCATGTAACTTTAGCACTTAGCAATTCTTGGCTTCTTGTTAGCAAAATACCAAAATTCCTTGCAAATGCCACTAATCGTTAAATGTATCAAAAGGTATTTTTATTGTTTGATAGTGGTTTATTTTCGGTAATGTTTGCATACTTTTTAACATTAGAATGTACGTTCGTACGTAAAGTCTCATATTTCTTTTGTTAAACTTGACTATTTGCCAAAAACATTTTTTTAAATCAAAGTGAAAGAAAAAACATGAACTTTAAGCGAAGTAAGATCACAAACTCTAACGAATCTTAAATACCCTGCACTCAAGTAAGTAGTAAGTGGATAGAAAACAAAGCATTTTCTTTTTCCTAAAAGTAAAAGAAATAATTCTTTGATAATACCTTTACGCTTACAAACGTAACTGTTATCCACAACATACATATCTACACGATGATTTGCATTTCTCTTTTAAAGTTTCTACTAAAAATTACTTTTTACTCAATGCAATGCGTGCTCTTTGGCAATATATACATAAACACATGCACGTACGCACGCACACAAATAAATTCATAAATAAATGGCAACCAAATCTAATTGCCTGGCATTAATAATTTGCAGTAGAAAGAATACGAGAACGGCAATGGGTGATTGCAAAAAATTCATCTTCAAAACAATATTTTACGTTCAAACGATCAAACTTGCTGTTGATTCTAATTCCATTAAATTATGTGCATTTCGTTGGCTGTTTTACTCCAGATCTATGTAAGTAAATTGAATGAGGACAGTGGATTTACGCTCTTCACTATCTACAGCCTGAATGAAGGATTCGTATTGACGCGAATATATTTTACTAAATATTTGTCTCTACTAATTTTTTGTTTAAATATCTTAAATTTAAAGTGGCAAAGTATGGGAAAGAATGTAAGTTGTTTGTAAAAAAGGACTACAACAAACTTAATAGTTTTCTAACCACAACTTGTGTGCGTTTCTACTTGTTTTTTTTTTCAAACGAAATGTAATTTCGTTTCACTATGTCACGCTGATAATTTTAGTATTTATAAACGGGACAAATGATTGCATTGAGTCTGTGTGATCATGCTTAACAGATTTTTTGCCTTTTCGTTAAATTGATAACGGAAATAATATAATTTTTTATTGCTATAAGAAATAACAAGTTATTTATAACTTTTTGACGCGGACATTTTAATTATTAAGCTGAAAGTCCATACTACGTGTTCTACGCGTACACGTTTTATACGCATCTGTCAAAAAAGTAGAATCAGTGTACAGTAAACTCGCAGAAACGTTAACACCCACTAACATGAACATCCAAAAACATGAACATTTGTTTTCTTAAATTGACTACTCTAAAACGTGAACTTTTTATCGAACGTTAAAATTCAATTTTGTAAGCTTATTTAAACATTTTGGGATTCCCCGCAGAAGAATCTCGTAGTTTGTTTGTTGTAAACAACTTCTGTTGCAGGATAAGTAGTTATGGTAATACCGCGACAGTTCTTATGGAAGCATCTCTCTGTGCTGACTATGCATATACATAAATAATATAAACAAGTGATCTCTAAAAATATTTTTATTGAAAACATGTCTAATAAAAAACCAAAAGTGTTAACTCTTCAAGAAAAGTCAGATATTTTAGAGCTTTTATGAAAAGGTTCACCTGTAACTTGTTTTGCCAAAAAAGTATAATGTCGTCAAATCGACGATTTGTTCAATAAGAAACAAAAAAGATTCAATTTCGAAATGTGCTAATAATACATTTTCCAGTCCTGGAAAACGGAAAACTGCATTCTTCGGAGCTTCCAAAAATGGAAAGAACTCTGTACTAATTTCGAAATTAGTATCTTAGAAACCCTTTTGCAACCCATAGTACATATATTAAAATATGGCAGGAACTTACAAACTTATTTTAAATTAAATAAAAGATAAAAAGAACTTAAATATGTTATATAAAAAATGCAATCTAAAACATGAACAAAATCGAAAACGTGAACACCCTCGATAAAAATTAGTTCACGTTTCTGCGAGATCACTGTAATTGTATGTGACAAGTTACACAGCACATTGCATAGAATGCTTATGACGCATAGAACGCATGAAGTAGGTTTACTTTCTACTTTTCTAAGCGTCGCAAGCGCCATGAAAAAATTTCAGCTATTTTTGAAGTCGTATTATTTATGTTATTTTGATTTTTTAAACCACTCACTTTCCTTTAAAAAACAAGGAACGCACCCAAAAGCGTCTTCTTTTCTCTTGAAGTTTTCAATAGGTCCTCATTACACAAAATATCATATGCACAAATTTAATAAATTCTGTAAATTTTTGAAAAATTTCAATTTCAGTTTTTTTTTTGCAAAATTTTTTTTATTAGATAAAATTATTTACACCACAGCTGATCATAACAAAAAACTTGGCGCATAAAAAGCGTTGCATGTAACTTGAAGTTTGAAAAGCGTAGAACGCGTCAAAAGCATCAAACGCATACAAAGCGTGTGCGCGTAGAACGCGTTGTATGGACTTTCAGCTTTATAGTGAAAACAACACACATACTCACACAATAGCGGTAAAAAAAAATAAAAAAAGCAAATGCACTCTCATGTGTAATAACACAAGAATGAGCAAAAATTGTGAGCTTATACTTACTCTAATAGATAGTATATGACATTGTGTCACCAAAATGGTTATTCGGTAATGATGTATCTTCTTTATATATATAATTCTACTGTACGTGCGTTGTGACTGAACTCCTCCTAAACGGCTGGACTGATTTGAATCCATTTTTTTGCGTTTGGGTGGCATCCCGGGTGGTTTAGATTTACAATTTGGTCCAATTGGATAAAGGGGCGTGGTACCTCCCATACAAACCACAAATTAAAAATCTATTATTTCTGCTCCTGCTAACGATATTTCAACAAAATTTGGTACTTAGGTTTGGTGTAAATATTTTAAGTGCTGCTGCAATTATGGGCAGGATTGGAAAATGGGGCGCTGTACCTCCCATACAAACCACAAATTAACGGAATTTGCACAAATGTTGGTACGTCGGTTTGGTGTGCATTTTTTAAGTGCTGCTGCAAATATGAGCAGGATTGGAAAATGGGGCGTGGTATCTCCCATACAAACCACAAATTAAAAATCTATTATTTCTGCTCCTGATAACGGAATTTGCACAAAAGTTGGTACGTCGGTTTGGTGTGCATTTTTTAAGTGCTGCTGCAATTTTGGGCAGGATTGGAAAATGGGGCGTGGTACCTCCCATACAAACCACAAATTAAAAATCTATTATTTCTGCTCCTGATAACGGAATTTGCACAAATGTTGGTACGTCGGTTTGTTGTGCATTTTTTAAGTGCTGCTGCAATTATGGGCAGGATTGGAAAATGGGGCGTGGTACCTCCCATACAAACCACAAATTAAAAATCTATTATTTGTGCTCCTGATAACGGAATTTGCACAAAATTTGGTACGTCGGCTTGGTGTAAATAATTTAAATGCTGCTGCAAATATGGGCAGGATTGGAAAATGGGGCGTGGTACCTCCCATACAAACCACAAATTAAAAATCTATTATTTCTGCTCCTGCTAACGATATTTGAATCAAATTTGGTACGTCGGCTTAGTGTAAATATTTTAAGTGCTGCTGCAATTATGGGCAGGATTGGAAAATGGAGCGTGGCACCTCCCATGCAAACCACAAATTAAAAATCTATTATTTCTGCTCCTGATAACGGAATTTGTACAAAATTTGCTACGTCGGTTTGGTGTGCATTTTTTAAGTGCTGCTGCATATATGGGCGGGATTATACAAAGGGGCGTGGTACCTCCCACACAAACTACAAATTAAGAATCCAATATTTCTGCTCCTGCTAACGGTATTTAAACAGAATTTTGTATTTCAGTTGAGTGAACATATTTTAAGTTTTGCCGCATATATATAATTCTACTGTACGTGTGTATGTCACTGAATAAATTTTCTTTGCATGCATTTGGGTGCCACCTTGAATGGTTTACATTCACAAACCTGCCCGACAGATGGCGCTGCAGTCAGTATCCAGGTTATTTAACTACACTGCTACTACACGACTGTATCGACTTGAATGAATTTTTGTGTATTCATTCATTCAATGCATTAAATTTTTTTTTGTTTTGATATTATATGGTATCGCATTTACGGAAATATTGAGCGTTGTTTATTTCAAAACTACACACACGCCATAAATATAAATGTGCCTTGGCGGATGACGGTGAAAGGCCCAAAGTAACATGGAATCGAGTACTGCCGCCATTAAAACAGTCGCGGTGGGCATCGAGCTTATTTGCTTACGTTTCTTCTTTGCGATCTCACAAATTCGTTCTCAATGGGTCAGGTAGTATAGTTACAAAGTAACGCAGTTATAAAGCATACAGTGGCAAATAAAATTGAGTGTATAATCACGACACTGACTTTGGTCATCCAGAAAAACTAAACCATAGAAGCAATTTAAAAAAAAAAAGTTTTGCTTTAAAGGGTTTAAAAGAAAAAACGAAAATAATCCACATAAGCTCAATTTTCTACGTTTTATGAATTGTGGCTATTTTCGCTTTTCCACTTCTCTTATCAGCAGAAATTATGCAGATATACTGTTATATTTGTTCTTATCTTATTCTTCTTGTTCATAGAGCATTCTATTACGTGTTTCTTGCAAATAAAAAGATTACTATTATTAGAAAATAGTGTTGTGTGCCTGACCAAGAAGGGTTGTGATCGCAGCTAAAAAGAGACGAAATGTGACTCCAAAGTCTCAAAAAATTATTAACAGATTTAGATGATGTACTAATAAGGTCCGAAATGAGAAAAAAAGGCTTTTAAAACCAAAAAGTGCTTCTCTGGAAATGAACAAAAATAAAAGCAAATGGATTGCCAGAAGAGCGCTTTAAAATATCGCATACACATCAACTGTTAAAAAAAGCAAACCTGCATTTCCCGATAAGAATGTTAAAGCACGCTTTAAATTTACCAGGAAGCACACAAATTGGACCATTGATGATTGGAAACTTATTATCTGGTGTGATGCGCAAAATTTAAAATTAGAAACTTGTTTGTTGTGATGAATTAAAATTTAAGCGTTTTCAGTCAAATAGAAAGCAATATGGCTGGAAAACGTGTTCAAAGATACCATGTGAAGTAAGCTGTTAAACATAGTGGCCCTCTAAATTTAGTAGATGGTATCATCCGAAAATACGACTACTATAGATTCTGCAAATCCATTCCCCCAATTTTATATACAGATTTGTTTATCCCGAAAAAGAAATTGTTTTTCAACAGGTTGACGATCTGAAACACACAGCAAAAATTGTACAGAAGGAATGGATTTTGAAGTAAAATTTTCAATTAATGGAACGTCCAGCACAAAGTCTCGTCCTCAAAGCGATTGAAATTCTTTGATCAATTGTGAAAAGAGGGTTCGGGCAGTATGAAGCAGCCCCAATCAACATGGGCAACCTTTGGGTTCGAGAAAAAAATGGATTTCCAAAAGATGTTTCGAAAATTTAAAACAAAGCATGTCAAATCCCGTAAATGAAGTTATTTCTAATAAGGATCAATGGGCCAAATTGGGTTAGTTATTAATTTTCTTGAAACGTGCTAAATTGAGTTTATAAAGCTTATTTTAATTTTTTTTCAACCCTGCAGCATGCATTCATAGTCATAGCTAACTTGAAATATAACACCCTGTATGTTCGGTTGGTTTGCAGCAAAGACCTTGTTAGTGATCGCTGCTAATGGGAATTATTTAGAGTGGCATGATGCCTTGTAAACAATTTAATTAATGATATCGTACCCTAAATACAAAAGGGTTACAACTCAAAATACTAACATTTTCAAGAGAGACACTATATTATTTAGATTACCGTGCAGAAGCAACACACTTAACACAAAACTGTATTTTTCCCATTAAAGAAGATAATGATGTGAAAGATATTTTTGCAGTAGTTAGAGATGTGTACTCTGAATTAATTCATGGAAAAAAAGTCAGTGTTGGAGTTGAGTTGTTACCCTTTTGTATTTAGGGTATGATATCATAGGTAATCACACAATCAACTCATACTACACTGTATTGATACATGTGACTATGTATGCACACTACAAACCCTTTAAACGCATGTCATTTAATACTGTTTCTTTGTTACAAATAAAATAATAAAAATAAAAAATTTATTTCTTTATATGGTTTTATTTTTATGTTTAATTTTATAAATTACCTTCATTAATTTAATTGCATTAGTAATTTGTGGAAAATTTGTGTTTCAATTTGAAACATCATTATTTTTCCTTTACTTTTTTTGATGACATCTATTTCACATACATATACATACATGTATGTTAATACGTATACAAATTTATTTGCACTGATCTGAAATAAAACAACTAAAATTTTATAGCATAGGTTTAGACATATATTTTAATCTCTGTATAATTATCTTTATTTATTTAACGTGTTGTAATTTCTTTTAAAAACATGCAAATATCCTTTTTATACTTACTATTTGCTCTGTGCCAAAAAAATTAAATATTTAGTAATTATTAGTAATTTCATGTTGGCAGTGCTTTTGTATGCAATGCTTACTAAACACATCTTAACGAACAGCTGTATACATTTTTTGTTTATTTTGAAATTGTTAGTGTAATCTGCTAGTGAAAGTTAACATTTGTCGCTTTTCGTGGCAATTATTTGGCAAATATCTTTCGCAGAGCTCTGTCACAGAGTGGCTTTGTGATATCTTAGTGCAAAGTTGGCAAAATTTATTTTAATTCCTGGTGGTGTTCTATTTAAATCATAATAATTTTTTTTATAAATATATATACATATAGTAAATAATTAAAATAAATTGTAGATATTAAAATTTTAACCAAATATAACTTAAGGATGTTTATCGAAACATGTATAGCACCCGTAAACATAGCTTTAATTAAATATTGTAAGTATATCTTGTTTTAAAATCTTATTTAAATAAATTTCTGCCTTAATATCATAATGACGAACTTTTATTTGAAGCACACACATTATTCAAGTTATTGTTTTCTTGTGATAAATTGCAGGGGGCAAACGCGATGAAGAATTGATTTTACCAATAAACGATTCATTAAGCATGACCCTTAGTACCGATGAGGTAAGAAGATTATAAAGTTTATTTGCATAACAATTACTTAGCATTCATATAATAAATTATGTATTTACCTATTAAATATTTACATATGCATTTGGGTATATTGTGTTTACATATGTATGTGGTACAATATGTCACCTTTGACATGAATTTCATTATTCTTATTTGCTTTTTTTTCTGTTTAAAGATGTGCGCAAAAACTACAGCAGCTGCTTGTTCATCCTTTAAGGAAAATCGTATGTGGTTAAATGGTGAAGAGATACCTTTCGAAGAAAATCCTCGGATAATGAGGTGTTTAAAAGCTTGTAAGTTGTATTGACGGCACAAAGCATTGTTTTATATTAATTATATTTTTTGTTTTTAAAAAAGAAAGGAGGTAGAACGCTTATTTTAGAATCTGTCAAAAAAGGCAGTGGAACTCCAATCTACTGCATTATATGACGAAAAAGCAGTGATTATATGGGCTCTTATTTCTTTTAATAAGAATTTTCTGTAAAATATTTAACAATTGATTAATTCAGCAGTATTGTCACTGACATATTTAAATTAAATCTTGCAAAGTGAACTTTAAAATGTCTCGTAGATTTTTCTCAGAACAAGGCCCTTGTTCGAGAAGTTTTAATACTTCCACGGCTTATTGTTAGCATTAGAAACTACTTCTTAAAATACTATTACCTTTGTTTCACTCCTTGAGTATTTTAAGAAAGATTGCTCGAAAGATTACAGCTAATCTACAGCAATTACAACAAACATAGGAACATTTTTTAACAAAGGAAATTTAAATTGTATAGATAATTGTATTGATTTAATGGAAAATAATAACTGATTAATACTACTGCTTGCTTCCGTAACGGACATCAATATACACTTTAATAAAACCCTCAAATAAGAGAGAGATAGAGACAGATAGTAAAATAAATATAATTGTAAAAATTAAATTCGGTTTGTTGTGCAAAAATTATTCATGTACTTCTTTAAAGCACTAATGGAAAAACATAAAATAACTCATTACTATAGATAAGTAGATGACGTCATATGCATTCTTGAGCAAGACAACGTCAAACAAATTCTAGCAGACTTAAACCCAATTCATGATAACACTAGCAAACCCGGCGAACTCCGTTTCGCCACTAGATGGCTTCGTTTTTTGTAACATTTCGTTTGGGGATTAAAAGATGAAGAAAAATTATTTTTTTTTGTTTTGTATTTGAAAAGAAAAAAACTTATTTTATTGCACAACAGTAATGAATTCATTTCGATTCCAAAAATGAAGTGGAATTTAGTTGAACTTCTCTAAGTAAAAAATGAAAGTGAATCCAAAGTAAATACTGAATCGAAACGTTATACGTGTCCCCAAGTTATCCGTTTCATTGAAGTGCTCTTTGGTAAACCATAGTTTTTGTTTTTTCGTCTGACATTAACACAAACAAAGCGAATGGTTTCCCAACTCGTGAACACGTAACGTACAGCTGCCTATGTGAAAAACAATGATTTTCTAAATTTATCCCGCAAACACTAAGCGATTGGCCTTGCGACTTGTTAATTGTCATTGCGAACCGGAAATTGCAATCGTTTGGCTTGCATGTCTTGTGCGGCGGCCGATGTTCGCACGTCGTCCTCTCGGCATTTTGGACTACGGACAGACTGGTGAATTTAACCTCAAATGCACGATCCACATAATAACACAGTTCAACTTACCACTTTTAGGACAAATACCTGCTGTTGAAGTTGAATAAAAATTTGCACAATACGCCTGATTGATTTGATGGTTTCCAATTGAACTGTAAGGAAACGAATAACTTTAACCTCAATTTCACGTACCCATGAGTAGCTGTCAAACAATGTATTACGCACCGGCGCCATTTACTTAAAATGAAACGTACTTATTTTCGTGTGGGATACTCACACACCACGTACTGATGCCGTTGTAGTACATGCTATGTATCAGAGATGGCGCTGTATGTGAAAAATTATTTTCCCTGTTTTCCTGTTTTTCTCTAAACAATTTTCCTGAATTTTCTTTGCTATAAACCTCACGGCGCCCGAGACCCTTCCAACCAATTCAAAACCGTGGAAATCGGTTCGTGCGTTCTTATATTATAGATTACATACACAATGGAAAAAGAACAAGACAGAAATTTGCATTATTTTGACATTACAATAACACGAGGAACTGATTATTAAACATTTGACATCTATAAAAAGACAACTACGATGGATACTACCAACCACATCACCTCGAACCACCCTAGCCAACATAAATTAGCATCCTTTAAACATATGATACATAGACTTAGGATAATACCACTTACTCCAGATAAGTAACACAAAAAACTCGACACTATTAACAACAAACTTCTTAGACAATGCAACACTAAAAACAGGAATAAAGAAGACAAAGAGATAAACGATGCAACACCACGGAACACTTTTACTTACACAGGACCAGAAATATATAGACTAACTAACCTTTTTTACACTGAAGGTTTACTCACAGCATTAAAAACTCTGAGAGATAATCTCAGGACATCGGCAGAAAGAAACACATGACAAATTTAGTTCCAGTGGAGTATACAGACTTACTTCTACCTGCAAACATACTTATATAGGGCAAGCTAGACGAACACTGAAAACAAGATTTACAGAACCCATACATTCATATAAACGAAAAAGAGAAGACTCTAACTTTGCATTATACCTTAACACTCACGGATACACACCAAGGGAAATAGATGAATATATGCCATTACTACATCCTAGCAAAAAAAGGACGAATACTAGACATTCTTAAAAACATGGAAATCTATAAAACAAAAAATTTTTAACTGTGACATTATAAACAAGCAGATAAACACGACCTCAGACACAATTTTCACATCAGTAAAACTACTTATACACTCGAACGGACAAACGGACACACGTAGCTAATAATAAAAAACGAAGATATTAAAATGCCAGGTGGCTGGCATTCTACTTATAAGAGTAGATACGACCTTAACAACAGAATTACCTAAACCCGAACACTGATTCACCAGATTACAGATTAAAACCCGGCTTCAAAAATAATCGAAAGCGCTCGCGGTTCGTTTCGAACAAACAGTCAGAAAAGAATGACAACAGCATTTTGAAAATAGTATTAAGCAGTGCGTTAGCACTTCCTTTCCGCTTATTATGTTTTCATAAATAGCTTTTAAAGTAAATCAAACAGATAGACAAAAAGTACATGCTTTATCCCGAATATTTAAATGATATTTTATGCCTTATATTAGCTGGATAATCACAGTATCGCTAGGACTTTGAGGTGAGGAAACAAATTGACTTAAAACGCACACTTTTTTTGACAACTTCAGTTTTATTGACACCTGGGAATTAATAATCGAATAAAATGTTGGACTAATGGCCACCACTAGCACAACGGCAGACATCTGCTAATATAACAAAATTTGAAAGCACATTTTGCAACGCTGAATTTTATTTACAAAAGCAGAACTCAAAGCCATTAAGTAAAATAATGGCAAGGCAGGTTCTTAATCATTTTTAATGACTTACTTTGAGCTATCTGTAATTTTAATTGTGAAAATTTACTATCAAAAAGATAAAAATTTCACTGTATCACTTTCTAAAATTTGAGCAGCTTTTTCTCGTGATCAGAATCGCTATGAAAGTGCCGTGCGTAATTTAATCGCTAAATTCGAGGCTCACCATATTGTTGCTGACAATAGACCAAAACAATAAGCTTGTAGTTGCTGGCAGTGATGCAAGCATAGCCGCTGTACAGCAAAGTGTTGAGATTTAGCCTGGAACATCAACTCGTTAACTCGCTTGTAACTATTGGACATTACTACAAGCACTTTGCTTAACAGTTTCCATAAATATTTTAATTTCGCGCTTATTAAGTTCATTTCATCTAAGAATTAAAGCCGATCGCTTATTTGCGTTAAACGCTAGTGAATTGGTTGCTTGACGAATTGAATGAAAACAAGTCACTTTTCAATAAAATCATTTTTAGTGATGAAGAGGCTCAGTTTCAGCTAGGCGGTTATGTAAACAAACAAAATTGTCGCTTAGGAACCTCACAAACTAGATATAAGAGTGCCCGAAAAACTATTACATCCCAAGAAAGTGATCTTGTGCGGTGGATGGTAAGGCGGCATCATCAGGCCGTTTTTTTTTTTCGAAAAAAACAAGTAAACGCCAGCACCGTGAATTTTCTGCGCTACAAAACAAACCATGATAATCAATTTTTGTGGCTACGATTGGCTAATGTTGCCATCAGTGACTTTTGGTTTCATCAAGACGGCACCAGAAGCCACACAGCCATACAGTTATTGCTTGAGAAAATTCCCGGTTGAGTAATTTCTCGATTTAGCAATGTTAATTGGCCCCTTCGTACTGGTATTTGGGTCCACTTGAAAGATCGGCTTTCCGCGAACGACCCATAAATAATTTTCGCTCTGAAAGTTGAAATTCGATGCTGTACTGACAAAAACGAAACTTTTTTGCAAAATGTTTTTCAAAATTTTGGGAAAAGAGCGGACATCTGCTGACGTACTAGTGATGGACTTTGTCCGACGTCATATGTCATTGTTAATGCCCATAATTATTCTTTACATTGATATCAGTAAAACTGAAAATGTCAGACAAATGGGTGTTTCAAGTCACACTTTACTTCCTAACCTCAAATTTTAAAATTATTAATAAATTTGGTTTTCTTTTGAATTTTTTTAATTGACATGTTATTTTGTTAATTTTTATGTCATTTTAGTACAACGTTTAGCTTTAGCTAAGGGAGAATCTTTAAAATTTCCTCTTGAATGGAAGCTGCACATTGTTTCGCGTAACAATTTTCCTACGGCCGCTGGTTTAGCATCAAGTGCGGCTGGTTATGCCTGTTTAGTCTACACTTTAGCATCACTATATGCCATTGCAGATGAAGAATTAACAGCTATAGCACGGCAAGGTAGTGGCTCAGCTTGTCGCAGTTTACATGGTGGCTTTGTACGTTGGCATATGGGTAAATTGGATGATGGCAATGATTCTATAGCAGCACCAATTGTATCAGCTACACACTGGCCAAATATGCATGTTTTAATTTTGGTAGTTAATGATGGCCGCAAAAAGACTAGTTCCACCAAGGGTATGCAGAGAGCGGTGGAGACTTCAGATTTAATTAACTATCGGGCTAAATACTGTGTGCCACAACGTATTAAGGCCATAACGGACGCTATAAAACAAAGGGACTTTGAGACATTTGCCAAAATTTCTATGCAGGATTCCAATCAATTTCATGCAATAGCTTTAGATACCTATCCACCATGCATTTATATGAATGATATATCACATGCAATTGTTTCATTTGTTCATGCCTACAATACATCTCTGGGTCATGTACGTGTGGCCTATACGTTTGATGCGGGACCAAATGCTTGTTTGTATGTATTAAAGGAACATGTACCAGCATTGCTACATGCTTTGCAAAAATCATTTCCCAATGATGCTTCTTCAAATGTGGAATACTATCAGGGTATACCTGTGGATATAGAATCTTTTAATACATCACCCTCATCCAACAATGATATCATTTTAAATGGCAACTTTTCATTTCCAATTAATGAACGTAATCTTCTTAAATACATTATACATACCAAAGTTGGCTTAGGACCACAACGTTTAACCAAAGAAGATAGTCTGTTAAATACAACAACAGGTTTCCCATTTTAATTAAAAATACAAAATTATATTCAAACAACAAAACAAACAAACAAACAAACAAACCCCTTACGACTACTTTAGAGTGAAAATTTTAACTTCGAACAAAACTAAAACGCTTCTTATAAACGTAAACGATGACAATAACGAAACAATTTTTATACACTTTAGAATAAATCAATTATTACATGAATGATTACGTCATAGTAATCGAATCGGAATCTTTTTTACATAATCAAATATATTCAGAAATCTTATTAAAAATGTGATATATATATATATAGGAAAATATTTATACAACAACATATTAATTTGTAAATTAAGCGTAAATGTAACTACTTGCTTTTGACGTAAACCAGGGTGGGCAAATTTGAGGTTAGGAAGTAAATTGGTTTTAAGACATACACTTTTTTTTAGGGAACTTCCACTTTATTGACACCAAGGTAAAGTAGAAAAGTGGAAATTAATGATGGCAAATATCCACCTTTAGCACGTTCATAAGCGACCGCTCTTTTCACAAAAGTTTGACGTACATTTTGTAACAAAGCTTCGCTTTTGCTTATCTTGTCTTTCATTTTTCAAAGCATTAGTTGTTTGTGAGTTGTTCAAGTCCTTCAAGTGGCCCTAGAGAAATTACTTACCTTCGCTAAGTTAGAACGAGGCAGACAATTGATACCGTCAAATTGAAAAATTACGCGAACAGAAAATTTCTCATGCAATAACTAAATGATTTGGATGGCTTGTGACATTGTCTAGCTGAAAGGTCACTGATGTCAACATTAACGAATTGTGGCCGCAAAAAATTAGTTATCATGATTTGATAGCTTAGAGAATTCGCGGTGACGACGTTTCCTTTGTTAATTTCGAAAAAATATGGCTCAATGATGCAGCCTGACCATAAATTGTAGCAAAGTTTCTTTGAATTTATTGATGCTTCGAGTACTGTTTGTGACTTCAATAAGCCCCATATAAGACAATTTTGTTTGTTTGTTAACATAAATGCCCAATTTAAAATGAGCCCGCCTTATCACTAAACATGATTTTGTTGAAAAATGCATTGTTTTCGTTTAATTTTCCAAATAGCTAATTCACAATAATTCGATGCAAACAATGGTGAAGATGAAGATCTTTATGTAAAATGTTGCGCAACATGCCTCCAATTGTTGCAAACGTCGCCAAGTTGATCTTTTAGACTCAGTCTCAGCATTTTGCTTTACAGTGGCTATGTTTGCATCATGAGCCTGGAATTTATCGGTTCAATTAGTAGCTGTTTCTGCAAAAGAAGTTTGATTTTACAAAGTGACACCATAAATTGTTCACCCTTTTAATAGTAAATTTTCACAATTAAAATTCTTTGCCCATGAGTGTAATGTTACACTCCCAAACTTTTCCCAAACTTTTATTAAATACAGTGTGCGACAAAACAAATGCACGAACTTGTGACACATAATGTATTTCATAATAACAATGCCAAACATATTATAATTTAAGATTGTTTTATTTTTACATAGTAGGTAAAATATAACCAATATTTGCTATACAAAAAAAAAAAACGAAAAGATCCAATCCCGCAGCCCGAAAAGCATCCCCAGACCAAAACATTCCCTCCTCCATGTTTCACCGTACCCCTAGTATACCGAGGATTAAGGCGTTGTCCTTTAGGTCTACGTACCAGCTTAAATCCGTCGGAACTTTTCAGGATGAATTTCGATTCATCAGAAAAGAGCACGGTATTCCATTGCATTGCCGTCCAGTTAATGTGCTCCTTTGCAAATTCAACTCTGGCTAATCTATTTTTTGCAGAAATAAAAGGTTTTTTTAAACACCCTCAACAGCTCGTTCTGTATTGACCTTATGGATACATTCAATTGAATTTGATTCGAGATAGATCTTGCTGATATGAAGGGATTCTTTTTTATTAATCTAAGTATTGCCTGGTTGTCACGCTTAGTAGCTTTCCTCGGCCGACCCCCTTTGTGTATAGTACTCAAAGAGCCTGTACAACGAAAACGGCTTATTATGCGCGAAATTACACTATGACTTCTTCCAAATTTTTTTGCAATACATGTTACTGATTCACCACCGTTTGAATCATTTATTATTTTTTCTTTAAAATGCCCAGAATACTTATTATTAGCCATTTTTCGTAAAAAGATTTAAAACTATAACCGATGGCTCGGAAAGATAATTAGCGTCTGCAAGCACTTGTAAAATTTCACCAATTATTCCCCTAATATTTAAAAGAGAATTCTTTATTATTTAACGGTACTTTCTGTTTGTAGTCTTTTTATAATTAAGAAAAAATGCAAAGTGTATAACTTTGTGCTTTTGTTTTGTCGCGTGTCAAAAAGCGACGTTGCAAAATTTAATAAAAAAAATTTCGTTATAATTGTTTTATCTTTTCCTTGCATTATGCATTCCTAAAAGGAGACATTCATTGTAGTAAATAAATAAAAAAAAACTTATTTACCAATTATATTTTAGGTGTTAGCATCGTATATGAGATCAAAGACAAGTTCGTGCATATGTTTTGTCGCACACTGTAAATGTCCTCAATTATGTGGTATTTAATTATTTGATAGACAGTTTACATACTAACCTTAAATTTGCCCACCCCTTATTTATTGTAGAATAGTTTTTAGTATTTTTAATTAAGTTTTAAATTTGGTTTAAGGCTTTGCTTCTTTTATTGTTATAGATAAATAAAACTAAAAAAAAATTTAATAAATATAACTGAAGAAGTTTCATTTTTCAGATTTGCTGATTTAAAATTAAAAACGTTTGAAATAAATCTTAAATTTATTTTAAGCAGGGTTTCGAACACCAAAAAATTCCATATTTACACTTAACGTGTTCATTTTGCCATAAGGTTGAGGTTCTCTGAGAGAGAAAGAGAGGCAGAGAGGAATAAATGGTCTTTGGTATAAAAATAAAAATCGAAATTTTCAGAAGAAAACAGTTTTAACGAGGTTTTAGCAGGTGTCCATTGTTAAGCCATAAATTGAGATTTCTCTAATTTCCTCTTTTTTTTATAATGTGCAATAGTCGAAAAGAAAAATTGGAAAAGTCGCTAGGAAAATTTTAAAATTCAGAAAAATCTAAAATTGTGATTTTTTATGCGATTTAAAATTTTTTTTTTTAATTTTTTATTTTTTAAGATTCCGATCAAACTTAACACGGATGTTCGCCAAGAAGATATACTTCTTTGGTTTGCCACCATTTTGGTAAACATTAGTATTGACAGTTCATATTTGGCAGACGTGGAGTAGACACATGGCAAATTTATTAAGAAAAAATATTCGCTAAATCAAAATCAATCATCGATTACTGTGACGGTGAAAAAGTTAGTTAAAAATTTTGGAAGAAACAACCTGCCAACAAAACGCACTATTAATTGTATAGTAAATGATTTCGAAGATGGTCTGTAGGTGGTAGACCCAAGCAGGGACCACAACATATTGCAAGATTGGCTGAAAACATTACAGCTGCTCCAGAAAATGTTTAAAACAATCCATCAAACTCAATTCGACGCCGTGCTCAGGAGGATTTGCTCAAGGATTTGCATTTGTTTCCATGTCAGATTCAGTTAACACAAAAGCTTCTTCCACAAAACCATTTACGACGCCGTACATATGCCAATAGGATGTTACAGCTCGCCCATGGCAACCTCGATTTTTATGAAAAGATCATAATGAGTGACGAGGTAAATTTTCATTTGAATGGACATGTGAATAAACAGAATAGTCGTTTGGGGGGAATTGGAAACCCTCAAATTATTCAACAGTCTCCTTTCCATCCATTAAAAGTGTCAGTCTGGTGCGCAATTTGGTCAGGAGGAATCATTGGACCTTACTTCTTTGAAAATGACAACGGCGTAACGGTAACTGTAAATAGGGAGCGATATCATGATATGATTGAAAACTTTTTAATGCCACAACTGCATGCGTTGGACTTGATAAACATGTGGTATCAACAAGACGGTGTCACATCGCATACAGCCAGAATTACAATGGAATTACTGCGAGATCTCTTGCCATAACAAGTAATTTCAGGAAATGGTGATTGGCCTCCACGGTCGCCTAATTTGACTACTACGGACTTCTTTTTGCAAGGGGCAATTGAAAAGCAAAATTTATGCAAACAAACCAGAAAGGCTTGAGTAGCTCAAGCAAAATATTCGTGATGAAATTAATGAAATACCGCATGAAATGTGTGAGAATGTAATGAAAAATGTGCTCAAAATGGCTCGCATTTGTGAGGCTAACGGAGGCGGACATTTATCTGATATTGTATTCCATACATAATTGCCGACATTAAATAAAACATTTATTAATATAAGATCTATTCTCTTATCATTTAATCAAAAATTATAAACAAAGTAGTATGCCTATCCGGCGGACTCCTTGTATAAGCCTAATAGACCACGCCCACTTTTTAAGCATACCTAATAAAAGAATTCATTTTTGTTTGTGAATTGATGACGTAGAAATCGATGGAAACGATAATGCCAAAACGTTCGAGTAACGGGAACAAATTCCCTAATTTCATTAGAGCACTTACCAGTGTAGTAACGATAAAACAGTGAAATACACCCTACATTGCGTCAATGCTTTAGAGAATCAATAGAGTTGGACACCCTACTGTCCCCAATAGGCTTCTTGACTGTTTCCTGTACGTGGTCGAGCAACTTCAAAATAGACGTTGGGGCGCAGGCCCATACTGAGAGTTGTATTCCATTTTTGGACGGATGTATTACGAAGATCGGATGGAGTAAAGTATCTCCTTTACCGTTTTAGAAAACCGAGGTACTTGAAAGCTTCTTTAGAAACTTGAAAAATGTGTTCAGTTCATCGAACATCACACTGAATTTTCATGCCAAAAACATCAAGAGCGTCCGACTCCTTAATACCTATAGCACCATTTCCGAACACAGATCTATGCATAAGCCTGCAACATTTCGTCTTGCAGGCATACAAATCGACCCTATTTACACGACGCCATTCCGAAATTGTCGCAAGATCGTGATTGAGCTTATCATTCATGTTCCGCCTTTTGCAACTCACCTCCAGCTGGTTCGGTCTATTACCAAATAAATACGAATGACAAATGGTGCTGTCATCTGCGAAAGAGTTATATAGGATTGAAAGTTGGACAAAGAAGGTCGTTTAGAAAAATAAGAAATAGAGTAGCAGAAAAAGAACGGAGTCTTGCAGTACCCCTAAATTAATCTTGAACTTGTCTGATAAAATTCCATATATAACAACCCGTATAATGCGATATATGAGAGCATGTCGTAATGATATAACCCGCGATAAGAAATTTTGCTTGTGCATGATGCTCTTTCCAGATTTTAATTAAAATTATTTGCTGAAACTTTAAGACTTTTCTAATTCAAAATAAATTAATTTCAGACTTATTTTTTATTTAATTAAACAATTCAAATTTATATATATATTTTTTAAATTTATTTGTGTTATTAATGTCAGTATTATTACATTTAATAAATAAATTGATTAATATTTTTGTTTTTCATTCAATTAATTGATTTTATTGTATGAAGTTAATTAATATTTATTTATTTATTAATTATTATTATTATTATTTTGTTCTTGTTGTTGGTTGCTTTAGTCAGAAGAATTTTGTTTAACAAAAGTCTATTTAAAGTTTATTTTTTTTTCAATAACTTTTTTATTTTTAGTTTGTTTTTTAGATTTTGTTTACTAATTTTTTTTTTTTGGTTGTTTTATTTGTGGGTTTTTTGTTTGTATTTTAACTTTTAATTATTGTATAAATAACACATGCAATAGTAAGTTAGTTCTTCTTTTTTTAAGTGAATGGTTTTCGTTTAAGTTTAATTTTGCAAAAAAATTTCGGTGATTTGGAGTAGAGCACGTTTATTTAATAAGTGTTTGTTTTTTTTTTTTTTTTTTAATAGAATTTGCTTTTAGTTTGGATAATTTTAATAAAAAACAATAATACAAGTAATAATAATAATAATGATAATAATATGAAACGGACAGAATTTAATTTAATGTTTAGGAAAATTTATTTTGTTTTTCTTAATTCAATAACTAAAATGATAAAACTTTTTTTTTTTATTAAATTTATTTACTTGAGGAATCGGTTTGTTTTTTTTTCTTATGTGGTTATAACCAAATCTTATTTAACTAAATTTAAGTTTTTTTAGAAAATCTAACATTTTATAATTAAGTCTAAAGAGTATATATATATATTTTTTTAAACATAATTATGTAAAATAACATAAATTATTTTTGTTTTAGTTATATAAATTGTAATACATACAATATAGTAGTTATAATTTAAATTATTCTGTTTATATATACATTAAGAGTAGTTATTTTAGTCTTTATATACAAAATAAACTAAATATCTAAATATTAATAAAATAATACTTTAAATAAAATAAACTTAAGATTTTTATAGCTAAAAAAAAAACTTGAAAATTGTTAACACAATTGAAAGTTTTATTATTAACTTAACTCAAGTTAAATCAGATTTATAAGGCAAGTTTTAAGTTTCTTGTAACCCCACGTTTACCCAAATGCTTTCTTAAAACTTGTTTTATATAGTGGAAATAGCAATATGATCTTTCTAGAAAAAGACGTAGAGATTCTTTAATTAATATTTGAATTATACAGAGCCGGACAAAAATATTCCCACAACAGCCAACTTTGTTTTGAATCTGCTATATGTTTTAATAAAGGGGATAGATAAAATAGTATGGTTTTCCAAAAAAAACTTATTTATTTATTTCTTTTCCTTTTTATATGTAGAAGAACAAGAAGAGGTTGCTAACTATGTTATTTAAAAAATAATAAATTAAATTTTAACTTACAAGTACTTTTTTAGGTGGACAAAAGTATTCACCCCTATTCTGACTTTCGATTCGAATCGAAAGTTTCTCCGTTCTCCAACTTTGGTATTCTGAGTTTCGATTCCGCTACGTTTCTTTCGATTGTAGGTATTCTGTATTACGATCGTAACTACGTTTTTCTACGCTTGTTTTTCAGCAACGGAATTTATTTCGATTGCTCTTTTTGAAAAGTTAAGTGTTTAATTAATAAAATGTAAGTATAAAATCTGTAAAAAGTTTTTTTAAACGATCTTTTTTTATTTATCTTTAATAAATATCTTTTTTTCTTTTTAACGATCTTTTTTATATATTTTTTTCTTTTCGATATTTCGCTTTCCTTATTTTAAAAAATAAAAAATTTTTTCCTGAAGAAGCTTTCCAAAGGAAAGCGAAATATCGAAAAGAAAAAAAATATATAAAAAAGATCGTTAAGATCTAACACATATTTAAACGCGTCTTTGTTTAAACGGAAGTTTTTTTTGAACCTGAAAATGTTAAATTGTTATTTTACTAAATATAATTTCTTACAACTGATCACTGATCTCGAATGGATTGCAGGTGTCCCTCAGTTTTCGTTTTACGAGCCTTACCTCTGTGTTCTGAATCACATTGCTCTCCTCTTCCAGCAATACAGCCACTGCTATGGATTCCATTTTTCCTTTAAATAAAAAATTAAAACTACCACCTCCGGCTTCACACAATTCCTACTACTCAATTATTTTCCAACCAAAAATGATTACCTTTATATTATTATTAGGTATTTCTATTTTATTTATTTATTTTAAATTTATATGTATTTTATTAATTCCCAAGCAAACTAATCGCACAAATTTTTTTATTTTACTTTTTTTATTCTTTTGTTTATTAAAATAGTAACAAACTTGGTCATTTCTTTGTTTCTCTTCCACATTCCGTAGTAAACAAATTGCTTTTGTAAACATTGTTGTCTTCTTCTTGTTCTTTCGATTCAGTTTTTGTTTGGAATACCAATTTTCGATCGTAGCGTAACTGAATGCGGAGAACGTAATCGAAAGTCAGAATAGGGGTGATTAACATCAGGGACAGAAAATAACTGTTATTTTTAAAATTTTACATCAAAAAAGCACACATAAAAAATGATCGTAAAAAATTTTAGATTTCATCATTATGATACATAGGTGATGGATGTACCTGTAAATTTTTGTATGACTTTTAAATTTGTGCTTTTTTCGATAAAAGTCAAAAAGCAACTTTTAATTTTGACTTTTATTTTTTAAGACAAAAATTAAAAGTTACTTTTAACTTTTATTATTTTACTCAAAAGATAAAAGTTATTTTTTAACTTTTAATATTTTAAGGCAAAAATAAAAGTCATGAAATAGATATTGCTAGTAATACGCAAGTTTTATTGCTTTCAATGCTATAAATGATAAAACATTCGTTATCACAATTTCAAGAAAAACGCTTAAATGTTGCAGTTGATTTACTAGAACATTGGGATAATAAAAAATTGACTCTACCATGGCTGCACAAACTAGCACTTATTGTACATTCTGCACCTGCAACCCAAGTTAGTGTAGAAAGGTCATTTTCAGCACTCAAATTGATTTTGGGGAATTTGAGATATAATTTATCTGAAGAAAACTTGCAATCAATTTTGATGCTAAAATTAAACAGCTTAACAAATACAATAATAATAATAATTTCTATAGACTTCTGTAATATACATCAATTATTATTACCTATAAATTGGAGACAATAAAATTTACGAATTACTATGCAATGTTTAATTCCTGACTTTTATTTTTGCCTTAAAATATTAAAAGTTAAAAAATAACTTTTAATTTTTGCCTTAAAAATAAAAGTTAAGAAATAACTTTTATTTCTGCCTTAAAAAATTAAACTTAAAAAATAACTCTTTTTTCTTGACTTTTTCGATAAAAGTCATAACAGTTACGGTCCCTGATTAACATAGTTGCATAGTTTGGCGTTTAATCTGCTAATGTAACAATTGTTTTTTTATAATGGCAATACTTTTTGCAATGGAATATGTAAAAGTGCCGTTACAAAATATGTAGGTAGGTTCTTTTTTAATAGCTTTGTTTTCTACAATGACCCGTACAGCAGAAGGAAACAACAGAAACTGAAAGAAAAAAATATTTTAGAGGGATAACAAATCCCAAAAATAAATCGGCCATATAGTAAAAAGAAGTCCATTTACTATAGCCAGCATAGTTAAGAGTTATAAAGGGTCTTCAAACTTCAAGAATATTTATCCTACTGGCCGGCCATGGCAGCTTACAGCAAGAGATGCAAATCTTAAGAAAAATAAAAATAAACCCTAAGCTAATATCAACTGAGTTGGCTGCATAAGTGATAAGATTTATATCCGTACCGAGCTGTGTAAACCATAACCAGATTATAGATCATGGTAACGTTATTCTCGTCCTAAAAGGCTTTCAGATACGTATATCCTTCCTTTACTCCTAGTTGCAACTTCAAAAGCCCGAAGCAGGCCGCACAGCTTTTACTCCTTGCTAAAGAGTTGGAGACTATTCAACTCCTGGTTCAGAACGCGTAAAGCTTAATATAATTTAAGAACACGACGGCATTCGTGTTCACTGGACCTGGACTATTCATTGTGTTCATTGTGAACGATCCGACCCACACAACTCAAACTAGGGCCTCGAAAGCACAGCCACCACGATACCCCCGAAGGGCCGACCTCAATAATCAGTTAGAGAACAGCTAAAAGGTTAAAAAGACAAATAGCTGAACTCTGGGGCTTTACTGATAACCGTGGAAATATAGTGAATTGTCCAGTTGGCTCCTGCTAGCCTTAAAGGGGACTTGGCTCTCTTTTACACATGTAATGACGGTGGATTTCCGTCAAAACATATAAATGTGCTGATGAATGATGAGTTAGCTGCAGAATATTTAGAAGAAACAGGAAAACAATTTCATTCAAAAACAGTACGTCGAACCTTACACCGTGCCGGTTAAAAAAATCAGCGATAAGTAAAGTGAATAAAATAAAACATTTACGGCTGTATGCATAAAAAACGCTTACTTGAGCTTTAAAGTGCACGTTAGTTAAAAAACACTTTAAGGCTAACAGACAGACGTTTGTTAAAAAATGGTATTCATAAACAGTACTTTAGCTAATGTATGCTTTAGTAAAATTACTATTTCGATTCTGGCAATGCCACTATTTTCATTTGTCACGTTGTAGTTAACGATGTATAAAAATGAATATTTTTTATCCGGGTAGTTAGATCAATAAAAAATGTTTTTATTGTTTTCAGCAAACCAACATATTTTTTTTTTGTTTTTTATCAATCTTTTTAATAAAAAGCAAAGAACCCAAAAAAGGTCAATTTGCAAGGCTTACGAAGAAATTCCAAAGAATTTGTTCATTTTAAAAAAATAATTATTCGAATAACGAGCTTTGTTTTGATTATATGTACATCAATAAAACTTTTGTTTAAAATAATTAATTATAATTATATTTTTGTAAAATATAAAATAATGATGTAAAAATGTTTTATATTGAATGGCGTGTTATATTTTAGTTTTTAATATTATTTGTATACTACAATTTGTTTTTAATAAACATTTTTAAAAATTTTTGGAATAACAAAGTATAATTGTCAATTGAGTCGTTTACATTGAAAGTGGCATAAGTCACAACTGAACAGTTTCTTTTTTTCATTTTTAATAAATTTGATATTAATAAGTTAAGAAGTATTGAGATTTGTTTGAGAGGAGTGTTGATAATTAACGGTATAACAAAAATGTTTATTTTAAAAGCGGCGTAAGTCGCTGTACTTAGGAAATTAATTACGGAGCTTAGTGTGAAAGAAATGGAAACATGTAATAAGTGTGTGTGAAGTATTGTTTTGATTATTGGACTTAATTTTATTAGTTCGAAAGAATAGTGCAGTTTACTGAACTATATTATAGTGATATCTAATATACTACACATAATTAGCATTATTTTTATTATTCTCAGGAAGTTGCTCCGTGTTGTATAAAATGTCTAAGAATGTCACAACTCAAAAGCATATTATTACACATTGTGACTTATGTAAAGGACAAAATAGTAATAGTAGTAATAGCCCCCTGTCGAAAAAATTCTTCACAGTACATGACATGGAGAAAAAAGATTTTATTTCAACACAATCTCAGTAGAAAAATCCGTTTCAGAAAGAAAACTAAATACAGACTAGTTGAAATGGCTAAAAATTAAAATGTTATATAAACTAATTTAAAATGAAAAAGCTGACAATAACAAAGTAACTTATGCCACTTTTAAAATAAACGGCTCAGTTTATTGTAAACACAATTTGTTTTGTTTTTGAACTTTCAATAAAAAAATTGAACTGTTAATTTATTGTAGGTTTAACGTAGGTTTGTTCTACTTTAAAGTTAACAAAGGTATGTTAAGGTAAAAACGTTTTTTGAATACAACTTTAGGAAATTGTGCCTAACAACGGCAGTTAAACCTACTTTAAGTTTTTATGCATACGGCTGTTAAACTTTGCGAAGCAGTATGAAAATAAAAATAAAAGCTTCTAAGAGGGCGTGCTGTTTTCTGACGAGAGTAAATTTAATATTTTTTAATCCGACGGAAGGACACGAGTTTGGAGCTAACCGAATACCGAATTAAAAAAAAGCAATATTATTTCTACTGTTAAATATGACGGTGGAGGGGTTATGATGTGGGGTTGTATGGCTGCAGCAGGCATCGAAAACCTAATTTTTATTGAGGGTACAATGAATAAGACCGTTTACTTAAAAAATTAAAAAGAAAATTTCCTGTAAAGCGCCGAAAAGCTTGACATAGAGGAAACTTTATATTTTCAATAGGACAATGATCCGAAACATACTGTGAATGATGTACATATGTGGATTGCTTACCATGTTCTTTATATCCTAGCTACTCCATCGCAATCTCCGGCCTTAAATTCTATTAAGCATTTTTGGAATTAATTAAGCAAATGGGTAGAAAAGCGCAACATAACCAACAAAACCCAACTTAATGAAATTCCGACGGAAGAATGGAATAATATTGATAGCGAAGTCACAAAAAAACTTGTGCATTCCATGTGAAAACGATTAAAAGAAGCCAAAAAAAAATAAGTGATATAATCTACAAAGTATTAAAACTTGAATTAAAATTAATTTTTTTTATATTAATTTCTCCTAATGTGGGAATACTTTTGTCTACCACAATTAGTGCCTTAGTATAAATACTTATGTTTTTTATTTGTTAAATTTAGTCATATTTTTATGTATTTAGATAACTAACAACTGAATAAATAATTTTGTAGAACACCAAACTATTATATCTTTTTATTTTAATAATAAAGAAGATTGAAAACAAAATTGATTTACTGTCTGAATATTTTTGTTCGCCTCTGTATAAATTTTTTTTGTTGCAAATAATAACCCATGAGAAAGAAATATGCAAAAGATTGCTAAAGCGATTAAACAAATCGTACATATAAATTGTAATAAAATTAAAAAAAAAAAGGAAAATAAAATGCCGCAAAAGATTAAATGCTAAAAGAGAAAAATAAATTAATATTTTTTGTTTTGTAGAGAATTTGAAACAGTTAACACACACAAAACAAAGTAGTTTTTGAGATTCTTTTTGTTTTGTTTTTTTTTTTCATTTAAAAAATATACACAAATGGCAACACAGTCTTAGAGACACATATAACGCTTCCGTTCACTCATACTTATATATGCAATTATAAACAGAATTCGATTTTTCCTTGTAAACTTTGCATATAAATAACAACAACAAAAACAAACACATAAAAAGTAAAATTTGTTGATAAAGAGTCCGCCATCTAACGTGTTTTTTTTTTAACTAGTGCTTATTTCGTGAATGATAAAACTTAGCTCATGTTTGATTTGACAGATAATTAGTTTTATCCTTCCGCACAACGAATATGGTTGTGTATACGCTTGAACAACGCTGGAAAATATTGCGACATTACTTTGAAAAGCATGGTAATGTTGCAGAATGTGTGCGAAAATTACGTACGGACTTTGGAAGCAGAGAAGCAACGTCAGTCCCGTATGTTCGTAATCTAGTAAAAAAAGTGAAAGAAACTGGCGTCCTCATCGATAGACCAAAGCGTGAAAAGCCAAAAACAGTGCGTACACCCGAGAATATTGCTGCTGTGGCAGAAAGTGCGCGTGAAGCGCCATCAACATCAATTCATCGTCGTTCTCAACAATTGAACATTTCAGAGACATCATTAAGACGAATTTTGCATAAAAATCTTGGTATGACGCCATACAACGTCCCATTGGTTTAGGAGTTGAAGCCAAGTGACCATCGAATGCGTTTTTGCTTCGCTAAGTGGGCCTGCGATCGACTTACAGAAGATGCTGATTTAAAAAAAAAATCATCTTTTCAGATGAAGTTCATTTTGATCTTGGCGGGTATGTAAACAAGCAAAATTGTCGCATTTGGGGCACAGAAAACCCGCACGCATACATTGACGCACCAAAACGAGTCACTGTTTGGTGCGGATTTTGGTCCATCTTTCTTCGAAAATGAGCAAGGAGTGGCCGTTACAATCAATGGCGATCGTTATCGGGCCATTTTGAACGAATTTTTGTTCACAAAAATTGAAGATGAGGATATTAGAAACATTTGGCTTCAACAGGACGGCGCTACGCGCCACACAGCCGAAGCTACACTCGATGTTTTGCGCCCTATTTTTGAAGATCGCATTATCAGTCGCAGAGCTGATGTCGTTTGGCCACTTCGGAGCTGCGATTCGACACCGCTAGACTATTATATGTGGGGTGCCGTCAAAGATAAGTGTTATGCCGACAAGCCAGAGACAATTGACTCTTTAAAGGACAATATTCGTGATGCCATTGGTGAAGCACAGACTGCACACAATCGATAATGTGCTTAAAAATTGTACCGATCGTGTAGGCTACTGCATGGCCAGCCGAGGCAGTCATTTGAATGAAATTATTTCCATTATTAACCGAAAGGATTTAACTTTTAAATAAAAAAAGAAATTAGAGAAAATATTTAATAGTTTTGTTTTTAGCATTTAAAACAAAAAAAAAGTTATTTGGCGGACCCTTTACATTTATACCATGCTTCCATGGCAATATGAATTACGCTCTCTATTCATGATTGAAAAACTGCCAAACAACATGTTGCGATACACAAAAAAATTGAGAGCGAAACATTTTAGTTAAATATGTTTCTCTACAGAAGTAAGTACAAACGCCGGAAGGGATAAAACCATAACTGGTTTCGATTCTCTCCGACTACATATTGAGGATTCTTGTAGTTACCTGAACAGTGAAATTGTTTTTGCTATAATTTTAAGGTCCACAACTATCCATGGCTTCGCCATTCGAGCCATACAACTACAGAAGGCCCGCGCACACCCAACTTGTGCAATTAGTGAATGAACTAATACACATGCCTTGCGTTGAAGGGTACATAAGCAATACGTTCGACCTTTTTCTATGAAGTTAGTGTTTGCGCACCTCTCGGGAATTCAGATCACACTGCACCATCTCCGCCTCCTTTTCATACTTAGAACTTAACGTTTCGAAATCAGCTGCTAAACATTTAAAATATATTTTTGAGAACCTAGATAATAATAAAAGACGGAGGTATCGAGAGATTGGCCTTGCATAAATTGCCAGGTGGCTGGCATTCTACCTACATGAGTAGATACAACCTTAACAATAGAACTACCTAAACGCAAACACTGGCTCACCAGTACGAATTGTATCACATCGAAACTGCTCGCTGTTTACACCGAACGAACAACAGCCAGAAAGGACAGAGAAAAATAACAGCATTTTTTACAAGAAGGCTTATTGGAACGAGTTCAACGAATTTTTTTGGCAATTCAATTGGAAATTAAGTTTCTTCGACAATTACGTCGACGCCATAGCGAAAAGGGTTGCTTGCAAACATTATTTTTTTTTTAGGAATGAAAACTTTTATGCCACCCAAAAACAAAAATTCGATTAAAACCAGATTAAAATCCTGGTTTATTCAGACGTGCAAAAATGCATTTAGCTCAAGAGAGGAAACATTCAGTATTTGGCGTAGAAACATAAACGCAGATACTGATTCGCTACGCAAAAGAGGCGAGATCTTCGTGTGCCAATACGAGGGCTGCTATTTATATTTCTGGCCTATTAACACTGACTGTTGCTAGGCACCAGCTGATGTCTCCAGTGCAACCTTCACATTGGTAAACATAACCTCAACCAAAACATTTTGTCATTTTATTGTTGTTAGTGTTAGTGATTACAGATTGAAAATGAGATATTAGGAGAAAATGGAATTAACTCGTGAACATTTTTGTGCAATAATTTTTCATAACTTTCGACGTGGCCTGACACGACGACAGTGCACAGATGAACTTAATTCCTTAAATGGTAATGAAGCACCTTCTTACAGCACCATTAAAAACTGGTATAACAAATTCAATCGTGGCCGACAATCACTCCAGGACGAATCCCGTGAAGGTCTTTCAACAACGGTTGTTGTGCCAGAAAACATCGCAGCTGTGCATGAGCTGATAAATCATGATCGTCATGTAACATATCGCGAGATTGAGGCATCTGTAGGGATTATTATGACAAGCATCAATAAGATCTTGCATGAACACTTGCATGTGAAAAAGGTTTGTTCACGTTGAATACCGCATAACCTGACAAACGCACAAAAGGATGTTCGTGTTGATTGGTGCAAGAAAATGTTGCAGAAATTCGCTCAAGGTGTATCAAAAGCAGTGTATAATATCTGCACAGGTGACGAATCATGGATATACTCATATGATCCTGAAACAAAACAGCAATCCACCGTATGGGTCTTTCAAGACGAGCGACAACCCACCAAAGTTGTTCGTGGAAGAAGCACATCAAAACAAATGGTTGCCTGTTTCTTCGGCATTACCGGTCATGTGGCGACTGTGCCATTAGAGCAACGTAAGACGGTTAATTCGGCATGGTACACCACTATTTGTTTGCCAGAAGTCTTTGAGAAACTTCGGGAAAAGTCAAAGAAAAGACGCTTCATTCTGCATTCATGTGAGTTGTCACCGATCGCCTGAAACAATGGAGTTTTTGACAGGTAAAAACATTGAATTGATGAGTCATCCGCCGTACAGCCCTGACTTGGCACCTAATGACTTCTTTTTGTTTCCGAACATCAAGAAAAAACTACGTGGACAACGGTTTCCTACACCTGCCTAAATCGGAGTGGAAAAAGTGCTTTGAAAATTGGTTCCAACGCATGCAAAAGTGTATAAATCTTCATGGAGAATATTTTGAAAAACAATAAAATAGATTTTGTCTTTAAGTGCTTGTGTTTTCATCCTTAGGCCACAAATATAAATAGCAGCCCTCGTATACTAAGTAGCGAGACAAATCTGTATGATGAGCGCCTTTGTGCCAAAGTTCTTTCCTCGGGGTAGCAGACAGAAAATATTTTGAATAATTTAACTTATTTTGTTATTACAACAAAAGCTTTTTTCCAGCCAACAATTTTACATTATTGACCTGTAGCTAGTATGAGTTTTGTCAACATTGTATGAAACTGTCATGCATTACATTTTATTACAAAATTTTTCCGATGTGAATAAAATTCAAGCTGATTGTACACCACTCATACGGGTGTACCATAAGTACATGGGTGGAGTAGATGGTTTTGATAAAAATGTTGACTCTTCGCGGGAAAAATTATGATTTTCTCTGTTTGCTTTCGGTTTAGATGCAGCTTCCCAAAATAGGTGGCCTATCAAAAGTGAAAAATAATTTGATTTAATGCGATTTTCGCAGAAATGTAAGAACACCATAAATCGAAAAATTAGGCAAGCCTGCAATCCGCAATTCTGTTTGTGGGGTTCCTATGGAGCTCAGAGTCCCTATCAAGGTTAAAAGTCAGGGATGCTTAGTTGCAGGGCGACTGCACTTAGCGAAGATATGGATACTGCCATTAACGCACTAGCAAAATGTGTGCTTAGTATAATTTTTTTTTCCTAATAGCAAAGTATAACATTTTTCAGCTCAATGATTTGGGATTCAGTTCTGAGAATTGGATGTGAAAACAGCCTACTGCATCGTTTGTTAGGCAAGTTGGCTTGCATTAACAATTATTTGGCGATATAATTTTTTTTTGCGCAAGGTGGAGTTTAATCACTTCTCCTATATTTAATACCGTTATATTTCGGTATACCTTACGGAATATGAAAATTAATGAAAAGCTTTCGAACCATTATAACCCCCTATGTGCATGGGACGCATTGGAACAAATCTATGAAGGTGTTTTAGGAAAGAATCCTGTACAGCAAGATGATATATAGACACGAGTGGACATTTTGAAAAAATCAATGCATCCATGACGTTAAAATTACATTTCATGCATTTCCATTTTTTAATACATTTGACGAAAAAGGGGAGAAGTTCCATGCCAATGCAAAAGCGATGCATAGGTAAAAAACATTAGATGCATTGCTTGCGGAAATTTATTGGTGGAGTTCTAAAATTATGCGGTTTGAAGATGAAAGCACCGAAGATGAAGACACATGAATTGGTAGACACACTGAAGAAAACATGCCCTTAAAAATATTTCTAACTCGGATGATGCAGATTCAGAACCTACGAAGAAAACAATTTCATCAGAACCACAAGCGTCAACTTTAACAAGGATGGGTTATTGACAATAATTGAAAATATTTTAAATTCTGTTTCCAAGCGCAGCAAGACAACAAATAACTCTAGTGGAAAAGAGATTTTTAAAAACGAAAACTTTTATCCCAAAAACTACCTTTTTTTTCTTATAAAAAAGAGAACCGACAAAATATCAAAAATTAAATAATATGATTAATTAAAAAAAAAAAAATAATAATAATAATAAATGCAGTCAAAGTCATTAATGTATGTCATACCAAAGTAGTCACTAAAGTATGTCATATTTAAAGCGGTACGTAATAAAATTTTTTAACATAAAATTAAAAGCGAATAACTTACGACGACAACGTTTTTGTGTGTTGCGTAAAACACTAGTAGAGGAAGTGGCAGAGGTAGCTAATGAAATGCCTTTGAGTGAATTAATTGCTGTTGAAGGTTTTTCCAATATTGATTGAGTTTGCATATGCTGATGATTTACATGCTGATGATCATGTTGCTGCTCATGATAATGATGATAATGGTTGCATTTAAAGTTGTTAAATGTAGATATTGTACGATTTTTTGATTGATATTTAATATTGCTATTGTTGTTATTGTTATTGGTGTTTATAAAATTAGAGCCGCATGGCGATGATGATGTAGAAGATGTTTCATAGACAGGATATTTATTATCATCATTAGAACATTGACGATGATGTTGGTAGAAATGTTTAAAGGGTGATAAAGAGTTTTTTATTATAGATGATGGATTTTGTTGTTGTTGTTCATAGTAGTGATTTAAATTTGTTATATAATAATGATCATTGGTGGCCACAACATCTATCTCAGCATAATTGTCGTCCTCTTCATCATCGTCTGTAAATTTTTTAGGGTCCTCTTTAAGAGTTATTGCTGATTTAGTGTGAAACAAATTTGTTTGAGATTTCTTTTTGTCTTCAAATAATTTAGCAAATCACATATTTTCATCAAATTTAGCGAAATTTGTATTGTCATCATCCCAGCCTCTATTATTGGCAATTGTTGCACCATTTTTAATACCACCAGCAGCTACGCTATTAGGATTTGTTTTATGAATTTCAGTTTTATCATTAATTGCATCTGTCGTCACTGTGGACGAATGTTGTGCGGTAGTGGGTGGACTATTAAAAAATTCGTCATCTTCGAAGGGATCTTCAACTTTTTTTGCAAATATATTAACAGATTCGGATTTTTTAATTAAATCCTGTTGGCGTTGCTGCAACTTATTATTTCGTATTTGTTGTTTAGTTGTCCTCTGTATGGACTCCTGCCACTGGACTTCGTCGTTTTGAAAGGCATCAAAAGTAGCTTTTGAAAAGTCATCTTCGAATGCATCATCAAATTGCGACACCTTTACATTATCATCAAAACGTAGTTTTGGAGTGCTGACTTGGTTAGAGCTTTGCTGTGATATACCACGATTTTCTAAATCGTATTGCTGCAAGGAGCCAGTTGCTGGATGTTGCAGATTTTTCTCCCTATCTTGGACGCCAGAAAAATCATTAGAAAATCGAAATGAGGACTTTGCAACCAATGTATTTGGTGCACTCACATTGGCCGCCGGTGTTGAATTGCAACTTGAAGCTGTACCAGCAGGAGCTGGTGGTGGTGAGGATTGATTAAAGTCAGATTCAAAACCCACATCAAATGTAAATTTGGTATTGGCGTTTGGAGTGGCTGTGGGTAAAGCGCTGCTTGTATTTGATCTGGGTGTGGGTGTCTGTTCATATTCTCCATCATCTCCATCATCATTAAAACCGTAGTCTTGAGAATGTTTTGGTTCAGTAGATGCAGGTAAAGGTCTCCTTATGTAACCAGCTTTGCCTGTTTTTCGATAGGCCATTGAGCTCATGAGATTTTCTGAAGATGGTACTTCTTTTCTTCTCCTAACGTGGGCATCCATCAAACGGTTGTGCATTTCATGACGACGAATTTCAAGGCGTGCAAACTTGTCTTCATCTGCTGGCGATATTTCATCATGCTCAATGCCATGATTTTCATCCTCTTCTTCTTCGTCCACATAGTCTTCAGCATCGTCGTCAAGGTCTTCACAGGAAATATAATCATAATTCCCACTCCGGCCATACCGACCACCACTACTACTAGGAATGGCTGGCAAATCCTTATTGCGAACAGTTCTTTTTTTGCGATACCTGGCGCAGAAGTAAATAAAATAGGTTTTTGATTTGAAATTTGTAAGGGAATTAAAAACTTACCTGCGTTCTTTTTCTTCATCTGATCCAGATGGTGTTTGACCCTTAACAACAACTCTTCGTCGTTCAGTCTCTGTTGCACTGGAAGGACGTTTCCAGGATGAGGATGAAATTTTTTGTCCAGGTAAAGGAGGTTCTAATAACAAAAATATTTTAATTAGGCTCACAAATTAAATAAATTTTAATCTTCTTACCCTCACCGTCCCAAGGACTAGAACCACTACTTTTACGTATGCGACTTTGAGAACCCAACATATTGCCTCCCGTTCCAATACCTCCGCTATTAATGCCTTGAGTACTCAATTGGCTGGGTCTTTGCAAGCTTCTAGTGTCGTAACGTGATCTTTGCTCACGATAATGGTATTCCTTTTCAGAATCCTGATCATAATCAATATCACCTGTAACACGTAGAGATTTTAAGGACTTGCGTAATGAACGAGTTTTATCACTCGTCATAGCACTACGTTCACGACTATGGTATTCATCACGACTATCACAGCTGCCATAGGGATCAGAGGGTATTCCACCACTGTCATAGCTGCGTCTTCGTCGTCGTTGTGCTACATTTGGACCTTCATATGATTCGAGGCTTTCACGGTCGAATGATTTGCGATCACGTTCGTACAAATAGTCAGAAGCACGCTGACGATGTCCTGGCATTGTAGGTGAACAACATTCGGCCTTCATTTCTTCGTACATGGAGGTTAGATGTGCGGGTATTTTCCCCGAAACTGTCAACATTTCATCGAAATCATCAAGGTTGTAAATCCGTTCGGCAGAACGAGGATTAGAATCCGTCCGATAATATTTGCTACGTTTATCATAAACACTTCCTCCAGCCGAACGTCTTTCGTAACTAGAAGATGATGGTATAGACGGACCCACCCCTCTTTTGTCATAAATAGGCGGTCCATACGTAGTCCTCTCGTAAGCCGATCTATCAAATGTACGACCTCTGGCCTGTTCGATTTCTTGGGAGGACCAAGTGTGGTGAGGATGTTGAGTACCATAATGATGATACCAACCAGGAGATTCTAGAAAAATAAAATATTTCTTTAAAACCCATTTCTTACTTCTTTCTGGTAAAAGTTTACCCATTTCGAAATTATCTCGGCTTCTGCTCAAACCATGCTTATATTTACACTGTTCCCTGTCTCTGCGACTGGTGGCATAATCTTGCTCATAACTAAAATATTTAAAACAAGAAATTTTATTTATCACTAGAATCCACTGCAAACAATTCACTTACTCATATTCATCATCGCAGGAATTCATTCGTCTTGCATGACGACGGTAGTAACCATGGCGATCAGTTTGACTACCGGTTAATTGCCCCGCTAAACGTTTATTTTGAGTATATTCAAGGACATGAGATGGAGGTGCACTACCTTGATCCTCATCCCAACTAAGATCACGTGACGAAGAAGATGTATTTTGTCGCTCTTTCTTATGATAACGACGTTGTCCAGAAGTGCTACTACCTAAAGGACCCATTTGATGACCAAGAGATAAACTACTACCACCCATGGTGTGTTTTTGCCAAGCTTCTTCTCTAGGATCTGAAGAGCAAGGTGACTCTATGGCACTGTCATTTTGTGAACAATTCGATACGGAACCAGGAGGTGGTGGCAAATTAAGGAAGTTATTGTTTTTCGTTACCATCTTAGCCGAAGGTCTAGCTCTTTTATCAGAGGCTATTACTGGCTGATGTTGGGGAGTATCAAAAGTGGCCCATGATTCATTTGAGGTCTTTGAAACTACATCGCTTTGTATTTGTTTCGTTGCAGCATCGATTATTTGTGAAACCACTGTAAGCTGCGAGGGCAGTGGCGATATTTGAGGAGATTTATTATTGGGAGATTTATTTTGCTGGCTAGTAAGAGAAGGTCCCGGCGACCTTTGAAGAGATATAGGCGATGTGCTGACATCATTAAAATGCGGCGGTGACATGGTAGTGGTAGCTGTATGATAATTCTGCTGATGAGGCAGTATAGCTGGCGAATTCCGTTCTCTTGACTCTAGTGATAAATTAGAAATGGCTCTTTGCATTAAATCATCAATTTCCAAGTCATCTTTGGAGCCTGATAAACCCGATGAAGCCACACTGACTATCGACAAATATTTGCTATCATTACTATTGGGCATTTGACTTTCTGTGATACTTATTTGAGGATTTTCATCGAACTTTTCAGTTTTTTGTTCAATTTCTTCCAGTTGTTGATTGGAACTAGCCAATTGTTCGTATTTTGTGGTAGGAATGGTGTCTTTATCCTGTTCTTTTTCATTACTATCGGCACTACTTAAAACGCCGATGTCTTCACGTCCAGTATTTCGACGCTCTTCATCCTCATCGTCTTCATCTTCTTCCACGGTAATTGCCGAAGAGGAAGGTTCCATTAGAAAGCCTCGACTATCTACCAGTCCCAGTCTTTGTTGTTGAGTGGCTGTATCCAATGATGTGGCTTGATCCATTAATTGTCGTAAATCTTGATCTTCTTCGTCATCGTTAAACCCACTAAAACCTGGAAAGGGTGATTTGTTATCGGCTTGGCTACTCGTTTCCGTATCATTAGTTATAGAAGCCAGTTTTGGAGGTGGTTTTTCAAATAGATTTTCCACCAATATTAAGTCACGCAAAGCAGCATAACGATCTTTAGCCTGAGCTAGGACCTGTGTTATTTTAGTATCTATTTTGGGAGGTTGTGGTCCAGACAGTTCTCCCATATCACTACTCAAAAGATCTTGCTGTTGACTTGCATTCATGTCCATGCCAGCTAAGGGGGAAGATTCAAATTGTTTTTCATCTATAGAAGCAGAAATTTCGGTTTCCATAACATCTCCAATAAGATCAATACTTTCCTGCTGCTGTTGCAATTCTTGGTCAATAATTTCACGAAAAACAGCATAACGATCCGCTGGTGGTACGATGTGATTTATGGCCTGCGTGGGTAGCTCAACATTTACAGAATCAAACTTTGCAAAATTAGCTTCAAATGTATTGTCATTAACGCTTGATGAAGGTTGATTGAAATCTTCTCCAAATGTATCATCGAATTTTGCTACAAATGTTGCTTCCTGGTCAAAATTAACCTTAAATACAGGCGTTATATTTTGTTCGCATTGCTCCTGAGAGCTTTCTATTTTGTGTTCTTTAGACGGTTTACTTTGTTCTAAGAATTCCGAAAGATACAGTGTCAGCTCAACTAGTGTCATGGTAGAGAGTTTGGTTGTAGGCACATTTAATTTAACAGCCAATTCATCAATACCTAAAGTAAGCAGTTGTGTGAGGGTTATATCAGAAACGATGGCGGTCGGCCCGGCAGCATTATGCTCCACAATGTTTTGTAGTTTATTTTGCTGCTGCTGTTGTTGCTGCTGTTGAATTTGTTGTAATATTTCACTTTTGTTTTCATAAATATCATGAATTTTACTTTGCTGGTTAAAAGATTGCTGACGTTGGTTTCTAGTGCGGGAGGATGTTTGCATAGGGGGCGGCAATAGGGGAGGCACATCTGATATTGTGGTATTTGTTCCCGATCCAGAGGATGTATGGACAGATATGGGTGATAAATAATCATCTTCGGTATGGCCTGGTTTGCGCGGCCTTCCTGGTCCAGGATAAGAGCCATCGGTACGTCCCACTCGACGAGAAGGCAATGGTATTGGAGGCACATCTGTGGTTGCGGGTCGCCCGGTTAAACTTTTCGAAACCATAACTGAATTAAGGCTGTCGTAGCGATTGCCAGCCAGTGTTTGATTTACTGTGGAGCTTAAGTTGTGACTGGGACCTGTTCGTGAGCGTATAACAAATTCGTTAAATTGCTTTTTAGGTGGTAAAGGAGGTGGTTCAACACATATACCATAGTCTGGACGTGGTGGTGGTTCTGGAGCGGTTTCTGTTTCACTCAACGAATCAGACTCCTGCAGTCGTCTCATATTTATAGAATTCGAATCACGTTTCGAAAATCTTGACGATTGCCCGAAAAGATGGGGCATCTTTTTGTTCGATATGCTGGAAATTACTTCTACTGTTTGTTGTTTCAGCATAGAAGCTGGTGGTAGTGCAGTAACTGATGGAGGTGCAACACTAGACCCAATTGAGGAGGGTACAGGACGTGATCTGACTGTACTTACAGGTTGAGTTAAATCACTTTCTGGTGGTAAATTCACTTGTAAATGACCTGCCAACAGATCCTGGGAATTTTGACCACCACTAGCCGCAAGCTGGTCTGGGGCTGAGGGTGATGCAGGTCCGGGACCTTTTTTTATTTTGTCCATCTCATTTAAGTCGTTATTGAATTCGAATTCAAAGGGATCCAATTTTGAAAATAAATCACCACCTTCTTCGAAAGGATCACTTTTCTTCCGAGTTGGTGAAAAGGGATCAGTATCACGCGGCAACATAACGGCGTTGGTAGCAACGGTAGCGGCAACTGGTTCTAGAGGAGGATGATAGCGAGAAAAACGTAATGCATTAGTTTGATTTATGTCAGTTGACTGAATTGTTACTATTGTTGCTGTTGTTGATGATGTTGTTGTAGCTGTTGTTGTTATGGTGGGGGTGGTGGTGGTGGTTGTG
Organism: Trichopoda pennipes; assembly: GCA_030448955.1. Taxonomy (NCBI): domain Eukaryota; kingdom Metazoa; phylum Arthropoda; class Insecta; order Diptera; family Tachinidae; genus Trichopoda; species Trichopoda pennipes. Next base: position 2,992,579 of record JASKUP010000021.1, on the reverse strand, counting down.
GTAGTGATGCTAGAGAAATATGATGAAGAAGTTGCAGTAGTCTTTGCTATAGATGAAGATGATGACACATTATAGTTCGAAGGAAGAATAGCTGCATTTTGAAATGCCGCTAAGATGCGATCTTCACCACCGCCTCCACCTCCACCTTTATCAGAACTATCAACATTTATTCTTATGTTCTGATTCATAGTCATGCTCATGGGCAAGGATATGGGCATGGGCATGGACATGGGCACTGATATTGATGTTGATGCTAATGTGGTCGATTGATGGGTTGTTAGTAATACAGAACTACTAGTGTTTTTGTTGATGTTGTTATTAATGACATTATTACTATTATTACTGTTATATTTATTATTTGTTGATGCATTAGTTTTTGTACATGTTACAATTATGGAGGTGGGACACGTGCATATTAAAGAAGTGGATGTACGAGTTAAAGCAGTATTAACAACAGAAGTGATAGAAGCACAAGAAGAATAAGAAGAAGAAGCAGTGGCATTGATAGTGGCAGATGTGCTTTTTTTATTAAAATTACAAACATCAACATTTAAATTATTTGTGCTACAAATTGTGTTGGTGCAAATGGTGTTGATAGCAGTAGTAGCAGCATTTGCTAAAGAGGCATGATTATTATAGAGAGTTACTGCATTTTTATTAAGATGGTTATTAATTTTGTTAGCAGTAGCAGTAGTCGAAATAAGATTTTTATTAATATTGTTAATAGAGGGAGTTGTATTAGTAGTAGTAGTAGTTGTGGTAGTAGAAGTAGTGATAGTACCTGTTGTTGCATTGTTAATAATTATATTTGCTGTTGTTGTTGTTGTTATTGTTGCAGTTGATGGTATTGTTGTTAGTAAAGTATTTAAAATGGTAGTAGTGTTGGCACTTGTTATATTAAATGGTTGCTGATGATATTGCTGTTGTTGTAAATATTGCTGATGACATTGATTTGATTTCTGTTCTAAATCCCCTAAATTTATTATGTCCTCTGTCAAAGATGTTGATATTAGTTTTTGACTTTCATCCATTAATTTATTTGCTGTCGTCATCGTCGTCATAGCAGTCGATGTAGCCGTAACCATCGCTGCTGTTGCAGTTGTTGTTGTTGCTGTTGTTGTTGTTATTGTTGTTAAAACGTTAGTTATGGTTAAATCTTTAAGTACTTTTTTCGGTGGATTTTTAAGCTCTTGGAAAAAGTATTTCTTGTCTACATATGGTCTAGTACGACCAGTACCTAAAGGATCCAAATCTGTAAAAGCATCTGATCAATTTGGACAAAAGGACAAAACACAATCATCAATAAAGCTATTTTTGTTTTTGTTTCTAGTTTTTATTTTTCTTTTATTCTGAAACAGCGATTTTTCTATTTTTTTTTTTAATTAACAAGAATGGAAAACATAAAACTCTTGGCTTGCAAAGAAGATTTTGGTGGCTTTGATTTGAATGTTGCTGGTTTTGCGGCTTGTGATTAATGTGTATGTGCAAGATTTTAAAAACAAATATTGTACTTGGAAAAATAAATTAACAAAAGAAACCATATAAAGAAAGAAAAAAAAACTTAAAAGATTCCAAGGAACTCTACCAAGGAGGAGGATTGATTTTTAAAAATTCAAAGCGTTTTTGTTGTTGCATGTTTAATTAATTTTTCTTTAATAAATAACGGGTGGGCAAAATTGAGGTTAGAAAATAAACTGTCTGTCAAATTATAAAATGTCAAGAATTAAGCTGTCATCTTTTGCCATCTATTTAGTAAAAAGTTGGAAAATTTTAAGCGTAGAACATTACTCTCTTGAGCAAAGAACTTTAATAGTGAAAATTTCACTTCGAGCAGTTTTTTCTCATAATCACACTGCTTCTGAGAGCGTAATTTAATCGCTAAGTTCGCAGCTCATGGTATTGTCGCGTACAAAAGACCCAGCTACCTGCTGAACCTAACCTATCCCACTTTAGTTTTGTAAAATAAACATGTAACTTCTAATACTTGGACATCTCGGACATAAATGGTTTGAAGATATTATAGTTTTCATTCACTAATACAATAAGTGAATAGTCTCTCGCAATTGCCTGCTTGTGTAATAAGTCCATGGAATATTTAATTTGTTTTATTAACAATTTCTTAAAATATAAATAGAAAAAAAAAGAAGTAAAAAAAACTTTTTTGTTGTGTTTAATTTTTAAAAGTAGAAAGCTTTCACGAAAGTATAACAGTTTGGAGTTCGTTACATCAAATATTAGAGGTTAGGATTTGGTCGGTTCGCTTTAACGCTAACTCTTAAAAAACTTTATTGTGCAGGGTCTATAGTAAATGCGAAAACATCTTGTCATGTTTGCGCCCAGTTTGTGATAAGAGCATAATATACAAAAGCAGACGTAAGTAATATGGTGGTTAGATTACTAGCCACTGTGACTATATTACATTCTTTGTTTGTTTTCCACATAATTTTGTGTTATGTAAATATGTAGAATGCCGCGCATACTCAATGAACAAGATATCGCAGATATTTTGTTTGAAGATATACCTTCTGATGACGAAAGTGTGTGTAGTTTCGCATCAGATGAAGAAAGAAATGACGACGAAGAAACCAATCTGAGGGTACTCGGTGATATCCCTTCAGGACTGCAACCAGAACTTGACGATTATTTTGAGTCAGATGATGATATACCTTTATCAAATTTCTGTACAACTTCTAGTCAGTTGCCTACCACGAGCTTCGCAGTTAGGCTGCCAAAGTGGAAGGAGCACATTTTACACCCACTACACCTGAAGAAATTGAAGTATTTCTTGTTTTGAATTTAGTGATGGGTATAGAAAAATCGCCAAGCTATAAAGATTACTGGTCTTCTTCCCCTGCCCCTTATGCCACTCATTTGAAATTTGACATCTAAATATCATAAAGTATTTTTTGATAACTATTTCAATAGCTATCCTTTGCAAGTGGAGTTGTATAATGATAATATATTGGCCTGTGGCACTGTCAAGTCAAATCGTAAATTTCAAACGTTTAAAATGAGGAGAGCATGATAAAAGATCAGTTTTTATTCTCACCAGCAACATAGATCCAACTTAGGTAGGTGTTGTTACTCGCAGAGAAAAATAAATTGTCCTGAACCTGTCATACAATATAACAGACGTATGAACTATGTTGACAAATTTGATCAACTGAAAAGCAATTATGTCATTGATCGAAAATCTCGCAAATGATGGCATCGAATCTTGTTCCATTTTCTGAACTGCGCCGTCATAAACTCTTATATAACATATACAGAGCTCCAGAAAACATACCACCCAGAACTTGATCAGCTCAGTGTCGAAGAAGTGTTTATCACGGGATCCTAGCACCAGTTCAGGCGAAAAATTCAAATCAGGTACTAAGCGCTCAATTTCGGACCCTCTTCCCCACTTCCAGTACAAATAAAGAAACACAAACCATCAGTACCAAGAGAATTGCGTCTAGAAAGCAGTATGCATCAGCCAGCGCGATTTACATCGCGATGATGTGCAAAATGCAGCACCAAAAGGAATCCGGTGCGTACTATATGGCAATGCAAAACCTGCAAAGTTCCTCTTTGCATACGCACAAATAAGACATGTTTCTCCGATTTTCATCAGAATTAATTTTTTATTATAAAATGTGGCTGCAGATACTACACTTTACTTGAAGTTTTTTTTTGTTGCAAACCGTCACAGTGGTTAATTAACTAACCACCTAATTCCACAAAAGCCTAGAGGCCAAATAATTTTTTTTTTATAATAAATAAACCCTAATCAAACCAAAAATGCAGTAGTTTTGTTATTAAAATGATATATGCAAGACTGTGGCTGAAAGAGTTAACACCGTTGACTTTTTTTTTGTGGGGAATATTTAAAAGAAAAACTGTAGCTCCATAAGCCAAGAACCCTTTAATAGCTATAAAAAGCTGATAATTCAGCACACTTACGACATTAAGCTTAAATTATGTCTCAGAATCGTATAAAACTATGGGATAGAGCATTTGAATTATGTATTGTTTTACGCATAGTTGTCATAGATCATAATTAAAAAATATTTTTACGAAGATACTTGATTTAAGTTATAAAAAAATAATTATCATTAAAAAAAAGTAAAGTGGAATGACCTATTGTGTCTAAGAAATCTTATGAACATAAAATAATAAAAACATGCTACATTCAAATTCCATGAACTAAGATTAACTATCAGAAAAAAAAGAAGACACCCAACCAAAGAAACACCTACGCTAAATAATAATGCCTACGGCATGTGTGGTAAATTCTAGATATGCTCAAAACTACAACTGTGTTAAATAATAAAAATTATAATTTCATATGCCAACATTTTCAGAAAATATATTTTAATAAATGGAAAAAGAAAAAGAGAAAAAACAAATCGCTAAAATGTATTTAAATAAAAAAGAAACCCAAAAAAGTCTTATAGCTTTTGATTGACGGATTTGTTAAGTTGGTTAGTTGATTAGTTGGTTATTTTAACTGGTTGGTAAGTGAGTTAGTGTGAATACATATAAAAACAACACTCAACATAAGTTACTCAATCCAATACCTTATAATAAATTTATAGAGAGTGGACTAATTTGAAGTCAGGAAGTAAATTATCTGTTAAATGATTAAATGTCTAGAGTTAAAGCTGTTCTCTTTTGACATTTATTTAGTAAAAACTTGGGAAATTCTAGACATGGAGCGTTACACTTTTGAGCAAAGAACTTTATTTGTGAAAATATAACGTTAAAGCGGTGAATATTTTACTGTAACATACTTCCTCTTAACCAGGCTCCTCTGAGACCACTGTGCACAATTTTATCACTAAATTCGAGTGGCTCACTGTATTAGTTCTGGCAATAGACCATAGTGGCCGTAGTGCTGCAAACATAGTCCCTTTATATAGCAAAGCGTTGAAAATGAGACCGTAGTAGCCGTAGTGCTGCAAACATAGTCCCTATATATAGCAAAGCGTTGAAAATGAGCCTGGAACATCAACGTTCGCAACAATTGGACATCACTACAGGCACTTTGCTTAACATTTGGCATAAATCAGGCTTACAAAGTTCATCTCGTTCAAGAACTAAAGCCAACCGACCCAACCATTGTTTGCGTCAAACGTTTGTGAATTAATTGGCTGCTTGGAAACGAAAACAACGGCTTTTTTAACAAAATCATCTTTCAATTGGGCGGCTACTCACAAAATCCATAAACAGTCCTCGAAGAAAGGTTTGTAATCAGGCGGCATCATTGTCTCGCTTATTTTTTTTTAAATCAGCAAGGAAACGCCTTGGGCATATTTTCTCCAAACTACTAAACGATGATAACCAATTACTTGTGGCCACAATTGGCGAATGCTGATGTCAGTGACCTTAGGTTTCAGCAAGACGGCGCCACACAGCCATCAAAAAAATTTAGTTATTGCATGATAAATTTCCCAGTCGCTTTATTTCTCGATTTGGCGATATCAGTTGTCCGTCTTGTTCTTGTGATTATTTTCTCTGGACCAGGTTTATATGAACAAAACACAAATAACTGACACTCTAAAAGATGAAATTCGGCCTTGCATTGATGAGATAAGCGAAGTTTTGTTGTAAAATGTGCTTCAAAATTTTGTGCTAAAGATGGACATTTGCCGATCATCATATTTCATTATTAATTCCCATATGTTTACCTTACATTGTTATCAACACAAACTAACAGTTATCAATGGAAATGAAGTTGTTTAAAACAAGTGTATTTAAAGCCAATTTACTTCCTAACCTCAAATTTCAACCAATATGTCAAAAAAAAAAAACAAAACAGAACAAAACAACAAATTACCAAACTTACCCGATTTAATATCCAATTTCGAATTTTGCGTACTTTCGGCAGCAACCGTTTGAAATAATTCAGAAAGACTAGTACTATTAGCTAAATTATTTGGGTTAGTATCGCCACTATCAGTAGCATTGTTATTGCTAACAGATGCTACTTCGGTGATGTCGTTTGTCATATTGGTAGCGGAACATGAAACGGTTTCGTAAATATGATTTGGTGGACTATCAGATAATTCTCTAGCTGCTAATGGGGCACGTGTAGGCAGAGGAACAGAACTAGCTAATGGTGGTATACCCATTATACTGGGCACTATTGTTTTTGATGTATCAAACACATCGCTATGAGCATCCAATTCACGTAACCAATGATCATCATCATCGTCTAGGGAGTGTAGGTTTCCCGTTGCAGCATTCAAACCTGCAGAAACTGGTGTAAGACGTGTTTGATTAGCTGTAGATGTGGGAACATTGTTAATGTTGATATCGTTAGATTTAGCTGTAGTTTTACTACGTAAACGTCCCGGTTCAGGTGGCGGTAAGGTCTGCAAGAAAAATATTTGCTTTTAAAAAAATTATTGCTTTTAATTAATAAAATATACCGGAAAGCTGGTAAAACTGTCACCAAAAGGATCATTAGTACCACCACTACTGCCTCCACCCAAAGTGCTAGAAGTTTTTGTTACATTTGAGGTCAAAAAGGAGGGTTGTTGACAATGTGTATCATTGGGTGTGATACGTTCCATTTGTGTTATGCCTCTTTGTAAAGAACTTAGCTCCTGTTCTAAATCAACTAAATCAGCTACAGATTCGGGAGAGATCTAAATATTAAAAAACAAAAATTAATTAAAATAAATTTTTTTTTGCTTGTTTGTTCTGTTTTTTTTTTACCTCTTTTGAAACTACCTTAGAATCTAAGTTTACACCCAAACGACTATTGTTTGGTGTATTTGTTGAACTAGTGACCAGTGTGTTCAACATACTTAGTGTAGCAGCTGATGTTGATGATCCTCCCAAGGCTGAAAGATCACTTTGACCACCGCCTCCTGCAGCCGCAGTTTTTAACGATGACAACGATGATAGCTGATGTTGTTGCTGTTGCTGTTGATCATGATGATGTAAAGATTTCGATTGTATTTGCTGTCGTGCCAATTCAATTTCCTTTTTCTTTAATTCAAATACAACCTGAAAAAGATCACGCATTGCCAATACCACTTGTGAGGCTGCCTTATCAGTTTTAATGCCAAAAAAACGATGACCGCTATCCGGTGAACCGAATATATAACCAAATGCACGTGAATCAGTCATATCTTGTGCTATAAACGATATCTTATGTACAGGATGATGATATAAAGAATCACCAGTTTTTTCATCTCTCAATCGTAAACCATCAATTGTAACATGAATTGTAATGCGCTGTTTATGTTCGCCGGCAGCACGTATGGCCATTTTTAGATCTTGTAAGGCCTCTTGACACATACGATCGCCACGTGCCTCGCCAACCTCCAATATGCCAATAAGTTTGGCTTTGAATTGCACGCCATCGCCAAAAAAACGCCCCGGATCATTGCGATCTTCAAAGAAAAGAAAAATTAAATAATTTAAATATGTAAAAGTTTTTTATACCTTTTTGAGTTGATAAAATATTTATTTATAACAAAGTAAGCTACGAATAGTTTATAAAACTTTATTATAAAATTATTAGCGAATTTTAACTTAATAACAACTTTCTAAAATGACTTATGAAAATTTATTTGTCAAAAATATATTGTTTAAACATTTTTTTTTTAATTTTTGATAAATTAATGATAAATAATTAAAAATAATGCTTTTGATTTTATAAAACAATTCCGTTAATACATTAAAGTAAAGATTATTGTTTATGTGTGGTGTTTTAAAAGCGGGCAACATATCGTACGTTATGCATTACAAGCTTCATGTGTGATTATTTGTCGATTTTTTTTAACTTAAAATTGCATGAAACATTAGCTACTATAGAATGTGAAGATTAAACAGAGTCCACAAAACGTTAAATTTATGTCGATCCATTTTTTGGGCGGACAGGCAACAGTCTAACGATGAGCACGAGGGGGGCCTTAAGTGCTTGGTTATTTCACTCGGAATGGACCTTTAGATGAGAAGACATTGAATAATGAACATGGGATATAGGGATTCTTATAAAAAAGGAATAAAAAAAGTCTAAATCCAAAAAAGAGGAAGTTCGTAAATGTCGTGAATCTTCGCACAAGAATGTATGTAAAGAAATGGTGGTGGCCAATTTTTGTGTACTTTTAGTTGAATCGACTGTAAATGGTTATTAGCTAGGGTTGCAATAACAAATTACGGAATCCTTGTTTGCATTTGAAAGATATGTAACTTCGAGTCAAGACATAAAATACCACATCAAAGACAAAAGCCAGTCAAGCCCTTATCCACTACAGAGTATGCGTGATAAGATTTACATCTGTACCTAGCTGTGTAAACCATAATCAGGTGATGGATCATAACACTGTAGATGAAATGTAGCGTCATCCTCGCCCTAGAAGGCCGTCAGATATGTATATCCTCCGGTCACTCCTAGTTGCAACATCAAAAGCCCGGAGCAGGCCGCAGCCTTCACTCCTGGAGACTATCCAACGCCTAGTCCAGAACGCATGAAGCTTAATAAAATTTAAGAACACAACGGCAATCATGCTCACTGGATTTGGACCATTCATTGAGTTCATTGTAAATGATCCGACCCACACCACTTAAACGAGGGCCTCGAAACCACAAACACCACAATACTCGCGAAGGGCCAACCTCAATAATCAGTCAGAGAATATCTAAAAGGCTAAAAAGACAAATAGCTGAACTCTGGGGCTTTACTGATGCCCGTGGAAATATTGTGGATTGTCCAGTTGGCTCCTGCTAGCCTTGAAGGGGACTGGGCTTACTTTTACCCCCAAAGACACATGTAATGACGATGGGATTCCGTCAAAACATATCACTATAGAGTATGATGATGTTCATATAAACACAGAACATCGCTGTGCTAATAAATGTGATTGATAATAGAATTTTAAATGCATTAAATGTAATGTTGACCTTCATCCTAAATATTTTATATGGTATCCCATGGAATGGGTTCTGTAACATAAAATAAATCATTAATATACATATTTAAGTCATATGTCAACATATTTTTAACACAAAAATTGTTGTCCGATATTTTTACTTATTCGTTATATATTGTAAAAATCATAAAAATTCTGCTAATAAAATTTCGAGGCATTTTCTGTCCTTCCATAGCCTGAAAAACATTTATAGACCAAAACACTACCTTCGCCATGTTTCACAGTAGCTTTTGTATAACGCGGATTAATGCGTTGTCCTTTGGTTCTTCTAACTAAACTTAATCCTCGGAGGCTTTCAAATTCAAAATCGAGTCATCTGAGTATAATGTCGGAGTAAGATTTTCCTTTGCAAATTCAATCCTTGCACTTTTTTTATTAGAGTTTAAGCCACCTACAGGCCGTATTTTAATGGATCATATAATTTTTATCTTTTAAATGTACTGAATATTTATTCCTGACAATTTTATAAACACAAGTAACCAAAATAACTTCAAGGCGAATTTAAAAGCAAACACACACACACCCACAATTTTTTTCTCTGCATACTTCAAATGATCTGATGAAAAATAACGGTAATTGTTGTTATTAAAAAAATTTTTAAAAAAACGGTAATTGTTATTTCTTTTTTTATAGAACGAAAGAAGCAACATTGGAAATCTACCTGCTATTGTTTTGTCGCTGCATTTCTAAGGTATTTGAATAAATAAATTTGTTTATTGAAACTTGAGTTTCAAATAATTTAAACAGAAAGTCAGTCAATTACTTGTGTGATCAAAAACAAAATCTTCTAACACTTCAAACAAATTCAAAGTAGGTTAGGCAGGCGGTCATAGGCCGCCTGTGGTGTCACATAAGGTTACAGTTTACATATTGTCTATTAAAAGTAATTTATAATTAAAAGTAATTAAATAATAAATAATTGAGTGAGTAAATTTCTCTTTAAGTTAAAGTTGTTTAAAAGTTATTTCTGTATATTTGTTGTATTTAATTTAATGACAAATTATTGAATCATTTTTAAAAAATTTAAATGATGTATTTTACTTAACAAAAACTTGTGTTATTTATTTTTTTATTGATTGCAAAATATTAAGCTGCAATTCTCTAGTAAAAAATTAATTTGAGCACATAAAAAAAACAACAATTAAGATAAAAAATTACATTTTAAATAATTATCACCGGCGATGGCAGCAGATGAGGTAGAAGAGGCAGATTTATTATCATGATGTTTTCCATGGCTACTTCCAAAGCTACTGGCAATCGATAATGTTGAAGAAGCAGATGATAGCTTGGATACCAAAGATTTAACCATAATGAGGCGAATGAAACTGATACTGTTTTTAAGCAATTGCTCAGCCAACTAGTAATTTTACTGAATTAAAAGTGCCTTCAGAGCAAACAATATTATTTTTGTGGACGTTTATGCCTTGCCGTCTATTTCATTTTACATACATACATACAAACATACAGTAGTATATACATATGTATTTACATAGATGTACGTATTTAAATTAAACAGCAATTGCGGCAATTGAATTAAACAATCATAACATTACTTATACACATATATATGTATATCGGCAACAACAGCAGATACACACAAAAACAACAATAATATTAAATAACAATAGTTTGATAGCGTTTCAGATGGTTCTGCAGCAATTATCTTGTGCACCTCTTGCTTTCGTTTGCTCCTCAAGTTGAATAATAATTTACACGGAATACATACATATAAAGTAGCAAGTTTATTACACCTAATACAAGTGGGGTACCGTTTTGGGTTGAAAAGGTTTTTTTTTGTTTTAATTTTTCTATAATTTGTTTTAAGTTGCTTTATTTTTTACAATACACTTGCGTCTCACTGGACAGCAATGAATTGATTTAGTGTACTAGCCCATCGTTAAGTTTTTTTGTTCAATACAAATTACGTTTTAAATTCCAGTGTTTTTGTTTTTCTATGTTATTATTTGCTGTTATTGTTTTTCTTTATATTAATAGTTTAATTTTTACTAAAATCATTTATTCAAAACATTTTCACTAGTTATTTTTTTATGTACTCTCCTGTACTTCTCCTGCTTATTGTTGTTGCTCTTAACAAAAACTGGAATTTATTTATATTTTTGTTAACACAAATTATTTTTGGGGTTGTTTGAATACTATGTATTACTATCTTGGGTGATCTCATTAACAATCTATTTCGCTCTTCACTCTTTTTAAAATCTCAATACGACACCTGTGTGTTTGTTAATTTTAAAATTTATTTTTTATTTCTTTTAATTTATTAATAATTACAGCAAATTTTTTAAACAATTGATTTTCAGCTTCCATTTATTTTTTTTCTTAAAGGTGTTTGTTGCAAAAGCAATTGAATTTAAGAGCATGCATTTACTTGATTATAATCTCTCACTCTCGCACTCTATATCTCTCAAGCTCTATTTGATAAGGACTGCCAGATTTCTTCTACAAGCAGCTGCTGCAATAATACTGCCAGATTGTTTATATTTTTTATAAATATGGATATGGCATTATTTTATTTTATTTTATAGAGAAAAAAAAATCGGCGAATAAATATATATATATATATATATTTATCAACCCAATCAAAAAAGAAATTTAACATCTAATTTTAAAGATTAAAAATTTTTTATCACCATTCCGGCATTTATGTATTTAAGAAACTAAATAAAATACTTACATTTACAGGGGCTTGTTTTCTTTCTTAGAGTTTGCATATTTTTAAAAAATTGCTTGACATCAGAACGCTGCAACGTTAAACACCTCCTTTAACAACGATTTTCTAAATAATAAAAAACCCATAAAATATTAATATTTATTACTAATAATTACTACTAATTACTAATAATAATAAAAATAATTTAAAGAAGAGTTTAAGAAATGTACGAAAAAGTATGTTATAGGAGGCCCAAAATGCGTGATAAGGTTTACATCTGCACCGGCAGTGAGCGATAATCAGATGGTGGCCATTACCACTGTGAATGGTATATAGCGCCATTCTCGCCCTAGAAGGCCTTCGAATCTGTGGATTCTCCGGTCACTATAGGTGGCCCAAAAGTAAGATTCATTCGTATATTATAAAAGTTTAATTGAAAATGTGTAAAAGGTACAGGGTACACGTTTATAAAACCACAAATTCCACTAGCTGCATTTGCCGCCGTGTAGTCAGCTTCTTAATTATTTTGAGAGCGGCAGCAGCATCAGAAACATTTTAGTTTAAATTGCCACAGGAAATATACTGACGAATGAATTGCTTCATAAATAAAGAATTCAATATTGTAAAGGATAGGCAAATTAGAGGTTCGAAAATTATCTGTCAAATAATTAAATGTAAAGAACTGAACTGTCATTCTTTGACATTTATTTAGACCCCTTTCAGACAGGCAAATTTTACTTTGACAAAGTTTTTTTAATTTTCTTTTAAACTTTCTTTGGTGTTCAAACACAAAAAGTTTTCTTTTACAAATTTTGTTTTAGTCAATGTAATCTGTGTATAAGTACAACTGTGTATAAGCGACGAAAGAAAAACAAAGCAACTTTGCGAGTATATCAAAGTCTGTACTCTCAATCATGCTTTCTCCCTCGCTCTCACATAAAATCAAAACTTTGCAAAGTAAAATTTGCCTGTCTGAAAGGGGTCTTAGTAAAACGTTAGAAAATTTTAGAAATTTAACATTACACTCTTGAGCAACAAATTATATTTATGAACATTTACTTAAAAAATGGTGAAAAGTTCACTGTATCCTTTGTAAAAGTCGATCAGCGTATCCTTCTTATGAGACTGCTTCCGAGACTGCTGCGATTAATTTAATCTATAAATTCGAAGCTCATGATATTATTGCTGACATAACCTCTGTACAAAAAAGTGTTGAAAATGAGTATGGACAATCAGCTTGTCACTAACGACACTTTGTGCAACATTTTACATAAAGATTTTAATCTTCACGCATTTAAACTTATACTCATTCAAGAATTATAGCCGAGCAACTATTAAAAAACTGAACAAACCCAATGCATTTCTCAACAAAATCATCTGTAGTGATGAGTGATTTTTTAAATAGGCGGTTATGTAAACAAACAAATTTGTCGTATATAGAGTTCACAAAATTCACAAACAGTCTCAAAAAAACCATTAGATTAAAACCGTTTGATGCGGTTTGTGGTTAAGCGGCACAACGGCCCGCATTTTGTTGAAAATGAACAAGGAAATGCCGTCAGCGTGAATTGGCTAATGTTCACGACAGCGACTTTAGGTTTCAGCAAGACGGCGCTACAAGACACACAGTCAGCCAAACCATCATGCAGTTATTTCATGAGAAATTTCCTGGTTGTGCAATTTCTCACTTTGGCGATATCAATTGCCAGCCCGTTTTTATGACTTAACGCCGCTGGATTATTTTCTCTGGAGTCATTAAAAGACCGGAGTTACGTGAATAACCCATACCCTGGGGTCATTTAAAAGACTGAACTTACATGTATAACCAATGAACAAATGAGGCTCTGAAAGATGAAATTCGGCCTTACATTAATTAGACAATTGAAGCTTTATTGGAAAACTGTGCTTCAAAATTTTGTGAAAGGAGCGGACGTATGCTGACATGTTAGAAATAAATATTGGCCCGACATCATATTTCATTATTATTTTCCATAATTCTGTTTTAAATGGGTAACAAAAAAAAAACTCAAGTTGTCTAAAAGAAACTATGCGCTTTAAGCCAATTTATATTCTAACCTCAAATTTTCCCACTCATTACTTGAAAAAACAACAACAACTTAAGAATATTTTTCATTGCATCTGATTCAATTGAAAAAGAAATTATAGCACACATTTAGCGTTAATACCTCCACAACAACTTAAGTGAAAAATTTCTTACATGAAAATATTGTTTTAAGCAGGCCGAGCTAGAGCGATTCATAAACTCCAGGAGTAGAATAACTCGTTTCTGTAATTTAAGTTAGAAATTTCTTATATTTCTCGACAGAGTAATAAGTGAACGATTGCATAATTTTATATTATAAAGGTAGTATTACTTCCGGCTCACCCTGTGTGAAACATATGAAAATTTTGCTCACTTTGTTTACAGAAACATGGCACTGAAGGTATACGATAGGGAAAAAGTGGAGTACAGGAGTAGTGGAGAGTGAAGTAGTGGAATGGTTTTAAGAACTGTTGTTGAAGCAACATGTAATAAGACCAATTGAACTCGAGAACCTGAGCCAACAGTAGTTGCTGGATTGGCTTTCAAGGCTGAAAGAGTTATGACGCTTCGAGGTTTATTTATTTTTTGACAATCATTCTTGGGCTTCTTTAGCGATTAGCGTTTTGTCAACACATAACAAAATATTGGGGAGATTATAATATTAAATCTTAAAAGCTTTTGTTTGTGCTTAATTTAAAAAAATGATGCGCCAAAGGAAAATCAATTAAATCAAATCGTTTCTACAACAAAACTGTATTAGAACCTTAGGGCATCGTGCAGGCTGATAACAGTTGGAAAACCACTGGATCAAGTAAATTTAGCAACAAAAAATAATTGTTTTTTTACAGTTTTCTTTCTGTAACAACATTTTGAGTTCCTGTATTATTTGTTTAAATATTTTCCCGACATACTTTTACATACACATACACATGAATAAAATTATTGGCTGGAGATGTATTTGTTTCTGTCTGACATAAACTTACGTTTTGTTTACTTTTTTATATTTGTTTTGTTTATGAGATTATAAACGTATTTTTGTTTTTGTTTTCTACGAAAACAAAGAAAATGGTGGGTGGTTTATGAATGTGTAACGGTTTTTGTTTGATTCTTCTTCCAGTAACGGGACGCGAAAATAAAAACAACAGAAATTACAACACACTGCGCGTTTATGTTACAAAAAAAAAAAAAAAACAACAAGAAACAAAACACACACACACACTCACTGGTATTTTAATTCACCGGCTTCTACACTCACGCACACCAGCAACAAAAATAAGTATGGAGAAAGAATACAGCAACTTTTATCGATTTTTCACTTGAATGAAAAATTACGTCTGCAACAGCAAATCAATTGAATCAATTATTTTTTTTTGTCTAAATTTCTTAAGACGTCTTATAATATTATTTAACTTTAAAAAATGTTTTATTTTATAGATAATGTAAAAAGAAATTTACATTATTCTCTCTTTTTATTTATTATTTTAATTTAAAACATAAATTTTCTTTTTGTGTTTCATATTTTTTTATTTCAACTCATTAATTTAATAAAATATACTTTCTAAAAAAATACCATTTGGAAATATTGAGACTTTTAAAATTTTTTTTAAATTTATTTAGGTTCGGTTACAAAATCGAGTTAAATTTAAGTTTTGTGAAAATTTCATTTTCTTTTTTTTTATGTACAACATAACTTTTTGTCACATTTTCACATTTTTTGAACTTTGCTTAATTTTTTCTATTCATTTTATTTCACTGTTTTATTAAACATTAAAATTATTTATAACTGAATGGAAAATTCTGTAAACTCATTGCTATTTTTTTCTGAAATATTTCTGGCTTATTTTCCATTAATTAAAAACATTTTTTTGTTAAAATTTAATTTTTTTACACATCCTCCGCCCTTAATGCTTTGAAAATCATTGAAAATTCGATTATGGCAAAGGATTTTTTATTTAACATCCTTTGACAGATGTCTTATTTGACAGTTATATTTTGAGTTGAAATTGTAAACGCAAACTTGGTGCTGCCAACTATTTCTTATATTTCCGCTTTAATCTTTATATAAAGCAAGTAACGGGTAGGTAAATTTGAGGTTAGGAAATAATTTGGCTTAAAACACACACTTTTCTGTGACTACTTCAGTTTTATTAATAACAGATCAAGTGGAAATATGGCAATTAATAATGGAATATAATGTCGGGTAAAAGCTCACCTTTAGCACTAAATTTTGAAGCACATTTTTTTCATTTCGGACCACATGCAATGCATTGTGCCATAACTAGGAAATTAGGTTATGGGAAGGAGTAGCTTTTAAGGACATTCAGTTTGAACTTTCCTACATTAAAAGGGACAGGACAGAACTCTGGAGGGAAATTATTCCACATACGGACTGTTCTACTAAAAAAAAAACGAATTTTTCCTATAGAGCACTTACCATTGCAGTAACGATAAAACAGTGAAATACAACCCACATTGCGTCGATACTCCAGAGAATCAATAGAGTAGGATACCCTATTGTCCTCAATGACCCTGTTGGCCCTCTCCTATAAGCGGTCGAGCAACTCAAAGTTAGAGTTTGGGGCGCCGGCCCATACATAAGCGTTGTATTCCACCTTTGGACGGATATAGGTGGTATAAATGGTACGGAGATCGAATGGAGTGAAGTATCTCTTACACGGTTCCCCCCGGGGGCACCTTGATATGTTTTGACGAAATCTTACCGTCATTACATGTGTCAACGAGGGTAAAAGGGAATCAGCAAAGCCCCAGAGTTCAGCCAGTTGTCTTTTAGCCTTTTAGCTGTTCTCTGACTGATTATTGAGGTTAGCCCTTTGCGAGTATCGTGGTGATTGTGGTTTCGAGGTGGTCCTCGTTTGAGTTGTGTGGGTCGGATCATTCAGAATGAACACAATGAATGGTCCAGGTCTAGTGATCCTGACTGTGGTTGTGTCTTTAATTTTATTAAGCTTCATGTGTTTTGGACCAGGAGTTGGATAGTCTCCAACTCTTCAGCAAGAAGTGAAGGCTTCTGCCTGCTCCGGGCTTTTGAAATTGCAACTAGCAGTGACTGGAGGATATACGTATCTGAAGGCCTTCTAGGGCTAGGATGACGCTACATTTCATCTACAGTAGAGACATTACTAAAAATGATTTTGTTGAAAAATGCGTTTTGTTTTCGTTCAGTTTTTCAAGCAGCCAATGCACAATCGTTCGACGTTCGTAGGGCCGGGCGGCTTTAATTCTTGAACGAGTTGAACTTCATAAGCGTGAAGATGAAGATCTTTATGCAAAATATTAAGCAAAATGCCTCCAATTGTTAGAAACGTTCAAAAATTAATGGTCCAGGCTTACTCTCCATACTTTGCTATACAACGGTTATTTTTGCATCATTACGGCCGCTATGACCACATTGTTTTGGTCCATTGTCAGCATTGTGGGCCTGGAATTTATCGATAAAATTACGCATAGTGATCGCAGAAGAGGACTGATTACGGAGAAAAGTTGCCCGAATTTGATGAAGTAATACGGTGCCTAATTATTTCCTAATTTTACTAAATAAGTGTCAAGAGATGATAGCTGAACTTTTGACATTTAAGGATATGACAAATAATTTATTTTCTAACCTCAAATTTAAAAAACAAAGCGTGACATTAAAATTATCAAAGAATTGGTTTTTAAAGAATAAATAAATATTATTATGTATATTTCGGGTTAGTATTATTATATCATTGATTTAAAATTATATTTAAATAATAATCTGAGTGTGATTGTTTTATATTATCTAATAAAATAAATTTTTATATTTTAATTCTATCTGCTTTACTCCAAAACCATTTAAGAAAAATACGTGCTTTAAGTTTAAATTCACCTTAAAAACTAACGGTAGTAATTTTTAAAATTCTAGCGTTAAACGATATGGCAACGTTTTTTTTATGTAATGACCTCCTAACTAAATGCAGCAGAGGCTTTAAAACTTGCTTTAGCATAAACTCAGTTATTGTTTGTTAGTAAAAACGTTTGCGGGGCATTAATAACAGAAAAATATGTTAATGATTTAAATATTTATACAATTTAATAATTAATTACATTCTTCTCACATAATTGATAATTCAAATTATAAAGGCGCTAAGTTGATAATATTACCTTTACCGCTTCTTCTTACCACTACATTCATTCATTCCCAGTTAGGTTTTTTTACTATGCTGCCATATTGAAATTTTTGTGAGAATTAAAACGTTACAAAAATAGTGTTGCCGGTATTTGCTAAATAATAAAAAAATGACTTTTTTAAATAACTGAGTTATTGATGATTTCAGACAATAATTATGGCCTTAAATAGCAAAAAAAGTAATTTTAGTTTATTTTCATGATTAGCTCTCCTGCCTGTAATTAAAAAATACAGTATTTCAATAAAAAATATCTAATTTTTACACGCAAATTCTTTGGATCTTTGCTTTTATCAGGATAATCATAATGCCATTTAATAATGTTTCTTTATTAAATTTGACTCACTTAATTAAACAAAACGATTTAGTAAGTAAACTGTCCCAGAGTAATAACACGGTCTCTTGTTTTTTTGGGCAAATTTGAGGTTAGGAATCAAATTTGCTGCCATATTATTTAATGTCAAAAAATGAAATATTAAAATTTGACATTTATTAGTTTTAAGTACGGAACATTTCTTTTAAAAATAAAGAACATTTCACTGTATCACTTTGTAAAATCTCAGCAGCTGTTCCTCGTAATCAGCCTCCTGTTGAGACCCCTGCGCATAGTTTAATCGCTTAATCCGGGGCTAACGGTATTGTTTTGACAACAGTACGGCCGTAGTGATCGTAGTGATGCAGAGATAGCCTGTGTATAGCAAAATGTTAAGCATGAGCCTGAAACATCAACTTATCGAGGTTCGCAACACTTGGGTATCTCTACAGGTACTTTACCCAAAAAAGCACCTAAATATCTTATTTTTTACGCTTATGCAGTTCATTTCGATCAAGAATTAAAGTCGATTGACCATTGTTTGGATCGAACGGTTGCGAATTGTTTGCTTGAAAAACTGAGCGAACAAACGCGATGAAGAGGCTCAATAAGTTGTGTAAATAAACGAAATTGTCACATATGGGATTCACAAACAGTCCTCGATAAACCATTAAAATCATAAATATAACCGCATGATGAATTGTTTGATCAGGTGGCATCATGGGTTCCACTTTTTCAAATGAAAAAATGAGCAAGGAAATGTTAGCAGTGGCCTTTGGTTTCAGCAAGCCATGCAACCCCATAAATAATTCAGTTATTGCATGAGAAATTTCCCGTTCGCGTGATTTCTCGATTTGGCAATACCAATTGGTCGTCTCGTTCGTGTAATTTAACGCGATTATTTTTTAGATTATATGAAAGTCCAGATTATAGGGCACAACCCATAAACAACTGAAGCTTTTAAGAATGAAATACAGTGCTGTTTTAACGAGATAAGCAAAACTTTATTGCAAAATGTGCCTAAAAATTTTGTGAAAAAAGCGCCAATCTGCCGAGGGTGTAGTGGTGGATATTTTGCCGAAATCATATTCTGTTATTTTTTCCATATTTCTACTTGGCATTGGTAACAATAAAACTAACTTTCCAAAGAAAAGTGCGTGTTTTAAGTTAATTGAATTTTCTAACCTCAAATTTGCACCATCCATTGGTTCAAAATTAAATTTATTTTACCAATTAGTATGGGTTAGTAATGGGTTTGCCCATTTTGGTACTATAAAAAAGTACGTTTTTATTAAAAAAAAAAATGCATGTAAAATGAGTTTGCCCATTTTGTAGAGTCAAGGAATTCTCTCTAATTTATTAAGTACTTTAAAAAAAAGTTGGCGTATTGGGGAAAATATATGATATGAAATATATTACAGTGTGGTACGTTTTTATTAAACAATGCATGTAAAATGCGTTTGCCCATATTGTTGAGTAAAGTAATTCTCTTTATTTTTTTCGGTACTTTTATTGGCCAAAAAAATGATTAGTACGCAATAGGTTTACTAGCAATAGGATTATAGACAGCGACTCTGAACACTTAAAAATGCATGTAAAATGCGTTTGCCCATTTTGTAGAGTAAAGTAATTCTCTTTAATTTATTCATTACTTCCAAAAAAAAAAGTACGCGTATTGGCAAATACAAATGATATAAAATATATCATAGTTTAGTACTAAAAAAAGTACGTTTTTATTAAAAAAAATATGCATGTTAACAAGTCTAGATTGGTCTCTTCTATAAGCATATCTAATATTTAAAAAAAAATGTATATTTTCTAAATCGTTCATTGGTATGATAAATAGATTACAAAATAATTCTACGAGTTATTAAAATGCTTTCTGGCAACACTGATGTCAATTCAAAATAACATGTTTTTACAATCGTTTTGCAGAGTATTTTTTCAGTCTTCTTTCTATACTTGTTCCGTGGAGTCGCAAAAATTCCTATAGTAATTTGAAAACATCAGCCAGTAAAAATAATTAAGAAAAAAAAAAAAACAAAATTACTCCAATAAAAGTTTTTATATATAAAAAAAATTGTAGAAAAAAGTGTAAGTGTGTATGTGAATAAATATCATTTACTTCAAAGGAATTTACTTAAGTAAAAAAAAATTTACAGCAAAGTGATCATATCTCTACAATAAGAAGAAACAAAAAATTAAGAAGAGAAACCCCCGCAAACACCAACTGGAATTAAAATTTTCTGTGTGTGTGTAAATTATGTATAATTTTTTATACAATTTATAAAAGAAACAAGTGCATTTTGTTTTAAATATCATTTTTTTTCTCATCATATAGAAAATAAATATTTATTTTTAAATTCTAAATTTATTGTAATCTAAAATTTGAATACTTTTTTTCTTGATTTTTACTCATACAACTTCTTTTTTTTTATTACTTTTTCGCCTGTGTTTGTGTTTGTTGTGCTTCAAAAAGAAAAAAATTCAAAAGCAAAAAACCAGTCCCGCGGCTGTTAACATCTTGAACAAAATAAAAAGAGAAACAAACACCAACAACAAAAACCTGTGTTTAAAAAGAAAAACAAAGCAAAGGCAGCAAAGCAACAACAACAATAACAACGTTAGTATATAAATATTTTTACAAAAGCAAAGATCTTTGTGTCAGGCCTAAAATCAACAGGAAAGTTAAATCTTGAAATAACAAACAACAAAATTAATAGAAAAATCAAAACAAAACCCCCTAAAAAAGGCAATTGCAAACACAAAAGTTAAGTGTTTTTGTAATACAAAACCAAGAAAAACACAAAACCCCAAGCAAAAGGTAACTGTCACAAATAAAAGTTGCCCTGTCAGAGTTTTTAGTAAATTTCACAATTGACAAAAATTAGATTTATTTGCATTAAATAAATTAACAACTAAAAGTGAAAATGAATAAGACCTGTGCACGCTGCCAGAAGGTGGTTTATCCCATTGAGGAACTTAAATGTCTGGATAAGGTAAGTGCAGCATTAATTTATAGTTGGCTTTTTGTTGTTGCATCTTAAGAAATTCTTTAATAATTAATGTAAGACCTCTTAAGGAGTTGCCATTTTGTTCGTTATAAAAATAAATTTAAAAATCGCAATTTAAACTCCACAGATCAAGAGAGTTTTTTCTTTTTTTAATTTAAAATAAAATTAAATTTAAAGTGTTGTTGTTTTAGTGCTTCAATTTAAGTAAATGCTCTCAAATTGTTTTTTATTGTTCTCGAAGCCTTTCAAAAAAACAAAAAACAAACAAAACTTGCAAATGCTTGCAAATTATTGTTTGTAGATTTTGCCAAATAATGACGTCAGCAGTTTGTAAATTCACTTCACTTAATCAGCCAACAAATTAATTTCGTTGGTAATAAGTTCAAATTGACTTTGTAATAACGACAAATAAATAATAAGTTTTTTTTACATTTTCCCCGCTTAGTTTTGAACATAAAGGGTGAAACAAAATTAACGCAAATGTTTTTTTTTTCAACTTTAATTAAAAATAAGTTTTAATGGTTTTAACCAAAATTAAGTGTAGAGAATAAAAAGGTATCAATAAAAAAAGTACCCAAACTGATAAAAAAAGTTGAGAAAAGAAAAATAAAATTAAAAACTCAGTAACAAAATAAGTTATGAACCCCAGAACTTCATTACATTTCTGAATGTACCAGATAAATATTGTGATCATGAAAAAGCTTTTGATAATATATTTCAAACGATTCAAATTTAATACAATTAGGTACGATGGTCAGATCGTAAAAATGTAGTTAAGAAATTAAAAAACAAGCCGAACTACTCCTTCATAACTGACTGACAGATAATGGGAAAATGTTTACTGGAAGTTATAAAAAATCGTTGGAAAAACAGGACAGTTCCCAGAAAACTGCAAAGAATCTATGGTTAACCCAGTCGAAAAAGACTGGGCAAAGACAACAAAATGTGAAGATTATCGTCCTATAAATACGCTAAAAACATGCGAAGAAAACGTATTAGAAAAAATCATTAAAGAATAACTGAAAAAAATATATGGAAGACAACAATGTGTTTTCAAAATATTAATATGGTTTTAGGAAAAAAAATTTATTATTAATCGGTGGAAATTATGGTTATTTTTTTAGGCTTCATAAGAGCTTTTGAAACTATCGATAGAGAAATATTAATACGGAAATTACATATGTATGGTATCCAGGACAAAGAACTCAAATGGTTTGAATCATACCTAAAGGATAGAAATCAAATAGCTAAAGTTAATGGAATAACATCGAATATAATCATTAATAACTTCGATGTCCCACAAGGCTCAATACGGGGGCTGCTATTTATATTTGTGGCTTAAGGATGAAAACACAAGCATTTAAAGACAAAATCTATTTTATTGTTTTTCAAAATATTCTCCATGAAGATTTATACACTTTTGCATGCGTGGAAACCAATTTTCAAAGCACTTTTTCCACTCCGATTTAGGTACTTCCAAAAAAAGGGGTTTTGAATGCAGAAACTGCTTCTTCAGGTGTAGGAAACCGTTGTCCACGTAGTTTTTTCTTGATGTTCGGAAACAAAAAGAAATCATTAGGTGCCAAGTCAGGGCTGTACGGCGGATGACCCATCAATTCAATGTTTTGCCCTGTGAAAAACTCCATTGTTTCAGCTGATCGGTGACAGCTCGCATTGTCGTGATGCAGAATGATGCGTCTTTTCTTTGACTTTATCTGAAGTTTCTCAAAGACTTCTGGCAAACAAATAGTGGTGTACCATGCCGAATTAACCGTCTTACGTTGCTCTAATGGCACAGTCGCCACATGACCGGTAATGCCGAAGAAACAGGCAACCATTTGCTTTGATGTGCTTCTTCCACGAACAACTCTGGTGGGATTTCGCTCGTCTTAAAAGACCCATACGGTGGATTGCTGTTTTGTTTCAGGATCATATGAGTATATCCATGATTCGTCACCTGTGCAGATATTATAAACTGCTTTTGATGCACCTTGAGCGAATTTCTGCAACATTTTCTTGCACCAACCAACACGAGCATCCTTTTGTGCGTTTGTCAGGTTATGCGGTATCCAACGTGAACAAACCTTTTTCACATGCAAGATCTTATTGATGCTTGTCATACTAATCCCTACGGATGCCTCAATCTCGCGATATGTTACATGACGATCATGCTTTATCAGCTCATGCACAGCTGCGATGTTTTCTGGTACAACAACCGTTGTTGAAAGACCTTCACGGGATTCGTCCTGGAGTGATTGTCGGCCACGATTAAATTCGTTATACGAGTTTTTAACCCCCCGGGGGCACATGATAGTCTTTTTGGAACCTACTATTCTATTTAGACTGGTGTCTTGCGGGGCAAAAGGGAGCCCAGGCCCCTCAAAGGCTAGTAGGGGTCACCTGGACAATCCACATATTTCCACGGGAATCAGTACGCTCGCAGAGTTCACTATTTGTCTCTTGAGACAATTAGCTGTTCTCTGACTGGTTATTGAGGTTGGCCCCTATATGGGAGTATCGTGGTGGTTGTGGTTTCGAGACCCTCGTGAGAGTTTGTGGGTCGGATCATTCAAAATGAACACAATGAGTGGTTCAGGTCCAGTGAGTATGAATGCCGTCGTGTTCTTAATTATATTAAGCTTCATGCGTTCTGGACTAGGAGTTAAAAAGTCTCCAACTCCTTAGCAAGGAGTGAAGTCAGGCTTTTTTACTGCCACGTTTGGATGAAATATCTGTACTTCATGGTTTGAAAAAACTGAAATATTCTTATAAGAGTGGACCAGACAATGTTCCAAGTTGCATTCTTATAAACTGCGCAGAGGCTTTTGTAACTCCTCTTACAATATTATTCAATTACTCAATTAAATTTGGTATATTTCCAGCAATATGGAAGAATTCTCTCATTATTCCGGTGTTTAAGTCTGGTAAAAAAAATGATATTAGAAATTACAGAGGAATTGCTGAACTGAGTGTAATACCTAAGCTATTTGAAAAATTAGTTACGGATCATTTGTGCCATCAAGTGTTTTCAATATTATCGTCTAGCCAACATGGCTTTCGTAGAGGATGTTCTACTGTTACTAATCTTTTACATTTCACAACTTTGGTTAATCGTAGTTTTGTCAATGTGTCAAATGCAAACTGACGTTGTTTATACGGATTTTAGCAAGGCATTTGATAATGTTAACCATGGACTACATATCAGGAAACTTCATTCTATGGGATTCACACAAAATTGTTTAAAATGGATAAATTCATACCTTAGGAACAGGAAACAGAATTTTGCATACAAAAATGCGATTTCTAAGCCAATTTCCGTTTCATCTGGTGTTCCTCAAGGGAGCCATCTTGGACCCCTTCTTTTTTCATTATTTCTCAATGACTTACCTGTTGTCATCAAAAATCCTTTTATACTAATGTATGCGGATGATGTTAAAGTATTTTTTACTTGTAATAAATATGATGATCACGTGCTGCTACAAGCAGATTTAAATTCTTTATACTCCTGGTGTGAATTGAACCTAATGAAATTGAACTTCGATAAATGTAAATGTACGTGCTTCTTCCGAAGGAACCATTTAAACGTTACATATTTTTTGGGTGACAATGAGCTGGAAAATGTTTGCAGGATCTTGCACAGATCCTGGAATTATACTTGACCATAAACTAAATTTCATTTAACATATTTCTCTAATTGTGGGCAAGGCAAGATGCCAGCTTGGTTTCATTAAACGTTGGGCAAAGGAATCCTTATATCACGAAAAATTTATATATGTCACTAGTTCGTCCAGTTCTGGAATATGGGTCAATTATATGGGATCCACAGTACAAAACTTACAGTAACGCAATTGAAGAAAGCATGGCTCAATAGGTAAAGTCAAATATATTCCCTAAAATATTCTGCGGTTTTCAGAAAATCTATTGCATCTGAGGACATGCGGTCAGCAAAAAGGAAAAAAAGGAAGTTGAAACAAAAATATTAAAAAGTTCGTTTCGAATAAAATCTTTCACAAAATGTATTCCAATAAATAGGCTCCACTTTATTTCTCTAAATTTATTTCTATAGATATTTTTGTTTTGTTTGTTGTTGTATTGCAAATTTGTTTATATTCTTGTTAAATTCTAGGAATTTACTGCACCGACAAAAATAAAAATTTTTTAATGAAAATCAACTTTGTAGGAATATGTATGTTAGTAGTTTGTTGCCACTTAAATTAAGAAACAAAAGTATCTAGATACTAAACCCATACATACATATGTACTCTATATGTACGTATTTATATCGAGTCACATACATTAACACGTACATTCATAAAGCAAAAAAAACAAAAAACAACAACAAGAACAGAACAAGAACAACAAAAAAATCACCAATGACAACAATATATAAAACACAAGTAAGCAACAACACACATGTGTGTTTAATGTAAAATAAGTATTTGGTGAGTAAAACTATTCCGGGGAATAGGACAGACAGACAGACAGACAAACCTCACTTTCTGCTTACTAACTACTTGAAAAAGTTTCCCAGCAAACATTATTATTTATTAATGCAGATGGAGGGAGGGAATTCATAGCTGATCACCTCCACTTTCGATCCCCTTCCCTGCGACCAGCCTCAATAAGAAACAATCGTATATTTACAGCACAGTAAAGTGCTATCGATAAGTTAAGTTAAGACAAAATCAACTGTATATACAGTGGTGGCCACGAATTTAAGATACGACATGTAGCGAGTTTAGTTATGATCAGTTTTACAATCTGTAATACTAAATTTAATCTTGTGTATTTCTCAGTCCACCCTGTAATGTTAAGAAAAAGTACCGTTATTTGGTTATACTCCTTTCTCGTTTTGTTGCTATTTGCATTATATTATTGTGAGAACGTAGTGAAAACAGCCAAGGCCTTTGTTGGGAATCGAACCCACAACCCCAAGACTGGTAAGCTAGTGCACTGCCTACTAACCTACAGTGGCACCTTAACGACACTTAATTTCCGATAACATTGGCCTTCTAGAAATGAAAGCTGCCCTGATAGACTAGGAGGTAGTGTACTTAGCCTACCAATCTAGGAGTGGTTGTTGTCACTGCAAAAATAAGAGCTCGAAGGCTGTGTAACTATCCTTCTACTTTCGCCACCTGTCTTATCTTTTCTCTATCTCTTTCTTTCCTAAAGAATGTAGCACGGTTGTGACTAACGAGGCAATGTTGCCTGAAGTCCTACTTCTCCTTAAAAAAATAATTATTGTGAGAACGTACATTGGAAGCTGGACGCTTCAGTTTTAAGTGATTTTTTGATAAGTAAGAAATCAATTTATTCCGCTTTAATGTGGGCTATATCAAAATGTTTACTTAGAGATGGCCAGAGGTACTTGGAGTTCGGATGCTGATCGAAAACGCATCCAACAATTGAATAGTGATGGAAAAACAATATTGGAGATTTCCATGTTTGCGATCCAAGATTTATAATGCCCTGAAGCACATCAGCCAGCATGGAACCACCAATAATGTTAAATAACCAACAGCCTAGGAGCCAGAAAAACGACACCCATAGAGGACAGCTTAATTTAAAAAACAGCTGTTGAAGATGCTTTCAAAAGCTCAAATAAAATTAAAAGTTAAATTTCAGAGGATTTTGGTATAAATGTATCTTCCAGTACAGTGAGAAAAATTTACGTGGGTGCATTGCACATTGTGTCAAGAAAAAATATTAAATCCCGGCTAGAGTTTCCAAAGGACATATAAATATATATGACATTTTGGACATTTTGGAAAAACATTCTTTGGAGCGACGAATCGAACTTTTGACGTTTTGGTTCTGACGGAAAACGGTATGTATGGCGTCCTTCAAACCAGGAACATCAACCAAAATACACCCTTAAAACTATTAAGCATGGCGGTGGGAATGTCATGGTGTGGGCAGCATTTTCCTGGCAAGGTGTAGGTGCTATTCATAAGGTTGCCGCTAAAATGGAACAGCAGATAAACAAAAACATATAAACAAGTACTATGATACCATTCGCTGAGGATAACATGCCTCTAGTGTGCATGATAATAACCCTCAGCACACTTCAGGGCTTAGTGAAGAGTTGCTTAGAGAAAAACAGCTGAAGTAGCCAGCTAAATCCTCGGATCTCAATCCAATTGAAAATCTAGGGAGAGATTTTGAGAAGCATGTGCGATCGGTAAAGTCAACAAATTTGGGCGATTTTTGGGAAGAAATCTAAGAAGTTTGGTATGAGATATATAAGACGTTTAGTTTTCTTTTACTAGCAGAGGCATATCCTGCAAAAAGTTCGCAATCGTAGATTAACACAGGAGCAAGTTAAGATTTTCCAAGAAGGTGTGTAGTGATGTGACGACTAATGACACCTTAGCTTTGTGTAAGTTCAACACATAAGAGATGGTTGGACTGCTCAAACACAGCTGCACATCGTCTGTGTACATATGGATGTTGCCGTGCAACAGCTGCTTAGTTAAATCATTAGCACAAATAGAAAACAGCAGTGGTCCAAGGATTGATCCTTGAGGCACTAGCCTAGATAAATGTAACAGCGAAGGTTGAAGATTGTTTGACAACACAAACTGCGAACGACTGCAGAGGTATGACGATGGCAGTTGTGGAAAGTTTCATGCAAAGAGTTCTATGATCAAACGCGCCAAAGGCCCTAGAGTGATCAAGAAGTATCAGGAAATTTATTTTTTCCGTCATATGTTGTCAGTTACATCCAATATTAGTAAATTGAGAACGGCGACAAAGGCATGAAGATAGCATTTGTGTGAAGTTAAGAAAGTGTCGAAGTTTCATGCAAAGCGCCCTATGATCAGCCGTGTCAAAGGCTTTAGAGTGATCAAAAAGTACCACGAAATTTATTTTTCTTTCGTCAAGTTTACGTCGTATGTTTTCAGTTACATCTAATAGAGCAGAAGCACACCCACACCCGTCGTTTTGGCGAAATCCCGACTGTCTGTCTAACAACAAAGCTTTATTTTCAATGTTGGATGACAATGCAAAAAGCAAAAGACGGCAATTGTTAGGAATTGTTGCACTATAATAGTGTTGGTGTCATATACGGCAAGATTATAGCCAAAAAATATCTTTACGAATTAAGGGTGTCAGTTATCAGAGCCCAAATTTACAATGCCCAAAAAACCTTTTCCAAAAGCGTAGAGAATTATGAAAGGGAACCCTGTCAACAAATTCTATTTATGTTGATTTTGCCATCTTTCATTGTTTCCATGAAAATTCTAGTTGGGCTGCATATTTTTATTTCTTTAACAGTGCTATCTAATTATTTTAACAGAGCTCTGTTAAATTAAAAGGGTTTGTGTGAAAGCTAAACAATTTTAAAATGTTATCTTGTTACAATTTTAAAATGTTATCTTGTTACACATATAAGTTATTGTGCTATTAAACCATGTATACACGATCGAAGAGTTTGGTTGCAGTAGCAGAGAACTTTTCTTTGTTTTTTTTGTTATAGGGGAGTAGCACTTCAGTCAACAAAGCCTATTTAGTCACAACCGTGCTACATTCTTTAGGAAAGGCGTAGAGAAGAGATAAGACAGGTGGTGAGTGCAGAAGGATAGTAACATAGCCTACAAGCTCTTATTTTTTTTTTGTGAAAAACAACCGCCCCAAAATTGGTAGGCTAAGTACACTCACTACCTACTAATCTTCCGGGGCAGTTTTCATTTCTAGAAGTCCCATGTTATCGGAAAGTAACTGTCGTATAAGCAGAGCGACCAGTGACTATGCCTTCATCACTAAGCAGCTCCACCGACATTGAATTTTTATATTTTTTGTAGTGAAAACAGCCAAGGTCTATGTTGGGAATCGAACCCACAACCCCCAGACAGGATAAGCTAGTACACTACCTATTAGCCTACAGGGGCACCTGCAAAACTATAAAGCTATAAAAACCGTAAATTTTATGAATCGTAAAAACATCACAGAACTTATAACAAATGAGAAATTTGCAACAGCAGAACTAAATCAGGTCAAATATAGGTTTATGGCGGCGAAACTCAAAAGCAAATTTAACACAATCCTAATGACAAATAGAAATAACTTGTGCGTGCAAGAATGATGTCTCGTGAGAGTTTCGGAGACTTAAAATCTTTGTTAAACTGAATTTGATTTTAACTCCCCACCACCACACTCTGTGGCGTTTTTTAAATGTTCTGTTACTTTCATTTGGGTACGGTTTTCCGTCGACCCTCGTCAAATTTGGTTTGTGAACAAACCGGTTTCGGTTGTTTGCCATCTTCAGTGTTACATCCTTTAAAGGGTCATATTCCTTCTTAAGTCTTTGCTATTTTCGCCATTAGTGGTTTCAGCATTAACCCGGAATGGAATAACCCCTTGGAGGATATATATAGCAAAACAAATGTTGAAAGAATTGAACCTTCAGATAGGCTACGTAAAAGCCAGTCTTGGCGGTTAAATGTCAGAAGTCATAGTTAAATTACAATACCAGAAGATTAACTTTTGACGTAAATGCATGTCAATTTACAAAATTCATCTATTATCATTTCAAGGTTCTATACCTCTATAAAAACACCCTTTATTCTTTCTTGGAAAAAAAATAAAGTCAGTTTATTTGAATATAGACACTTGGTGATTATCATCACTGCAAATGCGGCTACTAAACGTTTCCTTCAATAAATCAATTGTGGCACGAACTCTGTGTGACATGTTGCGCCAGCTACTGCACATCATGTAGCTGTTGTTGTTGTTTAATAAACGTAAATGACGGGTTACGATTATTATGTTTTACCCCAGAGGCCACGCCCATGACTGACTATAGGGTTTTGACCAGTAGCTTTTTTTTTAATAAAAATACGGTCCAATGATTGCATTAGCAGCCAGTTAAGCACACCAAATACTTCCTTTTTCGGGGTATAACGGTGACACAACAAACAGACACATGTGGATTATTATCACTTCAAATACGACAGTTTTGTTTATTGGCGCATCAATTCAAACAAAAGCGAGCTTCATTTCTCAACAAAATTCGCTATTTTGTTTTGGGAGACCCAATTCAAAGAGTCTACTCCTTATTGGTTGATTGCGTGGCGAATATTCCTGCCCGAATTAATTTTGGAATAACGAAAACTAAAATCTTTCCGCAAAATCTTCGATAAATAATCCTGTGCTCGATGGCAGATAGAATGGTTTGGAATTCCTCTATGCTACACTCTACAGCAGCAGTGACTTCTTCTGTACACATGTTACTACATGTCTGTGGCTCCAACGTCAGTCTTTTCATGTATGACGTCAATCTATTCCATAAAAAAAAACTTTAATAACCAAATCAGTACAGACTAACGATATTTTATCTTTACTTGTTTTAATATGCAATCAATATGTTGCCTGGGCAAAAATTTGCAATAAATTCTATTCCATTTTATATGATGTCTTCCCAGCCCATTTTAATGTACAACAAACATGTTCGATGTGTGTTTGTACAAAAAAATAAATATGCAAAATTCAACAATTGCAGTTGTGTGTTATTGGATGGATCTTATCAAATTCATGTTTATGTGTGCGGCGGCAGTATATGTTTGTTTGTGAATGTTCATGTTGATGTACATAGAGAAGTTCATGTAATCGTATATCTGTGTGTGTGTGTGTGTGTGTGTGAGTGTATTGCAATATTTTACTTTATACTTACACATTAACATTTGTTTTTATAAAAATAGTATTTTTTTGCAAATTTATTAGCAAAAACATAAAAAAGAAATCAGTGAGGTACTGCAAATGGCACGGCACCCAAAATCATGCACGTTTAATGTGGAAAATAATTTTATATTTATATGTTTGCAGCTAAAACGCCCATTTGTCTGTGGCAGCTTACAGCTGCACTCTGTGAGTTTTCACACAAATATTGTTCAGTTCAAATTAAAAAGAAAGAGTGTCACCCAAAAGACGCCATTTTCTATTTTAAATCATTAAACTCTTGAAATTTACACAGACACGTAGTCGTTTGTTAAGTGTTAAAATAAAATTTTTAATAAAAAAGTAGTTCAATCTAATTTAATCTAATTTCTGTGTATTAAAAGATATTTCCAAAACTTTTCATTTATATTCCCGAAATACGTTTGTGAAAACAAAAGCGCACGTTTAATACGTAAAATAGGTATTTGAAACAAAAATATAACATGCAATAAAAAAATCACAAAATCTGCAAAAACGAAAATACAGACATTGTAGTAATTGCCATTGAATTGGCGAAGAATTTCTTTAAAAAAAATGTAGCATGCGATAAAAAATTACAAATTCTACAAAAAAAAAAAGAATTCATACACTCTATGAGAACGGCGAAAAATTTGTTTGAAAAAAATTTTGTGAGAAAAATGTAGCATGCGATAAAAAAATTTCATGTTCTGTAAAAATAATGCGATAAAAAAATTACATGTTCTGTAAAAAAAATCTAATTCGCAGCAATTACCATGGAATTGGTAGAGTTAAAGAAATTTAAAAAAAAATGTAGCATGGGATAACAAAATTTTTGAAAAAAATTAAAAATTATATGTTCTACAACAATAAATTCAGACTCTCTAGCAATTAAGATGTAATCGGCGTAGAGTTTTTTAAAAAACTATTTGAAAAAACTTTGAGCATGCGATAAAAAATTACAAATTCTTCAACAAAACGGAATTCAGACTCTGTAGCAATTAAAAGAATGGTGAAAAATTTCTTTGAAAAAAAAATTTTTTTTGAAAAAAAATATAGCATGCGATAAAAAATATTAATGTTTTGCAAAAAAAATATCAGATTACCAGCAATTACAATACAATTGGCGAAGAGTTTCTTTAAAAAAAAAAATGTTGAAAAAAAATGTAGCATGGGATAACAAAAATTCAAATTCCATTTTCAAATTTTTGAAAAAAATGTTAAAAAAATGTAACATGCGATAAAAACAATTACAAATTATGCAAAAAAAGTTCAGACTCTCAGACTACAAGAATTAAAAACACTGCAAAAAAAATTCAGACTATCTAGCAATTAAGATGTAATCGGCGTAGAGTTTTTTTTTTAAAAATATTCTGAAAAAAATGTAGCATGCGATATAAAAATTACAAATTCTACAAAAAAAAAATAAATTCAAATTTTGTAGCAATTACGAGATTGGTGATGAATTTCTTTGCAAAAATAATTTGTTGAAATAAATGTAGCATGCGATAAAAACAAATTATTGTTCTGTAAAAAAGAAAAATCAGATTTCCTGCAATTACGACCGAATTCGCGAAGAGTTTCTATGAAAAAAAAAATTTAGCATGGGATAACAAAATTTTAAATTCCAGACTCTGCAGCAATTGAGAGATGGCGGAAGAATCTTCTTAAAAATAAAATTTAACAAAAAATGTAGCATGAGATAAAAACAATTACAAATTATGCAAAATAAATTCAGACTCTTTAGCAATTTCTAGAACAGCGAAGAATTTCTTTAAAAAAAATGTTTGAAAATAAATGTAGCATGCAATAAAAAAATTACAAACTCTGCAAAAAAAATGCAGACTAGCAATTTCAATCGAATTGGCGAAACGTTTCTTTGAAAAAAATTTATTGAAAAAAATGTAGCATGCGTTAAAAAATGTATAAATTCTGCAAAAAAAAAATGCAGACTAGCAATTATGACATCGGCGATGAATTTTTTATGTAAAATTGTATGGCAAAAATTTTTTTTTGGTTTAAAGCATTTTCGTCTTCGCCATGTAAAACAAAATGGCTGCAGTAATCAGCAGCTTAATCTAGAATAGAATTACTAGACCAAACTGATTCTCTTCGTTGTATGGCATGACATGATAACATGCATTTCTGTTAATGCTCTTTTAACATATTATAAGAGAGTGTGGCGATTTCGTCTCTAAGATCTAAAAATAGGTTTCCGTTAAAGTTGCCAATTTTTTATAATTTATCTTCACACACGTTTAGATTTTCTAGCATTTTAAAAGTTTTTGTTTTTAAATGAAATTATTTAATTATTTTTTATTTATTATTTGAAGAGGCCAATTAGTAATTGGTTTCAATTAAATCTAGATAAGATAATTTTTACATACAAATTAAGCTGGCAGCTTTTAATTGGCACTCCTCTGCCCATTAGTTGCCACATCATGGGGAAGTTTTAGATTTGTATGCAGACGAACTGCAGTAGTTTTGCGTTTTTTTGTTTTGTTGTTTATTTTATTTATTTATTTTTTGTTGTTATTATTTCTGTTGCTTAATGTTCTTTAATTAATTCGTGGAGATTTTCTTATGCGTAGGAAGTTTGAAAATAATAAACACAAAATATGTTCGAGAAAAACTTTTATAAATTTATATTTGGAAAACGGAAAATACTGATGGATCTTTTCGACATCTTGACATGTGCTTTCGGTACTAGACGCCTGGGCTAGCAGGAACCTGAAAGTGGAAGAAAAATTATTAAGAGCTGTCGAAGTGGTAGTGGTATTACGGGAACCAAATGGCCGATGGGCTACGGCCATGTTTCTTTTTTTTTGTGTGTTTCGGACCAGCACTCAAGGGATGACCCCTTCGCATTCAATGCATTGTGCCAGAACTATGAATTCAGGTCAGGGGAGAAGGAAAGTGGGAGCAGTGTTTGAGGACATTCAAATTGATTTTTCCTATATTGAAAGTGACAGGAAAGATCTCTGGATGGAGTTTATTCCACATGCGGACTGTTCTGCTAAAAAACGAATTTTCCTTATAGATGCCCCTGGGTAGGGTAGTAGGTAGTTTACTAGCTTATCAGGACGTGGAGACTACCCAAAGTCTCCAACTTTTGAGCAAGAAATGGAGGTACGGTATTGCTTCCGCACATCCAGGCGTGTCAGTCAGTTTTTCCTATTTCCTAACTACTTAATGATGCCAGACTATGAAATCCGATCGTATTTAATTTTCTTAGAAAAATTTTAAACAAAAGATCTATCGGAAAAAATCCACCACCAAGCTTTTACCCGGGTATGCTGCTGGTTGTATGTTTACAGGACAAATTTTTGTTTGTTGACATAAGTGCTAAAAGAAAAAGAAGAAATAAATTATAACAAACACAAACAACAAATAATTGAATCTGAATTAAAAGAGACAAATAAAACAGCAGAAATTTTCATTAATCTGCTGCAGTTATTCAAATATTTTTTTATATTAAAAAAAAGCTTTAAAATTTAATTTCCTAAAATAAAAATGTTGTTTAAACGAAAATATTACAAAAAAAGGAAAAAAAGTAAAAATAAAAATAAAGTATAAAAATTTCTTTAAAGTCACGTTTCGGAATTATTTGAATCAAAAAAAGTTTTTCTTTTGCCTTATTAAATTTAAGAAAAGTAGTCAGCAGTCAGCAGTCAATTCATAGTTCAAGTTACAACAGTAAAACAAACAACAACAAGTCAATGACTGATACAGAGTTGTCATCACAGCATTTGGTGCCTCCAAAGAGAGTCAAATTAAATTTTTAGAATTTTTACTTGTTGCAAGAAATCGATGTACAGTGGTGTTATTTGCCCACTGTAGAAGTCTAAAATCATTTTCATTCTTTCTTTAGAGATGTAACAATTTAAGCTGGCAACTCAAATTTTGGCCATTTTGTTTAGTCTGGTTCGGCATCTGAATATGAATAGACTGATGCCTAAACAACGCCAACAAATTGTGAAAATTCATTATTAGAATCATGGTGCTGTTCGTAATACGAATCGCCTACTGTGTCCATTTTAGGGTCAACATAACCATCCATTACAGCAATCAAGACGAATAACTATGAATATAATACCCCTCCACAAAAACGTTGTATAGTGCGTATAGAAGAAGTCATTGCTGTAGAGCAGTGATGGGCGAACTTTTTGGGTGGCAGGCCAATAAATTAAAAAAAATCTTGCGGCGGGCCATTAAATTAAAACAAAAACATAGAGGGTCATTCATTAAAAAATTATGGGGTTGCTCTTCAATTAAAAGTTCGGTTTAAGCTATATATTTATTAGTTATATTATGTAATATTTTAAAACAACATAACAATTTTATAAGATACGGTTTATTATGATTTTAAGATTTTCCAGATGTATGAGAAGCATGGATCAGTTTCTGACTTGACATCATTTCCTCAAAATCCGGTTCCAGTTGGGAGGATGCGATTTTTAATAAATTAAATAGACTCTCGTCTGACAATCGGTTTCTTATTGAATTTTTTCTGCATTTCATTACTGAAAAGGCCTGTTCACATAAATATGAGGAAGCAAACATTGCCATAATTTTCTGCGCATCATTAATTAGCTTTGGAAATTCATCTTTTGTTAAGGATTTATTGAAATTAAGCTTATCTGTATTTAAAAATAGCTGCTTTAAATTATTATTACATTGCAATTCTATAATTTCCAATTGTAGATCAGATGTAACATTCTCAGGATTAACATTAAAAGGCATTGAAAAAATAACTAAACATGGTTGGATTATTTTCAAGTCAGCAAATCTGGCCTCAAATTCTGAATACAGTTTTAATAAAGATTGTGAAAAGACTTTTATTTTCTCTTCACTCACAGGCCTCAAAGAATTAAGTCTTGGAAAATGAGTCAAGTCATTTTTTCCCAAACATTTAGAAAATATAAACAATTGAGTTTTAAAAGACCTCAAAGTGCCCCAAGTTTCATCTATACAGGCCTGTTCTGAAAATCACATTTCATGAAAGTGATTTGAAAGCACAAGAAATGTGTTCTGTGCACAAATTTATGTGCTTTTAAAACGTTCACGTTTGCCACTTGCAATTTGAAATCACTAGGGTAATTTTGCTACTATCACAATGAAAACTGTAAAATAAATTACTGAAATAATTCAACCAATATGTTTTCTTATTAATTTTGTTACATAATTACTTATTGTTGAAAACAAACACTTTAAAATTTAGAAAATTGTAAGGGCACCTTTTTTACTGAACATTTTTTATTTGCTTTTGTGTTTTCAATTTTTGTGTTTGTCAGGTAAATCAGCTGTTTTCTTGTGCTTTCAGGAAAGTAAAATCACATCGAAAACTACAAAAACAGTGTGATTTACAGAACAGCATAAAAACACAAGTGTGATTTTAAAACCGCATGTGATTTGAAAGTATGTGATTTCAAGAACATGCCTGATAAATTGATTTCTTCCCTGTAACTTCTTGTTCAGTTTATTATAGTGCTCGAGTAAATCCGTGAAAAAAGCAAACTCGATGCACCAATTCTTATCCTCCAATATTTCCCACTCATCCCAAATTTCAGTTTTGATTTTTAAAAAAACATTAATCTCTTCGAGAAGACTCCAAACTCTTGAGAAGGCATGCCCACAACTCAGCCACCTGATCTTTGTGTAATAAAGTACCTCTGAAAATTCTGCATCAACTTTCGATAAAAACTCTTGAAAGTAAGTAAAAACCACTGCGGCTCGAATGGTATTAATTTATTTTAAAATAATATTACGTACGTGGTTAATATCCAAGGCAGCCTTGCAAAGAACATCTTGGTGGATTATACAATGTAAAAAAATTGTTTCGCTTTCAGTATTCTGACTTTTATAAACTCCTGCAAAGCCCGTATTTTTTCCCACCATGTTAGGTGCTCCATCAGTTGTTAAATTAATTAATTTAGAAATTAAGGGCATTAACAGATTCCATCTCTCTCCAAATTCATCATAAATTATTTTTCCTGTCGTCTTTCCTTTCAAAGATCTCAAACAAGCAAGTTCTTCGGTTATTGCAAAGTTTTCATCGACTCCTCTGATAAAATATAGAAGTTGGGCTGTATCACTCCTCTCTCACACTCTCGTGCATAGTGACTGAAAAATACTTAAACTTTTAAAGACTTCCATCGAGTTGATTGGTTAAATAAGAAGAAATTGCTTCAATTCTTTTTGTGAGCGTTCTACGTGACAGCCCTATAGATTCGAAATCTTTTACCTCTTCTGGGCATAATACTTTTCCAATGCTAATTAACACATTCTTCTTCAGAAAACGGTTTGTTACTTTTTGCTATTTTATAGGCAACAATGTGACCAGCTAACGACGTGGAGGATCGCTGGACACTTCTTTGATTTTTAAAAAACATTTCCTGACTAGATATTTTTCTTTTCAATTCCTCTGAATGAACTTTCTTGTCTTCATCTGTCATTTTATAGTACTTCGATCCAAGATGTTTTGAATTAAAGTGCCTAGCGAGATTATAATCTTTTAGCACAGCTACCGGTTCTTGGCAGATAAGACAAATAGGTTATATTCCATAGAGAAGTATTTCCATGTCCACTCTTCTTGAAATACTCGACATTCCGAATCAATTTTTCTCTTTCCATTTTCGATTGACATTTATGGGGGTATTTACAATACACTTTATTTTAACTACACAAATAAAACTGTACGTTGGCAACTTTATAATTTTACTTCACAATTTATTCTTTACGTCACGAGATTTACACTTTTACTGATTGCTGATGATTAGTCCATCGCTGGCCCTTTTATATTTGTTGCGCATGTTGTCTCGAATATTCAAGAATCTTCTAGATCTCACATATAATAGTTGTTGTTATGTTATACGTTCAGTTTTCTATATTAGTTGTTAGTGTTTTATGATGTTTATGTTTCTTCTTGGAATATTGCATCAGAAAGTTGTTGTTCTCTTGTGTTTACAATATTTCCTAGAAAACTACGCAGTTTGGAAACAATACAATAGGTCTATATTAGTTGTTTTTGTTTCATGCTTTTTAAGTTTCTTGTTGGAGTATGTAGAGCATAGACGAAGGCCGAATTAGTCTATACGCCATTGTGCACAGCAATTGGATATGTGTCCAACCACCTTATGCGTGATAAGATTTATGTTGATACTTAGCTGTGTAAGCCATAACCCGACGGTGGCTCAAACCACTTGGGTGATATGTAGCGTGCAGCCACGCTACATGTTCTGCATTTAGAACAGTATCTGATGAGGCTGCCATAGTCAATTGATGTATTGGCAGGAGAGAAGAAATTGCAATTTGAGGCACAGCGACTTTTTGCGAATGGCTGCGATATAACGAATACTAGATAAAACAGCATGGCTGAGTGCCAGATGAGACATCGCTGATACTTGATGTGGAAGTGTGGTATAACAGATAGCATGTTTACATAACCTCTTACCTTTCACAATATCTGAGTGGGCATGATTGTTTTCGATCGTATTTATTTCGTTTTTTTTTCGCACCTGATAGAACAACTTTCATGTGTTGTGAAGAACATATAGAAGATTTTGAGGGCGCGAAAAGTTATTAGGAAGAAATATATGTGTAGGGAACAAAGTACAGATTACATTGTCATCACTAGATTACTGGCAGCATGTATGAGAATATGTTAAAGTTGTTCTTTTGGAACTTCAACAGCAGGATGAGATCCTTGGGAGAACCCAAAGTTGCTTGTGGCTTTAAAATTTCCCCCCATGAGAAAATAGTTTTCGGGTTGCCCCCATAGGGACTAGGGTATAGTGAAACGAGTATGTTTTAGCGTGTTAAAGTCCCGTCCTCCTGTAGCTAATAGATTCTTTCGAAGATTTTGTACTCGTATAAATTACCATTGTTACAGACATTCATACATACATACATCTATTAATATGCCTGCACATGCATCGCTTAAAATGACTATTTCTCATATTAAAATCTTCACATTCCAAATTCATAGAATTCATTTGAAATCTGTCGATAGCAACTAATGCACCTCCAGCGATATTTGAAGTTTTCTATTTTCTCATTACAGCAGCAGCAGTCATTTTATTTTTACTTCACTATTTCAGTTCTTTTGGTTCTCCAAACTAACATTTGGCAATTGAAAGCTTTAATTTTAGTTTTCTTTTTCTGTACTTCTTTAGTCAACAAAAGAATGAATAAAAAAAATAAAAAATAAAAAATAAAAAAAACGAACGTAAATTTAAATTAAAATCTCTTGAGTTCATAAAATAAATTAAATTTTATTTTCTAAAAATACTTGTGACGATGTAAAGAGAGAGAGGAAAGAAAACAAGTTATAATTTAAATTCACCGGAAATACAAATTAAAAATATAACTGGCAGTTATGCTCTCATTTATTCGTTACAGAGGCTGTGCAAAAATTTATGTTAAATTAAAAAAAAAATATAAATTATCTTTCTGAAAGATGCGTTAATTGAAATATAAAGTGTAAATGAGAGGACTAAAAATCGTTTCGATTGGCGGGCAAATGATTTTTGATAAATTTCCAGCTACAAAAAAAACGAGTGGAAGCGGATTATGGATTTTTCAAATAATGGATGGGCAATTAAATTATCTATCATATGGTTAAATGTCAAAAATGGAGCTGTCATCCCTTGACATTTATTTAGTAAAATTTTGGGAAGTTTGAAGCAAGAAACGTTACACTCTAAAGCACAGCATTTTAATTTACTATCAAAATGGTGAAAATTTCGTCACTGTATCACTTTTTAAAATTCGAACAGCTTAATCCTTTGCAATCAGACATCTTCTGAGGCCCATGGTATTGTTGCTCTGAATAGAGTAACACAATAAGCTCCTAGTCGTCGTAGTACAGTCGCTGTGCAGCAACGTGTCCCCCTGTAGGCTAGTAGGTAGTGTATTAGCTTGTCAGTATGGGGGTTGTGGGTTCGATTCCCAACGAAGACCTTTGTTTTTTTTCACTACAAAAATAAAAATTGACTGTCCTTGGGGCTGCTCTGCGATGAAGACATAGTCATTGGTCGCTGTGCTGTCTTTATACGGCAGTTCATTTCCGACTATCCATCTACTTTCACCACCTGTTTCATCTCTTCTCTATCCCTTTCCTAAAGAATGCACCACGGTACTTGACTAAATAGGCATTGTTGCCTGAGTGCTACTTCTTTTTATAAAAAAAAAAAAAGGTGTTGAGAATGATTCTGGAACATCAACTTGTCGACGTTCGCCTCACTAGAAGAGCTTTGTGCTTATAAAGTTCAACTCTTTCAAATATTAAAGCCAACCGAACCGCCCATTGTTTGCCTTGAACGTCTGGTATATGGCTGTTTGAAAGGCTGATCGAAAACAACGCATTTTTCAATAAAATCATCTTTAGTGATGAGGAGGGTCATTTCCAATTAGGCGGTTAGGTAAATAAACAAAATTGTCTTATATCGGGCTCATGAAAATCACAAACAGTCGTCGAAAAACTATTCTATTTTAAGAAACTGACCGCACGGTAGCGTTTGTGGTCAGGCGGCATCATTGTCCCGTATTTTTTTAAAAATGTTATATTCTATTCTGTTCTGTTCTGTTCTGTTCTATTCTATTCTTTTATATTATGTTCTATTCCAATCCAATCCATTATATTTTGTTCTATTATATTCTATTCTGTTCTGTTCTATTCTGTTCTATTCTGTTTTATTCTGTTCTATTCTGTTCTGTTCTATTCTGTCCTGTTCTATTCTACTCTTTCTATGCTATTTTATTCCGTTCTATTCGATTCGATTTTATGCTTTTATATTATATTATATTCCATTCTATTATATTCTATTCGATTCTATTCTATTCCATTCTATTATATTCCATTTTATACTATTATATCTTATTCTATTCTATTCTATTTTATTCTATTCTAATCTATTATATTCCATTGTCTTCTATTCTCTGTTGTATTCTGGCCTATTCTATTCTAATCTATTCTTATCTATTCTATTCTGTTATACTATGTTATATTCTATTCCCTTATATTATGTTCCATTCCAATCCACTCTATTTTGTTCTATTCCGTTCTATTCTGCTATTTCTATTCTCTTCCTTTCTATTCTAATCTAAGGAGACAGAATCTTTATTCGTATTTAGGTGATGTGTGGCACAAAGCTTGCTTATAAAATATAGACCTCACCACATCAAGGAAAAAATCCAGCGAAACCGTTAAGCTCAACACGGTAGGACGGGAAAGAACATTGGATTGTGCCATTAAGTACAGAACGTCACTGTGAAAATCAGTGCGGAGGGAAATCGAAGTTCAAATGCCTGAACTGTGATGTAGGACTTCACCCTGAATGACTCATGGACTATCACCTAATCGGTTCTTCATCTCAAAATCGTAATAAATAAAAATACTCTCAATATTTCATAATAAACTAAAAAACAAATACAAAATTAACTCCTGATAAATAATTTTAAACGTCCGATATATCGGGCGGGTCATAACTCAGATATTTTTTTAAATAGGGAAATGTTTATTAATGTGGGCCCAAGTGCCAATTATATTACAAATGAACTAACTTTAGCACAATAATAGTCTATTATATGCAGTAATGAGTTAAAATTATCCCGCTTGTTAAGAAGTATTTGATATTTTTTCCACAGGAATTTTTTAACTTTGAAGACAACAGTGATCGTGTAAATGTACCACAGGCAAAATGTACCACAGTGCGTTCGTTTGTTCCTCGTGTGTACATTTTTAATTTATTGTGCGTGCAAAAACAAATATTTGCATAGCACACATTCATACACACACACTTATGCACACAGGCTCATTTGCTTACTCACTCAATATGAATTTATTTTATGTCCATTTAATAGCAGCTTCAGTCTCAGCTCCAACAACAACAGCAACAACAACAGCAGCAACATAATTTTTGTGCTAAACCAAAATCCATTAATTTTTCTTTTCATCCTCTTGAAAGTTTTAACTGTTAATGTTGTTATTGTTTTTGTTAACGTTTTTAAATATTCCGTTGACCGACCGACCTTGAATGCGAACAATAACAACAACAACTTTAAAGACACCACCAACATGTTTTGCTTCTTATTGTGGAGTGTTTATTTTGTGTTTTGTTGTTGCAAAATAAAATCCGGTTTTTTAAATTCAACATTGAAGAGACTTTTTTTCTTAAGTTTTAAGGTCCAAAATAATAAATGGGTGGGCAAATTTAAGTTAAGGAAGTAAATTGTCCGTCAAATGATTAACTGTCAAAAAAATTAACTGTCAAGAATTGAGCACGAAGTGTTAAATTTTTAAGCAAATAATTTTAATTGTGAAAATTTACTATCAAAATGGTGTACATTTCACTTTGTATCACTTTGTAGAATTCGAGCAGCTTTTTTTTTTTATTAAGACTCTTTCTGAGAGCGTTGTGGGTTGTTGTTGACAAAAGATCAAAACTCCTACGGATCCTAGTGGCCGTGTAATGCTGACAAACTAACTGCTGTACAGCAAAGTATTGTAAATGAGTTTGGAACATCGCCTGTGCTTCAAAATTTTGTGAGAGGAGTGAACTTCTGTCCATGTACTAGTGGTGGCCAGCACAAAGCAGTATATCTTCCCGGCGGACACCCAGTACAAGGGGTGCGCAAATTTATGGTTTGGAAGTAACAAAAAATGATTAAATGTCTTTGCTCTTAAGCAAAGAATTTTTATTGTGAAAATTTTCTATCAAAATGGTGAAAATTTCACTGTATCACTGCGCAGCTTCTTCACGTAATCAGGTTGCTTCTACCACCGCTGTACATAATTTAGTTGCTAAATTTGATGCTTATGGTATGGTATTGTGGCGGCAAAATGGTCATAGTGGTCATAAGTGTTGCAAACATGGACGCTGTACGGGAAAGTGTTGAGTATGAGCATCAATTCGTCAATGTTCTAAATAATTTTGCATCACTAGAGACACTTTGGGCGAGATTTCGAATAAAGATTCTAAACTTCACATTTATAAAGTTCAACTCGTTGAAGAATTTAAGCCATCCGACCATTGTTTGCGTCGAATTGGCTAATGAATTGGTTGTTTGAAAAACTGAACAAACACTACGCATTTTTGTAATGGGACTCATTTTCCATTAGTCTAGTCTATAGGCTACACGATAGACTAGACTATAGGCTAC
The DNA here is from genome assembly GCA_030448955.1 of Trichopoda pennipes. Taxonomy (NCBI): domain Eukaryota; kingdom Metazoa; phylum Arthropoda; class Insecta; order Diptera; family Tachinidae; genus Trichopoda; species Trichopoda pennipes. The sequence continues at coordinate 2,949,607 of JASKUP010000021.1, read as the reverse complement.
ACGATAGACTAGGCCAGTGATGGGCGAACTACGGCCCGCGGGCCACATCCGGCCCCGAGAGGTTTCAATTCGGCCCGCCGAGCGTTTTCCAAAAAAAAAAAATTATTCATGCCCAAAAAATAAATTTACATTATGTTTTAAAAAAGATATAAATTGACAATTTTAGCAAAAAAAATGCGATGTTTTCATATTATATTGTGTCCAAACTGCGTAGTTTTCTAGGAAATATTGTAAACACAAGAGAACAACAACTTTCTGATGTAATATTCCAAGAAGAAACATAAACATCATAAAACAGTAACAACTAATATAGAAAACTGAACGTATAACATAACAACAACTATTATATGTGAGATCTAGATCTAGAGATCGAGACAACATGCGCAACAAATATAAAAGGGCCAGCGATGGATTAATCAGCAATCAGTAAAAGTGTAAATCTCGTGACGTTAAGAATAAATTGTGAAGTAAAATTATAAAGTTGCCAACGTACAGTTTTACTTGTGTAATTAAAATAATAAAGTGTATTGTAAATATAAACGCAATAGTAAAATAGTCTTAAGTTTTTCACCCCCATAAATGTCAATCGAAAATAGAAAGAGAAAAATTGATTCGGAATGTCGAGTATTTCAAGAAGAGTGGACATGGAATATAACAAAAAACCTATTTGTCTTATCTGCCAAGAACCGGTAGCTGTACTAAAAGATTATAATCTTGCTAGGCACTTTAATTCCAAACATCTTGGATCGAAGTACTATAAAATGACAGATGAAGTCAAGAAAGTTCATTCAGAGGAATTGAAAAGAAAAATATCTAGTCAGCAAATGTTTTTTAAAAATCAAAGAAGTGTCCAGCGATCCTCCACGTCGTTAGCTGGTCACATTGTTGCCTATAAAATAGCAAAAAGTAACAAACCGTTTTCTGAAGAAAAATTTATTAAGGATGTGTTAATTAGCATTGGAAAAGTATTATGCCCAGAAAAGGTAAAAGATTTCGAATCTATAGGGCTGTCACGTAGAACGGTCACAAAAAGAATTGAAGCGATTTCTTCTAATTTAACCAATCAACTCGATGGACGTCTTAAAAAGTTTAAGTATTTTTCAGTCACTATGGGCGAGAGTGTTGACAGGAGTGTTACAGCCCAACTTCTAATTTTTATCAGAGGAGTCGATGAAAACTTTGCAATAACCGAAGAACTTGCTTGTTTGAGATCTTTGAAAGGAAAGACGACAGGAAAAATAATTTATGATGAATTTAGAATCTCTTAATGCCCCAATTTCCAAATTAATTAATTTAACAACTGATGGAGCACCTAACATGGAGGGGAAAAAATACGGGCTTTGCAGGAGTTTATAAAAGTCAGAATCCTGAAAGCGAAACAATTTTTTTACATTGTATAATCCACCAAGATGTTCTTTGCAAGGCTGCCTTGGATATTAACCACGTACGTAATATTATTTTAAAATTAATTAATACCATTCGAGCCCGTGATTTGTTACATTGACAATTTCAAGAGTTTTTATCGGAAGTTGATGCAGAATTTGCAGATGCACTTTATTACACAAAGATCAGGTGGCTGAGTTGTGGGCATGCCGCCTTCTCAAGAGTTTGGAGTCTTCTCGAAGAGATTAAAGTTTTTCTAAAAATCAAAACTGAAATTTGGGATGAGTGTAAAATATGGGAGGATAAGAATTGGTGCATCGAGTTTGCTTTTTTCACGGATTTACTCGAGTACTATAATAAACTGAACAAGAAGTTACAGGGAAGAAATCAATTTATAGATGAAACTTGGAGCAGTTTAAGGTCTTTTAAAACTCAATTGTTTATATTTTCTAAATGTTTGGGAAAAAATGACTTGACTCATTTTCCAAGACTTAATTATTTGAGGCCTGTGAGTGAAGGGAAGTTAAAAGTCTTTTCACAATCTTTATTAAAACTGTATTCAGAAGTTGAGGCCAGATTTGCTGACTTGAAAAAAATCCAACCATGTTTAGATATTTTTTCAATGCCTTTTAATGTTAATCCTAAGAATGTTCCACAATTGGAAATTATAGAATTGCAATGTAATAATAATTTAAAACAGCTATTTTTAAATACAGATAAGCTTAATTTCAATAAATCCTTAACAAAAGATGAATTTCCAAAGCTAATTAATCATGCGCAGATAATTATGGCAATAATAATTATGCGCAAATTCAATAAGAAACCGATTGTCAGACGAGAGTTTATTTAATTTATTAAAAGCCGCATCCTCCCAGCTGGAACCAGATTTTAAGGAAATTATGTCAAGTTAGAAGCAGGTCCATGCTTCCCATACATCTGGAAAATTTTAAAATCATAATAAACCGTATCTTATAAAATTTTTATGTTGTTTTAAAATATTACGTAATATAACTAATTTGATAATTTTTATAGTTTTTTAAAACAATCTTTTTTTATTTATCTTTAATAATTGTTCCTTGTTTTTGTATGTTTGAATATTTGAAAATTTAAATTTTTGTATGTATGTATGAAAAAATATTTTATATGTTTTTGTCAAATGTTTTGAAACATTTTTTTCAATTTGTTAATAATTTTTTGTTTTCAAAAATATAAAAATTTTTTCCTGAAGAAGCTTTTCAAAGGAAAGCGAAATATCGAGAAGAAAAAATATATAAAAGAGATCGTTAAAAAGAAAAAAGATATTTATTAAAGGTAATATAACTAATAAATATATAGCTTAAACCGAACTTTTAATTGAACAGCAACCCATAATTTTTTAATGAATGACCCTCTATGTTTTTTTTTTTAATTTAATGGCCCGCCGCAAGATTTTTTTTAATTTATTGGCCCGCCACCCAAAAAGTTCGCCCATCACGGGTCTAGACTATAGGCTACATGATAGACTAGACTATAGTCTAAACTATAGGCTATATGACAGACTAGATAGTTTGCCTACGTTCTAGAGGTGCCCTATCATGTCGGGCACTCCACTATTAATTATTGGTAAAAACTATCTTTTGAGGATTTTGGGGGGAGGGGTTTAACACACTCGACTTAAAAGTAACCTACGAGAGGGTTCGTTTGAGAGTAAAAATTTTTGTTGTTGCTTTAAGTTGTAAATTAATTTGTAAACAAATATGTAAAATTTTTTTCGTTCACATACTTTATTTGTTACTCTTCCAAGTCAAGTCCAGTCAGTCAAGTCTCTTTAATAGTTTTACATACAAAACAAAAGCATTTTAAATATTTAACTTGTACTTGTGACCTAAATTCCTTTAAAAAAATTCCTTTTATTTTTGATTAGAAAAAAGAAACACCAAAAATATTTTATTGAAATTGACATCTTAATGTTTTTTTTCTGTTTTATAAAAAAAAAAAACGTTCCTTTTGATATTTTATTATCATTTTTTTATTGTAATATACAAGCAAAAAGTTAGTATGCTTTCCATTCGTATTTTTTAAACCGTATTTTAATATCTTTGAAATCCTGATGCAATATAAACGGTGATCCAACAATAACGCACAATGTTCAATTGTAAATGAAACAAAAAGTTTTCAGAAAATCATCTTAATTTTGTTACAATTCTGAAGGGGGGAGCCCTTCTTTTTTCAAATAAAATGAATGACAAATTTACAACAGTTGACAGTTAATACCCATAACCTTTTCCTGGTCTTATTGTATTGCGATTTCCAGGAACATGTTCGTAGTCTTCAAGTCTACTCCTGCAATGCATTGTACCAGAACTAGGAAATTCGGTTATGGGAAAGAGGAAAGAGGGAGTAGTGTTTGTGGGCATTCGATTTGCATTTTCCTGCATTGAAAGTGACAGGACAAACATCTGGATGAAGTTTATTCCTCATACGAACTGTTCTGTTAAAAAACAAATATTCCTTGTAATACGTAATGCGTTCTTAACAAAAATCGAGTCAAACGCAAAAACGTGCGAGTTCCCTAGTTTCGTTACAGCACTTACCATTTTAGTAGCGATAAAACAGTGAAATACAACCTACACTGCGTCGCTGCTAAAGGGAATCAATAGAGTTGGATACCCTACCGTCCCCAATGAACCTCTTGGCCCTCTCCTGTACGCGGTCGAGCAACTCCAAACTAGACTTTGGAGCGCCGGCCCATACATAATAGTTGTATTCAATCTTTGGACGGATAAAGGTGGTATAAATAGTACGAAGATCGGATGGAGTGAAGTATCTCTTACACCGTTTCAGAAAACCAAGACACTTGAAAGCTTCTTTAGAAACCTGAAAAATATGTTTAGTCCATCGAACATCACAATAACTTTTGTGTCAAGAATATCAAGGGGTGCCGATTCCGTAATACCTATGTCATCCATGGTAACATGTGCAGCACCATTTCCGAACACAGATCTATGCGTAAGCATGCAACATTGTGTCTTACGGACTACTCTATTTGCACGATTCCATTCGGAGATCGCCGCAATATCGTGATTGAGCGTATCATTTATTTTCCGCCTTTTGGAATTCACCTCCAACTGGTCCGGTCTATTACCAAATAAATACGATAGGCAAATGGTGCAGTCATCTGCGAAAGCGTATATAGAGCTGAAATTTGGACAAAGAAATATGGTAGGAGATGGAACGGAGCCTTGCGTACCCCTGAATTAATCGTGAACTCGTCTGATCAAATACAATCTACAACAACTCGTAGAGTGCGATTCCTGAAAAAAACTCTATATAAATCTAGAGTAATTATTACCGACACCAAAAGCAGCAAGTTTTGACAGAAGTGCATCATGTCACACTCTCTCAAACGCCTTGGAAATAGAAAATAGAGCCACCACCTTGCTCTCTCCGAAATGATGTATGGAGTTGCGCCATTGTTCCGATAGAAAAGGCAGCAAGAAACCATACTGACGGTCGCTAAGTAAGCTGTTGGACTTCAGGTATCTCAGAAGATGAAAATTAATCATACTTTACATTACTTTAGAAAGTGCAGAACAAATTGCAATTGGGCGATAATTTTCAGCTTCACCCTTTTTGGGGATGGGCGTTACTAGTCTTCCAACATTTTAGAAATTCACCGGCATGATACAACATGCTGAAAAGGGTTGCTAAAGGACGCGCTAACATTGAAGAGCATTGTTTCACCACCAGTGCTGGTATCCCATCCGGCCCAGAAAACTTGTTGACATTCAATTTTGCTAAATCGTCGTAGGCTTGCGACACCCTAGCCTAGCGGATACGGCTTATGTTATCCATTGGTGCATATACTGAAGCTTGATAACATCTTTCTAGTGTAGAATAAACACTAACAACCTCCATCATTGTGTGTCCTTTTTCCAAAATTAAGTGTTCTATTTCAATGTCTGTTCTTGAATTGAGGTTTGTCACAGTGTGCTACAAAAAATTTTATTCCCATTTTGATACAATGACAGCCCTCGCTTCATCTTTTTATACAATATGTTACTGATTCTCTTCTTCATTTGTATTTTCTGCCGAATATCCTACGCATTTATCATACTGATCTTTTCGCGGCTTGAAAATAGCTCTTTTTCCAGAATTTTGCAGAACTTTTTTTTCGTCGGGAATTTTATTATTATTTTTACACTATTCAACATAAATCTTGTACATATTACTTTTCCTTCTAAAGTGATCTTTTACGTTTAAACGTTGTGAAATAGTTCTATAGTAATGACTCGATAATTTAGATACTACCGGTTGTGAATACATTTGGTGGAAAACATGAAGTGCACAAAATTGCTTTTGATTTGAACGTCCATTTTCGTGAAACGCTTCAATCATCTTAACGTGCTGCTCAATTGTGTACCCCTCTACGAATAATTTTGTCAAGCACTGAAACTAAAGAATCAGTCATCATTATTAATCAATCTTAGTTCATGGAATTTGAATGTAGCACGTTTTTATTGTCATATTGTCATTCGTAAGATTTCTTAGAAACTTTTGGATTTCTTAACCTTTTCCCTTTTTTTAGCGATAATTATCTTTTGCATAACATGACCTAAACAGCTTCTTAACAATAATTTTTTATTAAGCCAGAAGGATAGTTATGTATCAAATTATTAACATCCTTTCCCCTTTTGGGGGCACATTATAAGTCTTTATGGATCACACAACCATCTAGACTTAAGTCTTGCGGGGGTAAAAGGGAGCCCAGTCCCCTTCAAGGCTAGTAGGAGCCAACTGGAAAATCCACTATATTTCCACGGGAATCAGTAAAGCTCCAGAGTTATGCTATTTGTGTCTTTAGGCATTTAGCTGTTCTCTGACTGATTATTGAGGTAGGCCCTTCGGGAGTATCGTGGTGGCTGTGTGTTTCGAGGCCCTCGTTTGAGTTTGTGGGTCGGATCATTCACAGTGAACACAATGAATGGTCCAGGTCCAGTGAGTATGAATGATGTCGTGTTCTTCATTATATTAAGCTTCATGCGTTCTGGACCAGGAGTTGGATAGTCTCCAACTCTTTAGCAAGGAGTGAAGGCTGCGGCCTACTCCGGGCTTTTGAAGTTGCAACTAGGAGTGACCGGAGGATATACGTAATCGAAGGCCTTCTAAGGCGAGGATGGCGGTACATACTATCCACAGTGGTAATGATCCACCATTTGATTAAGGTCCACGGCCAGGTACAGATGTAAATCTTATCACGTCATTACCATCCTTTTAGACGTACACTTTATGTTCTTAAAAACGCCAAAAAAATAAGTTCAACGTTTTCAAATCACCACGACATGAAATAACATGGCCATTAAAATTTTCGCACAAAAAAGGCATTAGTTTGCTTGCTGTGCAGCACCTGCCACTATCTTATTGGAACCATATATGGGTCAAGTTCATATTTTAAATTTCTGAGCACAAGAATTTCGTTATCATCTCGCTACAGGAATACCAGTTACGGTAACTCTTTGGCTGATCTCATTTTCGAAGAAATACGCCTAATGACGCCACCAGTCTATAAACAGAACCAAGTCGTTACCCATTGTGGACGATTCGATTTTTCAACAATTAGTCATGATTTGCTTAGTCCTGACAATTTTGCTTGTTAACGAATCCACTGAGGAAAGTGAAAATGATGATGCACTTCTGTTAAACTAAACATTTCGCTTATTGGCGACGACCTTGGTCGTGAGATGGTCAATTGTTGGGCACGACAACGAGTCGAAGTTGAAGCCTCTTCTGCCACACTACTGCGAACACCTGCAATTGGTCGACTCTGCTGATCAGAGTTCGTGACGAAGTGCACAAAATGGCTTTTGATTTGAACGCCCATTTTCGTGAAACGCTTCAATCATCTTAACGCGCTGCTCAATTGTGTACCCCTGTACGAATGATTTTGTCAAACACTAAAACAAAGATATTTCAAAATAAATTAGGCAAGAAAAACTTGACGTTAAGTCATGACTTACAATTAACATTGTGCATTATGGTTGGAACACCCTTTGTTTTTGAAATTAAAACAAAAAAAAAAAACAAAACAGCAATAGAATATTTAGGTTTTTTGAGTTTTTTTTTAAAGAAGTTTTATGACGGAATATTTTTTTAAGTTAAAAATGGTGAATTCTTAAAATATTCACTCTACAACTAAGACTTGTTGTTGTTGTTGTTGCTGTTGTTGTTTTTCTTTGGGACCACGACCAAAAGGACTTTAATGAAATTGATTAAATTTTTGAAATAACAAAAGATTTCTATTGTTCACTCACTTCACTATTGTGAAAAACATTTATTTTTTTTTTTTGGAAAGTTCTTTGTTGTTGCTTTCAATTTTATACAACGACCTAGGAATAACTAATCAAAAGTTATAACAACGAACACACAAACACACAAGTTATACTACTCGAAGAAACATGTTGACGATTAGGAAGTTTTATAGTTAAAAAACAAGAAGAACTCTGTGGTTACTCGGTGGTTTAGTAGGCTGCTTAAAATATTAATAATGAAAGATTTTTCCTGAATAAATTAAATATTAAAATTAATGTGGGAAACTTGTCATTATAAAGGACGGCGTTTATGTGTCCTGTAGCTTATGTCTTAGAAATTTCCATTACTCACATCTAAAAACCTCCTATGGATAAGGTTTTTATAAAATTAAATAACAGGCTTTAAAAATGTTTATCACACACCATTTAATTAGCAGAGACATAAACCACCAAATTTCTTATACGTGAAGGTTTAGCTTGCTATACGTGAGCCTCGAAACACACAGCCACCACGATACTCCCGAAGGGCCAACCTCAATAGTCAGTCAGAAAACAGCTAAAAGGGTAAAAAGACAAATAGCGGGTCTCTTATTCCCGTGAAAATATAGTGGATTGTCCAATTGGCTCCTGCTAGCCTATTTGGGGACTGGGCTCCTTTTTACCCCCGAAGACACATGTAATGACGGTGGCTTTCCGTCAAAACATTTAAAAGTGCCCCCATGGGGGGGGGTCTAGCTTGATATCTGCAAAACATATTATAAAGTGCAATTATTAATAGAGATATATTTTAAGTTGGCAACACTTTTATAATGGCGGCCATTTTGTCATCTCTCAAGTGATTTATATTTGGTTGGGTTTGTCATTTCAACATGAATAGTCTGATGACAACACTTCCACATTGTGCAGATTGAGAAAGCTCCCCCCGCGGGCACATAAATATGGTCTTTATAGAATTCCACTATCTAGACACAATGCAACTGGGGAAAAAAGGGAGCCCAGTCCCCTGAAGACAGGCAGGGAGTCAACTGGAAACTCCACTTTATTTCCACGGGAATCAGTAAGCCGCAGAGTTCGTTATTTGTCTCTTTACACATTTAACTGTTCTCTGGCTGATTATTGAGGTTGGCCCCTATATGGGAGTATCGTGGTGGTTGTGGTTTCGCGGCCCCATATCAGTCTATGGTTATATGGTGACCGGGTTCATTTCACCTTTAATAACACCTACCTGGTGAAATGTTCCCAGATCCAGTGAGCATGCTAGACATGTGTTCTGGACAGGAGTTGGAAAGTCTCCAACTCTTAAGCAAGGAGTGATGATTTGCAGCCCTGCTCTGAAATTATCGAAGTTGCAACTAGAAAGTTCTGTTGCATAGAATTATAGCTTCGGCTTCCTAGGACGAGCATGCCGTTCCAAATTATGCAGTGGTTTGATCCACCATCTGATTAAGGCTTCATGGCCAGGCGCGGATGTTAATCTAATCACACGTTGTGCAGATTGACTCAAAAGCAAGATGGCCGTTAATTCCGTGTTTTGTTTGGCGATGAAACTCCGTTATTTTTTGAATGGATACGCCAGTTAACAAAACTGCCGTATTTGGAAGGATGACAATTCTCAAGTGTATGTCGAGACACCGTTACATCCAGAAGAACTGACTATTTGATGTGCTTTATGGAGTAGCTGGTGGCATGATTAAAACGTTTTTATTGAAGGAAACGTTTGGTAATCGCATATTTTCATGTTTCAGATCCACGAATTTAACTTCAAAATAAAGCGATTTAAGGCCGCCAGACTATTTGCTGTAAGGATATGTGACGTCACTAGTCTACACCGATAAGCCCGAAATGATTGAGCGCTGGGAGAACAACATTCGCCTTGTTATTGGTGATAAACGGCCACAACTGTTGAAAAAAAGGCATCCCAAAATTGGACACCCACATTAGACTACGTCCGAGTCAGATAACTTTTTCTTTTATATTCATTATGTTCAAGCACACCACACTTTTTAGTAGTTAGAAAGTAACAGCTTTATTTTAATCTTAAATACTTCTCATACACAACATCATGCTCTCATAACAAGTCTTACATATTTGGTTGCTTAATAATATAAGGTGTTTATTATAGAGGTATAGAACTTTGAAATTGAACAAAAAAAAACACGACTTTTTAAATTGACATGAAATTTACTTTATTAGAAAAATAAGCTTCTGGCATTAAAATAAGACTTCTGACATATGACGCCACCAACTGGCCTAGAAGCAGTCCCTAACCTGGAGGTTAAATTTTTCATGAATTTATCCAATATTGTGACCGTATATCGTTTCGGGTTTTTCGGCGTAGACTATTGATTTTACATATATCCGCAGATATAAGTCTAGCAGCGTTAAATCACACGCTCGTGAAGGCCACATTACGGGTACGGAATGTAAAACTATGGGGTTACTAATAGTATAGAAATATGTAAATACGTACAGCTTTACGTCATTACGTATTTAACTAGACATATTTTTTTTTACCATAACAATACTGCCAAGCATCTTGAAATCAAAAATCAATTGAAACGACGTAATAATAGAATGTAATTATAATTAGGAATATGTAATAACGTAAAGCTTAATGTTATTACGTATTTAACTAGCTATATTTGTTTTGCAATAACAATGACAACTGCAAAGTATCTTGAATTCTAAAATCAATTGAAACGCCGTAATAATTTTATGTAATTATATTTTGAAATATGTAATTGCGTAAAGCTTAAGGTCATTGCGTATTAAATTAGGCATATTTTTTTTATTATAACAATGACATACTACGAAGCATGTTGAAATCAAAAATCAATTAAAACGACGAAATAATGTTGTGTAATTATGTTTAGAAATATGTAATTACGTAAAGTTTAACGTCGTTGTTTTTAACAATAACAATGATAACTGCGAAGTATCGTGAATTCTAACGTCAATTAAAATGCCGTAATAATTTTATGTAATTATATATAGAAACATGTAATTACGTAAAGCTTAACGTCATAACGTATTTAAGTAGAAATATTTTTTTGCAATAACATTAATAACTGCGAGTATCTTGAATTCTTACATCAACTAAAACGACGTAATAATGTTATGTAATTATATTTTATAACATGTAATTACGTAAAGCTTAATGTCATTACATAATGATAACTACGAACTATCTTGAATTCTGACATCAATTAAAACTACGTAATAATTTTATGTAATTACGTAAAGCTTAACATGAAATTGCGTAAAGCTTAACATCATTACGTATTTAATTAGGCATATTCTTTTGCAATACCAATGATAACTACGAAAGATCTTGAATTCTAAAATCAATTGAAACGACGTAATAATTTTATGTAATGTCATTACGTGTTAAACTAGACATATCTTTTTACAATAATGATAACTACGAAGTATCTTGAATTTTTAAATTAATTGAAACGAAATAATGTTACGTAATTATATTTATAAATATGTAATTACGTAAAGATATACGTCATTATGTTGACTAAATGAATTATTTATTATTATTTGTTATCTTTATTGACGTATCAATTCAAGCAAAAGTGTGCTTCATGGCTAAAGAAAATTCACTTAAGAAATCGGATACGATTATTTCAAAGAGAACCATGAAATTCGAAATAAATTTGCGTAATTTGAAAGCGTTGTTCAGGCATCAGTCCACACATGTTGAAATGTTAAACCAAACTAAATATAAATCACAGTTGGCAGTTGACAAAATTGGACCCCAGTTTGAAAGTGTTGGCAACTTATAGTTCCATATCTCTATTAAAATAACAGGTTTTGCAGAGAGCAATCTAGGCTGTTATGTAACATAAATCAATTGGCAACTGAGAAAATGCGCATTAATTAAAAGTGTTGTTAATTGGAAGTTCTATACCTCTATAAAAACACTCTTTTACAATTTTTAAAAATTTCATACATTAATCGACAGCACTATTAGCGCTATAATGACCCCTACACAGACTTACACATTGACACAACTTAACTATTGTAAACTCTCATCTTTACGGGCGTCCATTTCTTTTATTTCTTTTTCTTTCTCTTGTGCCTGGTTTGCATACATTTTATAAGCTGCTTTTCAAACGTGAAAGATTTCGTAACGTAACAAATTGTAATCATCATAAAAATAACAATTTGAATAAGAACTTTTTACACAAGTTTAAATAGGAAAACGAAATATTCTAAAGTTCACTCACAACAAACTTGATCTGCTTGTCTATTTAAAAGTGATAACTTTTAACAAGTATATTTGTTGTTGTTATTGTTGTTGTTGGTGTTCTTGTAAAAAAATTATTTATAATGATGAGTACAGTCCGTTATTATTTACGTCAATAGAAAGAAGTTTTGATAAGCTAAAAATTTATATTTAGCAACAGAAAAATATAGAAAAATATAATAATTGAATTATTGAATAGCGGTTCTTCTTATTATTACACAAAAATATTAGGGGGCACCCTAAACAGTAGTTTCTCAGCATGCTACAATTGTTGTTTTATAATTTGTACTTTATAATTTGTTAATTTTTAAATGGAAAGTTACTTCCAAATCGTTTTGTTTTGTTTCGACGCTTCGCGTTAGAAGTTAAATATAAAGTTTGAACAAATGTGTCGGGATCTGAACTTAAGCAGTGAGGTGGATTTTTAGAGAGTAATTAAACCACTCTATGGCATTAAGATATTAAAGGAATCAGGTCTTTCACTGTAACCTTCCATACGGGTATATATCTCTAAAAGATTATCTATTCAGCTTGTGTTTGCCCCAGAATCGGAAGCATGTGGCAGGCACTAAGTTCTGGATGAATGAATTTGGGCCATATTTCATGATCTACACAGTTGCCACAATGAATATTGTGGGGCTTCCTGATTCTAATTGCATCAGAATCAGACTGTCATCAACCTTAAAATATCCTTCTTATTAGAATTTGTAAGCTGCCTTATGCGGTTTACGTAATTTTGGCTCAAATTCTTCTTGCTTTGGGAAAAAATTCTTTAGTAAAGTGTTTCTATAGAAAAAGTTTCTTTTTGAAAAAGTATCTTTTTGAAAAAGTACCTTTTTGAAAAAGTACTTTTTTTGAAAAAGTACCTTTTTAAAAAGGTACTTGAAAAAGTTTCTCTGTCGATAGGTAAACTTTATAAAAGTTGGTGTTTTTGTTAAAGCAACGACGTTCTCCGCTTGCTTTAAGAAACAAAATTTAATTTCTTAAGTAAACTGGCCCTGTGGAAAAATGGAACTTTCTTAAAAAGGTACTTGAACACTTTATAAAAGTTGGTGTTTTTTTTTTTGTAGAACAAAGACAACATGAGCCAAATATTATATTAGTTTTCAAAAAGCTCCTTTTTCAAAAGTATTAAGTACATTTGCTCCAAATCACCTCAAGAAGTACATTTTAAAATTAAATAATTTACCAAACAGTTTATTTCAACAGAATTGTTTTGAAAAATGAACCATTATTAAGAGGTACACATTAGTAAGTTTTTGAAATAATAATAATACTTTTGAAAATGGTACTTCTATTAAAAAAGTTTTGTCAAAAGTACTTTTTTGCAAACTTTAATTTTACGAAATTGATACTTTAAAACAGGAAAAATTTTTATAATAAATACATCACAACAAGTACTTTGTTCACAAATTTCATTTAATAATAAAACTATTGAGTTTTAGATATTTTACTTGGGGGTTTTTTTTTAACGGCCTTTAAAAGTGTTCCTTAAAATTTAAATAAAAAGTACCTGTTTGAAAAAGAATGTAATTGCAAACTGGTTTTGTAATGACCTCTTTGAAAACCATTTTTATCTCGAAATGGTACCTTTAAAAAAGAAAATTTTTAAAATTAATATTTTACATACAATAAGTACTTTTTTGTAGCAAGTGCTTTTTAAATTAGCATCTTTTGACAACATCCATTTAATAATAAAAATATTGCTTTTTAGAAACTATTTTTGAGTTTTTTTAATGGTATATCAAAATCTTCGTTAAAAACCAAATAAAAAAAGTACCTTTTTGCGAAAGTATGTGTTTGCAAAAACACCTTTCTTTAATAACAGCGTCCAAATATAAATATTACTTTTTAAAGAAGTTTTTTTAAATAATGTTATTGTACAAAAGCACCAGCTATTTTTAAAAGTTTGGTTTTTGCACTAAATATACTTTTGCAAATAGTACTTTTTTAAAAACCCCATTTCTCATAACAGAAATATTGTGAAAAGTAAGTATCTTCACAAAAAATGCTTTTGGAAAAGTTTGTGGAAATATAAGGATAGGCAAAAAATACCAAATACGTTTTTAAAATAGTACTTTTTGGAAAACCTCATTTCATAACACACATTCCTCATTTCAAACAAGTGAGGAAAAGTGAGTATCTTCACTTTTTGAAGAACTTTGTTGAAATATTGCTGTTGCCAAAAAGTACCAACTTTTTTTAAAAGTTTATTTTATGGAAATATCTTTTTAAAATTTGTTTTCTTCAAAAACTGTTTTTTAAAAAGTTTGTTGAAATATTTTAATTTAAAAAAGTAACGACTTTTTTAAAACACTTTTTTCTTGGGGGAAATATATATTTAAAATAGTACCTAAAATAGTCATTTAATAACAGAAATATTTTTATGAGTTTCAGTCTTAATAAATACTTTTAATTTATTTTGTAGTAATAATGCTATTCCCAAAAGGTACCGACTTTTTTCTAAAACAGTACTTTTGTGAAAAACTTATTTAGCAACAGAAAAATGGTAAAAAATTGTTTCTTTTAACGTTTTTTTTTAGGATTGTTATTGCCAAAAGGTACCGACTTTTTTTAAAATATTTTTTTTGTAGGTTATACATTTCTAAAGTAGTACTTTTGTGAAAAAGTCATTTAATAACAGAAAGATGGTAAAAATTTATTTTTTTAACTACTTTTTTAGGGTTTTTGTTGTTGTCAAAAAGCACCAACTTTTTTAAAATAATACTTTTTAGAAAATAAAAGAAATATTGTAAAATGTAACTTATTTTGAAGAAGTTTGTTTAGAGTTTGATGTCAAAAAGTAGCAACTTTTCGAAAAAAGTACTTTTTAGAAAAAGTAATTGAATAACAGAAATATTGTAAAAAGCTGATGTTTTCCAAAAAACGCTTTTGAATAATTTCTTTGATGGTTTTTATTGCTAAAGTATTAACAAAAAATAAAATTAAATAAAAGTAAAAGGTGACTGCTACTCACTTTTCTTTAAGGGACTGATTACTGGTTTATGTATTTCATCTTATATCTTTATAATCATTTCATATCTCTTCTATGTTTTGATATCTGTTCTATTGTATAACAGACACAATTATTATGATGAGTTCTATTTTAGTATAAAATAAGTTCTATTATGTCAAGTAGGATTGTTGTCAATCCAATTTGTATTTTTAGAAATAATATTTGAGATAAAACTTATGCAAATTGTTGTTATCAAGATGAGCATTTTTGTAACGGAGTTTTTACACAAGAAGTTTATTTGTCAATTGTGGCAACACTAATAACATGACAGTTTTTCGACGTATTCGTAGTAGATGCATTGGCAATTGTTGCAATGAATTTAATTTCACATTTCGTAAAATTCGTGATGTTTTCGGACAACATATTAGTCCTTCTGAGACCGCTATTAAGAATTTGGTCGTTAAATTTGAGTCGACAGACTCGTTACAAAATGTGAGCGTGTTCGACCGGATCATTTAAATGAAAACATCGCAGCCGTGTGCCACAGTGTTGAAGCAGATAACAAATTTGTCAATACCTCGACGTTTGCAACAATTGCGATTATCCAAACCAACCACACAGCGAATTTTGCATAAGGATTTGACTTTGAAGCCTTACAAGGTTCAACTGGTGCACGAATTGAAGCTCAATTCATTCCGGAACAACCGGCTGATTTTTCTGAAAAAAATTATTTTTTCAAACGAAGCCCATTTGGACTTGTCAACAACAAGCAAAATTGCCGCATTTGGGCTTTTGAAAATCCTAGAGCGATTATTGAGAAACCTTTGCATGCACAAGGTGTCACTGTGTGGTACTTTATGTGGTCTGGAGGCGTGATGGGGCTGTTTTTCTTTTCTCCAAGAAGAGGCTGGAAAAGTGGTAATGGTCAATGGTCGATCACGCTATCGCGAGATGCTAACAACTCAATTCTGGTCTATTATTGACGACGTGCATATCACTTACATGTGGTCTCTCCGGGGGCACATTGATATAATTTGACGGAATCTCACCGTCACGGGGTTAAAAGGGAGCCCAGTTTCCTACAAGTCTAGCAGGAGCCAACTGGACAATTCCACTATATTTCCACGGGAATCAGTAAAGCTATTTGTCTTTTTAGCCTTTCAGCTGTTCTCTGACCGATTATTGAGGTTGGCCCTTCGGGAGTAACGTGGTGATTGTGGTTTCGAGGCCCTCGTTTGAGTTGCGTGGGCTGGATCATTCATAATGAACACAATGAATGGTCCAGATCCAGTGAGCATGATTGCGGTTGTGTTCTTAAATTTTATTAAGCTTCATGCATTCTGGACCGGGAGTTGGATAGTCTCCAACTCTTCAGCAAGGAGTGAGTGGCTGCGGCCTGCTCCGAGCTCTTGAAGTTGCAACTAGGAGTGACTGCAGGATATACGTATGTGGATGCTTCCTAAGGGGAGGATAATGCTACATTTCATTCACAGTGGTATGATCCACCGCCAGGTTATGGCTTACACAGCTAAGTACTGATGTAAATCTTATCACGCATCACTTACATGTGATTTCAAGCAGGACAGTGCCATATGTCACACAGCCAATGAAACGCGCAATTTATTGCAAAACAAATTTCCCGATCGCATAATTTCACGACCATCAGCAGTTAAATGGCCTGCCAACTCGGATGATTTAATACCCCTGAATTATTTTTTGTGGGGCTACGTAAGGACAAAGTTTATAAGGAGCCAATTAAATCGCATTCAGCCTTAAAAAATTCGTGATGTGCTTAACGAAATAGTATCGCCATTTGGCCAAAAAGTCATTAAAAACTTTGATGAAAGAATGGACATTTGCCATCATTTTTCATTCATAATTGCCGAACTCTCTCTCTCTCTCTCTCTACGTAATACCATACAGATTTGAATCATCTTAATCGAAATTTTTACTTTTCTTTTTTTTTTTTCGAAAACAAACTTCTTATTGGAAAACCCTTTATAAAATCTATTTCATCTCAAGGGGAAAATATTAATAAAAACAAACTTCTGGAAAAAAAAAATTTAGATGCGAAAAGTTGAAAAGTTGGCAGACAATTGTAAAACTTTGTGTTGCCTGACCTGTGACAATATTACGTGGGCAGATTAATAAGTCCGCGACTTTTCGAATTTCGCCCGCAGTAAAATTGTAAAATTGTTGCTATCAAGTACCATCTGTTAATAGACTATTGTCAAATTTTTTGCAAGTGTCGTCATTTAATTGAGTTTCGAAAAATGGAAAAAAGTGAATTTCGAGTGCTCTTTAAACATTATTTCTTGCGAAAGAAAATCGTCAATAAAAACAAGGTTAAGGTCGAAAAACACCATGGGCACTCTGTACCATCGATTTCAATGGTAAAAAGCACAAGTACACATGACGCTGAACGTTCTGGACGGCCAATTGCGGTCAGTACATCCGAAAATGTCTAAAAAAATCCACGATATGGTGTTGGCCGACCGAAGAGGAGATGGGTTTATGAAAGTTGTCTGGTAGATGGGTGCCGAGTTTGCTCTCAATTCACCATAAACGTAAACGTGTGACAACTTCAAAGGATTGTTTGGAGTTGTTTAACCACAGTACGAATAATTTTTTGCGGCGTTTTGTAACTGCGGATGGAATATGGATCCATTACTGTACTACGGAGACAAATCTGCAGTCTAAAAAATGAGTAAACCTGCTCCGAAGAAGGCCAAGCTAAGTTTGTCGGCCAATAAGATAATGGCAACAGTTTTTTGGCATGCACTTGGAATAATCCACATTGGTTATCTTCGAAAGGGAAAAAATAATAAACGGCGATTATTATGCCAACTTATTAAGGAGGATTTAAAGAGAAAACAACCCTTAAGGGTCAAGAAAAAAAATTCTTTTTCATCAGGTGCACACGTGTACAATCTCAATGGCAAAACCCTATGAATTGGGCTACAAATTGCTACAAATTGGCCATCCGTCATATTCTCCGGATTTTGTCCCTAGTGACTACTTTCTATTTCCAATCCTCGGTGGAAAGAGATTTGGCTCCAGCCATAAAATTATTGACGAAACAAATGCCTATTTTAAGGATCCCGAAAATTCATATTCTTTGTTTTTCGAAGGGATAGAAA
Organism: Trichopoda pennipes; assembly: GCA_030448955.1. Classification (NCBI taxonomy): domain Eukaryota; kingdom Metazoa; phylum Arthropoda; class Insecta; order Diptera; family Tachinidae; genus Trichopoda; species Trichopoda pennipes. Next base: position 2,931,586 of record JASKUP010000021.1, on the reverse strand, counting down.
AACTGGAGAAACGTTGGACTAAGTGTATTTTTTTTTCGGATCACTCAGCACTCAGGGGATAGCCCCTACGCAGGCAATGCATTGGGCCAGAACTAGTAAATCAGGTGCCCTTGTAGGCTAGTAGGTAGTGTACTAGCTTGTCAATATGGCGGTTTTGGGTTCGATTCCCAACGAAGACCTTGGTTTTTTTTCACTACAAAAATAAAAATAGACTGTTGGTGGAGCTGCTCAGCGATGAAGGCATAGTCACTGGTCGCTGTGCTGTCTTTATACGGCAGTTAATTTCTGACTATCCTTCTTTCACCACCTGTTTCATCTCTTCTCTTTCCTAAAGAATGTAGCACGGTACTTGACTAAATAGGCATTGTTGCCTGAAGTGCTTCTTCTCTTTAAAAAAAAAAAAATCAGGTTATGGAGAGAAGGAAAGAGAAAGTAGTGTTAGTGAACATTCAATTTGAATTTTCCTACATTGAAAGTGACAGAAAAGACCGCTGGAGGGAGTTTATTCCTCCATATTCCTATTTTCCCAGTAATGCGTAGTGCGATTCACTGGCTTATCAATCGCAAATGGATGTGCTCTCAACGAAAATCTGGTTAAACGCATAAATGTGCGAATCTCGGAAACAAGTTGCCTAATTTCTTTAGAGCACTTACCAGTGTAGTAATGATAAAACAGTGAAATACAATCCACATTGCGTCGATGCTCCGGAGAATCAATAGAGTTGAATACCCTATTGTCCCCAATGAGCCTCTTAGCCCTATGCTGTACGCGCTGGAGCAACTTCAAAATAGACTTTGGGTCGCCGATCCATACAGAAGAGTTGTATTCCATATTTAGACGATAAGTGGTGTAAATAGTACGGAAATCGGATGTTTTAGAAAACCGAGACACTTGAAAGCTTCTTTAGAAACCTAAAAAATGTGTTTACTCCATCGAACATCACACTGAATTTTCGTAGTAACGGGTGCGGCACCATTTTCGAACACAGATCTATGCATAAGCATGCGATGTTGCGTCTTACGGTCATTAAAATCGATTCTATTCACAAGACCCCATTCGGAGATTGTTGCGAGATCGTGATAGAGCGTATCATTCATGTTCCGCCTTTTGGAGATCACCTCCAAATGATGCGGTCTATTACTAAATGAATACGAATGACAAATGGTGCTGTCATCCGCGAACGACAAAGAAGATCATTTAGCATATTGAGTTAAAAGGAGTTTAGGTTGTTTGAGTAGGATTTTACGTCAGGTTGTGTTACATTTAGGTTGTGTTTCATTCAAAAATTTATGGACTTATTGAGCTGCCCTCGTATGTGTTGTGCTCTACTAATTGTTAAACATTGTTAACGTTGTGGCTGTGTTTTAAGCTTAGAAAATGATTTGGTTTCTTTAGGCTTTTTTGCTATTCGGGTATTATTATGACACTTTTATTTTGAAATGTTATTATTGTTGTCTGTGGTTGCGGTTGAGGTTGGGGTTGTGGCAAACAGCAAACGATGTAAATAGTGTTGAAATGAAATAAGCTTTAAAAATAAACCACTGTCGTCTTGCCCTTGTTTTATTGTTGTTTGTTTTTGTTTTTGTCGTCATAAGTCTATTAGTGGATTTTCTTTTTGATTATTTTCTTTCGGTTTACAACATTTAATAGTCGATTTTGAACATCTTTTACTTGCCTGCTGCTATACAAACAAAACCAATAAAAAACAAGCAACAAAGGAAATTCCCATTTTAATTCTTGTTAAGAACGTGGTTAATAGACCCCCTCGACTTTGGCTTTTTTTCCAAAAAAGAGAAATAATGTTTAAAAGAAATAATTTAAGAAGAGAAAAAATCAACAACCGGCATAAAGTTTTTCTTTTATTGCTGCCAGCCACCACAATTTTCCCAACAGCTGCGCTAAATTTTGCCGCTTGGCTGATTTCATTTTTCTTTAAGTTGCCAGGTTTTTTCCTTGTTTTTTATTGCAATTTTATTTGATTTCGGTTTGTGTTATTTAAAGTTTTTTTTCTTAAATATTTTGGGATTCTTTTTCTTGTATTCTGCTGGTCGTTTTTCTTTTTCATTGAGTTTTTGTGTTCCTTTTTTGAATAATTTTCTTTCACTAATTTTTTTCTTTTCTTTTGCTTCGTCGATTCTACCACTATTTTGGCAAATTATCTATTGTGTGCTGCTTCTAAAAGATATTTTTTTTTTTTATACTTTTGTTTGGCTGGTCTGTTGCCACAAATGCAACCATTCAGCCAAATGTTAAAAATTACACACATTCTAACCAAATAACCGGAAAAAAGCAAAAAAAAAATCATTTCAAATCAGGCCAAATGAGGTCATTTACTTTCGCTTAAAACAAATATTTTCGAAAATTTAAATTGCGAATAAAAAGACGATTACAACTACTGCAAGTAATTAAGCGATAAAATTGCTTAAACTTTTTCGTAGATAAAAGCTGCTAAAACAAATGATATTTACAATACATTTCATATAGAATGAATGCTATTCAATTTATAATACTTATCTTTAATGAGTTTGTTAATACAGGGTGTCCGGGAAGTAGGACACCCTTTTATATTCACCCTTATTCTGTTTGGCAACGGCAACATCGTCATTGATTTTGAGGCGACATCACTTTAACACAACATTAACACTAATTTGGTATTCCCTAATAGGCTTATGACGACGTTGCCGCCAGTTTATCGATCATTTTAATAAAATATAACTCGCTTATCTGATATTTGAGTTAGCTGGATTCATTTGTGTACTATTTTTGATAAAATTGTTGCGAAAAAAATATAAACTGTGCCCCTGTAGGCTAGTACTAGCTTGTCAGTCTGGTTGTGGGTTCGATTCCCAACAAAGACCTTCGCGGTTTTTTTTCACTATAAAATAAAAATTGACTGTCGGTGGGGCTCAGTGATGAAGGCAGGGTCACTGGTCGCTGTGCTGTCTTATACGATAGCTAATTTCCGTAACTATCCTTCTACTTTCACCACCCGTTTCATCTCTTCTCTATCTCTTTCCTAAAGAATGTAGCACGGTACTTGACTAAATAGGCATTGTTGCCTGAAGTGCTACTTCTTTTTGTAAAAAAAAATATAATCGATATTGTTTTCAGTTTTATTCGACCTTTTTTTTTTAATTTCTATAAAATTTTAATCTTTTTACTCGGTCCTTTAATTTATAACGATTTATTTTTCTTTTTTTCTCTCAATGTTTCGCTTTCCTTTGGAAAGCTTCTTCAGGAAATTATTTTTTTTATTTTATATTTTTTTTGTTTTTGAAAATATAAAAAATAATTTCCTGAAGAAGCTTTCCAAAGGAAAGCGAAATATTGAGAGAAAAAAAGAAAAATAAATCGTTATAAATTAAAGGACCGAGTAAAAAGATTAAAATTTTATAGAAAAAATATAATCTGTATTAAACTCAACATAAAATAAATTAAAAATCAAAATAAATTAAAATTAAAATTTTCAACAGATTTGCCACAGCTTCTTGCAAGGGGCTCAAGTATAAGTTGATTAAATATGCCGCCTCCAAAAGTTTTGCATTCCATTTTGTTTTTTACTATTTTTTTTTTTTAATTTAAATTTTAAGTCGCGTCAAATCTGTAAAAATAATTTTGTGAAAGATGTATTGAACTACATACCATACCTTTTGCCATCCATCACTCGTTCTATTTGGTGGGGCCAAGGGCGTTTAGAGCAGTCGTAACACTTTCCCCGTTGTTCCTTAAAATTAGTAGGAACACTGCCTTTTCGAAATCCCCTGGCAAGTGATGGATTTTTTTCCCAATTCCTTCACTAATTTTTCAAATTGTTTGGCGTTGAGAATTTTAATTTTTTCCATTTTCCATTTTATTTGTACTTTAATTTATATTTTATTTTGTATTTTTAGTTTTTTTAATCTTTTGAAATTTTTGTTTATAACAGAGTACGACACAAAAATCACAAACGACAATATCAACGGCAATTTAAGGCAACATCAACAACAAATTGTCTTACAGAATACTAAACATGTATTTGCCAGTCATTGATAAATGGCAATATTGTCAACGAGAATACGGATTTACAATAAACGATAAAAAAAAGTACGACGTCGTCTTGTATTGCCGTCGCCAAACAGAATAAGAGTGATTGATAAATGTTTTATTTAATGTCGGCAATTATGTATGGAATATAACATCAGATTAATATCCTCCTCTCTTAGCCTTACAAATGCGAGCCCTTTTGAGCACATTTGTCATAACATTCTTACACATTTCACGCGGTTTTTTATTAAGTTTATCGCAAATATTTTGTTTGCGTTGCTAGTTTGTTTGCAGAAACCTTGTTCACTCAGATATCCCCACAAAACGAAGTCCGCAGTAGTAAAATCAGGCGACCGTGGAGGGCAATCAACATCACCATTTGTTGAAATAGCTTGTTGTGGAAAGAGGTCTCGCAGTAATTCCATTGTAATCCTGGTTGAATGCCATATGGCACCGTCTTGTTGATACCGCATGTCAATCAAGCCCAATGCATGCAGTTGTGGCGTGAAAAAGTTTTCAATTACATCACGATATCGCTCCCCATTCACAGTTATCGTTACGCCGTTTTCATTGTCAAAGAAGTAAGATCCAATGACAAAACTGCACACCAGACTGTCACTTTTAATGGATGCAAAAATGACTGTTGAATAATTTCAGTGTTTCCCATTCTCCAGAACCGGCTATTCTGTTTATTCCCATATCCATTCAAAATGTAACGCCGTTTTCATTGTCAAAGAATTAAGGTCCAATGATTCTTCCTGACCAAATTGCACATCAGACTGTCACTTTTAATGGACGCACTGGTGACTGTTGAGTAATTTGAGGGTTTCCCATTCCCCAGAACCGACTATTCTGTTTATTCACAGATCCATTCAATTGAAAATGTGTCTCGTCACTCATTATGATTTTTTCATGAAAATCTGGGCTGTCATGGGCGAGCTGTAACATTCTATTGGCATATGAACGGCGCCGTAAGTGGCCTTGCGGAAGAAGCTCTTCCGTCATCTGAATCTTATATGGAAACAAATGCAAATCCTTGTGCAAAATTGTGGCCAAAGTTATTATTTAAAGACCAAGCTCCTGAGCACGACATCGAATTGAGGTTGATGGATTGTTTTGAACACTTTCGTGAGTAGCAGAAATGTTTTCAGCCGATCTTACAGAACGTTGTGGTCCATGGTTGGGCCTACAACCTACAGAACCTGTTTTTTTCGAAATCACTCACTGCATAATAAATAGTGCGTTTTGTTGGCACGTTGTTTCCCCCAAACATTGCACGTAACTTTCTCATCAACAAAATCAATCATCGATTACTGTAATCAATGGTTGATTTTGCAGAAATATTTTAACGACTATAACACGTTCGATAAACCGAATATTTTTCCATAGCCAGGAAAAACACACCCGTGGGGCTGCTCAGCCTCCATATTCGTCTGGCTTAAGTTGATGTGATGTTTTCTTCTTCCCGAAGTTAAAAAATCATCTCAAGAGACAATTTGGGACAATCGAAAACATTAAAATTGCTATGGCCGACTAGCTAATAGGCAACTACGTGCCCTAGTTGCAGCACTGCTACGAAAAGTGATGGAACCGTCAAAATTCATTGGTTTATGTGTGTCTGCGAAGTCCCTTAAATCCTACTGATGCTTCCAAAGTGTGTTAAAATCGACTTTTGAAAGATTTAAGGCATTTGCTATCTGTAATTTTGTTTAGGAAATTGAGGTACTTGGATACCGATGTGATAAAAGTACCAAAAACGTTACCAAAAAAAGCGAAACACTATTAAATCATGTCCAAAAAAGTTCAATATATTTCAAATTTCCCCATAAAAAGTTTGTTAAAATAAAATATTACATAACGTTTTACGTCAATTGGTAATTGGATGCCAAAATATGATAAAAGTACCAAAATTATTACCAAAAAACAAAACACTATGTCTAAAAAAGTTCGTTATATTAGAAATTTCCCAATAAAAAGTTTCTTAAAATAAAAAAATTACGAAATATGTTACGTTATGAGGTAATTGAATGTCAATTTATGACAAAAGTACCAAAATTGTTACAAAAAAAAAAACAAAACACTATTAAATCATGTTCAAAAAAGTTCAGTATGTTTGAAATGTTCCAATAAAAAGTTTGTTAAAATAAAAAAATTACGTAATATGTTACGTTATGAGGTAATTGAATGTCAATGCATGACAAAAGTACCAAAATTATTACCAAAAAAACAAAACACTATTAAATCATGTTCAAAAAAGTTCAGTATGTTTGAAATTTCCCAATAAAAAGTTTTTTAAAATAAAAAAAAATACGTAATATGTTACGTTATGAGGTAATTGAATGTCAATGTATGACGAAAGTACCAAAATTGTTACCAAAAAAACAAAACACTATTAAATCATGTTCAAAAAAGTTCAGTATGTTTGAAATTTCCCAATAAAAAGTTTTTTAAAATAAAAAAAAATACGTAATATGTTACGTTATGAGGTAATTGAATGTCAATGTATGACGAAAGTACCAAAATTGTTACCAAAAAAACAAAACACTATTAAATCATGTTCAAAAAAAGTTCAGTATGTTTGAAATTTCCCAATAAAAAGTTTATTAAAATAAAAAAAAATTACGTAATATGTTACGTTATAAGGTAATTGAATGTCAATGTACAACAAAAGTACCAAAATTGTTAAAAAAAAATAAAACAAAAAAGTTTCTTAAAATAAACAAATTACGTAATATGTTACGTTATGAGGTAATTGAATCTCAATGTATAACAAAAGTACCAAAATTGTTAAAAAAAATAAAACAAAAAAAAGTTTCTTAAAATAAAAAAATTACGTAAAATGTTACGTAATTATGTTTAGAAATATATAATTACATAATGCTCTACGTCATAACGTATTTAACTAGACGTATTTTTATTTACAATAACAAAGATATATTGCCTTGCCCAGTATGTTAAAACTAAAAGTCAATTGAAGAAAATTTTCAATTTATTTCATCAAATATTTGCTTAGTGTGTTTTATGACCTTTTGCCATGAGCACGTTGTTACTTGAAAAACAAAAAAGGTGTCAACAATTGTTTTTTTGTTTTCTTTTTTTTTTTGGTTTTTAATTGTTTTTCCAACACCTAAAAACATGTTGCTGTGCATCAACAATGAAATTAAGTCATTAAAACAGCAACAGATAAATTTTATATTTCTTGTTTACAAGATTTCATTAAAAATCATATTAATCGATTTGTGTTGTTGTTGCTTGTTGTTTGTTGTGCGTGATCTTGTTGTTTTATTTTTCTCTTGATTTTTTCTTTTAAGCTCCTTCCCTATCCCTTAACGCCTTTGAATCAATTTTCAGTCAACCATTTAGTCAGTCAGCCAGTGAGCCAGTCAGTAAGTTGTTTTGTAATTATTTAAGTTGAAGAGTTCTTCAATGGATCACTACTTCTGCCGGTTCTGCTGTTGATTTTGTTGGTTTTACATCGCCGACACTGGTTTTGTTTAAAACAAAAAATTCTGTTTGGTGGGAACGTGTGGTAAATGAAGCATAAATGCACTTGAGTTTAAATAAAGAAAAGAATAACACAAGCAGCAACAAAAACAAGATTATTAAAAGATTTATGAGAGAAAAGATTTTACAAAAAAATACATAAAATTTTAATAAATTGTTTTGATCTTATTTAAGTACAATCTCCCTCTCCTTAGCTCAGTAAACAATTCATCTAACAATTGTTCATTTTTTAAGTCTCCCTTTTAAGGACGATTTGGGATTTCCCTTTAAAAAGTTTGGTTTTGTAGAGAATTTCACTTTTATTTCAGTTCGAATATATTTCGCGCGAACAATCCAATTCCTGTGCACGATTGCGTATAGACTGATTCGTATCTTCATTTACTCTACAGTGACTAGCAGTGACTTATTCTGTGTGCACTGTAAGACATCTCTGTGGATGGGTACTATATCCATAATTTTTCTACTTAATTATTCGGATGGATAATTATGTTGACCGTAAAATGGACGTATTGCGCGGTTTGTATTCCGAACAGAAGCATGATTTTGAAAATAAAGTCTATTCGTGTTGAAATACTAAACCAAGCTAAACGTAAATCACTTGACACTTAACAAAATGGCCGCCAGTTAGAAAAGTGTTGCCAACTTACCGCTATAAAAAACTTTGCATTTAAAAGAATTTAATGAAAATAACTCAAAATATTATTCTTTTCGGATACCATCCCTTTAAAAAAAAAAAACAAAAGACACTAAAAACAACAACAATAACAACAAGAATATAAATAATATGTTAAATAAATAATAAAATAACTTCTCTTAAACTGCCACAAAGAGATCTTTTGATGATGAAAGTAGAGGGCGAAGAAGTCTTAATACAAAAAAAAATCTTACATTTGTATAGTTGCAGTAGCTACTACACAACAACAATAAAAAAAACAAGCGTGATCGTTAATGAAATTGATGACTTGTGAAAAGTCAAATAAAGTTCAATTGAATTTAAAAATTTTAATTATTAAAAAAAGAAAAAAAAACTACACAAGTCCAAATTTTATAATGATCCACTCAATTTTCAACAAAAAAAGGCGGGTCATTTAAAATTTGTTGCCCTTATTTTCTTTCAATGATAAATAAAACAAAAAAAAATAACATGTGTGACAATAAATTTTTTATTTTTCGATTTGTTTCTCTATTACTAGGTGGGCAAATTTGAGGTTACCAAGTAAATTGTCTGTCAACAGGATTAAATGTCAAGAATTAAAGCTGTCATTCTTTGACATTTATTTAGTAAAAAGTTGGAAAGTTTTAAGCATGACACGTTACACTCTGGAGCAAAGAATTTTTATGGTGAAAATGTCAAATAACACTTTGTAATATTTGAGCAGCGTTTCCGCGACTCTTTCTGAGATCGCTGTATGCAATTAAAGCGCTAAATTCGAGGCTAACGGTATGCGTGATAAGATTTACATTTGTACCTAGCTGTGTAAGCAATAAGCAGATGGTGGATCATGCCACTGTCAATGAAATTTTGCGTCATCCTCGTCCTAGAAGGCCTTCAGATACGTATATTCTCCGGTCACTCCTAGCTGCACCTTCAAGAGCTTGAAGCAGGTCGCAGCCACTCACTCCTTAGAGTTGGAGACTATCCAACTCCTGATCCAGAATGCATGAAGCTTAATATAATTTAAGAACACGACGGCATTCCTGCTCACTGGAGCTGGATCATTCATTGTGTTCATTGTGAATGATCCGACCCACAAACTCAAACGAGGGCCTCGAAACACACAGCCACCACGATACTCCCAAAGGGCCGACCTCAATAACCAGTCAGAGAACAGCTAAAAGGCTAAAAAGACAAAAAGCTGAACTCTGGGGCTTTACTGATTCCCGTGGAAATATAGTGGAATTGTCCAGTTGGCTCCTGCTAGCCTCTCTTTTACAGCTTTTTAGCTGTTCTCTGTCTGATAATTGAGGTAGGCCCTTCGGAAGTATCGTGGTGGTGGTTGTGGTTTCGCGGTCCTAATGAATTTTGATTAAGGGGCCAGGATCATCTCACCTTTACTTAGAACATTGGATGAATGATCCGGATCGAGTGAGCATGCTTTTCATGTGTTTTGGACCAGGAGTTGGATAGTCTCCAGCTCTTCGAAACCTTCGAAGTTGCAACTAGCAATAACCTGTTGCTAAAAATTAATCTTCTGCTTCCTAGGGCGCGGCGCACGCATCATATCGCCCAAGTGCTTTGACCACCGTCGAGTTATGGCGTACACACGCTAAGTGCTGATGTAAATCATATCACCCATCTCGGTATCGCATGATCCATTGACCATTATCGCATTTCTAGCCCATTCAAACAATGACACATTTAGCAAACAAAGGCTTCTCAATAGTAGCTCTAGGATTTTTAGAATCCCAAATGCAGCAATTTTGGTTGTTGTCATGCCGTGACCAGTGCAAATGGGCTTCGTTAGCCGGTTGTTCCTGAATGGATTGAGCGAATATACGGCGATGTGAATGGTCGGTCGGCTTCAATTGCTGCACCAGTTGAACCTTGTAAGGCTTCAAAATCAAAGTCTTACGTAAAATTCGCCAAATGGTGGTTTTGGATAACCCCAATTGGTGAGAACGTCGAGGAATTGGCAAATTTGGATCTGCTTCAAGATTATGGCTAACGGCTGCAATGTTTCCAGTTGAACGACCCGGTCGAATAAGCGCAGCCTGTCTGGCGACTCAAATTTAACGACTAAATTTTTAATAGCGGTCTCAGAAGGACGATTATATTTTCCGAAAATATCATGGATTTTACGAAATGTAACTTTAACAGAACCACAATTTTCATAGTGGATTTTAATTATTTCAATGCAATTTAAGTGCGAACAATTGCCAATGCCTCTATTGCGAATACGTCAAAAAATTAAATGTCCAAGGTATCATGTTGTTGGTGTAGCTAAAATTGTTGCATATGGAACTCTTAAAATACTTAAACAACTATTACAGCCAAAGTGACAGCATCGGCCGTAATTGTTTCGAAAATGGCCAACTGGTGCCCCTGTAGGCTTGTAAGACTGGGGGTTGTGGGGTCGATTCCCAACAAAGACCTTAGTAGTGATTTCTCATAATAACCAACAGTTTGCGTTCAAGCAAAACGGTGCCAAAAGCCACATCGCCAGGCAGTTCTTGCATGAGAAACTTCCCGATTGCGTAGTTTCTCGATTTAATGATGTGAATTGGCCGCCTCGTTATTGTAACGCTGAATTATTTACTTTTGGAACATTTGAAAGATCCGCTTTATGTGAACAACCCACAAACAACTGACGCGTTGAAAGAACAAATTCGGTGTTCCAAAATGGGTTTTAAAATTTTGTGAAAAGAGAGGACTTCTGACGATATGCTAGAGGTGCCCGACATTTTTTAATTCTCATATTTCTACTTTACATTTGTATGGGTATGTTTTAAGCCAGTTTAATTCCTAAGCTCATATATACCCACCCGTTATTTCATTTCGTTGAAAAGTCAAACGAAAAACAAAAGCTGCAATTAAACTTGACAGCCAACTTAACGATAGACAACAGCAGCTTTGCGGAAAATGTAATATTATGCAAAGAAAAAGCCGGCTTTGAACATTTGATATTTTATCAACTCCATTTAACTTTTCTCTCCACTCACCACTCGCCACTCATCACAACACAAACACACAAAGCCACGCACTCGTTTTGGGTCATGCAGGAAATCAATACCGTCAAACAATTTATCAAAGTCCAACGACATGTTAGAAATGGAAAATGGAAAATAACATTTTTATTTTTCAACTATCAAAATGAACACTCACTCGCGCATTTAATTTTTATTTTGATGTTTGCGTTACGGCAAATGGTAACTAGTCACTTGATAAGTGACACAATTTTTTACTTAAAATTTTTATTTTTCAAAAAGGTAATTTTTATTGCTTCTATTACTAAGGAATAATTAGTCACTCGTTTTATATGAAATTAGAAGATTACGTTTGTGTTCACCCAAGGTTAATATCACTCATCATTTTATACTCACTTATTTCTCACGCATTTCCTTTTGTAGGACTTTACACGGTGTCAAATGGTTCTTTTTCAAGAATGATTTCCTCAAACCTTAATGCGTGATAAGGTTTACACCAGCCCCGACCGTAGGTTATAACCGAAACACTGTAGGTGATTTTAGCGTCGTCCTCGTCCTAGAAGTACTTCAGATACGTATATCCTTTGGTCACTCCTAGTTGCGACTTCAAAAGCCCGAAGCAGGCCGCAGCCTTTACTCCTTGCTGAAGAGTTGGAGACTATCCAACTGCTGGTCCAGAACGAATGAAGCTTAATAAAATTTAAGAACACAACGGCAATCATGGTCACTGGACCTGGACCATTAATTGTGTTTATTGTGAATAATCCGACCCACAAACTCAAACGAGGGCCTTGGAAACACACAACCACCACGATACTTCCGAAGGGCCGACCTCAATAATCAGTCAAAGAACAGCTAGAAGGCTAAAAAGACAAATAGCTGAACTCTGGGGTTTTACTGATTTACCCGTGGAAAGAACGTGGAGTTTCATGTCAACTCCCTGCCAGCTTTAAGGAGAGTGGGCTCTCTTTTACCCCAGTTGACAAATGTCTAGATGGAGTATCGTGGTGGTTGTGGTTTCGCGGCCCTCATTATTTCGATTCAGGGCGAATGATCGGGATCCCAGTGAGCATGATTGTCATGTGTTCTAGACCAGGAGTTGGATAGTCTTCAGCTCTTCAGCAAGGAGTGGTGGTTAGCGACCCTGCTTCGAAATCCCCGAAATTGCAACTAGGAATAAACTGTTGCTAGAAATAAGTCTTCGGCTTCCTAGGGCGCAGCGCACGCATCACATCGCCCAAGTGCTTTAACTACCGTCGGGCTATGGCTAAATACCGACGTAAATCACATCACACATTTTCAAATTGTGCAAAATTTATTTTGGAAATCATGGTTCTGCCCAAAATACGAATCGTGTACGGCATTCACATTGCGGCCAACAAAACCGTCTATCAGAGCAATTAGTTCAATTAACTATTGAACTATGGCTATAAAACGCATCTAAAAAGACATCGCACAGTGCATACAGATAAAGTGATTGTAGAGTGTAAAGTAGAGGAACACCCGGATCAGTCTACTAACCATCGCGCACAGGAATTGGATATGTGTTCATGCACCTTATGGACAGTTTTGTGGAGGGATTTTGCTTTGCGTGCAATAAAATTCTACTTGTGAAAGAATTAAAGTCACACAATCAACCAGCAGGGTGTAAATTCGGTGAATGGACCCAAAACAAGATTCTCATTAATCCTGATGTTTTCATAGGCGAAATTTGTTTAGCCATGAAGCTTGTTTGAATGGATACGTCTATAAACGAAATTGCCGTTTTAGGAGTGATAATAATCCTCAAGTTTACATTGAGGTACACATTCTTGCATCCAGAAAAAGTGACTGTTTGGTGTTGTGCTTTATGGGCTGACTGGTGGAATCACTGGTCCGTATTTCTATAAACATGATGCAGCTGAGAACGCTACAGTCAGTGGTGACCGCTATAGAAGCATGATTACTAAATTTTTGTTCATCAATTGAACGCTATTATGTCATTGCAATTGATTTTCGGTTTCATAATACTTTGCAATATTTAATTGATATTGTAAAAAGGATAGGCCTAGTTAAATGCCTAATGACGTAAAGCATTACGTAACTACATTTTTCTAAATAAAATAATCAAACACATTATATCGTTTTAACTGAGTTTGTATTTGAAGACATTTTGCAATATATGGTTATTGTAAGAAAAATGTGCCTCTTTAAGTGCTTAATGACGTAAATCATTTCACAATGAAATATTTCTAAATATTAATGTTTACTGATATTTTCATTCATCAAATGAACAATCATGATGTGCTGAAACTGTTGTTTCATCATGCTATACAACGGCCCAATTTTTAACACAGCTCAGTGTTTTATTAAACATAATAACGTAAAGCTGTAAGACGTTATATTGTAATATAGTCAGTGGTGACCGTTATAAAAGCATGATTGCTGAATTTTTTCTTTATCAATTGAACAACAATACTGTGCTGTTACTGTGATTTCATGATGGTGGCACAATTGATGAAATATAATGACGTAAAGCATTAAAACGTAATGTATTACGTCATTTCAATAGATTTTTGATTTCAAGATACTTTGCAGTAATCATTGTTATTGTAAAACAATATGCCTATGTAAATACGTAATGACTTAAAACTTTACGTAATTACATATCTCTAAATTACATATAATGTAACATTATTATATCATTATAATTGATATTTGATTTTATAATACTAAGTAGTATTTAATTGATATTGTGCGAAGGATATGCCTAATCACGTAAATAACTACGTAACTAAATTTTTTTAAATATTATAACTGAACATATTACGTAATTTCAATTGTTTTAAGATACTTTGCAATATATTATTGTTATTTTAAAAGAAATATGCCTGTTTAAATGCGTAATGACGTAAACGTTAGGTTATCGTATAGTTTCACGTTTCTTATCTTTAAATTGGTTTCTAAGATTGTGCGATTTAACGGAGACAAGCCACTTCATATCTAAGGCGCTTGTTTATCCTGATAAGTCTAAAGAAATTGATCACGCTGAGGTCAATATTTCCGCTGTAAGATCACATATGGTGAAAAAAGTCATCGAAAATTGGACTTCCATATTAGACTAGGTCCGACCGTGACCGTGTGACGGTCATATGCCATATTTCAATTTTTAATGCCAGTTATATATAGTAAATATAGTAAATTTTATGTCAATTTAAAAAATAATCAATTTTGTTTAATTCCATTTCAATGGTCTATACCTCTATAAAAAACACCCTTAGCGTGTAAAACATGTTGATTTTAAGTCTACTGTAAACATTTAAATAATTTAAATTCCGCCAATATAAAACCCAGATACAAAATAGAAAATCCCATTTAAATCTGTAACGAAACCCCTAAACAGATTTTGCCTTTATTATAAAAAGCTTTTTTCTTTTCTTTTACCAGTTTCAGTTTCTTTTACGACAAATGCGTATTTCTTTTGTTAATTTAATAGCTCTGCTCCTACTTCCTCTATTTTTACACGATACTCAATTGCACGTACAGCAAAGAGGGATCATAAATTTTGTGTAGTTTTTTTTTTGGTGTTCAGTGCCGCTTGCTATCTTGTTGTTGTTGTTGTTGGAAACAAATGAAACACAACCGAAAGAAGAAAAAAAATCACCAAAGAGATCGTATGAGTGAGTCTGTTATTATTAAATGGGAAATATCACTTCAATTCACTATACCACGTGACCTAAATATTACAGAAATTTTACAACAAAAACAAAAAAAAAAAGAAAAATGCTTTTAAAAATATTCTATGCTGTTGGGAAACAACTTTATTGCTTAATTTTTTATTTCATTTGTAACCGTAATTTTTATCTTATCTTGCGTCTAACCCGGTGCGTAATTTTAATAAAACAATGTAAAAATTCTGTATGAAACGTTTTGAGGGAGCGGTTAAAACAAAAGAAAAAAAAACTCATTTCAATTGTGTTGTAAATTTCATTGGAAATTTGTTTTTTGTCGTTATAAATAGCTAAACGTGTTATCTATCGAAATAGTTATTTTTTTTAATTTCGCTATATATTTTACTATAGCCATACGCATACAGTAGTTGACGCTTTGCTTATCTCAATTTTTCTTTTTCATTTCCTAGTTTTTTTTGTGTACAATAAATCGGGTATTTGTTTTTAAAGCTGTATAATTTTCAATTAATTGAAATTACATACAATCTAAGAGAGATCAGTTAATATGCCAATCTGATTTTGAGAATGTTGGCAATAAGGATGGCTGGTATGACTCTAGGATTATATTTCGCATTAGTCTGTACAATTTTGACTTCAAATCCTTTAAAAGTTCGTGATTTACTTATAAACACAATTGCTTAACACGCTGTATGCATATGTATGGATGTAGCGCCGCCCTTTTACACAAATATGTTTTAGCAGAGATTATTAATTTTTTGGTAATTACAACGCTAACCCGATCTCATAATGGAATAATTTTCTATAGGATATTAGTATCATTGAATAATTTTCTATAGGAAATTATCATCATTGAATAATTTTCTATAAAAAATTATCATCATTGAATAGTTTTTTTAAAAAATTTATCATAATAATTATCTATAAAAAATTATCGTCAGTGATTAATTTTCTATAGCAAATTATCGTCAGTCATTAATTTTCTATAGCAAATTATTGTCAGTCATTAATTTCCTTTAGAAAATTATCGTCAGTCATTAGTTTTCTATAGCAAATTATCGTCAGTCATTAATTTTCTATAGAAAATTATTGTCAGTCATTAATTTCCTTTAGAAAATTATCGTCCGTCATTAATTTTCTATAGAAAATTATGTCAGTCATTAATTTTCTATAGAAAATTATGTCAGTCATTAATTTCCTTTAGAAAATTATCGTCGGTCATTATTTTCTACAGAAAATTATCGTCAGTCATTAATTTTCTATAGAAAATTATCGTCAGTCATTAATTTTCTATAGAAAATTATCATCAGTGTATATTTTCTATAGAAAATTATCATCAGTGTATATTTTCTACAGAAAATTATCATCAGTGTATATTTTCTCTTAAAGAACTTTGTTTAATTTTCTATAGAGAATTATCATCAGTGTTAAATTTTTTATAGAGAATTATCATTAGTGTTAAATCTTCTATAGAAAATTATCAGCAGTGTTAAATTTTCTATGGGAAATTATCAGCAGTGTTAAATTTTCTATAGAAAATTATTAGCAGTGTTAAATTTTCTATAGAAAATTATTAGCAGTGTTAAATTTTCTATAGGAAACTATCATCAGGAATAAATTTGCTGTAGGAAGTTATGATCAGGAATACGTTTTCGATGGGAATTAATTGTTAGTGACATATTTTCTGTGGGAAATTTTCGTCTTTGATAAATTTTCTATAAAAAATTATCAACAGTGATAAACTTTCTATTAGAAACTATCATCAGTGATAATATGTTAGAAAACAAAATAATAAAATTCGACTTTTTTGGTCTTTTCCCAAATACATTTTATTCTTTTTGATCTTTATTTTAACGTTTTCTTTTTTTTTATTTTCTACTTAAACTTCTCGAAATTTTGTGTTGGACGTTTATTTTTTTTTTTTCGTCTTGTTTGTTCACTGAGAATAAACTAGTGTAACTATTGAAGCATGTGTTATTGCAACATACTGCCTACGGCATGCACCACAAATAGACAATGCAAAACCGTAATTATTATGCTTAAAAGTCTTATTTGTTGAAGTAAAACAAAAAATTAGAAAAAAAAAAGGAAAAACTATTATTTTCAATTGTAGAACTCAAAGAAGAGTTTAATATTTTAGTGAAATTTTTTATGAAAACAAAAAGTGCAACAAAAGAAAAATAATAATAAAAAGGAAATTGCAGACAGGAAAGAAAGGAAACCTGTATCAATGTATGAAAGGAAAAATACAAAGTTTTCTCTACTTTTTATTTCTCTGTAGGCTTTTCTTTGTTTTTCTTAAAATTTTAAGCTAATGTATTAAAGTTGTTGTTGTTGCTTTTTGTTGTTGTTGGCTGCTGCAATATGAACATTGAAACCGGAGCGTTTTGTTATTATGATTAAAATAGTGTGGAGCTGCCAGCGGAATACCAGGTGAAGTTGTTCACACAAAAATATCACAAATTAGAATTATTTTCTTTAAAGGTGTGATTCTATATACAGAAAAATATTTCCTTTTAGAAAAAATTTAGGATATTTTCTTCACTGATGATAATTATTCATAAGCAAATTAAGTCCGGGAGAGAATTGTTTTTTCTTTTAATTTTTCTTTGGAAAAATATCACAGGTTCTTAGACAAATATAAGAAATCCTTCGAAAATGCTAATTTTCTATATAAAAACATTCAGCAACGATAAAGTTATCGGTATAAAAAATTTCGAAAATTACCGGGTTAACGATAAAATGTTTAAAACTGTTTTAAAAATGTTTTTCAGTACAACCATATTATTGTTAATGCAAACATTCTATAGTTTCGGTTATCTCTTACAGACATATTTTTTAGAATTAAGGGGTTAACAATTAAACCCTTGTCATGAACCAAATTATGTTTAAAATAGCTATACAATATTTGTTTACTGCAGCCATATTATTGTTAGAGCGGTAATTTAAATAGACTATTTCACTACCGTGTTTGTTTTTGGTTTTTTATTTCTTGAGAATTAATAAAAAACATTCTGAGGGCAACTAAAGTTTTGTTTTAAACCGCTATGATTTTTTTTTACCGGAAACATATTATTGTTACAGCGAATAACCAATTGTCCCTGTTACCATAACATAAACCTTGTTTGGGGAAAACAATTTTTATTGCGACTAGTTTTACCTTGAAACAGGGTCAAACACTTTTCTCTACAACCATATTATTGTTACAATGATTATTGTATGGTTCTTAAAACTATATTGCAACCATGTTTTTAGGAGAAAAAATGTTTTATTGCAAGTGTTAGTTAAAAAAAAATATTTTTCACAGTAACCATATTGTTGTTACAGCGAGTATTGTATGGTGCTTGTTACCATTTTGTTTTTTTTAGAAGTAAACGCAGTTAGTTATCATTTGTCGATACACTACAAGTTGTTACACTAACATTTTAAACTGGTACCGGGAGTTTATTTTTCAAATGTGGCAACATGGCAACACCAACAACATGATAGTTTTGACATTTAGCTTTTCGTAGTAGATGCATTAGCAATTGTTGCACTGAATTCAATTTCGCACGAAAATTGCACTGAAATAATTGCAATGAAAATGGTGGTTCTGTTAAAGTTACATTTCGTAAAATAAGTGATATTTTCACACAACAAAATAGTCCTCCTCACACCGCTACTAAGAATTTGGTCTTTAAATTTGTGTCGACAGGCTCGATACAAAATGTGCAAACACTAATTCGTGTCGACCGGGTAGTTCAGCCGTGAGCCACAGTGTTGAAGCAGATCCAAATTTGTCACTTTCTCGATGTTCTCAACAATTGGGATTATTCACAAGCACCACATGGCGAATTTTGGATAAGGATTTAATTTTAAAGCCTTAGAAGGTTCATATGGTGCAGGAATTTAAGCCGACCGACTCAATTCTATCAGGAGCAACCTGCTAGTTTTTTCTGAAAAAATTATATTTTCAGACGAAGCCCATTTTTATTTGTTTAGGGTTTGTCAACAAGTAAAATTGCCGCTTTTGGGCTTCTGAAAATCCTAGACCGATTATTGGAGAAGCCTTTGCATGCTCAACGTATTAGTGTATGGTGCACCTTGAGGTCTGGAGGCGTGGAAAAAATCACATGGACTTAAGTATGGCGAATATGGTGGCTGAGGAGCCACAGGAATATTTTAACTGGCAAAAACCTGGTTTATTGAAACTGCTGTGTGACAAGAAACACTACCGTGATGAAACACCCAGTTGTTCTTGATGTTTGGTGTAACACGAATGACCTTTTTGCGAAGTCTATCAAGAAACTTCCGGTTAAAGTGTTGATTGACTGTTTGACTTTGAGAGGTATACATTCGTTATGAACGATTCCGTGGATATAAAAAAACAAAGCGGAATGTGTTTGATGTTTGAATTTGCCATCCTTGCTTTTTTGGTTTTTGGAGAGGTTGAATGCTCTGGCGCTTGGTTTCTGAGTCCTATTCAAACAGCCAAGACTTGTCACGAGCAATGACGTGTTCCAGAAAGTGGGCGTCATTTTCAATCGAATGCAAAAAATCAAGGCACACCTTTCCTTCTTTCTGATGTCCTTTTGGTTTTCGAAAGGATTTTTGGAACCATTTTTGTGCAGATTTATCCCCAACAAATATGGTTGCATTAGCACGAGTATATTTGAAACTTGGGTTTTTTGGGCAGGACGGTGCCATATGTCACACACAACTAATGAAACGGTCAATTTATTGCAAACCAAATCTCATAATTTCATGGCAATCAGCAGTTAAGTGCTAAGGCAGATCGTGTGATTTAACATCACTGGATTAATTTTTGTGGGGCTATGTTGAGAACAGAGTCTATACGGAGCCAATCGAAACGAATTCAGCCTTAAAACGAAATAGGATCGCCATTTTGCCAAAAAGTGATCAAAAACTTTGATGAAAGAATCGACATCTGTCAGCGTGATCGTTGTGGTGGTGGACATTTGCGAGATACAATTTTTCATTCATAATTTTTCAACTCTTCTCTTCGTAATACAACAATAAAAATTTGAATCATCTTAATCAAAATTTTTGATTTTATTTTGTTTTAGAAAACAAATTTCTTATTGAAAGATCCTTCATATGAAGCCTTACCTGTCTCTGCTAAACAAAGAATTTTTGCGTTTTTTGTAAAGTTGGTAAATTGTACAATTGAAACATTCTTAAAATGTTAAACAAAATAGTCGTATTTAATAGAAAGTAAAATAGAATTTAGAATAACAAGTATAACATGGCTTTTGGCTTCTTTTGACTGCATTTTCCTAATGTTATCTTCTTCTTTGTATGTAATATATTCTTCGGTGTGTAAAATGTTCAATTTAGGTTTTATTTGTTATTTGTGTTGCCTTGGCTTTTAATTAGTGACCACTTGTATTGCTTTTATCCGATAGATATTGTTACAACGTACAACACAGTTTTATTGTTGACACAAGCACTGGATTGTTTTAAAGTTGTTTGTTGTTTTTGTTTTTATAAGTGAGTTTAAATTCAATTAATTGTTTATTCAACTGGGCCTATTTGCATTTGTTAAAAGAGAAAGTATAATTTTGTTTTATTTTTTTTTATTTGTTTTTTGTGTAAAATGCGTTTACAATTTTTTTTTTTCATTAAATTTAAATATATTATTCGATTCATATTTGCACTCAATCAACATATTTGACTATTGCGTAGTGATCACCGGTTTGTTTTGATTTAATTTATTTATATTCGCCCTTCTGTAATTCTCACTTGGTTAAAAGATTTTTTGTATGATTCTTGTCTCGTGACATTAAATCAACGTCAACTCAACGTCAAATGTGCTTCAAAATCAGACGATGTCTGTCCATGTGCTACAGGTGGACTTTTTTCCCGACATAATCACCCTTATTCTGTTTGGCGACGGCAACATCATCGTCGATTTTGAGGCAACATCACTTTAGCACAACATCAATACTAATTTGGTATTCCCTGACAGTCTTATGACGACGTTGCCGCCAGTGTAACGATCATTTTAATAAAATATAACTCGCATAACTAATATTTGAGTTAGCTGGCTTAATTTGTGTACTATTTTTGATAAAATTGTTGTGATAAAAATATAAACTGTGTGAAAAAAAAAATACCAAATTCTGTATTAAATTGAACCTACAGTAAATTAAAATTAAAATGTTCAGCAGATTTGCCACAGCTTCTTTCAAGGGGCTCAGTACAGAGTGTGATTCGTTTTACATCCGCGCCTGACTATATAGTCTTAATCAGATGGTGGACAAACCACTTTGTATAATTTGGAACGTCATACATGCGTCCTAGATAGCCGAAGCCATAATTCTATGCAACAGAACCACCTAGTTGCAACTTCAATGATTTCAGGACAGGTCTGCAAATCATCACACCTTGCTAAAGAGTTGGAGACTTTCCAACTCCTGTCCAGAACACATGTCAAGCATGCTCACTGGACTGGATCATTTACTTAGGGTGTCATTAACAGCGAGATGATCCTGGCCACCATAGAAAACCATTGGATATGGGGCCCGAAACCACAACCACCACGATGCTCCCATATAGGGGCCAACCTCAATGATCAGCCAGAGAACTATTAAATGTCTAAAGAGACAAATAATGAACTCTGCAGGCCACTGATCCCCGTGGAAATAAAGTGGAGT
Organism: Trichopoda pennipes; assembly: GCA_030448955.1. Classification (NCBI taxonomy): domain Eukaryota; kingdom Metazoa; phylum Arthropoda; class Insecta; order Diptera; family Tachinidae; genus Trichopoda; species Trichopoda pennipes. Next base: position 2,910,089 of record JASKUP010000021.1, on the reverse strand, counting down.
TTCCAGTTGACTCCCTGTCTGCCTTCAGGGGACTGGGCTCCCTTTTTTCCCAGTTGGACTGTGTCTATAAAGACCATATTTATATGCCCCTGGGGGGAGGGGCTCAGTACAAGTTGATTAAATATGTCGCCTCCAGTAGTTTTGCATTCCATTTTGTTTTTTACCATCTTTTTTCTTTTAATTTAAATTTTAAGTCGCCCCAAATCTGTAAAAAGAATTTCGTCAAAGATGTAGTTGTATTGATTTACATACTATACCTTTTGCCATCCATCACTCATTCTATTTGGTGGGCCAAGATCGTTTAAAGCAGTCGCAACACTTTCCCCATTGTTCCTTAAAAATTAGTCCAAACCCTGCCTCTTCGAAATCCCCTGGCAAAGGATGGATTTTTTCCCAATTCTTTCACTAATTTTTAAAATTGTTTGGCGTTGGGAATTCAATTTTTTTCCAATTTCTATTTTATTTGTCTTTTTTTTATATTTTATTTTGTATTTTTAGTTTTTTTATTCTTTTTAAATTTTTGTTTATAACAGAACACGACACCAAAATCACAGACGACAATATCAACTGCAATTTAAGGCAACATCAGCGTCAAATTGTTTTACAGAATACCAAGGTACCCCCGTAGGCTAGTAGGTAGTGTACTAGCTTGTCAGTATGGGGGTTGTGGGTTCGATTCCCAACGAAGAACTTAGGTTTTTTTCACTACAAAAGTAAAAATTTACTGGTCGCTGTGCTGTCTTTATATGGCTTTCACCACCTGTTTCATCTCTTCTCTTTCCCTTTCCTAAAGAATGTAGCACGGTACTTGACTAAATAGGCATTGTTGCCTGAAGTGCTACTTCTCTTTAAAAAAAAAAAGGAGTTATTTAAAGGGAACGCATAGCTTCACTTTTCGGACCTGTAAATTAACCTCCAAGATTGTGCGTTTTGACGCCGCTTGGAATAATTTTTGATCGATCTTGTAACATGTGACCGGGCGTTGTCATGACACGAGTGATATTTAGAAAAGTATTGTTTAGCATAAGCCGCATGATTCCAACATCAACATCAAGTTGTCTTACAGAATACCAAACATGTATTGCCAGTCATTGCTAAATGGCAATATTGTCAACAAGAATACGGATTTAGAACAAACGATAAAAAACGTCGCCGTCGCCATACAGAATAAGGGTGAATATTAGAGTGGGGTCTAAATCCAACTTCCTAGGTTTGGATGGTTGCAAAACTAAAGTTTTGTATTTTTCTCACCAGCCATTGCTTTCAGATGTAAATTGAATGAACGAAAGTTTGGAATTTGTATTTCATTGGATTTTTAAATTGACACAGACATGAATTTTACTTTTCACCTTGATTTTATTATATCCCAAGTTTCACATCTACTCGTACTAAAAAAAACAATGGTTCCCAAAATCCTTTCGAAAACAAAAAGGACGTCAGTAAGAAGGAAAGGTGTGCCTTGATTTTTTGCATTCGATTGAAAATGACGCCCACTTTCTGGAACACGTTTGTGTATTTCAATACGAGCCAAAAAACAAGCGCCAGAGCATTCAACCTCTCCAAAAACCAAAAAAGCAAGGATGGCAAATTCAAACATCAAACACATACCGACTTGTTATTTGTTTTTTATATCCACGGAATCGTTTATAACGAGTATATACCTCTCAAAGCCAAACAGTCAATCAACACTTTTACCAGGAAGTTCTTGATAGACTTCGAAAAGAGGTCATTCGTGTTAAACCAAACATCAAGAACAACTGGGTGTTTCATCACGGTAGTGTTTCTTCTCACACAGCAGTTTCAATAAACCAGGTTTTTAACCAGTTAAAACATTCCTGTGGCTCTTCAGCCTCCATATTCGCCATACTTAAGTCCATGTGATTTTTTCCACGCCTCCAGACCTCATAGTGCACCATACACTAACACGTTGAGTATGGAAAGGCTTCTCCAATAATCGCTCTAGGATTTTCAGAAGCCCAAAAGCAGCAATTTTACTTATGGACTTCGTCTGAAAAAATGATTTTTTCAGAAAAACCAGCCGATTGCTCCTGAAAGAATTGAGTGAATCTACGGCGATGTGAATGGTCGGTCGGCTTAAATTCCAGCACCATATGAACCTTGTGAGGCTTAAATTCAAATCGCCATGTGGTGGTTGTGAATAATCCCAATTGTTGAGAACATCGAGAAAGTGATAAATTTGGATCTGCTTCAACACTGTAGCTCACGGCAGAACTACCCGGTCGACACGAATTGGTGTTTGCACATTTTGTATCGAAAGAAGGAAAGGTGTGTCGACTCAATTTTGACGACCAAATTCTTAATAGCGGTCTCAGAAGGACGATTATGCTGTTCGAAAATCTCACTTACTTTACGAAATGTAACTTTAACGAAACCACCATTTTCATAGCGGATGTTAATTATTTCAATGCGATTTTCATGGGAAATTTAATTCAGTGTAACGTCAAAAAACTAAATGTCAAAACTATTATGTTGTTGGTGTTGCCACAATTGAAGAGGTAAAGAGTGACACTTTTATTATACTTTGCATTATTTTTCTAGGGTATTGACGTATTCTCAGGCGCCTTTCTCACATGCGTGAACACTTTTGAAGTTGCAGTGGCAAAATAGACGATTTCAATCACTAACTTTGGGCCCTCTTTCCTTTTTGCACACATAAAAAAGTTCGTGAGAAATAAGGAAAGAAATCTTTTTTAACATTTCTAAAATTATTTAGCAATGGGCGTAGAATGAGGTCTTTAATCCAACCCACTGTGAATCTATGGGAAACAGTATTTACCTACGACATGAAGATATTTTTGTTGCTGGTGGTTAAAAAATAAATCGGGATTTGTGACTAAACTGAAATGTGATTTATTTTATTTGAGACATTTACCTGGCTTTCACTTAATCAATTTTTAATTTTTCTTTAACCCAATGAGAGTTGTTAAAAAATCTTATCTAGAAAAGGGCGTTTTTTTTTTTTTGGAGGAATAGAGCATTTTTTCACTTGCGTTCATTATGTCAGCTGTCAAGTGATTTATATATTTAATTTGGTTTGGCATTTCAACATGAATAGACTACTGCTGTCTGTACAACGCTTTCAGATTGTGAAAATTTATTTTAAAAGTCATGGCTCTTTTCAAAATATCTGATCGCGATCTATTTCATAAGCCAATTTTGTTTGACGATGCAGCTCACTTTTGTTTGAATGGGTACGTTGAGTGATTATAATCTTAAAGTGCATGTTAAGACTCGGTTACATTCAGGAAAACCGACTGGCGTTCTTTATGGGCTGGTGGAATTATTAATGTGTACTCCTTTTGAAATGATGCTGGTCAGAATGTTCCAGTTAGAGAGCCATAATTATTGCATGAACTGTGGTTCCGACGAGACTACCCAATATGTGACACATTTTGTATCATAATTGATTTATGAAAGGAAACGTGTGATAACCTTATAGTTTCATGCTTCGAACCCGTGTATCATCGTCAGATTTAACGCCTGTAGATTATATAGATATAGACTATGTCCGAACCGGCTTTGGCAATCATGTGCCAGAAAACAAATGCAAATTTGTAGTGCCAGAAGATTATCTGTCGAATAAAGTGAACTTCATGTAAATTAAAAAAAAAATCATATTTGTATTATTCCATTTCAGAGTTGTAAACCTCTATAAAAACACCTTATATTTATCCAACCAGTTTAAATGAAACAAGATAAAAACTCTGTGTTTATTGATCGTAAAAATAAAATTCCTAAAGAAATGCCCGCCTGTATAAATGAGGGAAAAAATTATTTTCACTTATTTTATTTTATTAATTTATTTATTTTTATTAATTTTAATTGAAGTGGGAAAAATCGTAAAGATTATTTAACAGCCCGCAGCATTAGTTTATTTAATTTTGTATTCTTAAGTTTCTAATTATAATAAAACCCGACGCACCCCTTATTTTCTTTGCTGCCAGCAAGAAACGATCACCGTTAAATTGTGTTATTGTATTGTCGTCATCATCAATTGCATTTTGTGTTTGTGTGTGTATGTGCGTAGCATATTTATTTCATACAGGGTGCACTCCAGGAAGGTATACTATTTTGTTTTGCTGCAATTTTGCAGCAATTTCTGGACAGTTCATATTTGGCAGTCGTGAAGTAGACACGCGGCAAATTTATTATGAAAAAAATATTGGATAAACCACCAGCGTGTTTTAATCGTTAAAACAGTTTTTGAAAATCAATAATCGATTACTATGAGGATGAGAAAGTTATGTCAAATTTTTGTGGAAAACAACGTGCCAATAAGACTCATTATTTATCTTGTAGTAAATGATTTCGAAGAACGAAAGAGTCCGTAGGTGATACAGTCAAGCATTGACCACAACGTACTAAAAGACCGGCTGAAAACATTACTGCTGCTCAAGAAAGTATTCAAAACAATCCATCAACCTCTATTAGAGGTCGTGCTCAGAAGCTTGGTTTTCAAAGAACAACTTTGGCCACAATGCTGCACCAGGACTTGCATTTGTTTCCATATAACAATCAGTTGACACAAGAGTTTCTTCCACAAGACCATTTACGTTGCCATTCATAAGCCAATAGGATGTTACAGCTCGCTCATGACAACCCCAATTTTTATGAAAAAATCATAATGAGTGACGAGACACATTTTCATTTAAATGGATAAATAAACAGCATAGTCGTTTATAGGTAATGGGAAACCCTCAAATTATTCAACAAACATCTTTGCATCCATTAAAAGTGACAGTCCCGTGTGCAAGGAGGAATCATTGGACCTTATTTCTTTGAAAATTAAAACGTCGTAATAGTAACTGTGAATGGGGAGCGATATAGCGATATGATTGAAAATTTTTTAACGCCACATCTGCGTGCTTTGGACTTGATTAACAAATGGTATCAACAAGTCGGTGTTACATCGCATACAGCCAGGATTACAAAGGAATTACTGCAAGACCTCTTTCCACAAGAACTTATTTCAAGAAATGCTGATGTTGATTGGCCTAAATGGTCGCCTAATTTGACTGCTCCCGACTTCTTTTTGCAAGGGGCAATTGAAAAGCAAAGTTTATGCAAACAAACCAGAAACACTTGAGCAACTCAAACAAAATATTCGTGATGAAATTAATGAAATACCGCGTGAAATGTGTGTGAATTTAATGAAAAATGTGTTTAAAAGGGTTCGAATTTGTGAGGCTAACAGAGGCGGACATCTATCGGATATTCACCCTTATTCTGTTTGGCGACGGCAATACAAGACGACGTTGTTTTTTTATCGTTTGTTCTAAATCCGTATTCTCGTTGAAAATATTGCCATTTAGCGATGACTGGCAATCATGCGGCTTATGCAAAACAATACTCTTCTAAATATCACTCGTGTCATGACAACGCCCGGTCACATGTCACAAGACCGATCAAAAATTATTCCAAAAACAGTGAATCGACAATAATACGGCGGATTTTGCCCTCCAAGTAATCAAATGTTTAGGGTTTATCGGCGTAGACCAGCGACTTCACATATCCCTACAGAAAATAGTTAAGCGGCGTCAAAACGCACAATCTTGGAGGTTAATTTACAGGTCCGAAAAGTGAATCTATGCGTTTCCTTTAAATAACTCATTTTTTTTTACAAAGAGAAGTAGCACTTCAGGCAACAATGCCTATTTAGTCAAGTACCGTGCTACATTCTTTAGGAAAGGGAAAGAAAAGAGATGAAACGGGTGGTGAAAACCATATAAAGACAGCACAGCGACCAGTCAATTTTTACTTTTGTAGTGAAAAAAACCCAAGGTCTTCGTTGGGAATCGAACCCACAACCCCCATACTGACAGGCTAGTACACTATCTACTAGCCTACGGGGCCACCTTGGTATTTTGTAAAACAATTTGACGCTGATGTTGCCTTAAATTGATATTGTGGTGTCGTAATTTTGGTGCCGTGCTAAAAATACAAAATAAAAAATAAAAAATTTGAAATAAAATGGAAAATGAAAAAAAATAAAATTACCAACGGCAACCAGTTTGAAAAATTAGTGAAAGAATTGGTAAAAATCCGTTACTTGCCAGGGAATTTTGAAGAGACAGTGTTCCTACTAATTTTAAGGAACAATGGGAAAGTGTTGCCACTGCTCTAAACGCCCTAGGCCCACCAAATAGAACGAGTGATGGATGGCAAAACGTATAGTATGCAGTTCTTCACAAATACATGTTTGACAAAATTCTTTTTACAGATTTGGGGCGACTTAAAATTTAATTTAAAAAAAAAGATGATAAAAAACAAAATGGAATGCAAAACTACTGGAGGCGACATATTTAATCAACTTATACTGAGCCCCTTAAAAGCAGCTGTGGCAAATCTGCTGAGCATTTTAATTTTAATTTATTTTAGGTTTAATTTACAGATTTTATTTTTTTTTTTGTTTTAACAATTTTATCAAAAATAGTACACAAATGAAGCCAGCTAACTCAAATATTAGTTATGCGAGTTATATTTCATTCAAATGATCGTTACACTGGCGGCAATGTCGTCATAAGACTGTTAGGGAATACCAAAATAGTATTGATGTTGTGCTAAAGTGATGTTGCCTCAAAATCGACGATGATGTTGCTGTCGCCAAACAGAATAAGGGTAATTGTAGTCCATACAACGAATACACTGGACACCCTGTACTAAATACACATACACCCATATAAATATATATGTTTTGGTCAATTTAACATAAATTCATTTAACAATTAAGAATTACGCTCCAATAACTTCTGGTGCTTGCAGTAGTTCATTGTTAATTTTTCTAGCGCATATTTACTTTTCAAATACCATAAACAGGTGTATTTTATTTCTATTATTTAAATTCGCTTTGTTTTGTATTAAATACAATGTGTACTCGTTTGTTTGTTTGTTGATTAATTGTGTTAATTCCTCTACTTTTGTCTGTTAAAATCCAAGGTCAAGGTGCTGTGGCTGTAATGCACACAATTTACTATTTACTTTTTAATTTATTTATTTTTAAGTTTTATAAAAAAACAACAACAGCAAAAAATAAAAAAATTAAAAAAAAAGCTCACAATGATTTGTATAAAAATTGTATGAAATCAGCAGAAATGAATTACATCATTAAAATTGAAAATAAATGATTGAGTAAAATGATTAAAACAATCAATTAAGCTTAAGTCGCGCACTGAGAAAAGCCTACAATTAATGCTTTTTGCCTTTTTCGCTTACGCATCATTGATGATGACATCATCAATATTAATGCGGGATTGTGCCGCCACATGACATGGTTTTGATAAAAATCTTTATTTCTTTACTCTCCCGGAGCCATTCGTATTTAAAGAGTTTGCCGACAAGAGTAAAGTAACGGCCTAACTATAATATGCATAAGCTGGCTTAAGGTGATGTCAAAAATTTAAACGAAAAGTCTTTCAAATGCTTAAGTAAATCATTGTAGGCTTTTAGGTGGCTATAATGTACTTATAGGAATATAGAAAGTATTATGCACAGTTGCACAATTGTGTTATTTGTACTTTTTCTTTCTAAATAAATTAAATTTATTAACAAAAAGGCGTTTAATAATCATATTTTATATACTTAATACTATCCTTATACAAATTTATACATATTTTTTTTCAATAGCTTTAAGAAAGTTACGAAAGAAAAATTACCTTTATTTCGCTGTTTTTATTATTTGGTTCCAAAAGTACTAAAAACTGCAACTGTGTGCATCATTAATTAAATCTATAATATAAAAATAAGTCTGGTTTTCCTTCCTGATGCTATAACTCTAGAACGCACGAACCGATTTCTCCGGTTTTGCATTGGTTGGAAAGGTCTCGGGCTCCGTGAGGTTTATAGCAAAGCAAATTCAGGAAAAATTTCAAGAAAAAAGCATGAAAACAGGGAAAATCATTTTTCACATACAGCGCCATCTCTGATATATAGCATGTACTACAACGGCACCAGTACGTGGTGTGTGAGTATTCACGTGAAATTGAGGTTAAAGTTATTCGTTTTCTAACAGTTCAATTGGCAACCATCAAATCAATCACGCATATTGTGCAAATTTTTATTTCATTCTGAAGGGTCTTCGGCACCAGTACGTGGTGTGTGAGTATCCCTCACGAAAATAAATACGCTTCATTTTAAGTAGATGGCGCCGTGCACTAGGTCGCTTGTATACTGTTCATTCTAGAAATGATGAATGTTTTTATTTGCGACTGCTGGAGGTAAATGTAAGTGGACCAAAATCATTTGCGTATTTGAAAACTGTAAATGGCCGCCAATGCCAAACATACCGAGAAGCATCTCCACTATTGGGTTTGCTGGGAAACGATTCTTATTGGGATTTAACACTTGCGGGTTCAGTTGTTTCATATAATGCGTACCAAATACGAACGCTGTTCGCTACTATCATCGCCACATGTTTCCCTTCACAACCAATTCAGTTGTGGAACAAATGAAAAGACGACATATGTGAAGATATTTTGCATCGCTTGCGCATTCGAACGAATAATCCCGACATGCAAATAACCGATGAAATATACAATGAAGAGTTGATTCTGATTGAGGATCAATGCCTGACTATTGCAAACAATCTACTGATTGACTGATTGGTCGATGCACGATGCAATCAACCAAGAATTAAATCGAGAGCTGCAATACAATGTTGATACATTGCAGGAATTCGTTCGAAATAATGTGCCGTTGCTGAATGAACAGCAAAAACAAGTATACGAAACATGTATGCAAGCGGTGGACAATAATACTGGTGGTCTATTCTTCCTGGACGCACCTGGAGCAACAGGGAAAATATTTCTCATTTGATTGATTTTGGCCATCAAGTAGTGTGACATAGGTATTATGTTGTTTGGTTGTCCTCCGCCAGTAGATGAAATAATATTGCCATTTCCCGTCGTAACTGGCCGGTTTGTATTCGATGGCGAGCGCTTTCGATGCGTATGCATCATTTTCAAGCCACGGTTTAGTTTGTACTGGTGAGTAGTGTTGGCGTTCAGGTAGTTCTGTTATTAGGTTCGTATATATTCAGGTAAGCAGAATACCAGCCACCTGGCATTTGTATGCAAAGTGAACCTAACGATACCTCCGTCTTTTATTATTATGTAGGTACGTGTGTCCGTCTGAGGGTGTTTTTCGTTTGCCCGTTGGCATGAGTAGTTTCAATGGTGTGAAAATTGTGTCTGAGGTCGTGTTTACCTGTTCGTTTATAATGTCGTTGTTGAATGTTTTTGTTTTGTAGATTTCCATATTTTCAAGAATGTCTAGTCTTCGTCCTTTTTTGCTAGGATGTAATAATGTCATACATTCATCTATTTCCCTTGGTGTGTGTCCGTGAGTGTCAAGGTGTGATGCAAAGTTTGAATCTTCTCTTTTCCGTTTGTATGAGCGTATGTGTTCTGCAAACCTTGTTTTTAGTGTTCGTCCAGTTTGCCCTATATAGGTTTGTTTGCAGGTACAGGTAAGTCTGTATACCCCGCTGGAATTAAATTTGTCAGTTGTTTCTGTCGTTGTTCTGAGATAGTGCCTGAGGGTGTTTCCACTTTTTAATGCTGTGAGTATTCCTTCTTTTTGAAAAAGTTTAGTTAGTCTGTATATTTCTGGTCCTGTGTAAGTAAAGGTGTGCCGTCGTGTTGTATCGGCTGCCTCCTATATAGGGAAAGGTGTAAAGGAATTTTAATCCTATTTTCCCCTAATTGATCTGCCAAACCTGATGTTATCACTAAGATATTGAGGCATTTCTGAAAATATGATTTTATGAAGAATTAAAGAGGCTGTTAACTGAAATTCCATGTAATCCGCACACATATCTAATGATTTTTTTTTCGGACCAGCACTCAGAGAATGACCACTACTCATGCAATGCATTGTGGCAGAAATAGCAAATTAGATTATGGGAAAGAGAAAAGGGGGAGTAATGTTTGTGGACATTTTATTTGCATTTTCCTACATTTAAAGTGACAGGAAAGACCTTTGGAGGGAGTTCAACTTAACATATGAACTGTTCTGCTAAAAAGAATGAATTTTCTCTGTAATGTTTAGTACGTTTCACCGGCCAATCAACCACAAATGCATGGGTCGCCAACGAAAAGTGTGTTAAAATGTGCGTATAGCAGGAACAAGTTCCCCAATATAATTAAAGCACTTACTACTATAGTAACAATAAATCAGTGAAACACAACTCACATTATATCGATGCTTCAGATAATCAATAGAGTTGGATACTCTACTGTCCCCAATGAGCCTCTTGGCCCTCTCTTGTACGCGGTCGAGCAACTCCAAAATAGACTTTGGGCGCCGGCCCATATATGAGAGTTGTATTCCATCTTTGGACGGATGTAGGTGGTAAAACTAGTACGGAGAAAACCAAGGCACTTGCAAGCTTTTTTAGAAATTTGAAAAATGTGCTTAGTCTATCGAACAGAACACTTAATACTTATATCACCTGTAGTAATAGATGCGGCATAGTTTCCGAACACAGTTCTATGGGTAAGCATGCAACATTAAGGTGGTATAAAATCTAATGATATTGTTATATATTACGTTAAGCTATAACTAGTCCATACTTAACATCCTGCAACTGTAGATTAACCCAGGAACAGGATAAGAGTTTGCAAAAAGTTGCCTTATATTAAAATGTGATGTGACGACCAAAGACACCTCTTGCCAATATTTACAATAGTTATTTTTTCTCCATTTATTAAAACATTCAAATCGGTAATGTGATTAATAGTTTTCTTACGAATTATAATACACTTTGACTAATAAGGGTTTAAAAAACATCCATTAGCAGTTGCTCAGTAATAAATTTTATTCAATTTCTTTAAATATAACTGCTTACCATCTGCGTACCTATGAATCTTGCAGTGCAAACGCTGCTTAGGTAAACCATTAGCATGACTAGAAAAAAAGAGAAGTTCAAGGATTGATCCTTAAGACGTTCCGCTAGACTGTCGACATGGACATTCATAAAAGTGATGTCTCAGTATTTGTGACTGGCAGGAGTCTTTTGATATTTAGTGATGGCATAAAAAATTAATCGATTTATAATTCATATGAGATGGTATTATTTGCAAATAATAAATCGAGTAAAGACTGAAGTTTATTTTATTGATTATTGGTAACATTAATTAATTGTAGTGTGTTGCATAAAACCTAATTCGAATAAGAATTGAGCAGGTTTTCTGTAGTACAGACGCGCTAATGAACTTCTCAGTTGTTATTTCAAAAGTTGCTGTCTAATTATTTGAAATTAATTAAAACCAGTTTAATTATTAATTTTAAATTATTTAATGTCATTTTAACCTAAATTTTCCCAAAATAAATATTTGTTCCATATAAAGTTGTTCAAATATTTATTATTCTACAATAAATACAATACGTCAATAATTTACAATAAAAATATTTTACTCATACAAACACACATGCACACACACCCAGACCCATCTTCATATCGCTATTTCGTTATTTCCAATTAAAAATTTATTTTCATTATTAAACAAACACCAGCCATAAATGGTCATAACAAACAGTTGCACTTTTAAGGCCTTTTTTTCTAAATAATATTTAAGACCTCGTCTCATGGCAAATCACAATTTATATAGGGTGTTCGCCGTGAAGGTATACTAGTTTATTTTGCCACCATTTTGGTAAACAGTTCACATTTGGCAGCCGTGAAGTTGTGACATGGAAAATTTATTATGAAAAAATATTCGATAAACCAACGTGTTTTAATCGTTAAAATATTTTTTTCAAAATCAATCACGGCGACGGTGAGAAAGTTACGTGAAATTTTTGGGAGAAACAACATGCCAACAAAACGCACTACTTATCGGGCAGTGAATGATTTTGAAGAAAGAGGGGTCTGTAGGTGATAGGCCCAACATGGAACACAATGTACTGCAAGATCGGTTGAAAGGATTACTGCTGCTCAAGAAAGTGCTCAAGACAATCCATCAAACCCCCTCAAAAAATAGTCCGGAGCAGTTAAATCAGGCGACTGTGGAGGCCAATCAACATCACCATTTCTTAAAATAACTTGTTGTGGAAAAAGGTCTCGCAATAATTCCATTGTAATCCTGGCTGTATGCGATGTGGCGCAGTCTTGTTGATCTTATATGTTAATCAAGCCCAAAGCATGCAGTTGTGACGTTAAAAAGTTTTCAATCCTATCACGATATCGCTTCCCATTCACAGTTACCGTTAGGCCGTTTTCATTTTCAAAGAAGTAAGGTCCAATGATTCCCTCTGACCAAAACGCACACCCGACTGATACTTTTAATGAATGCAAAGGTGACTGTTGAATAATTGGAGAGTTTTCCCATTCCCCAGAACCGACTAATCCGTTTATTCACATATCCATTCAAATGAAAATGTGGCTCGTCGCTTATAATGATTTTTTAATGAAAATCGGGATTGTCATGCACGATCTGTAACATCCTATTGGCATATGTACGACAGCCTAAAAATGGTCTTGTGGCAGAAGTTCCTGTGTCAACTGCCCCTGTAAGCTAGTAGGTAGTGTACTAGCTTGTCAGTATTGGCGTTGTGGGTTCGATTCCCAACGCAGGCCTTGGTTTTTTTTCACTACAAAAATCAAAATAGACTGTCGCAGGGGCTGCTCAGCGATGAAGGCATAGTCACTGGTCGCTGTGCTGTCTTTATACGGCAGTTAATTTCCGACTATCCTTCTACTTTCACCACCTGTTTCATCTCTTCTCTATCCCTTTCCTAAAGAATGTAGCACGGTACTTGACTAAATAGGCATTAATGCCTAAAGTGCTACTTCTCTTTAAAAAAAAAAAAATTTTATATCGAAACAAATGCAAATCCTTGTGCAAAATTGTGGTCAAAGTTGTTCTTTGAAGTCTAAGCTTCTGAGTACGGCGTCGACTTGCAAATTGTTTTAAACGCTTTCTTGAGTAGCACAAATGTTTGCAGCCGATCTTGCAGTACGTTGTGGTCCATGCTTGGATCTATCACAGTAATCGATTATTGATTTTGATAAAATGTTTTAACGATTAAAACACGTTAGTTAATCCAATATTTTTCCATAATAAATTTGCAACGTGTCTACTTCACGACTGCCAAGTGTGAACTGTCAAGACTAATGTTTACCAAAATGGCGGCAAAACGAAGCAAGTGTTCCATTATAGTTAAGAAACGGTGAATATTGAAAGTCACGAACATATTAAAACGCTCTTGTTCTTTCATACGAACAGCTTTTAGTGTTTCTCTGTAGTTCATTTGTTAACTACTGGGTGATAGGAGGCAGTTCATATCGTGCGTGCTAAATAAATAAGCACCTTGCAATATAAAACACGAATAAGCAGCACGTAGGCGTTAGAAAGGTCGGATTTCATTACAGTAATTAAACTGTGAAAACAACACCACATCTGGCAACTCTACAAGTGGTTGGCAGAAGTGAAATTCTGCTGAAACTAACGCTGGATAGAACGAAAAAAGTTGTTTTTTGCTTTACTTTTTCCCGTATTTTCATTGTTAAAAAGACGCGACCATCTGCAGGCCATAAAGCCCAAAAACAAAGAATTAATTCCTGATGAGCTAGCTGGCTCATTATTGATTAATTTAATTAATTTAAGTGCTCATAATTCAAGTTTTTTCTTTCAACTTTCAGACTAGTCCGTAACTGTTAAGACACTTATAACCACACACACACACACAAATATATATTTTAAAGAAAATAATTAGTAAATTACAAAGCATAAAGCTTTTCCTTCCACTCACCTTCCAAACAAGTTTCAAAGTTTGGAATGTTATTTGATATTCAAAATAATAATTCAGTGAGTGCATTTAGTAATGAAAAACAGTAATTGATGGATAACAAATGTTGTAAATACATGATAATTTAAGCGTTAACTGTCAACATAATTAGAATAGTATTAGAATTTTTTTTACAACAAATAACTGATAAAATTTTAATTTGACTCAAAAAATTCCAAATTAGTTTTTTTATAAAGAATCACACCAATTGTTCTTGCCATCATAAATTTCAAAAGTAGAAATATGAGAATTAATAATGGAATATGATGTCGGACAAATGTCCAGCTATAGCACTTCGATAGACATCCGTTCTTTACACAGAATTTTGAAACAAATTTGACATCAAATTTTCACTTATCTCTTCAATGCAAAGCTCAATGGTCCCAGAGAAAATAATTCAGCGGCGTTAAATCACAAGAACGAGGCGGCGGTCAATTGACATCGTCAAATTGAGAAATTACGCGATTGGGAAATTTCTTATACAATAACGGAATTGTTTGGGTGGCTGTGTGGCGCCATCTTGCTGAAACATTAGAAACATTACTCACTTATAGGCACAAAATGTATGATCATGGTCGCAGAGCATTCACGGTGACGAAAAGATAAAGGCGCCCGACCGCAAACCGTAATGGTTTTTCGCGAACTGCTTTATGGGCCCCATATAATGAAGATTATGAAGATGATTTTATTCGCAAAAGGTTCGATGAAAACAATAGTCGGTCGGCTTTATAAGTGTGAATATCTTTACGCAAAATGTTGCGCAATGTACTTCTAGGGATGCCCAACTGGTTTTTTTTTTGTTTGTTTTTTTTTTTTTTTTTTTTTTTTTTTTTTGTAAAGAGAATTCACCGTCGTTCTCAACAATTGAACAACATTTCAGAGACATCATTGAGACGAATTTTGTATGACGCCATTCAAGAGTTGAAGTCAAGTGACCATTCAATGCGTTTTCGCTTCCCTAAGTGGCCCTGTGATCGACTTACAGAAGACGGCGATTTTGCAAAAAAAAATCATCTTTTCAGATGAAGTTCATTTTGATCTTGGCGGGTATGTAAAAAAGCAAAATTGTCGCATTTGGGGCACAGAAAACCCGCACGCATACATTGAAAAGCCAACGCACCCAAAACGAGTCACTGTTTGATGCGGATTTTTTTTTTGTTTAAAGAGAAGTAGCACTTCAGGCAACAATGCCTATTTAGTCAAGTACCGTGCTACATTCTTTTTTAGGAAAGGGATAGAGAATAGATGAAACAGGTGCTAAAAGTAGAAGAATAGTCGAAAATTAACTGCCGTATAAAGACAGCACAGCGACCAGTGTCTACACCTTCATCGCTGAGCAGTCCCACCGACAGTCAATTTTTATTTTTGTAGTTAAAAAAAAAACCAAGGTCTTCGTTGGGAATCGAACGCACAACCCCCACACTGACACTACCTACTAGCCTACTACCTAAATTGTTGCAAACATCTAGGCTCACTCTCAACATTTTTCTGTACAGCGGTTATACTTGCATCATTACGGAAACTACGAAAGCATTGTTTTGGTCTATTGAGCTTCGAATTTAGAGACTAAATTACCCACAGCGGTCTTAGAAGGAACCTTAATTACGACAATGCATTTTCCTAATGTGCAAACAATAATTTGTGCCACTGTATATGATATACAAGTTAATAATGTCGATTTGGACAGCATTAGGCATAGCTATCACATATGGCTTGTATCAATTATAACAAATATGATATGTGACTCACTAAAACCACACATTTTCTTCAAACCCTCTCTCTAATAACCTCGAATATTATGCCTTAAAAAAGATATTTTGCGGTGAAGTCTGATAAATTTTTCTCATTTAAAGAAAATGGTCAATATGTTCTAACTCCGGAAAGGTATATTACTTTCGATATGTGCTTGGATTTTCCGACGGGGTTAAGATTACTTTTATTTGGGTACGGTTTTCCGTCAACCCTCCTCAAATTTGGTTTGTGAACACTGAAGATGGCAAACGGCCGAAACCGGTTTGTTCACAAACCAAATTTGACGAGGGTCGACGGAAAACCGTATCCAAATAAAAGTATATTACTTTGTTTTGCCGCCATCTTTGTAAACATTAAACTTGACAGTTCATATTTGCCAGTGGTAAAGTAGACACGTGACAAATTATTTCTCGGAAAAATATTCGATAAACCAACGTGTTTTAATCGTTTTAAAACATTTTATCATAAATCAATCATTGATTACTGTGACGATGAGAAAGTTATGTGAAATTTTTGGGCGAAGCAACGTGCCAACACAATTTACTATTTATTGTGTAGAGAATGATTTCGAAGAAAGAGGGTTTGTAGATGATAGCAAGATCGGCTGAAAATATTACTGCTGCTTAAGAAACAGTCCAGAACAATCCATCAACCTCAGTTCTGCGGTTTCCGTCAGGAAGGCGGTGCTCCTGCGCTGAAAGATCGGCCGAAAACATTACTGCTGCACAAGAAAGTGTGAAAGTGAGCTCAGGAGCTTGGTTTTCAAAGCACAACTTTGGCCACAATTTTGTACAAGGATTTGCATTTGTTTCCATATAAGATTCCGTTAACACAAGAGCTTCTTCCACAAGACCATTTTTATGCCACCGTACATATGCTAATCGGATGTTACAGTTCGCCCATGACAACCCCAATTTTCGTGAAAAAAATCATAATTAGTGACGAGGCCCATTTCATTTGAATGAATATGTAAATCAACAGAATAGTCGGTTCTGGGGAATGGAAAAACCCTCATGTTATTCAATAGTCACTTTAGCATCCATTTAAAGTGACAGTCGAGTGTGCAATTTGGTCAGGAGGAATCATTGGACCTTACTTCTTTGAAAATAAAAACGGCGTGACGGTAAGTGTGAATAGGGAGCGATATCGTGATATGATTGAAAACTTTTTAACGCTACAACTGCATGATTTCGGCTTGATTAATGTGTGGTATCAACCAGACGGTGCCATATGGCATACAGCCAGGATTACAATTATTGTGAGACCTTTTTCCATAACAAGGGCCAAGAGGCGCTCATTGGGCACGGTTTCCCTAAAGCATCGACGCTGTGTAGATTGTATTTCACTGTTTTATCGTTACTACAATGGTAAGTGGTCTAACGAAATTAGGAAAATTGTTCCCGAAGCTTTTAAGTGCCTCGGTTTTCTAAAACAGTGTAATAGGTACTTCACTCCATCCGATCTTCGCACTATTTATACCATCTATATCCGTCCAAAGATGGAATACAACTGTCATGAATGGGCCGGCGCCAAAAAGTCTATTTTGGAGTTGCTCGATCGCGTACAGAAGAGGACCAAGAGGATCATTGGCGACGGTAAGGTATCCAACTCTATTGATTCCCTAGAGCATCAACGCAATGTACGTTGTATTTCGCTGTTTTAATGGTACGTACTCTAACGAAATCAGGCAACTTGTTCCCGAAACTCGTACACTTTTGCGTTTGACTCGATTTTCATTGAGAGCGCATCCATTTGCGGTCGATTGAATCGCACTACCTTTTTTACCAGTTTCTTTTTTTAACAATATGAACTGTGGAATCAACTTTCGCCAGAAATCTTTCCTGACACTTTCAAATCGAATGTTTACAAACACTACTCCCTCTTTCCTCCTACCCATAACCTCTTTTCCTAGTTCTGGTACAATGCACCGCATGACTAGAGGTGAGTACTGGTCCCAAAAAAAAAAAAAATTATTTCAACAAATCACAAACGCAAAATATTCATGATGACATTGATATGAAATACCGCATGAAATGTGTGAGAATGTAAAAAAAGGGCCTCGCATGTGTGAATCCACCAGAGGCGGACATTTATCTGATATTGTATTCCATGCATAGTTGCCAACATTAAATGAAACATTTATCAATATAAGATTTACTCTCTTTCATTTAATCAAAAATTATAAACAAACGGAGTAGTATACCTTCCCTGCACATACCCTGTATATTCTAAATTTAACCATTTGCTACTTAGTGGCGTATACATTCAGATATCAAATGCATTTAATTTCTTTGTGCTCTTTCTTTGCCCGTGTAAATAAACATTTACATTTTGTCTATTTAAGTGCCAGCTCTGTTTGTTGTTGTTGTTGTTGTTTTATTTGCTGCTTGTAATTTTCTCTTTCATTAAAAATTCCTTATGTTGTTTATAATTAGTTAAAGTTTCGTCATCATGTTTACTTATTTAACATTAATACATTTTCTTGTTGTTGTTGTTGTTGTTTTAGTAGTACCATGTCGTAACTCATGGTGAGGTTAAGGTATTCCTGGTCTTATTTTTTTTTTCGAGATTTATAAAATATATTCCTGTCAATTTGATAATGTTGGCTGGCGTGGCTGGTGTTATTTTACTGCTGTTGATGTTTTTGTTGTTGTTGTTGTTTTTTTGTTGTAATAATTATCATATTGCAATGGTTTATGTTTACATTACCTTTAACATGAGAACAACATGCACATTTTATTTTTATTCATTTATGTGTTTTTTCCAGGGCTGGAAAACCTCTTTGAAAATTGTATAAAATATGGAAGAATTTTTTTTAACATATTTAAGATTCCAAAACTATAAACACAACAATTTTTTTTGTTATAATGTCCGTCCGTAAGTTATAGATCTTTACCTCGGCATTCGCCAGGACTAGACACCTGAAATCGTCGCCGAAAATTTATATTGGTGCACAAGTTAATAATGTCGGTTTGGACATGCGTGATAAGATTTACATCTGCAGCTAGCTGTGTAAGCCATAACCAGATGATGGATCATACCATTGTGGATGAAATGTAGCGTCATCCTCGCCCTAGAAGGCCTTCAGATACGTATATCCTCTGGTCACTCCTAGTTATAACTTCAAAACCCCGAAGCAGGCCCCAGCCTTTACGCCTTGCTGAAGAGTTGCAGACTATCCAACTCCTGCTCCAGAATGCATGAAGCTTAATATAATGTAAGAACACGACGGCATTCATGCGCACTGGATTTGCATTGTGAATGATCCGACCCATAAAGTCAAACGAGGGCCTTCGAAACACACAAGCACCACGATACTCCCGAAGGGCCGACCCTAATAATCAGTCAGAGAAGAGCTAAAAGGCTGAAAAGACAAATAGCTGCACTCTGGGGCTTTACTGATTAGTGGATTGTCCAGTTGGCTCCTGTTAGCCTTGAAGGGGACTGGGTTCCCTTTTATCCCCGAAGACGCATGTAATAACGGTTGATTTCCGTCAAAACATATTAGTATGTCCCAGGGGGGTCGATTTGGACACACCACATGTGGCTTGTGCCAATAACAAAAAATATATTATTTCGGAGGGCAAACATCTGACATTATAATTCAGTATTCAGTAAACACTCGTTGTTTTCAATCGCTATAATAATGACGAATTCTCTGCCTGAAAAGGGAAGTCTGATATGTGCGTAAATTTTCCGAATACAAAGTGAACACTGAAGATGGCAAATAGCTGAAACAGGTTTGTTCACAAACCAAATTTGACAAGGGTCGACGGAAAATCGTACCCAAATAAAAAAGTCTGATATCATTCTACTAAAAGTTATCAAATGTTACGATCAACATGCACCAACACAAAAAAGCTTGCAAACAATGGCTTTCGCGATTCAACGCTCGCAGTTTCGAAACAGAAGACAAGGAGAGTTCTGGTCAGACGAAAAAGTTTGAAGATGAGGAATTGCAAGCTTTACTCAACGAAGATAGCTGTCAAACACAAGAACAACTTGCATTATTATTGGGAGTCACATAACAAGCCCTGTCTCCACATGGAAAATCATTGGGATTCAATCAAATGCAACGAAATTGGAACGCATATGAATTGAGCCCGATAGAACTTGAAAGACGACTTTGCTTGACGGAAATGATGCTTGAACGCTTCAAAAACAATTCATTTTTGTATCGCATGGTTACTGGTGATAATAAAATGGATATATTACGATAACTGCAAGCATAAAAGATCATATGTAAAGCTCGGCCAACCAGCCGAACTAACGCTGAAGCCGAATATCCATCACAATGCTCTGCATTTGGTGCAATCAGATGTGTGTTTTGTATTACGAGCTATTGAAATCGAGTCAGAGAATATCGCGGGCTTGTACCGAAGACAATTGATTCCTCGGAGGAGAACAATCAACGAAACACGACCACAATTTCGATTAGACATGATGCCATAATCTGCCATCATGACAACGCTCGGCCACATGTTGCAAGACCGATCAAATAACTTTTGGAAAACAGCGGATAGGAAGTTTTGTTTCACCTGCCTTATAGCCCACACCTTGTTCCATTTCATCACTTCATAACAGGGTATCAGAAATTGGCTTGATTGATTTTTTATCTCAAAGCCAGAGCAGTTCTTTTGGTGTGGAGATCGTATGGTACCAGAAATATAGAAAAGTGTATCAACTCGTTTTATTATAATAAAGAGATTTTTCAAGCATCAACATAGCAAGCTTCCAAGCTTGTATACCCACACAAATAATAAAATTAGGTTAATAATTAAAGGGTGTCGCCATAGAATAAGTGATTTTGATTGATTTTGACATTTCAACAAGTAAAAGCCAAAATATTTTTCAACCATAAATAATACAAATATTAAAGTAAAAAGAGTGATTCATAGCATAGCACGTAGCACCATGTTGAATTTAAATACCAGTCAAAAAAATAAATGTTTAAATTGTGTTTTCATAGAGGCGTTATTTTTATGTACGCGCAATAATAGTTTATATCAGTTATGGGCGAACTTTTTTGGGGGCGGGCCAATAAATTAAAAAAAAATCTTGCGGCGGGCCACTAAATTAAAAAAAAACATAGCGGGCCATCCATCAAAAAATTATGGGATTGCTGTTCAATTAAAAGTTCGGTTTAAGTTATATATTTATTAGTTATATTACGTAATATTTTAAAACAACAACAAATTTCACAAGATTTTCCAGATGTATGGGAAGCATGGATCTGTTTCTGACTTGACATAATTTCCTCAAAATCTGGTTCCAGCTGGGAGGATGCGACTTTTAATAAATTAAATAGACTCTCGTCTGACAATCGGTTTCTTATTGAATTTTTTTTTTGCATTTCATTACTGAAAAGGCCTGTTCACATAAATATGAGGAAGCAAACATTGCCATAATTATCTGCGCATGATTAATTAGCTTTGGAAATTCATCTTTTGTTAAGGATTTATTGAAATTAAGCTTATCTGTATTTAAAAATAGCTGCTTTAAATTATTATTACATTGCAATTCTATAATTTCCAATTGTAGATCAGATGGAACATTCTCAGGATTAACATTAAAAGGCATTGAAAAAATATCTAAACATGGTTGGTTTTTTTCAAGTCAGCAAATCTGGCCTCAACTTCTGAATACAGTTTTAATAAAGATTGTGAAAAGACTTTTAACTTCTCTTCATTCACAGGCCTCAAGGAATTAAGTCTTGGAAAATGAGTCAAATCATTTTTTCCCAAACATTTAGAAAATATAAACAATTGAGTTTTAAAAGACCTCAAACTGTCCCAAGTTTCATCTATAAATTGATTTCTTCCCTATAACTTCTTGTTCAGTTCATTATAGTGCTCGAGTAAAACCGTGAAAAAAGCAAACTCGATGCATTAATTCTTATCCTCCAATATTTCCCACTCATCCCAAATTTCAGTTTTGGTTTTTAGAAAAACTTTAATTTCTTCAAGAAGACTCCAAACTCTAGAGAAGGCATGCCCACAACTCAGCCACCTGATCTTTGTGTAATAAAGTACATCTGAAAATTCTGCATCAACTTCTGATAAAAACTCTTGAAATTGTCGATGTAACAAACCACGGGCTCGAATGGTATTAATTAATTTTAAAATAACTTACGTACTTAACGTGGTTAATATCTAAGGCAGCCTTGCTAAGAACATCTTGGTGGATTATAGAATGTAAAAAAATTGTTTCGCTTTCAGGACTCTGACTTTTATAAACTCCTGCAAACCCCATATTTTTTCCCACCGTGTTAGGTGCTCCATCAGTTGTTAAATTAATTAATTTGGAAATTGGGGCATTAAATGATTCCATTCCCTCTCTAAATTCATCATAAATTATTTTTCCTGTCGTCTTTCCTTTCAAAGATCTCAAACAAGCAAGTTCTTCGGTTATTACAAAGTTTTCATCGACTCCTCTCCTGATAAAAATTAGAAGTTGGGCTGTATCACTCCTATCAACATTCTCGTCCATAGTGACTGAATAATACTTAAAACTTTTTAAGACTTCCATCGAGTTGATTGGTTAAATTAGAAGAAATCGCTTCAATTCTTTTTGTGACCGTTCTACATGACAGCCCTATAGATTCGAAATCTTTTACCTTTTCTGGGCATAATACTTTTCCAATGCTAATTAACACATCTTTAATAAATTCTCCTTCAGAAAACGGTTTGTTACTTTTTGCTATTTTATAGGCAACAATGTGACCAGCTAACGCGGAGGATCGCTGGACACTTCTTTGATTTTCAAAAAAAACATTTGCTGACTAGATATTTTTCTTTTCAATTCCTCTGAATGAACTTTCTTGTCTTCATCTGTCATCTTATAATACTTCGACACAAGATGTTTTGAATTAAAATGCCTATCGAGATTATAATCTTTTAGTACAGCTACCGGTTCTTGGCAGATAAGACAAATAGGTTTTTGTTTATATTCCATTAAGAAGTACTTTCATGTCCACTCTTCTTGAAATACTCGACATTCCGAATCAATTTTTCTCTTTCTATTTTCGATTGACATTTATGGGGGTATTTACAATACACTTTATTATTTTAATTACACAAATAAAACTGTACGTTGGCAACTTTATAATTTCAGTTCACAATTTATTCTTTACGTCACGAGATTTACACTTTTACTGATTGCTGATTAATCCATCGCTGGCCCTTTTATATTTGTTGCGCATATTGTCTCGAATATTCAGGAATCTTCTAGATCTCACATATAATAATTGTTGTTATGTTATACGTTCAGTTTTCTATATTAGTTGTTAGTGTTTTATGATGTTTATGTTTCTTCTTGGAATATTGCATCAGAAAGTTGTTGTTCTCTTGTGTGTACAATATTTCCTAGAAAACTACGCAGTTTGGACACAATGTAATTTGAAAACATCGCATTTTTTTGAAAAACGCTCGGCGGGCCAGATTAAAACGTTCCGCGGGCCGGATTGAAACCTTTTGCGGGCCGGATGTGGCCCTCGGGCCGTAGTTCGCCCATCACTGGTTTATATGAAATAGACAGACCTTTAAATATCTCACAGAGTGTGTGTGTATGGGTGTCTCCATAGTTCAGATTTAGATATATATCATTTTGGCTAATAGAAATATAATATTAAAATTAAAGGGTGTCCTATATATAGTCGGAGCTAGGCGTATATGAGCTCTGAAACGTTTAGTTTCTGAATAATTTAAGCTTAAAATATTTCACCACATTTATTATTTATTTATAAAGCTTTTACAGAATTTAATTATTGAAGGCCTGGAACTACGCTTAGTTTACAAATAAATGGAGTTTAAAGATTTTCATTACATAGACTTCGGCTTGGCAAAATTTAAAAGCGAAGTGTTTAAAAAAAGATATTATAAAAAAAATATATATTTTGATCAATTTTCCATCCCTGATGTTTAAATATGTGTGAAAATTTAAATAGTTTCATACTTTTTAAGGCATTTAAGTTATTGAATACATAACGAGCATCATTCACATACATAAATAATAAATAAATGAAATGCATATGGATAAAAAAAATATATGAGGCGGCAGTTTGAAAAGTCTTTTAAATAGCAAGTGTGTTGCTATTTTTAATGCCAAATTAAACTTTTTAGAAAAATTCAAATAGTTGAGAAAAATATTTAGAGAAAAGAAATTAAAGCGTTTCTTTATGGTGATACTTTTTGCGAATAGTGATAACGAATTTCGGAAATAAATAATTTATACGTCAAATAGCTCCGTAACGATTATTAATATTAATGTTGAAGGCAAAAAACAACTTTTAATTGTGGCAACATTGCAAACAGGATTGTTTTGACATTTAGTTTTTTGACGTATTCGTAGTAGATAAATTGGCAATTGTTACAATGAATTCAATTTCGCATGTGAATCGCATTAAAATATTTAAAATTCCCCATGAAAATGGTGATTCTGTTGAAGTGACAGTTCGCAAAAATTCATGATATTTTCGGACAACATAATCGTCTTCCTGATAGCGCTATTAAGAATTTAGTTTGTAAATTTAAGTCGACAGGCTTGATACAAAATGTGCGAACATTAACGCGTGTTCGACCGTGTCGTACAACCGAAAACATTGCAGCCGTGAGCCATATTGTTGAAGAAAATCCAAATTTGTCGATTACGCGACGTTCTTAAAAATTAGGGTGATCCAAAACCATTAAATGGCGAATTTTGCGTAAGGATTTGATTTTAAAGCCTTACAAGGTTCAACTGGTGACGGAATTGAAGCTGACCAACCATTCACATCGCCGTAAATTCGCTCACTTCATTCAGAAACAATTAGATGGTTTTTCTGAAAAAATTAATTTCTCAGACGAAGCCCATTTTCACTTGTCCGGGTGTGTCAACAAGCAAAATTGCTACATTTGGGCTTCCGAAAATCCAAGAGCGATTATTGAAAAAGTCTTTACATGCTCAACGCGTCATTGTAAGGTGCACTATGTGGTCTAGAGGCGTGGAAAAAATCACATCGACTTAAGACTGGCGAGTATGAAAGGTGAGGAGCCACAGGAATATTTTAACTGGCTAAAAACTCGTTTATTGAAACTGCTGTGTGACAAGAAACATTACCGTGATGAAACACCCAGTTGTTCTTGGGCCCATTTTCACCAATTTCAACAAGTAAAATTTTTACATCCCAGAGCGATTGTTGAGAAGTCTTTACTTTGCCCAACGTGTCACTGTATGGTGCGCTATGTGGTTTGAAGGCGTGATTGGGCTGTTTTTTTTTCTTTCTTTCGAAGATGAGGCTGGAAATGCGGTAACAGCCAATGGATCACGCTATTGCAAAATGCTAAAAACTCCATTTTGGCCTATTATTGACGACGTGAATATCATTGGCATGTCGCATGTCGCACAGGACGGTGCCACATGTCACACAGCCAATGAAACGATTAATTTATTGAAAACCAAATTTCCCGATCACATAATTTCACAACAATCAACAGTTAAGTGACCACAGCCAGATCGTGTGATTTAGTTTTTGTAAGGCTATGTTAGGAACAGAGTCTATACCGAGCCAATCCAATCGATTTCAGCCTTAAAATTCAAAATCCGTGATGTGATTAATGAAATAGGACTGCCAATTTGCCAAAAAGTGATTAAAAATTTTGATAAAAGAACCGGCATCTGTCAGCGTGGTCGTTGGTGGCCATTTGCCAAATATCATTTTTCATTTATAATTCCCGAACTGTTCTCTTTGTAATGTTAGGACTGTTAATAGACGTCCTAATATCCTAAGAGGCAAATTATAGAAAATTAATCGGATAAGGGGGTATTTAAGATATGTGCTTGGATTTTCCGACGGGGTTAAAATTACTTTTAGTTGGGTACGGTTTTCCGTCGACCCTCGTCAAATTTGGTTTGTGCACAAACCAACCGGTTTCGGCTGTTTGCCATCTTCAGTGTTCTTTTCGTACGAAAAGAACGGTTTGTTCACAAACCAGATTTGACGAGAGTCGACGGAAAATCGTACCCAAATAAAAGGGTATTTAAGCTTATTGTGAGTTAGACTCACCCAAAGTTTTATTTCTGTATCGCGAAAAACAAATAAAACAAGCTTTTTTCCATCAGAAATCACTCTTAGAAAAAGTAAAGAAATGGAATTTAATTAAATGTTTAATTGATTCAATTATTTATTTCATAAGAATTTCACCCTTTTTTTTTAATAACATTTTTAATTTTTTCCATTATTTATTTAATTAAATAAAAAAAATGTTTTATTTCTTTTAATTGAAGAAATTAAAATTTAATTTAATTTGAATTTAGAGCCAAAAAAATTTGTTTTTAAATTTTCGAATATTTCAAAACACTTTTGTGGCAGCCCTCCTATTTAAGCACATTAAAATGCAGATATTTTAAACAAATAAAATGTACATCACGTAATATTACATTTTACAACGCTTTTAAGCAAAAAAAAAAAAAAAGAAAAACATGTCGTCATCGTATGCAGTCAGTCATTCATTCCTTCATTTATTCATTCATTCATTATATTTGTTCATTCAAACCTGGCTGTTACTCTTTAAATAGAATTCATTCGAGTGTAATGTGTGTTGTGTATTTATGAATTTGTACATTAGTTTATGCCTTTTAAGAGCATAATTATTATTTATTTTATCTCAGGTGTTAATTGAAGTTATTTTTCGTTTTGGAAATAGTTCATTTGTTATTTTATTTACCGATAGCAATTATAATATTTAGATGACAATTTATAATTAAAATATAAAAAATAAATTCCCACACGATAAATGTTTTAAGGCTTCCTCCCCTTCAATCATGATTAGTTAATATTTTGAAATTGTTCACTTTAACACTTGTCAATTAATAATTCGGGACTTTATGTACACACATACACGAATACATTCATACATGCCCCTACATGTTGTAAAGGTTGTTGTGCCATTTATAACGGGTGTCTGCCGAAACAGTATACTACTTTGTTTAAAATATTTGTTTAAATGAAAGAGAGTGAATGTTATATTGATAAATGTTTAACATCGGCAATTATGTATAAATGGCCACGCCCTCACAAATGCGAGCCCTTTTCAGCACATTTTTCATTACGTTCTCACACATTTAACGCGGTATTTCATTAATTTCATCAGGAATATTTTATTTGAGTTGCTTAAACTTTTTTTTATTTCATTTTTTTTGAGACCAGCACTCAGGGAATGACCCCTAAGCATTGTGCCAGAACAAGGATATCAATTTGAACACTGAATTTTAATGTCAAGAACATCAAGAGCTTTCGATTCCGTAATAATTATATCATCCAAGGTTTCTGGTTTGTTTGCATAAACCTTGCCTCTCAGATATCCCCACAAAAAGAAGTCCGGGACAGCCAAATTAGGCGATCCTGAAGGACCATCAATCAATCACCATTTCTTAAAATAACTTGTTGTGGAAAGAGATCTCGCAATATGCGTTGTGGCACCATCTTGTTAATCAAGCAATTTGTGGTATTAAAAAGTGTTCCACCATACACTATCGCTTTCCATTCACAGTTACCGTTGTTGTTGTTAATAAGGTCCAGTGATACCTCCTGTTACCGAATTACACATTTGCTAGTTAAAAAAATGTTGCCAGAAACATTTTGCAGAAACATTTTTGTCAATTAAAAAAATGTTGCCAGCGGCGAGAAACGTAGTCTTTTTCAGTTAACAACAAAATTTTCCAATAAAATTTTTTCCAGTTTAAAAAATGTTGCCAGAAACATTTTGCAGTTTAAAAAAATGTTGCCAGAAACATTTCGCAGTTTAAAAAAATTTTGCCAACGGCGACGGACGAAATGGCCTTTTCAGTTAATAAAAAAAATTTTCAAAAAACATTTCCGCCATTAAAAAAAAATGTTGCCAGAAACATTTTGTAGTTTAAAAAAATGTTGCCAGCGGCGACGGACGTAAATGGTCTTTTTCAGTTAACAAAAAAATCTTCCAAAAACATTTTTGCCAGTAAAAAAAATTTCCAAAAATTTTGTCAGAAACATTGTTGGCAGTTAAAAAAATGTTGCCGGAAACATTTTTGTGAGTTCAAAAAAATGTTGCGAGAAAGATTTTTCAATTAAAAAAATAATTTCCAAAAACATTTTTGCCACTTTAAAAAAATTTTGCCAGAAACATTTTTGCCAGTTTAAAAAAATGATGCCAGCAGCGACGGACGTAATGGTCTTTTTCAGTTACCAAAAAAATTTTCCTAAAACATTTTTGCCAGTTAAAATAATGTTGTCAGAAACATTTTTGGCAGTTAAAAAAATGTTGCCAGCGGCGACGGACGTTAACAAAAAAATTTTACAAAAACATTTTTTCTAGTTAAAAAATGTTGCCAGAAACACTTACCAGTTTTAAAAATGTTGCCAGCGGCGATGGACGTAAATGGTCTTTTTCAGTTCACAAAAAAATCATCCAAAAACATTTTTGCCAGTTAAAAAAAATTTCCAAAAACATTTCTGCCAGTTAAAAAAATGTTGTCAGAAACATTTTTGGCAGTTAAAAAAATGTTGCCAGAAACATTTTGTTCAGTTAAAAAAATGTTGCGAGAAAGATTTTGCAGTTTAAAAAAATTGTTGCCAGCGGCGACGGACGTAAATGGTCTTTTTAAGATAAAAATATAATTTCCAAAAACATTTTTGCCAATTTAAAAAAATGTTGCCAAAAACATTTTTGCCAGTTAAAAAATTGTTGCCAGAAACATTTTGTAGTTTAAAAAAATGTTGCCAACGGCGACGGATGTAAATTGCCTTTTTCAGTTAACAAAAAAATTTCCCAAAAACATTTTTGCGAGTTAAAAAAATGTTGCCAGAAACATTTTCGCCAGTTAAAAAAATGTTGCCAGATACATTTTCCACTACATTTTCCATTATATTTCTTGCTAGAAGCATTTACGTTCGTTTATGAAAATCGAGACCAACAGTGGCAATTTTGTTTTGGGTCTACTTTGAACAATTTGAAAGCATTGTTCAGGCGTCAGTCAGACTATTAATATTGAAATGTCAATCAACAAAAAAGCTTAACATAAATTCCTTAACAGCTGACAAAATGGTGGCCACTTAAAAGAACTGTTACCAATTTAAAATTCTCTATAGTTGTATAAAAACACCCGATACTTAACGGTGAATTCGACTTTGCACTATGAGAAGAATAATTATGTTTTAATTTTTTTTTACGAATAATGCAACGCCTATTTTTTCTAGTTCACTCAATGCTGCACCGGTAGGAGTGCTGATTAAATTAACAAAAAAAAAAAGCAAAATTTGGAAACCCAGTTGAATGGAATTAAAAAAGAAAAACTATTCAAGAGAACCAGCTTTGCCTTTCAATTTGAATTTATTTGAAAAAAGAAAATGCTTTTGTTTTCGAAATGTTTGCTGTGTTTTCGTATAAAAGTATTTTTGAATTTTGTTGTTTGTGGCTGTGTTGTTTAAATCAGAATTCTCATTTAATCAATGTGGCTTACGATATAAGGCACTTGAATTTTTTATACAAAATATGGCCATATTTATATGCTTTCCCCCTCCGTAATATATTTCAAATATATATTTTAAAAGAAAAACAATAAAAAACATAAATTTATGTTAAAGTGATGTGATCGTCATTTATCCTATCGGTGTAAATCGAGTTTCATTGGACGAGGTTAATGATAATTAAAACATATGACGCTTAAAAATTCTTTAGAAAAATCTAATATTTCATATAAAATTGTAGTTTTTTGTTGTTGTAGAATTCAATTAGTAAAGTTATTTTTATTATAAATAAATTTCTCTGAATTTTTATTAATAATTTATTATTGTTTTTTAGCTCTAAAGTGTACCAGCGAGTTTTTCGCATTGAATTTTTAATTAGTTTTTTGTTTTTGTTTTTGTTTTTTTTTGTTTTTGTTTTTGTTTAACACAAACACAAACTCACATATTCAGCAATTTAAAATAAAAAATAAAAATACAAAATAACACAATAACAAATGATAATTTCATTTAGCAAAGTTTTGTTTAAAAATTTTTAATTGTTTAGTCAGCATATTTATTCTTATGAGAGCATTTCTACAAGTTTCTAGTTTAAAAACGTTCATGGGACAGACACATCTGTTCAATTTAAACTCATATTGTTTTTGTTATTGTTTTTGGTTTTGTTTTTTTAATTTGAAGTCACGTTATTGAGAAATAACAAAAAACAAGTAAAGCTTAAACCAAAATAATTAAATATAACCACAAATGGATATAAAGACAAAATACTAGAAAAAGTGAATTAAAACTATAACAGGGTGTGTAACATTGTATGTTATTTGAGTTTTATTGTAAAGAGAGAACACATTTTTTTTCTTTAAATCTTACATAAATTTTTATGCATAAACTAGCAAACCCGGCGAACTCCGTTTCGCCACCAGATGGCTTTGTTTTTTGTAACATTTCGTTTGGGGATTAAAAGATGAAGAAAAATAATTTTTTTTGTTGTTTTATATTTGAAAAGGAAAAATTTTATTTCATTGCACAACAGTAATGGATTCATTTCGATTACAAAAAAGAAGTGGAATTTAGTTGAACATTCTCTAAGTGAATCCAAAGTAAATACTGAATCGAAACGTTATACGTGTCTGCAAATTATCCGTTTCCTTGAAGTGCTCTTTGGTAAACCACATTTTTTGTTTTTTGGTCTGACGTTATCACAAACAAAGCGAATGGTTTCCCAACTCGTGAACACGCAACGTATAGCTGCCCATGTGAAAAACAATGATTTTCCAAATTTATCCCGCAAACACTAAGCGATTGGCCTTGCGACTTGTTAATTGTCATTGCGAACGCAAGGCGAACCGGAAATTGCAATCGTTTTTAGTCAAACGGAAGATCAGTCGGAATCATTGGTATTCGAGGAATACACATATTTTCACCTACATACTTTCCGTTAATAATGGTTGCCTCAATCAAATTCTGCATAAGTCTTTTCACCGCAAGTCGAGTACCGTTGCAAAGTCGCGGTGGTTTCAAATTACGCAATATCATGATAACTGAACCAACTTTGAGTTGCAAGTTATGTGGTGGAAATCCTGGTAACTCCAGAGAGTTCAAAAACTCCGCTGGATAATTTACTGCATCATCGGGTTTTTTTGTGGAATCAAAAGATTTCTATGTCACCAAATCGCCATCGATTTTTGATTGAATGGTGAAATTCAGTGTACAACAGCATTATTCTTTGAGCTGAGAATTGCTCGTTGACTTAACCAAACATAATTATGATAATTCTCACTAATGTTTGGGAAAACATTTTCAATAAGAGCTAATTGAGAGTCTACAAATCGGCAAAAGTCGTTGGTAAAAGTAATTAATCCAGCTGTCGCATCAACTGGGACTTTTCCATTTCCAACAGCTAACAATTGTTTGGAAAATTGTGCAGCACTTTGATCATTTTGAAGCTCAACTCTCATATTAGTGGTTAGCGATAATGTTTTTTATGTTATTCCACAAAGGTGATGCCTTCGTGCAAGCATTCAATTCATCTGCAGGCGTTGCACGGGGAACTACTGGCAACGTTTTCCTGAAATCGCCTGCCAACAATATCATCAAGCCGCCAAAGATGTTGTTATTTCACCGAAGATCCTTCTGCGTGAAGTTAAATGCTTCAAGTGATTTCTTATGTGCCATTGTGCACTCATGCTAAACAATAAGCTTTCATTGCATCAACAATTTTCCCATTGCACTGGATCGGGAAATAACGTGTTTTGATTTACATTTGTGCCTGGCAGTGAGCCTTAATCAGATGGTGGTCATACCACTGGGAATGAAAAGCAACGTCATTCACGCTCTAGGAAGCCGAAGACTAATTCTAGCAACAGGCAACTTTGATGATTCCAGAGCAGGGCTGCAAACCATCACTCCTTGCTGAAGAGTTGGAGACTATCCAACTCCTGTCCAGAACACACGTCTAGCATGCTCACTGGATCTAGGAACATTCCACCAGGTAGGTGTTATTAAAGGTGAAATGAATCTGGCCCCATTAAAAACTGACTTGTTCTGGGGCCACGAAACCACAATTACCACGATACTCCCGAAGGGCCAACCTTAATAATCAGCCAGAGAAACAGCTAAATGCCTAAAGAAACAAATAGCAGAAACTCTGCGGGCTTACTGATTCCCGTGGAAATAACGTGGAGCTTCCAGTTGTACCCCTGCTGACTTCAGGGGACTGGGCTCCCTTAAATCCCCAGTTGCATAGGTCTAGATAGTCGAGCGTTCTATAAAGACCATAAATGTGCCCCCGGGGGGATGAATCGGGAAATATTGCATGTTGCAGTATCAATTGTGTTTAAATTGAGTGGCAACTTAAGCGCAAAATGTGCAGTACGACCGCCATCTAGAAGAGTCGCCGCAATTCCAGATAATGCTTACGCCAAAGCTACGTCACACTACTTGATCGAAAAGTGGCCAAAATCAATTAAATGAGAAATATTTTCCCTGTTCCTCCAGATGCGTCCAGGAAGAATAGACCACCAGTATTATTGTCCACCGCTTGCGTACATGTTTCGTATACTTGTTTTTGCTGTTCATTCAGCAACGACACATTATTTCGAACGAATTTCTGCAATTTATCAACATTGTATTCCAGCTCTCGATTTAATTCTTGGTTGAATGCATCGGTGCATCGATCGATCATTCCTACTTCAATCAGTAGCTTGTTTGCAATAGTCAGGCATTGATTCTCAACCCTTCATTGTATATTTTATCGGTTATTTGCATGTCGGGATTATTCGTTCGAATGCGCAAGCGATGCAAGATATCTTCACATATGCCGTCTTTTCATTTGTTCCACAACTGAATTGGTTGTGAAGGGAAACATGTGGCGATGATAATAGCGAATGGCGTTCGTATTTGGAAGGCATTTGATGAAGCAACTGAATTTGCAAGTGTTAAATCGCAATGAGAATCGTTTTCCAGCAAACCCAATAGCTGACATGCTTCTCGATATGTTTGGCATTGGTGGCCATTCACAGTTTTCAAATACGCAAATGATTTTGGTCCACGTACATTTACCAACAGCAGTCGCAAATAAAAACATTCATCATTTCTAGGATGAACAGTATACATGCGACCTAGTGCACGGCGCCATCCACTTAAAGTGAAGCGTATTTATTTTCGTGAGGGATACTCACACACCACGTACTGGTGCCATTGTAGTACATGCTATATATCAGGGATGGCGCTGTATGTGAAAAATGATTTTCCCTGTTTTCCTGCTTTTCTCTTGAAATTTTTCCTGCATTTTCTTCGCTATAAACCTCACGGAGCCCGAGAAATTTTTAACCAATGCAAAACCGTAGAAATTGGTTCGTGCGTTCTAGAGTTATAGCGAAGGAAAACCCGACTTATTTTTTTATGTAAAAAGATTTTTTTAGTCGTCACAGTTTTTCTATTGAAAATTTTCATAAGTCATATTTCTTCTATAGAAAAATTTCATCAGTTATTTTTTTTTTGTGGATCAGTTATAAAACTGGTTTTTTTATAAAATTGACCTTTTTTATTGGCCTATTTTTTCTATAAAAAGAAAATTTTTCCTTATAAAAATTATTTTTTCTTATAAAAAGTAATTTCTTATATAAAATTGAAATTTTCTTATGAAACAGAATTTTTCTTATGAAAATGAATTTTTCCGGTAAATCATATACAATATCTGCTCTTAATCCAAAATTATAAACTTTCCTAGTTTAAAGGATTAAGGACATGCTTCAAATTGAAATAATTGAAGAAAGATCTGGAAAAATCACAAGAGGTTCTGGTCACAAATAAATTGCAGGAGTTAAGTAAGTTTATTGTTGCCTTGGCTAGCCAGCTATAAATTTTGCAATTAGAATGCAATGCAAATAACGGGTGACCACCGGGAAGGTATACTAATTTGTTCTGCCGCCGTTTTGGTAAACATTAGTCTTAACAATTCATATTTGCCAGTCGTGAAGAAGACACGTGGCAAATTTATTATGAAAAAATATTCGATAAACGAACGTGTATTTAATCGTTAAAACATTTTATCAAAATCAATCATCGATTACTGTGACGATGAGAAAGTTATGTGAAATTTTTGTAAGAAACAACCTGCCACCAAAACGCACTATTTATCGTGTGGTGAATGATTTCGAAGAAAGTGGGCGTCTGTAGGTGATAGGGCCCAAGCATGGATCACAACATACTGCAAGATCGGCTGAAAGTATTACTGTACCTCAAGAATGTGTTCGAAACAATCCAGCAACCTCAATTCGACACCGTGCTAAGCAGCTTGGTCTTCAAAGAGCAACTTTGGCTACAGTTTTGCACGAGGATTTGCACTTATTTCCATATAATATTTAGTTGTTACAAAAGCTTCTTCCACAAGACCATTTTTAGGCCGCCCCACGGTGGCTCAGAATCAATTTTCATTGGCCAAAACCTATATTTTTTCTTGACATACATTCTTCAAATTTGTGTATGCCAACAGAAAGCAAACAGCTCAAAACTTAGGTGGCTTAAAAATTTTATTAAAATATTTGCAGTAGTAGGCGTGGCATGCTGCTAAAAGCAAAGAATTTAAGTTAATTTAGAAATAAAAAAAATTAATATTTGATCTCATAATAATTACGATTTCTTTGGAAACTATTATTGATAATGGGCTGGGGTTTTTTTGTTACGTTGGGTGGACTATAATAACTGAAGCCGATATGTGAATAATTAGCATCATCGGTTCTGGGGAATTAGAAAACCGCAAATTATTCAACAGTCAGCTTTACATTCATTAACAGTAACAGTCTAGTGTGCAATTTGGTCAGGAGGAATCGTTGGATCATATTTCTTTGAAAATGAAAACGGCGTAACGATAACTGTGAATGGAGAGCGATATTGTGATATGATTGAGAAATTTTTAATGCCACAACTGCATATTATGGGCTATTTTTAACATGTGGTATCAACAAGACGGTGCCACATTGCATACAGCCAGGATTACAATGGAATTATTGCAAGAACTTTTTCCTTAACAAGCTATTTCAAGAAATGGTGATGTTGATTGGCCTCCACGGTCGCCTGATTTGACTGCTTCGGACTTTTTGTGGGGTTAACTGAAAAGCAAAGCTTATGCAAAGAAAGCAGAAATGTTGGAGCAACTCAAACAAAATATTCGTGATACAATTAATGAAATACCGCGTGACATGTGTGAGAATGTAATGAAAAATGTGCTCAAAAGGGCTCGCTTTTGTAAGGCCAACAGAGGCGGACATTTATCTGATATTGTATTCCATACATAATTGCCGTCATTCAATAAAACGTTTATCAATACAACATTTATTCTGTTTCATATAATAAAAAAATATAAACAAATTATATAATATACCTTCCCGGCGGATACCCTGTATAAATCAATTGATGATAGCTGATAAAATACTGTCGCTTAAAAAAGTGTTGCCATCTTAAAGGTACCCCTGTAGGCTAGTAGGTAGTATACTAAATTGTCAGTCTGGGGGTTGTGGGTTCGATTCCCAACAAAGACCTTGGCTGTTTTTTACTATAAAAATAAAAATTTATTGCCTCGGTGGGGCTGCTTAATGGTGAAGGCATGGTCACATGGTCGCTATGTTGTCCTATACGATAGTTAATTTCTGTATCTGTCCTTCTACTCTCACCACCTGTCTCATCTCTTCGCTATCCCTTTCCTAAAGAATGCAGCACGGTACTGGACTAAATAGGCATTGTTGCCGGAAGTGCTACTTCTCTTTAACAAAAAAAAAAACAAAATATATATATATATATA
Organism: Trichopoda pennipes; assembly: GCA_030448955.1. NCBI lineage: Eukaryota > Metazoa > Arthropoda > Insecta > Diptera > Tachinidae > Trichopoda > Trichopoda pennipes. The sequence goes on along the minus strand of JASKUP010000021.1, from coordinate 2,874,753 downwards.
TATATATATATATATATATATATATATATATATATATATATATATATATATACCTACGTAAAAACACCCTTTATTTTAATAAGTTCGAAATAAATTTAATTTCACTGTTATCTTAAACAAAAAGATTTTTAAAAGTTCAATTAAAAAAACCTGCCCCTTGTAAACATAAAGAGGCAGGAGAAAAATATAGAAACTTCCAGCAAACAGCGAGGTGTGGCATTAAATTAGAAAGGATTGATAAACATTTCAAGCAACTTTATTGCAAATTTTTTCATCTTAAATTGCAAATGCAACAAAAATTTATGTGTTGTTATCAAACAAAATTTAAAGCAATAAAAAAAAACGCACACACACACACATTCAAACACATGCATAAATCTTTCAGTATTAAATGACAACAGACTGCAAACAATTTGACAAGAAAATGTCGCATAAAATTTACTAAAACAAGTCACAACAACTTTAATACAAGAATAATTGGCATTTGACTTATCAGCACAGCAAACCGGTTTCAAAACACCAACAATAACAACAGCAACAACAAAATAATTGTTTCATTCCAATCTATAAAAATACATAAAATGAATAATGCGTTGTTTTATTGTGCACAAGAATACAAATTAAATCATCTCATCCAGGTTTGTTATCTAAGCAGATGGTCACTTTAGTGTTTTGTTTTTTTTTCTTCTTTTTGTTGTTTTTGTTATTGCAAAAAAAAATCTCTTAAAGTGTGAAGACAAGCAAAAACTCTTTCAAATGACTTTCATATGATGACGCATTCTTTATAAGTTTTAACTTGGCCTAAAGTCAACACAATGTTGTAACGGTTAGCCTGTCTGTCTGTCTGTCTGTCTTTATTCCAACAAAACAACATTTCACTTTCACATTTCATTTTGTTTCGTTTTGTTTTATTTTAGAAAGAAATGTAAAAAAATAAAAACAACAACAACAGCAATAAGACAATAAAATTCTCGTGCTGAGCCTGAAATTAAATCTGGCAAAATTGTTTACTTTTCTTGGACCATATGAACGCATTTCACGAAACTTGTAAATAATAAAGAGATTTTTAATTAAAATCAATTTTTTTTTTAAACAAAATCCTTCTCGAATTATCTTTTATTGATGTAAATTTATGAATACTTTCTATTTCAAAACAAAATAAAAAAAAAAAAATTCATTGATGCCCTAAAGTTATACGAAGGCATGCCTATAAGTCACTAAAAAAATGTACATATAAAAAAAAATTGAAAATGTATTATTTATTTAGACAGCTTAAGCCCTTTTTCTACTAAATAAAATATAATTTTCTTTAGAATGGGATTTCAAGATTAATTTAGGCTACTGCAAGTCTCCGTTGTATATCCTACCCTATTTCATATTTTTGCTAAAAATACCTGTCATCTCTTTCGCAGATGACAGCACCATTTGTCATTCGTATTCATTTGGTAATAGATCGCATCAGTTGGAGGCGAATTCCAAAAGGCGGCACATGAATGATACGCTTAATCAAGATCTTGCAGTGATTTCCGAATGGCGTCGTGCGATAAGGAGTCGTTTTTAACGCCCCTAAGATGCAATGTTGCATGCTTATGCATAGAGATCTATGTTTGGGAATGGTACTGCATCTGTTGCTTACCCCCCGGGGGCACATATATGGTCTTTATGGAGAGCACCTATGTAGACCTGTGCAACTGGGGGGAAAAGAGAGCCCAGTCCGCTGAAGTCAGCAGGGATACAATTGGAAACTCCACTTTATTTCCACGGGAATCAGTGACCCGCAGAGTTCCGTTATTTGCCTCTTTAGACACTTAACTGTTCTCTGACTGATTATTGAGGTTGGCCTTATATGGGAGTATCGTGGTGGTTGTGGTTTCGCGGCCCCATATCAGTCTATGGTTCTATGGCGGCCGGGTGCATTTCGCCTTTAATAACACCTACCTGGTGAAATGTTCCCAGATCCAGTGAGTATGCTAGACATGTGTTCTGGACAGGACTTGGATAGTCTCCAACTCTTAAGCAAGGAGTGTTGATTTGCTGCCCTGCTCTGGGATCATTAAAGTTGCAACTAGGAAAGACCTGATACATAGAATTATAGCTTCGGCTTCCTATGACTAGCATGACGTCCCAAATTATGCAGTGGTTTGACCACCATCTGATTAAGACTACCTAGTCAGGCGCAGATGTAAATCTAATCACACAGTTGCATCTGTTGCTATAGATGCATCGGAAGCTCTTGATGTTCTTGGCATGAAAATTCCGTGTGATGTTCAATGGACTAAACACATTTTTGAGGTTTCTGAAAAAGCTTTCAAGTGTCTTCATTTTCTAAAACAGTGTAAGAGATACTTCACTTCATCTTCATACTATTTATAGCAGCCATATCCGTCCAAAAATAGAATGCAACTCTTATATATGGGCCGGCGTCCCCAAATTCTATTTTAGAGTTGCTCGACCGCATACAGGAGAGAGCCAAAGGGCACATTGGGGATAGTAGGGCATCCAACTCTATTGATTCCCTAGAGCATCGATGCAATGTGGGTTGTATTTCACTATTTTATTGTTACTACAATGGTAAGTGCTCTAAAGAAATTAGGGAACTTGTTCCTGATACTCGCACATTTTTGCGTTTAAGTTGATTTTCATTTGTGGTCGATTTACCACTACGCATTACACGGAAAATTCGTTTTTTTTTTGTTTAGCAGAATAGTTCGTATGTGTAATAAACTCCCTCCAGAGGTCTTTCCTCTCACTTTTAATGTAGCAGAGTTCTAATTGAATGTCCACAACCTCTAATCCCTCTTTCCTTCTTCCCATAATCTAATTTTGTAGTTGTGGTACAGTGCATTGCATAAGTAGGAATCATTCACTGAGTGCTGGTGCAAACAAAAACAAAATATAATTTTTACATCATCCTTAAGCACTCTTGTAAAGATGGACCAAATAGTTTTTTTTACAATTCACTGTGTGATTATTTTCACCAGATATTTTGCATATGATACAAAGCATTGAATTCATTTATCGACAGCAACTTTTAAAAAAGCTCACGAATTTTATTTCGGGAGCTAGTTCACTTCACGTCAAAGATTTAACTCATGTGATTTCAGTTTTTCACAAAACATTGGATTTCAATAAATCGGCTGTAAAAACTCGAAAACATGAAAAAGAGATCTTAATAAATGATGAAAGCTAAATAATCAGAGGTGTTTTTTTTATAGAGGTGTAGAATTTTAAAATGGAATAAAGCAAAGATGAAATGAAATTTACTTGGCGCGAGAGATAAGCGTTAAAACCTCTTCGGAACTTTCTGCAAAGCCTGATTAAACCACAGCCACCAGGTTGCTCCTCGACGGGCCTAACCAACAAGCAGAATAGGGCCTTAGCCGTGCAGGCAACTGTCTTCCGTGGTACCAGTGTGTGTGTAAGGCGTCACTGGTCGGACTTCAAGTGTCTTATATCTTTTTCCAGTATCAGGCGCAGGCGGCTGGTGTCAGGCTTAACCCTCGAAGCCACGTGTCAAGATGGGGAAAACATCCATCAAGACTGCGTGCCTCCGGGGGCCATCATATTCTGTATTCGTCTATACAAACTTTTAAACACCATACTATTTGATATGATATGTACGTATATTTTCCGACGGGGTTTAATTAATTTTTATTTGGATACAGTTTTACGTCGACCCTCGTAAAATTTGGTTTGTGAACAAACCGGTTTCGGCTATTGGCTATCTTGATGAGGGTCGACGTAAAACCGTATCCAAATAAAAACCATACTATTTCCCCAGTAGGATCTACGTCACGCTGCACAGTGGTTTGAAAAAGTTTTTTTTTTTGCTTGGAAATAATTCGATAGCTCATGAATGAAAGTTCACAGAGATCAAGCAGAGGTATTTCTGAGTGAAGATATGAACGAAAGGCCCCTTAGGATAAAGAGGGGTTTCTAAATATACCCCCAAAGTTGGGTACCTCATTAGAATATCTTAAGTGGTTCATTAGCTTCCGAATTATTAAAAAAAAAACCTTTTTTAAACCACTGTGCGCTGTCTCAATACCTCACGCGAATTGTAAAGCGAAGAACTCAAAAGTAATTATTCACGGTTTTGGGGGGTTGGTTTTGATGAGTTGTATTGACGTGTATTTAAAAAAAAAACCTTTTCACCATCTTGCAACAGGGTGATGACTATGGCACTACTTTATAGAACAAACAGACCAAATATGTAAAGGAGCTGTCTAAGATTAGAGCAGTAAGGCACCCAAAGTTGGGTACCTCATTAGGATATTTTAAGTAGTTCATGAGCTAACGAATTATTTCAAAAAAAAAAAAAAATGTTTTCAAGCCACTGTGCAGCGTGACGTAGGTCCTACGGGCACCTGACACTAACTGGGGAAATAGTATGGTTTTTATTTGAATACGGTTTTACGTCGACCCCCGTCAAGATGGCAAATAGCCGAAACCGGTTTGTTCACAAACCAAATTTGACGAGGGTTGACGTAAAAACGTATCCAAATAAAAATTAATTAAACCCCGTCGGAAAATATACGCACATATCATATCAAATAGTATGGTGTTTAAAAGTTTGTCTAAACGAATACAGAATATGATGTGCCCCGGTGGCACGCAGTCTTGATGGATCTCTTCCCCATCTTGACACGGAGCTGCCTGAGATTAGAGCAGTAAGGTATTAAGTTCACTTCCTGCGAAACAGCTTATTTCGATGGCCAAGTGTAATAAAGTTTTTGATTTGCAGAATAGAGACTTCCCGGGAGTCATGCTGTTGCTGTCTGTAAAGGTTTCAATCATTTTAATTGACACGAAAATAATTTGTCACACTTGCATGCAATAAATTTAGCATTTAAATTTTGAACATTTAAAGTGGGTCAACAGCAATTTTCTCTAGTTAAAAATGTTTTCAACAGCAAACAAACAACCAAACAACCACACAACTGAGATAAAGAATTAAAATTGCAAACAAGAAATGACGTGTTGGCATTTTCAAAATTATAATTCCTGTCAAAGTAAATTATGACACTAAATGAAAAATAAAAATTATAACAAAATATTTACTGACTGACCAGGCAAATAGTTAGATAAAAAACAAACAGACAGACAGATAGATAGATAGACATTTACAATAGACACAAATTTATGACAATAGTTCGAGTGCCATATATACAAAAGTGGTTAAGAGTAAAATAACACACACACACACACAAACAAAAGAACAGAAAAAGTAATAATGATTTAGAGGATTAAATTGTTTGCTACTCTAGTTTTCATTTTTTTGTAAAAATTTTCATTTTTTTTCTTATTTTTTTGTTAAAAAACAAAAAAAAAATAATAGTAAATCATTGGAATAAATTTTTTTTTGTTGTTTGTTCTGCAACAAGAACAAAAGCCCATGTAGAAACAATTATGTTGTCACAGATTTGCCCCGTTTTCCTTTATGTTTTTTTTTCTTGTTTTTTTTCTTGTTTTTGTTTTTGTTTTAATAAATTTCTAAACGAAGAATGAAGAATTTATATTTGACTCTTATTTTTCTTAAAAACCGTTGATGAAAGCTTGAACATAAATTCATTCATTGTGTGCGGACACAGTGACCATTCAACCAATAAATAAATAAAAACTAAAAGGACGAAATATGTCTGATAGAAAAGTGTTCAAAAGAAAAAAAAAACGATTTAAGTACGCTACGTTAGTGTTCTGTACTATAAAAGGTCCGCCAAATTTTTTTTTTGTTTTGTTTTAAATTCTATAAACAAAACTACGAAATATTTTCTCAAATTTCTTTTTTTATTAGAAAGTACAATCCTTCCGGTTAATAATGGAAAATAATTTCATTCAAATGGCCGCCTCAACTGGCCATGCAGTAGCCTACACAAACTCTCCAATTTTTAAACACTTTATCGCAGCTGTATTTCATTAATGGCTTCAAGTATATTGTCCTTTAAAGCGTTAACTGTCTCTGGCTTGTCGGCGTAACACTTATCTTTGACAGCACCCCACAAATAATAGTCCAACGGTGACAAATCGCAGCTCCAAAGTGGCCAAACGACATCAACTCTGCGGCTGATAATGCGATTTCAAAAATAGGGCGCAAAACATCGAGTGTAGCTTCGGTTGTGTGGCACGTAGCGCCGTCCTGTTGAAACCAAATCTTGCCAATATCCTCCTCTTTCATTTTTGTAAACAAAAATTCGTTCAACATGGCCCGATAACGATCGTCATTGCCTGTAACGGCCACTCCTTGCTCAGAAAAATGGTCCAATTACGGCTCTGGACCAAAATCCCCTGTAGGCTAGTAGGTAGTGTACTAGCTTGTCAGTATGGGGGTTGTGGGTTCGATTCCCAACGAAGACCTTGGTTTTTTTCACTACAAATTTAAAAATTGACTGTCGGTGGGGCTATTCAGCGATGAAGGCATAGCCACTGGTTGCTGTGCTGTCTTTATACGCCAATTAATTTCCAACTATCCTTCTACTTTCACCACCTGTTTTTTCTCTTCTCTATCCCTTTTCTAAAGAATGTAGCACGATACTTGACTAAATAGGCCTTGTTGCCTGAAGTGCTACGTCTCTTTAAAAAAAAAAAAACAAAATCCGCATCAAACAATGACTCGTTTTGGGTGCGTTGGCTTTTCAATGTATGCGTGCGGGTTATCTGTGCCCCAAATGCGACAATTTTGCTTGTTTACATACCCGCCAAGATCAAACTAAACTTCATCTGAAAAGATGATTTTTTTTTGTAAAATCGGCATCTTCTGTAAGTCGGCCCACTTAGCGAAGCGAAAACGCATTGGATGGTCACTTGGCTTCAACTCCAGAACCATTTGAACTTTGGCGTCATACCAAGATCTTTATGCAAAATTCGTCTCAATGATGTCTCTGAAATGTTCAATTGTTGAGAACGACGGCGAATTGATGTTGATGGCGCACTTTTTGCCACAGCTGCAATATTCTCGGGTGTACGCACTGTTTTTGGCCTTTCATGCTTTAATTTATCGATGAGGATGCTAGTTTCTTTCACTTTTTTTTCACAAGATAACGAACATGCGGAGCTTCTTTCAAAATCCGTACGCAATTTTCGCACACACATTCTGCAACATTACCATGACTTTCAAAGTAATGTCTGGCAATATTTCCCAGCGTTGTTCAAGCGTCTACACAACCATATTCGTTTAGCGGAAGGATACAACTAATTATCTGTCAAATCAGACATGAGCTTAGTGTTACCATTCACGAAATAAGCACAATTAAAAAAAAACAAACGTTAGATGGCAAGATTACAAAAGATTCCCCTCCCGGGGGCACATTTATGGTCTTTATAGAACGCTCGATTATCTAAACCTGGGAAAAAGGGAGCCCAGTCCCCTGAAGTCAGCAGGGGTACAACTGGAAACTCCACTTTATTTCCACGGGAATCAGAGACCCGCAGAGTTCCGTTATTTGTCTCTTTAGACACTTAACTGTTCTCTGACTGATTATTGAGGTTGGCCCTTTATGGGAGTATCGTGGTGGTTGTGGTTTCGCGGCCCCATATCAGTCTATGGTTCTATGGTGGCCAGGATCATTTCGCCGTTAATGACACGCTAGGTGAATGATCCAGTCCAGTGAGCATGCTAGACATGTGTTCTGGACAGGAGTTGGAAAGTCTCCAACTCTTCAGCAAGGAGTGATGATTTGCAGCCCTGCTCTGGAATCATCGAAGTTGCAACTAGAAAGTTCTGTTGCATAGAATTATAGCTTCGGCTTCCTAGGACGAGTATAACGTTCCAAATTATGCAGTTGGTTTGGTCCACCATCTGATTAAGACTTCATGGCCAGGCGCGGATGTAAATATATTCACACGTTAGATGGCGGACCGTATAGTTTTTTTTTTTTAAGAAATACAAAATGCACAAACATTTTTTTGTAGCGCTTGTGTACGCAACAATCAAAATACCGTACACAACGTTTCTTGTCTGAATTGAATACAAACACTAAAATAATGTACTTATTCTAGTGTACTTTAGTGAAAAATACAAACGGATGGAGCCAAAATTTACAAAGCTAACAAAACGGACCGACAATCAAACCAAGATGGAGTTTCATACGCGCGTTAAAAACCTAACAGACATACAATTCAATGACAACGAATAAGTTAACGCAAGCACCTGATCGTTTGATCCTAACTGCGTCCTAGAACGCATGCACACCCATGTGCATACTCGCCTTAGTTGGTAGCTGGGTTATGCTCTCACTCCTTGCTTGAGAGCTGAAGACTATTCATCTACTACTTGTCCTGTTGCATGCGCAAGCATTGGACATTGTATGTTAAGTCTACGTTAACATCTCTTCGGAGGCTGTTTTTAAAAGCAACCGATATCAACCACCACATAACTCTCCGAGTAGCCTCACCAATAACAAGCAGCAGGACCGAAGCCCTGTACTCGACTGGGTCCCGTTTTATCAGTGTGGCTGCAAAGTCACTGGTCGGACTCTGAGAGTTTTTTGTCTCTCCCAGTTCGGAGCTCCTACCAGCCCAGGGCACTGTTGCCGTATTTTTCCCCTGACAACACCTGTCAAAAGGAAGAAGAAATTCAACGTGGCTGCGTGCGCCCGTAGGGAAGACAAGATACGCCGCATTATTACCGATATAGGCCACAAATGTTGGGAACAGTTGTCGAAAATTGTATCACCACATTAGACTACGTCCGCCAACCAGCCACCCGTGACGTATTTAAATTATTAATGAGCGAAAGTTGTCTTTCGAATAAATTAAAATTGATGTCGATTTCAAGAATTTATCTTTATTTTATTAAAAGTTTAAAAGTTATATACCTCTCTAAAAAACACCCTTTAATTTTTTTAATAAGCGAAAGTTATCTTACGAATAAATTAAATTTGATGTAGATTTCAAGAATTTATCTTTATTTTATTCCGTTTAAAAGTTCTGTACCTCTCTAAAAACACCCTTTAATTTTTTAATTAGCGAAAGTTATCTTTGGAATAAATTAAATTTGATGTAGATTTCAAGAATTTATCTTTATTTTATTCCCTTTAAAAGTTATATACCTCTCTAAAAAACACCCTTTAATTTTTTAATGAGCGAAGATTATCTTTCGAATAAATTAAATTTGATGTCGATTTCAAGAATTTATCTTTATTTTATTCCGTTTAAAAGTTATATACCTCTCTAAAAAACACCCTTTAATTTTTTTAATGAGCGAAAGTTATCTTTCGAATAAATTAAATTTGATGTCGATTTCAAGAATTTATCTTTATTTTATTCCGTTTAAAAGTTCTATACCTCTCTAAAAACACCCTTTAATTTGTTAATGAGCGAAAGTTATCTTTCGAATAAATTAAATTTGATGTCGATTTCAAAAATTTATCTTTATTTTATTCCGTTTAAAAGTTCTATACCTCTCTAAACACACCCTTTAATTTATTGAAAAAAAAATACAATATATTAAACTAAACAAACAAAAAAAAAACAGTGTGATAAAATGTTTGGCTCACCATTTCTGCATGTTTTTTTTTAACCTTTTAAAATCTTTTTAAAATCGCCGTCATTTTTAAAACTTCATTTTGTTGCTTTTGCTGTGTTCGCCCATTGAATGAAACTTTGAAAGTATTTTGCGTATCGTTGCTTAATACGAAGTTGTTAAATATTTAGAGCAGAAATGTTTTTTACTTCTTGACAAAAAAAAATTACATAATTTTTTACATGTTTTTTTTTCTTTTTTCGTTTCTAAAATGATTTTAGTAAATTAACACCTTCAAGAGATTTAAGTAAATAAGAGAAGTTAAAGAAAACAAGCATTAAGTGCTAATGGTTGCTAAAACGATTAGCTTCAACAATTTGTATTAAAATAAAATAAAATGAAATAAGAAGAAGAAAAAAAAAAGAAATTTGAAACTTTTGTATAAAAATAATTCCCATAATCTCTAACAAAAATTCCCCCTTTACATTAAACAATCATTTAGAAAGTTAATTTCGAAATAAATATAATATTTAAAAGCAGAATGGTTGTTGTTAGTGTTGTTGTTGTTAGGTTTTACATTTCATTTTAAAGTTGTCATTTGTTGTTTGTGTTGTTTAAATACATATGTCACAATATGAAACTCAAATAAAACTTTCAGTAAATTAGTTTTGTCATTTGTATGTCTGTCTGTATGTGTGTGTGTGTGTGTGTTTAAATATAGATTTTTATTTATAATTCTGTTATTGTTGTTGTTTTTGTTTATTTGTAATTTAATATGCTGATGGGAATTATTTGTTTGAATTTCCCTTTTTGTTTTAACCAATTGAAACCACAAATATCTCAATTTTACTTTTCTCTTCTATTTATGTTTGACATGATTTTCTCACTCTCTCTCTCTCTCTCTTTATATCTTTTTGCATTCTAAAATTGCCTGGCTTTTAATTAAATTGATGATGCTGTTTTAAAAGAAATCGATTTCTGAGATCCTTTTCGGCAGATATTGATGATTGTATTTTAAGAGAGAGAGAGAGAGAGAGAGAAAGAGAAAGAAAGAGACCGACAGTCATTGGTAAACATAATTTATTAGACTAATGGACAACATTATTCAGTTCCCAAAATATTGATTCCGTTAATAAAATTTCAGTTTATTGAGTTATTTTATTCTTTACACGATTATTTACGTATTCGTGTTTATACACAAAAATACACTATGGCAACTCTGTCACTTAAACCCATAAAAGCTGCTATATCAACTGCTCTATATTCACTAGATCACGTTCATACATAAGGCATGTGACTTTTGTTTTACTTTACGGGCTCCTGCACCAGTGCGTACAAGATGGTTAATGGTTTCCGCGAATCATGATTTCTGCAAAGCTAAATTACATTTTTTGCATCTGGATGCCATATGCTATTCACAAAATGCTTAAATCTTGAACTGATCCAGGAATGGATAATGCTGACCTGGATAAGTCGAAATATTGCAGCGTATCGTTTGCTTTTTGCGCCATAAATCCATTTTGTAAAGTTTTCTCGTAAACTCGCCAGCGTACTTACTTACGTTGAAAAGCCCTCATTATGACCTCGAAATTATTTCTGCAACCAGCTGATAAGCTTTCGAGGATTCCGGCTGCTGCACTCTTTAACGACAGAATTAGCTCTATAGATTTTTTTTTATTTCCCCGCAAATTTTTTCTAGCCACTGTTTCGAACTGGAACTAAAAAAACTTTAAAAGATACACTACGTCAAAGCTCGAGACATTTATCTTGCTAGCGTGCTCAGAGATAAAACTCCGACTCGACCTCTCGAATGATGTGATAAGGTCACGTAAGCACCTAGCCGTTTGACTGTAATCTGACGGTGGTCTTATCATTTGGGTGATTAGAAAACGTCCACTAACGCCCTAAGGCGCATACACACCTTAACCACAACTACCACGTAACTCCTCAAGCGTCCTCACCAATAACGAGAAACAAGGTCATAGCCCTACAAGCAACTAATTCCCATGGTATCAGTGTGTATTAAGTCAACTGGTTGAACCTCAAGAGGCCATTTTTTCTTCTTCCAGTTTCGGGCTCCTGGCAGCTCAGGCAATTTGTGCCGCCTTTTACCCCCGGGAGCACATATCAAACTGGGGAAAAGATCTATCTTGGCTGTCTGCCTCCGGGGGACCCCTCTCTAATATGAAGATATTTCATTTGCATTTTTAATTCATGTAACTTTCCTTCCATTTTCTTCTCTAGGTCGGATAATTTTTTGTCACACTCGCTAATTCTCTGTTCCACGACATCTACTCGTTTACCGAAAACTTCTGATATTTCTTGAAGATTGTCGTTTACCTTATATACAAGCCTTTACCCGTTGGCACTGTTGGTTCTACAGATTTCTGAAATTACATCAATTTTAGCACTGTTGGCACTAGAGCTTTCTTTAAGCTTTAGATTGTTTTCTTCCATTTTTGCCCTCATAACGGGCAGAATTGAACTCAAGTCCATAATGGTGCTATCTGCTGGGGTACATACCTTAATCGCTTCTGTTTCTTCAAATTCGTATGTTACAATGTCGCTATCACGTCGCGTTTTAAAAAGAAAACATTGTGTTGTGGTGGATCCACGTTATTATTATTTTCAAGGAAGGCTCTTTAAAAAGTACCTTTTAAAAAGCAAAATTTTACTTTTCGTGTTAAACATTGACTTTTTGTAAGATTCTATTTGAGGATACTTTTTCTTTTAACGTACTCTTTGAAAAGTACTTTTTGTAGGTAATTTTTCAAAGGTAGGTAATTTTTTTTCCTTACGTAAATTTTAGTTACATTTTGAAAATAAAAATTATATTTTTGAAGCTAAACATTGACTGTCTAAAAATAATTTTCTAAACATACTTTCTTGGGGGTACTTTTTTCGATTGGAACTTTTTTAAAAGTACTATGAAAAAAATTGTACTTTTGATGTTTAGCATCTACTTTTTGTAAGATTCTAACTGAAAATACTTTTTTAAACGTACTATTTCGTAGGTACTTTTTAAAATGGAACCTTTTTAAAGGTACCTTAAAAATATTTTAAGTGCCCATTGAAAGAATAATTGGACTAAACTTCAAGTTTTTATAAGCTTCTGTCTGAAAATACTTTTTTTAACGTACTATTGCGTAGGTACTTTTTCAAGTGGAACCTTTTTAAAGGTACCTTAAAAGATTTTAAGTACCTTTTTACAAGAAAAATTGTACTAAACATCGAATTTTTGTAAGATTCGGTTTGAAAATAATTTTTTAAACGTACTTTTTTGTAGGTAATTTTTTAATTTGGGACTTTTTTAAGGGTACCTTGCAAAAACCTACATTTTATCCTATTTGACAATACATTTTGAAACATACTTTTTTAAAAGTGGTTTTTTTGTAAATACTTCATATGGGAGTTGGGTTTAAATAAAATTATAATCTGAAAAAATTTGTCCCCGTTGGCACTGTTGGTTATATTTTTCAATTGGAACTTTTTTAAACGTGCCTTAAAAATATTTTAAGTACCTTTTGAGAAACAAAATTATTCTTTCATGTTAAACATCGACTTTTTATAAGATTCTAACTGAAAATACTTTTTTAAACGTACTATTTCGTAGGTACATTTTCAAGTAGAATCTATATAAAGGTACCTTAAAAATATTTTAAATACCTTTTTAAAAGAAAAATTGTACTTTTAATATTAAACATCGATATAAGACAAGAGATGAGAATACATATTTCACAGGCCTTCACAAAAATTTCAAGTACCTTTTAAAAAGCAAATTTGTACTAAACATCAATTTTGTGTAAGATTCGGTCTGAAAATACTTTTCTAAATGTGCTTTTTTGTAGGTAATTTTTCAATTAAAACTTTTTTAAGGGTACCTTACAAAAATTGACTTTTTATCCTATTTGAAATACATTTTGAAACGTACTTTCTTAAAAGTACTTTTTTTCGTAGGTACTTTATATGATAGTTGGGTTTGAATAAAATTATAATCTGAAAAAATTCGTCCCCGTTGGCACTGTTGGTTCTACTTCTTAATTGGAATTTTTTTTTTAAGGTGTCTTAAAAATATTTACCTTTTGAAAAGAAAAATTATAGTTTTCATTTTAAACAAAGAATTTTTGTAAGATTCTAACTGAAAATACTTTTTTAAACATGCTATTTCGTAGGTACTTTTTCAAACGGAAGCTTTTTAAAGGTACCTTAAAAATATTTTAAATACCTTTTTAAAAGAAAAATTGTATTTTTCATATTAAACATCGACTTTTTGTAAGATTCTATTTGAAAATACACTTTTCAAAGGTCCTTACAAAAATTTGAAGTGCCTTTTTAAAAGAAAAATTGTAGTAAACATCAAGTTTTTGTAAGATTCCGTCTGAAAATACTTTTTTAAACGTACTTTTTTGTAGGTAATTTTTTTTAATTTGAACTTTTTTAAGGGTATCTTACAAAAATCGACTTTTTATCCTATTTGAAAATACATTTTGAAACATACTTTTTTGAAAGTACTTTTTTTTGTAAGTACTTCATATGGGAGTTGGGTTTAAACAAAATTATAATCTAAAAAAATTTGTCCCCGTTGGCACTGTTGGTTCTACTTTTTAATTGGAACTTTATTTCCAGGTGCCTTCAAATATTTTAAGTACCTTTTGAAAAACAAAATTATTTTTTCATGTTAAACATCGAATTTTTGTAAGATTCTAACTGCAAATACTTTTTTAAACGTGCTATTTCGTAGGTACTTTTTCAAATGGAACCTTTTTATACCTTTAAAAAAAATAAAAATATTTTAAGTACCTTTTTAAAAGAAAGATTGTACTATTCATATTTATTATCGATATAAGATAAGAGATGAAAATATATTTTTCAAAAGCCCTTAAAAAAATTTCAAGCACCTTTTAAAAAGAAAAATTGTACTAAACATCAAGTTTTTGTAAGATTCTGTGTGAAAATACTTTTTTAAACGTACTTTTTTGTAGATAATTTTTCAATTGGAACCTTTTTAAGGGTGAGATGAGAATATAATTTTTCAAAGGCCCTTACAAAAATTTCAAGTACCTTTTAAAAAGAAAAAATGTACTAAACATCGATTTTGTGTAAGATTCGAATTTTTTGGAAAATAATTTTTCAATCGGAACTTTTTTAAGGGTACCTTACAATAATCGATTTTTTATCCTATATGAAAATATATTTTTAAAAGTACTTTTTTGTAGGTACTTCATATGGGAGTTTGGTCTGAATAAAATTATAATTAAAATAAATTGTACTTTTCATGTTAAAGGTCCACTTTTTGTAAGATTCTGTCTGCAAACACTTTTTTAAACGTACTATTTCTTAGGTACTTTTTTTTAAAGGTACCTTAAAAATATTTTAAGTACCCTTTTAAAAGTAAAATTGTACTAAACATTAATTTTGTGTAAGATGCGGTCCGAAAATACTTATCAAAATGTAATTTTTTGGAGACAATTTTTCAAATGGAAAAAATTCGAATCGAAAGAAAATAACAGCACTGCGTTTTCTCCATGAGCACGTTTTCTTGAGCACGTTTTGGAATACCCTTTTTAATATTAATAGAAACAGTCTGTTTAAAAAATATTTTTGAAATATTTCACACATTTTATTTGTTGTTTTTTTTTTTAATTTAAATTTATATTTCTTACTATTGTTGCTTTTTCTTTCTCTTTGTAGACATGGCATAAAACCTGCTTTAAATGTACAGAATGTGGCATGACATTGAATATGAAAACATACAAAGGATTTAACAAATTACCATATTGCGAAGCGTAAGTATTAAGTCAATCAACTGAACATAAAATTAAATTACAACAAAAAAAAAATTATTTAAATAATGAACGCTTTAATAGGGAATATTAGATTTACTTAATTCCCGTTTAAATTTAATGTTAACAAAATTTAAATTTTATTATTTTTAAAAATTAAAAAAATGTTGCTTGTTGGACTCCAGCCAAACTGTAAACATTTTTTTTTTTGATAACCAGAAAAAAATAAAAACCTACAAAACAATTTAAATCATATTGTGTAGCAACAAATACAACAAACATTTTACAAAAATTATGTAAGTTAAGTTGTAAAATGAATCCTCCACACATTTTACTTTGCATTTGGCTGGCGCCTTTTAAATGCAAATGGATGGAGAGACGTTATTTAATACACAAATCTCTCAAACGAAATAAATCGAAAATTTAATATTCCTCTCCTGATGTGTATTTAAATAGAAAAAGGACGAAATATATATTTTATCCTAATTGTACTATGTGCAAATATTCAATTTTTTTTATGGATTTTGTTCACTTCGAAAAAAATGCGATATTGTAGCGTTGCGTTTTCAATTCCATCTGATGCGTATATGAATAAATCTGAAGGTTTTACGACGCGTGAGCCAGCCACATAATGTTACCCAGGTGAAAACCATAGAGTCTACAAATTTAATACACACATTTGCACCGAAAATTCTTATCATTGCGAAAGTAAAGTCCCAACTATATTATGCATATGCTAGCTTAATCCAACTTAAGCAACTGTGCAAATACCTAATAATCATATGTCGTAAACTATAATGTACTTAACAAAACTTTTCCTCAAGTTTCGTCAAATGTCATTTGCTTAAGCAAAGTACAAAACTGATCGCACATTCTGTGCGGAAACAGCTGATTTTGCATTGTGCCTAGTGTTATAAAAAGCGAAAAAACATTTTATCTGAATTTAATAGAAAACGTACAAAGAAAAAAAATTGTTTATATGACAAAAAAAAAACGCGTTCAAAGGAACGAGCACGGAAATAAGTAGCAGAAAAATTAAGTAAAAGTAGTTTTACCTTAAAGAATTATTTTTTCTATATTCACGTAAGTACATTTTAGCCACCTAAAAGTCTTTAATGATTTGCTTAAGCATTTGTGAAACTTTTCGTTAAATTTTTGACGTTAGCTTAAGCCACCTTATACATATTATAGTTGCGCCTTAAATCGCATCAGGAGCTGCAAGCGTTTGAATTCGAATGGCATAACAATCGGAATCATTCGAATACATGGCAACAGTACGTATTCACCTTTGAATTTTCCAGTCAAAAATGTTGCCTTGATAACTCAGAGTCGTCTGGGTTCCGTTGCAATATAATGGCGGATTTATGTTTCGTAAAAGAATGATGGGTATGCTAATTTTCAATGTAAGAACGTGCAGTGGCATGCATCAAGCTTTAGTACGATAATTGACAACTTCATCTTGATTCAACACGGTATCGATGAATTTTTATATTATATTTCCAAAGCATTCGATAGAGTGTTGCATGATGCACTTCCATCAAATCTTGCTGCTTTTGGTCAGACGAGTTCATGATGAATTCAGATACCGCAAGGCTCCATTCTCTCTCCCACCCTATTTCTTATTTTTCTAAATGAACTTCTTTGTCAAACTTTCAAACCCTATAAATTCTTTTGCAGATGACAGCGCCATTTGTCATTCGTATTCATTTCGTAATATACCAGGCCATTTGGAGGTTAGTTCCAAAAGGCAGAACCACAGTGATATGCTTAGTCACGATCTCGCAACAATCTTGGAAGGGGGTCGTGTGAATAGAGTAGATTTTAATGCCCGTAAAACGCTATGTTGCATGCTTACGCATATATCTACGTTCGAAAATGGTGTTGCATCTGTTACTATGGGTGATATAGGTGTTACGGAATCGGAAGTTCTTGATGTTCTTGGCATGAAAATTCGGTGTGATGTTTGATGGACTAAACACATTTTTCAGGTTTCTCTAAAGAAGCTTTTAAGTGCCTCGGTTTTTTCAAGTGGTGTAAAAGATACTTTACTCCATCCCATCTCCGTACTATCTATACTACCTATATGGAATAGAACTCTCATGTATGGGCCAGCGTTTCAACGTTTATTTTAAAGTTACTCGATCGCATACAGGAGAAGGCCAAGAGACTCATTGGGGACGGTAGGTTATCCAACTCTATTGATTCTCTAGAGCATCGACGCAATGTGGAATGTATTTCACTGTTCTATCGTTACTGCAATGGTAAATGCTCCAATGAAATTAGGGAACTTGTTCCCGATACTCACACATTTTCGGGTTTAACTCGACTTTCGTTGCGAGCGCATCCATTTGTGGTTGATTGGCCAGTGAATCGCACTACGCATTACAGTGCAAATTCGTTTTTTAACAGAACAATCCGTATGTGGAATAAAATCCTTCCGGAGGTCTTTCCTGTCACTTTCAATCTTGGAAAGTTCAAATTGAATGTCCACAGACACTGCGCTCTCTTTCCTCCTTACTGTAACCTTATTTCCCAGTTCTGGCACAATGCATTGTATGTGTAGGGGGGGTCATCATCTAAGTGCTGGGTATTCCATTCTGAATGGTAAAGTTGATGGTATTGACATCGATGTTTTTGACGACTAACAATGTTTGGGAAAACTTTTTGCACCAATTCGCCTATTTATTCTGCGAATGCCTTACAGAAGTCTGGTGGCTAGTTTGCTGGCTGTGCACACACAGATGGAAATGTTAATATTGAGGGGGATCACCTAAAATTCTTGCAATCATTTGTGGTATAGGATTCAAAGTTTGACGTCGCATACGATACAAAACATCCTCAGACTTGTCATAGTTATACTTAACCCTCAAATCTTTTGGATCCGAGAAGGAACATGTCGATATGATACTGAAAGCGGACGTTAATTGTGCTGCATTTATAAAAGGATGAAATTTCCGCCGGGGAAGTATACTAATGCTCACCAAAATGGCGGCAAACCAAAGTAGTAAATTTCTCCGCGGACGCCCTATATTTGAAATTAAAGTACAGCGCCATCTATTGAGCTCGTTTTTTCACTATTGAGACGCTAGTTTTATCGTTCTTCTGATTACATGTGTACAGAATCTTCAAATATCTTCTTCTCTTGCAACACTTGTGTAAACAAACTGTCTGCTATTTACTAAACAGATGCTTTTAACGAACTTATGAAGTCATTCCTGCCATAGTATTCTATCACGTCGGTACTCGAACAATTGTTTACCGGACATTGACATTTGACTAGCATATCCATCCAGACGGCAACGATCTGTGTCTCTAGCGAGACTGATTCACGATATATTGTTTTACCAGTCAGGTCCTTAACTCATCATAGCTAGGGCTATTATATATCCTCGCAATATTATGATACCATTTATGCCATAGTATTCTGTCACTCCGGCAGAACTTTAATTATTCGAAATTTTGTTTATCAGACATTGATATTTGACTAGCATATCCATACAGATGGCAACACTCTGTGTCTCTATATAATTTACGAGGTGTTGGTTTACAAGTTAGGTCCTTTAGTCAGCTTAGCCGCGTTATTACTTTATTGTTGTTGTTTTAACTTTATCTCTAACTAAAATTCTGTCAAGCCTTGAACTATGATTTACTTGTTTAGTATATAGACGTATATGCGATTCAATTTACTGTCGTGATATGCAGGCAACGTTAGCTGGGTAACATAACGACGATTTGCTTTTTCTAAACAAGACCCTCAAAGATTGAAACTCTTATTTTTATTATCAACTGATTTGTTGAGGCAACTTACTCTGTTGGGTTGCGAACTCATGGTCTTTAATTAACAAAGATTAATTTGAACGGGCAACAATAAAAAGGTTACTCAGAAAGCGTTATTTCTTCGTTCTGTGAAGAGAACTAATTGTGACTGTTTGATGTTGGTTGCTCTAGTGGCAGCTTGATATCTGAAAATTTATAAAACTAAACAAGTGACTAAAATTGACTGCAGCTTTTAGGTCAGCGTCATTATTTATCCGCACTTCTTTCACAATTAAGTTATTCAGTCTATCATCGGCGTTTCACGCAATCTCTTTAGAACCACTGTAAGCTACTTTTTGATTCTTTACACAGCCGTAGTACCATAAAGAAAACTATTAAATAGACATTTTAAAGGAATAACTTGAGAGTCTGTTTGTTTATCGCAAAGGTTTTTCAATACCCTCGAATTTCTATCACAGAAGTCATTACTTATTCCTTTCCCCATAGTCAGTACAAAACTAGGTCACCGCCTAATTACCGCCTAGTTTTCATTCGTGCAAAATATGTTGCTTATACCTGTCTCCAAACTTATTAAGGCCTGTAGGCTAGTAGATAGTGTACTAGCTTATCTGTCTGGGGGTTGTGGGTTCGATTCCCAATAAATACCTTGGTTGTTTTTTTCACTACAAAAATAAACATTCACTGTCAGTGGGGCTGCTTAGTGATAAAGGCATGGTCACTGGTCGCTGTGCTTTCTTATACGACAGTTAATTTCCTTACCTATCCTTTTACTTTCACCACCTGTCTCATCTCTTCTCTATCCCTTTCCTAAAGAATGTAGCACGGCACTTGACTAAATAGGCATTGTTGCCTGAAGTGCTACTTCTCTTTATACAAAAAAATTGCCGGTAATGGCATCTCGGTAATTGATCTTAACTTTATCAAATGGGACTTTTTAAAAGGTATCTCAAAAAAGTATTTCAAAATACTTTTGGAAGAAAAAAATTGTACTTTTCATAATAAACATCGACTTTTTTGTAAAATATCATTTAAGAATACATTTGCTAAACGTACCTTTTTGAAAAGTACTTTTTTGTAGGTACTTTTTGGAAGTACTTTTTGAAATTGTATTTCTTTAAAATGTACTTTTTTAAAAGTATTTTTTTAGAGGTTCTTTTTGAAGTGTTTTTTTTTGAAGATACCTTACAAAAATTTTAAGTACCTTTTGAAAAGAAAAATTGTACTTTATCATTAACACTATTTTCTACAGCAGACAAAAACGAAAAAACAATTGAGTTTTCTCTTCTAGATTTCATCTACATGATAATGAGGCAAAAATGAAACTTTTAATACAACCCTCGTAGTAGTGCAATGGTTCTTTTTTCTTCCATCTTGATTACAAAATAGTTCAGATAAAATCGAAATAAACACTGCATTTCCCTTTTAACAAATTGAAGATGCTTGTATTTTGTAAACCTTTTTTTTACTTTACTTTACTGAAGTGTCTCTGTAAAAATGAAAAACAAAAAATAAAAATGTAAAAAGAAACACATAAATGACATTGTCAACAGGGTGATAAATGCATTTACACATCACTTACAATTGTTTTACTTCAGCATTTGTGTAGGCACACACACACACACACTGGTTCATACTTAAAGGCACTACAAACAACTTGGGCATATCAAACAGCAGTTGCAACAAAATAAGAGCGAAGGAATTGAATTAAAAATAAATTATCTCTTCATTTTGTCAAAAGTAAGGAGTGCTACAATGTGTCATATGGATTGAGAAATGTTAAATGATGTCTGCCTGCCAAATCTTCTTAAAAATGATTTTGTTGCTAAAATGATCGAAACAAAAAAATATTTACCGAAGTCGAAGTAAATTCATAATTTATTTTTAACATTAAATACGTGTACCTACAATTAACTGCAAAGCTGTATATCCACACAAACATTTTGACATAATTTGCATACCGCAACAGACATTTTTTTTCATTTTATAAGACGACTATTTTCACATTCCTTTGCTAAATTGTTTAACTATTAAAAAGAGTCGCAAAAACTCTTGTGTATTTTTAGCTGTCGTTGTTGTTGTTGTTATTTTTTTTTCTTCTTTATTTTAGTTGACATTTGCTAGTGATTCTTTTTTTTTTTTTTTGTTATTTTCCAGTTATTTAAGTATATTAACACCAGTAAGAGATAGCAATTGCTCTTAAGTACATCTGCAGAAGAGACCTAAAGTCCATTAATTTCTTAAATAATTCTATGGAGATGTTTCAGAATTCTAATTTTACAGCCTCTATAGGAAGGATGCTGTTTACTGGTGTGGTAGCAAAGCCCTGTTTTGAGTTCCCCTTAATTCTCTTTACTGTTCGAGCAAAGAGAGTGATTGATCAGGTCATTTAAAATACTCTTTCTTTCACGGTTCATACAATCCCAAGCTTTCTGGTTCAAGTCAGAGTTCGACGTTTCTTTTCGAGTCGAATCCCACAGTTGAAGGTTTTTATATCCCCAAATTTCCAAAGATTAACTTTTTTTATTCCCAAAAATCTCCCAGACCAGGATTATTTTTATTTAATTCTACTTAAGTACTTATAGAGGGTGTTTTTGTAGAGGTATATAACTCTTAACTAGCGGCCATTTTTTCAGTTGTCAAGTGATTTTTGTTTATTTTGCTTCGGCATTTCAACATGAAAAAGACAACTGACGCCTTAACAAATTGGGTCCAAAACAAGATTTGTTTTTTTTTTTCGGACCAACACTCAGGGGAAATTAGGTTATGGGCAGGAGATAAGAGGGAGTAGTGTTTGTGGACAATGAATTTGAATTTTACTACATTGAAAATGAAAGGAAAGACCTCTGGAGGGAGTTTGTTCCACATATGGACTATTCTGCGTAATGCGATTCACCGGTCAACCGACCACAAATGGATGCGCTCTCAACGAAAATCAAATTAAATGCAAAACCGTGCAAGTTACGGGAACAAGTTCCCTAATTTCGTTCGAGCACTTACCGTTGTAGTAACGATAAAACAGTGATGCCCTAGGGAAGCAATCAGACGTAAATCAAACGAAAATCAATTTAAACGCAAAACCGTGCTAGTAACGGGAATAAGTTCCCTAAAGCAAAGAAATACAACCAACATTGCGTCGATGCTCTAGGAACTCAAGAGAGTTGGATACACTACCGACTTCAATGAGCCTATTGGTCCTCTCCTGTAAAATAGTCTATGGGACGCCGGCCCATACATGACAGTTGTATGCCATCTATCGAGGGATATCGGTGGTATAAATAGTACGAAGATGGGGTAGAGTGAAGTATCTTTTACACCGTTTTAGAAAACCGAGGCACTTTAAGCTTTCAAAGCTTCTTTAGAAACTTGAAAAATGTGTGTAGTCCATGAATTTTTAGGCCAAGAACATCAAGAACTTCCGATTCCGTAATACCTATATCATCCATAGTAACAGGTGCAGCACTATTTCCAAACACAGATCTATGCCTTAGCATGCAAAATTGCTTCTTATGGGCATTAAAATCCACTCTATTTGTACGAACCCACTCGTAGATCGAAACGTTTTGTAACTGCATAGTTTCACGTTACGCACCCGCGAATTTGTCTTCAAAATCGTGCGATATATATAAATCGCTAAACGATTGACCACTTAACGAACATTATTTGCCGCCTTATTAGCGATATACGGTAAAAATGTTGAAAGTCATTTGAAGATTGGACCTCCAGATTAGAGATTACGTCCGAGCCAACAGTGGCGGTCATACGCCAGAAGTAATATTTAAATTTAAAAGGTTATTTTCCGCATAAAGTCGTTTTATTCCATTTCAGGATCTATTACTTTGCGAGTTTAAAACTGGAGCAGCAGTCCATTTTTTTAACTTTATTAAATTCATATCAATTAAAAAATCTTTAGCTCTCTACCCCTATAAAAAACACCCCATCCATACTTCCACATGCCGTAATAAAATTCATTTGTAAAAAAAGTGCCATATTTGTAAGTGTTTGGAAAATTACACAAAAAAATTAAAATCCCCAAAAAAGATTTTTGTGTCTTACTTTGATTGGGAAAGGAAAAATTGGTTTTTATTTTTTTTTTTTGTGTTAAGTAAACGAAAATAAAAACAAAAAGTGCGGGCAATTAATTGAAAAGTTACTGAAAACTGAATGAGGTAAAAACGTAATAGAAAATTTAAAGAGAATTAAAGAAAACAGAAAGAGTTTGAGCAATAAAACTGTGTATATACCGTAACTGGGACTCTGATTGTCATACGATTAATAATCATCTATCTTAATGAGTTCCTAAAGGGTTAAACATTTTTTGTTTGTATCTTAAACCCAGCCAGGGAAACGATAAGATTAAGATCCACATTAAGGCTTAATTTGTAGTGAGAAACAGCTAAGGTCTTTGTTGGGAATCGAACCCACAACCCCCAGACTGACAAGCTACTACACTACCGACTAGCCTACAGGGGTACCTATAAAATAACAACACTTCTAACCGGCACTCATTTTTTCAGCTATCATCAAATGATTTATACAGGGTATCCATCGGAAAGGTATACTACTTCGTTTGTTTATAATTTTTGATTAAATGAAACAGAATGGGTGTTATATTGATAAATGTTTTATTGAATGTCGGCAATTATGCATGGAATACAATTTAAGATAAATGCCCGCCTCTGTTAGCCCTTACAAATGCGAGACCTTTTGAGCACATTTTTCATTACATTCTCACACATTTCACACGGTATTTCATTAAGTTTATCACGAATATTTTGTTTGCGTTGCTCAAGGGTTTCTGGTTTGTTGGCATAAATATTGCTTTTCAGTTACCTCCCACAAAAAGAAGTCCTGAGCAGTGAAATCAGGCAACCGTGGAGGCCAATCAACATCATCATTTCTTGAAATAACTTGTTGTGGAAAGAGGTCTCCCAGTTATTCAATTGTAATCCTGGCTGTATACGATGTGAAAACGTCTTGTTGATACCACTTGTTAATCGAGCATGCAGTTGTGGCGTTAAAAAGTTTTCAATCATATCACGATATCGCTCACCAATCACAATTACTGTTACGCCGTTTGCTTTTTCAAAGAAGTGAGATCCAATGATTCCTCCTGACCAAATTGCACATCAGACTTTTACTCTTAATGGATGCAAAGGTGACTGTTAAAAAATTTGAGGGTTTCCCATTTTCCAGAACTGACTATTCTGTTTATTCACATATCCATTCAAATGAAATGGGCCTCGTCACTAATTATGATTTTTTTCACGAAAATTGGGGTTGTCATGGGCGAACTGTAACATCCGATTAGCATATGTACGGTGGCATAAAAATATGCCTCGTCAGTCATTATGATTTTTTTATGAAAATCGGGGCTATCATAGGCGATCTGTAACATCCTATTGGCCTATGTACGGCGGCGTAAAAATGATCTTGTAGAAGAAGCTTTTGTATCAACTAAATCTTATATGGAAACAAATCCAAATCCTTGTGCAAAATTTTGGTCAAAGTTGTTCTTTGAAGACCAAGCTTCTAAGGACGGCATCGACTTGGGGTTAATTGATTATTTTGAAAATTTTCTTGAGCAGCAGTAATGTTTTCAGCCGAACTTGCAATACATTGTGGTCGAGGCTTGGGCCTATCACTTACAGACCACCTCTATCTTCGAAATCATTCACTACACGATAAATAGCTGGCACGCTGTTTCTCTCACAAATTTCACATCAATTTGTCATCGCTGCAGTAATCGATGATTGATTTTAATTAAATGCTTTAACGATTATCGTTTATCAAATATTTTTTCATAATAAATTTCCCACGTGTCTACTTTACCACTGTCAAATATGAACTGTCAAGCTTAATATTTACGAAAATGGCGGCAAAACAAAGTAGTATGTATACCTGCCCGGCGGACATCCTGTAATAAAAAGTGCGTACGGAAGTTTTCAATTGTTATGTTGTTCACTGTATTTTGCCACTTTATGTCAACAACAACATAATCACCATCATCTGCATTAACAACAGCAGCGACATTAAGCTCAGTTAAGCAATAAAATTTCAAGCAAACAAACAATTGCGATAAAAGCAAATAAGAAAATTTAAAGGGAAAAGTGAAAAGAGCTGTGAAACGAAGTGAATAGTGAAATTTATAACATCCTGTTTTGCATACTGACATATTTTTTTTATTTTATTTTTTTTTGCTGCTCTCGCCGACCACAATGCGAATATTATTGCATCTATTAAATCTATAATCGTTTCGCTCAAATCAAATCTTTTTCGAAAAAAAAAAACTTTACAAAGGCCTGGCTCAAACTGTTATATTCTTATTCGGAAGCAACAGCGCATTTTCCGTTTTAATTTGTTGTTGTTTTTTTACTTCTTTACATCTCCATCTATTTTGTATATAAAATATAAGTGTATGCGTATGCCCGTGTATGAAAATGCCTGTGTCCCTGCCTGCCTGCTTGCCTTCCTATGAATCGTTGATGAAGAAAGAGAGTGGTAGTGAAATGATAGCATGCTGCTGGTTAAATTTTATAAATCTATTGTATTCCAACAATACATTATGCGGTTATAGATTTTCATTAATGTTTTTCATGTTATTTTCACACACACACACCCATACACACAAACAAAGTTGTCTTTAGTGCAGTAGTCCAGGCATGGAAAGTTGTAAAATTTGTATTGGCTTATCTTAATGAATCGAAACACTAATAGTACATTTTTAGCACCTATAGTTCTCTGCCTATATGGTGTGCCAAAATGCATGTGAAATTTAAATTAAAAAGAATTTTTATTTTTTCAATAGTTTATTTTATCCAATAAATTTATTAAACAAAATAATAATAAAAATAATATATTTTCTTCGTTCCTAACCATCTTCCACTATTTATTAACCAGATCCTTTTTACGCATTTCTGCCATGATGCCAGAAATGCTTGTTATAATGATGTTGTTACTCTTCTTTACTAATCAATGCTTCGTTGACGTTTCCACTAGCTTTTCCGTAGCCTACATGCAGGTCGCTCCACCACCTCATCTGCTGTAGGTTTATATCAATTATTTTCCCTTAAATTTCCAAATCACTCAATGATTTTGCTATAGAACATTTTCACTAAACACGATTTTTCTTATAAGAAATTACATCAGTTTATATCTTTTTGTTGGGAATTTTCATCAGCCATAATTGTTATAATTTTTTGTAGAAAACTTTAACAGTTATGCTTTTTTTTAGAAATATTTCTTAATTTTTCTCTAAATCAGTCATTATTTTGATATGGATAAATTTCATCAGTCATGATTTTTCAACAAAAAAAAACGTTTTCCGCACAAAAATTTTTTTGCAATCCATAATTTTTCTATAGAAAATTTTCATCAGTCATAGCATTTCTTTAAAAAAACTTCATCAATCATAATTTTTGTTTAGAAAAATTTCAACGGCCACAATTTTTCGGTGAAAATTTTTGTTGAAAATTTTCATCAGTCATGATTGTCGTAATTTTTTGTAGAACATTTTTATTAGTCATGATTTTTCTGTAAAAAAAGTCTTAATTTTTTTTGTAAACAATTTTCATCAGTCATTATTTTGATATGGAAAAAAATTATCAATCATTATTTTACAACAAAAAAGTTTTCTGTACAAAAATATCATTCATTGAAAAATAAAGTTTTCTGTACATAAATTTCATGCCATAACATTTCTTCAGAAAATTTTTATTGGCCATAATTTTTCGGCGGAAATTTTCATCAGTTTACAATGAAAAAATTTCCTCGGCCATGATTTTTCTATAACAAAATTACATCAGCCTTATTTTTTCCCCTAAAAACTTTTCATGTCATTGTTTTGATACAGAAAAATTTCATCAGTTAATATACATTTTCTTTGATAATTATTTTGATAAGAAAACTTTCATCCGTCTTTTTTTGTTATAGAAAAATTTCATTATTAATGATTTTTCTTTAAAAAATTTCATGTCATGATGTTTCTAAAAAAAATTTCTTCGATCAATATTTTTCTATAAAAAAATTTCATCAGTCATATTTTTTCATAGATAATTTTAATCAGCCATGCATTTTCTAAACAAAAGTTTCGTTAGTAATTATTTTCTATAGAAAAATTTAATCAATCATAATTTTTCGATAACAAATTTTCTTCAGTCTTAATTTTAATATAGAAAATGATAAGGTTATTACTTTGCCATAGAGAATGTTCATCAGTCATGATTTTTCTATAAAAAAATTTCATCAGTCATGATTTTTCTATGTAAAAATTTAATCAGTCATAATTTTTCAATAGAAAATTTCATCAGTCATGATTTTTCAATAAGAAAATCTCCGTAGTCATGATTTTTCAATTAAAAATTTTCTTCAGTCTCAATTTTAATATAGAAAATGATGAGGTTATTATTTTACCATAGAGAATTTTCATCAGTCATGATTTTTTCTAAAAAAAAAACATCAGTCATGATTTCAATAAAAATCTTTCTATAAAATATTAAAAAAAATTTCATTAGTCATAATGCTTGATTTTTCTATAATAATTTTGTCAATCTTAATTTTTCCATAGACAAATTTCATCAGTCTTAAAGTTTCTGTAAAAATCTCTAATCCGTCATAGATTTTCAATAGAAAATTCAGTCCTAATTTTAAAATATATAAAATGATAAGGTCGTCATTATTTTCCCATACAAAATTTTCAAGTCATGATTTTCCTATTAAAAAAAAACATCAGTCATGATTTGTCTATAAAATGTTTTATTAGTCATAATGCTTTTATAAATATTTTTTTAAAAGCTTTGATTTTTCTATAATAATTTTTGTGTAGACAATTTTCATCAGTCATGATTTTTCTATAAAAAAAATTCATCAGTCATGATTTTTCTATAGAAAAATTTAATCAGTCATAATTTTTCAAAAGAAAATTTCATCAGTCATGATTTCTCCATAGAAAAGTTTCATCATCCATGCATTTTCTAAACAAAAATTTCGTTGTTCATTATTTTTCTATAGAAAAATTTAAACAGTCATAATTTTTCAATAGAAAATTCCATCAGTCACTATTTTTCAATAGGAAAATCTCCTTAGTCATGATTTTGCAGTAAAAAATTTTCTTCAGTCTTAATTTTAATATAGAAAATGATGAGGTCATTACTTTGCCATAGAGAATGTTCATCAGTCAAGATTTTCTATACAAAAAATTTATCAGTCATGATTTTTCTGTAGGAAAATTTAATCTGTCATAATTTTTCAATAGAAAATTTCATCAGTCATGATTTTTCAATAAGAAAAGCTCCGTAGTCATGATTTTTCAATTAAAAATTTTCTTCAGTCTCAATTTTAATATAGTAAATGATGAGGTCATTATTTTACCATAGAGAATTTTCATCAGTCATGATTTTTTCTATAAAAAAATTCATCAGCCATGATTTTAATAAAAATCTTTCAATAAGAAATTCAAAAAATTTCATTAGTCATAATGCTTGATTTTTCTATAAAAATTTTGTCAATCTTAATTTTTCCATAGACAAAATTCATCAGTCATGAAGTTTCTGTAAAAATCTTTAATCCGTCATAATTTTTTAAAAGAAAATTCTATCAATTCTATATTCTAATTTTAAAATATATAAAATGATAAGGTCGTCATTATATTGCCATAGAAAATTTTCATCAGTTATGATTTTCCTATTAAAAAAAAAAACATCAGTCATGATTTGTCTATAAAATATTTTATTAGTCATAATGCTTTTATAAATAATTTTTTACCAGCCTTGATTTTTCTATAATAATTGCGTCAATCATAATTTTTGTGTAGACAATTTTCATCAGTCATGATTTTTTTTTTTTTAAATTCAACTATCATGATTTTTCCATTGACAAATCATTGACAAAAAATCTCATCAGTCATTATTTTTCTGTAGTAAAATCTTATCAGTCATTATTTTTCACCAGTCATGAAGTTTCTGTAATAATCTTTAATCCGTCATAGATTTTCAATTTTTCTTCAGTCCTAATTTTAAAATATAGAAAATAATGAAGTCATTATATTGTCATGGAAAATTTTCATTAGTCATGATGATGCATCAGTAATGATTTTTCAATAAAATATTTTTTGAGTCATAATGCTTTTATTAAAAAAAATTTTTACCAAAATTTATTTTTCTATAAAAATTTCGTCAATCATAATAATTTGTGTAGACAATTTTCATAAGTCATGATTTTTCTATAAAAAAATTTCATCAATCATGCTATAAACTGTTATTTCCTTTTTATTTGCCTTTTCATCCACCACTGTTACCCAGTAAACAGTTTTTCTATAACATTGATAGGATTTAAACTTATGGTTCGTGATTCTTTTTTGTTAGTAGTGAAAAAAATACAATTAATACCACTATCCTTTTATTTATCGAAGGCATAAACCTGCATTTCTAATAGATTTCGTTTGAAATTGTGGCAACGTTAAATGTTTAAGTTTAAAAATTTCCCTAAATTCTTTGTTCCAGTTGTAAATTTTATTTTTAAATCCCAGCGAAAATTTCTAATTTCTTATTTATAAATTAACAATATGAAATATGTCAATACAAAATAAAATAAAATAAAATAGCCGTAACTTGTGGAAGAAGTAAGTCAATAAAGCAAAAAAGAAAAGAAATAAGAGAGAATAATTTCCGCAAATTTGAGCACAATAAAAATCTTAATAAGAATTTATATGAATAATACAATAATATCATATTATATTTTATGATAAGATAAAAATATTCTTTATTCACTATTATTATTATTGTTGTTGTTATTGTTGTTGTTGTAAAAAATGTGATAAAAACCTTTAAAAACTTGACACACAATATAACAATGCATAAGATACTGTTAATACATATCAGTGTTTGGGCCCTGTATCTGTGTATGTGTGTGTGTGTGTGTGTGTGTGAACAATATAAGCATATCAAACGTTATCATGATTATCCATTCATTGCCAAAATAATAAAGAAAAACTCTTCAGCATTATAATAGAGTGTTTAACTCTAGTTATGCAAATTTATTAAAGAAGAGAGGAAACAAATTTAATAAAGTTCACAAAATGAACTGTTGCTCCAGTTTTCTACAGCTTAACTATCGAAATATAAAGGGTGGTTTTTTTATAGAGGTATAGATCTAGAAATGGAATTAAACATTAAAATTTTCCTTACCTGGCCATTGAATTTACTTTATTCGATAGAAGATAGCCTTCTGCTTCTTGCATATCACCGCCAATTAAGAAAGTGTTGTCAACTTAAAATTCTATAGCTCTATAGAAAAAAACACCCGGTATAAAAGACTTAAATAGTGCAATTTTAATTTTGATCTTTGGATCAGAAGGAATATTAAATTAATGCTTAACACCATCATAGATCCCTTACGACTTACAGAATTTAAACTGAGTGCTGTTTAATCACCTGGGGTCCCTAAGGAATTGCTTCAGTTTTATGCTGGACTCTATAGTAATTTTATCCCTTTTTAACATCTCAGGGAACCAATAGTGTGCATATTTTACTTGTCACGCATTATAGAAACAGTAATTGGAATTTGTTTTATTCCATAAAAACATGCAATATGCGTGTGTTTGTGTGTGTGTGTGTGTTCGAGTTAATTATTTTTAAATAGCATGCCATACATTTTTCAACAAATAAATAAAGAAATAAAAAATACGTGGGTGTGAGAAGATAAATACGTCGAGTTAAGAATTTCAAAAAATATACCATGTGATAAAATTGTCACCCACACATACGAATTGTATAACGAATTGCGGAACTTTTTTTTAATATAGCATGCTATACATTTTTAAAAAAATATATCATCATAACAAATCAGGTTGGAGAATCAAATCTATCAAATCTAAAAAAATATTGGGTGGGCAAATTTTAGGTTAGGAAGTAAATTGTTATTCAAATTTTTAAATCTGAAGAACTTAGATATCATGCTTTGATCTTTCTTTAGTAAAAAGTTGGGAAATTTGATGCATGGGATGTTACACTTTTGAGCAAAGAATTTTCATTACGAAAAATTACTATCCAAATGATGAAAAATTTCATTGTATCACTTCGTAATATTCGAGAAGTTTTTTTCGTAATCAGCCTCCCTCTGAGACCGCTGTGTGTAATTTAATCGCAAAATTCGAAACTCAAAATACATGCTGCTGACAGTACATTTAAACAGCACACTTGTAGTGATGCTGTACAGCAAAGTATAGAGAATAAGCCTGAGACATCAACTCATCGATGTTTGCAATAATTGGCACTTCACGCAACATATTGCATTGAGAACGTATTCTTCACGCTTGTAAAGTTTAACTCGTTCCAAAATTAAAGTCGGCCGGCCATTGTTTGCGTTGAACATTTGTCAATTGTCTGTTTGAAAACAACGCATTTTTCAACAAAGTCATCTTTAGTGATGACGTTAATTTTCTATAAGCCGGTTAACTGAACTAACAAAATTATCGCATACGAGGCTTACAATATTCACAATAAATCCTCAAAAGCCAATACCTAAGATAAAACGGCGTTATTGCCTCGCGCTACCAAACCATGATAGTCAATTTTTTGTGGCCAGTGTTAAACCCCCCCGGGGGACATTGATATGTTTTGATGGAATCTCACGGTCAGCCTAGTCCCCTACAAGGCTGGCAGGAGCCAACTGGACAATTTCACTTTATTTCCACGGAAATCAGTAAAGCCCCAGAGTGTAACTTTTTGTCTTTTTGGCCTTTTAGCTGTTCTCTGACTGATTATTGAGGTTGGTCCTTCAGGAGTATGGTGGCGGTTGTGGTTTCGACGCCCTCGTTTGAATTGTGTGAATCGGATCATTCACAATGAACACAATGAATGGTCCAGGTCCAGTGATCATGATTGCGGTTGTGTTCTTAAATTTTATTAAGCTTCATGCGTTCTGGACTAGGAGTTGGACAGTCTCTAACTCTTCAGCAAGGAGTAAGTGGCTGCGGCCTGCTTCAAGCTATTAAAGTTGCAACAACTTACTTAGCGATCGACAGTATGGTTTCCGTAAGGGGCGCTCTACGGGCGACTTGCTGGCCTTTCTGTCTGAGCAATGGTGTAATTCCATTCATTACTTCGGCGAAAGTAAGGTGGTGGCTCTAGATATTTCCAAAGCATTCGATAGAGTGTGGCATAACGCACTTCTATCAAAACTTGCCGCTTTTGGTGTCGGTGATAATTTCTCTAGATTAAACGAACTTCTTTGTCGAACTTTCAACCCTATATATTCTTTTGCCGATGACAGCGCCATTTGTCACTCGTATTCATTTCGTAAGAGACCAGGCCATTTGGAGGTTAGTTCCAAAAGGCAGATACCCTTAATCACGACCCTTAATCACGACCTCGCGACGATCTTGGAACGGGGTTGTGTGAACAGAGTAGATTTTAATGCTCGTAAGACGCAATGTTGCATGCTATCGCATAGATCTGCGTTCAGTAGTGGTTACTATGGGTGATATAGATATTACGGAGTCGGAAGCTCTTGATGTTCTTGGCATGAACATTCAGTGTGATGTTCGATGGACTAAACACATTTTTCAGGTTTCTAAAGAAGCTTTCAAGTGCCTCGGTTTCGTAAAACGGTGTAAGAGATACTTCACTCCATCCGATCTCCGCACTATCTATACCACCTATATCCGTCCGAAAATGGAATACAACTCTCATGTATGGGCCGGCGCTCCAAAATCTATTTTGGAGTTACTCGACCGGGTACAGGAGAGGGCCAAGAGGTTTATTGGGGACGGTAGGGTATCCAACTCTATTGATTCTCTAGAGCATCGACGCAATGCGGGCTGTATTTCACTGTTCTATCGTTACTAAAATGGAAAGTGCTCTAATGAAATTAGGGAACTTGTTCCCAATACTTACACGTTTCGCGTTTAACACGATTTTCGTTGAGAGCGCATCCATTTGTGGTTGATTGGCTAGTAAATCGCACTACGCATTATTCCGTATGTGGAATAAGATCCCTCCGGAGGTCTTTCCTGTCGCTTTCAGTGTGGGAAAATTCAAACTGAATGTCCACAGACACTAATTCCTCTTTCCTCCTTTCCGTAATTTCCTAGTTCTGGCACAATGCTTTGCATATGTAGGGGTCATCCCCTGAGTGCTAAGAGTGACTGGAGAATATACGAATCTGAAGGATGACGCTACATTTCATCCACAATGGTATGATCCACCGTCAGGTTATGGCTTACAGCTGGTGTTAACATTAGTGACCTTTGGTTTCAAGAAGACGGCGCCACAAACCACACAGCCACCGAAACAATTCAATTATTGCAAGAGATATTTCGCGGTTACCTAATTAATTAATTAATTAGCCGCGTCACTCATGTAATTTAACGGCGCTGTTGCCATTTGAAAGACCGGGTTTATGTGAACAAGTCAAAAACAACTGACACTCTGAAAGATGAAATTCAGCGCTGCATCGAGGAAATAAACGAAGTTTTGTTAAAACATGGACTTTAAAATTTTTGTGAAAAGATGGTACGTCTGTCCACGTGCTGGAGGTAAACATTTTCTAGACATGGTATTCCAGTAGTAATTCCCATATTGTCAATAAAACTGCAGGTGTCAAAAAAGTGTGTTTTTAAGATAATTTACTTTCTAACTAATGAAAGGTTAACGGGTGTATCATTTATTTATTTTTAGTAATAGTGTATTTAATAATTCTTTTATTTTATTTCTTTAAGCTCTTCTAACTGATAAATTAATTGCGAGAATTTTCTTTTCATTCATTTCACATTCAAAACAAGAGCAAACAAAGAATAGGCATTTTTGCAAACGCTTAAAAATAAATCCAAATCAATGGGAAACAGCCAGGCCTTGATGTCCAAAGGTTTTAAAGTGTTTTCAATAAAAATGCATAAATTTTTATTAAACTTCTTAGGATCCTGTTCCGGCCAACTTGAGGTGAATAGAGCATAAGTTAAATTTTGAAATTCATATTTCATAATGCTGCCATAATAACACATGGGTAAAATTTGCACAGTTATCGATAAAAAATAAACGAAATAGTACATTAAAGTAAACAAATCGCTAGGAAAAAAGATGACAAACAAAACAGTGACGCACATATTAAAGCTGGTTATAAGAATTTGAAGGAACATGTACAAAGAAATAACCTCCTCCAGTTTAAAGCGATATCTGAAAAGAGAAAAAAAAATATATTTTAATTATATTGAGTAGTCAAATTTGAGGTTAGGAAGTAAATTGGCTTAATTAAAATTTAGCAATCTCCGTTTTATTGATATCAATGGGAAAAATCGTATACGATATTGAGCAAATTTTTGGTTCTAGCAAACCACAGACGTCTCCGTTCTTTTCACATAATTTTAAAACACCTTTTTGTTTCGCTTTAATCGTCAATGTAGAGCCGAATTTAACCATTTAGATCGTCAGTTATTTGTTGGTTATTCACATAAACCTGGTCTTTCAAAATGGACGAGGCGGCCAATTAAAACCGAAAATCGACTAACAAATTTCTCACTCAATAACTGAATTATTTGGGTGCCTGTGTGGGATGTGAGGCCCTCTTGTTGAAACCAAAGCTCATCAATCTTTTGTGGCCATAATTTCAACAGCCATTTGTGACCACAAAAAATTGGTTAGCATGGTTTGGTAAGGCATAAAATACACGGTGACGGCGTTTCCTTGCTCACAAGAAGAAAAACAAAACGGCTCGATAATGCCGCCTGACCACAAACCTCATCATACATTCCCTGTCTTTGTGGATTTTGTGACCGACAATTCTGTTTGTTTACATAACCGCCTAATTGAGAATGGGCCGTTAAAGATGATTTGATTTAAAAAATAATGCTCTATTTCCCTTTAGTTTTTCAAAACAGCCAATTGGAAAGCGTTTGACGCAAAACACTGGTCGGTCGGCTTTCATTCCTGAACAAGTTGAACTTTATAAGCGGGTAGATGAAGATGCTTATGCAAAGTGTCTAGTGATGCCTAATTCTTGTGGATCTCTACGATTTGATGTTTTGATGCTTTGTACAGCAGCTATGTTACATTGCTACGGTCACATCGACCGACCATGAGCCTCGAATTTTGTGATTAAATTACGTATAGCGGTCTGAAAAGGAGCACAATTAATTATTAGGAAAAGTTGCTCGAATGCATTTTACAAAATTATACATTGAAATTTTCACCATTTTGATTTGATTTGATTTTCACAAATAAAATTCTTTGCTCAAGAGTTTAACGTTCCCCTTAAAATTTCCCAACGTTTTACCTAATTAATGTCAAAGGATAAGAGCTCTATTCTTGACAATCAAGCATTTGATAGACAAGCGCAATTTTTTTTAAAATTAAATAAATTTTTATTTCCTAATATCAATATTTTGCCGCCACTCCATTGAGTGGCACTTCAAGAAAGAAAAAAAATTTATAAACAGTTTTTTTTTTATATAAGGAAAAACATATTATTAAAAAATATTTTTTTAGAAATTATTTACAAAAGAAAAATATTAAAAAATATTTTTTTTATACAAGAAATTATTTACAAGAGAAAAAATAAAAACACATGTTTTTTATATATGAAATATTTTTATTTACAAGAACTTATTTACAAGAGAAATTATTTTGAAGATGAAAAGAATAAATCTTAAAATAAAAAAAAAAATATTATTTTTTGTATTAAAAAAAAATACCTTTCTCTCGTAAAAATATTTGTATAAAATAAAATTGTAATTCTATATATTTTTTTTTTTCATAAATACTTGTTTTTAAAATATATTTTTTTTTGTACGTAATTTCTTATACAAAAACAAAATATATTTTTTTCCTTAAAAATAATTTCGTCACAGAAAAACAATCTTTTAATTATATTTTTCTCTTGTATATAATTTCTCTTATAAAAAAATGTTTGTTCTCTTCTAAATAATTTCTTGGATAAACAAAAATATTTTTTTTTATCTCTTCTATTGTAAATATATCCTTGTACAAAAAAAAAATATTTTTTCTTTTGTAAATAATTTCTTGTATAAAAAAATATTTTTGTTTAACAATATTGTTTCCCTAGTAATATTTTCTTATATCCAAAAAAAATATTTTTATATTTTTTTTCTCGTAAATAATTTTTAGGACAAAAAAAATATTATTAAAAATAAGTATTGAAAATAATATATTTTTATACAAGGAATATTTACACAACAAATTATTTATAAGAGGAAAAATATTAAAAAAAAATATATTTTTTACGCAAGAAATTATTTTCTAGTAAAACAAATATTATTAAAAAATATTTCATATAATTTTTTGTATAAAGGAATATTTAAAAAAAAATTTCGTTTGTGCAAGGAAATCTACAAAAGAAAAAGTATTAAAAAGAATATTTTTTTATCCACAAATATTTACACAAGAAATTATTTCCAAGAGGAAAAATATTAAAAAAAATATTTTTTACACTAGAAATTATATTCTAGAGAAAGGATATTAATAAAAAAATATTTTTTTATACAAGAAATTATTTAGTGAAAAATATCATTAAAAATTTTTTTTAACAAAAAATCTTTTCTAGTAAAAAAATATTAAAAAAATATTTAATATAATTTTTTTTATAAAAAAGTATTCTTTTTAATATTTTTTTGTCTTGTAGATAATTTTTTCTTGTATAAAAAACGCTTTTTTATAATATATTTTCTTTTGTATGAAACAAGTTATATATTTAATAATATTTTTTCTCTAATAAATAATTTCTTGGATAAAAAAATATTATTAAAAAAATATTTAATATTAAAAAGAATATTTTTTATACAAGAAATATTTACACAACGAATTATTTACAAGAGGAAAAATATTAAAAAAAAATATTTTTTACACAAGAAATTATTTTCTAGTGAAAAAATATTATTAAAAAGTATTTAATATAAATTTTTGTGTAATAAATATTCTTTTTAATATTTTTTTTCTCTTTTAGATAATATCTTGTACAAAAAACGTTTTTTTATTATATATTTTCTCTTGTATGAAAAAAGTTATTTATTTAATAATATTTTTTCTCTAATAAATAATTTCTTGGATAAAAAATTATTGAAAACTTTTACTTTTTTATACAAGAAATATTTACGAAACGAATTATTTACAAGAGGAAAAATATTAAAAAAATATTTTTTACACAAGAAATTATTTTCTAAAAAAAATATTTAATACAATTTTTTTAATAAAAAAAATATGCGTTTTAATATTTTTTTGTCTTGTAGATAATTTTTTATTGTATAAAAAACACCATTTTATGATATATTTAAAACAAGTTATATATTTAGTAATATTTTTTCTCTAATAAATAATTTCTTGGATAAAAAAATATTATTAAAAGAATATCTAATATTAAAAATTTTATTTCTTTGTACAAGAAATATTTACAAAACAAATTATATCCAAGATCAAAAATATTAAAAAAAAATATTTTTTTAAAGCCAGATATTATTTTCTAGTAAAAAAATATTATTAAAAAAATATTTAATATAATTTTCTTTTATAAAAAAATATTCGTTTTAATAATTTTTTGTCTTGTACATAGTATCTTGTATAAAAAACATTTTTTTATTATATATTTTCTCTAGTAAATAATTTCTTGGATAAAAAAATATTAATAAATATCTTTTTTCTTTTTTTAGATCTTTTTTTATATATTTTTTCTTTTCAATATTTCGCTTTCCTTTGGAAAGCTTCTTCAGGAAAAAATTTTTTAAATTTGAAAACAAAAAAATTATTAACAAAATAATTAATTAATTTGTTAATAATTTTTTTGTTAATTAATTAATTTGTTAATAATTTTTTTGTTTTCAAATTTAAAAAATTTTTTCCTGAAGAAGCTTTCCAAAGGAAAGCGAAATATTGAAAAGAAAAAATATATAAAAAAGGATTAAAAAAAAAAAGATATTTACTAAAGATAAAAAAGATCGTTTAAAAAACTATAAAAATTATCAAATAATTACATAAGGAAAAATAAATTTTTAATATTTTTCTTATTCGCTTTTTCTATTTTGTATAATTCTTTTTTCTTTTTTTTTCCTTGTCTAAAAAAGCTTATGCTGTGTAGGTTTTCATTAAATATTTATTTTTCAGTAGTACTATTACAATTATTTAACATTTAAGCAATATTTTTTTCATTTTTTTTAACGTAATCTAAATTTCAAAAATATTCATGTTTTGTTTAAAGTTTTTTTTTCTTTTTTTTGAATCTGTTTTTGTTTTTAATTCTACAAATACATTTAAGTATATAGTGTGTTTTGCATAGTGTGTGTATAATAATAATGAAATAGTAATGTTTTCTTTAAGATAAATATTAATAGATTTTTATTATTTTATTTTGTATATATTTTGCATTTACGCATAAAATGTATGCAAGTTTTTGTTTTTAATTATTTTTTATTTCTGTTTTAATTTCAATTTTCAATAAAAAAATACTTGACCTGGTTTTTGTCTTTTACGTTCTTCTAATTTACGATTGATTTCCTGTTGACGCTCAATTTTACTTAAAGCTCGAGCTACATAAAGGTACTTCTCACCCAATTGTTTGCCATTCAAAGCAATAACAGCTGCCAGAGCCGATTGAGGATTTTCAAAAGCCACAAACCCAAAACGTTTAGAGCGTCCTTCATCATCAGTCATAAGTTTATGACTGATGATGAAGGACGCTCTAAACGTTTTGGGTTTGTGGCTTTTGAAAATCCTCAATCGGCTCTGGCAGCTGTTATTGCTTTGAATGGCAAACAATTGGGTGAGAAGTACCTTTATGTAGCTCGAGCTTTAAGTAAAATTGAGCGTCAACAGGAAATCAATCGTCATAAGTTTATGACTGATGATGAAGGACGCTCTAAACGTTTTGGGTTTGTGGCTTTTGAAAATCCTCAATCGGCTCTGGCAGCTGTTATTGCTTTGAATGGCAAACAATTGGGTGAGAAGTACCTTTATGTAGCTCGAGCTTTAAGTAAAATTGAGCGTCAACAGGAAATCAATCGTAAATTAGAAGAACGTAAAAGACAAAAACCAGGTCAAGTATTTTTTTATTGAAAATTGAAATTAAAACAGAAATAAAAAATAATTAAAAACAAAAACTTGCATACATTTTATGCGTAAATGCAAAATATATACAAAATAAAATAATAAAAATCTATTAATATTTATCTTAAAGAAAACATTACTATTTCATTATTATTATACACACACTATGCAAAACACACTATATACTTAAATGTATTTGTAGAATTAAAAACAAAAACAGATTCAAAAAAAAGAAAAAAAAAACTTTAAACAAAACATGAATATTTTTGAAATTTAGATTACGTTAAAAAAAATGAAAAAAATATTGCTTAAATGTTAAATAATTGTAATAGTACTACTGAAAAATAAATATTTAATGAAAACCTACACAGCATAAGCTTTTTTAGACAAGAAAAAAAAGAAAAAAGAATTATATAAGGAAAAATAAAAAAAACAATAAAAAAGTATTATTAAAAATATTTAATATTAAAAATTTTTATTTTTTTGTACAAGAAATATTTACACAACAAATTATTTCCAAGAGCAAAAATATTAAGAAAACAAATCTACACAAGAAATTAAATTTCTATTAAAAAAATTTAGTTAAAAAAAAATATTTAATATAATTTTTTTATAAAAAAGTATTAATTTTAATATTTTTTTCTCTTGTATAAAAAAGTTATTTATTTAATAATATTTTTTCTATAATAAATAATTTCTAATAAATATGTTTTTTTCTTTTTTAAGATCTTTTTTTATATATATTTTTCTCTTTGCAATATTTCGCTTTCCTTTGGAAAGCTTCTTCAGGAACAAATTTTTTATATATTTTTGAAAACAAAACAAAATATATAAAAAATTTTTTCCTGAAGAAGCTTTCCAAAGGAAAGCGAAATATTGCAAAGAGAAAAATATATTTAAAAAAAGATCTTAAAAAAGAAAAAACATATTTATTAAAGATAAAAAAGATCGTTTAAAAACTATAATAAATAATTTCTTGTATAAATTAATTAATAATATTTTTTTCTTGTACTTAATCCTTGCTTAAAAGATATTTTTTTTCTTGATGAAAAAAATATATTTTTTTTACATTTTTTCTCTTATAATTTCTTGAATAAAAAATATTTTTTTTTAATATTTTCTCTTGTAAAATGTTTCGTGGATAAAAAAATATTTTTTTAATAATATTTTTTCTCTTGTAATTTCTTGGATAAAGAAATATTTTTTAATAATATTTTTTCTCTTGTAAATAATGCCTTGGATTAAAAAAAAATATTTTTTTCAATAATATTTTTTCCCTAGTTAATAATTTCCTACATAAAAAGAATATTTTTTTATAGTTTTTCCTTGTAATTTCTTGGATAAAAATATATATTTTTTTAATAATATTTTTTTTTGTAAATAATTTCTTGGATAAAAAAAAATATTTTCTTAACAAAAATTTTTCTCTAGTAAATAATTTCTTAATTATAAATAATTTCTTGGATAAAAGATATATTTTTCTTTATAACAGAAAAAATGTGATTAAAAGAAATAGTAAATATCTTTTTTCTTTTTTTTAGATCTTTTTTATATATTTTTTCTAAAAAAAAGAAAAAAGATATTTACTAAAGATAAAAAAGATCGTTTAAAAAACTATAAAAATTAAAAGAAATATTTTTTTTTTGGTTTAGTAAAAAGATTTCAGATAAATTGACTTACCGCAACAACTCTTTGTGATCCTCTATACACGCAAATAATTCTTGAATATTTTCGCTGGCCTTTTTATTTTTGTTTGTGCCCAGTTTTGATACTCTCATACTTAAAGCCCGAATCTGGCCACTTAATAAGGCCAATTGCATGGCAGCAAACGAATCATTGACCACATTTTGTAAAATTTGAAATGATATTCCAAAGAATTGATACATGTGAACGACCACATAAGAAAATGTATTCGTAAATGGATCAATAGGAAAATAGCCGGGAAACATTAGGTCCCAACTACCCATGAAACCATTAAATAAAACTGATATTTCGATTAAAGCACAACCCGATCCGTACAATAAAATAAACACTTTCAATAACTGTTGAACGTTTTTAACAGTCACATTTTTGTAAAAGAACGATTCATCTCTGTCTCGGTTAATTCGTTCATTTTGTTGCCTTGCGATATCCATCATCGCCTGTACATTTCGAAATTTGAGCCAAATAACAATTGTCTTTACGGAGCACACCACACACGTCAAGGTTACCGATAAATTTTTTATTAAATCATACATGGTGGTGATTAGGAATAGACCGATCATCAAATGTAACGGATAACAAATTGTTATAAGAATGTTTATGAAAATCGAATAGACCGTATAAAGATGACGATATTTTTCCGTTGACAAAAGGCCCATGTTACGCCAGCAAACAAAATGCATGCGAAACAAAAATTCACTCCGTAGCAATGCGCTCATCATATTGTTGTGTTGCTTATCTGTCTTCGGTGATGTTTTAAATTTTATTTCACACAGAGTAACGCCATGAAAGTGAACAAAATTGTACTTCGCCACCAAACTGTTCTATAATAAAAAAAAAACAAAATTATTTTTTAATTTATTTTGCCGACTAAATTATGCACAATTATAATAATGAAGTCACATTAAGTTTTCAATCATATTTGCATATTGAATGAATTTAAAAATAAAATTAATTGGCATCTAAAGCAGAACACCCAGAACAGACGGCGCTGGCTTGCATTTGAACCTCCTTCGCATTCTCCTAATGCATTTAAAAAGCAGCCAGGAGGAAAGACAAACAACAAATAGACCATGCACGGACAATAGAAACTAAAAATTAAAATGTTTTTGTCTGCTATAGCAAGCAGCAAATAACAAATATTAAAAGGTGGTCCGAAAGTAACGTGATATTTAAATAATATTGTTTATTTTTTTCTTTTTTTAAGACAATAATATAGCATATTTCCCGGGTATACGCCGGGAAGGTATACTACTTTGTTTATTCATAATTTTTGATTAAGTGAAAGAGAGTGGATCTCATATTGATAAATGTTTTACTTAATGTCGGCAATTATGTATGGAATACAATATCAGATAAATGTCCGTCTGTATTAACCTCACAAATGCGAGCCCCTTTTGAGCACTTTTTTCATTACATTCTCACACATTTCACGCGGTATTTCATTATTTTAATCCCGAATACTTTGTTTGAGTTGCCTAAGCGTTTCTGGTTTGATTGCATAAATTTTGCTTTTCCGACATCCCCACAAAAAAAGGCTGGAACGGTCAAATCGGGCGACCGTGGAGGCCAATCAACATCACCATTTCTTAAAGTAACTGATTGTTGAAATAGGTCTCGCAGTAGTTCCATTCTTGTTGATACCACACGTTAATCAAACCCAATAAAAGCAGTTGTGGCGTTAAAAAGTTTTCAATCACATTACGATATCGCTCCTTATTCACACTTACCGTCACGCCGTTTTCATTTTCAAAAAAGCAAGGTCCAATAATTCCTCCTGACCAAATTCCATAGCAGACTGTCACTTTTAATGGATGCAAAGGTGACTGTTAAATACTTTGAGGGGTTTTCCCATTCCCCAGAACCGACTGTTCTGTTTATTCACACAGCCATTTTAATAATAATGTCACTCATTATTATTAAAATGGCGGCGGACACCCTGTTTATATATTTAGTTATTGAATTATGATATTGAAATATTCAAATTTCAATTAAAAAGTGTCCCAATAGTGATACGTGAACTTGGTTTTGCAGCGCAAAAGGCGGGCATTTTAAATTTAACTATTTTTATGTGCACTATAACAAG
Source organism: Trichopoda pennipes (assembly GCA_030448955.1). NCBI lineage: Eukaryota > Metazoa > Arthropoda > Insecta > Diptera > Tachinidae > Trichopoda > Trichopoda pennipes. Next base: position 2,831,907 of record JASKUP010000021.1, on the reverse strand, counting down.
TACCAAAAATTAAAGGGTGATCCAAAAGTGACTTGAGTAATATTTATAAAAAATATTGTTTGCTTTTGAAAATAGTGTTAGCTAGACAGGTGCTATAGCAACATGTAGCAAAAATAGTAACTTTAAGTTAAAGGGTTGCGCAATAGTGATGTGATTTTCATGTGAACGACTTTATTTTTGCATCGCAATAGGCAGACACATGAAGTTTAAGTTTTTTATGTCCGCTACAGCAATTACTAAAAATTAAAGGGTGCTCCAAAAGTTACATGACTGGTATTAAAAAAATATTGTTTAGTTTTTTTGAGTAGTTTAAGTTAGACATGGGCTATAGCACCAAATAGAAACAAGAGAAAATTTAAGTTAAAGGGTGGCTCAATAGTGACGTAATTTTTATGTAAACGACCTTATTGTTGCACCGCAGACACTTACGGTTAAATTATATTTATTTCCGCTATAACATAAAACTGTGTTCAGAAATGGTGCCGCACCTGTTATGGAATCGAAAGCTCTTGATGTTCTTGGCATGAAAATTCAGCGTGATGTTCGATGGACTAAACACTTTTTTGGGTTTCTAAAGAAGCTTTTAAGTGCCTGGGTTTTCTAAAACGGTATAACAGTTACTTCACTCCATCCGATCTATTTATAACAACTATATCCGTCTAAAGATGGAATACAACTCTTATGTATGGGCCGACGACCCAAAGTCTATTTTGAAGTTGTTAGAGCGCGTACAGGGAAGGGTCAAGAGACGGTAGGGTATCCAACTCGGAGCAATGTAGGTTGTATTTCATTGCTTTCTCGTTACTAGAATGATAAGTGCTCTAATAAAATTAGGGAACTTGTTCCCATTACTGGTACGTTCAATTCGATTTTTGCTGGGAGCAAAATTTTTATCAGAATAGTCCGTATGATATCACACGTTAATCAAGCTCAAAGCATGCAGTTGTGGCATTAAAAAGTTTTCAATCACATCACGATATTCTCATTTGCAAAAAGTAAGGTCCAATGATTCCTTCTGACCAAATTGCACGCCAGACTGTCACTCTCAATGTAGCAAAGTTCAAATTGAACGACCACAAACACTAATCCCTCTTTTCTCCTGCTAGGGGTCATCATCCGCTGAGTGCTGGCCCGCAAGAAAAAGCGGGCGCAAAATGTCGCACAGCTTAGGATGCAAATGAGTTATTTAAAGAAAACGTTTCGTAATCGCATAGCTTCACTTTTCGGACCTGTGAATTAACCTCCAGGATTGTGCGTTTTAACGCCGCTAAACTATTTTTTGTAGGGAATTGTGAAGTCGCTAGTATACACCGATAAACCCTAAAAGATTGATTACTTGGAGGACACAATTCGCCGCATTATTGCCGATTCACTGTCTTCCGAATAATTTTTGATCGGTCTTGTAACATGTGACCGGACGTTGTCATGACACGAGTGATATTTAGAAAAGTATTGTTTAGCATAAGCCGCATGATTGTCGCAATATTACGTATGCGCTAGGCGTGGCAGTTATATGCTAGAGATGATGTTTCAAGTTTTAATGCCCATTTCAAAGTTTTATACCTCTACAAAAACCACTGTATATTTTTTCGCTGATTAAAGTAATTTTTTTTTTGTTTGTGTTTCGTGTAATTAAGAAAATTTTAAGGAATATATTTTAAATTTGTCTCTCTCTCTCTCCATCTCTCTGCTATTCTACTATTTTTTGTTATTTTTAAGCCCCAGATTTCACACCTTATTACGGCTATAACCAGTGCTTGGCCATGCTTCAATTTATAAATATTTAATTTAAATTTTGCCATAATACGATTATTTCAAGTATCATTAATATTATTAACTTAACCGCTTTAAAACACAAACAAAAAACCGTTACCACACAAAAGCAGACGAATAAAAAATTGGTTTTTAGTGTCTGGTGGGCGGGTGTGTCTGTCTGTACACTTAACATCAATCATTTTCATTAATTATGTATTAAAAATAAAGCAAATTGATTATTTTACACACCATATTGCCGTTATCGTGCTCTTTTTTTTAATGTTTGTCTTTAACCTGTTATAATTATAATAATTTAATGGCTTTTCGCCAAGCGATTACTTATTAAAAAATGTGTTGTTTAAATAATAATTAAAATAAATAAATTATGTATTAGTTTCAATTAGAAAATATTACATTGAGTTCAATTCCTATCGAGCAGCGATTGTAATAAAACAAAAGCGGATTTTTGCAAACGCTTATTGGGTATACAAAATAATAACGTTGACTTGGACAACATATGGCATAACTATGACATACCCCCCGGGGACACATTTAAATGTTTTGACGAAAATTCACCGTCGCACAGTGGACCATTTTATGAGAAGGCGGCCAAAAGTCCTTTTTTTCATGGGCCCCAATTGGAAAATTTTAAACTTCGTTCGAAAGTAGATACTAGTATATCTCGGGAGCCAAAAATTTAAAACTTTGTTTTAATTAAATCACACTGAACAGGGTGATTCAAAGTAAGCATTTTCAGTATTTTGCTAAATGGGAAATTTCTTAGTAAATCTTCGATTTTTTAAGATCTATAACTCTTTTGTTGTACAAGGTTTTTAAACGAAACAAATTTTGTATAATAGCGTAATTTATTGACTATTAGTGTAAGAAAACTGAAATGTTTTTGATTGATTTTTGATTTTTAGAATTTTATTTTTTTAGAGGTCCAATTTTTTTCTAAATTCTCTTACTAAATAGAGCATAACTTGTAAAGTTCGTTAGGGAATGTAAAAGCATTAGCACTGTGTCATAGCCCTAAATGTCCCCTATACGCCTATACCCCATTGTATACCCGGCACGATCCGACCGTGAGCACCAGAACAATTTTTCTGACACAAGGTCGACAAGTCTTTGCAAAATGGAATTTAAAAAATGTTTTTTCATTATTGTTATTTTTTTTATAATTTATTTATCAAATCGCCTTTATGAGAGACATTGTTTAGATGAATATGCGTATTTTTTAGAAAGAAAACAAAAATTTTTAGCCAATTTCAAAGTCATGCACAGTTGGTCATAAAAATATTTTTGGATTTAAAGTCAATTAAAAATCAGTACAACGATTTGCGGAAGCGAGTAAATGAGAAGAGTTCTTGGATTTTCCCACACTATAGAGATTTAGTCGCTGTCAAAAAAGAATGCCTACCCTCACAAACCGCTATAAATGTCACTTCTACTTCAGCAGAAATAAAATTTCAAAACCTTCCTGAACACACTGCCGAACGGTTGTTAAATACGTTTGATTCTAACCGCTTAAAAAAACTTGGAATGGAATGGCTTGTGATGGATCCTCTGGTCAGAGGCAATACAAGCAATTAATGTGATTTGATTTACATCTGCACCGACTAGGTAGTCATAATCAGATGGTGGTCAAACCACTTTGAATGATTTGCAAACGTCATTCACGCCCTAGGAGGCCATCGAATACGTATATCCTCCGGTCACTCCTAGTAGCAATTTCGAAAGCCCGAAGTAGGCCGCAGCCTTCATTCCTTGCTAAAGAGTTGGAGACTTTCCAACTCCTGGTCTAGAACGCATGAAGCTTAATGCAAAAAAAAAGGGATCGTGTGATGCAGTGTGTGGTCAGACCGATGATGCCGTATTTTTCGAAAACGCGCAAGGAAACGCCGTCACAGTGAATGAATTCTTTGCGCTACCAAACCATGATAACAAGTGTTTTGTGGCTACAATTGGCTGATGTTGACATCAGTGACCTTTGGATTCGGAAAGATGGCGTCACAAGCCACACCATCCAGTTATTTCAAATGAATTTGCTCGATTTGACGATATCAATTGGCCGCCGCGTTCTTGTGATTTAACGACCCTGGATTATTTTTCCTGTGGCCAATTTGAAAGACCGGTTTTACGAAAACATTTACGGCGCTGCCGTAAAAATAGCGAAGCTGTGAAAAGAGCGGACGCCTGCCTGGGTGGAAAAATTACCCGAAATTATATTTCATTATTAATTTCGATTTACATTAAACTAACGTTGTGGAAAAAACGGTGCTTTTTAAGCCAATTTACTTCCTAACCTCAAATTTACCCATCACCTAACCTCAATTTTGCCATCTTTAGTTATGGCGCTAATTTATAGAAATATTTAACTTTTCTAATATTCTCAGATAATTTGGCAACGTTATTTTCGACTTTTCTAACAATTTTCCTGGCTGGCAAACAAAAAGAAAATTTGCGTCTTTAAAGAAGTTAGCGATTTTAAAGATTGTGAATATTTCGCTATTTTTCCCCAGACCTCTTCTGAATATTTGGGGAGGTAAAATTAAAATTCTTTTTTATTTATGAAATTAATCTTTAAGGATGATTACCCAGCTCATATATAACTACAAGTGTAAATGAAGTATAAAATTATATATAAATAATTTTTTTAGTTCTCTAATTAATTGTTTAGCTCAAGCAAAAAACATCTTGTAATTGGGCACGTAGCAGTATTTAATTTCTACCGCCATGGCTTTTACCTTGAATTAAAGATTTAGTATAATTAACACATTCGGCCGCACTTTAATTTAGCTGGTGGCTGCCAGCGACTCAATTAATTTTTTCATATAAAAACGAAGTGCTTGAATTCCCGGTTTTTTATAATGAATAATTTTTTAACCTGTGTCGAACAAATGACGGATATTTCTACTATGACGGAAGTTGCCGAATTTTATATTTAAGCCCTATATAGCAACTCTAACTCCATACAAAGTGGAATAAACTTTGGAAAACTTGATCTGAACATTAGCGGGAATTTCCGTCATTAGTTTACCTAAAGATACGTGAATTACGTGAATTCCCGCAATTCAGCCGAATGTGTTAATTTATTTATTTTTATTTTTTTTTTTTCTTTTTGCGTTTATTCTCTTCTTCATGTTACAACCGGAAAGCACAAAAATAACCTTTTTCTTTTATGTGCAGCCTCAAAGTATGCTGCAGTTTTTATTTATTATTCATTATGAACCACATGATTCTCTCAGGATATGTTGTTGTTTTTTTTTTGTTTTTGTTTTATTAGTTTTTATTCATTCAGGTTCATTGAACCTCATGGCGAGAATTTTGTTAAAAATAAAACTAAAAAAACAACACAACACGAGACACCGAAACCGACAGTCGTTTTTAACTTCATTTATAATAAATTAATTTATGTCATATTCATTTATTCACACATTTTAATGCTGCCACTCTTTTGTTTGATAACAATTTTGAAATATTTATTGAATGGCTATGAGTGTGAGTATAGATAAGAATAAAAGAAATAAATGAAAAATTAGTAGAAGAGGAAAAACACAATACAACAGCTGAGCGTACAACTACAGAGAAATTTTTACAAACGATTTCTTTGTTTGAGGTTGGCCTTACAAGTTAAACAGAATTGGCGCTTATGGTATTGGCCACTTAACTCCCAGTAGATTTATACAGGGTGTTCGCCGGGAAGGTATACTACTTCGTTTGTTTATAATTTTTGATTAAATGCAAGAGAATGGATTTTATATTGTTAAATGTTTTATTGAATGTCGGCAATTATTTATGGAGGCCTTTGTTAGCCTCACAAATGCGCGACCTTTTGAGCACATTTTTCATTACATTCTTGCATATTTCATGCGTTATTTCATTCATTTCATTGCGAATATTTTGTTTGAGTTGCTCAAGCGTTTCTGATTTGTTTGCGTAAACCTTGCTTTTCAGTTAAGGCAATTTTTATTTTGTGCGACTGAAGTCAAGCGTGTTTCAATCTCTTTGCTCTACCCATCCACTGTCATAAATATATGAGAACTTCAGGAGCGTTGTGTCTATATAGCTCACTCTCTCTCTCTCTCTCTCTCAGAATTGAGTAAATTATATGTGATGTAATAAATATCTTAACTTTCACTGTTGTTTTTTGTTTTACTCTTCATACAGTTTGTGTTAAAGATTCGATTTTTCCCAGGCCTGTAGCCACAGTATAAATTGAATCGAATTTTTTTTTTATCGTTTGTAGAATAATTATTAGTTTCTCCATTATAAAAACAACGGTTTTTTTTGCCTAATTAACTGTATTAAAAATTCAAAATGTGAGAGACTTTCACGATTGATTTATTGGCTTATCGTCGGCCCGTATTTCGCAAATGAACACTGTCATTGTGAATTATCTGCATTACCATACCATGATAACCAGTTTTTATGGCCAGTTGAGGGTTTTTGGGTACAGCAGCCAAACCATTCAATTATTGCATTAGAAATTTTCTGATCGCGTAATTTTTCGATTTTGGCGACGCCAAACAGGCTGCCCTGTTCTTATGATTTAACTCCGCCATTTGAAAGAACGAATTTACAAACAGCTAACGCTCTGAGAGATTAAATTCAGTGCTGCATTGACAAGATAAGCGAAGCTTTATTGTAAAATGTGCTTCCAAATTTTGTGAAAAGTGCGGATGTCCACCGATGGGCTAGAGTTGAACATTTGCCTGACATTATATTCTATTAGTATGGGACAAGTTTGTTTATTTGCGTAACCGCCATCCTCGGGGGCATATTGATATGTTTGACGAAATCTCAGCGTCTCAGTGTCTTCGGGGATAAAAGGGAGCCCAGTCCCCTTCAAGTCTAGCAAGAGCCAACTGAACAATCCACTATATTTCCACGGAAATCAGTAAAAGCCCCAGAGTTCAGCTATTTGTCTTTTTAGCAATTTAGCTGTTCTCTGACTGATTATTGAGGTTGGCCCTTCGGGAGTATCGTGGCGGTTGTGGTTTCGAGGTCCTCGTTTGAGTTGTGTGGGTCGAATCATTCACAATGAACACAATGAATGATCCAGGTCCAGTGAGCATGATTGCCGTTGTGTTCGTAAATTTTATTAAGCTTCATGCGTTCTGGACCAGAAGTTGGATAGTCCCCAACTCTTCAGCAAGAAGTGAACGCTGCGGTCTGCTTCGGGCTTTTGAAGTTGCAACTGGGAGTGACCGGAGGATATACGTATCTGAAGGTCTTCTAGGGCGAGGATGACGCTACATTTCATTTACAGTAGTATGATCCATCATTTGGTTATGGCTTACACAGCTAGCTGCAGATGTAAATCTTATCACGCATAACCACCTAATTGAAAATGAGCTCCTCATTGCTAAAGATGATTCTGTTAAGAAATTCAAGCAGCCAATTTATAAACGTTCGACGCAAATAATGATCGGTTGGCTTTAATTCTTAAGCGATTTGAATTTTATAAATGTGAAGATGAAGACCTTTATGGAAAATGTTGCGCAAATACTGGCTCATACTTAACACTTTGCTTTACACAGGCTATGTTTGCATGTCTAGGGCTACTACAAGCGTATTGCTTTGATCTATTGTATGCAGCAATTTCGCGAACCTCGAATTTCACCATTAAATTACGCGCAGCTATCTCAAAAGGAGGCTGATTTTGTGGAAATACTGCTCGAACTGTTTTAAGCGAAGAATATTTTCATAATTAAAATACTTTACTAACACAACTTTTTATTAAATAAATGTCAAAGGATGACAGTTTTCCTTCTTTACAAATAATCATTTGATGGACAATTTACTTCCTAACCTGAAATTTGCCCTTCCGAAACACTAAGCAGCACAATAGTTAAGAATTACGTTTTATCATTCAAATTTTACGCTTTAAATATTAAAAGTCGAATGTGATAACAAAAAAAAAGAAATAAAGCAAAAAAATAAAACATAATAAAAAGAAAAATCTTCATATCATGAACTACCCTATTGTATTTGCAAACAATCAGCAACATTCATGTATTAGTTTTCTTTGTATTGTTTTTGCCAACATTCTCTTATGCGAACTGACTGACTGACTGACTGGCCGGCTGACTGACTAGCTGGCGGACTGACTGTTAAGTATAATAAATTGTTCTTGATATAGTAAAATCTTTTGTTTCAAATCATGTCATGTCATTATGTAATCAATATCTTTTTTATCTCATTTACTTTTTTTTTAATCGCTTAAAACTGTGTCACTCGAATACATTTTCACAAAGAAGAAAAACATTTTGTATGTGTGTGTGTGTGTGTATTGTGTACCATTATAGAGGACTCCAAATAAAGCTTGCAATTCTTAAATTCAAGATCAAAGCGATAAAATTATTTTTAATTAATGGAAAACAATTTTCCATATTTTTTTTTAATTCGCTTCTATTGAATTTCCAAAAGAAAATTTGTTCAAAATTGATGCAAAATTTTAATTTAATTAAACAAATTCAGCTTTCGCCAGCTTGACATTCAGTCTACAACGGGCATTATAATTACTATGCTCCTAAATTTCTGAATTTTCCTTAACGTCGCTATCACATTGACAGCGTTCGCCATAATTTTGAAGTATAAAGGGATGAGGAAATTTAAGGTTAAGGAGAAAATTGTCTTAAAAAACGCATTATTTATTTTGGCAACTTCCATTCTATTGACACCAACGTAAAGTAGAAATGCCGAAATTAATAATGGACTATGATGTTGGACAAAAGACTTCAGTAGACGTCCGCTGTTATCACAGAATTTTTTAGCATAATTTGCGCAAAGCTTGTCTTATCTCGTCAATACAGCACTGAATTTCGTCTTTCAGACCGCCAGTTGTTAGTGGGTTATTTACCCAAATCCAATCTTTCAAGTGGCCCCAGCGAAAATACTAAGAAATAAGCCAAATCTAGAAATAACGTAACCGGTAAATATCTCATGCAACAACTTGTGGCGTCGTCTTGCTGAAACCAAAATTCACTGATGTTAACAAAAATTGTGGCCACAAAAAAAACTTGTTATCATGATTTAATGCCATTTTACGGCTTGAATACTATCCTGACCACTGGAAGATTTCCAAAGTTAAAATGATTCCAAAAGCGGGTAAAGACCTAACCAAAACCGAGTCATATAGGCCCATAAGCCTATTTCCGACTATTTCAAAGGTTTTTGAAAAGTTGCTTATGAATAAATTGTCTCCAATGCTAAGGGATAGTGGGTGTATCCCAGACCATCAATTTGGTTTTAGAAGTAGACATAGCACAATTGAACAAACCCATAGATTGGTTTAGGTGATAAGAAGGACTTTTGAAGAGAAGAAGTATTGTTCAGCTATTTTTATTGATGTTTCTCAGGCTTTTGACAAAGTTTGGCATGAAGGTATATTTCTGAAACTGACCGCTCACTTGCCTTGTAATATAAGCAACCTACTGAAAAGCTACATAATTGGACGAAAATTTTCTGTGGTTGAAGAAGACTTCGTTAGTTTATCCAAACCAATTTCCTCAGGCGTACCACAAGGTAGCATTCTTGGACCAGTTTTATATTTGATATATACCTGCGATATGCCTCTAAGTGAAGCTGTCCACACTTCTACGTTTGTTGGTCATACAGCGTGTCTAAGTTCGCACGAAAACTCCTATCAAGCCTCCATAAATCTTCAGCAACATATAACTCAGTTGGAGTTGTGGTTAAAATTATGGAGAATTAAAGTGAACGTTTAAAAGTGCATTCACGTGAGCTTCACCCTGCGAAGAGATAATTGTTCGCACGTTCGAATCAATAATCACATTGTTCCTCACCATAGTTATGTGAGATATCTTGGTATACATCTTGATCGTCGCCTTACATGGAAACATCATATTGACTCAAAGCTCTAACACAAATGAAACTTAAGCTAACACAATTACATTGGCTCATTGGCAGGAACTCGAAACTTAGCCTAGATTCTAAACTCCTAGTTTACAAGAGTATTTTGAAACCAATATGGTCTTACGGAATCCAACTTTGGGGCACTGCCTCAGCTTCAAATGTGGATAGAATTCAACGTGGACAGAATAAAATTTTACGGTTGATAATTTCCGCTCCATGGTACATCAGAAATTCAAACATACATTGTGATTTAGACACACCGCTGGTGACTACAGAAATCTTCAAATACGCAGGCAAATACTTAATGAAGCTTGAAGACCATCCTAATCCCCTTGCTCGCAATATCTTGGATTATAGTGGACATAGCCGATTAAAACAAAGGGATACCGCAGCTTTAATCCTCAATGTTACAGATGACACATCTTAGAAATATTTGTTTTGTTTTTTTTTTAATGTCAATTTTTTTTTACCCAAAAGGTTAGTTCTGACATGGTCGCGGGACTAATGTAACTTTTTTTTAAATTTTAAGATTTTAAAACTTATTGTTTGTTCAGTTTCTTGAAGATACAATAAATAATTATTGAAAAAAAAAATCATGATTTAGTAACGCGAATCGTGAATGAATTCTCTACTCACGATGACGGCTGAGCATAAACCCCATAATACAGTCGCTTTCTTCGGATGTAATAGGTTTTTAGGATTATTTGTAGATTTTGTGAGTTCCATATGCCGCAATTTGATGTTGTTTACATAACCGCCTAATTGAAAATGAATCGCCTCATCACTAAAGATGATTTCGCAATACCGGTAAGCTTTAATTCTTGCACGAGTAGATTTTTATAAGCGTGAAGATGCCAACAAGTGCCAATTGTTGCGTATATCAACTAGCAGATGTTCCAGGCTCATTGTCAACACTTTGCTTAACAGTCACTATGTTTGCATCACTGTGATCCCGATGAGCATATTCTTTATTCTCAAACCAGCACCCAGGGGATGACCCCTACAATGCATTGTGCCAGAAATAGGAAATCAGGTTATGGAGAGGATGAAATAGGGGCATTCAATTTGAACTTTCCTACATTGAAAGTGACAGGAAAGACGTATGAAAGGAGTTTATTCCACATACGGACTGTTCTACTAAAAAACGAATTTATCTCTCGCAATGCGTAGTGCGATTCACTGGCAAATTAGCCACAAATAGATGCGCTCTCTACGAAAATGAAGTTAAACGCAAAAACTTGCAAGTAGCGGAAACAAGTTCCCCAACTTCATTAGAGCACCTATCATTGTAGTAACGATAAAACAGTGAAATACATCCCACATTGCGTCGATCCTCTAGAGAATCAATAGAGTTGGATACCCTACTGTCCCCAATGAGCCTCTTGGCCCTCTCCTGTACGCAGTCGAGCAACTCCAAACTAGATTTTGGGACGCCGGCCCATACATGAGAGTTGTATTCCATTTTTAGACAGATACAGATGGTATAACTAGTACGGAAATCGAATGGAATGAAATATCTCTTACACCGTTTTAGAAAACCGAGGAACTTGAAAGTTTCTTTAGAAACTTGAAAAATGTGTTTAGTCCATCGAACATCACAGGGAATTTTCATACCAAGAACATCAAGAGCGTCCGATAAAGTAATACCAATATCACCCATAATAATAGATGCAGTTCCAATTCCGAACACAGATTTATGCGAAAGTATGCAACATTATCGCGAGATCGTGATCATGAGCGCATCATTCATGTTCTGTCTTATTGAACCTACCGCCTCCAACTGGTTCGGTCTATTGCCAAATGAATACGAATGACAAATGGTGCTGTCATCATAAATGTCATAAAGAAGGACATTTAGAAAAACAGAGTAGAAGAAAGAACGGAGTTTTGCGGTACACCTGAATTAATCTTGAACTCGTCTGATAAAATCCCATGTATAACAACTCGTATAGTGCGATTCCTAAGAAAATTCACTACAAATCTGGTGAAATTATCACCGACACCAAAGTAGCTAGTTTTGACAGAAATGCATCATGCCACACTCAGTCTTAGAAATTTTTACAACCACCACTTTACTCTCTCCGAAATGCGTGATAGATTTACGTCAGTACCTAGTTGTGCAAGCCATAACCCGACGGCGGATCAGACAACTTTGGGTGATATGTAGCGTCACTCTCAACCTAGGAAACCGTCGGATACGTTTATCCTGTTGTCACTGCTAGTCGCAACTTCGAGAGCTTTAAGCAGGCCGCCACACCCACTTCATGCTTAAGAGCCGGAGACTATCCAACTCCTTGTCTAGAACACATGACAAGCATGCTCACTGGACGTGGATCATTCAGCCTGTGTTAACGTTAAAAGTGAATGATCCTGCGAAACCACAACCACCACGATACTCCCGAAGAGCCAATCTCAATAATTAGTCACAACAGCTAAAAAGCTAAACTCTGGGGCTTACTGATTCCCGTGGAAAGACTTTAGGCGGCTGGCTTCCCTTTTACCCCCGCTGACACTTGTAATGATGGTGAGATTCCAACAAGACATAGCCGTATGCCTCCGGAGGGGGAGAACTCTCTAAAAATGATGTATTGGGTTGTGCCATTGTTCAAATAGGAAAACTAGCATGTCGCCCGTAGAGTGCTTCCTACGGAAGCCAAACTATCGGTCGCTAAGTAAACTCTGTTGGACTCCAAGTACCTTACAGATAGTGTGATTCGTTTTACATCCGCACCTGGCTATGTAGCCTTAATCAGATGGTGGACAAACCACAATTGTATAATTTGGAACGTCATACATGCGTCCTAGGAAGCCGAAGGCATAATTCTAAGCAACAGAACCACCTAGTTGCAACTTTAATGATTCCACGGCAGGGCTGCAAACCATCACACCTTGCGAAAGAGTTGGAGTCGTTCCTACTCCTGTCCAGAACACATGTCTAGCATGCTCACCGGACTGGATCATTTACATTGCGTGTCATTATCAATGAGATGATCCTGGCCACCATAATAACCATTATACTGTTATGGGGCCGCGAAACCACAACCACCACGCTACTCCCATAAAGGGCCAACCTCAATGATCAGTCAGAGAACTATTAAATGTCTAAAGAGACAAATAATGAAGTCCGCGGCTCACTGATCCCCGTGGAAATAAAGTAGAGCTTCCAGTTGACTCCCTGCCTGTCTTCAGGGGACTGGGCTTCCTTTATAGCCCCAGTTGCACTGTGTCTAGATAGTTAAATTCTATAAAGACCATATTTATATGCCCCTGGGGGGAAATCCAAGTACCTTACAAGATGAAAATTAATCATACTTTCCATCACTTTGCAAAGTGCAGAACAAATTGCAATTGGGCGGTAATTCCCTTTTTAGGATCGCCGTTACATTAACAGCATTCCAACACTGTGGAAATTCGCCGGCATGATACATCATGCTGAAGAGGGCTGATAAAGGACGCGCTAGCGTCGAAAAGTACTATTTCAAGACCAATGGTAGAATGCCATCCGTTTTACAAGACTTGTTGATGTTGAGATTTGCTGAAATCTTTTTAACCGCTCGAGCTCTAAAGAATATCTGCGACATAGTAATGGATACTCTGTCGAGTTCAGGCAGCGGTTGATTGCTTTCCGGCAAAATAATAATTATTTGTAAATATACCAGGCAAAAAAGGTTAATTTTATTATTCTTTAAAAGAGTCGGCATTAATGAAATAGAATTATTCCTTTTTTTTTGGTCTTTTGTCAGCAGCAAATTTAAAGATTATTAATGAACAGCGGTCTCAGAAAGCAATCAGAAGCTGCTCGAATTTTATAAAGTGACAAAGTGAAATTTTCACCATTTTTATAGTAAATTTTCACAAGTAAAATTATTTGCTCGAGATTGTAGCGTTTAATGCTTAAAATTTCTTAATTTTTTTATTAAATAAATGTCAAAGGATGACAGCTGAATTTCTGACACCTAATCATTTGACACTTTTATTTTATTCCTTTATTTTGTTTTATATTTTTTAATAATGAATTATGAAATATTTCATTTAATTCATGTGATTTTCGTAAAGAATTATTTTATGGTAGTTCACTTTTCAGCGTTTTATGTTCAGTGAATATGTTAACAATATTTTTTTTTAGCAGTTCCCCAGTAAATTTAACTCACGGCGCAAATTTTTCGACGGCGTCATACAAATTTGCAAGCTCAGGTGTTGTGTAGTTGTTTATGTTAACAAAATATTTTGCTATTTACTCTTATGGATTTTTTTCTTGTTTTTTTTCTTAAATATTTACAATTTTTGTGTTCTCAATTAAAAAATAATTGATATGAAATTTTCATGCAGACTTCATTTCCCCAGTTAATTAAATTTTATAATTGAAGGCAAACAGAAAAAAAAACAAAAAAAAAACAAACAACCCAAGTGTTGAAGATCAAAATGTAAAAAATAAAAATTTAATAAATTATGGTGGAGATAGTATGTGGCATGTTCGATATAAAACTTAAGCTTATGTTAATGACTGGGATATAGAAATTTCCGACCTAAATTTACACTATTTAGCCTAACAAATGTTCTTTTCTTTGGCACATTGAAACGTGCACATACAGTTTGACCGAAACCTAAATGAGGTTGAGAAATATTATTTATTTAAAATATGTTTATAGATAATTGTAACAATTCATTTGCCAAGTTTTATTCAGAGTAAGTAGCAAGTATCGTTTGTGTGTGTGTGTGTGAGTGTGTGTGTTTAAATACTCGTGTTCACAAATTAACATAAAAACCCATTGATCCAAATAAAATAAAACCTGGATAAAGTTACAATTGTTTCTTATACTTACGAGTATGTATGTGTGTGTGTGTGTGTGTGTGTAAACGAGCTCATTGTTATATATACAGTGTGCAACAAAATAAATGCAACAATTATTACTTACTAATAAATTTAACTCAATTTAAATTTTCTTCACTTATTTGTAATCGCCGTAGACTCTTTATTTTATTAACTACAAAAATTAATGCTCTTGGGAGCATATGACATACACTCGGCACCGCCATCTTGTTCTGTTTGGCGCCATTATGTTTGCCTTTTCCCCTGTGAGGTTACATTGTCATAGTTTTTGGGTTACTGATTGACGTCAGGTGTTCTTGGGACGTCCTGCTCGTCTTAATCCTTGCGGATGTCAATTGAGAGCCATTTCAGTTATGCCGTCAGTGCCTTTTTGAATTTTTTTTTTTTAAGAGATGTAGCACTTCAGGCAACAATGCCTATTTAGTCAAGTACCGTGCTATATTCTTTAGGAAAGGGATAGAGAATAGATGAAACAGTTGATGAAAGTAGAAGGATAGTCGGAAATTAACTGCCGTATAAGACAACAGCTCAGCGACCAGTAACTATGGCTTCATCGCTGAGCAGCCCCACCGACAGTAAATTTTTATTTTTGTAGTGAAAAAAAAACATAGTCTTCGTTGGGAATCGAATCCACAACCTCCATATTTACAAACTAGTACACTACCTACTAGCCTACAGGGGCACCTAATTGCCCCATTATGGATTCTTCACTAACTCCTTGGTCTTAGACCGATACCCGATATTTCATTTAGTCAGCATGTTCTGCATATGATTCGAAGGCAGATGTTCTTGGGACGTCCTGCTCGTCTTGATTCTTGCGGATTACGTGATAAGATTTACATCTGCGCCTTGTTATGGAGCCTTAATCACATGGTGGTCATACCACTGGCAATGAAAAGCAAACGTCATTCACGCCCTAGGAAGCCGAAGACTAATTCTAGCAACAAGTCTTTCCTAGTTGCAACTTTAGTGATTCCAGAGCAGGGCTGCAAACCACCACTCCTTGCTGAAGAGCTGGAGACTTTCCAACTCCTGTCTAGAACACATGTCTAGCATGCTCACTGGATCTAGGAACATTCCACCAGGTAGGTGTTATTAAAGGTGAAATGAACCTGGCCACCATAGAAAACTGACCTGTCTGTTATGGGGCCGCGAAACCACAACCACCACGATACTCCCGAAGGTCCTACCTCAATAATCAGTCAGAGAAACAGCTAAATGCCTAAAGAGACCAATAGCGGAAACTCTGCGGGCTACTGATTCCCGTGGAAATAACGTGGAGTTCCCAGTTGACCCCTGCTGCCTTCAGGGGACTGGACTCCCTTTTTTCCCCCAGTTGCACAGGTCTACCCCCCGGGGGCACATATATATGGTTTTTGGAGGAAGCAACAACTTAGACCTGTGCAACTAAGGGAAAAAGGGAGTCCAGTCCCCTGAAGTCAGCAGGGGTACAACTGGAAACTCCACTTTATTTCCACGGGAATCAGTAAGCTCGCAGAGTTAGGTTATTTGTCTCTTTAGACCTTTAACTGTTCTCTGGCTGATTATTGAGGTTGGCCCCTATATGGGAGTATCGTGGTGGTTGTAGTTTTGCGGCCCCATTTCAGGTCTATTGTTTAATATGGTGGCCAGGATCATTTCGCCGTTAATGGCACGCTAGGTGAATGATCCAGTCCAGTGAGCATGCTAGACATGTGTTCTGGACAGGAGTTGGAAAGTCTCTAACTCTTAAGCAAGGAGTGATGATTTGCAGCCCTGCTCTGGAATCATCGAAGTTGCAACTAGCAAGTTCTGTTGCATAGAATTTTAGCTTCGGTTTCCTAGGACGAGCATGACGTTCCAAATTATGCAGTGGTTTGGTCCACCATCTGATTAAGGCTTCATGGCCAGGCGCGGATGTAAATCGAATCACATAGTTGCACAGGTCTAGATAGTCGAAGTTTTATAAAGACCATATAATGTGCCTCCAGGGGGGAGATTCTTGCGGATACCAATCGAGGGCTATTCGAGATATGCTGTCAATGCCTTTTTTAAGCCTGTGTCCTATCCATTTCCATTTTCTTCTATTGATTCGCCGCATTATGGATTCTTCACTATCTCCTTGGCCTTAGACCGCTACCCGATATTTCATTTGGTCAGAATATTCTGCATATGATTCAATATTTCTCAAATGTCCTTCCAAAAAAGGAAGATGAATTGAATTATAGAAGATGAATTATATTTAGGCAAAGATGGTGAAAACTTCACTGTATCACTTTTAAAAATTCAAGCAGCTGTAGGTAATTTAATCGCTAAATTCGAGGCTCACGATATTGTTGCTGAGAATAGACCAAAACAATATGCTCGCAGTGGCCGTAGTCATGCAGGCATAGCTGCTGTTCAACAAAGTGTTGAGAATGAGCCTGGAAAACATTGACTCGTCGACGTTCGCAACAATTGAGCATCACATAAATCCAATTTCCGCAACATTTTGTGTAAACTTCGCAAATAAGATTCAACTCACATACAAAAATTAAAACTGACCGACCGACCATTGTTTGCCCCGAACGTTTTCAACAAAATCATCTTTTGTGCGGTTTGTGGCCAGGCAGCAATAACGGCCGGTAGTTTTACGAAAATAAGCAAGAAAACGACGTCAGCATGAATTCACTACGCTAGCAAACCTTGATAACCAATGTTAAGATTAGTGATTTTGATTCCAACAAGATGGCGCCACAAACCATACAAAACCAAAGTATTCAGTTATTGCATGAGAAATTTCCCGGTTGCGTAATTTGTCAATTTGACGATTTCAATTGGCCGTCTCATTTTTGTGATTTAACGCCACTGGAATATTTTCTCTGCGGCCATTTGAAAAACTACCGGCCTTACGTGAGCAACGCTCAGTGCTGCACTAAGGAATGAAGTGAAGCAAAATGGGCTTAAAATTTTGTAAAAATAGTAGAAGTGTGCTGAGCTGCTTATTATATTTCACTATTATAACTCATATTCCTGCTTTACATTGAGATCAATAAAACTGACGTTGTTAGAAAAAAAGTGTGAGCTTTAAGCTAATTTACTTGCTAACTTCAAATTTGCCCACCTATTATTTGTTTTGCTTTAGTAAATTTATTTAATTAATTTTCTAAATAAATAAAATAGTTGCAAAATTAAAGTGTGTTAAGCCTGCAGTACACGGCATGTAAAACGCCACATTCACATGTGGCTCTGACGTCATAACAACTCTCAGCATTTTGTTTACATTTGTTAAATATGTAACAGTGGATACATGTTTTAAAATTTTGATATTACACGAAATGTAGTTTTGTCACAAAATTTAAATGTGACAAATGTAGCCGCAGCCTACAAATATGCAATGGCAGCACATGTGTACATTTTTAAATGGCTACATATTTGTTATCAGTACACGACATGTAACATGTGTGTACATTTTATATATCAATCAATATTTGCGCCAATCATATGTTTTTATAAAATATTTTTGTTAATTTTTGAAAATGTCAAAGAGAATGTGGGCTGCTATTTTCGTTTTGGCTACATATATTTTAAATGAAGACGTCTTTGCAATACATATTTTGCATTCCGCAGACAACCATCTCTCGGATTATACCAGAGGCACTTGATGCAATATACAATATACTTGTCAGGACTACGTTAAAGTGAGCTTTGGATTTGCAAATTGACGACACTTGTTATTTTTCTCTTATCTACATTTACCAAAAGGTCAAGACGAATGGGAAAAAGTATCCCAAGAATTCAATGCAAGGTGGAATTTCCCAAATGGTAATGGTGCCGTTTACGTCAAACATATAGTAATGATCGCTCCGGCCAATTCCGGATGTGTATTTTATAATTATAAAGGTTTGTAAAATACATGTGCAAATCTTTGTATGGACTCTTTTGCGTAAGCACTGAATACAGGTCAATTGCAGATGCCTCAACCAAGAGCATTGCCTGGAAGAACAGTGCCCATCCCGTATGTGCTGGTAGCGGATGATGCATTCGCCCTCAGAAGAAACATAACTAAACCATATGCTCAGCGTAGATTATCAACAATGCAGCGCATTTTTAACTTCAGGTTGAGTCATGTACGCCGAATAATTGAAAATGCGTTTGGCATCATGTCGGCACGTTTCCGTGTGCTACGAAAACCAATTTATTTATATTATTAAAAAAAAAAAAACTAAAAAAGTGGTGCTTGCAGCCTGTGCACTACACAATTATTTAATCACTACAAATACGACCAATACGACGACCAGGGAAATTTAATAAGTGCTGGCGAATGACGCTCAGATGATTAGGCTCAGCAAACATGGTTCCCTCTTCATAGCCAAAGATGATACAAAAGAAGTTCAGACTGAATTTGCTACCTATTTCGTTGATGAAGGTGACGTTGCATGGCAATATTATCGTATATGATATAATGTTTTTATATCCTTGCTTAAGCAAAATTTTAAGGCAATATAAAATAAAACGTATAAAACTGAATATAATTAACAGTCTTTTCTTTTATTGGAGTTAAAAATAGCAAAAAATAAAAAAAAACACACTTCATTAAAAGTAAATATTAAATTAGGCGATCACTTCAGTTTACCCTTGAACAAATGTTATAGTTTCAGTCTTGTTTAATATAAGTATTCATATACAATCAAATGTGCCAATGCATACATGCGAATGAAAAATGTTGTGTCACAAATTCTTGCTGCTACATATTTGTGATGGCTGCATGCGCATGTTCAAATTGCTCAAATGTCAGAATTCAAATGTAGCAAGGAAGTACACAGCATGCGAAAAAAAACACATGCGTGCATGTTTCTACAAAGCAGCATGCGCACACATGTGAATGTGTACTGCATGTGATTGTCACAAACATTGGTAGTACATGAGATGTTGCAAATGTAGCTTCATGGTGACGTCAAAATTACGTCAGACCTACATGTGAATGTGGCTTTTTACATGCCGTGTACTGCAGGCTTTATTCTCGTCGTTAAAATAACATATTTTAATATCTACAAATTCGTTCGTTGACATGTTTTGTCACACACTGTATATAGAAACTTAGAAACGAGAGTATGTTTTTACTTTCGTTTAATTATAAATTTAGAAAATTAAAAATAAATATATATGCTTGTCTGTCCGTCTATATGCATATATATATATATTCGTATCTATATTACGATTGGCAAACTATAACAAAAACAAAAGCCACAGTTGTATTATTTATGTGTATCCGATATCCAACAACTGAAATGAATACTAAAAATAAAGAAAAACAAAAATAAATGCAAAAAAAAAAGTTTTAAAAAATTATTATAAATCAAACTACATTTTCTACTTAAAATAATTGCCACAAAAATAACTAGAACATAAACGATTTGATAACAAAAAATGAGAAATTTTCTGCAAAAACAAAAAAAAACAATGGAAAACCAGAGTAAAAATGCAGCTGGTTGAAATACAACAAAAAGTGAATCTTATAATTCTTACGATGGAGGGAGGAGTGGTGTGTTCACCAAGTTTCTACAAAAATTAAAATCCATTTACACAATGTATGATTAAAACGCCAACTAGCGGCACATTTTGTAAGTAAGCGGTTAAAATTAGATTAGAATTTTTTTGAAACGAAATGAAATGGATTTTTTTTTTTTTGTTGAATAGAAGACATCTTAAGTTTCAATTTAATAAACAGGGTGTCGGCCTTTTTAGATAAAGGAGTATAGAGAGAAAATAAAACTGTTTACAAACCAAATTTGACGCGGGTTGACGTAAAATCATATCCAAATAATTTCTGATTAAATGAAAGAGAATGGATATTTTATATTGATAAATGTTTTACCTAATGTCCGCAATTATGTACGGAATGCAAAATCAGATAAATATCCGCCTCTGCGAGCCTTTTTGAGCACATTTTTCATTACATTCTCACACATTTCACGCGGTATTTCATTAATTTCATCACGAATATTTTGTTTGAGTTGCTCAAGCGTTTCTGGTTTGTTTTCATAAACCTTGCTTTTCAGTTACCCCCCCACCAAAAGAAGTCCGGAGCAATTCAAATCAGGCGTCTGTGGAGGCCAAATCAACATCACTATTTCTTGAAATAACTTGTTGTGAAAAGAGGTCTCGCAATAATTCCATTGTTATCCTGACTGTATGCGATGTGGCATCGTCTTGTTGATACCACTTGTCAGTCGAGCCCAAAGCATGCAGTTGTGGTGTTAAAAAGTTTTCAATCGCATCACGATATCGCTCTCCATTCACAGTTACCGTTACGCAATTTTCATTTTCATAGAAGTAACGACCAATGATTCTTCCTTATCAAATTGCACACCAGACTGTCACTTTTAATGAAAGCAAAGGTGACTGCTGAATAATTTGAGGGTTTCCTATTTTTCAGAATCGATTATTCTGTCTAGTCACAAATCCATTCAATTGAAAATGTACCTCGTCACTCATTATGATTTTTGCATGAAAATCAAGTTTGTCATGGGCGAGCTGTAACATCCTACGGCGGCCTAAAAATCGTCTTGTTGAAGAAGCTCTGGTGTCAACTGAATCTTATATGGAAATAAATGAATATCCTTGTGCAAAATTGTGGCCAAAGTTGTTCTTTGAAGACCAAGCTCCTGAGCACGACGTCGACTTATGGTTGATGAATTGTTTTGAACACCTTCTTGAGCAGCAGTAATGTTTTCAGCCGATCTTGCAATATGTTGCGGTCCATGCTTGGGCCTATCACTTACAGACCCTCTCTTTCTTCGAAATCATTCACTATACGATAAATAGTGTGTTTTGTTGGCACGTTGTTTCACCCAAAATTTCACGTAACTTTCTCACTGTCACAGTAATCGATGATTGATTTTGATTTAGCGAATATTTCTCCTTAATAAATTTGCCGCTTGCCTACTTCACGACTGTCAAATATGAACTGTCAAGTCTAATGTTTACCAAAATGGCAGTTTAATTTTGTTACAGCCTTTCATAGATTGTGAATTGAATGATCAGTTGGAGTCATCAGGAAATCATGAGCGGCATTAGTGAAAAATAATGTTAGAAACACATTAAAGCCAGCAGCCCTATTAAAAAACGCATTATAGAAGTACGGTGTTATATGAAACTTTCCTTCCTTTGCTAAATTAATTTTAGCGAAACCGCGTTATTAAAATACCGCCTGCAAAAAAGGCGGCATTGCCATCGAATGTTAACAACTGAATTTTAAAAAGTTTAAATAGTTATTTTTTTGTTTTCATTTTTATTTTATTTATTTATTTACAGACATATTCCAAAGGCCAAAGCTACAGCTATTGCAGATACGCCCGAATTAAAAAGAATAGCGGAAAATACAAAAATCCAATCCAATGTTAAATATCATGAAGATTTTGAAAAGGCTAAAGGCAAATTTACCCAGGTCAGTACCATCATCGAACCTTCTTAAAAAACAAAACGAACAAACTGTAAAAAAAAGAACAATACCACCAAAGTTAGTTGTTCTTGTATTTAAACAGCATTCAGCCATGTTCTTGTTGTTGTTATTGTTTTTGTGTTTTTTTTTTGTTTGCACATTGGCCGCCTCAAACATTCAACTTAGTTTTTTATCATTCGATTTAATTTTATTTCAAACATTCATCTCATACCAGTTCATAACATGAGCGAGCTTCTTCATACTGTCTGTAGTGAAAAGCTGGATAATGTATTTTTGTCTTTAATAATTCCACCTTCATCTTCTTCTTTAAATATCTTTTTTTTTTCTTAATGCAAAAATTCTTTTTCCATTTATTCTTTTTTTCTTAACACGTGGAATATCAATGACGACAGGTCGCCGATGATCCGGAAACGTTGCGTATTAAACAGAATACAAAAATCATATCAAATGTTGCCTATCATGGTGATTTGGAGAAAAAAGCTGCCATGGAAAAACAACGTGGAGCGGCTGAAGTCTCAGACAATTTAAAAGGTGAGCCAACAATAACGAAAAATTATTAAAAAAAATTTCTTTTAAATATTTTATACTTAAATTTATCAATTGTCTAAATGTCATTGTAATTATTTAGTTGTGCATGCACGAGATTAATTATATACATACACTGTCTGACAAAAGTTTACATACAAAAAAAAAAAATTGAATTTTTCTTTTGTTTTATTTTCATTTAAAATCTAAAATAAAATTATTTTATATTAAATTAAAATAATTTATTTATTATTATTGTTATTGTTTTTATTGTTAAAAATTAACCAAAAAAAAATGTATACAATTTCTTGCAACTTTAGGCAAATTTTAAGTACAGGTTGGAAGTTATATGGTATAACATTAATCTTATAAAGTTGAAACGGGTGTCCGCTGGGAAGGCATACTACTTTGTTTTATCGCCATTTTGGCAAACATTAGTCTTGACAGTCGTAAAGTAGACACTTGGCAAATTTATTATGGTAAATAAAATATTCGCCAAACCAACGTCACTTAATCGTTAAAAAATTTTTTTTAAAATCAATCATCGATTACTGTGACGATGAGCAAGTTACGTGAAATTTTTGAAAGAAACAACGTGGCAACAAAACGCACTATTTTTTGTGTATGATGATGAATGAATGATTTCAAAGAAAGAGGGGGTCTGTAAGTGATAGATAGGCTCAAGCATGCACCATAACATACTGCAAGATCGGCTGAAAACATTACTGCTGCTCGGGAAAGTGTTCAAAATAATCCATCAACCTCAATTCGACGCCGTGCTCAGGAACTTGGTCTTCAAAGAACAACTTTGGCCACAATTTTGCTCAAGGTTTTGCAGTTGTTTCCACATAAGATTCAGTTGACACCAGAGCTTCTTCCGCAAAACCATTTACGCCGCCGTAGGATGTTAGATCTCGCCCGTGACAGCTTCGATTTTCATGAATAAGTCATCACACAAACATCTAGAATTGTGTCTTGCGGGGGTAAAAGGCAGCCCAGTCGCCTTCAAGGGTAGCAAGGAGCCAACTGGCAAATCCACTATATTTCCACGGGAATTAGCAAAGGCCCAGAGTTCCGCTATTTGTCTTTTCTCTTGTTCTCTAACTGATTATTGAGGTGGGCCCTTCGGAAGTATCGTGGTGACTGTGGGTTTCAAGGCCCCCGTTTGAGTTTGTGGGTCGGATCATCCACAATGAACACAAAGAATGGTTCAGGTCCAGTGAGCATGAATGCCGTCGTGTTCTTAATTATAATAAGCTACACGCTTCTGGTCCAGGAGTCTCCACCTCTTCAGCAAGGAGTAGTGGAATGACCTGTTGTTAGAATTAGTCCTCGGCTTCCTAGGGTATGAATGACGTCGCTTTTCATTGCCAGTGTTTTGACCGCCATCTGGTTATGGCCTACGGCCAGGCGCAGATGTAAATCTTATCACGTAATAACTTGTCCCATAGTGGACCAGTAGGTTTAAAGTCGACGCTTTTATTAATACATTGATTCATATAAATTTAAACTATGCTAACAAATTAATTTTAATATTTAAAACACACACACACTAACATGTACACAAACACGCACACACACATTTAATTTTCTTTTTTTAATCGTTTTTATTTATTTTGTCTTCGTTTAAATTTATGTTTTATTTGTGTCATCCTGTATGTTGCTTGTTTTGTGCAAATAATTTTACATCCATCAATCATCACAATCATTCAATCAAACAAATCTACCACATTACAACTGACCACTATCCACCATCAAACCAATATTTCTTCCATCATGCAACCACTGCCACAACATAACTATTCGAACATAATAATTCGAAAATCCACAAAAAAAAATTATCGACAATATTGTGAATGAATGTTGGGTTTGTGGTGAAAATCAAAATGTATGTAAACTATCAATGACAACAACCGAATGACATTCGAATAAATTCAACACGAACATTCGAAATGTTAAAAATAAATTGAAAACAAAAAAAATTAATAGATGAGTCGGAATATTTCTCAGAACAATTGGCAGCTGAACAATTTGCACAATACGCTCCCCAAATACAAACATCCAATTCACCGTTGCCACCACAGCAACTTTCACCACGTTTGCCAATGCAACAACAGCAGCAGCAGCAACAACAACAATACAATTATACACCACAGCAACAACAAACAATGCCACCACCACCCATACACCATCAACAACATAATACTGCTCACGTTGTGTCCAGCAATCAAGTTGGTACTACACAAATCTATCAACAACACAACAACAATAATAGACAACAATATCAACAACAACCAACACAAACACATGCACAACAACCACAGCCACACCATCAGCATCAATACGCTATACCATTGCAACAACAGCACCAACAGCAATTTATACAAAATGAGCAACAATATTCACACTATCAGCAGCCACAAACATTGCGACAGCTAGCTCCTCAGCAACAGCAGCAGCAACAACAACAACAACATGGAATGAAACAAACTTCTCATTTATATCCATCTTCTTCTACTTCGACAGCAAACAATACGCAGCATCAGCAACAACAACAGCAGCAACAGCATCAACATCAACAACATCAGCTGCAACAAAATCAGCAATATCAACCTAATAATGCATATAATCAATTGCGTTCAGCTATATTACAAAGCTCGCATCATCCAACTGGTGCCCTTCATGCCGACTCCTCTCAAACATCCTCACCAAGCTCTTCCACAACACCATCCTCATTATCGTTTGATCAGTACGACAATAAAAACTATACACGACCACAAACATCAACTACATCACAGCAACAACAACAACTACTACAGCAAGCACACAATCAATTATACCAACAACAACAACTGCAACAACATCACATTAACAACAATATTAATGGTAATAATATTACACTACAAAATAACAACGGTGCCCCAATTGCTACCCATCAACAAACTTCGTCTACTTCGACTCTTACATCTCCTGGGTCTGTGAATGCCAGCAATAACCTTTCATCTGCTCAACAAATATTTTCCAACACTAATTATAACAGCTATCAATCATCAACTAACTTGCCAGCACCATCATCATCAGCTGGTCACAATTCATTTGTTTTGACGGCCAATGGTAGTGGTGGCGGAGGCGGCGGTGGTAATGGTGGCATCGGGGCTACATCACTTAATAATGGTGGTGTTCCATCTTTATCCCATCACAGTTTACATCATGTCAATAGCAATGGTGTTGTTGTTAATGGTAGCATTGGTAAAATAGCCGACTATGATCCCTTATCAGATGGTCCACGTAATTTACCTAATCCCAGTAGACCAAGTACTACCCTGATTTATAGCTCCGATAGTCGTGGTAATGGTGAGTAGTAGTTCGTAGTTGATTTTATTTCTTTCTCTTTACAATTATGCTTTTTTTCCCGGATTCATTTAAATAATTTTTTTTTTCAATTATTCATGTCATTGAAATGCTTGCAAAGATTGTTCAGAAGAAGAAGAAGAAGGGCTCTTGTTGAGTCCATTAATTGTAGCTTAATATTTTATTTTTAAATGCTAATTATAAATTCCATGTTGTGTTTGTTGTAAGTTAATAAAAATAATTACTAAACGCCAGGTATCGCCAAATTCTCTAAAGGTTGCGAATGTAACGCCGACCCCGAAAAAGGGTGGGGCTAACAACCCTCAAAATTACCTCCCAATTGTAATTTGCAATCTGCACTTTCTAAAGTAATGGAAAGTATGATTAATTTTCATCTTGTGAGGTACACTATAGTTTCCATAGGTGGCGCTCTACGATGACTTGCTGGCTTTCATGTCGGAACAATGGTGCAACTAAATGCATCATTTCGGAGATAGTCCCCCCCCCCCCCGGGGGGCGCATTGATATGTTTTGACGGAATCCCACCGACATTACATGTGTCAACGGAGGTAAAAGGGAGCCCAGTCCCCTAATAGGGTAGCAGGAGCCAACTGGATAATTCCACTGCATTTTCACGGGAATCAGTAAAGCCCCAGAGTTTAGCTATTTATCTATTTAGCCCTTTAGCTGTTCTCTGACTGATTATTGAGGTTGGCCCTTCGGGAGTATCGTGGTGGTTGTCGTTTCGAAGCCCTTGGATCATTCACAATGAACACAATGAATGATCCAGGTCCAATGAGGATGATTGCGGTTGTGTTCTTAAATTTTATTAAGCTTCAGGAGTTGGTCCCCAACAACTCCTCAGCATGGAGTGAAGGCTGCGGCCTGCTCCGGGCTTTTGAAGTTGCAACTGGTTGT
Organism: Trichopoda pennipes; assembly: GCA_030448955.1. NCBI lineage: Eukaryota > Metazoa > Arthropoda > Insecta > Diptera > Tachinidae > Trichopoda > Trichopoda pennipes. The sequence continues at coordinate 2,805,223 of JASKUP010000021.1, read as the reverse complement.
GACTGGAGGATATACGTATCTGAAGGCCTTTTAGGGCGAGGATGACACTACATTTCATCCACAGTGGTATGATCCACCGTCTAGTTATGGCTTACAAAGCTAGGTACAGACGTAAATGGGTGATAATTCCTCCAGTTTTATGTCGAGTTTTCTCAGGAATTGCACTATGCGAGTTGTTATAGTTTGGATTTCATCAGACGAGTTCCAGATTAATTCAGGGGTACCGCAAGGCGCCGTTCTTTCTCCTACCCTGTGTACTCTTTCGCAGATGACATCATTTGTCATTCGTATTCATTTAGTAATAGATCGGACTAGTTGGAGGTGGGTTCCAAAAGGCAGATCATGAATGATACGCTCAATCTACGATCTCGCAACAATCTCGGAATGGGGTCGTGTGAATAGAGTAGATTTTAATGCAACACAATGTTGCATGCTTACGCATAGATCTGTGTTTGAAAATGTTGTTGCATCTGTTAATTTGGGTGATATAGGTATTACAGAATCGAAAGCTCTTGATGTTTCTGGCATGAAAATTCAATGTGATGTTCGATGGACTAAACACATTTTTCGGGTTTCTAAAGAAGCTTTCAAGTGCCTCGATGTAAGAGATACTTCACTCCATTCGTTCTCCATACTATTTATACCACCTATATCCGTCCAAATATAGAATACAACTCTCATGTATGGACCGGCGCCCCAAAGTTTATTCTGAAGCGTGTCGAGGAGAGGACATAAAGGTTTATTGGGGACAGTGGGGTAACCAACTCTATTGATTCTCTGGATGGTTGTAATTCACTGTTTTATTGTTACTACAATGTGGAGTGCTCTAACGAAATCAGGGAACTTGTTCCAGTTACTCGCACAGTTTTGCATTTAACTCGCTTCGCTACCGTAGCGAACACAAGCGTTTAAGCTGTTTTTAGCGTTTTTGTATATGTACGCAAACAAAACACCGTACACAGCGATTGTTGGCTGATGAACACAAATACTAAAATAACGCACTGATCTTTTTCGTAGCGAATTTTTAGTGGTTGCGTTGTGTTCCACTGAAATAAAAGTGCGCTGAAGACGATTTGCTCTGTAAAGTTACCATTCATTTCTGTTTAATTAATTATTCGGCGTATAGACAACGCTTGAAATGGTTAGTACGCTTTTCCGCTCTTGAGTCAATTGAACTTTTTATAAGAACGTAAAATCAAATCTTTTCACAAGTTTCGCATCAGTAATGTTCATGAAATGTTTAATTCTTGGACAAGACGACGAGTCAACGTTGCCAGCACTTCTGCCACAATATCGTCCAGCAAGCGCACCAAATAGTCACTTATTGTGAATAAAGCGGTTTCTCAAGAATCAGCCGAAGATTCTTATTTACCCAAACGCAGCAATTCTACTTATTAAAGAGTCCACTGATATGAAAGTGTGGCTTGTTGCTGCAGATGAATTTTTTTGCAAAGTCACCATTGACTTCTATATGTTTAGCCAACCATTCGACATATTGACAACACTTGAAACGGTCAGTAGGCTTCAGCTCTTAAGTCAATTGAACCTTATAAGTGATTAAACTCAAATACTTTTTTAATTTCGCATCAGTGATGTTCGTAAGATATTCCATAATTGAACACAATAACGAGTCAGGGTTGGCGGCTTTTCTGCCTCACCATCTCATACAAAATCAACGTTTTGCGCAGAACGAACTCGGCGAGGATGCACAGATGTTTTCTCATTTTCTAAAATTGGCACAAAATTCACTCCCGTGGACACATTTGGTCGATTATGTCGACCAAAAAAATCACAAAGTGGACGATAATGTACTAAACTAAAGGGTGTTTTTATAGAGGTATAGAACTTTAAGTTGGCAACACTTTTAACACTTTTGTCAGCTGTCAATTTTTTTTTTTTTTTACTTAAAGAGAAGTAGCACTTCAGGCAACAATGCCTATTTAGTCAAGTAGCGTGCTACCTTCTTTAGGAAAGGGATAGAGAAGAGATGAAACAGGTGGTGAAAGTAAAAGGATAGTCGGAAATTAACTGCCGTATATAAGACAGTACAGCGACCAGCCCCACCCGCTGAGCAGCCCCACCGACAGCCAATTTTTATTTTTGTAGTGAAAAAAACCAAGGTCTTCGCTGGAAATCGCACCCATACTGACAAGCTAGTACACTACCTACTAGCCTACAGGGGCACCTAAGTGATTTATATTTAGTTTCTTTTGGCATTTGAATATGAAAAGACTGATGCGGAAGCAACGCTTCCAAATCGGGCCCAAACTCCGATTGTCGTGGGTCCCCATTTTCATGAGGAAATTTTGTTTAGTGATGACGCTCGCCTCTGTTTAAAGGGGTACGTCAATAAACAAAACTGTCAAATTCGGAGTGATGATAATGTTCAAGTGTATGTTGAGACACCGTTACATCCAGAAAAACTGACTGTTTGGTGGTGTACTCTATGAGCTGAAGTCATTAGTCCATACTTCTTTAAAAATGATGCCGGTCAGATCGTCACAGACAATGGTGAACGCTATAGAACCATGATTATTGTTCTTTCATCAGTTGAACAACCAGGATGCTTGATTTCATCTAAATGGCACCTCGAAGAGAAAACGTTTAGCGGCAACCGTTTCAGATCCGTGAATTATTTTCCAAGATCGTGAAACTTACTGCCACTAGACTATTCTGTGGAGATGTTCCCCCCGGGGGCACATTTATAAGTCTTTATGGATCACATAACCATCTAGACTTGTGTCCTGCGGGGGTAAAAGGGAGCTCAATCCCCTAACAGGCTAGCAGAAGCCAACTGTATAATTCCACTGCATTTCCACTGGCATCAGTAAAGCCCCAGAGTTCCGCTATTTGTCTCTTTAGACATTTAGCTCTTCTCTGACTAATTATTGAGGTGGGCCCTTCGAGAGTATCGTGATGGCTGTGTGTTTCGAGGCCCTCGTTTGAGTTTGTGGATCGGATTATTCACAATTAATGGTCCAGGTCTAGTGAGCATGAATGCCAGAATGGTCCAGATCCAGGTCCAGTGAGTATGAATGCCGTTGTGTTCTTAATTATATTAAGCTTCATGCGTTCTGCACCAGGAGTTGGATAGTCTCCAACTCTTCAGCAAGGAGTAAAGGCTGCGGCCTGCTCCGGGCTTTTGAAGTTGCAACTAGGAGTGACCGGAGGATATATGTATCCGAAGGCTTTCTAGGGCGAGGATGACGCTACACTTCATACACTGTGATAAAGATCCACCATCTGATAACCCACACGGATAGGTGCAGATGTATATCTTATCACGCGTTGGTTGGGTATGTGTGTGATACGATTTACATAAGCATCGAGCTATGGCGCCATAATCTGATGGTGATGGTGGAGACTATCCAACTCTTAGTCTTGTTACAAGCGCCACTAGGACATTTATTTGGATGTTAATCTTATCTTTTCGTTAACATTTCTTCGGAACTTTCTACATGGCCCGATTAAACGACTGCCGCCATGTTGCTTCCGGAGGACCCTCACCAACAACCAAAACAGGGCCCTAGCCTTACGGGCAACTGGTTTCCGTGATACCAGTGTCTCTTCGAACTTCGAGTTTCCTATGTCTCTTCCAGTATCGGGCTGCTGCTAGTCCAGGCGACTGGTACCCCGAAGGCACATCTCAAGATGGGGAAGAGATCCATCAAGACTGTGGCCTCCGGGGGGTATTCTATGGGATATTGACCACTTGGAGGGCAAAATTCGCCGCGTTATTGCCGATATACCGTCTTGAATATTGAAAAAAAATTATCGAAAATTAAACCTACAAATTAGACTGGGACGGAGTCAGCCGTGGCGGTTATATGCCAGAAATGATGTTTAAATTTTTACTGCCAGAAAATTATCTTCCGAATAAAAAAATTCGTCTTTGGTTTATTGCATTTTAAAGTTCTATAACTCTATAAAGAACATCCTATAAAAGTTCGTTTTAAAAATATCAGTTTTGAATAAGTATCTTTTTTTTTTTCTTTTAAACGATTTTTTTATATATTTTTTCTTCTCTATATTTCGCTTTCCTTTGGAAGAAGAAGCTTTCCAAAGGAAAGCGAAATATAGAGAAGAAAAAAATATATAAAAAAGATCGTTTAAAACAAAAGAAAAAAAAAGATATTTATTAAAGATAAATAAAAAAAGGGTCGTTTAAAAAAACTATAAAAAATATCAGTTTTTAAAATAAATTTATTAAATTTTATTTTATTTTTAAATTTAAACTGTTTTAATTAAAAATCTTTTTGTTTTTATTGTTTGTTTTTCTTAATTATTTGCTTTGCGCTTTTTTTTAAGTTAATAATTCTTATCCAAAACGTATTGGTTCGGTAGCCGATATTGATCCTGTTAATGGTATTTATGGTTCTTTGTCAGCTGAACAACAATTGCAAAAGCAGCACCAACAACAACAGCAACAACAGTTACAACAGCAGCAGCAACAATATTATCAACAATTGCCAGCAGTTCAACAGCAGCAGCAGCAGCAACAACAGCAAATACATCACAGTGTTCAGCAAAAACAAAGTAAACAAAATTTGGTAAGTTTCCATTAAATAATTTCATATTTAATTTCCAAAAAATTATTTTAAGTCATTTTAAAAGAAACAAGGAATTTATTGAAAATCTCTCTGTTTCGTTTTTTTGTTTTTTAACAAATGGACTTGATACGACTAAAATTATTTGAAATCATTGATTTGCAATTAATTCATTTTATAAAGCCAAAAAATATAGTTTGAAATTAAAGAGCATAATAAAATGCACAATGGGCCATTATACATGGGAAGCGAAGTGTATAGAAATAAAAATAGAAGATTGTTTCTGTTGGCTTTCTATGACCAAAATATGACTTAAAATGAATTGCTGCACAATAAATCGTGTCGTCATCAGCTAAGTAATAATAGATAACAGCTCTAATGGAAGCTTACGATGAAATGCAAATTAAAGTATAAAGTAGTTTTGCAGCATTGCAACGCTCTATATCCCAATAGGCCACAGTTGCCTGTATAACTTTATTAACAATATTCACTCACAAATTATTAATAATCGTAACCGAAGTTTCGGTTTATACTGACATACTGTTCCCTTATAGGCGGTAAAAAACTTTCGAGTTTCCTTTTACTATAGGGAAAATATGGCAACTTGTTCCATGTTATTTCTGATATGCATTTAAGGGCTATTCAGCAGGCAGCTTATTCATCAGTTTTCTAAAACAAAATAAAACAAACAATTTTTATTAAGATGATTCAAATTTGTATTGTATTTACGAAGAGAAAAGTTCGGCGGCAATTATGAATGAAAAATGATATCTGGCAAATGTCCACCACGGCCACGCTGACAAATGTCGATTCTTTCATCAAAGTTTTAAATCACTTTTTGGCAAAATGGCGGTCCTATTTCGTTAATCACATCACGGATTTTGAGTTTTATGGCTGAAATCGATTCGATTGGCTCCGTATTGACTCCGCAAAAAACACACGATCTGGCTCTGGTCACTTAACTGTTGATTGCTGTGACCCCTCCGGGGGCACATTTATGGTCTTTATAGTACGTAACAGCTATCTAGATCTGTGCAACTGGTGGTATAAAGGGAGCCCAGTCCCCTGAAGACAGGCAGGGAGTCAACTGGAAGCTCCACTTTATTTCCACGGGTATCAGTGAACCCGCAGAGTTCATTATTTGTCTCTTTATACATTTAATAGTTCTCTGACTGATCATTGAGGTTGGCCCTTTATGGGAGTATCGTGGTGGTTGTGGTTTCGCGGCCCCATAACAGTATAATGGTTATTATGGTGACCAGGATCATCTCACTGATAATGACACGCAAAGTGAATGATCCAGTCCAGTGAGCATGCTAGACATGTGTTCTGGACAGGAGTTGAAAGTCTCCAACTCTTTAGCAAGGTGTGATGGTTTGCAGCCCTGCTCTGGAATCATTAAAGTTGCAACTAGGTGGTTCTGTTACTTAGAATTATGTCTTCGGCTTCCTAGGACGCATGTATGACGTTCCAAATTATACAATTGTGGTTTGTCCACCACCTGATTAAGGCTACATAGCCAGGTGCGGATATAAAACGAATCACACAATCTGTTGATTGCTGTGAAATTATGCGATCGGAAAATTTGGTTTGCAATACGTTGATCGTTTTATTGGCTGTGTGACATGCGTGATAAGATTTACATCTGCACCTGGCCGTAAGCCTTAACCAGATGGTGGTCAAATCACAGTGGAATGAAAATCAACGTCATTCTCACCCTAGGAAGCCGTAGACTAATTCTAGCAACAGGTCATTCCTAGTTGCAATTTCAGCGGTTCCGAAGCAGGGTCGCAAACCACTACTCCTTGCTGAAGAGTTGGAGTTTATTCAACTCCTGGTGCAGAACACATGACTAGCATGCTCACTGGATCCGGATCATTCACCCGTTGTTCTCAGTAAAGGTGAGATGATTCTGGCCCCCTAATCAAATTCATGAGGGGTCGCGAAACACACAGCCACCACGATACTCCCGAAGGACCAACCTCAATAATCAGTCAGGGAAACAGCTAAAAAGCTAAAGAGACAATTAGCGGAACTCGGGGGCTTACTGATTCCTGTGGAAATAACGTGGAGCTTCCAGTTGACTCCCTGATGCTTTCAGGGGACTGGGCTGCCTTATACCCCCGAACGACACAAATCTAGATGGTTAAGTAAACCATAAAGACTGAGAAAAGGGCCCCCGAGCGGGGGCAATGAATTCAATTTCGCACGAAAATCGTATTAAAATAATTAAAATCCACCATGAAAATGGTGGACAACATAGTCGCTCTTTTGAGACCACTATTAAGAATTTGCTCGTTAAATTTAAGTCGACTGGCTCGATACAAAATATGCAAACACCAACGCGTGTTCGACTAACTGAATTGTTCAGTCGTGAGCCACAATGTTGAAGCAGATTTAAATTTCTTAATTCCTCGACGTTCTCAACAATTGGGGTTATCCAAAACCACCACATGACGAATTTTAGGTAAGAATTCGACTTTGAAGCCTTACAAGGTTCAACTCAATTCATTCAGGAACAACCGGTTGGTTTTTCTGAAAAATTCATTTTTTAAGACGAAGCCCATTTTTACTTGTCCGGGTATGTCAACAAGTAAAATTGGCGAATTTGGCCTTCTAAAAATCCTAGAGCGATTGTTGAAAAGCCTTTGTATGCTCAAGGTGTCACTGTATGGTGCGCTATGTGCTCTGATAGAGTTTTCTTTTTTTCGAAGATGAGGTTGGAAATGGAGTAACGATCATTGGATAACGCTATCTATTATTGACGACGTGAACATTACGTCAACCGACCATTCACATCGCCGTTGATTAGCTCAATTCATTTAGAAACAACCGGCTGGTTTTTCTTAAAAAATGATTTTTCCAGACGAAACCCATTTTTACAAGCAATATTGCCGCCTAGAGCGATTATTGAGAAGCCCTTGCATGCTCAAGGTGTCACTGTATGGTGCGCTATGTGATCTGGAGGCGTGAGTAAACCGTTTTTTTTTCTAAGATGAGGCTAGAAATGAGGTAACGATTAATGGAGAGATGCTATTGCGAGATGCTAACATCTCAATTTTGATCTATTATTTACGATGGTGGATATCAGTGACATGTGGTCCCCCCCGGCGGCACATTATAAGTCTTTATGGATCACACAACCATCTAGACTTGTGTATTGCCGGGGTAAAAGGGAGCCCAGTCCCCTTAGGCTAGTAGGAGCCAACTAGACAATCCACTATATTTCCACGGATATCCGTAAAGCCCCAGAGTTCCGCTATTTGTCTCTTTAGGCATTTAGCTGTTCGCTGACTGATTATTGAGGTAGGCCCTTCGGGAGTATCATGGTGGCTGTGTGCTTCGAGACCCTCGTTTGAGTTTGTGGGTCGGATTATTCACAATAAATGGTCCAGGTTCAGTGAGTATGAATGCCGTCGTGTTCTTAATTATATTAAGCTTCATGCGTTGTGGACCAGCAGTTGGATAGTCTTCAACTCTTTTGCAAGGAGTGAAGGCTGCGGCCTACACCGGGCTTTTGAAGTTGCAACTAGGAGTGACCAAAAGATATACGTATCCGAAGGTTTTTTAGAGCCAGGATGACGCTACATATCATTCACAGTGGTAATGGTCCACCATCTGATTAAGGCCCACGACCAGGTGCAGATGTAAATCTTATCACGTCATTACTGACATGTGGTTTCAACAGGACAGTGCCACATGTAATACAGCTAGTCAATGAAACGATCAATTTATAGCAAACCCAAAATTCCCGATCGAATAATTTCACGACAATTGGCAGTTAAATGGCCAGCCAGATCGTGTGATTTAACATCACTGGATTATTTTTCGTGGAGCTATGTTAAGGACAGAGTCTATACGCAGCCAATCGTATTGATGTCAGCCTTAAAACTCAAAATCGGTGATGTGATTAACGAAATAAAAAGTGATTAAAAACTTTGGAAAAAAAAATCGACACCTGTCAGCGTGATCGTGGTGGACATTGGCCAGACATCATTTTTCCATAAAAATTTGTATCATCTTAATTTAAATTTTATATTTTATTTTGTTTTAGAAAACAAACTTCTTGTTGAAAACCCCTTTTTATAATAATATAATAATAAAATTCTGTGATCAGTTAAAAAAATTTCTTTGGTTAAGAAGTATAATGTTATCACCATATTTTTTCAATTTAAAACAGATTTTCACCAGATTTACAATTTAAAGGTTGCAGCTCAATAACCCCCTTTTTTTAATAAAAAATTATTTTAAGAAATAATTTTTTGTTTTTTTTTTTAATTTTTTTTGTTAATTTTTTGTTTTTCTCACAGCATGTTTATCGTGCTCTTTACGATTACGAAGCTCAAGATGTTGACGAAGTAAGTTTCCGTGAAGGTGATATTATTTTTGAAGTTGAATCGATTGATTCGGGCTGGATGACAGGACGTGTAGAACGTACAGGTAAAACTGGCATGTTGCCCGCCAATTATGTTGAAAATGCGGTTATATAATAGGGAATGAAACCAACTGTTGCCAATAACAATAATAATAGTAATAATAAGGCCAATAGTATTAATATTAAAAACAACACCACCAACGTCATCAATGACGGCATTAAACATAAAAAACATTTAGGCAACGGTCATGGCAACAGCAACAATGTTAACAACATGAATGGCACCAGCAGCATCAATACAACTGCATCAATAATCAACAATAATACTGGCCCTCAAACAGCATCCCCAAATCTTAATCGATGTAACAATGTTACAACAACTACGTCACGTAGTAACTATCGTAACAATGGCAGCAGCAGAAGCAGCAATAAATTGTCTACTAAAGAAAATTGTTGCTGTAATAATCCCACTACTGTTATTATCATATTATGCGTTTATTTAATATTAATATTTATAATATTCTCTAATGTATTTTTCGATGATAATAAAAATAATAATAATAACAACAACAACAACAACGAAAATGAAAATGAGAACGGCAATAAAAATACAATAAAACATAAATCACAAATAAATGGCGGTTATGATATCCACTCGAAGGAAGATGAACGAACACAACAACAAAATTTTTATTATTATTTACTAAATCATGTATTTTAACACAACGTTATAAGAAGAAGAAGAAGAAGGAATAATATTTAAAAAAAAATTATATCAGGATTTTCCTTTGAAAATTTTTATTTTTTGAAAATTGCATTTTACTTTTGTTTATTTTTTTTTTTAATTTTTCTTTTATTCAACTTTCTTGCTAGTAAAGAAATGTGAAATTTATTAAATATATATATGCACACACATATATATATATAAACTACATATATGAATTATTATAAAATAAACACCAATTTTATTGTAAAAATTTTTGAGCAGCTTTAATTTTTAATTTTTATTTAATTAATTAATTAATTAATATTTGCATTCGACTATTTTTTTTTTGTTTTATTTTTTAAATATAAATTTAATTTTATGAAACTAAAAATGAAAATAATTTAATACAAAACAAATTAATAAACATTTGAATAAAATATTTTAAACCATACGAGTACTTTTTAACTATGTGCATTCACAACCTGCTGTAGATACTATATTGTATGAATTACAACTAACGGAGTTAAAAACAACGCTGTTAACTGCGTTAATTAGCAACACTAAACACCCTTTTAAAAAATAAAAATTTGGAAACCAAAACAAACAAAAAATAATTGAATATAAAATTAAAATAAATATCTTTTTTCTTTTTTAAGATCTTTTTTTAGCTTTCCAAAGGAAAGCGAAATATTGAAAAAAAAATATATAGAAAAAGATCTTAAAAAAGAAAAAAGATATTTATTAAAGATAAAAAAGATCGTTTAAAAAACTATAAAAATTATAAAATTAAAATAAAATTTTCAATAAAAATTCTAAAAATATACAACATTACAACAAAATGCTGTTGTACTTATGTGTTTTAGCAACTATTACACAATAGAACATTGTAATATTTTAGCATTCTTACAGCAGGTTATGCATTAAATGAATTAATATTTTATAAAACAAAAAAATAGAAAAAAATAATAATAAATAAAAAAAATAATAATAATAAAACTCCGTAAAAAAATTACATTTTATTCATTAAGAGTAAAATTGTAGTACAACCAACCAACCACTTGTAGAAATATTGCAAATTTATAAAAAAAAAACTAATTGAACCGGCAGACTTCGTACTGACTAATCGATAAATAAAAAAAACTAAACTTTTGTATAAAATATTCCTAAAACAAACAAAAGGATCGAATGATAAATCCTTTGGAATCCTTTGTATTTTCCCTTTATGATTGTTGCCTCAATGGCATTATTCGTTAGCTTTTTCACAGCCAGTCTTGTTCCATTGCACAGCGGAGGCGTTGATTAATGTCACCCAGCATAATGATATCTGAACCTACTTTTAACTATAAATTGTGAGATGATAGTTTAAGCAATTCTAGTTAAATGTAAAATAGTTGACTTCATGGTTTATGCGTGATAAAATTTACATCTGTATGTAGCTGTTTAAACCATAACCAGATGATGGATCATACCACTGTGAATGAAATGTAGTGTCATATTCGCCCTAGAAGGCTTTCAGATACGTATATCCTCCGGCCACTCCTAGTTCCAGCTTCGATAGCTCGGAGCAGGCCAACGTCCCCACTCCTTGGAGACTATCCAACTCCTGGTACAGAACGCATAAAGCTTAATATAATTTAAGAGCACGACGGCATTAATGCTCACTGCACCTGGACCATACCACTGTGAATGAAATGTAGTGTCATATTCGCCCTAGAAGGCCTTCAGATACGTATATCCTCCGGTCACTCCTAGTTGCAACTTCGATAGCTCGGAGCAGGCCAACACCCCCACTCCTTGTAGATTATCCAACTCCTGGTCCAGAACGCATGAAGCTTAATATAATTTAAGAACACCACGGCATTAATACTCACTGTACCTGGACCATTCATTGTGTTCATTGTGAATGATTCGACCCACACACAACTCAAACGAGGGCCTCGTAACCACCACCAACACGATACTCCCGAACGGCCAACCACAATAATCAGTCAGAGAACAGCTAAAAGACTAAAAATACAAATAGCTAAACTCTGGGGCTTTACGGATTTCCGTGGAAATATAGTGGATTGTCCAGTAGACTCCTGCTAGCCTGTTAGGGGACTACACTCCCATTTACCCCTAAAGACACATGTAATAACGGTAGATTTCTGTCAAAATATATCAATGTGCCCCTATGGGTTTGAAAACAAACTGTGCTGTCGAAACATTAGGAATGATCGCATTAAGAATATCAACATCTTTATTTTTCGCCGCCAATTTTTGCTTGTTCACTCAGCCAATTATGATTATTAAACTGTTGTCCATATCTGGAAAAATACGCTGAATATGCTCCTCTTTTGAATCTGTGATGTGACAGAAATCTGTGGGTAATAATGTGATGAATGCGGTCGACTTTAAGATTTACAATGTCTAACAACTGCTTTGAAAACATTTTTTGCCGCCACGAACTTGATAATTTTGAACCTATGCGTTTAGTTCATCAGCAACAGCTGATCGGAGAAGAATCTGATTCAAATCGCCTGACTACAGAATTATAGCTTCACCAAAAATACTTGGTTGTCACGAAAATCTTTCAGCATTCTGTCCATTGCCTTCTACAGTGACCTCTTATGGGTCATAGTCCCAAATAATCGCCTCAAATAATTACTTTCCATACCTGTAGGATCTTCGCCATTGCAATATTTTTTTTTGCGATGTTACAAATTGGTATTTCGTTGTTTTGCTTGTTTAATTACAATTTTAAGGTAGAATTTTCTACACTATAACTCAAAATTAACACTTTACCAAATAATAATCGCTTATATTTATCAACATTTTGTAAGCAGCGAGGCTTTATTGGCGGAAATATTGAAGGAAACAATGCCGCTAAAATACCATGCCATTTCGGAAAGTATACTTAAGTATACTCTGAAGTGTAGTTGAGTATTCCAAAGTATACTAGACTTTATTATAGTATATTAACGTATACCAGAGTATACTTAAGTATACTAAAGTATACTATCGTATACTAAATTATACTAGCGTATACTAAAGTATACTAGCGTATACTAAATTATACTAGCGTATACTAAAGTATAGTAGCGTATACTAAAGTATACTAGCGTACACTAAAATATACTAGCGTACACTAAAGTATACTAGCGTATACTAAATTATACTAGCGTATACTAAAGTATACTGGCGTATACTAAATTATACTAGCGTATACTAAAGTATACTAGCGTATACTAAAGTATAATAGCGTATACAAAAGTATACTAGCGTATACTAAAGTATACTAGCGTATACTAAATTATACTAGCGTATACTAAAGTATACTAGCGCATACTAAATTATACTAGCGTATACTAAAGTATACTAGCTATACTAGAGTATAATAAAATATATTGAAAAATACTAATGTATTCGAAAGCATACTAAAATATAATAATGTATACTACAGTTTGCTAGAGTATACTCAAGCATTCAAGAGTATACTTTAGTATACTAGAATATACTAAAGTGTGCTATAGTATTCTAAATTATGCTAGAGTCTACTAAAAAATACTAAAGTATACTAAGCAAACGGAGCAATTGAGATTGCAACACTGGTATCATTTTGTTACTCAAGTCCCATATTTAATTATGAAAACATGTCCAAATAATAATATTTTATTTATAAAATTGACATTCGTTAAGAAATAAAATTCATTTTTATCCACGAGACACACACACACTTTCGTTTAAGGGAAGTTACTAAACAATAACAGTATTTATTAAATGTACAAACATAGATTTTATTGTCTGTAGGGCTTCATTTTTGTGTCTACGACAAACACAAATACATCAGCAATCGTATCAAATTATAATATTTTTTACCATGTCATGTGCACTATAATTGACGGTCTTTTTTATATACAATTCGAGATGTCAATTAATATAAGCGCCTTAGTACAAGTAATCAGGTTTTGAGGTGCACTTACCTTATTATTTACAAAACCAATACAGTCTTTACATAGAGAACGCCGGCAGAATAACGGCATTGATTTGTGTAATTTTATATTAGGTAAAAAATAAAACAGTTTCTCTTAAAATTTTATTTTGTATCTGGCAATGCTTTTCGTGTTTGTGCTGTAGTAAAAATAAATTTTTATAGATGTTTATTTGCAGATGTGATCGGCTGTTGACCTACACATATACAGTCGACTCTTGATAATTTGAAACTCAAGGGACCGGAGAAAAAGTTCAAATAATCGAGTTTTCATTTCAACGAGACTTCAAAATATCAAAAGAAAGATAAAAAAATTCAAATTAACAAGAGCTTATTTAAAATTTTTTATTGTGAACATTCTTACAGTTGCTTGTATACATATCTAGTAAAAGAACAATTTATTATGAAAAAAAGTCCGTAATTTTTTTTTTTGAGTTACATGTTTTAATCTGTCGTTTTCTAATGAATTTTCAACTGCGATTAGAGCTGAAAAGAAGTCACCACTTGTATCCATTCTGAGAGCATACGAGCGTAATGTGCTAAGACTTGCCATTGCTTGGCTTAATGACACTGTAAGTGGTGATTCCTCATTTTCACCTCATCCAAAGAAGTCAGATTCAACAGTTCAGCATCGGTTAGGACACCATAGACACTGATGTTATTGTCTATCTGAACGTAGTTTTCAAAACTCATCTCTTCAAAGTTAGGTAGAAGTTAACATGCTGGATGAGAGTGCGTAACTTCTGGTGGCTCTGATAGCTGAGCTGAAGATGTTAACGAAAACCCGCTCTTTTTGAAGCAGTTGTAAATGGTTGTAGAACTGATATTTTTTCAGGCCTTTTCAATCATAATTATAGCTGTTAGAATTGTTATGGTTACTTTCTCACCCTTTTCAATGCTATCCAACATTTTGGAAACAATTTCTCTGCGGTAGAGGATTTTAAAATTTTGGATAATGCTTTGGTTTAAAGGCTGTAACTTAGATATTGTATTAGGCGGAAAATAAATCAATTTCACGTGGACTAATAGTGGTGGATTATTGTGCACCGTGCAGTTGTCCAAAAACAATAAAATCTTGCGTTTTTCACGTCTCGTCACTATTAATCTGTCGATTAATACTCATTAAATAAATCTGTATTCATCCATGACTTTTTGTTAGAAACAGCGTGGTTTTGCTGATTTCGCAATAACAAGAGGTTTAAACTTTTGATCTCCGTCCATGTTAAATGACAAAAGTACAGTTATTCTTTCCTTGCTGAGTTTGCCTTCGTGACGTTTTTCATCTTTAAATGTCAATGTGCAATCAGGAAGGCACTTATAAAAAAGCCCAGTTTCGCCCGCGTTGAATATGTTTCATCGCTCGTAGTTATTCAGAAGTTGACCAAGGTTGTTAGTCCAATCGGAACAAATCAAGCTATCTACGCTCGCGCTCTCGCCGCATATTTTTTTAAATGTGATTGAGTATCGGTTTTTGCAATTTGATGCAAAAGACTTGGCTTTCTCCTTCAAAATAAAACCCACTGGTACGTTTTGGTCTCTGCACTGACCAATCCACTCTATCAAGCATTTCTCAAGATTGGGAAATTCAGCCGGACGTAACCGTTTTCTACCCCCACTTAAGGTAGAATCGGTGATGCGATTTCTCTTTTGCGAAATCATTGATAATGTTGATGGCAAAATTCCGAATTTTTGGGCAACATCTTTCTTTAATTGTCCATTATCTACAGCTTCAATTACACGTTTTTTCTCCTTTATGGAAAGGCACTTGTTTTTTTTAGAACTCATTTTAATTTAATACGCAAACCTTTGAAAACAAATGCTCAAGACTTCAAGTTTACTGATGTTAAGTATGAATATGAGTATCAGTGCAACAATTTTTGAAAACGTTTGTCATTCAACAAGCGTTAAAAGACAAAAAAGCCGTTAGCAAAGAAATTTTTATTTTGGTGCATGCTAAAAGCGTTGCATAGAAACTAAAGAAAACGGTTTACATTTTTTTCAAGCCGAAACAAAATCACATTAGTAGTTCAAATCATAAAGTGTAAAAAAATCGAACTTCAAATTATAAAATTTTGGCAGGCAAGATGTCATTTTATAGCATTGTGATGTCATTTTATTTTTGCAAAATTAAAATATTTCAAATTATAGAGCGTAGAGCTAAAAAATTCAAATTACAGAGAGTCGGCGATACAAATTCCATTGAAATAATTTCAAATTATTGAGGGGACCAAATTACATAGTTTTTTTTTTTCAATATATTGAGTGTATTTTAAGGGACCTGGAAAACAGTTCAAATTATCGCGAGATTCAAATTAACGAGTTTCAAGTTATCAAGAGTCCACTGTATAATTAATCAGTTAATTACACTGCCAACAAATAGTCTTTACTTAAAGAACGCCGGCAGTATAACGGCATTGATTTGTTTAAATTTATGTATATTGATCAAAATATAAAACGAAACCGTTTCTCTTTAAATTTTATTTACTATGTGCGGTTTTACACACATCAACTTTTGTTGCTCAACTGTTGTTTTTTCCATTAGAAAGAAAGAGAAGGGGTATAAAGCTTTCTCTTTCTTTCTAATGGAAAAAACAAAAGTTGATGTGTGTAAAACCGCACTATCTGACAATTCTGTTGTAGTAAAAATAAATTCTTGTCGATTTTTATTCGCAGATGTGAATAAAGCTGCTGAGCTGCACATATGTTATTAATTACAGTGGCAACACTTAGTCTTTATATAGAGAGCGCCGACAGAATAACGATATTAATATTTAAATTCATATAAATTAAAAAACGAAAAAGGGGGAAACAGTTCTTTTGAAATTTTGGCAATTATACTCTCGTTTCTGTTGCAGGGAAATTACATTTTTAAATTTGGAGATGTGTTCATTAAAGGGCACAATAAACTATCATACTCAGTTGTTAGATCTGGCAAAAATGGCATGTGGGTCCTAAAATAATAATAGTGGGGATGAGAAGTGTACATACATATGTATGTGTAATCTTTTTTTTAATTCTGGGATTAAAGTTGGCATTTGTGGAGATAAGTATACCCGATCTTATATCAAGTCTGAGCTGTATGAAAAAAAAAATGTTTTTGCTTTATGCAGTAAACGTCTTATTTGAACATCGAACTGTTGTTGTTGGAATATTCTTTAGTATTGTGTTTTACATTTAGAGTATAGGCTATCAAAGAATGCAATAAAGGCATAATTTGAGAATGTCATTACTAATTTTAGACGTTAAAAACACTTTTAATTTTTTTTTTTTTGCTTTTATTTTACTCAAAATATTGTTGGAATTTTTTTATTAAATAAACTTAAATTATTATTTTTTTTCTCAGTAATTACTATAAATGTCATTGTGCATGGTCGGTAGCACCATACACAGTCTAAAAATATAAAACTTGGAAAATTAAATTTAAAAAAAAAAACAATTTTTATAAATATAGAGTTAATTGACCTCTTTAACATTTTATAAATATATTTTTAAGCTTAAGATCGTTAGATAAAAATTAAATAAATTTTATTTTCATTTTGTTTTTATCGATTGATTTAAAAAATTGTTGATACATTTTTCTAAGGTCTCTAGAAATATTAAAAATGAAATTATTTAATTTTTATATACAGACCTTGTGCTTAAAAAACTATTTATAAAAAAAAATTATATAAAAAAATTTTTATAAACAAAAAAAATTTGATAAAATGTTTTTTTATAATACAAATTAAATCAACAAGCTTTTCTAGTTAGTCTAATATTTAAAATGCAAACAAACAATTCAAAAGGCAAAAAACAAGTAATTGAAATTTAAAAAATAAAAAAAAAATTTTTTAACTAGCAGAATCGCCTAAAAATAAATAAATTACTATTAAATAAAAAAACTTTTGTTTAGAAAACCCTATAAGTCTGTTTAAACAATAAATATTAAAATATACACAAAAATTATCCTAAAAATTTTTTACTGCAATTTTATACACAATTAGAACCAACATTTAACAATAAAAACAGGCTTTGACATTTAAGTTTCCAGAAACAAAAAATTAAATTAAAAAAAGTTAAAAAAAATACTTTAAAAGTGCCTTTAATTTGCGAAAAAAAATTATCATAATAAAAAGTAAAACTTTCAATTATATTAAATAATTTAGATTTAATTTATTTAATGTAGTTTTATTAACTGATTTACTAACATTTAAATAATATATATATTTTTTTTTATTAAAAAAAATTAAAATTGAAAAAAAAATTTCAAAAAAATGTTAAAAAAACAAGTTAAACTTGCATTTATATAATAATTTATATAAAACCTTAAAATAAACGAAATAAAAAATATATTAAAACATCATTAAAGCATCTATTTAGCAACTGAATTTATTTAAACTAAAAAATAATAATTTAAAAGGAAAATAAAAGCTTGAAAATAAAACTTTATTAATTAATAAAAATTATAATTTTGTTCTATATGAAATGTTATTGCATGTTAATTTTGAAATTTTCTATATTAAGTTAATTAATTTAAGGAAAGTAATTAAAACTTCAACATAAATAATTATTTTAAATGAAAATTAAATAAAAACACACACCACAAATACTAAAAGCAATCACAATTTACAAGTTTATATGAAAACAAAAAATAAAATAAAGCAAAAAGGAAAAGAGAACAAACTGCTTAATAAACTTATCGATAACAAAAAGCCAGTATAATTATTAAAATAAAAACTATTAAATAAAACTTATTCAAACAATTTTATTACTAAAAAGCAGTTAAAAACATAACAAGGTAAGTATAAATATTAAAATAGCTGGGCGGCCTGCAACAGCCAAAAAAACTATTCGACACAGGAGTCTGTTTTAAAAAGTTCATTGAAAATGTTAATACATACTCTTTTTTTAAATTTCTTAGATTTTTGATTGAAATAACATTGTATAGTAAGTATTTCACAATATACCGTTATTAAATTAAAGGGCATTGTATATTTTAACACTCTTCTATTTTTTTTTTTATAAAAGCACAAAAATTCCAAAGCATTGTTTTTCTTTTATTGTGATTATGTATTTATATTGTATGTTGTTGTTGGGAAATATACGGCTATGATTCTTGTTTATCATTTGCAAGCATTTTTTTACCCATTTCTTTGCAAGTGATCGCGAAAATAAAATGTAAAGGCAAAGAAACTAATTTTTATGTAAGAAATTTAATAATACAGCATTATAAATCAGAAAAAACTGTAAAAAGCAGAGCAGAAATCAAGAAGTCAGAAAACACCACGATAAACAAGGTAAAGATTAGTCGACCTCGCAAGCAAACAATAATTAGTAGCAGCCCAATCACGAATATTCCCTAGGAATTTCTTTCTCACGGAAAATAATTTTCTCGAGAAAAAATTCCTCCAATCACAAATTCCGCGGGAACAAAAAAAATTAAAAAGTGGCATCATTGAGTTTTATAGCCGACTGTTTTGTTTATTTACATTTATTTTTTTGTTTGTAATTTAAGAATTTTTATTTTTTTACAAACGTTCATCGGAGAATTTTAATTTAATTAAATAAAGGAAAATATAAAAAAATGCTTTTTTTTCCAAAATTTTTGGAGTGCCTCTTTGTTGCCTTTAAAAAACCTGCACGCTATATCTGCGTTGGCTTCCATTATGGTAACCAAATGCTACATTTGTTGTTTATTTGTGTTATTTGACCTAAAAACTAAAATTATAAAACTAAAAAAAAAAAATTTTTAAACCAAACACTTACTTACAAACTCCCTTCTATACAGCAGGTGGAAAAAAACTTGAGAAATAGCAATGTTTTCTCCATTTTTTCCCTATTTATGATACCTACTTTTTTTCCCCGTCGAATTTTTTTCTCTTCCCACAGTTGAAAAAAAGGAAAAATATTTATTCATAATAGGAGAAAAGGGAGCAAACTCACGCGCAATTTTTATTCATGATTGGGCTGTAGATGAACGGCGAGTCGTGCGGAAATTAAAACAAGATCATAAAACTAGTGCTGCGATTTTAGTAAAAATCATTACGAAGCCCATAGGCATATCTGTTACTTCCCAAACAATAAGAAATTTCTTTCTGCCATACATTTCTAAGAAAAATTGAAGAATTAGATTCAACTTTGCAAAGGAAAATGTGGATAAGCCTATAGAAATCTAGATGGATGTTCTTGAATGTGTGCAAAGTGCTGGTCTATCGTAAGCCTAACACAGAAATGGAGGAAAGAACTGTGAAACATGGCAGTAGGTTAAATACTTAAGTGTAATTCTGGATCCTAAAGATAAATTTAACCATCATATACCATATATCACCGATGAAGTTAATAAATTAACTAGATTGCTCTACTTGCTATTAAACAGGCATTCAAAGCTGATATACAACTCTACATTTCAGCCAATAATTTTCTATTGGCACCCAGTTTGGTCTACATCAGCAGAGTATCATATTAAAAAACTGCAAGTTGCTGAATATAAATTGTTAAAAATGATTTATAATTTGCCTTGGCAAATATTCTACTCAACGACTGCATACTTTGTCTAATGTTGATCTTGTTAAAAACAGACTAAGAGAGTTCACTTCCAATTTCAATTCCAGATGCCTGCTTACTGAATATACACACATTAATGCGTTCGCTGCTTCTTTTTAATTTTATCCTTAGTTTTAGTTTTTTTATATACATATATTCTTTAAAAATGTGCATGAAGGTTTTTTTCTCCTAAATTTTTCTTCACCTCCATCTATTACTACCTACAGTGCTGGACAATTTAATGGAAACATTTCTCAAAATTCATTTACTCGTCGAAATTCTAAATTAATTGTTGAATAAAATGAAAAAGTATCTTAGAATAATATTTTATGGGTTGTTTTTGATAAATTAAAAGAAAAAAAAGAACAGAAAAATAAGACAGTTCTAACGTTAAAAAAAAGTGAAAGTGGCAACTTTTAGAGTAATAACAAAACAATGGAAACTTTTACACTTCTGCACGAAAGATGACTAAAACAAAATGTATTGATGAGATATTTAGGCAGAATACATATTATTTACCGTTATTTGACAAATTGTTTTTTCGATAGTTTATTTGTTCAAATATTTTAAAAATCAGTCTTGGTTACATAACTAGTAAAAAATGGCTAGAATTAAGATCAGCGAAGATTTAAAAATCAAAATAATAAATGATTTTAATACTGGATTAAAGCAAAAAAAAAATACTTGTGACAAATATTCAATAAATAAGTCAGTAATTGCTAAAATTATCAAGAAATTTCATGAAACAGGTACTGTAAATACACTACATTCAGGAGGAAGACCACGTAAAACTACTCCACGACAAGATAATTTAAAGCAAGAGAGTTCAAAAAGAAAAGAGAGATCAAGAGAAGTTAAGAATATTCTGGTATTGGATATTAGCTCACGAAGAATTAGCCGTAGAGCGGGCGAAACTGGTCTTAGTTGTTATCGTCCTGCAAAGAAAACTCCAATACCTCAAAAAAACCTCACTGCTCGCTTGAAATCAGCCAAAAAGCACATAGAGAACGATGCAATACTGTCTTATAGCCTGTTTCCACGACAATTTGAATCTCGTGTTTCGCTCTCTGAAGCAAGTTTATGAATCATGCTGTTTACACGACTCATTTATCTGCTTCGATTTGACAGTTGTTATTAAACAGACAAACATAAGTTGAAAAACAACAACAACAGTTGAAAAACAACAGAAGATATCCTTCTTGCCGCGATAGCATTAAGTATAATTTTTGATTCGCTTATGATTGGGTTGTGAAGCAAGAATAGAGAGCGAAGCAGGTGCCGTGGAAACAAGCTATTATTTTCCAGCGAATCCGACTATAACTTAAGGGGGAATGATCGAAGATCTTTTGTAAGACGGCCAAAAGCAAAGAGACTGGATGCAAAGTATACTTGCAAAACTGTAAAGTTTGGTGGTGGCAATGTTATGGTGTGAGATTGTTTCTCAAAGTAGGGAATGGGTCCACTTCCTGTTATAAAGGACACAATGATAGGTGTAGGCTATAGATAGATTTTAAGCGACATAATATTACCATATGCAGAGGAGAACATGTCACTAACTTGGGTTGGCAGCTGTAACTGACTGATTACGTCCCAATGATGTATGTGTTTTGCAGTGGCCTGACCAGTCCCCAGATCTCAATCCCATAGAAAATCTATGAGAAATTGTAGATCGCAAAATAAGAGCCCACAATTAGACACGAAAAGACGACTTATGCTATGCTTAGTGAATGGCATGCTGTAGTGTGTTTGTGAAGTCTTAGTTACCATACCTTCTATATGTAACACGAGCTTCATACTTTGTTGAAGCAATAATCACACACATGATTAAGAATAAACAAAGTATTAGTATTAGTGTACTTTTAAGAATTTAGAATGTATTTTATAATAAGAATCAGAAAAGAGAGCCGCTTGTGTGACTGTTCTTAAATAAACTTATACAGGTGCCCCTGTAGGCTATTAGGTAGTGTACTAGCTTTCGAAAGTGGGGGTTGTGGGTTCGATTCCGAACAAAGACCTTGGTTTTTCTCACTACAAATAAAAATTGATTGTCGGTGGGGCTGCTCAGTGAAGGCATGGTCAAGCTGCTGTCTTATACGACAATTAATTTCCGTTACTATCCTTCTACTTTCAGCACCTGTCTCATCTCTTCTCCCCCCGGGGGCACATTTATGGTCTTTATAGTACGTAACAGCTATCTAGATCTGTGCAACTGGGGGAAAAAGGGAGCCCAGTCCCCTGAAGTCAGACAGGGAGACAACTGGAAGCTCCACTTTATTTCCATGGGGATCAGTGAACCCGCAGAGTTCATTATTTGTCTCTTTAGACATTTAATAGTTCTCTGACTGATCATTGAGGTTGACCCCTATATGGGAGTATCGTGGTGGTTGTGGTTTTGCGGCTCCGTAAGGGATTTATGAAAATTATGGTGGCCAGGATCATTTCACTGATAATGACACGCAAAGTGAATGATCCAGTCCAGTGAGCATGCTTGACATGTGTTCTGGACAGGAGTTAGAAAGTCTCCAACTCTTTAGCAAGGTGTGATGGTTTGCAGCCCTGTCCTGGAATCATTAAAGTTGCAACTAGGTGGTTCTGTTGCTTAGAATTATGCCTTCGGCTATCTAGGACGCATGTATGATGTTCCAAATTATACAATAGTGGTTTGTCCACTACAAGGCTACATAGCCAGGTGCTGATGTAAAACAAATCACACTGTGTCTCATCTCTTCTCTATCCCTTTTCTAAAGAATGTAGCACGTTACTTCACTAATCACTAAATAGGCATTGTTGCCTGAAGTGCTACTTCTCTTTAAAAAAAAAAAATATATATATATATATATATATATATATATATATATATATATATATATATATATATATATATATATATATATAATAGTTATAGTATAGTATAATTAAAAATAAAAGTTTTTAAAGATTTTTTTATTAAATAGTGACCTAGTGCTTTATAATTAACTACTAAAAAAATATATAAATAAAACAAAATAAAAATAAAAGTGTTAATCATTTTTAATATTATAAATATAGTTCCAAAGGACACCGTTTATAAACTAATTGAATAAACGACGATGCGTTGTGATGCAGTCATAAAAAATAAAGGATGCCCAACAAAATATTGATCACTGATAAAAAAAACTACCGAAATTTATTGAAGTAAAATTTACTACTTTTAGTTTTTTTTTCTTTCTATAATTCTAGAACTATGATACATTTTTATTTATTTTTTTAATTTTTCCCTAAAAGAATATAGAAGATATTTCTAAAAAAAAATTCAAGTTTTTTCAAGAATTGTTCTCGTTGTTTTGACTTTAGAAACGAATAAATGAATTATGAGAAAAGTTTCCATTGAACAAATTATGTATTTAACAACTCTTTCAAATAAAATAAAAAACAAAATTTTTTCTAATTTTGGTTATAAAAAATATGATAGGCCGTGATACAAAAGTTTACATTCCCTTTTATTTAGAATGGATACTTAAAATTAAAGTGAGATTAGTGGAATAGTTAAAATATTAATCTTTTTTTAAAGAATTCAAAAAAAAATAAACGAGTTTATGTTTTAATGAGCCGCTATTATATTTTTAATTAATTGATTACTATTTACTTGCAACGATAACCGTTTAATTCGCAACTTTAATAAAAGCACAAACCGTTCCTTATAGGAATCGTTCAAAAGAACTAGATCATTTGGGGACGAGCCAAAACTAATTGTCATGTGTGATTGAAAGAAAAGGAGTAATTTGTAATCGATGAAGAAAAAGTGTATTGTATACTGAAAAGTTTATAGTTTCGTGATGAAATTATAATCGAACAGAGGCATGGTTTATTAAATAAATTTATTTCCAGTTGGAGTTTAAGGATTATGGATGAATTGGATGAACAATTAAGACAATTAAGTGTAATTAATAGTCGATTGTCATTTATTGATAACAATAAAGAGTCGCCAACGTATGGAGAGCATATAGATGTGGCCAGGCTTGTTAACGATATAGAAGAAAAAAATTTTTCGCAAAACTATCAAGGAACAATAAAAAATCGTGGTATTAATAATCATGAGTTGAACTCTTCCAGAAAAGTGGGACCCTCAGTACCACCGAAACCATTAAAAAAATCACCAAATGTCCCAGAGGTTTTTATAAATATTTTAAATATATGTATAAAATAACTATAACATCTTAAAGCACAATTCCAGGTGTCTATGCATATAAATATGTATGCATACATATGTGTAGTATTGAAATTTTAGGTATCCAGCTAAAATTGTATCACATGTAAATAAGGTTTTTGTTTAAGGGATCTATAGTATTAGCTATAATAGTAAAGGAAGTATTAACTCAAATGTAAGAAAAGCATTCCCATTTTTCAAGCTGATTGTAAGGAAAAAAGATATACTCAAGTGCATACATACATATATATCTCGTTTTATTTTATATTTTTCAAATCTATGTTAACGATTTGGTAGATATACATTTTTTATTTCTTAACTCTTGCTTATGACAAGGCCCTAACTCGCATATTTGAAACTTTACAGAAGGTAAAAACACATTTAAAACTGTAGTTGACATAAATTAAAATGAAGGACGAATTTGGTTTTCAAAACTTATTTTATTTGTAAATATGTAAAAAACTAAATAGAGATAGGGCTTTTTGTAGTCTCATTTCAAAGCATAAAAGTAACTTAGGGTTTTTCCTGTAGCGATCAAAGCAAATTATATTATGGAAAAAAAAATAAAAATATTATCTTTGTTTTCCACGTTTGTTTCACACTCACTTAGGTAAAACTCATACATTTGTTTGTATGAAGAAAAAACAGTTTCGAAGTACAGTTTTGTTGAATCGCGCCTGCAATAATGAGATTCTACCTTTGGTAACCTTGTTAACTAATTTTCTAAAAAATCACGTTTTATGTGATTGCGTTGGTCCCTTATGGAACATCGCTTCTTTTGTATGTGCAAACTTTTCCTTTTCTGTGGATTCAGCTGTGTGCCATGCTTCTCACTTTTTCTAATCCAATTTCGCACCATCTTTTACTTTAATCCTAATGTCGAAAAGAACATACGACGACATACTTGCAGTCTGTTTGAATTTTTGTTTAAAGAATAAGCAATTGACTGCGTCCGTGTAGAACTTTCAGAAGAAATGCGTTTGCGCTCAGCTGAGGTTAACAACATATATGCGCTTTTGTTCCCACGTCATCTGCCAAAACGAAGTTAAAACATTTACCTTGATGTTTTTGTTGTTTTGTAGTATATAATGCAATAATAAGCTCAAAGTAACATTATAACATAGAATCACAATAAAAAAACAAAAATTTGCCTATTTTTTATTGCATAATTTAAGAAAACTCGATGCAACGTCACATAATTTGGCGAGATAGTGCTTTAAAAATACATACATATATTTTTTTCAGATATAAGTTAGGGCTTTTTAGAATATTACTTGAATAACCGCTAATTTTGATCAAATTGCCTTAAATTTTTGTGAGCAGGTGTATTTGTTCTAAATGCATTGGAATCACAAAAAAATCAATTTCGTAAAAAGTGTGAGTTAGGACCTTTCTACATGAGACCGACGATATATTTTATTCGAATATTGTCTGGAATTTTTTATAAATAATTGATTTTTTTAAGCATAAAGCCTTAATATAGAAATTAAATAAATTTAAATTTCAATATTTGGCCACATTATTCGGTGGCATCTTCAGAAAAAGTAAAATGTATTAACAATCATTTAAACCGAAATGAAAAATTTTTGTTAAATATTTTCAAAAAAAGAAATGTTTTTTTCTTTAAAACTAAAACATACAAAAACACAAACAATAGAAACAATAAATATTTGAACTATAAGTTAATATACATTACTGTTGTCAATTCCTCCTCTATATTACATCTTTCGTGGCTATTTGTTCGCAAATGGCGAGCGCTGTCGATGTGAATACATCATATTCAAGCCGCGTTCTATCACGAACTGGTAAGTCCGTATTTATGGTCCAAGTATTTATCCCATAATCATCGTATCTACCTATGTAGTTAGAATGTCAGCTAGCTGACATATGTGGGGATTAATCTTAATATTTTAGTCTTTTATTACTGTCCATCCAGGTTTATGATTAGTTTAAGTGGTGTGAAAAATGCGTCTGAGGTTGTGTTTACCTGTTCGTTTATCATATCACTGTCAAAAGTTGTTGTTTTATAGATTCCCATGTTTTCAAGATTTCTAGTCTATGCTAGAATGCAGTAAAATCATACACTCGTCTATTTCCCTTGGTAAGTGCCCGTATTTCTCAAGGTGTAATGCAAAGTTGGAGTCTACTCTTTTCCGTTAGTATGAGCGTATGTGTTCTGCAAATCTTGTTTTTAGTGTTCGTCCAGCTTGTCCTATATAAATATGTTTACAGGTACAAATATGTCTATACTCCGCTGGAATTAAATTTGTTAGTTGTTTCTGTCGATGTCTTGATATTGTGTCTCAGATTGTTGCTGAATTTTAGTGCCGTGACTAATATATATATATTTCTTGTCCTGTGTAGGTAAAAGTGTGCCGTCGTGTTGTATCGGTTGATTCTTTGCGCTCTTTGTGTAAATTATGTGGGGTTCATTGTTGTATTTATCCGGGGTAAATGGGATTATCTTTAGTCTGTCTATCATATGTGCAAATACTTCTAATTTATGTTGGGATATTCTTACAACATTTTTAAGCATTATATACAAAAGAGCCTTTAAGGAGACGGTGGAATAAAATTTTATTTTTTTTTCATTTTAACACAAATCCTTTAAACGGGGAAAAAATCTTTCAAAAAATTGTTTTATTTTATAAAAATTGTTACCCTGACTTTGTTTACTGCAGGACTGTCAAATCCTTTTTAGAGTATGTAGTCAAGAGGTGGAGCTTAAATAATCTGTTTAAAATTTTTCAATCGGTGCTTTGCACTTCGAGGAATTTTGGGGTAAATCATAAATTTTGTTTGTTTGAATAGGGCTGTAGGGTGAACCGTTATGATTTTCGATGCAATTTTCCTTTTATTCGCATTTGCTTTAGGTTGTCTTTAAAATTGTCTAAAAGAATTTACTAGTCCCAAAGTAAGTTTCAATTATATAAGCAAAAGAACCATACCTCATTTTTGGAAAAAATCGGCTGTTTTTACATTTTCCCAATTTAGAGCTTTTTTTTTAATGAAACCTGCTATCAAAACGAAACTTATTACTGTTTTATTATTAATTTTATCAAGAATGCAGCTAATATAATAATAATTCGAATATAAATACGTAAACCACATCAAAAATATTAAGTCAAGGTCGACTAAAAATTAAAAAAAAAAATTTTTCTAGCTCGATTTTTTCCCAAACTAAAAGAGATAACCTAGACATGTAAGCACAAGGTCTATTTAAGTTTAAAGACTCGTAACATATGAGTAATACATAATTAAACTTTTTATGACATTTACAAAAAATTGTATGTTCGAGGTACCCAACTTTGGGGGCAGGGTCTTTCGCCTGAAGGTTGACTCAGATATACCTCTGCTTAGCCTCTGTGAAATTTCATTAAGATGGCTTATGAGGTTCACAAGCTACCGAATTATTGAAAAAAAGTTTTCTTACCACTGTGTAACGTATTGTTACTGGTGAAGAAAAATTGATACATTAACCCTAAGCTTAAAAAGTCATATGTAAAGCCCGGTCAACCAGCTAAATCAACCCCAAAGCTGAATATCCATGACACCAAGGTAATGCTCTGTATTTGGTGGGATCAGAAGGCTGTTTTATTTAACGAGCTGTTGAAATCGAAAATTGTTTCGCTTGAAATGAACAATCAACGAACGAAAGGTCAATTACGTTAAAATCGGAGCAGTTCTTTTGACACGCAATCCTTATGCTACCAAAAAGATGGGAAGAAGTAGTCGTTAATGATTAATAGTAATTTGAACAATGTATCAACTCATTTTGTTATAAAAAATGACATTATTAACTTGTATACCTATTATATCCTCTCATTATACTAAAAGTACCTATTATCTTCTACGAATACGAAAAAGTAGGCATTTTTCTTTCTTTGTAAAATTTGTTTAAAACATTTCACTTTTCTTTGATTGTATTAATTGTCAGCTCAACAGGAATACTAGGAAATGAAGACACATATTAATTTTTCGTGATCTTGCACATAAAGATAGCATAGTCTATAAGATGCCGAATTAACAAAAGAACAAATTGGTATCAAAGGAAATTCCTTTTTGTTAATTATTGGCAACACTATTTTTTTAATTTTTTTTTTTTAAGAAAATATTTTTTAATTTGTTTTTCAAAAATTTTTCATTTATTGATTGACTTGAAAAAATTGTTTATATATTTTTCTTTTCCTAAAGATGGCACCAGATGACGTGGCGAAGTATTGAAAATAAAATTTATATAATTTTTATACAAAGATGTTTGTGCTTTCCTTTAGAAAGTGGCATCAATAGCGCCATTGTTTAAATTTTTCAATGCACTGCAAAGTAACTGCTTTGCCGTGATGCATTTACGAACAGAAGGTAGTAGTGCTTGAACTTTAAGAGAGACTTTCATTAATGGCCTTCCACAAAATGTTTTAAAAAACATATCCTTTGACATATGTGTTGTTTCTTTTTTTCAATTTAGATACCGCAAAGTAGCTTGGTAAAGCAAACTTGTGAACCTCTTTACGCTCAACGCCTACAAAGTTTGGAAGTTAGTGGCTATGATGGTGAAATATCAAAGCAACCTATACTTTTACGTAAACAAAACTCTTACGCTTCAGCAGACGATGAGTCGCCATCTTCTTTTGGGCTTAAAACACGACGCAAAGTTACTCTCGATAATCCAGCTATTTTGGAACAGCAATTGGAGGCATTGGAACATCATAAAAAACAATTGGAAAAACGTGGGAAACTAAATCAGAATTCAGCAAGCAACAGCAAATTAATTGCACTGCATTTAAATGCGCCAAAATTGTCTACAGCTTCGCTGCTATCAGACGTATCTATTCCTTCGCACAATTTTTTAGAAAATACAAACGCAGCCTATGCAAATACTGTTCACTCTCACACAAACACTCAAACTCCTCTAAATACTCTTAGTGCTAACGAAAAAGCAAATATTTACGGCAATATAATATCTACTCCAACAAATACTTTAAATAATATTTATTCAAATATCGCTTACGATAAAGATAATGGGGATCAAGCATTTGAGGGAGAACAAAATCTATCCGCATCTCAATTACTACATTCAAAGAAGAAACCTGCATTAGCTACAAATATAGAGCGCAGCGTGTACTTTAATCATAACGGCTCTATAATACCGGAGGATGAAATACCGCCGCCCCCAAGTCCTGTAAGCTCATCCTATAGTGAGTTACGACGAGCCACTGAAGTTTTTAAAACAAATAATTTACAACAGAAAGATCCTTTTATTGCTGCCAACGATCATATTAATATAACGAAACCTATTGTGGGTTATGAAATGCCTCATGATCATAAATTACCGGTAAGATCAAGTTATATAAAATTTGAGGTGAGGAAGTAAATTGGCTTAAAATATATATATATATACTGACAACTTTAGTTTTATTAATATCAATGTACAGTAGAAATTAAGGGAATTTATAATGGATTATGATGTCGGACAATTGTCTACCACTTCTAGCACGTCGACAGACGTCGTTACACATTTTGCAACAAAGATTCATTTATGTAGTAAATGCAGCGCCGAATGTCATCTTTCAGAGCGCCCTTTATTTGTGGTGTGTTCACGTGAACCTTGTGTCTTGCAAGTGGTCGCAGAGAAAATAATCCAGCGGCGTTAAATAATAAATCGAGAAATTATGAAATTTCTCGCTTTATTATTTAACAAGCTGTGCAGCTTGTGGAGTCCGTCTTACTGAAACCAATGTATAGAGAGAACAATGAAGATGGCAAATAGCCGAAACCGGTTTGTTCACAAACCATACGATTCCTTTCTTTGGATGGAATTGTTTTTTGAGGACCGTTTGCGAATTTTGCCACAATTTCGTTTGTTTACACAACCGCCTAATTCAAAATGAGCCTCATCGCTAAATATGATTTTGTTGTGTTGTTTTAGTTTCGTTTTTGGAACAGCCATTTCACAAACGCGCAACGCAGTCGATTAAAATTGTTGAACGAGTTAAACTTTATAAGCATGTTGCGCTAACTGCCTCTAGTGATGCCCAATTACTGCGAATGTCGACGAGTTGATTCTAAAACTGGTGCACAGCGGCTGTGTTTGCTACGGCCACTTTGAGCGTAGTGTTTTGGTCTATTGTCAGCAGCAGTACCGTAAGCCTCGAACTGATTTCAAGTAAAAGCTCGTAATTTTTCACAATTAAAATTCTTTGTTTAAGAATTTAATGTTTCATGCTTGAAATTTGCCAAGCTTTTACTAAATAAATGCCAGGATGACAGCTCAATTCTAGACGTTTAATCATTTTCCAGACAATTTATTTTCTAACCTCAAATTTGGCCACCCTTTATGAAATGTAATACTTCGATTATTTTGCGATACAGAGATATTTTTTTTTTTCTATGGGGTGTGAAATAAAATAATGGGAATTTAAAATTTGCTAGGTTATTATGCTTTAAATCGGTAAATCAATGTTGGTAAAACTTTTTTTGACGTGTTCAGAAACTGTGTTGCTATCACCCAAACCCTAGGTAGGCTTTTCCGTATGTCCTAAGAAGTTTCCTAAATTAAAAAAGCTGAAGCTTGTTCAAATGAAACGTGAAGTCTTAAAGAGTTTTCTAGTTACTAGTCCTTATGCTACGACTGAAATTTATACAAATTGCATTTGACTTAAAATTGCACAAATATGCTAATAACGCTAACATTATCACAATATCCATAATATTTTTAAAAAAAAGCTAGTGTCTTAATAAATTAAAAATTTCGTTTTGTTCATGAACTACACTCCCTCCATTGTAAATATTATTTTGGACTAAATAAAAAAAATCCCATTATTTTTGGATCACACCTTGTATAAATTATGTATTTGAAACATTTATTTTGGATTTTTTTTTATTCAAATTTACTAGGCCAAGACTAATCCAACTTTGTCCGATTACTATGGATATGGCGGATTTTCCCAGGTATGTATATTAAGCAAGTTTTTGTCGCTATTATGCGACATATCAATCGAAGTTTTTAACAATTATTATTATGTATTTTTTTATGTTGAGCTCAATTCGTTGCGTATTACTTATCTAACGGGTGGCCGAATTTGAGGTTAGAAAGTAAATCGGCTTAAAACATACCTTTTCAATAATTTAATTTCATTGATACCAATATAAAGTAGAAACATAGAAAGTAATAATGAAATATAATGTAGGGAATATGTCCAACTCTAGTATGTCGACAGACGTTCGCTCTTTCCAGAAAATTTTTAAGCAAACCTTCACTTATCTCGCGAATCCACCTCCGAATTTCATCTTTCAGAGCGTCAGTTGTTTGTGGGTTGTTCACGCTTTACGAAGGTGATACTTTGAATTTTTCATCTTTTTTATAATAAATTTTCATTATTTAAATTCTTTGCTCAAGAGTGCAATGTTCCGAGATTAAAATTTCTCAACTTTTTTCTAAATAAATTTTAAAGGATGACAGTTTTTTCCTTTTGATATCATTTGTCAGGCAATTTACTTCCTAACCTCAAATTTGCCCATAGATTATCAAAAAAACAAATTTTTGCAATTAAACTGAAGAATTCATTTAGTTTTTTTTATTTATTTACATCTACTTTCTAAACATGTAAAAATTGACAATAACAAAAATGTCTGCAACAATAAATTCATGAGACAAAAACTAAAATCAAACTAATAGTCGGACACTTTCGATTGTGGGCATTTCTTTGTTTTTACGAATAGCATCTTGCTCCTAAACTTCTTCCTTAAAAACAGTTCTTAATTCAGCGTTACTTAACGCTTTAATTGAAGTATAAAAGGTTTTGGACCGAAGTAACTTTTAACTCCTATCGTGGCACTTTGATTCGTTGCCTGTCTTAACAAAGCCCTCTCCATAATCTCACGTGTTGAAAATTTGCGCCAATAACCTTTGGCTAGCACCCCTAATATAATAAATTTTAGGAAAGAACTTTCTAAATCTGCAAAAATGTTACAACAGCAAAATTGTCTTTATAATGGAAAAATTAAATTTAAAAAAAATTCACTTTTATGCATAAAACATTTTTGGAACCACAGGCTACCGACTACAATCTGTCACAATAAAAATACACGAAAAGAACACTGAAGATGGCAAACAGCCGAAACCGGTTTGTTCACAAACCAAATTTGACGAGGGTCGACGGAAAACCGTACCCAAATAAAATAAAAATACACACGTTCTTATGGAAACAATTATTTTGGGAACATCCCATTTGTAGTGTAGGAATCAAAGTTTGAAGAGACACATGATACAAAATATCTTCAGACATGTTATAACTATACTTAACCCACAAGTCTTTTGGTTCCAAGAGGAAACATGACGTACGTTGATAGTACTGCATTTATAAATGGATGAAATTTAAGGGTAAAAAATAATTGACATTGAAGCACAGCACCATCGCCCAGCTCGTTTCACGTCGAAACACATATAAATATTTGAAATGAAATTGTCTTTTTTGGTAGTTTCCATTACTTACTTTTCATGGATAATTTTACATTCTTTAAAAGTTAATGATTTGCAATTGTTTTATATGGACATTTTTTTTCGTTTTCTCCATTAGACATCATCCAACTATGAATCTATTTATGAGCCAATTAATCCAAGACCACCTAGCCAGATGTCAACACGTTCCCTTAACCTTATGTACCCTTCGTGTATTAAAAATTCAAATACTTCATCCTTGCCTGAGTGTAATGATATATTGGTTAAAAGTAACAGCAGCAATTTATCAACTTTAAGCGGTCTAAGTGGTGATAGTAGCGTGGACTCAAATTCACCAGTCTATCCTAACAGCAGTAGAGGAAGTGATGGTGGTGGTGGTGGAACCCTAAACAGATATCCACCACAAAATCCTAAAGAAATGGAAGTTGAAACTTTAACAGATTTCCTGGTCAAATCAATGGATCCCCAACAGGATCTGGAAAATTATGGCATCTGCTCCAAATGTAATGAGATTGTAGTTGGAGAAAATTCGGGTTGCACAGCAATGGATCAAATCTATCATATTGCATGTTTTACCTGTTCTCAGTGTCAAATTAATTTGCAAGGCAAACCATTTTATGCTCTGGATTGTAAACCGTTTTGCGAGTTTGATTACTTGCAGACATTAGAAAAATGTTCTGTTTGCATGAAACCAATTTTGGAACGTATTTTACGCGCCACTGGCAAGCCGTATCATCCACAATGTTTTACTTGTGTTGTTTGCAAGAAAAGCTTAGATGGCATACCCTTTACAGTAGACGCCACAAATCAAAACTATTGCATTGAAGATTTTCACAAGTAAGTATACGAAATAATTAATACAAAAAATTAATTAATTACTTAACTAATTAATCTTGTGATTAATTTTCTGAATTTAATCTGAATTGGCTTTTTCACCCACTCCAATAACAAAACAAAAGTTTAATTTCTAAAAATATATGGAAACGGCAATTCTGAAGTAAATTGTCTGTCAAACGATTAAATATCAAGAATTGAGCTATCATCCCTTTGACATTTATTTAGTAAAAACGGGAAATTTTAAGCATGGAATTTACTATCAAAATGGTGAAAATTTCACTATATCACGTCGTAAATTTGGAGCAGCTGCTCCTCGTAATCAAGTTCTTTTTGGAATCGCTTTGCGTAATTTTATCTAACACGGTATTGTTTCTGACAACCAATGCAATACACTAATTTTCACCTAGTGAAAACAGAGCCGTAGTGAGTATAAGCCTGGAACATCAACTCGGCTGCGTTCGCAATTCGCAACAATGTAATTTTACGCTTAAGAAGTTCAACTCTTTTAAGAAAATTTCTTTAAAAAAGTTTATCAAAAACAGAAATTTCTTGAAAAAAATGTATCGATAACAGAAAGTTCTTGAAGAAAATTTATCGATAATAGAAATTTTTTGTAGAAAATTTATCGATAACATCAATTTTTTAGCAGAAAATTTATCGATAACATAAATTTTTTGTAGAAAATTTACCGAAAACATTTTTTTTAGGAAATTTACGAGAATAGCAATTTCTAGTAAAAAATTTATTGATATTAAAAATTTTTTGTGAAAAATTTATCGATATCAAAAATTTTTCGTAGAAAATTTATCGATAACAGAAATTTTTTGTAGAAAATTGATTGCTATTAAACATTTTTTGTGGAAAATTTATCGATATCAAAAATTTTTTGTAGAAAATTTATCGATATCAAAAATTTTTTGTACAAAATTTATCGATATCAAAAATTTTTTGTAGAAAATTTATCGATATAGGATTTTTTTTCCGAAAAGTAATCAACATCAAATTTTTTTTTAGAAAATTTGTCGATAGCAAATATTTTTGCAGAAAAATTAATCGATATTCGAATTTTTTTTAGAAAATTTATCGATATTCAAAATTTTTTTAGAAAGTTTTTCGATATTAGAAATTTTTTTAGAAAATTTAGCGGTATTAGAAATTTTTTTAGAAAATTTAGCGATATTAGAAATTTTTTTTGAAAATTTTTCGATATTAGAAATTTTTTTTAGAAAATTTAGCGATATTAGAAATTTTTTTAGAAAATTTAGCGATATTAGAATTTTTTTTAGAAAAGTTACAGATATTAGAATTCTTTTTTTCAGAAAATTTATGGATAACAAATTTTTTTTAGAAAATTTATGAATAACAGAAATATTTTAGAAATGTTATCGATATCAGAGGTTTTAAGAAAATTTGTCGATAACAGTAACATTATCCGAGAAAATTTATCGATAACATAAAAATTAACTAAGACAATTTATCAGAAAATTTATGATAACACAAATACCTGAGAAAATTTATCAATAATGGAAATTTAGAGAGTCGGGTGCAATTCAAGTTCCTTGATGAAGCATTAGACCCATCAGAAAAATATTTAACACATTTTTGTTTGGTGTATATTTCGAATGAATAAAAATTTACAAAAATTGTTTAAAACAAAAAAAGTTGTTTAAAACAAGCAAAATTGTTTAAAATAAGTAAAAAATAGTGAGATAAGGAACAGCAAAAACAAATTGTAGTAAATTTCATACAAAAATGTTAAAATTTATACTTCTTATTTTTAAATAATTAAAATATTTACGAAATAATTGCAATTGTTTTGTTGAAACTTTTATTAGAAAATTTGCACCACGATGCTGCGTATGCAAAGAACCAATTATGCCCGAGCCTGGTGAAGAAGAAACGGTAAGAGTCGTAGCATTAGACAGGAGTTTTCATTTTGAGTGTTACAAGTGTGAGGTATTTAAGAGCAACTTAAAATTTTTGCAATTTTTCATCAATCTTTTTTTGTTTTTAAAGGATTGTGGTTTATTGCTCTCATCTGAGGCTGAAGGTCGTGGCTGTTATCCCCTAGATGATCATGTCTTGTGCAAAAGTTGTAATGCGAAACGTGTGCAAATGCTAACAAATCGCATGACAACTACAGAGCTTTAAGAGCCGTAGATTAAATGACGTTGTTTGAAATTTAATACATTCCAAAAATTTATACGTACGTAATTCAGAAAATACAATTTTTAGTAAATTTTTAAAAATTTTCCAATTTTACATTTAAGAACGAATAATGAGGTAAGTAAAATCAAATGTTTTATTCGATTGGAGCATTACTTAAGAAACTAGAGCCAAGCTAAATTTTGGTGCTTTTCTCCATTACAGGCTTATTTAAGAATTTAGAAGCAATTAAAGATTTTTCAAATAACGCAACCAAACTTTGGTGGAGTTGCCAAAATTAAATTACGGATGGCAACTTTTTAAAGACCGTTACTTGCGGGTTCCTGTGTAAAAGTTTAAAAGAAAAAGGAAGGGAATTTAAAAGGTAACATTTTAATTTTGTCGTGTTTGCAGGCTGTATGAATGGTTAAAATTTTCACTAAGTCCCAATTTACATTGGACGATTTTTGTCAATGCAGTTCTTAGTTTGTTGTTGTAAATAATGTGCGTAAAGAGAATAGTGGAAGAGTGTTCCTCTCTTCCAAAATTGCAGCGACAAAAATCGTCCAATGTAAATTGGGACTAAGCAACAATTTAAAATATTTACAAAGCTAATCCAAATTAGCTTGTGCGTTGCAAGTTTTTTGGTGAAAAAAAGCCAAAGGGTTTTGTAAATAATTTTGACCCACCAACACGTACTTCGAATGAATGGCAGAGTGTTGATCCACTTTAAAGCCAAATTAAAATATAAGAAGCCCTAACTTCATAGCTGTTAGCTGGAGCAAGCGGCAGTAGACTTATTCCCCTCTAACATGAATGTTTTTCCAAAAAAACAACCTGTTCCCTTGTGAAAAAACGTGCTGCATGTTGGAAAAAAATATAGCATCGCCGATTTTTATTTCCGTGGGTTTTTCCCCAAAAATTAGTGACTTTTCCCACAAACATTTTAATTGGGAATAAAAAATATTTTAGAAAAAAAATCGGGTCCCAAGTTTTTATTCCACAAATATTAAAAATTCAAATTTTTTGCTTCAAATAAGCCGCGAGCATATAGCAAAATAATAGATACGTCTAGTTTCGATTATACTCTGATCAATGATAATAAATGCCGTCTGCATTTGTCGTTTCATTATATGTCGTTTAGCGCGTCCTATTAACCCTAACAATATTCTGTACTGATAATCTGCCAGGTTTGGGACTATCGTTTATTTCTTACCAGAATGTTCCATCAGCAGCAGTAGCGATGCGTTGAACCTTCAAATCTCTTTCACTTTCAAATGTCAATAAAACTCTCTTTTTCTGCTCTGGACACAAATAATGCAAACGCTTTAGAAGTGCAGTAATGTAATCAATACTAATATTGTCTACCCTATTAACTGACAGCAACTCTGATATAACTGTAAAAAAATTGTACTCTAAGACAATAGTATAATAATGTACACACATCAACATTTAACGGTCAATTGACCGGTAGTGGTAAGTTTAGTGTTAAAATAAAATCTCTGCCTGTTAAAAATCTAGGAATGATAATTTTCTTTCATTATAATTTTTGTTTAGTAATTTGTATTTGTAAAGTGTGTATATTTGTGCATACATTTATGGATATGTATATACTTTTGAAAAATAACTTTACGTACGTAATATAAGTTTAGTAAATTTGTAAAAATAAAGTGTATATAAAATATAAATGTGATATATTGACCTTAAAACTACATTTAGTGAAAATTAAAAAAAAAAAAAAGAAAACGAATTACAGTGGTTCAATTCAATAAACGGACAGTAAGTTTTTAATAGTTCACCGCTTTATAATGTACAAACTACTTTGTAGTTAAATACCAAAAATGGTTGTTTCTTTTTTTATAATTTATACAGCATTATCCACTTTTAACGGCAAAATTATGTGTACAAGAAAATATGTAAGCATAAATTTCAAGTCAGACAATATAAAAAAGTCAAACACTAAACAGGTTTCTAAAGAGATACTTCACTTTATCCGATCTTCGTACTATTTACACCATCTATATCCAAAGATGGAATACAACTCTCATGTATGGGCCGGCGCCAAAAAGTCTATTTTGGAGTTGCTCAATCGCGTACAGAAGAGGGCCAGGAGGATCATTGGCGACCGTAAGTATCCAACTCTATTGATTCCCTAGATCATCGACGCAATGTTGTATTTTACTGTTTTATCGTTACACAATGGTACGTACTCTAACGAAATCAGGGAACTTCTTTCCGAAACTTGTACGCTTTTGCGTTTGACTCGATTTTCGTTGAGAGCCCATCCATTTGTGGTCGATTGGCCAGTAAATCGCACTACGCATTACAGGGAAGATACGTTTTTTAGCAAAACAGTTCGAATGTGGAATAAGCTCCCTCCAACGTCAAACTAATAAACGGACTTGTGGCAGCTGTTATTTAAAATAAAGAATTCCCGTTTTTTGTGAAATTGATGTTGATTATTTCTTAAGTTCGTTAAAATTAAAAGAATTAAAAAAACACTTATTTTTGAAATATATTCGTTCAAAAATGGTAAGATGAGAACCAAACGTACGTGGATTAATGCTGCCGACATTATTAAACTCTATAAAATTAACAAATCTGTAGAAAATAAGACCCAAGCCAGCGCACCTATGTTCTTCATCCGATGAACAGTAAGTCAAATTAAAAACAAATCCGAAGTGCTGTAAAATTAACTTAACTTGTGTCCGAAAGTTTGCAAATTAACCTTGAAACAGCCCGGAATGTGCTGCGCAGAAACAAGTTCCATGAAAGAGTTGCACACTAAAGATCATCTGTGTGTTATATAAGCAGTTTGTTAACAAATATAAAAACCAGGACTTTTTGTACTGGAGAACTGTTTAATTCACAGCAGGCATATGTTTGGAGGAAGCAAAACTGTGGCAACTTCGTCCTACAATGAAACACAGTGTTGTACATCCAGTATCGCCAGCCAGGATCCAGGTCAGCTTGTTTTCATCGACGGAATAATGGATATGTATTAGTATATATCAATACCTAAAGAAAATTTAGCTCTAATTCCTTGAAAAAAATGGAATTTCCGAAAATTGTGTACACAAGACAATTACCCAAAAAGCATAAAGCGAATAACGAAAGAATGGTTTTTACTGTCCACATAAGATTTAAATGCCACATCAGTCTCCTGATATTTATGTTATAAATAATCTATGTACGTATCTGCAAAAGAGATTAAAATCTCGAGTTGAGAACCGCGCTTAAGGAAGAATTAATTGGAAAAAATTGTTCCTGTGTATTTCGAAATATTGGTCGAATCGGTTCCAAAGAGGCTAAATGACATTTGTAAAAGCAAAGGACTGCCAATAAAGTTCAAACGGTTAAAAAAAAGTAGGAGACGGCATGAACTTTTTTGAAGTATCCGATTATTAATTTGATTGTGGACATTTTTGTTGTTGTTATTTCCAACGTTTTTAGAAAATGAATTTTAATGAAAAACTAAATGAAGTTTTTAAATTAATGCAAATTAATACAGAAAAACTGTATGACACATGGTTGTCCAATTGTTAAATTGAGCCACTGTATTTAAGTTAATTTTGTAATTAACTGGACGGAATGTTTATGAAAAACTTAATATTAATTAAATATTGTCTCATAAGAGAAGGCACTTAATATATGTATATATATCTATCAATTATGTTTTAAATAGAAAGAGAACAAAACGTTGTACATATTCAATATCAAGCATAGCTGATTTCATGATCGTAAGCACGCTCACGATACTCGTCATTGTCAGGCAAAGCATGATGCCGTAGACCACAGAGCCGTGATCCAAAGCGCAACATTATTATAATAACACCCACAATGAAAAGTGCTAAAGCAGCTACGGCCGGATAAAGAATTATAAATGCCATTTTTGTTTTTGTAGAAAGAATGTGTTTTTCGTTTTTTTTTTTTTTATATATCGCTTTCTCGTTTTGTATGCAATTCAACGTACTCTTCTCGTTGTCTTTGATGATGCAAACCTTTGCCTTCGGGACGTGGAGGTCTTTGTTGATGTTGAGGATATATTGGCACGTCTTCTAATTGAGCTTCAATGTCGTCACTAAAAATTCTTGTAGCGGGCTGTAAAATAAACTATATTTAGTATTGGTTTTTATTAAAATTTGTTTAGTTCGTGAAGTAATAAACTATCATTATTAACAGCAACAACAACAATAGCTTTAAGGAGTAATAAATTTTCTAATATCCTGAGGACTGTGTGATTTATGTTATTTACTTTTAGAAAGCCAATAAACATAAGAGGACAGATACACCAGTTATAACTTTCCTTAGAAAAATTTCATCATGAAATTTTCTATACAAAAATTTCATAAAATTTTGCATTTTTTTTTCGAAATTCGTAGTTAGAATTAGACTAGTTGCTCAAGTTCTAACAAAATAAAACAAATACATACATACCTGTAGATTTTGAAAATATTTAGGGTCTTTAAGCTCAGTTAAATCTAACGGTGGTTGATTATGAGGTGTAGCTGACCAAATTGACACTAACCAGCGGTTGCCTGTATGTCTATCCTGCCAGTACTGACGATGCTTTGAACAGCAACCAAAGATTATATTTAAAATGATTATGGAACCAAGAATAACGGTACAAATAGCGATTGTCACATAAAATGGTGAAAAATTCCCATATATATGACCGGTAAAAAATGGATTCTTTGTATAAGCTGTACGTTCGTCGAGAGTTGACATAGTCTAAGAGCGGACGATTAAATGATTTTTTGTTTTTTTCTTTTTTAATTAAGCCAGGCTTATAAATAAATAACCGCTTTAAATAACACAAAATGTTTTCAGAATGTTAAGAAAAGAACAGAAACTAGACAGTAGAGTACTTGTGAGTGTACAATACACCATAACTCGCATAAGTATTAATAAAATATCCCAAAATTATGGCAGTTTTCCCAGAATTGTATATGTATGTTCTAAAATGAAGCCAATAAAAAAAAGTTTAATTAATTTGATGTCTTATAATTAACTGTTTCTAATAAACACCAAGACACTCCCTAATTTTTAAGCCCGACTTTAAAAGGGTGTGGCTTTGCATCCTATTAGACTTACTTTTAGATAAAGCGCCAAAGACATTTAACGAAATACCTATGTACATTTCCTATTGTCAATATAATATGCTTCTTTTAGTTTCGGCGATTATTTCTAGTAATTAAATTAAAACATTTATGTTTACACGTTTATTTTCTTTTTGAATTTTTTTTTTATTGGAAGTACCCACTACAACAAATTATATTCAACTTAATCAGAGAAATAAATGTACTTAAGTAGTCAGATATTCATATTGTTTATTTTTTAAATACTCAATACTTATTGCTAACATAGTTGTATACGTTGAGGAAATTGAAACACATTTGAGCCAGCAACAACAAATCTCTCCAGTTTCATTTGTCGCCGTGTAGCCAGCTACTTATGATGGCTGCAGCATCATAAACATTTGATTTTTTCCTTCTGTTTATTATAAACATTACAAAATCCGTTAAATTAAATACTTACAAAGCACAATAAAGCAAATCAGTAAATGAAAACTTAAAAAATTATGTCTTTTGTCCTTCAGTGGTGACACTTTTAAAAATTTTCCACCATTTTTTTAAATAACTGGTTTATGAAGAGTTAGACCCCTTTCAGACAGGCAAATTTTACTTTGCAAAGTTTTGATTTTATGTGAGAGCGAGGGAGAAAGCATGATTGAGAGTACAGACTTTGATATACTCGCAAAGTTGCTTTGTTTTTCTTTCGTCGCTTATACACAGTTGTACTTATACACAGATTACATTACAGATTACATTGACTAAAACAAAATTTGTAAAAGAAAACTTTTTGTGTTTGAACACCAAAGAAAGTTTAAAAGAAAATTAAAAAAACTTTGTCAAAGTAAAATTTGCCTGTCTGAAAGCGGTCTTAGCAAAAAACAAAATTTACAAAAAAAAAACTATTTGAAGGGTAAAAAAATTTTCTAAATGATCAGGCAACTTTGTCTGTCCGAAAAGCAATTTTTTAAGTAGTTCTATAATTTATAAAAAAACGAAGGGAAGTTACTTTTTGCACGAAATATTTATATTAAAAAAATGAAACTTGCTTTTAAATATTTTTTACAGAACAACTAGTACTTTTTATAAACTAATACAAGCACAAAATTTTTTACTTAAGCATAGGTCTCTAAGTTTCCTTGAAGCATATTACGTTTCTAAACAAATCTATACAATTATTGTTACGCCTAGATATGAATTCAAAACCTGAAATCTCAAATTCCGTAAGCGCTGTGTACAGGACTTATACACGGAAAATTTGTTTTGCGTATTTAATTTATTTCAGAATAAAAATTAAATTTAATAGTTATATTAAAACAAAGAAACACAAGTGTAAAAGGTTCATTTAAGACAAAAACTTTCTACTTGTTGTTTTAACAAAAACAAAATGGTTAATAATTATAAGTTATATAATTAATTTTTCAAATACATAAACTTTATTAAAAATTTGTGATTTTTTCTTTCTTTTCAAAGCATTTCTTTATTTGACAGTCCTTGGTGTATTGACATCACTAACTTATTTTTTGTAGAAATAAACAGAGTTCGGTCTCAAAAACAATTTTTCATAAGAAACTGAATATTTTAATTTTGACGGATTGTAGTCGGTAGCATTAATTCTATATAGGAGCGTTTGAAGTGAGATAAATTAAAGCCAGACTAAGAAATAATTTCTGAAGTAAGTGCAAACAAATTTTCAATGTTTCTTGTTGATAACGAATTTCAGAGCAACAATAAAAAGTTATTGTATTATTTTAAAATAATTTGCTGGACGAACGACATTACCTAGTAAAATAGATATGTTTGCTGAAAACTTAAAAAGCACTAACAGCTGTAAATCAAAATAGTGGAGAGAAAATTGCTGGCTCAGAGAATCGATACTTTTGATGAAACTGTTAGTAATGATATTAATTCGAAGTGAATGACGTCTCGGTGCATTATAAAATAAAGTTCGGGGGTTTTCTAGCTTTGCGTTTTTCCACGGATGTCATGTACATAATTAACTAAGAATCGTTCGTGGCAGCAGTTAACCATAGTTTTTATACTTTGTCAATATGAGCGAGGCGGGACAGCAACAATCCGGTGATGTCATTGAAAATGAGTCTAGGCCCAGGAAGACAATAAGAGAAGCACAGCAAGAGTTGGCGCATAATTGCGGCTTTGGAAATGATATTATATGGGATATGTAAGTTGTTTTATATTATTATGCTTTAGATATCGAATCAACATTTATTCAACTTAGCTTAAGTGGATAGAAGTTAGTTTAGCGAACTTGCTTAACAAAATGAATACCATCTAGGAAGCAATTGAAAAAAGGTAAAAGTAATTAACAAAAAATATGGCTCTATGAGTGATCAAGAAGATAAAAATAAAGAATTATGTCAACAAAGTATTATATTCAGATGCATTGAAATGTATTACAGTGATGCCAGATATAAATAAACAAAACCCGCTAATTATTAAACCTGAGGAAAAGCAAAATATTTTTGAAACTAAAGCAGATGTAAATAAAAGCATTAACCCCACCTAATTAACACATTCGGCCGCACTTTAATTTAGCTGGTGGCTGCCAGCGACGCAATTAATTTTTTCATATAAAAACGAAGTGCTTGAATTCCCTCTTTTTTATAATGAATAATTTTTTAAGCTGTGTCGAACAAATGACGGATATTCCTACTATGACGGGAGTTGCCGAATTTTATATTTAAGCCCTATATAGCAACTCTAACTCCATACAAAGTGAAATAAACTTTGGAAAATTTGATCTGAACATTAGCGGGAATTTCCGTCATTAGTTTATTTAAGATACGTGAAT
This sequence comes from Trichopoda pennipes, assembly GCA_030448955.1. Lineage (NCBI taxonomy): Eukaryota > Metazoa > Arthropoda > Insecta > Diptera > Tachinidae > Trichopoda > Trichopoda pennipes. The sequence goes on along the minus strand of JASKUP010000021.1, from coordinate 2,761,593 downwards.
TCCCGCAATTCAGCCGAATGTGTTAAAAAACCGATGATGTGAAATAGATCAATAGATCCAGAGTCAAAGTAACGAATAAAGAGAGAATATTAAGAAGCAATTCAGAATAACATGGGTGGTACATATGAAATAAAAATAATAAATCAAACAGAAATGAAAATAATGGGCATCTCATTTAAATGATCAAAAAGCGAAATATTGAAAGGTAAAAAAAAATTAAATGATGTACTCAGTAATAGTAATCTGGAAGTAATAAACTTATTCGAATATAAAAGGAATGGACATACAATATACAATGCGAAACTTAAAATTGACTATGCATCGTATGTAAAGGTAATGATAATAACAAAAATGGAAGAAATTCAGAGTTTTCGAAGTGCAATGCTTCAAGTGTAGCGGATATATTCGTAGGACTGCAGAATGTAAAAATCAAGAGGTAGGTATGCTGTGCTCTACGCACAGATCAAACGAATGCAATAAGGAAGTGAATATTAAGTGCATTAACTGTATAAATATGAACAAAAAGCTTAACCTTGATTTAAATAAGGAGCCTGTTCCGACAAGAAGGGAATGTCAGGTATTGCAGAATAAACTGAATGGCAAAAAGAGAACAATTAGTTTAATAGAACAACAATGAAATCAAATAAGGGGGCATATACACTAACATATAGGGCATTTTAAATAACTACAATCAAGTAGAAATTATTTGTGAAACGGAAGAGCCTGATTTTTTATATATTCGAAAACTCAATCAGGGACATACGGGGAAGAAGTGCAATTAAAAGGATATAATCAATATTCAACAGTGTCGAATTCAACAAGAACAGGTAGAATTATAATCTAAATGGCATGTGAAATGAATTGCTGAAAAAAATATAGCGTGGAAATGTTTAATATCAGCTTATGAGGGAAAAAATAAAAATAATAAAGTTCTAGTAACTGCTGTGTATAGATTATCGAGCAGTGCTGAATCGCAATATAAACAACACCGTATATCTATTTGATGAAAATTAAGAAAACGCAGTAAAAAAGTTAACAATAAAAAAAAATAATTAAAGGCAATAATAACAATTTATGCTTTAAACATGAAATAAGGCAGCTAAAGAGTCAAAACATTACACATTACAATATAGCCAAAATTGAAAATTCTGAAGAATCGTTGACTAGTTATAAGATTTAAAATGTAAAGAAGGAATATGTCAGTAAAAAAATAAATAATACCAAGGATCAGAAAGCAATGTGGAGGGATATAAAAATCAATATTCTAAAGAAAACCTAAAATGTGTAATATTTAACCAAATAGAATATAAAGAAAACTTTAAAATAGCCAATCAATTTAGTAATTATTTTGTCGATAGTATTATATCTATAAGGGAAACGATTAATTAAAATATTTAATTAAAATATTTATAAAAACCTAAAGAACAAAGTTGTAATATAATTAGAAGAACTTTACTAAATATAATTAATGAATGGCTAAGCGCAGGAATATTACCTGATGAGTTATGATAACTCATAGAAAACTCGCAAAAACAAGAAAATGTGAGGAGTTTCAGCCTATTAACACTTTAAAGACATGCGAAAAGATACTAAAAAAAGTTGCAAAGGAACAACTCGAAGAATATTTGGAAACAAATAAATTATTGACACATTGTCAATCTGGTCGAATGTGTTTAATATATGCGGCATCCTATTTTATCTATTCGTATATTTTCGCAAGGAGTCATTTTGTTTAATATTAGTTATTTAACTGATTGAGGAGTCTTCTATCCTAGGGACAATATTGTTTTTGTTGCATATAAATGATATAGAAAATAATTGATAGGTTGTTTGTGACTTAAATTTTTGCTAATATATATTAGTTATTTTATCAGATGAACCATAATTTAATTATTTTGTAGGACGGATTGTCAACTTTGTGTTATCAGGTATTATTAGTAAAATGTCTCAGTGTAATTTTTCCATTAACCTCTCTAAGGCCAATGCGATTTTTAAATTACTTATGTAGTAGTTCCTTACCAATGATTTCTATTTTAATTTATTATCGATTAAAAGTTCTAAAATAATTTTGAGACGATTTTGTATTCTTTTTGGCACATGTCTTACTTCTGTCGAATATTATATCATCTATCATCTATTGTTTATTAAATGGAGGTTCTTACGTCTAGTGTCTTATGTTGTAGACTGTTTTGGGATGGTTAAAAGGGCAAATTTAACAATTTCAGTTTTATTTATACTAATGTAAAGTAAAAATATGGTAATTTACTTCCCAATTTTCCCCACCAATTATTCTATTTAAATGATTTTCGTACACCTAATATAAAAGTATAAAATAGTGATAGTGATGACTTTTGTGTAGACAGAAATGGTTAAAAAATTTAAAAATTTGTCATATACTTAACTTAGTTGTATAAATGTAAAAATTTTCAGTTGATAACTAACAACCTTGTGTATAGAATGTATATTTGATCAGAATGTATATTTTATTTTGATTGTAAATTAAATTAATTACAAATACCAAAATATTTCGATTTTAGATTAAATGCAAACGATGGCGAGATTATGAAGGGAAAAATTAAACAACTTATACCCGATCAAATAAGGGGACAGAAAGAAATACAAAATTTAAGAGAATGTATTTTTGAAAACGTCTGGAACCAAAGTAAGTACATATTAATTTAATAATAAATCGATCGATTTAGAATTTGTTTAAATTTCTTGTGTTTTCATAAAGTTTTGTTTATGATCGGCCAGTGTTTTGAATTTATTAAAAATTTATGACAGTGACTATTTTCAAATTGATTGATTCTTATCCCAAATAATGAATAATTCGTTATGTGGTTTGGCTGGGCTTAAAAAAATAAAAATACTGTCCTTGACAGTTTATTGTCAGTGCGAATGCAATTTAACCTTCAAGTCAGTGTCGGAATCATTAGAATGCATGGCGTCATAACATTTTCAGCTCTGCACTTTCCTTTAAAAATTGTTACGGTGATGTTCACGAGTTTTTTTACGATTAGTCAGCTGGGTGCCATTGCAAAGATGTGATTGGTTTGATATATGACATTATGATACGACTTTTAGTTAGAAATTGTATCTTGGCAATCCGGGTAATCCCAGCGAGTTAAAAACTCCGTTGCATTAAAATCGGGGTTGTCATGAACGAGCCTTAACATTCAATTGGCGGTCTTGTGAAAGAAGCTCTTGTGTCAACAGAATCTTATATGGAAACAAATGCAAATCCTTGAGCGAAATTGTGGCCAAAGTTGTTCTTTGAAGATAAAGCTCCTGAGCACCGGCGTCGAATTGAGGTTGATGGATTGTGTTGAACACTTTATTGAGCAGCAGTAATTTTTACAGCCAAGCAGTACTTTGTGGTCCATGCTTAAGCCTATAACCTACAGACTTCCTTTTTTCGAAATCATTCACTACACGATAAATAGTGCGTTTTGTCGGCACGTTTTTTCACCGAAATATTTCACGTAACTTTCTGATCGTCATTAATGATTAACGATTAAAACTTCACTACTGCCAAATATGAACTGCCAAGACTAATGTTTACCAAAATGCTGGGAAAACAAAGTAGTATACCTTCTTGGCGGACACTCGGTATTATTGAGTTAAACAATTTTCTATATCGTGTATCAATTCAAATTTTGATGGTTTGTACATGAAAAGGTAAATTCAAATGACCAATAGAGTGAGCAAAATTCCATTAATTTTTGAAGGGATTAGATATATTAATACCCTAAAATCGAATGTGAAAAATATAATTTTGAATAAACACAAAATTCTTGCACAAGTGCGATATCCGTTTTTTGTTTTGTATTAAACGAATAAATCATTTTTTTGTTTTAGGAAAATACACAAACGGAACATCAGTTTCTTATATATTTTATGTGATGGTAACAGAAGACCAAGATTTTAATACAGCCCCAGAATCTACAGAATTTTCCTGTCATCCAGTGTTTCGCTGCAAAAAATGTGAAAGTAAGTTACAATTTTGTTGATTATTTTATTCGAACTTTTCAGTATATAAAAAGTATTCGGGTCCGACGTCAATTTTTTCTATTCAAATAAAATTATTACATTTTTATTTAATATTTTTATTCGGCTTTTTTTTTTAATTTAATTAAATATGAACTAATCCACAGGAAAGCGAAATATCGAGAAAAATAAAAACGTTAAATGATTTAAAAGACCGTTAAAATATTAGTTCATATTTAATTAAATTTTTATTTAATATTATTTTTTTAATCTTCCTTTTTATATCTTAAATAAATATGTGTTATTCTTTTTAACGGCCTTTTTTTATTAATTTAACAATATATATTTTTTCAATATTTCGCTTTCCTATGGAAAGCTTCTTCAGGAAAAATAATTTTAGGAAAGCGAAATATTGAAAAAATATATATTGTTAAATTAATTAAAAAAGACCGAAGTTATTTTGATTCTTGATTCTTTAAATATAAATATTTTGTGATATTCTCATAAAATATTTATAATTAAAAAAACTTTGTTTTTCAATTGTGGCAACAGCAACAACATGATAGTTTTGACATTTGTTTTTTTGACGTATTAGTAGTTTTTTTTTTTTTTTTTTTTTTTTTGGGGGAGAAAGGAGGTAAAAATGCATCTATGCATTCACAGAAGGTCGTCACCAGCTGTGATATGTCGGGCTCCCACAGTTGGAATACCGACTAAAAAACCCCCTTACTTTTTCGGGATATGTCGTCCACCTCGGCACCGCCTTCGCATTACTTCGAGGTGAATCCCGTTCACAGTGCCTTAGTGCACCAGCATCCAGATGCCTGCGTCCAGGCCCCCCTTCATCCTGCTTTCTGCAGCTTTCGTCCTTCCGTTGTCCCGGCTATCTGCCCAGGACTTGGTCATCCGTGCTGCGCGTCGTATCTCTACGATGTTATTCCGCTGTGGCGGCTGGTCCACGCTCCATCTGCTCAGAGCCTTGGGCCTCATCCAAGTCTACCTTTTTTGTTCGGAGCACGCTCTCGCAAAATCTTGCCACAGTGTTCCAGGTTTCCGCGCTACTAATCATCTTGTCCACTATGGTATCAGCCGTTACTGCACCCATTTGCATTGTCAACTGGTCGCGGCTGTCTGACCATCGTTGGCACGTAAAAAACGTGTGCTCCGCGTCATCCACTGTTTCCATCTCCTCATACAGACAATATGGCGTTGTGCATTTCCGCATCCTGTGTAGGTAGCTCCTGAAGTAGCCATGACCAGAGAGCATCTGTGTAAGGTAGAAGTTAACATCTCCTTGTTTCCTCTGTATCCACTTCCGGATGTTCGGGATGAGTTTGGCTGTCCATCTGCCCTGTTCGCTCTCGTCCCATCTGGCCTGCCACTTTGCAATCGTGTCCAACCTGAAAGTTGAAAAAGGTTGTCCATCCGCAGATCCTGCGCGCCTAGTAGTGTAGGCCCTTGCGCGCTCTTCCGCCTGTAGGTCTATCGGTATCATTCCGGCTATCACGTAAACGGCGGCTGCCGATACCGTGCGGTAGGCCGATGTTACACGTAGCGCTGCAGTCCTCTGCACCGCAAGCAGTGCGCTGGCCCGTTTCCTAATTCTTAGCGCGTCCGCCCATATCTCGCATCCATATAGAAGGATGCTGTTGCAAGCCTCCATCAACAGCTTCCGTCTGCTTGCTAAAGGTCCACCGATGTTTGCCATTAGTCTGCTGAGCTGTAGGGTTATCCTCGTTGATTTCTCCGCGGCGTATTTTATCTGTTGCGAGTATGTTAGCTTGGTATCCAGCCTCATTCCCAGGTATTTCACACTTGTTCTTGTTGTTAGTACGGCATCTGTGAGCCGCATTTCGACCTCATTGGGGATACGTCGTCTCGTTAGCAGCAGTAATTCCGTTTTGTGCATTGCCAATTCTAGTCCATGTGAATCCAACCATGCTCTAGTCCTTATCATCACCTGTTGGAGTTTCCTCTGGGCATGTTCAGTATTCCTGGCCATGATGACTGCAGCTATATCATCTGCGTAAGCGATCAAGAAAGTATCCTCCGGCATTTCCACTCCTAGGATACCGTCGTAAGTTGCATTCCACAGGTCTGGACCCAGTATAGATCCCTGCGCTGCTCCCGAGGTGATGCGGTATATCCTTGGACCCATAGTAGTGTTATAGACTAAGATCCTATCACTTAGGTAACTCCTTATCATCCGCATCAGGTACCTTGGCACGGAGAATTTATCCCTAAGAGTTTCCACTACATCCGTCCATCTTAAGCTATTAAACGCGTTCTTTACATCAAGTGTCGCCAGGAGAACTATGGGTCTATTAAAGTTGTTCCTCTGTTGAGCTAGCTGAAAGACAGTAGCTATTTCAGCCACTGCGTCCGTCGTGGACCTGCCAGGTCGGAAGCCATATTGCCGCCTAGATAAGCCTCCAGCCCTTTGAATATTCTCCTCTAGTCGTGCTTTTAGCAGTCGCTCGAATAGCTTCCCCGCTGTGTCCAGCATACATAGTGGCCTGTATGAGGACGGTGAATCCGAGGGTCCATTTCCCTTATCTATAAGTATTAATTTCTGCTCCTTCCATCGCTCTGGGAAAAGGCCATCCCTTAGACAGCTGTTATACATCCGCAGAAGCAACTGTGGTCGTGCGTTTGCCAGCTCCTTCAAGGCTTCCGCCGGTATACCGTCAGGGCCGGGGGCCTTCTTGTTCCTGAGTTTATGGGCAGCCATCTTGAGTTCCTCCATCGTGAACGGAACATACTCCCCCAGGTCCTCCATATCATCAGCAGTGTCTGGGTTGTCATGCCTCGGAAAAAGGGTCGTTACGATATTCAGCATTTTACCCTCATCCATTTCCTGCACTGGGTTTCTCCTTCCTAGCTTCTTCATTACCACTTTGTAGCCGAGTCCCCATGGATCATTATTAATATCCTCCCTTAGCTCCTCAAATTTTCTTCTCTTTTCCCTCTGGATGGCTTTTCCAAGGAGTTTTCTTGCCTCCTTGTAGTCGCTGTGCTCCAAATCAGCTGTACCTCTGCGTCTAGCCCTTGTGTATCTGCGTCGTTTGCGCAAGCAGTTACTCCGCATCTCTGCTATGGTGCTATTCCACCAGTACACAGCTTTCCTCCTGTTATTGCCGGTTCCTGTTCTCGGCATGGCCCTGTTGCAGCCCGCTCGGATACTGTCCATCACCCGGTCAACTACAGCCCTGGCATCGTATTCACCTTCTCCGTATTCTCCTCGGCTGTCGATCTCCGCAATCAGTGCAGATGTATCCAGTCTGTCTGCATTCCACTTGCGAGTACTAGCACTTACGTTCTCCAGTGGAGGGGGATCGCTTGTCCGGAGAGAGTAGGAAATATACTGGTGATCACTGGCCGTGTATATTTCGAGCACCTTCCAATCCACGATCCTTTCAGCTGTTCTCTCAGTTATCAGCGTGACATCGGGAATTGTACCCTCGCAGCCTGGCCGCCTAAAAGTTGGAACGCAGCCGGCGTTGGCGACAACTAAGCCAGTTCTGGCTGCCATCTGGACAATTCTTCTGCCTCTTGAATTCGTCGTGCGCATCCCCCAGTCCACAGCTCTGGAATTAAAATCTCCTGCAAGTAGAAGGGCTCCTCTAAAGTCCCTTATGGTATCCTCCAGCGCTTCAAGTTTCGTCTGAAAGGTCTCCATGTTATCGCTTGGGGTAAGGTAACAGCTCACGACCGTAATTTCATCCAGCTGCACCCACACAAAACCATCACCCCTACCGGAGTCCCTCGCATGCATCGTTCTGCTGCCCGGTATCCATATGGCCGCAGTCGCCGTGTCGTCGTCAAACCATAGCCCATTATTTCCTTTCCTGTATTGTTCGCTTATTATTACAATATCTGCTCTCTGCTCGATGACAACCTGCGGCAGGAGACCATCAGCGGTTGCGCTTCTGTGGAGATTCGCCTGTAATATCCGTATCATTTCCGGGCGTTGAGTCTTTTGTAGGCCATGCAGCGGTTCGAGCCAGGTATATGGTCGGTGATGCTGCCGCCCTCTTCTACACAGATGCAGCATTTAGGGGTGTTGGTGCATTCCCTCATCTTGTGACCAGCGAGTCCACATCTGATGCATAAACCCTGACCGCTTCTGTCGGGTCCCTTACAGTGAGCTTGCACATGTCCCACGTCGAAGCATTTGTAACATCGCCTGACATCTTCCGCCCGCCTAACCCTGCAGTATAGCCATCCTACTTTTAAGCGTTGTGTCCGTAGGATAGCATGTGCCACTTCATCTGTCACCACGGCAAATGCCCTGCACTGTTCTCTGCTGTTCTTTTTTGTTATCCTCACGGTGATGTCCATATCGTCCTTTTGGGTAGTTTCTCTGATTGCAGAGGCGATTTCCTCTGGTTCTGTGAGAGAATCAAGATCTCTAATTTCAATGGTCGTCCTCGGTTTTAGTTCAGTTACTTTCGCTGACTCCTTTAGAGACTGTTTGATCGCATCATAGAATTGGGTCCTCCTCCCTCCGTCTGACATCTCCAGCAGGAGGGCTCCGTCCTTGGTCTTCCGAACAGATCTCACAGTCACTTCCGTTTCCTCAGGTTTTATCGACCTCTTCAGTTCCCGAAGGACATCGGCATAGCTGCTACCCTCCGCAGGTCTAACAAGCACTGCCTCATAGCGCTTCCTAGGCTCTGGTGCTTTCTTATCGTTCTTCCTAGTTCGTGCCTTTCTTTGCTCATTGCGAACCCGGGTTTCAGGTTCACTCGCTACTCTAGGCTTCTCTTTCCGGTGTTTAACAATTTGCCAGGCGTCAGGTTCCTTTTCCCTAGTCCTCTTTGCTACATCAGATTCAGCTGGGCTTGTAGCCATCCTCTTACTGCGCACTGTCACAGGCGTGGCCTGACCCCGTACTTGGTCGCCGCCATTCTGCGGTTCATGCCTCGCTCGCTTTTCCTCAAGCCTATGTGCCTCCGACGCTTTCCACATGCGTCTGTAATGCTTGATGACATCGATGGCCTCTTCCATCTCAGCGACGCCGTCTTGGACTTCTCTACTGATGTTCTTCTGCTTCCTGATCGCTTGCTTCATCTTATGTAGTGTTCGTGTGCAGCCATCCAACGTGTTCTCCTCCAGCTGTCGCAGTCTATATATAGACTCTAGCCGCGGGGAAATATTTTTACCTTCCGTAGTTTGCGGCTGTTTCTGTGTAGCACAGGGAGATAGAACTGCGGTTTCCTGACGAGCCGCAATCGTCGACGTTACTCCCGCAGTTATGTTCGGGAGATTCTGTTCCTGTTGCGCACTTTCTCCAGGCGTCGCGATTTTCGGCGTTGTTCTCGCCCCAGTCAAAATGGGCGAACGAAGGGTCTTGCTACTCTTCTGGAAGCCCGGGTTGGGCCGCTTCTCCATTTCCTTTCTACTTTCCATCGTCTTTTCTGCGTTCATATTTTTCGGTGGTGTTCTATTCATTTTCCATATAAATGGGTCCCCGCTCCGAGCCGCTATCCTCCTCCGATTGTACAGTCACCTCAAACGATTCCCGTGGGTCCCTATGCAAGCAGTGAGGTCCACGCGAGGGTTGACGTAAGTCCTCATGGGAGCCTACGTTCAGAGCCAGAATCTCGGCGCAAAAGCGGGAGTCATCTCAACCGCACCTGTACCACCACCTCAGTGGCGACGTGATCGGAACGTACTCGGAGCCTAGCCACAGTTTTAACGGGACGGAGGCAGATACAGCATTAGCCCAACAGTCGTTTCAGCTAGGTGTCACCCCGCTTACTAAGATGCTAGAATACTGCATCCGTCAGCCCATAGCATCACAATCAGATCATAAGTCATTCTCGTCATCCATATCCATTCCATTTCCGTCATCATCAGCAGTACCAGGCATGGTACCGCCGTAGCCTGATTTTGGTCTCCCCCAGGTATTTTATTTCCCTGGTATCCTCCACGCCCTAAAAAGGGCATTGCGAACGTTCCCAAATCGCCAAATGGGAGGGCCCGATGGGGGATCAGAAAACCCCACACGGAAAGCATGATTTTGGTCACCCCCAGGTATTTTATTTCCCTGGTATCCTCCACGCCCTGAAAAGGGCACGGTGAACGTTCCCAATTCGCCAAATGGGAGGGTCCCGATGGGGGATCAGCAAACCCCGCACGGGGACGTATTAGTAGTAGATGCATTGGAAATTGTTACAATCAATTGGAAATTGTTACAATCAATTCAATTTCGCACGAAAATCGCATTAAAATAACTAAAATCCATTATGAAAATGGTGGTTCGTTCTGTAAAAGTTACATTTCGTAAAAGAAAAAAGAATCTGGTCATTAAATTTGAGTCGACAGACTCGATACATAATGTGCTAACAGTACCACCTGTGGCTCAGGTTAAAAAAGATCCAAATTTGTCAATTCCTCGACGTTCGCAACAATTGAGGTTATTTAAAACCACCACATGGCGAATTTTGCCCTATTAAGTTCAACTGGTGCAGGAATTGAAGCCGACCGACCATTAATATCGCCGTAGATTCGCTCAATTCATTGAGGAACCGACCGGCTAATTTTTTAAAAAATAATTTTTCACTTGTCGGGCATGTCAACAAGCATAATTGCCGCATTTTGTCTTCTGAAAATCCTCGAGAGATTATTGGGAAGCCTTTGCATGCTTAATTTACCACTGCATGGTGTGCTATGTGATCTGGAGGCGTGACTGGGCCGGTATTTTTTTTCGAAAATGAAGCTGCAAATGCGGTAACGCTATCGCGAGAAACGCTAAAGAAATAACGGGTCCGCAATTTAACGTTTCTTTTTTTAAATTGTGCTTATTTCGTGAATGGTAACACTTAGCTCATGTTTGATTTGACAGATATTTAGTTTTATCGTTCCGCTAAACGAATATGGTTGTGTATACGCTTGAACAACGCTTTGCTAAGTGGGCCTGCGGTCGACTTACAGAATATGCCGATTTTTCAAAAAAAAATCATCTTCAACAGGACGATGCTACGTGCCACACAGCCGAACATGCGTAGTTTTGTTTATAGCATTCAAAACAAAAAAAAAAGCTATTTGGCGGACCATACAGAACCGCCATTTTGCCAAAAAGTAATTAAATATTTTGATGAGGAATTGAAATCTTTCAGCGTGGTCGCGGTGGACATTTGCCAGATATAATTTTTAATTCATAATTGCCAAAATTTTCTCTTCGTAATACAATAAAAATTTGAATCATTTTAAACTAAATTGTTTATTTTATTTTAGAAAATAAACTTCTTGTTGAAAAACCCTATATTAACGTGGGGAAAAGCATAGTCGTATAACCATTCAAATAGCTCATCAGTGGATTTTAAAAATTTTATGAGTAATCAAGCAGCACAACTTAACGTAAATTAGAATAAAATAATACTAAATAAAACAAAAATAAGTAATTTATTCATCGGAATCATTTTCAATCTAAGCAATTTTATTTTTCGTGCTTGATTCCTTTAAATAAATATTTCATGATATTCTCACGAAATAATTATTACAAAAATTTTTATTAAAAAATAAACATTTGATGATATTTTTTATTTTTATTGAAATAAATGTTTTATGAGAATATCATAAAATGTTTATTTTTTAATAAAAATTTTTGTAATAATTATTTCGTGAGAATATCATGAAATATTTATTTAAAGGAATCAAGCACGAATAATAAAATTGCTTAGATTGAAAATGATTTCGATGAATAAATTACTTATTTCCATTGCATGTGCCCGTTGCTTTCTTAGAAATTTTGTAAAATTATTTACAAATATTTTTTATTTTCTGAATTTTCAAATTACATATGAATGGTTTCCAATGGCAAGCCTTATGTAGAAATGATTGAAAATAAACAATGTTTTTTGTTGTATTGAAATGTTTTGCTGTGTTTGTATAGAAGTGTTTTTGAGTCTGCTGTCTATGCTATGTTGATTTTATGAAAAAATTTCCATGGAATCAGTTTGGCTTTGGATATAAGACTTTTAGGTTTTTCTATACAATATTGGGGTAAAATTCACTGATGAGCTATGTGAGCAATAGTGAAATTGCAATATGGATATGCTCTCCCCCGCAGTAATACATTTCAAATATTTTTTATTTTTATTGAAATAAATGTTTTATGAGAATATCATAAAATGTTTATTTTTTAATAAAAATTTTTGTAATAAATATTTCGTGAGAATATCATGAAATATTTATTTAAAGGAATCAAGCACGAATAATAAAATTGCTTAAAACAAAAATAGTTTTATTTGAATAGAAAAAATTGACTCGTTCCTGAATAAAAACAAAACATTTTGTAAGTTACAAGTTTCATAACCCAAATAATCATTTTCTTTCGTAATTAACTTAAATGAAAAAAAATTATTTGGGTATGATTTTACGTCGACCCTCGTCAGATTTGGTTTGTGAATATTGGCTATTTGCCATTTTCAGTGTTCTCTTTATACTCATATAAAAAAGAGAACACTGAAGATGCCAAATAGCCGAAACCAGTTTGTTCACAAACCAAATCTGACGAGGGTCGACATAAAATCATACCCAAATAAATTAAACCCCGTCGGAAAATATACGCGCATATCGAAAAAAATTACCTTCCAAATAGCACTTTTCCGTCGAGCTAATTTTGGCCAAATATACTTGGAAATAAACATCCAATTAATTGTAAAATAATAATGTGATATTTACTTTATGGCTCTATTGCGGAAAGTAAACAAACTTCAGTTGCTTTGAGAACATTAAAAAAGAAATTAACATTATTTATGACAACGTTTGCCAGTTGCTACATAAATATCGATAACCTTTCTTTTGATATTTTAGCAAATACTAAAGTATTTGTAAACAATCAACCGATTTAATTCAAAAAAGTAAATTTTAACGGGAAAAAGATTTTATTTCTAGTGATGATAAATCCAGTGGAACTATTTTTTGAATAAGCAGATGCACAAGACGTGACATCAATTAGAAAGAATCTAAGGAGTAATTCTAATCTATTAGGCTATTTAAGGACAACTGCTTTACCTCCAGTCTTACTTTTGGTATTCCTTATCAACATTTGGATCGATTTCCATTAGTTCCTTTACATCCAATGTCTCTATAACGAAAAATAAGTTATCAACTAGATTTAGAGTCAAACTTTTTTGTTGCTGCCGTTTGATCCAATCAAGATAAAGACACTTCTTGCGATGGCTCCTTTTATTTTCTAACATTATCGATAACTTTGAAGCAACTGGCAAAAGTTGCCGTACGTAATGTTAATTTAAACTCCAGTGGCGCTGCCCGTTCTCAAAGCAACTGAACTTTGGTTGCTTTCTGTAATAGAGTTAGTCTTTTACGTTTGGAATCAAATAATTGACCAAAAATAGTCCGAAGGAAAACCTCCTGTCAAATAAATAAAAATAATAAAAGATTAAAAAAATTACGTTTTAAAGAAAATTCCAACACCAGCGATAGGTGTATGATTTATATTGATGAAACAGGGAGAGTTTATCAAAATTGGAAATCATTTATAAATCAAAATGTACTTCCGGCTGGTACAATGGTAGCGCCCCGGAAAGGAATATATAATTTTAACAATAGCAATGAAGTTATATTGGACATTTATACTACGCCCAATGGCTCAGCTAGTGGAACATTTATGAATGTAGCCCAATCTAGTGCTGCTAAACTTGGCCTTGGAGCGGCAGCTATACCTTTGGCAGGTTTGGCAATGCCAATTTATGCTCCAATCATAGCAACAGCAAGTGTGGTTGGTCTTGGTGTTGGAGCATTTACTTCTATAACTTCAGCTTTAAATTTGATAGATCGTAAAAAGCACGAGCAGTCTATTTCCGTAACTAACAGTCAAGCAAGAGGCAGTTATTTAGGAGTAGTTGGTGGTGCTTGTGGAATAGCTGCTGCCGCTGCTACAAAATTAATGACATCGATGGCAGCAGCTGGTAAAGCAACTGCGGTAAACAATTTTTTATTATTGTTAAACATTAATAATTTTATACAGAATAATATTAAATTTTAGAGCATAGAAGTTCTTGTCAATGGCATAAACATATCTTCAATTGTACTGTCTGGCAGTGGTGTGGCAAATGGAGTTTTAGATTTAATATTTGTAAGTAAAATAAAACAATATTATACATATTATATCTAAACTAAGTAAACATTCATACACACGTACGATGTATGTATGTTTGTATGAATGAATGTTGATTTTCGCAGAAATATAATGATGGAGACACGATTACAACATTAGATGTTCTGCAATTGTCATCATCTTTAGTTCTATTTACACATTCGATCTACAATTTCGAATTAGCTTCACGAATAGCAAACAATGCTCGTCTCAATTCTATTAGATCTTATCGTGAAACCTTAAGCAATCGTCAAAGGTGAGTACGAATAGCTAATAGCTGCCTATTGCTGCAATGGTAGATAAATTTGGAGTTCGAAAGTAAATGAAAACACATACTTTTTTTGACAACTTTAGTTTTATTGATACCAATGCAAAGTAAAAATATGGAAAGAAATAATGAAATAGGATGGAGGACAAATGTCCACCTCTAGCACATCGGCAAACATCCGCTCTTTTCACAAAACTTTGAAAAACATTTTGTAACAAAGTTCGCTTATCTCGTCAATGCAGCCCGGAATTTCATCTTTCATAAACATGGTTTAATCCAGCGGTGTTAAATCACAAAAACGTGGCGGCTAATTGGTACGCGAAATCGAGAAATTACCCTTGCTGAAAGCAAAGGTCATTGATATCAAAAAATTGGTTATTATCGTTTGGTAGAAAATTCCCGGCGGCTGCATTTCCTCGCTCAGTTTCGAAAAAGTACTGATGATGCCGCCAAACCACAACAAACCTCACCATGCTTTTTTCTCTTTAAATGGAAAGGTTTTTCGAGTACACTTTGTGGATTCTGCGAGGCTAATTCTCAACATTTTGCGGTATAGTGACTATGTTTGTATCATAAACTTTGCGCAGTAGTACAGTGAAAATTTCACCATTTTGGTAGTAAAATTTCACAAATCAAATATTTTACTCAAGAGTGTAACGTTCTCACGCTAAATAATTTCTAACTTTTTACTAAATAAATGTTAAAGAATGATAGCTCAATTTTGACATTTAATCATTTGACAGAGAATTTACTCCCTAACCTCGAATTTTCTACCCATTATTTTACATTCGTATATTACATTTTCCTTTTCAAATATGAAATTTTCTTGCAGAAAAATGTTTGATAAAATGTCGAAAGAAACTATTCGTATACGTGGAAGCACACAAGGAAAAATGGATATCATACGTGGCGTTAACGAAATTCCAGACCGACAATATTTAAATGATTTATTTAAAATTAACAAACAGTTAAATCAACGTAATATACGACCAGCTTTTGGTGCATCTGAAAGTAAAATTGTTTTAAATAATGAGTTGCCAGTAGATACGAGTGCGCTTAGACAAAGTGTGCAACACCAACAGGGGCCCAACATATTAGAACAAGTTACACAGCCCATACCAAACAAACATCAGGGGCCCAACATAGAGCAAGTTACGTCTAACAACAACAGAACATCAACAACACCAACAGTGCCATCCAAACTATTGTGTTCCAATGGAAATGTTGAACAAAATATTGATAAAAATCTTGATTTAATGTCAATTTTGGAAACACTGGCAGTTGCCTTGCCAAATGGCATTATTATTTTCCTTGAAGAGTATGGAAAAGATTTTACAAAAAATATTGTAGATGGCTATAAATTTCAGGACATCATACTAAGTATGGCCGATAATTTACCGGAGCATACAATGAAATATTTGATCAAACTGACGCAAGAATTTATTGAAATATATCTTGAAGAAATTCATCGAATTATAAAAATATTTATACCAACCGAATCTATTTTATATCGTATGGTTAAGCATGTTTTGGATAAATATTACGATTTAAGCTATGAACACATATCGGATAAAGGTGCAGAAATAATACTGGAAATTAGGAAATATTTTCTAAAATTAAATCCTAACAATCCTATTAATTTGTCAAGTCAATGCCCAGATTGCAATGGCTGGTTTTATATATGTCAATTATAAAATAAAAAGCACAATCGGTTTAGTTTTAACAAATATCTCACAAAATGCTTGCATTTCACAAAATGGTGCCTTAAAATAATCTATTTTACACAAAACCTTATGCACAAAATTTAAACATATTTAATAATTAATATGTTTTTAATATTTTTTTTTTTCTTAAATAATTTTTGGAAATTTGTATAATAAATGTTTAAATTTAAGCTAATTGATTCATGTTTGTTTTAACGATAAGCGTCGATGTATTTTGTGGTAAGCCGTATGTATACAATATTAACGCCGGCATCAATATAAATTGACCCTAAGTTAGTCGTCAGTTTTATTGATGTTAATACACAATACACTTGAATTAAAAAAATGAAAGAGAAAAAATTCTTCACTTGCCAAAAGGTTTTCAAAACGAGCAATGAGAAAGATTTTCAATGATACTAAATCATCTTAATCCACCAAAAAGAGCAGGTAACGGTAAGAAGAATAGTGCTAAAAGGATTATTGCATATAAACATTTTGGTTTAGCGGGATTTAAAATTTAAGGTGAAAAGAAAATCATAATTTTTTATGTTGCTTTAATGTAAAACACCAATTTCCTTAAATTGAAAAAACAAATAAATAATAATAATAATTTTTGTTTTATTTTCAAAAATATATAAAAATTTTTTCCTGAAGAAGCTTTCCAAAGGAAAGCGAAATATTGAAAAGAGAAAAAAATATATATAAAAAAAGATCTTAAAAAAGATCGTTTAAAAACTATAAAAATTTTTGTAATAAATATTTCGTGAGAATATCATGAAATAGTTATTTAAAGGAATCAAGCACGAAAAATACAATTGCTTATATTGAAAATGATTCCGAATAATTATAAATTAGGAATATAAAAATAAAATTCCTTAATAGGTTTAACGAGACTTGAAGTTGAAAGTGAAGAAAATGGTTGCCAACAAAGCTGAATGTAATGCAACGGGTGGAGGGATATTTAAGCAGTTTGTTTTTAGCCCGCTAGATGAAGCTGTGGCAAATCTGCTGCAGTTTAAAAAGCATCTGAACCTTGAGGGAGCTCAGCTCATAAATATATCCAATAAGTTAGCGGAGACACAACAAAATGCATCACTAGCAGAAGTAAAAACAACCGCAATTATTGTTGCGTCTATGGACGTTACTGTGGACTTAAAATCCAAGAAAATTCCATTAACAGTTCCAACTTCAACGCCTTTACTGAAAGATGACAATGCTAAAAGGAAGAACAGGAATTCCTCATTAAAGAATCAGAATTGCTTTGGCCACGGCGCACTACTACATAAACATAGTACTAGGCAAGCAAATCTAATAAAGAATATATCCAATTCACTGGGATCCATAAAAGGCAGCCTCAGAGATTTTGAAAATCGCCAAAAACTGTTGTTTGACGTTTTTTCACTACTCGTCATTTCGACTTTAATCCACTGTCATTTCCAATGCATTCACTGTTTCCAACAAAATCTTAGAAAACATTGGGTGCGATAGTCCCAAGTTGAAATCATTGCCCACACCTACTTGGTATAACTCTTGTGCCAAAAAATCTTAAAGTAGCTGCCAACTTTGTTGTTTTGGAAATGTGTGTTGACCTTACCCTTGCTTTTCATATTAGGTGTTATTGTTTCTAAGACATATTTAAAAGCAGTCTTGTTTACTCTAAGGTAACTTTCAAATCTTTCAAAAAATTAATTATACAATCATTAAAATAATACACTGAAATTGTTGCTCACTTGCTGCCCGGTAGGTTAAATATGTCGAATTTCTGTCTTGGAAGCTTCCGTTCTAAGGTTTTGTTTTGTTTCCTTGTAAAAAAACATGTTAATTTTTAATACAATTATTGTTTAAAAGTAATAAACCAGGGTTCAGAATTTTTCATTTATGAACATTCAAAAATCAACATTCATGATATTTTTCATAAATGAGAAATCTAAAATTTTATATTTATTTTTCACACTCATAAACGAACAACAAAAAATGTTCTGGTTATTTTCATACATAAATGCGAACAATAAGAATTATTAGTCTTATTCATATGTGATAAATTAGCTACTTCTCATTAATGTTATTTTTCATAAATGTACATGTTCATTTATGAACGTTGAAATTTTATAAATTTTCTCATAAATGAACATGAAAAAATTTTCTGCCTACGATTGCAGTTTACCGTAAAATGTAGTAAAAACACATGGGTGCATATTAACTCAAAATACAATATTGCAATATATTTTAAAAGGAATAAAAAAAAACATTTTTTTTCTGCATACGCCGACAATTGCGCATTATCAAATATGTGTGTTTATGTACGCGAATGCTTACCGCACATATTTTTACGACCTTTTCATTTATGAAAAATTATCAGAATTGTAAATATTCAAAAATGAACACTTGTGTGTTTCTCATTTTTTCACTTATGGATAGAAAGAACAAAAATAAATCGTCGCATTCACAAATGAGAAAACACAAAATAATTTGTAGTCCCTCACACATGTATGAGAAGAAGCGGCTAAAAAATGACATGTACATGTACATATTCATACATGTATGAACAGTGAGTGAATACTTCGCTACTCTGTAAAAAACAAACCAAACAGTTATTTCAAATATTTAGAGATGTGTGCTTGATATGTTGACAAAAACGATAAGTTGTCAACGTCGTCGTCATCCTGTTATAGAGTGCAAAATTGTTATTGAATTGATAACGACGTTGAAACAAAATTATGTTGACAGCAAAATTACGGAGACGTTGGTGACGGCAACTGGAATAAGGGTGAATGTTTTACGTTAGATCTTTTATTGACTTTTTTGTGTTTTGTTATGAATAAATAAAGTTAACATTTGTATAAACATATTTGTTTTTTATATTACTTCTTTCATTTTCGCACCAAAATTTTAAAATAATTCAACTCTGTTAACTAAACATTTCTTGTAAACTATAACAGGGTTGGCAAAAACAAAACTAACTGACGAAGCTATCTCCACACACATATTTCGAACAGAATTAAGATTTTCAAAATAAATTTACACTGGTAAGCCAAACTTTAAAACTTGCAAAACGACGGCCAGTCAAAACTGTTGCCATCTCAAAGTTCTATACCTTTCCACAAAAAAAAAACACCCGATAGTACCCACATATTTGATCATATGCAGTATAAACTCCCATTAACTAAAATTCATAAGGTAAAAACTACTTGCTGATTTCACTTAAGATCTTGAAATTTACATTTATTTTTAAATAGAATTTATTCATTTCTGTAAGATCAATACAATATCAATGTAATTTTATTTAAAAATTTGTTTAGGTTTAATTAAAAAAAAAACACACACAAGTTTTAAAACAAACAAAATAAAAAGGAGAAACAAAATATTTTATTTTTCATATTAATTTAAGTTTGTAAATAAATAAATTAGGTAAAATATTGGAGAAATTAATTTTAATAATAAAAAAAAATTTTACAATGAATAACAAATTGTAATCGGGTTGTATCATCAATAGTTGTATCATCAAAAATATTTTAAATTGTGCGAGAGAGTATTAACGTGTGTTATATAATCATCATCGCCGCCGACGGTGGTGGTGCTGTTGTTGGTGTTGTTACTATTAGAATATTTAAACTCTTGACAAATGTTGTAATAGATTACAAGGCCAAAATGCTTCAATGCGTTCTTTAAGCAATTGAAAAGGATATGATATCCAGGTAAGTACAGTTTGTGCTAAAAATCCCATCGGCTCGGGATATTGATGAGTCAACAGTGCCAAGAGGGCTGTAAAAGAACACAAACCCGCTGTAAATAGTATAAAGAACGGTAGCTCTTTCTTCGGATAAACTGAAACTTCATGAAAGGCTGGTAATAACTCACGATCAGCACATTCTGTACATGTGGGGTAGGGATAAAACAGATGACCGCGTTCCAATGGATAAGGAAGCATACGAAATGTTCCCTCCCAAGTACAATGTAATAAATTTAAGGCGCCCTCGATATTCTTCCAATGTTTTAAATGAAAGAAGGCATAGGCTAGTGCCTCTGAATCTCCTCTTTTCAAAATGTGTTCTGGTGGCAGGATTAAAGGTTTGGTTTCAAGCAGATATTTCGGCACATGAGGATTGAACTCTACGGCCCGATGTATGGCCTCAACAGCACACATCTCTGCCGGACTTAAGCCCCGTTTAGATGCAATATCTGGTGAAAACTTATCTGCCACCGCCCTGGCTTTTAACAGTGCTGCTGTATAGCAAATTGTAGCCGATTTCGGCAATGAAATGTCATCGTATTTAGCTAAGACTGCTTGGCAATCTGCATACGCTTGCATCTCTAATAGTGTTTCAATGAGATTCTCGTGAATATTTAAAACATTCATTATTGAGGGAATTTCCTTTGTTAGGTCGCGAAACATTTTGGCGGCCTCCTTTAATTTACCCAATTTACGTGCGCACATTGCTAAACGGCGTCTTATGTAAATAAGAACATTTGTGTCTCTCCGATGCAGACCTTCCGCTATGGGCCCTTGATGTTGTGTTAGTTGTGACTTGCGATAGTTTTGTTCCGCCACTTTTAAAGCTGTGCGTAGTATACGTTCAGCCTCTAAAATTGTTGTAGCTTCTTCCTCAGCTAAAAGAATGTATGCAGGAGCACATTCTGGATTAATTTCAATTGCACTATGAGCCGATTTTATACGTTGTACAGGATTCCTTTCTCGCCAGGCCGTTTGCATTATTTCATATTCCTCTTTGCGTGCATCACCCTCACACGTAAAAAAAGTCTGATGATCTTGGGCTGAAAGATTCATATCGTAATAAGTCAATGGCTCTTTACTAGTGGCCCAAAAGAAACGTTGATATTCAGCACCACGAAATAGATTTAGTGGATTACGCCACACTTTGCATTCGGGCATTTGTTGACCACTTGCTGAAGCCACACCTACACCGTTACCATTCGTTAAGCCACTGCTAGAGCTGTTGCCGCTTCCGTTAGAATTTGAATCGTTGGCTGATTCACTGCCGTTTATCCAAGGACTAATGTGGTTAATGGAAACTTGTTCTGCAAAAAAAACAAAATAAATGAAACAAGCAATACGTCATATAATTTCAAATCTTAAACTTCATTGCTCTAAAAACGATCATTTCTACTGGCTGTTTGGATTGGTAATAAAGTTAACGGTATGGTGCGACAGCCAGAAAAACACTGTTTGAACACGATTAACCCCCACAACGCAAATCATCCTTGTCCTCCACATTGACAGATAAGACTAAACGTAAAATACGAATTGTCGTTACCTTAGCGGTGGCGGTTAGAGAAATTACAACAATTTTACGGGCAAAGAAATTGAACCGAAAAATACAAATGAAGATTGTGAACTGTGAATATGATTTGACAAAAACTTTTAACGGATGATGGCGGGCGTAATAAAAATGATAAGAATTGGGAAAACTGCGAATGTATTACGAACAGAAATTGGAAAAATATTTGCCTTGATAGTTATCGTCAATCGAAAAGGATAGAATGCATCCACCAATCCCATATCCAGGCAATTAGATGCTACCCGCTTCATGGATAATATTTACTCAAACAAATCCGAAATCTAGACGATGACTAATACTCAAATATGGCAGCAACTATCGCAAATTTTAGAGACATCAGGAAACAAGATAAGTTATTTGTGGAAGATGATTTTGTGGGTTGTGACATTAGGGGCTGAATGCAAGTGTGGTTCTACCAGTTATGATCTGCAACGCACTTTTAGCTGAAAGTAATTTCAATATTCCAAATCAGAAAGTTGCACATTTGCCGATAGAATTATTGATATCAATGTAAAGTAGAAATATGGCAAATCTCCACCTCTAGCACACCGGCAGACGTCCGCCTTTCACAAAATTGTAAGACATGTTTTGCAACAAAGCTTCAACTTTATCTTCAGAGCGTCAGTTGTTTGTGGATTGTTCAAGTAAGCCGGTTCTTTCAGATAGCTCTACAGAAAATAATCCAGGGCCGTTAAATCTCAAAAATGAACGCCCAATTCTAATCGACAGCTTGCGAAATTATGCAATCGGGATATTTCTCAAGCAATAACTGAATTGTTTGGGTTGTTGTGTCGCCGTCTTGCTGAAACCAACCTGATGACAACATTAGCCAATTGTCACAAAAAATTGGTTATCATGATTTGGTAGAGCAGAAAATTTAGGGTGACGATGTTTTACATCCAAAGAAAGTGAACGTATAGTGCGGTTTGTGGTCAAGCGCCATCAGCACCTATTTTTTAAAGATGAGCAAGGAAACGTCATCAGCCATGATAACCAGTTTCTTTATGGCTAAATTTGGCAATGCCAATTGGTCGCCTTGAGATTCAATGAGGCTGGATTATTTTCTTTGGGATCATTAGAAATATCGGTCTTATGGGCTCTGAAAATGAAATTTGTCGTAACATTACAGAGATAAGCAAGACTGTTGCAAAATTTGCTTCAAAATTTAGTTAAAAATGCGGATGTCTGTCGAAGTGCTAGAGATAGATGTTTCCAGGCATCATATTCCATTATTAATTCCCATATTACTACTTTGCATTGGTATCAATAAAACTGAAATAGTCAAAAAAGTGTGTTTTAAGCCAATTTTCTTACTATGGACTTTTTGGCCCAACATGCAGATTTAGCAAAGAGCATACTTCCAAGCTCTTCTTCGCAAGCTAAAGCAAAGCTAACCTACTTTTGAGAGAAACTAACCGTTAAACTGAACAAAACAACATAAAACGGAATCTATTTTTTACTTCTTTATATTTTCTAATTTTCTTTTTTACCTTCCTTTATATTTCTCTACTTGTTTGTTCTTTTACAGAATATTAAGGTATTCTTACTTCGGTTTATTGCAACAGTGCAGCATTAATTCGATTCGTATCGTGTGTTGAAACAGAATTAGAAAATTTTGTATTGTCGAAGTTGTTTTCATTTTTCCAATCCAAATATATATTATTTATTTGAAGCTTTTTTAACGTGAAATAATTAGGTATTTTAAAAAATCAAAACCCTTCTGAAGCAATTTTTATATCTCCAGTGCTGTAGTTCAAGTTTTCCACATCAACTGTTCCTAGTTACGCAAGTTAAATCCACTTCTATTAATCCATCTGTTGGTAGTAAAATTTTGGGTAAAATGTGACAATACTCAAAAAAGTGTAAAATTTTGTTGTTGACAACAAAATTTTGGGCAACCCTTAATTTCGGAATAACAGACTCTAAAGTTTCTACGTATAATATCACATATATTGAGTATTTTATGATTAAATACCAAATTATGGGTATCGTAGAAATTGTTATTAAAAGATCTATTTGAATAACAACACATTAGGCAAATATAAAAAAACTCATATGTGCCCCACAAAAATATTGATATTTTTTAAGCATTGTATCATCTTTTCTATGGTATGACCAAAGCCGGCTTTGCTTAAAAAAGATTTTTTGCATAGAGAAGGATTTTCGCCTCTTAATATTCTCTAGAAATCATAAGATATATCACGAAATTATACAAAGCTTACAATTATCCCCTTTTTACTTCATTCCATTATAAAATGCTAGTTATATTATTCTGATGGTCTGTATCTCAGAAACTAAGGGATATCTCGAAATATTGCCCCAGATATTTTTTATAACTTATTTTAGAGTATTGTCACTAAACTAGTATATCCAAGTCAAGTTTAAGACTTTTCATATTTAATAATATTTAGTAAAATATGTATACTCGTATACTAAAAACAGACCATTTCATACATAAATACACGTAAACACATGATTTTTTAAATTACCTATAAATGAAGTTCCGTATTTGCGAAAATACCACCACTCAAAAATTAATATAAGTCCAGATATTAAACTTGATGTTCCCGTCAAAGCCACATAGAACTTAGGCGTCAAAGTGCTTAGGAACATTGATGAATCCCACATGACGCCGCTGCTGCCTTCTTCCTGAAGTTCTTCAATATTTTTAAACTATATTTTTAACACACTATTTTAAGAAATATTTTCTTTTTTGCTTATTTTTTTTAACAAGTATCCTTTTCTTCACATTGATCTCAATTTACACAACTGGCTGTTTTAAAGTTACGAATTCTCTTATTTTGCTGCTTCCTTTTGCCAAAATTTGTCCCTATTAAATTTTCTTAAACAATTTCTCAAATCCTATCTCTCACTTTTTTAAATAAATTTAATGTAAATTGTTTTTTAATAATGTTTTAAACAAATATCGCATACGTGAAGCAAAACATTTTGCAAACTCAATATTAAAAATTTCATTTCGGTGTATACTTTCTTTTGTTCCTACTTCTCCTTACTACATCCTTGCCAGACTTTTTGAAATAATACACTTAAAGAAAGTAACAGGAAGTTTAAAAAATAATTTTTATAGCACCTTCAATTAATAAATTTTTTAACTACCCAACTAGATGGGGCATGGCCAATAAAAAACGCCAAGTGCCATCAACATGGTTAATCCCTTTGTTTTCCCAAGATAGCATGCTATTAAATATGTATGCATTTGTCTGTTTTATATAGAGGGGTTAATGAGTTTTATTTGTTTATATTTTTATTTAAAAATTGTATGCAAACGTTTAGAAAATTTACAAAATATTTTTGTTAGTCAACATGATGTATACAGACAGACGAGAAAACTACAAAGGAGATAAAGAGACAGTAATTATTATATTCTTTCCCAACAAAAAAATTTTAGTTGTTTTTATAAAACATTTTCTTAATTTTTAGAAGCTGCAAGTTTATAATGCAGAGAAAATGGGCGGATTCCTGAAGGATCTGACAAAGTTGACAAATATTTCAAGTTTTTGAGGAAATTTTTGTTTAAAATTTATACCTGTAGTTTTAATGGAGTATATACCCGATGTGCTTACATTTACTTACTTATTTTTACTTTCGAGAAGATATATAGCGTATATCTGTTTCTCAAGGAATATCTCCACATATTTTGAATTTCACCAAAATTAACAATAACCATAGCAATATACCAAAATTTCATAATTATTTGATACTGGTGCCATAATTACTTTTGTTGCAGTGATTTTCCATAACTGATATTATTCTGCAACTAAAGTAAAAAATATTATAGTCATCCTGCTTGGGATAGCGCTGGCGTAAGTTCATCTTGAGCTTTTTCTATAATTTACGTTGCAAAACTTATGATTCACTCTAGTCAAATCCGTGTAAAACGCGTTTCTCCTTTTAGATATCAAACAGGGACATTTTTCGCAAAGTCTTTCCAGAAATAAACTATATTATAATCGATTAGTATTTTTATCTTCTATTGATCGTATATAGTGATATATGCGCACATGGAATGGTTTTCGATTTAGTAATGAAAAACTGAAAAACCTTTTTTATATTCTAAAACTTGCTGTGCTATAGGTTTTTCCAAAAGGCCTTTTTAGAGAAAAACTATATCACTATTAATTCGCATTTTTAGCTTCTATCAATTAATGTGTAGCACCTTTATTTCTTGATAATTAAAAGTGGCGACAGAGGTCGCTTTTAATTTAAATTTGAAATTTTTATTAAAATACAATTTAAATTAACTTTTTAAAATGGAATCTAAAAATTATATATTTGCCATAATTTCTCCACCATTTCCATCTAGTCTATAACCTTGGAAATGCTCCGTTTTGTGCAACTCTGTTAAAAAAAATTTACCTTTTTCTGAGTTTGTTATCTTTTTTTACCTTTATTTATTTTAAACTATTTACACATATTGCATACATTTTTATTTGACTTTAGTTAAATTTCTTTCTTTAACTTTGCTAAATTTTTTTCTGATAATAAAAATTATGGCGGAGGAGGAAAAAAATTATAAGGAATATAATTTGGAGGCTGACTCTGAGCTACGTTTT
Source organism: Trichopoda pennipes (assembly GCA_030448955.1). Taxonomy (NCBI): domain Eukaryota; kingdom Metazoa; phylum Arthropoda; class Insecta; order Diptera; family Tachinidae; genus Trichopoda; species Trichopoda pennipes. The sequence goes on along the minus strand of JASKUP010000021.1, from coordinate 2,735,635 downwards.
GAAATTGAAGACAAAGGTGCAAAAGTACAAGTGACGGTAATTATAAAGTGGCAAACATTTTTGGTAAGAATAGTACATCTTACAATTTAAATATAGCTTATTTCAGGGTTTGCTGAAATGTTTGGCACGGAATTGGTGAAAAAGAAAAAATATGAATTTATTGTAGGAGCAAAAGTTGCGATTTTTACATATCATGGCTGTGTTTTACATCTTACCGGTAAAACGGACGTCAGCTACATTTCGAAGGAGACGCCGATGGTCCAGTATTTAAATTGTCATTCAGCTTTGGAACAATTACGTGAGCAGGCAGAAGAGAAAGACGAGCGAGGACCCGTTGTCATGGTTGTGGGTCCAATGGATGTGGGAAAGAGTACTTTATGCCGCATATTGCTAAATTATGCTGTTCGTCTTGGCAGAAGACCGCTTTATGTAGATACAGATGTAGGCCAAGGAGCTCTTGCAATACCAGGTACAATGGGTGCAATTTTAATAGAAAGACCTGCTAGTATTGAGGATGGCTTATCACACACTGCTCCTTTAGTATACCACTTTGGCTACAAGTCACCAGGTTTGAATAACACTCTGTTTAAGACTGTCATAAGTAAAATGGCAGATGTAATACTGGAGTCAATGAATGTCAATAAAAGAAGTGAGTTTTATTGAAATGACAGATACTAAATATTTTTTCAGCATTAACTTGAAAGATTTTTTATAGCTAAACATTCTGGTATTATTATAAATACGTGTGGTTGGGTTAAGAGAGACGGATATGCTAATTTAGTTCATACAGCGCAGGCTTTTGAAGTGAACGCGATTTTTGTTTTAGACCAGGAGAGATTGTACAATGAGTTATTGCGAGATATGCCTTCATTCGTTAAAGTGGTATTATTACCAAAAAGTGGTGGTGTTGTTGAGCGCAGCAAAGAATTTAGGGCCGATTCCAGAGATCAAAGAATCAAGGAGTATTTTTATGGCTCAAAGACGCCGTTCTATCCTTTCTCAATAGAAGTGAAATTTTCTGATTTAAAATTATATAAGATAGGCGCACCTCCTCTACCAGATTCGTGTATGCCCATTGGGATGAAGGTTTATATATCTTATATACGTTTATTATATAGTACGTGTGATAACAAATTTATTATATTTCTAACTCTAATAGGCCGAAGATAATAAAACTAAGGTAGTGGCTGTAACACCTTCACAATCAATTTTGCATCATATTTTAGCTGTGAGTTTTGCCGAATCTACAGAAGAGGACATTATTGGTTCAAATATTGCTGGATTTGTGTGTGTGTAAGTTGTAGTTTTTTTTTCTTTTTTTAATGGAAATATAAAAATATTGTCTTTTTTTTTAGTACAGGTATAGACATAGAACGACAAGCTATAACCATATTATCTCCGCAGCCACGACCTCTGCCAAATACGTTGCTATTGCTTTCAGATATACAATTTATGGATAGCCATGCCTAAAAACATTAGAATTATTAAAATATTTGATTTTTAAATAAAAAAACACATTTATTTTTTTAAAGAATTAATTTTATGTGTTTGGAGGTTTTTGAACTTTTGATAATTCTACTTTAAATTTAGATATTGTTTCTCGGGCCAATTTTAATTTGTCCTTTAAGCTATTAATTTCTGCTTTCACTTTATGCTTAACATCCAAAATGTTTTCTAAAGTTTTTTGCTTCTTGGATTCAACTGCAGTGTTATTAAAATAATTTTAGGTTATAAAACTGTTTTCTAAAAACTTTAATAGATTTTTAATCGACTTACAATCTGTATCATGGTTATAAGGACCGCTCGTCAATGGCTGAACATTTAAGAGAAAATGTTGCATAAGCTGTGTGGGTTCTTGAAAAACTATTTCCTCATAAGATTCAGAAACCAATCCCTTTTTGGGATCCATGGTTGTAGAAGAAAGTTCACCGTCAACAATTGGCGACTGGAACAGTTTTAAAATGTGATAACATGTGACTGGCCTTTCCGTAGGATCGTGAAAATAAATTTTGATAACAACCTCAAATTCACCCCAACCAGTTTCGGTTATTTCATATGGTGGTTTCGTAACAATACGATTGGGATTCGCATAGCTCTCATGGAGTTTGAAATGAACCTTTTTGACATACACCGACATATCTTCGTTGTGGTATGGCTTGACATAAACTTTCCACTGATGCGTATGACCGTCTTCCTCACGCTTTTTCCCAAAAGAACGGGCTATATTACCATAAACTATTGGCTTTACAATTGTAAGACCTTTAACGCGGCCACCAGAATCTGGACCAAAATCAGTCGGTATATTTAAACTGTTCATTATGAACAATGTTTGGACTTTTTGCTAAAAACTAAACTATAAACAAAAATCTATAGTGCACAGTACTGCCAGCCATAGTTTTTTTTGTAGGGTGAGCCAAATAAAGAAACAGTTAAATACACAGGATGGGTAAATTTGAGATTAGGAAGTAAATTGTCCGTCAATTGTTAAGAATTGAACTGTAACATTTATCAATAAAAAATTTTTGCTTGACCTTTCGTTCAGAAAAGGTAAAGGTAAGTAAATATTTAAAATAGTCAATGATATTATGTAAATATAAAAATTAAATTTGTGTACATCAAAACAATTGCTTACTTATAATTGTAATCAAATTAAAGAGCACTAATGTAATATGTCTTTAGCCTTAACGTGAATATTAATTTTTTTTTTAAATTAATTTGCTTATTATTTAAAAATTAGATGTAAATAAAAAAATACTCAGATTCATAGCGATTTTCTAATCAATAATCGTGAATAAAAAGACTTAAATATGTAAATTTATAATTGTTTTTGTTTCAGAAAGAGGTATTTTTAATAGACGAAAAAGTGAGTGTAGTTTTCTTTTTAGCTAAATAGTATTAAAGAGAAAGTTTTTTAAACATAAATTCCAGTTTTTCTTTTACACATACTTCTCACGTATTTTAGGCGTACAGAATAATTAAAGAAAACAAATAGAAAATTGCCTAAAAATGAAATTAAATTTTTGAAAATTGATGCGTTATATGTTAAAAATGAAATGTAACAATACTAAATTTTCTATGATGCTAAATCTAGCACTAAATGTATTCAATTGCTAACGCTGGCTTTAGTAAAGTTTTTGTTTTTCTTGTGAATGACCCTGTTTGTGAAGAGAAAAGGTGTTGAGCTCACACTGCTGCCAATATACGCATTTGGTAATTGACATTTGACAAACTCTCCCAGAAATCTTTTTTACAAAACACTGAATGTACCATACCTCTCTTAAATTTTAAAATGTTTAGACAAAACCAATTTGAACGCGATAGTAATTAGACGTGTGTTGTGCAAAAGAAAGGAAAAGTACTATTGAATATTTCCTATATATTTTTCACAAAGTAATATTGCTGAAAATAATTTAATAAGTTGAAAATGTTTACGAGTTATAAATGTTATGAAAGAATGTGGAAAATATTATTTTTGGTTTAATATTTAATAACGTTATGCGGAAAATAGTGGATATTCTGCTGGACAAAAAGCTGAATATTCAATTGTTTCTACAAAAGTATAAATAATAAATAACTAAAGAAAAACGGCATATTGTTATAATATAAAAGTATTTTGTATATTTATAAAGCTTCTTAAGCAGATTAGTTGACATATATATATGATTAAAAATAATATTGTTTAAATATATGTAAATACAATAACTTGGCTGGCAAGTGTGTATATAAAAGTTCATTTTTTTGCCACCTTAAAGCAAAGTAATAAAAAAAGTATGTGGCACAATTTTTTTTCGGTTTGGCAGCTAGCAATTATTTTCATTTGTCATGTTAATGCTGGTAAGTTAAGGGTTATTTTAATTAAATCTTTCTAAGTAACAAGTAAGGCTTAAATTACTTTTTGGGCGTGTACGCTATGAGTCGTTCATTCATTAAGTTTGATATGATAGTATTTTGTTTTTGACATTTGGTAACATACCTACTTAAGAGTAGTGTCAATAAAACATATTGATTAAAGAGTTACTTTAAGTAAGCTCTGAGACGTAGTAGGAAATAAGAAGAAGAATGTGATCTTCATTTTTGTTTTGATACTGATTTTTTAATTATTTAAAAGCCTAAAGAAAAGTACAAATAAATTGTGTAACGTAAACCTTGTTGGAATTAAAAAAATATATTTTTATAACAGCCACATCACACATTTATCCTTAAAAGAGGTTATTCCTGGTATATTAATTTCTGAATTTTGTTTGTCAAATTTATTTATCAATTTATTCATCTTAAAGCCATTTGAGTTGCTTTTTTTCATATAATTGTTAGTTTACAGATATGAGATGTCTTATAATTTTTGTGCTTAAATCAAAGATTATAGAATTATAAAGATGTTGCACTGCGAACATTTTACATAAACAAAAATTTTAAGCATCAATAGACGAGGGGGGAAAGTGTAAAGGGTATAAAGAGAATACTGTCTTTGCATTGAGCAAAACTAATAACAGAAAAGAGAGTAGTATTTTTTATGCACAGAAACACACGTTTATTCATGTATGAATACATATGCTTCCCATGAATACTTGAGTTTGGGTGTGCGTGTATTGTTTTAGGTATATTTTTGTTTTTAATTCTGTTTGAAAATTAAAAATGAATTAGGTTTACTAGCAACTTTATTAATGTTCACAGCATACAGCTTGTGTGGATGTTCAACATTAATAGAAAACGAACATGATTCTTTTCGTTATTGTAGGGCAAATATACTTACTTTATTGTTGTATGAATGAAAAAATTTACGTTTACACCGAAGTCATGATGCTGTTATTTACTTATTTTTTAAAGTTAATTCAACCGCGCACAACTTTCGGTATAAGATCTAATAAGATGGAGATAAAATAAAAGACATGTAAACATATGTATGATTTTTAATTTTTATTCAAATTAGTGTTTTAAAATTTTTACTTTTTCAATATGTGCTGGTTTATACTGGTATGTTTCCCAGGCAGAATGCTTTCTTAGTAATATTATTACAAGCAAATTTAAAATTTCCAGCCTATGATTGTAACAAGCACTCTTCTCGTCAAACCAAAAGGAATAAACTGTACTATTAGTACATTCTATGCATTGCTGAACTATGACTTTTTTAATATTTTTCATTGCTTTATTGGTAGAAAAAAGCTTTTCAAAAACTTTTATATGAATCTTACAAATTTCGAAAAACTGGTCGGAGGGTGCACATAAACTTCCAAAATCTGAGTCACTTTCATAGCTTTTTGTGTGGATATACATTTCTGATGGATATGTTAGAATTTGTGCAGGTTTTATTGTATCCATTCTACATTTGCTGCATGATATTCGTTGCGCTATGTATCCAATGAAATATCGGCTTGAAGTAAGTTCTATTGATACATTCGGAGAGTTAAAACAGTCGGCGCTTTCATCAAAATATTCTTCATTATTCTGATATATGTCTACGATATCTATCACTGGACATTGATTATCAGCTGATACAGTTTCACTACATTCGGCGGAGCTTTGAAAATCCACCGGTAAGAATATTGCATCGTCGTTTTCACAATTTTTTGATGAACTAAACTGGCTTATTTTTAAAGATATCAGCTTTGCCATTGCAATGTTAAATTCGTGAACTGAAGGGTTCTTACTGTGTCCGCCTTTGGCGCGAACATATGAAAATACGTTTTCTAATGGATCCTGATTAAACCGGCTAGTTAAAATTGTGAATAAATTAGAACTTTCTTGAAACATTTCTTCACTTAAAGATAATATACCCCTGGTGGTTTGGATAAGACCGCAGATGGAAAATATTTTATTGCCGACATATTCAATTTGTTGCATATATATTATTAGATCCTGCAATACCTGCCAAGTATTATTATTATGCTTTAAACCACGCTTTAGAGGATTAGGATCGCTAAAATATTTACTATTTAAACAGTCAAAGTAACTGTCAAGTTTTTTTATAAATAAGTAAGTAGAAGAGGCTATTTCCGATGAAGTTCTTGTAAATTTACGATTTTCGTTAAGGGTTTGAATCGCAGCTGCAACAGAACGGCTTAAAGTTTGAACAGCCAACCCCACGCGCATTTTCTGAAAATTTGTTGGACTTATATGGGATATTGTCAACTTTGTCATTTTTGTGACTTTACCATGCTCTAGTTCAAAAACTTCTCTAATAACATCAAACCGCGCTATTCCATCAGGTGTTTTAAAGTCACCTTTAATAAAAGCATTTCTTATTGATTTGAAAATATGAGGTACATCATATAGCATATATACTTTATTAGTGTTATAAAGAAAATAAGGCTGTTCTGGTGGCACTCCTAATAGGTCGTAACATTTCCTATTGTTTGGACCTTGATCACATGTAACTGCACGAACTTTTAATCCAATTTGGGTAAGGACATCTAAATTTGATATTAGAAGTGTTTTCAATATTTCTCCTTTTATGGAACTAGCAGTTACAAAGTAGTTTAACACAAATTTCCAATTTTCTATAATTCCTCTAATCATAAAAACACAAATTTGAGAACCCATTTCATTTATTCGCTCGTATCCTATATCAACCACTCCATCTATAACATCCGCACAATCATTATAACTTAAATTTCTTCTGATTGATATTTCATCAAATATTAAAATGCACTCTCTTTCAAGAGGTTTCATCTTTATAACCGTTTTCTTAAGAACATTATATATGCAAGCATTGCTTCCTGGCTGCAAATTCTTAATATCGTTCCACCGACTTAAAGATGAAGGGCTTGGAAGGTTCAATTTCAAAATATTACGCAAGAACAAGTACGTAGAGGTTGATCTATAATATATGCTTTGAACGAAATTCTTTTCACAATCCTTCCATCGAGCGTTTGTTCCCCTGCTTCCCTTCATTAGAATTCTGCAGAATGTTTTTTCATTAGGGTTGATACCAAGTTTATCAATTTCACTTTCAAGAGAGGCTTTTACTTTTAACTTTGCTTCTAATGCCTTCAATCTTTTTTTCAAGTTTTCATTTTTCGACTTCATACAGCGGTTTTGTTGAGTTTTACTCTTAAGTCTTTTAAACATGTTGAAAAATTTCTTTCTATAAAATTCTTCATTTTTTAAACTTTTAAGGCAGTTTGTGCATAAAGGTGGCGGTGATTCGGATCTTTTTCGCTTACGTGACGGACTTCTAAAAAAGTAATCGTTGGTATTCTCATTTTCAGAGCAGTTGCCTTTTGCAATACTTTCTGACTCAGCACTATCAATTAAGTATAATGTTGGTACGGCTCCTCGATGTAAATATCTTTTACCAATTAAATCAGGCGAAAAGTGCCTATCACATAAAAAGAGGGAAGTAGTTTTTTCCATAAACTGTTTCTCAAAATTGCACTTTTTTAGCCATTCTTTAAATAATGGTGAATTCGTGTTTGGAAAACGGAAAAGTTTCATTTCAGGAAATTTTCTTTTCGATCTGCTACAATGTGGCAGAGAACATTTATTGCCTGCTTTTATGGAAACTTTATTTTTCACAGCATTATTTAATTCAACTTTTTCTGTCTTATTCATTATTTTATTTATTTTTTTTAACAATGTAAGTTAAGAACCATTTACATATGAACTGCTGAATGAAAGTATTTACATTTCTATTTATACTTTCATTCCTTATACCTTAGACATGGTCATACTTAAAACTAAATAAATGTATTCCTTCTAGAAATACCCAAGCCAATGTCATCAATGGATAGTTTTTCCCATATTTCTGTGCTGATATCATGCTTTGAGTAATGTCTTTCTAATTATCTTTTTTACAACTATATTTTATTATCATGTTTATGATCTACGGGAATTTACATTCATTAAAAAAACATTACAGTTTATTTATTAATGCAGAAAACATGCTCATACATAAGAACGTTGTTAACTCTATGCAAGTTAAGAATCGTTGTATCTACCTGACTCTTCCTAACTTGTACGTGTATAATGTAGATAAATATTTTATTTTTCAAATACCACCGAAGACTATAGCTTTGACACTAAAATATTTTATAAAAATTTTAAGCCTACACTGTGATAATACAGTATAACAAGTGCTACAGTAAAATAACGGTAAATCAAACATAAATTAACCAGAAGAAGGGCTTACCATTTACTTTTTTATCATATTCCTAAAAGAACAAAAAATAACAAATGTAGCAAATACTGCCTTAATGAAAATATTGGTTAATAAGGCTTCCAAAGTTCGTCGACAGTCGATGCTGTTTTATTTTTACAATAAAAAACCTGTATGGTTTTGCTACGGCAAGACAGAAGATCCCATTAGTTTTGTATACAATAATACTAATCGAATTTGTAGAGCCCAACAAACACAATATAACAACGTTGATTTACATTATTTATTACTAATCGTGTTTATAGTATATAATTTTAGCTTAGAATTTAAGGCTAAGTTTAGAATAATTGTTTTGTTTTTCTTGTTTACAAAGTCAAAAGAAATTAATGCTAGTGAACTAAGAAAAGGCTTGATCACATAACATTATTTTTAATTAGTTCATATGCACTTATCTGAAAGCAAACCTTTTTGTTTGTTGGGCATAATATTGACAACGTAAACACACATACACACATAAACAATGTTCATAAGTATAAATTGCTTTTGCTGAGAGTTTATTTCTATTTTGGTAATTTGCTCTCCGTTGATGAGATTTCGCTCATTAGTCGTACACAAGAGGATTTTCAGAAAATCCTATCAATAATTTAGCAGTGGCAAAACAATGTATGGCAGTGCAACATCTTTGTAATTCTATAATCTTTGCTTAAATATATTTGATAATTCCATCTGGCATAACCTGTGTTTTGTGAAAAAACAGTTAGTGTCAGATTAAAATAAAATGCACTGTAATTGAAATATTGCCAGATGGCTTTGTCATGTTTATATTCCCGGCATTCTTTGTTAAATTAATCAGCCGTCGCTGTTTCTGACGGTTTTATAAGGCAAATTAATTGCGTATGTTCTAAAGAATTTTATAAAATCCATAGTGTAATATATTTTATAGAATTTTTAAGAAATAAATATTTAAATTCTTTTTTCGAATTTTTACCAAATGGTAATACGTAATTTTGATCTATCTAAATTAAAAATTTTGTGTACTAAATTTCAATAAGCTAAAGATCCATCAAAATAATTTGAAATGAAAAACCAAATAAGTAGCTTTAACTCAAACCAATTTTTCAACCCTCCAATTATATAAAAGTAGAACAGGCCGTCTGATGTTTGTAAACACATTTATACATACAAATATGCATGCATTTCATACGTTGTTGCTTGACGTACTTCAACTGGCAAAAGGTGATGTTGTTGTATTAAGCAAATAAAAACCACCCTTTATAATTATAACACAAGCATTAGAAGGAACAGCTCATGTACATTCATTTTACGCATATCCTTTTGTTATAACACACAAAAAGGATTTAAATCACATTACAAGTGCATCAAGAGTTCTTTTTGAAAATCAACAGTTTTTGCATTTATTTTACAGTTAGATTTATTGTTGTATTATTGGTGGTGCTTTTTTGCCCGTTTTTCATTTTCAATACGAAATGTTTAAACCTTTTTAATTTAATTTTTAACTACAATAAAAGCTTAAATTTTTAATAAAGTCTATTTTTTTACATTTAATCATTGTGTTAGCAGGAGTCACAAATGTATCGTGGTTTTTGACGGCGACAACTATGCAAGGCTGTTTTTACGCTCTAATTAAGCTAGAAATGTTGTTAAATTTAACTTTTAACCAACTTTTCGTTCCATGACAAAATTTGCACTGCTTTTTTTAATAAAGAAGGATTAAGGAGTTGTAACACTAAAGATAATAATATACATAATAATATTGTTTTAATAAACTTCTAGTTTATTAAGTTGTTTGTAAATAAATTACACACAACTTTTCTAAATTTTCATTATATTATACGATTTAATAAGACGATTATTGGTTTTTATGCAAAAAAAATACACTTAGTAGCTTTAACGTGTAAAGTTGCTGTATCAAATTTTGTGGCTTCACTCAATTACGATGAAAATTACACTAAATATTGCCCAGGAGAGGGAGTTCTTATATTCTGATTTTTTAGCACTTACTAGAAAATTTATTATATTTATAATAGTCATCATGTAAATGCTTGTTTGGTTGTTTACCTTATTTTTGTTTTGTTCTTCCTCTGATTGTTAATCTTAGCTCATGGAATTTTAATGTAGCAAGTTGCTGTATTGTGTTCATCAGATTTGATTTTTAAGCAGACACATTAGGTCATTTCACTTTTTAGTGATAATTATCTTTTCATAACTTAAACTAAGCATCTTCATAACAATATTTATTATTCTTCAATACAATTTAAATAAGTCTTTTCTGAAATTTTAATAATAAACAGTAAAACATTTACTTCCATAGCAGTTTTAGGGGTGTTTTTATAAAGATATTAAACTTTGAAATATAGCAAAGATGAATATAACAAAGATGAACTTTTAAAATTGACATAAAAATTACTTTATTTGTAAAGATAATCTTGTGTCATAGTGTAAATATGACATCTGGCAAATGATCACTCGGAAGTAGTCTAATCTGAAGATCCAATTTTCGATGAATATATCCAACTTTAGTGGCCGTATATTGGCAATAATGCACTGAATGTTGTTCTCCAAGTGGTCAATCGTTTCGAGCTTATTGGCGTAGATAAGTAACCTCACATATCCCCACTGAAAATAGTCTAGCAGCGTTTAATCGCACGATTATGGAGACCAATTTAGGGGTCCGTTGTCCTTTAATAAATCAATTTTGGCACGAGCAGTGTGACCTGTTCCGCCGGCTTGTTGAAATCACAGCTCCTACCCTCCATGGTCGTCAAATGAAAAGGTCAGTAATCATGGCTTTATAAACGTCATCATTGACTGTAACGTTTTGACCAGCATCGTTTTTAATGAAGTACGCATCACATTTAGTTTTGTATGGTTATAACGGTGGCCTCAACATACACTTGAGAATTATCATCAGTCCAAATACGATATTTTTGTTTATTGACGTATCCATTCAAATAAAAGTGAGCTTCATCGCTAAACTAAATTCGCTAATGAAAATCGGGATCAACGGCAATCTTGTTTTGGGCTCAATTTGCACAATTTTGTGACGCCGTTCGGGGTAAAGTGTATTCATGATAAAATGGGAAATCTAACTAAAATCGTAAATTACTTAATGCGGTTTTACACACATCAACTTTTGTTGCTCAACTGTTGTTTTTTCCATTAGAAAGAAAGAGAAGGGGTATAAAGCTTTCTCTTTCTTTCTAATGGAAAAAACAACAGTTGAGCAACAAAAGTTGATGTGTGTAAAACCGCATTAAGTAATTTACGATTTTAGTTAGACTGTTGTTTTTTCCATTAGAAAGAAAGAGAAGGGGTATAAAGCTTTCTCTTTCTTTCTAATGAAAAAAACAACAGTTGAGCAACAAAAATTGATGTGTGTAAAACCGCACTTAACAGCTGGCAAAATGTCTGTCAGTTAAAAACATGTTGCCAAGTAAAAGTTCTATACATCTACTATATATAAAAACACCCAATATTATGATGGTACTAAAATAATGTTATAAATTAAAAGTTGACACAAGTGTCATTTGTGGCAACGTTGCATTTTGACTTCCCGAAAAAGCTTAAATTTATTAAAAATTAATTAATTCGCACTCTTTCTAAGCAACCCGACTGTAGGTAAAACAAAGAAGCTAAAAAATTTGGCATTAAATAAGTTTAACATTTAATATTAGGGAATCAGCATTAAAATGACTTGTTGCAAAAAGCACGTTATCACTGATTTTATTTTATTATTATTTGATTTATATTACTTAATTTAATTTAATTGAATTATTTTTGATTAAATTTTTAGACTCCTACAGTGATTACTTTTCGGATTATGAATGCAATACACCGCTAATGGAAAATGCCGTGCTAACGGCAACTTCTCAACTCAATGATCGTGGAGCAGAAAAAGCTCGCTTGAATGGTAAGAAATTGAAATTATTATTATGCATTTAATTTTTTTTTAGGTTAGTAAAGTTTATTTAGTTTTTTAGTGTGCAGTATTTTGTAATATTTTGTAGCAGAAGCATTTTTATTATCTATTAATTTTGATTTGAAAGAATTTAAACAATATTCATTCTTTTGTAGTTCTTATGCTTACGATTTTACTTTGAAAGTATTTTTTCATTTCTGAACATTATCATATTTGAATAAAGTTATCCTGTTTTTTGTTTTTGGTAATTTTATATTTTTGTTATATTTTGTTTAAAATCTACAATATTTTTCAGTTACATTTTTTAAATCCTTCACCACTCAGTGTAAAATATAAAATGTTTCCTTTAACTTTTAGGAAAATTTGCTTTCCATATATAAAAATTGAAAGAAAAAAGTAAATCAAAATATGTTAATGATTTTAAAATTTTTACATAGTAAATGCTATACAGTGATGGACTTAAGTATAGGTACAACAGCGATGTAGAATTTAAAAATTTATTAAAAGCATAAGAAATGTTTTTTGATATTAATATTACTATTAATCTATTACAATCTGTTGTATATTTAAAAACAACTCAAAATTCTTAAATTTTTAGGAGAGACAAATAACTGTTTAGTTCTTCGTGCAGAAGCAACACGTTTAACACAAAAATAGACATAACTGTATTTTTCCAGTTAAAGAAGATAGTGATGTGAAAGAAAATTTGACAGTAGTTAGAGATGTGTACTCTGAATTAATTTATGGAACAAATCAGTTTTGGAAAATTTTGAGCTGTGATCCTTTTGTATTTAGGTTGCGATATGTTAGTCCATTGTCCTACAAGCTGTTATATTCTATTATTAATCTTCTATTATTTTAGGTAACTGAAAAGTTGCAAAAGTTTAGAAAATACTAATTCTTTTATAAATGTGTTCTAAACAATGTGAAACGACTGAATCTCAGCCGAAAATAATTTTATATTTTAAGAAGGCAAATCGTTTGGTGATATCGGTGAATTTATGGACCGCAGCCATTTTAACATACGTAAATCGGTTCAAAGGACAAAGAACCTTTAAAAATGTAGGCCGCTGTTGTGGTCTTCGCACCAGGGAGAGATAGATAAAGAGAGAAAAAGCGTGCTTAGATAGTACAAAAAGTAAGGGATAATCCAAAAATAGTATTTTCTCAGGTTGCGCAAAGTTAAAACATGATTTTGAGAAAGGCATTCACCCAAAAACTGTTCAGAGAACGTTACATATTAATATGTAGTTAGACGCAAACAGTGCATAATATATATATATATATATATATAGGTAATGCGATTTCTGGAATCAGGTACTTATTCTTAACCAAAATTAATTTAATATTTTCCGATCTGATAACCAGAGTTTGGCGAAAACGTAACACGGCAAGCAACAGTAAAGTATGAAGGCCGGAGGTGTTAATTAATTCATAAAATGAATGTTTCATATTTTCTTATTTTTAAAATGATACTTATGTTTATACTTAAATCCGTAACTGTAATTTAAGCATTTTTGCTAAGAATATATAATTATGATAAACTGGTTTATTTAGTTTAACTGCACAAGTTGTTTTTGTCATAACATTTGTTTAAAATAATATTTCACTTTGCTCTTACGGTATGTTTATTTCTTTGCTTATTTTCAGTGTTGGTACCACTGATTTATGCTATTTTTCAGCTCTTTGCTTATACTTTTCTCTTTAAATCTCTTAACTAAAGTTTGACAGTTTTTCTTATCAGACAATTGTTAATTATAAATCCACAAACAAAACGCATTCCTTATGTCTACTATTGTTGTTAAAAAAAAAAATAGTTCTAAACATTTTATTTTAAATAAGAAACACTTTTAAATTATCTTTAATTATTCAATTAAGTACAATTAAAATGACTAACAAACTACAAACAACACAATGGGCATGTGACCTAAGCACTTGGTCACCAACTTTGAAACAACTAATACAAGCAGTTGCTGTCATTCAGCTGGAGGAAAGAGAAAGATTAATGAAATTTTATTTTATTAATGATTTTTTATCATCATTAGTTGGACGTTTACTTATGCGTAAATATGTCAGCCACTGTTCCGATTTGCTGTATGAAGACATAAAATTTGCTAGAGATTCTAGAGGAAAACCATATTGGCGGCGAGATGAAGCGATGAACACTTATGGCTTACCAGCTCTAAGTTTTAATATATCTCATCAAGGCAATTTTGTAATCTTGGCTGGGGCGGCGAATAATAATTTAAGAGATTTCAATGATTTTGGAATAGGCTGTGATGTTATGGAATTGAAATATTCTGGTGGTAAAGATTTACACGAATTTTTTCGTATAATGAATAACAAATTTTCGTACAGCGAATGGAGATTTATAAAACAACCACATTTCAATCAACAGCAACAACTTAAAGCTTTTATGCGTCATTGGTGTTTAAAAGAATCGTATGTCAAAGAACTCGGTGTTGGCATAACAATTGATTTGCAAAAAATAGATTTTAGTTTAGACAACAGCAACGATCTCACATTCGAATCTAGCCCACTTTGTGGCACAACTTTAAAGTGCAGTAATTTGCCTATGAATCAATGGTACTTTGAAGAACATATGCTACATCCTAAATATTGTGCTGCTATTGCATGTCGAAATTTTAAGCCCGAGACAAAGAATAAATTTCAATTATTACAAATAACAGAACTACTGCAAACTTCTGCTGCACAAGATGACAAAGATATAATTGATTATTGCCGAAATGTTTTAAATAAGCCTAGAAAATAAAAGAAAAACTTTGTGTCACTTTGATTGATTATTGCTTTTACTATATGAAGCACTGCATTGACTCAAAGTTTGTTGTAAAATTTAACGAAATTATTGAAAGAAGGAGAATGTGTACAACGAATAGAAATAATTGTACATCGTCCCTTTGCACAAACTTCTTTTAGGTACATTTTATATATATTTTTGTATAAAATTATTTTTTGTTAGTTATGCTGGATTTGTTTTTTTTTACTACTAAAGTTTTATCAATGTTTATTATAAATCAATTTAAAATAAAAGGGGGGAAGTATTTCCATTTGTCTGTTACTATAGCAACAGGATTGTTAATTTTATTATTTATTTATTATCATAAATTAGGACAATTGTGTAATAAAAACTGTAAATATGCATATTTTTGTAAAAGGGTTAAGTTACAATATTTGTTAAATTTCTCTAGATAACTGCTGTTTTTTCTTATGAAAGAAAAAATAAAAAAAGTTTTTAAAATTTTTTACTATATCCAGCTCTGTTCTGTATTTTACTTGAAATCAAAACGTTTGGAATTTTTAAATTATGTTGTTTTAAAAACCAATCAAAGCAGAAATAATCTTTAAAATAGAAAGAGAAATTTTGGTGAGGAAACATTTAAAATCTTAGAATTAGCACCATCTATCGATTTCAATATTCAAAAATGTGACCAACTAATTTCACTGAAATTGGTTTGACGCTTGGCAGGTTACTAAATAAAAATGAAGTGATACGTAAACTTTTCTCCTTTGCGTCCAAATATATGTTATTGCTTCCCCTACATGAGGCTCAATTTATGTTAAAAATTGTACTAAAACTGGCTTAAACGTTTAGCGGTGGTTAGGCTAGATTCAGCAGGCAGATATGTCTACTTGGGTTCATTTACTGATTTCTTTGCTTTACCTGCGAAGTAAAAGAAGGAAGAAAAGAAAGAGAAGAACAAATAAAGATATAAAACGAGGTAAAGAAAAGAAACAAGTGTTACAGGATAAGAATAAAGAGAGAAAGAAAAAGAAGTCGAATGTGACGGCGATAGATGCAGAGGAGTAAGCTGCCAAATAAGATTCGCTAGCTAGGAGAGAGTTTCGGCGTGAAACCAACCACTGTAATTTAAAAAGCAACTGATCCTGTCCGGTATATATATTCGAAGGTTCTTCACTATCCTGACAGCTTCTGCAGAATACATTGTGTGGAAGGCTCATCCTCTTAACATGAGTTCCACATATGCAGTACCCAGTTACTGCAGTTACCAAGTCACCCTCGGTATGCTTAGGAGTGCAACCACCTTCTTTCGATCCAATGAAGGCCAGATTTTTCATGCAGGCGAGCAAGTCAGATCGAATGATCAACTGTCCTGGCTGGGTCAGATCATAAAGGGCAACGCCAATGCGCCGCCCGCAAGTAGATAGGCGTATACCGCAGAGAGTATCAATGGAACCTTCAAGCATTGCCCCCATTCTTTGCCAGTTTATCCGCAACAAAGTTGCCAAGAGCAGCCATATGTCGTCTCAACCATTTAAGGAGGATGCCAGAAAAAGTATCAATGGAACCTTCAAGCATTGACCTCATTCTTTGCCAGTTCATCCGTAACACAGTTGCCCCATGTACTCTCACCCATTTTAGATCGATTGTCGCCATATTCAAGAACTGCCCGACATTCAGAGACAAGATTCGATATGTTAAAACACCTCTGAAGGCTTCGATTGCGGCTTTGCTGTCAGTACAGGAATAGATATCCCTATTATATATTTTAATCAGCCCGCAGCTCTCCTAATTCTAGATATTTTTGCCTGTAAGGCGCTACAATCATTTGGCAGTCTGAAGCTCATTCTTATCCCAAATTCCCCCATGTAAACTCCTCCCCAAATTCTTATCCGTCTTTTAGACTATTAATGCAGATTGTACGAGATGGAGGATCCTGATCCTACTTCTAATCAAATCAAAGAGAGATAGATTTGCTTGTGAAGCGATCCAAAATAGTGGTTACTCAGTCCGCTGAGTAATAATTTCATTTATCTGTTTTTCTGAGGTTAAAGCATTTAATTGAAGTATCTTTAAATTTGAGATTAGGAAGCAAATTGTCGGTCAAATAATTAGGTGTCAAGAACTACGCCGTAATCCCTTGACATTTATTTAGTAAAAAGTTGGGGAATTTTAAGCATAAAACTTGACACTCTGGAGAAAAGAATTTTAATTGTGCACTCAAGACAACAGAAATTTCTAGTTACAAACTGCGTCGAAATTTTATACATGCACAACAACAACAATTAGATATGTTGTTTACTAACTGCGTAGTTTTCTAAGAAAACTTGTGTCCACAAGACAACAACAACTATCTTAAAATAAATTCCAGGATGAAACTTTATCAGCATAAAAACAAAAACAAATGTACACACAGACCTACAGGCGCCTACACATTGAATGGACAACAAACAACAACATATGATACAAAGGGAGTAGACGTTTTTTAATTTTTCTAGACTTCTAGTGGACAAATATAAAAAGGCAGCGTCTGGGTGGATAGTTAGTTAGTTGAAAATTAAACCTCGTGAAGTAAAGACGTGCATCTTAAACTGTTCTGTAGTGTCAACTTTGTGTGTAGTTAAAGTAAATAAACTTGTAATTAATTCAAAAACTCTAAAAGCTGGTGTTATTTATTTTGCAATAAAGAACTCGCAATAAAACTTTTATAAAAGGTATAAACGCAACAATATTTACTTTTTAACCTTAAATTTGCCTACGCTTTTTTTTTTAATATTTTCAAGAAATTTTGCAGTTTTTGAAAAGAAGCTACATCGGATTTATTTAAGATTGCTAAAATCTGTTGATAATTATATAATTAACAGCTTTCTAAGCATGTTTTCTCTCTGTTTCCGGATTTTAGAAGAAAACAAGTTTTTATTTGTATACCAAAAGCCTGTGGGATACTTTAATTTACTATTGAAGTTCCTCTGGTTTAAATTTACTTTCTATAAGCAAAAGAAAAGAATGCAAAGCAAAATTTCAAAAGTCGCGGTCAAAGGCTCCTTTCAATGTATGAGTTACCATGAGAAAATAATAATAATAATAATAAACATATAAAATAAATAATCTGAGTTTTTAATGTGAAATCAAATCTGCTCAACTTATAATACGTTTTGTATTATGTACACCCTTTTCCCTCTTCTTTTAATTCTTTTAAAATGGCTTCTTTCATGTGAAGCATTTTTATGCTCCATTTGATTTGCAAAATAAAAAAAAACCACAAAACAGAATATCAAAAGAATTAAGTATTTTTTTTTTTAATTTTTATATGTTAAAAGATCTTCAAGGCTATTGAAGAGAACGTAATCCATTTTGTCACACACTGTAACTAAAATGAATTAAGTTTCTGCAGTAAATGTTCAACGCAAAAAATTCAAGTCGCCTATCGCATAAAAATTATTCGCTATTTATGTTTCCTGTAAATTAATTTCTAATAGGCCCATCAAATATTTGTAACATCCGCCGGTACTGCATTTGTCTTAAAGTATTAAAAACACATTTAAATACTTTAATAAATTTAGCTCTTGTGGTTAGAAATCCTTTATTCTTCATGATTTTTACGAAATTGGAGAAAAATATTGGGTTGGCAAATTTGAGGTTAGGAAGAAAACTATCTGTCAAATGATTAAACATTAAGAATTGAGCTGCCATTCTTTGACATTTATTAAGGGAAAACTTGTAAAATTTTAAGCATGAAGCAAACACTTTTAATTGTAAAAATTCACTTGTATCATTTCTAAAGTTGAACTCGTTCCAGAAATTAAGCCGCACGACCGTTTGCGTCGAACGTTTGTGTATTGACTGTTTGAAAAGCATTTTTCAACAAAATTATCTTTAGTGATGAGACTCATTTTCAGTTAGGCAGTTATGTAAATAAACAAAATTGTCGTGTATGAGGTTTACAAAATCCACTATCAGGTCTCAAAAAGGTATTACATAAAAAAAGGCGACATCTTCGGCCCCATTTTTTGAGCAAGGAAACGCCGTCAACGAAATTCTCTGGGCTATCAAATCATGATAATCAATTTCGGTGACCTTTGGCTTCAGCAAGACGGCGCCACAAGGCCACAACAGCCACCCAAACAATTCAGCTAATTCACGAGAAATTTCCCGGTCGCGCAATTTCTCGATTTGATAAAGTCTATTGGCTACCTCGTTCTTCTAATTTAAAGCCGCTGTATTATTTTTTCTGGGATCATTTGAAAGACCCGGTTTATGTTAAGAACTCACAAACAACTGACGCTCTGAAAGATAAAATTCGGCTTTACCTTGATGAGATAAGTGAAGCTTTGTTGCCAAATGTGTTTCAAAATTTTGTGAAAAGAGTCGACGTCTGTCGACGCGCTATAGATGGAGATTTACTCGACGTTATATTCCATTATTAATTTCTACATTTGTTCTTTATATTGGTATTGATAAATCTCAAAATGTAAAAAAATTAAGTTTTGAGCCAATTTACTGCCTAACTTCAAATTTGCCCAACCAATATTTGAAAAGTAAATTTGCATACCCCACCCGTTATAAACTTAATGTTGTTTGATTTATTCATTTAATAAACGTTTAGTTTATTGAGTTCTCTTAATGTAAACAAATTGCACACAACTTTTAGGTTTTGAATTAAATTACACGATTTTTCTCGGTAATACACAAAAATACACGATGGCAACTTTACCATTTTAATAAATGAAATCTGCTGTATCAACTGTTGCGTCACCATTAGACTGCTTGACTTATAAGTGAGATAAACTTTGTTTGCTGTTTTAAGCAGTTCTAGAATTTCCTTAAAAAAATATAATTCATCACATTTAGAAAGTTCTACAACCTCATTAGCTACAGATGCCGTCGTTATCATTATTCAGTGGTAGGTGCTTGTTTGGTTGGTTGTCTTCGTTTTCTGCTTGTTAACATTATTTCGTGGAATTTAAATGCAGCCCGTTGTTGCTGTTTGGTGTTTATAAGATTTTTTAGAAACTTTTTGATTTGCTAGCAGACACAATAGGTCATTTCACTTTACTTAATTTTTTTTTTAGTAATAATTTTCTTTTTATAACTTAAGCTAAACTTTATTGTTCTTAACAATTTTTTTTGGGTTATATTTTTGAAGCTATTTTTAATACCTACTGTCCATCGTTTCAGCAAACTAATTTTTTTTGAACTACCAAAAAATAAGATTTCGCAGGTTCCTCAAAAAAAAAAAAAGCTTAAGGTGCAGAGATGACATTGTCAATTAACACGAATAATAGAGACTTTTTCCTTTAGTTATTTCTTTAAATTTAGAACCGGTTAACCGGGATTTTTTCACATAATTGAATTATCGGCGATAGGCGTTTTTACGATAAACGATTTCGATTAAAATTAAATCCGTTTGAGAAGGTTTAAATACAAATTGGTGGGTTTATGCCAGAAATGGATTTTGGAAAAGGTTAAAGCTTAGGCTGCTTAACGCTAAGGCATTATTTAAAGGGAGATTTTATTCATTAGGTGAACAAACGGCTGGTTGCGATACTATGGCGAATATGAAACTGATATCCAAATATGGTTGCATTTCTAAAACCGCAACTAAAGTATTGTTGCTTTGTGATTTTTTTATATTCTGGGAATTGAAAATGATTCCTTTAATATAATTGTGGATAAGCTGGCTACATTTATAGTGCGGGGAAATTGATAACTTAACTTAGTAATATCACTTAAATGTTTCCAGCTTTCAGTAGTTATTGCTTGGCATACTTGGGTTAGGGGATAGAGGCCTAAGAACTGCTCAAGAAAAACTGCAGCTCTTGTGTTATCAGTATCAAATTAGGCATTGATGGTTATCCTAAACTTCTCGTTTAAAAATTTTTGTTGAAGCTGGCACGATGAAAAAAAGGAGCAGGAGGCTGGAATAGCTTCTATGTACTACCTGTCACTCTTTATGATACGGCTGCATTTTCTAGGAAGTGCAAGCTGGCAGAAATTAGGGGCAGTTTAAAATTGCTGCAGGCATTTGGAAAGTATTCTGCGGTTACTCCTTTCTGATATTACAAAGCCAGAGGCGTATAAAGTATATTTCACTAAATGAAAGCAGTAAGGTTGGTCTAAGCAGTCTTTTACTGAGTATTCAACAAAAATCATACAAGTCGATGGTGCCATTATTTTCAATCCCCCCTGATCTTGATACAAAAGTTATACTTTTAATTTCAAAATGAATGTTCCTGAATTGTGACGATCCACTATAATATAAAATATAATAATACTGCATTTAAAATGCTTGTGGCCACTTTTTTCACACCCATTTTGTTAAGTTTCAATTCATCAGTCTACTCAGATTACAGCAATCGCAATCGAAACAGGAGGGGTGTGCATGAAAATGGAAACTAAAGAAAAACCCACTATTCCCAAGTACCTTATTGCAAGACATAAATTTGCTTTGAACATTTGCTTTATAGGATTATTACTCTCTGTCTGCGTCAGTCGTTGCAGTATTTGAAATGCAATTTTTATAATTTTTATTGTTTTTATCTTTATTTTATTTTAATTGTACGGCACTGTTATGGTTTAAAGTACCTTAAATTGTTTCCAACTGATTGTTGTTTATTATTGTTAAACTCCTAATTTTTTTATTTTTAACAATTTTTTTGTTGGTGTTATTGTATTTGAGTTTGTGCAACAGCAAACTTGTGTTTGTGCAGATGTTTTACAAGGGGGTTGTTTTTGAATGGTTGATTGGTTTGGTTCGTTGCCTCTTAAGTGGGTTGTTAAGGCAAATTTTAATGGGATTTGTTAGAATTTGCTTTTGCTTGTTAAAAGTGGAACTATTGCATATGTTTTTGAGTTATTAAATTGTTATTATTGTTATTTTCGTTATTTTTGTTATTATTATTACTGTTACTTGTATTAATTAAATATTTGTTGTATATTGCTACAACATAACATTTTTGTTTTAAAGCACATTTTTAACTGCTGTCAAATTGTGTTAAATTGCTAAAAAGCCATTGCCATTCTATGACAGAGGTGAAATAGGATGTTAGCCGGCAAGATATACTACTCTGTTTGTTTATAATTTTTGATTAAATGAAAGAGAATGGATCCTTATATTAATAAATGTTTTATTTAATGTGTTCGCCTCTGTTAAGCTCACTAATGCGATCCCTTTTGAGCACATTTTTCATTACATTCTCACACATTTCACGTGGTATTTCATTAATTTCATCACGAATATTTTGTTTGAGTTGCTCAAGCGTTTCTCGTTTATTTGCACAAGCAAACAAATGGAGGCTAATCAACATCACCAGTTTTTGAAATAACTTGTTGTGGAAAGAGGTGTCGCAGTATTTTTAGTTTTTTTTCAATCTTTTTAAATTTTTGTTTATAACAGACGAAGACACCAAAATCACATACGGCAATATCAACGGCAATTTAAGGCAACATCAACTACAAATTGTCTTACAGAATACCAAACATGTATTGCCAGTCATTGATTAATGGCAATATTGTCAACGAGAATACGATAAAAAAAAACGGCGTCGTTTTGTATTGCCGTCGCCAAACAGAATAAGAGTGATTGATAAATGTTTTATTTAATGTCGGCAATTATGTATGGAATATAACATCCTCCACTCTTAGCCTTACAAATTCGAGCCCTTTTGAGCACATTTTTCATAACATTCTTACACATTTCACGCGGTTTTTTCTTAATTTTATCACGAATATTTTGTTTGAGTTGCTCAAGCGTTGCTAGTTTGTTTGCAGAAACCTTGTTCACTCAGATATCCCCACAAAAAGAAGTCCGGGCCGTGGAGGGCAATCAACATCACCATTTGTTGAAATAACTTGTTGTGGAAAGAGGTTTCAAAGTAGGTGTGGCACCGTCTTGTTTATACCGCATGTTAATCAACCCAATGCATGCAGTTGTGGCATTAAAAAGTTTTCAATCATATCACGATATCGCTCCCCATTCACAGTTTCGGTTACGCCGTTTTCATTTTCAAAGAAGTAGAGTCCAATGATTTCTTCTGAGCAAATTACACAAGAGACTGACACTTTTAATAGATGCAAAGGTGACTGTTAAATATTTTGAGGATTTCCTATTCCCTAGAATTGACTATTCTATTTATTCACATATCCATTCAAATGAAAATGTGCCTCGTCATTCATTATGATTTGTTCCTGAAAATCGGTATTGCCATGGGCGAACTGTAACATCCTATTGGCATATGTACGATGGTGTAAATGGTTTTGTGAAAGAAGTTTTAGCGTCAACTGAATCTTATATTGGAAACAAATGCAAATCCTTGTGCAAAATTGTGGTCAAAGTTGTTCTTTGAATACCAAGCTTTTGAACGCGGCGGCGAATTCAAGTTTTGAAAACTTTCTTGAGCAGCATTAATAATTTCAGCCGATCTTGCAGTACGTTGTGGTCCATGCTTAAGCCTATCAACTACAGACCCTTTTTCTTCGAAATCATTCACTATATGATAAATAGTGCGCTTTGTTGGCACGACGTTTCTCCTAAAAATTTCACGTAACTTTCTCAGTAATCGATGATTAATTTTGATAAAACTTTTGCGCTTCACGACTGGCAAATATGAACTGCCAAGACTAATGTTAACCAAAATGGCGGCAAAGCAAAGTAGTGTTTACTTTTTCAAGATGGCAACATCTAGCACATTGAATATTAACACTGTGACGTGTAACGAGAGAGAGAGGAGAGAGAGAGACACAGACAGAGACATGATCTAGGCAATGAATGTTGCTAGAGGATTCTTCCTTTTCAGTGGAAATGAAAAAATCTTGTTTGTAATAAAACGTGTGTTTCTGGACATATGCTATGGCACTTTGTAACCCCAGATATTTGTATCATTCCAGCAAAAAATAAATTATTGAATCTAATGCATTATTAAACTCGATCGACCATTGTTTGCGTCAAAGGTTTGTTTGATTTTGTTGTTTCAAAAACTGAACGAACACAACGCATTTTTTTAACAAAATCTTTAGTGAACAAACAAGTTTGTTGCTCATGAGGCTTACAAAATCGACAAACAGTCATTACATCCAAAGAAAGTGACTGTATGGGATGGCTTGTTGTCAGGCAGGATCATCGGCCTGTATTTTTTTTTCGAAAATAAGCAAGAAACCGCTGTTACCTTATTTCTCTCGATTCTCTGTGCTGCCAAACCATGATAACCAATTTTTTGTGATTACAATTGGCTACTAATGACATCAGTGACTTTTAGTTTCAGCCGTCTTGTCCCACAAGCCATATCCAACCGATTTGAAGATTTCTATTGGCCGCTTCGTTCTCGTGACTTAACGCCGCTAGTTTATTTTCTCTGGCCGGGCTTACGTTCGCAACTCTTAAACAACTAACGCTCTAAACGAGAAAATTTGACGCTACAACTATTCTCCATGTGCTTTAAAATTTCGTGAATAGAGATGACGTCTGCCGAGGTGCACGTTTGCCCGACATCAAAAAAATGTCAGCTTTTTTAAGCCAGTTTACTTCCTAATTTCAAATTTGCCCACGCATTATAACGATTCATTAAAAAAAACAAAACAACACAACAACAAATATGCATTACCTAAAATGTGAAGAGCCTGCATGTTGTTTCGTTAAGGAAGTGGTGCCGAGAGGTGCCGCAACACTCATTAACAATTTGAATTTATTTTCGTTATTTTTGTTAGTGTTTTTGTTGCTATTGCCATCTAAACATTTCAAAGTGCCAATTAAGATTTTCCCTTGTGGTACAATTAAATAAAAACCACCCTTTAACCTTGACCCACTCTTACGTTACGTGCATGCTTTATCGTATAATAGATTTGTCCACTTGCCAACCATTTCTTTCTCTTTTTTTTTTTTTACAAAATAGTTCGCTTTTAATGTTTCTTTTCAAACAAACAATTACAAACTTACGTTGCATTTATGTTACTTTTTCCATAACGATTAAAGTTCCTTTTAATTTTTGTTAAGTTACGTTTATCCTCTAAAATTAGTTGTAAGTTTTAAATTTTGTTTATTGTCTATTAAGGGTCGTTAAATTCTAACGCTCCCTGTCCTGTATTAAATGTGTCCTTTTCTTTGTTTTTAAAACGGCGATGCATTGGCGTGTGTGCTAACGCTAAGTCATGCATTTTCTTTTAAGCGAAACAAATTAAATGTTCTGTTTGTTATCTTAAATGCCATCGTTATGGGAGGGCCAATATAATTTATAGATTGATTTGATTCTAAGACCAGGAAAACTAGTCATGTTTTGTTAACAAATGGGCAGAGAATAATTAAGTTTACAGCGGACTTTATTGGTTTTTAGTTAAAGTTGTGAAAGGAATATTAACATTTTGATTCTGTAAATATTGTTGCTGTGCTTGTTATTTTTGTTATTGTTTTATGCAAATAACTGGGCCAGGATAAATTCAACTTATTTAAGGAGTCAGTTATTCGAATCTTCTTGATTTTTCATGCAGTTGAAACTTGTCTTTTCCAACACTTTTGTCATTAATTCTGACCTTAAATATCCATAAATATTCTTGTAAGCTCCTGACTATTTCAAACATTTTTATCTTTCTCATTTACAATATAAAAAGGAAACGCTAAATTTGTTGCTATGCGCAAATCTCGAGAATAGCCGAACCGATTACGTTAATCCTTGTTTTTTTATAATCTTCCTTAAACTACGAGGATGGTTGTAATGGGGAGAAAAATTTAAAAAATTACCTGAAAAAGTATAAAAACAACACTTTGGTATACGCCCATAAAAAAGACACCTAAAAGTATACTTGATTTTTGGATGAAGTACAACCGAAACTTTGTAACGGCACACGATTAGCGATAAAAAAATTAACGAATAACATAATAGAAGCAATCATATTGAAAGGAAAGTATAAAGGAGAAGACGTTTTGATACCCCGCATCCCAATGATTCCGACTGACATACCATTCGAGTTTTAAACTACAGCTTCCAGTATGGCTTGCTTTCGCAATGACTATAAACAAATCCCAGGGGCAGTCATTAAGTGTTTGTGGTATTAATCTAGAAAATCCATGTTTCTCGCATGGTCAATTGTATGTTGCCTGTTTCCGCGTTGAAAAACCATCTGATCTGTTTGTTTAGGCACCAGTAAATCCAACAAAAAATATCGTGTACCATAAAGCTCTACAATAAAAATGGACCTTAATTATAATAAGTAAAAATAATGAATATTAAAAGTATTTAAAGCGATTTGTAATTTTAATTCTTGACATAATGTATTCATTTTTTATCTTACTAGCTGCCCCTATATCCCGAATAGCAGAATAAGTATTAAAAAAAACAAAGAATCGACTGTTAGGCAATACGAAGTTTGCCGTGTCGTTTAACGTAATGCAACTATAAACTCTTCCGGAGACGTTTTTATGCAGTCTCTTGGTGTGGCATCTGCTTTAAGTTACCGGATGATTGAAGTGGCTTAAAGAAATTAAGTAGCAATCATTAAGTTTAGCATATATAATGGGTGTTTTTATAGAGGTATAGAATTTTAAGTTAGTAACACTTTTTAACTGGCGGCTTTTTTTTTTAGCTGTCAAGTGAATTATGTTTAATTTGGTTTGACATTTCAACATGAATAGACTGACGCCTGTACAACACTTCAAAATTCGGCAAAAATTGGACCCAAAACAAGATTGCCATTATTGATTCCGATTTTAATGAGTGAATTTTGTTAAGTGATGATGATAATACGTAGAGTACGTATTTGAATGGATTCGTCATTAAAAAAAAAACTGCGGTACTTGGAGGAATTATAATCCTCGAGTGCATGTTGAGGCACCGTTACATCCAGAAAAACTGACTGATTGGTGTGCTTTATGGGCTGGTGAAATTTTTGGTCCGACTGTTACAGTCAACGATGATCTTTATAGAGCCATAATTACTGACTTACTGAGCTTGCTTATGGAGTTGTAGTTCCAATAAAACAGCTCGTTCCACAATTGATTTATTAAATTGATTTTCTTTTCATGATCTCCGCTAAATTATTTTCTGTGGGGCTATGTGAAGACGCTAGTCTACGTCATTAAGCCCGAAATGAGTACAGCATTCGCCGTGTTATTGCCGCTAGAAGGTCACAAATATTGGAAAAAGTCATCGAAACTTGGTAGAAGAAAAATTGCATCTTTCTTTTAGTTTATTTCAAAGTTTTATACCTCATTTAGAAGATATATGCAGTAACATCGATAGTAGGGGCAGCCATGATTTTTTATTTTTTTCTTGGCTAATTAATACCAGGTCCGAATCAGATAGAGAGTTATTTAAGAGCGGCGTTCTTAAATGAAATACTAGAGTATTTTGCATCATACAAATTCAATTGAGCTTCTGTCGGCCAGTCACATTTATCAATGTCTGTGAAGATAAATTTCAACATTGTTAGCTCTGTTAAAATGTTAACATAACACTGTTGAAAGAAACAAAATTTGGCATATGCATCCAAAATGATAATTTAATGAAATGTTAATGTTGTTCCCATGAAAAATACCCATCCTTCAGAAAGTCTCAAATTTTATGTACTTTTTACTTCCCCCCGGGGGCACATTTTTGGTCTTTATAGTACGTAACAGCTATCTAGATCTGTGCAACTGGGGGAAAAAGTCAACTGGAAGCTCCACTTTATTTCCACGGGGATCAGTGAGCTCGCAGAGTTCATTATTTGTCTCTTTAGACATTTAATAATTCTCTGACTGATCATTGAGGTTGGCCCCTATATGGAAGTAACGTGGTGGTTGTGGTTTTGCGGCCCCATAACAGTATAATGGTTATTGTGGTGGCCAGGATCATCTCACTGATAATGACACGCAAAGTGAATGATCCAGTCCAGTGAGCATGCTAGACATGTGTTCTGGACAGGAGTTGAAAGTCTCCAACTCTTTAGCAAGGTGTGATGGTTTGCAGCCCTGCCCTGGAATCATTAAAGTTGCAACTAGGTGGTTCTGTTGCTTAGAATTATATCTTCGGCTTCCTAGGACGCATGTATGACGGATGTAAAACGAATCACCCTATCATGCCTAGAAATGTCCTCCCCGGCAATGAAATTGCATTTGTCACCATGAAACCATCCATAATCGAAATAACTCCAGGTTATTAGAGGGAACATGCCACCACTAAGCTCTACAAGAGGGAGGAAATCAATGCGACTACCAGTGTTCTCCGGGAACGTAGTGATACGCAGCAACTCAACTTCTATTTTCATTGTTGGGGCACGACCATATTCTTACATCTTGCTAAGGAGCTGGAGTCTCTTGCAATGCAAAAGCACATATGGGACAAAATCTATCTCTGCATTTTGTGTCAAATATAATTGAAACAGGGACAGGGTCCAAGTCCATGCTGGCCAACATCTCTCTTGGTACAAGTACCAGCAGTTGATTTGTGATTAGACCTCGAAAGGCCTTATCTCTTTTAGTTTCAGGTCTCTTGAAACCAAATCAACGTGTGCCGCTTTATACCCCAGGAACACAACATCTACATATCATCCATGTAGACAGCAAAGAACTGTTTAAACATATTACGAAACTGCTAGATTAACCTCATTTTAAAAGAAGTGTGGGTCCAATGATATTTCGACTTCTAATTTTATGCAGAACAGTTTAACAGTTTTACGTTTTGAGCTAAAAATTGAAAGAAATTGTTTTTATCTCTTAGCAGGAACAAGTATATAAAATATTAATAATGAAACTAATATCTAAAAGGTGTTCCTGTAGTGACGTATTTTAAAAGTATATTGTTTTATTTCTTTAAGCGCAGCAGGCAGCTGTTTCATTTATAATTAACGCAAAGAATGTATAGCTATGTTCGCTATAAAAATAAGTGTAAACAATAAATTTCAAAATTGAGGGGTGTTTCCATACAGATTGTAATTTTGACGAATATTTTCAAACCTGTAAAATATCTAATATAAACAACACTATCATAAAAATGGCGTCAAATTCAAGTGCTGCAAAAATTGTGGAACAAATTGCATATTTAAGCAGCGAATTTATTTATTTAATTAATTTTAAAATTTTATTGTTATTTTTTTTTTATTTTTATA
The DNA here is from genome assembly GCA_030448955.1 of Trichopoda pennipes. NCBI lineage: Eukaryota > Metazoa > Arthropoda > Insecta > Diptera > Tachinidae > Trichopoda > Trichopoda pennipes. The sequence continues at coordinate 2,706,769 of JASKUP010000021.1, read as the reverse complement.
ATTTATTTTTTTAATATTTTCTTTTTAAATTGATTAAAAATTTTCAAGCTGGCACATCATGGTCTGCCAAACATTCGGACTTTGATCAACGTTTAATAATCGATTTGGGCAACATTAAAAATGTTACACACATTGCGTTGCAGGGAAGACCTCATAGCAATGAGTTTGTAACCGAATATGCCATCAGTTATGGTATAACAGATTTAGAATTTGCCGATTATAAAGAACCGGGAGGCAACATTAAGGTAAGATGCCTCAAAAAAAAAAAAACAACAACGAACACCACAACAACAATAATAATAATTTATTTATTAATTAAAACTTTAAGGTGAAGGATTAAAGCTGCTTTTTTATTATTTTTTAATTATAATTTTTTTTTTTGTTCTTTAACAAAATTTCGCAAATATTATAATTGTTAATTATTTAGTGTTTGCTTTTATTGCATCCGCTTTTTAATTTTTGTATTTAATTATTTTTTATATTCATTACTATTTTCTAAAAATAACTCAAATTTGTTGTTGCTTCCATTAACTTTTTAAAATAACTAACCAACTTTTTTTTTATAACTTAACTTCTTTGTAACTAATAAAAAAAAACACTATTAATTGAAATAAAAAAAAATTAAAAAAAAAAAATCAAGGTAATTCGGCATGGACTCCTCTTGAAAATACTTACAATCACTTTCTTATAATTGATTTGGGCTATAAAAGCACTACACGTAAAATCGCCACTATGGGACGATCACTTACTAATGAATACGTTACCGAATATATTGTACAATATTCAGATGATGGTGAATATTGGCGTTCGTATGTAAATCCATCTAGTGAACCGCAGGTAAATATTTATTTAAATTAAATAATTCTTCCTTTAGTTTTAGTTTTTAGAATTCTTTCCGTCTTTATTTCATCGATGTTTTTGTTTGTAACGGGTGGGCAAAATTAAGGTTAGGAATCATAAGTCACTTTACCCGGTTAATGATTTGTTTCCAATGGCTTTAAATATGTCATCCATAATAGATAAAAATATGCGTTATATAGGGTGCTATTTATATTTATACTATCGAACTTTAAGCTGGTAACACTTCTTTAACTGGCAGCCATTTTGTCAGGTATCAAATGATTTATGTTTAGTTTGGTTAGGTTTTTTAATATGAATAAACTGACGTCTCAACAACGCTTCCACATTATGCTAAATGGGGCCAAAACTAAGATTTCCCTTGATAGCGATTTTTACAAGCGAGGTTTGTTTAGCAATGAAGCTCAGTTGTTTTTAGAGAATACGTCAGTAAACAAAACTGCCTTTATGTGGAGTGATGATAATCCTCCTGCTACATCCAGAAAAACTGAGCGTTTGGTGTGCTTAATGAGCTGGTGGAATCATGAGTCCATATGTCATTAAAAGCAATGTTGTTCAGAAAGTTGTAAACAATGATGACCGCTATAAATTTTTTTATTTATTAATTAAACTATCATGGTCTGCAGAAGCTGTAATTTCAATAAGACGGCACATCATGTCACGTTTGCTAACCGCATAATTTAAGATTTTAGATTTTGGATCCAATATAGTGCGTTTTAAAGCCGTTAGATTATTTTATGTGGGGATATGTGAAGTCGCTAGTCGTCGCGTTATTACCGACATACGGCAACAAATGTTGGAAAAAGTCATCGAAAATTTTGCCTCTAGATTAGATGACGTCCGAGCCAGCTCTGGCGGTCATATGTTGAAGTCATTTTTCAATTAAAATAACTTATTCAAATTTAGACCGGTGCCAACTGGCAATTGCCTTTTGGCGGAAACAGTGCCTCTGACATGATATTTACTGTATTCGAAAGATATCAAATCTCTATACTTCTATAAAAAAACACCCGTTAAAGGCACTAATCCCGACAAAAGACATTTGTTAGTTGGCTCCCATCTAAATTTGAACAAGCTGCGCCATTTAGTTTGTGTTTGGCAGCAGCAAACTATCTTGCGTTTTGAAGAGAATAATGGTGTTTAATGTTGCCGTTTGGTATCTGGTGTCTTTCCATTTTCTTCTCCAAATGCGATCCGCCTTCCTAAGTTATTTTATGTGACAAACCGCATAAAAGAAAAAGGTAAATTATTTATTTTTTGTTTGTTTTTGGTTGTGGCATATTTGGAAAGTTTTTTTGTGAGTAATAATTTTAATTAAACTTTGTCTAATAATTTTTAACTAAGTCTCGGTTTACATTAAGCAAGTTTTCTTTTGGAAATTTGTATATTTTTTCTTTGGGTTTTAGGGTATTTTTTTATAGAGGTCTAGAGTTGGCAATACTATTTCAACGGGCGACCATTTTGTCAGTTATCAAGTGATCAAGTGTGGTTTGACATTTCAACATAAATACACTGATGCCTGAACAACGCTTCGAAATTTTGAAAATTGGTTCTAAAACAAGATTGCCGTTAAAACTGATTTTATCATTAACGAATTTTGTTTAGCGATAAAGCTGCTCACTTTTGTTTGAATGGATACGTCAATATACAAAACTACTTTATGTGGAGTGATGATAATCCTCAACTGTATGTCGAGATATCATTAGTTACATTCAGAAAAACTGACTTTTTGGGTGTGCTTTATAGGCTAGTGCAGCCCTAATACTGACTTTTGTTTATCAATTGACGACCGTGATGTGCAGGACTTGTGTATTCAACAAGACGGCGGAACGTGTCACACAGTTCGGGCCACAATTGATTTATTGAAGGAAACATTTTGCAACCAAATAGTTTCCCCTTTCGTGCGATTTAAAGCTTCAACACTATTTTCCAGGGAGATATGTGAGGTCGTTTGTCTAAGCCGAAGCGAAACGATTGATCATTTGAAGGACAACATTCGCCGCATTATTGCCGTTAAAAATCATCGAAAATTGGACCTTCAGATTATACTACAGCCGAGCCAGCCGTGGCGGTCAAATGCCAGAAGTCATATTTCAATTTTTAATGCTAGAAAATTATCCTGCAAATAAAGTAAATTTCATTCAATTTAAAAAAGTGATCTTTGTTTTATTCCATTTCAAAGTTCTATACCTCTATAAAAACACCCTTTAGATTTAACATTCTCCGAAAAAGTCTATATTGCATATATTGTTCCTCTCTTAAACGAAAACTTGCTCAATATAAACCTAAACTGACAAAATATTAATTTTCATTCACCCATACATATGTATGCTATGTAGGTATGTGTGTACTATGTACATATGTATGCATAAGTGTTTTGTATAAGTGTATTTATTTTTCGAAAACCAAAATTGCAGATGTTCAAAGGCAATTCCGATGGCAATTCCATTCATTACAATGTTTTTGAAGTTCCGATTATAGCACAATGGATTCGAATTAATCCAACTCGCTGGCATGACAGAATCTCGATGCGTGTAGAACTTTATGGCTGTGAATATGGTAATTTCCATTTTGTAAATGTCATCAAATTTTAAAAATAATAATTTCCACCAATCTTTCTTTCTAGTTGCTGAAAATCTATATTTCAATGGCACCGGCTTAGTTCGTTACAATCTGTTGCAAGAGCCGATTGCTTCTACCCGTGAATCTATACGTTTTCGCTTTAAGACAGCTTATGCTAACGGGATTATGATGTATTCGCGCGGCACCCAAGGAGATTATTTTGCCCTGCAATTGATGGAGAATAAAATGGTGTTAAATTTGGATTTGGGTGGCGGTATTATGACATCCCTCTCAGTGGGCAGTTTATTGGATGATAATGTTTGGCATGATGTTGTTATATCACGTAATCGTCGTGATATTATATTTTCCGTGGATCGTGTTATAGTACGTGGCCGCATTAAGGGTGAATTTAGTCGTTTAAATCTGAATCGTGAACTATTATTGGGCGGCGTTCCAAATGTTCAGGAGGGCATATTAGTAACACAAAACTTTACCGGCTGCATGGAGAATATTTACTTTAATTCCACCAATTTCATAAGGGACATGAAGGATAGTTATGAACGTGGTGATACATATCGTTATACTAAAGTCAATACTGTGTACGCTTGTCCTTCACCGCCCATCTATCCGGTCACATTTACCACACGTGGCTCATACGTACGTCTTAAGGGCTACGAGGCCCAAAAGTCACTTAATGTTTCTTTTTATTTTCGTACTTATGAAGACAAGGGCATGATGTTGCATCATGAATTTTCCTCGGGTGGTTATGTGCGCGTATTTCTCGATTATGGTAAAGTGAAAGTTGATTTGAAAATATCGGATAAACCTCGCATTATTTTGGACAACTATGACGATCGTTTCAATGATGGCAAATGGCATTCGTTTGTCTTAACCATACAACGTAATCGTCTTGTCATTGACATTGATCAACGACCCATGGCAACTACTAAAAATATACAAATATCGACTGGACGCATTTACTACATTGCTGGAGGTGTTGAAAAGAGTAACGGTTTTGTGGGTTGCATGCGTTTGATTTTGGTCGACGGCAATTATAAATTGCCCAAAGATTGGGTGCAAGGCGAAGAAGTCTGTTGTGGCGAAGAAGTTGTTGTCGATTCCTGCCAGATGATTGATCGCTGTAATCCTAATCCCTGTCAGCACAGTGGTGTTTGCCATCAAAATTCTATGGAATTCTTTTGCGAATGTAGCCAAACTGGTTATGCGGGAGCTGTTTGTCATACTTGTCAGTTTTATTAATTTTTATTGCCAATTATTTAGTTAAAAACTGTTTTTATTTCTATTTTTAGCCAACAATCCTTTATCCTGTACAGCGTATAAAAACGCTCAAAGTGTTAAGCCACGTGTTGGTATAAATATTGATGTTGATGGCAGTGGACCACTGGCTCCCTTCCCTGTAACTTGTGAATATTATTGTAAGTTATAATAATAAGCCGTAACCAAATTATAACGTGTGAGAAAATTTGAGATTAGCAAGTAAATTATATGACATATGATTAAATCTCAAGAATTGAGCTGTCATCCTTTGACATTTATTTTGCAAGAAGTTGGAAAATTTAAAAAATTTTAAGCATTTTAAAAATTTCACTGTATCTGTTCGTAAAATTCGAGAAACTTTTTCTCGGTAATCAGGCTCTTTTTTAGACCACAGTGCGTAATTTAATTACTAAATTCGAAACTCACGGTACTGGTACTGATAATAGACCAAAACAATACGTTCATAGTGGTCGTAGTGATACAAACATAGCCACTGTACAGCAAAGTGTTGAGAATGAGCCTGGAACACCACTAGATGCATTTTGCGCAACACTTTGCATAAAGATCTTCACGCTTATAAACTTCAATTCGCTCAGGAACTAGAGCCGTCTGACCGTCGAACGTTTATAAATTGGCTGCTTGAAAAACTGAAGGAACACATGATTCATTTGGGCGTTTATGTGAACAAACAAAATTGTCGCATATGGCTTCAAAAAATCCACAAATAGTCCCCGAAAACCTATTACATCATACAGTGCAGTTTGTTGTCAGGTGGCTTCACTCGCCCATATTTTTTTTCGCAAATAAGCAAGGAAACGCCGCCGCTGTGAATACTCTGCGCTTCCAAATCATGATAATCAATTTGTTGACACCACAAACGTTTAATGTTTACACCAGTGACCTTTGGTTTCAGCAAGAAGCTGTCGTGAAATTTCTAGATTTGGTGATGTTAATTGGACGCCTAATTTTTGCGGTATAATGCTCTTCTAGCCCTATTAGAAAGATCGGGCTTATGTGAAAAACCCACAAACAACTGATGTGTGAAAGATGAAATTCGAATTTGCATTGACGAGATAAGCAAAGCTTTGTTGCAAAATGTGCTTCAAAATGAAAAGAGTGAATGTCTGCCGACATGATAGAGGTGGCCACTTACATATTCATATTAAATTATTAATTCCCATATTTCTGCTTTACTTGGGTAACAATAAAAAAATATGTTTGCTATAATCTAATTTACTTCCTAACCTCAAATTCGCCCACCCGATATTTTGGAACATCTCTCTATTTGTAACGTAAAACTAATTTTAAGAAAATGGGAAAAAGTTAAAATTACTTACTTCCCCATCACTACTTAGGAATTCAGTTTTGTTATTATTATGTTTCTATTCTTTACATTTTACGGTATTAAGCCTTCCTTAATTCTGTATAACTTTTGAAGTAACCAAAAAATTTCCTAAGGAATTTCGGAGATTGAAAAAGTTTTTTATAGGAATTATGCAGCTGAAAAGCTGTTGTTATAAACAGAATTTTGTTTAAATGTAAATTTTTTTTTTTAGCTGATGGACGTATTATAACCACATTGGGCCACAGTCAAGAGCATACCACAACTGTAGATGGTTTTCAAGAACCCGGATCTTTTGAACAGAATATTCTTTATGATGCCGATATGCGACAAATCGAAGCTCTATTAAATAGATCTCAAACATGTTGGCAAAGATTAAGTTATTCCTGTAGATCCTCCAGACTGTTTAATTCTCCTTGTAAGTTAAGCATTTTTTTATGCTTCCTGTGAGATCTCTTCGGATAACACATAATTTTTAAATCCTTTTTTATTTTTTTCTTAGCTGAACCGGGCAATTTTCGACCTTTCTCTTGGTGGGTTTCAAGACACAATCAACCTATGGATTATTGGGCAGGTGCTTTGCCAGGCTCACGTAAATGCGAATGTGGCATTTTGAGTAAATGTCATGATCCCACTAAATGGTGCAATTGTGATTCAAACAGTTTAGAATGGATGGAAGATGGTGGTGAATTAAGAGAAAAAGAATATTTGCCCGTAAAAGCTGTTAAATTTGGTGACACCGGTACACCGTTGGATGAGAAACAGGGTCGTTATACATTGGGTCCATTACGCTGCGAGGGCGATGATTTATTTAGCAATGAAGTCACCTTTCGTATTGCAGATGCCACTATCAATTTGCCACCCTTTGACATGGGTCATTCGGGTGATATTTATTTGGAATTCAAAACCACTATAGAAAATGCTGTTATATTTCATGCTACCGGTCCTACTGACTACATTAAACTCTCCATTAATGGTGGCAATAAATTACAATTCCAATATCAAGCGGGCAGTGGACCCTTGGGTGTCAATGTTCATACAAGCTACCATTTGAATGATAATAAATGGCATACAGTTAGTGTTGAACGCAACAGGTAGAGAAAACATTTTTCTTAAATATTAAATAATTTAATAATATATTTTTTTTTATAACTTACTATAGGAAAGAAGCACGTTTAGTGGTGGATGGCTCGATAAAAGCTGAAGTAAGAGAACCACCAGGTCCAGTTAGAGCTTTACACTTAACCTCCGATTTGGTAATTGGAGCCACCACTGAGTATCGTGATGGTTATGTGGGCTGTATACGTGCCCTACTGCTTAACGGCAAAATGGTTGATTTAAAACAATATGCCCAACGTGGCTTGTATGGCATTGCATGGGGCTGTAAGGGACGCTGCGAATCCAGTCCTTGTTTAAATAATGGCACTTGCATTGAAGGCTATGACAGCTATTCTTGCGATTGTCGTTGGAGTGCATTTAAGGGTCCCATATGTGCCGATGGTAAATTTAATTACTTTCTTCAAAAAAAAAAATGCTAATTGTTATTAACAATTAATAAGAAATTTTTTAAGCACAAGTCGATTTGCACAACATATAGCATAACTTTAATAATATTAATAACAAATATGATATTTAGGAGGGTAAACATCTGTTATTTTAATGTAGTATTCGGCAGATGTTAAGCACACATATTTCTCAATCGCTCTAATAATGTTGGATTTTGGGCCTAAAAAAGATTTTTTGCCGGGAAGTCTGTTAACCTTCTTCCATTTGAAGAAAGCGGCTGGTGAAAGTCAATAGACTGTTGGTAGAAGCTTACGGTCAACATGCAAAAATTCCAAAAACTTGTGAACAATGGTTTGCGCGATTAAAAAATAGTGATTTAATCATCCACACAGAAGTAGAGGCGTAAGGAGAAGCCAGTCCAGCCGAAAAAATTTGAAGATGGGTAATCATTACCCGACGAAGATTGTTGTCAAATGCAAGAACTTAATCATCATTGACAGTCACACAACAAGCCATTTCCCTACATTTAAAAGCTCTGAGATTCATTCAAATGGAGAAGGTCCCATGTAAGATAAATCAAGAGACGTCGATGGGCATGTCGGAAATGATGCTTGAATGCTACAAAAAGAAGTAATTTTTCCATCGATTATTATGAATTGTTATGGTGATGAAAAATGGTTACATTACGATAAACCCAAGCGCAAAAAGTCATATGCAAAGCCGGGCCTACTTGCCAAATCAACGTCGACGCCAAGGTAATGCTTTATATTTCGTGGGATCAGATGGGTGTTTTGCATTGTGAACTATTGAGTCAGACGATTACAGGAAACTCTGTATCGAGGTCAGTTGATTTGTTTGAATAAAGCAGTAAAAAAAAACGGCCAAAATATTCGACCAGACACGAGGCCATAATCGCTCGGTCACATGTTACAAGATCGGTCCAAAACAATTTGGAAAACAGTGGATGGAAAGTTTAGGCTCACTCACCTTATAGCCTAAACTTTGTCTCTTCTGACTACCATTTCGATCGGTGCAAACCCCCCTACTGGAATACGTTTCACTTCAGAACAAGGTATCAAAAATTGGCTTGCTTCATTCTTTGCCCCAAAACCAGGATTCCACATGCTACCACAAAGATGTGAGAAAAAGTAGTGGCTAAAGATGGACAGAGTGTGATTTGCTTTACATTCGCACCTGGCTATGTAGCCTTAATCAGATGGTGGACAAACCACTATACATAATTTGGAACGTCATGCTCGTCCTAGATAGCCGAAGGCATAATTCTAAGCAATCGAACCACATAATTGCAACTTTAATGATGCCAGGGCAGGGTTGCAAACCATGACACCTTGCTAAAGAGTTGGAGACTTTCCTACTCCTCTCCAGAACATATATCTAGCATGCTCACTGGTCTGGATCATTCACTTTGCGTGTCATTATCAGTGAGATGATCCTGGCCGCCATAATAACCATTATATTGTTATGGGGCCGCAAAACCACAACCACCACGATACTCCCTAATAGGGGCCAACCTCAATGATCAGTCAGAGAACTATTAAATGTCTAAAGAGACAAATAATGAACTCTGCGGCTCACTGATCCCCGTGGAAATAAAGTAGAGCTTCCAGTTGACTCCCTGCCTGTGTTCAGGGGACTGGGCTCCCTTTATACCCCCAGTTGCACAGATCTAGATAGCTGTTACGTACTATAAAGACCATAAATGTGCCCCCGGGGGGCTAAAGATGGACAATATTTTAACTAATCTATTAACTCATTTTGTTATTATAATAAAGGCATTTTCAAGCAAAAATCGACATTATTAAATCGATGTTTCACCACACCATTGGGTGGCATCTTTGCTTTTTTACTGTTCTTTTTTTGTTAAGAAAAGTTTGTCAAAAACTTGTTACTCTTAAGTGAGTTAAAAAATTGTTTTTTTATTTTCTTTCTTCTGAAAATGCCACCCAATGGTGTGGCGAAAGATTGAACATAAAAGTAAAATGTATTAAAGACTTCGTGCTTAAAAAAATTATTTATTTAATTCATATTAACAGTTTTTTTTAATATTTTTGTTTTTCTGTTTTTTTTTTGTTATCTCATTAGAAATTGGTGTCAACTTACGCAGTAGTTCTATGATACGTTATGAGTTTGATGGCTCTTTCCGTTCCTCAATAGCAGAAAATATACGTGTTGGCTTTACCACTACTATACCTAAAGGCTTTCTTTTGGGTTTGTCATCCAATCTAACCGGTGAATATTTAACCATACAAATATCTAATTCAGGTAAATAAGGATTTACAAAACAAAACTTAAAACAGAAAACAATAATTTTAACGCGATTATTTTAAAAATTTTTAGGCCATTTACGTTGTGTTTTCGATTTTGGGTTTGAACGTCAGGAAATCATTTTTCCCAAGAAACACTTTGGTCTAGGTCAATATCATGATGTACGCTTCTCACGTAAAAATAGTGGCTCCACTGTCGTTTTGCAAGTAGATAATTATGAACCTGTCGAATATCATTTTGATATCAAGGCTTCGGCTGATGCTCAATTTAATAATATTCAATATATGTATATTGGTAAAAATGAATCGATGACTGATGGCTTTGTAGGATGTGTATCGCGTGTTCAGTTCGATGATATCTATCCATTAAAATTGATGTTCCAACAAAATCCGCCAAGAAATGTTAAATCCTTAGGCAGTAAGTTGTTACATTTTTTTTAAGGACTTTTTTTCATTTGATTCAAAAAATTTTGTTTTTATTTTAGCTCAACTGACGGAAGATTTTTGTGGTGTTGAACCTGTAACACATCCACCCATTGAGGTAGAGACTAGACCACCGCCACTTGTTGATGAAGAGAAATTACGCAAAGCTTATAATGAAGTTGATTCAGTTTTATTGGGATGTAAGTTGATTTATTTATATTATATTTATATTTAATAAAGGCTTCTTTCTGCCTTCGAGATATGTTTAGTTTGCTCTAAGAAAAAAGTCTCTATAATTTGATTCGAAAAAATATCATTTTGAATGACTTATTTGTAGCGTTTCAAAGTTTTTGTTTTGAAACGACATGCAACAGTGGCCTCCCTGAAATACTTTTTTCTAATTAGCTGAGCCTTAAGCGGCCCATACATATAAGACCATATAGAGAAACATTTGCAGAGCACAAAGCAATATTTTTTTTGAAGCCTGAAAGTATGCTTTAATTTGGTTATTTACCAAGCCTAGTTCTTTTTAGATACAAAGAGATATCTATCTGCGATCTAAATTTCATTTGAACCGGTTTGGCCATCTAGCCATGATTTAACAGCAAACAACCAACATTTTTGTTGGTTATAATATTTATACAAATTAAATAAATATTTTTTAATAAAAACTAAATAAATATATTTTGGAATAATCAAAACTAAATATTTTTTCCAATTAAAATGAAATATTTTTTTAATAACATTGAAATAAAAATTAATTTTTTTTCTATAAAAATTAAACAAATATATTTTGTATAAAAATATTTTTTCCATAAAAATTAAATAATTATTCTCTAATAAAAATTAAATAAATTTAATAAATATTTTTTTATAAAATCTAAATAAATATTTTTTTACAATAACTAAAATTAAATATTTTTTAATTAAAATTAAATTAATATTTGTTTTTTAATTAAATAAATAGTTTATTTGATAAAAATTAAATAAATCTAGTTTTTTTTAACAAAAATTAAATAAATATTTTTTTAATAAAAAACAAATATTTTTAAAACAAAAATTAAATAAATATTTTATTAATAAAAATCAAATAAATACTTTTTAATAAAAAAGTTTTTTTGTTGTTAAAACAAATATTTAACAACAAATAAAACTTTCTAATTAGAAATTAATAAATATTAAAAAAAAATGAATGAAACATTTATTTCATAAAAATTTAATTAATATTTTTAATAACAATTAAATAAATTTTGTTTTTTATTAAAAATTAAATAAATATCTTTTGAATAAAAAATTAAATCAATACTTATTAATAATTATGCAATAACAATTTTTAATTAACATAAAATAAAAATTTTTTAATGAAAAAAAGAAATTTTTTATTTATATTTTTAATAAAAATTAAATAAATATTTGTTTGTTATTAAAAATTAAATAAATATTTATTTAATAAAACTTAAATCAATATTTTTTTAATAAAAATTCAACAAAAAATTTTTAATAATAATAAATAAATATTTTTTAATAACAATTAAATAAATATTTTTTTAATAGAAATTAAATAATTTTTTTATTAAAAATTACGTAAATATTTTTCTTATTAAAAATTAAATAAATATTTATCTAATAAAACTTAAATGAATATTTTTTAATAAAAACTCGACAAAAATTTTTGAAAATAATAAATAAATATTTTTTTAATAAAAATTAAATAAATATTTTTTTAATAAAAATTAAGTAATTTTTTTTATTAAAAATTAAATAAATATTTTTTTAATAAGAATTAAATGAATTTTTTTTAATAAGAATAAAACGAAAATTTTTTTAATAAAGAATAAATAAATATTTCTTAACTTTTTGTTTTTTACTTTAAGGCCTTTTAGTCATACTTTTCCTGTTGTTGTGCTTAATGATTTTCTTGATTGGACGGTACTTGCATCGACATAAAGGTGATTATCTTACGCACGAGGATCAAGGTGCCGATGGAGCTGATGATCCTGATGAGGCTGTAGTACATTCCACAACTGGCCACCAAGTAACTAAACGCAAGGAATGGTTCATATAGTTCGGCATGTCACCGGTAGGTGAATGGTCAACGAAATAATAAAAAATTGGAAACGAAATTATACGAACGAAAATAAAACAACAAATAATAAAAATTTAAATGAATGCAACAATAAAAACAATTCGATTAAATATTTGAGCGAAAGACTTTTTTAAAAATAACTCTAAAGGAAAATGAATACCTTGAAGAAATCCAAAAACAAAAGCTGGCCTTAACACTAAAAAAATTAAATTTTAAATAAAAATAACACAAATAGTGCTGAAATGCGTTTTTTGCATTCATCAATAATAAGTTACTGCCAATTTATTTTGCGCATAATTATTTTAAAACTGCAGCTATTTTGAGAAAATTTATATTTTATTATTGTTTGTAATTATTTTTTTTTTTAATTCTGTTTACAACCTAAGTTTTTAAGTTACAAAAAAAAACTAAATTTTTGGATTATTTTTTTTGAGGTTAATAATTTGTAATAATTATGAATGATTAAATAATTCACAACAAATAACAACAAACATTTTTTTTTGTAATAGCTGGCATCTATTTTTATTATTTAGTTTTTTGTTCTGTGTGATCACAATAGAGAAAAACTATTTATTTTTATTTTTTTTAGTTACTTAAATTATTTTTCTTAATGCCGTCCATTATTTTGTACTTTTCTTTTAGTTTATTTTAGTTTATATTTAAGTTTTTATTTTTATTTTTAGTTTTTATAAAAAAACATCATGCAATAAATTTTGTTTTTTAAATTAATTTTTTATTTTTGAAAAATACATTTTTATTTAAAAAACTAAAATAACTTAAAAGTTTTTTAACGAATCTTAAAAAAAGCTAAATTCTTATTATAAATAAAATAAATTAAGAGTTCTAATTGTTAGCACGTTTACCTTTTCAGTTTACATTTTTTACTACACAAATAAAATCTTGCATTTATATTTTTGTTTTTTAAATATTTTTTATTAAAAAAAAAAGAAGGAAAACGTGTTACAACATTCCATTAAAAATTGTCATTCATTATAACAACGTATTGTGTTAAAACAATTATTTTTAATTATTTGTCTACTATTTCTATTTTATATTTTAGTTTTTTTTTGTAATGTAGGAATTAGTGTGTTAATTACAATTATAATTATAAAATAAAATAATTTTTAAAATTTTACAAATTATAGACATCAAAATAAAAAAATAAAAATTTAAATATTATAAACTTAAAAATTTTTGTCTGCTGTTTAATTTTTAAAATTGAACAAAAATTATTGAAAAGATTTAACACAGCGTTTATAAGTCATTGCTAAATTAATTTCAATATACAGTGTTGGACAAAACTAAAGCCAGAAGGTTTATTTAACGACAAATATTATTTTTCGGAGAACTCAATGGGTGGGCAAATTTGAGAATAGAAAGCAAATTGTCTGTTAATTGATTAAATGTCAACAATTTTAGCTGTCAGTCTTTGACATTTTCTTACTAAAAGTAGGGAAATTTTAAGCCTGAACGTTACACTCTTGAGCAAAAAATTTTAGTTGTAAAAATTTTATTATATTATTTCGAGCAGATTTTCCTCATAATCAGGCTCCTACAGAGACCGCATTGCGTAATTTAATCGCCAAATTCGAGGTTGCTAACAATAGACCAAAACAATATGCTCATTGTGGCTGTATTGATGCAACATAGCCGCTGTAAATAAAATTTTGTTTTCGATTTTCTCCGCCACTAAATGAAATACTGTTGTCATTTTGGCTGTTTGTTCGGTATTAACGCCGTACGCTCTTTCGATGTGAAGACATCATTATCAAGCCGTGATGGCCGTTCATACCGAACAATCAGCTAGCAAAGACGGAAAAGAATAAGAAAAGGGTCTTTCAACAAGAAGTTTGTTTTCTAAAACAACAAATTTAAATTAAGATAATTCAAATTTGTATTGTGTTACGAAGAGAAAAGTTCGGCGGCAATTATGAATGAAAAATGATATCTGCCAAATGTCCACCACAACCACGCTGACAGATGTCGATTATTTCATCAAAGTTTTTAATCACTTTTCGGTCCCCTTCGGCGGCACATTTCTAAGTCTTTATGGATCACACAACCATCTAGACTTGAGTCTTGCGGGGGTAAAAGGGAGCCCAGTCCCCTAACAGGCTAGCAAGGAGCCAACTGGACAATCCACTATATTTTCAGTAAAGCCCCAGAGCTCCGCTGTTTGTCTTTTTAGGCATTTAGCTGTTCTCAGACTGATTATTGCTGTTGCCCCTTCGGGAGTATCGTGGTGGCTGTGTGTTTCGAGGCCCTAGTTTTGAGTTTGTGGGTCGGATCATTCACAATGAACACAAGGAATAGTTCAGGTCCAGTAAGCATGAATGCCGTCGTGTTCTTAATTATAATAAGCTTCATGCGTTCTGGTCCAGGAGTTGGATAGTCTCCAACTCTTTAACAAGGAGTAGTTGTTTGCAACCCTGCTTTGGAACCGCTGATATTGCAACTAGGAATGACCTGTTGCTAGAATTAGTCCTCGACTTCCTAGGGCGTGAATGACGTTGCTTTTCATTCCCAGTGGTTTGATTACGGCTTACGGCCAGGCGCAGATGTATATCTTATCACGTTATCACTTTTCGGTAAAATGTTGGTCCTATTGCTTTAATCACATCACGGATTTCGAGTTTTAAGGTTGAAAACGATTTGATTAGCTCCGTATAGACTCTGTCCTTAATATAGCTCTACAAAAAATAATCCAGTGGTGTTAAGTCACTTGATCTGGTTGGCCACTTAACTGCTGATTATCGTGAAATTATGCAATCGGGAAATTTGGCTTGCAATCAATTGATCGTTTCATTGGCTGTGTGACATGTGGCACTATCCTGTTGAAACCATATGTCAATAATATCCACATCGTCAAAAATAGGCCAAAATTGAGTTGTTAGCATCTCGCCTTAGGGAGACCCAAACAAACGATCCAATCACGCCTCCAGACTACATAGCGTACCATACAGTGACACGTTGAGCAAGCAAAGGCTTCTCAATAATCGCTCTAGGATTTTTCAGAAGCCCAAATGCGTTAATTTTTTTTGTTGACATGTCCCTGACAAGTGAAAATAGGCTTCTTCTGAAAAAATAAGTTTTTCAGCCGGTTGTTCCTGAATAAATTGAGCGAATCGACAGCGATGTGAATGATCGGTCAGCTTCAATTCCTAAATCAGTTGAAGTTTGTAACGTTTCAAAGTTAAATCCTTACGCAAAATTCGGTATGTGGTGATTTTGGATAACCCCAATTGTTGAGAACGTCAAGGAATTGACAAATTTGGATCTATTTCAATCCGTGGCTCACAGCTGCGATATTTTTAGTTGAACGACCCGATCGAAGACGCGTTGTTGTTCGCACATTTTGTATCGACCCTGTCAACTCAAATTTAACGACCAAATTCTTAATAGCGGTCTCAGAAGAACGATTATTTTGTCCGAAAATATCACGAATTTTACGAAATGTAACTTTTGCAGAACCACGAGTTTCATGGTGGATTTTAATTATTTTAATGCGATTTTCGTCCGAAATTGAATTTACGAATACATCAAAAAAGTAAATGTCAAAACTATCATGTTCTTGGTGTTGCCACAATTGAAAAACAAACTTCTTGTTAAAAAGCCTGATATTACAACTTTTAATAATTTAGCTTTTTAACAATTTATTGAAAAGTAGCAATAGGTGCTTTAGTTTTGTCCGCTACTGTACGTCTGGTCACAATTTATTTATTTATTTATTTTCTTTTTAATTAGCCATCAAACACGTACCGTATCAATAGAACTAGGTGCCCTGTAACAACAAATGGAAAAAAATAAATCGTTAGATTAAAGGGTGTACTAATAGTGACCCAGTTTTTAAATACCTGGTATGACGTTTGAAACGCAACAGGCACATACTTTAAGTTTAAATGTTTTTATGTCCGCTATAAGACCAACTACAGCAAATTGAAAATGAAATTAAAGGGTGTTTCTTTAGTACAGTGATTTTATTGAAATATGGGATGAGCTACCAACCGTATTATTTAGCCATTTCGAATTTATATAGAGTATCTATAAATATGTTTGTTATAAAAATAAATATAAACAATAAATTTTGAAATTGAAGGGTATTCCCATAGAGGCTGTGATTTTGACGAATGTCTTAAAACTTTATAGGCAGCGACTTTAGGTTTAGGCAGTTTTAAGTCTTTTATAATTACAAGTATATAAAAAAATTTATAACAAAACTATTATATAAAGGGTGTTCCTCTAGTAACGGGATTTAAAAGTATTCTGTTTTATTTCTTTAATCGTAGTCAACATGCATTTAAAATTAACGCGGAGAATGTATAAATATATCCACTATAAGCATAAGTGTAAATCATACGTTTTAAAATTGAAGGGTGTTTCCATTGAGGCTGTAATTTTGGCGAATGGAGCCTTATCTTTTAAACCTTTATAAACAGAGACTTTAAGTTTAAGTTGTTTAAAGTCTGCTATAAAAATAAGTATATAAAAAATTAATAACAAAACGAATATATATAAAGGGTGTTCCTATAGTGCAGTGTTTAAAAAGTATATTGTTTAGTTTTTGTAGCCGTAGTAGACAGGCATTTTCAATTAACGCAGAGAATATATAAATATGTCTGCTATAAAAATAAGAATAAACAATAAACTTTAAAATTGAAGAGTGCTTCCATAGAAATCACGATTTTGACAAATATGATAAAGTCTTTTGAACTGATGTACGCAGACGCTTGAAATTTGCACAAAATATGTTCCGCTGTTTATGTTATAAGGACAAGTATAAAAAATGAATATACACCTAAATGAAGAGTGTGCCGTTAGTAACGTGACTTTTACATAAATGATTTATTTTGTTTAAGCTTGAGACTATGAATTTATGCAGAGTATTTGCGTATTGCGAACTCGCTATAAAAGCAAGTATTAAAAATAAAATTAACAGGTGTCCCTAAAGTTACGAAAGTTTCACAAGGCCTTATTTTAAATTAACTTATAGTATATATTACCATGTCTGTTGTAACCGGTTTTAAAAATTAAATTAAAAATTAAAATGGCACATCAGGTTACGATGTGCATATTAATTTATTATTTAAAAGGTGTTAATATTTAATATAAAGTGCAATTCTACTAGATTTAATGTTGCAGCCAATACTTCTGAAATATAAAAAGACTATTTTATAAAAAAAAAACAATCTGATTCTTTTTGTTTTCACCAAAATATTTTTAAGCAAAAAATGTGAAAGCGTATGTTCGGAAAGCAAAATAGTTTAATAAAATTAATAATTCAAACGATTTAACAACCATCATCACTATCTGAATATTTAATTATTTTCTAAATATGAAGTTTTCTTTCGAAAGGGTGAATTTTATAAGGTATTGAGGTGATAATGGGGATTAATAATTCACTTTTTTTTGGTATTTTTTTTTTGTAAAGAAAATTCCTAAAATATTTAAATAAAAAGTGGCCAATTTTTGAAAAATTTTATCAGTAAGAGATTATCGAGCACATCAAAGGAATTTGTAGAGACCTATAATATGTACGGCTGTATGCATAAAAACTTAAAGTAAGTTTAACTGCCGTTGTTAAGCACAATTTCCTAAAGTTGTATTCAAAAAACGCTTTTACCTTAAAATACCTTTGTTAACTTTAAAGTAGGAAAAACCTACTGTAAACCTACAATAAATTGACAGTTCAATTTTATTATTGAAAGTTCCAAATCAAAACAAATTGTGTTTACAATAAACTGAGCCGTTTATTTTAAAAGTGGCATAAGTTACTTTGTTACTGTCATCTTTTTATTTTAAATTAATTTATAAAACATTTTAATTTTTAGCCATTTTAACTAGTCTGTATTTAGTTTTCTTTCTGAAACGGATTTTTCTAATGATTGTGTTAAAATAAAATCTTTTTTCTCCATGTTGTGTACTGTGAAGGATTTTTTCGACAGGGCGCTATTACTACTATTACTATTTTGTCCTTTACATAAGTCACTATGTGCAATAATATACTTTTGAGTTGTGACATTCTTAGATATTTTATACAACACGAAGCAACCGCCTTTGAATAAATAAATAACAAAATAATGCTAATTATGTGTAGTATATTAGATATCACTATAATATATTTCAGTAAACTGCACTATTCTTTCGAACTAATAAAAATAAGTCCAATAATCAAAACAATACTTCACACACACTTATTACATGTTTCCATTTTTTTCATACTAAGCTCCGTAATTAATTTCCTAAGTACAGCGACTAACGCCATTTTCAAAATAAGCATTTTTGTTACACCGTTAATTATCAACACTCCTCTCATACAAAGCTCAATACTTCTTAACTTATTAATATCAAATTTATTAAAAATGAAAAAAAGAAACTGTTCAGTTGTGACTTATGCCACTTTCAATGTAAACGGCTCAATTGACAATTATACTTTGTTATTCCAAAAGTTTTTAAAAATGTTTATTAAAAACAAATTGTAGTATACAAATAATATTAAAAACTAAAATATAACACGTCATTCAATATAAAACATTTTTACATCATTATTTTATATTTTACAAAAATATAATTATAATTAATTATATGTAATAGTTATAATTTTTTGATCTTTTTTAATATTTTTTAGTAATTAATTTTAAGCACTAGGTCTTATTTAATAAAAAATTTTTTTAAAAACTTTATTTTTTATTATATTTTCGATATTTCGCCACACTGTGGCATCATCATAATCAGGATGATGCCAACCAACGGTGTGGCGAAATATCGAAAATATAATAAAAAATAAAGTTTTTGAAAAAATTTTTTATTAAATAAGACCTAGTGCTTAAAATTAATTACTAAAAAATATAATTAATTATTTTAAACAAAAGTTTTATTGATGTACATATAATCAAAACAAAGCTCGTTATCCGAATAATTATTTTTTTAATATGAACAAATTCTTTGTAAGTTCTTCGCAAGCCTTGCAAATTAACCTTTTTTGGGTGCTTTGCTTTTTATTAAAAAGATTAATAAAAAAAAACAAAACAAAAAATATGTTGATTTTGCTGAAAACAATAAAAATATTTTTTATGGATCTAACTACCCGGATAAATAATATTCATTTTTATACATCGTTAACTACAACGTGACAACTGAAAATAGTGGCATTGCCAGAATCAAAATACTAATTTTACTAAAGCCTACATTAGCTAAAGTACTGTTTATGGATACCATTTTTTAACAAACGTCTGTCTGTTAGCCTTAAAGTGTTTGTTAACTAACGTGTACTTTAAAGCTCAAGTAAGCGTTTTTTATGCATACAGCCGGTAGAATATAAAGCGTGTTTTTATTGAGGTATAGAACTTCGAAATGGTATAAAAGAAAGGTGACTGTTTGAAATTGACATACAATTTACTTTGTGCAAAAGATAACCTTCTGGCATTTAAATATAAGTATGACTTCTGGTATATGAGCGCTACGACAGGATGGCGGACGTAATCTAATAACGCGGCTTATGTTGTCCTCTAAGCAGTCAATCGTTCCGGCCTTATCGGCCCAGACAAGCGACTCCACATGCGCCAACCCCGGGGGCACATTTATAAGTTTTTATGAATCACACAACCATCTAGACTTGTGTCTTACGGGGGTAAAAGGGAGCCCAGTCCCCTAAGAGGCAAGCAGGAGCCAACTGGACAATTCTCTATATTTCCACGGGTGTCAGTAAAGCCCCAGAGTTCAGCTATTTGCCGTTTTAGCCTTTTAGCAGTTCTCTGACTGATTATTGAGGTTGGCCCTTCGGGAGTATCGTGGCGGCTGTGTGGGTTCGAGGCCCTCGTTTGAGTTGTGTGGTGGGTCGGATCATTCACAATGAACACAATGAATGGTCCAGGTTCAGTGAGTATGAATTATATTAAGCTTCTTAGATTCTGGACCAGGAGTTGGATAGTCTCTAACTCTTCAGCAAGGAGTGAAGGCTGCGGCCTGCTCCGGGCTTTTGAAGTTGCAACTAGTAGTGACTGGTGGATATACGTATCCGAAGGCCTTCTAGGGCGAGTATGACGCTACATTTCATCCACAGTGGTAATGATCCACCATCTGCAGATGTAAATCTTATCACGCATAACACAGTCTTTGACATATTTGCTGTATCTGTTACCTGAATAAATATATAAACCAAAAATCGCCGGGCAAGCATACCTGTCTATGGTCATCAAAGGGTTAAGAAAAATATTGTTCTCTTTAACAATAAATAATGTCGTAAAAATATATTAAATATTGTTATTTGTCTGTAAGGATATTGAATCCAAAGACTAAGATAATTGTTATTCCTCAAATAAATAAAAAAGAAAATATTTTCCATTTTCATTAAAATTATTATTTTTTATTTATTTATTTAATTTATTATTTAGTCTATTACAATTCGCATACTTGTACATTTTTTTTTGTGATTTTAATGTGTCTAAATAATTCTTTTCTGCCATCAATTGCTAATCAAAAGATGATTTTATAAATTTTAATTCTACGATTTGTTGCATTTGTTTGTTGTCATTTACTACAGACACAATTAAACATTTATCTAAAGATAAACCAGATATTTATGCTAATTTCCATATCAGGGTTTCTATTCAAAAAATTTTTTGTTTTTCTATATTTTTGAATGATTCGCTCATTTAATATTTTTTCATTTATTTAACAAACAGTTTATAATAAAAAGTCAAATGAATTTTAAAATATTTTTTATACATGAGTTTCTAAAAATATTATTGACAAAATGTTTTATTGTTGTTGTTTTTTTTTTTCTAAAAAAGAATTACAACTGCAATTTTATGAATTTGCGTTGGTTGTTAAAAATTATTATATTTTAGTTGTTGATCTAAAAATATTAAATTTTTATTGTTTGGAGACACGCATGCTCATGCCTACAATGGCGGAAAACTAAGTAGTCAGTTTTTTTAGATCTAACAGTGTCTCGACCTACCCTTGGCGATGATCATCACTCCAAATACGGCAGCTTTGTTTGACGTATTCATTCAGATAAAAGTAATGAAGCTTGCTTTAAACAAAATTCCCTTATGAAATACGGTTTTGGTTCCAATTTGCCCGTCAGTCTATTCATGTTGCAAAGCTTGGCCCAAAAAACAAAGCATTTTATTTTTGTAATGTTACTTGCTTACGCATGGCTTTCCTATCGGAACAATGGTGCAGCTCCATACATCAAATCGGTGAGAGTAAGTTAGTGGCTCTAGATATTTCCAAGGCGTTTGATAGAGTGTGGCATGATGCACTTCAGTCAAAGCTTTATATCGGGTTTTCTCAGAAATCGCACTATACGAGTTGTTATAGATGGAATTTCTTCAGACGGGTTCAAGATTAATTCAGGGATACCGCAAAGCTCCGATCTCTCTCCTACCCTATTTCTTATTTTTTTAAATGACCTTCTTTGTCCATCTTACAAAATTATATGCTCTTTTGCAGAAGACAGCAACATTTGTCATTCGTAATCATTTGGTTCCAAAAGGTAGAGCATGATTGATACGCTCGATCACGATATCGCAGCAATCTCGGAATGGGATCATGCGAATCAAGTGGATTTAAATGCCCGTAAGGTGCAATGTCCCATGCTTACGCATAGATATGTGTTCGGAAATGGTGCTGCATCTGTTACTGTACGTGATATAGGTACTACGTAATCGGAAGCTCTTGATGTTCTTCGTATGAAAATTCACTACTAAACCATGAAAACTAATTTTCGTGGCCACAATTGGCTAATGTTGACATCATTGAGTTTCGATTTCAGCTAGATAGCACCACAAACCATCGAAGTAATTCAGTTATTGTATGAACATTTTCCAGTAATTTCTCGATTTGGCGATGTACACTGGCTTCCTCGTTATTGTGATTTAACCTCGCTGGGGCCATTTGAAAGATCGGTTTTACATGAACAACCTATAAACAACTGTCACTTTAAAAGATAAAATTCGGTGCTTCTTTGATAAGATAACCGAAGCTTTTCTCCAAAATGTGCTTCAAAAATCTTTTATCTTCGTTCGAACCAGCACTCAGAGAATGATACCTACTCATGCAATGCATTGCACCAGAACTAGGAAATTAGGTTATGGGAAGGAGGTAAAAGAAGTAGTGTTTGCGGACATTCGATTTGAATTTCCCTACATTGAAAGTGACAGGAAAGACCTCTGGAGGAAATTTATTTCACATACGAACTGTTGTGTTAACAAACGAATAGTTAGGTGCCCCTGTAGGCTAGTAGGTAGTGTACTAGCTTGTCAGTCTGGGGGTTGTGGGTTCGATTCCCAACGAAGGCATGGTCACTGGTCGCTGTGTTGTCTTGTACGACAGTTAATTTCCGACTATACTTCTACCTACTTTCACCACCTGTTTCATGTCTTCTCTATCCCTTTCCTAAAGAATGTAGCACGGTACATTGTTGCCTGAAGTACTACTTCTCTTTATTAAAAACAAAAAAAAAATTGAAGTGTTCTCAACGAAAATCTAATTAAACGCAGAAACGTGCGAGTTTCGGGAAGAAGTTCCCTACTTTCGTTAGAGCACTTACCATTGTAGTAACGATAAGACTATGAAATACAACCTACACATCGTCGATGCTCTAGAGAGTTGGATACCCTACCGTCTCCAATGAGCCCTCTCCTGTACACGGTCGAACAACTCCAAAATAGGTTTTAGGGCGCCGGCCCATATGTGTGTTACACCGTTTTGGAAAACCGAGGCACTTGAAAGCTTCTTTAGAAACCTGAAAAATATGTTTAGTCCATCAAACACCACGCTGAATTTTCATGCGAAGAACATCAAGAGCTTCCGATTCCGTAATACCCAAATCACCCATAGAACAGATGTACCATCATTTCCGAACACAAATCTATGCGTAAGCATACAACATTGCGTCGTAAGGACATTAAAAAAGATTCTATTCGCATGACCCCATTCGAATCATTTACGTTCCGCCTTTTGGAACTCACCTCCAACCGGTTCGGTCTATTACTAAATAAATACGAATGACAAATGGTGCTGTCATCTGCGAAAGAGTAAATAGGGTTCAAAGATCATTTAGAAAAATAAGAAATAAAGTAGGAGAAAGAACGGAGCCTTGCGGTACCCCTGAGTTAATCTTGAATTCATCATATTAAATCCCATCTATAAAGCAACTTGTTTTGATAGAAGTGAATCATGCCACACTTTATGCTTTAAAATTTTGTGAAAAGAGCGGACATCGGCCGATGTGTTAGTGATGGATATTTGCCCAACATTATATTCGATTATTAAGTCCAATATTTCTACTTTACGTCGCTAGCCATAAAACTGAAGTTATCAAAAGAAAGTGTGTGTTTTCAGCCAATTGAGTTTCTTACCTCAAATTTACACTTTTTAATTGGCGATTTTTCTATGGCATCGTGTTTATTTTGCTGTTTTAGCGTTTCTACAGCGCTTTAGCAGTTTTTGTTGAAAATATAAGCGATTTTTAACACTAATATTGTGCTCAAGTCCATTTTTTAAGATTTAAGATAAAGTTTTTTTTTTTAAATTTTCTCTTTTCTTTTAAAAGGACAATTTATTAACATTTTAAAAATTCTTAATATTGCAATTGCATTTCGTTTATTTTTATAAAATATTTTTTTTCAACATTTTGTAAAAGTTTTTATAAAATATTGTAAATAAAAAGAGGGTGGTGGGCTCAAATTATATTTAATATACATAAATAGTTATAAAAAATTTTTCTATCAATAATTTATTGTTATAAACACATTCGTTTTAATACTTTCTAAGTGAATTCTAAAGCTAAATTGTATTTTCTTTTCTAAATATTTATTTATTTTAATTATATTTTCTTCTTTTTCAAGTCTTCAATATTAAAATTTTTATTATAAACAATTTTGTTTAAATTGTCAAATATGTTTAAAAATTATTTCTACAAATTATAAATCTTAATTTTAAAATAAAATTCAACTACAAATAATAAAAATGTGTTTAACATGGATTTAAAAAAAAAAAATAAAAATAAAAACATTTTATAGTGTGCAGTCAAGTCAATATTGTCTGCTATTTCTACTTCTTTGAATGAAATGAAACTTTGCTTTGCATATGTTTTCTAGAATAGTTTTATTTAAGTATTATGTTTTATCCGTCCTTATTTTATTGGTTGTGACTTTGTTTTGCTGCTTGGGAAACAAATTAATGAAAAATCGCCAACAAACAAAAAAAAAATCACAAAAAACAAAATCCCCTTAAAAAATTGGGCAACACAAAAATTATGGGCGTTTTTATTTGGGCGGCTTTTCATTATAAAAAAATTTCCTAGAATATTGAAATAAAAAATGAACGATTTTTTAACAAGGGAATCGTAGTGGCATTTAAAGTTTTACAATATAAAGGGTATTTTTATAGAGGTATACAATTTTGAAATCGTATAATACAAACATGAATTGTTTTACTTGACATGAAAAGTTCACTTTATTCGAAAGATAATCTTTAAGCATTATAAAGTAAATATAGCTTCTAGTATATAATCGCCACGGAGCTCAGACGTTGTTTAATCTAAAGGTAAAATTTTCGATGCCTTTTTAACATTTGTGGTCGGCCGTCTAGCGACAATAATGCAGCGAAATGATCAACCGTTACGTGCTTATCGGCGTAGATTGGCGATATTACATATCTGCACAGAAAAAAGTTTAATGACGTTAAATCACACGATCTTAAAAGGAAAAATTCACGGATTTCAAATGTAACGTAAAAACGTTTCCTTTAATAAATCAAATGTGACACGATCCGTCTTGTTGAAACCACAGCTTCTGCACATCATGGTTTTTCAATAGATGAACGTAAAATTCAGTCATATGTCCGCAACATAAAACCAGTAGGTTCCAAAATGGCCGTCCTATTGACACCATGTGAAACCATGCGGTTACAAAACGTTTCTTTCAGTAAATCAATTGTCGCACGAGTTGTGTGACATGTGGTGGTGTCTTATTCAAACCACAGGTCCTCATGCACATCACAGTCTTTCAATTGATGAACGAAGGCTCTATAGCGGTCATCATTGACTTAAAACTTGTATCAGGCATCGTTTTTAAAGAAGTACGAATCAATGAATCCACCTGCACATAAAGCAAACCAAACAGTCAGTTTTTCCAGATGTCTCAACATACACTGGAAAATTATCATCACTAGTTTTGTTTATTGACGCATTCCTTCAAAAAAAAGTGAGCTTCATCGTTAAACAATATATATAAAAATCATGATCAATGGCAATCAGGGGTTTAGAGCCAATTCGCACAATTTGAAAGTGTTATTCAGGCGTCTGTCTATTCATGTTAAAATGCCAAACCAAACTAAACATAAATCACTTGGCAGATGATAAAATGGCCGCCAGCTAAAAGAGTGTTGACAGTTTAAAGTTCTATACCTCTATAAAAACATTCTTTACAATTAATATACGGGTTAAGAAAACATTGAAAGAGTGTAAACTATTTTTAGGGCATTGTTTGTGTATGTATCTAAAAGAAGATGGGGACAATTTCTATATTTAAAATAAGTCGCCTAATTTTTTAACGCTTTTTTCTAACTTTACCTTTTGTTCTTCTTTACTTTTGGGAGTAAACCCCATACCACACTTGTTAGTGGTGGAAAAAACATACCAAATTCCTTAACATTAAAAAGATCCGCGTTAAGCAATTTTGTTGTGGCCTTGTGTTTCTTTTAGGAGTAAAAGACAATACGACATAATAACTCCAGTTGAAGGTTTTAGCGTTTTGTTTCTTCAAAAAACGAAGCAATGCTTAGAAACTTGAACTTGACGGAACATTGGAAGAAAATTGTAAGTTAATAATTTCTTAGTCTTAGTTTCGTTCGCCTTGGTGCCAGTATCTGTTCGCATCGAAACAATAGAGAAATTGTAAAAACTTTGTGTTGTTAAGTCAAATCTTCCACTGTGTATTTTTGTTTTTGTATTTTAGTACAGAGTGTCTACCGGGAAGGTATACTACTTTGTTTTGCCGCCATTTTGGTAAATATTAGTCTTGAAAGTTCATATTTGACGGTCGTGAACTAGTAGTAAAATTCAGTTGACACAAGAGCTTCTTCCACAAGACTATTTACGCCGCCTTATATATGCGAATGGGATGTTACAGCTAGCCCATGGCAACCCCGATTTTCATGAAATATGATTAACGAGGCACATTTTCATTTGAATGGATATGCGAATAAACAGAATAGTCGGTTCTTGTGAAGGGAATATCTTCAAATTGTTTAACAATTACTTTTGGATCCATTAAAAGTGACAGTTTGATCAGGAGAAATCATTGGACCTTAATTCTTTGACAATGAAAACGAGGTAGCGGTAATTGTGAATGGGAATCCATATAGTAATATATATTACTAATGGGAATCCATATAGTAATATATATGCATGCTTTGGGCTTTATTAACATGTGGTATCAATAAGACGGTGCCACATCGCATACAGCCAAGATTACAATGAAATTACTGTGAGACCTCTTTCCACAATTAGTTATTTCAAGAAATGGCGACGTTGATTGGTCTCCCCGGTTGGCTGATTTGACTGCTCCGGACTTCTTTTTGTGGGAGTAACAGAAAAGCAAGGTTTATGCAAACAAACTAGAAACGCGCAAGTTAAACAAAATATTCGCGATGAAATTAATGAAATAACGCGTGAAAGATGTGCTCAAAGGGGCTCTCATTTGTGAAACTAACAGAGCCGGACATTTATCTGATATTGTATTCCAGATATAATTGCCGACATTAAATAAAACATTTATCAATATAAGTTCCATTCTTTCATTTAATGAAAAATTATAAACAAGCAGTATACCTTCCCAGCGGACACTTTGTATTATTTTTTTAATTTCTTGCGATATTTATATCTTAAAACCTGTCTTTTGTTGTTGTAGGTTGTTTTATACTTAATGTGTTTGATGTTAATTATTGTCGCTTTATTTTGTTGATACTAAACTTTGACGGTTTCTAACAATTTGTGAAATAGTTAAGTATTTGATGAAAATTATTATTTAAATTTATTTATAATAGTTATAGTTTTTTGACCTTTTTAATATTTTTTTAGTAGTTAATTATAAAGCACTAGGACACTATTTAATAAAAGATTTTTAAAAACTTTTATTTATTATTATTTTTTCGATATTTCGCCACACCGTTGGTTTTTCAATTTGTTTGTTCATTATTTTTATTTTCCTGATGATGCCAAATGATTCCAAATGATTTTTAGTTATTTAGTTTTAAACTTTCATAATTATCTATCCACGAGCATGTTTCTCTTAAAATAAATTACTCTAATCATCTGACTAACAAAACAAAAATGAGTGAATGAGTGAGAAAAACTCTCATTAAAGATGCCACATATTTTTTTATGATCCTCGTTTTGTAAGCATCAAAAATTATAAATAAGTAAGTCCGAGATTAAGCCACTATATGGTTTAAAATTACAGATATCTTTAAAAAATAGAAATCAGTATATACTATTTAAATCGATTTGATACACCCTGTAAACGTAAGGCAAAGTAAATCGTAAGCAGCCAGAATTACAAATTGATTAAATTTATTAAATTTCTAACGACCATGGAAATTTAATGCTCATCACTGTATTCTTGAGCTGTAAAGGGCCAACTATAATATGAGCCCTTTCACACAGGCAAACTTTTCTTTGCAAAGTTTTGATTTTATGTGAGAGCGAGGGAGAAAGCATGATTAAGTGTACAGACTTTGATGTACTCGCAATCTGTGTATAAGCACAACTGTGTATAAGCGACAAAAGAAAAACAAAGTTCTTTCGTCGCTTATACACAGTTGTACTTATACACAGATAGCATAAAGCACCAAATGACTAACGTCAAAAAATTAAGAACGATCAAACAAAAGGAAACAAAATTTGTAAAAGAACACTTTTAGTGTTTGAACACCAAAGAAAGTTTAAAAGAAAATTAACAAAACTTTGTCAAAGTAAAATTTGCTTGTGTGAAAGGGCTCTATGCATATGCAGGCTTAAGTCAACTTAAACAACAAGGCAAAAACCTAATAATCATATGTGGCGAACTATAATGTACTTAACAAAACTTTTCGTCAAGTTCCGTTAAATGTCAACTGCTTAAGCAAAGTATGAAACTGATTTCACATTCTGTACGGAAACAGCTGATTTTGCATTGTGTTATAGATACATTAGTAAACAAATTCCAATGGAGGGAAAAAAATAGAAAAAATTGCTTATATGAAATAAAAGAGACGCATTTTATTATAACGGCAATTCAAAGGAACGAGGGCCTTTAAACATTTTATTTTCTTTTCTATTTTTTTAACACACAGTTTGCAATAAAATTTAAGTTTTTATTGTTTATAAATTCAATGATGCACACAGTTGCATTTTTTAGTACTTTTGGCCGAAATAACACCTACAGCGATATATGTGTAATTTTTCTTTCGTAATTTTCTTAAAACTATTAAAAAAATTATAAATTTGTATAAGGATAGTGGTAAGTACACAAAATATGATTATTAAACGCCTTTTTGCTAATAAATTTCATTTATTTAGGACGAAATTCTTTTTTTACAAAAGTACGAATAAAATAAATGTGCAACTGTGCATAAAAATTTCTATATTCATGTAAGTACAAGTCTTCAATGATTCGCTTAAACATTTGACAGACTTTTCGTTCAACTTTTGACATTAGCTTAAGCCAGATTAAGCCTATTATAGTTGGGCCTTAAGAATACCGTAAAGTGTGTAAGTTATAAAACTACAATCGTGTTTTTTAAAGCAGTTACTTGTCTCTCCTGAAGGAAGAGCTTAGACTTGTTACTGCACATTTTTAACATTCTCAATTTTTGGTTAGCGCTCGAGTTTGTGCTCAGGAGCAAATAAAAGAAAAGCGAAACGAAATGTCAAATTCATATTGTTGTCTCTGCATTGTTGTTATTTTTTTATTCACTACAAAGGTTGACTTTATTTTTATTAATGTTTGTACCCTACTAAATAAAGAGCACCTTTTAATCAATTCAAATAAATCATTTAGAATAATTTTGTAAAATTAGAAAAAATTTGATATGCATTAATTGCTCTAAGATTATTAAAACTAATATATCTATGTAAAAAGAGGAAAAATTAAAATAACTAGAATTTTGTAACAAAATAAAGCTAATAATAAATTTTAACAAAAAGGACAACTATTAAATCTATGAACATTTTCGTTTTATTTTATTTACTGCAAAAAAAATTATACAATATTATTTATTATATTATAAAATATTATTCGTTAATCCGATTTTCGTTAGATTTTTAATGATTAAATATTTAGTGTTTTAAGAAAAATCATATGATTACAAGTGATTATATCTACCCCAACTGTCTACAATTTGGATTATTTGGAATATTTTTTTTTCATTAAAAAAGTTATAGTCACTGTTCTTAGGTGATGTTTTTTTTAACAATTTGTTAATAATAATTTCTATAAAAAACAAAATTTTATTTTATATCACTTAATTAAAAAAGTACTTTTAAGAAGTGCCCTTTAAAAAATGTTATTTAAAAATTATGAAAAAAAATATGAAAAATATTTTACTAACAAGAAATCATAAAAAATACAATAAATTAATTTTCTAGAAATAAATAAAAACATTTTATCACAATATAACTTCTTAAAGGAAAAAGTTTGCCAAAATTTTTTTTCTTTAAAAATAAAATTTTTTAAATAAATAATTTTAATAAAGAGTATCTGTCTTCTTAATATAATATAAAATAATTTTTAATTTTAAAATAAAAAAAAAAAATTATAAATTTAAGCAAACAAAATTGTTCAAGTACTTTTTAAGTACTTTTTTTTGTTACAATATTTTTATTTATATCTATAAAATTCTTAACTAAAAGAAAACAAGGAAAGGATTTACCTATTAATTATTTTTTTTTAAAAGCCACTTTTAAAAATAATACTTTACTTTTAGTATCTTTTTAAAGTACACTCTGTTTGGTAAAAGTACCTTTTTATAAAAATAGTGTCAAACATGTTTTTAACATTTCGAGATATTGTTTAAATAAAAAAGTAGTTGATATGAAAAAAGTACTTTTTTTTAAGAAACACTTTAAACGAAGCAAATAGTTCCATAACAGATTTAATTAGGTTTTTCAACAAGAAGTTTGCTTTTCAATTGTGGCAACACCAACAGCGTGATAGTTTTGACATTTATTTTTTGACGTATTTGTAGCAGATGCATTGACAATTGTTACAATCAATTCAATTTCGCGTGAAAATCGCATTAAAATAATTAAAATCCACTATAAAAATGGTGGTTCTGTTAAAGTAAAATTCGTGAAGTTTTCGGATAATATAATCAGCTGGTATTAAGTAAGTCATACTGTTGTTATTTCTCTCTGTCCTTTTAGGCTGTTGTTCGTTCGGTGTAAACGTCCTGCTGAGACCGCTATTAAAAATTTTGTCGTTAAATTTAAGTTGACAGTGTCGATATAAAAAGTTTGAATACCAACTCTTGTTCCATCGGGTCGTTCAACTGAAATCATCGCAGCCGTGAACAACAGTGTTGAAGAAGAAACAACGCGTGTTCGACCGGGTCGTTGAACTAAAAATATCGCAGCTGTGAGCCACGGATTGAAACAGATCCAAATTTATTAATTTCTCGACCTTCTCAGCAATTGGGGTTATCCAAAACCATCACATGGCAAATTTTTGGGTAAGGATTTGACTTTAAAGCCTCACTAGATTCAACTGGTGCAGAAATTGACGCCGACCGTACACTCACATCGCCGTAGATTCGCTCAATCTATTCAGGAACAACGGGCAGGTTTTTCTGAAAAACATCATTTTTTTAGACGAAGCCCATTTGCACTTGTCAGGTTCTGTCAAAAAGCAAAATTACCGCATTTAGGCTTCTGAAAATTCCTAGAGCGATTATTGAGAAGCCTTTTCATGCTCAACGTGTCACTGTATGGTGCGCTATGTATTCTGGAGGAGTGATTTGGCCGTTTTTTTTCCAAAATGAGTCCGGAAATTAGGTAACGGTCAGTAGAATACACTATCGCAAGTTGCTTACAACTCAATTTTGGCCCACTATTGAAGACGTGGACATTACAGACACGTGGTTTCAACAGAACGGTGCCACATTTTACACAGCTAATGAAACGAACAATCAAATCAAATTTTCCGATCGCATAATTTCACAACAATCAGCAGTTAAGTGGTCAGCCAGATCGCGTGACTTAACACCACGGGATTATTTATTTTTTGTAGGACTATGTTAAGGACAAAGTCTATACGGTGCGCTATGTGTTCTGGAGGAGTGTTGGGCCGCTTTTTTTCCAAGACGAGGCTGGAAATGCGGTAATGTTCAATGGATCACGCTATCGCGAGATGCTAACAATTCAATTATTGCAGACGTGGATATCACTAACATGTGGTTTCAACAGAACGGTGTCACATTTTACACAACCAATGAAACGATCAATTTATTGCAAACAAAATTTCCCGATCGCATAATTTCACGACAATCAGCAGTTAAGTCGCTAGCTAGATCATGTGATTTAACACCACGGGATTATTTATTTTTTGTGGGACTATGTTAAGGACAGAGTCTAAACGGAGCCAAGCGAATCGATTTAAGGCTTAAAACTCAAAATCCCGAATGTGATTAATGAAATAGGACCGCCATTTTTCCATAATCCCATTAGAAAATTTGATGAAGGAATGCCAGATATTATTTTTACATTCATAATTGCCGAATTTTTCTCTTCGTAATACAATAAAAATATGAATTATTTTAATAATTATAGTTTTTTGACCTTTTTAATATTTTTTAGTAGTTAATTATAAAGCACTAGGTCAATTTAATAAAAAATTTTTTAAAAAACTATTATGCTTTATAATTAACTACTAAAAAATGAATTATTTTAATAAAAATGTTTGGTTTTACTGTTTTTTAGAAAACAAACTTCTTGCTGTCAAACCGTTTAAATATATTCTTAAAAATGTATTTTTTAAGATGCCCTGTATTGTTGGTAAAAGTTATTAGAAACTACTTAGTACTTTTTTGAAAAAATGGCCTGTTTTAATACAACTTCCTTTTGCCTAATGATATAAAGATTTTTTGTTTTTGTTTTTGTTGGGGGTTTATTTCAGTTAATCATATGACTTTATTTACAATAATTATTTAGCTCTAAAAATTGCAACTAAATTATTCCAACTAATTTAGAAAATAATTTAAATTATACTCACTTGAAGAATGTGTTAAGTTGTTTTGTTGTTGCTATAGATTTATATTC
This sequence comes from Trichopoda pennipes, assembly GCA_030448955.1. Classification (NCBI taxonomy): domain Eukaryota; kingdom Metazoa; phylum Arthropoda; class Insecta; order Diptera; family Tachinidae; genus Trichopoda; species Trichopoda pennipes. Next base: position 2,674,124 of record JASKUP010000021.1, on the reverse strand, counting down.
ATACGTACTTTTTGAAGTGTTTGCTTTTCATATTTTTTCTCTTTTTCTCTTTTTTTCATTTTGAATGAATTTTTTCACAGTTATTTGCTTTTGTGGTTGTTAAAAGTTTATATACAAACATGCATTTTTAGTTGCATTGTTGTTTCTTTTATTGTATAGAAATAAAAGAAATTGATTGACGAAATATGTATGAAATATGTAAGTTAAAAATCAATCATAACAATCATTTCCAATAATTATTTTACAGCATCTTCACTGGGTTCTAGGGTCATATTAATACCTTTATAATTCTTTAGATGTACGAGAAGCCATTGAAAAAGTTTATCTCACAATATTGTACAGACGACAAAGAGAGCGATGACAAAAAACATCATGGCCACAATATCTTTGTGCATACTGCGATCCTTATAGAATGGTCTTGTTATATAGGATTCCTTGCGCGTTTGATTCAGCAGCCATAGCGGTATAACTAATTGCATGATATCTGGAACCATAAACCCTATATCACGTACAATTTGATGGGCATAACCTTCGCCGCGTAACACATTAAAAAAGAACTGATCAAAGCTGCTGGCTATTATGTGCAGTAGGGCAATGCCAACAATGCAAAATATTTTCTTAGTGGTGACTGTGTTGGTGCTATCGGCCAAATGTATTACCATCACTGTTGATATAATTTCGGTTATCTTGATTCCAAAAAAAAAAAAAACAAAAAAAAAAAAATAAAGAAAAGAGAGAAAAAAATTAAAACAATAATTTAACCTGCCCTTCTTTACTCACATGAACACTTACTGTAAAAAATAATTGATGATTCCATTGCTGATAATAATCATCATTGTAATAGTTCATATACGCCCACCATGCATAATAATGAGAAAATATTGATAGACTAAAGAGCACCAGCATTGTATAGCGCAGACGTTGCTGAAGTATTAGTGCGATTAAACGTTTAATACATTCGTACAAGGCAATCACGGCGAATACAGTCAAAAGCCACATTTTAAATGTATTTTGAGTGGCATTGAAGTACATGTGTTTGTAGGAGGCCACACCAGACTCGTAGGGACCCTTGAATACAGTATCCCAGCATGAGCACGTACAAAAATGCTTATCAACGTAACGTGCATAATTTTCCCAAAAATACCAAAGTATGGCAATGTGAGCGGGTGGTATAAGAGCTGGTGCTAAACTGCCGCACGCAGCTGGCAGCCATTTCGTATCAAACATCTTATTCTATAGAATAAAAAAAAAAATAATGAAATTTGCAATTAAATAACTGTAAATAATAATAAATAATTATTAATCTTTGTAGCTTCTTCCTGAGAAAGCTTTCCACAGGAAAGCGAAATATTGAAAAAACATAATATATATTAAAATTAATAATTATTTATTTAAAAAGAGAGGTCGAATAACAATAATAATCATGTAAAAAATAATATTAGTATAAAGTTAAATGGGCAACAGTTGCTTGTTATGGATACAGTTAAAATGAAAAACAAATTTGAGGTTAGAAAGTAAATTGTCTGTCAACTGTTTAAATGTCAAGAATTGAGCTGGTCATCCTTAGGACATTTATTTAGTAAAAAGTTGGACAATTTTAAACATGAAGCGTTGCACTCTTCAGCAAATAATTTAAATTGTAAAAATTTACTATTAAAATGGTGATAATTGCACTGTATCACTTTGTAAAATTCGAGCAGCTCTTCTCGTTATCAGGCTTCTTCAAAGACCTCTGTATTTAATTCAAAGATAACTGTACTGTTACTACAGTAAATCAAAGTACCAAAGCCTTAGTCATGTGAACTTAAATGCTGTACAGCAAAGTGTTGAAATTTAGCCTGCAATATCAACTCGTCGATCTTTATAACAATTGGGCATCCCTAGAGGCACTTTGTGCAACCTTTTTCCATAAAGATCTTCACCTTCACGCTTATAAAGTTCAAATAGTTCAAGAACTAAAGGTAATCGACCATTGTTTGTGTCAAAAGTTTGCGAATTATTTGTTTGAAAATCTGAACGCATTTTTCAACAAAATCATCTTTAGTGCTAAGGCTCAGTTTTAATTAGGCGATTATATAAAGAAACACATTTTTCGCATATGGCACTCACAAAATCTCACAAATCTTCGGTTTCGGTACTTGCATTAAAATGTTCCAGTCGATTTTGCGAAGTCAATTGGCCGCTTTGTTCTTGTGATTTAACGCCGCTGAGCGAGCCCATTTAAAAAGGATCGGGTTTACGTAAACAACCCGCAAACAACTCACTGATGGAGCGAATTTATCAAATTCGCTTTTTGCAAAATGTGCTTTAAAATAATCCGACCTACTAGAGGAGGACATTGGCCCGACATCATACTATATTATTAATTCCCGTAATTCTACTTTAAATGAAGTTTTAAAAAAAATGTATGTTTTAAATCAATTTACTTCCTAACCTCAAATTTGCCCACAATTATATATACGAGGAAGGGAGAAAAAGTTGCGAATTAGAAGTAGGAAATTCAAATAACATATTTAATAATACACAAGTAGACAACTTTCCCTCTTTTAACTTTAAGTAAATTTTGTTCTTTGCTTTTTGGCCAAAATTGTACTTTTGACATTTGCCATTAATTTATGCTTCAAAATTTTTTTCAGTGTATTTGTAAAAATAAAACGGAAAGCACATTTTATTATTTTCTGTTAATTTGTTCAATCAGGCCTTAGAATTCTATGGTGTTGCTTTACGACATCTCCCTATGTGCATGTGGACATCATACTGACGCTGCTCTATATGATCTGGCCCAGGTAAGATGGTCCACCGAGCAAAGTGTGTGATTAGATTTACATCCGCGCCTGGCCATGAAGCCTTAATCAGATGGTGGATCTAACCACTGCATAATTTGGAACGTCATGCTCGTCCTAGGAAGCCGAAGCCACAATTCTATGCAACAGAACTTTCTAGTTGCAACTTCGATGATTCCAGAGCAGGGCTGCAAATCATCACTTCTTGCTTAAGAGTTGGAGACTTTCCAACTCCTGTCCAGAACACATGTCTAGCATGCTCACTGGACTGGATCATTCACTTATCGTGTCATTAACAGTGAGATGATCCTGGCCACCATAATAACCATTATACTATTATGGGGCCGCGAAACCACAACCACCACGATACTCCTATATAGGGGCCAACCTCAATAATCAGCCAGAGAACTATTAAATGTCTAAAGAGACAAATAATGAACTCTGCGAGCTTACTGATTCCCGTGGAAATAAAGTGGAGTTTCCAGTTGTACCCCTGCTGACTTCAGGAGACTGGGCTCGCTTTTTCTCCAGTTGCACTGTGTCGAAGTTCTATAAAGACCATATTTATGTGCCCCCGGGGGAGGTCCAACGAGCAGACTGCTCGACTGCAAGAACAATTTTAATGCTGCGATTATAGTGGGTGCAATTGCTAGACTTGATTGCCGCAGTAACTGGGGACTGGGAAGGGGTTTCCCATAGAATGATTTCTGCAGCAGCTGTCAGAACGAAAAAGCAGACAATTGAACATCTCCTCTGCCTGTGTCCCACACTAGAATACCTTAGATTGAGGAGTCTCAGTCAACGGTATATTGGAAGCTTGCCCGATGTTTCCTCATTAGGATCGGGCAGGCTCAAACCCTTTTTAAGATACTGTGATTAGTTTTCTGACCCATTTGTGAAAGCCACAATTCTATCCTTTAGTTGATTGCTTACCCTGGCTAGCGGATTTTATTCTGCAGCTTAATCCACTACATCTATACCACGCACATCGTAGTTAGATTTCTTTCTCTTTTTTATTGTCATTCTTTTACTCTTTATCCGCTATTTTCTATTCTCATTTTCTTCTTCTCTTCAACTTTTTCTGCTTCGCAGGTAACTTAAAGGGATCAGAAAATGGACACATTTGAAGGCTGTGGAAACACGGCTGCCTGCCAAACTTAATCTAACTTTTAGCGAAGAGATTCTTTTCTGGTTAAATCGATGCAACAACACATAAAATTATTGAATTTACATGTGATTGAAAAAGACCACGCCATCAAAGGTGAGCACTATAGGTTCAGAAAAATTATAAAATGCTTTTAACCTGAATATCAGTGATATTTGGTTTTAATAGGACGGCACTATGTGCCTTACAGCTCACATCACGTTTGATATTTTGTACAAATGATTTGAATCATGTGGGAATGATGTAAGCAATTTCACTGGTTTTTCTTTTTGCGAACTTATCGTACGTCTCCTGTCTATAAGAATAAACCATAAAATATAAATTCAGTCTGATTTATCCATCACTGATAAAAAATTAAACTCGATTCAGAGAATTCTAGACGTAATGGCCTCTTAAACGATGATATCTTACACTCATACTTTCAATTATTTAAATTTAAAGGGCTAAATAAAATACCCTTTAGGGATTGTAGGAGTCCTATTTTAGCTGGATGTTGTTGAAAATCAAAGACATCGCAGCATCAAGCAAATTCTCTTTCCAAATTTCTTTCTCTTTTAAATCTTTTCTCTTTCTTTTCCCATAACATCTACGGAGAGAAGAGGAACATTTTGAAGGAAATAAAAATGATATTGAAGATTACAACAATAACAATTCAACTTATTTTGTGAACTAAGTCCGAATTTATATTGTACGATTTTTGTCGCTGCAATTCTTAGTTTGTTGGTAAATCAGGGGTGTAAAAAGAATAGGGCCATTCGTTTTGTCCACAATTCGTAATTCTAAATGTGAATTTTGTGTGTATATGAATACAAAATCGTCAAATGTATACCCGAATGCAAGTTTACAGAAAGAACGGCAAAAATTGCAACGATAAAAATCGTACCATGTAAATTGGGACTAAAATCATGTGTGTTTATGTAGAGTTACCAGAGAAATAGTATGGCATCGGCGTAAGAGTCTAAACACAATACTGCGATATTTTATTGCGGTGCGTTTTTTCATACGATTTTGTAGTAAAAAACCGCAGTGCGGTGCGGCATAAAATTAAAATCTATTTTATTTCATTGCGGTTTTTTTTTATTCTCTCAATTTTTTACACTCTTTCTCTTTCTGATGTTGCCATAGTTTTTCATTAATTGGCGGTGTTCACAACATTATTGTAAACAAAACACATGTGATTTTGAAGTTTATATTAATTGTTGTGGGATCAATAAAAAAGGTGCAAAAAGCATAAAAGTAAAAATGGACATCAACTATGACTATGTCTCGTGGTTTCTAATTCCACACATAAATCAAACGTGGCCTCTACCAAATTTACAATGTTTTTAATAGCTTGAATTTTTTTATTTACTGCCATCATAAAATATTTAACACAAACACCAAATTGTACAAAAATTTAGGCACAAATAAATTCATAAAAAATGTAAACAAACAATGACAAGTTTTGCCGCCGCCGTCTTCCGGTGTATTGTGTTTATTTCTCTCTCCCGCAACGAGAAATCGCACCGCACCGCACCGCAATGATTGTGTTTCGACTCTAATTTGTTTTCTTGCTTTTATATTTTAAAATACAACAAATGTATCTGTGTGTGTGTGATTGTACCTATAATATATAGGAGAAAATTATAATTTCTCATTTATTATAAACATTTGTAATCACGAATGCAAATCTAATTAGAATTTAAATTATGTATTTTTCTACAAATAGTTTTTTGATTGTAAACGCCAGCGGTCTAGTCAGTGTTGCGTTTAAATAATTAATTATAGGCATTTTATTTTTCGAAGAACACTCTAAAATGTAGGAATTAGTATTAAAAGAAATCTTGTTGAAATTATTAAAATTCTTTTCGTTCCTCTCTTGTGTCAACTGAATCTTATATGGAAACAAATGTAAATCTCCTTGTGCAAAATTCTGGTCAAAGTTGTTCTTTGAAGACCAAGCTCCTGAGCACAGCGTCGAATTGAAGTTGATGGATTGTTTTTGTTATTTCATTAATCAGATCACGGATTTGGAATTAAAAGGCTGATATCGATTCGATTGGCTCCGTTTAGACTCTGTCCTTAACATAAGAATAATCCAGTAGTCACACCATCTGGCTGACCGTTGATTGCCGTGAAATTATGCGATCGGGAAATTTGTTTTGCAATAAATTGATTGCTTCATTGGCTGTGTGATATGTGGCACCGTCCTATTGAAACCACATGTTAGTGATATCTATATCGTCAATAATAGGCCAAAATTGAGTTGTTAGCATATCGCGATAACGTGATCCATTAACTGTTACTGCCTTTCCAGGATCCTCATCTTTCGAGGATGCGGATCTTCGAAAAAAAAAACGGTACAATTATGCCCCCAGACCAGTGCACCATGCAGTGACACGTTCAGCATGCAAAGGCTTCTCAATAATCACTCTAGGATTTTCAAAACCCCAAACGCGGCAATTTAGCTTGTTGACATGCCCTGACAAGGAAAAAATGGGCTTTGTCTGAAAAAATGATTTTTTCAGAAAAACCAATCGGTTGTTTCTGAATAAAATAAGCGAATCTACGACGATGTGAATGGTCGGTCGGCTTTAATTCCTACGACTGTTGCACCTTGTAAGGCCTTAAAGTCAAATCCTTACGCAAAATTCGCCATGTGATGGCTTTCGGATAACCCTAATTGTTGACAACATCGAGGAGTTGACAAATTTGGACCTGCTTGAACACTGTGGCACACGGCTTCGATGTTTTCACGCCTTGGTGTTTGCACATACGTGATAAGATTTACATCTGTATTTAGCTGTATAAGCGATAACCAGATGGTGGATCATTACGACTGTGGATGATATGCAGCGTCATCCTGACCCTAGAAGGTCTTCGAATACGTATATCCTCCAGTCACTCCTAGTTGCAACTTCAAAAGCCCGAAGCAGGCCGCAGCCTTCACTCATTTTTGAAGAGTTGGAGACTATCCAACTTCTGGTGCAGAACGCATGAAGCTTAATATAATTTAAGAACACGACGGCATTCATGCTCACTGGAGCTGGATCATTCATTGTGCTCATTGTGAATGATCTGACCCACAAATTCAAACGAGGGCCTCGGTCAGAGAACAGCTAAAGGGCTAAAAAGACAAATAACTGAACTCTGGGGCTTTATGATTCCCTCGATTGTCCAGTTGGCTCCCTTTTACCCCCGAAGACACATGTAATGACGGTAGATTTCCGTCAAAACATATAAATGTACCCCCGGGGGGTGCGAAATGTAACTTTAACACCACCACCATTTTTATGGTGGATTTTAATTATTTTAATGCGACTTTCGTGCGAAATTGAATTCATTGTAACAATTGCCAATGCATCTGATACGAATAAGTCAAAAAACTAAATGTCAAATACTGTTGGTGTTGCCACAATTGAAAAACAAACTTCTTGTGAAAAAGCCCGATAGAAGAAGCAAATATTAAATTCCCTAAAAATCATACGACGCATCGTCGAGTTAAAATCAATTTTTTTCACAATTTTTTTGCTTACATTTATATTATTCGAGTTAATTTCAAATGTTTTTACTGCTAATATCACTTAACTTGGCTGTAGAAAATATGAATTGAAATAAAAAAAAATATTTATATGTCGATTGCTTATAACGCAAGTGTTGCTTAGCTGTTGCTATTGTCATGTGGAAAAATAAATAAACAAATCAACTAGAGCTAATATGCTAATAGAGCGTTCACACTTACCTGAATTTGTGAAATTTATAGAAATAAGAAAAATTTATAATCGAAACAGAAATGCAACATGCGAAATATTTGCGTTTCAGCAAATTATTTTAATTAAAATTTTTTTAAAATAATGTAATATGAAAATCTTAGGAAAGAAAATATCGAAAAATTGTTCTTCTCCCTATGGCAACTAATATGGACTTAATATTGGATATCCTTTTTCATCTTTGAATTTATTTCTTTAGTTATTTATTAAAAAATTTAAAACTTTTTTAAATTATATTTATTTTGAAACTTTTTAAGTTTAAGGTAACGCAATACCTTAGTCGGAAAAACGTGCCAAGTCCATTTTTTCAAATTAATTGGGAGAGACAAAAACTGTCTAAGTTTGTTTTTAGTAGACTTTATGCAAATCTGTAAATGCAGTTTTTTTCTTTAGTCCATCCTCTTAAGTTACCAGTAGTCGAAGGACTTTCAAATAAATCATTTGCGAACGTATAGGCATTTTTCGACTTAGCAAATTTGCTGTTTAAAATTTCATTATTTTAGTAGGGACTTAGCATATTTTGAGCTGGCTACTTCAGAACAGTAGGCGAGCATGTCATCATCAGCTAATGATATCAAAGTACTTGTTAATATGTTTTTGTATATGTGGTGGTCGATTTTAGTGGCAATCTTGTGAAAAGGACCTGCGCCATGCTAGAAAAATGCTGACCACACCATGACACTCATAACGCCATGCTTAGGAGTTTTAAGGGTGTACTTTGGTTAATGTTTCTAGTTTGGAGAGCGCCATACGCGCGGCAAAGCTTCGACTCGTCGCTCCAAAGAATGTTTTTATAAAATGTCATAGGTTTGTTTATATGTTCTTTTTCAAACTCTAGCCGGGATTTAATAATTTTTCCTGACACAAGTGGTTTACGTTGTGCAATGCACTCACGTAAATTTTTCTCATTGAGACACCTTCTTATTATTGTGGAAGATACATTTATACCAAAATCCTTTGAAGTTTCACTTTTAATTTTATTGGAGCTTTTGAAAGGATCTTTAGCAGCTGTTTTTATAAATTAAACTGTCCTCCCATTGTGTCGTTTTTCTGGCTCTAGGCTGTTGTAAAACATTTTTGGTGGTTTTATGCTGTCAAATGTGGTGCAGGGCGTTATAAATCTTGGTTGGCGAACATTTCAGTAGCTTGAAAATCTCCATTATTGTTTTTCCACTACTATTCAATTGTTGGATGAGTTTTCGATCGGCATCCGAACTCGAAGTACCTCTGGCCGTCTCTAAGTAAATATTTTGATGTAGCCCACAGTAAAATGGTATAAATTATTGATGACTTACCTATTTTCCCTTCACATAACATCAAAGAATTACTTGAAAACCGAATATTTTTTTTATGTTTTAAATTCGCGTCCAGCTTCAAATGCACATTTTCACCATAATATAATACAAATAGCAACAAAACCAAATAACGGTACTTTTTCTTATCATTACAGGGTGCACTGAAAAATACACAGGGTTGTTAAACTGATCATAACTTAACTCGTTATATGTCGTGTCTTAAATTCGTGGCCATCACTGTAATTCGAGTTGAAAATAACCAAAGGTATCGAACTTAAAACTGTTATTACTTCGATATAACTAATTATATGAAATGCAAAGTAGATATTTAATGTTGTAGCTATTGCCAAATTGCTGTAATTCTTTTTAATTCAACTAGAAAAGAAAAGACTATTAAAAAAAATTGTTCCCTTCAACTGGACTGAAATTTTTTTTTGGACTTACTATATTTGCCTACCACTGGATTCCAATAAGAAAAACAAAATAATGGTATAATATTTGGGTACCGTGAAATAACTCCCAAAAATAAAAAGGAAATAACTCCCAACAAAAAATTCAAAAAGCCCATACAAATTGGGAGTTATTTCATAATGAAATAAGTCCCAGATGAAATAACTTCTAACTGAATTCTGTTGGGAGTTATTTTATTTATTTTGATAATTGGAAGTTATTTCATTTTTACTGGGAGTTATTTTATTTGGCTAAAATTGCATTAATTATGTTTTAGAGTTGTTTTATTTTTTTTTTAATTTCTCCTTCTGATTTCTTCGCCTTCGGCCGGGCTGAAAGATTTTCTCCTCTATGGTATTTCGAACACCGGCTTCGCTAACAAAATATTTTCCTCCTTCAACCTTCAGGTTTGGTATGATTTAATTAATTAAAGAGCTATTTAATTAGGACTTATTCCATTATTCTGGCTACAGAGAAAAGTTTTAGTTAGCGAAGTTGATGTTCGTTATACCATAGAGAATAAAACCCTTCCGGCCGGCTATGCAGAAAACTTTTGGTGAGGGAGCCGGGGTTTGTTATGCTATAGAGGTTAAACCGTTCCATCCGGCCAAAGGACGACTACACAGACCGGGATGGCTAAATGATCTCTCTATGGTCTTTTGTCTGTATAGCTGGCCTTTGGTAATATATCTATGATATCTAGTATGATATCAAAGTTAAAGACCTCTTTCATCGGTAGTTACCTGTTATACCATACGGGTAAAAATAATTAACCAGTGGCCGGGTGCAAATATAATTTGTATTGGGAGTTATTTCACTTTTGCTGGGACTTATTTCATTTGGGAGTTATTTCACGGTACCTTATTTTTGCTTGTAACTGTTGTATTTTGAATTATACTAGCAAGCTACAACAAAATCTCAATTTCGACGACTGAGCACTCTTTCCGGCTAAGGTAACGATTTATTTTTAAACTTATAAAAATCATTTAATTATTAATTGCTTTCAAACAAGGCTTACTGATCTTTTTTTATTGTATAAATAAATTTTCAAAAATAATGAAAATAGAAATAGCGCAATAATACTTTTTTGTACATTTTTAACCTAATTTTCTTCCCCTGTAGGCTAGTGGGGGTTGTGGGTTCGATTCCCAACGAAGAGCTTGATTTTTTTCACTACAAAGATAAAAATTGACTATCGGTGGGGCTGCTCAGCAATGAAGGCATAGTCACTGGTCGCAGTGCTGTCTTATATGGTTATTTTAATTTTAGTTAATTTCCGACTATCCTTTTACTTTCGCCACCTGTTTCATCTCTTCTCTATCCCTTTCCTAAAGAATGTAGCACGGTACTAGACTAAATAGGCATTGTTGCCTGAAGTGCTACTTCTCTTTAAAAAAAAAAAAAACTTAATTTCAAAAGAATTTTTTATTTTACTTATTAATTAAGTAATAATATCGTTGATTTGCTCTCTAATACATATCAACAACAAATATAAAAGCAACCAAATTAATTTTATATAAAACTAGCGTACCCGGCGAACTACGCCTGGCCGCAATTTTAGCCTTCAGACAAACTGTAGAGCAATAATGCAACACAAATATTTAAATTTTTAATGTTATTTATTTGAATGGAATTCGTAGAGATCGATTTGATGAACAATGTTTTTCGATTTGTTTTAGGGCACAAAAACAAATAACGAAGGCGGTTTCCTAACACGCGAACATGCAACGTATAGCTGGCCGTGCGAAAAACAGGGAAATTCGAGATTAATCCCACAGACTTCTGGTGATTGGCCTTGTGATTTATTGATTGTCATCCCAAATGCCAATCAAACGGGGAACTGAATCCCCTTGAATTGAAATGAAAGGTTAGTTGGAATAATGGGAATTCGTAGGATAAGGACTTCCTCTCCTTTGAATTTGCCCTTGATGATTGTCGTTTGAATCACATTGCTCATTAGCTTTGTAACGGACAACCGCCTACCGTTGCACAATTTTGGAAGATTGGTATTCCGCAACATGATTATGATTGATCTTACCTTCAGATTGCGCAAAGTCTAAGTCAATGTACAATTAAGGAATAATTGCACACAAAATTTCATACAAAAAATCAATTTTCGATTTTTCCAATTTTCCAACTTTTGCAGAGAGATTTTCCAATCTCCGCATTTTGCATTTTCCATGATTTACACTAAGAACTTTCTTTTTTTTTGATTTGGAAAGCCATTAAGGAATAATTTCACACAGAATTTCATACAGAAACTCGATTTTCGATTTTTAAAATTTTCCGAAGGTATTTTCCAAAATTTTCTCTTCGAAAATACGAACAGCTGACAAAAATTTTATGAATTACTATACATTTTTTACACCATTTTTATGTATGTATATAGACAGAAATACTATTTTTAGGGTATGGTTACTTTTTTAGCGTACTGTTACTCTAACATGTATTGCAAAAACAATTGCAGGGCTGATTTTTTGAATATTTTATATTGGTAAATTGAAACAAAAATTAAAAAAAAAACAAACTTTAATATAAAAATATACACTGAAATCAATTTAATTTTTTACAGTAATAACAATAAAAACAGCTTTACTATCATTTCATATTAATAAAAATCGAAATTCACATTTAGTAAATACAATTGAAATACGAAAAGTTCTATCAAAAAACCCTTTTAGATGGTACAAAATTTAAATTTCATTTACCATCTCTAAGTCTCTGAGCTGCACGTGTGTTTAACACATACACACAAACATATATACGCACTAACTGTTTCTTTCGAAAGACAGAATAACATTAACCAAGTTGCCATAGCACTCACAAAAGCAATTTTCTTATTTTTGTTGTTGTAATTATTAAAATAATGTGAGCGCCAAAGATTTTGTTGTGCAGAGAGCGAAAAATATATATAAAAAAAACAAAATCTTGTAATAAAAGCAGTTCAGCCGAACATAAGAGTTTGATAAGATGATGTTTGTTCGATAATTCCAGCTATTTATGTAATTTTAGTAATTTGATATTAATAAAGGTTAGGAAGTAAATAAGTTGTGAAATGATTAAATCTCAAGAATGTGGTACTTTAACATTAATTTCATAAAATGTTGTGAAATTTGTGCAAAGAATATTAATTGTGAAAATTTACTATCAAAATGGTAAAAACTTCACTGAATCACTTATTAAAATTTGAGTAGCTTTTTCCTCGTAATCAGGCTCCTTATTAGACCACTAAGCGTAATTTAATCGCTAAATTCGAAACTCACTATATTGTTGCTGGCAATAGACCAAAATAATACAGTTGTAAGTGACCGTAGTGACACAAACACAGCCGCTGTACAGCAGTGTTGAGAATGAGCTTGGAACATCAACTCGTTGACGTTCGCAACAATTGGACATCACTAGATGCACTTTGTTGCTTAACATTTTGTATAAAGTTAATTTTTATGACTGTAAAATTCAACTTTTTCCAGAATTAAAGCCGATCGACCATTATTTCCGTCAAATGTTTGTGAATTGGCTGTTTGAAGAGCTGAATGAAAACAATACATTTTTCAGCGAAATCATCTTAAGTGATGAGGAGACTTATCGTCAATTAGACGATTATGTAAACACACAAAATGTCCCAATTGAAGATCACAAAAATTCACAAAAAGTCTTCGTAAGACCATTTACTCTAAAGAAAGTGACCGTATGATATCGTTTGTCGTTAGGCGGCATCATTGGTTAAATTTTTTTAATCCATCTGTGAATTCTCTGATCACAATTGGCTAATATAGACGTCAGAAACTTTGTTTTCAAGAATTAAAGCCAACCGAACATTGTTTGCATCGTTAGTGTATTGGCGGTTTAAAAAACTGAATCAAAGCAACACATTTTCCTACAAAATCACCTTTAGAGACGGTTATGTAAAAAACACAAAATTATCGCATATGGGGCTCACATCCCCCCGGGGGCACATGATAGTCTTTTTGGAACCTACTATTCCATTTAGACTGGTGTTTTGCGGGGTAAAAGGGAGCCCAGCCCCTCAAAGGCTATTAGGAGTCACCTGGACAATCCACATATTTCCGCGGGAAATCAGTTGCCCCAGAGTACACTATTTGTTCTCTTTAGACAATGATGTGCTCTGACTGGTTATTGAGGTTGGCCCCTATATGGGAGTATCGTGGTGGTTGTGGTTTCGGACCCTTGTGAGAGTTTGTGGGTCGAATCATTCAAATTAACACAATGAATGGTTCAGGTCCAGTGAGTATGAATGCTGGCGTGTTCTTGATAAATAAGAGCTTCATGCGTTCTGGACCAGGAGTTGGAAAGTCTCCAACTCTTTAGCAAGGAGTGAAGGCTGCGGCCTACTTCGGGCTTTCGAAATTGCTACTAGAAGTGACCGGAGGATATACGTATTCGATGGCCTTCTAGGGCGTGAATGACGTTTGCAAATCATTCAAGTGGTTTGACCACCATCTGATTATGACTATCTGGTCGGTGCAGATGTAAATCAAATCACATCATATGGGGCTCACAACCTCCCGGCGGCACATGTCTATTTAGTCACAACCGTGCTACATTCTTTGAGAAAGGGATAGAGAAGCAATAAAACAGGTGGTGAAAGTAGAAGGATAGTTACATAGCCTTCAAGCTCTTATTTTCGTAGTGAAAACAACCACCTCTAGAATGGTAGGCTAAGTACACTATCTACTAGCCTACCGGGGCAGCATTCATTTTTAGAAGGCCCATGTTATCGGAAATTAACTGTTGTAAAAGACAGCACAGTGACCAGTGAGACTATGTTTTCATCTGTAGTGAAAATAACCAAGGTCTTTGTTGGGAACCGAACCCACAACCCCAGACTGATAAGCTAGTACCCTACCTGCTAGCCTACAGGGGCACTTATATGTTTTGACGTAATCTCACCGTCATTACATGTGTCTTAGGGGGTAAAAGGGAGCCCAGTCCCCTTCAAGGCTAACAGAAGCCAACTGGACAATTCCACTATATTTCCACGGGCATCAGTAAAGCCTTAGAGTTCAGCTATTTGTCTTTTTAGCCTTTTAGCTGTTCTATGACTGATTAGTGAGGTTGGCCCTTCGGGAGTATCGTGGTGGTTGTGGTTTCGAGGACCTCGTTTGAGTTGTGTGGGTCGGATTATTCGCAATGATCGCAATGATCACAATGAATGGTCCAGGTCCAGTTAGCATGATTGCGGTTGTGTTCTTAAATTTTATTAAGCTTCATGCGTTCTGGACCAGGAGTTGGATAGTCTCCAAATCTTCAGCAAGGAGTGAAGGCTGCGGCCTGCTTCGGGCTTTTGAAGTTGCAACTAGGAGTAACCGGAGGATATACGTATCTGAAGGCCTTCTAGGGCGAGGATGACGCTACATTTCATCCACAGTGGTTATGACTTACACAGCTGGGTATAGATGTAAATCTTATCACGCATAAACATCCATTGGTCAGGTGGCATCATCGGCTCATATTTTTTTAGAAATAAGTAGAGAAATGTGGTCACCCGTGAATTTTTTGCGCTACTAAAGCATGATAACAAATTTTTTGTAGTCCGAATTGGCTAATGTTGACATCGGTGAGCTTTGGTTTTAGCAAGACGGTGCCACAGTCAACGAGTTATTGCATAAATGCAAAAATGCTAACTTGCCGATGTCAATCAGCTGTCTCGTTTCCTTAATTTAACACTGCTGGTTTATTTTCTCTGGGGGTTTACGCGAACAAGCCACAAACAAGAAATTCGGCGCTACGCCGAGGAGATATGTAAAGCTTTGTAGCAAAATGTGCTTGCAAATTTTTTGGAAAAAAGAGGAACTCTGCCGACGTGCTAGAGGTGGATATCTATCTGCCATATATTAAATTCCATTAGTAATTCCCATATTTGTACTTTACATTGGCATCAATAAAATTAAAATTGTGTGTTTTAAGTCAATTTACATGCTAACCTTAAATTTGCCCAGTTAGTCTTTTAACGTGACGGACGCTTAAAATATTCTTTTCTCAGTTAAAGGTTCTAGGAAAGCAAATTTTATTAATACATAATGTAATTTATTAGACAGACTAATTAACTGACAACTTCAGTAGCATTTAAGAATAAATAATGCGAAGTTTTTGTCAATTCACTATATTTTGTCAGTTTACTATATTTATAATAATTGGGCAACACTCCTTCTCTCTATCTCTGCTGAGAAATTTGCAAACTCATTATTTATGCTCGAGACGAAGAGATGTAAACAAATATGTAAATAAATAATGTGTTTTGCAAAATAAGAATTAAAAAATAAAAACAAGAAAGAGGTTAGTAACCGTGATGCCGGTAAGTATACACACTAAAAACAAATACAACAAAAACAAAAAGAAATATAAAGACATTTTTTTAATTCTTATTTGATGTTTTTCTTCGGTTCAGCCGTTCATTAATTAATTGTACATATATTCGTTCTTTTTTGTCTGTTATTTTTTATTCTTGACACTAATGTTATGAAATCAATTGCAATGAAGCAAATCTTTTATACACTTTAATTTAAAATTTTTATGCAATAAATATACTGGTAAATAAATATCTTAACAATGAACAAAAACACTGGCATACAGCATCAATTTATTTAGGAAATTCAAATGGAATTTTTAATTTCTTAAATTCAAGCATTTATACTTTTTAGCTGTAGTAAATAAATCACTTTGTTTAAATAGTTTAAACTTTTCAACTTTAATTTTTCATAGCAAAGTTTATTTAATAAATTATTCTTGTTTTTAATCTTGCAAAAGAAATTTTACATCACACAGCAGCTTTGCACAGACAACTGAAAATGCTGAGTGAAATTGTAATAATTTTTTTTACTTTTCACTCTCTTTTTTTTCATTTGTTTTGCTCTCTCAATCGAGCAAATTCACTGCTATTTATAAACAAAAAAAAACTAAAAAGTGTGTGTTTGTTTATGCAAAAGGATAAATAAGTAAATTTGCTTAATTATTTTATCAGTTAAAAGTTAAGTTTATTAAATTTTATAATATAATATGGGTTTTTTGTAATTTTAACATTTTTAAATGCATTTTCCTTTTGTTTTGTTTTGTGCGCTCTTTACAAACAATTTAATTCTAACGGTTGCCTTAATAGTTGCCACACTAAATTAGTGTTTAATCGTCAAACTTTGTTGAAAAATCATTTTTAATCGCAAAAATTTGTTAAATTGTCCACCGGGAAGGTATACTACTTTGTTTTGCCGCCATTTTAGTAAACATTAGTCTTGACAGTTCATATTTGGCAGTCGTGAAGTAGATACGTGGCAAATTTATTATGGAAAAATATTCGGTAAACCAACGTGTTTTAATCGTTAAAACATTACATCAAAATCAATCATCGATTTTCATGAAAAAATGATGAGGCACATTTTTATTTGAATGGATATGTGAGTAAACAGAATAGTCGGTTGTAGGGAATGGGAAACTCTCAAATTATTTGGCAGTCTGGTGTGCAATTTATTTTTTTGAAAATGAAAACAGCGTAACGTTAACTGTAAATGTGGGGAGCGATATCGTGATATGATTGAAAACTTTTTAATGCCACAACTGCATGCTTTGGTCTTGATTAACATCACATACAGTCAGGGTTACAATGGAATTACTGCGACACTGTAACGGTGAAAGTCGTGCCCTCGTTTTCACCTACACCAGATCACCATTAATTAATTAATTAATTATGAATTATTAACTTTTCTTATCATGGATTCTATTATATGGTATTGTTTCTTTTATATTAGAAGAACTAAAGAAGAAATAAAGAAAATGAACTATTACATTATTATTATTTTGGTTATGAATTGTTGTTATTATTCTTATTATTCTTATTATTATTCTTATTATTATTCCTTATTATTATTTTGGTATTATTGTTGAATACATTCATTACTTTAAGGTTTATGAATTATTATTTAAATTAACGGTCGGGAACGTAAGAGCGCCACCTGTGAGTCAGAAACAACAAGATCATCAATGCCGTCAGCTGATATGCAGATCGAAAATCACCGCTGATAGTTGTCATACAACTATGATGGATAATACGTGTGTGTGTGAATGTGTGTAACCACGCATTGGTATATAAGGCGGAGCATTTTATGAAAATAATCAATTGGCACGCAGCTCGCCTACTGCTAGCAAGCAGCACGTCGGCCGACAAGGGATCTTTTGGTCTTTTAGACAGGAATTTAATATTCCGAAATAGTCTCTTGTCGACAGCGTCGCCATAAGTGGGGCTTTACCGATTTTTTTTGTGCCATCTGCCACGTAGTCGCTGCCGCCAGTACAGCAAACATATTTGCTGCTGCCGCTTGTACCGCCGTCATCTTTACCGCTGACGTCTGGCCCGCTGACGCCTGTACCGCTACCAGGTACTACCGCTGACGCCTGTACCGCTACCAGGTACTATCGCAGCCATCTGAGCCGCTGCCGCCAGTGCCGCTGCCGTCTGTATCGCTGCCGCCTGTACCGCTGCCACCAGTACCAAACTAGGTCCTGCCGCCAGTGCCGCTGCCGTTCCACGACTACGGTTCCCGGCCGCACCTTTAGCAATAAGCCACGTTGTCAGAATTAACTAATAAATAAACTTGGTGATACGTTTTATAACGTTTGTAGAAGAGTGATTGTCATTCCTTCTACGGACGAAGACGGTAGGTAATCGAAATTAAAAATTTTGCAACAACCTTGGCCTCCGCTGTCGCTATCCCAGCAATCAGCGGAAACGTGTCGTTACAACACCTATTTCCAAAACAAGTTATTTCAAGAATTGTAATGTTGATTGACCTCCATGGTCGCCTGATTTCAGTGCTTGAGCAACTCAAACCAAATATTCGTGATAAAATTAATAAAATGCCGCGGGAAATGCGTTAGAATGTAATGAAAAATGTGCTCAAAATGGCTCGCATTTGTGAGGTTAACAGAAGTGGATATTTATCTGATATTGTTTTCTATATATACTACCATCGTTAAATGAAACGTTTATTAATATAAGATCCATTATCTTTCATTTAATTTAAAATTATAAACAAACAAAGTAGTATACCTTACCGGTGGACACCCTGTATTAATATTTTTTATTTTTTAAATTTAAAAATTATATTTAATTTAAAAATAAAAATGCAAAAAATCAGTTTGATTTATATTAACTGAGCAAAGTACAATAGTCTAATAGCAGCAGATGGGCATATTTGAGGTTAGGAAATAAATTGTCTATCAAATAACTAAATGTCAAGCACTAAGCTGTCATCCCTTGACATTTATTTAGTAAAAAGTTGCGAATTTTTTTTTTTAATGTGGAGATTTACTATAAAAATGGTAATCATGCTTATTTTTATTTGGGTATGGTTTTATGTCGACCCTCGTCAAATGTGGTTTGTGACGGTTTTGCCTATTTGTCATCTTTAGTGTTCTCTTTATACTTCTTTTAAACCGCTGTGCGTATTTTTATTGCTAAGTTCAAGCCTTACGGTCGTATTAATGACAATAGACCAAAACAAAATATAGCCGCTGTACAGCAAAGTGTTAAGCGTGGGCTTGGAACATCAACTTGTTGACCTTCGCAATAAGTGGACATCACATCTTCATCTTCACGCCTTTTAAATATAACTTATTCAAGAATTGTGGCCCTAATTGCCTAATGTTGGCATCAGAGACCTTTGTGTTTAGTAAGACAGCGCCAAAAGCCACACAGCCGCCGAAGCAATTTGGCTTTTGCAGCAGAAATTATCCAGTCGCGTAATCACTTTATTTGTCGATGTCAATTGGCCGCCCCGTTTATTGTGATTTAATGTTAGTGGGTTATTTTCTCTGGGGCCTTTTTAAAAACCGGATTTATGTGAACAGCCCACAATGTTAAGGCGAATCCGTGATGTCTAACTAGCAAAGAACAACAGTGAAACGTTGGGAAACTTAAAAGTGCCAGGACAGTCGGAAGAGCACCACTAGAATATTTCATTCATTCATCGCAGAGTGCCTCAAAAAAGCCTTTAATTACCAAAGTGAATCAACAAAAGCGATTGCAAAATGCAAAAAAGCCCAAAAAAGTGGGTGTAGACTACTGGACAACTATATTATTTAGTATTCGAGAGCAAATTCGAAATATTTGGAATAAAGAAGCCTGCAAAAAAATTGGCACTCAAGGAATGAAACTTTTTTGAAAAGTATGTTGTATTACAAGCACTTTTAAATATGTTAGAGGCTCGGTTATGGTGTGAAGCTATATGCCTCTGAGGTTGCCAATCTAGTTTTCATTGGGTTTACAATAAAAAAAAAATTTACTATATAAACATTTTCAAAGAAAATCTTGCTCTTAATCGTTGAGGAATTAGAGCTGCCAAGTATTTCGGTCCTCCAACATGACAACGAGCCGAAACGTACGTTGCTGATCGTTAAGGAATGGTTCTTACACCGAACGACTTTAGATTATCCAACGTTGTCCCCAGATCTTAGGACTATCGAATATTTGTGGAAGCACCTCGACAGAAAAAATTAGATAAAGGATCACTTCCCATAAAGACAAGTTGAGAAAACTATAATTAAAAAATAGAACAAAATCAACTTATGTGGAATCAAAGCATGAAAATGAAAAAATCCTTTTTTTGTTGCATTGATGAAATCCAAAAACTGGGTTCAACAATTATGAATTGTTATTTATAGTGTTCCGAAGATGCTTAGTTTAAGAAATGTACTATTGTGTCTGTTAACAAATCGAGAAGTTTTTAAGAATCTTATGAGCATAAAACATCTACAAATGCTACATTCAAATTCTATGAACTAAGATTAGCAATCAGAAAAACAGAACACACATACAATTAAACAAATATCTACACTGAATACTGATAACGTTGGCATCTGTAGTACATGCGGTTGTAGAACTTTCTAAATGTTGTGAATTAGTCAATTCAAGAACCGATCAAAACTATATAAAGGCTTTATAGTTTTGTAAGAGACTTTCACAATGACGGGTTGTAAACAACCAGGTCGCAAGAGGGGCAGATGCCCCTGTAGGCTATTAGGTAGTGTACTAGCTTGTCAGTATGGGGGTTGTGGGTTCGATTCCCAACGAAGGCCTACTGACGCTTTCAAGCGTCGTCAATACATTAAATAGACAGAAGTGAAGGGTGACTTTACAAAAATAATCACTGTCAGAAAGAAACACATTTTTCACTCAATGGATTCATTAACACAAGCAGAATTGACGTATTGGACAAATGAGAATCCATGAGTGATTATTGAAATGCATTCACAAAGAGTGACTATTTGATGCGGTTTACAGGTTGGTAGCCTCAGCATAGTTGCTTGTTCGAAAAGCATCTTCCGCGGCCAAGCACCTAACGCTATTTTTATGACTACAAATCGAAGAGATGGAGCTGGACAATATGTGGTTCAAACATAATGGTGCTACTTGCCACACAGCGAATAAAATAATGGCTCTCTTGTGCGAGAAATTGAATTTCCTTGTTATTTTACATCGCAAAAATGTTAATTAGCCGCCACCATAACTGTGGTTTGGCACCTGAAGTGCTACTTCTCTTTAAAAAAAAATGTAAGGGCTCCATCACTTATAAATCAGTCATAAGTCTGAGGGGGGAACATCATTAAGTGAACGCATTAAAGTTATAGAGCAGCTTTTATCTGTTGAGGTGGTAAAGTTGCCATCGGTTTTTTTCTATATATAAACACGAATAAGTTAATAAAGTAAACGTTTATTATAGGAACAAACGTAATAGTATGAATTTTAATAAAAAATAAAGTTAAATATTAAGAAAAAAAAACAAAAATAAAATTTTTTCCTAAAGAAGCTTTCCACAGGAAAGCGAAATATCGAGAAAAATAAAATCGTTAAATTATTTAAAAGACCGCTAAAAGATTATTTCATATTTAATTAAATATTTAATTAAATTTAAATAAATGCTTTCCCAAAAAAAGGAATAATTAGTCTGAAAATTTTATTTTGGAGGGCAAGGCACTGCAGTTTTAAAGAGTGAATATCAAAATATGTAGTTAGGCCATTTTAAAAAAGCCATCACTTAAGTTCTTACCGGTTTTCCTTAGTCGCAATGCAAACACGTTTTTTATTTTATTTTACTTTTGTTTAAAATGTTTTTTTTTAACTTTATTTTATATGCATAATTTTTGATGTTAAAATTTAAAAGCATATTTACAAAAAAAATATTTTTTATTTGTTAAATTTCATATATTTACTGACACAAATTTTGCACAGAAGAACATGAATTTTAGACACTTTGAGGTTAATATGATTGATATCACATTCATTATTTCAATATTTTTTAATACTAAAGATTTTTAATTTATTAATTTTGAAAAACTTCTAAATACTTTTAATTAAGAATTTAATTTCAATAAATTCTAAAATTATGGTAACACTGAAAGCCGAACAAAGCAAAAAATTTATTTCAATTACCGTTACTTATGTAGTTTGCTTATTATCTTAAAATGAAAGAGATAGATTGCAAAAACAAACACAATAAAATACAAAAAATACCGTTATATTTGTGCATTTTTCTTAGCAATTTTATATTATAAGCGGTCAGTTGGATATTTGCTTGTGTAATAGGAAAATATATTCACCCCTATTCTGCGTTGCGATTAAGTCTCCGCTTTCAGTTCCGTTGCGATCGAAAATTGGTATTCTGAAGAAAAACGGAATCGAATAAAAAAGAAGAAGAAAACAATGTTTAAAAAATTAATAGCATCACTATGGAATGTGGAAATGAAATAGCAAAATAAGCAAGTTTATCATTTTTATCAACAACTGTAAAATTTAATACAAAAAGTTGTGTGTAAACATAATTAAAAATAAGCATTTTTTGTTGGAGGACCTAGTGCATTGAGGACTCCTGCAACTTCCTCCTAGAACACTGACACTTCTTCCTTTGATCGCTGGTGGTATCCACATGCAATGTCTAATTTAGATGCCATTAAATTTGCCAATTTTTCATACTGCTGTGGTGTTGTTGTTTTTGACCTGTAACACATAAAAACACATCATATTCGGGTACAAAAATTAACAATTTAAAACAAAAAAAATTAATTTAATTCAATAAAATTAATTAAAAATAATTTTAAGTGTTTTTTATCGTTTCTGAACATTTTATCTCATTTCCTACTTGCATTTTTTTCAATTTTAAACTTTTTAACTAAAAAACACAGATAAAGAAAACCCCTCCGTTAACAAAAACGCAACTGAGAAAAACGGAGCTCCGATCGTAATGCAGAATACATACAATCGAAAGAAACTGAGCGGAATCGAAACTTAAAATACCAAAGCAGCCAGACGGAGAAAATTTCAATTCGAATCGAAACGTGGAATAGCCCCAATTGTTAATGTGCTTTTTTTGCAATGACGCATACAATCAAATAGTCTACGTGCAGCTTGTAATGGGGAAAAATAATTATTAATGACTATTACGAAGTTAAAACTTAACCAGAAATCGCTAGTATCGTTAATAAAAGCAAATTAACTGTACACGATATCATTACGTGATACAAAAAAGACAACAAAATTACAAATAAACATCGTTCAGCTTCAACCGAAAGATGAGAAGGTTATAGTTCGTGAAGCACACAATGACCCATTTACCACCGCTCTAAAACTTGCCAGTTAAAACCAATTTTGGAATGGACTTTTAAGGCCCATGCGGCAGCAAAGAAGAAGAGTTTTAAGAAACAGCAAATTGCATGGTCTCATGTGACTCAAAAGAAACCATTAGTTAAAAGTAGAAAGGATCAGTTTGTTTTTGAACGAGAGCACATATCAAAAGATTTTTTTTTTCTTGAAAATTTATATGTATGTCACGTTATGTTAGCTTTTCCTAACAACATTTTAACATCTTACAGGTTCTTCTTACGGATAAAAGCAAATTTAATTTGTTTGATTTCGATGGCCGGCGTTATGTATGGCGTAAACACAATGTAGAATTTTTGTACAAAAAGAAAAAAGTGAAGCATGGCACCTTCAGGGGTTGGAAACCTTCACTTTATAGAAGGTATCATGGACAACAACATGTATTTTGAAATTTTAAAAACTAATATTAAGGAGAGTAGACGCAAGTTCGGTATTGCTGATAATTTTAAGTTTTATCAAGATGGGGCTTTAAAACCGCCCTTAGTTCTGCCTATAAACGTAATCAAGCACTTAAGCGACGAGAATGAACGAACGAATATAGTAGATTTTAATGCCCGTAAGACCTAATGTTACATGCTTACGCATATAGTTCTGTGCTCGGAAATGGTGCTGCATCTGTTACTATGGGTGATATAGGTATTACGGAATCGGAAGCTCTTGATGTTCTTGACATGAAAATTGAGTGCGATGTTCGCTTGACTTGGGTTTCATGTGCTTTAGTTTTCACTTCATCCAACTCCGTACTATTTATACCACCTATATTCGTCCAAAGATGAAATATAACTCTTATATATTGGCCGGCGCCTCAAAGTCTATTTTGGAGTTGCTCGACAGCGGACAGAAGAGGGCCAAGAGGCTCATTGGGGACAGTAGGGTATCCAACTATATGGACTTTCTAGAGCATCGATGCAATGTGGGATAAGTGCTCTAACGAAATTAGAGAACTTGTTTCCGTTACTCGCACGTTTTCAGGATTGGCCAGGGAGTGAGTTGCATTACGCATTACAGGGAAAATTCGTTTAATAGCAGAACATTCCGTATTTGGAATAAACTCCCTACAAAGATCTCTCCTGTCACTTTCAATGTAGGAAAGTTCTAATCACATGTCCACTATTCCCTCTTACCTTCTCCCCGTAAATTCATAGTTCTGGGATCATCCCCTGAAAAAAATAACGCCTAACAGTTCAAGCAGTAAAAAAAAAAACAAACAAACAAACAGTTTAAGGCCGCATTACTGAAGGAAAAGAAACAAATAGCGCCTGATGTAAGCCAAAAATTGGAGAAATCTATTTCAGGAAGATTAACAGCTGTAGAAAATCAAAAGGGATATACAACCAAATATTAATTCATGCATAAAAATACGAATTTAAAAACTGTCTGGCTTTCAGTGTGGTCATAGTTTTTTTTTAAAGCTGTTGAACTTTTCTGTAATTAGTGGCACGACTTTAGTTATGTATTTCTAAAATTATTGTTATGGTGTTGCTTTGCTTAAGTTAAAAAAAAACAATTATTAGTACAAAACTAAACGAAATGACCTATTGTGTCTTTTTACAAATTATCCAGTTTCTAAAAAATCTTATACGCTCAAGACAACAACATGCTTATTAAAACTTCCAGGAAAAACAACAGAAAACAACTAAAGAGAACAAAAAAAAAACACACACACACAGCCAAACACGCTCCTACACTGAATGATGATAAGAACAAGCAGAAAAAATCACCTAAAACAGACTTTATAAGCACCAACTATTGAGCAGTAAAGTTAGTTCAAGTATTTTCTAGAAAAGATATAAAAATAATAAAGCAGCTTTTAGGCGTTACAGTGGTAAAGTTGCCATCGTGTATTTTTTGTGTGTATAAAAGTAAATAAATCGTGTAATTTTATTTTATTTAGAACTTAATACAAAAAAAAAAAGTTTGTTAAAGGAATAAACGCAAAAATATTAATAAATACCAAAAAAAAAAATAATGATGTCGTTCTAAGATGGACAAAAGTTTGCAGGCAATAAAACATACTTATCAATTCATTGATCTTCTTTGGGCAGGAATAGAGCAGAGACAGATGAAATGAATATTTTATGACGCAAGAGCTATTTTATGCGGCCAATGGAAAATGTTGAAATAGAAAAGTTGCGGGTACTAAACAGCACAAACTATACTTATACTGTGCTAAACAGTACTCTATTCGCAATCGTCAATAATTATTGTGACAATGAATTAAAATTTTCTATTTTCATCTTCCTTTGTTTAAACTTTTTCGATTCTTGTAGCTCTAGTCTTGTATTCTTCAATGCTTAGAAAGGAAAGAGTTTGAGGGATGAATCGTGGCATAGCGATTGATGTGGTAAGACAATTTTCTCCATGATATCCGGCTGATTACAATTGAGATTTATAGTAATCTTTGAGTGATCTAGGTGAGAAGTTGTATTATTTCCGTTGTAACCCGCAGTCTCAATATAGCTTCCCCACTGCAGCAGATTCATACTCGTCTCGTTGTAATTCCTTCCGGACAGCCACCCCTGCCTTTTTGTGTGGCCTTGGCTTTTCCGTAGTATTTCGCAGGATTGCTATCCGGGTCAAGGAGCAGAGTGTGATTTGTTTTACATCCGCGCCTGGCTATGTAGCCTTAATCAGATGGTGGACAAACCACTATACATAATTTGGAACGTCATGCTCGTCCTAGATAGCCGAAGGCATAATTCTAAGCAACAGAACCACCTAGTTGCAACTTTAATGATTCCAGGACAGGTCTGCAAACCATCACACCTTGCTAAAGAGTTGGAGACTTTCTAACTCCTGTCCAGAACACATGTCAAGCATGCTCCCTGGACTGGATCATTCACTTTGCGTGTCATTATCAGTGAGATAATCCTGACCACCATAATAACCATTATACTGTTATGGGGCCGCAAAACCACAACCACCACGATGCTCCCATATAGGGGCCAACCTCAATGATCAGCCAGAGAACTATTAAATGTCTAAAGAGACAAATAATGAACTCTGCGAGCTCACTGATCCCCGTGGAAATAAAGTGGAGTTTCCAGTTGTCTCCCTGTCTGACTTCAGGGGACTGGGCTCCATTTTTCCCCAGTTGCACTGAGTCTAGATAGTGGAATATTCTATAAAGACCATATTTATATGCCCCTGGGGGGAACACGATCAAGGAGCAAGTTGGTTTAGCAGAGAACGTTTGCATCTGCTGCTACTAAAGGTTTAAAGTTTTTGGACTTAAGGAACGACGAAAGAGTGGCCCGCCTCGATTGGTTGCCTATGTTTAATCGCAAAGAGCGTGGTTGTTTGTGTAGAAAAGAAGTCGCTAGCGGCAAAATCCTGTATTTTGTTAAGTGAGCAGTAATAAGGTAATTATAATGTGACGAATTATTTTTATTTTCTTAAAGGTCCATAAATAGACAATGTATGTGGCAAGTAGGGCTAGCTGAAGGAGAGATTGCTGTACGAAAAGTATAGATCGTTAGTGGTTACTTCAGCGTTCAAAAGTTTTGCTATATATTAGCCCAAGTCATCTAATCGCCACGCCTTTTTGTGAACGAAATTTAACTAATGCAGAAAAGAAATTCTTAAAAACAAGTACCGGGACAAGACTCAACCCTGGAAATAGAAAAAGTAAGCGAAGCAGACAACGAAGTTTTCTAAGCGGTAAAAAAATTGAGCTTCTTGATTTCAAAAGTTGTTGCTCTAATGTTTTAATTATTATTATGGAAAATTTAAATTTGTTAAGTATCATGGAATGGTTTTAATGTTAATTTGTTCCATGGCGCGTCGTTCTAAGCACGTAGAAGGAATTAGGTGGAATCAATTGATTTTAAGTCCACTTAAACGATATGGCAACGTTTTAGCAACAAAATTAAGGGAGACGCATATAAAGCTTGCAAATTGTGGCGCAAGTACCCGTATAGATATTCTTAGAGGTGGCTTCTAAGCGTTTAAACTCGCATAAAATATACTTTATTACTACAGATATTTATACTTAATTATACTTAAAATTATACTTAAAATTAAAACAGTTTTTACTTCAATTAATTTTTCATTGTTATTCAAAACATCAAAGAGTATTAATTGCGAAGTTAAAACTAAAGTGGCTAAATTTCACAGCCGACAACAACTCCATGGCGAATGTGTCTTTTCCCTTTAAGGGGTCACAATACCATCACATTTAAAAATTTGTTTCCAAAGGATGTGGCTTTGAATTTTTATCCAGGTCCAAAACAAAAATATTTGCTTCTTCTGATGATACGACCAGACTACGACGATGATGAAAAATACGGGCGACTTCATTGTGCTGAAAAGAATTGCATTTCAAATTATTACGATGTGTATCACTGCAAGCGCCTGCAGTACTATAAGCAACCCGATGCTGAATGCGACTAGACGAGCGGGTCAATATGGAGGATCGTGTCATAGAATATTGAAAAATTGGTTTACGTTTGCCAAACAAACGCTGCAGCTCATGGCGAAACCTTTTGTGGGAGATGGTGTATAGAAAGGGATTCAGACAGGCAGCCGTTTTACAAAACAGGGCCGGTATCATTGAACGTGTGGGTGTTAGATAATTCTCCATGCCAAAAACGCCAGCCATAGCAACAATGGAATAGGGAGTCCAAGCTAAGAACCATAAACCAATCACCATTAGCACAATAAAAGCTAAACGTACCTCTGTCTTATGTTTGTTGTGGTTGCTCTGTATATTTTTTGAGATAAAAACTGCCTTTAGAATGTGAAAATAACAATAGAAAATACTTAGCAAAGGCAAACACCAAGCAAATACAAAGAATATAAACATAAAGATACGCGCAGGCATTGTTCTGTCCAGATAATCAAAAGAACATGTTGTCAAATAACCTTCGGGTACATAAACTGAAAGGCCCACTTCCAGTAGTGGTATAATGGAGAAGAAAAATGCTTCAAACCAGGCCAGCAATAGAAGACAATAAAAGGACTTTGTTTTATTGTTAAAACGTAAGGGACCCAGAGGATTTACTACCACGCTATAACGATCCAAAGAGATGACTGTCAGCAGGCCAATGGAGGCACAGCCACTAAAACCACCCATAAAACCATATAAACGGCAACCTGTTAAATATAAAAATTAAAAAAAAAAAAAATATTAAACTTACGAAGAGAAAAAAAGAGTAAAAGAAATTTACCCCAGTCCCCTAAAGCTGGACCACGCATAAAATTATTGTAGCCGGCTACAGGGCTTTTGACCACAATCATAAAATCGCTTATGGCCAAATTAAAAACTAAGATATTTGAGTTTGTCCTTAAAGCTCTGCATCTGAAAAAAGAATTGATTTTAATTAATTAAATAAAATTCCTTTAATGGCAACATATGACAGTTAGTGCTGTCACACAATTCTAACATAATTGTAAAAATCTCATATTTATAATGTTTGGCGTAATTAAACTTTGTAATATTTTCGGTATCATCTGGCAGCTCTTCAATGTTATTATCTCAACTGTTAATGTTAAGCAACAATGTTGACTACGTAAAATGCTTTTTATCTATAACATACTTTTAGGAGCAAGTAATTTACTCTAGTTTTTATTTGAATAAAGGATTTTTTAAGCAAGATTTAAACTTGCCACCTCTCGTGGCTCAAACCGTTAACCATAAAACATTTAAGGGGTTTCCGTTGGCAAGATATACTACTTTGTTTTGCCGCCATTTTGGTAAACTTTAATCTTAACAGTTCATAATTGGCAGTCGTGAAGTAGAAACGTGGCAAATTTATTATGGAAAAATATTCCATAAACCAACGTTGTTTTAATCGTTAAAAAACATTTCATCAAAATCAATCATCGATTACTCTGACGATGAGAAAGTTACGTGAAATTTTTGGAACGTGTCAACAAAACGCTTCTTTTTATCGTGCCGTGAATGATTTCAAGGAAAGAGGGGTCTATAGGCGATAGTCCCAAGCATGGACAGCAAAACTTTACTGTTGCTCACGAAAGTGTTCAAAACAATCCATCAACCTAAATTCGACTCAGGAGCTTGGTCTTCAAAGAACAACTTTGGCCACAATGTTGCACAAGTATTTGTATTCGTTTCTATATAATATTCAGTTGACACAATAGCTTCTTCCACAAGACCATTTACGCCGCCGTACATATGCCAATAGGACGTTACAGCTCGTCCATGACAGCTCCTATTTTCATGAAAAAATCATAATGAGTGACGACGCACATAGTCGGTTCTGGTGAATGGGAAACCCCATAATTATTCAACAGTCACTTTTGCATCCATTAAAAGTGACAGTCTTGTGTGCAATTTGGTCAGCAGGAATCACTGAACCTTACTTCTTTGAAAATGAGAACCTCGTAACGCTAACTGTGAATTGGGAGCGATATCGTGATATGATTGAAAACTTTTCAATGCCACAACTGCATACTTTGGGCTTGATTAACAAGTGAAATCAATAAGATGGCAACACATCACATACAGCCAGGATTTCCGTGGAATTACTGCGAGTTTATTAAGTTGTATCAAGAAATGATGATGCTGATGGGCATCCACAGTCGCCTGATATCTGAAAAGCAAGGTTTATGCAAACAAACCTTTTAAGTTTTTTCTTTTAATTGTGGCGCCATGACACTGGTGGAGACTAAAAGCCTTTAGATTGAAATTTCACCATTCTTCTTTTGATTACATTTGGTGGGAAAATTTGAGGTTAGGAAGTAAATTCTCTATTAAAGGATTAAATGCCAAGAATTGAGCCATCATCCTTTGACATTGGTGTAGTAAAATGTTGCGAAAATTTTAATATGGAATGCTGCACTCTTGAGCAAAGAAGTTTAATTGTGAAAATGTTCTATTAAAATGGTGAAGTGATACAGCGATATCACTTCGTAACATTTGAGCCGATTTTAGTCGTAATCAGGCTGCTTTTGAAACTGCTGTATGTAATTTGATCGCTAAATTCCACGTTAACTAACGTGCTGCAATAAACTAAAACAATAAGTTCATAGTGGCCTTAGTGATGTAAACATAGCCGCTGGGCAGCTATGATGCAGTGTCGAGAATTAGCCTGGAAAATTAACAGATCGGCGTTCGCAACAATTGAACATTACTAGAGCCACTTTGTGCAACATTTTGCATAAAGATCTTCGCCTTCACATTCATAAACAGGCATTGCGAAGCTGTTACATCCAAAGAAAGTGATCGTACGGTGTGTTTTGTGATCAGGCGGCGTTATCGGCACATATATTTTTTCGAAAATGAGCAAATTGTTAATTTTCCACTTACCTTGCAAACATATAGATCACTAGGCCATTGCCAGTTACCCCAAACACAAATATTATCATGTATAATGTACCCATCACATAATATGATGCATCACTGGGTGGCTCAAAAGTCAGCCAAAATGGATTTATACGTGATATCATTTTGTAATCATAAGATCCACGAAAACCCTTTAGAGCAGGATACAATCTGAAAACATTTTAAAAAGGATATTACAGAAACATAGAAAAGTGTTGCCAATACAGTCAAGTTGTCATGAACATGAACTTCCATATTCCGCATTTTCTCTAACTCGAACTAGTTGCATTAGGAGTAGCGTTAATAGAATAAATAATTCTATCAATTAATTCTTCTTCCACTAGTCGAATTTTTATAACCCAAAAGTTCTTCAGAACTTAAGCGAAATATGTAATTACCGGGCAAATTTGAGGTTAGAAAGTTAATTGGGGTTTTTTTTTTGGACAACTGCACTTTTATTGATGCCGGTGAAAACTAGAAAGATGATTAATAATGGAATATGATATTGATATCTCTAGTACGTCGGCAGATGCCCACACAAAATTAAAGCAGCGCTGTATTTCATCCTTCAATGGGATAGTTGTTTGTGGGTTGCTGTCGTTCAAATGACCCCAGAGAAAACGGTCTAGCGGCATTAAATCACAAGAACGCGATTTCGTGATAAGATTTACATCGTGGGCCTTAATCAGATGGTGGTCAAACCACTGTGAATGAAAAGCAACGTCATTCCCGTCCTAGGAAGCCGAAGACTAATTCTAGCAACAAGTCTTTCCTAGTTGCAATTTCAGCGGTTCCAGAGCAGGACTGCAAACCACTACTCCTTGCTGAAGAGCTGGAGACTATCTAGAATACATGACTAGCATGCTCACTGGATCTGGATCATTCACCAGGTAGGTGTAATTAAAGGTGAGGTTATCCTGGCCACCATAAAACAATACCTGTATGGGGCCACGAAACCACAACCACCACGATACTCCCGAAGGTCCAACCTCAAAAATCAGACAGAGAAACAGCTAAAAGTCTAAAGAGACATTTAGTGGAAACTCTGGGGCTTACTGATTCCCGTGGAAATAACGTGGAGCTTCCAGTTGACCCCTGCTGCCTTCAGGGGACTGCACTCCCCTAAATAGTCAAGTATTCTATAAAGACCGATAAATGTCCCCCGGGGGGGGGGTGGGGGAAGAACGAAATGAACAATTGAAGTCGCCAAATTGCGAAATACCACGAACAGGAAATTTCTCATGCAATATCTAAATTGTTTAGATGGCCGTGTGGCTTGTGGCATCATCTAGCTGAAATCAAGGCTTACTGATGTCAACATTAGCCGATTGTGGTTACAAAAAATTGATTATCATGTTTTGGTAGCGCACAGAATTCACAATGGCGACATTTTCTCGCTCATTTTCGAAAAATTACGGGTTGATGATAACGCCTAACCATAAAACGCCCACCACACGGCCACTTTCTTTTGATGTAAAGGTTTTTCGAGGATTACTTGAGCTCCCATATGCGACAATTTGGTGTATTTGCATAATCGCCTAATTGAAAATGAGCCTCCTCATCACTAATAATGATTTTGTTGAAAATTAGGTTGTTTTCAGTTCAGTTTTTCATGCAGCCAATTCACAAGCTTTTCACCTAAACAATGGTCGGTTGAACAAGTTGAACTTTATAAGCGTGAAGATGAAGATCTTTATGCAAAATGTTGCAAAAAGTGACTCTAGTGATGGCCAATTGTTGCGAACGTTAACGAGCTGATGTCCCAATGCGATTCACTGGCCAATCGAACACAAATGGATGCTCTCAACGAAAATCGAGTCAAAAGCACTTACCATTATAGTAATGATAAAACAGTGAAATACAACCTTGTGGATACCTTACCGTCCGCAATGACCCTCTTGGGTTAAAAGTTTGACATAGAAGGTCGTTTAGAAAAATAATAAATGGAGTAGGAGGAAGAAAGGAGCCTTCCGGTACCCATTTGTCAGTAAGATGCCTGAGGAAGCTCAATACAAATCTGAAGACATTATCACCGAGACCAAAAGCAACTAGATTTGACAGAAGTGTATCGTGCCACACTTTATCAAACGCCTGGGAAATATCTAGAGCCACCACCTTACTTTCTCCGAAGTTGCATCATTTTTCCAGCAAATCATCCGTAGAGTGCCCCCTACGGAAACCATACCTGGCGGTGGCTAAGTATGCGGCTGTACAGCGGCTATATTTGTATCACTACGAGCATCACTGCGAGCATATTGTTTTGCCATATTGTCAGCAACAATACCGTGAGCCTCCAAAATTAGCGTTTTACTCACACACAGCGGTTTCGAAAGGAGCCTGATTATGACGAAACACTGATACAGCACAATCTTCACTATATTGATAGTAAATTTTCATAATTAAAATTGTTTGGTCAAGAGTGTAAAGTTACGTGTTTAAAAGTTCCCAACGGCTGACAGCTCGTCTAGACATTTTAATTATTTGACAGACAATGTACTTTCTAACCACAAATTTGCCCACCCATTTTAAAATATTATTAAATGAAATTTATATGTTAATAACGGGTCTCCACGGGGAAGGTATACTAGTTGTTTGCTTGATTGATAATTTTTGATTAAATGAAAGAGAAGGGATCTTTTACATTGATAAATGTTTTATTAATTGTCGGCAATTATGTACGGAATATAATATCAGGGCCTCTGCGAGTCCATTTAAGCACATTTTTAATTGCATTCTCACACATTTCACGCGCTATTTATTAATTTTAACACGAATATTTTGCTTAAGTTGCTCAAGCGTTTCTGGTTTGTTTGCATAAACCCTGCTTTTCAGAAATCCGCACAGAAAGAAGTCCGGAGTAGTGAAATTAGGCGACCGTGGAGGCCAATCAACATCACCATTTCTTGAAATAACTTGTTGTGGAAAGAGTTTTCGCAGTAATTCCATTGTAATCCTGGCTGTATGCGATGTGGCGCCGTCTTGTTGATACCGCATGTTAATCAAGCCCAAAGCATACAGTTGTGGCTTTAAGAAGTTTTAAATCATATCGACGATATTCCCCCCGGGGGCACATGATAGTCTTTTTAGAACCTACTATTCCATTTAGACTGGTGTCTTGCGGGGTAAAAGGGAGCCCAGGCCCCTCAAAGGCTAGTAGGAGTCACCTGGACAATCCACATATTTCCACGGGAATCAGTACGCTCGCAGAGTTCACTATTTGTCTCTTTAGACAATTAGCTGTGTTCTGACTGGTTATTGAGGTTGGCCCCTATATGGGAGTATCGTGGTGGTTGTGGTTTCGAGACCCTCGTGAGAGTTTGTGGGTCGGATCATTCAAAATGAACACAATGAATGGCCCAGGTTCAGTGAGTATGAATGCCGTCGTGTTCTTAATTATATTAAGCTTCATGCGTTCTGGACCAGGAGTTGGAAAGTCTCCAACTCTTTAACAAGGAGTAAAGGCTGCGGCCTACTTCGGGCTTTCGAAATTGCTACTAGGAGTGACCGGAGGATATACGTATTCGATGGCCTCCTAGGGCGTGAATGACGTTTGCAAATCATTCAAGTGGTTTGACCACCATCTGATTATGACTACCTAGTCGGTGCAGATGTAAATCAAATCACATCAATATCGACGATATCGCTCCCCATTCACAGTTACCGTTGCGTCATTTTCATTTTTAAGGAAGTAAGGTCCAATGATTCCTTCTGACCCAATTGCACACCAGAATGTCACTTTTAATGGGTGCAAAGGTGACTGTTGAATAATTTGACTATTCTGTTTATTCATATGTCCATTCAAATGAAAATGTGCATCGTCACTCATTATGATCGGGGTTGTCCTATTGGCATATGCATATGACATTATGATACGACTTTCAGTTAGAAATTGTATCGTGGACATCCGGGTAATCCCAGCGTGTTAAAAACTCCGTTGCATGAAAATCGAGGTTGTCATGGACGAGCCTTAACATTCAATTGGCATATGTTCGGCGGCGTAAATGATCTTATGGAAGAATCCCTTGGGTCAACTGAATCTTATATGGAAAAAAATGCAAATCCTTGTGCAAAATTGTGGCCAAAGTTGTTCTTTGAAGACCAAGCTCCTGAGCATTGTGTCGAATTAAGGTTGGTGGATTGTTTTAAACACTTTCTTGAGCAGCAGTATATTGTGGTTCATACTTCGACCTATCACCTGCAGACCCTCTTTCTCAAAAATCCCGATTAATAGTGCGTTTTGTTGGCAAAAATTTCACCTTTTGGCGATTAAAACACGTTGGATTATGAAATATTTTTCCATTTTGCCACGTGTCGACTTTACCACGGCCAAATATGAACTGTCAAGACTAATGTTTAACAAAATGGCGGTAAAACAAAGTAGTATACCTTTCCGGCAGACACCCGTATCTGGAGTGTACGCAATGCCTGCAGTTTATTTCCTAGTGGACATTTTAGAAGCGTTCATTTCAATTCAATTCAATTGGTTCTGAGTAATTTCGAATTCCTAAAAGTTACTCTCAGTTTTCTGTAACTTACCTTTCGTTTAATTCAATTAAACCATGTATTGAAGAATTGACATATTGAGTGCAGGAACTTTTATTATCCTGTGATAAACACACCATTAAATTATCCTCGAAAATTTGTTTAACTGGATCCAATATGGTTGCATACGCCTCAACGATTGAAACAAAAGTCAATAGCACCGACGAAACTGTGTAAACTTTGAATTTGAATATTTCATACAGCAAGAGAAAACCATTGCGCCAGATAGAAGAAGAAGAGTAAACATTGTGAAGACTTTGTAATGATGTGCAGTAATGCCAGCTTATTAAAGAATATTGCAATTTTTTGAAAATATTTAAGAATTTTCTGCAGAGTGACGGTAGCTCAGCGTGAATTGACGTAAGAAAATTTAATGTTTGTCGTTTTTGTTGTTTTGGCCTTCTTGTTTTCTTTTCAAATTGTCGTGAATTTTTTGTTTGAATACCACCGATACTGTCCTTATCCATTTTTTACAGTATTTAAGTGGGCAAAGAAACAACAATTTTTAGTTTTCCTACAATTTCTCGTATGATTTCTAACTTTAGTTTCTTTACACACGACATGAGTTCACTGAAATTAGTAAGAACAATAATTAAATATTTCATTAGAATTTACTTTAGAGTTGTCAAAAAATTGAAAAAAAAGTTGCTGAGAAATGTTGCAACATTGTACAACCGTGTGTGAATTTTATTAACACTTTTACACAAAGCAAATGTTTACATTTTTCGCTGGTTAAATTTCGAAATTTCCATCTATCTTTATTGAATACGATAATTTGTTTCTATCGGGTTTATCAACAAAAAGTTTGCTTTTCGAAATTGTGGTAACACTAACAACATGTAGTTTTGACATTTAGTTTCTTGATGTCTTCGTAGTACGCAAATCGGATTAAAATACTAAAAATCCGCTATGAAAATGGTGGTTCTGTTAAAGTTACTTTTCGTAAAATTTGTGAAATTTTCCGGACAACATAATCGTCCTTCTGAGACTGCTG
The DNA here is from genome assembly GCA_030448955.1 of Trichopoda pennipes. Classification (NCBI taxonomy): domain Eukaryota; kingdom Metazoa; phylum Arthropoda; class Insecta; order Diptera; family Tachinidae; genus Trichopoda; species Trichopoda pennipes. The sequence continues at coordinate 2,638,198 of JASKUP010000021.1, read as the reverse complement.
TTAAGAATTTGGTGGTTAAATTTGAGTCGACAGGCTCGATATGAAATGTGCGAACACCAGCGCATGTTCGACCGGTTCATCCAACTGAAAACATCGCAGCCGTGAGCCACAGTCTTGAAGCAGATCCAAATTTGTCAATTCCTCGACGTTCTCATCAATTGGGATTTTGTGATAAGATTAACATCTGCACCTGGCTGTGGGCCTTAATCAGATGGTGGTCAAACCACTATGAATGAAAAGCAACGTCATTTACGTACTAGGAAGCCGAAGACTAATTCTAGCCACAGGTCTTTGCTAGTTGCAATTTCAGCGGTTCCAGAGCAGGGCTGCAAACCACTACTCCTTGCTGAAGAGCTGGAGACTATCCAACTCCTGTCCAGAACACATGACTAGCATGCTCACTGGATCTAGGATCATTCACCAGGTAGGTTTATTAAAGGCGAGATGATCCGCTAAACCACAGCCACCACGATACTCCCGAAGTGCCAACCTCAATAATCAGTGAGAAAAACAGCTAAATGGCTAAAGAGGCAAATAGCGGAAACTCTGCGAAATACTGATTCCCGTGGAAATAACATGGAGTTTCCAGTTGATCCCTGCCTGTCTTCAGGGGACTGGGCTCCCTTTATACCCCCAGTTGCACAGATCTAGATAACTGTTACGGACTGTAAAGACCATAAATGTGCCCCCGGGGGGAGCACGGGGGGAGAACAGAGTGTGATTTGTTTTACATCCGCGCCTGACTATGTAGTCTTAATCAAATGGTGGACAAACCACTTTGTATAATTTAAAACGTTATACATACGTCCTAGATAGCCGAAGACATAATTCTAAGCAACAGAACCACCTAGTTGCAACTTGAATGATACCAGGGCAGGGCTGCAAACCATCACACCTTGCTAAAGAGTTGGAGAATTTCAACTCCTGCCCAGAACATAAGTCTAGCATGCTCACTGGACTGGATCATTCACTTTGCGTGTCATTATCAGTGAGATGATTCTGGCCACCATAATTTTCATACTTCTCTTATGGGGCCGCAAAACCACAACCACCACGATGCTCCCATATAGGGGCCAACCTCAATGACCAGCCAGAGCACTATTCTAAGTCTAAAGAGACAAATAATGAACTCTGCGAGCTCACTGATCCCCGTGGAAATAAAGTGGAGCTTCCAGTTGACCACCTGCCTGTCTTCAGGGGAGTGGGCTTTCTTTATACCCCCAGTTGCACAGATCTAGACAGCTGTTACGTACCGTAAAGACCATAAATGTCCCCCCGAGGGGAAACCCCGGGGGGAGAACAAAGCGTGATTTACAACTGCACCGACAATATAGTCATAATCAGATGGTGGTCAAACCACTTAGTTGATTGGACACCAACTACGCCCTAGAAGGCCATCGAATACGTATATCCTCCGGTCACTTCTAGTAGCAATTTCGAAATCCCGAAGTAGGCCACAGCCTTCACTTCTTGCTAAAGAGTTGGAGACTTTCCAACTCCTGGTCCAGAACGCATGAAGCTCTTATTTATCAAGAACACGCCAGCATTCATACTCACTGGACCTGAACCATTCATTGTGTTAATTTGAATGGTCCGACCCACAAACTCTCACGAGGGTCCATACCCTACAACCACCACGATACTCCCATATAGGGGCCAACCTCAATAACCAGTTAGAGCACATCATTGTCTAAAGAGAACAAATAGTGTACTCTGGTGCAACTGATTTCCCGTGGAAATATGTGGATTGTCCAGGTGACTCCTACTAGCCTTTGAGGGGCCTGGGCTCCCTTTTACTCCGCAAGACACCAATCTAAATGGAATAGTAGGTTCCAAAAAGACTATAATGTGCCCCCGGGGGGACCCGGGGGGAGAACAATTAGGATTATCCGAAACCACTAGATGGCGTATTTTCCGTAAGGATTTGACTTTAAAGCATTACAAGGTGCAGGAATTGAAGTCGGCCAACCATTTACATCGCCGTAGATTCGCTTAATTCTTTCAGGAACAATCGGTTAGTTTTGTTGAAAACATCATTTTTTCAGATGAAGCCCATTTTCACTTGTATGTCAGCAAGCTAAATTGCCGCCTTTAGGCTTTTAAAAGTCCTAGAGCGATTATTGAGAAGCCTTTGCATGTTCAACGTGTTACTGTATTTTTTCTTTCCGTTCGGACCAGCACTCAGGGGATGACCCCTACTCATGCAATGCGTTGTAGCAATGCACCAGTCCATCGAACATCCCACTGAATTTTCATGCCAAGAACATTAAGAGAGCTTGCTAATTCGTAATACCTATATCACCCATAGTAACAGGTGCAGCAATATTTCCGACCCCAAATCTAGGCGCAAGCATGCAACAATGCATCTTACGGGTTTAAAATCGATTCTATTGGCACGACCCTATTCGAAGATTGTTGCGAGAACGTGATTGAGTGTATCATTGATGTTCCGCCTTTTGTTCTATTACTGTATGTATGGTGCGCTTTGTAGCCTGGAGGCGTGATTGGGCTGTTTTTTTGCGAAGATGAAACTGGAAATACGGTAACCGTCAATGGATCACGCTATTGCGAGATGCTAATAACTCAATTTTGGCTTATTATTGGCGATGGATAATTTTTTTTTTTTTTAAAGAGAAGTAGTACTTCTATCGTGCTACATTCTTTAGCAAAGGGATAGAGTAGAGATGAAATAGGTGGTGAAAGTAGAAGGATAGTCGGAATCTAACTGTCGTATAAAGACAGCACAGCGACCAGTGACCATGCCTTCATCACTGAGCAGCCCTACCGACATTAAATCTTTATTTTTGTGGTAAAAAAAACCAAGGTCTTAGTTGGGAATCGAACCCACAACTCCCACACTGACAAGCTAGTGCACTACCTACAAGCCTACAGGCGCACCTAATCACGATAATCAGCAGTTAAGTAGCCAACCAGATCGTGTGATTTAACACGACTGGATTATTTTTTGTGGGGCTATATTAAGGACAGAGTCTATATGGAGGCAATCGAATCGATTACAGCCTTAAAACTCAAAATTCGTGATGTGAGAATCGACATCTGTTAGCGCCGTTATGGTGGACATTTGTCAGATATCTATTGTCATTCATAATTGCCGAACTTTTCTCTTCGTAATACAATAAAAATTTTAATCATTTTTATCAAAATTTTTTGTTTAGAAAACAAACTTCTTGATGAAAAACCCTTTACAATTTTTTTTAAATTCATTTTTTATATTTTTCTGCTTTTACATATTTTCTCTTTTAAATAAATAAAAAATTTTCCTTATCGACACGTGTAATATCAGGAAAATTTTTGTTGTCACACTGGTTAAGTTCATTAGAGGTTAAACTGTGTTGGTAATGTTTCTTTGTCAGCCTGTAATATGCTTTTAAATCAAAAAACTTATTATTATTAAGGTTGTAATACTTAAACTCCTGGGAATTTCCTTTAGTGTTAAACCCTAGTGAAAGCATATGCGGAAATACAAGTTATTTTCCTAATTTATTGTGACAGTTTTTAAGAAACTACAAATATTAAAAAAATATATTTTCTACACGTATCCGTTCCCTAGGGATTATTTTATTAAAGCATAACTAACAAGAATTTTTAGTTGAACTGTTAACTAAGAGTCAACATTAGTTTTACGTTGCTTAACTGTCTTTAATACCCTTCAATTAAAATGACAAGGGCCTCGCATACATAAATGACACACATGAAACACTTTGTCGGCATCTGTCACTTCCAAGAAAATATTTATTAACTTGTAAAATAAGATGACGTTTAATGGGAAATCGCATTTATATTACAAATTACGTTACGCTTACAAGAGTACTTAGGCTTTTAAAGACGCTGCAGTAACTATTAATCAATTACCAATCGACCGACAAGAACACAGGTGACACAAAGTAGCCGACGTACTCGACAAAACGATAAAAGAACACAATAAAACCAAGAGGAATCCCAACGAACAAAATATTGTTAAACGGATCAGGGCAAAATTACGGAACAATGACCTACTAATTATAAAAGTGGAACAAAGGAGACACAACTACAGTAATATACAACAATGAATACAACAGGACCAACTGCACTAAACTTAAAAATGACCCAACTGAATCATTCCAAAAGGATATACGCAGCCTATTAAAGCGCTATAAAACGTTTACTGACGAAAAAGTACACAAATACATGAACATTAAGCCGAGACCACCAACACTCAAAGCACAACCGAAAATACACAAGGAAGACATACTAATGAGATCTGTTATTAACTACAGACCTGCACCAGCATATCACCTGGCTAAAAACCTTATCGGCCTGCTTAAAGAAAAGATAAATTTACAAAATACACATACGATACGTAATTCACAAGATCTTATCGAAAAACTTAAAGACATCAAGATAACCGAAAACATGCGACTCAATTCCCTGGTCATTAAGGATCTGTATACCTCAATACCAACATATGAGACCTTAGATATCCTACGCGATACACTAGACATTTTATATGACATTTTATATGATCACCGACTTTATAGATAATGCAAAGACGATCATAAAACAAACTACAAACTAAACCGTGGCTTGAAAATGATGCATACGCATCGAAAGCGCTCGCCATCGAATACAAACCGGCCAGTTACGGCGGGAAATGGCAATATTAAACAGAACTACGTTTGCAAATTACCAGGTTTGTGTTGAAATTAGATTTTGACAGCCAATCCAAAGCAATCACATTCAACCTCAATGTAAAAGAACTTACAGTAACAGTAGTTTCCATTTAAATAAATATATTTACAGTATAATGGAAGGAGCCTGATTTTATGAATCATTGGATTCTTTTAATTGTACTTTATGTATACTTTTATCAATATTATTCATTAACTACACACTATGCGTAAACAATACCGCCTTACTACTCGCAACTGTAATTTCCATTTCTAAGCGATTAAAAACGTTTATAATGTTTTACTGCGGAAATGTGTGGCAGTTAATTTTAATTATTTTAAAGGAGAGATAAATTTTTAAAAATACACATACGATATATAATACACAATATCTTATCGTAAAAGTTAAAGACATCTAAATAACCAAAAATTTGCGACTCGTTTCCCAGGACATCAAGGATCTGTATACCTCAATACCAATACATGAGACCTTAGATATCCTACGCGATACACTAGACATTTTATATGACAATTTATATGATCACCGACATTATAGATAATGCAAAGACGATCATAAAACAGAACTACTTTTACAAATTACCAGGTTTGTATTAAAATTAGGTTTTGACAGCCAATCCAAAGCAAACACATTCAACCTCAATGTAAAAGAACTTACAGTAACAGGAGTTTCCATTTAAATAAATATATTTACAATATAATGGAAGGAGCCTGACTTTATTAATTATATTTTATGTATACTTTTATCAATGTTATTCTAAAATTAAACACTATGCGTAAACAATATAGTTGCTCGACATTCTGCCTTACTACTCGCAACTGCAATTTCCATTTCTAAGCGATTAAAAACGCTTATAATGTTTTACTGCGGAAATGTCTGGCAGTTAATTTTAATTATTTTAAAGGAGAGATAAATTTTGAAAAACACATATACGATATGTAATACACAATATCTTATCGTAAAAGTTAAAGACATGCGACTCGTTTCCCTGGGCATCAAGGATCTATATACCTCAATGCCAACACATGAGACCTTAGATATCCTACGTGATACACTAGGCATTTTATACGAAAACCAATATATCACCGAAATTATAGATATTGCCAAGACGATAATAAAACAGAACTACTTTAGATTTAATAATCACTTTTATAAATTACCTGAGGGACTTGATATGGGAAGCTCAACTTCCGCAATCTTCAGGGAAATGTTCATGCAACATTTCGAATTACTACACGTAAAAACACTAATGGAAAAAACACAAATTAACTGATTACTATAGATACGTAGAGGACATCATATGCATTTTCGAATAAGATAACCCCGAATAAATTCTAGCAGACTTAAACAAAATCAATAATAACATTAAATACACAATAGAAAAAGAACAAGATAGAAATTTGCATTATCTTGACATCTTAATAACACGAGGAATTGACTGTTTATCATTTGACATCATTAAAAAGCCAACTACAAGGAATACTACCATCCCAACATAAAGTAGCAGCATTTAGTTATACTTATGATGATCCCAGTTACTCCAGATAAGTTTAACAAAGAACTGGACACAATGTACACCATGACTAAAAATAACGCCTACAAAAGCCACTACTATCATTAAACTTCTTAGACAATGCAACACTAAAAATAGGAATAAAGAAGACAAAGAGACAACCGATACAAAACGACGGCACATTTTCACTTATTTAGAAACGGGAATATATAGACTAACTAAGCTTTTTAACAAAGAAGGTTTACACTCTCAGCATTAAAAACCAGCAACACTCTGAGACATAATATCAGAAAAACGGCAGAAACAACTGACAAATTTAGTTCCAGCGGAGTATAAGATTTACTTGGACCTGAAAACATAGGGCAGACTGGACGAACACTAAAAACAAGATTGACAGAGTACATACGCTCATATGTACAAACGAAAAATAGAAGACTCCAACTTTGCACTCACGGACACACACCAAGGGAAACAGATGAATGTATGACATTACTACATCCTAGCAAAAAAAGGACGAAGACTAGACATTCTTGAAAACATGGAAATCTACAAAACAAAAACTTTTAACAGTGACCTTATAAACGCACAGGTATACACGACCTCAAACACAATTGTCAGACCACTAAAGCTACTCATACACTCGAACAAACGAAAAACATCCTCAGAAGGACACACGTGTCTAGATAATAATAAAAGGCGCAGGTATTGAAAGATGAGCCTCGCATAAAATGCCAGGTTGCTGGCATTTCTGTAAGTCGATCGCAGGCCCACTTAGCGAGGCGAAAACGCATTGGATGGTCACTTGGCTTCAACTCCTGAACCAATTGGACTTTGTATGGCGTCATACCAAGGTCTTTATGCAAAATTTGTCTCAATGATGTCTCTGAAATGTTCAGTTGTTAAGAACGATGGTGAATTGATGTTGATGGCGCTTCACGAACACTTACTGCTACAGCAGCAATATTCTCGGGTGTATGAGCTAAGTGTTACCATTTACGAAATAAGCACTAGATGGCGTTAGATGGCGGACCCTTTAGAACAGTGATGGGCGAACTACGGCCCCGGATGAATCCACATCCGGCCCGCCGAGCGTTTTTCCAAAAAAAAAAATAATCACCTATTAAAAAATTATGCCCAAAAAATAAATTTACATTATGTTTTAAAAAAGATATAAATTGAAAATTTTAGCAAAAAAATGCGATGTTTTCATATTATATTGTGTCCAAACTGCGTAGTTTTCTAGGAAATATTGTACACACAAGAGAACAACAACTTTTTGATGCAATATTCCAAGAAGAAACATAAGCATCATAAAACACTAACAACTAATATAGAAAACTGAACGTATAACATAACAACAATTATTATATGTGAGATCTAGAAGATTCTTGAATATGCGAGACAACATGCGCAACAAATATAAAAGGGCCAGCGATGGATTAATCAGCAAGCAGTAAAAGTGTAAATCTCGTGACGTAAAGAATAAATTGTGAAGTAAAATTATAAAGTTGCCAACGTACAGTTTTATTTGTGTAATTAAAATAATAAAATGTATTGTAAATACCCCCATAAACGTCAATCGAAAATAGAAAGAGAAAAATTGATTCGGAATGTCGAGTATTTCAAGAAGAGTGGATATGGAAGTACTTCTTTATGGAATATAACCAAACATCTATTTGTCTTATCTGCCAAGAACCGGTAGCTGTACTAAAAGATTTCAATCTCGCTAGGCACTTTAATTCAAAACGTCTTGGGTCGCAGTACTATAAAATGACAGATGAAGACAAGAAAGTTTATTCAGATGAATTGAAAAGAAAAATATCTAGTCAGCAAATGTTTTTTTGGAAAATCAAAGAAGTGTCCAGCAATCCTCCACGTTAGCTGGTCACATTGTTGCCTATAAAATAGCAAAACGTAACAAACCGTTTTCTGAAGAAGAATTTTTTAAGGATGTGTTAGTTAGCATTGGAAAAGTATTATGCCCAGAAAAGGTAAAAGAATTCGAATCTATAGGACTGTCACGTAGAACGGTCACAAAAAGAATTGAAGCGATTTCTTCTAATTTAACCAATCAACTCGATGGACGTCTTAAAAAGTTTAAGTATTTTTCAGTCACTATGGACGAGAGTGTTGACAGGAGTGATACAGCCCAACTTCTAATTTTTATCAGAGGAGTCGATGACAAGTTTGTAATAACCGAATAACTTGCTTGTTGGAGATCTTTGAAAGGAAAGACGACAGGAAAAATAATTTATGATGAATTTAGAGAGGGAATGGAATCATTTAATGCCCTTAATTTCTAAATTAATTAATTTAACAACTGATGGAGCACCTAACATGGTGGGAAAAAATACGGGGTTTGCAGGAGTTTATAAAAGTCAGAATCCTGAAAGCGAAACAATTTTTTTACATTGTATAATCCACCAAGATGTTCTTTGCAAGGCTGCCTTGGATACTAACCACGTACTTAATATTATTTTAAAATTAATTAATACAATTCGAGCCACAGTGGTTTGTTACATCGACAATTTCAAGAGTTTTTATCGGAAGTTGATGCAGAATCTTCAGATGTACTTTATTACACAAAGATCAGTTGTGGGCATGCCTTGTCTAGAGTTTGGAGTCTTCTCGAAGAAATTAAAGTTTTTCTAAAAACCAAAACTGAAATTTGGGATGAGTAGGAAATATTGGAGGATAAGAATTGGTGCATCGAGTTTGCTTTTTTCACGGATTTACTCGAGCACTACAGTAAACTGAACAAAAAGTTACAGGGAAGAAATCAATTTATAGATGAAACTTGAGGCAGTTTGAGGTCTTTTAACACTCAATTGTTTATATTTTCTAAATGTTTGGGAAAGAAATGATTTAACTCAGTTTCCAAGACTTAATTCATTGAGGCCTGTAAGTGAAGAGAAGTTAAAAGTCTTTTCACAATCTTTAATAAAACTGTATTCAGAATTTGAGGCCAGATTTGCTGACTTGAAAAAAATCCAACCATGTTTAGATATTTTCTCAATGCCTTTTAATGTTAATCCTGAATGTTGAATGTTCCATCTGATCTACAATTGGAAATTATAGAATTGCAATGTAATAATAATTTTAAACAGCTATTTTTAAATACAGATAAGCTTCATTTCTATAAATCCTTACCAAAAGATGAATTTCCAAGGCTAATTAATCATGCGCAGAAAATTATGGCAATGTTTGCTTCCTCATATTTATGTGAACAGGCCTTTTCAGTAATGAAATGCAGAAAAAATTCAATAAGAAACCGATTGTCAGACGAGAGTCTATTTAATTTATTAAAAGCCGCATCCTCCCAGCTGGAACCAGATTTTGAGGAAATTATATCAAGTCAGAAACAGATCCATGCTTCTCATACATCTGGAAAATCTTAAAATTATAATAAACCGTATCTTATAAAATGTTGTTGTTGTTTTATGTTGTTTTAAAATATTACGTAATATAACTAATAAATATACAAAGCGTGATTTGATTTACATCTGCACCGACTATATAGTCATAATCAGATGGTGGTCAAACCACTTGGTTGATTGGACACCAACCACGCCCTAGAAGGCCATCGAATACGTATATCCTCCGGTCACTTCTAGTAGCAATTTCGAAAGCCCGAAGTAGGCCGCAGCCTTCACTCCTTGCTAAAGAGTTGGAGACTTTCCAACTCCTGGTCAAGAATGCATGAAGCTTAATATAATTAAGAACAAGACGGCATTCATACTCACTGGACCTGAACCATTCATTGTGTCCGAAACCACAACCACCACGATACTCCCATATAGGGGCCAACCTCAATAACCAGTCAGAGCACATCATTGTCTAAAGAGAACAAATAGTGTACTCTGGGGCAACTGATTTCCCGTGGAAATATGTGGATTGTCCAGGTGACTCCTACTAGCCTTTGAGGGGCCTGGGCTCCCTTTTACCCCTCAAGACACCAGTCTAAATGGAATAGTAGGCTCCAAAAAGACTATCATGTGCCCCCGGGGGGATGTGAGCCCCATATGCGATAATTTTGTGTTTTTTTACATAACCGTCTCTAAAGGTGATTTTGTAGGAAAATGTGTTGCTTTGATTCAATTTTTTAAACCGCCAATACACTAACGATCGATGCAAACAATGTCCGGTTGGCTTTAATTCTTGAAAACAAAGTTTCTGACGTCTATATTAGCCAATTGTGATCAGAGAATTCACAGATGGATTAGTAAAATTTAACCAATAATGCCGCCTAACGACGAACGATATCATACGGTCACTTTCTTTAGAGCAAATGGTCTTACGAAGACTTTTTGTGGATTTTTGTGATCTTCAATTGGGACATTTTGTATGTTTACATAATCGTCTAATTGACGATAAGTCTCCTCATCACTTAAGATGATTTCGCTGAAAAATGTATTGTTTTCATTCAGCTCATCAAACAGCCAATTCACAAACATTTGACGGAAATAATGGTCGATCGGCTTTAATTCTGGAAAAAGTTGTATTTTACAGTCAGGGGACTGGTCTCCCTTTTTCCCCAGTTGCACTGAGTCTAGATAGTGGAATATTCTATAAAGAACATATTTATATGCCCCGGTGGGTAACTAATAAATATACAGAGTGTGATTTGTTTTACATCCGCGCCTGACTGTTAGTCTTAATCAGATGGTGGACAAACCACTTTGTATAGTTTGGAACGTCATACATGCGTCCTAGATAGCCGAAGCCATAATTCTATGCAACAGAACCACCTAGTTGCAACTTCAATGATTTCAGTACAGGTCTGCAAATCATCACACCTTGCTAAAGAGTTGGAGACTTTCCAACTCCTGTCCAGAACACATGTCAAGCATGCTCAGTGGACTGGACTGGATTATTCACTTTGCGTGTCATTATTAGTGAGATGATCCTAGCCACCATAGAACCATAGACTGTTATGGGGCCTCGAAACCACAACCACCACGATGCTCCCATATAGGGGCCAACCTCAATGATCAGCCAGAGAACTATTAAATGTCTAAAGAGACAAATAATGAACTCTGCGGGTCACTGATCCCCGTGGAAATAAAGTGGAGTTTCCAGTTGTCTCCCTGTCTGACTTTAGGGGACTGGGCTCCCTTTTTCCCCCAGTTTCACAGGTCCAGATAGTCGAGTATTCTATAAGAACCGATAAATGTGCCCCCGGAGGGTAACTAATAAATATACAGCTTAAACCGAACTTTTAATTGAACAGCAACCCCATAATTTTTTAATGAATGACCCTCTATGTTTTTTGTTTAATTTAATGGCCTGCCGCAAGATTTTTTTTATCACCTGCTTTAGAACAAATTTTTAGAATTTTAAGTTATTTTTTTACTTGTTTTGTATTTTTAAACTGGATTATTGCGGCCCTAGCAGCTTACACTCTACACTAAATAAATAAATAAAAATATATAAACATAAACGACAGCTAACTAAAATGGCGCCCAATCAAAAAGATGCTGCCAACTTAAACAAATTATTTTCCCTTTAAAAGTGTGAAAAACAATGCAAAACTAAAGTGCTGTTATATTAATGTCATGCAGTGTATTAAAAGTATTCGTATTAAAACTTGTTACAGCAGAATATAACCCTCTGACGTGTGTGTATGTTGTTTTTCGTATTTTTTTCATATTTTATTTGAAAAGCCCTCGAAATAAAATAAAAGTTTTGCAACTTTTCTTCCGTCTTACACTAATTGTATTTGTTGTTTATGGCAACGGGGATAAATAAGTATTATAATACTATCTTGAATTATGAACGCAAATTGTGCATTAGGTTAAATCTTCAAGTAGCCTTTTGAGAATTGTTACAATTCTTGTTCTCGTAACGAAATAGAATTTTTGAGTTGAAATCAATAAAGTTTGCTGTGAGTAATTTGATGTGGTTTTTATCGTTCTTTAACACAAAATAAAACACAAACAAATGTAAAAATTTATAAACATCATATCTAACTGCAGCAGAATGTAAAGAGTGTCCTTAAATTTGAGTAGGATATTTTAATGAAATCAAAAAGTCGTTTTTTTGAGTCAACACTCAGTTAGGAATAATGTTTAGTGACCAATTTTTTTTGCCTACCTAAATGATTATAGGAAACATGGAAATATAAAGGGTGTTTTTTTAAGTCCGATAGAACTTGAAATTGTAAAAAAATAACACAAAAAAATTAAATTGTAATCAAAATTTCTTTTTTATTCGAAGGATCAATACGTGACATTAGCATTTGAAAATGATTTCGGGCATATGGGCACCGCGGCTGTTCTTGACGAAGCGCATTCTGGACGTCCCATTTTGGGCCACCTTTTCGAGGACTGCTGGGCGTATGTCACGAATAACACGAACAATGCTGTCCTCCAAGGCGTCAATTGTTGCTGGCTTATCAGCATAAACCAGTGACTTCACGTAGCCCCACAGGAAATAGTCGAGTGGTGTCAAATCGCACGACCTTGGAGGCCAATTGACAGGTCCATTTCTCGAAATCAACTTATCGCCAAATTGTGATTTCAATAAGTCGATAGTTGCGTTCGCTGTATGGCACGTAGCGCCATCCTGTTGAAACCACATCTCGTCCGGATCACTGTCATCCATATTTTCAAGCAAAAAATCATTGATCATGGTGCGGTAACGATCTCCATTGACCGTGACGCGAGCTCCGGCCTCATTTTTGAAGAAATAAGGTCCGATGATGCCACCAGCGTTAAAACCGCACCAAACGGTGCATTTTTCTGGATGTAATGGAGTCTGTAGGGTCTGTTGTGGATTGGTCTCACTCCATATGCGGCAATTTTGCTTATTAACAAACCCGTTAAGCCAAAAATGCGCCTCATCGCTGAACACAATTTTGCGATAAAACAACGGGTCAGTTGCCAACTGCTCTAGAGCCCAATCGGCGAAAGAACGACGCATATAATGGTCTCGTGGCTTCAATTCCTGCACCAGCTGGATCTTATACGGGTGTAGGCCGAGATCTTTGCGCAAAATTTTCCACGTAGTGGACGGACAGAGCCCCAATTATCGAATTGATAAATTTGGATCTTCTTCCACACTTTCGTTTACGGCGTGTTGGTGTTATTGCATCCTCTAGAGAGTATGTGGTATGAAATCTATCGACAGTTCGACGAATGGCTTGTTCAGATGCACGATTATGTACGCCATAAAAATGACGAAGTCGTCTATAAGTTGCGCGAATCGACGACTGATTTTCAAAGTAAATTTGGATAATTTCGTAGCGTTGTTCAAGCGAGAGTCTATTCATGATGATTTGTCAGAAACATATAAAAAAAAATGTTTCATCAAAATTTCATTTTTTGTGTTACTTTTTACAATTTAAAGTTCTATCTAGCTTAAAAAACACCTTTTACAAACAAAAAACATTTGACGGACCAATAATAAATGAATGGATAAACACTGCTTCGGGCACAATATTTGAACCGTTGAAATATTTTTACAGGAAAACAAACATTACACCAACACAGAAACGTTAGGCAGGTGCACAAGACCAAAGCAATAAAGAACATCATAAACGTACAATTACAGATTATTATGTCACATGGGGGAGGGAAGAAACCCAATAGGTTCACACATAAACAAAAACGGACAACAAGCATGATCGTAAAAGGTTTCAGTTAGAAAAAAAGACGAATGAAAAAGGGAGCGACAAATTAGGTAAAAAGAGATAAATGAAAAAGGAGAGAGAGATGCAGGCAAAAAAGACAGAAAGTGACGAACGCAATAACACGAAGGGAGACACGAACTATATAAACACAACTGACAATAGAACGCAACTAGTAAGAAAAGAACACTGAAGATGGCAAACAGCCAAAACCGGTTTGTCCACAAACCAAATTTGACGAGGGTAGACGGAAAACCGTACTTAAATAAAAGTAATTTTAACCCCGTCGAAAAATCCAAGCACATATCGAATATATAGAAGGAGTTTGAGGAAAAAGAAGGATATAGAAAAATATGGAAATATATAGAAAGACTAGCAAACCCGGCGAACTACGTTTCACCACCAGATGGCTCCGTTTTTTGTGACATTTCGTTTGGGGATTAAAAGATGAAGAAAAATAATTTTTTTTTGTTTTATATTTGAAAAGGAAGTAATAAATTCATTTCGATTCCAAAACTGAAGTGGAATTTAGTTAAACTTCTCTAAGTAAAAAATTAAAGTGAATCCAAAGTAAATACTGAATCGAAGCGTTATAGGTGTCCGCAAATTATCCGTTTCCTTGAAGTGCTTTTTGGTAAACCACATTTTTTGTTTTTTGGTCTGACGTTAACACAAACAAAGCGGATGGTTTCCCAACTCGTGAACACGTAACGTATAGCTGCTGCCCATGTGAAAAACAATGATTTTCTAAATTTATTCCGCAAACACTAAGCAATTGACCTTGCAACTTGTTAACTGTGATTGCGAACGCAAGGCAAACCAGAAATTGCAATCGTTTGAAGTCAAACGGAAGATCGTTCGGAATCATTGGTATTCGAGGAATACATACATTTTCACCTGCGTACTTTCCGTTAATAATGGTTGCCTCAATCAAATTCGGCATAAGTCTTTTTACCGCAAGTCGAGTACCGTTGCAAAGTCGCAGTGGATTCAAATTACGCAATATCATTATAACTGAACCAACTTTGAGTTGCAAGTTATGTGGCGGAAATCCTGGTAACTGCAGAGAGTTCAAAAACTCTGTTGGCTAATTTACTGAATCAACGGATTTCTATGTCACCAAATCGCCATCGATTTTTGATTGAATGGTGAAATTCGGTGCATGTACAACATCATTATGCTTTGCGACGAGAATTGCTCGTTAACTTAACCAAGCATAATTCTGATAATTCTCACTAATGTTTGGGAAAACATTTTCAATAAGAGCTAATTGAGAGTCTACAAATCGGCAGCAAAAATCGTTGGTAAGAGTAATTAATCCAGCTGTCGCATTAACTGCGCTTTTTCCATTTCCAACAGCTAACAATTGTTTGGAAAATTGTGCAGCACTTTGATCATTTGAAATAGTGGTTAGCGATAATGTTTTTACGTTATTTCACAAAGGTGATGCCTTCAGGCAAGCATTCAATTCATCTGCAGGCGTTGCATGGGGAATTACTGGCAACGTCTGCCTGAAATCGCCTGCCAACAAAATCTTTCTTCGCTCATGGTTATTTATTTATTTATATAGTTTTTTAAACGAACTCTTTTTACGATCTTTTTTATATATTTTTATATATTTTTTTCTTCTCGATATTTCGCTTTCCTTTGGAAAAAATTTTTTCCTGAAGAAGCTTTCCAAAGGAAAGCGAAATATCGAGAAGAAAAAAATATATAAAAAAGATTGTTAAAAAGAAAAAAAAATATTTATTAAAGTTTTATTTATTTATTTAATTTAAGTCTATGAATTTATAATTCTTACAGACTATTAGTACATATTCGTTTATATATCTATAAAACTATTGAAAGCGGAAAAATAAATAAAAAAATATGACAATTATATGCAATTATTTAATGAGAACAAAATATTACGTTTTATCAGATTTTTATTTAAGGTATAATCAATACAATACAGGCATACTTCGCATAACGCTACCTCGTTTAGCGCTGTTTAGTTATAACGCTCTTCAAAAAACAATTTTTTTGTCGTTATTTTTTAAAATTTTTTGTCATTTTTCGAAACATAGTCGTCATAAAAAGCAGTAGAAAATATACATAATTTGAATTTTTTCCATACGTTTTTTTTTTAAATAAAAGTAGGCTAAAAAAATTCCCTAATTCTGGAAATTCCCCTATAAGGATAATTAATTTGTGAAATTTTGTCTCATATTAAATTAGTCATTGGAAATAGTGATATGGTCCGGTACAGACTTAGTAATTGCAATATTGTTATTTTGAATTATAATTTAATTTCTAATTTTAAAATGAAGTAGACATTAATTAAAAGATATATTTTTAAATAAAATACCGATCTTGTTTGTCATTTTTTACTTCAAGGCAGCAAAAAAAACGGAACCCCATATTTTAATGCAAATAGTTCCTTTTTTAACGCTATTTCGGTTAACGCTCAATCTTCAGGAACGCAACCTGAGCGTTAAACGAGGTATGCCTGTAGTATAATTTATTAAAGTGTTTACAACATCTAATGAAAGGATCAGAATTTGCATAGTTCGTTCTAAAATATTGAATGTCCAATGGATAAAAGTATCGAGTAGGTCGCCGCGGAACACAAAAAGATATATTTTCAATTAAGAAGTTAGAGGAGGTATTCCCATTAATTGTATTTAAGATGAACATAGCATTAAGCATAGTTCTGCGACTTTCCAGTGATGGTAACTTGATAAGAGCAAGTCTATATTTATAAGATGGTAAACATAGCGGGTTCCATTGTAGTCTACGTAAACAAAATATAAGAAATTGTTTCTGCACAGATTCAATTGCGTTACTCTAAGTTTTTTACTGTGGATCCCCTACAATTGATCCATATTCCAGAACTGGACGAACTTGTGACATATATAAATTTTTCGTGATATAAGGATCTTTAAATTCCTTTGCCCAACGTTTAATGAAATCAAGCTGACATCTTGCCTTGCCAATATGGCTTTCTAAATTGTGCTATTTAACGCTATTAGATTATTTTCTACGCCTTTAAGCTCGAAACGATTAACCACAAGGTGGTTAATATTCGTCACGTTATTGCGAATTTATGATTTTCATTGAGAGCGCATTTATTTGTGGTTGATTTTCGGTGAATCGCCGCAGTACGCATTATAAGAAAAATTAGTTTTTTAGCGGAACAGTCTGTATGGGGAATAAACTCCCTTCAGAGTTTATTTCTGTCACTTTCAATGGAGGAAAGTTAAAATTGAATGTCCGCAAATACTACTCCCTCTTTCCTTTTTCGCATAACCTAATTTCCTAGTTCTGGTGCCGCTGTAGGCTAGTAGGTAGTGTACTAGCTTATCAGTATGGTGGTTGTGGGTTCGATTCCCAACATTATAACCTTGGTGTTTTTCACTACAAAAATAAAATTTGACTGTCGGTGGGGCTGCTCAGCGATGAAGGCATAGTCACTGGTCGTTGTGCTGTCTTATACGACAGTTGATTTCCGACTATCCTTCTACTTTCACCAACTGTTTCAACTCTTCTCTATCCCTTTCCTACAGAACTAAAGAATGTAGCACGGTATTTGATTAAAGGGGCTTTGTTGCCTGAAGTGCTACTTGACTTATAAAAAAAAAAACAATGCATTACATGTTTAAGGGTCATCCCCTGAGTACTGGGCCCACAAAAAAAATTACGGAAAATTTTAACCCCAAGATTATACTACGTTCGAGTCAGCCCTAGCGGTCATAAGCCAGAAATTATATTTAAATTTTTAACGACAGAAGATCATCTTTCGAATAAAGTAAATTTTATATCAATTAAAAAAGTCACAATTTCAAAGTTATATACCTCTATAAGGAACACCCTTTATAAGCGGTATACACAGACAAGTTATTGAAACTTACCTTAAAAGCATAAATATCTTGACATGCTTTTCGGAGTGCTTGAGCGATTCTATATTCCACCGATAATTACAAGTTTCAAATATCTTGACGGATTTCTTTCAAAAGACTTTTTCGTTTATTTGCGAAATAACCGTTAACTAGCAAATTTATTAAAAAAGGATTTTTCAATTTTATTTAGCAAAAGAAAACATTGTAAAATTATTTATTTTTTATTTAATTAAATTTTTAATTCTTTTACAGATGGACAGACGTTTGTTTACTAGTTTTCCATACTCTGTGCCTTTTTTGATTATTTAACTGTTTGTCAACTTTAACTGTAAATTTTTCTTTTAGCAAACTGTTTTATGGTGATGATGTGCTCTCTTCGAACGTGTTGACAATTTCACGGTCAAGTTTAAACTGTTGTTTGACTGTTACAAGTTCAGTCTATTTATTTCATTTATATTTTGTTAGTTTTTCTTTCCTTTAAGCGTTTGTCTGTTTGTTTGTTTGTTTGTTTGCCTTTTGAAATGTTGCTCTCACAGGATGCTGCGCAATTTATTTGCGTTTTAGCAAAAGAGCAAAAGAGAGACAGAGAGAGAGAGACAGATAATTGTTTGTTTGTTGTTTGTTTTTATTAAGAATCTGTTTGACAATGTGGGGTTTCTTTCGGCTGGTTTCTTATGAAAACATAAGAATTATTATGTTATTATGTTGTTATTATGTGTTATTAACGAGTATTATTTTTAAATTTGTTTTTTGAGGGAAAGCGAAAGAGTTTTTTAAAATTTTTTTTAACAAATTGTTTATAAACTTTAAAAAGAAAAATCGAATTTTTAAATGTAATTAAATTAAAGTCTAAATCGTTAAGTACTATAACGATGGTTAAACAAAATAATGTGTTAACTTAGTGATTTGAACATATTAAAAAAAAGCATGGGCAAATTTGAGGTTAGGAAGTAAACTGTCTAAGCACGGCACATTAGACTCTTAAGCAAAGAATTTTAGTTGTGAAAATTTACTATTGTTAAATTCGAGCAGTTGTTTCTCTTAATCAGGTTCCTTCTGAAACCACTTTCTAATCGCCAAATACATGGCTCATGGTATTGTTGCTGACAGTAGACCAATCCAATACCTTAATAGTGACCGTAGTGATGCAAACATAGTCGCTGTACAGTAAAGTGTTGAGAATGAGTTAGGAATATCAACTCGTCGAAGTTCTTAAGAATGAGGCGTCACTAGAAATACTTTTCCCAATATCTTGCATCACGACAATAAAGTTTAACTCGTTCAAGAATTAAAGCCAACCCGATAAACGAAAACAATGCAGTTTTCAGTAAAATCATTTTTTAGTCTTGAGCTCATTTTCTATTAACCGCAAAGTGCTGAGAATGGGCCAGTCACATCAACTCGTCGACGTTCGCAACAATGGGATATCTTTAGTGACATTTTTGGCAACATTTTGCATAAAGTATTTCATCTTCAAGTTTATAAAGTTCAAAATTAAAGAATTAAAGTCTCACCGACCATTGTTGGTGTCGAACCTTTGTGAATTGGCTGTTTCAAGAGCTGAACTGAAAACAACGCACTTTTTTAACAAAATCATCTGTAGGGATGAGGCTCATTAACAATTAGGCGGTTATGTAAGTAAACAAAATTGTCGCGTATTGGGTTTACAAAATCCACAAACAATTCTCTAAAATTTATTATCGTATATGGTCAGGCGATATTATCGGCTCGTTTTTTTTTTTTTCAAAAATGAGCAAGGAAATGCCGCCACCTTGAATGTTTTGCGCCACCAAGCCATGATAGTCAATTTTTGGCAGACACAATTGGCTAATGTTGACGTTAGTGTTTTTTGGTTTTAGTAAGACGGTGCCACAAGCCACATAGCCAGTCAAATAATTCAGTTATATCTCGATTTGGTGAGGTAAATTGGCCGCCTCGTGCTTGTGATTCAAAGGCGCAGGATTATTTTCTCTGGGGCCATTTAAGAGCTCGAATTTATGTGAACAACCTGCAAATAAGCTCTAAAAAATGAAACTTGGCTTTGCTTTGACTGTACTTTAAAATTTTATAAAATGAGCGGATGTCTGTCGACGTGCTAGAAGTGGATGCCATATTCCGTTATTAATTTCCATATTTTTATTTTGCATTGGTATTAATAAAACTGAAGTTGTCTGCAAAAAGTGTGTACTTTAGGCCAATTTAATTTATAACCTCAAATTTGCCCACCCAATACAGAGAGAGAGAGAGCCTCTCTTAAATGGTGAAAAGTTTTAGTTGTTTTCAAACTTAAATTTAATTATATTTTTAATTGATTCCATAATATATTTAATTGAAAAACAAAAAAAAATTATATTTTACAATTAAATAATTTATTGAAATAAAATAAAGAAATTTTATATTTTTAATTTTTTATAATTAATTTTTTAAGCCCCCAAAATGTCAACACACTTTAAAACACTAATTTTCTAAGAAAAGAGGTGCCAGAGTATTTTTTAAAATTTAAAAAATTTTTAACTTTTCGTTGACGTCTACAACACCTGAACTTAAGTTTTATACTAAAAAGCAATTGCGAAAAGGTTATTCCGCACACAAATAATTAAGAAGAAGAAAACAGAAAACAAAAACAAAACAAAACAACAACTATATTTATAATTGAAAGAGGAATCTTTTTTAATTTAAATGTTTCTATTTGCACTAATTAGTTGCAAAGAAATTACAATTTATTATCAAAGAACTCAATTAGAAATAAATATTTTCAATAAAGTAAGTGAATGGCCGAAATAAAGTCTTTTAAAAATTTCTGTATAGATTTATAATTTAAAAAATTTTTCTTTACACGTTTGCGGCAACAATTTTTTTTTTGCAACTGCGCCATAATATCAGCGGCCTCGGAATTGTTAAGAACAGCCAACAATGTTGCATACCGAAAGGCAATAAAACGAAGAATTTTACTTTATTTTCAAAGCAGCTGAAAAACAGTAAGAGCTGTCAAAATTGAACGTTAAGCCTGTCGTTAATGCCTTAATAAATCTACAAGCCTTTATGATGACCAAAATGTACTTAAGTGAAATTAAAAAATTTTTTTGAAGTTCCGCTTATAGAGACAGAGTTATATTTTTATTTAAATCCGTAACTTATTTAAAATAAACAGATCTAAAAAAGCGCAATAAGCGCAAAGCTATCTAGCGGCGAGCTCTTACGCTTATAATATATAATTTAATAAGAGCGTCAACTTTGTATATTAAACAGTATTCTGTTATTTGAGGTTAGGAAGTAAATTGACTTAAAACACACAGTTGTTTTGACAACTGTAGTTGTTATTAATGTAAATTAGAAATATGGAAATCAATAATGGAATATGATGCCGGGCAAATGTCTTCCTGAATGCGTCCCCTCTTTTCACAAGATTTTAAAGTACATTTGGCCATAAATCTTCGATTAACTCGTCAATACAGCATCGAATTTCATCTTTCAAAGCGCCAATTGTTTGCGGGCTACATGTAAACTCGATCTGTCAAATAGCCTCACGTTGAGTCACCAGCACGAGACAGACAATTTACATCGCCAAATTGAGATTATTACGTGACTAGAAAATTTCTTTTACAATAACTAAATTGTTGGGGTGGCTTGGGACGCTGTCTGGCTAAAAGCTCACTGAAGCCAATACTAGTCAATTGTGGCTACATAAAATTATTTATCATGGTTTTGTAGCGCACAGAATTCGTGATGATAGTGTGTCCTTGCCCATTTTCGAAAAAATACGAGCTAATGTTTTCAGCCTGACCGCAAACTGCAACATACGGTCACTTTATTTTTCCGTAATAGTTGTTCGAGAGCTGTTTGTGAATTTTGTGAGTCCCGTATTGTAACATTTTTTTTTTTGTTTATATGAAATGAACTCATCACTGAAAGATAATTTTGTTGAAAAATGCAATGTTTTCGTTCATCGAATCCGCTTTAATTCTGAACTTTATAAGGGGGTGAAGCAAAATGTTGCGCAAAGTGTCTCTAATGATTAGCAATTAGATGCTTCAGGCTTTTTCTCAACACCTTGCTGTACAGCGGTTATACTTGCGCTTTTCTGTAGAAAAATGATGTATAATGAAATTTGTCTATAGGAAAAATTATGTATAATGAAATTTTTCTGTAGGAAAAATGTTTGTATAATGAAATTTTTCTACAGGAAAAATTATGTTTACTTAAATTTTTCTACAGGAAAAATTATGTATAATAAAATTTTTTTTTATAGGAAAAATTATGTAAAATGAAATTTTTCTATAGGAAAAATTATGTATACTTAAATTTTTCTACAGGAAAAATTATGTATACTTAAATTTTTCTATAGGAAAAATTATATATAATAAATTTTTTCTATAGGAAAAATTATGTATAATGAAATTTTTTCTGTAGGAAAAATTATGTATAATGAACCTTTTTCTATAGGAAAAATTATGTGTAA
This sequence comes from Trichopoda pennipes, assembly GCA_030448955.1. Classification (NCBI taxonomy): domain Eukaryota; kingdom Metazoa; phylum Arthropoda; class Insecta; order Diptera; family Tachinidae; genus Trichopoda; species Trichopoda pennipes. The sequence goes on along the minus strand of JASKUP010000021.1, from coordinate 2,616,035 downwards.
TGAAATTTTTTCTATAGGAAAAATTATGTATAATGAAATTTTTTCTATAGGCTAAATTATGTATAATGAAATTTTTTCTATAGGAAAAATTATGTATAATGAAATTTTTTCTATAGGAAAAATTATGTATAATGAACCTTTTTCTATAGGAAAAATTATGTGTAATGAAATTTTTTCTATAGGAAAAATTATGTATAATGAAATTTTTCTGTAGGAAAAATTATGTATAAAGAAATTTTTTTTATAGGAAAAATTATTTAAAATGAAATTTTTCTATAGGAAAAATTAGTTATTATGAAATTTTTTCTATAGGAAAAATTATGTATAATGAAATTTTTTCTACAATGAAAATTTTCTATAAGAAAAATTATGACAGATGAACATGTTCTACAGAAAAATTATAACTAATGAAAATTTTCTATAGAAAAATAATGACTGAGAAAGATTTTCTCTTGTGGTCGTATATCGGTGATAAAGTGGCAAATCTCCCTTCTACGTGGTCAATCGTTTTGAGCTTATCGGCGTAGTTTACAAATTACACATATTGTCACAGCAAACAGTCAGTCTAGCGGCGTTAAATCGCACGATTTTTAATTGAACGTTCTGAGGGTTCAATTTTCTTCTACGTTTTACAACATTTATGACCGTAACACATCTATAAGGCGACGAATATTGTACACCAAGTGGTCAATTGTTTCGAGCGTATTGACGTAGACAAGCGATTTTACATAGCACTATAGCAAATAGACTAGGGGCGTTAAATCAATTAATCTTGGTGGCCAATTTACGTGTCCGGAACGTGAAACCATGCGGTTACCAAAATATTTTTTTTTGTTTTTCAATAAATCAATTGTGGCACGAGCTGTGTGATATATTGCGCCGCCTTCTTAAAACCAGCCAAGGTTCCTGCACATTATGATTGTTGAATTGATGAATGAAAGTCAGTATTCATGGCTCCATAGCGGTCACCATTAACTGTAACGTTCTGAAAAGCATCGTTTTAAAAAAAGTACAGATCAATAGTTCCACCAGCTAAAGCCAGTTTTTCTGGATGAATGATGTCTTTACATACACTTAAGAATTAGCATCTCCCTCTAATAGCGGCAGGAAGCTTCATAGCTAAACAAAATCCGCTTGCGAATATCGGGATCAATGGTACTTTTTTGTGGGGCCAATTGACACAATTTAAAAGCTTGGTTCAGTCGTCGTCAGTCTGTTTATGCTGAAATGAGAGACCACATCAAAAATATATCTCATTTGACAGCTGCCATAATGGCCGCCAGTTAAAAAAGTGTTGCCAACTTGAAGTTCTATAAAACACACCATAAATAAATTATTTTTAAACTTTTGCCAAAAAACCACTATGGGGTAAAAATTTTAAGTGCTTCAAATAAAACTTATTCGTACAGTTAAACATCTTTGGCGATATTGAAAATGTTGGCTGGGAAATAGAAGAGAAATATACGAAATTTTGTTTTAGACTAATAATGAGCGTGTCTTCCCTGCATACTTTTAGGAGTTTGCTGCGTAAAAGTCTTTTGTTAAATTTATTCATTGATTATAAGATTTATAAATAAAAAGAGAATTTATGAATTACTTTGTTTTTCATAGCTATTGTTTTATTAATTATAAATGATGTGTTTGTGTTTTGTCTTTTTGTTATAAAATGAAAATTAGAAATAAAGAATCCTTTATCCAAAGCAGAAAGTTTGTTCTTTACGGGTGTCTATTTAACATTGTGTTTATAAAATTTTAAGATGTTTAACGAGGTGTGATATCACACCAGCAGGAACAATTCGTTAACTGGAAAATTTAACTCAGTCTAATCGATTATTTGTGTGTGATTTAATAAAAAACAGTGATCGAAAGCCAATCGCACGAATCATGTGTTCGAACGTAAAAATGGGGGTTTCCGTCTTTCCAGTCGAGATGCCATCAATATCTCGTAATTTAAATAATTTTCAGATAAAAGCGAAAGAGCCAAAAGAAAAACAGTTTCAAGTTTATTAGAAAATTGTTCCACAGGAGAACTGACATTTGCTGCAGGAAGTCTTTATAAGTCTCGATGTAGAAATGCTGCAAACATTTTGAAAACTGTAGATTGTGAGCTTTCACAACAACCCGAAGTAAAGAGAAAAGCATTTCTCCAAATAATCCAATTCCATATATTTTTTTCCAACAAGAAGTGTGTTTTTCAAAAATATGGCAACACATTTAGTTTTTTTGACGTATTCATAGTAGATGCATTGGCAAATCAATTCCGGACGAAAATTGAAATTTTTCTACAGGAAAAATTATGTACAATAAAATTTTTCTACAGAAAAATTATGTATAATAAAATTTTTCCATAGGAAAAATTATGTATAATGAAATTTTTCTATAGGAAAAATTATATATAATGAAATTTTTTCTATAGGCAAAATTATGTATGATGAAATTTTTTCTAAAGGAAAAATTATGTATAATAAAATTTTTCTATAGGAAAAATTATGTAAAATGAAATTTTTCTATAGGAAAAATTATGTATACTTAAATTTTTCTACAGGAAAAATTATGTATACTTAAATTTTTCTACAGGAAAAATTATGTATAATAAAATATTTTCTATAGGAAAAATTATGTGAAATGAAATTTTTCTATAGGAAAAATTATGTATACTTAAATTTTTCTACAGGAAAAATTATGTATACTTAAATTTTTCTATAGGAAAAATTATATATAATAAAATTTTTCTATAGGAAAAATTATGTAAAATGAAATTTTTCTATAGGAAAAATTATGTATACTTAAATTTTTCTACAGGAAAAATTATGTATACTTAAATTTTTCTACAGGAAAAATTATGTATAAAAAATTTTTTCTATAGGAAAAATTATGTAAAATGAATTTTTTCCATAGGAAAAATTATGTATACTTAAATTTTTCTACAGGAAAAATTATGTATAATAAAATATTTTCTATAGGAAAAATTATGTGAAATGAAATTTTTCTATAGGAAAAATTATGTATACTTAAATTTTTCTACAGGAAAAATTATGTATACTTAAATTTTTCTATAGGAAAAATTATATATAATAAAATTTTTCTATAGGAAAAATTATGTAAAATGAAATTTTTCTATAGGAAAAATTATGTATACTTAAATTTTTCTACAGGAAAAATTATGTATAATGACATTTGACATTTAGTTTTTTTTGACGTATTCATAGTAGATGCATTGGCAATTCAATTTCGCACGAAAATCGGATTAAAATAATTGAAATCCCCTAAGGAAAATGGTAGTTCTGTTAAAACTACATTTCGTATAATTTTTGGACAACATAATCATCCTTTTGAGACCGCTATTCAAAATTGGGTAGTTAAATTGAAATCGACAGAATTGATATAAAATGTGCGAACACCAACGCGCATTCGGCCGGGTTGTTTAACCGAAAACATCGCAGCCGTGAGCTACAATGTTCAAGCAGATCCAAATTTCTCAATTCTTCGACATTCTCAACAATTTACGTTATCCGAAACCACCATATGGCGAATTTTGTGTAAGGATTTGACTTTAAAGCCCTACAAGTTTCAATTCTGCAACAGGACTTAAAGTCGACCGATCATTCACATCGCCGCAGATTCGCTCAATTCATTCAGCAACAACCGGCTGGTTTTTCTGAAAAAATAATCTTTTCAGACGAAGCCTATTTGCACTTGTTGCGGTAGGTCAACAAGCAAAATTGCCGCATTTGGGCTTCTGAAAATCCTAGAGAGTTTATTGAGAAGCCACTATATGGTGCGCTATGTGGTCTAGAGGCGTAATTGTGCCGTTTTTTGTTTGTTTTTTGGAAGATGAGGCTGGAAATACGATAACGGTCAATGAATGACGTTAGTGCAAGTTGCTAACAACTCAATTTTGGCCTATTATTGACGACGTGGATATTACTGAAATGTGGTGCCACATGTCGCACAGCCAATGAAATGATAAATTTATTGCAAACTAAATTTACCGATCGCACAATTTCACGACAATCAGCAGTTAAGTGGCCAGCCAGATTGTGTGATTTAACATCACTGGCTTATTGTTTGTGGGACTATGTTAAGGACAGAGTCTATACGGATCCAATCGAATCGATTTCAGCCTTAAAACTCAAAATCAGTGATGTGATTAACGAAACAGTATCGCCATTGTGCAAAAAAGAGTGATTAAGAACTTTAGTGAAAAAATTGACATCTGTCAGCGTGGTCGTGATGGACATATGCCAGATATAATTTTTCGCTCATAATTGCCGAACTTTTCTCTTCGTAATACCTAAAAAATTGGAATCCTCTTAAACAAAATTTTTTGTTTTAGGAAACAAACTTCTTGTTGAAAAGGCTTTAGTTTTGTATATCGATGGTAGCTGTACAAGGCTCACCTATACTCTTTTGCGCGAAGGTGCAAATATTATCCAATATTCATCACTTCCTATTGAAATGTTATCGAAAGAAGCACTTGAGGCACGCAATAAGGACTTTAGAAATATACGAGAGAGTTACACTCGAAAAATGACTCGTAAGAGATGTATGATCTTCTCCACTATCTATTGCTGTCTTGAGATCCTCTTATATCATCCTTTTTCGCAAAATCTTCCATTCATTCAAATTTTATGAAACATTTGGGGAAAGAAGTGATTGCGTTACTTTCAAATGCATCAGTATGAGGGCCCCAACATAATTTTGCATGTGAAACGAATTTACACTGAAGTAAAAATAGTAGATTCACACATGCCTTTTATCGTGATAAATTCATATGCTCTATTGCCTTAGAGAATTCATTTTTTTATAAGACATAATGCCGAAATTTTCTTTTAAAGACATTTTGTCATCGAGACGCTTTTACATCCGTGTAAATCCCAGACTTTTTTATTTTTACATTAATGGACATAAAATTCAAATGTTTAAATAAGTAAATATAAGCTTGTAAATGTATTATCACATAAAGTAGATATACCACCAGTTTTAATTTATTCATAAAAAATATGCCATGCCCATATGGGATCTTCGCCCACTTTTTTATTTACGTGTATTCATAAAATCTACGAAAGTCAAAGTGTCATGTCAATATGACTTTTTAAATGAGACTTACTAGTTTTTTCCAACTAGATTGAGCATTCAAACCACTGTGCAGTGTATCAAATCGTGTCAAAGACCTTTTCTATGCTCAGACATATTATGCCAGTGCTCTTTCTATCATTTCTATTACCACAGATATGAAATATTGTCTATTTTTACATTTTCATTACAAAAACCAAACTGTTCTTTTGTTAATGAATGTTGTTATTCTCAGTAAAGTCCTGAAGGCCTTTAGGATGATAATAGATAACTAATTGGGCATTTTAACCCGTCTTAAGTATTTGTGTAATCCTTGCAGTTTTAAAAAGTTTTGGAAAAATATCACTCATTGAGCAAACCCAGGTGATAAGAAGAACTTTTGAAGAGAAGAAGTATTGTTCAGCTATTTTTATTGATGTTTCTCAGGCTTTTGACAAAGTTTGGCATGAAGGTCTATTTCTGAAACTGACCGCTCACTTGCCTTGTAATATAAGCAACCTACTGAAAAGCTACATAATTGGACGAAAATTTTCTGTTGTTGAAGGAGACTTCGTTAGTTTATCCAAACCAATTTCCTCAGGCGTACCACAAGGTAGCATTCTTGGTCAAGTTTTATATTTGATATATACCTGCGATATGCCTGTAAGTGAAACTGTCCACACTTCTACGTTTGCTGATGATACAGCGTGTCTAAGTTCGCACGAAAACTCCTATCAAGCCTCCATAAATCTTCAGCAACATATAACTCAGTTGGAGTTGTGGTTAAAATTATGGAGAATTAAAGTGAACGTTCAGAAGTGCATTCATGTTACCTTCACCCTGCGAAGAGATAATTGTTCACACATTCGAATCAATAATCACATTGTTCCTCACCATAGTTATGTGAGATATCTTGGTATACATCTTGATCGTCGCCTTACATGGAAACATCATATTGACTCAAAGCTAACACAACTACATTGGCTCATTGGCAGGAACTCAAAACTTAGCCTAGATTGTAAGCTTCTAATTTACAAGACTATTTTAAAACCGATATGGTCTTACGGAATCCAACTTTGGGGCACTGCCTCAGCTTCAAATGTGGATAGAATTCAACGTGGACAGAATAAAATTTTACGGTTGATAACTTTCGCTCCATGGTACATCAGAAATTCAAACATATATTGTGATTTAGACATACCGCTGCTGACTACAGAAATCATCAAATACCCAGGCAAATACTTAATGAAGCTTGAAGACCATCCTAATCCCCTTGCTCGCAATATCTTGGATTATAGTGGACATAGCCGATTAAAACAAAGGGATACCGCAGCTTTAATCCTCAATGTTACAGATGACACATCTTAGAAATATTTGTTTTGTTTTTTTTTTAATGTCAATTTTTTTTTACCCAAAAGGTTAGTTCTGACATGGTCGGGACTAATGTAACTCCTTTTTTTAGGATTTAAGATTTTAAAACTTATTGCTAGTTCAGTTTCTTGAAGATACAATAAATAATTATTGAAAAAAAAATATCACTAAATCTTGTGTATGGATTTCTTTTTGTCGCATCACTATTTCGAAATTTTTCTTGAAATTTCTCATAACATAAATCCGTTTTAGTGGCAAAACATATAATTTTACAACAACAGCCATAAGCTATCAAAAACAGTGAAATATAATTCCATCTTCTTTTTATTACTTTTTATTTTGATACCAAAAAATGTCAATTACAAAATACAAATGCTCCTTCGTTTGCATCATTCAGCCTTTTAGGCTTTAAGATGCATCCACGCAAATAGTGAAAAGGGTCCTTTACAAAAGAAAAGAATTTCGTTTAACAATTTGTTATGAGCTTTTATGACGTAATTTTTTAAATAATGAATATTTTTATTTATAACACTGACAATAATATAATAATGACCCTCCGGCCAGAGGATAAAAGTATTAAAAGCTCATCCTTATTGTTAGCGGCGGACTATTATCAAATACTGTCAATGTCGCCTGACATTATCATTCATATTTATTTGTTTTCTTTTTCTTTTTCTTTAATTTTTATTGTTGTTGTATAAATATCGCCCGGGGGGGGGATCTTTATAGAACTGGGGGAAAAAGGGAGCCCAGTCCCCTGAAGTCAGCAGGGGTACAACTGGAAACTCCACTTTATTTCCACGGAAATCAGTGACCCGCAGAGTTCCGTTATTTGTCTCTTTAGACACTTAACTGTTCTCTGGCTGCTCATTGAGCTTGGCCCCTATATGGGAGTATCGTGGTGGTTGTGGTTTCGCGGCCCCATAACAGTATAATGGTTATTATGGTCGCCATTGACATCATGCTGGTCTCTGAAACGCATTTGACTACAAGAGGTATTTTTAAAATTAATGGATTCACATTTTATGATACAAAGGATCCGAGAGGAAGAGCATGCGGCGGCTCAGCAATTTTAATAAAGTCAAGACTGAAACACCATTTTTTGAACAGCAAGCATGAAGATTATTTGCAAGCCACAACTATTTGTGTTGAAAATCTTTTTAATGATATAGTAATATCATCAGTCTACTCTCCTCCCAGGTTTTCAATAACCGAGGAGCAGTATGAACAATTTTTTAAAGGTCTTGGACCATGTTTTCTGGCAGCTGGCGATTATAATGCGAAACACAATTACTGGGGTTCGCTTTTAATTACATCTAGGGGCCGAGCATTGTACAACGCTATTAGCAGTAATGATTTAGATGTTGCTTCTAGTGGTCAGCCTACTTAGAAATATTTGCTTTGTTTTTTTTTTTGACAATTTTCTTTTTTACCCAAAAGGTTAGGCCTGACATGGTCAGGACTAATGTAACTTTTTTTAGAATTTAAGATTTTAATACTTATTGTTAGTTCTTTTCGTGAAGATACAATAAATAATTATTGGGAGTTAAAACAAAAAAAAAATATGGTCGCTAGGATCATTTCGCCGTTAATGACACGCTAGGCGAATGATCCAGTCCAGTGAGCATGCTAGACATGTGTTATCGACAGGAGTTGGAAAACCTCCAACTCTTAAGCAAGGAGTGATGATTTGCAGCCCTGCTCTGGAATCATCGAAGTTGCAACTAGAAAGTTCTGTTGCATAGAATTATAGGGCAGACAGTCAAGATGGATCTCTTCCCTGTCTTGGTGATGTGCTTTCGGGGGTAGAAGCCCAAAGCTGAAAGAGAAATAAAATGGCCTCTTGAGGTCCTACCAGTTGATTTGAACATACTGGGAACCAATTTTCCGCAGAGCTATTTCCCTGTTTTTGGCTATTGATGAGGCTCCTCGGAGAGTTACGTGGTGGTTATGGCTATAGCTTAAATCGATTTCTTTTGATAGCCTACACACAAAGATGATACCGAACAGGAAGAGTAATATTTTATGTCCGATGTCACGCATGTAACAGGACACGGAGTTAGATAGTCTTTAACTCTCGAACGAGGAGTGGGAAAACGACCTTGCTTGCTGTGCTTTTAGAAATTGCAGCTGAGGCGTGTATACACCATACACGTGTATATACGTGTATACACGTGTATGCGCTAAAAATTTTAATGCTCTAATTTTATATGTGTCCCTACCATCATTAATTTTTGGATTTTCGTTAACCCATCGCTAAAAATAAATGTCGTACTAGGACAGATTGTTATAGAGAATAATTTCTGTACCAAGCTGTGGAGGCCACAATTCTTACAGTGGTTTTATTTCTAAGTAAAACTACAATACACACCCAAAGTGCATAGTGGCATAACAAGAAGCTCTGTGCCTCAATTTTTTGTTTGGTAACCGAAGACTTTCTAAATTTCTATTGCAATTACACATCGTTTAGCAAAAAGCCGATTTGGGTTTAAGCTACAGCCAGGGTCATATTTCTATGGCCTACCGGTTCCCCTGGTACTGATCCGTTTCCTCCTGCTAGTCAAGGCGACTGGTGCCGCCTTTTAGCCCCAGAAGCAGCAATGTCATAGCCTGACAACTGAAAGTAAGCTTCGTCTGAAAAGACGAATTTTTCATAAAAACCAGCCAGGTTGTTCCTGAATAAATTGAGCGAATCTACGGCGATGTGAACTTCAACTTCTACACCAGCTGAACCTTGTAAGGCATCAACGTCATACGTTAAATTAATGGTGGTTTTAGGTAAATCCCATTGTTGAGAACGTCAAGGAATTGTCAAATTTGGATCTGCTACGGCACTATGGCTCATGACTGCAATATTTTCAGTTCAACGGTCTGACCCAATACGCGTTGGTGTTCGCACATTTTCTATCGAGCCAGTCGACTCAAATTTAATGAGCAGATGCTTAATAGCGGTCCCAGAAGGACGATTATGTTGTACGAAAATATCACCAATTTTACGATATGTAATCACCATTTTTCTTAAAGAAATTTAATTATTTTAATGCGATTTTCGTGTAAAATAAATAGAATTTACTACGAAAACGTAAAAAAAACTAAATGTCAAAACTATCAAGTTGTTGGTGTTGCCACAATTGAAAAACAAACTTCTTGTTAAAAAACCCAATATAATTAAAAGCATCTATTATAGCGTTGCAGGAGCTACTAGCGAGACAGTTACGAACGAGTAACTTTTGTTTTTTGAATGGTCTTAAAAATTAAAAAGTTCGATATAATTATAAATACAGTATCGGTCAAAATTGGAAAGAAGAAAGATTTTCCTTTGTGTGTTGACACAATTAATGTGTTTCCTTGCGAATTCAATCCCGAAAAGTCTATTTTCATATAAAATAAAGGATTTGCTTAGACTTTTATAAGATTTTAAGTCACTTTCTACAGCCCGTCCTTGAATGGACTAACGTCTAGTGATAATTGTGCAGCAATGGATTTTGATGATATTAATGGCTCCTCTTTAGTCATGCATTTTATTGTTTCGTTTTTATTATCTCTCGTTTGTTTTAGCCAACGATTTTAAGGAACGAACACGTCTTATAATTCATAATATCACACTGTGATTGATAAGAACTTTTCCCTGAGTAGAATGATTTTTTTCTTTTGGATGCACTGCCATTTTTATTACGAAACCAAAAAATTTTAAAGTGACCTTGAAAGCACGGAAACAAGTAGTAAATGAAGGCAAATTGTTTAGAAAATTTGCGCGCTATAGTTTTGGTGCTGCTTTCTTATTTTCATTTATAATGTGTTTGATGTGAGCGCTTCAAAAGATCCCTTCTTGTTAATGTTATTATATTGTCTCTTAAGAAGCAGAAGATGAAAATCTTTAGACAAAATGTTACGAAAAGAGCCTCTACTAGAGTTTCTCTAGTGATGCCAAATTGTTGCAAACGTCCAGGCTCATTCCAAGAACCTTGCTGTACAGCGGTAATGTTTGCATAACTACAGCGTATTGTTGTGGTCTATTGTCAGCAACAATACCGTGAGGTGCCCCTGTAGGCTAGTAGGTAGTGTACTAGCTTTTAAATCCCCCCAGGGGCATATAAATACGGTCTTTATAGAATATGCCACTATCTAGACTCAGTGCAACTGGGGAAAAAGGGAGCCCAGTCCCCTGAAGACAGGCAGGTGGTCAACTGGAAACTCCACTTTATTTCCACGGCAGCCGCAGAGTTCATTAATTGTCTCTTTAGACATTTAATAGTTCTCTGGCTGATCATTGAGGTTGGCCCCTATATGGGAGCATCGTGGTGGTTGTGGTTTTGCGGCCCCTTAAGGGAAGAATGAAAATTATGGTGGCCAGGATCATCTCGCTGTTAATGACACCCTAAGTGAATGATCCAGTCCAGTGAGCATGCTTGACATGTGTTCTGGACAGGAGTTAGAAAGTCTCCAACTCTTTAGCAAGGTGTGATGGTTTGCAGACCTGCCCTGAAATCAATCAAGTTGCAACTAGGTGGTTCTGTTGCATAGAATTATGACTTCGGCTATCTAGGACGCATGTATGATGTTCCAAATTATACAATAGTGGTTTGTCCACCATCTGATTAAGACTACATAGTCAGGCGCGGATGTAAAACAAATCACACTCTGTACTAGCTTGTAAATATGGGGGTTGTGGGTTCGATTCCCAACGAAGACCTTGGTTTTTTTTCACTATAAAAATTGACTGTCGGTGGGGCTGCTCAGCGATGAAGGCATAGTCACTGGTCGCTGTGCTCTCTTATATACGGCAGTTAATTTTCGGCTATCCTTCTACTTTCACCACCAGTTTAATCTATTCTCTATCCCTTTCCTAAAGAATAAATAGACATTGTTGCCTGAAGTGCTACTTCTCTTTAAAAAAAAATTTAGCGATTCTCCCAAGAATGTTTTTTTTTTTGTTTTTTAATTTTTTGAAAAAAGTGAAATTTTCACCATTTTGATATTTAATTTTCACAATGCAAATTCTTTGATCAAAAAATGTAGCATTCCATGCTTAAAATTTTCTAACTGTTAACTCATTAAAATTCAAAGGATGGCAGCGCTAATTCCTGAAACTTAATCATTTGACAGACAATTTACTTCCCAACCTCAAATTTGCCCAACCGCTTAAAAAGCATAAAATCTAAAAATTTCAAATAGTTTTAAAATCATAAGTTCATAAAGTTATACAACACTGTGATAATAGTTTTTTATAATTATATAACATTATTCCCCTTTATTTAAAATTTGATAGAAATTAATATACGACCACTTTAACATCTCCTTGATAGTCCCACCTTTAATCCATCTACTGGCACCAATACTGGCGAAGTGTGAAATTTATATTCCACTTCTTTACGTTTCATATGCTCAATATTAAAGTTGGCCAATATTTTAGCCAATGCCACTTTTACATTCATCACACCCATGCGTTGTGCTGCAACAATAAGAAAAATGAAAAAATAGTGGGAAAATTTGAGGTTAGAAAGTAAACTGGCCTAAGACACAGCTTTATTTTTTTACAACTTCAGTTTTATTGATACCAAGGTAAAGCAGAAATATGGAAATTAATAATGGCATATGATGGCAAGTAACAGGTCGACAGATGCCCGCTCTATTCAAAAAATTTAGAAGCACATTTTGCAACAAAGCTTTGCTTGTCTCTTCAATATTTCATTTTTCATAACGTTAGTTGTTTGTAAGTTGTTCACGTAAACCCGGCTTTTCATCTGGCCCCACAGAAAATAATCCAGCGGCGTTTAATTACAAAACGGGGCGGCTAAATGTAGAAATTACTCTTTCTGAAAGCAGAGGTCATTATTGCCAAAATTAACCAATTGTGGTCACAAAAAGTTGGTTATCATGGTTTGGTAAAGAATTTACGGTGACGACGTTTCTTTGCTCATTTTCGAAAAAATACCAATGATGCCTTTAGGCCACAAACCGCACCCTGCATTTTTTTTCTTCAAATGAAAAGGTTTTTCCAGTACTGTTTATGGATTTTGTGAGTCCCATATCGGACCATTGCAATTGTTTACATAACCTCCAAGTTGAAATTATTTTCCCCCTTCTTTTCTTAATTATTGAATCTTCAAAATGTAAAATAACAATAAGTTGTCAAATCTTAAATCTAGAAATAATCGTTAAGCCCGACCAATGTCAGACTTACACCTAGTGGCAGAATATGAATGATGCTCAAGACGCTTTATCTGTAGCATTGACAACTAGATGCTTAGTGTCCCTGTTTTTTAGGCGAATGTGACCACTAAAGTTTAATATATTGCGAGCAAGTAGATTAGGATGGGTTTCGAGTTTTGTTAAGTATTTTCCTGCATATTTAGCTATTTCAGCAGTGCCTGGTGGCATGTTTAAGTCCCGATGGATGTTAGAATTTTTGATGTACCAGGAAGCTGATGTTACTAGGCGCAAAATTGTATTTTGTCTACGTTGGATCTTATCCACATTAGAAGCTGATGCAGTGCCCCATAGCTGGATTCCATAGCACCAAGTTGAAAATGAGCCCAATCACTACAGAGGATTTTGTTGAAAAATAAATACGTTATTTGCGTTCAGCTTTTCAGACAGTCAATTCACAAATGATTGACGCAAGCAATAGTCGGTCAGCTTTAATTCTTGAACCTCTAGTGATGCCCAATTATCTCGAACGTTAACGAGTTGATGTTGCAGGCTCATTCTCAATATTTTACTGTATAGAGGCTATGTTTGTATTACTGCGGCCGCTTGGGCCATATATTCTTGGTCTATTGTCCACAAGAATACCGTGGGCCTCACATTTAGCGATTCTGAGACAGTGGTCAATGCAGCGCCGAATTTCATCAGTCGGTTGTGGATTGTTCATGTAAACCCGATTTCTCAAATAGTCCTAAAAAAAATAATCCAGTGGCTTTAAATCCCATTAATAAAGCGACCATTTTACCTAATCAAATCGAAAAATTATGCGCCGGGGATATTACTCATACAATAACTGGATTGTTTTGGTGGCTGTGTGGCTTGTGGCGCCCTCTTGCTGAAAACAAAGGTTAGTGATGTCAACATTAGGCAATTGTGGCCACTAAAAAATTAGTTATCATGATTTGATGGCGCAGAGCATTTAAGATGACAATGCTTCCTTGTTCATTTTCGAAAAAAATACGGTCGAAATAAGCCGCCTGATCATAAACCGTTTCACACGGTCGCTTTCTTTGAATGTAATGGTTTTTGAAGAACAGCTTGTGGATTTTGTGAGTCCCATATGTGAAAATTTTGGTTGTTTACATAAACGCCTAATTGAAAATGAGCCTCATCGTTCAGATTTTAAGCAGTCGGGTCGGGTCGGGTCGGGTCGGGTCGGGACAAGTAAGCCAGCTTTAATTCTTGAACGAGTTGAACTTTATGCGCGTGAAGATGAAGATCTGCATTGAATATGTTATGAAAATTGTCTTTAATGACGAGTCGCTGTTTCAGGCTCGTTCTCAACACTTTGCTATATAGAGACTATGTTTGCCTCACTAGGGCCACTATGAGCGTATTATTTTTGTTATATTGACAGCAATAGGGGATATAGTGAAATTTTCACCATTTTAATTTTCAATTTCATAATTTAAAATCTTTGCTCAAGAGATTTGCTTAAATATTAAAGGATGACAATTTAGCTTTTCGCATTTAGTCATTTGATAGTAATTTACTTTCTAACCTCAAATTTGCCCATCCCTTTATTAGCCACACTTATATAAACACTGACTCACCTATACAATGACGTGGTCCCTCTCCAAAGGGCATAAAAGCAATTGGATTATAGGCCATGCAATCGTTTGAAAAACGATCTGGATTATAATCGAGTGGATTGGGAAAATATTCAGGGTCACGATGAATGCCCAAAAGGGAGATAATTATGCTGGTGCCTTTCTTAATGGTAAAATTTGTATCAGGAATTGTAAAATCTTGAGTGCATTCGCGATTCAAAAAGGGTAGACCGGGATATTTTCGTGTGGTTTCTGAAAGGGTATGCATATTATTTTTTATATTAAAATATTGTTGATCTTTGTTGTTGTTTTTGTTGTTTGTTTTTTTTTTACCCATAACACACAAATCCAAATATTTCATATCCTGTACTGCCTCATATGTGAGCTTGCCCTTTGAATTTAAATTGTGTTTTTTCAAACATTCGTCTACTTCAGTCTGAACCTTTTTCAAAATTTCGGGATACATGGCAAGCTCGTAAATAGTAAAAGCTGTTGTTGCAGCTGTCGTTTCAGAGCCGGCTATATAAAATAAAAATAATTGGGCGGCAATTAACTCAATTGACATGGACTTGAGATTATCTGCTGCTGTTTCAATTTGCCACAAGCCATCACTGTCATCGCTAATTTTTCCAGTATTACGCAATTGCAACAACAATTGCAAAAGATCTTTTCTACTCACTCCATTTTTCTCACGAAACTGTATTGTGTCCCTGACAATATCTCTTAAATTAAGTACAGCATTGTCTCTTACGCCCACGAGGTTTAAGAAACGAGCAACTCTAAAATGAAATTCAATGAAATTCAAAGAAAGAATTTAAAAAAATAAGACTTAAAACTTACGGTGGACAGACAAAACTCATTACAGCACGTATGCTCAATAATATTCCCCGATTTGAGAAAAGCTTTTCACTCAGCTGTCTAAACTCATTATTGGGATTAGTGAAACTGTCAATGTCTAGACCAAATATAACAGAACCAATTATGTCAATGGCGTAACTGAAAAGTTTAGAAATTAATTTCATTTATTAATCAATTAAATAATTTTTAGTCCTGCTAAAGTTCGTATTCACATTTATTAAACAATTATTTTTTGTACATTATGCATATTTTGTTTAAAATATAAAAATGGAAGTAGAGGCGCTAGGAGTACCCCTTTTGATATAATTATTAATTATCCTAAACCTCTAATAGCCACACAGATTTCGCTTATAAATTGTATAGATGATCACAAAATAAGCTTATTTTTCCGAAATTCTTATTCTTTACGGAAATATAGCCATTTTAAAATTTTAATTCAACTTTTCTATAAAAATCGATTTTTTATACCATAAAAAACTAGCGTGACCCTGACTGCTTTGCAAGTCATTTGTGCGCCAAGAAATTCAATCGTTTAAGAAAATTTATCATGAAGAACACAATTATTTTTTTTTTGTTTTTCGTTTTTTTAAATAATTTTATCTTTTTCACAATTCAATATTTTTGTGTGTTTATATTGTTACGTTTATAGCTTTTATAGACGTTTTGTTGTGAGTTCTTTATTGCAAAATGATTAACATCAGTTTTTAGAGTTTTTATTTTATTTACTTTCACTACACAAAGTTGACAAGTTGTTTATTACCATTTCAAAATTCTATACCTCTAAAAAAACACCCTATATTTTATTAATATTGCTTAATTTGTTAAACTTACGTGGTTAATACATTTTTCATTTCGATCATATGAATTTTACCATCATCCAGCTTGTCCTCCAAACTATTCGTCAACTTATTCGCCACGTCATTGACAGTGTTAAACATGCCCTTCAATTTGCCCGATGTAAATGAGGGGGTTAATTTTGCTCTTAAAGTACGCCATGCTTGACCTTTAATTGCAAATATATTTGCTGACATGGGATCATTTTTTTCATCTATATAAACACCACGATCATGGAAACTATTAAAATGTGTTGTCATTATTTGACGCACCAGGGCAGCATCTCTCAACATGATGGCCGGTTTGAAAAGTAAATAAATGCCCACAAATTTAGTGCTGGCATATTTTTCATAGATATCAGCCATGACCAAACCAAATGATCTTTCTTTGTTTTTAATTTTAAGTAGAGATCCATAGGGAATTATGGGTTTGTCGTATTCGATACCCAAACGTTGCCACAGCGTATAATGTTGTTGTAACAAATAGTATAGACAAGTTGCTACAACAACTATTAGAATTATTAAAAACATAATTTTATTAAGTTTAACAAATTATAATTTGAAAAAATTATTCAAATTGACGCTTCTACAATTTCAATTAAATTATACGAGAATAACAACCTTTGGCTACTGGTTAACTAGAACTGAGAGCGTATATTGCATTATTTCGTAAGATATCGAAATTTTCACTGTATTTGTAGCCAAATATACCCTACATGAAAATATTAAATATTTATTTCATTACATGAACAAAAACAAAATAATTCAATTTAATGAAACCATTTTGTTAACCCAAATTAATTATAATGAGTGATCGATTTATAATGCTCGATATCAAGTGAGAGTCATACCTTAACGTGAAGTCTTTTGTTCAACTTAATTTCACATGTCTTTGTTTCAGCATTTGACAAATACGATCATGAAAAGCTACACAATTGAGTAGCGCATCATGGAAATGAGCGTTCAAATGTATTTCCTGCACTTTGTAATTTTTTATGGTCAGCATAATCGGTAGAGAATTGTGTGCAAATTTTAGTAAACCGAATCTGTAGATTCTTGTTGCGTCTCTACTCGCTGAGTTAGCACTGAGGCAAACATTAACTTGTTGCCTTGACTTGATTTGACTTGTCGTCGTAAAGGATTAAATTTTAACACATTCAAGTTTCAATTGACTCAAGAGCTGAAGACTACCGACCATCTCAAGCATCGTCGATACGACAAATAGTTGGTGGAACAGAGAGAAGTGAATGATGAATTTACGGAGAAAATCATCTGCAGCTATGTGACAGTTTTTAACCTCAGCGCATTCTTTAACCAGTAGAATTACCGCATTTGGGTAATGAGAATCCACAAGTGATTGTTTAAAAGCCGAGACATCCACAAAGATAGACTCTTTGCTTCCCCCCGGGGGTATATTTATATGTCTTGACGAAATATCACCGTCATTACATGTGACACTGGTGGTAAAATTGAGCCCAGTCCCCTAATAGGCTAGCAGAAGCCAACTGTACAACTCCACTTTATTTCCACGGGAATCAGTCAGCCCCAGAGTTCAGCTTTTTGGCTTTTTAGCCTTTTAGCTGTTCTATAACTGATTATTGAGGTTGGTTTTGCGGGATCATTGTGGTGGTTATGGTCTCGCGTCACTCGTTTGAGTTGTGTGGGTCGGTTCATTCACAATGAACACAATTAATGGTCCTAGTTCAGTGAGCATGCTTGCGGTTGTGTTCTGAAATTGTATTAAGCTTGCATGTGTTCTGGACCGGGTGTTGGATAGTCTCTAACACTTCAGCTAGGAGTGAGGGCTTTTGCCTGCTCCGAGTTCTCGGAGTTGCGACCAGGAGTGACTAAAGGATAGGTGACGCTTTCTAGTTCAGTGAGCCTGCTTGCGGTTGTGTTCTGAAATTTTATTAGGCTTGCATGTGTTGTGGGCCGGGAGTTGGATAGTCTCCAACTCTTCAGCAAGGAGTGAGGGGTTTGGCCTGCTCCGAGCTCTCGGAGTTGCGACCAGGAGTGACTGGAGGATAGAGATATCCGAAGGCTTCCTTGGGCATGGGTGACGCTAAAATCATTCACAGTGGTTTGATACACCGTCAGGTTATGGCTTACACGCCTTTATACTGATGTAAATCTTATCACGCATGACTCTTTGCTGTGGTTAATGGCCGATAGTGTGGCAAACTAGCCGAACCTTTTAAGATGACAAATCGAGTTTGACGGCGAACATTAATGTTGCGAATTTTGCATACAGTTCTTAATATACACGCTTGCAAGGTTTATTTGACACAAAAGCTACTGACCATTTCGAGCGTTGTCAATACGCCGAATGGTTGGTTGAATAGACACAAGTGAATGGTGGCTTTACGCGGAAAATCATCTTCATTAACAAACAGAATTACCGCCTTTGGGAAATAAGAATCTAAAAGTGATTATTGAAAAGCTGATACATTATTGAAAAGACTGACTGTAGGGTGTAGTTAATGGGCGATAGTGTGCCAAAAGAACTGTAACATCGACTTGTCATCATGTCCAACAACTAAATCTCTCAAAAACATGACTGAAGCGAATTTTGAATAAAGAGTTTAATTTTAATGCCCGAAAGGTTCAACAGATTTAAAAGCTGAAGCCTAATGATCATTTCAAGCCTTGCCAATACGCCGAATGATTGGTTGAATAAACACAATGGTGGCCTTACAAAGATAATTATGTTTAGCAACGAGGCACACTTTCACATCAGTCTTCGTTAACACATCACGTCACATCAGATTAGTTAACAAGCAGAATTACCGCAATTCGGGAATGAGAATCCTCTAGTGATTTTTGAAAAGCCGACGCATTCACAAAGAGTGACTGTTTGATGTGACGTATAAGCGATAGTGTAACAAAACCGTCGTCAACCTCGACTCGTTCGTCTGCAGCAATTGAAACCCGCTTGCTGAAGCCATTCGTTTGGTTGAATATACAGAAATGACTGATGACTTTACGAAAAAAATCGTCTTTGACGACGAGGTATCATTTCACCTCAGTAGATTTTTAATCGGGAGAATTGCCGCATTTGGGCAACTGAGCATACACGAGTGTTTGTTGAGAAGTTCGAAAAAAAGTTCACAAAAAATAACTGTTTAGTGTGATTTATAGGCTGGTAGCATCATCAGCCCGTACTTCTTCGAGAATGAGGGCGGCCAAGCAACTACTGCGAATGGCTGATGTTCGCTGGTGCGACATAATAACAAACTGCTTGGGGCCAGATAGAAGTGAATAGTAAGTTGACAAAGAAAATGATCTTCAGCGAAGAGGAACACTTTCACGTCAGTAGATTCGTTAACAAACAGAATTACCGCGATTGGACAAATGAAAATTCACTAGAGATTTTTGGAAAATCGATGCATCCACAAAGACTGACTGTTTAGTATGGTTAATGGGGGATAGTGTGGCATAAGAGCCGTCAACATCGATCGACTCTTTATCGTGTTCAATAATTGAACATTTCAAAAACATGACCGATGCAAATTTTGAATAAAGAGTTTAATTTTAATGCTCGAAAGGGTCAACACATTTGAAAGCTGAAGTCTAATGATCATTTCAAGAGTTGCCAATATGCCGAATGGTTTGGTTGAATAGACACAAGTGAATGGTGGCTTTACAAGCAAAATTATCACATGAGGCACACTTTCACCTCAGTACATTCGTTAACAAGCAGATTCCACTAGTGGTTTTTAAAACCCCAATGCATCCGCAAAGAGTGATTGTTTGATGTGACGTATGGGCGATATTGTGGTGAAACAGTCGCAACCGCCGAAAATTATCTTCAGCGACGAGGCATGATTTCACCTCAGTAGATTCGTTAATCGGCAGAATTGCTGCGTTTGGGTAACTGAGTGTTGGTTGAGAAGTTGGAAAAAAAGTTCAGAAAAAGTTACTGTTTGATGTGAGTTATAGGCTGGGTGACTATGCAATTGTTGCGAATGGCTGGTGTTCACTGTTGCGACATATAACGAAACAGATAGAAGTGACTGGTGAGTTGACAAAAAAAAAATCATTCTCAGCGAAGAGGGAAATGAGAAACTACGAGTGATCGATGCATCCACCAAGAGAGGCTGTTTAGTGTGGTTAATGGGCTGACGGTGTCATCAATCGATCAAGCAGTTACCGCGGCTGGTTGGTGTTCGAGATGGTAACTGGCTTCTTGTGACCAAAAATGTGAGGATATGCAACTGGAAGATATATAGTTCAAACAGGATGGTACCACTTGCCACATAGTCAACGAATTTCAATGGCAGTTTTATCTCAAGTTGTGGCGTGGTTAATTATAAATATAACTTCTGGCATATGACCGCTATGGCTGGCTGGGACGTAATGTAATCTTGTGGTCCAATTAGCAATAAGCTTTTTCTTAACATTTCTTAACGATGTTGTTGTTCTCAAAGTGTCAGTTGTTTGAGGCTTAATGCCGTAGACTAGCGACTTCACATCAATAGTCTAGATCCTTTAAATCGCACGTTCTGGAAAGTTACTCCACGAGTCCGAAACGTGAAACTGTGCAATTACCAAACTTTTTCTCTAATAAGTCAATTGTGACACTTGCAAAATGACATTTTGGGAAATTTTGTTCAAAGCACAGCTGCTGCACATTAGGGTTGTTCAATTGATGATTAAAAACTTCAGTAACTATGGCTGTAACATTGCGACCAACATCGTTTTTAAAGATGTTCAAATCAATGATTTAAACCAGTTCATAAAGAACACTAAATAGTCACTGTCTCAAGATATTGACGTAACCATTCAAACAAATGTGATCATAGGATTTGACACCGTTTGACTTCTTTCTTTGGAGATCTTTTAAAAGAAACAGTGCACTTCAATAAGCCAAGAGCACTATCAACAGATTAACAATATTGAATCTCAATTATGTCTCAGAGTTTTTGGAGTGATTCGGACCAGCGGATAGAGGTATGCCATCGAAACTGTGGCGAGCATTTGGCCGATATCTTATTTTACACATAATTCTACTAGACCTTTCTATCCATAAAAAAAAATAAATATTAAAATTATCCCCTGAAAAATGTTTGTTTTATCTATAATTAACATAGTACGTTTTGTGTGGGAACACCCGCTGGGAATATATATTTTTAAATACAAACAAAATTTTATTTAAACACTTTTCTGAGTGTTTTTATTCTGAGGGCCAGTATAGTGTTATTATAATTCCACTTGAACTTTAGTTATTCAATTTTTATTTAATTTATTATTTACAGTCGCAGTAACATTTTTAATTTATTAAGATAGAAGTGTTATTTATCTAATCTCTTTAAACACAAACAATTAATAATTATATTGTTTTTTTTTTTTTATTTATAACCGGCTATACCCGGCATGCTTTGCTACCCCCTATTTTATATTAGCATTAATATAAATAAAAATGAAATGCTGTTTGTTGCTAAGCGGCTAACTTGAGAGCGCCTGGACCAATTTCGCTATTTTTTTTTTTTTTTTTTTTGAAATGTCTGTGTGTCTGAATAAGATTTTTATGGAATGAAAATTGGAAAATTAGCTTGGAAAATTTAAGAATTCAGAAAAAACTAAAGTTGTGTTTTTCTAAGGAATTTAAAAATTTTTTGTTATTTTTTTTTTAACCACTCCGTTTAAACTTAGTACAAATAACGTCTTAAGTTTAGAAAACAGAAAATCTA
Organism: Trichopoda pennipes; assembly: GCA_030448955.1. Lineage (NCBI taxonomy): Eukaryota > Metazoa > Arthropoda > Insecta > Diptera > Tachinidae > Trichopoda > Trichopoda pennipes. Next base: position 2,594,471 of record JASKUP010000021.1, on the reverse strand, counting down.
GCATAAAAGAAAATCTAGCTTCATGCGAAAAATTTTCTGTTATGCACGCCTATTTTCCAAACTTAAGAAGTTATTTGTACGAAGTTTAAACGAAATCGTCAAAAAAAGAAAAAATAACAAAAAACTGTAAAGTTCCTTAGATCCCCTTCGTTAAAATCAATAGCCAATGTATATGAAAAACCAGATGAATTATACCAGAGTCATCAAACTTAAGAACAACCGTTACAAACTTGCTCTTTGATCAATATTGAACGACAATCATTGCCACCAAATCTATCGTTCAGGTCACGGTGTGAAAATGAAGTTGAGAGATCTGCTCTAAGGGAATCTATTTGTAAATTAAATTCAGGCTCCTTAGGGAAAGTTCGTTCCCATGATTAGCACTTAAACTTTGAAAAATGATAAGCCGAAAAAAGCCCTTAATGAACTATGTGATTCAGTTGTTATTTAAAAAAATTATTAGTCAAAAAAGCAACTCAAAGTTTATAATTTCTTTAAAAATTTTTAATATCAATTAAAGAATTCTAATTTTAAAAATTACATTAAACTTTAGGTTGTGTTAGCGCGAACAGAGATGTTTGTTAATTTCACTCGCGAAAATTGAGCTTGAAAACTTTGGGTTCTGTTAGCGCGAACAGAGATGTTTGTTAATTTCACTCGCGAAAATTGAGCTTGAAAACTTTGGGTTCAGTTAGCACGAACAGAGATGGTTGTTAATTTCACTCGCGAAAATTGAGCTTGAAAACTTTGGGTTGTGTTAGCGCGAACAGAGATGGTTGTTAATTTCACTCGCGAAATTTGAGCTTGAAAACTTTGGGTTCAGTTAGCACAAACAGAAATGTTTGTTAATTTCACTCGCGAAAATTGAGCTTGAAAACTTTGGGTTCAGTTAGCACGAACAGAGATGGTTGTTAATTTCACTCGCGAAAATTGAGCTTGAAAACTTTGGGTTGTGTTAGCGCGAACAGAGATGTTTGTTAATTTCACTCGCGAAATTTGAGCTTGAAAACTTTGGGTTCTGTTAGCGCGAACAAAGATGGTTGTTAATTTGACTCGCGAAAATTGAGCTTGAAAACTTTGGGTTCTGTTAGAGCAAACAGAGATGGTTGTTAATTTCACTCGCGAAAATTGAGCTAGAACTATAATAGTACGATAAGCTAACTATGTTTATGTGAGCAAAAATTATTATTTTTAATAGCTGCACCTAAATATTTTATTGACTTTAATTTTGCTTATAAAATCATTGTATAAAAAGTTATTAGCGTTCCCAAGGTTTATTTAATAAATATCAAGGGATTGAAAAAAAATACTTTTAAAATAATAACAATTTGTTAAAAAGCATAACTAACGATGGCTGATAATCTCTTTGTCCACTCGCAACTGACACAGTTGTATTTCATAATTAAAACCAACTAAACCTTAACGAATGACAGCAAAAGGATAATGAATCATTTATTGAAGAATCTTATATTTTTGTTGTTGTTGTTATTGTTTATAAATAAAATTTTAAAGGGTAAAAATAATTAATAATAATAAAATTTTAATATATAAAAATTTTTAATTTCAAATTTTTAATTTTAAGTTTCCACCATTACGCAGGAGTTGCCGGAAAGCCAACAACAATGTATTGGTAAGCATAAAATACCGTTGGAAAATTCACTCAATTTAGGACTTGAGAGTGAGATAAAGGAGCCTTTGGCTTTAAAGCATTTCAATATAATACCCATAGAAACGATTTTGGAAAATAATGATAAAACAATTGTCATTAACATGAAATATTACACAAGTGTGCCAACTGTGAATTTTGGCATTGCGGCGGGATTAGGCCCTTATCGCTTTGAATTTTTATATATTCAATGGTATGGAAATTCCACCTACAATCTCCCATATGAATTGCATGCAGTATTTTATGACATAAAAGCGAAAACTTTTCAAAATGCCTTAAAGCAAAAAAATAATGTGATTATTTTAGCTTTCGCTTGCAAGGTAAATTAATCGAATATTTACTAAACACAAAAAAATTTTTTTTAATTTCCACTTTTTTTAAAATAAATTTAAGCAGACAAAAAATCAATCGAATACTAAATATGCTGTGCTGCAGAAGAATTTAAATTTTGTTAGAACCGGTTTAAGCAAAATTTCTATTGAAAATCGTCCTTTGAGAGCTTGGCTACCAGTACCTATGAGATAATACATATTGTATGAGGGTAATTGGCCATTTTTAAACTGTGCCGCACAAGTTTTGTGGGCTGATTTTTCATCAGCAATCTTTTTGGAACCGCAACTAGTAAGAATTTTATTTCTTTATTTTATAAATTATTGCTTTAAGCGCAAGATTTTTATATTAAAATTACATAAATTTTGTTTTTATTTTTATTATTTCTCCACACCATTGGGTGGCTTCTTAGAAAAAGAGAATATATATAAACAATTTTTTTTTCAAAGACTTAATGATAAACAATTTTTATACATTTTTACTTTTCCCAAAGATGCCACCCAATGGTGTGGCGAAATAATAAACAATTTCTCTTTATTGATTGTTTAAAAAAACATTGTTTATAATTTTTTTCTTTTCCTGAAGACGAGATAATAAACAATTTGTTTTTACACATTTTTTTTCCTGACAATGTCACCCACAGATGTGGCGAAATAATAAACAATTTGTTTTTATACATTTTTTCTTTTCCTGAAGATGCCATCCAATAGTCTGGCGAAATAATAAATAATCTTTTTATACCATTTTCTTTTCCTAAAGATGCCACCCAATAGTGTGGCGAAATCATAAACAATTTGTTTTTATACATTTTTTCTTTTCCTGAAGATGCCACCCAATAGTGTGGCAAAATAATAAACAATCTTTTTATACCATTTTCTTTTCCTGAAGATGCCACCCAATAGTGTGGCGAAATAATAAACAATTTCTCTTTATTAATTGTTTACAAAAACATTGTTTATACTTTTTTTCTTTTCCTGACAACGCCACCCAAAGATGTGGCGAAATAACAAACAATTTGTTTTTATACATTTTTTCTTTTCCTGAAGATGCCACATAATAGTGTGGCAAAATAATAAATAATCTTTTTATACCATTTTCTTTTCCTAAAGATGCCACCCAATAGTGTGGCGAAATAATAAACAATTTGTTTTTATACATTTTTTATTTTCCTAAAGATGCCACCCAATAGTGTGGCGAAATAATAAATAATTTCTCTTTATTGATTGTTTACAAAAACATTGTTTATAATTTTTTTCTTTTCCTAAAGAAACCACTCAATGATGTGGTGAAATATTGACAGTAAAAATAAAATTTATTAAATTTTAATGTCGGGTTTTTTAATTGTGGCAACACTAACAACATGATAGTATTGACATTTAGTTTTTTAACGTATTCGTAGTAGATGCATTGGCAATTGTTACAATGAATTCAGTTTCGGACTAAAATCGCATTAAAAAAAAAAAGCGACTATGAAAATGGTGGTTCTGTTAAAGTTACATTTCGTAAAATTCGTGATATTATCGGTGAAAAAAATCGTCCTTCTGAGACCGCTATTAAGAATTTAGTAGTTTAATTTGAGTCGATAGGCTCAATATAAAATTTGCGAACACCAACGCGTGTTCGATCGGGTCGTTGAACTGAAAACATCACAGCTGTGATTGTAAGCTATAGTGATGGCAACTTTTAAAAATTACAGCCATATGGATTGCATATGGATTTGACTTTGAAGCTTTATAAGGTTCGACTGGTGCAGGAATTGAAGATGACTGACGATTCTTATCACCGTAGATTCACTCAATTCATTAAAGCACAACCGGCTGATTTTTCTGAAAAAATCATTGTTTCAGAAGAAGTCCATTATCACTTGTCGGGGTATGTCAACAAGTAAAATTGCCGCATTTGGGCTTCTGAAAATCCTAGAGCGATTATTCAGAAGCTTTTGTATGCTCAACGTGTCATTGTATGGTGCGCTATGCGGTCTGGAGGCGTGATTGGGACGTTTCTTTTCGAAGATGAGGCTCGAAATGCGGTAATGGTTAATGGATCACGCTATCGCGAGATGCTAACAACTCAATCTTGGCCTATTACTGACAATGTGGATGTCAACAGGACGGTGCTACATGTCACACAGCCAATGAAACCATCAATTTATTGCAAATCAAATTTCCCGATCGCATAATTTTACGTCAATCAACAGTTAAGTTGCCAGCCAGATGGTGTAATTTAACACCACTGGAATATTATTTCTAGGGCTATAATAACAACAGAATCTATACGGAACCAATAAACTCGATTTCAGCCTTAAAACTCAAAATCCGTGATGTTATTAACGAAAGAAAATCGCCATTTTGCTAAAAAGTGATTAAAAATTTTGATTAAAGAATCGACATCTGTCACCGTGGTCGTGGTGGACATTTGCTGGATATTAGTTTTGATTCATAATTGCCAAACTTTTCTGTTCGTAACACAATAAAAATTTGAATCGTCTTAATCTAAATATTTTGTTTTAGAAAACAAACTTCTTTAAAAAGACTTGCATAAAGAAATTATTTAAAAAATATTAAAAAAATCAATAAACCATAATTATAATAATTTATTTATTTTATTTTCTATTTATAATTAAAAAAAAAAAGAAAAAAACTTAAAAAAATATATTTGATTTCAGCTTAAGGAATTTGAACTTTTACAAACAGTTGGCGGACAGAGCCTAACGAAACAATATAAAACATTTGTTGCACCCAGTGGTTCAATGTGGGTTAATTATGGCATATTAAAGAAGGCGCTTAAGCCCTTGCAAAGTATACCTCTTGTCGACGCTTTCAATGATGGGAAGGGAAATAAAAAAATAACGTTTAACGTGGCATTTCGAAAATTTGAAAATGGCAAAATAATTTTTACTTTTATTTTATTATATTTATTCACTATTTTCTTTACTTGCTTTTAATTAAAAATATTTTATTGTATTTTATTCAGTTATAAACAACATTCAAAACTACCTGATGTAGGGTGTGTGTTAAGAAGGTTTAAATTAAAATAAACATGCAATTTATTTCAAGTATTAAATTTTTATTTTTAAATTAATTCCATTAAATTTTTTAAATTCATTTTTATATGTACCCTACAGCCAGCAACAATGAACAAGACAACTAATTTCAAAAATTGATGATTTTTCATTTTTATATAACAAGGAACGGCAGTGATCATTAGTAGTGTTTTATTTTAGCTCCTTGAAATTTCTAATAAACTTTGTAATGATAGCGGTGACCCAAAGCTGAATTCTGTAGCTTCGTTAAGTTTTTCAAATTATATTATAAATTTAAAGTTTACAGTCTATTCAAACTTTAGCATATTTGCCATTAAGAAAATTAATTTGTATTGCTTTTGACTTTACTTGTATTAGCGATGACTCTACATCACCTTTTAAGTCAGCCGAAGTATGGAACTTCCAAGAGTTGAGCCTTTTATTTATTTGGCTAAACTGGCAAACATGATGCTTAATCTTCCATTTCTTTACGCTCGCTTTTACTACTCTAACAAAAATTCGGCAGTAAAAGTCGAATACTGGTAGCTTGTCAGTTGTATACAACCAATAATAATATTGGTGACAGGATAATTTGTATTGGTGCTTCAACTTAAATCGGTTGGGAAAGACATAGGATACAGACATATATAATTTTTTCTTTTTTTTCGTTTCAAACCAGCGCAGAGGGAATGACCCCTACACATGCAATGCATTGTGCCGGAACTAGGAAATCAGGTTATGGGGAGGAGGAAAGAGGGAGTATTAATTGTGGACATTCAATTTGAACTTTTCTACATGGAAAGTGACAACGTGTGATTAGATTTACATCCGCGCCTGGCCATGAAGCCTTTATCAGATGGTGGACCAAACCACTGCATAATTTGAAACGTCAGGCTCGTCCTAGGAAGCCGAAGCCTTAATTCTATGCAACAAAACTTTCTAGTTGCAATTTCGATGATTCCAGAGCAGGGCTGCAAATTATCACTCCTTGCTTAAGAGTTGGAGACTTTCCAACTCCTGTCCAGAACACATGTCTAGCATGCTCACTAGACTGGATCATTCACCTAGCGTGTCATTAACGCCGAAATGATCGTGGCCACCATAGAACCATAGATTGATATGGGGCCGCGAAACCACAACCACCACGATACTCCCATAAAGGGCCAACCTCAATAATCAGCCAGAGAAGAGTTAAGTGTCTAAAGAGACAAATAACGGAACTCTGCGGGTCACTGATACCCGTGGAAGTAAAGTGGAGATTCCAGTTGTACCCCTGCTGACTTCAGGGGACTGGGCTCTATTTTTCCCCCAGTTCCACAAGTCTACATAGTAGCTCTCCATTAAGACCATATATATGCCCCCGGGGGGTACATGGAAAGTGACAGGGAAGACCTCTGGAGGGAGTTTATTCCAAATATGAACTGTTCCACTAAAAAACGAATTTTCCCTGTAATGTGTAGTGCGATTCGCTGACAAATCAATTACAAATGGATGAGCTCTCAATGAAAATCAAGTTAAAAGCGAAAAATGTGCGAATTTCGGCAACAAGTTCCCCAGTTTCGTTAGATCACTTGCCATTGTAAGAACGATAAAACTGTGAAATACAACTCACATTGCGTCGATACTCCAGAGAATCAATAGAGTTGGATACCCTACGGTCCCCAATGAGCTTCTTGGCCCTCTTCTGTACGCGGTCGAGCAATTCTAAAATAGATTTTGGAGCGCCATTGCAAATAGTACGGAGATCGGATGGAGTGAAGTATCGTCCACACCATTTTAGAAAACCGAGGCACTTGAAAGCATTTTTAGAAACCTAAAAAATGTGTTTGGTCCATTGAACATCACACGGAATTTTCATGCCAAGAAAATCAAGAGTTTCCAATTCCATAATACTTATATCACCCATAGCAACAAGTGCACGAGTATTTTCGAAGACAGATGTATCTTACGGACAATCAGCTAACAATTAGCACAATCAGCAGACCAGCCTAATCGTGTGACTTAACACCACTGGATTATCTTTTGTGGGGCTATATTAAGGACAGAGTCTATACGGAGCCAATCGAATCGATTTCAGCCTTAAAACTCAAAATCGGTGATATGATTAACGAAATAAGACTGCCGTGTTGGCCAAAAAAATGATTAAAAACTTTGATGAAAGAATCGACATCTGTCAGCGTCGTCGTATATGCCAGATATCATTTTTCATTTATAACTAACGAATCTTAATCGAAATTTTTTGTTTTTGTTTTAGAAAACAAACTTTTTGTTGAATAACTCTTTAGATTTACTTTGATTTCTGTGAATTAAAATTTCCTAGAAATTTGCGTTTATCAAAGCAATAAACGTAACAATATAATAAAAAAATTTTATTTGATAATGTTTAGGATGGCGGGCAATGCCGGGTAATGCTAACTTTTAATAAATTTTATAAAATTCAATTTAAATTTTTAGTTTGTACCAGTTATTGATTTAGTAAAAATCCTGTTAATAAAATCACAACAGCTTTCAATTAACATCTAAAATAGACAGACATTTAGTTTGTAGACAAGTCTATTGGATCTTCTTCAATTAAAGATGCTAATTAGGGGGGATATGCTGATTTTGTATTTAAACAATTTGATAAATTTTTGCAAATAATGTTTATTTTTAGCATTTTTATAAGTTTAAAATTAAACACAACACTTTCCCTGAAAATAAGCAAAATAAATTAAATCATCACACATCATCACAAATTATCACAAATCATCACAAAAATATATTTTAAATACAAGAAGAAGAAGCAAAAGTGCGTATCTCTCTTCGATCACCCTTTTGCAAGCTATTAGAATTCTTTAGACTTTCAAGAATCAGGGACAAAATACTATTTTTTCGGACTGCCATTTCGGCTGGAAAAAGGGATCTCAACCTCGCATGCATTAATGGTCTTTTCGCTTTATGTCCCAAGGAGACTGAATAGAAAATATCTTACAATTGCTGTGAGCCTGAAGTTTTCTAGGGCTTCGAAAGTAGTCTGTGCAAAATCATCTCCAATTTTCTATAAAACATTTCTGATAAAACATTTAAAGTTAGAGTGGGTAACACCCGATCTGGCGGGAGATGTGTGAGTGCTGGTGTGCCACAGGAATCAATACTTGATCCAATCCTCAAAAATCTTTTCATGGCTGACATACTTAAACCTTCTAACGGTGATCTTTTATTAACGTATGAAGATGATTTCTCATTAGAACCTCTGGGCCTCTCGTTCGAAACGCGAACAGAAGATTTAGTTTAACTGGAGCAATTTTTCGGTAAAAGGGCGACTTCAACAAAACTGAGGCCATTATGATCAAGGGCAGCTCATAAAGGCCCCTTCCGGGGGCACATAAATATGGTATTTTTAAAACTTCAACTATCTAGACACAGTGCAACTGGGGAAAAAGGGAGCCCAGTCCCCTGAAGTCAGCAGGGGTATCAGTAAGCCACAGAGTTCGTTATTTGTTTGTTTAGACATTTAACTCTTCTCTGACTGATTACTGAGGTTGGCCCTTTATGGGAGTATCGTGGTGGTTGTGGTTTCGCGGCCCCATATCAGGTCTTTTGTTTAATATGGTGGCCAGAATCATTTCGTCGTTAATGATACGCTAGGTTAATGATCCAGTCCAGTGAGCATGCTAGACATGCGTTCTGGACAGGAGTTGGAAAGTCTCCAACTCTTAAGCAAGGAGTGATGACTTGCAACCCTGCTCTGGAATCATCGAAGTTGCAACTAGAAAGTTCTGTTGCATAGAATTATAGCTTCGGCTTCCTAGGACGAGCATGACGTTCCAAATTATGCAGTGGTTAGATCCACCATCTGATTAAGGCTTCATGGCCGGGCGCGGATGTAAATCTAATCACACAGATCATAATGGCCTCAACAGTAGGAGTTTTATACAATCCCTGATTAAGGTTTCCGATACGATGAAATATCTTGGGGTAATTTTCCATAAGAACTTTGGGTTCTATAGACATATTGACTGTATCTTGGAAAGCGCTAAACATGCATATTCCTCATATCATAGCATTCTGGGATATACTGGGGGACTCGATAGGAAAATTCGATTTCTTGCTTATTGCCAGATATTTCGACCAATATACGCCTTACCAGTTTGGTTCGGGACTTCTTCTGCACAGATGGAGACGTTAAGGATTTGGGAGAGGAGGATTCTGGTAGCTTATCTTGACCTAAGGCCTGAATTGTTTGGGTGACTTGTGCCACCGTCTTGCTTAGACCAAAGGCCACTGATGTCAACATTAGATAATTGCGGCCCACAAAAAATTGGTTATAATGGCTTGCTAGGGCAGAGAATTCACGATGGCAGCGTTTGTTTGCTCGTTTTCGAAAAAAATACAGGCCAATGTTGGCGCCAAATAGTTTTTAAAGGACTCATTGTGCATTTTTTCAGCCCTATATGCGGTTTACATCCGCCTATTGAAAATGAGGCCCCTCATTACCTAAAATAATTTGTTTAAAAAATGCGTTGTTGTGGCTTAGCTTTTCAACCAGCCAATTCACAAACATTCGATGAAAATAATGGATTTTTCGCCTGTAATTAAACTTTATAAGCGTGAAAAAGATCTTTCTCCAAAATGTTTAGCAAAGTGTTTCTAGTAATTAAATGGTAAGATTTACATCTGCGGTAGGCCGTAATCCTTAATCAGATGGTTGTCAAACCACTGGAACGAAAAGCAATGTCATTCATGCCCTAGGAAGCCAAAGACTAATTCTAGCAATAGGTTATTCCTAGTTGCAAATTCAGCGGTTCCAAAGCACTAATCTTTGCTGAAGAGCTGAAGACTATCCAAACTCAAACGAGGGCTTCGAAACACACAGCCACCACGATACTCCCGAAGGGCCAATCTTAATAAACAGTCAGAGAACAGTTAAAGGCTAAAAAGACAATTAGCGGAACTCTGGGCCTTTACTGATTCCCGGGGAAATATAGTGAATTTTCCAGTTGGCTCCTTGCTAGCCTGTTAGGAGACTGGGCTTCCTTTTACCCCGCAAGACACAAGTTTAGATGGTTGTGTGATCCATAAAGACTTATAAATGTGCCCCCGGGGGGAGTGTTTCTAGTAACATCCAATTGTTGCGAACGTCGACAAATGGTGTTCCACACTCATTCTCCACACTTTGCGGTAGAGCGACTATATTTGCATCACTATCTTTTAAGCAACAATACCGTGAGCTTGGGATTTTGTAAATAATTATGCAGGCTCAGAAGGAGCCTGTTTACAAAGGAAAGCTGCTCAATTTTTACAAACTGATACAGTGAAATTTTTAATTTTTTAGTGAAAAGTCAATTTTGGATATATCGATTACAAGTTAATAATGTCGATTTTTTTGCTTGCAGAAATGCATTTATTAAAATAACAAAATCTATTCAAAATATTGTACATCGTTAGTGAGTACTTTTTCCTATCTTGCTGGTAGTATATGGATTGCGCGCCAAAAGAATACCCTGATACCCTGCTCTAAAGTCAAGCGTATTCGTGTAAAAGCGTTCTATATCAATCGATACGAATAGTAGTCAGAAGGAACAAAGTCTGGATTATAAGGCGCGTGAGTCAAATAAATTTTCCCCGGTCTTGCAACATGCGGCCGAGCGTTGTGATAATAGAAGTATATGGCCTCATGACTAGAAGAATATCGTTTTTTTTTTCTTATAAAGAGAAGTAGCACTACAGGCAACCATGCCTATTTAGTTACAACCGTACTACCTTCTTTGGGAAAGGGATAGAGAAGAAATAAGTCAGGTGGTGAAAGTAGCAGTGCTCAAGCTCTTATTTTTGTAGTGAAAACAACCACCTCTAGATTGGTAGGGTAAGTACACTACCTACTAGCCTACCGGGGCAGCTTTCATTTCTAGAAGACCCATGTTATCGGAAATTGACTGTCGTATAATGAGAGCACAGCGACCAGTGACTATGCCTTCATCACTGAGTAATAGCCAAGGTCTTTATTGGGAATCGAACCCACAACTCCCCGACTGATAAGCTAGTACACTACCTACTAGCCTACAGGAACACCTGATCGTTTTCCCTTGATTGCTCTTATCAAACGAATCATTTGTGTTCGGTACAGGTCTCCTGTGATTGTCTGACCCAATTGCAACAGCTCATAATACAAAGCACCCTTCTTATCTCCCTCAAATCTATAACATTACCTTGACGTCCTGGATATTCGGTTTCGGCGTTAATTTGACTGGTTGGCTGGGCTTTTTATATGACTTTTTTGGCCTGGAATTATCGTAATCCATTTGTCATCACCTGTTGCTAGTGGTACAATTCAAAAATAACTTCTTTTGGTAGCGTTTAAGTATCAGTTCGGACATGTAAATTCGCCTTTCAACATCTCTTGACTTCAGTTCATAATTCCTTGTTTGAATGAATCCCAATGATTCTAAACGCTTGTGTGACTACCAATGATAATGCAAGTTCTTCTTGCATTTAACAACAATCTTCGTCGAATCATGCCTGCAATTCTTCATCTTCAAACTTTTTCGATTAACCAGGCCTTTTCTTCTCTTCTGTATTAAATCGCTCAAATCATCGTTCACAAGTTTTTCGAGTTGGTGTATGTTGACTGTAAATTGTCTACCAACAGTCGGTAACATTCCGCGAAACATCTCTCTCTCTCTCTCTCTCGCTCTGTCACAAAATTGGACATTACTATAGCGATTGTAAAAATGTGTGTTAACACTTTGGCGCCTATGGAATACTGGAGTAATAATGACAGATGTTTAGCCTTCAAAATAACATAACTTTGGATTCACACAAATCATGTAATAGTTATGCCATATATTATCCCAATCGACATTTTAAACGTCCATTACAACCGACGTCAACGTATATAAACTTGTATTCAGCATCGGCAACTTCCATTAGTACAACGCTGTACGAACCTTTATAGTTATTGTAAATGATTCCTGAATTCGGTGGCGCTACCATAACCACATGCTTACTATCTACAGCACCAATACAATTTGGGAATTGCCAACGCTCATGAAATGAATCTGCTATAGCTTTCAAATCTTCTGCACTTGTTGGCATCTATAGCAGGGAAAAAATTTCAAGACACAAATACAAAAACTATGATATACCTCTCCTACCTTCATATATTTGTCTACAAGCACTGTGTAAATTGCATCCAGCACATTTGGGATGATGGTGCTAATAGTAGACTTTGGAATTCTGAAAAGATATTGCAACGACGAGAACGAATTACCAGTGCTAAGAAAACGTAGCGTCAAAATGAGTCTTTCCTTTGAAGTAATGCTTTTGCGCATAACCGTGTTCTGTTTAGTAACTATTGGGGCTATTAAAGAAAGTAAATGGTTGAACTGATCGATATCCATGCGTAAAAAATTTTTATATAGGAATGTTTCTTCCCCTTCCAATTCCTCGTACAATTTTGCGCAAAAGCCTTCTTCCTCTCGCCGTTCTACCCATTTCTTCCGCCAAATTCTGCGTCTTTTTGGTTTGAAATCCGTTTCGTCGTCATCAAAAACTACCACGTTCAAGGCAATAGCCAATGGTATTTCCTCTGACGACATTATAATTTTTTTAATTTTTGATAATTTTTAAACTTCAAAATGATTAAGTGTCACTTGAGAAACATACGTTGATACGACTTAGCATACATATATGTATATCACCATATAAAATTCAACATATCGTGTAAACACAAAAATCGTATGCTGACTCGTATGCTGACATTTCATTTGCTGACATATGTTGACATCAAAAAATTTGGTAATTTCAGCATATCGTGTAAACACTTAGCATATAAAATATGCTGACACAGTAATTTGCTGCTATTTTTAAGCAAATGGATGTCAGCATATATATGCTGATTCAACATATCGTTTAGACTTAGCTTTATACACCCAAGATATTTTCAAGTTTTGTAGAATTTTTTTATTAATACACTGAAATTTTAGCCATTTATGAAACAATTTAATTTGATTTATAACAGTTCCAATTTCAAAACTGTTATATTTCACTGACTAAATTTAATGCACATGAATGTAATCGTTCAACTAATTTATTATAACAAATAATAATAAATCACAAATTAATGTTTAAAATAAGCAATTTAAAGCAATAATTTGGTAATTTATAATTCAGGGTCAATTACATGTTGTGTTATGTGTTATTAATAATTTTTTGAAATCAAATGTGCATTAAAGCGGAAACTAACCAATTAATAGACACTTTTCTGCCGTAAACCTGTTTTTTTCCAATTGACCAAATTACCTGATAAAAATCATAACAAAATTTTTAGAAAAATATTTGTTTTTTTTAGTTATTTGTTAATAAATAATCACAGCTAAAGTGTTATTATTATTTTAAATTATAATAATTATGGCACTTAATTACACACATATCAGAGTAGACATTACAAAAATGTGGAAACTAATAAATAATAACAAAGTGTTATCAACATAGTTTGGTACAATTAGAGTGACCAACTTTATATAAAATATAAAAGAATATAGAGTATTTTATTTAGAGGTAAAAGCTTGATGGAAATACAGGATGTACGCCGGGAAGGTGTTCTACTTAGTTTGTTTATAATGTTTCATTAAATGGTTTATTTAATGTCGGCAATTATGTTTGAAATACAATATCAGATTAATGTCCTCACAAATGTGAGCCCTTTGGAGCACATTTTACATTACATTCTCACAAACTTCACGCGGTATTTCATTAATTTTATCACGCTGCTCAAGCGTTTCTAGTTTATTTCCATAACCCTTACATTTCCTTTATCCTCCCCCCACCAAAAAGAAATCCACTACAGTCAAATCAGGCGAGCGTGGAGGCCAATCAACTTCACGATTTATTGAAATAACTTGTTGTAATCCTGGCTATATGCGATGTAGCACCGTCTTGTTGATCATGCCCAAAGCATTCAGTTGTGGCGTTAAACATTTTTCAATCATATCACGATATCGCTTCCCTATCACAGTTATCGTTTTAGGCCGTTTTCATTTTAAAAGAAGTAAAATTCAATGATTTTTCCTAAAAAAATTGCACATCAGACGGCTACTTTTAATGGATGCAAAGGTGAGTGTTGAATAATTTAAGGGTTTCCCATTCCCCTGAAGCGAGTATTTTATTTTTTTTTTTTATAAAAAGAAGTAGCACTTCAGGCAACAATGCCTATTTAGTCAAGTACCGTGCTACATTCTTTAGGAAAGATGAAGAAGAGATGAAACAGGTGATGAAAGTAGAAGGATGGTCCGAAATTAACTGTCGTATAAGACAGCACAGCAGCCCCACCGACACACAATTTTTATTTTTTGTAGTGCAAAAAAAAAAAACCAAAGTCTTCGTTGGGAATCGAACACACAACCCCCACGTTGACAAGCTAGTACATTAGCTACTAGCCTACAGGGGCACCTGTTTATTCACATATCCATTTAAATGAAAATGTGCCTCGTCACTCATTATGATTTTTTCATGAAAATCGCGGTTGCCACGGGCAAGCTGTAACATCCTATTGGCAAATGTACGGCGGCGTAAATGGTCTTGTGGAAGAAAATCTTGTGTCAACTGAATCTTATCTGGAAACCAGTAGAAATCCTTGTCCAAAATTGTGGCCAAAGTTGATCTTTAAAGACCAAGCTCTTGAGCACGGTGTCGAATTGAGGTTGATGGATTGTTTTGAACACTTTGTTGAGCAGCAGTAATGTTTACAGCCAATCTTGCAGTACGTTGTGGTTCAGTCTTGGGCCCATCATCTACAGACCCTTTTTCTTCGTTAAATAGAGAATAAAAATATAATAATAAAATTTTACGTAACTTCCCATCGTTACAGCAATCGATGATTGATTAATTTTGATAAAATGTTTTAACGATTAAAACACATCGATTTATCGAATATTTTTCCATAATAAATTTGCCACGTGTCTGCTTCACAACTACCAAATATGAACTGTCAAGGCTAATGTTTACCAAAGTGGCGGCAAAAAAAGTAGTATCTTCCCAACGGACACCCTCTATTTCATTAGTAATTCCCATATTTCTGCTTCACATTGGTATCAAACAAAACTGATGTTGTTGAAAATAAAATTTATGTTTTAAGCGAATTAACTTTCTAACCTCAAACGTGAGCAGCCGTTATAAAAAAGACTTTCCAAATGTCAGAGAAGATCTTTAATCATCTCTTCCTGCTCAACGTGCAAGCTTGTTTTTTGCAGAAATCTTTAAAAGGGATAACTATTCCGCAAGCACGGGCTTCAACTCTGCTGTGTCCAGTAATCAAAGCCTAAAGTAGCGTACGCAATAAGTTATGAAAGCTTATCAGATGAAGGATGAGTATATCCATGTGTAAGTCCTTAAAGGAAAAAAATAAACTTGCTTTATGTATACGAAATTCTGTAAGATTGAAAACAATTCTGGATAGCCAAAATATTTTCGGGGTGTAGTGCTCCTCTGAGAGACTTATATACTCCAATGAGGATATTTCAATAAGAGTTTTGTATATCTGATTTCCTTGAATTTAAATTGCACCAAGAGTTTCTCTAAAAATCGTTTATATTACACAAAAGCAGTGGTTCTTAATAATCGAATTTTGTTGCATACAAAAGAAGTATATTATTTTAATTAGATCTCATCGCTTTTTGGAACAGATTATTACTTTATTATTTGATATTTTTGCCTGGAACTTATAATTATCTGAGGTGCGAAGCATGCCATGAACAAACTCAAACTTTCAATCCTCTACACTCTTTCGCACATGACAGCACCATTTGTCTTTCGTGTTCATTTAGTAATAGACCACACCAGTTGGAGGTCAGTTCCAAAAGGCGGAACATGAATTATACACTCAATCACGATCTTGCAACAATCTTGAAATGCAGTCGTGTGAATAGAGTAGATTTTAAGGCCCGTAAGATGTAATGTTGCATGCTTACGCATGGAGCTGTGTTCGGAAATGGTGCTGCATCTGTTACTATGGGTGATATAAGTACTACAGAATCGGAAGCTCTTGATGTTCTTGGCATGAGAATTCGATGGAATAAACACTTTTTTTAGGTTTCTTAAGAAGTTGAAAGTGCCTCGGTTTTCTAAAATGGTGTAGGAGATCTTTTGTTTGGGTACGGTTTTCCGTCGACCCTTGTCAAATTTGGTTTGTGAACAAACCGGTTTCGGCTGTTTGCCATCTTCAGTGTTCTTTTCGTACTCTCTGAGTACGATGGCAAACAGTCGAAACCGGTTTGTTCACAAACCAAATTTGACGAGGGTCGACGGAAAACCGTACCCAAACAAAAGAAATTTTTACCCTGTCGGAGAATCCAAGCACGTGTAGGAGATACTTTACTCCATCCGATTCTAGTACTATTTATACCACCTATGTCCGTCCAAAGATGGAATGCAACTCTCATATATTGGCCGGGGCCTCAAAGTCTATTTTGGTGTTGCTCGACCGCAAACAGAAGAGTGCCAAGAGGCTCATTGGTGACAGTAGGCTATCCAACTCTATGGATTCTCTGAAGCATCGACAAAATGTGGGATTTATTTCTCTGTTTTATCGTTACTACAAAGGTAAGTGCTCTAAAGAAATTAGGAAACTTGTAACCGTTACTCGCACATTTTTAAGTTTAACTTGATTTTCGTTGAGAACACATCCATTTGTGGTTGAATGTGCCAGTGAATCGCATTACGCATTACAGGGATAAATTCATTTTTTTAGCGGAACAGTTCATATGTGGAATAAACTCCCTGTAGAGTTCTTTCCTGTCACTTTCAATGTAGGAAAATTCAAATCGAATGTCCACAAACACAACTCCTTCTTTCCTCCTCCCCTAATTTCCCAGTTCTGGTACAATGCATTGCATGAGTAGGGATCATCTCCTGAGCAATGGTCCGAACGAAAAAAAAAAAATAACACGGTTTTGGTTGCCAATTTACAGATTCAAAACGATAAACGATGCGTTTACCAAACGTTTCACTCAATACATTAATTGTGGCGCAAGCTGTGTGACGTTGTTCCGTGTCATTGAAACCACAGTTCGTGCACATCATGAGTATTCAATTGATAAGCGAAAAAGTTAGTAATCATGGCTCTATAATAACGTTCTAACCACCATCGTTTTTTAAGAAGTACGAACCATTGGCTCCACTAGTCCTTAAAGCACACCCAACAGCCAGTTTTTGTGGATGTAACAAACAAAATTCGCTTATGAAAATCGGGATCAACGGCAAATTTGCACAATTTGGAAGCGTCGCTTAGGCGGCTTTTGCGTTTAATTCGATTTTCGTTGAGAGCACATTTATTTGTGGTTGATTGGCCAATGAATCTCGCTACGCTCTCCTTATTTCCTAGTCTTAACAAAATACATTGCATGTGTAGCGGTTATCCCCTGAGTGCTGGTCCGAAACGAAAAAATAATGTAAGACACAGGAACATAAAATTTACGATGGGAAGAGGAGGGGAGAATTAATTATCTGAAACTAACGGTCAAGAGGGACATAGTCTCGGACAGGATAGAATATGAAATAAACAGGAAACCAACAGCATCGGACACAATAATACACAACTCATCAAATCATCCCCAGCAACACAAAAACGCAGCAATCAGGCAGTTAATAACAAGACTCGAGAGAACACCACTAACACGGCAAATGTATATGAAGGAAATGGCAACAATATACACCATAGCGGAAAAGAGCGGATACAAAAAACGCCTTGTAGATAACATCAGGAAACAAATTATAACGAACGGAGAACAGGGGAATGAAGGGGAGAAATAGGCTACATTAACATATATGGGAAAATCAACGTACAAACTGGCGAAATTCTTTGGGTAACACAACATCAATACCGCATTCAGAACAAGAAACAACCTAGGCAGAATACTACGGAATGAAACAACCGGGACGAATATACTGGACAGACAAGGAGTGTACAAATTAACTTGTACATGCCATTATGGCTACATAGGGCAAACAGGACGAAAAGTTAAGACCAGATTTAGAGAACACATTGGGGACTATGGCGGGCGGCTACGAGGACCAAGATCAATTCCAGGATCTGATTTTGCGGACCATATATTCAACGGCAAATGTACACCAGGACATATGGGGACAACAGTTGGACTGCTTCATACACGGCACGGGGAATGGGGACTGAATGTATTGGAGGGGATGGAAATATACGAACGGAGAACATTTGACGGACGAATGATAAATGAACAACTAAACACTGCTTCGGACACAATATTTGAACCGTTGGAACATTTTTACAGGAGAACAAACATTACACTAACACAGAAGCGTTACGCAGGTGCACAGGACCAGGGCAATAGGGAATATCATAAACGTACAATTACAGATTATTATGTCACATGGGGGAGGGAAGAAACCCAATAGGTTCACACATAAACAAAAACGGACAACAAGCATGATCGTGAAAGGATTTAGTTAGAAAAAAAGACAAATGAAAATGGGAACGACAAATTAGGTAAAAAGAGACAAACGAAAAAGGAGAGAGAGAGAGAGATGCAGGCAAAAAAGACAGCAAGTGACGAACGAAATAACACGAAGGGAGACACGAACTATATAAACACAACTGACAATAGAATGCAACTAGTACGAAAAGAACACTGAAGATGGCAAACAGCCGAAACCAGTTTGTTCACAAACCAAATTTGACGAGGGTCGACGAAAAACCGTACCCAAATAAAAGAAAAAATAAGCAACACGTAAGGACACGAAGAATTAAAATATATTAGCACTGACCCATAAATATTCATGTTTGGCATTATATTTGGGATTAATTGAAGGTGATTTTAATGTTTTACTTTCCTTCTGCCATGAAATGCCGAATGTACCGCCTTTGTACTAATTTGTCAAAGGACTTAAAAATCACTCTCATTATGCCAGCGATTTTAATAAACTTTGTGAATTTAGTAACTCCCTGATACAGAATACGTATGGTCATCCCATCAATTAGGCAAACGAAGTTGGTTTTTTTTTCATTCGCCTCTCGACTGTGAAACGTTTAATTGGATGAATTTTAAATATAAAAAGCACTTCACGACAAGTGACAAGTCTGGTTAAGAGATGACAATTGTCTTTCTTTGTTTGTGGTATTTTTATATTTTTTTTTTTCTTATTTATTTATTGACTGTTAGTATTTTAGCATGTGGTTATTGTTTAACTTTTATTTATACTTTATACAGTGGGCCTTACAACACAAAATAAATTACACGAAATTATTGTAAAGCTTTTAGGAAATCTAATTGTAATTACTAATAAAAGGTGTTTTTTTAAGCTAGATAGAACTTTAAATTGTAAAAAGTAACACAAAAAATGAAATTTTGATGAAACATATTTTTTTGTTTGTTTCAGTATACTCTGACAAATCATCATGAATAGACTCTCGCTTGAACAACGCTACGAAATTATCCAAATTTACTTTAAAAATCAGTCGTCGATTCGCGCAACTTATAGACGACTTCGTGCATCTGAACAAGCCATTCGTCGAACTGTCGATAGATTTCGTACCACATACTCTCTAGAGGATGCAATAACACTAACACGTCGAAGGAATGTGCGTACTGAAGAGAATATCGCCGCTGTAAACGAAAGTGTGGAAGAAGATCCAAATTTATCAATTCGTCGTCGGTCGCAGGAATATGGGCTCTGTCCGTCCACTACGTCGAAAATTTTGCGCAAAGATCTCGGCCTACACCCGTATAAGATCCAGCTGGTGCAGGAATTGAAACCACGAGACCATTATATGCGTCGTTCTTTCGCCGATTGGGCTCTAGAGCAGTTGGCAACTGACCCGTTGTTTTATCGCAAAATTGTGTTCAGCGATGAGGCGCATTTTTGGCTTAACGGCTTTGTTAATAAGCAAAATTGCCGCATATGGAGTGAGACCAATCCACAACAGACCCTACAGACTCCATTACATCCAGAAAAATGCACCGTTTGGTGCGGTTTTCACGCTGGTGGCATCATCGGACCTTATTTCTTAAAAAATGAGGCCGGAGCTCGCGTTACGGTCAATGGAGATCGTTACCGCACCATGATCAATGATTTTTTGTTTGAAAATATAGATGACATTCATCCGGACGAGATGTGGTTTCAACAGGATGGCGCTACGTGCCATAGAGCGAACGCAACCATCGACTTATTGAAATCAAAATTTGGCGATAAGTTGATTTCGAGAAATGGACCTGTCAATTGGCCTCCAAGGTTGTGCGATTTGACACCACTCGACTATTTCCTGTGGGGCTACGTGAAGTCACTGGTTTATGCTGATAAACCAGCAACAATTGACGCCTTGGAGGACAGCATTGTTCGTGTTTTTCGTGACATACGCCCAGCAGTGCTCGAAAAAGTGGCCCAAAATTGGACGTCCAGAATGCGCTTCGTCAAGAACAGCCGCGGTGCCCATATGCCCGAAATCATTTTCAAATGTTTATGTCACGTATTGATCCTTCGAATAAAAAAGAAATTTTGATTACAATTTAATTTTTTGTGTTATTTTTTACAATTTCAAGTTCTATCGGGCTCAAAAAAACACCCGATACATATGCATATTCTTAAATAAGGTTATACTTTATGAAGAAGGTTTTTTACAGAGGTTTTATATTTTAAAATGGCAACACTTTTTTTAACACACGGCTATTTTGTTAGCTGTCAATTGATTTATGTTTACTGTTGCCATTCCTTTCCGTCTTTGCTGACTGTTTGTTCGGTATGAACGGCGAGCGATGACATCATTCTTAAGCCGTTCCTACCGAACAAACAGCCTACAAAGACGGAAAGGAATGACAACAGTATATCATCTACTGGCGGAACAAATCCAACAACTTGATTTATGTTCAGTTTGGAATGGCATTTCAATGCTGCCTGAACAATGCTTTTAAATTGTACAAATTGGACCCAAAACCCGGTTTATCATTGGTCACAAATTTTAAACGCCAATTTTGTTTAGCTCTGACACTCACTTTTGTTTGAATGGATACGTCAAAATTGCCATATTAGAAGTAACGATAATCCTCAAGTGTATGTTGAGACACAGATCCATTCGAAAAAAATGTGGATGACTATCTCAAAATGGCTAGCTTTTCTATTTTTTAATTTGCATATAAAATTCGATTTAGGCAATACTTTTCTTAACTGGCGGCCATTTTGTCAGTTGTCAAGTAATTTAGTTTAGTTAGGCATTTGAACATTAATAGATTGACTACTGAACAACGCTTCCAAATTTTGCAAATTGAGCATAAAACAAGATTGCCACTGTTTCCGATTTTCATCAGCGAATTTTGTTTAGAGATGGAGCTCACTTTTGCTTGAAGGGATGCTATAAACAACACTGCCGTATTTGGAGTGATGATAATTATCAAGTGTATGTTGAGGCGTCATTACATTCAGAAATACAGACCGTGCTTTAAAGGCTGGTGGTACCACTGGTTCTTATTTCTTTAAAAACGAATCTAGTCAGTATGTTACAGTCAACGGTGACCGCTATAGAGCCATGATTACTAATTTTATCACTTATCAATTATATAACCATGATGTGCAAGAGCGTGTCAGATAGCAACATGTCACACAGCTGATGTCACAATTGATTTATTGAACGAAACGTTTGGCAACCGCATAGTTTTACATTTTGGACCCATGAATCAGCCGTGCGATTCACCACAGTGGATTTATTGTTTCCTTCTTCTTTAAAAGCGATGCCGATCAGCAACTTAGAGTTAATGGTGATCTAACTTTTCATTTATCTAGTGAACAACCTCTATATGCAGGCAGTTTCAACAAAACGACGCCACATGTCACACAACTCGTGCCACAACTGATTTATTGAAGAAAATTTTTATTATTTCACAATTCGTACCCTTTAATTGGTCTCTAGGATTGTGGGATTTAACGCTGATAGACTATTTTCTGTAGGGATATGCAAAGTCTTTAGACTGAAATCATTGCTCTTCATTTCTTTAAAAACGATGCTGGTAATTTTTATAGAGGTATTGAATTTTCAAATGGAATTTTTTAAATTAAGATTGACAAAATTATTTTATTCGAAAATTCTGGCATATGACCGCACGGCTGACTCGGATGTAGTCTAATCTATAGCTCAAACTTTCAATGACATTTTCCAACACATGTGGCTGTATAGCGATAATAATGTGGTAATGTTGTCCTCAAATGGTCAATCGTTTCGAGACAATTCGCGTAGACGTGATAATATTTACAGCTGCACCTGGCCGTAAGCCTTAATCAGATAGTGGATCATTACCACTGTGGATGGTATGCGTGATTTGATTTACATCTGCACCGACTAAGTAGTCATAATCAGATGGCGGTCAATCCACTTTGAATGATTTGCAAACGTCACTCCGCTCACTCCTAGTAGTAGTTGGAGACTATCCAACTCCTGGTCCAGAACGCATGAAGCTTAATATAATAAAGAACACGACGGCATTCATACTCACTGAACCTGAACCATTCATTGTGTTCATTATGAATGATCCGACCCACAAACTATCACGAGGGTCTCGAAACCACAACCACCACGATACTCCCATATTGGGGCCAACCTCAATAACCAGTCAAAAAACCGGTAATTGTCTCAAGAGACAAATAGTGAACTCTGCGAGCGTACTGATTCCCGTGAAAATATGTGGATTGTCCAGATGCCTCCTACTAGCCTTTGAGGGGCCTGGGCTCCCTTTTACCCCGCAAGACACCCGTCTAAATGGAATAGTAGGTTCCAAAAAGACTATCATGTGCCCCCGGGGGGAACTGTGGATGGTATGTAGCGCCATCCTCGCCCTAGAAGGCCTTCGGATGCGTATATCCTCCGATCACTTCTAGTTGCAACTTCAAAAGCCTGAAGCAGGCCGCAGCCTTCACTCCTTGCTGAAGAGTTGGAGACTATCCAACCAGAACACATGAAGCTTAATATAATTAAGAACACGACGGCATTCATACTCACTGGACGTGGATCATTCATTGTGTTTATTGTGAATGATCTAACCCACAAACTCAAACGAGGGCCTCGAAACACATAGCCACCACGATACTCCCGAAGGGCCAACCTCAATAATCAGTCAGAGAACAGTTAAAGGCTAAAAAGACAATTAGCCGAACTCTGGGACTTTACTGATTCCCGGGGAAATATAGTGGGTTTTCCAGTTGGCTGCTTGCTAGCCTGTTAGGAGACTGGGCTCCCTTTTACCCCCGAAAGACACAAGTCTAGATGGTTGTGGGATGCATAAAGACATATAATGTGCCCCCGGAAGGGATTGGCGTAGACTATCGGCTTTTTATATCTTCACAGAAAATAACCTGACGGCGTTAATCACGGATCCAAAATGTTTATATATTTCTTTCATATAACCGCCGACCAGCTGGCTCGAATGTAATCTCACTTGTAGGTCCAATATTTCATGACTTCTTTTAACATTTGTTTCCGTATATGGGCAATAATGTGACAATATTGTCTTCAAATGATCAATCGTTTCGGAATTATCAGGGACTTTATGTATCCTCATACAGAATACCCTGACGGCGTTAATTCACACGATCTTGGAGACGAATTCACGGATACGAAACATTTAACTATGAGGTTATGAAATATTTTCCTCATTAAATCAATTATGACATGACCCATGCGACATGTTGTGCCGTCTTGTTGAAACCACAACAGCTACACGTCATGGCTGTTCAATTGTTGAACGAGAATCGTGGTCAGAATTGATGTTACGTAACATTCTGACCAGCCGATAAAGCACCCCAATTAATAGTCAGTCTTTCTGGTTGTAATAATGTGTCTCAAGATACATTTGAGGATTGTCAGCACTCTAAATACGCCAGTTTTGTTTATGCAAGCATCCATTCAAACAAAAGTTAGCTTCATCGCTTAACAAAATTCGCTTTCGAAAATCGGGATCAATGGCAATCTTGCCTTGGATAAGATTAATCCCCACTTAAAATGCGAAGTAGCTGAAATTCTGATACGACGATTATGGGATAAATACCTGGACCAAAAATACTGACTCACCAGTACGTGATGGAACATGGCTTGATAATGATGTCACAGCGAAAGCGCTCACCATTTGCAAGCAAACAGAAGGGAAATACGTTATATAGAGGAGGAATTGACAGCAGTATTCCAGTTTTTGTTTACCTCCCTAATTGGAGAGGACACTTATTGGAGAACACTAGGTTTTCTTGAAAAATTTCATCGTGTCTGCTGCCTCGTGTGTTTTTGTTGCTGATTTATGGAATAAAATTAAAATGTCCAAACAAATTTGAAATCATTTTTTCAAGCACAAGCCCTTTTTTAATATAAAAACTAGCAAACCCAGCGAACTCCGTTTTGCCGCCAGATGGCTTCGTTTTTTGTAACATTTCGTTTGGGGATTAAAAGATGAAGAAAAATTATTTTTTTTTGTTTTATATTCGAAAAGGAAAAATTTTATATCATTGCACAACAGTAATGAATTCATTTCGATTACAAAAACGAAGTGGACAAAGTAAATACTGAATCGAATCGAATACGTGTCTGCAAATTATCCGTTTTATTGAAGTGCTCTTTGGTAAACGACAGTTTTTGTTTTTTGGTCTGACGTTAACACAAACAAAGCGGATGGTTTCCCAACTCGTGAACACGCAACGCTGTCCATGTGAAAAACAACGATTTTCTAAATTTATACCACAAACACTAAGCAATTGGCCTTGCGACTTGCTAATTGTCGTTGCGAACCGGAAATTGCAATCATTTGAAGTCAAACGGAGGATCAGCCGGAACCATTGGTATTCGAGGAATACATACATTTTTATCTGCGTACTTTCCGTTAATAATGGTTGCCTCAATCAAATTCGGCATAAGTCTTTTCACCAGAAGTCGAGTACAGTTGCAAAATCGCGGTGGATTCAAATTACGTAATATCATTATAACTGAACCAACTTTGAGTTGCAAGTTATGTGGTGGAAATCCTGGTAACTCTAGAGAATTCAAAAACTCCGTTGGATAATTTACTGCAGCATCGGGATTTGTTAAAAAATCAACGGATTTGTATGTCACGAAATCGTCATCGATTTTTGATGAAATGGTGAAATTCAGTGCGTGTACAACATCATTATTCATTGGGGCGAGAATCGCTCGTTGACTTAACCAAGGATAATTCTGATAATTCACACTAATATTTGGGAAAGCATTTTCAATAAGAGCTTATCGAGAGACTACAAATCGGTAAAAGTCCTTGGTAAGAGTAATTAACCCAGCTGTCGCATTAACTGCGATTTTTCCATTTCCAACAGCTAACAATTGTTTGGAATATTGTGCAGCACTTCGATCATTTTGAAGTTGAACTCTCATATAAGTGGTTGGCGATAATGTTTTTACGTTATTTCACAAAGATGATGCCTTCAGGCAAGCATTCAATTCATCTGCAGGCGTTGCACGGCGAATTACGCCTGCCCGAAATCGCCTGCCAACAATATCATCAAGCCGCCAAAGATGTTGTTATTACGCCAAAGATCCTTTAGTGTGAAGTTAAGTGCTTCCCAAACAATGAGCTTGCATTGCATCAACAATTTTCCCATTGCACTGGATCGGGAAATATTGCATGTTGGAGTATCAATTGTGTTTAAATTGAGCTTCAACTTAAGCGCAGCAGTGCGACCGCTATCTAGAAGAGTCGCCGCAATTCCAGATGATGCTAACGCCAAAGCTATGTCACATCTTGATCGAAAAGTGGCAAAAATCAATGAAATGTCAAATGTTTTCCCTATTCCTCCAGGTGCGTCCAGGAAGAATGGACCATTCGTATTATTATCCACCGCTTGCATAAATGTTTCCTATGCTTGTTTTTGCTGTTCATTCAGCAACGGCACATTATATCCAACGAGTTCCTGCAATGTATCAACATTATATTCATTCCTACTTTAATCAGTAGCTTGTTTGCGATAGTCCAGCATTGATCCTCAATCAGAATCAATTCTTCATTGTATATTTTATCGGTTATTGGCACGTCGAACGTACTTATTTTCGTAAGGGATACGTTGTAGTACATGCAGTGTATCAGAGATGGCGCTGTATGTGAAAAATGATTTTCCCTCTTTTCCTGCTTTTCTCTTTAAATTTTTCCTGAAATTATTTTTTGCTAGAAACCTCACGAAGCCTGAGACTTTTCCAACCAATGCAAAGCCGTGGAAATCGGTTCGTGCGTTCTGCAGTTACAACGTCAGCAAGGAAAACCCAACTTATTTTTATATATTTATAAAGATTAAAAAAGTTTCATTTATATTTTCAATATTTGGCCTGCAGTGGCGTTAAAACTTGAGGAGTTTGATTACCAGAAAATGTTGCACTAATTTAACGTAGCGGTACAGTGAATTTTTTAACGTTTCGATGGTAAATTTTCACACTTAAACTCTTTGCTAAAGAGTGTTTTGTTACATGCTTAAAATATTTCAACTTGTTACTAAATAAATGTCAAAGTATGACAGCTTAATTTTTGACACTTAATCTTTTGATAGCCAATTTACTTTCTAACCTTAAATTTGCCCAGCCATTACGTTAAAAATCTGTAATTTTCTTGATCAGCAGCCGTCGTGGCGGTAATTACTTGAGAAAAATGCAAAATGAACTTTAAATATTTAAAAAAAACAAACATTTATAAACAACTGTTATACTTTAACGAAAATAGTTTACTAATTTAAATTAAAAGAAGTCAATATAACATGGAACATAAGAATAACAAACACAGAGTAACCGCTGGGAAGGTATACTACTTTGTTTTGCTGCCATTTTGCTAAACATTAATTTCAACAGTTCATATTTGGCAATTGGGAAGTAGATACGTGGCAAATTTATTATGGAAAAAATATTCGATAAATCAACGTGTTTTAATCGTTGAAAAAACATTTTATCAATTATCGATTACTGTGACGATGAGGAAGTTACGTGAAATTTGTGGGAGAAACAACGTGCCACCAACGCGCACTATTTATCGTGTAGTGAATGATTTTGAAGAAAGAGAGTCCAAGAGGCCCAAGCATGGACCACAACGTACTACAAGATCAGCTGAATATATTGCTGCTGCTCAAGAAAGTGTTCAAAACAATCCATTAACCTCAATTCGAGGCCATGCTCAGGAGCTTGGTCTTCAGAGAACAATTTTAGCCACAATTTTGCACAAGGACTTGCATTTGTTTTCAAATAAGATTCAGTTGACTCAAGAACAGTGATGGGCGAACTTTTTGGATGGCGGGCCAACAAATTAAAAAAAATCTTGCGGCGGGCCATTAAATTAAAAAAAAAACATAGAGGGTCATTCATTAAAAAATTATGGGGCTGCTGTTCAATTAAAAGTTCGGTTTAATCTGTATATTTATTCCCCCCGGGGGCACATTTATGGTCTTTATGGTACGTAACAGCTATCTAAATCCGTGCAACTGGGGGTATAAACGGAGCTCAGTCCCCTGAAGACAGGCAGGGAGTCAACTGGAAACTCCACTTTATTTCCACGGGGAAAAGTGAGCTCGCAGAGTTCATTATTTGTCTCTTTAGACATTTAATAGTCCTCTGGCTGATCATTGAGAGTGGCCCCTATATGGGAGTAACGTGGTGGTTGTGGTTTCGCTTCCCGGATGTGGCCCACGGGCCGTAGTTCGCCCATCACTGCTCAAGAACTTCTTCTATACGACCATTTACGCTGCCGTACATATGTATGCCAATAGGATGTTACAGCTCGCCCATGACAACCCAGATTTTCATGAAGACAACCATAATGAGTAGCGAAGCATATTTTCATTTGAATGGATATGTGAATAAACAGAATAGTCGGTTCTGAGGGCATCAAACAACAGTCACTTTTGCATTCATTAAAAGTAACAGTCTTGTGTGCAATTTGGTCAGAAAAAATCATTGGACCTTACTTCTGAGAAAATGAAAAGGGCGTAACGGTAACTGTAAATGGAGAGCGATATCGTGAAATGATTGAAAACTTTTTAATGTCACAACTGCATGCTTTCGGCTTGATTAACAAGTGGAATCAATAAAATGGTGCCACATCATATACAGCCAGGATTACAATGGAATTACTGCGAGACTACTTTCCACAATCAGTTATTTCCAAAATATGTGATTTGCCTTCACGGTCGCCTAATTTGACTGCTCCGCACTTATTTTTGAGGGGATATTTGAAAAGCAAACAAAAAAGAAACGCTTGAGCAATTAAAGGAAAATATTCGTGATGAAATTAATATAATAAAATAGCGCGTGACATGTGTGAGAATGTAATGAAAAATGTGCTCAAAAGGGCTCGTATGTGTGTGGCCAACAGAGGCCAACAGACATTTATCTGATATTGTATTCCAAACATAATTGCCAACATTAAATAAAATATTTATCAATATAAGATCCATCCATTCTCTTTTATTAAATCAAAAATTATAAACAAACAAAGTAGTATACCTTGCCGGCGGACACCCTGTACTAAAAGGCAAACATTTTAGTGGATGACCGTCGACAACGTTGTTGTTGTTGTTGTTGATTACTTGTTTTTTTTTATAGAAATGAAATGCTTTTGCTTCTTCTTTTTTCTTACATAGAGGAGTAGTTTAACAGCACAAGCGAACATTATCGATCAGTATTCATTCGTTATTAAATAGAGCTGGAGTACAAACGTGTTATTTTTTACAAGACGCCTTTTAACGTTTCATTTGATTTAATGATCATTTAAGGGAACATTTTCGTTGCGTTTTAAATCAAAAAATAATGAATAGAAAAGTTGTGGTAAATAAAAAATAAAAAGAAAATTAAAGTAAATAATAAAAGAAAAATAAAATCAAAAAAGAAAACAATTATTTGGAAGTGATAAAATAAATAATTGAATAACAATTCTTCTTTTTTATATTTTAATAAAAACTTTCATTCATAAATTGCTAAAAGTCAAAGTGCAGACACAGTTGAAATATAAAAACTTACAACTGGAAATTTCTAGACATTTAAAGTTGCCGAAAAAAAGTGAAATACAGAGTGTCCACCGAGACACTTTGTTTGCTTATAATTTTGCATTAAATGAAAGAGAACGGATAAATATTTTATTTAATATCGTCAATTATTATCACAAATGCGTGCCTCACAAATGCGTGCCTCACAAATGCGTGCCCTTTTGAGCACATTTTTCATTTTCATTCATTTCACGCGGCATTTCATCAATTCCATCACGAATATTTTGTTTGAGTTGCTTAAGCGGTTCTGGTTTGTTTGCATAAACTTTGCTTTTGAGATATCCCCACAAAAAGAAGTCCGCAGCAGTCAAATCAGTCGACTGTGCAGGCCAATCAACTTCACCACTTCTTGAAATAACTTGTTGTGGAAAGAGGTCTCGCGGTAATTTCATTGTAATCCTGGCTGTATGCGATGTGGCACAGTCTTGTTGATATCACATGTTAATCAAACCCAAAGCATGCGGTAGGTGCCCCTGTAGGCTATTAGGTAGTGCACTAGCTTATCAGTATGGGGGTTGTGGGTTCGATTCCCAACAAAGACCTTGGTTTTTTTTCACTACAAAAATAAAAATTGACTGTTGGTGGGGCTGCTCAGCGATGAAGGCATAGTCACTGGTCGCTGTGCTGTCTTTATACGGCAGTTAATTTCCGACCATCCTTCTACTTTCACCACCTGTTTCATCTCTTCTCTATCCCTTTCCTAAAGAATGTAGCACGGTGTTTGACTAAATAGGCATTGTTGCCTGAGTGCTACTTCATTAAAAAAAAAAAAAAACAAAAAGCATGCAGGTGTGGGGTTGAAAAGTTTTGAAGCATATCACGATATCGCTCTCCATTAACAGTTACCGTTACGCCCTTTTCATTTTCAGAGAAGTAAGTTGCAATGATTCCTTCTGACCAAATTTCACACCAGACACTTTTAATAGATGCAAAGGTGACTGTTGAATAATTTAAGGGTTTCCCATTCCCCAGAATCGACTATTCTAATTATTCACATATCCATTCAAATGAAAATATGACTCGCCACTCATTATGGTTTTCTTCATGAAAAACGGGGTTGTCATGGGCGAGCTGTAACTTTCTATTGGCATATGTACAGCGGCGTAAATAGTCCTGTGGAAGAAGCTCTTTTGTCAAAGGAGACTGTTGAATAATTTGAGGGTTCCCCATTCGCCAGAACCGTCCCCCCGGGGGCACATGATAGTCTTTTTGGAACCTACTATTTCATTTAGACTGGTGTCTTGCGGGGTAAAAGGGAGCCCAGGCCCCTCAAAGGCTAGTAGGTGGTCACCTGGACAATCCACATATTTCCACGGGAATCAGTTGCCCCAGAGTACACTATTTATCTCTTGAGACAATTAGCTGTCTTTTGACTGGTTATTGAGGTTGGCCCCTATATGGGGGTATCGTGGTGGTTGTGGTTTCGAGACCCTCGTGAGAGTTTGTGGGTCCGATCATTCAAAATGAACACAATGAATGGTTCAGGTCCAGTGAGTATGAATGCCGTCGTGTTCTTAATTATATTAAGCTTCATGCGTTCTGGACCAGGAGATGGAAAGTCTCCAACTCTTTAGCAAGGAGTGAAGGCTGCGGCCTACTTCGGGCTTTCGAAATTGCTACTAGGAGTGACCGGAGGATATACGTATTCGCTGGCCTCCTAGGGCGTGAATGACGTTTGCAAATCATTCAAGTGGTTTGACCACCATCTGATTATGACTACCTAGTCAGTGCAGATGTAAATCAAATCACATCATTCCCCAGAACCAAGTATTCTATTTATTTACATATGTATCGATTCAAATGAAAATATGCCCCGCCACTCATTATGGGTTTCTTCATGAAAATCGAGGTTGTCATGGGCGAGCTGTAACATCCTATTGGCATATGTACGGCTTCTTGTGAAAGAAGCTCTTTTGTCAACTGAATCTTATATGGAAACAAAGGCAATTCCTTGTGCAAAATTATAGCCAAAGTTGTTCTTTGAAGACCAAGCTCCTGAGCACGGTATTGTATTGAGGTTGGTGGATGGTTTTGAACACTTTCTTGAGCAGCAGTAATATTTTCAGCCGATCTTGCAGGACATTGTATTCCATGCTTGGGGGCTATCACCTACAGACACCCTTTCTTCAAAATCATTCACTATATGATAAATAGTACATTTTCTTGGTATGTTGTTTTCCACAAAAAGTTCACGTAACTTTTTCATCGTCACGGTAATCGATAATTGATTTTGATCAAATGTTTTTCAACGATTAAAACACGTTGACTTATCGAATATTTTTCCATAATAAATTTGCCACGTATGTACTTGTCGACGACTGTTAAATATAAACTGTCAAGACCAGTGTTTACCAAAATAGCAGTTAAATATAGTAGTATACCTTACCGGCGGACACCCTGTATTAGTAAAGAATTAAATAATAACAGTGATTTTAATAAGAATTAATGAAATTAGAAATAAAGTTTCGACAGAAAAGTGAAATATTAAATAAAACCAATTCGTTTGAGTGAAGTGCAAAACTTTATTTATTATTTATTTAATTTATTACACTTTTCTTTAGATCAAAGAAATATCAAGATGTAAAAGGAATTGCGATAAGCTAGCCGACAATAGTTGTAGTTGCGTTGCCTTAAGTCTAAATTGCTATAGGTACGATGTATCGTGTTTGGTGGTTGAATCAGAAGTGTTTTATTATTTCAATTCAATTAATAATATATAAATGGTGTTGTAATGTAACTCACACCTAGATGTCGCAACACTACAATAGGAATGTTCGTTTGAAATCTAGAAGTTACTAGTGGAGCTTGCAATTGGACAAATCGCACAAAACTTTTCGAGCTATAGACAGACAAATCAAATAATCGCAGCCATATAAGAAGCACCCAATATGGCACGTGCGCGCACGGCTTTCTGTTACTTTTCTCGGCAGATCAAGCTTAAAACTCGACTTTTTCTTGGACTATGCTTTTTAAAATATTTTTTCGTAAAAATAACAATTTATTTTTGAGTTGTTTTGTGAATGAAATAAATTTTACACTCATCTGAGTTGACATTTCCATTTTTATAGATTCTCAGCCCTGACACGATTTTTATGTTAACAAATTTTAAAGCCACTTAAAAGGCAATAAAAATGTCATAAAGATTATTTCAAAGTGATGAGATTTTATGATTTTCTTTCTTAACAATACTTTTCTATTGTCTGCTTTGGCCATTAAACAACTAAACAATTTATACGAGGGTCTAATCAATATCTCATATCTGAAAAACTCTTTGAAAAGGTTTTTTTTTATTATTTATAAAAACATTCCTTTCACTTGTTTTTACAATCATTTTGTTTTAAAGTTTTAAAACTATAAAACCAAATTCAATTAATGGCTGCCAACATTAAAAACGTGTAAAAATATTCAAAATGAATTATCAACAATGGCAACTCAGTGGTATTATAGTGCCTTCATTAGTAACTCCCATTTTAAGTAACTGAAAATGAATGGAATATTTCTCAAGGCGTTTGCATTGCTGTAGTTCACATTATATAAGGTGTTTTTATACAGGTATAACACTTTTTAATGGAATAACACAAACATGGATTTCTTAAAATTAACTTGAAAAATTATTTTATACGAAAGACAATTATCTGGCTTTTATAATTTAAATACGATCTCTGACATATAAGCGCCACATCTGGCTCTAACTTACTCTAATCTGGAAGTGCAAGTTTCGATGACTTTTTCCAACATTTGTGGCCCTTTATCAGTTAAAACATAGTAAATATTGTCCTCTAAGTGGTCAATCGTTTCGAGATTATCGCCATAGCCACAGGAAATAGTCTAGGGGCTTTAAACAACAACCCTGAAAATCACCGCCCAATTGCAATTTGTTCTGCACTTTCTAAGGTGATAGAAAGTATGACTAATTTTTATCTTGTAAGGTACCGGGAGTTCAACAGCTCACTTAGCGACCGACAGTATGGTTTCCGTACTGGGGGGGGCTCTATTGGCGACTTGCTGGCTTTCCTGTCGGAACAATGGCGCAACTCCATGCGTCATTTCGGAGAGAGTCCCCCCGGGGACACATTTTAATGTTTTGACGGAAATCCACCATCATTACATGTGTCTTTGGTATTGTTGCTGATAATAGATGAAAACAATACGCTTGTAGTTGGTGTAGTGCTGCAAACATAGCCGCTGTACTGCAAAGTGTTGAGAAAGAGTGTGGAAGATCATTTGTCGACGTTCGCAATACTCGGATATTACTAGAAACACTCCCCCCGGGGGCACATTTATAAGTCATTATGGATTACACAACCATCTAGACTTGTGTCTTGCGGAGGTAAAACGGAGCCTAGTCCCCTAACAGGCAAGCAGGAGCCAACTGAACAATCCACTATATTTCCACGGGAATCAGTAAAGCCCGAGAGTTCCGCTATTTGTCTTTTTACCCTTTTAGCTGTTCTCTGAGTGATTATTGAGATCGGCTCTTCGGGAGTATAGTGGTGGCTGTGTATTTCGAGGCCCTTGTTTGAGTTTGTGGATCGGATCATTCACAATTAACACAATGAATGGTCTAGGTCTAGTGAGCATGATTGCGTTTGTGTTCTTAAATTTTATTAAGCTTCATGCGTTCTGGACGTTTTGTGTAGATAAGTTTTCTTAGAAAACTACGCAGTTAGTAAACAGCATATCAAATTGTTGTTGTTTGCGTGTATACAATTTCTACGCAGTTTGTAATTAGAAATTTTGTTGTTGTCTTGCATGCCATGCGGTTAGAACAGGTTCACAAAGGGCAATTTCAGTTGCTCAACTCTTGAGTTTTTAGGAGAGAGAGAGAGAGAGGTGTGTGATTAGATTTACATCTGCGCCTGACTATGTAGTCTTAATCAGATGGTGTTCAAAACACTGCATAATTTGGGACGTCATCATCGTCCTAGGAAACCGAAGACTAATTCTAGCAACAGGTCTTTCCTAGTTGCAACTTAAATGATTCCAGGGCAGGCATGCAAACCATCACACCTTGCTAAAGAGTTAGAGACTTTTCAACTCCTGTCCACAACACATGTCTAGCATGCTCACCGAACTGGATCATTCACTTTGCGTGTCATTATCAGTGAGATGATCCTGGCCACCATAATAACCATTATACTGTTATGGGGCCGCGAAACCACAACCACCACGATACTCCCATATAGGGGCCAACCTCAATGATCAGTCAGAGAACTATTAAATATCTAAAGAGACAAATAATGAACTCTGCGGCTCACTGATCCCCGTGGAAATAAAGTGGAGCTTCCAGTTGACTCCCTGCCTGTCTTCAGGGGACTGGGCACCCTTTATACCCCCAGTTGCACAGGTCTAGATAGTGGAATTCTATAAAGACCATATTTACATATATGTCCCTGGGGGGGAGAGAGAGAGAGAGGTAAAAGGAATGGAAAGGAGAACATAATTGCACGAACTCGTTTATTTCTTTTTGTTTGCCATTCGCAGTTTTCATTTCTTTTTTTGCCGCCCATTGATTTTTGTCATTTCTTTTCATTTATTGTTCGCGTTTTATTATATTGCGGGAAAGTACATTTTAAATCATTTTGTAAAACAGTGAGAATGTGGTTTTAAAATACACTGTGTGTATTAATATCGACAAAGCAAGAAATTTAAAGACAAAGAGGGAACACGAATTATTCGTGTCTAAACACTGCAGGAATTGTAAAAGAAAATTGATGAAGAGTTAAGCAACTAAAATTGCCCAGTCTGAAGCTGGTCTTAGTAATGAAATTGTCTTGCATGCTACGCAGTTAGTAAACAGCATATGAAATTGTTGTTGTTTGTGTGTAACTAGAAATTTTGTTGTTGCCTTGCATGCCACACAGTTAGTAAACAGCATAACAAACTGTTGTTGTTCGCGTAAATAAAATTTCTACGCAGTTTGTAACTAGATATTTGTTGTTGTCGTGCGTGCACAAGTTTTCTTAGCAAGCCACGCAGTTAGTAAACAAAACACCCAGTAGTTTACTTTATTGCTTAATTATTTTTTTTTTAGAACATAAGCAAAATAACAATATTATTGTTATGGATGTGTTAAGTAATTCTGTTTTAGTATCGCTTTTAGTGTGCTTGTAAGTTGTATAGCCAGTTCCTTGCTTTTTTATTTTCTTATTTATTGTCTTCTGAACAATATTCAATGTATCCGTTACTGGACTGGTAAATAATATTAAATAAATAATCTGTAAAGATTTATAGCCATTCTCTGGTGGTAATAAAAAATAAACAACAATAAAAAATATATGCAAAATATTTCTTAATACTTTTTTTTATAAAAATTAAAAAAAATATTTGAAAAAAATGTTTTATTTTTAAAGCAACAATAGTAATAAAATAATTAAAAATAAAACCTAAACTTATAATTTCGTAAAATCAAACAAAACCGAAAATAACAAACAAAATGACAAAAGTTATAAATTTTAAATTGACAACACTAATTATGGCAACTTTGTATTTTTATGGTAAGTAAACACAAGGCAAAAATTTAATTTTGTTAATTTAATTTAATACAATTTTTATGAAATATTTCATAATATGTATGTATGAATGTATGCATGGATGGATGTATGTAGGAGTGTATGCAATAAATATTTACATATTTATTTTTAAAAATACGGATGTTGACAATTGTGGTTTAATATAAAAAAATTTGTTTTGAAATTCTTTTACTTCCATTTTTATTTGTTTTTATAAACAAAACTATTTTCTGAGTTAATCTGTTTATTTAAATACCGCAAATAAGCAAACACATTTATTTTGAAGTTGTTCGAAAATTGTTTAAATATTTATTTATTATTGAATATTTTTCCATTATAAATTTGCCACTTGTCTACCAAAATTTTGGCAAAACAAAGTAGTAAACCATCCCGGCGGACACCCTGTATATAGACTTGCTGTTATAACAGACTAGCGTGCCCGTGACTGCTTTGCAAGTCATTTCTTCGACATTTTTTGATCGATTTTGGTTCGCGGTATTGAAAAACAAACCACGTCAACGTGATACATATAACTGACCGTGCAAAAAACAGGGATCATTGAAAAGCAACAGGTATGGGGAACTGAAGCCATTTAAAATCAAACGGCAAATCTGGAGGAATCATAGGAATGCGTGGTTTCAACACATCGCCCTTATATTTTTCTTTTAAAATTTTTGCTTCAATCACATTTTTCATGACTTTTTTGACTACTAAACGTGTCCCATTGCAAAGTCGTGGCTGGCAGATATTTCTAAGCAAAATAATTGGTACACCAACTTTCATTTGTAGGCGGTGGGGCGGCAGTCCAGATAACTCAAGCGAATTCAACATTTCGGAAGTTTTTAAATTTTGATATTTTATTATATATTAGTGAGTTTTTTTTTGTAAATATCTTCGGAACTACATAACCGATTTAAGAGATTGATATCTCGTTTTGAAAAGCATAACAATGGCTTTAAAAAATAAAATAAAAAAGAAAATTTTTATTAAATTTTAATCTTTTCACTCGGTCCTTTAAATTAAAACGATTTATTTTTCTTTTTTTCTCTCAATATTTCGCTTTCCTTTGTTTTCAAAAACAAAAATTATAACAATTTGAAAATATAAAAAATAATTTCCTGAAGAAGCTTTCCAAAGGAAAGCGAAATATTGAGAGAAAAAAAGAAAAATAAATCGTTTTAATTTAAAGGACCGAGTGAAAAGATTAAAATTTAATAAAAATTTAAAAAAAAGGTCGAATAAAACTGAAAATAATAATCAAATAAGAATAAAAAAGAAAAAAAATAATAAATATGTATATGTATATGTCATTGGTGGGTTTTGCCACGCCCCTCCGCCCACAGACCGAAAATCAAAAATCGGACTTCACAGTGTCACCCGCCTGAATATTCTGAAGATTCTCTGAAAATTTCATCAAAATCGGCCCAGCCGTTTTCGAGTCCATTTCTTACATACATACACACATCCTCTTTTATATATATAAGATATACAGCCATACCTAAACAAGAGCGGAGAGCGTTTTTTTTTTGCTATCAAACGTTTTCATGCATTTCTCGTATGTAGCATTTTGTATGTAGCACACCGAAATAACGCGACGCACACTGGGGATTTTGCGGAAAAAAGTCAAAAATTGTCAACATACTATTCATGCAATATGCAATGATTTTTTGAAATTTTAGACTAAATGGTACAATCAAATCAAAAAGAATTACTCCGATTTGACTGCTAGTTTTTTTTTTATAGCCGTCTCAAACTCAGTACTTGTATGTTTTACTGAATCAACTTAATTTAAACCTTTTACTTCCAGAAGAATTTCAAAACGAATATTATTTTATTATGTGAGCTAACATATTCTTTCTATTTTCTATTTAAAGTAGGATATTTCAGTATACTAAAATTGACAAAATAAACTCTGCAGAGATTTAAGAGGTTTTTTTTTTTTGTTTATTTTTATGAACATATAGATAACAAAAATCCTTTTTTTCTTCAAACATTTGGAGCTGCAATTTTAGCTTTAGTTTCCTGCAGTTGGAAATCACCGCTAATATATTGCCTTATATCTCTTTTTACATTTTTAATAAATTTCAAGTGCCACCAGGTGCCACCTTTCAATTTGTTGCATTACACAGTACAACATTTTTCAGCTGATTGATTCGCAACTCAATTGTGATAAGGCCATTTTGTTTAACATAACTCAAGAACCACTAGTCGGATTTTTTTTTTTAAAAATTTAGAAAAATCAAGAATTATAAGTACTTTCATTTGTTTATATAACGTTTTGCTACATAAGCAACAGTTTCGAAGTTATAAATAAATGTGTGAAGAAGAAAAAATATTTTTTGCCTAAAAAGTTTATTTTTTTTTTTAATTTCATAAAAAATCCAAAACGGTGGAAAAAGTGTCAAGTCCTTTTACTTTCACGTAAAGTCGTATAACCTATAAACAAAATGAGACATAACTCATGAAAATCGATGAACGCGTTTCGCTTTTACAAACAATTAAGTAAAGGTATGAATTTAAAAAATTTGCTCAAAATATGAACAAAAAAACATTGATTATTTTTTTATGATTCTCAGAATTAAAAAAAAAGTAATAAGCAAAAAGGTTATTTGAATTTTATGATTGCAGTAGCAAAGTAATAAGCGCTAATAAATTTGAATAATTTAATAATTAAAATAATTAAGAGGG
Source organism: Trichopoda pennipes (assembly GCA_030448955.1). Taxonomy (NCBI): domain Eukaryota; kingdom Metazoa; phylum Arthropoda; class Insecta; order Diptera; family Tachinidae; genus Trichopoda; species Trichopoda pennipes. The sequence goes on along the minus strand of JASKUP010000021.1, from coordinate 2,556,235 downwards.
AAAAAGGAAAGTGCACTTTTTTAATTATTTGGCGTTTTCCGTTAGTTTGCTTGTTGCTTGCTGCTTGTTTTTTTTTTTTTTTTGTACAGAAATTGCACCCAGATTTATGAGTGCTCATGCTTAGGAACGTTTCGCAATATGCGCCGATTCATAAGTACCTGTCAGTAAAATATTGAAAAATACGTAGTATTTACAGGTGCTCATTGATCGATTTGTGGTATTCAACAAGTGCCGACGAACGCGAAAAGTTGTAGTGATTTTTCTCCGGTTTTTTAATTGTAACTGAAACTAAGACCCAAGAGTTTTACGACAATGGAAAATTTTTCTATTTCACTATGCTCGAAGATTCTGGAGTTTGACATTGACAGAACCAAACTAAAACGGTTTTTGCAACAATCACACGTTGGCTTAAACGAAACTAGAGCATGTGAAATTTTCGATATAATATATAAAGGCTTTTACTCTAACTTAAAATAAAGATAACAGAATTCTAATCGTACGAAGTCGCGATTTGAAAAAAAAGAATGCAAATTGGCTTGAACGCACATTTGCAATTAAGTTTACTGAGGCTGAATGTTCTACCAGTTCTGCACTTGGTCGGCCACGTAAATCGTTTGAGGAGTGCTGGGATGCAGTACGTGCTATGTTTCCTCAAGAAGTAATTGAGTTTACTTCTAGTATTTCAAAAACCAACCACAAAATTTGTACATAAAAAACTTTGGGGATATTGACAAAGCTTGAATTTACAAAAGAAAAATACGAGTAACTAATGCATTAGTTAGAGAATGAAGGGTACAAAATACTCGTACCATACAAAGAAATCACGAAAGAAAAAACTAACAGTTATCCGCAAGGAATTTCTATTACTGAAAGTTCAGGCAGTGTACCTCTGCAAAATCTGTTGGATCATAATGCTTAAAGAACCCTAGAGACCAAGTCAGCAAAGGAAATAAATAAAATTAAAAGCGGAAATATAATAATTTTCTATAACTGGGGATAGTCACATCGAATACCAGCCAGATGACCAAATTTTTGACTCGCATTTATATATCAGTTGTACCACTTAAATTATCATTAAGTGATGACATAAATAAATTATTATTGAACAACAATTTACCTTCTTCCATACAGTATTGTAGAATACTACAATGTGCATACGTTAAAGAGATACCACAAGTTATACGAGAAGAAAAGGGAAGAGTCAATGAGGAGATATCTCAACTAAAAGAATTTGAGTTAACAGAGAATAATCGCAACTTTAGAGTAAATCATGAGTTATATTTTACAATGATTGACGGCAAGACAGCACTATTACTAACAAAAACACCAAATGCATCTTGTTGTCTCATTTGTGGAGCCACAATTTCCAAGATGAATAAAATCGCAATAGTTCAAGCGATTACCGTAAATGAACAAGCAATTTGGTATGTTACCACTTCATGCATGTGGCTTATAATATTGAATTTAAACGTGGGACAGTCGACTCAAAAGAAGCCCAAAAATGTCCGAAAAAGCGTAAACTTAGAGAGAAAATTGAAATACAGGTTATCAACCTGTTAAGTAAGGCTCTGTCTGGTACGACAAATTCAGGAAATACGTCATGAAGATTCTTTACGAATCTTGCATTGATTTCCGAAATCACGGGTCTAGATAAAAACATAATCAAGAGGTTTTCAATAATTCTCGAAACTATAATAATCGCCGTGGTAGTACATCCAAAACAATGTGGTGATTTTTGTTTGGAGAAGGCAAAAGAGTTTGTTGCACTGTACGAGTACTACAATATCCTCCACCTACACTTCACAAAATTCTGACTCTTGGCAAGGATATAATTGAAAAGTGTATTTTTCCTATAGGCCAGGAAAGTCGTAACAAAGACTATAAAAGACTATAAAAAATATCGCCTTAGACACTCCAGAAAATGCAGTCGAATTGCCACAAACGAAGAAGATATTACGCACCGAATGATGGTAACATCAGATTCCATGATTTCACATTTGACACCTTCATTTAGCCAGAAAAGGCGTAGTGTTATAAGCGATGAAGTTAAGGCTCTTTTAGAATAATAAATTAAAAATTTAAAAAAATCATTTAAATTTTTTTGTTAGTTATGGCTTTTTACATTGCAGGTAGCGATCGACATTTCTCTAACTTTCTTTGTTTTGATTACTTTTGTGTATTACTATATAAATAAAACTAAATTTGTGATGAAATCGCTACATTTTTCGACAAAAATATATTTTTTTCCTCACCTCCATACAAAAATCCCCAGTGTGCGGCGGCAACGCAACGGCAACGCTTTGTAATTGGATAATCCGATTTTGACAATGCGTTTAATAGTGAAGTTAGTTTCAAAAGAAAATAATTGTAAACAAAAAAAGAGGCAAGAAAAAAATATATTTTTGTACTAAAAAAAGGGGGTAAATGAAATATTAGCGAACAAATTATAGAGCTGGTTCATCAGAATCCAAAAGGGTACGACAAAAGGGATAACAAATATACACAACACAAACGCCAGAATTGTTATTCTTTGAAAAATTATCAGGGAAAATATATTTACTTTTTATAACCCTGTTTTTATCGTTTTGACGTAGAGATGGCGCTTTTGTTTAGGTATGGCATTTCAGCCTAAAAACTCTGCGAAAGAAAACGTTCCGCTTTGCGCTCTTGTTTAGATATGGCGGCCTTAGATGGTTTAGTATATTAATTAAAAACCATATATATGTGGGGGGAGGGGCGCCCTTTAATGCTAAATTTTATTAATTGTTCTTAAACCGTAACAAACTGTTTGCTCGCTTTAACACAAACAGACAATTAATTAAAACTTTTAAGTTGTAAAAATATAACACACACACACAACGTTTTAATACTAAATGTTGTATTAAGTGTTTTTACAAACATGGCAAATTATTTTTCATTAAATCAATTAAATTTTAATGACATAAAATTAAAAATCATTTAAATAAAAAACACACAGTTTTGATACATTTAATTTATTTATTTATTTTTTTATTTTTTAATGATCAAAATTACCTTTAAACTGATAACTTACAATACTGCGATTACTTCGTAGTACGTAGTATGTCTTAACCATTAAATAAATTATCTATTTACAATAATAATGCATCATTTGAAATTTAGAAACGTAATGAGTTATAAAAGCTATTAGATTAAATGATACATTGGCATTTTAATTTAAAAATACGAGGGCGGTTGATTAATTACTTTATATATATAAATACTTATATAAATTTTTAGATACAATTGAGTCTCTTTTTTTTTCTTATACATTCAGTTATGAGAACTATTTTTATACACTTTATCACAGTAGGAAAATGTAGATAAAAATTTCTGTAATGTTCATTTCCGATCCCATGTAGGTACTGGATAATTTACAATGGGGGAAAGTTTGCCCATCTGTCCAGAAGAGCTGCAGAAAATTTAAGACCACTAATTTCTGAACGCTTCCGAAGGGCTTAAATCCATCACATATGGAAGTCGGCTGATCTGTCCGTGTTGAAAACAGTTTTCTCCAGAAGACTCTGGCATTGAAAATTCGCCATTTTATATAATACAGGGAGTCCGCCGGGAAGGTATATTACTTTGTTTTGCCACCATTTTGGTAAACATTAGTCTTGACAGTTTTTTTAAATGATCATCAGTGATAAAGCTCCTTTCCATTCCTACCCCCGGTTATGTAAACAAACAAGATTGTCGCAGATGGGGCTCACAAAAGTCCAAAGAGTTCTCAAAAAAACCATTCCATTCAAGTAAAGTAAATGTAGAGTGCGGTTCGCAGTTTGGCGGCATCATCTGCGTGCGTAAAATGGACAAGGAAACGCCTTCACCCAAAATTATCTGTACCACCAAATAATAACAACTAATTGTTAGGGGCAACAATTGTCCTTTCGTTTTAGCAAGACGGCGTCGCAAGCCACCCAAACAATTTGGTTTTTAAATGAGAAACTTCCCAGTCGCATATTTTCTCGATTTGGCGATATCAATTGATCGCCTCATTCTTGTAATTTAACGCCGTTGGATTATTCTTGCTAGAGCCATTTGATGGATCAGGTTCACGTGAAAAATCCAGAAAAAATTTATGCTCTGAAAGGTGTAAGTCCGATACTGTATTGACAATATAAACGTAAAGAAAAGAGCAACAGACATCTGCCGACGTCCTAGAAGTGGACATTTGTCCGTTATGGTATTCCATTACTTATTTCCATATTTCTACTTTATATTTCTGTCAATAAAACTGAAGCGAGCATTTTAAGCCAGTTTACTTCCTAACCTAATATTTACCCACCCATTATAATTTACTGGGTGTCCACCTAGAAGATATACCACTTTGTTTTGCCACCCTTTTTGTAAACATCAGTCTTGACAGTTCATATTTGACAGTCGTCGACAAGTAGGCACGTGGCAACTTTATTATGGAAAAATATTCGATAAAACAACGTGTTTTAATCGTTAAAAAACATTTTATCAAAATCAATCATCGATTACTGTGACAATGAGAAAGTGAAATTTTTGGGAGAAACAACGTGCCAACAAAAAGCACTATTTATCGTGTAGTGAATAATTTCGAAGAAAGAAGGTCTTTAGGTTATAGGCCCAAGCATGGACCACAACGTACTGCAAAATCGGCTGAAAACATTACTGCTGTTCAAGTAAGTGTTCAAAAAAAATCCATCAGCCTCATTTCGATGCCGTGCTAAGGAGCTTGGTTTTCAAAGAACAACTTTGGCCATAATTTTGCACAAGGATTTCCATTTCTTTCCATATAAAATACAGTTGACACAAAAGCTTCTTCTACAAGACCATTTACGCCGCCGTACATATGCCGTATGTTACAGCTGGCCCATGACAACAACGATTTTCATGAAAAACTCATAATGAGTGACGAGGCACATTTTCATTTGAATGGATATGTGAATAAACAGAATAGTCGGTTGTGGGCAATGGGAAACCCTCTAATTATTTAGCAGTCACCTTTGCATCCATTAAAAGTGACAGTCGGATGTGCAATTTGGTCAGGAGGAGTCATTGGAACTTTTTTCTTTGAAAATGAAAATTTTTTTACGCTACAACGGCATGCTTTGATCTTGATTAACATGTGGTATTAGCAAGACAGTGCCACGTGGCATACAGTTAGGATTAAAGTGGAATTAACGCGAGACCACTTTTCGCAACAAGTTATTTCACGAAATCGCGACTTTAATTGGCCTCCACGGTCATTGAACCTTACTTCTTTGTAAATGAAAACAGCGTAACAATAACTGTGAATGGGCAGCGATATCTCGATATGAATGAAAACTTTTTAACGCCACAACTGCATGATTTGAGCTTGATTAAAATATGGTTTTTTTTTTGTTTTTTTTTTCGGACCAGCACTCAGGGGATGACCCCTACATATGCAAAGCATTGTGCCAGAACTAGGAAATTAGGTTACGGGAAGGAGGGCAGAGGGAGTAGTGTCTGTGAACATTCAGTTTTTATTTTCCCAGATTGAAAGTGACAGGAAAGATTTCCGGAGGGATTTTATTCCACATACGGACTGTTCTGCTAAAAAACGAAATTTCCCTGTAATGCGTAGTGCGATTCACTGGCCAATCAACCACAAATGGATGTGCTCTCAACGAAAATCGTGTTAAACGCGAAAACGTGTGAGTATCAGGAACAAGTTCCCTAATTTCATTAGAGCACTTTCCACTGTAATAACGATAGAACAGTGAAATACACCCCACATTGCGTCGATGCTCTAGAGAATCAATAGAGTTGGATACCCTACCGTCCCCAATGAGCCTCTTGGCCCTCTCCTGTACGCGGTCGAGTAACTCCAAAATAGACTTTGGAGCGCCGGCCCATACATGAGAGTTGTATTCCATTTTCGGACGGATATAGGTGGTATAGATAGTACGGAGATCGGATGGAGTGAAGTATCTTTTACACCGTTTTAGAAAACCAAGGCACTTGAAAGCTTCTTTAGAAACCTGAAAAATGTGTTTAGTCCATCGAACATCGCACTGAATTTTCATGCCAAGAACATCAAGAGCTTCCGACTCCGTAATATCTATATCACCCATAGTAACAGATGCAGCACCACTAGTGAACTCAGATCTATGCGTTAGCATGCAACATTGGTATCAACAAGGCGGTGCCACATCGCATACAGCCAGGATTATAATCGACCTCTTTCCACAACAAGTTATTTCACGAAATCTTCACGTTAATTGACTTCCACGGTCACCTGATTTGACTGTTCCGGCTTTATTTATGTGCTCAAAAAGGCTCGCATTGTATTGCGTACATAATCGCTGATATTAAATAAAATATTTATCAAAAAAAAAAGTATATCCTCCAGGCAGACACCCTGTATATTTCACCAAAGAAATAAATCTCCCTTAGCTTTAAATATAAAATAATAATTTTTGCCGTAAAAAAACCGTAAATCAGAAACAATCGATATTTCGCCATATTTTAAAAAGAAATTGGAGGGGTGGCCATTGTTGCTGACAGTAGCCCAAAACAACAGCTTGTTGTGAATACAAACATAGCTGCTGTTGAAAATCAACCTGGAATATCAAGGACATTCCAAACAACATTTTGGCAACATTTTGCATAAAGACAGATCTTCATCTTTAAAAGGTTATAAAATTCAACTCGTTCAAGAATTAAAGTCGATCGACCATTGGCGCTTGTCAACTAAATCATCTTTAGTGATGAGGCTTATTTTCAATAAATACTTATTTAGAATGATTTTTTTGAGAACTCTTTGGACTTTTGGGAGCCCCCTATGTGACAGTCTTGTTTGTTTACATAACACTCCTAAATGGAGCCTTATCACTGACGATCAAAAAAAAAAAAAACATAAATAAAAAAACGCGTTGTTTTCGTTCAGTTTTCCAACAACCAATAAACAAACGTTCGACGCAAACAATGGTCGGTGGGCTTTAATACTTGAACGAGTTAAAAAGAGTTAAAACCGTGTCGATGCTCCATTATTGCGAACGCTGACGAGCTCATTCTCAAAACTTTGTTGTACTGCCAGTATAAGCGTATTGTGTTGGTCTACTGCTAGCATTTATACCGTGAGACACGATTTAGCAAAACTCTTTATGTAAAATATTGCGCAAAGTGTCTCTAGTGATACTTAATTATTGCGAACGCTGACGAGTACATTCTCAAAATTTTGCTGTTCGGCCAGTACGAGGGTATTGTGTTGGCCTACTGTCAGCAGCTATTCCGTGAGACACGATTTAGCAAAACTCGAGGATTAAGGCCTTTATGTAAAATATTGCGCAAAGTGTCTTTAGTGATACTCAATTATTGCGAACGATGACGAGTACATTCTCAAAATTTTGCTGTTCGGCCAGGACGAGAATATTGTATTGGTCTACTGTCAGCAGCTATTCCGTGAGACACGATTTAGCAAAACTCGAGGATTAAGGCCTTTATGTAAAATATTGCGCAAAGTGTCTTTAGTGATACTCAATTATTGCGAACGATGACGAGTACATTCTCAAAATTTTGCTGTTCGGCCAGGACGAGAATATTGTATTGGTCTACTGTCAGCAGCTATTCCGTCAGACACGATTTAGTAAAGCGCGAGAATGAAGATCTTTATGCAAAATATTGCGCAAAGTGTCTCTAGTGATACTCAATTATTGCGAACGATGACGAGTACATTCTAGGTCAGTACGAGAATATTCTGCTGATCTATTGTCAGCAGCTATACCGTGAGACATGAATTAGCAATTAAATTACGCACAGCAGTCTCAGAAGAAGCTTGAGTACGAGGAGAAGCTACTTGAATTTTTCGAAGTATGACAAAATGAATTTTTTCACCATTTTGATAGTAAATTTTCACAACAAAAATTCGTCGCTCAAGAGTGCAGCTTCCGTGCTTAAAATTTTCCAACTTTTTACTAAAGAAATTTCTAAGGATGACAGCTGAGTTTTTGACATTTAATTATTTGATAGAAAATGTACTTTCTAACCTCGAATTTGATGAACCGTTATGATGACAATCTGGTCAGATATTGTAGTGGCCAGCGTTATATAATATCATAAGCGAATGAGCTTTTTTTTGTACAAAGTCTTACTTAATCTCCACAGATTTGGTAGAAAGCCTAGAGATCTCCTATAGCATCATATTTCTTAAGTGTCTGTACTAGGTCCATAGCTTAAGGCCAGTCAGTGCTAGACACTGATACATAATGCGCTCTTCCTTTTCTTGGAAAAATCGTTCAAAGTTTTTTTATTTTGGTTAGACGATTTGCCTCTATATTGCGATTATATCCAAGCATTTTTTTGATGCTTTTCTGACGAATGACTCATTGAGCATTATTTAAGTTTTTTTAGGCTTGAAGATTTCACCCAATTGTAAACGGTGTTTTTTAAGCTAGATAGAACTTTAAATTGTAAAAAGTAACACAAAAAATGAAATTTTGATGAAAAATTTTTTTTATTTGTTTCAGTATACTCTGACAAATCATCATGAATAGACTCTCGCTTGAACAACGCTACGAAATTATCCAAATTTACTTTGAAAATCAGTCGTCGATTCGCGCAACTTATAGACGACTTCGTCATTTTTATGGCGTACATAATCGTGCATCTGAACAAGCCATTCGTCGAACTGTAGATAGATTTCGTACCACATACTCTCTAGAGGATGCAATAACACCAACACGTCGAAGAAATGTGCGTACTGAAGAGAATATCGCCGCTGTAAACGAAAGTGTGGAAGAAGATCCAAAATTTATCAATTCGTCGTCGGTCGCAGGAATTGGGGCTCTGTCTGTCCACTACGTGGAAAATTTTGCGCAAAGATCTCGGTCTACACCCGTATAAGATCCAGCTGTTGCAGGAATTGAAGCCACGAGACCATTATATGCGTCGTTCTTTCGCCGATTGGGCTCTAGAGCAGTTGGCAACTGACCCGTTGTTTTATCGCAAAATTTTGTTCAGCGATGAGGCGCATTTTTGGCTTAACGGGTTTGTTAATAAGCAAAATTGCCGCATATGGAATGAGACCAATCCACAACAGACCCTACAGACTCCATTACATCCAGAAAAATGCACCGTTTGGTGCGGTTTTCACGCTGGTGGCATCATAGGACCTTATTTCTTCAAAAATGAGGCCGGAGCTCGCGTTACGGTCAATGGAGATCGTTACCGCACCATGATCAATGATTTTTTGTTTGAAAATATGGATGACATTGATCCGGATGAGATGTGGTTTCAACAGGATGGCGCTACGTGCCATACAGCGAACGCAACCATCGACTTATTGAAATCAAAATTTGGCGATAAGTTGATTTCGAGAAATGGACCTGTCAATTGGCCTCCAAGGTCGTGCGATTTGACACCACTCGACTATTTCCTGTGACATTCGTGACATACGCCCAGCAGTGCTCGAAAAAGTGGCCCAAAATTGGACGTCCAGAATGCGCTTCGTCAAGAACAGCCGCGGTGCCCGTATGCCCGAAATCATTTTCAAATGTTAATGTCACGTATTGATCCTTCGAATAAAAAAGAAATTTTGATTACAATTTAATTTTTTGTGTTATTTTTTACAATTTCAAGTTCTATCGGGCTTAAAAAAACACCCTTTATGACCTTTGTGTGCATCATCATTCACTAATGCAACTCTAGGTTCTGGTCCAAAATAAAATTCAGAGTGGATATCACTTTCTCTGTCTGCTATATTTCCTTTTAACTCACATCACATTTAAGCACCGGTATGCAGCAGAATTTGGTAATTTTCTTCCTCAAGCATTTTATAACTAACTGCCGCCGGTCCAGTTCAATGATAACTTTTCTTTCTGACACCAAAATTATCCAACAGCAGAAGCTTAGTTGTTCAGTTCAGTGAGAAATTTTCTTTCCTTCATCCAATTTATCTAACAGAAGAAGCTTATGGACAGTTTACCTACATCGAAATTATCCAACAGAAGAAGGTTATGTTATAAAGCACTAGGATGACGGTGTTACGAGATTCGCCACAAGTTAGTTTATTACTCAAATGGCTAAAATATTATATTTTAGGTTAAAAAAAAGTTGATACCTGAGACCCACTGTCATGTCTCCATAAGGTAGCTTCTGGACTACCATTTTTATATCCAATTTTTCACACAAAAACCACAAACCTTCTTCAAGGTCAAAATTCATACTACCGTTAACTGATTACAGTGCTCTGTTAGCTGCAAAATTAGCCATGTTAAAAGCAAAAACAAAAAAATGGTTTAAGTCTTTGCTAATTGAATTCGAATTTATCTTCTCGCCAACAACAATTTAATTAACGTCTCTCCATTTCTCTAATTTAATTTTTTTTTATAGTCAAATCCGATGCAGAATTTACTTATTTTGGCAATATGGGTCCCGATCATTGGAGTGATCACTTTAATCAATGTTCCGGCAAACATCAAAGTCCCATTAATATCAACGATTTAGATGTTGTCAATCGTAGCTATTCAGAAATGACTTACAACTCTTTCAGCAAATTACCTTTGAACGTTTCCATTCTAAATAACGGTCATACGGTTTTGGTAAGACTTGCGTACGCAAATGAAATACCAACAATATCTGGTGGCCCTTTGGAGGGAAAGGGAACTTATCAATTTCAACAATTACATTTTCATTGGGGTGAAGATAATACGGTGGGCAGTGAAGATCGTATCAATGATGTGGCATATCCCATGGAATTGCATGTTGTTTTTCGTAATCGAAAATATAAAAGCTTTGAGGAGGCCGCTAGAATGGATGATGGCATAACCGTACTGGCGGCATTTTATGAGGTAAGAAGTTATCAGAACTACAAATAATAGATATTTTGGATCGTTTTTGTAGCAAAATGTAATTTGTTTTTGCACTTAAAAAACAAAATCAAATCGTTAATAAATATTCGTATCCAAACATTTCACACTTTTTTTTTCATAAATTATTTATTGTATCTTCATATATATGAATTATCAACAATTTTTCAAATCTTAAATCTAAATGTATAGTCATTAGGCCCGACCAGTGTCAGACATAATTCTAGTGACAGCAATAAGATAGATAATCTTAACAAATTCTCTCAATCAAAAATAAATATAAAAAAAAATAAAAACTATTTTCAAGAGATTCCATTTCCATTAGGAGGGTTATTGACCAATGACCCTGTGTCTCTCCTTTTTAATAGGATATGACCTCTAAAATTCAAAATGTTCCGCGCAAGGGGATTCGGGTGGCACTCGAGCTTAGTTAAATATTTGTCTGCGTATTGAGTAATTTCAGCAGTCACGAGTGGAATATCCAAATCACGATGTATAATTAAATTTCGCATGTACCATGGAGCTAATGTAATTAATCGTAGTATTTTGTTTTGTCGGCATTGAATTTTTTCTGCATTTGAAGCTGAAGCAGTGTCCCAAAGTTGAATTCCATAGCACCATATTGGTTTCAGAATCGACTTATACAATAGAAGTTTACAGTCCAGACTAAGAGCCAGTATATTTGAGATAACTTGATTTTCATTTGGATTAGCTTTGTGTCGATGTGATGTTTCCATGTAAGCCTACGACGAAGGATTATGCCAAGTTATTTAGCGTGCAAGTGGTGAGGAATCATCTGGCCGTTCATACGAATAGTAGAGCAATTTTCCCTTTTTAAAGTAAAAGTTAAGTGGACACACTTTTGCTCGTTTACTTTTATTCTCCATAAATTCAACCACAATTCCAGATGCGTAATATGTTTCTGAAGAACCTGAGATGCCATACGGGGGTCTTCGTGAGAACTAAGGCAGGCCGTATCATCGGCAAATGTTGAAGTATGGATAATACTGCTCACGGGCATATCACAAGTATAAAGCAGCTATAAAACTGAACCCAGTATACTCCCCTGCGGCACACCGGAAGCTATCGATGCGGGTTCACTGATGAAGTCTCCTTCGGCTACTGTAAACCTTCTCTCCACAATGTAACTTTCCAGAAACTTCACCATACTGATTGGGAGATATGTCATCAACTTATGTAATAGTCCCTTATGCCATCATACTTTGTCAAATGCTTGCGAAACATCTAGAAACAGGGCCTTTCAAATGACTTTCTCACTACTTAAACTAATCTATGAGTCTGCTCAATGGTGCCATGCTGGCTCCTGAAACCAAATTGATGGGCTGGAATGCACCCCAACACTTAAAATTGGTGACAGCTTAGTCATAAACAACTTCTCGAAAAGCTTTGATGAGGTTAATAATAAGCTTATAGGCCTATATGATTCGGCCCTGGTAAGATCCTTGCTCGGCTTCGGAATCATTCTAACTTTGGCTATTTTCCAGACGCTTGGATAATACTTTAATCTTAAAATGGCATTAAATATAAATAGCAAAATTCGAATACAAATACGTGGCGACTCCATTAACATTCTGTTGCTGATACCATCTATGCCTGGGGCTTTCTTCGGATTGAGCCTATCAATTTGTCCTTGAACATCACGCAACTTGAATTTTATGGGTAGAGGGGTTAAAGCCACTACATCTGGCAATTCAGTCTCCCCAGTAAACGCGTTCGGGCTAAAAACGGATTTCAGATGCTCAACTAATATATCACCCTTTTCAGAATCACTTCGTACCCAGTCTCCAGTTGAAGTACGAAGAGGTGATTTAAATTCAACTGGTCTTTTAAGGTTTTTAGCAGCTCGCCACAAAGAGTAATTAGGGTTGGTAAAACATCGAGTCTCTCCAGATATTTTTTAAAAGATGCGGTTTTCTCATAATTTAGTAAATCTTTTACTCGTTTTGTGCATTGCTTGAGACGAAGTTTATGTTGAGGTGATCTGTGCTGTTGCCAATCCCTTCTGGCTCTTCTTTTTTCCGCTACGAGATGTTCAATATCCAGAGAATACATTCTTTTAAGATCAGTCTGAGTGAAGGTAGTAGTTGCATGTTCAGCGGCTTCCTTAATTATTTCATTCATTGTGACAACGCTAGATTCAATATCCTCAGGTGTTCGTAATATAACGTTTTCAGTGCAATGGCTCTTGAGATACATTTTGAATTTCAACCAATTTATACGACTGATCTTTGAATTAAAAATAAAAAAGATATTTTTAATATTTTCCTGTGGCGGGTGGCCAAATTTGAAGTTAGGAAGTAAATAGCCTATCAAATAATAAAATATCAAGAATTAAGCTGTCATCCTTTGACATTTATTTAGCATAAAGTAAGGATATTTTTTGCCTTGGAACATTACACTCTTGAGCAAAGGATTTTAGTTGTGAGAATTTACAATCAAAATGGTAAAAAATTAACTGTGCCTTCAGGGGCAGGTAGTGTACTAGCTTATCAGTCTCGCGGTTGTGGGTTTAATTTCTAACAAATACCTTAGCTATTTTCACTACAAAACCTAAAAATTTACTGTCGGTGGGGCTGTTCAGTAATGAAGGCATAGTCACTGTTCGCTGTGCTGTCTTATACGAGAGTTAATTTCCGACAACAAGGGCCTTCTAAAATTGAAAGCTGCCCCGGTAGGCTAGAAGGTAGTGTACTTAGCCTACCAATCTAGGGGTGGTTGTTTTCACTACATAAATAGGAGCTAAAAAGCTATGTAACTATCCTTCTACTTTCACCACCTGTCTTATCTCTTCTCTATCCCTTTCCTAAAGTATATAGCACGGTTATGACTAAATAGGCCTGGTTGCCTGAAGTGCTACTTCTCTTTAACAAAAAAAACAACAAAAAAAGTAGCTTGTCCTTATAATCAGACTCCTTCTGAGACCGCTGCACGTATTTGTCACTGATAATAGACCAAAACAGTAAGCTCGTAGTGGCGGCCATAGTGATGTAAAACCAGCCGCTATACAGCAAAGTGTTGAGAATGAGCCTGGAACATCAACTCGTCGTTGCTTGCAACAATTTTGTTAGCGATGAAGCTCAATGTCATATTTGGAATATGGTAATAACATTCAAGTACATGTGGAGACACCGTTTCATCTAGAAAAACTGACTGCTTGGTGGAATTATTGGGGTTATCCAAAACCGCCACATGCGTGATACGATTTATATTTGTACCTAGCTGTGTAAGCCATAACCAGATAGTGGATCATACCACTGTGGATAAAATGTAGCGTCATCCTCGCCCTAGAAGGCCTTTAGGGAAGTATATTCTCCGGTCACTCCTAATTGCAACTTCAAAAACCCGAAGCAGACGGCAGCCTTCACTCCTCGCTGAAGAGTTGGAGACTCTCCAACTCCTGGTTTACAAACGCATGAAGCCTAGTATTATTTCAGAACACGACGGCATTTCGTGATAAGATTTACATCTGCCCCTGGCCGTGGGCCTTAGTCAGATGGTGGTCAAACCACTGTGAATGAAAAGCAGCGCTATTCACGCCCTAGGAAATCGAAGACTAATTCTAGCAACAGGTCTTTCCTAGTTGCAATTTCAGCGGTTGCAGAGCAAGGCTGCAAACCACTACTCCTTGCTGAAGAGCTGGAGACTATCCAACTTCTGTCCAGAACACATTACTAGCATGCTCACTGGATCTGGATCAGGTGTGATTAAAGGCGAGATGATCCTGGCCACCATAAATCAATTCATGCTGGGACCGAATAACCACAACCACTACGATACTCCCGAAGGTTCAACCTCAGTAATCAGTCAGAGAAACAGCTAAAAGTCTAAAGAGACAACTAGCGGAAACTCTGGGGCTTACTGATTCCCGTGGAAATAACGTACAGCTTCCAGTTGACTCCCTGCTTGCCTTCACGGGACTGGGCTCCCTTATACCCCCAGCAGCACAGGTCTAGATAGTTAAGTATTCTTTAAAGGCAGATAAATGTGCCCCCGGGGAGAAACACGATGGCATTCATGACCACTGGAGCTGAACCATTCATTGTGTTCATTGTGAATGATCCGACCCACAAACTCAAACGAGAGCCTCCCGAAGGGCCTACCTCAATAATCAGTCAGAGAAGAGATAAACGGCTAAAAAGACAAATAGCTGAACTCTGGGGGCTTTACTGATTCCCTTGGAAATATAGTGGAATTGTAAAGTTAACTCTTGCTGCCGTTGAAGGGTGCTAGGTTCACTTTTGGAGTTTCGTCAAAGCATATCAATGTGCCCGGGGGGGGGGGGGGGGGGGGGGTGTAAAACCGCCACATAGCGACTTCTGCTTAAGCATTTGACTTTGAAGCCTTAAAAGGTTTAACTAGTGCAGGAATTCAAATCAACTGACAATTCACATCGCCATAAATTCACTCAATTCATTCAATTTAATTTTTTTTTAAAAAATCATTTTCTCAGACGAAGCCCATTTTCACTTATCAGGGTAGGTCAACAGGCAAGATAGCCTGATAGCTTTTGGGCTTCTGAAAATCCTAGCGCAATTATTGCAAAGCCTTTGCATGCTCAACGTGTCATTGAATGGTTCGCTATGTATGTGATGTGGAGGCGTGATTGGTGCGTTTTTTTTTTGTGGAAGATGAGACTGGAAATGCGGTAAATGCCAATGGATTATGCTATCGCGAGATTTTAACAACTCAATTTTGCTCTATTATTAACGACGTGGATATCACTGACATGTGGTTTCGACAGGACGGTGCCACATGTCGTACAGCCAATGAAACGATCAATTTATTCCAAACCAAATTTGCCGAAACCATAATTTCGGCAGAAGTTGGATAATCAGCAGTTAAGTTGCCAGCCAGAGATCATGTGATTTAACACCACTGGGTGATTTTTTGTGAGGCTATATTAAGGACAGAGTCAATACGGAGCCAATTGAATCGATTTAAGGCTTAAAACTCAAAATCCATCAATGTGATTAAGAGTGACTTTAATGAAAGAATCGAAATCTGTCAGCATGGTCGTGTGGTTGACAGTTGCCAGATATCATTTTTCATTCATAATTGGCGAACTTTACTCTATTCGTAATAAAATAAAATTTTTAATCATTTTAATCTAAATTCTTTGGGGTTATTTTATTTTCGAAAACAAACTTCTTTTTGAAAAACCCTATAGCCATTATATTAGCCACATGATGGAAAAAGTTATCAAAAATTGGACTTCCAGATTAGATTACATCATAGCCGGGCGTGGCGGTTTAATATTCGAAGTCATATTTAAGTTATGCTGCCACAAGATTATCTTTCGAATAAAGTAAATTGCGTGTGAATTTAAAAATTTCCATTATAAAAAACACCCTTTACAATTCTGACAGCATTAGATTCGGTGGATGACAGCCCTGTATACATACATATCTGCATCCTGAGTTTGTTTTTATTATTTTTGTTGCCACTTCGAACTGGTTTTGAAACTTTAAATTTCATAAAATTGTAAAAATAAATAATTGTTTTAGAAAATAAAGCGTTGCCAGAGTTAAAAAATGTTTTTAAAAACCTTGATAGGAGTAGTTGGAAGTGTAAAAAAATATTTTTATTTCGTTTTTGAACATTCTTTTTTCGAATAATAAATTATTATTTTATTATAATTTCCTTGTTATTTAGGTTAACAACTACACCAGCTTGGAATATGATCAGCTGACCAGTCATTTGGAACATATACACGAACCAAATACAAATGCTACGCTAACAGAAGCCATAAATTTATCCAGTTTATTGACAGAAGATTTAGAAAATTATTACACTTACATTGGCTCACTGACAACACCACCCTGTAGTGAAGATGTTATCTGGATTGATTATATACAACCGATAATTATTTCCCCCGAAATTGTAAGAAAATTTATTTGATAAATTAAAATTTGATTTGATTTCAAAATTACTTTCTTTTTATTCCAGATGGATCGATTTCGCTATTTGAAAACTTTTGATGGTTCCTCTTTAACACACAACTTTCGACCCGTGCAGCCGCTTAACAATCGTAAAGTTTATAGATCGGTGGTGCCTGAGTTGAGTGAAATGAATTTGAATAATTTAGCAAATGGCGTTTCAACTTTAAAATTATTACCATCAACCGTTGTGTGCTTAATGAGCTTCTGCATTTTTAACAAATATTCCAAATTTATTTTAATATGTTTTTAAATTAAAATTTTAATTTTTTGTTCTAAAAATTTATTTTTATTATCGGGTGGGCAAATTTGAGGTTAGGTAGTGTACTGTCTGTCAAATGATTAAATGGCAAGAAGTGAGCTGTCATTCTTTGACATTTATTTAGCAAGCAGATGGTAAATTTTAAGATAGGAATATATAACGAATGAATATAACGTTCCGTTATACTCCTCATTGTGAAAATTTACCAGAAGAATTTCACTGCATCAAAATTCGAATTTACTTTTCACACTTATTTTTTTAATAGCTGACATATATTTTGCATACTGTGGAACACCCTCTATATTTTCAATTTGTTTATTTTATTGCGGACATAAAAATACTTAAACGTAAGGTGTCTGGGTATTATGCTGGCAAGCCAAGGCCACAAAGGGAAAATCGCATCAATATTGGTATACCTTTTGAAATCCCCCCGGTGGCACATTTATTGGTCTTTATAGAATACTTGACTATCTAAACTTGTGCTGCTGGGGGTATAAGGAAGCCCAGTCCCCTGAAGGCAAGCAGGGAGTCAACTGGAAGCTCCACGTTATTTCCACGGGAATCAGTAAGCCCCAGAGTTTCCACTAAATGTCTCTTTAGACTTTTAGCTGTTTCTCTGACTGATTATGGAGGTTGGCCCTTCGGGAGTATCGTGGTGGTTGTGGTTTTGCGGCCCCAGCATGAACTGATTTATGGTGGCCAGGATCATCTCGCCTTTAATCACACCAACGGGTGAATGATCCAGATCCAGTGAGCATGCTAGTCATGTGTTCTGGACAGGAGTTGGATAGTCTCTAACTCTTCAGTAGTGGTTTGCAAGCCTGCTTTGAAACCGCTGAAATTGCAACTAGGAAAGACCTGTTGCTAGAATTAGTCTTCGGCTTCCAAGGCGTGAATGACGTTACTTTTCATTCCCAGTGGTTTGACCACCATCTAATTAAGGCTTACAGCCTAGTGTAGTGTAGTGTAGTTCTACTGACATTTTCTTGAAAACAGGGCACAGTCTAATCGGATGGCCCTCTGAGCAAAGCGAGCATTTTGTAATTTTATTTGAAACTATATTTGTATGAAACGTGTTTATGTTCTTGGGATTTCTTGGAAGTTGGGGGTTGGCTAGCGTGTTATTTTTAGCCAGCCTGAAAAGGGGCTTAGAAGATCTAATGTCTGCACAAGACTCTAAAGTGTGATATCGACAGGTTAAGAATTCGTTCATTTCTTTCCAAGTGGGTAGCTCGGAACTGGAATTATGGTGCAGCTGTAAATCTTATCGTGCCATACCCTTTGGAATTTATAAAGGGTTTTTTTAACAAGCAGTTTGTTTTCTATTACAAAGAGAAAAGCTCGGTAATTATGAATGAAAAATGAAATGTCCCCACACGACCAGGCTGACAGATGTCACTTCTTTCATCGTAGTTTTGAATCACTTTTTGGCCAAATGGCAATCTTATTTCGTTAATCATATTGTAGATTTTGAGTTTTAAGGCTGAAATTGCTTCGATTGGCTTCGCGGTGTTTAATCGCACGATCTAGCTGGCCACTTAACTGCTGATTGTCGTAAAGTTATGTGATCGAGAAATTGGTTTACATTAAATTGATTGTTACATTGGCTGTGTGACATGTGACACCGTCCTGTTGAAACCACATGTTAGTGATATTCACGTCGTCAATATTAGACCAAAATTGAGTTGTTAGCGTTTCGCAATAGCGCGATCCATTGACGTTACCGCATTTCCAGCCTCATCTACGAAAAAAAAGCGCATCAATCACGCCTCCAGACCACATAGCATTCCAAGGCTTCTCACCGGCTGTTCCTGAATGAATTGAGCGAATCTACGGCGATGTGAACGATCGGTCGGCTTCAATTCCTGCACCAATCAACCTTGTAAGGCTTCAAAGTCAAATTCTTAAGCAAAATTCGCCATATAATTTTTTTTTTCGGAGCAGCACTCAGGGGATGACCCCTACATATGCAAAGCATTGTTTCAAAACTAGGAAATTAGGTTACGGGAAGGAGGACAGAGGGAATAGTGTCTGTGAACATTCAGTTTTAATTTTCCCAGATTGAAAGTGACAGGAAAGATCTCCGGAGGGATTTTATTCCACATACGGACTGTTCTGCTAAAAAACGAATTTTCCCTGTAATGCGTAGTGTGATTCAGTGGCCAATCAATCACAAATGGATGTGCTCTCAACGAAAATCGTGTTAGACGCGAAAACGTGTGAGTATCGGGAACAAGTTCCCTAATTTCATTAGAGCACTTTCCATTGTAGTAACGATAGAACAGTGAAATACACCTCACATTGCGTCGATGCTCTAGAGAATCAAAAGAATTGGATACCCTACCGTTCCCAATGAGTCTCTTGGCCCTCTCCTGTATGCGGTCGAGTAACTCCAAAATAGACTTTGGAGCGCCGGCCCTTACATGAGAGTTGTATTCCATTTTCGGACGGATATAGGTAGTACGGAGATCGGATGGAGTGAAGTATTTTTTACACCGTTTTAGAAAACCAAAGCACTTGAAAGCTTCTTTAGAAACCTGAAAAATGTGTTTAGTCCATCGAAAATCGCACTGAATTTCCATGCCAAGAACATCAAGAGCTTCCGACTTCGTAATATCTATATCACCCATAGTAACAGATGCAGCACCACTACCGAACGCAGATCTATGCGTTAGCATGCAACATTGCGTCTTACGAGCATTAAAATCTACTCTTTTCACACGATCCCACTCCAAGATTGTCGCGAGATCGTGATTAAGGGTATCATTCATGTTCTGCCTTTTGGAACTAACTTTTTTTTTTTCTTTTTTGTAGCACTTCAGGCAACCATGCCTATTTAGTCAAGTACCGTGCTGCATTCTTTTTAGGAAAGGGATAGAGAATAGATGAAGTAGGTGGTGAAAGTAGAAGGATAGTCGGAAATTAACTGCCGTATATAAGACAACAACAGCGACCAGTGACTATGCCTTCCTCGCTGAGCAGCCCCACCGACGGTCAATTTTTATTTTTGTAGTGAAAAAAAAACCAAGGTCTTCGTTGGGAATAGAACCCACAACCCCCATATTTACAAGCTAGTACACTACCTACTAGCCTACAGGGGCACCTAAATGTAGAAATTTCACGGCCGGATCATGACCTTGATCATGATTTACCACGCGCCCATTTTCAATTAAAACCGATAGAAAATTATTTTGTTTTTTTAGTTTGGTTAAAAAATGCTGAACTATTTTTGTACTTAAAGTTGACACAAATCACCATTCAATCAATTTTTAAACACTGCACCTATTCAACTGACGCAAAAATAATTCACATTTTTCATTATACAAATTATAAAAAGCGATTAAATCTAACGGAACTTATGTTGTTTGGTTGTCCTCCGCCAGTAGATGAAATAATATTGCCATTTCCCTTCGTAACTGGCCGGTTTGTATTCGATGGCGAGCGCTTTCGATGCGTATGCATCATTTTCAAGCCACGGTTTAGTTTGTACTGGTAGTAGTGTTGGCGTTCAGGCAGTTCTGTTATTAGGTTCGTATTCCCCCCGGGGGCACATGATAGTCTTTTTGGAACCTACTATTCCATTTAGATTTGTGACTTTCGGGGTAAAAGGGAGCCCAGGCCTCTCAAAGACTAGTAGGAGTCATCTGGACAATCCACATATTTCCACAGGAAATCAGTTGCCCCAAAGTACAATATTTGCTCTCTTTAGATAAAAAATGTGCTCTGACTGGTTATTGAGGTTGGCCCCTATATGGGAGTATCGTGGTGGTTGTGGTTTCGGACCCTCGTGAGAGTTTGTGGGTCGGACCATTCAAATTAACACAATGAATGGTTCAGGTCCAGTGAGTATGAATGCTGGCGTGTTCTTGATAAATAAGAGCTTCATGCGTTTGGAAAGTCTCCAACTCCTCAGCAAGGAGTGAGGGCACGGCCTACTCCGGACTTTCTAAATTGCTACTAGAAGTGACTGGAGGATATACGTATCTGAAGGCCTTCTAGGGCGTATTTGGTGTCCAATCAACTAAGTGGTTTAACTACCATCTGATTATGACCTCGCGGTCGGTGCAGATGTAAAACAAATCACACATTAGGTTCGCATATATTCAGGTAGGTAGTGAATCTAACGATACCTCCGTCTTTTACTATTATGTAGGTACGTGTGTCCGTCTGAGGGTGTTTTTCGTTTGCCCGTTGGCATGAGTAGTTTCAATGGTGTGAAAATTGTGTCTGAGGTCGTGTTTACCTGTTCGTTTATAATGTCACTGTTGAATGTTTTTGTTTTGTAGATTTCCATATTTTCAAGGATGTCTAGTCTTTGTCCTTTTTTGCTAGAATGTAATAATGTCATACATTCATCTATTTCCCTTGGTGTGTGTCGCCATCGAATACAAACCGGCCAGTTACGACGGGAAATGGCAATATTATTCTAACGGAACTTTTTCAACTTTTCTTTGTTTACATTCATTTTCGCAATTTGTAAACCTTTAATAAAATGTACAACATAATCCTCTCGATGAATTAGCTGGAGAGCAGCAAGCTTAAATTAATTGCTAAAACACTGCACCTATTCATGTGAAGTGAAGTGTAAAATGTCACAATCAGGCATGTTCTGAAAATCACTTTTTCGTGTAGTGATTTGAAATCACTGAAATGGTGTTCTGCGCACAAAAATTTTTGAATTCTCGTGATTTAAAACCACTCAGTTAATAGCCTGACGATTTCAAATCACATGGAGCTTTTTTAGACGTTTTCATCGAATTAAACAATAAAACTATTACATGCACTTAGTGTGGTTTGTTTTTTATTTATTTTATTAATAAAATTAATACTTTTCCACATAAAAACTTTAAAATTAATAATTTAGCAAGACGCAAGATTTCTTGAAGAATTTTTTGGTAGTTGTTACGTTCCAGAAAACTTTACAAAATGTTGACCGTCCCATACTTATGTTCATATCATTAGCTATAACACCTTGATATGATCCAACTGCTAAATATCTCAACACAGCTGCTAGTTGTATATTTTCCGGAACGGAGCATTTTGGTAAGTGTGCTGCTATGTTACCCAGTACTAATTGGAAAGCATTCTTATTTAGGCGGTAAAGAGAAATAAATCTAAAATGTCACTTAAGTAAAATCATTCTTTAAAAATAAACTTTGTTAACTTACGATTTCTCATCCAATTCCATGGGATTGGATAAGTCTCTGAAGTACCGTTTTTTCAGACGCTCATTATTTAATTGCTTTCTTTTTAGTTCAATTATTGCCAATAAGCTTGCTGCAGGCATTTTACACTATATAAGAAGAAAATACAAAATGTTTTAAGTAAACACAAACAAAAACAGCTGCCAGCTCGTGATTTAGAACAATGAAAATCACTACTAAAAAGTAAAAAATCTCGTGGTTTTCAGAACACCAAAAAATCACTCTCGTGATTTCAAAATCGTTTGTGATTTGAAATCACCGTGATTTCAGAACATGCCTGAATATTTAGCTGAAAACTTTTAAAGTTGTTATTGTCTTTTAACATAAAACAGCCAATAAAACGATTTTGAGCTTTTTTAATATTTAAATAAATTGTTTTTTTATTTTTTTTTATTTTATTTTATTGCTATGAATAGTTGCTGATAATTTCAGAAAAGTCACATTTTTAAATGTAATTTTGTTTATTTTTTTTGTTTGTTTGTTTTTATTATTTTTTTTATTTTTAATATAATTTACATACATGTATATTTGATTTTAATTATTTTTTATTATTTCTTCAACTATAATAATATTAATAATAATAATAATAATGTGTAGGGGTAAGTGTTTTATGTATTTATATGTATATACGTATATACTTTATGTATATGTATAGGTTTATATATTCATAAATTAAATTATTATTTTCTTTCTTTTTGTTTTATTTCAAGATTTAAACATTTTTTCTTTTTTAATCTTTGTTTTTAATTTATTTTTATTCTATTTATATTTTTTTCTTTTGTTAAATTCTTAGGTATTTATTTGTTACTATTTTTATATTAATTAATAATTTAATAATTTATTTGTTGAAATTTATCATTTTTGTGTTATAGAAATATGAGTGCTGTGTTAGCACGTATAGTCTGTCCATCCGTGTATAATGTTTTAGTTTTTGTTGTTATTCTTTTTGATTGTGTAAAATGATTTATTTTTTTGTTTTGTTTTGTTGCTTGTGTAAAATATATTTTATAAATTTCCTGTTATAAATATGTCATTTGTTGTTTGTAAACAAAATTAAAATTTTTCGTATTTTAGTTTTTGTTTTTGTTTTATTTTATTTATTTTTATATTTGTTTATTTTCTTGTGAAAAGTTGTTAATTATTTTTTTTTCTTAACTTATTTTTAAATTAATATTATATTAACTTTGCTTAAATAATTAAGTTTAGGCTTAAGTAATAAAAAATACTTATATTTAAAGAAAAAAGATTTAAAATTTATTTTATATATATTTTTTTTAATTACATCATACACAAAAAGCTTTATAATACATAAAAATTTTAAATATTTTTATTGGCTTATTTTTTTTTTGTTTGTTAATAAATTACACTTTCCTTAATATTATTATATAATTAAAAATTATTTTGTTAATTTAACATTTTTGTTGCTTGTGATTAATTAAAAAAATATATGTATGTATTTGTTTATATGTTTTAATTTTTTATAATTATTTTTATTAGTTTCTTTTTTTTTTGGTAATTTTTAAAATTTTTTTTCTCTTTTTATTGTTGTTTTATTTTATATATATATATGTATATATATATATATATATATATATATATCTATTTTTTTTTTAATTTTCTACTATAAAAATAAAACCTCTTTTTGTGTTTTTTTTTCACAATTAAATTTGTTGAAAATGATTTTGAACCTAAAAAATCAATTAATAAAAAAATGTAAGAATTAAAAAAAGCAACAAAATGTTGAGATGCAAAAGCAATTAATTAATTTTAAGCACTTCAAAATGTATAACTACAACAACAATAAATTAAAAAAGTCAGCTAGCGTTTATTTGATTTACTTTGTCAATTATAAAATTAATAAGTTAATGTAAGTTGGCAACACTTTTTACGAAGGCGGATCAATAAGTTTGTGACTTTTCGCACTTCGCTCGTAGTTATATGAAATGTAACACTGTTCCCATTAAATACCACCTGTTAATACACTACTGTCAAATTTTGAACAAGTGTCGTCATTTGCTTTGCGTTTAACAGCTGCTCACAACATATTTTTCTAAAAATGGATAAAAATGAATTTCGAGTGCTCAAACCAAGAAAAAGCTCAATAACTACTATAGGCACTCTGCACCATCGATTTCAATGATAAAAATGTGTTTCGCTGACTATCGTTGTGGTCACACAAGTACAAATTTAGCTGAACCTTATGTGCGGTCAATTGATTTCAGTACACTTGAAAATGTCGAAAAAATCCATGATATGGTGTTGGCCAACCGAAGAGTAAAAATGCGTGTGATTGTTCATGTTATAGGCATTTCATATGGCAGTGCAGTTTTGATTTTAAATCATCAGCTGTGTTTAAGAAAGTTGTCTGCAAGATGGATGACGCGTTTGCTCTTAATTAACCTTATCCGTAAACGTGTACCAACTTCAAAGGATTGTTTGAAGTTGTTTAACTGCAATCCAAAGGTCCTATTCACAAGATTACCACTAAAATGGACCAGCTTATATTAACAAGTACTATACCATTCGCTGATAATAACATGTCTCTAATGTGGAAATTTATGCATGATAATGACCCTAAGCACACTTCACGCCTAGTGAAGAATTGCTTAGAGGAAAACGGTGTGACCAGCTTAATACCCGTACCTCAATCCATTTGAGAACCTGTGGAATGACGTTGACGGGCATGTGAGATCGGTAAAGCCAAAAAATGTTGGCGATTTATGCGAAGAAATCCAAAAAGCTTGGTATGACATTTCATAGTAACTTTGTAGGGCTTTATTCATTCTTTACCTCAAAACCGGAACAGTTCTTTTAGCGCAAAATCGTCATTCTACCAGTAAGATGGAAAAAAGTGGTGGCTAAATACAGTCACTGACATTATTAGTCGGACAGATACAGCAAATAAAATTCTAACTGCACACAAAAATTCTTTAATCCATACAAGCTAATAATGTCGATTTGGATAACATATGCTATAATTATCACATATGACTTGTGTCAATAACAACAAATGTGATTTTTTAGAGGGTAAACAGGTGTCTATATAATTCAGTATTCGATAGTGTGAACATACATTAGGCGCTATAATAATAATGACAAATTTTGTGACTAAAAAAAATATTTTGCCAAAGCTTACACTACACAACAACACTACAAAAACAAAACACACATACAATTTATGTGGTCTGAGGAATATAGAAAATAAAAATTTTGAGCAAAATATTAAAAACTCGAAATTAAAATATTAAAAATAATTAAATCTGCTTTTAATATTAATGTCCAAAAAGAAATATTAAAAATTGATTTTTTTGCTTTTTACAAAATTATTGTAACAATAACACGAGTTTCTTATAAATATTTGTTATTCTCTTTACTATTTAGTTGGGGTTACAATATTAAAGTTTACATATTTTTTTTTAGGTATCACATTTAATAAAAAACAAAAAGAATCATTCATTTTCATGCTTAAATAATAATTTAAAAAAATTTATATTTTTTATTTCAAATTATTTTACATTTCAAAGTTGTTTAAAATTTTTTAAATCTAGATTTTCTACAGCAGACTTTGTGCGCTAATTGTTTGCTTTAAAACGTAAAAAGTTTTCGAAATGTTTATAGATTGAAATGAGAAATATTAGCTACAATAAAAAAATTTGTTGTACAGGGTGTCCGCCCGGAAAGACTTCGTTTCTTTGCCATTATGGTAAACATTAGTCTTGACAGTTCATATTTAACAGCCGTGAAGTCGAAACGTGGAAAAATATTCGATAAACCAATGTGCTTTAATCGTTAAAATATTTTATCAAAATCAATCATCGATTTCATAAATAAATCATAATGAGTGAGGAGGCAGATTTTGATTTGAATGGATATGGAAATAAACAGAAAAGTCGGTTTTGGAAAATAGGAAACCCTTAAATTATTCAACAATAACCTTTGCATCCATTAAAAGTGACAGTCTGGTGTGCAATTTGGTCAGCAGGAATCATTGGACCTTACTTCTTTAAAAATGAAAACGGCGTAACGGTAAATGTGAATCGGGACCGATTGAAAACTTTTTAACGCCGCAACTGCATGCCTTGGGTTTGATTAGCATGTGGTATCAACAAGACGGTGCCACATCCAGGATTACAATGGAATTAGTGCGAGACCTTTTTCCACAATAAGTTATTTTAAGAAATGGTGATGTTGATTGGCCTCAACGGTCGTCTGATTTGACTGACATCCATTTTTGTGGGGATAACTGAATAGCAAGATTTATGCAAACAAAGCAGAAACGCTTTAGCAATTCAAACAAAATATTAGTGATGAAATTAATGAAATACCGAGTGAGAATGTAATGAAATGTGCTTAAAAGGACTCACATTTGTGAGGCTAACAGAGGTGGGCATTTATCTAATATTGTATTCCATACACAATCGACGACATTAAATAAAACATTTATCAATATAATATCCATTTTCTTTCATTTCATTTCATTGCATTTCATTAAAAATTATAAACAAACAAAATAGTATACTTTCCCGACGGACACCCTGTATATGTAGGGAAAATTGTTTATGTGCTAACATGGCAGTTTGGTCATACACCCCTTCTTTTCATTTTGCATTTAAAAATTCGAAAAAATAATTTTTAACTCATTGAATTTTAAAAATAAAAAATAAATTAAAACTTCTAAATCAAATTTAATAAATAACCAACCAACAACTGATAAAACTGGGTGCTAATTTTACCATTCGTATGCGAGTAAATTCTTACTTACACCTGCAGGTTTTTTTTTCAATTTTGGGATTCTTTGATTCGTTAGCATTTGCCTTAAACAGTCAGATTGAACTGAAAGATAAGATCATACACCTTGTAACTTACCAGCCCCCCCCCCCCAACTCGGGGGGGCACATTAATGCTTTTATGAAATCTCACCATCATTACATGTGTCACCGGAGGAAAAACGGGAGCCCAGTCATTTCCACGGGAATCAGTAAGCCCCAGAGTTCAGCTTTTTGATATTTTAACCTTTTCTCTGACTAATTATTGAGGTCGGCTTTTAGGGAGTATTGTGGTGGTTGTGATTTCGCCGCCTTCATGAATTTGATTAAGGGCCCAGGATTATTTCACCTTTGCTGAGAACAATGGGTGAATGACCCGGATCCAGCGAGCATGATTGTCATGTGTTCTGGACCAGGAGTTGGATAGTCTTCAACTCTTCAGGAAGGCGTGGGGTGTGGCGGCCTCACTCCGAAATTCCAACTAGGATGACCTGTTGCTAGAAATTAGTCCCCGGCTTCATAGGATGCGGGCGCACGCATCATATCACCCACCGTCGAGTTATGGCATACGCACAATAGGTACGGATGTAAATCTTATCACGCATACCTTGTAACCACCCTAATGCGGCAGGTGTTAATACTATCAGATTGAGCTGAAACTTTGCCGATCTCATTTTCTAGTCAAATACTGGCACATTTTAGGGGGGTGAGCCGGAGGCAATGCAAACTTTTTTTTTGGAACTACCCTAATGTAGCATGTTTTAAAATTAATTTATTAAAATTTGTACACTTAAATAATTTTTTTCTGCTTTTCTTTATTCTTAAACATTGAAAACATTTAAAGTTTTTGTTTAATTCAAATTATAAATAATTTATGCAGCAAAAAGCGATACACCGAACAAACAGAAAAGAAAAAAATGAACGAGAGAATTGCTAGAACCGATCGAGTACTGGCGATTATTTTTTATTTTTGTTTTAATTCCCTACTTTAAAAAACATTTATAAATTAAAGAAGTGTCCAACTAAAATTGCCGTGTGTGAACTTAGACTTAGGAAAGAAAAACGACGCCAAAGACATTATTGTTACGTTTTCTTTTCTTCTGTTAATAAATATATTCACAATACAAAAAAATATTTTTTTTGTTTCTATTTACACTGTAGATTTTTTTTTTATTTTAAAATGTTTATATAAATATAAAAAAATAATATTGAATTTAATTAATTAATTTTTGTGTTTTTATAAATATTTGGAAAAACCATTGTTTTCTTTTTTTGTTAAATGTTATTTTTAATTTTAAAAATAATTTCTTTAAGCAAAAGATCGTTGAAAATAAAAATTAATTAATTATTTATATTTTTAGTACTTCGCCACAGCATTGGAAGGCATTTTCAGGAAAAGAAAAAAATGTATAAACAATAAATAAACAAAAAATAATTAATTATTTAAAATATTGTTTAAAGTTTCTTTCTTTACCTGAATATGTCACTCAATGATTTGGCGAAATATTGAAAACAAAAATTTAAGGTTAGGAAGTAAATTGACTTAAAATACACACGTTTTGTTTGTGAACCGCAGTGTTATTGATACCAAAGAAAATTAGAATTATGGAACATGATGTCGGGGCAAATTTCCACCTCTAGCAGATCGGCAGACGTCTGCTCTTCACACAAAATTTTGGAGCTCACTTTGTAACTAAACTTTACTTACCGCAAGAGCGAGGTGGCCAATTCACATCGCCAAAACGAGAAATTACGCGACCAGGAAATTACTCTTGCAATAACTTAATTCCTTCAGTGGCTGTGTGGCTCCATCGTGACCTTTGGTTTCAACAAAATGGAGGTTGACGACGATGATGCCGCCTGACTATAAACCGCACCACATAGTCTTTGGATTTAATGGTGTTCGAAGAACTATTTATGGATTTTGCAAGCCACGATTTTGTTTGTTTACATAACCGCCTCGCCTCTTCACTAAAGATGGTTTTGTTAAAAAATTCATTGTTTTCAGTTCAGTTTTTCAAGCAGCCAGACGTTCAATTTTATTTCGGTCGGTTGGCTTTTACTCTTAAACGATTTGAACGTAAATTTAAGCGTGAAGATAAATTTCTTAATAAAAAAATGTTGCACAAAGTAGTGCCTTTAGTGGTGGCCAATTATTGCGAACGTCATCGAGTTAATTATTCAGCCTCGTTATCAAGACTTTACGCTGTACAGCAGCTATGTTTGGCTTACTAGGGTCACTACGAGCCTATTGGTCTATAATAATCCTCGAATTTTGTATTTAAATTAAGCATAGCTGCTTCAGAAGAAAACAAATTATGAAAAAAATGCTCGAATTTTACAAACTGTAAAACCTTAAAGTTTTCACCATTTGGACAGTGAACTTTCATAATTATAATTCTTTGCCTAAAAGTGTAATGTTGTATAGTTAAAATTTACCAACTTATTACCAAATAAATGTCAAAAGATGACCGCTTAATTCCTTTGATATTTAATTATTTTATAAACTATTTACTTTCTAACCTCAAATTTGTCCACCAGATATATTCAAAAGATAATTTCTGACAATTATTCTAAAGATTTATATTCGAACCAGTATCACCCAAATAATACATTTCTTCAAACCCCAAAGAGCATGGCAATTAAAAGAAAAAACTTTAAAAAGATGTAACAAACAGACCAGCGTAAATGTTCTCCAGAGATAGATTAATTGGCCAACAGCCCCAACTTACAGTCTACATGCTGAAAATTTCAATTTCAATTAAAAATCTTTGCTTAACGCTCACACGATTTATTTGCTAACCTCAAATTTGTCCACCCATTACAAAGTAAATATTTTTCGCTAGAAACTAATATTTTACTAAAAGCTTTAAATTTAATAAAAGTAAATTTTTTGTAAACATTGAAATTTTATTGAAAAATAATCTAGATTCACTAAAAAAAATTCTTTAGTTCGTTAAAAACTTTATTAAAATCGAAATAATTAAAAGTGTTAAAAACAACTATTTTTCTGTTAATTTTTCAGAAATTTTTGTATAATGAACAGTGGGGCAAAAGCACAAATATTTTAAAAATTAAACAAGTTAAAAAAAAATTTTTCACAAGATAAAGAAGTAAGTAAGTCTAGGATTTGTGTCCATTCTTTCCTTGCAGATGTGATGCGAGAGAAGTTCATGTAGGACATGTAGATCAGATTTGTTTTCATTATCAAATTTTTAATTTATATTTCTTGGGCTTAAAGAAATTATTTATAAAATATTAAAAAAAAAAAGGTCAATAATTTATAATTATTATTTGTTATTTGTAATTTAGTTATTTTTGTACCATAGTTTTGTCCAAGCTTAATTTACAAATAATTACTTAGAAAAAAAAACATTTGTTGATTTTGTTATTTCTGTGTGGGTGTGTGTTTGTTTATGTGTAATAGGGGTACATTAGCAAAATTATTAACTATTTAATTAATTTTTATTTAAATTAAAATAAAATAAAAATCATAATACTTAAATAAATCTTATACAAATCAAATAATATTAAACATTAAAATAATTATTTAAAAATTTTTTTACAGCTTGTTTTATAAGTTTGGGGCTTATTTTATTAAAT
Source organism: Trichopoda pennipes (assembly GCA_030448955.1). Classification (NCBI taxonomy): domain Eukaryota; kingdom Metazoa; phylum Arthropoda; class Insecta; order Diptera; family Tachinidae; genus Trichopoda; species Trichopoda pennipes. The sequence continues at coordinate 2,525,623 of JASKUP010000021.1, read as the reverse complement.
TTATTTTTGTTTTTGTCTTATAAACTAATGAAAACAAAAAAATATAAAACTTTAATTATTTGTTTAAAGTTTATGTATATAATAAGTCTGTCTTATGCTTATTTTATATTTATTTATTTATTAAGTATTTGTTAATTTTTTATACTATAAATACGTCAAATTTAAAACTTTTTCTAAAATATTAGCTCTTCATCTGGTTTAAAAAACAAACAAAAAAAAAAGGTTTAAATTCTTCTTTTTGCAACATTGCGTTACTATTTTGCGAATAAGACAAGTGCCAGCCAAGTAAAAATTTTTCTTATTCTTGTTATTTTAACAATATTTTTTATTTATGATTTTTCTTTGTTTATTTTCTATTATTTAGTTGATTTCTTTTATTTAATCTAATTTAATTTAATTTAAAAAAAATACATATATATATATGCGTATATCTAAATATTATAATATAATAGTTTATATGTATATGTATGTATGTATATAAAAAAGTGTATTAGCTTGTGTGTATTTTATGTACAAATATAAAAATAGCATGGAATTGGATTTGTGAATAAAACGAAACAAAAAACAAAAAGAGTGTTTTAAATATTTTACATTTTTTATGTTTTAAAATATATAATAAAAAAAACAATAAAATAATAAAACCCCATAAAACTTTTTCCATATTTTTTAAAAACAATTTAAAAAAAAGAAATAATTGAAGCTTTTTTTTTTAATTAAAATCACCACGATGTTGCTGATGTGGATGATGATAATAACCTCCATAGTTCATGTAGCCACAATAGAACATCATATTGTTAAGTAAATAGTTGTTTAACGTAATTGGTTTCTGCAAATAAATATTATTTTACTTGTATTCAAATTGATAAAAATATCATTTTTTCTGTTAAATAAAACATGAAATATAAAAAATTATAGTTTAAAAATGGTTGTAAATTTGAAACTTTACTGGCGACAGCTTTAAAACAGCTTTTACTTTCGAACTGTGATAATGTTAAAAATAATTTCGAATACATTTTTAAAAATATAATATAAAAGAAAATCATAGCTCTTAATTTCAATTTTATTTAAATTAGTTTTTACAATTTTTACAATATTCATATAGTGCAAGCTTAGTATTTGCGACTAATAATTATCAGAACAGCTTAATTTTTTTTAATTGCAGCTTCTATAAACACACACTTTACAGAAAACGGGTTCTATTTTTGCTGTTATATCTGGTCTTTAAAATCTGATTAAATTGTCTATAACTAAAAAAGAAAAATCTCCGTCTCTATTGAACTTTTTGGATGGTTGTCATCTTCAATTTTATCAGTTTATTCCTGTCCTTTAGCGTGGGCAAATTTGAGGTTAGCAAGTAAATTGCCTGTCAAATGGTTAAATATCAAGAATTGAGCTGACACCCTTTGAGATTTATTTATTAAAAGGTTGGAAAATTTTAAACAAGAAACATTATAATCTTGACCAGTAAATTTTTATTGTGAAAATTTATTATCACAATGGTATCACTGCATTACGCCTTCTAAAACCGCTGTACGTAACTTAATCGGTAAATTCGAAGCTTACAGTATTGTTGCTGACCAAACCAATATGTGTTCGTAGCGACCGTAGTGATGCAAACATAGCCGCTGCACTCGTCGACGTTCGTAACATTTGGACATGTGGTTTGTGTCAATAACAATAAAAATGGTATTTTGCAGGGTAAACATCTGTCATTATAGTTCAGTGTTTGGTAGACACCAAAATGAAAACGCTGTAATGATCTCGAATTTTGTTACTTAAAAAAGATGTCTTGCGGGGAAGTCTGATAACTACTGTTGAAAGCTATCGATTGTTGGTAGAAGCTTATGGTTAACATGTATCAATCAACTCAAAAAACTTATGAACGATGCGCGATTCAAAAGCGGTGTTTTCGACACAGAAAACCAAAAAAGGTTTGAAGTCGAGGAATTGGAAGCATTTCTCGACAAAGACTGTTGTAAAACGTAAGAAGAACTTGCATTATAATTGGGAGTCACACAACAAACTTATTTCTTACGTTTAAGAGTTGGGATTCATTCGCTAACCCAAAGTCCAAAAAGCCGGCCAACCAATCAAATTATTGCCGAAGCTGACTATCCATGATGACAAGGTAATGCTCTGTATTTGATTAAAATGATGTTTTGTATTATGAGCTGTTGAAATCGGATACGACTATCACAGGGAACCTGCACAAAAGATAATTGATTTGTTTGAAGAGAGCAATCAGGAGACCAAATTTTTCATCATGAAAACGCTAAGCCATATGTTGAAAGACCGGTCAAGTACTATTTAGAAAACAGTCGAGTTAGAGTTCACCTGCTTTATAGCCCAGACCTTGCACCTTGTGGCTATCATTCGTTAGAGCGCCCTTATGGGAATACGCTTCGCTTTAGAACGGGGTATCAATAATTGCTTTGGCTCATTCTTTACCTCAAAGCCGGAAAAGGGATGGGCAATGTTTTGAATAATGCATTAACTCATTTTGTTATTACAATAAAAAATGAATTAAGCAGTTTACATGGAGCCCATCGCAGAATCAAAGCTTTTACAATACAAAATTTTTCCGCGTTAAGTTTTAATATTAACGTTTCTTCTAGCGGTTTTAAATTCAGTGTTCTTTTCGTACTCGAAAAGAACACTGAAGATGGCAAACAGCCGAAACCGGTTTGTTCACAAACCAAATTTGACGAGGGTCGACGGAAAACCGTACCCAAATAGAATTGATTATAACCCCGTCGGAAAAGCCAAGCACATATCTTCTCTATCCCTTTCCTAAAGAATGTAACACGATACTCGACTTGTTGCATTGGCATTGTTGCCTGAAGTGCTACTTCTCATCAAAAAAAAAAAAAAATAAGAGACTGCTTATTCAACTATTCTGAACTTCAGACTTGAAGGTTGAATTTAAAACCGCTGGAAGAAACGTTAATATTAAAACTTAACGTTAATATTAAAAACAGCCGAAACCGGTTTGTTCACAAACCAAATTTGACGAGGGTCGACGGAAAACCGTACCCAAATAGAATGGATAGAGAAGAGCTGAAACAGGTAAAAGAAGAAGGATAGTCGGAAATGAACTATCGTATAAGACAGCACAGCGACCATGCCTTCATCATTGAGCAGCCCCACCGACAGTCAACTTTTATTTTTGTAGTGAAAAAAAATCCAAGGTCTGGGAATGTTGGGAATCGAACCCACAACCCCCAAACTGGCAAGATAGCACACTACCTACTAGCCTGCAAGGCAATTAGACGCTTTATATTGGCAGAAAACCAAGGTTTTTTTCTCTGCCCGATGTTTTTCTGATTTTAGTGGAACTGTGTCATTAAAGAGACGTTAAATGCTGTTTTCAAAAATACTAGCTGGCGATCCAGGTATGGAGTACATATGAGACCAATCAGCACAACAGGCCCTTTCACGAAGCACGACATGGTTCAAGATTTTGAAGTTGCGATGAAGATCTTAATGCAAAAGTACTTTCTTTTGCATAAAGATTTTCATCTTCACGAGCATAAAGTTATTGTTTCGTTCGAACATTTGTAAATCAGCTGTTTTAAAAACTGATCGAAAACCACCACACCTTTTGCAACACAATCTTTTTTAGTGATGAGGGTCATTTTCAATTCGGCGCTTCTTTAAACAAACACAATTGTCGCATACGGGGCCTAACGAAGTCCAAAGAAAATTAACGCATGGTGCGGTTCGTGATCAGGCGGCATCATCGGTTTGTATTTTTTCGAAAATCAGCAAATCATGATAAACAATTATGGCCACAATTGGCTAATGTTTATATCAGTTACCACTGGTTTTAGAAAGACGGTAACCTAAATCATACAGCCATGCAAAAAATTAAGATATTGGATGGGAAATTCCCCGATCGCATAATTTCTCGATTTGACGATTTCAATTTGCTATCTCGCTCTTGTGATTTAACACCCCAAATTTAGCCACAAACAACTGACGCTCTGAAAGATGAAATTGTGTTGAGGAGAGAAGCGCAGCATTGTTGCGAAATATGCTGCAAAATTTTGTGAATAGAACATACTTCTGCCCCTTAGCTAGAGATGGACATTTGTCCGTGATACAGTGAGATATTGACCATTTTGATAGTAAATTTTTACAACTGAAATTCTGTGCTCAGAAGAAGTGTAACATTCCATAATTAAAATTTCCCAACGTTTTGCGAAATAAATGTCATACGATGGATGTCATTTTCAATTTTTTGGAAGGACAGTTTATTTCCTAACCTTAAATGTACCCAGCTATATTTGTTTTTATTTTCATTAAATAATTGTATTTATTTTAAAATTAACCTTTGTTTCTTTAATAATTTTTTTTTATTTAGTTTAAAATGAGCTTTTTAGGGAAAAACGGGCATTGAGATTTTTTACTCGATTTTACCAACAACAAAGTCAGTTTTCGCAACAGCTCAAAATGTTCTTTTGGTGGCGATAACCGAATCTGCACTGTATTTATTTCTTTACTTTTATTAATTCAATACTCAGAAATCTGACATTTCTATTGCAATTTTTTATTTATTGAAAACTCCCCCCCGGGGCCACATTGATGTCGCTTCATTTCATCCACAGTGGTTATGGCTTACACAGCTAGGTACAGACGTAAATCTTATCACGCATATCTTTTAAACTATTTTTGATGGATTTGTTCAATTCAATTTGCAGTTGTGAACGCCTGTTTTCTTGTTGCTTTCAACCATTTTTAAACAATAAATATCGTTATTATAAAATAGTTTTATTTGTAGTTTGTTGTTGTTGTTGTAAATTAAAAAAATAAATTAACTAAATAGTACTAACTTTTGTTTTAGTTATTGTTGTGCCATTAAATTTTAAATACTGATAAATACTTCTGCATGATGAGAAAATGATGATTTTTGTTTGTCTTTTTGAATACATTTTTGAAATCTTGTCGCTTTTATTTGTTGTTGTTTGAAGTTATTAATGATTATATGACACTGATGATCATGATGATGATGATGATTATGATGAACTTGTAATGATGTTGATAATTTATTTTGTTTGTTGCGGTGGTGGGTGCTTGTCGATTGTCGATAATGTTTTTGTGTTTTTTTTATATTCGAAACAATCAACAGTTTGCATACATTTTCTGTTGCTGCTTTTTATACATTTTTTATAACGAATAAATAATAATTTATTTCACGATTTAGTTTATAAAAACAAAAGACAAGAGAATTATAAACAAACAAACAAACAAACAAATCAACAATTCCAACAATGTAAACGAAACAAAAGCATTGATGAGTAAGACAATGATGATCAGTGATAACAACAAAATTATAGATTCATTTATTGGTCCATTTACCGGGGCCTTTGTCTGTTAAAATAAATGAAAATAAAAATAAATTATATAAAATAAATTTTACTTTAAAATTTTCAGAAAAAAAAATAAGCAAAAGTGGAGAGAAACTTCTTTTTCTGAAAAACAAAATGTCCATTAATCGTTTTAGTTTGGATTTAGGAAATTAAGTGAAAACAAAAAAAGAATAACAAACAGGCTTAATAAAGGGTGGACAACTTTGAGGTTAGGAAGTAAATTGCCTTAAGAAAACATACATTTTTTTTCTAACAAACTTAGTTTTAACGATGCCAACGTAAATTAAATATATGGAAATTAATAGTGGAATATAATGTCTATCACTTCAGCAGACGTCCGCTCTTTTCAAAAAAATTTTGATGTATATTTTGGCACCAAGCCTTGATCTTCTCGTTAATGCAGCGCCGAATTTTCTGTTTCTAGAGAAAACGCAAGCAACATTAAATTCCAAGAACAAGGCGGCCAATTGACATCACCAAATCAGGAAATTACGCAGTCGGGAAAAATTATATTCAATAACTGAATAAATTGAATGGCTGTGTGTCTTGTGGCACCGTTTTGCTAAAACCAAAGATCACCGAGCTCAACATTAGCCAATTTTGGCCCCAAAAAATTGATTATCATGATTTGGTGGCATAAAAAATTCACGTTACGGGCCGATGATGCCGCCTGACCACAAATCCCAACTAACAGCTACTTCCTTTGGATGTAAATAATTATTTTTCGAGGATTGTTTGCGGATGTTGTTTGTTTACATCACCGTCTAATCACTAAAAATGATTGATTGTTGGAAAATGAAAAATTGACAAATTGAACCAATTCCCGAACGTTCGATGCAAGCAATGGTCGGCCGGCTTTAATTCCTGAACGAGTTGAACTTTATAAGCTTAGAGATGAAGATTTTTATGCAAAATGTTGCGCAAAATGCCCTGGTGATGCTCAGTTGTTGCGAACATCAACGAGTTGATGTTCCATGCTCATTCTCAAAATGTTGCTGTGCAGCGCCTTTATATATGACTTTTTGGACTTTGGGTTACCGAATGAATCCCAACGCTTAAACGTAAGAAATAGGTTTGTTGTGTGACTCCCAATGATAATGCAAGTTCTTCTTACGTTTTACAACATCCATTGTCTAGAAATGCTTCCAATTCCTCACCTTCAAACCCTTTTTGGTTTTCTGTGTCGAAATTACCGCTTTTGAATCGCGCATCGTTCATAAGTTTTTGTGTTAACCATTAGCTTCTACCAACAATCGATAACTTTCAACAGTTGTTATCAGACTTCACCGCAAGACATCTTTTTTAAGGAACAAAATTCGAGATTATTACAGCGTTTACATTTTGTTGTCTACCGAACAGTGACATAATGATAGAGGTTTACCCTCCAAACTACCATTTTTATTGTTATGAACGTCGACGAGTGCAGCAGCTATGTTTGCATCACTACAGACGCTACGAGCACATATTGGCTTGGTCAGCAACAATACCGTAAGCTTCGAATTTACCGATTAAGTTACGTACAGCGGTCTCAGAAGGAGCCTCATTACGGTGTATTGCAGTGATATTTTCACCATTGTGATAAGAAAATTTTCACAATTAAAATTTACTGTCCAAAATTGTAGCGTTTCTTGTTTAAAAGTTTCCAATAAATAAATGTCAAAGGATGACAGCCTTATTCTTCAAATTTAATCATTTACAAGGCAATTTACTTCCTAAAATCAAGTTTACCCGCCCATTATTTGCATAAACTCTCTCACCGTTAGATACCAATGACAAACACTCACGCACACCAGGCAGTCACATTTTTATTTTGAAAGTGTTTTTCTTTCTTTTATGTTTTTGTTTTCAAAACAATTTGTTTTTTACTTTCTTCATTAAATTGATGAAGGATTTTTTTAAAGAGGTTTGATGATTGACAATGGCACGACAGAAGCATCTTTCTTCTTCAGTTGTTTTGTTTTGTTTTGTTTTTACTTACCGAAAATATTGATCATGCAATGATTGACGCTGGAACTCAGCGGCCTGTAAATACTGTATATATGTAATTAATGAGTAAAATAAATTATCGAGGGTAATGGAAAACCTGAAGTTGATCAGCATAAGACATACGCAGCAAAACATCTGAGTGCGGCTCTCTAGGCATAAGCATATTTGGACGTGGAAATTGACCAACATTCGCTATTGTGTTTATTTTATTGTTTAATGTTAATAATAATGTTCCAAAAATAATTGCATACCACCCACACATGTAGACATTATTAACACAAGTTTCGGTGAATAATCAGTGTGATATATGATGATTTTTATTGTGATTTAATGTTTGATTAATTTTTTTTCGTTTTTTTTTTTGTTTTGGAATGGTTAAATGTTGTATTGATCGATCGGTTGCCATCGGTTTGGGATGATTTATATTAAAAGAAATAAAAGTAAAAAAGAAATTAAGCAAAATATAATCATTTGTTTTATATTTAATTCATACATTTTTTTAAAAACAAAATTATATTTAAGAATAAATACTTTTGTATTGTACTGGCACCAAAAGATTAAATGAGAATTATTAACAGCTTAGCATGGTATGAAGCTTTCTTTAAAAGTAAATGTTTTTTTGTTCTTTTTTGTATCAACGCGAATTAATAACATGGGCGAATTTATTTCCATGCAAAGGTAAGGAATTTTTACATGCGAAAATGACTGAATTCGCATTTTCTGTCGTTTGCTCGTAAGTCCAGAAATTTCTAATTATTTTATATTTTGTTAGTCTCATTTAATATGAAGCCAAGATCTGTTTTCAGTTCCAGGCTGTGAAACTTATTTTAACTTGTTCATTTATTAATATTTTTACGCGATTAAATACAGGGTGTCCGCCGGAAAAATATACTACTTTGTTTGTTTATAATTTTTGACTAAGAGAATGGATCTAAAATTGATAAATATGTTATTTAATGTCGGCAATTATGTATGGAAGCAGATAAATGTCCGCCACTTTTAGCCTTCAAATGCGAGCCCCTTTGAGCACATTTGTCATTACATTCTCACATATTCCACACGGCATTTCATATTTGTTTGAATAAAGCTTGCTTTTCAGATATCCCCACAAAAAGAAGTCCGAAGCAGTCAAATCAGGCGAACGTGGAGGCCAATCAACATCTTCATTTCTTGAAATAACTCGTGGAAAGAGGTCTCACAGTAATTCCATTAAAATCCCGGCTGTATGCCATATGCCACCGTCTCGTTGGTACCACATATTAATCAAGCCCAAAGTATGCAGTTGTGACGTTAACAAGTTTCCCATTTACAGTTATCGTTACATCATTTTCATTTTCAAAGAAGTGAGATCCATTGACTCCTCTTGACCAAATCGTACACCAGACTCGTCACTTTTAATGGATACAAAGGTGACTGTCAAATAATTTGAGGTTTTACCATTTGAATGGATATTCACATATCCATTCAAAATGAAAATGTGCCTCGTCACTCATTATGATTTTTTCATGAAAATCGTGGTTGTCATGGGCGAGCTGTAACATCCTATTGGCATATGTACGGCGGCGTAAATGGTCTTGTGGAAAAAGTTCTTGTGCCAACTGAATCTTATATGGAAACAAAGGCAACTTCTTGTGCCAAAGTTGTTTTTTGAAGACCAAGCACCTGAGCATGGCGTCGAATTAAGGTTGATTTATTGTTTTGAACACTTTCTTGAGCAGCAGTAATGTTTGTACATTTTGTTGGCACGTTGTTTCTTCCAAAAAAATTCACGTAACTTTCTCATCGTCACAGTAATCAATTAACGATTAAACCAGCTCGATATTTTTCTATAATAAGTTTCCCACGTGTCTACTTCACGACTGGCAAATATGAACTGTCAAGACTTAATGTTTACAAAGATGGCTGCAAAACAAAGTAGTATACCTTCCCGGCGGACACCCTGTACAACATGGCTCTCTGGGATCTGCTGGTTTTGAATTTATCAAAAAGAAAAAATTAATTACAATAATTAAACAAGTTAATAATGTCGATTTTTTGTAAAATACATTTATTGTAATAAAACGAGTTGATACATTATTGAAAATATTGTCCAGCTTTAGTCACTACAATTTCCCATCTTACTGCTAGCATATGGATTCCATGCCAAAAGAACTGCTCCGGGTTTGAGATAAAGAATAATTCAAGCCAATTTTTGATACCCTGTTTTGAAATGAATCGTATGGGCTATAAGGCGGGTGAATCAAAAATTCCTATCCACTATTTTCCAAATAGTTTTTGACCGGTCTTGCAACATGCGGCAGAGCGTTGTCATCGTGAAAGATTATGGTCTCATTTCTGGTCAAATATTCTGCTCATTTTTCGTTGATTGCTCTTTACAAACGAATCAATTGTTTTCGGTACAGGTCCCGTGTGATTGTCTAACCCGATTTCAACAGCTTATAATACAAAACACCCTTCTGATCCCACAAAACACAGAGCAGCGTCATAGACATTCGGCTAAGACGTTTATTTTATGGTTGGTCGTGCTTTACATATGACTTTTTGCGCTTGGGGTTATCGTAATGTATGCATATTTAATTACCAATAACTATACGCTGCAAAAATGACTTCTTTTGCTACCCTTGAAGTATCCTTTTCGACATGCAAATTCGTCTTTCAACGTCTGTCGGCTTTAATTTACATGGAACCCGATTTCCTTGCTTGCGAATGAATTCTAGTGCTTTTAAACGTAAAGAAATTGATTGTTGTGTCACTCCCAATGATAACGCAAATTATTCTTGCGTTTGACAATCTTCGTCGAGCTGTCCAGACACTTCACTCTCCTTATCTTTTGTGTGGAAATCACCACATCATTCATCATTGATTTGATGCATATTGGCCGTGGGATTATTCTAACAATCGATAACTTTTGGCCGCCGTTTTTTTTTGTTTCAAATGAAAGAAAGTTAACAGACTTCCCCACAAAGCATCTTGGTTTTAGGTACAAAATTCCAGGTTATTATAGCGATTGAAGAAAAGTGTGTGTTTACACTTTGGCGTTCTATCGAATATTGAATTGTAATGACAGCTGTTTACCCACCAAAACATCGTATTTGTTATTATTGACGCAAACCATATGTTATCCAAAATCGACATTATTAACTTGTACCCCAATATTAAAGGGCACAAAATAAATGTTTGTTTTAATAAATATTAAGCACAAGATTTTTATATAAAAATTAAAAAAATTAAATTTGTATTTTTAATATTTCGCCACATTATTGAGTGGCTGGCATTTTCAAGAAAACTAAAAATTTTCTAAAAAATTTTTTAAATAATCAATATGAAAATAAGTGGCGAAATATTGAAAATCTTTATATAAAATCCTCGTGCTTAAAGAAATTATTTATAAAACATTAAAAGGGTCATTTAACTACAATTGTTATTAATTTTTTTTTGTTGTAACAATTTAAAATTTAAGTTTTAATTAATTGCAGTTGTTTAATTACTTTTCCTCTTTTTACTTATTAAATTAAATTATTTGACTTTATAAGTATTTATTCTTAAAATTTAAAATTTTTTTCTTATACAATTTTACACAAACTCACGTGGTAGTTGAAATCCGGCCTCCGGTGGTTGCTGCTGTGGGGGCAAAGGCAAATGTAAATGAGTATGAGAATGCGCATGTGCATGATATTCTCTCGTCAATCGTATCTGAAAATTTATAGTTTAAAAAAAAAAGTCGTGGCGAATTTCCAAAATTTAATGTTGTGCTTTGAAAAAAAAACATTCATTCATCTGTTTTACAAACAAACAAACAAATAAACAAACATTAAAAAAAAATGATTTTATTTGGTTTTTCCATTAATAATGAAAATAAGGGCAGGAGATGGGACAAGAACATTATGGAACAAAATGCTTTTAACTTTTAATTAAAATTTAGAAAAAAAGCCGTGTTAAAAATAAAAGCTTTTATTGTGGATTCAAAGATGTTTTATTAAATTAAAAGGTTAATTGCTGCACAATGGGTTATTTTTAACTTGCTTTAGAATTTAGATATGCAAACAAAATGTGAAAAGTATTTAGTTTTTAATGGGTTAATATAAAATATATTTAAGAAAAAGCCTATAATATTTTAATTGTAAATTCAAATGAAATGATTTATTTTGGATTAATTTAGTTTCGCTTTCTTTATGAGTGAAATGGCACATGACACAAAATAAAAACAAAATGAAATACAATTTTAGCTGTTGGGAAGGGGGAATAGGAGGGGGGAAACACACACACAACGCACTCATAAGTTGAGCTTTTTTGTCTTCATTTCTTAGGTTTTTATGATTTTTTTTTTATTAAAAAAATTGTTTGTGAATTTGAAATTGATGGTTAATTCGCAAAAAAAAAAAACAACAGTCAAAATTTCAAAAATCCAAATACGATTGAGTGATTGAATGATTATTTGAATAATAAAAAAAAATATTTTTTTTTTCGTTTGTAGATTTTAAAATGTATACAGAAGATTAAACAACATTTACATATTTATATTGTAATAACATGATAATTATAGTAACAATAATAATTATAATAATAATTAATAATTAATAATAATAATATGTGAGTTAATTTAAATAACTGTTTTGTCTTAAAGTTAAAAATTAAAATTTGTTAAATAAATGAATTTTACAATTTAATAGTTTCAATGAAAAACAAAAAAAAAAACGGCAACACTACTTACCATATGTTCGTTGGGATCTAAGCCAACATGATGAGGAGGCGGTATACCCAAACGTTCTCTTTCCATTTGTGATATGGCCGCTGGATTAGCATACATAGGAAATTGTGAAGGATGTAGGCCACTAAAATAACAAATAAAAAAATGAATAACACAATTCGAAAAATAACTCAATATACAGTGTCGGACAAAACTGAAGCACGAACACCTGCTTCTAAAGAATTAATGTAATTACGTATTATTATCTTTTACAGAACTCACATTAAACATATTAAAAATTAAAATAAAAAGAATGTTTGTCTATAGTTCTAATTAACCCTCGTCGAATTGACAAGATCTAATTGTAACTTTTGTAATAACTTTGTTCTCATATACAACACATACTTAAAATTTTCTAACATCTGACAGTTATTGTACATTTTGGAATTCCAAAATTACATCCCTTAAAAACTCTACCGGTACAGTAGTATCTTCAAAGACTTTGTTTGACGAAAAATTAATAAAACAAATTAAAAGTTAATTTCTTAACTATTCTTTTTAAGTTTCACCTTTTTAACAAACTAAAACAAAAATTATGTTATTAAAGCATTTGTTTGCAGGAAATAATGGCTGGACAAATTGAAGGTTAGAAACTAAATTTTTCTCAAAGGATTAAATGTGAAGAACTGAGTTGTCATCCTTTGACATTTATTTAGTAAAAAACTTGAAAATTTAAAGCATTGAATGTTACACTCTTCAGCAAAGGATTTTTATTGTGAAGATTTTATATCAAAATGGTGAACATTTAACTGTATCACTTTACAAAATTCGAGCAGCTTCTTCTCGTTATTAAGCTCCTTCCAAGATCGCTGCCGCTAAATTTCATAATTAAATTCGAGTTTCACAATATTGTTGCTGACAATAGACCAAAACAATATTCTCGTAGTGGCCGTGAGGATGCAATTATAGCCGCTTAATAGAAAAGTATTGATAATTATGAGCATGGTACATCAACTCGTTGATGTACCAGGCTCACAACAATTGGGCGTCACTAGTTGCACTTTCCGCAACATTTTGCATACAAATTTTAATTTTTAACGCTTATAAAGTTCAACTCTTTCAGGAATTAAAGCCGAACGAACATTATCTGCGTCGAATGTTTGTGAATTGGCTTTCCGAAAATCAACGAAAATAATGCATTTTTCAAAAACAATCATTTTTAGTGATGAGGCTCATTTTCAATTGGGCGGTTATATAAACATGTGAAATTGTCACATATGAGTGTATACATGATAAGATTTACATCTGTGCCTAGCTGTCTAAGCCATAACCAGATGATGGATCATAACATTGTGGTTGAAATGTAACATCATCCTCGCCCTAGAAGGCCTTCAGATACGTATATCCTCTGCTCACTCCTAGCTGCAATTTCAAAAGCCCACAGTAGGCCGCAGCCTTCACTACTTGCTGAAGAGTTGGAGACTATCCAACTGTAATATCATACCATATTTTTTTTTAAGAAGCTAGAAAATGCCGCCACCATTAATTCTCTGCGCTACCAAGCTATAATAAACATTTTTTTGTGGTCACATTAATGTGATTTGGTTTCAGTAAAATGGCGCTACAAGGCACCCAAACAATTCAGTTATTGCTTGAGAAATTTTTTCTTTGCGTAACTTCTCGCTTTGACGATTCCAATTGTCAGGGGTACAACTGGAAACTCCACTTTATTTCCACGGCAATCAGTAAGCTCGCAGAGTTCATTATTTGTCTCTTTAGACATTTAATAGTTACTCCCTATATGGGAGTATCGTGGTGGTTGTGGTTTCGCGGCTCCATAACAGTATAATGGTTATTATGGTGGCCAGGATCATCTCAATGTTAATGACACCCTAAGTGAATGATCCAGTCCAGTGAGCATGCTAGACATGTATTCTGGACAGGAGTTGGAAAGTCTCCAACTCTTAAACAAGGAGTGATGATTTGCAGCCCTGTTCTGGAATCATCGAAGTTGCAACTAGAAAGTTTTGTTGCATAGAATTATGGCTTCGGCTTCCTAGGACGAGCATGACGTTCCAAATTATGCATAGTGGCTTGACCATCATCTGATTAAGGCTTCATGGCCAGGTGCGGATGTAAATCAAATCACGTCTCTCCTCGTTCTTATTTTTTGTTTTGTGCCATGTGAAAGACCGTGTTTACGTTAACAACACACAAACAACTGACGCTCTGATAGATAAAATTAAAACAATAAAAATGTTAATCAAGCCCAAAGCATGCAGTTGTGGCGTTAAAAAGTTTTCAATTATATCACGTTATCGCTTCCCATTCACAGCTACCCTTACACCATGTTCCTTTTTAAGGAAGTAAGTTGCAATGATACCTTCTGACCAAATTGCACACCAGACTGTCACTTTTAGTGGATGCAAAGGTGATTGTTGAATAATTTAGGGGTTTCCAATACCCCAGAACCGACTATTCTGCTTATTCTCATTTTTATTTAAATAAAAATTTACCTCGTCATTCATTATTATTTGTTAATGATATTGGAGTTATCATGGGCGACCTGTAATATCCTATTGGCATAAGTACGGCGGCGTAAATAGTTTGTGAAACAAGCTCTTGTGTCAGCTAAATCTTACATGAAAACAAACGCAAATCCTTGCGAAAAATTGCTGTTAAAGTTGTTCTTTGAAAATCAAGCTTCTGAGCACGGCATCGAATTGAGATTGACGGATTGTTTTGAATACTTTCTTGAGCAGCAGTAATGTTGTTTTCAGCTGATCCTGCAGTACGTTGTGGTGTATGCTTGGGCCTATGACCTACAGACCCTCATTTACTATATGATAAATAATACGTTTTGTTGACACGTTGTTTCTTACAAAAATTTCACAGTAATCGATGATTGATTTTGATAAAATGTTTTTAACGATTAAAACACGTTGGTTTATTGGAACATTTTTCCATAATAAATTTACCACGTGTCTACTTCACGACTGCCAAATATGAACTGTCAGGACTAATGTTTACCAACATGGCGACAAAACAAAGTGGTATGCTGTCCCGGCGGACACCCTGTATTTAATACATTGTTCCTGTATGCAATCCTACTGCTTATTATTAGTGTTTTATCTTTCAATTTCATTTGGGTACGGTTTTCCGTCGACCCTCGTCAAATTCGGTTTGTGAACAAACCGGTTTCGGCTGTTTGCCATCTTCAGTGTTCTTTTCGTACTAGTTGCGTTCTATTGTTAGTTGTGTTTATATAGTTCGTGTCTCCCTTCGTGTTATTGCGTTCGTCACTTACTGTCTTTTTTGCCTGCATCTCTCTCTCTCCTTTTTCATTTGTCTCTTTTTACCTAATTTGTCGTCCCTTTTTCATTCGTCTTCTTTCCTAACTAAATCCTTTTACGATCATGCTTGTTGTCCGTTTTTGTTCATGTGTGAACCTATTGGGTTTTTTTCTTTTTTCTTCATGTGACATAATAATCTGTAATTGTACGTTTATGATGTTCTTTATTGCTTTGGTCTTCTTTCCTAACTAAATTCTTTTACGATCATGCTTGTTGTCCGTTTCTGTCTATGTGTGAACCTATTGGGTTTTTTCTTTCCTCCCCTTTTTATGTAACATAATAATCTGTAATTGTACGTTTATGATGTTCCTTATTGCCCTGGTCTTGCGCACCTGCGTAACGTTCCTGTGCTGGTGTAGTGTTTGTTTTCCTGTAAAAAAGTTTCAACGGTTCAAATATTGTGTCCGAAGCAGTGTTCATTTGTTCATTTATTATTCGTCCGTCAAATGTTTTTTGTTTGTATATTTCCATGTTTTCTAATACATTTAGTCTCCTTCCTTTGTGCTGTGTGTGGAGCAGTTTAACCGTTGTCTTAATATGTCCTGGTGTACATTTGTTGTTAAATATATGGTTCGCGAAGTTTGATTCTGGAGTCGATTTTGGTTCTCGTAGTTTCTTGTTATAGTCTCTGATGTGTTCCCTAAATCTGGTCTTAATTTTTCGTCCTGTTTGCCCGATGTAGCTATAATGGCATGTACAAGTTAATTTGTACACTCCTTGTTTGTCAAGTATATTCGCCTCGGTTGTTTCATTCCGTAGTATTCTGCCTAGGTTGTTTCTTGTTCTGAATGCGGTATTGATGTTGTGTTTTCCAAAGAATTTCGCCAGTTTGTACGTTGATGTTCCCATATATGTTAATGTAGCCCACTTTTTCCCTTCCTTCTCCTGTTCTTTGTTCGTTCCAATTTGTTTCTTGATGTTATCTACGAGGCGCTTTTTGTATCCGTTGTTTTCCGCTATGGTGTATATTGTTTCCATTTCCTTCATATACATTTGCCGTGTTAGTGGTGTTCTCTCGAGTCTTGTTATTAACTGCCTGATTGCTGCGTTTTTGTGTTGCTGGGGATGATTTGATGAGTTGTGTATTATTGTGTCCGTTGCTGTTGGTTTCCTGTATATTTCATATTCGATTCTGTTCGAGATTATGTTCCTCTTGATCGTTAGGTCCAGATAATTAATTCTCCCTTCCTCTTCCTTTTCCATTGTAAATTCTATGTCCTTGTGTCTTCCATTCAAGTAATCCAGAATTTGCTCCTCGTTATTTCCTTCTAGTATACATATTATGTCGTCGACATATCTTGCGTAGAATATTACTCCGAAGTTGGTCCTTAATTCCCTTACGTATTCCTCTTCTAATTTCTGCATAAATACTTCCATGAGGGTGGCAGATGTTGGATTTCCCATCCCTAGTCCTGTTATCTGCCTATATACATTGTTGTTAAATTTAAAGTAATTCTGTTCTAGTGTCGCTTTTAGTGTGCCTGTAATTTGTATTGCTAGTTCCTTGTTTTCCGTTTTGTTTTCTACTGTCCTATGAACAATGTTCAATGTATCCATTACCGGAATTGATGGATACAAGTCCTTCACGTCAAAAGAGACCAGTTTTGTCCTCTCCGTTATTTTCACATTCTCCAGTTTATCAATCAGTTCTGTAGTGTTGACTATTGTATGCTTATATTCCAGGTCTAAGGTGTCTTTCAATATTGCTCTCATATATTTCGAAAGTTTGTAGCCTGGTGCAGATTTGTAATTAATTATGGGTCCCATTGGTATCTCCGGTTTGTGTATTCTCGGTATTGCTATCATAGCTGGTGCGGATGGATTCATCATTGTCAATGTGTGCGACATGTCCGGTCCTATTATCCCTGTCGCCTCTCCCATAATCCCCCCAATCCCCGTTTGGTATTCCTCCGTAGGATCCCTACCAATTCTCTTGCACTTAGAGTCTTTTATTAACTGTTCAGTCTTTTCGATGTAGTCATGTTTACCGATGAGCACCGTTGTGTTTCCCTTGTCCGCTTTTGTGACCAAGATGTTGTTCGCCCCCAGTTTACGTTTTAGTTTCCTAATTGTATTGTGCTCTCCGTTTAAGTGTTTCGTAGACTTGGCCTCCTTCTCTATTATTTGTTTGCAGATGTGCCTGGCTTGCTCTTGTTCTTCGCTTGGGATCATCGCTATTGCGACTTCTGTGTCCACAATGGTCTGTTCTATTTCCTTTTTCCTGTTGTTTTCCGTGATGTTGTGTTCTAATCCCTTTTCCAATAATTGAGCCTCTTGCTTGCTGATGGTGACCTCTGTTAGATTCAAAAATCTAGGGTAGAAATTGCCGTTTTTGCGCGTTTTGTTGTTTGTTGAATGTGTTAGTGTCCCGAGTTTCCTGTTTAAAGTTGCGTATTTTCGTTCTATTGTTTTCGCGTTCTCCGCTCGTATTTGGTCTAATGTGTTCATGAGTACGTCGGTTGGAAGTCGTTCTGCTAGTTTAAGATGAATGTCTAGTAATTCCGAGTTCGTAATTTCTCTTCTGGCATAAAGGTTCCTGATCTCGAATTTCACAAAGTCTCTTTGTGCTCTTTTTATTGTCCTCCTGCTTGCTGTGGTGTTGATCCTAATCTGTATTCTGGCATATTTTGGTGTAACATTCGATGCGAGGCATTGTTTGTTGAACCAAATGTTTGCCTTTGTTGTCATAACTTTTAATTGTCGTCGTTTGTAAATTGTTATCAGTCCAATTGTGTCTAGATTGTAGGCCCGACAGGCATTTCCTGATATGTGCTTGGCCTTTCCGACGGGGTTAATTCCAATTTCATTTGGGTACGGTTTTCCGTCGACCCTCGTCAAATTCGGTTTGTGAACAAACCGGTTTCGGCTGTTTGCCATCTTCAGTGTTCTTTTCGTACTAGTTGCGTTCTATTGTTAGTTGTGTTTATATAGTTCGTGTCTCCCTTCGTGTTATTGCGTTCGTCACTTACTGTCTTTTTTGCCTGCATCTCTCTCTCTCCTTTTTCATTTGTCTCTTTTTACCTAATTTGTCGTCCCTTTTTCATTCTTTCACGTTATAATAAAATTTTTAAAATATTATAAATTGGATAAATTTTGTTTTTATTTTGGTTAACTATTTTTTACATAAAGAAAGTCTGGCATTATAATTAGAAGTCTAAATATATAAATTAGATAAATAAGGACATCCTACAAAATGTATTCTTCCCCACGCAAAGAAGAAAATGCCGCTTAGGAAGAAGTACTAGCACGATAACGATCGTAAACATACATTTCAATGTATAAAGAGGTGGTTCGTTTCCCACAAAATTAATGTTTTAAAGTGGCCGGCGCCGGTGGGAAATTGTAGATCGAAAATGAACTCTTCAAAAACGTAAAAAGGTGAAAACTGTCTTGTGTAGAATTTCTTCAGAGATCCAATTTAATGATTTATTGTATCGAAGATATGTTGAAGTTTAAAAAAAAAATAATGTACATGTGCCACAAAATATTGAGTCTTTTTTTTAACAGTTACTGACTCAAAATTGACTTTTTGTTTTCGTTTTGTGACCCTAAATGAATGCCATTTTACTGAGTTTTTTTTTTTTTGATTTGGAAAGGTTTAAATGCAGATAGAATCAAATATTAATTTTGTTTTAACTAATAATTAAGTTAGCAAAAATTCTTTAATATATAAAATATTATTATCTATTACAATTTAATTTAGCTTTGTAGCGATTCATTGAAAAGTAGCAGTTCGTGTTTTAATTTTATCCAATATTGTATATTGTATACACTCACCGTCTGTAATACTCCATCCAATGAGGGTCTAAACGTGATTGACCAGCAGCAGCAGCTTGTGCGTTTTTGATTTCCTCCAATTCTCTGTAATTTAATTATTTTTATTAATAAAAAATATTTTAAATATTTTTATATTTTATTATTATTATTACTATTATTTATTTTTATTATTAAAACAATATAAAAAAAATATAGTTTTAACAAAATGATGATGAATGATGTTTTTAAGAAAAATGCATGCATTAAAAGCATTAGAAATTTTGCATTTGAAAACAGAATAGAAAACCAAAAGAATAAAATAAATTTTAAGCGTTTTTATAATGCAATTAATTCTTAGAATATTTTTATGTTTTAAATTATTTTTCTTTAAAAAAAAAATGATTTTTTTTGTTATGGTTGGATTGGTTTTTTATTAAAAAAATATATATATTTTAATACCTTTCTCTACTATACATGGGCCCCATTGGATGATGATAGGGTACCATCTGTTCAACAGGGCTGAAATAATTAAAAATGCAAAAAAAATATTAGTTTTTATTTTAATTATTTCCTTTTAAATAATCTAAAGAAAAACGCTTTTTGCAAAAAAAAAAAAAAAAAAACAAAACTATAATAAGTTTCAGAATTTCTTATAAGTTTCAGAAAGTTGCTTGTAGAATGCTGCCTGCTAAAAAATATTTTGGAAAGGAAAATCTTATAAAACTTGAACTCTGAATTTTCCAACTGGGATTCTGAAAGTGTTCTATTACTCCATTACTTTACAGCAAAAAATTAAATTAAAAATTCAGCAGTGTATTTTAAGATACTATTTATTTTGACAACGAATTAAAAAGAATTTTCTATTCTGAATTCTAGAATTTTTTTCTTCTATGTGAAAGAGATCAGGAGATTGTGGCGTCCAATCAAAAGCTTCATCTATCAATCAACTGACCCTGTTTTTCAGATAGGGAAAGCATACATGTGTTTAATAGTTTTCTTTGTTCTTATCCCTCCTCTTTTGATTTTTAACAACTGATAGTCTGACTCGAACCACCAAACAGGGTTAATTTTAGGTTAGAAAGTAAATTTGCTTAAAACGCTTACTTCTTTGATAACTTTAGCTCAATTAATAAACAACGTAAAGCAAAAATATGGCAATTAATAAAGTATTATGATGTCGCGTAAATGTCCACCTATAACAAAGTCACCAGATGTTCACTCTTGTCATATTTTGCTACAAGTTTTGCTTATTTCGTCAATGCAGCGCCGAATTTCCGCTTTCAGAGCATCAATTGTTTGCGGGTTGTTCACGTAAAGCCGGTATTTTCAGAAAAAATAATCCAGCGGCTATAACTCACAGAAACGAGGCAACCAATTGACAACGCCAAATTGAAAAATTATTAATGACCGGAAAATTTCTCAAGCGATAACTGAATTGTTTGGGTGGCTGTGTGGCTGGTGGAGCCAGCACTATCCAACTATTGCCACAAAAAATTGATTAAGATTCACAACAATTTGCTGTACATTGGCAACGCTTGCATCACAATGGCCACTACGAGCTTATTGTGTTCGTCTATTGTTAGCGACAATACCTTGAGCCTAGTATATAGCGATTAAATTACGCACGTCGATCTCAGAACGAGCCTGATTGCGAGGGAAAGCTACTCGAATTTTACCAAGTAATACAATGAAATTTTCACCATTTGGATAGTTAGTTTCCGCAATTAATTTTCTTTGTTCAAGAGTGTTGTGTTCTTTGCTTGAAATTTTCAAATTAACTTTTTACTAAATAAATGTCAAAGCATGACAGCTCCATTCTTGGCATTTAAACATTTGACAGAGAATTTACTTTCTAACCTTAAATTTGTCCACCCAATACTTCACATATCCAGCTTTTTGCTGTGGTAGTCATTTTTTTTAAAGAGAAGTAGCACTTTAGGCAACAATGCCTATTTAGTCAAGTACCGTGCTACATTCTTTAGGAAAGGGATAGAGAAGAGATGCGACAGGTGTTGAAAGTAGAAGGATAGTAACGGAAATTAACTGTCGTATAAGACACAGCTCAATAACTAGTAACTATGCCTTCGTCACTGAGCAGCCCCACCGACAGTCAATTTTTATTTGTCGTGAAAAAACAGCCAAGGTCTTTGTTGGGAATCGAACCCACAACCCCCAGAGGCAGGAACTACGCCGTGTCGAGTAACCTAACCTAACATAAAAAATAGCAACAACGCTGTAACAGAGGGTAATGTCAGTCAGCATAAAGAATATTCCTCTAAACGGGCTTGCAATGCAACTGCAATGCTTTTAATGATTTTACCCAGGCTAGATTGCCTAATAAGTCTAAAATTGGCAGAACTATAACTATAGAGGATAGTGAGAATTCAATGCAGTCAATTAGCTCAAATTGGCCATTGCCTACTTCGAAAACGTGCAAAAAGATGGAGAACGAGAAAAAGAAAACACGAACAAACAATTAATCTGTTAGGCACTGAAATGGGTTTCAGTCCTCAGTGAAATTGAAAGTGTAATTTCCGTTTTTTAAGGAGCTATAGCTGGTTTTGAAGGTATTTCCTGTTGCTACCAGCCTGTTGTTCTAGCCGAAGCCCCTCTTTCCTTTCCATTTGATCATTCTTCTGATCTTGTTCCCCTTTCCACAAGTAATATAAAGTTATCAACGTTGTGGATAGAAATGAACTGGACACTGAACACTTAAGGCTGTCAAAAAAGAATCATGTGACTGGGATTTTATCTTCAAGTATGACAATTATCTATATATCAGTGGTCTCGAAAGAGTTCCAAGCAGAATTTATGATCTTTTAACAAATTCAATTTTTTTCTAGCGGCGCTTCAAGGGCTGTGCTGTTTGAACTCTTAACTGTCAAATCTATTAAATCTTTTACGCCATACACTTTTATCAAATTTATTTTTAATGGAGTTAATATATTTGCCAATTAAAGCATTCATCTACTTAATGATTTTATTTGAAATATTTCTCTTTTTTTTGTATACATTGTTTGACACTGGCAGCAGGTATCTAGGGTTTTGTTAAATTGGCCAGCATATTAGTCGTTTCTTAAGACCTTAACAAATTGAATTGTTTTATTTTAAAGGAAGCTATAAACATTTCTGGTAGTTCGATTTTTCGAAATAAATTATACAAAATTACCTAAAGCCAACATGTGGTCTGGCATATTCCGAAAGTTGTCGCAAGGCTGGTGTATCAGTATAGGGTGGTTTAAGTTCTGCTTTCAGTTTAGCTTGTTGTGCTGCCTGTTGGGCAGCAGCGGCTTGTTGTTGTTGCTGTTGTTGTTGCATTTGTTGTTGCTAAAGAAATAAAAAAGGAAATTTTTATTTGGAAATGAATGAATTAATAATTTATCAATGCCAACCTGTCGACGTTCTCTTTCTTTTTCGGCCAATTTTCGATCACGTTCCTCACGTTTACGTGCTAATTTCGAATCGGCAACTGGTTTAAATATTAAATCAGTTCTTGTGCAAGAGTTGTAATCGCCGCGATCGATATGACGAACAAATCTGTAAAACAAAAATAGATTAATAATTGAATTGAAAAACCTACAACAAAAACGATTAGCATACATAGCCGATTGAGAACGATGACATTCGGTGTCATCAGGCTTAGCTTCGGGACTAGGACCACGTGGTATATTGTGCGTTGGACTAGGTATTTCCGGCTCTGGATCTGGCTCTATTTCAATTGGTACTGTAAATCATAATAAAAATTTGTTTAATAAGAACGCTAATATCGTTGATTTATATTTATTCACTTCTTAACTTACAGGGTTCTGTGCTGTGATGGTGGGGTGGCGGCGGTCCTCCTAAACCAGAACTTGCCGAATGAGCATGAGCACGCAAAGCATCCATGTGAGATGTTGGCTGGAGTAAGTGTTGTTTACCGATTTCTTGAAAGGGTGATGAATGTGGTGGTGGCGGATAACCCGGTATATGTGAGCCTGGATAGCCGGCAGGTGGCAGACCAGCCGGCGTAGACTGTTGGCTGCCCGGTGGTCCGTTTGGTCCCCCACTATTAATATTTCTATTATTGCCCTGTGGTGTCTTTGGTGTTGGCGGTTTATTTTGTTGATGCTGTTGTTGCTGCATTTGCTGTTGCTGCTGTTGTTGTTGATGTTGTTGCTGTAATTGCTGTTGGTGTTGCTGCTGCTGTTGTTGCTGTTGTTGTTGTTGCTGCTGTTGATGTTGTTGATGCTGCTGCTGCATTTGCTGTTGATGTTGCTGCTGCTGTTGTTGTTGTTGTTGCTGCTGCTGTTTCTGTTTTTCCTGTGCGGCCAATAATGCCGGATCATCTGGCCTTGTTGGTGGAGGTCCAGACAAGCCCTGATGGTGTGCAGCAGCCATTACTGCTGCAGGATCTAGAGGACCACCTGGACCTCCTGGTGGCTTCATGTAAGCTGGGAAACCTGGTCCATATGGGCCATATCCATATGGCGAGTTGAACGGATTATGGTGATGAGGGGAGTAAAACATTGATGGATGTAAAAGCGGGTGAGGATAAGGTGATTGACCAGGATGTACTCCTATTGGTGGCATTCCAGCTCCGGCAGGTATTAGAGGCAATGGCAGTGGCATTTGCGGATGACGAATAACCGGTGGTGATGCGCCTGGTCTTAAATGCGGTGGCGGGGATGTCCCTAAGCCACGTTGACCCGACTGAGGACCATACATCTTGCTCAAGGGACTTGCCATTAAAGCAGAAGCATTTGAAACAGGTGGTGGAGTCATGTGTGGTGATTGCTGGCGTAGCAATGCATGTCGATCACGCTCCGATGCTGCAGCTGCCGCCGCAGACAGTGCAGAAGAAGATGGATGATGGCTAAGCGGCGATTGTGGCACAGGATGTAAAGGACTTTGTCTACTAAGACTACTTACACTCGAGGCCGGTGAAGAGGAACGATGCCCAGCACCCGCCGCTGTATTCAAATTACTTGGCGTACCCACATTATTGCTTCCAGGAGGACCACTTAGACCACTGCCTGGACCCCCTGAACTTGAGTTACTTTGAACGCTAGGACTGGCCCGACTAAATGCTGATGACGGAACCGTGTTGGTGGATGACAAAGAGCTTGATGCCACAACTGGTGGATTCGAAGAATGAGATGGCACTGGACCACTTGCTGAAGAGGCAGCTGGCTGTCCGGATGATTGTAAATGTGAAGGCGGTGGACTTCTTCTGCTAAGACTTGACTCAGGGATACTACTTAGTGATGGTGGTCCAGCCAACAAGGCCAAGGGACCTGCACCAGGCCCCAGGCCAGCAAGAGAGTGTGGAAGCATATGATGACCAGCATGCGCCGGATGACCCGGTGGTAAATGCGCTAAATGCGGATGAATAGGCAGAGGATGTCCAATAAGTCCTGGTGGGGCATTGCCCGATAACCCAGGCAATGGAGATGTACGGTGCGTGTGTGGAGATTGCTGAGGTGGCCCCGATGACGATGACTGAGAAGGAGGATCTCGTAATTGCGACGAAGGGGGTCCAATTTGGCTAGGTCTCTCATCGTGGAGACCTCCTCGTTGTGGTGGTTGAGCAGGGGATGGTGATCGCACATTCGTAGCAGATGATTGCGGAGGCGGTTGACCATGTGTTGGCAATCCGTGGCCCTGCAGATGTTGCAGGGGCCCACTTCGAAGATCATGATTTTGCAACGACAATGGAATAGGAGCAAGAGGGTGCATGTTACCAGCTCCTGGTGGCAGTTCCGCATGTGGTCTGTGTAGTTGAGGAGGCAAATGGCTGGGAGGCATATGTTGAGGATGCATACCAGCTGTTGAGGCTATTGCAGTGATACTGTGCGGAGGACCGCCTGTTATCGCAGACGGTGGCATTGAACTAGGAGCAGACTGTCCAGGGTGGTGAATTCCTCCACTAGAAGTTACTGGGGTTGGAGTAGGATGATGAAGTGTGGCTTGTGGCGGCGGTGGTCCGCCACTTGACGAACTAGGCGGCATACCGGACAACTGACTTTGGTGAGTTGGAGGTGGTGGTTGCAATGGACCACCGTGTGGTGAGACCAAATTTTGTGGATGCATACCCGGAGGCAGACCTCCTCCAGCTGGCGACGGCATATGAGGTGAGGGATGTGGTGACTGAAATTGTAATTGAGAGGATGGTTGTGAACTGCTGTTACTACTTTGACTATCTTGTCCTGGCGTAGATCGCGAGGAGGCGTCAATAGGACTTTCCGGAGGTGGATATTTAAGTCCAGATTCAGGTGGACCACCGCCATAAGGTGAAGGTTTTATAAGATTTTCCCCAAATAACGAAGGCTTTAAGCCACCTGTGCTCATGTCAGTAGGAGGTCCTTGAGGTGGTGGATACTTCATGTCTTGAGGTCCATATTTGCCAACCATGGGGTCGCCATACTTCATCATAAGACCAGCCGATTCGAATGGTGGCCTGGGAATAGTATGCTGAACTTGATGCTCATAATGGGGCTTCGGCATTGCTATGCCTGGTGGAGGGGTGGCACCTGGTGGCTGTCCATGTGAGGGCGGTGGTTGATCTGGATGCCCAACCATATACTTATGCTGTGGAGGAGCACTATCACCGGGACCTGAAGCACCACTCACTGGAGGTCCCAAGCCTGAAGGAGTATAACCACTCTTATGATCTGGATGTTTTATAGAAATGTCACTTGGGCAACCGTAAGGGGATTTTCCCGTAATAGGTTGTGCATGTAATGACAAATCGCCCGGAAACTTCCCGCCCTGCTGTTCTATCATAAATTTCATATCAAATTTTCCCGCTGCGGCTGCTGCTGCAGCTGCCGCCGCTTGCATTTCCTGACTATATTTAAGTGAATC
Source organism: Trichopoda pennipes (assembly GCA_030448955.1). Lineage (NCBI taxonomy): Eukaryota > Metazoa > Arthropoda > Insecta > Diptera > Tachinidae > Trichopoda > Trichopoda pennipes. The sequence continues at coordinate 2,499,629 of JASKUP010000021.1, read as the reverse complement.
TAGCTGTCCAGTTGAATATTTAAGATCATGAGGAATGAATTTTCCAGGTTCGTACTTAATTCCATCCGTAAATTTATGATCTATTTCGTTAGCATATTTCGGTTGCTGTGGGGGTGGTCCTGTTGTTGGACCACTGGTTGGGGGCATTGAACTATCGTTAGGCAAAGATGATATCGCACCCTGTTGTTGTTGCTGCTGTTGTTGTTGTGAAGTTGGAGCAAATTTTAGTTGACCACCCTCAATTATGTAGCCAGGCGGAGGTCCAGGTGCGTGGGGATGCTGAAGATGTGGTGGCGCTTGCTGATGTTGGTTCGATGCTAGTGGGGATGGGCCCTCTTGGCCATCTCTCTTCGTGGTAAGAGACATCGGTGTCTGATTGCTCGGTGGCGGTATTACCGGTGTCAATCCCATTATCGGCGGCTTAATGTCCTCGCTCTTAACCTCAATTTTAACTTTGAGATCTTGAGGTTCGTTGCTGTTTTGATTGCAAGTTGCATCTAGATCTTTAGGTTCTTTCTTAAAATATACAACTTCCGGTATTATGCTTTGTTGCTGCGGAGGTAATGGCGTTTGAGGTGTTAACTGAGGCGGCGTAGAAATTTCTTGTTTCATATTCGCCAGTTTTTTCAGCATATCTTTTGGCATATCACCAGTATCCATCATTTCCATTTTACCCACATCTTTGCGATCAAGAGACGCATTGAGCGCCTCTACTGTGGGAACCTTTAACGGGGGAAGGGGTGTGTTAATAATTGGCGTAGGTTTTGTGGTTGTAATAGCTAATGGGTCTTCTTTGGGTTCCTTGTCTTTGAGACTTGAGTCATTAACCATTGTAGGTGCCTGTATATTGGTTTCTTCATCAACATTTTTGATTTTATCTTTAGTATCGATTTCAGAAACTTTTGATTCGGTTTTCGGCATAAGATTTTTATCACTTTTGGTAGATGATTCAATTTCGCTATTACCACTACTACTATTCTCTTCCTTACTGGATGAACTTTCCTTGCTGTCCTTAGATTGTTGTTCGCCAGAATCAGTGTTAGACTCACCATCATCCATGGCAGAATCTGAACGACTATCAGAATTTGTGCTTTCAACCGGACTTTCAGCACGCTTACGTTTATCTTTGGATCCTGCAGAAATGGCAGCAGAACCTGTATTGTTATCACTCTCGTCTGGAGTATCTGTGGCACTCATGACAGAACCCACAGAACCCTCAGTATCGCTACGCTTCTTTTTACTCGGTGTTTCCTGGCGACCTGTCTTACGTTTGTTCGCTGCACTTTCGGCCACAGGCTTTGTTGGTGTTTTAGGACTTTCAGCCGCAGCTCCAGCCGTTGTCGCTGCGGCAATAACATTATCTGGTGTTTCAGCACCACGCTTTGGACGCTTGCCGTTAGCCGTAGGCTGTGGCTGCGTCACTTGAGTCTGATCACACTTCGCCGTTGTGCCGGTTGTGTTTTGTTGTTTATTTCTCGTTCTCATTCTAGACGGTGATTCATCCCTTTTATGGGTTAAACTTGAATCGCTGTCGCACTCGCTTACGTCGTCTTCAGTCAGAGAACTAGTCTCCTCCTTATTGACAACTGGCGAAGCGCGACCTTTGTCTGCACTCGCCGTCGACGCCGTCGTCGTCGCCGTCGTTGTTGCGGCTGATGCAGCAGATTGTGGTTCTGGTGTATCCTCCTTTTTGGGAGGTGTATTACTTGCCCGTGTAACACGATTGCGACGCAATGCACTCTGTCGGCGTCGACGATGCGGGCGATTGCTATTAGCGCTCGGTGTCTTCTTCCACAAATAGTAGAACTCAACTAATTCGGGTGTCTCTTTATGTGGTAATAAGTCCTTTTGGATTCGAAAAAAGTTTTTGCCAAATTGTCTTAAACCTTTAATAAATTTTTTTATTTCGTCTTCGCACCACTTCTTTTCAATGCTTTTGGTAAGAGGTGCTTTTACAAGTGCTTGAAGTGCTTTACCTGGATCGTAACCGTTATCATGTAACTGTAAATTTATATAAAAAAAAACAAAATATAAAGTTTATTATTTTTATTTGAGAGAAATATTTTTGGGAGAAGGGGGCATAACATTGTTTATCCCGCATCAAATTATAATTATTTGAATTTTAGGTTTACGAAAATAGTCATTAATTGTCTTACATAGTGCAAACTGTAAGACAATTAATTTTTACAATACAATACAATACAATACAATACAAATTTTATTCGATGGAATAATTATCAATAATTGTCCAGCACGCGGTAGTATCAACACTCTTATTCTCTCACTCTCTCTCTCTCTCTCTTTATTACAAATGATGAATAGTATGAAAGGCAAATTTTTTGTATTAACTGTTTTAGTATATGAACTCTAGAGAGTACGATTAATCGTAATTGTTGCCATTTATTTTCTCTATGTAAAAATAATTCTTATTCAGTTGTTGGAGTTTTTTTATGTTAAAAGAAAAAAATGAGGTTAGGAAGTAAACTGCCTGTCAAATGATTAAATGTTACGAGTTTACTTAACCTTAGCAACAGAACTACCTAAAAGCAAACATCGACTCACCAGTATGGATTACAATACGGCTTGAAAATTATGTCTTCACATCGAAAGCGCTCACCATTTACAGCGAACATAAAGCCAGAAATGACAGCAAAAAAAAATTACAAGTTTCCTCTTAATACGGTGAAATATGTTCGTTTATTAAATAAAAATATAAAAAGCTGACAAAAGAAAATGAAATGGTTTCCGTTGCTAAGTACATGCCTCGAGAATGGCTTAATTGAGTTCGCTAACTTCTGCTTTTTTCGCAAAAAACTCAAATTGTATTTTCTATGGTATTTTACACTTTTTTCTTTTGTAGATTCCGCTTAAACTTAATATGAAAATATGCACGTGCAAGTTTAATTGAGCACGCCCATTTTTACGCCCACTTTTTCGGCATACCTAATTTTCTTTTTTCAGGCAACAATGTCTATTTAGTCACGTATCATGCTACATTCTATAGGAAAGGGAGTTCATGATAAGATTTACATCTGCACCTGGCCGTAAGGCTTAATCAGATGGTGGTCAAACCACTGGGAACGAAAAGCAACGTCATTCACGCCCTAGAAAACCGAGGACTAATTCTAGTGACAGGTATTTCCTAGTTGCAATTTCAGCGGTTCCAAAGCAGTGTTGCAAACCACTACTCCTTGCTGAAGAGCTGGAGACTATCTAACTCCTGGTCCAGAACACATGACTAGCATGCTCACTGGATCCGGACCATTCACCCGTTGGTGTTATTAAAGGCAAGCTGATCCTCGCCCACTAAATCAGTTCATGCGTGGGGCCGCAAAACCACAACCACCACGATACTCTCGAAGGCCCAACCTCAATAATCAGTCATAGAAGAGCTAAAAGTCTAAAGAGACAATTAGCGGAATTCTGGGGCTTACTGATTCCCGTGGTAATAACGTGGAGCTTCCAGTTGACACCCTGATTGCCTTCAGGGGACTAGACTCCCTTATACCCCCAGAAGCACAGGTCTAGATGGTTAAGTAATCCACAAAGACCGATAAATGTGCCCCCGGTGGGAGGTAGGAAAGGGATAAAGATGAGATGAGATGGTGAAATTAAAAGTATAAGACAGCACAGCGACCAGTGACCATGCCTTCATCACTGAGTAGCCCCACCGACAGTCAATTTTTATTTTGTATTGAAAAACAGCCAAGGTCTTTGTTGGGAATCGAACCCACAACCCCCGGACTGAAAGGCTACTACACTAACTATTAGCCTACAGCAGCATCTACGTAGTTTTACGTATTTTTTGTTGTTTGTTGGGCGTGAAAAAGTAGAATTGGAAGCAAATTGATTAATTCCATTGCTAATCAAGTGATGTCATCAACTATCCTGCCGAGTCTTTGAACTTGCTGGAATTAAACGCAATTGTGTGGTGGCACAATTTTCACAACTGAAAGTAGAATGTGTAATTCTTAAGTGTACGTTGAGACACATGGGTTACATCTAGAAAAAGTGAATGTTTGGTGTACTTAATGGGCTGTTCGAGTCCTTAATCCAGACTTACTTAAAAACAATGCCGGTCAAAATGTTACAGTCAATGGTGTTATAGCTATAGAATTATGATTACTGACGTTTTCCTTCATCAATTGAACAACTATGATGTGCAAAACAAGTCGAACATCATAACATGTTACACAGAGCTTCTGCTACAATTATTTATTAAAGGAAACGTTTGGTAACCGCATAGTTTCAGGTTTCGGATTTGTAAATTCACTTCTTAGATCGTGCGCGATTTAATGTCGCAGTTTCTGTAGAGAATTGATAAGCGTTTTTTAAATTATAGTTGGCTGCTGCTTTGCTTGTTAGTCACCGTTTAGCGATTTTCCTCTTCAAATAGAACCACAATGCGGTTAAGATCGGGACTTTGAGCTGGAGTATCCATAACTGTTTCGCTGTTGTAAAGCAGCGACATACGAACCATATGGGATTTATTATTTAGAATCGTTAGTCTGGCTTGTTATAAAAATATTTTAAAAAAATTTTAAGTCTTGATAGGCATCCACGATTGATTCTATCAAGGCTAAGACTTCAACAACTTTACTTTAGATGCATTCAAAAGATATTATAGTTATAGTTTTCTAGTTTCACAAATTGTTGATGATATTTCGACTTTCTTGACGCATATCATTGTAGTGTAACATGATCTTTGTTTTGTCAGAGAAAATAACATTGTCCTAGTAGTCAATCGGCTGTGTAACAACGTGAAGAGTGACAAAAGAAAGTCACTTTTCAATATTTAGAATAAAAAGCAGAAGTTTCTTAAGTGCTGGCGCACTCTTGTATTCTTCTTAAAGCTCTCTTGCAATTATTCTTATCGAAATTTTTAGATTTTAAATAATTTTTCTAATAACTATGCGCTATGTACGCTAATTTTTTGTTTGCGTTTAGGAACACTCACAATATTTTTTCAACACCAAACCTTCTGGTGATTGTAATATATCGGTTGTATTGAACTTTAAATTGGCAACACTTTTTCATCTAGCAACTATCAATTGATTAATGTTGAGTTTGGTTTGGCCTTTTAACATGAATTAACACATGCCTGAACACCGCTCCGAATTGTATAAATTGGGTGCCCAAAACAAGATTGACGTTGATCCCGATTTTCATAAGCGAATTTTGTTAAGCGATAAAGCACACTTTTATTTGAATGGTTACGTCAATAAATAAAACTACCGCATCTGAGTGATGATAACCCTAGAGTGTATTTAGTAAAAAAAAAAACTGTTTGGTGGTTTGGTGGAATCATTGATCCGTGCCGTGCTACAAGATTATCTTTTGAATAAAGTAAATTTGGTATCATTAAAAAAATGTCCTTTTACTTTATCCCATTTCAAAGTTCTATAAACAGAAACGCGCTATCAAAAGTTTTGTAATTAACTCTGTTTTAAAGGCCTCGCTAAATTTGTATTAAATTTTATCTAAGAAGCAATCAGTGGCAACACTGTTCTCTACTAACCCTTACATGTATACATAAGTTTTGGTAATTTTTTTTTTTTTATTTTTTCATTTTCTTTAAAAAAGGGTCATGGAGACTTTCCAGTATTCAATGCTTGGTAATTTAGTCAACTCACCATCACTGTTGTAGTGGAACAAAACCTCCCCCCCCCCCCACCCACCCCCTCTGTTACTTCACCGTAAAGAATTTTTATGTAATTTTGCTATTTTGTTATTAAAATTTAAGCGCAAAGTCTTTATATACAAATTTAAAAAAAAAAATGTTTACATATTTTCATTTTCTTTCCTGCAGCTACCACTAAATGGTGTGGCAAAATATTGAAAATAAAAAATGCAATTTATTCAATTTTTCATATGAAAACCTCGTGCAGCAGGTCAGTTAACTAAAAATTATAACTGTAATTTCTTATGAAAGAATAAAATAAATTTAAAATTATTCAGATTTCAAACAATTATCGTAACGTAACGTAAAGCTTCCTCCATAATTATAAATTTCTCTTAAGAGTGAAATTATCTAATGAGAGACACAGGTGGATGCAAATAAAATGAATGAAATGAGTATGAATACTTACAACGTCATGTGCATTAATAGTTGTATCATCACGTGTTGCTGCCACAATACCTTCTTCTAGACCACCATCACACATTCCTGCCATGTCGAAATAGAGAGAGGGAGAGAGAGAAAAAAAGATTTTTTTTTTTAATAAAAAACAAATTCTGTTTTTGTATAGAATTTTTGTGTGTCATTACTTTTTAGTATTTCATCCGGTGGATATTTACCTTGAAATGCAGCCATTGAACGAGCTGCACGCAAGAACATTAAAAGATCGCCATCTGCCATAGCACCGGGACTCCATCTTGGTATTTCTAATTCACGTTCGTCGTTTTCCTTGTCAACAGGGAAGCTTGAAATTGGATTATAATCGGGCAGTTTTGCCTTTTGTGTTTTTTGGTGTGTATGAGTGAGTGCATATGGAGTAGTAGTAGTAGTACAATAATAGTAGTAGTAATACAATAGTAGTAGTTATAAAAGAAGAGCAGAGTAGGTATGTGGATTGGTTGATTGATTGGTTGGTTGGTTGATTGATTGATTGATAATAGTAGTAGTTTTGGTGGTGATGTATTGATTGGTTGAAAGGATTGTTACAAATATGGAAGGTATAAAAAAATTAATTAGTGGAAAAATCAAAAGTTTACAATTTTTTTTAATATTTAATTTTTTGAGGGGGTGGGAATAATGAAAAAATTAAATAAAATAAATTTTAGTTGTTTTTTTTTTGTATTAAGTTGAAAGGATATTTTTTATAGCACTACCGATTTGAACTAATTATAACAAATGCATGTTTTAATTTTAAGTGTTATTTATTTGATATTTAAGTATAAATAAGTAAAAAATAAATAAATAAGTAAACAAAGAAATAAATATACACAAATAGCCAAAGAAAAAATTCACAAATACGCCCATGTTCTGACAAATACGCAAGATTTGCACCTTAAAGTTCACTTTAAACAAAAAGCTTCAGGTCGCTTCAGTATACTGTAGCGACAATTGATTAGCGTTTTTAAATCGTAAATGCAAATTTTGGGAATTTGCTAGATAATGGACGTCCTATTTTAAAATAAATTAATTGTGAACATCTATTTAAGTTTTATTTAAAACTAATGCATGTGTGGCTGCATGAATGTAATAAACGAAATGAGTTGAAATGTGTTAATGAGAGGAATTCTAGAATGGAATTCGTTGTAAAACAAGGACAGGACTAGGAGGCTTAAAATAATGAAAGCAACATTTAATAAATTTTGCTTCTATTTCTTTTTTCTTTTTTAAATTTCAAAATATTTTAAAGTTTTAAAGAATTATTCATAAACCGTTTAAATAATTGTCGTACATAACAGTGTTGCCACATTGAAGATTTTAATATATAAAAAAAGCGCTTGATTAAAAGTAGTCTATCCAAAATTTTAAACAACAAGTTACGGATAAATTATAAAACCTGTTAAAATGGTCCTCGAATAGAACAGTGTTGCCACACTAAAGATGTGAACATATAAAAAATGTGTGTGGGTTTGTTCCGCCCGAGAATAAAAAAAAATTCTCAATTTCTCCTCTTTCCTGACTGTTTGTTTGCGAATAGCTACCGTTTTCGAAGTGAATACATCATTTTTAAATCGCATTATATCTCGTACTGGCGAGTCAGCATTTCTGATCCAGTCATTTATCTCATTATCGTCAATATCTACCTGCGTATAGTTAGAATGTCAGCCATCTGGCTGATTTTATGTGATGATTAATCCCAATATCTTCGTCTTTTATTATTGTCCAGTCACGTGTGTTCGTCTAAAGGGTGTTTTGCTTTTGTTTGACTTTATGATTAGTTGCAGCGGTGTGAAAATTACGTCTGAGTTTATGTTTACCTGTTTGTTTATAATGTTGCTGTCGAAAGTTTCTATGTTTTCAAGTGTGTCTAGTATTCCGCCTTTATTGCTAGGATGCAGTAAAGTCATAAACTCATCTATTTCCCTTAGTAAGTATCCGTGTTTCTCAATGATATTTGAACGTATAAAAAAAGCGCTTGATTTAAAGTCAACTAACAGAAATTTCAAACAGCAAGCTGCTGAAAAATTGTTAAAAACTATTAAAACGGTTCTCAGACAGAACAGTGTTGCCGCATTAAAGATATGAATGTATAAAAAATCGCTAGATTAAGAGTAAGTTTCCGAAATTTTATATAGAAAACTTTTTTATATAGGAAACTTTGATTCATGAAAATTTTTTTTATAGAAAACCTTTGATTCATGAAAATTTTTTATATAGAAAACTTTTGATTCATGAAATTTTTTTATATAGAAAACTTTTGATTCACGAAAATTTTTTATATAGAAAATTTTTGATTCACGAAAATTTTTTATATAGAAAATTTTTGATTCACGAAAATTTTTTATATAGAAAACTTTTGATTAATGAAAATTTTTCTATAGAAAACATTTACTTTATGAAAATTTTTCTATAGAAAACATTTGATTTATGAAAATTTTTCTATAGAAAACTTTTTTCTATAGAAAACTTTTGATTAATGAAAATTTTTCTATAGAAAACTTTTGAATAATGAAAATTTTTCTATAGAAAACTTTTGAATAATGAAAATTTTTCTATAGAAAACTTTTGAATAATGAAAATTTTTCTATAGAAAACTTTTGATTAATGAAAATTTTTCTATAGAAAACTTTTGATTAATGAAAATTTTTCTATAGAAAACTTTTGATTAATGAAAATTTTTCTATAGAAAACTTTTGATTAATGAAAATTTTTCTATAGAAATTGACTATAGAAAACTTTTGATTTATGAAAAATTGTCTATAGAAAACTTTTGATTTATGAAAATTTGTCTATAGAAATTGTCTATAGAAAACTTTTAATTTATGAAAAATTGTCTATAGAAAACTTTTGATTTATGAAAATTTGTCTATAGAAATTGTCTATAGAAAACTTTTGATTTATGAAAATGTTTCTATAGAAAACTTTTGATTTATGAAAATTTTACTATAGAAAACATTTGATTTATGAGAAGTTTTCTATATAAAAATTACTTATTAATACTAATGAAGAATTTCTATAGAAAAATTATTATTGATGAAAATTTTGTAGAGAAAAATTATTACTGATGAAAATTTTGTATAGAAAAATTATTACTGATGAAAATTTTGTACAGAAAAATTATTACTGATGAAAATTTTGTATAGAAAAATTATTAATATTTATGAAAATTTTGTATAGAAAAATTATTAATAATAATGAAAAATTTCTATAGAAAAATTATTACTGATGAAAATTTTCTATAGAAAAATTATTACTGATGAAAATTTTCTATAGAAAAATTATTACTGATGTAAATTTTCTATAGAAAAATTATTACTGATGATAATTTTCTATATAAAATTTATTAGTGATGAAAATTTTCTATAGAAAAATTATTACTGATGAAAATTTTCTACAGAAAAATTATTACTGATGAAAATTTTCTATAGAAAAATTATTACTGATGAAAATTTTGTATAGAAAAATTATTACTGATGAAAATTTTGTACAGAAAAATTATTACTGATGAAAATTTTGTATAGAAAAATTATTACTGATGAAAATTTTCTATAGAAAAATTATTACTGATGATAATTTTCTATATAAAACTTATTACTGATGATAATTTTCTATATAAAACTTATTACTGATGAAAATTTTCTATAGAAAAATTATTACTGATGAAAATTTTCTACAGAAAAATTATTACTGATGAAAATTTTCTATAGAAAAATTATTACTGATGAAAATTTTCTATAGAAAAATTATTACTGATTAAAAGTTTCTATAGAAAAATATTACTGATGAAAATTTTCTATAGAAAAAATACAACTAATGAAAGTTTTCTATAAAGAACTTATGAGTAATGAAAATTAATCATATTTCTACTGTAGATTGGTACCAATAAAACTGAAGTTGTCGAAAAAAACAAAAGTATGTATTTTAGCCAATTTACATCCTAACCTCAAATTTTCCCACCCATCGTTGCATGAAGAGACAACACACCTATTGTCGATTTGAAAAGGCTGTTGCCACAAAAAATTATTTTTATCATTACCATTATCATAGTGCTGATTAATGCGTTTGTTTTCGTTTAATTTTTCAATATATTTCCAATTTGTTTATTAATGAATTTGTCATTAAAGTTTTTAATTTACCATTTAATTAAGAAGCGTAACATCGTATTGCTGTAATCAACAGTATCTAATAAAATTTATTTTGATTATTTGTAGCTTAATAGTCGCCAACCAGCAGCCTCGTTTTTGGAAAATCGAAAATTTACATAATTTTATAAATAACAGACACACGAACAGACACAACACATCAACTAAACACAGCACTTTAGTGTTTTGTAACTTTCTAACTTATTGCGTGTTCGATGGGAATGTGTTTATTTAATTTAATTTATTAACTTTGCCTTGCTTTCTTTCATTGAGGTAAGGAGAGTCTTGTACCGTCGTTTATGAGTATAACTTCTGTGTGCGCGAGTAGGAAAAATATTTTTTGTTGAAAGAATTGAAAAATAAAAAAGAAAATAGTTATTTATTCAAAGTTTCAATAAAAGAAATCGATCATAAAAAAAAACCAGTGGTGTGATGTTGAACAGAAAATATTTAATTTGAAGTCATTTTCTTTAAAGAACATAAATTAATAAAGAACTATAAACATAAAGCAGAACTTAAAAAACAGCGCCGTGCTTTTTGTTGACGGCGGTGTGTTCTGGGCGACCAAAGCTGGTGTTTACTCGTGAAAGTGGACCAATTGTGTTGAGACGAGTGCGGCTGATATAGATTTTGCGAAGACATTGTGTTAACATAAAATTTCGGTATTTCCGGCCATAAAGGCCAACGCAGATGTAAAATTTAAAATAAAAACAGTCAAAAAAAAAAGGGAGGAGGGGAAAATTTTTTTTTTTTGTACTAGGAAATTATAGGACCAGAACATTAAAATAAGCTGGGAGATACTCTTATGAGTACCTCAAAAGCAAAAAACTGTCAAGTAAGCACTAACGGCAGAAATGCTTATTTAACCCTAAGCGCTGAAGACGTAAGCGAAAACAACACAACGAAAAAAATTGATGATAGTCTGTATCTAACAGCAAAGCAACACTTTCGCGTTCGTACAAGTTCACTACCGCAAACCAGTGAATTATTATCGGTTCCAGTGCCATTCAAATCGGCAACTTCATCCGCGTCGGGTTCCTGCTCTTCAGTTAACGAAGCTGCTACAACTGCTATCGACATCGAAAAACCTAAGATCCAAGTGGGAATGGACAGATACCTAACGGTTACCAAACGTGGGCGAAGTCCCAAATCGTCCCAGGTCGCATCAGTTCGAAAGTTATCTAGAAATAGTGACGCCGCCTCAGTAATTTCTCAAAATCGATTTTCTTTGTTACAAGACGACAACGAGAAATCTGTCTGCACAACCAAATCCTCTAAACCTCCACCGATCTATTTGAGGGAAAAAAATTCAAACGCCCTTGTTAAGAAATTAATTTCGACTATTGGTGATAAAACGTTTTATGTCATGCCAATAAAACGTGGCAAAATTGATGAAACCAAAATACAGGTTCACGAAGAGGCGAATTTCCGTAAAGTGGTTAATGAACTTGAAAAGAGTAAATTAAGCTTTTATACATATCAGCTTAAAAGTGCAAAAGGTTTGCAAGTTGTAGTAAAGGGCGTAGATCCAAGTGTTGAACCAAACGAAATCAAAGGTGCCCTCATTGATCAAGGTTTCAAAATTAAAAATGTCGTAAACATAATTAATAGGGAGAAAATACCACAACCTCTGTTCCGAGTAGAATTGGAGCCCAATGACATAAAATTGAAGAAAAATGAAACTCACCCAATTTACAATTTGCAATATCTTCTGCATAGAAAAATCACGGTAGAAGAACCCCGCAAACGTTCAGGGCCCGTACAGTGTCACAACTGTCAAGAGTTTGGGCACACAAAAACATACTGCAAACTTCCATCTGTTTGCGTTATATGCGGAGAATTGCATGCTACTGCTAGTTGCAATAAACCTAAAGGGGAAACAAACCTTAAAAAATGCAGTAATTGTGGCGGTAATCACACTGCAAACTACAGAGGTTGCCCCGTTTATTCTTTCATAAGACAGGGTGCAACACCGGCACCTAAAGTTACATCGGCCCAAAAACAGCATATTTTATCTACTTCGTATCCCCAAATGGTCCGACCAATCAATACTCATGTATCGTATGCCGACGCCGTAAAAATCAACACTGTTCCACCAAAAAATGTTCCATCAGCAAATACCAATGCAGACGCTAACTCAAGCTTCAATTTTACTCGTCTTGCAGCTACTATTGACAACCTTGTGCAGACAATAAACAATTTCACAACTAGTATGACTAGCATGATGCAACAAATGCTGCAAATGCAGACTACTTTGCTTCAGGCAATCGTAAATAGAAAATGAATTCGTTGAAAATATGTTTCTGGAATGCAAATGGCATTCGCCAACATAAAAACGAACTCGAATACTTCCTCACGGAAAATAACATTGACATCATGCTGGTCTCTGAAACGCATTTGACCACAAGGGGTATTTTTAAAATTAATGGATTCACATTTTATGATACAAAGGATCCGAGAGGTAGAGCATGCGGCGGCTCAGCAATTTTAATAAAGTCTAGACTGAAACACCATTTTTTTAGACAGCAGGCAAGAATACTATTTGCAAGCCACAACTATTTGTGTTGAAAATCTTTTAAATGATATAGTAATATCATCAGTCTACTCTCCTCCCAGGTTTTTAATAACCGAAGAGCAGTATAAAAAATTTTTTAAAGGTCTTGGACCATGTTTTCTGGCAGCTGGCGATTATAATGCGAAACACAATTACTGGGGTTCGCGCTTAATTACACCTAGGGGCCGAGCATTGTACAACGCTATTAGCAGTAATGATTTAGATGTTGCTTCGAGTGGTCAGCCTACATACTGGCCTACCGACAGACAAAAAATTCCGGATGTAATAGATTTTGCTGTCACAAAAAATATTTCAAGAAATTTAGTCACTGTAGAATCTTCCATGGATTTATCATCGGATCATTCTCCAACCATTGTAACTATTTGCAGCCCGCTTAGAAGACATTTGTTTTTTCCTGATACAAATATGATCAGTCGCATCAACTGGTTGAGTTTTAAAAAATATCTCAGCACCCATTGTTCGGAGAATATTTTGCTAGAAACAAAGGAGGATGTGGAGTGTAGCCTTGCAACTTTTAGTGAAAATATTAAACAAGCAGCACAGCTTGCAACAACTAAACATCCGCAGACTACTTTAGGTCACATCTATTCTGCAGACATTGAACGTCTCGTAGCGGAAAAACGAAGAGCTAGAAGAGATTGGCAACAACACAGATCGCCCCTGCAGAGGCAGAGACTTAGAGAATGCACAAAGCGGCTTAGAGACTTACTAGCATATGAAAAAACTGCATCTTTCGAGAAATATCTGGAGGGCCTCGATGCTACACCAAACTCCAACTATTCTTTATGGCGTGCTACAAAAAACCTTAAAAGGCCCGTTGAGTACAAGCCACCCCTACGTAATATAAGTGGAGATTGGGCAAGAAGGGACGCTGAAAAAGGTGACTTATTTGCCGATTACTTGAAAGATGTATTCACCCCAGACATATGTACTGATGATGTTAGTTTGCCAAGCGTAGTTGGATTACCCCCTCGACCCTTAAAGTTTAAGTTGCGTGAGGTACAAAAGCTAATTTCTGAAGTAAATCCGAAAAAAGCTCCTGGTATGGACGGCATAAGTAACAAAATGTTGAAGGAGCTCCCCAATATTGCAGTCAGAATCATGCTATTCATTTTTAATGCCATTTTACGGCTTGAATACTATCCTGACCACTGGAAGATTTCTAAAGTTAAAATGATTCCAAAACCGGGTAAAGACCTAACCAAAACCGAGTCATATAGACCCATAAGTCTATTACCAACTATTTCAAAGGTTTTCGAAAAGTTGCTTATGGATAAATTGTCTCCAATGCTAAGGGATAGTGGGTGTATCCCAAACCATCAATTTGGTTTTAGAAGTAGACATAGCACAATTGAGCAAACCCATAGATTGGTTCAGGTGATAAGAAGGACTTTTGAAGAGAAGAAGTATTGTTCAGCTATTTTTATTGATGTTTCACAGGCTTTTGACAAAGTTTGGCATGAAGGTCTATTTCTAAAACTTACCGCTCACTTGCCTTGTAATATGAGCAACCTACTGAAAAGCTACATAATTGGACGAAAATTTGCTGTCGTTGAAGGAGACTTCGTAAGTGTATCCAAACCAATTTCCTCAGGTGTACCACAAGGTAGCATTCTTGGACCAGTTTTATATTTGATATATACCTGCGATATGCCTGTAAGTGAAACTGTCCACACTTCTACGTTTGCTGATGATACAGCGTGTCTAAGTTCGCACGAAAACTCCTATCAAGCCTCAATAAATCTTCAGCAACATATAACTCAGTTGGAGTTGTGGTTAAAATTATGGAGAATTAAAGTGAACGTTCAAAAGTGCATTCATGTGACTTTCACCCTGCGAAGAGATAATTGTTCACCCGTTCGAATCAATAATCACATTGTTCCTCACCATAATTATGTGAGATATCTTGGTATATATCTTGATCGTCGCCTTACATGGAAACATCATATTGACTCAAAGCTAACACAAATGAAACTTAAGCTAACACAATTACACTGGCTCATTGGCAGGAACTCGAGACTTGGCCTAGATTGCAAACTTCTAATTTACAAGAGTATTCTGAAACCAATATGGTCTTATGGAATCCAACTTTGGGGCACTGCCTCAGCTTCAAACGTGGATAGAATCCAACGTATGCAAAATAAAATTTTACGTTGATAACTTCCGCCCCATGGTACATCAGAAATTCAAACATACATTGTGACTTAGACATACCGCTAGTGACTACAGAAATCATCAAATACGCAGGCAAATACTTGATGAAGCTCGAAGACCATCCTAATCCCCTTGCTCGCAATATCTTGGATTATAGTGGACATAGCCGATTAAAAAAGAGGGATACCGCAGCTTTAATCCTCAATGCTACAGATGACACATCTTAAAAACATTTGTTTTGTTTTTTTTTTTTAATGTCAATTTTTTTCTTTTTTTACCCAAAAGGTTAGTTCTGACATGGTCGGGACTAATGTAACTTTTTTTAGAATTTAAGATTTTAAAACTTATTGTTAGTTCTTTTTATAGAAGATACAATAAATAATTTTGAGAGTTAAAAAAAAAAAAAAAAAAAAAAAAAATTGAGGTAAGGAAGGAAGAAGAGTAAGAAGAAAACGTATTAATTTTATGTTTATTTTGTCTGCTTCTAATTTCTTTTCAAAGTTTAATAAATGTTAACAACATTATATTTCTATTACAATAATTATTATTTATTAAGCCAATTGGAAATTAAACAACCAATTAAATAAGTGTGTGTGGGGATTTTGTGTGTGTATGTGTGTGTGTGTTTATATGCATTTGTATATTCATTTATATTACAAATAAAGAGGGAGAAATATGATTATCAAAGGAAAGATAAGATGGGGTTAATTGCATATTTATTGATTTGTTGTTGTTGCTTTTGTTATATTTTCAGTAATAACACATTACATTTGTTACACGCACACACACACACACACACACAGCCATAATTACAGTGTTCCATAAAACATATGAACGAATCATATTTTGAACTTTTTTTTTTTAATACAAAATTAATGAACGAAATTTATTAAAGCAAAACGATAATTAAGTGATTGACGAAACAAGAGCACGTTTTTGGGTTATGCGGCTTAAGTCAAATTACCACTAATTCAAGTTGTTTTTGTAGCAGTATAGAACATTAAGATGGTAACACCTTTTAAATGTTTAATTTGTTTTTGCATTTTAGCACAAATAGACAACTGGCGTCTAAAAAAACGATTCCAAGTTGTGGCAAATTGTTTTGAAAACCACGGTTCTTTTTTTCGGATCAGCACTCAGGGGATGACCCCCACATATGCAATGCATTGTGCCAGAACTAGGAAATTAGGTTACGGGAAGGAGGAAAGAAGAAGTAGTGTCTGTGGACATTCGATTGAAAGTGACAAAAGAAAGACCTCCGGAGGGATTTTATTCCACATACGGACTGTTCTGCTGAAAAACGAATTTTCCCTGTAATGCGTAGTGCGATTTACTAGCCAATCAAACACAAACAGATGCGCTCTCAATAAAAATCGAGTTAAACGCGAAAACGTGCGAGTATTGGGAACAAGTTCCCTAATTTCATTAGAGCATTAGATTCTAGAGAATCAATAGAGTTGGATACCCTACTGTCTTCAATGAGCCTCTTGGCCTTCTCCTGTACGCGGTCCTATAACTCCAAAACAGACTTTGGAGCGCTGGCACGTACATGAGAGTTGTATTCCATTTTTGGATCGATATAGGTGGTATAGATAGTACGGAGATCTGTTCGAAATATCCGCTCCCGATTTTCATAGGGAAATTTTGTTTAACGATAAAGCTGAAGATTTGGCGTGATGAAAATACTCAAAGGAATGTGGAGACACTGCCAGTTTAGTGTGCTTTATCGGCAAATGCAATCTGTACTTCTTTACAAACGATGCTGGCCAAAAAGTTAGAGTCACTATAGACTGCTATAGGGATATGGTTATTCACTTTTTGGTTCATCAACTAAACGACCATGATGTGCAGAAGCACAGGGTTTCAACAAGGCGGTGCGTGCGACATGTCACACAACTCGTGAGAAAGTTTTTTTATTGAAGACATCGAGCCGCAGACATCGAGCGATTTAACGCCGCTAGACTATTTTCTATGGGGATATGTAAAGTCGTTACTTTGCGCCGAAAAGTCCGAAACTTGGGGGACAACTTTCGCCACATTATTACCGGTAAATAACCACAAACATTGGAAAAAGTTATCGAAAATTTAACCTGCAGATTAGACTACGCCTGAGCCAGCTGTGGCCGTCATATGTCAAAAATTATGTTTAAATTTCACCTCACGTTTTATACCGTTTTAATGTTTCATACCTCTGTTAAGAAAACACCCAATAGAAATCGCAAAATATGCAGTTATGCATTTAAACAAGTTTGCCAAGATTGGCAACATCCTTAGCAACTGTTTTACATTCGAGTAACAAGAAGAGATATCGCGTGTATTTCTGGTCGAACGTAATAGAACTACGTTCTAACTACGTAATAGCAGCAAGTGAGAGAAAATAGCTTTGTTTCGCCTAGCACTCACTGGCTAGACTAAATTAATTAAAATTCTTAGATATCACATATGATTACTAATTGTGGAATGTTTCAAAAAAATTATTAAATTGTATCCTTAAAAATTAAGGACTAACAAATATAATGCTCGTATTGACCTTCTATAAAAAATAACTTTTTCAATTTTACCGTCATAAGCGAACTATCGGGGTTTTCAACAAGAAGTTTGCTTTTCAAAATTGTGGAAACACCAACCAAATGAGGGTAGATGCATTGGCAATTGTTACAATGAATTCAATTTCGCACGGAAATCGCATTAAAATAATTAAAATCGTCTAAGGAGAAATGTGGTTCCATTAAAGTTGCATTTCGTATAATTCGTGATATTTTCGGACAACATAATCGTCCTTCTGAGACCGCTATTAAGAATTTGGTCGTTAAATTTGAGTTGACAGGCTCGATAAAAAATGTGCGAATACTAACGCTTGTTCGACTGGATCGTTCAACTGAAAGCATCGTAGCTGTGAGCCACAGTGTTGAAGTAGATTCAAATTTACTTCTTAACCTAAAATTTATCCATCCATTATAATTTATAGGCTGTTCACCTGAAAGGTATACCATTTTGTTTTGCCACCGTTTAGGTAAAAATTAGTCTTGACAGTTTATATTTGAGAGTCGCGAAGTAGACACATGGCAAATTTGTTATGGAAAAATATTCGATAAAACCAATGTTGTTTTAATCGTTAAAACAATTTATCAAAATGAATCATCGATTACTGTGACAATAAGAAAGTGAAATTTTTGGGAGAAACAACGTGTCAACAAAACGCACTATTTATCGTGTAGTGAATGATTTAGAAGAAAGAGGGTCTGTAGATGATAGGGTCAAGCATGGACCACAACGTACTGCAAGATCAACTGCAAACATAACTGCTGCTCAAGAAAGTTTTCCAAACAATCCACCAACCTCAATTCGACACCGTGCTCAGGAGCTTGTTTTTTCAAAGAACAACTTTGGGCACAATTTTGGACAAGGATTTGCCTTTGTTTCCATATAAGATTCAGTTGACAAAAGAGCTTCTTCCTCAGGATCATTTACGCCGCCGTCCATATGACAATAGATTGTTACAGCTCGCCCATGACAGCCCTGATTTTCAGGAAAAAATCACCATGCGTGACGAGGCACATTTTCATTTAAATGGATATGTGATTAAACAGAATATTCGGTTCTGGGGAATGGAAAATTCTCAAATTATTTAACAGCCATCCATTAAAAGTGACAGTCTGGCGTGCAATTTTGTCAAGAGGAATCATTGAACTTTACTTCTTTGAAAATGAAAATGACGTAACAGTAACTGTGAATGGGGAGCGATATCGTGATATGATTGAAGAAGTCGGTTCTGGGGAATGGTAAAACCTCATATTATTTGACAGTCACCTTTGTACCCATTAAAAGTAATGAGTCTGATGTACGATTTGGTCAAGAGGAGTCATTGGATCTCACTTCTTTGAAAATGAAAATGATGTAACGACAACTGTAAATGGGAAACTTTTTAATGTCACAACTGCATGCTTTGGACTTGATTAACATGTGGTATCAACAAGACGATGCCACATCGCATACAGCCAGGATTCCAATGGAATTACTGCGAGACTTCTTTCCACAAAACAACTTATTTCAAGAAATGATGATGTTGACTGGCCTCTACGGTCGCCTGATTTGACTGCTGCGGACTTCTTTTTGTGGGAATATCTGAAGAGCTAGGTTTATGCAAACAAACTAGAAACGCTTGTGCGTGGTAAAATTAATGAAATACCGCGTGAAATGTTTGAGAATGTAATGAAAAATGTGCTCAAATGGGCTTGCATTTGTGAGGCTAACAGAGGCGGACATTTATCCGACATTGTATTCCAAAAATAATTGCCAACATTAAATAAAACATTTATCAATATAAGATCCATCCATTCTCTTTCATTTAGTCAAAAGTCATAAACAAAATAGTATACCTTCCCGGCGTACATGTATACATATCGTCAGCTAAAATGCTAAACCACCTAACTACCAAAATAAATCAATATTTGTTTTAGTTACGTGGTTTTTCAGTTGAACTGATAAATCAAAGTATTCGTTTATTTCTTTTTTCTATCTCTACAAAAATGACCGAAGTTTGTTTAGCTGTATGTCATTTGAATGGTACATCTCTGCATCTCTGTGAACACTTGAATAAGTAATTTGTTTTAGCCATTTAACGCTAAAAAAAAATACCTGCCCTTTATAAATGTTAATTTGTTTTAACAAAATAGCACAAGAAATAACTAAATGTGTTTGAACAATAATCATTATATTGCCAGTTGTCTTATTTCACCTTGTGGCCACATTAAGTTAAAGTCATTTTTGAAATCGAAGGGTTAAATTAGTTGAGACTTTAATCCCTAACCTTAACAAATATAAATTATAAAAATTATCAATAATAATAATAAAGAATGTTTAACAACGATTTTCTTTTCTTAACCTTAAAATTATTGTTTAAAATATTTTTGGTTTTGTAATTTTCATAAATAAATATTCGCTCTCCTCCATATCTCGATTACTCTGTATTTATACATCACTATACGCAAGTTATTCAAGGAGATAATATTGACAGTAAGTAAGCTGATTACAAAATACAAACTTTTTGTGTCGTTGCTTCAATAAGAAAAATCACTTTTTTATTATTTTATATATGTCAGGGATGGTTAACGTAATTTTTAAATTGTATTTCATTGCTACGAAATGAAAAAAAAAATGTTAAAATAAAAAAAATGCTCTAAGGCACAAAATTCAAGCTCGTTCACGAATATAAATAGCATAACGATGGCACTATAAAATAAATATAGCGGTGAACATAAGAAGGAACTCTACAGAATGGTGAAATCCACTCCGGTCAAATGTACAAAGTTAACTAAATATAACCTTAAAAATTTTAGTAAAAAGATATTTAAACGCTTGTTACAGTAACCTACTTTCTTAAACCAGGGTAGGATCACGTCTACACCTCTTTTTCTAATCGCTTTATTATTTAAGCCACACGTCTTCTTATTTTATCTTAACAACGACGACAATCAATGGCAACATTGTTGCGAAGTGCTTACAGTTGTTGAAATATTCGAGCAATTAACATGGTTGCGTTGACAACAGTCAGCGACAACTGCCAAGATTTAGGCTGGGCAATAAACAATACTACTGTGGCAGTAACTAGCAGCAGTAGCTAGCTCGAGTTTATTAAACATTTTGGAATCACAGATCATACCACCGTTCTAGGAATCACGATTGATACACCCCTCCCCCCCTCCCCCCCTTCTGGAGGCACATTATAAATCTTTATGGCTCACACAACCCTCTAGACTTGTGTCTTGCGGGGTGAAAGGGAGCCCAGTCTCCTTCAAGGCTAGCAGGAGCCAATTAGACAATCCACTATATTTCCACGGGAATAACTAAAGCCCCAGAGTTCCGCTATTTGTCTCTTTAGGCATTTAACTATTCTCTGACTGATTATTGAGGTAGGCTCTTCGGACATCGTGGTGGCTGTGATTTTCGCGCCCTCGTTTGAGTTTGTGGGTCGGATCATTCACAATGAACACAATGAATGGTCCAGGTCCAATGAGCATGAATTATTAAGCTGCGTTCTGGACCAGAAGTTGGATAGTCTCGATTATTTCATCAAAGTTTTTAGTCACTTTTTGGCTGGCCCTTCGGGAGTATTGTGTTGACTGTGTGTTTCGAAGCCCTCGTGGGTCGGACCATTCACAATAAACACAATGAATGGTCTAGGTCCAGTGAGCATAAATGCCGTCGTGTTTTTAAATTATGTTAAGCTTCATACGTTCTGGACTTCAGCAAGGAGTGAAGGCTGCGGCTTGTTTCGGGCTTTTGAAATTACAACTAAGAGTGACCGGAGGATACACATATCCGAAGGCCTTCTAGGGCAAGGATGACGCTACATACCATCCACAGTGGTAATGATCTACCATCTGATTAGGACTTACGGCCAGGTGCAGAGGTAAATCTTATCACTTCATCACGATTGATATTCCTGATCCTATAGATTATTGCACTCCAGAAGCCTTCTTCACAAGAAAATTTCCCCATGATTTAAGGGAGGTTCACTCTCCTCCGTCTCCAGCCCTCTGTATTTATACTGATTCTAAAATAGGGACGAAAGTTGAGGGAAGAGTCTACATAGAGGAATTTTGATTAAGATTTTCAAATGACTGTAGTGACAGCGGCGAGCTGGTTAAGATACCACAGAATACCTAATAGGGATTTATATTTCTTTGCCGACAGTAAAGCTGAAATCACGTCTCTCAAAAGTGTATTTACCACATCGAAACCTGTCTCTGAATGCCAGACGTCTTTGAATGTGTTTGACAGTCACCCTTAAATTGGTGAGTGGATCGAGGACTACTCTTAGCAACTGGCTTGCGAGTGAACTGGTAAAGAAAGGGGAGCAAGCTTAATAAAGGTGCCATTGATAGGCATTGATTGCTTGCGGGCAGCGTATTGAAGCTGCTTTTAATGATCTGGCTCAGGTCAGATGGTTCAACGAGGTGACTTTCTCAACTGTAAGGAAAATTTGGATCTCATTGGATCGAAAGAAGGCAGTTACACTGCTGCAGTTAATGAGGGTGCAGCTGAGTTATTTGGGAGGTGGAGTAACTGGGCACTGAACGTTTGAGACCCATGCTAAAAGAATAAGTCTCCCATATGTTTTCTGCAGAAGCTGTCAGGACAAGAAAGACGATGAAACGATTGAATGCCACCTCTGCCTGTGCCCCGCATTGGAATGCCTACGACTAAGGCATCTTGGTATTTTGCCATTTTGTCTGATTTCTTATCATTATTCCGTTTTAAAGCTGAAAGTCCATACCACGCGTTCTACGCGCACACGTTTTTTGTATGCGTTTGATACTTTTGACGCGTTCTACGCTTTTCAAATTTCAAGTTACATGCAACGCTTTTTATGCGCCAAGTTTTTTGTTATGATCAGCTGCGGTGTAAATAATTTTATCTAATAAAAAAAAATTTTGCAAAAATGAAAACTAAAATTGAAATTTTTCAAGAATTTATAGAATTTGTGCATATGATATTTTGTGTAATGAGGACCAATGAAAAACTTTAAGAGAAAAGAAGACGCTTCTAGGTGCGTCCCTTGTTTTTGTAAAGGGAAGTGAGTGGTTTTTTTGCAGCAACGTTTGAAAAATCAAAATAACAGAAATGATACAACGTCAAAAACAGCTGACATATTTTCATGGCGCTTGTGACGCGTGGAAAGGTAGAAAGAAAACCTACTTCATGCGTTCTATGCGTTATAAGCATTTTATGCGATGTGCTGTGTAACTTGTGTCACATACAATTACACTGATTCTACTTTTTTGACAGACGCGTATAAAAGGTGTACGCGTAGAACGCATGGTATGGACTTTCAACTTAAGCTGCAGTAGTTGGTTTTTTAATCTATACGTCGCAACTATGTTCTGTAATTTATTGCTTAACCTTGCGGACCATATTCGGCAGCATACTTCTCTGCAGTAATCGCGCCTCCTTATTCTACTCCTTTTTCCTTTTTCTTTCCCTCTTTATTCTCATCCTCTAATACTTGTTTCTTTTCTTTATCTTCTCTTTTATATCCTGCTTTTTTTTCTTTTTCCTTCTTCTACTTGTCAGAGAATACAAAAGTATCAGCAAATGGATTGTGGATGCAAGTGAGCTATGGAAACATAGCTGCTCGCTGAACCTAAAGCTAACCAAATAATAAATGTTTGAATTATTTATTTGACTGTTATCATATTTTGCAAACAGTGCTAAAGAGAAATATCGGATACAAAATTAAAACGAAAACACACGTCATCGTCATATAACGATTTTAAAACCCCAAACGCTTAACATTCAGCTATTTGCTACAATTAAACAATAAAAGCTACAAATTACGAAACTATTCCTATTTATTCACTTCATTTCAATTTTATTTTGTGTTATTTACGTTCGTTAGAAAAATATTATAAAATTTGATTCGAAAAAAAAAATTTTGAATTTTTAATAAATAAAAAAACAAAAAAAAAAAATATTTGGATAAACAAAACAGAGAAAACTAAAAAAATGTCTCAAATAGAATTGTTACCGTGAAGTTTGTGAGTTATGTACGTACATAGACATCGTTTACCTGGTGGCCGGGACCCACTCGAATTTCTCCTGGAGTGGAGGCCGCCATTACCCTTCCACAACACTTTTATGGTCCAGTGTTAAGCCTTTTTATTGCCCCCGTTGTAATGAAATTATAATCAATCAACAATGAAATATTTTCTGTAACGAAACAAACACAACAAATATTGAAGTGAAAATCAATAAAAATTGTTAAAAAAAAACTTTTTAAAGAGACAGAGAGAGAGAGAGAGAGAGAGCGAGAGGGAAAGAGCGAAAATAACAAAGGTGGAAGTTTTAATATAAAAGGATATTTAAAAAAAAATTAAATTCGTGTCTAACAAAACAATAAAAAAATAAAAAAAAATTTTAAAGATTTTAAAGTTTTATGGATATACGAGGTGGGCTCAAAAATTTCTTCTAGATTTTTCTATATTTATATACGCTATTTTCATTAAAAGTGGCAAAAGTACTTTTTTATATTATGTGGAAATACTTCAAGCCACTGGCGAAATAACTTTTGTTAAGTATTTGGTGAAGTGTCACCACCCAAAATTAAATTCATGATCAGGCTAAAACTGGCAAATATTTATAAGTAACAAACAATTTTTAACTTTTGTCATAGCATGCAAAACTATCAGAAATATATCAGTGAAATTACCAAAAATTAAAATGCTGTCAGAAAAAAAATGTTGATTCCTTAAAATTTTCAAACACACCTCGTACATGGAACTTTTTGAAAACAAAAACAAAAAAAAAATAACCAAAAAGGAAAACGAAATCAAATGCATATCATCATCATCAAATAAATCCACTTAGTGAAGGTTATTAAATATTCGTTTCAGTTGGATATGACACCCTTCCTTCCTTTTTTGAATAGTTGTACATGCACAATTACATTTTATTAAGTGGTTGTTCGTTCATTGTACAGCTGTGCTGTGTTGTGTTGTATTGTGTTATTGTTGTTGTTGTTGTTAGTGGTGGTGGTGGTGAGTGTGTATCTAAGAACCTTAATTATGCCTTTGTATAAGCTTCTGATTGCTGCTGCAATTGACAAGTAAACATGATTAAATATTAAGTGGAAAAAATATGGCCTAAAAGTGGAATAGGCAAAAAATACCGAATAATAACACATTCACAAACACATGGTGTGTTTGGGTGCGTGTGTGTATGCCAAAGCAAAAGGGGTTAAAATATAAACCAACAACAGCAACAAACACAACAACTGACAGTAGTAGTTGATAGCAGCATTTAGTTGAAATTGGTAGTGATTTGTTAAATCGTATAAATCAATACTTAATAATTTATACTGACTGAATAATAAATAAACTGGACTGGCAGGCAGTGGAAGGAAACATGTATTTGTTCATAAAGTAATTTAAAAAAAAAAAGAAAAGGATATAAAAAATGCTTTAAAAGGAGTTTTTTTTTCGATGTGTGAGTATACTGCCCAACGGGGTTTGATATACAGTGCAAGCTAGGTATTCGCACCTACCCAGCTTAATTTTTTAACATTGCAGGTTCCTTAATCGCGATCTTTTGGAATGTTAATCTTTTAAGATGATTTTTGTCAGTTTCTTCGGGTTTCCTCGGGGATCAGTGTGCCCCAGAGTTCAATATTTGTCTTTTTAGACATTTAATAGTTCTCTGGCTGATCATTGAGGTTGGCCCCTATATGGGAGTAACGTGGTGGTTGTGGTTTCGCGGCCCCATAACAGTATAATGGTTATTATGGTGGCCAGGATCATCTCACTGATAATGACACGCAAAGTGAATGATCCAGTCTAGTGAGCATGCTAGACATGTGTTCTGGACAGGAGTTGGAAAGTCTCCAACTCTTTAGCAAGGTGTGATGGTTTGCAGCCCTGCCCTAGAATCATTAAAGTTGCAACTAGGCGGTTCTGTTGCTTAGAATTATGTCTTCGGCTTCCTAGGACGCATGTATGACGTTCCAAATTATACAATTGTGGTTTGTCCACCATCTGATTAAGGCTACATAACCAGATGCGGATGTAAAACGAAGCACACAATCTGATCCATATGCGCAAGAACTAAAGGATTATGTTGATGAGCATGGGTTGAGTCTTCACCAGATCTACAATGCCGACGAATCCGGTTTATATTATAGGATGCTTCCAAAGCACACTCTAGTCACATGTAATGAGAAAACGGTTTCAGAAAGAAAAATATCTAAAGAGCTAATAACTTTTCTGCCCTGTTTAAATGCGAATGGCGCAGACAAACTGAAATTGTTGGTTGTTGGAAAATCCACGCACCTTTAAATGCTGTTCCAATAATCCCGTATTATACGAGTCCAGTAATAACGCCTGGATGACATCATTTTTATTCAAGGACTGGTTCCATCGCGAATTTGTTTCCCGCGTAAGTTAATTTTTAGATTTATCAAAAGTAAGTTTTTCATATCGAAACATTTTTAGGTCCGAGAGATTTTGTCTTCAAAAGGTTTGCCGCAAAGAGATAACGCGACATGCCACCCAGTTGAAGAACTAAAGAGTGCCGATGGTTTAATTATAGCAATGAATTTACCACCCAATTGTACTGCCCTTATTCAACCGTTAGATCAAAACGTTATCAACTTGATCAAATTAAATTACAAAAAACAACTGCTCACCCACTTGCTTGGGGAGAAGGGAAAAAATTTGGAGCTCAAACTGGAGAGAAAATATCGAAGTCAAACATCCGAAAACTTGCAACGCCTTACTCGAATTCAGCAGCGAATGAAGTGAAGAGGATAACATGCCGTTAAATATTTTACAAAATATAATTCAGGAAGAAAACGATTGGCACACTTGCAGCAACAAATTGCTGACATAAACAACTGGATTCAAGAAGAATTTCCTGTGGAAAGTAATGAGGTGCAAATGAAATTATCAGACACGAAATCGGAGAATTTATACGATAGTGGCCATGAGGAAAACAAAATTAAAGTGGACTATGCTATAACATCGATAAACGTTTGCATACAATGGGCTTTGGAAAATGATAAGCCGACAACAGCACTATATGAACTGCGCAATTCAGCTGTTATATTAAAAAAATAATTTACGAAAAAAGCAACTCAAAATCTCAAATTTCTTTAAAAACCTGTGAAATGTAAATACATAACACACAAAATTTTAATAAATAAAATAACCGATATCGCGAAAATTAAATTTTTGTGACAGGTCTGGTTTTTAATTAGTCGCGAAAATCGAGCTTGTACTGCAATTTATTTTACGACATTCCGCATCAAATTTGGTTTGTAAACATACCGGTTTCGGCTATATGCCATCTTCAGTGTCCTGTTATTTTTTGTTTTCAAGTTATTGTTGTATTAAAAACTCTGAAGAGACATAAATTTATTCTGGCCTACAAAATCCTGTGATTTACGCCAATAAATCCCAAACGATTGACTACTTGGAAGACAACATTTGTCGCGTTAAAATCGATGTATGGCCACAAATGTTGGAAAAAGTCAATGACCACTTTGAGGACAACACGCGCCGCGTTAATGCAGATATACGACCAAGAATGTTGGTAAAATCTTAGAAAATCTCCCTCCATATTAGATCCGAACCAGCTATGACGGCCATATGCCAGAAGTTATATTTCGAAGAAAGCCAATTCAAAAAATTCACATTTGTTTTGTTTCATTTCAAAGCTCCAAACCTCTTTAAAAACATCCTATATTTTATGGAGTAAATAAACGTTTTAAAACATTTGTTTCCTTTTAGCAATGACATAAATGAACCGTCCTTGGGACGTTTATGCGTCTACTGTATTATATTAGCTTAGGTGCTCCTGTAGGCTAGTTAGTAGGTAGTGTGCTAGCTTATATGACTGGGGGTCGTGGGACTGTCGGTGGGGCTGCGCAGTTATGAAGGCATGATTACTGGTTACTAAGCTGTCTTATACGACAGTTAATCTCCGTAACTATCCTTCTACTTTCACCACCTGTCGCATCTCCTCTTCTCTATCCCTTTCCTGAAAGAATTTAGCACGGTACTAAGTGTAAGTGCTACTTAAGAGGCTCGTTCGCAAAATTCTATGTTACACAAGAAACGTAATCGATCACCTGATGCTAATCATCATGATTTAAATAATACCTCTAAAATGCGTAAAATTACTGCCGATGGCTCTGATCACTCATGCGCAAATGATTTCCTATCCGAAAATAGTTTCTTATTCCGGAGCTTATCTTTACGTCTTCACACATAAAATAACAAAAATTGTGCCAGCGGTGGCGGTCATATGTCAAAAATCATATTTTAATTTAAATGCCAAAAGTAAATTTCATGCCAATTTCAAAAATTCATTTTTGTTTGTTCGTTATCATATTTAAGATTAAATATATTTTAAGTTATTCATTAACTTTCAATTCCATCACATTCATAGTAAATTAAGTTTTACGGAAATCTTTACGCAAATTAAACAAATAAATTTTACGCATTTTATTACGTCTGCGACATATATTATTTGCTATCACCTTTATAAACTAAAAAATTCTTTTTATAAGTGACATATTTAATAAACAAATAAATAATAAAATATTTTGTCATAATTATTCATGATTAAAAGGTGTCCCAATAGGTGATGTTATTTAATGTTTTAAAGTTAGTTTTTTTTTTTTTGACAGAAAATATCATAAGACGTATCGCGTAGCCAGTAATAGCTTTGTAATACTCAAAATGGTTTATTGTGACTATAATATTATTACAAGCCCCTATAAGATGTTTATCACAATCATTTTTATGATTACAGATTTATCTGAGGTTAGAAATACTTAGAAAAGGCTAGAAAAACTGCAGAAAAGTTTGAATTTTTGTTTTTAACGTTCCTTTCACCAAGTGCTAAAGCATTGTTCTCACTACAATGTCTGCCTTAGCCAGCCGTCATGTTGAATTACTACAGCTAGGTGTTCCGTAAGTGGGGTAATTTGAAAAAAAAATAATATTATTTTTTAAACAGTGATATTCAGACACGTCAAGTAAAATAATGCGGTCTATAGCCACAAATAGAAGATAAAAAATAAAATTTTAAAAGTCTGTTCCCATTGTAACGCTTGCGGTTTTCACTTTCGTACGATTACTTTTTGTACGTGTTATGCGGAGGCTAGTTATTGTTTATTTGCTATAAAAGCAAGAATAAAAATTTTAATTAAAAAGTGTGCCAAAAGTTACTTAACCATATTAAAATAATATTCAAATATGTGACGAAAAACGTTGGACTCGAAAGCGTTAGTTTTTGTGAATTTCGATTGATTTCATAATAGAAACATAAAAAAATGTATGCTTTACTTTTTAAATCGATTTATTTTATTTAGAAATATTTCCAAGTTTAAGCAGACATTTTCCCAAAAAGAAAAAAAAAATAATTTTTAAACTGAATAAGAAAACTTGTACTCGATGTTCAACTTGATGTACCTAAAAATGTGACCAACACTTTTATTGCCATTTTATTTTGTCTACAGTTGTATTACAAGTTTGTTTGTTGGAAAAAAAAACAAGAAATGAAGAAAACGAAGAAGGCAAAGAAAAACATAAAAACATAAATCTTTAAATCGGCTTTGTCCTGCTTTGTGTGTATTTAAGTTAAAAATCGTATTAAAATTTTAAAATACTTACAATTTATGCTCACATGGTTTATTTAGTTTGTTTTCCCAAATTTTACACAATATCGTGTCAATTTTGACGCGTTTATTGTAAACTTTTTATTAACCCTTATGTGGTCGCTAAAAAAAAAAAACTACTTGTCTTGTACGACAAGGTACCCCCCACCCGGGTACCTTTTTACAAAAAAACTTACGAAAAATAAACAAAATTTTAAATGTTACAAACATTTAAAAATACACTTGCCTACTTTTAGGGATTTCTTTAATGTTTTAGCCGTGTCTACATAAGGGCGTAATGTAAAATATTAGCGGAAAATAAATTGAACTAGGCGATTTCCCTTACAAGAAAAATATTAGCGTTGACTATTTCTTCATTATTTCCATTCTACATAGGGAAATCTTGTATCTACATAGGGAAATTTGTTTGTCAAGCATGGACCACAACAACGTACTGCTAAATCGGCTCAAAACATTACTGCTGCTAAACTAAAGTTATTTTTTACCAAATCCTTCCGTGATCTAACATGTCTTTGTCACGAAATGAGTGGATCTGATGTAGAAAGCAATATGTTGAAGAGATCTTGCAAGTGTTCGTGTGTATAAAGTTTTTATAGTCCATTTTTCTGCACTCCTGGGCTTCTTCTTAAAGTTTTGCAATTGGTAAGCACTGATATTCAATTAAATTTTTCCCATAAGCTAAAATTTTGTGTACCGTGTGGTTAATTAAGCTTTTTTTTGGGGATACATTTGGACTAAAAGTTGGACAGTATTCTTCAAATTTTGATCCATTTATCTTTTCTTTACAGTTTAGTACATTTAGCATAACGTCAGAACTTTTTATAATATTCATATACACACACCAGTAACTTGAGCAGTCATGTCATCACTTATATTTCCGTAACCATACTTTGGATATTCTACTTTTAGTCCAAAGTTTTTTAAAAAATCTTCCTGTATAACTTTTTCCTTAGGTGGTGGGTGCATTCTCGTTAAAAGTTTCTCGCATCCGTGGTATTGTATATGCCAGCTTCAAAATGAACTCCATACACCTAATTCTAGCATGCAATTCGTAATTGTTCTTATCACTGGTTGAATCGTTTAAAATTTTGAAAGTCTTTCTGTGCTAATTTACAAATGGGGACATTTCAAAGTTGACGAGGTGTTTGTAATTTCATGCAAGACTTTAACATTTATCGTTGTAAGAAAAAATGTAGGACTGACAGCAACAATTTTCCCATTCCTTATTTAAAAAACGGAAGGGAGGGTTAAGTTTATTAATTTGATCTTTAATATTACATTTAAAAAAAAAAAAGAGAAATAGCACTTCAGGCAACAATGCCTGTTTAATCAAGTACCGTGCTACATTCTTTAGGAAAGCGACAGAGACGAGATGCGACAGGTGGTGAAAGTAGAAGGATAGTTACGGAAATTAACTGTCGTATAAGACAGCTCAGCGGCCAGTGAGCAGCCCCACCGACAGCCAATTTTTATTTGTAGTAAAAAAAAAGCAAGGTCTTTGTTGGGAATCGAACCTACAACCCTCAGTGATGTAAGCTAGCAAGTCAAGTGTACTCAGTGTAGACTTGATTACTTTTGAAGACTCCTTTGAATATTGGAACAGTATTGGACGGCAAAAATGAACTGATGATATACGAGGATTTTTCCAGTAATCTGAGGTTTCACTTTTAAGTTTTAAGGGACTACAGAACCTGATATGTGCATATATTTCCCGACGGTGTTTAATTTATTTGGGTATGATTTTACCTACACTGAAGATGGCATATAAACGAAACCGGTTTGTTCACCAAACCAAATTTAACGCAGGTTGACGTAAAATCATACCTAAACTACAGAAGCCATAAACATATTTGCATTTGTAGTTGTCATGTCATTTGTATTTAATAATTACTGGTAGGCGCTTTGCCCGGACGATCCATCAGAAACCCCATTTATTGAGTAATGTGAGTTTATCCGGAAGTAGTTCTGCTTGTCTCTCAGGTAAACTTTTAATTAAACATCTTGCAGTATGATCCATTAAAGATTGAAGTTTTACTTCTGCTGATATTTTTGCTATCTGTAAGTAAGTATGTGCATGCGTGCTCATAAGCAACTTGTGTGATCTCTAACCACAACAAGTTATTACAAGAAATAATGATGTTGATTGACCTCCACGGTAACCTGATTTAACTGCTCCGGACTTCTTTTTCCGGAGATATCTGAAAAGCAAGATTAATGCAAACAAACCAAAAACGCTTGAGCAAATATTCGTGATGAAATAGCGCATGAAATGTGTGAGAATGTAATGAAAAATGTGCTCAAAAGGGCTCGCATTTGTGAGGTTAACAGCGGCGGACATTTATCTGATATTGTTGTACATACATAATAGCCAACATTAAATAAAACATTTATCAATATCAAACAAAGTAGTATTCCTTTCCGGTGGACACCCTGTAGTATCAGTTATACTGACACAAGCCAGTGCTTACTAAATGATGCTTAAAAATATCTTCGTCCAAGCCACAAAGCATTGAAAAAATTCTCTTTAAAATAAATTATTTTCATATCAATCCTTCTCTGTCTTTATTGTATTGACCATCCCCTGTATTCTAATCAATATGTTTGTATGTATATATGTCGGTATTTATGTATGTATATGAGTAATAAAATAAACACACTGTGTGGTGGCATGTTGTGTGAATGGTTTATTTTATTGTTAATATTATTAGTGTTGGTGTTGTTGTTGTTGCTATTGTCGGTCTTTTTATGTTAAGTATAGAAAAAAAAAACAAACAAACAAATTTGTCAAACAAAATGAAATACACTTAAGTACTCAAGTGTAACCAATTCTTAATGGTATTAAATAAAAAATTTAACACACAAAAACTGAATAACAACAATAAAAAACAAATCAACAAAATAATGAAATCATAACGATGAAATAAACTACAAAAAAAAAAAATAAATAAAACAACAACAAAGCTAAATAGTTATCACACATAATAAAGTAAAAACCATACAAGAAAAAATATAAAAATGTTTTGTCAATCATTTATTTAAATGACTGACTGAATGATGGATGGATGATGCCGTGAAAGAGTTTTGATTTTTTTTTATTACTTCAATTCAATATAATTAAGATATTCCCCCTTGACTTTTATTTGCCCTAAAATGAATAAGTAATGTATTAAAAACAACAACAACAATAGCAACAATAACGACAAAAACAACAATTATAAAGCGTTGCATAGAAATTATGTTGAATTTTCAACAAATAAAAATCCAGGACTTTTTCAAATTAATATTGATAAATCAGGACAGGGGGATCAAGAAAGTTTAATAATTTCATAATATTAGAGTGGATGTATGGGGTGTTTTTTAAAGAGGTATAGAACTTGTTATTAGTTTTTAACCGACAGCAATTTTGTTAGCCGTCATGAATAAACTGACTCCTGAGCAACGCTTTGAGATTAAGATTGCCTTTGATCCTCATTTTAATAAGCGAATTTTGTCCATATAAATAGAAAACTGCCGTAGTTGGAGTGATGATAATCCTCAGGTGTATGTTAGGACAACGTTACATTCAGAAAATCTGCTTATTTGGTAGCCTTTTATTTAAACTGATGGAATCATTGTTCCGTACTTCTTTAACAACACTGCTGGTCAGAACGTTACAGTTAATGGCGGCCACTTTAGACTCATGACTGCTGACTTTTTTGTTTATCAATTTCACAACCATGAGCTGCTAGAGCTCATATCATACAGCTGGAAATTGATTTATTGAAGAAGAAGTTTGGTAACCACATAGTTTAAAAGCTTTCGGATCTATAAAATCCTCTAAGTTCGACTTAGCGACTTAACGCCGCTAGACTATTTTTTGTGGTCCTTCACAAGAATATTAAAATAAATTATATTGCTACGTTTATACCTTTTATCAACGTTTTGTTGTGAGTTCTTTATTGCAAAATAAATAACACCACATTTTAGAGTTTTTAAATTAATTACAAGTTTATTTACTTTAACTACACACAAAGTTGACACTACCGAACAATTTACTTAAGATTCACGTCTTTAATTCACGAGATTTATTTTTCAATTAACTAACTAATCCACTCAGACGCTGCCTTTTATATTTGTCCATTGAAAGCCTAGACAAATTAAGAAACTTCTATTTCCTTTGTATCACATTTTGTTGTTGAATGTTGTTTAGTCTGCGTATATTTTTGTTTTTATACTGATAAAGTTTCTTCCTGTAATTAATTTTAAGATAGTTGTTGTTGTCTTGTGTAGATAAGTTTTCTTGGAAAACTAGGCAATTGGTAAACAGCATACCGATTTGTTGTTGTCTTGCATACATAAAATTTCTACGCAGTTTGTAACTAAAAATTTTTGTTCTTGTCTTGCGTGCATACATAAAATTTCTACGCAGTTTTTAACTTAAAATTTATTGTTGTCTTGCGTGCATAAGTTTTCTTAGCAAGCCATGCAGTTAGTAGACAACATGCCCAGTATTTTACTTTATTATTGAATTATTTTCTTCTAAAACTTAAGCAAGACAGATCCGTAACAATATGTTCATTGAGTAATTTTCCTAATAGGTGGGCAAATTTGAGTTTAGGAAGTGAATTACCTAAAAAATGTTTGAATGTCAAGAGTTGTGATGCCATTATTTGTAATTTATTTAGTAAAAGCTTTGGAAATTTTAAGCATGGAACACTATGAAACTGATGAAAATTTAACTGCATCACTTTGCAAAATTCGAAAAACTTTTTCTCATAATCAGGCCCCTTTTAAAACCGCTGTACGTAATTTTATCTATAAAAATTTAGAGTCACGGTATACTGTTGCTAACAATAGCCTAAAACATTACACTCTTAATGGACGTAGTAACGCAAACATAGCCTCTGTATAGCAAAGTTTTAATAATGAGCCTCTAACATCAACTCATCGATGTTCGCAACAATTACGCAACACTAAAGGCACTTTGGGCTGCATTTGGCATAAAGCTCTTTATCTTCACGCTTATAAAATTCAACTCATTCAAGAATTAAAGCCGTGCAACTACCGTTTCCTGCGAACGTTTGTGAATTGGCTATTTTTTGAAAAATCGAACGAAAGAAAACAACGAATTTTTCAACAAAATTATCTTTAATGATGATGAGGCTCGTTTTCACTTAGGCGATTATGTAAACAACTAAAATTGTCACATATTGAGTTCACTAAGTGCCCCTGTAGGCTAGTAGGTAGTGTGCTAGCTTACATGACTGGGGGTTGTGGTTTCGATTCCCAACAAAGACCTTGGCTGTTTTTTCAGTGGGGCTGCTGGTCACTGAAGCTGTCCTATACGACAATTAACTTCCGTAACTATACTTCGACTTTCACCACCTGTCGCATCTCTTCTCTATCCCTTTCCTAAAGAATGTAGCACAGTCCTTGACTAAATACGCACCGTTGCCTGAAGTGCTACTTCTCTTTAAAAAAAAATCTACAATCAGTACTCGTAAAATTACTACATTCAAAGAAAGTGACCGCATGGTGCGTTTTTTGGTCAGGCGACATCATCGTTCCGTATTCTTCAAAAATGAGCAGGGCAGTGCCGTCACCGTGAAACTCTGCATTACCAAACTATGATAAACAATTTTCTTTGGCCTCGATAGGCTTGTGTTGACATTAGTGGCCTTTGATTTCAGCAAGACAGAGCGCCACAAGGCACACATTCGTCCAATTGTTGGATGAAAAATTTCCCGGTTGCATAATTTTGCAATTTGACGATATCAATTGGCGGCCGCCTTGTTCTTATGATTTAACACCGCTGTATTGTTTTCTCTTGAAAGATCGCATTAAAATAATTAATATCCACTATGAAAATTGTGGTTCTGTTAAAGTTACATTTCGTAAAATTCGTGATATTTTCGGACAACATAATCGTCCCTCTGAGACCGCTAATAAGAATTTGGTCGCTAAATTTGAGTCGAGAGGCTCGATACAAAATATGCGAACATCAACGCGACCGGATCGTTCAAATGAAAATATTGTAGCCGTGAGCCGCAGTGTTGAAGCAGATTCAAAGTTATCAATTTCTCGACGTTTTCAACAATTGGGTTTATCTAAAACCACCAAATGGCGAATTTTGCGTGAGGATTTGACTTTGATGCCTTGCAAGGTTGAACCATTCACATCGCCGCAGATTCTATCAGTTATTTCAGGACGAACCGATTGGTAATTTTGAAAAAATCATTTTTTCAAACGAAATCCGTTTTCACTTGTCAGGGTATGACAACAAGCAAAATTGCTGCATTTGGGCGCAATGTTAAGAAGCCTTTGCATGCTCAACGTGTCGCATA
Organism: Trichopoda pennipes; assembly: GCA_030448955.1. NCBI lineage: Eukaryota > Metazoa > Arthropoda > Insecta > Diptera > Tachinidae > Trichopoda > Trichopoda pennipes. Next base: position 2,464,141 of record JASKUP010000021.1, on the reverse strand, counting down.
GCGCACTACTTGTCACTTGTCAGGGTATGTCAACAAGCCAAATTGCCACAACCTATAGCGATTGTTGAAGAGGCTTTTCATGATCAATGTGCCATTATATGGTGCGCCACGTGGTCTGGAGGTGTGAATGGGACGTTTTTTTTTTTTTGGAGCTGAGGTTGGAAATGCGGTAGTGGTCAATGGATCACGCTATCACGAGATGCTATAAACTTAATTTCGACCTATTATTGACGACGTGGATATCTCCGACATGTGACCCCTCCGGGGCTACATTATAAGTCTTTATGGATTATACAACCATCTAGACTTGTGTCTTTCAGGGGTAAAAGGGAGCCCAGTTCCTTTTAAGACTAGCAGGAGCCAACTGGACAATCCACTTTATTTCCACGGGAATCAGTAAAGCCCCAGAGTTCCGCTATTTGTCTCTTTAGGCATTTAGCTGTTCACCGACTGATTATTGAGGTAGAGCCTTCGGGAGTATCGTGATGGTTGTGTGTTTCGAGGCCCTCGTTTGAGTTTGTGGGTCGGATGATTCACAATGAACACAATGAATGGTCCAGGTCGAGTGAGTATGAATGCTGTCGTGTTCTTAATTATATTAAGCTTCATGCATTCTGGACCAGGAGTTGGATAGTCTCCAACTCTTCAGTAAGGAGTGAAGGGTACGGCCTATTCCGGGCTTTTAAAGTTGCAACTGGGAGTGACCGGAGGATATACGTATCGAAAGGCCTTCTAGGGCGAGGATGACGCTACGTATCATCCAACAGTGATAATGATGCACCATCTGATTAAGGCCCACGGCCAGGTGCAGATGTAAATCTTATCACGTCATCAGTGGCATATGGTTCCAACAGGACGGTACTATATGTATGTCACACAGCCAATGAAACGATAAATTTATTGCAAACTAAATTTTCCAATCTCATAATTTCATAACAATCAACAGTTAAGCGGCCAGCTAGAGATTGTGCGATTTAACACCACTGGATTATTCTTTGTGCGGCTATGTTAAGGACAGAGTCTATACGGAGTCAATCGAAACGATTTTAGCCATTAAACTCAAAATCCGTGATGTGATTAATAGGAACGACATTTTGCCAAAAAAAAAAGTGTTTAAAAACTTTGGTGAAGGAATTGACATCTGTCATCTGTCACCTGGTGGATATTTGCCAGATATAAATTTTCATTGACAATTGTCGAACTTTTCACTATTCGTAATAAAATAAAAAAAATTTTAATTAGCTTAATCGAAATTTTTTGTTTTATAAAATTAACTTCTTATTGAAAAACCCATTTTATCTTGCTGAGTTTTGCTTTTGAAAAATGAGAAATGAAAAGAATAGAGAATAGAGTTAAAAAGTATTAATTTTGCTTTCATCTTTAAAATGAATTTTGTGTTTAGTTTTAACGACGATTCATAAAATTATATTTTTAAGTGCTCGTATTAACACAACAAACAACTTGATGTGGTTTTTACAAAATTTTTCTTGAAAATACTTTTAGTCCCATAAAGTAAAACAGCCTCTTATATATACATATATATATATATATGTGTGTGTATATATGTATGTATGTAAAGAAATGTACAGGCGTGCTAGCCTTAACGGACACCAAAAAACTTGCCTAATAAATCAAGAAACCGAAACGGCAAAAAAAAAATGAATTCAAATTATGTGTGACACTAAATGGCCATATATTTTATAATTAAATCCCAAAAGCAAAAAAAAAGATTATTACAAAACCTGAAGGATCACAAAAACAACAACAACAACAACAACAGGAACAATATTTCGCACATTAGCAAGAAGTTTAAAATTCGATAACAAATTGGGCAAAAAATATTAAGACACTCTGAACAAAATTGTATGAAAAGTAGGAAAAATGTTGGAAGCGAAATATAACCAAAATGAAATACTGAATTAAACATAAAAAAATATAAAGAAAAAAAACACAGGGGATAAAATAAATTATGAATAAATTAATTTAAATTAATTGAGCGAGCGCACTTTTAAATTAACAGTAAAATTTGTGTGTGTTTGAAGCAAAGCATGGCAGCAGAACAAGCTTTGCCCTACTCGCCTCTATCGACAACCCTGAGTGCTGCTACTACACCTCTTTTACACAATCAACCACCGCTAATAATAATAACAACAACAACAACAACAATATCATGGCACACCACATTTATGAAATGAATAAAGTGTAAAGGGAATTGAAAGGGGAACTGTTCATGGTATACAGTGGTGGCCACAAATTTGGGACACGACATTTCTTTGTTAAATTTCTAATATTTTAACAACTGTTTGCAAGTTTTAGCCTGGTCATGAATTTAAGACACGCTTAGGCAAAATCAAAGTGAATTAATTGACTTAATTAAAGCTTGAGTTTATAAAAAAATCTTAATATATCGCACCCTAAATACAAAAGAGTCACAACTCAAAATTTTCCACAACTGATATTGTTTCCGTAAATTAATTCAGAGTTTACATCTCTAACTACTGCAAAAATTTCTTTCTTCTTTAACTGGAAAAATACAGTTATGTCTATTTTTGTGTTAAGTGTGTTGCTTCTGCATGATGACTAAAAAATTTTTTTTAAGTAATTTGAAGTGTGGCCCTTTTGTATTTAGGGTGCGATATGATGGAGAATCCTTTATATTGGAGCACAGCAACGCATCTTCTCTGCAAACTTTCAGCTAATGCCCTACAATGCTCCTCTTGAATGTCCTACCAAGCTTTTCTAATTTCTTTACATAAATCGCCCAAGTCCCCCCCCGGAGGCACATTTATCGGTCTTTATGGAATACTTGACCATCTAGACCTGTGCTGCTGGGCGTACAAGGGAGCCCAGTTCCCTTAAGGCAAGCTAGAAGTCAACTGGAAGCTCAACGTTATTTTCACGGGAATCAGTAAGCCCCAGAGTTTCCGCTAATTGTTTCTTTAGACTTTTACCTGTTTCTCTGACTGATTATTGAGGTTGGCCCTTCGGGAGTATTGTGGTGGTTGTGTGTTTCGAAGGCCCTCGTTTGACTTTGTGAGTCGGATCATTCACAATGCAAGTCCAGTGCGCATGAATGCCGTCGTGTTCATAAATTATATTAAGCTCCATGCATTCGGGACCAGGTGTTGGATAGTTTGCAACTCTTCAGCAAGGAGTGAAGGCTGGGGCCTGCTACCGGGTTTTGAAGTTACAACTAGGAGTGACCGGAGGATATAGGTAACTGAAGGTGGTTGTGGTTTTGCGGCCCCAGCATGAATTGATCATCTCGCCTTTAATAACACCAACGGGTGAATGATCCGGATCCAGTGAGTATACTAGTCATGTGTTCTGGAGCAGGAGTTGGATAGTCTCCAGCTCTTCAGCAAGGAGTAGTGGTTTGCAACCCTGCTTTGGAACCGCTGAAATTGCAACTAGGAAAGACCTGTTGCTAGAATTAGTCCTCGGCTTCCTAGGGCGTGAATGACGTTGCTTTTCATTCCCAGTGCTTTGACCACCAGCTGATTAAGGCTTACGGCCAGGTGCAGATGTAAATCTTATCACGAAATCGCCCAAGTTTGTTGGCTTTACCAATTGCACATGCCCCTCCACATCATTCGAAGAGTTTTCAATTAAGATCCGGGAATTGAGCTGGCCACTACAGAAATTAATACCGTTTTCCTCTAAGCAACTCTTCACTGGGCGTGAAGTGTGCGTAGGATCATTATCATGTAATAAATTATAAATAAATATATAAATATAAATTATAAATTATATAAATATAAATATCCATTTTAGAGGCATTTTATCATCAGCGAATCGTATCATCCATGCTGGTCCATTTTAGTGACAATTTTGGGAATAGGACCTACACCATGCTACCCACACAATGACATTCCCACCGCCATGCTTAGCAGTTTTAAGGTTGTACTTTGGTTGATGTTCCTGGTTTGGAGGAAGCCATACATTCCGTTAGAACCGAAACGGCAAAATTTCGACTCGCTGGTCCAAAGAAAGTTTTTCCAAAATGTCAGAGGTTTATTTATATGTTATTTTGCAAACTTTAACCTGGATTTAAAATCTTTTCTTGGCACAAGTGGTTTACGTTGTGCAATGCATCCACTTGAATTTTTCTCATTAAGCCGCCTTCTTATTGTCCTGAAAGCTACATTTATAACAAAATCCTCTGAAATTTCACTTTTAACGTTATTTGAGCTTTTGAAAGGATCTTTAGCAGCTATTTTTTAAATTAAACTGTCCTTTCTGTGTGTCCGTCTTATGGCTCTAGACTGTTATTTGACATAAGGGCTTTATAAATGTTGAATCGCGATTATGTCAGTAGCTTGGAAATCTTCATTATTGTTTTTCCATCACTATTCAATTGTTGGATGAGTTTTCGATCGGCATCCAAACTCCGAGTACCATACCTCTGGCCATCTTTAAGTAAATATTTTGATGTAGCCCACAATAAAATGGAATAAGTTATTGATAACTTACCTTTTACCTTCACATAATATCAAAAAATCACTTAAAAACGGGATATCGTTTTCACAATTATATAATGCAAATAGCAGCAAAACGGAAAAAAAGGAAAACCAAATAACGGTACTTTTTCTTAACATTACAGGGTACACTGAAAAATACACAAGATTCAATTAATTATTACAGGGTTGTTAAACTGATCATAACTAAACTCGTTACATGTCTTGTGTCAAATTCGTGGCCACCACTGTATATCTCTATGTCACTGTCTGACTTTTATTTGGTCTGTCTATTTGGCTCTAATAAGGCTTTTGTTGATGCTGTTTATTTTTCTGCAGATATTTATTTCGTCGTTAGCTGTTTCGTTTCATTTGCTTATTCATTTATCGGGTACAAAACACAAAAAAAAAACAAAAAACGTTTAAAATAAAAATGCTAAAAAGTAGTGAAAAAAAGTGATTTACAACACTTCACACTGCATAAATTTGAACAGGAACACTAGCAGCAACAGCAACAAAACGAAAACAACAACAATAGCGGCAAAATTGTAAAAAAAAATAATAAATACGACAGCATTAAAGTACAAAGTGGGCGCTTAGCACCACCACAAAAGAGTAGTTAAAACTTGTGTGTGCACATGCACAAAATAAAAATTAATAAAAATAAATAAATAAATTTTTAGATGAGGGATTTTGTGTGCACAAGCCAAAAAATGGAATACAAGAATCCAATGCATTACAATCAGAACTTTGAAAGAATTAAAAAACTTTTCATTCCGTTTTTGCATTTTATACTGTTATCGCCAAATGAAAGAAAACAGCTTCTGCTTTTAAAAAGATAAATATGCTGCGAAAGGTAAAACATTGATAGATTCTTAAAGTAAAACGGGAAAAAGTAACAGTGTTCGAAATATAACACTAAAGTATTTTAGATACGTGTTCTGCACTGTAGTTTTTGAGATAAGCACAGAAACACAATTTTTTTTCGTCGACGATATAGAAAATGCACAAAAGTACGCAAAAAAAATACCGACATTATATTTCATAATTAATTCCCACATTTCTTCTTTGCATTGATATCGATGATAACAATTTGACCACCACACAAGTGATTAACTTGGTTTTAGCGTTTGTATATTTGTACCGAAACAAAATACCGTATACATTTATTGTTAGCTGATGAACACAAACACTAAAATAACCTACTGATCTGTTTTTTAGCGTACTTTAGTGAACTTTTTATGTGTGTGTACTGATCTGTTACAGTTTACGTAGTGAACTTTTAGTGGTTGCATTGTGTTGCTTCATGTATGTTTATTATAAGTATTCGTATTATAATTTTCCTTATTTAAATCATAGAATACAGTTACTTATTATTGCAAAAACAAAATTAATGTATGTGTGTACATATGTATTCCAGGGATCCTTACAATCTGTTCGCCCTTTTTGCATTTCAATTTGATGTTCGTTACTAGACTTATCTGCAGTGTTCGAAAGAAAAACATTAAAGTACGCAAAAAAAAGATCACTCCGTTATTTAAGTGTTTGTGTACATCAGGCAACAATCGTTGTGTATGGTATTTTGTTTGCCTACACATACACAAGTTAAACATTTGTGTGTTGGTCAAATTTGAGGTTAGCAAGTACATTGACTTATAGCACACACTTTTTTTTGACAACTTCAGCATTACTGATACCAATGCAAAGAAGAAATATGGGAATTCATAATGGAATACGGATGTCGGGCATATGTCCGCTCACTTCATAAAATTTTGAACCACAATTTTTCGCAAAGTTTTACTTATCTCGTCAAATCGGCACCGAATTTTATCTTTCAAAGCATCAGTTAGGCGTGATAAGATTTACATCTGTACCTAGCTGTGTAAGTCATTACTAGACGGTGGATCATACCACTGGAAACCTAGGAAACCTTCAGATACGTATATCCTCCAGTCACTCGTAGTTGCAACTTCAAAAGCTCAGAGCAGGCCGCAGTCCTCACTCCTTACTGAAGCGTTGGAGACTATCCAATTCCTGGTCCAGAACGCATGAAGCTTAATAAATTATGCTCAAGCATCAGTTATTTACGGAAACCTGCAGTAGCAACGTTACACGAGGCAGTCCATTAACATAGCCAAATCGAGAAATTGCGCGACCGGAAAATAACTGATTGGTTGTGTAACTTGTGGCGTCGCCTTGCTGAAACCAATTTTCACTGACAGCAACCTTAGCCAATTGTGGCCACAAGGAATAAGACATCATGGTTTGGCAAGCGGAAAGAATTCAAGGTGACGAACTTTCCTGTCTCGTATTTAAGAAAATACCGGCCGATAATGCCTGCCGACCACAAATCGCAACATAGAGTCAGTTTCTTTAGAAGTATAGCAGGGTAAAAGGAACAACAAATGAAAATTTTGCATATAGAAATTATATGAACTTTTTATTAAATTTCAGTGGCCACATACACGAAGGCGGATCAATAAGTCTGTATCTTTTCGAACTTCGCTCGTAGTTATGTGAAATTTAACACTGTTCCCATCAAGTGCCACCTGTTAATGGACAACTGTCGAATTTAGAGCATGTGTCGTCATTTACTTTGCGTTTAACAGCTGTTCAAAATATATTTTTCTAAAAATGAAAAAAAGTGAATTTCGAGTGCCCAAACCAAGGAAAAGATCGCTAAATACTATGGGGAGTGAGCTGCACCATCGATTTCAGTGGTAAAAAACTGCTTTACTGACTTTCGTTGTGGTCGCACAAGTACAAAAGACGCTAAACGTTCTGTAAAATGTTGTAAAAATCGATGATATAGCGTTGACCGACCGAAGAGTAAAAGTGCGTGAGATTGTTGATGCCATAGGCATTTCATATGGCAGTGTGGTTTCGATTTTAAATCATCAGCAGGGTTTAAGGAAATTGTCTGCAAGAAGGGTGCTGCGTTTGTTCTCAATTGACCAAAAACTTAAACGTGTGACAACTTCAAAGGATTGTTTGAAGTTGTTTAACCGCAATCCGAATGAGTTTTTGTGGCGTTTTGTAACTTTGGATGAAACATGGATCCATTACTTTACTCCGGAGACCAAGCAGCAGTCTAAATAGCGATTTTCTTTCAGAGTGAATCTACTCCGGAGAAGGCTAAGGTAAGTTTGTCGACCAATAAGGTGATGGCAACAATTTTTTGCGGGATGCACGTGGGGGATAAACCACATCGATTACCTTCACAAAAGGGATAATCAATAAACGACGAATATTATGCCAACTTATTACACCGATTTAATGAAAATTTGAAAAGATAATGACCCCATATGGCCAAGAAAAAAAGTTCTTTTTCATTAAGATAATGCACGGGGTGCACACGTGCGCAGTCTCAATGGTAAAACTCTATGAATTGGACTACGAATTGGTACCTCATCCACCACCTTCTTCGGATTTAGATCATAGTGACTACTTCCTAGTTTCAAACCTAAAGAAATGACCCGGTGGAAAGAGATTAAGTTCCAGCGATAAAATTATTGACGAAACAAATTCCTATTTTTTGGTAGGTATACGAAAGCTGGAGAAACGTTGGACTAAGTGTATTGAGTTAAAAGGAGGTTATGTTGAAAAATAAATTTTTGTTTTCCAAAGAAAAAAAACTGTGTTTCATTCAAAAAGTCACGGACGTCTTGATCACTAAAAATGATAGTGACGACGCTCATGTTCAATTAGGCGGTTATGTAAACAAGCAAACAAACTTGTCGTATATGGGGCTCACAAAATTCACAAAAAGTCCTTGAAAACTATTACATTCAACTTAAGTCACCGTATTGGTGCGGTTTGTGGTCAGGAGGAATCATCGACCAATTTTTTTTTTTTTTTTTTTCGAAAATAAACAAGGAAGCCCCGTTGTCGTGAATTCTCTGCCTTATGAAAGCATGGTTTTTCGTGAGTTTTCCCATTCACGTAATTTCTCGATTTGGCTATGTCAATTGGCCGCCTTGGTCTTGTGATTTAATGCCAGGATTATATTCCCTGGATCCATTTAAAAAACACGGTGTACGGGATTGACCCACAAAAAAAAATATAAGCTCTGAAAGATGCAATACGGCGCTGTATTGACGAGATAAGCGAAGCTTTTTGGCAATATGTGCTGAAAAATTTTGTGAAAAAGATTGGTAATCTGCCAGACGACGTCTAAGAGGTGCAATATCACATTCCATTTCACATTTCTACTTTAAGTTGGCATCAATAAAACTGAAGTCGAAAAAATTGTGTGTGTTTAAGCCAATTTACTTTCCAGCCTCAAATTTACAGACCCGTTAGATTAATTTCAAAATATTATTCAAAAACCACTTCAGAAAGCAATCAAATAATTATTTTCCACTACATTTAATTCCTTTAAAATCTTCTCCTTTTATACACAAAACAAAAACAGAGAAAATAACTGTAAGAAGTTAAAACCATAAATACTCTCGTTCTACACAAAATTGCTGCTGAGAGGGAGAAAATCACATTCAAGTGGTATAAAACGAAGCGTTTTCAGAAAACAAAAACAAAAAAAAGTACAGAGAACAAAAACGATTACCACAAAATGACGTGTATTTATTAAACAACAAAACAACTAAAAAAAATAAAAAAAAGAGGGAAAACTATATTCCCTGCTGTTGCAAAACCTAAAAACACAAACTTGGAAACTAACTTCCTAATACTCAGTAGCTATAAACCGGCTAAATACATGCAAGAAGCATGCAAATGTAGACAAAAAAGGTCTGTGCCAGTCCTACATCCACCACCAAAATAGAAATACTAATACGAAAAATGAAAAAAAAAATAAACAACAAAAACTATAGGATCAGCAAAATTTTAAAGATGCAGTCAGTTACACAAGGAAAATGAAGGAATGAAAAGTTATAAAATATAAATGAATTATCGATTAAAATAATTAATTTAGAAATTTATTAAGCAGAACGTAATGATTTTGGTCAAAGAGGCTTTATCAATTATTCGAATGAGTAACGAATAATTTTATGCTATTCGAATAATTAAACTTAATAATAATTTAGAATTTGAATCATTTATTTTCATTATGAAACCCAATTTCAATTAACTTAAATTTAAAAAAATAATCGATTAAATTTTGCCGATTATTCGCCAACAATTTATTTGATGCGTTTTAATTATATTTTAAGCGCTTATTGATATATATCTAATTTTCATCAAAATAATTTTGTTATTGTTAATAATTAATCTAAATTAACGATTAAAAAAATTAATCTTGTATACTATTATTCGCCAAATATTTAATAATTTAATAATAATTTTATTTATTCGAATAATCCTATATATTGTTTATTAATTTTGTTAAAATCAATCCTGTATCCATCCTATCATTCGTCAAATTTGCTTCAAAAATTTTTTTTACTCGAGTAAGGTACATACTTTTGACGAATAATCGTATACCTTTTTTTTAATTTTATTGAAACAAAATTAATTCTGCATCCGATTGTTCTTTAAATATTAATAAAAATTTTATTTATTCGCGTAAGGAATATTTTTTTGATAAGTAATTGTTTTGAATTGTATTGAAGATTTTATTAATTCGAGTAAAGAATTTATTATTGAGAAGAAAACCTTATTAATTTGCTTAAAATAAGTCCTGTAATCGATTTTTTTTTTAGTCGACTAAGGAACATATTTTCGAAGAATAATCGTATACTTTTTTTTTTTTAATTTTATTGAAACAAAATTATTCGAGTAAGGAATATATTTTTGACAATTTAGTTAAAATAAAATGAAATCTGTATTCGATTCTTCGTAGTAAATTTTATTTACTAGAGTAAAGAGTACATTTTTGAAGAAAAATCGTATATATACTTAATTTAATTAAAATAAAATTAATTTAAATATTGGTAACAATATTATTAATTCGAGTAAGAAATGAATTTTTAAAAAATAATCGTAAATTTTGTTTTTTATTAATGTTGTTAAAATTAATTAATCTTATATCCGGCTATTCGTCAAGTATTGATGAAGATTTTATTAATTCGAGTAAAGAATTTATTTTTGACGGACAAGCGTGCATTAATTTGATTAAAATAAATCTTGTAATCGATTTTTTTTTTCAAATTTGCATTAACATTTTTTTTATCGAGTAAGAAACATATTTTTGAGGAATAATCCTATACTTTTTTTACTTTTATTAAAACAAAATTAGTCCTGCATCCGATTATTCATCAAATATTGATAACTGTTTTATTTATTTGATTATGGAATAAATTTTTGACGAGTAATTATACATTTTTTTATTAATTTAGTTAAAAAAAATAAATCTGTATTCGATTTTTCGGCCAATAAACATCAATATTTTAATATGTGCTTGGATTTTCCGACGGGTTTAAAATTACTTTTATTTGGGTACGGTTTTCCGTCGACCCTCGTCAAATTTTTTCTTTTCGAAAAGAACAAAAAGAACACTGAAGATGGCAAACAGCCTAAACCGGTTTGTTCACAAACCAAATTTGACGAGGGTCGACGGAAAACCGTACCCAAATAAAATCAATATTTTATTTATTCGACTAAGAAATATATTTTTGACGACTAATCGTAATTTGTTTCTTTAAATTTTATTAAAACAAAATTCCATATCCGATTTTTCTTTAAATATTGATAAAAAAGCTTTATTTCTTCGAGTAAGAAATATTTTTTTGACTAATAATCGCATATTTTTTTGTTATTAATTCGTCAAATATTCTAAACATTTTATTTACTCGAGTACACTTTTGGCGAATAAACGCAGATGTTTTTTTTTCTAAACTTAATTAAAATACAATTAGTTCAAATACTGATAACAATTTAATTCATTTGAGTAAGAAATAAATTTTTAGGAAATAATCGTGTATTTCTTATATTAATTTTGTAACCAGTTATTCGTCAAGTATGAAAAAAAAAATTATTAATTCGGGAAAAGAATTTACTGTTGATGAATAAGTGCGCATTTTTTAAAAATTTTTTAAGCTAAAATAAAATCTGTAATCGATTATTCGTCCAAATCAAAATTTAATTTACTCGAGTAAGGAATAATCGTATATATTTCCTACAATAAAATTAATTTTGTAATATTCAGTTATTCCTTAAATATTGATAATTTTATTTATTCGAGTAAGAGGAATATTTTTAACGAATAATCGTATATTTTTTTATTAATTTTATTACAATAAAATTTTATTAAAATAAAATTAATCCTTAAATTTATTGCGTATCTGCTTGACTAATTTTTTTATGGACAAAAACAGTGTATTTTCTGTCAGTTACGATATGATCGTAATATGATCAAATTTTTTACGATATTTACTATTTTCCATGTTGTTTTAACAAGTATAAGTGCCCATTTTTCTAATTATTTTGTTTGAACTAATTTAAATTCGCTTTAGAAACCAAAAAACCCTTTTGGTTATTTTGAGACAAGCATCTGTTCTAGTCGCAGAACTTTCTGAAACGTAAAATATCGTAATAGAATATCATGACATTTCGTGATAAGATTTACATCTGCACCTGACCGTAATCCTTAATTAAATGGTGGTCAAGCCACTGGGAATGAAAAGCAACGCCATTCACGCCCTAGGAAGCCGACGATTAATTCTAGCAACAGGACTTTTTTAGTTGCAATTTCAGCGGCGCCAAAGCAGGGTTGCAAACCACTACTCCTTGCTGAAGAGCTGTAGACTATCCAATTCCTGGTCCAGAACACACGACTAGCATGCTCACTGTATCCGAATCATTCACCCGTTGGTGTTATTAAAGGCGAGATGATCCTGGCCCACATAATCAATTCATGCTGGGGCCGCAAAACCACAACCACTACGATACCCCCGAAGGGCCAACCTCAATAATCAATCAGAGAACAACTAAAAGTCTAAAGAGACAATTAGCGGAACTCTGGAGCTTACTGATTCCCGTGGAAAAAACGTGGAGCTTTCATATGACTCCTTACTTGCTTTCAGGGGACTGGGTTCCAGCAGCCCAGGTCTAGAAGGTCAACTATTCCATAAAGACCTATAAATGTGCCCCCGGAGGGAGAATTTCATGACAATCTGTTCTGAAGAGAGCATTATCCCTTTCCATGTCAATAACACATTATATTTTCTGCAATCATTTTTACTTTGTTTTGCCGCCATTTTGGTAAACATTAGTCTTGACAGTACATATTTGGCAGTCGTAAAGTAGACACACGTGGCAATTTTATTATTGAAAAATATACTAAAAACCAACGTGTTTTAATCGTTAAAAAACATTTTACCAAAATCAATTATTGATTACTGTGACGATGAGACAGTTAAGTGAAATTTGTGGAAGAAACAACGTGCCATGCACGGACCACAACGTACTGATACATTACTGCTGCTCAAGAGTGTTAAAAAATCAATCAATCAACCTCAATTCGATGCCGTGCTCAGGAACTAGACCTTCAAGGAATAACTTTGGCCACAATTTTGCACAAGGATTTGCAGTTGTTTCCATATAAGGTTTAGTTGACACAAGAGCTTCTTCCACAAGACCGTTATCCGCCGCCGTACATACGCCAATAGGATGTCACAGTTCGCCCATGACAATCCTGATTGGCATGAAAAAATAATAATGAGTGACGAGGCTCAGAGATATGTGAATAAACAGAATAGTCGGTTCTAGGGAATGGAAAACCCTCAAATTATTCAACAGTCACTTTTGCATCCATAAAAAGTTGTTAAAGTCTGTTGTGCAATTTGGTCAGGAGGACTTATTGTAACTTACTTCTTTGAAAAGGAAAACGGCGTAATGGATCTGTGAATGGGGAGCGATAGCGTGATATGATTAAAAAATTTTTAACGCCACAACTGCATGCTTTGGGCTTGATTAATATGCGATATCAACAAGACGGTGCCAAATCTCATACAGCCTGGATTGCAATGGAATTACTGCGACACCTCTTTCCACAAGCAGTTATTTCAAGATATGGCAATGTTGATTGTCCCCTATAGTCGCCTGATTTGACTGCTCTGGACTTCTTTTTATGGGTTTGCAAGCTTTATGCAAACAAACCAGAAACGCTTGAGCAACTCAAACAAAATATTCGTGATGACAGTAATGAAATACCGCGTGAAATGTGTGAGAATGTAATGAAAAATGTGCTCAAAAGGGTTCGCATTTGTGAGGCCAACAGAGGCGGACATTTATTTGATATTGTATTCCATACATAACTGCCGACATAAATAAATCATTTATTAAAATAAGATCCATTCTCTTTCATTTATTCAAAAACTATTAACAAAGTTGTATACCTTCCTAGCGGACACCCTGTACAAGAGATTTCTTAAGAAATTACTTTGACAATTTTATGTATTTTAAATTTAATTAAACTTTTCTTTTATAGAATTATTTAGAATTGCTATTAAAGAAATAAATAATAAAAATAAAAAAATAAATGAACCCAACATCTCATCTATTTTATTAACTGCTTGTGCATGCAAAAATATATATGTATGTGTATGTACATAAGTATGTATATACACAAAATACACAGATAAAAAGTGCTATAAAATCAATGTTCAAACAATGAACAAACATGGATTCAATATTATTAACTTTGTTAAACTTTTACTTCTATGGATGGATGGATGGATGGATGGATGGCATCATACAAACGAACACTAATAGAAAAGTTTAATATCAACATGGTCATGTTTGAACGAACGTAGACGTCCAAACAGTTGCTTCGTATTTATATTTCTTTATTTTCATCTCTTCTTCCTCTTCTTCCTTATTTCATGTAACTGTACTCATAAAAAATTGAAAATGATATGGTTATGCATACATACCAGAGTTGGATATTTTGATAGTATCGTATTTAGTACAGAAGAGTAAGTAGAGAGAAAAAATATTTGATTTTTTATTTGTATAGTTTTCTTCCTAAAACCAGTTAACGATTTAAATCGTGAATATAATATTTAATATCGCTGAAAATTGAAACTTGTATGAATTACAACTAGTTCCTAATGCATAATTGTAGAGACAAAAAAGGGGCCATTTTTATAGAGTCCTCTTTAAATTTTACGATGACCTTTTTTTTCAGCCACCTTTTCAGAACCATTTTAAATTTCTTGAAACTAAAGAAAGTCGTTACTTGTGTAGCAAAGCTAAAATAAAATTAAGTACTTTTAGTCTCAAAAAAGTACTTCTTCAATTTGTAATCCTTTTTTTTAATTTGTACCTCCCCTTTCAAATTGTAACAGATAACATACTACTACGTGGCATTAACATTTGACTCGATGGTTGCGTTCGCCTTTTGGTACATAGCGCCATTCTACTGAATCTCAATATCACCCGCAGAAATGTAACATTAAAAAAAAATTGATTATGGTGCGGTAAAGATTTTCTTCAATCGTAAGGTGAGTCCTTACCTCATTTTTAATGAACTAAGGTCTTATGTTATGGAGTTCGTGGTGTCCATTGTGGAGCTCTTTCTCTTTTTATGTGGCAACTTTGTTTAAGAATTCCATTAAGCTGAAAGTAATCCTTATCGCTGAACAATAATTTGCGTTTAATTGTTAAATCGCATTAATAAACTAATTTTCAAATAGAACTCTGTATAATTAAGTTGTGCTGTTAAACTTATGACTCATGGTCTACTGATCATAAATGATCAAAAACTAGAAGACTGGGTTAGTTTATTTGATAGTCAACGGCTTTCCAGGTTCTTTCTCGCAGGTTAAAAAGTAAAACACCATCTCTAAACTTAAATTTCATAGTGTACACTCGTAAAGTTCAAAAACAACACATAATTCAGTCCTTTTATCAATCCAAAAAATTACCTTTCTGTCGCTAATAAACGGTGTTTTTTTTTTTTTTGAAGCGGTATAGAACAAACTTCGAAATGTAATAAAGCGTGGAAGGGAATTTTTTAATTAATTTTACTTCATTCGAAAGATAATATTCTGACATAATAAATTAAATATGACTTTTGGCTGGCTCGACCATGTAGCCTAAATCTAGAAGTCCAATTTTGGAAGACATTTTTAACATTTTTGGACAGTCTTAAGGGACAATTAGCGCAACTCTGGGGCCTACTGATTCCCGTGGAAATATAGTGGATTTTTCAGTTAGCTGCTTGCTAGCCTAAGGAGACTGGGCTCCCTTTTACCGCCGCAAAACGCAAGTCTAGATGGTTGTGTGATTCATAATGACTTATAAATGTGTCTCCGGGGGGGAGCACAGCAAGCAGTCAGTTTTTCGCTCCAACTACGGCAGTTTTGTTTATTGACATATCTGTTCAAATTAAAACGATCTTCATCGCCAAAAAAAAAATTCGCTTATGAAAATCGAAATCAAAGGCAACTTCGATTTCACCGAATCTACGTCTTGCGTGGGTTTTCGTGTGGCTTCAGTTCTTGGTTTTCATTTAAGCACGAAAACCAAGATCTTATCTTCCATAAGGTCGATGGGCACATCCTGTGCACGATGACGGATAGACTGATCCAGTTATCCCTCTACGTTACGCTCTACAACAGCAATGATTTCTTTTGTAGTCATTGTACGACGACTGTGCGGATGCGTACTATAAGTTCGAGTAAACGTGATGTCGAAAACTTTCCACAATTAATCGAATTAATTGCTTCGATGGATGATTATGTTGACCGTAAAATGGTCGTGGTACGTAAGACGTATTTCGAACAAAATCATAATTTCCAAAATAAATTTTCATAATTTTAAAGTGCTGTTCAGGCATCTGTTTATTTATAGTTGAAAGTTACCTGACTGGCAAAATGGTCGCCAGTTAAAAAATGTTGCCAAAAGCATAAACAAAACAAAATCTGTTCGCACTTAAATATATTTAATTTGGGGAAAGAAAGTATTTCATTTCAGCCGCTTTTCCCATGCCTGATTCATCTACATCATCTCGGTGTTAAAAAAGAGTTTACAAATTGAGATTTTATAACAGGCGACAAGGAATGAATGTATTGTAATAAAATGTATAAAACACAAAACTGTGGCAAATAGATGTGAGGGAGTTTTAAGTGAATTATAATACAAAAGATGTTTGCTGCTTCCAGTTTTCTCTATTTAATCTCTTTAATAGTGTTTATGTTTGAAATTAACTCCCTGAATTACAAAAAGAGTTTAAATGTTTCAGGGTCTCGTTGCTGTTATAAAATCATTGAATTGGCTGACCTCTAATAAGGATGCTTAACAATCTGATATTCTTAATTAAATTCAGTGGTTTACGCCCTTCTTTTAGTAAATAATTTAAAATTTAGCCGCGTTAGGCTAATGGTAGGTTTTTTTATCGTTGTTGGCAGCACTTTTTTAACTGGCGGCCATTTTGTAAGTTCCCAAATGATTTACGTTTAGTTTTTTTTTTTTTTTTGACATTTCAACATGACTAGAACGCTTCCAAATAAATTCAAAGTACGTACGTATCGCGCGCTACATCCATGTCACGGTTAACATAATCGTCTATCAGAGCAATTAATTCGATTAACTATTGCACGTTTTCTCACCACGTTTACTTTAACTTATAAGTGAATACACTTCCACAGAAAAGTTATTCAATAGTTACAAAATAAATTCATTACGTAGAGCGTAACCTAGAGAAAAAGCCGAATCAGTCTATCCGCCATCGTGCACAGGAATTGGATATGTGTCTATTCATTTAATAGAAAATATTGCGTGCAATCAAGATCTGTACGCGTACACAATCACGTAGGCAGGACGTATATTCAGTAAAATAAAAATTTGATCCTGATTTTCATAAGCGAATTATGTTTAGCGATGAAGCTCACGTTTGTTTGAATGGATACGTCAATAAACAAAACTGCCATAGTAGTCCTCAAGTGTACTTTAAGACATCGTTACATTCCGAAAAAACTAACTGTTGACATTCATTTTGGTTTGCTCTAAATGATTATACTTATCCATAGAGAGCGTTTCATAGTGCGTACAGAAGAAGTCATTGCTACTGTAGAGTGTGGCGTGCACAAGCATTGGTTATGTGTCCATTCATCACTTTATGGATGAACTTTGCAAAAAGATCTTGGTGTATGTGTGCTGCTTTGGCCCGCACATCATTAAAACGATGCTGGTTAGAACGCTCAGAACGTTATAGTCAATTGGCACACGGTGAGGTGCCATCATTTTTTCGTTCATCGATTAAGCAATCATGATGTACAGGGGAGCTGTGCTTTTAACAAGACGGCGCAACATATCACACATTGGGGGGCACACTGATATGTTTTGACCGTCCTTGCATGTGTCTTCGGAGGTAAAAGGGAGCCCAGTCCCCTTCAAGGCTAGCAGGAGTCAACTGGATACTTCACTATATTTCTGCAGGAATCAGTAAAGCTATTTGTCTTTTTAGCCTTTTAGCTGTTCTCTGACTGATTATTGAGGTAGGCCCTTTGGAAGTATTGTGGTGGTTGTGGTTTCGAGGCCCTCGTTTGAGTTGTATGGGTTGGATCATTCACAATGAACACAATGAATGGTCCAGATCCAGTGAGTATGAATGATGTTGTGTTCTTAAATTTTATTAAGCTTCATGCATTCTAGACCAGGAGTTGGAAGCTATTCAACAAGGAGTGAAGACTGCGGCCTGCTTCGGGATTTTGAAGTTAAAACTAAGAGTGAGCGGGGGATATACGTATCTGAAGACCTTCTAGGGCATGGATGACGCTACATTTCATCCACAGTGGTATGATCCACCATCTGGTTATGGTTTACACAGCTAGGTACAGATGTAAGTCCTATCTCGCATATCACACGCCTCGTGCCACAGTTTATTTACTGAAGGAAACGTTTGGTATCTACATAGTTGCTTCACGTTTCGGGGACCCGTGAATTGGCCTCCACGATCATGCGATTTAACGCCACTTGAACAAGATGAAACGGATTATGTTGTTTATATTTTTTCCGCCTGCAAATGAAATACTGTTGTTATTTCCCGTCTTATCTGGGGCTGATGTTCTTTTTGCGTTAATGGCGAGCGCTTTCGATGTGAAAACATCATTCTCAAGCCGTGGTACAATTCGTAATGGTGAGTCATCTATTTCCCTTGTTGTGTGTGTGTGGAAACTCCACTTTATTTCCACGGGGATCAGTGAGCCGCAGAGTTTATTATTTGTCTCTTTAGACATTTAATAGTTCTCTGGCTGATCATTGAGGTTGGCCCCTATATGGGAGCATCGTGGTGGTTGTGGTTTTGCGGCCCCATAAGGGATTATATGAAATTATGGTGGCCAGGATCATTTCACTGATAATGACACGCAAAGTGAATGATCCAGTCCAATTAGCATGCTTGACATGTGTTCTGGACAGGAGTTAGAAAGTCTCCAACTCTTTAGCAAGGTGTGATAGTTTGCAGACCTGCCCTGGAATTATTCAAGTTGCAACTAGGTGGTTCTGTTGCTTAGAATTATGTCTTCGGCTATCTAGGATGTATGTATAACGTTCCAAATTATACAAAGTGGTTTGTCCACCATCTGATTAAGACTACATAGTCAGGCGCGGATGTAAAACAAATCACACTCTGTCCGTAAGTAGACCCCCCGGAGGCACATATATATGGTCTTTGGAGATAGCAACAACTTAGACCTGTGCAACCGGGGGAAAAACGGAGCCCAGTCCCATGAAGTCAGCAGGGGTACAACTGGAAATTCCACTTTATTTCCACGGGAATCAGTGACCCGCAGGGTTCCGTTATTTGTCTCTTTAGACACTTAACTGTTCTCTGGCTGATTATTGAGGTTGGCCCCTATATGGGAGTATCGTGTTGGTTGTGGTTTCGCGGCCCCATATCAGCCTATGGTTCTATGGTGGCCGGGTCCATTTCACATTTAATAACACCTACCTGGTGAAATGTTCCCAGATCCAGTGAGCATGCTAGATATGTGTTCTGGACGGGAGTTGGAAAGTCTCCATCTCTTAAGCAAAGAGTGATGATTTGCAGCCCTGCTCTGGAATCATCGAAGTTGCAACTAGAAAGTTCTGTTGCATAGAATTATAGCTTCGGCTTCCTAGGATGAGCATGACGTTCCAAATTATGCAGTGGTTTGGTCCACCATCTGATTAAGGCTTCATGGCCAGGCGCGGATGTAAATCTAATCACACAGTTGTTCGTAAGTGTCAAGGTGTAATGCAAAGTTGGAGTCTTCTCTTTTCCGTTTTGTATGCGCGTATGTGTTCTGCAAACCTTGTTTTTAGGGTACGTTCAGTTTGCCCTGTATAAGTTTGTTTGCAGGTACAAGTAAGTCTGTATACTCCCGCTGGAATTAAATTTGTCAGTTGTTTCTGTCGCTGTTCTGAGATTGTGTCGCAGAGTATTGCCAATTAATCTTTAATGCTGTGAGTATATTTCCTTCTTTGTGAAAAAATGTTAGTTAGTCTGTATATTTCTGGTGCTGTGTAAGTAAAGGTGTGCCGTCGTATTATACCGAGTTGTATCTTTTGTCTTCTTTATTCCTGCTTTTAGTGTTGTATTGTCTAAGAAGCTTGTTTATAGTAATGGGTTTTGTAGGCGTTATTTTTAGTTATGGTGTAAATTGTATCGAGATCTTTGTTGTACTTATTTGGAGTAAGTGGGATGATCTTAAGTCTGTGTATCATATGTCTAAATGCTGCTAGTTTATGTTGGAAAGGGTGGTTCGAGGTGATGTGGATGGTAGCGTCCCTCGTTTTTGGTTTTAAATACATGAACAGTCAGTTCCTCGTGTTGTAGTGGTGTCAAGATAATGCAAATTTCTGTCTTGTTCTCTTTCCATTGTGTATTAAACCGAATTTAATAGTCAACAATAGTTTAGAATCATTTTACACATTGATTATTTCGTGAGCGTAAATTTTTCGTATCACGACTAACTCAGAAGTCAAAAACAGTTTGCTCGCTGCAAGCCTGCATAAGCATGATGAATTAATGGTTACTTATTATCTCAATGTTAGCATTGTAAACAAACGTCACAAATCACAGAAGGCCCATGAAAACTCACTCTGTTAAAATATTTCAAATTGGTCAAAGTGATTTATAAAATATACAATTTGTTGTTTTTAAATCTATAAAATAAAAAGAAATGGTTTATATTTGTCTCTTTTGTGTTTTTTTTTATCAGATTTTCGTGATATTTTTAGTTTTTTTTTTTTTTTTTTTTTTTTTTAATATCAAAATTTTTTTGTACATGATTTGCCAAGAGAAATAGCCACAGAGGGAATTTGTACATCAACCTACTTGACACACACATGCATATAATGAACATGTTCGGTTGTATTGTGTTGTAGTACGTTTGTACGTGTTTCTAGAAAATATTTATTTTAACGCCAATAAAATGAAGATTTTAACAGAAACAACAACAGCAACCGTTGGTTGCAACGGCAGCACAAAAAAAATATAAATAAAAATCAAAAAAAATTAATATCATTCAATTAGTTGGTAGAAATAAATTTTGTTAAACAGTATGAACAGAGAGACCAACCGAAAGCGACCGAGGCAGGAAAGTGCGGCGAAACGAATACTTTAAAAACAGGCAGCTGTTAATAAAAATGTTGACGACGACGACAACAGTAGATCGACCGACTATGGTGATGGTGATGACTGTGTGGTGGCGCGAAAACAAATTGTAATAAACTTTGGGGGCAAAACATTTTGTATATTTTAGCATGTTATTTTATTATATGGCAGACGGCAGGCAGGCTGTAAAGAGACTTGCAGGGTAGGCTACGACTTACAGTGACACATTTTGTGAATTGGCGATAAAAATTCTATAACTTTTGACTGAATTGGAATTTTGTAATGAATTTTTTTTTGTTAAATATCAGACATTTTAAGCTTCAATTTAATATACTAACTTTAAAATCAAGCCTTATTAAAGTAAAATAATATATATATTTGAAAGGTGATTTTTAAAAATATAGTGTTATCGGTATTAAAGAACATTAATTTGGAAATATGTATAGTGATTTTGCAGTGCATTTTATAAATAGTAACGTTAACTGAACTAAGAAGAATTACCTACCAAATTAAGCCGTCTGTCTAGCCGCATGCATTTTATACTGGGTCCGCCGGGAAACTATACTACTTTGTTTTGCCGCCATTTTGGTAAACATTAGCCTTGGCAGTTCATATTTGGCAGCCGTGAAGTAGGCATTTTGCAAATTTATTAAGGAAAAAAATATTCGTTAAATCAACGTATTTTTCGTTAAAACATGAGAAAGTTAAGTGAAGTTTTTCGGAGAAACCAAATGCCAAAAATACACTCTTTATCGTGCAGTGAATGATTTCGAAGAAAGAGCGTCTGTAGGTGATGGGGATAGGCTACAACATACAACAAGATCAGCTAAAAACATTACTGCTACTCAAGAAAGTGGCTGAAATAATCCATTAACCTCAATCCGACGCCGTGCTCAGAAGAATGGTGTTCAAGGAACAACTTTGACCATAATTTTGCATAAGGATTTGCATTTGTTTCCATAAAAGATTCAGTTGACACAAGAGCTTCTTCCACAAGACCATTTACGCCGCCATAAAGGATGTTACAAGGATTTGCATTTGTTTCCATAAAAAATTCAGTTGACACAAAAGCTCCTTCCAATAGACTATTTACGCCGCCATAAAGGATGTTACAGCTCGCCCATGACAACTCCGATTTTCATGAAAAACTCATAATAAGTAACGAAGCACATTTTCATTTGAATGAATAAAATGTGAATCAACAAAATAGTCGGTTGTGGGGAATGGAAAACCATCAAATTATTCAACCGCCACCTTTGCATCTATTAAAAGTGACAGTCTGGTGTGCAATTTGGTAAGAAGAAATCATTGGAACTTATTTCTTCGCACGAAAATCACATTAAAATAATTAAAATCCACTATGAAATTGGTGAATTGGTAGGAAAATACCTACAACATAATCGTCCTTCTGACAGCTCTATTAAGAATTTGATCGTTAAAGTCGTTGAGTCGACAGGTTCGATGCAAAATTTGCGAACATCAATGCGTATTCAACCGGGATGTTCAACTGAAAACATCGCAATCGCAATGAGCCACAGTGTTGAAGCAGATACAAATTTATTAATTTCTCGACGTTTTCAACAATTAATTGGGGTTTTCTAAAACCATCATCACCCACATGGCGGATTTTGCGTTAGGATTTGACTTTGAAACCTTACAAAGTTCAACTGGAGCAGGCCGACTGACCATTCATGTAGTCCGGACGAAGTCAAGATATGTCAGCGTCCTCGACGTTCTCCACAATTGGCGAATTTTTTGTAAGAATTTTTTTTCTTGTTTTTTTTTTTTAAAGAGAAGTAGCACTTCAGGCCATAATGCCTATTTAGTCAAGTACCGTGCTACATTCTTTAGGAAAGGGATAGAGAAAAGATGAAACAGGTGGTGAAGGCCATATAAAGACAGCACAGCGACCAGTAAATTTTTACTTTTGTAGTGAAAAAAACCTAAGGTCTTCGTTGGAAATCGAACCCACAACCCCCATACTGACAAGCTAGTACACTACCTACTAGCCTACGAGGTCACCTTGATATTCTGTAAGACAATTTGACGCTGATGTTGCCTTAAATTGCAGTTGATATTGTTATCTGTAATTTTGGTGTCGTGCTCTATTATAAACAAAAATTTAAAAAGAATAAAAAAACTAAAAATATAAAATAAAATATAAAAAAGCCCCACCGACAGCCAATTTTTATTTTTGTAGTGAAAAAAGCCAAGGTCTTCGTTGGGAATCGAACCCACAACCCCTATACTGACAAGCTAGTACACTACCTACTAGCCCACAGGGGCACCTGATTTGACTTTGAAGCCTTACAAGGTTCAACTGGTGCGGAAATTGAAGCCTAATTGAAGCTTAAATCAATCAGGAACAACCGGCTGGTTTTTCTGAAGAAATCATATTTTCAGACGAAGCCCATTTTCACTTGTCAGGGTATATCAACAAGCAAACTTGACGCATTTGAGTTTCTGAAAATCCTAGAGCGATTATTAAGAAGCCTCAACGTGTCACTGTATGGTGCTCTGTGCGGTCTGAAGGCATGATTGGGCCGTTTTTTTTTTTTTTTTTCGAAAATGAGGCTGTAAATGCGCTAACGGTCAATGAGTTATGCTATTGCGAGATGCTAACAACTCAATTTTAGCCTATTATTGACGACATGGATATGACTGATATGTGGTTTCAATAGAACGGTGCCACATGTCATATACAGCATACGAAACGATCAATTTATTGCAAACCAAATTCCCCGATCGCATATTTTCACGACAATCAGCAGTTAAGTGGCCAGCCAGTTCGTGGGATTTTATTTTTTGTGAGGCCATGTTAAGGACAGAGCCTATAAGGAGCCAATCGAATCAATTTCAGCCTTAAAACTCAAAATCCGTGATGTGATTAACGAAAAAGGACCGCCATTTTACTAAAAAGTGATTAAGAACTTTGATGAAAAAATCGATATCTGGCAGCATGGTCGTATGGTGGACATTTACCAGATATCATTTTACATTCAAAATTGCCGAACTTTTCTCTTTGTAACACAATAAAATATTAAATCATCTTAATCTAAATTTTATGTTTTAGAAAACAAACTTCTTGTTTAAAAACCCTTTATATCCCACTCCCGTAATTTAAAATATACGATTTGCAAATATATTGTAAAGCTTTAAGGTACCTACTATAGCACGAAGTTTCTGGCAAAACTAAAGTTGCGTTCCACTTAACATCGAGTATATTTTAGTGCTTTTATTGCAACGTCCAGAGCTGGAATTTGAACAACATAAGTTTAAACTTTTCTTAATTTATTATAATAAGGATAACAAAAAAAAATTTCCCAAAAATATGAAAAACCAAAAAACGTGAACTTGAAATTGAAAGATATTCAAAAATATATCGAATTTAAGCTTCATTTTTGAGCACCCTATACGAAGATAAATAATTGAAATAAAAACTTACACTTCTGCATTCCGAGGTACTTGTGTGTCTACTTTTATATAAGAACACACAACAACTTAAAACGTTGACACAAAAAATTTTCACCGCTCTCTCGTGAAACGTGCCACTGTGCCGCGCACAGCCAGAGTATCATCATTCAGCCAGAAAAACTATATTATTTTTAATTCATTATCATTACGATTATAATAAAAATAAATATTACTTATAATCATTATCATCATCATTATCGTCATCATTATTTAAGCATTCGAGTACAATCTTAATAAATGTACAAATAATGATGTTGAACTGATGGCGGGCAATAGATTGAAATAATAAAATAATGAACAGGCCGAACGAAAGATGTTGGTTGACGATAATATTAATTTGCAATTTGTTTCTTATTATTTTTTCAACGACATATGAATTTCGTTACTTTTTTTTATAATTAATTTATTGTAGCGCTATTTAATAAACGAATGATGTTTCGCTTCTCGTTTTAAATCACGATTTGTATAAGTTTTTGTTTTTGTTTTTGTTCTATTTTATTTTTATTGTTGTTCATGTGAATTGAATTTTTACATTCCATTTTGTGATGAAGGTCACAAAAGTGAATAAATTGAATGATGATGCACTAAGCAGGCAGGCAGGCAGCATTTAATGGATGCGTTTCATTTGCCAAATTGTTTTACTCCATTGATTTTGAAAATTGTAAAAATTAATGCAAAAAGAAATTAAATTTAAATTCGTTTTAAATCGAAAAAATGGGGTTTATAGCCACCATGGCTTTTCTGGACGAAATAATAATCTATATATCCGGTTTTTTAATTCTGGCTGCACCAACAACACGCTAGTTTTGTCTTGTAGTTGTTTTGACGAATTCAATTTCGCACGAAAATCGCATTAAAATAATTAAAATCCATCATTAATTTTCGGACCCCGCTATTAAGAATTTGGTTGTTAAATTTGCGTCGACACACTCGATACGCTTGTTCGAACGGATCGTTCAAATGAAAAGATCGAAGCCGTGAGCCACAGTATTGCAGCAGATTGAAGTAGGTGCCCCTGTAGGGTGGTAGGTAGTATACTAGCTTATAAGACTGGAGGTTGTGGGTTTATTTCCCTTTGTTTTTTTTTTTCACTACAAAAATAAAAATTGACTGTAGGTGGGGCTGCGCAGTGATGAAGGCCTTTTCCCGACTATCCTTCTACTTTCACTACCTGTTTCATCTCTTCTCTATCCTTTTCCTAAAGAATGTAGTACGGTACTTGACTAAATAGGCATTGTTACCTAAAATGCTACTTCTCTTTAAAAACAAAAAAAAAATTTTAAAAACTTTTATTTTTATTTGTTGAAAAAAATTTTTTTTTTTCAATTTGTTTGTTCATTATTTTTGTTTTCCCGATGATGCCAACCAACGGTGTGGCGAAGTATCGAAAAAATAATAAAAAACAAAAGTTTTTCCAAAAATTTTTTATTAAATATAGTGACCTAGTGCTTTATAATTAACTACTTCAAAAAAAAAAAAAAAAAAAAAAAAAAAAAAAAAAAAAAAAAAAATTGTCAATTCCTCGACGTTCCCAACAATTGGAGTTATTTAAAATGACCACATGGCGAAATTAGCGTAAGAATTTGACTTTGAAGCCTTACAAGGTTCAACTGGTGCAGGAATTGCTGTCGACCAACTATTCAAATCGCCGTAGATTAGCTCAATTCATTCAGAAACAACCGACTGGCTTTTCCGAAAAAATTATTTTTTCAGACGAAACCCATTTTCACAAGCAAAATTGCCGCAATTAGGCTTCAGAAAATCCTACAGCGATTATTGAGAAGCCCTCGCATGCTCAACGTGTCACTGTATGGTGCGCTATGTGATCTGGAGGCGTGACTAAACCGTTTTTTTTTTCTGTTTTTGTTTTTTCCAAGATGAGGCTGCTGGAAATGCGGTAACGGTCAATGGATCACGCTATTGTGAAATTCTTACAACTCAATTATTAATAATGTGGATAGCACTGCCAGGTAGTTTCAATACGACGGTTGCAAACCAAATTTCCCAATCACATATTTTCACGACAATCAACAGTTAAGTGCCCAGTTAGATCGTAGGGATTATTTTTTGTGGGTGCTATATTGAGGACAGTGTCTATACGGGCCAATCGAATCGTTTTCAGCCTTAAAACTGAAAATCCGTGATGTAATTAACGAAATAGGATCGGCATTTTGCCTTTTCTCTTTAGGTGCCCCTGTAGGCTAGTAGGTAGTGTACTAGCTTATAAGACTGATGGTTGTAGGTTCGATTCCCAACAAAGACCTTCTACTTTCACCAGCTGTCTCATCTCTTCTCTATTCCTTTCCTAAAGAATGTAGCACAGTACTTGACTAAATAGGCATTGTTGCTTGAAGTGCTACTTCTCGTAAAAAAGAAAAAATACAATAAAAATGTGAATCATCTTAATCTAATTTGGTTTTAGGAAACAATCTTCTTTGTTGAAAACTCCTTTATATAAAAATGAATTGGTGTTCGTTGGTCTTGCTTAAAACTGGAGAGGCTACAGTCCTGTTCTGGTTTTTGGTGAGGTCCTTCGGGGGGATCAAACGTAATGACTGTTGTTTAACTGAATACAGTTCCGATGAGATTAACATCTCAAGAGTTAACATCCAAAGTCCTAGTCAAGAGCATGTAGCAGAACTAGGAGTTGAATAGTCTCCAGCTTTTCAGCAAGGAGTGGGGTCACGGACCTGGTACCATGCACTCGAAAATTGCTACTAAGACGTATATGCACCTAGTGCATACACCAATGCCAGGTGTCAGGTTAATCCTATGACCTTCAGACGGTATGTTACTCTTCTGAGCGAAAACTGAGCCTCCTTATACACAATCATAATTTATATCAACTACTATTTCCAACTGCTCTTGAGGCCAATCAATGATGATGTCATGGCCTTAATTCCTTCATCAGCTGAACTTTATATAGATGCAGGCAGGCTACGATCTAATTCCTTCCACGGAGGAGTAATTAATACTTTTAAATCTTCTTCCAAGCACATACCTTCGAAATATTGGTGTTAATCGTTAAGTGAGAATATGGTGTAAAATATATCTATAGTTCAACGGATGTGTTGCCAACTCAAAATTCTGTACCTCTATAAAAACACACTCCCTATAAAACTTCAACGAATAATAATAAAAATGTTAACAGAATTCGATTTGACATGTTTCTTCAGATCAACAAAGTCGAATGCCATAGGCGATATTACTTCTTCTTCTTTTTATTAGTTATTGTGTTGACATAAATGTAATATAAAATATTCTTCAAATATACAATGCAACAATTATACGTTTTTAATTTTTACTTTTGGGTATTCGAAACAAGATTTATAATTTTAATTTTTTAAATAAGCAAAACCCAATTATGTCCACATACTTGATAGCCGCCATACGTTAGTCAGAGTCAGTTCTTTTGCACATGTGTTTCTTTTTTGATGAATTTATAGCAATAGAACAATATTAATCCCACTTGTGCATATTTAAATTTACTACATCGGATTAAAATCGATTTAAGACGGCCAACAAAAAATATTCTTGTTTAATTTCAATTTGCCCCCGTTTTTTTTTTTTTTGTTTTTGTTTTGTTTGTTTTTCTTTCTGTTGGTCTCTCCCTTGAGTATATTTTTCTATTAAAACAATATTGTTTGCATTTTAGTAGCAAACATGCACACAGATATATATATATATATATATACTTATATGTACAACACAAATGGTTGTACGTAATTTAAATCAGGAATGGAAAATGTGTTTTTTTTTTTTAACAAAAAAGTATCGGATGTTCTTTATAGAGATAATAGCAAATTAAGTTGCCAACCTTTTTGTTAGCTGGCGGTTATTTTGCTAACTGTCACAAGGAATTTACGTTTAGTATTTTAACATAAATACAGGCGCCTAAACATTGAATGGACAACATACATCAACAAAATGTGATACAAAGGGAGTAGAAGATTCTTAATTTTTCTAGACTTCTAGTAGATAAATATAAAAGGGCAGCATCTGAGTGGATAGTTAGTTAGTGCAAAAATAAACCACGTGAAGTAAAGACGTGCATCTGAAGTAAATTGTTCTGTAGTGTCAACTTTGTGTGTAGTTAAAGTAAATAAACTTGTTATTAATTTAAAAACTCTAAAAACTGGTGTTATTTATTTTGCACTAAAGAACTCACAACAAAACGTTTATGAAAAGCTATAAACGTAACAATATGTTCAAGTTTTCGAATATATTTTATATCGGGTGTTTTTATAGAGGTATAGAAATTTAAGTTGGCAACACTTTTTAACTAGCGGTCATTTTTCAACTATGAAGTAATTTATGTTTTCTTTTGGCCTGACGCCTGAAGAACGATTAAAAATTTTTCAAATTGAAGTACCTCCTGGGGGCACTCAGTCTTGATGGATCTTTTGCCCATCTTGACCTAGCACCTAGGCTAGCAGAAGCCCGATACTGGAAGAGACATAGGACTCTCGGAGTCCGACCAGTGACTTATAAACACAACTGGCATAATGGGAACCAGTCCTGTACTGGTTGTTGGTGAGACCCCTCGAGCAACGTGGTGGCTGTGGTTTAAATCGAGCTTTGAAGCAAGTTTCACAGTGGTGTTAACGAAAAGCAAAGGTTAACACCTAAATAAATGTCCTTGTAACAGGACCTGGAGTAGGCACGGCCCTGCTACCGAGCATTTGAAAATTTCAACTATGGCGTATATGCACCTAGTGTGTACATGTTTTTGGGCGTGGATAGACGCTTTTTCCTACAACCGGTGATAAGGCCACCATCGAATTATGGTTACATTGCTCGATACCGATGTAAGACTTGTCACGTTCTGTTCATATTGGAGCTAAAATGGATTGTGCTTGATCCCGATTTTCATAAGCGGCGCCTGACGCCTGAACAACATTTCCAAATTATTCAATTGAGACCCCACCCCCCCCCACCCCCCACCCCGGGGGGGGCACATTGATATGTTTTTACGGAATCCCTTCGTCAATAAATTTTCAACACTGGTAAAAGGGAGTCTAGTCCCCTAATAGACTAGCAGAAGCCAACTGGACAATTCCACTATATTTTAACGGAAATCAGTAAAGCCCCAGAGCCTTTTAGCTATTCTCTGACTGATTATTGAAGTTGGCCCTCTCTCATTCGAATTGCGTGAGTCGGATCATTCACAATGAACACAATGAATGGTCCAGGTCCAAGCGGCTTGATTGCCGTTATGTTCTTAAATTTTATTAAGTATCATGCGTTCTGACCAGGAGTTGGATAGTCTCCAACTCTTCAGTAAGGATTGAAGACTGCAGTCTGCTTCGGGCTTTTGCAGTTGCAACTGGGAGTGACTGGAGGATAAACGTATCTTAAGGCCCTCTAGGGCGAGGATGGCGCTACATTTTACCCACATTGCGTGATATGATTTACATCTGCGCCTGGCTATGGAGCCTTAATCAGATGGTGGTCAGCCACTGTGCATAAATAGGAACGTCATGCTCGTCCTAGCATGCCGAAGACTAATTCTAGCAACAGGTTTTTCCTAGTTGCAATTTTAATGATTCCAGAGCAGGGCTGTAAGTCATCACTCCTTGCTGAAGAGTTGGAGACTATCCAACTCCTGTCCAGAACACATGTCTAACATGCTCACTGGACTGGATCATTCACCTAGGGTGTCATTAACGGCGAAATGATCCTGGCCACCATATTAAGCAACAAACCTGATATGGAGCCGCGAAACAACAATCACCAGGATACTCCTATATAGGACCCAACCTCAATAATCAGCCAGAGAACAGTTAAATGTCTAAAGAGGCAAATAACCGAATTCTGCAAGCTTAGTGATTCCCGTGAAAAAAAAGTGGAGTTCCCAGTTGACCCCTGCTGCATTCAGGGGACTGGACTCCCTTTTTCCCCAGTTGCACAGGTCTAGATAGTCAAGTATTATATAAAGACCGATAAATGTGCCCCCGGGGGGTACACATTTCACCCACAGTGGTATGATCCACCGTCTGGCTATGGCTTACAGGTACAGACTTAAATTTTATCACGCATTCAATTGAGGTCCAAAGCATTGATCGCCGTTGCTCCCGATTTTTATAAGCCACAACTGCATGCTTTGGGCTTGATTAACATGTGGTATCAACAAGACGGTGCCACATCGCATACAGCCAGGATTACAATGGCATTAATGCGAGACCTCTTTTCACAACAAGTTATTTGAAGAAATGATGATGTTGATTGGTCTCCACAAAATACTGATTTGACTGCTCCGGACTTGTTTTATGAGGCGATAATATCTGAAAAGCAAAGGTTATGCAAACAACACAAAAACGCTTGAGCAACTCAAACAAAATATTCGTGATGAAATTAATGAAATAACGCGTGGAAAGGTGTGAGAATGTGATGAAAAATGTGTTCAAAAGGGCTCGCATTTCGAGGTTAAAAGAGACGGACATTTATCTGATATTGTACTCCATACATAATTGCCGGCATTAAATAACATATTTATCAATATAACATCCATTTTCTTTGATTTAATTAAAAATTATAAATAAACAATGTAGTATATTTTCCCGGCGGACACCCTGTATTTCACTTAAACGTTTTTTTTTTTAATAAATTAAAGCAACTAAAATGCTTTGCAATTTATCTAAAATATTAATTGAGTAATTTATAATTAATCAACATCATTCATTACTGCCATTATTTTTGTCTTCAAACAAAAAATCACAATTTCCATCTCTGATGCACAATAAGTTTTTGATGAAAATAAATACGCTTACAAACAGATGTATGTGCTTTTATGAACGATGTGCTTTAATTGTTTGATGAGTTACTTAAATATTTATTTATCTATCAATTATATTTGTTTTTTAAATTTATTTTCATTTTTCTTAAATAAAATTTATGGTTTTGTTTTTTTTTTTTTTTTGTGTGTAAAAATAAATTGCAAAACGAAATGAACTTTCAAAACAGCAATATTTTTGAAAAAACTTGCCTGCTTTTGAAAAATCAAAATTAATGATTTCCTTTATTAAATCGCTACCCCATTTAGTTGTGATGATGGATTGAAAATATATTTATTTTTTTTTCTACAATTCACTTTATTTTTGTTAGAAATTGTTTATTTTTATTTGTATTTTTTTTTGTTTTTGTTGAAACTGAAATATTTTGCTTTTAATTTAAAAGTCGAGAATGAAATAAAATTTGAAAGAATTGCGGAAAACAATTTAAAGAATTTTGTTTAGCATTTTCAAAAGAATTTTAAACATAAAAATAAGAAAAAGATTTATTTATTCATTAATTCATTAATTTTTTTTGTGTTTTTTTTTGCCTTGAATTTGTTTTCATTAATTTAAAACAAAAATCTGTTGTGTCAATGTATTTTTTACACAAAAATAAATAAAAATAAATAAATAAACATTTAATATATTTCTCAGTGTTTAAAAAGAAATTTAGATAAATTATTTTTTTATTGGCTGTAAGCAGCCGAAAAATAAAAATTCAATCAATTCAAACAATTAATTTTTTTTCTAAAATATTTTTTGCTTAAAATTTTCTTGCTGTAGGGTGTTGTTAGAGGTATAGAACTGACATGAAGTACACTTTACTCGAGAAATAATATTCTGGCTTTCAAAAATTAAATATGACTTCTGACTTTTTCCAACCGGCAATAACACTATGAAAGGTGTCCCCCAAGTGACCAATTGTTTCGAACTGGCATAGATTAGCGTTTTCACATATCCTCCCAGAAAAAAAAATTTAGCGGCATTAAATTTCATGATCTAGAAGAGCAATTAAGGGATTGGAAATATGAAACTATGCAGTTACTAAACACTTCTTTCAGTAAATTACTTCTGACAGGAGCTGTGTGATATGAGATACGCCTTCTAATTGAAACTACAGAACCAGCACATCAGGTTCGTTCAATTAATGAACAAAAAAGTCAATAAGCATCGCTCTGTAAGCAGTTACTATTGACTGTAAAGTTCGAACCAGCATCGTTTAAAAAAAATGGACCAGTGACTGCACCAGTCCTTGATAAAACACATCAAGCCATCAGTTTTTCAGAGTGTAACAGTGTCTCTACATACACTTGAGGATTATTAAAAAAAAGGACAGTTGTGAAATGACGTATCTATTCGAATAAAAAAAAAACTTCACGACTAAACAAAATTCGCTAATGAAATCGGGTTCGGGTATTTCGAGCGGAACCATGATTTTCGAAAAATAAATTTGCTCAAATTTTAAAGTGCTGTACAGTTGTAAGTCTTACTCATGTTGAAATGTCAAAGCAAACCAAACAGAAGTCACTTAACAGCCCACAAATTGGTCGCCAGTCAAGAAGTGTTGCCAACTTAAAGTTTTATACCTTAATAAACAGCATCCTTAATATTTATAAATTAACTTCTTTTTAATTGAGACGTGCAGAGTGGAGCAGTTTATTCGTAATTTTTTTTGTAGCTGTCATTGAGCATCATATTATTCGTAAAGCAAACGTTTACCAAGTTTGGTCCCAAATCACCACCTCCCACTAAGTTGTTATATGATCCATCACAAAATCAGCTTGTGAAAATAACAAAACGACAACGTCGACTGTGGAGCTATTGCTATTACTTAAAAGTATCCACCGAAGAGAAATATTCAAGATCTTGACAATAGCAGTATGCAGACTCTGGGTTATAAAGGTCAAACAGAACGCTTTAATCTCTTAGTTGATTCCAACGATAATAAATATCCGAGGAACAAACATGGAAATGTAGTTATCGAAAAAAAAACTGTTAAGAGGTATTAAATCTAAAATTGGATAGGAGCTGCTGTTGGAGGTAACAAAATTCACCAAAAATTATAGAGGCGGAGAAATTTAAGACATAGATATCGGCCAGGCTAGTACTTAGCTAAAAGCCTCATGTTACGCAAACTTAGTGGTGAGAGGTACTTTTCGCAAAATTTACTCATCGTAAATTTGAATATAATTGCATGCAATAAAGCCTTAACCTTAAGATAACTGTAAAATTAACGAAGCACGACACGATTTTTGAACCTTGATTAATATTCCGCTATTATTTCGGATAGCGAGCAGTTACTGCTAGATCTACTGTTAGTTTAATGAACGCTAGAAGTAAACGAATAGTTCCTGGTCAGCTATGATATCACTGAGGAAACTTCCTCCCCGGGGGCACATTGATATGCTTTGATGGAATTCCACCACCATGAAATGTGTCGACCTTCATCACTGAGCAACCCCACCGACAGTCAATTTTAGTAAAAAAAAAATAGCCAAAGTCATTGTTGGGAATCGAACCCACAACATGTTTCAATGTCATTTTTTTTTCTTTAGATAACAGAAAAATACAGGTTCTTTTTTTATAGAGGTATAAAACTACGAAATAGAATAAATCAAAAATGAATTTTGGAACTCGATCTGAATTTCACTTTTTTCGAAAGTTAACCTCTCGATCTGAAATTTACTTTATGCTGGCATATAACCGACACGACTGGCTCGTACATAGTCTGGTTTGCAAGTTTAATTTTCAATGGTTTTGTTTTTTTTTTTTCATTTGTATCCGTACAACGGCAATAATGTGGCATATGTTGTCCTCCAAGTCATTAATTATTTCGGGCTTATCGACACAATTTAGTGATTTCGCATGCCAACAGAAAATAGTTAGGCGACAGAACACATGATCTTAGAGGCCATTTAACTAGTCCGAAACATGAAACTATACAGTTGTCAAAAGTTTCCTTCAATATATCAATTGTGTCAGCAGCTGAGTAACAAGCTACGATGTCTTGTTGAAATCACAGCTCCTGCACTTGATGATGAACGAAGAAGTCATTAATTATAACTATATACCATTGATCACTAACTGTAACGTTTAAATCAACATCGTTTTGAAAGAAGTATGGACCAATTATTCCAACAGCCCATAAAGCACACCAAACAGTTGATTTTTCTGAATTTAACGATGTGTCTCCACATTCACTCGAGGATTAACATCACCGCAATTATGACAGTTGTTTTGATTGACATGTTCATTAAAACAAAAATTAGCTTCATTCCGTAAGAAAGTTCGCTTTAAAAAAATAAATTTACACAATTTGAAAGCATTGCGCAGGCATCGCCAGTCTATTCATTTTGAAAAGTCAAACTAAAATAAACATTATAAAAACACTTGACAGCTAACAAAATAGCCACCAGTTAAAAAAATGTTATCAACTCAATGTCCTCTCCAAAAACAATTTGGCCTTAACACACAACCATTATCTATTGAACAGTGTTGCCTTTGAAGCGCTTTTTTAGTAGAGCTAATATTATTTTTAAGCCTTTAAAATGTGTTAAAAATTAATTTTTTATAATTAAATGTGGTTCAAACGATCAGATTAAATTTGTATTAAATTTTATGTTAAAAGTTAATGGGTTTTAATAAAGGGTCCGCCAAATAACTTTTTTTTTTTGTTTTAAATGCTTTAAACAAAACTACTGAATACTTTCTCAAATTTCTTTTTTTATTTGAAAGTACAATCCTTCCGGTTAATAATGGAATTTAATTTCATTCAAATGGCTCCCTCGGCTGACCATGCAGTAGCCTACACGATCGGTCCAATTTTTAAGCACATTATCGATTGTGTGTAGCTGTATTTCACCAATGGCTTCACGAATATTGTCCTTTAAAGCGTCAATTGTTTCTGGCTTGTCGGCGTAACAGAGTGTGATTTGTTTTACATCCGCGCCTGACTGTAAGTCTTAATCAGATGGTGGACAAACCACTTTGTATAATTTGGAACGTTATACAAACGTCCTAGATAGCCGAAGACATAATTCTAAGCAACAGATACCACCTAGTTGCAACTTGAATAATTCCAGGGCAGGTCTGCAAACTATCACACCTTGCTAGAGAGTCGGAGACTTTCTAACTCCTTGTCCAGAACACATGTCAAGCATGCTCACTGGACTGGATCATTCACTTAGCGTGTCATTATCAGCGAAATGATCCTGGCCACCATAGAAAACCATAGGATATGGGGCCGCAAAACCACAACCACCACGATGCTCCCATAAGGGGCCAACACCAATGATCAGCCAGAGAACTATTATAAGTCTAAAGAGACAAATAATGAACTCTGCAGGCCACTGATCCCCGTGGAAATAAAGCGGAGTTTCCAGTTGACCACCTGCCTGTCTTCAGGGGACTGGGCTCCCTTTATACCCCAGTTGCACTGTGTCTAGATAGTGGAATAATCTGTAAAGACCATATTTATGTGCCCCCGGGGGGATGTCGGCGTAACAGTTAAAGTTTGCGGCACCCCCCAAATAATAATTCGGTGTCAAATCGCAGCTCCGAGGTGGCCAAACGGCATCAGCTAGCCGCAGAGCCAGATCTTCAAAAATAGGGCACAATACATCGAGTGTAGCTTCGGGTGTGTAGCACGTAGCGCCGTCCTGTTGAAACCACATATAGCCAATATCCTCCTCTTCAATTTTTGTGAACAAAAATTCGTTCAACATGGCCCGATAACGATCGCCATTAAATGTAATGGCCACTCCTTGCTCATTTTCGAAGAAAAGTGGCCCAGTTATGCCTCTGGACCAAAATCCTCACCAAACAGTGACTCGTTTTGGGTACATCGGCTTTTCAATGTATGCGTGCGGGTTTTCTGTGCCCCAAACGCGACAATTTTGCCAGCTTACATACCCGCCAAGATCAAAATGAGATGCATCTAAAAAAAGGCAAAAATCGGCATCTTCTGTAAGTCGATCGCAGGCCCAATTAGCAAAGCGAAAACGCATTGGATGGCCACTTGCCTTCAACTCCTGAACTAATGGGACTTTGTATGGCGTCATACCAAGGTCTTTATGCAAAATTCGTCTCAATGATGTCTCTGAAATGTATGTTCAATTGTTGAGAACGACGTTGAATTGATGTTGATGCCGCTTCACGCACAGTTTCTGCCACAGCAGCAATATTCTCGGGTGTACGTACTGTTTTTGGCTTTCACGCTTTGGTTTATCGATGAGGATGCCAGTTTCGTTCAGTTTTTTCACAAGATAACGAACATAAGAAGCTGACGGTGCTTCTCTTCTTTCAAAATAATGCCGTAATATTTCCCAGCGTTGTTCAAGCGTATACACAACCATGTTCGTTCAGCGGAAGGATAAAACTAATTATCTGTCAAATCTAACATGAGCTAAGTGTTACCATTCACGAAATAAGCACTAGCTGAAAAAAAACATTAGATGGCGTACCCTTTATATACTCTGGTAGAGTATCGTAAAAAAAAATCAGGCATCAAATGTATAAAAAACTTAAAATCATATAATGGGCAATTTTATATTGATTGATGTTGTCCTTGTAGCGCTTTTAATACGAAATTGGACTTAAATTTTGTTTATTAATACATTTTTTGCAAAAATCAGGTGAATTTTTTGGTTGAAAATTGTTGGGAATTTAAAGAACTTTAGCAAAAAAAAACAGTGGCAACACTGTTTCCTATAAGCATCACATTTTTTTACTAAATTTTTTTTTCCATTTTGCCTTAAAGAGTGTGATAGAAGCTTTGTTTTATGTATGTATTATGGTAGTGACGATCTAATTTAAAGCATAAAGGGTGTCTCAAAAAAGGACATTCTTTTGAATTGTGTTTTGAAGAGATTTAAGGATGAAAACAAAATATGATAAATATTTATATAAAATTAAAATCAAAAGAATGGCTGGCCAGGAGAAAAAAATCAATACTTGTCCCAGTTTCACTTAGTGGTACAAAAATTATCTCTTATCACAATTTACAAATGACGTTTCTCATTTAAGTTTTATATACAAATTATATACGCAAATTTTCCTAAAGATAAAAATAAATGTTAATTAATTTATTAAATCACAATTAACCTCGGCAACAATTTTTAAGACTCTTAATTATTGAAGCTGCACCCAAAAACAAAAACAAAAAACAAAAAAAAAATAACTTTAGTTTCAAGCAAAGGAAAAACCGAAAAGCAAAGAGACTACAAGAATATCTATCTATCTAAAGAATATATAGA
This sequence comes from Trichopoda pennipes, assembly GCA_030448955.1. NCBI lineage: Eukaryota > Metazoa > Arthropoda > Insecta > Diptera > Tachinidae > Trichopoda > Trichopoda pennipes. Next base: position 2,426,685 of record JASKUP010000021.1, on the reverse strand, counting down.
AAATGTTGTACATACAAACATACAGAAGTACATAAAGTACAGTTCTATGTAAGTCTTAAGCATATCTATCTTTTTGTGTATGTTTGTAAAATATTTTTTTTTACATGGATTTTATGTGTTAAATTCTTATGCTTAACATTTCATAGACATCATCTTTCCAGCATCTTTCACAAAATTGTAAGAAAACTATAAAATCTTTTTATCTTTTAGAACAACAAACACAAGGCTACAAAGACTATAAAATGGTTTTAACTTCATCATTTTTTTTTTTTTTTTTCATTTTAAAGGCATATTACAACATGTACACAACAAACATTTTAACACACCCATTAACTAACTTGCACTCGATCTCTAGAAAGAACGAATCAACGAATAGCTGAATATAAATTATATTTTTGCTAAAACACTCGTGCACGTACACAAAGTAGAAAGAAACAAATTGTAAATTAATGAATGAGTTGGCTGATGAACAAAACGGAATGCTCGAGACTTTTAAATATACAACAAGAAAAACCAATTAATCACAGGTTCAAAAAAATAATTTCTCTTTTACCAAACATTCGTTAAAAAAAATAAATATATTTTTATTGTTGTACTTTAAACATAAAATTCGTTTGGATTTTAATTTTTATTTTCAGTTTTATATTGAAGTTAATAAACGTTTATTAAAAAAAGCACTAATTCAAAGCAGCATTGTTTGACACAAATACTCTGAAAAGCAACACTTCTTCATTATCTTGAATGTCATCACTTCTTGGTGAGTTGCTTTAACCAACATTTGGCGCATTTTATTCACGGCATATAAACTTGATAAAACAACAGCGAAAATGATTTTCCCCTTATGCAATATAAAGTTTCTTTGAAAATTTAATTACAGTTTATTATCCATTTGCATACTTTACAGGGTGGCGGAATATTTTTTTGTGTTGTATATTTTTCTACCCCGCACACTGGGTATTTCGCGGAAAAAAGTCAAATTGTCAACATAAACTCTTTATGCAAAATGCAGTGATATTTTGAAATTTTAGACTAAATGTTACAATGAAATCAAAAGGAATTACTCCATCTCAAGCTCAGTAGTTGTATGTTTTACTGAATCAACTTAATTTAAACCTAAGAATTTCAAAACGAATATTATTTTATTAATGTGAGCTAACGTTTTTCTTTTTATTTTCTATTTAAAGTAGGATATTTCAGTATACTAAAATTGAAAAAATAAACTCTGCAGAGACTTAAGAAGTTTGTTTTTGTTGTTTATTTTTATGAACATATGGATAACAAAAATTCCTTTTTTCTTCAAACATTTGGACCTGCCATTTTAGCCATACTTTCCCACAGTTGGAAATCACTACTAATATATTGTCTCATATCTGTTTTTACATTTTTAACTGCCACCCCTCAATTTGTTGCATTACACAGTACAACATTTTTCAGCTGATTGATTCGCAGCTCAATTCTGATAAGGTCCTTTTGTTTAACATAACTCAAGAACGGCTAGTCGGATTTTACTTAAACAAATAGAAATCGGTCAAACACCCGTTGATGTTCGCACATTTTGTATCGAGCCTGTCGACTTAAATTTAACGACCAAATTCTTAATAGCATGACGATAACCGAAAATATCATGAATTTTGCGAAATGTAACTTACAATAGAACCACGATTTTCATAGTGGAGTTTAATTCTTTTAATGCGATTTTCGTGCGAGTTTGAATTTATTGTAATAATTCCATCTGCTACCTCTACTACAAATACGTCAAAAAACTAAATGTCAAAACTATCATGGATATTAACGTCATGGAATGGTCCACAAAGTCACCTGATCTAAGCAAGATATAGAAACTCGGGACTTACGTAAAGAAAATTGCCTGTGAGTTAAAACCTAAAAAGAACAAGCAACTTGGGACGGTAGTTAAGGAGTCTTGCAAGAGTATTCCCAAAAAAAAAATATGAAGAGATGTTTGGCTATGCCAAGGTATTGACGCCTCTTCGCTATTGTCAGCAATAGCCCTCCAGATTATTTATTATTTAAAGGTAATTAATCTTAGATTATTCAATAATTTCACTATAAATCATTAAATTAAGTTAGTCACTGTTATTTTTTGTTATACTACTGACCTAAATTCATAAAATATCATTTATTTAACTGCAAAATAATGTATTTTATATAGTTTAGCGTTAAGAGTTCAAATTTTTAAATCGTTTAAATTACGTTTTCTTTTTTTCTATTTTTTGAAAACAGCATTGCAATATGTAAATCCAATAACACAGCTTTCAAAGAAAATTACTGAATAAAGAAAACGTAAATTTGGCAATCCTGCCTTTAGGAAATAACAACTAGAACAACTACAACAATAAAAGCAATTACATGCTATAATGCCACAGTTGGATAATACAAGTTTGAAATGAAAGCTTTAAGGGAATGAGTGAGATTGTGTACAAATTTATCCATGCTTAAGATGAGTTTTTTCAAAGTGGCTTTGTATTAAAAAAAATACAACTACAACAAAAAGTAAAAATTAAAAAATAAAAAACAACAAAAACAACCCAAAAAACAAGCGAAATGTTAAAAGAAACGACAAAAATTTTTTTTATAGGAAGTAGAGTAGAGTAAAAGAGCTGTAAAAAAAATATGGCGCAAATATAAAGTGAGTGAGTATGAAACTTACAACAACCAAAACACAAAAAAAAACAAGAACAAGACAAAGAATTTATAATGAAAGTTCTTTTTCTTCTTTTTTTTTCTTATTTAATATTCGCTTTCTTTCAGTTCATTACAACGGCGAGGAGTAAATTGTAGTGATTTTAGGTTGTTTTGGCATTATACTCTATGTTGGTGGGTGGAGAGAAGGGGGGTGTAATAGAAATCTAAAAGAAAAAAGCAAGTAATTGAAAATAAAATGAAACCAATCTATACGTATGTTGTGTTTATGGATACATGAAGCATTTTATATTACCGAGCAGCTATAACGACAGCCATGACGGCAATGACGATGATGTACACAAAAATTTGTCTACACTAAATCAAAAACAGAAAGCAATGCGGCGATAAATTAAGCCAACACAAAAAAAAAGCATAATAAAGCAAGCAAGCAAGCAAGTAAATAAGCACTCGCAAATTCAAACATAAATGCCATCGGCATCCGATTTGTGTTGGATTTGCTTATAAAGTTGTTAAACAGATTGTCGGTGTAGATATCATCCCATCCATCCTTCATCATCATTTTTCGTGTGATTAGTTTTATGTAATTTTATCAACTATTTTAAGGATTTTGTTTTTTATGTTTTCTTTTTTTTTAATGATAAACTGTTATACGTGGTCTTATTGTTAAGGGATTAAAATTTTGTTGGTGCTCAAATATTATTTCTAAGAAAACAAGGTTTTTTAGTTTTAGTTTTTTTGCTCACATTAAAGTCGTTTGAACTTACAGTATTGGGCGAAACCTACGCACTCCCTCTCTCAGTACATTTTTTAACGATAATTTTGTTAAAAAAAAACAAAGTTATTTTTATTTATTTTTATCTTTATTATTAAAAAACACAAACTTAAGGGAATTCAGAATTAAAAAAAAAAGGAATTAAAATTCAAAAACATTTTAAATCACAAATATAAAGGGACTAAACTAAAGCATCCCCCCAAATTGAGGTACACAAAAAAATTATGAAATCGATATTTCGTTGCGAATCCTTTATTGTGGATGACACACGCACATCTTTTAGGCATAGAGGATATTAAATTAGTAACTATATCGAGTAATATTGCTTCCCAGCCTATTTTTGCGGCTTTAAATAAATTTTCTTTGATTATGCTATTTTCTCGGTTGATTTTTAACCCATTAACGCCCAAAAGAAAAATGTTTTTGTTGTTATTTATTAATTCAATGTCCACTAAATAAATAGAGTAATAAAAAAAAACTTAAAAATTTTTATTCACTTTTTATTAAATTGGGGACATTGAGCATACTAAGTATGAAATTGCCCAAAACAGTTTTTTTCGACGCAAAGCGTTTTTGTACATAATACACATTTCCAGCGACATTTACTATGACAAACAACACATCTCAATTGTTTTACAATCCGTTCCGGATTATGACCGTTATTTTTGCGATCAGGACCAACTATTTTGGATGATGCTTGACGCCGCTTTAATGCTGTGGGCTGCAAATAGGACCGTGCAATACTTCGTCTGAATGATAGTTGGTCCATCGGAGTGATATTTTCAGCTTTACAGAGTATCACGTGCAATCGCCAAGCTTTACTTACTGCCAAGTCTAAAATATATGTAAATATTGGCCACCACTATTTTTTCCCTCTTATGGATACTCTAAAAAGACTGATCGATTGATCCATTTGATCTACACCTCCCATATTGTTATTATAATTGACAAACAGTCTTGGTATACTGAAGTCAACCTTTTGCTTCCGATTCTTACACCACCGTTTAACTTTTCCCAAGGGTTCTATAAAATCGAAATTTGTTGCCATGGTAACAACGTTATTATCATTCCATCGGACTATTGCAATTTCGTTATTTCTGTCAAAACGATAAACATATTGTGCTCTCGGTTGTTTCTTAAATTCTTTGACGGGTACAAGTTGGCATTTTTTCGTTCTATTGTCTCGAATTGTACCAGTTGCTCTATATCCTCACTGTTTTAAGTCACACAACAATTTGTAACTTGCAAAAAAAGTTATCAAAGTAAACCACATGATCTTCTGGTACTATTGACATTATTGCAAGTAGTGATTTCACAACCCGTGAGTCAAGGGGGTCAGTAGAAACGTTCGTGGACTTACCGCAATAAATATCGAATACATAACAATATCCATCTGAACTTGTGGCTGCCCAATTCCTATAGCCAAATCTCACTGGCTTGCCCATAATAAATTGTTTCGCTGATGGGCGACCAAAATATTTTGTCATAGATTCATCTATTGATAAGTTCTCGTGAAGTATTCCCCATTGGCATGAATTCCTCTCAATTAGATTGCACAAAGGTCTTAACTTAAACATTTCATCAGTTGCGATATTGGCAAGGCTATTGTCGGCAAAATGCAAGTTTTGTTTTATCTCTAGGAATCTATTTCTACTCATTGTACTTGCAACCACTGAAACACCTAAGTCTTCATCTAAACTCGAATATGCACGTTCCGAAGGTAATTGTATATATCCACTCAGTAGCAAAATTCCGAAAAACCGTTTTAAATCTTTTCCATCGAGACTGATATTATGTCTATCGTTTTGATTAGCGTAAAACATGCTGTTTTCGACTATCAAATCGATAACACTGGTGTCGAATATCTTTTCAAACAAAACACAAGGACCGTTCATAATTTTAACGAAATCATCAACTCTACTGCTAATTGCATTATTCGCGTTATATGTTGTGCTATAAGTTGGTTCTTCACGTCTCCATCTAGGATTTTGTAGCTTAATTTGATTCTCTTTTCTTAGAAAACTTAAGAGCGGCGCATCATCACTATCACTCCAATCTGACGTAGAATTGTCATTTTGTTGTGTCAAAACAACTTTTATTTTTCCTGGTACATCATTTGGCATATTTGTACAAAGTAAATCATGATCATCACCCTCATCGACATCACTTACAGCAGCAGCATCTGGTGGCATGACTAAAATATAATATGTGTCATCATCATCATTTTCCACTATGTAATTAACAGCTTCTTGAAGTCCTAAAAAGCTGTTCTGACCTTTAAAAAGTTTTCTATGTGTCATAATAAAGAATATCAAAAAGCCTGTGAAATTGTAGAATTTATTAATAGTTTCGCCCATTGTCCCCAATTGGGGACAGTCGAATAAAACCATACCTTCTAAATAACTTTTTTACTTTTTTGTCAAACAAATGCAATTGAGAGATTGTTAACACTTTAAACAAAATATTTTATCGAAAAAAAATAAGATTTGAAATCAATAATATTGAAAAAAAAACGGTTTAAGTTAGAGTTGCCAGCATTTCAACATGTGTACTCATATGGGGAAAGTGGGCGGTAATGGGTTTAGTTAACAATCTACCAAAAGTTCTCTCGATTGGGTTAAAATCGAGGGATTGGGCAGGACAACAGAGAACATTTATTAAATAGTTTTGGAAGCACTCCTTAACCACTTTGGCGTTTTGTTTTGGGTCGTTATCTTGCTGTAATGTTCATTTAAGTGGCGGTACCGTGAAATAACTCCCAAATTCAAAAAAAAAAAAAACGAAATAACTCCCAATGCCAAAATGAAATACATAAGACCCAAAAAACTTAACCGTTACTGCAGCAACAGTACTAACTCAAAGCATCAAAATGAAATGACTCAAGGGGTTGCAGAGATTAAGTCCAGAATTGCCGGAATTAAATGTCGAGAATAAAGGCAGCAAAGTTTTGGAAGCACTTTACAGGTTTTACGCTAAAAATTGTAAAACATTAATTTTAAAACGAAAATTAATAATGTATCAACTATGCCCGATTTTGTTTGAATTCACTGAAGATGGTGAACTTATGCGTACATTTATTTTGTGTTTCACTTTAAAGATTTGACTTTGCAGATGATGAAATTGAAGTAAGCCCTTTTCCACAAGTGGCATAAGAACAGATTATAGCCGACCAACGATCCGCAATAAAACATCAGTTCTTCAACAATTTAAATGATAATGCAAGTGCTGATAAGATTTGACAATCATTGTCTGATATTTCTTTTGAAAAATTAATTGTAATGAAGGCCAATTGTAAATATATGCAAATTATAAAACTTTTTTCTTTTTTTTGGGGGGGAATTGAATGTATTCTGAATGTATTTGTTTCTTGTTATTATTTTTTTTTCACGTATTTTCCCTGTTTTGTTAATTAAGGAACTACTAAAATTGCTATTGATTGTTTTGTTATCGTAATGAATATATTTATATTTTGTAAACAAAAACTATCTAATTTTGTTTTATTTCCTCAGAATTTTTTTTAAAGTTGTAAATGCAAATTTTTTTAAATAAATATGTACATGATGTAAATTCAAAATTTTTAAAAAATAATCAAAAATACTGCCTGAAAGTAGTCACTTATTTTTTTGATTTTGTTTGATTATTTTTTCGTAATTCTAAATAATCTTGATTACTTTTGGATTATTTGTAATCATAATTAATTAACAATCAGGAATTGTTCAAAAGAGAATTATGTAATCAATACCACCATACCTTTTAAAATGTAATCTAATTGATTACTAATCGCAATCCAAATTTAACAGCTCGGAAATAATTAAAATTTGAAATGTATTTTGAAACAACATTTTTCATTCAAATTTTATTTTAAATTAATTTGATATTATTTTTATTTTATTATGTTCAAAAAATTTTTAAATACGACTCTGTTTGCTCCTAAAATTATTTAAATGATTTAAAATCAATCATAGATTAACCCACGCATATTTCACATAACCTAACTAAAAGGTAGTAAGTTATACTGTTAATTACTTTCATTTGTTTGTTTGTTTGCTTGTTAACTTATTTTGTCAGCCAGCAAGTCAGCAGCGAGCCAGTCTGACAGTCATTTTAACATTCATTAAGTCAGTCAGTCATTAAAAGAAAAATTGTCTAGCAGATTGAACAAAATCGTCTAGAGTATTTTAACTAACTGACTGACTTCTTAAACCTTTACGGACTGAATAAAAAAGCCATTTGCAACAACTAAAATGTATGAACGTCATGTTCGTACAACACAATGCATATACGTAGAGCCGATTGCGGTTTTGATAAAATCATGAATAAATAAAAATAAAAAAAAATGAAATAAAAAAAAATGAAATAAAATAAAATGAAATAAAACATCAATATTTAGTGTTTTGGTTTTCGTTGTGGTTAAATTGTTATTTCCCCCCCATCTTCCTTTTCTTTGTCCTATTCTACTAAGCCAACGTATGCAACTGAATGTTTTTTCTCTTGTTGGTTTTTTAATAGAGATGTGCTCGTGCGTGTTATGCGACTCACGGAAGGAAAGTGTTATTATTATTATGAACAAGGCAAGTCTTTTTTAGTGAGATTTCATTTAAAGGCTTGATTTTTTAAAAATGTTATTGAATCAAACAAAATAATTACCCGAAAGCATGCAAATCCTATCCATAAAATACAGGATCTATTGGCTTTTTCGCGTAAATGTGCTCCTTTTATTAAAAAAAAATTTTAAGGGCATTTTGCATAATTTCTTTATACTGGATGAGTTTACATGACCAGGTCATTGCCATAAAAAAACTCAATGAAAGAATCGCGGGAGCCAGGCAATGTCTTATAAAATAATTAAGAATTTTTTTCACGGGATGAATGCACTTGGTTAAACCACATATTGGCGGCCACGTGATTCTCGGCATAGAAGTTCAGTTCCATAATGCTTCCCAGCCCACAAATTTTCAACAATTGCAATTGGCTTTGACGAAACCTTAATGGAACGATTTTAACTGTAAAAATATTTCTGAATTCAAGCCTGTATGAGTTTTGGGGGACACCCTATTTTATAATTTTCGAGTCATTTATAAACGAATTTATTTGAATGTTGTAAGAGGCACTTTGCGTTAAACTTTAAATCGAGCAAGTTTTATTAAATCGATCTCGTCAATGCAGCGTCGAATTTCATCTTTCAGTGCATCGGTTGTTTGTGAGTTGTTCACCTAAACCTGGTTTTTTAAAGTCTCCAGAGTAAATAATTTAGCGGCGTTATATCACAAGAACAAAGTGACCAAATAACATCGCCTAATCAAGAAATTGCACGAGCGGGTAATTGCAAAGGCTGTGTCGTGGTGTCGTCTTGCTGAAATCAACGGTTACTGGTATACACAATATCCAATTGTGGCCACAAAAAATTGGTTATCATTGTTTGTCTATTCACGGTAACCGCATTTCCTTGCTTATATTCCAAAGGATACGGGCCGATAATTCCGCCTGCCCACAAACCGCAACATACGATTACATCTTTGGGTGTAAGTTTTTCGAGGACAATTTGTGAATTTTAAGAGCCCTCTATATGCGAAAATTTTGTTTGTTTACATAATCGCCTGCGTGAAAATGAGCCTCATCACTAAAGATGATTTTCTTGAAAAATGTGTCAGCTTTATTTCATAAACGAGTTGAACTTTATAAGCGTGGAAATGTATATCTTTATGCAGAATGTTAGCTGGCCAAACTGCCTCTAGTGACGTCCAATTGTTACGAACGTCAATGATTTGATGTTCCAGACTCATTCTCAACACTTTGCTGTACAGCCGCCCATTATCACGGGTACTTCGAGCGTTTTTGATTTTTGTATATTATCAGCAGCAATACCGTGTGCCCCAAAATTAGCCATTAAATTATGCATGGTGGTCTTAGAAGGAGCAATGAAATTTTCACCATTTTGATTTGCTTTTCACAATTAAAACTCTCTGCTCAACGTTCCATGCTTAAAGCTTTTGAATTTTTTACAAACAAAATATCAAAAGATGACAGCACAATTCTTGACATTTAATCATTTGACAATTTACTACCTAACCTCAAATTTGCCCACCTTTTACAAACAGCAGTTTAATTTTGACTCTAAAGCTCTACGAGATATGTTATTATTTTGTATGCCAAGTACACTGAGGATCTAGCGAAATTCAAATGAATACAATTTTTTTTTGGCGGGCGTCCTAAGACACTCTTTTTGCGAAGAGCCAAGAGCGGTCACCGACGATGGAACTAATAGAAACTAATGTTGTAGAAAACATTCTTTAAGAAATTATATCCCCGAAATAGTCGTCTACAGAGATATTTCCGATATTAAAGAGGTAAACATTTGTTTGCGAAAGTTCTGTTTTGGATTGACCAATTCTTATTCCATTGGCCCAACTCCAAAATAAAATATTTAAAAAAAAAAAATTTTTTTTCAGTGACTATTAAATTTACATTTCGCTTTCACTTTTAGTTTAATCAAAAGTGACGCAAAAATTTCGTCACGCAAACATCCTCAATTTATTGTGATGGCCCAGTCCCTGTTTTTGTTTTGTTTCTTCTCAGAATTGGTTTCTGAAGTCTCAATAAAATATGTATAAATTATTGTATCATGAAAATAGCAAAAATTGTTCTTTTAATTTTTTTTTAATTAAAATTTTAATAGATTTAATGAACTCTGCAAAAGCAAATCGATTTTCTTAATTGTTCACTTTGCCCTAGAGCAGGGAGGGATGGGCAAGTTATGCAAGGAGATAAATATTGACTGCAATAAGCTGATTACAAAATGAAATTTTTTGTATCATTGCTAGAATAAGAAAAAATAAATAATTTTTATTATATTACATGCCAGGGATGGTAAACGAAATTTTTAAACTGTATATTTTTGGAATTAAGAATTATAACTTTTATTGGATAAATTATTTGCTACGAAATTAAAAAACAATGTTAAAATAAAAAAGGTTGCACTAAAACGTAAATATAGTGGTGAGCATAAGAAGGAACTCTGCAGAAGTGTGAAAACCACATCGATAGATTGCACTCTAGAACCCTTCTTCATCCTCACAAGGAAACATGCCTATGATTTGACGGAGGGACACTCTCCTCCATCTCTAGTACCCTTTATTTATAGTGATGGCTCTAACATGGAGTTTTAAGGGAGTCTACATGCAGGAATTTTAAATAAGAACGAGTTTCAGACTTCCGAATAATAGGAATATCTATTTCTTTACCGATAGCAAAGCCGCAATTACTTCCCTCAAAAGTGTATTTAGCACATCAAAATTTTTTGTTTTTCGTTTTTTTTAACGAGAAGTAGCACTTCAGGCAACAATGCCTATTTAGTCCAGTACTGTGCTACATTCTTTAGGAAAGGGATAGAGAAGAGATGAAGCAGGTGGTGAAAGTAGAAGGAGAGTCGAAAATTAACTGCCGTATAAGACAGCACAGCAACCAGTGACTATGCCTTCATCGCTGAGCAGCCCCACCGACAGTCAATTTTTATTTTAGTAGTGAAAAAACCAAGGTCTTCGTTGAGAATCGAACCCACAATCCCCAGACTGACTAGCTAGTACACTACCTACTAGCCTACAGGGGCACCTAGTACATCAAATCTTGTCTCTGAATGCCAAACGTTCTTGAATGTGATAGCAGAGTGTTCGACAGTCATCCTCAAATAGGTGAAGGAACCTGGGACTACCCTCGACATCTGCTTTGCCTTTGAACTGGTAGAGATAGGTATAATGCTTGGTTTGCGGCATTCTTCTATCTGCTTGCGGCCAGCTCAAATTATCTATCAGGCTGGCTTGCTCGAATCTTAGGGTTCTCTAATCCTCATTGGATCGAAAGAAAGCGGTTGGACTGCTGTGGTTAACGATAGACCCCCCGGAGGCACATATATATGGTCTTTGGAGATAGCAACAACTTAGACCTGTGCAACTGGGGGAAAAAGGGAGCCCAGTCCCCTGAAGTCAGCAGGGGTACAACTGGAAACTCCACTTTATTTCCACGAGAATCAGTGACCCGCAGAGTTCCGTTATTTGTCTCTTTAGACACTTAACTGTTCTCTGGCTGATTATTGAGGTTGGCCCTTTATGGGAGTATCGTGGTGGTTGTGGTTTCGCGGCCCCATATCAGTTTATGGTTCTATGGTGACCGGGTTCATTTCACCTTTAATAACATCTACCTGGTGAAATGTTCCCAGATCCAGTGAGCATGCTAGACATGTGTTCTGGACAGGAGTTGGAAAGTCTCCAACTCTTAAGCAAGGAGTGATGATTTGCCGCCCTGCTCTGGAATCATCGAAGTTGCAACTAGAAAGTTCTGTTGCATAGAATTATAGCTTCGGCTTCCTAGGACGAGCATGACGTTCCAAATTATGCAGTGGTTTGATCCACCATCTGATTAAGGCTTCATGGCCAGGCGCGGATGTAAACCTAATCACACAGTTGTGGTTAACGATAGTGCAATTGCGTTACTTAGTAGCTGCAGTCACTGGGCACTGTCGATCTTCCACATAATGACTTATGCATTAGCCATCAGGATAAGGAAGAGGAGGAGACAATTGAACACCTCCTATGCCTGTTTCCCGCATTGAAACGCCTACGACTTAGGTACCTCGGTCAACGGTATTTTGGGGACTTGTCTATTGTTGCATTATTGAAACTGAGGAGGGTCGGTTCCTTTTAAAGGTACAATGGTTGGTTTTCTCACCCATACCCGCACGTCGGCACTCTGTCCTTGAATTGTTTGCTTAACCTAGTTGACGGACCTTGTTTCTTAACCGACTTTTCTACCCCTATCGCGCCTACATCCTGCTACTTTTTCTTTCGCTCTTTAACATTTGTTTCTTTTCTTTATCTCCTCTTCAACATGCTGACTTTCGTCTTCTTTCTTTTTATCCTTTTTCTACTTCCCAGGTAACACAAAGCCGACACTAAATGGATGGAACCAGGTAACAAAAGAAAGAAACGCTTAAACTCGTGCTAAAATCGACTAATTATCAACATTGGCTGTAACTTTGTCCTCGTAACGTTATGTGAGTGAACACGTTGTACTTGTCACAAAATATTTTATTTTATTATTTGCCTTTTCATTTTTATTTTGACAACTCAAAAGAAGAAAGAGAGAAAAAATTATGATGATGATGAATTTTTCGTGTTGTTGCACAAGCAAATTTTAAATTATTTTTATCTTTAAAAGTATAAAGAGTGTGTAGGTATGTTTGTTTATGTAAAAATAAAAAATATATTTATGAGGCGTGTTTATGCCGTGATAATAAATTTTGATTTAATTTACGATTTGTAACAACTGCTGCCTTTGTTGACGACACTCTTATCGTTTGCAATTTTTAATTTATAATTCAATTTGAATTAAGTTTTGATTTTTCGTTTTCATGTATTTAATTCAATTTGTCTGTATTATTTTATTTTAATTTTATATAGTTTTTCTAACTGCGATAAACATTGTTTTGCATGTGTTTTAATAAATGAAATTAAATGCAAAAAAAAAAAACAACAATTGATTGAATAGATTATAATAAGCATGATTATCTGGGTTTAAAGCGCTTATAGAAAGTTGAACAGTTAATTTGATTTTAATATGAAAATTAAAATAGTTGTTAGTAACAACTTCATTTGGCAGCTGCTACTGGACAAAGTGCATAAATTTAAATTATTTAAATATTATATCAATATGGATGATTGTTTAATTTATACAAATATAATTATTACTCAAAATAAGAAGTAAAGTGAAATGACCTATTGTGTCTGTTAACAAATCAAGAAGTTTCTCGGAAATCTTAAGAACATAAAACAACAACAACATGCTACACACACAACCAAACAAGCACCTACACTGAATAATGATAAGAATAGTTTGTATAGTAAATATAATTGTAGAGCCCTCCAAACCAAATGTGGTGAATTGGAGCTTTTTTTTTAATAAATCAATAACCTCTCAAAACAGTTCCCTCACCTGTAGGTGAGACAGTCTAATAGTAAACGTAATCAAGTGAAGACCCAACAGTTGGTGCCGATGCATTCATCCGTTAAAGTGGTGTAAAGCTATAGAATAATCGTCTAAATAAACCACCGTGTAATATAATTAAAGCATTAAAAGTTGTGTGTTATTATTTTGTAGTAAACGTCTATTAAAGGAATAAGCGCTACACGCGAAGTCGCCTCTAAATAGCTGGTATATCAGTCATTCTCTAGTTTTTTATAATGACGGCTAATCTTCTCAAACATGATTAGAATTCTGAGATTTTTCCAATTTCTAAATGAATCCATAATGTAGACCCTGAACCACCTTTTATTTATAGTCGAAAATTCCAACTATGTTATGTAACAAAAATTGGTTTAAGTCTCTGCTATTTAAATTCAAATTTCTCTTCAAACTCATTTCTTGCAAGATAACTAAATGAATTTTCAATAAATCTACAAGAAAGAATATTGCTGTTTCAGGAAATCAAATTGCTGAAATGACAGAATCACGCGACATTGTGATGACATTGCGAATTTGCCACCGAACAAGTTTTATACGTAAAAAAAAAAGCGGAACACATTTTGCGGACAAAATGCATTAAAATTGGCTTGGATGGATGGATGATTTATGACGATATTTTATTCATGATTTAGTAAAATTTATAAAATTTTTACCACGGTACCACAAGGTGTCACCAAATAAAACAGGTCCAAATTAGTAAGCTGCTAATCCTATGCTTCATGGTATTTTTTACCAGGGCGTATTGTAACTGTTTGTTGCTGTTTAGTCTCCGGTTTGTTGTGCTGGATCCACGTTTTTTTCCACAATTATGAAACGGTGCAAATATTGAATAATGTGACGACCAAACGTTGGCAGGCTTGTTTTTGGACCACATAAGTCCATCAATTAAACTGTTTTTTAATTTCTATTGAATTTCATAATTGGAAAAAAAGAACATTATTATTAAATGAATTCCATTATACACTTTTCATATTTTATAATTGCACTTGTTGTTTTTTATTTTTATTTCTTTAATTGTATTATTGAGTTATAATGTTATTTTTAATGCAAAGAATAGCCGTTAACAAGCGCCATCTATTGACATGAAGATACATCCCTAAGAAAAACATACTATTAAACACATTGCTAAACAGTCGCAAGCAGCTATCGTTTAGTGTTATGGGTGGGTATGTGTGCCTGCCAGACACATATAAAAGCGGTATAATTAAGTAGAGTTTAGAAGAGTTAGCCACGGGCAAGCCAACGGGCAAGACTTCTTTTAAGTAAGTTAGAATTTTATTCAACTTAATTAAAATAGTCTTGCGAATAGGTTCAGCTCAGTTAATCAAAGTCAGAATTTTATTCGACTTCGAATTAATTGAGTATAGCTAAGATTTACGGCAAAGCAAGTTCTGTCGCTGCTTCACCTGGGCAGAATTTTATTCGCCTAGGTGACGGAGGACAGGCCAGAATTTTAATCGTCCTAACTGAACAGGACGGACAAGATCGTCAAAAAGGCTAACACCAATTCAGACGTGGAAAGGTTGTCTCAGAATATTATTCGTGACAACAGCAACTAGTGGACAGACTGGACCAGAATCTTATTCGCTCCAGTATGAGAAGCAGCAGGCTAGCCGGTGGAGAGTAGGTGTCGTCCTGCGAGGACTCTTGAATCGTCTTTGGCGTGCTCAATTGTGCGGTAGTATAATTTTAAGCTAAATTTAGGAGCGGACTGTAATAAAATAATTAAGAGTAAAAAAAAGAAAAACAAAAGTGTCACTCGTGTTATTGAAAACCAAAATTTTTGTTTAACGAACCCTGGACGTCACGAGCTCTATCCCAGCGTATCGCGAGAACGTGTCGTTACAATAATAATAATAAAGCAAAATTTCCCAATTTCCCTCTTATTAACCAAACTACCGCTCTCTTTTTCCCCCTCTCTCTCTCAATCTTTTTATCTTTCAAATATGTAATATAGTGATAAAAACAACAGCTACAACTACAAATAACTTTACTGATGTTTTATTAATTAATTCGTTAACTTGTGTTTTTTTTTTGTTTGTACCCAAAAAGCCTGTTTTTATGTTAATAACAATAAATTAAAAATAATAGAACAAATAAAAAAAAATCAATTTGTCTCTTTTTATTAAATTAACAATTGATACGTTCACAATAAAATCGTAAACATAAAAAAAAACTGTTAATAACAATTTAAAATTAAATTTGTTTGGACAGTATTTATTAAACCGGTTATTAAATAAATAATTATTATGATGATTTATTTTATTGCCTTAAAGCATTTTTGTTAAAAACGTAAATTGTTTTTCATTTAGTCAGTCAGTCAGTTCCCCCTTGTAATAAATACCATTACAAATAATAATGTTATAATTAAATACTCGTAAACAATTTATAATATGAAAAGTCTATGAATTTAAATTATTTATGTTTTAGCAAAAAAAAAAAAGCAGGCAAAAGAAATATTTCTGAAATTATTAAAAAAAATATAAAAAAAATCAAATGCCAAAATGACAATGTACAGCAAAAAAAAAAGGAAATATTTATTATATTGTAAATTAATATACATATTTTGTCGTGTTGCAGTTGTTTTTGATGTTTTTGTTAACCACCGTGTAATTGTGCAATTTGTATTTAATGACTGTTTTCTATTAGATGTTTTCGAGAAAAGGTTGCCATATCTCATTTTATTTCTACATTGGGTGGGCAAATTTAGAGATTAGTATTTCAAAAGTACCTTAAAAAAATGCGATCAAAAATATGCCGGAATGTGTCATAAACATAACTAATCCAAATACTCTTATTTGGTTACGGTTTTTCGTCGATAATCTAAGCACATATAATCAAAATACCGTCGATCAATAATGTGTAAGCGAATTCAAGGTTAGGAAGTAAATTTCCTTAAAGCACACTCTTTTTTTTTTGACAACTTTAGATTTATAAATACCCATGTACAGAAGATATAGGAATGTGGGAATTGATAATGAAACTAGCTGACCCATTGAGAACGAATTTGTGAGATCGCAAATAAATAAGCTCGATGACCACCGCGCGACTGTTTTAACGGCGGCAGTAATCGGGTCCATGTTACTTTGGGGCTTTCAACGTCATCCGCCAAGGCACATTGGACGCAGTTGGCAGCTGGCGACGAATTTATGGTGTGTGTGTGTACCCCCGGGGGCACATATATATGGTCTTTGGAGATAGCAACAACTTAGACCTGTGCAACTGGGAGAAAAAGAGAGCCCAGCCCCCTGAAGTCAGCAGGGGTACAACTGGAAACTTCACTTTATTTCCACGGAAATCAGTAAGCTCGCAGAGATCCGTTATTTGTCTCTTTAGACATTTAACTGGTCTCTGACTGATTATTGAGGTTGGCCCCTATATGGGAGTATCGTGGTGGTTGTGGTTTCGCGGCCCCATATCAGGTCTGTTGTTTAATATGGTGGCCAGGATCATTTCGCCGTTAATGACAAGCTAGGTGAAATATCCAGTCCAGTGAGCATGCTAGACATGTGTTTTGGACAGGAGTTGGAAAGTCTCCAACTCTTCAGCAAGGAGTGATGATTTGCCCTGCTCTGGAATCATCGAAGTTGCAACTAGAAATTATATTTTCGGCTTCCTAGGACGAGCATGACGTTCCAAATTATGCAGTGGTTTGATCCACCATCTGATTAAGACTTCATGGCCAGGCGCGGACGTTAATCTAATCACACGTTATGGCGTGTGTGTATTTTTGAAGTAAACAACGCTCAATATTTACCTAAATGCGATATTATATAATATCAAAACACAGCACACAAAAAAATTAAATGCATTGAATCGATCCACACGTGTAGTTGCAGTGTAGTTGAATAACCTGGATACCGATTGCAGCGCCATCTGCCGGGCTGTTTTTTTTTTTAATGTAAACCATCCAAGGTGGCACCCAAACGCATGCAAAAAAATTTATTCCGTGACATACACACGTACAGTAGAATTATATACATAAAGAAGATTTGTATGGCAGGTACCACGCGTCTTTATCAAATCCCGCCTATATTTGCAGTAGAACTTAAAATATGTTCACTCAACCGAAATACCGAATTCTGTTTAAATACCGTTAGCAGGAGCAGAAATAATAGATTTTTAATTTGTGGTTTGTATGGGAGGTACCACGGCGCTTTGTACAATCTCGCCCATATTTGCAGCAGCACTTAAAAAATGCACACCAAACCGACGTACCAAATTTTGTTCAAATACCGTTATCAGGAGCAGGAATAATAGATTTCCAATTTGTGGCTTGTATGGGAGGTACCACGCCCCGTTTGTTCAATTTGACCAAATTGTAAATCTAAACCAACCGGGGCGCCACACAAACGCATACCAAAAAATTTATGCAAATCGGTGCAACCGTTTAGGAGGAGTTCAGTCACAACACACGTACAGTAGAAAGACTAGCAAACCTGGCGAACTCCGTTTCGCCACCAGGTGGCTTCGTTTTTTGTAACATTTCGTTTGGGGATTAAAAGATAAAGAAAAATTATTGTTTTTGTTTTATATTTAATAAGGAAAAATTTTATTTCATTGCACAACAGTAATATGAAATGAATGAATTCATTACTGAAAGTGAATCCAAAGTAAATGCTCAATCGAAGCGTTATACGTGTCCGCAAACTATCCATTTCTTTTAAGTGCTCTTTGGTAAAACACATTTTTCTTGTTTTTTGGTCTGACGTTAGCACAAACAAAGCGGATGGTTTCCCAATTCGTGAGCACGCAACGTACAGCTGCCCACGTGAAAAACAATGATTTTCTAAATTTATCCCGCAAACTCATAATTTACACAGTTTAACTTACCACCTTAAGGACAAATGCCTGCTGTTCAAGTTAAATAAAAATTTTTGAACTGTTTTCCTGCTTTTCTCTTGGAATTTTGTTTCTGAATTTTCTTTGCTATAAACCTCACGGAGCCCGAGACCTTCCCAACCAATGCAAAACCGTGGAAATCGGTTCGTGCGTTCTGGAGTTATAGTGTACGGAATAAAAACTCGACTTATTTTTTTAAAGATATGATGTCCACACTTCCGATCTTTTTTACAAAATTTTGAAACACATTTTGCAGCAAAGCTTCGTTATTCTCTTCAATGCAGCGCACAATTGCAACTTTTAGAGCGTCAGTTGTTGTTCAGATTATCCCGATTGTTTTTAATGGCCACAGAGTAAATAATTCAACAGCGTTAAATCATAACAACTAGACGGCTAATTAACATCGCCAAATCGAGAAATTAGGCGTTCAGTAAATTGCTCATACAATAGCTAAATTGTTTGGGTTACTTGTGGCGCCATCTTGCTCTAACCAAATCTCACTAATGTCAAAAAATATGCCAATTGTAACCACAAAAATGGGGTGTACCATAGATTGACGGCGTTTCTTTGCTTATTTTCAAAATGATTTTAAATGAATCTCATTACTAAAAACGATTTTATCGAAAAACGCATTGTTTTCGTTCAGTTTTTCAAACCGCCAATTCACAATAGTCCGTTGGTTTAAATTCTTCAGTCTGCATACAAGGAAAAGCTTCTCGAGTTTTTTAGTTTTATCATCATTTTGATAGAATAATTGTCACAATTAACAAATTCTTTGCAAAAAGAGTGCAAGGTTCCATGCTTAAAATTTCCCAACTTTTTGCTACTAAATAAATGTCAAACGATGACAGCTGAATTCTTGAACTTATAAAAACTAAAATGTGTTTTCCCTTTTTGGTATTTGATTCACTGATTATAATTTCTTTGTGACTTGCGTCTGACTTGCCTGTAAGATACAATTTTGCATGCTTACGCATAGATCTGTGTTCGGAAGTGGTGAGCTATTTGTTACATGGGTAATATAGGTATTACGGAATCGAAAGCTGTTGATGTTCTTGGCATATGCATTCAGTGTGATGTTTAATGGACTAAACACTATTTTCAGGTTTCTACAGTAGCTTTCAAGTGCCTCGGCGTTCTAAAACGGTGTCGGAGATAATTTATTCCATTCGATCTTCGTATTATTTATATCATCTATATCTTCCAAAAACGGAGTACAACTCTCATGTATGGGCCGACGCCCCAAAAGCTGTTTTGAAGTTGATCGACCGCGTACAAGAAATTACCAAAAGGCTCATTGGCGACAGTAGTCTATCCAACTCTATTGCTTCTCTAGATCATCAACGCAATTTGGGATATATTTCACTGTTTTATCGTTCCCCAAAGAAATTAGGGAACTCAATTTTCGTTGAGAGCACATCCATTTGTGGTTGATTGGCCAGTGAATCACACTACGCATTACAAGGAATATTTTTTTTTAGCAGAACAGTCCGCATGTGTTCAATAAACTTCCTTCAGAGGTCTTTCCTCTTTCCTCTTACTTTCAATGTAGGAAAGTTAAAATTTAATCTCTACAAACACTGTTCCCTCTAATCTCCGGGCATTGATATGACTTCTGTCACATAATAGCCACGGCCGACGACTTTTTTCAGCATTCGTGCCTGTATATCGGTAATAATGCGAATGTTGTCTTTCAAGACGTCAAGCGTTTCGGACTTATCGTCTTAGACTAGCGACTTCACATATCCACACAAAAAATAGTCTAGCGCCGTTAAATCGCACGATCTTGGAGGTCAATTCACGAGACTGAAACGTGAAACTATGCGGTTACACAACGTTAGCTTCCATAAATCAATTGTGGTTTGATCTGTGAAGTATGTTGCGTCATCTTGTTCTAACTACAGTTCCTGCATATTACGGTCGTTTGATTGATGAACAAAAAAAGTCAGTAATTATGACGCTATAGCGGTCACCATTAACTGTTAAATTTTGACCAGCATCGTTCTTAAAGGAGTACAATCAAATAATTACACCAAACGGTGTCTAAACATACACTTGAGGATTATTATCACTCCAAATGCGGTAGGGATGTTTATTGACGTATCCAATAAAACAAAAGTGAGTGTCAGCGCTAAAGAAAATTCGAGAACAACGGCCATCTTACTTTTGTACTTAATTTGCACAATTTGGAAGTGTTCTTTAGGGATCATTAATCTATTCATGTTGAAATGCCACTTAACAACTGCCAAACTGGCCGCCAGTTAAAAGGGTTTTGTCACTTTAAAATTCTATACCTCTATAAAAAACACTTAATATATACATTCTATAATAGATATTAAAATGGTTAACAATTTGAAAATAGAAAACTTTTAAGTATATTATTTTGGCCAAACTCTAAATCTGTTCAGTTGAAACATTTTTCCATAAGAAATGGCAACACTAATTACCTTAATACCCAGAATGCTGCCTATCATTTTAATTTCGATTTAAGTAGTAAAACAAAAACAAAAAGCTGTTCAGAAGTTCATTATAATTGTTTAATGCTTAAAAACAATCAAATAATTATAATTCTATAAAATGACTTTAAATACTTAGTAATTAATAAATTGACTTAATTTATTATGGTTTATCCTGTTTATGTCGTTGTTGTTGTTGCTGTTGAAGTTGTTTTTGCTACAAGCTATTGATATAATAATTCATTTAGTTGTTGTGTGTATTATTATTGTTATTATTATTATGTTTGCATGATACGTTATGGTTAGCCATGAATAACAGAACTTTTAAGGAATGATTTTTTTAATTATAAACGAGAATTAATTAAAGATGTAATGTACTTATATAAAATTTATTCCAGGATATCAGTTCTGACAGTTTACTCCTTAAAAAGCTGTCTAGCGAAAGCATTTACTATTTCTTTTTTTATTAATTTCCTAAAGAATTTAAAAATTCTTCGATAGATGTCTTTTTCATTTCGATTGTTTAATTTTATTATTATTTCATTATTCATTTTTATTTATTATATTAAATACTAATGCCATCCATCTAACTGGCGAAAGAGGAATTATTTACATTAATTGAAAGCCTGTACATTCAAACCTAAATGCAACACATACAGTATGAGTCATAAGTCTACAAGCAGATAAAAAAATATAATTGTTGTTTAAAAAAATATTAATTTTAATTTAATTTATTAATCTCAATTTTATAATCTTATTGCAGCATTTAGTACATAATATCACCTTCGAGATTTATTTTACATCGCAGCAAATTAACCCAGATAACAGTCATTTTATTTCTTACTCTAAAAAAATAGACAATCAAAAGTCTCCAAACCTTAAGCGCTTAAAATTAGAAGAAGAAAGTGCGTAAAAAAGAATGTTTTTCAGCTGTTCAATAACGTGTTTGATATCCTTGTCTCTTTAAGACTTCTACCATTTCCATTAAAAATACAAATTTTCTTATCTCTTCAGGCGTTATTTTAGTCCACTGATCCAATACGATGTTTTTGAGTTGCTGAACACCGGATATTGTATGTTTTCGAATTTTTTTTTACAAAATAGCCCCTAAATATTCTATTGGATTGAAATCAGCGAACTGTGGAGGAGAGTGTAACTGTTTTGAAGTATTAAATAACAACGAGAGGCGTACGATTTCTGCAGTATGCTTGGGATCGTTGTTATAATAAAAATAAAAGTACTTATCCAAATATTTCTTGTTATCCATTGTTGTCTCTATAAACTCAATGTTTCCCTTTCCACTTTTTGACATATAGCTCTAAAGCATACCGTGTTTCACTGTTGGTATGAGACAAGATTTATCGAAAGCATCACCTTTCTTTCGCTACACTAATTTGTACCCCTCCCTTTGTGTCAAAAACACAATACTTTTTGTCATGAGAGAAAACCACGTTATTCCAAAACTCATCGGGGATATTAACGTACTTGTTTGCAAAAGCTATGCACCTTTTCCTAATAACTACTGAATTAAAAGTTTTTCCACGCTACTCGGCCCACCTTAAAATTCTGCGAGCAGTAACGGCAGATATATTTTTAGAAAAGTTTTCCTGTACATTGCCGGTAATTTCAGATACAGTCACACGGGGATTTTTTTTATTTTACTGTTTTTAAAATAGTGCGGCTTTCACTGTGGGCAACCAGAACAAGGCTTTGAAATTATAATTCCGGTTATTTTAAAGTTTTTTTTATTGCAGTATATACTGAACAGTGTAATCTTCCTTATCAGGCGGCCAATTTCCCTGTTGGATTTATCTTCTTCCCAACACTTTATTATTAATTTTCTTTCATCTATACCAATTTCTTTACGATTAGAAGATATTACCATTTTTTAATGATCTTAATCACCCTTATTCTGTTTGGCGACGGCAACATCGTCCTCGATTTTAAGGCAACATCACTTTAACACAACATCAATACTAATTTGGTATTCCCTAACAGTTTTATGACGATGTTGCCAGTTTGTCGATCATTTTAATAAAATATAACACACATATCTAATATTTCAGTAAGCTGATTCATTTGTGTACTATTTTTGATAAAATTGTGCCCACGTAGGCTAGTAGGTAGTGTGCTAGCTTGTCAGTCTGAGGGTTGTGGGTTCGATTCCCAACAAAGACCTTGGCTGTTGTTTTTTTTTTTTTTTCACTACAAAAATAAAAATTGGCTGTCGGTGATGCTGCTCAGTGATAAAGGCATGGTCACTGGTTGCTGTGCTGTCTTATACGACAGTTAATTTCCGTAACTATCCTTCTACTTTTACCACCTGTCTCATCTTCTCCCTATCCCTTTCATAAGAGACTAAAAAGGCATTGTTGCCTGAAGTGCCACTTCTCTTTTAAAAATAAAAATTAAACCTGTATTAAATTGATGCCAAAATAAATTAACACATTCGCGGACGCTAAAATTTTTAAAGAGCTGCAAAAATATACTGGCAATTATTTTGAAAACTAGTTGTAATATCCGAAATCTCATTAGACATGTATTATAAGAGTAATCAGAATATCGTATTTTAACCGTTATATACAATGAATGTTATAGCATCCACGACGATTAAAAACTTAAGCTTGGAAAAAATTAAATGAATAAAAATTGGGTTTAAAATTTGAATACTATAGCATTCACGTCATTTTACATCACTATGAAAATGAATGCTATAGCATTCGCGTCCGCGAACGTGTTAAAATCAAAATTTCAACACATTTTTTACGTCTTTGTTTTACTTTAAATTTTAAATCGCGCCAAAATCTGTAAAAAGAATTTTGTCAAACATGTTTATGTAAAGAACTACACATTATACCTTTTGCTATCCATCACTCATTCTATTTGGTGGGCGAAGGGCGGTTAGAGCATTCGCAACACTTTCCCATTGTTCCTTAAAATTAGTAGCAAAACTGCCTCTTCGAAATACCCCGTGCAGGTGATGAATTTTTTTCCCAATGCTTTCAGTAATTTTTAAAATTGGTTGGCGTTGGTAATTTTTATTTTCTATTTTATTTGTATTTTTTTTTTAATATTTTAGTTTGTATTTTCAGCTCTTTTAAACTTTTTGAATTTTTGTTTATAACAGCACGACACCAAAATCACAGACGACAATATCAACGGCAATTTAAGGCAACATCAACGTCAAATTTTCTTACAGAATACCAAAATGTACTGCCAGTCATTGATAAATGGCAATATTGCCAATAAGAATACGGATTTACAACAAACGATAAAAAACGACGTCGTCTTGTATTGCCGTCGCCAAACAGAATAAGGGTAAATAATAAAAAACAATTCCAATTTACTATTAAATGACAATTGTTGGCAATATCAATTTTTATAACCTTTCACGCTGCTGTAATAATAAGTGTTTGTAGGCTTTCGATAATGCTTTTAATTACTCTAAGAAAATAAATATATCGTTATATTTGTTTTATATAGAAAATATATAAGTGAAGTTTGGCAATACCATTTAACATTGAAAATAATAAATAATTTCAAGATATAATATATAAAGATATAAAATTTCTTTTATTGACTGCTTGTAGATTTATGATTTGCACTGTATAAAAATTTCTTGGAAATTGATTTCATAACTTTATTTTTTTTTTTTTTGGTTAGAAAACCTTCTTTCTCTCTCTCGCTCGCGCGCTCTCTCTCATAAGTTACAAACTTTTTGTTTGCTTTTTAGATTTATTATGTTTTTGTTGTTGCTGGTATTGTTGTTATATTTGCCTTTGTACAATTTTACTACTATTTAGCAACAGTAAAAAAAGCAAACAAAAAATAAATAAACTAACAACAACAATGAGTAACCACAAAAATTAATTAAGTCAGTCAGCTTTTAAAATTGAGAAGGAAATACAATAAAAACGTCATAGTAAGTGGAATTTGTTAAAATATATTTTTCGTTTTATTTGCAGTGGAGAATCTGGTTTTGTAATTTTCTATGTTGCAGCCTAAAGAACATTTATTACACATTTGTTTTAATGTTTATTTTAGCAAATTAAATAATAAAGTGTAAAATTGAATACTTTAATGCTAATTACTGTGTTCATAATTTCCGAAAAGGAGATGGGAATTTATGAAACAAATATTGTTTTCGATTTTGTGTTTTTTAATTGAAAATAATAATAAAAAAAAACAATTTATGCTTAATTTAAATTATTTCTAATTTAAATTTTAAATAAATATCAGTTTCAAATCGCTTAATTGATATGTAAATTATTTTAAAATTTATTACAGCTCTGCTGTTTGCTGTTAAATCAATAAGTTTTTGACTTTTCTAACTTTTCTACTGGTTTTTTATTTTTTTAATTATTTGTGCTTTCGCTAAACAACTTTTCTTAAGAAACGTGCAGAAATATTTATTCAAGCTTGGTTTTTTTAATTTCTCAGGGTACGCTATTTAAAAAACACCCATAAATATGATCACTAAAACTATTTTTTTTTATAAGTGATTTATAATTATTCGGAATAAAATTGCTTATATTTTTTTTTTATTTTATATTTTTTATTTTATATTTTTTATTTTATATTTTTTATTTTATTTTTTTTTTTTATTTTCTTAAGGCAACGATGCCTATTTAGTCAAGTTGCGTGCTACATTCTTTTTGGAAAGGGATAGAGAAGATATGCGACAGGTATGGAAAGTGGAAGAACAGTTACGGAAATTAACTGTCGTATAAGACAGAACAGTCACCATGCTTTCATCACTAAGCAGCCCCACCCACAGTCAATTTTTACTTTTGTAGTGAAAAAATAACCAAGGTCTTTGTTGGGAATCGAACCCACAACCCCCAGTCTTATAAGCTAGTACACTACTTACTAGCCTACAGGGGAACCTAATAGGCTACGCTCTCTGTAACTACAAAACGTGTGAAATAGTTGGGTTTGAACTGAAAACTTAAACTTTTGCTTGACTTTGATTTTTCAGCTTTTGTTACAATCACAAATTTAAACACCAAGTCACAACCCAAGCAACAGTTGCATATGCAATGAGTTTCTTCGGGTTAGCAGTTGGTGTTGAATGCCAAAACGGGTTTATCGTTTAACATGGTGACATTGTAAACTTCAAAATAAATGAATGTTAATGAGACAAAAGTTTGAAAAAATGTCTTTTCAAAAAAGAAAGAACATTTTCATTAGTTACTGCCACTGCAACCAGCTCGAAAAATGCTATGTAAATATTTCATGTTATATTTTTTACAAAACAAAGAAAACATTTTTAGTTAAAATTTTCTAAAAAAAAAATATTCAAAATCTTTCATAATTTTTTTAAAAAATGCCTTTTCATAGGGAAAGAACGTTTTCATTATTTATCGCCTCTGAAACCAGCTGGGAAAATGCTATGAAAAAAAAATTTCATGTTATAGCTTGTTTCCACGGCTCCTTGCTTCACACCCCTATCACAAGCGAATCAACCTGCTTCGCCATACAAAATTTTAAGAACGAAGCTGGTAGATTCATATTGAATCTAGCTACGAATCAAGGAAAACTCCTCTCTTCTCTAATTTTTATGTAAGTTTATCTGCACTAGTTATCAAAATTAAACATTTTTGTTAACAAAGAAAAATTACAAACAAATCAAAGTTAAAAGTGAAAACTTAAAAAATATAATTGTTTTGTGGGTGTATTAATTAATTTTAATTTTATAAAATTAAAAAAAAATGGATAGGAAAAAAATTATACTTAATGCTATCGCGGCAAGAAGGATATATATATCTTCTGTTGTTTTTCAACTTATGTTTTTCTGTTTAATAACAACTGTCAAATCGAAGCAGACAAATGAGTCGTGTAAACAGCATGATTCATAAACTTGCTTCAGAGAACGAAACACGAGATTCAAATTGTCGTGGAAACAGGCTATTATGGTTAAAAAAAAATTCCGAGTGAATATCTTCTTTCATAATTTCTCAATCAAAAATTAAAATTTGTGATAATTTTTCTATGAAAAAATTTTAACACTCACACTTTTTCTGCAAAAATATTTCATAAGTGATAATTGTTCTTTAAAAAAACTCCTCGCTCAAAACTTTCTATATAAAAAAAATCATAAGTCATAATTATTACTTTTATTTGGGTACGGTTTTCCGTCGACCCTCGTACGAAAAGAACACTGAAGATGGCAAACAGCCGAAATCGGTACCAATATCGTACCCAAATAAAAGTAATTTTAGCCCCGTTGCAAAATCCAAGCACATATCATAATTATTACAAAAAAATTTCATCAGCCCTAATTTGTTTTATAAAAAAATTGTATTTTTTTAATTTTTTTCTTTAAAAAACAGTTCATAAGTAATTTGAATTTCGTCGAGAATAAATAATTTTACAATTTTTCTATATAAAAATTTTATGTCTTTATTTTTTAGACAAAAAAAACACAATGATCGGTCACAATTATTCTATAAAAAATATCTTATCAAACAGAATTTTTCCATAAAAAAAAATGTAAGCAGTCATAACTTTTCTATTGGCATTTACAGGTGGGTTTTCTATAAAAGCTTTCATAAATGATAATTGTCCTATAAAAAATATTCATCCCCTATAATTTTTCAATAACAATTATTCTATAAAAATTTATAATTTTTCAATAAAATAAAAATTTATCATTCATAACTTTTCTATAAAAAAAGTCATTAGTAATTTCTCTATAAAAAATTTGTATCAGTCTCAATTTTTCTATTAAAAAAATTAAGATTATCAGTGATAATTTCACCAAAAAAAATCGTCAGTCACAGCTATTTCTAAACAAAAAGATTTCATAAGTCATACATTTCAGTTTTTCTATAAAAACATTTCATGTCATCTAAAAGCAAAAAAAAATCGTTAGTCATGATTTTTCTACAAAACAATATCATGTGATAATTTGCAGGTCATAATTTTTATATAAAAAACCGATTTTTCTATAAAAATTATTTCATGTGATGATTTTGCTGCAGAAAATTTTTATGTCATAATATTTCTATAAAAAAAAAGCTGAATCATAATCTTTTTTTACCCGCCCTTAATCAAAAGCTTTAAAAAAAAATTAAAACAGTGATTCTGCCCAAATAATTTTTGAGACCAGTTTATTTCTTTTTATTTTTAAAAACTTTTCATCTTTCCGTGCTCTTTCTTGAACTTCTATTGATTTTTTAAATCTTTTAAAACGAAAAACTAAAATATTATTTGCACTACTTTTGTTGCATAGATTTTGTAGTTGTTGTTGTTTTTGTAGAAAAATCAATTTAAAAGAAATTATATTTATTTGCAAGTTGTTTTCGCTTATTATACAATTTGATAAGATTAATTATTTATTTTTTTTTAATTTACCGCCTTATAATTATAAATAATAAACATTAAACTGTTTGCTAAATATAAAGTAGATATTCAATAAAAATTGATCGCAATTTTATTGAAAATGATAAGATAATAAATTCTGAAAGGATTCAAATAAATAACTCACGGCCTACATAAATAAAGAAATTATTAATAAAAATAATTACAATAAATATAAGTTTCTTTTTTAAACTAAAGTTTTTCTGATCCATTTTAACAGAATTTGTTGAGATTAGAAAAAATTCGAAACTTCGTTTTATCTTTTTATTCTAGCCCCGTCCTTTTGCGTAGAGAGAACTCTAAGCCGAATGAGTTAAAAACATTTTTTAATTATATGAATGCATCCTTTTTAATCATGCGTCGTTTGCTTGTTTTACTTGTCAACATTTTTATGCACTGTAGCCAACGAGCCTGAGAAACAAAAATGACTTACAAGTCTCTATATATGTAACACTGTGGTTAATAGTGAGTTTTGTTACAAATGGACGTCACCGATTCATCATTATTGAAATCAGCTATGATTTTTCTTCTTAACACGAAACCAAAAAAGTTTAAGGCGGCACAGTAAGAATTAGTAAATAAATTATTCTTATCTTTTGTAACGAAAGCAGCAACATCGAAATTTTGCATGCTATAGTTCTATCGCTGCATTTCTGGAGTATTTGCATAAAAAAATCTGTTTTAATTAAATCAAACATTTTTTTTATTAAAATTTTTCATATGTGTGATGTGGGTGTTTTAAAATATAATCTAATAAACCTTCTGGTTGTTGTTAATTAATTCCCTAATTTTATTAATTGCTTGGAAGCAGATGTTTGTGCTTTAGTTTTGTTCGACACTGTACATATAAACTTGCTAAAAACAAAAAAAATATAACTCAAGTAGGCAGCTACTTGAAATTAATATTTATTATTGAAAGCAAAAGAAAAAACAAATTTAATTAAAGATAACTTATCAAATCTTGTTAAATGGATAATAAAGAAATAAAACAAACGTTGATGTTTTAAAATTTGAAATAATTTTAGTAATTTTTTTTTGCTGCGGAAAATATCTGTTTATTTTTCTTAGAACTTGACACTAAATAATCATAAACAAATAAACAAATTCTAGTTAGTTTCAGAGTATTATACAATTAAACTGCGTAAATACACGTTTACCAAATTTGTGAGACCACGTTACACTTTAATGCCTAACAAAAATTAAAAAATAGATCATTAGTAGCTATTTTTCATATGACGGCTACGATTCCCTAAGACCATCCATCCATCACGCATGCTATGAACAGCTGCTAGAGAAATTTGATAATTGTTTTTTTTTTTTTTAATTATTTGTTTTAAAGTTTTCACATCATCAATTTTAATCTTGCAAAATTAGGAAAATGCAAAATTTATTTCACACATAACACAACAACCCTATAGAAATTGATTTCGCCCTTACCTTTCACTCTGCTTATTTATAAGTGAAACAACAATTCGTGTTTGTTACCACCCTTGCAAATTTCATTTTTACTTTTAAAGCAGCAAATTCTTCATTCTTCAATTTCAAATAATGATGCATTGAAAATAATAAAATAATAAAAAATAATCACTTTGATTTGTCATTTTTAAAAGAATAAATAAAATTTGTTACGGTACTTTTCCAGCGAAATACTGTGTTAACTCTTCTCAAAAATAGATGTCTGTTAAAGACATTATAGTTGCTTATCTCAATCAGTGCAATTGATAGCACAAATACAGGCTGTCCGCCGGGAATGGATATTACCTTGTTTTGCCAACATTTCGGTAAACATTATTTGGCAGTCGTGAAGTACACACGTGGCAAACATTCGATAAACCAACGAGTTTTAATCGTTAAAACATTTTATCAAAATCAATCATCGATAACTGTGACGATGAGAAAGTTACGTGAAATTATTAAGAAATAACGTGCCAACAAAATGCGTTATTTATAGTGTAATGAACGATTTCGGGGAGGTGTAGGATGTAGGTGATAGGCTAAAAATATTACAGCTACTCAAGAAAACAATCTTGGCTTGGCCTATAAAGAGCAAATTTAGCCACAATTTTGCACTAAAAATCATATGAGTGACGAGGCACATTTTCATTTGAAACAATATGTGAATAAACAGAATAGTCGATTCTAGAGAATGGGAAACCCTCAAATTATTCAAGTCACTTTTGCATTCCTTAAAACTGACAGTCTGGTGTGCAATTTGGCCAGCAAGAAGCTTTGGACCTTACTTCTTTGAAATTGAAAAAGGCGTAACGTTAACTGTGAATGGGGAACGATATCGTGATACTATTGAAAACTTTTTAACGCCACAACTGCATGTTTTCGGCTTGATTAGCATATGGCATCAACAAAACGGTGCCACATTGCATACAGTTAGAATTACAATGGAATTACTGCCATATTTATATTTATCTCTAGCGTTTTAGTCTTTTTTTCATTTAATTTGAATTTGTTAGTTTTCAACCATGTGTTAACATTGTTCATATCATGTGTCATATTATAAATATGGAATTCAGGATACTGAATTGAAATGGTTTGAGTTATATATTTAACATATCGCAGACAATTTACAAAGGTGAATGACACATAATCAAATACTACGAGAAATGATTTCGGCTCAATTTTAGAAGCGCTTCTGTTTATTATATACATTAATGATATGGAAAAAGTTTTAAAAAAATGTGAAATTGTTTTATATGCAGACGATACGATGATTTTATTGAAGCGGCAACGGAGGAGATATATAATATAATATTTAAAATTAACTGATTATTTTTATTGGACCTCTTTTTTATATTAAATAAATAAGATTAATCTTAACAATGGTCTTATTTAAATAAATTTAACATTATATTTTCAATGTTTCGCTTTCCTTTGGAAAGCTTCCTCAGGAAATTAATTTTTATAAAAACAAAAAAAAAGTTTAAAAAAAATTAAAATTTTTTTATAAAAATTAATTTCTATTTTCAGTTTTATTCGACCTTTTTTATTTTTATTAAAAATATACTAATCTTTTAAATGGTCTTTTAAATTAAATTTTAACGATTTATTTTTTCAATATTTCGCTTTCCTGTGGAAAGCTTCTTCAGGAAATTATATCGAAAAAACAAATCGTTAAAATTTAATTTAAAAGACCATTTAAAAGATTTCACATATTTAATGAAAATTAACTTCCTGAGGAAACTTGCCAAAGGAAAGGAAAATATAGTGTTAAATTTATTTGAAAAAGACCATTGTTAAGACTAATCTTATTTATTTAATTTAAAATTAACGATATCATAATAATAGAGAAAGTTAATAATATAAAATATCTGGGTTTTCTGATAGACTAGGACTTAAAATTTAAAGAACATATAGAAAACATATGTAAACAAATTGGTAAAAAAAATCGGGTTTTTGAAACGTATAAGAAACAAACTATCAATTATAACAGCAATAAACATTTACAATACGACGATTTAATCACATTTTGAATTTGGATCTACATGCTGTACGGAACAGCAGATATCAAGGATGCAGAAACTACAAAATAAGGCTATGCGCGTAATAATCAAATGCAATCGATTTACCTTAGTTGGACATATGTTGAATACGCTCAAATGGCTCAATCAAAGATTAAAATTGAACACAATTCATTTTATTCAGAAAATAAAAACGGGGGAGGCGCCTGATTATTTAATGCAACAACTCCGATACGTTGTTGATATTCAGGCATAGAATATAGATTTTAGACTACAACGACAACGACCAGATAATAACGCAACAGCGAAAAGCACTGTTCTACAAAGGATTGATGCTATACAACATGCTGCCAAATATTATTGAGTGAAATTAATGCAATTATATTGAGAAGAAAAATTGTAACTTTTATAAAAAATATTTAATTTGAAACAAAGTTGATGTAACATGTAAAAGAATGTGTAATGTTATATAAAAATATTAAAAATACTACCAATAAATAACTTATAAATAAATAATAAATAAAAATAATAATTAAATATGTAATAATCTTTTAAAGGGTCTTTTTAATTAAATTTTAACGATATATTTTTTCAATATTTCGCTTTCCTATGGAATTTTTAATAACAAAAATTATTAATAACAAAAATTATTAAAAATAATTTTCCTTAAGAAGCTTTCTATAGGAAAGCGAAATATTGAAAAACATATCGTTAAAATTTAATTAAAAAGACCGTTTAAAAGATTATTACATATTTAATTAAAATAAAAAGGTCGAATAAAAATAATAATAATAATATTTTTCTTTGGGTACGGTTTTACGTCGACCCTCGTCAAATTTGGTTTGTGAACAAACCGGTTTTGGCTATTTGCCATCTTCAATGTTCTCTTTATATAAAGAGAACACTGAACACTTTCTCCATTATTATATCGTTAATTTATATAAAGAGAACACTGAAAATGGCAACTAGCCGAAACCGGTTTGTTCACAAACCAAATTTGACGAGGGTCGACGTAAAACCGTACCCAAATAAATATAAATTAAACTCCATCGAAAAATATACGCACATATCAATAATAATATTGTTCTGACACTCTTCTCCTGAATATCCTTCTGTATATAGAATGCAACCTCACATTTATGCAGTATAATTGACGTATTGTTAATGTATATGGTATACGATATAAAGTAGTGCTCCTAATATTGAGCCTTGAGAAAGTCCGAAATCATTAATTATTGTATTACACTACAACACCTTCTATTATCCGGGTATAATTTAAACCATTCGAGCTCTACTCATTTGATACTATAACATGTACAATTTACAAATTAATATTTTCCTGTCAATAATTTCAAAAGTTCTTTTAAAGTCCAAAAAATATAGCCATGATTTTTCTATTTCTCTCAGTGTTCTTCCATTGATTTATAACAAAATTTACAGCCGTTTCGCACGGAAATTTACTCCTAAAAACTAATTGATATTTTGAGAAAAATGTATTTTCCTCCATATATTTTTCAGCTGTCCTTTCACTATTTTTTCTAATATTTTCACGCATATCCTTAGCATATTTATGGGGCGAAATTCTTCTTATTTCCCTGTACCCATCACCTTTATCAACTTGGTTAGCCATAGTTTTCTTCTAGTTTTCTGGAAACCATCCCATCACTAATGATTCATTCACAATCTCAACTAAAATCTTCACTATTATATGCCAATTGTCAAGAATAATTTTAATACTTAGTTTAGAGTAATTCGGTTTGCAGTAATCCGGTTTGTTTTTCAAATTTCTGACTATATTTTTAACGTCTAAAATTGTTACTGTATTAAATTTAAATCGCCGGTTAACTACTGCGAAGCGAAACCTTAAGATAATAAAATAAAATGAACACAAATTTATTAACATTATTGAAATAAACTAAATTCTATTAAACATTTTAATTTGTCCTCCCCTCGTATAGTTGAATCGTTAATTGTTAATGCTAAAATTTTCATAAAGAAACTAAACAAATCTTAATGTTATTATCTCAGCTCAGATTTAAACGATTAAGAAAAAAGATATTTATAAACAAATAAATGCATTAACCTTTCCGAACTAATAAAAATTATTTAAGTTAATTAAATAATCTTTTACGACCTACACAAGAAAAATTAATTAAAGCAAAAATAGCTCACATTAAAACAACTTAATTCTTAAGAACATTTAAGAACATTAAAAATAATAAATAAATAAATAAATAAAAAAATTGCTCTTAATCTGCTAATTAGAAGTGTATGAAGGAAAAACAAAATTAATAACGATGTAAACGCTTAAAACGCTTAAAATGCTTATGAAGGGATATCCAACTTAACAACAGTTTGGGGTTGGTAGGTTGATTTGTTGGTTGGTTGTTTGTATCATTTACACACACACATACACACACATACAGACAAACACATTCATTGGAGTTGTATAACGACAAAATGGAATATAATAAAGAAAAAGAAGAAGAAAATATACTTACCATACAAATAAAAAGACGTAAAGATGTGGAAATATAATATAACGTTGTTTGTTATATTGATGATTATTCAATAGACAACCAACCAACAACTTGTTATATTTATCTGTAGATTATTATTATTAAAATTTTTTTTTGTTTTCTTTCTTTCTTTGATTTTTTTTTTTTTGTTTTTGCAAAACATAAACTAAACTATAACGATTTAGTTATTATTCTTGTTATACTTGTGTCATCATAAGTTGAGAATGTAAAATAACATTTCTAGGGGTTGAGGATTGTTGTTGTTATTTGTTTTTAAACATTCACACATACTTAATCCCACTGATTATTTCTTTAATTGTAGGTTGTTGCTGTTGTTGGCGTTGTTGTTTTTGTTGTTGTGGTTGTTAAGTTAAAATAAAAGTGTTTCACTTGGTCACTCTTAAATGAAAGTGTTGACATCAATTGAATTAAATAATAATGAAGGTATTTTTAATTCCCTTTTAATTATCATCCCTCTTAAAAACATTTTGATTTATTTATTGTAAAATTAAATTTTATTTCAGTTTTAATGTTGTAACCTAAAACAAGAAGAAGAAAATTATATTAGAATCTACTTAAGGGAAATGAAAGAAATTTCAAGTTTTAAAGCAAACTTATAAGAATTACTTAACATGTGTTATTTTTATTTTTCTTTTCTTTTTTTTTTGTAAATATTTATGGTAAGAAAACATTTTTCTAAATATAATCAACTCATGTTATAAGTCGGGCACGTTTTAAGGAAGGAAAACAATAAGTTTTAATTTTTTTGTGTTTTATCACAAAAAAATTCGTTATTCTATTTTATTAATAATTTCTTTAAGCACAATGTCTTTATATAAAAATCAGGAATAGAAACAAAATTGTATAAAAAAAATATTTTTTTAATCAAAATTAAACAATTAAATTGTTATTTTAATGCTTGAAAAATCAAAATCTTTTGCCATGCACTAAGGAGCAAAGACAGTCCGACGATTTCGGTTTTTCTTCCTTATTTAGCGCATTTTTCGGGCAAATCGGTCATAAGAATCATTTTTTCGAAAAAGTGTTGTCATTTTTTTCAGTCATCATACTGAAGAGCAAAAATAAAAAGATCATTTTGAATTTTCACACCTTTTAAGGGCAACTCACTCGGCCATGAAAATCGTTTTTTCGAAAAAATCTTCTTATTTTCTAAGTCATCATTGCAGTAAATTTTGGGTGGAGAAATAAAGTGCTTTTTTTAAACCATGTTTAGACGAAAATTTAATTGGCCGGGCTACGCATTCTTCATCTACAATTATCCCATTTTCTTTTTATCTAGCGACAAAAAGAGTAAATCGTGAAATAGTAATTGATAACTGGAATATAATAGGAAAAATAACGCTTGACATTATAAATACATCTTTGCAAACTGGCATATTTCCCGAAAACTGGAAAACTTCAATGATAACTCCTATTGGAAAAGTTTTAAAAACGAAAGCGTTAAAAACATGCGAAAAGATACTAGAGAAGGTGGTTAAGGAACAAATAGAAAAATGCATGGAAACAAACAAATTATTATCAAAATATCAATCAGGATATAGGAAGAAATTCTCATGTGAGACAGCCGTGAATTATGTAGTTAAGTGGAAGAAAGTTGAGAAAAATAAAAGTATTGTTGGAATACTTCTAGACCTTAGAAGAGCTTTTGAAACTATTGATAGTAAAATTTTGTTGCAAAAACTGTTTCATTGCGGCATCAGAGGCCCAGAATTGAGTTACAAAAGTAAACGACACAAGGTCGAGTCCGATTTTAAATGAACACGGATCAATTCTGGGTGCATTATTATTAATAATATATATCAACGATATGCCAAGTGTATTAGACAAATGCCAAATAATTCTTTATGCGGATGACACGCTAATTTCTGCAGAGGGCGAATCAGATCAGCAGTGCTAAAACAACTTAAATTATGATATGGAAAATATAAAGAAGTGGCTAAATATGAACAAGCTTAAATTAAATGAGACTAAAATCAAAATATTGGCAATAAATGCAAACACTAATTTTGTTTTTAAGGTAAATGATCATCAAGTGATAGAAAAAGTTAGCGATATAAATAAAATATTTGATAAGAAACTAAAGTTAAACGCCCATATAGACTATATTTGTAAAAAGATTGGAAGGAAAATAAGTTTTTTTAAAGAGAATAAGGAGAAAAATAACGAGTACGAAAAGAACACTGAAGATGGAAAACGGCCGAAACCGGTTTGTTCACAAACCAACTTTGACGAGGGTCGACGGAAAACCGTACCCAAATAAAATTAAAATTAACCCCGTCGGAAAAGCCAAGCACATATAGAAAAATAACAGTTGAAACGGCGATAAACATTTATAACGCAATAATTAAACCGCATTTTGAGTTCGGTTCCACGATTATATATTCATGCTGCAATAGACAACAAGTAGAGCGATTACAGAAACTGCAAAACATGGCCATGCGGACAATACTGAAATGCAATAGGTACACATCAATCAATTTCATGCTAAGCGCGCTGAAATGGTTGAACATAAGGCAGAGAATTGCAATCAACACACTCAACTGTATACGGAAAATGAAAACAGGTCAAGCACCAGAATATTTAACAGAACAAATATTGTATGTAGGAGCTGTTCAAGCATATCAGCTAAGAAATAATAGCAGCTTTAGCATTGAGCGGGTAACAACGACTGCAATGCAGAGGAATTTATTCTACAAAGGCTTACAGCTTTATAATAATCTTCCGACCCATGTGAGGAATGAACAGAACCCACATTAATTTAGAATATATATAGCGAATTTTGTTAAATATCTCTAGATGTTTGAAAGAGTATTTTTAATACTAATAATAATATTAAATAAAAAAAAAACAAAAAATATCGTACACTGCTGATTTGCTTTTTTTTTTTTGCTTGAAAAATGCATTTATTATAATAACAAAATGAGTTTTTCAAAATATTGTCCATCGTAGCCACTTTTTGCCTATCTCTCTGGGAGCATATGGAATGCGCGCTAAACGAACTCCTTCCTTTTTGAGGTAAAGAATAAATCAAGCCGATTTCTAATAGCCATTTTTAAAATGAAGCGCATTTGAGAGGGGATAAGGTCTGGGTTATAAGGTGGGTGGACCAAAACTTCCCATTCACTAGTTTCCAAATAGTTTTCGACCGTTCTTACATCATGGTGCTGACCTTTGTCAAGATGGAAGATGTTGGAATCGAATCTAGTCTAATATTTTTTCGGGTTTCGTAGATTGCTCTCTTCAAAACTATCACTTGTCATCTATACAGATCTCTTGTTATCGTTCGATCTAAACTCAACAGCTCATAAATACAAAACATCCTTCTTTCTGCTTCCACCAAATACAGAGTATTACTCTGGCGTCGTCGATATTCGGCTTCGGCGTTAATTTGGCTGGTTAGCCCTGTTTTTATATGACTTTTTAGCTTGACGTTACGTTATCGTATAGTATGCATTCTTTTATTACTAATAACAATACGATATAAAAATTACTTCTTTTTTTAGCGTTCAAGCATCATTTCCAACATGCGCAATAGCCTTTGAGTTCATAAAGGACCCAAATTTTCCGATTTTGCATGAATTTCAATGCTTTCAAACGTAGAGAAATTATTTGTTGTGTGACTCCCAACGATAATGCTTTCATGACATTTTGAAGAATTTTTTTATAAACGATATGATCACATTATTCCATTTACTTTATGAAGCAGGCTTATGCCACAGCCTGACAAACAGTAACAACGTTATACAAAAGTAACTTTTGTATAACGTTGTCTTTTGGGTCTTCTAACTAACCTTAATCTATCGGTTATTTTCAAATTAAATTTCAAGCGATAGGAGAAAAGTATAGTATTCCATTGTGGTGGTGGTCCACTTAATGGGTTTTACTTTGCGAATTCAACCCTGCTGAGTCTATTTTTAATTGAAGTAAACGGCTTGTGTGCACTATTATAAGAATTTTTTTCAATACGAACTACAAATAACCCATTTTTTTATTTTAATTTTTATTATATATGATGATCATTGCAATGCTTTTTTTGGAAGCCGATTTTTTATGCTTTACTTTTGTCCGACATTTTAGTCATAAAATCTTTTAATACAAATGGTTTGTCCGAAGAGTAATGTAATATTTTGTTGTGGTTACATTTTCCAACTTATTTATTTCTTGAATTATCATTAAATAAATTAGTTGGAAGGCAACAGTGGTTGCATATAAGTCTCCTTTATAATATGTGCTTGGCTTTTCTCCTTTATAAGATTGTCGTATACCAAGTAAAACTATAGAAAAAGATTTTATATATTGCTCCTCGAATAGCAGGTGGGGGTAATGTGGCGCTTACCTATACAAAAAAAAATTGCTTTACTTAAAATTTAATTATTTTATATTCACTTCGTACGGTTTTGTTTGATTTATATATACCAAAAGAAAGATATTCAATTTTGCCAAGTCAGCTAAAATTGCGAAAAATTAATCCAGAATTACCTTTTTGAATTTTATAAATCTTCTTGTCTCTTTATCAATGTAAAATAAGTAGAACTTTTAGTTTCTTAATAGTTTCTAACAAATAATTCTTTGCAATATTTTTTCACTCTTGTTGCTGGAAAGTGTTTAAGAGTTGGATTGATGTACACTAATTGTCCTGCATGTAATGAGTTCATTCCACATTTATTCAATGACATTGAGTTTAGGAGTTTGCTAGGGGGTTTTTATTACCTTTAAACAGATATAACGACCAATTCCTTTCATCAAATGCTAAATAGTCTGGCAAAATTGATAATTGCTTTCAGTGCTTAGTTTTCTAATGCTCTTTTTAAAAATTTGTTTTTATTCCATCAACAGTGTAATGCAAATTGCCTACTCCTGAGGCCACCTTGCACCCCCAAACCATAACTGCACCTAACAGCGTCTTTAACTAATTTTCTTCAATTTTTGACTTCTAATTTGGTTATTTTGTTTATATATTTATTTTATTAATTTTGCGTTCTTTATTTAGTTTGAACCACACTTTACCGTTAGGAAAACAATACCTAAATACTGATAACTAAACCATGAAATTCTTATTTTAGTTCCGACTTAAGCGCTTCGAAAATCAAAATCTTTTGCCTTGTACTGACAAACAAAACCAATAAGTTCGGTTTATCTTGGTCATGAAAATCATAGAAATATGAGATAAGAGTCCATTGAATTAGATCCATTACATAAGTTTTGTTTTTAGAGTATAACAGAACATAATTATGATAAGCGAATTCACATCGATTGTGAGAACCCCTCACCTTAAGCCGTGGGATTATATGGGTTAAGTTTTAAATTAACAAAAAAAAAATGCATTCAATTGGTTTAATCTAACGATTTGAAAACGTTAATTAATAACTATTTCAAAAAACCACAAAAAAAGCTCTGTATTAAACTATTTTACATAAATTAATGACAGTTAAAATGATTTTGTATCATTTTATAAATCGACAGCAAACCCAATTCGCTCATTAGCTTTCTATCGTTGTTGTTGTTGTTATTGAGAAGAGAGAAAAAAAAATACAGACATTGACCGACCAAACGTCAAACGACCGGCCGAACGAATAGCAAACGAATCGAATGCGTAACGTATGCCTGTCGAAAAACAGAAGCAGCAACAACAACAACAGTAACTTCAGAAAAATTATGTTCGTTTTGATCATTAGCTGAGTACCAACCAATACCACCACCATTTCAAAGCAGCAAATTGAAAAAAGAATATAAATACAACAACACAACTCATACAAAGAGGGTGGTTAATTTCGGTTTGAGTACGGAAAATGTCGACAATAGGCCAGAAGATGATGGATGGATGGATGCATTCATTCCTTAGAGATGCACATCACAAAAAACAACAACAACGAAAACAGAATTCATTTTACAACAATATTTTTCTTTTTGTTGGTTTTATTGCTATAAAAAAATATAAATTGGTTTGCTTTTGTTCTCGTGCTATTTTTTTAATACACTCTACTTAAATAATAAAAAAAAAACACATTGTTTTATATAAATACTATATGGAAGTATTTTAAACATGGCACTAAACAGCAGTTACACAAGCAAAGAAGCAAGCAATATAGCAAATGAAGATGGAAAAATACAACAACAACAGCAATAAAGACAACAAAAATCGGCAAGTGAAAAGACTTTAGTCAGTTATTTTTTACTTTAGCAATCTCTACACAACATTACACTACTACTACTATTCTTTTTATGTTGTTCTTGTTGTTGCTTAATGATGATTCTCAGTCTTCTTCTTAACATACTAAAATACCAACAGCACAAAAAAGATTTTGTCTTCCTTTTTTTTTAATTTTTATTTTATTGTTGTTGTTGTTGTAAAACGAAGTTGTGTCTTTTTCCGGATTTTCACTTACAACAAAACGAGGACTTACCAAACGACAGACGAAACACAAACACTATACAACAAATTTATTCTTTCTTCATTATGTCGTTTTGGTCTTTTTTTTTGTATGTTGTTGTTGTTGTTGTTGCTGTGGGTTTTTGGTTTAAGCACTTAAACGTTATTTTTACATACAAACATATAAACTTCTATATAAAAATATACATAAATATTCTTTATATGCAGAGAAGTGTATAAGCGTGTATATACATATATATATACACTTTATATACATATATATAAAAATAAATATTAAAAAAAAAAAGAAAAAATCCATGTGTTAGTGTATTTAAATTTTAAGCGCCTCTTAATACATTTCTCACCTCTTAAAAACTATGTATATAAAATTCTCAATATTTTATTAATTTTTCCACTGTCCGCATTTTGTTTTATCATTTTATTTTTTTTTTATAATCAATTCCTTTATGCAATTACGAAAAAAAATAATTTAACACTTATTTTCCACTTAATTATTTTTGCATATACAATTTTTTTTCTTCTTTTTTGCCTCATACACACTAATTCTATTTAATGACTTCAGCTTGAAATTGCATTTCGTGTGAAATTTTAAATGATGATTTTATTATTATTAAATTACTTTGTTGTTAAAGTATTTTGTTATACAATTGGCACTTGTCATAGTTAATGTTTTAAGTTAATTTTTATAAATTTTTATTGCATTTTTTGTTGCTAATTTTCTTTTCCAAACAAAGAGCTAACAAAAATTTTCCTTCGCGCACGAACTGGCAACCATTTTGTATTTGGCTAGCCATTAGCGACCATTGTTGCTTAATTTAGTACTATTTAATGTAATACTCATGCTAACGGCTACAACTCTGGGCACTCACCCCAGTATTAAAGATAATGCAGTTTCTAGTCATTCAAATAGGTTATCTAAGCAAAATTAAAATTATTGCATTACGCTAAATAACCAAGAAATTTGATATTAATAGTTTTTGTTTTGAATATGGACGATTTAAAGAAGAATAATATATACTAATTATACCACAACATTTGATGATAATATCGTCTTAAAACTTAAGTCACACATTTTTTGTATAAAATAATGGAAATTGGCTCAGTTTATTGCAACAAATATAATGGTCCAAACGTTCTTCCACTATATAGCTTGCTTAACTTTGATATTGCTAGATATTATTAATATTAATAATTTACTAACAGTTCTATAGTCAGGTTTTTGTAATTTCTCTCTCACTCTTTCTTTTGCTTTTTTTGGTTTTTTCATAATAGATGAATATTTTTATTTAAATATATTTCTTGATATTTACTTTTTTCTATGAATAAGAATTCTAATATTATTTTAATGTATTATAAAATTTACATTTATACAATAATAATCCATTATAATTTTTACTTGATTTTATTTTCTCTGGTATTAAGTTGAATTACTTCTGTTATTGCAGCCATATTGCATATCTTCGGTTTTACGTTTTTAAAAACATTGTTGTCAGACATAACTTCAATTCTAAAAATCCTTTAGCCTGTTTTATTTCTCTCACGGTAAGAAGCGAATAATTTTATATGGTTTCGTTTATTTTGACAAATTATTTTCGATATTTCTTAATGCATAATTCGCTTTAAAGAATGTTTGTTTAAATTTTATTTTCTGAAGATTTATGAAAAATTCTTATTTTTAGCAAAACTCGAATATTTTTATAGCAGTCTTTCTTTTATTACCTAACCCTTTAAAAAATATCGTTTTACCAATTATAACGGAACGACCTTATAACAGTTTAGTAAGTCCCTGTTTACACGCTTCAGCTTTTGTTGCTCATTGTTTTTTTTATAAAGTTGACGTAATGTCTACACGCAGCAATTTGTGTCAAAAATTTTCTTATTGTGCTTTGCCTCAAAATTCGTACTTTTTGACGTTGTATTTCATTCAAATTGTGAAAAAATAGAGTTGAAACAAAAGGTTTATTGAAAAAAATTGATGCAAAAGAAAAAACTTACATACTGGAATCTATAACTGACTGCTTTGGAGAAGTCATTGAGTGGGATTCTGATGACAGTGAAAAACACGGAATTTTGAAAAAATTTTTGATTATTTTGATTTTTTTCACTTCTTGATTAATTTTTTATATGCTTTTTTGTTTATCCTGAAGATGCCAACCAAAAGTTTGGCGAAATATTGAAATATAATAAAAAAATAAATGTAAAAAATTTGTTATCAAATAAAGACCTAGTAGCTCTTAATAATGAAAAAATACTAATTATTATTAACTACTTTTATTTTCCTAAATGTCTCTCTTAAATACTAACATAATAACATATAATAATTCCCTTATCCTACTGTTCTTAAATATATTTGTCATTAATCGTAATTATTAATGAAAAATGTGTGTTTAAAGATAAAAAAGGTTGTAAAGATCATAAAATATTGTGAACAACCTAATAGTTTAAACACATTCTTATCATCTATGGGAATTTACTTGGCTTAAAAGAATATTAGATAATATTTGTTACTACAGAAAAGAAGTTTATGCATGTGCATACCTAACTCCGGCAATTTTATGACGAAATTTGAACATTCTTTTTTAACAATGAAACGGAGAATAAAGAAGAATGGCAAAAATGCAAAAATTACAACTGTGTGTATATGATTACGAATTGAAACACAAAACGAAATTCCCGAGTACAAGCAGCTCCGTACTGCAGTGAAATAGAAACATTTTCAATTTTTATACCTTCTCTTTCTTTCTAATGGAAAAATCAAAAGTTGAGTAACAAAAGTTGAAGCGTGTAAAACAGCACTAATAATTACTTAAAATAATTGCGTTTTACAACACTTATAGAATAATATTAGATTCTAAACATGCTGTGCCAGAAACTAATATTATCATTCCGAGTGCACCCTGTTGCTTTAATAAGGCGATTTGTAATGAATAAATATTTTGACAATTCTAAAATAATCAAGCTAGTTTCTTATTAGATATCAAACTTGGTGGACGGCTTTTCAGTGAAAATATATTTATATATTAAAATAAACTTTCACATAAGATTATATATTTAATTACTTCGTATTATGTCTTAAATAAAATAAAGAAATTTAAAACTTAATTACAACATTGTTGTGTTTAAAAAGGCAAAATTTGGTATCACAGATTAGCTGCAACAGCCTTGAACTTTGCGGTTTGTGAATAGAGTTAATGTTTTAAATAAAAAATTAAAATATTTGTATAAAATATATTTTTATAGATATAAGTAATTTCCATTAAAAAATCAAAAACGAAAGTCTATGGATTTGAAACTCTAATAAACATTCCTTATTTTACATCTCGAATAAAAAAATACAAGCAAAATAAAAACAAACGTGCAGGAGTGCAAGTGTTTCTTCTATACAGAAAAGTGTTCATGGTGGTTATTTCTAATATTTTGTATATTGTGCAAGAATTGTGTTTTAAAGCTATAAATGTAATATAGAAAACAAATTCTAAACTATACAGCAGGCGCCTTAAATAAATAAAATACAGGAACCTTCAAAAATTAAATAAAATAAAAAAACCACTCAGTTTTATTTTCTTGTGGTCTACAACAATCAAAAATAAACCAAACCTGCATGCAGACATTGTTAAATTATAGAAAAGAAAAGTAAAACAATTCTTTACACTCATTTCCGGAAATTATCCCGCCATCTTTCTTTCATACCGTAAAAAATGTCACAAGGAGCAACTATTGACCAAGCTGGTGGTGGTAAGTTCGGAATAATTAAAAATTCTTTAACTTACACTTTTAGCTTTTATTCACACTGGGAAA
Source organism: Trichopoda pennipes (assembly GCA_030448955.1). NCBI lineage: Eukaryota > Metazoa > Arthropoda > Insecta > Diptera > Tachinidae > Trichopoda > Trichopoda pennipes. The sequence goes on along the minus strand of JASKUP010000021.1, from coordinate 2,382,373 downwards.
TGTAAACACACACACACACACACACACACAAATACATTTACATGCAATTGTTAAAGTATTAGTTTCCCGGAAGTCTGTGGAAGGGTGCAGAAATAGTAAATTTTGTATGAAACCAAATATATGCTAATCACTTTTATGGCAACTGTTGTAATTCTGATTTCGCAAGCAGCCTAGTACCTAAAGTCATTCATTTCACAGTAAGTAGCAATATGCCACTTCTGCAGTAGCGCTCCTTCTTTTGCGCAAGCTTATCAATGTTCTGATTGCCCAAAATCTTTTGATGTCAACGCACCCTCTCAAAGAGTGACTAATGAATAATCTGCCATCCTGGTGTGGAATGTGCGGAATTCCTTGACTAATCTCAATGTGGTGTACACATTCGCTAGGGACTTTAGATTAGGTTAGGTCTTGAAGGCATCTGTGTTTCCACACTTGGTTCCATTTGCTAATCCCTTTGCGTTATCTGCAAAAAGAAGGGAGAAAAAAAAGATAAGTAGAAAATTCGGATATAAAATAATGATAGAAAGGTATTATGGTTAACTACCCGCCAACCATAGTAAACAATTAATCATAGAACAGAGTTGCGGTATCCGAGTATGGGTTTACTAAATCAACCACTGTACCTTAAAAAGGAGTTGATACTGTCCGGTACCAACAATCAAACATTAGATGAGCCTCCAAATTCCCCCCCGGGGGCACATTTATCGGTCTTTATAGAATATTTGACTATCTACACCTGTGCTGCTGGGGGTATAAGGGAGCCCAGTCCCCTGAAGGCAAGCAGGGAGTCAACTGGAAGCTCCACATTATTTCCACGGGAATCAGTAAGCCCCAGAGTTTTCGCTAATTGTCTCTAGACTTTTAGCTGTTTCTCTGACTGGTTATTGAGGTTGGCCCTTCGAGAGTATCGTGGTGGTTGTGGTTTTGCGGCCCCAAGCATGAACTGATTATGTGGGCCAGGATCATCTCGCCTCTAATAACACCAACAGGTGAGTGATCCGGATCCAGTGAGTATGGTAGTCATGTGTTCTGGACCAGGAGTTGGATAGTCTTCAGCTCTTCAGTAAGGAGTAGTGGTTTGCAACTTTGCTTTGGATCCGCTGAAATTGCAACTAGGAAAGACCTGTTGATATCATTAGTTCTCGACTTCCTAGGGAGTGAATGACGCTGCTTTTCATTCCCAGTGGTTTGACCACCATCTGGCCTACTACGGTCAGCTGCAGCTGTAAATCTTATCACGAAATGTAGTGGTTTTGGATAATCCCATTTGCTGAGAAGCTCGAGGAATTGATAAATTTAGATGTGCTTCAACACTGTGACTTACGGCTGCAATGTTATCAGTACAACGACCCGGTCGAATACGCGTTGGTGTTCGCACATTTTGTATCGAGCCCCTCTCGACTCAAATTTAAAGACTAAATTGTTAATAGCGGTCTCAGAAGGGCGATTATGTTGTCCGAAAATATCACGAATTTTACTTTAACAGAACCGCCATGTTCATAGTGGATTTTAATTATGCGATTTTCGTGCGAATTTGAATTCTTCGTAACAATTGCCAGTGCGTCTACTAAGAATACGTCAGAAAACTAAATGTCAAAACTATCATGTTGTTGGTGCTGTCACAATTAAAAAAACAAACTTTTTGTTGAAAACCCTAAATTGGCTAAATTGTTTAGAAGGAATTGATTAAAAACAAAGTAAATTAATTGATTAAAAACAAAGTATGTATTAAACAAAATACCATGATTAAACACATCTAGTCTTCTAGAGCTACACTGTGAAAGGAAAGACTGAAGAAATTTAGTTCGCCACAGAAGAGTAAAATAAAAATAATTTGCGATTAAAAAAAAGAAATGAAAAAAATTTGTGTTTTATGCAACACCTGCGTCATTTCTATTCTCTTCTATTCTATCCAATTTTATTTTTCTTTTAAATTTCTATTACCACATTTTGTCACCTTAACAATAAATTCTTATCTAATGGGGGATTTAAATTACACAATAGCAAACGCAGCCATAATTGTTTTGTTGCTATTGTAACGTTCCATTGAACACTTAAGAGTTGTTTAACAAACAAAACTAATGCAAACACAAAGTATGTGAACAAAATATACTTAAAGGCAACTAGACCACCGATAATTATCGAAACACGTTTTTATTATTCTTTCGTCTTTATTGTCGCCCATTGTTATTTAAATCGCTAATTTTTTAATATTTAGTTTTTTATAAACACGCGATATTACAACAAAACCAACATGTATTATGTGTTTTTTTTTATTTTTATTTTTAACTAGCACTTAAGAGAATAATTGTTGTATGCTGTGCTATCGTATAGTTTCACAAGATCTGTATGTTGCCTCTTTAAAAATGTGTTAAATTTGATTTCAAAGTGATTAAAATAACAAACATAGTTTTTGGGCATCATAATCTGCTACTTATGTAAGTAACCGTGTTCACACTAGTTCTTCCTACAATCTTTAAAATGGAAATGGGATAGTCCAAAGATTTCTAGCATTATAGTTTAAATATGTCTTCTGGTAAGTAACCGCCACGGCTGCCTCGAATACCTTATATAATCTTAAGGTCAAATTTTCGATGATTCTTTCCAAATGTTGTCTTCCAAGTAGTTAATCGTCTTGGCCTTATTGGCGTAGACTAGCAACTTAACATATCGCCACAGTAGCCCAATGGAGGATTCCGAAACGTGAATTTATTCAGTTACCAAACGTTTCTTTCAATAATACTATTGTGGCATGAGCTGTATGTTAAGCCGCGCCGCACAGTGAGACAACGCCGGCATTAAATACAAGGAGTCATTGTAGAGCTCTGATATTTTGCACAAAAAATTAAGAAAATATGGGCGAATTTTCTTTATTTTATTTTACGCCCACCTCCCATTGAAATGCAATAAATTTTTTCATTCTATCAATAATTTTTTTAACTTCATCATGTTATTCTAATTCTTTCAATTTCATTCTAAATAAATTAATATTGTAACGACACGCTTTACCTGGCTGCTGGGGTATACTCAGCGGCGTCCAGGGTCGTGTTGTGTCGTGGGGACAAAATAAAAAAACCCGCGGTTGCTCAGGTTTTATTTTGCCAATACTTCTCGTCTTGATGGCAGCTCGTTGTCGGCTTCGTCTACTTTACACTGGTGTGGGTGTATGACTGCGGCAGTGTCCGTAGTCTGGGTCCGACATATACCGGTCAGTGGCGTTTCGTTTGGAGCACAGTTCGGTGAATTGGCCGTGTGATCAAGGGCAATAACCAAAAACACTGTAGGCTGGGCTGGGTCACAACCTCCGCTCAACTGTCTAATGCTCTGGTCACCCACTATGGTGACGGTAGACACAAACTCCGCTGGGTCAAAACCTCGGCTTCGTTTGTGACCGAGCCACAGTTAAATATGCCGTGTGTCCAAGGGAAATAACCAAAAACACTGTAGCCGGGCTGGGACAAAACCTCCGCTCAACTGTCCAATGCTCTGGTCACCCACTATGGTGACGGTAGACACAAACTCCGCTGGGTCAAAACCTCGGCTTCGTTTGTGACCGAGCCACAGTTCGGTTCAGTATGACGTGTGTCCAAGGGAAATAACCAAAACACTGTAGGTTGGGCTGGGTCAAAACCTCCGCTCAACTGTCCAATGCTCTGGTCACCCACTATGGTGACGGTAGACACAAACTCCGCTGGGTCAATACCTCGGCTTCGTTTGTGACCGAACCACAGTTCGTATCTCAGGATATAAACTCGGCTGGGTCAAAACCTCTGCTTTGTTTATAACCTGACTGTCTTACCTAACAGCCTAAAATATGATAAAATATTACCTGTTGTCCCGCCGCCGGCTGCACACCAATTCAATTTTTATTCATGGTGTTTGCCCTTTTATACTTATGTTGCCAACACACAGCTATATACAAACACACATACACCATAATGGCAGTCTATGTATACCATAGCCAATGGCTGTATTCACCAATTCACCAACCATACTTTCAGATGGCGTTGCCAAACGAGCTGCCATTAAATACAAAATTATAAATTAAAATTACTTAAACTAAACATAATTCATTAACTTAATATTAACTTAATTAAAAAAATAAAGACATTATTTTTCTAAAATTAGCACGATTGGTAAATTCATATAACAAAATAGGAATTCAGATAAAATAGATGAAATATCATTTATGATTGCACAAATCACAAAATATATATGCTTATAAATAAAAATACATTGTTTTAAACAAAATTAGCACGATTGGTAAATTCATATAACACAATAGGAATTCAGATACAATGGAGGAATATTATTTAAATAAACGTTGGCAATTCAATACAGCAATAATATGTAGGTTTGTCGTGCCAAAAATGACCCTGGGACTTTTGGCGTCACAATATACGGATCTGATGATATTTGCAAATAGTGCATTACATCATTCGTAGAAATACGTGAATTTTTACGAGAATGGAATAGCGTACAGTTTCTATACTCCTTATTCATTGCTTCTTGCGCTTCTTTGGACAACATTTCTGTAGCAAGAAAAAAAGTTAATATTAAATAAAATTTTAAAAAATACTTTCAAAAATAAAAATTGTAAACAAACCTATTGGCAATATATAGCCTCAGATACCATTTTGTTGCCGTGAATGAGAACTTTATTGACACTGATAGGCATGTAATAGCAGCCATAAAGCTAATAACATCTGCTGTTTCTTTCACAAACTCGAATTTCATAGGCCTACAAAGTCTTATTGAAGATGGTTCTGAATTTGTCCAACACAAATAAGAATCATTTTAAAGATCAGTTAACTTTAACCGAACAAGAGATTTTAAAAACATATTTTTATTAGAAACATTTTCATCGGTGATCGGATATCGGATATCAAAATAGATCATTACAAGAACACGCAAAATCAATGACCTTCAAAAAAATTATCAATCAAATGAATAATGTAAATAAAATAATAATAAGCAATAAGTGAATAGTTGTAAACAATAAAAAAAAATAAAAGTAAAAAGTTGTGAACATGCAAATGCATGCTAACATACGTATAGCAACAGAATGTGCGCGTTGCGCGTTTTTTGTAGTTTTTTGTATGTTTGAAGTACTTTTGCAAACTTTTGCTATATGACCTTTACTTCAAATGAAAGCTGAGACTTCAATCTTTCATTTGATATAAGTCTGCACCTAGAGCGAGGGGCTGCTCTATATTTTCTAGTCCATTGAAAATGCAAAATGTTAAATTTGTACACCACAATTCTGTTGTTAAGAATTTTTTTTTTGTGTTTTTTTTTTAATTTATTTTTTCATCTACTCATTCTTAAACAACTAGATAAATTAAAAAAATACTTTAAAGTTATATTTATTATGTATTTTTTTATTAATAAGCTTTTGAATATTACATATGCGCGTTGGCATACCTCAACTTTGACTTGCTCTAGTCCAAAAAGTAATGAAGTTATGAGGCTGGGAATTATTACTAATATATCTGTTAATATACTGTGAAAATTTCGTCCAAATTGGACAACACGTCAAAAACCATTTTTTGCCGCAGTTACTATAGCGCTGTCTCACTGTGCGCCGTCTTGTTAAAAACACAGCACCTGCACATCAAGGTTATTCAAATTATAAAAGAAAAAGATTCTAATCATAGCTCCATGGCGATCGCCATTGACTATAACATTCTCCACAGAATCATTTTTATTGAAGTACGGCGTAATTATTTCAGCATCCCATAAAGCACATGGAACCATGAGTGATTTTGGATGTAACAATGTCTCAACACACACTTGAGGATTGTCGTCACTCCATATATGGCAGTTTTGTTTATTGACGTATCAATTCAAACAAAAGTGAGAACGGCAATCTCATTATGGCCTCGTTTTTTATTGTATTTCGTTGATTGCTCGCTTCAAACGAAACCATTGTTTTCGATATGTGATCGTCTCATCCAATTTCAATAGGACATAGTAGAAAAGAACCTTCTGACCTTCATATATAATCGGCGCTGATTTAGCGGTTTGGCCTGGTTTTTGCATATGAATTTTTCCCGTTTTGTTGTAATATATCCATTTTTTATCGTCAGCAAAAATGACTTCTTTTTGTAGCGTTGAAGCATCCTTGCTAATATGGAAAATTACCTTGCAAAGTCTCTCATCTTATTTACATGGAACCCAATATCTTTGCTTTTGAATGTATTTCAATGCTTTTCGGGAAATGGCTTGCTGTGTGACTTCCGACGACAATGCAACTTTTTGCTCTTGAAATTAATCATCGTCAAGTAATGCTACCAATTCCTCATAAGGCCTCTCCTTATCTTCTGTATCGAAATCGCCACTTTTGAATAGCGTAAATCATCGTTTACAAGTTTTTTGAGTTGATGCATGTTGACCGTAAGCTTCTACCAGCAATAGTTAACTTTCAGCAGCCGTTTTCTTGAAAAGAAAACAAAACAACTTTCTTAGCAGCAAAATTCGACATTATTATAGCGATTGAAAAAATTGTGTGTTTACACTTTTGCGTGTATCAAATACTGAGTTATATTGACTAATGTTTACCCTCTAAAATGCCATATAGTTAAGCCATATTTTTTTTGTCGTTTCGGACCAGCACTCAGGGGATGACCCCTAGATATGCAATGCCTGGTGCCAGAACTAGGAAATCATGTTCTGGAGAGAAGAAAAGAGGGAGTAGTGTATGTGGCCAAGCGATTTGAACTTTCCTACATTAAAAGTTACAGGAAAAACCTCTCCAGGGAGTTTATTCCATATTTTTTTGTCGTTACTGTTCTGCTAAAAAAACTGAATTTTCCCTGTGCGATTCACAGGCCAATCAAGCACAAATGGATATGCTCTTAACGAAAATCGAGTTAAACGCAAAAACGTGCGAGTAACTGGAACAAATTTTCTAATTTCATTAGAGCACTAACCATTGTAGTAACTATAAAACAATGAAATACATTTCACATTGCCTCGATGCTCCAAAGAATCAAGAGTTGGATACCCTACAGTCCGCAATGAGCCGCTCTGCCCTCTCCTGTGCGCGGTCGAACCGCTCCAAAATAGACTTTAGGGCGCTGGCCCATTTGTGGGAGTTGTATTCCATCTTTAAACGGATATAGGTGGTATAAATAGTTTGGTGATCGGATGAAATGAAGTTTCTATTACTCCGTTTTAGAAAACCGAGGCACTTGAAAGCTTCTTTAGAAACCTGAAAATGTGATTAGTTCATCGAATATCAAGAATAGCACTAGCTTCCAAATCCGTAATACCTATATCACCCATAGTAACAAATGCAGCACCATTTCCGAACACAGACCTATACGTAAGCATGCAACATTGCGTCTTACGGGCATTAAAATCCACTCTATTCACACCATTCCATTCCGAGATTGCTATTAAGCGTATCATTCATGTTTTGCCTGCTGGAACTCACCTTTAACTGCTCCAGTCTGTTACTAAATGAATACGAATGGCAAATGGTGTTGTCATCTGCGAAAGGTTGAAAGTTTGACAAAGAAGATCATTTAGAAAAATAAGAAAAAAGGTAGGAGAAAGAACGAAGCCTTGCAGTATCTCTGAATTAATTTCGAACTCATCTGATTATATTCCATCTAACTAAAACAACTCGTATAGTGCGATTCCTGAGAAAACTCGATATAAATCTGGAGAAATTATCATTTGGACACCAAATGCAACAAGTTTCAATAGAAGTTATGCCGCATGTTTTCAAAATCGACATTATTAACTTGTATGCGTATAAAATTATGAGTTTTAAAATAAGTTTGTTTTACATTCCCAACTCTGAATAAATTTATTTTCGTGGTTGCGTGAAAAAAGCAAAAAAAAAATCATTTGACGTAAATTTCGTCGTATAAAATCGTGGAACATTTTTTTAAATAACGATTTGGTTAAATAAATTATTAATTATTTGCCAAGTAATTTCATATCATCCTCCACCGCCCACATTTGTCTTTATGTTATAACAAATTTATTTCATTTTTTATGTGAAAGTTACGTTATTTATTTTTTTTATTTATTTATTATTTTTTGTTCTTTATTAAGGAAATTAATTGTTCAAAAAAAAACAAAAACAAAAAGATTTTAAAAACTGTCCTAAATTGGAAAGTGCTTATTTAAAAAGCAAATGAAATATACGAGTGATGTGATTTACTCGTGATTTTAACAGTAATTAAAAATAAACCATCATGTGTTGTCATGAATACCTTGTGATAAAGTCTAAAAAAAATTATGACCAGAATAAAATTGTGTTTTTTGGGGGGGTTAAAATAATTTCTATAAAATCACAACTGAAAAAAAAACAAATATTGATTTTGAATATCAAAAGACGACGGCGGATCAATAAGTCCGTGACTTTTGATTAAAACACAGTTTTTTTTTTGCAAAATAAAAATTTATTTTTTAACTCAATACACTTAGTCCACCGTTTCTCCAGTTTTTGAATCCCTTCCAAAAAAAAAATAGGATTTGTTTCGTCATTCATTTCCAGCCATTTCTTTAGGTTTGGAAATAGGAAGTAGTCACTAGGGACTAAATCCGGGTAATAAAGGATGAGGTACCAATTCTTAGCTCAATTCATAGAGTTTTGCCATTGAGACTGCACACGTGTGCACGCGTGCATTATCTTGATGAAAAATCACTTTTTTCTTCGTTTTCTTTTTAAAACCTCATTAAGACGGTCTAATAAGTTGACATAGTATTCGCCGTTTATTTTTTTTTTCCTTTTAAAGGCAATCGATGTGGATTATCCCACGTGCATTCCAAAAAACTGTTGCCATCACCTTATAGGCCGACAAACTTACCTTGGCCTTCTTTGGAGCAGGTTTATCCTTAGAAACCCATTGTTTAGACTGCTGCTTGGTCTCCGGAGTACAGTAATGGATCCACGTTTTATCCACAGTTACAGAACGCCACAAAAATTCATTCGAATTGCGGTTAAACAATTTCAAACAATCCTTTGAAGTTATCACACGTTTACGTTTATAGTCAATTGAGAGCTAACGCGGCACCCATCTTGCTGACAACTGTCTTAAACCCAGTTGATCATTTAAAATCCAAACCACACTGCCATATTAAATAGGCATTCAATCTCACGCACTTATACTCTTCGGTCGGCCAATACCATATAGTAGCCGTCCACAAGGTTCAGCGTCATTTGTACTTGTGCGGCCACAACGAAAATCAATAAACCACTTTTTTTTATCATTGAAATCAATGGTGCAGAGTCCCCATAGTATTTATCGAGCTTTTCCTTGGTTTGATGTTTAATGAGCACTCGAAATTCACTTTTTTCCATTTTTAGAAAAATACGCGTGATTGTATATTTTGAACAGCTGTTAAACGCAAAGTAAATAACGACACTTGCTCAAAATTTGACCAAAGTCTGTTAACAGGTGGCACTTGATGGGGACAGTGTTATATTTCAAATAACTACGAAAGAAGTTCGAAAAAACGCGGACTTATTGATTTAGTATGTTTTCTAGGAGTTGCGATCAAACAACGTTTCCTCGTAGCGTACGTAGCGTATCTCGTTGGCTAGGTGAACTTGTTAGCTCCCCCCTCTTTATAGAATTCCACTATCTAGACACAGGCAACTGGGGAAAAAGGGAGCCCAGTCCCCTAAAGACAGGCAGGGAGTCAACTAGAAGCTCTACTTTATTTCCACGGGGATCAGTGAGCCGCAGAGTTCATTATTTGTCTCTTTAGACATTTAATAGTTCTCTGACTGATCATTGAGGTTGGCCCCTATATGGGAGTATCGTGGTGATTGTGGTTTTGCGGCCCCATAACAGTATAATGGTTATTATGGTGGCCAGGATTATCTTACTGATAATGACACGCAAAATGAATGATCCAGTCCAGTGAGCATGCTAGACATGTGTTCTGGACAGGAGTTGAAAGTCTCCAACTCTTTAGCAAGGTGTGATGGTTTGCAGCCCTGCCCTGGAATCATTAAAGTTGCAACTAGGTGGTTCTGTTGCTTAGAATTATGTCTTCGGCTTCCTAGGACGCTGTGTAACGTTCCAAATTATACAATTATGGTTTGTCCACCATCTGATTAAGGCTACATAGCCAGGTGCGGATGTAAAACGAATCACACAGTGCACTTGTTAGCAAATTGTCTGTCATATGATTAAATATCAAAAATTAAGCTGTCATCCTTTGACATTTATTTAACATTCTAGGGCAAACCATTTTGAATTGTGAAAATCAAATCAAAATGATGAAAATGTCACTGTATCATTTCGTAAAACTCGGGAAACCTTTCCTCGTAATCAGGCTTTTTCTGAGACCACTGTTAAATTTCGCTTGCAGTGGCCGTAGTGATATAATTATAGCCGCTGTACAGCAAAATGTTAAGAATGAGTCTGGAACTTGTCGACGTTTGCAACAATTGGACATCACTAGAGGTACCTTGAGCAACATGTTTCATAAAGATCTTCATATTCACCCTTATAAAGTTTAACTTAACCAAACATTACAGCCGACCGATCATTATTTGCGTTGAACGTTTGTAAATAGAGTGTGTCATGATGCACTTCTGTTAAAATTTGTTGCTTTTGGTGTCGGTGATATCGATTTTTTTCAGGAATCACACTGTTCGAGTTGGTATAGATGGGATTGAATCAGTCGATTTTAAGATTAATTTAGGAGTACCGTAAGGCTCCGTTCTTTCTAGGGTAGATATTTCGTATTTTTCTAAATGACCTTCTTTGTAAAAATTTCAACCCTACATACTCTTTCGCAGATGACACCACCATTTGTCATTTGTATTCATATAGTACAATAATAAACCGAACCAGTTGGAAGTAAGTTCCAAAAGATGAAACATGAATAATACATTCAATCATGATTTCGCAACAATCTCAGAATGAGGTTGTATCAACAGAGTCGACTTTAATGCCCGTAAGGCGCAATGTTGCATGCTTATGCATAGATCTGTGTTCGGAAATTATGCTGCACCTGTTACTATGGGTGATGTAGGTATTACGAAATCGAAAGCTCTTGATGTTCTTGGCATGAAAATTCAGTGTGATATTCGATGGACTAAGCATATTTTTCAGGTTGCCAAAGAAGCTTTCAAGTGTCTTAGTTTCCTAAAACGGTGTAAGAGATTATTTATTCCATCCGATCTTCATACTATTTATACCACTTATATCCGTCTAAATATGGAATACAACTCTCATGTACGAGCCGGCACCCCAAAGTCTACTTTGGAGTTGCTCGACCCCGTACAGGAGAGTTCCAAGAGTCTCATTAAGCACAGTAAGGTATCCAACTCTATTGATTCCCGCAATTTATGTTGTATTTCACTGTTTTATCGTTACTACAATGGTAAGTGCTCTTACGAAATTAGGGAACTTGTTCCCGAAACCCATACATTTTGGCATTGCATGTAAAGGGGTCGTCCCCTGAGTGCTGGTGAACGGAAACAACGTATTTTGTAGCAAAATCCTCTCTAGTGATGACGCTCATTTTTAATAAGGCGCTTATTTTTAACAGTCCTCGGTCTATGGTCACGCGGCAACTTCGGCCTATATTTCTTTTTGGCAATGAGCATGGAAATGCCCTCACCGCGCCACCAAACCATGATAATCAATTTTTTGTGGCCCCAATTAACTAATGTTGATGTCTGCGAGCTCTGATTTCAGCATGACGGCGCCACAAGCCATCCAAACTACTATGTTATTGCATAAAAAAAATTCCCGATTGCGTAATTTCTCGACTTGGCGATGTTAATTGGCCGCCTCGTTCTTGTTCCCCCCGGGGGCACATTATAGTCTTTTTGGAACCTACTATTCCATTTAGATTGGTGTCTTGCGGGGTATAAGGGAGCCCAGGCCCCTCAAAGGCTAGTAGGAGTCACCTGGACAATCCACATATTTCCACGGGAAATCAGTTGCCCCAGAGTACACTATTTGTTCTCTTTAGACAATGATGTGCTCTGACTGGTTATTGAGGTTGGCCCCTATATGGGAGTATCGTGGTGGTTGTGGTTTCGGACCCTCGTGAGAGTTTGTGGGTCGGACCATTCAAATTAACACAATGAATTGTTCAGGTCCAGTGAGTATGAATGCTGGCGTGTTCTTGATAAATAAGAGCTTCATGCGTTCTGGACCAGGAGTTGGAAAGTCTCCAACTCTTTAGCAAGGAGTGAAGGCTGCGGCCTACTTCGGGCTTTCGAAATTGCTACTAGAAGTGACCGGAGGATATACGTATTCGATGGCCTTCTAGGGCGTGGTTGGTGTCCAATCGACCAAGTGGTTTAACCACCATCTGATTATGACTATATAGTCGATGCAGATGTAAATCAAATCACGCCTCGTTATTGTGATTTAACTGGGTTCATTTGACATACGACTCTTTGAAAGGTTGAATTCGGCACTGCATTGACGAGATAATGGTAGTTTTGTGGCAAAGTGTGCTTCAAAATTTTCTAACAAGAGTGAACGTCTGTCGACGTACTATAGGAGGACAATTCCCGACATAATATTGTTACTAAGATGCTTTGGTTAAGTTTTAAAAGAAAATAATTATAAGTTAACAAAGTAAAGGAAATGACATATTACGTCTTTCTAAAAGTTACGTAGTTTTTTAGAAATCTTATACACACAACACATCAAAACACACTTATTAAAAATTCCAGGAAAAGCGATAAACAGCAGAAAACAAAAATAACTAACACAGAAAAAAAATCAAAAGTCAAATAGGCGCCTACACTGAATATGTGATATGATGATATTAAAGTAGAATTTTCTTCTAAAGGGTGTTTTTTTAAGCCCGATGGAACTTGAAATTGTAAAAATAACACAAAAAATTAAATTGTAATCAAAATTTCTTTTTTATTCGAAGGATCAATACGTGACATTAACATTTGAAAATGATTTCGGGCATATGGGCACCGCGGCTGTTCTTGACGAAGCGCATTCTGGACGTCCAATTTTGGGCCACTTTTTCGAGCACTGCTGGGCGTATGTCACGAATAACACGAACAATGCTGTCCTCCAAGGCGTCAATTGTTGCTGGTTTATCAGCATAAACCAGTGACTTCACGTAACCCCACAGGAAATAGTCGAGTGGTGTCAAATCGCACGACCTTGGAGGCCAATTGACAGGTCCATTTCTCGAAATCAACTTATCGCCAAATTTTGATTTCAATAAGTCAATGGTTGCGTTCGCTGTATGGCACGTAGCGCCATCCTGTTGAAACCACATCTCGTCTGGATCAATGTCATCCATATTTTAAAAAAAAAAATCATTGATCATGGTGCGGTAACGATCTCCATTGACCGAAACGCGAGCTCCGGCCTCATTTTTGAAGAAATAAGGTCCGATGATGCCACCAGCGTGCAAACCGCACCAAACGGTGCATTTTTCTGGATGTAATGGAGTCTGTACGGTCTGTTGTAGATTGGTCTCACTCCATATGCGGCAATTTTGCTTATTAACAAACCCGTTAAGCCAAAAATGCGCCTCATCGCTGAACACAATTTTGCGATAAAACAACGGGTCAGTTGCCAACTGCTCTAGAGCCCAATCGGCGAAAGAACGACGCATATAATGGTCTCGTGGATTTAATTCCTGCACCAACTGGATCTTATACGGGTGTAGGCCGAGATCTTTGCGCAAAACTTTCCACGTAGTGGACGGACAGAGCCCCAATTCCTGCGACCGACGACGAATTGATAAATTTGGATCTTCTTCCACACTTTCGTTTACAGCGGCGATATTCTCTTCAGTACGCACATTCCTTCGACGTGTTGGTGTTATTGCATCCTCTAGAGAGTATGTGGTACGAAATCTATCGACAGTTCGACGAATGGCTTTTTCAGATGCACGATTATGTACGCCATAAAAATGACGAAGTCGTCTATAAGTTGCGCGAATCGACGACTGATTTTCAAAGTAAATTTGGATAATTTTGTAGCGTTGTTCAAGCGAGAGTCTATTCATGATGATTTGTCAGAGTATACTGAAACAAATAAAAAAAAAATGTTTCATCAAAATTTCATTTTTTGTGTTACTTTTTACAATTTAAAGTTCTATCTAGCTTAAAAAAAACACCTTTTATATGCGTTAACCCCGCAAACAACATTGTCGAGTGAAGACATAAAGATAATAAAGCACTTTTTAGACAATATAACACTAAAAACAGGAATAAAGGAGGCAAGGAGACAACCGATACAGCACGACGGCAAACCTTTAATTACACAGGACCAGAAATATACAGAATAACTAATCTTTTTCACAAAGAAGGAATAATCACAGCATTAAAAACTGGCAACACTCTGAGACACAATCTCAGAACAACGACATAAACAACTGACAAATTTTGTTCCAGCAGGGTTTACAGGGTTTACCTGTATCTGCAAACAAACTTGTAGAGGGCAAACTGGATGAACACTAAAAACAAGGTTTACAGAACACATACGCTCATACAAACGGAAGATTCCAACTTTGCATTACACCTTAACACTTACGGACACATATCAAGGGAAATAGATGAATGTATGCCATTAGTTCATCGTAGCAAAAAGGGACGACGACCAGACATTTTTGAAAACATGGAATTCTACAAAACAAAAACTTTCAACCCGATCTCAGATACAATATTCACACCACTAAAACTACTCATGCACACAAACAAACGAAAAACACCCTCAGACGGACACACAATAATAAAATACGGAGATATTAAGAGATTTAATTCGCATAAAATCCCAGGTTGCTGGCATTCTGCCTACATGAATAGATACGAACTAAACTACTTAAACGCGAACACTGACTCACCAGCAGGAATCAAATCGCGGCTTGACAATGATGTTTTCACATCGAAAGCGCTCGCCATTAACTTCAAAAGAACAACAGCCAGATAAGACGGGAAATAACAACAGTATAATAAATCACCTTTTAGGCGTTAAAGTGTTACGGCTGTATGCATAAAAAACGCTTACTTGAGCTTTAAAGTACACGTTAGTCAACAAACAATTGAGCCGTTTACATTGAAAGTGGCATAAGTCACAACTGAACAGTTTCTTTTTTTCTTTTTTAATTGAAATTAATAAGTTAAGAAGTATTGAGATTTGTTGGAGAGGAGTGTTGATAATTAACGGTGTAACGAAAATGCTTATTTTGAAAATGGCGTTAGTCGCTCTACTTAGGAAATTAATTACGGAGCTTAGTGTGAAAGAAATGGAAACATGTAATAAGTGTATGTGAAGTATTGTTGTGATTAGTATTTTTATTAGTTCGAAAGAATAGTGCAGTTTACTGAACTATATTATAGTGATATCTACTATATCTACTACACATAATTAGCATTATTTTGTTATTTTTTTATTCTCAGGAGGTTGCTTCGTGTTGTATAAAATATCTAAGAATGTCACAACTCAAAAGCATATTATTGCACATAGTAACTTATGTAACAAAATAGTAATAGTAGTAATAGCCCCCTATCGAAAAAATCCTTCACAGTACACAACATGAAGAAAAAAAGATTTTATTTCAACTCAATTATTAGAAAAATCCCTTTCAGAAAGTACAGACTAGTTGAAATGGCTAAAAATTAAAATTTTTTATAAACTAATTTAAAATAAAAAAGATGACAATAACAAAGTAACTTATGCCACTTTTAAAATATACGGCTTAGTTTATTGTAAACAAAATTGGTTTTGTTTTTGAACTTTCAATAATAAAATTGAACTGTCAAGTTATTGTAGGTTTAACGTAGGTTTTTCCTACTTTAAAGTTAACAAAGGTATGTTAACATAAAAACGTTTTATGAATACAACTTTAGGAAATTGTGCTTAACAACGGCAGTTAAACCTACTTTAAGTTTTTATGCATACAGCCGTTAAAGTTATCATCGTGTGTAAAATTTTGTGTGTAAAATGAATAAATCGTGTACTTTAATTTAAAAGCTCTAAAGTGTTTGTGTAATTATTTTGCAATAAAATATTTATTTATTAATGGAATAAACGTAACAATATTCCATTATTAATTTCCATATTTCTTCTTTACATCGGTAATAAGAAAACTGAAGTTGTCCAAAAAAAAGTGTGTACTTCAGTCAATTTACTTGCTAACCTCAAATTTAGACACCCTCTGACCAAGATCTGTAAGCAAGGAACGGTATGTCGATCCACAATGACGGCTAAATAACTGTGTTTAAATTTTTTCTTTGCAATGACTCCGGTTTTTTACCACAGCGGCGGCGATAATAGACACTTTACAGTTAGAACGGATTTTAAAAGCAATTTTCCATGAATTCTTCTTTTCTTTTTCTTACTTTACTTTTGTACCTTAAATTTTCATTTCTACTTTTAATTGAAATCATTTAAGAAATAGATTTTATGTCTCCTCTAAAAGAATAAAATATTTATTGTATAGACCATCAAGGTATCGGCTGTTATAAAGAAAGATGTTAAAAGGCTTATAAATAGGCCTGTTTAATTAAAGCCTGCTGGTGTTTTCTACCGCAAGGCATTTGGTAGTTGCACAAACACATGTTGTAAACATCGGTAAAAATGGTTTGTGATGTGTGTTTTTGTTTTGCTCTTGATAGGCACTTGTTTATTTTTCTTCCGTGACATTCACCATTCACTTGCATATTCAACTTTTCAATGATACTTGTCAATATCTAAACATTCCTCTTCTTCCTCTTTTTTTTTCTTTGTTTTTTTCATTTTTGTTGTTTAAAAATATTTTCTATAGAAAAATAGATAAACGCAATGTCTGTCTTTGATATTTTTAATGAAAGAAATGCAAAATTAAATCAATATTATAACATTCTCTCATCCCTCATAATGAATTGTATTCCATTTTGCATTTTCATCTTCTCACTTAATTATGATTGAACTGCAAGGTTGGTGTAAACCTGTAAGCAAAACATTTCATTTAATGTAGGGTGTTAGAACAAAAGAAATTATGAAACTTATTTTTTGTTTCTTCTTAATTATAAAAGTATATAATGCATTTAAATTAATTAAATTAAATTATAAATAAATTTAATTAAATATATTTGAGGCATAATGGCAGCCCACTTTTTCATCATTAAATTAAAATTCTAAAGCATGAACTCAATTGCATGCAGCACATCTTTGTTCATTAAATTAAATTCATACAGTAGAGATCAAAACATTGAACATTGAAACTTTAATAATCTAAATATATAAAAATTGTGTGAACAAATGTATAATTATTACTTAAATGAGTACGGCCGATTTCTGTAAAATTTTCGTATTTTCGAGGAGAAGGTTTTTACGGAAGAAAATTTTGGAAAATCCCTCCCGAAAAGTCGGAAAATTGGAAAAATCTAAAATCGACTTTCTGTATGAAATTTTTTGTGAAATTATTAATGGCTTTCTAAATCAAAAACTTAAAAGTTCTTAGTGTAAATCATGATATTTTGCGGAAAATTCAAAATGCGGAAAATTGGAAAATCTCTCCTTAAAAGTTAGAAAATTAGAAAAATTGAAAATTGATTTTTTGTATGAAATTTTGTGTGTAATTATTCCTTAATTGGCAGCGACGAATAAGGACGTCGATAGCTTAAACTTAGTTATTCAAAATCAAATCGCAGGACAACTGCATACGTACATTTCATGATAAGATTTACATCTGCACCTGGCTGTAAGCCCTAATCAGATGGTGGATCATACCACTGTGGATGAAATGTAGCGTCATCCTCGCTCCAGAAGGCCTTTAGATACCTATATTCTCCGGTCATTCCTTATTGCAACTTTACTCCTTGCTGAAGAATTGGAGACTATCCAACTCCTGGTCCAGAACGCATGAAGCTTAACATAATTAAGAACACGACACCATTCATACTCACTGGACCTTCAGATATTCCCACAAAAGAAGTCCGGAGCAGTCAAATTAGGCGACTGTTAAGGCCAATCAATATCAAAATAATAATTTGTTGTGGAAAGAGTTCTCTATTCTACTGTAATCCTGGCTGTATACAATGTGGTACCGTCTTGTTGATATCACATGTTACTCAAGCTCATAGCATGCAGTTGTGGCGTGTTAAAAAAATTTTCAATCATATCACAATATTAGTCCCCATTCACAGTTACCATTACACCTTTTTCATTTTTAAAGAAGTAAGGCCCAATGATTTCTCCTAACCAACTTGCACACCAGACTGCCACTTTTAATCATGCAAAGGAGACCGTTGTATAATTTGATGGTTTTCCATTCCCCAGAGCCGACTATTATATTTATTCACATATCCATTCAAATGAAAATGTGCTTCGTCACTCATTATGATTTTTTCATAAAAATCGGTGTTGTCACGGGCGAGCTGTAACATCCTATTAACATCCTATTAATGTACGGCGGTGTAAATGGTTTTGGTCTTCACGACTGCCAAAGTAGTCTGCCCTCCGGGCGGACACCCTGTACTTGTTGCTATAACTTGCATATGTTCCGGGGGCATATTATAAGTCTTTATGGATCACACAGCCATCTGTGTCTTGTTGGGGGTAAAAGGGAGTCCAGTCCCCTTAGGCTAGTAGGAGCCAACTAGAAAATCCACTATATTTCCACGGGAATCAGTAAAGCCCCAGAGCTTCGCTATTTGTCTCTTTAGGCATTTAGCTGTTCTCTGACTGATTATTGAGGTAGACCCTTCGGGAGTATCGTGGTGGCTGTGTGTTTCGAGGCCCTCGTTTGAGTTTGTGGGTCGGATCATTCACAATGAACACAGTGAATGGTCCAGGTCCAGTGAGTATGAATGCCGCTGTATTCTTAATTATATTAAGCTTCATGCGTACTGAACCAGGAGTTGGATAGTCTCCAAATCTTCAGCAAGGAGTCAAGGCTGTGGTCTACTCCGGGCTTTTGAAGTGCCCCCGTAGGCTAGTAGGTAGTGTACTAGCTTGTCAGTATGGGGGTTGTGGGTTCGATTCCCAACGAAGGCCTTGGTTTTTTTCACTACAAAAATAAAAAATTGACTGTCGGTGGGCCTGCTCAGCGATAAAGGCATAGTCACTGGTCGCTGTGCTGTCTTATATGGCAGTTAATTTCTGACTATCCTTCTACTTTCACCACCTGTTTCATCTCTTCTATATCCCTTTCCTAAAGAATGTAGCACGGTACTTTACTAAATAGGCATTGTTGCCTGAAGTACTACATCTCTTTAAAAAAAAAAAAAAAAAAAAAAAAACTAGGAGTGACCGGAGGATATACGTATCCGAAGGGCTTCTAGGGCGAGGATGACGCTACATTGATCGACCATCTGATATTGACCCACACGGCTAAGTGCAGATGTAAATCTTATCACGCTTGCCCTGGGTAACATTCAATGATCTATATGTTGCTACTTAAAAGATGAACCTATATTTATCAGTCACGTGTTTTATGGGGACATCCTTTAATTTCTTGTGTTATATTTTCACACTTGTCATTAAAGGGGACAAGCGTGTAATCTTAAATGAGGCTTTATACGAAAAATTATCGCCGCTATGGGGACACTCTTTAACCGCTAACTTAAGTAGAACATCAAAATTTCGTAGTTTTAAAACTGTTTTGTACTTCAGCACTCACTTTAAAAATTAGCACGCACCGTCACAAATGATCTGATGAATATGAACTCTGATATTTTATATCTGCCCGGTTTGGTTGAGTGATCGTATAAATTTTTAACAAAAGGCACAAGTTCATAAGATTTTCGAATAGTCAAAATTCATCAAACAATCCAAACCAACAACAAACAAATTTTTAATGCTTTAATTTAACTGTCGTCGTTTAATTAAAATAATATTTAAATTTAAATAGTCTTACTGCAATTTAATTTTATTAAATTAAATTAAAATGAAGAAACAAAGTGTGACAAATAACAAGAAAATATTATTTTTATAATCAAAAATCTAATTGTCACGAATGTTTTGATCACAATTGTAGTAGACTTGTAGCAATTTCATTTTCCTATACTTGCTCTAATCACGTGTTCTGTTTTTGTAAAAAATTTCAGTTCAAGCTAATTCAAAAATGCGCAAAGAATGTGAGATGAACGATAAATGAAAATGCACATTATTCTTGTGTAAATTTAAAATTCTAAATTCTGTTTTAAAAAAATCCGAAAACTGACAAAAAATTGATTTCTTTAGAAAAAGTCAAATATCATAAAAACAACAATACTTTAAAAATTCACTTGAAAGGAAGTGAAAAATTGTAAAAGAAAATAATCAAAACTTTGCCACAAATTCTAATTTTTGAAAAAAGCGAATATTCATTTAAAAAAAAACTAAAAACACATATTTACAAAAACAAGCATGAAAATAAAAAAAATTCCTTGAAAAATTAAAATGGGAAAAAAATTATAGAAAAATTATTATTAATAAAAAGTTTCTATAAAAAAATATTACTGACAAAAATTTTTATAAAACAATTTTGACTCATGAAAAGTTTTATAAAAACTTATAACTGATGAAAATTAAAAAAAAAGTTATGAAAAAATAATATCTGATTAAAAATTTTTTATAAAATAAAATTTGACTGATGAACAGTTTTTATAAAAAAATTTTGACTGGTGAAAAGATTTATAAAAATATTATGACTAATGAAAATTGTTTAAAAATAAATTATGACTGATGATTTTTTTTTGTAAATTATGACGAAAATTTTTTTAAAAATTTTTAAAATATAAAAATAAAAATATTTTTTCTAAAAAAATTATGCCTGATAAAAACATTTTATAAACAAGTTATCTAAACAAGTCTGATGAATATTTTTTATAAAAAATTATGAGTGATGATATTTTTTATACAAAATTCATGTTTGATAAAAATTCAAAACTTCGGCGAAATGAAAGCAATGTTGGTTTGAACTGTTTTCACAAAACTTTGACTTAGCTGTGCTTTTCATTTCTCTGGACTTACGATTCTATATGTGTATAATTTTTCCCCTCGGGGGCACATGATAGTCTTTATGGATCCTACAACTGCCATCTAGACTTGTGTCTTGCGGGGTAAAAGGTAGCCCAGTCCCCTTCAAGGCTAGTAGGAGTCAACTGGACAATCCACTATATTTCCACGAGAATCAGTAGCCCACAGAGTTCCGCTATTTGTCTCTTTAGGCATTTAGCTGTTCGCTGGCTGATTATTGAGGTAGGCGCTTCGGGAGTATCGTGGTGGCTGCGTGTTTCGAGGCCCTCGTTTGAATTTGTGGGTCGGATCATTCACAATGAACACAATGCATGGTTCAGGTCCAGTGAGTATGAATGCCGTCGTGTTCTTAATTATATTAAGCTTCATGCGTTCTGGACCAGGAGTTGGATAGTCACCAACTCATCAGCAAGGGGTGAAGCTGCGGCCTACTTCGGGCTTTCGAAATTGCTACTAGGAGTGATTGGAGGATATACGTATCTGAAGGCCTTCTAGGGCGTGAATGGCGTTGCTTTTCAGTTACAGTGGTAATGGACACCATCTGATTAAGGCCCACGGCCAGGTGCAGATGTAAACATTATCACGTCATATGTATAATTCTAGCTTCCCCCCGTGGGAACATTGATATGTTTTAATGGAATCTCACCGTCATTACATGTGCCAATTGGGGGGGGGGGGGGGAGCCCAGTCCCTTTCAAGGCTAACAGGAGTCAACTGAACAATTTCACTATATTTCAACAGGAATCAGTAAACCTTAGTTTTTATAAAAATATTATGACCGATGAAAATTTTTTAAAATTAAATTATGACATATGAAAATTTTTTATAAAAAAAGCAAAGAGTGGTGAACAATTTTTATGAAAAAATTAAGAGTGATAAAATTTTTTTTTTAATTATGACTGATGAAAATTTTTTAAAATTAAATTATGACATATAAAAATTTTTTATAAAAAAAGCAAAGAGTGGTGAACAATTTTTATGAAAAAATTAAGAGTGATAAAATTTTTTTTTTAAATTATGACTGATGAAAATTTTTTAAAATTAAGTTATGACATATAAAAATTTTTTATAAAAAAAGCAAAGAGTGGTGAACAATTTTTATGAAAAAATTAAGAGTGATAAAATTTCTTTTTTTTTAATTATGACTGATGAAAATTTTTTTAAAAATAATTTTATAAAAATGCTTTTTATTATGGCTGATAAAAACGTTTTATAAAAAGATTATGACTAATGAATATTTTTATAAAAAAATTATGTGTGTCAAAACTTCGGCGAAATGAAAGCAATGTTGATTTGAACAGTTTTCGCAAAACTTTGACTTACCTGTGCCTTTCATTTTTCTGAACTTACGATTCTTTATATGTATAATTCTTGGTCTAATAAGGAACTACTATCCCGATACTATCTATCTATCGTAGAACCCATTATAATGTTGAAAAGATATATTTAACGATGGAATATTGAACAAAGTTGAAGCAATTTCTAATCTGGGTGTCTTGCTTGATCCTAAACTGAATTTTATACGACACATTTCATTTACAGTAAATAAAGACCGATTTGTCTTGGGACTTATAAAACGCTGGAGTTTACTGACTTTTTCACAACGGAGCAATTGTATATATCTTAAGTTAGACCTATTCTGGAATATGGCTATATAGTTTGGGAACCATGCTACAATGTCGATATTATTACTGTCGAATCTGTTCAGAGACAATTTTTGCTCTTTTTGCGTCCATGGCTTGCATTGGAATATGCAAAATTTATTATCTTATAATAATAGACTTTCTTTAATTAAACTTCCGACGCTTAAAAGTCATAGAACACTATTTTGTAACAAAGGAAATGAAAGCAAACTTGGTACCATTTAATTACAACTCTGATATACAACTTCTTCTTCTTCTTCTTATTGCTTCTTACTTAACTACTCCACTATTTTGGTTATCTCCTTAAGCGCTTTTGCTATTTCATGTGTGTTGGCAGTCAAAACAAAAGATAAATAGAAAACTCAAGTTGTCTTCCATGATAAAAAGTTGACTGAACTTTTTATTTATTTTGTCCTTAAGCTTCTTACGAAGTAGTGAGTGAATTCTTTTCATAAATTTATCACATAAAAATGCTTTACGTTTTAATGCTTTTTATTTTATGAGTATTTCTATTCCATTATAAATATTATGATTGCTGACTGGCTGGCTGGCAGCTGTAGTTCTAAGCGTTATGCAAGTAAACATTTTTTGAGACTTTTTGTTCTATTTATTCTACACTGTTGTTGTTGTTGTTACTGCTGCTTTTTTTTCCAAACTATTGCTAGGTGTTGTATATTTCTTTGAAAAGAGAATGCGCCATAAAATGATATGTCAACTGCAGTTGAGGCTGTGTGTAAAATAAGTAAGTGTATGAGTATTTAACATAAACTTGCACAATCAGTAGATTTATGAGGATTTAATATTTCCGTGAGATGAAAATATGGTGTTAAAGTATTTAACTGGCATTGTGTGATATGCCTATACGATACGTAACGTCCGAATTAGGAAGTTCATTTGTTAAAGGATGGAGCATAAATTTGGTTTTTGTGTTCATTTGATTTGAATAAGTCTTATTCTTGATGCAGACGAGAGAATATCAACGGAAATATATGTGTGTTCCTCTTAATGTTCCCTTATGTGTAGCAATGTTCCCTCGTCTGTATCAATTTTTATAATATTATTTTCATATTGTATTATTTGGTTGAAAACAAGCAATAGTAGCGTGAGAGTTATTTAAAATGATTCTCATAAAAGCGTTTTAAAGGGTGTTTTTTTTATAGAGCTATATAACTTTTAAGTAGAATAAATTAAAGATAAATTTTTTAAATTTAATTTATTCGAAAGATAATGTTCTGCCATTATAATTTAAATATAATTTCTAACATATCTAATCTGGAGGTCTAATTTTCGATGACTCTATTTTCAAAATTTGTGGCCGTATATCGTCAATAACGCGACGAATGTGGTTAATTGTTTCGGCCTTGCCGGTGTAAACTAGCCACATTTCACATTACCACAGAAAATTGTCTAGCGATGTTAAATCGCATAATGTTGGGGGTCTGTTTATGATTCGAAACATTAAAATATGCGGTTACGAAAGCTTTTCTATAAAAAATCAATTGTGACATGAGCTATGTCATATGTTGCGACATCTTGTTGAAACCACAGCTCATGCACATCATGGTTATTTAATTGATAAACGAAAAAGTCAGAAATCATGACTCTAAAGGGGTCACCTTGACCTTCCGACTAAGTACGAACAGTCAATTTTTCTGGACTTAACGGTGTCTTAACATACACTTGATGCTTATCATCACTCTTAATACAGCGGTTTTGTTTATCAACGTATCCCTTAAAACAAAAGTGAGCTTCGTCCCTAAAAAAAATGATTTCACTAGCCCATAAAGCACATGAAACAGTCAATGTTTCTGGAAGTTATGATGTCTCTATATGCACTTGAGGATTATCATTACTCAAAATACAGCAGCTTTGCCTATTCAAACAAAAGTGATCTTCAGAGTTAAACAAAATGCGCTTATTTATATCGGTATAAACAGCAAACTTGTTATGGGCTCAATCTCAGAATTTTAAAGCGTTGTGCAGGATATGTGAATAAAGCCTTTAGAATCGATATGTTAATAAAGATAATAGTCGGTTTTGGGGAATGGGAAGCCCCTAAATTATTCAACAGTCACCTTTGCATCCTTTAAAAGTGGCTTTCTAGTGTGCAATTTGGTCAGGCGGAATCGTTGGACCTACTAAGGTAAGTGTGAATGGAAAGCGATATCGTGATATGATTGAAAACTTTCTAACCCCCAAACTACATGTTGTTGGCTTGATTAACATGTGGCATAAATAAGACGTTGCCACATCGCATACAGCCAGAATTACAATGGAATTATTACGAGACCTACTTCCACATCAAGTTATTTCAGGAAATGGTGATGTTGTTTGGCCTCCACGGTCGCCTGATTTGGTGGCTTCATACTTCTTTTTGTAGGGATATCTGAAAATCAAGGTTTATGCAAGCAAACCAGACACCCTTGAGTGACTCAAATAACATATTTGTGATGAAATTAATGAAATACCGCGTGAAATGTGCCCAAAAGGGCTCGCATTTGTGAGGCTTACAGAGGCGAATATTTATCTGATATTTTATTCCATACATAATTGCCGACATTAAATAAAACATTTATCGGTATAAGATCCATTCTCTTTCATTTAATCAAAAATTATATACAAACAAAGTAGTATACCTTTCCGGCGGACACCCTGTGTCCGTCAATAATTGCAGATATAATTCTTTAGGCGTCTCTCATTTTAATCATTTTTGTTTGCACCGGTGTATGTGTTCAACGCCCAAAATACATACATAACTAATATTTCCTTAAATAATTCTTGTTTGGTTGCCTCGTCTGTACCGAAAAAAGAAAACAAAACATGGTTTCTATTCTACATGCTTAACAGTTTTGAAACCAAGTTCTCTCTACAATGGGTTTTTGCAATTCGGTGGCCAATCGAACTCGAATGATAAACATATATTCCTAAAAATTTAGTTTTCGCTTTTTTCTGTACGCAGTCAAGCAGCTTTCAAAATAGATTTTGTAGTACCAGTTCATGTAAGAGAGTATCTATTATATTTCTGATCTGATGAGAAGATTAAAGGCAGCGAAATGTTCTTTACGCTTTCATCACAAAAATTTTGTTTGAGTTGCTCAAGCGTTTCTGGTTTGTTTACATAAACCTTGCTTTTCAGATATTCCCACAAAAAAAAATCCAGAGTCAAATCAGACTACCGTGAAGACTAAACAACATCACCCTTTCTTGAAATAATTTGTTGTGAGAAAAGGTCTCACTGCAATTCCATAGTAATCCTGGCTGTATGCGATGTGGCACCAAAGAAGTAAGGTCCAATGGTTACTCCTTTCCCATTCCCCTTTCTGTTTATTTCTATATCAATTCAAATGTTTTTACGATTCATAAATTTAAGATTTTATAGATTTATAGTTTTGTAAGGTGCCCCTGTAGGCTAGTAGGTAGTGTACTAGCTTGTAAATATGGGGGTTGTGGGTTCGATTCCTAACGAAGACCTTACTGTCGGTGGGGCTGCTCAGCGATGAAGGCATAGCCACTGGTCGCTCTGCTGTCTTATATACGAAAGTTAATTTCTGACTATCCTTCTACTTTCACCACCTTTTTCATCTATTCCCTATCCCTTTCCTAAAGAATGTAGCACGGTACTTGACTAAATAGGCATTGTTGCCTGAAGTGTACTTCTCTTAAAAAAAAAAACAAATGAAAATGTGCCTCATCACTCATTAAGATTTTTTTCATGAAAATCGGGGCGAGCTGTAATATCCTATTGGCATATGTACGGCGGCGTAAATTAAATGGTCTTGTGAAAGAAGCTCTTGTGTCAACTGAATCTTATATGGAAACAAATGCAAATCCTTGTGCAAAATTGTGACCAATTTGGTCTTTGAATACGAAGCTCCTGAGCACGGCGTCGAATTGAGGTTGATGGATTGTTTTGAACACTTCCTTGAGCAGCAGTAATGTTTTCAGCCGATCTTGCAATACGTTGTCGTCCATGCTTGGGGCTATCACCTACAGACTCTCTTCGAAATCATTAACTACACGATAAATATTGCGTTGACACGTTGTTTCTCCCAAAAATTTCCCGTAACTTTCTCATTGTCACAGTAATCGATGATTTCATCGAATATTTTTTTATAATAAATTTGCCACGTGTCGACTTCACGACTGCCAAATATGAACTGTCAAGATTAATGGCGGCAAAACAACCTGTATTTCGAAATCTTTGCATTTCCTTTAAAATGTTTGACTTGACCCTCGTATGCACAAGTATGTATACTTGTATTTACAATATTTTTTATTTACATGAAATGTTAACACTAATGCATTATTCAATACACTCACATACATCATTTGTTAAGGTTTTGTTTTTCTTTGTTTTATTTTAATATTCTTTTTAGTTTAAACGTTTGATTATATTTATTTCGCTGCAAAAGGATTTTATTTACTTGACCTCCACCACTGTGTGCTCATGCATGAAGTGTTTCATAAAAATATGCTTTCATTTCGTTGACACTTAAATCGTATAACTTTCCAATATGCTTCTTATGTGCATGATTAATTTTTTTTATTTTTGCTTTAAATTTTAAAATAAAAATGTTCTTAGTTTTAAGGAATTTAGGTTTTTAGAGCGCTAATATCTAGAATCATGAAAAGATGGCCAGATATATGTAATCCTGTAGTGGAGACCCCTTTGTTGGAAGATGGATTTCATTTTGTTCTTGCTTACTGCCTAATCCTTTTTTAGACACAGTATGAAAGTATCATCCATCTGCAGCCTTAATCTCGCCCAGATGGCACTTGAATTTCAGCTGTTATTTTTTAAATCAATTTCAAGTGCAATGAAGAGGGCGGGTATTGCAAACAATTATTTTGTATTTATTTTAATTGTAAACACTTACTACTAGCTATTAATCGATTGGGGATTGTTGGGTTAGAGAGGATAGGATATGTATATATAGTGCGAGTATATGTACAAACATTTTATTTTTTTCCCAAGGTGGCAGGAAGGATCCTTATCAGCGAAGAATGAAATAAAAAAATTTTAATATATTTTCTGGTGACTGAAATAAGTTTGCCGCCATACAGCCCTACAGCAGTTATTCTTGGGAAGAGACACAGGGTTTTCACAGTTCGACCAGTGAGCTTATAGACATGTGCTAGTTCCACGGGAACTAGTTACCCGCAGGGCTACTGCCCCGTTCTGGTTGTTGGTTGAGGCACAACGTGGTGGCTGCGGCTTAATAGGGTTTTGAAAGAAGTTCCGAAGAGATGTTAACGCACGTGGAACATGCAATGTCCCAGCTGGATAGTTTCTAACTATTGGGGTCGCGGCCCTGCTACCATGTACTGTGTGATTCGATTTACATCCGCGCCTGGCCATGAAGCCTCAATCAGATGGTGGACCAAACCACTGCATAATTTGCAACGTCATGCTCGTCCTAGGAAGCCGAAGCCATAATTCTATGCCACAGAACTTTCTAGTTGCAACTTCGATGATTCCAGAGCAGAGCTGCAAATCATCACTCCTTGCTTAAGAGCTGGAGACTTTCCAACTCCTGTCCAAAACACATGTCTAGCATGCTCACTGGACTGGATCATTCACCTAGCGTGTCATTAACCGCGAAATGATCCTGGCCACCATATTAAACAAAAGACCTATATGGGGCCACAACCACCAATAATCAACCATCCTCAATAATCAATCAGAGAACTATTAAATGTCTAAAGAGACAAATAATATACTCGCGAGCTTACTGATTCCCGTGAAAATAAAGTGGAGTTTCCAGTTGACTCCCTGCCTGTCTTCAGGGACTGGGCTCCCTTTTTCCCCAGTTGCACTGTGTCTAGTTAGTGGAATTCTATAAAGACCATATTTATGTGCCCCCGGGGGGGCTACCATGTACTGTAAAAATGCGACTAAGGCGCAGGTGGAGGCTTTGTTTGGACACAGTGATAAAACCACCGTCAGATTAAGGCATTGCGGCCAGGTGCTGACGTTAACTTTATCGCGTATCTACTGGCTAATCCCCTGTTAGACACAGTGTTAAATTATATACTCTATCCCAGATGGTACTTGGGCTTAATAAAATTGTGTAACTTGGACCCAACATGGACCGTCAATTCCGATTTTCGTAAGCGAATTTTGTTTAGCGATAAAGTTCACTTTTGTTTGAATAAATAAAACTGCTGTATTTTAAGTAATGATAATCCTCCAGTGAATGTTGAGACATCATTACTTCCAGAAATACTGACTGTTTGATGTACTTTTTGGGCTGGTGGAATCATTGGTCCATAGTTTCTTAAAAACGTTGCTGGTCAGAAAGGTTCAGTTAGTGGTGGTGAACGTTATAGAGTCTTGGTTACTAAATTTTTCGTTCATCAATTGAACATGATGTGGCGAAGCTGTGGTTTCAATAAAACAGCGCAACATATTACACACCTCATGTCACTATTGATTTTTTGAAAACTGCATACAGTGATCTCGCAGAAACGTAAACTAATTTTTACCGAGGGTGGTCACGTTTTCGATTTTGTTCACGTTTTAGATTGTATTTTTTCTATAACATATTTTAGTCTCTTTTTATCTTTTATTTAATTTAAAATAAAGTACGTTATTTTTCACTTATGAGACAGGTTTTGATTCTACTTTTTGTAAGTTCCTGCCATATTTTAATATATGTACTATGCTATTATGGGTTGCAAAAGGGTTTATAAGATACTAATTTCGAAATTAGTACAGAGATCTTTCCATTTTTGCAAGCTCCGAAGAATGCAGTGTTTTCCGTTTTCCAGGAATGGAAAATGTATTATTAACATATTCGAAATTGTATCTTTTTTGTTTCTTATTGAACAAATCGTCGATTTGACGACATTATACTTTTTCGGCAAACCAGTTACAGGTGAACCTTTTCATAAAAGCTCTAAAATATCTGACTTTTCTTGAAGAGTTAACACTTTTGGTTTTTTATTAGACATATTTTCAATAAAAATATTTTTAGAGATCACTTGTTAGTCAGCACAGAGAGATGCTTCCAGTAGAACTGTCGCGGTAATACCATAAATACTTATCCGTTCGATAAAAAGTTCACGTTTTAGAGCCTTCAGCCTTTGTTAAAGTTTTAGAGTAGTCAATGTAAGAAAAAAAATGTTCATGTTTTTGGATGTTCATGTTAGTGAGTGTTCACGTTTCTGTGAGTTCACTGTAGTTTCACATTTCTCATCCGTAAATAAGCCGTCAAGATCGTGCGTTAACCTTCTTTGATTTGAAAAAAGCGGTCGCAGGAAGTTATCAATTATTGTGAGAAGGTTATGATCAACGGGCAGCAACTCAAAAACTTATGAACGATGGTTTTGCGCGATTGAAAAGTGGCGATTTCAACACAGAAGACAAGAAGAGGGAAGCTTGGTCAGCCGAAAAAGTTCAAAACTGATTAATTCGAAGCATTACTCGACGATGATTGTTGTTAAGCCCTAAAAGATCTTGCGTTATCATTGAGAGTCACACAACAAGCTATTTCCCTGCGTTTAAAAGTATTGGGATTCATTCAAAAGCAAGAAAATACGATTTGAAGCCGAGAGATGTGGAAGCGCGACTTTGCATGTTGGAAATGATGCTTAAACGCTACAAAAATAAGTATTTTTTTCATCGTATTGTTACTGGTGATTAAAAATGCATATATTAAGATAATTGCGAGCGCAAAAATGCATACGCTAGTCCCAGCCAACCCTCTAAATCAATGCCAAAGTCGAATATCCATGAGGCAATGCTCTGTATTTGCTTGAATCGGAAGGGCGTTCTGCAAAAAAAGCAAAAATCACTATTAATAACTTGTATAACTATATATTATGCTTTAACTATTAAATAAAAAATTAAATATAATAATAAAAAGATTATTTATTATTTAATAGTGTTAATTGCCTTCCATCTTTAATTTAAAAATAGATTGTAAAATCCTAAAAACAAAAAACAGTTTTAATTTCTAATAACATTAACGACATTAACGATTTAAAATATTGTTACGTTTATACCTTTTATAAACGTTTTGTTATGAGTTCTTTATTGCGAAATAAATAACACCAGTTTTAAGAATTTTTAAATTTAGAACAATTTTATTTACTTTAACTACGCAAAGTTGACACTTCAGAACAATTTACTTAAAATGCACGTCTTTACTTCATGATTTATTATCCACTTAGATGCTGTCCTATTTATATTTGTCCATTTAAAGTTTAGAAAATTTAAGAATCTTCTACACCCTTTGTATCACATTTTGTTGTTGTATGTTGTTTATTCGATGCATAGGCGTCTGTATGTCTGTGTGTATTATTGTTTTTATGGTGATAAGGTTTCTGCTTGGGATTTATTTCAAAATGTTTGTTGTTGTCTTTTGTAGAAAAGGTTTCTTAGAAAACTACGCAGATGGTAAACAGCCTTCATGTTTGTTGTTGTCTCTACGCAGTTAGTAAACAGAAATTTGTTTTTGTCTTGCATGCCACGCAGTTAGTAAACATCATAACAAATTCTTGTTGTTTGTGTATAAAGTTTCTACGCAGTTTGTAACCAGAAATTTTGTTGTTGTTCCATTAGTTTTCTTAGTTCTAAGTTCGCTTTATTGCTTAGTTATTTTATTTTATTTTAAAACTTAAGCAAGACACATCCGTAACAATATTATCATTTAAAATTAAATAGTTGCACTGTTTTAATTAATTTATTTAATTATTTTATATTTTCTTTTCATATTAATAATGCATTAAAGCTCTTTAAGAAAATGTTCACTTTTACATGTCTGTCTTTGTTCATAAAATCAGTACTTTTTCACTTGTATTGTACATATTTGTGGATGCATGACCACCATGACAACAGTTTCCTTATACATTGTATGCACTTTGACCTTTTAAGAGGTTGTTTGTTTGTTGGTTTCGTTGCAAGTTTTTCTACAACTTTATTTACAATTTATGCTGAAACAAGCAATTTTCTTGACACGAGTGAGCATAAAGGTGTCATAAGTAGAAATTTTACGAAAATTTTCGCAACAGTTGGATACAGGGTACATGGGTGGCATGAAGGAAAAGAAATTATTGAAGACTAAAAAAATGCAACACTGAAACTATATAAATTGCTTAACACTTTAAGACTGAGAATAGTATAGCGAGAACACTGAAGATGGCAAATAGCCAAAACCAAATTTGACGCGGGTTGACGTAAAATCATGCCCAAATAAATTAACCCTGAGGGGCTAACCTCAATAATCAGCCAGAGAACAGTTAAATGTCTAAAGAGACAAATAACAGAACTCTGGGGTTTACTGATTCCCGTGGAAATAACGTGGAGTTCCCAGTTGACCCCTGCTGCCTTCAGGGGACTGGACTCCCTTTTTCCCCCAGTTGCACAGGTCTAGATAGTCGAAGTTCTATAAAGACCATATAAATGTGCCCCCGGGGGGTAAGCCCAATTTGTACAACTGTGTGATTAGATTTACATCTGCGCCTGCCTATGTAGTCTTAATCAGATGGTGGTCAAACCAATGCATAATTTGGGACGTCATGCTCGCCCTAGGAAGCCGAAGACTAATTCTAGCAACAGGTCTTTCCTAGTTGCAACTTTAATGATTGCAGAGCAGGGCTGCAAATCATCACTCCTTGCTAAAGAGTTGGAGACTATCCAACTCCTGTCCAGAACACATGTCTAGCATGCTCACCGAATCTGGGAACATTTAACCAGGTAGGTGTTATTAAAGGTGAAATGAACCCGGCCACCATACACCCATAAACTGTTATGGGGCCGCGAAACCACAACCTCCACGATACTCCCATATAGGGGCCAACCTCAATAATCAGCCACAGAACAGTTAAATGTCTAGAGAGACAAATAACGGAACTCTGCGAGCTCACTGATCCCCGTGGAAATAAAGTGGAGTTTCCAGTTGACTCCCTGCCTGTCTTCAGGGGACTAGGCTTTCTTTATACCCCAGTTGCACTGAGTCTAGATAGTGGAATATTCTATAAAGACCCGGGGGACCCAATTTGTACAATTTGGAAGCATTCTGTAGGCTTCGGTCTATTCTATTTTGAAATGCCAAACCAAAACTAAACATAAATCATTTAGCTAATAAAACCGCTGTCAGTTAAAAAGTGTTACCAACTTAGAATTCTATACCTCTATCACATAAAAAAATATCAAGCACAAACCAAATTTCCTTCCACAAAGTTATGTCGCAATTTAAAATATTAAAATTTGTAGGTGTTCAAAACTGTTCATCGAGTACATTGAATAAATAAATATTTTTTTATTTCATAAGAAAAATGACTGAACACCCCCGCAAACACACGGTAAACTGAAAAAATTTAAATGAAACATTTTGCTAAAAACAAAAAAAAAAAAGAAAAACATTACAATGATGCAATAGAAAAATGTTAAACAAAAGGGGAAATTTTCTACTCATGTCCATGTTTTATGTAAAAAGATAAAAATCAAATGTAGCAAAATTTACAAGGGATTTTACATGTAATTTGCACACATTTTACAAACATTATAAATATTCATAAACAAAAAAAAATGAAATTACTTTTATTTACTCTTTCAATGACATGTCTTTCATTTAAAATATTTATTTTGTGACAGATACAGTGATTTACAAATGTATTCCTACACCATTCCACTTGAAGCCCCTTAAAAACAACAATATTCCAAAACTGTTTACGAAATGGTTTTAACTATTATATTCACACTTTGTTTTATGCAAATTATAATGCATTGCAAGGAAACAACGAGCACTTGTGAATCCTTTCAAATGGAACTTTTCCAACGAACACTGAATTAGGCTTTAACAGAATGTTCTTAATGTAACTGCCAAGCAAATTAGCTTGGCTTGAAACCTGCAACCTGTACATAGGTTACATAGTTTTTTGCAGGCTACTGACGAGTAACGGTACAGTTGTCTGTAGGGCTACTTTCTAAGAATTGATATATTAAGGTCGATCGCACAGACTTCAAAATTTAAATTTTTAAAACTTGATGATGAATAATTCTTCGTAAATCTTTTTCTTAACGATAAGTAAAGACGAAAACATAAAAATATTGGAAGAATAAAAATTGGTATATTGAAAGGAAAGCGGCACTCGAGGCTCTGAAGAGGACTTAACTAACCTCAAATTAAAGCTAAAAGACTCTTACAAATAATGGAGAGTAAAAATTGGTATTAGAACTGCTGAATTGCTTATAAAACAGCAGGAAGTCTCTTCAAACATTAGCAGGAAGGTGGCACTGCGGGCTCTGAAGGGGACTGGACTAACCTCAAATCAAGCTAAAGGGTCCGCCAAATAACTTTTTTTTGTTTTAAATGCTATAAACAAAACTACTGAATATTTTTTCAAATTTCTTTTTTTATTTGAAAGTACAATCCTTCCGGTTAATAATGAAAAATAATTTTATTCAAATGGCTGCCTCGGCTGGCCCTGCAGTAGCCTACACGATCGGTACAATTTTTAAGCACATTATCGATTGTGTGCAGCTGTATTTCACCAATCGCTTCACGAATATTGTCCTTTAAAGAGTCAATTGTCTCTGGCTTGTAGGCGTAACACTTAACCTTTGACGGCACCCCACAAATAATAGTCCAACGGTGTCGAATCGCAGTTCCGAGGTGGCCAAACGATCTTGAAAAATAGGTCGCAAAATATCGAGTGTAGTTTCGGCTGTGTGGCACGTAGCGCCGTCCTGTTGAAACCAAATGTTGCCAATATCCTCCTCTTCAATTTTTTTGAACAAAAATTCGTTCAACATGCCCCGATAACGATCGCCATTGACTGTAATGGCCACTCCTTGCTCATTTTCGAAGAAAAGTGGCCCAGTTATGCCTCTGGATCAAAATGCGCACCAAACAGTGACTCGTTTTGGGTACATCGGCTTTTCAATGTATGCGTGCGGGTTTACTGTGCCCCAAACGCGACAATTTTGCCTGCTTACATAACCGCCAAGATCAAAATGAGCTTCATCTGAAGAGATGATTTTTTTTTTTTTTTGGCAAAATCGGCATCTTCCGTAAGCCGATCGCAGGCCCACTTATCGAATCGAAAACGCATTGGATGATCACTTGCCTTCAACTTCTGAACCAATTGGAATTTGTATGGCGTCATACCAAGGTCTTTATGCAAAATTCGTCTCAATGATATCTCTGAAATGTTCAATTGTTGAGAACGACGGTGAATTGATGTTGATGGCGCTTCACGCACTTTATTTGCCACAGCAGCAATATTATCGGGTGTACGCACTGTTTTTGGCTTTTCACGCTTTGGTTTATCGATGAGGATGTCAGTTTCTTTCACTTTTTTTTTACAAGATAACGCA
Organism: Trichopoda pennipes; assembly: GCA_030448955.1. NCBI lineage: Eukaryota > Metazoa > Arthropoda > Insecta > Diptera > Tachinidae > Trichopoda > Trichopoda pennipes. The sequence continues at coordinate 2,347,490 of JASKUP010000021.1, read as the reverse complement.
CATACGGAGCTGACGGTGCTTCTCTTCTTCCAAAATCCGTACGCAATTTTCGCACACATTCTCCAGCATTACCATGATTTCAAAGTAATGCCGAAATATTTCCCAGCGTTGTTTAATCCTTCCACATGCATTCAGTGGAAGGATAAAACTAATTACCTTTCAAATCAAACATGAGCTAAGTGTTACCATTCACGAAATAAGAACTAGTTGAAAAAAAAAACGGTAGATGGCGGACCATGCTAAAAGTCTTTTACAAATAATGGGAAAGTAAAAATTGGTATTAGAACTTTTGAACTTGCTGATGAAAGAGCAGGCCCTGAAGGAGACTTAACCTAAGATCAAAGTTATTAAATCTTACTAAGGACTCGTGATGAGGATAAGATTGCGTTAGATTTCAAGCCATTGCAAGATTGAGTGCAATGAATTAGTCGACAAACTTGTAGAACTACAATCAGCGGGAAGCAGTATATTAAATGACTATATATTAGACAGACCTAAACGGAGTAGAGAGGAATACAGTGTTATTTAGAAATGGACTGGATCACAAATCAAGGCCAGTAAATTCATGCAAAAAGACTCTTACTGAGGACTCGTGCTGAAGATGACATTGTATTAGACTTTAAGCCTGAGGACACCTGCTGAGGATTAGATTGAATGATTGAATGAATTAGCCGACGAACCTATAAAGCTTGACTCTGCCCTAGAAATATAACGTTATTTTTTAGTACGGTAAAGATAACGTTACGTTTAAAAGACGTATGGGTTCTAACATCCTTTTAAAGACTTAAAAAAAATAAAAATTGCCATCGGAGTTATTGAGATCATTTATTTATTGAATTTTCTCTTTGATAACCATTAGCAAGCTACTGAGATCAACTGAGAATACTGAGCATGTACATTTTCTCTCACTATAAACCACAGAAAAAAAGGCATACGTCTGATAGACGTAACTTATCTATGCAGGGTTAGGCAGAACTAATCGGAATAGAGAGGAATGCAATGCTGTTTAGAGAGGTTCTAAGGCAAATTACGGCTGTGATTACTAACCACAGCGTCGTCAGGGCAAGGTTCAGTTGATGGATGAATAAACAATATATTAAATTTGTGTAATGGTGTAGGAGGACGATAAGGAATTTATAATTTTCAAGCATATTATGTGTGGTAATTCTAAAGATTCTACAACAAGCTTCGCGATATCTCAAAGTGTAAACTTAATGATACTGCGAGCCTTATGAGAATTTGCTAGCAATGGGTAGCTATGTAACGATGGGGTTTTTGAAAGAAATCAGAATGGACCCTTTGGAGCTTGAGTTGGATGCGTTAATACAATATTGGCCTAAACAGCGGGCCGATATTTTACAAAGAATCTTTGTATAAATAACCTGTTTATAAAACGCATGGAAACAGTAGGCCTGGGACCTATGCAAGATCCATAGGTCATTGTCTTTATATTAAATTTTCCTTTACCACTTTAGCGTCGTCTTTATTCCATGTGGTTTTATCGTTATACTTGGAAGTAAACCAATGGTTTTTTGCATTCAAAGAAATAATAAATAAATTTTATTTTATTATTTATTATTTTTATTTTAAATAAAGTACCCACCCTTAGGCATGTCCAAAACGTTGTTGAAAAATTTTTATTTCGTAGGAACATCAACAAATGACATTGGCATGATGCCCAACACAGCTCACATTCTATCCACCAAAAAAAAAACGAAAAAAAAAACAAAAACAATTTCAACATTCATATTGTTTTAAATTGTGTTTCGAAATGTTTTTAAATAAATAAATTGCAGTGATGTGGAATTTAATTGACTTGAAATATATTTCAAATACATTCCAGTGGTCTAATAATAATAACACTTTTGAAACTCAGCTATACAACAAATAAAACAAATAATTATAGGTGAATGTTATTATACAGAGTGTCCGCCGGGAGTGTATACTACTTTGTTTGTTTATAATTTTTGAATGGATGTTATATTGATAAATGTTTTATTTAATGTCGGCAATTATGTGTTGTGGAAAGAGGTCTCGCAGTAATTTTATTGTAATAATGGCTGTATGCGATGTGACCCTGTCTTGTTGGTACCATATGCTAATCTGGCCCAAAGCATGCAATTGTAGCGTTTAAAAGTTTTCAATCATACCATGATATCGCTCCCCATTCACAGTTAGCATTCCGCCGTTTTCATTTTCAAAGAAATAGGGTCCTTCTTGGTCAAATTTCCCACCAGACTGTCACTTTTATTGATAGCAAAGGTGATTGTTGAATAATTTGGGGATTTCCCATTACCCAAAACCGTTCATTCTTTTTATTCACATATCTATTCAAATGAAAATGTGCCTCGCCACTCATTATGATTTTTTCATGAAAACTATTTATCGTATTTCATAACGATTTCGAAAAAAAGACGCAAGCATGGAACACCACGTACTGCAAGATCGGCTGAAAATATTACTGCTGCTCAAGAAAATGGTCAAAACAATCCATCAACCTTAAATCGACGCCGTGCTCAGAGGCTTGGTCATCAAAGAACAACTTTGGCTACAATTTTGCACAAGGATATGCATTTGTTTCCATATAAGATTCAGTTGACACAACAGCTTCTTCCATAAGACCATTTACGACGCCCTACATATGCCAATTGCATGTTCCAGCTCGCCAATGACAACCCCGATTTTCATGAAAATTTCATAATGAGTGACGAGGCACATTTTCATTTGAATGAATAAAATGTGAATAAACAGACAAACCAAAAACGCTGGAGCAACTCAAACAAAATAATCGTGATGAAATTAATGAAATACCACGTGAAATGTGTGACAATGTAATGAAAAATGTGCTCGAAAGAGCTCGCATTTGTAAGGCTAACAGATGCGGCGGACTTTTATCTGATATTGTATTCCATAGATAATTGTCGACATTAAATAAAACATTTATCAGTATAAGATCCATTCTCTTTCATTTAATCCCGGCGGATTTGAGTCAACTGGAAGTTCCACTTATTTCCACGGGGATCAGTGAGCCGCAGAGTTCATTATTTGTCTCTTTATACATTTAATAGTTCTCTGACTGATCATTAAGGTTGGCCCCTATATGGGAGTAACGTGGTGGTTGTGGTGTCGCGGCCCCATAACAGTATAATGGTTATTATGGTGGCCAGGATCATCTCACTGATAATGACACGCAAAGTGAATGATCCACTCCAGTGAGCATGCTAGACATGTGTTCTGAACAGGAGTTGAAAGTCTCCAACTCTTTAGCAAGGTGTGATGATTTGCAGCCCTGCCCTGGAATCATTAAAGTTGCAACTAGGTAGTTCTGTTGCTTAGAATTATGTCTTCGGCTTCCTAGGACGCAAGTATGACGTCCCAAATTATACAATTGTGGTTTGTCCACCATCTGATTAAGGCTGCATAGCCAGGTGCGGATGTAAAACAAATCACACTATCTAATCCCGGCGGACACCCTGTAGAAAGTGTCCGATTGACAGTCACAGTTTTTCAACAAGAAGTTTAATTTTCAATTGTGGCAACATCAACAACATGATAGTTTTGACATTTAGTTTTTTGACGTATTCTTAGAAGATGCATTGGCACTTGTTACAAAAAATTCAATTTCGCACGAAAATCGCAAATAATAAAATAATTAAAATTCACTATGAGAATGGTGGTTCTGTTAAAGTTACATTTCGTCAAATTTGTTAACATAAATATCCTTCTGAGACCGCTATTAAGAATTTGGCCATTAAGTTTGACTCGACAGATTCGATACAAAATGTGCGAACAACAAAGCGTGTTCGACTGGGTCGTTCAAGTGAAAATATTGGAACCGCGAGCCACAGTGTTGAAGCAGATACAAATTTGTCAATTCCTAAAATTTTGTGTCAGGATTTGACTTTGAAGCATTACAAGGTTCAAATGGTGCAGTAATTAAAGTCGATCAACCATTCACATCGCCGTAGATTTGCTCAATTATTTCGGGAACAACCGGCGGGTTTTTTTGAAAAACTTATTTCAGACGAGGTCCATTTTCACTTGTCAGGGTATGTCAACAAGCAAAATTGCCGCATTTGGTCAAAGATCTATATTTGTACAAGAATTGTCGATATTAAAGCAAGGCTCCCAAGAAACTATTGATATCTACGATGCAGTTAAGAAAAAATTGGCATTAATTTTAAACAAAGTAATAATGACCAATAAAAGCAATCCCGCATTAATTGAAATGCTTTGTTGGAAATACAGAGAAAATGCGTTTCGCGTATTTATTTTTGGGTTCCGTCGCACAAAGTCGGATGTATTGTTTTCATGTAGACCTGCAGATATGCCTTTCGGGCTATATATATATGGTTTTGCAACAACATTTTCGAATATTTCAAACTAAGGAGTTACTTATATTTCACCATATTATCAACCTGTTCGACAAAATCGTTTCCATTACTTTTTTTCTAGAAACCTGTCAAACAATAGATATCGATCACTATACAATTAAGTCCATAATATCAATAAAAACAAGAACACATTATCTCTTTCCTAAACCGCATCAAAACGCTATATTTAATAGAATTAGCAACAGACTGCAAACTTATGATAAATGTTAATACGAGGGCTGCTATTTATATTTCTGGCCTGGTAACACTGACTGTTGCTAGGCACCAGCTGATGTTTCCAGTGCAACCTTCACATTGTTAAACATAACCTCAACCAAAACATTTTGTCATTTTATTGTTGTTAGTGTTAGTGATAGCAGGTTGAAAAAGGGATCTTAGGAGAAAATGGAAATGGACGTGGCCTGCCACATCAAAAGTGCACAGATGAACTTAATTCCGTATATGGTAATGAGGCACCTTCTTACAGCACCATTAAAAATTGGTATAACGAATTCAATCGTGGCCGACAATCACTCCAGGACGAATCCCGTGAAGGTCGTCCAACAACGGTTGTTGTGCCAGAAAACATCGCAGCTGTGCATGAGCTGATAAAGCATGATCGTCATGTAACATATCGTAAGATTGAGCCATCTGTAGGAATTAGTTTGACAAGCATCAATAAGATCTTGCATGAACATTTGCATGTGAAAAAGGTTTGTTTACGTTTACCGCATAACCTGACAAACGCACAAAAGGAGGCTTGTGTTGATTGGTGCAAGAAAATGTTGCAGAAATTCGCTCAAGGTTTAATGCACCTTATAATATCTGCACAGGTGACGAATCATGGATATACTCATAAGATTCTGAAACAAAACAGCAATCCACCGTATGGGTCTTTCAAGACGAGCGAAATCCCACCAAAGTTATTCGTGGAAGAAGTACATCAAAGCAAATGGTTGCCTTTTTCTTCGGCATTACCGGTCATGTGGCGACTGTGCCATTAGAGTAACGTAAGACGGTTAATTCGGCATGGTACACCATTATTTGTTTGCCAGAAGTCTTTGGAAAACTTCGGGAAAAGTCAAAGAATAGACGCATTATTCTGCATTACGACAATGCAAGCTGTCACTGATCAGCTGAGACAATAGAATTTTTGAAAGGGCAAAACATTGAATTGATGAGTCATCCGTCGTACAGCCCTGACTTGGCACCTAATGATTTTTTTTTTGTTTCCGAACATCAAGAAAAAACTACGTGGACAACGGTTTCCTACACCTGAAGAAGCAGTTTCTGCATTCAAAACCCATGTTTTAGAAGTACCTAAATCGGAGTGGAAAAAGTGCTTTTAAAATGGTTCCAACGCATGCAAAAGTGTATAAATTTTCATGGAGAATATTTTGAAAAAAAAATAAAATAGATTTTGTCTTTAAATGCTTGTGCTTTCATCCGTAGGCCACAAATATAAATAGCAGTCACCGTATTAGTAACCATTTCAAAAACGACCAGCTGGCAGTTTGTGTCAAAATCTTTCGAAAGTGCAAAGACTTAATCATTTAAATCAACATGATCCTACGAAGAACTTGTTTACACACGATTCTAATAATCCATCAACATCTAATTTTGATGATGTTCAACCGGAGCCTCAGCCATCTTATGTTGTCACACACGCTGAACTTTATGAACAAAATATTCAAGACGAAATTTATTTTTTAGAACCAGGTCCGTCCCTTCTACCATACATAGAAAGAGCGTTTGAAGGTAGAAAGTTAAAAATATTAAGCGATACCGGTACATCAAAAAATTGTATTTAAAAAAATATTTGAGCTTTGAAATCAGTAAAACCAACCAGCTCTCGTTGGCATCGGAAAATGTTTTGTTACTTCATTCAAACTTCAATGATCGATTCGAGCTTACAACCGATACGTCATCTAGTGCAGTCGGTGCAACAGAAGAAAACTACTTCACAAATAAGCCAAAACTATTAGCTGATCTTTTTCTTTCTGAGCCTTTGCATGCTCAACGTGGTGCGCTATGTGGTCTGGAGGCGTCAATTTTGGGCCAATTTTTTTTTATAGAAGATGAAACTGGAAGTGCGGTAACGGTCAATGGATCACGCTATCGCGAAATGGTAACAACTCAATTTTGGCCTATTATTCACGAAGTGGATAGATATCACTGCCATGTGGTTTCAACAGAACGGTGTCACATGTCACACAGCCAATGAAACGATCACAGCAAATTTCCCGATCGCATAATTTCACGACAATCAGCAGTTAAGTAGACAGCCAGCTCTGGATAATTTTTTGTGGGGCTATGTTAAGGACAGTGTCTATACGGAGCCATTCGAATCGATTTCGGCCTTAAAGCTCAAAATCCGTAATGTGATTAACGAAATAGGAACGCCTCTTTAACAAAAAGTGTTTAAAAACATTGATGAAATAATCGACATCTGTCAGCGCGGTTGTGGTGGACATTTTCCAGACGTCATTTTTCATTCATAATTGCCGAACTTTTCTCTTCACAATAAATAAAATCAAAATTAAAATCATCTTAATCTAATTTTTTTTTGTTTTATTTTGTTTTAGAAAACAAACTTCTTGTTGCAAAACCCTTTATTAGAAAATTAAGCCTCTTAAAAAGATTCTTAACTTTTTAATTAATTGTCAGCTCAAGTGTTTGCGTTTTTTTTTTTTTTTTTTTAAAACAATTTATTTAATTAAACAACTCAAGTGACATGTTGTTGTTATTGTTGTTTGCAATTTATTTAAATATCCCTAATTACACTCTTAACATTTTATGCAATACGTTGCCTTCTTGCTTTTGTTTTTGTTTGCTTTAATGTCTTAGTTCAACAAAACAAAATGGGTTTTTGGAAAGACCTGACCTTAAGTGCTTATCTGTGTTATTTTATCATATAATTGAGATTAAAGATTAAGTGTTAATGTGTTATGTTTTAAGCTATTATTATTTTAAAATTCGTTAATAGATTAAAGTTTAATGATGATGAAGTGAGAAAATTTGAAGAAATACAGAGTGCCGCAATATGAGTAAATATTAGACTTGACTGCCAGTTCAGATTTGGAAGTCGTGAAGTAGACACGTGGCAAATTTATTATGAAAAAAATAATCGATCATCGATTTTCATGATTTTTAAAGTGCCTCTATTCCCGGCTTATTCTCAACGCTTTGCTGTACAGCGACTATGCTTGCATCACGGCGATCACTTCGAGCGTATTGTTTAAGTATGTTGTCAGCAGCAATACATGATCTCGAAATTTAGCGATTAAATTACCCACATTGGATCCAGAAGGAGCCTGGTTACGAAGAAAAGCTGCTCGAACTTTACAAAGTGGCACAAAGAAATGTTGACCATTTTGATATGACGTGATTCTGCACCTGGCCGTGGGCCCTAACCAGATGGTGGCCATTACCACTGTGAATGAAAAGCAATGCCATTCACGCCCTAGAAGGCCTTTGGATACGTATATCCTCCGGTCACTCCTAGTAGCAATTTCGAAAGCCCGAAGTAGGCCGCAGCCTTCACTCCTTGCTGAAGAGTTTGAGACTCTCCAACTCTTGGTCCAGAACGCATGAAGCTTAATATAATTAAGAACACGGCGGCACTCATACTAACTGGACCTGAACCATTCATTGTATTCATTGTGAATGATCCGACCCACAAACTCAAACGAGGGCCTCGAAACACACAGCCACCACGATACTCCCGAAGGGCCTACCTCAATAATCAGCCAGATTACAGCTAAATGCCTAATGCGGGCTACTGATTCCCGTGGAAATATAGTGGATTTTCCAGTTGACTTCTACTAGCCTTGAAGGGGACTGGGCTCCCTTTTACCCCGCAAGACACCAGTCTAGATGGCAGTTGTAGGATCCATAAAGACTATCATGTGCCCCCTGGGGGAAGATATGCTGTGCGCAAGAGCGTAACGTGCCATGCTTAATTTCCCAACTTTTTACTTAATTTTTTTTTTATGCCGGACTCCGTTGCGGCTGCCGGCTAGAAACCCACCTTAAGTCTGGGATATTTTAATCTCCCCAGTACCGCTGTCGCATGACCTTGGTGAGGATCCCTTTTTGGCCAGTATGGCCCTGTTCCACTAATACTGCGTCCAGGTACCCACTTTGAGCACTAATTCAGTGCCGTTTCATCGTCACCATGTCCAGGTCACGTTTCTTAATGCGAAATACACGCTCCACATAATTCGCCATGGCAGTCCAGTTTTCGCGACTACTTACCATTTTGTCCACTATATTCGTTGCTGTTGTTCGGCCAGTTTGTGCCTCCATTTCCGCGCGATATCTCTAGCAGCGGTAGCACTTGAAGAATGTGTGGTCAGCGTCGTCTAACACATCCTCCTTCTCGTAAATGCAGAAGCAAGTGCTGCAACATATCGTGCAGGTACTTACAGAAGTAACCGTGTCCAGATAGCATCTTCATATCCATTTATCTAAAACCGGGATCATTTGGTATATCCATCTCCCATAGTTCTCACTTCTCCATCGCATCTGCCACCTCTCCATGGTTTCCCGTTTTATGGTAGCCACTTCGGATGCTGCTAGGGAGTTATTCGTCTAGCGTAGTAGATTTTCTTCCGTTCTATCGCCTCCAAATCTTTCGGCCGCATTCCCGCTATTTCGAGGACAGCAGGTGCAGATACACTGCGGTAGGCAGAAGCGACCCGCAATGGCCGACGTTCTCTGCACCGACAGTAACACCTTTGCCCTACTCCCATATAGTAGAGTGCTGTTGTAGGCCTCCATCAATAGCCTTCGTCTACTTGGGTTGGGTCCCCCGATATTCGCCATAAATCGGCCGAGTTGTGCCGCTATCTTCGCCGCTTTTGATGTTGGATCAGATTCCAGTGTGTCAGCTTTGGATCCAGTCTAACCCCGAGGTAATTCACCATCCTTCTTGTGCGCAGTACCATGTCATCCATCGGGACATCTATCACGACACGAATTTGTCGCCTGGTGAGTAGCAGAAGCTACGTCTTATGCGCAGCAAGTTGCAGACCGTGTGAGTCTTGGTTCTCAACATGACTTGCCGCAGTTTACGTTGAGCACTCTCTGTGGTGTTCGTCTGCATGACTGCCGCTATATCGTCAGCGTATCCAATTAAAAATGTATCCTCAGGCATCTCCATTTTCAATATCCCATCCAATATTCCCACTTAAGCAAATCGAATCCCGAAGTTCCCAAATCATGCATTCAAAATCCCCACATTAATAAATTTTAGAGTTATAAAAGATTTTTTTAAATAACTTAAAGGAGCATAAAATGAGCTTTTAAAACCTACTTTAGTTAATGATTCCAGCTTTAAGATTTAGAAACATATGGGCCAGTCTTAAAGTCGTAATTCATACGATCATGTTCGTTCTATACGTCCGTGTCATTCAAATATTCGAGTAATGTTACATTTTAATGCGACTACACAGTTTGTTGTTATTCAACATGAACCTGTGTTAATTGGAAAACTCCTATAACCAGCATCAGATGTTGATTGTGTTTAAATTGAACGAAAAAACACACAAACGACGCTTAAAGCCATTTTACATGGTCAATTAGTTTGCAACAACAAATACAACAACAGAAAAAAAACAAACATTTTACAATTATAAATCAATATTAAGTGTTAGTACTTTTCCTTTTCTAAATTATATTAAATTGTTTGGGTTTAATAAATTTTGTTTATTATTAAATTGTTTACTGCATTTTCATTAGTAACACAACAACATGTTTTCTTTGTAATTTATTTGTAATAAAAATTTGCGTTTTAATGTTTTTATTGAACAATTTCTGCACAGTTGGTTTTCAAATTAAAAAAAAGAAAGAAAAAGCATAAATCTTAAGAGGAAAAGTATAATATAAATTTATTTAAATTAATTAGTACATTGTATAGACGGAATATTTTAATGGTACTAATCAGAGCTACATCAGGGCCAATATGTAATCATACTGATCTTATGATGCAAAACTCATTATTCGCCATTCCGAGACAAAGAAAACAAATTGTTTTTATATTGACATCTGATATAAAAAATTATTATATATAGATTATGTATATTCAATTTAACTAAAATTATTCGAATAAAAAATTTAATCGATTAAATGTTATGCTAATAAAGAAAAAAAATGAAATAAATATTAATGCAATACAATATTTACAGAGAAATAAAATATTCGGTTAATATGTATCGAATAAAAATTTTATTCGAATAAAAAATTAATTCGAATAAGTATTAGTCGAGTAAAATATTCGAAAAGAAATTAATTTCAATAAATATATTTTGCATAAAATATGTATTATTCGTATACAACATAAGTAACTTTCTCATTTCACTTTTTTATTTTTTCACTGTTTATTGCAGCTTTTAAAAATTTTGATAGCTGATACAAAAATTATTATATTTACTTCCTAGCGGATTAGCATGCGCTTTTTATTTTCCGACAGTTTGCTGCAACTTTTAAAATTTTTTGGAAAATTCATTTCAACCTAAGCGAATATATCTGATCGAATCCTTAATACATATGAGAATCAGAGACTTCTACACTTTACCAGTTCGTAAATAAATTTCGTAATAAAAAAAATATTTCTAATAATAATTCGAATAAAAAATTTAATCGATTAAACGTTACACAGATAATAAATAATAAATGTTATTCGAATAAATAATATTCGAATATATATTATTCGAATAAATGTTATTCGAGTTACATATTTAAAAAGAAACTTATTTCCATAATTAAATTTAAAATACACAAATTATACGGATATATGTGTTATTCAAATAAAACATAAGTTTTTTTTATAGACCTTTATTAATTTTCTAAATGTTTGCTGCTATTTTTGAAAAATTTGTATATTGCCAGCTTGACAGCTGATGTAAAAATTGTTATATTAAGCACCTAGCGCGTTAGCATACCTTATCAGGCCCCAGTTTTTAAAAATTCATTCCAATCCAAGCGAATATATCTAAAGATCAAACGGGTCCTACTTACATCTTAGAACAGAAATATATCCAGTTTAGGTGTTCGCAAATAAATTTCATAAATCTGACTATATAAAAATATTTTTTTAATTAATTAACTTTATTCGAATAAAAAAATTTAATCGATTAAATGTATAAAATAAAAACGAAAAAAAATTGGGTAAATATTATTGCAATAGAATATTTACAGAGAAATAAAATATTCGCTTAATATGTATCGAATATAAATTTTATTCGAATAAATATTATTCGAGTAAAATATTCGAAAAGAAATTTATTACAATAAATATATTTTGCATAAACAAATTCATTCAGATATATGTATGTGTTATTCGTATAAAACATAAGTAGATTTTTCATAGCACTTTTTAAATTTTTTTGACTCCAGTACTAAGTTGATAGCTGATAAAAAAATTCTTAAGTACCTAGCGGATAACAATGCTTTATTAGGTTCCAGTTTTTGCATATTCATTTCAATCCAAGCGAATATATCCGAAGATGAATCGTGTCCTACTTACAGCTGAGAATCAGAAATATGTTCACTTTAGTGATTCGCATTTAAATTCCACGTAATAATGTAAAAATATTTTTAAATTAATAAACTTAATTCGAATAAAACATTTAATCGATTAAATGCGATAAGTATTATTGAAAAAAATATAAAAAAATTAAAATACTCAATATATTTCGAATAGTAATTTTATTGGGTAAATTTTAATCGAATAAAAAATACATTCCAAGAATTGTTATTCGAATTATATATTCAAAATGAAATTTATTCCAATAAATATATTTTGAATACAAATTTTATTCACATAGGTGTTATGCGGCTTAAACATAGTAGTTTTTCTTCATAACGCTCTTTTTTTTCTGTTTGCTGCTTGATAGGTGATTTAAAATTTGTTTCACTAAGTACTTAGCACATTAGCATGTCTTATTAAAATCCAGTTTTCATACAGATGATGTAAACTTTATCGGTTAGCGTTATATAATAAACATCATAAATGTGACAGTATAAAAATATATTAAGATTATTTAACTTTAGTCGAATAAAAAATTTAATCGACTAAATATTAGGTAAATAAAGAAAAAATGGGACAAATATGTGTGCAATAAAATATTTGAAAAGAAATAAAAAAATATTTGATTAACATGTTTAGTATAAAAAATTTATTCGATTAAATTTTTAATCGAATAAAATATTTATTCGAATAAAAAAATAAATTCAAATAAATATTCATTTGGATATGTGTGTATAAAACATAAGTAGTTTTTTTATGGCGACATGCTGAAGGCAAAATCTTTACTGGGAACATGTGAAAATAAGTAAATTAATGCAAAATTTGTGTTTCAATTTTCCTCCTTATCTGACACTTGACGGCTTTAAAATTGCCCTAAGCTGCTTTTGTTACTTAGAGAATGTTATCTGCATATTTTATTAATAGTTTCTGCTAATATTTACATGGCTTTAGCTGCTAAGCTAAATGTGCTACCCCTGTATTTACATGAATACCATGTATCACTACTTTGCCAATTATAAAATTTTTTGGCAGGATAAGTATCATAACTCTCTTAAGTTTTGTTAATATGTGTGTTATTCTATTAATTTTTTTAAATAGTTAAGGTTGCTTAATGAATTATTTTAATTTTAAAACCGCTATTTGGCTGCTTAAGAATTGGCTTTTGTTTTACTTAAACTGGCTTATTTTAATCATTTGATTCATTGAAAAAATAACCAAAATTGCAATAAATGTGATTCTAGAACACTTGTTTAAATCAGTTTCTTAGTCACTTGTGATTATTAGGATTTTAAATTTATTTATTTGTTTTTTACTCCCTCGGAATACTTAAAATGTTTTTTGTGTTTGCATTTCATTTCACTTTCAAATAATAATTTGTTCATGCAGATGTGTGTATCGTTAGCAGCTATAATTGTTATATTGTGATTTCAATTAAAATTAATAATGGAATTTTTTTCCAATATAAGCAAAAAGAAATCTGTCAATTAAATTACAATATAAATTTATGTATAAATGCATCACATCGTGTTGAAATAAAAATTAAATAGAAAATAAAACTTAAATAAAGATTGATCATGTGCTATTGATAGTCTACACAACTTTTGAACGATTGTTGTAAAAGTTAATTCTCTCTGAAATACCTTTTCAATCACATTCGAACAATAATTTATTTTCTTTCAAGGGAAACGTTTTTCGATCACTTTTACACATAAAAAAAAAATATTTGTGACAGATTTAATAATAAAATTAGCAGTCGCACAATGGATAATTTAGCCAAAATTGGAAATAAATTAATTGTTTTTCTTTTCTGAAATTTTAATTTTAAAGTATAAAAATAAATGTAAAAATAAATTTTCTTCTCGCTGTAGCAGCTACCGCAAAAATATCTACAGAAAAGCATTTCAATTCCAAAAAATTCATATTTTTATTCCGTTTGTTCCAAGGAAACAAATATTATTGGATGATTTTTAACTAACGGCCATTTTGCAATTTATATTGAGAATGCTTTGACATTTCAACATGAATACAATGACGCCTAAACTATGTATACTTCCAAATTGTGCACATTTATTTTGAAAATCATGGTTCCTTTCGAAATACTCGATCATGATTTTAATTCGCGGCCATTTTGTCAGCTGTCAAGTGATTTATGTCTAGTTTGTTTTGCCATTTTAACATGAATATACCAACGTCTGGAGAACACTTTCAAATTGTGCAAATTTATTTTGAAAATCATGGGTCCGTTCGAAATACTTGATTCCAATTTTTATAGGTGGCCATTTTTTCACCTGTCAATTGATTTGTTTACTTTGGTTTGGCACTTCAACATGACATCTAAGCAACACTTCCAAATTGTGCAAATTTATTTTGAAAATTATGGTTCTATTCGAAATACTTGACCATGATTTTTACTGGCGGCCATTTTGTCAGCTGTCAAGTGATTTATGTTTAGTTTGTTTTGCCATTTTAACATGAATAGACCGACGTCACTTCCAAATTGTGCAAATTTATTTTGAAAATCATGGTTCCTTTCGAAATACTCGATCATGATTTTTACTGGCGGCCATTTTGTCAGCTGTCAAGTTAAGTTTGGCATTTAAACATGATTGCACTGGCGTCTGAGTAACACTTCCAAATTGTATAAATTTATTTTGAAAATAATTTTTCTTTTTGAAATAGTCGATACCCAGTTTAACCGGCGCACAGTGGCTCAGAATCAATTTTCATTGGCCACAACCTATATTTTTTCTTGACATGGATTAAAATTGTTATGCTATCAGAAAGGAAACAGATCAGAACTTAGGTAGCCGAAAAATTTTAGCAAAATATTCACAGTAGTAGGCGTGGCATGCTGCTAAAAGCAGAGAATTTAAGTTAATTTAGAAATAAAAAAAATTTGTAATATTTGATCTCATATTAATTACGATTTCTTGAAAACTGTTATTGATAATGGGCTGCGGGTTTTTTTTTTTTTTGTTATATAGGGTGGACTGTTGGTTTTCTCAAATGATTTTCAGCACCCAGTATAATTTGTAGTTAGGGTGTTATGTAATAAATTTGAAACCACCATATATTCGTAAAATTTGAAATTTAACAGTGTATAACTTTTGAAGGACAAAAAAGGACAAAAAATAGAAACCACCCAAAGAAAGGCAAAAGAGTTTTCTTTAAGCCTATTTATACTTTTGCACCCGCCCGGACCCGCCCGTATAACACTTTTTTTATTTTAATGAAAATACTTAAAATTTTTACAAACAAAATTCTATTAAAATTGCTAGTAAATTTACTTTAGAAATTATTCACTGACAGAAATACAAATTGCAGATAGCAAAACGTAGGGAGAAAGAGAGGAAAGTTATTAGTGGCATAAATATTTCTTCAAATGGTTGAAACTTTTCCTAGAATTTTTCATGCTGTTTTGCACAGATGTTTCAAATACCTGCTAAAAATTATAGGAAAAAATGTTTAAAATTTATTTCAGTAAAGTACAGATATATAAAGTACAATTTATACCCATCATATCATCACATAACTGCAGCTAAAAAGGAAACGTTGTTCTCCAAAGGAATCTATCAAAATCATACTTGATCATACAGCCGAAAGGTTGCTACAATCACTTAAAGGGAAGTGAGTTGAAAAAAATCTAAACTGCATTTTAACTCTTTTTTTGTAAATGGGGATGCGATGAATCATCTGGTTATTTGGAGATATTTTGTTTTTTTAACTAACTCTCAATAATTATTTATTGTATCTTCACGAAAAGAACTAACAATAAGTATTAAAATCTTAAATTCTAAAAAAAGTTACATTAGTCCTGACCATGTCAGGCGTAACCTTTTGGGTAAAAAAAAATTGTCATAAAAAAAACAAAGTAAATATTTCTAAGATGTATCGTCTGTAGCATTGAGGATTAAAGCTGCGGTATCCCTCTTTTTTAATCGGCTATGTCCACTATAATCCGAGATATTGCGAGCAAGGGGGTTAGGATGGTCTTCAAGCTTCATCAAGTATTCGCCTGCGTATTTGATGATTTTCGTAGTCACCAGAGGTATGTCTAAATCACAATGTATGTTTGAATTTCTAATGTACCATGGGGCGGAAGTTATCAACCGTAAAATTTTATTCTGCATACGTTGGATTCTCTCCACGTTTGAAGCTGAGGCAGTGCCCCAAAGTTGGATTCCGTAAGACCATATCGGTTTTAAAATAGTCTTGTAAATTAGAAGCTTACAATCTAGGCTAAGTTTTGAGTTCCTGCCAATGAGCCAATGTAGTTGTGTTAGCTTAAGTTTCATTTGTGTTAGCTTTGAGTCAATATGATGTTTCCATGTAAGGCGACGGTCAATATGTATACCAAGATATCTCACATAAGTATGGTGAGGAACAATGTGATTATTAATTCGAACGGCTGAACAATTATCTCTTCGCAGGGTGAACGTCACATGAATGCACTTTTGAACGTTCACTTTAATTCTCCATAATTTTAACCACAACTCCAACTGAGTTATATGTTGCTGAAGATTTATGGAGGCTTGATAGGAGTTGTGTGCGAACTTAGACACGCTGTATGATCAGCAAACGTAGAAGTGGGGACAGTTTCACTTACAGGCATATCGCAGGTATATATCAAATATAAAACTGGTCCAAGAATGCTAGCTTGTGGTACGCCTGAGGAAATTGGTTTGGATACACTAACGAAGTCCCCTTCAACAACAGAAAATTTTCATCCAATTATGTAGTTTTTTAATAGGTTGCTTATATTACAAGGCATGTGAGCGGTCAGTTTCAGAAATAGACCTTCATGCCAAACTTTGTCAAAAGCCTGGGAAACATCAATAAAAATAGCTGAACAATACTTCTTCTCTTCAAAAGTCCTTCTTATCACCTGAACCGAAGATATTTCTGACACAGATATGTTCATGCTGTCATTTGTGCCATTCCGATTAATAAAGAACTTAGAAGACTCGGAACCTTCGTCCAGCACAATGCAAACAAATTATATTTGGAAAAACTATACTCGATCGTATACGAAATACTGCAGGCCAATAAAATTTGAGAATAAAAAAGAAACTCGTGATACCATTAAGAATGAAGTAAGTGACATTAGAGCTCAAATTTCAACACTAAAGCCATTAGAGTTAGAGATAGATGAACAGATATATTAAATTGAATTACCAATTAATACTTTTATTGATGGACGGAAAAACTGCTCAGGTTTTGACTGATACAAAAGCTTCGTCCAGCTGTATTACATGTAAAGCAACACCAAGTCGGTTAAACCAAGAACCGACAAAGTCAGTAGATAGTATGATGTATTTGAATTTATATTATCACCGCTACATATGGGGATAAGGTGATTTGCACTTTGGATCTTCAGGATCAGTAAGTAATAATGACATTAACAAAGAGAAAAGAAAATTGCAAAAGAAACAAGTTCAAGGTGCATATCTCAAATATGGGTTAATTATAGATCAACCAAAACAAGGATCAGGCAATATAAACGATGGCAATACCGCAAGAAGATTCTTTTTTGATCCCGAAACTACATCTAGTATAACAGGTGTTGATATAAATGTTATTTCAAGATTTAAAACAATTACTAAAGTACTTGCGTGCAATGAACAAATTAATGCTTCTATGGCAAGGAAACCGTTGCTATATATACATCCAAATACAATTATAGAAATATGTCAGCAACAGTGCACAAAGTGCTTTATCGTTGAGAGGATGTCTTTTAGCACCATTTATTACCAATTGCAGATTTATTAGAGGAAGTCCAGGAAAAAAGAAAGAAGGATTACAGATTGTACAGAAAACATTGTAGTGGAACCACCCTAATGTAAATATCAAATATTCACACACGCAGTCATTAACACAACAAATTAAAAGTTTAAATCAAATTACTCAAGTCCAATGCACTAGCAATGCACTTAATGACTGAATGGCCTTCAACAGGCATATACCTATCGTGTGTGTGTCGATCGGTGAGTTTCAAGTGACACATTTATTTTGTTGAAAGAAATCCCAAAATAAATGCAATAGGAACTAGTTCACATTACACTTTTCGTAATAACAAAAACAACTATAATAATATTTGTATATAATTAATATTAATAAATTAAATACTAAACTACTAATAACCTTCTCACAGTTGGTATATAAACGACTGCAATTGAGAAGGAAAAATCAATCTTTGTTCATTTTTCCTAGCTCCAAGATGAGCTGGTTTTACACTGCTTCTAGCTGAGCACAACTGATCAAAAGGAAAATAAAGAATCAAGATTAATTTACAATTACAAAACCCTGTTTTAATTAAATTCTAAACAAAATTGAGAATAGAAACAAACCAACGTTTACAGGATATTACAACATAGTATCAGAAAAATGTCACGAAGTTCTACAAATGAAATGAAGGGATTTGCCTTCATCTCTAGCATTCGGAAAGTGAATCATTCGGACCTCTATAGGACAGAAGTAATACAGATCAGAATATAGAATATTTACCGGAAATATTCCAGCAAAATGAATAATAATTATAATTTCCACATAATATTTGAATGAAATAAAGTATACAAACAAGGCTCTTCTCCCTTTTGGAATATTTCAAAAGTACTTAGGAAGAAGTATAATAGCATGCCTATTTTAAAACATGGTGATAATCGCTACACAACTGCCGAGCAAAAATGTGAACTGTTAGCTAACTCATTTAAAAGAAACCATGAGCACACAGCTAGCTTCAGTGACGTCTCGACTATTTCTACTGTTATGAACTCCATATATTCATTCAATCACGATAATATCGCTATAATGGCCGATTACTATGTGTCATATGACAATATTTCCGAAATTGTAAGGAACTTAAAAACAAAGAAGTCACCTGGCATCGATGGACTGAGCAACAAATTATTAAAAGCTCTGCCCAAAAAAGGAATACAAAGTCTCACAAACATTGTGAATCAATGCCTAAAATTATGTTACTTCCCTGAATGCTGGAAAGAAGCAAAGGTAATACCAATATGCAAGCCTGGTAAAGATCCGTTCCGCCCGTCTTCTTATAGACCCATTAGTTTGTTGTCATCCATAAGCAAAATTCTGGAAAAAGTTATCAAAAGAAAAATTTTATGTTTCTGTGATGAGCAACATATATTTCCTTCGCAGCAATTCGGGTTTAGAACTGGACATAACACATCTCATCCCCTAATCAGAATTAAGAAAAGAATAATTAACAATTTTAGAGCCCGAAAATTCACGGGAATGATTTTACTTGATGTAAAATCTGCTTTTGATTCTGTATGGCACGATGCCCTCATCTTTAAAATGATAAACCTCGATTTCCCACCCGGAATCGTAAAAATAATTCAGAGTTTCATATCAAACCGCTCCTATAAAGTGCATATAGGTAACACCACATCTTCCAAAATTCAAATCGCAGCTGGCTGTCCTCAAGGCTTATGTCTATCACCCATTTTATACAATGTATTTACATCGGATTTTCCGGTACTGACCAATTGTACATCGTCAATATTCGCTGATGATACTGCTATTATATGTCATGGAATACGTGCTGAGGATATAATAGATAATATCGAAGACGCACTCATTAATATAGAAAAATATTTTATGAAATGGAGAATACTCATGAATCCACAAAAAACTCAGGCAATGTTTTTTACAAGAAGGCGGAAACATCCTTACATTCCTCAGAGAAATATATGCATTAACAATACTGAAATTAACTGGTCGAACCAAGTGAAATACCTCGGCGTTATACTCGATAAAAAAGTTAACTTCAGCGAACACATTTCATATGTTGTTAAAAAGGTAAATAATATCACGAGACTTATGTATCCGTTTGTTAATAGAAAATCCACGTTAAGACGAGAAAATAAAATATTAATATTTAAAGCTATTTTCATGGCTATAATATATTATGCTGCCCCAGTTTGGAGCAATATAGCTAAATGTCATGCAAACAAACTGCAAATATGTCAAAACAAGCTTTTAAAAATGATATACAATCTGCCATGGTATTTTTCAACATATCGTCTGCACTCCATTCATAATATTGATATGGTTCATGAAAGATTACTCCAACTAACTTTAAACTACACTACCAGGTGCGAAGAATCTGAACATCATCACATTAACGAACTGACCGTTAACAATTAGAGTTAAGTTTTATCTAACGTTCCAAAAAAAATTTTTTTTTTTTTTTTGATCAAATAGGTTTTTGTAAATTTTTCCTTATGTATATAATATTATTATTAAATTAGAAGTACCAATTAACTGTAAATACTGTTTCTAAGTAGAAAAGGCTAAGCTGTCTGAACTCTTTATAAGTTGTATATTACATTGTAAATATTATATTACTTAAATAAATTAAATTGAATTGTTATTGTTAAGTATACAAACATTAATATTAAATATTTATTTATTTATTTACAATCTATTTATGACTATAAATAAATATGTAATTATAAATAAATATATAATTAAAGAAAACTTAAGTTACACTGTTTTGTTTTAAAATTGGCCAAAAACTAGAAAATATGTAAGCATTGTTAAGCATAATTTTAAGTGCAGCGCGCTATACCGACCTTAATAAAACCTAAACTCGATGAAAGCTTAAGATGTTATCTATTGACTAAAAAAAAAGAATTTCTTAAAAATCTTTGTTAATTAAAAAGTTACAGAGTTTTGGCCAATGAAATACGATTCTGAGCCACTGTGCGGCGGGCATTTTGTCAGCTGTCACGTGATTTATGTTTAGTTTGTTTTGGCATTTCAACATGAATACTCTGGCGTCTGAGCAACACTTTCAAAGTCTGTAAATTTATTTTGAAAATTATGGTTTCCTTCGAAATACTCAATATTCATTTTAAGTGGCGGCCATTTTGTCAGCTGTCAAGTGATTTATGTTTAGTTTGGTTTGCTATTTTCACTCGGAAAAGACTGACTCCTGCACAACACTTCTTAATTAAGCATATTTATTTTGAAAATTGTAGTTATGTTCGAAATACCCGATCGTAATTTCATAAGCGAATTTCATTTCGCGATGAAGCTCACTTTTGGTTGAATGGTTACCGGTCATATTTGGTGTGATGATAATCCTCAAATGTATGTTGGTGTGCTTTTTATGCTGCTGGAATCATTGCTCTGTACAATGCTAGTTAAAGCCTTACTTTCTTGTATATCAATTGAATAGCCATGATATGCAGGAGCTAAGGTTTCAAAAAAAAAAAAAAAACGGCTCAACATGTCATACAGCTCCTGACACAATTGATTTATTGAAGGAAACGTTTGCCAACAGCACAGCTGCACGTTTTGGACCCTTAAATTAGCCTCCAAGATCGTGTGACTTGACGCTCCTACATAGAATATTTTTTATGGGGATAAGTGAAATCTCTAGTCTACGCCGATAAGCCCGAAATGAGTTATTGCCAATATATGGCCACTAGCTGCTAAGAGAAGTTATCGAAATTAAGACCTCCAGATCCGAGCAAACTTGGTAGCGATCGTAAGTCAGAATTCATATATAAACTGTAATACTCGAAGATTTTCTTTTGCATAAAGTAAATTTTATATCAATATAAAAAATTCATATTTGCTTTATTCAATTTCTATACTTCTATAAAAACACCCGTTAATTGCATTAGCAAAGTTTTAAAGCCTCCGTAACTCTATAAATATTGATTTCTTCGAAGATAATTTTGATTTGTAAATTTCTTTTATGCGGTGACTCAATTGTGTAGGAAACTAGTAAAAGCAATTCGTTCAGACACTATCCAAAAAATGGTAATGTAATCTGGGCAGATACAGAGCTGCCAGATTAAAAAAACCAAAGTTGAAACGCTTGAACACTTGCATGCCTACTCGGGTTTTCTTTCATATTCATACTTATATTGGCAGCTGTAAGAAGAACAAAAAGCGTAGTCTGTCTTGTACCTCCTCTGCTAATGCCCGCCCTTCCCCATTTCCTCTTTATCTGAAGATTTCTAGCTCAGTCAGGCTTGCATGCATGAAAAATCATTACTCATATGGCAACTTATTGTGGCAATCGGCAACAAGCTCGATTAATTCAATTAGCCTAAAGTGACTTTTTTTATATCGAAGATTTTTTGTTGATGACAAAAGTTGTGGAAATTATAAATCGCAACTGTTTTCCAGGCTTAAACAATCAAGGGGCACCTAGTTTACAAATTCCATTTATTTTAATTTTGTCATCCTTTCTGGTTTTCATAAAAAATGGTCTCATCATCATCCCTCAGGGAATCTAAAATCTCTAGAAGGACAAAATTGTCTCATATCTTAAAGAATTTTAAATTTAAACATTTTTTAAATGCTAAAAAAAATCCTTTCAAAGTCGCACTTTTAAAAATTCCAACTATGAAGAACTGTACAAGGGCAGCTTGCCAAAGCTTAACCTTATTTATTTAAGGTTAGAATGCACATTGTCTTTAAACACACACTTTTTTTCGGCAACTTCACTTTTGTTGATTATAATGCAAAGTAAAAATATGGAGATTAATAATGGAGCATGATGTTGGGCAAAATATCTATGTTCAGTACGACGGCAAACGTCCGTTTTTTTCACAAAATTTTGAAGCACATTTTGCAAAAATACAGCGCCATATTTCATCTTTCAGAGCGTCAGTTGTTTGTGGGTTGTTCACGAAAACCCAATCTTTCAAATGGCGCCAAAGAAAATAACGCAGCGACGTTAAAACACAAGAACCTCCTTGTTCTTCTGCCAATTGATATCGCCAAATCGAGAGATTCCGTGAATTGGTTATTATGGTGTGGCAGCACAGAGAATTCACGACAACGGCGTTTCTTTGCTCATTTTCGAAAATGATGCTTCCTGATCATACTGTCGCTTTTTTTTTTGAAAGTAATGGCTTTCCGAGGACTGTTTGTGGAGTTTGGCAGTCCCATATGCGACAATTGAAAATGAAGCTCATCACTAACGATAATTTTGCTGAAAAATGCCTTTTCGTTTAGTTTTTCAAAAAAGCAATTCACAAACGTTCAGCGCAAACAATGGTTGGTCGGCTTTAATTCTTGAACGAGTTGAACTTTAAAGGCGGGAACATATGCAAAATGTTGCGCAAATTCCCTATAGTGATACCCAATTGTTGCGAATGCCGACACATTAATGTTCCAGGCTCATTCTGAACATTTTGCACTGTACAGCGCCTGCGAGCATATTGTTTTGTTATATTGTCAGCAACATAACCTTTAAGCTTGGAATTTTCAGAGGAAACCTTATTACTAAGAAAAGCTCTCGAATTTCACGAAGTTATACAGTGACATTTTCGCCATGTTAATAGTAAATTCTCATAATTAAAATTCTTTGCTTAAGAGTGTAACCTTTCATGCTTAAAATTTATCAATTGTTTACTAAATAAATGTTAAAGGATGACAGCGCAATTTTTGACATTACTAACCTAACCTCATATTTGCCCTCCCTTTACATTTTAAAAATGTGTAAAGCAAATTATTGAGGTGATGTATTTGCTAGTTCAAAATACGCGGGGCAACCTCAAAGTAATAGACAAATTTTTAAAGGTGGCTGTAGCAATAGAACATAGTTGCATCAACGGTTGCCTCGTGTGTAGTTAGTTATTAGCTCTATATTTTAAAGATTTCAATCGAAAAATACTGTAATTATTTATTTTCATTTTTCCTTCTCTTGTTATTTTTTTATTCTAGACCATCATGTTCACTTCGATGTCACCACACTGAAGGATGATTTTGAATCGGATAGTTGTGTAACCTATCAACGTTCTGGCGATACAATAGTCATAAGTTTGGGATTCTTGCAGGTCAATCACCGATATATGATTGACTTAAAATTGCCAAGTAATTTGTTTAGTGATCTAGGCAGCAGCCTAAATCAATTTCAACCCGATGTTTCAACAGTTCCTAATTTACACTGTCGCATAACCGAATTCACTGGCTTTAAACATGATGAACATGATTTTTATGAAATGAAAATTGAATTTTTTGCCTACAAAGAAAAACTTTTGCGTGAAACACTGCATATTGTTAATTCGAACAATGATAAAGAAATTCTTAAACTTATTATTGCCGCCCGAGTACTGGGCAAAGGCAAGGGTACACCAATGCTACGTAATGGTATCCACTGTATAGGCGTGGAGAAAGATGAGGAATCGGAAGCCTCAGATTTTGCTGGCTTTGGCAAGGGTACATAAATACATTTGTGAACTGTGGTGGCAAAAACAAAAACAAAAAAAAGCATAGCAGTGCATAACACGGCAGACTCCATTTAGTGAAATAAAGCAAATTATAATTTTATAAAAAAAATTAAACAAAACTTAGAAAATATTTTGTATTTTTCTTATTATAAGTTTTGATTTTTGACTACTTTTTAAGCGACTCTTCTAAGCGGCATTTTATTAAATCATAAAAATTAATTTCAAATAATCTAAAGCATTTAAAATGTCTGTCTACCTTCAAACTTTGAACAAAAATCTGAATTGATAAAATAGAATATCTAAAATTAATTAGTAACTCGTTAGTACTTAAAGATTCAAGTACGAATTTGTTTTTATTAACTGCAATTTATTTAAATAATTGAAATGGATAAAAAAAATGTTTCGACAATAAAATTGATCAAATCAATATTTTATTTTTAATAATGTAATAAAAGAATTGAAAAATTTAATTCTTTTGAAAAAAAACAAGACACAACAAAATGCTTTCAATTTCTATTTAATATTTTTTTTTCTATTTTAAATATCTTTTAATAACTTTCGAATTGCTTTTCTAGTTATAACAGAAATTTTAATAAAATAAAAAAATATTAGTGGGCATTCACTTTTTTAAACCACTGTATTGGTTTGTAATTATAAAAGCTATTGAAAACTCTTGTTAAAAACTCTAAATTAATTAGAAATAATTTAATTGGAATATAGAAATTTTACCCTCTTCCATCTCTGTATTTACAATTTACTAGTGTTGGCAATCCATTTCAAATAACTTTTTAATACGCCAATAAACTTGTTTTTAATTGTTACAAAAAAATCCATAAAAAGGGATTTTTTTATAAGTTTTGTTTTCCCCTTTCAAATTACAGCTGTAAACAGTTTCTATTATTTAATTAAACACATTATAAATGAAATATTTAAATAAATTTTAATTGCGACACGTATTGTTTATTTACAATTTCATATAACTTTGTTTTGACCTTCAAAATTTGTATATATAATTTTTTTAATAAAATTTACTCTTTTTTTTAATAAAATAATTAACATTTATTAATTTTATACAGTCGTCGAAAAAAGCCATTCGACATAAGTCATAAATCTTAATTTTTTTATCAATAAAAAACTGTAAAATGTTAATCTTAACAAAAAAAGCTACGCAACTTTTTTTTATGGAACAGAAAACTTTTATTCAATATAAAAATGAGATCTCTTAACAAATAGTATAAAAAATTTGTGATTTAAAGAATAAACAACAAAAACTAAGGAAAAAAGTATATGTACATATGCATACACACATACATACATAAATATAATATTGCAACTGTAGGGTGTTCAAAATTTGAGGTTAGGTAGTTAATTGTGTGTTAAATAATTAAATGTCCAGAACTAAGCAGTCCTTCTTTGACATTTATTTAGTAGGAAGTATGGAAATTTTAAACATGGAACGGCTACGCACTTGAGCATAAAATTTTAAAAGTGAAAATCACATCAAAATGGTGAAAATTTCACTGCTCCTGCTGAGACCGCTGTGTATAATTTAATTGCTAAATTCGAAGCTCACAACCAAAACAATACACTGTAGTCGCCGCAGCAATGAAAATATAGTCGCTGTACAATCAAGTGTTATAAAGTTTAGTACAAGCTTAGAACATAAACTTGTCGACGTTGACAGCAATTGAGTTTACTAGAAGCAGTTTGCGCAACATTTTGCACAAAGATTTTCATCTTCACGCTTATAAAGTTCAACTCATCAAGAATTAAAGACGACCGATCATGGTCTCCATTGAATCCTCATTTTCAATTAGGCGGTTATGTGCCTGTAATTTACCGTTATTCTCTGGAACCACTTGAGGACCGTTTTTATGTGAACAAGCCATAAACAATTGACGCTCTAAAAGATGAAATTTAATGCTGCATTGACATTGTGAAAAGAGCGAACGTCTGCCGACGTACTAAAGAAGGATATTTATTTGCCCGACATAATAGTTCATTATTAAGTCCATATTTCTATTAACATTTACATCGCCAATAAATAAAATGACGATTAAGTCAATTTACTTAGTAACCTCAAATTTGCCCAGGCCGTAGCAATGCAAAAAATATAGCCGCTGTACAACAAATTGTTGAGTACAAGCCGAGAACGTAAAGTTGTCGAAGTTCGCAACAGTTGGATTCATTAAAGGCAATTTGCATAAAGATTTTCATCTTCACGCTTAAAAAGTTCAACTCATTCAAGAATTAAAGCCGACGGACCATGGTTTCCCTCGAACGCTCATTTTCAATTAGGCGGTTATGTTCCTGTGATCTGACATTATTCTCTGAAATTACTTGAAGACCAGGTTTATATGAACAAGTCTTAAACAATGGACGCTCTAAAAGATGAAATTCAATGCTACATTAACGAGATAAGCAAAAAAAATTTGTGAATGGAGCAAACGTCTGCCGACGTACTAAAGATGGGCATTTGCACGACATAACATTATTACTAATTTTCAAATATTCTACTTTACATTGGTATTAATAAAACTGAAGTTGTCAACAAATAGTATGTGCTTTAAGTTAACTTACTTTGTAACCTCAAATTTGCCCACCCACCATGTATGTATGTATGTATGTGCTTCTTTTTAAAATTTTTAAAAATAAAACATTTTTATATATAAATAGATATCTTGCAATTAAAATAAATCTTAATTTTTATTTATCCAAAAAAATTAAATTTATTTATTTATTTATAAATGTGCCTTTTTTAATTAAAATAAATCAAAGGAAAAAATATGCACTCCAAAAGTAATTAAATAATAATTTCTTTGCACCCTGGGACCTAATAAATAAATAAATATTTATATTGCAAATAAAGCTAACAATATATTTACATAAGTTTTTATATCTGAATGTCTGTAAAAATTATTCAATATTTATTTATATAAGAAAAAGCCATTCATTATCGAACCGATGAGTTAAAGCGAAGTTATTGTCATTTAAAAATAAGCAAATTTGTTGTGAATGATAAGTAACAAGTTGAAGAAAACCTTAGTCTTAAGGCCAGCATTCATTTCAAACTAACTGACAAAGCGAAACTATTATCATTGAAAGGTAGGCGAATTTGTTATGGATGATAAAGATGACCGTAGACTTTAAAATAGTTGACAGACTTCATTTCCCCTTCAATTAAATTGCTTGAATTGTTATTTAATAATCGTTTTATAATTAAAAATTATTAACATGTACACTTGTTTATGATATTAAATTGGAAAAGTAATCCAAATTATATTAAACTAACTTCGCTGTAAGTACATATTTAATTGGCGGTGGTGACATTTGATTATAACAAGTTAATCTGTTTTCGGATACTTAACTTATTTCTTAAGAATCTTAAGTTAATTTCTAACTTCGTGTTCCTGCGCAAATAACAGACAGACAAATGTGCAATATTAATTGTTCATAGAACAGTGTAAGTTGTATTAGTTAATAATTAAGCACTTGGCTGGGTGGTCAACGCCATAATAAAGTTCATTAAAACATGCATGAACACCTACCGTAAGTTGCAAGGCAAAAAAAAAATGGTATTAAAAAATTTTAATTGATTAAAACGCTGATCTGACCTCCGGTCGAGGTATTTTGACTCAGAGAGCATTACCTTGTACCAGTGATATCTGCAGATACCCTATTATCAGCCATACCAGGTTCAACAGCATAAAAATAGACTTTTTTAAAGCAATGTTTAAAATTGAGCTGTAGTCGGTCGCGCTCTCTGAAAATTCAATGGCAACTGATACATTTTCTGTTGCTTGTTAAATTTCCTTTGGGATTTTTATTTAAAATTAATTAATTTCTATGTTTATTGCTTAGCAGAAGAAGAATAAGTGCGGTTTTACACATATCAACAGTTGAGCAACAAAAGTTGATGTGTGTAAAACCGCACTAAAAATATAAAAAGACTAAGTAGTTGCCAGACTTCATTTCAAACTAACTGACATTAGATGAATTCTCCTACAAGTAAATTGCTTAGTGTAATATACTCTCGTTTAAATAAAACCTTTTGTAATACAGGGTGTGCGTCGGGAAGGTATACTACTTTGCTTGTTTATAATTTTTGATTAAATGAAAGAGAATGAATGGATCTTTTATTAAAAAATCTTTTATTTAATGAAGTCAATTATGTATGAAATACAATAACAGATAAATGTTCTCCTTTGTTAGCCTCAAAAATGCGAGCCCTTTTAAGCACATTTTTCATTACATTCTCAGACATTTTACGCGGTATTTCATTAATAATCATCTTTTTATTTTTTTAATCGACCTTTTTATATCTTAAATAAATATCTTTAACGGTCTTTTTTATTAATTAACCAATATATATTTTTTTAATATATCGCTTTCCTATGGAAAGCTTCTTCAGGAAAATTAATTTTAATATTTGTTAATAATTGTTATTATTAAAATTAATATTCCTGAAGAAGCTTTCCATAGGAAAGCGAAATATTGAAAAAATATATATTGTTAAATTAATAAAAAAATACCGTTAAAAAGAATAACAGATATTTATTTATTAATAATCATCACGAATATTTTGTTTGAGTTGCTCTAGCGTTTCTGGTTTGTTTGCACAAACCTTGCTTTTCAGTTACCCAAACAAAAGAAAGTCCGGAACAGTCAAATCAGGGCCAATCAACATCACCATTTCTTGAAATAACTTGTTGTGGAAAGAAGTCTCGCAGTAATTCCATTGTACTCCTGGCTGTATGCGATGTGGCACCGTCTTGTCCATACCACAGGTTAATCAAGTCCAAAGCATGCAGTTGTGGCGTTAAAAACTTTTCAATTATATCACAAAATCTCTCACCATTCACAGTTACTGTTACACCGTTTTCATTTTCAAAGAAGTAATTAGCACCGTACTACTTTAAAAGCAACACTGGTCAAAATGTTAGTCGATAAAAATCGCTACTGCCTTTTTCGTTCAATTGAACTTGTATATGATATGCAGGAGCTGTGGTTTCAACAAGACGGCGCAACATGTCACAGCTTGTATCACAATTGTTTTATTGAAGGAAATATTTGGCAACCGCATAGTTTCACATTTCGGATCATTAATTTCATCACAAATATTTTGTTTGAGCTGCTCAAGCGTATCTGGTTTGTTTGCATAAACCTTGCTTCTCAGATATCCCCATAAAAAGAAGTCCGGAACAGTCAAATCAGACAACCGTGGTGGGCAATCTTGATTTAAGGTCTTGTTGATACTACATGTTAATTAAGTCAAAAGCATGCAGTTGTGGCGTTAAAAAGTTTTCAACCACGATATCGCTGCCCATTCACAGTTACCGTTAGACCGTTTTCATTTTCAAAGAAGTAAGGTCCAATCATTCCTCCTGACCAAATTGCACACTAGACTATCACTTTTAATGGATGCAAAGGTGTCTGTTGAATAATTTGAGGGTTTTCCATTCCCCAGAACCGACTATTCTGTTTGTTCACATATCTATTCAAATGAAAATGTGTCTCGTCACTCATTATGATTTTTTTATAAAAATCGGGGGTTGTCATGGGCGAGCTGTAACTTGGCATAAGTACGGCGGCGTACATGGTCTTGTGAAAGAATATCTTGTGTCAACTGATTCTTTTATGGAAACAAATGCAAATCCTTTTGCAAAATTCTGGCCAAAGTTGTTCTTTGAAGACCAAGCCTCTGAGCACGGCATCGATTTAAGGTTGATGGATTGTTTTAAATACTTTCTTGAGCAACAGTAATGTTTTTAGCCGATCTTGCAGTACGTTATAGTCCATGCTGGGGCCTGTCACCTTTCAGACTCTCTTTCTTCGAAATCAGTCACTACACAACAAATAGTGCGTTTTGTTGCACAATGTTTCTTCCAAAAATTTCATATAACTTTCTCGTCGTCACAGTAATCGATGATTGATTTTGATAAAATGTTTTAACGATTAAAACAATTAATTCATCGAATATTTTTCCATAATAAATTTGCCACTTGTCGACTTCACGACTGCCAAATATGAACTGTCAGGACTAACGTTTACCAAAATGACGGCAAAACAAAAAAGTTCCCGGCGGACACCCTATATAAGATATGAACATGTACTTGTTCGTGTGTAAATGATATTAAAAAAGAAATTAATCTAGATTATACTTTGCATAAAATGAAATTAATCGCAAATATATATTCTAATATAACAGTTAAACACATGATGTCTACCAAATAATGTTGTCGAATGGATAGAAAAGTAGAATTTTGTTAACTTTGAAAAAATGGAAAAAATTATGAACTTAAGTCCAATGAAAAAAAATATCATTTATTTAATTATTAATTTAACAATTTTAAGAATTAAAATAAAATATAAATTAGTTGAAAATTATTAATAAGAATTATTAATTTATTAAAAAAAATCCTTATGTATGTGTATTAATAATAAAAAATTATATTGTAAATAAGGAAGTAGTTAATAGATGTAGTGAACTGCATGGACTCTGACGATTACATAATGGCGAAAACTAACACATATTATTTTTTAAACTTTATACAAAAAAGTACTATTTTTATGTGGAGTTTAATTCTT
Organism: Trichopoda pennipes; assembly: GCA_030448955.1. NCBI lineage: Eukaryota > Metazoa > Arthropoda > Insecta > Diptera > Tachinidae > Trichopoda > Trichopoda pennipes. The sequence continues at coordinate 2,316,780 of JASKUP010000021.1, read as the reverse complement.
GACCAATAGGTTACTCTGCTAACTCTTTAAGGTATTCCATTTAGATTTCCCAGAATATTTAGAATATCTTTTAAAGGAGCTAAATTTAGCAAACTGCAGCTACAGCTTGAACAGTCTTGAACTTCTGTGAACGCTTCATTTTTCTGTCAGTCAATTTTTGATTGTTTTAATATTTACCTCGTTTTTAAGCGAATTAAATAGGGCTAAAACATTTTCTAATCTTTAAATGACATAATGAGTAAACGCTTCATTTTGCGCGAAACTTTTTCACGTTTAAAAACTGTATGAATAATGAAGGCAGTACAGCTGAAGTAGGCCATTTCTTATGTATGAGTTCAAAAACGATTAGGAAATCTCCTTTACATACTGAATTCAAGCTAGTACAATGGCAATAATTGACACCTTGGGCAACATGTTACATGTAACGAAAGGCCAGCAATTCTGGAAAAATTGTTAAAAAATGTTTCGACCCAAATAAGATTCTTTATAAATAGCTGCGGTGGCCATATGCCCGAAATTATTTTAAAATGTTAAATTCGACTTTAGTAATTTCTGGCAGTCAAAATCTAGTTATGTAGTTCCTGGCTAGAGTATCTGTATATAATTACGGCTTTAGATGACCTTAATCGGCAATGGTGTTCTGTAACGATTTTCCGTTTTATGTTTTTTTACGGTATGGAGCTAAATATATATATATATATATATATATACTCTGGAGTAGAGAGAAACAAGAACACTGAAGATGGCATATAGCCGAAACCGATATGTTCACAAACCAAATTTGACGCGGGTTGACGTAAAATTATACACAAATAAATCAAACCCCGTCGGACAATATACGTACATATTAAATATATATTTATGCACTGCACGCATGGTCTTCACCGGGGTGTATCAGGCTTACCGTGGTCTGAAGTACCGATTAAAAACGCTCTTTTCACCTGTTATGATTACTGCCACCACGGGATCGCTTACGCTTTATTGTTGCCTGAAGGCATCATTTCGTTTACCTGCGTACAGACGCCTCTCCGTTTGTAACATGATCTCAACAAGGCTAATTTGGCATTGTACCTATGTTCATCTCTCCTTCCGCAGTCTCGAAGTTAGCTTTCTTTATCTGCATGATTGTCTGCCTGCCAGTATGTCTCATTTTCAATCAAATATTGATACGTTTATTCCTTTAATAAAAGTTTAGTTTATTCAGTTCTTCTATTGTAAAAACAATTACACATAAATTTTAGAATTTTAAATTAAACTAAACGATTTATTTAGACAATTATTTACTATTCGCGTTTATACGCAAAAAAACACTGGATGGTAACTTTACCGCTTTAGCCCTTAAAAGCTACTGTATTAACTTTTGTGTCTTTACTTGATCACGTTTATAATTACACTGCTTTTTTGTTTGGAAGAGGGGGCGCCTTCATAAACTGTTTTAGACTTTACTAGAAAATTAGAGAATTCATGGTATTTAGTACAGATGCCGTAGTTAATATTTTTCGGTGTTTTTTTTTTTTTGCTTGTGTTTCTCCTTTTTTCTTGATTGTTAATCTTAGTTTAAGGAATTTGAACTTAGCACATTGTTGTTGTTGTGTTCATAAGATTTCTTTCAAATTTCTTAATTGGTAAACGAATACAATAGGTAATTTCACTTGAAATTTTTTTAAAGTGATAATTATAACTGAAACTAAACAGCTTCGTAACAATAATTTTAACCGTTAATACTCCCGTGACACTTTTCACATCTCGCCAATTTTCTGGCCAGCGGAAACACATAAAGAAAATGTGCTCGGTGTCTTTAATGCATTCTCTGAAGCTTTTTCCCCAAAAATATCCATAACCTTGACAGCATTTGGCTCAAATAATAATTGTTATCTTTGTCTCATCTATTGACCGCTATGTTTGGACAATTTAGTCCGCTTGAAAGGACTCTATACTACTAATTGCGATGACACTTCAAAAGCTATTGCCACTCTTTGGTATTTCTATTGTTAAAACAATTCACAAGTAGAAGTATTGAAATCAAATGGTGAATAAAACTGTTTTGCCCCCAAAATTTGGATGGTTACTGAACTTAAGCATTTTCCTAACTTTAAACATCTGTGTCTTGTCTACGCAATTAAAGTGAATAACTTTTTATGCAATAGCTAGAGTTAATCATGACTCTTTCATTTGCCTTTTATTATACAAATTTATAATGTGAAAATATTCTCACTTTACTTACAAAACAAGACGCTGACTATGCATATAGCTATTATGTAGTTATAATAAATGTTTTGTAAGATAATAAATCTTAAAAGAAATTGTTAAGAGGTGCAAAGTAATGCATTAAACACATTCTACGCAGCAGGTGACACGACTACAAATTCCGTCAGCTGCATTTGCCGCTGTGTAGCCAGCTAAATAATTATTTTGAAAGCGGCATCATAAAGATCTGATAGATTTATATTCTGTTTCATTAGAAATATTTACCCTTATTCTGTTTGGCGACGGCAATACAAGACGTCATCGTTTTTTATCGTTTGTTGTAAATCCGTATTCTCGTAGGCAATATTGCCATATATCGATGACTGGCAACACATGTTTGGTAGAAAATTTGACGTTGATGTTGCCTCAAATTGCCGTTGATATTGTCGTCTGTGATTTTGGTGTCGTGCTGTTATAAATAAAATTAAAAAAAAATTAAAAATACAAAATAAAATATAAAAAAGTACAAATAAAATAGAAAATGCAAAAAATTAAAATTACCAACGCCAACCAATTTAAAAAAATCCATCACTTGCCAGGGGATTTCGAAGAGGCAGTGTTCCTACTAATTTTAAGGAACAATGAAAAAGTGTTGCGAATGCTCTAAACGCCCTTGTCAAATAGAATGAGTGATGGATGACAAAAGTTATAACATGTAGTTCTTTACAAATACATGTTTGATGACAAAATGGTTCCTACAGATTTGGCGTGACTTAAAAAAAAGATGGTAAAAAACAATGTGCCGAACACTCTGATTTTAATTTATTTTGATTTTTAATTTATTTTATGTTCAATTTAATACAAATTTTATTCTTTTTTTCTACACAGTTTATATATATTTTTTACAACAATTTTATCAAATATATATATTCATTTGTGTAGAATTAGCTGACTCAAATATTAGATATGTAATATAGATATTTTATTAAAATGATCAATAAACTGGTAACGTCATCATAAGACTGTTAGGGAATACCGAATTAGTATTGATGTTGTGTTGAAGTGGTGTTGCCTCGAAATCGACGACGATGTTGCCGTCGCCAAACAGAATAAGGGTGATTAAAAACTCCCTACTTTTCATCTGAAATTTAGCAATAACATTAAAATAAAAATAAAAATTAAATACTTACAAAACACAATAAAAAGAAGAGATGATAAAACACTCTACTGCCATTCATATATTTGCAAGAAAATATTTATCATCAGAAAAGATATATTTAAATAAAACGCCATTTGCTACTCCAGATATATTGGCTTGCGATAAATCTCTTTATTCAGCATTGTTTATTTAGCATATTTTTACTATAGCAGTAAAAAAGTAAAATTAAACTAGAAATACCGATATTTGGAAAAAAATTTCCCATTTCATTAGAGCAGAAGTTTTTCAGAAGATTTAATTTTCCACTACTTTTTCTAACAGTGAAATTGAGCCAACATTTCGATTATATTTTAAGCAAAACTAATTTTGTCATCATAAATCTGATTATTTTGTCATGTTTATTATTATTACTTTTAAAAAACGTTTTGTTATATTAAGTTCTTTTATTGCAAAATAATAGCACAGCACCTCGCAGTTTTAAATTAAATTAAACGATTTCCCCACTTTCAATACATACAAAATAAACATGATGGCAACGCCTAAAAATGCTTTATTATGTTAGCTTTGTGCAACAATGTTTCAACTTGAAATTTCTTCATTTGGTTTTTTTTTGTTCTGTGTTAGTTGTGTTTATTTTTTGTTGTTTAAGTTATATCGTAAAATTTTAATAAGAATGTATTCTTATTACAGGTACTGAAAAACCATATTATTCTTATCAAGTAATATAAAATGATTGTTGGAATTTGAAATTTTCCAAAAAAAAATTAGGCCAACTTCAAAAACATCGACTCGATTTTTCAAAAATACTTAGGAAAAGAAATTAATACCTTAATTAATGCCTTCATGCACAATGAAAGTTTTATTTGTTTTGAAACTAATTATACCCTACTATGTCAGATTAAGTATAAAATTAAAGTACAATTTTTAAAAATTATACAAAAATTCAATGTTATTCCCAACATTTTTTTATTCTAAAGATCAGCATATTTTAAAATTTTAAATTTATTTCCGGCATATAGCCATTGCTTGCCGTATGTCACCTATATCCGTCCAAAAATGGAATGCAACACTTATGTATGGGCCGGCGTTTCAAAGTCTATTTCAAAGTTGCTCGACCGCGTGCAGGAGGGGGCCAAAGGCGCATTGGGGACAGTAGGGTATCCAAATCTATTGATTCTCTAGAGCATCGACACAATGTGCGATGTATTTTACTGTTTTACCGTTACTATAATGGTAAGTGCTCTAATGAAATTAGGAAACTTGTTTCCGTTACTGGCACGTTTTCGCGTTTAACTCGATTTTGTTTAAGAGCACACCCATTTGTGGTTGTTTGGCCAGTCAATCGCACTACGCATTAAAGGATTATTATTAGTTTTTTAGCAGAACAGTCTGTGTGTGGAATAAGCTATCTCCAGAGGTTTTTTCTGTCACTTTCAATGTAGGAAAGTTCAAATTGAATGCCCATAAACACTACTCCCTTGTTCCTCCTTCCCATAACCAAATTTCCTAGTTCTAGCACAATGCACTACTATGTAAGGGTCATCCCCTGAGTGCTGGTCCGAGAAAAAAAAATGCAAAATTTGAAATCTGAAATTCCGTAAAACTGTGTACAGGCCTTAAATACGGAAAATTTGCTTTTGTATATTTGAATTAATTCATAATAAAATGAAGTTAACAAGTTCTTAAGCTTAAAACAAAGAAAGCTAAGTCTAAGAGGTTCATGCTTCAAACAACTCTCAGAACCCAAGGAGAAACGTTCCACTTGTAGTTTTAACAAAAATAAAATCAGTTGTGTACTAGAAAGCGGAAATTTACAGAAGAATTTTGTTAATTACATTAATTAATTTTAAAGCATTTATTTATTTAACACTCCTTGATGTATTGACATCACTAAAACATAGAAATAGAAATATATCTAAAATGGCTGCAGCTACAACGGTATTCGTGTAGTTGTGCTGTCGCCAAAATTATTGTTTTCTTAGGAACGCGTGTATATTAATTTTGAGAGATTGTAGTCAGTCGCCTCCCCCCCCCCCCCGGGGGCCCACATTTATCGATCTTTATAGAATACTTGACTGGGTATAAGGGAGCCCAGTCCCTTAAGTCAGCAGGGGTACTACTGGAAGCTCCACGTTATTTCCACGGGAATCAGTAAGCCCCACAGTTTCCGCTTGTTGTCTCTTTAGACTTTTAGCTGTTTCTCTGTCTGATTATTGAGATTGGCCCTTCGGGAGTATCGTGGTGGTTCTGGTTTTGCGGCCCTAACAGGAATTGTTTTTGGTGGCCAGGATCATCTCGCCTTTAATCACACCTACTGGTGAATGATCCTGATCCAGTGAGCATGCTAGTCATGAGTTCTGGACAGGAGTTGGATAGTCTCCAGCTCTTCAGCAAGGAGTAGTGGTTTGCAGCCCTGCTCTGGAACCACTGAAATTGCAACTAGGAAAGACCTGTTGCTAGAATTAGTCTTCGGCTTCCTAAGGCGTGAATGTCACTGATTTTCATTCACAGTGGTTTAACCACCAACTGATTAAGGCCCACGGCCAGGTGCAGATGTAAATCTTATCACGAAATATAGTCAGTCGCCTGCGGTGTTAAATGAGTTTAATGTATAATAACTACTTACAGACATTTCAGTTTAATGCGATAATCTAGTGTTAACAGCAAAATGAAGAGAGAGAGAAAGTGAAGTGAAAGAAATAATAATAGAATTATTTAAGTGTATAATTAATGGATAGTCATATAATAACAACAAATAAATACTTTAAAAATATCAATTTAAGTTTAAGATAACTCTAAATAAATAGTTAAATTATTTAAAGAATAACTCGAAAGCAATCTAAATCTATTCTATGTGGTTAAAGGGATCAACCTTAGATTTTACGTTAAATGTTTAAAATCAATTCAATTTTAATTGAAAAATAAAACCAAATAAAATTAAGCTTCATTTGTTAATAGGGTTGTATCATTAACTATAAAATGCACTTTGATCCCCACATATTTAAATACTCTTTATTATCCTACTTTTATTGTGAATAAACCAAGCCCAACAGTCTTCAGTCTTTACTAACGGACTAAACATTTAATAAAAAAAGCACATTTCGAAAAAAGAAAAAACGTCAAGCAATGCACCTGAATTTAATTAAATTTTTATAAAACTAGTATTTATATTTACATAAATGTATTGTAAGTAAAAATATTTATTTAAATTTAATAAAGTTATTCTTAAAACTCTAACATTTACAAACTTTTATTGTTAAGTTTTCGAATCGAAAACATTTTCGTTAAACAAAAGATTCTAATTCTATTGGGCGACACAATACGAATCGCATTTATGGTTAAGTGTTGAAGAAAACCTAAATAAAAGGTATTTTACAACACTGCAAAACGGTAAACAAAGTAGAACAAAATCAAGAAAGTAAAAAACGAAATTAGAAAATTTAAAAAACAAAAAATTAATATCGTGTTATTTTGTTTTCTTTTGAAAGTTATCGCTTGTTGGTAAAAGATTAAGGTCAACATGCACCAACTTATTAACGATGGTTTCTGTGATTTCGATGCAGAGGGCAAGAAGCGGCCTAGTTAGCCAGCCGAAAAAGTTTAAAGATGAGGAATTTGAAAGCATTAATCGACGAACATTAAAACTTACATTATTATTACGAGCCATTTAAAGCAAGAAAATTGGATTCTATATGAACTGAAACTAAGGGACATTAAAACACGATATTACTCGTCGAAAATGACGCTTGATGGCTATAAAAAGAAATAATTTTCTCATCATATGATAGTGATGATTAAAAGTGGATACATTGCGATAGTCCCAAGCGCAAAAAACCCGGTCAACCAGGCAAATTAACGTCGAAGCCGAATATCTATGATGCCAAGATAATGCTTTGCATTTGGTGGAATTAGAAGGGCATTTTGTTTTATGGGCGAGAAAGACAAAGGACCTGTACCAAAGAATTGATTCGTTTGAAGAGAAGAATCAACCAAAAAATGACCAGAATATTGGATCAGACATAAGGCCATAATGAGTGAGTAGGAAAAGAACACTGAAGATGGCAAACAGCCGAAACCGGTTTGTTCACAAACCAAATTTGACGAGGGTCGACGGAAAACCGTACCCAAATAATATAAGGCCATAATCTTTCATCATGACAACGCTCGGCTTCATGTTGCAAGACTGGTCAAAAATTATTTAGAAAACAATGGATAAGAAGTTTTGGCTTTCGCGACTTATAGCCCAAAACTTGCCCCTTCTGACTACCATTTTTTTCGATCGATGCAGAACATCCTTACTGGCATGCACTTCACTTCATGACAGGGTATCAGAAATTGACTTGATTCTTTCTTTGCCTTAAAACCGCAGCAGTTCTTTTGATGGTGATTCCCTATGTTATCAGAAAGATGGAAAAAAAAATAGTGGCTACCTAAGGACAATACTTTAAATAATAAATTAACTCATTTGGTTATTACAATGAATGAATTTTTCTAGCAAAAATCGACTTTATTAACTTATAGTAATTATTATTAACCTAAGTATCTTATGCTTCCTGCTTGTTAAGCCATTCTTGCATACAACTCGGCTATGAAAATAATTTTTTCAAAGAAATCTTATTATTGCTTCAGTGATCATTGCAGCCAATTTTGGGTGCAGAGATAAAGTGATTTTTCTTCGCTTTCAAACTACATTTAGAAGGAAATTTCTTTGACCAGGCTCAGCATTCTTAATCAGTTTCATGCCTAATGCTTTCCTTATCAACTACCAAGGACATTTGCATTTTTAATTCATGCAATTCTCCCCCCACTTTCTTCTTTAAACTGGAACATTTTGCGTCAAACTCGCCGACTCTCCACAACCACTTCTTATATTTCCTGAAGCCTTTCCCTATAGCCTCTAGAGCTTTCTTGTGTTGCATCAATTCAACTAGAAGTTTGCGTCATGAATTTTAACACTGCTGGCTCTAAAGCTTTCTTGAATTGCATCTAGAAATTTGGCGTTTGTGGCATCAATTTTAGCATTATTGGGACTAGAGCTTTTTTGAATTGCACTGTTATATCAAAGATTTGTTTCAGCTTTGTCAGCTCTAAAGCTTTCTTGAATTGCACTGTTAGCTTTAGAGCTTTTTTGCATTTTTTCCATCATAGCGGCACGCATTGAATCCAAGCCCATATTGCTGTTTGCTGCTGGGGTACATACCTCAACCTCCTCTTTTTCTTCAAATTTGTATGTTCTCATGTCAATATCACTCTGCTTGAATTCATCGATTAATCTCTTTTTGCAATTCTGCCTTGTTATCCGCTGTCAGCAGATCCAGCTTGTTTAGCTCCTTTTTTAGCTGCTCAAATTTAAGTTCATCGAACTTCATTATAAAATTTATTTACTTATTCCCGTTTCTACACACAAAAATACACGATGGTAACTTTACCAATTGAACGCTTAAAAGCTGCTTTATTATCTTTATGTTTTTACTTGACAACGTTACTATTTTATTGGACAACAGATGGCGCTTATATATTCTATTTTGAGCGCTTCTCGCATTCCACATCTATGGGAACGTCGAAATCTTTATTGTTTAATAAAAATTTAGCTTTTTAACAATTTATTGAAAAGTAGCAGTTAGTGCTTCAGTTTTGTCCCATACTGTATGTTCACCTGTACATATACTTTTCGATGACAAGTTTTTAAACGAAATTTGCCTGTATTTTTATTTTAGATACATATACTTTTACACGAAATGTCTAAAATAAAGCACTCTGAAGATGATGATACAGAAAAGCCTCCTCAAAAAAGTCGGCGGATGTCTTTAAGGCCAGAAGCTGTCAGACGAAGGCAAATGGCTAGAAGATGTAAAAAGATAACTAGAGTGCCGCCCCTGAATATATGCGATTTACCCACAGAGATTTTAGAAAAAATTATCGGGAATGTAAATATTTGGCATCATAATCGTATACGCGGCTGCTGTAGGCGAATGAAGGAGGTCAATAATGTGTTTGTAATGCATGAATTTCAAAAAGCTTCTCAAAAATATTTCAGTGAAGATCCCAATAGTGAAGCTAGTGCCGCTTTAAGGGTATGTAGGGCAGGCAAAAAACAAAATAAAAAAAAGTATAAAAAGTCGGCTAAAATAAAAATTTTTATTTAATTTATCCTTTAGGTTATAAAACAGGCTACAGAAGTTTATGTGCGTTCAGATTTTACGTCAGCCTTTTGTGGGTGTATTTTACCCATGTTACGAAGTTCTTATAAGGATCCATTTTCACCTCATATTTCTCAGATACGCAAGTTTTTAGTGCATTTTTATAGCATGGTTACCGATCTCATGGGCGAGACTTCATCGCAGCGCTGGAGATTATTATATACAATTACTTTAATGAGATTGATTAAGGTAATGTAAAGGTTTTGTTTAATAACAACAAATATTTGCTTCAAGAGCACAGCCTTAAAATAAAAAGAAGAAGAGTAAGAAGCAGAATTTTACTTTATTTCGTTTCTAACACAACAGGCCTTTGACAAATCAATAATATCTTCCACCGGCATGCCTTTACACTGGAGAATTGTGGTTCAATTAAGAGGGCCCTGGTTAGGTACACTATGGACTTTAAGAGGTCGTCCTCTAAATCAGTCTAGACATCTTAGTAATCTATTAGTTATACTGGCTGAAATGCTAATAGCAAATATCACTGAAAAAGGTTTTAAGTAAGTGAATTATCTCCATTCAATCACTAAATGATAAGTTTTTTGTTGAAAAACAATTTTTTTCTATCCACCATAGACATGTTTGGGAATGTCCCAGTGAAATGTATGTTTTCGGTAATGATACTAGCAATAACAATCATGTGCCAATGACATTATTCACTTTTACGATTTATGGTTCGAAAAAAATAAGCAATTTGTTTCGTTCATGTTTGGAAGATGAGCCTGAAGCATTTGTGTGGCCAACTAAATGGCCGAATGATCAATTTACCGTTAACTTGGATATTATTTGTAAGGAGGCCATGAAATGGGGCTGCTCAAAGTCTCAACATATGGAATTTGGACCATTTTCTCAGGCAGATTATAGCGAAAGAGATGAGGATTAGAAAAAATGAACGGGGTCAAAGTTGTTTTTTAATGTGTTTTTGTCTTGGCAAAACAGGCAGCAAAGCAAATATGTTTATGTTACATGTGACATCACTAAAAAAATTTTATCGTTTATAAATTTTTTTAATACATAAGATTTTTCTTTTATTTTAAAAACTTTTCGTAAATAATTAAAAGACTTTGCAATTAATTGTTTCTGTAGCTACAAGCGCTACTGGAAAGTGGATAATTATATCGTATATTCGAAAGAATAAAATTCTACGTTGGCTAAGAACTCGCCCACATGGACCTATCTACTCCAATGTTGATTGAGAAACTTTCACAAAACAATTTTTCTTTAATTTCAAACTAAGATCCGAACAAGTGATCCGTTCCTATAACACAGGCAAAACAGTAGTTTTTCGGATTTGTTGATTTAAACGATAATTTAAATGTGCCGTTGATGTTACGTGTTATATTTTTTTTTATTTCATTTTGTGTTTCTTTTTCCGTTATTTAATTTGTAAAAAAATGTTTTTCTATCATAATTTCCCTCTAAAGAATTTTATCAGCCGAAATTTTCCTTTAAAAAAATTTCATCAGTCAGAATTTTTCTATAAAAAAATTTCATCAACATTATTTTTTACTTTAGAAAATTGTAACAATCATTTTTCTGCAGAAAATATTCATTAGTTATAAGTTTTCTATAGAGAAATTTCATCGTCATAAATTTTCTATATAAAATCAGTATAAATACTCAAGATGTAGGTGAATGCGACTCACCTTAGAAAAATTTTCTTGTGAAGGAAGTGCTCTGTGGTGCAGTAATTATAAGGAATAACATTCGTGATCATTAGAGCAATACCATGATCTGTGGCTCCATGCTCCTATGATATCCAGTCTAACTGCTAAGTTTCTGGCCAGTAAATCCATCGGAAGGCCAAATGAACCTGGTAAAAATTGCATCCGTAGACGTTGACCTAATGCCTGCTTTCGTCAAGACTGCCATGATGCGGAAGGCACATAATTTAACGCCCCCTGACTCGTAGCCCACCCCGGATGACAATTTGAGAAGCGTTCCTGCAACAGCGATATTATGTTGAGAACGCAATCATCCTTATTCTGTTTGGCAACAGCAACATCGTCGTCGATTTTGAGGCAACATCACTTTAACACAACGTCAATACTAATTTGGTATTCCCTAACAGTCTTATGACTGTTTATCGATCATTTTAATAAAATATTAACACACATAAGTATCTAGTATTTGAGTTAGTTGATTCATTTGTGTACTATTTTTGATAAAATTGTTGTGAAAAAAAAATAAAAATCTGTATTAAATTGAACCTAAAAAAGGTTAAAATCAAAATGTTCAGCACATTGTTTACTTTTACTTTAAATTTTAAGTCGCTGCAAATCAGTAAAAAGAAATTTGTCATCCATTACTCATTCTATTTGGTGGGCCAAGGATGTTTAGAGCATTCGTAATACTTTCCCATTGTTCCTTAAAATTAGATTCCTTAAAATTATTAGGAACATTGCCTCTTCGAAATCCCCCCTAGCAAGTGATGGATTTTTTCCCAATTCTTTCACTAATTTTTCAAATTGATTGGCGCTGGTTATTTTAATTTTTCCGTCTTCTATTTTATTTGTCCTTTTTTTATTTAATTAAGTATTTTTAGTTTTTTCAATCTTTTCAAATTTTTGTTTATAACAGCGCGACACCAAAATCACAAACGATAATATCAACGGCAATTTAAGGTAATATCAACGTCAAATTGTCTTACAAAATACCAAATATGTATTGCCAGTCATTGATAAATGGCAATATTGCCAACGAGATTATGCTGGCTGATTATGTTAAGAATGCAGCAGTATATCGCAACAGTATTCTCGCAGTTCAAGCCACAGCCAACAAGTTACTTTCAATAACCGGAACAGGGCCGTAGCCTTGCGGACTACTAGTTACAATGATACCAGTTGGTAATTCACCGTTCGGACTTCGAATGTTATTTTTTTTCCAGTTTCAGGCTTCTGTGCAACTAGCCTATGCAACTGGTGCTGCCTTTTGTACCAAGAAGCTACATGTTAAGGTAAGAAGATGACCAAGACTGCGTGTCCCCGGGAAAAATTTCCTTAATTAACAATCTGAAAATAATTTCAATGTAAAATAGCAATAATTTACAAGATATTTTAAAAATTCATTTACATAAATTAAGACTATGGAAGAAGGTATAATAATTGTTGTCAAACTTAAACTGTTGTTTAATTTTTAACTTCAGTATATCTTTGTTTTTTTTATTACAATTCTTACATTTTACTTATTATAAAAAATCTCTTAGATTTAATATTTAAAAGAATCAAAATTTATAATTTACATAGTTAATAAATAACAAATATTTTTCATTTTATTATTATAAATTTTTTAACATTCGAACATTTCTTAGAAATTTAATTTTAACAATGCCAGAATATTGTATTTTTTTTTTTTTTGAAATAGAAAAATATTTTTATATTTGTTATTTATGTATGATCTTTCAATTTAAACATATACATTCATACATACATGATTTGAATAAGTTTTAAAGAAAAAATATATGAAACTAAATGAAATTTTTATATTCATTACGGTTAACAATAAAATGCAAATGAAAGTTGTTTTTTTTTCAATTAAAAATAAAACTGAAGCAAAAACAGAAACAGAAACAAAAAAAAAAAATAAATGCTTACAATAAGTTTAATTAATAATATATACAGAGATGAAAAACGAAAATTCTAAATTCATAAAATTTCTTAAAAAAATAAAAAAAACGAGTTATTTAAACTTAAAACTTAAACAAAATTCATAAATGTTTTTAAAAATAGGATGATATTAAATTTGATTTTTTTTCTTGGTTTCAAATTAAAAGGCAGCTTTAAATGATAATTTATATAAAAATTAAATTTATTATTTTAAAACTAAGTATCTTCATCGGTACGCTCCACCAATAACATTTCTTCTAATCTTTCCAAACGTTGCCGTAAATCCTCTTTTTCGTTTTGTACCAAATCAAATTTACGTTTTAGTTCTTCATTTTGTTTACGCAGCTCTAACAATTGCCGGCATATTTCCGGTGTTGTCAATATTGGTATAACAGCTGAATTGGAAGACAAAATTGCAGCACTGGTGTTTGTTGTAGTTTTTATTTCCTGATTATTTGCTATTGCTGAACTGGCTGTTGTGACACTACCGGTGTTTACATTTATATTATATATGGGCACTTGGCGGATTTCTGGCACGGTCGTCATATGCTCTACACGTTTAGCTGGCACAATGCGTACCGGTTGTTTAGCTATACTTGTTTGTTGTTTTATCAAAGTTTGTTGTTCTTGTTGTTGAGGTTGAGGTTGTTGTTGCTGTTGCTGCTGCTGTATTTGTTGTATTTGAAATATAGTTTCGGGGACATCAGCATCATTATCTTTTGTTTCGATTTGTATAATGTGTGAAATGTTTTCATCATCATCATCAACTTCATTGTTGTTAGTGCTAATTTTATTTATTTTTGGATCCAATTTAATCTAGAAGGAAGGAAAGAAGGTTAAAAGGAGTTGCTATTTGCGTGTACATAAGTTGATAATGCATTTAATTTTTTTTTTCACTTATTAAATTTTGTTTTTCTTTTCCGTAAAAATTTTCGGTTTAAATCTTGTACTATCCTTATAAGCTGAGTGTTATACCTAAACTGTTTGAAAAACTTATTACGGATCATTTGTGCCATCAAGTGTCTTTAATATTATCGTCTAGTCAATATGGCTTTCGTAAAGGATGTTGTACTGTAACTAAACTCTTACAACTCACAACTTTGGTTAATCGTGGTTTTGTCAATAAAATGCAAACTGACCTTGTTTATACAGATTTTAGCAAGGTATTTGATAAAGTTAACCATGGACTACTTATCATAAAACTACATTATATGGGATTCACACAAAATTTTTTGAATTGGATAAATTCATACTTTACAACAGGAAGCAGAACGATAATATAAACCAATCTCCGTTTCAAGTGGTGTTCCCTAAGGGAGCTATCTCGGATCCCTTTTTTTCATTATTTATCAATAATTTACCTGGTATCATTCAAGAATACATATAATAAATATGATGATCATATGTTGCTACAGGCAGATTTAAATTCTTTATACTCCTGGTGTGAATTGAACTTAATGAAAATAGAACTTCGATAAATATAAATATATCTGTTTCTTTCAAAGGAACGATTTAAACACTAGATATTCTTTGGGTGGCAATAAGCTGGAAATCGTTCGCAGTTTCACAGATCTTAGAATTATACTAAGCCCTAAACTAAACTTCATTCAACATATTTCTCTAATTGTAAGTAAGGGAAGATGCCAGCTTGGTTTCATCAAACGTTGGGCAAAGGAATTTGAAGATCCTTTCATCACGAAACATCTATTTACGTCACTGGTTCGTCCAGTTTTAAAATATGGTCGTCTCTGTTACCCTGACTAATGCGAGCCCTTTTGAGCACATTTTTCATTACATTCTCATACATTCACGAATATTTTGTTTAAGTTGCTCGAGCGTTTCTGCTTTGTCTCCATAAACCTTGCTTTTCCGATATTCCCACAAAAAGAAGTCCGGAGCACTCAAACCAGCGTCCGTGGAGGCCAATTAAAATTACTATTTCTTGAAATAACTTGTCGTGGAAAGGGATCTCGCAGTAATTCCATTGAAATCCTGTGCGATGTTGCACCGTCTTGTTGATACATGTTAATCGAGCCCTAAGCATGCAATTGTAGCGTTAAAAATTTTTCAATCATATTGCGATGTCGCTCCTCATTCACAGCTACCGTTACGCCGTTTTCATTTTCAAGCCAGACTACCAGTTTTTGTAACTGCAATTGAAACATTTTGTTTCAAATACAACCACCCAGTTATTACATGAGAAATTTCGTAAACAACCCACAAAGAACTGACGCTCATTCTACGCAACATTGCCAAGATAAGGGAAACTTTGTGGCAAAATGTGTTTAAAAATTTTGCGAAAAGAGTGGACGTCTGACGTTGTTACTAATTTCCATATTTCTACTTTATATTGATATTAAGTAACTGGAGATCATCAATCAAAATCTTAGCCGAAATTTAAACTAAATTAATTTAAAATACTTGTAGAAAAATGTAATATGAGCTTTTTCGAAGTAAAAATACTGTTTTCTAAATCTTATTAAAAAACTTCAAATTATTAATTTTAAAAAGTTGGAAAAAAAATTACCTGTTGGATTTTAGTTTGTCCTTGTTGTCTTACGCTGACCAAACGTTGGCTAACCAATTAAAATTTTTTTTAAATAATTGTTAATGAAAAAAAAAAGATATTAACATACCTGGATAGAGTTTGAGGTAACTTTTGCATAGCTTTTAAATTTGTATGTCCATAAAGCTTTTTAAAATCATTTAGCGAAATTATACGTATATTCTATATCAAAAAAATAAAAAATATTTTAAAAATCAAAATATTTTTTTTAAATCGAAATATTTTTTTATTGAAATATTTTTGTTTTAAAAATTGAAACTTTTTTTAAAAACCGAATATTTTTTATATCAATATTTCTTAAATCGATTTTTTTTAAACCGAAATATTTTTTTGCCTAAAAAATAGCAAAAGCTCACCTTATTTTTTCCTATATTTGTATGATCCTTAGCTTTTGATATAATATTCGGTTTCAGCTTACTAAACGAATTCGCGCTGGCATTTGAAAAGGAGTTACCACCACCGTAAGTTGAGCTGTCATTGCGTACTTTTACAGGCACTTTATTTTTTAAGTTATTTAAATTGCTGGTATTTGAATTATTATTGTTATTATTACTAATATTAGTATTATTATTCGAAGTGTTATTTTGTATTTTCTTTGTTTCATTTAATAGTAACTTTCCACCTTCGGATAAAATCAATTGACGTCCATTTTGTAAAGCAGTATTAAGCATATCCTTTGAAGTATCGTCTTCTGGCATCATTGAAATACCATGAGATTTTAATAAATTAATAGTTGAGTCACCTAAAATGCCAGTTTCTGCAACACAGATACTTTTTATATTTTTTTAAATATTTTTTAAAATTCTTTCCTTTTACCTTTAATATTTTCTAAATCTTTAACTTTAGCTTCTGCATATTCATCATCGTGATCTATTTTACGTATTGATTCAGGTTCATCTATAACTTCGGTTGTTAAGCCCATAATGGAATTAACTGCTTCGGAAGTTTCTTTCTGTAAAATTTTTAATTAAATTTGTTCTTGTAATTACGAATATAACCAGTTTTATGCTTAATTTTAAATCAAATAATAATTATAACTCTAATTGAACTTTTCAACGTTTTATAAATATTAAATTTTTTAACACAAGATCTTTATATAAAAATTAAAAAAAATATATATTTTTATTTTCAATATTTCGCCACAACAATTGAATAGAATTTGGTACCTTTTGTTTCATAGCGAATTTAAGATTTAAAAAATTGTATATTCTAGAAGTTAAGTGTTGATGTACCTTAAGTCTTCTTTCATATATTTACCTCATGTTCTTCATTGTATTTTTGACTTGCTTGTAATTGGCGTGCTGATTCTAACTCTTCCAATAAATCGGCCTGTTCTGTTAAAACAGCCAACGCCAAAGGCGTACGTCCAAACTTGGTGGTTAACGTTACATCAGCATTGTGCTTTATTAGCAGACGTACTATATTTTTGTGCCTTTTTTCAACGGCCCAGTGCAAAGGAGTCATGCGAAGCTAAAACATTAAAATACTTTTTATAAAATACTTTTTTTATAATTATATCTCAACTTACCATATCTCTGGAATTAACGGCACAATTTTTGGACAACAATAATTCGACAATTTTTTCATTACCATAATAGCAGGCCAAATGCAGGGGAGTGCGGTCGACTTTAGTTTTGGAGTCTTTGTTAATGCCACCATTAAGTAATACCTGGCATATTTCTAATTGATTGTTCATTGCAGCAAAATGCAAAGCCGACATGCCCAACTACAGTTAAAAAAAAAGAAAAACAAACAAACATGCACCAGTAACATTAGCAACCAACATTAAAAAGGAAAGAAAATAAAACGATGAAAGAAAAAAGAAACCTGTTGCTGTCTTAAATTAAGAGGAACAATAACACACAAAAAAAAAACAACTTACCCAATCTGAAGTAAAAGGTGCTCCACGGGACAAGGCATTCTTTACACCTTTCAAGTCGGAATCTCTAGCAAACTGTAATAGTTGTTTGCCTAAATCTACAACTGTTGTGGGTACACTTAAAGTACTTAATGATTTGTAATTTACTATTTCACCTTCGGTACGCTGCAATTTTTACTTTTAGAAACAATTTCTGTAAATAAGTTTTTACCATACAATACTCACTATTTTATAATTCATTAAATTCGCCAATTGTGCTATTGTTGTTGTCCCTTCGTTTGTGGGAAACACTTTACCGTCCGCTCTTAAAGTGGCAACAATTTTATTACCACCGCCGCCAACCATTCTGTAGTTCTTTATGAAATTCCTCTATTTAATTTATGTTCTGCTACAGTTCCACAAACACTTATTGTTAAGTGAGAAAGTTAAATAATTGAAAAATTAATACAAAAAATAAAACTAAAGGAAAAGGAAATAAACGCACTATTTTCCCAAGCTTTTCTGGTTCCTCTTTAAATTTGTTTTAAAATTATTTTCTTCTTTTGTTGGTTTTTGTTTTGTACAGGCATTCGTAAATGCCAACAACTACTAGAGTTACTAATGTGTGTTCTGTGTTGTTAGCAGAGGCATATAATACTCTTAACGAATAATATAAAAATGGCAATACTTTTACTTATCTGTTTAAGTATGTATGGTAGCACTTGACGATTTCTTTCAATATTCTGGCTACCTTTTGTGGTGTTAGGCATTGCTAAGTTTAAAGAAAAGGATATCTTCATGCAACTTGTTTACTAGTTGATTTTTTTGAGATCAGTTTTATGTAGCAGTTAAAACTTTAATATGCTTTTGCGGTTATTTACAAGGAAACAAGTTTTAGAGCTAATATATACGTTAAGTTTTGGAATTAAATTTCTTTCTGAATAAAAATAATAACTTCAAATTTAAAACTACAAGAACTTGCGTCTGCCAAAAATTGTTTATTCGGCAGTAGAAACATTTTTCCTGAAAAAACGTTAAGTAAATTACTTATTACGTATAAAGTATCAAATATACCACATTCTACTGCTACTCATTTTTGGAGTAGAATTAGTAATAAAATTCGGTTAATTTTTTGTTTGTTTTCTTGAAGCACTACACCAAAGTAATTAAATCGATAACATTCTGCCATCGCTAACATGTAATCATTGTAACTTTGCTAACAAAAACAAAAGCGGAAATTCCTAAAGAATGTTAGCAATATTGAATAAGTTTTGTAAAGGCGCACGTAATAGTAGCACACATGTACTAAATTATATATTTGTGCATATTAAGTCCAAAGTCCTGCGCATGTTACCACATAAAAAACTTTACACCTCCACTTCCACATCCGTCTCTTAGAAAACGGAAATCAGTAATTTGTATTATTCTAAAGACTACAACTTACAACAGTTAAAAACTTATGTTCTCTTCTTTCTAACTTTAACAACTTATTTAAGTTACTTATGTTGCCTTTTTTAATAATTTTATATAAATATTTAAAACTTTTAATATAAATTCAGTTGTTTATGTCATTTTAGCTGCACACACACTCAGGTTCAAGGGAAATAATAGACTAAAAATATATCATATGTTTTGTTTTTGTTTTGCTCTTCCTCTGAGATGGGAATAGTGTAATAAAATTGGTGATACGTTATAGTTAATGATTAGCTGGTTTATTATCACAAAAAGATTAATTACGTTAAATATACTAATAAATTTTTGCGAATCATTAAAATAGTTTAGTTTGGGGAAATTGTATAATGTATAAAAGAATGTATAATCTTATTTAATTATTGACTTTCTAAAAAAAAATAAGTCAAATCCACCTTTAATCTCTCAATTCAGCGGTGTAATTTCTATATGACTATGCATTTCTTTACAATTATTACAATGGATATTTAACTAATTTATTCGAATTGGAATTTTATTTTTAAATTGTATTTCCTTATTAAAAAACAATTTTGCAAATGTCAGAAAAGGTTTCTTACTTTTACAACCACGTATTATAATCTTAAAACTTGTAATTGTGGTTAGTAGTTATAATTAACTCTAATACTATATTCACATTCAAAATAGCATGCTGCAAGACAACACAACAACAAGTTTCGTCAGCTGTCGCTGCTTAATTATTTTGATTATCATAAACATCTGAAAAGTTTATTTTCTGTTTCATGATATATATTTAAAAAATCTATATCTTTCATCTCAAATTTTGCCATAATATAAAACTATATCAACAATAGAGAATAAATACTTACAAAACACAATAAAGCAAATCCACTTGAATAAAATTTAAAAATTTTCCTGCGTTTTTTAAAACAATTAACTGGTTTATGAAGAGTAATTAAAAACCAAAATTCACGAAACACGATTTAAAGAAATTTATAGAAGAGCCAAGCCTGTTTGCTTGGTTTCAAACAATTCTCAGAACTCAAGGAAAAAACTTTCCACTTGTTGGTTTAACCAAAAATTTTTTTTCTGTGTACTAGTCAACGGAAATTTGCATACGGAATTTAACAATTCATCCTTGAGTTATTATAATTCATTATATATATATATATCGCCTATTAAATATTTTGAGTTTTTCTTTTCTTTCTTCACAAAGCACTTAATTATTTGGCTGTTCTTAATGTATTGACATCTTCTTTATTTTTTTTTTGCAGCCAGCAGAAATAGAAAAAAATATAAGCTGGCGGCAGCTACAACGGTGTTCGTGCAGTGAGTAGTTATACTGCCGCCAAAAGAATTCGTTCTATAAAAACGTGTGTATATTAATTTTGAGAGATTGTAGTCGGTAGCCCGCTGTGTTCAATTTGTTTAAAGCATTAAGTCTTCTATTTAAATACAGATTGCTTTGGGAGTGTTTTTAAAGCCGTGATATAAATATGAAAAACAATATTAACTAATACAACAATGTTTACCAACTCTGCTACTATAAAAATCAACAATCTGGTAACATTTATTCTCTGTTTAGTAAAATCTTGTCAGTGTTTCTTTTTTTTATTGAGAATGTTATGTCTGTGACGGATTGTGAACTGACGAAATATAAAATAATCTTATATTACAATACAAAATACATATATAATTTTATTAATATATGTATGTTCATACATACATAATTTTTTTTTATAATTCTTTTATGGGTTATGTGTAAAAAATAATATATATATATATATAAAGAAGTGATTTCAAAATATAATGGAAGCCTTAAGTGAAGAGATAATTTATCCAAATAATGAAAAAATATTTACCAATGAAACAATAACCAGTGACTACGATTCCTCCGCATATAATACAAGTACAAATATATCAACGTCTTCCTTATCAATTTGTTCGTCATTATCTTCGCCGCCGTCTTCATTTTCCAAATCTCCTACAGTAGAAATAATTAAAACCACGTCTGATAATGATTACACGCAGTTAGACCATGATGAAACCGCATTGCTCAATAATTTTTTGGAAACAACAACACAACAGGAGCAAGCTAATGAAAATCATCTGCAACAAAAACAGATGTCTAAACAATCACAACAACAAATCAATCAACAGGTGCTGCAACAATTAGGTTTTAATTTATACGACGATAATTTAGATCTTAATTATGTCTCCATCAATACTACTACAGAAAATATCACAGAAAACATAATAAATAATAATTTATCTAGCTTGTTTGGCAACCCTTCACCCTCCCTTATCGATTTTAATAATAACGATGATTATAATAGTTGTCATAAAATTTTGACTTTATCGAACGATTCAAATTTTTACATTGATGATGATTTCATTTTGAACTATTTAAATTCTCAAACAGAGCAGAGGCAACAAATAAAATCAACAAACAATTTGTATACATTATCATCATCTACAGACACAAACAATCAAAGTAATAATACCATACTATTGTCACCACTGCCATCATTATCATCTTTAGTACATTCACCCACATCCATACTAACGACGACGACTGAATCATCTATTGCTTCGCCAACATCGGACATAAATTACTTGGAATTACAAGGATCATCGTTGTCATCGTCTTCTAATACACCCTGTTCGATAATTGGTTTTAGTAATGAAAATAGTATCAATTCATTTAACGATTTTTCGTCAGGAGAAAATGGTGTATGTTTTAAATTCGAATATGCTTTTGAAAATCAAAAATTAGTACAAGTTAAGCCTCCACCACAAACAACAATAACTCTGCCAGATGCAACAAATAGTGTTATGTCAATGTTAGAACCAATTAATGTAATAACTTCAACGTACAATTCTGTTGAGGATGGAGCAAAAGTAGTTTTCTCATCACCGATAATGTCGACGCCTTACGTCTTAACCCCCTCCCAAGCGTCACCAATGCATACTCGTATATCAAAAGAAAGGTAGTTTTTAGTTTGTTTTAGTGTTGCTTATCTGCAATTAACTTTTGTTTCCTTTTATTTTCGTATGTATCGCTTATAATTTTTTTATGCTGTAAAAAGCTTTCGCAACACGTATTTGTTATTTGCTCTAGCAGTGGGAGAATTTGCTTGTCATGTTTTATTTTATTTTTATGTATTTTTAATAAATTAACTGCCTGCAAATTTCTCAAAATTAATTTGCTGTTTACAATACTGATAATATTGTTATAATTTATTTAATATTATTATTTTTTATAAATTTGTTTTCAAGTTAAAAAGTAAATTTTATTTCAACAATTTCGAAAACAAAACTGTAGTAATGACACAACCTGCAGCGTCAGACAAAACTAAAGCATGAACTTGTAAAAAATAAATGTAATAACATGAGCAATAAGGTTTATTAACGTTTAAAGAACTTGCAACATATTTATTTAAAATAGAAAATGTTTGTTGGTAGTTCTAATTAGAATGCAGCCACAAAAGTTTAGAAGGCAAATTTTCAAAGTTGCTTCTTTCGTTGTGAAAAGATTACCTTTTTTTAAGATTATTTTAATAACAACAATTACCGTTATTTTTCACAAGGTCATTTGAAATATGTATCAAGAAAATTTGCATTTATTTACTAATTGTGTCTGTGCTTTCAAAGTCGCTATGAAGTTTTTTGGTGACGTACTAATTAAAATGACAAGCAAAAAATAATCAATGCATTTAAAAGAAAAAGTCATAGCTGATTTTAATAAAAAAAAACTCGGTAGTATGTTCTGTATTATAAGCTAGTTATGTTCCTCAGGCTCGTTAGCTGCAGTACGCAAAGTTGGATGAAAAACAAACAAACGAGATGACCAGGCAATAATTATTACAAAGGATCGATTCATCCCACAATGTCCAATTCTACAAAGACAAGTTGTAGAAGCTGGCTTTAAATCTTACAAAAATGCAAACAAGCCCTTTATTTTACGTTAAAAAAAAGTCGCCACAATTGAACTTGCAAAGGAACACATTATTTAGACCACCACGGAATGGAAAACCGTACTTTTCTCTGATAATTCGAAGTTTTAGGTGTAAGGTTCCGATGTATAAGGGTTAGTTTGAAGACCTTAAGGACAACGTATTAATTCATGCTATACAAAGGGGTCGTGTTTTGGTCCGGAAATTGTTTTTTAGGCTATGGCATAGACCCGATTCATAAAATAAATGGTAAAATGCATCGTTTTAGAAAGAGTGTTTGGCAACAAAATGAATGTTTTAAAATGGCTGGTATAATAACCAGATGACAATCCCATAGAAAATCTATATCTATTAGTTTTGTCGCCTTAAAATGCTTCTTACAGATTTTCTTCGACTTTGAATGTTTTAATTTTTTTTAAATTTATAATTTAGTTTAAGAATTTCTTTTTTTAGTAAATAAAAAATTATTTTCTATTGCAATTTCATTTGGCTTTTTAACAATTTATTGACAAGTTACAGTTCGTGCTTTAGTTTTGTCCGATACTGTATATTTTATTACTGTTTAATCAGACTGCTTTTTGTTGTCGTTCTTGTAACAATTTTTGTGCTGCTGAAAGTAAGTTTGAAATATATTAAACATGGAACAAATATTAGTTATTCCGTTGTCCTAATGCAACAAATATTTTCACGGTATTTAGAGGGCTTTGCTGGCAGACGGAGCATTATTTCGAAGAGCCGAAGCTATTCATTCATGTTATTAGTTTGGAAAACTAAACAAAATTGATATTGTTTGTCCTACAGTATCTAATCTTCGTGTTACCTTATGTCTATTCGTTCACATTCGTATTTACGCCGTCTGTATAATTAAATTGAATTTAAAGTTATAAAAAATGAATGTATTCCTTTTCACTTAATGATCGACTATAATATGAAATAAAATACAGTTTGACTGACTCAATTTATTCTTGTTCTGTTTAGGCATTAACATTAAAAAAATTTACTCTCTGAAAAAAATTATTTATTAAAAATCGAAAGATTTTTAATAAATCAGCCGAAACCGGTTTGTTTACAAACCAAATTTGACGAGGGTCGACGGAAAACCGTACCCAAATAAAAGTAAGATTTATAATTATTAGCCCAGGAAGAAAATACAAAATTTTAAATTGTAAGCACAGCATTCAGAAAACAAAAATTAAATGTATGTACAGTGTGTCCAGTAAATGTTTTGACTTAGTGGAAATAATTTTTGTTTTAAGTTTAATTAGAAAAAAACGACTGTTTTATATTCACAATTTTCTTTTAATAAATAATTATTAGCTATATAAAGAAAATAGTATTAACAAATAAGAGGAAAAAACAAAAGAAACTGCAATATTTTGTTGCCAAGAACATGTTTTTACAATAAATGTTTTTTTTTCTGTATAGTTCTAATTCCGTTATATGTTACCGTTCAAATTTAAACTTTTTTCCTTTAGACAAGTTATTAATGATAATTAAGTTTTGTTTCTTGTTGCTAAAAATGACAAGTAGCGCGAGACTAGGATGACATGATATTTTTCGACGCAACCAAAATGATTTTTCATTATAATGGTGAACCTAATGGAGTCTGGAAAAAACTATTAAAAGCATTAGAGAGTCATAACATTATCCCAACTATTAGAATCGAAAAATTGTCGGTAATGGTTTGGGGGTGCATATCTAAGCGAATGGCAGAAATCTGTTTTATTGCGAACACCATGGATGAAAATCAATATCATTTCTTGAAATAGCTTGTTGTGGAAAGAGGTCTCGTAATCCTAGTTGTATGCCATGTGGCACCGTCTTTCTAATACCAAGTGTTAATCAGGATCAAATATAAAGTTGTGGCGTTAAAAAGTTTTCAATCATATCACGATATCGCTCCCCATTCTTAGTTGCCGTTACATCGTTTTCATTTTTAAAGAAGTAAGGCCCAATGATTCCTCCTAACTAAATTTTACACCAGACTGTCACTTTGAACAATTTGAGGGTTTTCCGTTCGCCGGCACCGACTATTCTGTTTATTCACGTATCCATTCAAATGAAAATGTGCCTCGTCCTTATGATTTTATGTACGGCGGCGTAAATTGTCTTGTGGAAGAAACTATTGTGTCAACTCTATCTTATATGGAAACAAATGCAAATTCTTGTGCAAAATTGTGGCCAAAGTTGTTCCTTGAAAATCAAGCTTGTGCGCACGGCATCGAATTGAGGTTGATGGATTGTTTTGACATTTTCTTGAGTAGCAGTAATGTTTTCTGCCGATCTTGCAGTACATTGTGGTCCATGCTTGGGTCAATCACCTAAAAACCCTCTTTCTTTGAAATCATTCACTACACGATAAATAGTTTTGTTGGCACGTTGTTTCTCCCAAAAATTTCACGTAACTCTATCATCGTCACAGTAATCGATAATTGATTTTGATAAAATGTTTTAGCGATTAAAGCACGTTGCTTTATCAAATATTTTTCCATAATAAATTTGCCACGTGTCTACTTCACGGCTGCCAAATATGAACTGTCAAGACTAATATTTATTAAAATGGCGGCAAAACAAAGTAGTATACCTTTCCGGCGGATACGCTGTATAATATATAGCTTATAATTAATTTAAAAAAATGTAATAATTAAGCAGATATTTTTTTAATGAATAAAGTCAATGCAAAAATTATTTTCATTTTGTCAAAAAATTTACTTGACAAACTGTACATATCGTTAGCCTAAATGAAAAACAAATGTAACTAACAAAAAATCTGTTTTTCTATTGAATTTCTGCAATAATTTTAAGTTTTTAATACATTTTCACTAACGATATGTATTCAAAATAATTAACTGAAAATAAAAAAATCAATTTATCAATATCAGTTTAACAACTCCATTTATAAAATGTACAATTTTGTGTTAAAACGAAACAACAACACTATATTCTGAGTCCCACGCAATTTGAATAATTTGTTCTAAACAAAAATTAACACACTCATAAAAAGAAAATCATAAATCTATAAATAGTAAACTGATAAAAGAAAATTAGAATAAAAACAAAAACAAAAACAAAAGGATTAATATATCAAAAATAGGTTAGTTGACTAGGCAGCTGTAAGATAAAGCCTTATTTCTGCCCGAGAAAAACGTTACTTTTTGCTTTATTTCCCCCTCAAAAATTATACAAGTGTGGTTAGATTGACACGTTATTTAAATGAACTTAATGATGGGTGAAAAATTTTTAGATCAAAATCGGTTGAGAATATTGGGAGCTACAAGTGTTTTAAAACCTCACTAACACAACATACAATATCCATTTGGCCGTTGCTTATGCAAAGAAATGAGAGCAAAGAGATCCAAAGCTCTTTTTGTTATGCTTATGAATTTGAAGTGCAGTTTTTTAATTATGAGTATATTTACTAAAAGAGATTTCAATTTGCAAGATGTGTTTTAAAGATAAATTTTTATTATAGTGCCTGATCAAACAAAAGATGGCTCGATTGGAATAGTGGATATGGTGCTATTATTTTAATTTGTATAGCGAAATAGTTAGTAACCCACAATGTTCAATAAATCTCTGTGATATGATTTTAAAAAGTTGGCCTAATTGACAAAACTCTTGCTCTGCCTGGCCTCTTAGGATATCATAATATAACAGATATAGTTTATATGTCCTGGTGTACATTTGTTGTTGAATATATAGTTTGCAAAATTTGATTCCGGAGTTGATTTTGGTTCTCGTAGTTTTTTGTTGTAGCCTCTAATGTGTTTTCTAAATGTGGTCTTAACTTTTCGTCCTGTTTGCCCGATATAACTATATTGGCATGTACAAGTTAATTTGTACACTCCTTGTTTGTCTAGTATATTTGTCTCGGTTGTTTTATTCTGTAGTATTCTGTCTAGATTGTTTCTTGTTCTGAAAACTGTATTGATGTTTTTTTAAAGATTTTTGCTAGTTTGTACGTTGACTTTCCCATATATGTCAGTATAGCCCAGTTTTTCCTAACATTCTCCCGTTCTTTGTTCGTCTTAATTTGTTTCCTAATGTTGTCTACCAGGTACTTTTAGTATCCGTTGTTTTCAGCTTTGGCGTATATTGTTCTCACTTCCTCCACACACATTTCTCGTTTTAGTTGTGTTCTTTCGAGTCTTGTTATTAACTGCCCGATTGCTGCGTTTTTGTGCCGCTGTGGACGACTTGATGAGTTGTGCATTATTGTGTCTGTTGCTGTTGGTCTCCTGTATATTTCATACTCGACTCCGTTCAGAATCACGTCCATCTTGATGGTTAGGTTCATATAATATTATATGATTAAATGCCAAGAATTAAACTGTCATGTTTTGACATTTATTAAGTAAAATGGTGGGAAATTTGGAATGGCACACTCTTAAGCCAAGATTTTGTATTGTAAAAGTTTAGCATCAATTCCTCGTCCTCCTCATATTATTTTCTGGCGAACGCTTTCGATGTAAATACATCCTTATCAAGCTATGTTCTATCACATACTGGTGAGTCAGTATTTCTGGTACAGGCATTTATCCCATAATCGCCGTATCTACTTACGTAGTTAGAATGTCAGCCATCTGGCATTTTATGTTGGCATTAATCCTAATATTTTCGTCTTTTATTGTTGTATTGTATTGATTGGATTAGCTTAAGTGTCATGAAAATTGTGTCTGAGGTTGTGCGCGTTTATAATGTCGCTGCCAGAAGGTTTTGTTTTGTAGATTTTCATGTTTTCAAGTATGTCTAGTCTTCGTCCTTTTTTGCTAGGATGCAGTAAAGTCATACCTTCATCTATTTCCTTTGGTAAGTGGCCGTGATTCTCAAGATGTAATGCAAAGTGGGAGTCTTCTCTTTTCCGTTTGTATGGCCGTATGTGTTTTGTAAATCGTGTTTTTACTTTTAGTCGAGTTTGTCTTAAATAAGCCTGTTTAGAGTACAAGTAAGTCTGCATATTCCGCTGTAATAAAATTTTTCAGTTGTTTCTGTTAATGCCCTAATATTTGTGTCTAAGAGTGTTGCCGATTTTTAGTGCCGTGAGTAAACCTTCTTTGTGAAAAAGATTCGTTAACCTACATATTTCTGTTTATGTGTAGGTAAAAGTCTGCCGCCGTGTTGTATCGGTTGATTCTTTGTCTTCTTTATTCCTGTTTTTAGTGTTGTATTGTGTAAGAAGTTTGTATTTAGTAGTTAGTTTGGTTGCGAACAAACAACCAGGAATGACGTCATATAGAGGATTAATTGACAACATTAATTCATTCACTGGCGTAACAAACCCAAACAATTTAGTTTATTATAAAATTGGTGAAAATTTTACTGTATCTCTTAAAATAATTCGAGCTGCTTTTCCTGGTAATCAGGCTCCTTCTGAGAGCCTAGATTCTAGACTCACCGTATTGTTGCTGACAGTAGTTCAAAACATAGCCGCTGTACAGTAAAGTGTTGAAAATAAACCTGGAAAAACAAATCGTCGAAGTTCGCAACAATTGGGCAACACACTTTGCACAACGTTTTGCATAAAGATGTTCATCTTTACTTTTATAAAGTTCAACTCATTCAAGAATTAATGTCGACCGTCAATTGCTTGGGCCGAAATAGCTGTTTGAAAAACTGAACGAAAACAACGCTTTTTTTTAACAAAATCTTTAGCAATAAGGCTCATTTTCAAAATTGTCACATACGAGCTCTTATGTCTGTGGACAGTCCTTAAAAAACCATTACATTGGATAAAGGTCGGGCACCATTTTCGGCCCGTATTTTTTTCGGAACTGACCAGGAAATACCGTCACCGTGATTGTCTGCGCTACCAAACTTTGATAACAAATTTTGTTTGGACAATTGGTTAATGTTGTCATCAGTTATATTCGGTTTCAGTAAGACGGCGCCACAAGCAACACAGCCATCCAAACAATTTATTTATTGCATAATAAATTTCCTGGTCAAGTTATTTATCGACGTCAGTTGGCCGCCTCGTTCGTGTGATTTAACGCCAATGACGTGCTAGATACATATGAACAGTTGTCCGGCATCATATTCCATTGTTAGTTCATATTTTTACTTTCTACATTAGTAACAATAAAATTGAAGGTGTCAAAAAAGTGTGTGTTTCAAACCAAACCTCGAATTTTCCCACAAATTATATTTTGCATTCAAATGCGAGCATACAATTTTATCATGAAGGTAGATTTATTAGATGTGATTATTTGAAAGAATGAATCAACTTATCACGAGATATCGCACATTTTCCTTTTCGAAAATCTGCTTGCACAACAGTGCCTGCCAGAAATAGTCATATTTAGTTTGATAGCTTCATTTTCAAGAAACTTTTGCTAAAAGCAACACCACAACCACAATGATTGACAGAACATAAACAGTGAATGTATTATCCAGGCAAAAAAGACATGAAAATGCATGTTCTACTGTCGACTGCGCTGTGTACTGTGTGCAAACATCATTAAGAATAAAGAATACTAATTCATTAAAATATTTAATCGCTAAATGATTTTTGATTGAAGTGAATTAAGTTTAGTTTTTTTTTCTGTAAATGTTTCAAAAACACGTATTAATAAAATAAAACAAAAATATATTTTGCAAACTATCAAAAATTTAAGCAGAGCACGAATTGACCAGAAACAACAAAATATTTAAAGTTTTAGCGAGAATTATTTTCTTTGTATACAAAATTAAAGCAAAACAAATATAAAAAAAAAATCCATATTTAGTGATTAACAAGATTTTTCTTTCCGCGACAAAACAAAGGCACGTTTTTTGGTAGTTTCGTTTAAAGTAAGGTGTCAGGCGGTTACGTTTGTCGTATTTTTCAAAACCTTCATGTTTGTGACATGGGCTCTATAAGATTATTTCATTATTATTTCCGTTCGAAAGTGATAGACTTTCTGCAGCAATTGAAATTTATTTTACCATCTACTGGCCGCTTCAAAACGTTTACTTTTTTTTATTAAAAAAATACTTTTTCCCACATTAAAATGCATGTTTAAGGTCGTTGTAATGTTGAGTGAAAATTTTCCCTCTGCGTACGGCAACTTAGCATTATTTTGGATAGCCGTGTATACAAATCGGTAAACTATATCGCTGATTTTGTGAATTGCTCTAAATTTATGTCCCGAAAAGCAGCCCGATACCAAAACATTTTCCCATCGTGGTTAACTGTGCCTTGCATATAGCAAGAAGTTGTTCTGCAGGTCTGAGTACTACCTAAAATATATTCGTTTTTTTAAGTTTAGCTTTAACTCATCAAATGATCTGTCTAATAGATCTTTTTTTTATTAATTTATTTATTTATATTTATTTATAATTATTAATTTATGTCCCTGTAGGCTAGTAGTTAGTGTACTTATCTGTCTGGGGGTTGCGGGTTCGATTAACAACAAAGACCTTGGCTGTTTTTTCACTACAAAAATAAAAATTGACTGCCGATAGGGCTGCTCAGTGATGAAGGCATGGTCGGTCGCTGTGCTGTCTTATACGACAGTTAATTTCCGTAACTATCCTTCTACTTTCACCACCTGTTCCATCTCTTCTCTATCCCTTTCCTAAAGAATGTAGCAAGGTACTTGACTAAAGAGGCATTGTTGCATTTGTAAAAAAAAAAATAAAATCTAATTATTGCCTGTGATGGTCCTACTCGTTTTTTTTCGTACACAACCTCCTTTGTGAATGGTGGTTAACGAGTCTATAATATGAAAAATCACTTTATCATGAATTCCAAATTTCCTTGCAATTTATGTCACAGATTGTCACCACTGCCTTGGGTACCTCTTATTCGCCATTATTTGTCTTTAAAAACCTAAATGAAATGAGCGATGTGGAAGTTTTCTATAAACAATGTCAATGCTAGAAAAAAAATCCGTTATTATTTAACGGTAGCTGTATTTCGTAATTTTAACAATATAATAAACTAGAATGATTTAAAACTAAATTATAGCATACTTTTAGGTGTTAAATAAACTCTATCATCTCTAGAAACTAACAATAAACGACACTACGTAATTTAATGTTTCGGTACTTTTTCTTCATATAAATGGAAAACCTTTGTACTTTTAGCAATATAATAGACAAACTTAATAAAAAAACTCGTCTTTACATAGTTTAATAAATAATAACTGTTATTTTTTTCTGATACAAAAACAAAATTGGTTTTGTTTGTGTTTATGTATATTTTTAACAGAATAGTCTATTGCAATCATAAGTAAATAGAATTTAAATTCCAATACATGCTATGATACAGTGATCGTTTAACAAGGACTTCACTTGGGTATTTTGTAAAGAAAAAACAAATTGAACTTTAGCCAACTATAGTATTGTTTGATAATAAAGTATTTATTTATTAAGGATTAAAGCAGATGTTACAAACTTTATAAAAATTTTTAATGCTTATGGCCGAGTGCACAATAAAACATAAAAAGTATTAAAACATATATATGTATATGCATATGTATATAAAATTGTGTTTATAAATACATATTTATATTTAATTTTAATTGGGGGCGTTCACACAAACAGACATCATCTTTTTTATTTACAACATGTGCTACTGTGCATTCAGCTTCTTTTTCTTTTAAATGAATTTCTGCAAATTTTTTGTAGTTTTTTATTTAATATTAAATTCTATAATTTGGCAACAATATTCTAAATTTTTATTTAATTTATCTGCATTTTAATTAATAATAAAATAAAATAAAATAAAATGTGCTCAGCAAATGTGGGTGGAGAAGACAGCACAAAAAAAGGCGTTCATTGAACATACTCCTGTTTGTACACCTAGGTATTAATAAGTATACAAAGTGAACAGAAAGTACTTTTTATATTTTTGCTTTTAAAATTTTCTATTTTTTATTTCTCCCCATTTAAATAGGATTTATATTGAAAATATGTTTTCTTATAAATAAATATTAATATTTTTTGAGTACTATCTTCCTAAAAAAAAACGTGTAACTTAAAATATGTAAAGCAGTTTGTAGTTGTTTCATAAAATTAAATATTGTTTTTTTACTTTCAAATATAGAATTGGTTGCTAACAAAATAAATAAGTCGGTTTTCCTAAATGTGGCTTTCGCTGCAGTTGTCATGCTCACCAATGTTTTATGTTTTCAATCTCCTTGCCTGAAAAAACAGTCATTATACATTGTACACACACTTTTACAATATTAGTTTACTCTAAAGCTTCGTTGAGAATACTGCTGACATTTCCTTGTTTCATTATACGAGCGTCTTAGGAATTTCAGGTACTATTATTTACTATACAGACTAAAAATCATTCTAAGTGGCTTCATTATTTTCTTTTTCTTGACGAAACTGCGAAACTGAACTGTTGCGTTCTACTTAAATAAAAACATAAACATAAAATATCAAGGTATTTTTAAGTTAATACACACCAAATTTAAAGACATGTCACATATAATACGAGTAGTTATTATATACGTTAATTAATAACTTAGTTGTTTGGAAGATTACTATTTTCAAATAGATAAATACATATATACTTTTACATGGATTTGTAAAGCATGCTTAACCATGCTTTCAGGCGTTAAATAAACTGTTTCACCTCTAAAAACTAACATTAAACGACACTAAGTAATTTAAAGCTTTGGTACTTTTTCTTCATATGTGAAGTGACAAACTTTCGTACTATTAGCAATATAATGGACAGGTTTATAAAAAAGATCTTCCTTCATTAAGTTTAATTAACATAACTTAAGTATTAAATTTACTAACAATTAAACTAGAGTAAAGACATTTTGTGATAAGATTTACTCAAATTTACAGATTTTTTTAGACATTGCAAAGAATTCTTTATCTTTACTTTAATTTACAAAAGAATTTTGTGTTTGATAATATAAAATGAAGCTTGGAAAAATCTAAATTTTAGGATGCAAAAGTAAATATCGATTCGACACATTTTAAAAATGGTTTTATTGGTTTGTGAAAAAATTTTGAATTTATATATATATATAGTAGTAGTTGCTTTATATATATATATATATATATATATATATATATATATATATATATATATATATATATATATATATATATATATATGTGTGTTGGTGGATCTATATATGCACACTTTTCAGGTAATTTTAGCTAATTTACTTACAGCTATTTTTAGCGTCTTTTCATATTTTAAAAGACAAATGCCATTAAATATTCATTATAATTTCAATATCATTTTCAATTCAATAATTAATTTAGTGACTAATAAAGAATAAAAAATATTATTAAAATGAAATCAGGTGTTTGTTGTCAGAACACAATTTACACCTGATGTAAAACTATAAATTTTTATCATTGGGTGCTCTATTTGTATTTTTGTTTAATGTTTTAAAAATAAAAATTTCTTAGTTTTAAAAATAAATATAAACATATAAATATGTATACATATAATATGTATGTACATATATGACAAATATATTTGTGTTTATGTTTTATTTCTGTTGAAAAACATAATTGCGAACAAATTGATTTTTTTAAGTTCTTATTGTCACTTATAAATAAATTTTAAAATTTTCAATTATCTTAAATAGCGAATATATTTGTTGTTTTTACGAATTAAATGAAATGAAATAGATCAAAAAATAAATCGAACATTTTTATACAACGAAAGCAAGGTTATGTTAGGCAGAAGAATGAAGGTCGGGTCCACTAAATCCATTCCGTTTTACTGTAACGATAACATATTTAACAATTCAAAAATAGCATAAATCATGATTTTTGCTGTTTCATATTTTTAATAAAATAAAATGCAACTCTGACCCAAATGATAAATTTGTCAAGTGCAAGCTGTTACTCATACATCATACTGTTGCGGGTTACATAACACACATGAGTCACCCTTTATTTTTAATTTTATGTTTTGTTTTAATTAGAAGACCAACACTTTAAGGACTTTT
Source organism: Trichopoda pennipes (assembly GCA_030448955.1). Classification (NCBI taxonomy): domain Eukaryota; kingdom Metazoa; phylum Arthropoda; class Insecta; order Diptera; family Tachinidae; genus Trichopoda; species Trichopoda pennipes. The sequence continues at coordinate 2,282,905 of JASKUP010000021.1, read as the reverse complement.
TATAGGTTTGTGGTTCAACAAATACGCCTATTGTATGAGGCACCCTTTCTATTTAAAAATTACATTTTTCTACTTGTCGTATAAGAGGAACATCCCATACAGATTATTATGATTCCAAAGACAGGGAGGCTCCTTTGCCAGACGGGCAGAAATTGTAACGACATTAATGGGGGTTGAAAACACAACCTTTAAAAATTATGTAAACTCGTTCTCCTTAATAGCGACTAAAATATGGGAAAAACTGCTGCTGTTTCTATGTCCAGAAAACTACAATTTATTTATAACTTTATAAATGGAAAAATTTTAAATCATCCGAATGTGCTACCTTTGTTTGCTTTTAAATTTTTATTATTCCTTTCAATTTTTATTAAAAAGTACCATTTAAATTACATTAAAATATACATTTTTAATTTGTTTAATAACACTTTAGTGAAGAAAGAAATGCCTTTAAAATTTTTATTAATTTTTTTTTCTCTAATTCGATTTTGCTTATTTCTGTTTGTCAACGATGAAGGTCAAATTATTGAAATATTAAAATGTATATTTATTAGGGAGGTATCCCATACGCTATTTCGACGATTAAATTTCATTAAAAAACTTTTTTTTTAAATTTAAACTAAAAAAAAAAACTTAAAAAAAAAGAAATTTTTAGCATTTAAAAAATTAAAAACAAAGTAATTTAACCATAAGTCAGATTAAAGAGCATATTTCGTTTTAATTTCTTTAAGTAAAATTAAATATAAATAATGTTTTAGAATTTTTACATAAAAACTAATTATAATAAATATGGTATTTTGGAGGGTAACCATCTGTCATTGTAATTCAGTCTTCGATAGACGCCAAAGTGTAAACACACATTTTGTTCAATCGCCATATTAATGTCGAATTTCGTGCCTAAAAAAGTTTTTTGTGGGGAAGTCTGATAACCTTTCATTTGAAGAAAACGGCTGCTGAAAGTAATCGATTACTGGTAGAAGCCTACGGTCACGATAGACCATACTTTAAAAGCATTGGGATTAATTCAAAGATAAAGAATTTGAGTCCCATTATATATTAATTCCGAGAAATATTGAAAGGCGTTTTAGTATATCAAAATAATGCTTGAACGCTACAAAAAAAAGGCATTTTGTATCGTATTATTACTGGTGATAAAATTTGGATACATCGCGATAAGCCTAAGCACTTAAAGTCATATGTAAAACACTACTATCCAGCCAATCAATCTATGACGCCAAAGTAATGCTCTGTATTACGTTTTGTATTATGACCTGTTAAAAGAGGTTCAGGAAACCTGTTCCGTAGATAATTGTTTCGTTTAAAGATAACAATCACCAAAAACTGACTATAATATTCCACTAGACAAAAGGCCATAATCTTTTATCATGACAACGCTCGTCCACATACTGCAAGACCGTTTAAACTCTATTTAAAAAACAGCGATTGGGAACTTTTGGCTCACCTGCTTTATATCGCAGACCTTACCCCTTTTGACTACCATTTGTTTCGATCGATGCAGAACGCCCTTACTGGAAAACGCTTCACTTCGGAACTAATATTAAAAATTAGATTAATTTATTCCTTACCTCTAAACCAAAGCAGTTTTCCGAGGAATCCATATGCTACTAGAAAGATGGGAAAAATTAGTAGCTAACGAATAATGTATCAACTCATATATTTAGCCAAAAAATCGACATTATCAACTTGAAAATAATGAACATTAAAAAAAATACCATCAAATCGCACTGACATCAACAAAATTCCTTATAGATTTGCAAAATAACCGTCTTAAAAAAATAAAACCGCGCAGATAAAAACTAACAGCTGTTGCTTGAATGGCTTACTTCCCATAAAAAAGTACTAAGTTCACACCGGCAGTAAATATCGAAGCTCGCTCTCCAATTCGCTGCTCACGACCGAATTTTGATTAAAATATGTTCTGAACCGCGATAAAATACTATCTTTTCTCAAGTTATTGCTTGTTGACTGCACTATTTGTCAAAAACTGTAAACAATGAAAAAATCAAAACAAAAAGTAAAAAATAAATATCCATAAACATAAAAATAGAAATATTAAAAAGTGTGTGCTGTGATGTGCCACAGAATGCGTGCAAAGTTAAAATATTTAGAATGTTCAAAAATGAATATATAAAAAATATTTTTTTATAACTGATTTACCTTTTTTGTATTCATTTTAAACAATAAAAATTCGCGCGAAATGTTGATATGTGTGCATGGAATAGTTACAAAAGTTAAACGTTAAAACGAAACAAGTCGTGTGAACACCAGGGTTCGCTATTGTAGTTCAAAGAGCGAAATAAGTGGTTGATGTTGCCATCTAAACATGGTATTAGTAAAATCCTAAATAGTTCTAGTTCAAAATTAAAGCTGGCAACATTAGATTCCATGTTGGCCCCCATAATGTTTGTATGCTATTATTTCTCCGATGACGATATATAGGCAAGCATGAGTTTTCATCGATATAGGCGGTATTGGATACTTCCCTAATATTTATAATATAAAATATGTTTAACAAATATTTTTATAATTTTTATTTTTGCCAAATAAACGAAACAAAAAACTTTGTATATAAAAGCAATTCCACCGGCAATTGTAACATAAAGAAAAATAAAAAAAAATTAAACTGCCTCAGTCTTTAATAGTTTTTTTCTTTTTCTTGTTTTTGTTTTTGTATTTTTAATCCATGTGTTTGTCATTTGTTATTATTGTTTAAATATTAAATAAATAAAAAGAACGTGTTTACAAAGAAAAACATGCTTTAGTCAAGAAAAAATTTTTATTGTTGATGCTTTTGTATTTTTTGTAAATTTCATTATTTAAAACTAAAAAAAAACACTCTCTGTTTACATTTTAACTACTAAACAAATAACACTGCTGAAAAGATAACTCAATAATAACACTTTTAACGTTTTACTATTTGATACTATTAAAAACAAAATTGTACAATTCAAACAAACAAAAATATATATACAGTGATGGTTGAAACATTTACAACTGAACAATTTTACAAAATTCTTATTTGCCTTCTAAAAGAATTTGTTATGTATTAAATAAGAAGTGTTTGCCCTTAAATTAAATATGCACAAAATGTAAAATTTTATCGCTCTCCTTACATGTAACGAATTTTTTATTCAATTATTTAATAAATAAGTATCAAATAATAAAAGGTGAAAATATTAAGATTAATCCCCACATAAAATGCCAAATGGCTGACATTCTAACTACGTAGGGATATACGGCGGTAATGGGATAAATACCTGGACCAGAAATACTTACCACTAAGAGATAGAACGCAGTATTTACATCGAAAGCGCTCGCCATTCGTAAACAAACAGCCAAGAAAGACGATTGACAACAACTAAGTTTCATTTAATAATTTCTGTTGCATCGTTGCAACAAGTTTAGATTGTTATTTCGATAAAATTTTATAGAATTATCTATTCTGTTTATACTTTACCGGCCGCTTAAAGAGCTTCCCGCTTGATCTTATACTAATATATAAACAAAGTCTCGCTAAAACGAAGAAGCATCGAAAAACGTTATTTGTAAAATTAAAAAAGAACAACAACATTTGCAATAAAAAGCTGTTTCGCGATATATTTAAAAACTTTTTAACGCCACAACTGCATGCTTTGGGCTTGATTAACATGTGGTATCAATAAGACGGTGCCACATCGCATACACCCAGAATTATAATGGAATTACTGCGAGACTTAATTTCACAACAAGTTATTTCAAAAAATTGTGATATTGATTAACATTTACGGTAGCCTGATTTGACTGCTCCGAACTTATTTTTGTGGGTATAACTGAAAAGCAAGGTTTATGCAAACAAACTAGAAACACTTGAGCAACTCAAACAAAATATTCGTGATGAAATTAATGAAATACCACGTGAAATGTATGTGAATGTAAGAAAAAATGTGTGTGATATGTTAAATAGATTTAATACGAAAGATATATGCCCCCCTAAGAAATACAAATTTTCATTTTTAATTTGGTTTGACAACTGATTTCTATCATTTTAATATACCATTTTGATCTCTAGGATGACCCCTAGTCATGGAATGCATTGTATCAGAACTAGAAAATTAGGTTATGGGGAGGAAAAAAGAGGGAGGAGTAGTGTTTGTGAATATTCGATTTGAATTTTCCTACATTGAAACTAACAGGAAGGACCTCTGGAGGGAGTTTATTCCACAATAATGCGTAATGCGATTCACTAGCCAATCGACCACAAATGGACGCGCTCTCAACAAAAATTGAGTCAAACACAAAAACTAGCGAGTTTCCGAAACAAGTTCCCTAATTTCATTAGAGCTCTTACCATTGTAGTAACGATAAAACAGAGAAATACAATCTAGATTGCGTTGATGCTCTGGAGAATCAATATAGTTGGATACCCTACCGTCCCCAATGATCATCTTGGCGCTCTCCTGCACGCGGTCGAAAAACTCTAAAATAGACTTTGGGGAGCCGACATACATGAGAGTTGTATTCAATCTGTGGACGGATATAGGTGGTATAAATAGTACAAAGATCGGATAAAGTGAAGTATATCTCACACCGAGGCACTTGAAAGCTTTTTTAGAAACCTGAAAAATGTGTTTAGTCCATCGAACATTACACTGAATTCTCATGCCTCTCTCAGGACATCATAAGATTCCGATTCCGTAATACTTATATCACCCATAGTAATAGGTGCAGCACCATTTCCAAACACAAATCTATGCGTAAGCATACAACATTGTGTTTTACCGACTCTATTCGCACAACCTCATTCGGAGATTGTTGCGAGATCGTGATTAAGAGTGTTGCGAGATCATTCATGTTCCTTCTTCCTTTTGAAACACACCTGCAACTAGTTGGGTCTATTACTAAATTAATACGAGTGACAAATGGTACTATCATCTTCAAAAGAGTAAATAGGGTTTAGAGTTTGACTGAGAAGGTGGTTAAGAAAAATAAGAAATAGAGTAGGAGAAAAAACGGAGCCTTTCGGTACCCCTGAATGATTCTTGAACGTCAGACAAAATCCCATTTGTAACAAGTCGTATAGTGTGATTCCTGAGAAAATTGGATATAAATCTGGAGAAATTATCAGCGACACCAAAAGCAATTGTTTTGACCGAAGTGCATCATGACACACTTTATTAAACACCTTGAAAATATCTAGAGCCACCACCTTACCTTACTTTCTCCGAAATACGTGATAAGATTTACATCTGCACCTAGTTGTGTAAGCCATAACCAGATAGTGGATCATACCACTGTGGATGAAATGTAGCGTCATCCTCGCCCTAGAAGGCCTTCAGATACGTATATCCTCCGGTCACTCCTAGTTGCAACTTCAAAAGCCCGAAGCAGGCCGCAGCCTTCACTCCTTGCTGAAGCGTTGGAAACTATCCAATTCCTGGTCCAGAACGCATGAAGCTTAATATAATTTAGAACACGACGACATTCATGCTCACTGGACCTGGACCATTCATTGTGCATATTGCGAATGATCCGACCTACAAATTCAAACGAGGGCCTCGAAACACACACCCACCACGATACTCCCAAAGGGCCAACCTCAATAATTAGTCAGAGAATAGCTAAAAGGCTAAAAAGACAATTAGCGGAACTCTGGGGCTTTACTGATTCCCGTGAAAATATAGTGGGTTGTCCAGTTGGATCCTGCTAGCCTTTTAGGGGACTGGGCTCCCTTTTACCACCGAAGACACATGTAATGACGGTGGATTTCCGTCAAAACATTTAAATGTGCCCCCGAAATGATGTATGGAGTTGCACTACTTTGCCGACAGGACAGCCAACAAATCACTCGTAGAGCGCCCCCTTTGGATACCATACTGTCGCTAAGTAAGCCATTGCACTCCAGGTATCTCACAAGATAAAAATTAATCATATTTTCCATAACTTTAGAAAGTGCAAAACAAATTACTATCGGGCGGTAATTTTCACCAGATACGATAAGAAAGTAATTTACCATAATTGTATTGACAAAATAAAAATGTTTTTATAACTAATATTATATATTGACGTTTGTTGAAAAAGCAAAACAAAAAAACAAAAATGGCAGCACTAGCTGGATGCAAGAAGCTAAAAATAAAAATGATATGGCAACAACGCGAAAGTCATCCAAACTGCACAAATATCAATCTAATTATTATTATAATGGAATATCACTAATTTTTCGCCTAAATAGCCTAATATGCATTGCGTAATATAAAAATAACAAATGTAAATAAATTTCGTTAAACTAGCTTAAGTAGCAATATTTTGTTGAGTTTCTTTTTTTTATTATAACCGAAATTTTGTGTGAATATGTTTCTCACCTTCAGCTGTAAATATTTTGCCGCCACTGTACGTATTAAAACAGATATATGACGTAATTAAAAGCAAAAGAATATACAGATGCACTAGTTTAACTTGAATTGTTAATATTTTTTTATTTTGGGTTTTCAAATATCACCACCATCAACAACAAAAACAACATCAACAATAAAACAAACACTTAAATACAAAAAAAAAAAAATACATAAACAAATAATAAACGGAATGAACAATGATTAAATGGTTATGATCATTGTTTGATTAGTTATATGGAAGTAAATAGTGAGCCTGATGAACTCTCATTATGTATTCGACCTGGTGCCTTACACAAACAGAAAGGAGAGCCAACTTATGCAACAGTTTCTTTCGAGGTACTATTACTTTTTCCACAACACAATTATACTTTACTGCTATCAACTTTTTAGTAAATTACTTACAAGCGCTGTTCGAACTTCTAATCAAATAGATAAAAATAATAATAACCGTTAATTAATAATTGCAGAACTTTTGTTTTTTTTTATTATTATTAAAAAAGGAGTATACAGAGGTGTCCTATCCCGAATTTGATAACAAAAAGGTTTTTATTCTTTTTTTTCAGAGCTGCCTTTTGTTTACATATTGCTGCATGCAACATAAAGCGCTTTATTTAGTACAAAACAAATACATAGGTAACATTAATTAATTTATTTAAATAAAATTGATAATTCCAATAACAAACTTCAAATTACACCTCTCTGTACTCTGTGATTAATCAATTTTCATATTTCTAACATGATAGTTTTTTTGTGTTTAATAAATATTAATTTTTTGACGACAAACAATTTGATCACATTCTCGCAGAAAATTAACGGTACAATAAAGAAAGAGTATAGACAGAATGTGTTTGTGGTCATTTCACTATTGTTTACATTAGCCATCTGCCTTAGAAAACTTGTGTAATTTATTTTAGAAGCTTAAATCTTAAAACAAGTTTGATTGAATGAGAATCAACCAATAAAATCTACTGCATAAACTCGTATCGAAACTATTTTATTTTGTTTTTAGATGTTATCTTCAGTACCTCAGTAAAATTTGTTTGTTCTTTCTATATCTCTTTTTTATCGAAATCAGTATGATTGTCACTCTTTGGCATAAACTCAGATATCTTTCAAACTAAACTATTATTTAAATTTCTATGAAAAGTGTGTAATTTCATTCATCAAAGGTTCTACTTTCTTCTAAATACAAAAGGGTCACAACACAAAATTTTCCAAAGCTGACATTCTTCTATAAATTAATTCAGGGTACACATCTCTAACTACTGCAAAAATTCCTTTCACATCAATATCTTCTTTAACTGGAAATATACAGTTATGTCTATCTTTGTGTTAAGTGTGTTGCTTCTGCATGAAGAACTAAACAGTTTTTTGTCTCTCCTAAAAATTTTAGTATTTTGCGTTGTGACCCTTTTGCATTTAGGGTGCGATATGAGCATTGGAAAATAAAATTATTTTTTTAATGGTGGCATTTCTATGTTTTGCTTTTTTCTATTAGTGTGGCTATCTCAATCATCAACTATAGAGAATTTGCGGCAAATTGTTAACGGAAAGTTAGCCGTTTCGTAATAACAAATAAAATGAGACTATCAAATCTGATTGATCAAACATTCTTAATAATAAGAAATCATTCACTGTAGGCGCCGTCCATGCCTAAGAGACAAGTCCACCAATACATGGCTTATGAAATCTAACTCCTCTAAAAATGTTCCAATTTTCCGATAAATCCAATCAGCAGTTTAGTGGTCCCAGTTTTATTGAAATTTATTTTAAGAAATTCCCCAACTGCCAAGGCGCATGATTTTTTTGTACCTTGTGCAAAAAGGTACGGCCAAATTTGTCTGCCCCCCCATTTATATGTCTTGACGGAATCTCACCGTCGTTACATGTGTCACCGGAGTTAAAAGGGACACAGAAGCCAACTGGGCAACTCCACTTTATTTTCATGGAAATTAGTAAGCCCCAGAGTTCAGCTTTTTGGTTGTGGCTGTGTTCTGAAATTTTATTAAGCTTACTTGTATTCTGGACTGGAAGGTGGATAACCTTCAACTCTTCAGCAAGGAGTGGGGGCTGTGGCTAGGAGTGACTGGATGATAGAGATATCCGAAGGCTTCCCGGCGCGTGGGTGACGCTAAAATCATGCGCAGTGGTTTGATCCACCGTGAGGCTATGGCTTACTAGGTACTGACATAAATCTTATCACGCCACATCAGTCATTCCTCTCCCCCGGGGTCACATTGATATGTTTATGATGGAATCTCACCGTCATTACATGTGTCACCGGAGGAAAACGGGAGTCCAGTCCCCTGAAGGCTTGCAAGGAGTCAACTGCACGTTACTTCCACGTGGTGCCCCTATAGGCTAGTAGGTAGTGTGCTAGCTTACACGACTGGGGGTTGCGAGTTCGATTCCCAACAAAGACCTTGGTCTAGTCCCCTGAAGGCTAGCAGGGAGTCAACTGCAAAATCCACGTGGTGCCACTATAGGCTAGTAGGTCGTGTGCTAGCTTACACGACTGGGGGTTGCGAGTTCGATTCCCAACAAAGACCTTGGTTTTTTTTCACTACAAATAAAAATTGACTGTCGGTGGGGCTGCTCAGTGATGAAGGCATGGTCACTAAACTGTCTTTTACGGCAGTTAATTTCCGTTACTATCCTTCTACTTTTATCACCTGTCGAATCTCTTCTCTATCCCTTTCCTAAAGAATGTAGCACGGTACTTGACTAAATAGGCATTGTTGCCTTTAAAAAAAATCAGTAAGCTTTTTGGTTTTTTAGCCTTTTAGCTGTTCTCTGTCTGATTATTAAGGTTGGGCCCTCGAGAGTATCGTGGTGGTTGTGATTTTGCGGCGCTCATGAATCTCACCTTTACTGGGAGGAGAAAAGGTGAGATTCATGAGCAAGAAGCGGGGGTTGGCGACCCTGCTTCGAAACCTACGAAATTGCAGCTAGGAGTGACCTGTTGCTAGAAATTAGTTCTTGGCTTCCTAAGGCGTGGGCGCACGCATCAAATCGCCCTAGTGGTTTGACCACCGTCGAGGTATGGCATACACACGACAGGTACATAAAATATTATTGGAAGGCAAACAAAAATCTGTCAAATATTTGACTCAGATTTTGTCAAATAAATATTTCAACATACAAAGTTTTCATAAAACCAAACAGCGGCAAAAACCAGTGTTGTTACTTAAATAAATAAAAATGCTCAATATAAATAAAAAGAATAAAATTACAAAAATATAGTCATAGAATAAAGCGAAAATTATGAATAAATATTATGTGAAGCCTAAGGTAAATTGTATTCGATTTACTTTCGACAAGTTTATTTATTCCCTCTAAACGAAATGAAACTAGCCGAAACTGTAAAGTGAGTAAAAACTAATAAGAAATAATAATTTAAGTATGATAGAACTTTTCTCATATTTACTTACTGCCTCATGAGTATAATGGTCTGCTGCCATACATATTGCTGCAGTGCAAGAATAAACTTACGATATCGATGCGAATCAAAAATTATACTTTTATAAAAGAGGCGTTTTTCCAACGTGTATTTTAGAAAATTAATATTTACTAATGCAGCCCAGTGATGTATTTACGAGCTGAGTCATTATTTTCTTTTAGTCAAAATACAAATCAATTAAAAAAATATCAAATTCTTGAGATCTCTTCAATGAAAGCGCATAGCACGCATCATCAATAGGGAAGCAATAAAAAAAGTAACTTCTCACAGTATGCTGCACTGCAAACTACTTTTGTTTAAAATTTTTATTCTATCAATGTTAAAAAACTCGGGAAGTACTAAAAAAAACAAATTTACATATACGTATGTATGTATTTGTATGTATGTATGTATAATTGCCTTTTAGCGCAAAACAGAAATAAATAAGATGCGTTTATTATATTGGCCTTAACTACAAAATTCATAAATTTAAAAAAACAATCTAAACAAAAAACATCCCAGATGGCCAACTTAAATGAAAAGATCAAAATAACAGTAAACCGTAGAAAACGTACTGGGGACAGCCTAAGCAAGCTGTCAAATTTTCATACAAGACGTAAGAGAAAAAAATAGTCTGCTTTTTGCCATCGAAGTATGTATGTATATGTGAGCGTTATTGATGTTGTAGCCGGCAGTTTGGCCGACTGGGATATAACATTAGCACATAAACTATGCAAAATGAAAATACAAACACCTTTTCGAATATAAACCGTTTTTTTTTCTTCAATTTTATTGCTGCCGCCACAGCTGTTTAGTTGCTCTCTTAACTATGAAACCGCAATAATTAAAAACACAAACAGAAACTGTCAAAAAATGATAATATTTAAAATAATATAAAATTGCATGTTTTCTATTTATTTATTTATCTTTAAAATATTACAATTTATTATTGTATTTATTTATTTATTATTTACAAACATATGTACATTCATATACACTTTACTTCACATGAATAGGTGCAGTGTTTTAGCAATTAATTTAAGCTTGCTGCTCTCCAGATAATTCATCGAGAGGATTATGTTGCAATTTTTATTAATGGTTTACTAATTGCGAAAAGGAATGTAAACAAAGAAAATTTGTAAAGAAAAATGTGAATTATTTTTGCGTCAGTTGAATAGGTGCATACTGTATAAAACAGTAAAAAAAAAATAAAAAAAAAAACACGAAACCAAGTTTTGTTTATTAATTTTATTTTTTATAAATTATTAATTCATTTAATTTTTCGACAAAATTGCCTCATAAATTCTATTTGGAAGGGAGTTATACAGTTGCGAAAAATATTGTAAGGAAATTTGCGACCATGCCTATTTTATTGTAGTAAATAAAGATTGTGGGTCATTAAATTACCGTCCAGACTCGTACACTTTTCAAGATAACCATCTTCACACGTTTTCCATTATGTTTAAGTCCTAAGAGTATGGTGGCCATGGCAGCAATTTAATATTTTGTATAGGAGCGTTATTCTGCTGGAAAGTCCATGGGATGGCTCCAAATAACGCTTGAAATTTTGGAAACGCCGTTTGTAGAATAGATTTATATGAATTTGCTGTCATTTTTGTGGTCTATGGCTCAATAGTACGATATCGCACCCCAGACCATAACACCACCTACTCGACTATGACTACGGGCTAAAAAACGTTCTTTCTTCCTTAAATCATAGAAATAGTAGTTAAAACCATCGGGTCCATCATAATTGAACTTTTTCTCATCTGAGAAAACTACTTTATTTTACTCACTCTTCCAAGTCATATGTTCCAACCGTAATTTCTTACTTTGCTGATTTAATGATGGTTTTTCTGCAATTTAATTCGTTTTAAATATTCTGCTACATTTATTACCCTTCTAACAGTAGAAACACTAGCACTGGAACCACTTTTTGCTTTGATTTTTGCAGCGAAGTCACTAGAATTGGAGGCTATTCTTACAATCAGGCCTGTTCTGAAAATCACATTTCATGAAAGTGATTTGAAAGCACAAGAAATGTGTTCTGTGCACAAATTTATGTGCTTTTAAAACGTTCACGTTTGCCACTTGCAATTTGAAATCACTTAGGTAATTTTGCTACTATTACAATGAAAACTGTAAAATAAATTACTGAAATAATTCAACCAATATGTTTTCTTATTAATTTTGTTACATAATTACTTTTTATTGAAAACAAACACTTTAAAATTTAGAAAATTGTAAGGGCACCTTTTTTACTGAACATTTTTTATTTGCTTTTGTGTTTTCAATTTTTGTGTTTGTCAGGTAAATCAGCTGTTTTCTTGTGCTTTCAGGAAAGTAAAATCACATCGAAAACTACAAAAACAGTGTGATTTACAGAACAGCATAAAAACACAAGTGTGATTTTAAAACCGCATGTGATTTGAAAGTATGTGATTTCAAGAACATGCCTGAATGTTTCACCTTTCCGTAGCTGTTGTGGCCATTGTTTGCCTTCCCTTCATGTGTTTGCCATATTTTTCTTTATTTCTTAAGTAATTCCACACAACGTTAGCACTTTTATTAACTTTTTTAGAAATTTCACGGCCGGACAGACCTTGATCATCATAGGCATCAAATTTTGCCTTCTCTTTCACCTTTAATGATTTACCACGGCTTATTTTCGATTAAAACCGATAGAAAATTATTTTGATTTTTTGTTTTTAAAAAATGCTGAACTATTTTTGTACTTGAAATTGGCACCTATTCAATTTTTCTTGGCAAATTATAAAAAGAAGCACAGATTAAATCTAACGCAACTTTTTCGACTTTGTTTGTTTACATTCTTTTTCGCAATTGGTAAACCTTCAATAAAAATTATAACATAATCCTCTCGATAATTTATCTGGAGAGCAGCAAGCTTAAATTAATTGACAAAACACTGCACCTATTCATGTGAAGTGCAGTGTATGTATATTTATTTCTAATCTATTTAAATTTAAACTTTTTCAATCGCTAGAGTTCGGATGAGTCATTGTCTCGATACAAGTGCAATTATGAAAATTGTAATCGCAGTTACAGCACAATTGGCAATCTGAGAACACATTTAAAAACTCATAAGGGTAAGTTGTTTACACCAAAACGTTTTGATTTCAATAAACATTCAAAATTATGTGTTTGTTTTTCTTGTTTCATTAAGGTGAATATCGCTTTAAGTGCACAGAAGAGGGTTGTGGCAAAGCGTTTTTAACTTCCTACAGCTTAAAAATTCATATTCGAGTTCACACTAAAGTTAAGCCCTATGAATGCGATGTAGGTGGCTGTGAAAAGGCATTTAATACCCGCTATAGGTAATTGATTCTTAATTTATCATAAGTTTTTTATGTTACCAATTTAATTTTCTTTGCAGACTTCACGCCCATTTGCGTCTGCACAACGGTCAAACGTTCAATTGTGACCAATGTAAAAAATGTTTTACTACTTTAAGCGATTTAAAGAAACATATGCGTACCCATACTCAAGAGAGACCTTATAAATGTCCCGAAGATACATGTGGTAAAGCGTTTACCGCCTCACACCATCTAAAGACGCATATACGTACCCATACCGGAGAACGTCCTTATCCCTGTGAAGAAACCAGCTGTCAAAAATCTTTCATTACTTCGCACAGCTTAAAATCGCACAAGAAAACTCATCAAAAGCAGACACAGAATCGGACAGCCAAAGAACGTAAAACAACAACGAAAAATCGTAAATGTGAAAATAATGTTAATAATTATGGCGCAAGTGCGGAAGGGCAGAATGTTAAAGTTATTAAGCAAGAAGAAGAAAAAATATCTTCCTATACCGAAGAAACCAATTCCACCTATAATAGCAGTGAATTTGAAGAAAGTGAAAATAAAATTGATATCAAACAACAACAACAACAACAGTCTACAGCATTTGTTAAAGCTGAAGCTGTAGAATGTAATATAAACGATATGTTTGCTGTTAAAATGCCAGAAATAAAATCGTCTCAATACGCTGCATTGGCACCAAAAATTGAAAGTATTTCCTTGCCAGAAACTTCGCAAGCTTTTCCGGTAACATATGCTGCAGAGGAAGAGATACCAACACCTTGGATAGATGCTGCAGTCTTGGTATCCAAACCTATATTGCCTATGGCTCCTGTAACTTCAGCTTGTCTAGCTATACCAACCGAAGTGCCCAGCTATGTCAATTTACAGTCCACCTATTCAAATGCCATGTCTGCTGTAAATCCACAATATCAAGTGCCAGCAGAGAATCCTAACATAGCTATGGAAATCGATCAAAATGATATTTACAACAACAGTATTGACATCAGAAATGGCCAAAATCCCTACCAACAAATACCCTCTGCTGCCACTGATGTTCAAGACGTTTTGCCACTTCAGGAAAATATAGAAGACTTATTAAAGGACTCTGATTATATTAGTGATGCCGACATGGAAACAGAATCACTACTTAACGACATCCTAATGACCATAGACAATAATACTAGTCTATTGCAAGAAACCCTGCAACAAGCAGATGAAGTACCAGCAGATGGTACAGGTCTCATTGAAGTCGATTTGCGAAATAATAAACCCACCCTAAAGCAAATAACGGCTGATGCTGGTATTTGTGGCTGCACTAACTGCAAATGCGATAAAACCAAAAATTGTCAAGGTGATTGTTCCGCTGAAATTCCTTGTGGCAAAAAAACTCAAAATGTTAAAGAACTTAACGGCGGTTGCTGTGCAAATAAAAATAAAGCAAACAGACCCCTCAGTAAACGTGAAAAGGAAATGAATCAAAATATAGAAGATGTGGCCATGTTGCTGCAAAATCTTGCCTCGATGGGTAGTGATAGAAAAGGTGGTTGCTGTGGCGGTGGCGGTGGCACTGAAAGTAATGCAGTAACAAAAGAAACTAATACCCAGGAGGTAAAATCTTCTTCATGTTACTGTAGACAAAATGCCCAGCCTAAAACAAAACCTATGTCAAACGCCTTCGGCTGTTGTTCGCCAGAAAAATCTTCGAGCATAAACATGATGACATCGCCGTCCTCTAACAATACCAAAGCTCTAAAGAGTTCAAGCTGTACTTGTAAGAGTCCTTCAGAAGGTGTAGCTAATGGCTGTTGCGTTGTTATTTGTTTAAAAACTTTACAGGCCTTGCGTAAAGTCTTATCGCGTAAAAATTTAAATCTAATGCTTTGTCCCCAAACTCAAATGAATCAAAATAATTAAGGCTTGACTCTTGATTGATAATTGTTGTGAAATTTATATACAAAAGTATTTCTGTTTAATTATTTGCTTGAATTGTTTGTTGCAATTATTTTTTTTATATTTTAATTACTGTTATTTAAATACTTATTTTACATTATTTGTTGCCTTATTAACTTGACCTATTAAATCCAATAAGTTCGGTAAAACAAATAGGAGCAAGCTTTTTTACATGGAAATTTAAATTACTTTGTTTTGAATAGTCCTGAACAAAAAACAGCTGGTTATTAAGTTTTTGACGTTTAAATTTATTTTATTATTATGCTGAGCATCTAATAATATCGTAAATGAATTAATTTAATAAACGAGTAGCTTATTTGGGTCCATCGTGCGTGTCCTTTGTAACATCTGCAGAAGAGAGAAATAAAAAAATGATTGCAAATGAGTGAAGAGATGAAATAATAATACACAAGCAATCGCCGGACTATCCCGGGAGGCTGAAATACAGTGCGCAGCCGCCAAAAAATTAAGTTCAAAATATACATACATATGTATATAGAAAAAAAGAGTCGAAATGAAGTCTCATCATTTTGCCGAAAATATGTATGTATATGAATCACCTTGTCAAATTTATTAAAACTGTAGACTTGATTATTCGCATTTTTATGAAAAACAAAATGCCACTCAAATCACTATTAACCAGATTCGAGTAATGATTTCAAAATTAGTAATATAATTTTAAAACAAGTTATATAAAACCGGCTTGAATAATTCATTTTACTCGTATGCGGTTTACGGAATAGGGCCGAACACTTGTTAGCTGCATGCCAAATCTGAAACTAAAAACTTGAAAGTATTGTTTCATAGTTTATATTCACATTTTTTTAAGTTAAAACCAAATTGTGCCTTATATCAACAAAATAAAAATAAATTAATTAGAAAAAAGATGAGATTTGTAGGGCAGTTTTATTTCTAACTGAGGCAATTCACATTAGATTAATATTTGCTCCGCACACACAGGACTAATTAATCTAGCACAAAATTGTATACGTATACACAGCTTTGTGTGTGTTAGTATTTTTTTTTTTTATTTATTTCACGTTTGTTCTTCGTTCGTTAAACACATAAATTACGGAAACTACTTAGCAGAATAAGTGATGATGAATTGGCAATAATTTTAGCAGAAATTTCTAGTGCCTGTAACTTTGAAGCTGCAGTATTACTTCTAGAAGCTGAGAAGGCAAAGAATGCAGATCTTGGTGGAAATATCCAGTTCCTCCTCAAGAATAGAAATTGTCGAAAATAGTAAATTGTCTGCATCGTATTTAAGCTCAGCTGTTATAGAAGTATGTAGTGCAATTTACATACTTTGAATTTTTAAAAGTACATGCATATGAATTTATGTCGTCACACAAAATTGAAAAGGCCGTTCAGAAACCAGTAAAAGTTTTTACATGTTTTTTTTTTAACTCTCAATAATTATTTATTGTATCTTCACGAAAAGAACTAACAATAAGTATTAAAATCTTAAATTCTAAAAAAAGTTACATTAGTCCTGACCATGTCAGGCGTAACCTTTTGGGTAAAAAGGAAAATTGTCATAAAAAAAAAACAAAGTAAATATTTCTAAGATGTATCGTCTGTAGCATTGAGGATTAAAGCTGCGGTATCCCTCTTTTTTAATCGGCTATGTCCACTATAATCCAAGATATTGCGAGCAAGGGGGTTAGGATGGTCTTCAAGCTTCATCAAGTATTTGCCTGCGTGTTTGATGATTTCTGTAGTCACCAGCGGTATGTCTAAATCACAATGTATGTTTGAATTTCTGATGTACCATGGGGCGGAAGTTATCAACCGTAAAATTTTATTCTGCATACATTGGATTCTATCCACGTTTGAACCTGAGGTAGTGCCCCAAAGTTGGATTCCGTAAGACCATATCGGTTTTAAAATAGTCTTGTAAATTAGAAGCTTACAATCTAGGCTAAGTTTTGAGTTCCTGCCAATGAGCCAATGTAGTTGTGTTAGCTTTGAGTCAATATGATGTTTCCATGTAAGGCGACAGTCAAGATGTATACCAAGATATCTCACATAAGTATGGTGAGAAACAATGTGATTATTGATTCGAACGGGTGAACAATTATCTCTTCGCAGGGTGAAGGTAACATGAATGCACTTCTAAACGTTCACTTTAATTCTCCATAATTTTAACCACAACTCTAACTGAGTTATATGTTGCTGAAGATTTATGGATGCTTGATGGGAGTTTTCATGCGAACTTAGACACGCTGTATCATCAGCAAACGTAGAAGTGTGGACAGTTTCACTTAAAGGCATATCGCAGGTATATATCAAGTATAAAACTGGTCCAAGAATGCTACCTTGTGGTACGCCTGAGGAAATTGGTTTCGATACACTAACGAAGTCTCCTTCAACAACAGAAAATTTTCGTCCAATTATGTATGTAGCTTTTCAATAGGCTGCTTATATTACAAGGCAAGTGAGCGGTCAGTTTCAGAAATAGACCTTCATGCCAAACTTTGTTAAAGGCCTGAGAAACATCAATGACCAGTAATATTACTTTTACTGAAATAACCGAAAAAACTTTAACTGGTTATCAGTCTACACGACGATAGACAACTAAAGACTAAAAATCGCTCTGCAAAAAAGAAAATACAAAACCTGTCTTTTCATAAGTGTATATGTTTTAGTTATGTTCTGCTGATGCGGGGTTGAAGCTGGTTGAAAAATTGTACCTACCAAAAACTATTCTCTTCACCGAAAATGCCTACAAGCTGCCATGTTAGACCAGCACAACTAACTAATCTAGTGTGAATTGCCTCACTGAGATGAGTTCGATATTCCTGAGAATATTTTTAACTAGAGAACAAAGCCGGGAGTTTGGTGAAAAAGTGAATTTTAAACAAACTGGATAATTCAAAAAAGTACAATTAATTATTGCCTCATTACTTTTATAATTAATTGATTGATTTATTTTATCTTGTAGCCAACTCCACTGCCTTACAGTGTTGTCAATATTAAATATTCCAATTGCTTTGCTATTTGCTGCATAAATTTTAAATTGACATTGAAGTTTTGTATAGAAAGACGAATTTTCGCGCCTATTTAGATTTGCTTGTTAGCTGAAAACAAATACGGAATTACAAGTGATGGGATCAGAAATCTATTACAAAATAGTATATACCATACCAGTAAAGCTACAGTGCTTGATTGCGCAAATAGTTTTATTATCAAATATTCACAAAGGATGTCTTTTAAAAAGGTTCAAATTTTATCTATTTTTATTATCTGTTCGACCTATTATCAATTGTTAATATCCAGGTATATTACAACTCGAGCTCGAGGTCAATTTTTAATTTTATTTTACTTTTTATTTTCCAATATTTCGCCACAAGTTTTAAGTGGCATCTTCAGGGCTTTTAATTTTATTTAATTTTTATTTAATCTAAATTTTATTTAATCAAATTGTATACCTTTATAAAAGACACACTCTTTGGAGTAAAAAGAGATGATTTTTTTAATTGGCATGAAATGTATTTTATACGAAAGATAATCTTGTGGCATTACAATTTAAATATGACTTCTGGCGTATGACAGCTACTACGACTCAGACGTAATGTAATCTGGAGGTTTAATTTTTCACATAATTGTGGCCATATTTCTGCAATAACGCGGCGAATTTTGTCCCGCAAGTGGTCAATCGTTTCGGGCTTATCGGTGTAGACTTGCGTCATCAAACGTTCCAACACAAAATAATCTGTGATAAATCGCACGATCTATATTGTGCCATCCTGCACATTATGATTACTCAATCAATGAACGCAATATTCAGTAAACATGACTCTGTTTTCAAATCGAAAACAGCTTCGATAATACAAAATTTTCGAATTATTTTACTCGACACCATACGAATCGAATTAATGCTTCCGTGTAACAGAAAATTCAACACTGTAAAAAAGTAGAGAAAAATCAAGAAAATGAAATTTTAAAAAATAAAAAAATCGATCCCGTTTTATTTATTACGCATTAGTTGCACGCAAAGCTGATCAGTCCTTGCTATTCCTTGTGAAGAGCTTGCCAGTATGCTCTATGCTACATCTGTGTGTTGTGCCATAAAGCTTCTAATAATCTCTTTTTGAGGGAAATACATTTTTGACTTAAAATATTAAAATTATTATTTTTAGTAGTTAATTATAAAGCACTAGGTCACTATTTAATAAAAAACTTTTATTTTTTATTATTTTTTCGATATTTCGCCTCACCGTTGGTTGGCATCATCAGGAAAAACAAAAAGGGTTCCAAATGTAATATAAAAGATTCAATTGAATTTAAAGGAAAAATTAAAAACCTTCATGTGCAGGATCATGAAAAGCTAATTTCTTTTTATGTAGTATCATTATTTCCAAGTATTTCTGTTGATTTGGCGATCAACACAATAGAACAGAAATGGGATGTTTTGGAAAATTTTACAAAGATAGAGAAAGGTTTATTTTTTCGTATTCTCAAGTTTTGTATAGAAAAAAAAATAAAAAATATTATTTTTGTTTTTCCTGATGATGCTAACCAACGGTGTGGCGAAATATCGAAAAAATAATAAAAAATAAAAGTTTTTAAAATTTTTTTTATTAAATAGTGACCTAGTGCTTTATAATTAACTACTAAAAAATATTAAAAAGGTCAAAAAACTATAACTATTATACGTACATTTTTTATGAAAAACGTTACTTTGAATGATTGTTGGTGTACGAGTAAAAACTTGTATAGTTTCATTCGAACGCTTGCACGCTGTAGAATGTCATCATCAAAAATTTCATGGCCGATAACGAATCATAGAAACCCAATAAATTAAAAAAAACTAGCCCGTTCAAGTAAGAATTGGGAATAGAATTAGCCCCCAGAATTCTTTATTAAAGAAGTAAGGATCAACGATTCCACCAACATACACCTGAGGATTATCATCACTCCAAATGTGATAGTTCACTAAAACAAAACTGAGGTTCATCGCTTCCACTATTTGCAAGCATTATTCATGCGTCAGCCTATCCATTTTGAAATGACAAACTAAAAATAAATCACTTAAGAGCTGGCAAAATAGCCGCCAGATGAAAGCGTTGCCAACTTAAATTTCTAATCTGAATGAAAAATAATTTTAATACTGTTTTTTTGAAACGGTTGAAAACACAAAGCAACACAGACCAACAACAAAACCTCGACGACAAAATCAAAAACAATTAGAGATAACATATACGTCCTTTTTATTCCAAAATCCAGGAAATTTCTGACAAGATGTGCTACCATAAAATACAATATATCCTTAGAACACAAATGAAACAAATACAGCCACCCCTATAAGATCTTCAACCCCACAAAACAGCCGGTAATTCTGCCATCTTCAACCAACTGTTTACAAAACAAATGCATCACAAGGCTACGTCTAACACACACACGGCTCACTCATCAATATTTGTTGGACAAAACGGTACAACCAACATGCACTTTCTGTGCCTCTCAACCATTGACAGTTTTCCATATCTTGGCAGAATGTCCAGCTCTCGTAAACGCACGCGTATCGGTTTTCAAATCGACTAGCATCCTTGACATGCTAAAAACGCCAACTAGTAATAATATTAAAAAAATCTTTGAATTCTTAAAAAAAACTTCTTTGCACGACAAAATTTAAATTTTGAAAATTCAACCATCAAATTTCTAAATATACATGTTTGTACACACATGAAATAAGAAGCCGATAGCCATCGTAGCTAGTGCTTTTAGCTTTTGATTTGTTGTAATTTTAATTATAATAAATTTGTCAATTTTGCTTCTAACATGTCAAACATTCATATGTTAAAAGTAATCGATAAGTGACAATATTTTTACCTATAATATCGATGTACAACAAAATAGTGGTAATTTTGAAATTTCACCAAAATAATGAACTTTTATAAAAAAAAACATCTTTTAAACGACTATGACTTATTATAAATCAAGTGGAGTCCAGGGTCCAGTTATAATTCATATAGAAACTGAATAGCTAATAATCAATGTGAGCTTTAACTTGATAGATTTCGGTAGACTTTTAACCAAAATATTTGAATTTTTTGTATTTTGAACAGAACCATTTTGTAATTTACTTTCTTGAGTGAAAAAACAATAACCCTTTCTTCTCATATTTATGTGTTTTTAAACATATTTATTAGAATATATATTGACGTACTACATATATACATATGTTAGCAGATTTTATGCATTATTATTACTTGCATAGCAATAAAATAAATAATTATTAAATGAATTTGTAATAGGTTGCATGAAATTAACATTTTGGAATGAAACTTAAAGTGAAATTAGATACTTCAATCTTATATAAGTTAATAAATTACCCATACCACCATAAATTTATTAATCTTCACCAGCAGGTATGGCATCTTCAAGGCGTCTTATAAACTTAACGCGTATCTCTGTTACATTATCACCTTTTAGCTGATCCTAATATAAATATAAAATCTTAAAAGTAGTTACTAGTACGAAAAGTATGATAAAACTTGCCTGAACAAAATAGCATTGAACTTCCAGCTGAACCATTTCCAAAGCACCTCTGATACAACCGCTTATAATAGAACTATACCTTAAATTTGTTAGATCGGGTGGTAACTCTACGAATTCGGTTAGGGGATTTGTTTCAAATTGCAGCGAAAACTCATCGGACGCTGGTGACCAATTTGTAATAGTTGGTTGAACATTCAAATAAATGCGAAAAGCTTGCTGTATACGATCAGCTGTTTCACGCATTTCCAAACAACGTGTTGCTGAAGTGCGAGCCAAAAAGTCTTCTATTAAACGCATACCCATGTTATAGCCAACGCGTTCCAGCTGCTTGTTGACATCTTCAACATTCTCCAAGTCACGCAGCATTTGGGTTACCAATGCTCCATAGGTAAGTGTTAAAAATTCGGAATTCTAAACAGCCGTGCGGGAATGTGGAATTAATGAAGAAAGGTGCAAAATAAATTTTCTCTAGCCACTATTTTTTTTTTTGTTGTTGAATTGATTTTGCTTAAAAACAGTGTTTTAATTTCTATTTTGACTTAAACATAACTTAGGGCTAAATTGTATTTACAGTTTCGTACATTCTATATGAAAATGACGAAGGCGCGGGACATTGATTTAGAACAACAGGCGCTCCTATGAGCGCATGCTGATGTTACTTAATTGGAGTAATTGTTATATTAGGTGTTGCCGTTGTATTATTATTAGTTTGATGAGGTGCTATAACTCGCGGTGGTGCTCTTGGTACTGAAGCTCTTGACAATTGTGCCATATGATGCTGTTCCTCATGTCCCGCACCTTGTTGCTGTACATCACCTTTTTCTTGAGCAGAATGGAAGCGGCCACCCTCACCACGAACACGATTCATGGCATGTCGATGCCTTGACTCGTGTAAATATTTCGAACGTTCTTTAGGAATGCGTGACTCCAACTTGGCACGTGCTTGTCGTCGGACAAGTATACGTTTATACTGTTTAGCATTTACATAAAGTGGTTCCTCTTCAGGTTCCGGTGATTGTGGTTCTTCTGTGGATGTCGCTGAAACAGAATCTGCAGCAGCAGGTGTGCTTGAAGATGCTGTTGTGCTACTTGTATTTTGTGTTTGTGTTGTCGGTGCAGGAGCAGGTGTTGATACGCGAACTGTAGTGTTGCCAACATTGCTTGCTGTTGTCGCAACTAGCTGATTGGCTGTTGACTGTGGTACCATTATAATTTGTTGAGCTATAGGGGTACTAGTTCCGGAGGTACTTGTACCAGCCTGAGTTTGCAATTGGGCTGCTGATGTTATTTGCATGATTTGACCGTTAATATTAATAAATTGGGGATGTATAGTTTGAATTGTGTTGTTTGCATTATCGTTTCCACTCAAAACATTTGGTTGATAGAACAAGGTTTGGCCATCGGGTAACTGCATAAGCTGCATAGGCTGAGCTGTCTGGGGTTGTTGCAACATTATTTGGTTACCTTGTAAAGGTATTAATTGTTGCTGAAGACCGGCAACTTGTGGTTGTTGTCCTATAATTATTTGTGTTGCGCCACCAGCAGTGGTCATAACAGGCATTGGTATTACCTGTATTTGGCTTGAAGCAACGGTATTGTTGTTAGTGGTCATTGGCTGGTCCGCGTTTCCTTGTTGTTGCTGCTGCTCTTGTTGAGTTAATTGGCTTGTGGTGCCACTTTCCATTTCTTAATTTTGTTGCTTCTCAACTCCTCGAATCCGATCAAACACTTGTCCTTTGTAGGGGGAGACTACTGTAAAATCGCATTGAAACTTTTATCGAGGGTGGCCACTCTTCAAATTCTACAAACTTATGCTACTGCAGTACAACTGATTGTCATATTTTGCCTTTTTGGCAAAACTTACCACTTTTTTAGCATCTAAACGAGAAGCCTGACGAGACATCTTTCATATATTTCACAAAATAGATTTAATAAATTTCCGTATTTAACAGTTTTTGTTGTTTATTAAGACGTATTACAAACTTTATTATTTATTTTAAAACACGTATCGTAAAAAATGAAAAAAGCCCAATGGCAAATCGACTAAAGCTGATGTGTGTTCAGTGACTGAATATTATTTTAAAAAAGAGTTACCGTATCACATGATAAATATGTGAGAATGAAATGTTTAACAAGAAGAAGCAATTCGTGGAACTGCTTGTCATTCTTGAGTTAAATTGTGAAAAAAACTAGAGTTCAACAAAAGTTGCAAATTATTAAAAACAGTAAGAAATAAAAATGTCGGTGCGTGTAATCAATGACGAAGCACATTTCCAAACTGAACTAGCTGCTGCTGGTATTCGTTTAGTAGTGGTAGATTTTACAGCAACTTGGTAAAATAAATTAAAAATATTTAAAGTGGTATTTTAGAATGTT
This sequence comes from Trichopoda pennipes, assembly GCA_030448955.1. Taxonomy (NCBI): domain Eukaryota; kingdom Metazoa; phylum Arthropoda; class Insecta; order Diptera; family Tachinidae; genus Trichopoda; species Trichopoda pennipes. The sequence goes on along the minus strand of JASKUP010000021.1, from coordinate 2,258,921 downwards.
CTTTTTTGCAGGTGTGGGCCATGCCAACGTATTGCTCCGCTCTTTGAAATGTTGCCTGCTAAATTTCCTAGGGCCATATTTCTGAAAGTAGATGTAGATAAATGTCAGGAAACTGCATCTAGTCAAGGTGTTTCGGCTATGCCTACATTTATATTCTACAGAAATAGGGTATATTTTATTAATTCATTACCTTCTGTGTTATTTTAATGGGAGTAATTAATTTTGCAGACCAAAATTGACCGAATTCAAGGAGCAGATATTAATACTCTAGAGGCTAAAATCCAAGAACATATTGGTTCTGCTGCAGGCGATGAAATATTTGAGGACTACGGACAGGGATTAGTAAATTACCAATGTGTTGTGTTTAAAGAGTTATAATAAAAATTATAATTGCAGATGGAAATAAATACATTTATTACAAAACAAGAGTGTGAATGCCTCAACGAAGCTGATGAACATCCTATGATTCACTGCCTAAGCTCAAACGGTGGATATTTGCAATCGGACTGCGATGAGCAATTGATATTGTCGATAACATTTAATCAATTAGTTAAAATACATTCGTTAAAATTCAAAGCTCCTCCACAATTAGGGCCAAAAGATATAAAAATTTTTATTAATCAACCTAGAACTATTGATTTTGATCAAGCTGAATCAATGACAAGTGTTCAAGATTTAACGTATGTATATGTTTGCTAATATAATTGATGTTGCGTTTCAAATATCTAAAATACTTTTACAGGCTGGAGGCGGCGGATTTAGAAAAAGGGAATCCATTGCCATTGCGTTTTGTTAAATTTCAAAGTGTTCAAAATATACAAATTTTTGTAAAAAACAACCAATCTGGTGGTGAAGTTACTCAACTGGATTATTTGGGTTTTATTGGTTCTCCAATTATGACTACAAAAATGAATGATTTTAAACGCGTTGCGGGCAAAAAAGGGGAGAGTCATTGAATTTTTTCGATCATACTTTATACCGACAATTTTTCTGAAAATAAAATTTAATAAAAATTAATAACTTTTCATTACAGAATTTATTAAAAATAATTTACGATCTAGCCGAGCAGGTACAACATTAAAATTTTCTACATAAATATAATTTTTTCAAAAGCTTCACATTTTATGTTTATTATAATTTATTTCCGATTAATTAAAATATATTATATTAGTAGTTTATTATTAGCACTACTAATAAAATATTAAAAAGGTCAAATAACTAAATTATTATTTAAAATATATTATTTATTCATATGCTTATTTTTCTAAAAAACCATTATTTTACAATCTGCTGCTTCTATCTTCAACTCTTGAAGTTGTAAATTCCAAACCATTATTTTACAATCTGCTTCCTTGTTTTCTATCTTTTAACTCTTGAAGTAATAAATTCCAAGCCTTTTCAGCCTGCTTAAAAGTAAATTCAAAATCCCATAACGAACAAAAGATCATATGAGATCTAGCCACAATTTCCTCGTTATTCATCTGACTGGATAATCTGCGTTTAGCCTCCTCTTCTGTTAAGCCATTACGCTCAATTACACGTTTCACCGCTTCCTCTGGGGGTACAATCATAGACCAAACCTCATGAACTTCTTCATCCCAACCCGCCTTTAGTAAAACAGCTGCTTCCAATATAACCACTTCAGGTGGATCCTTCTTTTCGGCTAATGTTTTTAAACGCCTTTTAACTTCTTTCAACAATTCTGGCCAAACAATATTGTTAAGTTTTTCCAACTCCGTTGGATTGGCAAAAACAATAGGGCCTAGTTTAGAGCGGTCTATTCTTCCATTTTTATCAACAATGTCGTTGGTAAAACATTCAACCATACGATTATAGCACACGTGTCCTGGTTCATAAATTTCATGAGCAATCTTATCGCAATCCATAACAAACGCTCCCATACTAGCAAAACGTTGTGCCATTTTGGTCTTACCGGAAGCTAGGCCACCAGTTAGTCCCACAACATATGGTACATCCGGTAAATTTGGCTTAGGCTAATTAAAATATTAATAAAAAAATGCAATAATAAACTATTATATACAAAAAACCTTTGGCTGTTTCCAACGTGTTCCTAAAAGATCAATTCTTGTATTACTGGAACTAATTTTATTCTCCCTGGGTCCACACTTATTTGTAGATTCTACTAGATCTATACAGAATATGTCTAGCGTTTTTAAATTACTCTTCTGTCGAATTTCATTTATCTTTTGTCCACCTCTCAAAGTTTCGACACTAACAACAATCATATCCATATCAGGATCACTTTTTGTAGGTCCAAAAGGGTCATCTATGGGTACAACTTCATACTCTAATGTACTATCTATTTCATTTAAAAATTTTTGTAAATCATTTATTCGTTGCTCAACAGGTAATATTAGTTCCCTTAAAACTTTTGCTAAAATACAGAAAATAATAACTTTTCTAAATTTTTAAACATTGATAGTGAAAGGGGGTGACAGTGAAATACTATAGAAAATAATGAATTAGTTAAATGTGCTACCAAAAAGATGCATGGTGCACTCACATTTAGTTAACTCCGATGTAGTTACCCCAACAACCAAACGGCAGTAAGTACGTACTACGGCTTGCGATAGAAATATTTTGTGGCCCAAATGAATGCGATCAAATGTACCGCCTAAAACAACATTGTTATACATTTTAATTTTGTCTTCTGGTTCCAATTGCTGATAACTCAATAGATCATTGCAACTTTCATCGGCCAGGTAAATAGTTGGTTTTTCGATTCTCAATTGTTGTCGTAACTGTTCACAAATTTCTGGATGATGAGCATCAGAAAATATCACATCGATTGGTCTTAAATTAAAGTTTGCAAATACTCCTGATTGTTTTAAAGGAGCCACTAGAATATTCACATTAATCTTGCTATTAAAGTGAACATTGCTGTCAACATATAATTGCGATATTAGAGGACTCCATGATGCTGCAGGTGCTCGTGATACTGGCACATTTAAATGAACGTATAGGGAATGTACGTATTTTTCAATGGAACATAATGTTTGAGCGAATTGCTTAACATTTGAAACAACCAATAGACCCGTAGAAGACATTTTTGGTGAAGAAGTTAAAATCACAAAAGTTAAAGGTATTGAACTCCAACCTTTGTATAAAAATCACAAGTACATACTAAGCAAACTACTGATAATTTTTGTAAACAAAAGTGATGACACTAATTTATTAGTAATCAGAAAATCTCTCTGCATATCAAACAACAAAGATTTACTTTAGTTGGCTGTTATTCCTGTTAATAATGTCTATGAAATTGAAATGTGTAAATTAAGTTCGACTTTTAAATTAAAAATTGATTTAATTTGTGTTTATTTTTTGCAAAATATTTGGAAAAAGTACATTATTTTACCCAGACTGCCCTAGTTGCGCACACTTAGTGTAACAACAGCTGTTTTTTAAACCTGAGTTCTTTTTTCTCTCTGCACCCTTCTCGATGGTAAAATTATTCTTTATGTCATTTGTACTTTTAAAATAATTAATAAGCCACCTCTACTTAAAAAACATATAGATGCAATATATGAGGGCCATTTATTGGCTGGCGATTTTCCCAAGAGCCCAAATTACATGTGGCCGCACACACATTTATACCGATAACTCAAATATCCCTAAATACCTTTATTTTCTTCTGTTTTTCCACATTGTTAAAAATTTTTGAAGCTTTGTAATATGACTCGCTAGGAAAATCGAATTTTTTTTTTATTAAAAAAAAATAATTTTAGTTATAAAACAATGTTAAAAAAATTGTTGAAAACTTTAAATTTTTGTAATTAAAAATATTAAGAAAAATAGACTTAAGTTTGTGTACTTAACAAATGTGTGGAAGTACATATGTATGTACGTATTTCAATTTATACTTAAGTATATACTGAAATTAAAAAATTAAATTTGATAAAAAAAACTAGGTTAATGCGCTTAATAACTATCGTTCTGGCGTAGGGTATACAAAATTCATAATGACCCAATTTATCAATGTGTGTTTTGTACTTTGTTCACATCAGCTTAGACAGCATATCGCAAAAATTTTTATAATAATGTTTTAAATTATGAATACAATTATTTACAAAAAATAATTCAATGCAATGAATTTTCGCAAAGCTAAGGCACGTCAACCGGAAATTGTACGGTCTGTGCAAAAAGATGCCCGTTATACAAATGAATTATCGGAGGATTTGTCTGATTTATTAAGACTAACAGGAGCTCGAAATTGGATTAAGTACAATCAAATGTGTAAATTAATAGCTGAAATTTGTTATCATGGGTTTGCTTCAGTTAACAGTTTGCAAACGTTGGGAGAAGAGTACACGGGTATAATTCAAGTAGACTCAAGTTATAAGCACATTCCATCAAGATTAGTAAGTTTAATTAGGATATACTCACCGTACAAAAATATTTTCGGTTAACTGTGTTAAAGAATTAATTTTTAATGATAATATATACTGCAAAGGAGAACAAAATGAAGTTTTACTCATATACAATTGAATTTGAACAAAGATTGTGTATGAATATCGCCATGCACATTTATCCATAAGTTCAAAGCAAAAAAGAAATTAATGTAAATATGTAGTTACCTGAATTTTGGACAATTCTTTTTTTGCAAAATAAGAAATAAAAGTAACAACGAAAAATAAGCGGTCGACCATATTTATTTATGGGGCTCTGAACTACGACTGTGCTTTAGTTTTTTGAAGGCATTAACTTAATATGGGTTTCAAAACCTTTACTTTTTTCCAAAATTTAAAATTTTTTGACTCAGGCTTGAAAAATGTCTTATCTAATCTAGAATTTCCTTCTCTAAAGTGTAACCAACACTTTGAAATTTTAATGTACAGTGCCTCACATTGAAAGTCGGGCAAATCATTGGTACATTTTTACTATTTTAGATGTCATAGCTTATTATTTTTGAAAAACTTTTGAATACTTTTAATTATAAAATTTTGTACTAAAAACATTGGCAAAAATTTTGCGAAACGTAAAGTGCCGTTAAAAAAAAACACACTGAAAGTCGGGCAAAGCAAAAAATTCCTTTCAATTAGCGTTATATTTATTTATTACTTGTTATTTTTTTTTTTTTGTTGTAAGCGGTCAGTCGGATATTTGTAACGCCGAACAATCAAACAGTCTACCTTGGAAGAGCGAAAAAAAAGAAAAAAGTAAAAAGACACCTCTGCCCGAGAGATGGGAAGTTTATAGTTCGCGAAGTAGAAAATGGCACATTTTCATCTCCGTTCCAAAACTTGCAACAATGGTTAACACCAATTTTGGAAAGGCAGTACATGGGGAAGCGATAAGAAAAGTTTAAACAAAAAGACAAATTGCATGGCCGAGTGGCTCGAAAGAAACCATATGACAAAAATAGTAGAAAGGATCGCTTAAATTTTGTACGGGAGCACATATCAAAAGATTTCTTGTTTTGGAGCACGTTAAAATTCATATTCCACATCATGTTGGCTTTTCTTATCATCATTTAATATGCTGCAGGTTTTTTTTACGGATGAGAGCATATTTAATTTGTTAGGACAAAATGGCCGGAGTTATGTCTCCTAAGCGCAATGAAACATGTTTGCACAAAAACACTAAGAAAACACTGTATTATGGGAACTTATCAGTAATGGTGCAGGCCTGCGTAACCGCTTCAGGTGTCGGAAACTTTAACTTTATAGAAGATATCACGTTCTTGCATGTACTTTGACATTTTAAAAAGTGATAATAATTTTAATTTTTATTAAGACACTACCCTACGCACACATCACTGTTAGTAAATAACTGCCTTAAGGTCATCAAAACATCTACATAATGCCCAGATATAAAAGTAATTTAGCACTTCTGCGAGGAACTTGGATGTCATGTGCAAAATAGATTGTGTAGTAATAAAAACCAGTTTGAAGCCGCATTACAGGAGGGATAGAGCCAAATAACGCTTGATCTGTGCAATAAATTAGTGTAATCTGTTCCAAGAAGTTTAAAAGCTGTAGAAAATCAAGAAGGACATGCAACTAAATATTAATTAATGCATAAACAATAGAATTTAAGATTACTTTTAGTACTACTTTTAGTGTGATTATAGTTTTATGGTTTTTTTCTTATTATTTCTATTGTTGTGATTTTTGGTTTGCTGCATTTACTAAATGCAGAATAAATATTTTATTTGCTAAACTTTTCTGCAATTTTTTGTCGAACTTTTGATGTGAGCCACTGTGAAATAAACATTTTGCCAAAAATCTAAAGAATTTACATTTTTATTTTGATTTTTATAGCTTCAATTAACAACTATAATACTAGAATTCGGTGGAGATGCATTATATTTAAAAGTCTTACAAAAACTGGAAAAATATATTGAAGAACAAGATGAAATAGTACCTGAAGCCAAAAAGAAACTGAAAACGATCATAAACTTTATGCGATTCTCACCCACCTACTTAAAGGCATTACACAAATCTTTGTTCTATTTACGTGCGGATAAATATCAAATTTCTAAACGAGCTACAGGCATTAATTATGTTCTTATACGACATTGGTTACAGCCGGAATTCTCCTTATATGGTTATAAAATTTTGGGTATTGTTACATTTTTACAAGTGAGTTTTTCGTTAACTATAGCAGCATACGAAACTTGGAAGGAACACAAAAGAAAATGTTATGAACTTGAAAAGTCGCCTAAACAATTTTTCCATAAGACATTTGCGAGAGAAGTAGAAAAGGAAGAAAAGATCCCTCAGTGTATATTGTGCTTGGAAACACGCAAGAATACTAGTCTAACGCCATGTGGCCATTTATTTTGTTGGAATTGTATTTTAGAGTGGCTAGACGAACGCGATGAATGCCCTTTGTGCAGGGAGACTTTAAAAAAATCCCAAATTGTGCAACTACAAAATTATTTATGATTAACTGAAACGATGTTGAGCTTGCATTTATTTGGTTAAAATTAATTTTTACAAAATAAGATCATAATGTATTATTCCAACGCAGTAGTTAATTGCAATGCGACGCATTCGTATTTTTAGAATAGGTGTTTATAATTTTTAACTGAAATATTTTTATTAATCTAATATGAAATTATGTAATTTTCAGACTTAATTTTGTAATTTTCATTGCAAAAAACCTATATAATACAAAATCACTATCTACTATTTGCTATTGGTTTACAATATGAAAATGTAAATCCTTTTGTTTGTTTGCCTCAAAAATTATTTTGCTTTCTAAAAATACGCATATTCACCTAAACAACATCTCTCATAAAAATAAAATACAAAATAGCAAACCAGAAAAATTTTTTTTTTTAATTCCATTTAGCAAAAAATTTTCGACCTTGTGTCAGAAAAATTGTTCTGGTGTTCACGGTCGGATTGTGCCGGGTATACAATGGGGTATAGGCGTGTAGGAAACATTTAGGGCTATGACACAGCGCTAATGCTTTTACATTTCCTAACGAACTTTAGAAGTTATGCTCTATTAAGTAAGAGAATTTAGAAAAAATTTGGACCTCTAAAAAAATTAATTTCTAAAAATCAAAAACAATTCAGTTTTCTTATACTAATAGCTAACTAATGACGCTATTATACAAAGTTTGTTCCGTTTATAAGAAAAAGGTTATAGCTGTTTAAAAATTTACTAAGAAATTTCTCATTTTAGCAAAATACTGAAAATGCTCATTTCGAATCACCCTGTTCAATGTGATATAGTTAAAATAAAGTTTTAATATTTTGGCTCCCGATGTATACTAGTATGTACTTTCGAATGAACTTTAAAATTTTATAATTGGGGACCATGAAAAAAAAGGACTTTTGGCCGCCTTCTCGTAAAATGGTCCACTATGCGGCGGTCGCTTTCCTTGGAAATAATGGTTTTTCGAAAACTGTTTGTGGAATATGTGAGCCCCATCTGCACCAATTGTGTTTGTTTACATAACCCACTTCTTGCCCCCCTCCCCTCCCCTCCCCTGGGGTCACATTGGTATGTTTTGACGAAATATCACCGTCATTACTTATATCTTCGGAGGTAAAAGGGAGCCCAGTCCTCTAGTAAGAGCCAACTGGACAATTCCACTATATTTCCACGGAACCAGTAAAGCCCTAGAGTTCAGCTATTTGTTTTTTCAGCCTTTTAGCTGTTCTCTGACTGATTATAGAGGTTGGTTGTGGTTTCGAGGCCCTCGTTTGAGTTGTACGGGTCGGATCATTCACAATGAATGGTATAGGTCCAGTGAGAATGATTGCGGTTGTGTTATTAAATTTTATTCATCTTCATGCGTTTTGTATCAGCAGTTTGATAGTCTCCAACTCTTCAGCAAGGAGTAAGGGTTTCGGCCTGCTCTGAGCTCTTGAAGTTGCAACTAGGAGTGACTGAAGGATATACGTATCTGGGCGAGGTTGACGCTACATTTCATCCACAGTGGTATGATCCACCGTCTGGTTATGGCTTACACAGCTAGGTACAGACGTAAATCTTATCACGCATAACCCCCACCTTGAAAATGAGCCTTATTACTCAAACGAATTTCAATCACAAACGTGAGACGCAAACATTAATTCGTAGGCTTTAATTCTTGAACTAGTTTAACTTTACAAGCGTGCAGATGAAGTTCTTATTGCAAAATGTTGCAGAAAGTGCCTCTAGTGATGCCCAGTTTTTGTGAACATCGGCGAGTTGATGTTCCATGTTCAACACTTTGCCCTACAGCGGCTATGTTTGCATCACTATATTCACTACGAGCATATTGTTTTGTTGTATTTCGTTGAGCACAGCGGTTTTAGATTGAGCCTGATTACGAAGAAAAGTTGCTCCAATTTCACGAATTGATACAGTGAAATCACACCATTTTAAAAGTTTATTTTCACAATTAACATTCTTTGTCCAAGAGTGTAACGTTCTATGCTTTAAATTTTCAAACTTTTTACTATGCAAATGCCAAGGGTGACAGCTCAGTTTATCACATTTAGTCATTTGACAGGCAATTTAGTTTCTAACCTCAAATTTGCCCTTGCATCGTTAAATACTAATTTTCTGTTCAGTTATTGAAATTTTTTATCGTTTTACACGTAAAAGATTTTTGCCACTGCAAAGGAATTTAAAGACCAAGAAAGGGATATGTACGCATTCTAAATAAATCTATATACATATATAAAAAGAAGTGTACATTTTATTGTCGTTCCATAACTCTAAAACGGCTGGGCCGATTAGGCTCAAATTTTTTTTCAGTTGTTCGTAATTGCCAGGAGAATGTTAGTACGAAAGAAAATTTTGGGAAAACCGTACGGAAAAGCCGGGAAATCGGAAAAATCGAAAATTACTTTTTAGTATGGAATTTTGTGTGCAATTGTTCCGTTGTAGCTTTTCGAATTGCAAAATAGAAAACTATTAGTGGAAAACTCGGAAAATTCCTGAAAAACGTGATTCGACAGAATTGCATTAAAATTACGATTTTTCCACAAATCAAATCAACAACATTTATGGCATATTTCAATCTGGGAATATTTTACTTCTATTACAAGTCGAACTGTAACATAACATAGCACTTTTAAGGTATTCTCTACACGAAAGATTAATTAAAGTTAAGTAAATCCAATTTTTTCGTTATTACTATTGCAAAACAACGTTTGCTAGGTCAGCTAGTAACTGATAAAATTAAAAATAAAAAAGAAACACAAATTGTAGTTAACTTTTGCTTCACATATATTTTTTATTAGAAAAAGCCATCCTTACAAAAACACATATTTATTGTAATCATCATTGACGCCTCCTTAGTGATTGCAAGTTGCAAATAATTGAGATCTCTATTTGCAATTTTCTTCAAAACTACTGTAGCCATTACCTAAGCAGACGTTATTGGCTACCAGCTGAACAGCTAGAAAAATAAAAACCTTTTTATTACGCACATGAATTTTAATTAAAACGAAACATTCTAAAATAGATATTTGAGATATTATTTTAGTTCCCTTTTCACTGTGCTAAAACCAAAATTTTATTTTAAAATAAAATCACTAAATTGATTATTGGTGGTAAAGCTAAAAACATTCTAATACTCACGTTCATTTTCGGAACATTTTTCATATGTGAATTCGCAGTTATTTTCATTATCTTTGCATATTCTGGCGTACTTGGCCTTCGAAAGACATTCATTAACGACTCGATCACAGCCATATGTACCCCTAACGCATTTAACACTTTGAGTGAAACCAAAAAACATTGTAATAAAAGTTATAAGGCCTAAGGTTAAAGCTACTAATTTCATTTTTAAAATTTATCTTTATTTTTAAAAGAAATTTTATAAATTGTCTGCTTCTCTTGTGTACGAAATTGAAGAAGATATTGCTAAATTTTTTGAAAATCTTGCGTCTTTTATATCTCAGAAAAGTATGGAAATATATTTAAATATTCTAAAAGCATATAAAAAAATAAGTAAAAATTTACGATTGTACCAACACATCTACCTTTAAAATTTTTTATATATTTAAATAAACTTAAACCTACTATCGCAATTATTATCTTATCCTAACAATTTAGCCAAAAAGTTTATAATTATAATTAATAATAATAAAGATAATTAAACAAAAACTAATATGATACTGTGTTAGGATTATATTTATTTTAAAATAAATATTTTAAAAAATTCAAGGCAAATCCATTATGATTATTTATTATACAAAATTTAAACTTTAACAGTTGCTAATTTATAATAACGGCTCTTAATTCATTAAGCTCAATAATAGTGGCACACAAGTTAATAATATCCATTTGCACAACATATGACATAACGTTCGTATATGGTTTGTGTCAATAATAGAAAATATGATATTTTGGAGGGCAAACATTTGTCATTACAATTCAGTATTCGATAGACTGAACGAAAACATCGCAGATTTCAACAATATCATCTTTAGTGATGATGCTCGTTTTAAATTAAGCGGTTAGGTTAACAAAATTATCACATTTAGGGCTCACAATATCCACAAACAGTCCTCGAAAAACTATTACATCCAAAGAGAATGACCAGGAAGCGGAGTCACCGTGAATGCCCTGCCCTACTATCAAATCATGATAACTAATTTTTTGTTGCCACAATTGGCTAAAGCTGACATCAGTGACCTTTGATTTTAGCAAAATGGCGGTATAGTGGAACCACCCTTATACAAACTCTGAAAGATCAAAAGATATTATTATTGGAAAAACATCACTAAAGATGTAACCAAATATGTTAAATCATGCCAAACGTGTCAAAAATCGAAGATAACAAAACACTTAAAAGGTCCAATGATAATTACACCTACGCCGGCGCAAGCGTTTGATACAGTAATTATCGACACAATAGGTCCACTTCATAGATCTTACAATGGAAACGAATACGCAATCACTATTGTATGTGATTTGACGAAATATCTAGTAACTATACAAATTAAGGACAAAAGTGCGAGGACAGTAGCCAAAGGAATGTTTGAACACTTTATACTTACCTATGGACCAATGAAGACATTCATTTCGGACATGGGTACTGAATACAAAAATTTAATGCTTACAGAACTATGTAAACTATTGAGGATAAACAAATTAACATCAACAGCCTATCATCATCAGACACTAGGTACAATAGAAAGAAGTCATAGAACTTTTAACGAATACATTCGCATTGTCGTTATGAACTAGCATTTGGTAAAATCCCTAATCACTTTGCACAATTTAACAGTGGAAAAGATATTACACCACTTTATAATTTAGATGACTGCGTTAAGGAATTAGAATATAGATTAGAAATAGCGCTTAGTAGAGCGAAAATATTATTAGATAAAAATAAACTTAAGCGGAAATTAGATTATGACAAAACCATAATAGACCATAACTTTAATATAGGAGACTTAGTTTTACTTAGAAATGAGACCGGACACAAACTGGAAGTCCAATATAAAGGTCCATATAAAATTAAGAAAATAGACTTAAGAAATAATGTAACCACAGAAGATAAGAAAACAAACAAAACACAAACAGTAAATAAGAATAGACTTAAATTTTACAACAAATAATTATATTACTCCGGAGTACATTTAAGATCACTTAAAATTAAAAATAAAACATACTTATATACACTAAACTTAATTTCATAACACAATTAGTAATACTTTAATACACAATACCATATTTGTAAAAGAATGTTCATAAAACTATGGTTATATGAACATTCTTGCGAAAAGTGGAGATGTAGTGGAACCACCCTAATACAAATTCTAAATATTCACACCTGACTCAAATTCTCAAAGTACAATGCACTAGCAGTGCATACATGTTTACTATTGTTATGCAAACGGCCTTCAGCTAATATAGACTCTGCTTGTGTTGTTGTTGTACTAATGGGTGCGTTTCAGGTGACAGATTTGTTTTGTGGCAAAACAATCCCAAAATAAATGCAGTAACATTTAGATCACATTACACTTTTCGTCAAAATTATAATTATTTCCTCCAAGCTCCCAGTTGAGCTTTTAATATTCTACTGCTCCCAGCTGAGCAATTAAATAAAAATAAAGAATATACAAATAATAATTAAAACAAGGAGTATTATTTAAATGAATGACAACTATACAACCAAAAATATTTAATAAAAACATGTAATAATATTACAGCGGCGCAAAGACACCGAAATAATTAGTTATTGGATGATAAATTTTCGGGTCGAGTAATTTCTCGATTTATCAGTGTCAATTGCTCGTCTCGTTCTTGTGATTTAACATAGCTGGATTATTTTCTCTAGGGCTATTTGAAAGATCGTGTTTTAGTTTTCTTTCAGATGATAGCTGCATTGAGGAGATAAGCGAAGCCTTGTTGCAAAATGTACTTAAACATTTTTTTAATAGAGCAGAAGTGTGCCGACGTGCTAGAGGTGGTGGATATTGATCCCAATTGCCACAATTCTACTTTGTATTGATATCAATAAATTTGAAATTGTCAACACTAGTGTTTTAAACCAATTTACTACTTAACTTCAAATTTAAGGGTCCAACATACAATATGTAAAATCTACATGTATATGTTTATTTTTAAAACCATTAAAAGAACAGCCAAAAACCTTTTAAAAATCGGTAATAAAATTCCAAATAGAGGTTATGTATGTATGTATATGAAAATAAAAATTTTAAAAAATATTAAATATTTATTAAAAGGAATCAAGCACGAATTAAAATTGCTTATATTTAAAATGGTTCCAATAAATTATAAATTGTTTGGTTGTCCTCCGCCAGTAAATGAAATAATATTGTACAAACTAAACCATGGCTTGAAAATGGTGCATTCGCGTCGAAAGCGCTCGCCATCGAATACAAACCAGCCAGTTATGACGGGAAATGGCAATATTAAATTATAAATTATTTATTTCCATTGCATGTGCCCGTTGCTTTTTTGTAAAATTATTTACAAATATTTTTTATTTTCTGTATATTTCCAATTACATATGAATGGTTTCCAATGGAAACCCTTATGTAGAAATGATTGAAGATAAATAATGTTTTTTGTTTTGTTTTGAAATGTTTTGCTGTATTTGTGCAAAAGTGTTTTTCAGTCTTGCTGTCTCTGCTATGTTAATTTTATGAACATTCTCATTGAATCAGTTCGGCTTTGGATATAAGACTCTTGAGTTTTCTATACAATATTGGTGTAAGATTCACTGATGAGCAACATGAGCAATATTGAAATTCCAATATGAATATGGTCTCCCCCGCAGTAATGCATTTCAAATATTTATATTTGAATAAATGTTTTTTTTTTAATATCATAAAATGTTTATTTTTTAATAAATATTTTGTGAGAGTGTCATGAAATATTTATTTGAAGGAATCAAGCACAAATTAAAATTGCTTATAAAAAAATATTAAAATAAAAATATAAACTAAAATCTGCACTTACGATTTATTTCATAAATAAAACCACCTAATATTAATGATAATAAGTGGCATATATTTTTCTTTTTGTAATTATATCATATTTGGTAAACTTAAATCTTTTTTAAAAATGTCTAAATTTGCTAACTAAATTAAAAATACAGATATATTAAAGAAAACTTCTCACATTTAATTTTCCTGAGTTCCTCTATGGGATTTGAGTTATCGAATCTTTAAAAAAGTCAGAAATGTAGCGGTTTATTGAAAATCTACTCGTATGTATTGTCTGGGCAAATATCATGTTCCTGTATATAACAGATTAACCTAATGTATATGGCAACCTTTATTTGGAATTTTATTACTGATTTTTAAACGCTTTTTTGCTGTTCCTTTAAAGCATAAACCATAGATAATTAATTTATCTATGGCATAAACGTGTAAATTTTACGAATTGCACAGTGGACATTTATTTTGGACCTTTAAACTTTTAATTTTATTACCTGGTAATGGAAATAGTAAGTGCTTGTCTCTAACTACTTAGTTATTCAGTCAGCATTCTTTTATTAATTTTGATTGAAACATCTTACTTCTGGTAATTAGTGGACAAAAATGTTTCCCAGAACAGATTTGCTTTGAACATATGTAAGACGGTACAATAGTAGTAAATCTAAAGACTAATAAAAGTAAAATTAAAAAAAGTTTCTTTAAAGACAGGAAAACATTTGACGAATACTTCACACCTCACAGTAGGTAATTCCGACTTGGCAAAAAACAATTTTTGCATTTTTCAACATTACGTCATCTGTTGGTTAAAAAATTATACTTTTCAGATTATAGGAAACATTTATTTTTTAATCAGTGTTTTTTATTTCATTTTAGTCAGTGTTTCAAAAAAAGAAAACAAAACGCTAACGTAATAATCTCTTAAATTATTTAATCGTCTGTCGAGCCAAACACGCACAAAATATCGTATACAACAATTAGAACTAATGAGCACAAAATCTATGACAGCATAACGTTATTTATTACATATGAATGACTTCCAATGGAAACCCTGTTGCGGGTATGTATGCAGATCTAACGGCACAGTAACCACCGGCTCTTTCCCCCCCTCTGCGTTCATCCTCATTTAATAATTGCGGTGTGTGCAAAGTTTAGGCATGTTGTGTTTGTTAGTTTACCCTGCTAACTTTTGTTTAATCTGAAAAGAAAAAATTAGTAAACTTTAAAAAAAAATTCATACTTACCTTTGGCTCCAAAAAAGTAAAAATGATCCAGCTGTTTGACAAGTGCTTGTTTTTCTTGTAGTAATAATAAATGTGGCGCTGTTGCGTATTTTGTTTTGATACGTGGTCGACTAAAGCCATAAAGATAATAAAGCAGCTTTTAGGCGTTAAAGTGGTAAAGTTACCATCTTGTGTTTTTCTGTATATAAACGCGATTAAATAAATAAATCTTGTAATTTAACTTAAAGCTCTAAAGTATTGTGTATAATTATTTTGCAATAAAAGAGCTCTCAAAACAAAACGTTTATTAAAGGAATAAAGATAATAATTTACTCGATTTAAAGAAAAAATTTATAGGTGCAAGGCGGCAAAGAAAACTGAGTAGTTACAACAAATCGTGATTGGAATATGCAATGTTTAAGTATGATGCGAAGTAACAACAATTTGGCTTTTACTGTAAAGTTTGCGGCTGTAAGCTGAGGACCCAAAAGATGTAAAAGCTTAAAAATTTTTATAGTTAAACATTTGTTTCAAATTTCAATAAGAGTTGATTGGACAAATATATTATTATTCCTACACTACACAAATATGAAAGTCAACTGTTGCCTGTTTCTTAGGTTTTTTCGTTCGTGTAGTTTCTTCGGCAAAAGAGCTGTAAGTTCAGTTATAAAGTATACTAATCAAAAAATTTTTTGGTTTTCACTTTTTTTAGTTTTTTCGTGACGAAGAACACCTCAGGTATTAAGCTGAAAGTCCATACCACGCGTTCTACGCGTACACGCTTTATACGCGTCTGTCAAAAAAGTAGAATCAGTGTAATTGTATGTGACAAGTTACACAGCACATCGCATAGAATGCTTATGACGCCTAGAACGCATGAAATAGGTTTACTTTCTACGCGTCGCAAGCGCCATGAAAAAATTTCAGCTGTTTTTGACGTCGTATTATTTCTGTCATTTTGATTTTTTGAACGTTGGTGCAAAAAAACCACTCACTTCCCTTTCCATAAACAACGGATGCACCCAAAAGCGTCTACTTTTCTCTTGAAGTTTTCTTCCATAGGTCCTCATTACACAAAATATCATATGCACAAATTTAATAAATTCTGTAAATTCTTGAAAAATTTCAATTTCAGTTTTCATTTTTGGAAAAATTATTTTTAGCATCAAACGCATACAAAGCGTGTGCACGTAGAACGCGTGGTATGGACTTTCAGCTTTAGAAATGTTGAAATAACTTATTATATTTCACAAAAGAGATATGTATTTTAATAGAAGGAATTGATCTCGACACCAAATGAAATTTTAAAAACATTTAGGTAGGTTTATTTTTTCCCAACATTTTTTTTATTTTGCTACTATTCATTTTCACAATCACTTATATTTTCAAGAATGATGATCTGGCTATCTAACACCTTTTTTAAATACCTCTGTTCTAAACAGAACAAATGAAATGCATAAGTTTTGCCGCCTTTTAGGTTATATACAATTTTCCTCCCATGAATATCATATGCAATTTCCCCTCCGTATAGGTTATATGCAGTTTACCCGCTTTCAAATATTTATTCTAACCTATTTTAATAATATTTAACTATCTGCTTTTCACCACCAAGTCGTCATTAAGTTAGATGTTGCTTTGTTTTTATTACGACCATTTTCCTAAAATTTTAAATTTGTATTTACTTGAAGGAAATGATAAAACCGTTTTAATTTTACTACACTTATTTGCATTGCCAACCTATTCAATATCAAAACCATAGATTATCAGCTAGATGGGACATGGGCAAAAAATCTCGGCAAGTGGCCCGCCACAGTTAACCCTATTGTATTTACAAGACAGCAATTTGTATGCATCTGTCTCTTTTATATAAAAGAGTTAAAGAAGTTTATTTGTTTACATTTTTAGTTTACAATTTTAAGCAAATTGGCGCAAACATTTAGAAAATGTCTTATTTTTCTAATTTTCCGAATTCTAAATAAATGACTGGCAAAAATAAAAATATAAAACACAAGTTATTTTTAACTTTTGCTCCACACACGCACACACATATTTGCTGTAATCATCATTGACGTCTCCTCAGCGATTGCAAATAAATGAAATCTCTATTAACAATCTTCTCTAAAAAAACTGTATCCAAAACCTGTGCAGATATTGTTGCTTACGAGCTGAACAGCTAGAAAAATAAAAACTTTTTAATAAAAAAGAAATATTCTAAAATAATTTTTTTTAGATAATTATTTTATTTGAATTCCTCTTTTCACTGTGCCAAATTAAAATTTTATTTTAAAATAAAATCACTAGATTTATATTCGGTGCTAAAGTTAGAAACATTCTAATACTCACGTTCATTTTGGGAACATTTTTTATATCTGAATATGCAATTATTACCATTGTATTTGCATATTCTTACGTATTTGGCCTTCGAAAGACATTCATTAACTACTCGATTACAAGTATATGTACCGCTAATGCATTTAACACTTTCAGCGATTCCAAAAAACATTGTAATAATAGCTATAAAGCTTAAAGCTAAAGCGGCCAATTTCATTTTTTAAATTGATCTTTTTTACTTTAACAGAATTTTTTTAAATGGTCTGCTTCTCTTCTCTACGAAGTTTAGAAAGCAACTGATAGTAATTTTGGAAAATCTTGCCGGCTTTATATTTCAGAAAATAACGGATAGATATTTAAATATCCAAAGGTATACAAAAAAAAAAAATAAGTAAAAATTTACGATTGTACGAACACATCTTTCTTTGAATTTTTTAAAAATATATTTATACATGTATTTAGAAGAACAATTTAGCCAAAGAGTTTATAATACGTTTAAATTAAATAAAGATAAATAAAATTTTATATAAAACATGTGTTTGGATTATAATGGGTGTCCGCCGAAAAGGTATACTTTGTTTGTTTATCATTTTTGATTAACTGAAAAAGAATGGATCTTATATTGATAAATGTTTTACTTAATATCGGCAATTATGTATGGAATACAATATCATATAAATGTCCGTCTCTGTTAGCCTCACAAATGCGAGCCTTTTTGAGCAAATTTTTCATTAAATTCTCACACATTTCACGCGGTATTTCCTTAATTTCATCATGAATATTTTGTTTGAGCTGCTCAAGCATTGCTTGCTTGTCAAATATCCCCCCAAAAATAAGTCCGAAGCAGTAAAATCAGGCGACCATGGAGGCCAATCAACATCACCATTTCTTGAAATAACTTGTTACGGAAATAGGTCTCGCAGTAATTCCATTGTAATCCGAGCTAAAGGTGATGATTGAATAATTTGAGGGTTTTCCTTTCCCCAGAACGGACTATTGTGTTTATTCATTCAAATGAAAATGTGCCTCGTCACTCATTATGATTTTTTTACGAAAATCGGGGTTGTCAGCTGTAACATTCTGTTACGAGCTGTAACATCTTATTGGCATATATACGGCGGCATAAATTGTCTGGTTGAAGAAGCTCTTTTGTCAGCTGAAACTTATATGAAAAAAAAAGCAAATCCTTGTGCAAAATTGTGGTCAAAGTTATTCTTTGAAGACCAAGCTCCTGGGAACGGCGTCGAATTGAGGTTGATGGATTGTATTAAGCACTTTCTCGAGCAGCAGTAATGTTTTCAGCCGATCCAACAATATATTGTGGTCCATGCTTGGGCCTATCACCTACAGTTCCTCTTTCTTCGAAATCACTCCCTACAAGATAAATAGTGCGTTTTGTTGGCACGTTGTTTAACCCAAAAATTTCACGTAGCTTTCTAATCGTCACAGTAATCGATGATTGGTTTTGACATGTTTTAACGATTAAAATACGTGGGTTTATCGAATATTTTTTCCATAATAAATTTGCTACGTGTCTACTTCACGACTTCCAAATATGGACTATCAAGACTATAGTTTACCAAAATGGTGGGAAAACAAAGTAGTATACCTTTCCGGGTAACCAGAACTAGAAAAGTATTACGATCGTTACAAAAAGTTAAAATTTTGATTTTATGAGTTAAACAACATATTTTAATTACATGTCACACTAAAACGAAGCAACAAGTTAACGGCTTGAACAACTGATTTTAAGCTTATCGAAATCTTTTAATCCGATAACTAATCGAAAGTAGATTATATGCCATAGATAATTTAAATTGTAACTGCTTCTAATTTGTAATAACGGCCCATGATTTGGACAACATGTGACATAACTTTCACATATGGTTTGTGTTAATAATAATAAATATAATATTTCGGAGGGTATGTCATTACAATTTAGTATTCGATGGACGCCAAAGTGTAAACACATATGTGCCTAAAAAAATGTTTTGCGGCGAAGTCTGATAAGCTTTTTTCATTTGCAGAAAACAGCAGCTGAAAGTAGTTATCAATTGTTAGTCAAAACAAACCAACTCAAAAAACTTGTAAACGATGGTTGACGCGATTTAAAAGTAGTTATTTCTGTCCCTCCTTGGCCTGGCGAAAAATATTGAAGATAAGGAATTGGAAATATTCCTCAACGAAAACTGTTGCCAAATGCAAGAACTTGTATTATTTTTGGGAGATACATAACATTCCCTACGTTTCGAAAAATTGGGGGATTCATTCAAAAGCAACAAAATTGGATCCCATATAAATTGAAGCCGACAGACCTTGAAAGATGATTTTGCATGCTGGAAGTGATGCTTGAACTCTACAAAAGAAAGTCATTTTTGCATCGTATTGTTACTGGTGATAAGAAGTTATCAATTACGATAACCCCAAGCACAAAAAGTTAAGCTAAATCAGCGCTAAAGACAAATATCCATGACGGCAGAGTAGTGCTCTGTATTTGGTGGAATCGAAGGGTGGTTTGTATTATGAGCTGTTGATAGAGAGTCGGGGGAGCTGTGCCGAAGACAATTGATTCGTTTAAAAAGAGCAAACGCGAAAAACGACCAGAACATTCGACCAGACACGAGGCCATAATTGCATATCATGACAACGCTCGGGCACA
This sequence comes from Trichopoda pennipes, assembly GCA_030448955.1. Classification (NCBI taxonomy): domain Eukaryota; kingdom Metazoa; phylum Arthropoda; class Insecta; order Diptera; family Tachinidae; genus Trichopoda; species Trichopoda pennipes. The sequence continues at coordinate 2,238,822 of JASKUP010000021.1, read as the reverse complement.
TGTTGCAAGAGCAGTCAAAATCTATTTGGAAAGCAGTGAATAGGAAGCTCCGGCTCAGCCATCTTGGCCCTTCTGACTATTAATTGTTTCGATCGATGCAAAAGAAATACGTTACACTTCAGAACAGGCACCATTCATTCATTCTTTACGATATGCTACCAGAAAGATGGGAAAAAGTAGTGACTAACGATAGAAACTGTAGTGGATGCATTATCCACTCATTTTGTTAGGCGATTTATGTTTTAGATCATTGTCCTGAATTGTGCCGAAAATGACCGCGTGCATCCAAGGTATCGCAACATTGGACACAAAAACTACAAAATTGTTTTTTTTTTTTACAATAGCTCATACATATGTGTGTTCAGTTAAGATAACAATCTTTATGGGTTGCTAAATATAACTTAAATCCTTATTTTAGCTGTAATAAGTAGCAATAAACATCAAAAAATAGAGATAACTTAAAATCATAAAATTAATTTTGAAACTTATCACTAAGTTCTTGATAAAAACATCTGTGAACACATTTTAAATATAAAATAAATTCTGAGATTAAGATACGAGGTGTTATTTCGTTTAGGTTCTTATTAATGCTGGGAACGTCGACGTTCCCAACAATAAGGCACCGCTAGAGGGGCACTGTTTGTGAACAAATTTTGCATTTATCAAGGCCTTGATTAGTGTGTTACAATGTGGTTGAGAAGATTTTCTTCCAACTTTGTTACGATGCCTCTCAACTTCTGTAAGCAATAAGCCGGCTACAAATTAATACATATTAGGTTCGTCTTTAAACAGTTCACCATAAGAGAGGTTGGTATATCCAGAATAAAAGAGAAAATTTTACTATTTATCGCCCCGATTTCTTTCTTTCTATTTTATAAAAAAAAACACATTTATTTTTCATCGGACACTTTTCCCATTTATTATCACGATAGGAACTTTGCCCAATATTTTGCATAAAGATTTTCACGCTTATGAAGTTAAACTCGTCAAAAATTAAAGCCGTTCAACAATATTTTTGTCGCACCTTTGTGCATTGACTATTTGAAAAACTGAACGAAAACAGAGCATTTTTTTTAACAAAATCATCTTTAGTGATAAGGCTAAACCATTACATTAAAAAGTGACCGTATGGTGGCCCGTATTTTTTTGAAAATGAGCAAGGAAAAGATATTACCGTGAATTCTCTGCGCTACCAAATCATGATAACTAATTTCTTGTTGCCGCAATTATAATAATGTTGTTACCAGTAACCTTTAATTTCAGCAACATGAAACTACTACTGTAGTAGTAGTTTGTCTAACGACTAATAAAAATAGCATTTAAAAGCGGTTTCTTTAAAAACACAAAAACAATAGGTCTGTTTGGCGACGGCAACATCGTCGTCTATTCTGAGACAACATCACTTTAACACAATGCTAATTTGGTATTCCCTAACAGTCTTATGACAACGTTGCCAGTTAATGGATAATTTTAACAAAATATAACACACATATCTAATAGCTTGTTTCCACGCCACCTGCTTCGCTCTCTATTTTGCTTCACACCCCAATCATAAGCGAATCAACCTGCTTCGCCATACAAAATTTTGAGAACAAAGCTAGTAGATTCATATTGAATCTAGCTGCGAATCAAGGAAAAATCCTCTCTTCTCTAATTTTTATCGTAAGTTTATCTGCACTAGTTATCAAAATTAAACATTTTTGTAAACAAAGAAAAATTACAAACAAAACAAAGTTAAAAGTGAAAACTTAAAAAATATAATTGTTTTGTGGGTGTGTTAATTTGCTTTAATTTTATAAAATTAAAAAAATATGGATAGGAAAAAAATTATACTTAATGCTATCGCGGCAAGAAGGACATCTTCTCTTGTTTTTCAACTGTTGTTGTTTTTCAACTTATGTTTTTCTGTTTAATAACAATTGTCAAATCGAAGCAGATAAATGAGTCGTGTAAACAGCATGATTCATAAACTTGCTTCAGAGAGCGAAACACGAGATTCAAATTGTCGTGGAAACAGGCTATAATACTTGAGTCAGCTAATTCATTTGTGAACTATTTTTGATCAAATTCTTGTAAAAAAAATATAAACTGTGTGAAAAAAGTAATAAAATCTGTATTCAATTGAATCTAAAATAATTTAAAAATCAAAATATATTAAAATCAAAATGTTCAGCACATTGTTTTTTATCATCTTTTTTTTTACTTTAAATTTTAAATCGCATCCAATCTGTAAAAATATGTATTTGTAAAGAACTACATATTATACCTTTTGCTATCCATCACTCATTCTATTTGGTGGGCCAAGGGCGGTTAGAGCATCCGCAACACTTTTCCGTTGTTCATTAAAATTAGTAGGAACACTGCCTCTTCGAAATCCCCTGGCAAGTGATGGATTTTTTCTTAATGCTTCCAGTAATTTTTTAAATTGGTTGGCGTTGGTAATTTTAATGTTTTCCATTTTCTATTTTATTTGTACTTTTTAATACTTTATTTTGTATTTCAGTTTTTTTAATCTTTTTAAATTTTTGTTTATAACAGCACGACACCAATATCACAGAAGACAGTTTAAGGCAACATCAACGTCAACTTGCCTTACAGAATACCAAACATGTATTGCTAGCCATCAATAAATGGCAATATTGCTAACGAGAATACAGATTTACAATAAACGATAAAAAACGACGTGGTCTTGTATTGCCGTCGCCAAACAGAATAAGGGTGATTATTTATTATATGCTTTAAGCGGTATAAAAGGCAAAACTATTTGTATATTCTTCAAAATTACGCCATCTATGGAGCCAGCTTTTGTTTGTTTTGCAAATTTTACTTTTCAGATCATAAGAAATATTTTATTTTTAATCAGTTTTTTTTAAATTCATGTTAAGAAGAAAAAAAAAACAATACGCTAATGTAGTTAGTAGTCCATAATACTCTTAAATTATTTAATCGTTTGTCTAGATAAACACAAGCAAAATGAGCACAAATTCTACAAAAGTCTTGAAATTCCTGTTCCCCCAGACAAACGGCGTACTGCTTCGACACTGCTTTTCTTACCTATTTCTTTTCCTATCTTTGCCGTCAATTTTGGATTTTCTTTTACTTTACGGACTATAAATCTTTTCTCAGTAAAAATTTTATTAGCCGCACATATGCCCCTATCTGCTTTTCGATTCTCCCGCACGTATCGCTGTATGATTTAGTGTCGATATTTTTGGATTTTCCTTTACTTTACGGACTATAAATCTTTTCTCAGTAAAAATTTTCTTAGCCGCATTTATGCCCCTATCTGCTATTCGATTCTCCCGCACGTATCGCTGTATGATGTTTTGCAAAGTGCGGGCACTCAAAACTACCATCTCTAATATTTTACGCTGAGTTTCTCCTTCTTTAAAATGCCTTAAAACTAACTTTCTAACTCTTTTAAACTTGTACGCGAACCCAGTTTTAAAAAAAACATGAGTTTTTATTTCTGGATGCTTTTTCCCCTTTTATATTTTTTTTTAGAAAATTTTACTTTTCAGATCATAGAAAACATTTTTTTGTTGTTCTTATTTCATTTTAGTCAGTATTCAAATAAAGCAAAACGCTAATATACTTTTATAGTCAGTCCATAATAATCTCTTAAATCTTTTAATCGTTTGTCTAGACAAGTACAAACAAAATGCCGTAGGCAACAATTGATAACTGTTGAACACAAACTCTACATACCGATCTTTTTTTAATGCGTGTATGTATGTACGTTAGTGTTCTTTAAATGTATGTGGATTTATTAAGAACACTACGGAAAAGAAAAACAAACTGAGTACGAAATGGATGTCGAAGTTACTTGTTTTTGATTATTATTAATACATAAACAACGGCTTATTTTATATTTTCTTGTGAAAACACCAGCTATACACACTCGCAAAAGAAATGGTAAATAAGATTTCAAAATGACAGTCAAAAAGTACAAAATTTGTTTTTTGCACACATATCGAATTTTTTAACAAGTTTATTTTTCAATTGTGGCAACGCCAATAATATGATAGTTTTGACATTTAGTTTTTTGACGTATTCCTATGAATTCAATTTCACACGAAAATCGTATTAAAATAATTTAATTCCACTATGAAAATGGTGGTTCTAGTATAGTTATATTTCGTAAAATTCGTAATGTTTTCGGACTACTACAATTGTCCTTCTGAGACCGCTATTAAGAATTTGGCCATTCAATTTAAACTCCACAGGTTCGATAACAAGTGTGCGAACACTAACCCGTGTTCGACCGGATCGTTCAACTAAAAACATCGCAGCCGTCAATCACAGTCGTTCTCAACGATTGGGGTTAAACAAAACGTAACGATTTAACTTTAAAGTCTTACAAGGTTCAACTGTTGTAGGAATTGAAGCCAACCAACCATTCTCATTGCCGTCGATTCGCTCAATTCATTTAGAAACACTAATGTGATATTTTTATAGAACTTTAATTGGCTACGTAACGATTTGACTTTAAAGCCTTACAGGGTTCAACTGTTGTAGGAATTGAAGCCGACCAACCATTCTCACTGCCGTCGAATCGCGCAATTCATTTAGAAACACGAATGTGATATTTTTATAAAACTTTAATTGGCAACGTAACAATTTGACTTTAAAGCCTTACAGGGTTCAACTGTTGTAGGAATTGAAGCTCAATTCATTCTGGAACATGAATGTGATATTTTTATAGAAATTATATTTAATCGACAACACTTTTATTACCACCGGCTATTTCGTTAGATGCCAAGTGATTTATGTTTAATTTGGTTTGGCATTTCATCATTAATAGACTAAGACCTGAACAAAGCTTCAAAATTTTCCAAATTGGCTCCGAAACAAGATGGCCGTTGAACTCGATTTTCATAAGCGAATTTCATTTAACGATGAAGCTTACTATTGTTTAAATCTATACGTCAATATACAAAGCTGCCGTATTTAAAGTGAGATAATAATCCTCAAGTTTTGAATGGGCCACCCTCATACCAGATAAATTGACTACTTATTTTATCTGTTCTTTAAAAACGATACCGATCAGAATAGTAACCTCTATAGAGCTATGATTACTGAATATTTCGTTAATCAATTGAACAGCCTTGATGTTCAGGAGCTGTGGTCTCAACAAGACGGCGCAACATGTCACAAAACCCGTGCTACAATTGATTTATTAAACGAAACGTTTGGTAACCGTATGGTTTCACGCTTCCGAATCGTGAATTGGCCTCCAAAATCGTGCGATTTAACGCAGCTAGTTATTTTCTGTAGGAATATGTGAAATCGCTAGTCAAAGCCTATAAGCTCGAAATAATTTTTTATCTAGAGGAGGGCGAGGTATTGCCGATATACGGCCACATATGTTGGAAAACAGTCATCGAAAATAGAAACTCCAGATTAGATTACGTCCTAGCGAGTTCTGACGCTTATATGCCAAAAGTCATATTTAAATTATGATTTTTAATTTGGGGGGACAACATTCGCCAAGGTATTCCAGTAATATGTCCACATATGTTGGAAAATAGTCATCGAAAATATAAACTCCAGCTTAGACTACGTCCTAGCCAGTCCTGACGGTTATATGCCAAAAGCCATATTTAAATTGTGATTTTTCATTTGGAGGACAACATTCGTAGAGGTATTCCAGGAATACGGCCGCAAATGTTGGAAAACAGTGATCGAAAATAGAAACTCCAGATAAGACTACGTCCTAGCCAGTTCTCACGGTTATATGCCAAAAGCCATATTTAAATTATGATTTTTCATTTGGATGACAGACACCATTCGCCGAGGTCCAGGTGAAGTTGCAAAATTTTACACAGCGGTACAGGTACAGTATTATTTTTAAACATACGTACATAAGTATGTATTTTATAGATATGTTTTGGAACTGCGACAAAAATGTGATTAAGAGAAAATGTAGAGGTTTTGGTGATCGCTGTGCTATTTACTCGTTTACCGGTCACCCATGCATTTTTAAAATGCTTTTTATTATGTTTAAAAAACTTTAATTAAAAATTGATTTTTTACAGGAAGGAAAAGGCAGTAATAGGCATATCTAATTGATCACCTTCAACATGGCTACACTTTAACACTGTGCACCAAATTATTGGTGGCTTCAAGGCAAACTCGTTTGCAGAGTTGATCTTTGAAAGTATTGACGGTAAGTGCTTTTGTCGGGGGACCCAATAATTATTATTTAGTAATATTTTCTCTGCCCGATAAATAGTTTTGCATTATTAAATGTTCCATTTTTTATTGTTTTTATTATTAATAATATAAATATCTAAGTGACAAAAAATGAAAAGTGATAGTTTAAGAATGCAAAGCCAACAAAGACCTGTCTTTAATTAAGAGCAAGTTACAATATTGGCCCTAAAAGTTAAAAGATCAGACATTTTTTACAGGCATACATTTTATTAATTTGTTTTAACTATTGGTACTTGTTATTATTATATCTTATTAATTGTTATCTTTATTTATAAAGATATTTCCAACTCGTCAGCAACCATGTCACCAGATATACCATTGTCTGCACCATCATCGCCACTTTTGCCGTGTTCTCCTTCACCGAGTACCACAGACCCGGCAAGGAAAAGAAAAGTTGCCTTTAGAGAGACTGTGCTACGGAAATAGTGGACCATCTAAAAACAGCAAAGAAAATGAAAGGGAGTTAATTGAAATAGAGCGGGAAAAAGTTAAAATTTTAGGCAGCATTGCTGAAAAAACTTAGCAATTGAATAAAACCTCAATATCTCTTTTGATAAAAAAAAAAAATATATATATATATATATATATATATATATATATATATATATATATATATATATATATATATATATGTAAATGTGTATAAATGTATTCATAAAAGTATATATGTAAATATATATAATTTAATTTAAATAAAAATGAATTCAAATAATTAATTTAAATGAAAAATTTTAAAAATGCTTCGTTGGGTACTTACTAAAATAAGAACACAAGTTTTGTCTGATAACTTCAGTGGTTGGTTCGTTATCACCAATTGTAATGTGATTAGTGATTAATGTGGTCATTTCTTTCATTTACAAAACTACACAAACCACAGCAAGCAAGACCAATAAACGGCGGGTTTCCTACTCGATTGTCTAAATCTTTACCAATTCGGCGAAAACGAGCTTCAAGATGGTCAAATGCATTTTCTATCACTCTTATGCACTCCGATAATCGGTAGTTAAATAGCTTTTCCTCATCTGACAAGGTCATTGAAAAAGCGTAAGGTTTCATTAAATTGGTTGAGAACCTAAATGCGGATTCTCCTAAAATGCAAGCTGGCATCTAAACGTCTTTTTATTAGCTTTCAATATTTCACTATTATCAAGCATCTTCTTTAATAGGGATGAATTAAAAATTTGGAAGTCATTGTAACGTCCAGGAGCTCCAATGTTTATATATAAAAAATGTTATCTGTTTTATAAAATATTAAACACATAAACATGTATTTTCTACAAGAGCCAAAAGTACAATAGAATACCATCCCTTATAATTATAGTCGGTAGCATCGCTCTGACTTGGTTTAATTTCTACGTGGCAACCATCTGCAAATATAAATCGAAAATGATTCTGTATATGAAATGCACTAGCTTTCTTCGAAATTTTAAACTTACCAATAGCCCCGAGACATTGTGGAAAACCAAGTCTTTAAAATCCATCAACACAATTATTTATAAATGGATAACGCTTCCCATACTTCCTCACAAAATTATATTAGAATTGTGCACACTGTTGATTTTCCAACACCGAATAACTCAGAAACCATTCTGTACTCCCCAGATGAACTGAGCGTAAATAAAGCAATGGCTATGCGTTTTTGTATCGTTATTGCTTTTTGCCAGTTTGTGTCGACTTTATTTAAGCCACAGAGAATGTAAAAACTCGCAATTGAATTTCCAGAATGTAGATTGGAGCTTCTATAAATTGATAATTTAATAGTTAATTTAAACAAAGTTGCTCATATTTCACTTACCAATTTCCACAGAGACCTTTTTGGTTTGCGTTTTCCTCTAATATTGAAAGAAATATCTTTTGTTGCTTCCTTAAACTTTGCAGAATTTTCAATTTTCTCTTTTTAAGTAAAGCCAGTTGTTAAAGATTTCTGTATATTGTTATACATTTTTAATATTAACTATATTTTCATACATGCATATTTGTTGTTTGTTAAGATGTCGCGAATTTTCTACTGGGTTGTTTAACACGCATTTTTTGTCCACTAACAAAATTATATAAAACTGTATAATTTTGTACCTACTTATGTTGCGGGCGACAAACAACAAATATGCATGTATAGAAATATTTTTGTAGCTTTGAAAACAGTTAATCATGTCATATTTTAGTCAGTAAGAAAATAAAATTGAAATAGTACAGTCCATATTAAGAAAGAAATTTGTTTTGCTTTGTGGGCAGGAAAAAGCTCCTGTCTTCTCCACGGTCCTTCGAGCCGGATATACTTCATATCGGGCTAGTGCTAGTCAATTCCAATGTCGCAGGAAGATATTTACGATGGGGTGCATACGCCTCCAGTCAATAACTTGGGCAGTATACGGGTAAAAGACTTACAACGTAATCAAATAATATCGCGAATGTTATCTGATAAGGCAAATTTGCTCCAGTTCGAGCTAATGAACCTCCATCAACTAGAGGTAAAACTTACTCTGGTAGAACGTTGGTGCGATAGTTTTGAAAAAATTCAAGTACAACTTGAAACTTTAGATGAATCGCAGTTTGATCAAAATCACCGCAATCTTTTTGAAGATGCATACTTTGCAGTTAAATCCGTGTTATTGGAACGCATGGCAAACTTGCGACCGACGTCCGTCCAGCCAGTGGCTTTTTCATCTAGCACTAGCTCCCATCCAGCGCCAGCACCATCACCAAAAGTACATTTACCGCAACTACAGTTAACAAAATTCAATGGGAATCGAACAGAGTGGCTTGATTTCTACAACATGTTTTGTGTTCTCGTACACAATAATCCGGATTTATCAGCTATATCAAAATTCCAGTACTTGCGATCATGTTTGGTAGGTTCTGCTGCAAAACTTATACAATCTCTCGAAGTTACACAAGAAAATTATGAAAGGGCACTAGGTTTGCTTACAGCAAGATTCGAAAACAAGTGTGAAATATTTCAGTCTCATATGCAACATATGTTTGAAATACAAAAAATAAAACAACACAGTGTATCGGTAATTCGCGATTTTATTGATAGTATAAATGCAGACCTACGAGCTCTAGAGTCTATTGCGTCCAAATCTCAGATTGCAGACGGTATCATTCTACATATGGTTGTATCGAAATTGGATATCGACACTCGTGCAAAATGGGAGGAGGAATCAATAACTAATTTGGTACGGTCATCATCTTCATCACTTAACCTCCCAACGTGGGATCATCTCGCAGCCTTTTTGGAAAGGCGTTGTAAAACTTTGGACATTATCAACAGTGGATCACAATCAAGCAAGTATCAAACACCAAGCCATAATTTAGCGTTAAAAAATCGTTTGTCATCTTCTCTAGTTGTATCAAATCAATCGTCAACATGTATTATTTGCAAGTCATCACCAGCACATAGCGCATATCGTTGCCCTAAGTTGCTAGAAATGACTTTTCAAAATCGTTTCGCAACTGTAAAACACCACAAACTTTGTTTAAATTGCCTCGGAATTAATCACATCTCAAAATCATGCCCATCAACTAACCGCTGTCGTTATTGTAATGCTGCTCACCATTCGCTTCTACATAAAGAAGAATTGTCAAATTTAGCAACTGAAAACCCAACAAATTCTAAGGGAACAATTAATAAATCAATTACTGACATTAATAAGTCTTGTTCTAATGAGTCTAGAAAACCTCTTACTCTAAATGCCGTAAAAGAAAACAGCCTTGTAATATTGGCTACCGCCATCGTCGAGTTATGCAATGAAAATGGCACGTCTATGGTAGCTCGTGCTTTATTGGATTCTTGTTCGCAATTAAATTTTACCACCAAGCGAGTAGCGCAATTTTTAAAACCAACATCAAAAAAGGTAAATATCAAAATATCTGCACTAGGAAATACATCTGTTTCAGCAACCAAAGAAAGCTCTATTATTGTAAAGTCACTTATTACTGGATTCATTGCACCAATTGATGTAGTCGTTATACCTTGCATATCATCACAGCATCCACAACAGCACATTGACATCTCAGACTGGAAGATTCCACCAAATATAAAATTAGCCGACAACCAGTTTAACAGTCCAGGTCCAATTGATCTTTTAATTGGTGCCGAATTTTTTTGGGAGTTGTTAATGGTTGGTAGGATAAAAATTGATAATCAACCAAATTTCATTAAAACTAAATTAGGATGGGTTGTAAGTGGATTAGCTGATACATGCAAGTCGCTAAAACCGTCTCCTGTAAATAAAAGCTTGACATCTATAGCAACTGTTATAAAAAACAAAAAAGCTTCCACTTCAGTACATTGTAATGCTTCACAACATTCTGCTGTTAATTCTGTCAATGCAAAATTACCACATTTACCACCACATATAAAAGCTCAATTAATAACATCAACCAACGTACATAGAAAGAGATCAGATTTAACGGCCGTACAATTTTCGCCGCAAAGCTTGAGTGTTAACATTCCATTAACATCATCAAATAAAAATACTTTTCCTGTTACTACTATAACGTCTCAAAATGTAAATAATGTTAGTGCACAAATCAACTCAGCTGATCAAAAGAAATTACTTAACAGAACGCCACAATCAAAATACAAATCTTTCATCGCAATATCAGATGAACCTTTATTAGAAAAATTGCTGGAAAAATTTTGGATTATAGACGACTTGCCAATTAGTGAAAAGGAAAAATTGTCATCTGAAGAAATGATGTGTGAAAAATATTTTTATGAAACGACAGAAAGATGTCCCCAAACAAACAAGTTTATTGTACGTTTACCATTCAAGGCGAATCCGTCAACACTAGGTAAGTCACTTGAAACGGCTCGTCGGAGGCTTTCATATCTGGAATCTAAATTACTCCGTGATAATAGTATTTGTAAAGATTATACCAAATTCATGAAGGAGTATGCTGATATGAAACATATGCTGCCGGCTGAATTTAAAGAAGTAAAGTATTTTATACCACATCACTGCGTCGTGAAACCTGAAAGTTCAACCACCCGGCTAAGAGTGGTCTTCGATGCATCTTGCTGTACGACGAGTGGAAAATCGCTAAATGATGTGCTTTGTGTGGGGCCAACATTACAGGACGATATATTCACCATGTTAAATCGATTTAGATTCCACAAATATGTTCTTGTCGCAGACATAACAAAAATGTATAGGCAGGTGCTTGTACATCACGACGATACGCAATGGCAAGGTATTTTATGGCGGAAGAGCATTCCTTCATCTGTTTTAGCGTATAAATTGCAAACATTAACATATGGGACAAGTAGTGCGCCTTATTTAGCAGTTAAATGCTTACAGCATCTGGCTCATGAAAATGCCAAATTATATCCAGTGGGAGCAGAAGTAATATTGAGAGACTTTTACGTAGATAATTTAATGACGGGTGGAGAAAGTGAAGCTGAAGTTATTGAAATAAAACGACAAGTAGTCGACCTCTTATTAAGTGGTGGTTTCCCTCTCCGCAAGTTTGCCTCCAACAGTGAAAATATTTTATTCGACATTCCTGACGAATATAAGGAAGAAAGTGTGCAACTTGACCATATGAATTACATCAAAACACTTGGGCTAAAATGGTCTCCTAATGATGATTTTTTTAGCTTTTCATACACACCACAATATAAGGGCTCAAGAATTACTAAAAGGTCAATATTAGCTCATACTGCTGCCTTTTTTGACCCTTTGGGGCTCATCAATCCAATTGTTGTAAACGCAAAAATTTTATTGCAAAGTTTATGGAAACTTAAACTTCATTGGGACGAAAGTGTTCCACAAGACGTAATCAATGAATGGGAGCAAATTCTCACCCAGCTTAAATCTTTGTGCACTATTAAAATTCCAAGGTTTGTTCTTGTTAATAATTTTACTAGTATACATGCCTTTTCAGATGCTAGCAAAAAGGCTTATGGAGCATGCGTTTATGTGGTTAATAAATTAGAAACTGGTGTCGTGTCATCACTACTTTGCGCTAAATCTAGGGTAGCGCCAGCAAAGGAGATTTCTCTCCCCAGATTAGAACTCTGTGCAGCCTTATTGTGTGTTCGACTTATGCAGTCGGTTCGAAACTGTTTTTCTCAACAACCATGTAACTCATTTTGTTGGTCGGATTCAACTATCACTCTGGCATGGATAGCAGGCGAATCACATGGACGCCCAACTTTTGTTGCAAACAGAATAACTAAAATTCAACAACTCTCTAAGTTTGTGCAATGGAAGCATGTCCCTTCCGAACACAACCCAGCAGACTTATTATCCAGAGGTACAACAGTAAAGGGAATCACAGAAAGCGACCTTTGGTTCAGAGGTCCTTCGTTTTTAAGAGAAAGTGAGTCCAAATGGCCAGTGCATCCATGTCTTTCCGTAGATAGCAATACTGAATTAAACCAAACGTCCCTCGTAACAGCAAATTGTAGGTGCTTAGACACAATGGGCAAAGATATTTTAGAAACCCACAAATTTGTTAATTCTTTCCAAAAATTATTGCGCGTAGTAGTATATGTTAAGCGTTTTATTAACATATGTCGTTCTTCAACAAGGTGCTCTGGTCCCATAACATCATGGGAAATGTCCAACGCATTAGAAGCTTGTTGTGTAATTATACAAGCATCACATTTTGCTAATGAATTAAACCAACTTAAAACTGGACGACCACTTGAGAATCGTAAGATTTTACAGTTATCGCCATTTTTGGCAAACGGCCTTATCCGTGTTGGAGGAAGATTGAAGAACTCTCCACTCTCATTCAGTGCAAAACATCCTATACTATTACCTAAGAATCACCCATTTATAAATACTTTAATAAACTATTACCACAGAAAACATTTCCATGCTGGGGTAATTTCGCTTCATAATATATTAAGAGAGAAGTTCTGGATATTAAATGCAAAAAATATTATCAAACGGGTAATACATTCCTGTGTGCTATGTTACCGGTATAACCCAAAAACACAACAACAAATAATGGCAGATCTTCCGACTGATCGAGTGCAAGTAGCATTCCCATTCCAAATCTGTGGCGTAGACTATTTTGGCCCCTTTTCCATAACACAGAAGGTTCGTGGTCGTTTACCCTTTAAGGGATACATTTCATTATTCATATGCTTCTCAACAAAGGCTGTGCATATGGAACTAGTACCTGACCTTACATCCACCGCTTTCATTGCAGCGTTGAGAAGGTTAATTTCAAGAAGAGGGTTATGTTCTACGATATATTCGGACAATGCTACTAATTTTGTTGGAGCCAACAGAGAATTAAGAGCCTTATTAGATGGGTTTATTTCTGAAGATCATATTTCTATTGTACGTGAGGCTTGTATGGAGGAAGGTATAACATGGAAATTTATACCCCCGCGATCGCCTCACTTTGGTGGTTTGTGGGAAAGCGGGGTCAAACAAGCTAAGCATTTATTACGTCGTGCCATTGGCAACTCTGTATTAACCTACGACGAGTTAAATACTGTTGTCTGCCAAGCTGAAGCAATTTTAAATAGTCGACCCTTGACTGCTATATCAAGTGATCCAAATGACTTACGTCCCTTAACTCCAGCACACTTCTTAATAGGGCGTCCGTTAACCGCGTTTCCAGAACCAAACTTTAATAACTTCAGCACTGCAACAATAAAGAGCTACAAACTTGTTCAGTGGATACGACAACACTTTTGGGAAAGATGGCGTAAAGAATATTTGAATTGTTTGCAGCAAAGAACAAAATGGGCGGTGAAGCAACCTAATCTAGCAGTTAATGATTTGGTCCTGGTAAAGGATGACAACCTTCCACCACTTAAATGGCCTCTAGCTAGAATTATCGACGTAAACACTGGCGATGATGGTTTTGTTCGAGTTGCAACAGTAAAAACAAATGATGGTGTATTTAAAAGAGCAATAACTAAATTATGTAAACTTCCTCTTGAACAGTAGCAAATAATTTTGAAAGCTAAACTTTCAAGAGGGGGGAGAATGTTAAAGATTTCTGTATATTGTTATACATTTTTAATATTAACTATATTTTCATACATGCATATTTGTTGTTTGTTAAGATGTCGCGAATTTTCTACTGGGTTGTTTAACACGCATTTTTTGTCCACTAACAAAATTATATAAAACTGTATAATTTTGTACCTACTTATGTTGCGGGCGACAAACAACAAATATGCATGTATAGAAATATTTTTGTAGCTTTGAAAACAGTTAATCATGTCATATTTTAGTCAGTAAGAAAATAAAATTGAAATAGTACAGTCCATATTAAGAAAGAAATTTGTTTTGCTTTGTGGGCAGGAAAAAGCTCCTGTCTTCTCCACCAGTTTTGAATCAAAACTCGAACGTACTAACTGCCCGGCGTTTCTATTATACGAGTACAATAGTAATTTCTTTTTCTTTTAAGTTAATTTCCTTTTTTGTAAGCTTAAAAAAGTAAAAATGATCCAGCTGTTTGACAAGTGCATGTTTTACTTGTAGTAATAACAAATGTGGCTCTGTTGCGTAATTTGTTTTTATATTGAATAGGTTGGCAATGCAAATAAGTGTAGTAAAATTAAAACGGTTTTATGATTTCATTCAAGTTAATAGAAATTTTAAATTTTAGGAAAATAATCAAAATAAAAACAAAGCAGCATCTAACTTGATGGATTAAATAAAGTAGGATATATGTAGCTGGAGGCAAGGTAGCATTAGGAAGAATGAGAAAAGCAGATAGTTAAATATTAATAAAAGTTATGAACACAGCAAAATAGGTTGGAATAAATATTTAAAAGCGGGTAAACTGTATATAACCTTTAAGAAGGGGAAATTGTATATGGTATCCATGGGCGGAAAATTGTATATAACCTAAAAGGTGGCATAAGTTTTGCCATTTGCATTTCATTTGTAAGGCCAACATAGGAATATATTGGGAAAGGCTAAACAGAGCAAAGGTGTTAGAAGCAGGGTAAGGATTTGCACACTCATGTGCAGCACACGCACATGAAGGCTAATATGCACAAAAAATAAATACGCACATGCACATGCGCAAGTGCCAATTTTTGTATGTGCCTACTAAACGCACATGTGCAAGTTCAACTTGCGTAGGCACATTTCATGTGCCACTGTAAAATGTATGGCGCATATCATGTGCCACTCTTAAAATGTGCGGCACATGAGTGCACACGATCTTGCACATTAATATATGTATGTGCAAGACGAAGAAGTACAATAATAACAACAATAAATTGTAGTGTTTTGTTGTTATGGTATGTGTTGAATATTTACCCATTTGAAAATAATTTTAACTGCGTAGTATAATGATGTGCATGAAGATGAGCATTCATGTGCCTGTACTTTGCACTTGGCACGTGTGCGTGTGCTTCTATTGTCCATGCACACTCATGTGCCTTCATATTAGGATCAAAAATTGTTGCACATATTCATGTGCATGTACACAAATTTTGGAACATGTGCTGCACATTCATAAATAAATTTCTACTCTGGTTAGAAGCCAGATGGTGATTCTTAAAAATATAAGTGATTGTGAAAGTGAGCGGTAGGAAAATAAAAAAAGTAAATAAAATAGATAAATAAAGAAAATAGTATCGAATGTTTTAAAAAAAAAAAAATTTTGGGAATAATAAATCTAAGTATTTTTGAAATCATATGTTTTTTTTAGGATCGAGATCAACCCTTTCTATTTAAATACATCTCTCTTTTGTGAAATATAATTAAAATAATTTATATAAAATATTTCGAACACCTGAGGTGTTTTTCGTTAGGAAAAACTGAAAAACAACAAATACTTTAGTATACTTTATAGCTGAGTGGTAAGCTCTTTTGCCGAAGGACGAACGAAAAAAACGCAAGAAACAGGAAATAGCTGACTTTCATATTTGTGTAGTGTAGGAACATAATATTGTTACATTGATACCTTTTATAGACGTTTTTTGTTTTTATTGCAAAATAAATAACACCAGATTTTAGAGTTTAAATTAACTACAATTTTATTTACTTTAAATATACACAAAGTTGGCACTAGAGAACAATTAACTAAAAATGCAGGTCTTTACTTCACGAGGTTTATGGTTTAACTAACTAACTATCCATTCAGATGCTGCCCTCTTATATTTGTCCACTAGAGGTTGAGAAAAATTGAAAATCTTCTACTCCCTTTGCATCGCATTTTGTTGCTGTTAATGTTATTAATTCAATGTATAGACGCCTGTATGTCTGTGTGTATTTTTGTTTTTATGCTAATAAAGTTTCTTCCTGGAATTTATTTTAAGATAGCTGTTGTTGTCTTGTGTACATAAGTTTTCTTGAAAAACTACGCAGTTAGTAAATAGTATATCTAATCGTTGTTGTTTTGTCTTGACAGTTCATATTTGGTAGTCGTAAAGCAAACACGTGGCAAATTTATTACGGAAAAATTTTCGATAAGCCAACGTTTTTAATCGTTAAAACATTTCATCAAAATCAATCATCAATTACTATGACGATGAGAAAGTTACGTGAAATTTGTGACGAGGCACATTTTCATTTGAATGGATATGTGAATAGTCGGCTCTGGGGAATGGGAAATCCTCAAATTATTGAACAGTCACCTTTGCATTCATTAAAAATGATAGTTTGGCATGCAATTTGGTCAGAAGGAATCATTGGACCTTATTTCTTAAAAAATTAAAACGGCATAACGGCAACTGTGAATGGGGAGCGATATCGTGATATGTTTGAAAACTTTTTAGCGCCACAACTGCATGCTTTGGGCTTGATTAACGTGTGGTATAAACAAGACGGTGGCACATCGCATACAGCCAGGATTACAATGTTATTGAAGTGATGATGTTGATTGGCCTCCCCAGTCGCCTGATTTGACTTCTCCGGAATTTTTTGTGGGGATATCTGAAAAGCAAGGTCTATGGAAATAAACCAGAAACGCTTGAGTAACCCAAACAAAATATTCGTGATGAAATTAATGAAATACCGCGTGAAATGTGTGAGAATGTAAAGAAGAATGTGCTCAAAAGAGCTCGCATTTGTGAGGCTAACAGAGGCGGACATTTATCTGATATAGTGTGTTCCATACATAATTGCCGACATTAAATAAAACATTTATCAATACAAGATCCATTCATTTTTATTTAATCAAAAATTATAAACAAAGTAGTATACCTTCCCGGTGGACACCCGGTTGAACGTTCTTGTATATGCGAGAATCGCTTGAACCTGCTATATAAACACCATTTGCAAATGAATTAATTCAAGTACAGTTTAGAACACGATGTCTTCACATCGAAAGCGCTCGCTAGTCATACCGAAAAAACAGCAACAAAGACGTTAAGGAATGACGACAGAATTAATTCAAATTGAGTCATCGTTAAGTAAAGACAACAAAGTTAACAAAGAACAAAACGTTAATTAAAAGGAATAAACGCAACAATATTTTTAATAATTTTTATTTGAATAATTTTTATTCATAAATATGATAATTAATGATTAAAATCTTACAATCATGATTTTTAAATACAACTATTTTATTTATTTACAGGAAAAGTATAAAAAAAAACTTATTTTATAAACTTAAATGAAAACAAAAGGGAATAAATACATATTTCGTGAAATTCATTAAATTATTTTAATGAAAACATTGCGACCAAACATTTGCTTACGTCGTTTGCTTTCAAATGCTGATCTTGCTTCCTCGGGAGAAATGAACGCCACACGAGCATCACCTGTCGGTGAACCATCATCATTAAAACGTCTTATTATATCGTCGGGCGTTAAGTCATAACCTTGAAAGAAACGTAAGATGTCGGAAAGCTGTGCTTTATACGGCACATTTTCCAAAGACAAAACGCAACCGGAACGAGTAAATTGTTCGGGTATATTGTTGCCGCCGCTGTTGTTCTTATTACTATTATTTAATTTATTATTTCTGCTATTATTGTTGTTTTGTAAAGGTGCATTGTCACTAAAAGGATTATTGCTCCGAAAATTATTAAAATTCATATTGGATGTCGCATTGTTTTCAAAGCGCATATTGTTGTTACTGTTCAATAGACTGTTGCCAACATTTAATTTATTACGAGACATGCCATCCATACCCATGCCCTTGTTAATTCGTAAACCATTACCGCCAGGTATATAGCTAAGAAAAGGTTTACCTAAGCGATCTGCTATTTCTTGTGGCGTTATCGGAAATACTCTTAAGCTGCGATTTCGAAATTGTATATTATGAAATCTTTGTACAGCAATATCAGCATCGTCAGGCCTTCGAAATTCTACAATAAATTCACCCGTTGGCAATTGTCGTTCGTTACGCAATGGCTCAATATGCTTAAGAGCCAAATTGGCAGTTAATAATAGTTGAGCAACATCGTTAATGCGTGCATTATAATCGCAATTTTTAAGTATAACAAAATTGTTTTCCGAATTATTTATTTTAACGATCGGATTAATATCTTTCGGATTGTTAAAGTTGTTATTAAAGTTATTAAAATTGTTACCTCCAGCTATTTGATTGCTTTTGCTGCTGTCGGCGCTAAGAGAAGAAGTTTGCGAAATCATATCACTCATATTTCTTAGACGAGGATCATTATATAGACTTGGACGATTTTGATTTCGTAGTGTTGCATTATCCAAAGGATCCACATCAAAAAGGCTGGGTATATTCGGCGTTTGAGGTGTCCGGGGATCTACGTTAAAGTTGTATTTATTTAATTGATTTTGCATGGAGTGACCAGTATTTTTCGATAAATTGTAGTTCATCCGTTCATCATCTCTTTCACTAAGATCTAGATCACCATCCTTATTTTTCTTTTTACTGGCTCGTCGGTGACTGCTACTTTTAACTACGTCGTAGTCATCATTATCATCAGTATCTCCATCTTCTTCGGTTAAATCCATGCTAACTATAATTTGCTGTTTATTTTCTTCTTGTGTTATATGATCGGTGATAAGTTTTTCCAATTTTCGTTTGGCTTCTTCCTCTTCGGCCGCTTGTTCCTCTTTCATTAGTTGTTCATTAGCCAAACGAATCTTTTCTTTAGCATTTTCCATTTCCTCCAAAGTACCGGGACGCACTCTTACACGCCGATAGCCTATCTGATGGTGTGCCCTATCCTCATAAGCAGACTTGGCATCTTCCTCTCGTGAGAAACGTACATGAGCTACAAACTCTCGTCTATTTTCTGGACTTGCAATAAGCAAAATGTCGTAAAGAGAATAAGAACTAAACATTTTCATTATATCCTGTTCGGTAGCCAAAGCCGGTATATCTTCGATATAAAGAACAGTAAATGATTCCATCTGTATGCTTTTTTTATAAGGATTGAGAGCGGTAAAACCGCTGTTACTGTTGCCATATGAACAAATTTCGTTATTCTCATCATCACTGTCGTTGCTTCGATGACTATAATTCTTATCCTGATTAAGTGGTCGAAAACTATCCTCTGCATCTATGAATTCTTGTTCGCCTACGGCTTCAATTATAACCGATCTTCTGTTTAAAAGATTGTTGCTACGACAGAGCGCTTTAGTTACACTAGACTGTCGCGAAAATTGTACATAAGCGACGCCCACACGCAGACCATGTTTATCGTTAAGCATTTTAATACCATTGTGTGGTATAAATAAGCCCACAAAGAACTTTCGTAAGTCGCTATAAGTAGTTCTCGAGCACATATTTGATATTTTAACACAATTTGTTTCATTTGGATCAATCTCCTTGAGTTTAGTCTTTTCAGTTTTCGGAGAATCGGTTGGCATTGATGATGAAGGATTTTTAGCGGCAGCAGATTTTTGTCCACTATTTAAGGCCGCCGCCTGAGCGAATAAATTGGGATACATCTGTTCATAAGGATTAACATTAGCAAAAGCTATCGGTTCTTGTGGCAAATTATTTGCGTTTTCAATAGCTGCTTCCAGAACGCTTGCTTCATCCGGTTTCTTTTCAACGAAAATACCTGGAATAGCAGAACTGCTTGTTGTGTTTGATGTAATTTCTGGACTATTAGCCAAAGCAACTTTTGCACTTGTATAAGGATTTTGTAAGGCAAAACCTTTAAAAGTATCAGCGCTATTACCCGTACTTATTATGCTGCTCAAACTGTAATTGTTTAAAGCTGTTAGGGATTTGTTTGAGGTATTATAGTTTTGATAAGTGGAAGCAGAAACCGCTGCTATAGTATTATAATTATAATTATTTCCTCCAAGCTCCCAGTTGAGCTTTTAATATTCTACTGCTCCCAGCTGAGCAATTAAATAAAAATAAAGAATATACAAATAATAATTAAAACAAGGAGTATTATTTAAATGAATGACAACTATACAACCAAAAATATTTAATAAAAACATGTAATAATATTACAGCGGCGCAAAGACACCGAAATAATTAGTTATTGGATGATAAATTTTCGGGTCGAGTAATTTCTCGATTTATCAGTGTCAATTGCTCGTCTCGTTCTTGTGATTTAACATAGCTGGATTATTTTCTCTAGGGCTATTTGAAAGATCGTGTTTTAGTTTTCTTTCAGATGATAGCTGCATTGAGGAGATAAGCGAAGCCTTGTTGCAAAATGTACTTAAACATTTTTTTAATAGAGCAGAAGTGTGCCGACGTGCTAGAGGTGGTGGATATTGATCCCAATTGCCACAATTCTACTTTGTATTGATATCAATAAATTTGAAATTGTCAACACTAGTGTTTTAAACCAATTTACTACTTAACTTCAAATTTAAGGGTCCAACATACAATATGTAAAATCTACATGTATATGTTTATTTTTAAAACCATTAAAAGAACAGCCAAAAACCTTTTAAAAATCGGTAATAAAATTCCAAATAGAGGTTATGTATGTATGTATATGAAAATAAAAATTTTAAAAAATATTAAATATTTATTAAAAGGAATCAAGCACGAATTAAAATTGCTTATATTTAAAATGGTTCCAATAAATTATAAATTGTTTGGTTGTCCTCCGCCAGTAAATGAAATAATATTGTACAAACTAAACCATGGCTTGAAAATGGTGCATTCGCGTCGAAAGCGCTCGCCATCGAATACAAACCAGCCAGTTATGACGGGAAATGGCAATATTAAATTATAAATTATTTATTTCCATTGCATGTGCCCGTTGCTTTTTTGTAAAATTATTTACAAATATTTTTTATTTTCTGTATATTTCCAATTACATATGAATGGTTTCCAATGGAAACCCTTATGTAGAAATGATTGAAGATAAATAATGTTTTTTGTTTTGTTTTGAAATGTTTTGCTGTATTTGTGCAAAAGTGTTTTTCAGTCTTGCTGTCTCTGCTATGTTAATTTTATGAACATTCTCATTGAATCAGTTCGGCTTTGGATATAAGACTCTTGAGTTTTCTATACAATATTGGTGTAAGATTCACTGATGAGCAACATGAGCAATATTGAAATTCCAATATGAATATGGTCTCCCCCGCAGTAATGCATTTCAAATATTTATATTTGAATAAATGTTTTTTTTTTAATATCATAAAATGTTTATTTTTTAATAAATATTTTGTGAGAGTGTCATGAAATATTTATTTGAAGGAATCAAGCACAAATTAAAATTGCTTATAAAAAAATATTAAAATAAAAATATAAACTAAAATCTGCACTTACGATTTATTTCATAAATAAAACCACCTAATATTAATGATAATAAGTGGCATATATTTTTCTTTTTGTAATTATATCATATTTGGTAAACTTAAATCTTTTTTAAAAATGTCTAAATTTGCTAACTAAATTAAAAATACAGATATATTAAAGAAAACTTCTCACATTTAATTTTCCTGAGTTCCTCTATGGGATTTGAGTTATCGAATCTTTAAAAAAGTCAGAAATGTAGCGGTTTATTGAAAATCTACTCGTATGTATTGTCTGGGCAAATATCATGTTCCTGTATATAACAGATTAACCTAATGTATATGGCAACCTTTATTTGGAATTTTATTACTGATTTTTAAACGCTTTTTTGCTGTTCCTTTAAAGCATAAACCATAGATAATTAATTTATCTATGGCATAAACGTGTAAATTTTACGAATTGCACAGTGGACATTTATTTTGGACCTTTAAACTTTTAATTTTATTACCTGGTAATGGAAATAGTAAGTGCTTGTCTCTAACTACTTAGTTATTCAGTCAGCATTCTTTTATTAATTTTGATTGAAACATCTTACTTCTGGTAATTAGTGGACAAAAATGTTTCCCAGAACAGATTTGCTTTGAACATATGTAAGACGGTACAATAGTAGTAAATCTAAAGACTAATAAAAGTAAAATTAAAAAAAGTTTCTTTAAAGACAGGAAAACATTTGACGAATACTTCACACCTCACAGTAGGTAATTCCGACTTGGCAAAAAACAATTTTTGCATTTTTCAACATTACGTCATCTGTTGGTTAAAAAATTATACTTTTCAGATTATAGGAAACATTTATTTTTTAATCAGTGTTTTTTATTTCATTTTAGTCAGTGTTTCAAAAAAAGAAAACAAAACGCTAACGTAATAATCTCTTAAATTATTTAATCGTCTGTCGAGCCAAACACGCACAAAATATCGTATACAACAATTAGAACTAATGAGCACAAAATCTATGACAGCATAACGTTATTTATTACATATGAATGACTTCCAATGGAAACCCTGTTGCGGGTATGTATGCAGATCTAACGGCACAGTAACCACCGGCTCTTTCCCCCCCTCTGCGTTCATCCTCATTTAATAATTGCGGTGTGTGCAAAGTTTAGGCATGTTGTGTTTGTTAGTTTACCCTGCTAACTTTTGTTTAATCTGAAAAGAAAAAATTAGTAAACTTTAAAAAAAAATTCATACTTACCTTTGGCTCCAAAAAAGTAAAAATGATCCAGCTGTTTGACAAGTGCTTGTTTTTCTTGTAGTAATAATAAATGTGGCGCTGTTGCGTATTTTGTTTTGATACGTGGTCGACTAAAGCCATAAAGATAATAAAGCAGCTTTTAGGCGTTAAAGTGGTAAAGTTACCATCTTGTGTTTTTCTGTATATAAACGCGATTAAATAAATAAATCTTGTAATTTAACTTAAAGCTCTAAAGTATTGTGTATAATTATTTTGCAATAAAAGAGCTCTCAAAACAAAACGTTTATTAAAGGAATAAAGATAATAATTTACTCGATTTAAAGAAAAAATTTATAGGTGCAAGGCGGCAAAGAAAACTGAGTAGTTACAACAAATCGTGATTGGAATATGCAATGTTTAAGTATGATGCGAAGTAACAACAATTTGGCTTTTACTGTAAAGTTTGCGGCTGTAAGCTGAGGACCCAAAAGATGTAAAAGCTTAAAAATTTTTATAGTTAAACATTTGTTTCAAATTTCAATAAGAGTTGATTGGACAAATATATTATTATTCCTACACTACACAAATATGAAAGTCAACTGTTGCCTGTTTCTTAGGTTTTTTCGTTCGTGTAGTTTCTTCGGCAAAAGAGCTGTAAGTTCAGTTATAAAGTATACTAATCAAAAAATTTTTTGGTTTTCACTTTTTTTAGTTTTTTCGTGACGAAGAACACCTCAGGTATTAAGCTGAAAGTCCATACCACGCGTTCTACGCGTACACGCTTTATACGCGTCTGTCAAAAAAGTAGAATCAGTGTAATTGTATGTGACAAGTTACACAGCACATCGCATAGAATGCTTATGACGCCTAGAACGCATGAAATAGGTTTACTTTCTACGCGTCGCAAGCGCCATGAAAAAATTTCAGCTGTTTTTGACGTCGTATTATTTCTGTCATTTTGATTTTTTGAACGTTGGTGCAAAAAAACCACTCACTTCCCTTTCCATAAACAACGGATGCACCCAAAAGCGTCTACTTTTCTCTTGAAGTTTTCTTCCATAGGTCCTCATTACACAAAATATCATATGCACAAATTTAATAAATTCTGTAAATTCTTGAAAAATTTCAATTTCAGTTTTCATTTTTGGAAAAATTATTTTTAGCATCAAACGCATACAAAGCGTGTGCACGTAGAACGCGTGGTATGGACTTTCAGCTTTAGAAATGTTGAAATAACTTATTATATTTCACAAAAGAGATATGTATTTTAATAGAAGGAATTGATCTCGACACCAAATGAAATTTTAAAAACATTTAGGTAGGTTTATTTTTTCCCAACATTTTTTTTATTTTGCTACTATTCATTTTCACAATCACTTATATTTTCAAGAATGATGATCTGGCTATCTAACACCTTTTTTAAATACCTCTGTTCTAAACAGAACAAATGAAATGCATAAGTTTTGCCGCCTTTTAGGTTATATACAATTTTCCTCCCATGAATATCATATGCAATTTCCCCTCCGTATAGGTTATATGCAGTTTACCCGCTTTCAAATATTTATTCTAACCTATTTTAATAATATTTAACTATCTGCTTTTCACCACCAAGTCGTCATTAAGTTAGATGTTGCTTTGTTTTTATTACGACCATTTTCCTAAAATTTTAAATTTGTATTTACTTGAAGGAAATGATAAAACCGTTTTAATTTTACTACACTTATTTGCATTGCCAACCTATTCAATATCAAAACCATAGATTATCAGCTAGATGGGACATGGGCAAAAAATCTCGGCAAGTGGCCCGCCACAGTTAACCCTATTGTATTTACAAGACAGCAATTTGTATGCATCTGTCTCTTTTATATAAAAGAGTTAAAGAAGTTTATTTGTTTACATTTTTAGTTTACAATTTTAAGCAAATTGGCGCAAACATTTAGAAAATGTCTTATTTTTCTAATTTTCCGAATTCTAAATAAATGACTGGCAAAAATAAAAATATAAAACACAAGTTATTTTTAACTTTTGCTCCACACACGCACACACATATTTGCTGTAATCATCATTGACGTCTCCTCAGCGATTGCAAATAAATGAAATCTCTATTAACAATCTTCTCTAAAAAAACTGTATCCAAAACCTGTGCAGATATTGTTGCTTACGAGCTGAACAGCTAGAAAAATAAAAACTTTTTAATAAAAAAGAAATATTCTAAAATAATTTTTTTTAGATAATTATTTTATTTGAATTCCTCTTTTCACTGTGCCAAATTAAAATTTTATTTTAAAATAAAATCACTAGATTTATATTCGGTGCTAAAGTTAGAAACATTCTAATACTCACGTTCATTTTGGGAACATTTTTTATATCTGAATATGCAATTATTACCATTGTATTTGCATATTCTTACGTATTTGGCCTTCGAAAGACATTCATTAACTACTCGATTACAAGTATATGTACCGCTAATGCATTTAACACTTTCAGCGATTCCAAAAAACATTGTAATAATAGCTATAAAGCTTAAAGCTAAAGCGGCCAATTTCATTTTTTAAATTGATCTTTTTTACTTTAACAGAATTTTTTTAAATGGTCTGCTTCTCTTCTCTACGAAGTTTAGAAAGCAACTGATAGTAATTTTGGAAAATCTTGCCGGCTTTATATTTCAGAAAATAACGGATAGATATTTAAATATCCAAAGGTATACAAAAAAAAAAAATAAGTAAAAATTTACGATTGTACGAACACATCTTTCTTTGAATTTTTTAAAAATATATTTATACATGTATTTAGAAGAACAATTTAGCCAAAGAGTTTATAATACGTTTAAATTAAATAAAGATAAATAAAATTTTATATAAAACATGTGTTTGGATTATAATGGGTGTCCGCCGAAAAGGTATACTTTGTTTGTTTATCATTTTTGATTAACTGAAAAAGAATGGATCTTATATTGATAAATGTTTTACTTAATATCGGCAATTATGTATGGAATACAATATCATATAAATGTCCGTCTCTGTTAGCCTCACAAATGCGAGCCTTTTTGAGCAAATTTTTCATTAAATTCTCACACATTTCACGCGGTATTTCCTTAATTTCATCATGAATATTTTGTTTGAGCTGCTCAAGCATTGCTTGCTTGTCAAATATCCCCCCAAAAATAAGTCCGAAGCAGTAAAATCAGGCGACCATGGAGGCCAATCAACATCACCATTTCTTGAAATAACTTGTTACGGAAATAGGTCTCGCAGTAATTCCATTGTAATCCGAGCTAAAGGTGATGATTGAATAATTTGAGGGTTTTCCTTTCCCCAGAACGGACTATTGTGTTTATTCATTCAAATGAAAATGTGCCTCGTCACTCATTATGATTTTTTTACGAAAATCGGGGTTGTCAGCTGTAACATTCTGTTACGAGCTGTAACATCTTATTGGCATATATACGGCGGCATAAATTGTCTGGTTGAAGAAGCTCTTTTGTCAGCTGAAACTTATATGAAAAAAAAAGCAAATCCTTGTGCAAAATTGTGGTCAAAGTTATTCTTTGAAGACCAAGCTCCTGGGAACGGCGTCGAATTGAGGTTGATGGATTGTATTAAGCACTTTCTCGAGCAGCAGTAATGTTTTCAGCCGATCCAACAATATATTGTGGTCCATGCTTGGGCCTATCACCTACAGTTCCTCTTTCTTCGAAATCACTCCCTACAAGATAAATAGTGCGTTTTGTTGGCACGTTGTTTAACCCAAAAATTTCACGTAGCTTTCTAATCGTCACAGTAATCGATGATTGGTTTTGACATGTTTTAACGATTAAAATACGTGGGTTTATCGAATATTTTTTCCATAATAAATTTGCTACGTGTCTACTTCACGACTTCCAAATATGGACTATCAAGACTATAGTTTACCAAAATGGTGGGAAAACAAAGTAGTATACCTTTCCGGGTAACCAGAACTAGAAAAGTATTACGATCGTTACAAAAAGTTAAAATTTTGATTTTATGAGTTAAACAACATATTTTAATTACATGTCACACTAAAACGAAGCAACAAGTTAACGGCTTGAACAACTGATTTTAAGCTTATCGAAATCTTTTAATCCGATAACTAATCGAAAGTAGATTATATGCCATAGATAATTTAAATTGTAACTGCTTCTAATTTGTAATAACGGCCCATGATTTGGACAACATGTGACATAACTTTCACATATGGTTTGTGTTAATAATAATAAATATAATATTTCGGAGGGTATGTCATTACAATTTAGTATTCGATGGACGCCAAAGTGTAAACACATATGTGCCTAAAAAAATGTTTTGCGGCGAAGTCTGATAAGCTTTTTTCATTTGCAGAAAACAGCAGCTGAAAGTAGTTATCAATTGTTAGTCAAAACAAACCAACTCAAAAAACTTGTAAACGATGGTTGACGCGATTTAAAAGTAGTTATTTCGGTCCCTCCTTGGCCTGGCGAAAAATATTGAAGATAAGGAATTGGAAATATTCCTCAACGAAAACTGTTGCCAAATGCAAGAACTTGTATTATTTTTGGGAGATACATAACATTCCCTACGTTTCGAAAAATTGGGGGATTCATTCAAAAGCAACAAAATTGGATCCCATATAAATTGAAGCCGACAGACCTTGAAAGATGATTTTGCATGCTGGAAGTGATGCTTGAACTCTACAAAAGAAAGTCATTTTTGCATCGTATTGTTACTGGTGATAAGAAGTTATCAATTACGATAACCCCAAGCACAAAAAGTTAAGCTAAATCAGCGCTAAAGACAAATATCCATGACGGCAGAGTAGTGCTCTGTATTTGGTGGAATCGAAGGGTGGTTTGTATTATGAGCTGTTGATAGAGAGTCGGGGGAGCTGTGCCGAAGACAATTGATTCGTTTAAAAAGAGCAAACGCGAAAAACGACCAGAACATTCGACCAGACACGAGGCCATAATTGCATATCATGACAACGCTCGGGCACATGTTGCAAGAGCAGTCAAAATCTATTTGGAAAGCAGTGAATAGGAAGCTCCGGCTCAGCCATCTTGGCCCTTCTGACTATTAATTGTTTCGATCGATGCAAAAGAAATACGTTACACTTCAGAACAGGCACCATTCATTCATTCTTTACGATATGCTACCAGAAAGATGGGAAAAAGTAGTGACTAACGATAGAAACTGTAGTGGATGCATTATCCACTCATTTTGTTAGGCGATTTATGTTTTAGATCATTGTCCTGAATTGTGCCGAAAATGACCGCGTGCATCCAAGGTATCGCAACATTGGACACAAAAACTACAAAATTGTTTTTTTTTTTTACAATAGCTCATACATATGTGTGTTCAGTTAAGATAACAATCTTTATGGGTTGCTAAATATAACTTAAATCCTTATTTTAGCTGTAATAAGTAGCAATAAACATCAAAAAATAGAGATAACTTAAAATCATAAAATTAATTTTGAAACTTATCACTAAGTTCTTGATAAAAACATCTGTGAACACATTTTAAATATAAAATAAATTCTGAGATTAAGATACGAGGTGTTATTTCGTTTAGGTTCTTATTAATGCTGGGAACGTCGACGTTCCCAACAATAAGGCACCGCTAGAGGGGCACTGTTTGTGAACAAATTTTGCATTTATCAAGGCCTTGATTAGTGTGTTACAATGTGGTTGAGAAGATTTTCTTCCAACTTTGTTACGATGCCTCTCAACTTCTGTAAGCAATAAGCCGGCTACAAATTAATACATATTAGGTTCGTCTTTAAACAGTTCACCATAAGAGAGGTTGGTATATCCAGAATAAAAGAGAAAATTTTACTATTTATCGCCCCGATTTCTTTCTTTCTATTTTATAAAAAAAAACACATTTATTTTTCATCGGACACTTTTCCCATTTATTATCACGATAGGAACTTTGCCCAATATTTTGCATAAAGATTTTCACGCTTATGAAGTTAAACTCGTCAAAAATTAAAGCCGTTCAACAATATTTTTGTCGCACCTTTGTGCATTGACTATTTGAAAAACTGAACGAAAACAGAGCATTTTTTTTAACAAAATCATCTTTAGTGATAAGGCTAAACCATTACATTAAAAAGTGACCGTATGGTGGCCCGTATTTTTTTGAAAATGAGCAAGGAAAAGATATTACCGTGAATTCTCTGCGCTACCAAATCATGATAACTAATTTCTTGTTGCCGCAATTATAATAATGTTGTTACCAGTAACCTTTAATTTCAGCAACATGAAACTACTACTGTAGTAGTAGTTTGTCTAACGACTAATAAAAATAGCATTTAAAAGCGGTTTCTTTAAAAACACAAAAACAATAGGTCTGTTTGGCGACGGCAACATCGTCGTCTATTCTGAGACAACATCACTTTAACACAATGCTAATTTGGTATTCCCTAACAGTCTTATGACAACGTTGCCAGTTAATGGATAATTTTAACAAAATATAACACACATATCTAATAGCTTGTTTCCACGCCACCTGCTTCGCTCTCTATTTTGCTTCACACCCCAATCATAAGCGAATCAACCTGCTTCGCCATACAAAATTTTGAGAACAAAGCTAGTAGATTCATATTGAATCTAGCTGCGAATCAAGGAAAAATCCTCTCTTCTCTAATTTTTATCGTAAGTTTATCTGCACTAGTTATCAAAATTAAACATTTTTGTAAACAAAGAAAAATTACAAACAAAACAAAGTTAAAAGTGAAAACTTAAAAAATATAATTGTTTTGTGGGTGTGTTAATTTGCTTTAATTTTATAAAATTAAAAAAATATGGATAGGAAAAAAATTATACTTAATGCTATCGCGGCAAGAAGGACATCTTCTCTTGTTTTTCAACTGTTGTTGTTTTTCAACTTATGTTTTTCTGTTTAATAACAATTGTCAAATCGAAGCAGATAAATGAGTCGTGTAAACAGCATGATTCATAAACTTGCTTCAGAGAGCGAAACACGAGATTCAAATTGTCGTGGAAACAGGCTATAATACTTGAGTCAGCTAATTCATTTGTGAACTATTTTTGATCAAATTCTTGTAAAAAAAATATAAACTGTGTGAAAAAAGTAATAAAATCTGTATTCAATTGAATCTAAAATAATTTAAAAATCAAAATATATTAAAATCAAAATGTTCAGCACATTGTTTTTTATCATCTTTTTTTTTACTTTAAATTTTAAATCGCATCCAATCTGTAAAAATATGTATTTGTAAAGAACTACATATTATACCTTTTGCTATCCATCACTCATTCTATTTGGTGGGCCAAGGGCGGTTAGAGCATCCGCAACACTTTTCCGTTGTTCATTAAAATTAGTAGGAACACTGCCTCTTCGAAATCCCCTGGCAAGTGATGGATTTTTTCTTAATGCTTCCAGTAATTTTTTAAATTGGTTGGCGTTGGTAATTTTAATGTTTTCCATTTTCTATTTTATTTGTACTTTTTAATACTTTATTTTGTATTTCAGTTTTTTTAATCTTTTTAAATTTTTGTTTATAACAGCACGACACCAATATCACAGAAGACAGTTTAAGGCAACATCAACGTCAACTTGCCTTACAGAATACCAAACATGTATTGCTAGCCATCAATAAATGGCAATATTGCTAACGAGAATACAGATTTACAATAAACGATAAAAAACGACGTGGTCTTGTATTGCCGTCGCCAAACAGAATAAGGGTGATTATTTATTATATGCTTTAAGCGGTATAAAA
The DNA here is from genome assembly GCA_030448955.1 of Trichopoda pennipes. Taxonomy (NCBI): domain Eukaryota; kingdom Metazoa; phylum Arthropoda; class Insecta; order Diptera; family Tachinidae; genus Trichopoda; species Trichopoda pennipes. The sequence continues at coordinate 2,208,050 of JASKUP010000021.1, read as the reverse complement.
GGCAAAACTATTTGTATATTCTTCAAAATTACGCCATCTATGGAGCCAGCTTTTGTTTGTTTTGCAAATTTTACTTTTCAGATCATAAGAAATATTTTATTTTTAATCAGTTTTTTTTAAATTCATGTTAAGAAGAAAAAAAAAACAATACGCTAATGTAGTTAGTAGTCCATAATACTCTTAAATTATTTAATCGTTTGTCTAGATAAACACAAGCAAAATGAGCACAAATTCTACAAAAGTCTTGAAATTCCTGTTCCCCCAGACAAACGGCGTACTGCTTCGACACTGCTTTTCTTACCTATTTCTTTTCCTATCTTTGCCGTCAATTTTGGATTTTCTTTTACTTTACGGACTATAAATCTTTTCTCAGTAAAAATTTTATTAGCCGCACATATGCCCCTATCTGCTTTTCGATTCTCCCGCACGTATCGCTGTATGATTTAGTGTCGATATTTTTGGATTTTCCTTTACTTTACGGACTATAAATCTTTTCTCAGTAAAAATTTTCTTAGCCGCATTTATGCCCCTATCTGCTATTCGATTCTCCCGCACGTATCGCTGTATGATGTTTTGCAAAGTGCGGGCACTCAAAACTACCATCTCTAATATTTTACGCTGAGTTTCTCCTTCTTTAAAATGCCTTAAAACTAACTTTCTAACTCTTTTAAACTTGTACGCGAACCCAGTTTTAAAAAAAACATGAGTTTTTATTTCTGGATGCTTTTTCCCCTTTTATATTTTTTTTTAGAAAATTTTACTTTTCAGATCATAGAAAACATTTTTTTGTTGTTCTTATTTCATTTTAGTCAGTATTCAAATAAAGCAAAACGCTAATATACTTTTATAGTCAGTCCATAATAATCTCTTAAATCTTTTAATCGTTTGTCTAGACAAGTACAAACAAAATGCCGTAGGCAACAATTGATAACTGTTGAACACAAACTCTACATACCGATCTTTTTTTAATGCGTGTATGTATGTACGTTAGTGTTCTTTAAATGTATGTGGATTTATTAAGAACACTACGGAAAAGAAAAACAAACTGAGTACGAAATGGATGTCGAAGTTACTTGTTTTTGATTATTATTAATACATAAACAACGGCTTATTTTATATTTTCTTGTGAAAACACCAGCTATACACACTCGCAAAAGAAATGGTAAATAAGATTTCAAAATGACAGTCAAAAAGTACAAAATTTGTTTTTTGCACACATATCGAATTTTTTAACAAGTTTATTTTTCAATTGTGGCAACGCCAATAATATGATAGTTTTGACATTTAGTTTTTTGACGTATTCCTATGAATTCAATTTCACACGAAAATCGTATTAAAATAATTTAATTCCACTATGAAAATGGTGGTTCTAGTATAGTTATATTTCGTAAAATTCGTAATGTTTTCGGACTACTACAATTGTCCTTCTGAGACCGCTATTAAGAATTTGGCCATTCAATTTAAACTCCACAGGTTCGATAACAAGTGTGCGAACACTAACCCGTGTTCGACCGGATCGTTCAACTAAAAACATCGCAGCCGTCAATCACAGTCGTTCTCAACGATTGGGGTTAAACAAAACGTAACGATTTAACTTTAAAGTCTTACAAGGTTCAACTGTTGTAGGAATTGAAGCCAACCAACCATTCTCATTGCCGTCGATTCGCTCAATTCATTTAGAAACACTAATGTGATATTTTTATAGAACTTTAATTGGCTACGTAACGATTTGACTTTAAAGCCTTACAGGGTTCAACTGTTGTAGGAATTGAAGCCGACCAACCATTCTCACTGCCGTCGAATCGCGCAATTCATTTAGAAACACGAATGTGATATTTTTATAAAACTTTAATTGGCAACGTAACAATTTGACTTTAAAGCCTTACAGGGTTCAACTGTTGTAGGAATTGAAGCTCAATTCATTCTGGAACATGAATGTGATATTTTTATAGAAATTATATTTAATCGACAACACTTTTATTACCACCGGCTATTTCGTTAGATGCCAAGTGATTTATGTTTAATTTGGTTTGGCATTTCATCATTAATAGACTAAGACCTGAACAAAGCTTCAAAATTTTCCAAATTGGCTCCGAAACAAGATGGCCGTTGAACTCGATTTTCATAAGCGAATTTCATTTAACGATGAAGCTTACTATTGTTTAAATCTATACGTCAATATACAAAGCTGCCGTATTTAAAGTGAGATAATAATCCTCAAGTTTTGAATGGGCCACCCTCATACCAGATAAATTGACTACTTATTTTATCTGTTCTTTAAAAACGATACCGATCAGAATAGTAACCTCTATAGAGCTATGATTACTGAATATTTCGTTAATCAATTGAACAGCCTTGATGTTCAGGAGCTGTGGTCTCAACAAGACGGCGCAACATGTCACAAAACCCGTGCTACAATTGATTTATTAAACGAAACGTTTGGTAACCGTATGGTTTCACGCTTCCGAATCGTGAATTGGCCTCCAAAATCGTGCGATTTAACGCAGCTAGTTATTTTCTGTAGGAATATGTGAAATCGCTAGTCAAAGCCTATAAGCTCGAAATAATTTTTTATCTAGAGGAGGGCGAGGTATTGCCGATATACGGCCACATATGTTGGAAAACAGTCATCGAAAATAGAAACTCCAGATTAGATTACGTCCTAGCGAGTTCTGACGCTTATATGCCAAAAGTCATATTTAAATTATGATTTTTAATTTGGGGGGACAACATTCGCCAAGGTATTCCAGTAATATGTCCACATATGTTGGAAAATAGTCATCGAAAATATAAACTCCAGCTTAGACTACGTCCTAGCCAGTCCTGACGGTTATATGCCAAAAGCCATATTTAAATTGTGATTTTTCATTTGGAGGACAACATTCGTAGAGGTATTCCAGGAATACGGCCGCAAATGTTGGAAAACAGTGATCGAAAATAGAAACTCCAGATAAGACTACGTCCTAGCCAGTTCTCACGGTTATATGCCAAAAGCCATATTTAAATTATGATTTTTCATTTGGATGACAGACACCATTCGCCGAGGTCCAGGTGAAGTTGCAAAATTTTACACAGCGGTACAGGTACAGTATTATTTTTAAACATACGTACATAAGTATGTATTTTATAGATATGTTTTGGAACTGCGACAAAAATGTGATTAAGAGAAAATGTAGAGGTTTTGGTGATCGCTGTGCTATTTACTCGTTTACCGGTCACCCATGCATTTTTAAAATGCTTTTTATTATGTTTAAAAAACTTTAATTAAAAATTGATTTTTTACAGGAAGGAAAAGGCAGTAATAGGCATATCTAATTGATCACCTTCAACATGGCTACACTTTAACACTGTGCACCAAATTATTGGTGGCTTCAAGGCAAACTCGTTTGCAGAGTTGATCTTTGAAAGTATTGACGGTAAGTGCTTTTGTCGGGGGACCCAATAATTATTATTTAGTAATATTTTCTCTGCCCGATAAATAGTTTTGCATTATTAAATGTTCCATTTTTTATTGTTTTTATTATTAATAATATAAATATCTAAGTGACAAAAAATGAAAAGTGATAGTTTAAGAATGCAAAGCCAACAAAGACCTGTCTTTAATTAAGAGCAAGTTACAATATTGGCCCTAAAAGTTAAAAGATCAGACATTTTTTACAGGCATACATTTTATTAATTTGTTTTAACTATTGGTACTTGTTATTATTATATCTTATTAATTGTTATCTTTATTTATAAAGATATTTCCAACTCGTCAGCAACCATGTCACCAGATATACCATTGTCTGCACCATCATCGCCACTTTTGCCGTGTTCTCCTTCACCGAGTACCACAGACCCGGCAAGGAAAAGAAAAGTTGCCTTTAGAGAGACTGTGCTACGGAAATAGTGGACCATCTAAAAACAGCAAAGAAAATGAAAGGGAGTTAATTGAAATAGAGCGGGAAAAAGTTAAAATTTTAGGCAGCATTGCTGAAAAAACTTAGCAATTGAATAAAACCTCAATATCTCTTTTGATAAAAAAAAAAAAATATATATATATATATATATATATATATATATATATATATATATATATATATATATATATATATATATATATATATATATATGTAAATGTGTATAAATGTATTCATAAAAGTATATATGTAAATATATATAATTTAATTTAAATAAAAATGAATTCAAATAATTAATTTAAATGAAAAATTTTAAAAATGCTTCGTTGGGTACTTACTAAAATAAGAACACAAGTTTTGTCTGATAACTTCAGTGGTTGGTTCGTTATCACCAATTGTAATGTGATTAATGATTAATGTGGTCATTTCTTTCATTTACAAAACTACACAAACCACAGCAAGCAAGACCAATAAACGGCGGGTTTCCTACTCGATTGTCTAAATCTTTACCAATTCGGCGAAAACGAGCTTCAAGATGGTCAAATGCATTTTCTATCACTCTTATGCACTCCGATAATCGGTAGTTAAATAGCTTTTCCTCATCTGACAAGGTCATTGAAAAAGCGTAAGGTTTCATTAAATTGGTTGAGAACCTAAATGCGGATTCTCCTAAAATGCAAGCTGGCATCTAAACGTCTTTTTATTAGCTTTCAATATTTCACTATTATCAAGCATCTTCTTTAATAGGGATGAATTAAAAATTTGGAAGTCATTGTAACGTCCAGGAGCTCCAATGTTTATATATAAAAAATGTTATCTGTTTTATAAAATATTAAACACATAAACATGTATTTTCTACAAGAGCCAAAAGTACAATAGAATACCATCCCTTATAATTATAGTCGGTAGCATCGCTCTGACTTGGTTTAATTTCTACGTGGCAACCATCTGCAAATATAAATCGAAAATGATTCTGTATATGAAATGCACTAGCTTTCTTCGAAATTTTAAACTTACCAATAGCCCCGAGACATTGTGGAAAACCAAGTCTTTAAAATCCATCAACACAATTATTTATAAATGGATAACGCTTCCCATACTTCCTCACAAAATTATATTAGAATTGTACACACTGTTGATTTTCCAACACCGAATAACTCAGAAACCATTCTGTACTCCCCAGATGAACTGAGCGTAAATAAAGCAATGGCTATGCGTTTTTGTATCGTTATTGCTTTTTGCCAGTTTGTGTCGACTTTATTTAAGCCACAGAGAATGTAAAAACTCGCAATTGAATTTCCAGAATGTAGATTGGAGCTTCTATAAATTGATAATTTAATAGTTAATTTAAACAAAGTTGCTCATATTTCACTTACCAATTTCCACAGAGACCTTTTTGGTTTGCGTTTTCCTCTAATATTGAAAGAAATATCTTTTGTTGCTTCCTTAAACTTTGCAGAATTTTCAATTTTCTCTTTTTAAGTAAAGCCAGTTTTGAATCAAAACTCGAACGTACTAACTGCCCGGCGTTTCTATTATACGAGTACAATAGTAATTTCTTTTTCTTTTAAGTTAATTTCCTTTTTTGTAAGCTTAAAAAAGTAAAAATGATCCAGCTGTTTGACAAGTGCATGTTTTACTTGTAGTAATAACAAATGTGGCTCTGTTGCGTAATTTGTTTTTATATTGAATAGGTTGGCAATGCAAATAAGTGTAGTAAAATTAAAACGGTTTTATGATTTCATTCAAGTTAATAGAAATTTTAAATTTTAGGAAAATAATCAAAATAAAAACAAAGCAGCATCTAACTTGATGGATTAAATAAAGTAGGATATATGTAGCTGGAGGCAAGGTAGCATTAGGAAGAATGAGAAAAGCAGATAGTTAAATATTAATAAAAGTTATGAACACAGCAAAATAGGTTGGAATAAATATTTAAAAGCGGGTAAACTGTATATAACCTTTAAGAAGGGGAAATTGTATATGGTATCCATGGGCGGAAAATTGTATATAACCTAAAAGGTGGCATAAGTTTTGCCATTTGCATTTCATTTGTAAGGCCAACATAGGAATATATTGGGAAAGGCTAAACAGAGCAAAGGTGTTAGAAGCAGGGTAAGGATTTGCACACTCATGTGCAGCACACGCACATGAAGGCTAATATGCACAAAAAATAAATACGCACATGCACATGCGCAAGTGCCAATTTTTGTATGTGCCTACTATACGCACATGTGCAAGTTCAACTTGCGTAGGCACATTTCATGTGCCACTGTAAAATGTATGGCGCATATCATGTGCCACTCTTAAAATGTGCGGCACATGAGTGCACACGATCTTGCACATTAATATATGTATGTGCAAGACGAAGAAGTACAATAATAACAACAATAAATTGTAGTGTTTTGTTGTTATGGTATGTGTTGAATATTTACCCATTTGAAAATAATTTTAACTGCGTAGTATAATGATGTGCATGAAGATGAGCATTCATGTGCCTGTACTTTGCACTTGGCACGTGTGCGTGTGCTTCTATTGTCCATGCACACTCATGTGCCTTCATATTAGGATCAAAAATTGTTGCACATATTCATGTGCATGTACACAAATTTTGGAACATGTGCTGCACATTCATAAATAAATTTCTACTCTGGTTAGAAGCCAGATGGTGATTCTTAAAAATATAAGTGATTGTGAAAGTGAGCGGTAGGAAAATAAAAAAAGTAAATAAAATAGATAAATAAAGAAAATAGTATCGAATGTTTTAAAAAAAAAAAAATTTTGGGAATAATAAATCTAAGTATTTTTGAAATCATATGTTTTTTTTAGGATCGAGATCAACCCTTTCTATTTAAATACATCTCTCTTTTGTGAAATATAATTAAAATAATTTATATAAAATATTTCGAACACCTGAGGTGTTTTTCGTTAGGAAAAACTGAAAAACAACAAATACTTTAGTATACTTTATAGCTGAGTGGTAAGCTCTTTTGCCGAAGGACGAACGAAAAAAACGCAAGAAACAGGAAATAGCTGACTTTCATATTTGTGTAGTGTAGGAACATAATATTGTTACATTGATACCTTTTATAGACGTTTTTTGTTTTTATTGCAAAATAAATAACACCAGATTTTAGAGTTTAAATTAACTACAATTTTATTTACTTTAAATATACACAAAGTTGGCACTAGAGAACAATTAACTAAAAATGCAGGTCTTTACTTCACGAGGTTTATGGTTTAACTAACTAACTATCCATTCAGATGCTGCCCTCTTATATTTGTCCACTAGAGGTTGAGAAAAATTGAAAATCTTCTACTCCCTTTGCATCGCATTTTGTTGCTGTTAATGTTATTAATTCAATGTATAGACGCCTGTATGTCTGTGTGTATTTTTGTTTTTATGCTAATAAAGTTTCTTCCTGGAATTTATTTTAAGATAGCTGTTGTTGTCTTGTGTACATAAGTTTTCTTGAAAAACTACGCAGTTAGTAAATAGTATATCTAATCGTTGTTGTTTTGTCTTGACAGTTCATATTTGGTAGTCGTAAAGCAAACACGTGGCAAATTTATTACGGAAAAATTTTCGATAAGCCAACGTTTTTAATCGTTAAAACATTTCATCAAAATCAATCATCAATTACTATGACGATGAGAAAGTTACGTGAAATTTGTGACGAGGCACATTTTCATTTGAATGGATATGTGAATAGTCGGCTCTGGGGAATGGGAAATCCTCAAATTATTGAACAGTCACCTTTGCATTCATTAAAAATGATAGTTTGGCATGCAATTTGGTCAGAAGGAATCATTGGACCTTATTTCTTAAAAAATTAAAACGGCATAACGGCAACTGTGAATGGGGAGCGATATCGTGATATGTTTGAAAACTTTTTAGCGCCACAACTGCATGCTTTGGGCTTGATTAACGTGTGGTATAAACAAGACGGTGGCACATCGCATACAGCCAGGATTACAATGTTATTGAAGTGATGATGTTGATTGGCCTCCCCAGTCGCCTGATTTGACTTCTCCGGAATTTTTTGTGGGGATATCTGAAAAGCAAGGTCTATGGAAATAAACCAGAAACGCTTGAGTAACCCAAACAAAATATTCGTGATGAAATTAATGAAATACCGCGTGAAATGTGTGAGAATGTAAAGAAGAATGTGCTCAAAAGAGCTCGCATTTGTGAGGCTAACAGAGGCGGACATTTATCTGATATAGTGTGTTCCATACATAATTGCCGACATTAAATAAAACATTTATCAATACAAGATCCATTCATTTTTATTTAATCAAAAATTATAAACAAAGTAGTATACCTTCCCGGTGGACACCCGGTTGAACGTTCTTGTATATGCGAGAATCGCTTGAACCTGCTATATAAACACCATTTGCAAATGAATTAATTCAAGTACAGTTTAGAACACGATGTCTTCACATCGAAAGCGCTCGCTAGTCATACCGAAAAAACAGCAACAAAGACGTTAAGGAATGACGACAGAATTAATTCAAATTGAGTCATCGTTAAGTAAAGACAACAAAGTTAACAAAGAACAAAACGTTAATTAAAAGGAATAAACGCAACAATATTTTTAATAATTTTTATTTGAATAATTTTTATTCATAAATATGATAATTAATGATTAAAATCTTACAATCATGATTTTTAAATACAACTATTTTATTTATTTACAGGAAAAGTATAAAAAAAAACTTATTTTATAAACTTAAATGAAAACAAAAGGGAATAAATACATATTTCGTGAAATTCATTAAATTATTTTAATGAAAACATTGCGACCAAACATTTGCTTACGTCGTTTGCTTTCAAATGCTGATCTTGCTTCCTCGGGAGAAATGAACGCCACACGAGCATCACCTGTCGGTGAACCATCATCATTAAAACGTCTTATTATATCGTCGGGCGTTAAGTCATAACCTTGAAAGAAACGTAAGATGTCGGAAAGCTGTGCTTTATACGGCACATTTTCCAAAGACAAAACGCAACCGGAACGAGTAAATTGTTCGGGTATATTGTTGCCGCCGCTGTTGTTCTTATTACTATTATTTAATTTATTATTTCTGCTATTATTGTTGTTTTGTAAAGGTGCATTGTCACTAAAAGGATTATTGCTCCGAAAATTATTAAAATTCATATTGGATGTCGCATTGTTTTCAAAGCGCATATTGTTGTTACTGTTCAATAGACTGTTGCCAACATTTAATTTATTACGAGACATGCCATCCATACCCATGCCCTTGTTAATTCGTAAACCATTACCGCCAGGTATATAGCTAAGAAAAGGTTTACCTAAGCGATCTGCTATTTCTTGTGGCGTTATCGGAAATACTCTTAAGCTGCGATTTCGAAATTGTATATTATGAAATCTTTGTACAGCAATATCAGCATCGTCAGGCCTTCGAAATTCTACAATAAATTCACCCGTTGGCAATTGTCGTTCGTTACGCAATGGCTCAATATGCTTAAGAGCCAAATTGGCAGTTAATAATAGTTGAGCAACATCGTTAATGCGTGCATTATAATCGCAATTTTTAAGTATAACAAAATTGTTTTCCGAATTATTTATTTTAACGATCGGATTAATATCTTTCGGATTGTTAAAGTTGTTATTAAAGTTATTAAAATTGTTACCTCCAGCTATTTGATTGCTTTTGCTGCTGTCGGCGCTAAGAGAAGAAGTTTGCGAAATCATATCACTCATATTTCTTAGACGAGGATCATTATATAGACTTGGACGATTTTGATTTCGTAGTGTTGCATTATCCAAAGGATCCACATCAAAAAGGCTGGGTATATTCGGCGTTTGAGGTGTCCGGGGATCTACGTTAAAGTTGTATTTATTTAATTGATTTTGCATGGAGTGACCAGTATTTTTCGATAAATTGTAGTTCATCCGTTCATCATCTCTTTCACTAAGATCTAGATCACCATCCTTATTTTTCTTTTTACTGGCTCGTCGGTGACTGCTACTTTTAACTACGTCGTAGTCATCATTATCATCAGTATCTCCATCTTCTTCGGTTAAATCCATGCTAACTATAATTTGCTGTTTATTTTCTTCTTGTGTTATATGATCGGTGATAAGTTTTTCCAATTTTCGTTTGGCTTCTTCCTCTTCGGCCGCTTGTTCCTCTTTCATTAGTTGTTCATTAGCCAAACGAATCTTTTCTTTAGCATTTTCCATTTCCTCCAAAGTACCGGGACGCACTCTTACACGCCGATAGCCTATCTGATGGTGTGCCCTATCCTCATAAGCAGACTTGGCATCTTCCTCTCGTGAGAAACGTACATGAGCTACAAACTCTCGTCTATTTTCTGGACTTGCAATAAGCAAAATGTCGTAAAGAGAATAAGAACTAAACATTTTCATTATATCCTGTTCGGTAGCCAAAGCCGGTATATCTTCGATATAAAGAACAGTAAATGATTCCATCTGTATGCTTTTTTTATAAGGATTGAGAGCGGTAAAACCGCTGTTACTGTTGCCATATGAACAAATTTCGTTATTCTCATCATCACTGTCGTTGCTTCGATGACTATAATTCTTATCCTGATTAAGTGGTCGAAAACTATCCTCTGCATCTATGAATTCTTGTTCGCCTACGGCTTCAATTATAACCGATCTTCTGTTTAAAAGATTGTTGCTACGACAGAGCGCTTTAGTTACACTAGACTGTCGCGAAAATTGTACATAAGCGACGCCCACACGCAGACCATGTTTATCGTTAAGCATTTTAATACCATTGTGTGGTATAAATAAGCCCACAAAGAACTTTCGTAAGTCGCTATAAGTAGTTCTCGAGCACATATTTGATATTTTAACACAATTTGTTTCATTTGGATCAATCTCCTTGAGTTTAGTCTTTTCAGTTTTCGGAGAATCGGTTGGCATTGATGATGAAGGATTTTTAGCGGCAGCAGATTTTTGTCCACTATTTAAGGCCGCCGCCTGAGCGAATAAATTGGGATACATCTGTTCATAAGGATTAACATTAGCAAAAGCTATCGGTTCTTGTGGCAAATTATTTGCGTTTTCAATAGCTGCTTCCAGAACGCTTGCTTCATCCGGTTTCTTTTCAACGAAAATACCTGGAATAGCAGAACTGCTTGTTGTGTTTGATGTAATTTCTGGACTATTAGCCAAAGCAACTTTTGCACTTGTATAAGGATTTTGTAAGGCAAAACCTTTAAAAGTATCAGCGCTATTACCCGTACTTATTATGCTGCTCAAACTGTAATTGTTTAAAGCTGTTAGGGATTTGTTTGAGGTATTATAGTTTTGATAAGTGGAAGCAGAAACCGCTGCTATAGTAATACCAGGAACTGAAGCTGGCATTGAGTCTACAGACTTGTTAGAATTCGCCAATGATGTTAGTTTATCAAATTGAGTTTGTTCCGTTTCTGCTGTGTTGTAGGTGGCTTGATAAGAATTTGTTCCGCTCCATGGCGCTATGTTTGATTTAGATTTGTTTTCCTCGTCCTTACTATGAGGACGGCTATTTTTAGTGTTCTCAAGACTATTGCGACGATCGCTATTTCGGTTATTTTTTCGTACACGTTCTTCCTCGCGACTTCTATCACGACTGCGTTTTTCTCGACTACGATCACGACTTCTTTCGCGACTACGTGAACGACGACGTGACGATCTTTTACCTTTGCTCCAATCTCGTTCTCTAGAGCGATCTCTGCTACGTTCACGCCGTCTTCTAAAACCGCTACGTTCTCTTGACTGAGAGTTAGATCGATGAATTTCTCGTGAATCTGAACAACGTCGTTCGCGAGAATGATTGGAATCAGAGTCATCCGAGTCATTGTTGTTCTTGGCAGAGGTTGCACTCGCATTACTGTTTGTCTCAGGTATTAATGTAAAACCAGCTTGTTGCTGATAAGCCAAGAACGAAGGTGTAATCGCGGCTGTTGTGCTCGATAAAATGTTTTGAAAAGAACTTGCAGTAATAATTGGTGGCTGTGGCGTAGACGATGCTACCACCGTTTTTTTAGTATTTATCACGACACCAGCGGGGACAGAGGGCGAAGCTTTTGGCTTGCTCAGAACTACACCAGAAGCCTTTTTCAATGCCAGTAATGATTGTTGTCGTGCCGTTTCAATAACTTTTTGCATTTCGGCCCGTGATGACAATAACAGTCGTATTTGTACGCCATTAATTGCTTCACGATCATGCATCATGGCTTGACGAGCATCTTCGTCAGTACTATTTAAAAATAGAAAAATTAAAAGTAATAAGTAAACATAATTTAAAATAAAAAATGTATTTACACTGAAGAAAGATAATACTGTGACCGTAATAGGATTTTACCAACGGATTCTAGTACGACACCTATAAATCACAAATTGCGTTACAATGAAAAATTATGGTTTTACTCAAATTTCTTGCTGTTGTTGTAACATAACGGATGTTACCAGCGAAATACTTAAATGATGTCAACAGTGCGCCAGGAAAACAAATATTAAGGAAAATCCGAAATAAATCCTTAAGCGGCCTAAATACGCTTAAAGTAGTTGTTAAGCATTGAACGTTCTAGATACGGGCAAAATGCTTTCAGTGTCGCAAAAACGATATATTTTATAAAATTACATTAAAATCTGGCATTAAGCGTGACAAAAGGTAAAATTTTATGATTTTTTATTTAGCAGCGTCGCCGTAACAAATAAAAAATATTTTCACAAAGGGTTTTTCGACAAGAAGTTTGTTTTCAAAAACAAAATAAAACACAAAATTTAGATTAAGATGATTACAATTTTTATTGTTTTACGAAGAGAAAAGTTTGGCAATTGGCAAAATGATATCTGGCAAATTTTCACCACGACCACGCTGACAGATGTCAATTCTTTTATCAAAGTTTTAAATCACTTTTCAGCAAAATGACGATCCAATTTCGTTAATTACATCACAGATTTTCAGTTTTAAGGCTGAAATCGATTCGATTGGCTCCTTATAGACTCTGTCTTTAACATAGTCCCACAAAAATTAATCCAGTGGTGTTATATCACACGATCTGGCTGGCCACTTAACTGCTGATTGTCGGGAAATCATGGGATCGGCCAATTTGGTTTACATAGCTTTATTGGCTATGTGACATGTGAAACCGTCCGGTTAAAACCACATGTTATTGATATCTACGTCGTCAATAATAGGCCAAAATTTAGACGTTGGCATTTAACGATAGTGTGATCCATTGACCGTTACTGCATTTCCAGCTTCATCTTCAAAAAAAAAAAAACAGTCCAATCATGCCTCCAGATCACAAACGTACCGTACAGTTACATGTTAAGAATGCAAAGGCTTCTTAATAATCGCTCTAGGATTTTCAGAATCCCAAAATGCGGTGACAAAACCTGACAAGTGAAAATAGATTTCGTCTCAAAAAATTATTTTTTCAGTTAAACTAACCGGTTGTTACTGAATGAATAAAGCGAATCTACGGCGATGTGAATGGTCAGCCGGCTTCAATTCCTACACCAGTTGAACCTTTTAAGGCTTCAAAGTCAATACCATGTGGTGGTTTTTTGAAACCCCAATTTTTGAAAACGTTGAGGAATTGACAAATTTGGATTTGCTTCAACACTTTGGCGCACGGCTGCGATGTTTTCAGTTGAACGACCCATTCAAACATGCACTGATGTTCGTATATTTTGCATCAAGCCTGTCAACTCAAATTTAACGACCAAATTCTAAATATCAGCCTCAAATTATGTTGTCTGAATTTATTACGAATATTACGAAGTGTAACTTTAACAGAACCATAATTTTAATTGTCTTACTCAAACGCACTTCATGCAACATTTATTTTGTTTATTTGCATCCAGTCGCTGTTTCGTTTGAACTCATGAACTTGAACTTAGCCGACCGATCTTCTGTTTTACACCAAGCACACACCTCTGGCAACCACCGTGGTTGCTTAGCATGTGTTAAGTAATTGTCATGCTATTCCTTTGATCATGGTGAAATTAATTTTATTTACCTCTGCTCTCTCTCTCTCTTACTACAAAGAAACGGACAACAACAGCATTAACCTTTTGTTTTTATAGATACTTATGTAAGGGTTGATAGATCGTATTTTTCGTCACGATATCTATACGATTTTAGAAGTTTGCAACTGTAGCGGTTTCTCAAATTGCTGAAATTCTATGTTAATTTTATGTTGTTTCTTCACTTGTTTACTTTTCTAATTAAATCCTCTAGCTGATCATATACTTTCATTAGTATACTTTATAATTGCCCAAAAAACTATGCAAACAAAAAACCCAAGATAGAGCTGACATTTTTCCCCTTTCATTTTTTGACATTTGCGTAAGCGTATGCCACCCATTTAAGCTTAGTAAAAAATAAATAAATAATGAGTAATGGGCAAATTTTAGATTAGGAAGTAAATTGACTTAAAGCACATACTCTCTCTTTTTGACATCTTCAGTTTTATTGATACGAATGTAAAGAATAAATATCGGAATTAGTGTCGGTTAAATGTTCACCTCTCGCACACCAATAAATATCCACTAATTTCACAAAATTCGTGTTTCATAGTGTCAGTTGTTTGTGGGTTGTTCACGTTAACCCGATTTTTCAAATAGAGGAAATGCGTGATAAGCTTTACGTCGGTACTTAGCTCTGTAAGCCATAATCAGGTGGTGGACCATACCACTGTAAAATGTAGCGTCATCCTCGCCCTAGAAGTCCTCCGGTCACTCCTAGTTGCAACTTCAAAAGCCCGGTGCAGGCTCCAACCTTCACTCCTTGCTGAAGAGTTGGGGACTATCCAATTCCTGGTCCAGAACGCATGAAGCTTAATAAAATTTAAGAACACAACAGCAATCATGCTTATTGTGTTCATTATGAATGATCCGACCCACACGACTCAAACGAGGGCCTCGAAACCACAACCACCACGATACTCCCGAAGAGCCAACCTCAATAATCAGTCAGAGAACAGCTAAAAGGCTAAACTGATTCCCACCGACAGTCAATTTTTATTTTTGTAGTGAAAAAAATCAAGGTCTTCGTTGGGAATCGAACCCACAACCCCCAGACTGACAAGCTAGTACACTACCTACTAGTCTACAGGTGCCCCTGGGAAGACACATGTAATAACGGTTAGATTCGGTCAAAACATAACAATGTTCCCCCGGGGGGAGTCCCAGAGGAAATCTCGTGATAAGATTTACATCTGCACCTGGCCGTGGGCCTTAATCAGATGGTGATCAAACCACTGCAACATCATTCACGCCCTAGGAAGCCGAAGACTAATTCTAGCAAAAGGTCTTTCCTAGTTGCAATTTCAGCGGTTCCAAAGCAGGGTTGCAAACCACTACTCCTTACTGAAGAGCTGGAGACTATCCAACCCCTGGTCCAGAACACATGACTAGCATGCTCACTGAATCCGGATCATTCACCAGTAGGTGTGATTAAAGGCAAGATGATCCTAGCCACCATAATCAGTTCACGCTTGGGGCCGCAAAAGCACAACCACCACGATAATCCCGAAGGGCCAACCTCAATAATCAGTCAGAGAAACAGCTAAAAGTCTAAAGAGACAATTAGCGGAAACTTACTGATTCCCGTGGAAATAACGTGGAGCTTCCAGTTGACTCCCTGCTTGCCTTCAGGGGACTAGGCTCCCTTATACCCCCAGCAGCATAGGTCTAGATAGTCAAGTATTCTATAATGACCGATAAATGTGCCCCCGGGGGAGAGCCCCAGAGGAAATAATCGAGTGATGTTAAATCACAAAACATTACGCGAGCGGGAAGGTTTTCATGTTGTAACTGAAATGTTTGGATGGCTGTGTGTCGCTGTCACTTATGTGTGACCTTTGGTTTCAAAAAATTTGGCGACAAAAAATTGATTAGCATGGTTTGGTGGCGCAAAGAATTTACGGTTACGGCATTTCCTTGCTCATTTTCGAAAATTTACAGGCAGATGATGCCGTCTGAATACAAACTGAACCATACGGTCACTTTCGTTGAATGTAATGGTTTTGCGAGGATTGCTTGTGGGTTTTGTCAGCCGCAATAATTGTATATGTTTACATAACCGCCTAACTGAAAATGGGACTCATCACTAAATGTGATTTTGTTGAAATGTGTTTTGTTTTGGTTCAGTTTTTCAAACGGCCAATCCACAGAACAGACATTCGACGCAAACAATGGTTGGGTCAGCTTTATTTTCTGAACGAGTTGAAACTTTATAAGCATAAAGATTAAGATCCATAGTGCCTTTAGTGATGCACAACTGTTGCGAATTAGTGTTTCACGGTCATTCTTAACACTTTACTGTACAGTGGCTATATATGCAGCACAACGGTCACTACGAGTGTATTGTCAGCAACAATACTATAAGCGTAGAATTTAGTGGTTAAATTACGCAAACGGGAAATTTCTTATGCTGTGTGCTGCCACCCACCTTGCCAAAAGCAAGCCACTGATGTTGACATTAGCAAATTGGGGCCACAAAAAATTGCTTATCATGGTTTGATATCGCCAGAGAAATCACTATGACGGCGGTCACTTTTTTTGGACGTAATGGTTTTTCGAGGATTGTTTATGCAATATCTGGGCCCCATGTGTAACAATTGTGTTTGTTCACATAGCCCCCTCATTGAAAATTAGCCTTATCACTCAAAACGAATTTGTTGAAAAATGCGTGTAGTTGAAGTTCTTTACGCAAAATGTTGCGGAAAATCCCTCTAGTGATGCCCAATTGTTGTGAACGCCGGCGAGTAAATGTTCCACAGCCATTCTCAACACTTTGCTGTGCAGTAGCTATGTTTGCATCACTACACCCACTACGGGCATATATTATTTTGGTTTATTATCAGCAACATTGAAATTAAAAACAATTAAGTACAAGGGTCTTAGAACGAAATTGGTTATGAGGAATAGCTCTTCGAATTTTCCCAAGTTATATAGTGAAATTTTCACCATTTTGACAGTTAATTTACACAATTAAAATTCTTTACTCTAAAGTGTAACGTTCCATGCTTAAAATTTCACAACTTTTAACTAAATAAATGTCGAAGGAGGACAACTCAATTTTTGACATTTAATCATTTGACGAACAATTTACTTTCTAGGCTTAAACTTGTCCATCATGATAATCTCGTTGTTAAATATTAATATCCTATTAAGTTATTGAATTTTTTTTTTATCATTTCATAGGTTAAAGACGAATTTTAAGGTAAAGATAGAAATATGCCCGAGTTCTAAATAAATGATTGGCAAAAATAAAAATATAAAACACAAGTTGTTTTTAACTTTTGCTACAGATATACTTTTCATTAGAAAAGGCCATCCATCCTTACAAACACACATGCAGGCATATTTGCTGTAATCATTATTGACGCCTCCTAAGTGATTGCAAATTGCAAAGAATTCAGATCTCTATTTACAAACTTTTTTAAAATAGCTGTAGCCATAAGCTGAGCAGATGTTATTCCTTACCAGCTGAACAGCTAGAAATATAAAAAGGAAATAATCTAAAATAGTTTTTTTTGAGATAAATTATTTTATTTTAATTCCCCTTTTTACTTTGCTAAATTATAATTTTATTTTAAAATAAAATCACTAAATTGATTATTGGTGGTAAAGTTAGAAACATTCTAATACTCACGTTCATTTTGGGAACATTTTTTATATCTGAATACGCAATTGTTTCGATTATCTCTGCATATTCTTGCGTATTTGGCCGTCCTAGTACATTCCTTAGCTACTCGATTACAAGTATATGTACCGCTAATGCATTTAACACTTTCAGCGAATCCAAAAAACATTGTAATAATAGCTATAAAGCTTAAAGCTAAAGTGGCCAATTTCATTTTTTAAATTGAGCTTTTTTATTTTGTTTTAACAGAATTTTTATAATTTGTCTGCTTCTCTTCTCCACGAAGTTTAAAAAACTATTGATAGTCATTTTGGAAAATCTTGCCGTTTTTATATTTCAAAAAATTACGGAAATATATATATATATATATATATATATCTAAATATTCCAAGGGCGTATTTTTGTATTTTTTGAAAAAAATATTTACATATTCAAAACAACAATTTAGCCTAAAAGTTTATAGTGCGAATAAATTTAACAAAGATAAATAAATAAAATAAAACTTGTGTTTGGATTATAATGGGTGTACACCGGGACGGTATATTACTTTCTTTGTTTATAATTTTTGATTAAATGAAAGAGAATGGATCTTATATCGATAAATAAATTATTTAATGTCGGCAATTATGTCCACCTCTGTTAGCCCCACAAATGCAGCATTTTTAAGCACATTTTACATTCTCACACATTTCACGCAGTGTTTCATTATTTTCATCACGAATATTTTGTTTAAAGTGCTCAAGCGTTTCAGATATTCCGACAAAAATAAGTCCGGAGCACTCAAATCAGGCGACCGTGGAGCCAATCATCATCACCATTTCTTGAAATAACTTGTTGCGGAAAGAGGTCTCGCAGTAATTCCATTATAATCCAGGCTGTATTTAGATGTGGCGCCCGTCTTGTTGATACCACATATTAATGCAGTTAAAAAGTTTTCAATCATATCACGATATCGCTCTCCATCCACAGTTACTCTTACGCCGTTTTCATTTTCAAAGAAGTAAGGTCGATTGATTGCTCCTGACCAAATTGCACGCCAGACTGTCATTTTTAATGGATGCAAAAATGACTGTTGAATAATTTCAGGTTTTCCCATTCCCCAGAACCGACTTTTCTGTTTATTCACATTTTTTTCATTCAAATGAAAATGTGCCTCGTCATACTCATTATGATTTTTTCATGAAAATCGGAGTTGTCAGCTGTAACATCCTGTTGCGAGCTGTAATATCCTATTGGCATATGTACGGCGGCATAAATGGTGTTGTGGAAGAAGCTCTTGTGTCAACTTAATCTAATATGAAAAAAAAGCAAATCCTTGTGCAAAATTGTGGCCAAACTGGTTCTTTAGCTGAAAGTCCATACCACGCGTTCTACGCGTACACGCTTTATACGCGTCTGTCAGAAAAGTAGAATCAGTGTAATTGTATGTAACAAGTTACACAGCACATCGCATAGAATGCTTATGATGCATAGAACGCATGAAGTAATTTCATCTGTTTTTGACGTCGTATTATTTTTGTTATTTTAATTTTTTAAACGTTGGTGCAAAAAAAACACTCACTTCCCTTTTCAAAAACAAGGGACGCACCCAAAAGTGTCTTCTTTTCTCTTGAAGTTGTTCATAGGTCCTCATTGCACAAAATATCATATGCACAAATTTAATAAATTCTGTAAATTCTTGAAAAATTTCAATTTCAGTTTTCATTTTTGCAAAAATTTTTTTTATTAAATAAAATTATTTACACCACAGCTGATCATAACAAAAAACTTGGCGCATAAAAAGCGTTGCATGTAACTTGAAGTTTGAAAAGCGTAGAACGCGTAAAAAGCATCAAACGCATACAAAGCGTGTGCGCGTAGAACGCGTGGTAAGGACTTTCAGCTTTTGAAGACCAGGCTCCTTAGTACGGCGTCGAATTAAGGTTGATGGATTTTTTTGAACACTTTCTCGAGCGGTAGTAATGTTTTCAGCCAATCTTACAGTACATTGTGGTCCTACAGATTCTCTTTCTTCGAAATCACTCCCTACAAGATAAATAGTGCGTTTTGTTGGCATGTTGTTTCTCCCGAAAATTTCACGTAACTTTCTCATCGTCACAGTAATCGATGATTGCTTTTGATAAAATATTTTAACGATTAAAATGCGTTGGTTTATCGAATATTTTTCCATAATAAATTTGCCACGTGTCTAGTTTACGACTGCCAAATATGAACTGTTTACCAAAATGGCGGCAAACAAAGTAGTATACCTTCCCGGGTTACTCAGGGTAACCAGAACCAGAAAAGTATTACGATCGTAACAAAAAATTAAAATTTTGATTTTATGAGTTAAGCAACACATTTTGACTGCATTTCAAACTAAAACGAAGCAACAAGTTAACGGCTTCAACAACTCATTTTAAGCTTACCAAAATCTTGTAGTCCGATAACTAACCCAAAGTAGATTATATGCCACACAAAATTTAAATTTTAACTGCTTCTAATTTATAAAAACGGCTCTTAATTCATTGAGCTCAATATTGCCATAAAAGTTAATAAGATTAATTTGGACAACATGTGACATAACTTTCACATATGGTTTGTGTTAATAATAATAAATATGATATTTTGGAGGGTATGCCATTACAATTTTGTATTCGACGGACGCCAAAGTGTAAACACATATTTTTTTTATGTTGTTTGGTTGTCCTCCGCCAGTAGATGAAATAATATTGCCATTTTCCGTCCTAACTGGCTGATTTGTATTCGATGGCGAGCGCTTTCGATGCGAATGCATCATTCTCAAGCCGCGGTTCAGTTTGTACTGGTGAGTCAGTGTTGGCGTTTAATTAGTTCTGTTATTAGGTCCGTATATATTCAGGTAAGCAGAATACCGGCCACCTGGCTTTTATATGCAAAGTGAACTTACCGATACCTCCGTCTTTTACTACTATCTAGGTATGTGTGTCCGTCTAAGGGTGTTTTTCGTTAGCCCGTTTGCATGAGTAGTTTTAACGGTGTGAAAATTGTGTCTGAGGTCGTGTTTACCTGTTCGTTTATAATGTCGTTGTTTAATGTTTTTGTCTTGTAGATTTCCATATTTTCAAGAATGTTTAGTCTTCGTCCTTTTTTGCTAGGATGTAATAATGTCATACATTCATCTATTTCCCTTGGTGTGTGTCCGTGAGTGTAATGCAAAGTTTGAATCTTCTCTTTTCCGTTTGTATGAGCATATGTGTTCTGTAAACCTTGTTTTTAGTGTTCGTCCAGTTTGCCCTATATAGGTTCGTTTGCAGGTACAGGTAAGTCTGTATACCCCGCTGGAATTAAATTTGTCAGTTGTTTCTGTCGTTGTTCTGAGATAGTGTCTGAGGGTGTTTCCACTTTTTAATGCTGTGAGTATTCCTTCTTTGTGAAAAAGGTTAGTTAGTCGAATTTTGTGTCTAAAAAGATGTTTCGTGGCGAAGTCTGCTAAGCTTATCAATTGTTAATCAAAATAAACCAACTCAAAAAACTTGTGAACGATGGTTGACGCGATGCAAAAATAGTTATTTCGGTCTCTCCTTGGCCTGCCGAAAAAGTTTAAAGATAAGGAATTGGAAGCATTCCTCGAAGAAGATTGTTGCCAAAAGCAAGAACTTGCATTATTTTTGGTAGTTACATAACATTTCCCTACGTTCAGAAACATTAGGGGTTTCAATCAAAAGCAAGAAAATTGGATCTTATATAAATTGAAGCCGACAGACCTTAAAAGACGATTTTGAGTGTCCGAAGTGATGCTTGAACGCTACAAAACAAAGTCATTTTTGCATCGTATTGTTACTGGTGATGAAAAGTTATCAATTGCGATAACCTGAAGCACAAAAAGTCATATGTAAAGTTTGGCCAACCAGCTGAATCAACGCCAAAGACGAATATCTATGATTGCAAAGTAATGCTCTGTATTTGGTAGAATCAGAAGGGTGATTTGCATTATGAGCTGTTGATAGAGAGTCAGGAGACCTGGGCCGAAGACAATTGATTCCTTTGAAGAAAGCAAACGCGAAAAACGACCAGACACGAAGCCACAATTGTATATCATGACAACGCTCGGCCATATGTTACAAGAGCAGTCAAAATCTATTTGGAAAACAGTGAATAGGAAGTTCTAACTCAGCCATCTTATATCTGAGATCTTGGCTCTTCTGGCTACGAATTGTTTCAATCGATGCAAAAGAAATACGTTACACTTTAGAACTCAGGTTCGATTCATTCTTTACCTCAGTTATTTTGGCGCAGAATCCATATGCTACCAGAAAGATGGGAAAAAGTAGTGGCTAACGATAGACCCTGTAGTGAATAATATATCCACTAATTTTGTTAGCGCATTTATGTTTCCGATCATTGTCCTGATAATGCCGAAAATGATCACGTGCATCCAAGGTATCGGTACTTTGTAGCAAATTAACTTTTAATATATTTATTCATCGCTCCTTTAATAAGCACAATTTTGCTAATTCTAGAGACAGCCATACCAGCGCAAAAGCCATCACACTATCACCATCTTGCTTGACAGTTGGCTTTAAATATTTACATTAAAGCTGTGTATTGGCTTTACGCTACGTTATCCAAGAATGCTTTGCCACGTGGTCTTGAACGAATTATTAGAGTTACTCTGCCGTGAAAGTCCTATGCCATCCGCAAACGGCGTACTGTTTCAGTACTGCATTTTTACCCATTTCATTTGTAATCTCCAGCACCAATGTCGATATTTCTGGATTTTCCATTAATTTACGAACTTTAATTTTTTTTTTCTCAGTGCAGTGTACCTGTATATCGTTGGTCTCATGTAGAAAGGCCCTAACTCGCATATTTGAAACTTTACAGGAGCAGGTAAAAACACATTTAAAACTGTGGTTGACAAAAATTAACGAATTTAGTTTTCAAAACTTTTTTTATTTGTAAATACATAAAAAACTAAATAGAGATAGGGCTTTTTGTAGTCTCATTTCAGAGCATAAATGTAACTTAGAGCTTTTTTCTGTAGCGATCAAAACAAATTATATCAAGGAAAATTCATGATTAAAATTGCTAGAAAATATTGTTATTGCTTAAAAATATTATCTTTGTTTTCCACGTTTTCTTCACACTCACTTAAGGTAAAACTCATATATTTGTTTGTATGAAGAAAAAACAGTTCCGAAGTTCAGTTTTATTGAATCGCGTCTGCAGTAATGAGATTCTACCTTGTTAACCAATTTTTTAAATAATCACGTTTTATGTGGAACATCGCTTCTTTTGTATGTGCAAACTTTTCCTTTTCTGTGGACTCAGCTGTGTGCCATGTTTCTCACTTTCGAACCATCTTGTCCTTTAATCCTAATGTCGAAAAGAACATAAGACGACATACTTGCAGTCTGTTCGAATTTTTGTTTAAAATTAAGCAATTGTCTGCGTCCGTCTAGAACGTTCAGAAGAAATACGTTTGCGCTCAGCTAAGCTAACGATGTTAACAACATATATGCGCTTTTGTTCCCACATCATCTGCCAAAACGTAGTAATAATTTCTTTTCTTATAAACTCTTTAAATAATGAGCAATACCTTAACGTTCTTTTTTCGCAGTACTTTGATTGACACGGCGTCCCAAGACGTCTTGGGAAAATTTGTGAGGAAGACCCCTTTGAAGTGTTTGCATATGCTTCTCCTCTCTATTGTTTTAATATTCCTCGTCAGATTGACTATTTTCATCTACATTTTCCATTTTTATTTGTTTTTTATATCTTATTTTCTTATTACTTTAAAAGTGATAATAACTAAACATATAAAGCAAAGTTTACTAATCTGCACAATTAAAAGAAAACTGTTCTTCTGATGGAGTGGTTTACAAAAATCAATTCCAACAACAGTTATTAAATTCTTATTTCAGTTCTTTCTCTACAAACAAAAAAAAAACATTTACCTTAATGTTTTTGTTGTTTTGTAGTATGTAATGCAACAATAAGCTCAAAGTAACGTTATAACATTGAATCACAATAAAAAACAAAATTTGCGACACTAGAACAGAATTACTTTAAATTTAACAATAATATATATAGACAAATAACAGGGCTAGGGATGGGAAATCCAACATCTGCCACCCTCATGGAAGTATTTATGCAGAACTCAGAAGAAGAATACGTAAAGGAATTAAAAACCAACTTCGGAGTAATATTCTACGCAAGATATGTCGACATCATATGTATACTAGAAGGAAATAACGATGAGCAAAATTCTAGAGTACTTGAATGTAAGACACGAGAACATAAAATTTACAATGGAAAAAGAAGATGAGGGGATAATTAAGTATCTGGACCTAATGATCAAGAGGAACATAATCTCGAACAGAATCGAATATGAATATACAGGAAACCAACAGCAACAAGAAACCCTAGCAACACAAAAACTTAGCAATCAGGCAGTTAATAACAAGACTCGAGAGTACACCACTAACACGGCAAATGTATATGAAAGAAATGGAAGCAGTATACACCATAGCGGAAAACAACGGATACAAAAAGCGCCACGTAGATAACATCAAGAAACAAATTAGAACGAACAAAGAACGGGAGAATGAAAGGAAAAAATGGGCTACATTAACATATATGGGAAAATCAACGTACAAACTGGCGAAATTCTTTGGAAAACACAACATCAATACCGCATTCAGAATAAGAAACAACCTAGGCAGAATACTACGGAATAAAACAACCGAGGCAAATATACTAGACAAACAAGGAGTGTACAAATTAACTTGTACATGCCATTATAGCTACATCGGGCAAACAGGACGAAAAATTAAGACCAGATTTAGGGAACACATTAGAGACTATAACAAAAAACTACAAGAACCAAAATCAACTCCAGAATCAAACTTTGCGAACCATATATTCAACGACAAATGTACACCAGGACATATAAAAACAACGGGTAAACTGCTTCATACACAGCACAAAGGAAGGAGACTAAATGTATTTAGAAAATATGGAAATATACAAACAGAAAACATTTGACGGACGTATAATAAATGAACAAATACACACTGCTGCAGACACAATATTTGAACCATTGAAACATTTTTACAAGAAAACAAACATTACACCAACACGAACACTTTACGCAGGTGCACAAGGCCAAAGCAATAAAGAACATCTCTCTCTATTCTTGCTTCACACCCCAATCATAAGCAAATCAACCTGCTTCGCCATACAAAATTTTAAGAACGAAGCTGGTAGATTCATATTGAATCTAGCTGCGAATCAAGGAAAAATCCTCTCTTGTCTAATTTTTATCGTAAGTTTATCTGCACTAGTTATCAAAATTAAACATTTTTGTAAACAAAGAAAAAATTACAAACAAAACAAAGTTAAAAGTGAAAACTTAAAAAATATAATTGTTTTGTGGGTGTGTTAATTAATTTTAATTTTATAAAATTAAAAAAAAATTAATAGGAAAAAAATTATACTTAATGCTATCGCGGCAAGAAGGATATCTTCCGTTGTTTTTCAACTGTTGTTGTTGTTTTTCAACTTGTGTTTTTCTGTTTAATAACAACTGTCAAATCAAAGCAGATAAATGAGTCGTGTGAACAGCATGATTCATAAACTTGCTTCAGAGAGTGAAACACGAGATTCAAATTGTCGTGGAAACAGGCTATAAACGTACAATTACAGATTATTATGTCACATAAAAAAAAATAAAAAAAAATAAAAAAAACCCAATAGGTTCACACATAAACAAAAACGGACAACAAGCATGATCATAAAAGGATTAAGTTAGAAAAAAAGACGAATGAAAAAGGGAGCGACAAATTAGGTAAATAGAGACAAACGAAAAAGGGGAGAGAGAAAGACACAGGCAAAAAAAAGAAAGAAAGTGACGAACGCAATAACACGAAGGGAGACACGAACTATATAAACACAACTGACAATAGAAAGCAACTAGTACGAAAAGAACACTGAAGATGGCAAACAGCCGAAACCGGTTTGTTCGCAAACCAAATTTGACGAGGGTCGACGAAAAACCGTACCCAAATAAAAGTAATTTTAGCCCCGTCGGAAAATCCAAGCACATATCGTTTAAAAATATATATTTTTTAGAAATAAGGTAGGGCTTTTTAGAATAATACTTGAATAACAGCCTGAAATTTGTGTGAGGAGAGGTATTTGCGTTAAATGCATTCAACATCGCAGTTAAAAACTACAAAATTGTTTTTTTCACAATAGCTCATACATACATACATATGTATGTTTGTTCAGTTGAAATAACAATCTTTATGTTTTGCTAGATATACATACAGTGCTGGACAATTCAATGGAAACTTTTCTCAAAATTCATTTACTCGTTTTTATAAGTCGAAATTCAAAATTAATTGCTGAATAAACTAAAAAAGTATATTAGAATAAAATTTTATAGGTTGTACCACTTCAGGCAACAATGCTTATTTAGTCAAGTACCGCGCTACATTCTTTAGAAAAGCGATAGAGAAGAGATACAACAGGTGGTGAAAGTAGGAGGATAGTTACGGATATTAACTGTCGTATAAGACAGCTAAGTGACCAGTGACCATGCCTTCATCTCTGAGCAGCCCCACCGAAAGAAAATTTATATTTATTGTGAAAAAAACCAAGGTCTTTGTTGGAAATCGAACCCACAACCCCCAATCTTAGAGGTTGGTACACTACCTACTAGCCTACAGGGGCATAAAAACAAATGAACATAAAAATAAGACAGTTCTAACGTTAAAAAGAAAAAGTAAAAATGTTAATTTTTAGGATATTGGCAAAACAATGGAAGCTTTTACACTTCTGCACGAAGGATGACTAAAACAAAATGCATTGATGAGAAATTGAAGCAGAAAACATAATATTTAACGTTATTTTAAAAATTATTGTTTTGATAGTTTATTTGTTCAAATATTTTTAAAATCAGTCTTGGTTACATAACTAGTAAAAAATGGCTAGAGTTAAGACCAGCGTAAATTTAAAAATCAAAATAATAAATGATTTTAATACCAGATTAAAACAAAAAAAATATTTGTGACAAACTGTGAAAACACTACATTCAGTAGGAAGATCTCCCCCCGGGGGCACCTGATAGTCTTTTTGGAACCTACTATTCCATTTAGACTGGTGTCTTGCGGGGTAAAAGGGAGCCCAGGCCCCTCAAAGGCTAGTAGGAGTCACCTGGACAATCCACATATTTCCACGGGAATCAGTACGCTCGCAGAGTTTACTATTTGTTTCTTGAGACAATTAGCTGTTCTCTGACTGGTTATTGAGGTTGGCCCCTATATGGCAGTATAGTGGTGGTTGTGGTTTCGAGACCCTCGTGAGAGTTTGTGGGTCGGATCATTCAAAATGAACACAATGAATGGTTCAGGTCCAGTGAGTATGAATGCCGTCGTGTTCTTAATTATATTAAGCTTCATGCGTTCTGGATCAGGAGTTGGAAAGTCTCCAACTCTTTAGCAAGGAGTGAAGGCTGCGGTCTACTTCGGGGTTCGAAATTGCTACTAGGAGTGACCGGAGGATATACGTATTCGATGGCCTCCTAGGGCGTGAATGACGTTTGCAAATCTTTCAAGTGGTTTGACCACCATCTGATTATGACTACCTAGTCGGTGCAGATGTAAATCCAAGACAAAATAATTTAATAGCAAAGGAGTTTAAAAAAGACCCGAAAATGGCATCAAGAGAAGTTTAGAATATTCTGGAGTTGCATATTAGCAGTAAGCCGTAGAGCAGGCGAAGCTAGTCTTGATTGTTATCGTCCTGCAAAGAAACCTCTATCTCAAAAAAACCGCATTGCTCGTTTGAAATTTGGCAACGAACGCATAAATTGGTCTATGGAATATTGTCCTATTTTGCGAAGAATCCAAGTATAATTTAAGGACGAATGATGGAAGATCTTTTGTAAGACGGCCAAAAGGAAACAGACTGGATATAAAGTATACTTGCAAAACTGTAAATTTTCGTGGTGGCAATGTTATGGTGTGAGGTTGTTTCTATGGGCAGGGAATGGGTCTACTTCCTGTTATAAAGGACACAATGATAGGTGTAGACTATAGATCGATTTTAAGCTTTAAGTGCCTCGGTTTTCTAAAACGGTGTAAAAGATACTTCACTCCGTCCGATCTCCGTACTATCTATACCACCTATATCCGTCCGAAAATGGAATACAACTCTCATGTATGGGCAGGCGCTCTAAAGTCTATTTTGGAGTTACTCGACCGCGTTCAGGAGAGGGCCAAGAGGCTTATTGGGGGCGGTAGGGTATCCAACTCTATTGATTCTCTAGAGCATCGACGCAATGTTGGGTGTATTTCACTGTTCTATCGTTACTGCAATGGAAAGTGCTCTAATGAAATTAGGGAACTTGTTCCCGATACTCACACGTTTTCGCGTTTAACACGATTTGTGTTGAGAGCACATCCATTTGTGGTTGATTGGCCAGTAAGTCGCACTACGCATTACAGGGAAAATTCGTTTTTTAGCAGAACAGTCCGTATGTGGAATAAGATCCCTCCGGAGATCTTTCCTGTCATTTTCAATCTGGGAAAATTCAAACTGAATGTCCACAGACACTACTTCCTCTTTCCTCCTTCCCGTAACCTATTTTCCTAGTTCTGGCACAATGCTTTGTATATGTAGGGGTCATACCCTAAGTGCTGGTCCGAAAAAAAAACTTCTCAAAATTAAGTATTTACTTTTTATTCTGTAATTCTCGAACAATGATACATTTTTCTTATTTTTTTAATCTCTTCCTAATAGAATAAAGAAGATATTTATAAAAAAGAAATTAAGTTGTTTCAAGAATTGTTATGTTGTTTTATTTTTTATTCGACCTTTTTTCTTCCTTAATAAATAAGTAGTTATCTTTTTTATAGATCTTTTTCAATTAAATTTAACACTTATAAACTCAATATTTCGCTTTCCCTTGGAAAGCTTCTTCAGGTAATTAATTTTTATAACACAAAAAATTATTAACAAGTAATTCCTCCATCACAATATCAGCTTTAATAGGTAATGCTGGAGAGCCCATAGGGATGCCCTCCTTCTGCAAATATATCCTATTATTAAATTGAAAATACCTGTTGTCTTCAACACAAAACTTAAGAATACGTAAAAATAATTCCTTCTCAATATTCGTATTTTGTTCTATTATCTGCCATTTTCCCTCTATAATCCTCAAAGCTAAACCTACAGGAATAAATACTCGGAAAAAGTGAAACTACATGAAATTTAAACAATCTATCATTATCTTGTATATATATTCTCCTCCTGGCTTTATTTTTAAATTTCAATTAATTTCTAATATTATATATTGATTGTCCTGTTATTATCTTAAGAATATTCGTTATATACTTAGACAGTCCGTAGGCCGAGGAATTATTGCAAGAGCAAATAGGTCTTAAAGGAAAATTCTGCTTATGGGTCTTAGGTACTCCATATAGCTTTGGAGAATTTGATACATTAGTTTTAGGTATATTCCTCTCGGTAATTGAAATGTTCATCAACTAAAACATTGTTATTCAATATCGAGTATTTTGCAGAATCGTTAATAATGTCATTTATTCTCATAGCAACAGTAACATTATCCTTGTCAGCATTAATAATTAATATGTTCCTATTAGTATTCAAAAAATTTTTTTAGCAGTTTTCACTTTATCGAATATAAAAATATCCCTTGCCGTATGTCTAATGTTGCTAATGTGCCTATCAATGATCATTGTTAGTTTTGTCCGCACTACTTCCTGATCATCTTTTTCTTTTATAGTCTGAAGGAAATCATCTCCTTCTGAAATTACCTTCATCATAGGAAAACCAATCCAATGACAAACCAATCTTCATTAACTATTGCTATTTCCTGTCCTAACTGCCTGGTTTGTGGATTGTACTGGTGAGTCAGTGTTGGCGTTCAGGCAGTTCTGTTGTTAAGTTCGTATCTATTCAGGTAAGTAGAATGCCAGTCAGCTGGCATTTTTATGCAAAGTAAATTTATCGATACCTCCGTCTTTTATTATTATCTAGGTACGTGTGTCCGTCTGAGGGTATTTTTCGTTTGCCCGTTTGCATGAGTAGTTTTAATGGTGTGAAAATTGTGTCTGAGATCGTGTTTACCTGTTCTTTTATAATATGATTGTTGAAAGTTTTTGTTTTGTAGATTTCCTTCGTCCTTTTTTGCTAGGATCTAGTAATGTCATACATTCATTTATTTCCCTTTTTATTTTTTAAAGAGAAGTAGCACTTCAGGCAACAATGCTTATTTAGTCAAGTACCGTGCTACATTCCTTAGGAAAGGGATAGAAAATAGATGAAACAGGTGGTGAAAGTAGAAGGATAGTCGGAAATAAACTGCCGTATATAAGACAGCACAGCGACCAGTGACTATGCCTTCATCGCTGAGCTGCCCCACCGACAGTCAATTTTTATTTTTGTAGTGAAAAAAATCAAGGTCTTCGTTGGGAATCGAACCCACAACCCCCATATTTAAAAGCTAGTACGCTATCTACTAACCTACAGGGGCACCTTGGTTTGTCTCCGTAATTGTCACGGTGTAATACAAAGTTGGAATCTTTTCTTTTCCGTTTGTATGATCGGGCGAAGAGAAAACTACAATTTTAAATTAATAAATTGTAAGATTTTTTGTTTAAAAAGATTTTTATTCCAAAAAAAAATTAATAATTCAATTGGGTTTAACAACAAAATATAATCATTAAATGTAGCTCTACATATAATCCAACATTTTAAATGTTTTATGAGCCCTACATATATTTTTTAAATAAATATTATTTCATACCAGTCCAGCCATGCAAATATATTGAAATCCTTTATATCACGGCATTTTACAAACGCTGTAAGTTCCTATTTTTTCGCTATAGCCTGTGTATATATTAGAATATTGTTTCCAGCATTTTAAAGATCTGAAGGTTTCTGAAGTTATTAGAAATTTTTTGAATTTTAGAATTTGTTCTTGCACTGGTACGCGTAAATCCAAGAGTGATCTCTCCATTGATACATTTACATACATACACATACATTTTTAGTTTTTCTCACTGGACGCTTTGTTCTTATTTCGGATAGTATGTTTAATGGAAAATCATCTTCAGGCTCAATATTATCATCAAATACTATTGGACATTATAAGAATTAATGTTGTCAACTCACCGAAACAAAAGCGTAAATTGTAAAAGTAATTTTACATTGAAAACATTTAGTATGTTGTGGTAAATACTATAAACCGTGGGGCTTGCTGTCAAAGCGAACAAGCTTCTGTTATTTTGGAATTAAAAATTCGGAAAATAATGAAGCTCGATGACTGTTTAAGAGAATTTTTTTGTTGCCAAGCTAGTGTCCACGTCCACTCAAGAGAAAGTGACAGAAACGATTTTTTTATGGAACACTGCCGGAATCTGGCAATAATGGTCGTCTAAAGGGGGTGCTGTTAAGAGAGGTTCCAATATAATAGCAAAAAAAAAAAAACAAATCATGTTTTTCTTTTGACTTGGAAGTTTACGGTTTTCTTGTTGAGGTGTTTACTCCCAGATACCAAAGCTAAATTTAACCTAGTTAGTTTAACACTGTCTGCCAGTGAGTAAGAAAATTAGGCTGCTAAAATTAAAGCCTTTTTAATCACTCGTTTTTAAACAGTCAAACCAGTGCTTTTTACCTTGCAGAAACTTTAAATTCTACGAAATTTAAATATTCGATTTATCAAAAGAAAAATCTCTTGTTATACAATCTATATCGATATTTATCCATTGACGAAACTATCACTAACTTAACACTTTTTCAATAGATCTTTTCTTTTCAAGTGGAAAAGAAATTTGCGGAAAGTATACGAATTCAAAATTATTTATAATTTCCATTTCTCATTACGCATTAATTTAATTATTAATACATTCTGAATGTCTTAAATCCTTAAATTGAAATTGTTAAATCGCTAAATACTTACTTTTTATGTCTAAGTTAATGTTTTTTTTTTCTTTAAGAATACCATTTAAAAGCTTCATCTTATATTTTCTATAAACTCACTATTTTTTTAATAAGTTCCTGGAGCCGAGGATATTTTTATGAAAACGAAAGCTTTTTAATTCAATTATTTTGTATCTGCCCGAAATATAAACCAATATCTAGATTTATTGTAAGCTTTCACATTCCAAATAAATATCTCACAAATAGTTTTAATAATAATTGAAAACTAACGTGTTTTATTTTTGGTATTTAAAAGGATAAAGTTTCATTATTAAAAAATAACAGATCATGTCTTTAAGACATCCTATTTAAGCACAAATGTTACAAAAATCTTTTACGACTTTAAGAATTACAATATCTTTTGCTTAAAGATAAAGTGTCATAGTCTCACACTCACCTTTGATTGAAGATAAAGCCGTTAAGCTTACCATGCCGTCCACAAGGGTTTGTCACAATATCGACAATGTCAAAAATATTTAATTTTCTAAGGACGATGTCGGAAAGGTCGCTAAATAGGACATTGAGTAGGCCTGTAACTCCTTCACAAGAAAATATAATAGATTTTTGTTTCTGGTCAATATCGAAAATTCGCGAAATATGTGTTTTCTAGACTCACTTTTACACCACAATTATTAAAGGCCAAATGCAACTACAATCATAACAGACAAAAACTTCTGTAAGGAAATTTTTTTAAGGTTATGATATCAAATTATAAAAATTTGTCACACATTTTCTTTCAATGTACATACTATTGTCTTTTTGCATACACATTATATTTTTTACAGATCTTAAATTAGTCTATCTACGACACAATGCGTCATTACCCATTTTAAAACATGACTTCAGTGAGCCAGAATGAATTAGTAAAAAGATTTTCTTCTCAATTCATGCTGAACTCTTAAACTCAAATATACCGGGATTTTCAACAAGAACTTTGTTTTTTAATTGTGGCAACACCAACAACATGATAATTTTGACATTTAGTCTTTTGACGTATTCCTAGTAAATGCATTGGCAATTGTTACAATGAATTTAATTTCACACGAAAATCACATTAAAATAATTAAAACTCACTATGAAAATCATGGTTCTGTAAAATTTGTGATAGTTTCGCACAACATAATCGTCCTTCTAAAATCGCTATCAAGAATTTGGTCGTTAAATTAGAGTCGACAGGTTTGATACAAAGTGTGTGAACATTAACGCTTATTCGACCGGGTCGTTCAACTGAAAACATCACAGCCGTAAGTCGCAGTGTTGAAGCAAATCCAAATTTGTCAATTCCTCGACGTTCTCAACAATTGGAGTTATCCGAAACGTAAGAATTAGACTTTGAAGTCTTAAAAGATTCAACTGATGCAAGAATTGAAGTCGACCGACCGACCATTTACATCGCTCATGTTCATTCACGAACACCCGACAGGTTTTTCTAAAAAAAATCATTTTTTGTCAACAAGCAAAATTGCGGCATTTGAGCTTCTGAAAATTACTAATGAGAAACCTTTGCATGCACAACGTGTCACTGCATGGTGTGCTATGTGGTCTGAAGACGGATTGGGCCGTTTTTTTATTTTCTAAGATGAGACTGGAAATGTGGTAACGGTCAATGTATTACTCCATCGCGAGATGCCAACAACTCAATTTTGACCTTTTATTGACGACGTGGATATCACTGACATGTGGTTACAACAGGACGGTGTCACATTGCAAACCAATTTCCCGGTCGCATAATTTTACAATAATCAGCAGTTAGATCCTGTGATCTAACACCACTGGCTTATTTTTTGTGGGGGTATGTTAAGGACAGGATCTATACGGTGTCAAATCGAATCGATTTCAGCCTTAAAACTCAAAATTAGTGATGTGATTAACGAAATAGGACTGCCATTTT
This sequence comes from Trichopoda pennipes, assembly GCA_030448955.1. NCBI lineage: Eukaryota > Metazoa > Arthropoda > Insecta > Diptera > Tachinidae > Trichopoda > Trichopoda pennipes. Next base: position 2,174,645 of record JASKUP010000021.1, on the reverse strand, counting down.
GCTAAAACAAAAAAAATCGACATCTGTCAGCGTGGTCGTGGTGGACATTTGTCAGATATTATTTAGAATTCAGAATTGCCGAACTTTTCTCTTCGTAATACAATAAAAATTTGAATCATTTTAATCAAACTTTTTTGTTTTCGAAAACAAACCTATTGTGGAAGAACCCTTTATTTGCAAGCAGAATTTTCTACTCTTGCAACAAATAACAAATATTTTATTATCATTGTGAAAATGTTCTTTAAAGCCTACACAGATAAGAATGGCTTGTATGTGTGTATTTGAAACATTAATTAATCTCTTGAGAGATTAATTTAAGTTTCCGCATGGCAATACTTTCAAAACCTGAATGAGTTTTTATCATTTGGTAAAATTCCTTCGAAGGTAAGAAAAACCAGATAAATTTCTTTATGATCTTTTTCTCTTTACTTTAATAACTTTGCTTACCTTTTTCATGAAAAAATTAAAATAATTAAAGAAACGCAAGTTAGTCGATTTTTAAAAACATAACTTTTATTCAGTTTATCTATTACAGACAGAGAACTTGGAAGCAACTGATAAGTTATGCTCTTAAAACAAGCAGAGACTAACCCGATTAATTTTGTACTTTATATAACTCTCTTTAGATTAATTTAAATATTTCTTCTTATAGGAGTACTGTGTCGTATTCAACAATCTATTTTGCCAAAAGTCATAAAAATAAAAAACATCTTAAAATGGTTTAATACGGTACATATATTTGTCATACATACATGCATACATACATAAATACATAAAAGGTGTATACGTAGTGAGAATCTGCTGAAATATAACTTTTATTTTTAAATATATGACTGGCAACACTTGTCTAACTACCAGCCATTTTGTTAGATGCTAAGTGAACGACGCTTCCAAACTGTTGCAAATTGGGCTTAAAACAAAATAGCTGTTGATCCTGAATTTCATTTAACACTGAAACTCACTTTTGTTTAAATTTATATGCCGTATTTAGAGTGAGTGTTGGGCCACCGTTATATCCAGATTAACTGGCTGCTTATCTTATCTGTTCTTTAAAAACGATGCCGATCATAACCTACAGTCAATAATGACCTCTATAGAGCTATGATTACTGAATATTTCGTTCATCAATTAAACAGCCTTGATGTGCAGGAGCTGTGGTTCCAAAAACATGCCGCAATATGTCACACAACTCGTGCTACAAATTGATTTATTGAAGAAAACGTTTGGTAACTGCATGGTTTCACGCTTCGGAACCCTGAATTGGCCTCTGAAATCGTACGACTTTACGCAGCTAGTTATTTTCTGTGAGAATATTACACATAGTGTAAGCCTATAAGCTCAAAATTATTTTTCATTTGGAGGACAACATTTGCCGAGGTAATCCCGGTATACGGCCACAAATGTTGGAAAACAGTCATCGAAAATAGAAACTCCAGATTAGACTACGTCCTAGTCAAATTTAAATTATAATTTTTCATTTGCAATACAATATTCGTCGAGGTATTCCCGGTATGGGACGTGATAAGATTTACATCTGCGCCTGGCCATGGAGCCTTAATCAGATGGTGGTCGAACCACTTTGCATAAATAGGAACGTCATGCTCGTCCTAGGAAGCCGAAGACTAATTCCAGCAACAGATTTTTCCTAGTTGCAACTTTAATGACTCCAGAGCAGGGCTGGAAATCATCACTCCTTTCTGAAGAGTTGGAGACTATCCAACTCCTGTCTAGAACGCATGTCTAGCATGCTCACTGGATCTGGGAACATTTCACCAGGTAGGTGTTATCAAAGGTTAAATGAACCCAGCCACCATATAAAAACTGACCTGTCTGTTATGGGGCCGCGAAACCACAACCACCACGATACTCCCATATAGGGGCTTACCTCAATAATCAGCCAGAGAACAGTTAAATGTCTAAAGCGACAAATAACGGAACTCTGTGGCTTACTGATTCCCGTGGAAATAACGTGGAGCTTCCAGTTGTACCCCTGCTGACTTCAGGGGACCGGGCTCGCTTTTTACCCCAGTTGCACTGGTCTAAATAGTTACTCTCCACAAAGACCATAAATGTGCCCCCGGGGGGTCCCGGTATGGGACCACAAATGTTGTTCTAGTCAGTCGTGACGATTATATGCTAAAAGTCATATTTAAATTATGATTGTTCACTTGTAGGACAACATTCGCTGAGGTATTCCCAGTATAAGACCACAAATGATGGAAAAACAGTCATTGAAAATAGAAACTCCAGATTAGACTACGCCTTAGTCAGTCTTGACGGTTACATGCCAAAAATCATATTTGAATTATATGGCCAATTTAATAAATGTGTCTTTTTTATTTTATTCCATCACAAAAAACTATGCCTCTATAAAAAACACCCTTTACAATATGTATGGCGATTTTTATTTAATTGGATTGTGTTCTATTTTAAGGAAACAAGCCATCGGACAAAAAGCTTTTGTAAACACTTACACGTCATGTTACTACGTCTGGAAGCAAAAATAATAAACAAAATTGAGGTTAGGTTGTAAAAGATTAAATTTAGCAAAAACACGAAGCATAACATACATACATATGTGTGTATATGCATACCATGTTTAAACTACTTTAATAAAAAGTGATTAATTAAGACGTGCATAAATTTTTTTAAACACTTAGCAATAAATGCCAAGAGGAGGCTGCTCTTAAGTCGATAGGAGTTAAAATTGAAATGTTTAACAATATCAAGCGATTTGCATCTAAGTACGTTAAACCAGTTCATTTTTCAGGAACATAAAACTGCATTAATAATGTGAAGCTTCGTTACTTTGCTGTGGGTTGCCAATTATTTTTTTAGCTTTTTTCCTAAATCCACAAAAAACGCTAAAATGTTTTCTTTTTAGTTTTGTTGTGCATTTATCTTATATATGAGTAAAAATAAAATGGTGTGCGTTACTAAGCGCATGAATTGAGAATTTCAGCAAAATTTCGAATGTCCCTGCCTCAATAATAAAGACTGTTAAAAATCTTTTTTTTTTTAATTTATAAATAAGGCTAAAGCTATCCCAATTAAAAACCCTAGTAAACAAGTTCATTGTCCATTGTCCTATCAACTTATTGTCGTGTTTCAGTAAAATTTTGGAAAAAGTTATTAAATATAAATTTTATGGAAACCAATAATATTATTCACCCCAACAATCCCTTGATAAGAATAAGAAATTTGATAGACATACCTTAGCAATCAAAAATTAACCTGCAAGGCTCTATTAGACGTCTTGGATTCAGTCTGGTACGAGGATCTCGTTTTGAAGAAAAGCCCATAAATTTCTCAATAGCATTAGAAAAGTAAATTGACAGTTGTCTAACTTCCCATTCTTTTAAAGTCCCCAAGCGTCATGTTTAAGCCCTATCCTTTATAAGTTATATACATCTTAATTTCTTCAATTGAACTACTGTACTTTGTCAATATTGGCTGATGACACAGAAATCTTAAGCTTTGAAATTTTAGCTCTTCATATGATAGCTAAACTACATAGAGCATTATCCGACATTTTACCTTATTGTAATAAAAGAAAAATTATATATTTTACAAGGAAAGGAACAGATTGTTATATAACGCAAACCAATATTATTATAAGTAATAATTCTATACAGAGAGCACAAAGAATAATATAAATCGGTTTGATCTGAAAATTAAGTCTAAAGATCGTATACCTCATGTAATTAATAAAGATAAAATTTTAAACCCGTATCGGAAATCTAACCTTAACATTAATAATAAAAAATTCATTCTAAAGTTCATTTTGTACGCAGTAATATGTTCTATATAAAATAAAACTTCAAATAGCTAGACTTAATAACGGCTGAGCAAAATTGAGGTTAGGAAGTAAATTTTTAAATGATTAAATGCCAAGAATTGAACTGTTACCTTTGGATATTTATTAAGTAAAATTGGAACTTGGAACATTTTTGAGCAAAGAATTTCAATTATAAAAATCTACTATCAAAATTCTGAAAATTTCAATTTATGATTTCGCAAAATTCGTAAAAAACAGCTGTTCGTAATTAGGCTCCTTCTGAAAAGGCAGTGTGTAACTTAACCACTAAATCCCAAACTCTCGCTAATGTTGCCGTAGCAATGGAAACAATTTCCATGGTTTTTAACAACACGCTTATAAAATTTAACTCGTTCAAGAATTAAACCCATTTGTAAATTGTCTGTTTTCAACAAACTCGTTTTTAATGATGAGGCTCAATTTTAATTAGACGGTTATGTAAACAAACAAAATTGTCGCATACCAGGTCTCAAAAAATCTTTAAACGGTCCTCGACAAACCATTACATGCAAAGAAAGTGACCGACTAGTGCGGTTTGTGGTCAGGCGACATCATAGGTCCGTAATTTTTCGAAAATGAGCAGGCAAATACCGTTAACGTGAATACTCTTAGCTACCAAACCATAATAACCAATTTTTTTAGCCACCTTAGTGGCCTTTGGTTTCAGTAAGACGACACCACAAGCCACACAATTATTCAGAGTAGCGAAGTTTTTTCTTTCTATTCATAAGTGAAAAAATGAGAAACACACAAGTGTTCATTTTTGAATATTTACAATTTTGATAATTTTTCGTAAATGAAAAGATCGTAAAAATATGTGCGTTAGGCATTCGCGTACATAAACGCACATATTTGGTAATGTGCAATTGTCGGCGTATGCAGAAAAAAATGTTTTTTTTTATTTCTTTTAGAATATATTGCAAAATTGTATATTGGGTTACGGTAAACTGCGATCGTAGGGTGAAAATTTTTTCACGTTCATTTATGAGAAATTTTATAAAATTTCAACGTTCATAAATGAACATATACATTTATGAAAAAGAACATTAATGAGAAGAAGCTAATTTATCATTCATCACATATGAATAAGACTAATAATTCTTGTTGTTCGCATTTATGTATGAACATAAGCAGAACATTTTTTATTGTTCGTTTATGAGTGTGTAAAATAAATATAAAATTTTAGATTTCTCATTTATAAAAAATATCATGAATGTTGATTTTTGAATATTCATAAATGAAAAATTCTAAACCCTGCAATAATTGCATGAAAAATGTTTTTGTGGTCGCGAGATTACTTCATTTAGCGTGATTTAATTTACCGGCTTTACATGAACAATCCACAAGCAACTGACGATCTGAAAGAGAAAATTCGGCGCTTCATTGACGAATCAGTTGAAGCTTTGTTGTAAAAATGTGTTTCGAAGTCTTGCGAAAGCTGATAGTGGACATTTGCCCTATATAATACTCCATTGTTAATTCCCATAGTTCTACTTTACATTTACATTATTGAAATTTAAAAAAAATGTGTTTTAAACCAATTTACTTCCTAACTTAAATTTTCTACCAAATATTTAAATTTATTCTTTTAGGGTTTTTTTCGAGTTATCCAGATTCTAAAACACTGCATGAAAATTGCAACAAAAAAAAATTATTTAAGCTAAGTGATATATAGTTTATTTATACTCATACATTTAAGTAACTCTTGCAAAATATCTAGCGGTTCAAATGATATTCTATAAGTCATAAGTCATTTTATTTAATACATATTTATTTAACGCAGTAAATGAAACCTTTTAGTTACTTGTATTAACTTTTGTTCAATCAACAATTCGTTTATTTACGGTTAAGTAATAAAATATGCGTAATGTCGTCAAAATGAAAATTAAAAACGACAAAAAAGTTGATTCGACAAAAAGTCACCACATCTGACAGCACTGGCTAGCCGTATAAATTAAATTCCACTCAAAATTGTAGGCTGTTAACTAATTTCCATTTTTACATCAGTGCATATTTTTACTTACGCTGCTGCGTGTAGCATATGTATGTAGTTTTTTTATAGTTTTGACATTAATAACAGCAAAACTCATTTACGCCAAAAGTAACTTAACAAATTAATAATGTTTATAAGAAAATAAAATATTCATACAGTTGAGGTCAAAATAATAATCATTCATTCGTACTTTTAAGGTATTAATTTAATAGGACTGTCGTATCGAATACAAAAAACACTTTTAAAAATTTAAATTAAAACTAATAATTAGGCACATGTAGTATTTGGTTCTTTAAAAATATATACACATGAATAAATATAAGTAAATCGTTGTTCTTAAAACGCACTAAGTAAACTTTTAGTATTTTAAACTTTGATTTAATTCATTATGTCGGGCGGTGAGGTTAGGAAGTAAATTGGCATAAAAAGCATAAAATATATGAGTTAAGACAATGTTCGGCAAATGTCCGGCTCTAGCACATCGGTAGACGTTCACTTTTTTCTCAAAACTTTAAAGCGCATTTTGGAACAAAGTTTCACTTACAATCTCATCAATGCTGCGCTAAATTTCATCTTTCAAAGTGTCAGTTGCTTGTGGATTGTTCACGTAATTCTGGTTTTTCATGGGCCCAGAGAAAATAATCCAACTTTAAATCAGAGGGACGAGGCGGCTTATTGACATTGCAAAATCGAGAAATTACGCGGAATAACGGAACTTTTTGGGTGGCTATTGTGACCACAAAAAATTGGTTATCATGGTTTGGTAACGCAGTGATTTCAAGCTGACGACGTTTCCTTGCTCATTTTTTAAAATTCACAGACAAATGATGCCTCCTGACCACAAAGCGCACAAACCGGGCTGTTTGTGGATTTTTTGAGCTCCTTATTTGTGTACATAATTTTGTTTGTGTACATAACCGGCCTAATTGAAAATGAGCCTTTATCACTAAGAATGATTTTGTTGAAAAATTCGTTAAGTTTTTCAAAGAGCCAATTCACAAACGTTGGTCGCACAGCTTTAATTCTTGAACGTATTGAATTTTATAAGCCTCTGATTAAGACCAATTATTACGAAAGTTGATATTCCAGACTCACTCACAACACTGTACTGTACAGCGACTATGTTTGCATCACATTCGGTCACTAAGAGCGTCTTGTTTTGATTTGTTGTTAGCAAGCAACAATGCCGTTGGGCTCCAATTTAGCTATGAAATTGCGCATAACGAGGAAAACTGTTCGAGTTTTATGAAGTGATACAGTAAAACTTTTGCCATTTTGATGACAAATTTTCAATTAATTTTCTTTCCAACTTCTTACTAAATAAATGTCAAGGGATGACAACTCTCTTCTTGACATTTAATCATTTGACAGACAATTAACTTCCTAACCTCAAGTTTGCCAACTTTTTATTTAAATACTCGACAAATGCCATTCGCACAGTTAAGGGTTGCCTAAAAGATTTTTTAAAGTTTTATTTATAACAAATACTTATGTGCGAATAAAACAAATGTGGAATAAGAAATCGATTGAAACCTTTTAGACCAACTCGATTTAGAAAAGCGATTTACTTTTAATTCTAATTGATTTCTATCACATGCCTGATTACATCATTATAAAATATGATAAGTAGGTAGCGCTACAGATATCTGTACGGTAATGACATCTGACGGTTTTCAAACAGCAAAAAGAACCTCTTCTTTAGAACCTCTTTTTTAAATTTAAAATTTATTCTACACAAAATTACAGAATAAAATTGATTTCAAAGAAATTTAAAATTCCACTTCTTTAATAAAATAACATTGAAAGTTTTTCAAAATGTTTCAAACTCTGTTACTTAGAAATTCAAGTTCTGTAGTCAGAAGATACGATGATACAAAAAAATTGATCATAAAATATATTGCGCCGTTTATTTATCTATTATTTTATGTAAGTAAAACAATCCAATATAAATAATTGTGTCCTTTTTAATAAAATTATTTCCATACAAAAAGAGATCTTTGAACCATATTATTTAGTAGACCCACTTTAGCTGATAAGTGTGAAACTAAATATTAAGCAAATGAAAATATGAATAACTTTATAACTTTTTGTTCAAAAATATCTCAAATTAAAATCGCGTTAGATGCACTCATGCAGAGAATCGTATGACTTATTTCATACTTTTCTCACTGTCAATTGTTGAGAAAATATCTTCATATCAAAATAAATCTTCATATCAAAAGTAAAACCCTTCGAATTTAATACAAACCAAAATTTGGTTAAATCTTCAAATTGATGTTATGTTTACAGTTTTAACATTTCTCACAAATTATTGTCAGCGTAGCTATTGTCGTTTTTTTTTAATTCAACTGAATTCATGATCTTTTATAATTTCATAATCAATTTAAGAAGGTTGGGTTAAGGTCTTTTCATATAAATTAAATTATTTAGCCGATACTTAAGACAAGTTTATTGGTCATTTTCCAAAGGAATATTGTTTAAAAAATTTCTTTATTTCCGTTTGCAAAATTACGTAATTAAACACAACATAAAAATACTTAGCAAAAAAGCATAAATCAAGTCAGTATAAATGTGTTTTATATATTTTTTGTTGAAATAAACAATTTGATATATTTTTTCAGTAGGTAAAAAAAAAGAAATAGTACACTGTGGTTTAAAAAAATACTACTTCAAAATATTTTTCTCGTCGGAGCACTTTTCATTTTACCATCGCTGATATGTACATAAATATATAACTATATACACAATTGTTTTCAATAAAATAAATGAAATTTAACTTGTTATAACAAAATCAATGTTTTTCCTCACTTAATATTATCGTTTTGCGAATCAGGACGTTATTTGACAGGTTTATTTATTTATAAATGCTCTCAAACTTGAACACTAATACATTAGATATATGTACATACATATGTCAAAACTTACCCATATTGTAAACACAAAAAAACCTTTTGAACAACTTACGACCATTATTACCTTTCTTTCAGTATTAAAACATTCTCTTATAACTAAAAATTTTTATATAGAATAGTAGTAGTATGATTTTGATAATATCTACCTGAAAGCAATAAAAGCATCACCCATTTCTCCGCCAACAATATGAACACCACCCTCGGGTATTGAAAGACCTCGGAAGAATTGCCGTATATCCAATGCATTGGCAGACCATGGTAAATTTTGTAAACGAATAATAACACTCATGTTAATGTTGATTATTATCGTTTATAAATAAATTTATTTTCCAAACTTATATAATATTTGTTTGTTATTGCTTTAAACCGGAAGTATCCTTTTTTCAAATGGGATGCTTACTATGGCATTAAATCTCAAATTAAAATCTTATGCAAATTTTTGCTTGCTACATACATCCATTCATTTGTACACGCAAACGCACAAATGCATTACGTTGTTTATATTTTGATTATTCCAAAAACCTACGATGTTATTTATAAGCTCTGCAAATAAAATAAAATAGAAAAAAAATATATATGTTTATACATGAACCTTAAATAGCCAAATATTTGTATGAATGTAAAATCATATTTATGTATGTATAGACATACAGTGTGAGACGAAGCAAATGCACGAACTTCTACTTAATAATAAATGTTAAATTGACAGTCAAATGCAATTGAATTTAAATTCTGTGTACTGTGATTCGAAAAGACTCTAAACTAATTCTTTTCATTTTTTAAACATCATTTTCTGTTTACGACAAAACTATGCACGAAATAACAGGAATTTACATTTATTAATTAAAAAAATGGCGAAAACAAATATCCTTAAATAATTATTAACTCTCTCACTCTTTGTTAACAGTTATTATATTATTTATTTATTATAAAAAGTTAGCAAAAACAAGTACTGTTAAATAATTAATAACTCTCTCTCTCTCTCTCTCTATCTATCTATTCTAAACATTATAGTGTTTTTTTAGAAAATTTAAAATTCATAACGTAAAATCTAGTAACACATGGTGTCCGCTGGGAAGGCGCTAGCAACATGACAACGTTCCAAAGCATACACTTAAATGTGTTAAAGAAACAAATAAACGTTTTTAAGCGCCCAGTAGATCGTAAGATAAATTACAATTGCTGCAAAACTGCAAAGAACCTTTTCCGCCAGGCGATAATTGCGTGGAATGCCATATCCGAAGAATTTCTAACTAACCTTATAGAGTTCATGCCATGCAGATAAAAGGCTTTGAACAATAAGGGTTACACTACTAGCCCTTCGAACTTCGAAATGTTAAAATTTCTTTTCTTTGCTTTCTTCGAAAGATAATCTAGAATTATAATTGTTATACCTATAACTTCGGGTATATGAACGCTACGGCGCTCTCGAACGTAGTCTAATTTGAAGGTCCCATTTTGGATAACTTTTTGAACATTCATGGTCGTATTTCGGTAACCGGTTTAGAGTAGCAACTTCATATATCCCGAAAGAAAACATTCTAGCGGTGTTAAATCGCGCGATCTTTGAGAACAAGTCACGGTTTCGGAATGTTGGTAAGCGGTTACCAACATTTCCTTCAATAAATCAATTGTGGCACGAGTTGTGTGACACGTTACGATATATGATTGTTCAATTGATGAACGAAAAAGGCAGAAATTATGGCTTTATGGAGATCACCATTGACTGCAACCATTGTAATCAGCATCGTTTTAAAGGAGTACGGACCAATGATTCCACCAGCCCACAAAACACACCAAACAGTAAATTTTTTTAAATGTTAATATACACTTGATGATTATTACCGCAGGTTTGTTTGTCGGCGTATTCATTCGAACAGAAGTTAACTTCATGGCTTAACAAATTTTGCTTATAAAATTCGGGATGAGCGGCAATCTTGGTTTGGGGCCAATTTTCACAATTTAATGGAGTTGTGAAGGCGTCGGTATATACGCCCTGGCTTGCCTGACCAAACTTAACATAAATCTGTTGACAGCTGGCAAAATGGCGGCCAATTAAAAACAAATTGTTGCCAACTTAAATTTTTATACTTTTATAAAAAAACTTCCGATATTAGCGATAGTTAGATAGATAGATAGTTAATTTGAAACGGACAAAAATGTTCTTTTGTTTTGTCGCGAAGAGACCATCTTTTCAATCACTAAGTATGAACTCTTTTTTTTTTTTTTTGTTTCCACTAGAAATATTTTTAAATATTTGTTTTGCTTTAGTAAATTTACTTAATTATTTTTATAATAAATAAAATAGTTTAAAAAATAATACGTTTCGTTAATGTTAAAATGACAGATTTTAATATTTACCAATTCATGCATATGTTTAGTCGCACACTGTACGTGCATACGTATGAAATGTCTACAATTTCAATAACAATTTAATAGATGTATTATCAAAATAAAATGCACATGAATAAAAACAGAAGTATAAACTTGTGTTTATAAATAGTTTGCATTAGAAAACAAGTTTTAACTACAGCCGCACATTGTTAACAAACAAAAAACAAAAGAGTAAATAAATTTCTTAAGCCTGATTCGTTAAAATGGCATGTTCGGTAATAACTCACCGCTGACAAGTAATGATTTCAACATCGCACATACCGAATTTAATTTATTATACACTGTTTCGGTCAACAAGATTAACTACTTCATACTATTTTTATAGTGATCCTTTTAAACTCGAACAACCATTATGAAGTTGACTCAAAGAGTCAGTAACAATTTCCACAAATGACACTATTAATTATTGCAAAAATAAAAAAACATGTGACTAACAAAAAAAAAATCTGTGTTTTTAATGAAATATATGAATGTCATGTAGTAAGTTATTTTCCTGCAGTAAAGATCAACTTGAAATTGTTTTTCACTATACATTCACTATGTAAACAATTTTTTTTTTATTTTAATTTGTTTCGTCCTCTCCCAATAACAGGATTTTTCAAAGTCCTCTAAAATAAAAATATGTTTCTTGTAATTTAGTCAGTACATGATAATAGCAGCGGTTAGTTTATCAAGGAATTCCTAGGACGGACACACATGCCTTTGCAACCGTGCCTTATTCTGTTAAACTTATAAAAGAATTTCTATTTATTATTTTAAGACCTGCTAGACATTTCAATCTTCGCCATCAAACAGTTTGTTGCTGTGCAATAAAAATATATCAAATGCACCAGCTATCCTTAGAGAAACTTCGGAGCGAGCCAATACTTAATTCTAACAATTTATTTGTACGTTAGAACTGTTTTGGTCTTCCTAACTACCATGTTTTGGGTCACAGCATATATGCTCAAGGTTTGACAATAATAAAACATACCTTGTTGACCAATTTGTGAACAAGTGAACGCTAGTGCACTATTTATGTTTAACGATTGCCGTTTGTGCGCTATTATATGACCTACTGCATATCTCTCTGACACCAGTTCGTTCATAAGCGAATAAGAAATTTACTTTTTTTTGGGTCTTTTTTTAGGGAAATAAAAAGGCAACAAAATTAACGCATATCGAAGCTTTTAGATTAACATAAATAAAAATTTTAATATTTAAAATAAGCCGCTCCTTTTTATGTTTCACGGTTGATATTAAGCGAAAATAATATCTTATCTTACCTGTTCTCCTACTGTTCTTAATCGCATTGTTTTTTATATAATTATTCGGTCAAATCCATAAATTTATTTTATTAAATTTCAAAGCAGACAAAAAAAAATAAAATTTACCGCTTCAAGTTAATGCAATTCAATGGATTTCGCTTTAGTGCAGGTATTAACCTCGCTTAAATGAAATCAGTTTTTGCATCCGTGTCAAGTCTGGACACTATGGATAGAATCACAAAAAGCATTGATCATTATACTTAAGTCATTACGAATGCAACACTAATCGCATTAATTTCGTATTAATTGCCATTTGACAGTTGACATTTATCCTTCAGTGTGACGTAAAAAGTTTTTAACATTATTTGCTTACAATAATGGAATGGGTCGTCATCGAAAATCGTATTGTTGTAGTTCACTTACTAAAAGCAACATAGAAAAAGGCTATATTTTTAGAACGTTCCGACTGCTTGGTATGACTCGAAATTTTCTGTATCGTGTTGTGAAGTTGTTTAAGGATACTGGTTGAGTACGAGACCGTCAAAAGCTTCAAAACAGAAAATTTTGTAGCGGGAAATGCAAACTTCGCAGAAATCGATGCCTCGCATTATCAAAGGAGATTAAGAACTCAACGCATACAAGCGATACACTAGACACTTGCTGACGGTCGTATTGAAGGAAAAATCCAAGCGAAAAGCATTACTCCACCATTACGCAAAAAACGCTGACACAAAAATTCTGTTTACTGACATAAAAATATTCACCGTAGAAGAATTGTTAAAAAAATAGAACGATCGATTGTATGCTCGGTCATCCAGAGAAGCATCCCCAACTTATACCGAGGGTTCAAAGAGATCACCATCCTGCGTCTGTAAAGGTATTGTGGGAAGTGTGCTACGATGACGTTACCAAGCTTCATGTTGCAAAGTGAAAAGTATATCAATCGCCGTTTTTGAAACTCATTGTAAAGCCTCTCGCCTCTCAACCTACAATATTCACCAACAAGACTTTCTAGCAAGATTCTGTGCTCCAGTTCACTAAGCAAAAACGATTCAACTGTAGCTCAAAAACAACGTTCCGCACTTTATATCAACGGATGATTGGCCAGTTGGTAGCGCAGACCTCAAACCGTTGGATTAGAAGTTGTGCTCTGTTTTAGTGGGACAACTCGATACCCAAATATTTAGTCTTTGAAGTGAACCCTTGTCCATGCAGTAGATATTTTTCCCATGCCTAAAGTCCCGCAATCGATGAGTCGCCACATCGTCTCAAATCGTGATGGAAGGCAAATGAAGTCATTTCAAATTAGAACAACCCATTTGAATTGAAACAAAAAAAATGCTTTTAATTAATTCCTTTTCATTTGTCACCAATTTTTTTGAGTAATTATAACTTGTACGGGGCAGTAATGAAAGTACAAGCAGACCTGTCCTTAGCAAATATAACAAACCAAACATTTTACACTTGAATTAATTTATGTAAAATATTTGTCTCAACAAACTTTGAATTCACAACCATAGATAATTTTGTGTTAAGCTAATATTAGGGCTATGATATTTATGATGACACCTTTTTTTATACAAAATGAAGATATTAAATATTCTGATGCTCAAAGTTATAAATAAATCATATTACAAATTTTAATTTTTGCCTAAAATTTGTAAAAAGTCCGTCCAATAAACATTTTAAAACTATTAAATAAATGGTCTTTTTAAAATTAAATTTTAACGATTTATTTTTTCGATATTTCGCTTTCCTGTGGAAAGCTTATTCTTCTTCTTCTTAATAAAAATAAAAAAGATCGAATAAAACTGAAAATTATAATCATTTTAAAACTATAAAATTTTTCCATGAACAGAATTGGATATGTCCTTTTGCACAACTTTTTACATGGTAATTATAAATTAATAATTATTCAGACAGACGAAGTTTACTTTCGGCAACATTTGTTCCATTCTTTTTTAAATGTTCCTTTGGTGTTTAGTCACAACAGTTTTTATGTTCCAATATTTTATTTTTTTATGGATGGATACGTTTGTGTGTATGACATATAAGTTACAGGTACCACAAAGTTTGTACTCACCCCCATTCTCTTTACTCTCCCTCTCTCACGCTCTATTAAGATTTTTCAATGCAAACTTTCCCTGAAAGTCAAAAAGCATTCTGAAACTGATACTAATTTCAACACACACTCATGAATGCCATTATTCTGTCGTCCATTTTTCACTTGCACATGTTAAAAGTCTAAAATGCAACAATACACATTACAAATCTTCTACTGTAGCGTGATTTTGTTTTCCATTAGATAGAGTGCTGACATTTTAAATGTTTATTAAATGCCAATAGTACATTTAATTTTTTCATGAATTACCATTTACAAAGGAGTTTGCACGCAAGACCACAATGAAATTATTATTTTTTTTCTTTCCGCACACACATATTTTTTTAAAGTATAAAAATAATTTAAGTTTGCTTTTGGCCAATTAAGCTAAAGAGTTCATCATAAAAATTATGTAAAAATCATAAAAGTCAAAAGGTTTTATATTAATTAAAGATAATTAAATACAATTTAGCATAATAACTTTATAATCTTAAAACAGGTAATAAATTTGTTAAAAAATATATTAATTCCTGTAAGGTTTATAAATTTATTAACCAGTTTTATAATTGTTTAATGACATAATATTTTTTTTTAATACAAAAAAGCTGTCAGTCGTCACACAAGAAAAACAAAGAAACCGATCAAATTCAAAGAAGCCGGCAAACAGTGAATGACAGTGCAGGTGGCCAACCATGAACATTTTTAGTAAACAACGAAATTTTTATATTTCTTCTTCCAAAGAAAATTTGTTATATATTTTATAAAAGGGGCAAAACAACTTGCTGGAATTTCATATGTAAAATCTTTATCTTTGAAAACAAACACAGTTCAAAATTCTTCTCGAATGAATTTAAAAATAGTCCAGTCATTTTAATCTCAAAAATTAGTGCTCATGTTGTACTTTTTAGTACTTTGTTGGGAATACTTTTTGTTTGATGACAGATTTTAGGTGGTTAGAAATAGACTGCACCACTTTTTTAACTTTCTCTTGTAAAACTGCCTTAAGGCCATTCAGATTAGAATATATTGGGAATTAAGTTCGTTGTACAACTGCTAGATAATTATGTATTATGTTTTCCTTAATTCTTTTACATAATGTCAATTTTTGTCTCTCGCTTTATCACTTGCGTCGACTTATTTCTGTTTTAGTTCTACAGTGTTTCCCTTAAGCTATAATATACTCGTATATTAAGTCATAATATATAACTTCAAGTTTTTCTAATCTTAGTTTATGAAATTTGTATACAGGGTGTCCGTCAGGAAGGTATACTACATTTTTTTGTTTAAAGTTTTTAATTAAATGAAAGAGAATGCATTTTATACTGATAAATGTTTCATTCATATTTCATTAATCTCATCACGAATATTTTGTTTGAGTTGCTTAAGCGTTTCTGATTTGCTTTCATAACACATTGCTTTTCAAATATTCCAACAAAAAGAAGTCCGGGGAGTCAAATCAGACGACCATGGAGGCCAATCAACATCACCATTTCTTGAAATATTTTGTCGTGGAAAGAGGTCTCACAGTAATTTCTTTGTATCATGGCTGTATGCGATGTGGCGCCGTCTTGTTGTTACCATATGTTAATCAAGCCCCAAGTTTTCAATCATATTACGATATCGCGCTCTATTCACAGTTATTGTTACGCCGTTTTCATTTTCAAAAAAGTAAGATCCACCGATTCCTCCTAACCAAATTGCACACCAGACTCTCACTTTTAATGGATGCAAAGGTGACTGTTGAATAATTTGAGGGTTTCCCATTTCCTAGAACCGACTATTCTGTTTATTCACATATCCATTCGTCACCCATTACGATTTTTTCATGAGCGAGCTGTAGCATCCTATTGGCATATGTACGGCGGCGTAAATAGTCTTGTGGAAGACATTCTTGTGTCAAATAAATCTTAAATGGAAACAAATGCAAATCCTTCTGCAAAATTGTGGCCAAAGTTGTGCTTTGAAGACCAAGCTCCTGAGGACGGCGTCGATTTGAGGTTAATGGATTTCTAGAGCAGCAGAAATGTTTTCAGCCGATCTTGCTGTACGTTGTGGTCCATGCTAGGGCCTATCACCTTCAGACCCTCTTTCTTCGAAATTATTAACTGCACGATAAATAGTACCGCGTTTTGTTGGCACATTGTTTTTCCTAAAAAATCCACTTTACTTTCTCATCATCACAGTAATCAATGATTGATTCTGATAAAATGTTTGAACGATTGAAACACGTTGGTTTAACGAATGTTTTTCCACGCTTAATTTGCCACTTGTCTACTTCACGACTGCCAAATATTTACTGTCAAGACTAAGTAGTATGTATACCATCGAGACGGACACCCGTTACATACATATGTAAAACGATATTTTTGAAATGGAATAAAACAAAGATGATATGTTTAAATTGACTTGAAATTTACTTTATTCGAAATATTATCTTCTGGATTAATAATTGAAATATGGCTTCTATCATGTGACCGTCACTGCTGGCTTAGACGTAGTCTAATTTGGAAGTCAATTTTCGATGAATTTTTCTAACATTTGTAGCCGTACACGGCAAAATCATGACCACTAACTTTAAGTCGTCAACAGTCCACCACACGATCTTGGAGGCTAATTCGAAATGTAAAACTAAGCGGTTACTAAACGTTTCACTCAATAAATTAATTTTGGCATGAGCTGTGTGCCATATTTCGCGGTCTTGTTAAAATCACAGCTGGACATCATGGTTGTTCGCGATAAACGAATCATGGCTATATAGCATTCACCATTGACTATAGCATGCTGGACTAATATCATTTTTAAAGAATAACACATCACAAATTACCACACCACAAAAGACGCCAAATCCAATTCCTGTGTACTGTGTACGATGGTTTATAGCCTGATTCGGGTCTTCCTCTACACTGCGGTCTACAGAAGCAATGACTTCTTTAGTACGTACTGTACAAAATCTCTATGAATGTATATTGTTAGTTTTATTCCATTCACAATTCAATTGACTGTTTTGCCCTTATATTAATTTTTGAGTGGTTCCAGCATTTACTAACTGATTGCATTAAATATAAAAATAACGGTAATCGTCATTTAGTAGAGATGTTTGTTTCGTTGAAATACAGCATGTTGTTGTTTTGTGTCAATAAGATTTTTTTAAAGTTCGTCATTTGTAAAAAGACACAATAGGTCACGTCACTTTTCTTTTTTTGGTAATAATTATCTTTTAATAACTTAATAAACTAACGTTCCTTAGTTAATTGGATGCTGTGATGGATGATTATGTTAAACGTAAAATAAAAGTAGTGCCGAACGGAATCAAAATTTCCAAAATAAATTTGCACAATTAGTAATCGTTTTTCAGGCGTCAGACAATACATGTTGAAAGGCCGAAACAAACTAAACCTAAATCATCTGACAAATGACAAAATCGCCGCCAGTTTAAAAGGTCTTGCCAAATTAAAGTTTTATACCTCTATAAAAAGGACATTGATATGTTTTGATGGAAATCCACCATCATTACATGTGCCAACGGGGGAAAAACAGGAGCCCAGTCTCCTGAAGGCTGACAGGGAATCAACTGGAAGCTCCACGTTAATTTCACGGGAATCAGTAAGCCCCAGAGTTGAGATAATTGCTTCTTCTGATTATTGAGGTAGACCCTTCGGGAGAATCGTGGTATTTGTGGTATCGTGGCCCTCATGAATTTTGATTAAGGGGCCAGGGTCATCTCAATTTTACTGAGAGCATTGGGTGAATGACCCGGATTCAGTGAACATTCTTGTCATGTCTTCTGGACCAAGAGTTGGATAGTCTCCAGCTCTTCAGCAAGGAGTGGTGGTTGGCGTTCTTGCTTCGAAACCTCCGAAATTGCAACTAGGAATAACCTGTTACTAGAAATTAGTCTTCGGCTTCATAGGGCGCAGAGCACGCATCATATCGCCCAAGTGGTTTGAACACTGTCGAGTTATGGCATACACACGCTAGGTACCGACGTAAATCTTATCACGCATATCTTTAATAATAGTGTTTTTCAAAGCCGTTTGGATAAAAATCCTTGATGCAACTTCTTCTTCAGTACATATCAATAGGAGCAGACCTCTATATAAAAATCGCCCGACATTTTCTGTAGGTTAGGGGGCACGTACAAGAATCCTTTCCAATATTTAAATCCCATTACTATCATTTAACAGTTTTATTACAAACACATTAGAGTAAGATTACTACATATGGTATGAATTTCTTGTCAAATTTTTATGTGCATTGATATTTATTACCCTTCTAGTCAGTATAATTTTTTTTTCCTATGCATTCTATTTTTCCCCTTTCAACATGCGCGTAACTTTTTAACAAATATTAATTTTATGTAGGACAATGATTATGAGCCATTGAACTTTAAAAAGAAGTCAATTTTTGTTTTGCTCTATAAGTTAATGCAGACTTCCGTAATCAAAATTTCAAATTAATATATTACATCAACAGTATATTTTGCCCACTAATAAAATTTTTATATAAATTAGACTTAAACATTAATATGTGACAAACATTTAAAATTTTGACTCTAATTAAATAGTATTTATGTTATTAACACTCACATGCAATTAGTGTTAACGCTTTTTTTAAAATTTTTCGAAATTAAAAATTTTTAATCTTCAAACTTTCACAACATTATAAACAAACAAACATCAGTTTCCTTATAAACGCCAATGGATTGATAACAACGAATAAGTAAATTGTCAATAGGTAAACAGTGCAACTAGAAAGACTGTCTAATGCAGGACTGGTTTGTTTTTGAAAAAAGCCTTAATGAAACATTAAAAAAAGTATACATTCAGAAAAACCACATTATTATTTGGAAAACTTGTATTACAAAACAGGGATAGAAAAGTAACATCATTATATTTCATTTCAAAATACATTTGTGCCCATAGTTTTCAAGTGTAAAAAAAGGCGATAACAATTATATATGATAACATATATTTAATGATTCATATTAAAATGCATTAAATACTATATTTATTGCAATAAAAATATATTATTTAATGCATTAAGTTTTATAAGTCCTTATTAATTGTAATTACTTGTATAAATTTAAATTGAGTTAAGGAGTTTTATTTGAAACTCAGTTAAAGAAATAAAAAATGAACATTAATTAGTTATTTAAAAAAAAATCCATTTCTGTGATAAAAGGCTTTAGTCATTAAAAACTTTAATATTATGATGAAATGTTCCGAAAGTGGATTTGACGGTTAACAAGATGATAGCAACTGTTTTATATATATACGCGCTGTTATTTTTATATCAATTAATTTAAAAATGATTGCCCGTTAATTGTATTATTTTATTTGGCTAGATCCAGTATTGATTTGAAGTTTAAAACAACCTAATCTGGCAAGGAACAAGGATAGTATTGTTTCATGTCACTATTTCCAATTTTCACTAATTTTAAGAAATGTTTTTAATTGCTCGCAGATTTAGGTCAAAAAAAGAAATAATTATTTAAACAAATATATTTTTTATGGGCCGTAAGAAAATTTTTTTCTTTTATTAAAATTAAGGAATAAAATTTATCGATATTACACCAAAATGTATTAAGTGCTTTTATTGCCGAAAAAATATACTTCATCAAATTTCCATCAATTTTTTATTATTTGAAAATAGTTAATTAACGTTTTTGAAATATGTACTAAAAATTCATATTAGCACATATTCTGAAATTAAAATAGAATAAAGTGAATTTGAATATATAATCGACCAAATTAATTTTCAGCTGCATTACAATATTTTCAATCTCACTGAAATGGACAAGATAGTAAGGCAAAGCGGTCAAAAACTAACACAGTTAGTTACGCAGAAAAAAATTAATAAAAAATATTGCTTTTCCTACAAAACAACAAAAAAAAAGGAAACCTCAAATAATAATAATTTTTGTGGACTCTTGAAAATTTTTTAAGGCAGATTTAAATTATTATAAGTTTAAGCCTTTCGATCACCTTCCTTCCACCACGTTCACACAAAAAAATACACACCAAAATGTTTTATTGATTTTTCCTTATTCTGTTTGGTGTATTGGGATAGATCCAATTAAAAAAAATGAGCAAACATCGACAGATCGCATAACACTCTTTTGAAGTCATCAAATTTGTGCTCATGCCCACGTGTAAACAGCTGCTCCATTAAATCTGTGTTGATATACATCTTTTGGGTTTGAAATTTCGAACAATGAAGGCGCAGCAGTTTCCAGCTCCTCTAATCTACACATAACCTGGAAAACTCTTTAGTGTCATTAAACCTCGGAACATAAATAATTTAATTAAAATACCCTTTGAGCATGCATTATCTGGCAATGAATCTACGCTTACCCAAAGAAATCTTTAGTTTCATTTAATAATATACAGTACATTACTACACCCATAAGGATATAAGCGTTGTTTTCTTCCTCTAACTCTTCACAACTGATCAATTTCATATATGTTTAGTCTAAATAATTCTACATGCTAGAGACTGACATATCCATTAACGAACTCATTTCAATCAGCATTGGTATAGTTCTGTAGGAATATATCCAGAAATTGTTCTTATTTTTCCATTTATTATAAGTACTTTGCACTTGCCTGCCAGCTTATTTTATGCTGCTAGGCAGTGATTGCGTGACTTTAAGCAACACCAGCCTTAGACCACACCTGGCAATTATACACCAGTTTCAAAGCTAACATTCATCTTCAAGCTGTCCGTAAAACCGTCATCTTATCGTAGTTGAAATCAAATTCGCATATATATATATATATATATATATATATATATATATATATATATATATCCTTATTAAAGAGTTTTATTAGATTGAGGATATAAGCTGAAACGTAGCTATATTTCATTTAATTTCACTTAAAAAAACAAGGAGTCTAATCCTTCGAAAACAAATTGTGGTTTTTATTCAATAAAAATAAATCTTATATTTGAGGGCCTCTCTTTCTCTCATTAGTTTATTATTATTTTGCAAAAATGATCATTAGTCAAAAATAAAATAAAATGCAATTTTAAAAGATATCGTAAATTAAATCAACACCGCAAATGAATTTTTCAAGGAAAAAACCATCTCGAACCCTGGATTAAAAAAAAAAAAAAAAAAAAGCAATGGCTATCAATAAACAACAAAGAAAACAGGGAATATGTTATGTGTATAATTATATGTAACAAACAATTCAATATTGGAAGATCTCGTTAGTACAAGGAGGAAACGAATTAAAACCATTATTATAAAAGCGTAATCAAAAAAAAATTTTTATTTATTGAAAGTCACCGATCACTAAAGTTTCATTTACGACGGCATAACTCTAATTAAAAATGAAGTTTATTGTGAGTAAATTCTGTGGCAAAAAGGACTTTTTAAAATTTTAATTCATTGAAGTAAAGTGATATTGTTTTCGTGCATAAAAAACAGGATTTTTATATCTTATCCTTGAATATATAATAAATACTTGAATATAAAAAACTAACATTCTTCTCCGCATAAAATATATTTTAACACGTTAACCTGTAGTAATAAAATAAATAATAAATAGTAATAAAAATTAATAACTATATATAAAAGAGAAGTTCGAATTTTTTTGAAAGCCATTTATTTTTAAGAAAAAAAATCAAAGAAATACTAATGAAAGCACTAAAACAATATGGTGATAAAATATTTGCGACTAAAATTATATTTTTAGCAGGCTGTTAACTTTTGTTAAGCTAAAGAGATTCAGTTTTAATTTTCATTCGTTTTTCGTTTATGTTACAATTAAAAAATATATATCTCTTTAAGCGTTAATACGAAATTTTTTTGAAATCCTTGTTTAATTTTATTTCCGTGAATCGGATATTATACTTTTTACTTACACTGCATTTACACGTGCAAGTAATTGCATGCAAGTTGTGTTTGAATGTCTACGAAAAACTTACAAAACTTTTTTACCGTTTTTGTTAAAACACATTTGAAAATCAAAATATATTTTTATGAGTTTCATTTCATGCGGGCGACATTGGATTTTCAGATTATTTTTTCTGTATCACATGTTTGCCATATCATACAAAAAGAGGATTCCACCCATACATATATGTACATAAGTTAATTGTATGATCAGTTATTTTTTAGAGTTAATAAGAGCTTTCATGTCACATTTGTAAATTTCTGTTGTTTCCGTAAATAATTCCACTTAAAATATATACACAAATCAAGATGTATTAAATTGTGAATAAGTTATTAATGAAGCATATACAATTTTTTTGTTGGAAGTTGAGTAACAGAAATACATTTACGTTTTGTTATATCGGATGCTTTTATAGAGGTACATAAGTTATATACCTTTAAGTTTTTTAATTGTCGTAAAGATTATTTGTTTGGTTCGGTTTGGAATTTCAACATGAATAGCCAGCCTGAAACGTTTTCAATTTATGCGATTTTATTTTGAAAATTATGGTTTTGGGCACTACGTTCATTTCATCCATCACAGCAATTTATTCCATTAACTATGGAACGTTTTTGCTAGTTTGTTATAAAAAGATAATTATCTCTAAAAAAGAAACCAAGCAGTTTCTAAGAAGATTTAATAACACAAAACAACAACATACTACGTTCAAAATTGCAATTGACCCCGATTTTCATAAGCGAATTTTGTTTAGCAATGAAGCTCATTTTTGTTTAAATGGCTAAGTCAATAAACAAAACTGTAATTTTTGGAGCGATAATAGTCTTTAAATTTATGTTGAGACACCGTTACATGATTTAGAAAATCTGTTTCGTTTGCTTTAAAAACGATGCTGGGTAGAACGTTACAGTGTCCGCTATAGAACCATGATTACTGACTTTTTTGTTCATCAATTGAAAAACATAATGAACAAAAGACGGCGTTACATGTCACAACCTGTAACCTGTGCCATAATTGATTTATTGAAAAAAAAAAAACGTTTGGTAACCGCGTGAATTGGTTTCCAAGATCATGCGATAACGCCGATAAACGATTGGCCACTTAGAAGACATTAAAAATTGGGCATTCAGATTAGACTAGGTCCGATCCAGTCGTGGGTGTCATATACCACAAGACATATTTAAATTATAATGAAGGATTATCTTTCGACTAACGTAATTTCAGGTCAATTTAAAACAACCACATTTGTTTTATTCCATCTAAAGAATCCATACATATTCAAAAAATCCTGAAACTTAAAACAAACTTTAATATTATTGTATTTTCGTATAAAATTATCAATTCTTGCATATTATGTAGGCTTAAAAATAAAATATTGAAAATTCGAAGTTAATTTTGTATTCTAAATTACTTATACGCTATATTTCCTATAACAAAACTAAGCTTCAAAATACCATAAAAACAATTTTAAGAAGTATTTTCTATAATACTAGACTTTTGG
Organism: Trichopoda pennipes; assembly: GCA_030448955.1. Classification (NCBI taxonomy): domain Eukaryota; kingdom Metazoa; phylum Arthropoda; class Insecta; order Diptera; family Tachinidae; genus Trichopoda; species Trichopoda pennipes. Next base: position 2,150,779 of record JASKUP010000021.1, on the reverse strand, counting down.
AGCCGTTTTATTTTTTATAAATATTTTTCACAATCATCTTATTTAGATAAAATAACCCTCAGTTGTAAAAAACACTTGAAAATGCAAAAAACTGTACCAAAAAATTACTTTTATTATTTTCTTTTTTTTCACTTTTCTGTTAATTCACTCTCTGAACACAAATATTTATATTTAACTATAAGAATAATTTAATAAACGTAAAATAGTTTAATTTTATATTTATCATTTTTCATTTTGTGTATTTCATTCAAGATTTTATGTGCAATCTATCACACCAAATGTTTCATATAAAATTATATACCGCATCCGGAACAAATCATTCTGATAATTTAACGCTTTGCCTTTACATTAAACACAGCTACTGCATGTATCGATTATTTTGATTTTACTTCATCATCAAATCAAATCAACTCTAATTTATTTCATCAAAGTTGGTTGTTTTAAAGAAAAATTGTTTTTTTGCATATTGTAACGCTTATTTTTTTTTTTGCTTGTGCCTTGTACTGGCGCCCATAATTAATAAGCAACAAACATTTTTTTCTTTTCTGTTATAGATTCCTTGCATTTAACTTGCTATAAAACACGCATTCATCCATATCCACACTGAAAAAAAAAAACTAAGCCAAAAATTTTATTTGAAAAGTTTACACAGCAACACATCAAACTACAAGCGCCTAAAGAGCACTCGTATTTCTTCAAACTTGCATCAGGCAACATGTGATTCGATCGACGACGGGTAATAAATAGATAGTTGACACACGTTTGAATTGATTGAAATAGATAAAACAAAACGAACACATAAACATATCCATAAATATTCAAAATGTATGAAACCAACAAATCGCGCACTCTACGTACAGTTATTTATAATCATTGACCGATGCTAGTTTAATTAATGGTGGGCCAATTTGAGGTTAGGAAATAAATTGATTTAAACCGTCACTTTTGTTGATACCAATGTAAAGTAGAAATATAATTAATAATAAAATATGCTGTCAAGTAAATGTCCACCTTTAGCACGTCCGTTCTTTTCACAAGATTTTGAAGCAAATTTTACAACAAGGCTTCAGATCTTTTAGTGTTTCAGTTGTATGTGGATTGTTCACGTAAACCCAGAATTTCTAAAGGATCCAGAGAGAATACTCTAGCGGCATTAAATCACAAAAAATTGACATAACTTGATTAAGAAATTACGCGACTGGCATATTTCTCAAGCGACAACTGAATTGTTTAGGTGACTGTGTGGCTTGTGGCGTCGTCTTGCTGTCAATATTAGCGAATTATGTCTACAAAAAATTGGTGATCATGGTTTGCTAGCGCAGAGAATTCTTGGTGGCGGCGTTTTCTTGCTCATTTTCAAAAGAAATAGGGGCGATAATGTCGCCCAATTCACACGACCACTTTCTTTAGATGTAATGGCCTTAATGAAAATTAGCCTCATTACTAAAAATGATTTTGTTGAAAAATGCGTTGTTTTTGTTCAACAATGTTCAATTGGCTTTAATATTTGAACGAGTAGAACTTTATAAACGTGCGTGCATGATTTTAGAGAACGTCGAGTTGATGTCACAGGCTCGTTCCCAACACTCTGCTGTACAGCAGCACCACGAGTACTATAAGATGAATTTTTTTTTGCTATTGTTTGCATCAATACCGTGTACCTTGAATTTAGCGATTAAATTACATATAGATGTCTCAGAAAGACCCTGATTACGATTAAAAGCAGCTCAAATTTTACGAAGTGATAGAGTAAAATTTTCGATAATAAATATTCATAATTTCAATCTTTTGCTCACAAGTGTAAAGTTCTATCCTCAAAATTTTTCAAATGTCAAAAGATGACAACTCAGTAGTTAATATTTAATCATTTAACAGACAAAGTACTTCCTAACTTCAAATTTGCCCAATCTCGTATTTTTTATTGTTTTTTGTTTTCTTCAAATTTTACATAACCAGACACAAAGCCATAAAAACTACTCGATAAATAATCCTATTAAAACAAAATTAAAATGTGAAAAGGTTCTCAGATATAGACTCACATATTTACATTCGAGTGTCAGGTTGTCCCCAATTCGAAATTGGAATGCAAGCTCAGAAAAATATTAAAACTTTTGAGATTTTTATAAAACTAGCGTAATAAAAACAAAAAAAAGCTCTATCTTATAACTTAAAAATAATTTGTTAATCTAAAGACTTTTTCAATATTATTCCCACTTGCAATTGTTTACTCATTCATCACAAAAAAATATATATAAATAACTTGTTGTTAGTTATTCAGACGAACTGCCTTAGAATAAAATAAAATATGGATTTTATTCAGCGCTATAAATAATTTAAGTTGCCAGATTTTGAATTTAATTAATACATCCCAAGTTTAAATATTTAAAACAACCTTTTGTGAGTTTTTTTCTCTATTCAGATTTCTTATTTGAACCTTTAAAAATATTTTAAGTCCCAATGCTATTTACTTACCTCTCTTTTTCTTACATTATGCCACCTTGATCAATATGTAGATGATATTAATTTTATTTTTAACTTTCTTTTTAACAGAAAGGCCATTTTATTTTACTGCTGCCATTGTTGGCATCAGCTGCCAGTTTTGAAGAATATAGCAGCATTGATGATACTAATGATGATCTTTATAAACCTTTTGGAAGCAGACTAATTAAGAGACGTTCGGCGAATCAAGAAAAGAGAGACATAAGTTTATCTTATGCAGCAACAAATATTAATAATAAAGAAGGAACCCAAGTAAAAACAATAACGGTCATAAAAAATTTAAATAATAAGAATAAAAAACTTAAAATTGATCCAAAACTGCATCAGAATGAAGACTGGGCGGAGGCTTTTAGGGATAACTTTGATTCGTATGGCATTATACCAGATGTACCCGATGTGGATGATCTCTTTGATTATGTTAACAAAAAACACAATAATGAAAAAACAAATGAAAACGAAAAAGAAAAGGAGGAGAAAGAGGAAAAGGAGGAAAAAGAAAAAGAAGAAGAGGAGATGGTTAAACAAAATGAAGATGAAACAGATGTTGATAGCACGATGATGGTCGTACAAAAGATGGTTCCTAAAGAAATCGAAAAACCCGTTACGGAAATATCATCAGAAATATCTGAAGAGGTAACGGAAAACATTAAAGAGATAGAAAAAATCAAGGGAGATGCTGAGTTGTTGCCTAATTTTAATAGTAGCCGACAAAAAGTTCGAGAATCTTTAATAAATTTAAATTATTCGGCTCCTGGCCATTCGGTACATCATTTTTTTGAAAATTATATACAGCTAAGTCAAGGTGGAAAAAATTTTGGAGGTTATGATTACCAAAAGCCATGTGTTCATTCGCAGCCAATTGGCAGTGTAACCGTGGCAACACCATCTGGCAAAACATTTAATATACCGAGCAATAATAATTCATATTTAAATCCGTATTTAGCACCAGCAATTACAAGAAGGCCACCGCCGATACAACAATCAACACCAGCAATTGGAACTAATGTACCAACTTTTCCTATTAACTCTTTAGTACCACCATTGCAACAACAGCAAAATAACAATAATTTTTTAACGCAACAAAATTTTGCCGGCGGTGGCAATACAGCTATACAGCAGCAACAACCACAACCCCAATCCCCAAGCAATTCATTACAACCGCCATTTCAAAATAATTTTCAAAACAATCAACCACCACAACAACCAACACAAGGTCAAAATGCATTTTTATCTACCAGCCAGCGTCCTTATGTTTCCCCAAATCTACGCTCTGGTCTTAACGGCGTTAGCAGAGGCTCAGGCTCAGCCTCAAGTTCTAATGGCCAAGCCGGTTATCGTGTTAATACATTTAATAACGGTTTTCTTAAGCCAAATATTTTTCGTTCACGTGGTTTAAAGTATTAGTTTTTTATTATTTTTTTTTTCATTAAATAAGATTTTTTTGTAAATAATTATATGTAATTGATAATTTGTATAGTGGTTCAATTTTTATATTAAAGTCACTTGATGTTTTTACAACTTTTAAAAATTAGATCAATTTAAATTCACACTTCACATTTGAAATAAATATTTTACATAAAATTATGTTAAGTCTTATAATTCATTTTTAAATTGGCCTGTTTAAAGTTACAACGTTCTTAATTTTTCATATTTTGTCTTAAGAACAGCTGCACATCAAGCCTAGTACGCATTTAATGCGTAAATTTCATTAGGAGCTCCAAAAATTGATAAGCTTCGCAATAGTTAGGTTTTGATTATTTATAAACACTTAAGTTTTATTTATTTTTAACGTTTTTCAAAAATGGTTTATTATTTATTATTTCAAAAATACCCTGAAATAATAAAATATCTGTAACGAAGGTTACAGATAATATTTTCTTATTCCAAGTGAGCAACATTTGTCTGCACATTTTATATAAAATAAATTTATAAAAAAGAATACTTAATTTTAGCTTAAACTGAGATGGAAGTCTATGCAATACAATATATCTGTCCAGCAATCCCTTTGACTTTTGCTGGATAGATATATTTCGATTGATAAATTAAAATATGTGCTTCATTTTTTAATATGCAGAAATGCCCTAACTCGTTTTTTCGAAATAGTTTTTTTATTGCTGATATCAATACATTTTACCTAATTTCATTGCAACAAGCATTTATATCCTTAATATTTTATTTCAACACATGCAATTGTGTTATTTTTCTTCTCCTGTAGAGTTAAAATTTTGTCAGTTGGGGCTTTATCAATTCAAATATTCTTTCTACGTTATATGGAAGGTTTATTGAGCTTTTTTTGTATTTAAATAATTTTTTTTGATTTATTAAATATTCACTTGTGATCTCTTTTCTGACATCTTGTGTTCTTATGTATGGATAAGTATGCTACTCTTTTTTTTAATTATTACTTAACTTTTGTTGCTAAACACTTAAATGTGTATATAAGATCTCTTAGTTAGCTTAATGTTTAAAATGATAATTAAATATTACTATTGTATACGAATGTTCGGTAATTCAAAATAATTTTCCTTCTGTTAACACATAACAGATGTAGCAATTTGTGAGGTTTTTAACATAATCGTTAAATTTTTTTGAGCAAATTTTATCTTTATTATAAATTAAAACGCTATTAATAAAACCATTTGTTGGTGATGGTTAAATTCAACACACTTTTGGTAGTAGCAGACTTTTTCCTGACTCATTTGTAAGCATTTGTCAATTGCATTGTTAATAAGCTTTCTAATTTCCGATCGTGATATTTTTTTTATCCAGCATTTTATTGAATAAATTAATTTAATATCAATGTGTAATAAATAAATTTCAGTAATCAAATCGATCGATATATTATATGATTTTATATTAAAAAATATACAATATATATATATATAATTGATCGAATCATAAAGCTAAAGATGGGCTTCAGTGGATGGTGGATGGCAGTATGGCAGGTGCTCTACCACTTACAGACACTTTGCCCGCTGCAAAAGTCATTTAAAATGTATTCTAGGCATTGTTATTGTATTAAATGATAATTTTAAAAGTAACTAGCGGGTCGTACAGGTAATAATATCGTCCTGCACTTGTTATATTACAAATAACATTGACATCACAAATTCTCGTTTATCAAAGATAATCTATAAATGTTAATAACTGCATTGAAGTTAATTCGAGCACTCTGGTTATTACGTGACTAAACTGTTTTATTACTTATCTATGGTATTTGAGAATTCAAGATTTTCATTTTCAAAATGTGTGTGAGCAAACAAAAAATTTTTGATTTCATCCATTATTTATATTTTCATAATTTTTATAACTACTAGAAATTGGAACTCTCTTCCTTCTACTTTGAGAACATTAGAACTTATATCTCTACCAAGGTAATTTTTATATGATGTCAGTGGCCTTCTGTTGATATGGTTTCTTTCAATATGACTTAAGGCCATGTTAACTTAACAGTTAATCTAAGCAATGATTTCTGGGGCGAGCTATTTATTATACTTAAAGTTAAAAATGTTATAAGTGTATATCTACAATGAGTTTTTAAAAATTTACAAATATTGCATTTTTTCTGTTTAAGCTTTCAATAGGTTGCTAATTTTGTGGTATTTCAGTGTTTATCGTTGTTTTAATGCTAAATTATTTGTCGGTAAGAATACAGAAACAGCATAAATTAATTTTTCGCTAAGATAACAAAAACAGATACATAATTAGAAAACCCATATGTAGCGCAGTTTTTTATTGAACTAATCGATCGAACCATCGTTGTAACTTTATCCGATATTTTTAAGTATAGCTCGCCTAACGAGCTTTAGAAATAAATACTGCCTTAACGAGTATAAAATTAAGAAACACGCATTGAACAAATTACATTTTAGTCTCCCTAAGTGATAAAGGTTATTTAAATTATTATACAATACAAAGCCATCCAAGACTTGTAGCATTGCGACTCTTTTTAATAACACCGTTCTACAAAATTAAACCTTTGTTTGCACTCATGGAAAAAATTAGTATATTCTAAAAAGAGAAGCAGAAATTTAATTCATAAAAACATATAATAACGTAAGAACCGTTATCGTGTTTAAACTGAAACTGTTTGACAAGTTATCGTATATTCTTGTTATAAAAACAAATATGTATTTAATGGTTTAAAAATTATCTTCCAAAAAAATATTTTTCAAAACTTCTAAATAATTCTAATATTGACTTAACACGTTCAAAAGCTTAATGAATATTCAGTTTTCCATGGAAAGGTCAAAGTCGACAACAATTTTTCATCACTCTGGATACGTCTTTTGTCTTTGTGGTAGCTTCGCTAGACTAGATTTGTTCCTAGGAAGAGCTTTTTGATAAAACGGTATAATTTACATTTGCGAACTTAGAAGTTCCACAGCACCTCTATATTTAAAACTAATCACGATTTCTCATTCGAAGTTCCAACCTTCAAAAAAGATCCGCATGTAATAATTGCAGTTTAATTTTTTTATTTATTATAAATTTTGATGATTTTTATATTTATCTGCATTTAAATATTTATTTATTTCATAAGTCGAATAAGGTTTAAGTTAAAATTTTAAAACCCTTGACACACAGTATACACGCGTACACACATTAAGAAAGCCAAATGTTATTAGGTGTACTTGGTATGTTCTTCTTGTTATCAATTTTAACATAAAATATTTTCATGTAGATACTACTATATGCGTTGCTTTTATTTACTATATATAAAAAATAATCGATAACTTTTGCAAGAACAACTTAGATTTCCAGATTCTCTTTGATAATTTTTTAGTACATACATACATATGTGCATTCTTTAAGTTTTACTAGATTTTCCTTTAATATCTTTACTTACCAAGTTCTTAAGAAAAATTCTAAAATATTTGAAAATAAGTCACAACACAAAAAATCCCTCTAATTTGTTTTCTTTCTATATTTATTTGCTATTTTATTGCTGTCGTTAATCCAAGAAAATTCTATTTTATCAAGCACCGAAGTAAAATCTGGTGAAAATTTTCTATTGAAAAAAAATGGCGATTACTAAACAGCGTTGTATAAATACGCTTACTTTATTACAAGTGATGGGAACAGAATTTTAACAATATAAGGCACCAAATTGCACTGTAGTTACACATGAAAAGTTTTAAAAAAAGTATTTAGTGTTTTACAATACATATAATTTACATCGAAATCTACTTAGTTTGATTTGAAATTTTAATCAAAATTATAATTTTTGTAAAATAGTCATTTTTGAATTGCTGTCCTATTGAAAATTAATTTTATATTAATTTTGCAAAAATTTGGAAGAAAAAGCGTAGTTGCAGAGATATCGCTCGAAATAATTATATATATATTTCCATTAGTAGACTTTGGTGTCATATAATGCATCATAACTGGAATACAAAATAAATTGTAATGTTGAAGTACTTTTATCATCAAAACTAAATTCTATAGGAATTAAAAGCAGCAGAAAATAATCCAGGGACGTTAAATCTCAAGAACGAGGCGACCAACTGACACCACTAAATTAAGAAATTGCTCGAGAAATTTCTCGTGCAATAATTGAATGGTTTGCCTGGCTTATAGTACCAATCAAAGGTCACTGATGTGAGCATTAGACAATTGTGGTTACAAAAAATTAATTGTAATGCTTTGAGAGAATTCATGGTGACGAAGTTCAGAAAATATATGAACTGATGATACAGCCTGATTACAACCCCTCTCTTTAGTTTTTCGAAAACTATTTGTGGATTTTATAAGCCTCATAGTTTTTTTTACACAATCGCCTAATTAAAAATAAACTTCACCAGTAAAAATGATTTTGTTGAAAAACGCGTTATTTAGATGTTTTTCAAAAAGCTCAAAGCTTTGCCTTGTAGCGCTATGTTTGCATCACTATGGCCACTAATTTGCTCAAGAGTATAATATTCCATGCTTAAAATTTCCTGACTTTTTGCTAAATAAATGTCAAAGAATGATAGCTGGGTTTTACTGTGTACTTGCGATTTTGTAATAACCTAAGATATTTAATAAGAACGTTTTGTAATAAACTAATCGAATTCTTTTCGTTCCTGTGGCAATAAATTTTCAAAAATATTTTATTAAATTGCTTTAACTAATTTGCATTGCGCGAATGGCTTTTATTTGTAATGTGTGCATTTATATATATATATATATATATATTTAAGACACATACACACACATATATATATTTAAGACACTTCATGAAATTATTTTTAAAAGATCTTATACACTCTCATCTTAACATTATAACACCAATTTAAGTTGTGTACACAAGAAAATTAATTTTGGGAATGAAAATTGTGACGGCAGGTTCCGCAACTTAGTGCCTGTTCACACACTTCCACTTTTGTTGCTCTTTTGATTTTTCAAAAGGCATAAAAATTTCTATTTCACTGTAGTACGGAGCTGTTTGTACTCGGGAATAATATACACAAAGTTATATTTTTTATATTTATTTCCTTTTTCATTGTTAAAAAATGAATGTCAAATTTTTATTATAAAATTTCCGGTTATTTAAAATTATACAAATTTTTTGCTAATAGTGTTGTGTTGTTAAACATTTTTTCCATCTTTTTCACTGTCATCAGATTCCCATTCAATGACTTCTCCAATGCAATCAGTTATAGACTCCAGTATGTAATTTTTTTCTTTTACATCCATTTTTTTAATAAATCTTTTTCTTTCGACTCACAACTTGAATGAAATAAAACATCAAAAAGTACGAATTTTGAGGCAAAGCACAACATGAAAATTGTTGACACAAATTGCTGCGTGTAGACAATACGTCAACTTTATAAGAAACAATGAGCAACAAAAGTGGAAGTGTGTGAACAGGCACTTACAAATGGTTATTCGTTTTTTGTGAATATTAAACAGAATGCTGCAAAAGATGACATTTGCAATATGACGTGTTTGTTTACAAATGAAAACAAAAAATTGAGTGAAACTACTTAATGTTTAAGTACAGATTTATACAAAGAACACAAAATAGTATTTAATTAAAATGGCCAGTAAACTAAATGTTAATATACGAACATTATTAGCTAATTGTGAAGAACTGGCAAAAGATGAAGCTAACTTTTGGCGCTTGAAGAAGTTTATCAAATCACTGGATACCATGATCGATGAACTGAAAAATATGGAAGAGTAAGTTAACACTTAAAAATGATAATGTACCACAACAATGTGAAAAAAGTCTATGTTTGTTTCAGTCAATATAGTAACGAAAAAATTTCTGACTATACGAGAAGACTGCAAAATCTTAAGTTGATGACTAATTACATCGACAGTCCACCACCAGCCAACCGCTTAAGGTCAACTAGATTAAGAGGTGCTGCATCTGAAGCGGGAGATGAAGCTCTGAAAGAAGTGCAACAACTACAATTATCCAAACAGTATGCAGACTTACGTAAAGAGTTACTGCAAGAAGATTCATTGAGGCGACGCAAACCCTTTGACGAATCAACGAGCGGAGAAAAAAGTCAAGCAGTAAAGTATATTCGGGAAAACCAGGAAATGATCACAGAGCATATGTTATCGTTAACAAGAAATCTACGTGAACAAACGGAAACGGCTAACAGAATTATTAAAAAGGATACAGAAATGGTGTCTCGGTCCTCTGGTATGGCAGAACGCAATATCGGGGCCCTTAACAAAGAAACGGAAAAGTTGGAGGACCACTCACGAAATGCTTGGAAATGTTGGATGTGGCTTATGATTGTATTTGTTATTGTAACTTTTATATGTATGGTTTTATTTATGAAAATAGTCAAAAAGAAAAAATATTAAGCAAAAGCTAATACAATTATTTTTTATTAAAAAATATTTTTATATAATAGTTATAATTTTTTGACCTTTTTTAAAATTAATTACTAAAAAAAAATATTTTTCTTTTTAAAGCACTCATTTATTTGACAGTCCTTGATGTATTGACATTACTAATCTATTTTTTGTAGCCAACAGAAAAAGAATAAGTATAAACTGCCGGTAGCTACTACACTGGTAGTGTGGCTGTGCTGTCGCCCAAATAATTCCCATAAGTTGGTTGCTGATTGTTGCGGTAACGTACTGATTGGAATATTTTTTCGCAAGACTTTAATCATAAATCAGTCAAATTAGTGTCCGTATTGGAGATCTGAAATAATATATATCAATCTTATTATAAAACATTGGAACAAATTTAACAGTTACTGACGTAGACTTTTACATCTAAATCGAATGGTTACTTTATAAATAGTTTTGCGAGCTCATACCCATATATTATTATAATATACTAAAAAATTACAATATTTCAATTTAAAACTTGAACTTTTTTATTGTGCCTATACTGAATACATAACAAATACACCCACCTAATAGTGTGCCACCATATCAGTTAAAATATATTGTTAAGATAATATTGTTAACTGCGGCCAACTTCACAATCCTATAATATGTCACTTTGACTTTTGAGTGCTGCGCTGCATCTCTTTTCTTTTTCCGGTTGCCAAAATGGTAAGACTTGTAATAAAGAAATTAAGGAAAAGTAATAGTAATGAATCGTGAAAGAAAAAAAGCTAAAAATTAAAGTGAATCGTGAAGTTTGCAAAAGTAAAAATTCAATATGTATATAAACAAATATTTTTTGTGTCTCTTCAGGGTATCGATATTAGCCACAAATACGATCGTAAAGTCCGTAGAACTGAACCCAAATCTCAAGATGTATACTTGCGTCTATTGGTTAAGGTGCGTATAAGAACAATGCTTCTTGAAATGTTCACACTCAAATAGAAAAGTGGAATATTATTTGATAATCATTTTTGTAAAAATTATTGTTTGTTTTGTTATAATCTGCTTTTTTTTCCTTCTAGTTGTACCGTTTCCTTCAACGCCGTACTAACAAAAAATTTAATCGCATTGTGTTGAAACGTTTGTTTATGAGCAAAATAAATAGGCCGCCCATGTCATTGCAACGCGTAAGCCGTTTCTTCAAAGCAGCCAAACAACCCGAATCCACCGTTGTAATTATTGGCACCGTTACCGATGATATACGGCTATTGTCCGTGCCTAAAATGTGCGTGTGTGCCTTACATGTCACCCAAACAGCTCGTGAGCGCATTTTGAAGGCTGGTGGTCAAGTTATTACCTTGGATCAATTGGCTCTCAAATCACCCACTGGTAAGAACTGTTTGTTGCTGCAAGGCAAGCGTACCGCCCGTACTGCTTGCAAACACTTTGGCAAAGCACCCGGTGTTCCTCATTCCCACACTCGCCCATACGTTCGCTCTAAGGGACGCAAATTTGAACGTGCCCGTGGTCGTCGTTCTAGCTGTGGTTATAAAAAATAAAAACATTTTTTCTGTGTATCTAAATTAAGTTTGAAAAATTCGCGAGTGAATAAAAATTCAGTTACCAAACAGACCAGCAAGTGTTGGTGAAAGGAGTGTTTTTAATAAATAATCAAGTGTGTTTTTATTTTAAGTGTATATTTATTTACTATTATAAATAATATGTCTGCACATCGTGTTATTTCGAAAAATATACCATGTGTACATTTAATGCAAATGCGCGCTCCAGTAATTTAATAACGGCTGATCCTGAGGCTGCACACCCAATACCCGTTTCAATTTTGTCTGTCCATTAGTTGATTTAGCATGATTCAAACATATTACTTTACTGAAAGAAAACGAACTTTGTTTGTTAATTGCATTAAGTAAATAATTTTCTGTATACTTTTTCCACTCCTCTATTAAGACTTTAGTATGACGATTTAAAACCAATTCTGTAAAACGAGCTTCGTCAACAGCTTTCAACAATTTTATCAGTAAATCGGGCACTAAAAGTAAAATGGGAAATATATTTTAATAGCAGAATTGTTACCGCTTCCTATCTCATCTTTGACACATAAAAGAATATTTTTTTAAAATCGAGCTTTTAGTAGTTCCAGTATATTTTACAGAAATGCAGTTTGTTACAATCATTTAGTACAATGCCATCAAAAATACTGCTTAATTCTGTTTTTACTATATAAAGTTTAAATTATGTGAGTTTAAATGTTTTTTCTTTATGAGACCAATGATAAGCTCGAATGCAATCGATTTGTCTCCAAAGAATTAATGCTCTATCTTACACATATAAAAAGAAACTTGAACTCGCTTTTACTATTTCGCAATTTATTTCTAGTTTTGAATTTGTTCCTATCCGGCATAGTTAATCAAAATTCTTATTAGCTAAATAGACCTGTGATACACTTACATTTGGTTGGTACAGATCCCGGCCACTTTATAGAAATATTATTTCCCAAGGCTTCGTCCAAAAAATCAATACGAAATACAGAACAGCTAGCCATAGGAACAGCGATTTCATTTGATATAGAGATAATTTTATAGTCCGCACTAATAGAGTGTTGGTGCTGTGCATCTACTCTTATCAGAGAATGCATTTGATCAGGCAAAAGTTTCTTAAGGCACATCATAAAATGAAAGGTGCGGGCTGGATCTCCACGTACAATTATCTAATCAATTTTTGTTTAAAAAATATTTTGTATTATTCCATTAGTTTTACCTTAATGCCAGTTAAAGCGCAATAGCAAATAGATGGAAACTCTTCCTTTCTGACCACCTGCTTAATATATCTTAAAGAATAAAACTCTTCTGCATCGTCAAGAGTCTCGTATTTCTGTATCATTGGAAGCGTAGTTATGTTATAAGTCAATCTTTGCTTTGGAGGGTGACTGCTGCTTTGTGGTGGCAGCCAAGGAAGATTCGCAAATGTTACATGCTCGGTTAAAAACCTTGAACCAGCCAATAAAAGCCAAGAAAAATGTGAATGCAATATTGCAAATACATTTTCCTCTCCAGTTAGTTCTATAAGCGATCTAGGTGTTTGTACTAAAGGTGTTGAACCGGATAGCCTTCTTTGCCGCGGAGAGCCTTTTAGCTCTTCCTTTTCTCTAATTCGTTTTGCACAATTCTGTAACTCTGTAGATATTTTTCGTAAATGTTCTGCTAAAAATGGCTTCATATTAAGCAGAAAATATTTGTCTTTCATTAGGATTATTATGGAAAATAATTGATAAAAACCGCGGGCCTGTAAAACAAAAAAAAATACAGTTTGTAGTACTAGAAATTAACTGTTATACGGTTTACTTGTAAATCACTAAGATGGAATGTATGACTTAAAACATGGCCTCTAGAAGTGTCACCAAAAAACACAAAACCCCCATCTTTATTATGATTTATTTCACAGCTTAAACTCCGCACTGCTGCTTGCTTCACTAAGGTTGCTACTTCAGGCAGCGCGGACTGTTGTGTACTCAAGAAAGTTGCTTCACTCTCATTATCTTTGCTATAAATTCCATTGGCAAGTCCTATTGAATTACAGGCAGCACATTGTTTGCCTGCAACACTATTCGATGTTTGTAATGCTGCCACTGAATAAAGTTCATCTATCTTTGTGTCTCTTAAAGTTTGTGTACAAAATATTGATGAAGGACCATGAGCCTCACAAAAATGACACAATGCAATAACGGCATTCATTTTGATAATTTGCAAATTGTGTTCTTTTAATATGTAAATAAAAACACAGCTGTTTGAACATTACATTCACCGTTTGTTAGCTTTCATACTCTGAGAAACGGCAACTGTTTCGCAGAGTTGCACAAAACGGATTATTTTCAAGAAAAATGGAAACAAACGACATGTGGAAAAAGAAATAAATATAAATTTTTGAATTCGGTTCTAAATAGATAATTTAAATTGTATTTTAATTAAAAGATATAAAATATAAAGCTTGTAGATCATAGAATCAGATTTATCAGTTTTTTTAGTTAAAAAACAAAAGCACTGGACATTAAATTATTTGGAGTTGTCCACATTTATGATTTCAGTTTTCCATCAATAACTCGATAACCATTCCTTTATTTCTAAAAAGACTTTACGGAAAATGTAATGAGGCAGCAAACTTTTGAAATTGCTAGAAAATCGTCTAATTTTTTTGGTTTTTATTAATAACTCAAAAACCATTTCGCGTGCACATATTAGGCTATATACGTTCGAGAGAGGATAAAAATACGAATCGATCGCAGTGTGGTCGCAGTTTTTGGAAAGACTTTACGAAAAAAAGTTATAAAGCAGCAAACTTTTAAAATTTTAAAAAAATCTTCAATTTAGTTTGGTTTTTCATTAATAACTAAAAATTTTATTTTAATTATTATTTTTTCATGTTTAAACTGTAACGACCAAAAGTCCAAGGTCGTTTTTGGCCACACAACCAATTTTAAATCAGCACTCATGCTTCAATTTCTATTTTTCTCCAATGTATTTACTTATATACGCACATATTTACTTATAGATTTAGTTACTAAGAAATCTTAAATAAGAATTTATGTTTAAGTAAAATGAAGTAAGATTGAGTTCTGTAAATAATATTGCATTATTAGTATTGTAATATTTAGGCACGAAGGCATACCATTACTTAGTTACTAACATTTACATTGCAAGACTGGCTGCAGCTCGGTGGTGAAAACTGCCGTCGGCTGTGGTGTACTGCCGAAATGGCGTAGGTGTGTTTGTCCATTAAGGCCGTGTCAGATAAAACTTTGTTGCTTTGCGTGACATTTGAAACTTTAAAGCAAAAGCGTAAATCAAGTGGTGTATGTCACAATAAACTTTGACAACACTCATGAATTTTTTGTTTACGCCCACACACAAATACACAAACACAAATAATAAAAGCCAGGTGTTTGTCAAAGCGCGCAAAAAGTTGAATGTTGGTTAACTTTTCGCTTTGCGCTGCGTCAAAAGTGCTTTATGTGACAACTTTAATACATTTACGTATATTTTAACTCAAATGTCAAAGCGAAACTCTGACGCAACGCAAAGCAAAAGTTTTATCTGACACGGCCTTTAGTGTGTGGGGGAAAAATAAGTATAAAAGGGCGAACATCAGTAAGAATAAATCAATTGGTGTACGATCGGCGGCAGGATCACTGGTAAATATCTGCTTCTATGTTTATTATTTTTGGACTGACAAGACAAGACAACTTGCGACAGAAAGTTTGTGCCCGCAGTCGCCACCGACAGTGACGTTCTTCGAATACTGACCGTGTAACGTAGAAGAGAATTACCTAAGCCGCCTGCACACACACCGGTGCACAAGATACTCAGCCCGAGCTACAGTCAAGCAGAAAACCGGGAATAAGGAAATCCTTTCCTTAATAAAGAACAAACTTGTAAACAAAGTTTTGTTTTTTTAATCAACACTACCCTGGACGCAAAATTATTAACAAACTGCTAAAACATCGAGGGTAATATAATTCTCGTTTTTGTTTTACTTTTTTCCATCCTTGGTGATTACATTCTATGACAATGTTTGAATAAATTGAAATCCGATTCTTAGTTGGGTTCGCTGTTATGATTGTTGGAGAAAAAATATTGATAGTCTCATATTCTGGGTATCTACAACGATTACATCTAAGAGGAAACTATTAATGGCGAGCATCAAGGATACGAGATGACTTTTTTATTATTTGCCTTAACTTTCGAGATATTAATTTTATTTAGTTTAAATTCTCTCTGACAATCACGTGACAAATATACAAGGTAGAATTGAATGCAATAGTGAATTCGAACTAATATTTCATTTTAACATTTAAGTTTCATTTTTAAATTTTTTATTTACCTAGACAATTTTTGTGTATATACATAATATATATAAATATATAAAACTATTTCTTTGTATAAAGTTTGTCTGAAATTATCATGGAAGTGAAAGATTTAAAATTAAATTGTTTAGATTTTGATTACATAGTGTAGAATGTGCAATATAAAATCAGGTTTTTAAAAGGAAGTATAAAATAATAAAAAAATAAATATTAAAATAATCGTTTTAAATCTAACCATCATTAAAGCATAAATTACAAATCTATTAAAAATAAGACTTTCGATAAAAATTAGATCTTAACTTATATGTGTATACATTCTAATACATAAAGTATCAAAACTATATATGGGTTGTTTAAACTAAATTTCGACTCTAGGGCGAAATTGTAAACGTAACGGAGGTTCGCGAAATCGCCAGCGTGTAACATAAACAAACTTTAATGTATGATCCTTGCCCAACAATTCCTCATTGCATAATATGTCAATCTTGAAAAAGGATTAATTTCATAAATAAATTAAACACAAATATATTATATATTTTTTTGCCTATAATTACCTCTCGATATTTATCAATACCATTCAATATCTTTTTTGCAACCAACTTTTTTAAATGCGTTATTGTCGCCTGTGAACTGCATCGTATAAATCGCCTTTGCAAATTTTTAAAGTTATTGCTCATGCATTCCAAACACACATTCACTTGTTCGTCTAGTCTATGAAAATCTGATTCAGCATGCGCCTCCATAACTTTTTCATTGTCATCATCATGGTTTTGAGGCAAATCTTTCGGACAGGCCATATTGCGACTCTTATAAAAGTCTCGCTCTCTTTGCATTTCATCTTTTAAATAAAAAAAGACAATTTTATATTTGAGTAAAATATTTTGTTTAAACTTAACATACCTTCTTGAAGATTTGGCACTAATTTGTAAACAATATCTTGCATTGTCCGATCGAAACTAATGTACTGAAGAGGGTGTGATTGATGTATGACATTTTCGCAGGTAGGGCAGGTCTTCTTTTCCTCTAGATGTTTAACTAAACAGCTTTTGCAAACTAATTACAAATAAAGTAAATATTAAATATAAATGCATATGCTATTAGACTGTTTTATTATACTAACAAGTATGTAAACATTCTGTTACTGTGGTGGCATCAATGAAATACCCTCCACATATTTTACATGTTATATGAGGATTTATAGATTTCAATTTTACTCTTCTTTCCATTTTAATAGTATTTGTTCATACTATTTCATACTTATATTGCACTTAATATTATTGTTTCATTGACCCGTTATGGAGGCCTTAGGAGTATATGAAATTGTTTTCTTAGCACTAAGCACATTTACATGCACAGGTTCTTTTACCAAGTTATCGCCTTTATTTTAATACATGATTTGCATTATTTTAATTTAGATGCAAATAATCATATCCAGTTGTTTAAAAAATATAATTAAGTTTAAATAAATATGAATAAAATTAAAAACTAATGTACAATTGACACGATTTTTTTATTTTAGCTTTTCTCTTATTTTTTTCGTTTTTTTTTTCAATGTTGGTAGCACTGTACACAAAAATGTCAAATGTCAGAACTTGGTGTTCATATATGCTCTGGGGTTCATATCCATTTCTTATAAAATTATTATGACGGTGTTAAGCAAATTATTTAAGCTAAATTTTTTTCTATAAATAATAATTACGCTCTTGGACAAGTGCGAATATATCTAGATTGTTGTGTTAGTTATGCATATATACTAAACGTTTTTGTTAATAAAAATTTTTCAAAATGACATTTCCATCACTGGCGAAGATGACCATAGAAAAAGCTCGATAAAGTAAGTTTGTTTACAGAAAACAATTAACCTCGTAAAAATTTTATATTGTTTAAGTAAATAAAATAAAAAAATTACAACGTAAGTAGCAAAAAATATATACATATTTTGATTTAAACTTCACTTGATAAACTTTATTTGCATTGTTACAGTAGTTTTGATCATGTATAAAGATGCATACATATGCAAAAATGTTAATAAAATAGTGAACAAATGCACGTGCTAACGAGATGTGAAAAATTATCCATTGCTTATCCTCTTTAATTTTAACAATCCTACAATTACATTCCGTTGTGCTATAGCTGAAGCACTTAACGGAAAACAATATTACAACTTCCATCTCTGAGGTTAACCCTTTCTGTATATTATTTGGGGTCTCAGAATACCCAACTGTAAATAGCTATTCGGTTTGGGTAGAATCTAAATGGTGTAATTATGTCGTTTTTCCTTCTCCATAGGTAAGACAAAATATGGCATTGTGCGTTTGAAGAAAAAAAAGTACGTTGGATTTTCACTACATGTTCTCCAGATATTTAAAACTAGCTTGACAATGCTGGGTAAATTCTTAAATTTTCTTGCTTAGTTTTTGACGTGATATTAGTTTTTTATTTTAACTTTTGTTAAATTTTTGTCATCTTCAATTTAATAACTTTATTGGGTTTTCTCGGGTTTGTCCGCTTTAAGGCAAGTAAATTGAATTAATTACCACAACGAAAATAATTTTAATTTATTCATTTTACGGAAACAAACTTTCAAAAAGCAGTAAAATGGAAACAAAATCAGTAACCAGTAAATTGTTATTGATAATTCAATTTAATTTTACTTACATTGCTTTAATAGTGAAATCCTACTGACTACTGCATAATTTCAGTAACCATTTAAAATTTAATGATTTTTTTAAAATTTTAAATTTTAGCGATACAATGAAATTTATCTTACAATAAAAAATCAAAAATTAATGTTGAAAATTTCTTATTAATTTTTTTTCGCAATAAATTTGTATTTTGTGTTAATAAAAATTTTTATGAAGAATTCTTAACAGTTTATTAGGTTATATAAATTTTCAATAAATGGTTAATAATTTTTTAAAAGGTAAAAAGCAAAAAATCATAAGTCAACACTGGGTAAGTAAGTAATAAAAAGACTCAATATTTTGCGGCGTATCGATAATTTTAATCTTGCATAGATTAAAGTAATTTGAAGAGAATTTTTATAGTTATCGCGGTTTATTCTTCGATCTACAAAATATCATATATTTTCTATGGGATTGAGATTCAACGATTGTGCCGGTCACACTAAAACATTACTTTTGTTGCCAACGAATCACGCTTTCACACATTTAGGGTCATTATTGTGCTAGCACCTTCACTTAAGATTGATCCAGGGGACACGCAGTCAAGGCGGATCCCTTCATCTTGACATGTGCTTTCGAGGGTTAAAATCGGCGCCAGTCGCCTAGGCTAGCAAAATCTTGAAACTGAAAACACTCAAGGTTCGACACGTGACTAACTAAACTGGTATCATGGAAATCAGTGGCCCGCAGGGCTATAGCCCGAAACTGGTTATTGGCGACTTCCTTCGGGGATTAACGTGATGGCTGTGGTTTAAACTCAAAAAACGAGGGAAGGCGTACTTTTTTCCTATCCAATGTGATGTTACATTGCGACAGACTGTCACTAAGCTGGGGTAACAAAGAGTTTAGATAGTGTCCGGTTCTTGAGCAAGGATTGGAATACGGCCCTGCTGAGATTGTCATCCAGTGGTAAGACCACCGCCAGATTAGAGCCAAAATGCTAGGTGCTGACGTGAATCTGTATCACTTTAGAACCATTTCCTCCCCCGCATTGCATTTTTAAGAATGTCTCTTTAAATGAAACACTCCATTATTATTCCATTTATTCTATGAATCGGGCTTGAAAAACATTTCAAAATCAAAACGCTTTTGCCATGTTTTATAGTAATTTTTTTATAACGTGGATTAATCCATTGTCCTTTGGGTCTTTTAACTATCGGAATCTTTCAAATTTAACTTCGACTTATCAGAGAAAAGTGCGGTTTTCCATTGTGTGGTGGTCCAATTTAATGGAATTTAATCCTGTCCAATATATTTTTACGTGAAATAAGGGACTTGTGTGCACTTTCATAATATTTTAAGCCACCTTCTACAGCCCATACTTGAATGGTTCTTGGAGTAATGTTTAGTGATGGTTGAGTAGCAATGGACTTTTATATAAATGGAAAAACTGGTCATTGTCTTTTTTATTTTCCTTTGGAACGAAACAAATTTGCGTGCTACAATTTTCGCTGCATTTCTGGAGAACTGCAAACAAACATTTTTTATTATAATTTTTAATATGTCTATTAAAAGTTCTCTAAAATATAATAATACTTTTCGTCAAACAAACCTTTTCGTTAATGTTATATTACACTTCTTTTTCGTAAGTAGAAGTTGGTGCTTAAATTTTGTCCGACAGAGCATATGTTAATAAATTTGTACTTCTAGTTCACTAAACTATGTATGTCCCTAAGAGTTCCGTACTGTAATGAATAGCTGTTATTACTCTTTACGTTATTCTTTTTTTTTTAAGTTAACACATCATTTGAACATCATTTTTCTTTTTCACTAAAATTAATTTTTCCCCATTTAACTTTTTTAATTTAACTAGCAACTTGATTTTGGGTTAACTCTTTTAAAATCGACAGACTGCAAACAGTATAATATATCGGGTTTTTCAACAAGAAGTTTTTTTCCAATTGTGGCAACACCAACAACATGACATGTAGTGTTTTGACGTATTCGTAGTAGATGCATTGGTAATTGTTTCAAGAAATTCAATTTCGCACGAAAATAGTGGTTCTGTTAAAGTTACATTTCGTAAAATTGGTGATATTATCGGAAAACATAATCGTCCTTCTGTGACAGCTATTAAGAGTTTGGTCGTTAAATTTGAGTCGAGAGACCCAATACAAAACGCGTGTTTGATTGGGTTGTTCAACTGAAAATATCGTAGCCACAGGGTTGAAGCAAATCCGAATTTGTCAATTCCTCGACGTTCTCAATAATTGGCGAATTTCGCCTAGGGATTTGACTTTCAATTCATCCAGGAGCAATCGCCTGGTTTTTCCGAAAAAATCATTTTTTCAGACTAAGCCCGTATGCACTTGTTAGGGTATGCCAAAAAGCAAAATTGCCGCATTTGAGCTTCAGAAAATACTTGAGCGATTATTGAGAAACCTCTGCATGTTCAACGTGTCACTGTAATGTGCGCTATGTGGTCTAAAAACTTGATTGGGCCGTTTTTTTCGAAGATGAGACTCAAATGCGGTAACGGCCAAGGGATCACGCTATTGCGAAGTGCTAACAACTCAATTTTGACCTATTATTGACGACGTAGATATCAAATACATGCGGTTTCAACAGAATGGTGCCACATGTCACACTGCCAATGATCAATTTTTTAAAACCAAACTTCCCGATCGCATAATTTTGACGGCAATCAGCATCACTGGATATTTTTTGTGGGGTTATGTTAAGGACATAGTCTATACGGAGCCAATCGAATCGATTTCAGGCTTAACACTCAAAAAGCGCGACATGATTAACGAAATAGGACCGCGATTTTGCCACAAAGTGATTAAAAACTTTAATGAAGGAGTCGACATCTGTCAGATTGGTCGTGGTGGACATTTGCCAGGCACAATTTTTCATTGATAATTGCTGAACTTTTCTCTTCGTAATACAATAAAAATTTCAATCATCAATAAGTTTAACACTGTATTTTCAATATTTCGCTTTCCTCTGGAAAGCTTCTTCAGGAAATTAATTTTTATAAACACAAAAATAAATAATAATAATTTTTAATTTTTGTGTTTATAAAAATTAATTTCCTAAAGAAGTTTTCCAGAGGAAAACGAAATATTGAAAATACAGTGTTAAATTTATTTAAAAAAAAGACCGTTATTAAGATTAAAACTTATTTAAAAAGATCTGTATCTTCATGTTTATAAAGTTTAACTTGTTGAAGAATTAAAGCCGACCGACAATTGTTTGCTTTGAACGTTTGTGATTTGGCTACGAAAAGAACGCATTTCTCAAAAAAAATCAGCTTTAGTGATGAGGCTCACTTTCAATTATGTAAACAAACAAAATTGTTGTATATGAGGCTTACCGGATCCATAAACAGCCCTCGTGAAACCATTACATCCAAAGAAAGTCCCCGTATGGTGTGGTTTGTTGTTAAACGGCATCATCGTCCCGTACTTTTTCGAAAATGAGCAAGAAGACGCCTTCACCGTGATTTCTCTGCGCTACCAAATTATGATTACCAATTTTTTATGATCACAATTCGCTAATGTTGACATTAGTTACATCTGTTTTCAGCAAGCCGGTGCCACAAACCACCCAAACAATTCATATATTGCATGAGAAATTTCATGGTCGCGTAATTCCTCGAATTGCGATATCAATTGGCCACCTCATTCTTGTGATTGAACATCGCTGGATTATTTTTTCTGTGGCCATTTGAAACAATCAATCAAAGATAAAATTTGGCGCTGGAATGACATTTTTTTGAAAAGAGCGAACTAAAGGTGAACATTTGACCGACATCATATTCCATTATTACATATTTTTAACTTCACATTGGTATCAATAAAAGTGAAGATGTCACATAAAGTGTGTCTTTTAAGCCAATTAACTTTGAAACTTTTTAGTTAAAGCTAATACTTATCTCGTTTCCTTTTGGTAATCGGGATGAATAAAAAGGGTAAGTATTTCTATGATTTTGTTGTGTTTTTATTAGATGTTGTGGTTACAAAAAATTATTTAATTCAAATTTCTTTCCTTTAAATTTAATAAACTTAAATGAGAAAAACAATTGGTTTAAGCAACGGTTAGATCGAAAGTGAGTTCTTAATACAGGTCTGTTAAAAAGGAAACTTCATATTCTTATATGTAAAAAAAAAAATGAAAAACTACAGTTTCATTTGTAGCTTATAAATAAGTTCTAAAAAGAGTGTAGTGACTTATACGACTATATTAGCGATAAAAAAATGCGATTTTTTTAAATGGTTATCGATAACATTTGAAATTCAATAGTAAATTTAAGATTCAAAATTCAAAACGAAATATTAATTATTTTTCTTTTTCTCTTTTAGTGTTCAAACGATGTTTGGACAAACTTATTAACCTCAAATTTGCGCATGGCACAATAATTATTCAGAAAGTGCAACATTGCTTCCCAATGATTAAAATAAAAATTGTTTAAGTAAATATAATTTGGCATCTGAGATAAACTGCGCCGAACTGCACTTACCTGACGAATTATTGCGCCATGCCTTTGCTACTGACTCATGAACCGGATTTGAAAATTAATTAAATATACGAAATTAACGATTGTATAAAAATTCAGTTTGGTTTAAGCAACAAGTCAAATAGCCTTTCTTTTTTAAGTGTTATTGTTTTTCAAGTTAATTTGTTATGTTGTGTGTTTGAGCCTTAATACTTGTTGCTATAAGAATACATACTTTATTTTTATTTAGTGTTATATTGACTTTCCTCTCTAACGGTTGGTAGTCTTTTGCAGCTGGCTTCTTCAAACCTAACAAAAAACATTGTAATGTCCGTGGGTCGCGTGTTAATATATGGTGGTAGAGGGGCATTAGGTGCTGCTTGTGTATCTCATTTTAAAAAGAACAATTATGTGAGTTTTTATAAAATAATTTTATCAACAAATTTATAGCATTTTTTAATGACATTATAGTTAATTCAGTAACTTTCATTTTTATCAATAACCTTGATATTTATTCTTATAATTTTATACAAAAGTGGGTTGGCAGCATAGATTTGAGTGAAAATGACCAGGCTGATGTCAGTATAGTAGTGCCTCGTGATGGTTCTTGGCCGAGTCAAGAACAAGAAGTTCTAGCTAAAGTTGAAGATGCTTTGCAAGGCAATAAACTGGATGCTGTAATATGTGTAGCTGGAGGATGGGCTGGTGGTAATGCTAAAAAGGGTACATAATTGCATTTATATACACATATACACAAACACACATGTAATAAATGAATCTATTTACAAGATTTGGCCAAAAACTCTGATTTAATGTGGCGTCAAAGTGTTTGGACCTCTACAATTTCTGCTGCTGTGGCTTCTCATTATTTAAAAGAAGGTGGCGTCTTAGCTTTAACTGGTGCTAAAGCAGCTTTAGAAGGCACTCCCGGCATGATTGGTTATGGTATGGCTAAAGCTGCTGTACATCAGCTCACGCGCTCTTTGGCTGCTAAAGATTCTGGCCTGCCAACTGATGCTTTAGTTGTTTCCATTTTACCCGTTACTTTAGACACTCCAATGAATCGTAAATGGATGCCTAAAGCTGATTTTTCAACGTGGACTCCACTGACCGAAGTAGCCAAGTAAGCATATTATACCTTTTAGAAAAATTTTAATAATAATAAAAAAAACAAATTATTTAGCCTCGTTTACAAATGGACAAAGGGAGAAGGTCGGCCGAAATCCGGTTCACTTTTGCAATTAATTACAAAAGATTCCGTAACGCAACTAGTGGAAGGTGCTTAAGTTTTCTCTAGCTTTATTTAGTGCTGGTGAATTCTCAAAAAACAATTTTATGGAAAAATAACAAATTTTGTTAATTATTATTCCAGTTGTATGTTTTTTTTTGAATTAGCTTTAAAACTCAATGTACTCATTCATATAATTCTAAGGTTTGTTTTCCTTACACAAAAGTAAAAAATATACACATAAATATACATAAGTATGTATGTATATTTATTAAATGTATGTACATTTATACATACGTATTGCATGGAAAAAAATTTCTTTATTAATTTGTTGATAACCTTTTCACATGACATAAATGATTTATAAAGGAACATAAAACTTTGAGCCAAAGTGGTTATATCTTCTAATAGTATTGGCGGGGGGTTCTGGCTTAACCATTTTTTCTCTGTGAAGTAAAGGGTGAATCTAATTCTAATCTTTAAATTATTACGGCTTAATAGAGCTTTTATTAAAAAACGGGTTTCAAAATCTACTTATTGTAAATATAGACATTATTGCTAATAATTGTTACTGGAACGTGTTCATGTACTCAAAAACTGGTAATGAGAGAGCAAAAAAGAAGCATACAAATATGAGAGCCAAAAAGCTGCATGTCTTTGCTACTAAGATTTTTGTTAAGAAATCTTTTTTTTGGAAAAAATATTAAAACAGTAAATGTTAATTAAAAGACTATTTTTTCTTTCTGACATTAATCTCGTAGATAAAAAGAAAAATATCAGTTTTTGCCTTTAAATTCGGTTTATGCTGTTATTTGATTATCATATCGACTTAACACAAAATTAAATATAGGAAAAGTTGTTACAATGATGGAATTTATGAATTCCACGGCATATAAGGACTGAGATATTTGATGACGTTGTTAAAAGAGCTTTGGACGAAAGTGTACCACTTAGGAAATCTATATCTGTATGGTGTGAAATGGATGAATTCAAAAGACTTGGATTGGATTAATAGGGACTTATCGTGGCAAGCATATTGTGAAAACAATTCTATCAGTTATCGCAAAACTTACTGTAAATATCGTAAGAAAGTGAAATTAATTATTAAACGTTTAAGGAGATCGCATAGTTTTCGCTATCAATTTAATTCTGGTAAAAACTAAGACCAAACGATGTTAAAGGTAATTATAGCTAATGATATCAATATTGAAGAATTAAATAGGCTATCACTAGTAACGTCACTAAGTTCAAATAACGATAAGATACCTACCTACATTACTTAAAAAAGAAGGTTTTACGCTTAGAAATATTAATTCATAAGAAATAGTTAAAGCGATTTTCCTAAAATTTCTCAAAATAATTTATCCAATTATTTTTACAAATTTAATATTTTTGAATTCAATATAATATCCTCTGTCTTTGCAAAATTATGTAAGCTTGGCCGAGTTATAACAATACCTTACGTATAATGGTCTCGTTCACATCTACACTATTGCCCAATAAGTGTATTAAATCTCTGTTCTTAAGTCTTGGAAATTAACTCCAAGAAAATGCTAAATCCTTTTCAAACTGGGTTCAGAATAGGATACAATATCGCAGGATTAGTACTGGATATTTCGGAAAATATGAAGGCAAATATGGACAATTCTATAAATTCAAGGGCAACCTGATTTTACCATAACATTCAATTCTCTATGTCACAAAACTTTATATGAAAAACCTTAAAATAACTATTGTTTTAGTTTCTCCCCTGTTGGTGTAATAGAGTGATTTCTTTATAAAAAAGTTCAATATTTTGAGATGAATGGAGAAAAAAATCTATTGTTGTAGTTGTCACAAGACTCTATATTATAATATAACAAAATTCCGCAAGGGAAATGGACGATAAAATCCATTGGAGAATTAAAAAATCCTGAAAAAAACTTATAAAAGTGAAACCTACTTGTTTGGTATCATAAAAAGGACTTAATTTTTTTAAAGTTAGACGTACATATTTCCTTTTCCTAATTTCTTTAAAATATATATTGTGAAATACAGCTGCATTTTGAACTTGCTTGTATAAACACAAGGGGAAATGTAATTCAAAATAAAGATGTGGCAACGTTATTGTTAATTTTTGTGTAGATTAAATTAAATGCAACACTGTAATTGTTAGCAAAAAATGAAGCAAATTAAAGAAAACATTTTGCAACAAAGGCGAATAAGAAACCAAACTTTCGAAACAGGCATCGAAAAAGTATTTTGCTTGCTTAGAAAATAATTGAGTTGTGTATGAAACAAAAGGACAAAGGATCTGAGTACAAACTATAAACAAAGAACTTTACTGTAACACACCAAAGTGAATCAGTCTTCGTCAAATAAAGCAAAGTAAAACACGTTTCATTAGAAGACTCAAGCGTGAAGTTCTTGTCTACTGTGGTACACCATCCAAGACGAACGGATAATTCTACGTTATGAATAAACGTAACAATGTAAGTTTTTTTGTTATATATTTTTTAAAGGAAAATGTATAATAGTTGTAACATTTTAAACAAAAATTAAGTGTTTGTAAAAGTTGTTGAGTATTATTTTCGTTTTTACAATTTCAAGATACGTTTACCTCCAGAGGTCAATCGCCTTTTGTACGTACGTAATTTACCTTATAAAATAACGTCTGAAGAAATGTATGATATATTTGGAAAATTTGGAGCTATACGACAAATTAGAGTGTAAGTTTGAATTAATGTTTTTTTTTTATTTTACAATAAAACTTATTTGCTTTCAACTTTTTAGTGGAAATACGCCTGAAACGCGAGGCACAGCCTTTGTTGTCTACGAGGATATCTTTGATGCTAAAAATGCTTGTGATCACTTGTCTGGCTTCAATGTATGTAATCGTTACCTGGTGGTGTTATACTATCAATCAAATAAGGCATTTAAACGTTTGGATGTGGACAAGAAACAAGATGAATTAAATAACATTAAAACAAAATATAATTTGAAGACGCCGGAACAACCTTAAAAATATTCTTTCAACTTCTTTCTTGAATTCTTTAATTTTTTTCGCTTTAAAAGTTGTTTCGGTCTTTAATTATGAATTTTAATAAATCTTTTTCTTTTATGGTTTAGTTCACTTTTAAAAGTATCTCATTACAAACTTTTTCATTAAGACTGTATCAGGAAACTTCATCTATTCCTGCTTATATTTATCATTATCATCAATCATTTTATACAAGTATTCATTCATTCTCATCATAAAAAATAACAAGCAAATGTAAAATTAATAAAAAAAAATTGTAAAACCGAAGAAGTAGTTTTTCACTTACGGATAAGAATTTTTTTAAAAAGCTATACCTTAGCTTTGCGGTGAAAAATGCCTTTTGCTTAAAAATGCGGACAATATTTCTACCTTCGCACTGTGTTAAATCATTTGTATATTTATATGTTTTTTTTAATCTATCAATAATAAATGTATTAATTTTGTATTTTTTCGCAATTCAAATTTGTGTCTCTCCTTGCTCTTGTTATAATCGGTTAAAATTTATATTTTAAATGAAAGACTCAACTTGTTTCTTGTTACTCTATAGCACCGGTTAACTTGTTTAATTACGACACAACAATAATTTAATAATGCCACAACAGTTTCATTATTGGAAAACTACCGTTAGTTTTCGAAATCGCTATATGGCTCAATAATTTATATAATAAATTTATAGCTACATTTTTAGAGAAAAGTTGCATTAATTGAAATTTTCATAATTGACTCGGAGTAACACCGCATAGGTATTACGAATAACTAAAAGGATAACACATAAACACAATGTCAGTACATCAATTATTTTTCGCTAATCTCTCGTAGAATATGTTAAATATTCCTTATGATTTAACTTTTTAAATTTAAGTAAAACTTAAATCAGAAAATAAAAAAACAACAACTATTTAACTATATAATTAATTATATTATTTTATTGTATTACATATTAAATTTCTTAATGCAAATATAGATTGTGTTCTGAAAACATTGAACAATCTAAAAAATAGGCATGTTTGTTTTGTATCTTTTTGTGTACAAAAGTTGTAAACGTAATATTGAGAATATATATTTTATAATTTTATGCTATTTCAAAAAAATCTTGGCTATTGCAACGAAATAAAACAAATAATTAAAGAAAGCACATTAAACCATAAATATAAATCTTAAAACTATATTTAAAAAAAATCATAAAATGAAACGTAAAAATACATTTTTTTCAATTATACAATAATTATTTTTTTTTAAATATTAATTTGTAGGCGCTTTATACGCTTTTTAAGAGTACATTAGTTTGAAATTACTAAAATGCGTTTATAAGCTTTAAAATCCTTATAACTGAAGCTTTATGTAACCTCATTGATGTCCGATTTATTTTCTTAAAAATAAATTATTTTAATAGTTACTCATAACGTCGGGGTAAGAAATATCTTCATGTTCTTGAGTTTCGATTTTCAGTGTATTATCTGAAGAGGTTTCTATAATTTCAGAGCCGGTAGTTGCTATTGTGCTTGTATTAGTTGTTTTTGTGGCTGTGGTACTACTTAAATCGCTTGGCAATACATTGGTGGCTATTGATATATCAGAACCTGGTGGCAAACGTTCTTTCGGTATGGCTTTAGGTACATTAGCCAAAGCCTCTCGCTGACGTCGTTGTAGGTCCTCCTCTTGCCGTTTCAGTTCTTCCAATTGCCGGCGTGCTTCTTCGGCTATTGCTTCACGCTCTTGCTCCTGTTCTCGTTTAATGGCATATTTCTTACGCTCTTGTTTAACCAGTTCTTCTTTGGCCTTAAAGGCAGCTTGAGGTATGTAAGTGGGCCGTTCCTGGTGCACTTTCATATGGCGTTTCAAAGCAACAACTTGAATGAAACGCATATCACAATGAGAGCAAGCATGCGGTTTTTCACCTGTATGTGTCATTTCGTGATGTTTAAGTGTTTGAGCTTTTGCGAAACGCTTATGACAATATCTACAAGCAAAATCTTTAACACCCTGATGTACAATCTTGTGATGACGTCTTAGATTACCAGAACCATTAAAACCCTGACCGCAATCAGGGCAAGTGTATTTACCTTCTTTCATCATGAAATTTATCTGTGGAGACCAAGAGGGCAAAGCTACTTGAGAGATGGGATTCACAGCTGTGCCAGCCAAGTCTGCAATATCGACGCGTTCAACACGTCTAGGATCTTTTGGTATAGAATTAACAGAATCAGCACAAACCTTAAGAATTTCATCTGCTACCTTTTGATGAGATTCCTGCGTATTTTCCGGATTAGGTAAATCTGGCATTGGTTCAGCTTCTTCGGCCGGCACTTCTCCCAGCTCAACCTGCCGTTTGCGATAAACTTCTATAGCCCTTAACACACGTTTCTCATGGGTCTTTAAATGCTTAGTGAGACCTTTTGGATATAGGAAACGTTTCCCACATACTTTACACTCACATCTTTTTTCGCCAGTGTGTGTCATTTCATGCATTTTACAGGCATTCGACTTGCCAAATTGTTTGCCACAATACTGACACGCGTAATCCTTTATTTTCTCATGTACAACACGCACATGCATACGCAAATTCTGTTTATTATGCGAAGCATGTGGACATAGATGGCATTTGAATTTTTTCTCTGTGTTGTGGGTGGCAATATGTGTATTCCATTCTTGTCGTGTTGTCTTCCCTACACCACAATATGGACACACATAATTTTTAATGCCGGCATGGCGCATCAAGTGATCTTTAAGTGCACTGTTAATGACAAAGCGTTTGCCACAAATATTGCAAGGGAATGGCAATTCCTGCCCAGTATGTTTAAACATGTGTTTTTTTAAAGCCATAGGGCATTTGAACACCTTTTCACATTCAGTGCAGGGGTACGATTTCGGAACATCTTCTTTTGCGAGCTTGTGAACCCTCTTTAAGTGCCAGTTTAGAATGCGACGACGAGTAAACTTCATGTCACAACCCTCCTGAGTACAAGGAATTTTTTCCACAGTCTCGTCATGACAATGTTCTACATGCAGACGTAAACCATAGGCTGTAGTGAATCCACGTTTGCAGTTTTCCACTTCACATTGGAATGGCAACTTGTCATTGTGGTACTTCATATGTTCCTCATAGTTTTTAGTCTTTTTGAATTTCTGATGACAAATGTGACATTCAATTATGCGATGCAAATGGCGCTCAGCAGCAGGTATTCTTTTGCGTTTCGGCTTTATTTTTGGATCTTTAGAATCTGTTTCAGATTTGTCATTTTCATCTTTAATTTCTTTTTTAATATTTCGCATTCGTGAGGCCAAGGGCTTGTCGTCATCGCTATCACTATCTTCATCGTTGTTATTATCGCCTATATCAGGAAATTGAAAGTCTTCATCACTGTCTCTATCATTATCACTGGATTCATCACTTATTACTTCTTCTTCGATCTTTGTTGGCACCTCTTCTATTTCCTCTTTATCGACAGTTTCCAGCATTTTAAAAACATCCTCTTCATTTTCAAGCATCTCCATCTTGTGATTAGTGAGCAAAGGATCAAAATTTAAATTGTCATCTTCATCTTCCGGCAGTTGTACTCCTTCTATAGGAGCAGTGGCAGGCGCCTCCATAATATCAAAAGCAGGCGTACACGCAATTGTATTATTGGCCAATAATTCTTGAAATTTCTGTACCGAATCAGCGCATAACTTTTGAAAGTCGGCCATATCACTAAGGCGGGTGTAGCAAACTCCACAAATATTTTTTGGGAACCCATCCTGTGGCTCCACCGACAATGAAGTGCACATACACAATTTTTTGGCCAACCCGGGTACTAAAAACAAATCATATGAACTACCATTTTGTATATATTCCAAACATATACGGCAAATGGAATGAATATCCATGATGGGAAAATACTGCAGGAATACTACGCTTTAAAATTATATTTTTTTTAATAAAATAATCTTTCCGAAATTGAGAGAAAAATATAATCCTTCAATGTAACAAAAAATTTTACGCGTCAATATTTTCTTCCATATTAAAAAGAGTTGCCAAGCCATAATCTTAACCGTTCTTCCTTGGCAAATTAATCAATTCAATAATAAAATTTAAAGAAAAATAATAACAACAAGATATTCTAATAATGTATTTAAATAACATATTATCTCTTCTAGCGTTTTGTTTGTATAAATTAAAGTCAATTTTATTTTGTTATCAATTCAAAAGATGGCAGCCCACTTTATACTTAACGTCAAAAAAGAAAAAAACAAACAAAAAAGTAATTGCTAATAATGTAGCCAGATGTATTCAGTTTGCTAAGCAAGTAGGGAAGTTGGGTTAAGGAATTTCATAATTTAAAAAAATTTTGTTTAATATTTATTTGTTTTTGCTTATTGTGTTATATTTATTTCGTTAGCTAATATAAAGTTCAGTATAGCTTGTTAAGATATACATACATCAATTGGATTTTTTTGCTTGATAAAGATGCTTAGTTTAAATAAAATGAACCCTATCTATACAGCCGCCAATTACATTTTTATCATGTAAAAGTGAGAATTTTCAGAAATTTTCAATCCCTGTTTATATTTTTTACTTTTTAATTTTCATTCACTACGAATCGATACCAGAAATAATCATTCCCTTGAAATTCCCAGCATGGGGAATAAAAATTTCAAGAGAATGTAATTTCATATTGTGGTCACATAACGGTAAATAAAAGCGGGCATTTAACTAAAAATTATTAATTTAGGAAGGCAAAAAAAGTAAAGAAAATTCACAACTCAAGAATGCGGAAAGAAAAATAATCAACATTTTCTCTCAATTGCAATTGAGAATAACTTTTCCTTGGGATTTTTTCCCTTTTTCTGATCATTCAACGGTGAATAATAACCCGCAGGTTCAAAACAAAATTGCCCTTATCGTCAACAATTCTTTTTCTCCGCTTAATGTTCACTTTCACTTAACCACAGTATAGTTTGTAACTCAACTTTTGCCAGCGCACTAAATCAATATTTCTTATCAGATCAAGAGTAGATAAAATTCAAAGCAAAATGATGCCTAATAAAACGCAGACCAACAGATTCATACAAATAATTTTCGTACTAACTTTATTTTTACGTTAATAATTTTAACATTAAACTATTGTTTACAAAAAATGTTTTTTTTTTGTTTTTTTTTACGATTTATAACCGATGTTATTATTTGAAAATTTCAGTAGAATTTTGAAACCATAAAAAGTATTTCAGTCTAATAACAGAATGTTTTCAGCAACGCTCAAAATTTCAAGGACAAACCTTGAAAAAGTAAAGGTTTTACGTTCTTAAAATTTGTTATTCTAAAATCAATATTTATGGTAAATTTATGGAATATTTTCAGCGAGGTCAGATTGGTATATTTGTTTACTGGAAATGCTTACCAATTCAACTACCAGGAAAGTAACATCAGCATAGGTCAGGTCATATGAAAAATAAACCAAATTTTGTAACTCTTCAGCGAGCTAACTAACCCAAACGAAAAATCGTTGGCATGCTGTATAGTGAACTAATATAAATTGATCAAATTGGAGGTTAGGAAGTAAATCGGCTTTAAACACACACTTTTTTTCATATCTTCAATTTTATTGATACCAAGCGAATCAATAATGGAATATGGCCATCTTTAGAACGTCGGCAGACGTCCGTTTTTTTTCACAAAATTTTGAAGTATATTTCGCAACTTCCAATTTCATCTTTATAGCATCAGCGGCTATGTTTGCCTCACCACAAGCGTATTGTTTTGGTCTATTGTCAGCAACAATACCGCGAGCCTCGAATTTAGCAATCAAATTACGCACAGCGGTTTCAGTCGCCGAGGAAAAGCTACTCGAATTTCATAGTGTCATATAGTAAAATTTTCACCATTTTGGTAGTAAGTTTTCACAATTCGAGTGTGACGTTGCATGTTAAAAATTTGCCAACGTTTTGCTAAATAAATGTCATAGGACGAGAGCTAAATTCGATATTTAAGACAATTTACTTCCTAACTTCAAATTTCTCCGCTCAATAACAATAAATTAAATATTCCGATAACATTGTTTAAATTAAAAAACGCGGAACTAAGCACTTTATTTCTTATTTTAATTTCCATTCCAAGCTGCTTTAAAAACGCACAAAATAAAATTAAATATTTGAGTTTTTTTTATTAACAATGAAATTTAATTTGTTGGTTTTTTCGGCCTTGATTGGTAATTGCTTGTGTTATGTCGTGGCGGGGGATATCTTTGTGAACCGTGCGGACGGTACTGTACTGGCATTGGCGTATAAGGTAAAGCAGGTGCCATACCAATATATGGTGCTTGATGTGGTGGTCTTATTGGAGGTATAAGTGGCCACATAGGGAATGGAGCAAAGTGAGATGCTGAGGGAGGACGATGAGGAGATGGATGCCAAGGTGGTTGCGGAGCTGTCCAACCCTGCTATAAGATAATAATTCTGTAATATATTAATTCAATACACCTTATTAACATACAGTGCGTTCTGGGTTTGTGCTATCAATCTTTAAATGAGTTAATTTAGCTTTTCAAAAGCATTGCGATTACGTTATTGGCTTTTTTTCCAAAAGTTATGCCAACCTAACTTAATATTACGACACTAGATTTTTTAATTTTAAGATTTAATTTAACTTTTTGTATTGAACGAGATATACAAACCGAAAGCGCACTGTATTAAAAATAATCATACAAATGAATAGGCAGCATAGTCAGCTGGCACAGCTACTGGTATTGGAATATACTGGGGTGTAGCGGGAATAACTGCAGTCGCTAAAGTGTTGACATCTTCCTTCGGTCCTTTGTCACGATCTCTACTAGATCTACTGGAATATTTGTGCCGTTCACGCTTTTGAGGAGAATGCACCCTTGAAGGAGTTCGTGATCTATGAGTTTTATAGTCTCTCCTAGAACTGCGATGTGGCGAGTGCTTGCGATGTAGTTCCCAACTTGTTGAACGTCTTCTTCTTGAGGGACTTTCAAAGCGTCGTTTGGTAGTGGGACTGTATTTTTTTCCAAGCGAAGTAGAAGGACTACGAGATCGTGAACAGCCATACAGACGTTTCAAACGATCACGTTCACGTTGTTCATCGCGATAATATGGAACTTTTTCAGCTTGCTTCTTTTTTCCCGGTAACGGCGATCGAGATTTGCTCTTCTCTCTTCTTTTGTATTTATCAGTCTTTGAAATGCTGTATTTAGAATTGTATTTATCGCGATTATGATTTGGCCTGTCATTACAGCTAGGTCGTCCCGGTGACTTTCGTCGACTCGGTGAAGACGGTTTTTTATTTTCACGATGACGATATCTCTCCGGCGAACTTGTATCCTTCAAGTTAGAATTTGATTAGAATTTTTGTTTTTATTGAAAAGTAGATGCTGTACTTCAAAAAGTTTCTATCAGATATATTTTAATAAAAAGTAGAAGTTTAAAAGAATCAAGTACTACCCTATACTTTCGGATTAAATAATTTTTTATTATATTGAAAATGCTTTGTTTAAGTTAAAAATAATAGTTATCATTAAGAAAAGCAAAGTGAAATGACCTATTGTATTTGTTTACAAATTAAGAAGAACACAAAACAACAACAACCTGTTATATTAAATTTACTTTAACTTCGTTTAACAACCAGAAAATAAAAACAACTAATAGAACAAAAATATTCACAGCCAAGCTGGCGACTACGCTCAATTATAATTAGAGTTTTTTAGAAACTGCTATAGAACCACTCAAACCAGAATGTATGCTATAAAGATAACGTCAGCACCTGCTAGCGAGGCCTTTATCTGACGGTGGTCTTACTACTGGGCGTAGGAAAGAGCGTCCACTCGCGCCGTAAGACGCATACACGCCTTAGACGCAATTTTCGATTGCACGGTAGCAGGGCAGACTCCTTGTGTTGTGCATGTGCAAGCTAGGACGTTGGGTGTTAAACCTGTGTTAACATCTTTTCGAAACTTTCAAAGCCCGATTGAACCAACAGCCACCAAGTTGGACCTCAACCAATAACCAGAACAAGGTTTAGTTAAGTTTACTGGTCAGACTTCGAGAGTCCTGTGTCTCTTCCCGCCTGTTTCCCCCCATCCATCTAAATTGCGTGTTCCCGGGTGGAGCTTAAACCAGAATATAAGTACTCCCTCTTTTGGACAACAGTACAGTCTAATGTGAACGGTCGAGTAAAGACACCAAAGCTTTTAGCCGTTAAACTGGTAAAGTTAAAAACGTGTATTTTTGTATATAAAATCAATAGTTCGTCTAAATAAATATTGTAAAAGCTGTGTGCAGTTATTTTGCAATAAAAGAACCCAATAATAAACTAAAGGTTTATTAAAGGAATAAACGTAACAATATTTTGGGGTTAGACTAGGCCAACAAATATTTGACGATTTCAGTCCGTATGTGACCGTAGTACATTAAGCAACGTAAATAATTTTTTATTAAAAACTAAATCCTTTGCAGTAATTACTCAATTTTCTCTACCCTTTTTGTAAAATATTATATTTAAATGCCAATTAAATTTTGGTTTTAGTATAAATGAAATTTAGAAACTTTTCGAAGGTGTTTAAATAAATAAATTACTTACAGTAGAGGAACTTCGCCGATTTAATTTGGATTTGCAGCTAGAATTATCATGGGCTGCATAAGCATCACGGCTATCAGTCGTTGGTTGATTAACTGTGATATCATGAAACAAAGGTTTAGAACCTTCACCTAAATATAACAAAGAATAAAATAGATTTATCATGAGTGGTAAAATGTACGTTGGAAACAACTGTTGTATGTTGCTTAAGTTGGAAATGTTACAAAAAAAAAAAATAAAATATAATATTTTTATTATTAACTTAAATTGTTTTAAAAATTGTAAGAATATTAAGCACTTTTTTTAGTTGCATTTAAAAATAATTATGAGAAAAGAATTAATTTTAATTTAAATCGATGTTTTCTTTTTTTCTTTTAATTATCATTAAGCTGGTTAAAAAACATATTACTATTTTACATTCAGCATAAGAAATTGTCACATAAATTCTTTTTAATTTACATGCACACTCGCATGTAATTTTTTTTTTTGCATTTCGTTTAATCAAAAATTTCTAATAAATATTATTATTCCATTTGTGTAATTTTGCACAACTATAGTATGTTGATTGTTGAAACATTCTGTTGCCATTTAAGTAATGTTGATTGCTGTTTGTTGAATGTCAATTGCAAAGTTCCATAATTTGTTAGGATTGTTGATTGAAGTTTGGTTCATTTATTTTTTTTAAAAATATATATTGTTGTGCCGTGATTTTTGAATATTCGTATGTTGATTGTTGATTTTGTTTCTACTGAAATTTATCATTTTGCTTAACTTATTTTATATATGTATAAATAATTAATTTGTTATTATTAAATGAAATAGGAAGATTTTAATAAACAGTTTATTATATTAAAATCACTTTTCTTAATAAATAATAATATTGTTAATTTGTTACGTTAAATTTCATCTAATTTGTCTGTATAGACTGACTTATTGTTTACAGTGCATATGTGTATGCAATATAAAACCAATGAGACCAAAAATATTTTAAATATTAAAATATTACTATAATAATAAAGACAACTTACATTATATGTTATATTCTTTGAGTTAAATTTTATATTTTATATAAAAGTGTTTATTTCAATATTTTTAATAATTAGTTAACTACTATGGTTATATAATTAACTATTAAGATTAAGATTTTAATATTTTTAAAGTTTTTATAATTAGCAAAAATCTTAAGGAAATAATAAATCTAAAAATTTTAAATAAATTTTTGGCAGTAACTATTTTATATTAGTTAACCTTTAAGTGTGCTAATAATCTTAATTTATTTTAAATAAAATTACTTAATTGATTAATGGTGGTAAAGCTAGTTCCTTTATAATTTAAAATTACTAACATTTTTTTGCAAGTTCCTTTTTTTTATTATTTATTACTTAGATTTTGATCAGGATATACATATAGTTTGTAATTCGAAGGAGCTCTGATGCAGACTCTATATTAAAAAGATAAATAAATAAATATGTAAAAGTATAAACTAAACCAAAAATGGATAAAGGATAACTTGTAGTATTTATTGTTATTAAAAAGCTTTTGGCTTCTCATTTAATTTATTATAATTTTATGATTGTGTTACTTCACTTTTTAAATAAAGTTAACGAATAGTTGAAAGACCAATAAGTTATTTAATGTGAAGTTGAAAGTTGTTAGTTTGTTTTAAATATTTCGGCAATGTTTGTATTGCATCATTTATAATTAGCGATTAGATTTGAGTTATAAAAAAACTAATAAGACTCCTTTATTTTAATGTAAATTATTAAAGGATCAAATAATTTGTCTTATTTAAAAAAAAAATTTCAGTTATAAATTTTTTAACTATGTATAATAAAATAAATATAATCATAAATTAATAGTAAAAAACTACTCAAGGAACGATC
Source organism: Trichopoda pennipes (assembly GCA_030448955.1). NCBI lineage: Eukaryota > Metazoa > Arthropoda > Insecta > Diptera > Tachinidae > Trichopoda > Trichopoda pennipes. Next base: position 2,112,799 of record JASKUP010000021.1, on the reverse strand, counting down.
ACATTAGGCATATGCTTGCCACGAAGCTGTTTCATATTAGCCATACTAGCATTTGTTTTGTGGCCCCACTAGGCATATTTCTTTGCTTATTTTTAATTGTTGAAATGGATGATAAATACCGGCCAATGCAATGAATTTTTGGGAAAACATATTTGCTCCGTGGTCACAATGTTTGAATTAAAAATTATATATAATTAAATTGTCAAAAAACATAAATTTATTTAACCCAACTACAATAACAAAAATATAATCATAACAAGAGATAGGACGAAGTTGGGGAATTTCTTCTTTTAAGTTGTGGAGCAGTATTAGTTGTTCTTTTAGAAGAAAAAAAATATTAAAGACAGTGGGTGCGGGCTTGGATTAGACGACGAAAGGGTGTTTTACAAAATTATTAAACGAGCTACGGCTAGAAACCCCAGAACTGTGCAAAAACTTTTAAAGAATGAAAATTCTATTGATTTTGAAATTTTAATAAGTACTAATAAAACTTATAAAACATACATTTGTACATTATTTTCCATTCCTTTGCAGCTGAAATTAGTGGCGCCGTTGATGACAAAACAGACCGTAAAACATCGTACGCCAATATCTCCTTCCGAACGTTTTTTGGTTACTCTTTGGTACTTGACTACTACCGAAAGTTTTAGATAAATATTTCATAATTATATTCGATACTTACGATGGTATTAATAGCGTTCTACCGGACCTTTTAAAAATAGAATTTATAATAATTGTTGCCTTTTTTTATTTCACGATTTTTTTTTTAGATGTCAGCGACGGAGAAAGAATGAAGAACTATTTTAGTTCTAAAATTGTGAAATATTTCTAATTGTATAGGTTCGTTGGATGGAAAGCACATTGTGATTACTGCTCCATCCTAATTTGGAAGCATTAATTGCAACTACAAAAGTTGATTGCGGTCTATTTAGTTTCATTTAGTGTATAACATGATTTTAAACTCTGCGTCCTTAAACCCACATTTTGTGGATCATCCCACCGGATGAAACCACAGCAAACGGCGATGGTAGGATCCACCTACCATCGTAAGGGTTATGTAAGAACGGTATCTGTTCTTACATAAACTTCAACTATAAGAGAAGAGTTTTCGAAATACCTCGTACATGAGGATGAAGTGTCTTTTTAATATAAAAAACAGAGCATAGATTTTAATGTATAAAACAACTTGCCGCTGACTGCTCTTGCAAAGACTTTCGAATATCAATTCGACATTTTTGTTTGCCAAAAATTAGTTGTTTTGCTGTTTACCTTCCAATAATATTTTGTGTCAGACCACAGCAAACAAATATTTGACGATTTTATTCAAATGTTTGCCTAATGTGACTGTACCTTTAGTGGTTTATTTTTATCCTTTAAAATTTAAAGCTAGTCTTAAAAATAAAATAAGTGTCTTTACCTGTGAAAACCAATTGCTAAATTCTTAAATTGTTAAATATTTAAAAACCTAATTTTAAAGCTGACATTAGTTCAACAAATGTTTGCTTAAAAACTATTAAATATTTTGTTTCTATGTTTGCTTTGGTAACTAAATTTTTAGTTAAATAAAATAAATTACAATTGTTATACTCACTGCAAAAATCCTTTTATCCTTTTCCTAAGTAAACTCCAGCATCAAGCTGTATGTTGATTGAAGACCTCCATGAGTGAGAAATTTCCATATTTTGTTTATTATGTTGATATTGTTAGAATTAAATTTTAATTAGTTTGAATATATTTTAATTTCCAATGAAAAATAAGTGTAGCATTTGCTTTGGTTTTAATAGAGATCACTGAAAAAAATTTAAAAAGTGCTGTGAGTTTTTATATGGAAAATTACCAAATCTGCGTTTAATTTCAATGCCATCGTTTAAATCTGCCGAACGCACAATAGCATGAGGACCTCTTTTAATAGAGCCACTTGGTATAGCTTGTTGAATTTTAAATTTTAGGTCGCTAAGAGTTGATGTTGCTAATCCTGATGTAGTAGAGTCCATTGTGTTGTTGCCGATGTTGTAAAGACATTTAGAAAATGTTGTTGGTAGGAGCTTGTCTTTGGTTTTCTTTGAGCTAACCGAAGAGGAAATAAGATCGTTCTTGTTTTGAAAAGAAAAACTAAACTGCCTTTTGTATATATCTTCTTCCAAAGGTTTAAAAATATCCACTTATTTTTATGTGATTTGATTCAATTTGCAGACTATGCTCTGCTTCACAGACATAACATTTAGCAATTCAACCACTCGCCAATGCAACTGGCGTTGCCAGATAAGGAGATTTTAAAGCAAAATTGAGATTAGGGACAAATTGTTTAGCATGATAATAAAATAACGTATAAATGAGAAGTCTGGAAAATAAGATTGAGGCAAAAAATTCCCAATCATAATACTGGCCGATAGATTACTAAAATAATAAAAATAATAAAATAATAATATAATAAATAATATTTGTGGTTACAGTTTTGTTATGATATGATTTTTATGCTTAAAAATTTTATTGTAACGATATCGATCAAATCCTGCTTGTTAATTAATTAATAAAATTCATTAAATAATTTGCTGCAAACAAGTTTTTCTGTCCAAACAACAAATATTATGAACAAATTTTTCAAGAAATATTTTTGAATATCAACATAACGTAGAATCAAGAATATGTATGAAGACTAGGCAAAATAAATGGTTTACTATATTTTGAATACCTACAAGAAATGCTGATAGCAAAAAAAATATAAACACACACTGCGCATTCGAGCTGCACTCACCTTATTAATGAATACGCTTTATGTAAGACCTCTTGTAATCTCTCTGGCAACGTCTACCATTGTTTAGGGTATCCGTCCAATTCAAATTGAATTGATACCTTCAGGATAGTTTTCGCAAATTTTGTTATATTTTCAATATGTATTTTTTTTGTTAATATGTATTAAATCAAAATACAAATATATTATTAAATATTAAATTTATATACACATTATGTTTATTTAGATTTATAAAGTACTATGTGGTAAATATTTGGGCCATAAGAAATAAGTTTAAAATATTTTAAGAAAAAAATAATAAAGACTTTTTGTTTTATGCACCTAAGCCTAAGTGGTTTTTAGCATACTTCTGTTATTTCGTGAAAATCGCTTGGTTCCATTTATGTTTACTTTTAAAGAACTTATATCCTTTAATTTGATGATTGAAATATATTGCTAAATGCTCTTTCTTTATTAACTAAGACTTGGCAATAATGGGAACTAATTGTATAAGAGTGGAGTATGTTAAGTGCGCATTCAAAACAAATTTACTACCTTTTAAGCAATTGTAATTCATTAAAGAACCGTTAGTATTTTGCGCTTCGGTTTTTTCTTGACTAAAATAAATTGTTTAATTCGGATTTTTGTTTTTAATCAAACTTTCGCCTGGATTTCATTTATAAAAATGATAATATTACTAAAAACTTATTTCCAAAATTAAATATTTTGGTATAGATTACTTGCTTAAGGTGTCCAACTATGTTAGATCAAAACCAAATGGACACCATGCAATCAAATTATGTGCTGTACAATAATTCAGTGTAAATAAGTTTTTATTTAAATTTTAATGTAGATAAATGCCTAAATATTTTGTTTTATTTTATATAGTGTAATTGAACAAAATTTTAGAGAAACCATAAATGGTTTCACATCACCGGTTATACCCCATGTGCAGCCTTTGCAAACATTTGAATTTGATGGAGTTTTTACATCAATTTTCCGTTCAGATATCAATCAGGTTATTATAAATTTTTTATAAAAAAATTATAATTTGCCATTTTTTTATTTTTATGTTTTAGGAACGGATTGATAAAACACATTGGATATGCGATTATTCAGATGAAATTTTTGAAACTTTAAGGCAGACGGAACTTAACCGTCGCTTGGTTTGTTTTCGTTCTCAACAAGTTTGTCAAAGACCCATGTTGTTGAAGTTGCTTAAGGCCGCTACGGAAAAACACAAACTTTCTAGAACGACATTACACTTGGGTAAATTTACTATGTAATTTAGAATTTGTAAAATATTTAAATTCATTTTTGCTACACAAAACAAAATTGTTCCTTAAAGCAAAGTGTTCTAAAGTGTATAATTTTTTTTTCATTTCACTTTTAAGCTATTTATTATCTCGACTGTTTTATGGATAACTATACAATTCGAGCTGATAAACTAAGTCTGTCTGCTATAACTTGTCTTATAATAGCCGCTAAAATAGAAGAAACTGATGTTGATATGCCTAAGTTTGCCGAGTTAAACAAAATGTTAAACGAAGTGTACACTCTTAATGAATTTAAAAATGTGGAGTGCAAAATATTAGGAGCTTTTAATTTTGATTTAATACGTCCAACAGCGGCAACATTTGCAGAATATTTTGCCAACAGCATTATAACACTACAAGATTTTCATATTTTTATTAATCATTGGAACAACGAAATCGTACTTAATAACTATCATCAGCAGCAGCAGGACCTGCAAAGAAGAATTAATTATGGCAATGAAGTGTTAATAAGTACATCGCCGAGTAAGGTTCTAAATACACCATGCCCCTACTCCAACTACGAAAATATGTTGGCGACATTAAGCAAAACATTTTTCGATTTAATCGATATTTCATTGAGTTGTAAGTTTTACAAATCGATTAAAGAATAATTGCTACTAAAATTATTAATTACAGATTTAAAATTTGCCAATGCTAGACCCTCTATTATTGCCTCAGCTTGCATAGCAGCTGTACGTCAGATGCATGGCGTTTTTCCTATATGGACACCATATTTAATAAAGCTAACACATTGCACAGCCGATTTAATAGCGCCATTTTTTGAAGCAATTTTAGCGATTTATCGTATACACTACAATAATGAGCGCTTGCAAAGTTTGCAGCAAACCCCAAATACACCCCTTTCAAATGCAGGTCATAATACAATTTTATGTGATAGTCCAGATTCTGGTGTTGTATCAGGCAATGATACAAAATCAACGATATCTGATACCGATAATGAGGATAATTGCGTTGTTAGCTTGGGTATGGATGCCAACAATAATATTTGCCATGCCCTTGTTGATTCAGACGAAGAAGAAGATGAAGCTTACCATTGTTTGGAATATCCTATGCAAGCAAAAAGAAGACGCATATTTTAAAAATGTCAAAAATATGTCTTAAGCCTTTTCTCGTTTTGTTTTACTTGAAGTCTACTAAGAGTTTTGTTTTTTTTTATAATTTTCATTTAGATAATAAGTTCTTTATTTAATCTTTTTCACACATACAATTGAATTGCAGTCTATCTATCCAGTTAAAATTAATTCTTCTTTTTTTATGTTAAACCCACTTAATTCTAAATAGAATTATATTCTTTCTTTGGAAAATCATTTTTTCGTTTTTTCTTTGTTTTTTTTTATTTTTTTATTTTGTTTACGCCTACATTTTTAAAATTATGTTTATTAATTGATTTATACAATTTTTATTTTAGTTATTAATGGCCAATGCGATTTTGCAAAACCAACGAACGATTTTACATTTTTTTTAAGGTAAATAAAAAAAGATTTTACAAATTATGTTTAAAAGTATATAAAATACAACAAAACAATATACGTTTACCACTAGTTAACAAAATATTTTTTTAAGTTAAATTATATTTATATTAATTTAAGTCTTGTGTTTTGTTTTTACAGATTAATTAGCAAATGCAAAATGGAATCATCAAATAAAATCTTTAAACGTCTTCATGCAATACAAATGAGCAAAAAAAAAAACGAAGAAAGAAAAAATTAAAATGAAATGTGTAAAAATTGTAAGTAGTACTTTTTCAATATTTTATACAAGTTATTCATTTATATAGATGTAGAATGGGAATTCAATTAATTAGGTAGTAACGCCAACATTTTACATAAACAAGTGCAGAATAAAACTTATTTATATCGATGTCATTTACTTTTAACAATGCTTTTAAACTTAATTAATAGTTTTCCAAAGGGCTTTAGTAAAATTATAAAGGGAGATGTTTTTAATTTATAATACTAAAGTTTAATTTTTTATTAATAATTTTAATCTTTTCTTAAGGTCAAATTTGACACTGATGGTTATATTTTCTGAATATTAAAAAAGAATAGTTTTCAAATCACAGATAAAAAAATAAAAATTTATTACATCAGAAGGTCTTATTATCCTGGCAGACATGCGTCATGTAGAAACGAAAATTTTTTATTTCAGAAATATCTAATAAGTGCCGTTTAGGTTCCTAAAGTAAAGGGGTGGGCAAATTTGAGGTTAGGAAGTAAATTATTTGTCAAAAGATTAAATGTTAAGAATTGAACTGTAATCCAATCCTTTGACATTTATTTCGTAAAAAACTGAGAAATTTTTACACTCTTGAGCACAGAATTTTAATTGTTTATTTTCTGTGTTATTCGTCCTTAAAGAATGTAAATTTCTACTTCCTTTTAATGTCAACTTTAGTTTAAAATATTTATTTAAATAAAATTAAAATCAATAAACAAACTTGAAAGTCACACAAAACAACATTTATATGTACAGAAAAAAATTATTTTCTTCCTTTTTTCATTATTAAATATCAATATCAATTATAAAATCGCCTTCTTTGAGTAAAGCTCTCAATCTCCAATAGTAGGAGTATTATGATTACTAAAGTCTTATTCTTGTAATATGTGTCTATACGTATATGCGCATATCAATTATAATTTATCCTTATATCCTTTGGAGTATTAATAATATGTATTCTCTTTTTATAATTATTCTCTTGTAATATTTCTGCATTTTTAATATTGGGAAATTGCTAACTTATTGCACTGTGGGTTGCAAACGCTGTTTTTTTCTGCTGTTCCCTTTCTGGTTTTATAATTTGACTTATGTGCAGCCGATCTTATACTTCATTTTGTATTTGTCGTTTCAATATGTTTTTACAATCATTCGGTCCACCTCCATAATAAAATATTTTGAATTATAAATTTTGATTTGCCGAATTTGTCAATTTTTGTTTTGTAGTATTTGAAAACAATATCCTTAAAGTGATGTCAGTTTTTTGTGCAATATTGTTTTGTTTATGGGACGTGCGTCATAGATTTAAAAGTTCTTTCCTTCGGGTGTTTGTTTATGTTGTTTCTATAAGAGAAACTGTCTTTCCGTAAAATTTTTTGTCATTCCCTTAATTTCCTCCTTGTGGTATTATTTTGCGTCAGCCATTACTTTCCTCGCGAAATTTGTTGTGTTGTGTTGCGTTGAAATTTACGAATTTCGGATTATTCGAATGGAAGTTAATAATAATACGTCCTGAAGCAATAGATTTTTGTGATGTTATCTTCTCTTATGATTAATAAATCAAAATATGGCAATTTTTCCTTTTTCATTAATTCCATCGTAAATTTTATGTGCCGGTGAAAGCGCTATTTAAGGCTTCAAGAGTTTCATTCACATTCTTTGTTTTACTTATGCAGAATAATTTACCTAAATACTGGTGACACTAGAGAGCCCATCAGCATTCCTTTTATTTTGTCATTAAATTTGAAATAACGAGTATTATGTCGAAAAATAAATCTTTGGATATTTCAGTGACTGAAGAAATTATATACTGGGGAAAGCTTTTCCTCGTAATTAGGCTTCTTCTGAGACTTCTTCTGTTCGTTCAAGAGTTAAAGCTGACCGACCATTGTTTGCGTGTAACGTTTGTTAATTTGCTGTTTGAAAAACTGAACTAAAAATTTTTGCATTGCGGCTCATAAATTTGAAAAACTGCAACATCCAAAGAAAGTGACCGGTTTGTGAGGTTTGTGCTTAAACGGCGTCATTGGGTCGTATTTTTCGAAAAAGAGCAAGGAAACCATGATAACCAATTGTTTGTGGCCACAATTGGCTAATGGTGAAATAAGTGGCCTTTGGTTTTAGCAAGTTATTGCAAGAGAAATTTCTCGATCGCATATCTCGATTTGTCGATGTCAATTGGCCGCCTTGTGATTATGAATTAAAGCCGCTGCATTATTTTTTATACAGCCATTTGAAAAACCTGATTTACGTAAACAACCTAAAAACAATTGACGCTCTGAAAGAAATTAAGTTCGGTGCCGCATTAACGAGATATCGAAGTTTTTATGCCCGCCGAAGTGTGCTTCAATTTTTTGTGAAAATTGCGGACATCTGCCGACGTGCTAGACTTCATATACCTTTATTAATTCCCATGTTTCTACTTTACATAGCTATCAATAAAACTAAAGTTTTAAAAAAAGTGTGTATTTTAAGCTAATTTGCTTCGTAACTTCAAGTTTACCCAACCGTTAGAATTTTGTTCAGCAACATGTTGCTAAAACTATAGATTTGAGACTCTAAAAATTATAGATTTGATTAGAACTTAATTTAAAGTTCAATATTGTTTTTTTAAGGAGATTATTTACAAACAAACTGAACACATACTCATCGTTGTATATCCCGACGTTTGAGTATATCAAATATAACATCTGAAGAATTCTCTTTATTACCATTTGGTGATACATTGTCATAATCTTCATCCGAATCAGTTTCTTCTAGTAAAGGAACAGTTAAAGAGGAATGTTTTTTCGCTGTATTTAATGCATAATCATTCATATTTGAGGAATTTGTTGATGTTAATGAATGGTTACCAGCAGCACCACCACCATTAACATTTATTGAAGTCTCATTTAAATGCAATTCCGAAGAACATTCATCGTAAGAATTTATATCTTGTAATTTTGTTAAAGTTGAATATTTGTGCACCACATGGCCACAAATACCTGCTAAACAAACAACTAAACCTAAAGCATTTATCAAACCTAATTGATCACCATTATATTCCACAGCCAAAACAAGTTGAAAAATATCCTAGAAAACATACACACGTACACACATAAAACAATATTTTAAATAATTCAAATAAAAATATAAATAATATTTGATTGTTTACCTTAAATATACCAGCAATTGATAGTGTTAAGCTGGATGTTCTCGATAATACCATAAATTCACTAACTTCCATGAAAAATGCTAAAGTTGCACCAGCCGATATTTTCAAAATAATCATATAAATGGTGGCCTCTTTATAATTGCCCATATTACCCATAACCTCTACTAAACCTTTGCCTACAATTTTAAAGTAGTAAATTTTTTTGTTTATAAAATTAATAAAAGTACAGTGCAAGCTCGGTATTCACAACTGTCTATTATCGTGATGGTTCGTTTAACGCGGCTAAACAGCCGTGTGACTTATCTGTTCTTTTAAATTTGCTAATAATGTTGTCGTCTATAATTAAAAAATTCCCGTCTTGTGGCACATTAATCTTTTTTAGTTTATACGGATGGGCAAATTTGAGGTTAGGAAATATGTAAATTTGACAGACAAATTATTAAATGTTTAGAATTGAGCTATCGTCCTTTGCCATTTATTTAGTTACACTGTTAAGAAAAAAATTTTAAATGTGAATATTTACTTTCAAAATGGTGAAAAAATTATTGTAGCACTTGGTGAAATTCTTTTCCTCGTAGTCAGACTTTTTCCGAGGCCACAGCATTGTTGCTGACAATAGATCAATACGCTCGTAGTGGTACAAACATAGCCGCTGTACAGCAAAGTATGGTGAATGAGTCTCGAACATCAACTCGTCGACGGACGTGTTGTTAAAAAATTAAAGTCGACCGACCAAATGTTTGCGAACGTTTATAAACTCGATGAAAATGAATTGAAAACTGAACGAAAATAAAGTAATTTTCAACAAAATCATCTTTAGTGATGGGGATCATTAGAAAACAAAAAATTGTCGTCGCATATTGTGTCGCTTACAAAATTCGTCAACATTACATCCAAAGAAAGTGATCGCATGATGCGGTTTCTGACCAGGCGTCATTATCAGTCAGTCTTTGTTTGAAATTGCCAAGGAAACGTCGTCACCGTGAATTCTCTGCGCCATCAAACCATGATAATCAATTTTTTGTGGCCACAGTTGGCCTTTGGTTTCAATAGGACGGTACCCTGGGAAATTTCCCGGTTGCATTATATCTCGATTTGGTGATGTCATTTGCCCGCCCCGTTCTAGCTAGGTCCTGGGATAAAATATCAGTGTCTAATATTCTAAAATGCCTTAAAAAGCCTTGCTCGAATTCGGTTATGATGATGATTACATTCTCCTTAAATATTTTACAAAATATAATTCAGGAAGAAAGCGAAGATCTTTAAACTATTGGTACACTTTTAGCTCAAATTGATACGGAACAGCTTTTCACTTATGCTGAGAACTAAACAGCAGGACTCGAGAAGAGTTTCTTCTGGAAAGTGATGAGGAAGCAAATTGTATTATCAGATACGGATTCAATCATTTGGATTGGATAGTGGTCATGTAGAAAACAAAATAAAACTGCACGATTGTATAACATATAAATACAATGTGAAGGACTTTGGAAAAATGATAAGCCGACGACAGCACTGTGAGAACTACGTGAGTCAATTGTTATTTTAAAAAATAATTTACAAAAAAAAAAACAACTCAAATTTACCAATTTGTCTAAAGATCGAATAACATTTTGGCTTTTGTTATTGTGAAAATTTAGCATTCCCGGCGGCGACAGGTTTAGTTTTTAGTAAGTTGCGAAAATCGAGCTTCCACTGTATTAAATATTTAATTTTGTTTTTTAAATTTACCTTCAAAGATTATAACGAATGGCAATAGAACAGCTATCATCCAAGGCTGCATGTGATATATCATATCTATAGGATTGTGCAAACCCAATTTTGATTTTTGCATAACAAATTGTGCTAAAGTCCAACGAATGCCACCACTCAATGACGCCACCAATATGAATATAAAGCCTAGTGTATGGAATTGTGTGGATTTATAGGTAAACATAAACAGACCCACAGCAATAAGACTGACAATAAATACCAAAGACCAACTCTGTAAAGACAAAACAGTGAGTATTTTTATTTTTAAATACTTTTATTTTAAATCATTCATCATACCTTTTTCTCCAAACCCAATACTATAGCAAATATTAGTATAAATACTATTGTTGATGATTTGGTCATTGTATATAACGAGACTGAGACCAGTCCTAAGGCCCAATTAGAAAATCCAATGTCGATACCACTTGCCAAACCTGTAGGAGCCATTTTTCTAACTGACGTTCGACAATCTAATTGAATTCTTGATTTACCCATAACAGCCTTGTAAATACCACGGGTACTTGAAGCCATTATGAACTTAAGTACCAAATGGTAGCTAACAATACTGAGAGGAAAATTCAATTCTTTAATTAATGCCTTTTGGTAAAATGTCAAACATATTGACAAGAGAAGATACAGCAGTATAGTTAATAATGAACAAATGGCCATTTGCATAAGACGTGAATCATTTAGACGATCTCTTAGGGTAACTGTGGCGTTGTCGTTGGGTTCTTTAGGGCCTTTTTCACTATCATGATGACTTAAGTGGCCGTTTTGGTGTACTTTATTAATATCATTATCATCCGATTCAATGGATTGTCTTAAACGATGTTCAGTGCCCAAATCAATTTCTTCATTTTCATCATCTGAATAGATCCTTTTATGAGTTGTTATTTTTTGGTTATTAAGGCGGGCATACTTATGGCTATCGTAACGTATATGTGACATCTTTAACAAACGCAATTGTTTTATTCAATTTTAAAAATTATCTGCAAAACAAGTATTCATATAAAAACAACAAACAACACTCCAACAAACATGATATATTTATTCATATAAATTAAATATCTTACCTTTGCTTTAAACCACATAAAGAATTGTATATTAACCCTTTGTTGTTGCTTTTAATACACTGGTAACAGAATCTGTTGTCTGTATTCTTAGAACAGTTGGAAAGAAAAAAACCATTAAATAACCATATGGTTGATTAAGGTAAAATAAACCAATTTTCTTCTATTTGTTTATTATTACTGTCTTCCGAATAGTTTTGTATATTTTCTTTTTCGTTTTTCGAAAATTGTTATCAGTATTTAATTTTTTTTTTCTGCAATATTTTGCAATTTACTGCAACATATTGGGGATTCCGAGGCTGCCCTATTGTTTACATTTTTTGTTGTTGCAAACCTTTTTTGTTTGTGATGAGTTAATTGTCAATAAATAAATATGCAAATATATGTGGTTTTTTGGTAAAATGTATTAAAACATTAATTTTTTCTCTCCAAATAAAAATAATTTAATCAAACAACTGTTGACGCAGGCAATACGGAATATTTTGTGCTGCTTCTCTTTGCCAACTGCCATTCACTTGAGATTGTTAAGAAGTTGCCAATGTAAGTTTTTTTATTTTTACGAGGAGTAGTTGTGTAAATAATTTTTAATTGTATTTCCGCTGCTTTACAACATTTGCCGGAAGATTTTTGATAAAAGTCACTTTTTCATAATTTCTTTAAATTAAAATTTACAATAACAAAAAACTTTTTTTTTTATAGAATTACTATCTTCACTTTTTCGTCTCCAGCAAAAGTTAGTTGAAGAGTAATGCCTCTATATATCGGGTTTTTCAACAAGAAGCTTGTTTTTCAATTGTGGCAACACCAACAACATGATAGTATGTAGTAGTAGATGCATTGGCAATTGTTACAATGAATTCAATTTCGCACGAAAATCGCAATAAAATAATTAAAATCCACTATAAGAATGGTGGTTACATTTCATAAAATTTGTACGCCATAATCGTCCTTCTGAGACTGCTATTAAGACTGAAAACATCGCAGCCGTGAGCTACAGTGTTGAAACAGATCCAAATTTGCCAATTCCTCGATGATTTCTCAATAATTGGGGTTATCCAAAACCACCACATGGCGAATTTTGCATAAGGATATGACATTGAAGCCTTATAAGGTTCAACTGGTGCAAGAATTGAAAATGACCGACGATTCGCTTAATTCATTTAGGAATAACCGGCTGGTTTTTCTGATGAAGCCCATTTTCACTTGCCAGGGCATGTCAAGAAGCAAAATTGCCGCATTTGGGCTTCTGAGAATTTGATTTGAGAATCCTTTGCATGCTCAACGTGTCATTATATGGTGCGTTATGTGATTTGGAGGCGTAATTGGACCGTTTTTTTTATTCGAAGATGAGACTAGAAATGCGGTAGCGGTCAATAGATTACACTATCGCGAGATGCTAAAAATTCAATTTTGACTTATTATTAAAGACGATGGGGATTCACTAAAATGTGGTTTCAACAGGACTGTGCCATATGTCACACAGTCAATGAAATTATTAATTTATTGCAAACCAAATTTCCCGATAGCATAATTTTACGACAATCATCAGTTAAGTGGCCAGCCAGTCGTGTGATTTAACACCACTGGATTATTTGTACGGAGCCAATCGTATCGATCGCAGTCTTAAAACTCAAAGTCCGTGATGTGATTAAGGAAATAGGACCGCTATTTTGCTAAAAAGTGATTTAAAACTTTGTTGAAAGAATCGACCTCCGTCAGCGTGGTCGTGGAGGAAATTGCTAGATATAATTTTTCATTCGTAAATGCCGAACTTTTAAATTTTTTGTTTTATTTTAGAAAACAAAGTTCTTGTTGAAAACAACCCTTTATATATATATTGTTCGAATTTTTAAAATATTTATGCAGTTAGCAAGCAAAAAAAAACAAAAACTAAAAATCAAAATTATAACGTTAAATAAATAATAATAAATAAAGAACAGACAAATAGTAAAATATAAATAAAAAAGAAATAATAAAAGATTTGGAAACAACAAATTTTGATAACTTTACTAGTTTAACGCCTAAAAGATACTTTAATATTTTTATGTCTTTAGCAAACGATGTTTGTACTTGAACTAACTTTATTGTCCAGGAGGTGGTGTGCAAGAAGCAAGAAAATTCCAATTTAACATCACATATTGTTATTGTTATCATCAGCCTTACTGGCTGTGTCATTTTCGTTTGTTTTCTGTTGTTTAAGTTATTTCGTGGAATTTTTTATAAGCATGTTGTTGTTGTTGTCTTGTGTGCATGGGTTTTCTTGGAAACGACGCAATTTGCAAAAGACACAACAGGTCGTTTCGTTTACTTTTTTTTACTGATAATTATATTATTTTAAAACATAAACAAATCATTTTTGTTACAATACCTTAGCAATACCAAACAAGACTGAAAAATGTAAATAAGAATCGTAAAAAGAAACCGCTCCTGAGGGCTAATTTTGCTATTCGTATTCGAGCGAATTCTCACTCTTAAGTGCGAGTTTTTTAGTTTTTTGGGATTCTCCGCATACATGTGTTTTTAATCGAAAGCCCAAGAATCATTGGAAGTAACGTTTCTCTGAACAAAGAAAATGTAAGTTGAATTTTTCGAATAATAATGAATAAAAATAATAATTTTAAGCAAAAAATGTTAAAAATAAAATTCACTCAAGGGGACGAATCTTGCGATCTTTTTACCCCAACACGCAGATTTAGCAAAGAACATACTGCCAAACTCTTTTTCGCAAGGAAAAGAAGGGCGAAAAACTTTGGGAGTAGCTAAAGGTTAAACCGAACGAATATTAGTTTGTGTTTTTACAACACTTAAACATTAATTCGACTCGTATCGTGTCGAGTAACAAAATTAGAGAATTTTGTATATTCGATTTGAAAACAATTTCGACCAGGAGTGCCAGAATTGGCCCCCATAAAATTATTATGAAAATCGGTCGCATATAGCGATCCCAAAAGGGATAATAAAAAATCGTTTTGCCTATCTTTATATATATAATTCCACTGTACGTGTGTTGTGACTGAACTCCTCCTAAACGGCTGGACCGATTTGCATAAGTTTTTTTGTATGCGTTTGGGTGGCGCCTCGGGTGGTTTAGATTTACATACAAATCTTCTTTATGTATATAATTCTTCTGTACGTATGTATGTCACTGAATAAATTTTTTTTGCATCAGTATGGATGCGACCTTGGATGGCTTACATTCACAAACCAGCCCGACAGATTGCGCTGCAGTCGGTAACCAGGTTACTCAACTACACTGCAACTACACGACTGGATCGACTTTAATGAATTTATTCATTCAATGCATTTAATTTTTTTGTGCGCTGTGTTTTGATATTATATGGTATCACATTTACGTAAATATTGAGCGTGTTGTTTACTTCAAAAATACTTACAAGCCATAAATTCGTTGCCAGCTGCCAACTGCCTCCAATTTGTATTGGTGGATGTCGGTGAAGGGCTTAAAGTAGCATGGACTCGATTACTGCCACCGTTAACACAGTCGCGGTGGGCGTCGAGCTTATTTGATATGTGCTTGGCTTATTTGTTTGCGTTTCTTCTTTGCGATCTCGCAAATTCGTTCTCAATGGATCAGCTAGTTAATTATATATTTTAAAAGTAGTAAAGTAAAAGTGAGTATATAAGTTGATAACGACGATATGAACGACATATGGCATAACTATCACATATGGTTTGTGTTTATAATAACAAATATAGTATGTTGGAAGGTAAATATCTGTCATTATAATTCGGTATTCGGTAAGCGCTAAAGTGCAAACACATATATTTTTGTCAATCGCTTTAATAACGTCAAATTTTGTGCCTAAAAAGTGGTTTGGCGGGGAAGTCTAACAAGCTTCTTTCATTTGCAGAAAATGGCAGTTGCAAGTTATCAATTGTTAGTCAACATAAATCAACTTAAAAATATTGTGAACGATGGTTGACGCGATTCAAAATCAGCACGTCCTGCCGAAAAAGTTTGAAATTTTGTGCTTAAAAATTAGTTTTGCGGTCAAGAAAATGGCTGCTGATAGAAGCTTACGGTCAACATGCACTAATCAAAAAAAAAAAAAAAATGAGATATTAGATATAATTTCAGATAAATGTCCGCCTCTGTTAGCCTCACTGGTTTTTGGTTTGTTAGCATAAACCTTGCTTTTCAGATATTCCTATTAACAAAAAAAAAAACTCCGGAGCAGTCAAATCAGGCGACCTTGGAGGCCGTTTAAATTCACAATTTTTTGAAATAACGTTTTGTGAAAAGAGGTCTCACAGTAATTCTATTGTAATCCCGGTTGTATGCGATGTGGCACCGTCTTGTTGATATCACATGTTAATCTAGTTTAAAGCATGTAGTTGAGGCAAGTTTTCAATCATATCACGAGATCGCTCCTCCTTCACAGTTACCTATACGCAGTTTTCATTTTCAAAGAAGAAAGGTCCAATGATTCCTCCAGACCAAATTGCACACCAGACTGTTGTCACTTTTAATGGATGCAAAGGTGATTGTTGAATAATTTGAGGGTTTCCCACTCCCCAATGATTCCTCCTGACCTAATTGCCCACTAGACTGTCACTTTTAATGGATGCAAAGGTGACTGTTAAATAATTTGAGGGTTTCCTATTCCCCAGAACCGACTATTCTTTTTATTCACATATTCATGGAAATGAAAGTGTGGCTCGTCACTCATTATTATGATTTTTTCATGAAAATCCGGGTTGTCATCGGTGAGGTTGAAGCATCGTATTGGCATATGTACGGCGGCGTAAATGATCTTGTGGAAGACGCTCTTGTGTTAACTGAATCTAATATATAAACAAATGCAAATCCTTGTGCAAAATTGTAGCCAAAGTTGTTCTTTGAAGACCAAGCTCCTGAACACGACGTCGACTTGAGGTTGACGAATGGTTTTGAACACTTTCTACAGCAGCAGTAATGTTTTCAGCCAATCTTGCTGTACGTTGTGGTCCATGCTTGGGTCTATCACCTACAGACCCTCTTTCTACGAAATCATTCACTACACAAAAAAAAGTGCGTTGTGTTGGCACGTTGTTTCTCTCAAAAATTTCACGTAACTTTCTCATCGTCACAGTATTCGATGATTGATTTTGATAAAATGTTTTAACGATTAAAACATGTTGGTTTATCGAATATTTTTTCATCATATATTTGCCACGTGTCTAATTCACGACTGCCAAATATGAACCGTCAAGACTAACGTTTACCAAAATGGAGACAAAAGAAAGTAGTATACCTTCCCGGCGGACACCCGTTATTATAAGCTGTTGAAATCGATGACATTTGATTCATTTGAAAAGAGAAATCAACGAAAAACGATCAGAATATTTGACCAGACACGAGATCATAATCCTCCATCATGACAACGCTCAGCAACATGTTGCAAGACCGACAAAAACTATTTGAAAAGCTGCGGATGAGAGATTTTTGGTCACCTGCCCAATAGCCTAGACCAGTGATGGGCGAACTACGGCCCACGGGCCACATCCGGCCCGCCGAGCGTTTTTCAAAAAAAAAAAGTTAATCACCTATTAAAAAATTATGCCCAAAAAATAAATTTCATATATATTTTAAAAAAGATGTAAATTGACAATTTTAGCAAAAAAATGCGATGTTTTCATATTATATTGTGTCCAAACTGCGTAGTTTTCTAGGAAATATTGTACACACAAGAGAACAACAACTTTCTGATACAATATTCCAAGAAGAAACATAAACATCATAAAGCACTAACAACTAATATAGAAAACTGAACGTATAACATAACAACAACTATTATATGTGAGATCTAGAAGATTCTTGAATATTCGAAACAACATGCGCAACAAATATAAAAGGGCCAGCGATGGATTAATCAGCACTCAGTAAAAGTGTAAATCTCGTGACGTAAAGAATAAATTGTGAAGTAAAATTATAAAGTTGCCAGCGTACAGTTTTATTTGTGTAATTAAAATAATAAAGTGTATTGTAAATACCCCCATAAATGTCAATCGAAAATAGAAAGAGAAAAATTGATTCGGAATGTCGAGTATTTCAAGAAGAGTGGACATGGAAGTACTTCTTTATGGAATATAACCAAAAACCTATTTGTCTTATCTGCCAAGAACCGGTAGCTGTACTAAAAGATTATAATCTCGCTAGGCACTTTAATTCAAAACATCTTGGGTCGAAGTACTACAAAATGAGAGATGAAGACAAGAAAGTTCATTCAGAGGAATTGAAAAGAAAAATATCTAGTCAGCAAATGTTTTTTTTTTGAAAATCAAAGAAGTGTCCAGCAATCTTCCACGTTGGCTGGTCACATTGTTGCCTATAAAATAGCAAAAAGTAACAAACCGCTTTCTGAAGGAGAATTTATTAAGGATGTGTTAATTAGCATTGGAAAAGTATTATGCCCAGAAAAGATAAAAGAGTTCGAATCTATAGGGGTGTCACGTAGAACGTTAACAAAAAGAATTAAGCGATTTCTTCTAATTTAACCCATCAACTCGATGGACGTCTTAAAAAGTTTAAGTATTTTTTCAGTCACTATGGACGAGAGTGTTGACAGGAGTGATAAAGCCCAACTTCTAATTTTTATCAGAGGAGTCGATGAAAACTTCGTAATAACCGAAGAACTTGCTTGTTTGAGATCTTTGAAAGGAAAGACGACAGGAAAAATAATTTATGATGAATTTATGAATTAACGAATTTCCAAATTAATTAATTTAACAACTGATGGAGCACCCAACATGGTGGGAAAAAGTACGGGGTTTGCAGGAGTTTTTAAAAGTCAGAATCCTGAAAGGGAAACAATTTTTTTACATTGTATAATCTACCAAGATGTTGTTTGCAAGGTTGCCTTGGATATTAACCACGTACTTAATATTATTTTAAAATGAATTAATACCATTCGAGCCCGTGGTTTGTTGCATCGACAATTTCAAGAGTTTTTATCAGAAGATCAGGTGGCTGAGTTGTGGGCATGCCTTCTCGAGAGTTTGGAGTCTTCTCGAAGAAATTAAAGTTTTTCTAAAAACCAAAACTAAAATTTGGAATGAGTGGGAAATATTGGAGAATAAGAATTGGTGTATCGAATTTGCTTTTTTCACGGATTTACTCGAGCACTATAATAAACTGAACAAGAAGTTACAGGGAAGAAATCAATTTATAGATGAAACTTGGGGCAGTTTGAGGTCTTTTAAAACTCAATTGTTTATATTTTCTAAATGTTTGGGAAAAAATGATTTGACTCATTTTCCAAGACTTAACTCTTTGGGGCCTGTGAGTGAAGAGAAGTTTAAAGTCTTTTCACAATCTTTATTAAAACTGTATTCAGAATTTGAGGCCAGATTGGCTGACTTTAAAAAAAAATCCAACCATGTTTAGATATTTTTTTCAATGCCTTTTAATGTTAATCCTGAGTATGTTCCATCTGATCTACAATTGGAAATTATAGAATTGCAATGTAATAATAATTTAAAACAGCTAATTTTAAATACAGATAAGCTTAATTTTTATAAATCCTTACCAATAGATGAATTTCCAAAGCTAATTAATCATGCGCAGAAAATTATGGCAATGTTTGCTTGCTTCCTCATATTTATGTGAACAGGCCTTTTCAGTAATGAAATGCAGAAAAAATTCAATAAGAAACCGATTGTCAGACGAGAATCTATTTAATTAATTAAAAGTCGCATCCTCCCAGCTAAAAACCAGATTTTGAGGAAATTATGTCAAGTCAGAAACAGATCCATGCTTCCCATACATCTGGAAAATCTTAAAATCATAATAAACACAACATCAATACCGCATTCAGAACAGGGGACAACCTAGGCAGGATACTACGGGATGGGACAACCGAGGCAAATATACTAGACAGACGAGGAGTGTACAAATTAACTTGTACATGCCATTATAGCTACGTCGGGCAAACAGGACGAAAAATTAAGACCAGATTTTGGGAACACATTAGAGACTATAACAAACAACTACGAGAACCAAAATCAACTCCAGAATCAAACTTTGCGAACCATATATTCAACAACAAGTGTACACCAGGACATATAAAAACAACGGTTAAACCGCTTCATACACAGCACAAAGGAAGGAGACTAAATGTATTAGAAAACATGGAAATATACAAACAGAAAACATTTGACGGACGAATAATAAATGAACAAATAAACACTGCTGCAGACACAATATTTGAACCACTGAAACATTTTTACAGGAAAACAAACATTACACCAACACAAAAACGTTACGCAGGTGCACAAGACCAAAGCCATAAAGAACATCATAAACGTACAATTACAGATTATTATGTCACATAAAAAAAGGAAAAAAAAAACCCAATAGGTTCACACATACGCAAAAACGGACAACAAGCATGATCGTAAAAGGATTTAGTTAGAAAAAAAGACGAATGCAAAAGGGAGCGACAAATTAGGTAAAAAGAGACAAACGAAAAAGGAAAGAGAGATGCAGGCAAAAAAGACAGAAAGTTACGAACGCAATAACACGAAGGGAGACACGAACTATATAAACACAACTGACAATAGAACGCAACTAGTACGAAAAGAACAGTGAAGATGGCAAACAGCCGAAACCGGTTTGTTCGCAAACCATATTTGACGAGGGTCGACGGAAAACCGTACCCAAATAAAAATCATAATAAACCGTATCTTATAAAATTTTTATGTTGTTTTAAAGTATTACGAACCGAACTTTTAATTGAACAGCAACCCCATAATTTTTTAATGAATGGCCCTCAACGTTTTTTTTAATTTAATGGCCCGCCGCAAGATTTTTTTTAATTTATTGGCCCGCCAGCCAAAAAGTTCGCCCATCACTGGCCTAGACCTTGCCGCATCTGACTGGCATTTGTTTTAATCCTTGCCCTCACTTCAGAACAGGGTATCAGAAGTTGCCTGCTTTTGATATGGAATGAATAATGTATCAACTCATTTCATTATTAAAATTAATGCACTTTTCGAGCAAATTATCTACATAATTAACTTGTATAATAATAAATAAATTATATAATAGTTATAATTTTTTGACCTTTTTTTTAATATTTTTTAGTAATTAATTTTAAGCACAAGGTCTTATTTAATAAAAAATTTATAAAATTTTTTAAAAAAATAAAATTTTTTAAAAAAATAAAATTTTTTAAAAAATTTTTTATTAAATAAGACCTTGTGCTTAAAATTAATTACTAAAAAATAATAAATAAATTAAATATCAATTTTTATTTCAGAAAAGTAAAAGTGTAAAAATAAAAAAACAATTTTTTAAATAATCAATAAATGAAAAATCGTTGACAAAGTTTATTTAATTTTTATATAAAGACGATCTTGTGCATAAAAAATCATAAATAAAATATTAATTTAATTTTTTAAAGCAGCATCTTAAAGGATTATAAATATCAAACAGCGCATGTGTTGAGTGAAGTTGGTTGTATTTTATTTCACATCCATAAATTTGTTGCTCGTAACAACTACAAATACAAATGCACTTGTTAATGCTGTCACTCTCCAAAGTAATGTGTATAACTTTTAAAACAGGAGTAGTTTAGTTGCGGTAGAAGGATAAAAGTGTTTTAAACTATAACTTGCGATATAAAAATACAAAAAAGATTGAACGGGAAAAAAATATAAAGTTGAATTAAAACAACCTTCTTAAAGGAAAAATCTCGTCGGCGTTTAAGGCAGCAGGAAATTATTAAAGAATCTCACAAAAAAAAAATATCGATTATATTTTTGTAAATTTAAGTAACATTTTACGTTTTTACGTTAAGTAAATTGAAAAAAAAAAATTACATAAAAAAATATATTTTCAAAACATTTTTTTTGTATAAAAATAAAATTTGTTACTGCATGGTGTAAGTGTATGTTAATTGTGTGCGTGTTTAAGTAACAATACAAGTATAAATATTGGTACACATGTACTTGGTAAATGTCGGTTAAATGACGCGTTGCAACTAATAATACAAGTCCTTAACTCGTTAACTGCAAACATTTTGAACAGGAGTTTTGCTTTTGCAGTTGTGAGTTTTTCCATTTCAATTTTATTTTCGAAACCACAGTAAAATGTCTGCAATCAATGAACAGGTAAATCAACAAAAGTAAATAAATAATAAATCTTATACAAATGTTGAAAAGTTAATTAAATAAAAAAAAAATTATCGAATGTAAAATGCTGGAACATTTTTCAAACTAAATAAGAGTTTGAAAGCAAATTTGAGGTTAGCAAGTAAATTGCCTGTTAAATTATCAAATGTGAAAAAATTTTACTATCATGATTTGACATTTATTTAGTTAAAAGTTGGGAAATTTTAAGCATGGAACGTTACAACACTAATGAGCAAAAAATTGTAATTGTGAAAATTATGAAAATGGTAAAAATTTCACTGTATCACTTTGTTAAACTCCAACAGCTTTTCCTCATAAGCAGGCACCTTGTGAGATCACTGTGCGTATGTATTTATATTAAATGTAAGTTCAAAGATGTCTAATGGAAAACTATTAAGACTCACAGTTTCATTTTTCTCTATTTCGTTTGTTAAATTAAATCTCTCTTTTATATTCAAATTTTCTAAAGCGTGGGTGAATTTGAGGTTAGGCCGTAAATTGTCAAATGTTGAAAATGTTAAGAATTTACCTGCCCTCATTTGACATTTGTTTAGTAAAAGCTTTGGAAATTTAAATTAGGCATGGGACGTTACACTCTTCTGCAAAGAATTTTAATTGTGATCAGGAACATACTTGTAAAAAAAACTCTTAATATCGAGTTTTTCAACCAGAAGTTTGTTTTTTTTTTAATTGTCGTAACACCAAAAACATGATATTTTTGGCATGCAGTTTCTTAACGTATTCGCAGTAGATGCATTGGCAATTGTTGCAATGAATTCAATATGGCACGATAGTCGCATTAAAATAATTAAAATCCTCTAACGAAAAAAGTGATTTTGTTAAAGTAACATTTCGTAAAATTCCTGATATTTTCGGTCAGCATAATTGTCCTTCTGAAAACGCTATTAGGAATTTGGTCGTTAAATATGAGTCGACAGGCTCGATACAAAATGTACAAATACCAACGCGTATTCGACCGCATCGTTTAACTGAAAACATCGAAGCTGTGAGTCTCAATGTTGAAGCAAATCCAAATTTTTCTATTTGTCACAACAAGCGGTGTTATCCAAAACCATGGTGAATTTTGCGTAAGGGTTTGACTATGAAGCATTACAAGGTTCAACTGGTGCAAGATTCGCTCAATTCATTCAGAAACAACCGGCTGGTTTTTCTGAAAAATTAATTTTTCCAGACGAAGGAGCCCATTTGCCAGGGTATGCCAATAAGCAAACTTGCTGCATTTGGGCTTCCGAAAATTCTACAGCGATTATTGGGAAGCCTTTGCATGCTCAACGTCTCACTGTATGGTACGCTATGTGGTCTGGAGGCGTGATAGGCCGTTTGTTTTTTTAGATGTGGTTGGAAATGTAACGGTTAATGGATCACGCTATCGCAAGATGCTTGCAAATAAATTTTGGCCTATTATTGACGATGGAAGGTCTCAATAGGACCGTTTCACGTATTGCACAGGCAATGAAATGTTCAATTCAGCGCAAACCAAATTACCCGATCGCACAATTTGACGACAGTTAGCAGTTAAGTGCCCAGCCTGATCGTGTCATTTAACACCACTGGATTATTTTTTGTGGGGCTGTGTTAAGAACAGAGTCTATACGGAGCTAATCTCAAACTAAACTCAATCTAAACTCAAAATCCGTAATGTGATTAATAAAGCAGGGCCGCCATTTTGTCAAAAAGTGATTTAAAATTTTAATGAAAGAATCGACATCTGTCAGCGTGGTCGTGGTGGACATTTGCCAGATATCATTTTTCAATCATAATTGAGAGCACATCCATTTTTGGTTAAATCGCACTACGCATTACAGGGATAATTCCAGGTCCTTCCTGTCACTTTCAATGTCGGAAAGTTCAAATTGAGTGTCCACAAACACTACTCCCCCTTTACTCCTCCCCATAATCTGATTTTCTAGTTTTGGCACAATGCATTGCATGTGCAGGGCTCATCCATGCGGCCACAAAATCATGGTTATCATGGTTTGTTAGAGCAGAGAATTCAAGGTGACGACGTTTTCTTGAACATTTTTGAAAAAAGGACCACCTGACCACAAACCGCACCATACGGTCGCTCTCTTTGAATATAATAGTTTTTTGAGGACTATTTTGCGACAATATCATTCGTTTAGATAACCGTCTAATTGAAAATGAGCCTCGTAACTATTTTTCGTTCAGTTTACCAGCCAAATTCATAAATGTTCGACGCGAACAATGGTTAAACTAGATACCCTATTGTCCCCAACGAGCCTCTGGGGCCTCTCCTGCACACTGTCGAACTTCAATATAGACTTTGCACCGCTGGCCATATATGAGGGCTGTGCTCCATCTTTGGATGGTATAGGTGGTATAAATAGAACCTGAAAAATGTGTTTAGTCCTTCAAACATCACACTGAATTTTCATTCATTCCGTAACATTTATATCACAAAATACGCAATTCAACTTTATCCCTTTCATAACTTACCTGTTGCCAAGTTCAATCAAGAGTTGCGAAATTCAAAAAGTCATGAATTGATTTACCCAGCCTAATCCCGCATCACAGAAATGATTTCTGAAAAAGGGATAAAAATAATATAAATCTTTGAAATTGATATTTTTTGACCAGAAAAATATCAGTTTCAACTTCAAAACAAGTTTCCGGATTTTTGAAATATATTTTCTATTTAATTTTTCAAACGCGGGGAAAATTAATCATACCCCAAGTGGAAATTACGGCATTTTGTTGTTAGTTTCATAGGTAATAAAAGTTAATGGACCATTTTTGGTGGTATAAAGCGTCAAAATGATGATAATCGTCAGTCTGGCAACCGAGCAATTTTATTGTACAAGTAAATATAAATACCGTTACAAAAACACAAGCTAACTAAGTTTACAGTTTGTAATATAAATTACGAAGCGAAACAGTTTAACCGCACATACAAATATAACAAACCAGTCTACTAACCAATCACACAGCCAGCCAAACAACAAGACTTTAGAACAGAAAAAAAATGCACATGAAAACAGCAACTTCCGAGATCATTTCACTTGTAATTTAAAGAGTTGCACAAGTGACAATGTCATTTTGCAAAAACAGAGACAGAAGGAAGCAGCAACAACGAAATGGTTTAAAAGTTGAAAATATGTCAGGAACGCACACACACACACGCACACATATATATATATATATATATACAGTGTGCGACAAAACATAGGCACGAACTTGTCTTTGATCTCATATAGGATGCTAACACCCAAAATATAATTGGTAAATAAGTTCTTTTTATTTATTTACTGCAATGAATGTCTCCTTTTAGGAATACATAACGCAAGGAAAAGATAAAACAATTATAACGGAATTTTTTTTATTAAATTTTGCAACGTCGGTTTTTGACCCGCGACAAAACAAAAGCACAAAGTTATACACTTTGCATGTTTCCTTAATTATAAAAAGACTACAAACAGAAAGTACCGTAAAATAATAAAGAATTCTCTTTTAAATATCAGGGGAATAATTGGTGAAATTTTGCAAGTGTTTGCAGACGCTAATTATCTTTCCGAGCCATCGGTTATAGTTTTAAATTTTTTAACGAAAATTGGCTAATAATAAGTACTCTGCGCATTTAAAAGAAAAAATAATAAATGATTACAACAGTGGTGAATCAGTAACATGTATTGCAAAAAAATTTGGAATGTCATAGTGTAATTTCGCGCATAATAAGCCGTTTTCGTTGTACAGGCTCTTTGAGTACTATACACAAAGGGGGTCGGCCGAGGAAAACTACTAAGCGTGACGACCAGGCAATACTTAGATTAATAAAAAAGAATCCCTTCATATCAGCAAGATCTATCTCGAATCAAATTCAATTGAATGTATCCATAAGGTCAATACAGAGACGAGCTGTTGAGGGTGAATTGAAGCCATACCGGTGTTTAAAAAACCTTTTATTTCTGCAAAAAATAGATTAGCCAGACTTGAATTTGCAAAGGAGCACATAAACTGGACGGCAATGCAATGGAATACCGTGCTCTTTTCTGATGAATCGAAGTTCAACCTGAAAAATTCCGACGGATTTAAGCTAAATCTAAAGGAAAACGCCTTAATCCTCGGTGTACTAAGGGTACGGTGAAACGTGGAGGAGGGAATGTTTTGGTCTGGGGATGATTTTCGGGCCGCGGGATTGGACCAATCCATAAAATAAATGGTATAATGGATCGCTTCGTATACAAGGACATCTTGTAATGCTTCCCCATGCAGAAGAAGAAATGCCCCTTAAGTGGAGGTATTAACATGATAACGATCCGAAACATAAATCTAAGTATGTGACGGAATGGCTCGGAAACAAGAAGATCGACGTTTTGAAGTGGCTAGCACAATCGCCGGATCTCAATCCCATAGAAAATTTATCGGACATGGTAGATAATTGCAAAAATTTAGACGAGCTTTTCTAGCAAGTGGAAATCGCATGGAATGGAATTTCTGGTGAAATTTTATCGAAGCTAATCGAGATGCAAAGCGGTTTTAAAAAACAAAGGGTACGCCACTAAATTTTAGGAAACGTATTTCTCTTTTTTTAATGAACTGAAATTGTGCTTATGTTTTGTCGCGAACAAAAAAGTATGTTGTTCACTTTTCTTAAATTTTTCTAATTTTTGATAGGAATTCTTTTCGTTTTTTTTCATAGCAAATATTGGTTATAAAGGGTGTTTTTTTAAGCCCGATAGAACTTGAAATTGTAAAAAATAACACAAAAAATTAAATTGTAATCAAAATTTCTT
Source organism: Trichopoda pennipes (assembly GCA_030448955.1). NCBI lineage: Eukaryota > Metazoa > Arthropoda > Insecta > Diptera > Tachinidae > Trichopoda > Trichopoda pennipes. The sequence goes on along the minus strand of JASKUP010000021.1, from coordinate 2,086,142 downwards.
TTTTATTCGAAGGATCAATACGTGACATTAACATTTGAAAATGATTTCGGGCATATGGGCACCGCGGCTGTTCTTGACGAAGCGCATTCTGGACGTCCAATTTTGGGCCACTTTTTCGAGCACTGCTGGGCGTATGTCACGAATAACACGAACAATGCTGTCCTCCAAGGCGTCAATTGTTGCTGGTTTATCAGCATAAACCAGTGACTTCACGTAGCCCCACAGGAAATAGTCGAGTGGTGTCAGATCGCACGACATTGGAGGCCAATTGACAGGTCCATTTCTCGAAATCAACTTATCGCCAAATTTTTAATTCAATAAGTCGATGGTTGCGTTCGCTGTATGGCACGTAGCGCCATCCTGTTGAAACCACATCTCGTCCGGATCAATGTCATCCATATTTTCAAACAAAAAATCATTGATCATGGTGCGGTAACGATCTCCATTGACCGTAACGCGAGCTCCGGCCTCATTTTTGAAGAAATAAGGTCCGATGATGCCACCAGCGTGAAAACCGCACCAAACGGTGCATTTTTCTGGATGTAATGGAGTCTGTAGGGTCTGTTGTGGATTGGTCTCACTCCATATGCGGCAATTTTGCTTCTTAACAAACCCGTTAAGCCAAAAATGCGCCTCATCGCTGAACACAATTTTGCGATAAAACAACGAGTCAGTTGCCAACTGCTCTAGAGCCCAATCGGCGAAAGAACGACGCATATAATGGTCTCGTGGCTTCAATTCCTGCACCAGCTGGATCTTATACGGGTGTAGGCCGAAATCTTTGCGCAAAATTTTACACGTAGTGGACGGACAGAGCCCCAATACCTGCGACCGACGACGAATTGATAAATTTGGATCTTCTTTCACACTTTCGTTTACAGCGGCGATATTCTCTTCAGTACGCACATTCCTTCGACGTGTTGGTGTTATTGCATCCTCTAGAGAGTATGTGGTACGAAATCTATCGACAGTTCGACGAATGGCTTGTTCAGATGCACGATTATGTACGCCATAAAAATGACGAAGTCGTCTATAAGTTGCGCGAATCGACGACTGATTTTTAAAGTAAATTTGGATAATTTCGTAGCGTTGTTCAAGCGAGAGTCTATTCATGATGATTTGTCAGAGTATACTGAAACAAATAAAAAAAAATGTTTCATCAAAATTTCATTTTTTGTGTTACTTTTTACAATTTAAAGTTCTATCCAGTTTAAAAAAATACCTTTTATATTACCTATTTTGTAAAAATAAAACAATCTTGAATTATAATATGTTTGGCGTTGTTATTATGGAATACATTGTGTCACAAGTTCGTGCATTTGTTTTGTCGCACACTGTATATACAAGAACGGAAAAAACAAAATTTTATACTCGAAGAAAAAAATAAAAACAAAACAAAAAACAGAAAAAGAACAAAAACCATATTTACACATTCATATATGTGTGTGTATGTGTGTATGGGTGTATTTATGAAGAGAGTTAACATACAGGTTTTGATTTTACAGTCATAACCACTGTTATACAAGCAAGTATCTACTTGTAACATCAATTCAAGGTACATGCAACTCTTATGAATACAGTAAACAAAAAATATTTTATGTACTTACAGATGTGAACAAATGTGTAAGGACATTGTGTGTGATTGTCACAACGAGGAAGTTTTATTTCATTATGATTTTTTTGTTTTTTTTTTTTTTTGATAATGGGTGTAACATATTTTAAACTTTTGGGACCGTCGTGTGACACGATTATGCGAGATCTGGAGGTTTATTTTGCCATTCGTATACGAACGTATTGGTAATCGACTGTGCGATTTTTTTTTTTTAATTCTCTGGTACGTTATAGAATATTCGGTATCGAAATTTGTTCGATTGAAAACATGTGAATTTTTACGCCACCTGGGAGCTCGGCTTACTATTACTGAAACAAAAGAAAACTGATGCCAATCGTAGCCAGAAAAATTTGGTTAATACGGTTTGATAACGCAAAGAATTCACGGTAACGGCGTCTCTACTAATTTTCGAAAAAATACGGACCGATCACCATAAATCCTACCATACGGTCACTTTCTTTGAATGTAATGATTTTGCGAGGACTGTTTGTGGCTTTTGTGAGCCCCATGTGTTACAATTTAGTTTCTTTACATAACTGTCTAATTGAAACTCAGCCTTATTTTACGTCGGCTTCAATTCTTGTCGCGAACGTCAACAACCTGATGTTTCAGGCTCGTTCTAAACATTTTGCTGCACAGCGGCTATGTGTACATCACTACGGCTACTACGAAGTTTGTAGCGCGATCGTTTTTAGCGACACAGGCAAATTATTTTCTAATTATATTTATAGTTTTAAGTCTAATGAATTATTATTTTATTTAATAATTATATTTATTTTTAATTTACAATTTTAAATTTAACTCCAGCTCGCTGGGCAGCGCCATCTTTAAGGGATGGTACAACTGGCCAGCTGCACGTAGCGCCGTCCTGTTAAAATCAAACGTTGCCAATATCTTCCTCTTCAATTTTTGTGAACAAAAATTCATTCAATGCACAATTTTCGCTCTTCTGGCTATTCGTCCTCGTCAACTAACTGTTGATAGTTGCTACCTGGCCCGGAGATATCTCAGCACACCGTTGCACGGCACACAGAGTAAAGGGGGTAATCTGATGTGAAGGAGATTAGTTGCAAATAAAGGCTAAAGATTTATACTGAATCAACCAGCCGCCTTTTAATTAAACATTGGCAAAACACTACCCTGGATGCCGTTAGGCTTACCCCAGCAGCTAGGAAAAACATGTTGTGAGTCTAGAGCTTAGCGATTTAATTATGCACAGGGGTTTCTGAAGGAACCTGATTTTGTGAATAAGCTGCTCGAATTTTGCAAAGTGTTACAGTGAAATTTATCAACATTTTAATAGCAAACTTTCACAATTAAAATTCTGTGCTCAGGAGTATTTAAAATTTCCCAACTTTTTACTAAAAAAAAATTGTCACACAATGACAGCTCAATTCTTAACATTCAAGCATTTGACACACAATTTGTTCCTAACCTCAAATTATTATATTTATCAAACAACGTGATATATATGATATGTTATGCTGTTCGTTTTTTAAATATATCGCTGCTAGCATCGTGCTTTTGAGGCCAGCGGTAGTTGAAAAGCATACTGATCTTACTTTTCCGTAAGTATTTTCTGCTTAGATGAATCATTTGCTAACAAACGAAGTGATCGAGAAAAGCTACCAAGACTCTTGCTACTTTATGGACTTGTATCAAAACAAAATTGCTGTATGAGAACAAATATTTTTCGCATGGTGATATGTTATTGTTGACATCCGTTGTAATTAAAACGTCTCATGAAAGCTTTTTACGTCTTTTAAAATTATAATCAAGCAATTATAATTACCTTAAACGAGATACATATGTACGTGCAAACTCATTTAGCTTTTTAAATTTGGGATAGTGATTTCCAAAATATTGGCTTTCCCTTTTTGTTGTTGTTAATTTTTGTCAGGATAGTTATTGAATAGACCTTATTAGTCAAAGAACTTAATTTAAAAAGCCAAGGTAAAAATAAATGATTTAAATGAATCAATTCTAATTTTTAAAATATTCTTTTTAATTACTTTTGGCTTTTGTCCTCAAACGTGTATAAAAAAGTACCTGCATTCGTTGATTTATTTGAATGATGTTGGCAAGTTTTATTTTTACTCTTTCGACAGTACATGTATTCACTGAAGCATCATTAATATGGCAACTTACTTACAAATGACAATGAAAAAAATAACAACAATGAAAACAAAAAGAGAGAGAGAAGAAAAACAAATACTGTTATGGTTGTCATTATTATTTGTATTAGTTTAAATAAAAATGTAGGAGAGTCTATAGAGTTGTAAATCAAGGTAGTGTAACAAGTGTAAGTAGTGTAAGTGCATAAGGATGGGGGTCATTCATACTCTGAGCTAATAATAATGAGCATGTGTATTTATTTGTGTAAATACATCAAGCACTTAACCGTAACTTGAGCGACCTTTGTGTTGTTACACAATTATTTGATAACATTTTTTTGTACTTTTTGTCTCTATTTTTATAAAAAAAAATGTGCTGTTTTTTGTGTTGGCGCTTTTCAGCTGCATCATAACTCGTGAAACTGCAAAGAGACTATATTGAGTTACCAGGCATATTTTATAATTTTAGGAGATCAAAGATTGAAAGCTTGTGTAGCTTTCTTTCATCCTATTCGAATCTAAAAGTTGTTAAGGTTAATGTTAGCTTCAGCTGTGGCAGCTGTGTTTTCACAGACCCCTTGGTGGGAACATTTGCTGATCCCTTTGTGTTATCTGCGCACTAGAAAAAGAGAGAAGAGAAGTAGAAAAAGAAAATCTGGATGTGAAAGAGGGGACAAAGAGAAGAAATAAGTGTTAGAAGATGAGACTAAAGAGAGAAATAAAAAGGTTGTGGGCGCTGGCATGTCTCCACGGTCTATGGTTTAATGCATCTATGACATTCAGTCTAACTGCCGTCCTCAGTATTGTGTGATTAGATTTACCTCTGCGCCTGGTCATGAAGCCTTATTCAGATGGTGGATCAAACCACTGCATAATTTGGAACGTCATGCTCGTCCTAGGAAGCCGAAGCCATAATTCTATGCAACAGAACTTTCTAGTTGCAACTTCGATGATTCCAGAGCAGGGCTGCAAATCATCACTCCTTGCTTAAGAGTTGGAGACTTTCCAACTCCTGTCCAGAACACATGTCAAGCATGCTCACTGGATTGGATTATTCACTTAGCGTGTCATTAACAGTGAGATGATCCTGGCCACCATAATAACCATTATACTGCTATGGGGCCGCGAAACCACAACCACCACGATACGATACGATATTAAGGGCCAACCGCAATAATCAGTAAGAGAACAGTTAAATGTCTAAAGAGACAAATAACGAACTCTGCGGCTTATTGATTCCCGTGGAAATAAAGTGGAGTTTTCAGTTGTACCCCTGCTGACTTCAGAGGACTGGGCTCCCTTTTTCCCCTGTTGCACTGTGTCTAGATAGTCGAAGTTCTATAAAAACCATATTTATGTGCCCCCGGGGGGACCGTTCTCAGTACAAGTTTCTGATCAATAAGTCCACTGGAAGTCAGTTAAGTATGGCATAAAGTAAGTTCCGAGTCGTTAATCTAATAGCTCTCATCGCCAAGAGCGCCAAGATATGCAGCACCCTCTTCTTTCTTCACCCTCAATGCCGTTCACCAGACGATAAATCCAAAGAGCAGTATCGGTCTGATAACCGCAGTCCTTGCGTTGATTCCCCAAGTCTTGCCAATAACCTTTGGCCTTAAATGCCTTAGCCTGGATATTCCATGTACAAGGACTATCCAAGATAATGCCTAAAAATTTCACACTTTCAGCAAGAGTAAGCGATTCAGTCTAGGTAATATAAAATAAGGAAGCTTTTATCTCTTAGAGAAGTATACACGTCCGGTTTTGGTTTCATTGATACTCACCCCATCCCGCTTCCCCCAGTTGCGGATCATCTAGTGCTGTTTTCAATCTTTGTCATACTGTATCAATATGAATCGTAGGCACTGCCATAACTATGTCGTCCGCATAGGCAACAGCCCTAAAGTACGTGGAGTTCAGTTCCATAAGCAAGCTGGTTATTGCAATATTTCACAGCAGCGGAACCAGCGTTTTCCTTAGCATTATCTTGATGACCTTCTAAGGTGTTAAGAAAAATAAAAATTATCCAGCTAATATTATAGGGCGCTATTCTGTAAACCGAGTTTCTTCAGCCATACTCAAAAAGGAAAATGCAATCAGTTCGTCTGAATATTTTTTCATTCAAATTTATATCCGCAGAACTCAGTCATTTCTGAACCGATTATGATTATTTTCAATAAAGAAGTAATGCTTATGGCATAGCATCATTAAAACCTGTCTCCAGACAACATCCACGATACTGAAATGTCCATTGAACTGCAACGTATATCCACATAAAATTGTCATAAAGTTGTAAAGACTTAAACTTAAGAGTAAAAAGGTGGCGTTTTGTTTTAAGCGGTTGTAAACAAATACTAAAAATTTTGCAGAAGTGTACTTCCATGTGTGCTATCTATATCGCTTGTAGAAATCCTGGAACAGGTTTTATGTTCTTATAAAGGATATTTTCTTATAGAGGTACAGAACTTTAAGAATGCCAACACTTTTTTAACTTGCGGCCATTTTGTCAGCTGTCAAGTGAAATTTCAACATTAATAGATTGATGCCTGTCCAACGCTTTCAAATTGTGCAAATTTGTTTCGAAAATCATGGTTCTGTTCAAAATACATATCGGCCGCCATGTCCATTTTATGGTTAACACATTTACTACAACTATAATACGCGTAAACAGAGAGGTTTTGGCTTGCGTGCTTACATAATCCAAGTCGGACAAGAATGCAAGACGTAGATTCGGGTAATGGGCCCAAAGCAAAATTGCTGTTGATCCAGAATTTTATAAGCGAAAAAACCTTACTTTTGTTTGAATGGATTTGTTCAATAAACAAAAAGCTGCCTTATTTGAGACACCGTTATATCCAGCAAAACTGACTTTGTTGTAATTTATGGGCTGGTGGAGTCATTGGTCCGCACGTCCTGAAAAAGGATATTAGTCCGAAGGTTGCAGTCAGTGGTGACTACCATAGAGAAATGATGTGCAGGAACTGTGGTTTCAACTAGAACGTGCAACATGTCACACAGCTCGTGCCACAACATTTGGTAACTGCATAGCTTCACGTTCCAGATCCACGAATTTGCCTCCGAGAACGTGCGCTTTAACACCGCTAGACTATTTTCTATAGGGATGTGTTAAATCGCTAGGCTATGCCGATATACCTGAAACGATTGATCACTCGGAGGACAACTTTCGCCGCTTTATTGCCGATATGTAGAGAAAATAATTAGAAATTTAACCTCCCAACCTAACAATTCGTCGCGGTCTTATGTCAGAGCTCATATTTATATTATTATGCCAGAAGATTAGCTTTCGAATGTCAATAAACATTGATGGAACGTATAATTAATTTTCATCGTGTGAGGTACATGGAGTCCAACGGCTTAGCGACCGACAGTATGGTTTGTGTAGGGGGCGCTCTACGGATGATTTGGTGGCGGAAAAATGGTGCATTTCCATACATAATTTTGGAGAAAGTAGGACAGTAGATGGTGGCTCTAGATATTTCCAAGGCGTTTGATAGAGTGCGGCATAATGAAATTCTGCCAAAACTAGTTGCTTTTGGTGCCGGTGATAATTTCTCCAGACTTATATCGAGCTTTCTCAGGAATCTCACTATATAAGTTGTTTCCCCCCCGGGGGCACATTTATGGTCTTTACAGTACGTAACAGCTATCTAGATCTGTGCAACTGGGGGAAAAAAGGGAGCCCAGTCCCCTGAAGACAGGCAGGGAGTCAACTGGAAGCTCCACTTTATTTCTACGGGGATCAGTGAGCCGCAGAGTTCATTATTTGTCTTTTTAGATATTTAATAATTCTCTGGCTAATCATTGAGGTTGGCCCCTATATGGGAGTAACGTGGTGGTTGTGGTTTCGCGGCCCCATAACAGTATAACGGTTATTATGGTGGCCAGGATCATCTCACTGTTAATGTCACCCTAAGTGAATGATCCAGTCCAGTGAGCGTGCTAGACATGTGTTCTGGACAGGAATTAGAAAGTCCAACTCTTTAGCAAGGTGTGATGGTTTGCAGCCCTGCCCCTGGAATCATTAAAGTTGCAACTAGGTGGTTTTGTTGCTTAGAATTATGTCTTCGGCTTCCTAGGATGCATGTATGACGTTCCAAATTATACAATTGTGGTTTGTCCACCATCTGATTTAGGCTACATAGCCAGATGCGGATGTAAAACGAATCACGCTATCTATATAAGTTGTTATAGATTTTTTTCTCCTACTCTATTTCTTATTTTTCTAAATGACTTTCTTTGTCAAACTTTCAATCTCATATACTCTTTCGCAAATGACATCACCATTTGCAATTCGTATTCATTTAGTAATAGACCGAACCAGTTGGAGGTGAGTTGGAACATGAACGATACGCTCAATCACAATTTCGCAAGAATCTCTGAATGGGGTCGTGCGAATAGAGTCGATTTTAATGCTCGCAAGACATAATGGTGCACGCTTACACATAGATCTGTGTTCGGAAATGGTGCCGCACGTATTACTAATATGTATTATGTATTATAGAAGCGGAAGCTTTTGATGTTTTTGGCAGGAAAATTCAGTGTGATGTTCGATGAACTAAACACTTTTTTCAGGTTTCTAAAAAAGTTTTCAAGTGCCTCGATTTTATAAAACGGTGTAAGAGATACTTCACTCAATGGACCAGCGTCTCAAAGTATATTTGGAAGTTGCTCGACAGCGTACAGGAGAGGGCCAAGAGGCTCATTGGGGACGGTTGGATATCCACCTTTATTGATTCTCTAGAGCATCGACGCAATGTAGGTTGTATTTCACCGTTTTTTCTTTACTATAATGGTAAGTGCCCTAACGAAATTAAGGAACTTATTCCCGTTACTCGTTCGTCAAACGCAGAAAAAGCATTTCAGGAAGAATTTGTGTTTAGCAGAACATTTCGTATGTGGATTAAACTTCCTCCAGAGGTTTTTTTAATGTAGAAAAATTTAAATCGAATGTTCTTAAACACTACTGCCTCTTTCCTTCACCCCATAACTTAATTTCCTAGTTCTGGTACAATGTATTGCCTGTGTAGGGGTCCTGAGTGCTGATCCGAAAGAAAACAAATTTTATCTTTGTTTTACACCCTATACAACAGTTTTCCTAAACGCATACACATGTATTTGTTGAAATGTGCGTTTTTGCGAGTGCGTAAATCACGAAATTGCTTGCGAGTGCATGAAAGTGTTTTTTATCTCTAAAACTGTTTGCGTTATAATGCATTTTTATATCCTTGATAATTCCTTTTAATGAAATATAAATGTTCGAAAACAAACGTGTGTAAATGCTATTTATACTTTACAACTTTTTTATAACATTGTTTGATTCTTTCCATTTTTATTATTTTATTATTTTCTATTCAGCACAAGCAACGTGTTATCAACGTGATTTTTTAAAATAAAACATTGCATACCTTTAGGATGCCAACAATAGAGAGCATGGTTAGACAAAGATAATGTTTTTGTATTAAAACAATTTCACCTATCTTGTATAATTTAAACTTTTACCAGTATAAATTGTGAAACAGTTTTCTCATAGTTACATAATAAAATGAAGATAATTTTCAAATATTTTTCATTAAATTGCATTGCATTATTGCCATGTTTAATCCTTTAATAAACGTTTAGTTTATTAAGTTCTTTTACTGTAAAATAATTACACACAGCTTTTAGAGTTTAAAAGTAAATTACACGATTTATTTATATTTACGATTATTTACTGTTTGTGTTTGTACGGAATATAAAACAGGAGATAACTTTACGACGTTAACTCCTAAAAGCTGCTGTATAATTTTTTGTGTCTTACTTGATCACATTCACTATTAGACTCACTATTGACCAAGAGAGAGAGAGAGTTTGTACAAGAAAACTCATCGCATTTAATATAGATGCGGCACTTATTTTCTTTTTGTTTTCGGATTGTTAATCTTAGTTCATGGAATTTTATTATATCGCGTTTATAATATTTCTTAAGAACGTCCTAACTAGTACAATAGGTCATTTCACTTTACTTATGTTTTAATGATAATTATCTTCCTATAACTTAGTTATGCTTCGTAAAAATATATTTCAGAGGCTTGCATATACATTTTAGTGCAATTTCAGTACAAGTATATACAAAACCCTAAATTGTTGCTGTATCTTAAAATGCTTATGCAGAAAACGTTATTCTTTTTAAAATGTTGAAGGCAGGGCTGCCTTATATCGTATTAAAAAAATTTCACACAGTAGATTAAAAAAATAAAATCAAAAAGTAAAAAAAACACAAATGTTTGTTGAAATAGTTTGTTTTTTTAAATTATTATTTTTTAATTATAAAAGAACGTGTCAGGACGTCTAAAGAAATTCAAAATAATCCTAACAGAGTTCAGTGCACTGTTTCATCAGTGTAAAAATTAAATTTAGATAAATTATTGCTGCTTCCATATTCCCGATTTGCATGAAAAAATCATAATGATTGACAAGGCACATTTTCACTTGAATGGATATGTGAATAAACTGAATAGTCGGTTCTGGGGAATGGGAAACCCCAACAACAACAATTAAAAGTGACTGTCTGGTATGCAATTTGGTCAGGGGGAATCATTAGACCATACTTCTTTGATAGTAACTGTGAATGGGGAGCGATATCGTGATATGACTGAAAACTTTTTAACGCCACAACTGCATGCTTTGGGCTTGATTAACATGTGGTATCAACAAGACGCTTCCACATCGCATACAGCCAGGATTACAATGGAATTACTGCGAGATCTCTTTCCACAACAAGTTATTTCAAGAAATGGTGATGTCTATTGGCTTGCACGGTCACCTGCTGTGACTCTTCTGAACTGCTTTTTGTGGGGATATCTGAAAAGTAAGGTTTGTGCAAACAAACCAGAAATGCTGAGCAACTTAAACAAAATATTCGTGATGAATTTAATGAAATGCTGCGTAAAGTCTGTGAGAATGTTGTGAAAAATGTGCCTAAAAGGGCTCGCATTTGTGAGGCTAACAGAGGCGGACATTTATCTGATATTTTATTCCATACATAATTGCCGACATTGAGATCCATTCTCTTTCATTTAATCAAAAATTTCCGGTGGATATCCTGTACTTATCTTGAAGGAAATCGTAAAACGCCAAAAATTGAACTAACGATTTTTAATCGCCATACATATAAATAAAACCCGCCATTTCCAGCTGTGTAGATATAAAATTTTAGAGTTGCAACTAATATCCGAGTTCTTAAATACAATATTTTATAAAAAAAACTGTAAATATTATAAATTATTAATAACAACAGCCTTTTAGATTTACCCCCGTTAGTATAAATATTATTTTCCTAAATAATTATTTTACAAAACAAGAAATGTAACCAAATCTGAATTTACAACATTGTTTTTGTTTCTTAATTTTATAACATGTTAACATTTCTGTAAATGACATTTTTAATACAAAACAATCCACAACAAGAAACAAACAAAAACATCAAAGTTTTCATTTTGTTTTACTGAGAATTTCTTTGTATTTACGAGCATTCTTTACGCTCGTAAGTGTTAATGTAATGTAAATGCATTCTGTTGCTATTTATTGCTTAAGTACATATGTATATATACATACATGCTAAAGTATATGAGGACATTTTTATGTAGATAAATGCATTTCAATGTAACCAACAGTTATGACATATAACAAAGCATTATTTACCGATTTCCTTTCATAAAAAAAGTTTTGTTTATGAACAGTTTTGACTAAAATTAGTTGCATAAAGACTTGACTTCACTACCCATTTCTAGTGATTTCTACATGTATAAAATTAAAAGTTATATACGAATAGTGTAAATAGCTAAACAATATAATTTACTAGAAATTTATGATGCACCCGTTTACTTTACACATTTATAACTAGACACATTATACAGTGAAAGCTGTTACCACAAAAAAAAAAAACGTAACTTATTTTCTGTGTAACCAACCTGTTCCATTTTTATTTTATTTTATAGATTGATTTTTAAATTTAACTAAAATTGAGACAATGAAACAAGAATTTGCATAGTGCAATGCTTTCACGCTTTAGAGTCCGTAGTTTCCGCACCGCGCATGTTTGGTGGCACTCCTACTAGTAGATGAACTATAATGAGGCTCGTAAAGAATTTTTCGAGCGTGGAACAATCGCAAGAAAATCTTATCATCGCGATCCCTCAGTTCGGACGTAGGAAACTATCGCTGCTGCAGCTGTTGCCATACAATCCAATCCTCCAGTTTCAACAAGGAGCTTATCTGCTCAAATGGTTGTCAGCTTACTTATTTTCCTATAAAATTCAATTAACAAACAAACTGAACCCAAAAGACTCTCTGATTCGCTTGGAATTTTTTGAGAATATCATTCAAATATCGTCAGAGAATGCAAACGTCTTGAACTGCATTTTTATGTCTGACGAGGCACGTTTTGATTTAAACGGCAATGTTAGCAAACAAAATTGTCGAGTATGGAGTACTTCGAACCCACAGATACTCCATCAGATGCAATTACATCCACTTCGCGTCGCAGTGTGGTGTGCAGTTTTTTCAAGGTTCATTGTCGGGACTTACTTTTCGAAGAATGGAGCTCAATGGAGACCGTTACTTAAAGATGTTGAAAGAATTTTTCTTTTCACAATTACGCCGAAAGAGAGTCCCTTTGAACTCTGCTTGGTTTCAATAAGATGGAGCAACTTGTCACATAGCCACGCCTGTTGTGACAGAATTGCGGCAAGAATTCGCCAATAAACTGATTTCAAGAAACTCCACATTTCGTTGGCCTCCCAGGTCTCCTAAACTCACTGCACCTGATTTTTTTTTTTGGGGTTATTGCAAACGCGAAGTTTACAAAAGAAACCCAACAAATTTGGATGATTTAAAACAATCCATTCGAACGGTAATTGAGGCAACACTCCAAGCAGTAATGAATAACTTTTTGATAAGCTGTCACACATGTGTCACCGAGGGTGGAGGCCATTTAAATTCAATTATTTTCAAAACTTCATGAATTACTTTAATAAAAATGTATTATTTTGCAAATAAATTACTTAAAAATAAATTACACAAACTTTACAGAAACTTATTCGAGTTTCTTAATGTAGCAAAATTGATCAGCCACCCGATATTAACTGTCAAAATTCATGGAAAATAAGTATCAACACTTTTGCAATTTTTGTAATTAAATCTACATTTGCAGATGTGTATAAAAGAATATACGCCTATCACACTGGTTCCCCTAAAGAGAATCAGAATCAAGATCTTCCATACAAGCAAATAATAGGTTTTCTAAAAGCTAATTTTGTAGAAAGAAGAGAGATATAACTGTATTTTTTTTGGGGAAAGAGTACCACTGTGTATTGCTTTCTTACAAAATGTGAAAAATTCAGAGTTGATTTTCTTTAGAAAAACCAATGCAATGCGCATATAGTTACGGTATCGCGATAGTATTTAAGTTCTGAAAATATTCTGTAAGCTTTTCTATTGCCTCTTGCATTACTGTTCGCTTGGCAAGCGTGTGGAAATTACTAAAATAGTCACCCCTTTTCTTCTTTCCTTTAAGCTTTAATCATGAATAAAGACAAGAAAAATTGTTTAAGTCAAAAAATTACGAATCAATTTTTTTTCTGAAATTCTCTAGCTTTTCTCCTTGATTTGAGTAATTTAATTTTGATGGATGATGTAGTTTCAAGTGGCAATTTGCTCGAAAAGATGCAGAACAGACTGATTGATCTATTGCCTATAAGTTGTAAAGAATTTTACAGACGTGTCGGCAGGGTGTGGAAAAGAGCTTAACAGTGATTTTTTTTTAATAATAATGCCATTAAATGAAAAATTTTAATTTTTTCCCAACCAGATACCCTAAATGTTTCGGTTGACCTAAGGGATACCTAATTTCTCTTTGTTGCAATGACGACATTAATTCATTTTTAAAAATTTTATTTATTAATTTTTAAACTTCCAATTTTTACGCAGTTTATTTATTTACATATTTTTTTTTTATTTACATTCAGTCTGAAATGATAGCTTATTTTAAACAGCTGTTGTTTAATAGGAACAAATATTTGATGGGAATATCACAGTACCAATTTTTATGTTGAAAGGAATGAAAGTATCATACGAACATGATTTTATAATTGAATATTTACGACAGAGGTTAGAATATAAGATTTGGCGCAATTATAAACAGCCAACGTGAAACGTTTGTTCACAAACCAAATTTGACGCGGGCTGACGTAAAATTGTGCCCAAATAAATTAAACCCCGTCGGAGAACATACGCACATATTAGACAAAGATCGTTAGAAAGTATGAAATATAAAGCCGGCATAATAACAAGTATCGAAGAAGATCTAAAAATGTATTCGGTTTCGATCAACCATTATGAAGTAGTATGAATCGATTCTATGTGACCAGTGCTGAGCTTAAGTTTTAACGAGATGGATGGGTCTGTATGTCACATAAGCAACGGGACGCAAAATGTCGTAAAGGAGATATTTGCCAATTAGGTTATTTTACTTTGAGCCTTCATCATTTGTCGCAGCCATCATCATAATTTTGAATGCGCTGTAACTGGTAATCTCCCAAGTGGCATTTTTATAGAGTTATAGAACTTTGAAATGGAATGAACCAAAAATTGCTACAAAATTTTCTTTATTCGAAAGATAATCTTCTGGCATTATAATTTAAATATAACGACTTCTGACATATGACCGCCACGACTGGTTCGGGTGTGATCTAATTTGGAGGTTCAATCTTCGATGACATCTGTGGCCGTATATTGGCAATAACGCGGCGAGTTTTATCCTCCAAATTGGCGATCGTTTGGGGGCTATCGTCGTAGAGTAGCGACTTCACATAACCCCACAGAAAATAGTATAGGGGCGTAAAAATGCATGATCTTAGAGCCCGAATCCGAACCATCTTTATAACGTGGACTATAACTTTCTGACCCTGTAGGCTAGTAGATAGCGTACTAGCCTACAACACTGGGGGTTGTGGGTTCGATTTACCACAAAGACCTTGGTTTTTGTCACTACAAAATACAAAATTGTCTGTCGGTGGGGCTGCTCAGTGATGCCACTGGTCACTATGCTGTGTTATATGACAGTTAATTTCCGTAACTATACTTCTACTTTCATCACCTGTCTCATCTCTTCTCTATTCTTTTCCTAAAGAATATCGCACGGTACTTGACTAAATAGGCATTGATGCCTGATGTGCTACTTTTCTTTAAAAAAAAACAAACTTTCTGACCAGCAGCGTTTTTAAAGATGTGCTGACAAATGATTCCACCAGCGCTTAAAACACACTAGACAATCTGTTTTTCTGGATATAAAGATGTCCCACAACATACACTTGAAGATTATCGTTACTCTATATACGGCAGTTTAGCTTGTCCTTTCAAATAAAAGTGAGCTTCATGATCGGCTTCAAAATCGGTATCAACGGCAGTCCTATTTTGAATCCATTCATCAAATATACTCCTTGCTAAGGCTACAGCTCTTGCACAACTTGCATTTTGTAAGCAAAATAAAACGGATGGAGAAGTTGACTGATGGACCAATTCGAGTCTTTCCACTACGCTCTACCGCAGCACTGAGTTTCTGCATGCACTGTACGACCTTTCTGTGGAAGCGTATTATAATTTAGATTATGTATATTATAATTGGCGCGAAAATGTTTCGTAGTTAATCGAATTAATTGCTCTATTGGACGATTATATTAACCGTAAAATGTACGTAGAGCCCCATACGTAGTTTGAATAGAACTATGATTTTCAAAACAAATATGTCCAATTTCAGAGCGCTGTTCACGCCGTTGTTCATGTTAAAATGCCAAACCAAACTAAGCACAAATCACTTGACAGCTGACAAAATGGACGTCAGTTAAAAAAGTGTTGCCGACTTAAAACACTCTTTCCCTACTTAACTTACTTTTATGTAATTATACGACTACCCATGCAATACGTCATGCAATTTCTACACTTTGTCTTTATTTCTATACAAATTACCTTCTCTAAAAGCCATAAAAATATAAAAAAACAAAAGATAAAGCAAATATGATGTAAAAAATATAAATTTTCAAAGTATTCAAAATGCCGCACTGTAGTGTGGCAACAAATAATTGTATTCTCTTCTTTCTACCTCGTTTGTTTTTGTTTTAACTATTTTGAATGTTAAACTTTGTTTGGTAACTTTTGTTTCTTAGCGTTCTTATGCCATAAATTATCATATGCTGCACGACATTTAAATAAAGAAGGAAGTTTTGTTAAATCGAAAATAGCTATTAATGTGGAAAAATGTGAAAGGACTTTGGACAACGTATAGCATAACTATCACATATGGTTTGTGTCAATAATAACAAATATGATTTTTTTTAGGGAAACCTCTGTCATTATAATTCAGTATTCGATAGACGCCAAAAAAAAGATGTTTTGCGAAAAAGTCCTTCTTTCATTTAAAGTAAACGGCTGATGAAATTTGTGGATTGTTGATAGAAGCACCATCTCAAAACGATGAGTTGAACGATGGTTTGCGGAGCTCAAAAGCTAGCGATTTCAACACAGAAGTTAAGTTAATTTGTGATTACCTACGAAAAATTGATTTTTATATGAAAATTTCACTAAAAACTTAAAATGGCTGTATCTCCGTAAATAAGAGGAATTTCGAAAAATAAGCATAATTTGTGATCACCAAAAATAAGCTTAATTTGGAATCACCTACGAAAAATCGATTTTTATATGAATATTTCATTAAAAACTTAAAATGGCTGTATCTCCGTAAATAAGAGGAATTTCGCAAAAATAAGCATAATTTGTGATCACCAAAAATAACCTTAATTTGTGATCACCTACAAAAAATCGATTTTTATATGAAAATTTCACTAAAAACTTAAAATGGCTGTATCTCCGTAAATAAGAGGAATTTCGCAAAAATAAGCATAATTTTTGATCACCAAAAATAAGCTTAATTTGTGATCACCTACAAAAAATCGATTTTTATATGAAAATTTCACTAAAAACTTAAAATGGCTGTATCTCCGTAAATAAGAGGAATTTCGCAAAAATAAGCATAATTTGTGATCACCAAAAAAAAGCTTAATATGTAATCACCTACGAAAAATCGATTTTTATATGAAAATTTCATTAAAAATTTAAATTGCCGGTATCTCCGTAAATAAGAGAAATTTCGCAAAGATAAGCATAATTTGTGATCATCTACGAAAATTTCAGTCGAAAAAGCTTGAAAGTGAATTGGAAATATTTCTAGACGGAGATTACTGCAAAACGCATTATAATTAGGAGTCGAACAACAAGTCATTTTCCTACCTTGAAAAGCGTTGGGACTCATAAGCAAGGAACCAAGCAAATTGGATCCCAAATTTGAACGTTACAAAAAGAAATAATTTTTGCATCGTATTGTTACTGGTGATAAAAAATGGAGCAAGAAGTCTACATGTACAACCCGGCCAACTAGTTAGGTGAACGTTTAGACGTTTATCCATGACGGCAAGGTAATGCTCTATTTGTGGTAGAATCATATATTATGAACTGTTAAAATGAGTTCAGATGGCCGCAAGTGAGCTATAAGATAATTGATTCGTTAGAAGAGACCAATTAACGAAAAACGACCACAATATTTGACCAGACACGAGACCATAATTAAAGTAAAAAATTATTTGGAAAACAGTGGATGTGAAGTTTTGTCTCTCTCTCTCTCTCTCTCTCCCTTTACATCATAGACCTTACTTACCATATAATATGGTCTTTATAGGACTTCGACTATCTAGACACAGTGCAACTGGGGAAAAAGGGAGCCCAGTCCCCTGAAGTCAGCAGGGGTACAACTGGAAACTACACTTTATTTCCACGGGAATCAGTAAGCCGCAGAGTTCGTTATTTGTCTCTTTAGACATTTAACTGTTCTCTGACTGATTATTGAGGTTGAGCCTTTACGGGAGTATCGTGGTGGTTGTGGTTTCGCGGCCCCATAACAGTATAATGGTTATTATGGTGGCCAGGATCATTTCGCCGTTAATGAAACGCTAGGTGAATGATCCAGTCCAGTGAGCATGCTAGACATGTGTTCTGGACATGAGTTGGAAAGTCTCCAACTCTTAAGCAAGGAGTGATGATTTGCAGCCCTGCTCTAGAATCATCGAAGTTGCAACTAGAAAGTTCTGTTGCATAGAATTATAGCTACGGCTTTCTAGGACGAGCATGGCGTTCCAAATTATGCAGTGGTTAGATCCACCATCTGATTAAGACTTCATGGCCAGGCGCGGATGTAAATCTGATCACACGTTACCCCTTCTATGTTTGTTTCGATCGATGAAGAATGCGCCTCCTGGAATATGCTTCAGTTCAGAGTAGGGTATGAGAAATAGGCTTGATTAATTTTTTAACTACAAAACCGTAGCAGTTCTTGTGGCGCTG
This sequence comes from Trichopoda pennipes, assembly GCA_030448955.1. Lineage (NCBI taxonomy): Eukaryota > Metazoa > Arthropoda > Insecta > Diptera > Tachinidae > Trichopoda > Trichopoda pennipes. The sequence goes on along the minus strand of JASKUP010000021.1, from coordinate 2,067,971 downwards.
AGTCCATATGCTGCCAGAAAGATGAGAAAAAGTAGTGGCTAACGATAAATAATATTTTTTATTTTTGTCGTTCGGACTAGTACTCAGGGGATGATCCCTACTCATGCAATGCATTGTACCAGAACTAGGAAATTAGGCTATGGGGAGGAGGTAAAGAGGGAGTAGTGTTTGTGGACATTCGATTTCAATTTTTCTACTTTGAAAGTAACAGAAAAAATCTCTGTGGGGAGTTTATTCCGCATATGAACTGTTCTTCTAAAAAGCGAATTTTTTCTGTAATGCGATGAGCTCTCAACGAAAATCGAGTCAAAGGCAAAAATGTACGAGTTTCGGGTACAAGTTCCCTCACTTCGTTAAAGCACTTACCGTTGTAGTAACGATAAAACACTAAAATACATACAACCTACATTGCGTCAATGCTCTAGGGAATCAATAGAGTTGGATACCCTATTTCTTCCAATGAGCCTCTTGGCCCTCTCTTATATGCGGTCGAAAAACTCCAAAATAGATTTCAGGCTCCGGCCCATACATGAGAGTTGTATTGCATCTTTGGACGGATATATATTTTAAATAGTGTATCAACTCATTTCTTTATTATAATAAATTCAAGTAAAAAATCGACATTATTAATTTGTACACCTGTACCACTATCATTTCATTTATTGGCGGAACAAATCCAAACATCTTAATACCACTCTACACCTATTGCCTTAACAACTTTTGGAAGTAAAAATTTCTTTAGCTGAAAAATGGAAATACTAAAACATGGGTTCCCTATTCAAGTGGCCTGCAGTGTATATAAATGTTTTTGCATTAAAAGAAAATTTCCAGCTGTCGCTTTTGTTGTTCCTGTTGTTGTTGTTGTTGTTTTTACTTCCATATGCAGTATCTGCTTTTAGTACGTAAGACAAAAAGGAAGCAATGAACTGGTTTAGTTGTAGTTAAAACGCTTTTAGATGTTAACTTTTCTGAATACATGCATGCATGCATGCATGCGTCAGTTTATGTGTATACGTGTGTAGTAATGGCGTATAATTAATATGTAAATATGTTGTATTAAATATATGTACTCGTATTTAAAACTTATATGATGGAAATGTTTGCAAGAACAAACGTGCAGAAACTTGCTTTTGTAGTTTTTTTGTTGTTGTTGTGGTGAGGCACATTGGAAAGCACAATCCTTTGTCTTACAGGAATTATCTTGTCAGATAGTTTTTGTTGTATTTAAAAAAAATTACAATAAATTACAAAAAGGGAAAAAAGGGAATTATATATGAACAATTGAGAACGGTGCCGCAGAAAATTTTCGAATCAATTGAAAGGTCATACGCGTAATAATCGTCAAATGTACTCGGTCAATCTTATATCGGGTGTCTGATCAATTTTGCTACATTAAGAAACTCGAATAAGTTTCTGTAAAGTTTATGTAATTTATTTTTTAGTAATTTATTTGAAAAATAATGCATTTTTGTTAAAGTAATTCATGAAGTTTTGAAAATAATTGCATTCAAATGGCCTCCACCCTCGGTGACAGAGTGTGATTTGTTTTACATCCGCGCCTGACTATGTAGTCTTAATCAGATGGTGATCAAACCACTATTGTATAATTTGGAACGGCTTCCTAGATAGCCGAAGCCATAATTCTATTCAACAGAACCACCTAGTTGCAACTATAATGATTTCAGGGCAGGTCTGCAAACCATCACACCTTGCTAAAGAGTTGGAGACTTTCTAACTCCTGTCCATAACACATGTCAAGCATGCTCACTGGACTGGATCATTCACTTAGGGTGTCATTAACAGCAAGATGATCCTGGCCACCATAATTTTCATTCTTTCCTTATGGGGCCGCAAAACCACAACCACCACGATGCTCCCATATTGGGGCCAACCTCAATGATCAGCCAGAGAACTATTATAAGGCTAAAGAGACAAATAATGAACTCTGCGGCTCACTGATCCCCGTGGAAATAAAGTGGAGTTTCCAGTTGACCACCTGCCTGTCTTCAGGGGACTGGGCTCCCTTTTTCCCCAGTTGCACTGAGTCTAGATAGTGGAATATTCTATAAAGACCATATTTATATGCCCCTGGGGGGACACCCTCGGTGACACATGTGTGACATCTTATCAGCGGGAATTGCCTTGATAACCCTTCGATTGGATTGCTTTAAATCAGTGATGGGCGAACTACGGCCCGCGAGCCACATCCGGCCCGCGAGAGGTTTCAATCCGGCCCGCCGAGCGTCTTTCAAAAAAAAAAAATTAATCACCTATTAAAAAATTATGCCCAAAAAATTAATTTACATTATGTTTTAAAAAAGATATAAATAAATTGACAATTTTAGCAAAAAATGCGATATTTTTATATTATATTGTGTCCAAACTGCGTAGTTTTCTGGGAAATATTGTACACACAAGAGAACAACAACTTTCTGATGCAATATTCGAAGAAGAAACATAAACATCATAAAGCACTAACAACTAATATAGAAAACTGAACGTATAACATAACAACAACTATTATATGTGAGATCTAGAAGATTCTTGAATATTCGAGACAACATGCGAAACAAATATAAAAGGGCCAGCGATGGTCCTTTCGTGACATAAAGAATAAATTGTGAAGTAAAATTATAAAGTTGCCTACGTACAGTTTTATTTGTGTAATTAAAATAATAAAGTGTGGATATTTCCCCATAAATGTCAATCGAAAATAGAAAGAGAAAAATTGATTCGGAATGTCGAGTATTTCAAGAAGAGTGGACATGGAAGTACTTCTTTATGGAATATAACCAAGAACCTATTTGTGTTATCTGCCAAGAACCGGTAGCTGTACTAAAAGATTATAATCTCGCTAGGTACTCTAATTCAAAACATCTTGGGTCGAAGTACTACAAAATGACAGATGAAGACAAAAAATTTCATTCAGATGAATTGAAAAGAAAAATATCTAGTCACCAAATGTTTTTTTTTTGAAAATCAAAGAAGTGTCCAGCGATCCTTCACGTTAGCTGGTGACATTGTTGCCTATAAAATAGCTAAAAGTAACAAACCGTTTTCTGAAGGATAATTTATTAAGGATGTGTTAATTAGCATTGGAAAAGTGTTATGCCCAGAAAAGGTAAAAGAATTCGAATCTATAGGGATGTCACGTAGAACGTTAACAAAAAGAAGTGAAGCGATTTCTTCTAATTTAACCAATCAACTCGAAGGACGTCTTAAAAAGTTTAAGTATTTTTCAGTCACTATGGACGAGAGTGTTGACGGGAGTGATACAGCCCAACTTCCAATTTTTATCAGAGGAGTCGATGAAAACTATGTAATAACCGAAGAACTTGCTTGTTTGAGATCTTTGAAAGGAAAGACGACAGGAATAATAATTTATGATGAATTTAGAGAGGGAATGGAATCTCGTAATGCCCCAATTTCCAAATTAATTAATTTAACCACTGATGGAGCACCTAACATGGTGGGAAAAAATACGGAGTTTGCAGGAGTTTATAAAAGTCAGAATCCTGAAAGCGAAACAATTTTTTTTACATTGTATAATCCACCAAGATGTTCTTTGCAAGGCTGCCTTGGATATTAACCACGTACTTGATATCATTTTAAAATTAATTAATACCATTCGAGCCACAGTGGTTTGTTACATCGACAATTTCAAGAGTTTTTATCGGAAGTTGACGCAGAATTTTCAGGTGTACTTTATTACACAAAGATCAGGTGGCTGAGTTGTGGGCATGCCTTCTCGAGAGTTTGGAGTCTTCTCGAAGAAATTAAAGTTTTTCTAAAAACCAAAACTGAAATTTGGAATGAGTGGGAAATATTGGAGAATAAGAATTGGTGCATCGAATTTGCTTTTTCCACGGATTTACTCAAGCACTATAATAAACTGAACAAGAAGTTACAGGGAAGAAACCAAGTTACAGGGATGAAACTTGGAGCAGTCTTTTAAAACTCAATTGTTTATATTTTCTAAATGTTTGGGAAAAAATTATTTGACTCATTTTGCAAGACTTAACTCTTTGGGGCCTGTGAGTGAAGAGAAGTTAAAAGTCTTTTCACAATCTTTATTAAAACAGTATTCAGAATTTGAGGCCAGATTTGCTGACTTTAAAAAAAATCCAACCATGTTTAGATATTTTTTTTCAATGCCGTTTAATGTTAATCCTGAGAATGGTTCCATCTGATCTACAATTGGAATTTATAGAATTGCAATTTAAAGCAGCTATTTTTAAATACAGATAAGCTTAATTTCTATAAATCCTGACCAAAAGATGAATTTTCAAAGCTAATTAATGATGCGCAGAAAATTATGGCAATGTTTGCTTGCTTCCTCATATTATGTGAACAGGCCTTTTCAGTAATGAAATGCAGAAAAAATTCAATAAGAAACCGATTGTCAGACGAGAGTCTATTTAATTTATTAAAAGTCGCATCGTCCCAGCAGGAACCAGATTTTGAGGAAATTATGTCAAGTCAGAAACAGATCCATGCTTCCCGTACATCTGGAAAATCTTAAAATCATAATAAACCGTATCTTATAAAATTTTTATGTTGTTTTAAAATAATACGTAAACAGCAACCCCATAATTTTTTAATGAACGACTCTTTATGTTTTTTTTTTTTTTAATTTAATGGCCCGCCGCAAGATTTGTTTAATTTATTGGCCCGCCACCCAAAAAGTTTGCCCATTACTGCTTAAAATCATCCAAATTTGTTGGGTTTCTTTCGTAAACTTCGTCTTTGCAAAAATCCCACCAAAAAAAATCAGGTGCAGTGAGGACAGGAGACCTAGGACACCAACGGAATGTGGAGTTTATTGAAATCAGTTTATTGGGGAATTGTGACAAGTAATGGCCGTAATAGCAAGACCATTTTCTTCGAAAAAGTATGGCCCGACAATGAAGCTCGAAAAAACTGCACACCACACTGTAACGCGATGTGGATGTAATTGCATGTGATGGAGTATCTGTGGGTTATAATTACTCCATATTTGGCAATTTTGTTTGTTAACATTGCCGTTTAAATCAAAATATGCTTCGTTGGACATAAAAATGCAGTTGAAGACGTTTTCATTCATCGACGCCATTTGAATGACTTCCCGAATCGGGAAGTCTCATGAGTTAAGTTTCTTTGTTAATTAAATCTTATATGAAAATTAGTCGGCTGTCTGTCTGTCTGCTGACAACCATTTGAGCAGATAAGCTCCTTGTCAAAACTCGAGGATTGGATTGCATGGCAGCAGCTACAGCAGCGATAGTTTCCTGCGTCCGAACTGAAGGATCTCGATGATAAGGCTTTCTTGCGATTGTGTCAGGCTCGGCAAAATTTTTCACGAGTCTTAGTATGCCACTAAACGTGCTTCTATACTCTCTTTGGAAGGAAACTACGGACTCTAAACCGTGAAAGCGTTGCACCTATCCATATTCTTGTTTCATTGTTTCAATTCATTTTAGTTAAATTTCAGGATCAATCTATAAAATAAAAATGAAACAGGTTTTTAGGTTTTTTTTTTTTTGGTGGAAGCTATCATCAGCCACCCTGTATAAATGAAGGATGTTTTCTCAATTAAGGTATAGAACTTTAAGTTGGCAACATTATTTTAACTGGCGGCCATTTTGTCAATTTTCAAGTAATTTACGTTTAGCATTTCAACATGAATAGACTGGCGCCTGAGCAACGCTGCCAAATTTTTGCAAATTTTTTTTTGAAAGTCATGCTTCTTTTCGAAATTTGTTTTGGTCATTACGTTCATTTTATGGTCAACATAATCGTTTATTAAAGCAATTAATTCCATTAACCAAGAAAGGTTTTCGCGCCATGCTTGCCCTAAATGATTATACGCAGACTTCATACGGTGCGTACAGAAGAAGTTATTAATGCTGTAGAGCGCAGCGTAGCCATCGTGCGCAGGAATTGCATATGCGTAAATGAATCCACTGTATGGAAGATTTCGCGAAAAGATCTTGAATTGTGTGCATACAAAACCCAACTTGTGCAAGAATTCTAGCAAGATCTAGATTCGACGAATGGGCCCGATTGCCATTGATCCTGATGTTCATAAGGAAACTTTGTTTAGCGATTAAACTCACATTTGTTTGAATGAATGCGTCTATAAACAAAACTGTCGCATTTGAAGTAACTTTAATGGTCAAGTGTGTATGGAGACACCAGTGCATTCCAAAAAAAAAAAAATGACTACTGAGTGTGCTTTATGAACTCATGGAATCCCTGGACCGTACTACTTTAAAAACAATATTGGCCAAAATGTTAGACGATAAAAATCGCTACTGCCTTTTTCGTTCAATTGAACTAATATGATATGCAGGGGCTGTGGTTTCAACACGACGGCGCAACATGTCACAGCTTGTATCACAATTGTTTTATTGAAGGAAATGTTTGGTAACCGCATAGTTTCACATTTCGGATCATTAATTTCATCACAAACATTTTGTTTGAGTTGCTCAAGCGTTTTTGGTTTGTTTGCATAAACCTTGCTGTACAGTTACTTCCCACAAAAAGAAGTCCGCAACAGTCAAATCAGACAACCGTGGTGGGCAATCTTGATTTAACGTCTTGTTGATACTACATGTTAATTAAGGCCAAACCATGCGGTTACGGCGTTAAGAAGTTTTCAATCACGATATCGCTCCCCATTCACAGTTACCGTTACACCGTTTTCATTTTCGAAGAAGTAAGCTCCAATGATTCCTCCTGACCCAATAGCACACTAGACTATCACTTTTAATGGATGCAAAGGTGACTGACTGTTGAATAGTTTAAGGGTTTCCCATTCTCCAGAACCGATTATTCTTTTTATTAACATCTCCAATCCGATATAAATGTGCCACATCACTCATTATGATTTCTTCATGAAAATCGGCGTTATCACGGGCGAGCTGTAACATCCTATTGGTATATGTAAGGCGTCATAAAAGGTCTTCTGGAAAAAGCTCTTGTGTTAATTGAATCTTCTATGGAAACAAATGCAAATCCTGGTGCAAAATTGTGGCCAATGTTCTTCTTTAAAGACCAAGTTCCTGAGTACAGCGTCGAATTGAGGTTGATTAATTGTTTTGAAAACTTTATTGAGCAGCTGTAAGGTTTTCAGCCGATTTTACAGTACGTTGTGGTCCATGCTTTTGTGGTCCTATCATCTACAGACCCTCTTACTTCGAAATCATTTACTACACGATGAATAGTGCGTTGTGTTGGTACGTTGTTTCTTCCAAAAATTTCACATAACTTTCTTATCGTCACAGTAATCGATGATTGATTTTGATAAAATGTTTTAACGATTAAAAGATGTTGATTTATCGAATCTTTTTCCATAATAAATTTGCCACGAGTCTACTTCACGTCTGCTAAATATGAACTGTCAAGCCTAATGTTAACCGAAATGGCGGCAAAACAAAGTAGTATATATTCCCAGCCGACACCCTGTAGTTGGACGTTTTGTAGGTTTTCCCTTTTTGAAAATTGTAATTATATTTTTTCGCTATATCTACATCCCTATCACTTTCAGTTCCCCATGCATTATAACTTTCATTTAGTATATTTTTCATTTAGTATATTTTGCAGTTTAAACAAATCGGAGCTATCATGACTTTCGTATAATAAGTTTTCTACTTTTGGAATTAATATTAGATATGTATCGACTATATCTTAAGTTGGCAACAGTTTTTAACTCGGCCACCAGTCAGTCAGCCATCAAAAGATTTATGTTTAGTTTGGTTTGGAATATCAAACTGATAGATTACCGCCGGAGCATGGCTTGTGTATATTGGGCCCAAAATAAGATTACCGTTGATCTTGATTTTCTCAAGGGAATTTTGTTTAGCGTTGAAGTTCCCTTTTGTGTAAAAGGATGCCTTAATAAAAAAAAAACTGTCACGTTTGGAGAGATGATAATCCACAAGTGTATGTTGGGACACCGAAAAACTGACCGTTTGGTGAGCTTTATCGACTGGTGGAATTATTGGTTCGTACTTCTTTAAAAACAATGCTGGTCAGAACGTTACGGTCGATGGAGATCTCTATACAGCCTTTATTACTGACTTTTTCATTCATCAATTTGCGAAAGCTGTGGTTTCATCAAGATGGCGCAACACGTCACACAGTAGAAGATTGAAGAAGCATTAAGACATGTGAATTGAATTCCTAGGTCCTGCTATTTATTGAATTAAAAATTTGGTAACCGCATTGTTTCAGGTTTCGCATCCGTAAATTGGCCTTCAAGATCGTGTGACTTAACGCTACTTAACTATTTTCTGTCGGCCACTAGTCTGTGCCAAAAGCACAAAACAATTCCTTTTATTCCATTGCAGACTGTTGGCGTTTTTTTTCTAAAAATGTTGCTTGAAATTATAAATTTTATATTTTCTCTCAACTTAATTAAAATGTAATTTTAAAAACATTTAAGCCTTAAAGTTAATTTGTTCGCTTACCACTTCCCTCCAAGGAATAATTATTTCCTTCAAAAAACAAAATGCATTTCGATAACCACAATATGTAATTTAATGTTTCCCAAAACATGATTGGCCAGACGCCAACATTTAAACCCAAAAAAACATTTGTAACAAAATCTGGAAAAAAAATCTGAAACCAAACCAAACCAATAGAGTTTTTCGTCCTTTATACGAGGTTTGTTCAATAGAAAAGGTAAATTTTTAAATTTTTTGACCACGTGCATTTGATTAGTGTTTTTTTTTTTAATGTTGACACACTTGTCTCCCGAAAATATATTTTAGTTGAGTATACTTGTGGGAGGCACAACATGTAGATTGGTTGGCGATTTTTTCCAGTCTAAAAAATGCTTAAAGGATTTTTTGGGATGCAAAAATGTAAAAATGGGAATTAAGGGCTCAAAAGCACTTGAAATGTTGAGAGTGACATGTGGCGATTCTTCTCTGGGTCAGAGAAATATTTAAAAGTGGTGCAAGCCTTTCAAAGAAAGTGCAGACGATTTGATTGCCGATGTTCGTCCTACTACCCCTACCCCTACTCATGCAGTGAATTCTACCAGAACTCATGCAGTGCATTCGGAAGTTTATTCGACATCTGAACTATTCTGTTAAAAAACGAATTTTCCCTGTAATGCGTAGTGCGACTCACTGGCCAATCGACCACAAACGGATGCGCTCTCAAGGAAAATCTAATTAAACGCGAAAACATGCGAGTAACGGGAATAAGTTTCTTAACTTCGTATGCACTTACGATTGTAGTAACGATAAAACAGTGAAATACAACCTACATTGCGTCGATGCTCTAGAGAATCAATAGAATTGGATACCCTACTGTCCCCAATAAGCCTCTTGGCCCTCTCCCGTAAGCGGTCGAGCAAGTCCAAAATAAATTTTTGGGGCGCCGGCCCATACATGAGAGTTGTATTCTATTTTTGCATGGATATAGGTGGTCTAAATAGTACACAGAGCGGATGGAGTGAAGTATCTCTTATACCGTTTCAGAAAACCGAGGTAGCTTGAAAGCTTCTTTAGAAAGCAGAAAAATGTGTTTAGTCCATCGAACATCACACTGAATTTTCATGCCAAAAATATCAAGAGCTTCTGATTCCGTAATACCTATATCACCCATAGTAACAGGTGCAGCACCATTTCCGAACACAGATCTATGGGTAAGCATGCAACATTGAGTTTTACAGGCATTCAAATCGACTCTATTCCGCACGAATCAATTCGGAGATTGTTGGTTCGGTCTATTACTAAATGAATTCGAATGATAAATGGCGCTGTCATCTGCGAAAGAGTAAATAGGGTTTGAAAGTTTGACAAAGAAGCTCATTTAGAAAAATAAACTCGTCGAATGAAACCCCATTTATAATAACTCGTATAGTGCGATTCCTGAGAAAACCCCATGTAAAGCTGTAGACATTATCACCGACACCAAAAATAACTAGTTTTGACACAAGTGCATCATGCAGTCTATCAAACGCCTTGGAAATATACTTACGCTGCATTAGCGACCTTCCAACACTTTGGAAATTCACCGTCGTGATACAATTTGCTTAAAAGAGTTGCTGGCGGATATACTAGCGTCGAAGAGCACTACTTCAAGACCAGAAGACCTCCTCCCCCGGGAGCACATTATAAGTCTTTATGGATCACAGAACCATGTAGACTTGTGTCTAGCAGGGGTAAAATGGAGCGCAGTCCCCTTAGGCTAGTAGGAGCCAACTGGAAAATCCACTATATTTCCACGGCAATTAGTAAAGCCCCAGAGTTCCGCTATTTGTCTTTTAAGGCATTTAGCTGTTCTCTGACTGATTTTTGAGGGTGGCCCTTCGGGAGTATCGTGGTGGCTGTATGTTTCTAGGCCCTCGTTTGAGTTTGTGGGTCGCATCATTCACAATGAACACAATGAATGGTCCAGGTCCAGTGAGTATGAATGCCGTCGTGTTCTTAATTATATTAAGCTTCATGCGTTCTGGACCAGGAGTTGGATAGTCTCCAACTCTTCAGCAAGGAGTGAGGGCTGCAGCCTATTCCGGGCTTTTGAAGTTGCAGCAAGGAGTGATCGGAGGATATACGTATTTGAAGAACTTCTAGGGCGAGGATGACGCTACATATCATCCACAGTGGTAATGATCCACCATCGGATTAAGGCCCACGGCCAGGTGCAGATGTAAATCTTATCACGTCATGACCTAGAAGACTTGTTGACGTTGAGATCTGCTAAAACATTTTTAACCGCTCGGAATAGTAACGAGTACTCCGTCGAGCTTGGGCGGTGGTTGACTACTTCTCGGCAAATAAGAATTATTTGCAAATTGTGGATTAAAAATTCAGGGAACCATGTAAAAGCATCATGACAATGCACCTGTTCAATCGTTATGCCTTAGTCACCGTATTCACTAGAGTTATCTTTTTGCTACTCTCCTATAATTCCCAAAATTGAAGAAACCTATGACAGAATGATGTTTTGCAATAAATGAGGAGATAAAAGCCGAAATACTAAGAGAGCTCAACTGCATATCGAACTGCTTCGACGATTGCAAAAAATGAAATAATTCACCTTTTTTATTGCACAGTGTCTCCAATAAACTGTAGAAATATTGTAAAACCGTTGAGGAACTCATGTGTGTAATTGAGGCCCAAAGAGTTAATAAACCGAATCCTAATGATAAATTAGTTATGGGTTTTTGTAATTAAACCCAAAATACAGATGTCAAAATTTGTTAAAACAAGTTTTCAAAAAGAAGAAAAGGAACAGGTTAAAACCCCACAATTCCACAAATATTATGTAAAATTCCTGGGATTTTTTTTGGCATTATTAATAGGGAAATTAATTAATTGTTTTATTTTTTACAGTTTTTGTTAAACTGTTTTTTTTTTTTTTTTTTAATTTAGGTGCCCCTGTAGGCAAGGAGGTAGTGTACTAGCTTGTAAATATGGGGGTTGTGGGTTCGATTCCCAACGAAGACCTTGGTTTTTTTCACTACAAAAGATAAAAATTGACTGTCGGTGCAGCTGCTCAGCGATGAAGGCATAGTCACTGGTCGCTATTGCTGTCTTTATACGGCAGTTAATTTCCGACTATCCTTCTGCTTTTACCACCTGTTTCATCTTTTCTCTATCCCTTTCCTAAAGAAGGTAGCACGGTACTTGACTAAATAGGCATTGTTGCCTGAAGTGCTACTTCTCTAAAAAAAAAAAAAAAAAAAAAAAAAAATTTAAAATTTTAATTAAAATGATTTTAAACATTGAAATTAGACCGCTTTTTCCTGTAAAAAAGAAACCCTTGCGGCATATCTTAGAGTTTAAAAAGTGTTTTGGAAAAGAGTATCGATGCTGTCATTAGTTAAAAATAAAAACACTACGCGCCTTCTAAGTATGGATCAATGTAGCTCTGTTTGTGCTTTAGCTAAATTTCTACCAAGAAACGAAATGGTTAAAATATTTCGGGTTGCAAGTTACTTTTCGTTATATTGGCTATAGCACCGTATATACATGTAAATTTATGCTGTCTATTTAAAGGGTATTTTCTTATAAAGGTATAGAACTTTGAAATTGAATAAAACACTGATTAATTTTATAAATCGACATGAAATTTAGTTTATTCGAAAGAAAAACTTCTGACATTAAAATATAATAAGTCTTCTGGCATATGAACGCCGTGGCTGGCTTTTGGATGTAGTCTAATTTGGAGGTCCAATTTTTGATGACTTAAATTTGTGGCCGTATATAAGCAATAATGTGACAAATCGGACCCTTCAAGTGGTCAATCATTTCGCGGTTATCGGCATAGACTATCCGCATAGAAAATAATCCAGCGGCGTTAAATCGCACCATCTTAATAACCAATTCACAAGTCCAAAATATGAAACTATGCAGTTACCAAATGGTTTCTTCAATAAATTCAATTATAGCACGAACTATATGACATGTTTTGTCGTCTTGCTGAAAACACAACTCCAACACATAACGCCTCTATAGCATTCAGCATTGACTGTCATCTTTAGACTAACATCGTTAAAGAAATATTTTGGGCCAATTCATTGAAGATACGGCTTTCATTCTTGCAAGGAAATCTTCCATAAAGTGGATGTAAACATATCCAATTCCTGTGTGCACGATAGCGGATAGACTTATTCGAGTCTCCCTCAACGCTACGCTCTACAGCAGCAATAAGTTCTTCTGTACGTATTGTACAATGCGTTGCAACGTCTGTGTGGATGCGTGTTATCATATAAAGTAGACGTGATGTGAAAATGTTTCATAGTTAATCGATTTAATTGCCCTGATAACAATTATGTACTATGTTGACCGTAAAATGGATGTAACAGAACTATGATTTTGAAAATAATTTTGGACAACGTGTGATTAGATTTACATCCGCGCCTGGCCATGAAGCCTTAATCAGATGGTGGATCAAACCACTTCATAATTTGGAACGTCATGCTCGTCCTCAAAAGCCGAAGCTATAATTCTATGCAACAGAACTTTCTAGTTGCAACTTCGATGATTCCAGAGCAGGGCTGCAAATCATCACTCCTTGCTTAAGAGTTGGAGACTTTCCAACTCCTGTCCAGAACACATGTCTAGCATGCTCACTGGATCTGGGAACATTTAACCAGGTAGGTGTTACAAAAGGTGAAATGAAACCGGCCACCATAGAACCATAGACTGATATGGGGCCGCGAAACCACAACCACCACGATACTCCCATATAGGGGCCAACCTCAATAATCAGTTAAAGAACAGTTAAATGTCTAAAGAGACAATAACGAACCCTGCGGCTTACTGATTCCCGTGGAAATAAAGTGGAGTTTCCAGTTGTACCCCTGCTGACTTCAGGGGACTGGGCTCCCTTTTTCCCCCAGTTGCACAGGTCTACATAGTAGCTCTCCATTAAGACCATATATGTGCCCCCGGGGGGTAATAATTTTGCACAACTTGGAAGCCTTGTTCAGGCATCAGTTTAATCATATTGAAATGCCAAACTGAATATAAATCACTTAAAAGCTGGCAAAATGGCTGCCGGTTGAAAAAAGTGCAGCCAACCGAAATTGATATGCCTCTATAAAACACTGATTATAACGGTTTTAAAATATAGGCCATACGAGGACAAGCTGTAGTTCTCAATTTAATATTTGTACATATAGCTGTAGCTGCACCAGCTATGGAAGTCTTAAGCATGAATGCTAAAAACCTAAGGCCAAAAAATCACGTAGTCTATGGGGAAACTCTTTAATTTTGAATTTTACTTATTGGATATATAGGGTGTCCGCCGGCAAGGTATACTTTGTTTGTTTATAATTTTTGATTAACTGAAAAAGTATGGATCTTATATTGATAAATGTTTTATTTAATATCGGCAATTATGTATGGAATACAGTATCAGATAACTGTCCGTCTCTGTTAGCCTCACAAATGCGATCATTTTTTAACACATTTTTCATTTCAGTCTCACTCATTTCACGCGGTATTTCATTAATTTCATCACGAATATTTTGTTTGAGTTGCTCAAGCGTTTCTGATTTGTTTGCATAAACTTTGCTTTTCAGATGTATCTCCACAAAACGAAGTTTGGAGCAGGTAAATCAGGCGATGGTAGAGGCCAATCAAGGTTACCATTTCTTGAAATAACTTATTGTGGAAAGAGATCTCGCAGTAATTCCATTGTAATCCTGGCTGTATGCAATGTGGTATCGCCTTATTGATACCACATGCTAATCAAGCCCAAAGCATGCAGTTGTGGTGTTAAACAGTTTTTAATCATATCACGATATCGCTCCCCATTCACAGTTACAGTTTTCATTTTCAAAGAAGTAAGGTCCAATGATTCATCCTGATCAAATTGCACACCAGACTGTCAATTTTGGCTGTTGAATAATTTGCGGGTTTTCCATTCCCCAGAACCGACTATTTTTTTTATTAACATCTCCAATCAATTGAAAATGTCATGGCGTTGTCATGGGCGAGCTGTAACATCCTATTGGCATATGTAAGGCGGCGTAAAAGGTCTTCTGGAAGAAGCTCTTGTGTCAATTGAATCTTGTGTGGAAACAAATTGGTCTTCTTTGAATTGAAATTGATTAATTGTTTTGAACACTTTCTTGAGCAGCTGTAACATTTTCAGCCGATTTTACAGTACGTTGTGGTCCATGCTTTTGTGGTCCTATCACCTACAAAGTGTGTCCATTCCCTAGAATTGACTATTCTATTTATTAACATATCCATTCAAATGAAAATGTATCTCGTCAATCATTATGATTTTTTCCTGAAAATCGGGATTGTCATGGGCGAGTTGTAACATCCTATTGGCATATGTACGGCGGCGTAAATGATCTTGTGCAAGACGCTCTTGTGTTTACTGAATCTTATATGGAAAAAAATGCAAATCCTTTTGCAAAACTGTGGCCAAAGTTTTTCTTTGAAGACCAAGCTCCTAAGAACGTTGTCGAATTGAGGTTGATGGATTGTTTTGAACACTTTTTTGAGGAGCAGTAATGTTTTCAGACGATCTTGTAGTAAGTTGTGGTTCAGTCTTAAAACCTATCATCTGCAGACTCTCTTTATTCGAAATTATTCACTACACTGTAAATAGTGCGTTATGTTGGCACTTTGTTTCTCCCAAAAATTTCACGTAAATTTCTTATCGTCACAGTAATCGATGATTGATTTTGATAAAATGTTTTAACAATTAAAATATTGTTACGAATGTGTCTTGCTTAAGATTTAAAATAAAATAATTAAGCAATAAAGCAAACTACTGGTTACAAACTGCGTAGAAGTTTGTACACACACACAACTGCAATTTGATATGCTGTTTACTTACTGCCTGGCATGCAAGAAAAAAAAATACAGGTTGCTGTTTGTCATCTAAATGCGCAAGACAAAAACTAATTTCACAGCAACAAATATACAATGTTGTTTACTATCTGCGTAGTTTTCTAAGAAACCATTTTTTTACAAAAGCAAGAACAAATGTATTGAAATAAATCCCAAGCAGAAACCTTATCAGCATACAAAACAAAAACAACTTTACACACAGCCATACAGGCGCCTATACAACGAATAAACAACATACAACAACAAAATGCGATACAAAGGGAGTAGAAGATTCTTAAATCTTCTACATTCTAATTGGACAAGTATAAATAGGGAAGCGTTTGAGTGGATAATCGATCAGTGTAAAATTAAAACTCATCGTGTCAACTTTATGTAGTTAAAGTAAATAAAATTGTTATTATTTAAAAACTCTAAAAACTGGTGTTAATCATTTTGCAATAAAGAACTCACAACAAAACGTTTATAAAAGGTATAAACGTAACAATATGTTGGTTTATCGAATATTTTTCCATAAAAAATTTTTTCACGTGTCTTCATCACGACTGCCAAATATGAACTGTCCAGACTAGTGTTTAACAAAATGGCGGCAAAACAAAATAATATGCTTTCTCGGCGAACACCCTGTATTTTTGTCGTTTTTAGCAGTGCATTGCTCTAGTCCAAAAAAAAAAAACCTGGTTTCTATTTCAATATGACCTTCATCAGATTTTCTACATATTTCATGTTCGGTACACATTTCTACATCCACACAGACACACACTTCACTACTGTTGCTTATGTCAAAATGACAAAGATTTATAGTTTAACATTTTTTTTTTATTCATATTATTTATTGAATTTTCAAAAAGAACTAACAATAATTAATTATTTAGTCCGGCCAGTGCTAGACAAAATTAATATTTTTCATGTTTTTTGCTATCTCTCATATGATCGGCCTAGTACGGCAATATCCCTTCTCTTTAGACGTATGTAACCAGGTTCATTAAGTATATTACGCACCAAAGGATTTGGATGAGTTTCCAGTTTCCTCAAATAAGTTACTGCGTGTTTCGCTATTTCCGCCTGGACTGAAGGCATATTTAGATCCCTGTGGATGTTTGCGTTTTTTACATACCAGGGAGCAACTGTTTTCAAGCGAATAATCTTATTTTGGCGCCTCTGAATTTTCTCAACATTGCTTGCTGAGGCAGTACCGTACTCCGTAGGACCAAATTGGTTTGAGGATCGACTTGTACAGTAGAAGCTCCCCCCCGGGGACACATTTATCGGTCTTTATAGAATACTCTACTATCTAGACCTGTGCAACTGGGGGAAAAAGGGAGCCCAGTCCCCTGAAGTCAGACAGGGAGACAACTGGAAACTTACTTTATTTCCACGGGGATCAGTGAGCCGCAGAGTTCATTATTTGCCTCTTTAGACATTTAATAGTTCTCTGGCTGATCATTGAGTTTGGCCCCTATATGGGAGCATCGTGGTGGTTGTGGTTTTGCGGCCCATAAGGGAAGAATGAAAATTATGGTGGCCAGGATCATCTTGCTGTTAATGACACCCTAAGTGAATGATCCAGTCCAGTGAGCATGCTTGACATGTGTTCTGGACAAGGAGTTAGAAAGTCTCCAACTCTTTAGCAAGGTGTGATAGTTTGCAGACCTGCCCTGGAATTATTCAAGTTGCAACTAGGTGGTATCTGTTGCTTAGAATTATGTCTTCGGCTATCTAGGACGGTTGTATAACGTTCCAAATTATACAAAGTGGTTTGTCCACCATCTGATTAAGACTAATGGTCAGGCGCGGATGTAAAACAAATCACACTCTGTACAGTAGAAGCTCCCCCCGGGGGCACATTATAGTCTTTTTGGAACCTACTATTCCATTTAGATTGGTGTCTTGCGGGGTAAAAGGGAGCCCACGCCCCTCAAAGGCTAGTAGGAGTTACCTGGACAATCCACATATTTCCACGGGAAATCAGTTGCCCCAGAGTACACTATTTGTTCTCTTTAGACAATCATGTGCTCTGACTGCTTACTGAGGTTGGCCCCTATATGGGAGTATCGTGGTGGTTGTGGTTTCGGACCCTCGTGAGAGTTTGTGGGTCGGACCATTCAAATTAACACAATGAATGGTTCAGGTCCAGTGAGTATGATTGCTGGCGTGTTCTTGATAAATAATAGCTTCATGCGTTCTGGACCAGGAGTTGGAAAGTCTCCAACTCTTTAGCAAGGAGTGAAGGCTGCGGCCTACTTCGGGCTTTCGAAATTGCTGCTAGAAGTGACCGGAGGATATACGTATTCGATGGCTTTCTAGGGCGTGGTTGGTGTCCAATCAACCAAGTGGTTTGACCACCATCTGATTATGACTATATAGTCGGTGCAGATGTAAATCAAATCACGCTTTGTACAGTAGAAGCTTGCAGTCTAAGCTGAGGGTTGAGTTCCTGCCAATAAGCCAGTTCAATTGGACCGCCTTTAACTTCATTTGTGTCAGTTTGAACTCTATGTGTTTTTTCCATGTAAGGCGACGTTCAAGATGTATACCAAGGTATTTAACATCTAAAAGTTGAGGTATCATCTGGTTATTCATGCTAATAGCGGGGCATGAGTCCCTACGCAGTATGAAGGTTATATGAGTACATTTTTGCTTATTCACCTTTATTCTCCACTTTTTCAGCCATTTATCCATGTTGAGTATGTGATCCTGTAGATGACGTGATGCTGCTTGTGCAGTTTCATGAGTACTTAAAAAAGCTGCGTCATCAGTAAATGTCGATGTGTGCACTCGGTTGCTAGTTGGCATATCTGATGTGTACATCAAATATAAAATAGGACCCAAAATGCTACCCTGAGGTACTCCTGCATGAAAAAGCTGAGGTGAGCTTATAAAATCTCCTTCTTTCAGCACAAACCTTCGATCAGCTAGATAGTTTTTTTAATAACCCATATAAGTTTTCAGGTAAGTTCAGTGTTATTTTATATATGAGGCTCTCATGCCATACCTTATCAAACGCTTGGGAAACGTCAATAAATAAAGCAGAACAGTATTTTCTTTCTTCGAAGGTCCTTTTGATAACATTTACTAATATGTGCGTTTGTTAAATCGTACTATGTTATCTTCTGCAGCCGAATTGATGGTTCGGAATACATTCCTTTGCACTCAGAATCGGGTTTAGCTTAGTCATTAGTATTCTCTCAAACAGCTTTGATGTATTTGATAAAAGGCTAATAGTTCTGTATGATTCTATCTTTGTATGGTCTTTACCCGGCTTGGGAATCATCGTTATCAAGGATTTCTTCCACTCTGTCGGAAAGTACTAAAGGCGTAATATGGCATTAAAAATAAAAAGAATAATTTTCCGGGCTGGCATGAACTCAGTTACTGTCAAAGAATTACAGTCTGTTAAAGAATGCATTTGATTTTATTTTTAGCATTTTCGTTACAATTCATTATCATTGATTTCTTTCGTTTTGTAATAAAGTGGAGGATTTGAAAATGAAAATATTTTTAATAGATGTCTTTTTCTATTTTGAAACATTCCAACCAGCCAAAAAGTGTAAACTAATAACACTATTATATTGTCACATTTTATATCCAAAGAAACAGAAAACAAAAAACAATGACGACAATAAAAAATTGTAAACACGTGATGTTGGCATTAAGGAAACAAAACATATCAAATAAATGGACGGATGGAGAAGGAGAGACGACCGACCACTTTACAACAAACAAATGAAGCGAAAACTAACTAATAAAACTTAATGTTTGGAACAAAGGAAATGAAAGAAAATAAAATAATAAAAATAATAAAAATAAAATTAATAACAACAGCAACGACAGCAACAACATCTTTTGTAAAATAATCAAAAAACAATAAGAATGCAATACAATACGTGATCATCTTTTCCTTTAATGGATACAATCTGCTATTGTATTAGAATCCATGCTCCTCTCCTTGTTTTAGACAACAACTAGACAAACTTTAAGTTCCTGCCGGAACGTGCATTTGATACGAGTTCATAAGTGCTTTGAATTTAAGTAATTTCAGGATGCTTTTTGGCAAAATTTGTTAAAATCCTGCTGTCCTTGGAAGTAGATCCATATGTTTTTTATGCTTATCACATCATACAGTTGTCAAATTTGAAATTGAATTCAAACATATTGAAAAATGTAGAATTTAAGAGAAAAATTTCTAATTCATATATTGCTGACGATGAACTTCTAGTCTCTTTTGACGTGGTAATTTTCCTTATCCCAGTGAATTTGAATTTATATCCATTAGTTAAGAGAAAATGGGAATTAATCACTGCATATAAGGATTTATTTTTTTATCTTTAATAAATATCTTTTTTCTTTTTAACGATCTTTTTTATATATTTTTTTCTTCTCGATATTTCGCTTTCCTTTGGAAAGCTTCTTCAGGAAAAAATTTTTATTTTTGAATACAAAAAAATTATTAACAAAAATTAAAATTTTTTCCTGAAGAAGCTTTCCAAAGGAAAGCGAAATATCGAGAAGAAAAAAAATATATAGAAAAGATCGTTAAAAAGAAAAAAGATATTTATTAAAGCTAAATAAAAAAAGATCGTTTAAAAAAACTATAACGATTTATTTTTTTTTTTTTTTTGACATAAAGTTCTGCATCAAAAGCAACAGAAACATATTTCCAATTTGAAGATAAAATAGATGAGCAGTAAAGGGGAACGCTTAAGGGCTCACCAGTTTCACCAGTTTTCAGTAATTGCACACATTGTCAAGAATACTACGATAGAAAGCTTAAGCTACAGATTGAAACTCATATGTAAATAATGAGAAGAGATGTTGTAAAGGGTTTCTCAACAAGAAGTTTAGATTAAGATGATTCAAATTTTTATTGTATTACGAATAGAGAAAATGTTGGCACATTTGTATTAAAAATTATATCTGGCAAATGTCTTCCACGACCACGCCGGCAGCTGGCTTTCATCAAAGTTTTTAATCAGTTTTTGGTAAAATGGCAATCCTATTTCGGATTTTAAATTTTAAGGCTGAACTCGATTCGATTGGCTTTATATAGACTATGTCCTTAACATAGCACCACAAAAAATAATCCAGTGGTGCTAAAGCATACGATCGGTCGTAAAATTATACGATTGGGAAATTTTGTTTTAAATAAATTGATCGTTTTTTTGGCTGTGTGACATGTGGCATCGTCCTGTGGAAACCACATGTCGGTGATATCCACGTCATCAATAACAGGCTAAAATTGAGTTGTTGGCAACTCGCGACAGATAGTGTGATTCGTTTTACATCCGCACCTGGCTATGTAGCCTTAATCAGATGGTTGACAAACCACAATTGTATAATTTGGAACGTCATACATGCGTCCTAGGAAGCCGAAGACATAATTCTAAGCAACAGAACCACCTGGTTGCAACTTTAATGATTTCAGGGCAGGGCTGCAAACCATCACACCTTGCTAAAGAGTTGGAGACTTTCTAACTCCTGTCCAGAACACATGTCAAGCATGCTCACTGGACTGGATCATTCACTTTGCGTATCATTATCCTGGCCACCATAATAACCATTATACTGTTATGGGGCCGCGAAACCACAACCACCACGTTACTCCCATATAGGGACCAACCTCAATGATCAGTCAGAGAACTATTAAATGTCTAAAGAGACAAATAATGAACTCTGGGGCTCACTAATCCCCGTGGAAATAAAGTGGAGCTTCTAGTTGACTCCCTGCTGACTTCAGGGGACTGGGCTCCCTTTTTCCCCCAGTTGCACAGATCTAGAAAGCTGTTACGTACTATAACGACCATAAATGTGGGGCCGGGAGGGGGGGGGGCAACTCGCGACAGTGCGTGATTTGATTTACATCTGCACCGACCGCGAGGTCATAATCAGATGTTGGTCAAACCACTAGGTTGATTAGACATCACCCACGCCCTAGAAGGCCATCGAATACGTATATCCTCCGGTCACTTTTAGTAGCAATTTCGAAAGCCCGAAGTAGGCCGCAGCCTTCACTCCTTGCTAAAGAGTTGGAGACTTTCCAACTCCTGGTCCAGAACGCATGAAGCTCTTATTTATTAAGAACACGCCAGCATTCATACTCACTGGATCTGAACCATTCATTGTGTTAATTTGAATGATCCGACCCACAAACTCTCACGAGGGTCCGAAACCACAACAACCACGATACTCCCATATAGGGGCCAACCTCAATAACCAGTCAGAGCACATCATTGTCTAAAGAGAACAAATAGTGTACTCTGGGGCAACTGATTCCCGTGGAAATATGTGGATTGTCCAGGTGACTCCTACTAGCCTTTGAGGGGCCTGGGCTCCCTTTTACCCCGCAAGACACCAGTCTAAATGGAATAGTAGGTTCCAAAAAGACTATCATGTGCCCCCGGGGGGAGGGCAACTCACGACAGCGTGATCCATTGATGCAGCCTCATCTTCGTAAAAGACGGCCCAATCACGCCTCCACCCCACATAGTGACACGCTGAGCATGCATAGACTTCTCAATAATCTCAATAATCCTTAGTCCAAATGCGGCAATTTTAGTTGTTGAAATACCCTGACAAGTGAAAATAGGCTTCGTCTGAAAAAATGATTCACATTACGGCGATGTGAATGATTAATCGGCTTCAATTCCTGCACCGGTTGAATCTTTTAAGGCTTCAATTTCAAATCCTTACGAAAAATTTTCCATGTGGTGGTTTTGGATCACCCTAATTGCTGAGAACATCGAGGATTTGAGAAATTTGTTTTTAACACTGTGGCTCATGGGTGCAATGTTTTCGACCCGGTCGAACACGCGTTGATGTTCGCTTGTCGAGCATGTCGACTCAAATTTAACGACCAAGTTCTTAATAGCGGTTACAGAAGAATGATTACGTTGTCCGAAAATATCACGAATTTTACGAAATGTAACTTTAAAAGGACCACGATTTTCATAATAGTGCCCCTGTAGGTTAGTAGGTAGTGTACTAGCTTGTCACTCTGGGGGATGTGGGTTCGATTCCCATCGAAGACCTTGTTTTTTTTTCACTACAAAAATAAAAATTTGCTCAGTGATAAAGGCATGGTCACTGGTCGCTTTGCTGTCTTATACGACAGTTAGTTTCCGACTATCCTTCTACTTGTACCACCTGTTTCATCTCTTCTTTATCCCTTTCCTAAAGAATGTAGCACGGTGCTTGTCTAAATAGGCATTGTTGCCTGAAGTGCTACTTCTCCTTAAAAAAAAATAGGTCAAAACTATCATGTTGTTGGTATTGCTACAATTGAAAATTAAACTTCTTGTTGCGGTTAGAAGTTATTTTAGAAACTCTTAATGTTTTCCAAAGATAAATACTTTTTGCGAAGGAGCCAGAGAAGGATGAAAATTTGGCATACTTAGACGCACTTATTATTAGAAAACAACACAATCTTACAGCACCAGAAATATATAGAACTACGAACCTTTTTCGCGGTGAAGGTTTGCTCACAGCAACACTCTTAGACATAATTTCAAGGCATTGACAGAAAAATATATCAAATTTAGTTCCAGCGGAGTATACAAACTTGCTTGTACCTGTAAACATACTTATATAGGACAAACTGGACGAACACTAAAAACAAGATTTCCTGAATACAAATGGAAAAGAGAAGACTCCAACTTTGCATTACACCTTGAGATTCACGGACACTTACCAAGGAAAATAGATTAGTTTGTTATTTCCTGCATCATAGCAAAAAATTGTGAGGACTAGACATACTTGAAAATATGGAAATCTATTAAACAAAAACTCAGGCGCAATTTTCAAACCACTTAAACTAATCATAAACTCAAACAAATGAAAAATATCCTCAGACGGACACATGTGCCGTGAAAGTTACGTGAAATTTTTGACGGGGCATATTTTTGTTTCAATGGATATGTGAATAAACAGAATATGTAGTCGGTTCTGGGGAACCGACTTTGCATCCACTAAAATTACCAGACTGTCACTTTTAATGAATGCAAGGGTGCAGTTTGGTCAAAAGGAATCATTGGACCTTACTGCTTTGAAAATGAAAAAAAAAGTGAAAAAGTCGAGTGAAAAAAAATCTTCACTCTACTCGGTCTTTATGAAATACTTAACCACCTAGAACTGTGCTGGTGGGGGTAAAAGGGAGCCTAGTTCCCTGAAGTCAAGCAGGGTGTCAACTGAAAGCTCCACGTTATTTTCTCGGGAATCAGTAAGCCCCAGAGTTCCGCTAATTGTCTTTTTAGACTTTTAGCTGTTTCTCTGACTGATTGTTGAGGTTGGCTCTTTGGGAGTATCGTGATGGTTGTGGTTTTGCGGCCCCCGCATGAACTGATTTAGTGGGCCAGGATCATCTCGCCTTTAATAACATTAACGGGTGAATAATCCGGATTTAATGAGCATGCTAGTCATGTGTTCTGGACCAAGAGTTGGATAGTCTCCAGCTCTTCAGCAAGAAGTGGTGGCTTGCAACCCTGCTTTGGAACCGCTGAAATTGCAACTAAGAAAGACCTGTTGCTAGAATTAGTCCTAGGCTTCCTAGGGCGTGAATGACGTTGTTTTTCATTCCCAGTGGCCTGACCACCATCTGATTAGGGCTTACAGCCAGGTGCAGATGTAAATCTTTTCACGAAATATCTTCACTCGATCACGTTCACAATTAAACTGAACTCTCAACTGTTGTGTCTTTATTTGACAACGTTCACACAATAAGGCTGCAGTATTAGCCTTATTGAGGGAGCCTTTATATTCCGTTTTGAGCGTTTCTAGCAACTACTAGAAAACTCTGATTCATCATATTAAATGTAAATGATGCTGTTATTACAGGCGCCTGCTTGATGTAGCACGTTGTTGTTGTTTTGTATTCATAAGATTTCCTTGAAATTTCTTAACATTTAAACAGACACAATAAGTCATTTCACTTTACCTCTTCTTCGTAACAATATGCCTATACAATCTAGACAGGAAAACAACATCTGCTGCCGGTTTAGCTGGTGTTAAATAAAAAAGTGGAATTTGTCTTAATTGTTTCTTTAATCTTTTTACCCTTTTTTGGACCTTTCATTACGTATTCATTTATTTATTTTCATAATTTTCAAAGATTATGCCGCTGAGGGAAAGAAGAGAAAAAATAATTGAGCACCTAAAAATAGGCTTTAGATTTTATTTTGCCTTTCATTCGAATTTTGGTTAATCGTTAGTTAACTTTGTGTACAGGGGCGTGTTTGGTTTCATTTTGTTATTTATAAAATTCTAAATAGAAAATAGATAATAGTCCTGTAACATCTAACATTGAAATAGAAAAAAGGATGTTTTGCAACAACTTTTTTTTTTAACAAGCTGGCGTAATGAATACAATTAATGAAATGAATGATTTGAACCTTTATGAATGCTAATAACATTGTTAGACACAGAAACAGTATTTAATATTGAAAAATGAATTTGAAGATGTACGCTCGCATTGGCAGAGATAAACATGAAAACACCTAAAACTTGAAATACAACAAAGTTACATAAATGATGAAATGAATTCGGAATTCGTTAATAAGTTTTGCTATAGAGTTTTAATTTGCCCTCTTTAAATCGGTTATCTGCCCTCTTTATTTCTGGGGTTTTATTTTTTATGCTTTTAATAAATAGATTTACTTTTATCTGGGTACGGTTTTCCGTCGACCCTCGTCAAATTTGGTTTGTGAACAAACCGGTTTCGGCTGTTTGCCATCTACAGTGTTCTTTTCGTACTGATTTGATTTTGAACAACATTTATAGAAGCTTCCTTGTAACTTTTCTCTCTCTCTCTTTCTCTCTCTCTCTCTTTCTCTCTCTCTCTCTCTCTTTCTCTCTCTCTCTTTTTAATTTTTTTCTAAAAACTGTTACAAACTTTAATCAAAGCTTTATTATTTTTTTCTTTAATATTTTAACTTTAAATCTTTTAAATCTTTAATTTCTATTATTTAACTAATAAGTAAAAAGCAAATATAAAGGGTTTTTTAACAAGAAGTTTGTTTTCTGAAAGAAAAAATTTCAATTAAGATGATTAAAATTTTTTATTGTAATTATTGTTCACCACGTCCGCATTGACAAAGGCCGAGCAAAATCGCGGTCCTATTTCGTTAATTACTTCACGAATTTTGAATTTTAAGGCTGAAATCGATACGATTGAATTCATATAGACTCTGCCCTTAATATAGACCCGCAAAAAAAAAATCCAGTGGTGTTAAATCACACGATCTACTGCTAATTATCGTGAAACTATGCGATCGGGAAATTTGGTTTGCAATAAATTGATCGTTTCATTGGCTGTGTGACCTTTGGCACCGTCCTTTTGAAACCACATGTCAGCAATATCTATATCTACATCGTCAGTATTAGCGCAAAATTGAAATTGTTGGCATCTCGCGATAGCGTGATCCATTGTCCGTTACCACATTTCCAGTCTCCAAAGGTCTTTCAACAATCGCTCTAGGGTTTTCAGAAGCCCAAATTCGGTTGACATATCCTGACAAGTGAAAATAGGCTTCGTCTGAAAAAATCAGTTTTTTCGGAAAAACCAGCTGGTTGTTCCTGAATGAATTGAGAGAATCTACGATCGTGTAAACGGTCGGCCAGCTTCAATTCCTGCACCAGTTGAAACTTGCAAGGCTTCAAAGTCAAATCCTTACGCAAAATTTGTCATGTGGTGGTTTTGGATAACCCCAATTTTTGTTTTTTTTTTTATTTTTAAGATCTTTATATATATATATAGATATATATATATATATATATATATATATATATATATATATATATATATATATATATATATTTTTTTTTTGTTTTCAAAAATATAAACAATTTTTTCCTGAAGAAGCTTTCCAAAGGAAAGGGAAATATTGAAAAGAAAAAAATATATAAAAAAAGATCTTAAAAAAGAAAACAGATATTTATGCCTTCATCGCTGAGAAGCCCCACCGACAATAACTTTTTATTTATTTGGGAATCGAACCCACAACCCCCATACTGACAAGCTAGTACACTACCTACTAGTCTACAGGGGCACCTGAGAACGTCGAGGAATCCACAAATTTGGATCTGCTTCAGTACTGTGGCTTACTGCTGCGATATTTTAAGTTGAACGACCCGGTCGAATACGCTTTGGTGTTCGCATATTTTGTATCTTGCCTGTCGACTCAAATTTAACGACTAAATTCTTAATAGCGATTTCAGAAGGAAATGCAAAAATATCAAGAATTTTACGAAATGTAACTTTAACAGAACCACTATTTTTATAGTGGATTTTAATTATTTAAATGCGTTTTTCGTGCCAATAGTCAATACGTCGAAAAACTAAATGTCAAAACTATCATGTTGTTGGCGTTGCCAGAATTGAAAAACCTGATATAACTCTTAATTAAAGATTTTCTAGGAATTTAAACAATTTTAAATACATATTTTTTATCTTCTTCGGTTAAGTGTGTCTGTGTTACAGTGTGTTTTTAATGATTATTATGATTATAATTTTCTTTTTCTCGTACTTCACATTATTACAAGTGGAAATTTTCTACAAACACACATAAAATTATATATTTTCTTTAGAAAATAAGACAATATATCTGCACTTTACTCCTTTAAAGGGCAGACCAAAATTTACTGAAGATTTATAAAAAACATAGAGAATAAGGATGCATAAAAGAACACATTAAGCAAATGGTCGTATGACTTTGCAGGCGCAGATACCAACTTGTAACGAAATTTTTGTAAAACATAATTTTTATTTTCACGTATATAAGCTTGTTGGAAATCCCTTTTGAATAAGGGGTTTTGATCTAGGCGTTCGGCTAGGAGCACGGAAATGAAAGTGTAAAAAGCTGTTGCGTTACAGTTTTGTTGGAATCATATCAAATCAAGGCACATCGGCATAATTTAATTGAGCCATAAATAACTGTTGCATCATATTGTATTATTAAATATAGTGTGTTCACGCTATAGTTCCTTCTCCTAAAAGGAAACTTTTCTTTGAAAATAAACTACTTGAATTTATTTTTAAATATTAAATTTAATTTAAATATTTTAAAAATAAAATTTCCACTTAACACAAACTTTGGAAAACGCTTAATTGTTAAAAATTTTTAAACTTTAAATCCTCTTCCTTAAATCTTAAACAATTTTTAAAATTTAGGTTGACAACATTGTTTTAACTGGCAGCCATTTTCTTAGCTGTCAAGTGATTTACGTTTAGTTTGGTTAGTCATTTTACATTGAATAAACAGGTCCCTGAACAACGCTTCCAAATTGGAAAATTTTTTTTTTTTAGCTCTCGATTCCATTCGAAATGGGTATTGGTCACTATGTCTATTATACGGTCAACATAATCGTCCATTAGAGCAATTAATTAGATTAACTATGGAACGTTTTCTCATACGTTTACTCTAAATGATAATAAGCATCCACAGAGACTTCGTACAGATCATATAGAAGAACTCATTGCTGCTGTAGAATGTAGCGTGCAGGAAGACTCGATTCAGTCACGAGTTCTCCATCATTCACAGGAATTAGATATGGGTAAGTCAATACACTTTATAGAAGATTTTGCGGCAAGATGTTGATTTGCGTTTTTAGAAAATCCTACTCTGTCCAGTATTGAAGCTACATGTTCACGGCTTAAATTTCGCGAATGGTCCCAAAACAAGATTGTCGTTGATCCCGATTTTCATAAGCGAATTTTGTTTTAGCTCACTTTTGTGTGAATGCAGATTATCATTTGGAGTGTTGATAATCTTCAAGTGTATGTTGAGATTCCGTTGCATTCAGAAAAACTGACAATTTGGTAGATTTTATGGACTAATGGAATTGTTGGTCCGAATTTCTTTAAAAAACGCAGCGGTTCAGAACGCTAAAATCAATGGTGACTGCTGTAGAGCCGTGATAACTAACTTTTTGTTCGCCAATTGCACGATTATAATGTGTAGGAGCTGGGGTTTCAACAAAACGTCCCAACATGTCACACAGCACCTGCCACAATTAATTTAATAAAGAAAACGTCACGTTTCGGACTCGTGAATTGACCTTCAAGGTCATGTGATTTAACGACTATTTTCTATGGCGAAAGGGGAAGCCGCTAGTCTACGTTAATAAGCCCGAAACGATTGATCATTTATATAAATAAACAACATTTGCCGCGTTATCGCCGATATACAGCGCGACAAAAGTTAGAATAAGTTATCGAAAATTAAACCTTCGGATTTGAACACGTTCGAGCCAGCAGTGACCGTTACGAATTAAATTATAATGCCAGAGAATTATGTATGTTAATTTAAAAAATTCATCTTTGTTTTATTCGATTGCAAAAATTTACACCTCCTATAAAAACACCATCTATTTGATTTTGTAAAATTATTAAGAAAAATTATTTTCACAAAATTTTTGCGTTCATTTTAAAAGAAAACAGACTTTTTTAATGCTCCATCGGTTATCCAACATTCTTCGCATAACATTAACGTATAAACAACAGTTGAAAAATCGTTACATCCAAACAAACTGAGTTTTTCATGTGTTTTATGGGATGGTAGAATCATAAGTCCGTACTTCTTTAGAAACGATACTGGTCAGAAAGTTGCAGCCAATGGTGTGACCACTATAGAGCCATGATTACTGACTTTTGCATTTATCAGTTAAACTATCATTATGTGCAGGAGTTATGGTTTTAACAACACAGTGGAGCATACCACACAGTTCACGCCACAATTAATTTATTAAAGGCAACGTTTGATAACCGCATAATTTCACCTTTCGAACGCGAAAATCGGCCTCCAAGATCATTTGATTTAACGTCGCTACACTATTTTCTGTAGGGATATGCCGACAAGCCCGAAACGATTGATCACTTGGAGGACAAAATTCGTATTGTTGGAAAGTTGAGCTCAAGACAAGACTACGTCTGAGCCGGCCATGGTGACTCCTATGCTAGAAGCCATATTTAAATTATAATGCCGAAACATTATTTTTCGAATAGTATAAATTTTATGTCAATTAAAAGAAATTCATTATTCCAGTTCTATACCTCAATAAAAAACAGCCTGTACTAGTAGCTACCACTTGATTAGCCACAATTCTGAAGAAGTAAAATATTGGAATGCATCCAGCTTTAAATATTAAAACAGTAATACGTTTTGGATACATGTATTTATCAACAATCAGAGCTGCAATTTCTAACCTCCAAATTCGGTAAATATTGATGAATAAAAAACCCATCAAGACGAAAATAGTTTTTTATCGTTTAGAAAGGGGACGGTCTCAATAATCTACTCAAGTAACGTTGGTAGCATTTCTTCTAGCTCCGAAAGTTAGACCTCATACATTTTTTTTAGGTTAAGGCTTCTGATGTATACTTTCATTTATATAAAACAGAAATTTCTACTTAATTTTGGTTCACCCTTTATTCTTTACGTAGAATAATAATAATAATAATATATTTCTAAGGCAAAATTGAATGAGTATTCATTCAAACAATCATTTGTTATACATTTGTTCACTCATTCATTTGCACTCGCATTCCATCATTCATTTATTCATTCTATTGTATGAAATTGAAAACACATGTGAAAACAGTGGTATAAAGAATTATGTCTACTATGAAATAATGTGAACAAGTAGTTTAATTAAGGCCACAATATATAATTTTTTTATGTTTAAGGCTTTGCTTAAAATTATAATAAATACAGGGTTGATTGAAAGAAAATTTCTTCGTTTCAAATGAATATTCGGGCATATTTCTTTGTGTTCCTTAAAAGTGGTTCATGCTTTCCGTGAATCTTGGTCCATTTTAATTAAGGTGTTTTTTTTTTTTTAATTTTGGTTACAAAATTAAAATTGGCGGGCAAAAAATAAGAACTTTTGGTGTAACTGAGTGAAAGCTTCCATTTTTGTAGGATTTAGAAACTGAGGCATATACAGGGTGTCCGCCGGGAAGGTATACTAGTTTATTTATAAATTTTGATTAAAGGAAAGAGAATGGATCTTATATTGATAAATGTTTTATTTAAATGTGGGCAATTATTTATGGAATACAATGTCAAATAAATATCTGCCTCTGTTAGCCTCATAAATGCGAGCCCATTTGAGCGCATTTATCATTACATTCTAATACATTTATTTCATTAATTTCATCACGAATATCGCAGCAATTCCATTGTAATTCTGGCTGTATACGATGTGACACCGTCTTGTTGATACCACATGTTAACTGTGTGATTCGATTTACATCCGCGCCTGGCCATGAAGCCTTAATCAGATGGTGGACCAAACCACTGCATAATTTGGAACGTCATGCTCGTCCTAGGAAGCCGAAGCTATAATTCTATGCAACAGAACTTTCTAGTTGCAACTTCAATGATTCCAGAGCAGGGCTGCAAATCATCACTCCTTACTTAAGAGTTGGAGACTATCCAACTCCTGTCCAGAACACATGTCTAGCATACTCACTGGACTGGATCGTTCACCTAGGGTGTCGTTAACGGCGAAATGATCCTGGCCACCATATTAAACAACAAACCTGTGATGGGGCTGCGAAACCACAACCACCACGATACTCCCATATAGGGGCCAACCTCAATAATCAGCCAGAGAACAGTTAAGTGTCTAAGGAACAAATAACCACTGATTCCCGTGGTAATAAAGTGGAGTTTCCAGTTGTACCCCTGCTGACTTCAGGGGACTGGGCTCCCTTTTTCCCCAGTTGCACTGTGTCTAGATAGTCGAAGTTCTATAAAGACCATATTTATGTGCCCCCGGGGGGTTAATGGATGCAAAGGTGGCTGTTGAATAATTTGAGGGTTTCCCATTCCCCAGAACCGACTATTCTCTTTGTTCACATATCCATTCATGTGAAAATGTGCCTCGTCACTCATTATGATTTTTTTTTATAAAAATCGGGGTTGTAATGAGCGAGATGTAACATCTTATTGGCATATGTATGGCTGCATAAAAGGTCTTTTAGAAGAAGCTCTTGTGCCAACTGAATCCTATAGGAAACCATATGGCCAAAGTTGTTCTTTGAAGACCAAGCTGCTGCGCACGTCATCGAATTGAGATTGATGGATTGTTTTGAACACTTTCCTGAGCAGCTGTAATGTTTTCAGCCGATCTTGCAATACATTTCTTCGAAATCTTTTCCTAATACGATAAATAGTGCGATTTGTCGTTTCTCCCAAAAATTTCACTTCACTTTTTCATCGTCACAGTAATCGATGATTGTTTTTGATAAAATGTTTTTAAGATTAAAACACTTAGGTTTATCGAATATTTTTCCGTAATAAATTTGCCACGTGTCTGCTTCACGACTGCCAAATATGAATTGTCAAGACTAAAGTTTACCGAAATGGCGTAGTATACTAGAGGACACCCTGTATAAATGAAATTTGGAATTTGCTGTTGGGCGTCACCAAAGTACTATTAGCGCAGACCCCCCGGGGGCACATTTATATGGTCTTTATAGAACTTCGACTATGTAGACCTGTGCAATTGGGGTAAAAAGGGAGTCCGGTCCCCTGGGAACTCCACTTTATTTCCACGGTAATCAGTAAGCCCCGAAATTCCGTTATTTGGCTCTTTAGACATTTAACTGCTCTCTGGCTGTTTATTGAGATTGGCCCCTATATGGGAGTATCGTGGTGGTTGTGGTTGCGCGGCCCCATATCAGGTTTGTTGTTTAATATGGTGGCCAGGATCGTTTCGCCGTTAGCGACACCCTAGGTGAATGATCCAGTGCAGTGAGTATGCTAGACATGTGTTCTGGACAGGAGTTGGATAGTTTCCAACTCTTCAGCAAGGAGTGATGATTTGCAGCCTTGCTCTGGAATCATTAAAGTTGCAACTGGGAAAACCTGTTGCTAGAATTAGTCGTCAGTTTCCTAGGACGAGCATGACGCTCCTATTTATGCATAGTGGTTCGACCCCCATCTGATTAAGGCTCCATAGCCAGATGTAAATCTTATCACGTAGTTATCACGTAGTACTGTAGCGCCATCGCGAGCATCAAGTAGATTTTAAAATCTAGAACTCTACAATCTTGGCGAATGAAAGCGTGTTTTTATGATAAAAACGAGATCGACATCGTGGCGAAATCTGTCTATCTGCCCAAGGTTTTGATAAACAGAATTATATAAGTTTTCAATTCCACCACTAATAAGTGTGGTGTGTTCGAATTGTATACGTAACAAATGTCTACCCACAGCGTTAGTTGCGAAGGTAAGCAAAATATCATGAGTATGAGCGCAGTTACCATTTTTTTTCCTGATACTGAAGATTTTATCTTGATTTACGCTCATCGCACCTACAGCAGCCAATGCTGCTGGTACACATGTGTTGCGTAACCTAGGTTTTCTTTCTTTAATTGAAAAAACGAATAAAAGAAATTTTATTTTGTAACTGCGGTAGATAAGTTTGTGAAGACGCCTTTATATTCAAACAGGCGAGGAGATGGTTATGATGACGTGTTGGCAAGACTGCATTTGTAAAGAACAGCAGATGTAAAGCTTTAAGTGCCTGTGTAGTAAAATAAGAACTTTGTATTCCAAACCTCAATGAAGCCTTAGTTGAAGCAGCTTGTTGGTAACCATGTTGGTTGGTTAGCGAGTTGGAGTGTCACTATAAGCGTGACTTATTGGTTTGTTTGTTAAAGCGTTTGGCAGTGGCTGGAAATTTTCATCACATTCAGAAATTTATTAAATGATCGTTGGCGAATGTCAACTATTTGACTCTTGATACAAATGCAATTACGGTATTGACTAAGGCGGATTTTTTTTAAATAGGAAATCCTAGTTCCAGATCTCCTTTAGACCTGTGTAGCTGGGGGTATGAGGGAGCCCAGTCCTCTGAAGGCAGCAGGGGTTAACTGGAAACTCCACGTTATTTCCATGGGAATCAGTAGGCCGCAGAGTTGCCGCTATTTTTCTCTTTAGACATTTAGCTGTTTCTCTGACTGATTATTGAGGTTGGCCCTTCGGAAGTATCGTGGTGGTTGTGTTTTCACGGCCCCATAACAGACAGGTCAGTTTTATATGGTGGCCAGGATCATTTCACTTTTAATAACACCTACCTGGTGGAATGATCCTAGATCCAGTGAGCATGCTAGAAATGTGTTCTCGACAGAATTTGGATAGTCTCTAGCTCTTCAGCAAGGAGTGGTGGTTTGCAGCCCTGCTCTGGAATCATCACAATTGCAACTGGGAAAGACCTGTTGAATTAGTCTGTAGAATTAGTCTTCGGCTTCCTAAGGTGTGAATGATATTGATTTTCATTCCCAGTGGTATAACCACCATCTGATTAGGGCTAACTGCTAGGTGCAGATGTAAATCTTATCACGTGATCCTAGTTCCAGATCCCCCGGGGGCACATTTATTTGTCTTGACAGAATCGCCCCGTCATTACATATATCACCGGGGGTAAAAGGAAGCCCAGGAAACATTTATTTGTCTTGACGGAATCGCCCCGTCATTTAATGTATCACCGGCGTAAAAGGAAGTCCAGTCCCCTAAAGGCTAGCAGGGACCCAAGTAGACAATTCCACGTTATTTCCACGGGAATCAGTAAGCCCCAGAGTTCAGTTTTTTGGCTTTTTGCCCTTTTAGCTGTTCTCTAGCGATGCCCTTCGGGAGCATCGTGGTTGCGGTTTCGCGGCCCTCATGAAACGATTCAGGGGCCGGGATAATTTACCTCTACTGACGGCAAAGGGTGAATGATCCGGATCCAGTGAGCATGGTTGTCAAGTGTTCTGGACCAGCAGTTGGATAGCCTCCAACTCTTCAGCAAGGATTGGGGGTTGGCGGCCCTGCTCCAAAACTTCCGAAATTGCAACTGGGAATGACCTTTTGCATGGAATTATGTCTTCGGCTTCCCAGGGTGTGGGTGCGCGCTAAGTATCACCCAAGTGCTTTGATCCGCCGTCGGGTTATGGCATAGGTACCGACGTAAATATTATCATGCATTTTAGTTCCAGATCTTCGCGAAGTCTTGAGAGTAAAAATAAAATGATTTCGATTTTTTATTACAATTAAAAGAATCTACACAAATAAACTTAAAATTAAATTATACTACTACGACATTTACCCTTCCCCCTCATAGTTCGAGGGAACTATATATCACACCTTTACCAAGTCTTAAAAGTTTGTTAATTTTCTGCTGTCTGTGCCACTGTTATTAGATATTTATAACAAAAGCATTTACCCTTCAATAGGAAAATGTTCGTTGTCGTTTAAGAAGATTATATCACGATAAGTTGCCGTTTCAGCTTTTGTTAAAAATAAAATACAAAGCAAATATAAACATCACTTGACTTTTATATTGAAGCAAAAAAAAATAAATAAATTTCTACATTTATATAAACAACCATTTTTATAATTGTTCCTAAAAGTATGCCGTGATTAATTTGAAAATAATTGTTATGTCAAGTTGCTATAGTAAAAATAAAATATATTTGGATTAACCCAGCAAACATTAATCAAAAGTTTTAAATAAGATTTTTATTTTAAATAGCAAACGATTCAAATTGATTTGAAAATAATTTTCATAGAACAAAGGGTGCTTTTTATAAAGGTATAGAACTTTGAAATAGAATAAAAGGTGAAAGGTGAATTTATTAAATTGCCACAAAATTTGCTTTATGCGAAGGATAATCTTCTAGCATTATAATTTAATGTGGTTACGTCGGAGCCAGCTGTGGCTCTAAGCTGTAAGTCATATATCGGCAATAATGTGTCTTATGTTGTCCTCCAAATGTTCAATTGTTTCGACATTATCGGCATAGACTAGCGATTGAACATATCCCGATAAAAAATTATCTAGCGGCGTTAAATTGAACCATTGTGACACGATTTGTGTGACATGCATGTTCAAGCCCCAGCTCCTGCTAATCATAGTTTTTTTCATTAATTGATGAAAAAGAAAGTAATCATGGCTCTATAGCGTCTACCATTGACTGTAATGATCTGACTAGAAAGACGCAACAACCAATGATTACATCAGCATCTCTAAAGCACATTAAACAGTCAGTGTTTCTGGATGTAAGGGTTGCTCAACATAAATTGAGAATTATCCTCACTCCAAATATGGACGTTTTGCTTATTAATGCATCCACATTCAAAAAATGAGCTTCATTGCTAAATAAAATTCGCTTATGAAAAATTGGGCATTCTTGTTTGCAGAATTTGGAAGCGTTGTTAAGGTCTTAGTCGTACCAAAGGTCACTGATATTAACATTAGCCAACTGGAGCCACAAAAAAAATAGTAATTATGATGTGGGGCATAAAGAGTTTATGGTGAGGGCGTTTTTCTTCTCATATTTGAAAAAACGAACGAGCCGATAGTGCCGCCTTATTACAAACCGCACAGAAGAGTTTCTTTGGATGTTTCGTTGGTTTCCGGAGCACTATTTGTGGATTTTTGGAACTCAGGCGAAGACCCTTACTCATGCAATGCGTTGTACTGGAACTAGGAAATTAGGTTTTAGGAAGAAGAAAGGAGGGAATAGTGTTTGTGGACATTCGATTTAAATTTTCCTACATTGAAAGTGACAGGAAAGACCTCTGCAGGAAGTTTATTCCACATACGAACTGTTCGGCTAAAAAACGAAGTTTCCCTGTAATGCGTAGGGCGATTCACTGGCCAATCGACCACAAATGGAAGCGCTCTCAACGAAAATGGAATGCGACGCAAAAATGTACGAGTTTTGGGAACAAGTTCGCTAATTTCGTTAGAGTACTTTTTCATGAAATATAGCCTACATTGCGTCGATGCTTTAGGGAATCAATAGAGTTGGATACCCTACAATCCCCAATGATCCACTTGGCTCTCTCCTAGACGGATATAGCTGGTATAAATAGTACGAAGATTGGCTGAAATGAAGTCTTTCTTCCACCGTTTTAGAAAACCGAGGCACTTGAAAGCTTCGAAATTTGCTTATGAAAATCTTGTTTGGGCTCTTTTTTTTTTTTTTTTTTTTTTTTTAAGAGAAGTAGCACTCCAGGCAATAATGCCTATTTAGTCAAGTACCGTGCTACCTTCTTTAGGAAAGGGATAGAGAAGAGGTGAAACAGGTGGTGAAAGTAGAAGGATAGTCGGAAATTAACTGCCGTATAAAGACAGCACAGCGACCAGTGACTATGCCTTCACCGCTGAGCAGCCCTACCGACAGTTAATTTTTATTTTTGTAGTGAAAAAAATCAAGGTCTTCGTTGGGAATCGAACCCACAACCCCCATACTGAAAAGCTAGTATACTACCCACTAGCCTACAGGGGCACCTTCTTTTACCGAAGTTGCGCCTTTGATAGGTGATGGTGTGCCTTCAGTTCTTGGAGTTGCATTGTGTAAGCAAAATTTTCCATAAATTTGATGGACACATATAGGGTTCGCCAAATAACTTTTTTTTTGTTTTGAATGCTGTAAACAAAACTACACAGGTTCGACGGTGTTGTTGAAACCAAATGTTACCAATATCCTCCTCTTCAATTTTTGTGAACTAAAATTCGTTTAACATAGACCGATAACTCCCCCCGGGGGCAGATGATAGTCTTTATGGATCCTACTACTTCCATTTGGACTGGTGTCTTGCGGGGTAAATGGGAGCCCAGACCGCTTTAAGGTTAGTAGGAGTTATCTGGACAATCCACTATATTTTCACGGGAAAAAACATGCGAGTTTTGGGAACAAGTTCTCTAATTTCGTTAGAGTACTTACTATTGTAGTAACGATAAAAAAGTGAAATACAACCTACATTGTGTCGATGCTCTAGGAATCAATAGAGTTGGATACCCTATCGTCTCTAATGAGCCTTTTGGCCCTTTCCTATACGTGGTCGAGCAACTCCAAAATAGACTTTGGGGCGCCGGCTCATACATGAGCATTGTATTACATCTTTGGACGGATATAGGTAGTATAAATATGCGATAATTTTGTTTTTTTTTTTGTATAATCGTCTAAATAAAAATTAAGCTTTTCATTACTAAACATGATTTGTATTACTTCGACCAATATAAGCCGTGAGCCTCGAATTTAGCGATTAAATTCCGCATCGCGATCTCACTAGAAGCCTAATTACAACAAAATCTGCTTGAATTTTACAAAGAAGAACATCGAAGTTATCTTTATTTTGATAGTAAATTATCACAATAAAAAATCTTTGCTCAAATGTGTAACGTTTCACGTTTAAAATTTCCCAAGATTTTACTAAATAAGTGTCATGTCGGTTAACAGCTCACTTAATAACATTTATTCATTTGAGAGATAATCTATTTCCTAACCTCAAATGTGCCTAATTATTATTTCCAAGTGAAAAAGGTAAAATTGTTCCTTAGCAAAAATCAAAGTTTAATATCAATTAATTCTTAATATAAAATAACACTTGTGTGTTCGCTGGGTAGAGGCCATTCAAGATTATTTCTATTCTTTGCTCATTGATATATTGTGTGTGTGTGTGTATATGTGCTTGAGTTCATAATGCTTTTCACTTAGCAAGATGAATGTGATTGTTGGAAATTTTTCCCCCTCTCTCTCCCACTCATTTGAAAAAATTACTTTTTTCTCTTAAGTTACTTTATTTTCAGGAAATCAATTTAATTGCTTGCTTTTACATTTGTTATGCTTTAAATATTATTAATTGCAAAATCATTCAAAATGACAATGATTTTGTGTTTAATTTGATCTCTCTTTATGTATATTAAAGTTGCCTGTATTAATTGTTGTTAACATGTTAAATAATGTTAAAGTTACAACTATAAAATGTTTTTTTAAGCTTTAATTGTTCCATTAATTTTTAAAATAGAGAGAATATTAATTAATTAATAATAGTATACATAAAAAAAGGGGATCAAAAATAAAATGTTTAATTTTTTATACACAAATGTTGTTGTAATTTATATAAAAGTGTTGTTTTAAGGATATTTAATTATTTAAGCAATATTAAATTATTAAAATAATATTAAATTATTGAAATTGAAAACAAATTTTTTTTGGATTCGAGCAAATCACTGTTAAAATGGAAGAAGACAATAAAAAGAAAGATTCTTAATGGAGAAAAGTTAGTGCGGTTTTACACGCTTCAACTTTTGTTTTTTCCATTAGAAATAAAGAGAAAGCTTTATACCCCTTCTCTTTCTTTCTAATGGAAAAAACAAAAGTTGAGCAACAAAAGTTGAAGTGTGTAAAACCGCACTTAAAGTTATCTCCCAACAACGAAAGCAACTAAAGTTAGAGGAGTTGCCATTTGCTAAAATTACATTACGGATAGCAACTTCTGAATGAGAGTTGTCATTTTAAATTGCAAAATAGAAAATTTAAGGTTTTAAAAGAAAAAGTTATAATTTTATTAATTTATAATTATTGGGAATCATTTTTAATAAAAGCAATTTTATTCCGTGCTTGATTCCAATGGAAACCCTTAGATAGAAATGATTGAAAATAAACAATGTCTTTTGTTGTTTTGAAATGTTTTTTGAGTGTTTGTATAGAAGTGTTTTTGAGTCTTTTTGTCAATGCTATGTTGATTTTATGAAAAAATTCTCATAAAATCAGTTTGGCTTTGGATATAAGACTCTTAGGTTTTTCTATACAATATTGGGGTAAAATTCACTGATGAGCTACTTGAGCAATAGTGAAATTGCAATATGTATGTGCTCTCCCCCATTACAATACATTTCAAATATTTTTATTTTTATTTGAATAAATGTTTTATGAGAATATCATAAGATGTTTATTTTTTTAATAAAAAACCTTTGTAATAAATATTTTGTGAGAATATCATGAAATATTTATTTAAGGGAATAAAATTGCTTATAATAACTTTATTTTATTTTTTATTAATTTTATAGTTATTTATAAAGGGTGTTTTTTTAAGCCCGATAGAACTTGAAATTGTAAAAAATAACACAAAAAATTAAATTGTAATCAAAATTTCTTTTTTATTCGAACGATCAATACGTGACATTAACATTTGAAAATGATTTCGGGCATATGGGCACCGCGGCTGTTCTTGACGAAGCGCATTCTGGACGTCCAATTTTGGGCCACTTTTTCGAGCACTGCTGGGCGTATGTCACGAATAACACGAACAATGCTGTCCTCCAATGACCAGTGACTTCACGTAGCCCCACAGGAAATAGTCGAGTGGTGTCAAATCGCACGACCTTGGAGGCCAATTGACAGGTTCATTTCTCGAAATCAACTTATCGCTAAATTTTGATTTCAATAAGTCGATGGTTGCGTTCGCTGTATGGCACGTAGCGCCGTCCTGTTGAAACCACATCTCGTCCGGATCAATGTCATCCATATTTTCAAACAAAAAATCATTGATCATGGTGCCGTAACGATCTCCATTGACCGTATTACGAGCTCCGGCCTCATTTTTCAAGAAATAAGGTCCGATGATGCCACCAGCGTGAAAACCGCACCAAACGGTGCATTTTTCTGGATGTAATGGAGTCTGTAGGGTCTGTTGTGGATTGGTCTCACTCCATGTGCGGCAATTTTGCTTATTAACAAACCCGTTAAGCCAAAAATGCGCCTCATCGCTGAACACAATTTTGCGATAAAACAACGGGTCAGTTGCCAACTGCTCTAGAGCCCTATCGGCGAAAGAACGACGCATATAATGGTCTCGTGGCTTCAATTCCTGCACCAGCTGGATCTTATACGGGTGTAGGCCGAGATCTTTGCGCAAAATTTTCCACGTAGTGGACGGACAGAGCCCCAATTCCTGCGACGGACGATGAATTGATAAATTTGGATCTTCTTCCACACTTTCGTTTACAGCGGCGATATTCTCTTCAGTACGCACATTCCTTCGACGTGTTGGTGTTATTGCATCCTCTAGAGAGTATGTGGTACGAAATCTATCGACAGTTCGACGAATGGCTTGTTCAGATGCACGATTATGTATGCCATAAAAATGACGAAGTCGTCTATAAGTTGCGCGAATCGACGACTGATTTTCAAAGTAAATTTGGATAATTTCGTAGCGTTGTTCAAGCGAGAGTCTATTCATGATGATTTGTCAGAGTATACTGAAACAAATAAAAAAAAATGTTTCATCAAAATTTCATTTTTTGTGTTACTTTTTACAATTTAAAGTTCTATTTAGCTTTAAAAAACACCTTTTATTTTTTGCTTTTTCCAAGTAGGACGTAGACTGCTTAATTGTACGCAGGAAGTACAAAAATTTCTTTTAAATATTCAATAATTTTTATTCAATATGTTTTAAAAAAATCTTCGGCTCTCAAGCAAGAAGTGGGAGCATGTCCTGGCTTGCTGTGCTTCTGAAATTGGGGGCATTGGTAGACGCATAGTATTCCACATAGTGGCACGACCGCCATCAGATTAGAGACATACGGTTAGGTGCTGACGTTAATCTGTTTGACAATCTATCCGCCAGCCAGCTGTGGCGTTTATATGTCACAAGACTATCTTTCGAATACAAACAAATTTTTATTTCTTTTATTCGATTTCAAAGTTTTATACCTCTATAAAAACCATCCTGTATAAATTCTTCTTTTCTGCTTTCCCACTTCACATCATACGTTTCATGTTCAACTTTATAAGTCTGCTGACTTAATTAAAGACAAAAACAAAAAACGTTATTTCCTTCATCCAAAATTTTATTTAATTTTGTGTTGTATTGTGAGAGTTCATGCACTTCACTCACATGTTTATCTAACGGTTTTGTAAAGAAAAATATTTTCTTTTTCTTTTTATTTTTATTTTTATTTTTTTTGTAATCTCTTGCAAAAATATTTAGAATTCACAGACACATTGTGACTTAAACTCACTCTATTGCAGTTGTTGTCTGCAGTAAGAATTTCTTAAAAATTATTTTTATTATTTTTATTTTATCAAAATATTTGCAAAATCTTCTTCTTTTTTTTACTTTTTAGTCTATCAAATGCAAGATTGAAAATGCATAGAGAAAACTGAAAAGGAAGTTTTATTGAACATGAAGTGATGCAGTAGTTATTTGTTTGCTTTGCACTGGAAAGCGTTTAATTTAATGAAAAGTTATTTTGGATTTATTTGAAAGTTCTCCTTGGCGGTTCAAGTAATCGATACAATTTTTAATGAATCGATTCAGTTCGTCGGTAATATCGTCTTAATGTAGAAATGATTTAGACTTTAAAGATCCGTTAGTGAACTTTAATTACAAATTAGGTAAAAAGAGACAAACGAAAAAGGAGAGAGAGAGAGAGAGGCACAGGCGGAAAAAAAGACAGAAAGTGATGAACGCAAAAACACGAAGGGAGACACGAACAATATAAACACAACTTAAAATAGAACGCAACTAGTACGAAAAGAACACTGAAGATGGCAAACAGCCGAAACCGGTTTGTTCACAAACCAAATTTGACGAGGGTCGACGGAAAACCGTACCCAAATAAAAGTAATTTTAGCCCCGTCGGAAAATTCAAGCACATATCGAAAATCCAAGCACATATCTTATATGACAGTTAATTTCCGACTATTCTTCTACTTTCACCATCTCTTTCATCTGTTCTCTATCTCTTTCCTAAAGAATGTAGCACAGGTACTTGACTAAATAGGCATTGTTGCCTGAAGTGCTACTTCTCTTAAAAAACAAAAAAAAAATAACTAGACAGTTTTTGTAGTGGGCCTACAGCGCAGCTCTCCACAGACAGCTTACGTCTTGCAATCTTGGACGTTAGACAAAAATCGAGGCCAGTCTAGTCTGGCGATTGTGGTGGTTTTCATAGCATAAATGTATTGCTAGTCCAACTCTTACCAAAGAAAGACGATTTATATTCTTCTAATCGATGTCGCTTCCATGTTTCCGAGTCTTTACGGTTTTCCACGTTATTGCTGCTAAAAGTGCCATGATTGTAGTGGCCATTACGGGACAAATATATCGGTTGTCAAACTCTTACCACAGGAAGACAATTTACATTATTCTAACCGGTATCGAAACGACATTTCTGGCTATTATTCGAACATGCCAGCTATTGCTGTTACAAGTCTCATCATAGTAGTGGCTATCACAGCTCGAATATATCGGTTGTTGAACTCTTATCAAAGAAAGATGTTCTGTATCGTTCCAATTTGTGCCGAATTGACATTTATGGTTCCTTATTGATACTGGCCATTACTGCACCTATGCTTAATTCTCTGTATGGCTTGGCTTGATTGTTTCATTCGATGTGTGGTATGAGGCACCGCCAAGTTGAAACCACATGTCAGTGATATCCACGTTGTCAATAATATGCCGAAATTGAGTTTTTAACATTTCGCGATAGTATGTTCCATTGACCGTTATCGCATTTCCAGCTTCATCTTCCACAAAAAAAAAAAAAAAACAAAAACACCGTACAATCACGCCTTCAAACCACATAGCAGACTACACAGTGCGCTTTAGGATTTTCAGAAGCCCACATGGCGCAATTTCTAAATGATTTTGTGTTTTTTTTTTTCAGAAAAA
Organism: Trichopoda pennipes; assembly: GCA_030448955.1. NCBI lineage: Eukaryota > Metazoa > Arthropoda > Insecta > Diptera > Tachinidae > Trichopoda > Trichopoda pennipes. The sequence continues at coordinate 2,025,211 of JASKUP010000021.1, read as the reverse complement.
CCAGCCGGTTGTTCCTAAATAAATTGAGCAAATCTTCTGTGATGTGAATAGTCCGTCGGCTACAATTCCTGCACCAATTGAATCTTGTAAGGCTTCAAAGCCAAATCCTTACGAAAAATTCGCCATGTGGCTGGTGGTTTTGGATAACCCCAATTGTTAAGAACGTCTTTTTTTTTTTTAATGAGAAGTAGCACTTCAAGCAACAATGCCTTTTAAGTCACAACTGTGCTATATTCTTTAGGAAAGGGGTAGAGAAGAGTTAAGATACAGGTGAAAGTAGAAGGATAGTTTAGTTACATAGCTTTTAAGCTCTTATTTTTGTACTGATAACAACCAGCCCTAGATTGGTAGACTAAGTACACTATCTACTAGCCTACCGGGGCAGCTTTCATTTCTAGAAGGCCCAGGTTATCGGAAATTAACTGTCGTATAACACAGCACGGCGACCAGTGACTATGCCTTCCTTACTGAGCAGCCCCCCGGCAGTCAATTTTTATTTTTTCTTTTTGTGGAGTGAAAACAGCCAAAGTCTTTGTTGGGAATCGAACCCAAAACCCCCAGACTTATAAGCTAGGCTACAGGGGCACTTTACCACTGTGCAATGAATTGCCTGCTAATTGAAGCCATGATGACAACCGATCCAATAATGAAGATCTAGAACAACGATTAGTATAAAATTAAAAATTCGAACACAATCCTTAGTAACATCAACTAAGAAGCGAATCCTTAATTCTTCCGATTTTATTCTCCCTACCGTGAATAAAAAGTGAAATTTATTTTTCGATGAAATGGAGAATGAAAAAATTAATTCTTATTGCAATAAAAACTGCTATTTCCCCTGAAATATTTTTTCTCTTCATTTAACAGCTGCTTAAAATTAAATAAGCTGTCAATGCACTTTGAATGTAAATAGGAAGAATAAGCATGGTAAAAATCGCTAAATTGAAATTAACTTAAGTAAAGAAATAACTTTTAAGGAAGCAAATATTACAAGAACGAGTTACCAGGCATCTTGTCATTGTTCGTTGAGGTTGGCAATATGTTTCAGGCCTCTTGAGGTTACCCGAGATATTGTTACTGCAGAAATTTCCAGAAACTTACATTCTCCATCTTGTGGAAAATTATGTCGCACCCAAATCAAAGGTTAATGATTTGAATGTTTCGATTGAAATAAAATAAAGCTGGTAGGATGATGCCGAGCCCTAGTAAAATTAAAGTGATCAAATTAAAAGTGAAAAGGTAAAAGGGGAAAAATTCATTCGTAGCGGGAGAATTATTTTTCACGCATCAAATTTTCAATTGTCTTTTTATGAGCAGCATGATTTTTTAAGGAAAATCGTAACGTGAAATCGAGTTTTTCAACAAGAAGTTTGTTATTAGATTGTGGCAACATCAACAACATGATAGTTTTGAAATTTAACTTTTTGACATATTGGCAGTAGAGGCATTGGGCAATTGTTACAATGAATTAAATTTCGCAAGAAAATCACTTAAAAATAATTGAAATCCACTATGAAAATGGTGGTTCTGGTGAAGTGTGCGGACAACATAATCGTCCTTCTGAGACCGCTATTAGAAATTTGGTCGTTAAATTTGTGTCGATAGGCTCGATACAAAATGTGCGAACACTAACGCGTGTTCATCCAGGTCGCAGCCGTGAGCCACAGTGTTGAAGGAGATTTAAATTTGTCAATCCCCAAACCAACAATGAATTTTACGTATCGATTTGACTTTGAAGCCTTACAAGGTTCAACTGGTGCAGAAATTGAAGCCGTCCGACCATTCACATCGCCGTAGATTCGGTAGTTTTTAAAAAAAAAATAAAAATATATATATTTTTTTCAGACAAAGACTATTTTCACTTGCCAGGGTATGTCAATAAGCAAAATTGCCGCATTTGGGCTTCTGAAAATCTTTGAGCCTCTGCATGCTCAACGTGTCACTTTATGGTGCGCTATGTGATCTGGAGGCGTGATTGGGCCGTTTCTTTTCAAAGATGAAGCTGGAAAGGCGCTATCGTGAGATGCTAACAACTCAATTTCAGCCTATTATTGACGACGTGGATATCACTGATATGTGGTTTCAACAGGACTGTGCCACATCACACACAGCCAATAAAACGTTCAACTTTTTGCAAACCAAATTTCCCAATCGATATTATGCACTTCAGTCAGCAGTTAAGTGTGTTGCCAGATCATGTAGTTTAACATCACTGGACTATTTTTTGTAGCGCTATTTTAAGCACAAAGTCTATACGGAGCCAATCGAATAGATTTCAGCCTTCGAACGCAAAATCTGTGGTGTGATTAAAGAAATAGAGCCACCATTTTGCCAAAAAGTGATTAACCACTTTGATGAAAGAATCGACATCTGTCAGCCTGATCGCGGTGGGTATTTGCAAGAGTTTTCTCATTCGTGTTTGCCTAAATTTTCTCCTCGTAATACAATAAAAATTTAATTCATCTTAATCTAAATTTTTTGTTTTATTTTATGATAGAAAAAAAACTTCTTGTTGGAAACCCCTTTATTAAAAAATATTGCCAGATCATCAAAAGAAAAATTTTAAAATCTTTCTTTTAAAAGCATATAGAAAGCAGTCTCTTTACGGATTGATAAAAATGCATTGGACCTAAAACATGTAAAATAAATTCTTTCGGAGTGGCATCCTTGTCACTTTCATTTTCATATTGAAAAAAAAAAACAAAAATATTTTAACCTAAAAAAATAAAAGTCCCAGTTTAAGGGTAAAAAATGTTCCTCGTTAAAATTACCATGACAAAAGTGTTAATGACACTTAATTCACTTGTGTTCGACATTAAACCTTTCAAAAATCGTTTGTGTTTTTGTTGTTGTTATTGAACTTATTTGTATTTTTAGAAGGAAATTTCTTTGTTTTATTGTTGTGTCTGTATTTTGCGGTTTTCTTAGAAATCAAAATTAAGCTGCCAGTGGGAGTGTCAAGATACTGCCTGGTTAATGACAATAAATATTTATCCACTCTTTGTCGCTGTTGAACTTAAGTAGAATAACACTTGCTGTTGTCATATTGTGGAGTAGAACTTGGTGAAAAATTTATAAAATTAAAATAAAATTGATGTGCAAAAGTGTATGTGAAAACAGCGATAATTGAGCATCACTTTTCTTCAATACGAGGGTAATTCAATATGTCTTATTATGAAAGCAGAATGAAAAATATTAAATAAAATTAGGTCAAATTTGAGAAGTTATAGGTAAGTTGGATGAAGTTCGTAACGTAGTTTGTTTAAGACTCCTGTCGAATGAATGGATTCTATAGTTATAAGTCCTAGAAGGGAATACAACTCTCATGTACGGGCCGGCGGCCCAAAGTCTATTTTACTGTTGCTCGACCGCGTACAGGAGAGAGTGAAAGGAGCTTATTGGGGACAGAAGGGTATCCAACACTATTGATTCTCTTAAGTGTCGATGCAATTTTTTATCGTTAATTACAATGGTAAGTGCTTTTGTTAAATAAGAGAACTTGTAACCGGTACTCGCACGTTTTCTCGTTTAACTCGATTTTCGTTGAGAGTGCATCCATTTGTAGTTGATTGGTCAATAAATCGCACTACGCATCACAGGAAAAATTCGTTTTTTTTTTTTTTTTGGCAAAACAGTCCATGTGCAGATTAACTCCCTCCAGAGTTCTTTGCTTTCACTTTCAATGTAGGAAAATTCAAATCGAATGTCCGCAAACGCTATTCCCTCTTTCGTTGTCCCCATTACCTGATTTCCTAGTTCTGTCACAAGTGTAGGCGTCATCCCCTGAGTTAGTTTGATAATTATCCATAAATTTTACGATATAGATTTCTGGAACACTATATGCCACCCAATTTTTCAGGGTTGTATCTGATTTGCTAACCTTAAAAAGAACTTTCATAAAATAAAAGTTTATGTATGATCAAGCGCTATATATTTCTTGTCTGACAGTGTTGTGACACATTCATACAAATTTGATGGTGATTTTTTTTGGATTCCATCTGATTTTTCCTTCAACAAATCCTACGATTGCGTAAAATAGTTATTCGTGACGTTTATAATTAAGGCCATGAATTTACTATGATATCTCTGCGGTATAAAACTGCGATAACGAATGTTTTGTGGCCACAATTGGCTAATGTTAACAATAGCGAGCTTTGGTTTCAGCAAGACGGTGCCAAAAGCCACACAGCCACCCAAAACAATTCGCTTATTACTTGAAAAACTTCCCGATTGTGTAATTTCTCGATGTGGTGATGTCAACTTTACGTCTCGTTTGGGTGATTTTACGCCGCTGGATTTTTGTTCTCGGGCCGTTTGATAGACGATGTTTAGGTGAACAGCTTACAAACAGTTGACGCTCTGAAAACTAAAAGTCGTCGCTGCATTGTAGAGATAAGCAAAGCTGTGTTGCAAAATGAGCTTAAAAATTTTCGGAAAGGGCGAATATCTGTCGACGTGTTGAAGGTGGACATTTAGCCGTCATCACATGCCATTGTTAATAACATTTTTATACTTTTATTTGGGTACGGTTTTCCGTCGATCCTCGTCAAATTTGGTTTGTGAACAAACCGGTTTCGGCTGTATTAAATAGCTGCAGAATTCATTCGGCTGTATGCATAAAAAACGCTTACTTGAGCTTTAAAGTGCACGTTAGTTAACAAACACTTTAAGGCTAACAGACAGACGTTTGTTAAAAAATGGTATTCATAAACAGTACTTTAGCTAATGTATGCTTTAGTAAAATTAGTATTTTGATTCTGGCAATGCCACTATTTTCAGTTGTCATGTTGTAGTTAACGATGTATAAAAATGAATATATTTATCCGGGTATTTAGATCTATAAAAAATATTTTTATTGTTTTTAGCAAAATCAACATATTTTTTTTTTGTTTTTTTATCAATCTTTTTAATAAAAAGCAAAGCACCAAAAATAGCTCAATTTGCAAGGCTTACGAAAAACTTACAAAGAATTTGTTCATATTAAAACAATAATTATTTGAATAACGAGCTTTGTTTTGATTATATGTACTACATCAATAATACTTTGTTTAAAATAATTAATTATAATTATATTTTTGTAAAATATAAAATAATGATGCAAAAATGTTTTATATTGAATGGCGTGATATATTTTAGTTTTTATTATATTATTTGTATACTAGAATTTGTTTTTAATAAACATTTTTAGAATAACAAAGTAAAACTGTCAATTGAGCCGTTTACATTGAAAGTGGCATAAGTCACAACTAAACAGTTTTTTTTTTCATTTTTAATAAATTTGAAATTAATAAGTTGAGAAGTATTGAGATTTGTTTGAGAAGGGTATTGATAATTAACGGTATAACAAAAATGTTTAAGTCGCTGTACTAAGGAAATTAGTTACGGAGCTTAGTGTGAAAGAAAAGGAAACATGTAATAAGTGTGTATGAAGTATTGTTGTGATTATTGGACTTATTTTTATTAATACGAAAGAATAGTGCAGTTTACTGAACAATATTATACTGATATCTAATATACTACACATAATTAGCATTATTTTTATTATTCTCAGGAAGTTGCTTCGTGTTGTATAAAATATCTAAGAATATCACAACTCAAAAGCATGTTATTAAACATAGACTTATGTGAAGGACAAAATAGTAATAGTAATAGTAGCCTCCTGTCGAGAAAATCCTTCACAGTGCGCAACATGGAGAAAAAAGATTTTTTTTTCAACACACTCATTAGAATAATCCGTTTCAGAAAGAAAACTAAATACAGACTAGTTGAAATGGGTAAAAATTAAAATGTTTTAGAAACTAATTTAAAATAAAAAAGCTGACAATAACAAAGTAACTTATGCCACTTTTAAAATAAACGGCTCAGTTTATTGTAAACACAATTTGTTTTGTTTTTGAACTTTCAATATTAAAATTGAACTGTCAATTTATTGTAGGTTTAACGTAGGTTTTTTCTACTTTAAAGTTAACAAAGGTATTTTAAGGTAAAAACGTTTTTTGAATACAACTTTAGGAAATTGTGCTTAACAACGGCAGTTAAACCTACTTTACGTTTTTATGCATACAGCTGATTAGGTTTAAAAATTAAAAATATTTTAAATTAATAATATTTTAATTTTTTGTTTTGTTTCATAAAGACTTATTGATCTTCCTTCGTATAAAATGTTTGTTTTGGTATGTTTTGCTTGCTTTTAAGTAAATAAAGTGACGCTTGACGTTTTGTGGCACTGATAACAAAATGTGGTTTTAATGGTTTAATGTATTAAAATTATATTTAATTTTATATTTAATATTCAGAATTACTTGCTGCTTATCTCTCTCTCTCTCTCTCTCTCTCTTTATAAAAGCTTTTCTTTTCTCTTCTCTTATATTGTTTGTTTAATTATTATTATTATTTTGTCTTTACATTTTATTAAGAACATTTTATTGAAACAATTTATTTTGTTTTATTTTACATGTGACTTAAAAACACAATAAAATGTCGCTGTTATCATTTTGATTACACATTTATAATAATTTCGAATGTGTTCTGTTATATTTTACTGATAATTATTATTTTTTTTTATTATGTATTCTTTTCTTTGTTTTGTTTGCCATTACCCTGTTGTTTGTTTTGTTGAGTCAAGGTGGTGGTGGTCGGTCATATTAGTTTGTGTAGAGTGTTTGAAAACGCCATTATTTTTCGTTAATTTATTAAATAATATTTTCATTTATAATGCGAAAATAAGTAATTATGTGAAAAGCTTATAAACGCTATAAGCAATATCTGAAGCTTTTCCAAAATATCTACTCTTACTTCAGACAAAGTGAATGAATTGAAGGCGTCATTAGGAAAATAAAATGTGTAATGGCACAATTGATCTGAATTGATGTACAGGGTGTCCGCCGGGACCATTTTGCTAAACATTAGTCTTGACAGTTCATATTTGGCAGTCGTGAAATAGACACGTGGCAAATTTATTACGGAAAAATATTCAATAAACCAGAGTGTTTTAATCGTTAAAACTTTTTATTAAAATCAATAATCGACTACGGTGCCAACAAAACGCACTATTTATCATGTGATAGGCCCTAGCATGGACCACAACATATTGCAAGATCGGCTGAAAACATTACTGCTGCTCAAGAAAGTGTTCAAAACAATCTATCAACCTTAAATCGATACCGTGCTTAGGAGCTTGGTCACAATTTTGCACAATGATTTGCATTTGTTTCCATAAAAGATTCAACTGACACAAAAGCTTCTTCCACAAGACGATTTACGCCGTCGAACATATGCCAATAGGCGGTTACAACTCGCCCATGACAACCCCGATTTTCATGAATATCATACTGAGTGACGAGTTACATTTTCATTTGAATGGTTATGTGAATAAACAGCATAGTCGATTATGGGGAATACGTGTGATTAGATTTACATTCGCGCCTGGCCATGAAGCCTTAATCAGATAGTGGATCAAACTACTGTATAATTTGGAACGTCATGCTTGTCCTAGGAAGCCGAAGCTATAATTCTATGCAACAGAACTTTCTAGTTGCAACTTCGATGATTCCAGAGCAGGGCTGCAAATCATCACTCCTTGCTTAAGAGTTGGAGACTTTCCAACTCCTGTCCAGAATACATGTCTAGCATGCTCACTGGACTGGATCATTCACTTAGCGTGCCATTAACAGTGAAATGATATAACAATTATACTGTTATGGGGCCGCGAAATCACAACCATCACGATAGTCCCATATAGGGGCCAACCTCAATAATCAGCCAGAAAACTATTAAATGTCTAAAGAGACAAATAATGAACTTTGCGAGCTTACTGATTCCCGTGGAAATAAAGTGGAGTTTCCAGTTGTACCCCTGCTGACTTCAGGGGACTGGGCTCCCTTTTCCCCCAGTTGCACTGTGTCTAGGTAGTCGAAGTTCTATTAAGACCATATATATGTGCACCCGGGGGGGGCGGGGGGGGGGGGTGATTAAGAAAACCTCAAGTTATTTAACAGTCATCTTTGTTTCCATATAAGATTCAGTTGACACAAGAGTTTCTTCCACAAAATCATATACGCCGCCGTACATATGCCAATAGGATATTACAGCTCGCCCATGAGACGCCGATTTTAATGAAAAAATTATAATGAGCGACGAGGCACATTTTCATTTGGATAAATATGTGTGTTAAATAGAATAGCCGGTTCTAGAAAATGGGAAACCCTTAAATTATTTAACAGTCACCTTTGCATCCATTAAAAATGACGGCTTGGTATACAATTCGGTTAGGAGGAATCATTGGAAATGAAAGCGGCGTAACTGCGAATGGGAGCGATATCGTAAGATGATTGAAAATGTTTTAAGATCACAACTGCATGCTTTGGGCTTGATTAACAGGTGGTATCAACAAGACGGTGCCACATCGCATACAGCCAGGATTACAATGGAATTACTGCGAGACCTCTTTCACAACAAGTTATTTCAAGAAATGATAATGTTGAGTGGCTTCCACGGTCGCCTGATTTGACTTTTCCTGACTTATTTTTGTGTGGCTATCTGAAGAGCAAGGTTTATGCAAACATATCAGAAACGCTTGAGCAACTCGAATAAAATACTCGTGTTGAAGGTAATGAAATACCGCGTAAAATGTGTGAGAATGTAATGAATAATGTCCTCACAATGTTATTCACTCCCTTACGAATATTATTTTCTTTGTGCATTAACATGAAAAAAACTCCCATAAAAATGTCCATTTTGAATGTATTTTTCTTTTACAAATTTTCCACTTTTCCTCTTTAATTTGTTTACACTTATTTTACTGGAGAACTGCTTGCTCTATGTAATCTAATTTGAAGTTTTACAAATTTTTTAAAAATGATCAGCAAATTCCAAAAAATTTAAGATGATCAGCTACTTTGCAGCAGAGTCAGCTACTTTGCAGCCGGTATGAAGGTATGGCAGTATGTAGGAAAGAACTCGACAAACATTTGAGAAAGAAAGGGAAATATATTTGGTTTAGTATTTGTCTTATACGAGGTCTGTACAATAGAAAAAAAATATTTTTATTTATTCATCAGTTTTTACTTTGTCCCCTTTAAAATATTCCCTCCACTTGGGCAGTTCTGATATGCTCCTATTGATATGGCCTGAAGCTCTCCTCAAGCGTCGTCACACATAGTGCTGTCATTGGTCTCTTCAATTTGGGGAAGTGGAAAAATTCACAGGCGGCCAAATCTGCAGAATACTGTGGTACGATCAGGGAATTCTTTTCGATCACAAAAAAAAAAAATTCTGAATTCTTAAACGAACTTCGCTGCAAAATTGCATTCGCTAATAATGATTTGACGATTTTTTATACAAATTTTCTTTGCTTCTTCAAAATTTTCATCAGGCTTTGTTGTGATAAACCTTCTAGGACAAGCGCCGTCGTCTTCGCCTTCTTTGAACAGCGTGTACAAATTGTGAATACTCTGTTAAATTTGATACAAAAACTTGGATGCATTTTAACAGTAGAAAAATCAGTAAAACAAATCAGTTAACAGTAGAAAATCAACCAATAACATGTCAAACTATAATGTCTCTTACAACAAACGCACTGGGCAAATTTGAGGTTAGGAAGTAAATTGTTTCTCAAATGATTAAATCTAAAGAACTGAGTTGCCATCCTTTGACATTTATTTAGTAAAAAGTTGGAAAAATAAGTATGGAATATGACACTATTGGGTAAAGTATTTTAATTGTGAAAATTTACTATCAAAATTGTAAAAAAAAATTCACAACATCACTTAATAAAATTCGAGCAGCTTCTCCTCATAATCAGGCTCCCTTTGAGCGGCTGTGCGTAGTTTAATCGTTTAATTCGCCATTCAAAGTATTGTTGCTGTCAATAGACTAAAACAATACGATTTTAGTGGTCGTAGTGATGGAAACATAGCCGCTGTACAGCAAAATGTTGAGAATAAGCTTGCAGCATTAAATAGTCGATGTTAGCAACAATTGGACGTCATTAGAGGCAATTTCACGTTTATAAAGTTCAACTTGTTTAAGGATTAAGGCCGCTCTACCATTGTCCGAACAAACAGTTCAGTTATTGCGTGAGAAATATCCCGATCGCGTAATTTATTGATTTGGCGATGTCAATTGGCCTCGTTGTTCTTATGCTTTAACGCCGCTGCAATATTTTCTCTGGAGGCATTTGAAAGACCGGAATGATTAAATTCGGCGCTAGATAAATAAGCGAAGCTTTGTTGTAAAATGCGCTTTAAAATGTTTTGAAAAGATGTCTGCCGATGTACTGGAGGTTATCTTTTGCCCAATATCATATCCCATTATTTATTTCCGTATTTCTAAAGGGTTTTTCAACCAGAAGTTTGTTTTCTAAAATAAAAAAACCCAAAACATTTAGATTAAGATGTTTCAAATTTTGATTGTATTACGAAGAGAAAAGTTGTGTTAAATATCCACCACGACCACGCTGACAGATGTCGATTCTTTTATCAAAGTTTTTAATCACTTTTTGGCAAAATAGAGGTCCTATTTCGTTAATCACATCACGGAGTTTGACTTTTAAGGCTGAAATGGATTCAATTGGCTCCCTATAAACTCTGCCCTTAACATAGCCCCACAAAAAAAGATATTCCAGTGGTGCTAAATCCCACGATCTGGCTGGCCACTTAACTGCTGTGATCGGGAAAGTTGGTTTGCAATAAGTTGACTGTTTCATTGGCTGTGCGACATGTGGCACCGTCCTGTTGAAACTACTTGCCAGTGATATCCACGTCGTCAATAATAGGTCAAAATTGAGCTGTTAGCATCTGGCGATAGCGTGATCCATTGACCGTTACCAAATTTCCAAACTCATCTTCGGAACACAAAAAAAAAAACGGTCCAATTATGCCTCCAGAACACATAATGCACCATACAGTAACACGTTGAGCCTGCAATGACTTACAATAATCGCTATAGGATTTTCAGAAGCCCAACTGCGGCAATTTGCTTAAAAATGAGCTTCGTCTAAATAATGACTTTTTCGGAAAAACCAGCCGGTTGTTTCTGAATGAAATTTACGGCGACGTGAATGTTCGGTCGGCTGCAATTCCTGCACCAGTCAAACTCTTAAGCAAAACTCGCCATGTGGTGGGTTTGGATAACCCCGCATATTGGGAACGTCGAGGAATTCAAGAATTTGTACCTGCTTCAACACTGTGGATTATGGCTGCAATGTTTTCAGCTGAACCCGCTCGAAGATGCGTTAGTGTTCGCATATTTTGTATTGAGAATGTCGACTTAAATTTAACGACAAAATTCTTAATAGCGGTCTTAGAAGAAGGGTTATGTTGCCCGAAATAATAAACGAATTTTACGAAATTTTCATAGAATAAAAATTTCATGGAAACATAAATTTTACGTTTACTGGCGGTTTATTTGTATTCGGTCGACTGATAATTTCACATCTACCCTCGACATCACTAACAGACAGCATTTTTCCTAAGGACGAGATATACCACCCCCAAGACCTGTGCAACTGGGGGAAAAAGGGAGCCCAGTACCCTGAAGTCAGCAGGGGTACAACTGGAAGCTTCACTTTATTTCCACGGGAATCAGTAAGCCGCACAGATTTCCGCTATTTGTCTCTTCAGACATTTAACTGTTCTCTGGCTGATTATTGAGGTTGGCCCTTCGGGACCATCGTGGTAGCTGTGGTTACGCGGCCCGGTGGGCATGCTTGTCATGTGTTCTGGACCAGGAGTTGGTTGGCGGCCCTTCTGCGAAACTGAAATGATTGTTGCTAGAACTATGTCTTCGGCTTTCCAGGGCATGAGTGTACACATCAAGTGGTTCGATCCACCGTCGAGTTATGGCATACACACGCTAGACATCGACGTTAATCTTATTACGAATACCAGCAATCTTTTTCGAATTGCTTGCTAAAGAAAGGACAACAGTTTCCATAACTCATCGCCATAATAAACTATTTATAAACTTATTTTTGCTCTATAGAATTATCAAATTGTTTAAGAAGGGTGTTAGCAGATCTTTTATGCCTCGTCAATTCATTTGATATAAAATATATTTTTTTTAACAGCGACATACTTAATGTAGTGGTTGTTTGTTGCTCATGTTGATGAAGATGATTATCATCATCTTCATGATTTACATTCAACAGATTTGATTAAAATAAACTCAGTGTTGTTTTGCTCTTTAACATTATTAAACTTAACAAAAAAGAAAATAAATTTTAAACACATCCGATTTCGTTTAAAATAAAAAAATTTATAAAATATATAAATATTTTTTTTCGTTGCTCTCTTTATAAATAATAAACAAATAAATAAATAAATAATTGGAAACTTTTTAAAATGTAGGTAAACAGAAATGTATTTTAAAATAGCATTTTAACGATTAAATAAAAGAACTATTAAAACAAATAAGAAAATTTAACAAGGAGTTACACACAGCAAAAGTAAATAAATAATTAAGTTAAACAACACGTTTTCGAAATAAAACTTTAAAAAATTAACAAAAAAAAAGTCATCAAAATTACTTGTGAAAAATGAAGGCGACGACAGTGTAATTTGATAAAATGGTGTGTTGTAAGTCAGTTATCGTTTGCGGTAAAGTGAGAACTGTGAGCAAATAAAATAATTTCGCGCTCATTTCTCGATACCTCATGGCAAGAACAAACTTAATAATAATTATTAATTTTTTAATTTTTTTTTTGCCTTTTTAATTGATTTTCATAAAAGTTCATTAGTAATTTAGGTTTCTTTTAAAAAGAATCAAATTCAGAAAATACAACAAAAAACAAAAACAAAATTTAAACTAATTTTAAAGAATTATCGCATGTTATCGACAAGAAATTGTAAGAAAATTCTTACATTTTATCATACTTAAGCCTCGATTGGGATTTGAACTCTGTGCCCCATTTTGATATTTTGTTGCTTGAAAAATAACAAAGTGGATTGACATGGAAATAACCGATTTCTCAACAGAAAGTTTGTTCTCTAAAACAAAAACAAAAAATTGAGATTAAGACAATAATTGCGAAGAGAAAAGTTCGGCAATTATGAATAAAAAATGATATCGGGCAAATATCCATATCGACAGATGTCGACTTCTGCATCAGAGTTTTTAATCACTTTTTGGCAAAATGGTAGTCCTAGTACGTTAATGATTTTAAGCTTTAAGAATGAAATCGATTCGATTGGCTCCGCATAGAAGATTCTGTCCTTAACATAGTTTTTTGACGTATTCGTAGTAGATACATTGACAGCTGTTATAATGAAGTCAATTTCACACGATAATCGCATTAAAATAATTTAAATCCTCTAAGAAAAATGGTGATTCTGTTAAACTTACATTTCGTAAAATTCGTGATATTTTCGAACAACACAATCGTTCTTCTGAAAATGCTATTAAGAATTTGGTTGTTAAGTTTGAGTCGACAGGTTCGATTAAAAATTTGCGAACATCAACGCGTGTTCGATCTGGTTGTTCAACTGAAAATATCGCAGGCGTAAGACAGAGTATTGCAGCAGATTCAAATTTGACAATTCCTCGACGTTCTCAACAATTGGGGTTACCAAAAACCACCACATGATGAATTTTGCGTAAGGATTTGACTTTGAATCTTTATAAGGTTCAACTGGTGCAGAATTTGTAGCCTATCGATCATTCACATCGCCGTAGATTCGTTGAATTCATTCAGGAACACGTTTTTCTGCAAAAATCGCTTTTTCAGGCGAAGCCTATTTTCACAAATTGCCACATTTAGATTTCTGAACATCCTAGAGCAATTATTAAGAAGCTTTTGCATGCTCAACGTGCCACTGTATGGTGTGCTATGTGGTCTGGAGGCGTGCTTGGGCCGTTTTTTTTCGAAGATGAGGCTAGTATGCGGTAACGGTAAATAGATCACGCTATCACGAAATGCTAACAATTCAGTTTTGGCCTATTATTGGCGACGTAGGTATCACTGACATGTGGTTTCAACAGGACGGTGCCACATATCACACAGCCAAACAAAGAAACGATCAATTTATTGCAAACCAAATTTCCCGATCGCATAATTCCACGACCATCAAAAGTTGAGTGGCCAGCCAGATCGTGTGATTTAACACCACTGGAGCTAATTGAATCGATTTCAGCCTTTTATAACTCAAAATCCTTGATGTGAGTAACGAAATAGGACCGCCATTTTGCCAAAAAGTGATTAAAAACATTGATGAAAGAATGGACATCTGTCAGCGTGGTCGTAGTGGACATATATTATTTTTTATTCATAATTGCCGATCTTGATTCTTCGTAATACAATACAAATTTTGATCATCTTAATCTAAAACAAACATCCTGTTGAAAAACCCTGTACGTTAAAAAATCAAATTAATTTTTTTTTTAATTATTTTTTAACATTTAATTTAATAACAATTATTCGTTTAACAAACTTACTAAGAAAAATTTTCAGTCAGGCTTAAGTTTATATTTTGGAATTTTTAATTTAATTAATATCGGGTTAGCTATAAGACCTCAACCAGCAAGATGAGAAACATTATAGAAACAGACATAATAAAGAACAAAAAAATCCCAGGAGTCGGTTGATGAAGACTTAGAAAAATAATGAAAAATGTCACACACCCTCTGGTGGCCAGTGGCGAAAGTAATTTTGAACAGAAAAATTATTCAGGTGTAGAATCCAAAGTTATTACAAAAGATAATATTAAATCTCTTGCTCCAGTAGCATTGCAACTGGCAGGCAGATGCTGAGATCAGCTCTGCTGACCTTTCGCCGGACAATGATCAAAATGTTTCTATGACCTATAAAGTAATGGGAACTGCAACCTTTAACAGTGTCATATACATGCGGGTCCTTTACTTGCAGCCAGGTATTCTCAAAGTTCTAAAACTTTACAGAAAATTAAGAAACGGAACATGGTTGCTGCGTACGTTATTATTTAGCGGATTTAATGCGTTTCGTAGAACAAGTTACAAGTTCAATTATTCTGTCTGTTTTATTGAATTATTTTTAATCGAGTTTTTTTTTTAATTTATTTACAACAAAACGCTTTATTGGCGAATTAGTTTATGACATTAATTATTTTATTCGATTACTAATTTTTATTCGATTACTAATTTATATTCTTGTCTCTTTCTATTTTTAGAATATTTGCGATACTTTGGCCCCAGTTGCTGTCACAATTGCTGCAGTAGCTGCCAAAGAAATAGAAACACTTAAGCAATCCTTGCAGGAAAAGGAAACTCTTCTATTAGCCATGGAGGCCACATGTCTAACGGAATCTGAGCGACAAGCCGAATTAGAAGACAGTGTTATAGCATGGCAGGATAAATATGATCGTCTATATGAATCTCATAAGCGAGTGCAAAAAGTAAATCAAAGTTTAGAGGATAAATTATTAAAATTAGTGGATCGTAATACGGGCGAAAGAGCCCAACTTACTAGTGATGTGGCCACGCTCAGTGTACGTTTGGCCCAAGCCAATTTTAATATATCCAAACTGCAAAGAGATATTGTAAGTCCAAGCCTTTTTCATTTTTAATTACATGAATTAAATTACTGCTAATTAAATTAATTTTATTAAAAACTTATCGCAGCGATGAAATTAGACAGTGTTTGTTTCTAAACGGGCAAAGCCAAGTCTTGTGATGCTAAATTGTAAAAAATGCTTGATGATGGTAATGAAGCAGATTATCAAATTTTTGCGTTGTTTAACCTTTACATAGACCTACTTCCCTACCACTTGTTGAGATTTTTTATGAACTTTGAGGTTAGGAAATACATTAGCTTAAACACACAACTCTAGTTTTATTAAATATTAAGGCGAATTAGAAATAAGGAAATTAATAATGGTATGTGATGGACAAATGTCCACCTCTAGTACGTCGTCAGATGTCCGCACTTTTCACACAATTTTTTACATACATTTTGCAACGAAGTTTCGCTTATCAACATCGCGCCAAATTTTACTTTTCAGAGCGTCAGTTCTTTGTGTGTTGTTCACGTAAGCCATTAAGACCATTTAAATGGCCCTAGAAAAAAATTATCAAAATCGAAAAATAACGTGACCGGAAAATTTCGCGCTTTTTGCGCCGTCCTAATGAAACCAAAGATCTCTCAAATCAACTCTGGCTAATTATAACCTCAGAAAATTGCTTATCATGGTTTGCTACCGCATAGAATTCACGGTGATGGTCTTTTATTACTCTTTTTCATACAAATGCGGGCCAATGATGCCATCTGGCCACAAACCACTTTATACCGTCAAACTCTCTGGATGTAATGGTTTTTCCAAGGACTGTTTGGAGAACAAAATAGGAAATCTGTAATGAGAATTATACGTTTTCGCGGAATCCCCCTTAGTAACTAACTATCTTTTATAAAATAAGCCTGCGAAATTCCTCTTATATACGGAGATACAGCCATTTAAAGTTTTTAGTGAAATTTTCCTATAAAAATCGATTTTTTGTAGGTGATCCCAAATTAGGCTTATTTTTGCGAATTTCCTCTTATTTACGGAGGTACAGCCATTTTAAGTTTTTAGTGAAATTTTTATATAAAAATCGATTTTTTGTAGGTGATCCCAAATTAGGCCTATTTTTGCGAATTTCCTCTTATTTACGGAGGTACAGCCATTTTAAGTTTTTAGTGAAATTTTTATATAAAAATCGATTTTTTGTAGGTGATCCCAAATTAGGCTTATTTTTGCGAATTTCCTCTTATTTACGGAGGTACAGCTATTTTAAGTTTTTAGTGAAATTTTCCTATAAAAACCGATTTTTTGTAGGTGATCCCAAATTGGGCTTATTTTTGGGAATTTCCTCTTATTTACGGAGATACAGCCATTAAAAGTTTTTAGTGAAATTTTTATATAAAAATCGATTTTTTGTAGGTGATCCCAAATTATGCTTATTTTTGCGAAATTCCTCTTATTTACGGAGATACAGCCATTTTAAGTTTTTAGTGAAATTTTTATATAAAAATCGATTTTTTGTTGGTGATCCCAAATTATGCTTATTTTTGCGAAATTCCTCTTATTTACGGAGATACAGCCATTTTAAGTTTTTAGTGAAATTTTCATATAAAAATCGATTTTTTGTTGGTGATCCCAAATTAGGCTTATTATAACAGAAGTGCTAAGTTTTAACATGACAACACTTTTTTAACTGGCGGCCATTTTGTCAATTGTCAAGGGATTTATGCTTAGGTTGTTTTGGAAATTAAATATGAAAACTAAGGCCTAAACAAAGCTTCCAAATTGCGCATATTTGAAAATCATGCAACGGTTCGAAATACGTAAAGCGCCCGGTAGCCATTTTACACTCAACATCAGTGTCCTTCAGAGTAATGAATTCGATTAACTATGGAAGTCAGTCTGTTCGCCATCAAGCACAGGATTTGCATATGTCTCCATCTACTTTATGAACAATTTTGCGAAAAGAGCTTGGCTTGGGAGCTTACAAAATCCAGCACGTGATAGGTTTTAATCACACTATCACCTACTAAGGCATAGAGCGATAAATGTGCCTAAAACAAGATTGCTGTTCGTCCCGACTTTAATAAGTGAATTTTGTTTAACGATTAAGCTCACTTTTGTGTGAGCGAATACGTCATTAATAAAATCTAGCGTGCTTGAAGTGAGCTGATAACCTTCAGAAGTATGTTGAAACACCGCTACATCCGGAAAAACAGACTCTTTAGTGTGTTATGGGCTGGTGGCGTCGGTATTTCTTTAAAAATGATGCAGCCAATGGCAACCGCTATAAAGCCGCGATTACTAACTTTTTCGTTCAACAATTGAACAACCATGATCTGCGAGAAGCTGTGCTTTAAAGCAAGAAGGCACATTGCGTCACACAGTGCATTCGCTTAAATTATTGAAGAAAACATTTGTTAACCGCATTATTTTAAGTTTCGGATATGTGAATTGGCGATTTAATGTGGCTTGATTATTTCCTGTGAGTATATGTGAAGTCAGATTGACTACTTGAATGACAACATTCGCCGCATTATTGCAGATAGACGGCCGCAAATGTTGGAAAAACTCTTTGAAAATTAAAGCTCCAGATTAATCTACGCCCAGCCGTGGCATTCGTATGCCAGAAATCATATTTAAATTTTAAAGTCAGAAGAAACAGAGATGATTTAAAAAATCATCTCTGTTTCACTAAATAATAATTTTCTAAAGCTATATAAAACACCCTGTATAAATGAATCAAATGCTGCAACAAAAGAAGCAAATATATTTAAATATTATGAAGGCGAAGTTAGCTTGTTTGTCCCTTCCTTATTGCTAAACCGATCGCGGTGAGATTTTGCTCACACGTAGTCACTAGTTAAAGTTACAGCTCATCAAAGTTTCCTTCTAGTTTTGGAAAAGTAGTGTTTTTGCGACTGTGAAACATTATTTTTAGGTAAACGTCTGATATTGACGTGGTTTGATTCACATCCGCACCTGGCCATGAAGCCTTAATCAGATGGTGGACCAAACCACTGCATAATTTGGAACGTCATGCTCGTCCTAGGAAGCCGAAGCCATAATTCTATGCAACAGAACTTTCTAGTTGCAACTTCGATGATTCCAGAGCAGGGCTGCAAATCATCACTCCTTGCTTAAGAGTTGGAGACTTTCCAACTCCTGTCCAGAACACATGTCTAGCATGCTCACTGGACTGGATCATTCACTTAGCGTGTCATTAACAGTGAGATGATCTTGGCCACCATAATAATAATTATACTGTGGTGGGGCCGCGAAACCACAACCACCACGATACTCCCATAAAGGGCCAACCTCAATAATCAGTCAGAGAACTATTAAATGTCAAATAATGAACGCTGCGGCTTACTGATTCCCGTGGAAATAAAGTGGAGTTGCCAGCTGAACCCCTGCTGCCTTCAGGGGACTGGGCTCCCTTTTTCCCCAGTTGCACTGTGTCTAGATAGTGGAATTCTATAAAGACCATATTTATGTGCCCTCGGGGGGAGGTAAACGTCTGTTATATTAATTTGGGGTATTTTGAGAGTAGATTAGGTGACAGCATACTTTTAGGCGTTAGATATAAAACTTATTTCAACAGGGGGTTCGCCGGGAAGGTATACTACTTTGTTTGTTTATAATTTTTAATTAAATGAAATAGAATGGATCTTATATTGATAAATGTTTTATTTAATAGCGGCAATTATGTATGGAATGCAATATCAAATAAATGTCCGCCATTAGCTTTAGATATGCGAGCCCTTTTGAGCACATTTTTCATTACTCATTCTCACACGTTTCCACGCGGTATTTCATTAATTTCATCACGAATATTTTGTTTGAGTTGCTCAAGCGTTTGTTTGGTTTGTTTGCATAAATTTAGCTTTTGAGATATCCTCACAAAAAGAAGTTCGGAGCAGTCAAGTCAAGTGACCGTGCAGGTCAATCAACATCACCATTTCTGGAAATAACTTGTTGTGGAAGGAGGTCTTACACTAATATTCCATTGTAATCCTGGCTGTAGGCGATGTCTTGTTGATCAAGCTCAAAGCATGCAGTTGTGGGGTTAAAAAGTTTTCAATCATATTACGATATTGCTCTCCATTCACAGTTACCGTTACGGCGTTTTCATTTTCGAAAAAAATTGACCAAATTGCACACCAGATTGTCAATTTTAAGGGATGCAATAATAACTGTTGAATATTTTGAGGGTTTCCCATTCCCCAGAAGTAAGGTCCAGTGATACCTCTTGACCTAATTGCACACCAGTCTGTCACATTTAAGGGATGCAAAGGTGACATTTCAACAGTCACAGTGAGTGTGCTTCATTCCCTGGAATTGACTATTCTGTTTAATCACATCTTCATTTAAATGAAAATGTATTTCATTATGATTTTTTCATGAAAATCGGGGTTGTCTTCGGTGAGCTGTAACATTGTATTGGCATATGTACGGCGGTATAAATAATCTTGTGGAAGACGCTGTTGTGTCAACTGAATCCTAAATGGAAACAAGTGCAAATTCTTGTGCAAAATTGTGGCCAAAGTTGTTCTTTGAATACCAAGCTCCTGAGCGCGACATCGAATTGAGGTTGATGAATTGTTTTGAACACTTTCTTAAGCAGCCGTAATGTTTTCAGCCAATCTCGCAGTACGATATGACCCATGCTTGGGCCTATCACCTACAGACCCTCTTTCTTCGAAATCATTCACTACACGGAAAATAGTACGTTATGTTGGCACATTGTTTCTTCTCCAAATTTTACGTTAATTTCTCGTCGTCCCAATAATCGATGATTGAATTTGATAAAATGTTTTAACGATTAAAAGATGTTAATTTATCGATTATTTTTTCATAATAAAATAAATTTGCCATGCGTCTACTTCATGACTGCCAAATATGACCGCCTAAATTGCGGCAAAATAAGGTAGTATACCTTCCCCCTAGACACCCTGTACCAAGTTAATATAAAATGTCTCCCTAATTGAAGATTTAAAAAATTTTTTAAAATGTGATCCTACAGAAAATAAACTTTTGAACTTTTTTCGCCATAAGGAAGAACACACACAAAACCATGGACCACAGGTTTTAATGTAAATTTAAATATAATAAAACCCAAATATCCAAAATACCACAAGCAACATTAAGTTTGACTTAATTTAAGGATGTTAAAACTCTTCTACTCTTTTTAACACACATTGCTATGACATTCTAGCATTCGTTCGTTTATTTCTATACAAAGTTTTAAATAGAAATTTAAATTTTATTTCCACGCTAATAATATTTTATTTGTTTTTATTTTAACTACACTTTGTGGTTCCATGTTTATTCCAGCAGCACTAGTTTCCGCAAAAACTGGTTATTACTAAATTATTTTAGGATTTTATAACATTTCGTTGTGAGTTAAACCAGCGACTTTTAAAAAATCATAGAAAATGAAATTGCTTTTTGTGGTATTTTTATTATAGAAAAAACCCACATTTTCCTCTTTCAGTTTCAACAAAAACAACAAAAACAAAAAAAAAAGGTCAAAAAGTTGTGTGTTAACATTTTTTTATTTCGTGTACTATTTTGTTCTTGATGCTATTTTTCTAACCATTAATTATTATTTCATTTTTAGTTTTTGAATAAAAGTAGAAAAAATTAAAATTAATGGCTGCGAGAGAGAAGATAATTCCACCGGCCAGTACAAAGACAAATTTATTGTCAATTAATTTTAATCAAAATATGATTCGAGAATAAATATTAAAAGATTATAAATAATAGAGAGATTTATATATTCTTTTATCTAAGACACATAATAATTTTATTAAATAAAACATTTTTATTCGAATGTCATTTTGTATTCTAGAGTTTGATAAAATTTGTACTCAAAACTTCTGTGCATTTTTGCTTGTTTTTATACAAAAAAAATAAATTAGCTTTTGCTTTTATAAAAGGGTGCCCTTCTTTCCAATTTAGTTGTCTTCTATTTTAATTTTTAATTAAAAAAATGTTAATTATTAATTAAATTCCTGTTTTTATTCCAGAAATTATCTTCTCTCTAAAAAACTTAAATATTTTCCGTTCATAATAATGTGTGGGCAAATGTGAGGTTAGGAAGTAAATTTTCTGTTAAATGATTAAATGCCAATAACAGGGCTGTCATGCTTTGACATTTATTTAGTAAAAATTTAGGAATTTAAAAACCCACAACGTTACGTTCTTGAATAAAGAATTTCAATTGTAAAAATTTACTATCAAAATGGTGAAAATTTCGTGCAGCTTTTTCTCGTAATTACGCTTCCTCTGACACTTCTGTGCGTAATTCCTGCAACTGCAGTTTTATTTCCTTACTTCAAATTTGCCAACCTAATACAAATAGAAATGCTAAATTACATAAGCTCTTACCTAAATAATACTGTTAACTTTATTGCATCTAAACGATGAAAACTTTTATCCTTTTTTAAGAACGTTAATCTTATGCGCCAGTTTAGTTCTAAAAAATACTTAATTGCTTCTTAATTAGGGCTTCTGCTATCAATCGGAATCTGTGATAATAAGCATAAGGTTGCTGGGATAGGAACTTCTTGAAAAATTTCATCAGGCATAATTTTTCTATAGAAAATTTTTTACAGGCATAATTTTTTTATAGAAAATTTTCATCTCACATAATTTTTCTATAGAAAATTTTCATCTCGCATAGTTTTTCTATAGAAAATTTTCATCAGGCATAATTTTTCTATAGAATATTTTCATCCATAATATTTTTTCGTACAAAATTTTCATCCATCATAAATTTTCTATACAAAGTTTTCATCAATAATAATTTTTATATAGAAAATATTCATCAATCATAATTGTTTTTTAGAAAATTTATATCAATCATAATTTTTCTATAGAACATTTTTATCAGGCATAATTTTTCTACAGAAAATTTTCATCAGGCATAATTTTTTTATAAAAAATTTTCATGACACATAATTTTTCTATAGAAAATTTTCTGCAGGAATAATTTTTTTATAGAAAATTCTCTGCAGGCATAATTTTTCTATAGAAAATCTTCTGCAGCCATAATTTTTCTATAGAAAATCTTCTGCAGGCATATTTTTTCTATAGAAAATTTTCTGCAGGCATAATTTTTCTATAGAAAATTTTCTGTAGAATAATTTTTCTATAAAACATATTCACCAGTTATAATTTTTCTATAAAACATATTCACCAGTTATAATTTTTCTATAAAACATTTTCACCTGTTATAATTTCTCTATAGAACATTTTTTCCTGTTATAATTTTTCTACAGAACATTTTCACCAGTTATAATTTTTCCACAGAACATTTTACACAGTTATAAATTTTCTATAGAGCATTATCACCAGCTATACTTTTTCTATACAAAGTTATAATTTTTCTATTGAACATTTTCATCTCGCAAAATTTTTCTATAGAAAATATTCATCTCGTATAATTTTTCTATAGAAAATTTTTATCTCGCATAATTTTTCTATAGAAAGTTTTCATCTCGTATAATTTTTCTATAGAAAATTTTCATTAATCATAATTTTTCTATAGAAATTTTTCATCATTCATAATTTTTCTATAGAAATTTTTCATCAATCATAAATTTTCTATAATAAGTTTTCATCAATCATGAGAATATTTAATTAGTCATAGCATTTCAGAGAGGGTTTTTTGAAGTTTTCTGTAACAAGTTGTTTAATAAAACTGATCACTGGTTATTGAAAATAATTCCATTATATCTTTGCTTATATATTTAGCGCTTTTCAGGTAGCTCTTGTATTAAACACCTTAACGGGACAAATAAAACTCGTGTTATGATTTTTTTCATTAAAAAAAGTGGTTTTAATGTTACAGAAAATGATGACAGATTTCCAATTAGTTTAAAAATGCTTCAGTATGAGGATTGTATCAGGAAGAACAAATTATTCAACAATAATAAAAAATAATACGTGATACGTTTGCTCTCTCAATATAAACTAAAATGCTCTGCAGTTCATCTCTGGCTTTAATTGTGACGTTTATTTACAGAAACCTATTAATTCCCCTAACGAATGAAATTATGCTCTCATTGTTTTTAACTAACTGCATTGTTGTTCGTATAGATTTGTTGGTGGTAAGTGTGCCTGGTGTGTTTTTGTTTCTGTTTTTTTTAGTTTTTCTTCTTGATTCTATTTGTGACGAACAACAAAACACTTAAAGGTGTAAAACCATAAAAATTGCATTTTATTGTTGCTTTTATATTATTCCTGTTGTACTTGTTGTTGTTGTTTATAAAAGTTCACTCCAATGAGGAGTGAGAATAACAACAAATTATTATGAGTACGATGAGTCCAAATTTTTGTTTGGGTTGGTGCATGTGTATAGTATTGTATTATGTTAAAAAAATGGAGTGAGCAGTAGTAGTCCCGTTAAATTAGTTTAGAGTGCTACTGCAATGAAAGACTTTTTGTTTGATTTTACTCCTCACACAAAGTTCAGAAAGTATTTAAATAAAAGAAAGGATATAATAACAATTCTAATGCTCTTTTTTTATGTTTGTGTTTGTTTTTAATTGTTTACTTTTGATTTGTTTAAAAGAATCAAAATTAAAGAAATATTTAATGGTGAAGAAGGTATTAAAGAGTGTGGCATAATGGGTAAAACACAGAGGAATATGAGAAAAAATATGTGTTTGATAATTTCTTTCAATTACTCTTTTTGCAATTTTCAATCAAAATTCTTAATTTTTATAAACCTGGCGTCTTTATGTGACATTTAAAATATTTTATAGATGATTTTTTCTAACACAGGGTCTTTAATGGTTTTTTTTTTCTTAAGTTTAAAATAAGAAAAATAAATATTTACTTCATGTCAATTCTAATACGAATATGATGTCAATTTTGGTATTCATTTTTTGTTATACTCTTAACCATTTTGTTTTGTTTTTATGTCCGCTATTCACAGCGTTTTCATATAGTTTTGCCAATAATTTTATAATTTTGAATTTTCCCGAAAATCAATTTGAATTTGTACGGATACGCCAACAAACAGAACTTCCGCATTTAAAATGTATGTCGCGACCCCGTTGCATCCAGAAAAACTAACTGTTTGCACTGGGGCCGTACTCCTGTAAAAATGATGCTGGTCAGTAGGCTACAGTCAATGGAAACCGCTAAACAGCCATTATTACTAACTTTCTCATTCATCTCAATTAAACGAGATGCGCAGGAGTTGTGGTTTTAATTAGACGGTGCCACATATCACACCGCTCGTGCCACAATTATTATATTTAAACAAATTTTGGGTTAGCACATCGATTTAATCGAGTAAGGTTTAAGTTTAATCTAATAAGCTTTAATCGAATAATCTTTAATCGAATAGACTTTAATCGAGTAACGTTTAAGTGAATAAGGTTTAATCGAATAAGCTTTAATCGAATAATGTTTAATCGAATAAGGTTTGATCGAATAAATTTTAACAAAAATAAAATAAAATGTTTTTCAAAAAGGGGGAATTGCATAAGGTTTAAGTGAATAAGGTTTAATCGAATAAGCTTTAATCGAATAAATTTTAACCAAAATAAAATAAGATGTTTTCCAAAAAGGGGGAATTGCATAAGGTTTAATCGACTAAATTTTAATGGAATAGACATTAGACAATAAACATTACGGCCCCGTGAATTTGCCTCCAAGATCATGTAATTTAACGCCCCTAGACAATTTTCTGTGGGGATATGGACAAGCCCGAAACGATTGTCCTCTTGGAGGACACGAATACGCTGCGTTATTGCCGATATACGGTCACAAATGTTAGCAAAAGTTATCATTAATTGGACCTTCAGTTAGACTACGTCTATACACTTTCGAATAAAATAAATTTGTCTTATTCCATTTTAAAGTTCCAAACCTCTCATTCTTCACAACTTTGAGCTGCTTTAATTTTAATTAAAATTGATTTTGAAGTTAGAAAATAAATGCAATTAAGCTTTTGTTTTAAACTCTCATTCAGTTTGAAAATATTTTATAATAAAATAAAGGGGTTTTCAACAAAATAAAACAAAATAACACAAAAAATTTCAATTAAGATGATTCAAATTTTTATTGTATTACGAAAAGAGAAAATTTCGGCAAAACAGAAAAACAATATCTGGCAAATGTCCACCACGACCACGCTGACAGATGTTGATTATTTCTTCAAAGTTTTTAATTACATTTTGGCAAAATGACGGTCCTACTTCGTTGATCACATCAGGGATTTTAAGTTTTAAGGCTAAAATCGATTCGATTGGCTCCATATTGAAGACCCTGTCCTTAACATAGCCCCACAAAAAATAATGCAGGGGTGTTAAATCACCCGATCTGGCTGGCCACTTAACTGGTGATTGTCGTAAAATTATGTGACCGGGAAATTTGGTTTGCAATAAATTGATTGTTTCAGTGGCTGTTTGACATGTGGCACCGCCCTGTTGAAATCACATATCAGTGATATCCACATCGTCAATAATAGGTCAAAATTAAGTTGCTAGCATCTCGCAATAGCGTAATGCATTGTCAGTTACTGCATTTCCAGCCGCATCTTCGAAATAAAAATCGGCCCAATCCAGACTATATAACGCACCATACAGTGACACCTTAAGCATGCAAAGACTTCTCAAGGGCGACTTCCCTAGGATTTTTAGAAGTCCAAATGCGGCAATTTTGCTTGTTGACATTCCGCTGACAAGTAAAAATGGGCTGCGTGTGAAAAAATCATTTTTTCAGAAAAACCAGCCGGTTGTTCCTGAATGAATTTAGAGCATCTACGGCGATGTGAATAATCAGCGGTCGGCTACAATTTCTTCTGCACCAGTTGATTCTTTTAAGGCTTCAAAATCAAATCCTTACGCAAAATTAGTCATGTGGTGATTTTGGATAACCCCAATTGTTGAGAACGTCGAGGAATTGACAAATTTGTTTCTGCTTCAACACTGTGGCTCACGGCTGCAATGTTTTCAGTGAAACGAGCCGGTCGAAGACGCATTGGTGTTCGCATATCTTGTATCGAGTCTGCCGACTCAAATTTAATGTCCAAGTTCTTAATAGCGTTTTCAGAAGAACGATTGTGTTGTTCGAAAATATCACGAATTTTACGAAAGAAACTTTAACAGAACCACCACTTTTTCATAGTGGATTTTAATTATTTTAATGCGATTTTTGTGTGAAATTGAATTCACTGTAACAATTACCAATGCATCTACTACGAATGCGTCAAAAAACTAAATGTCAAAATTATCATGGTGTTGGTGTTGCCACAATTGAAAAACAAAGTTCTTGTTGAAAAAGCCGATATAAGTTTTTCTGAAGACTAGTTTATCCATTAGTGAGATTAATTTTTAATATTTTTAGGAAATTTCGCGGTCAAAATAAAATAAATATTTAATTTTTTAAATTTTTAAAAATTTATTTTTATAAATAATAATTAATTTTCTTTTTCAAAAAGTTTCTTTGGAGTAGTTATTGATTTTAAAATAAAATCACAGAATTTTGTTTTTCATTAAATAATATTAATATCGTTTAAATCTGTACGACCCTATTGATTTTAAGCCGTTCATTAAAATATCTGTTGTATTTTTGTTGCTTTTTAAAATAAGGACTTAAAAATCTGTTTCACTAAAAATATAAAACAAAATGAACAGAACTCTAATAACAGTTTATTTGCGTGACTCTTAAGTTTTCCTTTTTCATATCCTGACTCATTTCATTGCAGGAAGTCAATAACCCCTTTTGTTATTTAAACAACCATTTTGTTTTGTTTTTCGTTTTTCGTTTTGTTGCTGTTTTTATTACTGTTTTCCGTGAATATGCGCTGCTTTAAAAATGTGTGTGTCAGTATGTGTGTGCATGTGTTTTTAGTAACGACCGTATTACATTGAGTGTTTCCCAGCAGGCAAGTTTAGTGTTAAATTAAAATTAGTTTTTATTTCAAATATCTTTTGGTTTTAATTGATTTTAAAATAATTTCTTTAATTAATTAATTAACGATTTTATTTATTATAAACTTTGTTCGGTAATTTTTTGTTTATTAAGATTTGTGTTGGCAAATAAATGAAAACAATATTTTTTGGGAATTTAAAATATCTCCATTTACATAAATTAAATTTAAGATCAAGAACAAATTTAAAAAAAAAATTTTTTTTATATATTTTTTGCCTTCAAAATGACTTTTATTAACGAAGTAAAGTTTTGTAAAAATTTTTCTTTAAATTTTCTTTTCAAAGGGCGTATGACGCATTACGTCTAGAGTCTCCCACCAAACACTTTTGTTTAATCTCAAAACCCTTACAACAGCTTGTTATTGAAATTATTTTGAAACAGATTTTTGAGTAAAAGATTTCTCATCATATAGGGTGGGCTATAATTTGAGGTTAGGAAGCAAGTTGCTCGTCAAATGATTTAACATCAGGAATTAAGCTGTTATCATTTGATATTTATTAAGTAAAAAGTTAGGAAATTTTAAGCATGTAAACTTTTTTTTTTTATTTTAAAGGAGAAGTAGCACGTCAGGCAACAATGCCTATTTAGTCAAGTAGCGTGCTACATTCTTTAGGAAGGGGATAGAGAATAGATGAAACAGGAGGTGAAAGTAGAAGGATACTCGGAAATTAACTGCCGTATATAAGACGTATATAAGACAGCACAGCGACTAGTGAATATGCCTTTATCGCTGAGCAGCCCCACCGGCAGTCAATTTTTATTTTTATAGTAAAAAAAAACCAAGGTCTTCGTTGGGAATCGAACCCACAACCCCCATATTTACAAGCTAGTATACTACCTACTAGCCTACAGGGGCATCTAACCAACCATAACCTGATGGTGGATCAAAACGCTTGGCTGATGTGTTGCGTCACCCACGCCCTAGGAAGCCGTTGGATATCGCTATCCTCTAGTCACTCCTAGTTGCAACTTCGGGAGCACGGAGCAGGGCCGCTATCTCCACTTCTTGCTGAAGACTCGGAGACTTTTCAACTCCTGGTTCAGAATACATGGCATACCATACTCACTGGATTTGGATCATTCACCCTGTGTTCTTGGTCAAAAGTGAATGACCCTTGACCCTTAATCAACCACAACCACCACGATACATCCCAACCACGATACAAGCCAACCTCAATAATCAGTCAGAGAACAGCAAAAGCTGAACTTTGGGGCTTACTGATTCCCGTGGAAATAAAGTAGAATTGCTTAGCTAGCGAGCGAACCTTATTTTCTGTAATATTCAGGTCTGGGCAGTGTGGCGGCCAGTCAAGCGTTCTCATATTCTGGTCACAAATCCATGACTTCACTGCTTTGGCGGTGTGAATAGGAACGCTGTGATGTTGAAACGTCTACTGCAGGTTTAAAAAAAACACGCTGAAGAATGGAAAAGCCTGCTAGAGCACACCCTTCTAGCAACCCTGCGGGGGCACATATATATGGTCTTTGGAGAAGGCAACAACTTAGACCTGTGCAACTGGGGGAAAAAGGGAGCCCAGTCCCCTGAAGTCAGCAGGGGTAAAACTAGGAAACTCCACTTTATTTCCACGGGAATCAGTAACCTCGCAGAGTTCCGGATTTTGTCTCTTTAGACATTTAACTGTTCTCTGGCTGATTATTGAGGTTGGGTCCTATATGGTAGTATGGTGGTTTCGCGGCCCCATATCAGGTCTATTATTTAATATGGTGGCCAGGATAATTTCGCCGTTAATGACACGCTAGGTGAATGATCCAGTCCAGTGAGCATGCTAGACATGTGTTCTGGACAGGAGTTGGAAACTCTCCAACTCTTAAGCAAGGAGTGATGATTTGCAGCCCTGCTCTGGCATCATCGAAGTTGCAACTAGAAAGTTCTGTTGCATAGAATTATAGCTTCGGCTTCCTAGGACGAGCATAACGTTCCAAATTATGCAGTGGTTTGGTCCACCATTTGATTAAGGCTTCATGGCCAGGCGCGGATGTAAATCGAATCACACACCCTAGCAATGACTGGCGACTTCTACCAATTTCTTTGGCGAAATGATTAACAGATTTCCCGGAATCATTAAAAATTTTTATTTTTATTTTTTTCACTTCGGTCAAACACTTTCACTGTGCCCATTTTTCATTATTTTTACTTTAAAAATCTTAAATTGTATAAAGAAACAAAAATTTTGTAATCACAGCTGGTGAACTCTTAAAAAAATCGCATAAACGGAGATTGTCCTATTCAAGTGGCGCGAAAAAGAGCAACAGTACTTCAAAAGAAAAAAAATTTAAAAAGCTCTCAGAGAGAATAATTGGAAGTTACTGAAAGAGAAAAGAAAAGAAACTTAGAAAAAATTTCACTCTCTTATTTTTAAGCAACTTTGTAGGAAAACTATTAGGAGAGTCCTATTCAAGTGGCGAGGAGTGTATTACAGTAAATCAAATGAAACGTATCCCGAAGAATGTCATCCCGTAGTAGGCTGAGGTTAAAAATAGTGGATATTTTTATGGGTTTAAATATTAAATTTTACATTTATTTTTCGATATTTAAAGTTTCCAAAGAGTTTTCTACTAATAAAGCAGTAGAGATGAAGTTGTATTGATGCTGTGCCTCCAACTTTCTGCAGCTCTTGTTAAGGGGCAAAAGTTCCTAGAGACATTGCTTTTGCTCTTCCTTTTGCAAATTATTTCGCCCCTTCTTCCTTATTTAATATAAATTAAAATCATTAAATTTTTCACTAGTGCAGAAAACCCACCCTCTATATGAGTAGGTAAGTGGAGGGGAAAGGATATATATCTAGTATTCAGGAGCTGGCATTAAGCGAGCTTGTGAAGGCAAATCATACGCTTGTGTCTGTCAGACGACGGCAAACCAACTGAAAACAATCATATTTCAAATGTTTGTTGGGTGAAAAAAAAATGCATATGTAATGTGTGTGTATGTGTGCGTTTGAGCTCTTATGAATTTAGTAACAACAACCGTATTACGTTGACTGTTTGCTTTTTTATTTTTCGTTTTCTTGTGCGATTTTTCTTAATTCTTTTGGCCGTTTTACATTTGTACACTATTTTATTGTTGTTGTTTGTCACAGGCAACATATTTTCAAGGAGCTAATAAAAGTGTCGAAACGGAATTTTAAGCACTTGGTCATGTTTTTTTGCAACAACAACGATAAAAATAACAAACTACGAAAAAGGAAAAGCCTTTAAAAACAATAATAATAATAAAGCAACTGCCAAAGAAAAAGTAACTCAATCCCCTCCTCATCTCCTGCTACTGAACGTAAATCACAAGAATACAAAATCATTTCTTTGTTTATACAATGAGTCACATTAAAAGCATTTAATCCTGTCTCAATTAAAAAAAAGGAACAGGGGACAATCACTTCAAAAGGAATTACAGAAACAAAAAAAAAAAGGGGACTAACGATACATTCGTTTGTTGCGACTCTTTTTTATATCGCTTTACTGAGGGAGCAAAACACAAATACTCGTATAAAAACAAGGCATGGAAATTTGGATGATAAGGGTCAGGTGTGTAGTTCCCCCACATACCCGCTTTGCTTTCTTTGAAAATAATAGTTTCGAAATAATAGCAGCATTGCACCGATGCGCCTAAACAGTGGCAAGCATTGCCACGTAAATAGACACTAATGTTAGGAGTGTTTTTTAGAGAGGTATAAAACTTTGAAATGGAATAAAACAAAGATGCATTTTTTCAAGGTCCCACTTTCAATGACCTTCCAACATTTGTGGCCGCATATCAACAATAGCACAGCGACTGTATTCCTCTAAGTGCTCAATCGTTTCGGGCTTATCGTTGTAAACTAGCGACTTTACATATCCTCACAGGCAATAATCAAACGGCGTTAAATTGCACGATTTTGGAACCCTCTTCAGAATTTTAAAACGTGAAACTATGCGGTTATCAAACGTTTCTTTAATAAATTAATTGTGCCACAAGTTATTACCCCCGGGGGCACATATATGGTCTTTATGGAGAGCTACTATGTGGACTGGGGGAAAAAAGGGGGGTGCCCAGTTCCCTGAAGTCAGCAGGGGTACAACTGGAAACTCCACTTTATTTCCACGGGAATCAGTAAGCTCGCAGAGTTCCGTTATTTGTCTCTTTAGACATTTAACTGTTCTCTGGCTGATTATTGAGGTTGGCCCCTATATGGGAGTATCGTGGTGGTTGTGGTTTCGGGACGCCATATCGGTTTGTGGTTATATGGTGGCCGGGTTCATTTCACCTTTAATAACACCTACCTGGTGAAATGTTCCCAGATCCGGTGAGCATGCTAGACATGTATTCTGGACAGGAGTTGGAAAGTCTCCAACTCTTAAGCAAGGAGTGATGATTTGCAGCCCTGCTCTGGAATCATCGAAGTTGCAACTAGAAAGTTCTGTTGTATAGAAATATAGCTTCGGCTTCCTAGGACGAGCATGACGTTCCAAATTATGCAGTGGTTTGATCCACCATCTGATTAAGGCTTCATGGCCAGGCGCAGATGTAAATCTAATCACACAGTTTTGCCACAAGTTAACTGATATGTTGCGCCGTCTTGCTGAAACCACAGCTCCTGCAATTAATAAACCAAGAAGTCAGTAAGCATTACTAGCCATTGACTGTAATGTTCCAATCAGCATCATTTTTAAGCAAGTGCGGACCGGTGATTCCACCAGCCCAGTCACTTTTTCATTATGTAACGGTGTTTCAAATAACACTTGAAGATTATCATCCCTCCAAATGCGGCAGTTTTGTTTATTGAAGTTTTCCATTCAAACAAAATTGGACTTCAATCCATAACCTAAAAATTTTTTTTCCGTTCGGACCAGTACTCAGGGCATTACGTCAACTCATGCAATTTATTTTACCAGAACTAGGAAATTAGATTATGGAGAGGAGGAAAGAGGGAGTAGTGTTTATAAACATTAAATTTTAACTTTCCTGCATTGAAAGTGATAAGAAAGACATCTGGAGGAAGTTTATTTCACATACGAACTATTCTGCTTAAAAACAAATTTTCCCTATAATGCGTAGTGCCATTTACTGGCCAAGCGACCACAAATGGATGCGCTCTCAACGAAAATCGAGTCAAATGCAAAAATGTACGAGTTTCGGGAACAAGTTCGCTAATTTCGTTAGAGTGCTTTTACCATTGTAATAGTGAAATACAACCTACATTGCGTCGATGCTCTAGAGAATCAATAGTATTGGATACCCTACAGTCCCCAATGACCCTCTTGGCTTTCTCCTTGACGGATATAGGTGGTATAAATAGTACGAAGATTAGCTGAAATGAAGTCTCTCTTCCACCGTTTTAGAAAACCGAGGCATTTGAAAGCTTCGAAATTTGCTTAGGAAAATCTTGTTTTGGGCCCATTTACCAAAGTGTTGCGCCTTTGGTAGATGATCGTGTGACTTTAGTTCTTGGAGTTGCATTGTGTAAGCAAAATTTTCCATAAATTTGATGGCCACATATAGGGTCCGCCAAATAACTTTTTTTTTTGTTTTGATTGCTATAAACAAAACTACACAGCTTCGGCGGTGTGGCACGTAGCGCCGTCTTGTTGAAACCAAATGTTGCCAATATCCTCCTCTTCAATTTTTGTGAACAAAAACTCGTTTAACATAGCCCGATAACTCCCCCCGGGGACACATGACAGTCCTTATGGATCCTACTACTTCCATCTAGACTGGTGTCTTGCGGGGTAAAAAGGGCCTCACACCCCTTCAAGGCTAGTAGGAGTCATCTGGACAATCCACTATATTTCCACGGGAATCACTGGCCCGCAGAGTTCCGCTATTTGTCTCTTTAGGCATTTAGCTGTTCACTGGCTGATTATTGAGGTAGACCCTTTTGGGAGTATCGTAGTGGCTACGTGTTTCGAGGCCCTCGTTTGAGTTGTGGGTCGGATCATTAACAATGAACACAATGAATGGTTCTGGTCCACTGAGAATGAATGCCGTTTTGTTCTTAATTATATTAAGCTTCATGCGTTCTGAAGGATTTCAAAAGTCTCCAACTCTTTAGCAAGGAGAGAAGGCTGCGGTCTACTCCGGGCTTTCGAAATTGCAACTAGGAGTGACCAGAGGATATACGTATTCGATGGCCTCCTAGGGCCTGAATGACGTTTGCAAATCATTCAAGTGGTTTGATTATGACTACCTAGTCGGCAGATGTAAGTCAAATCACATCATTGAAGCTCCAGCCTTTAATGAACATGGCTCAAAATTTTAAGCATTATTAAGGTGAGTAGCATTCAGTTAAGATCTTCTAACTTAAAAAAGTATGAGTGAAACCAGAAAGAAGTATGTGAAGGTAAGTTAATTTGCAGGCGTGGATAAGAAGATAAAATTTGCGATTACGTGGTGATATGGATGAGTAATAAGAGAAAACCGCGGAAGAAAATTGTTTCAAAGTGTGGTGTATAACGGAATAGAATTAAAGGAGAAGTCTTAGCAAATGATTTTTATTTCTCCTTATAGCTTTGACTAGATTTTTGTGTAATTACAATCTCTTCCTTACCAAGCAATCTTTCGTGATTGTGGTGGACTACTTCAACTAGTCGATGCCGCCTTGTTTAGCAAAAACTTAGACTATAATTAAAGGTAAAAGGATTTAGGTAAGAAGAAAGACGAATAAAAAAGGGAGCGACAAATTAGGTAAAAAAAGACAAACGAAAAAAGAGAGAGAGAGAGATACAGGCAAAAAGGTGAGAAAGTGACGAAAGCAATAACACGAAGGGAAACACGAACAAGACAAACTATATAAACACAGTAGACAATAGAACGCAACTAGTACGAAAAGAACACTGAAGATGGCAAACGGCCGAAACCGGTTTGTTCATAAACCAAATTTGACGAGGGTCGACGGAAAACCGTACCCAAATAAGAGTGAATCTAGCCCCGTCGGAAAATCTAAGCACACACACATAAAGAACTCTGATTAATTTAACGAGGCCAATTAAACAGATCAGTCTCGAATTTAGCTTTCTCTGACTGAGAAACGCTCCGTAGAGGTTATACCTAGGACGTAAACATAAAAAGTCTTTCTCTCTCGACAATGTGATAAGATTTTAATTGTCACTTACAAACCTGTAAACAACTCGTTTACCACTTTTAATAAACAACAACTACATTTTTTCTTTATACTTAAAAAAGTTGGGTTTCGATCTTATAAACTTTTCTTAAGCTTAAACAAGACATAAACATATTACCCTAAAAGCTTTATCTAAAATAATATTTTTTATAGACGACGACAATAACAATAAAATCTCTTGTGTAATGTAAGGAAGAAATAGATGTCAAAGCTACTTGATTTTAATCGCTCATTTGTAAAAAGTCACACAACAAGCTTTGATCGGCGGAACATTTTTGGGATTTTCAAAATTCCCGAATTTCGTCGTTTGTAAACTGATTCAAAGAAAGGAGACCAGTCTTATATGAAATATAAAAAATATCCCCCAAAGCTTACAGTCCTGTAAAATGTCTCCATTCAAGTTATAGAAGTAATATTTTTTTTGACAATTAATGGAAAAGCAAAATATATATGGAACAAAAGATGTTATCCACTATACGGCTATTTGAACACATAAAATACTAGAAGCATGAAAATTGTAAAAGTTACAAATAAAATAACATGCTAGAGTGCAAAAAGTGCATCGATGATAAACAGAATCCCTTAGAGTGTCTTCTTTTGTTTTTGTTTTATCCTGCTTTATTCTCTTTAGTGTTTCTTACGCCGCTACGTTAGCATCAATAAAATTATTTTAGTTCTTTCTAATGATAGTTTTCTCTTTGTTGTTGTTATTATTATTTTCTAAGTCCCCTTGTGTATTTTTTTATCTCTTTTAAATCCTTTTGCTGTTTAAGTTATTGCCTTGCGATGGTTTGAGCTTAATGGCGTTTAACAGATTGTTTTTTGTTTGTTAATAAATAAATAAAGATTTTAAATAAATACTATAGAACTTTAAGTTGGCAGCACTCTTTTTAAAGTGGTGGCCATTTTGTTAGTTATCAAGTGATCTATGTTTGGCGTTTTTTTTAAATAAAATGAATTAAGCGGTTTTGCTAACATAAGAAAACTGTGTGGAAAGTCAAGTAGCAAATTAAGGGTTTCCGACCAAAAATTACGTTAATGGAAACTCGTTATAAATGAATTTGTTTAATTGGTCCCAATCACACAGGGCTCTTCTCATTGTACTTGAATACATAAATAATTCATATTTTTTTGCTCTAAATTAAAACCTGTATTTAATAGTGTTGTTATTATGTCGTGTTTAGAATGTTTTTTTTATTAATATTTTTAGGTTACCAGCAAATATAATGGCTGTTTTACAATTCTTTCTTTATTTTGCTTTTGTTACAACTATAATACATTCCAATTGTACAAAAGTATTTGTGCCACTTCTTGTTTTTTATTCTCACATATAGTATGTTGTTACAGTGGTGGCCATGACTTTAGCACATTTCTTCTTAAACTTTTGTAATTTAAACATTTTATTACGTTTTAAGTATTTTAATCATTGTTGTATTGTATCCTAATGTACTATTTTTGTTGTAAAGAATATGCGATATTATTTTAGACATTATTTAGAACGAACCCTAAACAAGGACTGGACACTAATTTAGCATTAGTTAACAAAGTTTATTCCAACACGATAATAACAGAAACTAACATAGTGTTGCGAAGATGATTTATTTAGTATTAAAAGAAATTAATTAACAACCCACTGTGCATTTTAGAAACTGCCTAGTTGTCTAGAAAATCTTGTACACACGCGACAACAACAACATGCTTATGGGAAATTCTATCAAATAAGCAAACAACAGAAAACAAAAACAACTAATACAGAACAAAACAAAATATACAGTCAATTAGACGACTAAACTCTATAATAACAATACCAACAACAACAATATGGGATGATGTTAGAGTAGAAAATTCTTGTATATGCGACAATCGCTTAAAACATCTGTATAAGCATCACTTGCTGGGCAAATTAATTAATTCTAGTTGAGTCATCAGTGAGTGAAGACAACAAAGTTAGGTGCCCCTTTAGGCTAGTAGGTAGTGTACTAGCTTGTAAATATGGGGGTTGTGGGTTCGATTCCTAACGAAGACCTTGATTTCTTTTTCACAACAAAAATAAAAATTGACTGTTGGTGGGTCTGCTCAGCGATGAAGGCATAGTCACTGGTCGCTGTGCTGTCTTATATACGGCAGTTAGTTTCCAACTATTCTTCTACTTTCACCACCTGTTTCATCTATTCTCTATCCCTTTCCTTAAGAATGTAGCACGGTACTTGACTAAATAGGCATTGTTGCCTGAAGTGCTACTTCTCTTAAAAAAAAAAAAACAAAAAAAAAAACAGACAAAAAGGTTACCAACCTG
The DNA here is from genome assembly GCA_030448955.1 of Trichopoda pennipes. Lineage (NCBI taxonomy): Eukaryota > Metazoa > Arthropoda > Insecta > Diptera > Tachinidae > Trichopoda > Trichopoda pennipes. The sequence continues at coordinate 1,988,381 of JASKUP010000021.1, read as the reverse complement.
TTTATTTTGTGTGTTTTGAAAGTAAATAAATCGTTTAATTTATTTCAAAACTCTAAAGTACTATTTTGCAATAAAAGAACTCAAAATAACAAACGTTTATTAAAAGGAATAAACGTAACAATATTAATTTTAGAAATTTGTTAGGAGAGTCTGTAATGGATATTTACACCGCATACTGTCTGCCGGGTCTATGTTACATATGGCCATGCCAGGCTACATTATTGCATACCAAGCCTTTGGTATTTCTGATCATAATTCCTTTAAATTTTTGGGTTTAATAATATTTAGATATTGCTCTACATTGTTACAAAGGTTCTATTAAGGATACGGCGATTGAGCAGGCTGTTTGAAAATACTAATGCAGTTTTGTTCCAGGTAACACTTTATTATGCGATCATGCGTGAAACGCCATTTAAGTTGTATGTTTTTTTTTTCTGAATATGGAATCAGTGTTTTCGCAATGGCTCATTCAAGTAATGATTTTGTTTATAGGACCGATTATAGCGTGTTGGATTGTTCTTTTTTCAAATAATCGGGTTTTTATTCGAATAATCGATTAATCGCTTTTTATAAGAAAATATACTTAAAATATTGGAAAACGAAATGGGTTAGTAAGTGTGCTGAGACGGTTTTTTTTCGGATATTCAGTTTTTTTATTCGAATAATCGATTAATCGTTTTCTTACAAGAAAATAAATTGCAAATTTTTTTAAAGAAAAATTTATTAGGAAGAGCTCTGTAAAGCATTTCTCCAATAATCAGTTTTTTTTCTAAATAATCTATTTATCGTTTTTAGATAAAAAAAAATTTGGAATTTATTCGCAGTCCAAACAATTACCTTGCCACCACCTTGTTTTAGGGTCTTTGTGTTGCATGCTTGGAGAATGTCATACATAATATTTTCCATCAGATCCGAATCGAGAAAATTCAGATTCTTCACTCCAGAGAATATTTTTCCAACAAAAAGCAGGGTCTTCTTTAAGTGTTTATGGCTGAATAAAATTCGATATTTCAAATATTTCTTCGACACATTTGGCTTGTACATCTTCTAATTATTCGTGAAAAGACGTGGATATTAAATACGCTTTTAATTCTTACCCTCATCATTTATACACCTGATTAATTCATGCACAAACTTAGAAAGTGTTCAAAACAATCCATTAAACTGAATTCGACGCCATGCTCAGAAGCTTGGTCTTCAAAGATCAACTTTGGCTAAAATTTTGCACACGGCTTTGCATTTGTTTTCATATAAGATTCAAATAGCACAAGAGCTTCTTCCACAAAACCATTTACGCCATCGTACATATGTTTAAGTAATATAGATGCATTTGAATGCAACATGCTTAAAATGTGCTAACTTCGTGTCCATTACTGTATAATGCAACAATATGTGTTAGAACATTCATTAAAATATTTCCTTGTAATTTTTTCTCTTTTTAATTATACTTTAAACACGAGTGTTTCCTTCAGAAATATTTGTTCCTTTAACATTCGTTGCATTATGTTCGCACAACAACAATTACATGTTCACAGAAATAATAAAAACAAGAAATAGAAAAATAGAAAAGAATGTGTAACACATTTTTTCTTGCAGTTGTTGTAATTTAATTTTATTTTGTTCTTTTGTTTTTAAATTAAAGGAGCAAAAAACCAATATGAATTATAATGATCTTCTAACAGCTGTCATTTGTCGAAAATTCGGCCTTTAATTAATTGAATGTAATAAGCGCTGAAAGATGGACACCGATTGTCTATGAACTCAGTCAGATAAAGACTTTCCATTAAATCCTAAAGTTTTAATTAACTAAGAATTATAAGAATTCATATCTTTTGCTCTTTTCTGTTTTTTTCTCTCTTTATTTGAGAGTAATAGTCTCAAAAATTTACAACACATATTCAAATGTTTATTGTTGGATTAAGAGGGAAATTTTCAAACATTCGTCGTCATTTACAAACGTTTTTTGTTTAGAAAGGGGCAGGCATATCAATTCCCTGTTTGAACCCAAATTTTTTAGTGCATTTCCATTAATTGGATTTTATTTTCCGTGCAACCCAAAACTAATTAAATCACTTGTTTTTTTTTTAAGAATTTGTCAAACATGTTTTCTGTCGCTTTGTTTTTGCAACAATTTTTTGTAGAAAGAGTAAATACTGGTTGGGCAAATTTGAGGTTAGGAAGTAAATTGTCTCTCAAATGATTAAATGTCTAGTAAATGTGATAAAAATTTAGTAAATTTTAAGCAGGAATGATTAATCTCTTAAGTAAAGAATTTTAATTGTGTAAATTTACTATCAAAACAATGAAATTTTCACTGTGTTACTTCGTGAAATTCAAGCAGTTTTTACTTCCAATCCTGGTCTGCTGTGGGTAATTTCATCGCTAAATTCGAGGGGCTTACGGTATTATACGTGACTATAGATAAAAACAATACGTTCGTATTAGTCGTAGGGATGCAAACAAAGCCGCTATACATCCAGGAACACCAACTCGTCGACGTTTGCAACAATTGGTCATCACTACAGGCATTTTGTGCAACATTTTCCACGTTTTTAAAGTTCATTTCGTATAAAAAAGAAAGCCGACCGACCATTGTTTTACGTCGAACGTTTTTTGAATTGGCTGTTTCGAAAAACTAAACGAAAACCATGCATTTTTCATAAGGAGACTCATTTTCAGTTAGGCGGTTATGAAAACAAACAAAATTGTCGCTTATAGGACCCTCGGAACAGCCTTCGAAAAACCATTACTTCCAAAGACCATGACCATGTGGGGCGGTTTGTGGTCACACGACATTATCCATCGACGACAACGCCATCTCCCAGAATTCCTTGCGCTACCAAACCATGTTTACCATTTCCGATTTAACATCGCTGGATTACTTGCTCTCTAGGGCTTTTGAAAGACCGGTCTTACGGCTCTCAATTGTAAATAAGAAGATAAGCGAAACTTTGTAGTAAAATAAGCTTCAAAATTTTGTTAAAAGAACGAACCTTTGTCGACGTGATAGAAGCCGGCATTTGGCGAACATCATATTCCTTTATTTCTAAATACCCGGCTTACTAGAGGCGCAACATTTTGCATAATAGAGTTGAACTCGCTTATGAATTAAAGCCAACCGACAATTGTTTGCGTCGAAAGTTTGTGAATTGGTTGAACAGAACCAACAAATTTTTCATCGAAATGATCTTTAGTGTTGAGGCTCATTTTCAATAAGGCGGCCCATAAAATCCACAAACAGTCCTTGACCTTATGGTTCGATTGCTGGTTTCAAAAAAGAGGGGAAGGATGTAACGTGGTTTTATTCATCGGCTGGGGTAGCATAGCCGTGTCCAAGGTCGTACTTACGGATCCACAAACCTTAAGTAATGAGATGCTTGATTTTCCCTTATCTAGGGCTTACATCAACTTCTTTATTGAATTTTAAATTTTATCGTTCTATATATATTTATACTACGAGAAATAATCACGATAACTAAATATAAGCAGGTGATAAGCCGAAATACGATAGATTCGGCTATTAACAGGTTCGGGTTCTTGATGGGCCGAAATACAACAGGTTCGGCTATTAACAGGTTCGGGCTCTCGATGAGCCGAAATATAACAGGTTCGGCTATTAACAGGTTCGGTTTCTGTATGAGCCGAAATACAACAGGTGAGGCTATTAGCAGGTTCGGGTTCTGGATGAGCCGAAAGACAACAGGTTCGGCTATTAACAGGTTCGGGTTCTAAATATTTACAATGTTACTCAACTCTAGGTTTCTACAATACTACAATTTGTCTTAAGCTAGGGGAACAGTCAGCCGAAGCCGCTGTGGGGAGCAGTCAGCCAAAGCCGCTGTGGGGAACAGTCAGCCGAAGCCGCTGTGGGGAACAGTCAGCCGAAGCCGCTGTGTATTATTTATCATACCCAGCTGCTTGCCGGGTATATACTCAAAATTCCTCTGAGCTTACCGAAGTAAACCAGAAGGCTTGTCGTAAAGATCGTTTCTATCGTTAAGACTCTGATGCTACGAAAAACCTGTCTTTTGGGAATCGCAACATGCCGACGGTGTATCAACTTAGATTACTTAAACTAATATTCTCATACACTGTATGAGAATTATAAGTTGATACACCATCTACATGTGAAAACACAAGCAGCCCCAGCAAACATTTTGGTATGCAATACGGGCACTCCCAGCATACATAATATATGACAGTAGGGCGAAGCCCAACACTTATCAGTAAAACTTAATCAAGCATCCCCAGCAAGCATTGTGGTGAGCGTTATAGTCAAACCAGCAAACGAAATGGAGTCGGAGCCAGGAGAACTAACGTTAATCGTAAAACTAGGCATGTAATGTGGAAAAATATGAATTTCTCCCATAGAATTCGTATTTCCACGTTACAAGGAAACGCCTTCAGAATGAATTCTCTGCCCTACCAAATCATGAGCGACATTTGCTCAACGACATATTTCTTCAACTCCCATATTTCTACTTTACAGTGATGTCAACAAAACTTAAGTTGTTGAAAAAAGTGTGTTTTTTAAGACAATTTACTTCCTGACCTCAAATTTGCCCAACCATTACATGCATAATTATATGATTTGTCTATAACTGTTTTCCAAGAAGAAGAAGAAAAAAATCATCAGCCCACACATTACTTCAATATGATTGCGCGAGGCAATCATTGCACTGCAAACCACCACACCTTGCTAAAGAGTTGGAGACCATCAACTCCTGTCCAGAATACATGTCTAGCATTCTCACTGGACTGGATCATGCACCTAGCGTGTCATTAACGGTGAAATGATCCTGGCCACCAAAGAACTATAAACTGTTATGGGGCCGCGAAACCACAACCACCACGATACTCCCATATAGGGGTCAACCTCAATAATCAGCCAGAGAACTATTAAATATCTAAAGAGCCAAACAATGAACTCTGCGAGCTTAGTGATTCCCGTGGAAATAAAGTGAAGCTTCCAGTTGTCTCCCTGTCTGACTTCAGGGGACTGGGCTCCCTTTTTCCCCCAGTTGCACAGTGTCTAGATAGTCGAAGTTCTATAAAGACCATATTTATGTGCCCCCGGGGGGACCCTCTTTGGTCTACAGAGCGTGATTTGATTTACATCTGCTCCGACTATATAGTCATAATCAGATGGTGGTCAAACCACTTGGTTGATTGGACATCAACCACGCCCTAGAAGGCCATCGAATACGAATATCCTCCGGTCACTTCTAATAGCAATTTCGAAAGCCCGAAGTAGGCCGCAGCCTTCACTCCTTGCTGAAGAGTTGGAGACTTTCCAACTCCTGGTCCAGAACGCATGAAGCTCTTTTTTGCAATATGTTGTGGTCCATGCTTGAGTCTATCATCTAGAGACCCTCTTTCTTTTTCTCCCAAAAATTTCACGTAATTTTTTCATCGTCACAGTGATCGATGAATGATTTTGATAAAATGTTTTAACGACTAAAACACGTTCGATTAACGAATATTTTCCCATAATAAATTTGCCATGTGTCCACTTCACGACTGCCAAAAATGAAATGGCAAAAGTAATGTTTGCTAAAATGGCGGTAAAAGAAAGTGGTGTATACCTTCCCAGCGGACACCCGGATATTTGGCTTTGGTTTTTTTGAGTCAGTTAAGTAACTAAAATATTATTCTTTGCAAATTCGCAGCTTTAATTAAATAAAATTTGTGGGCAAAAATCGTGTTGTCCTGTGTTACTGTCCTGCATTTTACATATAGGCACATATAAACATATATATTTATTTATTTTTTTTAATTTAAATATAAACCTAAAGCATACAGTGTCCTCTTAACTAAACTAGAACAAATTAAAACTTTTACTTGGAGTTTTTAAATTTAAGTGCGTTCACCGCATTTAAATATTTGAGAAAAAAGGTGTTGTTTGTTCAGTTTATAATTTTATGTTGTTGTTTGTTTTGTTTCTTTTAATTTAAACAATAATAAAATAAAGTTGGTCTTAAAAGGGGGGTTGCGTTGTTTAAAGGACTTTATTTAATTTTTTTATATAAAATTTTTAAGCATTAAAAATGCAAAATAAATTAAATTTATAATTGTTTGAAAAATTATATAATTGTTTATAATTATAACAATTCGTTTCACTTAAGCTGTATTGTTATTTTATTAATACTTCGCTATTCTTTTATTTTTCATTGTCATGTATTTATAATTAATAATTGTTATTTCCTGACGATGCTGCACAAAAGAGTAGTAAAATATTGATAATTTATTTAATTTTTATAATAATTGTTTTTATTTAACTTTAAAGATAATGGGTGTTTTTTATAGAGGTATAGAACTTTAAGTTGGCATAAGTTTTTTGTTTGGTTAGGCATTTCAATATAATTAAATTGACAGCTGAACAACGCTTCCAAATTGTCCCGATTTCATTTTTGTTTAAATGGATGCGTTAATAAAAATATTAACGTATTTGATGTGATAGTAATCATCAAGTGTATGTGGAGACAGAAAAACTGACTTTTTTTACAGAATGCTAAAATCACTGGTCCGCAATTGTTGTTCTTGTTCGGGGCGTTATAGTCAATGTTGGCCGCTCTATAGAGCCATGATTATTGATTTTTTTTCCTTCATCAATTAAACAGTTATGATGTTCAGGAGTTTTGGGTTTAACAAGCTCGTGTCATAATTCATTTATTGAATCAAACTTTTGGTAACCACAAAGTTTCTCGTTTCTTAACCATGAATCGACTTTCAAGATCGTGCAATTTAACGCCACTAGACTATTTTTCGTGGGGGTGTGTAAAATAGTTAGCCTTAGCCGATAAGTCGGAAATGCTTGACCACTTAGAGGACAAAACTTACCGCGTTTTTGTCATTATACGGCCAAAAATGTTGGAAAAAGTAATCGAAAACTGGACCTCCAGATCATTTTTTCTTTAAAGAGAAGTAGCACTTCAGGCAATAATGCCTATTTAGTAAAGTACCGTGCTACATTCTTTTAGGAAAGGGATAGAGAAGAGATGAAACAGGTGGTGAAAGTAGAAGAATAGTCGTAAATTAACTGCCGTATGAAGACAGCAACAGCGACCAGTGACTATGCCTTCATCGCTGAGCAGCCCCACCGGCAGTCAATTTTTATTTTTGTAGTGAAAAAACCAAGGTCTTCGTTGGGAATCGAACCCACAACCCCCATACTGACAAGCTAGTACACTATATACTAGCCTACAGGGGCACCTATTATGTGATTTAACGTCACCCGACTGTTTTAGTATGGCAATATTTGAATTAGCTATTTTACGACAATAATCCTGAAACGATTGACCACTAAGAGGATAAAAGTTGCCGCGTTATTGTCATTATACGGCCAAAAACGTTGAAAAAATTTATCAAAAACTGGATCTCTAGATTAGACTACGTTCGAGCCAGCGGTAGCAGAAGTCGTATTTAAGTGTTTTAAGAAAGTTATTGACCACCAGATCGTGCGATTTAACGCGACTAGACTATTTTTTGGTATGTAAACTAGCGAATCTAAGCCGATAACCCCGAAACTAATGGCCTCTTGCAGTGCAATATTCGCCGCGTTATTGTCGTTAAACGCGTTATTATAGAAAACTTGATCTCCATATTAGACTATGTCCGAGTCAGCGGTAGCATTCATATACCAGAAGTAATAATTAAATTATAATGCCAGAAGATTATCTTTAGAACAAATTATCTATGTTATATTCCATTTAAAGACTGTATACCAGGGTGGTGTTTAGAAGAAAACGATGAATTTAATTCTGGTAACAGGGTTCTGGAAGTAAAACCTAATTCCGAAGAAATTGATCATATGTTGGACAAAGAAACGGATTATTTTGTATCTTCTCGGACAATTTTTTTTAATATATTTGAAACCAATACATATTTGTTAAATAGTGATCCTGGTAAATGGTGCGAAAATTAACATTATTTAAGAGCTAAAAATATAGTGACACAGCTGAGAGAGGAGTAAAATTAATCCAAAACTTCAACTCATGCTTGACAAAAGATGAAGAACAATCACAGTTTTTATTACAAGTGATATGTGAATGTAGGCATTATTTTCCGCACTTCTAATATAAATAATTTCGACTTTAATCTCATTATCTAGTCAATTGGCACATTAAAGGGGGAGTGAGCCAAAAGATAGGATCACTTTTTTTTACCTCATCCCATATTGACCAATAACTACTTTTTCTGGCATCCCTCAAAGGTAATTCCCGATTATTAAAGGCAGCTGATTCTAATAAAAGTTGCAAGGTCTGTTCGATTTTATCATGTGTTAAAAGCTACCGCGGACTGTCCGCGTGCCTTACCTTTCGTAAGGATGTAGTTTCACATTTCACCTCTAAGATCATATTTCCAAGATCATGCCACTTAACGCCACTAGACTATTTTCTGTTGGAATTTGAAAAAACGCTGCTCTACCCCAGTAAGCTCAAAACGATTTATCATTTGGGCGATAATATACGCCCCAAATAACAGAAAAAGTTATCGAAAATTGTACCTTCAGATTAGACTACGTCCTAGCCAGTCATGGCGGTCATATGTCAGAAGTCATATTTAAATTAAAATGCGCGAAGTTTAACCTGCAAATAATTGGATACATTTAATTTGAAAATATTTTTCTTGGGCAATAACTGCCGATACTATGGCGGAAATGGTTGTAAACATGATTTTGTTTGGAATGAAAACGTTAGTTCTCCACCAAAAAAAATTTTTGATTAAAAACTTGGTTTAATCAGATGTGTAAAAATGCAGTCAGATCAAAAGAGGAAGCATTCAGTATCTGGCGTAGAAACAAAAATGCAGATCTTGATTCGCTACGCAGAAGGGCAAGATCTTTGTGTGCCAATGTACTAAGGCGCAAAAAGAAATTATACGGGGAGCGCCTTTGTGATAAGGTTTATGCTAATCCTAGGGGTACCAACAACTTTTGGTCATTTGTTATAAAAGTAAAGCATAATGCTGGTTCTTCAATTTCGGCTCTTTTAAAGAATAATCAAATAATCACTGACCCGGTTGATAAAGCTATATTAACAAATAACTCTTATGTGCCGGAAAATAATCAACCACCGTCCTAGCTCGACAGAGTAGCCGTTACCATGCCGAAGATATTCTTTTGAGCTGAAGCGGTTAAAATGGCTGCTGAGGTATTTTTTAAAACTCAACCAGTTGATGCGACTGATCATATTTGTATCAGGAGAAAACAAATGTCTTCTAATCGGGCTGGTCATTTAAAATAGCTTGAATTTCGTTAACCACTTTGAAGGGCATTAGGTTAATACAATGTTAAACACAAGTCACTTATAGAAAATATCCATCGTTATACAATAATTGTTAGTCTGTTGGCATCGCTCTATTAGAACTGCGAGGCAGCTTTAATCTTCGCTTCGGTTGGTAGCTGATTGATATTTGAAAAGTTGCCCTAAATTTAACTGCTAAACCGGTCGAGTACAGTGATCATGTTATGCGGATGCCTTATTTTTGCAAGAAAACACCCCATTTAGTTTTTGTTAACCCTTTATAGCTGAAACGATAAAAGTCGGCTTAAAAATATACCTAGGCTATTTTTTTACAGAAACGGTTTATATCTCTTTAAAGAACAAGCGATTTCACAGATGCAACTATGATGTTACCAAAGATGATTTAATACATGACTGAAAAAATGATTTTTTCAGAAAAACCAGCCGATTGTTCCTGAATGAATTGAGCAATTCTACGGCAAATTGAATGGTCGCTCGGCTTCAAATGAAACAAAGAAAGAAAACTCCACAATTCTGCTTAAATTCTTTATGAGCTCTTGGCTCATACTCTTACCTACATTTACATAAGTTTAGAAGAAATAACTAAAGCAAGCTGCCATATCTTTTCATATCAAAGGATTTTAGACGTTTTATCACGCCTACAAATGGAAATCTACTACTGATATTTTTTGTTTAAGGATGCCATATTTGCAAATAAAACGTGAAACAGAGAATTTATGTTTGCATAGTAGAAAATACTGTATTCTCTTAAGCTCTGCTATCAATGCAAAATTATATAGAGTAAAGTTAATAAAGAAACAAAAAAAAAAAAATAGTTTTTATTCTACGTTTGTACAATTAAAAGAATCCAATGAGTGAAAAAAAACTGAAGAACATGTATGTGTTAGTAACATGTATGAATGCGTGTGTAGTTACTTTAGCCAACCATTTTATTTTATTCAAACTCACATCGTTCAGTAAATCATGAATTTTCAAACAGCAATATTTCATGCACATTCACATCGCTCATTGAATGATGAGTTTTTGTTTTAGTTTTTGGTTCAACGTATAATGTGTTCCGGCTTTTGCAACGTTTTGAAAGCTGATTTAATTAAGATTTCACATGAAATCTGCTTTATTCACAGTTTATTTGAAAGCGCTTGTTTTAGAATTTGCGTTTGTGTTGTGATGTACGTATTCTTTAGTGGTTATTCATCGTTCATGGAAATATTTTTTTAAACCTTTCCGAAGGTAACATCACCATCATTTTTCCTTATTCTACTTCATCTTAAAATATTTTACAAAGGGTTAAAAAAGGTTTTAGGACTTCTCCAATTAAGTCTTGCTAAGTTCACTATGCTAAACAAAAATTATTGGTCAATCGATTTTTTTTTGGGTATTCACAAAAAACCAATAGTGATTGAGTTAAAAATTTTTTTATAACATTTTTCGATTATTCAACAAGAAGTTTGTTTTTTAATTATGGCAACAGTAACAGCATGATGGTTTTGACATTTAGTTTTTTGACGCATTCACAGTAGATGCATTGACAATTCTTACAATGAATTCAATTCCGCACGAAAATCGCACTAAATTAATTAAAATCCACTATGAAAATACGGGTTTTGTTACAGTTACATTTCGTAAAATTCGTGATATTTTCGAACAACACAATCGTCTTTCCGAGACCGCTATTAAAAATTTGGTTGGTAAATTTGAGTCGACAGGCTCGATACGAAATGTGGGAACACCAAAGTGGGTTTGACTGGGTCGTTCAATTGAAAACATTGCAGTCATGAGCTACAGTGTTGAAGCAGATCCAATTTTGCCAATTTCTTGCCGTTCTCAGCAATTGGGGTTATCCAAAACCACCGCATGGCGAATTTTGCGAAAGGATTTGTCTTTGAAGCCTTACAAGGTTCAACTGGTGACATCGCCGTAGAATCGCTCAATTCATTCAGGCAGAACCGGCTGGTTCATTTTTTCAGTCATGTATTAAATCGTCTTTGTTAACATCATAGTTGCAGTTGTGAAATCACTTGTTCTTTAAAGAAATATAAACCGTTTCTGAAGCCGAATATCCTATATAGCTATATTTTAAAGCCGACTTTTATCGTTTCAGCTATAAAGGATTAACAAAAACTAAATGGCGAATTTTCTTGCAAAAATAAGGCATCCACAGTACTCGGAAAAAATTATTTTCAGACAAAGCCCATATTCACCTGTCAGGTGAATTGCCACATTTGGGTCCCCCGGGGGCACATAAATATGGTCTTTATAGAACTTCGACTATCTAGGCACAGTGCAACTGCGGAAAAATGGAGCCCAGTCCCCTGAAGTCAGCAGGGGTACAACTGGAAACTCCACTTTATTTCCACGGGAATCAGTAAGCCGCACAGTTCGTTATTTGTCTCTTTAGACATTTAACTATTCTCTGACTGATTATTGAGGTTGGCCCTTTATGGTAGTATTTAAGGGGTGGTTGTGGTTTCGCGGCCCCATATCAGTCTATGGTTCTATGGTGGCCAGGTTTATTTCACCTTTAATAACACCTACCTGCTGAAATGTTCCCAGATCCAGTGAGCATGCTAGACATGTGTTCTGGACAGCAGTTGGAAAGTCTCCAACTCTTAAGCAAGGAGTGATGATTTGCAGCCCTGCTCTGAAATCATCGAAGTTGCAACTAGAAAGTTCTGTTGCATAGAATTATGACTTTGGCTTCCTAGGACGGGCATGACGTTCCAAATTATGCAGTGGTTTGGTCCACCATCTGATTAAGGCTTCATGGCCAGGCGCGGATGTAAATCGAATCACACAGTTGCCACATATGGGTTTACGAAAATACTAAACTGATTATTCAGAAGCCTTTGCATGCTCAACGTGTCACTGTGTGGAGGCGTGATTGGGCGGCTTTTTTTTGGAAAATGAGGCTGTAAATGCGAGAACGGTCAATGGATCACGCTATCACGGGATGTTAACAACTCAATTTTGGCCTATTATTGACGACATGGATATCATTGATATGTGGTTTCAACAGGACGGTGCTACATGTCACACAGCCAATGAAACAATCAATTTATTGCCAACCAAATTTCCCGATCGCATAATTTCACGACAATCAGCAGTTGAGTAGCCAGCCAGATCGTGTGATTAAGCGTCACTGTATAATTTTTTGTGAGGCTATATTAAGGACAGAGTCTAACGAAGCCAATCGAATCTATTGCAGCCTTAAAACTCAAAATTCGTGATGTCATTAACGAAATAGAAGTGCAAATTTTGTCAAAAATTGATTTAAGACTCTAATGAAAGGATCGACATCTGTCAGCGTGGTCATGATGGAAATTTGCCACATATTCACCCTTATTCTGTTGGGCGACGGCAACATCGTCGTCGATTTTAAAGCAACATCAATAGTAATTTGGTATTCCTAACAGTCTTATGATAACGTTACCAGTTTATCGATCATTTCAATAAAATGTAACACACATATCTAATATTTGAGTCAGTCGATTCATTTGTGTACTACTTTTGATAAAATTGTTGTGAAGAAAATATTAACTGTGTGTAAAAAAAAAAATAAATCTGTATTTTTTTTATTATTTATGTTCGACCGTTTTTTTTTTCTTCTTTAATAAATAATTATTTATTAAATAAAATCTGTATTAAGTTGAACCTAAAATATATTAAAATCAAAATGTTCAGCAGATTTGCCACAGCTTCTTCCAACGGGCTCAGTATAAGTGGATTAAATATGGCGCCTCCAGTAGTTTTGCATTCCATTTTGTTTTTTGCCATCTTTTTTTTTTACATTAAATTTTAAGTCGCGCCAAATCTGAAGAAAGAATTTTGTCAAACATGTATTGATCTACATACTATACCGTTTGCCATCCATCACTCGTTCTATTTGGAGGGCCAAGAGCGTTTAGAGCAGTCGCAACACTTTCGCATTGTTTCTTAAAATTAGTAGCAACACTGCCTCTTCGAAATCCCTGGCAAGTGATGGATTTTTTTCCCCAAATTCTTTTACTAATTTTTCAAATTGCTTGGCGCTGGTAATTTAAAATTTTTCGATTTTCCATTTTATTGGTACTTTTTTATATATCATTTTGTATTTTTAGTTTTTTCGTCAAGATCGCAGACGACAATATCAACGGCAGTTTAGGGCAATATCAACCTCAAATTGTCTTACAGAATACCAAACAAGTATTGCCAATCATCGATAAATGGCAATGTTGCCAACGAGAATACGGATTTACAACAAACGATAACAACGACGTCGTCTTGTATTGCCGTCGTCAAACAGAATACTGGTGATTATTTTTCATTCATAATTGCCGAACTTTTCTCTTCCTAATAAAAATCATCTTAATCATAATTTTTTTGTTTCATTTTGTTTTAGAAAACAAATTTCTTGTTGAAAAACCCTTTTCCATGGTTATTTATTAATTTTAAATTTTGTTTTCACTTTTTCTTCTGTAAAAATATCTATTGAATTATTTAATAATTGTTATAAAACTTGCTCTGCCCTGCCAATAAACTGAACCTCATACCTTTACATAGACAATATTAGTCATAAGGGATTTTTATGTAACGACTTGTTTTTATGGAATTTTTCAATTAAAAAAATAAGCTAAAGTTTGCATGTTTTTCAAAATAAAATAAAATTAAATAAAAAATAAATTTAATAAACAAACCATGGCAACGCACAGCAAATATGTTCAATTGAAAAGTTTCGATAAAACTGTTGTGTTTTGTTCGAAGTTTATAGAAGTTTGTGTAGAACCAGGGGAATGTGAGAAGGTCCTATTTAAGTAGTAGTTTTAACCAAAAATACACACATATACACAAACATATATATAATATTATTATTACGCACACTATTATATAAATTTATAAAAAGAAACTTTTTTTTAACAGCAGATAATCGATTACAAAAACCATTTTGACAGTTGGCTACCTATTGAACTTGATAGTTACGAAAATGATAAAATTTTTCGCTATTCAATGATATGTAACAAGGGATTTTATGAATAATAGGAGTTTCTATGGAAAATGTGATAAAAAGGCGACCTTTTATTTGTAAAAAAAAAACTTGTTTATAAAAAAGCCACTTTTTGTTTTAAAAAGCGACTTATGATATATGATTTATAAAATGTGATATTTTATTTATAAAAAGAGTGCCTTTACGTTTAAAAAGTAATTTTTAATGCAAAATAATTTTTTGTGTAAACAGTAACTTTTTATATAAAAAGTCACTTTTTATGTAAACAGTCACTTTTTATGTAAAAAGTCTTATTTTATGTAAACAGTCACTTTTTATGTAAAAAGTCACTTGTTATGTAAACAGTCACTTTTTATGTAAACAGTCACTTTTTATGTAAACAGTCACTTTTTATGTAAACAGTCACTTTTTATGTAAACAGTCACTTGTTATGTAAAAAGTCACTTTTTATGTAAAAAGTCACTTTTTATGTAAAAAGTCACTTTTTATGTAAAAAGTCACTTTTTATGTAAAAAGTCATTTTTTATGTAAAAAGTCACTTTTTATGTAAAAAGTCACTTGTTATGTAAACAGTCACTTGTTTTGTAAACAGTCACTTTTTATGTAAAAAGTCACTTGTTATGTAAAAAGTCACTTTTTATGTAAAAAGTCACTTGTTATGTAAAAAGTCACTTTTTATGTAAAAAGTCACTTTTTATGTAAAAAGTCACTTTTTATGTAAAAAGTCACTTTTTATGTAAAAAGTCACTTATTATGTAAAAAGTCACTTTTTATGTAAAAAGTAACTTTTTATGTAAAAAGTCACTTTTTATGTAAAAAGTCACTTTTTATGTAAAAAGTCACTTTTTATGTAAAAAGTCACTTTTTCTGTAAAAAGTCACTTGCTATGTAAAAAAATAATTTATTTTTTATTATTTCTATTTATTAAACCATTTAAGCGAATATTTTCGTTCATATTCTTTTCTTGCAAATTCAATTTCTTTTCAAAGAACCGAATATCCAATAAATTTTCCTTAAATCAAAAGTAATGCCAATTTTTTACATGTATAAAAAAACAGAAATAAAAAAAAATAATGAAAGTCAACATAAAATGAATCATGAAAACAATCAATATTTTAATCAAAACCGTTAAATCAAAAACACACACATAAACACATACAAACTTGGTATGAACCGGCAGACTATTAACAAAAATGTTGTTTTTCTACCACTAGTGCTCTGAAGGCGACAGGTACATTAAAGTAAAGTATGGAAAAATAATAATTTGCCGCCATATCCACACGTAACAAATAATAGGGAAACACTAACAACAGCAACAACAATATGGTAAACGAAAATATAGCAAAACGTGCAAATATTAAGTGCTAAATATACCAACACTACACTACTACACTACATACATACATACAAGGCTCTGTGTAAGTGCCATGGTTGGAAAACTGAATACAAAAATTGATAAAATTGACTATGTGAGATTGTAAGAATAAGGGATAGAGAGAGAGACAGAGAGAGTATTAGATATATGGCCAATGGTAAACGCTATAGAGTCATGACTACTAAATTTTTCATTCAACAAGACGGCTCAACATGTCACACAACTCATAACACAATTCATGTATTGAAGAAAACTTGTAGTAACCGCATAGTTTCACGCTTCGGACCCGTAAATTGGGCTCCAAGATCATGTGATTTATCGTCGCTAGACTATTTTTTGTGGGTATATGTGGGGTCTGCGCCGATAAAAGCCCTAAACGATTGACCATTTGGAGGGAAAAATTTAACATGGGAAAAATCCGTTTAAAATTGGAATTTTTCTCAGATCAGCAGTTAGGGGATGACCCCTACCACCCCATAATGTATTGTTCCAGAACTTGGCAATTAGGTTATGGGGAGGAGGAAAGAGTGAGACCTCTGGAGGAAGTTTATTTCACATAAGGACTGTTCTGCTAAAAAATGAATTTTCCGTGTAATGGGTAGTGCGACTGAAAAGTCAACCACAAATGGATGTAGTCTCAACGAAAATCGAGTTAAACGCGAAATCGTATCAGTAACGGGAAAAAATTCCCTAATTTCATTAGAGCACTTGTCATTGCGGTAATGATAAAACAGTGAAATACATCCCACATTGCGCTGATGCTTTAGAGAATCAACAGAGCTGGATACCCTACATTCCCCAATGAGCCTCTTGGCTCTCTCCTGTACGCGGTCGAGCAACTCCAAAATAGACTTTGAGTAGCCGACTCTTACATGAGAGTCGTATTCCATCTTTGGATGGCTAAAGGTGGTAAAATAATGCGACAATTTTGTTTTTTGTATAGTCGTCTAAATGAAAATGAAGCTCCTCAATACTAAACATGATTTGTATCACTTCGATCGCTATAAGCCATGAGCCTCGAATTTAGCGATTAAATAGTACAAAGATCGGATGGAGTAAAGTATCTCTTACACCGTTTTAGAAAAGCGACGCACTTGAAAGCTTCTTTGGAAACTTGAAAAATGTACTAAGTCCATCGAACATCACACTGAATTTTCATGCCAAAAACATTAAGAGCTTCTATTTCCGTAATACCTATATCACCTATAGTAGCATGTGCGGCACCAATACTGAACACAGCTCTATGTGTAAGCATGTAACATTGCGTGTTACGGGTCACGAGATCGTGATTGAGCGTATCATTCATGTTCCGCCTTTTGGAACCCATCTACAACTAGTTCGGTCTATTATTAAATTAATATGAATGACAAATGTTGCTGGTGACAAAGAATGTCGTTTAAAAATATTAAAAATAGAGTAGGAGAAAGAACGGAGCCTTGCGGCACCCCTGAATTAATCCGGAACTCATCTGATGAAACCCATCTATAACAACTCGTATAATGCGATTTCTGAGAAAAGTCGTTACTGTGGGTGATATAGGTGTTACGAAATCGAAAGCTCTTAATGTTGTTGGCATGAAAATTCAGTGTGATGTTCGATGGACTAAACACGTTTTTCAGGTTTTTAAAGAAACTTCCAAGTGCTTCGGTTTTCCAAAACGGTGTAAGAGATACTTCACTCCATCCGATCTTTGTGCTATTTATAACAACTATATCCGTCCAAAGATGGAATACGACTCTCATGTATGAGCCGACTCCTCAAAGTCTAATTTGGAGTTGCTCGACCGCGTACTGGAGAGGGCCAATAGGTTCATTGGGGAAAGTAGGGTATCAAACTCTATTGATTCTCTAGAGGATCGACGCAATGTTGGATGTATTTCACTGTTTTATCGCTACTACAATGGTAATTGCTCTAACGAAATTAGGGAACTTGTTCCCAAAACTCAACTCAATTTTCGGTGAAAACGTATCCATTTGTGGTCGATTGGCCAGTGAGTCGAACTACGCATTATGGGGAAAATACGTTTTTTTTAGCAGAACCGTTCTTATGTGGAATAAACTTCCTGCAGAGATCTATCCTGTCACTTTCAATGTGGGAAAATTCAAATCGAATGTTCACAAACACTGCTCCCTATTTTCTTTTCGCCATAACCTAGTTTCTTAGTTCTGGTACAATGCATTGGATGAGAAGGGATCATCCCCTGAGTACTGATGAACATTAATAAACAAAGAAAACAACAACGGTCCCAGATGGCTTAGATGTCAGGCTCTTGAAGGAAACTTTCTAAGATTATTTTGCGAATAAAGTAAATTTCATGTCAATTAAAAAAATTCATATTTGTTTTATTCCATTACAAAGTTATATACCTTTATAAAAAACACCCTACTTAAATTAAATTCCCTATGAATTCGAAACATAAAAATTCAATTGCCCATGTCTGTCATACAAACTGGTTTAATTAAATATTTATTGTTGGCTTGTTGCAGTGAAAAATGTTGTGTGTTCTTTGTCTCACACTAATTTCACATGCACATTTAAGCTGTTTTTAATTTTGCTATTTCTGTTTTAACGGCAGGGCTATTTATGCTAAAACAGTAACTATTTAATGGGTTTAAAATTACAAAATTTTTAAGGAGCAATACACAGCTGGCGAATAATAAATTTTTAAATTAAAATAATAATAATAGCAGCAGTCTGTAAATTAAGTAATGAGACTGATTATTTAAACTCATTTATGTTGACACCCTCAAAATAGATTTCTTCTGAAGCCACTTAGCACTGGAGACGATTCTTCTACTCATAGCAGCGCTGAAACTCCAATTCTAGAATAGCCTTCGGCTGGTGGTTTGTTGCAGCTATTTGACCGTTTTCGATTGTCCCAAAATGAGTTCCTTTGAGATGATTTTTCAACTTCGGGAAGAGGAAAAAATCAGCAAATATGGCGGCTGAGGAGCTACAGGAATGTTTTTACTGGCCAAAAATTCGTTCATTGAAATTGCGGTGTGACAAGGAGCATTATCGTGATGCACAACATCCAGTTGTTATTGATGTTTGGTATCACACGAATGACTCTTTTTCGTAGTCTTTCAAGAAACTCCTATTATAACAGTTGATTGACTGTTCGGCCTTTAGGTACATACTCTTTGTAAACGATTCGGTGGATATCGAAAAAACAAATCCGCATAAATTTGATATTTGACTTTGCCATCCTTGCTTTTTTGGGCCTTGCAGATATTAAAGTGTGCTACTCCGTGCCTTGCCGTTTGGATTCTGGGTCGTATTCAAACATCCAAAACTCGTCAGCAGTAAGGACACGTTCCAAAAAATGGGGGGCATTTGATATTGGACTTTTCCGTTCTTGCTTCTTTGGATCTAGGAGAGGTTAAAGTGTGCCACTTCGTACCTTGCCGTTTGGAATCTGGGTCGTATTTAAACAGCCAAGATTCGTCACCAGTAATGACACGTTCCAGAAAATGGGGGGCATTTGATATTTGACTTTGCCATTCTTGCTTCTTTGGTTCTTGGAGAAGTTGATGTGTGCTACTCCGTGCCTTGCCGTTTGGACTATGGGTCGTGATCAAACACCCAAGATAGTCACCAGTAATGACACGTTCCAGAAAATGGGGGGCATTTGATATTTGACTTTGCCATTCTTGCTTCTTTGGTTCTTGGAAAGGTTGAAGTGTGCCACTTCGTACCTTACCGTTTGGACTTTGAGTCGTATTTAAACACCCAAGACTCGTCGCCAGTAATGACACGTTCCAGAAAATCGGGGGTATTTGATATTTGACTTTGCCATTCTTGCTTCTTTGGTTCTTGGAGAGGTTAAAGTGTGCTACCTTGCCAAGATTCGCCCTGACACGTTCCATTAAATGGGAGGCATTCGATATTTAACTTTGCCATTCTAGCTTTTTTGGGCTTTGGAGAGGTTGAAGTGTGTCACTCCATTCTCTGGCGCTTGCTTTCATCGTCCATCTCATTTAAGATAATTGAAGATGATTGAAGGAGAGAATTCGAAGTGTGCCCCTCCATGCCGATTGCTTTCATGGTCCTGTTCACCCAAGACACCCAAGACTCGTCACCGGTAAATGACACAAGAACCCATGAAAGTGTCGAGAGAATCCGGGATCCTGTGCGTTCAGATCGTCGAAATGAGGTTCCATTTTCTAATCAAATGCAAATGACTTTTACTTCCTGATGTCTGTTTGGTTTTGCGAAAGGTTTTTTGGAACCATTTTTGCGCAAATTTAACTCTTCCCCGATCATTCTGACTGTTATCCAATGGTGTGAACTTACAGGCTCCCGGATTCTGTTGACAATTTCATGGGTTCTTGTGTCATTTACCGCTGACGAGTCTTGGGTGTCTTGGGTGAAAAACATGGAGGGGCACAGTTCAAACTCTGTTCATCAATCATCTTCATCTTCAATCAATTTTCCTCCTTCTGAAAATGCCTTAAACCACCAAAAAAAAACCTGGGCTCCTGCCAACATACTATCTCCGTAGGCCTGCTGAAGTTTAGCAAGATTTTGCGTTGCACTGTGGCCAAGCCTGAAGCAAAACCTGATAGCACACCATTGTTTGAAACTGATGTCACTCATTTTTAGAACACAACACTCGCTTCTGACAATCAAATGGCTGGAGCAGTGTCAAATCCGCACTGAAGGCATATCACATGTTCATCTGTGGCCACAACCAAGCCCAGCGCCTGCAATGTTGCCAGATCGAACGTAACATTAATAGTGTTATTACTTAATTTACAGAACTCGTAAATTATTAATTTGCGTTTAAGAAATTTAATTATTTAATAATAGTCAATATGAATATTTCTTAAATATTTTCACTGCGCAGCATGAAATTTTTTCATTCGCAAATTTAATTTTTTAGCAGCGAATTTTGCTTCTTGTCTTTTCTATTTGTTTTCTCAATTTTATCACCCGCAGAGCTTTTGTTGTTTATACTTATATAGACATATATATCTAGAATTTCCTTATATATATTAATATATAAATCAATATAATTAAGTTGTGTATTGATAATCAAATAGTGGTTATAAAAAATAATAAATAACTTTTCTGTTTTCTTAAAATATGCGTCTGATGGTTGATTTATAAAGAGAAAAAGATTTAAGTCGAAATTTAAATAAAATATATCATTAAAGAGCTTATTTAAGAATTGTTATTTTAGGCATTCTATTTTTATAGTTTTAAGGAGTAATATGTAGTATTACGAGGAATTAAGTTATAAAAATATAATTATGACAAAAAAAAAAAAAAAAAAACAAAAGTAAAGTGAAATGAAATGACCTATTGTGTCTGTTAACAGAAGTTTCTAAGAAAATCCTATGAACATAAAACACTTAAACATATAATTGTCTGTTGCAGACGGAATAAATAAGTAAATTTAAGTAGAAAAATAATTAGATGTCAGTGACAGCTACTAGCAAAACCTGCGAACTCCGTTTCGCCACCAGATGGCTTCATTTTTTGTATCACTTCGTTTGGAGCTCAAATTAAGCAATATCATAATAACTGAACCAAATTTGAGTTGCAAGTTATGTGGTGAAAATCCTGGTAACTCCACAGAGCTCAAAAACTCCGTTGGATAATTTACTGCATCATCAGGATTTGTTATGGAATCAACGGACTTGTATGTCACCGAATCGCCATCAATTTTTGATTGAGTGGTGAAATTCAGTGCGTGTACAACATCATTATTCTTTGGGGCGAGAATCGCTCGTTGACTTAACCAAGTATAATTCTGATAATTCTCACTAATGTTTTGGGAAAACATTTTCAATAAGAGCTAATTGAGAGTCTACCAATCGGCAAAAGTCGTTGGTAAGAGTAATTTATCCAGCTGTCGCATCAACTGGTACGTTTCCATTTCCAACAGCTAACAATTGTTTGGAAAATTGTACAGCACTTTGATCATTTTGAAGTTGAACTCTCTTATTAGTGGTTAGCGATAATGTTTTTACGTTATTCCACAAAGGTGATGCCTTCAGGCAAGCATTCAATTCATCTGCAGGCGTTGCACGAGAAATTACTGGCAACGTCTGCCTGAAATCGCCTGCCAACAATATCATCAAGCCGCCAAAGATGTTGTTATTTCGCCGAAGATCCTTCAGTGTGAAGTTAAGTGCTTCTAGTGATTTCTTATGTGTCATTGTGCACTCATCCTAAACAATGAGCTTGCATTGCATCAACAATTTTCCCATTGTACTGGATCGGGAAATATTGCATGTTGGAGTATCAATTGTGTTTAAATTGAGCGGCAACTTAAGCGCAGCAGTACGACCGCTATCTAGAAGAGTCGCCGCAATTCCAGATGATGCTAACGCCAAAGCTATGTCACATCTTGATCGAAAAGTGGCAAAAGTCAATGAAATGACAAATGTTTTCCCTGTTCCTCCAGGTGCGTCCAGGAAGAATGGACCATTAGTATTATTGTCCACCACTTGCATAATTCTTTCGTATATTTCTTTTTACTGTTCATTCAGCAACGGCACATTATTTCGAACGAATTCCTGCAATGTATCAACATTGTATTGCAGCTCTCGATTTAATTCTTAGTTAAATGCATCGTGCATCGATCGATTTGGCGCAATCATTTCTACTTCAATCAGTAGCTTGTTTGCAATAGTCAAGCATTGATACTCAATTTGAATTAATCCTTCATTCTATATTTCATCGGTTATTTGCACGTTGAACGTACTTATTTTCGTGAGGGATACTCACACACCACGAACTGGTGCCGTAGTCGTACATGCTATATATCAGAGATGGCGCTGTTTTTTGGTTTTCTCTTGAAATGTTTCCTAAATTTTCTTTGCTATAAACCTCACGGAGCCCGAGATTGTCTATTGAAGGCCCTCAGGTAATGTAGATAGGAGTAGATATATTTGGAAAAATCTAGTTGGATTAAATGGAGGAGTGCGCTGCTTTTTTGGCTCTCTAGGGGCTTCTCCAATGCAAATCATCTGAACCTTTAAAGTCATTAAAAAAACATTTAGTCCCAGTAACACCTGTTAAAATTTATGGCCCAAAAATGTTTGTTTCGAACCTTGTAAAATTAAGGATTCTAACATTTCCAAATCTCACTACTAACTATATCCATACAATGCTATCCTAGTCATAATGATGACTCCATAAGCTAAACCAAATTGTTAAATATTTATTTAGTAATAGTTGTTCTGCTTTAATGCCGTCGCTAGATTATTTTCTTTGGGATCATTGGAAATACCGAATCTTTCAGAGTATCAGTTGTTTGTAGGTTTTTGAAAATGCCAAACATTTTTGTTATTGTCAGTCATTCGTGTGACAATAAGCAAAAACGCGAAAAAATCTGTACTAGGAGCGTCTTCGCTCTATAGTCCTTGCTACTCCTAGAGAAAGCAAGAAATGTTGGTCATTTGCTAAAAGAGGAATTGATAATGCTAGTTCTTCAATTTCGACTCCTTTAAAGAATGACTAAATATTCACTGAACCGGTTGATAAAACTAATGTTTTCGCTGGTATATTTTAAATAATTCCTATTTCCCGGAAAGTAGTCAACCACCGCCCAAGCTCGACAGAGTACCCGTTACTGTTCAAAAGAATATCTTCGGCATAATTGAAGGTATTCAAAATTGAGCGATTAAAAAGTTTTTAGCAGATCTCAACGGGTCTCCTGGTCCGAATGGGATACCAGCACTGATCCTGAAACTCTCTTCTACGCTAGCGCGTTCTGTTAGCAGCCCTTTTCAGCCCTCTGCATCATGTCGGTGAATTTCCAAACTGTTGGAAGGTTACTAATGTAACGCCGATCCCGAAAAAGGGCGAGGTTAACAACCCTAAAAAGTTACCGACCAATTTCAATTTGTTCGGGAGGGAAAGTACGATTAATTTTCATTTTGTGAGGTATCTGGAGTTTAGCAGCTTACTTATGGACCGACAGTATGGCGTCTATAGGGAGCGCTCTACGGCTGACTTGCTAGCTTTCCTGTTGAAACAATGGTGCAGTTCCATAGATTAATTCGGAGGAAGTAAAGTGGTGGCTCTAGATATTATCAAGACATTTGAGTGTGACATGATGCTCTGATGTGGGTGATAATTTCTTCCTAGCAATAACACTACACGAGCTGGTATAGATGGGATTTCATTAAACGATTTCACGATTATTTCAGGGGTATCGCAAGGTTCCATTCTTTCTTCTCCTCTTGTTCTCATCTTTCTAAATGAATTTTTTTGTCAAACTTTCAACCCTCTTTCGCAAACGACAGCACCATTTGTCATATGTATTCAATCACTTATAGAGCGAACTATTGGAGTATGGAGGATCGGTTTCAAAATATGAGTGATAGACTCAATTACGATCTTAGCAACAATCCCCAAATGGGGTCTTATGAATAGAGTCAATTTTAATGCCCGTAAGACTCAATGTTGCATGCTTACGCACAGATATGTGTTCGGAAATGATGCTGCATCTGTTATTATGGATAATATAAGTATTACGAAATCGGAAGCTCTTAAAAATTTTGGCGTCAAATTACAGTGTGATATTTGATGGACTAAACACATTTTTTAGGTTTCTAAATTAGTTTTCAATTGCCTCAGTTTCTTAAAACGGCGTTAAAGATACTGCACTTCATGCGATCTTCGCGCTGTTTATGCCACCTATATCCGTCCAAAACTTTAATACAACTCTCATGTATGGACCGGCGTTCCAACGTCTATTTTGGAGTTGCTCGACCTCGTACAAGAGAGGACAAGAGGTTCATTGGAAACAGTAGGGTGGGTATCCAACTCTATTGATTCTCTTTCCCCCCAGGGGCACATTTATGGTCTTTATAGTACGTAACAGCTATCTTGATCTGTGCAACTGGGGGAAAAAGAGAGCCCAGTCCCCTGAAGACAGGCAGGGAGTCAACTGGAAGCTCCACTCTATTTCCACGGGGATCAGTGAGCCGCAGAGTTTATTATTTGTTTTTTTAGACATTTAATAGTTCTCTGGCTGATCATTGAGGTTAACTCCTATATGGGAGTAACGTGGTGGTTGTGGTTTCGCGGCCCCATACAGTATATTGGTTATTATGATGGCCAGGATCATCTCGTTGTTAATGACACCCTAAGTGAATGATTCAGTCCAGTGAGCACGCTAGACATGTGTTCTGGACAGGGGGTGGAAAGTGTCCAATTCTTTAGCAAGGTGTGATGGTTTGCAGCCCTGCCCTGAAATCATTAAAGTTGCAATCAGGTGGTTCTGTTGCTTAGAATTATGTCTTCGGCTTCCTAGGACGCATGTATGACGTTCCAAATTATACAATTGTGGTTTGTCCACCATCTGATTAAGGCTATATAGCCATGTGCGGATGTAAAACGAATCACACTATCTATTGATTCTCTAGAGCATTGACGCAATGTGGGTTGTGCTCTAATTATATTAGGGAACATGTTCCCGTTAGTAGCATGTTTTTTGGGTTAAAACGCTTTACGTTGAGGGTCCATACATTTGTGGTAGATTAGCCGATGAATCGCACTATACATTACAGGGAAAATACATTTTTTTAGCAGAACAGTCCGTATGTGAAATAAATCCCCTCCAGAGGTCTTTCCTGTCACTTTCAATGTAGAAAAGTTTAAATCGCTTCTTCAGAGACACTACTCCCTCTCTTTACCTCCCCATAAACTAATTTCCTGGTTATGGCACAATGCATTGCAGGAGTCGGGGGGGTCGTCCCCTGAATGCTGATCCGAAAGAAAAGAAAAAAAAGTTGATTTCGTTAAAAGGTGCGTTGTTTTCGTTCAGTTTCTCAAACAGTTTATTCACAAATGAGCTGAACAATATAAACGTAAAAGTAAAGATCTTATGGCAAAATGCTGCACAAAGTACCTTTAGTGATGCCCAATTGGTACAAACTTCAATGAGTTGTTGTTATTCCAGACTTCTTCTCAACACTTTGCTTTACAGAAGCTCAAAGTCGTGAGGGACAAATTTGGTAACTGTGTTAAGCTTACATCAATCTTTAACTAAATTAATCATTGAGACAACGTTAAGCGGTCTATTCTATGGCTACTAAACAACCACTTGAAACGAGCTTTTGGACAACGATCAAGAAACGTTTAGAAGTAAGACTGCATATATTCAAATGGGTTCTTCAAAATAGGATGGTACCTTGAAGTACTGCCGACAAATATTTTCAATTTTAATTTATTTAAATTTATTTTCTTTTCACTTTTATGTGAGAGTCAGTACATCCACAAGTTTTTTAAGTAAAAAGAGCCTAGTTTTTCCTTTCTATCTTCATATTTCCTTTCATTACATTGTAATTACAAATGAAACTTTTACACACAGATTTCATCATTCCAATTTACTCATCTTAGACAAGACAAAAAAGAAAAGAAAAGGAAAATGTTCTTTGGAGTTTTATTTCTTCTACTTTCCAAACTCATCTCAGCATTAAAGTACTCGAAATTAACATTCATATTTAGTAGCTGATTATATTTAGTAAATATTTATGTTCAGTCAGTACTAAGAAAAAGTACTTAAACAACCACTTGTACGCTTATTTTAGAATGTTGTTCGAAAAAAAAAAACAATATATTTGTCTTCATGTTATCCGCAAGTTTTTTGTTACATTTTATGCTGAATCAAAGTCATGATGTAAGAAAATCATATTTATTTATATCGCCAAAAATAGGAGGAAAATTGTATGGAAAAGCGCTGCTTTTCGTAATCACAAATGTAAAAGCAAACCAAATTTAAATTTTAATAATGGCTGTAAAATACAACAAAGTTGTCTGGTTGTTTGCGACAAGTTTTCTTTTTTTTTTCTTTTTTTCTTACCGCTCAAAAGCTTAAACAAAAAAAGTTGTTTATATCGGAATTTTCAATAAGAAGTTTGTTTTTCAAATTGTGGCAACACCAACAACATGATAGTTTTGACATTTAGTTTTTTGACGTATTCGTAGTAGATGCATTGCCATGAATTCAGTTTCGCACGAAAGTCGCTTTAAAATAATTAAAATCCTCTAGGAAAATGGTGATTCTGTTAAAGTTACATTTCGTAAAATTGGTGATATTTTCGAACAACATAATCGTCCTGCTGAGACCGCTAGTAAGAATTTGGTCTTTAAATTTGAGAGTCGACAGACTCGATACGAAATGTGCGAACACCAACCCGTATTCAACCGGATCGTTTAACTAAAAACATCGTAACTGTGAGCCAAAGTGTTGATGCAGATGCAAATTTGTCAATTCGTTGACGTTCCCAACACTTCGGGTCATCCAAAACCACCATATGACGAATTTTATGTAAGGATTTGTTTTTAAAGCCTTATAAGGTTCAACTGGTGCAGGAATTGAAGCCGATCGATCATTCATGTCGCCGTAGATTCGCTCAATTCATTCAGTAACAACCAGCTGGTTTTTCTGGAAAAGTCCATTTTTACTTGTCAGTGGAATGTCATTAAGCAAAATTGCCGCATTTGAGCTTTTGAAAATCCTAGAGCGTTTATTGAGAAGCCTTTGCACGCATAAGGTTTCACTGTATGCGGCGCTAGGTGATCTGGAGGTATGATTGGTCCGTTTGTTTTTCGAAGATGTGGCTGGAAATCTGGTAACGGTCAATGGATTACGCTATCGCAAGATGCTTACAACTCAATTTTGGCCTATTACTGACGAAGTGGATATCACTATCACACAGTTAATGAAATGATCAATTTATTGCAAACCAAATTTTCCAATCGCATAATTTAAGAAAAACAGCAAATAAGTGGTCAGCTGGATCGTAAGATTTAACACCACTCGATTATTTTTTGTGGGGCCAGAGTGTGATTTGTTTTACATCCGCGCCTGACTATGTAGTCTTAATCAGATGGTGGACAAACCACTATAGTATAATCTGGAACGTCATACATGCGTCCTAGATAGCCGAAGACATAATTCTAAGCAACAGAACCACCTAGTTGCAACTTGAATGATTTCAGGGCAGCTCTGCAAACTATCACACCTTGCTAAAGAGTTGGAGACTTTCTAACTCCTTGTCCAGAACACATGTCAAGCATGCTCACTGGACTGGATCATTCACTTAGGGTGTCATTAACAGCGAGATGATCCTGGCCACCATAATAACCATTATACTGTTATGGGGCCGTAAAACCACAACCACCACGATGCTCCCATATAGGGGCCAACCTCAATGATCAGCCAGAGAACTATTAAATGTCTAAAGAGACAAATAATGAACTCTGGGGCTCACTGATCCCCGTGGAAATAAAGTGGAATTTCCAGTTGACCACCTGCCTGTCTTCAGGAGTGTGGGCTTCCTTTATACCCCCAGTTTTCCAGATCTAGACAGCTGCTACGTACCATAAAGACCATAAATGTGCCCCCGGGGGGTTTTTGTGGGGCCAATGTTAAGGACAGATTCTATACCAGTGATGAGCGAACTACGGCCTGCGGGCCACATCCGGCCCGCGAGAGGTTTCAATCCGGCCCGCCGAGCGTTTTGCAAAAAAAAATTAATTACCTATTAAAAAATTATGCCCAAAAAAAAAAAAAATAAATTTACATTATGTTTTAAAAAAGATATAAATTGACAATTTTAGCAAAAAAATGCGATGTTTTCATATTGTGTACAAACTGCGTAGTTTTCTAGGAAATATTATACACACAAGACAACAACAACTTTCTTACACAATATTCCAAGAAGAAACATAAACATCATAAAGCACTAACAACTAATATAGAAAACTGAACGTATAACATAACAACAACTATTATATGTGAGATCTAGAAGATTCTTGAATATTCGAGACAACATGGGCAACAAATATAAAAGGGCCAGCGATGGCCCTTTCGTGACATAAAGAATAAATTGTGAAGTAAAATTATAAAGTTGCCTACGTACAGTTTGTCAATCGAAAATAGAAAGAGAAAAATTGATTCGGAATGTTGAGTATTTCAAGAAGAGTGGACATGGAAGTACTTTTTTATGGAATATAACCAAGAACCTATTTGTGTTATTTACCAAGAACCGGTAGCTGTACTAAAAGATTATAATCTCGCTAGGCACTTTAATTCAAAACATCTTGGGTCGAAGTACTATAAAATGACAGATGAAGGCAAGAAAGTTCATTCAGAGGAATTGAAAAGAAAAATATCGAGTCAGCAAATGGTTTTTAAAAATCACAGAAGTGTCCAGCGGTACTTCACGTTAGCTGGTCACATTGTTGCCTATAAAATAGCAAAAAGTAACAAACCGTTTTTTGAAGGAGAATTTATTAAGGATGTGTTAATTGGCATTGGAAAAGTATTATGCCCAGAAAAGGTAAAAGATTTCGAATCTATAGGACTGTCACGTAGAACGGTCACAAAAAGATTTGAAGCGTTTTCTTCTAATTTAACCAATCAACTCGATGGACGTCTTAAAAAGTTTAAGTATTTTTCAGTCACTATGCATGAGAGTGTTGACAGGAGTGATACAGCCCAACTTTTAATTTTTATCAGAGGAGTCGATGAAAACTTTGTAATAAGCGAAGAACTTGCTTGTTTGAGATCTTTGAAAGGAAAGACGACAGGAAAAATAATTTATGATGAATTTAGAGAGGGGATGGAATCTCTTAATGCCCCAATTTACAAATTAATTAATTTAACAACTAATGGAGCACCTAACGTGGTGGGAAAAAATACGGGGTTTGCAGGAGTTTCTAAAAGTCAGAATCCTGAAAGCGAAAAAATTTTTTTACATTGTACAATCCACCAAGATGCTCTTTGCAAGGCTGCCTTGGATATTAACCACGTACTTAATATTATTTTAAAATTAATTAATACCATTCGAGCCCGTGGTTTGTTAAATCGACAATTTCAAGAGTTTTTATCGGAAGTTGATGCAAAATTTTCAGATGCACTTTCTTACACAAAAATCAGGTGGCTGAGTTGTGGGCATGCCTTCTCGAGACTTTGGAGTCTTCTCGAAGAAATTAAAGTTTTTCTAAAAACCAAAACTGACATTTGGGATGAGTGGGAAATATTGAAGGATAAGAATTGGTCCATCGAGTTTGCTTTTTTCACGGATTTACTCGAGCACTATAATAAACTGAACAAGAAGTTACAGGGAAGAAATCAATTTATAGATGAAACTTGGGCCAGTTTGAGGTCTATTAAAACTCAATTGTTTATATTTTCTAAATGTTTGGGAAAAATGATTTGACTTATTTTCCAAGACTTAATTCTTTGAGGCCTGTGAGTGAAGAGAAGTTAAAAGTATTTTCACAATCTTCATTAAAACTGTATTCAGAATTTGAGGCCAGATTTGCTGACTTTAAAAAAATCCAATCATGTTGAGATATTTTTTCAAAGCCATTTAATGTTAATCCTGAGAATGGTTCCATCTGATCTACAATTGGAATTTATAGAATTGCAAGGTAATAATAATTTAAAGCAGCTACTTTTAAATACAGATAAGCTTAATTTCTATAAATCCTTACCAAAAGATGAATTTTCAAAGCTAATTAATCATGCGCAGAAAATTATGGCAATGTTTGCTTGCTTCCTCATATTTATGTGAACAGGCCTTTTCAGTAATGAAATGCAGAAAAAATTCAATAAGAAATCGAATGTCAGACGAGAGTCTATTAAATTTATTAAAAGTCGCATCCTCCCAGCTGGAACCAGATTTTGAGGAAATTATGTCAAGTCAGCAACAGATCCATGCTTCCCATACATCTGGAAAATCTTAAAATCATAATAAACCGTATCTTATAACATTTTTATGTTGTTTTAAAATATTACGAACCGAACTTTTAATTGAACAGCAACCCCATAATTTTTTAATGAATGACCCTCTTTTTTTTTTTTTAATTTAATGGCCCGCCGCAAGATTTTTTTTAATTTATTGGCGCGCCACCCTAAAAGTTCGCCCATCACTGGCCTATACGGAGCCAATTGAATCGATTTCAGCTTTAAAACTGAAAATTCGTAATGTCATTAACGAAATAGGACCGGCATTTTGCCTAACAGGGATTAAAAACTTTAATGAGAGAATCGACATCTGTCGGCGTGGTCGTGGGAGACATTTTTCGTTCATAATTGCCGATCTTTTCTCTTCGTAATACAATAAAACCTCGAATCATCTTGATCAAAATTTTTCGTATTATTTTTTTTTTTAGAAAACAAACTTCCTGTTGAAATATTCTTTACTTACATACCACTACTGCTGCCTCTTCCACCTCTGCCTACTTCCTCTATTTCTCCTTCACCACTACTTGAAATAAAACTTATTTTTATTGCAATATTTGTCCTTTTTTTTTTTTGTTGGTAAAATGTAAAATGAAAATCCTATAAAAGTAAAAAGAAATAAGAAACTTAAAATGTTTGCTAAAGTGCGAAAAATGGTTTTGTAAATCTGGTCAACCAAAGATTGTTAAGAAGCAGATAAATGCATTAAGGAAGAGAATAACTGGCAGAAAGCGCAGAGTAACACTTATATAAAAATGAATTATTTATATACTTTTCCTTATTATAAATTATTGCACTTGTGTGAGTTTATAAAATGATAACTTAAACAAATTCAATAAAAAAATATAAAAGAATAAAATTAAGTTTTTAATTTTTAAAAGCTTTAAAGTATTCTTTTGCCACTGTGAAGCTTTGGCGTTTAGAAGAATTTTAGAAAAGTTTTTTGAGAATGTTTGAAATTCACCAAGTGTTTTAATTCTAAATCAAACAAAATGAGAATAATAAAGGGTCCACCAAATAACTTTTTTTTTGGTTTTAACTGAATATTTTCTCACATTTCTTTTTTTATTTGAAAGTACAATCCCTCCGGTTAATAATGGAAAATAATTTCATTTAAATGGTCATGCAGTAGCCATTATTGATTGTGTGCAGCTGTAATGACTTCACGAATATTGTCCTTTAAAGCGTCAACTGCCTCTAGCTTGTCGACGCAACACTTATCTTTGACGACACTCCACAAATAATAGTCCAACGATGTCTAATCGCAGCTCCGAGGTGGCCAAACGACATATGGTCTGCGATCTTCAAAATTAGGGCGCAAAACATCGAGTGTAGCTTCGCCTTCGGAATGTAGCTTCGGCGCCGTCCTGTTGCAACTAAATGTTGCCAATATCCTCCTCTTCAATTTTTGTGAACAAAAATTCCTTCAACATTGTTCGATAGCGATCGCCATTGACTGTAACGGCCACTCCTTGCTCATTTTCGCAGAAAAATGATGTAGGATGTAGGATGGACTTAACATTAAGAAACAAAGAAAAAAATGTTGTTTTTTTTTAAGAGAAGTTTCACTTCAGGCAACAATGTCTATTAAGTCAAGCACCTTGCAACATTCGGTTAGGAAAGGGATAGAGAAGAGAGGAGACAGGTGGTGAAAGTAGAAGAATGGTCGGAAATTAATTGCCGTAGGAAGACAGCACAGCGACTAGTGACCATGCCTTTATCACTGTGCAGCCCCAGCGACAGTCAATTTTTAATTTTTGTAGTGAAAAAAAACCAAGGTCTTTTTTGTTGGGAATCGAACCTACAACCCCCAGACTGACAAGCTAGTACACTATCTAAAGGGTCCGCCAAATTACTTTTTTTTTCTAAATGCTATAAACAAAATTACTGAATATTTTCTCAAGTTTCTGATAATGCGATCTACAAAAATAGGGCGCAAAACATCGAGTGTAGCGTCGACTGTGTGGCACGTAGAAACTAAATGTTGCCCATATCCTCCTCCTCAATTTTTGTGAATAAAAATTCGTTCAACATTGCCCGATAACGATCGCCATTGACTATAACGGCCACTCCTTTGCGCATTTTTTCGCAGAAAAATGACTCAATTATGCCTCTGGACCAAAATCTGCACCAAACAGTGACTCGTTTTGGATGCGTCGGCTTTTCAATGTATGCGTGCGGGTTTTCTGTGCCCCAAATGCGACAATTTTGCTTGTTTACATGCCCGCCAAGATCAAAATGAGCTTCATCTGAAAAGATGATTTTTTTTTTTTTTGGAAAATCGGCATCTTCTGTTAGTCTATCGCAGGCCCACTTAGCGAAGCGAAAACGCATTGGATGGCCACTTAGCTTCAACTCCTGAACCAATTGGACTTTGTATGGCGTCATACCAAGGTCTTTATGCAAAATTCGTCTCAATGATGTCTCTGAAATGTTCAATTGTTGAAAACGACGAGGAATTAATGTTGATGGGCGCTTCACGCACACTTTCTGCCACAGCAGCAATATTCTCGGGTGTACGCACTGTTTTTGGCTTTTCACACTTTGGTTTATCAATGAGGATGCCAGTTTCTTTCACTTTTTTCACTAGATACGGAACATACGGAGCTGACGGTGCTTCTCTTCTTCCAAAATACGTATGCCATGTTCGCACACTTTCGACAACATTACCATGATTTTCAAAGTAATGTCGCAATATTTCCCAGCGTTGTTCAAACGCATACACAACCATATTTGTTCGGCGGAATAATAAAACTAATTATCTGTCCAATCAAACATGTGGTAAATGTTACCATTCACGAAATAAGCACTAGTTGAAATAAAAAAACCTTAGATGGCGGACCCTTTATTAATATTTTTTGGTTATGATAGTAGGATCTATAACAAAAAGTTTCAGCTCAGTGCTCTTTATGACTTCTTTAGCATATACATATATATATATATGATCCATATGTTGAATGACTCTAAGACATATTTAAGGTTCAATATCGTTAGTGTAATGAATTATCTCATCCTTTAGCTTTTGAACTGTTCTTGGCTTGTTGACGTACAATTTTTTATTTAAATATCTGCAGCAACAATGTCGAACGGTGTTAAATCTATTAATTTTCTCTAGCAAAAGGGCCATTATATCCTTGACATTGTCAAGTGGAATCACATATCGTCCAGGTCCATAACCTCAAATTCTGGTCACAAGAAATTTTGGTATCATCCTGCGATAGCGAACACAATTCACGGTAATTGCTTAGAAGACCTCATTTTGAAGAAAGTGCGATCTAATCATGCCACCAGCCCATTAACTTTACCGAACAGTCACTCTTTTTTATATGTGTAGGCTGTTCACTCGTGGACTCTCATTTACCGAAATATGGTGAAGGTGAAAATGATTTCTTTGTAAAGACACCTTTCACCTCTGTCTGTTTAACCAACCCTTCGGTGTAGTGACCGCGCTTAAAATAGTCTGTAGACTTCAGAAAATGCTCGCTATAACTTTGCTGGCATATCTCTATATGATGATCCATATTTTCAATGACTGTAAGACATAATTTAAGTTCAATATCGTTAGTGTAACGAATTATCTCATCCTTTAGCTTTTAAAGTTATCTTGGCTTGTTGACGTGCAATTTTTCTTTTTCTATAAATGTCCGCAAGAAAGAAGTCTGACGGTCTCAGATCCATTAAATTTCTCGCGAAAAAGAGTCATTGTTTCGTTGACATCGTATCAAGTGATACTATGCTGTTGGAACCATATATCGTTCAGGTTCATATTTCCAATTTCTGGTCACAGGAAGTTAATCATCTGGCGATAACGAACAAAATTTAGGGTAACTGCTTAAATCTCATTTTGAAAGAAATACGATCTAATCACGCTGCCACGTTATTAACCGTGTCAAAGAGTCACTCTTTTTCTCATTTGGTCAAATACAAAAACTGTGTTTTTGAGGTGAAGGTGAAAATGATTTCTTTGCAAAGTCACCATTCACTTATGTGTGTTCAACCCACCATTTAGTCAAACACAGTTGCTGTATTTGACCAAATGAGAAAAAGAGTGACTCTTTGACACGGTTAATAAAGTGGCAGCGTGATTAGATCACCATTCGGTGTGTTGACGGCGTTTGAACTCATCCTTAGACTTCAGATCTTAAGTCTATTCTTTATTTGAAATTCGTATCACTCATGTTCGTGAGATGTTCAATTGCTGATTACGACGGTAAGTCGAGGTTAACCGGGTTTTTTGCACACTATCACGAACAACAACAATGTTTTCCGCAAAACCCGATTTTTGACACATTTGGCGGATAATGCTGAAGAAAACAAAAACCACGAAATGCGCTGGAGTTAATGGTTCAATTTGTCAAGCAGTGGAAAACTTAAGTTGGGCAAAAAGCTTAACGTTAAGATATGACTCACAATTAATATCGTGGCATTATGCTTGGACCACCTTTTAAAAGAAATCATATTTCGGAAACTTGAAACATAAAAGTGATCACAAATTAAGCTCATATTTCGCAACACAATCAGTGTTTCAACGGAAAAAAATCACAAGCTTAGATTTAAACTGCTAAGAAAACCATTCCAATTTACTGCCCAAAGTGTGAAAACGGCAACACGGTTGAATAAACAATTGTTGAAAATGATGTATCTTGCATTTCTATAGAGGTATAGAACTTTAAGTTGGCAACACTTTTTAACTTTTCAAATTGTGCAAATCGGGCCCAAAGCAAAACGAAGGTCACTTTTGTTTGAATGGATACGTCAATAAACAAAACTGGCGAGTATGTAAAGATTGCGAATTATTATTTGTCCGTACATCTTTAAAAACCAAGCTGGTCAGAACGTTTCAGTATATGATGAGCGCTACAGAGTCCAGATTATTGACTTTTTCGCTTATCAATTGAATAAACTTAATTGTGAAGGAGCTGTGATTTCAACAAGGCTGCGCAAAATGTCACACAGAATGTACCAGAAATGATTTATTGAATAAACTTTTTGGTATCTGCATAGTTTCAGCTTTAGGGAACAAGTTTCCTAATTTCGTTAGAGCACTTACCATTTTAGTAATGATAAGACAGTGAAATACAACCTACAGTGCGTCGATCCTTTAAGGAATCAATAAAGTTGGATACCCTACTGTCTCCAATGAGCCTATTGGCCCTCTCCTGTACGCGGTCGAGCAACTACAAAATAGACTTTGGAGCGCCGGCGCATACATGAGTTGTGTTCCATCTTTGGACGGATATAGGTGGTGTAAATAGTACGGAGATCGGATAAAGTGAAGTATCTCTTACACCGTTTTAGAAAACAGAGGCTTTTGAAAGCTTCTTTAGAAACCTGAAAAATATGTTTAGTCCATCAAACATCACATTGAATTTTCATGCCAATAACATCAAGAGCGTCCGATTCCGTAATACCCATACCACCCATGGTATTAGATGTAGCACCATTCGCGAATACAGATCTATGCGTAAGTATGCATGCTCACTGAACTGGATCATTCACTTAGCGTGTCATTAACAGTGAGATGATCCTGGCCACCATAATAACCATTATACTGTTATGGGGCCGCGAAACCACAACCACCACGATACTCCCATATAGGGGCCAACCTCATTAATCAGCCAGAGAACTATTAAATGTCTAAAGAGACAAATAATGAACTCCGCGGGCATTACTGATTCCCGTGGGAATAAAGTGGAGTTTCCAGTTGTACCCCTGCTGACTTCAGGACTGGGCTGAAGTCTGGGCTCCCTTTTTCCCCCAGTTGCACTGTGTCTAGATAGTCGAAGTTCTATAAAGACCATATATATGTGCCCCCGGGGGGTATTCTCTCCATAATGATGTATAGAGTTGCAGGATTGTTAGCTTTACCCTTTTTGGGGATCGGCGTTACATTAGCAATCCTTCAATACTTTGGATAATCGCCGGCATAATTCAACGCTCTGAAAAGGGTTGCGAACGGATGCGCTAGCGTTCAAAAGCACTGTTTTAAGCCTACTGCTGGAATCCTTTCTGGCCATGAATTAGCCTTCCAAAATCGAGCTATTTAACGCCACTAGACAATTCTTTGTGGCAATAATATGAAGTCGTTTTTTCAAGCCGATAAACTCAAAATGATCGACCACTTAGAGGACAACATTCGCTACGTTATTACCTATACAATGGGACAAATATTGGAAAAAGTCATTGAAAATTGGATCTCCGAGCCAGTCGTTCGAATGTGGCCATATGCCAGAAGTCATATTTAAATTTTAATGTCAGGAGATTATTTTTCGAACAAAATAAAATTTGTGTCAATTTCAAAAATTCATTTTTGTTTTGTTCCATTTTAAAGTTCAAAACCTCCATAAAAACACCCTTTATAAACATATAGTTTGAAAACTAATATTTTAAAACTAATATATCAAATTTAATGTATTAAAATTAATATACAATACTAAAAAATAATCATCCAATTTTAGTACCAAAAACGCTACAACGGCAACGCTGTTAAATATAAAATTGCATGTATTTACAGAAAAGTGTTTTTTAAAGAAGTTTCTTTTAATTTTGTTATTGAGATTTTTATTGTTAAACTTAATTTTCTAACATTTTCATTTACAAATTGAATGATTGCGAGAATTTGTAACGTAGAAATACGAATTCTATAATAGGAATTCATATTCTTCCACATTACATGCCTAGTTTTCAACGATCAACGTTAGTTCGCCCTACTGTCATATATTATGTATGCTGGGAGTGCCTGTATTGCATACCAGGATGTTTGCTGGGGATGCTTGTTTTCACATGTAGACGGTTTATCAACTTATAATTCTCATACAGTGTATGAGAATATTTGTATATGTAATCTAAGTTGATACACCGTCGGGATGTTGCGATTCCCACAAGACAGGTTTCCGTAGCATCAAAGTCTTGACGATAGAAACGATCTATACGACAAGCCTTCTGGTTTACTTCGGTAAGCTCAGAGGAATTTTGAATATATACCCGGCAAGGGGCTGGGTATGATAAATAATACACAGCGGCTTCGGCTGACTGTTCCCCACAGCGGCTTCGGCTGACTGTTCCCCACAGCGGCTTCGGCTGACTGTTCCCCACAGCGGCTTTGGCTGACTGTTCCCCACAGCGGCTTCGACTGACTGTTCCCCACAGCGGCTTCGGCTGACTGTTCCCCACAGCGGCTTCGGCTGACTGTTCCCCACAGCGGCTTCGGCTGACTGTTCCCCACAGCGGCTTCGGCTGACTGTTCCCCACAGCGGCTTCGGCTGACTGTTCCCCACAGCGGCTTCGGCTGACTGTTCCCCACAGCGGCTTCGGCTGACTGTTCCCCACAGCGGCTTCGGCTGACTGTTCCCCACAGCGGCTTCGGCTGACTGTTCCCCACAGCGGCTTCGGCTGACTGTTCCCCACAGCGGCTTCTGCTGACTGTTCCCCTAGCTTAAGATAAATTGTAGTATTGTAGAAACCTAAAGCTAAGTAACATTAAGTAACTGTTCCCCTAGCTTAAGACAAATTGTAGTATTGTAGAAACCTAGAGTTAAGTAACATTGTAAATATTTAGTTACCGAACCCGTTTTATTTCGGCTCATCGAGGACCCGAGCCTGATAATAGCCGAAACTGTTCTATCTCGGCTCCTCCAGAACCCGAACCTGATAATAACTGAACCTGTTAATCCGAACCCGATAATAACCGAACCCGTTGTATTTCGGTTCACCGAGAACCCGAACCTGATATTAACCGAACCTGCTAACCCGAACCTGTTCTATTTCGGCTCATTGAGAACCCGAACCTGTAATAACCGAACCTGCTGTATTTCGGCTCATCACCGGCTTATTTTTAGTTATCGTGATTATTTCTCGTAATATAAATATATATAGAACGATAAGATTTAAGGTCAATAAAGAAATTGCTGTAAGCCCTAGATAAGGGAAAATCAAGCATCTTATTACTTAAGGTTTGTGGATCCGTAAGTACGACCTTGGACACGGCTATGCTACCCCAGCCGATGAACAAAACCACGTTACAAATGGCGCCCGAGCAGGGACACGATTCCCAATCGCAAAGCGGAAAACCAGCTCTTCAAGCATATACCCCGCAAATCAGCAGTGGACAGCAAACCCGAATGGAAGCTGTGCGTGCCAAAAGGGAATCGACTACGAGTGTTACAAGAAACCCATGACTCGCCTGAGGCTGGACATTTCGGGATCTATAAAACATTAGGCAGGGTACGAGAGAAGTATTACTGGCCAGGCCTATACCGAGACGTTGTACAATACGTGCGGTCGTGTACCGCTTGCGCCCGCTACAAACCCGAGCAAAAGGCGGCGTCAGGGCCAATGAGCACCATGCAGTGCGGCCGACCCTGGGAAATCGTTGCCGCAGACTTCGTGGGCCCTTTACCCCGATCAACTAATGGCTACACCGCTTTACTCGTACTAATAGATGTATTTAGCAAGTGGGTCGAAATAGTTCCGACTCGGCAAGCAACAGCCAGAGACGTAATCAAGGCCTTACGGGAGCGCATAATTTTTCGCTTCGGCTGTCCCAGGATCTTCCTGTCCGACAACGGCGCACAATTCACGAGTCGAATCGTCCAGGATCTGTTAAGCACCTCGGGGATCCAACACTGTACCACGGCCCCTTACTCTCCACACGAAAACCCGACGGAGAGAATGAATAGAACAATTAAAACCATGTTGGCCCAGTGCACGGGTAAGGACCATCGTCACTGGGACAGGAATTTGCCGGAAATAGCATTCGCAATAAATACAGCCATTAGCGAAACCTCAAAATTCACTCCAGCGGAAATTATATACGGCCGAAACCCAAACTCCCCAAATCAGTTCCGACAAGAAACCAACTGCCCTAACGAAAACCAGCCGAGGGCCGATCCGACGGAAATTTACGAAGAGGCCAGTAGGCGAAGGAAGGAGGGAAGCGCGAGGCAAGCCGAACATTACAACCTGCGTCGGCGGTCGTGGAAACCAGCCCCAAATGAAAAGGTGTGGAAAAAGGAACGTCATCTATCCTCCGCGGCTGAAAATTTCGCACAAAAATTGGCTGAGAAATACGGTGGGCCCTACACCGTTAATCGGTGCATCGCTACAAACATTTACGAGCTCCTAGACGACGACCGGCGGAAAATACGCGCCAACCTGAAAGATCTAAAACCTTTTGTGGAGAGGCGAAGATTACCTGCCATAAAGACAATACTCTTATAATTCTCCATCAGATCAAAATCAAAAAGCAATAAGAGGTCAAGTAAATATAAAAGGGCCACCATTGCTAGAAGTATCATTAGTCGTCAGCAGCAATGAATAGGAAGCACACCATGCCAAGTAAGGTGAGCTTGCAAGCCAAAAAGCCAACACCATACCAACCTCCGCCGGAGGCTAGACCACGGATCTTATCAAATATCCGGCTCCACCCTCCAACAAAACCCGGACCACCACCACCACTGGCGTACATACACGCACCACCAGGACCCTCAGCCATTCACCCCGACGCTCCATCTACCTCGCGAGCAGCAGCTAGGAAGGTCCCACCACTGACGTACATACACGCACCACCAGGACCCTCAGCCAATCCCCCCGACGCTCCAACCACCTCGCGGGCAGCACCTACGGTCCCACCGCACACAGGACCGCCAGGGGCAACCGAAACCCCCCCGTTGCGGCAGAAGGCCGTACAGCAACCCCCGGCTGTCTCGGGTTCACGCCCTAGTGGGGAGGAGCTGCTAAGGGGAATTAACATCCCCAGGCCAAAAAAATATGGTAAGCACCGGCAATACGTCATAAGGCGACCCGGTTTACCCCCGGTGCAGGTAACCATTTTGAATCGGGAGATGGCCCGCTTAAGATGCCAAGGGCACGTGAAAGTCATTAACATGACCTAAAGAGGAGGGAGGAAAAAAAAAAAAAAAAAAAAAAAGAAAAAAAAAAAAAAAAAAAAAAAAAAAAAAAAAAAAGAAAAGGAGAAAAAAAAAAAAAAGAAAAAAAAAAAAAAAA
This sequence comes from Trichopoda pennipes, assembly GCA_030448955.1. Taxonomy (NCBI): domain Eukaryota; kingdom Metazoa; phylum Arthropoda; class Insecta; order Diptera; family Tachinidae; genus Trichopoda; species Trichopoda pennipes. Next base: position 1,948,035 of record JASKUP010000021.1, on the reverse strand, counting down.
AAAAAAAAAAAAAAAAAAAAAAAAAAAAAAAAAAAACTCTTTTTGAAAACAGGCTAAAGCCATAGGTTAAGACAAGCTGTAGGACAGCCTTAGTAAATTAAGTTAGGTAAGGGCCGAGCCACCCTTAGGGGCTGGTTAATATTACCTTAAAGGTAGTGTGGGTCTTCGGACCAAAACTCGCCCATATAGGGAAACAATAATCGGTTCACCGATCGAAGCCTCGCTCTCCAAAGTGGGGGTGGAATGTAACGTAGAAATACGAATTCTATAATAGGAATTCATATTCTTCCACATTACATGCCTAGTTTTCAACGATCAACGTTAGTTCGCCCTACTGTCATATATTATGTATGCTGGGAGTGCCTGTATTGCATACCAGGATGTTTGCTGGGGATGCTTGTTTTCACATGTAGACGGTTTATCAACTTATAATTCTCATACAGTGTATGAGAATATTTGTATATGTAATCTAAGTTGATACACCGTCGGGATGTTGCGATTCCCACAAGACAGGTTTCCGTAGCATCAAAGTCTTGACGATAGAAACGATCTATACGACAAGCCTTCTGGTTTACTTCGGTAAGCTCAGAGGAATTTTGAATATATACCCGGCAAGGGGCTGGGTATGATAAATAATACACAGCGGCTTCGGCTGACTGTTCCCCACAGCGGCTTCGGCTGACTGTTCCCCACAGCGGCTTCGGCTGACTGTTCCCCACAGCGGCTTCGGCTGACTGTTCCCCACAGCGGCTTCGGCTGACTGTTCCCCACAGCGGCTTCGGCTGACTGTTCCCCACAGCGGCTTCGGCTGACTGTTCCCCACAGCGGCTTCGGCTGACTGTTCCCCACAGCGGCTTCGGCTGACTGTTCCCCACAGCGGCTTCTGCTGACTGTTCCCCTAGCTTAAGATAAATTGTAGTATTGTAGAAACCTAAAGCTAAGTAACATTAAGTAACTGTTCCCCTAGCTTAAGACAAATTGTAGTATTGTAGAAACCTAGAGTTAAGTAACATTGTAAATATTTAGTTACCGAACCCGTTTTATTTCGGCTCATCGAGGACCCGAGCCTGATAATAGCCGAAACTGTTCTATCTCGGCTCCTCCAGAACCCGAACCTGATAATAACTGAACCTGTTAATCCGAACCCGATAATAACCGAACCCGTTGTATTTCGGTTCACCGAGAACCCGAACCTGATATTAACCGAACCTGCTAACCCGAACCTGTTCTATTTCGGCTCATTGAGAACCCGAACCTGTAATAACCGAACCTGCTGTATTTCGGCTCATCACCGGCTTATTTTTAGTTATCGTGATTATTTCTCGTAATATAAATATATATAGAACGATAAGATTTAAGGTCAATAAAGAAATTGCTGTAAGCCCTAGATAAGGGAAAATCAAGCATCTTATTACTTAAGGTTTGTGGATCCGTAAGTACGACCTTGGACACGGCTATGCTACCCCAGCCGATGAACAAAACCACGTTACAAATTTTCCATAAATCTTAAAACGTCTTTGAACTTTGGTGTCCCCATTACAAATTCTTATGTGCTCATTTCCAAACAACAATTTAATCAAATATAACGAAGCCAAACAATGGGCAGCGCATGATAATTTGTGCTCTGAATCCAATCTTTTAACACAAACAAATCCCAAAGTATGTCCTTGTGTGGTTTGGCCATAGCGCCATTAAAAAAAAAACAGTAGCAAAAAGATTGTGTATGCAGAAAATACGAGGTTAGTTTCAAAAATCCTTTTGTATATAAATGTATTATATTTTTAAGGATAAGAAAGCATTTATTACTGCCACTTATTTAATTTCTTTTTTGTATCCCAACCTTAGCACCTTAACTTTTGATTTCAATCTTTGACATTTGTTCACATTTGTAAAGAAGTCAAATCGAGAGTATTGCCTGAGTGAGGTTGCAGCTGATTTCTTATTTTATAAAACTAAACCATGACGCCTCCAAATTTGTTGTCCCTACATGCTCTTGATAATCACTCTCATATTCTTTGAAAACTTTATGGAAAGCGTTATTTCGATAAAAGATGATGAAGTGTGTATGCCGTTGTTATCTTAGATCATATAACCCAGGGTTGCATTTTTGTGTTCGAAATCATATAAATATCAACAGATAAGTCGAATAAGTAAGAATCGATTTTCTTACTTTATTTAATTTATATTTCAGATTTTAAATGAGATTCAGAAGATTATTAATTCGTCTGTGAATGGTGCTTTGTTATCTTTGATTTGTGTTGTCATTTTGTATCATTTTTAAAGTAAACTTAATACAGCGAAAAAGGGGTGGTTCCATACAGCATGTTTTTTTTTATTTAACACTAGCGAACCCCCTGCACACTTAGTAGTGCAGAAAAGAAAATAAAAAATCAATTCGAATTCATTAAAATCAGTGATAAATTGCTTTTATTGTAATGCTCTGTGGTAAACAACATTTGTTGTTTTTCCATTTTCGGTGTAAATATACAAAACCGATGGTTTTCCAATGCGCGAACAGGCTACATACAACTGTCCATGTGAGAAAACTGGTTACTCTAAATTCACTCAACAAATTCCTAAGGATTGGCCTTGCGCCTTATTATGGTAACCGCAAACGCAAGGCGAACAGGAAACTGGAGACATTTCAATTCAATTGGCATATCAGACGGAATCATTCGAATTCAAAAATTCTGTTGGATAATTCACAACATCTTCTTCATTGGTAACAGTATCCACAGATTTGTATGACACTAATTCGCCAGAAATCTTTGATTGTATAGCCATGTTTAATTCCGTAACAAATTTGTTCTTTGCCGATAAAATTGCTCTGTCACTCAACCATGCACGCCATGTTTATTTTTGTGCTATGTTAGGGAAAACACATTCAATCAATTCCTTTGTTTTGACTGTACGAAACGGCAAAAATCATTTGGCAATGTTATCAATCCAGTGTCATCAAGATTGCATTGCACCATTCCCAATTTTCAGCAATTGCTTAGAGAACTTTGTAGCAGATGGATCATTCTTCAACTGAACACGAACGTTGGCAGTGAGTTTTAATGTTTTAACAAATCCCCATAGATATGAAGACCTTAATTTCATCGGCAGCTGTCGATCTAGGAATGACGGGCAATGTTTGCCTAAAATCGCCTGACAATAAAATCAACGCACCACCAAACAATTCTGAATTATCTCGGAGATCTTTCATTGTTCTTTCCAAAGCTTTAACAGATTTCTTATGCGCCATAGTGCATTCATCCCAAATAATGATACTAAAACGTTTCAATAATCTTGCCGTTCCAGATGTTTTTGAAACGTTACATATGGAAGTTCCATTAACTTGGTAATTCTGTGGCAATTTCAAAGCAGAATGTGCTGTCCGATCACCACCTAACAAAGGGGCTGCAAAGCCAGAAGACGCCGATGCAAATTTATTCTGGGACCGCATCGTTGCTAACAACAATAAAATAAAAAACGTTTTCACGGTGCCTCCTGGTGCATATAGGAAATAAAATCCACCGGCTTTACTATTGACAGCTTGCATAATAATATCGTACGCATTTTTTTTTTGCTTCGCATTCAATGTCGAAAGATTTTCGTGAACAAAAGCATTTAATTCGTTGCGATCGTATTGTTGTTCACCTTGCAGTTCTAACTCAAAAATGTCATGCATTGCACGATTAGGTGATGGCATTCCCAATTGTGATAATGTCTTGTTAGCAATCGACAAACAGAAATCTTCAATACAAATCAATGCTTCATTGTAAATTTCCGGCGTGAAATCCATTGAAGGATTACGATTTTCTTGACGCACTCGAAACAGAATATCTCCCGACAGACAGTCTTGAAACTTTGTCCACAATTCAGATGGATTCGATGGAAAAAGAGGCAGACAAAATAATTGCAAACAAAGTACGAATTTGATAATGATGAGCGACAACTGCTGCATCTGCAAGTGTTTGTTCCCAATGAATATCATTTTCCAACAAATTAAGCTGTTGGCACGCTTGTCAATATGTCGTACACAAAACTCAATTGGCTGCCCTTAACTGTTGAAGTGATGTTGGCCCACGAACGTTTATTAACAGCAAACGTAAATAAAAACATTGAGAGTTATTTGGGTGAACAGTATAAAAATGTCCCAAAGTATCACTTGAATATAAATTTTGATGGCCATCAACACGATTTCCTTGCTTGTGCCGTTGGAACTCCACGTAAAATACGTTGGCACTTCTGCATACAATAACGTTCCGGCAAAAACATCAACTTCACACAATTTAAAAAATGCAGTAAGAGTTGTATGAATGCAGTGTTCACTAAAATGGCTATAACTCATGAACCAATACACAAACAGAGATCCTTGGTATTGAAGTCACCTATCATATGAACTTTGCAGAAACAAAATCGGTTCACGCATTCCGGAGAACATCAATTACTAACACAATGCAACTTATTTTTATATATGTATATGATTTCGAAGGAATGTCTGGGAATGTATTATCTTTACTTCAAAACAACACTATTTCTATTTGTATTGTCATCCTGTGCTTATATGAATGGAAAAATTAGCAGGGTAATTCCCTACAATGCGTAGAATTTTTATATATTGGAAAATAGCCAATTTTTTCAGAGATCTGAAAGGACGCCTTCAAAGACTGACATGATTTTATCATATATAGCCCCAATAGACAAAAACTCCAAACTTACGCAGAAGTTGTATTGCTGTGGCCATTACAGCAACAAAAACTAAAAAGTGAAATTTTGAAGGGTGTCCCATGATTGTTTATTTTACATATAAGGAATTTTTTTTTATAGAATCATATAGCTTTAAAAGTATATGGAAATGGAATAAAACAAAAATTACTTTTTGAAATTGATCTTAAATTTATTTTATTCGAAAGAAAATTTTTTTGCGTTATAATTTAAAAATGATTTTTATGAACGCCATTGCTGATACGAACGCAGTCAAATCTGGACATATAGTTTTCTATGACTTTTTCCAACATATCTGGCCGTATGTCGACAATAACGTGGCAAATATTATTCACATATCCCCAGGGAAAATAGTCTAGCGGCTTACAAATCACATGATCTTGAAGGTCAATCTATAGATCCGTCAAGTGAAACTATGGGGTTACCGTACATTTTTTTCAATAAATCAATTGTGGCATGAGCTGTATGATATGTTGCTCCCTCATTTGATGTTTGCTCAGTTGAAGTATAAAAAATTCAGTAATGAGTAATCATGACTCTAGAGCGGTCACTATTGACTTTAACAGTCTAGCCCCAGCATCGTTTTTCAACAGGTACAGAAAAAAAAATTTTTTTTTGTCGTTCGGACCAGCTCTCAGGGGAGATCAGAACTAGGAAATTAGGTTATGGGGACAGGGAATGAGTTTGTGGACATTCGATTTGAATTTTCCTATATTGAAAGTGTCAGGAAAGACCTCTGGAGGGGTTTATTCCACATACGAACTGTTCTGCTAGAAAACGATTTCTTTCTGTAATGTGTAGTGCGATTCACTGGTCGACCACAAATGGATGCACAGTCAATGAAAATCGAGCCAAACGCAAAAACATGGGGGTAACGGAAATAAGTTCCCTAATTTTGTTAGAGCGTCGATGCTCAATAGAATCAATAGAATTAGATACCCTACTGTCCCCAATGAGCCTCTTGGTCCTCTCCTTTACGTAGTCGAGCAACTCCAAAATAGACTTTGGGGCGCGGGTCCATACATGAGTGTTGTATTCCATCTTTGGACGGATACGGGTGATATAAATAGTACGAAGATCGAATAGACTGAAGTATCTCTTCATAGGCATTTAAAAGCTTTTTTAGAAACTTGAAAAATGTGTTTAGTCCATCGAACATCACAGTGAATTTTCATGCCAAGAACATTAAGATCATTCGATTTCGTAATACCTATATCACCCATAGTAACAGATGTAGCTCCATTCTCGAACGCAGATCTATGCGTAAGCATGCAAGATTGCGTCTTACGGGCATTCAAATCGACTCTATTGATATGAACCCATTCTACGATTATCGCAGGATTGTGATTGAGCGTATCATTCATTCATTCATTGATTCCAGCAGTCCATAAAGCACACAGTCAGGTTTTCTAGATGCAAATATGGCAATTGTGTTTATTGGCGTATCCATTCAAACAAATGTGAGCTTTATCGTTTAACAAAATTCGCTTACGAAAACGACAATTTGGTTTGGGCCTAATTTACATAATTTAAAAATCTTGTGCAGACGTCAGTCTGTTCAGTGAAGAGCAAATCACTTAATAGCTGACAAAATGGTCGCCAGTGTTGCCAACAAAAAATTTTGTCGCTCTATAAAAATACTCGATGTATAATTCTCGTTCAGTTTTGGATTTTTTCACCGGATACAATTGATTAGAAAATGAGATTGGGAGAGTTTCAGCTCAATCTGATAATATTAGCACGTACTGCATCAGGGTGTTTACATGGTATATGACCTTTGCAATCTCATTTTCTAGTCAGATGGCACATTCGAGGGCGTTGTGCGACCCTAATGATTGTAACGACCCTAATGGACATAATAGCACATTTTCTATGGTAACTTCAAGTAGATAATTATTGAAGTTGCTGAAATAGCAGGCTGTGAAGGGCGGAATAAGAGGCAGATGAACAGTTATTGTAGTAACTATGGTTTATTTCCCGGGTAACGGAAAATGAAATAAGCTTTTTAAATTAATGGCTGCATCTCGTTTCAAACTTAATAGGCAGAAAAGTTTAATTGTTTTAAAGTGTTGAACCACCATATTACACAAATAACAGAAACAGAAGACCCATGCAAGATTTTTAGCCGGTATTGGACCCATTACATTTTTATTTTAAAGGAGATGCTCATTTCGTTTTTAGAAAGAAATATTATCAAATACAACTCTGTATTGTTCAAGCCATGTACATTGTAAAATTCATTTGGATTGTTAAATCTATAATTTTTCTTTAATACGAAACCCAATGCAAAAGTTCAGGCTCTTACTTAAAGAATTAAGATCTCCTCCATTCATTTTTATATGCAAAGAAATTTACGTTTTATTTCCTTCAAATATTTAATATCTAGTTGTTTGAATTGTGAACCTGTTAGGTTTAATAAACACTAAAAAAAAATAGAAAACGTAATCCTAAGGGCATTAGCCTTTTGTTCTATGCACTCTAGTTCAGTGTAATTTCTGCATGTGAAAAGCATATTTATTTAAAATGAAATACCATAAAACTATCGCCAGTTCTATTTTCAACTGCCACAACAACTATTGCTAAGGATACTCGCACACACACAAACACACACACATACGCACAATCTTAAACTTATACATTCCTAAGATATTGGTTACATACACACGTACAGTGAACAGCAAAAACAATGACAACAGCAACAACAATAATAACCAGCACAGTAGCAATACAAAAAACATTTAAAAAAAACAATTTTAATAAGCAAAAATAGAAAAAAAAAAAACAAAATAAGTACAACTACAACAACAAGTCTTATAAAAAAATATTTGCCAATTTTTATTTACTGCATTTTATTTTATACGTTTTTCTAAAGTTTAAAGTGTTAAAGTGTTAAATGTTAAATACTGCAAATATATGAAACAAGAACTTAAGAAATATCTACTTTATAATTAACATGAAATAGTTAAATTATAAAAATACATACATCGCAATATTTTTAATAAATTCAAAACATCATTTTATTTTATTACAAGAAATATAATAATATAAAAAATTTAGTATAAAAATGTATATGAAAATATTATTAAAACTTTTGTTTTCAACACTTCAAATAAGAGAAATACTTTCAAATAAGCAAATTGCTAAATTTGTTGTAAACGTTGTTTACTTTTATTAGCTACCTTTTTAGAAAGGTACTAAATTATAAAAAGGGGGGTTTTTTTAAATGGGAGTTTTTCAAAAATTTTTTGACCTTTAAAGAAATTTCTCAAAAAATAACTTTTAAAAAAGGTACTTTTTGAACAAGGTACCTTTTGATTGAGTTACTTTTTGATTAAAATACTTTAAAAAAATTTAGTTTTTTAAAATATACACCCTTATTCTGTTTGGCGACGGCAACATCGTCGTCGATTTTGAGGCAACATCACTTTAACACAACATTATTGCTAATTTGGTATTCCCTAACAGTCTTCTGACGACGTTGCCAGTTTATTGATAATTTTAATAAAGTAGAACACACATATTTAATATTTGAGTTAGTTGATTCATTTGTGTACTATTTTTGATAAAATTGTTGTGAAGAAAATATAAACTGTGTGTAAAAAATCTGTATTTTTTTTATTATTTATATTCGACCTTTTTTTTTAACAAATAATTATTTATTAAATAAAATCTGTATTAAATTGAACCTAAAATACATTAAAATCAAAATGTTCAGCAGATTTGCCACAGCTTCTTCCAAGGGGCTCAGTATAAGTAGATTAAATATGGCGCCTCCAGTAGTAGTAGCATGTATTTTTTATTTAATATTTGAAGCATATGATTTCCAAGGTTAAATATTCGTCTGGGAATGTATTATCTTTACTTCAGAACAACACATTTTCTAATTTGTATTGTCATATTGTTGTCATCTACTTTTGAAATAAGTATTTTTTTAAAAAATATAGTTTTTAAAAAGATACTTTATATATATATATATATATAAGAAAATACTATTAAAACATTTGTTTTGAACACTTGAAATGAAGGAAATACTTTTAAATAAGCAAATTTATAAATTTGTTTTGCTTCAAAAACGTTGTTTACTTTTATTTGCTAACTTTTTAAAAAGGTACTAAATTATAAAAAAGGGGGTTTTTTTTAAATAGAAGTTTTTCAAAAATTTTTTTACTCTTAAAGAAATTTCTCAAAAAAGGTGCTTTTAAAAATGTACTTTTTGGACAAGGTACCTTTTGATTGAGGTACTATTTGATTAAAATACTTTAAAAAAAATTTAGTTTTTAAATATATATACAGTTTTTAAAAAGGTACTTTTTAAATATTTACGAAAATACTATTAAAGTATTTGTTTTGCGCAATTGAAATGAAAGAAATACTTTCAAATAAGCAAATTTATAAATTTGTTTTACTTCAAAAACGTTGGTCACCTTTATTAACCGCCTTTTTAAGAAAAGTACTAAAAAATAAAAAAAGTTTGTTTTTTAAATCTTTTGACTTTAAAAGTAATGTCTCAAAAAGGTACTTTTAAAAAAGGTACTTTTTAAAGAAGGTACCTTTTGATTGGGGTACTTTTTGATTAAAATAGTTTTAAGAAATTACTTTTAAAAAGATACTTTTTTCAAAATATTGGTTTCATATTTAAAGGAGGTTTTTTTGATAAATTAAGTAATACAATCAACTTAAAAAATCACATCCATAAAATTCTCCTTTTGTTTGTTTTTTTGTGTTGAAAAAGCTACTTTTTGAAAGCTGATCTCAGAATGAACCTGATTGCGAGGAAAAGCTGCTCGAACTTTACGAAGTGATATAGTAAAGTTTTTATCATTTCGATAGTAAATTGCTAAAATAGCAATGCTGGGGCCAACTTTTCCCAACTTTTTAATGTCAAAGGATGGCAGGTCAATTCTTGACGTTTAATCATTTTACAGACAATTTATTTTCCAACTTCAAATTTGCCCAGCCGATAATAACCAAGCACAATGATTTAGTCATGATGGAGATGTGCATCACGTATCACAGGACCGAATTATGAATATTATGCTTCATATAAATAAAGTATAAAAATGTATACTGATTGAAAAACAATTTAAATCTTAATATATTAGAAAAAAAAATAAAAATAATAAAATAAAAATAATTCAATGACTAAATTTTCGCCTGTGATTGTACGTCATTTAAAATAAAAGACGTTAGTGTAAATGACAATGTATGCAATTAGTGAGTAAAGCCAAATCAAATTCGTCTTGTTAAATAAATTCTGCCATAAATTTATTTCTATTTCTGACGCACAACTTGTTCTATTTTTTTGATCAAGAATTCATAAATGTCAACAAAAATTGATTTACAAAAATAAATTTATTAATTGAGTTTCATGCGCCAAATATACGCAATGAATTTCTGACAACAAATTATTTTACTGTGAAAAATTCGCCGTTCGTCCTAATTGTGTTTATGTCATGTAAATTTTATTTATTTATAATTTCCTTTCTAAAGGGGAAGTCAGGAATTCAATTTCTTCAAAACAAGAAACGTTAAAGTCGATAATTGGTTAGTGAAGTTAATTTATTTTATTTTGTATTCCCAACTCTGTTTCAAACAAGGAATTTTCATGCATATCTTGCTACATAGACAACAAGATGGCACAACAGCAAGAAGGTATTGCAATAGATACCAAGTAAATAATATGTATGCGTGCAATTTCTTCTATTTGAGAATTCCATCTATTTTTAACTTAAAGCGAAAGAATAAAAGAGACAAAAAGAACACAAAAAAAGAGCACAAATAACATTTATTTTGAATATAATAGTACTTTTTTGTTGTATTTACTTTACTTAGTGAGCAATAAGTGTTCATATGAAAGAGGTTTAGTGTGTGTGTGTGTATTTGTTTGTTTGTTTGTGTCTGTAGTATGAAAGAACCAGCAAGTGACATGATGCCATGCAAAATGCTGTGCAAAAATGCATGTGAATATAAAACGACATTTCATTTAAGTGACACAAAAACGCATAATTTATTATTTATTCACAACCATTTAAACTTAGTTACACAGCATTATTTTTATTTGGATGTTAAATAAATAAAAACAGTATTTAAGTCTTTAATCGCGCATAGACAGTAGAAATTAGAATTTTAATTACCCATTGACGTTACACAGTACAAAGACCTTTGGCATACATGCTAATTATTGAATTAATATAAACAGAGCAATAGACAACACAATTGTCAAAAAGCTAAAATTTGAAATAAAAATAAAAAATAAAAAAAAAAGAAAAAGAAAAATAAAACTGTCAATTTGGAAGTAAAGAGTTTTTCAACATGAAGTTTGTTATAAAAAACTTTGAAAAATTTCGAAGAGAAAAAAAGTTTGCCAAATTTAAATGAAAAATTATATCTGGCAAATGTCCACCCCGCTCTCTACCATGCTGATAGATGTCCGATTCTTTCATCAAAGTTTTTAATCACTTTTTGGCAAAATGGCATCCTATTTCGTTAGTCATATCACGGATTTTGAGTTTTAAGGTTGAAATCGATTCAATTGGCTCCGTATAGACGCTGTCCTTAACACAGCTTCACAAAAAATAAGCCAGTGGTGTTAAATCACATGATCTGGCTGGCCACTTAAATGCTGATTGTCGTGAAATTATGCGATCGGGAAATTTGGTTTGCAATAAATTGATCATTTCATTGGCTTGTGACATGTGACACCTTCTCTTGAAACCAAATCAAAGTCAAGTTAAAATTGAGTTGTTAGCATTTTGCGATAGCTTGGTCCATTGACCGTTACCGCATTTCCAGCTTAATTTTAAAAAAAAGAACTGCCCTGTCACTCCCCTAGACCACAAGCGCGCTATACAGTGACACTTTAAGCATGCAAAGGCTTCGTAATAATCGCTTTAAAATTTTTAAGAAGCCCAAATACGGCAGTTTTGCTAGTTGACATTCCACTGACAAGTGCAAATGGGCTTCGTCTGAAAAAATGATTTTTTTTTAGAAAAACCAGCGAAGTGAACGGTCGGTCGGCTTTAATTCCTGCACCAGTTGAACCTTGTTAGGCTTCAAAATCAAATCCTTGGCAAAATTCGCCATGACATTCTGTGTTTAGGTTTTGAGGTAAAGAATAAATCAAACCATTTGCTTATACCCTGTTCTGAAGTGAAGAGTATTCTAGTAAGGGCCTTCTCCAGACTACATAGCGAACCATACAGTGTTACGTTGAGCATGCAATGGCTTCTCAATAATTGCTGTAGGATTTTCGGAAACCCAAGTGCGGCAATTTTGAAAATCGGCTTCTTCTGAAAAAATAAGTTTTTTAAGAAAAAACCAGCCGGTTGTTCCTGAATGAATTGAGCGAATCTACGGCGATCGGTCGGTCGGTTTCAATTCCTGTACCAGTTGAATCTTGTAAGGCTTTAAAGTTAAATCCTTTTGCAGATTTCGCCTTGTAGTGATTTTGGTACGTCCCTCCCCCCGAGGGGCACATTTATATTTCGTGATGGTCTCTCACCGTTATTACATGTGTCACCGGTGGTAAAGGGAGTCCCAGGCTAGCAGAAGTCAACTGAACAACTCGATGTTATTTCCACGGGAATCAGTAAGCCCCAGAGTTCAGCTTTTTAGCTGTTATCTGACTGATAATTGAGCTTGGCCCTTCGGAAGCATCGTGGTGGTTGTGGTTTTGCGGCTCTAGTTTGAGTTGTGTGGGTTTGATCATTCACAATGAACACAATGAGTGGTCGTGGTCCAGTGAGCATGCTTGCGGTTGTGTTCTAAAATTTCATTTAGCTTGAATGTGTTCTGCACTCGGAGTTGGATAGTTTCCAACTTTTCAGCAAGGAGCAAGCAGCGTTGGCCTGCTTCGAACTCTCGGAGTTGTGACTAGGAGTGACGGGAGGATAGAGATATCCGAAGGCTTGCTAGGACGTGGGCGACACTACACATCACCCACAGTGGCTTGATCCACTGTCAGATTATGGTTAGGGCTAAATCCTAACGTAGATATTATCACATCTGTGAAGTTTTTGGATAACCCCAATTGTTGAGAACGTCGAGACATTGACAAATTTGTATCTGCTTCAACACTATGGCTCACGGCTGCGATGTTTTTAGTTAAACGATTCGGTCGCACAATTTGTTTCGGTCCTGTCGACTCAAATCTAAAGACCAAATTCTTAATAACGTTTTCAGAAAAACATTTATGTTGTCCTAAAATATTACGAATTCTTCGAAATGTAACTTTAACACAACCACCATTTTTTCACAGTGGATTTTAATTATTTTAATCCGATTTTTGTGTGCAATTGAATTCATTGTAACAATTGCCAACTGCAACTACTACGAATACGTCAAAGAACTAAATGTCAAAACTATCATGTTGCTGGTGCGTTACCACAATTGAAAAACAAATTTCTTGTTGGAAAACCCGATATAAAAAACAAATCAACGAACGCCTTTTAAAAATATTAAAAACTTCATGACGTATGAGTAATGGAAAAAATGTTGAAATGCATAATTTTACATCAATCACACGCCAGCGATTTTTGTTTTTTTTTTTCAATTTTATTTATTTCTGCACTTCTAATTGAGTGGAAAAGAGAACTAAAATATTTCCCTTTTCAGGTTTTTATGTTTTTGTTTTTTTTCCTTTGTAAAAACATTACTTTATTTATGTGTAAATATTTATATGTGTGTTCATGTGTGTGTGTGTGTGAAATGTTCAGGGTCATATTGCATTTGTATTTTATTTAAACTGACAGCCATATACGTGATATCTTAATGAATTGTTTCAAATGTCTAAATCAGTGATGGGCGAACTTTTTGGCTGGCGGGCCAATAAATTAAAAAAAATCTTGTGGCGGGCCATTAAATTAAAAAAAAACATAGAGGGTCATTCATTAAAAAATTATCGGGTTGCTGTTCAATTAAAACATCGGTTCGTAATACTTTAAAACAACATAAAAATTTTATAAGATTCGGTTTATTATGCTTTTAAGATTTTCCAGATGTATGGGAAGCATGGATCTGTTTCTGACTTGACATAATTTCCTCAAAATCTGGTTCCAGCTGGGAGGATGTAACTCTCGTCTGACAATCGGTTTCTTATTGAATTTTTTCTGGATTTCATTACTGAAAAGGCCTGTTCACATAAATATGAGGAAGCAAACATTTCCATAATTTTCTGCGCATGATTAATTAGCTTTGGAAGTTCATCTTTTGGTAAGGATTTATAGAAATTATGCTTATCTGTATTTAAAATTAGCTGTTTTAAATTATTATTACATTGCAATTCTATAATTTCCAATTGTAGATCAGATGGAACATTCTCAGGATTAACATTAAAAGGCTTTGAAAAAATATCTAAACATGGTTGGATTTTTTTTAAAGTCAGCAAATCTGGCCTCAAATTTTGAATACATTCTTAATAAAGATTGTGAAAAGACTTTTAAGTTCTCTTCACTCACAGGCCTCACAGAATTAGGTCTTGGAAAATGAGTCAAATCATTTTTTCCCAAACATTTAGAAAATATAAACAATTGACTTTTAAAAGACCTCAAACTGCCACATGTTTCATCTATAAATTGATTTCTTCCCTGTAAAACTTCTTGTTCAGTTTATTATAGTGCTCGAGTAAATCCGTGAAAAAAGCAAACTCGATACAGCAATTCTTATCCTCCAATATTTCCCACTCAAATTTCAAATTTGGTTTTTAGAAAAACTTTAATTTCGTCGAGAAGACTCCAAACTCTCGAGAAGGCATGCCCACAACTCAGCCACAACTGATCTTTGTGTAATAAAGTACATCTGAAAATTCTGCATCAACTTTCGATAAAAACTCTTGAAATTGTCGATGTAACAAACCACGGGCTCGAATGGTATTAATTCATTTTAAAATAATATTAATTACGTTGTTAATATCCAAGGCAGCCTTGCAAAGAACATTTGACTTTAATAAACTCCTGCAAACCCCGTATTTTTTCCCACCATGTTAGGTGCTCCATCAGTTGTTAAATTAGATTCCATCCCCTCTCTAAATTCATCATAAATTATTTTTCCTGTCGTCTTTTGTTTCAAAGACCTCAAACAAGCAAGTTCTTCGCTTATTACAAAGTTTTCATCGACTCCTCTGTTAAAAATTAAAAGTTGGGCTGTATCACTCCTGTCAACACTCTCGTCCATAGTGACAGAAAAATACTTAAACTTTTTAAGACGTCTAGTAAGTTGATTGGTTAAATTGGAAGAAATCGCTTCAATTCTTTTTGTGACCGTTCTACGTGACAGCCCTATAGAATCGAAATCTTTTACCTTTTCTAGGCATAATACTTTTCCAATGCTAATTAACACATCCTTTATAAATTATCCTTCAGAAAACGGTTTGTTACTTTTTGCTATTTTATAGGCAACAATGTGACCAGCTAACGTGGAGGATCGCTGGACACTTCTTTGATTTTTAAAAAAAATATTTGCTGACTAGATATTTTTTTTTCAGTTTCTCTGGATGACCTTTCTTGTCTTCATCTGTCATTTTATAGTACTTCGACCCAAGATGTTTTGAATTAAATTGCCTAGCGAGATTATAATCTTTTAGTACAGCTACCGGTTCTTGGCAGATAAGACAAATAGGTTTTTTGTTATATTCCTTAAAGAAGTACTTCCATGTCCACTCTTCTTGAAATACTCGACATTTCGAATGAATTTTTCTCTTTCTATTTTGGATTGACACTTATTGGGGTATTTACAATACACTTTATCATTTTAATTACACAAATAAAACTGTACGTTGGCAACTTTATAATTTTACTTCACAATTTATTCTTTACGTCACGAGATTTACACTTTTACTGCTTGCTGATTAATCCATCGCTGGCCCTTTTATATTTGTTGCGCATGTTGTCTCAAATACTCAAGAATCTTCTAGATCTCATATATAATAGTTGTTGTTATGTTTATACGTTCAGCTTTCTATATTAGTTGTTAGTGCTTTATGATGTTTATGTTTCTTCTTGGAATATTGCATCGGAAAATTGTACAATATATAAAAAATATACAATATTTCCCAGAAAACTACGCAGTTTGGACACAATATAATATGAAAATATCGCATTTTTTTTTTGCTAAAATTTTCAATTTATATCTTTTTTAAAATAAAATGTAAATTTATTTTTTGGGCATAATTTTTTAATTGGTGATTAATTTTTTTTTTTAAAAACGCTCGGCGGGCCGGATTGAAACCTCTCGCTGGCCAGATGTGGCCAGCTGGCCGTAGTTCGCCCATCACTGGCCTAAATTATCTAAAATTAAGACATCAAATGTTTCAATCTAAATTGAAACTAATTAAGAAACGAATAAGAAATAAAGTGTTTAGTTTATTGTTTGTGTTATTTAAAAAAATGTTATCTCAATATTTAATATTGTCGTATTGATTGGGCAAATTTG
This sequence comes from Trichopoda pennipes, assembly GCA_030448955.1. Classification (NCBI taxonomy): domain Eukaryota; kingdom Metazoa; phylum Arthropoda; class Insecta; order Diptera; family Tachinidae; genus Trichopoda; species Trichopoda pennipes. Next base: position 1,931,895 of record JASKUP010000021.1, on the reverse strand, counting down.
AGGTTAGCAAGTAAACTATCGGTGAAATGATTAAATGTTAAGAATTAAGCTGTCATCCTTTGACTTTTATTAAGCAAAAAATTTGGAAATTTTAAAATTTTCATTAGTTTTCATTAGCAGTTTTTTCTCGTAATCAGCCTCTTTCTGAGAGCACTGTACGTAATTTAATCGTGCTAGTGGTAGCAGTAATGCAAACATATCCGTTGAGAAGGAACCTGGAAAATCAACTCGCCGACGTTTGCAACAGATGGCTATTACTAGTGGCAATTTGCCTAATGTTCTTCATCTCAACACGTTCAAGATTTTGGTCGACCGATCATTGTTTGCCTCGAGCGTAGGTAAATTGGTTGTTTGAAAAACTGAACGATAACAATACATTTTTTAACAAAATACTTTTAGTGATGCGGCTATTTTCAATAAGGCGGTTATAGAAGCAGAAAAGTTGCTCATAAAGTCCACAAATATTGTTGTCATTTTCCTTAGTGTAAACCGTCATTACTGGCAGTTTGTTCGGTGTGACCGGCGAGCGCTTTCAATGTGATGACATCATTGTCAAGCCGTGTGCTGGACCGTACTGATGAGAGTCAGTGTTCCTTCAGGTTTTGATAGTTTTTTTTTTATTATGATTCTAGTACAGCAACATTAGAAATAAGAAAAATCCAATAAAATATATATAATTTTTAAAAATTTAAATTGAGTTTTTCAAAAAAACCTCTAAAAGTTTTCTTTAAAATAATAGAATTTTTTACTGGTTATTTTGGATGAAACCAGCTGCGATGCTGGTGGAAATAAAACCAGAGCGAAGTTTTTTTGTTTTAATCAGCGTCAACAAGGATATGTTTCTGAATAATTGTATTGATGTGTTGTGCATACTAATGTGTGTGTGTGTGTATGTATGTGTGTGTATGGTATTCTGTTTCAATATTTTTTTTAATTATGTTTCGTGGCTTGCAATTGGTCATTATGATGTTGATCATTTTTGTTTTTTGTTTTTTGGGGTTAAATTTGTTGTTGTTGTTGTTGTTGCATGAACAATAAATAATGTTTTGCAAATATGCATCATGTTTGCTAAAATGTGTTAACATGAGGAGTCGGCATGAATGCACAATTTGACATGTTAAGGTAAATAAAAATAGAAAAAAAACTCTTTAAAGAGGAAGCAAATCAATCAAATTTAAATTTAAATTTTTTAGAAAAAATATTTTTTTTATATTTAAAACGAAAAACAAAATAAAAAGACGTAATAATCATTTATCAATTCTTGCAGTTATAATTGCTACAAAATATGTCTCGCTGCCAAATTTTAAATAGTGTAACACCAGGTGTTAAAAAGTTTGTTATAAGCAACGTTTAATTGACCTAAACATTGTCATACACCTCGGTGATCATTTTAGGAGACTTTAGCTTTTGTGTAGATGCACACGTTGATCAAGTTGGCTGGAATTTAATGCTGCGCTTATTATGCTTACTATGCACAGTAGCCTTTGTCTTTTAAAATATAAGAAAAATCAGTTATGCATTTTAACGTAATTGATAAAGATTAAAATAAAGGGTATTTTTTATAGAGGCATAGTACTTTGAAATGCAATAAACAGACATATATTTTTAAGTTGACATTAATTACCTTTTATTGGAAAAATATTCTTCTGGCATTATAATTTAAATGTGATTTCTGTCATATGATCTCTACGACTAGCTCAGGCGTAGTCTATTCTGGAGATACAACTTTCGATGACTTTATCAACCCCCTCCCAAGGGCACATTAATATATCTTAATGGAATCTTACCATTAAGACATGTGTCATCTGGGGGCAAAAGGGAGCCCCGTACTGTAAAGGCTAGCAGAAGCCAACTGGACAACTTTCACTTTTATTTCCACGGGAATCAGTAAGACACAGAGTTCAACTGTTGCTGTTCTCTTACTGATTATTGTGGTTGGTGGCTGCGGTTTCACACGTCCTCATAAATGATTAAGGGGCCAGGATCATTCACTTCTGACCAAGAACATAGGGTGAATGATCCAGGTGCAGTGGGCATGCTATGTCGTGTTCTGCAGTTGGAAAGTGTCTTACTCTTCAGCAAGGAGTGGGGGGGGGGGGGCCCGTAATGGCTACTAGGAGGGACTAAAGAATAGAGATATCCCACGGCTTCCTAGGGCGTAAGTGACGCTACATATCACTCAAGTGGTTTTTTAAAGAGAAGTAGCACTTCAGGCAACAATGGCTGTTTAGTCAAGTACCGTGCTACATTCTTTAGGAAAGGAATAGAGAATAGATGAAACAGGTGGTGAAAGTAGAAGGATAGTCGGAAATTAACTGCCGTATATAAGACAGCACAGCGACCAGTGACCATGCCTTCATTACTGAGCAGCCCCACCGACAGTCAATTTTTATTTTTGTAGTAAAAAAACCAAGGTCTTTGTTGGGAATCGAACCCACAACCCCCATACTGACAAACCAGTACACTACCTACTAGCCTACAGGGGCACCTAAGTGGTTTGATCCACCATCAGGTTATGGCTTACACGGCTTGGTACTGATGTAAATTGTATCACCTTTATCTAATATTTATAGCATTATATTGGCAATAATGCGTTGAATGTTGTCCTGCTCAAGTGCTCAATATTTTCGGGCTTATTGGCGTAGACTAACGATTTTAGATATCCCTATAGAAAATAGCTTACGGGCATTAAATCACACGATTTTGGAGGCAAATTCATGGGTCCGAAACGTTAAACTAAGCCCTTATTTAAAGTTTTCATCAATAAATCAATTATGGTACGAGCTGTGCAACATGTTGCGTCGTCCTGTTATGCAGCTCCTGTACATCAGGGTTGTTCAATTGATTAACGAAAAACTCAGTAATCATAGTTCTATAGCGGCCAACATTGACTATAACATTGAGACCAGCATAGTTTTTGAAGAAATACCAGCCAATTATTTCACCAGCCCATAAAGCACACCAAATATAATGATGTCTCCAGGATTGTTATCGCTTCAAATATGACAGATTTGCTTATTGAACTATTCATTCAAACATAAGTGAAATTCATCGCTAAAAAATATTCCCTTATGAAATTAGACACGAAAGGACGTCTTGTTGTTTTGGTCCCATTCACCGAATCTACGGCGATGATGTGGCTTTAATTATTGGGCGAGTTGGATTATGTAAGCACGCAAATAAAGCGTTTTTCAAAAAATCTTCCATCAAGTTATTGCCCAAATATCCAGTTCCTGTAAACGATGATGGATAGACTAATTCGGGCTTTTCTCTATGCTACGCTTCTTTACGCACTCTATGGCGTCTCTGTGGATGCGTGAACGTGGTGTGCGAAAACATTCCATAGTTAATCGAATTATTTACTCTGATGGCGGATTATGTGGACGTAGTGCACCATACGAATTAGAATCATTATTTTCACAATAATTTTGCACAATTTGTAGGCGTTGTTCAGGCGTCAGTCTATTCATGTTGTAATGCCAAACCAAACTATAAAGCACAACAGCTGACAAAATGGCCGCCAGTTAGAAAAGTGTTGTTAACTTGCTGATTGCTGATTAATCCATCGCTGGCCCTTTTATATTTGTTGAGCATGTTGTCTCGAATATTCAAGAATCTTCTAGATCTCACATATAATAGTTGTTGTTATGTTTATACGTTCAGCTTTCTATATTAGTTGTTAGTGCTTTATTATGTTTATGTTTCTTCTTGGAATATTGCAACAGAAAGTTGTTGTTCTCTTGTGTGTACAATATTTCCTAGAAAACTACGCAGTTTGGACACAATGTTTTAAAAAAGATATAAATTGACAATTTATATCTTTTTAGGCATAATTTTTTAATAGGTGATTAATTTTTTTTTGAATAACGCTCGGCAGGCCGAATTGAAACCTCTCGCGGGCCGGATGTTGCCCGCGGGTCGCAGTTCGCCCATCACTGCTCTAGAGCATCGATGCAATGTAGGCTGTATTTTAGTGTTTTTTCGTTACTACAATGGCATGTGCTCTAAGGGAATTAGGGAACTTGTTATCGAAAGAAACTCGCACGTTTTTGCATTTGGTTGACTTTCGTTAAGAGCGCATCCATTTGTGGTCGCTTGGCCAGTGAATTCCACTACGCATTACAGGGAGAAATCGTTTTTTAGCACAACAATTCGTAGGTGAAATAAACTTTCTACAGAGGTGTCTCCTGTCAATTTCAAATCGAATGCCTACAAACACTACTCCCTCTTTCCTCCTAATTTCATAGTTCTGATACAATGCATTGCATGTGTAGGGGTCATCTCCTGAGTGCTGGTCCGAACGAAAAAAATAAAAAACAAGATAATTTGCACATTTAGGCATCAGTCTATTTATGTTGGAACTGCTAAACCGAACTAAACCTAAATCACTTGACAGCAAATAAAATTGCTGCCACTTAAACAAGTTTTGCCAGGTTTAAGTTCTAAACCGCTATAAAAAACACTCGGTATATATGACTGCATGTGTGTGTGTGTTGGGGAAAAATAACACTAAAAATGTATTTATTTTATGGACTCCGTCATACATATGAGGTTTGACGGTCTGACGGGACAGTGGCCTATCAACACATATTATTACCAAAAACAAAAATAAAAACAAAATGAAACTACTGCAAACATAGTTTTGTTTTGCCATAAAAAGAAAGAGAAAATTGGCTGCTTTTAACACTTGCACATGGATTCTCAAATCCACCAACACATTAACTTCAAACAAGCAACGAACATTATTACACACTTATGAGCAAAGAGAGAAAATAAAAGAGCGCTAGTGTACATTTGCATGTGTAAGTGTGTGTGTGTGTGTGTTTGTATGGCAGTGCATTTCAGTTTTTAATCTGTGTGTGTGTGCTTTTCATTTTTATTGATGCTCTCCTACATTTCAATGTTGAGGTTTGTTTTTGTTTTTGTACAACGATTGGATTTTTAGAGTTTCTATTTTTCACTGATTGCCTTTTTTTTGAATTGTTTGTTTGTTTGTTTTTTTTTAGTGTCAGCGTGGCAACATGCAGTGATAAATTACATGGATCCACCCTAAAGCGAGTTTTTACAAGAACACTTATGAACTCATTCGTATGTTCATGTATACCACTCACTGTCATAACGTTTATTAAAATGGCCTTTTTACATTTTTGTTTCTTTTCTTTATTCATTCTTCTCCTATTGTTTTTATTGTTTTCATTGTTTTATCTATTTTTCATTCCAATTGCTCTGCTTGTAAATATAATTTGACTGTGAAGTGATTTTAATTGATTGTTTTCTCTTTAAAGACAGAACCATAACTTAATCATTAATCTGTCGACTTTTGCTGATAACATGGATATTTTTTTATTATAGACCCAATTTTCTTAATTAATTAAAGCAGGCTGCAACAAAGACAGCAGCAGACTTTTTATAGAAATGGCATTTCAAAAAAATTTTTTTTCTATAAAGAAAATGCCTGAAGGCAGACTTTAGCATTTCCAATGATAATCAATTTCTGTTCAAACTGTTATGCTTTATTTAACTTTTATTGAAAATACTATTCTCCGTTAAGAAAACTAATTAAAAATAATAGATTTATTTTGCAAGATATTTAGCTTTTAAAGAGTCTCAAGTTTTAAGAAATTTGCCTGCATAAAAGCGTGTTTTATTAAAGTCATTCCATTTTTTATTTGCTATTTTTCAGAGACTTTCGTACTAATTAGCAAAAGAACACTTTGCTCCCTTTTTGATACTTAAAACTAAAAAAACTCTGTCTGGCTAGAGCTGCCTTCTGTATCTGTGTCTGGCACTCTTCTTTTCTTCTGCGATAAAAATGTCTTTCATAAAAACCACTATAATTCATCATCACATCATTTCCGTTTATATAAATAATTAATTTTTGATGTGATATTTCTTTAACCCATTAAGGCCTGCCCATAAATCCGCTCGTATGATTTTAACCAAGTTTTTAAATTTTTAATTTACAAGGTTTTTGAATTGAAAAAAAAAAAAAAAATTAAGCATCGTGGTGCTGGTGGTTTCGTTCGCGGCCCTCGTTTGAGTTGTGTGGGTCGGATCATTCACAATGAACTCAATAAATGGTCAAGGTCTAGTAAGCTTGATTGCGGTTATGTTCTTAAATTTTATTAAGCTTCATGCGTTCTGAACCAGGAGTTGGATAGTCTCCAATTCTTCAGCAAGGAGTGAAGGCCGCGGCCTGCTACGGGCTTTTGAAGTTGCAACTAGGTGTGACTGGAGGATATAAGTATCTGAAGGCCTTCTAGGGCGAGGCTGACGCTACATTTCATCCACAGTGGTATGATCCACCGTCTGGTTATGGCTTACATAGTTAGTTACAGACGTAACTCTTATCACGCCTCACATCATTTCTGTTTATAAAAAAAATTAATTTTTGATATGGTATTTCCTTAACCCATTAATGTCTGCCCATAAATCCGCTGATATGATTTTAGTTAAGCTTTTAAATTTCGAAGTTATTTGGATTGACAAACAAAATTTACCTCCTTCTTTACGTAAAACAGGACAGGTATGTAAAAATATCCACGAGGGTAGTGAATTCCGCTAAACTACAAGGAACTTTTTATCATCTGTAACAACAAATATTGAAACTAAAACATTTCTGGACATTTCTTGTAAAGGATTTTTCAACAAGAAATTTATTTTCAAAAAAAAAAAACTAGATTAAGATGATTCACATTTTTATTGTATTGCGAAGAGAAAAGTTTGGCAATTATGAATGAAAAATGATATCTGGCATATGTCCACCCCGCTGTCTACCATTCTGACAGATGTCCGATACTATCATCAAAGTTTTTAATCGGCCGTTAGGCAGAAATGGGTTAATACACTTTTTATGCGTCTCTTTTTCTTTTACAAAATTTTTCCATACATTTTCTTCTAATAAATTAATATTGAGTTTTTTCATTATATAACTTATCAAACGTGTGTACTCGTGTGTACGTGCAAGTATATTTTTATGCATCTGCTGTTAACTATTTACTATTTAAGAGGCATTGTAAACTTTTACTGCAACATGTCATTACTATAAGATTAGCATAGCAATAACAACAACAATGAATACCTGATAAAAGTTGAAAAATTTTTGTAATTTCGATGTTGTTACACTTTTCTTCTGTATCAACATGTTCCTTATTTTCTTTGCCGTTTTAAAAGAAAATCCTCTTAAAAATTAATGCGAAATAAATACTCATTATAAAAATGTCCTTTGAACATAAAACATGGTTACAAGGATATTTCTGCAAAGCATATCATGCACGTTTATTGGCAATAAATTTATTTAAAAAAAAAATAATAAAATAAAAAAACTTAACTAAACTCAAGGAAAATAAATAAAAAACTTCATTGAAAATAACAAGAAAATAGCATCATCAATAGCAGACAGCAGCGAGACATCTGAACTTTTATGCGTGTGCTTGTATATGTGTTTATGTGTGCATTAAGGACAATGGTGATGTCATCTCTAAAAAAAAAGAAAGTCTTTTACTTTTATTGTATTAACAACAACAACAACTGATGACGATAGCGATGCTCTATAAATATGAATCACACTCAGTTACACAAAGAAGCAACAACAATAAAAAGAATTTAAAAAAAAACCTGATAACACAAACGAAAGGACATTTCAACTATTTTCGCTATGTACAGGATATTAACAAAATGGCGTTCAGTTTAAAACTCTCTCAAATATAATTTTATATTTCGATAGCTGGTTTATTTGATGAACATGACCAAAAATGACCCATGAATATTTATAATCTATTTGCCTTTGCTTCTTGGGGGGACAAGACTTTTTGTTGTTGTTGCTGTTATATTTATTGTAGTCTTCATTCTTGTTAGTTTTAAAAAATTTTATGACATTTTTTTTGACATTATATAAACATCCCTATTGTCTGTTAGATAATGTCAGTGTCTGTAAAAAATGTCATTGACTGTGAAAGTGATGACTGCAGCTATAGCAAAGTGTATGATAGCGACGCTGAAAATGGTATGTATAGCCATGATAGTAAATATGATAATAATAATCATGATGACAGTGATCTTGTTCATAGTCGAAAGCTACTGTGACATTTTTTATCATTTTAACAGACTGCTGACAGTTATGACAATATTATTTTTATTACAACTATGACTCAGCGAGATTCAAATAGATTTAATGATGAGGATGACCATGCAAACGATCATGGCAATGACTCCGACAATGATTTATTTCAAAAGAATAACAATTATTGTAACAAATGATTAATAATTACCATTTTACAATGGTCATTATCACATTTATTGGTCAAATCATTGGCATAAAAGTCATAGTTTTTGCCTTTGTAATTTTGAAAATCAATGTCATGATTATGTCTAGTACGAGCCCCGCCCACTATTAATTCGTACGGCAAGCATTTTTACGCGTATGCAATGTTTAACAGATGATATTTTCAATGCTAAAGTAGACAACACATGCAAACCTATTTTTTCTGAAAGATCATTTTATTCTCTTAATTTTAGAAAAACAAATTTTTGTTGTACTTCAACAACAACAACAACAACTTTTATTTACTTGACTGCTTTGCTTAACTGATAAGAAAAATTTGACCAGTATTAATTCGTACGGTGCTTTAAATATTTACTATTTTATCAAATATATAACTTTTTTTAAATTTAATATTGGGTAACATCGCCTTTTGCCTTTATAACACATTTACAACGGTTTGGCATAGATTTTAATAAATTCTGGCATTGTTCCGTTGAAATAGAGTCCCACATCTCTTGCAATTTTGTTTTTTAATCAGAAAGGGTTCTTTGAGGCTCATTTTTTAGATTTCTTTTCATAATTCCCCATATATTCTCGATTGGGCTTAGGTCCGGACTATTTGATGGCCAGTCTAAGACCCCAATTTCCTTAGACTGCAGCCACGATTTGGTTCGTTTGGCAGTATGAGATGATGCTCCATCCTGTTGAAACGTGTATTCACCACAGTCAGCCAGTTTTGGTATTGATGGCAGCAAACTTTCTTCTAATATGTTAACGTATTTTTCAGCGTTGACCATCCCATCAATAAAGTGCAGTTGTCCTACTCCTTTGGCAGACATACAACCCCACACCATTATGCTTGCTGGGAACTTAACTGTCCTTTTAAGGCAGTCTTTATGGTACGCTTCAGTTTTGTTGCGGATAACTCTCCTTCGCGCATCACCGACACTCACATCAAATTTAGATTCATCGCTAAATATGATGGAGTTCCATTGCCTTTGAGCCCAAGACATCCGTTCCCGACACCATTGTAAACGCTTCTTCTTTTGGCGAATCGTAAGCAATGGTTTTTCCTTGGCCTAGTAATTTAAGATATTGAGTATGTAACGTAGAAAATCCCTATACATACCTTATAGAATTTGTATCCAATATCACGCAATTGCAGGCGCGTCCACTCACGCTTAACACTTTTTCCGATTTTATCAGACCATTCTGATGCTAAATTTCTCAAGCTTTGGCGACGATCAGCCTTCACAATCGTGGCCAGGGCTCTTTTATCACGAGCTGTTATTGCCGAAGTTCGGCCTCTATTTGCGACATTATTTTCAATATTGCCATTTTTCTTAAAATTGTTTAGTATTCCTTGAATGGACGACTTAGCCAGATTTAATTGCTTGGCTATTTCACCAAAAGTCTTCCCAGATTTATAATAATCTAGAACTAAACTTCTGATTTCTTTGCAAATCGGCTTACCACGTGCCATGGTTGGTAAACTTTGAATAATTTGAAGCAATAACACACTTCTGACATTCTGCATTGCATAACGGTTTCTACTTTTGCGTTTGTTTTGATCTTGTTTCAATTCTGAGCTAAGCTAACGGACCGTACGAATTAATACTGGTCAAATTTTTCTTATCAGTTAAGCAAAGCATTCAAGTAAATAAAAGTTGTTGTTGTTGTTGTTGAAGTACAACAAAAATTTGTTTTTCTAAAATTAAGAGAATAAAATGATCTTTCAGAAAAAATAGGTTTGCATGTGTTGTCTACTTTAGCATTGAAAATATCATCTGTTAAACATTGCATACGCGTAAAAATGCTTGTCGTACGAATTAATAGTGGGCGGGGCTCGTAGTCATCTCAATGACTACTAGAATTTGGTGAAATAGCAATTCGAAATAATAAAAATACAATGGTTTGTCATAATGTGTATGTTTACAAAATGACAATGATTATGACAATAATTATGACTATGACTACAGGGTAACTTTTTTAGGGTATAAAATTTTAAGTAGGCAACACTTTTTTTTATTTTCGGCCATTTATGTTTAGTTGGCATTTTAACAATGAACAAAACTGCCGTAGTTTAAGGCACCATTACATCCAGAAAAACTGACTGTTTGCTGTGCTTTATAGGGTCCCCATACGAGCACATTTATCGGTATTTATGGATTACTTAACAATCTAGACCTGTGCTGCTGGGGGTATAAGGGAGCCCAGTCACCTGAAGGCAAGCAGGGTGTCAGCTGAAAGCTCCACGTTATTTCCACAGGAATCAGTAAGCCCAAGAGTTCCGCTAATTGTCTCTTTAGACTTTTAGCTGTTCTCTGACTGATTATTGAGGTTGGCCCTTCAGAAGTATCGTGGTGGTTGCGGCCCCCCACATTAATTTGATTATGGGAGCCAGAATCATTTCGCTTTTAATAACACCAACGGGTGAATGATCCGGATCCAGTGAGCATGCTAGTCATATGTTCTGGACCAGGAGTTGGTTAGTCTCCAGCTCTCCAGCAAGGAGTAGTGCTTTGCAACCCTGCTTTGGAATCGCTAAAATTGCAACTAGGAAAGACCTGTTGCTAGAATTAGTTCTCGGCTTCCTAGGGAGTGCATAACGTTGCTTTTTATTCCCAGTGGTTGGACCACCATCTGATTAACGCTTACGGCCAGGTGCAGATGTACATCTTATCACGAAAATGTGCTTTAAAGGGTGATGTTATCTTTAGTCCATACTTTCTTAAAAATCATACTGCTTAGTATATTACAGTTAATGATGATGGCTATAATGTCACGCTAAATGACTTTTTCATTTACCCAGAAGCTGTGGTTCCACTAAGACGGCTCAATATGTCACACAGAACGTGCCACAATTGATTTATTGAATGAAACTTTTGGGAACTGCATAGTTTCACGTTTCGGGCCAGTGAATTGGCCTTCAAGATCTTGCAATATCACGCCGCTAGTACAACATTTGCCGCATTATTGCCGACATACGCCCACAAATCTTGAAAAAGATCATCATTAGATGTCTAGATTTCACATCGTCCGAGCCGGCCGCAGCGGTCATATTCTGGAAGTCATGTTTAAATTATCATGCCAGAAGATTATCTTTTGTTTTGAAAGTAAATATCATTTCTGTTTTATTCCATCTCAAAGTTCTGAACCTCCAAAAAAACTCCCTTTATGAACTGCTATGAAAATAACAGTGACGCAAATATAATTTCTGCAAAAAGTATATCTTTGGAAATGATTACTACTAAGCACATGATAGAGTGTGAGACAGATTCACGTCTCCACTTAACACAAATCTAGCGTTGGCCTCACTACTTTGTAAAATACTATGCGTCTAGCAGCGGCCCTAAGGTGTATAACACACCTAAAATGACAATTTCAGAAGCATATTCAGCAAAGCTGTGCCCCACTAATTTTTGGAGAGCCGTAGAGGATCTAAACTCTCGTCGCCCCCAGTATAGCGACATGCTATATGCACATCGGATAGGAAAAATCCACACATTCCTGCCGAATTGGGTTTAAAGTACAGCCACCACGTTACTTCTCAAAAAGCAGCACCAATGACCAATACAGCCTTACGGGCTTCTGGTTCCCATGGTAACAAGTGGTAAGTTATTGGTCAGACTTCGGGTGTCTAGTTCTTCTAGTTGAGTGCTTCTGCTAGCCTAGGCGACTGGTGCCGCCATTTACCCCCAGAAGCACATATTAAAATGGGAAGGTGCCCAACAAGTTTGTGTGCTCCGGGGCGACTAAGAAAATAATACTGACAATGATTATAACAATTACTAGCACAACAAAAGTGGGTCCACTACAGTGATGATTATTGTGATAGCAATGACAGTAATTGTAGCTGCCAGGAGTTTGGTCTTCAAAGAACAACTTTGGCCACAATTTTACACAAGGACTTGCATTTGTTTCCATATAAGATTCAGTTGATACAAAAGCTTCTTCCACAAGACCATTTACGCCGCCGTACATAGGTCAATAGGATGTTTCAGTTCGCCTGGGATGAGGCACATTTTCAGTTGAATGTATATGTGAATAAGCAGAATAGTCCACAAATTATTCAACAGTCACTTTTGCATCCATTAAAAATGACAGTCTGGTGGGCAATTCGGTCACGAGGAATCATTGCAACTTACTTCTTTGAAAATGAAAAGGGCGTAACGGCAACTGTGAATGGGGAGCGATATCGTGATGTGATTGACAACTTTTTAATGCTTGACTAACATGTGTTATCAACAAGACGGCACCACATTACCGACAGCCAGTATTACAATGGAGACCTCTTTTCACAACAAGTTATTTCAAGGAATGGTGATGTTGATTAGCCTCCATGGTCGCCTGATTTGACTGCTCCGGACTTCTTTTTGCGGGGATATCTGAAAAGCAAGGTTCATGTAAAAAAACCAGAATTGGTAGTTATTCGTTATGAAATTTATGAAACACCGGGTAAAATGTGTGAGAATGTAATGAAAAATGTAATCAAAAGGTCTTGCACTTGTGAGGTTAACAGAGAGCATATTCCAAACGTCATTGATAGCATTAAATAAAACATTTATCAATATAAGATCCATTCTCTTTCATTGAATCAAGAATTATAAACAAATAAAGTAGTATAACTTCCTGGTGGACACCCTGTATAAAGCTGAAGAATGTTAAGGTCGATGAAGAAAATTGCAGCACCGTGATCGATAATATTTTGTTTCAAAATCTGGCTGACATAGATCCAAATGGGATATGATTTTGAAATGATGGCAACCAGCACCATCAACCGATTTGAATGAAAATTTGGCAATAAGTAGATTTTGAGAAATGGGCGTGTCATTTGGCCTTCATTTTTATACGATTCGATATCCCTTAATTTTAATCTATAAGACGACATAAAGTCACTGATTTACTTTGATAAATGAGCCAAAACTTACGCCTTGGAGGGCAGCAGTAATTATGTGCTTCGTGTCAAACGGCTGATAAATCGCTAAAAATTCAAAGTCTTCGGACTTCGTTAAGACCAGCCTCGGTGGCTTTACGACTAAAATTATTACGTTTTGTTTTTTTTTTTTTTTTTGTTGTAATATTTAATAAATGAAAGTTTCATTCGTCTTCCAAAATTATTCTGACAAGTGTTGCAAAGCTACTTAACATAACCTAGAAACCCATTACCAAGAATTTAACATTGCATCCCATATATTAATTTCTACATAATTGCAGACTGTATTCAATTACAAGAAAACATATCAAGGCGCCACTAGAAACCATAAATTTTTTTTGTTGTTTTTTTTTTTTTGTTTTTAAGAATTTGTGTCATTCATGTTTTTCTTCAATTCTTCATTAATGCTGTACAACTAAAACAATCAACTTTAACAATGTGCGTGTTTTGTGGTTATAAAAATTAAATAAATATTTTTTATTTTCTTTCTCCTCACATAAAAAAATCATTATAAAATTTAATTCAGTTCAGTTATTAAAGCTTAAAAAAAATAATTTAGATTTTCCAACAATTTGAAGAAAAAAAATTGCTGAAAATTGTATTTTAAAATAAAGGGTGTTTTCTTTTATAGAGGTATGAAATTTGAAATGGGATAAAATAAAAATTAATTTTTTAAATTAAGATGAATTTTACTTTATTCATCTTTTTTTTTTAATAGGATGTTGGTTTTTTGGTGCTTCCCTACTTTTGGGATTTTTATTATAAATATTTGGGAATAATTACAGGTTGCTCTTATTTTACCAAACTTAAGGCAAAAAGTACAAAATTGTCTGTCTCAAAATTATTGTTGTGGGGGGATTGAGCTTTTGATGTTGTGTTGTCAGGCAACAATATTTCTATACTTAAGTAATAGATAACAACCGCTGCTATAAATATATAAAAATAGTAACAGTAACAACAAAAACCACATTAAAAGCAACAACTTATTTGAAATTGTTTGATATTTAAATAAATAAGCATTTAGAAATTCAACCGATTAGTTATGGTTTTATAAAATCAACAATTATTATACACAAAAGAGCACATAAATATATCGGGTTTTTCAACAAGAAGTTTGTTTATTAATTGTAGCAACACCAACAACATGATAGTTATGACATTTAATTTTCTTACGTATTCGTAGCAGATGCAGTTGTTGCAATGAATTCAATTTCGCACGAAAATCGCATTAAAAAAATTAAAATGAAAATGGTGGTTCTGTTAAAGTTACATTTCGTAAAATTCGTGATATATTCAGACAACAGAGTCGTCCTTCTGAGACCGCTATTAAGAATTTGGTCATTAAATTTGATTCGACAGGCTCAATACAACATGTGCGAACACCAACAAGTGTTTGACCGGGTCATTTAACCGAAAACATCGCAGCCGTGAGCCACAGTGTTGAAGCAGGTCTTCAACATTCTCAACAAGGAGGGTTGTCCAAAACCATCATATGGGAAATTTTGGGTAAGGATTTCTCAGATCAGCACTCAGGAAATGATCCCTATACATGCAATGCATTGCGCCAGAACTAGGAAATTAGATTATGCTGAGGTAATAGTGTTTGTGGACGTTGAATTTGAACTTTCCTACATTAAAAGTGGCAGAAAAGATCTCTGTAGGGAGTTTATAAGTTTTGCGTAAGGATTTGACCTTGAAGCCTTACATGGTTTAACTGGTGCAGGAATTAATGCCTACCGACCATTTATATCGCTGTAGATTCGCTCAAATCATTCGGCTGGTTTTTCCGAAAAAAATAATATTTCAGGCGAAGCCCATTTTCACTTTTGTTAGTGAAATGTCAACAAGCCAAATTGCCGTAGTCGGCCTTCTAAAAATCCTACAGCGATTATTGAGAAGCCTTTGCATGCTCAATGTATTACTTTATGGTGCGCTTTGTGGTCTGGAGGTAAGATTAGGCCTTTTTTTCGAAGATTAGGCTGGAAATGCGGTAACGGTCAATGGATTACGCTATCACCAGATACTAAAAACTCAATTTTGGCGTATTATTGACGACATGGATATCACTGACATGTGGTCGGTGACGGTGCCACATGTCACACAGCCAATGAAACAATCAATTTATTGCACACCAAATTTCCCAAACGCATAATTTCACGATAATCAGCAGTTAAGTGATCATTTAGATTGTGTGGATTATTTTTTGTGGGGCTATGTTAAGAACAGAGTCCATACGGAGCTAATCGAATCGATTTTAGCCTTAAAACTCAAAATCCGTGATGTAATTAACCGCCGTTTTGCCAAAAAGTGATTAAAAATTTTGATGAAGGAGTCGATATGGTCGTCGAGGCCATTTGCCAGATATCATTTTTCTTTTTTAAGTACGAAACTCTTCTCTTCGTAATAATATGAATCATCTTAATATAAATTTTTGGTTTTATTTTAATTTACAAAAAAAATTTCTTGTTGAAAAACCCGCTTGTGTACATCGCATGGATAATGTACGAGATGTGCTCAAAATTAGGAATTAATTAGTTACTTTGGTTAAAAAAACATCTTCATACTAACTTTTATAACACTTTAAGGCCGATTTATAGCCCGTTGATTGCAAAAAGTAATTAAGTCCATAAATCATAATTATAAAAATTATAAATATAAAAATTCTCTATAAAATAAATAATATAAAATAAATAGTTTTCCAAGAAGTCTTTTGTATTTTAAATTGCATAATTAAAATAATTTAAATTTAAAAGGAGTGCAATAGGGTGCAAACAAAAAATTTCTGTTGATGTAAAAATGAACTATAATAATTGAACTATTCTCGTATGTTTGTTAGCGCATGTTTGCTAGTGCAAAATTTATATTATTTTTCAAATATGAAAATAAATGCAATCCTAACTAAAAAGTATAAAAACAATTCATAAACTTAAACAAACATTACCCCAGATGTCAATTTTATCATCATCATCATCATCATAATCATCATCATTTCTTACTTCTCCTACTCTTAAACGTAAATACATATGTTTATACATACATACATACATGTTAAAATATATAACATTAAATCATATTTATGTTTATGTATTTGTATCCTTGACTTAAATAATACTTCTCTACTACTTGAGTCTTGAATATTCTCATCAATTATTCATGATGTCAACAGACTTACAAAGAAACAAACAAACAAACAAACGAGTGAACAAACAAAGATTCTATTGTAAATACAAACAAATGCATTCAAACGCACACACCGACAAAAGAAAATTAAAACACATTTACATTCACTTATACATATGCAAAAAAAAAATAAAAATAAAATCGCTAAAATTATTTTTAAAGGAGAAAAACTTTGTAATTAATTATTTTATTTCTTAAGATTAAAATAGCACAAAATTGAGAAATTTTTAATTTGATTTAAAAAAAATGTCTCGCTGTCATTTCGTTTATTTTGTAATTATTCGCTGTTCCTAATGTGACCAACGTGCAGTGTTTAGCCAAAGACCACTCCTGAAAATTAAATTTTATTTTCAGCTTTTAAAATATTCAATAATGAGCTATCGAAGTGTTTATTGTTTGAAACCATGGAACTCTTTCGAACCATGGAACTCCTAAGTATCACTAAGGTTAGCAAACTGTGAGGAAAACTATTCAGGCAAAAGGGGTTACCTGAAAACTTAGTTGCCTATTTTACGATAATTTAGGAACAATCCCTAATCCCCAGAATGGGGTATTCTGTTTATTCACATATCCATTCAAATTAAAATATGTCTCGTCACTCATTCTGATTTTTTCATGAAAATATGGGTTGTCATAGACGAGCTGTAACCTACTATTGGCATATGTACGGCGGCGTAAAGGGGCTTGATCTTGTGTTAGAAGCTCTTGTGTCAACTAATTATTATATGGAAACAAATGCAAATCCTTGTGCAAAATTGTGGCCAAAGTTATTCTTTGAAGACCAAGAGCTCTTGAGGAAGGAGTCAAATTGAGGTTGATGGATTTCAGCTAATCTTGCAGTACATTATGGTGCAGTACATTAAGGATGCTCTTGTTGATTGGTGCAAAAAAATGTTGCATCAAAGGTGCATCAAAAGCAGTTTATAATATCTGCACGGGTGATGAATCATGGATATACTCATATGATCCTGAAACAAAACAGCAATCCACCGTATGGGTCTTTCAAGACGAGCGAAATCCCACCAAAGTTGTTCGTGGAAGAAGCACATCAAAGCAAATGGTTGCCTGTTTCTTCGTGCCATTAGAGCAACATAAGACGGTTAATTCGGCATGGTACACCACTATTTGTTTGCCACAAGTCTTTGAGAAACTTCGGGAAAAGTCAAAGAAAAGACGCATCATTCTGCATCACAACAATGCGAGCTGTCACCGATCGGCTGAAACAATGGAGTTTTTGACAGGGCAAAACATTGAATTGATGGGTCATCCACCGTACAGCCCTGAATTGGCACCTAATGACTTCTTTTTGTTGCCGAACATTAAGAAAAAACTACGTGGACAACGGTTTCCTACACCTGAAGAAGCAGTTTCTGCATGCAAAACCCATGTTTTAGAAGTACCTAAATCGGAGTGGAAAAAGTGCTTTGAAAATTGGTTCCAACGCATGCAAAAGTGTATAAATCATAATGGAGAATATTTTGAAAAACAATAAAGTAGATTTTGTCTTTAAATGCCTGTGTTTTCATCCTTAGGCCACAAATATAATTAGCAGCCCTCGTACATGAATAAAAGTAACTTGTTCGCTATTATGCTGACTATGGTTACGAGTTTCCATTCAGTGTTACTGGAAATCTCTACACTTTAACTATTTTAGACCAGAATAAACTAAATGAGAATTTTAAGACAGACGCTAAAGGGATGAAAAGATTCATTTTTGAATCGACTTGAAAGCAAACGGATTGACTGACAGAAAGGAATAGGGGAATAGACAAAACAGCTTAAGTAGCTGAAAAGGGCGCATTTCATTCATGCAATGGAAAATATAAAAAATCAGATGAGCGAAAAGAAGAAAACGTAAATTTGAAATATTAATTCACCTCAATAGATTATCGTGCATTAAACCCCTTATGTGGAACATTTTATTTTCACATGATTTACGTAATTTAGACTAGAATTGGTTTTTTGATCAGGACTAATAATAAGAAAATATTGAGACGAGTTTTGTAATAAATTATTTAGACAGAACAACTTTAGATATCGTGTGATCCAATGTTAAATAAAATATTTAATCGTATTATATTATATATTATACGCGTCATGCCGGCTGGCATGATGCGTATTGACTGTAGTGTTTATCATGGAAGACGTAAATATTGCGAAATGTCAGCCAAAACTTAGTGGGGCTCTCCCAGACTTTTTACTATCCAGTAGTATGTCAGCGCCTAACCACTTGGTCTTAATCTGTGTGTAGCAAAAACCTTCACCAATGCCCTAAGACACATACACGCTTTAGTAGCACGGTAGCCCCTGTACGGGCATGGTTACTGGTTACTGAGCTGTCATATACGACAGTTAATTTCCGTAACTATCCTTCTACTTTCACCACCTGACGCATCTCTTCTCTATCCCTTTCCTAAAGAATGTAGCACGGTACTTGACTAAATAGGCATTGTTTCCTGAAATGCTACTTCTCTTTAAAAAAAAAACAAATCGTTGTCCTGTTGCAAGCTAAGACATTGACTGGTAAACCTGCGTTAAAATTTTTTGGCAGCTTTCTTCTAAACAACCGACAGACACAACGTTGCTCCCCCAGGGGCGCCACCAGTACCAGAACAGCGCCATAGCCATGCGGGCAACTGGTTCCCGTGATACCAGTGTATGTGTAAAAAGTCACTAGTCATACTCCGAGAGTCCTATTTCTCTTCCAGTTTGGGGCTCCTGCTAACCCACGTGACTTATGCTGCTTTTTACCCCTAAAACCGCATATCAAGATGGGGAACAGACTGCCTGCCCCCGGATAGGACTGTCCAGTAGAGAGTATTCAGATTAAAGTCGACTTATTAAGACAACCAAAAAACACATCACCGAGATACAAAAGCTATCAAGAAAATCGTTGCTGCTCGACATGGAGAATATTTTGAAAAACAATAAAATAGATTTTGTCTTTAAACGCTTGTGTTTTCATCCTTAGGCCACAAATATAAATAGCAGCCCTCGTAGTGCATGATTTCGAAGAAAGAGGGGCGGTAGGTGATAGGCCCAAGCATGCACCATAATGTACTGTGTGTGATTCGATTTTACATCCGCGCCTGGCCATGAAGCCTTAATCAGATGGTGTACCAAACCACTGCATAATTTGGAACGTCATGCTAGTCCTAGGAAGCCGAAGCTATAATTCTATGCAACAGAACTTTCTAGTTGCAACTTCGATGATTCCAGAGGAGGGCTGCATATCATCACTCCTCGCTGAAGAGCTGGAGACTATCCAACTCCTTTCCAGAACACATGACTAACATGCTCACTGGATCTAGGATCATTCCACCAGGTAGGTGTTATTAAAAGTGAAATGATCCTGGCCATGATTAAAAACAGACCTGTTATGGGGCCGCGAAACCACAACCACCACGCTACTCCCAAAGGGTCAACCTCTATAGTCAGTCAGAGAAACAGCTAAATGCTGATTCCCGTGGAAATATAGTGGAGTTTCCAGTTTTACCCCTGCTGACTTCAGGGGACTGGGCTCCCTTTTTCCCCCAGTTGCACTGTGTCTAGATAGTCGAAGTTCTATAAAGACCATATATATGTGCCCCCAGGGGGTACCATAATGTACTGCTAGATTAGCTGAAAACATTACTACAGCTCAAGAAAGTATTCAAAACAATCCATCAACCTCAATTTGACTCCTTCCTCAAAAGCTCTTGGTCTTCAAAGAACAACTTTGGCCACAATTTTGCATTTGTTTCCATATAAGATTCAGTTGACACAAGAGCTTCTACCACAAGATCAAGCCTCTTTACGCCGCCGTACATATGGCAATAGGTTGTTGCAGCTCGACCATGACAACCCCGATTTTCATAGAAGAATCATAATGAGTGACGAGACACATTTTCATTTGTATAGATATGCGAATAAACAGAATAGTCGGTTCTACGGAATGGGAAACCCTCAAATTATTCAACAGTCTCATTTACATCCATTAGAAGTGAAAGTCTGGTGTGCAATTTAGCCAGGAGGAATCATTACCCTTTCTTCTTTGAAAATAAAAACGGCGTTAGGATAACTGCGTATGGGGAGCGATATCGTGTTATGATTGAAAACCTTTTAATGCCACAACTCCATGCTTTGGGCGTGAATAACATGTGGTATCAACAAGACGGTGCCATATCGTATACAGCCAGGATTGCAATGGAACTACTGCGAGACCTCTTTTCACAACAAGTTATTTCAAGAAATAGTAGTGTTGATTAGCCTTCACGTTCGCCTGATTTGACAGTTCCGGACTTCTTTTTGTGGGAATATATCTGAGAAGCAAGGTTTATGCAAACAAACCAGAAACGCTTGAGAAACTCAAACAAAATATTCGTGATGAAATTAATGAAGTAGCGCGTCAAATGTGTGAGAATGTAATGAAAAATGTGCTCAAAAAGGCTCGCATTTGTGAGGCTAAAGATGGGACTTCATTTGTAATTCATATTAAAAGACAACAGTAGTTTGTCTTACTAATTATTCAATTTTCTTTATTTAATTTTTATTTTAAATTTACAAATTAGCTCAGCGAGGAGCAGTGTTAACTCTAGCTCAACTAGGAGCTTTGTGAGTTGGAAAAAGATTGTTATTCATTCTGAATTGCAGCCGTTTATATATCGACTGTGAGGAGGTTGTAGATAGTCTAGTATTGGTGGTTATTCAATATATTAATATTAATTATGTTTTAATATAATTATTATAAGTATTATTATTATTTCGGCGAAAAGAGTAACGTGATCTAATTGTTATTGCATTTATTTTGGAATTGTTTTTCACAAAATAAATGTGTCACTGGAAACTCACCGATCGGCACATGCAGTAAGAACAACAACAACACAAGAGAGGTTTATTCCTGTTGAAGGCCATTTAGTCATCGCATGCATGTAAAATATAGCAACAACAAACATATGTGCATTGCTAGTGCATTGCACTTGAGTAATTTGATTTAAATCTTTTATTGTAACAACATGTTGTGCACATGACTGCGTGTATGAATATTTGATATTTATATTAAGGTGGTTCCACTACACATTACACGAGTTCAAGATTAATTCAGGGGTACCGTTCTTTTTCCTTCCCTATTTCTCATTTTTCTAAATGCCCCTCTTTCTCATACTTTCAATCCTACATACTCTTTCGCAGATGACAGCACCACTTGTCATTCCTATACATTTGATAATAGATCCAACCAGTTGGGTTAAATAGTACCCTTTCAAAAATTATTTGCTTAAAAAATTACTGTATTATAGTATATTTTGTTAAAGTTTTTTGAAAAACTAGTTTTTAATAGTATGTTTTTTTTAAAAGTTCTGTTGATGTGTAAATTAATTTTTTGAAAGTACTATTTTTAAGTAGAATTTAAAAAAGAAATTTTTTTTTGTAAAAAGTACTTTCTCTTTAAATCTTTATTTGTTTTAATAAACCCAAAAAAGTATTAAAATAAAAAAAATTGTTAAGAAAAAAACAGTTATTTTAGAAGTACTTTTTGAAGAATATGGTACTTTTTGAAAACACAGTTCTTAATAAGAAAAACTTTACAAACGCATCGGTTTTAATAAATATAAAACAAAATAAAAACGTGCTTAAAATAAATTTAATTAAATTTAAAAATGCTTAAAATAACAGTGTAACGTTATAAATAAAAGAAGGTCAATTTCTTAACGGTATATGCTTTACAGGAACATTTTGAGGGGATTTCCTCAAGCTTTTGCAATATCGTTTCAAAACATATCAGCCATTAATATCCATTTTGAAACGAATTTTTGTGTTAAGTTAAGTTTCTTAATTAAATTCTCAGGCATCGCACTATACGAGTTATAGATGGGATTTTATTAGACGAGTTCAAGATTAATTTAGGTTAACGCCGATCCCCAAAAAAAGGTGAGATTAATAACCCAGAAAATTAACGCCCAATTTTAATTTGTTCTGCACTTTCTAAAGCGATGAAAAGTATGATTAATTTTCATCCTATGAGGTACCTGGAATCCAACAGCTTTCTTAGCGACCGATAGTATGATTTCCATACGTGGCGCTCTACGGATGAACAATGAACAATTCGGAACAATGGTGCTACTCCATACATAATTTTGTAGAAAATAAGGTGGTGGCTCTAGATATTTCTAAGGCATTTGATAGAGTGTAGCTGGATGCACTTCTGTCAAAACTTGCTATCGGTGATAATTTCTCCAGATTTATATCGACTTTTCTCAGGCATCGCACTAGACGAGTTGTTATAGATGGGATTTCATCAGATGAGTTCAAGATTAATTCAGGGGCACCGCAAAACTCCGTTCTTCTCCTGCCCTATTTTTTATTTTTCTAAACGACCTTCTTTGTCAAACTTTCAACTCTATATACTCTTTCGCAGCTAACAGCACCATTTGCCATTGGTAACAGACCGGAACAGTTGGTGGGGAGTTCCAAAAGTCCGAACATGAACTATACGCTCTATCACGATCTCGCAACAATCTCGGAGTGGGGTCGTGTTAATAGAGTAGAAATTAATGCCCGTAAGGCACAATGTTGCATGCTTAGGTATAGTTCTGTTTTCGGAAATGGTGCTGCATCTGTTACTTTGGGTGATATTGGTATTACGAAATCGGAAGCTCTTGATGTTTTTGATATAAAAATTCAGTGTGATGTTCGATGGACTAAATACATTTGTCAGGTTTCTAAAGAAGCTTTTAAGTGCCTCGGTTTCCTAAAATGGTGTAAGAGACACTTCACTCCATCCGATTTTCGTACTATTTATACCACCTATATCCATTCAAAAATGGAACACAACTCTCATGTATTCGCCGGCACTATACATGGAGTTGTTCGACCGCGTAGAAGAGAGGGCTAAGGGGCTCATTAGGGACACTAGAGTATCCAACTCTACTAATTATCTAAAGCATCGACGCAATGTGGGATATATTTTAATGTTTTATCGTTACAAATGTAAGTCCTCTAATGAAGTTAGAGAACTTGTTCCCGTTACTAGCACGTTTTTGCGTTCGACTCGATTTTCATTTAGAGCCCATCCATTTGTGGTTGATGGGCCACTGATTCGCACTACTCATTACAGGAAAAATTTTTTTTTGGCAGAGCAGTCCGTATGTAGAATAAACTTCACTTTCAATGTAGGAAACTTCAAATTGAATGTCCACAAACATTGCTCCCTCTTTCCTCCTCCCCTTAACCTAATTTTCTAGTTTTGGCACAATACATTGCATTTGTCAGGGGTCATCCCCTGAGTGGCGGTCCGAAAAAACGGATTATTTTCCAATGAAAGCAAGTAAATAAAAAAATAAAAATAATGTTTAAATTCCTCCTCTTAACGTCTTTCCTGGCTGTTTGTTCGCAATTCGCGAGCATTTTCAATTGCAATACCGTTGCCAATTGCGGTCAAACAGTTAGGAAAGACGTTAAGAGGAGGAATTGCAAACAATAGTGCATTAACTGGCGGAACAAACCCAAATAATTTAGTACCAGATGTAACTGCAATTTAGTACGTGGGCGTAAAGGCTGTTTACATCCCTTTTATTTATTAAACGAATAACGAAACGGGCAAACGAAAAACACCCTCAGACGGACACACGTGCCTACATAATAGTAAAAGACGGAGGTATCGATAAATTCACTTTGCATACAAATGTCAGGTGGCTGGCATTCTGCTTACCTGAATATATACGGACCTAATAACAGAACTACCTGAACGCCAACACTGACTCACCAGTACAAACTAAACCGCGGCTTGAGAATGATGCATTCGCATCGAAAGCGCTCGCCATCGAATACAAACCAGCCAGTTAGGACGGAAAATGGCAATATTATTTCATTTACTGGCGGAGGACAACCAAACAACATAATACCGAATAACGAAACATTTGAATTTTTATTTAATGCATTTGTGAAAAATTTCCAGGCTTTTTCTTAGGTAGTGGGCCTCGAGTGTTGCAGTGGAAAATTTCCGAATTTTTAAAAGGCACATTATGAACTTTTAAATAAACTGCTAAACATGTCTGCTAAAATAAGTATGTATTTGTCATTATCATCATCGTCTTCCTTATCACAGTTTTTCCTTTCTCTTTGAAAAATAAAATAAGTAAATTGTGTTTGTATTTGATTTGTTTGTTTGTTTGTTGCCTTTAGAACATTCTGTTTGCTAACAAAAATCCTAAGTGACATCTTTTGATATCAAACAAATATTTAAAACACAAACAATTTCAAAGCACTGTTAATGTAGTTGCTGCTGCTTCCCTCCCAGTGGTTTTGTGTCTATTTTAGTTCTTATGATCACTAACTGAATTTCTTATTAAGCTGTCGGTTTTCAAAAATTTAAATAAAATCAAAATAAAAAATTGACATAATTCAGTGCAACATTTGCATTTTTAGTAGAAATGGAAAAGGAAATTTAGAAAAGTAGAAACACAGTTATATAGAGGACTTGCTTAAGATATTTGAAAATTTATACATTTTCGTTTGTTTTATTTATTTCTCCATAATTTATATTCATGACAATATTTTTGTAATCTTTGTCATTTTGAACTTTTCTTGTAGTTTTCAAGGAAATTTTTTTTTTTGGAAAAACCATTTGCTTATTGTGTTGTTTTAGTTGTTGCTTAATTTAAATACTGAATACATTTGTAGTTTAGTTTAAATTCTTTATCTATTCGATGTTAGACATTATTGTCAATTTACGATTCATTGTATTCAAATGAGAATTTGTAGAAAACAAATGTTTGGTTTAAAACAAATAAAAGTAATTTATTTTTGGAATGAAAACTGTTTATATAAAATAAAGTGTCTAAACAAAACACTAAAAAAACTAAATACACAAAGTTCAATTTAAAAATAAAATAAATTTCTTCTTCTTTTTTTCCTTAAAATTAGAAACTCAACAATTAACTCCAGTTTAAAATAATAATTTAATAGTTTCAAATAATAATTACAGTTTATGTGCTTAGAAAAATTATTTATTTTGTAAATAATTTATTTAAACACAGGTTCTTTATATTGAAAACAATATAAATTTATTTTTATTTTCATTATTTTGCCACACCATTGGGTGGCATTTTTAAGCAAATAAAAATATATGTATAAACAGTTTTTGTCTTTTTCTGAAGATGTCCAAATAAAATTTATTTGTTTTTTATATCTAAAACTTGCGCTTAAATAATATATAGAAATATGCATATAAACAATTTTTTCCTTTCCTTAAGATGCCACCCAATGGTGTGGTGAAATATTGAAAATTTAAATAAAATTTATTTCACTTTTATATAAAAACCTTGTACTGAAATAAATTTACAAAAATTACATTAACAATTTTTTCTTTTCCTGAACATGCCACCCAATGGTGTGGCGAAATCTTGGACTTAAATAAATTAGAAATGTATAAACAGTTTTTTTTCTTTTCCTAACGATGCCTACATAAAATATAAATATAAAAAATATTATATAAACAATTTTTTCTTTTCCGTAAAATGCCACTAAATGGTGTGGTGAAATATTGAAAATTAAAATAAAATTTATTGCACTCTCATATAACGACTTTGAGCTTAAATAAATTAAAAAAATTTATATATCAATGATTTTTTCTTTTCCTTAAGATGCCACCCAATAGTGTGGTGAAATATTGAAAATTTAAATAAAATTTATTTCACTTCTATATAAAGACAATGTACTGAAATAAATTTTAAAAAATTACATTAACATTTTTTTCTTTTCCTGAAGATGCCACCCAACAGTGTGGCGAAATCTTGAACTTAAATAAATTAAAAAATGTATAAACAGTTTTTTTTCTTTTCCTGAAGATGCCAAATTAAAATATATTTAGGTTTTGTATAAAGACGTTGTGCTTAAATAATATAAGGAAATATTATATAAACAATTTTTTCTTTCCTTAAGATGCCACCAAATGGTGTGGTTAAATATTGAAAAGTAAAATAAAATTTATTTCACTTTTATATAAAAACCTTGTACTGAAATAAATTTAAAAAAACTTATATTAACGATTTTTAATTTTTCTGATGATGCCACCGAATGGTGTGGTGAAATCTTGGACTTAAATAAATTAAAAAATGTAAAAACGGTTTTTTTCTTTTCCTGAAGATGCCTAAAAAAAATATAAATATTTACTTTTTGTATAAAGACTTTGCATAAAAACAATTTTTTCTTTTCCCTAAAATGCCACTAAATGATGTGGTGAAAAATTTAAAATTAAAATAAAATTTATTTCACTTTTATATAAAGACTTTGTGCTTAAATAAATTTAAAAAAAATGTATTTATCAACGAATTTTTCTTTTTCTTACGATGCCACTAAATGGTGTGGTGAAATATTGAAAATTAAAATAAAATTTATTGCACTTCTATATAACGACTTCGTCTTTAAATAAAATAAGGAAATTGTTTATATCAGCGATTTTTTCTTTTACTGAAGATGCCACCCAATGGTGTGGTGAAATATTGAAAATTTAAATAAATTTTATTTCACTTTTATATAAAGACTTAAATAAATTAAAAAAAAAATATAAAAACAATTTTTTCGTTTGCTGAAAATGCCACCCAATGTTGTGGTGAAATATTGATAAAAAAAATTAAATTAATTTAATTAAATTAGTTAAAATAAAAATTAAATTAATACAATGTTTATATAAATAAAAAAATGAATAAACACTACTTTTTTATTTTCCTGAACTTACCACCCAAAGGTGTGATGAAATATTGAAAATTAATAAAGATCCTGTGCTTAAATAAATTTAAAAATGTGTAAATTATTTTTTCCCTGATGATGCCACTCAATACTGTGGTGAAATCTAGTCCTTCTTTTTTCCAAAAATGTCACGCAAAAATGTGGCAAAATATTAAAAATAAAATTAAAATTTATTTAATTTGCACATAAAGACGTTGTGCTTATATAAATTAAAACAATTTATTTTAAATTTTTTCTTATCTTGAAGGTGTCATCGAATTGGGTGGCGAAATGAAATAAATTTAATTTTTATGTAAATATCTTTTGGCGAAATAAATTATTTATAAAATTTAATAGTTTCTTCCTTCATTGTTTTTTCAACGATGAACAAACTCAAATTTATTTAATTATTAATTATTTTCTATTATAATGTTCGTTCTGATCAGAAGCATTTCACATTAAAAAACTTGTTTATGTTTTGACTGCGTAATAAAAGCAATTTTATTATTAAGTCGTCTGGCTTAATTTGCCTAAATAGTTAAGCAACTTAACTTTTATTACGCTTAAAAACTTTAGCAATTAGCTGGTGATAAAAATACCACCGATAAGAAAAAAATGTTTTTTGTTGTACTGCTGTTAAGTAAGCAACATTGTTTACTGTTTCTTACAATTCCGCACGAAATAAGTTGAAGAAATAAAAACATAAACTGTTTTCATAAACATTTTGCTGTTAATAAACATGCAGCCAGAAACATTTAGTAATTTTATACAAAATAAAGAAAATACCACTTCAGCAAATTTGTTTTTGTTTTAATTTAATATTTTAAATATTGTTTTTAAGCAAATCACGGTGTAAAGAAGAGCTTTTTTATTTTTATTTTATTAAACATTTCCATAACACCAACAGTGCACATCCGTTGTTTTCAAAATTTCTTATGAAATAAACGTCGATTGCTTTATTTCACAGGTTTAAACATAATGTTGCCAGAAACATTTCGACTTTGTCATGGAGTTTAATATAAAAATAAAAATGAAAACACATTAAATTTTTCGCATTTAAATTACAGAGACATAAATTTTTAGTCCTTGTGTATCAAAATGCTTTCTTTACTTATTTTGTAGATGTTGCTAAAGTCGCCCAAAATGTTTGTTTTACAATTCCTCACAAAATGTATGCCGCTCATAATATTTTGAATTTGCAGAAAAAATAGTTGTTTCCAGAACATTATTTTTAGCAACATACAGGAAGATTGACTGAAAACATTACTGCTGCTCAAAAAAGTGTTCAAAACAATACATCAACCTCAATTCATTGACGTGCTCAGCAACTTGGCTTTCAAGGAACAACTTTGGTCAAAATTTTGCACAAGAATTTGTATTTGTTTCCATATAAGATTCAGGTTGACACAAGAGCTTCTTCCACAAAACCTTTTACGTCGCCGTATATATGCCAATAGAAGGTTACAGCTCGCCAATGACAACCCAGATTTTCATAAAAAAATCATAATGAGTAACGAGGCGCATTTGCATTTGAATGTATATGTGAATAAACAGAATAGTCGGTTCTGGGGAATGGGAAACGCTCAAATTATTTAACAGTCACCTTTGCATCAATTAGAAGTGACAGTCTGGTGTGTAATTTAATCAGGAGGAAAAATTGGATCTTACTTCTTTGAAAATGTGAATGAGGAGCGATATCGTGGTGTCATTGACAAATTTTTAAACCCCACAACTGCGTGCTTTGGGCTTGATTAACATGTGGTATCAACAAGACGGTGCCACATCGCATGCAGCCAGGATTACAAAGGAATCAGTGCGAAATGTATTTCCCTGATTAGTTATTTCAAGAAATGGTGATGTTGTGATAGTGATGATTGCCCTCCACGGTCATCTGATTTGACTGCTATGAACTTCACAGAAACGCTTGAGTAACTCAAACAAAATATTCATTCAAATCAATGAAATAGCGGGTGAAATGTGTGAGAGAGGCGGACATTTATCTGATATTGTATTACAAAAATAATTGAAGACATTCAATAAAACATTTATCAATATAAAATCTATTCTCTTTCATTTAATCCAAAATTATAAACAAATAAAGTAGTATACCTTCCCGGCGGACACCCTGTATTTTTATTGTATCAATGCTATCGCAATAAATTTATAAAGTTTTCTTTGCACATAAATTTTTACTTTAATAAATTAATGGATGCAACCCATTAAAGAAAATATTTTTAGGTTATGTCGGCACTATAGGCGGGGGTTGATAGAGTAAACAAAAAGTTAAGTACAAATTTGACAATTTTCACAAAGGTCATTTTTGTTTTTTGTATGCTTAACATATTTCTAGGAATTTGAATAAATTTTGAATTTATGCCTGCCCTGTCTGTATACTGTGTTAATTTACACATGTTCCCAAATACATGTATCTTTAATATTCATGTGTATTTAAATACTTTTTTCTTCAAAAATAGTCTCTTTCGACTGTGTGTATGTAAATATGTATTCACTCGAATATTTATTATAGTTTGTTAATAATTTTAATTTAATTATACCAGTATAGCACAGATTACAAACACAAAGATTTATGACATTTTGGCCAGCATATTGTTGTATGCAACTCAGCATAAAATTTACAAATTTTACACAGAATTAATGACTGTTTAGTATGTATGAACAGAGATACAAGTTGAACTGGGTTACGCAAATTTTTCAGTTATGTTGATATTTGGTTGAATTTGCTATGTTGTGGGCTGAAATGTGGGCAGATGTAAAGTAAAATTCTTTTCAAAGAGTCAATTTTTAATGCTGCTTTTTTGCAGATTATTTGGTAAATTTATATTTAAGCGATAATTCTTCTAAACAGTAGTCAATTAATAAAAAATTTAATTTTTTTTGGCAAAAGGTACTTAAAAAAAGGTACTTCAGGAAAAAGTACTTTTTGAGATATAGTTCTTTTTCAAGCAGCATTTTATATAAATTGCTTTTTTCTACAAAATTCTTCTTAAGATACTTTTTTGTAAAAGTACCAACAAAATACTTCTTATAGTACTTTTTTGTAAAAGTACCAAGTTTTAGAGAAAATGTTTTTAAAATTCCCTCTTCTTTTTAATATAAGCGAAAATAATTGGTTTTTAAAAGTTTATCTCAAAAAAGTACTTTTAAATATTTAGTTCTTATTCATGCAGCTTTTTAAACAAATCCTTTTTTCAATAAAATACTTTTATGGTACTTTTTTGTAAAAGTACCAACTAAATATTTCTTATGGCACTTTTTTGTAAAAGTATTAAGTTTTTTAAAAAACGTTTTTAAAATTATGTACCTTCTTTTGTAAGTATTTTATTACTAATTTATTAATTTTATAAAAAATTTAGTTGATCTTCATTTTTTACATTACTTCTTGATATTTCACCAAACCATTAGGTGACATCTTCAGGCAAAACAAAAAGTGTTTTTTTTTAAATATAAATTTTGTAAGGCAATTTTTTAAGCGAAAATATTTGTCTTTTAAAAAGTACTTCACAAAAAAGTACTTTTCAATGTTTAGTTCTTTTTCAAGCAGCTTTTTAAATAAATCCTCTTTTTTTCAATAAAACTCTTTTTATGGTAATTTTTTTTTGTAAAAGTACCAACGAAATATTTCTTATGGCACTTTTTTTTTGCAAAAGTACTAAGTTTTTAAGAAAACATTTTTAAATTTCCTATTTTTTCATATACAAATTTTTAGGATTATCTATTCAAACGAAATTTTCGAAACTAGTTCTTAAAATTTATTTTGTGGAAGCACTCTGTGGTGTAGTACTTTTTGCAAACTTATAGTATTTTAATAAAGTACTTTCTGTTGTTTCTGCTGCGATCAAAAATAAAATAAAAGGAAATAAATAAAAAATAATAAATAAAAGAAAATAAATCAATAATAATATAAAAAAAGAAAATATAATTATAAAAGTACTTAAATATTAAATACATTTCTAAAAATACTTTTTGCTATAGAACTTTTTTTAAAAATTTGGTTTTAAAACATTACTTTATTATAAAGTCCGTGCATACTTTTAAGCTGTTTGAAGAACTTTTTTTAAGTATTTTTTAAGGTACTTCCTACAATCAATTAAATAGTAGTACTTTTTAAGTACATAGTACCTTAAGTAGTAAATACTATTTTGTAAATACTTTTTGTTAGAAAACTTTTTGAAAAATTTGTTTTTGAAAAACGTACTTTATTAAAAAGCCGATGTGCTTACTTACAGCTGCTGAAAGATTTTTTCAACGTTTTTTAAGGTACTTCCTAAAATCAAGTTTTTAAATAGTACCCTTTCAAAAATTATTTGCTTAAAAAATTACTGTATTATAGTATATTTTGTTAAAGTTTTTTGAAAAACTAGTTTTTTAATAGCATGTTTTTTAAAGAGTTCTGTTGATGTGTAAATTAATTTTTTGAAAGTACTATTTTTAAGTAGAATTTAAAAAAGAATTTTTTTTTTTTGTAAAAAGTACTTTCTCTTTAAATCTTTATTTGTTTTAATAAACCCAAAAAAAGTATTAAAATAAAAAAAATTGTTAAGAAAAAAAACAGTTATTTTAGAAGTACTTTTTGAAGTATATGGTACTTTTTGAAAACACAGTTCTTAAAAGGAAAAATTTTACAAACGCATCGGTTTTAATAAATATAAAACAAAATAAAAATGTGCTTAAAATAAATTTAATTAAATTTAAAAATGCTTAAAATAACAGGGTAACGTTATAAATAGAAGAAGGTCAATTTCTTAAAGGTATATGCTTTACAGGCCCATTTTGAGGGGATTTCCTCAAGCTTTTGCAATATCGTTTCAGACATAACAGCCATTAATTCCCATTTTAAAACGAAATTTTGTGCTAAGTTAAGTTTCTTAATGAAACTCTCAGGCATTGCTCTATACGAGTTATAGATGGGATTTTATCAGACGAGTTCAAGATTAATTTAGAATAACGCCGATCCCCAAAAAAAGGTGATGTTAACAACCCTGAAAATTAACGCCCAATTTTAATTTGTTCTGCACTTTCTAAAGCGATGAAAAGTATGATTAATTTTCATCCTATGAGGTACCTGGAATCCAACAGCTTTCTTAGCGACCGATAGTATAATTTCCGTACGTGGCGCTCTACGGATGAACAATGAACAATTCGGAACAATGGTGCTACTCCATACATAATTTCGGAGAAAATAAGGTGGTGGCTCTAGATATTTCTAAGGCATTTGATAGAGTGTAGCTGGATGCACTTCTGTCAAAACTTGCTAACGGTGATAATTTCTCCAGATTTATATCGACTTTTCTCAGGAATCGCACTATACGAGTTGTTATAGATGGGATTTCATAAGATGAGTTCAAGATTAATTCAGGGGCACCACAAGACTCCGTTCTTTCTCCTGCCCTATTTTTTATTTTTTTAAACGACCTTTTTGTCAAACCCTCAACTCTATATACTCTTTCGCAGATAACAGCACCATTTGTCATTGGTAACAGACCGGAACAGTTGGAAGTGAATTCCAAAAGGCAGAACAGGAACGATACGCTCATCACTATCTCGCAACAATATCGGAATGGGGTCGTGTGAATAAAGTCGATTTTAATGCCCGCAAGACACAATGTTGCATGCTTAGGTAAAGTTCTATGTTCGAAAATGGTATTGCATCTGCTACTATGGATGCAATACATATTACGGAATGGGAAGCTCTTGATGCTTTTGGCATGAAAATTCAGTGTGATGTTCATTGGACTAAACACATTTTTCAGGTTTCTAAAGAAGCTTTCAAGTGTCTTAGTTTTCTAAAGCGATGGAAGGGATACTTAACTCTATCCGATCTCCGTACTATCTATACCACTTATATCCGTCAAAAAATAGAATACAACTCTTATGTATGGGCCGGCGCCCTAAAGTCTATTTTGCAGTTATTCCACAGCGTACAGGAGAGAGCCAAGAGACTTATTGCGGACGGTAGGGTATCCAACTCAATTGACGCAATGTGGGTTGTATTTCACTCTTTTATCGTTACTACAATTGCAAGTGCTCTAACGAAATTAGGGAACTTGTTCCCGTTACTTGTAAAAGGTATTTTTTTAAGCTAGATAGAACTTTAAATTGTAAAAAGTAACACAAAAAATGAAATTTTGATGAAACATTTTTTTTTATTTGTTTCAGTATACTCTGACAAATCATCATGAATAGACTCTCGCTTGAACAACGCTACGAAATTATCCAAATTTACTTTGAAAATCAGTCGTCGATTCGCGCAACTTTTAGACGACTTCGTCATTTTTATGGCGTACATAATCGTGCATCTGAACAAGCCATTCGTCGAACTGTCGATAGATTTCGTACCACATACTCTCTAGAGGATGCAATAACACCAACACGTCGAAGGAATGTGCGTACTGAAGAGAATATCGCCGCTGTAAACGAAAGTGTGGAAGAAGATCCAAATTTATCAATTCGTCGTCAGTCGCAGGAATTGGGGCTCTGTCCGTCCACTACGTGGAAAATTTTGCGCAAAGATCTCGGCCTACACCCGTATAAGATCCAGCTGGTGCAGGAATTGAAGCCACGAGACCATTATATACGTCGTTCTTTTGCCGATTGGGCTCTAGAGCAGTTGGCAACTGACCCGTTGTTTTATCGCAAAATTGTGTTCAGCGAAGAGGCGCATTTTTGGCTTAACGGGTTTGTTAATAAGCAAAATTGCCGCATATGGAGTGAGACCAATCCACAACAGACCCTACAGACTCCATTACATCCAGAAAAATGCACCGTTTGGTGCGGTTTTCACGCTGGTGGCATCATCGGACCTTATTTCTTCAAAAATGAGGCCGGAGCTCGCGTTACGGTCAATGGAGATCGTTACCGCACCATGATCAATGAGTTTTTGTTTGAAAATATGGATGACATTGATCCGGACGAGATGTGGTTTCAACAGGATGGCGCTACGTGCCATACAGCGAACGCAACCATCGACTTATTGAAATCAAAATTTGGCGATAAGTTGATTTCGAGAAATGGACCTGTCAATTGGCCTTCAAGGTCGTGCGATTTGACACCACTGGACTATTTCCTGGCTACGTGAAGTCACTGGTTTATGCTGGTAAACCAGCAACAATTGACGCCTTGGAGGACAGCATTGTTCGTGTTATTCGTGACATACGCCCAGCAGTGCTCGAAAAAGTGGCCCAAAATTGGACGTCCAGAATGCGCTTCGTCAAAAACAGCCGCGGTGCCCATATGCCCGAAATCATTTTCAAATGTTAATGTCACGTATTGATCCTTCGAATAAAAAAGAAATTTTGATTACAATTTAATTTTTTGTGTTTTTTTTTACAATTTCAAGTTCTATCGGGCTTAAAAAACACCCTTTACTTTTTTGCGTTTAACTTGAGTTTAGTTGAGAGCACATCCATTTGTGATTGATTGGCTAGTGAATGGCACTGCGCATTATGGGGAGCATTCGTTTTTTAGCAGAAGAGTTCATATGTGGAATAAACTCTCTTCAGAGATCTTTCCTGTCGCTTTCAAACACTACTCCCTCTTTTCTCCTCCCCATAACCTGATTTCCTAGTTTGAAAATATTTTAATTGAATTACTGCCACTCCAAACAGTATTAAAAAACTGCTTATTTGTTCATTTTTTTAATTAATGATTAATATTTACAATGAAAAAAAAATACTACTACTGCATTACGCATACAAGCACACACATACGGAAGTAGAAATATAAGTGGATGGAGGTTGTCTGTTTCTAGATATATTTTTGATATAAAAATGATTTTTTGTTTAACTTACATACAAAATGTGACAAATATTAATTAAAATTTTAATTAAAAAGTTTTGTCAAATTATTTAACAAAAGCAGTCAGTTTAAATAATAATTTCTCACACATTCATAAAATATCTGCATCAGCATCAGCTGATGATTCACAATCATCCTGTCTCTTTACTCTCATTCACAATTAGCGCACATAATTTCATTTGATATACCTAATTAAATAATTAATTAGTTTATTATGCTATTGTTGCGCAGTAACTACTATTTGCCAACTCAAGCTTCTCGTACATTTATTGGCACTTGCAATTATAATTGTTAATTTATACGTGAGTGGTTTTGTCTACGCTGCATTGTGGTACAAAAGGGGGAAAAATTATGTAAATTATAAACTGTTGAATTGCATTAAAACTTACATGGCTAAAGTAAAAATGTGAGTTTAAGCTTTAAATATTGACCATATAATGCTTAGATAGCTGTTCTAGCGTTTCTTTAAATTAGCATACTTCGGCTGTAAGAAACATTAAAATGATTGGTACTTTTTATAGCAAAACTTTAATACAAAATGTGTGACATGTTAATACATCTCTTTATCTGCTAAAATGTAGAGTTAGATATATGAGATTGGCTACATTGGCTAGTTTATAAATGAACAAGTTCAGTTGAACGATTCTATTACATGAACTAATTTGAATTTACACAATTATCAAGTTCAGTACTGAACTATTCTTTGTGTATGAACTAACGGGTGGCCAAATTTCTGGTTAGAAAGTAAATGTACTCAAAACACACATTTCTTTCTGTCAACTCCAGCTTTATTCATATCATTTTAAAGTATAAATACGGAAATTAAGAATTGAATATGGGTTTTCCAACAAAAAGTTTGCTTTACAATTGTGGCAACACCAACAACATGTTAGTTTTGACATTTAGTTTTTTCACGTACTTGCAATAGATGCAGTTGGCAATTGTTACAATGAATTCAATTTCGCAAGAAAATCGCATTAAAATAATTAAAATCCACTATGAAAATCACGATTCTGTTAAAGTTACATTTCGTAAAATCCGTAATATTTTCGGACAACATAATCGTTCTTCTGTGACTGCTTTTAAGAATTTGGTGGTTAAATTTGAATTGACAGGTATCGATACAAAATGTGCGAACATCAATGCGTATTCAACCGGATCTTTTAACTAAAAACATTGCAGCTGTGAGCCATAACATTGAAGCAGATACAAATTTGTCAATTTCTTGACGTTCTCAACAATTGGGGTTATCTAAAACCAGGGTTCAGCATTTTTCATTTATGATCATTAAAAAATCAACATTCATGATATTTTTCATAAATGAGAATTCTAAAATTTTATATAAATTTTTCACGCTCATAAACGAACGACAAAAAATGTTCTGCTTATGTTCATACATGAATGCGAACAACAAGAATTATTAGTCTTATTCATATGTGATGAATGATAAATTAGCTTCTTCTCATTAATGTTCTTTTTCATAAATGTATATGTTCATATATGAACGTTGAAATTGTATAAAATTTCTCATAAATGAACGTGAAAAAATGTTCTACCTACGATCGCAGTTTACCGTAAAAACACATGGGTACATATTAACTCAAAAGACAATTTTGAAATATATATTACAAAAGACATAAAAAAATTATATATTTTTTTCTACATACGCCGACAATTGCGTATTATCAAATATGTGTGTTAATGTACGCGAATGCTTAACGCAAATTATTAAAACTGTAAATATTCAAAAATGAACACTTGTGTTATTCTCATTTTTTCACTTATGAATAGAAAGAAAAAAAAAAATAAATCGTCGCATTCACAAATGAGAAAACACAAAATATTATGTAGTCTCTCACACATGTATGAGAAGAAGCGGCTAAAAAATGAAATGCACATATTCACACATGTATGAACAGTGAGTGAACACTTCGCTACTCTGTCTAAAACCATCACATGGTGAATTTTGTGTAAGGAGCCTTACAAGATTCAACTGGCGTAGGAATTGAAACCGACCGAGCATTCACATCGCCGTAGATTCGTCCAATTCATTCAGGAACAATCTGATGATTTTTCTAGAATAATCAGGTTTTCGGACGAAGCATATTTTCACTTGTCAGTGAAATGTCAGTAAACAAAATTGCAGCATTTGGGCTTCTGAAAATCCTAGAGCAATTATTAAAAAGCCTTTGCATGTTCAACGTGTCGCAGTATCGTGCGTAGGCGAGATTGGGTCGCTTTTTTCGAAGATGAGGCTGGTAATGCGGTAACGGCCAATGGATCACGCTATCGCCAGATGCTAACAATTCAGTTTTGGGGTATTATTGACGACGTGGATATCACTGGCATGTGGTTTCAACAGGACAGTGCCGCATATCACACAGCCAATGAAACGACCAATTTATTGCAAAGCAAATTTCCCGATCGCATAATTTCACGACAATCAGCAGTTAAGTGGCCAGCCAGATCATGTGACGGCTATATTAAGGACAGCGTCTATACGGAGCCAATCGAATTGATTTCAGCCTTAAAACTCCAAATTCGTGATTAACGAAATCAAATCGCCATTTGAACAAAAACGTGATTAAAAACTGTGATAAAGGAATCAACATCTATCAACGTGGTCATGGTGAATATTTGCCAGATATCATTTTTTATTCATAATTGCCGAACATTTTCTCTTTGTAATCATCCTTTTCATTCTTTTCATTTTTGTTGCCAAACTCCCCACTGTGCGCTGTTGTATATTTCTGTCTAAAGAAGCCATTTAGATTTGTTAATAATAAATAAAATTACAAATAATAATACAAACATAGACTTCTTGTTATTTATGTTTATTTAAAACAAGTCTATTTAACTTCCGTTGCTCAAGGAAACAATTTCTTAACAACATTTAAAGAATTTTGTGCAACATTTAACTTTAAGAAACACAAAACCAAAAATGGAAATGGATTTCAAATATTTATTTCAATGGTTTTATCTTAATATTTTTATGTCGTAAAATTAAATTTTTGTCTAACTTTGGAATAATTTAGAAGATAAATCTCTGGTAAATCTATAAACGTGGGTAGGTTAATAAGTTTATGAGTTTTTGAATGACATGTCACACAGCTCATGTTACGCCTGATTTGACTGCTCCGGACTTCTTGAGCAACTTAAACAAAATATTCATAGTGAAATAAATGAAGTACCGCGTGAAATGTGAAAGAATGCAATGAAAAATGTGATAAAAAGGGCACGCATTTGTAATTCAATTCAATTCTTTATTTATGTAATATTTTTGTAAACATTTTCTCTTGTCAGTCTTCCACAAAGAGTTTAGGATTTAATCCTCTTCTACTTAAATATAGTGTTAATAATTAATTCTATTTGGGTACAGTTTTCCGTCGACCCTCGTCAAATTTGGTTTGTGAACAAACCGGTTTCGGCTGTTTGCCATCTTCAGTGTTCTTTCGTACTAGTTAATAATTCTTATTATGAGCAGGTGTTTCAATTTTATTAAAAATAAGGGAAAAATGTTCAAAAAACCTTTTAGACAAATTTTTGGTTTAAGATAAAAAGTTAATGTTCGATTTAAAATTATGATGAGGCTAGCTCATTGATATGTATGAAGTCAGACTGAAGACATCTGTTTTTAAAATTTATTGTCAATCGGTCAATTCTGTGTTTTACCAGTTCAACGTTGGCTAGAGTATGGAGTCGTTGTGTGGGGTAGTGCCAAGGCAGATTGTAGTTCATTTTTAGAAGTTTATTTTGCGCAATCTGTAGTTTTTTGATATGACAATGTGCTGATGTAGACCAGACTGGAGCAGCATAAAACATCATTGCCTGAAATATTGCCTTAAATAACAAGATTTTATTGTCTATGTTAAGTTTAGAGTTTCTGTTCATTAACGGATACAATAACCTGATTAAGTTGTTGACTTTATTAACAATATATGGCACGTGATCCTTAAAGTTAATTTTGGGGTCCAGTACGATACCTAAGTATTTTACCTTATTCATCAATGGAATAGAAGTGCTATTAAATGAGATGGGGTTTTGCGGTAAAAAGCAGGGTTTCAACCTTCTGGAGAAGTACATAGCTTGAGTTTTCTGTGGATTTACAAGGATTTTCCATTTTGCCAAGTAAGAATGAACCTCATTGAGTGCAGTTTGTAATCTACATAAAACATCGGTTGCGAGTATTTCTGAACTTAGAATAGCCGTATCATCTGCGAATATAGAAGTTAAGCAGCCATTTATTCTAGAAAAGTGCGCTGTGTAAATGTTGTATAATATGGGCGACAGGCACGAGCCCTGCGGACAGCCTGCTGATATTTTACTTTGCGTGGAATAGTTTGAACCAATGAAGACACTGTAACTGCGGTTTGACAGAAAGCTGGATATTATTCGGATTAATGTTGGTGGAAAATTTAACTTTATCATTTTATAAATTAAGCCACTGTGCCACACAGAATCAAAAGGCGCCCTGATATCCAATAAAACCATACCAGTAGATTTTCCTAATTGCATATTAGAGCTTATAAAAGGTGTTTTTTTAAGCTAGATGGAACTTTAAATTGTAAAAAGTAACACAAAAAATGAAATTTTGATGAAACATTTTTTTTTTATTTGTTTCAGTATACTCTGACAAATCATCATGAATAGACTCTCGCTTGAATAACGCTACGAAATTATCCAAATTTACTTTGAAAATCAATCGTCGATTCGCGCAACTTATAGACGACTTCGTCATTTTTATGGCGTACATAATCGTGCATCTGAACAAGCCATTCGTCGAACTGTCGATAGATTTCGTACCACATACTCTCTAGAGGATGCAATAACACCAACACGTCGAAGGAATGTGCGTACTGAAGAGAATATCGCCGCTGTAAACGAAATTGTAGAAGAAGATCCAAATTTATCAATTCGTCGTCGGTCGCAGGAATTGGGGCTCTGTCCGTCCACTACGTGGAAAATTTTGCGCAAAGATCTCGGCCTACACCCGTATAAGATCCAGCTGATGCAGGAATTGTAGCCACGAGACCATTATATGCGTCGTTCTTTCGCCGATTGGGCTCTAGAGCAGTTGGCAACCAACCCGTTGTTTTATCGCAAAATTGTGTTCAGCGATGAGGCGCATTTTTGGCTTAACGGGTTTGTTAATAAGCAAAATTGCCGCATATGGAGTGAGACCAATCCACAACAGACCCTACAGACTCCATTACATCCAGAAAAATGCACCATTTGGTGCGGTTTTCACGCTGGTGGCATCATCGGACCTTATTTCTTCAAAAATAAGGCCGGAGCTCGCGTTACGGTCAATGGAGATCGTTACCGCACCATGATCAATGATTTTTTGTTTGAAAATATGGATGACATTGATCCGGACGAGATGTGGTTTCAACAGGATGGCGCTACGTGCCATACAGCGAACGCAACCATCGGCTTATTGAAATCAAAATTTGGCGATAAGTTGATTTCGAGAAATGGACCTGTCAATTGGCCTCCAAGGTCGTGCGATTTGACACCACTCGACTATTTCCTGTGGGGCTACGTGAAGTCACTGGTTTGTGCTGATAAACCAGCAACACTTGACGCCTTGGAGGACAGCATTGTTCGTGTTATTCGTGACATACGCCCAGCAGTGCTCGAAAAAGTGACCCAAAATTGGACGTCCAGAATGCGTTTCGTCAAGAACAGCCGCGGTGCCCATATGCCCGAAATCATTTTCAAATGTTAATGTCACGTATTGATCCTTCGAATAAAAAAGAAATTTTGATTACAATTTAATTTTTTGTGTTATTTTTTACAATTTCAAGTTCTATCGGGCTTAAAAAACACCCTTAATAATTGCGTATTCTTATCAGAGGTTGCACTGTGTTGTGTTCCTTACGAAAGCCAAATTGTTATGTGGGAATTATGTGCTCCGCATCAGTAAATTGAATAATTCTTTCTTTGATAACTTTTTCCAGTATTTTGCTGATGGAAGATATTGGTCTTATTGGTCGGTAAGATTGTGGACATTTAAGAAGCTTGTTGGGTTTTATTATTGTTATGACTTTTGAGTGTTTCCATAATTTAGGAAAATAACTCAGTCTTAAACATAAATTTATTACCTCTGTAATGTATTTTATGCCCTTGTTTGGTAAGGACTTTAGACTTTTGTTTGTTATTCCGTCAGAGCCAGGACTTTTTTTGGTTTAAGTGTCTTCAAAAAATATGCTAGGCTGTCAAACGAAATGTTTACTTCGTTGTCTGGGGTATATTCGGCATGACTGAATTGATCCACAGCATACTCCATATCTCTAGCAGTTTCCGGGTCATTGAGATTTGATGAATTTGAATGATTCAAACAAAATATTTGAGCCAGTAATTCACATTTCTTCTGTGTGGTATTGTATGTTTCATTATTATATTTATTTTAAAACTGGGATATATGCAGATTTCTTCCTTAATATCTTGGAAATGTTTCAAAAGGGGAAAGAACCTTTTTTCAGAGTTGCCATCCTTTTGTTTCACATATTATTTTTAAATTTTTTTAAACTCCTCCGCGATTTTATAGTTGTACTCCTTTGTTCGGATATGGTCATTTACATTTCTATGTCTTTTCCAATTTCTCCTGTATAGATTTCTTATTTGAATCATGTATTTAATATATTGCGGTAGTGTTCGAAACGTAGAAGTGATTTCTCTTTTAGGAACACTATAATCTACAGCAGCTGTTATCGTGTCATTAAACCTCACTATCATTGAATCTATTTCATCTGTATTTACGATTTCATTACCAGTGTTAAGAGCAGATTAGCAAAGTATTCACTCACTGTTCATACATGTATGAATATGTACATTTCATTTTTTAGCCGCTTCTTCTCATACATGTGTGAGAGACTACAAAATATTTTGTGTTTTCACATTTGTGAATGCAACGATTTATTTTTTTCTTTCTATTCATAAGTGAAAAAATGAGAAACACCCATGTGTTCATTTTTGAATATTTACAATTTTGATAATTTTTCATAAATGAAAAGGTCGTAAAAATATGTGCGTTAAGCATTCGCGTACATTTACGCACATATTTGATAATGCGCAATTGTCGGCGTATGCAGGAAAAAAATGTTTTTTTTTATTTCTTTTAGAATATATTGCAATATAGTATTTTGAGTTAATATGTACCCATGTCTTTTTATTACATTTTACGGTAAACTGCGATTGTAGGTAGAAAATTTTTTCACGTTCATTTATGAGAAATTTTATAAAATTTCAACGTTCATAAATGAACATGTACATTTATGAAAAATAACATTAATGAGAAGTAGCTAATTTATCATTTATCACATATAAATAAGACTAATAATTCTTGTTGTTCGCATGCATGTATGAAAATAACCAGAACATTTTTTGTTGTTCGTTTATGAGTGTGAAAAATAAATATAAAATTTTAGATTTATCATTTATGAAAAATATCATGAATGTTGATTTTTGAATGTTCATAAATGAGAAATTCTGAACCCTGGTTAAGAGTAAGATTACGTTTAATATACGTGGCATATCTAGACCAATTTGCTCTTTTAAAATCATAGTATGTCCTTAGGATATTGTTAAAATCTACGTTTAAGGTTATATAAATACTATACACATACTAACATAACTCTGTTTCCTTCATATATGAGATGGTGGTTTTTATAATTAATATTTTCATTTTGTTGGTAAATATAATATTAAATTTGATAACCCCATAGTTTAGACTATTTGCTGTGGAAATAAGTCGCTAGCCTACCCCGATAGGTCCGAAATGCTTGACCACCTAAAGAACAATATTCGCCGCATTACTGCCCATATGCGGACATAAATGTTAGAAAAAATTATCGAAAATTCGACCTCCAGATTAGAATGCTTTCGAGGTTATATGCGTGTGTGTGTGTGAGTGTGTATGTGTGTGAGAGAGAGTGTGTGAGAGAGTGTGTGTGTGATATATTTTAAAAAATTTATTAAAACTTTTTTATTAAAATTATCTGTAAATTGTAAATAGAAACTCGTAAACAAACCAAAAAAAAATAAAATAAACAATTAATTTTAATTGTAGATTATATCAAACTGTATTAAGAGTAATAAATACATGAAAATACTTTCCAATAAACGTAAAATTAAATGTTTATCGAATATAAAAAGGCCACAGGCGGTATATGAAATAAAGGGCTGTAGATGTAACAAATAAAGGTTAAAGTGTGACAGCTGCAAAGAGAAAGAGAAAATATCTTAGTATAAGAAAACAATAAATGTTATGAATATAAATACAAATAAATGTTAGTTAAAGGGAAGAGATGCAGAGAAGAGAAATGAAAGTGGATATGAAATACAGATGACAAAAACATCAAATAAAAAATCAATGAATTTTTAATTAAATTATAAGAATGTTAGAAAACATAATATAAATGGTATGACTTGGCTTAATATGTGCAAATATATGATATAGACACTTTTAATACCGTTATTTAGGGAGTGTGAACAACGTTTAAATGTCACTTTGGTTTGCGTCAATTATTGTTTATTTTCATATGCAGAGAAGACAAGTGAAGAAGTGGAAAGCAGAAAGATTTGTTTACCAAAGATTGATGTCACTGTATAATTTAAGGGGGATCTATATTTATAAAGGGTGTATTTATAGAGGTATATAACTTTGAAATGGAATAAAACAAAGATGAATCTTTTTAGCTGACGTGGCATTATAATTTAAATATGATTTCTGGAGTAAGAACGCTATGGCTAGCTCACATGTATTCCGATCGTCCAATTTTCGATGACTTTTTCCAATATTTTTGATCGTATGGCGGCAATAACTTGGCAAATTTTATCTTTCAAGTAGTCAAGCATTTCCCGCTTATTAGCGTAGCATATCAAATTCACATATTCTCGCAAAAAATAGCAGCGTTAAATCGCATGGTTTAAGTAAACTGGAGGCCAATTCACTTCAAAACTTTGTGGTTATCAAACATTGTGGCACGAGTTGAATGATATGTTGTGCCGTCTTGTCGAAACCCTAGCTCTCATACATCATGGTTGTTCATGCGTGATAAGATTTACGTCGATACCTAGCGTGTGTATGCCATAACTCGTCGGTGGTCGATATAATGCG
The DNA here is from genome assembly GCA_030448955.1 of Trichopoda pennipes. Taxonomy (NCBI): domain Eukaryota; kingdom Metazoa; phylum Arthropoda; class Insecta; order Diptera; family Tachinidae; genus Trichopoda; species Trichopoda pennipes. The sequence continues at coordinate 1,887,876 of JASKUP010000021.1, read as the reverse complement.
TGTGCTGCGCCCTAGGAAGCCGAATACTAATTTCTAGCAACAGTTACAATTTCGGAGGTTTCGAAGCAGGGTCACCAACCACCACTTCTTGCTGAAGAGCTGGAGACTATCCAACTCCTGGTCCAGCATACATGACAACTGGATCTGCATCATTCACCCAATGTTCTCAGTAAAGGCGAGATGATTCTGGCCCCTTAATCAAATTCATGAGGTCGGCGAAATCACAACCGCCACCATACTCCCGAAGGGCCTACCTCAATAATCAGACAGAGAATAGCTAAAAAGCTAAAGAACCAATTAGCTGTACTCTGGGGCTTACTGATTCCCGTGGAAATAACATGGAGCGTCCAGTTGACTCCCAGACAGCCTTCAGGGGACTGGGCTCCCTTTTTTACCCCGTTGACACATGTACTGATGGTGGATTTTCATCAAAACATATCAATGTGCCTTCAGTGGGGGTGGGCCTAGGTAGTGCGTGATTTGATTTACATCTGCACCGACTATATAGTCATAATCAGATGGTGGTCAAACCACTCGGCTAATTGGACATCACCCACGCCCTAGAAGGCCATGGAATACGTATATCCTCCGGTCACTTCTAGTAGCAATTTCAAAAGCTCGAAGTAGGTCGCAGCCTTCACTCCTTGCTAACGCGTTGTGAAATTTCCAACTCCTGGTCCAGAACGCATGAAGCTCTTTTTTTATCAAGAACACGACAGCATTCATACTCACTGAACCTGAACCATTCATTGTGTTAATTTGAATGATCCGACCCACAAACTCTCACGAGGGTCCGAAACCACAACCACCACATTACTCCCATATAGGGGCCAACCTCAATAACCAGTCAGAGAACAGCTAGTTGTCTCAAGAGACAAATAGTGAACTCTGGGGCAACTGATTCCCGTGGAAATATGTGGATTGTCCAGGTGACTCCTACTAGCCTTTGAGGGGCCTGGGCTCCCTTTTACCCCGCAAGACACCAGTCTAAATGGAATATTAGGTTCCAAAAAGACTATCATGTGCCCCCGGGGGGAATGTGGGCCTAGGTAGGGTAGACTAGCTTGGAGTCTAATTCACGTACACCTATTCAATAAATACTTTCACCACCTGTCTCATCTCTTGTCTATCCCTTTCCTAAAGAATGCAGCACGGTACTTGACTGAATAGGCATTGTTGCCTGAAGCGCTACTTCTCGAAATTCGCTAATGAAAATCGGAATCACCTTCAAAATATTTTTGTGCCCAATGTGCAGAATTTGGCAGCGTTGTTCAGGCGTTAACATAGATCACTTGACAACTGAAAATATGGTCGCCAGTTTTAAAGTGCTAACAATTTAAAGTTCTATACCTTTATAAGAGTTACCCTTTAAAAGTGTTTATAAATTAAATCAGCAAAAGAAAGGAAAATTATTGCAAACAGATGCAGCCGTAACATTTCAAATAATTTTTCCTTTCTTTTCTATTTTATTTTATTTTTACTCAAACTTTTTCAATTTTTTCGGTTAAAGTCGATAATAAAATGGAAAAATTGTTGTGCAAAATTTAGATTGCCTCACAAATAACCGCAAATGAAAAAAGCGGTAAAATAATCATGCAATTAGTTTGTGGCACAAAAGTGGTGTAAAAAAGCAATTGGGATAAATTATTTTTCATTCTAAAGACCTGAAAACAAAATGCATCGTGTAATTAAGGATTAAGTAAATTATAACCGCCCCATGGTATGCTAGAAAAATTTAACGTACCTTAAATTATAATTGTTGTTTTTTTGTGAACATAATAAAGGGTTTTTCAACAAAAAGTTTGTTTTATAAAACAAAAATTTTATTTAACATGATTAAAATTTTGATTGTATTACGAAGAGAAAAGTTCGGGAATTATGAATGCAAAATGATATCTGACAAAAATGGCCACCACGGCCACGCTAAAAGATGTCGATTCTTTCATCAACGTTTTTCAACACTTTTTTTTTGGCAAAATGGCGGTTATATTTCGTTAATCAAATCACGGATTTTGAGTTTTAAGACTAAAATCTATTCCATTGGCCTGTCCTCAACAAAACTGCTGATTGTCGTGAAATTATGCGATTGAGAAATTTTTTTTGGCTAAAATTGAGTTCTTAGTCAGTTCATAGCGTGATCCAATGACCTTTACCGCATTTCCAGCTTCATGTTTGCAAAAAGCTGCCCTATCATGACTCCAGGCCACATGGCGCACCACACAGTGACAAATGCGGCGACTTTGCTTGTTGACAAACCCTGAAGCCTGAAAATAGGTTTCGTGTGAAAAACCAGACGGTTGTTCCTAAATGAACTGAGCTAATCTATGGCGATGTGCAGGATCGGTGGGCTTTAATTCTTGCACGAGTTTAACCTTGTAAGGCTTCAAAGTCAAATCTTTACGCAAAATTCTCCATGTGATGGTTTTGGAAAATCCCAATTGTTGTGAACGTGGAGGAATTGACAAATTTGGATCTGTTTCAACACTGTGGCTTACGACTGTAATGTTTTTAGTTGAACGATCCAGTGGAACACGCTTTGGTGTTCGCAAATTTTCTATCAAGCCTGTCGACTTAAATTAAAAGACCAAATTCAGCATCTCAGAAGCACTATTATGTTGTCCGAAAATATTACGAATTTTACGAAATATAACTTTAACAGAACCTGCATTTTAATAGTGGATTTTAATTATTTTAATGCGATTTTCGTGTGAAATTGAATTCATTGTAACAATTGCCAATGCATCTACTTACGTATACGTGGGGGAAAAAAATAAATGTCAAAACTTATGCCGCAATTGATAAGCAAGCTTTTTGTTGAAAAACCCGATACAAATTGAAATTAGCAAATCAAATGCGCCACACAATTTGAGAGCTGCCGCTAGGTGCATGTCGCTGTCGCTTTGTCTATAAAAATTTGCACCAAATTTTCGTGTTAATAAGAAGTTTAGTGTTTTCGGCAATGGATATTATTAATAAATTTGAAAATCATTTTGATTTAGCTAAGACGATGGGTCGCAAAACTTTAGCTGTCAGTTGACTTCTGTTTAAATTTTAACCAGTTGCTGCTTCATTTTGTTTGTGCTTAGCAGCCTGTGTTGATAGTCTGCTACCGGTCGTTTGGAGCAGAAAATGGCAAAAAGTGAATTTCAAGCTGTTTGATCTCCGGTGTATTGTGATGGATCTATGAAATGGCGCAAAACTTCTTGCATAATGTGTTGATCCGCCACAACATAACGAAAACCACGCAGCAAAACAGTATTAAGCGGCTGATAGACTTTCGAATATTTGAATCAGTTTCTGTGGATGTGTGCAAGTTTGTTACCCGTTTTATCAAATGAGATTTTATTCTTCTATTAAAACATGGTATTTTGTAAAATTGCAATAAAAAAATTGAAATAATCGCCAAGTCAAGAAATGTTGCTAAAGTTATGTTTATATACATTTAAATGTTTCTGGCAACAATTTTTCAACTAAATACAAATTAATATGAGGTGCACTAATTTCGAAGAAGGCTATTAAAAATATGTTAATGGCAACAGTAACTAATTTCAAAATTTTGTTAAGAGCAATAATTAAAATTTCTAAACAATTTTTTAAAATTTGAAAAGAGCTAAATTGTCATTTTTATTTCGAAATAAAGCCTGATACTCTGTTTATAATTTCGTGCGAAATGCTGTCAAAGCCCATTTTAAAAATAATCGGTACGAAATAAATAAGAAATAGTGTTGCTGAACTAGTACTCTGTTTATTTTTGAAAAAGTCACGAAATGTTTCTGGCCGCATTTCAGGCAACATTTTTTTTTTCAACTACGAAACAATATGAGCAGCACTTTTTTCGCACGGAATTGTGAGCAACAGCTGTATTTTTTATTTTAAATTTTATGTGCCAAAAAGTAAAAGTATGGAGAAAAGCGTAAATTTATTAAAAAGTGAAAAAGAAAACATACAATTTTTATAATTTATAATGTTTATGTTATTCTTTGCAAAAATTCTATTGCCTTACGTGTCCACCATATTGAAAGTTATTTAACAAAAAAAGTTTTTTTTTTATTTAAAAACAGATCTTTTTATTAAAGCATTTTTGATAATTTTAATTATTTTTAAAGCCTCTTTAGTGAAATTATAAATTTCAATTTCGTTAACTATTTTTAATTAGGAATCTCCTCGAAAAAAGCGAACTTTCGCTGCCAAGTAACAGATGTCGGAATTAAAATAAGTCATAATTTTATTGCGAAGAACACGGTCTGAATTATCTTGTCTGCCGTAATGTGCAACATTAATATTAGATAAAAAGAGAGAATCAGCTGGCAACATATTGTCAAAATTTTCAAGCGAAATATCAAATGTTGCCCAACACTTTTTGTGCAAATTAGAACAGAGTACTGAGCTTAATAATATGAAAAAAGTGTGCCGGAAATATTTTGCTATTTTAAACATGCTGCCAGATACATGTGGCAACTTTTCACAAAAGCAACATTGTTTATCGTGTTGTTTTACAATAGTGATATAATTTTCAAATATCACAAATTAATAGAATGCAAATCAATTAAATATACTCACGCATTTGTCAAGTTGCTCATTGGCCGAAGATAACAGTGTTCTGAGCCATACAACACTTGCAGAGATACAACGTGTCTGGCAAAAATTCGAACGCATTTTATTTATCGCCAATAGTAATAAAAACATATCCGAGATAATACCAAATATGTACAGCAAAGCATAAAGATTTAAATGAATGCCATCATGTTTAGTTTTGTTTTTCTGCACACAATCTTCAATTGATGTTTTCTCATCTCTTGCTCCTCCACCATGACATAAATAATAAGTTTTCATGGAATTATTGATGGCAATAAAGTACATAACAAATATGTGTGTTACACACTCGATTATAACGAATGCCAAGAAACAAATTGTTTGCCAGCTGTAGAGTTGCATGAAATGGCAACTTAATTTAAAGATCTTCAAATGATTTTGCGTGATGTTTTCTAGTTGCTGTTGCAAATGGTGGCAACGATATTTGTGATAGCCCATGCGATGATACGGTAGACATTTAATTTGCTTCAAATTGACAATTAAATTGTGATTTAACTCTTCGGTTATTAAAGCAATTATCCAGCTGCCGTAGAACAATAAATTCAAGCAGGTCAACAAAACCAACTGACAATATTGAACGTACAGTAGTGTAAAAAAATACCAAAAATTGTTGTTGCTCTCATCGGTGCCGATTAACACTATAATCCACATAACTTGTAAGATAATTGCTAAGCAATTGATTATAATATTCCAAACGACAAGTTTATGTGAACGATTTTTATTATTAATATTTCGTTGCAACATGTGTCTCGAGTCCAGCATCTTATTAACACAATCCATAATGGCATGGCGATAATACATTTGCATATAGAGTGTGGCCAGAGCACAAAACATTAAAATGCCATAACGTAAATAGCCAACATATGTAAGCAAAAGATTTTGTCTTAAAAATGTCATTTCAGTATACAGTATGTATATGGCAAATGGCATAAATGTCATAATAATGATAAACAAGCAGCCACTGTACAAATGTGATGGCCAAGATTTTTTAACCCGCTGATTTTTGTAATCGTAGGAAAAGCAGGCGATGCCAAGAATGCGACTGATATAATAAGTGACAAAAATAATTCCATAAAATAATTTTGTTGCAAAATTAAAATCCTTACGGATGACAAAATATATCGTCATGTTGTGGTGATGATTTTTTAACGTCAACTGCCGTAAAACCGCAATCGCCTTTCACATTCACTAACGATTAAAAATTTTATTAATTTATTCACTCGTTTGCTTCCCTGCCATCAGCCCTTCTTTTTCGTAATCGTCTTAACTTCTATAGTTTCTTATACAACATACGCACATCCATACATACATATATATCGGGTGTTTTTTTAAGCCCGATAGAACTTGAAATTGTAAAAAATAACACAAAAAATTAAAATGTAATCAAAATTTCTTTTTTATTCGAAGGATCAATACGTGACATTAACATTTGAAAATGATTTCGGGCATATGGGCACCGCGGCTGTTCTTGACGAAGCGCATTCTGGACGTCCAATTTTTGGCCACTTTTTCGAGCACTGCTGGGCGTATGTCACGAATAACACGAACAATGCTGTCCTTCAAGGCGTCAACTGTTGCTGGTTTATCAGCATAAACCAGTGACTTCACGTAGCCCCACAGGAAATAGTCGAGTGGTGTCAAATCGCACGACCTTGGAGGCCAATTGACAGGTCCATTTCTCGAAATCAACTTATCGCCAAATTTTGATTTCAATAAGTCGATGGTTGCGTTCGCTGTATGGCACGTAGCGCCATCCTGTTGAAACCACATCTCGTCCGGATCAATGTCATCCATATTTTCAAACAAAAAATCATTGATCATGGTGCGGTAACGATCTCCATTGACCGTAATGCGAGCTTCGGCCTCATTTTTGAAGAAATAAGGTCCGATGATGCCACCAGCGTGAAAACCGCACCAAACGGTGCATTTTTCTGGATGTAATGGAGTCTTTAGGGTCTGTTGTGGATTGGTCTCACTCCATATGCGGCAATTTTGCTTATTAACAAACCCGTTAAGCCAAAAATGCGCCTCATCGCTGAACACAATTTTGCGATAAAACTACGGGTCAGTTGCCAACTGCTCTAGAGCCCAATCGGCGAAAGAACGACGCATATAATGGTCTCGTGGCTTCAATTCCTGCACCAGCTAGATCTTATACGGGTGTAGGCCGAGATCTTTGCGCAAAATTTTCCACGTAGTGGACGGACAGAGCCCCAATTCCTGCGACCGACGACGAATTGATAAATTTGGATCTTCTTCCACACTTTCGTTAACAGCGGCGATATTCTCCTTAGTACGCACATTCCTTCGACGTGTTGGTGTTATTGCATCCTCTAGAGAGTATGTGGTACGAAATCTATCGACAGTTCGACGAATGGCTTGTTCAGATGCACGATTATGTACGCCATAAAAATGACGAAGTCGTCTATAAGTTGCGCGAATCGACGACTGATTTTCAAAGTAAATTTGGATAATTTCGTAGCGTTGTTTAAGCGAGAGTCTATTCATGATGATTTTTCAGAGTATACTGAAACAAATAAAAAACAAATGTTTCATCAAAATTTCATTTTTTGTGTTACTTTTTACAATTTAAAGTTCCATCTAGCTTAAAAAAACACCTTTTATTTTTAGGCACACAAACAGCAACACACACACGCACACACACACACACTTGAAAACGTGCTTAAGAGCCTTTTTTTAATTCCCTTAAGTAAAGAAAATGAAAATGAAAAGAATTTATTATTTTAACAATTATTTACAAGTGCTTGTAAACAATTATTTTTATTCATTTTTTGTTCTTTTTAATTTCTATTAATTAAACTGCAATTAATCGTAAAACATATGCTAATATTGGTGTATGTGTATGTGTGTTTGCGTGTCATTTTTGTATTTTCTTTTAAATTGAAAAATTATTACAATAAAAACGCAAGTTCTGTAATAATGTGTTTCAATTACTTTGATTATTTTCCCGGTAAATATATTTTATAAGTCACTAAATTCTGTTTAGGTGTTTTTTATAGAGGTATAGAAATTAAAATTTTTTAACTGGCAGCCATTTTGTCAGCTGTCAAGTGATTTATGTTTAATTTGATTTGATATATCAATAAGAATAGACTGTTGACTTTTAAATTTTGTCAATTGGACCCGAAGGAAGTTCCCGATTTTCATAAGCGAATTCTGTTAAGCAATAAAGTTTACTTTTCCTCTAATAGATACGTCAATCAATTAAACTCTCATATTTGGAGTGATGTTAATCCTCAAGTGTATGTTGAAACAACGCTATATCCAGAAAAACTGACCGTTTGGTATGCTATTGAATGAAATCATTGGTCCGTACTTCTTTAAAAAAGATACTGGTCGGAACGTTAAAGTCAAGTCAATGGTGACCGTTATTTAGCAATGATTTCTTACATTTTCATGTGTCATTTAAACAATCATGCTGTCTTAGGAGTTGTGGTTTCAAAAAGACGACATAACATGTCACCCAACTCGTGCCCATCAACGAATTATTGAAGAAAATGTTTGGTATGCACATAGTTTCACTTTTTGAACCCATGATTTTGCCTCCAAAATTGTAAAGTCGCTAGTTTACGCCAATAAGCCCGAAACGATTCATCACTTGCAGAACAACAATAATTTTGAAATCAAATATCGAACGTGTTTCCAACTGCTCTAGAGCCCAATTGGCGAAAGAATAATGGATATGATGGTTTTGTGGCTTAAATTCTAGAGCCAGCTGAATCTTATACCGGTGCAGGCTAAAATTGATTTAAAAAAAATATGTTTAAAAATTTCAAAAAAAAAAAAAAAAACTTGAAAACACAAGTTGAAGATAACTCTATTCACCATAGATCGATAATCGAGTTTCGAATTTTTTTTTCATTTCTAAGGCCAGTAATAAGCAGAAATAGTGAATAAAGATGAATGAAAAAGGGAGCGACAAATTAGGTAAAAAGGGCTAAACAGGCGAAAATGAGAGAAAGTGACGACTGCAATAACACGAAGGGAAACACGAACAAGACGAACTATATAAAAACAGCTGACAATAGAACGCTGACAATAGCACGAAAAGAACACTGAAGATGGCAAACGTTCGAAACCGATTTACAAAAAAGATGTTCACAAACCAAATTTGACGAGGGTCGACGGAAAACCGTAACCAAATAAGAGTGAATCTAGCCCCGTCGGAAAATCTAAGCCCATACAACTAAAGGCCTCTGATTAATTTAACGAGGCCAATTAAACAGATCAGTCTCGAATTTAGCTTTCTCTGACTGAGAAACGTAGAGGCTATACCTAGGACGTAAACATAAAAAGTCTTTCTCTCTCGACAATGTGATAAGATTTTAATTGTCACTTACAAACCTGTAAACAACTCGTCTACGACTTTTAATAAACAACAACAACATTTTTTCTTTATAATTAAAAAAGTGTTGACGAGGGTCGACGGAAAACCGTACCCAAGAAAAAGTAAATCTAGCCCCATCGGAAAATCTAACCACATATCAAATAGTGAATACTTCTATGTGATGATTTATAAAAAGAACAAAAAGAAATGGTTTGAATGTGAAATTCGTCTAAGCGGATTAATAGTGATAATGAGTTATTTCCCGTATTCTGATTCCTTAAATTGATTGTTTGAACAGATGGGGTTTTCAATGTATATAGCCGTCTGATGACGGCTGTAACTATGTAAGAGATAATCTAAACAAATTGCTTCCCTGTAGGTTAGTAGGTAATATACTAGCTTGTAAGTATGGGGGTTGTGGGTTCGATTCCCAACGAAGACCTTGGTTTTTTTTTCACTACAAAAATAAAAATTTACTGTCTGTGTGGCTACTCAGCGATGAAGGTTTCAAAACTTGTGCCGCAATTGATTTATTGAAGGAAACACTTGGTTAAAAAAAAATTGCTTCCAAATTGTGCAAATTTATTTCATAAATCATAGTTCTTTTCGAAATACCCAATCTCGGTGTCATAAGTGAATTTTGTTTAGCGAATAAGCTCGCTCTTATTTCAATGGATACGTCAATAAACTAAACTACCGTGTTGAGGCAGCATTACAACCAGCAAAACTCTTTGTGTCCTATGGGGCTGGTGAAATCATTGTTCGGTACATCTATAAAAATAATGCTAGTCAGAACGTCATACTCAATAGTGATCGTTTTAAAATGATGATTACTAACTTTTTCTATTATCAATTGAACAACCATGATGAAGCTGTAGGAGCTGTCGTTTCAAGAAAACGAAGCACAATTGATTTATAGAAGGATAATCTATTAGTTTACTTTTCGGCCCCTTAAATTGGCCAACAAGATCGTACGATTTTACTCGGCTACACAATTTTATGTGGTGATATGTTAAAGTAGCTTGTCTACACCGACAAGCCGAAAACTATTGACCGCTTTGAAAAAAACATTCGCTAATTGGTACTATAGATTAGACTACGTCCGAGCCAGACGTGGCGGTCATATGCCAGAAGTTATATTAAAATTATAATATCGGAATTTTATCTGTTGAATAACATAAATTTTATGTCAATTTAAAAAATTCATCTTTGTTGTTATTTCAATTCATAGTTCTGTACCTCTATAAAAAACACCCTCTATAAAGACAACAAAAATTGGTGCAAAATAAACGAAATAAATGTAAATAAATAAATGGTATGAAATGTTTCTGACTACAAGTTCATTAACGGCCAAATGTTTCTAGCAACAATGTTGGGAAAAATTAAAAATAAGACAGCAAAAACTATTGCAGTTTAAAACCAAGAATTTTCTTTTCAAGCATAGTACTCTGTTCTAATTTGGGAAAAGTGTTGAGCAACATTTGATATTTCGCTTGAAAATTTAGACAATATGTTGCCAGCTAATTTTCTCTTTTCATCTAATATTAATGTTGCGCATTACGGCAGACAAGATGATTCAGACCGTGTTGTTCGCAATAAAATTATGACTTATTTTAATTCCGACATCTGTTACTTGGCAGCGAAAATTCGCTTTTTTGGGGGAGATTCCTAATTAAAAATAGTTTACGAAATAAAAAATGTATAATTTCACTAAAGAGGCTTTAAAAATATATTATAGTATTTTAGTAGAGTGGACATGGAAGTACTTCTTTATGGAATATAACCAAAAACCTATTTGTCTTATCTGCCAAGAACCGGTAGCTGTACTAAAAGATTATAATCTCGCTAGGCACTTTAAGTCAAAACATCTTGGGTCGAAGTACTATAAAATGACAGATGAAGACAAGAAAGTTCATTCAGAGGAATTGAAAAGAAAAATATCTAGTCAGCAAATGTTTTTTAAAAATCAAAGAAGTGTCCAGCGATCCTCCACGTTAGCTGGTCACATTGTTGCCTATAAAATAGCAAAAAGTAACAAACCGTTTGCTGAAGGAGAATTTATTAAGGATGTGTTAATTAGCTTGGAAAAGTATTATGCCCAGAAAAGGTAAAAGATTTCGATTCTATAGGACTGTCACGTAGAACGGTCACAAAGAGAATTTAAGCGATTTTTTCTAATTTAACCAATCAACTCGATGGACGTCTTAAAAAGTTTAAGTACTTTTCAGTCACTATGCATGAGAGTGTTGACAGGAGTGATACAGCCCAACTTTTAATTTTTTAACAGAGGAGTCGATGAAAACTTTGTAATAACTGAAGAACTTGCTTGTTTGAGATCTTTGAAAGGAAAGACGACAGGATAAATAATTTATGATGAATTTAGAGAGGGGATGGAATCTCGTAATGCCACAATTTCCAAATTAATTAATTTAACAACTGATGGAGCACCTAACATGGTGGGAAAAAATACGGGGTTTGCAGGAGTTTATAAAAGTCAGAATCCTGAAAGCGAAACACTTTTTTTTACATTGTATAATCCACCAAGATGTTCTTTGCAAGGCTGCCTTGGATATTAACCACGTACTTGATATTATTTTAAAATTAATTAATACCATTCGAGCCCGTGGTTTGTTACATCGACAATTTCAAGAGTTTTTATCGAAAGTTGATGCAAAATTTTCAGATGCACTTTGTTACACAAAGATCAGGTGGCTGAGTTGTGGGCATGCCTTCTCGAGAGTTTGGAGTCTTCTCAAAGAAATTAAAGTTTTTCTAAAAACCAAAACTGAAATTTGGAATGAGTGGGTAATATTGGAGGATTGGATTGTAGAATTGGTGCATCGAGTTTGCTTTTTTTACGGATTTACTCGAGCACTATAATAAACTGAACAAGAAGTTACAGGGAAGAAATCAATTTATAGATGAAACTTGGTGCAGTTTGAGGTCTTTTAAAAGTCAATTGTTTATATTTTCTAAATGTTTGGGAAAAAATGATTTGACTCATTTTCCAAGACTCAATTCTTTGAGGCCTGTGAGTGAAGAGAAGTTAAAAGTCTTTTCAAAATCTTTATTAAAACTGTATTCAGAATTTGAGGCCAGATTTGCTGTCTTTAAAAAAATCCAACCATGTTTAGATATTTTTTCAATGCCTTTTAATGTTAATCCTGAGAATGGTACCATCTGATCTACAATTGGAAATTATAGAATTGCAACGTAATAATAATTTAAAACAGCTATTTTTAAATACAGATAAGCTTAATTTTTATAAATCCTTACCAAAAGATGAATTTCCAAAGCTAATTAGTCATGCGCAGAAAATTATGGCAATGTTTGCTCGCTTCCTTATATTTCTGTGAACAGGCCTTTTCAGTAATGAAATGCAGAAAAATTGCAATAAGAAACCAATTGTCAGACGAGAGTCGTCACATCCTCCCAGCTGGAACCTGATTTTGAGGAAATTATGTCAAGTCAGAAACAGATCCATGCTTCCCATACATCTGGAAAATCTTAAAATCATAATAAACCGAATCTTATAAAATGTTTATGTTGTTTTAAAATATTACGAACCGAACTTTTAATTGAACAGCAAACCCATAATTTTTTAATGAATGACCCTCTATGTTTTTTTTTAATTTAATTGCCCGCCACAAGATCTTTTTTAATTTATTGGCCCGCCACCCAAAAAGTTTGCCCATCACTGTTATAGATAATAAAGGCCTTTTAGTTTACTTAATTTTTTGAAAACATTTTGATACAGAATTTAAGAATATTTCTAAATCAGTTTAGAGGAAATAAAACTACCTTGCAGAAAAGTATAAAGTTGTTGATGTATTTAATATAACTAAATCCTTATCCCGGCGTTTAGTGCTAAAAAACGAAAAAAATAATTGGTGTACGAATTAATAGTGGTTAGGGAGGCGTCGAATAAGTGAATAAGTTGAAGACATTCAAAATTATTAACCGACCTTGTTTAAAGAAGCAGGGATGGAAATTGAAATGTGCCTATTTTCTATGCATTTAATTATTAAAAATAAATACATTTTAATTATATTTCTATATTTGAATTATTATCAGCAATCAAGCTTTAACAAAATGAATATTTTTTACTTTTGCATAAAATGCACAAAATCCTGCAATAGTTTTCCATTTACCAATAAAATTCAATTTTAAATTGCCTTTTATATTTTATATTTAACTAAGAAATATGTCTGTGTTTTTATTATAAAATATTTTAAAAGCATTTAAATGAAAATTCTGTAAATTTTATTTATATGCCAAAAAAGAATTTTTCAAATAATTTCTGTTCCATTAACTGTTTTATTTTTTGTGTGAGTTAACAATCAATTTATACTTTATAATTTATTCTATTTAAAAAAAAAAGATATTTAGATATAATTTAGTGTTTAAATTTATAACTTTTATGTTTTAAAAATATGCAAATATATTTGTTATTGGTAAATGATAGAAGTGATTTTAATATAACAAATAATTACATTCAATTATTAAGTTCAGTGGTTGTTTTTAATTATTATAAATAAAATAATTTTCCATTTATTGTTTTTATTTTAATTAAATATTTGCTTTAAGTTTTGTTTCAATTTAACATAACAATATACACGAGTTATGAATTTTGTTATTTATTGAATATTTATTTACAATTTATTTTTATAATTCAATAAAAATCCCAACAAATAAAAATTTTATAATATTCCTGTTCCTGTTTATGGCCCACTTTCTGCAACAGTAATTAGTTTTATTTAATTTTTTATAAACAATGTGAATAACGTAAAGGGTATTTTTATAGAGGTATAGAACTTTAAAATGGCATAAAATTTAATTCAAAAGATACTTTCCTGGCATTACAATTTATATATAACCGCCACAGCTGGCCTGACGTGGTTTAATCTGGAGTTATAATTTTCAATACTTCGTTTCAAGCCTAACGGCGTAAATTAGCGATTTGTCTAGCAGCTCGAAAACGCACGATTTTGAAAGCTAATTCATGGGTCCGAGACGTGAAACTGTGTAATTACTAAGCGATTTCTTTAATAAATCAATTGTGGCACGAGCCACCATTAATCTCACCATTAAGACATGTGTCATCTGGTGGTAAAAGGGAATTCAAGTCCCCTAAAGGCTAGCAGCAGCCAACTGGAACTTCCACTTTATTTCCACGGGAATTAGTAAGTACTAGAGTTTAGCTTTTCTTATTCTCTGTCTGATTATTGATGTTAGCCCTTCGGGGAGTTTCGTGGTGGTTGTAGTTTCGAGGCCCTCGTTTAAGTTGTGTGGTTGCTGTGTGTTTCAAGGCTCTCGTTTGAGTTTGTGGGTCAGATCATTCACAATGAACACAATGAATAGTCCAGGTCCAGTGAGTATGAATGCCGTCGTGTTCCTAATTATATTAAGCTTCATGCGTTCTGGACCAGGAGTTGGATAGTCTCCAACTCTTCAGCAAGGAGTAAAGGCTGCGGCCTACTCCGGGCTTTTGAAGTTGCAACTAGGAGTGACCGGAGAATATACGTATCCGAAGGCCTTCTAGGGCGAGGATGACGCTAGTGGTAATGATCCACCATCTTATTAAGGTGCAGATGTAAATCTTATCACGTCATATCTAATTGCATGGTATCGAATTGGCATTCACTTTTTTGTGTGAGGTCATTGGTAGACATATTATTTCTACCGGGAATTAAGAGTACCATGGGCTAGGGCCATTATGGCAGCTACTCACGCTAATCTTCAACACGCTCGCACTAAAGAAGGCGGAAAAAATAGTGTAAGAAAAACAAAAAGTGCTATCAGAGTCCATTTCTTTAAAAATAGTAAGAAGACCTCAACTTAACGACTGTATCTACTGATAGAACGGAGATGCCACCTGTTGATGTTCGAGCAATGATCCAACTTTGGGCTAGAGCCATTATGGCAGCTGTACACGCTAATCTTTAACACTCTCGGAAAAAAAATGTAAGACTGGCAACGAGTGCTATCAAAGTCCATTTCTTTAAAAATAGTAAGAAGACCTCAACTTAATGACTGTATCTACTGCTAGAGATGCCACCTGTCGATGTTCGAGCAAGGATCTAACTTTGCGATATTGAAAGGGTGACTGATGATTTATAAAAAAAATCGCTGATGTTGATAAAACCAGTAAGTAAAGGGTGTTTTTAAATAGCTATAGAACTTTCAAGTTGGCAACACTTTTCTTAACTGGTAGCAAATTTATCAGCCGCTTAGTTTGGTTGGGTATTTCAACATGAATAGACTGACTGATAGCTGGACAACGCTTGAAGCTTTGTGCAAATTTATTTTGACAATAATTTTGTTCGCAAAAATCCGATTCCAATTTCATAGGCGAATTTTGGTTAGCAATGAAACTCACTTTCGTTTAACTGATTAAGTTCACAAGCGTGTTCTTTTGACTAAGAACACTGGGTGAATGATCCGAATCAAGCATGCTATATCATGTGTTCTGGACCAGGAGTTGGAAACTTTCCAACTCTATAGCACGTTTTCACATTTAACTCGATTTGCGATGAGAGCACATCAATTTGTGGTTGATTGGCCAGTGAATCGCACTACGGGTTACAGGGAAAATTCGTTTTTCAGCAGAACAGTCTGTATGTAGAATAAAACCCCTCCGGAGGTCTTTCCTGTCACTTTCAATCAGAGAAAGTTCAAATCGAATGTTCACAGACACTACTCCCTCTTTCCTCCTTCCCGTAACCTAATTTTCTAGTTCTGGCACAATGCATTGCAGAGAGTGTGATTTGTTTTACATCCGCACCTGGCTATGTAGCCTTAATTAGATGGTGGACCAAACACTATTGTATAATTTGGAACGTCATACATGTGTCCTAGATAGCCGAAGGCATAATTCTAAGCAACAGAACCACCTAGTTGCAACTTTAATGATTCCAGGATAGGGCTGCAAACCATCACACCTTGCTAAAGAGTTGGAGACTTTCTAACTCCTGTCCAGAACACATGTCAAGCATGCTCACTGGACTGGATCATTCACTTTTCGTGTCATTATCAGTGAAATGATCCTGGCCACCATATTAAACAAACCTGTTATGGGGCCTCGAAACCACAACCACCACGATACTCCCATATAGGGGCCAACCTCAATAATCAGCCAGAGAACTATTAAATGTCTAAAGTGACAAATAATGAACTCTGCGAGCTTACTGATTCCCGTGGAAATAAAGTGGAGCTTCCAGTTGTCTCCCTGTCTGAACTCAGGGGACTGGGCGCCCTTTTTCCCCCAGTTGCACTGTGTCTAGATAGTGGAATATTCTATAAAGACCATATTTATATGCCCCTGGGGGGTGCATTGCATAGGAAGGGGGCATCCCTTCCTATGCAATGAGTGCTGGTCCTAAAAGAAAAAAAAAGGAGTTGGGCGGCGACCCTGCTCCGTACTCTCGAAATTGCCGCTGGGAATGACCTGTTTCCTAGGGCGTGGGTGCACGCTACATATCTTGCCCCCCGAGGGCACATTGATATGCTTTGACGGGATCTCACCGTCATTACATGTGTCTTCGGGGTAAAAGGGAGCCCAGACCTGGACAATTCTGCTATATTTCAGCTATTTGTCTTTTTAGCCTTTTAACTGTTCTCTGACTGATTATTGAGCTTGGCCCTTCGGGAGTATAGTGGTGTTTGTAGTTTCGAGGCCCTCGTTTAAGTTGTGTGGTTCGGATCATTCGCAATGAACACAATTAATGGTCCAGGTTCAGTGAGCATGATTGCGGCTATGTTCTTAAATCTTATTAAGCTTCATGCGTTCTGGACCAGGAGTTGGATAGTCTCCAACTCTTCAGCAAGGAGTGAAGGCTGCGGTCTTTTGAAGTTGCAACTAGGAGTGACTGACATTTCATCCACAGTGGTATGATTCACCGTCAGGTTATGACTAACACAGCACAGTGGTTTGATCATCAGATTATGGCTCACACAGCTCGGCACTGATTTAAATCTTATCACGTTCTGTGGCATAAGTTATGTGAGATGTTGCGCGTCTTGTTGAAATCACAGCTGTTGGTTGTTCAATTATTGAACGAAAAAGTCAGCAGTCAAGGCTCTTTAGTGGTCATCATTAGATACAACGTTCTAACCAGCATAGTTTCTAAAGAACTACGAACCAATAACTCCACTAGCTCATAAAGCCCACCAAATAGTCAGTTTTTCTATATGAAACAATGTCTCAGCATACCCCTGAGGATTATCATCACTCGAAACACGATACTATTTTTTTATTGACAACACACCCAAAATTTAGTTATGAAATCAGGATCAGATGCTTCAAACCGAACCATGATTTTCAAAAATAATTTGCCCAATTTGAAAGTATTGTTTAAGAGGTCAGTCCCTTCATGTTGCAATATCAAACCAAACTAAATATAAATCACTCGACAGCTGCAAAATGTGCACCCGCTAAAAAAAGTGTTGCTAAATTAAAGTTGTATACTTCTCTAAAAATACCCTCTATTTTTTAGTTTTTAAAGTAGACAAGAACAATTAGGTACAGCTAGTGTAATGCAGCTGTCTTTTTGGATCATTACAAACGTTATCAGAATTTCTAACATCGTTACAACCGTTATCAAAATTCCTAGCATCTATGATCTCCCCCCTTAAGTTGTGTACACTGAAAATATCATTTACTCAACCAACCAATTTAAGAAATAAGAATAAGGGGAATAACTCACAATCACTACTAAACTGCTTATCCAAAGTTCACACACTGCCTGATAGCTTTTTTTTGTTGTTGTTCTCTTTATAAATCGTCACATGTATATTTGTTCATTTCTAATTTTAGAATGCTGATGTAGATGTAGCGATCTATTTTGATCTGAGTTACGTTTTAGCTACTGTCTTTTTAAAGTTCTTCTAAAATTTGTAAATATTTTTTCTAAATATTAACGATTTTGGTCCAGTTCTATATTCTATTACAAAATTATGTTCAAAGCAATTGCCACAACAGACCTTTCAGACTCCACTAAAACCAAAAAAGTGCCCCCTGTGCTGGGCTTTAAATGCTGGTGTCACCATTGATTCTATTGCTTTAACAAAGAAGCTTGGATTCCAATTACGAAAATTATTGGATTTCGTTAGCGTGGCAGGATCAATGGTAATTTGTTTGAAAACAGCATGGATTGGACGAAATATGTTTTCAATAGAATGGCGGTACGTGCCATACAATGGCCGTAACTGTCGATTGAATAAAATCAAAATTTGGCGATAAGTTAATTTCGAGTAATGAACCTAAGAATTGGTATTCAAGATCGAGCGATTTGACAACGCAGCATCTTGCTCTTCCGATAACCCCACAAAAAGAAGCCCCGAGCGGTCAAATCAGGCGACCGTGGAGGCCAATCAACATCACTATTTCTTGAAATAACTTGTTGTGTAAAGAAGGTCTCTTAATAATTCCATTGTAATCCTGGCTGTATGCGATGCAGCACCTTCTTGTTGATACATCATCATCATCATCAAGCCCAAAGCGTACAGTTGTGGCGTTAAAAAGTTTTTAATCGCGATATCGCTCCCCATTCACAGTTAGCGTTACGCTGTTTTCATTTTCAAAACAGTAAGGTACCATGATATCTTCTGACCAAATTGCACTTTGGACTGTCACTTTTAATGAATGCAAAGGTGACTATTAAATAATTTGAGGGTTTCCCATTCCGTTTTATTCAAATAAAAATGTGCCTCGTCACTTATTATAATTTTTTTATGAAAATCGTGGGGGTTGCCATGGATTAGCTGTAACATCCCATTGACATATTTATGGCATCGTAAGTTATTTTGTAGAAGAAATTCTTGTGTAAACTGAATCTTATATGAAAAAAAAAAGAAATCCAAATCCTTGTGCAAAATTGTAGCCAAAGTTGTTCTATAAGGACCAAGCTCCTGAGCACGGCAATAGAATTGTTTTGAACACTTTCTTGAGCAACAGTAATGGCCGATCTTGCAGTACGTTGTGGCGCATTCTTGGGACCATCACCTGCAAACCCCTCTTTCTTCGAAGTCATTCACTATACGATAAATAAAGTGCATTTTTTTAACACGTTGCTTCTCCCAAAAATGTCCCGTAACTTTCTCATCGTCACAGTAATCGATAAGTGATTTTGATAAAATGTTTTAACGATTAAAACACATTGGTTTATCGAATATTTTTTCATAATAAATTTGTCACGTGTCTACTTCACGACCGCTAAATATGAACTTTCTAGACCAGTGATGGGCGAACTTTTTGGGTGGCGAACCAATAAATTAAAAAAAATCTTGCGGCGGGCCATTAAATTAAAAAAAAAAAACATAGAGGGTCATCCATAAAAAAATTATGGGGTTGCTGTTCAATTAAAAGTTAGGTTTAATCTGTATATTTATTAGTTATATTACGTAATATTTTAAAACAACATTAAAATTTTATAAAATACGGTTTATTATG
Organism: Trichopoda pennipes; assembly: GCA_030448955.1. NCBI lineage: Eukaryota > Metazoa > Arthropoda > Insecta > Diptera > Tachinidae > Trichopoda > Trichopoda pennipes. The sequence continues at coordinate 1,868,485 of JASKUP010000021.1, read as the reverse complement.
ATTTTAAGATTTTCCAGATGTATAGGAAGCGTGGATCTGTTTCTAACTTGACATAATTTCCTCCAAATCTGATTCCAGCTGGGAGGATGCGACTTTTAATAAATTAAATAGACTCTTGTCTGACAATCGGTTTCTTATTGAATTTTTTCTGTCTGCATTTCATTACTGAAAAGGCCTGTTCACAGAAATATAAGGAAGCGAGCAAACATTGCCATAATTTTCTGCGCATGATTAATTAGCTTTGGAAATTCATCTTTTGGTAAGGATTTACAAAAATTAAGCTTATCTGTATTTACAAATAGCTGTTATAAATTATTATTACATTGCACTTCTATAATTTCCAATTGTAGATCAGATGGTACCATTCTCAGGATTAACATTAAAAGGCATTGAAAAATTATCTAAACATGGTTGGATTTTTTTTAAGTCAGCAAATCTGGCCACAAATTCTAAATACAGTTTTATTAAAGATTGTGAAAAGACTTTTAACTTCGCTTCACTTACAGGCCTCAAAGAATTGAGTCTTGGAAAATGAGTCAAATCATTTTTTCCCAAACATTTAGAAAATACAAACAATTGAGTTTTAAAAGACCTCAAACTGGCCCAAGTTTCATCTATAAATTGATTTCTTCCCTGTAACTTCTTGTTCAGTTTATTATAGTGCTCGAGTAAATCCGTGAAAAAAGCAAACTCGATGCACCAATTCTACAATCCAATCCCTCAATATTTCCCACTCATCCCAAATTTCAGTTTCGTTTTTAGAAAAACTTTAATTTCTTCGAGAAGAGTCCAAACTCTCGAGAAGGCATGCCCACAACTCAGCCACCTGATCTTTGTGTAATAAAGTACATCTGAAAATTCTGCACCAACTTCCGATAAAAACTCTTGAAATTGTCGATGTAACAAACCACGGGCTCGAATGGTATTAATTAATTTTAAAATAATATCAAGTACGTGGTTAATATCCAAGGCAGCCTTGCAAAGAATATCTTGGTGGATTATACAATATAAAAAAATTGTTTCGCTTTCAGGATTGTGACTTTTATAAACTCCTGCAAGCCCCGTATTTTTTCCCAACATGTTAGGTGCTCCATCAGTTGTAAAATTAATTAATTTGGAAATTGGGGCATTAAGAGATTTCATCCCCTCTCTAAATTCATCACAAATTATTTTTCCTATCGTCTTTCCTTTCAAAGATCTCAAACAAGCAAGTTCTTTTTCCTCTGATAAAAATTAGAAGTTGGGCTGTATCACTCCTGTCAACACTCTCGTCCATAGTGACTGAAAAATACTTAAACTTTTTAAGACGTCCATCGAGTTGATTGGTTAAATTAGAAGAAATCGCTTCAATTCTTTTTGTGACCGTTCTACGTGACAGCCCTATAGAATCGAAATCTTTAACCTTTTCTGGGCATAATACTTTTCCAATGCCAATTAACACATCCTTAATAAATTCTCCTTCAGAAAACGGTTTGTTACTTTTTGCTATTTTATAGGCAACAATGTGACCAGCTAACGTGGAAGATCGCTGGACACTTCTTTGATTTTCAAAAAAAAACATTTGCTGACTAGATATTTTTCTTTTCAATTCCTCTGAATGAACTTTCTTGTCTTTATCTCTCATTTTGTAGTACTTCGACCCAAGATGTTTTGAATTAAAGTGCCTAGCGAGATTATAATCTTTTAGTACAGCTACCGGTTCTTGGCAGATAAGATAAATAGGTTTTTGGTTATATTCCATAAAGAAGTACTTCCATGTCCACTCTTCTTGAAATACTCGACATTCCGAATCAATTTTTCTCTTTCTATTTTCGATTGACAATACACTTACAATACACTTTATTATTTTAATTACACAAATAAAACTGTGCGTTGGCAACTTTATAATTTTACTTCACAATTTATTCTTTACGTCACGAGATTTACACTTTTACTGATTGCTGATTAATTGGTCATAATTTTTTAATAGGTAATTAATTTTTTTTGAAAAACGCTCGGCGGGCCGGATTGAAACCTCTCGCAGGCCGGATGTGGCCCGCTGGCAGTAGTTCGCCCATCACTGGTCTAGACTAATGTTTATCAAAATGGCGACAAAACAAAGTTGGTATGCCTTCTTCCCGGCAGACAACCTGTATGACGCAATGTTCTTGGAAATGAACAATTTTCTTTTGTTTAAATAAGACTTTTTATTTAGAGTTTAAAATTTTACTGCTGGCTGATACACCCCGGGGGCAACAACTTAGACCGGTGCAACTGGAGGAAAAAGAGAGCCCAGTCCCCTGAAGTCAGCAGGGGTACAACTGGAAACTCCACTTTATTTCCACGGGAATCAGTAAGCCGCAGAGTTCGTTATTTGTCTCTTTAGACATTTAATAGTTCTCTGACTGATTATTGAGGTTGGCCCCTATATGGGAGTATCGTGCTGGTTGCGGTTTCGCGGCCCCATAACAGTTAATGGTTCTATGGTGGCCGGGTTCATTTCACCTGTAATTACACCTACCTGCTGAAATGTTCCCAGATCCAGTGAGCATGCTAGACATGTGTTCTGGACAGGAGTTGGATAGTCTCCAACTCTTTAGCAAGGAGTGATGATTTGCAGCCCTGCTCTAGAATCATTAAAGTTGCAACTAGGAAAGACCGGTTGCCAGAATTAGTCTTCGGCTTCCTAGGACGAGCATGACGTCCCAAATTATGCAGTAGTTTGACCACCATCTGATTAAGACTACATAGTCAGGCGCAGATGTAAATCTAATCACACACTGCTGGCTGCTATCTAAAAAAACTCACCCAACCATCGAACGTAATCAGATATTGATGATACAAACAAATTGCGATTAAATATTTTAAACTGCTTTGGTCAAATTGCTTTCAAAATGTTGTATTTGAAAATAAGTTCTAAATTCGGCATAAAATCATTTTTAGTTTAATTCCTTTGCTTTGTCCCATTTGTGTTGAATTATCCCTTATAAAACTGATATCATCATTGCCTGCAAATTTATGGCTTCCTGTGATTCTACATACGAGTATTTCGCAAATAATTTAGTTGTTAACAAACTGCTGTCCCATTGTTTTAAGTCGTCCATTTCCTGTTATAAAATACCAGTTAACTCTCTTTAATTTTTAAAGCGGAGAGAGAGAGAGAGAGTGTATGTTAAAATGTTCCACAATAACTCAACAAAACTGAAAAAAAAAACAAAAAATAATTTTTCAATATATTTGGAAAAACTAAATAAATATTTTCAATTCACTTAGTACCCAACAAAATCCCATTTATTTAACCTAATGTTTGTGTGTGTGTGTGTGTGAATGAATATGTGTAAATTTGTGCTGCTAAAACATGAAAACAATTTTGTGAACTCAAATATAAAGAAAATTAACAAAAATAAAAATTTTAAATAATCACAAAAAAGAACAACAAACTAAAAACCATTTAAACACAAATAAACACATCACACACATACCCATACATATACAAACACATTTAGGTCAATTCCATTCATTTCAATTGATAAATTGCAAAATGAAAGGATACGGCTCTCGTTCCTTAAAACACTTTGAACAACGAGTTGAGTTAGAATGATTGTAAACGCTATTTTTAAACGTTTTAAGGTGTAATGAGTGTAAAACAACGATGAATAAAAGTTAAAACGATTTAAAAATAAATTTTAAAAAACATATAAAACATTTTGATTAAAGCTCATAAGGGACTTGAAAGGTGTTATAGTATACAGTATAGAGAGAAGAGAACACTGAAGATGGCTCATAGCTGAAAACGGTCTGTTTACAAACCAAATTTGACGCGGATGGACGTAAAATCATACGCAATTGAATCAAACCCCATCGGACAATATACGCCCATATCTTTTTATAATATCTAAAGTTCCAATTTGAGGGATACGTTAACTAACATGGATTATTTTATTTGAAATTTTTTTCCTTTTCTCTTTTGCACTCCAAAGCCCTTAAAATGGTTGGGCAAATTTGAGGTTAGGAAGTAAATTGTCTGTCAAATCATTAAATGTCAAGAATTAAGCTGTCATCTTCTGACATTTATTTAGCAAAAAGTTGGAAAATATTAAGCAAGGGTCGGTATGACCTTAAGTAAAGAATTTGAATTTACTATGAAAAAAGTGAAAATTTCACTGTATTACTTCGTAAAATTTGAGCAGATTTTTCTCATAATCAAGCGACATCTGAGATCGCTGCACCAATTTTAATCGCTAACTTCGAGGCACAATTTAATGTTGCTGACAATGGACTAAAATAATACGCTCGTAGTGGCTGCTATTGTGTAAATATCGCCACTATACAGCAAATGTTGGTAATGAGCATATCACGACGTTCGCAACTATTGGGCATCACTAGAAATACTTTGCACAATATTTTGTAAAAATCCTATTGCATGAAAAATTTCTCCGTCGCGTAATTCCTCGATTTGGCGATGTCGAATGGCTGCCTCATTTTTGCGATTTAACACCGCCGGATTATTTCTTTAAAGCAATATAAACGATGGCGTTTACTTGAACAGCTTGTCTACCGCTCTAAAAGATAAAATTCGGCCTTGTATTGATGTGATAAGCAAAGCTTTGTTACAAAATGTGTTTTAAAATTTTGTGAAAAGAGCGGACCTGTGGGTCCTAAAATCCTTTAGGAGGTCTTTCCTGTCACTTTCAATGTAGAAAAGTTCAAATTGAATGTCCACAAACACTACTCCTTATTTCCTCCTCTCCATAACCTAATTTCCTAGTCCTGGCACAATTTATGGCATGTGTAGGGGTCATCCCCTGAGTGCTGGACCGAAAACAAAAATGTGTGAGCACGCATGTTCGACCGGATCGTTCAACGGAAAACATCGCAGCCGAGAGTCACAGTGTTATAGCAGATCCCAATTTCTCAATTCCTCGACGTTATTCAAAAACCACCACATTTTTTTTTGTTTGATTTTTTTTGTTTTATGGAAGAAATATTCTTGGTCATAGATATTTATATCAAAGTATTTAGGTGCTCCTGTAGGCTAGGAGGTAGTGTACTAGCTTGTGAATATGGGGGTTGTGGGTTCGATTCCCAACGAAGACCTTGGTTTTTTCACTACAAAAGATAAAAATTGACTGTCGGTGGAGCTGCTCAGCGATGAAGGCATAGTCACTGGTCGCTGTTGCTGTCTTTATACAGCAGTTAATTTCCGACTATCCTTCTGCTTTCACCACCTGTTTCATTTCTTCTCTATCCCTTTCCTAAAGAAGGTAGCACGGTACTTGACTAAATAGGCATTGTTGCCTGAAGTGCTACTTCTCTTTTAAAAAAAAAAAAAAAAAAAAAAAAGTCTTTGCATGCTCAATGTGTCACTGTACGGTGCGCTGTGTGGTCTGGAGGTGTGATTGAGTCATTTTTTTTTTTTTGAAAATGAGGCTGGAAATGTGGTAAGGGGCAATGGATCACGCTATTGCGAGATGCTAACAACTCAATGTTGGTCTATAATTGACGATGTAGATATCACAACAGGACGGTGTCACATGTCACACAGCCAATGAAACAATCAATTTATTGCAAACCAAATTTCCCGATCGCATAGTTTCAAGACAATCAGCAGTTGAGAGGCCAGCCAGATCGAGCGATTTAACATCACTGGATTATTTTTTGTAAGGTTATGTTAAGCGTACAGTCTATATGGAGCTAATGGATTCAATTTCAGTCTTAAAATTCAAAATCCGTGATGTGATTAATGAAATAGGTTTGCCATTTTACCAAAAAGTGATTAAAAACTTTGATAAAAAAAACTATATCGTGATCATGATGGACATTTGCCAGATATCTTTTTGCATTTAAAATTGCCGAACTTTACTCTTCGTAAAATAATAAAAATTTGAATCGTCTTAATCTAAATTTCTTGTTGAAAAACCTTTTAGAATTTGCTGTCGTGTAGGTACGATATAAGATGTAATGGTGTAAAAAGAAGCAGAAAGTAACAACCTTTGGTTTATAGAATAATCTGAAATAAAATACTCAGTCAACTCCGTGTTGTATTTTTGCAAAAAGTGGCGAACAATAAATTTGTCTTTCCTCTTAACATCAATTTAATCCTTCATATTGATACATAATATTTAAATAGAACAGAAGGTAAAAAATACATTTGGAGTTCATGTAGCAGCAGCAACAAAAAAAGCAATTGTTACATTTGCAAATGGAATTGAAATATAACACGAGTTTAATTTTATTAAATCTAACATTCATTGAATCCTAAAACAACTCAATTGAAATTCATAAAAACGTTTTAAATTATTTAGTTAAAATATTTCAAGTAAAAACTGTATTGAATTTGAAAAGAAAAATGCAAAAAAAAGCACAAAAACTATGACTTCACCAATACTAACAAATAAATTTAACTTTTTGTTTTTTGGTTTTTTGTTGCAGGAACGTTACAAAACTGATATTAATTTAGCCATACAATTATTGCAATGCAAACCGGATGGATTTGTGCCACAAAAAATATCCTCTGTAAGCGATAAATTTCTTATTTTTAAATTCAATTTAACAGAATTCTTTTTTTTGTTTTTTAAATGAAAAAAAAAATAATTTAATAAATGATTTAGCTTCCAATTGATATACAATCAAAAGTATCCTCGTATATGCGTTTGGATACTAACTCTCATTCCGATTCTGAGAGTAGTGTAACGGGAATTGGTATTTCAACAACAGCTGCCTATAAAGTGCTTCCAGCAACTGACTCACCACCACCGGCACCCTGCCCCTTTCCGCCCACAGCCATGGTTTATTCTATGAGGGGCCTTGGTAAGTGTTAGTAGACCGAGCTTTTTTTTAATTTTTTTTTCTTTATGTTTTTATTATTTATTTAATTTTTCTAATTTATTTTACTTATTTTGCCCCCGCTTAGATTTTTATTAAAAAAATTTTTAAAATAAACATTTTGGGTTTGTATTTTATTATTTTTTTATTTATTATTATTATTTTGCTTTACTTTTAACTTGTTTATTTAATTTTTGTTTTTGAAAATTATTTAAGGACACTGTGCTACAAGGAAAGTATGAAATTCAAGGTTAATAATATAAACGGAGAACTTTTTCTTTTTTGTTTTTATAAATGCACGGTTTTCCGTCGACCCTCGTCAAATTTGGTTTGTGAACAAACCGGTTTCGGCCGTTTGCCATCTTCAGTGTTTTTTCGTACTACTTGCGTTCTATTGTCAGCTGTGTTTATATAGTTCGTCTTGTTCGTGTTTCCCTTCGTGTTATTGCATTCATCACTTTCTCTCCTTTTTGCCTGTATCTCTCTTTTTACCTAATTTGCCGCTCCCTTTTTCATTCGTCTTTCTTCCTAAATCCTTTTACGATCATGCTTGTTGTCCGTTTGTGTTTATGTGTGAACCTATTGGGGTTTTTTTTTTTCTTTTTATTATGTGACATAATAATCTGTAATTGTACGTTTATGATGTTCTTTATGGCTTTGGTCTTGTGCACCTGCGTAACGTGTTTGTGTTGGTGTAATGTTTGTCTTCTTGTAAAAATGTTTCAATGGTTCAAATATTGTGTCCGAAGCAGTGTTTATTTGTTCATTTATTATTCGTTCGTCAAATGTTTTTTGTTTGTATATTTCCATGTTTTCTAATGCATTTAGTCTCCTTCCTTTGTGCTGTGTATGAAGCAGTTTAACCGTTGTTTTTATATGTCCTGGTGTACATTTGTTGTTAAATATATGATTCGCAAAGTTTGATTCTGGAGTTGATTTTGGTTCGCGTAGTTTTTTGTTATAGTCTTTAATGTGTTCCCTAAATCTGGTCTTAATTTTTCGTCCTGTTTGCCCCGATATAACTATAATGGCATGTACAAGTTAATTTGTACACTCCTTGTTTGTTTACTATATTTGTCTCGGTTGTTTTATTCCGTAGTATTCTGCCTAGGTTGTTTCTTGTTCTGAATGCGGTATTGATGTTGTGTTTTCCAAAGAATTTTGCCAGTTTGTACATTGATATTCCAATATATGTTAATGTAGCCCATTTTTTCCTTTCATTCTCCTGTTCTTTGTTCGTTGTAATTTGTTTCTTGATGTCATCCACGAGACGCTTTTTGTATCCGTTGTTTATTTATTGAATCTTCATATATGAACTAGCAATAAGTATACAAATGTTAATACTAAAAATTTATTTGAAGCTAGCCAATGCTAGACAACGAAGTAATGATGTGATAAGATGTACATCTGCACCTGGCCGTGGGCTCTAATCAGATGTTGGATCATTACCACTGTGGATGAAATGTAGCGTCATCCTCGCCCTAGAAGGCCTTCGGATACGTATATCCTCCGGTCAATCCTACTCGCAACTTCAAAAGCCCGGAGTAGGCTGTAGCCTTCACTTCTTGCTGAAGAGTTGGAGACTTTCCAACTCCTGGTCCAGAACGTATGAAGCTTAATATAATTAAGAACACGACGGCATTCATACTCACTGGACCTGAACCATTCATTGTGTTCATTTTGAATGATCCAACCCACAAACTATCACGAGGGTCTCAAACCACTACCACCACGATACTCCCGAAGGGCCTACCTCAATAATCAGTCAGAGAACAGCTAAATGCGTAAAACGACAAATAGCGGAACTCTGGGACTTTACTGATTCCCGTGGAAATATAGTAGATTTTCCAGTTGGCTTCTACTCGCCTAAGAGGACTGGGCTCCCTTTTACCCCGCAAGACACAAGTCTAGATGGCTGTGTGATCCATAAAGACGTATAATGTGCCCCCGGAGGGAAGACAACAAAGTAATTACGTGATAAGATTTACATCTACACCTGGCAGTGAGCCTTAATCAGATGGTGGTCATACCACTGTGAGTGAAAAGCAGCGCCACTCACGCCCTAGGAGGCCGAAGTCTAATTCTAGCAACAGGTCCTTCCTAGTAGCAATTTCAATGATTCCAGAGCAGGGCTGCAAACTATCACTCCTTGCTGAAGAGCTGGAGACTATCCAACTCCTGTCCAGAACACATGTCTAGGTGTTATTAAAAGTGAAATGATCCTGGCCACCATATAAAACAGAGCAGTTATGGGGCCGCGAAACCACAACCACCACGATACTCCCAAAAGGGCCAACCCCAATAATCAGTCAGAGAGACAGCTAAATTCCTAAAGAAACAGATAGCGGAACTCCGCGAGATTACCGATTTCCGTGGAAATAACGTGGAGCTTCCAGTTGTAACCCTGCTGACTTCAGGGGACTGGGCTCCCTTATACCCCCAGTTGCACAGGTCTAGATAGTCGAAGTTCTATAAAAACCAATAAATGTGCCCCCCGGGGGGAACAACAACGTAATATTGCAACGGGTGCTAAATTTCCAAGGTCATCTGTCTTATGATCGGATGACAGCAAGGGTATCCCTCCTTTTCAACTGAGCATGGCCGCCAAAATTGAAGATGTTACGTGCGAGTGGGTTAGGGTGTGTTTCTGGCGGTATACTTAATCGCGAACCTAGTGAATTTTGCTTTTACCAAGTAGACGCCTAGGTCTTCGTGAATACGGGAGTTTTTATTATACCATGGAGCTGCTGTAATCATACGGAGAATTTAGTTCTGTTGCTTTTGAATTTTTAATATATTTGATGCTGCGGCTGTACCCTAGAATTGAATTCTATAACACCAGATGGGTTTTAAAAGCGCTTTGTACAACAAAAGTTTGCAATCCAATTTCAGAGTAGAGTCTCTACCAATAAGCCAATTCAGTTGCACTGCTTTTAGTTTCATCTGAGTCAGTTTTGCATCAATATGAGACTTCCACGTAAGCCGGTGATCAAGGTAAATGGCAAGGTACTTCACTTCATTGTGCTGCGGGATTATTTGATTGTTGATCTTGATGGGCAAGCATGTTTCCCTGTGCAATGTAAATGATACATGAACACATTTCTGTTCATTTACTTTGATTCTCCAGAGTTTTAGCCATTTCTCTATGTTTCTGCAAATTTCGCGAGGCGAGGCTAATTGATGATCCTCATGGACACTAAAAAATGCAGTATCATCTGTAATGTTAGACGCATAAATTAAATACAAGGTAGGACCCAGTGTACTGTCTTGCGGGACTTCTGCTTTAATAGGCCGAGGGAGGCTTGTGAAATCTCCTTCTCTAATGATAAATTGGCAAACACATAAGTAACTTTCCAAAACTTTGTGGGTGTTTGTAGGCAAATTTAGCTTTATTTTGTGAAGTAAGCCGTCGTGCCACACTGTGTCAAAAGCTTGAGAAACGTCAATGCAGGGAGAGCTAAGCAATATGTTTTGTCTTCAAAAGACTTTCTTATGACATTCACTAATCTGTGTGTTTGTTCAATCGTGCTGTGCTTAGCCTTAAAACCGAGTTGTTGGTTGGGGATACATCCTATAGCATTTAGTACGCGAGTCAATTTTATCATGAGTAATTTTTCATGATAAAATTTTGGAAATCGTCGGCAGTGAACTTATTGGCCTATAGGATTCTACTTTAGTGGAATCTTTCCCGGATTTAGGTATCATTGTAATCACAGACAACTTCCATTCTGCAGGAAAATAATCCAGGCGCAAAATAGCGTTGCAAATTTTTCTTAAAAATAAAGACAATCACTTGCCATCTTTGAAGGTGGACAAATTTGAGGTTAGAAAGTAAATTGATTTGAAGTATACACTTTTTTGACTTTTTATTTATACTAATGTAAAGTAGAAATATTAAAATTAATATTAAAATATAATGTCGGGCAAATCTCCACCTATGGCACGTCCACTCTCTTCACAAAATTTTGAAGCACATTTTTCAAAAAGAGCTTCGCTTATCTCGTCAATGCAGCGACGAATTTTATCTTTCATAGATAAAACGTCAATTGTTTAGGGTTATTCATGTCAATCCGGTTTTAAAATGGCCCCAGAAAAATTCATCCAGCTGTGTTAAATCACAAGAACGAGGCAGCCAATTAAAATCTCCAAACCGAGAATTTACCCGAGCGGGAAATTTTTCATGCAATAACTGAATTGTTTGGGTGACTGGCTCGTGGCGCTTTTTTTCTGAAACCATAGACTTTGATATCAACATTAGCCAATTGTGGCCCCAAAAATTATTTTTTTGTGGTTTGGGAGTCGCAAAGAATTAAAGGCCATGGCGTTTCCTTGTTCATTTTCGAAATAAATACCACCCGATGATGACGCCTGACCACAAACCGCCTCATACGGTCACATTCTTTGCATGTAATGGTTTTTTGAGGACTGTTTGTGGAATTAGTAAGCCTCATATGTGACAATTTTGTCTGTTTAAAAAAGCGCTTAATGGAAAATGAGCCACCTCATCAATAAATATGATTTTGTTGAAAAATTCCTTATTTTCGTTTAGTTTTTCAAACAGCAAAAACAAACGTTGAATGCCAAAAATGTTCAGTCGCCTTGAATTCTTAAATACGTTGAACATTGTAAGTGTGACAAGAACATCTGTATGCAAAATGTAGCGCCAAGTGCTTCTAGTGATGCCCACTTTTTTGCGAACGTCGACGAGTTGATGTTCTCAAGCGCACTCTCAACATTTTGCTGCACAGTGATTATATTTGCATTACAACAGACATTACATACGTATTGCTCTATTCTCAGAAACAATACCGTGAGCTTCGCTGTTTCTCTGAGACAGCCGTCTCAGAAGGAGTCTGATTTTGCTTGAAAAATCTGCTTAAATTTTACAATGCGTAACTTTTCAGCGTTTTGATAGTAAATTTTCATTATCAAAATTATTTGCTCAAGAGTGTAACGTTCCATGCTTAAAATTTCCCAACTCTTTACTAAATAAATGTCAAAGGTGAATAGCTGAAGTCTTGACATTTAATTATTTGATAAAAAATTTATTCCTAACCTCAAATTTTCCTATACAATAAAATCTCCTTTCAAGCACGAATAGAGTTTCACATTCATTTTTGTTAAATCACATGATCTTAAGGCCAATTATGATCGCCGAAGCAATAAATTTGTATGAAGAAAAAATGTGTCTAGCAGTCTCTTTGCTCGACAGTCTAGATTCTGCCTCTCAGGGTAGTTCCAAACTAATTGCGGTTCTAGTTGTGTTGGGTTCTATTTGTTGGATAATCAACATGTGTATCTTAACCATTTTCCCTTTCTTAGTTGTGCTTAAGACATTTTAGTCCCAAGTAGTAAATTGAATACACTGTCTGCAGCCGATTGTTAATGGAACTCCCGAAATTACGACTTTGCCTGAGGCGTCGTCACGGTAATCTTGTTTTGAAACCAATTTTGGAAACGTTGTTCAGATTTCAGTCTATTCATGTTGAAATGCAAAACCAAACCAAACAAAACATAAATCAGTTGACAGCCGGCAAAATGGCCGCCAGCTAAAAAAAAATGTTACCGACATAAAGTTTTAAGCCTCTATAAAAACACCCTTTACAAGATTTTAAAAATGAGAGTTTTGAATTCTATAAATTATGAATTATAATTTCCAAAAACTTTGAGCACAGTGTTTGTTTCACTTTTAAACTGTGAATAATTATTAATTAATTAATATTTTTCACTTAGGCTTAAGTTCTCTTTTAACTAATTCACAAATAAGAATGAACTTAAGCGCAGCTGAGAAAAATTTTTGCAAATATGTTTATTTTATGCTACAACTCTTTTTATTTTAATGTTTTAATTTCATTTAACCACTTATTTAAGTAGTGTCAATAATAAATAGTTACGTTTTATTCAGAGCATAAAATTTTTAACTGAAATTATTTTTTCTCTTAAAAAATTTTTTTTTTTCACTCTAGATGCTAAACAGAATTGTGAGTCCACATTAAATATTTCAAATAATAACAAAAACAGCACAAGTGATGCGCACAATAATAACTGCAGCAACAATAATACTAACAACAACAATTCGAACAACAATAATATGACAATTCGTAACTCTTTAACATCCTTAAACAATGTAAATTGTACGCTTAATGGTAATGATATGATATCACCGATTATTATGGCAAAATTTTTGGAAGATGAATTAAAAGTGGGTGAGATCAAACATTGTGACACGTGTCAGTGTTCGAAAGATTTGACAGTGTTAGCCGATGTGTCACGCTCCTATTCAGTGGCAACACAAACACCTTTTATCATTAATTCTAATAACAGCAGTGGCAATCTAAACGAGTCCATGACCCAATTATGTTTGCGTTGTTATAGCAATCTAAATTCACCATCACGCACTAATTCACCATTTACTAAAAATCTCTTGAAGTCCAGTGATTCGGTGATATCGGAAACGAAAAGTTCTGTTTCTGATCTCAATGATATGGAGAAATTATTTACGCCAGCTAAAAAAGACGATTTAATGGTCAATCCCATATTGGGTCATCATCGTTTATGCGAGCGTACATCTTTACTTAAGGGTATCAATGGTCAATCGGGAGCCAACAAGATGTCATATAATACTATTTTGGATAATATTAAATCATTGAATGGCTATCAAAGACGTTTTATAGATGGCGGCGGTACGGCCCTAGAAATGTTGGAAGAACGTTCAAAATTATTAAACGGCAAAAAGGCAATAATTCTCCCTGATCATGACCACCTAAATGGCAACGATGATTTAGAAGATGAGGCCAAACCTTTATTAGGTACGAATTTAATGCATTCAAAGCTTTTAGAAAGTGAAAGCAAAAGGAGAGAGCCATCTAAAGTTAAGACTAAATTAAGAACTGAAAGTTCTTGTGAGCTAAATGTGACAAGGGATCACTTTAAATCGCCAACGGCCAGTACTAAAAGTGCTTTAGATCTTAAGGCTACAAATTCATTAATAAAGACTCAAATTTCGGGCAGTGTCAATAGTGTATGGAGTAAGACGAGCAGCTGCGAAGGAGCTAAAATCTTTGAGAATTTCAATAGAAATTTAATAAAGACAATAAAGGTGAGTAAAATGTAAAAATTGTTATTCAAATGGACCACTGGGTCTGTTGCTCTGCAAAAATACTGTCGGTAACTTAACCATCATTGTGGACCAAAATAGCGGTCATTGTTTAGAACAAAATTTCGTAGCACATTGTTAAAGGCAAAATTAAGCGAAATGACTGGAACTTGTGTGTATTTGTAATGCATGCAAAAACAGCGTTGCCACTACTACCAAATTATCTCAAAAATTTTTAAAAGAAAAAAATCTATATAAATTTTGCCAAATCGTTAAAACAAATTTGATTACTTTTTACAACTTTGAAAAACTTGAACTTTGCAGAAAAAATATATTCCCAATTTAGCACCAAAATCACTACAATGGCAACGCCGTTTATTATTTTGGTCATCCATTTATTACTGGATAGAACCACAAACCGTCATAGATTGGTTGCTCAATGTGGGTGGACGAACTTTAGGTTAAGAAGTAAATTGTCTGCCAAATGATTAAATGTCAAAAATTAAGGCGTCATCCTATGACATTTATTTAGTAAAAAGTTGGGAAAATTTGGAAACATGAAACATTGCACTCTTGAGCAAAGAATTTTAATTACAAAAATTTACTCTCAAAATGGTGAAAGTTTCACTATATCATTTTGTAAAATTCAAATAACTTTTCCTCGTAATCAGACTCCTTCTGAGACAGCTATGCGTAATTTAATCGCAAAACTCGAGGCTCACGGTATCCTTGTTCACAATAGACCAAATCACTACCCTATTACAGATCTAAGTGGTGCAAACATACTTCTTGTACAGCAAAATGGTGAGAATGAGCTTGAAACATCATCTCGTAGCCATTTGTAGCAATTGGCCATGATTAGAGGCACTTTACGCTATAAAGTTCAACTCGTTCAGGGTTCATTTTTAAATCGGCGTTTAGGTAAACAAAAAATTATCGCATACGAGGCTCACAAACCCCACAAACAGTCCTTAAAAAACCATTACATGCAAAAAAACTGGCCGTGTAGCGCGGTTTGTGGCCAGGTGGCATCATCGACCCGTAGTTGTTTGAAAATGAGCAAGGAAATACCATCATCATCAATTGTCTGCGCTACTAGACCATGATAACCAATTGTTATGTGGTCACAATTGGTAAATGCTGGCATTAGTGATCTATACTTTTAGTGCCTGGTGAATCACCCAAACAATTAAGTTAGTGCTTGAGAAATTCCCTAAACGCGTAATTTCTCGATTTTTCGATATCAATTGGTCGCCTTACACTTGTGGTTTTACGCCACTGCATTACTTTTTTTTATAATTTGAAAGACCGAGTTTACGTTAGCATCCCACAAACAATTGACGGCGGTTTAAGATGAAATTCGCTTTGTTACAAAATGTGCTTCAAAATTTTGTGAAAATAGCGGATGTCTGTCGAAGGGCTAGAGGTGTGCGTATGCTTAAAATCATATTCCATTGTTAATTCCCATATGACTACTTTACATTGGCATCAATAAAACTGAAGTTGTTAAAAAAGTTTATGTATTTTAAGCCAACTTACTTTCTAACCTCAAATTTGCTTTCGCGATTTTAGTCTATAATTTCCTCTTTCTTTCTCTCTCTCTCTCTCTCTATTTCTCTGTCTTGCGCTATGTAAAAAGATTTATCAAACTTTTGATTTTGTTACATTAGCGACTTTCTCTTTTCAATCTTCACTTTACGATAAACACAATTTACGAAAACTTCAAGGAAAGATTTACGACTTCAACATTTAAATATTTTATTAGGGCGTCTCTTGTTCGAAATAAAAATACGTATTTTTTATCAAAGTATTAAACAAAAGTTTTTACTTTTAGGCTGAAAATCCCAAATACCGAGGACCACGTCTATGCGCAATGCGTATACAACAGAATGGACAGAGTAATGTACTACTCGATAATATCGAATCGATTGAGACAACAACACCGGTCATATACCGAAGACGTGAACGATTGCTGGACGAAGAATTAGATGATGGCAGAGATGTTATAACGTCAAAAACTTCAACAGAAATCAATGCACCAATAGAAACGGCCAAAGAAGCAAAGGAAGTGGAACCGCTAACTGAAGACCTAAAGCTAATAGATGCTATTGCAATTCAGAATGAAATTCCAGCTAAAAGTCTTAATGATTTAGAGAATCCTCCACAAAACGAAGTATCGATTTTCGTATGCGATGATGAAAAGACTGATAATTTGTTAGAAATTAAAATGGAAGGAGCTAAACCCTGCCAACAAATCACAACAACTACAAATTATGATAATACATCAAAAATTTCGGAAACCCAATCTAGTACCATAAGTGAAAATATAGATTTTCAGGAGACTGTGATATTAAGGCGGCAACAATTAAGTCGTGTAGCTGAATGGGTACAAAGCAACAATCAACAGATGGAAATAGAAGAGCAACAATTAAATCCACTAAATCAATGTGATTCATCGGGTACTGATCAGCAGTCCTCATTTTCAACGTTGGACCAGTTGGATTCAGTTTCAGTGGAAAAACTGTCAATGGATTCGGGCTATAAAACTACACCACAACTACAGCCGGTAACCAATTCCAGTCAAGATGAAACTATAAAAACATCCGACGATTCTTTATCCCCAAAATCAGATTTAAACAATCAAAGTCCCTTAAATTTTCCATCAAATACTTTACAAATTACATGCGACTCTAATACATCTTCTCCAAAACAACAACAGCAGCAACAACAACAACAATTACGAGTACAGCAAATTGTAGATAATACACAGATATTTAGCACACCCCAAACCTATTATAGGCGTACCTCACGCTCTGGTCTACCAGTAGCCTATACAGCTGCCGCCCAAGATAACCAAGACTCTGGCTCTCAGTGTTCCCAAATTTTACCCGAACAGCCAACATGTGATATTCTTAATTATAAATATTATCCTAATGACAGTGATAAAACGAGAGCCATTAAAGCCGAACTACATACGACCACGCAAAATGTCGATATAGCTCAAATGGAATACAATGTTAAGCAATTCCTATTGAAACAAAACGAATGGTCTATGCGCACCACTAGAAGTCAAAATCACAATCAAACTATAAACTCAAATGCAAATGGAAGTGGAAGTGGAACTACAAATACAGCAGCAGGAAACCCGACAAATAGGAATTCTTCTATAAGACACATTAAGCTGTTCACATCGTCTACGGCTGGCATAGGACCGGGCAAGGGTGAACGTATTAGAACTACAATTAATCAATACAATAACAGTACACAAGCTGCGAACCTAACAAATACTTCAGCCTGCTTAACAGCGGCAACAATAGTTACAAAATTTAACGACTTAAAAGTATCTTCGTCAGCTTCCAATACAAACTCTTCTTTAAATAATAATCATACAATAACAACAACAACAACCACAACTACAGTTAAAAATGGTTCAATGCCTCAAAGAACTGAAACGAATTTATAAAAAGCCTAAACCAAACTATAAAATTAAAAAAAAAAAAGAAATTCAAAATATTGTAAAAATAGAACAGAACTTAAAAAAAAATAATCTCATGACCATTAAAATGAAATGCTAATTTATTTCATATTTAACATATTTTAGTTAACATTGATGGCAAGTTAACAATAGCTTGTTGCTGTAATTAAAGTGAGATATTATACATATAACTAGCCTCACTTATAAACTCGAAATTTTTAGATGTTAAGTTGTTTGGATTTTTTCAAAAATGTTTAATTATTCTATAGTCGATAATTTCATTATTAACTCGAGATTAAATTTTATTAATCTCACAACGTTTTGTGTGAAATGCTATTAAAGGGTTATACAAAAAAAAAATAATAATAAAATATTGAGAAATATTAAATAAATAAGATTAATCTTAACCAATGGTCTTTTTTATATATTTTCAAATTGTTAATAATTTTTGTTATTAGAAAGCGAAATATTGAAAATACAGTGTTAAATTTATTTAAAAAAGACCATTGTTAAGATTAATCCTATTTATTTAATATACAAAAAAAAGGTCGAATAAAAATAATAATCAAATGATGGGAAATAAATAAAACAGTAATGTTGCTGTCTGAATCTGTGAAAAGTCACAAAATGTTTCTGGTTTCTTGTTTGATTACAGCAATATGTTTGCTAACAACAATCTTCTGCAACTGTTAATTTTATTAAATTAAATAAAAATAATGTTGCATACTTTAAGGCTACAAAAAAAAAACAAAAATAAAGCAACAATTCTCTTCTAAATCGTAGCAATATTTCAAGTAAAGCTTAATACTCTGTTCTAATTTGCGAAAAGTGTTGAGCAATAAGGTGGATACGCAAGGCAATAGATTTTATTGCAAAGAATAATATAAGCATATACTATTATTAAAAGAAAAACTTTGGCTATTATAAAAAACAAATCATATAATTATTTCAGCCTTTTGTTTTGTGTGGCCAGTCTTTAAAAAATTTGAAAACTCTTGTTTTACTATGTAAAAATAACTATTATGCATTAATATAAAACATAAGTTGCTTAGCTGCTAATTAGTCTTTGAGCAGAGATCTCATCGTAAAGCATAACAATAATTTTTCATAGTACATAAACGCCCATCTCATTAGGAATTAATATAATTGAGGAAAGGCGCGTAGACATTATTTTGGTTTTGTTGTTTTGCCATATCCACCAACGTTGTCATCACATCTACCACCTTTCAGACACCTGCTCACATTTCATTTCGATATACGTTTTTCGATGAAATTGCTGTGTTTTTCTACAACAAAATAAAAATCTATAAAACTGCAATTAAAGTTACGTTTTAAATTAGAATAATAAAGACTTGCGGCTGTATGCATAAAAACTTAAAGTAGGTTTAACTGCCGTTGTTAAGCACAATTTCCTAAAGTTGTGTTCAAAAAACGTTTCTACCTTAACATAACTTTGTTAACTTTAAAGTAGGAAAAACCTACGTTAAACCTACAATAAATTGACAGTTCAATTTTATTATTGAAAGTTCAAAAACAAAACAAATTGTGTTTACAATAAACCTAGCCGTTTATTTTAAAAGTGGCATAAGTTACTTTGTTATAGTCATCTTTTTATTTTAAATTAGTTTATATAACATTTTAATTTTTAGCCATTTCAACTAGTCTGTATTTAGTTTTCTTTCTGAAACGGATTTTTCTAATGATTGTGTTGAAACAAAATCTTTTTTCTACATATTGTGCACTGTGACGGATTTTTCCGACAGGGAGCTATTACTACTATTACTATTTTGTCCTTTACATAAGTCACTATGTGCAGTAATATGCTTTTGAGTTGTGACATTCTTAGATATTTTATACAACACGAAACAACCTCCTGAGAATAAAAAAATAAAATAATGGTAATTATGTGCAGTATATTAGATATCAGTATAATATTGTTCCGTAAACTGCACTATTCTTTCGAACTAATAAAAATAAGTCAAATAATCACAGCAATACTTCACACACACTTATTACATGTTTCCATTTCTTTCACACTAAGCTCGGTAATTAATTTCCTGAGTACAGCGACTAACGCCACTTTCAAAATAAACATTTTTGTTATACCGTTAATTATCAACACTCCTCTCAAACAAATATCAATACTTCTTAACTCTTAATAAATCTCAATACTTCTTAATTTCAAATTTATTAAAAATGAAAAAAAACTGTTCAGTTGTGACTTATGCCATTTTTAATGTAAACGGCTCAATTGACAATTATACTTTGTTATTCCAAAAATGTTAAAAAATATTTATTTAAAAAAATTGTAGTATACAAATAATAATAAAAACTAAAACATAACATTCAATATAAAACATTTTTACATCTTTATTTTATATTTTACAAAAATATAATTATAATTAATTATTTTTATAGTTTTTAAACGATCTTTTTTATCTTTAATAAATATGTTTTTTCTTTTTTAAGATCATTTTTTTATATATTTTTTTCTCTTTTCAATATTTCGCTTTCCTTTGGAAAGCTTCTTCAGGAAAAAATTTATATTTAAGAAAAAGATCTTAAAAAAGAAAAAACATATTTATTACAATTAATTATTTTAAACAAAAGTTTTATTGATGTTATCCGAATAATTATTTTTTTAATATGAACAAATTCTTTCTAAGTTCTTCGTAAGCCTTGCAAATTAACCTTTTTTGGTTGCTTTGCTTTTTATTAAAAAGATTAATATAAAAAAAAACAAAAATATGTTGATTTTGCTGAAAAAAATTAAAAACAATAAAAACATTTTTTATGGATCTGACTTATCCGGGTAGTCAGATCCATAAAAAATGATAAATAATAATAATATTCATTTTTATACATCGTTAACTACAACGTGACAACTGAAAATAGTGGCATTGCCAGAATCAAAATACTAATTTTACTAAAGCATACATTAGCTAAAGTACTGTTTATGAATACCATTTTTTAACAAACGTCTGTTAGCCTTATATGGTGTTTCCACGGCACCTGCTTCGCTCTCTATTCTTGCTTCACACCCCAATCATAAGCGAATCAACCTGCTTCGCCATACAAAATTTTGAGAGCGAAGCTGGTAGATTCATATTGAAGCTAGTTGCGAAGCAAGTAAAAATCCTCTCTTCCCTAATTTTTATCGTAAGTTTATCTGCACTAGTTATCAAAAATTAACGTTTTTGTAAACAAAGAAAATTTACAAACAAAATAAAGTTAAAACTTAATTAATTAATTTTAATTTTATAAAATTAAAAAAAAAATGGATAGGAAAATAAATTATACTTAATGCTATCGCGGCAAGAAGGATATCTTCTGTTGTTTTTCAACTGTTGTTGTTGTTTTTCAACTGTTGTTGTTGTTTTTCAACTTATGTTTTTCTGTTTAATAACAACAGCCAAATCGAAGCAGATAAATGAGTCGTGTAAACAGCATGATTCACAAACTTGCTTCAGAGAGCGAAGCACGAGATTCAAACTGTCGTGGAAACAGGCTATTAAAGTGTTTGTTAACTAACGTGTACTTTAAAGCTCAAGTAAGCGTTTTTTATGCATACAGCCGTTGGTGTCTACTTACATATAAATAAGTTGTTTTTTTCTCCGGTAGACAGCATCATGGCGTGTTTAAAAGCTGTGAGCAACTGGCTCTACAATCAAAATTTACATCACTTACGAAAGTTACAATAAGCAACAATAAGTTAGAATAATAACACTTACGTTCTCAATTTCGACGTCTCAGTGAAGTCCTCAGAAAACTCCCAGGGATCCTGAGATTCGTCTGAAGAGAACTGCATGTCGCACCCACTATCAGATTTTTTTGATGCTTTTCGTTTCTGGTTGTAATACCGTTTGCTACTCAAAATGCTTCTCCAGTTTTGCTTACATGCTTCATCTAATAATAATCAAAAAAGATCATACATATGTATGTATATACATACATATGCACATATATTTCAATCCTTACCAGGTTTTCCAATCTCTTTAGCAATATCTATCCACGTTGATTTCGCGGCACTACGGTTACAATCACCCCTATTATGTATGTCGTAGTCACTTTGAATTTATGTCACTTTTTACATATGGCATCACAGATGTCGTTTTTAGTGTGAAATACGACACTGTCGAAAATCTATTACAAATAACGGTATTATGTATGCAGTTTTTTTTATGTGAAATTCGACAAGAAGCGTCGTTGGGTATTTTCAAGTGAAATAATTTTTAAATAGAAAAAAACGCGAATAAAAACTTGCGAAAAATGAGTAATATAAAACCGTAAGTGTAATTTATTAGTTTCCATAAAATATATTTTCAAGTTTGTTCATTTATGTTGATATTTGAATGTATTTAAGGATAAAAAAGACAAAGGATAAAAATCCTAACGTTGCAAAAGGATATCACAAAAATACTGAAAAATCATCGGTTAAGGAACAATGGAATGAAATCCGAAATAAACTTAACAGTATTGGACCATCCACTCGAGAAACGGTAGGTTGGATGAAGGTATGGGCCGACATGAAAACTAGTGTTAAAAAGAAAGTTATCCATAACAAAACTGAAAGTCGTGCAACTGGAGACGGAACTTTTCACCGATGTTCATAATGATGATTAAAATGATGATGGTGTGGAAAATATAATCATGAACTTTCAAACTAATCCTTCCCTCCGCACAAAAAAGAAAATCATTAAAACAACAACAGAAAAAAATTTGCTTCTTGAGAAACAGCTACAAATTCAAACAGGGTAGTTCATAAATTATAAAAATACCACTAACTTATTCTTTTACAAAAACACTCACGTTGAAAATGCTACATAATACCAATAAAAATTAAATTCGGGTTCGACAACGACAGTAATCGAAATTCGACTACGACATACATAATTAGGGTGAATATATCATTTGGGACTTATCCCAAATAACTTGTCTTTTTTTTACTGCAGAAATAAAGATACGCTTTTCTGCGTCACTAAATTTTATTTTTTCTTTCTTTTTCACTTTTTAATAAATTTACGCTTTTCTCCATACTTTTACTTTTTGCCACAACAAATTTAAATTAAAAATTCAAATACTTAACTGATCAGCTGTTGCTCACAATTCCGTGCGAAAAAAGTGCTGCTCATATTGTTCGCAGTTGAAAAAAATATGTTGCCTGAAATGTTTTTCATTTAGAAAATCATGCGGCCAGAAACATTTCGTGACTTTTTCAAAAATAAACAGAGTACTAGTTTAGCAACATTATTTCTTATTTATTTCGTATGAATTATTTTGGCTTTGACAGCATTACGCACGAAATTATGAACAGAGTATCGGGCTTAAAACAAGTGAAGCTGCAGAACAATCCTTTTTCAATTTAATCACAGTTTTTAGCTTAATCGACGATCAGTACACCCAAACCTCGGTTTATGCGATTGATCCGTTCCTGCAACAAATGGCACAAAACAAATTCGCATAAAACGATACACAGGCGAAAAATAATGCATAAATTAAAATTGATGTATAAAAAGTTCGAAGAAAATTGCATAAAAAGGTGAATATAAAATTGAGTTCATTTGCTATAACAGTATAACAAATAAAGAAAAGCAATAAAATTCTTAAGAATAGTTTAAGGATCAGTCTCTCTAAGGCATTCCAAGTCACTTTCAGCACTAAAATGTTTCATTACAGCTAACCGTCATAGAATGATAGTGCGGATTTCATTTGTTGCTTTTAAAGAGGTTTTTCAACAAGAAGTTTGTTTTCTAAAACAAAATAAAAGAACAAATTTAGATTAAATAAAGTGAAAGAAAGAGAAGAGTTCGGCAATTATAAATGAAAAATGATATCAGGCAAACAGCCTCCACACTAACGGATTTCGTTTATTTCATCAAAGATTTTAATTACTTTTTTGCAAAATGGCAGTCCTATTTCTTTAATCACATCACGGATTTTGAGTTCTAAGACTGAAATACGTAACAGTCAATGGATCACGATATCGCGAGAAATATTCGAACCACATGTATCGATTGGGCAAATTTGAGGTTAGCAAGTAAATTGTCTGTCAAATGATTAAATATCAAGAGTTGAGATTGAATTATTTTATGTAGTAAAAATAAGAAATTTCCAGCATGGAACGATACACTCTAAAGCAAAGAATTTTAATTGTGAAAATTTACTATCAAAATAGTGAAAATCTGAACAATTGCGTAAAATTTGAAAAGCTGTTCCCCGTTATCACGTTCCTTCTGAGAGTGCTGTGCGTAATTTAATCGTTAAATTCCAGGCTCGTGTTATTGTTGCTGACAATAGACTAAAACAATACACTTGTAGTGGCCGTAGTGTTGCTAGCATAGCCACTGTACAGCAAAGTGTTGAAAATTAGCCTGGAACATTACCTCTCGAGGTTCGTAACAATTGGGCATCACTAAAGGAAGTTTGCCCAACATTTTGCATAAAGATCTTTATCTTTACACTTATAAAGTTCAACTTATAAAATAATTAAAGTTGACCGACCATTGTTTTCATCGAACATTTGTGATGTTGTGACTGTTTAAAAATCTGAACTGAAAACAATGCATTTTTCAACAAAATCATCTTTAGTAACGGGGTTATTTTTAATTGAGTGGTTATATAAACAAAAATCCACAAACAGTCGTTGAAAAACTATTACATCCAACGGATTAGGCGACATCATCGGCCAGAATATTTTTTTTTCGAAAATAAGCAAGGAAACCCCGTTACCGTAAACTCTCTGCACCACCTAATCGTGACCACTAATTTTTTGTGGCAGCAATTCGTTTATATTAACTTCAGGGACCTTAGGTTTCAGCAAAATGGCGCCACAATCCATACAACTACCCAAATAATTCAGTTATTGCATGAGGAAAATTCCCGGTTGCGTAATTTTTCGATTTAACAATGTCAATGAGACACCTCGTTTTAGAGATTAAACGATAATTTGAAAAACTGAGCTTACGAGAATAACCCACAAGCAACTGAGGCTTTGAGAGCTGAAATTCGATGCTGCATTGATAAAATAAGCGAAGCTTTGTTGCAAAATGTTCTTTTTAATTTTATATAAAAAGAGCACGTCTGCTAAGGTGCTAGATGTGGACATTTACCAGATATTCCATTCCATTATTAATTCTCATATTTTTGCTTTACATTGGTATCAATTAAACTGAAGTTGTCAACAAAAGACTGCGTTTAAAGCCAATTTACTTTCTAACCTCAAATTTGCCGAAGATGTGTAATCGAATTATAACGGCTGCATCTGCCGCTGGACAAGAGCTAATGTTTGCGGTGATATATTAAAATTAAGCGTAATTAAGCTTTTAACTATGAATTTCATTAAAACAACGATTGTTTATTTTTGAATAAATGTTGCCTGTATGTTGCCAGAAACACATTTTTTCGCAACATTAACAGAGAACTACTTCTGCAGCATTATTCCATTATAGTTTTTTATGGTTATTTTTTTTATATAAAATGTGATAGTAGTTTATGTTAAATATCGATATTTTTTTTATATGGCCTTTTCACAGCACACTCCGCATAAAATGATAAAAATATCAATCAACATGCTTTAGTTACAGAAACGAGTTACAGTTTATTAAGATTAGAAAGAAAATTTATATGGAATAAGAATATTTCAATTAAATGATATTTAATATAATTTAATAATAATTTTATGATAAAATAATTAAAAATATTATTGTAATAAATCATAATTAGAATTATTGTAAAGATTATTATTTTCAGTTTTATTCGACCTTTTTTTAATTTCTATTAAATTTTAATCTTTTTACTCGGTCCTTTAAATTATAACAATTTATTTTTCTTTTTTTCTCTCAATATTTCGCTTTCCTTTGGAAAATATAAAAAATAATTTCCTAAAGAAGCTTTCCAAAGGAAAGCGAAATATTGAGAGAAAAAAAGAAAAATAAATCGTTATAATTTAAAGGACCGAGTAAAAAGATTAAAATTTAATAGAAATTATTGTAAAGTTTAGCCTTAATTAAATTTAAAACATTTAACAATTAAATATTTAAAAAAATTTTTATTCAAAATAAGCTTTAAAATTAAAACAAAAGTGCAGCTGAAAATTAAAACACAAAAAATTTAATTCATTAAATAATTTTATAAAATTATGATTTTAATCCAAGCTTAGATTGAAAATGATTACGATGAATTATAAATTAATTATGGTTTTAAAAAATTATTAATAATTTTCATAAAAGGTGTCAAACTTTTTCTCTATTAACGATACTGTTAATGAAAAACGATAACAGATTTTCATTTAATATAAATAAGAGGCAATGCATAGTGAACTAAATGACCTATTTCGCTTCTATATATGACTGTCCTTAACACTAAATTTAGCAGACCAGCCATGTTGATTGGTCGTTCAATTTCAATTCAAAACTCCTACTGACTAGAGAACATATTTTATTATACTGAATGTTATTGTCTATTCTTATCTACATTAGTAGCAAATATAATTTTTATTGTTGACATTTATATCAATACCTGTCACAATGACGGGAGTGTGTGTTTTTATATGAAGAAATGTATGATTTCGCAAGAATCATCAGAGCCTTGCAGTACATATAGCGCCCATGCGCCTTTTGTTCGTTCCTTTACGTCATTTTTATGAGCACTGGCTTTGTAAATACCCGATACACGTTCAATCTTGTTAATCGAGCTTGGTTAATTTATCTATTAAAAATAATATTTTTCCAAATTTTTTGTCATTTTTTAAGAGTGACTAAAGACTGGGCATTTTTCTAATACACCAGTATAACTTCAGATGCTAAACTGTTTTTGTTGTTTTTTTGTTATTATTTTAAATATTTCAAATAATAACTGCAGCAACAATAATAATAACAACAACAATTCGAATAATAATATGACTCTTTCGCAGATGACAACACCATTTGCCATTTGTATTCATTTAGTAATTAGTTGGCGGTGAGTTCCAAAAGGCGGAACATAAATGATACGCTCAATCATGATCTCGCGGTGATCTCCGAATTGGCTCGTGGAAATAGAGTCAATTTTAATGTCCGCAAGATGCAATATTGCATGCTTGCGCATAGATCTGTATTCGGAAATGGTTGTGCACCTGTTACTTATGGGTGATATACCTATTACGGAATTGGAAGCTCTTGATGTTATTGGCATGAAAATTCAGTGTGATGTTCGATGGACTAAACATATTTTTGAGATTTTTAAAATAACGTTCAAGTACCTTTGTTTTCTAAAACGGTGTAAACGATACTTCACTCCATCCGATCTTCGTACCATTTATACCAACCTATATACATGCAAAAATGGAATGCAACTCTCATGTATGGGCCGACGCCCCACAGTCTATTTTGCAGGTGCTCAAGCGCGTACAGGAGAGGGCCAATAGGCTCATTAGGGATGGTAGGCTATCCAACTCTACTGATTCCCTAAAGCATCGACGCAATGCAGGTTTTATTTCACTGTTTCATTGTTACTACAAAAAGTCCTCTAATGAAATAAGGAAACTTGTACCCGAAACTCGTACATTTTTGCATTTGACTCGATTTTCGTTGAGAGCTCATCCATTTGTGGTCGATTGGCCAGCGAATCGCATTACACATTTCAGGGAAAATTTGTTTTTTAGCAGAATAGTTCAGATGTCGAATAAACTCCTCAAAAAGTCTTTCCTGTCACTTTCAATGTAGCAAAATTCAAATCGAACTCCCTCTTTCCTCCTCCCCATAACCTAGTTTCTTAGTTCTGGTACAAAGCATGGCATGAGTAGGGATCATCCCTTGAGTACTGGTGCGAACGAAAAAAAAAAATTGGTAACTCTTTAATATCCCTAAACAAGGTAAATTTCGTACAACTACTTATTTTAGTAGTGTAAATAATAAATAGTTTAGTTTTATTCAGAGCATTAAATTGTTAACTGAAATTATTTTTTCTTTAAAAAAAATTTTTTTAATCGACCTTTTTATATTTTAAATAAATATAAATAAATATTCTTTTCAACGGTGGTTTTTAATTAACAATATATATTTTTTTCTCGATATTTTGCTTTCCTGTGGAAAGCATCTTCAGGAAATTATTTTTTATTTAATTTCCTGAAGAAGCTTTCCACAGGAAAGCGAAATATCGAGAAAAAAAATATATATTATTAATTAAAAACGACCGTTAAAAAGAATATTTATTTATATTTATTTAAAAAAAAAATTTAAATTCTAGATGCTAAACAGAATTGTGAGTCCACATTAAATATTTCAAATAATAACAAAACCAGCACAAGTGATGCGCACAATAATAACTGCAGCAACAATAATACTAACAACAACAATTCAAACAACAATAATATGACAATTCGTAACTCTTTAACATCCTTAAACAATGTAAATTGTACGCTTAATGGTAATGACATGATATTAACGAATATTATAGCAAAATTTTTGGAAGATGAATTAAAAGTGGGTGAAATCAAACACTGTGACACGTGTCAGTGTTCGAAAGATTTGACAGTGTTGGCCGATGTGTCACGCTCCTATTTAGTGGCAACACAAACACCTTTTATCATTAATTCTAATAACAGCAGTGGCAATCTAAACGATTCCATGACCCAATTATGTTTGCGTTGTTATAGCAATCTAAATTCACCATCACGCACCAATTCACCGTTTACTAAAAATCTCTTGAAGTCCAGTGATTCGGTGATATCTTTAAAGAATAGTTCTGTTTCTGATCTCAATGATGTGGATAAATTATTTACACCAGCTAAAAAAAGACGATTTAATTATCAATCCCATTTTGGGTCATTATCGTTTAGGCGAGCGTACATCTTTACTTAAGGGTATCAATGGCCAATCGGGAGCCAACAAGATGTCATATAATACTATTTTGGATAATATTAAATCATTGAATGGCTATCAAAGACGTTTTATAGATGGCGGCGGTACGGCCCTAGAAATTTTAGAAGAACGTTCGAAATTATTAAATGAAAAGAAGTCAATGATTCTCACAATGAGCATTTTTCTCACCACACCAGTCATTTTGACTGACTTTTAGTAGAAATAGGTAAATATAAATCTAGTCGTGAATCAAGTGTTAAAAGTAACCAGCAAGGCTTAATGTGTAAAGTTTCAGGTATATTGCTCATGAAAAGAAAAGACCCCCTTTCTTTAATATGAGAAAAATAGTTATAAATTATTTAACTTCCTGAGGAGGCGTTTACATTTCGTTAGAATCTCATAAAATTTTTTGTCGTTTAGGAAATCAATATTTTGCGAGAAGCTTAACTGAATTTTGATAATTTTTCTAGTTCATCTACAGGCTTTTTTGAATAATCAATTTAAAGGATTTTTTCCATAAAAGCTTAAATTTTTATTTATTTCTTATTAAAATCAATTTCGAATTTTCTACGTGACTATTTTCCACTCGAGTCTGACATTCTGTTCAAATATATACAAAAAAAAATTAACATGAATTTTTGTTATTAAAATGTGGCAGTAGGAGTTCTCTTTCATTCTATGAAACCCCCATTTTATATGAATTTAATAACAACAGTTGTATCTTCCAGTTTTTATTCAAGTTTTTTCCAATATTCCGGCCGATTGAAAAAGGTATTCCATAGATGGTTGTGATTAGCCACTCACTTTTTATAGACAGGCCTCTTTCGATCTACTTTTTATGAATTACATGTGCTGATCTACGAATTTGTGTTTATGTTTTGAATACTAAAGGGTTTTTCAACCAGAAGTTTGTTTTCTAAAACAAAAAAATTTGATTAAATTAATTCAAATTTTGTTTGTATTACGAAGAGAAAAGTTTGGCAATTGTGAATGACAAATAATATCTGGCAAATGTCTACCACGACAAGGCTAACAGATGTCGATTCCTTCCTCAAAGTTTTAATCATATTATGAATGAAAAGTCTTTATCTATGTTTTCTAAGCCGTTTGCAATTTTGCTATAGAATTTAAGTTAAAATGAATTTGTGAAGGTCCTTGATCATCATTAATTTTTTAGACATATTTTCCAAATTGATGCTCTTTGAACATCAGCACATTGGCTAACAAACATTTGAGCTGTTGGACAGCTTCTCTTATTTTTTGTTTTTTTTTTTTAAATTGCTCAATTTATAAAGAAGATTAATCCTTTAGGTGTTGCATCGAAGGGTGCAGACAATTTACACGGCTTTATTTTGTATTCATTTTGAGAAGTGCTATGAAAGGACATGCGTGATAAGATTTACTTTAGTACCTAGCTGTGTAAGCCATAACCTGACGGTGGATCAAACCACTGTCGATGATTTTAGCATCACCCACACCCTAGAAAGCCTTTGGATATCTCTATCCTCCCATCACTCCTGGTCGCAACACTGAGAACTCGGAGCAAGCCAAAGCCCTTACTCCTTGCTGAAGAGTTAGAGACTATCCAACTCCAGCTTCAGAACACACACAAACTTAATAAAATTTTAGAACACAACCACAAGTATGCTCACCGAACCAGGACCATTTATAGTGTGCATAGTGAATGTTCCGACCTACACAACTCAAACGAGAGCCGCGAAACCACAGTTACCACGAAGGTCCAACCTTAATAATAAGTTAGAGAACAACTACTTACTGATTCCTGTGGAAGTAAAGTTGTGTTGTCCAGTTGGTTCCTGCAAGCTTTTCAGGGAACCGGGACTCCCTCTACCCCCGGTGACACATGCAATAACGGTGAGACTCCGTCAAAACATACCAATGTGCTCCAGGGGGGGTGGACTTCGTGATAAGATTTACATCTGCACCTGGCCGTGGCCACCCACAGTGAGTGAAAAGCAGCGCCACTCACGCCCTAGGAGGCCGAAGATTAATTCTAGCAACAGGTCCTTCCTAGTTGCAATTTTAGCGGTTGCAGAGCAGGACTGCAAACCACTACTGCTTGCTGAAGAGCTGGAGACTATCCAACTCCTGTCCAGAATACATGACTAGCATGCTCACTGGATCTGGATCATTCACCAGTGGGTGTTATTAAAGGCGAGCTGATCCTGGTCGCCATAAAACAATAGCTGTATGGGGCCGCAAACCCACAACCACCACGAAACCCCCCAAAGGGCCAACGTCAATAATCAGCCAGAGCATAGCTAAATGCCTAAAGAGACAAATAGCAGAACTATGGGACGCACTGATTCTTGTGGAAATAACGTGGAGCTTCCAGTTGTACCCCTACTGTCTTCAGGGGACTGGGCTCCATTATACCCCCAGCAGCACAGGTTTAGATAGTCAAGTATTCTATAAAGACCAATAAATGTGCCCCCGGGGGGGGACTAGCTATGAAAGAACATTTTTTTTTCCAAACCGCTGTATTATCAACACTAGCAAGTTGTTGCATTTTTCAATGGCAATAATAAATGTTGCTAACGAATTTTCGCGCAATCAGAGTAGTAGTAGAGAATTTCATGCCAACAAAAAAAAAACCGTCATTCACATTATTTTACACTTTGGCATAAATGTTGCTTGAATGTTGCCAGCTACATTTCAATAAAAAAAAAACATTTTTAATTTTGTGATTATTATTTTTATTCGACCTTTTTTTTTCTTCAATAAATAAGTATTAATCTTAATAATGGTCTTTTTTATATAAATTTAACACTATGTTTTCAAAAGGAAAGCGAAAATGTAGTGTTAAATTTATATATAAAAGACCATTATTAAGATTAAAACTTATTTAGTTTTAATTTTCTTTTTTAATTTGCAACAGAAATTTATCAAGCAATTTTATTGTCAAAAAAAAAAAAGGCCAATAATAAACCTAAATTCAAAGCTAAAAGCAATTAATAGACATATTAAAATAACATAGTTACTTACGTATATAAAATTTAAAGAAATCAAGAAAACTATTGCTTAAAAAGTTTCAAATATGTAACAATAAAAATTAATATTCAATAAAATGTGAATAATAGAGATATACTTAATGCCAGCCACCGCCCCCTCCCCCAAACAAAAACTGCATTTAAAATAAAATATGTTATAAAATAAATAAAACTTAAATAAATAAATATGCCTAAAAGCATACAATTTTTTTTATGCAGCTGTAAAATAATTAAATTGAAATTTATAAAAAAAAAGAAAGAAACCATAGTTAAATAAATATCTAAATGTATTATTACGTATAAGTAGGAATACTTCACAAATTGTACAATAAATTCTCAAAACTCTAACATGCAAATCAATCAATCAATCAGCAATTAATTAATTATTTATTAACTTTCACAAACTTTAACAAAAACAAAAAAAAAACAGAAATATCAAATGAATTATTTAAAAATGTAAAACATTCAATTAAAAATTTATATTTAATTTTATTTCAAATTTTTCCTTTCACCACACACCACCCCCCACATCACACATATTAAAGAATATCAAAGCAAAACTATTTAAATCAGTACCTTCTTCTATAGAAATCAAAATATTTATATTAAAAAGATAAAAAAAACAATAATAATTAACATAAAACTCAAATCCTTCCTAAAAAACACCCTATAACAACTACCCACACCCCACAAAACAGCATTTGTGGTACTACAAATTATTATCAAGAGAAATTTCATTAAAAAAATCCTTTTGTATTGATTAATACTCCTCATAATAATTATAGTCCCACTTTTATACAGGCTGTCCGCCGGGAAGGTATACTTTTTTGTTTGCTAATAATTTTTGATTAAATGAAAGAGAATGAATCTTAAATTGATAAATGTTTTATTTAATGTCGGGAATTATATATGGAATACAATATCAGATAAATGTCCCCCTCCTTTAGCCTCACAAATGCGAGCCCTTTTGAGCACAAATATTTCATTACATTCTCAGACATTTCACGCGGTATTTCATTAATTTCATCACGAATATTTTATTTGGAGTTGCTCAAGTGTTTCTGGTTTATTTGCATAAACCTTGCTTGACAGATATCGCCACAAAAAGCAGTCCGGAGCAGTCAAATCAGGCGACCGTGAAGGCCAGTTAACATCAGCATTTTTTTAAATAACTTGTTGTGGAAAAAGGTCTCGCAGTAATTCCATTGTAATCCTTGATACCACTTGTTTTTTTTTTTTGAAAAGAGAAGTAGCACTTCAGGCAACAATGCCTATTTAGTCAAGTACCGTGCTACATTCTTTAGGAAAGGGATAGATAATAGATGAAACAGGTGGTGAAAGTAGAAGGATAGTCGGAAATTAACTGCCGTATATAAGACAGCCCAGCGACCAGTGACTATACTATGCCTTCATCGCTGAGCAGCCCCACCGACAGTCAATTTTCATTTTTGTAGTAAAAAAAACCAAGGTCTTCGTTGGGAATCGAACCCACAACCCCCATATTCATGCAGTTGTGGTGTTAAAAAAGTTTTCAATCATATTGCGGTATTGCTCCCCATGCACAGTTACCCTTACGCCGTTTTCATTTTTGAAGAAGTAAGGTCCCATTGGATCTTACTTCTTCAGGAGCTTCTTCTGCCCATTGGACCTCACTTCTTCAGGAGGAATAATGATTGCACACTAGACTGTCACTTTTAATGGATGTAAAGGTGACTGTTTCAGGGTTTCCTATTCTCCAGAACCGACTATAACGTTTATTCACATATCCATTCAAATGAAAATATGCCTTCTCAGTCATTATGATTTTTTCATGCAATTAGGGATTGTCACGGGCGAGCTGTAACCTCCTATTGGCATATGTACCGCCTCATAAATGGTCTTGTGGAAGAAGCTCTTGTGTCAACTGAATCTTATATGGAAACAAATGCAAATTCTTGTGCAAAATTGTGGCCCAAGTTGTTCTTCGAAGACCAAGCTCCTAAACACGGCATCGAATTGAGGTTGATGGATTGTTTTAAACATTTTCTTAAGCAGCAGTAATATTTACAGTCGATCTTGCAGTACGTTGTGGTCCATGCTTGGGCCTATCACCTACAGACCCTCTTTCTTCGAAATCATTCACTATACGATAAATAAAGTGCATTTTTTTAGCACGTTGCTTCTCCCAAAAATGTCCCGTAACTTTCTCATCGTCACAGTAATCGATGATTGATTTCGATAAAATGTTTTAACGATTAAAACACGTTGGTTTATCGAATATTTCGCTATAATAAATTTGCCACGTGTCTACTCCACGACTGCGAAATATGAACTGTGAAGAGTAATGTTTACTAAAATGACAGCTAAACAAAGTATACTTTACCGACGGACACCCTTTATATTAAAATTAATTTCTTTGATAAATCGTTTTTTTATTTCAGCTATTAAAATTATTTTTAGTTAGGTTTAGGTTTTTTATTTATAGAATTAATATTAATATGTTCTCTTCACTAAAGGTGTTTTTTATAAAGGCATAGAACTTTTAAGTTGGCAACATTTTCTTAACAGGCAACCTTTTTGTCAGTTGTCAAATAATTTCTTTTTCGTTTATTTTGACATTTCAATATGTAAAGACTGGCGCCTGAACAACGCTCGCAAATTGTGCAACTTTATTTCTGTTCGAAATACCTGAACCCAATTTTCATAAGCGAATTTTGTTTAGCGAAAAAGTTAACTTTTGTTTGAATGGATACGCCAATAAACCCAACTGCCATAGTTTTAGGAATGACAATCCTTAATTTTTTGTTGAGATACCGGAAAAACTAACTGTTTAGTGTAATTTGTAGACTAGTGGAATCATTGGTCCATACTTCTTTAAAAACCACGCTGATCAGAATGTTACAGTCAATAGTAACCGCTAAAGAGCTATAATTGCTGACTTTTTCTTTCGTCAAGTGAACAACAATGATGTACAGGAGCTGTGGTTTCAATAAGACAACGCAACAT
The DNA here is from genome assembly GCA_030448955.1 of Trichopoda pennipes. Classification (NCBI taxonomy): domain Eukaryota; kingdom Metazoa; phylum Arthropoda; class Insecta; order Diptera; family Tachinidae; genus Trichopoda; species Trichopoda pennipes. The sequence continues at coordinate 1,834,276 of JASKUP010000021.1, read as the reverse complement.
ATCACACAGATCGTGTCATAATTCATTTATTGAATCAAACTTTTGGTAACCACACAGTTTTACGTTTCTGATCCATGAATCGGCTTTCAAGATCCTGCGATTCAACTCCACTAGACTATTTTTCGTTGGGGGTATGTCAAATAGTTAGCTTAAGCCGATTAGCCGGGAACGTGTGACCATTTGGAGAACAACGTGTGATTAGATTTACATCCGCGCCTGGCCATGAAGCCTTAATCAGATGGTGGATCAAACCACTGCATAATTTGGAACGTCAAGCTCGTCCTAGGAAGCCTTAGCTATAATTCTATGCAACAGAACTTTCTAGTTGCAACTTCGATGATTCCAGAGCATGGCTGCAAATCATCACTCCTTGCTTAAGAGTTTGAGACTTTCCAACTCCTGTCCAGAACACATGTCTAGCATGCTCACTGGACTGGATCATTCACCTAGCGTGTCATTAACATTGAGATGATCCTGGCCACCATAATAACCATTATACTGTTATGGGGCCGCGAAACCACAACCACCACGATACTCCCACATAGGGGCCGACCTTAATAATCAGCCAGAGAACTATTAAATGTCTAAAGAACTCTGCGAGCTTACAGATTCCCATGGAAATAAAATGGAGTTTCCAGTTGTACCCCTGCTGACTTCAGGGGACTGGGCTCCTTTTTTCCCCCAGTTGCACTGTGTCTAGATAGTCGAAGTTCTATAAAGACCATATATATGTGCCCCCGGGGGGTACCATTTGGAGAACAAAAGTTACCACGTTATTGTTTTTATACGGTCAAAAATGTTTAAAAAAAAATCATCGAAAACTGAAGCTCCAGATCATGCGATTTAACGCCATCCGACTATTTTTTGTGGGAATATTTGTATTAGCGACTCTATGACGATAACCCCGAAACGTTTGACAACTAAAACGACAGAAGTTGTCGCGTTATTGTCGTTTATCAAAAACCGAATCTTTAGCTTAGACTACGTTCGAGCTAGCGATGGCGTTTATATAACGGAAGTTATATTTAAATGTTTTAAAAATTTTATTGAAAACTTGACCTAGAGATCGTGCAATTTAACGCCACTAGAATATTTTTTGTTGGGTGACGTGATAAGATTTACATCTGCACCTGGCCGTAAGCCTTAATCAGATGGTGGATCATTACCATTACTGTGGATGAAATGTAGCGTCATACTCGCCCTAAAAGGCCTTCGGATACGTATATCCTCCGGTCACTCTTAGTTGCAACTTCAAAAGCCCGGAGTAGGCCGCAGCCTTCACTCCTTGCTGAAGAGTTGGAGACTATCCAACTCCTGGCCTAGAATGCAAGAAGCTTAATAAGAATACGACGGCATTCATACTCACTGGACCTCGACCATTCATTGTGTACATTGTGAATGATCCGATCTACAAACTCAAACGAGGGCCTCGAAGGGCCTACCTCAAGACAAATAGCGGAACTCTGGGGCTTTACTGATTACTGATAGCCTAAGGGAACTGGGCTTTCTTTTACCCCCGCAAGACACAAGTCTAGATGGTTGTGTGATCCATAAAGACTTACTAATGTGCCCCGGGGAAAGTTTTTGTGTTTTTGAAATTGTTTTTTGTTTTTTTTGTTTGATTTTTTTTGTTTTATGGAAGAAATATTCTTAGTCATAGATATTTATATCAAAGTATATTTTGCCCCTGTAGGCTAGTAGGTAGTGTACTAGCTTGTAAATATGGGGGTTGTGGGTTCGATTCCCAACGAAGACCTTGGTTTTTTTCATTACAAAAAATAAAAATTGACTGTCGGTGGGGCAGCTCAGCGATGAAGGCATAGTCACTGGTCGCTGTGCTGCCTTTATACGGCAGTTAATTTCCGACGATCCTTCTACTTTCTCCACCTGTTTCATCTATTCTCTATCCCTTTCCTAAAAGAATGTAGCACGGTACTTGACTAAATAGGCATCGTTGCCTGAAGTGCTACTTCTCTTTAAAAAAAGCTCGCCGCGTCCAGGGTTCGTTACAAAAAAAAATGTTTTCACTAATCACAAGAGACACTTTTGTTTTATAAACAAAAATTTCTTTTATTATAATTCACTCTTAAACTAAGTTATAATTAAACTACACCACTACTGAGCACGCCAACGATGGCCAACCGCTTCGTGGCCCTCAAGAGCTTTCTTCTCCACTCTCCGACGGCTAGCCTACTGCTTCTCACACTGGAGCGAATAAAATTCTGGTCCAGTCTGAGCAGAACAGTTGGCCTGTCCACCAATTTTTGACTTGTCGCGGTTGTCACGAATAAGATTCTGCGACAACCTTTCCACGTCGAAATTGGTGTTAGCATATTGACGATCCTGTCCATCTTGTTCAACTAGGGCGAATAAAATTCTGGCCTTGCTGAACAAAGCGTGGCCTTTCTGGCCAGGTGAAGCAGCAGCAGCACTTCCTGGGCCGGAAACCTTAACAATTCTCAATTAATTCAAAGTCGAATAAGTTGAATAAAATTCTAACTCACTTAAAGAAGTCTTGCCCGGTTGCTTGCCCGTGGCTAACTCTTCTCAAATACATAATTATCTCGCTTTTATATGTTTCTGCCAGGCACACATACACATCCATACCACTAAACTACAGCTGATTGCTACTGTTTAGGGTTGTGTTTAATGGTATGTTCTTCTCACGGTTGTATTCTCGTGTTAATAGATGGCGCTTTTTAACGGCTATTATTTGTCTTTAAAATTAATACATTATGATTTCAAATATTTCATTAAACAAATAATTTTTATTGTTTTTTTAACCGATCTTTTTATTTACCTTTATTAAATATCTTATAAAAGAAAAAAGATATTTATTAAAGATTAAACAAATAATAAATATAATTTGAGAATATGACAAGTATATAATAGAATTGATTTGATAATAATAAAAAAACAGTAAAAAAAATTAATAAATGTGAAAAATATAATTGCTTGTGATCTAATTGCTATGTGATTTAAAAACAAGCCTGCCGACTTTTGGTCGTCACAAACTTTTTATGGCATTTCTAAAAATTTTTAGGCCTGAGGTATCCAACTTTGGGAGCATTCCTAAAAGCCCTTCTTCACCATAGGGAACCGATCGTCTGTAACTTTACTCAGAAATACCTTTGCTTGGCCTCTGTAATATTTCATTAGGATATCTTAAGTGGTTCAGGAGCTACCGAATTAGGATTAAAATTATTTTTGCTGCCCATCAAAACTCATTGCCCGAAACATATTATTGTGGTTTAAAAAATTAAAAAATAACCATTATTTAGTTAAAACATATTTATTTATATATAACTACTAAAAACAAATTACCAAATACAATACAAAAGAAAACTATTTACAGCTTATAAATTAAATGTTATTAAAAGTCATATACATATGTACTCGTATAAATTAAGTCCTTAAAACAATGAAAGAACTTTAAAACAAATCATTTAAACGGCTTCATTTATCTATAAATAATATAAATAATTAAAATAATTCGGTCCAATTATATTAAAACTAAATAAAAATAAATCATATTTAACATTTAGCCACCTTTATCATACACCAATAGCAATTAACTAAAAATTAAAACATTTATGTCTGCTTGTATTTAAAATAATTAAAAATAAAAATAAAAAAAAAATGAGAAAAGAAAATTAATAAATTATTTATTATTTTGGGCCTTAATCAAGAAACATATTGTTAAGGAACATAATTACAAAATACTATGCGTTAAATATATTTTAATCCTTTATACATACATACATTTACATACACATTATGTATTTAGCTTTATTTTCTTTATTTAATGTAAACAATTTTTGAAATCCAAATCATATAATAAAACCTATTTGCTCAATTGAAAGAAATCAAGGCGATTACTTAGCAGATGGTAACAGCGAAAATCTATGAATTCTCTTTGAACAAATGAACAAATCCACGCACACACTTTTTTTATTTTCACTTTAATTTATTTGTACAAAAAAAAATGGAGTGCTGGTGGCACAGCGTTAATACAATAAAACGAACAGCTCATTTTTTAAATCACAATTCCTACTCTACAATTAATTCACAATGATAAATCAACACTTTCAAATATTATAATTATTTATGTGGCTAAACATGAGTTTAGACGTGACGCCGGCCTTGCCGTTAGGCAACAGATGTCACGGTATCCGAGGCGCAAGGATTGATTCCGAAGACTTCTGCGATTTTTTCAGCAGCACTGAGGTTGATTCTGCTCTCTTTCGTTGATGTTTGCGCTTGGGTGTAGGAACTCTAGACTTCTTGGGAGGCAGACTTCGGTTATGCAGCAGCGTGTGGTGAAACTTGTCGCACTTTTTGCACGTCTCCATTGAGGTGCATCTCCGCAGGTTGTGGCTTTTGGCGAAGCAGTTTAAACAGTATCTGTGTTCTTCCACCACATCTCCTTTTTCTTGAATCGTCATTGCAAGAAATTTTCTGCAAATTATATGAAATTCCTGGCTTTGCTAATGTTCACTGCTGTAGAGAAGATGGATTTGGCGGTTCTTCACTCTATATAAAGAACGCTATAAACTATTCTGTTAAAATTTGCAAAAGTGAAAATTATGTTGATCTTATAGATATTTCCTTGCATAACCTTAAAGTAGATCGTAGCGATTTAAACATTGTATCATATTATCGGTCTCAAAAATGTAGTGATATACAATTTATAACTTTTCTAGATAAGATTTTATATGAAATGGTGTAACGACACGCTTTACCTGGCTGCTGGGGTATACTCAGCGGCGTCCAGGGTCGTGTTGTGTCGTGGGGACAAAATAAAAAAAAAAACCCGCGGTTGCTCGGTTTACTTAGTTTTATTCTCGTCTTGATGGCAGCTCGTTGTCGGCTTCGTCTACTTTACACTGGTGTGGGTGTATGAGTGCGGCAGTGTCCGACATATACCGGTCAGTGGCGTTTCGTTTGGAGCACAGTTCGGTGAATTGGCCGTGTGACCAAGGGAAATAACCAAAAACACTGTAGGCTGGGCTGGGCTGGGTCAAAACCTCCGCTCAACTATCCAATGCTCTGGTCACCCACTATAGTGACGGTAGACACAAACTCCGCTGGGTCAAAACTTCGGCTTCGTTTGTGACCGAGCCACAGTTCAGTTCAGTATGACGTGTGTCCAAGGGAAATAACCAAAACACTGTAGGTTGGGCTGGGTCAAAACCTCCGCTCAACTGTCCAATGCTCTGGTCACCCGCTATGGTGACGGTAGACACAAACTCCACTGGGTCAAAACCTTGGCTTCGTTTGTGACCGAACCACAGTTCGTATCTCAGGATATAAACTCGGCTGGGTCAAAACCTCTGCTTTGTTTATAACCTGACGGTCTTACCTAACAGACTAAAATATGATAAAATATTACATATTGTCCCGCCGCCGGCTGCACACCAATTCAATTTTTATTCATGGTGTTTGCCCTTTTATACTTATGCTGCCAATACACAGCTATACACAAATACACATACGCCATAATGACAGTCTATGTATACCATAGCCGATGGCTGTATTCACCACCCGCCCAAAAGCATGCAGTTGTGGCGTTAAAAAGTTTGGAATTATATCACAATATCGTTCCCCATTCATTCGGTCCGTTACGCCGTTTTAATTTTTAAAGAAGTAAGGTCCAATGATTCCTCCTGACCAAATTGCACAGCAGACTGTCACTTTTAATGGATGCAAAGGTGACTGTTAAATAATTTGAGGGTTTCCTATTCCCCACAACCGACTAGTCTTTTTATTCACATATTCATGGAAATGAAAGTGTGGCTCGTCACTCATTACGATGTTTTCATGAAAATCGGGCTTGTCATGGGCGAGCTGTAACATCCTATTGTTATATGCACGGCGGTGTAAATGGTCTTGTGGAAGAAGCTTTTGTTTGTCTCAACTAAATCTTATGTGGAAACAAATGCAAATTCTTGTGCAAAATTGTTGTCAAAGTTGTTCTTTGAAGACCAAATTCCTGAGCACGTCGTCGAATTGAGGTTGATGGATTGTTGTGAGCACTTTCTTGAGCAGCAGTAATGTTTTCAGCCGATCTGGCAGTACGTTGTGGTTCATGCTTGTGCCATCTTTCTTTCGAAATCATTCACTACACGGTAAATAGTGCGTTTTGTTGTCACGTTGTTCCTCCCAAAAATTTCAAGTAACTTTGTGCGGTTCTACATACTTCAACTTTTGTTGCTCAACTGTTGAAGTGTGTAAAACCTCACTTTCTCATCGTCGCAGTAATCGATGACAGATTTTGATAAAATGTTTTAACGATTAAAACACGTTGGTTTATTGAATATTTTTCCATAACAAATTTGCCATGTGCCTCTACTTAACGACTGCCAAATATGAATTGTCAATACAAAATGGTGGCAAAACAAAATAGTACACCTTCCCGGTGGACATCCTGTATTAGATATCGTTAGCATTACAACTTCTCAATTTTAAAGCGAAAAAGAGTGGCATAAGAGTTTTAGTCTTTTATTTAATTTCAAGCGTTTTTCTTATATATTTTAAAACCCAATAATTTTTCTGATCCGGCCACACTAATTACAGTATATTACTTCCAGCGTTGCCAGAAGCTTTGAGAATAAAATTATGATATGCCGAAAAAAAATCATTTTTTTTAATACATTTTATTTAAAAATAACAATATATATTAACATATGTATTTAAATTATTATTGTTTTAAGAATTTATGGCGAAACGTGTACTTATGTTTATATGGTGACAAACCATAATTTCGCTGGCTTTATCGTCATTTATCTAACAAAATCAGTGAAAATAAGCAAACTTAAATTTTTAATCACACATTCAACAACCAACAAACAGAAAACTTAGAAAAACACTCAAATGATTTTATTAAAACAATAACGGTGTGTATTTATATAAATAAATATTTACTTATTTAAGAATGAAAAAGTTTTATGAAGAACTATTACTATAATATATACAGGATTTAAGATTTTTAATAATTTCTTGGTCTTTTTTTAAATTATAGCAGAAACAGTTTCTTAATCTTTTGCATATAAAATACCTTCAAAAGTGCTGTCGTCTAATCTATTTCTATATTTAGTTTTGTTTAGATTGACTGTTGAGAATATTCGTTCGACATTTGCTGAAGAAATGGAAAGGCATATTAAGTTTTGAACAAATTTTGACAGCACCGGAAAGCTGGAATGAGATAGACTTCGTCGTTATGTAGAAATAGACTTTTGTTTTCAAAATCAAGGTCGTTATTGAGACTCATGTTCACAAATTCCGTTTTTATAAAATTGTCTAAAATTTCTAAGTAAAGGCGTTGCAGTTCCTCATACATTCTATGTATTTCACAGCATGAGCTTTGAAAATTTTTGTTTACGTTATTTGCCTCCATATTGTAAATACTTAAAAAAATGGTTAATCGTTCATATAACTCGAGAACTCGTACATCTACAGACTCTAATGATAACCACCTGTGAGAGGTGCAAAAATGTTTTTGGTATTGCTAATTACGTTTTGGACTATTCGCAATGTAATTATCTAATTCAGGTGGAAGCTTAAGGTAAGCATAAGAAGAGCAAAGCGCAATTGAATGATAAATACATTTGACAACAAATAAATTAGGAATTTCATTTTTAAATAATCTGGCAACGTAATGATTTTTGCCTAACATATTTGGAGCACCATCTGCTCCGAATCCTATTAAATTGTCTCTGTACAGTATTTTGTGTTTTTTAAAAATAACTTTTTATACAATTTAATTAAGCCAGAAAATAAGTCTTTTACTCTATAATTTATAGTTCCCGGATTACTAAACAAAGCGATTTTTTATTGCTTATGTCAGTAGACTCATCTACACATAAGGAAAATTTCTACTGATTCAGTATATTGCAAACGAATTCAAATTGGGTCCGGCCTAAACCAGTTTTATTAACGCACATAGTTTTTGTTCTGCCACATGCAAGATTAGGTGTTATTTTTGAATCAGAAATGGAGGATTTTAGAAATAAAGTTAAGTGATCCGTACACAAAAAATGTAAGGTTGTGTTCTGCAATAAACGCACTTAATTGGAGTTCTAAGTTTTTTACACTCCTCATCTCATCTGTAGGTTAAAATTGTGAATAAATTTTTGTTTGGCTGCAACTTATACAATTCGCTCTGCTTTTGTGCTTTTGGGTTGATTGCTGTTTTACTAGATCCGCTCTGCCAGGAATCGAATTGCATATTGTACAAAAAATTTCCCCCTCACCTGATAAACTTGTTTTTATTTTTAACTAACTAAAATTTTTCAACAACAAGCTGATACAAAACTTAACTTCGCTATGTATCGAGTGTTTTTTTAAGCCCGATAAAACTTGAAATTGTAAAAAAAAACACAAAAAATTAAATTGTAATCAAAATTTCTTTTTTATTCGAAGGATCAATACGTGACGTTAACATTTGAAAATGATTTCGGGCATATGGGCACCGTGGCTGTTCTTGACGAAGCGCATTCTGGACGTCCAATTTTGGGCCACTTTTGCGAGCACTGCTGGGCGTATGTCACGAATAACACGAACAATGCTGTCCTCCAAGGCGTCAATTGTTGCTGGTTTATCAGCATAAACCAGTGACTTCACGTAGCCCCACAGGAAATAGTCGAGTGGTGTCAAATCGCACGACCTTGGAGGCCAATTGACAGGTCCATTTCTCGAAATCAACTTATCGCCAAATTTTGATTTCAATAAGTCGATGGTTGCGTTCGCTGTATGGCACGTAGCGCCATCCTGTTGAAACCACATCTCGTCTGGATCAATTTCATCCACATTTTCAAACAAAAAATCATTGATCATGCTGCGGTAACGATCTCCATTGACCGTAACGCGAGCTCCGGCCTCATTTTTAAAGAAATAAGGTCCGATGATGTCACCAGCGTGAAAACCGCACCAAACGGTGCATTTTTCTGGAAGTAATGGAGTCTGTAGGGTCTGTTGTGGATTAGTCTCACTCCATATGCGGCAATTTTGCTTATTAACAAACCCGTTAAGCCAAAAATGCGCCTCATCGCTGGACACAATTTTGCGATAAAACAACGGGTCAGTTGCCAACTGCTCTAGAGCCCAATCGGCGAAAGAACGACGCATATAATGGTCTCGTGGCTTCAATTCCTGCACCAGCTGGATCTTATACGGGTGTAGGCCGAGATCTTTGCGCAAAATTTTCCACGTAGTGGACGGAAAGAGCCCCAATTCCTGCAACCGACGACGAATTGATAAATTTGGATCTTCTTCCACACTTTCGTTTACAGCGGCGATATTCTCTTCAGTACGCACATTCCTTCGACGTGTTGGTGTTATTGCATCCTCTAGAGAGTATGTGGTACGAAATCTATCGACAGTTCGACGAATGGCTTGTTCAGATGCACGATTATGTACGCCATAAAAATGACGAAGTCGTCTATAAGTTGCGCGAATCGACGACTGATTTTCAAAGTAAATTTGGATAATTTCGTAGCGTTGTTCAAGCGAGAGTCTATTCATGATGATTTGTCAGAGTATACTGAAACAAATAAAAAAAAGTGTTTCATCAAAATTTAATTTTTTGTGTTACTTTTTACAATTTAAAGTTCTATCTAGCTTAAAAAACACCTTTTAGTGCAATTACAATGAAAGTAGTGGACACTTGAAATAAAAAAAATCATAATTTTTATAAATCAGAAATCATAATTTAAGAAAGAAAATCATCAAATCATATTTTAGTTCAAAAATCATCAAAACTATGATAAAATCATCATTTTGGCAACGCTGATTACTTTTATTGCATTTTTCATACCTACCATGCAGTTATATTTTCATTTCTCTCTCTCCCTCTCTCTCTTTTTAAAATGAACTAAGCAAAAACAAAAGAAATGGCAACAGTCATTTCCTTGCATTTCTTATAACAAAACCAATAATATAAATATAATTATGTATTTACATTGTTTTGCATACTTAACATACTTAACAAAAACAACAACAAAAATCAAAATAAAATCTACTGTTGTTAATTCTAAATTAATTTGCAAATAGTACAAGGAAAAAATAATAATTATTCAAATTACAAAATAAATTCTATTTATTAATCATGCAAATCTATAATTAAGTTGGCTAATTGTTGTTTGTGTTTATTCAAGTTTTCTATTCTATAACAATTGTTTTGTTGGAAGCAAAGCTAAAAAACATACATAAAAATGCTGTTAATTGAAATAAAACATAAATTCGAATAAAACTAAGAATTATTATAACAAAAAATATGTATTTTTACCTGCTCTTATTAAAGTCTATATAAAAAAAATGCAACCACCTTATTATATAAGCCTAATTATAATTACGACAAAAAAAAAAACAATTACTTTAAAATTTAATTTATTAATGTATAATTAAATAATGAATGAAAATAAAACGTAAATAATAATAAAGTGCGACTATATGTATTAAAAAAAAAAACATAAAAAAGAAACTAAAAATGTGTTGTGCTTTTTTATTCTAAAAAAATAAAAATTAAAAGGTAAAATAATTTTAATTTCAGAATGCAATTTTATAAGATATTTAATTAATATTTTTAATAATTAATATTTTTAATTCATTTTCATTACATTCTAATTTATGGGTAAATAAAACGCATTTAATTGTTTGTTTTTTAGTTCCAATATTTTAGCTTTTTCTTTTTTTCAAAGTTTTGTAAACATGCAATAGCATTTCAGGACATAATTCCAAAGGGTGTTTTTTTAAAAATGAAATTTTGATGAAACATTTTTTTTTTATTTGTTTCAGTATACTCTGACAAATCATCATGAATAGACTCTCGCTTGAACAACGCTACGAAATTATCCAAACTTACTTTGAAAATCAGTCGTCGATTCGCGCAACTTATAGACGACTTCGTCTTTTTTATGGCGTACATAATCGTGCATCTGAACAAGCCAATCGTCAAACTGTCGATAGATTTCGTACCACATACTCTATAGAGGATGCAATAACACCAGCACGTCGAAGGAATGTGCGTACTGTACGCGAAAGTGTGGAAGAAGATCCAAATTTATCAATTCGTCGTCGGTCGCAGGAATTGGGGCTCTTTCCGTCCACTACGTGGAAAATTTTGCGCAAAGATCTCGGCCTACACCCGTATAAGATCCAGCTGGTGCAGGAATTGAAGCCACGAGACCATTATATGCGTCGTTCTTTCGCCGATTGGGCTCTAGAGCAGTTGGCAACTGACCCGTTGTTTTATCGCAAAATTGTGTTCAGCGATGAGGCGCATTTTTGGCTTAACGGGTTTGTTAATAAGCAAAATTGCCGCATATGGAGTGAGACCAATCCACAACAGACCCTACAGACTCCATTACATCCAGAAAAATGCACCGTTTGGTGCGGTTTTCACGCTGGTGGCATCATCGGACCTTATTTCTTCAAAAATGAGGCCGGAGCTCGCGTTACGGTCAATGGAGATCGTTACCGCACCATGATCAATGATTTTTTGTTTGAATATATGGATGACATTGATCCGGACGAGATGTGGTTTCAACAGGATGGCGCTACGTGCCGCACAGCGAACGCAACCATCGACTTATTGAAATCAAAATTTGGCGATAAGTTGATTTCGAGAAATGGACCTGTCAATTGGCCTCCAAGGTCGTGCGATTTGACACCACTCGACTATTTCCTGTGGGGCTACGTGAAGTCACTGGTTTATGCTGATAAACCAGCAACAATTGACGCCTTGGAGGACAGCATTGTTCGTGTTATTCGTGACATACGCCCAGCAGTGCTCGAAAAAGTGGCCCAAAATTGGACGTCCAGAATGCGCTTCGTCAAGAACAGCCGCGGTGCCCATATGCCCGAAATCATTTTCAAATGTTAATGTCACGTATTGATCCTTCGAATAAAAAAGAAATTTTGATTACAATTTAATTTTTGGTGTTATTTTTTACAATTTCAAGTTCTATCGGGCTTAAAAAAACACCCTTTATAAAACTTTAACTAGTTTAGGAAAACACTAAAGGCAATAACAGGCTAAAAATGCTTTAGGAGGCAACACCACAACTTCCTTTCCTCGCAATTATTTTAATAAAAGCTGAATGATTTTTTTTATTCAAATAATTTACCATTAATATCATCGTCGCTATTTTAAATATTTTATCTTATAAAAGTTACGAATCAAATTAAATTAATGTTCATTAAGACTTTTAACAAACATGTTTAAAAATAAAAATAAAAAGTTTAATTCTTAAAATTTGTTGTATCGGAGTTTCCAACAAGAAGTGTGTTTTTCAATTGTGGTGGGTGGCAACACCAACAACATAATAGTTTTGACATTTAGTTTTTTGGCATATTCGTATCAGATTCATTGGCAATTTTTATAATGAATTCAATTCCGCACGAAAATCGTATTAAAATAATTAAAATCCACTATGAAAATAGTGGTTCTGTTAAAGTTAGATTTCGACAACATAATCATCCTTCTGAGACCGCTATTAAGAATTTGTTCGTTAAATTTGAGTCGACAGGCTCGATATAAAATTTGCAAACACCAACACGTGTTCAACCGGATCGTTCAACTGAAAATATCGCAGCCTTGAGTCGTAATGTTGAAGCAGATTCAATTTTGTCAATTCCTCGACGCTATCAACAATTGGGGTTATCCAAAACCTCCACATGATGAATTTTGCTTAAGGATTTGACTTTATAGCCTTGCCAGGTTCAACTGTTGCAGGAATTGAAGCCGACCGAATATTTACATTATCGTAGGTTCGCTCAAGTCATTCAGGCACAACCGGCTGGTTTTTCTGATCAAATCAGAAGCCCATTTTCAGTTGTCAGTGGAATGCCGCATTTGGGCTTCTGAAAATCCTAGAGCGATTATTAAGAAGCCTTTGCATGGTCAATGTGTCACTGTATGGTGCGCTATGTCGTCTGGAGGGGTGACTGTATCGTTTTTATCGATGATGTGGCTGGAAATGCGGTAACGATCAATGGATCACGCCATCGCGAGATGTTAAACAACTCAATATTGGCCTGTTATTGACGACGCGGATATTACTGAGATGTGGTTTTAACAGCACGGTGCCACATGTCACACAGCCAATGAAACGATCAATTTATTGCAAGCCAAATTTCGGGATCGCATAATTTCACGACAATCAGTAGTTTACTGGCCAGCCAGATCGTGTGATTCAACATCACTGTATTATTTTTTTTTGGGCTATGTTAAGGACAAATTCTATACAGAAACCGTTGAATCTATTTCAGCCTTAAAACTTAAAATCCCAGATGTGATTTACGCAATAGAACCACCATTTTGTCAAAAAAAAATGATTAAAAGCTTTGATGAAAGAATCGACATCTGTCAGCGTGGTCGTGGTGGTGACTTGCCAGATATCAAATTGCATTCACAATTGCCGAACTTTTCTATTCGTTATACAATAAAAATTTGAATCGTCTTAATATAAATGCTGTGTTTAAGAAAAAAAAATTTCTTGTTAAAAAACCCCTTTCTATTTTGACTTCAACTTATTTTAAAATGAATTATTTTTTTTTAGCAAGTGCTTGATAATTAATAATAATTCCCTGCACACAGTGGGCTAGAATCGAAATAAATATCAAATCAGCCAGCTATTTCTAAACAGCTTGAGCAAAATATCCACATGCTTTTAGCAAAAGAGTATTTGAGCTTAAATTTCAAGATTGAGCTTTCCAAACATTTTGAAAGCTGTGTAGGTTTTTCGTTGATCATAGTTCTTCTATAGAAAATTTACTTTTTGCAATATTATTTTAAGAAATTTCGTTTCATAATTTTTCTGGAGAAAATTTTCATTAATTCACATTTTCTAGAAAAAAATTTATCTGTCACAATTTTTCTATAAAACAGTTTCATCAGTCATAATTTTTATATGAAAACATTTAGTCACATTTAGTCATTATTTCTCTACAAAAAATTTCATCTCTTTGAATATCTCTACAAAATATTTGTATTAGTTTTCTATCAACAAATTTCGTGACTTATAATTTTTCCACAAAGCAATTCTATGACTCATAATTTTTCTATACAAAATTTTTATTCAGTCATAGTATTTTTATAAAATATTTTGATCACATAATTTGTCTGCAAAAAAAATTTTATCATTCATAATTTTGATAAAAAATAATTTCGATGAGTCATAATATTTCTATAGAAAATTTCTATCGGTCATAATTTTTCTATTAAACAATTTCATGTTATAACTTTTCTGTATAAAATTTTTTAGTCATAATTTTTCAGCCATAATTTTTATAAAAAAAATTAATGAATCATGAAAATTTTTATCAGTCATAAATTTTCAACAAATAATTTTGTTAATCATAAATTTTCGATAGAAATATTTCTTCAGTCAAGTTTTGATTTGAAAAATTTCACAACTTTTCTTTACAAAATTTTCATCAGTCATAATTTTCTAAAAAAAAAATAAATTATCAGTCATAATTTTTGTATGAAAACATTTCACGTCATAATCTTCCTATTAAGAAATTGTATATCATAATTTTTCTATTAATCAATTTCATGCCATAATTTTTCAATAGAAAATTTTCATCAATCATAATTTTTCTATAGAAAATTTCATGTATTACTTTGATACAGCTTCGGATTAGTTTTGCGAATGATTATTATATTTTTTCTCAGTGTTTGTATGCAATATAGCTTGAAGCATAAATTTTTTCGGTCATAATTTTTTAATAGAAAATTTTTGTCATAATTTTTTTATAAAAAAAACATGTCATGTTTTGACACAGTTTCGGATTAATGTCGTGAAGGATAACTATACTTTTTCTCAGTGTATGTTTCCAAAGTAGCTTAAAGCGTAAATTTTATCATTCATAAATTTTCTATTAACAATTTCATTCCGTAACTTTTCTATAGGAAGTTTCCATGTCATAATGTTTCTATAAAAATTTCATGTCATACTTTGACACAGCTTTGGATTAATTTCGCGAATGAGTACTATATCCTTCCTCAGTGTATGTATTCAATGTAGTTTGAAGCGTAAATTTCATCGGCCATTATTTTTCTATTAAACAATATGTTTTCGATAGAAAATTTTTATTAATTATAATTTTTCTATAAAACAATTCATCAGTCATAATTCTTCACCGGTCATAACTTTCCTATTAAAAAATTGTATATCATAGTTTTGATATTAATCATTTTCATGCCATAATTTTTCAATAGAAAATTCTCATTAGTCATAATTTTACTATAAATAATTTCATGTCATACTTTCACACAGGTTCGGATTGATTTTGTGAGTGATTACTATACTTTTTCTCGGTGTATCTAATGTAGTTTAAAGTGTAAATTTTTTCATTCATAAGTTTTCCATAGAAAATTTCATCAGTCACAATTTTTCTATTAAACAATTTCATGCTACAACATTTCGATAAAAACTCTTCATCAGTCATAATTTTTCTATGCAAACATTTAAATTTTTTCTATAAAAAATTTTCATCAGTCATAATTTTACTATAAATAATTTCATGTCATACTTTGACACAGGTTCGGATTGATCTTCTGAGTGATTACTATACTTTTTCTCAGTGTATCTGATGTAGTTTAAAGTGTAAATTGTTTCAGTCATAAGTTTTCCATAGAAAATTTCATCAGTCACAATTTTTCTATTAAACAATTACATGCCATAAAATTTCGATAAAAACTTTTCATCAGTCCTAATTTTACTATAAATAATTTCATGTCATACTTTGACACAGGTTCGGATTGATCTTCTGAGTGATTACTATACTTTTTCTCAGTGTATCTGATGAAGTTTAAAGTGTAAATTTTTTCAGTCATAAGTTTTCCATAGAAAATTTCATCAGTCACTATTTTTCTATTAAACAATTTCATGCCATAAAATTTCGATAAAAACTTTTCATCAGTCATAATTTTTCTATGCAAACATTTCAATTTTTTCTATAGAAAATTTTCATCAGTTAGAATTTTTTTATAAAAAATTTCATGACATACTTTAACACAGCTTCGGATTATTTCGTGAATTATTACAATACTTTTTTTCAGTGTATGTATGCAATTAGTTTGCAGCGTAAATTTTATCAGTCTTAATTTTTCTAATAAACAATTTCATGTCATAAATTTTCTGTAGAAAATTTTCATCAGTCATAATTTTTATATAAAAAATTTCATGCCATACTTTGGTACAGCTTCGGGTTAATGTCTTGATGGATAACTATACACGGAGAAAAATCTCCGTACAGGTGTTTAATATGTTCAATGTCGTTTTTTTTTTAACGTTTAGAAACTGTTATAAATTTTGTTATAATTTTGTTTGGAAATGGAAAATCTATATAAATAAAAATAGAGCGTGGTTTCTTCGGAAATTTGAATTTGAAATTTGAAAACGAATAGTCCAAATTGGATACCTCATTTCGGTAATTTGTTCGTTTGTCTCAGCAGATGGCGCTATATGCGTATATGTTTTCTTTAATGAAATTTTTTGCGTTGTTAGGTTACGTTTTCTCCGGAGCTCGAGAAACGTTGTCTTTCTTTGTTTAGCCTGCGGAGTAGAAACAAATTTTGTGTTCTGTGAATATGAACATTGTTCTGTACAGTGCAGGTGGCAACGTAAATTCTCGAAATTAATTGAATCAAAAATTATATTTTTTGATAAAACGAAGGCAATTCGAAGTATTTGATATTTCTTCTATTCGCTTTTTTATTATTAAATAAAATATATTAAAACAACAATACGTTTTCATTTAAAAAATTCTTAAAAAATAATGTCTTTATTTAAATTAATTGCAAAAAAAAAAAAAATAAAATGGCGATGAAAATGGCGGGAAATCAATTGGTGAATTATTTTTTATTTCATACGAAGCACTTATAATTATTCTTACCACAAACATAACTACAACTATAAACTAGAACGAGATGCCATAATGCTGCACTTTACTGTGAAACATTGGAAACTTTTCGCAATTGATTGTTTTCTGTTTGGAAATTATCGTCATTAACTACGATTAATTCATCAGGTTGTACGGCCTCCTCAAAGGAATCATTAGCCTCACCACTATCACGCACTTCATTGTTTATTTGTTCAGAGTTATTGTAAGCTGTTTCAGTAGCCGCAGCTGTTAGAGTTTCTTCTGGATTCCCTGTTTCTTTGGCGGGCTGTGGCTGATTATTTGTGCCGGCAGCAGCAGCGGCAGCAGCTCCTTGAGGTCTATTGGTGCCTTGGAAAATATTTAGTAGACCTTGTAGAGGACCTTGTTGTGTGGGTGCTGGTTGAGCTTGCTGTGGTGTGCCTATAAAGGTGCTAACCAATTGTTGTATGGGTCCAGCTGGTCGAGCAGTAGTGGATGCTTGATCCTGTTGTTGTCCCCCCAAACTGGATAAAGTACTTTGAAATTGATTACCCAAATTCGAGGCAAATTGTTGCAGTCCCTGAAAGGCTTGCGTCGTAGAATTAACAACAGATTGGGCAGCATTTTGTACAGCAGCAACGGGATTGAAGACCCCAGGTAGCGCTGGTGATGGAGCTTGAGCGGTCTCATCATTGGCGATCTGACTTTGCGTAGTTTGACCGGTTATTTGATTGAAAAATTGTCCCAATGGTGAGTTCTGTATTAATTGTTGGACAAAATTCTGTTGAGTTGTTGTTGTTGGTGTTTGTGCAGGAGTGGCCTGAGTAGCTTGACGTACACTACCTTCAGGCTGTTCTGCTATCTCGCTATTACCAGACTCACTACCAGCTCCAGTTTCTACTATAACTATCACTTGATTTGGTCTCTGTGTTTCTAAAATCACCAATTTTTTATCCAAATCTTCTTGTTGGACTTTATTGCCTTCTTCTTCTTTGGCAGCTTCGTTGATTTCAGTTTTTATTAATGATGCAGTTTCTGGTATTTCATTTATTGTTGTTGTTGCTGCTGTTTTCAATTTATTTTTCTCTTCTAACACTTCAACAAGTTGACTCTCTTGCTCTTCTTGTACAGCTTCCTTTATTTCTTCCTCAACTATGGCTTCATCGATACGACGCTGAGCCTCTGCCACAGCTTCAATGGCCTCTAATTTCTTTTCCTGATTCAACTCTGTAGCACTGTCCTCTATAATCACTTCAGGTTCTAAATTTTTAAGTTCCAATTGATTTACATTTGCCGGCTCTTTAATTTCTTCACCATCTTGTATAATGGCCACAGGCACAAGTATCTCTTCTGTGTTGCGATAAGTACGTCTCTGTACAACAGCAGCTTCACATACTGTCACCACTAGAAGAAATCCTATAAAGGCGGCGGGAAAACGCATTGCAACTGCTTTTTGTAATTTTCTTTTTTGTTTTTGTTTGTTTTTAATTAATCCACTTGTTGTGCCCCTACAAATCAGTTTTAATCCACTCAACTTTATATTTTGAATCCACTCAAATAAAGTGCGCGCGTTTGTACGATCGTTGTTAAAAGTTGAAAATCACTTTACAAACTGTTTGAAATTTCTTTTGCAGAAGCGCATTTATACCCGGATTGTAACAACATGCAGGCATTGTATTTGTAGTTGTATATTATAGCCATCACTAACACCACCACCATCACCACCATCACAGCGACCATCACTTTTATTGATCGCTATTGTTTGCACTTGGCTTTGAATTTAATATTTTCATCTTTGCGTTTATATTTGGATTGTTTGTCTGTTTGTCTGTCTGTCTATCTGTGTTTGCGTATTGTTGGCGTTTTTCTTACGTTATAAATATTTATGCTTTGTACGGAATTTGATGGGAATAAAAGTATTGAAGTTTTTCTTTATTGCACACAATTGAAAATACTAAAATCAAATTAAATATTCTGTCTAAAAGTTTTGTTCTCTTGCAGCGATTACAGAAAACCTTGAACAGGAAATTGTAAGAAATTTAAAATAGTTAGTTGAAATAAATTAAACCGGGAAGGTTTATAATTTGTTGATTAAATGAAAGAGTGGTTCTTATATTAATCTCGGTAATTATGTATGGAATACATGCCTCATGCCTCTGTTATCCTCACACATGCGAGCCCTTTTGAGCACATTTTTCATTACATTCTCCCACATATCACGCGGTATTACATTAATTTCATCACGAATATTTTTTCTGAGTTGCTCAAGCGTTTGCATAAACCTTGCTTTTCAGATAGCCCCACAAAAAGAAGCCCGGAGCAGTCAAATCAGGCGACCGTGGAGTCCAATCAACATCACAATTTCCTGAAATAACTTGTTATAGAAAGAGATCTGGCAACAATTCCATTGTAATCCTGGCTGTATGCGATATGGCATCATCTTGTTGATACCACTTGTTAATCAAGCCCAAAGCATGCAGTTGTGGCGTTAAAAAGTTGTCAATCATAAAACGATATCGCTCCCCATTCACAGTTACCGTTACGCCGTGTTCATTTTCAAAGAAGTAAAGTCCAATGATTCCTCTCCTCCTGACTAAATTACACACCAGAATTTCCCTTCTAGTTGTTGCAAAGATGACTGTTGAATAATTTGAGGGTTTCCCATTCCCCAGAACCGGCTGTTCTGTTTATTCACATCTCCATTTAAATGAAAATGGGTCTCGTCATTGATTATTATTTTTTCATGAAAATCGCGGTTGTCATGAGCGAGGCATAAGTACGGTGGCGTAAATGGGCTTATGGAAAAAGCTCTTGCGTCAACTAATTGTTACATGAAAATGCAAATCCTTGTGCATAATTGTAGCTAAAGTTGTTCTTTGAAGACCACGCTCCTGAGCATTAAATTTAGGTTGATGGATTGTTTTAAATACTTTCTCAAGCACTTTTTACTTTTTACTTTTTAAAATATAAATCCATATTTTTTTAATTTTTACTATTATTAAACAATAAACAAAGTTTACCTAAACAACTTTCTACATATTCTAGATATTTCTTTATTAATAGTGACATTAAATATTTAATTATATCAAATAGTAGCATTTTCCAAAAGTACTTAAACGCAACAACTTTATAAAATGTTTTTAAATGGATTTTAAAGATTTTAAGGAACTAATTTAAACATGAAAACATTTAAAATATCTTTGAAGCATTTCGGTTTAAACAAATAAAAATGTTGAAAAGTTTTCTCTTGCAGACTAATTGTTAAAATGCTATTTTTCTCACTTACGATTTTTTACTTAATAAAAGAAACCTTTATAAAATTCATTTTTATTAAAAATACTTTAATGAGAGCAGATTATATATTAAAGGAACTTTTTGTAAAAGTACTTTTTGTAAAGGTACTTTTTGAAAAGGTACTTTTTGGAAACAAACTATTATTAAAGTTAGTCTTCGCAGGGGTAATTTGATAAAGATTTTTTAATGCACTTACTTGTTTGAATAAGGCAATTACACAGACATTTACAAAACAAGAATTTCGAAAGTATATTTCAAAAGATACAAAAATTTTTTTCAAAAGTTCTAAAGATTTTCATGTCAACAAGCATTCAACTGTTTAAAACCTCTTTAAAGAAAGATTCTGTTAAAAAAATCTGTATTAACATAAAATTTCATTGCAACCAAATTTATCTGAAAAGTACTTTTCCCCAAAAGCATTTTTTTTAACAACTTACAGATATTGTTACAAAGAAATACTTTACAAAGAATAACGTACTAAAAGGGTACTTATTTATACAAAGTATTGTATTTTAAAAACTATTTTTTTAAAACCACTAATTTGAATGGTAGTAATAGTATTATTTTTGTAGAAGTATTTTTTGTAAAGCTACTTTTTCTAAAAGTTTACAAACCAAGAATTTGTAAATTATATATTTTTTTAAAAGTTCCAAACATTTTCTTTCTAAAACAACTATTGAATTTATTCAAAACCTTTTGAAAACGGCTTCTTTTAATAAAATTGTATCAAGATTACTTTTATTGAAACCCCATTTATTTAAAACAGTACTTTTTTAAAAGCTTATAGATATTCTTACGAAAATACTTTTTGTAAGGATATATTATTAAGGTGTACTAATTCATACAAAGTATTTTATGAAAATATTTTTAAAAAGTACTAATTTAAAAGGCTTTAGTTAGAATAAAAATTAATGTAAATATTTGTCTTCTAAGTGTTAAAAGGTATCTTCAAGAGTTTTTTTTTTGAGAAATAAAATTTCAATTTTGAAAAAAAAATAACTTTCCTAAAAAGGTACTTTGCTATTAAGGTACCTTCCCAAAAAGTACATTTTAATGATAGTGTTGCTTTCAAAAGATAAGAGTATATAAAATTTAGTTTTAAAAAAGGTACTTTTACTTAGTTTCAAAAAGGTACTTAAATTTTAAACTTTGTGAAAAATAATGACTATGAAGTCGTTTTTTAAAGTCGTTTTTTAAAAAAAATTAACAACTTCTTTTTAAAGTACTAATTTAAAAAGCCTTACTTTAATTTAATTAAAAAAATATCTATAAATAACTTTGCTTTTAAAAAGCGAACCAGATAGAAGGTACTTTTTTAACCCTTTTTTCAAGACAAAAATGTTTAATTAATTAAATTAATAAATTTTCAATAAATTTTTGTAACTTATTAAAGAGACTTTTTTCGTGCAGATATTCAGTACTTAGAAACTAGACAGCAGGTACTTTTTAGCCTTGTTTTTTAAAAACAAAAGAGTTCAATTAATTAAATTTAATAAATTTTTGTAATTACTTGAAGAGACTATTTTTAAATAGATATTTAGTACTTAAAATCGAGATAGCGGGTACTTTTTAGCTTTTTTTTCGAAAATCATTTTAGCCTTTTTTAGAAACAAAAATTTTTGATTAACTACTTGAAGAGGTTATTTTCAAGCCGATATTTAGTACTTAGGGTTTAGATATCAGGTAATTTTTTAATAAAACGAAGGCCTTTATATTAATTAAATTAAATAAATAAATTTTTAATAAATTTTTGAAGCTATTTTCAAGCAGATATTTAGTACTTAGAATCGAGACAGCGGGTACTTTTTAGCCTTATTTTCCAAAAAAAAAAATTTAATTAAATAAATACATTTTTAATGAGACTTTGTAGCCACTTGAAAAGTCTATTTTCAAGCAGATATTTAGTACTTCAAATCCAGATAACAGGTACTTTTTAGTGTAATTTTTCCAAAACCAAATTTTTAAATAATTAAATCAAATAAATAAATTTTTAACCAGATACTGACAATCGAGATGACAGGTACTTTTTTAGCCTTTTCTTCCAAAACAAAAATGTTCAACTAAATAAATATATTTTTAATGAAACTTTGTAGCCACTTGAAGAGTCTATTTTAAAGCAAATATTTAGTACTGATAATGCAGATAACTGGTACTTTTTTAACCTTTATTTGCAGAAATAAACATTTTGAATGAATTAAATTAAATAAATTTTTCTAACTGCTTAAAGAGTCTATTTTCAAGCAGATTTTTAGTACTTAAAATGCAGATAACAGGTACTTTTTTAGTGTCATTTTTCCAAAACAAAATTTTTAAATAATTCAATTAAATAAGTAATTTTAATAAAATTTTTAAACTACTTGAAGAGGCTATTTTTAACGAGATACTGATAATCCAGATGACAGGTACTTTTTTAGCCTTTTTTCCAAGACGAAAATTTTCAATTAAATAAATTAAGTAAATAAACTTCCAATAAAACTTTGTAGCCACTTAAAGAGGCTATTATAAAGTAGATATTTAGTACTGAGAATGCAGATAACTGGTACTCTTTTAGCCTAATTTTCCAAAACAAAAATTGTTGTACGGATAATCCAGATAACTGGTACTTTCTTACCCTTTTTTGCTGAAACAAACATTTTGCATGAATTGGATTAAAAAAATTTTTGTAACTGCTTTAAGGGTCTGTTTTTAACCAAATATTTAGTACTTAAAATCAGGATAGCAGGTACATTTTTAGTTCCTTTTTTTCAAAAGAAAAATTTTTAATTAATTAAATTAATAAATAAATTTTTAATAAATTTTTGTTGAGGAATTTGAAGAGACGATTTTTAAGCGTCATATTTAGTACCTGGGTTTTTTGCAATTAAAAAAAAATTATTTATTCCCAGCCAGTTTTTTAAATAATAAAATTTTTTTTTAAAAAAGCAAACTTTCTTTCTTTACACTTCTGTTTCTTTTTTATTGAGCGACAATTTTCGTATTGACCCATATTAACAAAAATGTTAATGAAAAAAAAAAATACAAAAAAAGTCATTTATAGGCTGCAGAAACTCCGTCAAACATTTGCATAATAAAACCAAGAAAATAAAAAAAAAAAGAGTTTAACACTTTCTTTGGCATAATTAACAAACTCCATAAGACATTAATGCCAAAGATAAAACCCCAGATGAAAATGAAATTCTTTTAACAATTTTATTTTTATGATTATATTTCTATAACTTTTCTTTGTTTTTTTTTTGTTTAATTTTATTACTTTTGGTTGAAAGGCGTCTTAATTTTAAATTTCTTTTAATTCTTGTAAAACCAAACGATATTTTTTTAGTTATTTTTTTTGAACATCGTTTGGCTTGTTTTTTTTTTCGAAATACATATTTATTTTTAAACTTTTTAATTCGTAAAGGGAAAACCAGTTTCATAAAAATACTTACATTTGATAGTTTGGCTTAAAGCACAAACTAAAAATAAAATATATTTGTTGCATAAGCCAGTCTTCTTAGTTCAAACATGGACAAAGCAAAGAATCTTGTTATAAGTGAAAAGAAAATAAAGAAACCTTCTTCATGCCAAACAAGATAAGCAGAATTACAACAAAAATATTAAAAAAAAAAAATACAACAAATAAAAATTATTGTGGCACAAGCAAAATCTTCTTCTTCTTTTTTTTCTTACAACATTTTTTTTTTGTTTTTGCAGCATTTTATATCATCGCAATCGCATTTTCATTTGTTGCTTTTGCTTTGGCTACTGAACATTTACAGTGAAGTTCAACGACTGCTCATAATGTCTGCAAAATAAAAAAAAACAAAAAACAACAAGAACATGGGAGCATGGGAACAACAACCAACAACTTTCATGAGTTTTAGAATCCATAAAGACTTTAAGTGATCGAATCACTTTTTCTTATTAAAAAATTCCAAAACCATCAGAAATCAAAAAGCCAAAAGACAACTTGTTGTAAGCAAAAATGCAATACAGGATTTTATTAAAACTTCTGCTGTAGACTGTAGCTCGTCCGTATAAAAATCCTAAGGAAAATTAAAAATGTGATTTGAGATTTATTTTTATACTTTAGGGGACATTTATTCAATCGCTTGTAATCAATTCTTATCACGCATCGAAAATCAATTTTTAATTGGGAATTATTTTCATATATATTTTCCTTAGGCTGCTATAACCCTTTAACGAAGGCATATATTCGAAAAAAATAAAGGGTGTTTTTATATAGGTATAGCACCTTCAAATAGAATAAAACCAAGATGTATTTTTTAAACTGACATCCAATTTATTTTTGGCCTAAAGTTAATTTTCTGACATTAAAATTAAAATATGACTTCTGCTATATGACCGCCATGGGCGGTTCGGAATGATCGTGATACAGATTAACGTCAGTACATGGCCGCGTGACCCTACCCACAAAGCGGTCTTACAATATATAAGACCACCTACATAGGTATAGCATACCTCGGATGGCAATTTCACAAACTCCCCATGCCTTACTTGAGAGGCGGGCACTAAACTCATGCCTCCCCGCAATAGCAACATTCTATGCAAAAGCACAAGAGGTAGGAAAAAGCTATAACTTCCCGGGGTTTAAATTTAAACCGCAGATACCAAGTTACTTTCCGAAGGGCCTCGCCAATAACCGCAACAGGGCCTAAAGTCTGCGAGTTACCAATTCTCGTAGTACTAATTGGTAAGTCAGTGGTCGGATTTCGAAGGTCCTTTTGTTTGTTTCAGTCTTCTGCTAGCCTAGCCTATGTTGGTGCTGCCTTTTACCCCCAAAGACTACAATATCAAAGTGTGAAAGTGTTCTGCATGTCCCCGGAGGACCGCTGGCTTGGACAGATTGTGATACAGATGATCGTCAGCCGTGTGGCCCTAACCTGAAGGTGGTGTTAACTGTGTGATTCGATTTACATCCGCGCCTGGCCATGAAGCTTTAATCAGATGGTGGACCAAACCACTGCATAATTTGGAATGTCATGCTCGTCCTAGGAAGCCGAACCTATAATTCTATGCAACAGAACTTTTTTAGTTGCAACTTCGATGATTCCAGAGCAAGGCTGCAGATCATCACTCCTTGCTTAAGAGTTGGAGACTTTCCAACTCCTGTCCAGAACACATGTCTAGCATGCTCACTGGACTGGATCATTCACCTAGCGTATCATTAACGGCGAAATGATCCTGGCCACCATAGAATCATAGATTGATATTGGGCGGCAAAACCACAACCACCACGTTACTCCCATAAAGGGCCAACCTCATTAATCAGCCAGAGAACAGTTAAGTGTCTAAAGAGACAAATAACGGAACTCTGCGAGCTTACTGATTCCCGTGGAAATAAAGTGGAGTTTCCAGTTGTACCCTTGCTGACTTCAGGGGACTGGGCTCCCTTTTTCCCCCAGTTGCACAGGTCTAAGTTGTTGTTTTCTCCAAAGACCAGATATATGTGCCCCTGGGGGTGGTGGTGTTAACATTAAATCAATACTATGTGTCTACAAACTTCCCCAAGGCGCAGACTATCTACACTCCTGTTCCTCCACAACAGCCTAAGCTTCACCTAACTTGGGTTCAATCTACAGCCATTATGTTACTCCTCAAAGGGCCTCATCAATAACTAGTATGGGCCTCCAACCCCGGTTTCCGTGGTACCAATTGACACATCACTAACCAGACTTTGAAGGTTTAATTCTTCCAGTTTTAGCTCTTGCTAGGCTCCGCGGCTGATGCTGCCTTTTACCCCCGTAATCTCTTGTCAATGTGAAAAGGTGTCCACCAAGACAATGTGCCTTCAGGAGAACGGTTGACTGAAAGAGATGTGATGTAGATTCACAACAGCACCTGGTCGTTTCGCCCTAATCTGAAGGTGATCTTACCACCGGGCGTTATTTGTAATGCGTTCATCCACCGACCTAAGGCGCATACACGTCTACTACTAACTTGTGGCGGCAGAGCCATACCCCTACTCCTTGCTTGATAGTTGGAGACTATCCAACTCCTAGTCCTGTGGCATGGGCAAGCATCGGATGTTAGATGTTAAGTCTGCGTTAACATCTCTTCGGAGGCTTTTTAAAAGCAACCAATTTAAAGCACAACTATCCAGTAACAGAGCGGGCAACTATAGAGTTCGCAATCTAACATTTTTTTTTTTTGTTCAACTAGTGCTTATTTTGTGAATCATGTTTAATTTGACAGACAATTAGTTTTATCCTTCCGCTGAGCGAATATGGTTGGGTATACGCTTGAACAACGCTGGAAAATATTGCGACATTACTTTGAAAATCATGTTAATGTTGCAGAACGTGTGCGAAAATTGCGTATGGATTTTTCGAAGAAGAGAAGCACCGTCAGCTGCGCATGTTCGTTATCTTGTGAAAAAAGTGAAAGAAACTGGCATCCTCATCGATAAACCCAAGCGTGAAAAGCCAGAAACACCCTTTAGTTCCCGCGCCATCTGTATGGGTGTAAAGTCAATGGTCGGACTCCGAGAGTACTATGTTTTTTGCAGTTTGAAGCTTTAGTTAGCCCAGGCGACTGGTGCTGCTTTTACCCTTGAAAGCATGCGTAAAGATGGTAAAGAGATCCATCTTGACTGCGTGCTATCCGAAGGAACTGCTGGCTCGGATATAAATTTCAATGACTTTTTTTTAATATTTGTTGCCGTATAGCGGCAATAGTGCAGTTAGAACGTTATCCACCAATTGGCAAATCAATCGTAGACTATAGACTTCAAATATTCCCACAGAAAATACAACAGAGGCGGTGAATCGCACGGCTGATTCATGGGTCTAAAATGTAAAACTATGCGGTTGCCAAACGTTTCGTTCAATAAATCAATTGTGACATCAGCTGTGTGACATGTTGCTATCTGACACGCTCTTGCACATCATGGTTATTCAATTGATAAGTGATAAAATTAGTAATCATGGCTCTAGAGCGGTCACCATTGACTGAAATGTTCTGACTAGATTCGTTTTTAAAGAAATAAGAACCAGTGGTACCACCAGCCTTTAAAGCACGGTCTGTATTTCTGAATGTAATGACGTCTCAACATACACTTGATAATTATCATCACTCCAAATACGGCAGTGTTGTTTATAGCACCCTTTCAAGCAAAAGTGAGCTCCATCTCTAAACAAAATTCGCTGATGAAAATCGGAAACAGTGGCAATCTTGTTTTATGCTCAATTTGCAAAATTTGGAAGCGTTGTTCAGTAGTCAATCTATTAATGTTCAAATGCCTAACTAAACTAAATTACTTGCCAACTGACAAAATGGCCGCCAGTTAAAAAAAGTATTGCCTAAATCGAATTTTATATGCAAATTAAAAAATAGAAAAGCTAGGAGTGCTTAAGCCATTTTCAGATAGTTTTTTAACCCCCCCCCCCCCCCGGGGGCACATCATAAGCCTTTAAGGATCACACAACCATCTAGATTTTTGTCTTGCGGGGGTAAAAGGGAGCCCAGTCCCCTTCAAGGCTAGTAGGAGCCAACTGGACAATCCACTATATGCCCCAGAGTTTCGTTATTTGTCTCTTTAGGCATTTAGCTGTTCTCTGACTGATTATTTAGGTAGGCACTTGGGAAGTATCGTGGTCGCTGCGTGTTTCGAGGCCCTCGATTGATTTTGCGGGTTGGATCATTCACAATATAAACACAATGAATGGCCTAGGTCCAGTGAGTATGAATGCCGTCGTGTTCTTAATTATATTAAGTTTCATGCGTTCTGAACCAGGAGTTGGACAGTCTCCAACTCTTCAGCAAGGAGTGAAGGCTGCGGCCTACTCCGGTCTTTTTAAGTTGCAACTAGGAGTGACCGGAGGATATACGTATCCGAAGGCCTTCTAGGGCGAGGATGGCGCTACATATCATCCGCAGCGGTAATGATTCACCATCTGATTAGGGCCCACGGCCAGGATCAGATGTAAATCTTATCACTTTATAGCCTTTAATACGCCAATGAATACAAGACAGTTGATCAACAATTCATTCATTTTCAATTTAAAATTTAAATTATTCTGCAATTGCAACTGTCTACAGTAGGCTTAGACGGCTAGACAGTTGGGAGGGCAGTAAAACTAGGGAAAGTGCATTTATATTGCGATCAAAACCACAACGAAGAGAATATATTGAAATTCAATGGAAATACAACCCTGAAAGGCGATAAATAAAAACGTTAAGAGTCACTCAGTTGAAGCAAAAAATTTTTTTATCACTTTCTAGCCATTCCCGACAACATAAGAATGTGAAAGAAAACAATTTCAACTTTCGTAAATTCAAATAAAACTGATTATCAATTTTACAAATGATTATTGTCAACACTGACCCATATTAAGAATAGGTAAACACGCTTAAAAACATAAAAATGCATTAAAAAATGTTTAAAAACAATTTGCATACTGAAAACAAGAAAAACTGGAAAAATTTAACACTTTCTTTGGCTGGGCTGGCTTCACCACACAACTAATAAATACTATTGATTCCAAACACTGCAGATCAAACAACAATCATAACAATTTTTAACGCTTTTACTTCAATAACAAATACCATTTTGATTTTATTCCATAAATTTCTTTAAAATTTTAAAATTCAAGTGACAGCATCGATCGAATTTAAAAGGGCTTTTAATTTTATTTTTGTAAAAGAGTTTCTTTACGATTTGTAATACTTGGAATGCTAAACCCGTTTTGATATCAATGGTCTGTTAAGAAAAGCTTTAAAACGAAATTCATTTGTTATCAAAAAACAAAAAAAAAACTGCAGGCGCAGCTGAAAAAGAAAAAGAATGTGGTCATGGAGTTTAAGAAATTTAAAGGTAAGAAAAAGGTTTGCTGTCCAAAATGTGTGCAAAATTAACAAACCAATTTACCCAGCAAGTAAAAACAAGACAAAAGTTTAAAATAAAATAGAGCGCCATCAAAATATCTCACAAAGTAGAGGATTGTTTTCTAAAAGAAACTAACACAACAAATTTCGATTAAAATGATTAAAATATTTAATGTATTACGAAAAGAAAAGTTCGACAATTATCCATACAAATTGATATCTGGCAAACGTTCTCCGCGACCACGCTGACAGATGTCAATTCTCTCATCAAAGATTTTAATCACTTTTTGACAAAATGGCGGTCCTACTTCATTAATCACATCACGATTTTGAGTTTTAAGGCTGAAATCGACTCGATTAGCTCCGTATAGACTCTCTCCTTAACATAGCACTACTAAAAATAATCCAGTGGTGTTAAATTACACGATCTTACTGGCCACTTAACTGCTGATTATCGTGAAATTAAGCGATCGGTAAATTTGGTTTGCAAGAAGTTGATCGTTTCATTGGCTGTGTAACATGGTGCAACATGTTCTGTTGAAACCACATGTCAGTGATATCCACGTAGTCGATAAAAGGCCATTGACCGTTACCTCCAGGTAGCAGAATTTATAATCACACCTATAGGTGATAAGATTTACATCTGCACCTAGCTGTGTAAGCCATAATCAGATGGTGGATCATACCACTGTAGATGAAATATCCCCCCAGGGGCATATAAATATGGTCTTTATAGAATATTCGACTATCTAGACACAGTGCAATTAGGGAAAAAGGAAGCCCAGTCCGCTGAAGTCAGCAGGGGTACAACTGGAAGCTCCACTTTATTTCCACAGGAATCAGTGACCCGCAGAGTTCCGTTATTTCTCTCTTTAGACACTTAACTGTTCTCTGGCTGATTATTGAGGTTGGCCCCTATATGGGAGTATCGTGGTGGTTGTGGTTTCGCGGCCCCATAACAGTATAATGGTTATTATGGTGGCCAGGATCATTTCGCCGTTAATGACATGCTAGGTGAATGATCCAGTCCAGTGAGCATGCTAGACATTTGTTCTGGACAGGAGTTGGAAAGTCTTTAACTCTTAAGCAAAGAGTGAGGATTTGCAGCCCTGCTCTGGAATCATCGAAGTTGCAACTAGAAAGTTCTGTTGCATAGAATTATAGCTTCGGCTTTCTAGGACGAGCATGACGTTCCTATTTATGCACAGTGGTTGACCACCATCTGATTTAAGACTACATAGTCAAGCACAGATGTAAATCATATCACGCAATGTATATGAAATGTCCCCCCCGGGGGCACATGATAGTCTTTATGGATCCTACTACTTCAATCTAGACTGGTGTCTTGTGGGGTAAAAGGGAGCCTAGGCCCCTTCAAGGCTAGTAGGAGTCACCTGGACAATCCACTATATTTCCACGGGAATCAGTTGCCCGCAGAGTTTCGCTATTTGTCTCTTTAGGTATTTAGCTGTTCTCTGGCTGATTAATTGAGGTTGGCCCTTTTGGGAGTATCGTGTTGGCTGTTTGTTTCGAGGCCCTCATTTGAGTTTGTGGGTCGGATCATTCACAATGAACACAATGAATGATTCAGGTCCAGTGAGTATGAATGCCGCCGTGTTCTTAATTATATTAAGCTTCATTCGTTCTGGACCAGGAGTTGGATAGTCTCCAACTCTTTAGCAAGAAGTGAAGGCTGCAATCTACTTCGAGCTTTTGAAATTGCTACTAGGAGTGACCGGAGGATGGCCTTCTAGGGCGCGAATGGCGTTGCTTTTCATTCACAGTGGTAATGGCCACCATCTGATTATGGCTCACTGCCGGTGCAGATGTAAACCTTATCACGTCATGTAGATGAAATGTTAATCAGCCCCCCCGGGGCATATTTATAGGTCTTTATACAATACTTGGTTATCTAGAGCTGTGCAACTGGGGGTATAAGAGAGCCCAGTACCCTGAAGTCAGCAGGGGTACAACTGGAAGCTCCACGTTATTTCCACGGGAATCAGTGAGCCCGCAGAGTTTCCGCTATTTGTCTCTTTAGGCATTTAGCTGTTTCTCTGGCTGATCATTGAGGTTGGCTCCTATTTGGAAGTATCGTGGTGGTTGTGGTTTCGCGGCCCTATACAGGTATGTTTTTATGGTGGCCAGGATCATCTCGCCTTTAATAACACGCACTGGTGAATGGCCCAGATCCAGTGAGCATGCTAGTCATGTGGTCTGGACAGGAGTTGGATAGTCTCCAGCTTTTCAGCAAGGAGTAGTGGTTTGCAGCTTTGGAACAGCTGAAATTGCAACTGGGAATGACGACCTGTTGCTAGAATTAGTCGTCGGCTTTCTAGGGCGTGAATGACGTTGTTTTTCGTTCCCAGTGGTTTGACCACCATTTAATTACCGCTTACGGCCAGGCGCAGATGTAAATCTTACTACGTAATACCCTGACAAGTAAAAATAGGCTACGTCTGAACAAATGATTTTTTCAGAGAAACCAGTCGTTTGTTTCTGAATAAATTGAGCGAATCTACGGCGATGTTAATGGTCGGTCGACTTCAATTCCTGCACCAGTTGAACCTTGAAAGGCTTCAAAGTTAAATCCTTACAAAAAATTCGCTATGTGGTGGTTTTAGATAACCCCATTTGTCGAGGAATTGACAAATTTGGAACTACTTCAACACTTCGAGCATAGGCTGGTGTTGGCACATTTTGTATCGTTCCTAACGACTCAAATTTAACCACCAAATTTTTAATAGCACTCTCAGACGGACGGTTATGTTGTTCGAAAATATCACGCATTTTCGTGATATGTAATTTCTTAGTGCATTTTTAATATTTTAATGCGATTTTTGTGTGAAACTTAATTTATTGTAATAATTGCCAATGCATCTAATACGAATACGTCAAAAAACTAAATGTCAAAACTTTCATGTTGTTGGTGTTGCCACATTTAAAAAACAAACTTCTTGTTGAAATACCCGATATTTGGATTGTTGTACAGACAGCCAAAATTTTAAATTTTATCAATAAACTCGAAATGTTTCTTAAACCCTGAAAAAACGTTTGACAAGAAAGTTCAAAATCGAAAAATGTTTATTCAAGCAGCTGATGGAAATTGATGGATGTGAAAACGTTGGCTTTTAAGGGCTGTGATAAATTTCGAAAATATATAAAATGAAATCTTGATAAACAAAAATAAAATTGTAAAACGATTGTCGGAAATCGACATTTTTCGATGACATCTCTTTTCATTATAAATTTTCTTAATTTTCTCTGAAAGTTATATAACTTTTTAAATTATTTTAAACGTCCAAAGATTTGCACGTCTGCTGGGCAAAACAAATTCTAATTTTAACTAAAAATCAACAACAAAAACATGAAAGTTTTAACCTTTTGGCTTTTTATGGGCATCATCGGATGCATCTTCTTGTGAATATGTTTTATCATGGTTTATCTTGTTTTGTTTTGTTTTGTTTTTGTTAAATCAAGTTCAATGACTTTCTATGGTGTCTGCAAAACTTAACAACAGCCCAATAAGAAAATTCATGTTGTTAAGCCAACAAAAGCAGCAACAACAACAATAACAACAACGTTAATTAGTTTTAAATTCTTAAATTGCTTAAAGTGGTGTAGATTCACTTTTTCCCATACGAAGTTACAAGGCAACGGAAATAAAAAAAAACGCGAATGCTAAAAGTAATAGTTGCTGTTGTTGTTTTATTAAATTTACAACAACATGGCAAGGAGAGGAGCAGTTTTTTTTTTTAATACTGGCTTGATTGCATAAAAAGGGGTAAAGTGCTTCTAGTTGTTTAATTTTATTGTTTTTTTGCCACGCTTCAATGGCTTAAAATTTTTAATTAAAATTTCGCCCACTACCGATTTTTATCTTTGACCACTCACATATAATCCTTAAGGAAGCTTGGACGAAACTGCTGTTAAACCACCAATTTCCGTGACTATTTTGTAGCTGTTTTTAGTGTCTCTATCAACAAAGCGTCTTCGCCTTTTATTTTGACGGCTAGAAAAAGTTGAGACTAGAAGTAAGGGGTGCTTCTTATAGAGGTATTGAACTTTGAAAATTTCAAAAGATAATCAATTTCTGGTTTTAAAATTAAAATATGACTCCTGACATATGATCGCCGCAGAGTGGATCATTTTACGAGAAGGCGGCCAAAAGTCCTTTTTTTCATGGTCCCCAATTGTAAAATTTCAAAGTTCGTTCGAAAGCAGATACTAGTGTAGCTCGGGAGCCCAAAAATTAAAACTTTATTTTAACTATATCACACTAAACAGGGTGATTCAAAATGATCCTTTTCAGTATTTTGCTAAAATGAGAAATTTTTTAGTAAGTTTTTGATTTTTAAACATCTATAACTCTGTTGTTGTACAAGGTTTTTCAACGAAACAAACTTTGTGTAATAGCGCAATTTGTTAGCTATTAGTATAGGAAAATGAAATGTTTTTGATTGATTTTTTGATTTTTAGAAATTAATTTTTTTAGAGGTTCAATTTTTTTCTAAATTCTCTTACTAAATAGACAATAACTTCTAAAGTTCGTTAGGGAATGTAAAAGCATTAGCACTGTGTCATAGATCTAAATATCCCCTATACGCTTATACCCCATTGTATGCCCGGCACAATCCGACCGTGAGCACCAGAACAATTTTTCTGACACAAGGTCGAAAAGTTTTTGCAAAATGGAATTAAAAAATACAGGAGAAATTGAACTACACAAACAAACAATTGTTAATTTTGGAAAGAGATTGAAAAAAACTATACAGTTAATGCTCTTATAACAAGAAAAGGATGTACGAACGTCACCATGGATGGTTGCCAAAGGAACTTGTTTTCGAAAAATTATCTACAAATGCCAATGAATGTATGAAAAACAGGGTCGACTTGCAAAACAAATTGACGAATGTAGTGAAAGAACTCGAAGACGCAAACTTCAGCATATCAATGGAGAAATTTCTCCAATAGTCAGCAAAGATTCATTTATGCACCAATTAAGCCAAGTCCAAGGCGTACAAAGAGGATTTTAAAAAATATTTCTACACCAAACGAAGAGAAGAAATTTACTCCCGAAGAAGCGTTAGCACTATTTTTGGATTTAAAGTTAACTAAAAATCAGTAAAACGAATTGCGGGAGCGTACAAATGGCAAGAGTTCTTGGATTTCCCCACTGTATAGAGATTTAGTCGCTGTCACTTCTAAAGGGTGTTTTTTTAAGCCCGATAAAAATAACACAAAAAATTAAATTGTAATCAAAATTTCTTTTTTATTCGAAGGATCAATACGTGACATTAACATTTGAAAATGATTTCGGGCATATGGGCACCGCGGCTGTTCTTGACGAAGCGCATTCTGGACGTCCAATTTTGGGCCACTTTTTCAAGCACTGCTGGGCGTATGTCACGAATAACACGAACAATGCTGTCCTCCAAGGCGTCAATTGTTGCTGGTTTATCAGCATAAACCAGTGACTTCACGTAGCCCCACAGGAAATAGTCGAGTGGTGTCAAATGGCACGACCTTGGAGGCCAATTGACAGGTCCATTTCTCGAAATCAACTTATCGCCAAATTTTGATTTCAATAAGTCGATGGTTGCGTTCGCTGTATGGGACGTAGCGCCATCCTGTTGAAACCACATCTCGTCCGGATCAATGTTATCCATATTTTCAAACAAAAAATCATTGATAATGGTGCGGTAACGATCTCCATTGACCGTAACGCGAGCTCCGGCCTCATTTTTGAAGAAGTAAGGTCCGATGATGCCACCAGCGTGAAAACCGCACCAAACGGTGCATTTTTCTCGATATAATGGAGTCCGTAGGGTCTGTTGTGGATTGGTCCCACTCCATATGCGGCGATTTTGCTTATTAACAAACCCGTTAAGCCAAAAATACGCCTCATCGCCGAACACAATTTTGCGATAAAACAACGGGTCAGTTGCCAACTGCTCTAGAGCCCAATCGGCGAAAGAACGACGCATATAATGGTCTTGAGGCTTCAATTCCTGCACCAGCTGGATCTTATACGGGTGTAGGCCGAGATCTTTGCGCAAAATTTTCCACGTAGTAGACGGACAGAGCCCCAATTCCTGCGACCGACAACGAATTGATAAATTTGGATCTTCTTCCACACTTTCGTTTACAGCGGCGATATTCTCTTCAGTACGCACATTCTCTCGACGTGTTGGTGTTATTGCATTCTCTAGAGAGTATGTGGTACGAAATCTATCGACAGTTCGACGAATGGCTTGTTCAGATGCACGATTATGTACGCCATAAAAATGACGAAGTCGTCTATAAGTTGCGCGAATCGACGACTGATTTTCAAAGTAAATTTGGATAATTTCGTAGCGTTGTTCAAGCGAGAGTCTATTCATGATGATTTGTCAGAGTATACTGAAACAAATAAAAAAAAATGTTTCATTAAAATTTAATTTTTTGTGTTACTTTTTACAATTTAAAGTTCTATCTAGCTTAAAAAAACACCTTTTACTTCAGCAGAAATAAAATTGGAAGACCTTCTTAAACACACTGCCAAACGGTTGTTAAATACGTTTGATTCCAATCGCTTGAAAAAACTTGGAAATAGCAGCATTACTTTAATTTCTAAATGGGGATGTAATGGATCCTCGGGGCAGAGGCAATACAAGCAATGTAATGCCAAAAAGTCATCAGACGTTCCATTGCGATTAATAAAAAGTTATACCGAGTAAGAGCCGTCAACTAGTACAGCAACAGAAATTGATATATGGAAAAATGAAATACCCTCGTTAACAAAATTATTGGTCTGCAATAAAATTTACTTTCAAAAAAGAAACAAAAAATGTCATAAGTGAAGATGTCTGAAAAATAAAGGACCTTCAACCTGTAATATTTACTGTTGATGAACAGGAAATTGAAGTAAATTTTAAAAAGGAATCTCACAATGATTGATGGAAAAGTTGAAAAAGACATCAAGCCAATTAAGCCACCCAGTTTCAGAAGATGAGACTTTTAAGGCAGCATACGAATTTGGATTGTCCCCTCTTCATACTAGAATACGTTTTATGGAGCATATTCTTCAATTGGGTTATGATTTGGATTTTGGTCCGTTAGGCGAAACAGTGAGAAAAAAATAAGGAAAATGAAGAAAAAAGAAACAAAAAAAAAAACAAATAAATTGAAGAAAAATATTTAGAACAAGGCCTAATCATCGATCAGCCAAAGCAAGGGGAAGGGAATGATGGAAACACTGCAAGAAGATTTTTTTTCAGATCCAGAAACTGCAGCATCTATTACAGCAGTAGATTTGGAACTAATAAGGAGATTGAATATTATTCTACAAGTTCTAGCATGCAGCTGAAAGATAAATGCAAAAAAATTTGGAGAGTACGCCAAAAAAGCTATACATAACGAAAAATATTCTTGGAGATAAATGCCATCCACAGTTCATAAAATTTTGTACCATGGAGAGCAAATAATTCAACACAATATTCTACCAATAGGAGATCTATCTGAAGAGGCGCAAGAACAACGAAACAAAGACTATACATTGCCTTTTTATTATGCACAGCAGGTCCCTATATGTCCAATATCCGGCAAGCCTGAAAAACTACTGCTTTTGAACTAGACGTAGAATCTAAACTCCTTCTAGAGGATGAAAATCAAGGCTATTTACAATAAATATTTACTAAAATTGTTTAATTAATAGCAATTTTTCAAAACACAAGAGTTATCTGTATGCATTTCATAATTTTAAAATTTTTTTTTTCATTAAGAAAGTATTAATCAATTTACAATAAAAGTTTACATACACGTGTAGTATTTATGTTTATTTGGGACTTAAATGCTTCCCTATCTAAATTAAATTTTAAACCAATGAATATATTTTTTTATGTTTTTGCTATTTAATCAGCTAATTTTTTACTTAAATTGTTTCAAATCCAACCTTTGACCTTCGTACTAAAAATTTCACGGGGGCCAAAGCTTGACTCTACCTGACAAAATTTAAGTTTTTAATAACTGAACGTTCTAAACGTAACTCAAAGTATAAGACATTATGTAAAACAAACTCTTTGAACAAGTTGTAATACTTTACTTTCGTACCAAAAATCAGCTAAAACTTAGAATGTATTTTTAAACCTATCACAACTATTTTTCTAACCGCTCGATTTTAAATTTTTATACCTGAAACGAAAGCCTATGATCTCACCTAGTAGACAAAAAAAATCGAGTATCAAAATTACGATTCGTTCAAAAGTTATAGATTTTTGACCGCCTTCTCGTAAAATGTTCCCACAGTGCGCCGCTGCTGGCTCGGACGTAGTCTAATCTGGAGGTCCAATTTTCGGTGGCTTTTTTAAACATTTGTGGCCGTATATCGGCCATAACGCCAGGATTGTTATCCCCCAAGTGGTCTCGTCTCTGGCTTATCGGCATAGACTAGCGAATTCACAAATCTCTAGAAAAAATAGCCCAGCAGCACTAAATCGTATGATCTTGGAGGGCAATTCACGGGTTCGAAACTTGAAACTATGCCAAATGTTTCCTTCAATAAATCAATTGTGGCAGGAGCGGTGTGATATGTTGCGCGGTGTTATAGAAATCACCGCCCCTTTATATCATGGTTATTCAATTAATGAAGAAAAAGTAATCATCGCTGTATTGCGGTCACCATTGACCGTAATGTTCTTAACACCATCATTTTTAAAGAAGTGCGGACCTGTGATTTCAACTGCCAATAAAGCATACCGTACAGTTAATTTTTCGGTGCCTCAACACGTCATCACTCCATATACAGCTGTTTTGCATAAGTAAAATGATATGTCAATAATGACATATCAATTCCAAAAAAAAGTAAGCTTCATCACTAAACGAAATTCGCTTATGATATCGGGATCTGGTATTTCTAATAGAACCATGATTTCCAAAATACATTTGCACAAAGTGATAAGATTTACATCAGTACCAAGCCGTGTGAGCTACAACCTGATGGTGGATCAAACCACTTTGGGTGACGTGTAGCGTGCACCCACGCCCTAATAAACCGAAGCATATCTCTATCCAACAGGTCATTTATAGTTGTAATTTCGGGAGCTCGGAGGAGGACCGCCAACCCCCACTCCTTGCTGAAGAGTTGGAGACTTTCTAACTACTGGTCCAGAACACATGACCTTGCATGCTCACTGGATCTGGATCCTTCACCATGTGTTCTTAGTCAAAAGTGAGATGATCCTGGCCCCTTAATCATCTCACAAGGGCCTGCGAAACTACAACCACCACGATACTCACCGAAGGGTCAACCCCAATAATCAGTCAGAGAACAGCAAAAGCTGAACTCTGGAGCTTACTGATTCTCGTGAAAATAAAGAAGAAGTTAGCCAGTTGGCTCCTGCTAGTTTTAAGGCGACTGAATTCCCTTTTACCCCCAGATGACACATATCTTTATGGTGAAATTCCATCAAGACATATCAATGTGCCCCCCCCAATTTGGAAGTGTTGCTCAGGTCCATTCATGTTGAAATGCCAAACTAAACATAAGGATTTTAAAAACTGACAAAATGGCCGCCAGTTAAAAAAAGTGTTGCCAACTTAAAGTTATTTATATCTATGAACAACAACCTTTATTTTCTTTACAAAAAACAATTTTATAAAAAGTGGTTAAAGCGCTTCTAGTTGCTTAATTTTATTATTTTTTCCCTGCGTTTCAATTTCATAAGGTTCGAAATTTTTAAAAAAATTTCATAAAATTGCGGCCGCTATCGATTGTGGTTTTTAACCACTCACACTCCAAGTCACTAATTTCAACGATTTTGTTTTAGCAACTTTTTGTTGACACCGTCAACAAAGCGTGTTCACGGTTTATTTTGAGGAGTAGAGAAATTTTTTAATAAAAAATAGTTTTTTTTAACACGGATAAACTGTTCTTGTATGACCACCTAGTAGCAAGTTCCAGTAATGAACAACTACCAGCTCAATTATACTACGTCGGTAGTAGATAATCAATGACAATTACCTGCTGAATGCTTACAGAACAGAGCTTTGCATGGGTTATAAATTGTCAGAAGAAAGATTTAGATTTCCTGCAGATCAGCTAGGCGATTTCTTTGGTGGGGACTGTACCTCCTCTTACAAAGAGTTTACTTGTGTCGTTATTTGTTAAAATGAAAGAAAGTAGAACGAGGAAAAAGAAAAATTTTGAATGCATTGTTTGGATCCAACACAGCATACCGGTGACTAAAAACCAGCGTTAAATCATCGCAAAATATAGTTTCTCCATTTTCTTCTTTTCTTAGTCAACTGACAGTTGCCAGTTGACTAGATCAGTGTTGCCATTTCAATAACGAGCAGGAAACCTCAGAGAATCCCAGACAATTGATCCGCCCTCGTATACTTAGAAACTTTGAATTTAAAATCTTAGCCTTACAGCCCTATTTCTTAAAGTTTGCACTCTTGGAAAGAAGATAAACATAGAAACGTTTCATAAATTGCTTAAATTGCAGCTTTTTTAAGCAGGATGGTGAACATTACGTGAAGCTTTAAATATGACTTAAATGTTTGTTTCTTTTACAAATAAAGAACAAGATTTTAAGATAAATTTGAAAATAAAATTATGACTCACATATAAGTGAGACACTTTGACAGTTTTCAGTGAGCGACAAAATTAACAAGTTGCTGCAAATTGTAACAAGTTTATGTCTTAAGTCTTTCTTGTGCTACAAAAATAACAAGTTGCTGCAAATTGTAACAAGCTTGTGTCTTAAGTCTTTCTTGTGCTACAAAAATACAAACTTGAAAACATTTGAAAATTTTGATTACAAAAGCTGGCAATTTTATTTTAATTTTACAGACATTTCTAATCACAGTTTTCTTATAAAAATTTAGCTGAAAAATAATTTTCAGAAAATTTGAACCAAAAAAAAGGGAACAATACAACAGTGTGGAAAGAGGGCAAGAAAAGTTTAAGATAGGCCTAAGGTGTAAACAAAATGTGCTACAAAAAATCTGGTAAAATAGGAAAGTAGCAACTGATGCCTTTGTAAACTCCTCTTAGTTTTCAGTGATTATGTGGTGGTCGAGCTTTGGGGTAGCGGTTCTTTGACGAGTTCGGTTACGTATTAATGCTTCCTATTGCTTAATATCAGAGCTACGTCAGTCCAAATTTAATATTGTTGATGTAGACGCAACTATATCGTTTGCCATTGTTGCATATATTGACAGCTGTGATGTCGTTGTATTCACGACGGCGCAGCTAAAGAACCACTACAGCAGACCTGTGATTCTTTTGGCCACTCTGGTTGTGAAGAATGCATTCAACAGTCTAAGATGGGTAGATATTCTAAAGACTTTGGCAGGGGATTTCAAGCTGCCAGAGTAGCTTATGAGGATGATTAGGAACTATCTTAAAGATAGACTGCTCATTTACAGCATGACTTGTGGCATCAAGAGAATAGAGATTACTTCGGGAGCTGCGCAGGTCTCCATACTAGACCCCGATCTATGGGAGGCAAGCTACGATAGAATATTGAGAATGGAGATGCCTGAGGGCACATTTTTAGTCGGATATGCTTAAAATATTGCGGCAGTCATTCTTTGTCAAGGCGATCAACGTAAGGAGCAAGACATGGCTTGGCTCACATGGCTAGCAACTCGTTGCGCATAAGACGAAGCTTCTGCTGCTCACCAGTCGACAAATTCCTATCGATGGAAAATGTGGTGCTACGCACTCGAAGGATGGTGAATTATGAAGGATAGTGACATACTGGAATCAAATCTAACACTCAACATTAAAAGAGGCGAAGATAACGGCACAACTTGGCCGAATTATGACGAATATCGAGAGACCCAGCCTAAGTAGACGAAGGCTACTGCTGGAGGCCTGCAAAAGCATTCTAATATATGAGCGTGTGATATGGGCATAGCCATATAACGTCAAATACAGGGCAAAGAATTTACTATCGGTGCAGAGAACAGTGACATAGCGATTCGCTTCTGCTTACCGCACTGTATCGGCACCTGGTGTTCTCGTAATAGCCGAAATGCGGCCAATAGATTTACTGGCGACAGAGCGAAGCAGAAACTACTACGCTAGAGGGAATAATTCCCTGGCAGCAACCTAAGTAGCTGCCATAAAACGGAAAACCATGGAGAAGTGGCAAATGCGATGAAGGAGGGAATACAATAGGAAATGGACATTTTTTTTGTTTTTTTTTTAAAGAGAAGTAGCACTTTAGGCAACAATGCCTATTTAGTCAAGTACTGTGCCACATTCTTTAGGAAAGAGATAGAAGAGAAGAGATGAAAGAGGTGGTGACAGTAGAAGAATAGTCGAAAATTAACTGTCATATAAAGACAGCACAGCGACCAGTGACATCGCTGAGCAGCCCTACCGACAGTCAATTTTTATTTTTGTAGTGAAAAAAAACCAAGGTCTTCGTTGGGAATCGAACGCACAACCCCCATACTGACAAGCTAGTACACTACCTACTAGCCTACAGGGGCACCTATAGGAAATGGACATATCAAATGATGCCGCTTTTAGATAAATGAATATACAGGAAGAACGGAGAGGTAGAGTTTTTCTTAGCGTATATGCCATCTGGACACCTCTACTTCCATAAGTACCTATACGATATGGAGAAATGCACAACTTGCTGCTGCATTTACGAGGAAGATGGTGTAGTGGACGATACTGGCCACACTTTTGTAAGTGCCAGCGTTGGTCTGAATACCGCATGGAAATGGAGGCACAAACTGGCCGAACAACAGCAGCGAATATGGTCGACAAAATAGTTTTTTTTTTTAAGAGAAGTAGCACTTCGGGCAACATTGCCTATTTAGTCAAGTGCCATGCTACATTCTTTAGGAAAGGGATAGAGAAGAGATGAGATAGGTGGTGAAAGTAGAAAGATAGTTACGGAAATTAACTGTCGTATAAGACAGCACAGTAACCATGCCTTCACTACTGAGCAGCCCCACCGACAATCAAATTTTATATTTGTAATGAAAAAAAAACAAGGTCTTTGTTGGGAATCGAACCCACAACCCCCATATTTACAAGCTAGTACACTACCTACTAGCCTACAGGGGCACCTTGCCGCCGCTGGGACCATTTTTCAATTTCAATTATAGGTTATTAGGACTCGCCCCCGGGGGCACATTTATCGATCTTTATAGAATACTTGACTATCTAGACCTATGATTTATTTTTGTAGTGAAAAAAAACCAAGGTTGGGAATCGAACCCACAACACCCAGTCTTATAAGCTAGTACACTGCATACTAACCTACAGGGGCACCTAAATAAATAGTTAGCAGTCGCGAAAAGTGGACTACTGCGGCGAAATATGTGGAGCGAAGAAACGTCACCTGGACATGGTGATGATGAACCAGCACTGATTTCATGCTCAAGGTGGGTACCTGGACGCAGGCTTAGTAGAACAAGGTCACACTGGCCAAATAGGAAATCATGCAAGAGCAGTGCCGGGGGGGGGCAAAACATGCCGGACTTAAGGTGGGTTTTTAGCCGGTAGCCGCAACGGAGTCCAGCGTATGGTGGAATGACCATTCTCGCTAGATATGTAACGTATTTTCCCATCTTAAACACCCATCCCCCCAAAAATCTCGTTTGCCAATCAAATTGTTAAAAGATTCAATCTCTGATCAGAGTTGGATAACTGAGTATCATTACTTTACACCAGTGGCTAATTTAAAGACACCATCTCTTTATCACCCCATTTTTTTACTTTTTTAATAACAACCGAAAACTCGGATAAATAAATAAATAACTCGAATAGGCTGAGCAACTTTGTTTTGCTACAATTGCGTCAACCCTGAAATGGATTCGTTAAATAAAAAACAAAAATAAAAAATTATTATTATAAAATATTACATAATAACAACATATTTAGCATTTATTGTATTGACTTTAACAATTGTCCACCCATTGTTATGACGACAAAAGCAAATGCGACTGCTACCGATAATGAAATTGAATGTTATTGCCAAATTAGCATTTTTCATACTCAAAAGAAATCAAAAACAGTTAAAAGTTGCAAACATTGAAATTAACAAAAAAAAAAAAAAAGAATAATAAAAATAATAATATAAAACTAAATAATAAAAACAAATAAAATAATTAACACCTTCCTCACATTTTTAAAACAAATAAATTTTAAGCAAAAAAAAAAAATAAAAACAAAAATCTGCTCGAATTTCATTCAAGCTGTGAGGTGACAAGCCGATCGAACATCAAATTCAAATCACATGAATGACTTTAAAACTTGTACGTGTTTATGTCTCCATTAACTGGTAAAACACTTTCACTGTTTTTGCAGCAAATAAAAAAAACAACAAAAACAAAAATTAAAACAAAGTTAAAAAACAAATCGCACTTACAAAACAGACTCGTAAAACTTAAAAAACAACTTAAATAAAAAGTAACTTTTTAAAAGAGACGATTTGATTTATTTAATCGATTTTAAAAACTATTTTTTTTTACAAAACCACATGAAAATTCAAATAATTAAAAAAAAACATTTTTGCAAATTTATTTTTATTTAAAAACCATAAATTTGTTAAAAATATTTTGATTTACTTTCTTATGCTTTAATTGAATTAAAAGCCTACGAGGGTAGTTTATTATTACAACTTTTCGAATTAATGGTGTCAAGAAAGTTGCAAAAAACACATATTGAGTTTTTTTAACAAGAAGTTTGTTTTTCAATTGTGGCAACACCTGTAACTTGATAGTTTTGACATTTAGTTTTTTGACACATTCGCAATTGTTGCAGTGAATTTCAGTTTCACACGAAAATCGCATTAAAATGATAAAAATCCACTATGAAAAGTAAAATTCGTGATATTTTCGGACAACATAATCGTCCCACTGAGATCGCTATTAAGAATTTCGTGTTTAAATTTGA
This sequence comes from Trichopoda pennipes, assembly GCA_030448955.1. Lineage (NCBI taxonomy): Eukaryota > Metazoa > Arthropoda > Insecta > Diptera > Tachinidae > Trichopoda > Trichopoda pennipes. The sequence continues at coordinate 1,790,382 of JASKUP010000021.1, read as the reverse complement.
GTCGTCAGGCTCGATACAAAATTTGCGAACACAAACGCTCGAACATGCGTTCGACTGAAAAAATCACAGCCACAATGAGCCACAATGTTGAAGCAGATCTAAATTTATCAATTCCTCCACGTTATCAACAATTGAGTTTATCCAAAACAATCACATGGCGAATTTGACTCTGAAGCCTTACAAGATGCAACTGGTGTAGGAATTGAAGCCGATCGCACATTCACACCGCCGTAGCTGGTTCTTCTGAAAAAATCATTTTTTCAGACAAAACCCATTTTCACTTGTCAGTGGAATGTCAACAAGCAAAATTGCCGCATTTGGGCTTCTGAAAATCTTATAGCGATTATTGAGAAGCCTTTACCTGCTTAGCCTGTTTCTATATGGTAAGTTATGTGGTTTGGAGGCGTGATTGGGCCGTTTTCTTTTTTCGGAAGTTGAGGCTGGAAATGCGCTAACGATCAATGGATCACGCTATCGTGTGATGATGTGATTTTTTTTACATCTGCACCGTCTAGGTAGTCATAATCAGATGGTGGTCAAACCACTTGAATGATTTGCGAACGTCATTCATGCCCTAGGAGGCCATTGAATACATATATCCTCCGGTCACTCCTGGTAGCAGTTTCGAAAGCCCGAAGTAGGCCGCAGCCTTCACTCCTTGCTAAAGAGTTGGAGACTTTCCAACTCCTGGTCCAGAACGCATGAAACTTAATATAATTAAGTACACGACGGCATTCATACTCACTGGACCTGAACCATTCATTGTGTTCATTTTTATTGATCCGACCCACAAACTCTCACGAGGGTCTCGAAACCACAACCACCACGATACTTCCATACCTCAATAACCAGTCAGAGAACAGCTTATTGTCTCAAAACACAAATAGTGAACTCTGGGGCGTACTGATTCCCGTGGAAATATGTGAATTGTCCAGGTGACTCCTACTAGCCTTTTAGAGGCCTAGGCTCCCTTTTACCCCGCAAGACACCAGTCTAAATGGAATAGAAGGTTCCAAAAAGACTATCATGTGCCCCCGGGGGGTGCTATCGTGAGATGCATAATAAGATTATCTAGCCATAACCTGATGGTGGATCAAACTATTTTGGTAATATTAAGCATCAGCCACGTGCTAGAAATCAGCCATTGAATATTTTTATCCTCTAGTCACTCCTGCTTGCAACTTCGAGAGCTTGGAGTAGGCCGCCACCCCCAATTCTTGCTGAAGAGTCGGAGACTTTCCAACTGCTGGACCAGAACACATGACACAGCATGCTCACTGGACCTGGATCATTCACCTTGTGTTCGTAATCAAAAGTAAGATAATACTGGCCCCTTAATAGTTTTATGAGGCCCGCGAAAGCACAACCACCACGATATTCCCCAAGGGGCCAAAGTTAATAATCAAACAGAGAACAGCGAGTGTTGATGTCTGGAACTTACTGATTCCCGTGGAAATAAAGTGGAAGCTGTCCAGTTGGCTTCTGCTAGCCTTTAGAGGACTGGACTCTCTTTTACCCTCAGCGACGCATGTCTTAATGGTGAGATTACATTAAGACATATTAATGTGCTAACAATTTAATTTTGCCCCATTTTTGCTGACCTGGATGTGGCATGTGTTTTCAACAGGAAGGTGCAACATGTCACATAGTCAATGAAACGATCAATTTATTGCATACCAAATTTCCCGATCGCATAATTTCACGAAAATCAGCAGTTATGTAACCAGCCAGATCGTGTGATTTAACATCACTCGATTATTTTTTGTTCTGTCAAGGACAGAGTTTTTACGGAGCCAGTTTAAGCGATTTTAGTCTCAAAACTCACCGTGATGTCATTAACGAAATAGAACTGCAATTTTGCCAAAAAGTGATTAAAAACTTTGATGTAAGAAGCGCCATCTGTCAGTGTGGTCGTGATGGACATTTGCCAGATATGATTTTTCCTTCATAAATGCCGAACTTTTCCCTTCGCAATACAATAAAAATTTGAATCATCTTAATCTAAACTTTTTGTTTTACTTTGTTTTAGAAAACAAACTTCTGGTTGAAAACCCCTTTATATCGGGTGATTTTTTTATAAAGGTATAGAATTTTTGTCAGCAGTTAAGTGATTTATGTTTACTTTGGTTTGATATTTCAACATGAATGGACTGAAGCCTGAACAATGTTTCCAAATTCATAGTTCTGTTTGAAATACATAGTGGGCCCTATGTCCATTTCAAGGTCAGTACAGTCGTCTGTTAGAGCAATTAATTCGATTAACTATGAAACGTTTAAGCACCACATTTACTGTAAATGATAATACACATCCAGATGTCGTATAGTGCGTACAGAAGAAGTCGTTGCTGCTGTAGAGCGTAGCATAGAGGAACATCCAAATCAGTCAGTCTATTCGTCGTAGAGCACAGGAATTCGATATGTGTCCATCTACTTTATAGAAAGTTTTGCGTAAAGATCTTGGTTTGTGTGCTTGAAGATCTCCAACACGTGTAAGAATTGAAGCCACATGGTCACCCAGCTAGCCATAGATTTGGTAAATGGGCCCAAAAAAAAAGATTGCCATTGATTCCGATTTTCCTATTTGCAAAACAGCTTTATTGGGAGTGATGACAATCCTCAATTGTATGTCGAGAAACCGTTACATCCAGAGAAATTGCCAGTTCGATATGCTTAATGGGCTGGTTGATTCATTAATCCGTACATTAAAAACGATGCTAGTCATGCTATAGAGCTACGATTAGTGACTTACGTTCAGCAATTGAATGACCATGATGTTATTCAAGGGCGCAACATGTCACAAAGCTTGTGCTTGGCCACTGCATTGATTCACGTTGTAGACTCTCAAATCGGCCTCCAAGATCGTATGATTAAATTAAAGTAAGTGAAACCACAGAACTGCTCTTACAGCAGAAAAAAAGTTTGGCTTGAAATAAGAGTAACACCAATTCAAATGGCTTCCTTGCTATCGTTAGACTATTTTCTGTGGGGATATGTGAATTCACCATTATACGCCCGAAACGATTAACCAATATTCGCTGCGATATTGCAAATATACGGCCACAAAAATTGCAAAAATTCCACCTCTAGATTTGAATACCACAAAATTATCCTTCGAATAAAGTTAATTAAAAAAATGTATAACTGTTTCATTCAATTTCTAAATTAAAACCTATACCTCTATAAAAATACTCTTTATAAAAAGAATTGATTTAAATTTATTGTAATAAAGAATTAAGCTGTCATCCTTTGAAGGTTATTTAGCTAAAAGTTGGCAATCGAGCAAAATAAGGAATCCGCCAAATATTTTTTGTTTTAAATGCTATAAACAAAACTACTGAATACTTTCTCAAATTTCTTTTTTTTTTTTTTTTTTTAAAGTACAATCCTTCCGGTAGCATACACGATCGGTCCAATTGTTAAACACATTATCGATTGCGTGCAGCAGTATTTCACTAATGGCTTCACGAATATTATCCTTTAAAGCGTCAATTATCTCTGGCTTGTCGGCGTAACACTTATCTTTGACGGCACCCCACAAATAATAGTCCAACGGTGTCAAATCGCAGCTCCGAGGTGGCCAAACGACATCAGCTCTGTGGCTGATAATGAGATCTTCAAAAAAATTGACTATCAAAATGGTGAAAATTTCAATGTTTCACTTTATAATCAAGCTCTTCCTTAGACCCCTGTCTGCAATTTAATCTCTAGATTGAGGTTCACGATATTGTTGCTGATAATGGGCAAATGTGTTCACAAGGCACTTTTTCCGAAAAAAGAAAAACCCGAAGATGATTTTGCTACCTGACAGTTAAATGTCAACATTTTTAATATCTGAGTTTACTATGCAAAAATGTTCTTTTGCCCAACCTCGCAAATTCTATAGATCCAAAAATGTCTTTATGGGCTTCAAAGAGATTAAAAAAAACTATAGAAGTTTTTGTTATTCCTTTTCTTTTCCAAAACTAATTACACGTTATCCACTAAACAGTCAAATAACATTTCATCCCATATTAACTGAAAATAAAAAAATAATAAAAAAATGTTTGCCTTGGAATTATAGAAAATTTCTGGTACTGCCCTCGTATTTATTAATAGTATATGTATAAAAAAAATGTCTTTCAAGTCACATGCAATATTTGCCTTTCTTATTACATAAACAAACATAAAACGTGCCTTATTAAATTAACTTCTCTTTAATTAAAATGCAATTTTGATCTGCTTTTTCGTTCGCATTAAAATAACATTAAATGAAAAAGAGAAAAAGAAAGAAATTATAAATTCACATCAGTTATGACATTTTTATGTCAATTAAAAATACCAATTTTAATTCCAAATGTGTTTAATAAAATGTCTGTAATATAACTTTTTAAACATTTACTAAACGATAATCTATATCACGTCTTCAGGAAAATCGCGAAAAGGCATCTACAGTCGCAGAAACGGAAAGAGAACACGTATCACGGCTACAGCAAATGCTTGACAGTGCACTGCTGCTGAGACACCTCAACAGCATGTCGAAAGACTTGTTGCCATTCGCACCCGAATGGCTCGATCAAGAGAAAGAATCGATTTAAAGTTGGCGGCATTTCACTTAAATAGGGACGATGACTACCGCAATCACACAAGGACGTAGTGATTGGCGCAATGGACAAAGTGTGCTTACATCGTCGTGCTGCCCTGAAATTCGTTAAGGTATCCCCGGGAGTGTGTTGTTCGAACGGTAAAGTTGTTTTACCACCACTGATTAAGGCGCCTGAACCCCTTAAAAGTTACATTTCTGGCGCCAATCCGATTTCCAACCACTTCCTTCAAAACACCAACACCTACAACTTATGCAAATTAATCGAATACAAATCAATCGACACAGTAATGGCTGAAGAACAAGCTGTCAATTATTCCACGGAATTTTTTAATTCATTGGAACCACCCAGAATGCCACCGCATGTACCGGTAACTCTTATTCGCAACTTAAAACGCGCCAAAGTTATGCAGCGGAAGCAGGCTGACCATCAAAAACTGTTCACCAAATTTAATCGAGGCAACAATCATCGGTGGGAGATACAAAGGCGAAGACGTACTTATTCCACGTATTCCGATGATTTCCAACGATTTTGCGTCTTGTCTTTGCAATTGCTATCAACAAAGCACAAAGCCAATCATTGACTATTGCTGACTTAATTTTGGAAAATCCATGATTTTCACACGGCCAGTTGTATGTGGCTTGCTTCCAAGTTTTTATACGAAATAATAAAACAAATATTATTGTCTATCCGCTGGCCTAAAGATGAAGTAATAAATAAATATAATTTCCAATTTGCCTCAAATACATTCGTATCTACACCATATGTAAATTATTTTGTAAAGTCCATGGCTTTTTATTTAAAGGTCGTAAATTTCATTAAAAGCTCAATTTAAATCGTATGGCAATTCAACACAATGCGGACCGGGTCAGCTAGTTTCTTGATAAATATTATTACGTTTATTCCTGTTAATAAACGTTATAGTTATATTGAGTTCTTATGGAAAACAATAACACAGCACTTTGGAGTTTGAAATTAAACGATTTATTTACCTTCAAAACCCATAAAATAAACAGGATGGTAACCAATATATGGCACTGAAATTCGATAATAAACAGGCAATAAGGCTGCGCATGTTTTTCTCCAAGTTATCAATCGTTTGCGACTTATTGACGTAGACTAGCGAAATCACATATCGTGGACGAATTACGAGGTTAATTCATGGGTCCATAACTTGAAACCATGCGATTACCAAACATTTCCTTTAATAAATCAATTGTGGCACGAGCTTTGTGACATGTTGTGCCGTCTTGTTAAAGCCTCAGCTCCTTTACATCATGGTGCTTATCAATGATTCCACCAGCCCCTATTGCTTACCAAACAGTCAATTTATCTGGATGTAACAACAGTGTCTTAACTTACGCTTAAAAATTCTCGTCACTCTAAATACGGCAGTTTTATTTATTGACGCATCCATTAAAACAGAAGTGAACTTCATCAATCGAGATCAACGGCAATCTCGCACTGGTTCAAATCTACACAATTTGGAAGCGCTGTTTTGGCGTTTGTCTATTTATGTTAATATGTCAAACCAAACTTTATTTTGACAGCTTATTTTACTTTTGGTGAAATCTACACAAAAAATAAAAGAATATATTTTTCGTCCTTTCGTTTTTTGTTAACCATTTCTATCCAGCTAACGCTGCTTCATCTTTACATCAATTTCAATCCAATAAAATATTTTTGTTTTTTGAAGAAGTAACTAAATATTGACAATGCCGTCGACAGTTCGTTATTGTTGTTTTAACTTTTGCTCAGCAACGACATACCGCTCGTTTACCATCGCCTGCTTTTTCAACGACTATGATGTTCATTTTTAAAACTTTAATTTATTATAGTATTAATTAGAAAATATTATCTAACAATTTCGACAATAGTGTAGATAATTTCTAGAGCGAATTTTGAAAATCTTAAACAACTTTTTAGTCGCCACAATTAAACAATTTTTCTTTTTGGTTTTTAAATTTAATATAAAACATTAGCGGCTTTATAGGACTTGACTGTTAATATACAATTGTTAATGTATTTGTTGCTCTAAATAAGATAAATTAAAAAAAAACTTAAAAGCCTGCTTTTCTTATTCAAATTAACGCGTATTATTTCACCACGATTTAACATTCAATATTGCCATACACAATTTTTTTAAAACTGTTAAAGATAAAACATAAAAAACACTCTTTCCGGTCTGGCATCTTTATTTATCTAATTACATATGAATGTATTGCCATATTAGCGATTTCCTTTTAAGATTATATTATATTAACAATTTAACTTAAAAATAAATTATTATAAATAAATATTATATTATTATTAATAAATAAATAAATCATTTTAAATTATTTTCTATGTTTCTTTGATCCTGCTTAACATTTAGTAACATAAAGATATATTATGATGTGATAAAACTTTGAATACCTGAGTAAAGCAAACATAGCCACGTATTTATATGAGATGGAAACAGTTACCTATTCTTTTTCGCTTAACATTTACGGCACAATCAATTGAAAGGTAGGCGCAATTGTTTTTTTTTCTAGCTTTAAAAAGAAGAGACAATTTTATCATGGCTCATGAATGCAAAGGTGACTGTTAAATAATTTGAGGGTTTGCCATCCACCAAAACCGACTATTCAGTTTATTCACATATCCGTTCAAATGAAAATGTGCCTCGTTGGTCATTATGATTTGTTCATAAAAATCGGGGCTGTCATGGAGGAGTTGTAACATCCTATTGACATATGTACGGCGGCATAAATAAAAATGGTCTTCTGGAAGCTGCTCTTGTGTCAACTGAATCTTATATGGAAACAAATGTGAATCCTTGTGCAAAATTGTGACTAAAATTGCTATTTGAAAACCAAGCTCCTGGGCACGATGTCGAATTGAGGTGGTTGGATTGTTTTGAATACTTTCTTGAGCAGCAGTAATGTTTTCAGCCGAATTTGCAGTGAGTTACAGTACAAACACTCTTTCTTCGCAATCATTTACCGCACGATAAATAGTGCGTTTTGTTGGCACGTTGTTTCGCCCAAAAAATTTCGCGTCACAGTAATCGATGATTAATTTTGATCAAATGTTTTAACGATTAAAACATGTTGGTTTCTCGAATATTTTTTCCATAATAAATTTGCCACCTGTCTATTTAACGACTACCAAATATGATCTGTCAAGTTTAATGCTTATCAAAATGGCAGCAAAACCAAATACTATACCTTCATGGCGGACACCCTGTACAAACAATTTGTTAACGGTGTTGATTGTTGTATTTTATTTAAAGATAATAAATGAATCAATGAAAACAGGAGTTTTTCCTGACAAATGGAAAGAGACAGTGGTAACGCCTGTAGAAAAAATTGGAAAAACTAATAAATGTGAAGAATTTAGACCAATTAATACCCTGAAAATATTCGAAAAAATTTTGGAAAAAGTTGTGAAAATACAATTGGAAAAATATATGGAGGACAATAATTTACTATCAAAATATCAATCTGGCTTTCGAAAAAAATTATCATGTGAAACAGCGATAAACCATGTAATAAACGAATGGAAGAATATAGGAAAAGAGCATAAAATTACCAGATATACATCTATCTGTGCAATGCTAAATGCACTTAAGTGGTTGAACGTACGACAGAGACTCGAACTGAATACATTGTGTTTTATTCAAAAAATTAGAATGGGCGACGCTCCTGAATATCTGTGTGGGAAAATAGAGTATGTTGGAGGTGTACAACCTTATAAATTAAGAAATTCGGATAATTTTCGAATACAACGGATGACATCAACAGCGATGCAACGATCACTATTTTATAAAGGTCTGAGATTGTATAATACAATACCGAATAGTTTGAAAATAGAAAGAAATTTTTGCGTATATAAAAAGGAAATTGTGAAATTTGTCAGAAATATTGTTTGATTTTAGGATTAATTAATGTATATAAAGTATTTTTAATACTAATAAAAATGAATAAATAAAAAAAAAAAAAAAAAAAAAAAAAAAAAAAATTTTTTTTGTGGCAGATAGGTACTCGCTTAGTGCAATAGTAAATTCGCCCTATTCCTATTTTAATAATCTCTTGCTTTAGCTGAAACTAACTGTTTGCAAACAAAAGTCGCCGAAATTTTTTATAGCAACTGAATTACATATCTAAAGAAACTAGAAGTTGTTTTTAAAGTAAAGAAAAAAATGATTTTTAATACAAGCGAAAATGCGGCACATAGTTTAATAAACAAAAAATTCACACAGGCAATTGAACTTAAAATTATTTATTAGCTGAAACAATAAGACAATCTATCCACTTGTACGATATTAAACTTAAAAAAGTTTTTAAATTACGGTAGAACTAAGGCCATCTTTGCACAATTTATCTTGCACAATATTTACATCAGTTTTCGCCGGATGTTTTCTAAATGTCAACTTTTTGGTCAACACAAGTCAGTGTTCTTTCATCTTCCGTAAAAATATCTAGTGGTAATTAAGTGACGGAAAGATTATACGAAATTTATTGCACGAAAGCAATATGACTTTAAAAATGATAAATAAAAGAATAATATAAATATAAATTAAGAAACTACAGTGTATTTTAATGCAAATCTACAAAGAATTGTGATGGAATTGCAAATTGAAGCGAAAATCCAAATTACTGCTCTGATTGACAACCATAAATAAAAGAAACAACAATTTATTGCAACTACAAAACGAAAAGTTAATAAAAAACTCAATGAATGAAAAGCTTTTAAAAGAAAAGTGAAAATTTATATTTAAGAACTTGCCATGAAATTGAAATAATTATTTATTTTAATACCATAATTTAATGTTAAAGTGATGTTTAAAGTAAAAAATTTATTTTACTATTTTGCTGCCTACTCAAATTCTTAACAAGACAAGACAAAAACACTTGATAGCAATTGTCATTTTACATTTTGTTGTTGTTCATAACCTAGCGACGGCATGTAAAAGAAAGAGACAACTATAGATGTTAATGAAAAAAACGTGTACCGCTCTCTGTGCATTTTTTTATAACTTGTTTCTTTATTTTATACTCTTTTTATTTTTTGTTTTTTGTTCCTCCTATTTGTGTGTTGTTTTGCTTTTGCATTTTAATTTTTTCAAATTGGAATTACTTGAGCACCCATTGGACTATATCTTATTGTTTAGTAAGAAATAAAGTGTTAAATTTAATAGCAATAAAATTTTATTAAAAGTTAAACAAAAACAGAAATATTAATTTAAAGCAATTCTAAATATTTAAATAAATTTTGTACGTTTTTTTTAATAAAATAGCTATCAGCAATTTGTGCAAAAAAAGAAAAATTAAAAGCAGTTATAAAAGTCTTTTGTGTTGTTAGTGTAATTAAAATTTTGCAGTTATTTGGATCTTATATTATTTAAACGTGTCGCATATTTTCGTTGGTCGGTCAGTTGGATTCGTTGTTTGTTCTGTCTTCATCTTTTGTATGCAAAAATAACAAAATGTAAAACAAAAAACAATTTTATAAATTTAGTTCAAAATTAAAAGTGCAAAAAATTTATAACAAAATTAAAAGTGAAATAAATTTGTTTATAATTAATAACATTTAATAATTAAAATATAAAATTATTAAAACTTGCTCATTTCTCTACGTTCTCAAGAAGTGCATTTATTTCTTAAATTTTAATTTCAATATTTTAATTTACATGAAGCAATTTAATTTTAAAAGCCATTGTGTGTTTATATCTTTTATTAACTTCTATGCCCAACAAAGTGTTTAAAAAGTCATATTTTCCATTCGTTCGTCAATTTATATCTATCGTTTAGTTCTTGGCTTTAACAAATAATTATTTTTTATATTCGATCTTATACAATTTTATATAAAAAAAAAAATAAAATAACGTGACTAATGCATTGTTCCATGGAGCGTAGCATATCAGCTGGTGGCACTACTAGCGTTTCAGGCCAAACAACAACAATGGCCTCTGCGGCTACAACAAATTCAAAAGATGGTAAGTTGTTCTTAATTTTGTGTTTAATACACAACATCTACATACATATACCCTACATACAGTGTCGGATAAAACGAAATCACGTACTTTTGCAATGTTAAAACATCAACAAGAAGATTTATTTCACAACAAATATTTTTTAAAGGACTTTAGAGAGATTAAATTAAAAAAAATTTTTGTTTGTTTGTTTGTACTACACAAAAGCAGCGACAAAACTAAGCAGGCAAATTTTCCGCTGCTGCTTCGCTCTAAAAAAATAAAGAAATAAATAACAACAATTACCGTTATTCTTTTCAAAGATTATTTTCATAACAGTTACCGTTACTTTTCATGAAATAATTTGAAGTGGTTGCTTGAAATAAATATTTAGTGCATTTAAAGAAAAAAATCAAAGTTGATTTTAATAATGGTAAATCCGTAACGTCCAGTCCAATAATGTCAAGCCATTTTCAATCCTCTGGCTTCTAGACAACAGTACATAAAGATCATTAAGATAAACGCCAGCGCAAAACATTAGAACGCATGATTTAAAAGGTTCTATTCATATCGTCAAAGTCCATTGGTACACAATTATCACTAGACGTTGCTCCAAGAACCGTTAAAAGCTAGGCTGCAGTCGGTGTTTTAAACAGGCTGCAAACAGCTTTTTAATGGCATATAAAAATACAATCGCCAAAATTTAATTCGCAAAGGAGCACATTAATTACACCACCATACAATGGAATACCGTGCTTTTCGGCGCGGAGTCGTAGTTAATTTTAAAAGGTTCCGATGGCTTAAAGTTGGTTAGAAGACCCAAAGGATAAAGCATAGGGTATTCACCGGGATGGTATACTACTTTGTTTTGTCGCCATTTTTATTAAATATTAGTCTTGACAGTTCATATTTGGCAGTCGTGTAGAAGACACGGCGTAATTATTATGGAAAAATATTCGATAAACCAGCGTGTTTTAATCGTTAAAACATTTTATCAAAATTAATCATCGATTACTGTGACGATGAGAAAGTTAAGTGAAATTTTTGGGAGAAATAAAGTGCCAACAAAACGCACTATTTATTTTGTAGTGAATGATTACAAAGAATGAGGGTCGTCTATAGATGATAGGCCCAAGCATGGACCACAACGTACTGTAAGATCGGCAGAAAACATTACTGCTGCTTTAGAAAGTGTTTAAAACAATCTATCAACCTCAATTCGACACCGTGCTCAGGAGTTTGATCTTCAAAGAACAACTTTAGTCACAATTTTGCACAAGGACTTGCATTTGTTTCCATAAAAGATTCAGTTGACACAAGAGCTTCTTCCACAAAACTATTTATGCCGCTATATATACAATAGGATGTTACAGTTTACCCATGACAACCCCGATTTTCGTCTTAATGACTGACGAGGCACATTTTCATTTTGAATGAATAAACAGAATAATAGGTTCTGGGGATTGGGAAACCCTTAAATTAATCAGCCACCTTTGGATCTATTAAAAGTGATAGTCTGCTGTGCTATTTGGTCAGAAGGAATCCTTGGACCTTACTTCTTTGCCTCTGTATGCTAGTAGGTAGTGTACTAGTTTATTAGACTGAGGGTTGTGGGTTCGATTCCCAACGAAGTCCTTGATTTGTTCACTACAAATAAAAAATTGACTGTCGGTGGGGCTGCTCAGTGATGGAGGCATGCATGATTACTGGTCACTGTGCTGTCTTATACGACAGTTAATTTCCATAACTATCCTTATACTTTCACCACCTGTCTCATATCTTCTCTATGCCTTTCCTAAAGAATGCAGCACGGTACTTGACTAAACAGGCATTGTTGCCTGAAGTGCTACTTCTCTTAAAAAAATAAAAATAAATGAAAACGGTATAACGACAACTGTGAATGGGGAGCGATATCGTGACATGATGGCAAACTTTTTAGCTGCATCCTTTTGGCTTTATCAACACGATGGTACCACATCGCCTACAGCCACGATTACAATGGAATTACTGCGAGACCTCTTTTCACACTAAGTTATTTCAAGAAATGGTGATGTTGAGTGGCCTTACGGTCGCCTTATATGACTTAACCGGACTTTTTTTTGTGAGAATATCAGAAAAGCAAGGTTTGTGCAAACAACGCTTGTGCAAAGAAACGCTTATACAACTCAACCAAATGTTCGTGATGAAATTAACGAAATACCGCGTGAAATGCGTGAGAATGTAATAAATGAAAAATGTGCTCAAAAGGGCTCGCATTTGAGAGGCTAACAAAGGCGGATATTTTGCCGACATACAATAAAACATTTATTAATATAAGCTCCATTCTCGTTCATTTAATCCCGGCGGACATCTTGTATCAGTCCACGTTACGCAAAAGTTACTGTGAAATATGGCGGCGGTAGTGTTTTGGCCTGGGTATGTTTTTCAGTCTATGGCATAGGCTTGGTATAGGATTCATAAAATAAATGGAATAATGGATCGTTTCGTTTAAAAAAAAGAGATCCTTAAAAATATCATACTTTCACATACAGAGCAGCAAATGTCATTAAATTTTTGAAAGAATGGTTCGTTGGCATCGAAAATAGACGGTTATAACTGTAAAAATATGCAATGAGCTCTCAAAAACAAAGCGGAGATTGTCTGGAATTAAATTTTGTTTAGAGTTTTTAACCAATTAAACTGGTTCAATGCATCGAAGATATGCTCCAGTTATAAAAAAACAATGAATACGCTACAAAATATTCCCTTCTTATCACTTACTCTACTTACACAGTACGTATTGACTAAGTGTTTTAGTTTTAATGATTTCGAATGTTTTAAATGAAGAATCAATGTTATTTTTGATTATTAGTTTAAACATTTATCCATTATAATTTAATTTACCTTTTAATAGTTTACTAAAAAGTAGCAAATAGTACAATAGTTTTGCCCGCTACTATATGTACAAGCACATACATATGCAAACTCGTATATTATGTAGTTTTCGTTTGTTATTTTATTTAATTTAATTTAATTTTATATAACGTGTTTTCTTAGGCATCACTTCAAAAGAGAAGATAAGTTTAAATGTAGATGGTGTACAAATTCAAATAACTTGATTAATTCTTTAAAACAAATAAGTTGAGTTTTATATTTATTTATTAAGAAAAATTCTAGATAAATTTTTGTATTAACTTTTAGAGAAAACGTGAACATTGGCAAATGTATTCTGCTTATTTATCTTTTTGCTTACGTACACTATCTGAATATCATCATCAATTTAATCATTATTTTTTGTGATGTAAACAAATAAGTATGCAAAAATAATAATCGAAATGCGACTAAACTGTCCGCATAGTTTATCACAAAAAAGAAGTTACAGTGGCGATAGTAAAGGTCATTTTGTATATAATGCAAAGCAAAAGACTGTGTAATGTAAATATTCACTTCTCGTACTGTCAACGTTTAATTTCTAATTTTAAATATGCACTCGTTGCTATATACAGCGGTCATGTTGTAATTAAGATACACATTAACCGTATTTGTGACGCCTGAGTTATACGATTCAAAAGATATGGGTGTAGCACAGACTTAAACCAATTTTTTTTTATCATAGCTAATTTTGTAGTTAACCAGAGCACTATTAATCATTTAATATTGGAATTTTCAACTCCTTGACAACTTTGGAAAAATGGAGAATGACTGGTGGAGTACATTATACGTAATTTATGTTCCAGGGATTAGTTTTTTGGACCGATGATAGTGGCATATTTGAAATAATTATAGAAAGAATCAAGAATTATAGAATCAAAGATTTTTGAACATATTCATTTTGAAGAAATTCTTTTAAAATACTTTAAAAGACGTTTGCATTTATAAATTTCAAAATAATAAAGTCTATATTAAATTAAATTCTAACCATTGTTCTTATTATTTGATATGTGCTTGGATTTTCCGACGGGGTCAAAATTACTTTTGCTTGGGTGCGATTTTCCGTCGACCCTCGTCAAATTTGGTTTGTGAACAAACCGGTTTCGGCTGTTTGCCATCTTCAGTGTTCTTTTCGTACTAGTTGCGTTCTATTGTCAGTTGTGTTTATATAGTTCGTGTCTCCCTTCGTGTTATTGCGTTCGTCACTTTCTGTCTTTTTTTTGCCTGTGTCTCTCTCTCTCTTCTTTTTCGTTTGTCTCTTTTTTACCTAATTTGTCGCTCCCTTTTTCATTCGTCTTTTTTTCTAACTAAATCCTTTTACGATCATGCTTGTTGTCCGTTTTTGTTTATGTGTGAACCTATTGGGTTTTTCTTCTTTTTTTATGTGACATAATAATCTGTAATTGTACGTTTATGATGTTCTTTATTGCTTTGGTCTTGTGCACCTGCGTAAAGTGTTTGTGTTGGTGTAATGTTTGTTTTCTTGTAAAAATGTTTCAATGGTTCAAATATTGTGTCCGAAGCAGTGTTTATTTGTTCATTTTTAATTCGTCCGTCAAATGTTCCCTGTCCGCATATTTCCATGTTTTCTAATACATTTAGTCTCCTTCCCTTGTGCCGTGTATAAAGCAGTTTAACTGTTGTTTTTATATGTCCTGGTGTACATTTGTTGTTGAATATATGGTCCGCAAAGTCCGACCCTGGAGTTGGTCCTGGTTCCCGTAGTCCCTTGTTATAGTCTCTAATGTGTTCCCTAAATCTGGTCTTAATTCTTCGTCCTGTTCTTCTCGCCAGTTTGTACGCTGATCCTCCCATATATGCCAATGTAGCCCATTTCCCCCCTCATCCCCCTGTTCCCTGTTGATCCTAATCTGTCTCCTGATGTTATCTACGTGGCGCCTTCTGTATCCGTTGTTTTCCGCTATGGTGCATATCGTCTCCATTTCCTTCATATACATTTGCCGTGTTAGTAGTGTGCTCTTGTTTAACTGCCCGATTGCTGCGTTTTTATGTTGCTGGGTATGATTTTATGAGTTTTGTACTATTGTGTCCGTTACTGTTGGTTTCCTGTATATTCCATATTCGATTCCGTTCGAGATTATGTCCCTCTTGATCGTTAGGTCCAGATAATTAATCCTCGCCTCATCTTCTCCCCCCATTGTAAAACCCATGCCCCCGTGTCCTCCACTGAAGTAATCCTGAACCCGCCCATCGTCATTTGTTCTTATTATTTATTGTTATTATTTATTTTAAAGGGAATTCAAATGTAGGGCACTGCCTCAGTGTCAAATGTCGAACGGATACAAAGAAGCCAGAACAAAATCCTCAGACTCATAACTGCTGCCCCATGGTATGTGAAAAACTCAAACATTCACAAGGATTTGAAAGTGCCTTCTGTAAGAGAGGAAATACAGAAGTACGCATCCAAATATTTGACAAAACTGGAATTTTATCCAAATATTTTGGCACGTAATATATCAAATGGTAGAGGCTACTATCGTCTCAAAAGGAGAGGCGTTAGGGCCATTAGTATAAGTAATTTCTAGTGTTTTTCTTTTTATTTTTTTTTTATTTTTTGTTAACTAAAACTTTTTGGCTGGCATTGGCTAAGACATAAAGATAATTTTTACTTTTAGATTTAAGATTTATCTACTTATTGTTAGTTCTATTAAATTAGAAGATTCAATAAATAATATTATGATACAAAAAAAAATATTTACCTGTCTCAAAACCTCTTTTAAAGTCCAAAACTATAACCATTATTTGTCTATTTTTCTCAATGTTCTTCAAACGATTTATAACAAAAACAGTCGCTTCGTACGAAAATTTTCTCCTGTAACCCGATTGATATATTAAGAAAAATTTATTATCCTCCATTTATCTTTCCAACAGCTCTTTTACCATTTTTTTTAAGTTTCTCACAAGTCTTTAACATATTTATGGGGCGATATTTCGTACATTTTCTTGTCCGTTTCACTTTTTCAACTGGGGTAACCATGGTTTCCTTTTAGTTTTCTGGAAACTGTCCCGTTACTAATGATCCATTCACAATCTCAACTAAAACCTTCCCTATTATAATCCAATTCTCAAGGATAATTTTAGTAGTTGTTCTACAGTAATCCGATGTGTTTTTTTAAAAATCTCAATTCAGTCCGTCAGCACACGAACACTCCCCACAAAATATTTCTTAAATCAAGAATGGCTGGTGTAACACACTATATAAATCGTGGTCCAGGGCAATGAATATTTGAAATAATAATTTAAGAAGTTAAAAAATCCGCGGCTTGCCAATTTTTACAGTTGGATTAAATGTTTTTTTTTTATTTTAGATCAGAATGAATTTTGATTCTATTAAACAAATCTTCATGCCTTGCGAAATCATGTACCAGATGTTAGCAATAGCAAATAACATTTACATTGAGAAATATTCATTGCTATTATGTGTTACACGATTTTAACAGTTTCTTATAATGGGTTGGCAAATTTGAGATTAGAAAATAAAATGACTTAAAGCGCACACCCTTTTTGACAAACAGTTATATTGATATCAATGTAAAGTCATAAGGTGGTGATTAATAATGGAATACGATGTCGGACAAATGTTCACCCCTAGCAGGTCGGCGGACTTCCTATCTTTTCACAAAATTTTGAAGCAAATTTTGTAACGAAGCTTCAACGCCGACAATCAAATCGATAAATTACGCGACAGGGAAGCTTGTCATGCTACAACTGAATTACTTGCGTGGCTGTTTGACTTTTGCGCCATCTTGCTGAAACCAAAAGTCACTCGTGCCAACAGTAGTCAAATGTGGCCACAAAATATTGCTGCTCATAGTCTAGTAGCTCACAGAATTCACTGTGACCTTGCTTATTTTCTAAAAACAGGAGTACGACCACAAACCGCACCATATGTTCATTTTTTTTTGTTTATGTAATAATTTTTCGAGGATTGTTTGTGTATTTTGTGAGTTCTATACCCGACTACTGTTTGTTTGCATAATCGCCTATTTAAAAATCAAAAAATGATTTGATTGAAAAATGACTTGTTTTGTTCAGTTTTTAAAACAGCCAAACTACAATTCTTTATATAAAATGGTGCCCGAAGTGGCTAAGTTTGCGAACGTCAACGAGCTGCTGTTCCAGATTCATTCTCAACACTTTCTGTACAGCTGCTATGTTTAAATCAATAAGGCCACTACGATCGTATTGCTTTGGTCTATTGCCAAAAACAGTAGCACAAGTACAATGGTCTGAGAAGGACCAGGGAAAGCTGCGAAGTAAATTTTAATAATCAATTTTTACAAGCAAAACTCCTTGTCAACACTGTAACATTCCTTCTTGAAATTTTCTAACTTTTTACTGAGCAAATGTCAAAGGATGACATCTCTATTTCTAAAATTTATTCATTTGACAGGCAATTTACTGCCTAACCTCAAATTTGCATAATATTATGAAAAGTAAAGAAATTATTTCTGAACTTTGTAATGTTTTTTTATTTTACTTTTATTATAAAAAAATATTAGCGATAATAATCGCTGAAAATATTTTACAAATTAAACAAGTTTTATAATAATTTTTTGTTGCAAGATAAAACCATTCCTCAGTGTTCTTTAGGGAAAACAAATTAATCTAATGCCGATAAACACAGCAAAGAAAGCCTTTAAACTAATAGTAAATCGTTTATATTTTAAAGCCACTTAATTAAATTTTGAAATTAAGGCTCTTTTTAAAAAAAAAATAGCTTTAAAAGAAACTTTTTAAGATTTAAATAATTTTTTAAATGTCTCTATTTTACCATAAATATTCCACTTTTTATATCTTAAATTAAAACACATTTTCGACTGATAACTTTTGTTATAATTCACGTATCTTTACATCCAACTTCTTCAAACAAATAGCATTTCAATTTATTTAACAATAATTTAATTTTAAAGCCAAGTTATGTTGTTCCCGCCGACATGAGGTGCCATCATTACGAAGGTGTTAAAACGTTGTTTAATTTAAAAATTTGAAAAATTTTCTTAAATCATTTGCTAAATATATTTTTATTTGTATAAATAACAGGGTTATAAAGCCGGCATATTATAAATAATAATTATTCTGTTAAATAGAGCTTTTTATAAACAAACATCAAATAAACAAACAATACACACATATTCTACGTTTGTGCAACTGTTTGTATGTGTGTGTGTGTGCCGATATATAAAATTTTTCTTTTTTTTCACTTACAGACACTTTGTTTTGTTTACTTTATTATTTAATTAAAAAATATATTAAATATTGTTTTCAATGTTAATATTTTGTTTGGTTCTTTTATATAAATGAAAATGAATATCTTAAGTTCGTTAACATTTTCCTTAAAAAATAGAATTTTTAAAAATATATAAACAATGAAATTTTTGGCATTTTCTAAAAATGTTTAATAATATATATTTAAAATTTTAATATAAATTTTAAATAAAGAGGAGCGAAAATTAATTAAGCTTTCGAAGCTAAATTTTACAGTTTGGGAAACATATATAAAAGGTGTTTTTTTAAGCCCGATAGAACTTGAAATTGTAAAAAATAACACAAAAAATTAAATTGTAATCCAAATTTCTTTTTTATTCGAAGGATCAATACGTGACATTAACATTTGAAAATGAGTTCGGGCATATGGGCACCGCGGCTGTTCTTGAAGAAGCGCATTCTGGACGTCCAATTTTGGGCCACTTTTTCGAGCACTGCTGGGCGTATGTCACGAATAACACGAACAATGCTGTCCTCCAAGGCGTCAATTGTTGCTGGTTTATCAGCATAAACCAGTGACTTCACGTAGCCCCACAGGAAATAGTCGAGTGGTGTCAAATCGCACGACCTTGGAGGCCAATTGACAGGTCCATTTCTCGAAATCAACTTATCTCCAAATTTTGATTTCAATAAGTCGATGGTTGCGTTCGCTGTATGGCACGTAGCGCCATCCTGTTGAAACCACATCTCGTCCGGATCAATGTCATCCATATTTTCAAACAAAAAATCATTGACCGTAACGCGAGCTCCGGCCTCATTTTTGAAGAAATAAGGTCCGATGATGCCACCAGCGTGAAAACCGCACTAAACGGTGCATTTTTCTGGATGTAATGGAGTCTGTAGGGTCTGTTGTGGATTGGTCTCACTCCATATGCGGCAATTTTGCTTATTAACAAACCCGTTAAGCCAAAAATGCGCCTCATCGCTGAACACAATTTTGCGATAAAACAACGGGTCAGTTGCCAACTGCTCTAGAGCCCAATCGGCGAAAGAACGACGCATATAATGGTCTCGTGGCTTCAATTCCTGCACCAGCTGGATCTTATACGGGTGTAGGCCGAGATCTTTGCGCAAAATTTTCCACGTAGTGGACGGACAGAGCCCCAATTCCTGCGACCGACGACGAATTGATAAATTTGGATCTTCTTCCACACTTTCGTTTACAGCGGCGATATTCTCTTCAGTACGCACATTCCTTCGACGTGTTGGTGTTATTGCATCCTCTAGAGAGTATGTGGTACGAAATCTATCGACAGTTCGACGAATGGCTTGTTCAGATGCACGATTATGTACGCCATTAAAATGACAAAGTCGTCTATAAGTTGCGCGAATCGACGACTGATTTTCAAAGTAAATTTGGATAATTTCGTAGCGTTGTTCAAGCGAGAGTCTATTCATGATCATTTGTCAGAGTATACTGAAACAAATTAAAAAAAATGTTTTATCAAAATTTCATTTTTTGTGTTACTTTTTACAATTTAAAGTTCTATCTAGCTTAAAAAAACACCTTTTATTTCTTCTGAATTTTGTTCTACTTTAAATAATTGTTGCAAATTAGAGAAACAAGTTGAATAACAAATTCTATATTTGTTTAACGTTTTTCACAGCTAAATAAGTTAATAAAACAAAAAAAATTAATCGAAATAAAAAAAAAAATCCATCCCAACTACTGACAAAATTGCTTTATTAAAGTCACATCTTACCAAGTCAATTATACAGGGTATCCGCGGGAAGATCATATGAAATTCATGTGTTATACAGGGTATCCGCGGGAATGTGTACTACTTTGTTTGTTTATAATTTTTGATTAAATGAAGGAGAATGGATCTCATATTAATTAATTTTTTATTTAATGTCGGCAATTATTTATGGAATACAATATCAAATTAATTACCGCCTCACACATATCACGCGATATTTTATTAATGTCATCATGAATATTTTGTTTAAGTTACTTAAGCGTTTCTGGCTTGTTTGCATATACCCTGCTTTTCAAATATCCCCACAAATAGAGGTCAAATCAGGCGACCGTGAAGGCAAATCAACATCACCATTTCTTGAAATAACTTGTTGCGGAAAGAGGTCTCGCAGTAATTCCATTGTAATCCTGGCTGTATGCGAAGTTGATACCAAATGTTAACCAAGTCCAAAGCATGCAGTTGCGGCGTTAAAAAGTTTTCAATCATATTACAATATCGCTCCCCATTCACAGTTTCCATTACGCCGTTTTCATTTTCAAAGAAGTAAGGTCCAGTGATCCCTCCTGACCAAATTTCACATCAGACTGTCAATTTTGATGGATGCAGAGGTGACTGTTGAATAATTTCAGGGTTTCCCATTTCCCAAAGCCGAGTATTCTGTTTATTCACATCCATGCAAATAAAAATGTGCCTCGTCACACGTTATGATTTTTTCATCAAAATTGGGGTTGTCATGGGTGAGCTGTAACATCCTATTGACATATGTACGGCGGCGTAAATGGTGTTCTGGAAGAAGCTTTTGCGTCAACTGAATCTTATATGAAAATGAATGTAAATCCTTGTGCAAAATTGTGGCCAAAGTTCTTCTCTTTGAAGACCAAGAGTCTGAGCACGTCGAATAATTGAGGTTGTTGGATTCTTTTAAACACTGTCTAGAGCAGCAGTAATGTTTTCAGCCGATCTTGCAGTATGTTGTGGTCCATGCTTCGTCCTGCAGACCCTCTGTTTTCGAAATCATTCACTGCACGAAAAATAGTGCGCTTCGTTTGCATGTTGTTCCTGCCAAAAATTTCAAGTAACTTTCTTATTGTCCTAGTAATCGATATTTGACTTTGATAAAATGTTTTAACGATTAAAATACGTTGGTTTATCGAATATTTTTCCATAATAAATTTGTCATGTGTCTACTTCACAATTGCCAAATATGAACTGTCAAGACTAATGTTTATTAAATTGGCGGCAAAACAAAGTAGTATACCTTCGCGTTGAACACCTGTTATCATATATCTTTTTCTTTTAAGTGCTCGTACTTCTGAAACCTGAATTTAGGCAAAAAAAAAAAAACGTGGTCTATCACCTCAACTTTGAATTAAAATTGTAATCCAAAACACTCAAAATAAAACGCTAACAAAATTATGCAAGCATGTTTCGCATAAATCCAATAGAGACGGCACAATTAATGTAATTGTACTTTTATTGGTACAATTTCATGATATAAAGTATATCACCTCATTTGAGAAAGTCAAGTTTTTTTCTTTTTCTAACTTCTAAAATGTCCGGCTGGTTAAATTTTCTATTTTTTATATAATAAATGTCCCAAGCTCATTCATTAATCCTAAAAGTATTGATGTGGCGTTTATATTCATCTGGCACCGTCTTGTCAGTGATATCCATGCCGCGAATAATGGGCCAAAATTGAGTTGTAGGCACGTCGCAATAGCATCATCCATTGACCGTTACCGCATTTCCAGCCTCATCTTCGAAAAAAAAAAAACAACGAACCAATAACGCCTGCAGACCACAAAGCGCACCATACAGTGATACGCTGAGTATACAAAAGCTTCTCAATAATCGCTCTAGGATTTTCAAAAGCCCAAATGCGGCAATTTTGCTTGTTAGCATACCCAGACAAATGAAAATGGTCTTTGTCTGAAAAAATGTTTTTTTTAAGGCAAATCGGCTTCAATTTCTGCACCAGTTGAAACTTTTAGGGCTTCAAAGTCAAATACTTGGCAAAATTCGCCATGTGTTGGTTTTCGATAACCCCAATTGTTGAGAATGTCGGGGAATTGACAAATTTGCATCTGCTTCAACACTGCAGCTCACGGCTGCGATGTTGTCAGATGAATGATCTGGTCGAACACGCATTGGTGTTCGCACATTTTGTATCGAGCCTGTCTACTCTAATTTAACGACCAAATTATTAATAGCGGTTTCAGATGGACGCTTATGTTGTCCGAAAGTATCACGAAATTTACGAAATGCAACTTAAACAGAATCACAATTTTCCATAGTGGAATTATTTTAATGCGATTTTCGTGCGAAAGTGAATTCATTGTGAGAATTGCCAATACATCTACTACGAATACGCCAGAAAATTAAATGTCAAAACTATCATGTTGTTGGATATGCCACAATTGAAAAACAAACTTCTTGTTGAAAAAATCGATATAATTGGCATAATATATGTTATTTAATATAATGATCGTGGGTATTTTTTTTAACATCGGGTGTTATAGCAGCTGCTGGCTGTATTTAGGTCACTGAAGGCATTACTGCATACTTGTGATCCCTTGACTTTAAGAACAATAACGAAAAAGGACAAAAAAAGAATCTACACCTCTAAAAGAAACATTATACACTTACACCCCAACTAAGAACCTCGGATATTGAACAATGGACTTCCTCCTGATAAAGTTACCGGCTGAAGTTTAATTACATGATTCTGTTAAAAGTGTTTCGCAAACTTTTCGGTATATTAAAGTTCCTGTTATGAAACGAAGTAAATGAAAAAGCTGCTACTTGGGCACAATTCCTTTGTGATTATGGTTTCGAACACAAAAATCTGTGATAGAATGTGTGTCCACATAAATTGTAAAATATTTAGTCCTAACGCAAACCTTTTGATTTAACAGAGCTCTGTTAAACTGAGAACATAGCACTGTTAAAGCAATAAAAATAAAATAAAATTTTCGGTTTTGCATCTAAACAGAAAATTTAATGGAAACTAGGAAAGATACAGAAATTAAAATGAATGGGATTTGTTAATCTTCCCACTTGAAATTTTGAACAGTGCGATTGGGAAAGTTGGTTTTTGGACCTTTTTTAAAATATCAAAATTTAAGATCTCCTGAGAAATGTAACTAGAAAAACATGTACTATTGTCATTTTCCGTCTTATCTGACTGTTGTGAAATTATAGGCGAGCGCTTCGAAGTGAAAAGATCATTCTCAAGCCGCGGTGTAATTAGTACAGATGAGTCAGTGTTGGCGTTCAGGTAGTTCTGTTGTTAAGTTCAACAGAACTATCTGAACTACCTATCCGTTGAATATAATTGAAAGCTTTATAATAAATAGTAATGAAAGACAAACTAATTTTCATTTTGTTCCATTTCATTTCGTTCCTTCTATTTTTCTCCGCATGGTGTTTTACTTTAGCAATTGATTCTTTAAGTACAACGGATTTTGTTTTTAATCAATTTAAAGTGCCTTGAAATTTATCTAAAGAAATGGATACAAAATTAAATAAAAATTAATTAAATTCATTTATTTTTGCTATTCTTTTAAAGACTTACGTACGTACAACTAACCAAATTCTACTTTAAATGCTGTTTTGTTTTGCTTACGTTTTGACAGACAGAAGTGCGAAATCTGCATTTATTTATTTATTCATTTATTCAAAAAACAACGAAACATAAAAATAAAATGAAATGATATAAAAATAAAAGTTGTTACAATCTATATATTAAATATTCAATTGTGCATATTTTATTATTCTACATTCCCCATGTTTACTCGTTCCCCAGCTCTTCTTCAAATTGATAAATACTCTATACAGGAGTTATTTAGTTTTATGATTTTCTATTGTTTTAATATTGAGTTTCTTTTCGAAATGCGAAGGTGGTATGATAAGTGTTGAACTACAATTTTAATAGGGTGAAATTTGGAAGACAAAATATGCTAAATATTACTGCTTTTAAGAGTTTCGTACTTTAAAGGTAAAATTGTATCGTTAAAACTACAGTGTCTGGTGGCCCTTGTATTTCTGGAATCGTTATAAATAGGCTCATAACAATGTTGTCATTCCTTTCTGGCTTTGCTGGCTGTTTGTTCGATATGAACCCGCAGCGCTTTCGATTTTATAAATAGCTTTAAAAATGTGAAGACCAAAAATTAAAGGGTGTTTCCACAGTATTTTGTAATAAATGAAAAAATTTTTCATTTGTGAACTGTGAAAGACAAGCTTTCTCTAAATTACATAAATCTATATCAATAAAGACAAAAAAATAAAACCTTAAATTAAAGGGTGTTCCAATAGTGATGTAATTTTTATGTGATTGATATTGTTTTAGAAACAAAATTGACATGGAAATTTTATGTGCGCAATAATAACAAGTGAGAAAAAATTAAAAATAAAATATATTTCTTTAAGCTTACAACCTTTTGCAGACGGACATCATTTACACAGAGCATGTTCAAATATGTTGTCCTCCATAAAAATAAGTTTGAACAAAAAAAGGGAAAAACCAAAATGTTTTCTCATAGAGACCGTGATTTTGACAACTATGTTTTTTTATACTTCAAACCGCTACCTTAATTCTCAACAACAAATAAGAACAAAATAAGAAAAGTGGCCCAACTATTGTACGTTATCTTTCTTGTGTGATACAAACTAGCTCTTGACAGATTTATCTCCAATGCAATTTTGTATAACAATTTACGCCATTTCCAAAAATCTTAGACAAATATAATTTAGTATCTAGATTATTGTACATCCCTCGTACATACAAATTTGTTGTCGTCTGCCATCAAATTTAATCCCGCAAAAAGTATGTACTTTTTAAACAATAAAGAATTCAAATACATATAAAATAAATAAATAAATAAATAAAATACAAATTAAAAACAAAAAAAAAATATGTTGGAAAATTTCCAACACAACTCTTCAGTTTTATGACACAACATCAACAATAACAGCAACAACATCGCGAATACAAATAGAGCAGTAAAAAAAAGCAACTCTAACATATGCAGACGCTACAATTTTTATTTTATTATTTTGAAAACAGAAATTCATTAAAATAATAAAAAAATGTACTCTGTAATTTTTTCCACTGTTTGACTTCATGAGAAAGAGGGAGAGAGAGTTTGTAAATGAGTGATTTTACTTTAAGAAGTTCTGTGAAATAATAAATCTAAACTTAAGATTTCGTTCTGCCATTCACATAGATAGTTTTATCGTATCCAGTTTGATAAATAATGGAAACGCATATTTTGTTTTGCATTCTAAAATCTTAAAGAAATCAATATTGCAAAACAAAAAAAAAAGTTAATAAAGTACTTTTTATAAAATTACATTTTAAAATTCTGTTTTAAAACTGCCTAAGCGAATACACTACAAAAAGGCAAAATTACCTTTCAAAAAGCGTACCATAAAAAAGTAGTTATTGAAAAACATCTTGTATCTAATACTCTGTAAAAAGTACCTTTTAGAAAAGTACCTTGTAATAAAGTACCTTTTACAAAAATACTAAAATTATGCAACTTTACATATCCAAAAAGAACTCTATTCGAAAAAAGACAACTTTTAACAAAAGTACAAGTCAATTTTAAATAAAGTACAATACATTAAAAAAGACGTCAAAAATAATAAAAATAATTTAAAAAATTGTATTTATAAAATAACTTAAATTATAAAATAATCTTCAAAACTAGGGATAAAAAAGTACTTTTTACATAAAGTGCATTTTACAAAAATAACTTTTCACAAAAGTACTTTTTTAAAAATATATCCTTTTTTTATAAGCTAATTCTCTCCTAACTTATACGAAAAAAAACAAAAAATGTTATTTGAAAAAATAAAAAATAATAAATAAGGAATTAATAAAGGAAAATGAATTTCATTTAAAATAATTCTGATCGTTTAAGTACATTAAAATTTTTCACACTTATTAGACTTCTAACCCATCATAATTTATCCTTCTGCTATCAGCGGGTATATCGCGGCAATATTTCGGCAGAACTCATTATTTTTTTTTCAACTTATCTGTGTGTCAATTCTATAAGTAAAATTAAAGATTTCCAGTTTTACCGTTTTTTTAAACGTATTTGAGAAAGAAATCTTTAATTTGAAACAGTTCCGTTATTTATGATCACCGCAGCTTTTTAAAGCTTACGCTTGTTACACTTTTTCTAGTACTGCTGCTGGCCGTATGCCACAAATAACATGAACAATGTCGGCCTTCGGATGGTTTATCAGCATAATCCTAAGAATCTTTACATGACACTACTGGAAATAATTGGGAAGTGGCCAATTGTGCAACCTTGGAGGCAAATTGACAGATCCAAATATTGCCAAATTTTCACTTCAGTGAGTAAATCACAGCACGCGCTGCAATTTGGTGGATATAATGGAGTCTGTATTACCTATTGTGGATATGGTTTACAAAACAAGAAATCGTTTCCTTTTTTAAATTATCCGTTACGCTAAAAACGAGTCTCATCGTTAAACGGAAGTGTGCCGAGTTACGTGTGTTGATGAATAATTTTTAAAGAAAAGCTCTTTATAATCGTCAATATATTCATGATATTTTAGAACTGTATGACACTTTTTTTAACTGTTAAACCATTCAAAATCATAGTAGTAAATTCATTTTCATGGGTTTCAGGACCAAGTGATGATATTCTTTGCCGAAAACTTAACTCTTCAATACACGGATCTTCTACGGATCTTTGTAACTACGCGACAATACAGATTCTTTAAGCTAATGGTTTGAAAACACGGCCATCGTGATACTTTAGTAAGGAAATCATCCAAAACTAGACACATGGAACACTAATAATCGTGTTATCATTAGTCACTGATCAGATATCGAAGGTGTTTATTTTACAATTGTAGTCCTTTGATAATTCCTATAGATGCCTGGCATTACGGGAATTATTACGGTAAGAAGACATAAATGTCTTAAAATAAGTTAAGATACGATCACCGCCTACCTTTTGCTCTCCATTAAAAGCCTACATAGGTCTAGCCGACTTGACCGGACTACGATTTTATATCGTTTAATTTTTATTAGAAAAATAATTGTAAATATTTTTATCTCTGTTTTGTGTTTGCTAAAAATCAGTTTTTAGTCGTTATGTAATGTTAAAAAAGCGGAGATTGTTGCATTTTCTAAAATTATTTCAGATGTTCCAGTATCATGGGTGCAAGTACTACTTGCGCCACAATTTGTATACAGTCCATACTCCGTTATTACCATTATTACCACTAATTTTTTCAAAGGCAAAAATTTCAATTAGTGTTAAGAGATAAAGCGTTTTTTTCTCTTGTAAAAAAATTGGTTTGAGTTTTCGCTAGGTGAAATTCAAAATTATTCTTCACACACATCTGTGTTTCGCTCAGTATGCTTCCATTATACAGTTTTATAACTAAAAATCATTCACCCTTATTCTGTTTGGCGACGGCAACATAATCGTCGATTTTGAGGCAACATCACTTTAACACAACATCAGTTCCAATTTGGTATTCCCTAACAGTCTAATGACGACGTTGCCAGTTTATCGATTATTTTAATAAAATATAACACAAACACACATCTAATATTTAAGTAAGCTGATTTATTCTTATACTTTTTTTTGATAAAATTGTTGTGAAAAAAGTATAATCTGTGCTAGTAGGTAGTCAGTCTGGGGGTTCTGGGTTCGATTCCCAACAAAGACCTTCACTGTTTATGTTTTTTAACCTACAAAAATAAAAATTGACTGTTGGTAGAGTTGCTCAGTGATGAAGACATGGCCACTGGTCGCTGTGCTGTCTTATACTTCTACTTTCACCACCTGTCTCATCTCTTCTCTATCCCTTTCCTAAAGAATGTAGCACAGTACTTGACTAAATAGGCGTTGTTGCCTGAAGTGCTACTTCTCTTTAAAAAAAAAAAAAAAAATTAAATCTGTATTAAATTGAACCTAAAATAAATTAAAAATCAAAAGAAATTAAAATCAAAATGTTCAGCATCGTCTTTTTGTTACTTTAAATTTTAAATCGCGCCAAATTTGTAAAAAGAATTTTGTCAAGCATGTATTTGTAAAGAACTACATACTATACGTTTTGCCATCAATTACTCGTTCTATTTGGTGGGTCAAGGGCTTTAAGAGTTGTCGCAACATTTTCCCAATGTTCCTTAAAATTAGTAGGAACACTGCCTCTTCGAAATCCTCTGGGAAGTGATGGATTTTTCCCAATTCTTTCACTAATTTTTCAAATTTGTTGGCGTTGGTAATTTTAATTTTTTCCATTTTCCATTTTATTTGTACTTTTTTTATATTTTATTTTGTTTTTTTTAGTTTTTTCAATGTTTTTAAATTTTTTTTTATACCAGCAAGACACCAAATTCACAGACGACAATATCATCGGCAATTTAAGGCAACATCAACGTCAAATTGTCCCAGAGAATACCAAACATGTGTGTGTGATTAGATTTACATCCGCGGGTGGCCATGAAGCCTTAATCAGATGGTGGATCAAACCACTGCATAATTTGGAACATCATGCTCGTCCTAGGAAGCTATAATTCTATACAACAGAACTTTCTAGTTGCAACTTCGATGATTCCAGAGCAGGGCTGCAAATCATCACTCCTTGCTGAAGAGTTGGAGAACACATGTCTAGCATGCTCACTGGACTGGATCATTCACCTAGCGTGTCATTAACGGCGAAATGATCCTGGCCACCATAGAACCATAGACTGATATGGGGCCGTGAAACCACAACCGCCACGATACTCCCATAAAGGGCGAGCCTCCATAATCAGCCAGGGAACAGTTAAGTGTCTAAAGAGACAAATAACGGAACTCTGCGGGTCATTGATTCCCGTGGAAATAACTGGAGTTTCCAGTTGTACCCCTGCTGACTTCAGGGGACTGGGCACCCTTTTCCCCCCAGTTGCACAGGTCGAAGTTCTTGCTTTCTCCAAAGACCATATATATGTGCCCACCGGGGGGTACCAAACCTGTATTGCCAGTCATCGGTAAATGGCAATATTGCCATAAAATGATTTATTTTTTGCTAAACAAGTGAACTCTTCTATAATTATCTGGAATCTGGAAATAAAAATAATTCAAGTTTTCTCAGATTTATCGCTAAA
The DNA here is from genome assembly GCA_030448955.1 of Trichopoda pennipes. Lineage (NCBI taxonomy): Eukaryota > Metazoa > Arthropoda > Insecta > Diptera > Tachinidae > Trichopoda > Trichopoda pennipes. The sequence continues at coordinate 1,760,802 of JASKUP010000021.1, read as the reverse complement.
AGAAAATCTTTTTCTGATGTTCTAGACAACTAGAAGTTGTCAGAATTACGAGGAAGTAAAATGAAACAAAGATAAACGATTGCGTACCCTGGTGCGAATATTCTGTGTATTTTTAGAAATTAAATATCTTAAGCTTAGCAAACTTGCGTTAATATATTTATGTTTGTTTATTTAAAGAATTATTTGTTATATTTTTTATATATAAAAAATTATTTCTAAGTAAATTGCCGTTATTAAGAAATAAATTTTCTTAATTTAATTTCATTTTCACACCTGCTCTTTTATAAAATGAATATTTCCTATGCGTAGAATAGATTAAATTAATTTATTTATTATTTCTTTTCTTTTAAATGGCAAGTGCGAATAATTAAATTTCTATAAATAAATTCATAAATATTTCGAAACGCAACTGTTTCTTGTTGTTTATACGTGTAACTGATCAGTTTTCTACTTTTTATACAAAAATTTTAATTCACTCACTTAAGAAAATAAAATTCTATGAAATCTAAATTTGTTTAAAAAAATAACAAGGTTTTGGAGTAATATAAAGGGTGTTTTAAATGGAGGTATAGAACTTGAGATTGGCAATAAATGGCGGCCATTTTTAACAGCTATCAAGTGACGTTTGAACAACACATCCAAAATTTGCAAACTGCACCTAAAAAAGATAGCGGTTGCTCCTGATTTGTTAATCAAAGAAGTTAACTCTTGTTTGGCTTGCTCCCCTACTAAATAAAACTGCCATAATTTGAGTAATGATTTTCAATCCTCAAATGTTATATTCACAAAAAAGAGACTGTTTGGCGTGCTTTATCGTTTTAAAAACGATACGAACGCTAAAGTGACCGCTATAGAGCCAGGATTACTGACATTTTCGTTCATCAATTGAAAATAGGTGCCCCTGTGCTAGTAGGTAGTGTACTAGCTTATCAGTCTGGGAGTTGTGGGTTCGATTCCCAACAACGACTTTGGCTGTTTTTTCACTACAAAAATAAAATTTGACTGTCAGTGAGGCACTTTAATGATGAAGGCATGGTCATTGGTCGCTGTACTGTCTTTATACGGCAGTTAATATCCGTTACTATCATTCTACTTTCACCTCCTGTCTCATCTCTTCTCTAACGCTTTCCTAAAGAATGTAGCACGATGTAGTGAATGTAGGCACTGTTGCCTGAAGTGCTACTTCTCTATGCAGGAGTTGTGGTTTCATTAAGACGGTGCAACATGTTTCAAAACTCGTACGGCAATTGATTTATTGAAGGAAACACATAACAATTGCATAGTTTCACGTTTCAGACCCCTGACTCGGTCTCCAAGATTTTTGTTTTCGTCTAGACCAAAACTCAATCGATGACTCCTTCTCATGCAATGCGTCGTACCAGAACTAGGAAATTAGATTGTGGGAAAAAAGGAAAGAGGTACTAGTGCTTGTGAACTTTTGATTTAAATTTTCCTACATTGAAAGTGACAGAAAAAGACCTCTGGAAAGAGTTTAATCCACATACGAACTGTTCTGCTAAAGTAACAATTTTCCATGTAATGCCTTGTGGGATTCACTCGCCAATCGATCACAAATGGATGCGCTCTCAACGAAAATCCAGTCAAACACAAAAACGTGTGTTTCGGGAACAAGTTTCCTAATTTCGTTAGAGTACTTACCATAGTAGTAACGATAAAACAGTGAAATATATTGCGTCGCTGCTCTAGAGAATCAATAGAGTTAGATATCCTACCTTTCCCAATGAGCCTCTTGGCCCTCTCCTGTACGCGTTCGAGCAACTCCAAAATAGACTTTGGGGCGCCGGCCCATACATTAGAGTTGTATTCCATGTTTGGACGGATATAGGTGATGTAAATAGTACGAAGATTGGATGAAGTGAAGTATCTCTTACACCGTTTTAGAAAACAGAGGCATTTGAAAGCTTCTTTAGAAACCTGAAAAGTGTGTTTAGTCCATCGAACATCACACTTAGTTTTCATGCCAAGAACATCAAGAGTGTCCGATTCCGTAATACCCACAACACCCATAGTAGCAGATGCAGCACGTTTACCAAACGCGGATCTATCCGTAGGCATACAACATTGAGTCTTACGGGCATTTATATCGATTCTATTCACACACACCCATTTGGAGATTGTTGCGAGATCGTGATTAAGCATATTATTCATGTTCTGCCGTTAGGAACCCATGTTCAACTGTTTCGGTCTATTACTGAATGAATACGAATGACAAATGGTGCTGTCATCTGCGAAAGAGTAAATAGGGTTAAAAGTATTGCAAAGGTCATTTAAAAAAAATAAGAAATAGAGTAGGAGAAAGAACGGAGCCTTGTGGTACTCCCGAATTAATCTTAAACTTGTTTGATGAAATTCCATCTATAACAACTGGTACATTAATATGATTTGATTTACATCTGCACCGACCAGGTAGTCATAATCAGATGGGGTCAAACCACTTTGAATGATTTGCAAACGTCATTCACGCCCTAGGAGGCTATCGAATACGTATATCCTCCGATCACTCCTAGTAGCAATTTCGAAAGCCGGAAGTAGGCCGCAGCCTTCACTCCTTGCTAAAGAGTTGGAGACTTTCCAACTCCTGGTGCAAAACGCATGAAGCTTAATATAATTAAGAACACGACGGCATTCATACTCACTGGACCTGAACCATTCATTGTGTTCATTTTGAATGATCCAACCCACAAACTGTCACGAGGGTCTCAAACCACTACCACCACGATACTTCCATATAGGGGCCAACCTCAATAACCAGTCAGAGAACAGCTAATTGTCTCAAGAGACAAATAGTGAACTCTGCGGGCATACTGACTTCCGTAGAAATATCTGGATTGTCCAGGTGACTCGTACTAGCCTTTGAGGGGCCTGGGCTCCCTTTTACCCCGCAAGACACCAGTCTAAATGGAATAGTAGGTTCCGCGGGGGGATAACAACTGGTACAGTGCGATTCTCAAGAAAACTTCAAATAAATCTGGAGAATTTATCACTGACAGCAAAAGCAACAAGTTTTGACAAAAGTGCTTCATGCTATACTCTATCAAACGCCTGGGAAATATCTAGAGCCATCACCTTACTTTCTCCGAAATTATGTAAGGAACTACACCAGTGTCCCGAAAGAAAAGCCAGCAAGTCACTCGCAGAACGTCCCCTACGCAAACTATATTGTCGGTCGCTACGTAGCTGTTGGACTCCAGGTACCTCACAAGATGAAATTGAGTCATACTTTTTATCACTTTAGAAAGTGCAGAACAAATTGCAATTGGGTGTTAATTTTCAAGGTTGGTAGCCTCATCCTTTTTGGAGATTGGCGCGACATTAGCAACCCTCCAACAATTTGGAAATTCACCGGTATGATACAACGTGCTGAACAGGGCTGCTAACGGACGTGCTAGCGTCAAAGAGCACTGTTTTAAGACAAGTGTTCGAATCCCTTCCGGCTTAAGACACTCGTTGATGTTGAGACCTGCTAAAAAATTGTTAACCGCTCGAGCTCCAAAGAATATCTTCGGTATAGTAAGGGATACTCAGTCGAGCTGGGGCAGTGGTTGACTGCTTTCCGGCTTTTGCTGTAAAGAGGAAGAAATTGGAATTTAACTTGAATTCCAAACTAAGGAATCATGATCTCCTTTAAAATGTTCAGTCATTTTTAAACATTTTGTAGTTTACAAAAGACATTTCTGTAAACAGAGCAAATGCCTGTTAAATTTACGTTTTCCACGGATTTTTAAATTAGGCATTTTGTATAAGCAATCATTAAAGTAGAAAACCTCAACTCCCAGAAAATTTTTAAAAATTTCCAAAAATGGGATTTCTTACTTTTTGTCTGAATTAGGGTTTTCTTAATACGGCTTTATACAAAAACTGAAAGTTTGCAACAGAAACTAAAAATGTATTTAATTTTTGTTGTGAGACGCGCTAGAAAAGCTAAGAGTCCTCTGCGAATGTCATATAAAGAAGACAGTATCAGAACTCCTTTGTCTATAGAATATTGTTAAAAGGGATAGAGAAACTGACAAATTAAATGTTTTCTTTTATTAATAAATAATAATATAACTAATTTTTTTATCGAATGTCTCCGTAAAACTTATCTTCAGAATAGTTACAAATTGTTTTTTTTTTTGTAATTTTTATTTAAAAATTTTTAAAGCAAACAAAAACGAAAAAATTCATTAATATTCATTTCGTATTCGAAACATTCATCTTTTATAATTTACTAGTCACAGATGGCATAAAAAGCACATCGTAAATAGTTTTCTGAAGTGCATACAATTTGTCGCATTTTATTTATTTTTGTTTGTTTTGTTTCACTTAATTTTGTTCACGTCAACATTAAAATATTTGTTATTGTTGTTGCTGTTTCAATTAAGCTTCTTTTGCTTTTCAAACTGGCTGTGACTAGTTACTCTGTTTCTTGTTTTATCTTATTTTATTTTCTATAAGTTTTTTACCCTCAAGTCTTATCAGAAGTTGTCAGTCAGTCAGTTCAAAAATTATTTCACTGCGAATAGAATTTTTTGTATGCAGCAGGAAGTGTTCAATGCAATATTTTTTATTCGATTATTAATTTTGATAAGTTTTTATAATTAACACTTTATCAGTAGAGTAATGTATCTGGTAAACTTTTAAAAATATTTATTAAATCACACTACACTACGAAATAGTTTGTTTAATAGGAAAAGAAAATTTAATCTTTGTATGTCGCGTCAGGTGTTATGTTTCTTTTATACAGAGGTATAGATTTTTGAAATACGTGACAAGATTTACATCTGTACCGAGCTACGTAAACCATAACCAGATAGTGGATCATACCACTGTGGATGAAATGTAGCGTCATCCTCGCCCTAGAAGGCCCTCAGATACGTATGTCCTCTAGTCACTCTTAGTTGCAATTTCAAAACACCGAAGCTGGCCGCAGCCTTAACTCGTTGCTGAAGAGTTGGAGACTATTCAACTCCTGGTCCAGAACTCATGAAACTTAATAAAATTTAAGAACACAACGGCAATCATGCTCACTGGACCTGGACCATTCATTGTGTTCATTGCAAATGATCCGAAACACACAACTAAAACGGGGGCCTCAAAACCACAACCACCACGATACTCCCGAAGGGCCAACCTCAATAATCAGTCAGAGAACAGCTAAAAGGCTAACAAAACAAATAGCTGAACTCTGGGGCTTTACTGATTTCCGTGCAAATATAGTGGAACTGTCCAGTTGGCTCCTGTTAACCTATTAAGGGACTGGGTCTCCCTTTTACCCAGGTTGACACATGCTATGACGGTGATATTCCGTCAAAACATGAACTGTCATGATTAATTTTTAAGGAAATGGCGGGAAAACAAAGTTTTATACCTTTTCGGCGGACAGCCTGTATTTAAATATGACTTCTGGCACATAGACGCTACAGTTGGCTCGCAGGTAGTCTAACGTTGATAAATTTTCAATGAATTTTTCCATTGTTTGTGGTGGTTTATCGACAGCAACGCGCCAAATGCTGTGCTCCATGTAGTCAATCGTCTCGGGCTTAGCGGCGTATTCCCATAGAATATAGTCTAGCGGCTTTAAAACGCAAGATCTTGGAGGCCAATTCAAAGGACTTAAATGTAAAACTATGCGATTATCAAACTATTTCTTCAATAAATCGATTGTGGGTCAAGATGTGTTACAGGTTGCGCATTCTTGTTGTGCTCCTGCATATCATGGTTGTTCGATTAAAGTCAAAGCAAAAGTCAGAACTCATGGCTCTATAGCGGTAATCATTGACTGCAGCACACTGATCAGCATTGTTTTTAATAAAAAACAAGGACCAATGACTCCGCCAGTCTATAAAGCATACCAAAGAATCAGTTTTTCTGGATATAATGGTGTCTCACTAGGCACCTGAGAATTATCATCATTTCAAATACGCCATTATTGTTTGTTGCCATATCTATTCACACAAAAAAAGAGCTTCATCATTAAACAATCGTTGCTTATGAAAATCGGGATCAATGCCCATCTTATTTCGGGTCCAACTCGCACAATTTGGAAACATTGTTTAGGCGTACGGCAATTTATATTGAAATTATAAGTCAAACTAAACATAAATCTCTTGACAGCTGGCAGTTAAAAAACTGTTGCCAATTTAAAGTTCTATACCTCTATATAATACACCCGATATTATTGTAGTGTAAAAATGTAAATGAAAACAAATTTTCTCTTTCCATTAATTTTATCACAAGTTAAAATCTTTTATGATTTTTTAAACTGCTTTTTTATTATTTATTTAATTTATTTTATATATTTTTGCTTTCATTTCAGGTATGTTAAAAAAATCTTAAACTTCATTGCATTATCTGTATCTGTAAGCAATAAACAAAACCACTTTTTACGCTTATGTTGCCTCAGAGTTGGACTTGGTTGAAGAGGACATAAAAATAAAATTAAAAAACAAAATTTAATACCAGCTAAATGTTTAGAAGCCTGCAATAGTTGGTGCCATAATTACACTCTGTTGTTGGTACGATAAGGTCTCATACCTCGGGTTAACAGTGGCCTGTATGATGTGGCAAATAATAAATAACTTTCGAACGCCGACCAGTAAATAACTCGTATCGCGAGAATCTGTTCCCAGCAGTGCCTACAATCTTTGTATCGGTTATTGGTGAGGCTCTTCGGGGAGTAATGTAGTGATTGATCAAGCGACTTATGTCACACAGTCCTAAAAACCGTGTTATCAAACATGCTACTTGGCTCTATACATTGCGAGGAAGCTAATAGACGATTTTATGCATCTAGATACTCCCACCATCAGCTTGGGGCATCATTGCCAGGTATTAGGACAAAGAGGAAAATCTTGATTAGAAAGAATAGAAATAATTTTGTAGATTAGACCGATCGAATGATGAAAGTGTGAAAGTGTAAGTTTTAAATAGCTAATATTGGGAGTTCCACTACTAAACATGTGAATACTTTGATAAACTGGGTTCGAATGTCTGGTTACCCAAATATTTAGCAAGTGTGTAACGACCAAAAGTCCAAGGTCGTTTTTGGCTACACAACCAGTTTTAAATTAGTAGCCATGTTTAAATTTCTATATTTTTCTCCAATGTATTTACTTATATACGCACATATTTACTTATAGATTTAGTTACTAAGAAATCTGAAATAAGAATTAATGTTTAAGTAAAATGAAGTAAGATTGAGTTCTGTCAATAGTATTGCATTATTATTATTGTAATATTTAGCCACGAAGGCATACGATCATTTAGTTACTAACATTTACATTGTAAGACTGGCTGCAGCTCGGTAGTGAACACAGCCGTCGGCTGTGGTGTATATACTGCCGAAATAACAACGTTTGTGTGTTTGTGCATTGGCGTGTGGGGAAAAATAAGTATAAAAGGGCGAACATCAGTAAGAATGGCGGAATTGGTGTGCGACCGGCGTGATTTGATTTACATCTGTACCTGGCAGTTAGCCCTAACCAGATGGTGGTCAAACCACTGTGGATGGTATGTAGCGCCATCCTCGCGTTAGAAGGCCTTCGAATACGTATATCCTCCGGTCACTCCTAGTTGCAATTTCGAAAGCCCGAAGTAGGCCGCAGCCTTCACTCCTTGCTAAGGAGTTGGAGACTATCCGAATCCTGGTCCAGAACGCATGAAGCTTAATATAATTAAGAAGACGACGGCATTCATACTCACTGGACCTGAACCATTCATTGTGAATGATCCGACCCACAAACTCTCACGAGGGCCGTGAAACACACAGCCACCACGATACTCACATATAGGGGCCAACCTCAATAATCAGCCAGAGAACAGCTAAAGGGACAAATAGCTGACTCTGCGAGCTCACTGATTCCCGTGGAAATATAGTGGATTGTCCAGGTGACTCCTACTAGCCTTTAATGGGCCTGGGCTCCCTTTTACCCCGCAAGATACCACTCTAGATGGAATAGTAGGCTCCAAAAAGAGTATCATGTGCCCCCGGAGGGAGGTGGCGACCGGCGGCAGGATCACAGGTAATTATCTCATTCTATTTTATTATTTTTGGACTGGTAGTCAGGGTATAGATGGAGCCGTGGTAATACCCGAAATTATACCCTGAGACGGGACAAACAGCGTCGGAGCGATCACTGACTGAGCCGTGGTTATACCGGCTGGTGTCCGCAGTCGCCACCGACAGTGGCCAGGGCAGTGAACGGTTGCGCCGTGGTAATACATAGCCCAGCCTACGGTGCCTTGGCTCTGGCGGCGTACAGACAAATTTCGACGGAGCGATCACAAACAGAGCCGTAGTTATATCCAGCCGAGTTTGTGCCCGCAGTAGTCACTGACAGTGACGTTCTTTGAATACTGACCGTGTGACGTAGAAGAGAGTTACATAAGCCGCCTGCACACACACCAGTGCACAAGATACGAAGCCCGAGCTGCAGTCAAGCAGAAAACCGGGAAATAAGGAAATCCTTTCCTTAATAAAGAACCAGCTTGTAACCAAGGTATTGTTTTTTAATCGACACAACACGACCATGAACGCCGCTGAGCATACCTCAGCTACCAGGAAAAGCGTGTCGTCACAAGTGCAGTGTGAAGATAGCTCCGCCAGTTAGCTTCATTTTTGCCAACCCTGTTATAGTTTACATACCTCTCACCAATATTGACCCTCTTTGGGACATTTTTGAAATGTCCATATGGAAAAATGCAGATTTTAAAGTTTTTCTAAATTCTATTACTAAAAACTTATACAAATTCTGAATATAACCTCTACAGTTCTGAAATCAGTAAAGCCATGACTTTCGTCCCCGTTAGCCAATTTTGGGCATTTTTGAAATGTCCATCTGGCAACATTAGTATTTTCACAATTTTCTGAATTCTATTAGTAACAACCTACACAAATTTCTGAATATAACTTCTACAGTTCTGAAATCTACAAAGCCATGGTTCTAACCCTCTGTACTCTGCTAAGCCACACCTTTCCAATTTTGAGCCAATTTTGGGCATTTTAGAATTGTCTGTACAGAAAAAAAAATAGTTTTTTTTCATTTTCGCATCAAAATGTTAAAATATTTCCACTCTGTTAACATAACATTACTTGAGTGAGAGGTATGTAAGCTATAACAGGGTTGGCAAAAACACACTTATATTTATTTTGGGTACTGTACTTGAGCTTCAAAACGCTAAAGTCCTCTACTCAATTCTTTTGCAAAAATTATTAGAAAAACCAAAAACAGACACAGAAAATCTTTAAAATGTATCTGCTCCTAAAATATAATTGAGAAATCCTTGAAGTAATAAAACCTCTTGATGAAATCATAAAAGAAAAAAACAAACATTTTTTAAACAATAATCCAATGCCCTACAAACACGTGCCATGGTGTATCAGTTAATGTGTGTGTTTGCATCTTTAGATGTTTAATGTAGTGAAACTGTTTGTATTGAATTCAAAATGTTTCCTTTTTGCTCTCTACCATTAGTAAGAAACAAATAAATTTTATGGAAGGCTGGCGAAAAATGGGTTAAAATATAATTTCCGCCAGCTTAAAACAAAAAAGCAAAAAGCAAACAAATTAAGGAAAAAAATTACAGGAGCGAAAGGATGCAAAAAATAAAAATTGAATATTCAAAATAAAAAAGAAAAACCAACAATTTTAAAATGACAAAACGTAAATACACACGCACACACGCACGCACGCATACATTTACATGGAAAGTGGCAATAAAATATTGAAATGTTGAAAATACGTTTGCTTGTTTAAAAGTATACTCAGGCCGCAAAAAACGAAGTTGTGCTATTAAAGTAACAACAGGAACATGTGTTGTTTCCACTATCTGTTTTTCTTCTTCTTTTCAATAAAAATATTAATTTAGTTTGGTTTAGGTTAAGCGCAAACAGTGGTGATCAAAACTTTATAAACTGATATCAATCATTTCACTGATTACTTATTATTGTGTAGCATAGGTGTAGGTTCTTTTAAAACTCTCTCACATTGTTTAATGATGTGCCAGAATTTCTACCAACTACCCTCTTTACGCTATCACTTAATTGGGTTTAATTAAGCCAAGTGATTTCTGGTCACCGGTTGATAACTTTCAATTTACTTTTTTTTTATCAAAATGTGCTGCGTTAATTCATGTCCAATATGCGATTGACCGCAAATCTCAGTTCAAAGCTAGCAATTGCTGTGTATTCCCACACAGTATAAGCTTGTGGGTTTCCGGAAGGCACTGGCTATAAATATAATATCACCACTTTCATTTTTAGCCAAATAAGATGCACAAGTAGAAAAGGAAATTTTATAAGTTGGAAGTAGAAATGTTCATCTTTACTTCGACTTGAAAGAAATACCGACTTCCCCCTGCTTTAGCGCAGCTCTAATAAGCCTGCATGTTCGTTAGTTTATATAGTCCAATCGTCATAGCTCGAATCGTACCATTTCCCAAACATACTCTGTAGAGGCTAATCCATTTATGCTTTATTTTCTGCAATAATCACAAGTCCATTCTCCACCAAAAATATCATTTTAAGGCTCATCTGCTAAGCTTAAGGACATACTACAATCAGTGATGAGTTCTAGTTTCATATGGTTTTATCATTCACATAAGCGCAGTTCTTTTTTTTTTTTAAAGAAAACAAAACTTTTCTTTATTGAAACTGATCTTAAATAAGAGACCGGACCAGTTGGAGGTGGATTCCAAAAGGCGGAAAGTGAATAATACACTCAATCACGATCTCGCAACAATCTCGGAATGGGGTCGTGTGAATAGAGTAGATTTTAATGCCCGTTAGGCGCAATGTTGCATGCTTACGCATAGATCTGTGTGCTGCATCTGTTACTATGGGTGATATAAGTATTACGGCATCGGAATCTCGGAAAATTCAGTGCGATGTTCGATGGACTAAACACTTTTTTCAGGTTTCTAAGGAAGCTTTCAAGTGCTTCGATTTTCTAAAACGATGTAAGACATACTTCACTCCATCTGATTTCTGTACTATTTATATCACCTATATCCGTCCAAAGATGCAATACAACTCTCATGTAGGGGTCGGCGCTCCAAAGTATATTTCGAAGTTGCTCGATCGGGTACAGGAGAGAGCCAAGAAGCTCATTGGCGACAGTAGGATATCCAACTCTATTGATTCTCTGAAACATTCACGCAATGTGGGTTATATTTCACTGTTATATCGTTACAACAATGGTTAGTGCTCAAACGAAATTAAGGAACTTGTTCCCGAAACTCGCACGTTTTTGCCCTTAACTCAATTTTCGTTGAGAGCACATCAATTTGTGCCTAATTGGCCAGTAAATCGCACTACCCATTATAGAGAAAATTTGTTTTTTTTAGCAGAACCGTTCGTATGATGAATAAACTCCCTGCAGAGGTCTTTCCTGTCACTTACAATGTAGAGATATTTAAATTGAATGTCCACAAACACTACTCCCTCTTTCCTTTTCCCCATAAACTGATTTCCTAGTTCTGGCACAATGCATTGTATGTGTAGGGGTTATCCCCTGAGGGCTGGAGTCGTGAATGGGCCGCTTTTTTTTCGAAGATGTGGCTGGAAATGCGCTAACGGTCAATGGATCACGCTATCGCGAGTAGGTAGTGTAATAGTTTACAAGACTGGGGGTTGTGGGTTCGATTCCCAACAAAGACTAAGGTTTTTTTCACTACAAATAAAAATTGACTGTCGGTGTGGCTGCTCAGTGATGAAGGCATAGTCACTGGTCACTGTGCTGTCTTATACCGACAGTTAATTTCCGTAACTATCTCGTACTTTCACCACCTGCCTCATCTCTTCTCTATTGCTTTCCTAAAGAATGTAACACGGTACTTGACTAAATAGGCATTGTTGCCTGAAGTGCTACTTCTCTTACAAAGAACAGTTCGGTGCCACATGTCACACAGCCCATGACAGGATCAATTTATTGTAAACTAAATTTCCCGATCGCATAATTTCACGACAATCAGCAAGTTAAGTGGCCCGCCAGAAGGTGTGATTTAATACCACTGAATTATTTTTTGTGTTAAGGACAGAGTCTTTACGGAGCCAATCGAATTGATTTCAGCCTTAAAACTCAAAATCCGTGATATGATTAACGAAATAGGTTCGCCATTTTGCCAAAAAGTGTTTAAAAACTTTGATGAAAGAAACGACATCTGTCAGCGTAGTCGTGGTGGACATTTGCCAGATTTCACTTTTCATTCATAATTGCCGAACTTTTCTCTTCGTAACACAATACAAATTTTAATTAGTTTAATCTACATTTTTTGTTTTATTTTGTTTTACAAACAAATTTCCTGCTGAAAAACCCTTTATAATGATTGCTTTCAAGTGAAGTTTAACATTCTCATGTTATTCGCGAAATGTTTGAGGTTATGAAAATTTTTACTAATTTGAGTAATTGCATTACTCATGACTTTTGTGGCTGTTGGCTGGAACTTTTGCCCCTTTTTTTGTTCGAAATTTCTTCTCTTGCCTAATGTTTTGCATGATCCTACAAAGATCGCCATATTCCAGCTCGCCTTAAATAATGCATAATATTTTCGCTTTCTGGCTTAACGGTTGCTGAAATATCATTTTAATTGTTTGTTCTCTCTCTCTCTCTCTCTCTCTCTGAGACCCATAAGCCAGGTCTCAGCTAATGCCGCTTTTAATTCTATGAATTGTCCTGGCAGAACCCTTTTTCGCCAGAGAAACTTGTTTACCGAGGAGCATTTTAATATTTATTAGACTTTCTAAAAAATGTACAAAAGCATAAAATGGTTATACAACAATTAATTAAAATAACGTTATGCTTTTTCTGCTATAATTATTAACAATTTCCAATGTTGCAATTGGATAGAAGAAAGTGGATTAAAGCAAATATTAAAAAGCTGACACTTATCTTATATCAATTGTAATGTTTTGAGCTTCACTGTATTTTCATAAACATAAAAATCTATTCAATTTTTAAAATAAAATTTCAATAAACCTAAAAGGCAACAATGGTTACATTGTAGCAATTTTTTATTGCAAAATTGAAAAAAAAGGTAAAACTGTTTATTCAAATAAGCTGCCATAAAAACGAAACGAAATAAGACAACAACAATAAAATTAGAGTTTATAAAGAAAATTATACTCTTCGAGATTTAAAGTCAATGATCCTGAAACAACAAAAACAACAAGAAAAATTATCTAAACAATTGCAAGCTACTGCTAACAAGAATTGGTAGTGTGTGTTTCTGCATCAGTGTGGTGGTTGTGTGTCCAACATCTGCTTAAAGTTTTGAATGTTGTGCTACAAAAGGGGTAGAAAATGAATCCAAAGTAGCATTGAGCGCCGACCGGGTTTTTACTTGGATGGACCTTCCAGCGACCTTGTGCTAATCTAAGTTGAATTTCAAATTAGCCATAGCGATTGTTGTTAATGTATCATTTGAAATAATTTCATTTCGTTATGCTGCGTTACTTTTTACTAAGCGCACTACTTGGGCGCTAATCAAGTTCGATAAATCCCTCCCGATATTTTTGTTCCGATTTTGGAAAAACCTTTTAAATTAGCCATAGCGATCGTTGTTAATGTATCATTTAAAGATGGGTGCTATTGTTAAGAGCAATGGTGGGCGCTGAGAGAGAATTTCAAAGGGTGTTTTTGTTAGAGGTATGGAAATTTAAGTTGGCAACTCTTTTTTTTAACTTGCAGTCATTTTTGAAGCTTTCGAGTGATTTACATTTAGTTTTGTTTGGAATTTTAACATGAATAGACTAACGTTTGAACAAGGCTTCTAAATAATGAAAAATTGGTTCAAAACTGCCGCATTTAGAGTGATGATAATCCTGAGTGTATGTTAAAGACACTATTTTATCCTGAAAAACTGAGCTTGCTGTGCTTTAAAGACTGGCGGAATCATGTGATCCGTGGTCAGAACGTTACGGTTAATGGTGATGACACAATATGTTACACAGCTCGTGACACAATTGTTTTATTAAAGGTAACGTTTGGCAACCGCATTGTCTTATAATTCGAACGCCTGAAGTGGTTTTCAAGATAAGCTCGTGTGTTTTAACCTCCTCACCGATAAACCCAAACTGATTGAACACTAGGAAGAAGTCATCGAAATTATACCTCTAGATTTGACCGTCGCTGAGCCAGTCGGGGCGGTTATATGCCAGTCATGCTTCGCATAAAGTGAATTTCATATCAATGTCTTATGTTTAATATTTTAACATTGATTTCAATTTTATTCTATTTCAAAGTTTTACACCTCTATAAAAACACCCTTTACTTTCCAAAAAAAATAACTGAAGCTGTCAAAGACCACTAAAAAATAAATAATACTGTTGCGGATGTGTCTTGTTTAAGTTTTAAAATAAAATAACTAAGCAATTAGGCGAACTACTGGGTATGTTGTTTACGAACTGCGTGGCTTGCTAAGAAAACTTACGGTACAATAACAAAAATTTCTAGTTACAAACTGCATAGAAATTTTATACACAAACAACAACAATTTGTTATGCAGTTTACTAACTGCGTGGCAGGCAAGACAAAAACAAATTCGAAAACAACAAACCTGCATGCTGTTTACCATCTGCGTAGTTTGCTAAGAAACCTTTTCTACAAAAGACAACAACAATTGTATTGAAATAAATCCCAAGCAGAAACCTTATCAGCATAAAAACAAAAACAACTATACACACAGACATATAGGCGCCCATACAACGAATAAACAACATACAACAACAAAATGTGATACAAAGGGAGTAAAAGATTTTTAAATCTTCTAGACTTTAAATGGACAAATATAAATAAATTGTTCTATAGTGTCAACTCTGTGTAGTTAAAATAAATTTAACAAATTTTTATTAATTTAAAAACTGGTGCTATTTATTTTGCAATAAAGAACTCACAACAAATATTTATAAAAGTATAAACGAAACAATACATTCGCCTGTTGCTCTTATATATTTTTTTAATAAAAAATTAGAAACATCACTTAATTAACTACATAAATCAATTAAATATACGAGTTATATATACTCACTCATGCACTCACGAACGGCTCTACACTATTTGCTATGACAGTCGCGTATATAAGGATACCCCTCATGCATACGAACAAACGAAAAACACCCTCAGACAGACACATGTATCAAGATAATAATAAAAAATAAATTTACTTTGCATAAAATGCCTACCTGAATAGATACGAACTTAACAGCAGAGCTACCTGAACACCAACACTGAATCACAAGTACAAACCGCAACGCGGCTTGAGAATGATATTTTCACATCGAAAGCGCTCGTCTTTAACTTCAAGAGAACAACGGCCAGATGCGACGGAAAATGACATTAGTATTTCATTTACTGGCAGAGAAAATATAAACAACATAATACCGGGACACCCTTTATTTATTATTTACTTCTATACACTTGCTTTTGTAGAGGACATAGCGGCCATAGTACATCACTTGGGGCAAAATGTGACATGAGACAAACGGACAAGTGTTGGTGCGAAACAAGGAGCTGCTTTTATTAGCCGGATAGTATTTTTAACTATAAAAAAGAGAGGAAGTATCAAATGGCCCAATCTTGAAGGTCTATTAACAGATTCATCTCACGAAATCAATTTATCGCCAAATAGTCGATGATTGCAATTGTCGTATGGCATGTAGCGCCATCCTGTTGAAGTCAAATTTTGTCCAGCCATATTTTCAAACCAAACAAAAAAAAAAAATCCATTGGTCAAATAAAAATCGTTCACCGTAGTGCGAACTCCCTCGGATCAAATGGGATATTTTTGTTGATGTAATGGAACCCATAATCGAAACTACTCCATATAGAGGTGCCCCTGTAGGCTAATAACGTTTCTTTTTTCAACTAGTGCTTATTTCGTGAATGGTAACACTTCAGCTCATGTTTGATTTGACAGATAATTAGTTTTATCCTTCCGCTGAACGAATGTGGTTGTGTAAACGTTTGAACAACGCTGGGAAATATTGCAACATTACTTTAAAATTCATGGTATGGAATGTGTGCAAAAATTGCGTACAGATTTTGGAAGAAGACAAGCACCGTCAGCGCCGTATTTCCGTGATCTTGTGAAAAAAGTGAAAAAAAACTGGCATCGATAAACGCAAGCGTGAAATGCCAAAAATAGTGCGTACACCCGTGAATATTGCTGCTGTGGCAGAAAGTGTGCGTGAAGCGCCATCAACATCAATTCAGCGTCGTTCTAAACAATTGAACATTTCAGAGACATCATTGAGACGAATTTTGCATACAGACCTTGGGTATGACGCCATACAAAGCCCAATTGGTTCAGGAGTTGCAGCCAAGTGACCATCAAATGCGTTTTCGCTTCCCTAAGTGGGCCTGCGATCGACTAACAGAAGATGTCGATTTTGCAAAATCAAAATCATATTTTCAGATGAAGCTCATTTTGACCTTGGCGGGTGTGTAAACAAGCGAAATTGTCGCATTTGGGGCACAGAAAATCCGCACGCATATATTGAAAAGCCGACGCACCCAAAACGAGTTACTATTTGGTGTGGATTTTGGTCCAGAGGCATAAATAGGTCATTTTTCTGCGTAAATGAGCAAGGAGTGGCCGTTACAGTCAATGACGATCGTTATCGGGCTATGTTGAACGAATTTTTGTTCACAAAAATTAAAGAGGAGGCTATGGGCAACATTTGGTTTCTACGTGCCACACAGCCGACGCTACACCCGATGTTTTGCGCCCTATTTTTGCAGATCGCATTATCAGAAACTTGAGAAAATATTCAGTAGTTTTGTTTATAGCATTTAAAAAAAACAGTTATTTGGCGGACCCTTTAGATAGTGTACTAGCTTGTCAGTCTGGGTGTTGTAGGTTCGATTCCCAACAAAAAAGAACTTGGTTTTTTTTCACTACAAAAATAAAAATTGACTGTTGTTGTGGCTGCAATGATGAAGGCATGGTCACCGGTCGCTGTGCTGTCTTTATGCGACAGTTAATTTCCGCAACTATCCTTCTACTTTCATCACTTGTTTCATTTCTTTTTTAAGTGTTTTCTAAGTTCTATGGGTCTTGAAAATACCCATTCGAACACATTCACAGGTCTTTAAGTTCAAAACTGTGTTTGGATTTCTGTGGATTTTATGCAGCGATTTGTTATTTTATTTTTGTATATTGACGTGGCAATCAGTTGTCTCACATTCGTTGCAATTATTTTTTGAATTTTCAGTTCTACTTGCAGTTTCACTTTTACTTTCTTTAATTAAATCCTTTTTAAATTAAATCTTTTGTGCAGCTTCATTTTTTTAAGTCACATACTTTTGTTTGAAAGTAAATATTTAGTTTAAGTAAATTTGCATGTGTAGTTTTATGGCATCAAATATGCCAAAGTCAGACTTGTTCGAAAATTAACCGAAAATCCCAAACACAGCCGCACACAAACACATCCACACACACACACATCCACACACACACATACACACACACACATATGTATCTGAGGTATCTGAACAGATAGATGTAAAATAATCCGACATAAATAAAGCTGTAATGTCAACTATTGTTATTGTTTGTGAACATGGCAAAAATCCTTGTTAAATAAGCAACCAAACAATGCTACAAACTACTTTTCTTGTGGGAGTTACGATGAGGGCCGAGAATAGAATTAGTGGAATTATATGCTTATTTAGTTCATGTTTAAAATGCACTCAGAGAAATAAAACATCATGTGATTTGAAGTGGTTGCATTAATGAACCAAATACTTTTAAAAAGTTTTGTAATTAAACAAAACAATTGATTTAAATGGGACTGTGAATATTATTTTTAAGTAAAGGGTGTTTTTTTAAGCCCGATAGAACTTGAAATTATAAAAAATAACACAAAAAATTAAATTTTAATCAAAATTTCTTTTTTCTTCGAAGGATCAATACGTGACATTAACATTTGAAAATGATTTCGGGCATATGGGCACCGCGGCTGTTCTTGACGAAGCGCATTCTGGACGTCCAATTTTGCGCGACTTTTTCGAGCACTGCTGGGCGTATGTCACGAATAACACGAACAATGCTGTCCTCCAAGGCGTCAATTGTTGCTGGTTTATCAGCATAAACCAGTGACTTCACGTAACCCCACAGGAAATAGTCGAGTGGTGTCAAATCGCACGACCTTGGAGGCCAATTGACAGGTCCTTTTCTCGAAATCAACTTATCGCCAAATTTTGATTTCAATAAGTCGCTGGTTGCGTTCGCTGTATGGCACGTAGCGCCATCCTGTTGAAACCACATCTCGTCCGGATCAATGTCATCCATATTTTCAAACAAAAAATTGATCATGGTGCGGTAACGATCTCCATTGACCGTAACGCGAGCTCCGGCCTCATTTTTGAAGAAATAAGGTCCGATGATGCCACCAGCGTGATAAACGCACCAAACGGTGTCACTCCATATGCGGCAATTTTGCTTATTAACAAACCCGTTAAGCCAAAAATGCGCGTCAGTTGCCAACTGCTCTAGAGCCCAATCGGCGAAAGAACGACGCATATAATGGTCTCGTGGCTTCAATTCCTGCACCAGCTGGATCTTATCCGGGTGTAGGCCGAGATCTTTGCGCAAAATTTTCCACGTGGTGGACGGACAGAGCCCCAATTCCTGCGACCGACGACGAATTGATAAATTTGGATCTTCTTCCACACTTTCGTTTACAGCGGCGATATTCTCTTCAGTACGCACATTCCTTCAACGTGTTGGTGTTATTGCATCCTCTAGAGAGTATGTGGTACGAAATCTATCGACAGTTCGACGAATGGCTTGTTCAGATGCACGATTATGTACGCCATAAAAATGACGAAGTCGTCTATAAGTTGCGCGAATCGACGACTGATTTTCAAAGTAAATTTGGATAATTTCGTAGCGTTGTTCAAACGAGAGTCTATTCATGATGATTTGTCAGAGTATACTGAAACAAATAAAAAAAAATGTTTCATCAAAATTTCATTTTTTGTGTTACTTTTTACAATTTAAAGTTCTATCTAGCTTAAAAAAACATCTTTTATAGTTGCCTTCCTTCTGCCAAAAAACTATTTTGAATAACTAGGAATTGTTGCCATTAAGCTTAAAAAACGTTTTACAGGTTTAAAATATGCGTTTTAATTATTGATTTCGTAAGTAGCTTTGTCGCACCCTTTTTTTCCTTACAAATGTGGCAGAATTTCCTGATAAGTTTTCAAGTTACAAGATAAGATTTTAATGGGTTTTTGCCGAAATAATGAACCTTTTAGTTTGAATAGGCCCAAACAAAATAATTGTTTTTTTAAGAATTCTAATAAAATAGTAAAATCTTTAGAATTATTACATAAGTAATTATTTAGTCAGGCTTATGTTTTCAAATAAAAAAAGGGTTTTATTTGGTAATAGAGAAAATATATTTTGGTATATATCAGATATTTTTATAGCCGTATAGAATTTTAACTTAGCAACATGTTTAACTGGCGGTTGTTTTGTCAAAGGTGAAGTGATTTATACTATTGCTATTTCCTGTCTTATCTGGCTGGTTCGAAGTCAAAGGCGAGCGCTTTCGATGCGAATGCATCATTCTTAAGCCGCGTTGTGGTTT
Source organism: Trichopoda pennipes (assembly GCA_030448955.1). Classification (NCBI taxonomy): domain Eukaryota; kingdom Metazoa; phylum Arthropoda; class Insecta; order Diptera; family Tachinidae; genus Trichopoda; species Trichopoda pennipes. Next base: position 1,741,208 of record JASKUP010000021.1, on the reverse strand, counting down.
ATACTGGTAAGTCAGGGTTGGCGTTCAGGCAGTTTTGTTGTTATCTTGACATTACTATAACACGAGGAACTGACTACCATCCACAATAACTAAAACCACCCTACCCAACGTAAACTAGCAGCGTTTAGACATATGATACACAGATTTAAGAAAATCCCACTTTCTCCAGATAAGTACAACAATGAACTCGACACAATTTACGCCATAGTTACAAATAACGGCTACAAGGCCACTACCATCGATAAACTTCTTAGACAATACAACACTAAAAACAGAAATAAAGAAGAAAAAGAGACAGCCTATATAGCACGATGGCACCCTTTTACTTACACAGGACCAGAAATATACAGACTAACTAATCTTTTTCACAAAGAAGAAATACTCACAGCATTAAAAAGTGACAACAGTCTGAGACATAATCATAAGAACAACGAGAGGTATATCGACTTACCAAACTTATATAGGGCAAACTGGACGAACACTAAAAACAAGGTTTACAGAACACATACGCTCATACAAACGGAAAAGAGAAGAATCCAACTTTGCATTACACCTTGACACTCATGGACACACACCAAGGGAAATAGATGAATGTATGACATTACTACATCCTAGCAAAAAAGGACGAAGACTAGACGTTCTTGAAAACATGGAAATCTACAAAACAAAAACATTCAACAATGACATTATAAACGAACAGGTAAACACGACCTCAGACACAATTAGCACACCATTAAAACTACTTCTGCAAAGCGGCAAAGGAAAAACACCCTTAGACGGACACACGTACCTAGATAATAATAAAAGACGGAGGTATCGATAAATATACTTAGCATAAAAATGCCAAGTGGCTGGCATTCTGCTTCCCTGAATAGATACGAACTTAACAACAGAACTGCCTGAACGCCAACACTGACTTACAAGTACAAACCACAACGCGGATTATTAAAGATGCATTCGCATCGAAAGCGCTCGCCTTTGACTTCAAAGCAGCCAGATAGGTCAGGAAATAGCAACAGCATTTAATTTACTGGCTGAGCAAAAATAAACAACATGAAGTGATTTATCTTTAGTTTCGTTTTCCATTTCAACATGAATAGCCTGACGCCTGTACAACGCTTGAGGATTATCATCACTCTAAATACTAAAATTTTATTTCCTAATGTAGCCAAACAAATGAAAATGAGCTTCATCGCATTGGCTATCTTGTTTTTTGTCTAAACTCCACAATTTGAATGCGTTGTGCAGGCGTCGTCTATGCGTTGTAACGCTAAAAGTCCCGATAGTCGTTTTTAACAACACAAGCAATTTATTTGATAATTATATTTTCAGTTTCAAGAATAATGAATTATTATTTTTTATTATTTAGTTTTACGTCTAACGGAATTTTTAATTTTGTAATTATAATTTTAATTTTGTGTTTTATATTTTAAATTTAATGGCAGCGCCATCTTTACGTGATGGTACAACTGGCGGCTGCTAACGAATGCAGCCACCAGATGTTTTCTACATCAGCTGTGGAGATAGTGTGATTCGTTTTACATCCGCTCCTGGCTATGTAGCCTTAATCAGATGGTGGACAAATCACTATTGTATAATTCAGGCGTCCTAGGAAGCCGAAGACATAATTCTAAGCAACAGAACCACCTAGTTGCAACTTTAATGATTCCAGGGCAGGGCTGCAAACCATCACACCTTGCTAAAGAGTTGGAGACTTTCCAACTCCTGTTCAGAACACATGTCTAGCATGCTCACTGGACTGGATCATTCACTTTGCGTGTCATTATCAGTGAGATGATCCTGGCCAACATAATAACCATTATTCTCCCATATAGGGGCCAACCTCAATAATCAGCCAGAGAACTATTAAATGTCTAAAGAGACAAATAATGAACTATGCGAGCTTACTGATTCCCGTGGAAATAAAGTAGAGCTTCCAGTTGACTCCCTGCCTGTCTTTGGGGGACTGGGCTCCCTTTTTCCCCAGTTGCACCATATTTATGTGCCCCCGGGGGGAATCAGCTGTGGAGATGATGTATGAGTGTGTATACATGTGTGTGGCGGCGAATGGGTATATAAAGAAAAACTTTATGAACAAGGAGTTCGTTAGTGCGCAGCTGGCCGACAGATAATATTTAATATTTTGCCAGAAGCGTTTCCCCAGATAATATTTCTGATTATCTTCGGCAAATACTGTGAAGCCACAAGGGGGTGTGGGGTGGTTTTTAATCAGCCCGGTTTGTGTCTACAGCTGCTACTGGTAGTGACCAGAGTAGCATTAAATTGTATTCTATCGGCTTTTAACCTTTCCACTATTTCCGGTGTTCTAGATATTTCTCTCGTACACTAACTTCTATCCCATAGTGCTCGCCATAGTAGCACCGCTGAGTATTGAGCTATTGTGACGGATATTTTACACTAATCTTTGGGCCTTGAAATATCTGCTGCACCTGCAGTCGTTACTGGGAGTCGTCGGAGCAGCGTGAAGTTTTGGTTTTTACTCTGCACAATTTTCGCTGTTCTGGCTGTTTCCGTCGTCCACTAACTGTTGATACGTACGTACATTCGCACACCATTGCTTGGCAAACGTAGCAAAGAGGGTGATCCGCCGTTAAGGAGATATATGGTAAATAAATAAAGGCTGAAGATTAATACCAAACCACTCATCGGCACAACACGACCTTCGACGCTGTTGAGCATATCTCCGCAACCAGGGAAATCGTGTCGTTAGAGCATGTTGAAATTTGGCAAACCAAACCAAGTTCAAATCACTTGACTGCTAAAAAAACTGACTGCTAGTTAGAAAAGTGTTGCCAACTTAAAAAACACCAGATACAATGATGGGTTTTAAACATAATCGTCATGGCTGCGCAAATCCCTTTATTTTAAAAATGACTCACATTTTTACCTTAAAATCGGCTAAAATTATCAAACTATTTCAATTTAACATTTTTTCTCTCAATATCATATGCTGCATGATAATATCGTATTTAATTTTAGCTTTTAACGCAATTTATATGTAATTGAAGTCACCTGCAGACACACGCAGCCACACGCATGTACTTTATTCCCAACTCTATATAAAAGCTCAATATTGAAACGATATTTGTTAATTAAACAAATTGGCAACTGATAAAAGTTAATAAACACTTTAGAAATGTTGTTATCTTAACAACTACACAACAGTAAAAATAACAACAACAACAACTATAACATGCAAACTTAACCGGCAATGTCTATCTAATTAAAACTTAATATGAAGTTATAATAAACAAAAACAAAAAAAACTTCTTTAAATAAATTTATTCATTACAATCTCCAACTTTAAGCCAAAATTTTAATATAAAAATAAATTTAATGAAAAATAAATTTTCTATTGCAAAATTTTCTCCGTTAAGTTGTAAATGAATTTATTTAATTGCTTTTTTTTTGTTTTCTTTTCTCATTTTGCTGGTTGCCATAACATTTTTTCTATTCACTCATGTAGTAAATTATGCATGCAGCATCTTAATATATATTTTTTACTGTTTCCTTCTTCTGCTGCTGCTGTTGCTCTTTATTGTTGCTCCACACACAACTCAATGCTATTCGAACGTTGTGGCTGGCTGTTAGATGAGAAACATTTTTATTGCTCTTGGAATTTTATAAATGTTATGACATTTTTAAAACTTTTTGTTAGTACATTCTTACGTTAACTTTATTACCCTTTTGTGTTAACAGTGACGTAGAGACATTTTAAAATCGCTTGCAAAACCTGGGAATGGGCTCTGGCTAGTGTTACTGAAACGATTTTGTTGAAGATAAATATCAAATAAAATGATTGTTGTAAAAATCATTTAACAAAAACACAATAATTTTTTAAAAAAAAATAAAAAAATGATATTTAATTGGCAAATATAACAGTCCATCGTAACAAGAGAGTAAATAATTTTGAAAGATTGCATTTCATTAAAAGCACCAGAAAAAAATATTTTTATAAAAATATAAATCAAAAATACGATTTATATTTTTATAAAAATTGTCATAAATTTTACTTTATTCGAAAGATAAGGTACTCCTCCCCTAAAGTGATCACGGGTGAGTCGGACATAGTATAACCTTGAGGTCCATATTTTCGATAAGAATTGTGGCCGTGTATCGACAATTATGCGGCGAATGTTGTTCTCTTAGTGATCAATCGGGCTTTTTGGTGTAGGCTAGCAACTTTCCAGAAGATAGTCTAGTGGTGTTAAGTCCCCTGATCTTTGAAGCCCTATCCCCCCGGGGGCACATTTATGGTCTTTATAGTACGCAACAGCTAATTAGATCTGTGCAAATGGGGGTATAAAGGGAGCCCAATCCCCTGAAGACAGGCAGGGAGTCAACTGGAAGCTACACTTTATTTCCACGGGGATCAGTGAACCCGCAGAGTTCATTATTTGTCTCTTTAGACATTTAATAGTTCTCTGACTGATCATTGAGGTTGGCCCGTATATGGGAGTATCGTGGTGGTTGTGGTTTCGCGGCCCCATTACAGTATAATGGTTATTATGGTGGCCAGGATCATCTCACTGATAATGACACGCAAAGTGAACGATCCAGTCCAGTGAGCATGCTAGACATGTGTTCTGGACAGGAGTTGAAAGTCTCCAACTCTTTAGCAAGGTGTGATGGTTTGCAGCACTGCCCTGGAATCATTAAAGTTGCAACTAGGTAGTTCTGATGCTTAGAACTATGTCTTCGGCTTCCTAGGACGCCTGTATGACTTTCCAAATTATACAATAGTGGTATGTCCACCATCTGATTAAGGCTACATAGCCAGGTGCGGATGTAAAACGAATCACACTCTGATCTTTGAAGCCAATTTACGGGTCCATAAAGTAATTATAAAGTTGCTAAAGGTTTTCATCAATAAATAAATTGTGCCACGAGATATGTGTCATGTTGGGTATTCTTGTTCGAACCACATCTTCCTAGACATCTGGACTGTCCAATTGTTGAATGAAAAAATCAATGACCATGGTGCTAGAGCGGTCATTATTGACTGTAACATTTTATCAGCATAACATAAAGCGGTCAGTTTTTCTTAATGTAATGCAACTTCAAGTGTATGTCCCAACATACACTTTAGATAGACCGCCCCCGTGGGCAAAGATGCGTGATAAGATTTACTTCAGTACCTACCCGTAGCCATAACCTGACGGTGGATCAAACTACTGTGGGTGATATGTAGCGCCACGCCCTAGGAACCCTTCGGATATCTCTATCCTACTGTAGCTCCTCTCAACTCCAAAAGCTCGGAGCAAGCCAACGCCCTCACTCCTTGCTGAAGAGTTGGAGACTATTCAACTCCTGCTCCAGAACACATGCAAGCTTAATAAAATTTCAGAACACTACCGCAACCATGCTCACTGGACCTGGACCATTCATTGTGTTCATAGTGAATGATCCGACCCACACAACTCTAACGAGGGCCGTGCAACCACAACAACCGCGTTGCTCCCAAAGGGCCAACCTCAATAGTTAGTCAAAGAACAGCTAAATAGCTGAATTCTAGGGCTTACTGATTCCCCTGGAAATAACGTGGAGTTGACCCGGACACATTTATATGTATTGATGGAATCTCACCATCATTACATGTGTTACAGGGGTAAAAGGGAGATAAATCCCCTAAAGGCAGGCTGGCAGGAGCCAACTGGACAATTTCCACTTTATTTCCATGGGAATCAGTAAGCCCTAAAGTTCAGCTCTTGCGGTTGTCTCTCTGATTATTGAGGTTGGCCCTTCGGGGAGTATCGTGGTGGTTGTGGTTCCGCAGGCCCCAGTGAATGATAAAGGGGTCAGGATCATCTCACTTTTGTTACCAAGAACACAGCGTGAATGATCCGGATCCAGTGAGCATGCTATGTTATGTGTTCTGGACCAGGAGTTGGATAGTTTCCAGCTCTTCAGCAAGGAGGGGGGTGCTGGCCCTGCTTCGCGCTCTTGAAAGTGCAACTAGGAATAACCTGTTGGATAGAGATAATCATCAGCTTCGTAGGGCGTGCGTGCACGCTATATATCTACCAAAGTGGTTTGATCCACCATCGTGTTATGGCCACATGGCTAGGTAACGATGTAAATCTTATTACGTAATACACTCGAGGATTATCATCACCCAAAATATGGCAGTCTTGTTATTGACGTAAGTGACCGGAACAAATTCTCAATAAATTTGTACAATTTGGAAGCCAAACCAAACAAGGCATAAGTCACCTGACAGCCAATTAAAAGGGTGCAACCAACATAATGTTATTTCTATAAGACACCTGATATTTATCTGTATTTAAAAGGAATCAAAGCTTTTAATTTGAAAGATATATCAGGTAACCTGCACTACCCTTTAAAGGAATAATTGGAATTTTTATTATTATTTTGATTATCACCATGTTTAAAATTATAGTCAGTTCTAGGTTGGCGGTAGTAATATTTCACTTTCTACAGGTGGTACCATGCCCACTTTTTCAATCCCCACCTGCTTGTATGTTTGATTATGCCCATTGCTATGGAAGTACATGGTAAAGGGTTTTTCAACAAGAATTTTGTTTTCTAAAAGAAAAAAAGTTAGACTAAGATGATCTTAATTTTCATTGTATCACGAAGACAAAAGTTCGGCAAGTTTAAATGAAAAATGATATCTGGCAAATGCCTCCTACGATCACAATGGCAGATGTTGATTCTTTAATCAGCTTTTAATCACATTTTGGCAAAATTGGTGGTACTATTTCGTTAATCACATCGTGGATTTTGAGTTTTGGTTTTTTTTTAAAGAGAAGTAGCAGTTCAGCCAACAATGCCTATTTAGTCAAGTACCGTGCTACATTCTTTAGGAAAGGGATAGAGAATAGAATGAAACAGTAGAAGGATAGTTGGAAATTAACTGCCGTATATAAGACAGCACAGCGACCAGTGACTATGCCTTCATCGCTGAGCAGCCCTACCGACAGTCAATTTTTATTTTTGTGGTGAAAAAAAACCAAGGCCTTCGTTGGGAATCGAACCCACAACCCCCATACTTACACACTAGCTACTAGCCTACAGATCGTTTCACTGGCTGAGTGACATATGGCACAGTCCTCTTGAGTCCACGTCAGTGATATTCACGTCGTCAATAACAGGCCAAAATTGAGTTGTTAGCATATCGCGATAGCATGATCCATTGACCGCTACCGCATTTCCAGCCTCATATGCGAAAAAAAAACGCCGCAATCACACTTCCGGTCCACATAACGTACACGTTGACCAGGCAAAGCCTTCTCAATAATCACTAGGAGAAGCCCAAATTTGGATCTGCTTTAATACTGTGGCTCAAAGCTGTGATGTTTTCAGTTGAACGACCCAGTCGAACACGCGTTGGTTGTCATACATTTTGTATTTAGCCTGTTGACTCAAATTAACCGACCAAATTTTTAATAGCGATCTTAGAAGGATGATTATGTTGTACAAAATTATTACGAATTTTACGAAATGTAATCTTAACAGAACAACAATATTCATAATGAATTTTAATTATTTTAATGCGATTTTCGTGAGAAATTAAATTCATTGCAACAATAACCAATGCCTTCACTACGAATATGTCAAAAAACTAAGTGTCAAATTAATCATGTTGTTAGTGTTGCCGCAATTAAAAACGAAACTTCTTGTTGAAAAAGCAGATGCAACATTCCAAGCATCTACCTCTTACAGCTCCGTAGAAAAACTCTAATAAATTTTCATTGTGTATGGGAAGTACCACGCCCACTATTTCGATTTAGTTACTAAACTATGCGCAAGGCTTAGTAAATTATCTGAGCAAAATTTCAAGGCTATAACTTACACTACCTATTTTAAGGGGAAGTGTCATGCCCCTATCAAAAGGTTATATTTAAAGTTGTACCTTTAAACTTTAAACTTTCACTGAAGTATTTTATAAAGGATGATTTGCGCAATTAACATTTTTAATTACTTCAGAGAAATTTAAAATAAAAATAAATTACAAAGAAATAATTTCTTTTAAACAAATTGAAGTAGCAACAGCAGGTTCATTCAAACCACGTTTTACACACTCCCAATTCCAATAACGCCCCTGACTTTTGACACCTACTTGAAGAATAAACTTACAATTTATACTAAATCATTTTTATGTGCTTCTCAAGTAATTAGTTCCAATTAAGGTCTATTTATTACAGTGTACATGTGAAATGTGTTAATTTTGTTTTTGTTGTTGTTGTTGTAAGATTAATCATGCAATAAAAATTCATTGCACTCAATTTAAATATTTTGTTACGCTCATAAAATGGAAAAACAATTAGAAACAAACTGAAAATTAACAAAACAAAAAAAAACACACACACACAATACCCATTTGATTTTTTTTTCAAGAAAAATAAAAAGCTTCAAAAATAAAATAAATAAATTAGCAAAAAAAAAAATAAAATTAATATATACAATACTTTTAAGACAGAAAAAAAAATAAAATTTTTATGAATGAATTCCGTAATTTTTAGTTTTAGAACGTGTTAATTAAAATTTATTTAGAATGTTTTTTCTTTGTAACAAATTTCTTTAGCTTGAAATAAAAATGTGTGATAGAAAGTAGCTAACGAATAAGAATTGTGTTTGAAAATTTAATAAACTTTAAGTGAGTAGGGTACTAAACCCTTTAGTACAGCTAAAATACTTAAAAATCGTTAAATAATCCCTCTTATTCTGTTTGGCGACGGCAACATCGTTGTCGATTTTGAGGCAACATCACTTTAACACAACATCAATACTAATTTGGTATTCCCTAACAGTCTAATGATGAAGTTGCCAGTTTATCGATCATTTTAAGAAAATATAACACACGCACACATCTAATAAAGGGTGTTTTTTTAAGCCCGATAGAACTTGAAATTGTAAAAAATAACACAAAAAATTTATTTGTAATCAAAATTTCTTTTTTATTCGAAGGATCAATACGTGACATTAACATTTGAAAATGATTTCGGGCATTAGGGGCACCGCGGCTGTTCTTGACGTAGCGCATTCTGGACGTCCAATTTTGGGCCACTTTTTCGAGCACTGCTGGGCGTATGTCACGAATAACACGAACAATGCTGTCCTCCAAGGCGTCAATTGTTGCTGGTTTATCAGCATAAACCAGTGAGTTCACGTAGCCCCACAGGAAATAGTCGAGTGGTGTCAAATCGCACGACCTTGGAGTCCAATTGACAGGTCCATTTCTCGAAATCAACTTATCGCCAAATTTTGATTTCAATAAGTCGATGGTTGCGTTCGCTGTATGGCACGTAGCGCCATCCTGTTGAAACCACATCTCGTCCGGATCAATGTCATCCATATTTTCAAACAAAAAATCATTGATCATGGTGCGGTAACGATCTCCATTTACCGTAACGCGAGCTCCGGCCTCATTTTTGAAGAAATAATGCCACCAGCGTGAAAACCGCACCAAACTGTGCATTTTTCTGGATGTTATGGAGTCTGTAGGGTCTGTTGTGGATTGGTCTCACTCCATATGCGGCAATTTTGCTTATTAACAAACCCGTTAAGCCAAAAATGCGCCTCATCGCTGAACACAATTTTGCGATTAAACAACGGGTCAGTTGCCAACTGCTCTAGAGCCCAATCGGCGAAAGAACGACGCATATAATGGTCTCGTGCCTTCAATTCCTGCATCAGCTGGATCTTATACGGGTGTAGGCCGAGATCTTTGCGCAAAATTTTCCACGTAGTGGACGGACAGAGCCCCAATTCCTGCGACCGACGACGAATTGATAAATTTGGATCTTCTTCCACACTTTCGTTTACAGCGGCGATATTCTCTTCAGTACGCACATTCCTTCGACGTGTTGGTGTTATTGCATCCTCTAGAGAGTATGTGCTACGAAACCTATCGACATTTCGACGAATGGCTTGTTCAGATGCACGATTATGTACGCCATAAAAATGACGAAGTCGTCTATAAGTTGCGCGAATCGACGACTGATTTTCAAAGTAAATTTGGATAATTTCGTAGCGTTGTTCAAGCGAGAGTCTATTAATGATGATTTGTCAGAGTATACTGAAACAAATAAAAAAAATGTTTCATCAAAATTTCATTTTTTGTGTTACTTTTTACAATTTAAAGTTCTATCTAGCTTAAAAAAACACATTTTATGTGAGTCAGCTGATTTATTTGTGTACTATTTTTAATAAAATTGTTGTTAAAAAAATATGAACTGTGCCCCTGTAGGCTAGTAGGTAGTGTAGCGGCTTGTCAGCCTGGCGGTTATGGGTTCGATTCCCAACAAAGACCTTTGCTGGTTGTTTTTCGGTGGGGCTGCTCAGTGATAAAGGCATGGTCACTGGTCGCTGTGCTGTCTTATATGACAGTTAATTTCCGTTACTATCTTTCTACTTTCACCACCTGTCTCATCTCTTCTCTATCCCTTTCCTAAAGAATGTAGCTCGGTACTTCACTAAATAGGCATTGTTGCCTGAAGTCCTCTTTAAAAAAAAAAAATAAAATCTGTATTAAATTGAACTTAAAATAAATTAAAAATAAAAAAAAAATTAAAATCAAAATGTTCAGTGCCATCTTTTTCTTACTTTAAATTTAAAATCGCCTCAAATCTGTAAAAAGAATTTTAACAAAAATGTATTTTTAAAGAACTACATAATATACCTTTTACCATACATGAGTCGATCTACTTGGTAGGCCAAAGACGTTTAGAGCAGTTGCAACACTTTCCCATTGTTCCTTAAAATTAGTAGGAGCACTGCCTCTTCGAAATTGCCTGGCAGGTGATAGATTTTTCTTAATGCTTCCACTAATTTTTCAAATTGGATGGCGTTGTTAATTTTAATTTTTTTCATTTTTCATTTTATTTGTACTTTTTCATATTTTAGTTTGTATTTTTAGCTTTTTTAATCATTTAAAATTTTGGTTTATATCAGCATAACACCAAAATCACAGACAACAATATCAATGGCAATTTAAGGCAACATCAACATGAAATTGTCTTACAGAATACCAAACATGTATTGCCAGTCATTAGTCATAAATGACAATATTGCCAACGAGAATACGGATTTACAACAAACGACAAAAAACGACGTCGTCTTGTATTGCCGTAGCCAAACAGAATAGGGGTTAATATATATATTTTTTTTGGGATTATTTCAAGTTAGAATATTTTACATTTTTGCATGTTGCAAATTTTATCTAAATTTTGCTTAGAAATTGTATACTTTCTTTTATCTAAAACTAAATTGATTAACTGAGAATTATATCGCATTAAAAAAGGTTAAATTTAGCCTTTTTGAATTATATTTCTCATTATCATTATTATTGTGAACTTTATATTTATTTTGGGTAAAATAAATATCGATTGAATTTTATAGATTTTTGGACTAAACCTGATTTCATTGAAATGTCCATGCGTTTCTGTAAAGCCGCGACTATCTTTTGCAAAATTTATTTTTTTTTAAAATGTCTAGTTTTTAAATTGTTTGAGAGTGCGTTGCACATGTGCATTGAGGAGGCAGCCGTTCCTTACGTATTAAATAATGTTAAACAAACGTTTCCATAGATTAAATTTTACAGCTACGAATGACTGTGGTATGATTTTTTAAACTGCAGTCATTAAAATGCAACCCTGCAAAATATACTTCCTGCAAGTAAAAACACATAAAAATAGCATTAAAAATCAAATATTTAAAAGTAAAGCCGATTATTTTACACAAAAAATTTACTCAAATAACGAAAATTTAATTATTGTATTGTAATCTTAGTAATCACTTAACGCTTATAATTTAACATCTCTAACATTTTCAACAAATTTTATTTTGGTAAAACCAAATTACTGGATGCTGCCTGATTTGATTCGTCCTGTCCTGTCCTGTCCTGTCTCTTTATCACTTCTGGCATTTTTTTGTCGCCTGAATCACTTGTGATGCTTGTTTGTAAACCTGCAATTTCCCAGAGTAATTGTAATGAAAAATTCATGCCAAAGTCAGGTGCATAACGTACGATTTACAATGTATCCAACATCGTTTTGCTTTTTTTTTTGATACTGTTTTTCCCATTGTTCTAGAATTTGTAGCTTAAATTTTTGTGACATGCTCTTGAGTATTTGAAAAATTGCTACCAATTGACATCGTTAAGCTCACAAATCTCTTTTTTTGTTCAAACGAAACACTTTTAAGGCAAAAAAAAGTCTACAGTGGTGGGCGATTAAATAGCGCAAGTTTATTAATTAAATAATTGTTTTTTTTTTCATTTAATTTAAAAATGGTTTTGCGTGAGCTTAATGCCCGAACAATCTTACAAAATTATGAACTGTTGCATCAACTGTCATAATGCGCTCCATTTTTGACATTTATGATCACAAATGAACATTTCACAAAAGATAATTTCACAAATGATCACTCCAATTTATTAATTTCATGCAGAATTCTTTTTTCGCTCGCACCAGTACTCAGATGATGACCTCTACTCATGCAGTGCATTGTACCAAAACTAGGAAAGTAGGTTATGGTGAGGGAGGAGATAAGAGGGAGTAGTGTTTGAGGACATTCAATTTGAATTTTCTCACATTTAAAGTGAGAGGAAAGTGGCGGTCCTGCCCCTCTTGTGATTTAGTTGTTCACATGCCATAATTGTGGAAGTCTCTTACAAGACTATAAAGCTATAAACCCGTAAATTTATGAATCTTAAAAACAGAGTTGTACCAACTGATGGTGAATTGTTTAGGTTTTGTGGGATTTGAACCAAAAAAATTGCTATATCTAAAGTATAGAGTGAAATCAATCGATAACCGATCACATGGCTCTAGAAAAATGCACAGCTTAGTGTGGTTTATACGTGAGGTGGCATCAGTGGAACTTTTCTCTTCAAAAACGAAGCCGGAACTCGTTTTCTAGTTAATGAAGATCATTACCGTAAAGTTATCAATAATTTTTTAACTGCCGTCTTATTAATATGTTGATTTTGCGAAATGGACCGCTGAATAGTTTACCAAGGTCATGTGATTTAAGATCTCTCGATTATTTGCTGCGGAGTCAAGAGAATTCGTTGAATTTAATTGAAAAACCAACAACAAATGAGGTCTATTGACGGTTCTATTCTAGTTATTCTTCACAAAATTCACAATAATTACATAAAATTAGCATGAAGAATATGCTTCGCCAAGTTTTTTGTCTGAAAATATGAATCCTATTTTTTCATCCATTTAGCATCATTTAGTTTTAGCATCGTAACCATCGTGTTGTTAATAGGTTGATTTCACGAGTTGGTTATCTCTCGATTATTTACTGCGGAGTCATGAGAATTCGTTGCTTTAAATTGCAAAACCAGCAACAATTGAAGCCTATCGACTATTCGTGTTATTCTTCACATATCATCACAATATTCGCAATAATTATATAAAAGAATATCCTTTCGCAGATTTGTTGCTTGAATTATATTTAATCCGTTAGTCTGGGTTAGATGTTGTTTTAACATCGTAACCATCGTCTTGTGCTGATTGCGAGAAATAGATTGGTTACCAAGGTCTTATGATTTGATACCTCTCGATTATTTTCTGTGGCCATGGGAATTTATTAGTTCGCCTATTGACTATTCGTGTTATTTTTGACATATCACCACAATGTTCAAAAAAATTACCTAAAACTACACGTGAAGAATATGCTTTGCAAAATTTGTCGAATAATCGGTTATTCGAATGTTTTTTAAGAATAAATTATATTTATTCCAGCCAATAATGCAAATTAAAGAAATATAATAAACAACTTTTAATTAATTGATTACGTTTTAGCTATTTTTCTATAAAAGAACTTAATCGGTAATAATTTTCCTATAAAAAAAAATTTCATCAGCCATAACAGAATTTCATTTTCAGGTATAATTTTTCTGGAAAAAATTTTAAGTCATAATTTGACTTTAACATTTTCATTTGCTATAATTTTTCTATAAAAAAAAACTTCTTCTAACATAATTTTTAATGCTGTCAACTTTATACTCCGAAAGCAGAAATTCTTGTGATAGGAGGTATAAGTTGATATTTAATTTGGGTATGATTTTACTTCCACCCGCGTCAAATTTGGTTTATGTACATACCGATTTCGGCTATTTGCCATCTTCAGTGTTCTCTCTATACTCAACGCTATTTAACGTTAATGAAAGCGAATAGCGAACATAAGGTTTTACTGGTATTAAGTTGTTTAAATTTGTATGGGAAATCGGTATGGATCTGTCTGGAAAAGACAATTTCCGCAATATTCCTGGATATTTTCAAGCAACATCTACTAAAAACCCTAATGAACAAATACAAAATAACACTTTATTATAGATACGCAGATGACATCATATGCATCCTCGAACAAGACAATGCCGAACCAGTTCTAGCAGATGCAATCCATAAGAACATTACATATATAATGAAAAAAGTACAGCACAGAAATTTGCATTATCTTGACATCACAATAACATGAGCAACTGACTGTTAAACATTTGACATATATAGAAAGAAAACTACAACGGACACTACCATCAACAGCACTTCGAATCACCCTATCCAACATAAACTAACAGCATTTATGCATATGATACACAGATTTAAATTAATCCCACTTACTTTAGATAATTATAACAAAGAACTCAACACAATTTACACCGTAACTAAAAATAATGGCTACAAACCCACTACTACTTCTTAGACTTAGACAATATAACACTAAAAACAGGAATAAAGGAAACAAAGACACAACCGATACAAAATGAGGGCACACTGTTACTTATACAGAACCAGAAATATATAGACTAACTAACCTTTTTCACAAAGAAGGTTTACTCACAGCATTAAAAACCGGCAACCTTCTAAGACTTAATCTCAGGACAGATAGTATACAGACTTAATTGTACCTGTAAACTTATATAGCAATAACTGGACGAACAATAAAAGTTTACAGAACACATACGCCCATATAACCGAAAAAGAGAAGACTACAACTTTGCATTACACCTTGACAATCACGGACACACACCAAGGGAAATAGTTGAACGTATGACATTGCTACATACTAGCAAGAAAGGACGAAGACTAGACATGGAAATCTACAAAACAACAACTTTTAACAGTGACATAATAAATAAACAGGTAAACACGACCTCGAATAAACGGAAAATACCCTCAGATGGACACACGTATCTGGATAATAATAAAAGATGGAGGTATGTGGAGATTAGCCACACACCGGAGTACTGACTCACCAGTACAGACTAGAACGCGGCTTGAAAATTTGGCCTTCACATTAAAAGCTGTCGCCGTTCATACCGAAGCAACACTCAGATAAGACAGGAAATAATGACAACAATAAATTATTACGCTGGGAGTTGTTCAATAAATAATATTTTAGCGTTTTGAAAAGGAGACAACAAAACCGGCGCCTTGCTACGCTTATCTGTTCTCACAAAATTGATCACGTTAACGCAATATGAGAAATATTCTACGGAATAATAGAAAAAAGCAGAGATTATAAAGTTTCGCTTTTAATTCTCCAACTATTTTGTAAATCAGTTTTTCATGTTGACACTATAATTTTCTGCTATAGAAAATATCTATGCCACTCAGTAATTTATTTGTGTTTGTTGTAAATCCTTAACGATTTTAAACAAAAAAAAAAGATTTTATTTATAAATCCATTCATTTGTCGGTTTTGTTTTAACAAAGAACGTGAAGCTGCAACAAGCTCAAGTAAAACTAATAAAAACAATATTTATAAATAAAATTTTAATCTACAAAAACTGTTTAATGTTTTAAAATAATGCAAAGCAGAGAAAAATTTTACAATAAAATACGACAGCATAATAATTTAGCGATTGAAATATTTTGAAATGTTTTGGTTTTAAAGTTAAATTTTATTAATTTTTTTATTGTTATTGCCCAAAAAAACAGCTTTTGTTACTAGAGGATTTCCCATCCTCTACACCAGTGATGGGCACGCCGAGCGTTTTTCAAAAAAAATTAATCACCTATTAAAAAATTATGCCCAAAAAATAATTTTACATTATGTTTTAAAAAAGATATCAATAGACAATTTCAGCAATAAAATGCGATGTTTTCATATTGTATTGTGTACAAACTGCGTCGTTTTCTGGGAAATATTGTAAACAAAAGACAACAACTACTTTCTTATACAATATTCCAAGAAGAAACTTAAAAAGCATCAAACAAAAACAAATAATATAGACCTATTGTATGGTGTCCAAACTGCGTAGTTTTCTAGGAAATATTGCACACACAAGAAAACAACAACTTTCTGATGCAATATTCCAAGAAGAAACATAAACATCACAAAACACTAACAACTAATATAGAAAACTGAACGTATAACATAACAACAACTATTATATGTGAGATCTAGAAGATTCTTAAATATTCGAGACAACATGCGCAACAAATATAAAAGGACCAGCGATGGATTAATCATCAGCAATCAGTAAAAGTGTAAATCTCGTGACGTAAAGAATAAATTGTGAAGTAAAATTATAAAGTTGCCAACGTACAGTTTTATTTTTATTAAAATAATAAAGTGTATTGTAAATACCCCCATAAATGTCAATCGAAAATAAAAAGAGAAAAATTCATTCGGAATGTCGAGTATTTCAAGATGTATTTCTTAATGGAATATAACCAAAAACCTATTTTTCTTATCTGCCAAGAACCGGTAGCTGTACTAAAAGATTATAATCTCGCTAGGCACTTTAATTCAAAACACCTTGGGTCGAAGTACTATAAAATATGACAGATGAAGACAAGAAAGTTCATTCAGAGGAATTGAAAAGAAAATGTTTTTTTAAAAATCAAAGAAGTGTCCAGCGATCCTTCACGTTAGCTGGTCACATTGTTGCCTATAAAATAGCAAAAAGTAACAAACCGTTTTCTGAAGGAGAATTTATTAAGGATGTGTTAATTAGCATTGGACAAGTATTATGCCCAGAAAAGGTAAAAGGTTTTGAATCTATAGGGCTGTCACGTAGAACGGTCACAAAAACAATTGAAGCGATTTCTTCTAATTTAACCAATCAATTCGATGGACGTCCTAAAAAGTTTAAGTATTTTTCAGTCACTACGGACGAGAGTGTTGACAGGAGTGATACAGCCCAACTTCTAATTTTTATCAGAGGAGTCGATGAAAACTTTGTAATAACCGAAGAACTTGCTTGTTTGAGATCTTTGAAAGGAAAGACGACAGGCAAAATAATTTATGATGAATTTAAAGAGGGGATGGAATCTCTTAATGCCCCGATTTCCAAATTAATTAATTTAACAACTGATGGAGCACCTAACATGGTGGGAAACAATACGCGGTTTGCAGGAATTTATAAAAGTCAGAATCCTGAAAGCGAAAATTTTTTTTACATTGTGTAATCTACCAAGATGTTCTTTGCAAGGCTGCCTTGGATATTAACCACGTACTTGATATTATTTTAAAATTAATTAATACCATTCCAGCCCGTGGTTTGTTACATCGACAATTTCAAGAGTTTTTATCGAAAGTTGAAGCAGAATTTTCAGATGTACTTTATTAAACAAAGATCAGGTGGCTGAGTGGTGGGCATGCCTTCTCAAGAGTTTGGAGTAGAAGAAATTAAAGTTTTTCTAAAAACCAAAACTGAAATTTGGGATGAGTGGGAAATATTGGAGGATTGGATTGTAGAATTGGTGCATCGAGTTTGCTTTTTTCACGGATTTACTCAAGCACTATAATAAACTAAACAAGAAGTTACAGGGAAGAAATCAATTTTTAGATGAAACTTTGGCCAGTTTGAGGTCTTTTAAAACTCAGTTGTTTATATTTTCTATATGTTTGAGAAAAAATGATTTGACTCATTTCCAAGACTTAATTCTTTGAGGCCTGTGAGTAAAGAGAAGTTAAAAGTCTTTTCGCAATCTTTATTAAAACTGTATTCAGAATTTGAGGCCAGATTTGCTGTCTTTAAAAAAATCCAACCATGTTTAGATATTTTTTCAATGCCTTTTAATGTTAATCCTGTGAATATTCCATCTGATCTACAATTAGAAATTATAGAATTGCAATGTAATAATAATTTAAAACAGCTATTTTTAAATACAGATAAGCTTAATTTCTATAAATCCTTACCAAAAGATGAATTTCCAAAGCTAATTAATCATGCGCAGAAAATTATGGCAATGTTTGCTTGCTTCCTCATATTTATGTGAACAGGCCTTTTCAGTAATGAAATGCAGACAGAAAAAATTCAATAAAAAACCGATTGTCAGACGAGAGTCTATTTAATTTATTAAAAGTCGCATCCTCCCAGCTGGAATCAGATTTGGAGGAAATTATGTCAAGTTAGAAACAGATCCACGCTTCCTATACATCTGGAAAATCTTAAATTCATCATGTTTTAAAATATTATGTAATATAACTAATAAATATACAGATAGTGTGATTCGTTTTACATCCGCACCTGGCTATGTAGCCTTAATCAGATGGTGGACAAACCACAGTTGCATAATTTGGAAGGTCATACATGCGTCCTAGGAAGCCGAAGACATAATTCTAAGCAACAGAAGCACCTAGTTGCAACTTTAATGATTCCAGGGCAGGGCTGCAAACCGTCACACCTTGCTAAAGAGTTGGAGACTTTCAACTCCTGTCCAGAACACATGTCTAGCATGCTCACTGGACTGGATCATTCACTTTGCGTGTCATTATCAGTGAGATGATCCTGGCCACCATAATAACCATGATACTGTTATGGGGCCGCGAACCTCAATTTCTGGCTACAATCAGTCTGTTGTAATTTCGCGATAGCGAATACCATTCACTGCAACGATCCCATTTTCAAAGAACTATGGACTGCCGATGTCGCCAGCCCATTAGTCGCACTATACAGTTAATCTCTGTGAATGCATCGATTTTTCGCAATCACTTTTAGATTATCACTGCTTGCTCACGAATCTACTGAGGTGAGGTCGCTAAAACTGATTTCCGTTGTAACGCTCACTATTCACTTTCGTTTGTTTACCCAACCATTTGGTATATTGACGACGCTTGAAAAGATCGGTAGACTTCAGCTCTTGTGTGCATTGATTCTTGTAAGTGTAAATTTAAATCTTTATTCAAAATTTGCCTCAGTTCAGGCCGTAAGATATTCAATTGTTGGGCACGACGACAACTGAAGGTTGAAGGTTATTTTACCACACTATCAGGAAAAACAGAAATGTTTTTCGGAGAATAAATGGGTGAGCTAGAATGCACAGGTATTTACTTATTGCCTATAAACCTGCTTTGCTGAAACTTATGCACAATTATCCGAATTGTGGACACTATGTTTCGATTATGCTGACAAAACATTTTGAACGGCCATTTTCGTAAAAAGCTTTAACAATCTTAACGCGCTGCTTAATTGTGTACCCTTCTATGGTTAAACTTATCAAACACTGAAGCAAAGAAATCTTAAATTAAGCAGGAGAAACTAACTTGACATTGAGGGGTGTCATACAATTAACGTCCTGCACTAGACCACTCTATAAATAAAAAAAAGCGCCTGAACGAAATAACATCGTATATGTTCTTATAAACATTTGTTTCATTTTGTATAACTTTAATTTGTTTGTAATTAATATTAATTTATCGTTATTAAACATGTCGATCTAAATTATGTTTCTTCTTATATTTAATTTCATTTTTTATTGTCTTCACTTGCCACTATTTTTCGGCAGTTTTGTTTTCTGTTTCTCGTTGGCAATATGAAGTTTTCTACATGCCTTTTTCTTACTCTTTTTCTCTGTGTGCTTATATGTCAATAAATTATCAAAGTAGAACCTCACCACGACGGCACTATTCCGTAAAATTTATTTTATCTTTCAGCTAATAAAAAAAAAAAAAATTACCAGCGCACACATTCAAAAAAAACTTATCAAAATGCCAATTAAAAAAGTTAAGAGAAAAATAGAAAAGAAAATGTTCGTATTTGTTATTTGAAGAATATAATAACACTTTTAATAACTCATTAATTAAGGTTATTTTGTTTTCTTTCATTACTGCTAATTTTTATTTCACTTATCTTGTTGTTAGCGCAAAAATGTCTTTAAAAACCAGCAACTAAAATATGAAGAATCAACAGTAAAATTCAAAAGTGATAAGTAAAACCACGACGTATACACAGATAGAACAATTCTTTAATCAAATAATTTATAAGCAAATATTTACTTGATTAGATAAGTTAATGCTTAAATGAAGTACATACATTATGTTAAAATCAGGTCCCCAAAATGGGATTCTTTTGTCACTGACGAATGATTTACTGAGCAGATAAATTTTGCATTAAAAAGATACAAATTAAATCTGCCAAGTGAAAGATGGCCTCACATAAACCGATTTTGTACCATATATGGGAAGCCCATTAATTCACAATTTCATTATTTTATAAATTTTTCGTATTTGCATAATAACACAGTAGATGTCAAAATCACGTTTTCTACAGGAACACCCCGTTATTACTCATATACAGACTACATATTCTGTACATATCTAACTATGAGACAAACTTTAATTTTCAATTTTATTTAACAGAGGTGCCCCTGTAGGCTAGTAGGTAGTGTGCTAGCTAATATGACTGGGGGTTGTGAGTTCGATTCCCAATAAAGGCCTTGGTTTCTTTTTTCACTACAAACAAAAATTTACTGTCAGTGGAGCTGGCTGCTCAGTGATACATTGATGATCACGGGTCACTGAGCTGTCTTATACGACAGTTAATTTCCATAACTATCCTTCTACTGTCATCACTTTTCTATCGCTTTTTTAAAGAATGTAGCACGGTACTCGACTAAATAGGCATTGTTGCCTCTTTAAAAAAAAAAATAAAATCTGTGTTAAAGTGAGCCTAAAGTAAATTAAAAATAACAAAAAAAAAAATTAAATCAAAATGTTCAGCAACGCCTTTTTCTTACTTTAAATTTTAAATCGCGCCAAATCTGTAAAAAAAAAGTTTTTGTAAAGAACTACATATTATACCTTTTGCCATCCATCGCTCTTAAAGCAGTCGCAACATTTTCCCATTGTTCCTTAAAATTAGTAGGAACACTGTCTCTTCGAAATACCCTGGCAAGTGATGGATTTTTTCCCAATTCTCCCATTAATTTTTCAAATTGGTCGGCGTTGGTAATTTTAATTTTTTCCATTTTTCATTTTATTTTTACTGTTTTAAATTTTATTTTGTATTTTTCGTTTTTGCAATCTTTTTAAATTTTTGTTTATAACAGCACGACACCAAAATCACAGACGACAATGTCAACGGCAATTTAAGGCAACATCAATGTCAAATTGTGTTACAGAATACCAAACATGTATTGCCAGTCATCGATAAATGTCAATGTTGCCAACGAGAATACGGAAGTATTTGTGAAGTTCTACTTCTCTTTGTAAAACAAAAAAAAAAATTAAATTGTATTATGACGTAATGTATTACGTCATTACATATTACACTCGGCATTATAATTTTCATTTTTTTAAATTTATTCTTATACCGGAAATATGTTAAATCTCGTTTCTATTGCGACACCCTTTCATTTTGAATTTTACTAAAATATAGAAAATTAAGAAATGAAAAATAAAACGAAAATACATATATTTCTAAATAAAGGGTCCGCCATCTAACGTTTTTTTTTTTGTCAACCAGTGCTTATTTCGCGAATGGTAACACTTCAGGTCATGTTGGATTTGACAGATAACTAGTTTTATCCTTTCGCTGAACGAATATGGTTGTGTATACGCTTGAACAACGCTGGGAAATATTGCGACATCACTTTGAAAATCATGGTAATGTTGCAGAATGTGTGCGAAAATTGCACACGGTTGTTGAAAGAAGAGAAGCACCGTTAGCTACGTATGGTCGTTATCTTGTGAAAAAAGTGAATGAAACTGGCGTCCTCATCGATAAACCAAAGCGTGAAAAGCCAAAAAGTAGTGCGTACACCCGAGAATATTACTGCTGCGGCAGAAACTGTGCGTGAAGCGCCATCAACATCAATTCACCGTCGTTCTCAACAATTGCACATTTCAGAGAGTCACTGTTTGGTGCGGATTTTGGTCTAGAGGCATAATTGGGCCATTTTTCTTTGAAAGTGAGTAAGGAGTGGCCGTTACAATCAATGTCGATCGTTATCGGGCCATGTTGAGCGAATGTTTGTTTAAAAAAATTGAAGAGGAGTAAATTGGCAACATTTAGTTTCAACAGGACGGCGCTACGTGCCACACAACCGAAGTTAAACTCGATGTATTGCGCCCTATTTTTGAAGATCTCATTATCAGCTGCAGAGCTGATGTCGTTTGGCCACCTCGGAGCTGCGATTTGACACCGTTGGACTATTATTTGTGGGGTGCCGGCAAAGATAAGTGTTGCGCCTACAAGCCAGAGGCAGTTGACGCTTTAAAGTACAATATTCGTGAAGCCATTGGTGAAATACAGCTGCACACAATCGATAATGTTCTTAAAAATTGGACCGATTGTGTAGGCTACTGCATGGCCAGCCGAGGCAGTTATTTGAATGAAATTATTTTCCATTATTAACCGGAAGGATTGTACTTTCACATAAAAAAAAGAAATATGAGAAAATATTCAGTGTTTATAGCATTTAAAACAAAAAAGAAAAAGTTATTTGGCGGACCCTTTATATAATGACATAATATTCTACGTAATGACGCAACAAATTACGTGATGACGTAACAAATTACGTGATGACGTAACATATTACGCCATTAAACTTTTTCTTCGACACCCTTAGCTTAGTTACTCACTTCTCTTGTGCAATTCGTGTGTTTTTTTTTTATATTCATGTTTTTTGAAAAATACTTTGTTTAACTCTAGAACACGAATGCTAAGGTGAATCGCATCAGCCCATTCATTCATTTATTATTTCATAAAACCCAACTTCAATACAACAAAATTTAAAATTTAAATTCCATTTACCAACCGAAAGAAGACAAACGAGAAAAAACAAACAAAACAAAACAAAACACACATCGCATTTGAAATTTGTTTTAAAATGTTCATCAATTACTAATGCAAGACATATTTGCTCTGGTATGCACAAGATTTGTTCATTTCCCAATCCTTGAAAAGCCCAACAATCCCTAGCATGGATATGAAAGGCATTTAATTTCTATTAAAATTAATATTTTCAATATGAGACAAGTACGAGGAGCATTGATACCACAACTGGCTGCAACAAACAACACAAAACTTCTTCTTTATTCATGTTCGAAATCTAACTAAAGTGAAATGTAGAGACTTTGAATGGCATGAAACATTCAAATATATAAAGATTTGCCGAAAATATGGTTGGCCTGACCACAAATACTCTCAACACATATTTTTGGGCAAGTGAATTAATAGACTCGAACACAAAATCCCACTGCTTCACATTCAATTTAAAATTCTATATCCTGTTGACGACGACACATAACAAACTCTTTGTATCATGTTTTAACATGCTATTCACTGCTTTAACAGAGAAGCAAGAAAGATAGTGGTAAATGTATTGCGGTATTAATATGATACAAATTCTAAATTTGTTTAGCATGAAGAGGAAAAGAACATGGCCATAGAATGTAGATTTTATTTAATTTTTTTATATTTTTTTACATGTGTTTTACTAAAACAACGGTTATTTGTTATTTCGCCAAATATTTTGTTTGAGTTTAAATTTACACCACTAAGAAAACACACCGGTGGCTTTTAAATTTGTGGTGTTCCAAAAAATAAAAGTTTTTGAAATTATCAAAAATAGCTAAGAAAATTTCGAAAGAAAAGGTTATTTTTTTTTTGAATTGCTACAAATTTTATTTGGTCTCGTATTACCTTTTTTTTTTTCTTACTTTTACTTTAAATTGAAAATTATTTAATTTTTTAATGTTGAAACTAAATGTTGCCAATATCCTCCTCTTCAATTTTTGTAAAAAAAATTTCGTTTAACATGGCCCAATAACGATCGCCACTGCCTGTAAAATGTCCACTCCTGAAAAATGGCCCAATTATGTCTCTGGACCAAAATCCGCACCAAACTGTGACTCGTTTTGGGTGCGTTGGCTTTTCAATGTATGCGTGCGGGTTCTCTGTGCCCCAAATGTGGTAATTTGACTTGTTTACATACCCGGCAAGATCAAAATGAGCTTCATTTGAAAAGATTATTATTTTTTTTTTGCAAAATCGGCATGTTCTGAAAGTCGATCGCAGGCCCACTTAGCGAAGCGTTGTTCAAGCGTATACACAGTCATATTCGTACAGTGGAAGGATAAATCAAACATGAGCTATGTGTTACCATTCACGAAATAAGCACTAGTTGAAAAAAAAATAATGTTAGATGGCGGACCCTGTATAATTGATTTAATTAATTATTTGATTAGAAAATGCAGTATTTTGTTTTAAATTAAATATATAATTGAATCAATTAAAAATTTAATTGAATTACAAGCTGAAAACAAATAATATCTTTAATAGGTTTCAACAAAAAACTTTTTCCTTAATCCTTTTTATGATTATTTTTTTTGTAGAATTTTTTTTATATTTTAAAATGGGTTTTACAAACATGCTCATTCATGTTAAGCAAAAATTAGTTTTTTTAGTTTTCTTATGTTGGGATGGCAGGTTGCATACTGGCTTTTAATTTATATGCTGTTTTACTTCATTGTTTCCAATTTTTTTTTTTGCTTTTTTGGTAAGTGCGAAGCCAAAAGGACAAAAAGTATTTAAAAACATGAGAAACTATAAAAAATTATATTCTCTGCAGCATGAAAGTGTAAATAAAAGGATTAAAATGTATAACACTCTGTATAATGAGTTGGAGACGCACACACACACGTACGAAATTGAACAAAGTCAGTTAGAAAAGAAAAACAACAAGATTTATTTTCCTTTTCATCCATTTAGGAAATTAGTCTCCTGTCAAAATTTTCACCTCGTAAATTTATTTTCACCTTTTACCTCGTTCCTCTTGTGGGTGGAGGATGTGTGTGCTTAAATTGTATAAATTTTTCATACACTACTGTGGTTGAAGCACTTGACAGCTGCTAGTTGTTTAGTTATTTGATTTCAAATACCATAACTAATACAAAAAAAAAAAAAATTTTACGCCTCTTTTTCGTACGCCTTTTGCCAAAAAAAACGCAAGAACTTGCAACAAAATATTAAAAAGAAATTAATTCTTTAAAAAATTTAATTAAAATTAAGATGCTTATTTGTGTTTAACATCTGCTGAGAAAAGGTAACCAAGCTTTTCATAAAACGCACCAAAGTATACGAAAATACACACACACACACACACACATGCACACCTGCATAAATAAAGTTTTCTCATCCGTTTCCTTTTGCTATTTGCCGTTTGTCCTACTGTTTGTTTTATAATTCAAGTCTTTGTTTTGTGTTTTTGCTACAACAACAATAACAAAAAAAAATTAAGCCCGAGGAACGATAGTTGTGCTGTGTGCACCGCTCTTTAGAAGAGTTAACCACGGCTTCTAAAGCTTTCGAAAGCCACAATTGTGTTGAAAGCAGTTATAATTTGACTGTTTGTTTTTTATTTGCAACGAAATAACTTAAGATGAACAAGTGAAACTGACTACTTGGCAGGGAAGACAAATTTTCATAAAATGAAAAAAGCACAACAACAAGAACAACAACATGAATGAATATGAAGGGCTGGAATAGCAAAAAAAAAGTTTTCAGGAAAAATGGCAGAAAAACAAAGTCAACCACAAAGTGCAGTTGTATTTATTTGAACAGTTTCAGATTTCATTGCAGTTTTCTGTGTCGGTTGCGATTAGAATTCACGCAAAGGAAATAAAGAAAAGCCCAAATACTTTTTAGAGCACATATTACTTTTTTCATTGCTGTTAAAATTACGCTACAGATGCTGGTAACAGTAGCGTTGTAAGCAACCAAAAGTTTTTCTGGCCGGGAAAATTCAACACAATTTTGCAAAAATTGTTAAGCTTATTTTATAAAAATAAATATTTTAAGCTTTAAGGTCGTTTTTATAAAATTTTAATAAATTTTATTTTCCATTTTCTCATATTTCACCACACTAATGGGTGGCATGTTTAGCAAGAGCAAATGAAAGTATTGAAACGAAAAATAATATTTTTTAGAAATTTATCTAAAGAACTGTTGTGTGTAAAAAATTAAGTATAAAATATTTACTTTTCATTTCTAAGAATTTATTCCTTCAAAACTCTGATTTGCTGACAGCAGGAATTTTAAACTAAAATAACCAATATTCGAGCAGTTGAAAAGGAATAAATAATAGCTGGCCTAAATCTAATGAGATCATATCGTTTTTTTCAACAACAACAACAACTGGTGCTGGAGTTATGATAGCAACACAATTTAGTTAAAAATATTAAGAAAAGAGATCTACATGAATCCAAAACCAAGTTCCTAAGGTTTGACATGTGATGACTTCAGTTGGTTGTCAAACATTTTTCATTATGCTTCTGGCATCTGGCAACAATTTGTTTTTTTCGTAATCACATTGTTGATTGCCAAACTAAGTTTTGAATTATTGATTCTAGTCCGTTAGCGACAGGGATATTTTGTATATTTGCGAACTATTTTGGAATTATGGTTGAATTTTTCTTTGTTTTACTCATTTAAACAATTTAACAATTTTCGAGACCATCTACGAGATAGAGAGTTTTTAAGAAAAAGAATCGTAAAATATCGAAAATCATTGAATGGAAAACTCTCATCTAGTTTTATGATTTTAGCGATTTTGTTAATTTTGCGATTTTTTGTGGTATTTTTTTCTTTCTGCTTCAAAAACCTTTTACCCTTGATTGTTTTTTCGATTTGCTACACATTTGCTGTTTTCACTAACTTCTATTGCACTTAAGACAAGGTCGGCTAATTGGGATTTAAAAGTTTTTCACAATTTTTTTTAGCACATTTTTACAATATCCGCGTTTTTTTCGATTTCTTTTCTTTCACTTTCAACGAATGCTTATCTTTTGCGGAATTGATTGATTGTATGCGATGTGCTTTTATTAGGGATTTCAAAATATATTTTTCCCTTGTTTGAGTTTTTCTTTTGCCGAATCCTTGCCTTTTTAAAATTTTGTTATGGCAGTTGTCCTTCTGTAAATCCTTCCATATTTGCTGCTCGATCATACCTAGCTTTCATCTTGTCGCTGGACATTTTAATGCGATTGCGAACAAACTCATGAAACCCGTACAGGTCTTGTTCTATCTGAGGAACATTTTCATAATCGTCGTGTGCTGAAATTGGTTTAACGCCAAATTCTAAGTCGGGTGGTAGTGTTAGCTCTGTTCCAAATACGATTTTTGCTCGACTGCATGATGTTGAATCGTGGATAGCTGATCGGTATGCCAGAAGAAACTTTGCTACATGCTCCTCCCAATCCTTTTGGTGTGTACTGACCACTTTTTTGAGATATTCCTCCAGGGTGCAGTTGAATCTTTCTACCATGCCATCAGACTGTGAATGCAGTGATGTCCTTTTCGTCTTTCTAATCCCATAAATGTGCGGCACATTTCCTTGAATATGGCCGACTCAAAATTTCGTCCCTGATCGGAGTGAAGTTCTGTTGGAACACCATATCGATACACCCAATTGTTCACAAAGTCATCTACAGGCGTTTTGGACTCTTGGTTTGGAATGGGAGAAGCTTCGGGCAGTTTGCTGAAATAATCCATTATTACTAGCAGATACCAATTTTCAGCATTACTGAGAAGGAATTGAGCACCTTGCCCCGACTTTTCCTTGTTGGACCCTTCGCCGCAATGCACTGCTCGCAATTAGCTATCCGTTCGGCTATAGATTGTGGACAGCCTACCCAGTAAAATCGCTGTTTATGTTACACCCAGATTTTATTTTTTTTTAAAGAGAAGTAGTACTTGAGCCAACAATGCCTACTTAGTCAAGTACCGTACTACATTCTTTAGGAAAGGGATAGAGAAGAGATGAGGCAGGTGGTGAAAGTAGAAGGATAGTTACGGAAATTATTGTCGTCTAAGACAGCACAGCAACCAGTGACCATGCCTGAGTAGCGCCACCGACAGTTAATTTTTATTTTTGTGGTAAAAAAAAGACAGCCAAGTTTTTTGTTGGGAATCGAACTCACAACCCTTAGACTGATAAGCTAGTACACTACCTACTAGCCTACAGGGGAACCTTTAGGAGAAATATAAACAATTTTGATTTATATCTTTTTGACAATTTTGGCGGTTAAAAAATTTAGGTTTTCCTCAACAACAAGATCAACAGGCGCTTGCCTTGCAAAATTTTCAGTGTTGTTCAGTTAACCTGTCAAATTGTTGTTTTAGAGTTAACAACACTTTACTAGACAAATGATGAAAGGTTTAAATCTAGCGTTAAATGTAGACTGTTCTTTATGTGAAAAGTAAACAATGACTTGGGAAGCACCCGCTAGATTTTGCTATTACAAATTTTCAAAAAAAAGTCCTGTTTAAAGAATGAATAAAAGGAACGGCACTTTGTATATTTACTATGGCCTTCTAACACAGCCAACTTGATGGGGTAACAGTAGATTTTTCCATATTTATTGTTTGCAATAGTTTTTATTTTTTTTTTCCAGTCTCCCTTTTGTTGTGGCGTTGATGAAAAAAAAGAAGGAAAATCCAAATAAAGTTTTTAACGAAAACTGCTTTCAATTTTGTTGCCACAATAGACTGAAGCCATCATTAACAATGTGTTTGGATTCTAGACAGGGCGCAAACAACAGATTCATAAAGGTACTCGTATGCAGGTGTTTAAAGGAGACCTTCACACATGCACACATGTATTTTAGGTAGTTGCTGTGTGCTTAAATATAAAAGTGTTTGGTGTTTTTATTCTTTTTTTTTCCTATTGTTTAATATTGTGCGTTTTAGACAAACGTTGGTGGCGTTGCCGAGCAAAAAAAAAAAACAACGACACTACTACAATCCTTTGTCAAAGTCAGCTTTGCAGTCGAAGTGATGCAGTGCATAGACAGTGCATTGCCGTAACCGGAAACTTAAAAAAATCTCAATATATTCAAAAACTCTTGCTCACATACGCTTTCTTAAATATGCAAAATGAGAAATGTATTTCCTGCATGGTTCAATGGCATTTCCTTAATAAACGATAACTTTTGAGGTGTTTGTTGTTAAGGCTGCAGTCTTTTTTTTCCTCTAGACTACTTTAGGCTTTTAGATTATTTGTCAGTTTTTTTTAATATATTGTATTTTGCTACATGATCTGTTAGCAATACCCCAACAATTTATGAAGTCATAAAATGGATATAGAGTAACATATCACATTAGAAAACCATCCTTCATTTTTATATCGAACAATAGAAAACTTAACAAAATTAAACAAATTTTTGCAGTTAACAGAGCCCTGTTACACACTTAACAGTCATTGGAATTTTAACCTTTCAAAAGATTAGTTGGTCATTATGGAGAAAAAAGAGTGCACAGAGTGTTACTCTGTACACAAATGTTAGAGACCCTGTTAATTACTCAATTAGCTATGAGAAAATGGTTGAAGACTCTGCTAGTTAAATTCGAATTTATTTTCACACACATAAATTTTAATACGCGTTAATCACTTAATTCTCACTCACTCACTCATTTTGCAACAAAGCTTCGCTTATCTCGTTAATGCAACGAGCAGTAACGAGCGTCAGTTGTTTGTGGGTTGTTCATGTAAATCTAGACTTTTAAATGGCCCCAGAGAACATAATATAGCGATGGTAAATCACAAAAATTAGTGGCCAATTCACATCAATTCACGTTGAGTCAAGAATTTATGCGGCTGGGAACTTTCTTGTGCAATAACTGAATTGTTTGGGCGGCTGTGTAGCTTGTAAAGCCAAAACTTACTTGGGGCCATCAAAAATTGGTTATCATGACTTGGTTGCGTGATGAATTCACGAAGATGGCGTTATATTACTCATTTTAGAAAAAATACGATCCGATTATGTCACCCACCTGACCACCCCACTCCAACGAGAAGGCACATTATAAGTCTTTATGGACCACACAACCATCTAGACTTATGTCTTGCGGGGGTAAAAGGGAGCCCAGTCACCTTCAAGGCTAGCAGGAGCCAACTGGACAATCCACTATATACCTACGGGAATCAGTAAAGCCCCAGAGTTCCGCTATTTGTCTCTTTAGTTATTTAACTGTTCTCTGACTGATTATTGCGGTAAGCCCTTCGGGAGTATCGTGGTGGTTGTGGTTTTGCGGCCCCATACAGGAATTGTTTTATGGTGACCAGGATCATCTCGCCTTTAATCACACCTACCTGGTGAATGATCCAGATCCAGTGAGCATGTTAGTTATGTGCTCTGGACAGAAGTTGCATAGTCTCCAGCTCTTCAGCAAAGACTAGTGTTTTGCAGCCCCGCTCTGGAACCGCTGAAATTGCAACTAGGAAAAACCTGTTGCTAGAATTAGTCTTCGGCTTCCTAGGACTTGAATGACGTTGCTTTTCATTTATAGTGGTTTGACCACCATCTGATTAAGGCCCACGGCATGGTGTAGATGTAAATTTTATCACGAAATGTAGTGGTTGTGGATAACCCCAATTGTTGAGAACGTCGAGGAGTAAAACAAATTTGGATCTGCTTCAATACTGTGGCTCACGCCTGCGATTTTTCAATTAAGCGACCAGCTAGAATATATCGAGCCCGTCGACTCAAATTTAACGACCAAATTTTTAATAGCGGTTTCAGAGGAACGATTATGTTGTTCGAAAATATCACGTATTTTACGAAATGTAACAATAACAGATCCACCATTTTCCTATTGGACTTTAATTATTTTAAGGCGATTTTCGTGCGAAATTGAATTCATTGTAGAAATTGCCAATGCATCTACTACGAATACGTTAAAAAAAATGTTAAATGTTAAAACTACAATGTTGTTGGTGTTGTTGCAATTGATTATCCGATTAAAAGTTATTGGCTTGAAACATAATTGATTCATTTTTATTCGATTAAAACTTATTCTATTAAACTTAATTCGCTTAAAACTTATTTGATTAAACTTTATTCGATTAAAATTTATCCGATTAAAACTTATTTGATTAAAATTTATTCAATTAAACTTTATTAAATGAAACTTTATTCGATTAAAGCTTAATCTATTAAACTTTATTCAATTATATTTTATCCAATTAAAACTTATTCGATTAAACTTTATTAAATTAAACTTTCTAACTTATTCTATTAAAACTTAATAGTTTTCTGTTAAACTTAATTCGTTTAAAACTTATTTGTTTAAACTTTATTCGATTAAAATTTATCTGATTAAAATATATTCGTTTAAACTTTATTAAATTAAACTTTATTCGATAAAAACTTCTTCCATTAAATTTTATTCGATTAAAATTTATCCGATTAAAACTTATTGGAATAAAACTTAGTCGATTAATCTTTTTTGCTGTTTAAACTTATGCGATTAAACATTATTCTTTTAAAACTTGTTCGATTAAATTTTATTCGATTAAAATTTATCTAATTCAAACTTGTTCGATTAAACTTTATGTGAATCAACTTTATTCAATTAAACTTTATTCGATTAAACTTTATTAAATTAAACTTTATAACTTATTCTATTAAAACTTAATAGTTTTCTGTTAAACTTAATTCGTTTAAAACTTATTTGTTTAAAGTATATTCGATTAAAATTTATCCGATTAAAATTTATTCGTTTAAATTTTATTAAATTAAACTTTATTCGATAAAAACTTATTCCAATTATTCTTTTTGAAAAATCCGATATTTATATGCTGTGTCGTATGTGTGCATGAAGATAAATTAAAATTTAACTAACCGAGACTTAAACCAATGTTTTTTTAACAAAGCTAATTTAGCCATGTTAACAAAGAACACTGTAAATAGCTTAAATAATACTGTTACGTTTATAACTTTTATAAACGTTTGGTTGTGAGTTCTTTACTGCAAAATAAATAACGCCAGTTTTTAGAATTTTTAAATTTATAAGAACTTTATTTACTTATTACTTTTATATTTAAAAAAAAAAAAAAAAAATAGTTTCCTGAAGAAGCTTTCCACAGGAAAGCGAAATATCGAGAAAAATAAAATCGTTAAATTATTTAAAAAGACCGTTAAAAGATTATTTCATATTTAATTGAACTTTATTTACTTTAACTACACGAAGATCAGAACAATTTACTTAAAATGCACGTCTTTACTTGATGAGAATTAATTTTACACTGACCGACTATCCACTCAAACGCTTCCCTATTTATATTTGTCCATTTAAAGTCTAGAAGTTTTAAGAATCTTCTACTCCCTTTGTATCACATTTTGTTGTTGTATGTTGTTTAGTCGTTGTATAGGCGCCTGTATGGCTGTGTGTATAGTTGTTTTTGTTTTTATGCTGATAAGGTTTCTGCTTGGGGTCTATTTCAATACATTTGTTGTTGTCTTTTGTAGTTGTGTGTGTGTATGTAAGCAGTAGTTCGCTTTATTGCTTAATTATTTTATTGCAAAACTTAAGGAAGACACATTCGTAACAATACGATACAAATACCAGGGACTATTTTATAGACCGATGGTATTAGGATATTTTAAATAATTTTCGAGTCACCTACTTAACTATTCTTAACAGTGCTCTGTTAACGGCAAAATTGACTATCATAAAAAAATGCTTTGTCTCGGCAAATCTTTCAATCTTTAAACGTTCGAACAGTTTACTTAAAAGTGGCCTGGCTGGCTGGGTGTTGCATTTTTTATGGCGACAACGGTATGTATATTAACTTGATAAATATCAGCTTTCCACTTTCAATTAAAATCTTTTAGAACACAATAAATAAATTGTTGGAAAGTTTACAACAATAATTTGTTTCTTTGAAAGAAAATTCTATTCTATTTACTTTTCCATTTGCGTCATTCAATTGTTTGCAGCTTAAGCGAAAGAAATAATAAATAAATTTATTAAATAGTAGTTTAATATTTATTTCTCTTTTGTTTATTTATTTGCCTTTATCTTTGCAGGTATGTATGTATTGCAATGCACATTGAACATCAAATAACAATAATTCTAATATTTGTTGATTAAACATAAGCAACAGCAACAGCAATGGCAACAATAAAAACACATATTTGTGTAATAGAATTGTAAGTATTATATAAATATGTACAAATAATTAAATTAAATTAAATTTTTATTCTTTATCTACAATTTAAATAATTGAAGATTAGAAAATAAAAAAAAAAAAAAGAAAAATATATTTTCCTTCAATATTTCAAATAAGGTTTTGAGGCAACAACAGAGAGGACTTGATGAAAATTATTCGAATGCCGCCTATATTTTCATTAAAATCAAACTCTTTGGAAACATTTGAGAAAATGTTTCATTATTTTATAATCCTTTTGTATTAAAGAACGAACAAACATAACATTTT
Organism: Trichopoda pennipes; assembly: GCA_030448955.1. Taxonomy (NCBI): domain Eukaryota; kingdom Metazoa; phylum Arthropoda; class Insecta; order Diptera; family Tachinidae; genus Trichopoda; species Trichopoda pennipes. The sequence continues at coordinate 1,707,756 of JASKUP010000021.1, read as the reverse complement.
CAATTACAATAAGATGTTTGTGTAAAATTAAATTCCTTTGGCCATTAAATTAGCAGATAACACAACCGAACATGAAAAACCAACTGAAATCAAAACTAAAAGTCAGCAAAATAATTTAAATTGGAAAAGCAGTTGAAAGTTAAGAGGGGGGTAAATAAATTTAAATCACTGACACAGATTCATATTTAAATGCCAAAATATAATGTTTGTTCTCTCTCTTAAAAAAAAAGCCAAAATCCTTATTATCAAAATTTTTTCAAGGATACTTTTTTTTGGCTGTTACATTTTTCAACAAATAATGAATAAGGATAATGGGAAGGTCGGTGAGGTAAAAGACAACGAACGTATAACAATGAATTGTAGATGAAAACCTACAAACAACAAGTAAGTTATACTTACAACCACACACACACACACACGCACACTTTTACAACATCTAATGTTAACGTAAGTTAAATAATGCAAGATACAACACAAAAACACCAAACCAAAAAAAGAAAAAAAAAATCATTGTAAAACGTACATTATGACCTGATTTTGGTCGTTTTTATACGTGCACGTGTTTGTCACCGTTGTTGACGTAAGAATATACAAAGATGCCAGATGTAAGATTTCCCAAAAACAAAAACATCTTTTTTAAATTATAGTATACTAGCAGCTTTATCAGGCTCCCCCTGCTGCCCCAATAGGATAATAACTCTACACCTTTGTATGGCAGCTACCACGTTCACCTTCCTAACTCAGCCAGCATTTAGCTAAATCTATGGACTTGATATAATAATTTTTCTCTTAACCTCCTTCCCGGCTCTTTGTTCGCTATTGTTTTCCCCCAGGGGCATATAAATACGGTCTTTATAAAATTCCACTATCTGGACACAGTGCAACTGGGGGAAAAAGGGAGCCCAGTCTCCTGAAGTGAGCAGGGGTACAACTGGAAACTCCACTTTATTCCAACGGGAATCAGTAATGCCCGCAGAGTTCATTATTTGTCTCTTTAGACATTTAATAGTTCTCTGACTGATCATTGAGGTTGGCTCGTATATGGGAGTATCGTGGTGGTTGTGGTTTCGCAGCCCCATAACAGTATAATGGTTATTATGGTGGCCAGGATCATCTCACTGATGATGATACGCAAAGTGAATGGTCCAGTTCAGTGAGCATGCTAGACATGTGTTGTGGATAGGAGTTGAAAGTATTCAACTCTTTAGCAAGGTGTGATGGTTTGCAGCTCTGCCCTGGAATCATTAAAGTTGCAACTAGGTGGTTCTGTTGCTAAGAATTATGTCTTCGGCTTCCTAGGACGCATGTATGACGTTCCAAATTATACAATTGTGGTTTGTCCACCATCTGATTAAGGCTACATAGCCAGGTGCGGATGTAAAACGAATCACACTATCTCCACAGCTGATGTAGAAAACATCTGGTGGCTGCATTCGTTAGCAGCCGCCAGTTGTACCATCACGTAAAGATGGCGCTGCCGTTAAATTTAAAATATAAAACACAAAATTAAAATTATAATTACAAAATTAAAAATTCCGTTAGACGTAAAACTAAATAATAAAAAATAATAATTCATTAGACTTGAAACTAAAAATATAATTATCAAATAAGTTGCTTGTGTTGTTAAGAACGACTATCGGGACTTTTAGCGTTACAACGCATAGACGACGCCTGCACAACGCATTCAAATTGTGGAGTTTAGACAAAAAACAAGATAGCCAATGCGATGAAGCTCATTTCCATTTGTTTGGCTACATTAGGAAATAAAATTTTAGTATTTAGAGTGATGATAATCCTCAAGAGTTGTATAGGCGTCAGGCTATTCATGTTGAAATGGAAAACGAAACTAAAGATAAATCACTTCATGTTGTTTATTTTTGCTCCGCCAGTAAATTAAATGCTATTGCTATTTCCTGACCTATCTGGCTGCTTTGAAGTCAAAGGCGAGCGCCTTCGATGCGAATGCATCATCAATAATCCGCGTTGTGGTTTGTAGTTGTGAGTCAGCGTTGGCGTTCAGTCATTCCTGTTGTTAAGTTCGTATCTATTCAGGGAAGCAGAATGCCAGCCACCTGGCATTTTTATGCTAAGTTAATTTATCGATACCTCCGTCTTTTATTATTATTTAGGTACGTGTATCCGTCTAAGGGTGTTTTTCCTTTGCCGCTTTGCAGCAGTAGTTTTAATGGTGTGATAATTGTGTCTGAGGTCGTGTTTACCTGTCCGTTTATAATGTCATTGTTGAATGTTTTTGTTTTGTAGATTTCCATGTTTTCAAGAACGCTTAGTCTTCGTCCTTTTTTGCTAGGATGTAGTAATGTCATACATTCATCTATTTCCCTTGGTGTGTGTCCGTGAGTGTCAAGGTGTAATGCAAAGTTGAATTCTTCTCTTTTCCGTTTGTATGAGCGTATGTGTTGTGTAAACCTTGTTTTAAGTGTTCATCCAGTTTGCCCTATATAAGTTTGGTAAGTCGGTATACCCCGCTGGAACTAAATTTGTGAGTGTTGTTTCTCTCGTTGTTCTTATGTTTATGTCTCAGACTGTTGCCACTTTTTAATGCTGTGAGTATTTCTTCATTGTGAAAAAGATTAGTTAGTCTGTATATTTCTGGTCCTGTGTAAGTAAAAGTGTGCCGTCGTGCTATATAGGCTGTCTCTTTGTCTTCTTTATTTCTGTTTTTAGTGTTGTATTGTCTAAGAAGTTTATCGATGGTAGTGGCCTTGTAGCCGTTATTTTTAACTATGGCGTAAATTGTGTCGAGTTCATTGTTGTACTTATCTGGAGAAAGTGGGATTTTCTTAAGTCTGTGTATCATATGTCTAAACGCTGCTAGTTTATGGTGCGTAGGGTGGTTTGAGGTATTGTGGATGATAGTCAGTTCCTCGTGTTATAGTAATGTCAAGATAACAACAAAACTGCCTGAACGCCAACCCTGACTTACCAGTATAAACCACAACGCGGCTTAAGAATGATGCATTCGCATCGAAAGCGCTCGCCTTTGACTTCAAACCAGCCAGATAGGACAGGAAATAGCAATAGTATAAATCACTTCACCTTTGACAAAACAACCGCCAATTAAACGTGTTGCTAAGTTAAAGTTCTATACCGCTATAAAAATATCTGATATATACCAAAATATATTTTCTCTATTACCAAATAAAACCCTTTTTTTTAATTTGAAAACATAAGCCTGACTAAATAATTATTTATGTAATAATTCTAAAGATTTTACTATTTTATTAGAATTCTTAAAAAAACAATTATTTTGTTTGGGCCTATCCAAACTAAAAGGTTTATTATTTCGGCAAAAACCCGTTGAAATCTTATCTTGTAACTTGAAAACTTATCAGGAAATTCTGCTACATTTGTAAGGAAAGAAAGAATACGACAAAGCTACTTAAGAAATCAATAATTGAAACGCATTATTTTAACCTGTAAAACGTTTTGGCTTAAGGTAACGTAAGCAACTGTGCAAATACCTAATAATCATATGATGTGAAAAACTATAATGTACTTAACAAAACTTTTCGTCAGGTTTCGTCAAATGTCATTTGCTTAAGCAAAGTACGAAATGCGTGATTTCACATGCCGTACGGAAACAGCTGATTTTTAATTTTTTATTATTTATAAATTCTATGATGCACACAGTTGCATTTTTTTTTAGTACTTTTGGTCCAAATAATGCATACTATTAACAAAAAATTATACATTTGTATAAGGATAGTATTAAGTGTACAAAAATATGATTATTAAACACCTTTTTGCTAATAAATTTTATTTATTAAAAATAGAATAATTTTTTTTCTCAAAAGTACGAATAAAACCAATTTGCACTTGTGCATAATAATTTCTATATTCATGTAAGTCAATATAGCCATGTTAAAGTCTTCAATGATTCGCTTAAACATTTGACAGACTTTTCGTTCAATCTTTGACGTTAGCTTAAGCCAGCTTACGCTAGCTGGGATGTCATCTAATCAGCAGGTTCAACTTTTGTGGCATCGGCAACAGAGAGAGAACATGCTTAGAAAGCTGTTAATTATATAATTATCAATAGATTTTAGCAATCTTAAATAAATCCGATATAGCTTCTTTTCGAAAAATGCAAAATTACTAGAAAATATTCAAAAAAAAAGAGTGGTCAAATTTAAGGTTAAAAAGTAAATATTGTTGCGTTTATACCTTTCATAAAACTTTTGTTGTGAGTTCTTTATTGCAAAATAAATAACACCAGTTTTTAGGGTTTTTCAATTAATTAAAAATTTATTTACATTAACTACACACAAAGTTGACACTACAGAACAGTTTAAGATGCACGTCTTTACTTCACCAGGTTTGTTTTTCAACTAACTAACTATCCAACCAGACGCTGCCTTTTGATATTTCTCCACTAGAGGTCTAGAGAAATTAAGAATCTTCTAATCCCTTTGTAACACATTTTGTTGTTATTATGTTATTCATTCAATGTATAGGCGCCTGTAGGTGTGTGTGTATTTTTGTTTTTGTTTTTATGCTGATAAAGTTTCTTCCCGGAAATTTTTTTAAGATAGTTGTTGTTGTCTTGTGTACACACGTTTTCTTAGAAAACTACGCAGTTAGTAAGCAATATATTTGTGTATCTGCAATAACGCGGCGAATATTGTATTGTCCTCCAAATGATCAATCGTTTGTGTTTTATCAGCGCAGACTAACAATTTCCCATATCTTTATAGAAAAATAGTTTAACGGCATTAAGCCGGAAGATCATGTAGGGTTAGTCCTGGGACCGAACATGAAACTATGCGATTACGAAAGCGTCTCGTTCAATAAAACAATTGTGACACATGCTAGCTGACATGTTGCCCCGTTTTGTTGCCACCAGCTCCTGCACATCATGGTTGTTCAATTGATGAACGAAACAGACAGTAATCATTTTTCTATAGTGGTCATCACAGACTATAACCTTTTGACCAGCATCGTTTTTAAAGAATTATGGACCATAGATTTCACCAGTCTGTTTTATTGACTGTCGATATTTCTGAATGTAACAGAGGTCCAAGATACACTTCAGTCTCAACATTACGCCATATATGGAAGTTTTGTTTGTTGACGTAAGTGAGCCTCAATGGCAATCTTGCTTTACACCTAATTTGGAAGCATTGTTGAGGTGTCAATCTATTCACTTTGAAATGCCAAATCAAACTTGATAACAAACTTGAAAAATAACGGCCATTTAAAAAAGTGTTGCCAACTTAAAAGTTCAAAACTCTTTTAGACGTATATTAATAATATTATACTTTATATGGGCCTTACTACATCCAAGAATCGACTACTACTGACTGTTGCAAAAAATACATGACATGTAAAATTTTTATCTTGTAAAAAATATCTTAAAAACAAACTAAAATCATGTATAGTCCGTTTTACCACCTGCGGGAACACTAGCAAGCAACCGCAAAAATTTCGGAAAATATCAGTGTAGATAGAAATAGCCAAACGAATTAACAAACATTCTTACGTTTTTCGTTTTGATTACGTAAAATATTTTTCCCCACAAATATCACCACCCTTATCTTTATTTTATTTCAGTTTACAGCTTTCAAAACTTGTTCCGTAACTTGGACTCGATTTTGTAACGCCTCATTGGTTTTTTTTACATGGCGAGATGGTATAACTTAAAAATTTCCCTGACTGACTATCCACTCAGACGCCGCCCTTTTTATATTTGTCCATTTAAAGTCTAGAAAATTTAACAATCTTCTACTCCCTTTGTATCGTTTATTCGATGTATAGGCGCCTGTATGTCTGTGAGTATTTTTGTTCCAATACTGATAAGGTTTCTGGTTGCTTGGGATTTATTTCAAAATATTTGTTGTTGCCACGTGTAGATAAGTTTTCTTAGAAAACTACGCAGATGGTAAACAGCACACATGTTTGTTGCTGTCTTGAGCGTTTAGTTAGTAAACAGAAATTTGTTTTTGTCTTTCATGCCACGCAGTTAGTAAACAGCATATCACATTGTTGTTGTGTCTGCCTTTATAAAATTTCTACGCAATTGGTAACTGGAAATTTTGTTGTTGTACCATACGTTTCCTTAGCAAGTCGCGCAGTTCGTAAACAATATACTTAGTAGTTCGCTTTACTGCTTGATTACTTTATTTTAAAACTTAAGCAAAACAAATCCGTAACAGTATTTAAAAAAAATTTTTAAATAAAGGGTGTCCCCATATGATCCGAAAATTTCAAATTTTCACAAGTTACCTAATGCTTTCCCATAACAAAATCCTAGAAACTTAAAAAAAATCTAAAAAGTGTACTCATGTAAACGCTTACGTATTGTTTTCACTATAAAGGAAATTTGGTCTCACAGTGAATTTTCACAACACAGTGAAATTAGTTGTCTGTTTTAAGGTGGGACTTTAGTTGTAAGAATTATTTTTAATCGAGCTTCGCAGAGGTTTTTTGCTTTTTTTAAATTTATTTCATAGGATAGGATTTGAACACATGAACTCATAATCTTTTATTTGCCAATAATGATAGGATTTGAACACATGAACTCATAATCTTTTATTTGCCAATAATGATAGGATCTGAACACATGAACTCATAATCTTTTATTTTCCAATAATGATACGATTTGAACACATGAACTCATAATCTTTTATTTTCCAATAATGATAGGATTTGAACACATGAACTCATAATCTTTTATTTGCCAATAATGCAACTGCTCAATGTTCTGCATCTATGTTTTTTTATTTATTATGTTGACATATACACCACACTTTTAAATGATGAAAGCTGCTTTATCTGTGTCAGAATACAGGATATTTAATAGATGCTGCTACTGGTGCTAAATGTAACTGTTGCCATATTTTATTTATGTAAAAATATTTCATTCAGATTTCAGTCGCATTCCATTTATTTACACCATAAATTGATATTATAACTGTAGTATTATACTTAAACCACCTGGCAGCCCTTACTATCCTATAAAATAACCATGATTTTGTTTTACGGGTTTTGGCAATAAAAAATTACCGCTGCAAAAAAAAAATCCTGTAACCAACATTTCACATCCTCGTAAAACTAAATGAGGTAAAATGACAACTTGTGAGATATAAATGAGAAAACTAACGATGGTGAAGGTAGTGGATACCGAGTGCTGTTACCAACCATAAGATTTTAGAACTGAAAAAAAAAAATAATAATAAAATAAAAAAGCACAGATTAACTAAATTCAAGACCATAACGTTACACATTTGTAAATTTCAATTTCACGTTTACGCTACTTTTCCCACCGGATTTTTCTGACAGAAATATTCTTGAGCAGAAAGTAAACAGTTATTTTTACTAAAACAACTTTAGGGGAAAAAGAACAAGAAGAACATTAAATTTTATGTTTAACATTAACCGTGTAAAATGTAAAAAAAAAAATATACGCGTACTTACTTCAAGCACGTGCAGGATGACACACACACACACACACAGGGAAAATACTTGCAATGAGAAGCATATGAGAAAACGAAGAATTTTTCATCTTCCCCCCTCCCCCCACTCTATTCGCTGTAAGCAAATATTTTACCTTCCGTTGCAAATTGCAAACAAAAGATGGCAAATTGTTTGAGTAAAGAGTGGAAAATGTCAAGAGAAGAAGAAGATATAAAATTGTGTTAACATTTCATTAGAGCCTTAAGTTGTCAAACATAAGGAAACATTTAAAAATTAAAATGTATGACCAGCAGCAGTAGCAGCTGCAGCCAGCCTATTTCCAAGTCATTTTTTCTACTCCTTTTCCCTTTTCAATTTTTCTATTTATTTTATTTAAGAATATTTTAATAAGGAAATTAATACGAAATGTGAAAGTATACTTTTCTTATGAACCTGTACAATATTTCACACATTGAGTTAAATTAAAGTTTAAGTTCTATCGGTGTTATATTCCCTAAGTAGGCAGAATAGCATAAATATCATTTTATACTAACAATAACAATTGATGTCTTTTTTATTTTTTATTATATTGGAATTCTAAACCCTTAAAAAATTATACTAAGACATTTTTGCTTGTGTCTTTTTATGCTATGTCTTAATACACATTAACCACTTGTTAATACCTACATTCACAACAATTTAAATCGATTAAAAGCATTATTGGTTTAGTACTTGGACTAACATTTCGGCTGAAATCGTATACTTATTTAATTGTATACTTTAAATTAAGACTTTCTCAAGTTTTACTCCAGCTATTAATATAGTACTGCTACTTCCAACTGATATTTAGACTACTAATACCACTGGGCATAATTCTAGTACTACGTTCTACTTACACTGTTTAAATCATACTAAGACTTATACTTAGACCAACGCCCAATATTTAGATAACTGTTACATATTTAGATTCTAAGATTTTATATCTAAAGATGCGATGTAATCGCATACTAAAACTATTATTTTTTAGTCAAACTTCTATGCTTCACTCAAGTTGCCTGTCCATCTTGTACTGACACTTCTAACTCTGCACAACAGTAATGAATTCATTTCGATTACAAAAATGAAGTGGAATTTAGTTGAACTTCTCTAAGGTAAAAAAGGAAAGTGAATCCAAAGTAAATATTGAATCGAAGCGTTATACGTGTCCGCAAATTAACCAAAGTGCTCTTTGGTAAACCACATTTTTTGTTTTTTGTTCTGACGTTAACACCAAAAAAAAAAACGGATGGTTTTCCAACGTGTGGACACGCAAAGTATAGCTGCCCATGTATAAAAAACAAGGATTTTCTAAATTTATCCCGCAAACAAAAAATGAAATGGTCAAATAATTTCCAGTCAAATCGTCAATGGATTTTTTTTTGTGGGATTATGTTGAGGACAGAGTCTATACTGTGGCCATCGAATCGATTTCAGTCTTAAAACTCAAAATCCGTGATATGATTAACGAAATAGGACCGCCGTTTTGCCAAAAGGTGATTAGAAACTTTGTTGAAAGATTCGACATCTCTCAGCATGGTCGTGCTGGTTATCTGTCAGATATCATTTTTCATTCCTAATGGCTGAACTTTTCTCTTTGCAATACAATAAAAATTTTAATCATCTATTGTTTTTTTTTTAACCGACTATAAAAGAAAAAGAGGACCAGGAAGTAGCGTGGACAAAACTAACAATGATGATTGATAGGCACATTAGCAACATTAGACCTACAGCAAGGGATATTTTTATATTGGATAAAGTAAAAACCGCTAAAAAATTTTTGAGTACTAATAGGAACATATTAATTGTTAATGCTGATAAGGGTAATGTTACTGTTGCTATGCGCAGAGACGATTATAATTCGAGAATAAATGACTTTCTTAACGATTCTGCTAAATACTCAATATTGAATAAGGATCCGACTACTAAACTGCAAAAAACTAACAATTTTTTAGTTGATGAACTTTTTAAAAAAGAAATCATTTCAGTAATAGAAAGAAATAGACTTAACACTAATGTATCAAATACTTCAAAGCTGCGTGGAGTACCTAAGATCCATAAACAGAATTTTCCTTTATGGCCTATTTGCTCTTGCATTAATTCCCCGGCCTATGGACTGTGCAAGTAAAGGGTGTTTTTTTAAGCCCGTTAGAACTTGAAATTGTAAAAACTAACACAAAAAATTAAATTGTAATCAAAATTTCTTTTTTATTCGAAGGATCAATACGTGACATTAACATTTGAAAATGATTTCGGGCATATGGGCACCGCGGCTGTTCTTGACGAAGCGCATTCTGGACGTCCAATTTTGGGCCACTTTTTCGAGCACTGCTGGGCGTATGTCACGAATAACACGAACAATGCTGTCCTTCAAGGCGTCAATTGTTGCTGGTTTATCAGCATAAACCAGTGACTTCACGTAGCCCCACAGGAAATAGTCGTGTGGTGTCAAATCGCACGACCTGGGAGGCCAATTGACAGGTCCATTTCTCGAAATCAACTTATCGCGAAATTTTGATTTCAATAAGTCGATGGTTGCGTTCGCTGTATGGCACGTAGCGCCATCCTGTTGAAACCACATCTCGTCCGGATCAATGTCATCCATATTTTCAAACAAAAAATCATTGATCATGGTGCGGTAACGATCTCCATTGACCGTAACGCGAGCTCCGGCCTCATTTTTGAAGAAATAAGGTCCGATGATGCCACCAGCGTGAAAACCACACCAAACGGTGCATTTTTCTGAATGTAATGGAGTCTGTAGGGTCTGTTGTGGATTGGTCTCACTCCATATGCGGCAATTTTGCTTATTAACAAACCCGTTAAGCCAAAAATGCGCCTCATCGCTGAACACAATTTTGCGATAAAACAACGGGTCAGTTGCCAACTGCTCTAGAGCCCAATCGGCGAAAGAACGACGCATATAATGGTCTCGTGGCTTCAATTCCTGCACCAGCTGGATCTTATACGGGTGTAGGCCGAGATCTTTGCGCAAAATTTTCCACGTAGTGGACGGACAGAGCCCCAATTCCTGCGACCGACGACGAATTGATAAATTTGGATCTTCTTCCACACTTTCGTTTACAGCGGCGATATTCTCTTCAGTACGCACATTCCTTCGACGTGTTGGTGTTATTGCATCCTCTAGAGAGTATGTGGTACGAAATCTATCGACAGTTCGACGAATGGCTTGTTCAGATGCACGATTATGTACGCCATAAAAATGACGAAGTCGTCTATAAGTTGCGCGAATCGACGACTGATTTTCAAAGTAAATTTGGATAATTTCGTAGCGTTGTTCAAGCGAGAGTCTATTCATGATGATTTGTCAGAGTATACTGAAACAAATAAAAAAAAATGTTTCATCAAAATTGAATTTTTTGTGTTACTTTTTACAATTTAAAGTTCTATCTAGCTTAAAAAAACACTTTTTATATAACGAATATTCTTAAGGTTGTAGCAGGACAATCAGTATATAATATTAGAAATTCGTTGGAATTTAAGGATAAAACCAAGAGAATAAATATACAAGATAATGATAGATAGTTTTCTTTTGATGTAGTTTCACTTTTTGCAAGTATTCCTGTAGGTTTAGCTTTAAGTATTATAGAGGAAAAATGGCAGATAATAGAACAAAATACGAATATTGAGAAGGAATTATTTTTACGTATTCTTAAGTTTTGCATTGAAGACAACAGGTATTTTCAATTTGATAATAGGATATATCAGCAGAAAGAGGGCCTCCCTATGGGCTCTCCAGCATCTTCAATTATAGCTGATATTGTGATGGAGGAATTACTAAATACATGTATTAGTAAAATGCATATTAAACCAAAGATAATCACAAAATATGTGGATGATTTATTTTGTATAACATCAGAAGATGCAGTGGATGATATTTTATCAGAATTGAATAGTTTTCATCCTGATATAAAATTTACGATTGAAAAAGAGTTAGAATCTAAACTTCCATATTTAGATATATTGATAACAAGAAAGGAAAATAAGTTAGTGTTTGATTGGTATAAGAAACCAACATCTTCTGGAAGACTTATTAATTTTTATTCCAAACATCCGAGAAAAATGATAATAAACACGGCGAAAAATATGATAGATAGAATATTAACTATAAGTGATAGAGAATTTCGGTTGAAGAATAGGGACACAATAAAAAATATACTTCATGACAATGATTTTCCGATTAATTAGACAATATGATAATCATAGGCATAATTTAGGAAATACTATGGCAGAACCAAGAATTTATAAATCATTAACTTATGTTCCTGGAATATCAGATAGATTAAGAAAGTCTAAAATATACAACACATTAAATAGACATATAACACATTAAATAGATTATTTAGCAATATGAAGGATACAATAGGAAAAATGGAAATATCGGATGTAGTATACAGGATACCATGTGGAGGAAATGACCAGGTGAACTGTGACAAAGTTTATATTGGGACAACAAAAAATAAACTTAAAACAAGATTAGCTGGTAATAGATGTGACCAAAAATATAGGAATATTTCAACACAGAAGACATCCTTATCTTCACATTGTAAGAAATATAATCATTATCCAAAGTTTGATGAAACATCAGTATTAGATATAGAAAAAAACTACAAGAGACGTTATATGTTGAAAATGTTAGAAATTGTTAATGTACCAAATGTAAGGAGAATAAATTTCAAGACAGACACAGACAATTTAGCTCAGAATTATAGGTACTTAATACAAAAGACACATAATTTGTTATAATTATTCATAAGAAAGAATTTGTTGTTTGTTATTTATTTGTTATTTCCATTTCCTTGTTTTTGTATGTTTGAATATTTGAAAATTTAAATTTTTGTATGTATGAAAAAATATTTGATATGTTTTGTCAAATGTTTTGAAACATTTTTTCAATTTGTTAATAATTTTGTTTTGTTTTCAAAAATATAAAAAAAAAATTTTTTCCTGAAGAAGCTTTCCAAAGGAAAGCGAAATATCGTGAAGAAAAAAAATATATAAAAAAGATCTTAAAAAAGAAATTTATTAAAGAAAAATTTTAATCATCTAAATCTAAATTGTTTGTTCTATTTTGTTTTAGAAAACAAACTTCTTGTTGAAAACTCCTGTATAAATATAAGACCCTCAATGCCAATAATGATGTCTTTCATTCCTATTTTACGTCCTTAGAAAGTTTTTTCTCCTGTTTCCCATTAAGTTTTCCCTTTTAAAAAAACTCGTCTAACTGCAACTATTCTTTTTTTCTTCTTAATTACTAATGCCAATGGGATTTGAACTTATCGTTTGTTGCTTTGAATAAACAGGCAGACACTTTCAACAACATGATAGTAGACTTTTCATTACATTCTAATCACACACATAAACACGAATCTCTTTTAACCGTAAAAGTAGAAGCTAATACAACTCTGTTTAGCATGCCTACAATGAATATCACCTTAACCTCGTTTTGTTAGTGATATGTTATGGATTCCCAACAACAATATTTTTATTTTAATATTTTGATATCGAGCTAAAATCATTTTGTTTAATTGAAAGTGTATTTGTTGGAAAATGTTGCTCGTATCTTTAGGAAATAGGTTATATAACATACATCGAAAAGTAAATTTTGTATGCCAAGTTGATTGGCCTTGCGACTTGTTAATTGTCACTGCGAACGCAAGGTGAACCGGAAATTGCAATCGTTTGAAGTCAAACGGAAGATCAGTCGAAATCATTGGTATTCGAATACTTGCGTCAATAATGGTGCGCACTTTCCGTCAATAATGGTTGCCTCAATCAAATTCGGCATAAGTATTTTCACCGCAAGTCGAGTACCGTTGCCAAGTCACGGTGGCTTTAAATTACGCAATATCAATAATAACTGAATCAACTTCGAGTTGCGAGTTATGTGGTGGAAGTCCTGGTAACTCCACAGAGTTCAAAAACTCCGTTGGATAATTTACTGCATCATCGGAATTAGTTATGGAATCAACGGATTTGTATGTCACCAAATCGCCATCGATTTTTAATTGAATGGTGGAATTTAGTGCATGTACAACATCATTATTCGTTGCGGCGAGAATTGCTCTTTGACTTAACCCAGCATAATTCTGACAATTCTCACTAATGTTTGGGAAGACATTTTCAATAAGAACTAATTGAGAGTTTACAAATCGGCAAAAGTCGTTTGTAAGAGTAATTAATCCAGCTGTCGCATCAACTGGGAATTTTCTATTTCCAACAGCTAACAATTGTTTGGAAAATTGTGCAGCACTTTAATCATTATGCAGTTTGTTTTTTTTTTACGTTATTCCACAAAAGTGTGATGCCTTCAGGCAAGCATTCAATTCATCTGCAGGCGTTGCACGGGGAATTGCTGGTAATATCATCAAGCCGCCAAAGATGTGGTTATTGCCCCAAAGATTCTTCAGTGTGAAGTTAAATCCTTTAAGTGATTTCTTATGTGCCATTGTGCACTCATCCCAAACAATGAGCTTGCATTGCATCAACAATTTTCCCATTGTACTGGATCGGGATATTGCGTAATTTGATTTACATCTGTACCTGGCAGTAAGCCTTAACCAGCTGATGGTCAAACCACTTTGAATGATTTTAAGACAAACGTCATTCGCGCCCTAGGAAGCCGAAGACTAATTCTGGCAACAGGTCTTTCCTAGTTGCAACTTTAGTAATTCCAGAGCAGGGCTGCAAACCGCCACTCCTTGCTGAAGAGTTGGAGACTTTCCAACTTCTGTCCAGAACACATGTCTAGCATGCTCACTGGATCTAGGAACATTCCACCAGGTAGGTGTTATTAAAGGTGAAATGAACCTGGCCACCATATAAAACTGACCTCTGAGTTATGGGGCCGCGAAGCCACAACCACCACGATACTCCCGAAGGGCCAACCTCAATAATCAGTCAGAGAAACAGCTAAATGCCTAAAGAGACAAATAGCGGAAACTCTGTGGGCTATTGATTCCCGTGGAAATAACGTGGAGTTCCCAGTTGACCCCTGCTGCCTTCAGGGGACTGGACTCAGTTTTTCCCCCAGTTGCACAGGTCTAGATAGTCAAGTATTCTATAAAGACTGATAAATGTGCCCCCGGGGGATTGGATCGGGATATATTGCATGTTGGAGTGTCAATTGTGTTTAAATTGAGTGGCAACTTAAGCGCAGAATGTGCAGTACGACCGCCATCTAGAAGAGTTGCCGCAATTCTAGATGATGCTAACGCCAAAGCTATGGCACATCTTGATCGAATAGTGGCCAAAATCAATGAAATGACAAATGTTTTCCCTGTTCCTTCAGGTGCGTCCAGGAAGAATAGACCACCAGTATTATTGTCCACCACTGGCATAAATGTTTCGTATACTTTGTTTTACTGTTCACTCAGCAACTGCACATTATTTTAAACGAATTCCTGCAATGTATCAACGTTGTATTGCAGCTCTCGATTTAATTCCTGGTTGAATGCATCGTGCATCGATCGATTTTGCGCAATAATTCGTACTTCAATCAGTAACTTGTTTGCAATAGTCAAGCATTTGATCCTCAATTAGAATCAATCCTTCACTATATATTTCATCGGCTATTTGCATGTCGGGATTATTCGTTCGAATGCGCAAGCGATGCAAAATATCTTCACATATGTCGTCTTTGCATTTGTTCCATAACTGAATTGCTTGTGAAGGGAAATATGTGGTGATGATAATAGCGAACAGCGTTCGTATTTGGTACGCATTTGATAAAGCAACTGAACTCGCAAGTCTTAAATCCCAATGAGAATCGTTCTCCAGCAAAGCCAATAGTTGACATGTTTCTCGATATGTTTGGCATTGGTGGCCACTAACAGTTTTCAAATGCGCAAATGATTTTGGTCCACGTACATTTGCCAGCAGCAGTCGAAAATAAAAACATTCATCACTTCTAGGATGAACAGTAAACATGCGACCTAGCGCACGGCGCACTCTACTTAAAGAAAACGTACTTATATTCGTGAGGGATACTCACACACCACGTACTGGTGCCGTTGTAGTACATGCTATGTATCAGAGATGGCGCTGTATGTGAAAAATGATTTTCCCTGTTTTCCTGCTTTTCTCTTGAAACTTTTCCTAAATTTTCTTTGCTATAAACCTCACGGAGCCCGAGACGTTTCCAACGAATATAAAACCGTGGAAATCGGTTCGTGCCTTCTGAGGTTATAGCGCCAGGAAGGAAAACCCGACTTATTTTTATGTTATAGATTTAGACTTGTATGTTTAACTGTTAATTTATACTTGGACTCGGGAGTATAACTAAGGTTTAGACCGTAATGTTGTAATAAAACTAGTATTTTGAATTAAAACTTCCATGTTTTGCTGAAGTTGCCTGCCCGTCTTATACTAACACTTTTATATTTGTGTATATTTATATTATAGACACCGCTGGGTATAATTAAGATACTGTTTTATTTACACTGTCTTACTATACTAAGATTACCATCTTATAATTTAAACTTGTATGTTTAACTATTATTTTATATTTGAACTAAAGAGCATAACTAAAATTTAGACTGTAATAGTATACTAAAATTACTATTTTATATTAAGGCTTCCATGTTACCATCCATTCAAGCTAACCGAGTTCCACTAATGCTTTCTTCCGACGTTTAGACTATTTATATCACCGGGTATAACTACAATCTTAAGTTTTAATTACACTGTTTATACTTAGATCACATTTTAATAATTTCTACTTAGTTCAACGCTCAATATTTACGCGTTTTTATATTTAGACCTCTACGCTATTCTTTGACTTGTATTTTATACTTCGACTCGGGAGTATAACTAAAATTTAGACTGTAATTGGATATTATATTAAGTCTTCCATGTTTTACTTAAGCTAACCGTCTTGTACTAATGATTTCATTTAATGATGTGTCCGTATATTGTGCGACGGGGTTGAATTTATTTGGGTATGATTTTACGCCGACCAGCGTTAAGTTTGGTTTGCGAACAAACCGGTTTCGGCCAAATGCCAGTGTTCTTTCTTTACTCACACACTGTTCACAAACCAAATTTGACGCGGGTTGACGTAAAATCATACCCAAACATTTCATTTAATATTTAGACTGTGTGTATAACTAAAATACAATTTATACTATCTTATACTACTTTCCTTTAATAAGACCACCTTCTTTGAATTTATACTTGGAGTAACGTTCAATACTTAAATCATCGTTTTATATTTAGACTTGTGTGTTATAACCCGGCTATCAGTTTATACCTTAACTCGCGACTTATACTGACTTTTATGTTATACCTATAATATTGTCTCTTGTGTACATAATTTTTATGATATTTTTATTCCCTTTAAGATGAAATTGGCGATTTTATAACTGAATACTATTGTTTTCGTTTTTAAATTTTAAATTGCGCCAAAGTTGCAAAGCCAGCATTCATCTCACATTATCTTCTTCTAACTATTCTTTATTCTTTATGAGATATTTATACTTTTATATTTTTTACTTTTTTTTCTTTTAATTTTTCGTATTCCAGATTTTATTACAACTTGATGAAGTCATAAATTGTCTGCTTGTCTGTCTTGTTTCGCTGTTTTAGATTAAATTTATTCATCATGTCATGTTGTATCTCAGTTTTAATTTTTTGTTTGTCCTTCTTTTATCTTGTATACTTCGTCCTTTAGTAGCTTTATAAAAATAAATAAATGAAGTGTTAGAAAAATCGCCATCATCTTGAAATGTTATCAGAATGTAAATGATAATGACGCACAAGTTGTTTAATTATTTGAATTGTGTCATTTTTGTTGTCCTTCTGAGTTGTTGCATTTATCCCTTTTTCTTCTTCTTATGAGCAAAGTAATTAAATTCCATAGTTATATTACGTCAACATTTAAATTATTAATTAACAGAAATTTAATAGCCGTTATATATTTATTATTTATTTGGAAGTTAAAGTTAAATGAAATCAAATTATGTTTAAACGTGGTAAAAATCTAAATTAAAATAGCAGGACCCCAGCTCATTTGCTGACTTTCATTCGAAAGCTTTCAGAAGAACATAAAGGATTTCTCAACAAGAAGTTTGTGTTCTAAAACGAAATAAAACAAAAACAAATTTTTATTGTACTACGAAGACCACAATACTACCATGACCACGCTAACAGATGTCAATTCTTTCATCAAAGTTTTTAATCACTTTTTGTCAAAATGGGGGTGCTATTTCGTTAATCACATCACGATGACTTTTGAGACTAAAATCGCTTAAACTGGCTCCGTATCGACTCTGTCCTTGACATAGTCCAACAAAAAATTATCCAGTGATGTTAAATCACACGATCTGGCTGGCCACTTAACTGGTGATTATCGTGTAATTATGCGATCGGGAAATTTGGTTTGTAAAAAATTTATCATTTCATTTGATCTGTGATATGTGGCACCATTCTGATAAAACCACATGTCATCATCCACGTCATCAATAATAGGCCAAAACCGAATTGTTAGCATCTCACGATAGCGTGATCAATTGACCGTTATCGCATTTCCAGCCTTATGTTCGAATAAAAGGCCCAATCACACCTCCAAACTAAAAAGCGCACCGTACAGAAACACGTTGAGCATGCAAAGGCTTCTCAATATCGCTCTAGGATTTTCAGAAGCCCAAATGTGGCAATTTTGCTTATTGGCATACTCAGGGTATGTGAAGTGAAAATGAGCTTCTTCTAAAAAAAATTTTTTTTTCCGAAAAACCAATCGGTTGTTATTGACTAAATTAAGCGAATCTATGGCGATGTGAATGATGGTTGGTCAGCTTCAATTCCTACACCGGTTGAACCTTGTAAGGCTTCAAAGTCAAATGCTTACACGAAATTCGCCATACGGTAGTTTTGTAAAACCCATATTATTGAAAACGTCGAGAAACTTGGATCTGCTTGAACACTACGGCTCAAGGCTGCAATGTTTTCAGTTGAACGACCCGGTGGAATGCGCGTTGGTGTTCGCATATTTTGTAGCGAGCCAACGACCAAATTCTTAGCAGTTTTAGAAGGCAGATTATGTCGTACGAAAATATCAGGAATTTTACGAAATATAACTTTTACAGAACCACCATTTTCATACGATTTATACATTGCAATCGGAAATGATTTCAGACATTTGAAAACTGCTACTGTTACCGTTCTTGATTAAATATGTATTTGTATTCATCTAAAATGAAATTTCCATGAAAACAGTGACAGCTGGCAAAATCGCAATGAGTGAAATACAGGTTTTCAAACTTGGAATTCTTAAAAGTGCGAGATAGAAAGTTTTTTTTTGGAAGTCTCTCAGAGAATCTAAACTTAAAAAACGTTGGTGCCCCTGTACACTAGTAGGTAGTGTACTAGCTTGTCAGTCTGAGGGTTGTGGGTTCGAATCCCAACAAAGATCTTGGCTATTTTTCACTGCAGAATAAAAATTGACTGTCGGTGGGGCTTGTAATATTTCAATTTGGCCATGCCAATTCGCCGCCTTGGTGTTGTTATTTAACGCTGCTAGATTATATTCTCTGGGGCCATTCGAAAGATCAGATTTGCGTGAACAAACCAGAAACAACTGACGCTCTAAAATATGAAATTTTGTGCTGCAGTGACAAGATAAGCGAAGCATTTCGCAATAGTGTTTCAAAATTTTGTGAAAAGAGATTACGTGTGCCAATGGGCTAGAGGAGAATATTTGTCCCACATCATATTCCAGTATTAACTCCAATATTTCTACTTTAGGCATTAACTAAATTAATGTTGCCAAAAAAAGTGTAGGTTTTCAGCCAATTTACTTCCTAACCTCAAATTTACCCACCCAGCATTAAAAACAAAATAGATTTGAAGCATCCGGGAATGGTAACCCTTGCTCTTAGATTACAAAATAACAGCTAAAGGTTTGCCATTTCTTTCATTTTTCAATAAATAAAATATCTAGAACGCCAACACTGACCCACCAGTACTAATTAGACCGTGGCTTGATGACAATGATGTTTTCACATCGAAAGCGCTCGCCTTTAACTGCAAAACAGCCAGATAAGACGGAAATTGACAATAGTATGTCATTTACAAGATATCTAGTGGTTAAAACGAATACAAAAGCTAAAGTATATCACTCTAAATTTGTAGGAAATTTGTGTAAAAAGCAAAATATGATGATGATGATGATGATGTTGTTGGTTTCTAATTCTTTGGCTTCAGTTTAGCATACGAGTTCACACTAAACAATTTTAATTAAATATAATAGTTTTCAAAATTCTCAATTAAATGACATGACAAATTGTCTACATCTATCTTTGTTTAAGTTGTTATGTCTGCCTAGCTATCTGTCTGTCTGTCTGTCTGTCTATCTGTCCCACAGTCAGGCTATTAGACTTTATCGGTTTGAATGCTTTCTTCGTGTATCACTGTTGTGTAGTTTCACTGGATTTAACAAAATTCGTACAAGTTTTTAAGTATACGAGGGCTGCTATTTATATTTCTGGCCTGGTAACACTGACTGTTGCCTGGCACCAGCTGATGTTGCCAGTGCAACCTTCACATTGTTAAACATAACCTCAACCAAAATTTTTTTTCATTTTATTGTTGTTAGTGTTAGTGATAGCAGGTTGAAAAAGTGATCTGAGGAGAAAATGGAATTAACTCATGAACATTTTCGTGCAATAATTTTTCATAACTTTCGACGTTGCCTGACACGACAACAGTGCACAGATGAATATAGTAATGAAGCACCTTCTTACAGCACCATTAAAAACTGGTATAACGAATTCAATCGTGGCCGACGATCACTCCAGGACGAATCCCGTGAAGGTCGTCCAACAACGGTTGTTGTGCCAGAAAACATCGCAGCTGTGCTGTGTGAGCTGATAAAGCATGATCGTCATGTAACATATCGCGAGATTGAGGCATCTGTAGGGATCAGTATGACAAGCATCAATAAGATCTTGCATGAACATTTGCATGTGAAAAAGGTTTGTTCACGTTGGATACCGCATATCCTGACAAATGCACAAAAGGATGTTCGTGTTGATTGGTGCAAGAAAATGTTGCAGAAATTCGCTCAAGGTGCATCAAAAGCAGCTGACACGAATCATGGATAGACTCATATGATCCTGAAACAAAACAGCTATCTACCGTATGAGTCTTTCAAGACGAGCGAAATCCCACCAAAGTTATTCGTGGAAGAAGCACATCAAAGCAAATGGTTGCCTGTTTCTTCGGCATTACCGGTCATGTGGCGACTGTGCCATTAGAGCAACGTAAGACGGTTAATTCGGCATATTACACCACTATTTGTTTGCCAGAAGTCTTTGAGAAACTTCGGGAAAAGTCAAGGAGAAGACGCATCATTCTGCATCACGACAATGCGAGCTGTCACCGATCGGCTGAAACAATGAAGTTTTTGACAGGGCAAAACATTGAATTGATGGGTCATCCGCCGTACAGCCCTGACTTGGCACCTAATGACTTCTTTTTGTTTCCGAACATTAAGAAAAAACTATGTGGACAACGATTTCCTACACCTGAAGAAGCAGTTTCTGCATGCAAAACCCATGTTTTTTGGAAGTGCCTAAATCGGAGTGGAAAAAGTACTTTGAAAATTGGTTCCAGCGCATGCAAAAGCGTATAAATCTTCATGGAGAATAGTTTGAAAAACAATAAAATAGATTTTGTCTTTAAATGCTTGTGTTTTCTTCCTTAGGCCACAAATTTAAATAACAGTCCTCGTAAAGTGGATGCGAGTTTTTGCTTTATATTTCCCATATGAACATATATGACAGACATGGCATGTCATTTCATTTCATTTCAAAATGTTATGACATGTCATAATTTTTACGTATAGTTTTCTAGCCATCTACCACTTTATTCGAATGGCAACAGCAACAGCAGCAGCAACAACAACATCATCACCAGTGTGTGTTGCCAAAGATGCTTTTGCTTTTTTAGATTTCTTCTTCTATTCTTGTGCAGCAAATTCAGCGAATAACGAATTTATTTTTAGACATTTTTCTGGATTTTGTTTAGAGTCTTTTTTTTTATCTTGTTAACAAATTGTGTGGCAAAGTTTATGATGTGCTTGTTCGGGTTTTCAGCCGCCTTCTGTTTTTTTTTTCTAATTTTTCTATTGTTTAGGACTTTCTATTCTTTTTTGTTTTTTAGCAAATTCAATTTGCTTGGTTTTTTTTTTGATTTCTTGGGGATTTAACTTTTAAAAATTTTTTATTTACTTTTTCCGCTTCCATTGGAGTTGTGCCAAAACAGTGCGTGTCCAGCTAAATTCTTTTCTTTGCACTTTATTATTTATTTCTATTTGTTTTTATTTTTTGTTTTTGCATTTGCAAACTCTAAAAAGTTGTTTGTTTCCAAATGTGTTTTGCATTCATCATTTAAAAATGTTTTTCAAAATGTTTTTGCCCGCCCCAAAAAAAACAACAAAAAGTTTTGCTTGTGAATAAAAATTAAAAATAAATTAAATTTCTTGTAATAGTTTTGTTTAAATAGGAGTATTACGTTTATTATTATTTATCTTATAAAGGGTGTTTTTTATAGAGGTATAGAAATTTGAAATGGAATAAAGCAAACAATAATTTTTTTAATTCACATGACAGTTACTTTATTCAAAAAAGAAGCTTCTGGCATTATTATTTATATATGACTTCTCACATGTGACCGCTGCGGATAGCTGGTGGTCCAGTCTTAGATAAACCTTTTGGGTAAGATTAGCGACCGTATATCCCCATCGAAAATATTCTAGCAGCGTTAAATCGCACGGTCTTGGAGGTCAATTTATGTGCTCGAAATGTGAAACCGTGTGGTAACCAAACGTTTTCGTCACTTAACTAATTGAGGCTCGAGCTGTGTAACATGTCACACAGCGTTATTGAAACCACAGCTCCTGCATATCATGGTTGGGCTATTTATCAACGAAACAGTCTGTAGTGGTGGCTCTATAGCGGTCACCATTGACTGTAACGTTGTGATCAGCGTCGCCTTTAAAAAGAGTGTGAATCAATGATGCCACCA
The DNA here is from genome assembly GCA_030448955.1 of Trichopoda pennipes. NCBI lineage: Eukaryota > Metazoa > Arthropoda > Insecta > Diptera > Tachinidae > Trichopoda > Trichopoda pennipes. Next base: position 1,685,262 of record JASKUP010000021.1, on the reverse strand, counting down.
GTCCATAAAGCACACCAAACAGTCAGTTTTTCTGAATGTAACAGTGTGTCAAGATAAGATTCACATCTGCATCTGGCCGTAAGTCCTAATCAGATGGTGGATCATTCCTACTGTGGATGAAATGTAGCGTCATCCTGCCCCTAGAAGCCCTTCGGATACGTATATCCTTCGGTCCCTCCTAGTTGCAACTTCAAAAGCCCGAAGCAGGCCGCAGCCTTCACTCGTTGCTGAATAGTTGGAGGCTATCCAATTCCTGCTTCAGAACGCATGAAGCTTAATAAAATTTAAGAACACAACGGCATCATATTCACTGGACCTGGACCATTCATTGTGTTCATTGTGAATATCCGACCCACAAACTCAAACGAGGGCCTCGAAACACACAGCCACCACGATACTCCCGAAGGGCCTACCTCAATAATCAGCCAGAGAACAGCTAAATACCTAAAGAGACAAATAGCGGAACTCTGCGGGCTTTACTGATCCCCGTGGAAGTATAGTGGATTGTCCAGTTGGCTCCTGCTAGCCTTGAAGGCGACTGAGCTCCCTTTTACCCCCGCAAGACATAAGTCTAGATGATTGTGTGATCCATAAAGACTTATAGTATGCCCCGGGGCACATAATTCCAAATTGGCATATTCATTTAAACAAAAGTGAGCTGGATTGCTAAATAAATCCTCTACCTGATCCCGGTTTTTCGGACCGAACCATAGTTTTCAAAATAATTTTGCAAGCTCAGTCGTTCAGGCGTCAGTCTATTCATATTACAAAAAAAATGTTTTTACCTTTAAGTTCGATACCCCTATAAAAATACTTCTTTACACCGACTGGCTCTTAATTAATTTTCTTACGAAACTTGTAGGTGGAATACGGAACACAGAGTAAATAGTCTTTACTGTTTTGCTAGTCCATACGCTTTCTTTTGTGGAAATTTTCCATGACCAGAGCGATAGGCAATTCAATTAGCTCTCCATTCTTTTGAGTGCTTTTTCAACTCCCTTTCGCTGTTCGGTGATCTAAGTTTCTCAGCGAACAGCTCTTTAATGTCAAAACTTTCAATTGTTAACTTCCTGTTTCATTTAAGAGTCCGGCTTTATTTCCTCAGCTTAGACTAGCTTAGACTTTAGTAACTAATGGCATTCCCATCAAAAGAAATCGACATATGGTCACAAGTTAGTTGCGTTTGCAATTTAGCATCTCCTTAAAGCCGCTCGAATATTTTTGTCTTCCGCCTTCTTTTCAAAATTATTGAATCAAACCAGTGTGCACTGTCTGCCAGTGGATTTGCATATTAGAAGGGCCCGTTAGCTGGATCTGTTGCTTCCTAGACTTACACCCACATTTCCTTATTTGTAACCAAAACGTGTTTCAATTTTCTTTCAGGGTAAGTTGTTGTTGTTACCGACTTTCAACTTTTTGGAGAAGTTTTGTTGCTAAGTTGGACACCCCATCGATATTTTCCTAACAGCTTTACTTTTTTCCCCTTAAAGTTTGGATACTAGTTGCAGAATCCTCTTTTAGAAGAGAGTTTATGAGACCTAGAGGCAGATCAGACCATTTCTTTTACATCTTTGTCGCTACGTGCGACTTTAGGTATTAATATTTCTATTTTGAATTAGAGGACGCAGTTTGCCCCTTTCGTTTGCCCTCGCCATTCACTTTTTATTACCTCGATAGTAATATTTTAATTTAAATCCTTATAGTTTTGGATATCGAGGGATTTATGGTTGAGTAGAGAGTTATAAAGATTCTGGAGGCTTGGAATCTTGCTCTTCCCTGACCAGCCAAGTAAGGCGGGCGTATATTGTTTCATTGTGAATTAAATTTCTCTTGATATTTCGTTTCAAGATTTACATCTGCACCTGGCCGTAAGCCTTAATCAGATGGTGGTCAAACCACTGGAAATGAAAAGCAACGTCATTCACTTCCTAGGAAGCCGAGGACTAATCCTAGTAACTGGTCTTTCCTAGTTGCAATTTCAGCGATTCCAAAGCAGGGTTGCAAACCACTACTCCTGGCTGAAGAGCTGGAGACTATCCAACTTCTGGCTCAGAACACAGCATACTCATTGGATCTGGAACATTCACCCGTTGGTGTTATTGAAGGCGAGATGATCCTGGCCCACATAATCAGTTCATGCTTGGGGCCGCAAAACCACAACCACCACGATACTTTCGAAGGGCCAACCTCAACAATCAGCCAGAGAACAGCTAAAAGTGTAAAGAGACAATTAGCGGAACTCTGGGGCGCACTGATTCCCGTGGAATTAACGTGGAGCTTCCAGTTGACTCCCCGCTCGCCTTCAGGGGACTGGGCTCCTTTATACCCCCAGCAGCACAGGTCTAGATAGTCAAGCATTCTATAAAGACCGATAAATGTGCTTGATATATTTAACTAAAGCCCCTTGAAAAGAAATAAATTGCGTCCGTTTCTGAGTGTCCTCTCGAAGGAAGTAAAGATCGTAATAATGGTCCCCAATATCCATTAATATGGCAGAAATTTAGTAATGAGTTTTTGAAACAGCAAAAGGGAAAGAGAGATAGAAAGAGAGAGAGAGGGAAAAAAGAAGGTGATAGAGAGGGGAAAAAGATGGTGATAGAGGGGGAAAAGAGTGACAGAGGGGGAAAAGAAGGAAATAGAGGGGGGAGAAGAAGGATATAGAGGGAGAAAGAGAGAGAGATAGGAAAAAGGAGATAAATGGAAAAGAGAGAGAGAGAGAGAGTGAATTAAAACATAATTCCCCTTTTAATCCATATTTTCAATAGAATATAAATTATGCCGACATTCAGTTGCGAGCAAGTTGGCCTTAATAAACTACATGCTCTTTCGATCAATGTAACATAACGACAACACCACACTGAGATGCAATTTTAATCAATTTCATTTAATTTCCTTGAGCTGTTCTGTTTAAGTTGTTCAAATAGTGTCTGTGAAAGCACCTTCAATACCCAAAAGCATTTAATGAGTTTTGTACAAATTTGTAACTTTTTTCATACACACAGGCAAACATCTGCACATACACACACACACACACACACACACACATCCACATATATATATATATATAGAAACAACCAAAAATTTGCACTCTTGTAACTTAAAATTTAACTTAATTGTTGTAGACATTTGGACGACCATTATCTCCGAGTTGTAGTTTCATTTCCCTTCTTTGTTTGTTTATTTTTTTTTTATTTTTTTTTTATTATTTCTTTCTATAAATTTTTTGTTTTGTTTGTTTTTGTTACACCAGGTTCATTAATTTGGTTGCTTTGTTTTTCTTTCAATTTCATTGTGGTTCATGTTTTCTTGTGGTCTTGTCTTATTGCAACGAAAGTATCTTTAAAAGTTTTTCTTTCGTTTTATATGGTTGCTGTGGTTTGCTTTACAGTTTTCCAAATTTTTATTTCTTTTTGTTTTTGTTTTTGTTTTTCTTCACTTCACTTTTCATGTCTAATTTTCTTTTTAATGTTTTTTGTTTAGTTTTTTTTTTTTGCTAGTTGCAGTCTTGTCATGTGGTTCTTGTATCATGTAAAATGCATTATTCGGAATAACATTTAGTGTGTTAAAAGTCATGCGTCAAATTATATGATGTATTTTTTATTTTCGTTAGTGATATTTTGCACATTGTATCTTCTACTCTTAAGAAATAATATTTTGTCATCGTGTTAACAATTATAAAGTAAATAGATAATAATCTAAAGTAAATGAACTTTTAATAATCTTCTCCTTCTCTTTCGAACGTATGTTAGTGGGTGTGTGCCGCTAATGGTCGCTTAAATAAACGACATGTTGTATGGTGATCAAATATAAGTTAGGATGCTGGTCCAAAGCTTTCTTTTACATACTGGAAAATCCAAGAAATTTGAAGTGACTGTATAAATGTCAGGAAATTGAATATTTTTTTTTTCTCGAATAATTGGGGTAACAAAGTTGTAGCGTATTTGTCCACATCTTAATTAAGGCTACTTTTTGAATAGTAAAAATTAACACAAAAAATATATTTTATTAAAACAACACGTTTTATTAGTAAGATTTTATAGGTGTTGCTTGACGGAGCACATTCTTGACTTACAATTTTGAACGTTTGTCCTTAAGTAAACGAACAACAGAAACAATTTTGAACTACAAGGCCGGTTTAATAATCCGTTATTATTAAATGTTAGAGATAAATGTTTTATTTCATGTCGGTAATTATATATGAAATACAATATCAGATAAATATCCGTCCCTGTTAGCCTCACAAATGCGAGCCCTTGTGAGCACACTTTTCATTACAGTCTCACACATCGCACGCGATATTTTATTAATTTTATCAGGAATATTTTGTTTGAATTGCTCAAACAATTCTGGTTTGTTTGCATAAACCTTCCTTTTCAGATATCCCCACAAAAAGAAGCCCGGAGCAGTCAAATCAGGCGACCGTGGTTGCCTATCAACATCACCATTTCTATTCTGTTTATTTACACATCCATTCAAATGAAAATGTTCCTCGTCACTCAAAATGATTTTTTCATGAAAATTGGGGTTGTCGTGGGCAAGCTATAACATCCTAGTGTGATATGTACGGCGGCGTAAATAGTCTTGTGGAAGAAGCTTTTGTGTCAACTGAAACTTAAATGGAAACAAATGGAAACGTGAGCAAAATTGTGGCCAAAGTTGTCTTGGGCACGGCGCACACTGGGGATTTCGCTGAAAAAAGCCAAATTGTCAACGTACTCTTCATCTAATATGCAATGATTTTTTGAAATTTAAGACTAAATGGTACAATCGAAGCAAAAAGAATTACTCCGCTCTGACTGCTAGTTGTTTTTTTTTTATAGCCGCCTCAAGCTCAGTACTTGTATGTTTTACTGAAACCTAAGAATTTCATGTGAGCTAACGTTTTTCTTTTTATTTTCTATTTAAAGTAGGATATTTCAGTATACAAAAATTGCAAAAATTAATTATGCAGAGACTTAAGTTTTTTTTGTTTTTTAATTTTTATGAACATATAAAAAAAATCCCTTTTTTCTCCAAACTCTTGTACCTGCAATTTTAGCTTTACTTTCCTGCAGTTGGAAATCACCGCTAATATATTGCCTCATATCTCTTTTTACATTTTTAATCAATTTCAAGTGCCACCAGGTGCCACCTCTCAATTTGTTGCATTACGCAGTACAACATTTTTCAGCTGATTGATTCGCAACTCAATTGGGATAAGGCCCTTTTGTTTAACATAACTCAAGAACCACTAGTCGCATTTTACTTAAACAAATTTAGAAATATCAAAAATTACAAGTTCTTTCATCTGTTTATACAACGTTTCGCTACATAAGCAACAGTTTCGAAGTTATAAATAAATGTTCATACAAAAAAATATTTTGTTAATTTTTTTGTTTAATTCATAAAAAATCTAAAACGGTAAAAAAAGTGTCAAGTCCTGTTATTACTTTCACGTAAAGTCGTAAAACCTATGAACAAAATGAGACACAACTCATGAAAATCGATGAACGCCTTTCGCTTTAATAAACAATTAAGTAAAGTTATGAATTTAAAAAATTTGCTCGCGACATGCACAAAAAGAACATTGATTATTTTTTGTATGATTCTCGTACCATACAAACAACTCAAGAAAGAAAAAACTAACAGTTATCCGCAAGGAATTTCTATTACTGAAAGTTCACGCAGTGTACCTCTGCAAAATCTGTTGGATCATACTGCTTAAAGAATCCTAGAGACTAAGTCAGCAAAGGAAATAAATAAAATTGAAAGCGGAAATCTAATAATGTTCTATAAATGGGGATGTGATGGGGCATCTAGTCAAAGCGAATACCGACAGACGTTTTCAGATGATCAAATTTTTTACTCTCATTTATATATGACATCAGTTGTACCACTTAAATTATCATTAAGTGATGACATAAATAAATTAGTATGGAACAACAATTAACCTTCTTCCACACAGTATTGTAGAACACTACAGTTTGCATACGTTAAAGAGACACCTCAAGTTATACGAGATGAAAAGAGAAGAGTCGATGAGGAGATATCTCAACTAAAAGAATTTGAGTTAACAGTGAATAATCGCAACTTTAGAGTAAAACATGAATTATATTTTACAATGATTGACGGCAGGACAGCACAATCACAAACAGAAACACCAGCTGCATCTTCTTGTCTTATTTGTGGAGCCACAACATCGAAGATGAATAAAATCGAAGAAGTTCTAGCTATGCCCGTATATGAACAAGTACTGCAATTTGGTATGCCACCACTTCATGCGCGTATTGGGCTGATGGAGTGTCTTTTGCATGTGGTTTATAATATTGAATTTAAACGTGGAACAGTCCACTCAAAAGAAGCTCAAAAATGTTTGAAAAAGCGTTAACCTAGAGAGAAAATTGAAATACAGATTATCAACCTGTTAAGTAAGGCTCTGTCTGGTACGACAAATTCAGGAAATACGTCATAAAGATTCTTTACGAATCTTGCATTGATTTTCGTAATTACGAGTCTAGATGAAAACATAATCAAGTGGTTTTCAATAGTTCTCGAAGCTATAACAATTGCCGAGGTAGTATTTAGATCCAAAACAAGTTGGTGATTTTTGTTTGGAGACGGCAAAAGAGTTTGTTGCACTGTACGAGTGGTACAATATCCCCCACCTGCACTTCACAAAATTTTGACGCATGGCAAGGATATAATTGAAAAGTGGACTTTTCCTGTAGGCCTACTATCCGAATTGGCTCAGAAATGTCCGTAACAAATACTATAAAAAATATCGCCTTAGACACGCCACAAAAATGTAGTCGAATTGTCACGAAGGAAGATATTATGCACAGAACGATGGTAACATCAGATGCCATGATTTCACATTTGACGCCTTTTATTTAGCCAGAAAAAGCATAGTGTTATAAGCGACGAAGTTAAGGTTCTTTTAGAATAATAAATTAAAAAAAAAATCATTTAAATTTTTTTGTTAGTTGTGGCTTTTTACATTGCAGGTAGCGATCGGCATTTCTCTAACTTTCTTTATTTTATGTCACTACATTTTTTGACAAATATATTTTTTTCCTCGCCTCCATACAAAAATCCCCAGCATGCTCAGCAGCTTGATCTGCAAAGAACAACTTTGGTTACAATTTTGCACAAGTATTTACATTTGTTTGCATATAAGAGTCAGTTGACACAAGAGCTTCTTCCACAAAACCATTTATACCGCTGTACATATGTCAATAGGATGTTACAGCTCGCCCATGAAAACCCTGATTTTCAGAAAGTATTCATAATGGGCGATGAGGCATATATTTTCATTTGAACGGATATGTGATAAGATAATGTCACCTTTGCATCTATTTAAAGTGACTGTCTGGTGTCTGTCTGGGTCAGAAGGAATCATTGGATTTTACTTCTTTGAATATGAAAAAACCGCATAATTGTAACTGTGAATGGGGAACGATATCGTGATATGATTGAAAACTTTTTAATGCCACGTGGTATCAAATGTTGTCTTCTAAGTCGTCACTCGTTTCTGCCTTATCGCCACAGACTAGCGACTTTACATATCTCCATATAAAATAGTCTAGCGGCTTTAAATCGCAAGATTTTTGAAGTCAATTCAAGGATCCAAAACCTGAAACTATACGGTTACGAAACATTTCCTTTAATAAATTAATTGCTAGTACGAGCTGTGCGGCATGTTGAAATCACAACTCCTCCATATCATAGCTGATCAATGGATAAACGAAAAAGTCGAAAAAGTTTATCGAATATTTGTTACATAATAAATTTAGCACGTGTCTACGTCACGACTGCCTAGTATGAACTGCCGAAACTAATGTTTATCAAAATGGCGGCAAAACAAAGTAGTATAGCTTCCCGGCGGACACCTTGCAGTATAAATCATTCCCTTCACTAAGCCACACCGGAAATAGTTGAGTGATGTCAAATCGTGGAGCTCGAATAGCAGGAGCAATTTTTAATTGCAGATTGTTTTGACTTTAATAAGTCGATTGTTGTGATTGCTGGATGTTATAAAACCACATCTCGTCATCATTAATATTTCTAAATAAAAAAACCTGTTCATTTGAGAAAATTAAATCCTATGAAAACACTAACATTTAAGCCACACCAAACGGTGCATTTTCCGCAATGCAATTGAGTCTATCTGTGGAAATTGATTTCACTTCATATGCCGTAACTTAAGCTAAAAATTAGCGTAATGGATGAATGATTATGTGCGCTATAAAAATTTCGTGGTCGTTTTTAAGTTCCTTGGAGTAATTATTAATTTTTCAAAGTAAATTTCTATAATTTAATAGTACCGTTTATGACGATCTTTGTTATGTCCCAATACGAAATCCTTCTGGCTTCCGGTGTGTAGATCAGCTTAAGGTCCTTGAGAGTTTTTCCGTTGTTAGATCCAACGCAGTTGGTATGGACGGAATGAACCCTAGATTCTTCAGAATTTTAATCTCGAGGATATTAACGATCATTACTCATTTCTTCAACTCTATTCTAACGAAGTCCAATTATCCTAGGGACTGGAAATCCTCTAGGATTATCCCTATTTCTAAGACTAATGGTGAATTTCGACCGATAGATATTCTACCGTTTTTATCTAAAGTTGTTGAGAATATCCTCAGCAGTCAAATGATTGACTATCTCACACGGAATAAATTTTTATCCGAGGCTCAATCTGGTTTTGTTAGAGGCAGAAGTTGCATTACAGCTTTAGTGGATGTGGTCGAAAGCCTCAGAACTGAACTTGACATCAACAAAGTGGGTTTCTTGATTCTACTGGATCACAGTAAAGCCTTCGATGCGGTAGATCACTCTATCATGTTAATAAAACTACGTAAGTTATTTTATTTCTCAAGCTCGGCCTGCAGTCTAATATCCTCCTATCTGACTAACAGATGTCAAATAGTGAGTGTTGATGATGGGAGATCTAATCCGCTTGTAGTTAGTAGAGGAATAACACAGGGCTCTATATTGGGTTCGCTAATTTTCTGTCTCTACATAAATGACCTACCTGACATTTCTAAGTGCAGCAGGATGCACATGCATGCTGATGACGTGCAGGTTTATAACAGCTGCTAAATTAATGACGTTCCTATGTGTGTGAATGGGATAAATGACGATTTGCATATGATCAATCGCTGGGCCATGTCTAATGGATTGCATATCAATGCTTCGAAATCGAAATGTATTGCCTTCACGAAAGCTAGGAGAACTCTGGTTAACTTTCATCTGAGAATTGACGGGAATATGATCGAATTGGTAGAATCGGTATTTAATTTGGGCGTAATATTGGACTCTACGCCGTTTGATATTCGCATACTTTTGGCAAAGACTTATCTGATCCCTTCACTTCTTTACGGTTGTGAAATCTATGCCAATTGTGACAGCACTGATCAGCGCAGACTGAAAGTCGCATATAACAATATTGCCCGTTATATATTTCAGAAAGACCGCCGTGATCATATCTCATCATACTCTAATTTAATTTTTGCAATGACATTCGATGATCTTTTAAAATATAGGTGTCTAATTTTCTTGCACAGGATCATCATCTCGGAACGAACATCATATCTATTTGATAGGATAGTTTTTGCAAAATCTCATCGTGGTAGGAATATTATCCAGCAGAAATACAAGAGTCTGCTATCTCATCGCCAGTTTTCAATAAATGCAACCAGTCTTTGGAACTCTTTGCCAAATTCTATACAAAAAATTGGCAACGCAAATTTAAAAGGAGCTTTATAAGTTATTTAGTACTACCCAACCTTGACTTAATTTTATGTTAACACTTTACTTTACATTTCTTTCGATTAGTCATATCTTTATTAGTTATAACTTTATTATTGTTAATGCTTTGTTTCTGGACTTAAGTTTATATTAAGTGAATGTGTATATGTTAAGGATCAACAGCACCGTCACTTATAAGATGTTATCATCTTGCTGTGCTAGTTGTTTAAAGAATGAAGAATAATAATAAACTCCCTTTCTAAGGCTTCAATCTATTCACTATGTATTGACAGTATACTACTGCTCATAAATGTCAAAAAAAAAGAGTGTGCAGTTTAATAGATTGTTTAACAGTTAAGCCCTTATAAATAATTCTTTTTATGCTGCCTATTCTGGAAGCAAATATTTTAAAAATTAAATCCTTCGAAACATAATCATCCTTCGAAGCATAGAAATTAAAAAAAAAATACTTAATTAAAAAAAGTAATAACAATCATGATAATACTTAACACTTGTTAAATATTTGTTCTTTGTTTACTATTTTCCCCTTGTCGACTGAATTGCAATTAAAAAAAATTTAATCTTTGTGCTTAAAAGAAATTTTCATTTAGTACAATTATTTTGTATAACACTTTCAATTTTCTACTTTAATACCTTTTTGTAGTGAAGGCAAAAAGAAAATATTTGCTTTTAACCAACCATCCAGATGTATTAAAATATTAGAAATTATAAAATATACAGTACAACAAATTAATTGCCAACTCTCTTGCCAGTGTCCTAGTCCTTCCTATAACAACTGATGACATAGCGGTGGCACTACAAGGTTACATAATGATGTGATATAAACAAACCTTCAGTTAACATGACGTTAATAACTTAAATAAGAGAAATATAATAGAAGAAATACAAAAAAAAAAAAAAATAAACAGATAGGCAGATAAAGAGACAGACAGACAGATAGGCAGACAGCCATAAGTACTGGGAAAGGACAGACTTGGATATATTTCTTGGCCTCGCAGGCAAAAATCAAAAGCTTTAAACAAAAATCTTGCAATGCAAATTACAAAAAAAAAACAACAACAACAACACTAAATCGACAAAAAAAAAAGAAACAGAAATTCCAGAAATAATAATAATAATGACTACAGAAACTGAAATTGGTGATGGTGAATATAATAGTGAGATGACGACAATGACTCTTGTGGAATGAAACTGGCTGAGTGACTGACTGATGATGATTATAATGAAGCGACGACATAGCGAAAATAATAGCAACAACTAACAACAAAAAGTGCCAGTAACAATAGTTAGACAATGCTGATGATGCAGTTATATGAGAGTTTCCCGTTGGCTTAAAAAGAAAAAAAAACTAAAAATAAAAAACAAAAAACAAAAAAAAAAAAAAAAAGAAATAATCAAAACCAACTTGTAGAAGTGGCTAGAAAGCAAAGTGCAGTGTTTAACCTTGACATTAACACTGAAATAAACACAAAAAAAAACCACAAATCAAACTCATAAACAGGCACATTATTAAACCATCGACTGACTGCAACATGCAGGGCCAGCAAACAAACAAACAAACAAATGCACAATTATATAAACTGGCAATAGGAAAAGAGGAAAAAAAAAGCTAATGGTTCATAACTATGATTACAAATAGACAGAGAGGGTATACAAAGAGATAGAAGAGAGCGAAAAAAAACCTGCAACAATAGCTGCATGCAACTGCCACAATGAAAACCAGATTTGTTTCCATTATTTCCACTTTACTTTTGTTCATATTAACTTTACATACAAACACATACATACATACATACATACATATTTACATAATACAAACACATTAACACACAAAAGAAAGCTAGCCTACATTTTGTATTTGCTTGCAATCAAGTTTATATTTCATCTTTCCATCCATCCATCCATCCATCCATCCATCTCTATTCATCTGTTATCTCTTGGCAAAGGGTGAAATGTTTGTAAAATGATATCATGGCATTAATTAAAAATTTATAATTTTTTTTTTATTTTGACAACAACAACAACAACAGCAAGGAAAGACAACTACTACTGCCATTTTTTTTATTCGTATCCTTTTGCACTCAAGCATTAACAACTGTCCAACCAACAACACAATTCCATTATTATTAATAAAATTAATATTTCAATGTTCCAATGTTGTTGGAGCTAAACCCCCACCCCCCCTCCGCTGCCTCTACGAGGTCTGGTATCTATATTTCTGGACTGGTAACACTGACTGTTGCTAGGCACCAGCTGATATTTCCAGTGCAACCTTCACATTGTTAAAGATAACATAACCTCAACCAAAACATTTTGTCATTTAATTGTTGTTAGTGTTAGTGATAGCAGGTGGAAAAAGTGATCTTAGGAGAAAATGGAATTAACTCATAAACATTTTCGTGCAATAATTTTGCATAACTTTCGACGTGGCCTGACACGACAACAGTGCACAGATGAATATGGTAATGAAGCACCTTCTTACAGCACCATTAAAAACTGGTAAAACGAATTCAATCGTGGCCGACGATCATTCCAGGACGCATCCCGGGAAGGTCGTCCAACAAAGGTTGTTGTGCCAGAAAACATCGCAGCTGTGCATGAAGTGATAAAGCATGATCGTCATGTAACATATCGCGAGATTGAGGCATCTGTAGGGATTAGTAAAAAGAAGCATCAATAAGATCTTGCATGAACATTTGCATGTGAAAAAGGTTTGTTTACGTTGGATACCGCATAACCTGATAAACGCACAAAAGGATGCTCGTTTTGATTGGTGCAAGAAAATGGTGGGTGCATCAAAAGCAGTTTATAATATCTGCACAGGTGACGAATCATGGATATACTCATATGATCCTGAAACTAAACAGCAGTCCACCGCATGGGTCTTTCAAGACGAGCGAAATTCCATCAAAGTTGTTTGTGGAAGAAGCACATCGAAGCAAATGGTTGCCTGTTCCTTCGGCATTACCGGTCATGTGGCGACTGTGCCATTAGAGCAACGTAAGGCGTTTAATTCGACATGGTACACCACTATTTGTTTGCCAGAAGTCTTTGAGAAACTTCGGGAAAAGTCAAAGAAAAGACGCATCATTCTGCATCACGACAATGCCAGCTGTCACCGATCGGCTGAAACAATGGAGTTTTTAACAGGGCAAAACATTGAATTGATGGGTCATCCGCCGTACAGCCCTAACTTGGCACCTAATGACTTCTTTTTGTTTCCGAACATCTAAAGAAAACTACGTGGACAACGGTTTCCTACGCCAGAAGAAGCAGTTTCTGCATTCAAAACCCATGTTTTAGAAGTACCTTAATCGGAGTGGAAAAAGTGCTTTGAAAATTGGTTCCAACGCATGCAGACCACAAATATAAATAGCAGCCCTCGTATGATATTTTTCATCTTCGTTTTGATGACAATAAGAAACTGATAAAATCTACATGTGACAAGAACTAAAATGCTTGATAATATTTTTAATTATTTTTAATTGCAAGCAAAACATTTTTTTTTTATAATAAATAGTAAATTAATTAAAAATTATTCATCAACGGAAACAGCGTTTAAGATTCAAGGTGACTGTAAAAGGAATTTATGTTGCAGAAAAAAAAGATCTATTACAGCATTTAATAAGTTTCTTATTTAAAGTTAACAAAATTTTTAATTGATTCAATTATTTAATTAATCAAAAAAAAAAAATAATTATTTTTATTTAAATATTTAATTGGTTTATTTGGGTATGATTTTATGTCAACCCGCGTCAAATTTGGTTTGTGCCATCTTCAGTGTTCTCTCTATACTAATTGGTTCCTCTATTCTTCGTTTAATAACAAAATTGTCTTCTTCCCCTTCTTTTTGTGTTTTTCCTTAATTTTCATTAAAACAAATTAATTAACTAAATTTCAAAATTTTTAACTAAATTTCAAGTTAAACAAACCCAATAAGACTTTTAATTGGTCTATAAAAAGAACATACGATTAATCGCTTTTATATACAATTATTAAGGCCTGTTCTGCATTCGAAAATTTTTTAAAATGCAAAATAAGCAAAACGATATTACACAATTCTACCGATTTTGTTTAGAATAAAATATTTTAAACCTGGGAAGTCTTCAAATAAACTTTAACAAAAGAGAATTAATCGCTAGGCCCATAAATATCTACAGTTACGCAAATCGGCTTAGATTTTTTCTACAAAATTGAAAAAGGAGAAACAAATTATTTTTCCTTTTGTCTTATGAGGCGATGTTTCTTATTGTCCCATTAAAGGGCGCTGTTATGCAAGGAAGTGCCAGTTTTTACTAGTTCAATAATTATTTGTTGGATTATGCTGTGTTCATGATTTATGCTGTTCATGATATCTATGAGAAAATATGTTTGGCATTTTAGAATGCACATAAATTATTTCGTATCGTATTAGTCGATAAGTTTTTTATTCGAATAATTTTTCGATATTTCGATAAGTTTTTTATTCGAATAATTTTTGTAGCATCCTTTTATTCGCTTATAATTGGAATACTTTTTTCTTACTTGAATAACAAGTTTTTCATTCGAATACTATTCAAAAGGTTTTTTATTCGTAAATTATTACAATAAGTTTTCTTTCTATTCAAATATTATTCGAATAACTTTTTTATTCAAACATTATTTAAAAATTTGTTTATTTCAATATTATTAGAATAAGTTATTTATTCAAATATTATTCAAAATGTGTTTTATTCGTAAATTATAACAATAAGTTTTTTTATTCCAATATTCGAATAAATATTTTATTCGATTATTATTAGAATAAGTTTTTTATTCAAATATTATTCGAAAACGTTGTTTATTTGAATATCATTAGATCAGTTTTTTATTCAAATATATTATTCGATTAAAATTTTTCATCGATTATTATTCGAGTAAGTTTGGCGAATAATTTTTGTTCTTTCTAAAAAGTTTTTTAACAAGAAATTGTTTCTAAAAAAAAAAATAAAACAAAAAATTTTAGATTAAGATGATTCAAAATTTTGTTGTATTATGAATTAAAATTGATATCTGGCAAATGTCCACCACGACCACACTGACAGATGTCGATGCTTTTATCAAACTTTTAAATTACTTTTTGGCAAAATAGCGGTACTATTTCTTCCTTAATCACATCACGGTTTTTGCGTTTTGTGGCTAAAATCGATTCGATTGGCTTCCTGTGCTTAACATAGTTCTACAAAAAATAATGGTGCTAAATCACACAATCTTGCTGGCCACTTAACTGCTGGTTGTCGTGTATTTATGCGATAGAGAAATTTGATTTGCAATAAATTCATAGTTTCATTGGTTATGTGACATGTGATAAGATTTTCGTCAGTACTTGGTTGTGTAAGCCATAACCTGCCGATGGATCAAACCACTGTGGATGATTTTAGCGTCAGCCACGCTCCAGGAAGCTTTCAGATATCTCTATTCTCCAGTCATTCCTGGCCGTAACTCCAAAAACTCGGAGCAGGCCAAAGACCACAATCGCAAGTAGGCACATTTAACCAGGGTCATTCATTGTGCTCATTATGAATGATCCGACCCACAAAACTCAAACGAGGGCCACGACACCACAACCACCACGATGCTTCTGAAGGGCCAACCTCAAAAATCAGTTAGAGAACAGCTAAAACTCTAAAAAGCCAAAAAGCTGAACTCTGCGGCTTACTGAATCCCGTGGAAATAAATTTGAGTTATCCAGTAGGCTCCTGCTAGCCTATTAGGGGACTGGGCTCCCGTTTATCCTGGGGGATATATGTAATGACGGTGAAATTCGGTAAAGACATATAAATGTGCCCCCGGCCGGTGATTACGTGATTTGATTTACATCTGCGCCTGGCAGTGAGCCTTAATCAGATGGTGGTCATACCACTAGGACTGAAAAGCAACGTCATTCACGCCCTAGGAAGCCGAAGACTAATTCTACCAACAGGTCTTTCCTAAATGCAACTTTGATGATTTCAAAACAGGGCTGCAAACCACCACTCCTTGCTGAAGAGTTTTAGACTATCCAACTCCGGTCCAGGTCACATGTCTAGCATGCTCACTGGATCTAGGAAAGTTTCCACGAGGTAGGTATTATTAAAGCTGAAATGAACCTGGCCCCATTAAAAACTGACCTGTTCTGCGGCCGCGAAACCACAACAACCACGATAGTAACGAAGGGCCAACCTCAATAACTAGCCAGAGAACTGTTAAATATATAAAGAGACAAATAGCGGAACTCTGCGAGCTCACTGATTCCCGTGGAAATAACGTGGAGTTTCCAGTTGTACCCCGCTGACTTCAGGGGACTGGGTTCCTGGGGGTATAACCCCAGTTACACAGGTCTAGATAGTCGAGCGTTCTATAAAGACCATAAATGTGCCCCCGGGAGGACATATGTCAGTGATATCTACGTCGTCAATAAAACACCAAAATTGAGTTGTTAGCATGTCGCGATATAGCATGATCCATTAACTATTACCCCATTTCCAGCCTCAAATGCCCGCCTCCAGACCACATAGCGCGCACCATACAGTGACACGCTTCTCAATAATCGTCCCGGGATTTTCAGAAGCCCAAATGCGGCAATTTTGCTTATTGACATACCCAGAAAAACCAGCCTGAATGAATTAAGCGAATCTACAGCGACGAGAATGGCCGGCCGGCTTCAACTCCTGCACCAGTTGATCCTTGTCAACCTTGCCAAAGTCAAATCCCTACTCAATATTCACCATGTGGTGGCTTTGGATAAACCCCAATTGTTGAGAACGTCGAGGAATTGACAAATTTGGATCTGCTTCAACACTGTGGCTCACGGCTGCGATGTTTTCAGTTGAACCATCCGGTCGAATACACATTGGTGTTCGCATATTTTGTATCGAGCCTGTCAACTAAAATTTAACGATTCTTAATAGCGATTTTAGAGGGACGATTATGTTGTCCAAAAATATTACGAATTTTACGAAATGTAACCTTAACAGACCATTTCATAGTGGATTTTAATCACTTTAATGCGATTTTCGTGCGAACTTGAATTTATTGTAATTGTTGAAAAACGCGATATATCTAGATGTTTGCCAATTTTGTTACATCTATGTTTAGGATCCAAATGAGCTTAACAGTACTCGCTTCAGTATTATCATTGCATAACCTTGTGGACTCGTGAAATAAAAAATGAAGTTTTTTTTTATCAAGTATGAATCATTTAACTTTTTTTTTGGGATTTAAACTACATTTGTTTCGATTAACTTATATTCGAATGTCTTTCCGATTTTAATTCACCTAGCATCTATTGTTGTATGGATGGCAGCTCTGGGAGATTTAAAGAAAGTGTTGAAAAAATCAATTTGGTTGATAGAACCATTTTGGCCTTATCTTTCTTAACAATGTGGTGGAAGACACTGCGAAATACATCCTGCAGTGGTTACACGCTTTTCAGTTCTCGATTCTACAAATAAAACTCCCTGGATTTTTCGCACGATTTCTGATGTGACTATGTCTTTAAGAGGACTTCAGGTTCAAATGAAAGGATGCTTACTAAAATTATAATTGACTAATGCGGTTGACATAAAACTTTACAGAAGTCTATTAACAACAGGCGTTAGGTAAAGCTCTCCTGGAATACGAAAGAAGTTCAGCAAGTTTCAGTGATGGCGTCATAAGAACAATTGTAAATTATTAAGTTTTAAAACTAAATGATTTTACTGCTTGTTAAAATTTTCTAAGCAATCGCTACTCTAAAGTCTCTGCGACATCCATAAAATCAATTAAAACATTTTAAAAATGCGTAAAACGAAAACACAATAAAGTTGTTCACTAAGGCATATAAAGGCTTAAAAATTAAATCGAGTTCCTTATTTTTTTTTTTTTTTGCAAATATTTATGCTTGAGAAAATTTACAATTTACTCCTCCTCTAAATAAACCCACATTCATTCCATCGACTTTAAGGCAGCTAAAGCAGTTGCAGAAAAGAACAATTAAAATTAAGAAAAAAGGCAATAAAAAGAGGTGGCAAAACCAGTTAGTTGTTCTAGTTCACCTTCAACGTCCTTAACGATAGAACAGCCATCGTGAATTTTATCAAAATAAAAATCTACTATTTTTCCTAACTTTAAGCAGAATAATGCAAACAACTTATTTTGCTTGTGGAAGGGGTTAGGAGATGTCAAGTCAAATAAATTCTTTTAATGTTAACAAGAAATGAAATGCATGCAATGCAAAAACAACAACAATAGTTCAATTGCATCTCAATATTATTGCACGTATCCAAAAGAAATAAATCCAACTTGAAATAATCACCTTTTAAATTTAATTAGAGCTTTGTTTGGATACTTGTGTTGTGCTGAACAACTGTGGCAGCACTGCTACCTAATAAGGTGAAATTCTTATCCTAGAAAATATTTGTTGGTAGTACAGATTTCCTAGCCACTCTTCGTCTGTCCGTTCGCTTGCATAAACATTTATTTTTTCAAAGTTTCTTAAGGAGGAATTGTTGAGTGCAGTTAGACTGACAAGAAACGGCTTAGGGGTGTTCGTAGGTAACAAAGACTTTTCCACGGCCCTTATATGGATTAGGGCGATAGGAGGTCAACATCGCACTATACGATGTTGTTTTAGATGGGATTTCATCAGACGAGTTCAGGATTAATTTAGGGGTGCCGTAAGGCTCCGTTCTTTCTCCTACTCTATTTCTTTTTTTTTTAATGACCTTCTTTGTCAAACTATCAACCCTATTTACTCCTTCGCAGATGACAGCATCAATTGTCATTCGCATTGATTTGATAATAAACCGATCCAGTGAGTTCTAAAATACTGAAAAGAATGATACGCTCAGTAAAGATCTCGCGGCGATCTCCGAATGGGGTCGTGCGAATATAGTCGATTTTAGTGCCCGGAAGACGCAATGTTGCATGCTTACTTATAGATCTGTGTTCGGAAATGGTGCTGCTTCTGTTACTATGGATGGTATAGGTATTATGGAGTCGCAAGCTCTTGATGCTTTTGGCATGAAAATTCAGTGTTATGTTCGATTGACTTAACACATTTTTTAGTGGTCTACAGAAGCTTTCAAGTGCCTTGTAAGAGATATTTTACTCCATTCGATCTTCATACTATATATACCAGCTATATCTGTCCAAAGATGTATAAAGAGACAAATAGCGAAACTCTGCGAGCTCACTGATTCCCGTGGAAATAATGTGGAGTTTGCAGTAGTAGCCCTGCTGACTTCAGGGGACTGGGCCCCCTTTTTCCCCCTGTTGCACAGCTCTAAGTTGTTGCTATCTCCAAAGACCATATATGTGCCCCCGGGGGGGACTATATAATCATAATCAGATGGTGGTCAAACCACTTAGTTGATTGGACACCAACAACGCCCTAGAAGGCCATCGAATACGTATATCCTCCGGTCACTCCTAGTATCAATTTAGAAAGTCCGGAGTAGGCCGTGCCCTCACTCCTTGCTGAGGAGTTGGAGACTTTCCAACTCCTGGTCCAGAACGCATGAAGTTCTTTTTTATCAAGAACAGGACAGCATTCATACTCACTGGACCTGAACCATTCATTGTGTTAATTTGAATGGTCCGACCCACAAACTCTCACGAGGTCCGAAACCACAACCACCACGATACTCCCATATAGGGGCCGACCTCAATAACCAGTCAGAGCACATCATTGTCTAAAGAGAACAAATAGTGTACTCTGGGGCAACTGATTTCCCGTGGAAATATGTGGATTGTCTAGGTGACTCCTACTAGCCTTTGAGGGGCCTGGGCTCCCTTTTACCCCGCAAGACACCAATCTAAATGGAATAGTAGGTTCCAAAAAGACTATAATGTGCCCCCGGGGGGTAATTTCTCGACAATTGGGATTATGCGTGAGGATTTGACTTTGAGGCCTTACAAGGTTCAACTAATGCCTGAATCGAAACGACCGATCATTCACATCGCCGTAGATTCGTTTGGATACAGTTAGTACAGAACTCTTTCCTTCACCCTAGACTGAAACAGATTCGACCTTTTCTCTAGCTTACTTTTTTGCCGATACGAGTTCGGGCCAAAGTTTTGTTGAAGACAAACGGTTTATTTTCTCAGAGTTTCATCTTGCAGAAAACTTATATTTTGAGAGAACTTCCTTCTGGGCACGCATATGCTTTTAAAGATCTTTCTTTTTATCGGCCGATTTGTTAAGCTGAGACATCCATTTTTCATCGCCATTAAAAGGTGACGGAAGTCGTACCTTTTTCGAATGACAGCTAATGGCCTTCACACAGTTACGAAAACATTGAGATTATTTCTGGTTCTAATTTTCCGAAGAAACGAGGATATCCAAATATCCAAAGGAACATTTACAGCATTTAATACCATTTTATTGCTGGATTTAGAAAAAATATCGGTTGGGTTTTCAAGCATCACCACTTCAAGCCGTTTTTTTTAAATAGCGATTTTTAACCTGGAACGATTTGAGCAGTATACGCAGCTCTTCCAAATTACTGTCAACACAATTACGTTTTTTGGCTGGAGAAATATTAGATGGAATGTCATCGTTTCTCTCCCTCTCTCTCTCTTTTTCTTTTGTAAAACTTTCTAAATCTTGCTTGACGAAGAGCTTAAAATGACAAATAATAATAAAACTTATTTTTGTAAGTGGATTCGATAACAATAAATTAAAATTCCCTCGGTATCAAATAATCCGTAAGATTTAATCTGTAAAAATCTCTGTCTAAAGTAGAACCCGGTTTTTATAAGTTCTCATTTAACACTCCGCACCAATGCTTTTAGCTAAACTAACAATTTGGAAACGCTCCCTAATAAATACACTAAATTAAGTTCATAATCGAACTATTCCATGCTCCACTTTTGCTAAAATAATTTATGCTTCGTGCTTCTTTTTTATGTTTCCCTCCACCAAAGCAGGAAAATTTAAACATGTGTTTAAGCTGCATTAACACAAGTTACGGTGGCACACGAATCGTATGTAATTCTAGTTCTTCCACAATTGCTGCTTATGGTGGGTTTTATTTTACAGTAGAAAATTAAAAAAGAAAAGAAAAAACGAAAAATGCAAGCCAACACAACAAAAAAAGGTGCTAAAAATGTTAAAATGGAAAAAATCTGGGTGCAAGTTGAAGGAAACTGAAACTAAGAGCGACAACAGTTTTAATCAAATGCATGAAGTGTATTCGGTTATTCGAGCTTCGCTTAGATATGAGTTATCGACTAAAGCCTTAAATTTTTAAATAACTAAACACAGCAACGTGTAAAGAAATGGAAGTAAGAAATTTGTTGCTGCAAATGGTTGCTAATGTAACGCCAATCCCTAAAAAGGGCGAGGCTAACAACCCTGAAAATTACCGCCCAATTGAAATTTGTTCTGCACTTTCTAAAGTGATGGAAAGTATGATTAATTTTCATCCCGTGAGCTACCTGCAATCCAACGGCTTTCTTTTTTTTTTTAAAGAGAAGCAGCATTTCGGGCAACAATGGCCGAAATGTCAAGTACCGTGCTACATTCTTTAGGAAAGGGATTGAGAAGATATGAAACAGGTGGTGAAAGTAGAAAGATAGTCGGAAATTAACTGCCGTATATAAGAGAGCACAGCGACCAGTGACTATGCCTTCATCGCTGAGCAGCCCCACCGACAGTCAATTTTTGTTTTTGTAGTGAAAAAAAAAACCAAGGTCTTTGTTGGGAATCGAACCCACAACCCCTATACTAACAAGCTAGTACACTACCTACTAGCCTACAGGGGCACCTGACCGTCAGTATGTTTTCTGTAGGGGCCGCTCTATGCTCGCTTTCTTGTCGGAAATGTGGTGCAACTCCATACATCATTAAGGAGAAAGTAAAATGGTGGCTCTAGATATTTCCAAGGCGTTTGATAAAGTGTGGCATGATGTAGTTTTGTCAAAATTAGTTGCTTTTGGTGTCGGTGTTAATTTCTGCAGATTTATATCGAGTTTTTTCAGGAATCGCACTATACGAGTTGTTATAGATGTGATTTCATCAGACGAGTTCTGGATTAATTCAGGGGTGCCGCAAGGCTCCGTTATTTCTCGTACTCTATTTATTATTTTTTTGAATGACCTTCTTTGTCAAACTTTCAACTTTGTCTACACCTTCGCAGATGACAGCACCATTTGTCATTGTCAACCAATTAGAGGCGAGTTCCAAAAAGGCGGCACATAAACCATACGCTCAGTCGTCTCGCGGCGATCTCCAAATGGGGTCGTGCGAATAGAGTCAGTTTTAATGCCCGTAAGATGCAATGTTGCATACTTACGCATAGATCTGTGTGCGGAAATGGTGCTGGATCTGGATGAAAATTTATGCCAACCATTTTTCAGGTTACTAAAAGAGCTCTTAAGTGCCTCGGTTTTCTAAAACGGTGTGAAAGATACTTCACTTCATCCGACCTTCGTACTATTCACATCACCTATATCCGTCCAAAAATGGAATACAACTTTCATGCATGGGACGGCGTCCCAAAATCTCTTTTGGAGTTGTTCCACCGCGTACAGAAAAGAGCCAAGAGGCTCTTTGGGGACAGTAGAATATGCAACACTATTGATTCTCTAGAGCATCGACGCAATGTGAGATGTATTTCACTATTTTGTTGTTACTGTAATGGTAGGTGCTCTTATGAAATTGGAGAACTTGTTCCCGTTACTCGCACGTTTTCGCGTTAAAATCGATTTTCGTTGAGAGCGCAGCCATTTGTAGTTGATGTTCTAGTAAAGCGCACTACGCATTACAGGGAAAGTTTATTTTTTTTTAACAAAAAAATAAACTCCTTCCAAAGGTACTTCCTGTCACTTTCAATTTAGGAAAGTTCAATTTGAATGTCCACAAACACTACTTCCTCTTTCATTCTCCATATAACCTAATTCCCTAGTTTTGGCACAAGTAATGGGTAGGGGTTATTCCCTGCGTGCTTGTCCGAGAAAAAAAAATGTACTTTGGAAGAGTGACTTCTTTTTGTAGCGTTCAAGCATCATTTTCTTCGTGCTAAATTGTTTTTCAATGCCTCTCTGAGTCAATTCATATGAGAGCCTTGCTTTTGAATTAATCCCAATACGTTTATATCTAGGGAAATAGTTTGCTATGACTCACAATGATAATCTTCATCAAGTAATGCGTCCAGTTCTCCTCCTTCAAACTTTTCGACGTCGTTCCTTGTCTTCTGTATCGAAATTACCACTTTTGATTCGGGCAAACCAGCATTTACAAGTTTTGTAAATTGGTGCTCTTTGACCGTAAGCTTCTACCAACAACCGATAACTTTCAGCAGCCGTATTCTTCTAATGAAAGTTGGTTACGAGGGCTGCTGTTTATGAAGGATGAAAACACAAGCATTTAAAGACAAAATTTATTTTATTGTTTTTCAAAATATTCTCCATGAAGATTTATACACTTTTGCATGCGTTGGAACCAATTTTCAAAGTACTTTTTCCACTCCGAGTTAGGCACTTCCAAAAAACATGGGTTTTGCATGCAGAAACTGCTTCTTCAGGTGTAGGAAACCGTTGTCCACGTAGTTTTTTCTTGATGTTCGCAAACAAAAAGAAGTCATTAGGTGCCAAATCAGGGCTGTACGGCGGAGGACTCATCAATTCAATGTTTTGCCCTGTCAAAAACTCCATTGTTTCAGTCGATCGGTGACAGCTCGCATTGTCGTGATGCAGAACGATGCGTCTTTTCTTTGACTTTTTTCGAAGTTTTTCAAAGACTTGTGGCAAACAAATAGTGGTGTACCATGCCGAATTAACCGTCTTACGTTGGTCTAATGGCACAGTCGCCACATGACCGGTAATGCCGAAGACACAGACAACCATTTGCTTTGATGTGCTTCTTCCACCAACAACTTTGGTGGGATTTCTCTTGTCTTGAAAGAACCATACGGTGGATTGCTGTTTTGTTTCAGGATCATATGACTATATCGATGATTCGCCACCTGTGCAGATATTATAAACTGCTTTTGATGCACCCACCTTGAGCGAATTTCTGCAACATTTTCTTGCACTAATCAACACGAGCATCCTTTTGTGCGTTTGTCAGGTTATGCGGTATCCAACGTGAACAAACCTTTTTCACATGCAAATGTTCATACAAGATCTTACTGATGCTTGCAATACTAATCCATACAGATGCCTCAATCTCGCGATATGTTACATGACGATCATGCTATATCAGCTGATGCATAGCTGCGACGTTTTCTGGCCCAACAATTGTTGTTGGACGACCTTCACGGGATTCGTCCTGGAATGATTGTCGGCCACGATTGAATTCGTTATACCAGTTTTTAATGGTGCTGTAAGAAGGTGCTTCACTTCCATATAACGAATTAAGTTCATCTGTGCACTGTTATGAAAAATTATTGCACGAAAATATTCACGAGTTATTTCCATTGTCTCCTACGAACACTTTTTCAACCTGCTATCACTAACAACAATAAAATGACAAAATGTTTTGGTTGAGGTTATGTTTAACAATGTGAAGGTTGCACTGCAAACATCAGCTGGTGCCTGCCTAGTAACAGTCAGTGTTACCAGGCCAGAAATATAAATAGCAGCCCTTGTATCTGACTTTACCCCAAACTTAATTTTTAGGCAAAATTATTATAGTTATTGTGTGAAAATGTGTGTTTACACTTGGACGTTCAATCGAATATTGAATTATAATGACGGCTATTTACCCTCCAACATATCATATTTGTTATTATTGAAAAGGTGTTCCATACATTGTCCAAATTGACATTATTAATTTCTATAGCCATTCAATTATTGGAAGATTTTTTTAAGTAAAATGAAATTTTCACGACAGTTACTAAAATCATGTGAAATCAAGTTAAAGTTAAATATTTTATATTGAAGCGGTCTTCAGCCTAACTATTTCCTCTTGGGGGAAATTTTCAAAGTAATTTTTTTTTATTCAGATTACAAAAGATCAGAAAATAAAAATCTTTTAAATGACTTTTTATTTATTTATTAAAAACAAGTTGATTATTATATAATCGAATAATTTTTATTCGGCGGGAAAACTTTTGTCACCAACTAAAATTTTCTGTTGGTAGATGTGTTGGTGCCAACACTTAATGGGACATAAGAATTGATGTAGAAAAGAAATATTTATGGCTGCTCGTTTGTTCATACCCAGTTCCATTTCGTCTGTTTGTTTTTCTACGGCTAACAGCCGGTTGTTGCTTTCCGGCCTGCAATAATAATAACAGCAACAACAACAATTACTACAGCAGCAGTGTTAATATTTCTATAGCTTTTTGAATTGTTTGCTTTTGTGCAAAGAAAGCACATTCTTCTGTGGTGGCACTTTAAGTGTTTTAGAAAGGGAAAGGAGGGATAAAAGAGCAAACAACGAAATATTTTCAGAAGCAACAAAAACAAAAAACAAAAAAACATATTTGAAGACTAATAAAAGAAATGTGTGGTGGCAATGAATGTTAGATTCATAAATGTTGGGCTATTGGATTGTTTTGTTGCATGAAACCCATTACGTTGAGACGGAAAAATGTCTTAATTTTATACGTTGCAAATTGTATGCATTTCACATCTTGTAATTTTTTGCTTTTATTTCTTTGAAGATTTTTGTTTTTTTTATTCTGTTCAGGTTTTCTTTTGGTGCTGCTGTTGTGATTGTTACCGGGCTTAAAGCTGCTGCTGTTGTTGTTATGTTATGTTGCTATTTGCTATTTGCAAGTTAACGACCGAGGAAGTGTATATACACGCGACTGTGCCACCACAAGTACTCACTCATTTACTCACGAATTCATTCATTTATTCGTTTCGTTCATATAAAAATGTACAATATTTACTCTTGTATGACGACTAAAATATTTATGTCCTGTTGCATGGCACTAGATTGCTGCTACCACGGCTGTATTTATTGCTGTTAAATATTTTAAATATATTTTATTGTTATGCTATTGTTGAAGAATTTCTCCTTACTTTTGTAGCTTAATTTAAGCTTATGGTTTGTGGTGTGGTTCCACTTACACACACACACACACACTCAGAATGTACACACATGATATAACTCACAAGGCCTGCCACAGTTTATTTAGCAGGCATCTTTACAGTAGAATAACAGCATTAGAACAAATGAATAAAAAGAAAAAGAATCTACAAAAGCTGGTTACTTGAAAAATGTATGAAGTTGTAAAATTTGAAAAATTTATTAAGTCTAAATTATTTCTATTGCCCAATAATTTATTATCCTTAAAAACACTAAAATATTTTGCTTTGGTTGCTTTTTGTATTTCATATTTACATGTACACAATGAGAATTTAATATTTATTCCACATATCACAGCAGTGCAGAGCTGCCTAGTGATATAGATAAATATCTATAGCGCATTCGTTATGCAAAATGCTTATTTGCTTCAAAACGAGCGCCTAATCATATGACGTCTCTTCACTGACCACTGCATCAAAACTAGAAGGATTTCTGTTTCATTTGAAAATTTTTTTGATTTTTAAATATTTTTAAAAACAATTTTTATCAACACCTCGTTTCTGCAGCTTAAGTGAGAAATTTCTCAGATAACAATATTATCGTTGTCTTGCTTTGCACGTAACGAACGAAACGAAATCATAAGTTTTGTAATGTGAAAGTACTGACAAGCTTACCCCGCGTAAAACAACATGACTATAATATTGCTATGTGAGAAATATCTCACTTAAGTTGTAGAAACGAGACATAGAGCTGTACTATCTTGAGTCATTTAACGTTATAACCTTAAGTTATGTTATAATGCACATCTTCATTTTACATATAATTCTACTGTACGTGTGTTGTGACTGAACTGCTGCCACGGGAACTAGTTGCCCGCAGGTATACTACTCCGTGCTGTTTATTGGTGAGGTCCTTCGGTTATTGGTGGGGCCCTTCGGAAAGTAACTGGTGCCACGGGAACTAGTTGCCCGCAGGCCTACGGCTCTGCACTTGCTATTGGTGAGGCTCTTTGGAAAGTAACGTGGTGGCTGTGGCCTCTTGAGGTCCGATTAGTGACTGGAACACACTGCTGCCACGGGAACTAGTTGCCCGCAGGTATACTACCCTGTGCTGCTTATATGTGACGTCCTTCGGTTATTGGTGGGGCTCTTCGGAAAGTAACTGATGCCACGGGAACTAGTTGCCCGCAGGACTATGGCCCTGCACTGGTTTTTGGTGCAGCCCATCGGCGAGTAACGTGGTGGCTGTGTTCTCTTGCGGTCCGACCAGTAGCTGGAACACACTGGTGCCACAGAAACTAGTTGCCCGCAGGCCTACGGCTCTGCACGTGCTATTGGTGAGCCTCTTTGAAAAGTAACGTGGTGGCTGTGGCCTCTTGAGGTCCGATTAGTGACTGGATCACACTGCTGCCACAGGAACTAGTTGCCCGCAGGGCTACGGCCCTGTGCTCGTTGTTGGTGAGGCCCTTCGGAAAGTAACGTGGTGGCTGTGGCTTACAAAAGTCACAAGTAGGAAAAGCCAATTATTCGGCTTTTGAAAGCATCCGAAGAGTAGTTGCCCATACAACAGTCGGCCGCCTTCCACGGCGACAAGGAGTTTAAAAGCTGCCGGAGAGCACCAAGGTCTGTATGCGCCTTAGGGCGCTGGCGGATGCATTGCTTTTACCCAGACCAGGTCAGATCACCGTCAGATTAGGGTGAAGTGGCCTAGCGCTGACGTTAATCTGTATCACACACTTTTACTAATCATTACCAGTGTCGTACCATACACCAAATACAAATCTGTTGCCATCTAAATTTCTTTTTCCTTCTTGCACCCAAATAACAAGAATAAAAGAATAGAAATAATTTCATTCTCTTAAAATCTGCTTATCGCAGCAAAATTTATATTTTATTCTTTGCATGTTCACACAAATTGTAACGGTTAATAAACATGACATGATACTAAGAGTCAGATGTATGTTCATTTGGATTGTTTGAGCATTAAATTAATTAAATTTACAGTTTTAATTAAAACATTGAACCACCCAGTCAGCCAAAGAGTCAACATTAAATACTCCAAAGAAGACACTCCTTCCAAAATAAATCTGTTACAATTTCACAAGTTACTTTTAATTACAATGCAAATGCTATTAAAGTCAAAGCAGAATAAAACAAAGAATAACAAGTAAAAGTAAGTAAATATACAATAATTAAGTAAATAAACTTCTTAAAAGTAATAGGAAAAAAGAACGCATTTGGAAAGAAAATGAAAAAAGTAAAAAAGTGTTGGCTTAAAGAAAACCACAAAAATGTTAACTGAGATTTTCAATGTAAATTTCCAGCAGGGCAAAATGGGCGTAAGTAAAATAGCAATAGAACATGAAACGAAAGTTAAAAAAAATTCTTAACACTGAACTTGAGATGTTAATTTGCAGTTGTAAAAGTTTTTTTTTCTTTTTCGTTTTTTTTTTTAAGAATTAAAAGAATTCGTTAACCCTTTTGCAAATTGTAAATACAACATACAGTGAACTAAAGGGGAAAAAACTTGTACAACAAACAGCTCACTGACTGTACTCTGCTTTTTTTTAGCTTTAATTTAAATAAATTTCATTGCATTTTTAAGCGATTTGTAAAAGGAGGGGGATCTTTGTTACCTCCGAAGAATTCCGCATTTTCAATTTGTGTTTTTTTTTTTTGTTTATAAACTTAATCTTTAAAAATTATTTATTAAATGCAGTTCATTTTAGTAAAGAGTATTTTTGTAAGAACTCCAAATTGCACAAAATAATACAAAAACTTAA
Organism: Trichopoda pennipes; assembly: GCA_030448955.1. Taxonomy (NCBI): domain Eukaryota; kingdom Metazoa; phylum Arthropoda; class Insecta; order Diptera; family Tachinidae; genus Trichopoda; species Trichopoda pennipes. Next base: position 1,656,769 of record JASKUP010000021.1, on the reverse strand, counting down.
ATTCTAATCAACAGTTATCTTTCACTCGAAACTGATTTCCGACATATGGATGCGCTGCTTTATCGAGCATTTCTGGGCGGCATCTCACAAAGACGATGACTAATTTTAACCTTCAAGGCATCAATTAATGCTGGTTTAATACAGGGTCTGCCCTCTAACATTTTTTTTTAAACTAGTGCTTATTTCGTGAATGGTAACACTACAGCTCATATTTGATTTGACAGATAATTAGTTTTATTCTTCCGCTGAACAAATATGGTTGTGTAAACGCTTGAACAACGCTGGGAAACATTGCAACATTACTTTGAAAATCATGATTTGGAATGTGTGCAAAAATTACGTACGGATTTTGGTAGAAGAGAAGCATCGTCAGCTCGCTGCGTATGTTCGTTATCTTGTGAAAAAAGTGAAAGAAACTGGCATTCTCATCGATAAACCAAAGCGTGTAAAGGCAAAAATATGCGTACACTTGAAAATTTTGCTGCTGTGGCAAAAAGTGTGCATGAAGTGCCATCAACATCAATTCACCGTCGTTCTCAACAATTGAACATTTCAGAGACATCATTGAGACGAATTTTGCATAAAGACCTACCCCCCGGGGGCACATATATATGGTCTTAACAGAACTTCGACTATCTAGACACAGTGCAACTGGGGGAAAAAGGCAGCCCGGTCGCCTGAAGTCAGCAGGGGTACAACTGGGAACTCCACTTTATTTCCACTGGAATCAGTATGCTCGCAGAGTTCATAATTTGCCTCTTTAGACATTTAATAGTTCTCTGGCTGATTATTGAGGTTGGCCCCTATATGGGAGTATCGTGATGGTTGTGGCTTCGCGGCCCCATAACAGTATAATGGTTATTATGGTGGCCAGGATCATCTCACTGGTAATGACACGCTAGGTGAATGATCCAGTCCAGTGAGCATACTAGACATGTGTTCTGGACAGGAGTTGGAAAGTCTCCAATTCTTCAGCAAGGAGTGATGATTTGCAGCCCTGCTCTGGAATCATCGAAGTTGCAACTAGAAAGTTCTTTTGCATAGAATTATGGCTTCGGCTTCCTAGGACGAGCATGACGTTCCAAATTATGCAGTGATTTGATCCACCATCTGCTTAAGGCTTCATGGGCAGGTGCGGATGTAAATCAAATCACACGTTTGCATTGTGGCATGACGCCACACAAATTGGTTCAGCAGTTGAAGCCAAGTGACCATCCAATGCGTTTTCGCTTCGCTAAGTGGGTCTGCGATGATCGACTTACAGAAGATGTCGATTTTACAATAAGAAAATCATCTTTTCAGATGAAGCTCATTTTGATCTTGGCGGGTATGTAAACAAGCAAACTTGTCGCATTTTGGGGCACAGAAAACACGCACGCATACATTTAAAAGCCGACGCACCCAAAACGAGTCACTGTTTGGTGCAGATTTTAGTCCAGAGGTATAATTGGGCCATTTTTCTTCGAAAATGAGCAAGGAGTGGCCGTTACAGTCAATAGCGATCGTTATCGGGCCATGTTGAACGAATTTTTGTTCACAAAAATTTAAGAGGTAGATATTGGCCACATTTGGCTTCAACAGGATGGCGCTACGTGCCACACAGCCGAAGCTGCACTCGATGTTTTGTGCCCTATTTTTGAAGATCGCATTATCAGTCGCAGAGCTGATGACGTTTGGCCACCCCGAAGCTGCGATTTGACAACTTTGGACTATTATGTGTGGGGTGCCGTCAAAGATAAGTGTTACGCCGGACAAGCCAGCGACAATTGACGCTTTAAGGGACAATATTCGTGAAGCCATTGGTGAAATACAGCTGCACACAATCGATAATGTGCTTAAAAATTGGACCGATCGTGTAGGCTACGACTGCATGGCCAGCCGAGACAGCCATTTGAATGAAGTTATTTTCCATTATTAACAGGAAGGATTGTACTTTCAGATGAAACAAAGATATTTGAGAAAATATTCAGTAGTTTTGTTTACAGCATTTAAATAAAAAAAAAAACAGAAAGTTATTTGGCGGACCCTTTAGCTTCAAGTCGTAGACGAGAAGTGTTAAATCGTTTGAACATTTCTTAAATTCAACATATCGCTAATTTTGATTTCATTAATTCAATGGTAACGCCTGCATACGATTTCTCTTAAAACCACATCTCCCCTAATCAATGTTATCGATAAAAGCCTTCGTCATTGAGCACAATCGTCATTGAGTTTCAATCACCTTGATGGCAACTCTGGCTTTATTTGTGAATATATACGATCCTTTCATGCCATCCATCAACATGTAAGCCGCGGTAAATGGATATAATCAAAAAATTATGGTACTCATTTCTTTAGCTTTTCTGGTCGCAAATGATTGCGACTTGAAAGAAAGCCAATAGTTCAAAACGATATTTTTTTTTCAAAGAGAAGTAGCACTTCAGGCAACAATGCCTATTTGGTTAAGTACCGTGCTACATTCTTTAGGAATGCGATAGGGAAGAGATGAAACAGGTGGTGAAAGTAGATGGATAGTCGGAAATTAACTGCCGTATAAAGCCAGCACAGCGACCAATAACTATGCCTTCATCGCTGATCAGCCCCACCGACAGTTAATTTTTAATTTTGTAGTGAAAAATACAAAGGTCTTTGTTGGGAAGCGAACCTACAACCCCCTTACTGACAGGCTAGTACACTATCTACCAGCCTACGGGGGCACCTTCCTTCTTTAAGGTGTTGGAAAGGTACACAGATGCCAGTGAGACTCTATAAACTTCTTACTCTGCATTGTCGCATAAAAGCAATTGGTATAGGAATGATTGGTGAGACAGGTACCTCCAATATAAAAATGTTTAACTATTTTTCGTTACCTGAGGAAGAGTTAATATACATATGAATTAGATAATCAGTTAGAAAAGTTAAGGATTATTACCCCAGAGAGGAGTACTCCTTTAAAAGAAAATTATTCACTATTTGATCTCTCGTTTCTGTAACTTAGTGAGACATTTTTCCTATGAAAAATCTTAGACATTATATTTTATATCGGATCGGCTACAATAATTCAAGAACCATTTTAATTTTTAAAAACATAAACTCTAGCTCACCATCTGTTAAACGTGGCAAATATATTAATGTCCTGTAGGAAATTTCTCAATTTAGTTATAGAAACGAAATACTGACATTCAAATGCAACACATCTCAAAGTGTCCAAAGTGAGCCCAAATTGCCGTTGTTCCCGACTTTGATAGCGGAGTTTTGTTTAGCTATTAAGCTCTATCAAAAGACCCCATATTTGCAAAATTTTTATTTATCATGTCATGATGACAGTGACTGCAGAACCCCACCAAGGGTATAGATCAATTTCTATTCGACTCCAGAAACAAAAACAGAAAAAGAAAACAAGAGAAAATTTGTATGTTTTTCTTGTTATTTGATATTTGTTACTTCAGAACTCCGGGATTTCTGGCAGTCGTGAAGTAGACACGTTGCAAATTTATTATAGAGAAATATTTGATAAACAAACGTGTTGTAATCGTTAAAAAATTTTTTCGAAATCTCAGTCAACGATTACTGTGACGATAAGAAAGTTACGTGAAATTTTTGGGAGAAACAGCGTACCAACACGCGTAATGTGATTCGAGTTACATTCGCGCCTGGCCATGAAGCCTTAATCAGATGGTGGACCAAACCACTGCATAATTTGGAACGTCATGCTCGTCTTAGTAAGCCGAAGCTATAATTCTATGCAACAGAAATTTCTAGTTGCAACTTCGATGATTCCAGAGCAGGGCTTCAAATCATCACTCCTTGCTTAAGAGTTGGAGACTTTCTAACTCCTGTCCAGAATACATATCTAGCATGCTCACTGGATCTGGGAACATTTCACCAGGTAGGTGTAATTAAAGGTGAAATGAACCCGGCCGCCATAGAACCATAGATTGATATGGGGCCGCGAAACCACAACCACCACGATACTCCCATAAAGGGCCAACCTCAATAATCAGTCAGAGAACAGTTAAGTGTCTAAAGAGACAAATAACGGAACTCTGCGGGTCACTGATTCCCGTGGATAGAAAGTGGAGTTTGCAGTAGTACCCCTGCTGACTTCAGGGGTGTGGGCTCCCTTTTTCCCCCAGTTGCACAGGTCTAAGTTGTTGCTATCTCCAAAGACCATATATATGTGCCCCCGGGGGGTGACCAACACGCGTAGTGAATGATTTCGAAGAATGGGGATCTGTAGGTGATAGGTCTAAGCATGGACTACAATGTACTGCAAGGTCGACTGAAAACATTACTGCTGCTCAAGCAAGTATTCAAAAGAATCCATCAACCTAAATTCGATGCAGTGCTCAGGAGCTTGGTCTTCAAAAAAAAATAACTGTGGGCATAATTTTGTACAAGACCATTTACGGACATATGCTAATAACATGTTACAGCTCGTTCATGTAAAAGTTAATGAGTCACGAGGCACATTTTTATTTCTAGGGATGTGTGAATAAACAGAATAGTCCCTCTTGAGCAATAGGAAGTCCTCAAATTATTCAACAGTCATCTTTGCATCCATTAAAAGTGACAGTCTGAGTAATGTCGTGATATGATTGGAAACGTTTTAACGCCACAACCGCAAGCTTTGGGCTTGACTAACATGTGGCATCAACAAGACGGTGCCTCATTACATGCAGGATTAGAAAGGTTTTAACATGATGGTGGCACATCGCATACAGCCAGGATTACAGCGGAATTGTTTTAAGAAATGGTGATGGTGGTGGGCATCCGCGGTCGCCTGATTTGACTGCTCCGGACTTCTTTTTGTGGGGATTGTTACGCGCAGGCTACATTTCCTGAAACTAGTATTCCCCGTCAATGGCCTACCAATAAAACCGAAGTTAAGGGGTATGAGGAGTTAACCCGCTAGCTCTTATTATTATATCCGTTGGTTCTTAACCCGTGTTTTACGCGTAGCATATAACACACTCTCACACCCTGGGAGCATGCAAATTTTTCAAAAGATCGAAGAGAAAATACGTTGAAACCCCCTTTCCACCTTTATTACATCCCGTTAGAGACATCCCTCCCTAATGATTAAACTTAGTGACACATTCTTTTTTTCCTTTTATTGCTCTTATAATGGGTTAAAAAAAAATTGATTCATTTATAATATCTTAACTAACTATTTTATTATTAAATTGGTAATTCAGTAATGCTTATATTAATTAATCTAAGTAAGTGAATTTACAAGTGAATTTATTACATCTTAGCTAACAAAGCGAACCACCCTACTATTGTATGCCTACATGCATACATTTACTGGAAATCTTTGTAAAGCCGAGCAAATGGGAACAATTTGGAATTAAGTTAAGTTAAATAATTAATTAGGTATACATACTTTTTACTCACTGTTTCATTCCGGCTTTTGTTGAAGCGTTCTCTTTTCCTTGTTCTCCTTGATGATGGGCCCAGCAACAGAAGAGTAGGATAAGTTGTTACTGTTTTTCTTTTAAAATATGAATAACCGTAGATTAAATATATATATATATATATATATATATATATATATATATGTATGTAGGCAGGTATATGTACAAAAGATGGTTCAAATAATTACAGTTATTATGTAGTATATGAAAAAAGAAAGCTTAACTAATTGCAGTAACTGCAAGTATAAAAAAAGGAAATTCAATGATCTTAACTACTAGGTTAGTAAGCAATATGAAAAAAAAATTAAATATTTATAAGTAATAGGAAAGTATATAAAAAAATTCAGGAACGGTCCATGTTTATAAGATTATTACAGTTAGTGCAAGTATAAAAAAAAGAAACCAATATGGCCTATACATCATCAAATTCCGGGGTTCATCTTATTAAAGTCTTTTGGAAATTTAATTGTTGTCAAAATCCTCTCCATTCAGCTTCCCCAATTTGATTCTAATAGTTCTTTGGCAAATTACAGTCAAGGCTCTTGTTCATTTAGCAGGTGTATTTGTTGTGATTGAAGTGTGGAAGTAATTATTTTACATTTATCGTTTAGTGCAAAAGTCAATCTTTCCTTAAGCTTTTCTGCATATACCGATTGAATTAGTAACAAATTTAAATTAATATTTTGTTGATTTAATTGTATCTCTTCCTACTGCTGCTCTTCGTCTTTGGTTTGCTTTACAGTAGGATAATTCTATTTCTTAACTTTTATTTTTTTCTTTAAAACCACTTTTTAATACAGTTACATTTTCCACAATTAATTCTATTTCATTTTCTTTATTGCACTTATAATTCTCCACTTTACCACTAATTATCAATATTTTATGTTCTATAACAACATCTTCGTGCCAATTCAATAACCTTACTGACTGCAAACAATTTAAAGACATGATCTTCTCCTCTTCAAAACAACCCTAAATATACTCCATCAACGTAATATTCCAATGTGGGCATTATTTCCTTCCAGCTATGTTCTCACGATGTAGTGTTAAAACAAACAAAAAAACTCTCCGTTACTTTACGGGGAAGAAATCCCCCATGGGGAACGTATGCCCAGAAAATTGTATAACATCGTATATTTACAATCAGCGAAGTTGTAATCCATGCGACTAAAATCGTTACAAAACTGCTGCGGTTATAGATTTCTCTAATCTATAACCGAACAGTAATCCGATTTTGGTACTAATCCGATCATTTCCATTGGGAAAAGAAAAAAAATTTTTTGTTTTTTTCTATCCTTTTTTCCTCTCTTTTATCAAAATACGGGTGTAGTAAATGTGTGGCACGACCCACGCAAGCCGGGCAAGTCAACGCTTCAAATCGGATGTGTGATATTTTCCGATGTATTGCCTTGTAAGTCCTCAATATCATATAGGTTGTTGCCAATTCTCTTCCTGATTGTACATTTTACATATTTAGGTAACAATTTCCTATTGATGTGTTGCGCTGCATCGCTCAAAGTGTGATTTCTTCTAAATACCAATTCGCCCTTTTTAAATTCTATAGGTCGACTTCTAAGGTTATAGGATTTGGCAGCCCTGCTATGAGCAGTGCTCAAGTTTTCCCTAAGGTTTTCCCTAAGTTTCGTAATCCTGTCAACTTGTTCTTCAATGTTAACGTCTTCTCCGGCACTACACCCAAGTTTATCTAAAATTTTATAGGTGGATCCATGCTGTATCATATTCTGTCCAAATAAGGCATAGTAGGGTGAACACTTGATCGATGTGTGGAAGTCGCTTCTCAATATAGTCAATATTTGAGGTATATATTTATCCCATTCTCTATGATTCCTGTGGTCACGTAAAAAATATCTAATTTTTATAACTATTTCACGATTAACGCGTTCCGATGCGTTCGAGTGGGGGGCATAAAACCCTGTTGTAATATGAGTAATATCATACCTTTTAAAAAAATCCTTTATCTCTTTTGAAACAAATTGCTTGCCATTATCACTATGGACATACCTAGGGACTCCAAACGTTGGAAATATTTCCGTTTGGAAGAATAAAACTACATGTGAAGTAGTTGCGGATTACATAGGTTTAAGAAAGACAAATTTAGTTAAATGGTCTACACATATAAATATGATTGTATTCCTGCTTTTAGAAATAGGATATGGACCAAGAAAATCGCAGTACAATCTTTCAAATGCCCTGTTTGATATAAATTGGTTGCCCATTAAAGGTCTTGAAATTTGATTTACAGGCTTAATGCTCTTGCATATATCACAATTCTTTATAAAGTAATTGACGTCGTTTACCATTGATGGCCAGAAATATTTTGAGCGGATTCTGTGTAATGTTTTGGACAACCCTCCATGACATGACGCCTCGGAATCGTGGGCTGATTTTATTACCTCTTGTGTAAGAGCCTTAGGAATCCAGATTCGCCAATGTGAGCCTTCTTCGTCTGCAATACCTTGTCCATAATGCACCCTTTTTAAAATTAGGTTGTCCTTTATACGCAATTCTGGTAGGCATTTACCATTCTCTAACACTGCCCGTCTGCTTTCCCTATAATCATTTTCATCAAATGCGGGTGACTTTAAGTCAATTTCATTGAAACTATTTAAAGCGTCTAACTCTTCTGCCTCCATTCTTGATAAGCAGTCAGGTACGATATTAAGTTTCCCTTTCCTGTGTTCTACTCTAAAATCGTATCGTTGTAATTTCAAACTCCAGCGTGCTAATCTCCCGCTCAGATCTTTTTGTGACATTAACCACTGCAGCGAAGAATGATCCGTAATTATACGAAATGGTAAGCCTTCGATATAAGGCCTAAACCTATTTACGCATAATATAGCAGCTAAACACTCGAGCTCCGTTACCGTATAATTCGTTTGTGCCTGATTTAATTTTTGGGATACGTAAGCTATAGGGTGTTCCTGGCCTTTTTCGTCATATTGCAATAATACACCGCCAACACCGCTCCTTGAAGCATCGCACTGTATTATAAATTCCCTGGTAAAGTTTGGCTGTGTCAAAACTGGGGCCGTGGAAAGAGCAAGTTTAAGCTTTTCAAATGATAACTTAGCTGCATTGGTCAAGGAAAAGGGAGTTTTCGACTTTCGAAGACAATCAGTCAATGGACCAGCAATGTCTGCAAAATTATTTATGAAACTCCTATACCAGTTCGCCATGCCTACGAACCTTCTTAATTGTTTTGGCGTTCTCGGTAGCGGGAAGTTTTTGATGGACTCAACCTTTTCGGGATCTACTCTAAGACATCCATTTCCCACAATATAGCCCAGATAGCGAACTTGTTTCTGACAAAATTTACTTTTGGCCACATTAATTGTCAGTTTAGCTCTTTCAAGGTAGGAAGCTACTTCCGATAAAAGTCGTATATGGGAAGAAAAGTCTGGACTGCAAACCAATAAGTCATCTAAGTAAATAAAAACATTTTCTCTAAGCCGAGAGGGTATTACCCTGTCCATGAGTCGACTCATTGTCTGTGGACCATTGCATAAACCAAACGGCATGAATTTGTAATGAAACAGTGGCTTTCCTGGGATTGCGAAAGCAGTCTTTTCTTTCGAGGATTCAGTAAGGCGAATTTGTAAAAAGGCGTCCTTGAGATCAATACCACTTATATAATACGTGTCTTTAAGTCTACTCAACAATCCATTAATGTGTGGTAAGGGATATGAATCCTTTTTGGTGACGGCATTTAATTTCCTAGAGTCAATACAGAGTCTGACCTTCCCAGGCTTCCTTACTAGGACTGCCGGGGAACACCAGGGAGAGTTTGATTCCTCAATGACACCCATGCTAAGCAACCGGTCGATTTCGCGATATGCTTCTTGCTGCCTTGGGGGCGATAGTGGGTAGTGTTTACACTTAATTGGGGCAGCATCACCTGTATCGATATTATGCTCTAACAAGTCGGTACAACCCAGGCCTAATATCTCGAAGGACGGGAATTTAAGGATTGTTTCCTCAAGAGCTAATTTCTGTTCTGCCGATAACTCATGGAAGTTTTTATCAGGGTCCGGATCATATGAAAGTTCAGAAATGTTACTTGGAAGGGCTGGAATCAAATCAGGGGCTAGTGCAAAATCTCTCCAAAAATTTACACCAAAATATGCCATCTGGCTTAAGGTAGGCACTAAGTAAAACTCAATTCCCTTTTTGATGCCCTTGTAATCAATCGGTAAGGTGCAATATCCGACAACATTTTGTTTGGCTCCATTAGCGGTCCGTATCCAAGTATTTAAAGGCGTAAAGGAAATTTTTACTTTTTCCAGGAAGGATATACAGCCTTTTCCCAAAACAGAGACATTTGCCCCGGAGTCAAGTAACCCAATCAATGGTTCCTGTAGCACCTTGACTTTAGCAAATGGTCTGTCGTCAGAACCATGAATTAACGTAGCGTCTAACAATTTCCGAAAATAGCGGCGCTTTTTGTAGCGCAATCTACACTTTTCTATTCTTAAATTTGGTTTTCTGAGTAGTTTGTATGAGGAAACAGAGGAACTAGAGAAATTATAGGAATTACTATGAATTTTGTCTGTCTGTGTGGAAGTAGATATTAATACATTTTCGTTCGTTTGTGCGCTGATAGATGGATTTAATTCATTTCTACAACTATTAATATCATCAAATCGCGAATCTAAACTAAACTCGGGGTGTGAAGGGGTGGACGAGTGTCCCCGGTAGCCAGTTCGCCCACTTTGCGATTTCCCTGAAAACTGTGTTTCTTAGGACAATTTGGTGTTAAGACGCCCTTGTGTCCACATTTGAAACAAAAGGATTTTTTTATTTCCTGAGAGCAATAGATATAGGAATGTCCAAGTGACATACAATTCCAGCATTGTATATTGGAATAGTCATGTCTAATTTTTCGATTTGAAATTTGAATCGCTTCAATTTGGGGATCCGCGGACTCCGAATCGTCATCGTCAGTAAAAGAAAAATTCATCTCATTAATACTTCGAGCATTCGTTGAACTAGGAGTTTGAAATCTCGTCTCCTTTATAACCTTTTCTGCTCTTCGTGCCGTATCTCTGAAACCATTCAAATCACGGGACTCTGAGTTGAAGAGTAGAAATCGTAGGTTCGGGTTCAGGTTTCTTCTCATAATATCGATTAGGGTAACATCCGGTAATGGGTTTTCAAGACGTGAGTTCATGGACACTATGGACGTATGGAAATCCTCATAACTTTCCTTAAATTGCTGCTTACGCAATGAAATTTTCAAAATAATGTCATGATCTGACTCTAAATGTCCGAATTCCTTAGTGAGAGCATGGCGTAGAGAGGTATATGTCACATTTTTGTTCAGTCTAGTAAATAGCCAATACCACATTTCCGCTTTACCCTCTAACAGTACATGAAAGTTTGATAACAAATGTTCATCCGAACACCTAGACCTAGCGCAAAGTGTTTCCACTTTAAAGAGGAAATCAGATATCGATCCTGACCCGTCGTAGCAAATTTTCCACCTTTCCAGCTTCACATTTTGATCATTGCCTTCAAAAGAATGACCACGGGTTTCTAAAGGGCGACTGCTGTTCAAAATAAAAGTGTTCGACTCGGGAAAGTTTCTTGAGAACTCATAAGGTTTATTCATATTTGAAGCTGTAAAACTCTCTTTAATTGAGGTAATTTCCTTCCTAAATTCTTCCCGTACATTTTCCATAGTCTGTTGCATTGCAGCGATTAACGCGTCGAATGAATACGAAGGTGTGGGATTATTATTGTTTGCAGGAGGAATTTTCTCGAACTGATTATCAATGCAAGGATTAGGAAGATCTCCTTCATTGTTTGAAGTATGAACTTGAGGCTGAGACAATGAACCTTGCTTATCTGAAGTTTGAATATCTTGAAACAATGACAAGTTACTAGCGCTCGAAGTTCTGTGAACCGTTTGCAGTTTAGTTGCCCTACTAGGTGGCGAGTGCTCTACCCTAGGTTGTGGACTACTGGGGTTAGACTTATTTTTCCTATTACTCTTGGTAGCGTTTCTAGTCTCCATATTGAACAAAATATAAATTCCTTTTGTGATTAAAATATGATGAACTTTAGAAGTTTGGTAAAAATTTTTTTTTTTTTTTTTTTTCTCAAGATTGCAAAAAAAAATGGGTCACGTTTTAATTAAGGAAGCTGTTGTAAACAAAATAATTTTTAAAAAAAAATTTAGGGAAGGACATACCCCAACAAAATGTAATCGGTGGATAAGGACATTATTTCCGAAAAAGAAAAGGTTTCGTATTAGGATTATCAACCACTATTAGATTGTTCCCTAACTATTGGGTACACATTTTTGAAACGTGTTTGAGATCGCTTATCTACACATTAAGAGCTTTATATAAAATTCCAAAATGGACTTGATAGAATCTCAACCGTAATGTTAGCACATCTAAAATCAAAACCAGACATTTAATCTTCAGACGAGTAACGTTTCATTCACTGTTCCTATAGCGCAATTAGAATGAGTTCTTCTGAATTCTAAGACTTCTGTAGGAACACAAAATTTCCTTTTGCCTGTGAATAAATTTTTCCTCCCAATAATATAATTCAAGAATAATCTAAAATGACTTGTAAGTTCTATTAATAGCAATGATTGATGGTATTTCTTCTTAATTTGGCCAATCCTCGGGCCCCACGTTGGGCGCCATATATGTTACGCGCAGGCTACATTTCCTGAAACTAGTATTCCCCGTCAATGGCCTACCAATAAAACCGAAGTTAAGGGGTATGAGGAGTTAACCCGCTAGCTCTTATTATTATATCCGTTGGTTCTTAACCCGTGTTTTACGCGTAGCATATAACACACTCTCACACCCTGGGAGCATGCAAATTTTTCAAAAGATCGAAGAGAAAATACGTTGAAACCCCCTTTCCACCTTTATTACATCCCGTTAGAGACATCCCTCCCTAATGATTAAACTTAGTGACACATTCTTTTTTTCCTTTTATTGCTCTTATAATGGGTTAAAAAAAAATTGATTCATTTATAATATCTTAACTAACTATTTTATTATTAAATTGGTAATTCAGTAATGCTTATATTAATTAATCTAAGTAAGTGAATTTACAAGTGAATTTATTACATCTTAGCTAACAAAGCGAACCACCCTACTATTGTATGCCTACATGCATACATTTACTGGAAATCTTTGTAAAGCCGAGCAAATGGGAACAATTTGGAATTAAGTTAAGTTAAATAATTAATTAGGTATACATACTTTTTACTCACTGTTTCATTCCGGCTTTTGTTGAAGCGTTCTCTTTTCCTTGTTCTCCTTGATGATGGGCCCAGCAACAGAAGAGTAGGATAAGTTGTTACTGTTTTTCTTTTAAAATATGAATAACCGTAGATTAAATATATATATATATATATATATATATATATATATGTATGTAGGCAGGTATATGTACAAAAGATGGTTCAAATAATTACAGTTATTATGTAGTATATGAAAAAAGAAAGCTTAACTAATTGCAGTAACTGCAAGTATAAAAAAAGGAAATTCAATGATCTTAACTACTAGGTTAGTAAGCAATATGAAAAAAAAATTAAATATTTATAAGTAATAGGAAAGTATATAAAAAAATTCAGGAACGGTCCATGTTTATAAGATTATTACAGTTAGTGCAAGTATAAAAAAAAGAAACCAATATGGCCTATACATCATCAAATTCCGGGGTTCATCTTATTAAAGTCTTTTGGAAATTTAATTGTTGTCAAAATCCTCTCCATTCAGCTTCCCCAATTTGATTCTAATAGTTCTTTGGCAAATTACAGTCAAGGCTCTTGTTCATTTAGCAGGTGTATTTGTTGTGATTGAAGTGTGGAAGTAATTATTTTACATTTATCGTTTAGTGCAAAAGTCAATCTTTCCTTAAGCTTTTCTGCATATACCGATTGAATTAGTAACAAATTTAAATTAATATTTTGTTGATTTAATTGTATCTCTTCCTACTGCTGCTCTTCGTCTTTGGTTTGCTTTACAGTAGGATAATTCTATTTCTTAACTTTTATTTTTTTCTTTAAAACCACTTTTTAATACAGTTACATTTTCCACAATTAATTCTATTTCATTTTCTTTATTGCACTTATAATTCTCCACTTTACCACTAATTATCAATATTTTATGTTCTATAACAACATCTTCGTGCCAATTCAATAACCTTACTGACTGCAAACAATTTAAAGACATGATCTTCTCCTCTTCAAAACAACCCTAAATATACTCCATCAACGTAATATTCCAATGTGGGCATTATTTCCTTCCAGCTATGTTCTCACGATGTAGTGTTAAAACAAACAAAAAAACTCTCCGTTACTTTACGGGGAAGAAATCCCCCATGGGGAACGTATGCCCAGAAAATTGTATAACATCGTATATTTACAATCAGCGAAGTTGTAATCCATGCGACTAAAATCGTTACAGGATATATCTGAAAAGCAAGGTTTATGCAAACGAACCGAAACGCTTGAGCAATTCTAAAAACATAGAGAATTTAATAAAAACTGTGCTCAAAAGGGCTCGCATTTGTGAGGTTAACAGAGGTGGACATTTAGCTGATATTGTATTCCATACATAATTGCCGACATTAAATAAAACATTTATCTTTCATTTATTCTAAAATGATAAACAAACAAAGTAGTATACCTTCCCGGCGGTCACCCTGTATATGATATCTCTAAAACCGTTACAGAGAACTACAGAATCTTAAAAATTGCAAAATGAATAGATTTGTAGCTGTTGAGCATGACCATTTAAGCATAAGTAACGTGATAGGTAGCGCTGTTATAAAATAACATTTGTTCACCCCCATCTCTATCATCCAATTATGGAAATTATTGACAGGGCCACTACTCTACAATGTGTGTGTGTTCCGATTTCTTCGATTTTAAAATGTTTTCAATTTTACTTTTGATAATTTTGTTTAATATTTTTGCTATTATCTGTTAAAAGCTTAACGACTTTGTATCCTTCTCTCTTAAAAATATTTTCATTTATTTATCACTCTATCTGTGTTACTGTTTTACAACCATTCTCTTTCTCTGGAGCTACACACACACACACACAAATTTTTGGTCGTTTGAGCTGTTTTTGTTATTTTCATTTTTGCATGGTTAAATTTCTGCTAACTGATTTTATTGTATTCGACCTATTACGAGGGCTGCTATTTATATTTCTGGCCTGGTAACACTGACTGTTGCTATGCACCAGCTGATGTTTCCAGTGCAACCTTCACATTGTTAAACATAACCTCAACCAAAACATTTTGTCATTTTATTGTTGTTAGTGTTAGTGATAGCAGGTTCAAAAGTGTTCGTAGGAGAAAATGGAATTATCTCGTGAACATTTTCGTGCAATAATTTTTCATAACTTTCGACGTGGCCTGACACGACAACAGTGCACAGATGAACTTAATTCCGTATATGGTAATGAAGCACCTTCTTACAGCACCATTAACAATTGGTATAATGAACTCCGTCGTGGCCGACAATCATTCCAGGACTAATCCCGTGAAGGTCGTCCACAACGGTTGTTGTGTCAGAAAACATCGCAGCTGTGCATGAGCTGATAAAGCATGATCGTCATGTAACATATCGCTAAATTGAGGCATCTGTAGGGATTAGTAAAAACAAGCATCAATAAGATCTTGCATGAACATCTGCATGTGAAAAAGGTTTGTTTACGTTGGATACCTCATAACCTGACAAACGCACAAAAGGATGCTCGTGTTGATTGGTGCAGGAAAATGTTGCAGAAATTCGCTCAAGATGGGTGCATCAAAAGCAGTTTATAATATCTGCACAGGTGACGAATCATGGATGATCACAGGAGACGAATCATATGATCCTGAAACAAAACAGCTATCCACCGTATGGGTCTTTCAAAACGAGCGAAATCTCACCAAAATTGTTCGTGGAAGAAGCACATCAAGGCAAATGGTTGCCTGTTTTTTCGGCATTACCGGTCATGTGGCGACTGTGCCATTAGAGCAACGTAAGACGGTTAATTCGGCATGGTGCACCACTATTTGTTTGCCAGAAGTCTTTGAGAAACTTCGGGAAAAGTCAAAGAAAGTCATTCTGCATCACGACAATGCGAGCTGTCACCGATCGACTGAAACAATGGAGTTTTTGACAGGGAAAAACATTGAATTGATCGGTCATTCGCCGTACAGCCCTGACTTGGCACCTAATGACTTCTTTTTGTTTCCGAACATCAAGAAAAAACTACGTGGACTACGGTTTGCTACACCTGAAGAAGCAGTTTCTGCATTCAAAACCCATATTTTAGAAGTACCTAAATCGAAGTGGAAAAAGTGCTTTGAAAATTGGTTCCAACGCATGCAAGAGTGTATAAATCTTCATGGAGAATATTTTTTGAAAAACAATAAAATAGATTTTGTCTTTAAATGCTTGTGTTTTCATCCTTAGGCCACAAATATAAATAACAGCCCTCGTATCTTGTCTATTCGTTTGTCTGTTTTCTATGCCACTACCGCTGACAACGCAAATTTTCTTCCAGTTTTTCATACAAAAACACAATCATGGTGTGGCAAACTACATTCTAAACGAACATAAAAATGAAATATAAAAAATTTAAAAAAAAGAAAGAAAAAACTGAACAGAAAATGATAACATTCGAACATGGCTGTTAAACGCTAAGCTAAATAAAAAAATAATTTAGGCAAAAATTTAGTTGTGGTAGCCAGTGTAGTTTGCAGTTTGTGGTGCACTATGGCCTAGATGTTACGTTTCGTTTACAAATACTGAAAAACTTTGCTAAATTTGTTTAGGTTTTTATATTATTAAATCAATTTAATAAAAATATTTTTTTTAGTATAACAGTATGTCGTTTCTGCAACTTGTGAGAAATTTCTCACACGTCTCAATATTATGGTTATCTTGTTTTATACAGAATGCACTAGGTTAAATGTAAGTGCTGTAGTATAAAAGTACTGAACAAGCTCGCCTTGTGTTAAACAACTTAACTTAGAATATTTTCATATGAGAAATTTCTCACTTAGGTTGCGGAAACGCAACACAAAGTTGCACTATTTTGAGTCAGTGACATTTTTTAACGCAATATGCTAACATAATGTTATAATGCACTACTTTTATTAAATAATGTTTCGTTTTTAAATAAATTTTAGTTTAAAAGTACAGACTATTCCATTTTCCGAATAATGTCCCAATTCCAGTGAAGTTTTACTAGAATGTAGACACGGTGAGATAAATGAATCTCCTTTGTTTCAAGTTCTAGTTTATACACTGCATTAACAATGTTTTTAGAGTTAATTTGACGCAACTTAGGATTTTTTAAAAACAGCTTTGTTTTCTCAAATGAATTTAAACCAAAAATTTAGATTAAAATGATTAAAATTTTTATTGCGTTACGAGGAGAAACGTTCGTCAATTATCAATGAAAAATGATACTGGGCAAATGTCCATCACGATCACGCTGGCGGATGTCGTTTCTTTCATCAAAGTTTTTAATCATTTTTTTGTTTGTTTGCAAAATGGCGGTTCTATTTCGTTATAACATAACGGATTTTGAGTTTTGAGGCTGAAATCGATTCGATTGGCTCTTTGTAGACTCTGGCCTTAACACAGCTCTACAAAAAATAATCCAGTGGTGTTAAATCACATGATCCGGCTGGCCACTTAACTTGCTGATTTCCGTGAAATTATGCGAGCGGGAAATTTGGTTTGCAATAAATTGATCATTGGTAATGTGACATGTGGCACCGTTACTTAGTGAAACCACATGCCAGTGATATCCACGTCGTCAGTAATAGGCCAAAATTGAGATCGTAGCATTTAGCGATAGCGTGATCCATTTCCAGCGTCATCTTCAAAGAAAAAAAAAAACGGCGCAATCACGCCCTCCAGATCACATAGCGCAACATTCAGTGATATGTGGAGCATACAAAGGCTTCTCAATAATCTCTCTAGAATTTTCAGAAAACCAAATGCTTCTTGACATTCCACCGACAAGTGCAAATAGGCTTCGTCTGAAAATATGATTTCTTCAGCCGGTTGTTCCTGAATGAATTGAGCGAGTCTATGGGAATGTGAATGCTCGGTGGGCTTTAACTTTTGCTTTAATTTCAGTTGAACCTTGTAAGACTTTCAAGTCAAATTCCTATGCAAATTTTGCCATGTGGTGGTTTTTGGATAACCCCAATTGTTGAGAACGTCGAGGAAAAAACAAATTTTAATTTGCTTCAATGCTGTGAGTCGCGGCTGCGATATTTTCAGTTAAATGACCCGGTCGAACATGCGTTTGAGTCTGTCTGATCTGCTCTAACACTATGGCTTCGCGTTTGTGTTCGCAAATTTGTATCGAACCTGTTGACTCAAATAGAACGACAAAGTTCTTAATAACGGTATCAGAACGACGTTTATGTTGTCCGAAAATATCACACATATTACGAAACGTAACTTTAACAGAACCATCATTTTCATAGTGGATTGTAAATATTTTAAGGCGATTTTCGTGCGAAATGGAATTCATTGTAACAATTGCCGATGCATACCAATATGCCAATTAACTAAATGTCAAAACTATCATGTTGGTGTTGCCATACTTGAAAAACAAACTTCTTGTTGAAAAATCCACTATTTACTCCCTGGTCATCGAATGCAAATTTCGTTCGTACAATTTGCATTTACAACAAAAACAATACACATTTTCCTGTTATTGTTTCAAACGTCATTTACTTGAGATATTTTGGGTTCGTCAATTTAAGTGAATTTAAAAATTTTGATTTTAACAAATTTTAATCAACGTAAAAAAGCCACGATACTGAAGTGGGGCATCTTTGACGACTCATTATAATGGAGTGGCGGTAGTAGGGGCTTAACTAATGAAATTTTTTCTTGTGCTTGTAAACAATTCTATGACACTCAGTAGTGCACGATGATTGCCTTCATTAAAAGCCAAGTCACACCCTGTCATCTTAACTAAGTGGAAAATTTGTTTGTATTTTAAGTTGTATCGCACTGCAGTGAGTGTCTTAAATTGTTCATGCTGCTACTTGTATTTGTAATTATGATTATTGCAGGTAACGTTTCAGGACTTTTTTGTAGGACGTGCAGGGGGCAGAAGAGAACCACCTCAAGTATAAGAAAGCTTATTAACTTTTGATTGAAACTATTATTAACAAATAGCCCATCTTAACTATAACCTTGCACTGCTATCCTAATAATCAAAAGAGCTATTGAGTGTTGCTCTTTCGCATTTCGGCCTCTTTATGTTTCTCGATATTTTGTTTGTAGACCTGCTATAGACGGATGGGATTTCATTTCGTCAATTTTAGTTTACTAAAGCGTTTCTTCTCGTACCCCAAACGAGAAAGAAATGACCATCTGCAAAGGATCAAAGGTTAACAAAATGAAAACTAGAATTTTATGTTGGAAAGGTTTTTATAGAACTTATTTGTAGGTCTGCTAAGATGTCCCAAGTGATAGACTTGACCTGTCTACCATTTCATATTATTTTGAACCACCCTAATAACCATTTATACTCTTTATTTATTACTATTTTTTTTTTTTTGTTTTGTGAAGGGGAGGCACAACAGTTTAAAGCAATTGCAATTTCAATTGACCACCAACATGTCGAGTGCAACAATAAATTTTTATTTTCATTGGGTGTTGTTTTTTATTGTACAACAATTTTTGCAATTTTTTTTCTCATACACTTTGTTCGTTTTGTGTAATTTTAATTGCCTGCCTGCCTGCCTGCTATATGCTATTGTTATTGCAGTTGCTGCCTTTCAACTCAGCTGTTTTAGTTGCAATTGGAGTTACGAGTTTATGTTGTTTTTGTTATTTGTCAAGGTATGCGCTGTTATTTGCTGTTATTTGTAAATTAAAGTATGAATCATTAAAATGAAATATACACATGTGAACAATATAAAAAACCAAAAACCAAAAACAAAAACAATGTAGGAGTGCTTGAACATATTGTAGCGCAATATTGTTTTTGCAGAGTTGAAAAGTTTAATAAAATATGAATGGAACAAATAAAGAAAGGACAACAATTTGTATAGAGAACGTTTGCAGCGATTATTATTTTTCCTTTCTATTTAATGCAGTCAGTGAAATTTTTCTAATAGAAATTGTAAGTAAAGCAAATTAATATTCGTGCTTTTAATTGGATAGGCTGATTTTTCGGCTGTTTGGGTTTTTTTTTTGTTTTTTTTTTGGAAAACCTTTACACTCATTTTATTGTCACACTGAACAAAACAATTTAAAATAATGTTTGTCAACAAAGTTTTCAATTATTATTATTAATTAATTATTATATTTATAAAGTATTATAAAGGGTGTTTTTTTAAGTCCGATAGAACTTGAAATTGTAAGAAATAACACAAAAAATTAAATTGTAATCAAAATTTCTTTTTTATTCGAAGGATCAATACGTGACATTAACATTTGAAAATGATTTCGGGCATATGGGCACCGCGGCTGTTCTTGACGAAGCGCATTCTGGACGTCCAATTTTGGGCCACTTTTTCGAGCACTGCTGGGCGTATGTCACGAATAACACGAACAATGCTGTCCTCCAAGGCGTCAATTGTTGCTGGTGTATCAGCATAAACCAGTGACTTCACGTAGCCCCACAGGAAATAGTCGAGTGGTGTCAAATCGCACGACCTTGGAGGCCAATTGACAGGTCCACTTCTCGAAATCAACTTATCGCCAATTTTTGATTTCAATAAGTCGATGGTTGCGTTCGCTGTATGGCACGTAGCGCCATCCTGTTGAAACCACATCTCGTCCGGATCAATGTCATCCATATATTCAAACAAAAAATCATTGATCATGGTGCGGTAACGATCTCCATTGACCGTAAAGCGAGCTCCGGCCTTATTTTTGAAGAAATAAGGTCCGATGATGCCACCAGCGTGAAAACCGCACCAAACGGTGCATTTTTCTGGATGTAATGGAGTCTGTAGGGTCTGTTGTGGATTGGTCTCACTCCATATGCGGCAATTTTGCTTATTAACAAACCCGTTAAGCCAAAAATGCGCCTCATCGCTGAACACAATTTTGCGATAAAACAACGGGTCAGTTGCCAACTGCTCTAGAGCCCAATCGGCGAAAGAACGACACATATAATGGTCTCGTGGCTTCAATTCCTGCACCAGCTGGATCTTATACGGGTGTAGGCCGAGATCTTTGCGCAAAATTTTCCACGTAGTGGACGGACGGAGCCCCAATTCCTGCGACCGACGACGAATTGATAAATTTGGATCTTCTTCCACACTTTCGCGTACAGTACGCACATTCCTTCGACGTGTTGGTGTTATTGCATCCTCTATAGAGTATGTGGTACGAAATCTATCGACAGTTTGACGAATGGCTTGTTCAGATGCACGATTATGTACGCCATAAAAATGACGAAGTCGTCTATAAGTTGCGCGAATCGACGACTGATTTTCAAAGTAAATTTGGATAATTTCGTAGCGTTGTTCAAGCGAGAGTCTATTCATGATGATTTGTCAGAGTATACTGAAACAAATAAAAAAAATGTTTCATCAAAATTTCATTTTTAAAAAAACACCTTCAATTTATAAAATAATAAAACTAAAATTTATTACAATTTATTAAGTTAATATTTATATATATAATTCTACTGTACGTGTGTTGAACTACTGTGTGACTGAACTACTCCTAAACGGCTGGACCGATTTGGATGGCGCCCCGGGTGGTTTAGATTTACAATTCGGTCCAATTGGACAAAGGGGCGTGATACCTACTATACAAACCACAAATTAAAAAAACTATTATTTCTGCTCCTGCTAACGGTATTTGAACAAAATTTGGTACGTTGGTTTGATGTAAACATGGTTAGTCCTGCTACAAAAATAGGCGGGATTTGATAAAGATGCGTGGTACCTCCCAAAATTTTCTTTATGTATATAATTATACTGTACGTGTGTATGTCACTGAATAAATTTTTTTTGCATGCGTTTGGGTGCCACCTTGGATGGTTTGCATTTACAAACCGGCCCGGCAGATAGCGCTGCTTTCGGTATCCAGGTTGTTCAACTACACTGCAACTAATTAATTAATTTTACTGTTAAAGGGTGGCCCATATAAATCTTAATTGACGGATTTATTTAATATTTATGTGTTAAGATAACATTATTGTCATACGTATTAAACGTACCTATCAGTATGTTCACTCATGCCCTGCATTGTACCAGAACTAGGAAATTAGGTTGTTAAGAGGTTGTAAACATTCGATTTGAATTTTTATAAATTTTTTTTTTTTTTTTTAAAGAGAAATAGCACTTCAGGCAACAATGCCTTTTTAGTCAAGTACCGTACTACATTCTTTTAGGAAAGTGATAAAGGAGAAATAAAACAGCTGGTGAAAGTAGAAGGATAGTTACGGAAATTAACTGTCGCATAAGACAGCACAGTGACCAGTGACTATGCCTTCATCACTGAGCAGCCCCACCGACAGTCAATTTTTATTTGTAGTGAAAAAACGAAGGTCTTTGTTGGGAATCGAACCCACAACCCCCAGTCTTGTTAGCTAGTACACTACCTACTAGCCTGCAGGGGCACCTAAATATTGAAAGTGACTGGAAAGATAATCGGAAGGAGTTTATTCCACATACGAACTGTTTTGCTAAGAAACGTATTATCCCTGTAATGTGTAGTGCGATTCGACCACAAGTGGATGCGCTCTCAACGAAAATCTAGTCAAACGCAAAACTGTACGAGTTTCGGAAACAAGTTCCTTAGTTTCGTTAAAGCACTTACCATTGTAGTAACGATAAAATAGTGAAATACAACCTACATTGCGTCGATGATTTAGGGAATTAATAGAGTTAAATACCCTACCGTCTGCAGTGAGCCTCTTGATCCTCTCTAGTACACGGTCGAGCAACTACAAAATAGACTTTAGGGCTCCGTCCCATACAAAAGAGTTGTATTTCATATTTGGATGGATATAGGTGGTATAAATAGTACAAAGATCGGATAGGATGAAG
This sequence comes from Trichopoda pennipes, assembly GCA_030448955.1. NCBI lineage: Eukaryota > Metazoa > Arthropoda > Insecta > Diptera > Tachinidae > Trichopoda > Trichopoda pennipes. The sequence goes on along the minus strand of JASKUP010000021.1, from coordinate 1,634,333 downwards.
TATCTCTTACGCTGTTTTAGATAAACGAGACGCCTGAATGCTTCCTTGGAAACCAGAAAAATGCCTTTAGTCGAGCTAACATCATACTGAATTTTCATGCCAAGAACATCAAGAGCTTCCGATTTCGTAATACCCATATCACCGATATCACTCATAGTAACAGGTGCACACAGATCTATGCGTAAGCATGCAGCATTGCGTCTTACGGGCATTAAAATGGATTCTATTCGCACAACCCCATTCGGAGATTGTTGCGAGATCTTGTTCCGCTTTTTGAAACTCACCTCCAACTGGATAAGTCTATTACTAAGTGAATGCGAATAACAAATTGTTCTGTTATCTGCGAAAGAGTAAATAGGATTGACAGTTCGACAATGAAGGTCATTTAGAAAAATAAGAAATAGAGTGGGAGAAAGAAATGTTAGAAATTAAAAATTAATTTTTATATATTTTTATTTGATAAAAAAATTTAAAAATTTAAAAGGGTTTTGCAAAAAGTCCCAGCTTTTAACCGTGAGTCCTTTAATGGCTTGAAAATAAATCAAACAAAATATTAACTAAAAATTTATGGTGACATGTTACAAATATGTGTCGTCTATTTAGTACATTCTTTTCATTTTTTATTTTTGAATGTGTGTCTGTCTTTGCAACTAAATTTATTGTACTTTTAAAATTTGGCTTTTTTTTTTTGGTCCATTTAGAAGTTGTTCTGTATAGTGAAAAATTAAACTGAATGAATTTTGTGGTTTTTGTTATTCATGTTATTGTTTTTGTTGTTGTTGTTGTCCAAACTTAATTGTTAACATGACATTAAAATAGCTTAACAAAATCAGCTTAACTTAAAAAAATAATAACAAAAGAGGTTGCATTAACAGCAACAAGCACTAAGAGCAGCAAATAGCATCAATGCAAAAAGTCATCATGTTAATGATGTCATTATGTTGCTTCATTCATGGATGCAACCAAACAAACCATTCAACCATATTATTATTTTACATGGTTGCCTTCAATGTTGATATTGTTGTTGCTGTTGTTTTTGGAATTATGAAACTAATAGTAACTATTATTACCATAATGTTTCCCCCTCCCCCCTAAAGCATCAGAATCAAATTTTGTTTGCTATCATCATTATTATTGCGTTACACAATTTTAAGCATAAACGAGTTTTTGCATGTTGTTTTTCGTATCCTGACTTTTTTGTGCATTTGTATCCTTCGCCATTACAACAACACTCCCTGTTTGCGGTTTAATGTTGTTCATAATAACAACAACAGTGGTAACAAATGAGATGGATATACACTTGTTGTGTGAAGATACACGAAAAAATAACAAACTGATACAGTGTCTGGCCTGGCTGCCCAACTGTCTATCCAACTGACTTTTAACAGTGTGTGACAGAAAACATTTCTAGACGTGCAAATGCTTGTCTGCCAGCATGTTTACAAAAATTATTATTAAAAAGAAAAAAAAAAAAGTTTGACTAGAAAAAAGCAGAAAAACAGACGGCAAATAATTGTTATGACTGATAACAAGACCGTCAAAAAGGCGCCATCTCATATAACAACAAAATAACATTATATTGAATTGTGTTATGAAAAATACCAACAGATTTCCTTTCGCCAAGAATTATGAATTTTTGTTGCAACAATCCTTTGGCCATGTCAGTGATGGAGGGGTGGGGAAAAAGAACCTCAAACTAAATTCCAATATTAAACAAACAATTTTCTTCTTTTGTTTACAAGTTACAGGATTATTTCAAGGATGTTTTTTTTTTTAAATAATTATTGCTAATTGCTGAAGAATGTTTACAGAAATATTTTTAAATAAAAATGTTATCAAGGAGAATAAGTGTAAAGAGATTTTCAATAGAAATGAATTTCTGTTAGAAATTATTATTGCGCCAGCAGATGTGGTGTCAAAAGTGGTATTTTGATTTTTTCCCCCAAAATTTTATTTATTTTTTTGTATTTACTTAAAATTAAACATCATAATGTCATCACAGAAAAACATTCCCAGCAAAAGATATAAAATACCCAAAGATTTCTGTAGATGAACGGAAACAAAATTCTACGACTAAACACGATAATGTTCTCACCTCATTTTAGTTAAGGGTCCGTCCGCCATCTAACTGTGTGATTCGATTTACATCCGCGCCTGGCCATGAAACCTTCATCAGATGGTGGATCAAACCACTGCATAATTTGGAACGTCATGCTCGTCCTACGAAGCCGAAGCTATAATTTTATGCGACAGAACTTTCTAGTTGCAACTTTGATGCAAATCATCACTCTTTGCTTAAGAATTGGAGACTTTCCAACTCCTGTCCAGAACACATGTCTAGCATGCTCACTGAACTGGATCATTCACCTAGCGTGTCATTAACAGTGAGATGATTCTGGCCACCATAATAACCATCATACTGCTATTAGGCCGCGAAACCACAACCACCACGATACTCCCATATAGGGCCAACCACAATAATCAGCCAGAGAACAGTTAAGTGTCTAAAATGACAAATAGCGGAAACTCTGCGGGCTACTGATTCCCGTTGAAATAATGTGGAGTTTCTAGTTGACTTCTGCTGCTTTCAGGGGACTGGGCTCCCTTATACCCCCAGTTGCACTGTGTCTAGATAGTGGAATTCTATAAAGACCATATTCATGTGCCCCCGGGAGGGGTCCGCCATCTAACGTTTTCTCTTTTCAACTAGTGCTTATTTCGTGAATGGTAACACTTCAGCTCATGTTTGATTTAACAGATAATTAGTTTTATCCTTCCGCTGAACGAATATGGTTGTGTAAACGCTTGAACAACCGTGAGAAATATTGCAACATTACTTTGAAAATCGCGGTATGAAATGTGTTCAAAAATTGCGTACAGATTTTGGAAGAAGAGAAGCACCGTCAGCGCCGTATTTTTGATATCTTGTGAAAAGAGTGAAAAAAACTGGCATTGGTAAACGGAAGCGTGAAAAGCCAAAAATAGTGCGTACAGCCGAGAATATTGCTGCTGTGGAAGACAGTGTGCGTGAAACGCCATCAATAACAGTTCACCGTCGTTCTCAACAATTGAACATTTCAGAGACATCATTGAGACGAATTTTGCGTAAGGATCTTGGTATGACGCCATAAAAAGTCCAATGGGTTCAGGAATTGAAGCTAAGTCATCATCCAAAGTGTGTTTGCTTCGCTAAGTTGGCCTGCGATCGACTTGCAGCAGATGTCGATTTTGCAATAAGAAAATCATCTTTTCAGATGAAGCTTATTTTGATCTTGGCGGGCATGTAAACAAGCAAATTTGTCGCATTTGGGGCCAAGAAAACTCGCACGCATACATTGAAAAGCTCACGCACCCAAAACGTGTCACTGTTTGGTGCGGATTTTAGTCCAGAGGCATAATTGGGCCATTTTTCTTCGAAAATGAGCAAGGAGTGGCCGTTACAGTCAGTGGCGATTGTTATCGGGCCATTGGGAACGAATTTTTGTTCACAAAAATTGAAGAGAAGGATATTGGCAACATTTAGTTTCAACAGGACGGTGCTACGTGCCACACAGCAGAAGCTACACTTGATGTTTTGCGCCCTATTTTTGAAGATCGCATTATCAGCTGCAGAGTTGATGTCGTTTGGCCATCTCAGAGCTGCGATTTGACACCGTTGGACTATTATATGTGGGGTGCCGTCAAAGATAAGTGTTACGCCGACAAGCCAGAGGCAATTGACGCTTTAAAGGACAATATTTGTGAAGCCATTGGTGAAATACAGCTGCATACAATCGATAATGTGCTTAAAAATTGGAACGATCGTGTATTCTACTGTATGGCCAGCCAAGGCAGACATTTGAATGAAATTATTTTCCATTATTAACCGGAAGGATTGTACTTTCAAATAAAAAAAGAAATTTGAGAAAATATTCAGTAGTTTTGCTTATAGCATTTAAAATAAAAAAAAATTATTTGGCGGACCCTTTATATGGCTGTGTTTGGTCTTTTATTGTATAAGTAGTGATCATAAATAACTCTCGCACTTAGTAAGCTTTGTCTAACTAAGCGTACTATCTCTATTATTTTTCATTTCACAACACAAGCTGGTTCTTAGACTTATACTTATAGGCGAGTAAAAACGCTTAAATTGTTCTTATATGCAAAGATCTGGCAAGATTGTAACAGTGTTTTCTTTTACGTTTGTTTTGCTCAACGCATGGAGTTGAGCCAATCAAAGGATTTTTGCAAAATATTAAAATATCTAAGCTAATATAAGCTGAATTTAAGCATCAACATGCCTTATACTACAATTTATAGTGTTTTAACTTTTTCAATTCTTAAAAGCTTAACAACAATCAATCAAATCAAATCATTTTTTTTATATTATAATCAAAAATATTTATGTTTATTAAAATTTAAAAAAATAAAATAATGTTGCCAGCAACATGTTGTAGTTGATAAACATGTTGTCAAAAACCATTTCCTGATTCTTTAAAAATTTGAAGGGAGTACAACTTAAGCAAAACTACTTTTTTTTTAATTATTTTGCACTAAATTTTGTTGTATGGACATGCTGAACATAATGCCATGTCGAAAATACATTTAAAAATCGAAATTACGCCAAAGAATTTAACAAACGAAATTAAAATAAAATATAAATAAATAAAATTAGAAAGAAGAAATAAATAAAAACGGTAACTATATTTTGAAAAAATTAGAATTTACAAATCAAAATAAAAAATTAATAAAATTGCACGAAATATAAAAACAAAACGATAATTAAATAATATTCACCAAAAATTTATTTAAACTATAAAACTAGTTAAGTCGGAAATATAATTATTTTCTATTTTACCAAACGTTGATATGCTTTGTTTTGGTCACCCATCCATCCACTTCTGTAGGCGACGAAAACTTTAAATAAAAAATTCTGATATGAAATTTTTAAGAAGATTTAGAAAATTAGAATTAGAATCAGTATGTTAGCGATCCATACTGATTCGAATTTTTGGGCATGTAATTTTGCATGAATCAAGGTTATCGATAAGAATAACAAAAAAAATTGCAAAGACGCATTGTTATTACATGTATCGGCTGTGAGAGTTTCTTTCTTAATAACCTGGCTATCAGCAATTATTTGTTTGACTCCTTACACAGTACAGCACATGCTTGTGGGACTCGATTGTAAGAATTCGAAGTAAAGGTAGCACCAGAATAAAGAACGTCCGCATTACTTGTTTTTTGCCATGTTGGTTGCATTAATAATTTATTGACCACCCAAGAGTTTTCTTGCTCAAGCTGGATTTGATCACTTTTTCTATATTTTAACACGTTTATATCTCGGTATACTGTGCGGAATAACTCTTTTTCTGTGTGAAACAAAGTTTTAGGTATTAAATAGAAGAAAAAGACTTATCCATAAAAAAGTGAAAATAACTGGTTTCACCCACAAAAATTCACGTCTTCCCTATGTTTCACCTTTTTTTTTGTATTCAAAACTCCATAAATATGCTGTTCTTTATTTATACACAGTGTCCAACGGGAAGGTATACCAAAAGATATACTTTTGATTAAATTAACGAGAACTTATTTAATGTCGGCAATTTTTTTTTTGAAAAGAGAAGTAGCACTTCAGGCAACAATGCCTATTTAGTCAAGTACCGTGCTACCTTCTTTAGGAAAGGGATAGAGAAGAGATGAAATAGGTGGTGAAAGTAGAAGGATAGTCGGAAATTAACTGCCGTATAAAGACAGCAACAGCGACCAGTGACTATGCCTTCATCGCTGAGCAGCTCTACCGACAGTCAATTTTTATCTTTTGTAGTGAAAAAAACCAAGGTCTTCGTTGGGAATCGAACCCACAACCCTCATATTTACAAGCTAGTACACTACCTACTAGCCTACAGGGGCACCTAAGATATACTTTTGATTAAATTAACGAGAACATATTTAATGTCGGCAATTGTGTATGGAAAAAAATATCAGATAAATGTCTGCCTGTAATAGCCTCAGCATATTTTTTATTACATTCTCACACATTTTACGCGATATTTCATTAATTTTAGCATGAATATTTTGTTTGAGTTGCATAAAGCTTGCTTTTCAGATATCCCCACAAAATCTAGTCCGGATCAGTCAAATCAGGTGACTGAGGACATTTCTTGAAATAACTTCTTGTGGAAAGAGAGCTCGCAGTAATATTGGCATATATACGCGGCGTAAATGGTCTAGTGGAAGGGGCTCTTGTGTCTACTGAATCTTATTTCGAATCAAATGCAAATCCTTGTGAAAAATTGTGGCCATAGTTGTTCTTTGAAGACCAAGCTCCTGAGCACGGCGCAAAATTGAGGATGATGGATTGTTTTGAACACTTTCTTGAGCAGCCGTAATGTTTACAGCCGATCTTGTAGTGGTGGTGCCCCTGTAGGCTAGTAGGTAGTATACTAGCTTGTAGATATGGGGGTTGTGGGTTCAATTCCCAACGAAGACCTTGGTTTTTTTCACTACAAAAATAAAAATTGACTATCGATGGGGCTGCTCAGCGATGAAGGCAGAGACACTGGTCGCTGAGCTGTCTTATATGTGGCAGTTAATTTCCGTAACTATCCTTCTACTTTCACCACCAGTCGCATCTCTTCTCAGTCTTGCAATTATTTATAATTTGTACTTTGTTTAAAATATTTTAAAAAAGAGTTAATTTAATATTCATTTAAAAACGTTTTCATTTCGTCAATAATTTATTGATTAAACGATTGTAAAATATCAAAAATTATTACAATTTGCTGGATGTGATGTGCTGTGGAGCGCACTTTAAACATTGAAGTCATTCAATTATTTTTATACATTTGTAAAATAAAAAAACTAACTGTGCGTTTTATTAATATTTCCGTTTATTATTGTGGTTTGGCACGACATCTGTCACTCGTTCAAATAGGGTTTTTCAACCACAAGTTTGTTTGCTAAAACAAAACATTTTTAATTAAGATGACTTAAATATTTATTGTATAACGAGGAGAAAAGTTCAGGAATTATGAATGAAAAGTGATATTTGGGAAATGTCCACCACGAGCACGCGGACAGATGTCGCTTCAAAGTTTTTTTTCCACTTCTTGGCAAAATGGTGGTTCTATTTCATTAATCACATCACGAGTTTTGAGTTTTAAGGTTGAAATCAATTCGATTGGCTCCATATATGCTCTGTCCTTAACACAGCCCCACAAAAAATAATCCAGTGGTAATAGATCACACGATCTGGCTGGCCACTTGACTGCTGTTAGTCGTGAAATCATGCGATCGGGAAATTTGCTTTGCAAATAAATTGATCGTTTTATTGTCTGTGTGACATGTGACAACGGCCTGTTAAAAGCACATGTCAGTGATCTCCATGTCATTAATAATAAGCCAAATTTGAGTTGTTAGGATCTCGCGATAGCGTAATCCAATGACCGTTATCGGTTTTCCAGCCTTATCTACGAAAACCAAACAAAAACACGGCCCAATAACGTCTCCAGACCACGTAACGCACCAAACATGACACGTTGAGCATGCAAACGCTTCTAAATAATCGCTCTAGGATTTTCAGAAGCCTAAATGCGCCACTTTTGCTTGATGACGTATCCTGGCAAGTGAAAGTGGGCTTCGTTTGAAAAAATTACTTCCTCAAAGAAAAGCAGCCTGTTATTCCTGAATGAATTGAGCGCATCTACGGCGATGTAAATGGTCGGTCGCCTTCAATTCCTGCACGAGTTGAACTTTGTAAGGATTCAAAATTAAATTCTTATTTTAAATTCGCTATGTGGTGGTTTTGGACCCCCCGGGGGCACATATATATGGTCTTTGGAGATAGCAACAGCTTAGACCTGTGCAACTGGGGTGAAAAAGGGAGCTCAGTCCCCTGAAGTCAGCAGGGGTACAACTGGAAACTCCATTTCATTTCCACGGGAATCAGTAAGCTCGCAGAGTTCCGTTATTTGTCTCTTTAGACACTTAACTGTTCTTTGACTGATCATTGAGGATGGCCCCTATATGGGAGTATCATGGTGGTTGTGGTTTCGCGGTCCCATATCAGGTCTATTGTTTAATATGGTGCCCAGGATAATTTCGCCGTTAATGACGCGCTAGGTGAATGATCCAGTCCAGTGAGCATGCTAGACATGTGTTCTGGACAGGAGTTAGAAAGTCTCCAACTCTCAAGCAAGGAGTGGTGGTTTGCAGCCCTGCTGTGGTATCATCAAAGTTGCAACTAGAAAGTTCTGTTGCATAGAATTATAGCTTCGGCTTCCTAGGACGAGCATGACGTTCCAAATTATGCAGTGGTTTGGTCTACCATCTGATTAAGGCTTCATGGCCAGGCGCGGATGTAAATCGAATCACACAGTTGTGGTGGTTTTGGATAACCTCAGTTGTTAAGAACATCGAGGAATTAACAAACTTGGATCTGCTTTAATACTGTGGCTCCGGGCTGCGATGTTTTCAGTCGAATACGCGTTGGTGTATCGAGGTGGTCGACTTAAATTTAACTACCAAATTCTTAATAGCGATCTCAAAAGGACGAAATGCAACTTCAACAAAACCATAATGGATTTTAATTATTTTAAAGCGATTTTCGTGCGAAATTGAATTCATTGTGACTACGAATACATCAAAAAAACTAAATGCCAAAAGTATCATTTTGTTGATGTTGCCACAATTGAAAAACAAACTTCTTGTTGAAAAACCCGATATAAACGCAAAGCTTTTGTACATATAGTAAGGAGTTTCAATGCTATTAAATACACACACACCTAAAGCCATGCGAATTACAAAAAGTTGTTAAAGATAATTAATATTACTACGAACAAATTGAATGAATGATAAACACAAACGTTAAGCGGATATTTTCTTAATATGTTTTTTAATTTATTTTTGTTTGCTTATTAAAATGAATAAACAGTTTTATGGCCGTAAACGAAACGTTAACTTCAACGCACAATTAGATTTGAAAACTCTTTCAAAAATTTGCTAAAATTAAAATGATTTACTTGCTGCTGGTCATATTAAAAGTCAGCCAACTAAAAGAGTTCATTCTCTAGCCGAATTACTAAAAAAGAATCAAAATTCAGCAAATAAAAATCGTTAATTTGAAAGGCAGAACTTGAGGTTTTTTTAAACACCAGAATTTCTAAAAAAACAAACAAAATTTTTTTTTTTAATTTTTACTTGAAGTTTTTTATTTAAAGTCAAAGACCATTAAGTTGCGTTATTATTGCTAGCGAGGCTATTAAAAGTTTACATTCTTTAGAATTATGTAAAACCTTTAATATTTTAACTAAAAATTTTTTAAAATAAATTTTTAACTGAGTTTTCATTAAGCAGCAGAACAGTTAAGGAATTAAATCTATTAAAAAAAAAAATTGAAATACTTTTATCAATATAAAATTTATTATTTTAAATCTTTATTTAACGGTTACTTATATTATAATAAAATATTTAAAATATTTATTTATAATAATTATAGTTTTTTGACCTTTTTAATATTTTTTAGTAGTTAGTTATTAAATAAATAAAAACATTTTAAAAACTTTTATTTTTTATTATTTTGTTTTTCCTGATGATGCCAACCAACGGCGTGGCGAAATATCGAAAAAATAATAAAAAAAAAAGTTTTTAAAATGTTTTAAAATTTTTTTTATTAAATAGTGACCTAGTGCTTTATAATTAACTACTATAAAATATTTATTTTTAAAATAAACAATGTTTTGATATTTTTATAAAATATACCCAACAAAAATGTTTGATGGGTTATTTTAAATATTACTAATTTCCATTAGCATCTGCAGTGTAGAAGAATGAAAAAAATAATAAAATTTTAATGGTTTTTCTTTCAAAAATGAAAAACTTTACCTTTGACTTTATTGAGTCACTATAATTCTCATACAGTCCAGTCCACATTGTTTCGAATTTAAGTGTTTCGAAGTATTACACTTTAATTGAAGCCCACTAATAAGGATAATTTATTGAGCAATTTCTTACCTGATTTAATAGCTATTTTTTGAGAATATTTAATGATGATGAATTAATTAATTTAAATTCTGTGCATTATCAGGACATGACCATAAACATGCCCAACAATTTTTAATGTATGTTGCATCTTAACAAAAGGCTTCGTATACCTAAAAAAAGCAAAACAAAAAATGAAGATAAAACAATAATAAAGACACACACGCAGCCACACACATACATACACACAACGATGTGCTTTATGGCTATTGCAACGCTTAGTGAAAACACTGTTACTGCTGTTATACCAGTATCTAGATGATGCTACCAGCTACTTTCTTTTACTCACTAAAAACTATCAAACTTAATTTATCACCATTTTCACTTTACGAAAATTGTTCACAGACACAAACAAATGCTTGCAAGGAAACATTAATACATGGGTGTGAGTGGGGGATGTGTGTACATTAGTTTTCCCCAGAAAACAATTTTTCTTTCTAGTTTTATTATTTTTTTTTTCTCTCGTTAGTCTTATCATGATTGCAGAAGCAGCAGGAAAAATATGTTTTTTACTAAGAAGTTATTTTACGATACGATATCTTTTTCGATGTTGTGCCACAACTGCTTTACCCAATATTAAGTTTCTTTTTTTTTGTTGCAACAAACAAACTTAAAGTCACAAAAAAAAGAAGAAAAATTGCTCATTTGTTTGTAGTCCTTACCATTGGATGAAAGCACTTATGCACTGCTTCTAATGGCTGGAATAACCTCAAACTATTTGCTCTGGTAATTGTCTAATTATGCAAAATTTATTTTACGCAACCACTAGAGTTCATAAAACTTGTTTAAAGTAACAAAGATATTTTTTGATGTTGTTGTTGTTGCTACTATTAACTGGTAGTTTCTTTAAGTTGAAAGTGGCTCAATTTATAAGTTTGTGCAAAAAAAGTCGAAAAGAAATTTTGTATATCTGTCTATTGCAGGCAATATTTACGAACTCAAAAGACGGAACACGAATGATACGCTCAACCAAGATTTCGCTACCACCTCGAAATGGGGTTATGTGAAAAGAATAGATTTGTATGCCCGTATGACGCATTGTTGCATGCTTCAACATAGATCTGTGTTCGGTAATGTAGCTGCATCTATGGGTGATATAAATATTACGGAATCGGAAGCTCTTGATGTTCTTGGCATGAAAATTCAGTGTGATGTTCGATTGAGTAAAAAAACTTCTAAAGAACCTTTCAAGTGCTTCGGTTTTTCTAAAACGGTGCAAGAGATACTTAACTCCATCCGATCTCCGTACTATCTATACCACCTATATCCGTCTAAAGATGGAATACAACTCTCATGTATGCACCGGCGCTCCAAAGTCTATTTTGGAGTTACTCGACCGCCTACAGGAGGGGGCCAAGAGGCGGTAGGGTATCCAAATCTATTGATTCTCTAGAGCATTGACGCAGTGTGGGGTGTATTTTACTGTTCTATCGTTAATACAATGGAAAGTGCTCTAATGAAATTAGGGAACTTGTTCCCGATACTCACATGTTTTCGCGTTTAACACAATTTTCGTTGAGGGCGCATCCATTTGTGGTTGATTGGCCAGTAGATCGCACTACGCATTACAAGGCAAATTCGTTTTTTAGCCGAACAGTCCGTATGTGGAATAAGATCCCTCCGGAGGTTTTTCCTGTCACTTTCAATCTGGGAAAATTCAAACTGAATGTCCACAGACACTACTCCCTCTTTCCTTCTTCCCGTAACCTAATTTCCTAGTTCTTGCACATTCCTTAGCATATGTAATGGTCATCACCTGAGTGCTGGTCCGAAAAACAAAAAAATTGAGGGTTGTATTTCACTGTTTTATCGTTACTATTATGGTAAGTGCTGTAACGAAATTAGGAAACTAGCTCTCGTAACCCGCACGTTGTGCGTTTTACAACGATTTTCATTTGGAGCACATCCATTAGTGGTTGATTGGCCAGTGAATCGCACTACACATTACAGGAATAATTCGTCTTTTAGCCGAACAGTCTTTATGTGTAATAAACTCTCTCCAGAGGTCTTTCTTGTCACTTTCAAAGTACGGAAAGTTCAAATTGAATGTCCACTAACACTACTACCTCTTTCCTCTCCCTCTTCTTACCACATTTTCTAGTTTTGGCGCAATGCATTGCCTTTGTGGGGGTGATCCCCTGAGTGCTGGTCCGACAAGAAAAAAAAAATAATATCAGCCCTCATAATGAGGGCTCTTTCATAATGGAAAGAATATCTTTCTCGCAACCAACGCAAGCTATCTTCGTTAGAAAAAACTGAAAGAATATTATAATCTCAAGTATAAGTCCAATTGCTGACGACCTAAATTTAGTATGAACAAAAATGCGATTAATATTTGGAATATTGTATTCTTTTATATACTCGTTAGGAGTTTTTCGGTGAGAAAATGAAACACGCAAACAGTTACTTTCCTTGCTACTACTTTTCTTACCATCACACTACTCTTATTATTGAACTTTTTCAAGATCAGTACAAAAAAACATTCCCATCAAAACATATAAAATACCCAAAGATTTTTTAATAATTTCGGTAAATGAACGCAAACAAAATACCGTTCACAACGATGACAAATACTGCGATAACGTTCCTGTGTTTCTTTGTTATACGTTGGTGTTCTTTTAATGCATGTGTAGTGGGTTCAACTAACGCTATGTTTTAGCATTATACACTATAGGGTGATTTATATTGAAGTATAAAACTTTAAGTTGGCAACAACATTTTAATTGGCGGCCATTTTGTTAGCTGTCAAGTGATTTATATTTACTTTAGTTTGGCATTTCAATATGGATAGAAGAACGCCTGGACAGTGTTTCTCAATTGTACAGCCACGATTACTGACCTTTTCTTAAATCCATTGAAAGACCATGTTTTTTTTTTTTTTGAAAGAGAAGTAGCACTTCAGAGGCAACAATGCAACAATGCCTATGTAGTCAAGTACCGTGCTACATTCTTTAGGAAAGGGTTAGAAAAGAGATGAAACAGGTGGTGAAAGTAGAAGGATAGTTGGAAATTAACTGCCGTATAAGACAGCACAGCGACCAGTGACTATGCCTTCATCACTGAGCAGCCCCACCGACAGTCAATTTTTATTTGTGTAGCGAAAAAACGAAGGTCTTCGTTGGGAATCGAACCCACAACCCCCATACTGACAAGCTAGTACACTACCTACTAGCCTACAGGGGCACCTGATGCGCAGCAGCTGTGTTTTTAACAGGACGGCGCTACATGTGGCACAGTTCGTATAATAAATTTATAGAAGGAAGCGTTTGGCAATCGCATGGTTTCACGTTTCGTGAATTGGCAGCCACGATTATATAATTTAACGCCGACGGACTATTTTCTGTAGGAAAATGTGGCCGCTAGTCTACACCGATAAGCTTGAAACAATTGACCACTTGGAGGACAATATTCGTCACATTATTTCTGATAAAGGGCTGCAAGCGTTGGAAAAAGCCATCGAAAATTGGACATCCAAATTAGACTACATCCGAGCCGGACTAGGCGATCATATGCCAGACATAGTATTTAAATTATAAAACTTCTATGAAAAACATCCTTCTTAAGCACGTAACATTTTTGCCGGTAGAAAAAGGTGCCTAGAGGATAGAGCAGTTGCAAAAATATATGAATCTTGAACGTGTTAGCCAAGGAATTTAATCTCCACTATATCAAGAACACCAAAATATTCTGTCCTCTTAATTAATTTAAACTTTTACAGTCTCTTTTCTCCTGCCGTCATTTTAAATTCGATGAAGAGTACACAAATACTTCTTGCCAAAATTTTAAGGATCCTTCCTAAAGTAAGTGATACGGAGGGCGGTGTTATTCAATCCAATGTTAAAATTATTCCAAATACTAAGCTGTAAGAGTCTTGTGCTAAGAAACTGGTACCAGCTTTACTTTATTTGAAATAAATGTAGTTCGTAATCAATCCACTTCTCCTTGAAGCTTCTATTTTTTTTCCAGACGGCATTTAAACACGATTTTGTTTAAGTGAAAGCATTCCGGACATGTCTAATATATAATGATTAAGCGGTTTTCTTTTTGAAATACTCACAAATACTCTTTTGCTCATTTACTTGCAATCCGGCAACTTAAAAAATGTTCGACCTTTGCCTCAGGGCTTTACTTTGAAGCTTAAGTCTCACTGCTAAAATATTTTTGTACAATGATTTTCTTTATTTTCTATTTTCGACTATTGCACAACATTTGATTTAGCGTTGAGATGATGTCGACGTTAACTCTCATAATATGCATGACTGTTTTTTAACTATTTCCAACTTTAACCACTACAGTTTTCAATTCCTCCTCTCAACGTCCTTCTTGGCTGTTTGCTCGCAAATGGAAAGCGCTTTTGATGTGAATACGTCATGTTCAGGCAGTGTTGTATCACGTACTAATAAGCCACTGTATTTGGTCAAGGTATTTATCCCATAATCCTCTTTTATTATTGTCCAGGTACGTGTGTTCATCTGAGTGTGTTTTTCGTCTGTTTGAGTTTGTGATTCGATTCGTTTAAGTGGTGCGAAAATTGCATTTGAGGTTGTATTTACCTGTTCGTTTATAATGTCGCTGGCAAAAGTTTTTGTTTTCTAGACTTCCATGTGTTGAAGTATGTCTAGCCTTCTCGTCCTTTTTTTTTTGCTAGGATGCAGTAAAGTCATACATTCGTTTATTTTCTTTAATAAGTCTCTGTGATTCTCAAGATGCAACGTTCCAACTTTCTGATATGTGCGTATATGCTCCGACGGGGTTTACTTTATTTGGGTACGATTTGCCGTCAACCCGCGTCAAAATTGGCTTATGAACAAACTGTTTTTTTTTTTATTTTATTTAAGAGAAGCAGCACTTCAGAGGCAACAATGCCTATGTAGTCAAGTACCGTGCTACATTCTTTAGGAAAGAGATCGAGAATAGATGAAACAGGTGGTAAAAGTAGAAGGATAGTCGGAAATTAACTGTTCGTTGGGAATCGAACCCACAACCCCCATATTTAGCTAGTGTCCTAGCCTACCAGGGCACCTTCAGGTTTCGGCAAATAGCCGTTCACTATATGTGACCGTATGTGTTCGGCAAATCTTGGTTTTAGTATTCGTCCAGTTTGTTCTATGTAAGTATGTTTACAGGTACAAATAAGCCTGTATACTTCGCTAGAATTGAATTTGTCAGTTGTTTCTGTCGATATCCTAATATTGTGTCTCAGAGTGTTGCTGGTTTTAGTGCCGGGCATAGTATACCGGCTTTGTGAAAAAGTTTCGTTAATCTATATACTGCTGGTCCTGTGTATTGGTTAATTTTTTGTCTTCTTTATATCTGTTTTTAGTGTTATATTGTGTAAGAAGTTTGCCGATAGTAGTGGCTTTGTAGCCGTTATTTTTTGTTATGGTGTAAATTGTGTCTAGTTCATCGTTGTATTTGTTTGCACTAAGTGGAATTATTTTAAGTTTGTGTATCATATGTCTAAATGCTGCTAGTTTATGTTGGGTAGGGTGATTCTAGGTGATTTGGATGGTAGTGTTCGTCGTAGTTGGTTTTCTATAAATGTTAAAATGTTACATATTCAGTTCCTCGCTTTATTGTGATGTCAAGATAATGTAAACTTCTGTCTTGTTCTTTTTCCATTGTGTATGTAATGTTATTATGGAGTGTGTTTAAGTCTGTTAAAATTTGTTCGCCCGTTGTTTTGTTCGAGGAGGCATCCATGTATCAGGTATCCATAGTAGTGGGTCTTTAAGTATAGTAATCCGAGATGTTGCAGGAAAATTTCAATGAAGATTGATCATGTTGGGTTTCCCATCCAAAATCAGCCATCTTAGTATCTCCTTCACCTACTTACCACAGCTCTAGTAATCATTAACTGATCTCGATTTGTGTCATTTTAAAAACTTAAAAATTTTCTCTCGCTATAGAAAACTTATTTATATCCATCCAATGAACACAGATTTAAAAAAACAAAAAATGACTGTTTGCATTGAAACTTCAAATTTTATTACCCATATTTCTGAGAATAAATTGCTGTCTGCTTACACAACTTGAAAAATCCTTGTTGTTGGTCGTCTAAGTAGCATTGATTTTATGACTTTACTTTTTCGCTCATTGTTGCATTGATGAGTTACTCAAACTTCAATTCATAAATATCTGCATACAAAAATTTCCAATTTGCACATGCAATCTTAATCGACGAAGCCCTGGTACAAAGCAGTAAAATCATCATTTGACTACAAAAATAATGTTGACTTGTTGAGTTATAAAAAGAAGAAACAAAAAAAAAAAACTAAAAAATAAATCTATTATTATTATTCAGTTTTAAGATGAAAGAAAGTCTTCTCTGAAAAAAGAGTTCATTTGTGTGTGTATGTGTGTGTGTGTGTGCGTGTGTATGTGTGTTTGCAACACACTTCCTTCCTTTTTTGTTGCTTTTAAAAGTTAAGAAACTAAAAATCTTACTCCATACAACCGACCTTGTGTTGTACAAGATTTAATATTAACATAAATTCTCTATACATTTTGTTATTTTAACAATTGTTGTTGTTGTTGTTGCCCTCTTTTGTTCTTAAGAGTTCCCGAAATAAGAAATCATAAAACGTTTGCATAAAAAACATAAAAAACTGAATTCCACAAGTTTTTCCTCTTCAAGATTTTGTGTTAACAATTCGTTAGTAAAATCAAGTAAAAATAAAACTATTTTAAAATATACTTTCATATTGTATATAACTTTGATTCTTATTGTTATACTTTATGTACATATATAATACATACATGTTGTTGTTGTTTTTTTTCTTTTTTTTTATTCCCCAACTAAGCAAAGTTATTTTAATTTGGCATTTGTTAAAGTTTTATTATATATTACAGTTCAAACAGGATAAACTATGAACTTCTTCTCTTTGTTTCTTGCTCTTCTTCTTGGTTTAAATAAGGGCCATTGTATTGTTGTATTGTGTTCTCAACTAAAATATTAATTTCAATTTTTTTTTATTAAATTTTTCATTAGTTTTGTTCTGAATATTTTTAACCAATTTCTTTTCTTTTTTTATTTTTCTTTGCAGGTAAGTTTTATTACATGAACAACAATTATGTCGAGATTGAACTAATATTAGATGTTCCTTTTGTTTGCTGTTATGCTGTGCGATGAAATTGCCCGTATTGAAGTATAGAAGAAACTTTTGACAACTGTATGAGGAGCTACAAAAAAATTGTTTAGCAGCAATTAATTCTTGTTCTCAATAAATATAATAAACATTGAACTTTCAATTAAATTAAGACAATTCAACTGAGTACTAGAAATTAAATTCATTATACATTGTCTTATAGAAACTTTGGTCTTCTTAAGAACCGTAATACTAGTGCCACATTAATCATCGTATTTTATTACACTCGCTTTTTTGATAACTAATCTGCTAACTTGTAATAATATTTTTAAAATATTTTGTTACTTAAAAACCATTATTAAATTAACGGAATATTTTTGTTTATGTCGTACCCATAAGGGTAAAAATTTCAGAACCACCGCATTTCATTTTAAATTGAGGTTAAAGGCGTATCAGAAATTTAAAAAAAAAATTGAATGCGACTGTTGTTTTAGCATAAGGTTTTGGAAAACTTTAGAAAACAAATGTTTTTTTGGTGGCTGTAATTAAACCCACTTGTTGTTTCAAAACTTTTTTTTGTAAATACTGTTTAGTTACGCAAAAGGACTTTTAGGACCCTAGGGGTAGCAAGAAGTTTTGGTCATTTGTTAAAAGAGCTAGGGATAACACTAGTTCTTCAGTTACGACTGAAATTATCAAATGAATGATCAAATATTCCGGTTAATAAAGCTAACGTTTTGACTGGTATATTTCCAACCAATTCTTATTTGCCGGAAACACCGCCCCCAAGCTCGACAGACAACCCGTCACTATGTCGAAGATATTCTTTCGAGTTCGAGCGGTTAACAAAGTTTTAGCAGATCTCAACGTCAACAAGTCTCCTGGGCCAGATGGGATACCAACAATGGTCCTGTAACACAGCTCCTCGACACTGGCGCCTTAATTAGCAACCCATTTCAGCATCTTGTAGAATGCCGGTGAGTGTTCAAAGTGTTGGAAGGTTGCTAATGTAACGCCAATCCCTAAAAAGAGTGAGGTTAACATTCCCGAAAATTACCGCCCAATTGCAATTTGTTTTGCACTTTCTAACTTGATGGAAAGTATGAGTAATTTTTATCTTGTGAGGAACCTGGACTCCAACATCTTACTTAACGACCGACAGTATGGTTTCCGTAGGGGGCGCTTTACGGGCGACTTGCTGGCTTTCCTATCGGAACTCCATACATCATTTCGTAGAGATAATTTCTCCAGATTTATATCGAGCTTTCTCAGGAATCGCACTACACGAGTTGTTATAAATAGGATTTTGTCAGACGAGCTCAGGATTGATTCAGGGTTGCTGGTAGCCGCTGTTCTTTTTCCTACACTATTTCTTATTTTTCTAAACGACCTTCTTTGTTAAACTTTCCTTATATACTCTTTCGCCGATGACAGCACCATTTGTTATTCGTATTCATTTGGTAATAGACCGAACCAGTTGGAGATGAGAGCATCCAGTTGTGGTCGACTGACCAGTAAATCGCACTACGCATTAGAGTGAAAATTCGTTTTTTTTAGTAGAACAGTTCGTGTGCGGTATAAATTTCCTCCAGAGGTGTTTCTAGTCACTTTCAATGTGGGATAATTCAAATTTTGTGAAGAAAAACAGAATAGAACAGTAATAGACCTCAATTGTTGTTGGTTGTTCAATTAAATTCAACGAATTTCATGACTCCGCAGCAAATAATCGAGAGATCTCAAATCACATGACTACTTCGCAAAATCAACATATTAATAAGACGGCTTCGCTGTTATAAGGATATTTTCAGTTAAAAAATTATTGATAACTTTACGGTAATGATCTTCATTAACTACAAAACCAGTTCTGGCTTCGTTTTTGAAGAGAAAAGTTCCACTGATACCACCTCACGTATAAACCACACTAAGCTGTGCATTTTTTTAGACCTATGTGATCGGTTATCGATTGATTTCACTCTATACTTTAGATATAGCAATTTTGTTGGTTCAAAAACCCACAAAACCCAAACAATTCACCATCAGCTGGTACAACTCTGTTTTTAAGATTCATAAATTTACGATTTTATAGCTTTATAGTTTTCTAAGAGACTTCCACAATTATGGCATGTGAACAACTAAATCAGGAGGGGCAGGACCGCCACTTTCCTCTCACTTTCAATGTGAGAAAATTCAAATTGAATGTCCACAAACACTACTCCCTCTTACCTCCTCCCTCACCATAACCTAATTTCCTAGTTTTGGTACAATGCGAGCGACAAAAAAAATTCCAAGATTTGCACAATTAACTATACGTTGATCAAATTTTTTTTATTTTTAATTAACAATGAAATTCTAAGTGATGTAGAAAGATCTAAAGCTTATACGTATTTGTCATTAAGTTATTATTTTGCTCAGGACCAGTAAATGTATAGAGGAAGAACTTTACTAACGTTATCTCCGTCAGAAACATGAAAAGTTTACAGAACAGAAATTAAAATAATAATGAACTTAAGCCCAACTAAATTCTTCGTTCGTTATAATATCGGTCAGTTTGAGTAGTAATTTCCAAAAAATTAGAAAAAATATATATTAAAAATAAATCTGCAAATAATTTAATAAATCAAATTTTTGGTATAGCACTCGCTAAATAATTAAATAAACAAAATTTAAAAAAATATTGTGTTTCTTTAAAATCAGTTTTTTATGTGCCTTTGGTCTCAATTCAGTAGCTTACCGCTGGTGGTAAAGCCCTACTGCTAGCGAAAAACCAATTGAACAACACATATTACTACAAAATTTGTAGGAAAATACGATTTTATTACTACAACAGCTACAAGCCAATGGTGTCAATTCAACCGCAACTGAACTGCGTTATAGGTAAATAGTCAAATACCAAGATATAATTTCGGTCGTTAATAATACAATAAAATTTGCTATCAATTGCAGCACAACTGCAATTGCTGCAGTGAGCGAAGTTCCTTTTAATGTCTTTATTTTTGAGTCGCCGCGGCAGATAAATTGCTAACGAGCTTGATGGAACTGAATTTAACTTTTTTTTTCTTATTTCGATTTTTAAAAAACGTCTGTTATTTTAAAAGAGATGCCGTCGGCATAATGCCACTAAGCCAATATAAATATTAAAATGACTAAATGTACTAATTTGCACCACCCAGGGTGTTTGTGGTCTTGATCACCTTCATATCTTGAAATTTTAGACTTTGGGGCTGAAAAGACGGAAAAAGTCACCTTACGAGCTGGAAAAAACATAATAAGGACTTTCCAAGCACCACGGAAATCGAAAGTTCAAAGTCCTACAGCCTCTCAGGGAATAAGGTGATGACTGTGGTTTAAGTCCAAACTGCGAGAACGTGTGGCTTTTTCCTACCCGATGGGCTGCTGCCTTCTAAACAGATGGTTGCCAATGCTGTGGCGGGATTGTAGATAGTTTCTAGCCCACGGTCCACGGTCCACGGCCTTGCTTGCTGCGCTCCTGTGCTGTGTGTGTAGGGGTCGTTGGTGCTTGCATTGTATTCATCCAGTATTAAGGCCACCGCTAGGCTAAGGCCAATATGACCAAGTACTGACGTTAATCTCTGTCACATCTCTTCTAATTTGCATAAAATGGACATCTGGTTGTAACCAGATGGTGCCACCTGCCTCATGGCAAAGGCATAAAAAGAAATGCTTATAAACGTAACATATTTTGAATTGCGTAAAATTACCGCCTTGTGATGGTAGTAAATTGGGGTGTATTCTTAGGTTAATATCAATCTTGTTTTGCTTAAACCAGGTTATCCTATTTCGATACTTTTTGTGGACTTAATAAGAAAATATTAAAGAAATATGTTAGAATTAACTGAAATTTCAGTACAAAGACATGATAAAATCTTAATATGTAGCCAGCTGTATTTTTATAATAAATAGATTTAGGACACTTTTGAAATAAGCGGCATGTTAAATGGGATCTCTTATATAACAAACTGTTAAACTCTTTCCGCCTTTAAAAAAAAAAACACAAAACACAGTTGAAAAGAATTTTGCAAATAAAATTTGAATGTTTGTTTTTACTTCCACAAAATGCACATATTTTTTTCACAGTGCACTCAGCCACTTCCTTTCAAATTTCCATTTGTTTTTTAATACATAAAAAAACAACTTTAATTATATTCATGCATTATTTACACAAGTTAAAATGTTTAGAATAATATTATTCCAAGATGTTAAGTGTTCTTTGTAATTAAAATACTTCAGAAGCGATTTTATTGACTGTTCATATGGCAATTTGGAAGCTACTTTTGTTATTGTCTGGTGGTGCCGCCATTGATTTTGCCATAGTTTTTAGACTCTCGTCAACATTTGCAGCATGCCCTTTGTACATCTGTATGTCTGTATGAGATTTATTTGTGTGATGTTTATTTGCTTTATTGTTTTTCTTTTTTAGAGTCTATATCACTTATGCAAATTTTTCATGACTTCCGCTAGATACGCTATTTTATGTAGCTCTTGTTTTTTATTATAAATTTTTTATTTAACTCAATAGTAGATATCAAGATATATTAACGTTGAGTTATAAGCATGTGAGGGCAGTTGAAAAATTAATTTCACGCCTTTAGTTATTTTTTTTTGGTTTCTAAATATGTGGCAGCCTTAGAGCGGCGAAGAAACAGCTGGAAATCTGACTGGACATAAAACACACAATTTAATTTCTTTCCAAAAGGGTAAGGTATTTTTAAAGCGTAAGTAGATATCAATTCGTAGGTAATGAACTTTATAATGATCTCTTAGCGCTTTAATTTCTGGGTGATAACCGCCTTCAAACCATGAAAAGCTCTTCATTATGAATAGTTTTAAAATTGATAGCCCGATGAAAATAAATTTCCACATAGTCATAGTGCAAACTTAGTTGAGTTTGAATCTTAATTATGTGGGCTAATGGCACGATTGTTTAAATTCGGAGCCTTCGGGTGTGTTAATACCGAATCCGATTTCCTAATATATGATATGTGTTTAAAGGTGAAATCTCTGGTGACAGCATTAGTCTAGATCTATATAAAAACTTTTAAATACAGGGTGTCCGTCAGGAAGTAATAGTATACTACTTTGTTTTTTAATCTGTTTGGTTTTTTTTAAGAGAAGTAGCACCTCAGGCAACAATGCTTGTTTAGTCAACTACCGTGCTACATTCTTTAGGAAAGAGATAGAGAATAGATGAAACAGGTGGTGAAAGTAGAAGGATAGTCGGAAATTAACTGCCGTATAAAGACAGCAACAGTGACCAGTGACCATGCCTTCATCACTGAGCAGCCCCACCGATAGTCAATTTTTATTTTTGTAGTGCAAAAAAAAAAATGGTCTTTGTTGGGAATCGAACCCACAACCCACAGTCTTTTAAGTACTACCTACTAGCCTACAGGCCACCTTTGGGATTAAATGAAATAGATTAGATCTTGTATTAAAAAATGTTTTATTTAATGCCGGCAATTATGTATGGAATATAATATCAAATAAATGTCCGCCTGTGTTAGCCTCACAAATGCGAGTTCTTTTGAGCATATTTTTTATTACATTCCCACACATTTCAGGCGGTATTTGATTAATTTCATCACGAATATTTTGTTTGAGTTGCTCAAGCGTTTTTGGTTTGTATGTATAAACGTTGATTTTGAGATAGCCGCACAAAAAGAAGTTCGGATCAGTCAAATCAGGTGACCATGGAGGCCAATCAGCAACCATTTCTTGAAATAACTTATTGTGGAAAGAGGTCTCCATGGAAATCCTGGCTGTATGCAATGTGGCACTGTCATGTTGATACGTGTGATTAGATTTACATCCGCCCCTGGCCATGAAGCCTTAATCAGATAGTGGATCAAACCACTGCATAATTTGGAACGTCATGCTTGTCCTAGGAAGCCAAAGCTATAATTCAATGCAACAGAACTTTCTAGTTGCAACTTCGATGATTCCAGAGCAGGGCTGCAAATGATCACTCCTTGCTTAAGAGTTGGAGACTTTCCAATTCCTGTCCAGAACACATGTCTAACATGCTCACTGGACTGGATCATTCACCTAGCGTGTCATTAACGGCGAAATGATCCTGGCCGCCATAATAACCAGTATACTGTTATGGGGCCGCGAAACCACAACCACCACGATACTCCCATATAGGGGCCAACCTCAATATTCAGCCAGAGAACTATTAAATATCTAAAGAGACAAATAATGAACTCTGCGGGCATTACTGATTCCCGTGGGAATAAGGTGGAGTTTTCAGTTGTACCCCTGTTGACTTCAGGGGACTAGGCTCCCTTTTTCTCCCAGTTGCACTGTGTCTAGATAATCGAAGTTCTATAAAGACCATATGTGGACCCGGGGGGTTGTCATGTTGATACCACATTTTAATCATAAAGTTGTGGCATTAAAAACTCTTCAATCATATCACAATATCTCTCCCCATTCATAGTTAGTTATCGTTACGCCGTTTTCATTTTCAAAGAAGTAAGGTCCAGTGATCCCTCCTGACCAAATTGCACATTGTTAAATAATTTGAGGGGGTCCCATTCCCCAGAACCGAATATTCTTTTTATTTACACAACCCTTTAAATGAAAATGTTCCTCGTGACTCATGATTTTTTCCTGAAATTCGGGGTTGTCATTGACGAGCAGTAACAAGCTATCGGCATATGTACGGCGGCGTAAATTGTCTTGTGGAAGAAGCTCTTGTGTCAACTGAATCTTATATGGAAACAAATGCAAATCCTTGTGCAAAATTGTGGCCAAAATTGTTCTTTGAAGACCAACTTCATGAGCACGGCATTGAATTGAGGTTGATGGATGGTTTTGAACACTTTCTTGAGCTGCAGTAATGTTTTTAGCCGATCTTGTATTACGTTGTGGTCAATGCTTCGGCCTATCAGCTACATACCCTCATTCTGTGAAATCATTTACTACACGATAAATAGTACGTTTCGTTGGCACGTTGTTTCTCCCGAAAATTTCACATAACTTTCTTAAGGTCACAGCAATCGATGATTGATTTTAATAAAATGTTTTAACGATTAAAACCCGTCGGTTTATCGATTATTTTTCCAAAATAAATATGCCTCGTGTTTACTTCACTACTGCCAATGATGATCTGTCAGGACTAATGTTTACCAAAATGACGACAAAATAAAGTAGTGTACCTTCCCAGCGGTAACACCGGTTAAAACTTACTTGTTAAGCTTTATAATTGACCTACTTCGATCTACTTCCTATGTTGGTATAAAAAAAAATCCTTTAGCGCCTTGAAGTTACCTGCATTAAACAGTTTGGAGATACATATATCGGCCATGGTGGTGCTAAGATCTTTTTTTCTTGACACAAAAACAGACCCTCATTTTACAAAGATGTGTGGTGAGTAGTATAACATGCTTATCCTTCAGGTCTCTGTATACTACACTGATGACTTTGTTGGACTTACAGCTTTCACCATAAAAAAATCGATACGTTTTAAATTAACGTCTAAAAATAAGGCTGCAAATTTAAAACAAAATTTTTACCCTGTAATAGTATAAATCGAATGCATGATGTAGAGAGTTGCCATTGGTGAATCTCGGGAGAACATAAGACGCTTTGCATGTAATAACTATTACAACTGTTCCATTGACTTACGGTTGGCAGGGAAAGATAAGTTTAATCGACTAGTGATGCCACGTGTTCAACAAAGAAGTATAAGGCTGTGCTTCGACATTGTTAAAGGTGGATGGCATTACAATTGCCATCCATAATTATCAGCCTTAAGTTTGGATATCAAAACATTTGAAATCGAATATCAATTGAATAACGAAAGTGCTATTGCTCCCTCCCCATTTTATTACTGTCAATGAGACTTTTTAAATATTTGCGCTTGGTTAGAGAATAACAATTCCCATTCTCATCTACCCTCGTATGTTGAATAAAACATTTGCTTTAACATAATTTCAACAATCCCAACATATTCAGTCGCTCACAATCACAAATGACAGCAGATAAGTTAAATAAAAATAAAGAACGAACACACTTCATTCATCCATTAGTGATAAATGCTTATTTACTCAATGGCTGTATTTTTGTTGCTATTGTCATTCTTTTATACCGCTGCTAGAAGTACAATTTATGCATGAATAGGAAAATTGCAATTTTAAATATGTTTATATAATAAGCGTTGAATAGCAAACATAGTTACATGCATACATACATACATACATTTACTTACACACCTTTTTATGTAAGTCCATGCTTATATGTTTATCACCGTCAGATCTTTTAGTTTTAGTGCTTCTGTATCAAATACCCTACATCAAAAGTGGCAACAATAGCAAAAATAACGGACTTTTATTCATGAGTGTGACATGTATATATATGTGTATGTGTGCGGCATATTGGGTATTTACTTGATTTACAATTCAAATTAAATAATAATGTAAACCCCAAAACAAAAGTGTGAAAATAACAAAAATTCTTATTTACTCTATAAAAACACACATCCCAGCACACATAACGCAGACGTTACACCTTATCTTACCCGTTTAAAAGAAGTTAGTGCTGATAACACTGACTTTATTTTCGTAAATGCTTAATATCGAATGCCTTTGAAGGGAAATGTCTCATTAAGCTCACATTCTATCCATCAGTTCACATTCTTATTCCAATCGAAAGCGAATTCGAAAATCAGTAAAGGAAAAAATTCTTTGAAGTAATCAACATTTTAGGATTGAATAATGTAACCGAATCAGTCATATTATTAAACGTTCTAAGTTTCTCTAGCACTGGACCCATGTTGCTATCCAACGTAGTAATAACACTGTTAAGCTAATTTAATTATGTTCAATGTAAGGGGTTTCTTTTTGTAGAGGTACAGGGTGTCCTCCGTTAAGGGGTACTATTTTGTTTGTTTATTATTTTTGATTAAATGAAAGAGCATGGATGTTATATTGATAAATGTTTTATTTAATGGCGGCAATTTTGTATGGAATACAATATCAGATAAATGTCCGCCTCTGTTAGACTCACAAATGCGAGACCCGGGGGCACATGATAGTCTTTTTGGAGCCTACTATTCCATCTAGACTGGTGTCTTGCGGGGTAAAAGGAAGCCCAGGCCTTTTAAAGGCTAGTAGGAGTCACCTGGACAATCCACTATATTTCCATGGGAATCAGTTGCCCGCAGAGTTCCGCTATTTGTCTCTTTTGGAACTAAGCTGTTTTCTGGCTGATTAATTGAGGTTGGCCCTTTTGGGAGTATGTGTGTTTCGAGGCGCTCGTGGAAGTTTGTGGTTCAGATCCAGTAAGTATGAATTGCCGTCGTGTTCTTAATTATATTAAGCTTCATGCGTTCTGGACCAGGAGTTGGATAGTCTCCAACTCTTTAGCAAGAAGTGAAGGCTGCGACCTACTTCGAGCTTTCGAAATTGCTACAAGGAGTGACTGGAGGATATACGTATTCGAGGGCGTGAATGGCGTTGCTTTTCATTCACAGTGGTAATGGCCACCATCTGATTATGGCTCACTGCCGGTGCAGATGTACCCCTTATCACGTCATTACATTCTCACATATTTCACACGCTATTTCATTAATTTGATCACGAATATTTTGTTTGAGTTGCTCAAGCGTTTTTGGTTTGTTTGCATAAACCTTGCTTTTCAGATACATCCCCACAAAAAGAAGCTTGGAGTAGTCAAATCAGGTGAACGTGAAGACCAATTCATATCACCATTTCTTGAAATAACTTGTTGTGAAAAGAAGTCTCGCAGTAATTTCATTGTAGTCCTGACTGTATGCAATGATGATCCTACCACATGTTAATCAAGCTTAAAGCATGCAGTTGTGGCGGTAAAAAGTTTTCAGTCATATCACGATATCGCGCTAGATTCGCAGTTACTATTACGCCATTTTTATTTTCACAGAAGTTAGGTCCAATGATTTCTTCTGATCAAATTCCGCACCAAGCGTTTCTAGTTTGTTTGCATAAACCTAGCTTTTCAGATATTCTCACAAACACAAGTCCGGAACAGTCAAAACAGGTGACCCTGGAGGCCAATCACTATCACCACTTCCTGAAATAACTTGTTGTGGAAAGAGGTTTCGCAGTAATTCCATTGTAATCTTGGCTGTATGCGATGTGGTAACGTCTTGTTGATACCACCATGTTAATCAAGCCCAAAGTATGCAGTTGTGGCGTTAAAGAGTTTTAAATCATATCACGATATCGCTCCCCATTCACAGTTTTCATTTTTAAAGAAGTAAGGTCCAATAATTTCTCCTGACCAAATTTCACACGAGACTGTCACTTTTAATTGATGCAAAGGTGACTGTTAAATAATTTGAAGGTATCCCATTCCTCAGAACCGACAATTCTGTTTATTCACATATCCATTGAAATGAAAATGTGCCTCGTCACTCATTATGATTTTTCATGAAAACCGGGGTTGTCATGGGCGAGCTATAAGATCCTATTAGCAGATGTATGGCGGCGAGAATAGTCTTGTGGAAGAAGCTCTAGAGTCAACTGAATCTTCATTGGAAAAAAATGCATATCGTGGTGCAAAATGGTGGCCAAAGTTGTTGTTTGAAGACCAAGCTCCTGAGCACGGCGTCGAATTGAAGTTAATGGATTATTTTGAACACTTTCTTGAGCAGCAGTAATGTTTTTAGCCGATCTTGCAGAACGTTGTGGTCCATGCTTGGGCCCATCGCCTACAGACCTTCTAACTTCGAAATCATTCACTACACAGTGAGTTTTGCTGGCCCATTTTTTCTCCCAAAAATTTTACGTAACTTTCTCATCGTCACAGTAATCGATGATTGATTTTGATAAAATGTTTTAATCGATTAAAACACGCTGCTTTAGCGAATATTTTTCCATAATAAATTTACCATGTGTTTACTTCACTACTGCCAAATATGAACTGTCAAGACTAAGGTTTACCAAAATGGGGGTAAAAAAGTAGTATACCTTCCCGACGGACACCCTGTATGTAATGGAAAACAACAAAGAAGAATTTTTTTTAATTTACTTTATTCGAAAAATAATTTTCTGGCATTTTAATTCAAAATTGATTTCTGGCATATGGCGGCTCGCTTAAACATAATCTTATGTAGAGGTCGAACTTTTGTGGCCGTATCGCTTTGGGCTTATAGCTGTAGACTAGCGACTTCACATATGCCCGCAGAAAATAGTCTAGCAGCTTGCTAAAATGAATCAATTGTGGCACGACCCTTGTGACATGTTGTGCCATCATGTTTGTTCAATTGTTGAACGAAAAAGTCAGTAGCCATGGCTCTATAGCTGTTACCATTGATATAACGTTCTAGCCAGCTTCGTGTTTACAAAAGTACGGACCAATATTCCAGCAGGCCTTAAAGCACACAAAGTAGTAAAGTTTTCTGGGTGTAACATATACTTCAGATTATTCAGATTGCCCTAGCACTTTTGTTTAGTGACGTATCCATTCAAACAAAAGTGAGGTTCATCGCTGCATAAAATTCTCGGTTGATCATTATTTTTAAATGTGTGGTAGATACAAAAGCTTAGAGTTGTATAAAATTAAAAAAAATTGGCTTTGAAATTGGAATGCATTCACATCATTGTGCATTACTATAGCATTCACGTCTGCGAACGTGTTAAGAATTTTTGTTGTCATTTTCCTTGGTGTAAGCCATCATAGTTGGCTGTTAGTTCGGTGTGACCGGCGAGCGCTTTCAATATGAAGGCGTCATTGTCAAGCTGGTGAGTCAGTGTTCGTTTAACGTTCGATAGTTCTTTATTAGAGTGTGTCTCCTCTAGGTAGGTAGATTGTCCGCCCCTCGCATTTCAAGCGTTGCTTATCTAATATTTACACCTTAACCACTTAAGCAGAAATTATTTAATTTAACTCACTGTTGCACTCTTTGTGTGCAATGACCATTTAATTACAGAAACGTGACAACAGTGACAAAAGTATAGTTTTAAAATCAATCATAATTTTATTACCTCAAACACTCAACGAAAATATTTAAGTTCTTGTAGCCACAGCACAATTATTTATATTCTTTTTTGCCTAGAATTAATTACTTTAACCGAAAAGAAATTTCAAAATTCAGTACATGTGGCTAAAGGACCTAAATAGGGTGGTTCATGTTTTAGCATTAAGTTGCATTAATCAAATCTCTCTAGAGATATAAATATTTGTAATGTGTTAAATAAATATAAAATATTGACAAGGATTCCCCTGTCTCTTTTAATTTCAATATGCTGTTTAATATTGAAAAGAAATTGTTGTTCTTCAATTATATATATTAAGAAAATTGTTTGCTGGGTTACTCTAAATGAGATGTATTTCAATGGCTATATTGTGAAATGAGACCGGAAGTGTTATTTATTTTGTGTAAAGGCAATAAAGTCAACAAAGATTGCAATTTGTTGATTTCCAATCCTATTATTTTCGTTTCTTAATATTTACTGAATTTCTAGAAATGACTTCTATGCTTCAGCAAAGCAAATTTGTTATTTATCAACGATTCATAATCATAAATGAGTGTGTATTAGGTGAAGGTAATAAGTTTTTTGCAGAAATTATTAAGTATTTTTTTCTTTCCTTTCAATGCACTACCCGTTTAGCTGGGTATGATTTATAAAGCCTTTCTTCAGCTTTCTTAAAAGACCGTTAAAGCTTTCGAAACCCTAAAAATTTTAAGTTACAGATATTCATATTCAAAAGCCCTCATCTACTTGGAGAACAAAGAGAACAAACATTGATGGACAAAAAAAGCTTTCTAAGTAGGCTAAATAAGCTAGGGATTGATTTTGTTTCCGGATCCAAACAAATTTGCCGTGTTACTGTGTGATTCGATTTACATCCACGCTTGGCCATGAAGCCTTAATCAGATGGTGGATCAAACCACTGCATAAATTGGAACGTCATGCTCGTTCTAGGAAGCCGAAGATATAATTCTATGCAGCAGAACTTTCTAGTTGCAACTTCGATGATTCCAGAGCAGGGCTGCAAATCATCACTCCTTGCTTAAGAGTTGGAGACTTACCAACTCCTGTCCAGAACACATGTCTAGCAAGCTCACTGGACTGGATCATTCACCTAGCGTGTCATTAACGGCGAAATGATCCTGGCCACCATAGAACCATAGACTGATATGGGGCCGCGAAACCACAACCACCACGATACTCCCATATAGGGCCAACCGCAATAATCAGCCAGAGAACAGTTAAGTGTCTAAAGAGACAAATAACGGAACTTTGCGGGTCACTGATTCCCTTGGAAATAACTTGGAGCTTCTAGTTGTACCCCTGCTGACTTCAGGGGACTGGGCTCCATTTTCCCCCCACTTGCACAGGTCTAGATAGTCGAAGTTCTATAAAGACCATATAATGTGTCCCGGGTGGGAGGGGAAGGGGGGGGGGGGGTGCGGTCGTATGACATGTGGCACATGCTGTTCTGTTGAAACCACATGTCAGTAATATCCACGTCGGCAATAATAGGCCAAAAGTAAATTTTAAGCATCTTGCGATAGCCTGATCCATTGACCGTTACCGCATTTCCACCCTCATCTCCGAGAAGGAACGACCCAATCACGCCTTTAGACCACATACTACACCGTACAGTGCCACGTTGAGCATGTAAAGGTTTCCCAATAATCGAGTTAGGATTTTCAGAAACCCAAATGCGGCAATT
Organism: Trichopoda pennipes; assembly: GCA_030448955.1. Classification (NCBI taxonomy): domain Eukaryota; kingdom Metazoa; phylum Arthropoda; class Insecta; order Diptera; family Tachinidae; genus Trichopoda; species Trichopoda pennipes. Next base: position 1,603,542 of record JASKUP010000021.1, on the reverse strand, counting down.
TTGGCTGCTAACAAAAAGATTTTTTCAGATGAACTAGACGGTTGTTCCTGAATGAATTGATTGAATCTACGGCGCTGTGAACCTTGTAAGGCTTCAAAGTCAAACCATTGCTCCTTACTTCTGCTGGTCAGAACGTTACAGTCAATGGTAGCTATTATGGACCCACCCGGGGGCAAATTGATATGTCTTGATGGAATATTACCATTAAAACATGTGTTATCCGGGGGTAAGAGGGAGTGAAGTCCCTTAAAGCCTAGCAGCAGCCAAGTGGGCAACTTCCACGTTATTTTCACGGGAATCAGTAAACCCCAGAGTTCAGCTTTTGCTGTTCCCTGACTAATTAGGTGCCACTGTAGGCTAGTAGGTAGTGTACTAGCTTGTATATATGGGGGTTGTAGGTTCGATTCCCAACGAAGACCTTGGTTTTTTCACTACAAAAATAAAAATTGACTGTCGGTGGGACTGCATGAAGGCATAGTCACTGGTCGCTTTGCTGTCTTATATATGGCAGTTAATTTCCGACTATCCTTCTACTTTCACCACCTGTTTCATCTGTTCTCTATCCCTTTCCTAAAGAATGTAGCACGGTATTTGACTAAATAGGCATTGTTGCCTGAAGTGCTACTTCTCTTTTATAAAAAAAAAATTAATGTGGTTAGCCCTTCGGCGAGCATCGTGGTGGTTGTAGTTTCGGAGGCCCTCATGAAATGATTAAGGGGCCACCAGAATGATGTCACTTTTGACTATAAACACATGGTGAATAAATCGGATCCAGTCTCCAACTCTTTACCAAGGAGTGGGGAGTGGCGGCTCTGCTCCGAGCTCCCGAAATTGCAACTAGGAATGACCTTTTGGATAAAGATATCCATCGGCTTCCTAGGGTGTGGGTGCACGCTACATATCACCCAAAGTAGTTTGATCCACCATCACGTTATGGCTCACACTGCTCGCTCTCTTAATTTCGCAACTGTTATGGAGTCGTGATTACTGAATTATTCTTTAAGCAATTTATGTTTAACATAATGTGCAGGACCTGTGGTCTCAGCAAGATGGTGCAGCATGTCACACAGCATGTTCTAATAATTGATTTAGTAAAGGAAGCGTTAACTATTTAAACTATTGTATCTTGTACCTTTACATATACCTGTAAAGGTGCCGATTGACTACTTGAACGACAAGGTGATCTGCGCTATTGGTGATATACGGCCACAAACGTTAGAAAAATTCATCGAAAATTGAACATCCAGATTAGACTACGCCCAGACTACGGACAGAAGTCATATTTAAATTACAATGCTAGAAAATTATTATTTGCGTAAAGTAAACTTCATGTCAATTTAAAGTTTTATACCTGTATAAAAACACCCTTTAGAACTTCGTTATATCTTCAATGGATTAAAAAAAAAAAAAACTTAATTCTGGTCTGCTTCAGTGCTTCTTTTATGTTTCTCTCCAAAAGCTTTTTAACTTATCCTCGTATATATTTTTACAAAAATGAAGCTTTCTAGATCTGAGTAATTTAATTTAAACTCATCTGCTTATAATTGAATTGTCATAAAAATTTCCATATCATATCATATCACACAGCCATAAGATTCTTGTTGCATAAAAAATGTACCTTCACAATAACAAAAACTACACGCATCAAGTAACAACAATGATAATTATTATTCTTCTGTTATGTGTTCACAAGAGCTGAGTCCGAGTGCGAAGGAAAGTCGTGCTAAATAACAAATTATTTTCAATTGCCATGCCTGCATTTTGTCTGTATCTCAATGAAAAAGATTTACTGGATGTGTGTTGCAATTTCAGGCCAAACGAAACTATATTTTACTCGTCCATGTTTTTGCTTTTTCTTCTCTTTATTGTTGTTGTTGTTTTAAGCTTGACCACTCATGGAGGTTTTATCAAGTCCAAATAGCTATTTGACATATCTTTATGGATCTCATTGTTCAGTGTTGCACACTTATCTCGACTCTCTGACTTTCTGTCATTCTAAGTATTGTCGCTTGTGTGGTTGTTCGCCTTCTTTATTTCTTGCCTGTCAGAGGACATGTGATGTGATGTTTATGATTCAAAAACGAAAAGAAATTATATGTAGGATGATGTCCTTATGACATAAAGATTATAATGCTTATGCTGTAAAAGTCCTTTTGTTATGCCTCTGCAACATGGTACAATTAATATGAGTTAGTGCGTGTAAGAGTTGTGTATCATGCATGCAACACATGCCATGCCAGCATGTTTAACACTCTCCTTTAACACAAAAATATTAAATGGATCTGTAAAATGACTGCGGAGACAGTTAGTAGCCAAAAATGTTATGAACACACTATCAGAATGCAATTACACACTCTTGTTGCATACATTCAAATGAGTGTGTTACAGTAACTTAAGCCAGTGGCTTGAAAGAATGTTTTGTTAAAAAAAAACTTTCAATTATGCGTGAAATATATTTTCTTTTTAGATGTCTGTTCGCTTGTGATTATTTTCGGAAAGTTATTGCAAAAATTTCAGCATGGCAAGAAACATGAGATCTTCAAGTATCAATAATAATAGCGGAATAGTTTTCATGTTGTAAAGGGTGTTTTCATACAGGTGTGGTACTTTGAAATCAAATGAAATAAAAAGGACCTTTTCAATTGTCATTAAATTTACTTTATTTGAAAGATAATCTTCTGCAATTATAATCTATATATGATTTCTGGCTTATGACTGCCACAGCTGGGTCCGAGCCAGTCCAAAACGCAGATCAAATTTTCAATAATAAAGCGGATGCTATTCTTAAGCTAATTATCATCGTTGTTTGCTTATTTATATACACTAACGACTTCATATATCACCACAGAAAAAAGCGTAGCGACTTTAAATCGTACGATCTTGGAGGCCAATTTACGGGTTCGAAACTTGAAGTTATGCGCTTACCTTCAATAAAGTAATTATCGTTCTAGCTGTGCAACATGTTGCGCCATCTTGTTCAACCTGCAATTTCTGCTTATCATGCTTGTTCAATTGATAAATCTTATGTCTCTATAGCGATCTCCATTAACTGTAATGCTCTGACTAGAATAAGTTTTAAAAATGTACCGACCAATAAGCGCGTCAAATAGACAGGTTTTGTGGATGTAAAAATTTCTCAACTTAAACTTGAGTATTATCATCACTCCCAGTACGCCAGTTTTGTTTATAGATGTCTTGATTCAAAGAAAAGTGAGCTTAATCGCGAAACGACAATACGGTTGTGAAATTGGGATGGGGTATTTCGAACAGAGTCATGATTTACAAAAAAAATTGCACAATTTGATAGTGCTGTTCGGGCGACTGTCTATTCAACTTGAAACGTAAAGTAATATTGCTATTTTCTATCCTAACTGGCTGGTTTGTAGTCGAAGGCGAGTTCTTTCGATGTGAAAGCATCATCCTCAAGCCGCGTTGTAGTTTGTACTGGTGAGTCAGTGTTGGCGTTCAGGCAGTTCTGTTATTGGGTTCGTATATATTCAGGTAAGCAGAATGCCAGCATTTGTATGCAAAGTAAATATATCGATACCTCCGTCTTTTACTATTATGTAGGTGCGTGTGTCCGTCTGAGGGTGTTTTTCGTTTGCCCGTTTGCATAAGTAGTTTCAATGGTGTGAAAATTATGTCTGAGGTCGCGTTTACCTGTTCGTTTTTAATGTCGTTTTTGAATGTTTTTGTTTTGTAGATTTCCATATTTTCAAGAATGTCTAGTCTTCATCCTTTCTTGCTAGTATGTAGTAATATCATACATTCATCTATTTTCCTTGGTGTGTGTTCGTGAGTGTCCAGGTGTAATGCAAAGTTGGAGTCTACTCTTTTCCGTTTCTATGAGCGTATGTGTTCTGTAAACCTTGTTTTTAGTGTTCGTCCAGTTTGCCCTATATAAGTTTGTTTGCAGGTACAGGTAAATCTGTATACCCCGCTGGAAATACGTGATAAGATTTACATCTGTACCTAGCAGTGTAAGCCATAACCGGATGGTAGATCATACCACTGTGGATGAAATGTAGCGTCATCCTCCACCTAGAAGGCCTGTGGTTAAAATGTAGCATCATCTTCGCCCTAAAAGGTCTTCAGATACGTTTATCCTCCGGTCACTCCTAGCTGCAATTTCAAAAGCCTGCAGCAGGCCGTAGTCTTCACTCCTTGCTGAAGAGTTGGAGACTATCCAACGCCTGGTCCAGAACGCATGAAACTTAATATAATTTAGGAACACGACGACATTCATGCTCCATGGACCTGGACCCTTCATTGTGTTTACTGTGAATGATCCGATCCACAAACTGTAACGAGGGCCTCGAAACACACAGCCACCACGATATTTCCGAAAAGTCAACCTCAATAATCAGCCAGAGAACAGCTAAAAGGCCAAAAAGGCAAATAGTTGAACTCTGGGGCTTTACTGATTCCTGTGAAAATATAATGGATTGTCCAGTTGGCTCCTGCTAGCCTATTAGGGGACTCGGCTTCTTTTTACCACCGGAGATACATGAAATGACGGTGGATTTCCGTCAAAGCATATAAATGTGCCCCTGGGGGGATATTAAGAAATAACAGCTTCCTGAATTTATTTTGTAATAAAATATTTTAGTAAGATAGTGCGTCATGGACAGTTAGGTTACCCTCTACTAATCATCGCCCGTATGAAATACGAACTCTTATTGGATTAGATTACTGCGGCAATTCTAATGTCACTTCAACATTAATAAAATAATATTTCTAAATTAAACCTAAAGTTGGGCTCTAGCTGCCATCTATTCTGAGGAGTAAACGATTCAGTAATTAATGCGGTGCGTATGTCAAAGAGCAGTGCAAAAGAATACTTACAACTAGCAGTGCTCCCGCAGTGGCACTGAACCGAGAGTATAGATACTAGTATTAACTATTGGAGTGTAACAAGCTTATGTATAGATAATTCATAGGTTCGAAGGACCACCTATTATTGTCAGCTAGCAGAATAAATTAATATTTACAAATAGTACCTTAATGCTATTTCTCGTCTCACAAAAGAAATTTTTCTCTCAAGATAATGTGTCAGTATTAAAGAAAACGACCACATCAAAATCATTACTCCTTTTTGCAGTCATGGTGAAAGCGTAACTTGGCGATAATTAAGAAAGTACCTACACACAAGTACTTAGCATAAAAAGGTAAATCAATTTAGAAAAGAAACGTTTTTAAAATTTAATACTTTTAACATGGTATTAAATTGCTTGCTTGAACATGCTTGCTTAGAAAAGTACCTGTTACGAAAAATATGTTATAAAAATAGTGTATTTTAATAAAGTACCTAAAAAATGTGCTGTCTTAAAAAAAGTACCTTTTAGAAAACGCTTTAATATTTTAAATTAATTTTTTTAACGGTAAAGTGGGTTCACCTTTAACTTTCTTTTGCATAAAATGGCCCTTAAAAATTTCAATAGCTGTAAACTTTCCATTTCTGCTCTTGAATGCAACTTTTTTTATGGGCTTTAAGTTTTGAAGCATTTCCTTACTTAACAGCTCTGTTTCTAAAACTTTCTTGTGAATAATGAATTATAAGTTAAATTATACAAGTCCACTCCTTCTCCAGCAATAATAACTAAATATCTCATGTCTTTTAACAAAAACCCATACAATACGAGGGCTGCTATTTATATTTGTGGCCTGGGAAACACTGACTGTTGCTAGGCACCAGCTGATGTTGCCAGTGCAACCTTCTCGTTGTTAAGCATAACCTCAACCAAAACATTTTGTCATTTTATTGTTGTTAGTGTTAGTGATAGCAGGTTAAAAAAGTGTTCGCAGAAGAAAATGGAATTAACTCGTGAACATTGTCGTGCAATAATTTTTCATAACTTTCGACGTGGCCTGACACAACAACAGTGCACTGATGAACTGAATTCCTTATATGGCAATAAAGTACCTTCTTACAGCACCATTAACAATTGGTATAACGAACTCCATCGTGGCCGACAATCACTGCAGCACGAATCCCGTGAAGGTCGTCCAACAACGGTTGTTCTGCCAGAAAACATCGCAGCTGTGCATGAGCTGATAAAGCATGACCGTCATGTAACATATCGCGAAATTGAGGCATCTGTAGGGATTATTATGACAAGCATCAATAAGATCGTTCATGAACATTTGCATGTGAAAAAGGTTGGTTCACGTTGGCTACCGCATAACCTGACAAACGCCCAAAAGGATGCTCGTGTTGATTGGTGCAAGAAAATGTTGCAGAAATTCGCTCAAGGTGCATCAAAAGCCGATTATAATAGCTGCACAGGTGACGAATCATGGATATACTCATATGATCCTGAAACAAAACAGCTATCCACCGTATGGGTCTTTTAAGACGAGCGAAATCCCACCACAGTTGTTCGTGGAAGAAGCACATCAAAGCAAATGGTTGCCTGTTTCTGCGCCATTACCGGTCATGTGGCGACTGTGCCATTAGAGCAACGTAAGACGGTTCATTCGGCATGGTACAGTACACCACTATTTGTTTGCCAGAAGTCTTTGAGAAACTTCGGGAAAAGTCAAAGAAAAGACGTATCATTCTGCATCACGAGAATGCGAGCTGTCACCGATCGGCTGAAACAATAGAGTTTTTGACAGGGCAAAACATTGAATTGATGGGTCATCCGCCGTACAGCCCTGACTTGGCACGTAATGGCTTCTTTTGGTTGCCGAACATCAAGAAAAAACTACGTGGACAACGGTTTCCTACACCTGAAGAAGCAGTTTCTGCATACAAAACCCATGTTTTTTGGAAGTACCTAAATCGGAGTGGAAAAAGTGCTTTGGAAATTGGTTCCAACGCATGCAAAAGTGTATAAATCTTCATGGAGAATATTTTGAAAAACAATAAAATAGATTTTGTATTTAAATGCTTGTGTTTTCATCCTTAGGCCACAAATATAAGTAGCAGCCCTCGTAAAATCAATGTTAGCAGATTGCAATTTTATGAACATGTTTGTAGCTGTGCGTATGTGTGTGTGTGAGTGGGTGTGTGTATTAGATAAAAAGTACTACTCATAAATCGATTTCATTATAATTGAGTTTAAAACATTGCAGTTATTGTGCTATCTTGCCTTCCCCTACTACTTTTCTATTCTATTCTATTAAACAAATTTAATTTGTTGTTGCAATATTCAATTTCAATTTTTGGAACCGTCGTTTAGGACCAATAAAATTAAATAAAAAAAAATATTAAAAAAAAGTTTTAAATCTGTTTTAGGGCTCTTAAAACTTTTCTAATGAACTAACTGACTTTTAATGTGTTTTATGGCTGTACATCATGTCTGTGTTATTTGCAAGGAAGTTATAAATGCTCCTTAACTCGAATCATTTGAAGATATGCTTGTAATCTTTAAGATAGGCCAAAGTTGTTTTGTTTCCTATACTTGATTTTTTTTGCCCCTTTTGTTTTGCATTAACGATCAGTCAATTAAATTAATGTGATTCAGTAAACTTTAGGTTGTTTTTAGTTGTTATGTTACTTTATTTTTGTCTTCTTCTTCTTCTTCTTCTTCTTCAATTTCAATTAGTTATAAACAAATTTCTCTTTTATTTTTTTCCATTAAAATTTCTATGATTTTTTTTGTTTTTGTGTTTTTCCCATTTTGTTTATTTAAATCAAGAATTAAGTGTATTTTCTTCTATAGTTTTGCTGCTTCTTCCACAAATCACGAGAAAATTTGTTCAACATGTTGGAGTTACATTGAATTCCCCATAGAAATTTAAGACTTTAATATTTGTTATCCAAACATATTTTTGTACATTTGTGTAAATCAGAAGAACAATCTTTGGTTAAGTGACAAAACTAGAACAAGTATTTTTTGTGAGAAGTTTTAGTGGGGAACGCATTTGAATATTCTTTTTCATATCATGCGAGCTTCGTTAAAATTCTTTTGCTTTTGAAGTTTCAATTCAATATAAATGTTGTGCTATTTGCTATACATATGATTTACTGAAGAAATAAGATTTTAAAATAATTAAATATTCATTTGTTTTATACTTTTAATAAACTGAATCAAGACTCTAGATTCGCTGAAAACCATAATTTCAAAAAAAAAAAAAAAAATGGCTTTAAAAGGCGAATCGAAGTATAGAACTTTAAGTTTGTTCTTTTTTTTTTCTTTTAAAGAGAAGTAGCACTTCAGGCAACAATGCCTATTTAGTCAAGTACCGTGCGACATTCTTTAGGAAAGGGATAGAAACTAGATGAAGCAGGTGGTGAAAGTAGAAGAATAGTCGGAAATTAACTGCCGTATATAAGATAGCACAGCGACCAGTGACTATGCCTTCATCGCTCGGCAGCCCCACCGACAGCCAATTTTTATTTTTGTAGTAGAAAGAAACCAAGGTCTTCGTTGGGAATCGAACCCACAACCCCCATACTGACAAGCTAGTACACTACCTACCTATACTAGCCTACAGGGGCACCTTTGTAATTGGCGGTCAGTGTATCAGCTATTAAGGCTGGGCATTTTAACACGAATAAACTGATTGAAGGTTAAACGCTTGCAAATTGGACCCAAAACAAGATTTTTTCGGTAAAAAAGTATCCTGTTTGATTATGCTTAATGACTGTGGTAATTTTTATGTTTGCTATATTTACCTTGACCGAGAAATAAACATATATTTTTCGATATTTTTCCATTAAATAGCTATCTGCGTATTTTGCCAAATAAAAAGTCTTGGGTTTAAATCCCATCATATCCCGGCATAGAATGGAAAATATTTGTTGTTAAATAACCGCAGCCAATGAGCTGTTTAAAGGGTGAATAAATAAAAATCGGGAATTTAAATCACCCGGAATACCCTTTAATAAAGGACAACATTATTGTGTAAAATAATTTTATTCAATGGTTATGGGTCCTTAGTGAGCAAGATAGAACTTAGCATTATGTAAAAGTTGCGTTAGATGTTGTTAAGAGGGGTAATAAAATACAAAAGCGTGATTTCTAAAGCGTAATTTTAAATCTCACTCGTGTCATAACGTATTGTATTCTGGATGATTGCAAGGGTTATACGAGGGCTGCTATTTATATTTGTGGCCTAAGAATGAAAACACAGGCATTTAAAGACAAAATCTATTTTATTGTCTTTCAAAAAATATTCTCCATGAAGATTTATACACTTTTGCATGCGTTGGAACCAATTTCCAAAGCACTTTTTCCACTCCGATTTAGGTACTTCCAAAAAACATGGGTTTTGAATGCAGAAACTGCTTCTTCAGGTGTAGGAAACCGTTGTCCACGTAGTTTTGTCTTGTTGATCGGCAACAAAAAGAAGTCATTAGGTGCCAAGTCAGGCGGATGACACATCAATTCAATGTTTTGCCCTGTCAAAAACTCTATTGTTTCAGCCGATCGGTGACAGCTCGCATTGTCGTGATGCAGAATGATGCGTCTTTTCTTTAAAGTTTCTCCAAGACTTCTGGAAAACAAATAGTGGTGCACCATGTCGAATTAAACGTCTTACGTTGCTCTAATGGCATACTCGCCACATAACCGGTAATGCCGAAGAAACAGGCAACCATTTGCTTTGATGTGCTTCTTCCACGAACAACTTTGGTGGGATCTGGCTCGTCTTGAAAAACCCATACGGTGGATAGCTGTTTTGTTTCAGGATCATATGAGTATAACCATGATTCGTCATCTGTGCAGATATTATAAACTGCTTTTGATGCACCCACCTTGAGCGAATTTCTGCAACATTTTCTTGCACCAATCAACAAGAGCATCCTTTTGTGCCTTTGTCAGGTTATGCGGTATTCAACGTGAACAAACCTTTTTCACATGCAAAAGTTTATGCAAGGTCTTATTGATGCTTGTCATACTTACCCCTACAGAAGCCTCAATCTCGCGATATGTTACATGACGATCATGCTTTATCAGCTCACGCGCAGCTGCGATGTTTTCTGGCACAACAACCGTTGTTGGACGACCTTCACGGTATTCGTCCTGGAGTGATTGTCGGCCACGATTGAATTCGTTATACCAGTTTTTAATGGTGCTGTAAGAAGGTGCTTTATTACCATATAAGGAATTAAGTTCATCTGTGCACTGTTATCGTGTCAGGCCACGTCGAAAGTTATGAAAAATTATTGCACGAAAATGTTCACGAGTTAATTCCAGTTTCTCCTAAGATCACTTTTTCAACCTGCTATCACTAACACTAACAACAATAAAATGACAAAATGTTTTGGTTGAGGGAACACAGTTAGTGTTCCCAGGCCAGAAATATAAACACCGGCCCTGGTAGTCATGTACTTAAAAAATAACACAGCGCATAGTTTGAGTCTGCTCAAGTTTGTTAAACATATGCTTAGTAAATAACATAAAATGGGACTAATTTAGTCACAGTCACCGCTAAAGAATAAGAAAGAGAGGAAATACAGAAAAAACAAAGTGCCACAGTAGAGTGAAATAAAAATTGAAGCTTTGTTAGTTGCAGTAAAAGATCCCATAAAGTGCGGTTTTTATAGAGGTATAGAACATTGAAATGGAATAAAAAAATTGATTTTTATAAACTAACCTTAATTCAAAAGGTTAATTTAAATATAACTTGTAGGATATGACTGCCGCCACGGCTGGCTTGGTAGTAGTCTTTTGTGCAGATCCAATTTTCGATGACGTTTTTCAATAATTGTTTCCGTATATAAGCAATAACGCGGCAAGTTGTAATGTCCAAGTGATCAATCGTTTTGGACTTACCGGCGTAGCTTAGCAGCCTCACATATCCCCATGGAATGTAGAACCTGGTAGTGTGCTAGCTTACATGAATGGGGGTTGTGGGTTCGATTCCCAACAAAAAGCTTGGTTTTTCTCATAACAAATAAAAATTGACTGTCAGTGGGGCTGCTCAGTGATGAAGGCAGGGTCACTGGTCACTGAGCTGTCTTATACGACAGTTAATTTCCGTGACTATTTTTCTACTTTCACCACCTGTCGCATCTCTTCTCTATGCCTTTCCTAAAGAATGTAGCACGGTACTTGAGTAAAAAGGCATTGTTGCCTGAAGTGCTGCTTCTCTTTATAAAAAAAAAAACGGAATATAGTCTAGCGGCGTTAAATCGTACCATCTTGTAGACTAGTTTTGGGTCTGAAATAGGAAAGTAGGCAGTTGCCAAGCGTTTCCTTTAATAAGTCTATTGTGGCATGGTTGAAACCACAGCTGCTGCACATCATGGTTGTTCATTTGATTTCAGTAATCATAACTCTATAGCGATCTACTTCGACTGTACATTTCGGCACGATTTAAAGAAGGACGGACCAATTATTTCACCAGCCCTTAAAGTACAGTCAGTTTTTTGCTGTCTTAACATACACTTAAGGATTACTATCACTTCTAAGGCGGCGGTTTTGCTTACTGATGGATCCATTCAAACAGCAGTGAGTTTTAGCAGGAAACAAAATTCGCTTATGAAAATTGGGATCAACGGAAATGGAAGCGTTGGTCAGGCATAAGTCTATTCATATTGAAATGCCAAACCAAATCAAACTAAATCTAAATCACTTGACAGCTGACAAAATGGCGGTTAGTTAAAAAAATTGTTGCCAACTTAAAATTCTCTACTTCTATAAAAATGTTCGATATTAACTAGTGATCTTCTATTTACACCGCTTTAAGTGGAGTTTAAAAAATATAGTTCGTGCTGTGTAAGCTATATTTCGACGGTGGATCCAACCACTTGGGTGATTACGTGATAAGATTTATATCTGCACCTGGCAGTAGTGAGCCTTAATCAGATGCTGGTCAAACCACTGCGAATGAAAAGCAACGTCATTCACGTCCTAGGATGTCGAAGACTAATTCGTGCAACAGGTCATTCCCAGTTGCAAAGTCAGCGGTTCCAGCGCAGGGCTGCAAACCACTACTCCTTGCTGAAGAGACCTGGAGACTATCCAACTCCTATCCAGAACACATGATTAGCATGCTCACTGGATCTAGCATCATTCCACCAGGTGGGTGTGATTAAAGGTGAAATGACCCTGGCCAGCATTAAAAACAGAACCTCAATAATCAGTCAGAGAAACAGCTTAATGCCTAAGGAGACAAATAGCGGAAACTCTGCGGGCTACTGATTCCCGTGGAAATAACGTGCAGCTTCCAGTTGTACCCCTGCTGACTTTAGGGGACTGGGCTCCCTTATACCCCCAGCAGCACAGGTCTATATAGTCGAACGTTTTATAAAGACCGATAATGAGCCCCCCCGAGAGGGGGCCCTTGGATGATATGTAGCGTGCCCTAGAGGTGTTTCCTAGTTGCAATTTCGAAAGTTTCGAAGCAGGACCGCCAACCTCTGCTCTGTGATGTAGAGTAGGACACTATCCAACTCCTGGTCCAGAACATTATGACAAGCATGCTCACTGGATTCGGATCATACACTCTTTTTTCTCAGTAGAGGTGAGATTATCTTGGCCTCTTAATTATTTCATGAGGGCTGCGAAACCACAACCACCACGATGCACCCGAAGGGCCAACCTCAATAATCAGTCAGAGAACATTTAAATGGTTAAAAGGCGAAAAAGCTGAAGTCTGGGACTTTACTGATTCCCTTGGAAATAATGCAGGGTTGTTTAGTTGGCTCCCTGCTAGCCTTTAGTGAACTGTTGTTCCCTCTTTCCCCTGGTGATACATGTAATCATGGTGAGATGCCGTCAAGACATATAGATGTGTCGTGTGAGGGGGACACACACATAGAAATCTTTTTCCAGTCACATCAAACTAACAGCCAGCAAGAAAGGTTTACACTGAGAAAAGTGACAACGGTTTAACGAAACATTGTATAAAAAAACATTTCTTAGTGTTTTAGCTTTTGAAAGTGAGTGGAAATATTTTTCTTAAAAAAAACTGAAAAAGGCTTTATTTAGGATATTAGGTGACAGTTAATTGAAATCAATTATAAAAATCGTAAAAATTCCTTTGTAAACCTGGAAAAAAAATTAAAAATTATTGCAATCCTTAATATATTTAAAACACTTACGTTTTTAATACACATTACGTTTTCAATAAACGCAAAAAAAATTTATGTTTTTTCTTGTGAAAACTTTTAATTAAAGTGATTTACAAATTTCTTTTATTCCTATAAAACTTTAATACACGTCGTGCTTTACAGAAATATAAGAAATTACAAAACAACTGCTTGTATTCCCTTGGAGTTATAAATTTTAAGTTAACAGGCCTCTTTATCCGTATTCATTTTGTATTTAAATATTAATTTTAAACATGTAAAAAGGTTGTTGAGACTATTTCTTTTTTTTTCGTACTTTTACATTAAATATGAATAAAGCAGAACAGGAAGTGAGTCCAGTGAAATTAAAAAAGGGGGAAGAGAACACGCAAAACTACTCCTGCAAAAAAAATATTTAATAAATTTAACCGATAACAGGCGACAACAATGTGCGTGTAACAGAATAAAAAGCACATAAGAAAAAAACATAAAAAAATATTTACAAACAAAAGTAGCTATAAAATATTAAGTTAAAATGATAGTAGACTTTTGCAGGCATTTTCCAACTCACCCTTTAAATATCCCTTACGTGTGTCCATTCAATCAAGCCTTTTCTTTGCCGATAAAAGCGTTTTCTGTGCAACATGTATTTTTAATTTGATATATCTATAATATTAATTTTTGTTGTTTTAAGTATATCATACAGAGTTCTCCAAAAGTTATCTATTTAAAACCCATGTCCTTTTACATATCTTTAATTTCTTTACTTCATCTTTCTACACATATTTGCCATCATTTTGTAGATTCTTAAATAGAGAGACTGCGTTCCTGATTATGTCCCCCTTTTGAATTACTTAAGTCCCTTTTACAAGTAATTTTTCTGATCCAGAAATTGGAAGACAAATTTAAAATGACCAGCACTAGCAACACTATTCTCAGATGATACAAAATGTTTAGATGGGCCTATTGAAAATAACCTACATCTACACCGGACCACCCATAAGAAATCATAAAACTACTGAATGATGATAATTTATGAAAAGCAACGTCATTCACGCCCTAGGCAGCCGAAGACTAATTCGAGCAACAGGTCTTTCCTAGTTGCAATTTCGATGATTCCAGAGTAGGGCTGCAAATCATCACTCCTTGCTGAAGAGCTGGAGACTATCCAACTCCAATCCAGAACACATCACTAGCATGCTCACTGGATCCAGGATCATTCCACCAGGTGGGTGTGATTAAAGGTGAAATGACCCTGGCCAGCATTAAAAACAGACCTGTATGGGGCCACCACTATCCTCCCGAAGGACCAACCTCAATAATCAGTCATAGAAACAGCTAAATGCCTAAAGAGACAAATAGCGGAAACTCTGCGGGCTACTGATTCCCGTGGAACTAAAGTGAAGTTTCCAGTTGTACCCCTGCTGACTTCAGGGGACTGGGCTCCCTTTTGCCCCCGGTTGCACAGATCTAAGTTGCTGCTATCTCCAAAGACCATATATATGTGCCCCTGCGGGATACGGATTTGTACATAATGTACAATACAAATACAATTTCTATGATAATGTTCGTATTGCATAAATTTAAACAGGTGAATTTGATGAAACCAATAGGCCGCCCTCTGGACGAACTGATTGCGCCATGCATAATCTTTTTGCTCAAACGCGCGCCGCTGGCTAAATTTTAAAATTAACACAGAGCCCGCTATAAGAACAAGTAAAAAATTGTAATGAATAATTAAAGGGTGTGCACATAAGAAGCTTTGATTTTTATTTATTTATGGTTTTTAGCGCAGCAGTCTGCCTTTAGTTTATTATGAACAAATAACATAAATTTAAAATCAAAAGGGTGGTCCATACACAGTACACAACTGAAGCCAGAATCTTATTGTAAAAGTCCACGTTATTTCAGTGGTTTATCTAAGTTACGTTCGCCATAAGAAAACACTGCAGAAACTTTAGTGGACTTCAATGCGTGATTTGATTTACATCTGCACCGACTGTGAAGTCATAATCAGATGGTGGTCAAACCACTTGGTTGATTGGACATCACCCACGCCCTAGAAGGCCTTCAGATAAGTATATCCTCCAGTCACTCCTAGTAGCAATTTAGAAAGTCCGGAGTAGGCCGTGCCCTCACTCCTTGCTGAGGAGTTGGAGACTTTCAAACTCCTGGTCCAGAACGCATGAAGCTCTTATTTCTCAAGAACACGACAGCATTCATACTCACTGGACCTAAACCATTCATTGTGTTAATTTGAATGATCCGACCCACAAACTCTCACGAGGGTCCGAAACCACAACCACCACGATACTCCCATATAGGGGCCAACCTCAATAACCAGTCAGAGCACATCATTGTCTAAAGAGAACAAATAGTGTACTCTGGGGCAACTGATTTCCCGTGGAAATATGTGGATTGTCCAGGTGACTCCTACTAGCCTTTGAGGGGCCTGCGCTCCCTTTTACCCCGCAAGACACCAATCTAAATGGAATATTAGGTTCCAAAAAGACTATAATGTGCCCCCGGGGGGCACACAGGGGGGGACTGCAGGTTAGACATTACAAAACGCTCCTTTGAAGTGCTCGATTTACTTATAGCGTGGGATCTCTTTATAAACAAACACAGGGTGTTTGCCGGGAAGGTATACTACTTTGAACTTACTTCTTTGAAAATGATAAAGGCATAATGGTAACTGTGAATGGGGAGCGATATCGTGCTATGACGGAAAATTTTTTAACGCCACAGCTGCATGCTTTGGGCTTGATTAACATGTGGTATCAACATCGCATACAGCCAGGATTGGAATGGAATTATTGCGAGACCTCTTTCCGCAGCAAGTTATTTCATGAAATGGTGATATTGATTGGCCTTCGCTTTCGCCTGATTTGACTTGTCCGTACTTCTTTTTTTTAGGGGGGTATCTGAAAAGTAAAGTTCATGCGAATAAACCAGAAATGTTTAAGCAACTCAAACAAAATATGTGTGATAATATACCGCGTGAAATGTGTGAGAATGTAATGAAAAATGTGCTTAAAAGGGTTCGCATTTTTGAGGCTAACAGAGGCGGATATTTATGTGATTTTATATTTAATACATAGTTGCCGACATTAAATGAAACTATCGATATAAGATCCTTTCTCTTTCAAAGTAGTATACCTTCCCGGCGAACACCCCTTCATGCATAAATTAAAGTAAATTTAACGACTGTTGATTGTGATTTTAATGGAACTTAATGTAGCTTGTTTAACGTCACTTCTTAGCGTTTTTCGACATACTGTTGCTTCTAATTTTCAGCAGTTCTTAAGATTTGTTAAGAAGCATGGGGTTGTTCACAGCAGCAATCCAACCGATTTCGATTAATAAACCGTAATTATTGGAATTAGAAAGATGTGCATCCGCCTCGATGCAGAGCAGGCTGCATACACGGAAAATAAATACTACTAGCGTTCGACTCTGAACACTTACGCCCCAAAAAAAGGTAGACTGACTTTCTTTTTCAAAATAGTGTTGATTTATTTATTTCTTAAATTACCCTTTTCTACTGGAAACTTCTATGTCGTTTGAAAGTTTTTTTTGCTTCTAATTTGTGTTTATAAATTTTCATTAAATTAAATTCACTTCAGTTGAAATATTTTTGTAATTTTAATCACCTCATTAATAATTAAAATCAGAAGGAAGATAAGAACGGACACTTACAGTAAGATTTGAAGAAGATATTTTGGGATTAAAAAAGCTTTACAAAGAAATCAAAAACTCACCTCACCTCGCCTCTCTTATTTATTTATTTAGGAATACAACAGTTGGTGATTAATGTTTCAAATAAGCTTAATACACAGAGAGAGAGAGAGTGAGAGAGAGAGAGAGAGCGAAAGAAAGAAAGAGAGATAAATGTGCAGAGAGAATAGAAAGAGTCTCTTTACTTATTTTGCGCCAATTTTCTTTCTGTCAAAGTGTACGCGTAGTACATGCTGAAAGTGTGCGATTGTACTCTTTTACTATTTTTGAACAATTTCATTTCAGCTTCCGTCATCATACGGTGACCAAATTCTTACAAATATGACTGACTGTCCGTGTTGCTACGTAATATTTAGAACTAAAAAAAAATCTTATTTTGTTTTCCTCTTTTTTTTGTTTTTTATTTATTTTTCTTTTTGTTTACACCATTAACAATGCCAACATTTCAAATACGAGTAGATGCATCAGGAAATTCTTGTATTAAACTTACACACAATTAAATTTGAATGTGTGATAATTGTGAGGAAAAAAAAAACCCAGGACAGTGGGCTACTTTGAAGGCTTTTATTTTTATATAAAATAAAATATTATTTTAAAATTCGAAGGGTGAAACCATCTGTATAATAACGATAAAATGGAGTAACACAGAATGGATCTCCATAACAAACAACATGCTCAAAAATGTTTGTGAAAAGAAGGTGAAATGTTGAAATTTATGTGACATTAATTTAAAGCGGTCATTCTTTGCAATTCAAACTTCGATGCAATAAAACCCATAACATATTTAATTATTTGTTAAGTTTAACAACAGATTCTGTGCTTTTCCAAGAATAAACTTTGAAAAACATTGAGGCTTATGCAGTGGGTGTTTCGACCTTCAGTTTGCCGCCCAAACGCAAAAAACATTTAACTTACAGAGTTAGTTAAGTACAAAATATTTATTCATTTCATTTATTCATTTCATTTCGATATAAATATAAATAAATAAATATTTAATGCTGCGGATTTACAATTGATCCATACAATCTTTTCAAGCAGTTGTAGCATGTGATTATTTTGATGGCCTGGGGTTCATATCCCAACAGATTCTAAATTGCCGGTTCTACAATGCAGTCTTAAGTCGTCGGCGAAGTAGATTAAATAAAATTGCTATAACAGGCCTTCTTTCCAACAAGGGAAGCCGCGGAATTTCTTAAAACTTCTTTTAAGAAGTATAACGTGTGATTAACGGCTAATTATAGGGACCACCATCTAATGTTCTTTTTTTTTCAAGCAACGGCTTATTTCGTGAATGGTCCCACTTAGCTCATGTTTAATTTAACTGATAATTAGTTTTATCCTTCCGCTGAACGAATATGGTTGTGTATACGCTTGAACAACGCTTCGCTAAGTGGGCAGGAAGTGTGCGTGAAGCGCCATTAACATCAATTCACCGTCGTTCACCACACAATTGAACATTTTAGAGACATCATTGAGACGAATTTTGTATAAAGATCTTGGTATGACGCCATATAAAGTCCAATCGGGTCAGGAGTTGAAGCCAAGTGACCATCAAATGTGTTTTAGCTTCTCTAAGTGCGATCAACTTACAGAAGATGCCGACTTTGCAAAAAAAAATCATCTCTTCAGATGAAGCTCATTTTGATCTTGGCGGGTATGCAAACAAGCAAAATTGCCGCATTCGGGGCACAGAAATGTCATTACATAAAAACATTCCCAACAAAAGATATAAAATACCCGAAGATTTCTGTAGATGAACGCAAACAAAATTCTACGACTAAACACGATAATGTTCTCATCTCATTTTAGTTAAGGGTCCGCCATCTAACGTTTTTTTTTCAACTAGTGCTTATTTCGTGAATGGTAACAATTCAACTCATGTTTGATTTGACAGATAATTAGTTTTATCCTTCTGCTGAACGAATATGGTTGTGTAAAGGCTTGAACAACGCTGGGAAATATTGCGACATTACTTTGAAAATCATTGTAATGTTGTTTAATGTGTGCAAAAATTGCGTAGAGATTGTGGAAGAAGAGAAGCGCCGTCAGCGCCGTATTTTCGTTATCTTGTGAAAAAAACTGGCATCGGTAAACGGAAGCGTGAAATGCCAAAAATAGTGCGTTCACCCGAGAATATTGCTGCTGTGGCAGAAAGTGTGCGTAAAGCGCCATCAATATCAATTCACTGTCGTTCTCTCAACAATTGAACATTTCAGAGACATCATTGAGACGATTTTTACATAAAGACCTTGGTATGACGCCATATAAAGTCCAATTGGTTCAGAAGTTGAAGCCAAGTGACCATCAAATGTGTTTTCGCTTCTCTAAGTGCGATCGACTTACAGAAGATGCCGACTTTGCAAAAAAAAATCATCTCTTCAGATGAAGCTCATTTTGATCTTGGCGGGTATGTAAACAAGCAAAATTGCCGCATCTAGGGCACAGAAAACCCGCACGCATACAATGAAAAGCCCACGCACTTAAAACGAGTCACTGTTGGGTGCGGATTTTAGTCCAGAGTCATAATTGGGACATTTTTCAGGAGTGGCCGTTACAGTCAATGGCGATCGTTATCGGGCCATGTTGAAGGAATTTTTGTTCACAAAAATTAAAGAGGAGGATATTGGCAACATATGGTTTCAACAGGACGGCGCTGCGTGCCACAAAGCCTAAGCTGCGCAGTTTTGTTGATAAAAACTAAAAAAAAGTTACTTGGCGGACCCTGTATAAAGCTTGCTATATATTTCACTAGTTCAGTGCTTATCTACTGTGCTCTGATTATTTCTTGAGAAGGCAAAATTTCTTCTCCTTGATAAATGAAAGATCATCACATTTTTTTTCTAAAGAATTATATCAAATAGCCTTCAATTAAACTTTTCGCAATCGGCATATTTCGAATAACTGAGAACTCAAAATTTTTCACTAAATTTGTAAGATATTGTCTAACTATATTTTTAGCTTAAAACGATCACAAATCGTAGGTTGTTTCTTGAAATAAGCGTATGCCTTTAACGGAAAGGAAACTTCCATAAGATGATGAATATTCTGGGTTGGGAGTTCAAATTTTTGTGGGGTTAGATTAGCAGCAGCTTTCGCAAAGAAGCCTCTTTATGCCAACGTTTTAAACGTCGCTTCTTGAAGCCTATTATGACAGAATAATCAAAAAGAGCGGGGATAGTCCCCCACATTATAAGTTTCAAAAACCAGGGGGCCACTTCTTAATTTTTTCCTAGATTTTTAATATTGAAAATTTAATGGGTCTATCTGTTGCAGGTCTGATTATTTTAGGTTAGAAATATGTCTGCTATATTTAGCTTGAAAGCGTCATGAATTGCGAGCACATCAGTTGGAATTTAAATAAGCGTTATTAAACAGCTTTTTATAGGGGAATGTATCCCCGAAAAGGAAGATTCATAGAACCCTGAACATTTCTGCGGCTTTGCTCCTTCGCGAAGAGGTCTATCGATGCCGTTTCAAACATGGCTTACTCAAGAACGAGGATAGACTCTCTCACAGGATTGGCTTCGAAAACTGTAGGTGCAACTCGTACATTTTTTCATATATTTTCAATATTTGATGTTGAATATTTAATTAGTATAAGTTAGAAATATGTCTTCTATGGAGTTACCCTTCAATAATTAAATTTTCCTTATACCTCCACTTACAGTGGACTACAATCTGTAGAAATTTTAACTACCGGCCTGTTGCTATGACGTGATAAGATTTACATCTGCACCTGAGCGTAAGCCTTAATCAGATGGGGGATCATTACCACTGTGGATGGTATGTAGCGCCATCCTCGCCCTAAAAGGTCTTCGGATACGTATATCCTCCGGTCACTCCTAGTTGCAACTTCAAAAGGCCAAAGCAGGCCGCAGCCTTCAATCCTTGCTAAAGAGTTGGAAACTATCCAATTCCTGGTCCAGAACGCATGAAGCTTAATATAATTAAGAACATGACGGCATTCATACTCACTAGACCATTTATTGTGTTTATTGTAAATGATCCGAGGCCCAAACTCAAACGAGGGCCTCGAAACACACAGCCATCACGATACTCCCGAACGGCCTACCTCAATAATCAGTCGGAGAACAGCTAAATGTCTAAAGAGACAAATAGCGGATCTCTGGGGCTTTATTGATTCCCGTGGAAATATAGTGGGTTTTCCAGTTGGCTCCTACTAGCCTAAGGGGACTGGACTCCCTTTTACCCCGCAAGACACCAGTCTAGATGGTTGTGTGATCCATAAAAGCTTATGATGTGCCCTCGGGGGGAAGGCCTGTTGCTATTTAAAAGTTTATGTTATTTAATTAAAAGTCTTCAATGGGGTGCTGACATTTACAACGCAACGTGAAAGCCCCTGTGGTCCGCTAAGCCCCAGTTTTCGAATTTTTGCTCATTTTCGAAAGTTTTCAATTCTACATGAGTCCTACACATGCTAATGCGTTGTGCCAGTGTTTGTTGTCATTCTATTTGAACTTTCCTACATTGAAAGTGACAGGAAAGACGTCTGAAGGGAGTTTATTCGACATACGGAATTTTCCCTGTAATGCGTCCTAGTACAATTCATCGGAAAATCAAACATAAATGAATGCGCTTTCGATAACAATCGAGTTAAACGCGAAAACGTTCGAGTAGCGGCCATAAGTTACCTAATTTCATTAGAGCACCGATAAAAAAGTGAAACATATAGAGTTGGATACCCTAATGTCCCCAACGAATCTCTCGGCCCTCTCCTGTACCTGGTCGAGCAACTCCAAAATAGACTTTAGGGCGTTGGCCCACACATGAAAGTTGTATTTCATTATTAGGAGGATATAGGCGGTCGAAATAATACAAAGGTCGGATAGTGTGGAGTGTAGCTCTTAGAAAACCGGGCCACGTGAAAGCTTCTTTAGAAACTTGATAATGAATACTAATGTCAAATGCTGCTGTCATCTGTCAGATGTCTGACTGTTGCGATTGCTGTTGTTAGATTACATTTTTAAGAGCAGAACCGTTTAAAAGTTTCTTTAACATAAAATTGAAAAATCTAAAGATTTTAAATTTATTTATATGAGCTGTTTTAACCACTGTGCGCCATTTAGATGATGTGGTTGATGATTCATTCTAAAATATTTTGAATAATTTATTTTATGGAATTGCATGTTCGTTTATTTATTATTATTTTTAGTTTTTAGTTTTTATTTTGTATTTTTATACTTGCATCTCCTCGAGTTGCATTTGTAGATGGCCGGCCCTTGTATGGTTTACACATGGATTGGATTTATTTGATTTTTTTTCTATCTTTTTTTTTGTTTTTTCTTTCACGTTCTGAATATAAAAATATGTGAGTTTTTTAATAAACACAGACGATTTTTATCCATTGTGCTGGGGCATGGCAGAATGTACGAGTGGAATTGTGTGAGATGGTAGTTTTCTCGCAAGTTAAATGAGCTCATTACAAGATATGCGCTGGCAGCCAAATCGGGAAATGCATACGAATGTGAATGCAAAAGTATTTTTTTTTTTTATTTATTTTAATAAGTTTTTATAATTTTTTTTGGTTTTTGTTTTTTTTTTTGTTTCTTTCGGATTTCATTTTATTATTTCGTATGACTGACTGGTGGCTGTTCATTTAGAATATTCATGTGCATCGCATCCTTAATGACGCAAAGATCAGCTTTTTGTTTTTTCTTTATTACATTTTAATTTATTCGCTGGCATTGTTTATTACTTAAGTTTTTTAATTTATTTATATTTTCCATTTTATTGTTTTTCAGCAGCAATTTCAGCGGCATCATTTGAAAATAATTGTTTTTTTTTAATAAATTAAAAAATGAAATTGTGGTCCAAAAAAAGTTTATTAAGTTGCCAGCGAAGACCTGCTTATTCTTTTGAAAATCCCTCTGTCATTTAATAATTATTTAACAATCGATTGGCTAAAAAAAAATTATTTTAATTTAAAAAACTTTTGTTCACGAGGCAAAGTTGATAAAGTCTCTGGCCTCAGCTTGGAAAATCTTCTACGACTAAAAAAATAATTTTAAATGTAAAGGGTCATTATGAAGTAGATAACAGTGGAATTAGATATTTTCAATTTCAAGAGAAGAAAGAAAAGAGGAGAACAAGAGAGGAAAGGAAAATGTATAAATTATCTGGAACTATGATTATAGCCGCCATAGTTTTCTTAAGGTGACAATATGCTTGACCATAATCGGTTTTATGTAGCTCTAAGGGAAAGAGAAATTCTATTTTTCCATAAGCAATCACTCGAAGAGACTCCAAGAATTTCTCGTACATTGCATGAGAATTATTTGAATTGCTCAATATGAAACCTCAATATAATTTCATAGACAACTCTATCTTGAGTTTGTTCAGTAGCATGTTGAATTGCGCCTTTTGATAAACGACGCTCATTTTAGCTATACGTTTTTGTTGGGACACACGGTATGAGTTCGTGGTTGATAATTTTCTTTTAAAGTGTTTTGCCACATAAAAAAGTGGTTAAAAATTGCTTTATAAAGTCGAGTCGATGTTGGTTTTTCAATTATCGCTGTTTTTACAACACTGTTGGGAGGGAGGAATCACCAAAAACAATGCCGGAAGAATTTGTTTAACATTGTCTGATACATTCAAGCGAATGACCACGAATAAAGGGTCCGCCAAATAACTTTTTTGTTTGTTTTAACGAATATTTTCTAAATTTTTTTTTTTTTTGAAAGTAGAATTCTTCCGGTTAATAAGGGAAAACAATTGCATTCAAATGGCTGTCTTGGCTGGCCATGCAGTAGCCAACACGATCGGTCCAATTTTTAAGCACATTATCGATTGTGTGCAGCTGTATTTCACCAATGGCTTCACGAAATTTGTCCTTTAACGCGTCAATTTTCTCTGTGGGTGTCAATTCGCAGCTCCGAGGTGGCCAACTAACATCAGCTCTGCGGCTGATAATGCGATCTTCAAAAATAGGGCTCAAAACATCGAGTGTAGCTTCGGCTGTGTGGCACCTAGCGCCGTCCAATATACTCCTCTTTAATTTTTGTGAGCAAAAATTCGTTTAACATGGCCTTACAACGATCGCCATTGGCTGTAACGGCCACTCCTTGCTCATTTTCGAAGAAAAATGGCCCAATCCTGCCTCTGGACCAAAATCCGCACCAAACAGTGACACGTTTTGGGTATGTCGGCTTTTCAATGTATGCGAGCGGGTTTTCTGTGCCCCAAATGCGACAATTTTGCTTGTTTACATACCCGCCAAGATCAAAATGAGCTTCATCTGAAAATATGATTTTCTTTTTGCAAAATCGACATCTTCTGTAAGTCGATGGCAGGCCCATTTAGCAAAGCGAAAACAAATTTAATGGTCACCTGGCTTCAACTCCTGCACCAATTGTACTTTGTATGGCATCATACCAAGATCTTTATGCAAAATTCGTCTCAATGATGGCTCTGAAATGTTTAATTGTTGATAACGACGGTGAATTGATATTGATGGCGCTTCACGCACACTTTCTGCCATAGCAGCAATATTCTCGAAAATACGCACTGTTTTTGGTTTACCATGAGGAGGATGCCAATTTCTTTCACTTTTTTCACAAGATAACGAAAATAAGGAGCTGACGGTGCTTGTCCTCTTCTAAAATCCGTACACATTCTGCAACATTACCATGATTTTCAAAGTAATTTTGCACTATTTGCCAGCGTTCTTTAAGCGTATTCACAATCATATTCGTTCAGCGGAGGGTTAAAACTAATTATCTGTCAAATCAAACAGAAGCTAAGTGTTACATTATATGGCGGGCCCTTTATTACACTCACTTTGTTCTGACGCCCACTAAGGAGGCTATTTCCATCGTTTAAGAACCTAAAGTGAATTAGCTCTAATTAAGACCAAAAAATTTTATCAATTCTTCCGGATCAACTGCTTAATGTATGTCAATACTCACCCCCCGAATGGGCACATCAATAAAATCTCTTCATTAAGAGATGTGTCCTCAGCTATGAAACTGAAACTTGAAGGGTTTCAAAGTCAAATCATTGCTCCTTACTTCTATATAAACGATGCTGGTCAGATTGTTACAGTCAAAGTTATCTGCTATGGACGCCCCCTGGGGGCACATTGAAACGTCTTGATGGCATCTCACTATTAAGATACGTGTCATCCGGGGGTAAAAGGAAGACCAGTCCCCTACAGGTTAGCAGAAGCCAACTGAGCAACTTCCACTTTATTTCTACGGGACTCATTAAGCCCCAGATTTCAGGTGTTGCTGTTCTCTGACAGATTATTGAGGTTGACCCCTTGGGGAGAATTGTGGTGGTTGGGATTTCGCAGGCCCTCATGAAAGATTAAAGGGCCAACATCATATCACTTTTGACCAAGAACACAGGGTGTGAATGAGCCGGATCCAGCGAGCATGCTATGTCAGTTATTCTGGACCAGGAGTTAAATAGTCTATTTCTCTTCATCACGGAGTAGGGGTTGACGGTCCTGCTTCGAAATTTCCGAAATCGCAACTAGGAATGACCTTTTCCATAGAATTATGTCTTCGGCTTTCTAGGGCACGCTACATATCACCCAAGCGGTCAGCCGCCACCCCCAGGGGCACATTATCGGTCTTTATAGAACGCTCGACTATATAGACCAGTGCTGCTGGGGGTTATAAGGGAGCCCAGTCCCCTGAAGTTAGCAGGGGTACAACTAAAAGCTCCACGTTATTTCCACGGGAATCAGTAGCCCGCAGAGTTTCCACATTTAGCTGTTCCTCTGACTGATTATTGAGGCTGGCCTTTCGGCCCTTTGGAAAGGCTCGAAGTCTTTAGCAAGGAGTGCGAGGGGGGGATCTATTTTGTCCCATTACAGATATATACTGATGTAAATCTTATCACGTTTTCTCTGTTAATACTCTATTCGTCAAAGATATAAAACTTCAATGACAGTGACAGTGACTTTTGAGTCGGTTGTTTAAAACTGCCACATTTACATTATAACACTATTTGGGGCACAAAACAACGTTTGTGCTTCAAATCCCGCAGTATTTCCATACTAAATTTAATTCAATTACTCTGTAATAATTTATTATTAAATAATTTTCTTTTTTTGTGGACATTCGGGGCTAAGCTTTCTTTATAAACTGAGAACATTGAACCATCAGACAGCCATCCATCCATCCATCCTTCCACCCAGCTATTCAACCAGCCAATCGATTAAAGAAGTATTCAAGCAATAAAACGAATTTTATAAACTTGTACTGATTCATATACTTTTTTTTTTATAAAATATATACGAATACATATACGAATATCCGATCTCACATGAACAACATACCACATATTTATTGTGCAAATTGTTGGTGTGTTTACGAACAATAAATACTTTTCGTTATATTTTCTCATAACCTGACAGTTCCCATGATTTTTACATGCTGCTCTTCTTGTTAAACTGTTTCTTGTTTAAAACTTTATTATTTTGATTATTATTATTATTTTTATTTATAAATTTTTATTATTATCAATTAATTACAGTTGTATATAGTCGTGTTAGTCATGTGATGTCTGAAATCAGGGATGTAAAACTTGATAATTCAATTTTTTTTATATAAATATTCCAACTTATTAGAAAGAGAAGAGCTTTAAAGACAACTAACTAAATGCCAGTTATAATGGAAGTTTTCAACATTAATCGAATTTACTTACACAAAGCAAGAAACTGAGTGAGAAGATTATGTGATATTTTGACGTTGCCATAAAGTTAACATATAAATTGTGATATAAAAAATTCTAGAGCGATTTATAAAATGCATTTCATTTTTGAAAATAAAAAAAAAATAAAAATAATAAAGAGTTTAAATAGGAAAAAGTTCCTTTGCTTTGCTTCGAAAATGTCATATCATCAAATGTATCTCTTTAAATGACACCATGTCTTAAAAACACTATGTAAATGGGGTGTCTGCTAACTAAATGTTAATTAGAGCGAACTATAAATGCTCTTTACAGCAGAAACACTTGAAGTTAAAAAAACGCTACCAGATGTGTTCATATGAGACCAGTCTAGACGTTTTAACTTGCCTATAACTATAAATCGAATAATCGATGCGAATAATAAAGCAATATTCAGTAAAAGAAGTTTAGCAAAGATAGAAGTTGCTTGTGCGCAATCACTAAGAAAGGTGATTTGGTTAACAGTGCTATTAAGAATGAGTTAAGTAAATTAATGGCCAAAAAATAACACAATAATTTGTGTCTTTTATTCGACAATTACAGAACGCAGTATATAAATAAAAAGTGACTATGAAAAAGTGAGTCGGGTAATTGGCACGCATATATTCTTGCGCACATACTGATGATTTAAAAAATTTTTAATGATCCATTGCTTGTCGCCTTTAAGCAATTGATCATCATGCATTTCATTTCAATTCAATTCAATCTGAGCGATTCCTTTTGAACTACACCACAGGCTGTGAACGTGCTAGGTGTGAGATCTCACCAATCTAAGAAACCAATTCTTATCACTGATTCCAGCGAATACACGAGCAGCAATGTCGTGCAAAATATCCGATAAATTTCTGTTAATAATCAAATAAATCCAGGTATTTAATATTTAAATTAAATTTAAGCAACAAAAACAAAACGCTTTAGTTTGAGGTTTTATTTTAAGTTTTAAAGCGAAAATTGTCCACCCCTGATTGAAATTAGTGTCTCTAGTGAGCTTTACGTTTATTAATATTTACGTGATTCGGTGTGTATGCGATGTCTTCCTGCATAAAGTTTACTACTACTATTTTTTTTACAATCAAAAACAACAATCCAACTCATGCATATGAATGAGTCTTATGAAAAGTAAGACAAATCTCATAACGAACAGTTATATGCGTTTCTTTGGAATTAATAAAGCCTTTATAGTAGACACCCGCCAACCCTTTTGCTTTTCGGAAGAAAGAGTGAAAAGTGATTTAAAAGGCACTTTAAGAGATTTTGTATTTATTTATTTATTTATTTTTGTCTGCATATTTATTGAAGTTTATTGCTTTTAATTGGAATGAGAAAAAAATATAATTCACTACAATCGATGTACATAAATGTAAAGAGGTATTCTACTATATTAAAGTCCATTCGATAAGTTATATTTATTTATGCATATCCAGGGTGGTTTTGACTAGTGACGTAATTCAATAGTTTCTGTTAAATAGAAACTAATCTCAGTTATTGCAGCATCATCCGCTTCCTTCCTATTAAACACCTTTTTTAGTGCGAATTATTTCAGTAAAAGTGAAATAAATACCATTTTATTGAGAGAACAAGTGATATGACATCAAGAGTCCTTGTGGTCACTCTTAACGATATTTTAACAATAATCCCCCTGGAACCCTAAATGAATTGAATAATTCATTGTTTTATGTCTTGTTGCTAGAATAACAGATTAAAGCTACTGGACGTTTCAGAACTTTCATCCGCATGGCTCTGGATGGGCACTTATTTGATTTTCGCATTTCACCCACTCCTTATTAACTCCTGCTCTTCTTTATAATGTACACCACCATTTTGGGTTTTTCTCGAAAGTTCGAGATACAGCTGAAGCCGGATATACCAGTTAGATGATTATCCTATATTTGTTAGAAATATTTGTTTATAAAAAAAGTATACTTAGGAATGGGCGTGGTCATTGAAATCACTTGATCATAATCACAAGGGCTTTATTAAATATTAAAGGTTCCTTCCTGATTTTGTTCTGCCAGCAGAAAAAGTTTTTTTGTAGGCTTAAACATGGCTTGAACATGGGTTCATCATTGCACAAATTATTGCATCAAGCTGGATGTTGTCACGTTACAAGGTCACCTTGTGTTATTCGCAGCGGTATCCTTGACAAGAGATACCCAAAATCGGTTCTACTACATTTCTTACGTCTCCTTGACAGTATTACCTCTGCGAAATAATTGAAATTATGAAAAGAATATGAATCCTCAACTCCTGACCAAGAAGCTACTCCTGCTACCATAACGACTGGAGGTCCTTAGACAACGTGACAAGATTTACATAAGTATCTAGCTGTGTAAGCCATAACCTCATGGTGGATCAAACCACTTGTATGATAAGATTTACATCTGCGCCTGGCTATGGAGCCTTAATCAGATGGCGGTTATACGACTGGGAATGAAAGGCAAACGTCACGCCCTAGGAAGCCGAAGACTAATTATAGCAACAGGTCTTTCCTAGTGGCAACTTTAGTGATTCCAGAGCAGGGCTGCAAACTACCACTTCTTGCTGAAGAGCTGCAGACTTTCCAACTCCTGTCCCGAACACATGTCTAGCATGCTCACTAGACTGGATCATACACCTTGGGTGTTATTAATGGTGAGATGATCCTGGCCGCCATATTAAACAACAAACCTGATATGGGGCGGCGAAACCACAACCACCACGATACTCCCATATAGGGGTCTAAAGAGACTCAGGGGACTGGACTCCCTTTTTCCCCCAGTTGCACAGGTCTACACAGTCGAGCGTTCTATAAAGACCATAAATGTGCCCTCTGGGGGGCCACTTGGGTGATATGTAGTCTCACCCCGGCCCTTGGAAGCCGTTGGATATCTCTTTCCTCTAGACACTCCTAGTTGCAATTTTGCTTAAGAGTTGGAGACTTTTCAATTTCTAGTGCAGTCACCCTGTGCTCTTGGTCAAATAATCAGACAGAGAACAGCAGTAGCTGAACATCGGGGGCTTACTGATTCCCGTGAAAATAAAGTGGAAGTTGTCTCCTGCTAATCTTTAGGGGACTGGACACCCTTTTACCAGTGACACATGTCTTAATGGTGAGATTTTTTTTTTGTTTGTTTTTAAGAGAAGTAGCACTTCAGGCAACATTGCCTATTTAGTCAAGTACCGTGCTACATTCTTTTTGGAAAGGGGTAGAGAAGAGATGAAACAGGTGGTGAAAGTAGTAGAAGGATAGTCGGAAATTAGCTGTCGTATAAAGACAGCAACAGCGACCAGTGACTATGCCTTCATCGCTGAGCAGTTCCACCGACAGTCAATTTTCATTTTTGTAGTGAAAAAAACCAAGGTCTTCGTTGGGAATCGAACCCACAACCCCCATACTGACAAGCTAGTACACTACCTACTAGCCTACAGGGGCACCTAAATTCAAGTAAGACATATTTTTTTTTTTATAAAGACAAGTAGCACTTCAGGCAGTAATGCTTATTTAGTCAAGTACCGTGCTACATTCTTTTACGGAAGGGATAGAGAAGGGATGAAACAGGTGGTGAAAGTAGAAGGATAATCGAAAATTAACTAATGTATAAGACAGCACAGCTAAGCAGCCCCACCGACGCTCAATTTATTATTTTTGTAGTGAGTAAAAACCAAGGTCTTCGCTGGGAATCGAACCCTTAACGCCCATACTGACAAGCTAGTACACCACCTACCTACTAGCCTACAGGGGCACCTCCCTGGGATATGGCTTACATGTAAATCATGGGGAGAATACTTGTGATCCATCTGCTACTTCTGCTGCAGTGTGACATACGGCGCCTGATGCAAGAATTTCGAATATAAATACTTCAGCCAATATTTTTCTATGAAATAATCATCCGTAATGATTTATCCAAACAAAGTAATGGCAGTCTCACACGGTAGAGATGTGTCATCGTGGCCGCTAAACATGTTAGTCTGTTATACACCGTCTACAAGTGTTAGAGAAATCATGTAATTTAAGATTTTGGTCGATTTAAGTCGTCACCACTAAGCCGAGAACATCAAATGCAAAAATTTATCGATACTTTATGAGTGATTAGGGAGGAATAAAATTCCTAAAAATATTTATCGATTAGAGACGTCCAGCTAAAACCACGAATTGTAAAAATTAAGGAATAACTTGTTTATTTTAAAATTCACCAAGTGGTGAATTCTTACGCACGCTATCAAGTTCTTTTGAGAACTGCAAATTACGCTGATATAAAACTATAGTTTTAGGTAAATTTTTACCCACTTAATGGCAAACATCTTGCAAATATGAACTTGAAATAGAACACAAAAGCGGGTAAATTGATATCGGTTTTTTTTTAATTCATAATTACAAGAGCCTTTGAATTTTAGAGCAATAAATGAATGTTTACCCACATTGTTTCTTCTCTCTTTCTTTTAAACTCTTCGCTGTAAAAACCACACTGTTATAGTTTGCTATTTTGACTGACTTTTTGTATGGAAATAAACTGCAAAACAAAGAGAACCCAAAAGACAAGAAAGAAAGAGAAAAATAATTTATAATACTTGGTACAGCGTTGCCAGAAGCTCTTTAAAATAATATTGATATTGGGTATGAAAAATAATATTTTAACGTTTTATATCTTCAGAAATATAATTTTAATTGGTGAATAAGAATTGAACGTGCAAATAATATAAAATTATTTTAAGTCGTTAAACTTTTTTATTATTATTAAAAATTTATTTAAAAAAAAAAGCGTCATGGAAAACTTAAACAGCGACACCTATTTTCTTAAACGTCATTCAAATTATATTTTTTTGTTTGTATATTGTAAAATCTTATTCATTATTAAAATGGCGAATTGTTTTACTAAATATTGAAGCTGCAACTGCTTAAAACAAATAAGAGATGTATTGTAAATAGCATTTATTAGCAGCACATTTTTTGTTAATTTTTTTTTGTCGACAAATCTTATCCTGCTGCAACACCTTTTCCCAAAATATGAAGGGACTATTTATAAATCGGATATTTTCAATATCTTCGGCCAGGTAAAGACCCGTAACAAATCTTTCTTCGCTTTCTGTCACCCTCCTGACTTCTTGCGTTCTACTGTTCCATGCATTTTCAGTTCTGTCAAAAGCCGCAAAATGATTTCAGCTAACTTTACAAGGGGACTTCAATAATTATTTTAGCCATTCAGTGGATAAAACTTATAAATCATAATTTTATACTCTAAAATTGTTTAAGTACCTTTTAGTTGATTATAAAACTTAAAAATAAAACAAAAAATTAATTATTAAAATAATTAAAATTATTTTGCATAAATTAAAACCCCATAAAGAAAAGTTTAACTTTAAATGAAAACTAAAAATGCTGTGTGTTCAAAATAATTGGGTATACAATTAATAATATCGCCTTTGACAAAATATGGAATTTCGTGATAAGATTTATATCTGCGCCTGGCTGTAACCCCCAATCAGATGGTGGTCAAACCACTGGGAATGAAAAGCAACGTCATTCACTGCCTAGGAAGCCGAGGACTAATTCTAGCAACAGGTCTTTCCTAGTTGTAATTTCAGCGGTTCCAAAGCAGGGTTGCAAACCACTACTCCTTGCTGAAGAGCTGGAGACTATCCTACTCCTGGTCCAGAACTAGCAGACTAGCATGCTTACTGGATCCGGATCATTCACCCGTTGGTGTTATTAAAGGCGAGATGATCCTGGCCCCCATAATAAAATTCATTCGAGGGCCGCAAAACCACAACCACCACGATACTCCCGAAGGGCCAGCCTCAATAATTAGGAGACAATTAGCGAAACTCTGGGGCTTACTAACTGGGACTGGGCTCCCTTGTAGCCCCAGCAGTACAGGTCTAGATGGTCAAGTAATCCATAAAGACCGATAAATATGCCCTCGGGGGGGACAACATATGGAATAACTATTACATATGGTTTGTGTCCATAATAACAAATATGGTTTTGAGGGCACACATCTGTCATATTATAATTCCGTATTTGATAGACGCCAATGTGCCTAAAAAACATGTTTTGTGGGAAAGTCTATTGAAAGTTATCGATGGGTGGTCGAAGTTTACGGTCAACATGCACCAACACAAAAAACTTCTGGACTATAGTTTGCGCAATTCAAAAGTGGTGATTTCAAAACCACACGGAGGAGAGGCTTGGTAAGTCCAGAAGTTTGAAAATGAAGAATTGAAAGCACTACTCCTCGAAGATTGTTGTCGAACGCAAGAAGAATTTGTATTATAATTGGAAGTCACACAACAAGCCTTTTTCCTACATTCAAAACCATTGGGGTTCATTCATGGGAGTGAAAGCCGAAAGACGTTTAAACCCGATTGTCTTGAACGCTACAAAGAGAAGTAATTTTTCTATTGTATGATGAAGGAAAATTTAAGACTGTTGGTGGTAGAACGTTACGGTCAACATGCACTAACTCAAACAGTTTATGAACGACGGTTTGCGCAATTTAAAAGCGGTAATTTCGACACAAAAGACAAGGAGAAGCCTAGTTCAGCTTAAGAAGTTTGGAGATGAGGAATTAAAAGCATTATTCGATGAACATTGTTCTCAAATGCGAGAAGAACTTGCATTGTCATTGGGAGTCACACATTAAGTCATTTCCCTACTTTTAAAAACATTGCGTTTCTTTAAAAACAAAGGTAAATTGGGTGCTATATGAATTGAAGCCGAGAGACGTTAAATGGCGATTTTGGAAATGAAGCTTGAATGCTAAAAAAAACGTCATTTTTCCATCGTATAATGCAAGTAATGAAAAAGCCATATATTATGATAACTCCAAACGCAAAAAGTCATATGTAAAGCCCGGACAACCAGCCAAATTAACTCCGAAAACGAATATTCATGACGCTAAGGTAATGCTCTCAGCTGGCAGAAAGATGGGAAAAGTAATGGCTAATGGTGGACAATATTTTTGATAATGTATCAATTCATTTTGTAACTATAATAAATGAATTTTTCAAGCAAAAAATTGACATTATTAACTTCTGCACTTATTTCTCCAAGTGTCCCTGCAGGCTAGTAGGTAGTGTACTAGCTCACAAGACTGGGGGTTGTGGGTTCGATTCCCAACAAAGACTCTCCCACTATAAATAAATCAATTGACTGTCCGTGGGGCTGCTCAGTGATGAAAGCATGGTTGCTGGTCACTGTGCTTTCTTATACGACAGTTAATTTCCCTAACTATCCTCGTACTTTCACCACCTGTCTCATCTCTTCTCTATCGCTTTCCTAAAGACTGTAGCATGAAGTGCTACTTCTCTTTAAAAAAAAAACAATTTTTTTTTGTTGTGCATAATAATTATTCAACTATATATATTATAATATTAAATATAAAAAAATTACTAGTCTGGCAACACTGCTTTTGATGTATTTTTCCTATTTCTGCACAGAGTAGTCCTCTTTATTGGGAATGGTTAAAAGAAGAGTAAATTTTATCATTCAATTTAATTTAATTTTGTTTGTTTATTTTTTGGCTGCCACTGATTTTCGGTTGTTTTATTTTGTTTTCTTGCGACTCTCTTTTTGGCTTTCTAACCCATTGTGCTGCCTTCCGCTACCACCTTGTAAAAAAATGTTTGAAATTGTTTGATTTGATGTTTTTTCTATTTAAATTGTTTTTGAGCGTGTGCATGGCTTGCTTTTGTTTATTTTAGGGTTGCATTGCATTTGTATTTTAATGTCAGGTTTCAGTTCATGAATGAGCTTTGAGTTAGACGTTCATACGTATCTCGGAACGGATGTATTTTGAGTTAAATATAGTTCGAGTTAAACGTGCATGTTATTTACGAATTTTTGCGGGGTGCGTTTTTCTGTTTCCCTTGATTTAAATAATAATAAAATAAAAAAAAGCATACAAATAATTAACGCATCGCTGTGCTACCGGTTTAATTTCCTTCAACAAAATATTAAATTGCTGTGTAAACAACTAAATTATTATTGCTTTTGTTGTTGCTGTTAAGATACGTAAACGAAGGTGTTGTTACAATATCTGTTTATTCAATCAGACGTGTTTGGTGTTGTTAAAATATTGTATTTTTTCGCTTTACGATGTGATTTGTTTCTATAATAGAATTATTTGATAATAATCGGAATTTCTGAAAAACAAAAAATAAAATAAATAATAAAATCAAAGTGAAGTTAAAATAATACTCATACCAGTATTTTTTAACTTAAATTAGTTTCATATTCCCACTGGTGGATAACAAATAAACGCGTTTTTGCTTTGAGTTCAGGGTCGTTTGTTTATTGTTCAAATCTACTTAAACTTAAAATCTACTCTATATTTCTGTTGTATAAAAAGTTTTGCAAAAAATAAAACTAAAAACAAAAACAACAAGAAAAAAAGGAATAGACTAAAGAAAAATAACCGACTAAACATTTCAATAAAATAGTGTAAAATTATGTGGGTGTTTTTGTGAGCGATGGTGGAAAAAAATAAACCAAGAATTTAAATACAAAAAATAAAAACAAAATAAAAAAACTAAATTGTGACGTATATTGTAAGATTTTGTTGTATTTAAGCTTAACGCTGTTAACTTCTTCTAACTAACAAACTCTCTTCTTCTCTTCTCTTGTTTGCTTGTTGGTTTGTTTTGTTGTCGCTTCCTCTCTCTCTCTCTTCTGTGTTCAATAAAGATTTCAGCTTCACTTCTTATGCGAAGATATATTTTGACTAAAATTAGTCTTAAACAATTTTTCTTATTCGAGTATATAATTCTCAGAAGGTTTAAATGAAAATTAAAGAGAACAACAGAAAATTCAGGACTTAAAATTTTTTTAAATTGTAATAATAAAGATCTTGAGACTCCCAGTCGAAGCATAATACGTATCAAATGATCTAGGTCTGGAAACATTAACTATTCCATAGTCCAAATAACGGAAATCATTTTTCGGAGATCAGCCAAGAAAAAACATATTTCTCCTTTCACTAAACTTAATTGCTAATTGTGGATTTAAACGTTTAATAAAAGATGACGTAATCATAACCAGAAAGTAACAGCTTTAAGCGAAATCCGTTATATTTATCATAAAGCTATAGGCATAAACGTAGATATCAATTGATGTTGAATTTTCTCTCATAGCCATATGCAGTTGACGAAAGAATTGAGGTGTTAAGCAACACCTTTCGAGATGGCAGTAAATATGGTTATGACTTTATAGTACAGCATATATAATTGAACACTGCCAGTTTCTTTAACACATAACACATTGATATTTAAAACCTTTTCACTGCTTATGTTTAAGTTTAACCGGTTTCTTAGTCGCGTTTATCACAAAGTTAAAAGTATTCGTGAGTTTTATTAATATTCTCAGTGTAGAAATTTTGTTCAAACTGACTTTCTCCCTGTCTATTTCTCTCTCTCTCTCTCCCTCTGGTTCTCTGCAGTTTTCAAACGCCTTACTATCGTGACAAAATCTGTACAGATTTCTGTGCGCCATATTGCAAAGCATTTTATGGCTATTCTATTCTCTTTTATTCTATTCTACTCTATTTTATTCTATTTTACTCTATTCTATTCTTTTATATTTTATTCTATTCTATTCTATTCTTTTCTATTCTATTCTATTCTATTGTTTTCTATTCTACTCTACTCTATTCCATTCTTTTATATTTTACTCTATTCTCTTCTTTTCTATTCTAGTCTGTTCTACTCTACTCTACTCTATTCTTGTCTTTTTTATTTTATTCTATTCTATTCTATGCTCTTCTATTCTATGCTCTTCTATTCTATGCTCTTCTGTTCTATGCTCTTCTATTCTATGCTCTTCTATTCTATGCTCTTCTATTCTATGCTCTTCTGTTCTATGTTCTTCTATTCTATGCTCTTGTATTCTATGCTCATCTATTCTATGCTCTTCTATTCTATGCTCTTCTCTTCTATGCTCTTCTATTCTATGCTCTTCTATTCTATGCTCTTCTCTTCTATGCTCTTCTATTCTATGTTCTTCTATTCTATGCTCATCTATTCTATGCTCTTCTATTCTATGCTCTTCTCTTCTATGCTCTTCTATTCTATGCTCTTCTATTCTATGCTCTTTATTTTATGTTCTTCTCTT
The DNA here is from genome assembly GCA_030448955.1 of Trichopoda pennipes. Taxonomy (NCBI): domain Eukaryota; kingdom Metazoa; phylum Arthropoda; class Insecta; order Diptera; family Tachinidae; genus Trichopoda; species Trichopoda pennipes. The sequence continues at coordinate 1,567,057 of JASKUP010000021.1, read as the reverse complement.
CAATGCTCTTCTATTCTATGCTCTTCTATTCTATGCTCTTCTATTCTATGCTCTTCTATTCTATGCTCTTCTATTATATGCTCTTCTATTCTATGCTCTTCTATTCTATGCTCTTTATTTTATGTTCTTCTCTTCAATGCTCTTCTATTCTATGCTCTTCTATTCTATGCTCTTCTCTTCTATGCTCTTCTATTCTATGTTCTTCTATTCTATGCTCTTCTATTCTATACTCTTTTATTCTATGCTCTTCTATTCTATGTTCTTCCATTCTATGCTCTTCTATGCCATGCTCTTCTATTCTATGCTCTTTTATTTAATTTAATTTTTTTATAACCCCTGGGGACGGCAGAGGCACATATGAGTTTCTCTGCATTTTAAATTTCGGGTATCTGAGACTAAATTTTCCGAAATCAATCTGCTAATCTACCTTAAGTCTTCCTTTTTAAGAGGTAGTTGCTATCTGAGTTCTGCTAGAAGTTTTCGGTGATAATATTACTTCGCTTGGGCCCGGAACTAGTTGTCTTTTAAGCATAGCCAGTAGATATGCTAGCTATAGGTTTTGAGTTGGGTTTCTAAGTTTGATATTAACGGCTTGCCCACTTATTTGCAAAATGATCGCTATGACCGGGAACTAGTTAACTAACTCAAAAGTAAGTCTGTTTAGAGATGGTACACAGTCTGCAGTCTTCCAAAACCAAAGTGTATACGAATCAAAGACTGTTAGTGCAACTAAGATGACATCAGATAAATTCTCTTATTATTTTTTTATTTTCTTCAAGCATTGTCAAGCACATATTAGAATGGCATAAAGTTCGGGCGGAAAGGTCGTTGGATATATGTCCATTGAAAGGTTTCTTCTTGTGACTAAAAGCACAACCTTTCTTAAAGTGATTTTTTGTTGGAATTGTTATGTTAAATCACCTTTCTAACGTGTATAATATCATGTAGGAAAAAATATGTTCGCAATATGTGCGCATCAGCAAAGTGTACACTTCACATCACTTGTCTTTAGTTTGAAATCCTTAAGTTTGATTATATCCGCATACTTTAAAACGAAGTTAACAAGCTTTTTGAGTTATTTTCAACTATTGTGCAAATTTGTCATGTGTTCGCAGTGGATCTTCCTGTACTTTAAAAATCCTCCCGGGGGCACATAAATATGGTCTTTATAGAACTTCGACTATCTAGACACAGTGCAACTGGGGAAAAAGGGAGCCCAGACCCCTGAAGTCAGCAGGGGTACAACTGGAAACTCCACTTTATTTCCACGGGAATCATTAAGCCGCAGAGTTCATTATTTGTCTCTTTAGACTTATAATAGTTCTCTGACTGATTATTGAGGTTGGGCCTTTATGGGAGTATCGTGGTGGTTGTGGTTTCGCGGCCCCATATCAGGTTTTTTGTTTAATACGGTGGCCAGGATCATTTCGCCTTTCCTCTTAAGCAAGGAGTGATGGTTTGCAGCCCTGCTCTGGAATCATTGAAGTTGCAACTAGAAAGATCTGTTGCATAGAGTTGTGGCTTCGGCTTCCTAAGACGGGCATGACGTTCCAAATTATGCATAGTGGCTTGACCACCATCTGATAAAGGTTTCATGGCCAGGTGCGGATGTAGTTCAAATCGCGTCTCTGTACTCTAATAATGCGTTTTCAAGTTTTAGATCAAATTTTTGAATAGTTGAATTTAATAGCTACAAGTAGTGTTAAAGAGATTATGCGCCTTATTATCCTTCGCTTAATAAAGATGTCTTTTTGCAGCTTTGTAAAGACACATTGTTTTGTTAAAATTTCTTATTTTGGTTTTTAGAAGACGAGTCGCAGGGAACGATATTTTTTTTGTTGTTGGAAATTTTACTTTATTTTCAACTACAACAATGGGAAGCTCTAGAATCTTACGATTCTCTTTAACTCCTCTCATCTGTAGAAATTGTAATCTAAAAGTAACAAAATATTCTCTTAAAGTTTAGTTAATTTCGTATTGAAAATTTTTCTCTTAATAAAAACTCTTTTAAAAATTTTGTTGAATTTCCTGTGTATGAGAGAGCAGCTCAATAGCAACATAATGTATCCTTAACCCAGCTATGTAAAGCAATTGCTGTGGTTGTAGGACTCTATTTCTGCAATATGTACTGTGCAGCCTGAGCAGAAGCAGCAATTGATAGAAAACAGTAAAAGAATGTTTTGTTGTGGGTGGGGGTGGTTGTGTTGTGTATGTAATTGTGATTTTTTGCTGTTTTTGTACTATTATTTGCAGCAAAGGTTGTTGTTGTTTTTTTGTTCAAGATATATCATACAACGGTATTATAGTAGTATCAACTATCTTGTTGACCTCATTTTGTGACGGTATCTCGACGCATCCAGTCTTGTTTTAACGGCAAAAATTCCTGGTTAATTTTTTGTTTTTCAAAGAACTATTTGTGGACATGATAAAATTTAAAAAAGGAAACATAGAAAAAAAATCCTTAACATGAAATTCCTTTAGACGAAAAAATAATATAATAACTTACGGGGTTCTTTAAATCGTTGTTATTAGTCTCGTCGTTGTATGTGCTGTGTTGTGTTGTGCTGTGCTGTGTTGTGTTGTGCTGTGCTGTGTTGTGTTCGCCAGTGTAGTAGTGTGTCTAATATTCCAATTTACCCGGTCAATTATTGTATGTGAAGGATAAAGTTTTTTTTTTATTTTTCTCCCTGTTAACTTTTTTTGTGCGAAAATGATTTTATTGGCACAAGGTGAAATTTGTTAGCAAAACCAGCTAAATTCAGTAGAAAAAAAAGAAGAAGCATTATAAAAATATTTAATAATTTAAAAATGTGTAACAATTTAAGGATATAAAAAAGAAAGATTCATAGTTAAAGGACTAAAAGTAGTTTAAGAAAAATATATTTAATAGAAATTTAGATGAATTGAAAGTTGTTAATTTGGCCAGTTTAAGGAAGTTTTTGTGTGTAAATTTTTGGACTTGTTAATGAGTGCATTGAAGCTGTCTATGATGAGTGTTGTAAGGACACATTTTAAATAATTTTAGGCAGATGATTAGCAAATGAATTTTGCATTGAAAAACTTTAATTAAAAAACCTAAGAATTATATTACACTGGTTCGCAGTGCATGTTACTCAATTAATGAGCGGATGCTGAGCACGAAAAAATCGCCAAATTATGCCTCTGAACAAAAATCCGCACCAAACAGTGACACGTTTTGGGTGCGTCGGTTTTTCAATGCATACGTGCGGGTTTTCTGTGCCCCAAATGCGACAATTTTGCTTGCTTACATACCCGCCAAGATCAAAATGAGCTTCATCTGAAAAGATGAAGCAAAATCGGTATCTTCTGTAAGTCGATCGCAGGCCCTTTAGCGAGGCTTTGTTCAAGCGTATTCACAACCATATTCGTTCAGCGGAAGGAAAAAATTAATTATTTGTCAAATCAAACATGAGATAAATGTTACCATTCACAAAATAATCACTAGTTAAAAAAAAAAAAAGACGTTAAATGGCGCACCCTTTATTAATTTAATGCATTTTTGACATTGCCTAATGCTTTACACAGAAATATAATTCAAAAAACATAAATTTTTTTAGTAGCCGATCAGTGGCGGAAAGGCAAACATTTTTTTTGTTGTCATCGGCATCTCCTTTTTACTTAAGAATCCTTTAAAAATTTAATAACTCAAACTAACAATTTTTAAGCTAGAAATTTTATTTTATAAATATATTTTTCAATTTAAATTTGGAACTTTGTAGATAAAGGTTAATTTTTATAGAGGTACAAAATTTTAAGTTGACAGCATGCTTTGAACTGGCGGCCATTTTTTCACTTTCCAGATGTTTTATGTCTAGTTTGGTTCGACATTTCAACATGAATAGACTAAGGTCTAAACAAAATTTTCTAATTTATTTTCGTGTTTTAGCGGAATCTCACCGTCATTACATATGTCAACGGGAGTTAAAGGGAGGCCAGTCCCCTTCAATTTCACTATATTTCCATGGGAATCCGTAAGGCCGCAGAGTTCACTATTTGTCTTTTTAGCCTTTTAGCTGTTGTCTGACTGATTATTGAGGTAGGCCCTTCGGGAATATCGTGGTGGCTGTGTTTTCGAAGCCTTCGTTTAAGATGTGTGGTTCGAATCATTCACAATGAACAAAATGAATGGTCCAGGTCGAGCGAGCATGATGGCGGTTGTGTTCTTAAATTTTGTTAAGCTTCATGCGTTCTGGACCAGGAGTTGGATAGTCTCCAACTTTTCAGCAAGTAAAAGCCCTTGAAGGTGCAACTAGAAGTGACTGAAGCATATACGTATCTGAAAGCCTTCTAAGGCGAGGATGACACTACATTTCATTCATAGTGGTATGATCCACCGTCTGGTTATGGTTTACACAGCTAGGTACAGACGTAAATCTTATCACGCCTGTGTAAATTTATATTGAAAATCTTTTCGGAATAACCAATTCCGAGTTCATTAGTGAATTTTGTTTAGCGATGAAGCTTATTTTTGATTGAATCCATACGTCAATTAACAAAATTGTCATATTTAGAGTAATGATTATTCTCAAGCGTATGTTCAGCCATTGTTACGTTGAGAAAAGCTGACTTTTTAATGTGCTCTAAGGGCTGCTGGAGAATCATTGATGCGTGCTACCTTAAAAACCATAGTCAGAACGTTACAGTCTTTGGTAACAGCTATAGAGCCACAATTATTGACTTTTTCGTTCATCTATTGAACAACGGTATATGTAGGAGCTGTGTTTTCAACAAGACAGATTAACATATTACATAGCTCGTGCCATAATTGATTTATTGTAGGGTATGTTAATTAACCGCATTGTTTTACATTTCGGACTCTGGTATTGGCCAAAAAGCTCGTACGACTTAACGCCACTACACTATTTTCGGTAGGAATATATGAAGCCGCTAACCTATGACGATAAAACCGAAACGATTGAACACTTGGAGCGCAAAATTTGACGCCATATTGTTATATTTAAATTATAAAGCTAGAAGATTTTTTTCGAATCAAGTACATTTTTTTGGGCCATTTAAAAAAATTCAACTGTTTTCCATTCCATTTCAAAGTGCTATACCTCTATAAAAGCACCCTATATATTTTTTAAAATTAATAAATAAAATAAGAATTCCATTTAAAATTGTCAGCAAACAGGTTTCTTCAATTAGCTTTTAAATTTGTGACTTTAAAAAAGCCGCTGCTCTTACCAGTTTCTTAAAAGTGTAACAGAAAAGAATGAAGTTCAGTTAAGTTAAATGCAAATTATAATTATTAAATAAAAAAAAACATAAAATATGTTTTTGGACAAACTAAAGTAAATCCAAACTCAATGGATTAAAGCCTTTTTTTTCAGGCATTGTTGCCTGAAGTGTCTATTTAGTCAAGTACCGTGCTACATTCTTTAGGAAAAGGATAGAGAAGAGATGAAAGTAGAAGGATAGTCGGAAATTAACTGGCGTATAATAAGACAGCAAGGCGACTAGTGAGCAGCCCCACCGACAGTCAATTTTTATTTTTGTAGTGAAACAAAAAGACAAGGTTCTTGTTGGGAATCGAACCCACAAACACCATACTCACATGCAAGTACTACTTATTAGCCTACAGGGGCACCTAATTGGATCTTTACTAAGCTGCTTTATTTACTCGAAATGTTAATAGAATTAAGAAAGTTTCCAGTATCGATTTCGTTGTATCGATACATTATACAATTAGAATAGTTGGAATAGCTCTTTTTATTATCTAAAATCACTTTAACACAGCTGGTTATTTGAAAATTTAGTATAGACTTCTCAGAGTCTGTATTAATTTTTTTTTTGATATAAATTACCCGCAAATTTTGTTTTTTTTTCAGCACATAATTTTGCTTGAATTGAGAATAATTGAAATTAGATTTTTGATTTTATTTTAATAAAAATAATAATAATAATGAATAGTAATAATAATGAAAAATTGAAAAACTATTAAGATTAATAACATTAATCTAGTTTAGTTGCAAAATAAAAATAAACCCCGTAGAATATAGAAGGTAACACTTACATTCTAACGCAACAAAATTAGCTTAATTGCTAAAAAAATTATTAAATTTAAATTAAAAGTTAAGACGAATTTCTTTAGGGGGGGAAAATACTCTAAAGTTGCCCTCAGTCGATTAACCAAACAAAAATTTATTTTTTTTTTTTGCGTAACTGTTTAAATGATGACTTTGGATTTTAATGTCTGCTAAGTGAGAGAAGTGTGTCAAAAATTAATTTTTGTTATGTGGAGTCCAAAAACGTTATATAAAATAGAATTATAAAATATTTGGAAAAATATTTTCGATATTCTCAACTTATTTTACATAATTTTTAAAAAGGATTTCTATCTCATAAAAAATTCAACATTTGAATTGAGTATTAGAAAAATTTACTCCGGGTATTTGAAAGCAGATGGTTTAATTTTGGATATATTTTTCTTTAGGTAGTTAAAATACCTAACAAATATACTTACTGTGAGTTGTGTGAATATTATTACACTGAAAGTGATAAATTTTAAAACCAAGATTTTAGTTTTGTGTGAAATTTTTAAAACTGCTATTTGGTAGCAAGTCAGTAATCGTTTCAACATCCGTATGTAATGGCTATTAAAAATATTCCAAAAAAGCTATTTTGTTAGCCGATATTTTGACAATTAATTTTGGTGAATTGAAAATTTATGAAAATGTTCTCTTAATTAAAAAATCAGTCTTTGAACTTTTTTTTAATTCCTTCTAATTGATTTTATTAAAAATCTTAATTCTTTTATGTGGCAAATATTTTTTTTAAATCTTTTTATTGCCATCAAACAAATGTTAATTAAAGTTTGTGATAGTTCTTTTTTTGCAAAATTAAAAAGGTTATTTTATACAAAAAAAGAAATATAAATTTCCATATTATTATCCTATTCAGCATTTTTAATATTCAGTCCAGACAGTGTTAAATCTATTACTTGTTTTTCTCTTAACGTTTCGTCTTTAATGCGAAATTGTTTTGGTTGTTGTCTTGATTTTATTCTCTTAGACATCTTGAGATCATCGAACGAACAATTTAATCAATTTTATGCAAATTATATTTTAGTATACTGAAGCAACGTGTCTTGTAAAAGAATTTTTCAATAAAATATTTTAATTTTGAGGTTTTTTTTAATTGTATTTGTTGTAGACGAATATTCTCTTAGTACAGCGAAAAAATACATTTTTTTATGAATGAATTTTGCAATTTTATGTGCTACATTTTTTTTTTTAAATTAATTGTTGCAAATTTTAATGCAACTAACAAAAAAGGCAGTGGTAGGCATTATTTTGAGTCAGCTGCCGCATGGGTGTGGGTATTTATTTAAAGTAATCTCTTAATACTGAAAATGTCCACTGCAAAATTGAAGCTTTAGATGATGCTAGAGAGTAGAAAATCATGCTATTTTTAAAACATTTTATTTGCAATTTTAAATCCTTGATAAAGAAAAGGATCCTTAAGCAAGCAGTTGCTTGAATTTTGTATTTAATTTGATAATTCCTACTTTTGCCAGTATACTTCACTCATTTTTGAAATAGCTAACAAGTTATCAATATCAGATATTATGTGACTAAGAAAAAGAATGGAGTACTTTTGTGCAGGTGCAGTGAGTCTTATTATACTTTGAAATTCCAAATTAGCAATATATTGTTAAAGAATCTGACTAATACTGCTTTAAATTGTTTACTAAAAATCTACAATTTCTGCACCATAAACTCCTACTTTCCAAGTGCCTTTAAAACAGCTAAGGTTATACTAATCCTAAAGAAAGGCAAAGATGCAAGACTTCCAGCCAATTACCGCCCAATTAGCCTATTAAGCTTATTGGGGAAATTATTTGAAAAAAATTTTCATCATCGAGGATAATAACCTGATTCGTCGTTATCAGTTTGGTTTCAGAGCACAACACTCTACCATTCATCAGATTAAGAGAGTGGTTAATATTATTAAGTCAAACGAAAACCGAAGGTACTCCTACTACTAGATGCGGAAAAAGCCTTTGATTCTATCTGGCATAAAGGCCACCTATACAAGCTGCACAAAATGAATATTCCCTTATACCTAACAAAACTTCTAAAGAATTTCCTTAAGGACAGAAAGTTTTTGGTTGATGTTGACGGAAATCAATCAACCCTGCGTAACATACCAGCTGGTGTTCCCCAAGGCTCTGTGCTATCACCATTATTTTATTCTCTGTACATTTCCGATTTCAAAATTTCCAGAGGCATCGACGTGGCATTTTATGCTAATGACAGCGCCATAATCTGTCACGGTAAAGTTTCCAATTCAATTGTGAATAGGATTCAGAACGCTTTGTTAACAACTACAAAATATTTTTCTAAATGGAAAATAAAGATTAATGAAGATAAATTTCAGGCCATTTTGTTTCCCTACAACAAGTCTCCTAGGAGAGTTCCTACTAAAAATCTCAGGATTCAAGGTAATGAAATAGAGCTCATGAAATCCGTAAAATATCTTGGAGTTACTTTGGACCAGAAACGGAATATCAAAGAGCACATTGAGAGTGCACGTCTTAGAGCAATCAGATGCGGACGATCTTTGTATCACATTTTGAATAGGAAGTCAAAATTGTGCAGAAGACCAGTTCTTACGTATGGCTGCCAAATCTGCTATGAATGTGCCAAAAACATACCTTAAACACCTACTTGTATAGAATAAAAATTTAAAAATTATTTACAATCTGCCTTCAAGATTCCCAACTGTCGAATTGCATTCAAAAGCAAACGTAAAGACGATTGCAAATTTCATAACTGACATGGCGCTGTCATTTAGAGAAAAATGCAGAAGGTTTCGACCTTCTACGCCCATCTGAGAGGTTTGATTGGATAATATCCGATTTTAACTTTGCTATCAAGTAAAGTATCCATTAGGTGTTGTCTTAGAGCTTCTCAATTCATTTTTTGTTGATATTATATCTTAGGTTTTTACCATCTTTTTCCTATTAATTAGATTAACTTAATAGGTTTTTAATAATAATGAAAATGTGATAATTTGCTGAGATATCTTAATGATAGAAACTCAAATACTGTAAATATTGTTAAAGATAATGTATCTATGATAGTTAATAAATAAATTCCAAAATTCATCTAAGAGCTCTTCTAGGTTCAAAACGATTTGCATTTTGATTTTTGTTTATTCTTCATCAATTTTGTCCTTGGTTTTACTCCTAAAACCTCCTTTAGTTTATGTTAGCGTAGAATTATAAAATAAAAAAAGCTAGCGTTCACTTCTGGGATCCTTTATTGGAGAGAAAGCTTAAAAGTCATTAACGCGATCACTCTAAAAAAAAATAATAAAATCCTACACTCCATTAAATACAAAGTCACACCTATTTTTCTGTCTACATGTCTAGAGATTGCCAAAAAAAATGTTATTTAACAAGTGGTTCTTTTAAATAGCCAAGAATAATAAAATCAAAATAAAACCAAGAAAAAACAATTTAGCAAAATCTAACAAAAAAGTTTTTTTATAACCCAAGAAAAATATTAAAATTTTGTTAAAAATAACATTAACACTAAAAAGCCACTTTAATTTTATTTAACAAGAAAAGCTTAACTAAATAATGCATTTGTTTCATTTTACAGAAAATAAATAAAAATTAAGAAAATCTGAAGTATAACAAACAAAAAAAAAAAAAAACAAATAAAAATAATTATTTATTCACAAAAGATAAAAAAAAATATTTTTAAAATTTCAAAAAAAAAACAATTTTTTTTTTTATAAAAAATACAACAAGGAATTGTCTCGAAATCTATAAGTGTGTGTGTGTGTGAAAGGAGCATGAAAATAAAAACGCTGTAAAGTATACGGAGGCTTTGAAAAAGATACGACATTGCTTTTGACCTCGTTATTTTGTCGTCCAAGAATCTTTCTTTCTTTTTGGAAACAACAACATTATATATAACGGAATTTTATATATGTTAGAAACCAAAAACAAAAACAACAAGCTCCATAGCAATAATACAAAAGAAAAAACAACTGAATTAAAAGAAAAGCTAACTTGAAAAATAAATAACAAATTTGTACGACTCCATAACATTGAGTCTCTAAAATTAAACACCACTTGAACAAAAATAACAAAAACCGAAACTCGCAACAACCACAACAATAAAACAAACAAACAAACAAAACAGCATTTACTTACTACCAATTCTTGTGGGTCTTTAACCCAAAGAACTTTGTTAGCTGTTTCTGTATAAATAATAAAATTAGACAGTTTTTTGAAACAACGACAACAAAAAACCAAACAACAACAAAAAAAAGGAATTTTTTGCCTGCATGATATGGTGTGTTACAAAAGTTCTTTTATTTTTTTTTTATTGTTGTTGTGTAGTTTGCCTGTCAATTTCTGGGTGTTAAGCAAGAGAGCCACATTGCTGCCAAATAGACTTTAATAAATTCTCCGTAATTTTTTGAGCTTCTTTTTGTTGTGTGTTACTGAAACAGCAAACAACAGACTCCTTGTTCCAGTTCTATATCCTGTCATTTTATTTATTTCTCATTCCTTGAGATAATTAAACAGACACATTAAAAATCGAAATTAAATACAACAACTGCAATACAATCTTCTTATTAATTTAATTGTCTATAACTATCGACACTCAATATAAAAATATTTTTAAATAATTTTTAAACACTTAAGCTAAAATAACAATTTCAAAATTGCGGAATTAATAAGTTTGAATCATATCAGTGGTACTAGTTTTAGTACCACAAACAACGGCTCCACCTTGGCTACCACAAACGTTAAAGCCAACAACAACAATATAGGTAAGATATTAACTGATAACAAATTAAATAGCACAAGTTGCAATAGCTTCACCACTTACTTGAAGTTAACATTTTTGGACATTTTATTTTTTATAAAAAAATGTATATTTCACATAAAAAATAATATTTTTTTTTAAATTAGAAATTAAGTTTTGTTCTCTAAAAAGATTTTGCTAATTTCCTCAAAGAAATTAACAACATCGTCATCGATTTTGCGGCACCATCACTTTAACACAATATCAATGCTAATTTGGTATTCCCTAACAGTCTAATGACAACGTTGCCAGTTTATCGATAATTTTAATAAAATATAACACACATATCTAATATTTGAGTCAGCTGATTTATTTGTGTACTGTAGCCTTGTAGGCTAGTAGGTAGTGTGCTAGCTTGTCAGTCTTGGTGGTTCTGGGTTCGATTCCTAACAAAGACCTTCGCTTTTTTTTCACTAAAAAAAAAAAACAATTGACTGTCGGCTGCTCAGTGATAAAGGCATGGTCACTGGTCGCTGTGCTGTCTTATACTTCTACTTTCATCACCTGTCTCATCTCTTCTCTCACCCTCTCCTAAAGAATGTAGCACGTTACTTCACCAAATAGGCATTGTTGCCTGAAGTGCTACTTCTCTTAAAAAAAAAAATAAAATCTTCATTAAATTGAACCTAAAATAAATTAAAAATTAAAATAAACTAAAATCAATATGTTCAGCACCGTCTTTTTTTTTATTTAAAATTTTAAATCGCGCCAAATCTGTAAAGAAATAAATGTCAAACATTTATTTGTAAAGAACTACCTATTATGCCTTTTGCCATCCATCACCCGTTCTATTTGGTGGGCCCAAGGGCTTTTAGAGCAGTTGCAACATTTTCCCATTGTTCCTTAAAATTAGTAGGAACACTGTCTTTTCGAAATCCCCTGGCAAGTAAAGGATTTTTTCCCAATTCTTCCACTAATTTTTTTGTCAAATTGCTTGGCGTTGGTAATTTTAATTTTTTCTATTTTATTTTTATTTTTTTTTATATTTTATTTTGTATTTAAAATTTTTTTTAATCTTTTTACATTTTTGTTTATAACAGCGCGACACCAAAATCACAGGCGACAATATCAATGGCAATTTAAGACAACATCAACGTCAAATTGTCCCACAGAATACTAAACATGTGTTGCCAGCTATCGATAAATGGCAATATTGTCAACGAGAATACGGATCTACAGCAAACGATAAAAAACGACGTCGTCTTGTATTGCCGTCGCCATACAGAATAAGCGTAATTGCTTCGCAATGTATTTTGCTGGCATTCTCATTAATCAAAATAGTTGATTACATTTCTTTTACATTTAAATATATTTTTTATATTTGAAATTTTTTTTCTACAAGAATATGATTGTTTTCCATTTTTTTTTTATTAAAATTTATATTAAAAAATTCTTTTTCATCAAAATTGCTTTTTGTAATAAAAAATAATTTTTTTAATCGATAAAGAAAATTCAATAATTAGTTTTATATTAAAAGCTGATTATTCGAAAAATAATTTCGAAATTTTTTTTTTTTTTATTTATTTATTTTGTTCGACCTTTTAGGAATGTCTATTTCACTTTTCTTTTTCTCCGGGCTCTAGGTCAATAATATTTATTCAAATAAAACTCTTTTCCGTTTCCTTAAATATTGTTTTTATTTTCATTCGATATTTCGGACACCTTCGTTGTCCTTCTTCAGGAATTTGAATTACGTTGTCAATCCCCTTGAGGGTGTCGAAATAGCGAATTTTTTATAATATAATACGATTTTTTCATAAAAAAATAAATTTTTTCCCAAAAAAAAAAATTTTTTTTTTCATTGAAATATTTTTTTATTAAAAATTTTTTATAAAAATTTTTTTTATCAAAAATTTATTTTTATTGACAAATGATTTTTTTTTATCGCAAATCTCAATAATTAATTTTACACCAAAAGCTTGTTTTTCGGAAAATGATTTTTTTTTAACAAATTAATATTTATACATCAATAAAATTTTTCCCCACCAAACTTATTTCTCCTGTTTCACAAAAGTTTAATTAAAAGAGATCTAATCACTTGTATGTCACTTGTAGCAGAATGCATGCTAATTAGATATTTTTTGCAGAGAAACAAAATCGATGGATGTAACTAACTTTATTAAAACCTTTAACATTTTAAATGCTGCTAAGCAACAGGACAAAATGATTAAAGTCAAATGTAAAAAACATTCTAAAGAGTTCTTCTATAATCCATAAATGAAATAACGTGTCTTTTCAACGTATTTATGAGTCAAAGGTTTGCAATAGTTTACAGTTATTTTTTTTTGTTAACGAACTTTTAATGTGGGTGTGGGATGGGTGTTCAGATTATGTTCTATATATTTCCATTAAGTATTATACAAATTAAATATATAGTATTAAAGGGTCGTACAAAGTGACTTTACAGTGATAGAGAGGGTTCACAAAATGTATGCAGTTAGGTCTAAAAAAAGCTGGATATATGGAAAACTATAAACTTTAATCAGCCTTAAAGAATAGATTTAGCTTGGAACTTTTAAAAGGCCACCACCAAAAGAAAGAGTGAGGCGAATTTCTGCTTGCTAGCCGAAGACCACAGCCAAACATATTTCAAAATTTTTATTTTATTTTATTAGTATTTTTTCACTGACAGTCAAGGATAACAGTGGATAAAGTAAAAGTAATAATCAACAGCCTGATGTTTTTCCCACCTGTTCTACACGAGCTATTATCGATTGTTTAATTAATGAAGTGCCTCTATGTTTTAATGGGTTTTTTTTACACTCACATTTTATTATTTTCCCAAATTGCTTCTTTTCAGCTATTCAAACATTCGTTTCGTTCTTTTGCATTTCAGTTATTTAAAAAAATATTTCTACAAAATTATTGTCTTTTAATTTTTTTGTCGTAGTGGGCTATCAAACTGGGAATCCTACAGTATAAATGACGGCAGACATTTACATAATAGACATTGATCATAATAGAACATATGCTTTTATTGATGGCACATAAAGTATTGTCGTGTTAGGGAATGACATCGTATGCACATTGCATTAAATTACGAGTTGTAAAGAGATCAACAGTACGACACAGAAGCATTGGTCGAAGTAGTGAAACAAATGAAATCACATAACAAAGAATTGCGTACGGCACTTTGATAGAAGATGTGAACAGTGGTCTAGTGGAATTTACTTTCCTGATGCACTCTTAATTTCATTGCTTATGACGACGAACAAACTGCAAAATAATACAGCTCTAGCGTTGGCTTCACCTGTAATAACTGTGACTCTGCTAGAAGGCGGGGGCACTGCCCTTGAAATTACCATTAAACATGCAAATGAAGAAAACATCGATCTTCAGCATCGTCAAAAATAGCGCAATGGCTATGATCCTACAGGTATGCAAATTGATTGATTATCTGGAATGAATGCACAGTGGCCCATAAAAGTTTACTGAAGACACCGACGAAACAGTTTTGAAGGATTTTGGTAATAAACAACATCCTTTTAATGGAGCTATGAAACTGCTGTCAGGTGATTTTTATTAGACTTTTGCAGTCAATCCTCGATCTGTTGCTGATGGACTAAACACATGACTAAAGTCATGAAATTTGAGCCGGCACGTCAAAACACTCTCATTAGCAATTAACTAGCGAGTATTTAAAAAAAAACGAAACTGTAAGCTTGTTTCCGAATCAGTTGTTAGAAGTTGGAAATACTAAAGACACCACAACAGTAGACACCACGACCAGGTTCGTTACATTACGCACAAATTTCTTTCACATCACTTCCTGAACTTACACCCCCCCTATTGGTAAATAAACGCAGAATCTGTTGAACAATTAATCAGTTAATCACCCTCAACTATGCAATGGAACAACAACGACTGTGAATAATCTAATAAATAATAAATAAATAAATAATAAGAAATAATAAAAATAAGACAATCATAATACAAATTCAAAAAGACAATGCCTTGGTGCCGCATACACCAATGATTTCAACAGATTTATCATACGATTATAAACATCTACGATTTCCCATGCATCTGGACTTTGCGACAAATAAATAAATCGTCGCGTATTAATATCGTTTAACACTCATTCCAACTCTACATCGAAATTGTAAACATTGTAACAAAAAAAAAATATATGGCAACCCTTTAGTATCTGCAACAACAAAATCCAAAGCTTAATTAGTCCTTGATTTTTTTGTCTTTACTTTTGTCTTTGTTTGGTGAAAAATCTTAGGTTTATCTAATTTGTGCTAAGTTCCTTTGAAGAGTTTTTAGTGAGCAGTAGCTAAAAGGCTACCAAGTTGTACTTTCACCTAAAATTATTTTGATTGTGATTTAGAACAACACCCTGTGCTTAAAACAATCTATAAAATAAAAATAAGTCGGGGCTTCCTCCCTGACGCTATAACTTCAGAACGCACGAACCGATTTCCATAGTTGTGCATTTGTTGGAAACGTCTCGGACTCCGTGAAGTTTATAGCAAAGAAAATTCAGGATAAGTTTCAAGAGAAAAGCAGGAAAACAGGGAAAATCATTTTTCACATACAGCGCCATCTCTGATACACAGCATGTACTACAACGGCACCAGTACGTGGTGTGTGAGTATCCCTCACGTAAATACGTACGCCGTGCGCTAGGTCGTATGTATACTGTTCATTCTAGAAATAATGAATGTTTTTACTTGCGACTGCTATTGGTTGTACGTGGACTAACTGTCAATGGCCACCAATGCCAAACATATCGAGAAGCATGTCAACTATTGCGTTTGCTGGAGAACTATTTTCATTGGGATTTAACACTTGCGGGTTCAGTTGTTGCATCAAATGTGTACCCAATGCGAACGCTGTTCGCTATTATCATCACCACATGTTTCCCTTCACAACCAATTCAGTTATGGAACAAATGCAAAGACGACATATATGAAGATATCTTGCATCGCTAACGCATTCGAACGAATAATCCCGACATGCAAATAGCCGATGAAATATATAATGAAGGATTGATTCTAATTGAGGATCAATGCTTGACTATTGCAAACAAGTTACTGATTGCAGTAGAAATTATTGCGCCAAATCGATGGATGCAAGATGCATTCAACCAGGAATTAAATCGAGAGCTGCAATACAATGTTGATACATTGCAGGAATTCGTTTGAAATAATGTGCCGTTGCTGAATGAACAGCAAAAACAAATAAACGAAACGTTTATGCAAGCGGTGGACAATAATACTGGAGGTCTATTCTTCCTGGACGCACCAGGAGGAACAGGGAAAACATTTGTCATTTCATTGATTTTGGCCACTATTCGATCAAGATGTGACATAGTTTTGGCTTTAGCATCATCTGGAATTGCGGCGACTCTTCTAGATGGCGGTCGTACTGCACATTCTGCGCTTAAGTTGCCACTCAATTTAAACACAATTGATACTCCAACATGCAATATTTCCCGATCCAGTTGCCCCCGGCGGCATATTTATATGGTCTTTATAGAACTTCGACTTTCTAGACCTGTGCAACTGTGAGAAAAAGGGAGTCCAGCCCCCTGAAGGCAGCAGGGGTTAACTGGGCACTCCACTTTATTTCCACGGGAAGCTCGCAGAATTCCGTTATTTGTCTCTTTAGATATTTAACTGTTCTCTGGCTGATTATTGAGGTTGGCCCCTATATGGGAATATCGTGGTGGTTGTGGTTTCGCGGCACCATAACAGGCAGGTCAGTTTTATATGGTGGCCAGGATCATTTCACCGTTAATGTCATGCTGGGTGAATGATCCAGTCCAGTGAGCATTCTAGACATGTGCTCTGGACAGGAGTTGGATAGTCTCCAACTCTGCAGCAAGGAGTGATGATTTGCAGCCCTGTTCTGGAATCATTAAAGTTGCAACTAGGAAAAACCTGTTTGCTAGAATTTGTCTTCGACTTCCTAGGACGAGCATGACGTTCCTATTTATGCAAAGTGGTTCGACCACCATCTGATTAAGGCACCATAGCCAGGCGCAGATGTAAATCTTATCACGTAATTTCGCGATCCAGTGCAATGGGAAAATTGTTGATGCAATGCATGCTCATTGTTTGGGGTGAGTGCACAATGGCACATAAGAAATCACTTGAAGCACTCAATTTTACACTGAAGGAAGGAAAACATCTTTGGCGGCTTGATGATATTGTGTTAGGCGATTTCAGGCAGACGTTGCCAGTAATTCCCCATGTAACGCCTGCAGATGAATTGAATGCTTGCCTAAAGGCGTGATGCCTTTAGTGGAATAGCGTAAAAATATTAACGCTAACCACTAATATGAGAGTTCAACTTCATAATGATTAAAATGCTGCACAATTTTCCAAACAATTGTTAGCTGTTGGAAATTGAAAAGTCCCAGTTGATGCGACAGCTGGATAAATTACTCCTACCAACGACTTTTGCCGATTTGTAGACTCTCAATTAGTTCTTGTTGAAAATGTCTTCCCAAACATTTGTGAGAATTATCAGAATTATGCTGGGTTAAGTCAACGAGCAATTCTCGCCCCCAAAGAATAATGATTGAATTTTACCAATCAATCAAAAATCAATGGCGATTTGGTGACATACAAATCCGTTGATTCCATAACAAATCCCGATGATGCGGTAAATTATCCAACGGAGTTTTTGAACTCTGTGGAATTACCAGGACTTCCACCACATAACTTGCAACTCGAAGTTGGTTCAGTTATTATGATATTGCGTAATTTAAATCCACCGTGACTTGGCAACGGTACTCGACTTGCGGTGAAAAGACTTGCGCCGAATGTGATTAAGGCAGCCATTATTAATGGAAATTACGCAGGTGAACGATTGCAATTTCGATATGTGCTTGGATTTTCCGACGGGGCTAAAATTATTTTTATTTGGGTACGGTTTTCAGTCGACCCTCGTCAAATTTGGTTTGTGAACAAACCGGTTTCGGCTGTTTGCCATCCTCAGTGTTCTTTTCGTACTAGTTGCGTTCTATTGTCAACTGTGTTTATATAGTTCGTCTTGTTCGTGTTTCCCTTCGTGTTGTTGCGTTCGTCACTTTCTCTCTTTTTCGCCTGTATCTCTCTCTCTCTCTCCTTTTTCGTTTGTCTCTTTTTCGCAATTTCGCTTAGTGTTTGCGGGAAAAATTTAGAAAATCAATGTTTTTCGCATGGGCAGCTATACGTTGCGTGTTTACGAGTTGAGAAACCATCCGCTTTATTTGTATTAACGTCAGACCAAAAAGCAAAAAATGTGGTTTACCAAAGAGCACTTCAATAAAACGGCTAATTTGCGGACACGTATAACGTTTCGATTCAGTATTTACTTTGGATTCACTTTTATTTTTACTTAGAGAAGTTCAACTAAATTTCACTTCATTTTTGTAATCGAAATGAATTCATTACTGTTGTGTAATGAAATCTAATTTTTCCTTTTCAAATATAAAACAAAAAAAATCATTTTTCTTTATCCTTTAATCCCCAAACGAAATGTGACAAAAAACGAAGCCATCTGGTGGCAAACGCCGGGTTTGAAGGTTAATTATAAAAATACAAAAATAAGGGTCAATAAACTATAAATTATATTTTTTATCGCTTTGCTATTAATTCTTTTTGCTTGAGTGTGCTAACGTTAGCATGCATATGACTTTTATTCGGTTCAGTCAGAGTCAGAGATATCCTGACTAACATCAAGATTTGATAGCATGCCTGTCATCATTTGTACACTCATTATGTAATTTTATTGTGTTTGTTCACTTGTCCATTCACTCACTTAGTCATTCAGTCATTCAGTCATTTATTTATTTGTTCATTCATTGATGAAGCAGAAACCAACCATTTTATAATTTTTCATTAAGCCTTTTTGTGGTTTTTACTTAAAACCACAGCACGCTGGTTTTAAATCTTCTCCTATATCCCCATCATTCCTAGCGCATCATCCTTTTCATCACACATTACAATTATATTTACCTTTTAATATATAAAATTTTTTTTTTGCTGTGTTTGTTATACAATAACTGAAACAATTATTTGCTGCACATTTAACTAAAGGGAAATATCTATAGTTATGTAAAAATCGTTATAACTTCTGATGTATTGGTGGTTGTTCCTTTCCTATCTGGTTTTTGGTTTTCCTTCGCCCTTAGTTGTATTGAAAACATGTTAAAAATCCCTGTGTGTGTATGTGTGTGTGTGTAGCTCATCCGTTTGGTCCATTTTGGTTTTGTCTTTTTCCATGTAGTGTGGATTTTATAACATTAAAAAAAGCAGCTTTCATTGCATTTTTATACTCGTCGTTCCTGCTTTTAATAATTAATTAAACAAACTGCATGTTGCCAAGTGACGTGGCCTTTTTTCTGATCCATAAATATGTGTATTTTAGGTGAAATGTATTCTTAAATTGTATATTTTTATGGTGTTTTTTCAGTATAAAATTTATTTATAATTAACGGTGTTGTTACACTGTATTCAGGCTAAAGTTTGTTTATTGTTTTTAAATTTATATTTTTTGTTTTGTTTTAATAAAGTTCGTTGAAAGTTATATAATGTAACATGTAACGCGTCGTTTTTTTATTTATAGATACAGTAATAGACATTCGTTTGGCCGCACTTACTTTTTTATTTATAGATACAGTAATAAACATTCGTTTGGTCGCACTTACTTTTTTATTCTAAAGTTGTTTTTTTAACTCTTTATTAGAACAGTTATTTCTTTTTCTGTTTTCTTAATGACATTATTAAGCGCAGTTTACAAAATAATAACAAGTATTAGTGTAACGGTTATTTTATTAGAAAATATGCGTTCTTTTTTTTAAATTGTTGCTGTTTTTCGTGAGACAATCGTTTAAACGCATTAAGAGAAAATCTTATTTAATTTGTGAATTTTGACTTGTGAACACGTGTTGTCATACCAATTTAATAATTTAATTTAATTCAAATATAAAAAATAAAAAAAAAAATTGCAGAATTTTTGTAAACCGATTAGATATGAGTCCATAAAAGCGGTTAAATGATACCGAAAAAGATTTAATCGATAACTTAAAGAAAAAAAAAGTTATAAAATCGAAAAATTGCTGGAAAAATAATGCGTTCGGAAAGAGTAATAAAAAAATTATGGCACTAAGGCTCCAACGAAGGGATCATCCAAAATTACCACCCCTAAAAAGGACAGATGCGCCATGAAGCAACTCGAAATCGCTTATCCTGTGGGAAAATAAAGTACAAACTTGATCTTCCAGTTACTATGCGAACCATAGCTTGTGTTTTGAATGCGATTCCATCGATAAAATGGAAAAAAATAAAGTCCAAACCACGACTTACTAAAGTACACAAGGAGAGTTGCCTTAGCTTTGTGTAAGCACACCTGTCATGAACTGATGAATGGAAAAAAATTGTTTTTTTCAGATGAAAAAAAAAATTTAACTTAAATGGTGCATGATTTGAGCCAATCAAACGTAGTGCGATCTAAGCGAAATTTTAGCGGTGGAAGCGTTATGGTGTAGGGGGCATTCCGCTTCGAATTTGTTTTATAACTACCAGAATAAATTCAGAGATATACCAGGAACTTCTGGAAGATGTCCTTATTGCAAAACTTGAAGAAAATTCTGACAAAATGTATATTTTTCAAAAGGACAACGCGGCAATACATGTATCGAACAAATGTTAGGAATAGTTTTCTACCAATAATATTGATTTACTTCCATGGCCGGCATACAGTCCCGATTGTAACCCAATCGAAAACTTATAATGAATCCTTGCAGCTAAGATATCAAAAAAGGGTAGGCAGTTTTCGACTTTTAATGAGCTGAAAAAAATCAAAGAATATTGGTTGGGCATTGAAATTGAATTGAAACTCTTCGAAACCTTGTACTCAACTCAATGCTGAATAGAATATTTTCGGTCATTCGAAGTGAATGTGATCCTACTAAATGGTAGTACACAATAGCTTTTATTATTTTGTATATTTTTTATTTTTAATTTAAAGAAAACTTTGCTCCAACGTATATTTCTTAATTTTTTAGTTTTTTATCGATCACATATTGCGAATATGAAATACGTTTAATTTTTGTTTACTTCTTTTAAGCTAATAAATCACTTAAACGTTTTGTTAAAAAAAAAATAATTAAAACCCTGTTAGTTTCTTTTAATATTAAAAAAAACATGGTGCGTTTAAACGAATGCTTATCACTGTATATAAAACTTTGAGTTTTATATATGTCAGCCATTTTGTCAGCTGTTTATTAGTTTGGTTTAACATATCAACATGAATAGACTGACGTCTCTGATTCTTGCTTTCAAATTCTACAAATTCATTGTGGTTCTATTTGAATTACGCAATCTCGATCACTTCACAAAATCTGGCTGGTTTGGTATGCTTTATAGGCTGGTGGAATTATTGCTTTGTTCTTCTTTCTGCTAGACAGAACGTTACAATCTTTTTTTTTTTTTTTTATTAAAGAGAAGTAGCACTTCAGGCAACAATACCTATTTAGTCAAGTACCGTGCTACCTTCTTTCGGAAAGGGATAGAGAAAAGATGAAACAGGTGGTGAAAGCAGAAGGATAGTCGGAAATTAACTGTCGTATAAAGACAGCACAGCGACCAGTGGCCATGCCTTTATCGCTGAGCAGCTCTACCGACAGTCAATTTTTATCTTTTGTAGTGAAAAAAAACCAAGGTCTTCGTTGGGAATCGAACCCACAACCCCCATATTTACAAGCTAGTACACTACCTCCTAGCCTACAAGGGCACCTAACGTTACAGTCTTAGTATGGAGCTACCATTACTAAACATCCATATCGCGGAGGAGGACCTGTGGTTTCAACAAAACTGAGCACCATGTCACATAGTTTGAAGCGCAATTAATTTATGGAAAGAAAAAGGTTTGGTAAGCCCATAATTTCCCGTTTCAACCCCTTCAATTGTCCTCCAATATGGTGATATTTAACACCGCTAGACTATTTCTTGTGAAGTCGCTAAATAAGAAAGAAACCTTAACCTTTTTGCCGCCTTATTGCCGATTAGAGGTTACAAATGTTGGAAAAGTCATCAAAAATTGGACCTCCAGATTAGACTACGTTCGAATCAGCGAATCAGGTCATATTGCCAGCAGTTTTTTTTTAAATTATGATGCCAGGATATCCTTCGAATAATGAAAATTTTTTGTCAATTAAAAGAAATTGATTTTCGTATTATTCCATTGCAAGGATCTAGATTTTATTTTATGGATAAAAGAACATATCGGCGTTGCACCAGAATCTAAAGTAGCTGCTACGATTTGAACTGTCGCGTTAATCACTGGTTCGACTTCGAAACTCCTTATCTCCCTGAGCGTTAGCGACTGACGCCGCCATTTATTCCCAGCAAATACAATCGCAAGATGAGGAAAATGCTTTTCAAGACTCATCAATTAGAAACTTCATATACCAGCTATTGAGGAAGCTGCTAAATGTCAAGTTTGCCCTTAACAAGAGACAGACGGAAAGAAATACTTAGCATATAAATTCATAGGCATTTGGTCAAATTGCCAGGCTGAACTTTTTGAAAATTTGATCATGAATCGAGTTATGCTTCCTGTGTTGAAAGTTTTCGCTAGAGATGTTATAGTTAGTCCACCTCATGAAAATATTCTCTCATTTTACATACAACTCTTTAAACGAAAATGGGTTGATAATTCTTGACGTCTTCCAAAACCAAGTATCGATTTAGTTGCTCTAACAGCGTATGATATTTCGTACAACTAAACATGCTGATTTATTTATAATTTTGTGTTTTCTAATCGTTATTAAATCGTTATAATTCTCATATTATCATTCTTAAACTCGCTGGTTCTTTTTAAAATTTGAATATCGACAGCGTTAGTGAAACGTTAACAGCAAACGTTCGAGAGAGCAATCAACATCATTAAGAAAATGTTATCACTTACTACTTTTCTATTGCCATTAGCTCATTCCTATAAAAAATTTTGTAGATTAGAAAATTGTAAGCTTTGGCTAAATAAGGAGCTAACTCTTGAAACATGTGAGAAAGAAAGCAAACTCCCGAAAAAGCTAAAATCTAAGAGATGTTGTATTCTTTATGATCTCCTAATCAGTTATTCTGTCTGAAAAGGGGTCTAACATTTAAATTTATTAATTAGGAAATGTTTAAGTACTCCCGTCAACTCTTTCTCTTAAGCTTCGAGTTTAACTTCGCGTCCGCCATTTTGGTAAACATTAGTCTTGACAGTTTATATTTGGCAGTTATGAAGTAGACACGTTGTAAATTTATTATGGAAAAACCAACGTGTTTTAATCGTTAAAACATTTTACCACAATCAATCATCGATTGCAAGTGTTCAAAACAATCCATCAACCTCAATTCGAAACGGCGTAACGGTGGGTCTGAATGGGGACCGATATAGTGATGTTGATTGAAAACTTTTTAAAGCCACAACTATGTATATGCTCTGGGCTTGATTAACATGTGATATCAACAAGACGATGCCACATCGCATACAGCCAGGATTACAATGGAATTACTGCGAGACCTCTTTCAACAAGTTATTTCACGGTCACATGCGTTGACTGCTCCTGACTTCTTTTTGTGGGGGGGATATTTGAAATGTAAGGTTTATGCAAACAATCCAGAAACGCTTAAGCAACTCCGGCGGACACCCTGTACTTTCACTAAATATTCAGTAGTTAAAGTCAATTAACATTATTCGATATTTTTGCTCAATCAATTTGTTAATATTACAATGAAATTAGAATATTTTGATGCTTGAAAAAATTTTCATTTTTATTTTAAAATAAATATAAAATAAAATATTTAATAAATATGACAAAATTAATTACAAAATACTTTTGTATCTGTAAATCCACAGCAGATCATTGGATTTGAATTTTAGCTGATAAGTGTTTTTTAATTATAAATTTTACTTTGACTTTGATTTAATTTATTTAAAAATTTTCTATTCTTCCTCTCTTTACAGGTGAGTTAAAAGTCGATTTAAGTAAAATGTTGCGGTCACAAAATGCAGGTATTTGAAATAGTCGATTTAAAAAGAGCTTAAACATATAAAACAGTTTTTTTACGATTATCGATTATTTTCGAAATTACGATTATTTCGTGACGAAAACCAAACTTGGTTTTTGCAAAGGCGTGCGTTTTTTTTTATTTTTTGAAGTATTAAATTACAATTTTCAATAAAACCGCAAATAAAATTAAATTAATTTGTTCTATAAATAAATCCAGTAGCAGCAACAATAGCAACAACTATAAATATTAAAATTCTAATTATTTAATTTCAAATGTTAAACACGTGTTATTACCTTCAAACACATAAATGAAACCTTTAGAAACCTTTTAAAATCTAACAACATCAAACACATTACGAATCGCAATTAATTACTGAAATATTAAAATGTATCGAATAAAATAATAATTAATATTCATTTAATTTATTGAAATTAAATGCAAATGCGATAAATAAATAAAAACTGTTTTCCTTTAACAGTGTTGCCTTAACTCAATTTGTTGTTGCCCTGTTAAGTCTTTCAAATACACTTTTATTAAAATCAATATTTGCCAATTAGGGCTCATCAAGAAGACGTTTCTAATTGTTTATCGTTTTATTATTAAAGACAAATCTGTCAGTTTGTTCCAAAAGGAAATTATACTTTACAAAATATGTAAATGGCGGCTGTTTGTTAATTGACGCTAAAAAAATAATTTGAAATGACGTGGCGTAGAAAATTTTCATTTTAAAACAATTATTTCGAATAACTTGTTATAAAAGTACTATTCAGCACATACAAGTTTTTAACAGAAAAAAAAGTACCATATTTCAAAGAGGTACTTTATTTGAACAAAAATGTTTCTAGTTTGATGTCAGTTTTAATATCCATTTAAATAAATAAAGATACCAAAGTTGCGTTTTAAAGTACTTTTTTTAACTTCATTCAATTGTTAGCACTTTTTTTTTTGCTGGAAAGTACTTTATACGTGATCTGTTAACAGTGCTCGAAAGTTAGTGTTTAATATAGATTTAACTTTAAATTCTTAAAGGTACTTTTATTTCTAAACTCATATCTTGAGAAACACACACATTTTTTAGAAGAATTCTTAAAAAGTACTTTTTGTTTTATAAACTTTGCTTTTGTGTTGATTATTATTTGGAAGATATTTTTTATAAGAATTAAAAAAAAAAATTTAATTGATATCTGGTTTAAAGTATATCGTTTGATATAGTTTTGAAAAGGATTTTCGTTATTTTTTTTTTTTTAATTTTTCCGAAGGTACTTTTCATAAAAATAACACTTTATTTTAAGAAAAAAATATTTATTTAATATACTTTTTTTTATTAACACTTGGTTTTGATTAGACTTTTTTTTAGAAAGTATTTTCAAAAGCGAGTGTATTTTTTAGAGTACTATATTTCAAAAAGGTACTTTATTTGAAAAAAATAAAAACCTAAATTTCTTAATTATTTTTACTAGCCATTTATTTAAATATACCAAAGTTGCTTTTTGGATTACTTTTTTTAACTTCATTTAATTCTCTGTAATTTTTGTCATAAAGTACTTTATAAGAAATCTGTTAAAAGTGTTTCATAGGTAGTAGTTAATAGAGGTTTTTTTTGTACTTTAAAGGTACTTTGTTTGCTTAAGATATCCCTTAAAAAATGCACAATTTTTTTTAGAAGAATTCTTGAAAAGTACTTTTCGTTTTATAAACTTTACTTTTGCTGATTATGTTTTAGAAGGTAATTTTTATAAGAATTTAAAAATAATTGCCATTCATTTCTTGTTTAAAATATATCTTTTAATATATTTTTGAAACGGTGTTTCCTTATTTTTATTTTAAAATTTTTCCGAAGGTACTTTCCATTAAAATAACACAATTTTCTTTAGAAAAAATGTTTAATTAATGAACTTTTTATTGACACCTGGTTTTGATTGTACTTTTTTTTAGAAACTATTTTCAATAGCAAGTATGTTTTTTAGAGTACTATATTTCAAAAGGGTACTTTATTTGAAAAAAAATGTTTTTGAAGTTACTCCTTTTAAAACCTAAATTTTGATATTATTTTTTATTACTTTTTTTGGCACTTTATTTACCTTCATAAATTGTCAGCACTTTTTGTTAGAAAGTACTTTATCTGGGATCTGTTAACAGTGCCTGAAAGTTAATGTTCAATATAGATTGAATTTTATTTTTTTAAATGTACTTTTATTTCTAAATGCATCTTTTCAAAAACGTACAATTTTTCTAAAAGAATTCTTGAAAAGTACTTTCTGTTTTATAAACTTTGCTTTTGTTGGTTATTTTTTAAAACGTAGTTTTCAAAAGAATTTTAAATGTATTTGAGTTTGAAGTATTTTTTTAAAGGAATTTTTCCGATTGTACTTTCCATAAAAATTTTCAAATAATGTACTTTTTTTTATTGGCTCTTAATTTTCGTTGTACTTGCTTTTTTTAGAATGTATTTAGAAAAATTGTTTTTACTATTGTTTTAAGGTTTTTACTTTGTAAGGTACTTTTTAAAATATTTTTTAGTTAAATTTTTAAGAAAATTTTTTGTGGTGTCATTTTTAAACATATTTTTCAAAAAGTACTTTAAGTAAAAAAAATTAACCTTTTTGTATAGATTCTTTTCAGTTTAGGCATTTCTTTAAGTGGTATTTTTAGAAAAACGTAAAAAATGTACTTTTTTCAAAAGACCCCATATTTAAAGAAGCTTCTGTAAGGTAAAGTTTTTAAAGCACACCTTTTTATGTCCTTTATTTTTTGGAAAAGCCAGAAAAACTACTTTTAAATATTTTCCCAACTTTTGTAAAGAAGTCTTTTAAAAAATACTTTTCTTTACAAAGATTTTCTCTTCCTTTCTTTTTAGGGAAGAAATTTTTTAAACGACCGTTTGAAGAATGTAATCATTAGAAAATTTTTCAAAGGGATGCTATTAGTTTCCTTTCCAATTAACAGTATTTTTTTTTTTTTTTTTGTAAAAAAGGTTCTTCCATTAAATGTACTTTTTGAAACACATTGATTTTTAAACAAGTTTTGTTTAAAGCTAAATTTTTATGGATTCATTTTCTTTTTTTTTTCTAAACGCATTGTCCGGTTTTTCAACAAGAGTTTTTAAAAGTACCTTTATTAAAAAACGATTGTCTGTTTTTATCTGTTCCCTTTCAGGAGAAAATTTTAAAAAAGATTTGTTCAAAATGTACTAATTAGAACCGCTTTTTAAAGGAATGCTGTTTGGTTCCTGTTTAACTAACACTATTTTCTGTTTTTAAAAAGGTACTTTCTTTAAATGTACTTTTTGAAATATATTCATTTTTGAAAAAGTTTTATTTAAAACTAAATTTTTATAGATCCTGTTTTTTTTGGTCGGTACTTTAGGGATTTTTAAATGAAAATTTTTATATTTTTTTTAATCCTTTTGATTATTGTGTAGTTTTGTAAAAAAATTTTCCCATCTTAATTTGTTAAAAGCATACATTTGAAGGCCTTTCTTGAAAAAAAAATATTTGCTATTTTTAAAAGGTACTTTTTTGAAAATGTACCCTAATTTATCATTTCTTGATTTTAGCAGTGCTTTTTATAGATTCCTTGTTTTTTGCGGGCACTTCGCTAAATAAAAGAGAGAATAAATTTTGCAAAAGGATTTTTTAATCGACCCTTTTTTTAAAAAGGGGTTTTTATTAGTACTTTTTTATAGGAATCTTTTATAATATGTTATTTTAAAAGTTTGGTAACCCTTAAAAAAAAAACATAACCTATATTCGCGAGTTATAAGAAACATCATTCATTTTTTTTTGTTTTCTCTTATATTTGCGCCTCCATTTAGCTTCGCTAATGTACTCCTTTCCAAAGAAATTATAACAGCTAAATAAATGGACCTTTAAAAGTGTCTTTCGTCTTTGCTTCGAAAAGGAAGGTGATTGAGATATATTTTTCATATTAATTTCTGTTGGAAATGGTGTATATGGTTTAATTTGTCAAACTTTATAATTTATGATTGTTAAATCTTTTATTGCCTGTTCGGCGTGAAACAAAAACCAGTTTCACTTATTAGCGACACATTAAATGATTTGTGAAGTGTGAAATTAAAACGTGTTATTGAAACTTAATCAAAACTAATTATTTTAATGTCGAAAAATTACTTTTATTAACGATAACATAAAATATATTTTAAGCAAATAATTAAAGCGTCGTCAATTTCTTTCCCTTCAAATTTATGATTCCATGTTTGTTTCGTGTAATTAGTTTCCATTGTCTTACTTTAATGAAGGTTACCAATGGCCTCCTTTAATTACTTTAAAGGCTGTAAGTATGGAAAGGAATGCAGGAGAAATAAAAACGTAATTTGTTTCCTGGTTTATTTTGTGGTCCTCAAATAGAATTCTCATTCAGTTCTTGTTGCTCATTCATTTTTAAATTTCTGTCTGCCTTAAAACGTGCGATCTATGCGAATTCTATGCGAATTTCAAACGAACCGTATTTGCGAGTATTAAGTTTTCCCTACTAAAAGGCAATCTGAAAAGCTTAGCACAATTTTAATCTTACGATTGGTGGCAAAAAATCGAAGCCCTGATCATAGCAACCACATAAAAACTTGAAAATTTTTTTCTATTTCTTTTAAACTTAAAACAAGTGTAGTTCGTCTCAGATTTTCTGCGAACCGTTCTAAGTAAAGAATGAATATGCTTAATGTGCGTGTGAGTGTGTTATATTTACTTAAAAAGAATTTATTATAATTTCAAATTATAACAAATGCCAAGCTTTAGACACACGCCTAAACATTCTTATTTAAGTGGGTTTATTTGTTTAATTAAGTGCGTATATACGTACTTGTTGTTTTTGTTGATAAAATTTTCATTTCGTAAAGTGCCTTAGAACAACCCTGATGTCTTGTTTGCAGCAACTCAGGCTCATAAACATCCACAACAAACACGCACGTTCAAAAATTCTATGCTTTATATGGTCATAACAGAATTCATGACGCTTGTTGCCCAGCAGCCAAAAATTGTGATCATTAAAATTGACATCAAAATTCGCCAATTGCATATTCAAAGACAGACTGCATTTGATTAGATTCGAAAAATTAAAATACTCCTTTTTTTATGTAAAGCAGAAAGAGGGGAGAAAAATAGAATTAGTTAGGAGGGCCAAAATTGCGTAATTTGATTTACATCTGTACCTGGCTGTTAGCCCTAATTAGATGGTGGTCAAACCACTGTGAATGGTATGTAGCGCCATTCTCGTCCTAAGAAGCCGAAGACTAATTCTAGCAACAAGTCTTTCCTAGTTGCAACTTTAGTGATTCCAGAGCAGGGCTGCAAACCGCCTTGCTGAAGAGTTGGAGACTGCGGGTGTTATTATTGGCGAGATGATCCTGCCCAGCATAATCATTCATGCTTGGGACCGCGAAACCATAACCACCACGATACTCCCATATAGGGGCCAACCTCAATAATCAGCCAGAGAACAGTTAAATGTCTAAAGAGACAAATAACGGAACTCTGCGAGCCTACTGATTCCCGTAGAAATAACGTGGAGTTCCCAGTTGACCTCTGCTGCCTTCAGCGCTCTGGACTCCCTTTTTCCCCTAGTTGCACAGGTCTAGATAGTCAAGTATTCTATAAAGACCACTAAATGTGCCCCCGGGGGTAAGGAGGGCCAAAAGAAAGAGATCAACAAAAATAAAAAAAAAACAGTAAATTAGATGTCAGAATCAACTTGGGCGAAATTCTACACAGGCTCGTTAAGAGCCGTCACTTTGCTTTGTCGAGCAGCAACGATTTTTTTGATAGATTTTGTATCTCGGTGATGTGTTTTTTGGTTGTCTTAAGAAGTCGACTTTAACCTGAATACTCTCTACTGGACAGTCCTATCCGGGGCCAGGTAGTCTCTTCTCCATCTTGATATGCGGTTTCAGGGGTAAAAAGCAGCATAAGTCACGTGGGTTAGCACAAGCCCCAGACTGGAAGAGAAATAGGACTAGTGACTTTATACACACACACTGCGCCAGTTTTCCGCAAGGCTACGGCCCTGTTCTGGTACTGGTGGCGCCCCTAGGGGAGCAACCTTGTGTCTGTCGGTTATTTCGAAAAAAGCTTTCGAGAAAATGTTAACGCAGATTTAACAGTCAATGTCTTAGCTTGCAACAGGACAACGAAGTAGCACTTCAGGCAACAATGCCTATTTAGTCAAGTACCGTGCTATATTCTTTAGAAAAGGGATAGAGCAGAGATGCGACAGGTGGCGAAAGTAGAAGGATAGTTACGGAAATTAACTGTCGTATATGACAGCTCAGTACCCAGTTACCATGCCCTCATTACTGAGCAGCCTCATCGACAGTTTTGTAGTAAAAAAAACCAAGGTTTTTGTTGGGAATCGAACCCACAACCGCCAGTCATGTAAGCTAGCACACTACCTACTAGCGTACAGGGGCTACCGAGCTACTAAAGCTACTAAAGTATGTGTCTTAGGGCATGGGTAAAGGTTTTGGCTGCACACAGATTAAGACCAAGTGGTCAGGCGCTGACATACTACTGGACAGTAAAAAGTCTGGGGGAGCCCCACTAAGTTTTGGCTGACATTTCGCAATATTTACGTGTTCCATGATAAACACTACAGTCAACACGCCTAATCCCAGCCAGTTGTAGCAATATGATACGATTAAATATTTTATTTAACACTGGATCACACGATATCTAAAGTTGTTCTGTCTAAATAATTTATTACAAATCTCGTCTCAATATTTTCTTATTACTAGTCCTGATCAAAAAACCAATTCTAGTCTAAATTACCTAAATCATGTGAAAATAAACTGTTCTGCATTAGCGATTTAATGCACGATAATCTATTGAGGTGAATTAATATTTCAAATTTACGTTTTCTTCTTTTCGCTCATTTGATTTTATATATTTTCCATTGCATGAATGAGCTGTGCCCTTTTCAGCTACTTAAGCTATTTTGTCCTGTATTCCCCTATTCCTTTCTGTCAGTCAATCCGTTTGCTTTCTAGGCGATTCAAAAATGAACCTTTTCATACTTTTAGCGTCTGTCTTAAAATTCTCATTTAGTTTATGCTGGTCTAAAATAGTTAAAGTGTAGAGCTTTGCATCAACACTGAATGGTCAGCATAATAGCGAACAAGTTACTTTTATTCATTTGCGAGGGCTGCTATTTATATTTGTGGCTTAAGGATTAAAACACAGGCATTTAAAGACAAAATCTATTTTATTGTTTTCCAAAATATTCTCCATGAAGATTTATACACTTTTGCATGCTTTGGAACCCATTTTCAAAGTACTTTTTCCACTCCGATTTAGGTACTTCCAAAAAACATGGGTTTTGAATGCAGGCACTGCTTCTTCAGGTGTAGGAAACCGTTGTCCACGTAGTTTTTTCTTGTTGTTCGGAAACAAAAAGAAGTCATTAGGTGCCAAGTCAGGTCTGTACGGCGGATGACCCATCAATTCAATGTTTTGCCCTATTAAAAACTCCATTGTTTTAGCCGATCGGTGACAGCTCGCATTGTCGTGATGCAGAGTGATGCGTCTTTTCTTTGACTTTTCCCGAAGTTTCTCAATGACTTCTGGCCAACAAAAATTGGTGTACCATGCCGAATTAACCATGTTACGTTGCTCTAATGGCACAGTCGTCACATGGCCGGTAATGCCGAAGAAACAGGCAGCCATGTGTTTTGATGTGCTTCTTCCACGAACTACTTTGGTGGAATTTCGCTGGTCTTGAAAGACCCATACGGTGGATTACTGTTTTGTTTCAGGATCATATGAGTATATCCATGATTCGTCACCTGTGCAGATATTATAAACTGCTTTTGATGCACCTTGAGCGAATTTCTGCAACATTTTCTTGCACCAATCAACACGAGCATCCTTTTGGGCGTTTGTCAGTTTATGCGGTATCCAACGTGAACAAACCTTTTTCACATGCAAATGTTCATGCAAGATCTTATTAATGCTTGGCATACTAATCCCTACATATGCCTCAATCTCGCGATATGTTACTTGACGATCATGTAACATATCGCTGTGCGTGAGCTTTATCAGCTGCGATGTTTTCTAGCACAACAACCGTTGTTGGACGACCTTCACGGGAGTGATTGTCGGCTACGATTGAATTCGTTATACCAGTTTTTAATGGTGCTGTAAGAAAGTGCTTCATTACCATA
This sequence comes from Trichopoda pennipes, assembly GCA_030448955.1. Lineage (NCBI taxonomy): Eukaryota > Metazoa > Arthropoda > Insecta > Diptera > Tachinidae > Trichopoda > Trichopoda pennipes. The sequence continues at coordinate 1,535,033 of JASKUP010000021.1, read as the reverse complement.
TGCGGAATTAAGTTCATCTGTGCACTGTTGTCGTGTCAGGCCACGTCGAAGTTATGAAAAATTATTGCACGAAAATGTTCACGAGTTAATTCCATTTTCTCCTCAGATCCCTTTTTCAACCTACTATCACTAACACTAACAACAATAAAATGACAAAATGTTTTGGTTGAGGTTATGTTTAACAATGTGAAGGTTGCACTGGAAACATCAGCTGGTGCCTAGTATTCTTTATCATACCCGGATGTTGGATAAACATAATTTTTAAGAATAAGTTAATTTCCCATGTATCATTTTAATCAGCACATGCACGGAGCAGCTGATTTCTGCTACGATTTATTACTACTTTCGGCGATTTTCGGAGCTATAAGTTATTTATTTTAAACATACGTAGCCCAAGAGAGGCGCTAACAAAGCTTAAGTAATTTGGAATAATCCGGAGCGGTAGCAAAATACACTAAAATTAAAATGTCTTGTCTTTAAAATTCTCATTCTCTTTGAGATGTTTATTGGTATACAAAAACAAAAGCACCAGTCTCTACGACAAGTTGTACTATTTAAAGCAGTTGACTAACCTTGACTTTTATTAAGTGCCATAGAGCAAAAAAAAAACAGCCAAAAAGAACGCAAAAATAAGAATAATATCAAAATAAAAAAAAGTTGAATAATAAAAAAAAAACAAGTAAGAAAAATATTAAAACTGCTATGACGCTGAATCATGACAACGCAATGGTCATATGTTTGGATTGTTATTTCGTGTTCTCTTATATTTCGTTTTCTTTTTGCTAGTTTTAGTTAAATTTTATTTCTTTCATTTATTACATTTCTTATTTAGTCTCATGGTCAATGGTCGTTAAGTATGAACAAGTATTACGTCAAAACTACGACCGAAATCCAAAGTCACTTTTGCTACTCAAGTAATTAAGAGTTTGTTTTGATGGAGCCTTAAAAAGAATCATGAATGAGTGACGGAGGAAATGACAGACTAAACGTGTAAAAAGTTTGCGTTATAAAATTACTGAAATTTAAGATTCATATTTTTTTGTGTTATGCAAATACAAGTTTTTTAGAAAAGCACCTTATTTTGTACCTCCTGAAAACAGTTAGATATATACGTATACAGGGTGTCCGCCGGGAAGGTATACTTCTTTATGTTGCCGCCATTTTTGTAAATATATTTAGCAGTCGTGAAGTCGACACAGGGCAACTTTGTTATGGAAAAATATTCGATTAACCAACGTGTTTTAATCGTTAAAACATTTTATCAAACCATCAATCATCGATTACTGTGACGATGATACAGTTAAGTGAAATTTTTTGGGAAAAACAATGTGCCAACAAAACGTGTAGTGAATGATTTCGAAGCAAGAGGGTATGTAGGTGAAAGCCACAAGCATGGACTACAACGTACTGCAAGATCGACTGGAAACATTACGGCTGCTTAAGAAAGTGTTCAAAACAATCCATCAACCTCAATTTGATGTCGTGCTCAGGAGCTTGGTCTTCAAAGAACAACTTTGGCCACCATTTTGCACAAGGATTTGCATTTGTTTCCATTTAAAATTCAGTTGATACAAGAGCTTTTTCCACACGGCCATTTACGCCGCCGTACATATGCCAATAGGATGTTATAGCTCGTTCATGCCATTTCCGATTTTCATCAAAAAAATTATAATGAGTAACGAGGTACATTTTCATTTGAATGGATATGTGAATAAACCGAATAGTCAGTTATGGGGAATGGGAAACCCTTAAGTTTTCTAACAATCACCTTTGCAGCCATCCATCCATCCATCCATCCATTAAAATTGACCAACTGGTGAATTGCACACCGCATTGCCAGGAGGAATCATTGGACTTTACTTCTTTGAAAATGAAAACGGCGTAACGGTAACTGTTAATGAAAAGCGATATCGTGATATGATTTTTTCAGACGATGCCCTTTTTTGTCTGTCAGGGTATGTCAACAAGCAAAATTGCCGTATTTGGGCTTCTGAAAATCCTAGAGCGTTTATTGAGAAGCGTTTGCATGCTCAACGTGTCATTGTACGGTGGGCTTTGTTGTCTGGGTTTTTTTGTCCAACAGCCGGCTTGAAATGCGGTAACGCTTTGTCACGCTATCGCGAGATGCTCACATTAAATTTTGGCCTATTATTGACGGCGTGGATATCACTGATATCTGGTTCCAACAGGACAGTGCCACATGTTACACAGCTAATGAAATTTCCCGACAGGAATAATATGACGATAAACAGCAGTTAAATGGCCAGCCAGATCATGTGATTTAACACCACTCGATTATTTTTTGTTGGGTTGTGTGTAGGACAAAGCCTTCGAATCGATTTCAGCCTTAAAATTTAAAAACCTTGGCGTGATTAGCGAAATGGCACCGCCATTTTGCCAAAAAGTGTTTAAAAACGTTGATGAATGAATCGATATCGGTCAGCGTCGTCGTGGTGGACATTTGCCAGTTATAATTTTTCATTCACAATTGCCGAAATTTTCTATTCGTAATACAATACAAATTTTAAGCAATTCTAATTTGTTTTGTTTTATTTTTTGGAAAACAAACTTCTTGTTAAAAAACCCTTTAAAATTATAAAATTAATTTTTAAATTGGATACAGATTCTGATTGAAATATAATTCCAGAGTCTATTTTTAATAAAATATGGAAAAATCCAATTTTTAAGCGTACCAGTACAACGTTGTAAACTTACAGTGGGCACAAAATACATTCTTTAGGGCAAGTGGTACTTAAATGTGTTTCGAAAAATGGTTACAAAGCAAGAGAGGTATGTGTAAAATATAATTTAGAAGATCTGATCTATTAGAAAGGTTGTATAATTAATAAAGAAATATATTTGAAGGTGTTGGAAAATGTTTGAAGCAATATTATATTGAAATTGATAGAATTGCTATTGTGCCTGTGCCTCAGCCACCAAGAAGTGTTCCAATGAAAATTAGAAAAAAATTAAAGAATAAATTGAATGAGTTAATAGTTAATATGGAAATAATAGCGACAACAGACTGTAATTAGTAATTTAGCTATTCGGGGTTGTTTACGATTATTGTTTGGTCCCAGGAGAACTAAATAAATATGTGATTTCAAAACATTATTTGATACCGACATTCAAACAAATAAGTGCAAATTTAGTTGATTATGTATATTTTTCAGATTTTGATTATTATAATTTTCATATTATAAAGTATTAATAATATTAAAATTTTAAAGTGTCAAAACAGCCATATTAGATGAAAGTAGTTTTTCTGCAAAAGTACCTTTAAAAAATATTGGCTTTAGAAATACAACTGAAAAAATATTCTATCAGATTATTTAGTTTTTTAATAGTATTAATATAAAAACTCCTTTTGAAAAAGTACTTTTTGAAAAAGTACTTTTTGAAAAAGTACTTTTTGAAAAAGTACCTTTTAAAAAAGTACTTTTTGAAAAAGTACACTAGCTTCAAAAAGGTAACTTGTGAAAAAGGTTTCAACAAATTTTTCTTTAAAATGTTTTTCTTTTGCTAAACGCCTTTTAGAAGTAATAAAGCCTTGTTAAAATATACTTAAATATTTTGCTGAATACTTTTTTAAAAAGTAGTTGGGTGTAAAAAAATATGCTTAAATAATATTAATAATTTTAATGAACTTTAGCTTTTGAAAGCATTAAAATATTTTTGCTTAGAAAACTAAATTAAATTAATTGCCTTTTTTTATTATTTTTATTTTTACTCGAACTTATTTTATTTTAATTAAATACGTTGGAATCTTTAAAACGGGTTTTTATATCGCTTTCCTATGGAAAGATTTTGCAGGAAAATTAATTTTTAATAACAACAATTATTAATAATAATTATTAATAATTAATAATAATAATAATTTTTGTTATTAAAAATTAATTTTCCTGAAGCAGCGTTCCATAGGAAAGGGAAATATTGAAAAAATATATCGTTAAAATTCAATTAAAAAGATCGTTTTAAAGATTAAAACTTATTTAATTAATTCGCTTTAAAAAATACTTTTAGAAAAAAATAGCCTTAAAAAACGCTTTTCGTGAAAAGTACTTTTATATAGTGCCAATAAAAGCAAGAAAATTTTGTAAAAGTTCCCTTAAGAAAGTACTTTAATAAATAGTTTTACTTTAAATTAACTTTTAAAGAGCACTCTTTGCAAATACTTTGCATATTATACATTTAAAAAAAGTACCATTTAAAAAAAAAATTTACAAATTTAAAGATATAAAAAAAAGAACCCGAGGAAAAATATATTTGTATAGTTAAAACAAAACACTTTGGAATATATGATTTTTTGATAACTAATACTTTGTGTAAAGTTGAAGAACATTATCTTGATTAAATAGCAGCTGCTAAAAAGTACCGCACAAAATTTATTAAATTTTTCCAAACATTTGGAAATGTGACAAAGATTTATTTCATTCAAGCTTAAAGCGAAAACTGCTGTGTGATTATTTGTTAAATCATTAATTTAAACAGTTCGGAAGTGACAAGTTTCAATTTATAACAACAACAACAACAACAACAATAAAAAAGCAACAAGTACACGCAAATTAAGTTGATATGTCGTATTAAGAGGAACATGTCACTCACACTGATTTAATTATTTTGCAATTTAAGAAGGTGTTTCCTACAACAATTGTTCCCCCATAAAAGTGGCAAAAAATAATATACATACAAAAAAAATTGGAAAAAAGATTTTACAGAAAAAGTGTGAATGCGTGTGTGTGTGTGTGTATGAGCATTTGTGCAAAATTTCTGTTAATTAGGCTGAGAAAATAGCTGAATGGTTAAAAAAAACTGTTAATGTACTTTCGCATCCAAACTGCTGGAAATGACAGCATGTTATTGTACGTGTCGACAAATTAAATTTAAACATGATGTTGAACATGCAACAAAACAGTGACGTTTAATGCATTTCCAACATTCTGTCTATCTGTCTGTCTGCCTGCCTGTCTGTCCGCCTGACTGTGCAGTGCTATGAAAGGAAAGCAAAACAAATTATACATCAGTGTAAATAAGGAAGCGTGAAAAACATAACGGCAGTGTTTAACAACCAATCAGTATTAAGTGTTTGAACAAATACTAAGGAAAAATTAACATACACACACACACGCACACACAGATACACTTTTACCATCTAAAATCATTCGGAAAAAATATATTTAATTGGTTTTACATAATTTTGCAATATATTTAATAAAAAAAAAAAAAACAAAATTATTGTTAAGTACTCTTTTATCATGTTATAAAAAACACTAAAATGTTTTAAATGAATATTTAATTTGTTGTTGTAAAATATTTATTTAACAAAAACATCATGTCAAAGGGCATTGATTCAGGATTAATTACAATTTTCATTTTATTGAAATTTTTGTGCTGCTTTTTTTACTCCTTTCGCCGCTTAACTGAATCAACGTTTTAATTGTATGGTCAGTCTGTGTTAAATGTTCTATTTTTAAATATTGCTATTTTCAATTAATTGTTTCAAAATACCTGTATTACAAAGTACCTTTAACAAGAACAAATTTTTGTTTGTTTTCTTTTTCTTTTGTTCTTATAAAGTAAAAACTTTTATTTTAAATTTAACAAACATAATTATTCTTTTGCAAGACAATTGCCTGATTTGATTTACATCTGTAGCTGGCAGTTAGCCCCCAATCAGATGGTGGTCAAACCACTGTGAATGGTATATAGCACCATTCTCGTCCTAGAAGGCCTTCGAATACTTATAGCCTCCGGTCACTCCTAGTTGCAATTTCAAAAGCTCGAAGTAGGTCGCAGCCTTCACTCCTTGCTTAAGAGTTGGAGGCCATCCAACTCCTGGTACAGAACGCATGAAGCTTAATATAATTAAGAACACGACGGCATTCATACTCACTGGACCTGAACCATTCATTGTGTTCATCCGACCCAAAAACTCTCACGAGGGCCATTGAAACACACAGGCACCATATAGGGGCCAACCTCAATAATCAGCCAGAGAACAGCTAAAAGGCTAAAAAGAGAAATAGCTGAACTCTGGGGCTTTACTGATTCCCGTGGAAATATAGTGGATTGTCCAGGTGACTCCTACTAGCCTTTAAGAGGCCTGGGCTCCCTTTTACCCCGCAAGACACCAGTCTAGATGGAATAGTAGGCTCCAAAAAGACTATCATGTGCCCCCGGGGGGAATTTTGCAAGGGAAATGCTTAATCCTTTTTTCCACCAACTACTTTAAGTAGGATAAGAAAATTAAAATCAGAGATTTCAACTGAAGTACAGGGTGACCGCCGGAAAGGCATATAACTTTGATTTGCTAATCGTGAAATCGACACGTGCCAAATTTCGATAAACCAACGTGTTTTAATCGTTAAAACTTTTTATCAAAATCAACGTGCCAACAAACGCACTATTTATCGTGTAGTGAATGATTTCGAAGAAAGAGGGTCTATTAGTGATAGGCCGGAGAATGAATCACGACGTACTGCATGACCGGATGAAAACATTACTGCTACTTAACAACGTGTTCAAAACTATTCACCAACCTCAATTTGATGCCGTGCTCAGGAGCTTGGTCTTCAAAGAACTACTTTGGCCACTATTTTGCACAAGGATTTACATTTGTTTCCATGTAAGATTCAGTTGAAGCAACAGCTTCTTTCACAAGACCATTAACGCCCGCATACATATGCCAATAGGATGTTACAACTCGCCCATGACAACCCCGATTTTCATGAAAAAATCATCATAATGAGTGACGAGGCACATTTTCGTGTATTTCATTTTCACACATTTTCACGTATTTTGAATGAATACGTGAATAAACAGAATATCCGGTTCTAAGGAATAGGAAAACCTCAAATTATTCAACAGTCACCTTTGCACCCATTAAGCAATTTGGTCCGGAGGAATCATTGGACCTTACTTCTTTGAAAATGAAAATGCCTTAGCGATAACTGTAAGTAGGGAGTGATATCGCGATATGACTGATAACTTTTTAAAGCCACAACTGCTGGCTTTGGGCTTGATTAACATGTGTCAACATCAACAAGACGGTGCAACATCGCATAATGCCAGGATTATAATAGAATTACTGCGAGAACTCTTAGCACAACAAGTTATTTCAAGAAATGGTGATGTTGATTGGCCTCCACTGTCGCCTGATTTGTCTGCTCCGTACTTCGTTTTTGTGGCGATATCTGAAAAGCAAAGTTTATGCACACAAACCAGAAACGCTTGAGCAACTCAAACAAAATATTCGTGATGAAATACGTACTCACAAAAAAAAACCCCCAAGGGGCATATTAAAATGTTTTAATGGAATCTCACTATTAAGACATGTGTCACTTTGGTTTAAAGGGAGTCCAGTACCCTAAAGGCTAGCCGGAATCAACTGAAGAACTTCCATTTTATTTTCACGGGAATCGTTAAGTCCCAGAGTTTAGCTGTTGCTGTTCTCTGTCTGATTATTGAGGTTGAGCCTTTGTGGGCAGTATCGTGGTGGTTGTGGTTTCTGCAGGTCCTCATAAAATGATTATGAGGCCAGAATCATTCACTTTTGACTATTAATACAGAATGAATGATCTAGGTCCAGTGAGCATGCTATGTCATGTGTTCTGGATCAGGTGTTGGAAAGTCTTCAACTCTTAAATAGGGAGTGGCAGCTGGCGGCCCTGCTCCGTGATGCCGAAATTGTAACTATGAACGACTAGAGGATGGAGATGTCCGACTACTTCCTAGGGTGTGTTTGACGCTACATATAACCCAAGTGTTTTGATCTACCCTCAGGTTATGGCTTACATAGCTAGTTATTGAAGTAACTCTTATCACGCATACGCATTCACAAAAGTACGCAAATAAGAAAAATGTGTTCCATTTTATTTTTTGTTAAAAGAGAAGTACCGTGCTTCATTCTTTAAGAAAGGGATAGAGAAGAGATGAAACAGGTGGTGAAAGTAAAAGGATAGTCGGAAATTAACTGTCATATAATACAGCACAGCGACCAGTGACTATGCCTTCATCGCTGAACAGCCCTACCGACAGTCAATTTTTAATTTTTAGTGAAGAAAACCAAGGTCTTCGTTGGGAAATGAACCCACAAACCCCATACTGACAAGATAGTACACTACCTACTCTTTGTACAGCAAAGTGCTGCGATTGAACGTGAATTATCATCTCGTCGATGTGCACAATAATTGAGCATCATTAGAGGCACTTCATCTATATCCATATAAAATTTTTTTTCGTTTATGAATTAAAGTCGACTGACGATTGCTTAGGTCGAACGTTTCTGAATTGGCTGTTTGGAAAACTAAACGAAAATAACGCATTTCTCAGTGAGGTTTATTTTGAATTAGTCGGTTAAGTAAACAAACAAAATTGTGAAATAGGACGCTCACAAAATTCGCAAGCAATGCTCGAAGAACTATCTTAAGAGAGTGGCTGTATAGTGCAGGTTGTGGCCAGGCGGCATCATTGATACGCAAGGAAATGCCGTCACTGTATATTGTATGCAATTACCAAGCCACAATAACCATTTTTTTTGTGTTCGCAATTGGCTAATGTTGAGCTCACTGGGATTTGCTTTTAGCAAGACGGTGTCACAAGCCACAGAGGCATTTAACTTCAGTTATTGCAAGAGAAAGTGCCTGCTCGCGTAACATTACGATTTGACGACGTAAATGGGCTGCCTCGTTTATGTGACTTAACGCCGTTGGATTATTTTCTCTGCGGCCATTTTTACGAGCGGGTTTACATGAACAACTCACAGACAACAGATTGTGTGAACAATAAAATTTTGCGCTGCATTGAGGAGATAATTAAAACTTTTTTGCAAAATGTGCTTCATAATTTTTTGAAAAATATGCACGTCTAGCGGGTCAACATTTCCCCAATATCATAGTCCATTATTAATTCCCATAAGTCTACTTTACGTTCTTATCTATACATCTAAAGTTGTAAATAAAAAAGTGTGTTTTGAGACAATTTACTTCCTAACCTCAAATTTTACCGCCCTTTAGTTCTACGCTCCGAGACTTTGTTGTCACAAATTGTGTGAGACTAAGAGTACAAATTAAAAAAAAAAAACCAGAAACATAGACAGTAAAGGAACATCATTACTACCACTAATTATTAATTTCGACGGTCAAGAGTAATCATCCTCGTGGCGTTTACTCTTGAAGAGAACATCATGTTTCTAACATTTCATACAGAGTGTCTGCAATTAATTAGCACTTTAAAATACAAAAACTGCAAGTTGTTGCGACAATTGATTTGAATGATTTCACAGAGGCTGTACTGTACTTAAATTAATTTTTAAAATTTGTAAAAATGCATGTAGACTTTGTGATGGATAACATTCTCCAATATTCCACTCCACACTGCAGCCATATAATTTTCTCTGCTCTTCGAAATAAAAAAAAATATTTTAAAATGCAAATGAATTCATGTTTTTTTGCGCGTGTTTAAATTCACTTTAAAATAATAAAGTAAAAAAGTTTGTTGCCATCTGTCACATTTACCGCCTACCGCTCGTCTACATTTCTAAATTTATCACCAAAAACGATTTTTTTATTTGTGTTTTTTTTTTAATATTATTTTTTTCACTTAATTTTAATTTTTTATTAGATTCTGTTTTTGTTTTCAAATATTTTATGTTTATTTTAAAAATATTGTCACATTTTAGCCAACAGAACATTTAACAAATTAAATGACAATAAAAAAAAAAAACAAAACAAAAACCTGAAGCCAAAATCATTAAGTAATTTTCAACTTAAAAAGCTTTAATTGAATTTTTGTAAAATAGAAATAAAAGCCAACAAGAAAATAAACACTCAATCAATTAAGACATCTTGGCCATAACTTCAAATGCCCACAGAGTAAGACAGTGCGTTACGTTGTCTGCCTACCTGCTGATAACCTGTTTTATGAAAAGCTATCAATACTAAATTCCAAACTATTCATTTCATATTCTTTTATTAATTTTTTAGCTTTTAAATGTTTTCTGTTTTTTAGTTTTTTTTTCATGTGCATTTTGGATTTTTCCTTTATATTTGATGGAGTGGTGTTTCTTTCCATCTATGATTCTGATATAAAAATAAAAATTTAATTTCATTTTCACACCAAGTTAAAAAATTTGCATGCAAATTATATTCATACAATAATAAATTTTGGTATAATTGGCTCAATTCCAAATATATGTTGATTGTCTTCTCTATAAAACTTTTAATAATTTTCCTATACAAGTTACAGTGTAACAGAACATTTAACGTACATTAATAAAAACTCAAAAATGTGCCAAAAAAATTTTGTACTCTGCAAAAAGAAAAAAGAAAAATATTAAAAAAGTAAAAGAATACAATTTGATATTAAAAAAAATACATCTGATATCCTTGGCACATCTAGCAGAACTCTCAGCTATTTTTGAAATTTAGTTTATTCGCGAATTTTTTGCAAAGAAACCTTGCGATTTTATTTAAGCTGCCACTTTTTCCGAGAAAGTGGTTGAGGAAGATATATTTAACAATCCCATTCCCGCAACTATAAGGAAGCCAGGGAAAAAGTGGTATTCTCCTTTTTAGGACTACAGCCACACTTTGTTAGGTAATTTTTTTTTAGATGCCTGGGAAACAATTTTCTACTCTTAGTATAACAGGGTCAGAAAACCCTGCTCTCTATTCCATTTGCAGGAAAAGGATTTTGCATCTCTTAAAGGCGTTATTTGATTTCGAGTTGCAATTCCATTAAAGTTTTAATCAATTCGATCATTTATTTAATTAGAAAATTGTTATCTTCTCTTTTAATTAAATATATGATTGACACAATTAAAAAGTTATTAAATAGATGGCAAAACTTATGTCAATATATAAGCAAATTAAGGCAGTTGTTTCTCAAAATTACTTTAGAAGGCCTAGTTAATCTGTTTTACCCTTCGTGCTGATACCTAAAATCATTGCGAGGTGTAAGCTATGGTGCCTGTTGAGCTTGCCGCCTTGAATTGTTTGAAAACGCCTTTTTTGATACCACTACAAAAGAACTAATTTAGGAACTAGTTTAAGATCACGCATTACAATCAAACACCTTCCGCACAACTTTTGAAAACGAAAAAAGTACTTCTCTATTAGGAGAAGTACTCTTTTGTACTTTTTTTTGGTAAAGTTAGCGATCCATTAGATAATTATTGTGCATATCAGCAGCTCAATATTTTCGTGACTGCCAGTGACCACCATTTAATTCTTTTCAACAACAACATTTTGATATAAATAACATAGGCGAGCTATGACAGCTGTAAGGACCAGTCTGGGTGACGTTATTACATGTGACAGAAACTGTGTAGATATATTCAATGGAAGGAATGGAATAGAATACAGTGACTGTTATACGTGGGCATGTTTAGTAAGCAGTGTTTGCTCTTATTGAATCTCCTCAATATATAGCAACCTACCAAATAAACCCAATCAGCTATTCCTTGATAGCTTTAGAGAAAATTTGAGGTTATAAGCACTTACTTTATCATTTCAACTTTTTTTATAAATAGCATTTAATTTTGGCTTGTTGTGGCCTTTTTGTTGGCATAAAGTTTACGAATATAAATTCTGAATTTTAAATTGGTCAATATCTTACCCAACAAAGAGCCACGAAGCAACCTCAACTTTTCACGAGAAGTAAGCAAAATTTTTTCCAAATAATTGTTTTGATAGAGGGCAGACCACTAATACTATAAATTCTTATTAAATCGCCTTCACATCACAGTGGTACAACAGTGTTTTATTAATAGATCTGTCATGTGTCCACATGTCATTGTCACTGAGGTGCTCTGCAGAATCAAAGCATTTTTCCTAAACTGAGTTTCCAAGTGCCAGCAACGTTTATATGAGTTTGATGGCGGCTTTTAGTTTAATGGCAACCAGGATTTGATTAGTACCAACCCTGCGTACTGTGCTATTTGCCTCATTAAGTCTATAAATATAATCTTTTTTGATTTAAGATATTTTTACATATTGTTATCCAGCTAAGAATACTTTATTTATAATTTTTTACTTTTATTTGGGTACGGTTTTACGTCGACCCTCGTCAAATTTGATTGGTGAACAAATCGGTTTCGGCCGTTTGCCATCTTCAGTGTTCTCTTTAAACTAGTTGCGTTCTATTGTCAGCTGTGTTTATATAGTTCGTCTTGTTCGTGTTTCGCTTCATGTTATTGCATTCGTCACTTTCTCTCTTTTTTGTCTGTATCTCTCTCTCTCTCTCTATATATCTTTCTCTCCTTTTTCGTTTGTCCGTCCCCAACCAATCTGTCCCTCCCTTTCCATTCGTCCCTCTTCCTACATAAATACTTTTACGACCATGCTTGTCATCCGTTTGTGTTCATGTGTGAACCCACTGGGTTCCCACCCATGACATAATAATCCGTAATTGTACGTCCCGTGCACCCGCGTAACATGTCTGTGTTGGTGTAATGTTCGTCTTCCCATAAAAATGTTTCTGAAGCAGTGTTCATTTTTCCATGTAATATCTCCCCCGGGGGCATATTTATATGGTCTTGATACAACTTCGACTATCTAGACCTGTGATGCTGGGGGTATAAGGGAGCCCAGTCCCCTGAAGTCAGCCGGGGTATAACTGGAAGCTCCACGTTATTTCAACGGGAACCAGTAAGCTCGCAGAGTTCCGTTATTTGTCTCTTTAGACATTTAACTGTTCTCTGGCTGATTATTGAGGTTGGCCCCTATATGGGAGTATCGTGGTGGTTGGGGTTTCGCAGCCCCATATCAGGTTTATTGTTTAATATGGTGGCCAGGATCATTTCGCCATTAATGACACGCTAGGTGAATGATCCAGTCCAGTGAGCATGCTAGACATGTTTTCTGGACAGGAGTTGGATAGTCTCCACCTCTTTAGCAAGGAGTGATGATTTGCAGCCCTGCTCTGGAATCATTAAAGTTGCAACTAGAAAAAACCTGTTGCTAGAATTAGTCTTCGGCTTCCTAGGACGAGCAAGATGTTCCTATTTATGCAAAGTGGTTTGATCACCATCTGATTAAGGCTCCATAGTCAGGCGCAGATGTAAATCTTATCACGTAATGTCCATTTATTGTTCGTCCGTCAAATGTTCCCTGTCTGTATATTTCCATGTTCTCCAATACATTTATGTCCTGGTGTACATTTGCCTTGAATATATGGTCCGCAAAATCTGATTCTGGTGTTGACTCCGGTTGCCGTAGTCTCCTGTTTCAGTCTCTCTAATGTGTTCCCTAAATCTGGTCTTAATTTTCCGTCCTGTTCGCCCGATATAACTACAATGGCATGTACAAGTTAATGTGTACACTCCTTATCTGTCCAGTATGTTTTACGATTCATTATTTAGGTGCCCCTGTAGGCTAGTAGGTAGTGTACTAGTTTGAAAATATGAAGGTTGTGGGTTCGATTCCCAACGAAGACCTTGGGTTTTTTTTCACTACAAAAATAAAAATTGACTGTCGGTGGGGCTGCTCAGCGATGAAGGCATAGTCACTGATCGCTGTGCTGTCTTTATACGGCAGTTAATTTCCGACTATCCTTCTACTTTCACCACCTGTTTCATCTATTCTCTATCCCTTTCCTTAAGAATGTTGCACGCTACTTGACTAAATAGGTATTGTTGTCTGAAGTGCTACTTCTCTTTATAAAAAAAAGTATATTTGTCTCGGTTGTCCTATTCTCTAGTATTCTGCCCAGGTTGTTTCCTGTTCCGAATGCCGTACTGATGTTGTGTTTCCCCAAGAATTTTGCCAGTTTGTACGTTGATCTTCCCATATATGTTAATGTGGCCCAGTCTTCCTTTTTATCCTTCTGTTCCTTACTTGTTCTAATTTGTTTCCTGATGTTATCTACCAGGCATTTTTTGTATCCATTGTTTTACGCCATGGTGTATGTTGTTCTCATTCCTTCCATATACATTTCCCCTGTTAGTGGTGTCCTTTCGAGTCTTGTAATTAACTGCCTGATTGCTGCGTTTTTGTGTTGCTGGGGATGATTTAATGAGTTGTGTATTATTGTGTCAGTTGCTGTTGGTTTCCTGTATATTTCATATTCGATTCTGTTCGAGATTATGTTCCTCTTTAATGTTAGGTCTAGATACTTAATCCTCCCCTCCTCTTTCTTTTCCATTGTGAATTTTATGTTCCTGTGTCCTCCATTCAAGTTATTTGGAATTTGCCCATCATTATTTCCTTCCAGCATACATATGATGTCGTCGACATATCCTGCATAGAATATTACCCGGAAGTTGGTTCCTAATTCTCTTCTAAGTTCTGCATAAATACTTCCACGAGGATGGCAGATGTTAGAATTCCCATCCCTAGTCCTGTTGTCTGTCCATATATATTATTGTCAAATTTAAAGTAATTCTGTTCTAGTGTCACTTTCAGTGTGCCTGTGAGTTGTATTGCCAGTCTCCTATTTTCCGTCTTGTAATCTATTGCCCTATGAAAAATGTTTAATGTATCCGTTACCGGAATTGATGGATACAAGTCTTTTACGTCAAAAGAGACCAGTTTTGTGTTCCCTGTTAACCTCACATCTTCCAGTTTATTAATCAGTTCTGCAATGTTGGCTATTGTATGCTTATGCTCCAGGTCCAAGGTGTCTTTTAGTAATGTCTTTATATACTCCGAAAGTTTGTAGCCCGGTGCAGATTCATAATTAATTATGGGTCTCATCGGTGTGTTTGGTCTGTGTATTCCTGGTAGTGCTTCCATAGATGGTGCGAATGGGTTCATCATATTTTTAATGTGTGCGATATGTCTGGTTTTATCATCCTTGTTGTCCTTCTTATAATCAACTTAATTTCTGTCTGCTATTCGTCCGTAGCATCTTTACCAAGTCTCGTGCACTTGGAGTCTTTTATTAACTGTTCTGTCTTCTCGATGTAATCATATTTGCTGATGAGCACCGTTGGGTTTCCCTTGTCTGCTTTTGTGACTTAGATGTTGTACGATAATTTTTTACCCTCATTCGCCCTTCTGTGAAAGTACATTGCAAATATAATTCTTTAGTACTTAATAGAACTAGTCCGTAGAGAGTTTTTTAGGTTTAAAAATAATTTAGAGCCGTGTCTCAGATTTTTTTGGGGGCTATTTGCTGCCTTACAAGCCAAGCTCTATTTCCCTGCGTATGCAGAAGAGTATATAGAAAAGATCACATGTAAAGAGCTCCTGTAAAGGTTAATTATTATAAAAATTCTAACATTCTACTAGACACCAAGCGCTCTCTCTCTCTGTCAGTTCTCTGGGCTTAAATTAACTTTTTAAAAATAATTAAAAATAATTCGGAAATAACGCTTGGTGGTTATATAGTAAATTCCCGAAGTTCAAGTTTTTGAACGTCAAAGGGATATCGTGAAAGTGCCTAGTATAGGCTAGGTTTGCATTACCGATCATAAGTAATAGAAGGGCCTCCAAAAATATCTTCTACACTTATTATTTTTTTTCTTCACTGGTTCGAATACTCTTGTGTGTCACTATTTCCTTAGGCTGATTATACCAAACTAAATTCTATTAGACTCCATAACACTAAAACTTTTTGGTTTCTCTGCCTGAGTTGTGTTGAAAACACTTAAAATATGTTTATTTTAAAAATAAACACTCCGAAGCATTCATATTCGAACAACACAGACAGATAGTCGTACAGATTGTTAATTGTTGTCGAAAATAAGAAAAACAAAACATAACGTAACGTAACGAGAAAAGTAAAACTGCCATGAAAGATGGACAAAATGGAATTAAAAATACCCTAAAAATTATTTATTATTTTTTTTATCGATTTCTCGCTTGATTTGATATTAAGGCCGTTAGTGGTATTTAATTAAATAAAATCTATTAAATGATTTTGTGATAATTTGGGAGGAGGTGAAGCTGTGCAGGCTAAATTAATTAATTTTAAACAATTTTTAACTGATTTTTAAACTTAAAACATTTGCAAAAAAATTCATCATAACCCTGTCTGTTCTTGTTTGCATGCAGATAATACGTTAGAACGTTGTACACGTAAATTTGTATTTTAATAAAATGCAAAGTAAAACTAATATGACAATAGATACATCATGATTTTTAGTTATTTATAACAGATAGTCAATCTGTCTGTTTTGTCCTTTGCATACTCAAACATTGAATTTGACTTTTACTTTGCTTTAGAATCCAACACACGTCACAACAACCTACCAAATGCTTGCAAAAAATATCTGATGATATAAATATGAAAATATTTATTAGAAAGTAACGACAAAAAAATAATAATAATAACCTTTAGACAGACAACAACAAAAACGTCATAGTTTGAAATTATTTCAGAATACCGGCCAAATAAAAATGACAATTAAAAAAGTATAACCAAAAGTATACTTTATGGCATTTTGGGCTACAAATACAAAAACATTTGGCATTTCAAAACTGACACAATTCAAATAGGCTTCAACAATAAATTATGGTGCTGTAAACATGTTGTGGGAGGAAAGGAAATGGTAAAAAATAAGGATAATTTTCGGTTGGATACATGGAAAGAATAGTTTTCACTAGAGAAAGCTGTGACTATAATTACGTATTCGACTTTTGCTCTCAACTACACTCAAAGAAAATATAATGCGAAATATATCAGATTTTAAACCCAATATACTATGATTGAATATACTATGGTTGCAGTCAAACAATATTATGATTGTCTAACATATTTTCAAAATTTTTTATAGCCAACTTTGTTCTACTGGGCAGTGATTGAAATCTACTACATGCTTGATCTTGATCTTTTATGCATATTAAAACTAAAAAAAAAATAACAGAAAAAACATACTGTGATTAAATATACTATGGTTGCAGTCAAACAATATTATGATTGTCTAACATATTTTTAAAATTTTTTATAGCCAACTTTATTTTATTGGGTAGTCATTAGAGTCTATTACATGCTTGATCTTGATCTTTTGTGCATATTAAAACAGAAAAAACTTAGTGAACCAAAAAAAATAATTTAGCCAACCCCCTGCCCGCTTAGTTCTTGTGCTTTTCTTCGATATATTGCATTCTTTTATAGTTTTGTAGCTATCTGCAAATGTATTAGCCATTTTTTGAGCTTTATAACCAAACAATGACTTCAATTCTCATCGCGTAAAAATCTTTATACTCCTTCTGTGATTATTATTATGTTGCTGAAAAAAATATGGTTGCAGCATAACTATTACGGTTATTGAGGTGTACCGAAACTCACAATTCTTTTACCATAGTGATGTGCGATATATCGCTTTATGCTCCCCCCTCCCTCCCCCCGGGGCACATTTATCGGTCTTTGTAGAATACTTGACTATCTAGACCTGTGCTGCTGGGGGTATACGGGAGCCTAGTCCCTTGAACTCAGCATGGGACAACTGAAAACTCCACGTTATTTTTACGGGTATCAGTAAGCCCCTGCGTTTCCGCTAATTGTCTCTTTAAACTTTTAGCTGTTACTCTGCCTGATTATTGAGGTTGAACCTTCGGGAGTATCGTGGTGGTTGTGGTTTTACGGCCCTCGCAAGAATTTGATTATGAGGGCCAGGATCATCTCGCCTTTAATCACACCTACGGGTGAATGATCCAGATGCAGTGAGCAGATAGTCTCCAGCTCTTCAGCAAGAAGTAGTGGTTTGCAGCTCTGAAATTGCAACTAGGAATGACCTGCTGCTAGAATTAGTCTTCGGCTTTCTAGGGCGTGAATGGCGCTGCTTTTCATTCACAGTGGTTTGACCACCATCTGATTCAGGCCCAGGGCCACGTGCAGATATGTAAAACTTATCACGTCATATCGCTTTATGCTTCCAAATTCTCCAGCAGTTTGTCCTTGATTTGTTTTTTGATTAAAATAAAAAAAATTCAAGAGTTTTAAATAAAATTTACACTTTTTTTAAATTAATTTTTTAATGAAATAAAATTTTTATGGAAACAAAATTTTTATGGAAATAAAATTTTTTATGGAACTAAAATTTTTTCGTTAGTTCCGCCACATTCGTTTTTTGTTGTTGTTGTGAAATTTCGAATTTGAGGAAATTGAAATTTTTAATTGATATTTTGCCAATGACCACCATTTAATTCTTTTCAACAACAACTTTTTGATATAAATAACATAAGCGAGCTATGACAGCTGTAAGGACCAGTCTGGGTGACATTATTACATGTGACAGAAACTGTGTAGATATATTCAATGGAAGGAATGGAATAGAATACAATGACTGTTATACGTGGGCGTGTATAGTAAGCAGTGTTTGTTCTTATTGAATCTCCTCTATATATAGCAACCTACCAAGTACACCAAATCAGCTATTCCTTGATAGCTTTAGAGAAAATTTGAGGTTATAAACACTCACTTTATCATTTCAATTTTTTTATAAATAGCATTTAATTTTGGCTTGTTGTGGCCTTTCTGTTGGTGTAAACTAGACGAATATAAAAAAATTGAGTTTTTAATTAGTCGATATCTTTATACTCCTTCTGTGACCATTATATTCTGAAAAAAATATGGTTGCCGTATAACTTACGGTGATTCGGTTGTTCGGAATTCATAATTGTTTCACCGTAGTTATGAGCGATATTTCGCTTTATGCTTTCCAATTTTTACAGCTGTTTCGTCTTTGATTTTTACTTTAAATAAAATTTTTAAATAAAATTCAGACTTTTGTTTAAAATGAATTTTTTAATGAAATGAAATTTTTATGGAAATTAAATTTTCGTTATTTTGTGTTGTAGTAAAATTTCGAATTTAAGAAAATTGTATTTTTTTAATTGATATTTTTATATACAATATATATATTTTTTTTTGGTGAAAATTAGGAGAAAATGTTAAATTTTTGCTAAAGTTTCGATATTTTTATTCTTTTTATTTTGTAAACTATAATATTCTTTTAAAAAATAAATATCTGATTTCTGATAAAATTTATCATCTTCTTCTTATTGAAGAAATTTTAGGGGAAATATTTTTTAAATTTTATTCCCTTGAAATGATAAGTTTTGGTAAGCAAATTACATTTTTTGTGAAATCGCCTTGATTAAGTGTTAAAATCTAAATTATTTGTCACAATGGCTTTTTTTCTAAATGGTGGTTGCCTGTTTTTATTTCCGTTTTGGATAATTTTCTTCTTGAATTTTCTAAGTGAAAATTGGTAATTTTCCAACAAAGAAGAGGATTAAAGGGTAACCCCCACAGGTGATAAAATTTGTGTTGTTATCATTTATTACTGGTAGTTAAGTAAGACGGCTATAATACCAAGAATAAAAGTTAATATTAGAAATTAAAGGGTGACCCAATACGCGATGTTATTTGATTTACCTAGACATCTTTCTAGTAGTTTTAGGCTGACAATTGGAGTTTCAACAACGTGGGTATCAATGTATTCAGAATCACATTCATGAAAATTTAAAGGGTGTCCTCATAGTTAATTTAATTTAATGTATATGCCTTATGTTTTAAAATATTACAGAGACTCAATTGAAATTTACAATAATATCTAGCAATTTTTTAAAATTAGAAATTAAAGGGTGCTCCTAAGGTAGCTAGCTGTATTTTAATGTGCATAGCTATATTTTGGGGAATTTTTATAGAACATTTACACTAAAGCGACAAGTAGAAAATCAAAGAGTGAACTCTTTAGGTGATGTTATTGGACATAATCCTTTAACAGTTGCACACCGAGACTTGTAACGTTATAAAAAAGCAAGTTGTTTGAAGTTGTCCCGCCAGTAAATACAATACTGTTGTCATCTCTTTCTGTCTTTGGTGGCTGTTTGTTCAGTATGAACGGTGAGCTCTTTTAAAAACATTTGAAGACATCATTCTCAAATTTTTTTTTTTTTTAAGAGAAGTAGCACTTCAGGCAACAATGCCTATTTAGTCAAGTACCATACTGTGTTGCATTCTTTAGGAGAGGGATAGAGAATAGATGAAACAGGTGTTTGAAAGTAGAAGAATAGTCGGAAATTAACTGCCGTATATAAGAAAGCACAGCGACCAGTGACTATGCCTTCATCGCTGAGCAGCTCCACCGACAGTCAATTTTTATTTTTGTAGTGAAAAAAAAACCCAAGGTCTTCGTTGGGAATCGAACCCACAACCCCCATATTTACAAGCTAGTCCCCTTCCCACTAGCCTACAGGGGTACCATTCTCAAACTGTGTTCTAAACGGTACTCCAGCTGAGAACACGGCTTGAGAATGATGTCTTCACATTGAAGGAGCTCGTTGTTGATACTGAACAAACAGTCAGCAAGTACAGAAAGAGATGACAACAGTGTTTTTTATAAATTATATTTCTTATACGAAAACCCTCTGCCGGAATTAAAATTCCACGTTTTGTTATCTTTTGTTTTGTAAAATTATAAATAAAATTTTATATTTTTAGTTCTTTTTCCTCAATTCCGACATTATTTAAAATAAGAAAAACTAAAATGATATAAAATACAACATCTGAATTATCTAAAATAATTAGATTTTTGACATTTTCCAACCGATAGTACTTCATAGTAACAAAAATCATTTCAAAAGCATTTTTATAAATTTTTTTTTTGTTCATTTACTTTTAGCCTTTAAATTTCTTACCAGGCATCATCTATACACATTTCTTTTTCAATACAGAAAAAAAGAAGAAAAAAATGTTAAAAAAATTGCACGTGATATTTTATTTTGTTGTTCGCTTTATCGTTGTGTATTGTTTTCTGAATAGTAATTGTGACCCACAGTTCACTGTGACAATGGTCACTTTTATGCTTCTCTTGGTCTCTGTAAACAATTCATACACGATGTAAAAAATATGAACAAAAATAGGCAGCAAACACACATTTACACAAATAAAGTCGTATAAAATGACAAAAAAACAAAAAACTTCCCAATAACTCAGCCTTAAACAGACCAATATAAATATGTATGCAGACAGATAGATAGAGAGACGGACAGCCAGGCAGCCAGAGCTTTGACAGGACACACAGCTAGACTTATTTCATAAAGTATTCTTGTTACGATTGTACGAGTATGACAACAAACTATTTTAATGATGTATGAGTTTTGGATGTGTGTGATTATTTTTCAGTGGTTGGGTGTGGTAGATCATTGCCTCTGTAATTTATGTGTTTCGTATAAGGTTTTACGAGGACTGTCTCAGAAGTTACCAGCTAGCAGTGTTTAAGAAAAAATATTAAATGGCAAAGAGTAACGTAAAGTGTAAGGAAGTCTTTGTTTTCGGCTATTTTTACTACATTGATAGCTATAATTATTAAATACAAGAATAAAATACTCAAATTCAGAAATTTTTGGATCTCATGCTGTTTTCCTGCTAGATTCTCTTAAGTCTAGGACGTGATTGGCAACATTTTTTCTTCTATTTTATTCCTGTTTTTATAGTCGGGGGTATTTACCAAGAAGCTTGCGTTTCAATTATGGCAACACCAACCACATGATTATTTTGACATATAGCTCTTTGACGTAGTCGCAGTAGATGCATTAACAATTCTTATAACGAATTCAATTTCTCACAAAAATCGCATTAAAATAATAAAAATCCACTATGAAAATAGTGGTTCCGTTAAAGTTACATTCCCTTAAATTCGTAATATTTTAGAACAACATAATCATCCTTCTGACACCGCTAATAAGATTTTGGTCGTTAAATTTCAGCCGACAGGGTTGATGGAAAATGTGCGAATACCAACGTTCAATTGAAAACATCGCAGCCGTAAACCACTGTGTTGAAGCAGATTCGAATTTGTTAATTCCTCGACGTTCTCAAACATTTGGATTATCCAAGATCACCACATGGCGAATTTTGCGTAAGGATTTGACTTTTAAGCCTTACAAGGTTCGAATGGTGCAGGAATTAATACCCACCGACCATTCGCATCGCCGTAGATTTGCTCAATTCATTCAGGAATAACCGGCTGGTTTTTTCTGAAAAAAAAAAATTTTGTCAGACGAAGCTCACTTTCACGTGTCAGGGTAAGTCAACCAGCAAAATTGTCCTATTTGGGCTTCTGAAAATCCTAGAGCGATTATTGATTAGCTTTTGCATGCTTAATGTGTCACTGTATGGTGCGTGATTGAGCCGTTTTTTTTTTTTGTTTGTGACGATGAGGCTGAAACTGCAATAACGATCAATGGATCACGCTATCGCGAGATGCTTTCAACTAAATTTTGGCCTACTATTGACGACCTGGATATCACTGACATGTTTCAATAAGACGATGCCATATTTCGTGCTACGATTTACATCTGCATCTGGTCGTACTGATTCCCGTGGAAATAAGGTGCAGCTTCCAGTTGACTCCCTGCTTGGCTTCAGGGGACTGGGCTCCCTTATACCTCCAGCAGCACAGGCCTAGATAGTCAAGTATTCTATAAAGACCGAACAATGTGCCCCCGGGGGAGAAGGACGGTGCAAACCAAATTTCCCGATCGCATAATTTAACGCTAATCTGCAGTTAAGTGACCAGCCAGATCGTGTGATTTAACACCACTGGATTATTTTTTTGTGAGGCTATGTTAAGGACAGAGCCTATACAAAGCCAATCGAATCGATTTCAGCCTTAAAACTCAAAATCCGTGATTTCATTAACGAAATAGGATCGCCAACAAGGGATTAAAAAACCTTGATGAAAGTATCGACATCTGTCAGCGTGGTCGTGGTGGATATTTGCCGGATATCATTTTTCGTTCAATAAAAATCTGAATCATCTGAATCTAAATATTTTGTGTTATTTTGTTTTAGAAACAAACTTTTGGTTGAAAAACCCTTTATAAATGTTACGTGTAAAGGTACACATTTCATTACTCCTCCACTGCTATTGGCAGCACTGAAAAATCTTTTAATTTTTATTTTGACTGCTGTTTTTAAGGGTTAGAATCCATGATGCATTTTCATATAGCCGCAACTAATGTGTTGGCTTTTTCAATTATTTTAATGCTATTTGCATATAAAATGTTTCATTATTTTTTCTGATCGATTTTGTTGTTGCCGTTTTTTTGTTGTTGTTGTTGTACGAATATTATGTGAATATTCTTCGACGTGTCTACGAATGAATATGCAAATATTGTGCAATTATTTTTATGTTGTTTCTTTTTGATGTAACCTGCTGAAATTACAATTTTCCATTGTGGAAAAAGTTTGTTTGGGACTCTGTAGTGGCCGGTCTGGCGTTACCCTTTGCCATTTCAATTACGCTAATAATATGTAAATATTTGCATTTAAAATTATTATGAATTTGTCATGCTACAATATATCAGCTGCATAAGTTTACGATGCACATTAAAAGCCATAAATATGTTGTTGAACAAACCGCTCAAAAAGAAACTCAAAAAGAAAAATTATTTTCAATAGCGTTTTGTCTGTCTTCAAACACTGCATTTACCGTTAACAACAATCTAAAAAAACACTAAAATTTTGTTGGAATACTGTTGAGGACAGATAAAAAATCCAGCTCTAGGTTGTATGATTTTTAATTGTCAAGTCCTATTGCACGTCACGCTTTTAGTCTTTTGTTGATTCTATCACATTTAAGGATAATTTTTCATAGCGAATAATCTGCAATGCTTTTTTTAATAAAATGTTATCCCGAAACGCCTATCTCTGCGTATATGTTTAGTATCCTAATTAGTATCCTGTATCCTGTTTAGTACCCTGTTAGCTATTTCACTTCTCTGCTGGAATAGCTGATTAGTTAGTCGGAAAACAAAATAGTACAAAATAAAGCTATTGGTTTTCAAAAGGTATCATTGGACTCCTTAGTACAAGGACTTTGTATTTTGCATTATCAGGATTGCATTACCGATCGTAAGTATTAGAAGGACCTCCAAAATTTCCTTCTACACTAATTATTATTTTTTTTCTTAGCTAGGTTCAATACTCTAGTGTTATCACTATTTCCTTAGGCTGATTATACCAAACTAAATTCTATTACACTCTACTAAAGCGTTTTGTATGAGTTTTCCTAAAAACACTTAAAATAATATAATAATGTCTCACATTGTGAGTATATATCTTTTAGACTGTATCGATTTGTCTTTCTGACTTGTACTGACTGATATGGACAGCAACTCGACTTACTTTACTAAACACTCTGCTGTTTATGAAAATATCACAGTAACGAAAAGCATTAATTATCTCTCGTTATAGGAGAACGTATTATTATATATATTCCTAACATATTGCTACCTTTATACCTTTTAAAAACGTTTTGTTGTAAGCTCTTTATTGCAAAATAAATAACACCAGATTTTAGAGTTTCTAAATCACTTACAAGTTTATTTACTTCAACTATACACAAAGTTGACACTACAGAACAATTTACTTAATATGTACGTCCTTACTTCACTTAGTTTATTTTTTAACTAACAAACTATCCACTCAGATGCTGCCTTTAATATTTGTCCACTAGATGTCTAGAAAAATTAAAAATTTTTTACTTCCTTTGTATCACATTTTGTTGTTGTTTTGTTATTCATTCAATGTATATGCGCCGATAGGTCTGTGTGTATTTTTGTTATTGTTCTTATGCTGCTAAATTTTCCTCCTGGAATATATTTTAACATAGTTGTGGTTGTCTTGCATGCATAAGTTTTCTTAGCAAACTATGCAGCTAGTAAACAGCATAGCTAATTGTTATTGTTTACTATATTACCTAATGAGTTTCTTTTAAAACTTAAGCAAGACGCATCCGTAACAATATCTTCAATATCACTATAATTTATAAAAACGAAATTTGTTCAAGTCCCCTAGTCGCAGTTTACATTTCGCAAAAAAATATATTTTTAAACGAACTTATAGAAAGTTTTTTCGCCGGACGTTTTGCAAAACATTTTTGCACTGCTCTGCATTCCGCAAGGCTTTCACCAGTTTCATTATATAAAGGGCCTTAGGGTAGGGTAGTTCCTTTATATTGATTCGCGTGTATTTTTTTTTTACATATTTTTTCACAAATTTTATCGGTCTTATTAACCAGTCTTTATATTTCTTGTCGATATCCTGTATGTCATAATGTCTCATGTATGTATGTGTTATCTTTGTCCCGTAAATGTCGTATTTATGTCCTCCTGTTTCAGCTGCTCCTTCGTTCACCATCTTCAATTCCTGCTTTTGTTCATATTTGCTCCATTTTCGCTATGTCCATAGTTTTTATATCTTGTCTGTCTACGCCTCTTCTATTAACTTAATGAGTGGCAGGAAAAAGGTTTATAAAGGGAACCATTTGCAGTGCTTTTTTAAGTACTTTTGGAAATAGTTTACGCTATAACTAAGAGCCGACACTCTTAGGATGACTACCCCCGGAGGCACATTTAAGTGTTTTGACGGAATTCACCGTCATTACATATGTGTTCGAGAATAAAAAGGAGCCCAGTCCACTAATAGACTAGCAGGAGCCAACTGGACATTCCACTATATTTCCACGGGAATCAGTAAAGCCCCAGAGTTCAGATATTTGTCTTTTTAGCCTTCTAGCTGTTTTCTAACTGATTCTTAAGGTTGGCCCTTCGGGAGTATCGTGGTGGTTGTGTGTTTCGAGGCCCTCGTTTGAGTTTGTGGGCCGGATTATTCACAATAAACATAACGAATGATCCAGGTCCAGTGAGCATAAATGCCGTCGTGTTCTTAAATTATATTATGTTTCATGCGTTCTGGATCAGGAGTTGGATAGTCTCTGGAGTGAAGGTTACGGCCAGCTTCGGGCTTTTGAAGTTGCAACTAGGATTGACCGGTGGATATACGTATGACGCTACCTTTCATCCACAGTGGTATGATACACTATTTCTGCACTGCATGAATTTGTTTTAGTATTCATTAATTGACAGACTTTCACAGTGTGTTCTTGGATTGTAGAGTTATGTACGAGGGCTGCTATTTATATTTGTGGTCTAAGGATGAAAACACAAGCATTTAAAGAGAAAATCTAATTTATTGTTTTTCAAAATATTCTCCATGAAGATTTATACACTTTTGCATGCGTTGGAACCAATTTCCAAAGCACTTTTTCCACTCCGATTTAGGTACTTCCGAAAGACATGGGTTTTGAATGCAGAAACTGCTTCTTCAGGTGTAGGAAACCGTTGTCCACGTAGTTTTCTCTTGATGTTCGGAAACAAAAAGAAGTCATTAGGTGCCAAATCAGGGTCGTACGGCGGATGACCCATCAATTCAATGTTTTGTTACCACATGACCGGTAATGCCGAAGAAACAGGCAACCATATGCTTTGATGTGCTTCTTCCGCCAACAACATTGGTGGGATTTCGCTCGTCTTGAAAGACCCATATGGTGGACTGCTGTTTTGTTTCAGGATCATATGAGTATATCCATGATTCGTCACCTGTGCAGATATTATAAACAGCTTTTGATGCACCTTGAGCGAATGTCTGCAACATTTTCTTGCACTAATCAACACGAGCATCCTTTTGTGCGTTTGTCAGGGTATGCGGTATCCAACGTGAACAAACCTTTTTTAAAATGCAAATATTCATGCAAGATCTTATTGATGCTTGCAATACTAATCCCTACAGATGCCTCAATCTCGCGATATGTTACATGACGATCATGCTTTATCAGCTCACACAGCACAGTTGCGATGTTTTCTGGCACAACAACCGTTGTTGGACGACCTTTACGGGATTCGTCCTGGAGTGGTTGTCGGCCACGATTGAATTCGTTATACCAGTTTTTAACGGTGCTGGAAGAAGGTGCTTTATTACCATATAAGGAATTAAGTTCATCTGTGCACTGTTGTCGTATCAGGCCACGTCGAAAGTTATGAAAAATTATTGCACGAAAATGTTTACGAGTTAATTCCATTTTCTCCTAAGATCACTTTTTCAACCTGCTATCACTAACACGAACAATTATAAAATGACAAAATATTTTGGTTGAGGTTATGTTTAACAATGTGAGGGTTGCACTGGCAACATCAGCTGGTGTCTAGCAACAGTCAGTGCTACCAGGCCAATAATATAAATAGCAGCGCTCGTATGGTTTCTGGATTTTAATTCCTTTTAAAAATCTAGTTGCTCGTACTATAGATTTATGTGCTGTAGTTTATGTCTTTGGAGTTATGTACTGTACAAATTTTCATTGTACAGCTGTGTACTCTAAAATTTAGTACTGTACAGCTTTGTACTCGATAGTTTTTTTTGGTTTTTTTTTTTGGTGTTTTTTTGTTATTTTTGGATAGGAAAGTAGCACTTCAGGCAACAATGCCTATTTAGTCAAGTACCGTGCTACATTCTTTAGGAAAGGGATAGAGAAGAGATGCGACTGGTGGTGAAAGTGGAAGGACAGTTACGGAAATTAACTGTCGTATAAGACAGCTTAGTGACCAGTGACTATGCCTTCATCACTGAGCAGCCCAACCGACAGTTAATTTTTATTTTTATAGTGAAAAAAACCAAGGTCTATGTTGGGAATCGAACTCACAACCCCTAGTCATGTAAGCTAGCATACTGCCTCTAGCTTGCAGGGGCACCTAATTGTACTCTAAAGTTGTTTACCTGTATCGTACTGTACAATATTTTACGGTACTGTACAGTACTATAAAGTTTTGTACTGTTTAGGTATACATTACCTAGTTTTGTATTGTAAAGTTTTATTTACACTTTATCTTTTTTGTACTGAACACCTTTGTACTGTACATTTTTTTTTCTGTAAAGTTTTTTAATTAATGAATCATTAAGTAAATTTATGTAGAAGCATTTGTTTATTTAAACAGAAAATTGCATTATTATTTTACTTAAGTTTCCTAATCATGATTATCAACATCATCATCATTATTATTACCTGTGACATAGATGTCG
Organism: Trichopoda pennipes; assembly: GCA_030448955.1. Taxonomy (NCBI): domain Eukaryota; kingdom Metazoa; phylum Arthropoda; class Insecta; order Diptera; family Tachinidae; genus Trichopoda; species Trichopoda pennipes. Next base: position 1,507,223 of record JASKUP010000021.1, on the reverse strand, counting down.
TTAAAATCTTGCTTGTTCTTTGCTATCACTAATTTTGTTGTTGTTTTTATAACATTTTATACACTTCATTGGATCTTTTAATAATGACAATGAAAATGTGCTTCCTATTTATGCAGATAGACGACTCTACTTACACATCATCGTTATCGTTGTTGTCATAATCATTATTGTAATCATCATCAGTCTCGCTTTGTCGTCATTTTCATCCAATATCTACGAAATCGTTTTGCATTTTGTTAGCAAAAATTTTTTTTTAATCTTTTCTTAACTGCTCTTCATAAATTGTCGTTTATTGTAACCAGCCAGCCCTCTTAAATTGGTACTAGAGACCGTTGACGTATTTTTCGCTATTTACCATATTTCGGGTTGTTTATAAATTTAACGCATTTTGTTTTTGTGTATTTAAGTCACGTTTTCGTCATTGTCATATTCTTTTTATCGTCATTATTTAAGAGACGCCGAAAAATCAAGATTAGTCATTTTTTGTGGTACAGTAAGAAGAGGTGATAAAAAGTACCGACTGACTGCCATGTGTGATTTAAAATTTTGTTTGTTTGTTAATTTGGCGTAATTGTGAAAAACAGTTTCATAATGACTCCTCAATTGCTATGAGAAGAGCAGCAAAGTTTTGCAAGGGGATTAAAAGTGAAAATTATGTTATTAAGTGAAGAAGTTTAGTAACCCTTTTTGTTCTTTTACATTCGATAGGAATAAAATTTGAAGTGATTAATAAAAGAAGTCAATGAGTCGTAACGAAAACTTAGAAATAACAAATTATTTGTTGATTCCTTTTTAAACACAGTCACGTTTAAGCCTAAATTTCTTTGAAAGCTTTTGTTTTTGATTCAACTTAATTGTGTTCGCATCAAGTGAATTGATGTTAAGACTATGCGTCAACGTTGAACCTTAGCATAAGTTTAAGCCGTAAAAATAAGGGAAGCGAAATATGAAAATTTTTATTTATATTTCACGTTATAATTAGTAATGCTCTGCGACAAGGATAATATGTTCTGAAACAATGTTTGAAGTCTTTGTAAGCCCCACAAGCAACATCACCACATTGGAAGAGTGGTAATGACATTGAGTTCTTTACATTTCCTCGAAAAAGTGTGCGGCTGACTTATGCCTGAAATTTACGCTATAAAATCCATCCAAAAAAACTTTTGTACATTTCTTGTCCTTTAACTAAAATAAAAATTGTTTGAAAATTTTTCGGTAAGAATAGCAACTGAGTTTCTACCTGTAATCCCTATCCCTACCCTTATGGCCTCATTTTTTTACTTTACTTTTCAATTTACTTTTTCAGGTGTGACAATGCGCGAGAAAAAAGGTGGGGCGCTGCAAAAGCTGAAGAAGAGACTTTCACACAGTTTCGGAAGATTAAGTAAGTTTAGCTTAAATTATTAATTATTTTTTTTTTATATTTTAATTAATTAATTTATATTAACAAAAAAAAGGAGAAGGCAGAAAGAAGCTTCTTCTGTCTTCGTATTAAATATTATCCTCTTGTTTAAATAATTTTTTAGAAATATGCTTTCAAATGCTCAAGTATATTTTTAGTAATCTCAAATCCCAGGCCTGGACTCTAAATTTTGGTTAGTAACCCATAATAATTAATTATTTTCTTGTAAAGGGATAACCATTTCTTCGATTCTTGCACTGTAGTTCTTTGTTGGGGCAACAAGACAGAGAGAGAGAGAGAGAGAGACAAGTACCCGTCTGCCTCTTATTATACCACTAGCCTTTAATTTGAAAGCGCATTTTATACTTAGAGTAACCTCTGTTATTCTTGCTATTTAAAAAAAGGATGAACAATAATTTCAATAACAATCCTTGACCGAAAAAATTAAAAATAATTGATATGTGTTTACTTCCTGTAAAGTTATTACAGATTTTTTTTTTTAAAGAGAAGTAGCACTTCAGGCAACAATACCTATTTAGTCAAGTACCGTGCTACCTTCTTTAGGAAAGGGATAGAGAAGAGATGAAACAGGTGGTGAAAGCAGAAGGATAGTCGGAAATTAACTGCTGTATAAAGACAGCAACAACGACCAGTGACTATGCCTTCATCGCTGAGCAGCTCCACCGACAGTCAATTTTTATCTTTTGTAGTGAAAAAAACCTAGGTGTTCGTTGGGAATCGAACCCACAACCCCCATATTTACAAGCTAGTACACTACCTCCTAGCCTACAGGGGCACCTTATAATGTGGGTTTTGTTTGCAACAAGAAGTTTGTTTTATGAATGAAAATTGATATGTGACAAATATGTATGATAAATGCGCTGACAGATGTCGAAACTTTCATCCAAGTTTTTTATCACTTTTTAATAAAATAGCGGTCCTATTTCGTTATTCACATCACGGATTTTGAGTTCTAAGACTGAAATCGATTCGATTGGCTCCGTAAAGACTCTGTTCTTAACGTAGTCATACAAAAAATAATCCAGTAGTGTTAAATCATGCGATCTGGCTGGCCACTTAACTGCTGATTGTCGTGAAATTATGCGATCGGGAAATTTGGTTTGCAATAAATTGATCGTTTCATTTGCACCGTCTTGTTGAAACCAATAACAATGATATTGACGTTTTCAATAATTGACAAAACTTGAGTTAGCATCTGATGATGGCGTTATCCATTGACCATTACTGCATTGCCAGCTTCCAAATCACATAGCTCATCACATACAGTGACACATGGAACATGCAAAGGCTTGATTTTTTCAACCAGCCGGTTGATCCTGAATATATTGAGAAAATCTACGGCGATATGAATGGTCGTCCCAGCACTTTTTTGTAAGCTCAAATGCGGCAATTTTGCTTGTTGACATACCGTGACAAGCTGAAATGGGCTTCGTCTGAAATATGATTTTTTTGGAAAAGCAAGCCGGTTGCTCTTGAATGAATTGAGCGAATCTACGGCATTGTGAATCGTCGGTTGGCTTCAATTCCTGCACCAGTTGAACCTTGGAAGGATTCTACATCAAATCGTTACACAAAATTCGCGTCTTTCGGATAATCCCAATTGTGGAGAACGTCGAGAAGTTGACAAATTTATATCTGCTTCAACACTGTGGCTCACGACTCCGATATTTTTAGTTGAACCGCGCGGTCAAACACATGTTAGTCTTCGCATATTTTAATATCCAGCCTCCCCACGATAAAATTCTTAATAGCGCTCTCAGAAGCACAATTATGCTGTACGAAAATATTACGAATTTTACGAAATGTAATTTTAACAGAACTCCCATTTGCATTTTAATTATTTTATAGTGATTTTCGCGCGAAATTGTAATTATATTAACAATTTCCAATGCATCTACTATGAATAGGCCAAAAAACGAAATGTCAAAAGTATCATGTTGTAGGTATTGCCACAATTGATGGCAAAATTTTTTGTTGTAAATGCTGGTAATATTGAATCCAATGTAGCAAAGACTTAAACCAATTTTTTTAACACGGCAAATTTTGTAGTTATCGGAGCACTCTTAGTTACTTAATACTAAATAGAATTTTGATCTTCAAGATGTGTGCTTTGGTTGGGCACATTTTATATAAATGGTGGTCCAGGGACTACTTTATGGACCCATGATAGTGGAATATGCGAAATAATGTTTAAAAGCAGGAAAAACATGGGCTTTTCTACCTTAACTTTATGTTTTTTTTTTTTTTTGGGAGGGAAATCTGCTTACGGCTCTGATGGCATTTTATCACTCCTCTGCACTTTTAATTTTTCACGGACATAAGAAATAAACATGGGCAACAATCAAATGCTTTCTTTGTAAAGGGTCTGCCAAATAACGTTTTTTTTGTTTGTTTTAAATACTGAATATTTTCTCAAATTTCTTTTTTTATTTGAAAGTGCAATCCTTCCGGTTAATAATAGAAAGTAATTTCATTCAAATGGCGGCCTCGGCTGGCCATGCAATAGCCTACACGATCGGTCCAATTTTTTAGCACATTATCGATTGTGTGCAGCTGCATTTCACCAATGGCTTCACAAATATTGTCCTTTAAAGAGTCAATTGTCTCTGGCTTGTCGCCGTAACACTTATCTTTGATGGCACTCCTCAAATAATAGTCCAACGGTGTCAAATCGCAGCTCCGAAATGGCCAAACGACATCAGCTCTGCAGCTGATAATACGATCTGCAAATATAGGGCGCAAAACATCGAGTGTAGCTTTGGCTGTGTGGCACGTAGCGCCGTCCTGTTGAAACTAAATGTTGTCAATATCCTCCTCTTCAATTTTTGTGAACAAAAATTCGTTTAACATGGCCCGATAACGATCGCCATTGACTGTAACGGCCCCTCCTTTATCATTTTCAAAGAAAAATGGCCCAATTATGCCTCTGGACTAAAATCCGCACCAAACAGTGACTCGTTTTGGGTGCGTCGGCTTTTCAATGTAGGCGTGCGGGTTTTCTGTGCCCCAAATGCGACAATTTTGCTTGTTTTTATATCCGCCAAGATCAAAATGAGCTTCATCTGAAAAGATGATTTTGTTTTTGCAAAATCGGCATCTACTGTAAGTCGATCGCAGGCTCACTTAGCGAAGGGCAAACGCATTGGATGGTCATTTGGCTTCAACTCCTGAACCAATTGGACTTTGTGTGGCGTCATGCCAAGGTCTTTATGCAAAATTCATCTCAATGATGTCTCTGAAATGTTCAATTGTTGAGAACGACGGTGAATTGATGTTGATAGCGCTTCACGCACACTTACTGCCATTAAAGCGATTTTCTCGCGTGTACGTACTGTTTTTGGCTTTTCACGCTTTGGTTTATCGATGAGGATGCCAGTTTCTTTCACTTTTTTTTACAAGATAACGAACATACGGAACTGACCGTGCTTCTCTTCTTTCAAAATCCGTATGCAATTTTCGCACACATTCTGTACTATTACCATGATCTTCAAAGTAATGACGCAATATTTCCCAGCGTTGTTCAAGCGTATACACAACCATCTTCGTTCAGCGGAAGGATAAAACTAATTATTTGTCAAATCAAACATGAGCTGAAGTGTAACCATTCACGAAATAAGCACTAGTTGAAAACAAAACCCTTGTAAATGCGAACTTGAGCCTGACGAAATATTTTTATTTAGTTTATCACCAAATTTTCGAAGCAATCAATCACATATTTTATAATAAATTTAAGCCTAACTAAAAACAAAGAAAAATCTCATTATACCTGTAGAAGTCTTAAAATTTTATTAAAGCAATAGAAGATTTTAGATTTTCGCAAATAAAACTAGAATTTTTATTTTTGGCACAGACAAACTCTTTATGGAATAATTAACTAAATAAAATACTTTGCCTTTTTAAACCTGTTCTGCAATATTAACATTAACGCCTACAACTACAACTACAACTCATTGTCAAATATTGACATTAGTTTTATATTTCAATCGTTGGGAAAATAGTGTCAATGTCAGTTTATGTGGCAATAACAATGCCATCTTCAAGTGCATAAAATTCGATAAGTAGAGATAATCATTTAATGCTGTTGCCGGTTTTGATTGTGCTAGTGATTGAAATGTACAATTTACAAGAGAATCGTCAATGTCATCATCACCTTCTCTATCTCTAGATATCTGCGCTTAAACAGACAACATTATTATTATTATTGATTTTTGTTTCTTATTCTTGTGTCTCGAGATAAAAACATGAACATACAATACATTTTATATCACTTCATCATACTGATGGGAGTTTGTTGTTCATCACAGTGTTGAAGTGCCCGTAGACAACAACCATCATGTTTTCCAAACTTGCTTTTTTGTCGTTTGTTGTCGTTATCCTTTGTATTTTTGCTTAACGTTTTTTTTTTTGTATCCCCTAAAAAGTATAAATAAATAAGCCGTCGACAATAGACAGAAAAAAAATCGTCTTGAGCGATTATGTCTTAAGTACAAGAAAATACTTTTAAACAAATGCTATTAGTATCACTTTATATAAGACGAGAATGTATACTTTAAATTTTCTTCCTTTTCTTTGCAATAAAGATATCAAAATTCCTTGTTGAACCAAAAAAAAATTTATTTATTTTTTGTGTTTTTATTGGCAGACAAAACTTGTCAGCAACGTTTGTGAAAAAATTAATAGCCAGTCGGTTGTGGATTCAGGACTATTTAAAATGCTTTACTGTAGATTTCGTTTTCTAGCCGTCCTGGTTTAACGACTATTGCGCATTATAGTAAAAGCTATAAAAAGAAGCTTTTACAAGAATTTAGCAAACATTTGTTTAAACATAATTTTAGATTTGATTAATATTTTAATTGATTTTATAAATTTTTGTCGTCCACACAAAACAAGATTTTCTATAGAAAAATTATAACTATTTGTTTATAGACATATTATAAGTGATGAGGAAATTTCCTATGGAAAAATAGTAGCTGATGAAATTCTGTTATAGCAAAATTTTTTTTTTAAACAAAAATTAGATTCGAAAAAAATTATTTTATAAACAAATTTAATTAAATATGAAATAATCTTTTAACGATCTTTTAAATAATTTAACGATTTTATTTTTCTCGATATTTCGCTTTCCTGTGGAAAGCTTCTTCAGGAAATTATTTTTTATTTGTTTTCCTGAAGAAGCTTTCCGCAGGAAAGCGAAATATCGAGAAAAATAAAATCATTAAATTATTTAAAAGACCGTTAAAAGATTATTTCATATTTAATTAAATTTAAAAAAAGGTCGAATAAAAATAAAAGTAATAAACAAATTTAAATAGAAAAATTTTTAAATAGAAAATAAAATGACCAATTAAAATTTTCTGTAGAGAATTAATGTCTGATGGAAATTTTTTTCTGGAAATATTGTGATATGAAAATCTTCTACAGGAAAATTATAACTAATGAAATTTTATTGTAGAAAAATTAAAACTGACGAAATTATGCTTTTTACAATTTATGAATGATGATAATTTTCATAGAATAATTGCTTTCATAGAATGGTTTAAAATTTTATTTTTGAGAAAAATTAGGATTGACGAAATTTATTTTCTAAATGCTTTATGATTTTTAAATGAAGAAATTATGAATAATGTCAATTTTCTGTAGAAAAATTTTGGTTGATGAAAATTTGTTATGGAAATATGATATGAAAATGTTCTATAGGGAAATTATAACTGATAAAATACTATTATAGAATAATGAAAATTTCCATAGAAAGACTGACTGATAAAAATTTTCTATTGGAAAATGATATCTGATGAAATTCTATTATAGAAAAATTAGGCCTGATGAAATTTTGCTTTTTACATATTATGAATGATAAAAAATTCCATACAAAAAATATGACTGATAAAAATTTTTATAGAAAAATTTTGACTGATGAAATTTTCTATAAAGAATCAATCAAAAAAAATGTATCTATCATACATTTTTTTTTTACAAAAATTAGGATTGAAGAAATTTATTTTATAGATAAATTATGATTTTTAAATAGAAAAATTTCAAAATTTCTGTAGAAAACTTCTGATTGATGAAAACTTTTTATGAAAGTATTATGATATGAAAATTTTCTAAAGGAAAATCATATTTGATGAAATCCTATAATAGAAAACTTACGACTGACGATATTATGCTGTTTACAAATTGTGAATAATGAAAATTTCGATAGAAAAACTGACTGAAGAAAATTTTCTATAGGAAAACTATAACTGATAAAATTCTATTATAGAAAACTCTGGAATGACGAAATTTTGCTTTTTACGAATTGTGAATGATAAAAAATTCCATACAAAAAATATAACTGATGAAAATTTTCATAGAAAAATTATGACTGATGAAACTTTTCTATAAAGAATGATTGATAAAATTTTTTTTTTTTCAATATATAGGATTGATAAAATTTATTTTGTAGAGGAATTATGGTTTTTAAATAGAAAAATTGTGATATAAAACTTTTATGCAGAAAAGTTCTGACTGATGAAAATTTTCATAAAAATACCATGATTTGACAATTTTCTAAAGGAAAATTTTGTCTCATGAAATTCTATTATTTAAAAATTTAGACTGACGAAATTTTGCTTCTTACAAATTATGAATGATTATATTTCTCATGGTAAAAATACGACTGATAAAAATTTTTATAAAAAAATTTTGACTGATGAAATTTTCTATAAAGAATGATAGATACTTTTGTTTTACAAAAATTAGGATTGATGAAATTTATTTTATAGATGATTTATGATTTTTAAATAGAAAAAATTTAAGATGACAATTTTTTATAGAAAACTTCTGGTTGATGAAAACTTTTTATGGAAACATTATGATATGTAAATTTTCTATTGGAAAATTATAACTTATGAAATTCTATTATAGAAAGCTTAGAACTGACTAAATTTTGCTTTTTACAAACTATGAATGATAAAAAATTCCATACAAAAAATATGACTGATGAAAATTTTCATAGAAAAATTATGACTGATGCAACTTTTCTATAAAGAATGATTCATAATATTTTTTTTGTTCAATATTTAGGGTTGTTGAAATTTATTTTATAGATAAATTATGATTTTTAAATAAAAAAATTATGGCTAATGAATATTTTTTGTATAAACCTTTTGGTTGATGAAAATTTTGTTTGGAACTATTATGATATGAATATCTTCTATTGGAATTTTATGGCCGTTAAAATTCTATTATAGAAAAAGTAGAACTAACGAAATGTTTCTGGTTACAAATTTTGAATGATTTCTATTTCCATAGAAAAACTGACTGAAATAAATTTTCATAGAAAAATTTTGACTGATGTAATTTTCTATAAAGAATGATAAATAAAATTTTTTTTTAAAATTTAGGATTAATGAAATTTATTTTAAAAGCGCATTATGATTTTTTATTAGAAAAATTTTGAAATTGTAATTTTCTGTAGAAAAATTATGGCTGATGAAAATTTTTTATGGAAATATTATGATATGAAAATTTTCTATAAGAAATTTATATCACATGAAATTCTTAATAGAAAATTTAAGACTAACAAAATTTTGGTTTTTACAAATTATGAATGATGATCATTTCCATAGAAAAAATATGACTGATGAAAATTTTCATAGAAATTTTGACTGGCGAAACTTTTCTATAAAGAATGATATGGTTATAAATGATGTAATTCTATTTTACGAATTAGGACACATGAAAATTTCCATAGAAAAAGTATGACTGATGAAATTTTTTATGGAAAAAAAATTATGACTGATGAAAATGGTTTTGTAAAAAAGAATTATGGGTGATGAAATTGTGTTTATAGAAAATATATGACTAAATTATGTTACAGAAATCAATATGTCTGATTAATGCTTATAGAAAATGGAACGTGAAGAGTATTCTCTTACTTCGAGAGCAATAACAATAAAAATTATTTCGTAGAGTGTAATAAGATTACAGTTAGTGTGAGCATCCTGTTTGATAGTGTATGGTTAACAGAAAGTCAATTAAGCGTTAGTTGAAGAAAATTAAAATATAATTAGAGATGTGTATAAAATACTTGGATATTTAAATCCTGAAGACCTTCCAACGACCTCAAAAAGCAATATGACATTAACTTCAAAGCTTTCATATGCCATAAGTTGAACATAAAAGTTTTTAAACACATTAGTAAAGTGAAAAAATTTGTTTGTGAAATTTTTTTTTGTCTTTCGTCGAGATTAAAACAGAAAAGCCACATAAAAATATAAATTTTTTATTTCTTTACACAGAATCTCTCTCTCCTTAACTCGTAAAAACATATTGCTTTAAGTACGTAATTTTGTATAATAAACTATTCTTTACCAACAACTTCAAGTATAAAATAAATTTTGAATTTTTTTTTATTTCCTCATTACAGCGAGTTTTGAAGATTAATTTCTAAATATTTAATTCTCTTGTTTGTATTTTCAAGGTTTCACACTAGCGATTGTGGACACAGAAATTTTATATTTAAATTTAATTCAATTCTTTTTTTTTTGTTTTTGTTCAAAGTGATTTATTGCGAGATAAATTTAATAAAATAACAAAACTTAATAACAATTTGTTGTAAAATGTAGCAAAATAAAAGTACCGAAAATATATAAAAAATATAATAAAGTTAAACAAGCACATGACGCGTGCATTTACAACAACGATTTAACAAGAACAACAACATGAACAACAACTTACTAACGTACTTTAAAATGCAAAATTACTTAAAACAGAAATATTTTTTTCATGAGTCTGTGTTGTGGCTTGCTGCTGTTGTAGACCAAATTTACTGGAATTATATCATTATATAAGCGAAATAAGACAGAGAATTAAAAGAGTGTTATATTAATATAAAAAAAGAAATTATATTTTTGATTCAGTGAAATATGAAACGATTTTCTTTTCCAATTCCTATTTGTCACATGAATATTTATTCACCAAGAGTTGAAACTTTTTGGAATGGTGAAATTTAGTCACATAATCGGAAAGATGGTGATCCATAATGGATTTGTTTTTAACTTTCGTAAGACCAAGTGTTGTATGCTTCCGCACAGATGTGCGATTCAAATACTCTCCCCCTCCCTTACCTCTAGTTGTCGGTAATGAGGATGAAGTTTAAAGGTATGGACGCCATTGATTGCGTTGGTTTTCCGCAATATTTCTCCAGGTGGTTGTCAATTTATACAACCTTCACCACACTCGTGCAGCTGATGTTCCACTTAACTGATTCACTGAAGTATTGACATAATATCTGCTATTCAATTTGCTGTAACGGCCCGTCGGCCGGGTGTTAAACACATCATTTCTACCATTTTGAAACTTTTGCTTTCTGTGCTGGCAAAATCAGATCCTATATTACTTCTACCGATGCATAGATCACAGTGTCCGAAGCCGTGATTTAAATCCTTAACACAGACATCAGTTAGCACATCGAAAAGTCGCACCAATATCAGGATGGAATGAAAGTTCCAAGATCACCTGAAACCCATAGTATCAGAATAAAGTCTTTAGTAAAATTTTGTAACCCAGGCGACTACTATTTGAACTCATTTACAAAAGACTAATATCTCACTAGAGAATTAGGATGATCACTGGCAAAGTTACAGTTAATACTGAGGCCAGAAACAAAGAACAATAGACGCGCAGCTTGCCGTACTTGCTGAGGTCTGTTCTGCAGTTCTAAATTTTAAAAAAATTAAACAATTCTTTTTATTTTTCCTCCCAAGCTTGTGGCTATAACTGATCGCTTTTCAATAATAAAAAAACAATAACAAAAATTTATCGATAAACCAAATGAGAATTATGCCTGAAGCCCAAGGTTAAATATCTTTATACACAATTGTATAGAGAGTCGACATTTTATTTATAGAGATGCTCCCTTAGTATATGTACTCCTAATTTATAGAGGTCTATAAATTTAAGTTAGGAATACCTTTCGTAACTGGCAGCCATTTTGTCAGCTGTCATATCATTTATGCTTAGTTTGGTTTAACATTTTAATACAAAGAGAGTGACCCCTGAACAACGCTTCCAAATTGTGCAAGTTAGGCTTAAAACAGGGTTTCTATTGATCCCGATAAATGAATTTTGTTGAGCGATGAAGCTTATTTTTGTTTTTTTTTGTAAAAGCATACCTCAGCAAACAAGACTCCCGTATGTTGATTGATGATAACCCTCAAGTATATGTTGACAGGTCGTTATATCCAAAAAAGTTGTCTGGTATTATTCATAGGGTAGTGGGCCGCCCGTACTTCTTTGAAAACGATGCTGGTCAGAATGCTGCAGTCTATGGTGACAGCTATAAAATCATTATTACTGACTTTTTCGTTCATCAATTGAAATATGGTTTCAACAAGACGGTGCAACATATCTGCCATTGCCAACTCTGGTTGGCAATGGCAGAGTTTCACCTTCAGTTTGAAACTGACCTACAAGATCGCCCATCTAAACACCGCTCTACTATTTTCTGTGGGGATATATGAAGTCGTTAGTCTACATCATTAACCTTGAAACAATTATCCAAGTGGAAATAAGTCATCGAAAATCGGGCCTCCAGATTAGACTACGTGCGAGCCATATGTAGGTTATAATGCCAAAAGATTGTCTTTCAATTAAAGTAAATTTTATATTAATTTAAAAAAATTTATATTTCAAAGTTGTATACCTCCATAAAAACACCCTATATTTCTATAAACTTTATGAACATTTGTGGTTAATTTATTCTTTCAAATGTATGTTTGTTGTTAGTAAACATTCTCTTATGTAGTGACGTGTAAGTATGCTTGCATAACATGGTTTATGAACCTGGTATCAGTACGTGGTGCTAATCTAAATTTTATGAGCCTTATTGCCATTTCCATTCATTGGTTGATGCAGTTGGATTCTAATATATTCCATATACAGGCCGATTATATTTTATCCAAACCCATGAAACTTTTATATAAAAACAAACCATCTCTAATGATTTCATGTTACTATTACAGAAGCACATTTGAACACACACACACACACACACACAAATAACAACAACAACTGCTTGAACCACAAAAATGAAAAAAAAAACGGAAAAGTGAAAAAACGAAACAAATGAAGCAAATGAAATAAACCAAATTTAAAGAACTTAATGATTTTGCTACATGCCAATGCTGGGGTTTTTCTTAAGCAATTTTGTTCAAAGCAAAAGAGCGAGAGAGAGAGAGAGAAAGAGGGAGAAAAAAAACGAAAAAAATTACGAAAAGAAATACCAAATGCAATGAATTCCTTCCTGCCTTCCAACACCATCACATAACGCCACTGAGCATACCAATAGTAAAAGACAACAACCACTGCTAACAGCTTAACAGAAAATATTGGGAGACACGAGTAGATGCCATCGTAAAGGATATTGCAATTGTGGCTGGTAGATGTCTAAATAACAGCATTGGAGGGTTTAAAGTAAAACTATTGCCGCTATACTTTAGTGAGCGCAGCCAAGTGCAAGGCAGTCTTTACTAAAGAAAGAGCAACTAGATTTTTAAAAGGAATTAAAATCCAGAAACCATACGAGCGCTGCTATTTATATTTCTGGCCTGGTAACACTGACTGTTGCTAGGCGCCAGCTGATATTGCCAGTGCAACCTTCACATTGTTGAACATAACCTCAACCAACAAATTTAGTCATTTTATTGTTGTTAGTGTTAGTGATAGCAGGTTGAAAAAGTGATCTGAGGAGAAAATGGAATTAACTCGTGAACGTTTTCGTGCAATAATTTTTTATAACTTTCGACGTGGCCTGATACGACAGCAGTGCACAGATGAACTTAATTCCTTATTCCATTAAAGCACCATTAAAAACTGGTATAACGAATTCAATCGTGGCCGACAATCACTCCAGAACGTATACCGTGAAGGTCGTCCAACAACGGTTGTTTTGCCAGAAAACATCGCAGCTGTGCGTGAGCTGATAAAGCATGATCGTCATGTAACATATCGCGAGATTAAGGCATCTGTAGGGATTAGTATGACAAGCATCAATAAGATCTTGCATGAACAATTGCATGTGAAGAAGGTTTGTTCACGTTGGATACCGCATAACCTGACAAACGCACAAAAGGATGCTCGTGTTGATTGGTGCAAAAAAATATTGGAGAAATTCGCTCAAGGTGCATCAAAAGCCGTTTATAATATCTGCAGAGGTGACGAATCATGGATATACTCATATGATCCTGAAACAAAACAGCAATCCACCATATGTGTTTTTCAAGACGAGCGAAATCCCACCAAAGTTGTTCGTGGAAGAAGCACATCACAGCAAATGGTTGCCTGTTTCTTCGGCATTACCGGTCATGTGGCGACTGTGCCATTATTTGTTTGCCAGAAGTCTTTGAAAAACTTCGGGAAAAGTCAAAGAAAAGACGCATCACGACAATGCGAGCTGTCACCGATCGGCTGAAGCAATGGAGTTTTTGACAGGGCAAAACATTAAATTGATGGGTCATCCGCCGTACAGCCCTGACTTGGTACCTAATGATTTCTTTTTGTTTACGAACATCAAGAAAAAACTACGTGGACAACGGTTTCCTACACCTGAAGAAGCAGTTTCTGCATTCAAAACCCATGTTTTTTGGAAGTACCTAAATCGGAGTGTAAAAAGTGCTTTGAAAATTGGTTCCAACGCATGCAAAAATGTATAAATCTTCATGGAGAATATTTCGAAAACAGTAAAATAGATTTTGTCTTTAAATGCTTGTGTTGTCATCCTTAGGCCACAAATATAAATAGCAGCCCTCGTGCTACATCTGATATATCTAAACGAATTTTCCCTTTAATGCGTAGAGCGATTCACTGGCTTATCGACCACAAATGGATGCGCACCCGCAACGAAAATCGAGTCAAACGCAAAAATGTGCGAGTTTTAGGAACAAGTTCCCTAATTTCGTTGGAGCTCTTACCATTGTAGTAACGATAAAACAGTGAAATACAACCTACATTGCGTTGCGATGCTTTAGGGAATCAATAGCGTTGGAATTCCTACGCAATCGAGCAACTCCAAAATAGACTTTGGGGCGCCGCCCCTACATGAGAGTTGTATTCCATCTTTGGATAGATATAGACGGTATAAATAGTACGATGATCTGATGGAGTGAAGTATGTCTGCCACCGTTTTAGAAACTTTAGAAATCTGAAAAATATGTTTGGTCCATCGAACATCACGCTGAATTTTCATGTCAAGAACATCAAGAGCTTACAATTCCGTAATACCTATATCACGCATACTGCAGACAGGAATGACTCCTGTCACTTTCAATGTAGGAAAGTTCAAAACGAATGTCAACAAACACTACTTCCTCTTTTCTTCTTGCCATAATCTAGTTGCCCAGTTCTGGTACAAAGCATTGCATGAGTAGGGGTCATCTCCTGAGTACTAATCCGAGCGAAAAAAAAATTCTTTTTTTTCAATGTTTTAATGGTGGAACCCTTTATTAAAAACAGCATGTGTACGGCATGAGTAAATAACTAAATGAATGAAGGAATTATATTTCGTATGTATACTTTTGCATGTAGAAAACATGGCCTGATTGCAAGTAAAATATGTTGCCTAAATTATTAATGAGCCATATGAGAAGCAAACGGCAGCCTGCTAAAGTATTATCCACGCTATACTATGCCATGCCACACCACTATGTCATGGCATCATCCTAAATTTAGTCTTGGTGGTTGGTGGGTATCTTCAAAAATTAATTCTTATTCATTCATGCTGTTCATGCTCTGCATTTTTTTTTTGTTTTTTTTTTTTTCAATACAATTTCGTTTTTGCTTCTCTTCTTGAAATAAAATATTTAGAGAAATTAGTAATTTATGTATTTTCTAATATTAAACAATTTATCAAATAGATTTGAGAACAAAATGTTTAGCAGTTCCTTATTTTTTTTTTGGGAGATTTTTTTTTTGGTTTTTTGAAAAAAATTTTTTTAAAGGGAAAAGTAACCAGATTTGTATTCCTTGGTGTTTCGCTTAAACAAATCACTGTCACGCAGTGTTACACATACAAGTGTTCTATGTTGTTCCTCTTATTTTTTTTTTTTGGTGTGCGTTCGTAAGACAGGAAATGAAAATAAATTACTTGTCTACACAGCATTTTAGAAGAAATCTGTCTCTTTTTCTTTTGCTGATTGTTGTATTTCATATTTTAAGTAAAATTTGTTTGAGGAGAAAAATTCATTTCTATTGATTTTTTTCGTGTGCCCTGTTTCGTTCAACAAGAAAAAAAACATTGATAGAAATAATTTTCTTGCTTAAAAATATGTGCTGATTACGTTGAGCAGCTACAGGATATTTATTGGTGGCATGAATTTTTCTCTGGAAACTCATTTGAGATTCAAAACAGATTTCTAAGCCATTTCATTTTCGACAGGAATTTGTATAAGTCAAACACCAAAAAAAAAATAATAATCTTCTGAATGTCTTGTTCCTTTGAATATTATCGATTTCAATACAATTTAAATGTTGTATAACTTCCCTGATGGAAAGTACTTCTATATAAAATCTCGAAAATCTTCGTTGTTATTGATGGCCGTAATCAAAATAATTCAAAAGAAATAAAATAAGAAAATAGTCGCCTCTCGATTTGATTAGTTTGATATTTATCGATTAAAATACAATATATCGATTACAAAAATAAACGCTTGTTACTCATTCATATCTAGCTTTCCTAGCTAGCAGAAATACTGTAGATTTAATAACTATTTTTAGAAATTACCTGACGGACTAGTTATGGGATCTACCTACATGCTACAATCTTCATAGAAATTGTCATGCAACATTTCGTATTACTACACATAATGAAAAAACTCACAATGAATCTTAACTGTTGATACGTAGATGACATCATCTGCATCCACGAACAAGACGAACGTCGAGCAAATTTCAACAGATCTTAATCCATACTAACATTCCATACACAATGGAAAAAGTATTAAACAGAAATTTGCATTATCTTGGCATCACAATAATACCAGGACCTGACTGGTTAACATTTGACCTTTATAGAAAATCAACTACAATTAACACTACGATCCACATCACCTCGAACCACCCTACCCAACTAGCAGCACTTAGATATGCGATACACAAACTTAACTTACTTCAAATTAGTACAACAAAAAACTCGACTTAATTTACACTATAACTAAAAATAACAGCTACAAACCCACTACTATCGATCAACTTCTTAGACAATATAACACTGAAAACAGGAATAAAGGAAACAAAGAGCCAACCATCAGACAACACACTTACACAGTACCAGCAATATATAGAACAACTAACCTTTTACACATCTGCGATATAATCTAAGAAAGTCGACAAAAACAACGGACAAATTTAGTTTCAGCGGTGTATACAGACTTACTTGGAAATATATTTAAACAGGACAAAATGGACGAACACTAAAAACAAGATTTATAGAACACATACGTTCATATAAACAAAAAAAGAGTGGACTCCAAGTTTGCATTACACCTTGACGCTCACGAATATATACCAAGGGAAATAGATAAATGTATGACATTAGAACAACATCGTATTGAAAAAGGACAAAGACTAGAATAGAGTTTCTTGAAAACATGAAAATCTTACATTCCAAAAACACCCTCAGAAGAACGCATAAAAAACGGAAAGAGTAGCCCCACCTAAAAAGGCAGGAGTCGGGCAATCTACCTACATGAATAGACATGACTCTAATTAAAGACGACCTAAACTTGAACGCAGACTGACTCAACAGTACAGTCCAGAATACGGCTTGTCAAATGCGCTCACGGGTCACATCGAACAAACAGCCAGCAATAACGGTTTACACTAAAGATAACTAAAGAAACTAAAAACATCGCAGCTGTGAGCCACAGTTTGGAAGCAGATCTAAATTTGTCAATTCTTCGACGTTCGCAATAGTTGGGGTTTTTTGTGTTAAGATCTACATCTACACCTGGCCGTAGGTCTTAATCAGATGGTGATCAAACCACTGTGAATAAAAAGCAACGTCATAGGAAGCCGAAGACTAATTCTAGCAGCAGGTCTTTCCTAGTTGCAATTTCAGCGGTTCCAGAGCACGGCTGCAAACCACTACTCCTTGCTGAAGAGCTGGAGACTATCCAACTCCTGTCCAGAACACATGTCTAGCATGCTCACTGGATCTGGATCATTCACCTGTGGGTGTTATTAATGGCGAGATGATCCTGGCCACCATATTAAACAAAACCTGTTATGGGGCTGCGAAACCACAACCACCACGATACTCCCAAAAAGGGCCAACCCCAATAATCAGTCAGAGAAACAGCTAAATGTCTAAAGAGACAAATAGCAGAATCTCTGCGGGCTACTGATTCCCGTGGAAATAACGTGGAGCTTCCTATTGACCCCTGCTGGGCTCCCTTATATCCCCAGCAGCACAGGTCTAGATAGTCAAGTTTTCTATAAAGACCGATAAATGTGCCCTCGGAGGGGGATAGTTGGTGTTATCCACAACCTCCACAAGGCAAATTTTGAGTAAGAATTTGACTTTAAAGCCTTGCAAGGTTCAGCTGGTGCCGTAAAATGAATTCAGGAACAATCGGCTGGTTTTTCTGAAAAAAAGTAACTTTTTCAGACGAAGCCCACTTTTACTTGTCAGTGAAATGTCAACAAGCAAAATTGCCGCATTTGGGCTTCTGCAAATCCTAGAGCGATTATTGAGAAGCTGTTGCAAGCTTAACGTTGCACTGTAGGGTGCGTTATGTGATCTAGAGGCGTGATTGGGCTATTTTTTTCTTTTGTAGATGAGGCTGGAAATGCGGTAACGGTCGATAGATAATGTTATCGTGAGATGCTAACAACTTAATTTTAGCCTATTATTGACGTCGTGTTTATTAATGACATGTGGTTTCAACAGGACGGTGCCACATGTCACACCGCCAATGAAACGATTTTTTTTTTATAAATAGAAGTAGCACTTCAGACAACAATGCCTATTTAGTGAAATACCGTGCGACATTCTTTAGGAAAGGGATAGAGAAGAGATGAAACAGGTGATGAAAGTAAAAGGATAGTCGAAAATTAACTGCCATATATAAGATAGCACAGCGACCGGTGACTATGCCTTTATAGCTGAGCAGCCACACCGACAGTCAATTTTTATTTTTGTAGTGAAAAAAACCAAGGTCTTCGTTGGGAATCGAACCCACAACCCCCATACTGAGAAGCTAGTACACTACCTAATAGCCTACAGCTTGGTTTAGTGCAAACCAAACTTCCCGATGGCATAATTTCACGACAATGGGTTGTTAAGTGGCCAGCCAGATTGTGTCATATAACACCACTGGGGCTATGTTAAGGACGGAGCCAATCGAATCGATTTCAGCCTTAAAACCAAAATCCGTGATGTGATTAACGAAATAGGACCGAACACCATTTCGCCAAAAAGTGATTGATAACTTTAATGAGAGAATCGACATCTGTCAGCGAGGTCGTAGTGGACATTTGCCAAATATTTTTTTTCATTCGTAATTTCCGAACTTTTCTCTTCGCAATACAATACAAAATTGAAGCCTCTTAATCTACATTTTTTGTTTTATTTTGTTTTAGAAAGCAAACGTCTTGTTGAAAAACCCTTTAAAATAAATTATTTTGGTTATAAAAAATGTTTGCGTTCAGATAGTGACCGTCCTCCCTATATGATGTTATTTGAATATTTTAAGCATTTTAGTGTTTTCACTTCGCAAGAATTTTTGTAGTCAAACTTTATCGGTTTAAGGTTTAATAAATGAAGATTAACGGTTAAAAACAACAGGACAAAATTGGAAAAATAAGGAAATGATACACATGACTGCCTATTGAAGAAAACAAGTCCCAAAATAAATATTTTTAATCTCATCATTTTTTTTTCTTAAAAGAATATAAAGCCTAGACAACACAATAGCAAAATGTAAAAGAATTAAAAGAGAATTTTCATAAACAAAAATAAAAATGAAAAAAAAAAAATAAATAATAAATAATTTAAGAAAATTTTCCTCAAACAAAACAAAAATTACCTCATTTTTTTAAAAAAATATTAAATGGCATTTGTCTTCCCAAACAAAATCTTTGTTAGAAGACTTTATGCAAAGATAAAAAAAAAATAAAAATGCCAGTAACGTACCATAAAAAAACGGACATTTATTTCCTTAAAATAAAGCAAATCATATGACAGCCAATCATGAAGGCTCATATGAAGAATACATGAGTCCAAATGGCTGTTGGCATTATTTTTTGAACAATCATTTTCTTTTAACTAAATTGTTTACAAAGAACTTCAGATATAAAAAAGTAATAAATTTTAGGGGAAAAATTTACAAAAAACTGCAGACATTATAACAAGAAATAGACTTTCCAACAAGAATAGTAGAATAATAATAATGATAGTAAGCAAACATCTTGAGATAAAGGAGTGAAAGATTTTGCTGTTTAAAAACACATAAATACTAATCGAAAAAATAAACTGTCTTTTGTTATATTTCATACAGAATTTACTTAAAACTATTTTTACATTTTTATCAAATTTATTTACACGTGACTGATGTTCAATAAATTCTTAAATTCAGGTTCTTAAATTCTGACTTTTGGCATCACGTTAAGTGGTCATTATTAAAAGAAAAAAAACAACAACTTTAGATATAGAAAATCAGGGCACTATTATCAGTTTAAATTTTAAAGCAAATGTGCATGATAATACTTGGAAATTTATGCGAAAACTTATACGCGCTCTAAAGAAATAATGTTCGAAGTTTGATCGAGCCACTCTAGGAAAAAGTTGTTCATTTTGAAACGGGAGCACTACTTTTTTTTAGGATTTTAATTATACAGATTGTCTTCCGGGAAGGCATACTACGTTGTTTTGTCGCCATTTTGGTCTTGACAGTTCACATTATTATGGAAAAACATTCGATAAACCAACGTGTTTTAATTGGTAAAACGTGATATTTTTGGTAGAAACAACATGCCAACAAAATGCTTTGTTTATTGTGTAGCAGACTATTATGAAAAAAGAGGATCTGTAGGTGATAGGCCCAAGCATAAACAATATATAGCAATATACTATAAGATCGGCTGAAAACATTACTGCTGCACAAAAAAGTGTTCAACACAATCCATCAATCTCAATTCGACGCCGCACACTGGGGATTTCGCCGAAAAAGGTCAAATTGTCAACATACTCTTTATGCAATAGGCAACGATATTTTGAAATTTAAGACTAAATGGTACAACGTGCGATTAGATTTACATCCGCGCCTGGCCATCACGCCTTAATTTAGATGGTGGATCAAACCACTGCATAATTTGTAACGTCATGCTCGTCCTAGGAAGCCGAAGCTATAATTCTATGCAACAGAACTTTCTAGTTGCAACTTCGATGATTCCAGAGCCGGGCTGCAAATCATTACCCCTTGCTAAAGAGTTGGAGACTTTCCAACTTCTCTTCAGAACACATGTCTAGCATGCTCACTGGATCTGGGAACATTTCACCAGGTACGTGTTATTAAAGGTGAAATGAACCCGGCCACCATAGAACCATAGACTGATATGGAGCTGCAAAACCACAACCACCACGATACTCCCATAAAGGGGTCAACCTCAATAATCAGTCAGAGAACTATTATAAGTCTAAAGAGACAAATAACGGAACTCTGCGGCTTACTGATCCCCGTGGAAATAAAGTGGAGTTTCCAGTTGTACCCCTGCTGACTTCAGGGGACTGGGCTCCCTTTTTCCCCCAGTTGCACAGATCTCAGTTGTTGCTTTCTCCGAAGACCATATAAAGGGCGTTTTTTTAAGCCCGATAGAACTTGAAATTGTAAAATATAACACAAAAAATTAAATTGTAATTAAAATTTCTTTTTTATTCGAAGGATCAATACGTGACATTAACATTTGAAAATGATTTCGGGCATATGGGCACCGCGGCTGTACTTGACGAAGCGCATTCTGGACGTCCAATTTTAAGCCACTTTTTCAAGCACTGCTGGGCGTATGTCACGAATAACACGAACAATGCTGTCCTCCAAGGCGTCAATTGTTGCTGGTTTATCAGCATAAACCAGTGACTTCACGTAGCCCCACAGGAAACAGTCGAGTGGTGTCAAATCGCACGACCTTGGAGGCCAATTGACAGGTCCATTTCTCGAAATCAACTTATCGCCAAATTTTGATTTCAATAAGTCGATGGTTGCGTTCGCTGTATGGCACGTAGCGCCATCCTGTTGAAACCACATCTCGTCCGGATCAATGTCATCCATATTTTCAAACAAAAAATCATTGATCATGGTGCGGTAACGATCTCCATTGACCGTAACGCGAGCTCCGGCCTCATTTTTGAAGAAATAAGGTCCGATGATGCCACCAGCGTGAAAACCGCACCATACGGTGCATTTTTCTGGATGTAATGGAGTCTGTAGGGTCTGTTGTGGATTGGTCTCACTCCATATGCGGCAATTTTGCTTATTAACAAACCCGTTAAGCCAAAAATGCGCCTCATCGCTGAACACAATTTTGCGATAAAACAACGGGTCAGTTGCCAACTGCTCTAGAGCCCAATCGGCGAAAGAACGACGCATATAATGGTCTCGTGGCTTCAATTCCTGCACCAGCTGGATCTTATACGGGTGTAGGCCGAGATCTTTGCGCAAAATTTTCCACGTAGTGGACGGATAGAGCCCCAGTTCCTGCGACCGATGACGAATTGATAAATTTGGATCTTCTTCCACACTTTCGTTTACAGCGGCGATATTCTCTTCAGTACGCACATTCCTTCGACGTGTTGGTGTTATTGCATCCTCTAGAGAGTATGTGGTACGAAATCTATCGACAGTTCGACGAATGGCTTGTTCAGATGCACGATTATGTACGCCATAAAAATGACGAAGTCGTCTATAAGTTGCGCGAATCGACGACTGATTTTCAAAGTAAATTTGGATAATTTCGTAGCGTTGTTCAAGCGAGAGTCTATTCATGATGATTTGTCAGAGTATACTGAAACAAATAAAAAAAAATGTTTCATCAAAATTTAATTTTTTGTGTTATTTTTTACAATTTAAAGTTCTATCTAGCTTAAAAAAACACCTTTTATATGTGCCCCCGGGGGGTACTAAATGGTACAATTAAATGAAAAAGAATTACTCCGATCTGACTGCTAGTTTTTTTGTTTTAAAGCCGTCTCAAGCTCAGTCGGTGTTTTACTGAACCAACTTGATTTAAACCTAAGAATTTGAAAACGAATATTATTTTATTATGTGAGCTAACGTTTTTCTTCTTATTTTCTATTTAAAGTAGGATATTTCAGTATACTAAAATTGAAAAAATAAATTCTGCAGAGACTTAAGTTTTTTTTGTTTGCTTATTTTTATGAACATATAAAAAAATCCCTGTTTTCTTCAAACATTTGGACCTGCAATTTTAGCCATACTTTCCCACAGTTGGAAACCACCGCTAATACATTGCCTCAGGTGCCACCTCTCAATTTGTTGCATTATACAGTACAGCATTTTTCAGCAACTTAATTTTGATAACGCCCTTTTGTTTAACATAACCTAAGAACCACTAGGTCGGATTTTACTTAAACAAATTTAGAAAAATCAAGAATTATAAGTTCTTTCATCTGTTTATATAACGTTTCGCTACATAAGCAACAGTTTCGAAGTTATAAATAAATGTATGAAGAAAAAAAAATATTTTTTTAACACATATCAGTGATATCAACATCGTCAATAATAGGCCAAAATTTAGTTGTTAGCATTTCACGATAGCATGTTCCATTGATCGTTATCGAAATTCCAGCCGCAAACGGTCAAAGCACGCCTCCAGACCAAATAGCGCACCATACAGTAACACGTCGAGTCTGTAAAGGCTTCTCAATAATCAATCTAGGATTTTCAGAAGCCAATGTTGCTTGTTGACGTACCCTGGCAAGTGAAAAGGGGTTTCGTCTCAAAAAATGATTTTTTCAGAAAAACCAGCCGGTTTTTCGTGCGAAATGAACTTAATGTAACCATTACCAAAGCATCTTCCAGAAACTAAATGTCAAAACTATTATGTTGTTGATGTTGCCACAATTGAAAAACAAACTTCTTGTGATAATTTAATATTTTAGTGTAAAAACGTAAAAATCTTTAAAAATCGCTGAAAACTATTAAAATGAATTTAAAAATATTAATTAATTTCGGCGGTGAAAAACCACGATTAGAAAATAAATTAAATGAAATAAAATTACCATTAACTGTCGCTGTTTTTGTTTAAGCTGTGATTTTTGTATTTGAAAAATTCTCATACGGTCAACGAATTTTTCTCTTAAATCGCACATTTAAGTGAAATATTCAAAATTAGTTTTAGGGATTTTATGAAAAATATGATTTAAGTTTTTAAAGCGCTTGGCTGCTTAGCCTTAATATAAAAAAGAAAAAACAAAAAAATAAACACCCTGTATTTTTCACTGATTACTATGTTCAAAAACATTATATTAACAAACATTATCTTATCAGTCTATAATTTCTAAGTTTTATCACTAAAATAGTTTTTATTAATCAAATTACACATTCTGTTGACAAGTTTTTATTTTTATTTTTATTTTTATCGCGAATCATTAAAACTAAATCATTTAGACAACACAATACTGAAATAAATCTTATCTGAAGTTTTATTTTGTATTTGTTTTTATATATATTTTCTTGCTATTTATAGTCGACTGTTTAAAATAAATATATTATCAAGTGTGGTGGTTGCCCACACTTAAAATAGCAAGAAATAATAAAAAAGGGGGCACTTCCTAGACATTCATTAAGTTACTTAATGAAGTCCCTACGAGAAGACAGATTGTAGGCTTTTGCTTGAATGGTTGAATGAAATTGAATGACTGAAGGAAATTGTTGGCTGATAATTGTTGGACTGTCGTTGCTGATAACAGCAGAAATTGAACTGTGAACAACAACAATTACAGCAGCAACCACTTAATATTTCTGTCGATTATTATTATTAAACGAGTACTATTAATGCTATCGTGTGGATGATGGTTTATGTTGCTGATTATATTTAACAATAATAAGTTTTTTATTTATGTTGTTGGTTTTTGTTTTGTTTTCTTTTGTTTCTTTTTTCTTTTCTGCTGGCCGATTATCTGTTATTTGGTTTGTTAATTAATTTTTTATATAAATATTTATATAACTTTTGTTTTGTTTTTGTTTGCAACAAAGAAATGAGTTCATTTTGTAAAGTTGTGTTTATTGACTTTAAATACATTCTGATGGATAATATTTGATAACAAAACAATTAAGAGATTTTCAATTTTCAAAGACATAAATCAAACTTTAGTTTTTTGACCGGCTGGAGAGCTTTAGAAGTTTGTGGTCATATGTCAATAATAACAACTATAGTATAGTTTTTAAAAAAAAATAAATAAAACAAAAAAAAAAAACATTATTCGAATAACCGATTATTCGACAAATTTGGCAAAGCTTATTCTTCCCCCTGATTGTATGTAATTATTTTCAACATTATGGTCATATGGCAATAATAACAACTATGGTATTTTGGAACGTCATAAATTAAAAAAAAAAACCTTAATCGAATAGCCGGTTATTCGACAAGTTTAACGAAGCATATCCTTCCTTCTAATTTTACGTAATTTTTTTGCACATTGTGGTCAGTAATAACAAATGTGGTATTTTGAGCGTTTAAATGCACCGAAAAAAAAAACATTATTCGAATAATCGGTTATGCGACAAATTTGGCGAAGCATATTTTTCGCCCTAATTTTAAGTAATTTTTTTAGCATTGTGGTTATATGTCTATAATAACAACTATGATATTTTGGAACGTCGTTAATTTTAAGAAAAAACCTTATTTGGATAACCGATTATTCGACAAATTTGGCGAAGCATATTTTTCCCCCGGATTGTATGAAATTTTTTTGAACTTTATGGTCATATGCCAATAATAACAACTATGGTATTTTGGAGTTTATAAATTAAAAAAAAATATTATTCAAATAACCAATTATTCGACAAATTGAGCGAAGCGCATTTTGCCCTCTAATTTTAAATAATTTTTTTGAACATTGTGGCCAGTAAATATAACTATGGTAAAAAAAAAATTATTCGAATAACCGATTATTCGACACATTTGGCGAAGCATAATTTTTGCCCTAATATTAAGTAATTATTTTTAACATTGTGGTCAATATTAGGAATTATGATATTTTGGATGTTATAAATTAACAAAAAAAAAAGAGAAAACATTATTCAAATAACCGATTATTCAACAAATTTCTCAAAACATATTTTTCCTTCTAATTTTAAGTATTTTTTTTGAACATTGTGGTCATATGTCAATAATAACAACTATGGTATTTTGGAGCATTATAAATTAAAAAAACAACACAAACAAATTCGAATAACCAATTATTCGACAAATTTTGCAAAGCACATTCTTCCTTCTAATTTTAAGTAATTGTTTTGAACATTGTGGTCAATAATAACAATTATGGTATTTTGGAGCGTTATAAATTAACAAAAAAAAAAAAAACATTATTCGAATAACCGATTATTCGACAAATTTGCCGAAAAATATCCTCCTAATTTTAAGTAATTTTTTTGAACATTGTGGTCATATGTCAATAATAACAACTATGATATTTTGAAACGTCGTAAATTAAAGAAAAAAAAACCAGTTATTCGATTAACAACAGGCGCCAATGCTTGCTGGTTTTTCAATTTTAACCAACGAAGTCTCTGGACTCCTCAGGAAATAATCGAGAGATGTCAAATCGCATGACCATTTCGTGATATCAATCTATTAACAAGAATGTGATTACGACGCTGAAAAACACACATCGCTCGGACTAATAATTCATAATATTCGTTAGACGGCAAAGTGTCAACGAACATTTTTTTTAATCGCTATAATAATATCCAATTTTGTGCCCAAAAATATATTTTGCGAGTAAGTCTGATAACCTTCTTTCATTTGAAGAAAACGGCTGCTGAAAGTTTTCGATTGTAGGTGGAGGCTAACGGTCAACGTGCACCATTTAAAATAAACTTCTGAACGATGATGTGCGCGACCCAAAAGCGCTGATTTCGGCACAGAAAATAAGGAGAGGCCTATTTAGTCGGAAGATTTTGAAAATGAGCGATTGGAAATATTATGTGACGAATGGCTTGGTCAGATAGTCGACTGTATGTTGTGCGAATTATGATGACGCATTTTTAAAGTAAATTTGAATGTAAGCATTACCTAAGCGTCGTAAATGTTATAAAGTTATCTCAATATAACAGTTCCTTAAAACAGTTACCAAAGTTTTGTTAGTGTTCAATAAAAAAAGACCCATTGGAGTCGTATATATTACGATTTTTTTTGAGGCGAGTAAACATCTTTAAATATT
Organism: Trichopoda pennipes; assembly: GCA_030448955.1. Taxonomy (NCBI): domain Eukaryota; kingdom Metazoa; phylum Arthropoda; class Insecta; order Diptera; family Tachinidae; genus Trichopoda; species Trichopoda pennipes. The sequence continues at coordinate 1,480,359 of JASKUP010000021.1, read as the reverse complement.
TTTACTTATTTTTGACACTTCTTTAAGAATGTCACAACCGCTAATTCTTTGAATTATTTTAACACAGCCCTCGTAATATCGCCGAGGGTTTTTACAAGAACTATACAAAACTATTTACACTTACCACGAGCCCACGTAAATATCCATCTCGATGCAGCAGCATTGTTATGCATTCATCACACATGTTTTCGTTCATACTTTTTATGACACTGTAAATGAAGTGTTTCCACAAGCGCACTTTTGTACATACGTATGTATGTATGTATGTATGTATGTATGTATGTATGTATGTATGTATGTATGTATGTATGTATCTATGTTAACACTTGCAATGACAATGAAGTAATTTTGTAATTTTGTACTGTTCTTATGCTGCTCGGTTTTGAAAGTCATTACAAAAACCTGCACAAAAACCTGCACTGATGTTTAGAAAATGTGAGCATTTTGACGTTGTTGTGTGTGGGATAAAAAGCGACGACAGACATATGATAAAACAAGATTGTATTACATGTCTTGTTTTTTTCTTCGCCATAAATGATTTTCAATGTCTTTTTAATTTTTCTTTATCTTTTTTTGTTGCTTTTTTGTGTTCCATACCTCGTTTAGCCCTGTTTGTTGCTGGCAAATGTGTTTTTGAGATGCGTTTTCAATGTTAAAGAATTTTAAATTGACTTCAAATGAAAAGAGTTAACCAACTTGAAATTGTTTGATATAAAAAAATTTCGGTGCAATTAAATCTTAAACTTTGTCGGCTCATATGTTTTACAAGTTCTGGGAAAGTATTTTTTAGTGATTAAAATTAAGCGAATAAATTTTTATTTGAACAAACAATTGCTTAAAGATGATGTAAAGTTTGATTATTGTTGTAATTGACTTTACGAATATTTTTGTTTGATTCTGTTATTCATTTTGTGTTATAATAGATACACAAGTTAATACTGTCGTGTGGGATTTGCTTTAAAACTGAATTTCTTATAATAACGAAATGTGTTGAAGCATTATTCAAAATATTGCTGGTTGTTTGCCACTAGTTTTTCGCATCTATCTGGTGGCTTATGGATTTCGAGCCAAAAGAACTGCGCCGATTTTGAGGTAAACTAATTTCTGATACCTTGTTCTAAAGTGAAGAGGTATTCTAGGCAATTGATCGAAACAACTGGTGGTCGGGAGAGTCAGAATGGGTCCCATCCACTGTTTTCCAAATAGTTTTGACCGATCTTGCACGTAGCCAAAAGTTGTCATGATAGAAGACTATGGCCTCGTGTCTGGGAGTATATTCTGGTCGTTTATCATTAAAGCAATCAATGATAAACTTTAAACGAATCACTTGTCTTCAGAACGATCATATGTAATCGTCTGACTCGAATTCAATAGCTCATAATACAAAACACCCTTCTGATCCCACCAAATATAAAGGTTACTTTGACGCCATGGAAATTCGGCTTCAGCGTTTCTTTGGCTGCATCGATCGAAACAACTGGTAGTCTGAAGAACACTGGGCTATTAGGTTGGTGAGCCAAAACATCCCATCTACTGTTTTCCAAATAGTTTTGATCGGTTTTGCAATGTAGCCGCAAGTTGTCATGACGGAGGAATATGGCCTCATGTGTGGGAGTATATTCTGGTCGTTTTTAATTGATTGCTCCCTTTAAACACATCAATTGGCTTCGCCACGATCATCTGTAATCGTCTGATCTGATTTCAACAGGTCGTTATTTCGTGATGAGATTTACAACTGCACCTGGCTGTAAGCCTTAATCAGATGGTGGTCAAACCACTGGGAATGAAAAGCCCTAAGAAGCCGAGGACTAATTGTAGCAACAGGTCTTTTCTAGTTGCAATTTCAGCGGTTCCAAGGGGGGTTTGTAAACCACTACTCCTTGCTGAAGAGCTGGAAACTATCCAACTCCTGGTCTAGAACACATGACTAGTATGCTCACTGGATCCGGATCATTCACCCGTTGGTGTTATTAAAAGCGAGGTGATACTGGCCCACATAATCAATTCATGCTGGGGCCGCAATACCACAACCACCACGATACTTCCGAAGGGCCAACCTCAATAATTAGTCAGAGAACAGCTAAAAGTCTAAAGAGACAATTAGCAGAACTCTGGGGCTTACTGATTCCCGTGGAAATAACGTGGAGCTTCCAGTTGACTTTCTGCTTGCCTTTAGGGGACTGGGCTCCCTTATACCCCCAGCAGCACAGGTCTGGATGGACAAGTATTCTATAAAGACCGATAAATGAGTCAACAGCTCGTAATACAAAAAACCCTTCTGATCCAAACAAATACGGAGCATAATCTTGGAGTTGTTGAAATACGGTTTGGGCTTTGCTTTGGCTGGTTGACCGAGTTTTAGTTATGATTTTTTGCGCGTGGGGTTATTGCAAGGTATCTTTTTTCACCAACGATAATTCCCATTTGTAGCTTTCAAGCATAATTTCCGACATGCAAAATCAGCATTCAACGTCTCTCGGGCTCAGTTCATTGGGGACCCAATTTCTTTGCTTTTGAATGAATTCCAAGGCTTTTAAACGAAGCGGAAATTCTTTGCTGTATGACTCTCACTGATAATGCAAGTTCTTCTTACATTTGACAACAATCTTCGTCGCGTAAGGCCACCGATTTCTCATCTTCGAACTTTTTCGGCTAACCCGGTCGCCGTAAAATACTGAAGAACTTTTAACTACAAGACGTCGCGACTGTTCCCAAATATTATCTGCAACTGGACAGACTTTCGTAAAATTTTAGAAAACTAAAAATGGGAAAATTCGCTAAATTTAGGGGAAAATTTTTAGAGTAAAAAAGCTGTCACTGACATTAAAAATATGGTCCCTGTTAAAAATATAACCTAGTGATAACCGTTATGATCACAAAAAACTTTTGCGGGATAAAGCGTTAATAAAATCCATTTAATGTAAAAAATGAAACGAAAAGGAATTTCGTCGTTGCATTATAACTTGCAATAATTAAATACTGTATTACGACAATAGCCAATCGGTAATAATCAAGTAGAGGTCTACAAGTCGGGTTCAACACAAAAAATAAATATGCTTTGATGTGTCTAGAATAGTGTGGTGTTTGAAAAGCGGCTTAAACGTGATAAAAGCACGAGCAGAATTTTAGTCGCTTAACAATATTCGTTCTCATGTTACTACACAACAAAATCTTACTGGCAAAACTAAGCCCTCTCTATTAGCAACCTCTTTGCAATGTCCCTTCCCCCTGGAGGCCATGCTCATTTCGTAGGGGTTTCATCTTCTAGGCGCTATTACACCTGTAATTAATGGCAACTACGACTGAAATATAACGACTCTAGAGGCCTGCGTAGTTAAACGATAATACCCAGTTAGTTACCCAAGGATAACTAACATTTAACCATTATTTTGAAGAGCCCCTTCTGGAACCACATTCGAGGCATTAGAGCATTAAGTTGTAATGGTTCGCAGCGATAACATTTCTGTATGGTTAAATGAAATATTAAAGTTATAAAATCAAGAGAAATCGTGATCACTGTGTGAAAACGTACAAGTTTTGGTGCGCTATTCGCAAATACTAAGCGATAACTATTTTTTTAATACTATTTAAAGGATGCATCACATATCAACATACTTTTTAACTCGTATTATCGAGATAACAATTCAATTTGGTCTCAATAATCAACAGGGGGGGTCGTCTGTTTTGCATTTAATGTTTTTTAATTTATTTCTTTTTTATTATTTTTTTTTTAAATATAATTTAAGAAGATTTTTGTTATTTCTCTTAATTTTACAACACAACAGGAGTCCAAGAAATTGTTAACCAAAATGCTAACATATTCATTATCTAACAAACACATGAGAGTGACGGTGGTGACATTGACTTTGAACATGACTATGCAGCGTTGAATAAGTAAAAAAAAAAAGATAAGAAAAATAAAGTGAAAAGATATTGAATAATTAAAAAAAAAATAAAAGCTTCAGATAACAGTTTGCCGGCATAATAAATAAAAATAAATAAATTTTAAGATAAAAACTTTAATTTATTTAAAATTTTTAAAATTTCAATTTTGCTTTGTTGGTTTTCCCATTTTTGGTTTTGTTATTTATTTATGCAACCTTGAAGCGTTTTTGTTAATCTGAAATTTATGTTTCTAAAACTAGTCTGTCTGTTTATCTTTTTATGTTAAATTTTGTTTAAGAAAAACTTTAGCTGCAGTTGACACCTGTGTTGTCAGTGTCAAACAAATTTCATTAAAACATCCTTCATGTAGATGTGCCGGTGTATTTCGGTGTGTGTGTGTGTGTGCGTTTGGGTATTTATTACTATTTTTATTTATGAACAAAACATTAGAACTGGTTCAAGGTATATTTTCTTTTCCTTTTCTTTATCTACTGCTTCCTTTCATAAAATACAAACATTCGCACTTTCTTATTTTTCGCTTTTTTTCCCCTTTGTATGTTGTTGAAGCTTCCGGCAGAAGCATCCTTTTCTTCTTCTTTTAAATCATTTCTATGTTCTCTGTTATAAACATTAATGTTCTTTAAGTCCTTTAAGTATAATTTATTAAAAAAAGATACACTACGTTTGAAAAGCAAGAAGTGTCAAAGAATTGTTGAACTTTTATAATTTAAAGATTGAAACAATAGAGAGCTTTTCAAAACCGATGGCCTTAAAAGTTAGAAAATATCAGCTAATTTTTTCGTGAAAGGATTTAGCTATCAAGCTAAACCAACTGTCCATATTGCGCTTATGTTTTATATTTGTGATCCTTATCCAAGACCATACGAAATTCCTGGCAGAGGATTAACAGCTTTGAGTAGGACCACCTGAGCTTCTTGTTAAATTGTTGAATTTCGAAAAATAATTGACAATTTTACTTTCATACAAGGTGTCCGCCTTGTAGGTATACTACGAGGGCTGCTATTTATATTTCTGGCCTGGTAACACAGACTGTTGCTAGGCACCAGCTGATGTTGCTAGTGCAACCTTCACATTGTTAAACATAACCTCAACCAAAACATTTTGTCATTTTATTGTTGTTAGTGTTAGTGATAGCAGGTTGAAAAAGTGTTCGTAGGAGAAACTGGAATTAACTCGTGAACAGTTTCGTGCAATAATTTTCCAAAACAGTGCACAGATGAACTTAATTCCGTATATGGTAACGAAGCACCTTCTTGCAGCACCATTAACAACTGGCATAACGAATTCAATCGTGGCCTATATATACGAGGCGGACCCTATATATACGAGAGCTGCTATTTATATTTGTGGCCTAAGGATGAAAGCACAAGCATTTAAAGACAAAATCTATTTTATTGTTTTTCAAAATATTCTCCATGAAGATTTATACACTTTGGCATGCGTTGGAATCAATTTTCAAAGCACTTTTTCCACTCCGATTTAGGTACTTCCAAAAAACATGGGTTTTGAATGCAGACACTGCTTCTTTAGGTGTAGGAAACCGTTGTCCACGTAGTTTTCTCTTGATGTTCGGAAACAAAAAGAAGTCATTAGGTGCCAAATCAGGGCCGTACGGCGGATGACCCATCAATTCAGTGTTTTGCCCTGTCAGAAACTCCATTGTTTCCATTGTTTGTTGCTTCTTCCGCCAACAACATTGGTGGGATTTCGCTCTTCTTGAAAGACCCATACGGTGGATTGCTGTTTTGTTTCGGGATCATATGAGTATATCCATGATTCGTCACCTGTGCAGATATTATAAACTGCTTTTGATGCACCCACCATTTTCTTGCACTAATCAACACGAGCATCCTTTTGTGCGTTTGTCAGGTTATGCGGTATGCAACGTGAACAAACCTTTTTCACATGCAAATTTTCATGCAAGATCTTATTGATGCTTGTCATACTAATCCCTACAGAAGCCTCAATTTCGCGATATGTTACATGACGTTCATGCTTTATCAGCTCATGCACAACTGCGATGTTTTCTGGCACAACAACCGTTGTTGGACGACCTTCACGGTATACGTCCTGGAGTGATTGTTGGCCACGATTGAATTCGTTATACTAGTTTTTAATGGTGCTCTAAAGAATTAAGTTCATCTGTGCACTGCTGTCGTATCAGGCCACGTTATGAAAAATTATTGCACGAAAATGTTCACGAGTTAAAACCATTTTCTCCTAAGATCACTTTTTCAACCTGCTATCACTAACACTAACAACAGTAAAATGACAAAATGTTTTGGTTGAGGTTATGTTTAACAATGTGAAGGTTGCACTGGAAACATCAGCTGGTGCCTAGCAACAGCCAGTGTCATCAGGCCAGAAATATAAATAGCAGCCCTCCTATAAAGAAATATTGTTTATAGGAGCGCTTCCGCTCCTACAAAGTGGCCAAATAAAAACAACTTTAAAATTTTAAAATTTTACATAAAAGTTTTAAATAAAAAAGCATCACTAATGCTAAAAAACACGAAAATAGAGTGGCGAGAGATATGAGAGGTGTGTCTTCATAAAAACATCTACACCACGAACGAGATCAATCGAGCTAATGTCAATCTTATAAGCTTTCTGTAGATTTTTTAAAAAGTCTCATCGCCGTCTCACCAAGTTTTAACGTTCTTGTGTTTAATTAATAAACAATTTCTAATTATTGACCAAATACCTCAAAAGCAGCCAGTATATGTTCACGCATGGCAAAAATTACCATTTAAAATTGTAGCTCAGTAAACTGTTTCTGTTGGAGAATTTTGTAAACCAAAAATAAAAAATATTTTTTAAGAACTTGAAAGTTAAAAAATTTCATTTAAAAAACACTTAAATTACAAAACAAAATTTCTCATTTAATAAAAAAAAAATTATAAAAGTTTTACACATAAAAATAAATTTTTAATTTTCTCCCTATTTTATTTTTTATAAAAATTTATCTGCTTTGGGCCATTAATTTTTTCATTCGCTGTACTATTTTTTTTCCTGCTATTTCAACACATTAACATTTCATTTGAACTTCAATTTATGGCTCCTCCGGGTAGAATAGAAAATTGGAACGAGAAAATGGTATTTTGTAGATTTTGAAAATACATTTTTTCCACTTTCATATATAATTTTAGTTGTTGAATAGAATTGCAGTTTTAGTTTCAACGTTTTGTTTTTGTTGTTGTTTAAGTAAATAACGTTTTTGTTTTCTGCCTCTTAAAACATTATATTATGAATAACAGGTATATTAGCATAATCTTATCTTATCTGTAACGTTAGTGTCATAGCAAAACATTTGGCAGGCCTTTTGTGAGACCTTTTTAACCCATAAGGCCAATTTTAATAAATTTTTTCATTTGTCCACCTGCCTGGCTCTTTTATTTCTTCAGACTAGTTATAGTATCAGCTTTCACGTTAAAACGTTTGAATTTTATTATCAAACCTTGTATTGCTTCACGACAGTGTTGACCACTCTTTTTTAGTTTTAATTAGAATATGTTTTTTTAATCGACTATTTATGGACATGATGCCCAAAACTTTACACAACAAATCGACCTTTTTTTTAGACTATTACAATACAGTCACACTAAGAAGTAGTTGGCAACTAACAGTAGCTAGCTTTATGTACAGAAGTCTAACGGTAAGTGTATATAAGGGCCCCCCAGAACAGTTCTCTAGCCTTTTCATTGTGGTGGCCTATATTGCAAAGGCCAACAACTTAAACTAATAGGAAACTAATATAATTTTGACTGAAGTGATCTAAAACCGATTGGTCTATTAGGGTTCCCCCAGGGGCACATTGATATTTCTTACCACACCATTAAGACATATGCCACCTGGGGGTAAAAGGAAGACCAGTCCCCTAAAGGCTAGCAGGAGCCAATAGGACAACTTCAACGTTATTTCCACGGTAATCAGTAAGCCCCAGAGTTCAGTTGTTGTTGTTCTCTATGTGATTATTGTGGTTAGCCCTTCATGGAGTATCGTAGTGGTTGTCGTTTCGCAGGCCTTCATAAAATGATTAAGGGCCCAGAAGCTATTATTTTTGAACAAGAACACAGGGTGAATAATTCGGATCCTTGTCATGTGCTCTGGACCAGGAGTTTGAAAGTCGCCAACTCTTTAACAAGGAGTGGGGGTGGCAGCCCTGCTCTATGTTCTTGAAGTTGCCACTAAGAATGACCTGTTGAATAGAATTATATTTCGGCTTCCTGCTTATGCTTCGGCTTCGGCTTCGTGGGTGCACGCTACATATCACCCACAGTGGTTTGATCCACTATCAGGTTATGTCACACACAGCTGCGTACTGATGTAAATCTTATCACATTCTGATGACTTAGGGTTTCCAAGAGCTGAATGGGTTAAACTGTGAGGCGATTTTTGTTTTGTCATGGCGACTGTGACGGTGAAAGTCGAGTCCTTGTTTTTACCCACACGGCATCAATGCTCAAAATGACCATTTCCTAAACTACAGCTGGCCTATTATATTTTATTATCATATATTGTTATCTCTCTTATTATTATTAGCATTAAGGTGAATGAATTGTTATGTTATTTCTATTATAGTATTATTACTGGTATTAAGATAAATTAAAATGAATTAGGTTCAAATTAACGGTCGGAAATGCCGCAGCGCCACCTGCGAATCAGTAGCAACCAAACCATCAATACGGTCAGCTGCTAGTGGTCGGGCAACAATAACGAAATAGTAGTTGAACGAACCAAACGAAGGTTGGAAATTAAAGTGTGTGTGTGTGTGTGTGTGGCTGTGTGCCCACACATTTGTGTATAAAAGACAGTTGGCAAGCGACTAAGCTGCAGGTAGGAAGTCCTCTGGGCAGGGATTTAATATTCCGTAGAAGGTTCCCCCTGGGATCCTACTTCTTCCATTTAGACTGGCGTCTTCCGGGGTAAAAGGGAGACCAGACCCCTTAAAGGCTAGTAGGAGCCACCTATACACACTATATTTCCACGGGAATCAGTGAACCCCAGAATTCCGCCAGTTGTCTCTTTAAACAATTAGCTGTTCTCTGGCTAATTATTGAGGTTGGCCCCTATATGGGATCATCGTGGTGGCTGTGTGTTTCGAGACCCTCGTGTGAGTTTGTGGGTCGGATCATTCACAATGAATCCAATGAATGGTTCAGGTCCAGTGAGTATGAATGCCGTCGTGTTCTTAATTATATTAAGCTTCATGCGTTCTGGACCAGGAGTTGGATGGTCTTCAACTCTTAAGCAAGGAGTAAAAGTGGCGACCTACTTCGAGCTTTTGAAATTGCAACTAGGATTGACTGGAGGATATCGGTATTCGAAGGCCTTCTAGGGCGAGAATGGCGCTACATACCATTCACAGTGGTTTGACCACCATCTGGTTAGGGCTAACTGCCAGGTACAGATGTAAATCAAATCACGCAATTCCTTAAAGGGTTTCTTATCAGCAGAAACTGGGAGCTTGAATAGTACTGGGCAGGGACTGCACATTCCGTAGTACTAGTCAAAGCGACCAGGAACACTGTCGCCTCTGTTGTCGCCGTACCGCTACCAGGTACCGCCGCTGCCGCCGTATCGCTACCAGGTACTGCCGCCTGTGCCACAGCCGTCTTTACCGCTTGCGCTTTTATTGCTGCCGCCTCTGCTACAACTGCCGAAGTCGTCTTTACCCCTTCCGCCTGTACTACAGCTAATTACCCCCCGGGGGTACATATATATGGTCTTTATAGAACTTCGACTATCTAGACGTGTGCAACTGTGGGAAAAAGGGAGCCCAGTCCCCTGAAGTCAGCAGGGGTACAACTGGAAACTCCACTTTATATCCACGGGAATCAGTAAGCTCGCAGAGTTCCGTTATTTGTCTCTTTAGACACTTAACTGTTTTCTGGCTGATTATTGAGGTTGGCCCCTATATGGTAGTATCGTGGTGGTTGTGGTTTCGCGGCCCCATATCAGGTCTATTGTTTAATATGCTGGCCAGGATCATTTCGCCGTTAATGACAAGCTAGGTGAATGATCCAGTCCAGTGAGCATGCTAGACAGGAGTTCTGGACAGGAGTTGAAAAGTCTCCAACTCTTAAGGAAGGAGTGATGATTTGCAGCCCTGCTCTGGTATCATTGAAGTTGCAACCAGAAAGTTCTGTTGCATAGAATTATAGCTTCGAAGTCCTAGGACGAGCATGACGTTCCAAATTATGCAGTGGTTTGATCCACCATCTGATTCAGGCTTCATGGCCAGGCGCGGATATAAATCGAATTACACAGTTGTACTACAGCTGATGTTCCAACCGCTGCCCATCGCCTCAGCGAATTGACTCCTCCTTTCTACGGCTACGATTCCCGACCGTCCACTATCAACCACCTACCTTGTAAGAGGTGACTAAATTAACTTGGTGATAAGTTTTATAACGTTTATAAAGCATTGAGTGTCTTTCCTTCCACGGACCAAGAAGGTAGGTAATAAAAAAAATAAAAATTACAACGACCCTGGCCTCCGCTGTCGCTGTCCCAGCGGCCAGCGAAAACGTGTCGTTACACGACTACTTCACATATTTTTGGTTTGAAAACTAGACTTTGCGGTGTAACTTGAACGCATTAAACAAAATTTGGTTTTAAATTTTGGAGAACACTTAATCACTTTCATAGAGGTATAGAAATTAAAGTTGGCAACACTTTGTTAATTGGCGGCAATTTTGTCAGCTGCAAAGTGATTAATGTTTAGTTTAACATTTTAACATGAATAGGCTGACGGATGAACTACACTTCCAAATTGGACCGCAAACAAGTTGGCCGGTGATCCCATTCTTCATACGTAAGTTTTATATAACGGAAAAGCCCATTTTTGTTTTAGTCGATAGCTCAGTAAACACAACTATCGCTGTTGGAGTTATGATAATCCTCCTCAAGTGTGCGTTGAGGCGCCGTTGTTTTATCCAGAAAAGCAGATAGATTATCTAGTGTGATTTATGGGCTGCTGGAATCATTGGTCCATATTTCCTTAAAAGTGATGCACAAGCGATTGCACAAGCATGATGTGCTGGAGCTGTGGTTTCAACGAGACGATTTAATATGTCTTGCAGTTCGTGGCAAAATTGATTTATTGAAGAAAACGTTTGGTAACCGTAAAGTTTTATGTTTCGGACAAGTGACGGCCAAGATCGTGCGATATAATGTCGCTGAAACATTTTTCTATAGGAATATATGGAGTTGATAATTTACGCCGATAAGCCCGAGACGATTCATCCATTTGGTAGACAACAAATGTTGGAATAACCGTCGAAAATTTGTCCTCCAGATTAGAGTACGTGTGAGCCAGCCATGACGGTCATATGCCAGAAGTCATATTTCAATTATAATGCTAGAAATGATCTTTCGATTATAGTTAATTTAAGTCATTTAAAAGAATAAGTTTTTGTTTTATTCCTTTTCAAAGTTCTATACCCCTATAAAAAACACCCCTTATTTAATAGTGTTGTAAATACCATTTCGCCATACAGACAGTGCAATCTGAATTAGAATAATTATTATTTTACTTGGAAGAGTTATTTTCTAGGAAATAAGATCAAAATATGACGTCAGCGTACAGACTGCAGCATACGCTTCACATTATTTTTATAGTTGTAATGTAGTCTGTAGTGCCTGTAATAGATTCCTTTTACAGCATATCCGGTGATTTTGGTTCATTAAGCCGAAATTTGAGCCTTTTTCTGTGATGCGATAATTTGTTGTTTGTTGTTGTTGTTTAAGCGTCAATCTAAATATACAGGAAGAATATAAAGAGAATGTAATGTATGACAGTACGTTTGTTAATTAACACTGTAGTTAGCTCTATTGGTCTAATTAAAAAAAAAATAGCTGGATATTATTTAAAACTACAAAGGTGTGGCCTGTGTCCTTTAATGAATATTTCTTTATGTTTCCTTTTGCATACAAAATGGGTTGAAGTCATGTAAAAGGGAATGCCTAAAAATAAATATTTATCGTATTTTTGCTACATTCTTTTCATGTTTCTCTTTTAACTTTTACTAAAGTCAAGTAGTTAAAAAATATTAAACAAAAAAATTCATTCTATTTTAAATGTTAAAAAGTGTAATTTCACCTTAAAAGTTTGTTTTTTTTATTATTCGAGTAATCTCTGTGTATATTTCTCAAAGGAACTTTTATAATTTAATTAAGTTTGTTATTTTGAAAGTTGCTAATTTGTTGCTGTTGTCAATTCAATATGGCTTTATTACCAGCTCTTATCATAGAGAAGCTAGAAATTATCTTATCTGTTCTACTATTTTTTTTTATTATGTACTGTGTGTTATTATAACAAAAACTAAATGTTTATAAGCGCAAGTATATGCCAAACTAAAGTCCACCCTTTGTTTAAAAAGTAAGAAAAACAATAAATTTTGGAAGTCGTGCTGGCCGTAATTTTCCATTAGCACGGCATAAAATTATTATTAACTGTGAACAGGTTCCACTTTCGACGCTCTTAATCTATCAGCTTTTAATGCGACTGCTAATTGTGTTTTGAATGTTTTTTTTAACACAAAACTTGTTTTCTAAAACAAATTTAAATTAAAATGATTCATATTTTTATTGTATTACGAGGAGAAAAGTTCGTCAATTATGAATGAAAAATGATCTCTTATAAATGATCACCGCGACCACGCTGGCAGATGTCAATTCTTTCATCAAAGTTTTTAATCACTTTTTGACAAAATCGCAGTCCTATTTTGTAAATCACATCACCGATTTTGAGTTTTTAGGCTGAAATTGATTCGATTGCCTCCGTATAGACTCTGTCCTTAACATAGCTTCACAAAAATTAATCCAGTGATGTTAAGTCACATGATCTGGCTGACCACTTAACTACTGATTGTCGTGCAATTATTCCATCGGGAAATTCGGTTTGCAATAAATTGATCATTTCATTGGCTGTGTGACATGTGTCACCGTCCTGTTGAAACCACATGTCAGTGATATCCACTTCGTCAATAATAGGCCAAAATTGAGTTGTTAGAGTCTCGCAACAACGGGGAAAAAGGACGTGTCACCGGGGGTAAAAGGCAATCCAGTCTCCCAAAGCGAGCAGGAGCCAACTGTGTAATTCGATTTACATCCGCGCCTGGCCATGAAGCCTTAATCAGATGGTGGACCAACCCACTGCATAATTTGGAACGTCATGCTCGTCCTAGGAAGCCGAAGCCATAATTCTATGCAACAGAACTTTCTAGTTGCAACTTCGATGACTCCAGAGCAGGGCTGCAAATCATCACTCCTTGCTAAAGAGTTGGAGACTTTCCAACTCCTGTCCAGAACACGTGCCTAGCATGCTCACTTCACTGGATCATTCACCTAGCGTGTCATTAACGGCGAAATGATCCTGGCCACCATATTAAACAAATGACCTGATATGGGGCCGTGAAACCACAACCACCACGATACTCCCATATAGGGGCCAACCTCAATAATTATTCAGAGAACAGTTAAATGTCCAAAGAGACAAATAACGAACTCTGCGGCTTACTGATTCTCGTGGAAATAAAGTGGAGTTTCCAGTTGTACCCCTGCTGACTTCAGGGGACTGGGCTCCCTTTTTCCCCCAGTTGCACAGGTCTAGATAGTCGAAGTTCTATAAAGACCATATATATGTGCCCCCGGGGGGTAGCAGGAGCCAACTGTACAGCTTCCACTTTATTTCCACGGGAATTAGTAAGCCCTAGAGTTCAGCTTTTGCTGTTCACTGTCTGATTTTAGCCCCTTAGGGAGAGTATCGTGGTGATTGTGGTTTTGCAGGTCGGTCCTCATAAAATGATTAAGGGGCCACGACATCTCTCCTTTGACCAAGAACACAGGGTTAATGATCCGGATTCAGTGAGCATGCTTGGCATGGGTTCTGGGCCAACTATTCAACAAGGAGTGGGGGTGGCGGCCGTTCTCCTAGCTCTCGATATTACAACTAGGAGTGACTAGAAGATAGAGATATCCGACGGTTTCCTAGGGCGTATGTGACGCTACATATAACCCAAGTGCTTTGATCGACCATCAGGTTATGGCTCACATAGCTACGTACTGATGTGAATCTTATCACGTATCTCGCGATGGCCGCATTTCCAGCCTCATCTTTGACAAAAAAAATGACCCAATCACGCCAATCACAGTGACATGTTGAGCATGCAAAGGCTTCTCAATAATCGCTCTAGGATTTTCATAAGCCCAAAATGCGGCAATTTTCCTTGTTGACATACCCTGACAAGTAAAAATGGGCTTCATCTGAGAAAATGATGTTTTCAGTAAAACTAGCCGGTTAGTCCTGAATGAATTGAGCGAATCCTCGGCGAGGTGAATGGTCGTCCGACTTCAATTCACTCCTCCTTGGACCTTGTTAAGCTTCAAAGTCACAGTCTTACGCCAAATTTTCCATGTGCTGGTTTTGGATAACTCAAATTGTTGAGAACGTCGAGGAATAGACAAATGTGGAGCTATTTCAACACTGTGACTCACAGCTGCGATATTTTTAATTGAAAGACCCGGCCGAATGCGAATATCGAGCCTGTTGACTCAAATTTAATAACCAAATTCTTAGTAGCGGTCTCAGATGAACGACTCTGTTGTCCGAAAATATTACGAATTTTACGAAATGTAACTTTAACAGAACGATAATTTTCATGTGGATTTTTATTATTTTAAGGCGATTTTCGTGCGAAATTGAATTCATTGTAACAATTGCCAATGAATTTACTACAAATGCGTCAAGAAACTTAATGTCAAAACTATTATGTTGTTGGTGTTAACATGAAAGGCCCCGCTGTTCTAGGCTGCTAAAAGTCCGATAATATAATTTTCCTGTAGCTTAAGTACACATCTACAGGCGCTTATTTGTGCAAATTTTGGCGTGATTATGTAATTTATTGTCTTGCTCAGCCTCATTTTTGTAGCTTTCTAACGAAAGGATAATTAATAACCCGTCTATATCTCCGAAATTTTACTTTGCAAAGAGCTAAAACAATTTAGAGAATCCAGGTAGGCTTTGTTGTAAAGAATGATTACCAACTGAAATTTTTTGATTTATTGAGTTTCCCTCGTATTTTTTTTAAGTTAAAAATTTCTTATCTCTGTTGCCACTTTTTATCACTTAACTCTTTTTGGATAACATCATGTTTGGGGACGATGTAACGCAGTATACTCCACTCCTCCTTCGTATTTATTCAATTGTAATTTATACTCTTATTTCAATTTTACTTTCGCAATCATAGTATATCCATCCCATGACGGTCCCTGGGGAAAGAAACGCAATATACAATTTCCTGCTGCTCACTACTCTATAACTGTGCAACTCTGCTCTGGCACTCTGCTGCCTGCTAGCGGTATTTACTACTGTATGACACAAAAAGTGATATCAATATTAATAAAGTTTAAACTTTGTTTGGGTAGTTTAGGCAAAAATAAAATAAAATAAAACATTTTTTGTCACATTTGACATTTCGGTAGGCAGAAATACCACGAACCATTAAAAACTTCTCTCACATAACATTTAATTGACTTATGCCGAATACAGTCCTTGGGGAATTAATGCTTTTTATTTTCTATCAAATGCCAGTGATTCTTGAAAGTGAATTGTTTTAGTGTCGTTCAGTCATTTTAAGACACGCTGCAAAATACATTTTTGTTGCTGCCTTTTTTTCCAGTTTCCATTTACATTTTTTTTTATTACATATTTGTTTAAGACATTAACATGGCTTTTAAAGTTGCCATAATTTTTAGATTAATTTTTAATTGTAACAAGTGCATTTTATAGCAAAGAAATTTTATGTTGATTTAAATGGTGAATTAAAAGACTTTAATAGACTTTTAAATGAACTGTTACGAGGTATGTTTGTGAAGTAAAACCTGTTATTATAAACATTAATCTTTTTCATAAATTTAATGTATTTTTTTTAAGAGAAGTAGCACTTCAGGCAACAATGCCTGTTTAGTCAAGTACCGTGCTACATTCTTTAGGAAAGGGATAGAGAAGAGATGAAACAGGTGGTGAAAGTAGAAGAATAGTCGGAAATTAACTGCCGTATAAAGACAGAACAGTGACCAGTGACTATGCCTTTATTGTTGAGCAGCCCTACCAACAGTCAATTTTTATTTTTGTAGTGAAAAAAACCAAGGTCTTCGTTGGGAATCGAACCCACAACCCCCATACTGACAAGCTAGCACACTACCTACTAGCCTACAGGGGCTGGGTGTTAATGTATTAACACCCAGCACTTATTGAACGGCTAAGTAGATAACGTATGGGGCGGGCAAGTTTGGTAATCTTGGGTTTTGAACTTAGGTACCTTTTGAGTGAAATAACGGCTGCTAAATTGCAAAGGATGTTCTCTTTATAGAACGTTGAAATGGGATAAATTGAAATGAATATAAAATTTATTTTACTCGAAATAATCTTATTCGTGGCATATGACTGCCAAGGTTGGGTTGGACGTTTTCTAATCTGAAGGTCCAGTTTTTAATGATTTTTCCAATATTTTTGGCCGTATTACGTGATAATATTTATACCTGCACTTGGCAGTGAGCCTTAATCAGCTGGTGGTCATACCACTGGGAATGAACAGCAACGTCAATCACGCCCCAGGAAGCCGAAGACTAATTCTAGCAACAGGTCTTTCCTAGTTGCAACTTTGATGATTCGAGAGCAGGGCTGCAAACCATCACTCCTTGCTGAAGAGCTGGAGACTATCCAACTCCTGTCCAGAACACATATCTAGCATGCTCACTGGATCTAGGATCATTCCACCAGGTAGGTGTGATTAAAGGTGCAATGGTCCTGGCCACCATATAAAACTGACCTGTCTGTTATCGGGCAACCTCAATCATAGGTCAGAGAAATAGCTTAATGTCTAAAGAGACAAATAGCGGAAACTCTGCGGGCTACTGATTCCCGTGGAAATAACGTGGAGTTTCCAGTTGACCCCAGCTGTCTTCAGGGGACTGGGCTCCCTTATACCCCCAGTTGCACAGGTCTAGATAGTTGAGCATTCTATTAAGACCATAAAGGTGGGGTATTTTACTTTTTTGCCGTATATCGGCAATAACCTGGCGAGTTTTGTCCCTCAAGTGGTCAATCGTTTGGACTCGTCGGCGTAGACTAGCGATTTCATATATCCCATAAATGGTTAAATGGAACGATATTCCAGATCCAAGACGTAAAAACTTCCCAGAAATTTTTGCTAAATCATTTAGTTGTGTCACGAGATGTATTAGGACGTCGTGTTAAAACCACACATCTTCTACACATTCTGGTTAATTAATTGATTAACGAGAAAATCAGTAATCATCGCTCTATAGCGGTCAACAATGACTGTCACGTTTCGAACAGCATCGATTGTAAAGTAAATTTTTGTGGGTTTCTACATACACTTGAGTATTATCAACACTCCACATACAATAGTTTTAGCTATTGGCGAATCAATTCAAAGAAATTCGGTAATGAAATCAAAATTAATGACAATCTTGTCTTGAGTCCAATTTTCACAATTTGGTATCTAGTTCAGGTGACAATTTCTTTATAATGAAATGACAATTTAAGGTATACATAAATATATTTAGATAGGAAGAGAGATGAATGAAAAGAGAGAGAGAGACAGATAGAGAGGGAGAGACAAATTAGGTTAAAACAAACAAACAAACGAGAAAGGAGAGAGAGAGAGATACTGAAGAAAAGAGAGAAAATGATGAAGGCAGTAGGAATAACACGAAGATAGACACGAACAAGGCGAACTATATTAACACAATTGATAATAAAATGCAACTAGTGTGGGGGCATGGCAAATGGCCGAAACCGGCTTGTTCACACACCAAATTTGACGCGGTTTGACTTAAAATCATACCCCAATAAATATAAATCGTTTGACAGCTGTCAAAATGGTCGCTTATTAAACAAAAATTTGCCAACTTAAAGTTCTATACCTCTATAACAAAACACCCGGTATAAACAATTTTTCTGGAAAATTTTTGCTTTTTAGCTGATGGTAACATCATTATTTATTATTTTACTTTATTATTATTGACAATTGAAGTTTTGCAGCATAAAATTAGACAAGCTTAGGTTCGTATTTACATTTAAAAGTCGAATGTAGGCAAGATTGTCTTTCAGTACAGTATTGAATCTTAAAGCAAACAGGAATTGTAATGTATTTCCCAAGTCGCTGCATTCTTTCTTGGCATTCAGCGTATTTTTATTTTTTGCCGATAGTGGGCGATTTTATATCCTGTCTTTTTTAATTTAAACAGATTAACAAGAAATAATTTTGTTTATTAAAAATAATAAATTAAAAATAATAATTTAAAATTCGAACTTTAGCCTGACTAAAAAATTTCAAATTTCCTTACAAAAATTTAATTTATACAAATTAAGCTCTTTAATAGCTTTGCTGTATATAAGCTTTGTCTTTTAAAGCTTGTTGAGATATTCGAGTTTAACAATGAATTAAATCCAACCACTCTGAAGCGAAACTAACCAGGTTATCTCAAAAAACTCGTACTATTTCGTTAAAAATAAAAATAAATTTTCATTTTAGTCCTCTACTTTGCATCCGTATGTGTATAATTGCTCTTTAAAATTTTGGTTTACCCTTTACTCATCTGCCAAGAAAGAAAAAACCGAAATAAAAACTGGCGATATTGCACTTGAAATTTCTACAGGACCAACTTAAGCAATTTTTGTTTGCTTCCCAAACATATTCGCCCATCACCCACAGACAATTCGCCAGACACTTTAAGATGGACAAGTGTAAACCCAACACCACATTCGACTTAAAAAAATCATAAAATATAACGTTTTTGTTGTTGTTGTAAATAATCTTTAATGCTCACTCCTCCGTTTATTTTCAGGCTGTTACACAGCTTTGGTCATGGTTTTATACGTTTCTTTTTCGTGATTTTAATTTTATGTTTTTTATTGTTGGTTTTTTATATTGTATTTCTCTTTATATTATTTCTTGGATTTAATGTTTTATATCTCTGCTACGTCTTATTATTGCCAGACATAAGACTCTTTTTATGTTAAACAAAGAAAACAATTTAACAAAAAAACAAAAAAATAATAAAAACACAAATATTGTTTTCTTAAGTAGCTGTAAATTTCTCTCTATGTATTTTCTAGCACTTTCCTGCACCATAAACATTTTATTTACAGTCAAAGAATTTTATTCGTTAAAAACTATTTATGAAACTGTGGGTTTGAAATGATTCAACAGATTACTATTACTATTATTAAAGTACCTGTTCTATAACACAAGTACCTTTTTGAATAAATTCTGACAATTACAAAAAGGTAACTTTCGAAACATTTTTTTTTTTCATATTAAGAAATAAGTACTTTCAAACATAGAATTTTACTTTACATAAAGTACCAAGTGGCTGGCATTCTACCAACATTAATAGATACGAACTTAACAGCAGAACTACCTAAATGCGAGCACTGACACACCAGTACTAATTGCACAGCGGTTTGACAATTAAAAGGTCTATTTTAAAAATTAAAAAAATTTTTAAAATTAAAAATTCTTATTAAAAACATTCTTTAAAAAAGTACTTTTCTAGAAATGCGCTTTAAATCTAAAAAAAAAAGAAAATATTTTCACAGGGTTTTTAGAATTAAAATTGTTAAAGATACTTCTTCCTTTTCTAAAGTGTCCTTTAAAAAAATTTTGGAATTTTTATAGAAAGTACTTTTAAAAAGCATCATTTTAGAAAAGACGTTCTTAGCAAAGTACCTTTATTCCCATAAAATTGATGAAATAAATACATAACGATATTTTCGTAGGACATAAATGACCGAAAATAAAATTAGGGCTAATGCCCGCTAAACTTAAAAATTCTCCCATTTTTCTACTGCTTTCAAAGCTCAGCAGTAGTTAGGTTTTGTTCAATTCCAAATAGGAGTGGAATACTTTTAATTGATAGTCACTAGATAACAATTACAAATTTTACGAGAAAAAAGTAAGAAATTCTACCTCACATACGTCATAATCAGAAACGATTTTTATTATAATTTGTTGTATGGCTTTTTTTAAAAGGTACCTTTTTTGAAAGGTACTTTTTTTTTTTGAAAGTACCATTACTCTCAAACTCTTAAAAAATCGCTGTTTTTTTAACGTAGCTTATGACAAAATATATTGGCTAATAGCTGACTAAAAAAGTACCTTTCTACAAAGTAAAAGGTTTTTCAACACGAAGTTTGTTTTCGAAAACAAAATAACATTAAAAAATTTTAATTAAGATGCAGCAGGAAAAGAGAAGTTCGACAATTATGAATGAAAAATAATATATGGGAAATGACCACCACAATCACGCTGACACATGTCGCTTCCTTCATCGAAGTTTTTTAAATATTTTTTTGGCAAAATGACGGTGCTATTACGTTAATCACATTAGGGATTTTGAGTTCTAAGGCTGAAATCGATTCGCTTGGCTATGTTTAGACTCTGTCCTTAATGTAGTCGCACAAAAAATAATCTAGTGGTATTAAATCACACAATTTGGGGTGCCACTTAACTGCTGATTGTCGTGAAATTATGTGATAGGGAAATTTTGTTTGCAATAAATTGATCGTTTCATTGGCTGTGTGACGTGTGGCACCGTCCTGTTGAAACCACATGCCAGTGATATATACGTTTGCAATATTTGACAAAACTTGAGTTAACATCTCAGGATGGCGTGATCTATTGACCATTATTGCATTGGCAGCCTCAGCGATATTCACGTCGTCAAATTGAGTTGTTAGCATCTCGTGATAGCGTGACCATTACCGTCTCATCTTTGAAATAAAAACCGGCCCAATTATGCCGTTACCACATTTTTATCTACATCTTCGACCTCCAGATCAAAGTGACACGTTGAACATGCAAAGGCTTCTCAACAATGGCTCTAGGATTTTCCGAAGTTCAAATGAGGAAATTTTGCTTACGGACATATTCTGACAGGTAAAAATGGGCTTCGTCCTGATGTAATGACTTTTTTTCAGAAAAACCAGCCGGCTTCAAATCCTGCACTAGTTGAACTCTGCAAGGCTTCAACGTCAAATCCTTACGCAAAATTCTGCATGCGGTGATTGTGGATAACCCCAATTTTTTAGAACACCGAGGAATAGACAAAATTGAATCTCATTCAACACTCTGGTTCATGGCTGCGATGTTTGCAGTTGAACGAGCCGGTCGAACATGCCTTGGTATTCCCAAATTTTGTATCAAGCCTGTTGACTCGAATTTGATGACCAAATCCGTAATAGCGGTCTCAAAAGGACGATAATGTTCTCCAAAAATATCACGAATTTCACGAAATTTAACTTTAACAGAACCTCCATTTTCATAGTGGATTTTAATTATTTTGTATGCGATTTCCGTGCGAAATTAAATTCAAAAAACGTCAAAAAACTAAATGTCAAATTTATCATGTTATTGGTGTTGCGACAGCTGGATTGTAAAGTTATTTTGACTTTAATAAATCGATCGCTCAAAATTGTACATCGTGGATCTTATTGATAATTTCCAATGTAGCTACTTCAGTTGAATGTTTACAACGAGGTTCATCATTTAGATGAGTGACCACCCTGAAATTTGTTTTCAGGACTTCGGACTGACATCAACAGATATGCAAAACTAATGCTGCCACTTTTGGATATTCTAAGGGCGCTTTTAGTATGTGTTGAAAAATAAGCACGAAACTAATTTCTTTTATCTAGTAAACTAACCTTTCAAACTTTACATTTCTCATCTTTATCGTGATTTTATACCACTTGTTTGTCGCAATAAACTAACGTATTCATTATCTCTTCTTTCTTTCCAGGTAAGTGGCAAATTTCAAAGCTAAAGTTTTTCGCATTCAGGTATTTGTTATTAAAAAGATTATATATAATATTTTTACAGTTTTTACGGACATTTATTTACCGAGCTTACGATACGATACCTTATCGTATCACGTTGCAAACTGCATCTTTATGCAGCATCTTATTCATGTTTTAAATATTAATGCATTGGAAAAACAAAACCTTTAAGTTATAATAAAAACAATTGTATCTCATATTACTTCTTCCCACTACTTTTCTGTTTTTAATAACAATTTAAAATTGCACATTTCCTTTATAGAAATCTCTGTCTGTCTGTGTGTTTGGTTGTTTGTTTGTTTATTTTTTTTTTAATATTAAATACATTTTTCATTTACTTTCGCGAAGTAAAATAAAAACCCAATTGAAATGGCAGAAGAAAAAAAATTCAAGAAGAAAATTTTAATTCCTTAACATTTAATCTTTTATTGTGGAAGCTTATCGTTGATTATTTATTGTATGAATAAAATCCGAAAAAAGATTATTATGCAGTAACTTACAGATGCAATACCCTGCCAAGGTAATTCATAAGACTTAAGAAATTGTTGAAGGTTTAAATTCCAAAAAAAAAAAAAAAATTAAGGGAAGAGTTCTTTTAATGGCAAGGAAAAATACTCTTCATTTTTTCTTAAGCTCTGTAATTCAGAAGATACAATGGCACAATAGCAACTGGTGGGTTTTAACGTCTAGATTCTTCTATTATGAAATCATTTGGCAACTTCTTTTTGTTATGTTTATCATTTTATTATCGGGATTTCTAACAGAAAGTATGTTTTTTACTTGTGACAACACCAAAAACATGTTGGTTTCGACATTTAGTTTTTTGACGTCGTCGTAGTAGATGCATTGGCAATTGTTACAATGAATTTAATTTCGCACGAAAATCGCATAATAATAATTAAAATCCTGTATGAAAATGGAGGTTCTGTTAAAGTTTATTTTCGCGGAATTCGTGATATTTTTAGACTACATAATCGTCATTCTAAAACCGCTGTTAAGAAGTTGGTCGTTAAATATGAGCCGACAGGCTCTATACGAATTGTTGGAACACCAACCAGTGTTCGACCGGATCGTTCAATTGCAAATTTCGCAGCCAGTCGCCAAAGTGTTCAAGCAGATCCAATTTTGGTAACGTTTCCTCGACGTTCTCAACAATTGGTGTTATCCAAACCCACCAGCCACATGGCGAATTTTGCGTAACGAATAGACTTTGAAGCCTTACAGACTATTCACATCGCCGAAAATTTGTTCAATTCATTCAAGAACAATCGGCTGAAATAAATTATTTCTTCAGATGAAGCCCATTTTCAGTTGTCAGACTCTGTCAACTAGCAAAATTGCGCCATGTGGGCTTGTGAAAATCCTAGAGCGCACTATGTAGGCTGCTATGTGGTCTGAAGGCGTGATTGTACCGGGTGTTTTTTTTTTTTTTTGAAGATGAAGCTGAAAATGCGGTAACGGTCAGCAATTAATATTAGTCAGGATGATGTGGATATCACTGACATGTGGTTTCATCAGGGCGGTGCCTCATGTTACACAGCCAATGAAACGATCAATTTGTTGCAAATCAAATTTCTTGATTTGATAATTTCACAATCAGCTTTTAAGTTGCCAGTCAAATCTTGTGATTTAACACTACTGGATTAATGTTTGTGGGACTATGTTAAGAACTGAGTCTATACGATACCAATGGAATCGATTACAGCCTTAAAACTTAAAATCCTTGATGTGAATAACGAAATAAGACCGCCATTTGCCAAAAAGTGATTAAATACTTTAATGAAAATATCGACATCTGTTAGCGTGGTCGTGCTGAATATTTGCCGGAATTAATTTTTCGTGAATAATTGCCGAATTGATTTCTTTCTATGACAATAAAAACTTGCTTCATCTTGATCTAAATTTTTTGTTTTATTTTAGAAAACAAACCTCTTGTTACAAAAATTTTTCCTTTATTAGATGTCATATGCTGTAAAATTTTTTTATTTACTGAGCAATAAAGGCATAAGGCAATTTCAAGCTGTTAAATTGAAGTAAATATTTTTGGTAGTTGTTATCAATCATGTAAGTCCATACATTTGTTATGAATTTTCTTCGGCTTACGCCAAGAATTATTTTCTTTGATGTCACTTTATCAACAAGCAATTGCTATTTGTATATATTGACGATTTAAAACGTCTAGACCGTTATATTAAGGGTTGATCTGGCAGTTTGTTTTAGTCTTTCTTGTCGGTATTTGTTATGAATCATGCAAGTCCAAATATTTATTATTAGTTCCGTTCGGTTTAGTTGCAAAATCAAAGAATTGTGTTTTTTTAATGTAATTTTATATACTCAGCTCTAAAAAATGAAATGTTTATAAATATAAAATAAGCAATCGCAATAGCGCACACATCTGTAATTTTTACCTATAGGTGAGTAAAAACATCTAAATTGTTATACTCTGGAGAGATCTGGCAGCTTGTTTTTTGTTGTCGCTTTTGTATTTATTTATAAACCTGCTGGCTGCATTGTTTGCTACGGTTTTAAGTTTTTATTATTCATAAATACCATAAATAGGATAATAGAAATTATTTATAATAAACACATTCTTTTTATAATTCCCTGTCTTTTTATAGCTTAAAAAATAAAGACGTACCGGGTATTACTCCAAATGCTTGCCTAAGAGTATTGTAACTAATTAACGTAATTGTTTTTTATTTATAAGTTGCATGTATTCTTGGAAAATAATGTGTTCCAACGAGTAAAAGGAAAAATGTTATTCTAAACACATTTTATGTCTTGATAGGATAATATAGTGGAATGTAACAATTTATTTTATGGCTTAAAAACCGCTGCTGTTCATATTCCCTTTTAAGGGTCTTTTTTTCTTTGTGATATTTGATATTCAATTTCCATTTTTTTGTTGTTGTTGTTGTTGTTCATATTTATCTATATATCCTTTTGCCTAACGGCTATTACCTAACACCACCAACAATCATATTCTGAATTCATGAATTTTAATTTCTAACAAAAACACAAAGAGAACATAGGCACACACACACACACACACACATACACAGAAACTCGTTTAATGAGACGTTTATTTCTAACGTAGAAAGAATTTTATTTTTTAAAACTGAATTCTTGTTACAAAGTTAAAATCAAATAATTTTGCACTTTTTTCTACATCCTGCGGGATGATAAAGTTACACATCGTCATTGTATTTGAATAAATTAAATTGTGTTTAATGCTTTTTGGGAAATTAAGGATATTTCTTTAACAAGGGGATGGTAAAAGGGATATTCTTTTTTTTAGGATTCCGTACGCAAATGATAAATTCTCTCTCTCTCTCTGGAACTGCAATCGGTAGACAGCTGAAATTTTGAGAAGTGCACTGTTATTGGACGTTCAAAAAGTGAATTGATAATGTTTGCATAAAAAAGAGCTAAAGGGTGTTTTTAATACACATAAAATTTAATTTAGTCGAAAGATAATTTAAATATGATTTCTGGCATATGATCGCCATGGCTAGCTCGAATGTTATCATATCTGAAAATCTAATTTTCGTCGATTGGCGGAGTCATTTACCTTTACTTTTTTAAAAACGACGCTGGTCAGAAAGTTACAGTCAATGGCGTTAGCTAAAGAGCCATTATTATGGTACTTTATGTTCATCAGTTGAACAACTGTGATGCTTAGGAGCCGTGATTTCAACAAGTTGTCTCAACATGTTATACAGCTCATGCCACAATTGAGTTATTGAAGGAAAGGATGGTAACCGCGTGTTTTTACATTTTTGATACGTCAATTGTCTTCCAAAAACGTGTGATTTAAGGAAACGAGACTATTTTCTGCGAGGGTATGTGAAGTCACAGTGTCTACGCTGATAAGTCCGACACCATTGAACACTTGAAGAACACATCGCCATATTACTGCCAAAGGCAGCACACATATTGGAAAAGTCATTGAAAAATCAAAACTCTAGTTTAAACCACGAACACGAGCTGGCCGTGACGTCATATGCCAGAAATCGTATTTAAGTTATAGCACCACAACATTATTTTTCAAATAATTTCAATTTCATGACAATTTAAGAAATTTACTTTTGTTTTATTCCATTTCAAAGCTTTTACCTTTGTAGAAACACATCGTTAATCACATTGCGGATTTTGATTTTTAAAGCTGAAATTGATTCAATTGGCTCCATAGAGACTTTATCCTTAACTTATGTTAAGGATAAACCAGTGGTGTTAAATCACGATCACACTGCTGATTGTCTTGAAATTTGGTTTGCAATAAATTGATCGTTTCATTGGCTGTGTAATATGTGGCACTGTCCTAGGTTGGTAGGTAGTTGACTAGCTTATAAGACTGAGGGTTGTGGGTTCGATTCCCAACAAAGACCTTGTTTTCATTGCACTACAAATAAAAATTGACTGTCGATGGGGCTGCTCATTGATGAAGACATGCAAACTAATCGCTGTGCTGTCTTATACGACAGTTAATTTATGTAATTATCCTTCTACTTTTACCACCTGTGGTAACCGCAGCTCGTCTTTATCCCTTTCCTAAGGAATGTAGCACGTTACTTGATAAAATAGGCATTGTTGCTTGAAGTACTACTTCTCTTTTGAAAAAAAAAAAACATGTTACCGTATTTCCAACCTCATTTTCGAAAAAAAAAACTGACCAATCACATCTCCATACCACATAGCGCATGATATATTGACACGTTTGACAGCATGCAAAGACTTCTCAATAATCCCTCTACGATTTTCAGAAGCCCAGTCGCTGTAATTTTGCTTGTTGACACATGCCCTGACAAGGGAAACTGGGCTTCGTCGGAAGAAATGATTTTTTCAGAAAAACCAGCCGGTTGTTCCTGAATGAATTCAGCAAATTTAGGGCGATGTGAATGGTCAGCCGGCAGGCTTCAATTCCTAAACCAGTTGAGTCTTGTAAGGCTTCAAACTCAAATCCTTACGCAAAATTCGCCATGTGGTGATTTTCGGAGAAACTTAATTGTTGAAAAACGTCAAGCAATTGACAAGTTTGGATCTGCTTCAACACTGTGGCTCACGGCTACAATGTTTTGAGTTGAACGATCCGGTCGAACACCTGTTGGTGTTCACACATGTTGTATCGAGCCTGTCAACCCAAATTTGGTTGATAAGTTTACTAGCGGTTTCAAAAGGACGATGATGTTGTCTGAAAATATTACGAATTTTACGAAATGTAACTTTAGTAGAACCGCCATTTTCATAGCGGATTTTAATTATTTTAATGCGATTTTTGTACGAAAGTGAATTTATTGTAACAATTACCAATGCATCTACTACGAATATGTCAAAAAATGTGTCAAATCTGTCATGTTGTTGGTCTTGCCACGATTGAAAAACAAACTTCTGGTTGAATAACCCGATAAAATATGTTTGGCAATGAACCTTTCAATAAATAACTTTATATAATCGCAAGTGAGAGCTAAGATATGTATCCCCCTCAATATAAAAAAATATAATGTGGCAAATCTGATCGGTCCTGATCAAACCTGGTCAAATTGGTATTTTGAAAATTTATACTGATACAATTATAAAAGCTTTATTGCTACAAGTTGTTTCATATAGAAAGTAAATAAAATTCTGAAGAAAACTACTTATTTCCTTACCCAACAATCCATTGTGTGGGGGACAAAAATATTCTTAAAATATTGATGCAGGTATTATTGTTTTGATTTTTATTTAGATGATTTATAAGGGTTGATATTGAAATACGGTTAAATGGATTATTTTACTTTTTTTTTGTAGCTGTTACATATTTGCATCAAAGAACTTAAAGCAAAACGAAATATAAACTTGACATATTGAAAAAATCCTGTTAAACTTGTCGGTAATATTTAGATATAAAAAAAATATGATTAAATGAAAGAAAACTGAATAGCAAAAAATACCCATATGCTGTGCTACAAGCAAAACGTTTATAGCGATTAAAAAATAAACTAGAAAACGAAAACACACTTACACACAAAATTTTTCAACCACATACTCTTTGACTTCTTAAGAGAGCTTTAACCATATTTAGTGCAGTCTCGCGACAATGTGGACAATGGTGGTGCTTTGGCATTTGCCTGCAAAGTAGAATATATAAAATATTTCAAATCACATTGATATAAAATACACAAGAACATGGCATAAGCCTGGCGACATTAGCAACTTTTGAATATTAGAAAGAATAAGAAGAAGAAGAAGACGAAAAAAAAATTAAAACACACCCTTTGAGTTTATGAAATATGATTACGGATATGACCAGTTTCAGGCAAAAAGTTTCAACTTATTTGATACTCGGTTATGAGTGTTTCTTATAGTTACACTGAAAGCCAAATTTGTTACATGTTTTTCTTCACCTTTTTTTGCTCAGAAAAACTAAAATGGTTTTTAAATAAAAATAGCAATAAAATAATTGCTGATGGCGTTTATTAGATACGAAATAATTTAATTAAAGGTCTTTTGGTATGTTGCCAACTTAAATCTTCATATCTCTATTAAAAACATCTAAAACAGGGTGTGTATCGGGAAGGTATACTACTTTGTTTGTTTATAATTTTAGATTAAATGAAAGAGAATGGATCTTTTATTGACAAATGTTTTATTTAATGTCGGCAATTATGTATGGAATAGAATATCAGATAAAAGTCCGCCTCTGTCAACCTCACAAATGCGAGCTCTTTTAAGCACATTTTTCATTACATTCTCACAGATATCATATACGGTATTTCATTACGAATATTTTGTTTGAACTTCTCAAGCGTTTCTTGTTTATTTCCAGAAACCTTGTCTGTCAGATATATCCCCACAAAAAAAAAAAAAAAGTCCGGAACAGTCAAATCAGGCGACCGTGGAGGCCCGTAAAAAAAGAGGTCTCGCAGTAATTCCATTGTAATAATGGCTGTTTGTAATTAGGCATCGTCTTGTTGATACCACATGTTAATCAAGCCCAAATAATGCAGTTGTAGCTTTAAAAAGTTTTCAATCATATCACGAAATTATTCCCCATTCACATTTTCGAAAAAGAAAGGTCCAATGATTACTCCTGACGACATTACACAACAGAGTGTCACTTTTAATAGATGGATGGATGCAAAGGTGACTGTTGAGTATTTTGAGGGTTTCCCATTCCCCAGAACCGACTATTCTGTTGCTTTACACATCTCTTCAAATGAAAATCTGTCTTATCACTCATTATAAGTTGTTGTCATGGTTGTCATGGGCGAGTTGAAGACTTTCGTCATGGGCTCTTGTGTCAACTGAATCTTATATGGAAGCAACTCCAAATCGTTGTGCAAAATTGTGGCCAAAGTTGTTCTTTGAGGTTCAAGCTCCTGAGCACGGTGTCAAATTGCGATTGATGGATTATTTTTTTTTAGCCGATCTTGTATTACTTTGTGGGCCATGCTTGGCCTTATCATCTAGAGACGACCCTATTTCTTCTAAATCATTCACTACATAATAAATAGTGCTTTATGTTGGGATGTTGTTTCTCCCAACAATTTTACGTAATTTTAACATCGTCACAATAATCGACGATTGATTTTGACAAAATGTTTTAACGATTAAAACACCACGTGTTTAATCGAATAATTTTTCATAATAAAATTGCCAGGTGTCTGTCTACTTCACGATCGCCAGATATAAACTCTCAAAACTAATGTTTACCAAAATGAAGGCAAAGCAAATTAGTATATCTTTCTGGCGGACACCCTGTATGTTATATGGGCATACCATTTATATTAAACATTTTTTAATATAATTAGAATTATAATTAATATAATTAGAATTAATTTGTTTATTATTTTATAAATAATTTTTAAAGGACACAATTTTTAAAATTATTTTATTTTCAATAAGTCGCCACACCATTACGTGCCATCGCCAAAAATTTGAAATTACAAATGAAAAAAAGTCTCTGTACTTTTTTATTTCTTGTTCGTGATGATGCCACACAATGGTGTGGCGAAATGTTAAAAATAAAATTTATAAAACATTTTTATATAAACACCACACCCTGTGCTTAACAATTTAAATATAAAATAAATAAATTATGAAAATGTTTTCAAAATGCACAAATCAAAATAAAAAAATACTTAAACCAATTAATTGAGAAAGCTTGTTGTTAAAAAAGCACAAGCTTTCTATAATCTTAATTCTAATTGAAAGAGTGGCACTTAAAAATTACTTATATATTGTTGTACTAAAGTCGTATTGAGATGCTTTTACTTTCGTTTATAATCCAATTTCTAAGAGCTTTTAAGCTTTCAACTTTCTTCCGATCGCCAACTGTCTGCTCCTTCATAATACACCGTGATTAGGGTGGGTTTATTCACGATTTTTCGCAATTCTACTATTTTTTTTATTTTTATTCCTAATTGAGCTACAACAGTCGTCTCAAAATCAAGGTCCCATAAATGCTGCGTTTTACAATGGTCCTTAGGCTGATATCAGTTAATGCGTGATAAGATTTATATCAGTATCTAGCTGTTTAAGCCATAATCTGACGGTGGATCATACCGCTGTGAATGAAATGTAGCGTCATCCTCGCCCTAGGAAACCATTCAGATACGTATTTCCTCCAGTCACTATTAGTTGCAACTTCAAAAACCCGCAGCAGGTCGCAGCCACTCACTCCTTGCTGAAGAGTTGGAGACTATCCAACTCCTGGTCCAGAACGCATGAAGCTTAATAAAATTTAAGAACACAACTGCAATCATGCTCACTGGATTCATTCAACATTCATTGTGTGAATAATCCGACCCACACAACTCAAACGAGCGCCTCGAAATCACAACCACCACGATACTCCCGAAGTTCCAACCTCAATAATCCGTCAGAGAACAGCTAAAAGACTAAAAAAACAAAAAGCTAAACTCTGGGGGCTTTACTGATTCCCGTGGAAATAAAGTAGAATTGCCCACTTGACTCCGGCTAGCAGAAGTAGGGGACCGGGCTCCTTTTTACCCCCGTTGACACATGTAATTAGGGTGAGATTTCGACAAAACATAGCAATGAGCCCGCCCGGGCGGGGGGTGGGGGGGGGGGGTGTCTTAAAACAGTTAATATATTAACACTTAATGCACGCTGCCGTCTCATTCTTGTGTTAAATATATTATATCTTGATTTCTTTTTCTGAAGGAAAGTGATCGGCAACTGTCAGCTCCTTTATAATACTGCGCGATTACGAAGCATTTATGCAGGATTTTTCGCGATTCTATTTTTTCTCTTTTTGCTAATTAAGCTATAATAGTTGCCTTAAAACTAAGGTGTTTTAAAATGCTTCTTAGTTTCATGTCAGTTTATATAATAACACTTAATGTGCGCTGCCGTCTCATTTTAAAATTAAATATATTTGTCGATTTTTATCTCTAACGGATAATGATAATTAGAGTTATTCGCATCTCAATTCCAAAGTAGTTTTCCAATTTAATAAATGTATTCTATTAAATCGCAAACATCTTTTCGTTTCTCTGTTGTTGTTGTTGTTATTGTGCTGTAATAATAATTACAACAACAGCAACACTTTAGCTGTTGTCTAATGAAATCAGGAATTAAGGCTAATTTCCCCCCAGTGGCAGTTTTTATTTCCCCCCTGTAACAGGGTTGTCGATATTGAAAATCTTTTGTCGTTCATACCATTAAAATATTTTTTTCCAATGGCAAAAAGAACACCTCTAGTCCTTAGCAAATAGATATATATTTATATATATTTTTTCTTCAATATTGGCCTTCCAGCCCATGTGAAAGAATAAACTGTATTTGAACAGAAATCCTAACTTCGATTATTGGCTAACAAAGTAGACTTCGAGTGTGTTACAGGCAAAGCGAAACCAGAAAAGGTGAAACGCCACTAGACAATATACTTGTGCAATTAGCCCTATATCACATATTCTCTTTTCGCATCAAATATACCGCTTTTCGCCTTTTCCTTAATCAGCACTTTAGGTACCTATCTAACTTAAGATAACGCTCGCAATATAATCTATTTGACTTGCCAATTTAAGCAAAAATAGTTAGCAAGATAACAAATACAAAATGCGAAACTCAAGCCTGACAAAAAGTATGCTTTTTCCACCTAAAACTAATAATTATTTTCCGCTTTTTTTGTATTTTTTTCTCAGTGTACTAACGTTTTTTTTTTTTTTTATTCACAAAGAGAGCAGAGTACAATGACAGTTTCATTTAAAGCTTTACGTTAGACAATTTACTTCTTTGGCGCCCTGCTGTTATGCTATAATATTTTTCATTTAATAATCCGTCAGAAGTTGCATTTGTAGTTGCTGCTGCTTTAGTATTTTTAATGAATTTTAGCTTTTATAGGGGAATTATATCATTCTAGGCTTTTTTTATAAAACTTTTCTTCAAAAGAAAATAATATAAAACAACAATTGCCGTTTCATTGAAACAGGTTTTGTTGTTTTTTTTGTTTGCCATTGAAGTAAAACAACAATAACTAAATTATTAAAAAACAAAAATTCTAGCATATTTAAGGGGGGTATCTTTAAAAAAGCAGTTTTCTAAAAAAACAAAATTTTATAGGATTTAGCTGAAGCCTTTTTGTTTTTTAAATAAAAGTACAAGTATTGCAAAGCGGGTGGTTGTATTATTATGTTCTATGCCGGTGGTTATTTCTTTGAGAATACTTTAAGCGTTTATTATGATACACGTGCTGGTACTTAACTCTCACCATTTCATAATTCATAAACGTTTTTTTTTTTGTTTATTTCTGTTGGAACCAAAGCTGTCCTCACTGCTATTAAATCAAGGCTTTTTAACGCAATAATGCAGTTTGTTGTTTGCAATCACCACCCCTGAACTCTAATCGAAAAATACCCTTCCAAACGAATATAATAAACGAACTAACGAACTAAAAAAGAAACCCTTAAGGCCAATACAAGCATTTTATTTAACTATTATTTTCTTTGAATAATTTTTAGCAATTTGTGGTTGTTAAACGCATTTTTAGTTCCTCTTTTTCCCACTCACTTCTCAATTCTCAATAATGAAACAACCAGGTGACCAGGTATTTTTTTTTAATAATCAATAGATTATTTAGCATTTCTTCCAATAGAGAGAAGGGTTTTGTAATAGAAACGCGTAAAGGAATGAACAGAATGAATTATAGGACACAGGGAGCTGTATACATAATTTAAATGAATAAAAAAACAATTTGAATTATATTTGTTAAAATTATCCTCAAAGGATAAATGTCATCTTGACTATTTTCGGAACTGTGCGCTCAGCACCACCCTCTTTTTTCTCATAGTAAACCACAGCTCTGAAAGTAAAATCCAACTAATGCTATTACCAACGGTTTTCTTCAATATCTAGCTGTTCCCATCGGAATCCCTGTTAATTTTATGCGCCTGCACTTATGTATATGCCTGAATAAGTATTCCACACTTTCAACGGGGATTTAAACTCTGTGTGATATTTTGATTATTTCTGAACAAAATTCTATTGTCATATTGCCTGAGGATTAAGAAAAAACATTAAGATTTTAAATGTATATATTTGCAGAAATAAATTTTCATTGTTTACATTAAGGCTGTTGTTATTATAGCTTAAATGTTGCATACTTTAAGGCTATAATTTTTTTCGTTTTTTTTATAATGTTTATCTTGTTTTGAGTTTTTCTTTTTTTCCTTTTTAACTTAATTGAAAAGTTTATTTTCACATTAATCATTTATGGATGTCTTATTACGAAGTATGTGTAAACAAAACTTAAATATTTAACGAAAATTTGTGATCTTATGACAGATAATACTTTTTGATACTCTAACAAAGAAATTCAGTTTCCTTTTTTTTTATTATTCTGAGATATTCATATCGTTGAAGGTCAAAAGTTTTAAATTTTGATTTGTATTACTGGGAATGTGACGCTAGTATAACAACGACGAAATCTCTTGCTTCTTAATCTTAAATTAAGTTCATATCCACGCTATACTACACTATGCAGCGAGGGTTTCAAAATTATTGACTACCTTGAAATATGTATATTTAGTTATACAGGAATAGTACGTTGGCAGACCAATTTATTATCAATATGTCAGACCTGACAAACGCACGCCACTAATTACAGAAATAAAAACAATCCTTTAGAAGGAAGATATTTCTTTAATAAAGGGTCCGCCATCTAACGTTTTCTCTTTTCAACTAGTGCTTATTTCGTGAATGGTAACACTTCAGCTCATGTTTGATTTAACAGATAATTAGTTTTATCCTTACGCTGAACGAATATGGTTGTGTATACGCTTGAACAACGCTGGGAAATATTGCGACATCGCTTTGAAAATCATGGTAATGTTGCAGAATGTGTGCGGAAATTGCATACGGATTGTGGAAGAAGAAAAGCACCGTCAACTCCGTATGTTCGTTATTTTGTGAAAGAAGTATGAAATATGAGGATGCCAGATCCTTATATATAAACTAAAGCTAAAAAAGCCAAAAACAGTGCGTACACCCGAGAATATTGCTGCTGTGGCAGAAAGTGTGCGTGAAGCGCCATCAACATCAATTCCCCGTCGTTCTCAACAATTAAACATTTCAGAGACATCATTGAGACGAATTTTTGCATAAAGACCTTGGTATGACGCCATACAAAGTCCAATTGGTCCAGTAGTTGAAGCCAAGTGACCATCCAATGCGTTTTCGCTTCGCTAAGTGGGCCTGCGATGATCGACTTACAGAAGATGCCGATTTTGCAAAAACAAAATCATCTTTTCCGATGAAGCTCATTTTGATCTTGGCGGGTATGTAAACAAGCAAAATTGTTGCATTTTGGGGTCAAGAAAATCCGCACACATACATTAAAAAGCCGACACACTCACTGTTTGGTGTGGATTTTGGTCCAGAGGCATAAGTACGCCATTTTTCTGGGAAAATGAGCAAGGAGTGGCCGTTACAGTCAATGGCGATCGTTATCGGGCCATGTTGAACGAATGTTTGTTCACAAAAATTGAAGAGGAGGATATTGGCAACATTTGGTTTCAACAGGACGGCGCTACGTGCCACACAGCTGAAGCTACACTCGATGTTTTGCGTCCTATTTTTGAAGATCTCATTATGAGACGCAGAGCTGATGTCATTTAACCACCTCGGAGCTGCGATTTGGCACCGTTGGACTATTATTTGTGGGGTGCCGTCAAAGATAAGTGTTACTTTGACAAGCCAGAAACAATTGCCGCTTTAAAGGACAATATGCGGTGAAATACAGCTGCACACAAACGATACTGTGCGTAAGAATTGGACCGATCGTATAGGCTACTGCATGGCCAGCCGAGGCAGCCATTTGAATGAAATTATTTTCCATTATTAACCGGAAGTATTGTACTTTCAAATAAAAAAAGAAATTTGAGAAAATATTCAGTAGTTTGGTTTATAGCATTTGAAACAACAAAAAAAAGTTATTTGGCGGATCCGTTATCTATTTAATGTTAACAGTATGAACAATTTGGATTATAAGGTACAGTAGGTACAGTACAGAACAATTTAATATAATAAAAAAACAATAAAGTACAGTACAGTATTATACTCTGCAGTACAATGAAGAACATTATAATGCAAAACAATAGAATATTGTTTTATGCTGTATATTATAATTTAATAAACTACAATATAACATACAACTGTATAGTACAATCCACTACAGATCAAGAAAGTGAAGCATATCTCAATACTGTACAGTACAATCCATTGCAGTGTAATACAGAAAATAAAGTGTACTATAGCTATATACGGTTCAGTCAAGAAAAGTACAATTCAGAACGCTGTAAAACAGGACAATAATGTAAATACTATACAGTACAATGCAGCGCAATCTAGTTGGCTGTAATACAGAACAATAAAGTACAGAACAGCAGTACAGCACTCTACAGTACAATGAATTATAATCCAGCAGAGTGTAATAAAGGCCAATAAGGCATTATACTGTATAGTATTGTACTCTATAGTAAAATACTGTACAGTGCAATACTGTACAGTGGAATACTGTAAAGTAGAATATTCTGCAGCACAACACTTTTCAGTTCGATAGAGTACAGGGCAATACCGTGCGGTATAATACTGTAGTACAATGCTGTACAGTATAAAACAAGACACTATTGCCTAATGCCATACAGTAAAATACTGTACAGTACAAAACAGCATGAAACTCAACAATAAAGTACAGTACAATACGATTTGGTACAAAACAGTAGAGTACATTACAGCATAACGCACACAGCAGAATGCAATACAATACAGTACCGCATAATTACGTGCAGTATAATGAGGCAACACAAAACAGTATAATAAAGTAAAGTACAGTTTTTCCTAATTATATTTATGTACGTCTATGCTTATAACTTGTGCTTAAAAAATTGTATCGGCGTTTCCAACAAGAAGTTTATATTTCAAATGTGGCATCCCCAATAACATGATAGTTTTGACATTTAGTTTTTTTAAGGTATTTGTATTAGATGCATTGGCAATTGTTACAATGAATTCAATTTCGAACGAAAATAATTAAAATCCAAATGGTGGTTTCTGTTAAAGTTAATTTTCGGAAAATACGTGATATTTTCAGACAACATAATCGTCCCTCTGAGACCGCTATTAAGAATTTGTTCATTTTAATTTGAGTAGACAGGCTCGATACAAAATGTGCGAACACCAATGCGTGTTCGACTGGATCGAAACATGGCATAGCATTTTAACATATACAAATTTTAATTTTGTCAATTCCTCGACGTTCTCAACAAAACCACCACATGGCGAATTTTGCGTAAGGACGTGACTTTGAAGCCTTACAAGATTTAACTGGTGCAGGAATTAAAGCCGAACATTCGAACATTCACATCGCCGTAGATTCGCTTAAATTATTCAGGAACAATTGGGCTGGTTTTTCTGAAAAAGTAATTTTTTCAGGCGAAGCCCATTTTCACTCGTCAGTGGAATGTCAACAAACAAAATTGCTGCATTTGGGCCGCTGAAAATCCTATAGCGATTATTAAGAAGCCTTGGCATGCTCGACGTTTTACTGTATGGTGCGCTTATGTGGTCTGAAGGCGTGATTGGGCCATTTTTTTTTGTCGAAGATGAGGCTGGAACTGCGGTAACGATCAATGGATCACGCTATCGCGAGATGCTAACAACTTAATTTTGGCCTATTGTTAGTATCACTGCATGTCGTTTCAACAGGACGGTGTCACATATTACACAGCCAATGAAGCGATCAATTTATTACAAAAAAAATTTCCCGATCGCATAATTTCACGATAAGCAACATACAAGTGACCAGCCAGATCGTGTGATTTAACACCACGGGATTCTTTTTGTGGGCCTATGTTAAGGACAGAGTCTATACGGAGTCAACTGAATAGATTTCAGCGTTAAAACTTAAAATTAACGAAACAGGATCGCCTTTTTGGCAAAAAGTGCTTAAAAACTTTGAGGAAAGTATCGACATCTGTCAGCGGGCGCGTGTTGGACATTTGCCAGATATAATTTATCATACATAATTGCTGAAGTGTTCCCTTCGTAATAAAGGGTGTTTTTTTAAGCCCGATAGAACTTGAAATTGTAAAAAATAACACAAAAAATTAAATTGTAATCAAAATTTCTTTTTTATTCGAAGGATCAATACGTGACATTAACATTTGAAAATGATTTCGGGCATATGGGTACCGCGGCTGTTCTTGACGAAGCGCATTCTGGACGTCCAATTTTGGGCCACTTTTTCGAGCACTGCTGGGCGTATGTCACGAATAACACGAACAATACTGTCCTCCAAGGCGTCAATTGTTGCTGGTTTATCAGCATAAACCAGTGACTTCACGTAGCCCCACAGGAAATAGTCGAGTGGTGTCAAATCGCACGACCTTGGAGGCCAATTGACAGGTCCATTTCTCGAAATCAACTTATCGCCAAATTTTGATTTCAATAAGTCGATGGTTGCGTTCGCTGTATGGCACGTAGCGCCATCCTGTTGAAACCACATCTCGCCGGATCAATGTCATCCATATTTTCAAACAAAAAATTATTGATCATGGTGCGGTAACGATCTCCATTGACCGTAACGCGAGCTCCGGCCTCATTTTTGAAGAAATAAGGTCCGATGATGCCACCAGCGTGAAAACCGCACAAAACGGTGCATTTTTCTGGATGTAATGGAGTCTGTAGGGCCTGTTGTGGATTGGTCTCACTCCATATGCGGCAATTTTGCTTATTAACAAACCCGTTAAGCCAAAAATGCGCCTCATCGCTGAACACAATTTTGCGATAAAACAACGGGTCAGTTGCCAACTGCTCTAGAGCCCAATCGGCGAAAGAACGACGCGTATAATGGTGTCGTGGCTTCAATTCCTGCACCAGCTGGATCTTATACGGGTGTAGGCCGAGATCTTTGCGCAAAATTTTCCACGTAGTGGACGGACAGAGACTCAGTTCCTGCGACCGACGACGAATTGATAAATTTGGATCTTCTTCCACACTTTCGTTTACAGCGGCGATATTCTCTTCAGTACGCACATTCCTTCGACGTGTTGGTGTTATTATTATATTTATATTATTTTCGAAAAAAAACTTCTTGTTGAAAAACCCTTTAGTTTTTTATGGGATTATTAGCTAAATACTCTGGAAACTGCTGACTACATAAAACTTTCCCAGAAATTCTTTTATTTTATATCTTCTGTTATTTTTTTTTTTTTTTTGATTAATTCAGCGAAGACCTTATGGAGTTTTATTTCGGGCGGGTGTGCTTTTTTGCTATTTTCCCCAAATATTTTTTTTAAACTATTGAAAAACTAAAGAAAAGTAAAATATGAAAGAAAGAAAGAAAGAAAAAAATCTTGACTTGAAATTACAATCGCTGCGTTGAGTGGCAGCTTTAATTTAAGGTTGACTTCAAGCACAATTAGAACAATTTGCAGCAGAAGCAAATAATGGATTTGAAGAGTTAGCGATGGCATGATATTTGTAATAAGAATAATGTCAATAGAACTAAAAAAATTATAAAAGAAAATTAAAAAAAAAAAATAAAAAGAGGAAGCAAAAATACAAATTAAACACAACAATATTTTATCTGCGATTTTAGCAATTCAAATAGCAAAACGAAAAAAAAAACAAAATATTTGACAAAAAGAAATCGTTAGCAAAATGTAATGTAAAGTAAAATTTCTATACCTTTAAATAACACAAAAAAAAAAAAAAAGCCAACAACGACATGATGTACAAAATAATTTATTCTAGAATTTTATTTTCTTTCTCAAGATTTGTTTCATCATCTAGAAGAAATTTCTCAAATGTAAATAACTACGATAGTTGAGTACTTATAGTAACAACTATAACAAGATTGTATTTTCCTGTTCTACTTGTATCCCAAGAAGTCAGTTATTTTGATTATTATTTTTCTTTTTAAAATAAATATTTATTTTATTTTATGCTTTTTTTGTGTTCTTTATTTCTTTAGTGTATTCTTTTTTCATCACTTGTTATGTTTTATG
Organism: Trichopoda pennipes; assembly: GCA_030448955.1. Classification (NCBI taxonomy): domain Eukaryota; kingdom Metazoa; phylum Arthropoda; class Insecta; order Diptera; family Tachinidae; genus Trichopoda; species Trichopoda pennipes. The sequence continues at coordinate 1,441,071 of JASKUP010000021.1, read as the reverse complement.
GTGTATTGCGTTTTTTTACTAACACAATTTACTAGTTCATTTTCAAATTATTGCGGTAACTGCATTTTATTTATCTCTTCTTAAGTATCACAAGAACTAAAGTTGAGGCAGCATAAAACTAAACTTCAGGATATGACACAGTATTTTGCATCGATTGCACTCGTAAACGAAGTAAAAAAAATTTTCTTTATTCCTTTTTTGCTTGTTACGTTACCAGTTTTAATCACGATACGATTCAAGGAAAAGATATTAATTTGTCAGAAACAATATCTGGAATGAAAAAAGCTTAAAATAATTAAAAAAAAAGAAACGCATTAATGAGCTTGCGTTTAATCAGTTGCGCTACTAATATTGCTTTAATTTTTAATTTAGTAATAAAAATATTATAAGGGACAGGAGGGAGCTAAGTATACACTCTATACAGTATAATACAGAAAAATTTCATATCGCACTCGTTCAACAATACTGTATTAACTCAAAATTTTTTTATTTTATCTTTTTTGCAAAAAACAATACATAACACTTATGTCTACCTATGGTTAAAAATTCCCATAGTTCTGACTTATCTTTTTTAATTAAATTACATGTTGTGACCTTTTTCTTGCAAAAATCGGTTATTTCTGTGAATCAAGAAAACAAAATTATTTTGAGTTGTTTGAAATTGGTCTTAGCAAAAAATTATTTTTTCGTATAAAGAGTAGTATTTTGAGTAAAGATGTTATTCTTATAATTAAAATTTCTTTTGCTCAGGCAGTATTTTGAAATGCAACTGTTTAATTGATTCAGGTTAAGTAAATTTTTTGTTTAAATACGAAATATGATTGTTTTCATGAAATATTGCTTAAGTTTTTCTTTGAGTTGTTACTGTTTTCATGAAACAACTCTTTCTTTATTGAGTTATTACTGTTGTGATGAAATAATTTTAATGACACTTTGTAATATCTCACTTTATAATTTTGTATTTGAGTGATGTAGCATTTCATTTTTGATCAGCAAGAAATTTTATTATTAAATTTATAAAACATAATGTGAATATTTGAAATCAAAAGGTCTAATTAGTTCAATTAACAAAATGAGTTGTCCAAATATAGAGCACTATTCATTATTATACAGTACAACAAATATATGTAGTGAAAGTTGTCATTCTTCTGGCAGCAGCTCTGCAGATATATTCAGTGATAATTCGGAAAATGATTTTGATCCACGTACAGTGAGTAGCAACAGTTCTTCAGAATTTGATTCTCATGATGAAGAAGTGTTAAAAAAAAGAAAGTGCAAGAAAAGTGAACATAATAACAAACGAGAAAAACGGCAAAAAAATTGCGAAACTCAGGGTATTCTTATTCATCGATTTATAATTCTTCAAAGACGATAAAATACAAGCGTTTGCGAGAAGGTTGTGGTGAGAAGTGTCGCCTTCAGTGTAGTAAAAAAATAACAGAATCATCGCGCTATGAAATATTTCATAAATATTGGGTTATGACTAGCTTGAAGAGACAAAGAGAATTTATAGCCAATAATATGAAACCAATTAAGCCAAAGTACAGATACTCCTGCACTGAAGATTTACGCAGATTGAACTATGCATTTTTCTTCGAAATTAACTCGCAACAAGTAAGAGTGTGCAAGCTATTTTTTGAAGCAACACTTGACATAAATGATACAGTCATAGCAACGGTTGTTAAAAAGAAAGATGAACATGGCTTTGTAGAAATAGAATTATACAATAAAAACTTAATAGGGAATTAATTTAATAAAATATATACTTTAAAGTTTTTCTAGCGGTTTTAGCATTCATTTAGCTTTAGCTTTTTCCTTTCATGTTTATCTGTTTTATTAAAAATTTTATAAATTCAGCAATAAATTTCATGTAAAAAAACATAACTCGAAATATTTACTTCTTATAAACAAAAATAATTCAAGAAAATGATAGTAACTAAAAAATCCCTTTTTTATCTGCAGATAATGAACAAATAAAAAGTAAATGCCGCGCAACACAATAATTGATGGTTTTTCTAAATATTGCCAAATTTTGCTTATGAAAATTTTCTTAAGCATTGAGAAAAAAGTTTTTTATCTCTCCTGAAAACTTTGTGTTTTTTGAGTTAATACAGTATTGTTGAACGGGTGCGATATAATAAAGAACAATAATACAATATTATATTGCACACTACAATGAAGCACATTATAATACAGAACAAAGTGTGATTCGTTTAACATCCGCACCTGGCTATGTAGCCTTAATCAGATGGTGGACAAACCACTTTTGTACAATTTGGAACGTCATACAGGCGTCCTAGGAAGCCGAAGACATAATTCTAAGCAACAGAACCACCTGGTTGCAACTTTAATGATTTCAGGGCGGGGCTGCAAACCATCACACCTTGCTAAAGAGTTGGAGACTTTCAACTCCTGTCCAGAACACATGTCTAGCATGCTCACTGGACTGGATCTTTCACTTTGCGTGTCATTATCAGTGAGATGATCCTGGCCACCATAAAAACCGTTATACTGTTATGGGGCCGTAAAACCACAACCACCACGATACTCCCATATAGGGGCCAACTTCAATGATCAGCCAGAGAACTATTAAATGTCTAAAGAGACAAATAATGAACTCTGCCGGTCCACTGATCCCCGTGGAAATAAAGTGGAACTTCCAGTTAACTCCCTGCCTGTCTTCAGGGGGCTGGGCTCCCTTTATACCCCCATTTGCACAGATCTAGATAGCTGTTACGTACTATAAAGACCATAAATGTGTCCCCGGGGGGGTATAATACAGAACAATATAGAAAAGTACTATTTTATACTGTACTCCTACATTACAATTCAGTATAGTATAATACAAAACAATAAATTACAGAGTGCCCGCCGGGAAGGTAAATTTTTTTTGTTTATAATTTTTGATAAAATGAATTATGTATGGAATACAATATCAGATAAATATCCGCCTCTGTTGGCCTCACAAATGCGATCCCTTTTGAGGTTACGAGGTAAATTTTCTATCAAATGACGAAATGTCAAGTATTGAGCTGTACTTCTTTGACATTGATTTATTAAAAAGTTGGAAAATTTTAAGCATGGAATGTTACACTCTTGGGTAAAGTATTTTAAATTGTGAAAATTTAGTAGCTAAATGGTGAAAATTTCACTGTATGGCGTCTTAAAATCCGAGCAGAATTTTTGCTTGTACTGAAGCTCCTTTTGAGACCACTGTGCATGATCCAGCCTCACAGTATTGCTGCTGACTATCGTACGCTCGTAGTGACCTTAGTGATGCAAGAATAACAAAGTATTGAAATTGAGTTTGGAACATCAACTCGTTGATGTTCACAACAATTGAGCATCACTAAGGCCACCTTGCACAATATTTTGCATGAATTCCTTCATTTGCTTGTAAAGTTCAACTGGCGTCAAAAATTAAAGCCAACCGATGGTTGTTTCTGTCAAGAGGTTAAGAATTTGCTGTTTAAAAAACTGAACGAAAACAATTCATTTTTCAACAAAATCACTTTTAGCGTTGAAGTTCACTTTAAATTAGGCGGTTATATAAACAAACAAAATTGTCGCATATGGGGCACACAAAATTTACAAATAGTCCTTGGAAAACCATTAAATCCAGAGAAAACGACCCTATGGTGTGGTTTGTAGCCAGGCGGTATCGTGCTCCCTTATTTTTTCGAAACTGAACAACGCAATACCGCCACCGTGTATTCTTTGCGCAACCAAACCATGATAACTAATTTTTTGTGGCCACAAATGGTTAATGTTGCCATCAGTGAGCTTTGGTTTCAGCAAGGCGCTACCAAAAGCCACACACAGCCATCCAAACAATTCTATTATTGCAATTCTCTATTTGGCGATATCAATTAGCCACCTCATTTTGGTGATTTAACGCCGCTGGGTTATTTTCTCTGACATTGTCAAGCGCATAAAACTGCAAAGACGAAAAACAAATCCACACTACCATCTATTCTTTGATTATAAAGCCGATTTTGATAGACCGATTAGACCAAAGGTGTGTCATATCAGGCTATGTCTGAATTTGAAATTCCGGCGAAATTGATAAGACCTTGCCGGCTGACGCTAACTGGTACAAGATCATCACGATGATTGAGACAGGGCGACTGTTTATCGTGTGATCTATTTATAATTGCTTTGGAAAATGTCACACACAATGCGGCAGTTAATAGAAATGGAACTATTTTCATTAAGAGCCACATCCTCCTTGCATATGCTGATGACATTGATATCATTGATAGGACCCTGGGGGTTGTGGGTTCGATTTCCAACCAAGATCTTGGTTTTTTCACTACAAAAATAAAAATTGACTGTCGGTGGGGCTGCTCAGCGATGAAGGCATAATCACTGGTCGCTGTGCTGTCTTTATACGGCAGTTAATTTCCGACTATCCGTCTACTTTCACCACCTGTTTCATCTCTTCTCTGTCTCTTTTCTAAAGAATGTAGCACAGGTACTTGACTAAATAAGCATTGTTGCCTGAAGTACTACTTATCTTTAATAAAAACAAAAAATATCCTTGATAGGACATTGCGAGATGTAACTGCTGCCTTTGCGGGCTTTGAGAGGCAATCTTTAAAAACGGGCTTGGCAGTTAATGAAAGCAAGACAAAGGTGATGGTTGTAACGATCAGGAAATCTACTGGATTAGAGTCTAAACACAATACTGCGATATTTTATTGCGGTGCGTTTTTTCATACGATTTTGTAGTAAAAAACCGCAGTGCGGTGCGGCATAAAATTAAAATCTATTTTATTTATTTATTTTTTTTTATTCTCTCAATTTTTTACACTCTTTCTCTTTCTGATGTTGCCATAGTTTTTCATTAATTGGCGGTGTTCACAACATTATTGTAAACAAAACACATGTGATTTAGAAGTTTATATTAATTGTTGTGGGATCAATAAAAAAGGTGCAAAAAGCATAAAAGTAAAAATGTTACTATGTCTCGTGGTTTCTAATTCCACACATAAATCAAACGTGGCCTCTACCAAATTTACAATCTTTTTAATAGCTTGAATTTTTTTATTTACTGCCATCATAAAATATTTAACACAAACACCAAATTGTACAAAAATTTAGGCACAAATAAATTCATAAAAAATGTAAACAAACAATGACAAGTTTTGCCGCCGCCGTCTTCCGGTGTATTGTGTTTATTTCTCTCTCCCGCAACGAGAAATCGCACCGCACCGCACCGCAATGGTTGTGCTTAGACTCTTAGGTGGAACTGTAAACGTTGGCAAAATTTTTTCCTATTTTGTGTGTAAAGTGAACCAGTTTTAGCCGAGATCGATAAAACAAAGACCAATATCTCATTAAAGCAATTATATATTTTGCCTTTCTTATCAAATTCTTTACCGTCAAGAACGGAAACGAAAAAAAATTCTTTACATTCTTGAAATAATTTTAAAAAGTGTTTGTGGGCTTAAAAAAAAGCGATTTTGTTGAAACAAAAAAAATCTGAGCAACTCAAAATTTTAAATTACCGGAAATTGCCAGTTTATAACACACATTCGCTTACAAATGTTTCCTAGTCAAGTTTGCCAACCATATGAAAACCATAAATGACATGGAATTTAATGTAAAAAAAGCAAAAACAAAAAACTTTGGAACTGCCAGCACACACACATGATGAGGCATGATGAAGAAACCAAAAAAAGGAGAGAAATTTTAAATTTGAAATGACAAATAATTTAAATTCATTATTCTTTTTTTGTTCAGGGTTGTTGTTGTTGTTGTTTTTCATAATATTAACATGATTCCATAAACAAATGAATTTTTTATTTACGAAATATTTCTAGTCCTCAAAGGAAACACTCAATTTATGCAAATGAAATGTAAATTAGTAAAATTTCATGTAACACAAGACACCAGTTGTGTGTTGTGTTATAGTTGTTGCTGCTGTTGTAGTCGTTTGTACATAAACTCAAGTTCAAATTAGGTAATTGTTATTAAGAGGCCATAATTAAATTAAGGAGTGAGTGATGGTTACTTACTATAAATGAGTATGGCAACGAAACGTTGTGTCGTAACGACAACGACTACAAGGACGACAAGAATGGCAAGGAACACAACAACATCCATGTTGAAAGAGGAACAAAATGTTATTGTGTTGACTGCTAAAAACTTCCAAATATTAAATTATTGATTTTATTGAAGTTTAAACAAAAACCCAAACCCCATCCCCCCTCCATGTTTGTACGTGGCAAAGAAACACTTAAAATGAAGGTAATGATGAGTATTAAATGTAAGAAAAAGTCACAAAACCATACAAAGGCTACAAATTAAATGTAAATTGAAGTAAAATATTGAAATTGAGTCCGATTACCATTGTGACATTGTTATATCCTTATTAGAGGTGAACAGGTTGAGTTTGCAAAGCATTTGTAAACGATAAGTGGTTTTGAAAAGTATTTGTTGTTATTAAATCCTTGAAATAATTCTTGTAATTAAATTGTAAGTTTCCTATTTTATTAACTCAACACAAAAAGTCAAGCCTGCTTAAAGACTAATTAAAGAATTTATAAAGAATTCATATTTAACTTTGGTTACAATAACATTATCAGTTGATTAGAGGGTGTTTTTTTTGGCCCAACATAATTTAAGGAGTCGTTATACTGCGTTAACTTTTGACATTTACAATCACTTTATTCTGGAAAATCATTACTAATAGATTAGCGCTTGAATACTTCCAGATTTAGTTTGAAAATCTTTCAAAAATTTCCCCAATTTAAACGCAACTTCATGATTTATTCTGGTGCATGTAATCAGCCATTTGAGTAAACTACACCTTATGAAAAGTGACGGAAAAGAATATACGTACTAAAGAAACAGCTTCACTGTAAACGAAAGTCTAAAAATGATCGAAATACCAAATTTATTTTAAAAATTATTTAAATGTCACTTAAATTAAAGTCGACATCATGATTCTTATGCTGCTCATAATCTTCCGTGTCTGAGCAAACTATGTTTCAAACAAAATACCAACATATCGAAATCGATTGGCGGTGAAAGTGTTTCTCGTCGCTAAAGATGATCTTCATTGTAAAGTTACGCTTCATATGGTCGTCGCTAGACTTCAGATCTTGAGTCAATTGAATCTTGTTGTCCTGTTAATTCAATGCTTTATTTAAAATTCAAATCAATAAGCAGTGAAAATCGTGAGTCGTTCAATTGTTCGGCATGACAGCGAGTCCGGTGCCCCTGTAGGCTAGTATGTAGTGTTCTAGCATGTCAGTATGGTGGTTGTGGGTTCGTATCCCATCGAAGACCTTGGTTTTTTTCACTACAAAAATAAAAATTGACTATCGGTGGGGCTGCTCAGCGATGAAGGCATAGTCACTGGTCGCTGTGCTGTCTTATACAGCAGTTAATATCCGACTAGCCTTCTACTTTCACCACCTGTTGCACCTCTTCTCTATCCCTTTCCTAAATAATGTAGCACATCACGGTATTTGACTAAATAGGTATTGTTGCCTGTAGTGCTACTTCACTTTAAAAAAAAAATTGATGGCTCTTTAGCACACTAGTCCAAACAACAGCAATGCTTTCCGCAGAAAGCACAGATGTTTTTATATCACCAAGAGGCTCAATTTACTGAAATTTTACGCTTAATTCCTGCGATTGGAAATACATTTAGTTGATTATGCTGTCCTTAAGAAAATAACAAAGTCTACGAAATGAATTGTGGCTTTAACGTCCATTTTCGTAAAAGGCTTTAAGAGGTGCACACTCTTCATGGTCAAATTTGTTAATTACTGAAACAAAGATATGTCAAATTATGTTGGTCAAAAAACTTGGCGTTATAGTGTGACTCGCAGTTAATACTGGAAAATTTGTAGTAGACCACATATGAGAAATATAGCGTCCCTATAAACGATACCTTAAAAAAATTCCAAATTTGGTAAGGAATTACCAAACAATTTATCAATAATTGTAAATTATCATCAGCAATAGTCGGGCTCACTTTTAGCTTCACAGGTTTTTTTTTAATTCACAGAATTGTTGGCCCTGTAAAGTAAACCCAACTCAAAACCGACTCTTAAATTAACCCGAAAAAGGCAACGTATGAGACAGCTTATAGCCTACTGCCACAGTCATATTGGATCTTATTTCCTTCGAAAATAAAGCCGAATCTTGGTTTACCCTCGATTATCGTTAATGATTTATGTTGGAAACTATTGATGGATCTTGAGTGAGAAGAATGCTGATAAAGGGTGTTTTTTTAAGCCCGATAGAACTTGAAATTGTAAAAAATAACACAAAAAATTAAATTGTAATCAAAATTTCTTTTTTATTCGAAGGATCAATACGTGACATTAACATTTGAAAATGATTTCGGGCATATGGGCACCGCGGCTGTTCTTGACGAAGCGCATTCTGGACGTCCAATTTTGGGCCACTTTTTCGAGCACTGCTGGGCGTATGTCACGAATAACACGAACAATGCTGTCCTCCAAGGCGTCAATTGTTGCTGGTTTATCAGCATAAACCAGTGACTTCACGTAGTCCCACAGGAAATAGTCGAGTAGTGCCAAATCGCACGACCTTGGAGGCCAATTGACAGGTCCATTTCTCGAAATCAACTTATCGCCAAATTTTGATTTCAATAAGTCGATGGTTGCGTTCGCTGTATGGCACGTAGCGCCATCCTGTTGAAACCACATCTCGTCCGGATCAATGTCATCCATATTTTCAAACAAAAAATCATTGATCATGGTGCGGTAACGATCTCCATTGACCGTAACGCGAGCTCCGGCCTCATTTTTGAAGAAATAAGGTCCGATGATGCCACCAGCGTGAAAACCGCACCAAACGGTGCATTTTTCTGGATGTAATGGAGTCCGTAGGGTCTGTTGTGGATTGGTCTCACTCCATATGCGGCAATTTTGCTTATTAACAAACCCGTTAAGCCAAAAATGCGCCTCATCGCTGAACACAATTTTGCGATAAAACAACGGGTCAGTTGCCAACTGCTCTAGAGCCCAATCGGCGAAAGAACGACGCATATAATGGTCTCGTGGCTTCAATTCCTGCACCAGCTGGATCTTATACGGGTGTAGGCCGAGATCTTTGCGCAAAATTTTCCACGTAGTGGACGGACAGAGCCCCAATTCCTGCGACCGACGACGAATTGATAAATTTGGATCTTCTTCCACACTTTCGTTTACAGCGGCGATATTCTCTTCAGTACGCACATTCCTTCGACGTGTTGGTGTTATTGCATCCTCTAGAGAGTATGTGGTACGAAATCTATCGACAGTTCGACGAATGGCTTGTTCAGATGCACGATTATGTACGCCATAAAAATGACGAAGTCGTCTATAAGTTGCGCGAATCGACGACTGATTTTCAAAGTAAATTTGGTTAATTTCGTAGCGTTGTTCAAGCGAGAGTCTATTCATGATGATTTGTCAGAGTATACTGAAACAAATAAAAAAAAAATCTTTCATCAAAATTTCATGTTTTGTGTTACTTTTTACAATTTAAAGTTCTATCTAGCTTAAAAAAACACCTTTTATATGTGTCATGCGTTGAATTAAGATTGCATCACGTGACTGCCGCAAGTACACAAATCTGGTTGAGCTCTTATTGTACTTAATTTGTACACAATAATACCAGATATATGAGGGTAAGGCGCCAAGCGCATGCTGAGGTTCAAAAAGCACTTTCTAAGGAAGCAAAAGGAAGTCACAAATTTGTAATTTTTGAAAGCAAGAGAAGGCTGTAGGAAGAACTACAATAGGACGTAAATGAGAATCCATTGAGCTCTGGGTATAAACTGGTCATGGGAAAACTCAACGCCAAACACCCAACACCAATAATGCACAAAGATGTGATGCAGAACATCGTAGCGTCACTGTTGTGGATAAACCCGATTCCGGAAAACAGACAAAGCGTGGCACAAGTCCCATTGTGCACTATAGATGAGCTGACTGTTGCAGCCAGTTAGCTGAAAAACAACAAAGCGCCTTGCCCTTATGAAGGATATGGCAATTAGAAGTCTAGAAATAGGACGTAAATGAAAATCCATGGCACTCTGGGTATAAACTGGTTTTAGAAAAACTCAACGCCAAACACCCAACACCCAACACCAACAATGAAAAAAGATGTAACGCAAAACGTTGTAACGCCACTGTTTCCGATAAACCTGTTTCTGGAAAACAAACAAAGTGTAGCACAAGTCCCCTTAAATCCTTTTAAAAATATTCATAGAAATAAAAATTAAAAATAAATATAAGAAGTATAAGTTCCTTTTTCACAAGAATTCTGCCAAACAGTTATTAAAAATACAAAAAAAAAAAATAATAAAGAATTACAAACAGTTTCTGAATAAACTTACCGAACAATAGTTTCCTTTTTATTTATTTACAGAAAAACAAAGTTAACGAAAAAAAAAATATAAAAAAAATCTAAAATATTGTTAAATCCAAGATAAAAGGATGCATATTTATAATGATAAAGCGTCTCTCATACGAATCCAAAAAAAAAACAATAATAAAAAAGCATGCATCAGGACATATGCAGGATCACATACATAAACTTGCAAACACACACATACTCACACATTCAATGTCTTAACTTTATTTTTTTTTTGCAACAATTCCAGCCAAATTCCAAACAATATGAATGCTAGAGCATGATTTCGAATTTTGTAAAATTGTTCCTGTTTTTAGATTTTTTCCTGTTTCTGTCTACATGTCGTTTTTCCTTTAATATTGTTTTTTTTTGCAGCTCAGGATTTTTTATTTAGAATTTTGTCATGATTTTGTTATGTTGGCTGTTTTTGTTTTTTTTTTCTGATGCTGTGTTGTACGTTTTTGTTTTTTCTTTTGCTTTTTGCTCATACGTTATGTTGTTTTGTGTTGTTAAGAAAATAATAATCTTGTGTTGTTATATAATTTAAGTCAACACAATAAACTGTTTTTAAATTTGAATAAAATATGAAAATTTAAATGATTTTTAAAGGGCTCCCAATATCTTTTTTTGCTTTAAAACCCTATAAGAAAGGCTTTCAAGCTTATCGGCATTTCTAAACATTTATATTTTCGTAAATTATATATGCGAAAGCCCAAAGCCTTCAGGCCTGGGAATACCACATATTAAAACTATATTTATTTATTTATTTTTAAAAATTATAATAAGTCTTAAGAACTAAAGCACTGGTATCTAGGACTATCGACTAAATTATATTAAAACTTTGAAAAATAATTGTTACTTATTTCAAAAAAAACTTTTCTAATTTTTTTTAAAAATTTGCAAAATGATTTAAAAATGCCTCTTTTCAAATCTATTTTTATTAAAACTAATAATGACTCCATAAATGAGATGAAATTAATGAAATTAAATTCTTTAAAATGAATATAAAGAAAACAATGTTAAAGCTTTTTCATAAATTGCCAATATTAATTTTCGGATAATACGAAAAAGAAGAAGAATATAGTCCGTTTGCCACACAGTAAATTGTTAGAAGCCGAAATCGTTTAAATGCAATTCACTCTCTATTGGGCGCTCATTAAGTAAACAGACACAAAGCCGTTTTTGAATATTAAATTTTAATATAAAGTTAATTCGGCTTAAGTTCACGTGGATTTTAATTTCTAAATATATTGAAACGTATTTAGAAACCACTAACCATTCCATCTCCTACTCTATTTCTTATTCTTCTAAACGAACTTTTTCAATCTTATATACTGTGACGACCAACAAAACTCGGCCGGCTTGTTTTTGGACCACATCAATTAAACTGTATACATTCTTCACATTTCTTAATTTTTATTGTTTAATGAATTTCATAATTTAAAAAAAAAAGAACATTATTATTAAATGAGTTCCATTATACACTTTTCATAGTTTTTAATTACATTTATTATTTCTTTAATGAAATATTTCAAATTCTATTATTTTTAAGACAAAGTATATGCGATAAGAAGCGCCACCTATTGACATGTAGAGGATACATTTGTAAGAAAACATACAGTCACGAGCAGTTGGCGTTTAGTGGTATGGGTGTGTATGTGTGCTAAGCAGAGACCTATAAAAGCGGTATACTTGAGTATTTTAAAATGAGTTAGCCACGGGCAAGCTACCGGGCACGACTTCTTTTAAGTAAGTTGGAATTTTATTCATCTTAATTAAAATAGTCTTGCGAATAGGTTCCGCTCAGTTAATCAAAGTCAGAATTTTATTCGACTTCGAATTAGTTGAGTATAGCTAAGGTTTGCGGTAAAGCAAGTTTTGTCGCTGCTCCACCTGGCCAGAATTTTATTCACCTAGGTGATGGAGGACAGAGCAAGATCGTGAAAAAGGCTAACACCAATTTAGACGTGGAAAGGTTGTATAAGAATATTATTCGTGATAACCGCAACTAGTCGAAAATGGGTGGACTGCAAAGTGTTGTGCTCAGACTGGACCAGAATCTTTTTCGCTCCAGTGTGAGAAGCAGTAGGCTAGCCGGCGGAAAGTAGGCGTCGATTGATAAGAACTCTTGATGGCCGCGAAACGGTGAATCGTCGTTGGCGTGCTTAATACTGTATTAGTATAATTTTTAACTCAATTTGAAAGTGATAGTGATAATAGTCTTTTTGGAGCCTACTATTCCATCTAGACTGGTGTCTTGCGGGGTAAAAGGGAGCCCAGGTCCCTTAAAGGCTAGTAGGAGTCACCTGGACAATCCACTATATTTCCACGGGAATCAGTTGCCCGCAGAGTTCCGCTTTTGTCTCTTTAGGCATTTAGCTGTTCTCTGGCTGATTAATTGAGGTTGGCCCTTTTGGGAGTATCGTGGTGGCTGTGTGTTTCGAGGCCCTCGTGAGAGTTTGTGGGTCGGATCATTCACAATGAACACAGTGAATGGTTCAGGCCTAGTGAGTATGAATGCCATCGTGTTCTTAATTATATTAAGCTTCGTGCGTTCTGGACCAGGAGTTGGATAGTCTCCAACTCTTTAGCAAGGAGTGAAGGCTGCGGCCTACTTCGGGCTTTCGAAATTGCAACTAGAATTAACTGGAGGATATACGTACCCGAAGGCCTCCTAGGGCGAGGATGGCGCTACATACCATCCACAGTGGTTTGACCACCATCTGATTAGGGCTAACTGCCAGGTACAGATGTAAATCAAATCACGTAATGTCACTTGTGTTATTGGAGACAACAAATTTTTGTAACGAACCCTGTGCGTCGCGTGCTTTATCCTAGCGTATCGCGAGAACGAGTCGTTACAATACTCTTTCGCAGATGACAGCACCATTTATCGTTCGTAATCATTTAGTAATAAAACGAACTAGTTGCAGGTGAGTTCTAAAAAGGCATTATAATACGCTCAATCACGATCTCGCAACAATCTCGGAATGGCGACGTGTGAATAAAGTCGATTTTCATACCCGTAAGACGCAATGTTGCTTGCTTTCGCGTCGATCTATGTTTAAAAATAGCACTGTATTTCTTAAAATGACTGATTTCTGTAGGTATTACGGAACCGGAAGCTTTTGATGTTCTTGGCATGAATATTCAGTGTGATGTTCGATAGACTAAGTACATTTTTCAGGTTTCTAAAGAAGCTTTAAAGTGTCACGGTTTTCTAAAACGGAGCAACAGATACTTCACTCCATTCGATCGTATTGTTTATATCACTACATCCGTTCATCGGCTCATGTATGGGCCGGCGCCCCAAAGTCTATTATGGAGTTGCTCAACCGCGTACAGGAGAGGGCTAGAAGGCTCATTGCAGATAGTAGGGTATCCAACTCTATTCATTCTCTAGAACATTGACGCCATGTGGGTTGTATTTCACTGTTTTGTCGTTACTACAATGGTAAGTGCTCTAATGAATTTAGGGAAACTTGTTCCCGTTATAGCACGTTTTGCCCTTAACTCGAATTTCGTTCATTCATTTGTGATTGATTGGCCAGTGAATCGCACTACGCATTACAGGGATAATTCGATTTTTAGCCGAACAATCCGTAAGTGGAATAAACTCCTTTCACAAACACTACTGCCTCTATTCTCCTCCTAATAATCTAGTTTTCCAGTTCTGCTACAATGCATTGCATGAGTAGAGATCATCTCTGAGTGCTGGCCTGAAAAAAAGGATTAATAAAAGCTAAAATTTTGGGCTTAATAAGTTAGTTCTTGGCCGAAGATTTTTCTATAGAATTAGAAGAGATTCGCCTTGCTCTTACATTCTTTCATGGCGCTGTTTTTACATGTTACTGCTGCTGTTACCGATTATTTTGAAGATGACATTGTATTTTCCATCCCTGTGCTGTGTTGCTGTAAGTTAAGTGAGAAATTTCTCACCTTAAATTCAGCTGGCATCTAGTTTTACGCAGAAGATATAAGTGGCTTTCTCATGAAGGTTGCTTTCTTAGTCTAGTACAGTTGATTCCATCAGCTACCTTAAGACTAGCATGCATGGGATGTTGCCGATATGTTTTAGTGGGACTTATTATTAGTAAAATGAAGAGACTTAGTCAACGTGGATGGATTCTAAGAAACTATTAAGGACCTTATTAAATTCATTTATTTAATAGGATTAAATCAAAGTTTTTGTTGCTGCTACTTATTCTTGATAGTGTGGGCTTGTGTCATTTTCTCCTACAATATGACGGATATCTTTGATATTGTTTTGAGTTCCGTAGTGAGTTATGCAGTGAAAGCTGCATGGTATATAACACGAGTGCGCTTATCTGACTTTATTATTTGCTAATTTTGTCAATTCCTCGGCGTTCTCAACAGTTGGGGTTATCCAAAACTATGAAATGGTGAATTTTGCATAAGTATTTGACTTTGAAGCCTTACTAGATTCGACCAAGTCGACTAACCATACACATCGCCATAGATATGCTCAATTTATTCAGGAACAACTAGCTCGTTTTTCTGAAAAAAAAAAATCATTTTTTCAGACGAAGCCTATTTTCACTTGTCAGGGTATGACAACAAGCAAACTTGTCGCATTTGGGCCTCTGAAAATTCTAGAGTGATTATTGAAAAGCGTTTGCATGCTCAACCTGTCACTGTATGGTGCGTTATGTGGTCTGGAGTCGTGATTGGATCGTTTTTTTTTTGTGTTCGAAGAAAAGGCTGGAATTGCGGTAACGGTCAATGGATCACGCTAACGCGAGATGCTAAGAACTCAATTTTGGCCTATTATTGGATATCACCGACATTTGGTTTCAATAGGACGGTGCCACATGTTACCCAGCCAATGAAACGATCAATTTATTGCAAACCAAATTTCCCGATCGCATAATTTTACGACATTCAGCAGTTAAGTGGCCAGCCAGCACTTGTGGTTTAAAACCACGGGATTATTTTTGGTGGGGCTAGAGAAAACAAAATACGTGATGTGAGTAATGAAATACTCACATCACGGAGTAATGTGATTAAAAACTTTGATAAAAGAACCGACACCCGTTAGTGTAGTCATGGTGGACATTATACCAGATATTATTTTTCTTAATCTAAATTTTTTGTTTTGTTTTGTATTAAAAAAGAAAAACCCTTTATATCCAATTACATAATGAAATTTTCCAGCACAATCATATTCTATTCAGCATGTGGACAACCTAAAACTGTGCTACATTTCATCGCAAAATGAAATAAATGACTTTGCATAATAAATTTTAGCGAATAAATGAGAAGCAGTTAATAAAGAAAATAAAACTGCTGACCATGTTCTTGAATATTCGTTTTTTTCTTTTTCTTTTCAAATTTCAATCTTTCCAAGTCGGATTAAAACAGCATAAAATCAACGTGACAACTATTTTAATGCTACGCCAGTTTCTTTTGCCAAGTTGTTGCAAGATTGTGTATAGTTTTTTATATTTTATTATTAAAATTATAAATGAGCTTCGTTTTTAAGGATAAAAATAGGAACAAAAGGAAAAAAAACAGAATATTAATGATAAAATATTTAAAAGTTCTTAGGAAGGAACTGAATGCATAAGAAGTTCGAAGTAACCGAAAAAAAAATCCACAAAAAAAAATCGCCACCAAAATTATGTCGTTTAATCAAAAAATTATAAGCCGGAAAATGACTATCATACTAGAAATTTACCTTAATCGCCTTTTGCTTCTCCTCCTCCTCCTCCTTGATTTCTTTTTAAAGCTTAAATGAACAATTCAAATGTTTAACAAGAGCAAATAACTAAAGAAAGCAAAATCTGTTATGAGGTCAGAAAGGAAAATTTATTTGAAACAAAAGACTTGATGCAACTTGCGAAACATTAAAAATATAACGAATAAGAAATAAAACATATTTTTGAAAAGCTTATAATACTCATAATTATACAATAAGTATACTTTAAATTATAGCTTGCATATCTTAAGGGGTTGAATACTTAAGTACTTTATTAATGTGACCTCATTTACAATGAATGGATGCTTGAACTAAAAAACAAACAAAATAATATCTACTTGAAGTATACAAATTATAAATTTAAAATTTAATCCTCAAGCTTAAATAAAAATAATTAAATTAAGCCTTAAAGCAAACAACAGTTTTTCTTAAGTTTTTTTTTATTTAAAACAAAGCAAAATTAATATACAGGGTGTCTGCCGGGATGGTATACTAGTTATAATTTTTGATTAAATGAAAAAGAATGGATTTTATATTGACCATTTAGTTGTGGAATACCTGTTGTGTTAGCCTCACAAATGAGAGCCCTAGATTGATTCTCACACATTTCACGCGGTATTTCATTAACTTCATCACGAATATTTTGTTTGAGTTGCTCACGCGCTTTTGTTTTATTTGCATAAATCTTGCTTTTCAGATACATCCCCACAAAAAGAAGTTCGGAGTAGTCAAATCAGGCGAACGTGAAGACCAATTCATATCACCATTTCTTGAAATAACTTGTCGTGGAAACAGGTCACGCAGTAATTTCATTGTAGTCCTGACTGTATGCAATGATGCAGCCTTCCTACCACATGTTAATCAATCTTAAAGCATTCAGTTTTGGCGGTGAAAAGTTGTCAATCATATCACGATATCGCGCCAGATTCGCAGTTGCTATTACGCCATTTTTAGTTTCAAAGAAGTTAGGTCCAATGATTTCTTCTGATCAAATTCCACACATAACTTTCAATTTTAAAGGAAGCAAAGGCGGCTGTTGAATAATTTGAAGGTTTCCCATTCCCCATAACCGACTATTCCGTTTATTCACATATCGATGCGAATGAAAATATGCCTCCTCACTCATTATGATTTTTTCATGAAAGTCGGGGTTGTCATGGGCGAACTATAGCATCCTATTGGAATATATACGACGGCGTAAATGATCTTGTGGAAGAAGCTCTTGTGTCAACTGAATCTTATATGGAAACAAATGCAAATCTTTGTGCAAAATTGTGGCCAAAGTTGTTCTTTGAAGACCAAGCTCCTGAGGTTGATGGATGGTTGTGAACATTTTCTAGAGCAGGAAAAATGTTTTTAGTCAATCTTGCAGTACAGACCCTCTTTCTTTGAAATCATCCGCTGCGCAATAAATAGTGTATTTTGTTGGCACATTGTTTCGCCCAAAAATTTCACGTAACGTTTTCATCGTCACAGTAATCGATGATTGATTTTGATCAAATATTTTAACGATAAAAACACGTTGGTCTTTCGTGATAAGATTTACATCTGCACCTGGGCGTGGGCCTTAATCAGAAGGTGGTCAAACCACTGTGAATGAAAAGCAGCGCCACTCACGCCCTATGAGGCCGAAGACTAATTCTAGCAACAGGTCTTTCCTAGTTGCAATTTCAGCGCTTCCAGAGCAGGGCTGCAATCCACTACTCCTTGCTGAAGAGCTGGAGACTATCCAACTCCTGGTCCAAAACACATGACTAGCATGCTCACTGGATCCGGATCATTCACCAGTGGGTGTTAAGGCGAGATGATCCTGGCCACCATAAATCAATTCATGCTAGGGCCGCAAAACCAATAATCAGTCAGAGAAATATCTAAAAGTTTAAAGAGACAATTAGCGGAAACTCTGCGGGCTACTGATTCCCGTGGAAATAACGTGGATCTTCCAGTTAGACCCTGCTGCCTTCAGGGGACTGGGCTCCCTTATACCCCCAGCAGCGCAGGTCTAGATAGTCAAGTATTCTATAGAGACCGATAAATGTGCCCCCGGAGGGGGTAGGAGGTTCTTGCATATAAACTGTGTGATTAGATTTACATCTTCGCCTAGCCATGAAGCCTTAATCAGATGGTGGACCAAACCACTGTATAATTTGAAACGTCATGCACGTCCTAGGAAGCCGAAGCTATAATTCTACACAACAGAACTTTCTAGTTGCAACTTCGATGATTCCAGAGCAAGGCTGCAAATCATCACTCCTTGCTTAAGAGTTGGAGACTTTCCAGCTCCTGTCCAGAACACATGTCTAGCATGCTCACTGGATCTGGGAACATTTCACGAGGTAGGTGTTATTAAAGGTGAAATGAACCCGGCTACCATAGAACCATAGACTGGTATGGGGCCGCGAAACCACAACCATCACGATACTCCTATATAGCGGCCAACCTCAATAATCAGTCAGAGAACAGTTGAGTGTCTAACGAGACAAATAACGGAACTCTGCGGATCACTGATTCCCGTGGAAATAATGTGGAGTTTCCAGTTGTACCCCTGCTAACTTCAGATGACTGGGCTGCCATTTTCCCCAAGTTGCACAGGTCTACATAGTAGCTCTCCATTAAGACCATATATGTGCCCCCGGGGGGTGTTCTTGCACATAAAAGAATATTCTTCTTTTGTTACTGTTATCAAGAATATTCTACTTTAACAACACCCCATATTGTTGTTGTTATCATTCGGCGCCGACTTGACTGTGTGTTTTGTTTTGTAGCTGGTTTTGTTTTCTGTTGTTTATTTTCTTGATCGAATTTCTCATAATCATGTTGTTGTTGTTTTCTGTTATTTACTTCGTTGGTAGAATTTCTCATAAGAATGTGTTTGTTGTTGTTCTGTTCCGTTGTTTACTTCTTTTGATAGAATTTCTCATAAGCATGTTGCTGTTGTCTTGTGTGTACAAGATTTCCTAGAACACTATGCAGTTTGTAAAATGCACAGTGGGTAATTTAGTTTTCTTTTACTGTTAATTATTTTCTTTAAGAACTTCATATATCATCTTCAAAACAATATAATAATATAAGCAAACTTGATCAAGTACTTCTTTAAAAATAAAATTAAAGTACTATTATCATCATCATCGAAATTAAAACAGTTTTTTCTTTTTTTAAAAATGAATTTATCGAAAAATTTTCCCTAAAAACGTAGCCTTAATATAAAAAAACCCTCTTTACAAATGATCCTTTCAGAAATATATTTACATACAGATACTTTCAGCAGAGTATCTTATTAGGTACTTTTAATAAAATTAAATCTTTAAATATTTTTTTTTTAAATAGGTCCCCTTATACCCCCCAGCAGCACAGGTGTAGATAGTTAAGTATTCTATAAAGACCGATAAATGTGCCTCAGTTGGGGGAATACGTTGGTCTATCGATTATTTTTGCACAATAAATTTGAACTGTCAAGACTAATGTTTACCAAAATGGCGGCAAAACAAAGTAGTAAACCTTTCTGGCGAATACCCTGTACTTGTATAATATGCTTAAACTTTATATCTGTTAAAACTTAACTATAATTTGAATTGTAAACCATTTTGTTTCTTTTTTTTTCGTTGCAGGTAAGCATAATTTCAAATAACACAAATTACTCAAGTCCTCTTAACTCTTTATTATAAGAAGTCTATCTGGGGGTAGAGGTTAAGTGTTAATGTCGGCAAGTATAATTTATTATAATTCGATGATTAGGTAACTGCTAAAGGAGCAACGACGTTACAAAATCAAGCAAAACAAATTGGCTGTCATACGATCAAATAGGTTATTCGTAAAGTTATTTCGTATATTTTTCTTGCGTATGCAGTTTTACTTGTACTCTATCATATGTCTCATTAATACTTATTAACTTATTTTTGGACATACTAAAGATTATTAAAATAAAATATATGAGGTTAATATGTGTGCTCTGAAGACGTTACATGGCGGCGATTATGCAGACCGATTTGCCGCTTTTATAGTTTAAAGGCAATACGTGTTAATGTATATGTATGTTATTTATTATCTCGTGATATGTTAGTTATCTTTATAGTATGGAAACTTTCAAATATTATTTTAACAAATCTCATTATAAAGTGTTAATTTCAATTTTAGGTTTGTTAGGAATAGTAGTGACGCAATATGTATAGCGGATATAAGTACACAAAAACTACTCAGTCTAAAAAGTCGGACTCTAGTTTGGATATTTTATAATTTAAAATAAAATTTGCGACAATTGAGAAACCCCTTCACATGTTTCATAATAACTTAAGAACACCTCTTTAAAAAAAAACAATTCGTCAGTTTTCTTTACTCTGAAAGCCCATAGAATTACAGAAACTATTTCCATATTCACTTTGCTGGGCATCTTGAAAGGTTTAGGTGTGGGTTTCTATTAATTTTTGAGATTTTAAAATACTACATCAAAATTTATATGGGGTACTTTTAAGGTACTTTATTTCAATTTGGTTTTTATAGTACGTAACACGACATAAGAATTAAAAAAAAAAACATATTTTTAACAAAGGTACTTTTTGAATAGGAGTACTTACTACAAAGTACTTTTCCTAAAAAAATTCTACAAGTTCCCTTTTATTTTTAAAGTAAGACTTTTTACGACCTTTTTAGGAGGGTACTATTTGAAGGGTATCCTCTTAAAAATTACTTTCATATCATTGGTATAAGCTACTACTTCCATAGGTTCAAGTGGTATGGCGTTGTAAAATTAGTACTTTTTTTTTGAAGGATATTTGTTGTTATAAAATAACTCTTCATAGTTTCTAATACTCTATTTTTCCAAAGAATTATATTTTTTTTTTTACTTTTTTTCAAACACTTAAACTGTTTTTGGTACTTCTTTGATTTTAAAGTACTTTCCGTAGTTATTTGTACCGTTTTGCACAACAATTCAGACGTTTTTTTTTTTGGGCTGGGAACGCTTTTATATATTTCAATGAAAAAACTAAAGCTGAGGTTCAAAAAGATGCTTGCCTACAGCCAGCTAATAGAATGTATTGATCCTCTATCCTTTAGAAGCGCTTTGGAGCTTCAGCATCTCTAACTCATAAGAAACATTTGAAACAGTTGACAAAACTTAACAGGAAAATAGTGCTATATTTTTAAAAGTATCTGATTCAAACCACGCTTCGAGAAGCGCAAAGTTGCAGGATAAAGTCTTGGCTCTGCGCGACTGCTGCAGAATCTCCAATACGTAACAAAAAAGTAAAGAGATGGCAAATAGGCGAAACCGGTTTTTTTCACAAACCAAATTTGACGAAGGTCGACGTAAAATCATACCAAAAAAAATAAAGCTTTGAAAAACAGCAGTTCAATAGTGTCATGTCCTTGAACGTTGCCGATATGCTCCGAATTGACTGAGCTTCCGCGGAGATACAACTAGTTAACGTTTTTTTCGAACGACCAAGCCGTCATCAGTAAACAGTGCGACTGAGCTTCCGCGGAAATACAACTGAACGTTTCTTTCGAAAGACCAAGACGTCATGAATAAGCATTGCGACTCAGCCACCGCCTATATATAACTAGTTAACGTTTGTTTCGAAAGAGCAAGGCGTCATCAATAAGTATTGCGATTGAGCATCCGCGGAGATATATCCAGTTAACGTTTCTTTCGAAAGACTATGGCGTCATCAATAAACACTGCGACTGAGCTTCCGCAAAGATCCAACTAGTTAACGTTGCTTTTGAAAGACCAAGGCGTCATCAATAAACATTGCGACTGAGCTTCCGCGGAGATGCAACTGGTTAACGTTTCCTTCGAAAGACCAAGGCGTCATCAATAAACAGTGCGACTGAGCTTCCGCGGAGATGCAACTGGTTAACGTTTCCTTCGAAAGACGAAGGCGTCATCAATAAACAGTGCGACTGAGCTTCCGCGGAGATATATCTAGTTAAGGTTTCTTTCGAAGGATTAAGGCGGCATTAATAAACATTGCGATTGAGCTTCCGCGGAGATACAACTAGTTAACGTTTCCGTCGAAAAACGTAGGTGTCATCAATAGATGTTACGACTCATCCTCCGCGGAGATACAACTAGTTAACGTTTCTTCCGAACGACCAAGGCGTCATCAATAAACAATGCGATTGAGCTTCCGCGGAGATACAACTGGTTAACGTTTCCTTCGAAAGACCAATGCCCCATCAACAGACAATGCGATTGAGCTTCCGCGGGGATACAACTGGTTAACGTTTCCTTCGAAAGACCAAGGCGACATTAATAAACATTGCGACTGAGCTTCCGCGGAGATATATCTAGTTAAGGTTTCTTTCGAAGGATTAAGGCGTCATTAATAAACATTCGACTGAGCTTCTGCGGACTGTAAAATTATTTTTCCAACTTCCCCTTTTACGGCGTCGTCGTCTGCCATTTCTTTCTCCAGTGTCATTCAACGGCCGTACGTAGGATGTTTCATTTTCCAATTTAATATAAACGTTGACTTCACCACCCACCCTATTTGTCCCAACTTGAGTGAGCGAGAAGTTGGTTCCTTTCCGTTAGCAATAACGAAATAAGTAGCTCTGACTGTGTTCAGTAAATTTTTATACATTTATTTGGAAATGTAAAAGACCATTTCGATTAACAATTACTTTTACAACATTTATCACTTAATATTCATTGGAAAAATTATAATAAAAACGAAATTAAAAAAAAAAATTATATTTAAACAAAAGATAAAATGTATTCGGCTAAAGAGGAGTTGTTAATGAAAGTTGCCTCAAATATTACTTAATTCCTTTCTTAATACTCGCATTCATATGTAAAGAAATGTTTTCTCGCTTGTTTACATTTTGGTATTTATCATTTATGTCGTTAATACAGATTGCATCCTTAATCCATCCATCGAGAGATATAACAGGGGAAGTGATTGTTTATTATGATATTTTTTTTTTAAATCAAAATTCATTTTATATATTCTTGCTACGTATGTGATATTTATTTTGTCGTACACCAGCAATACAAAAGCCCCCAATGAAACATATTCCTGTATAACGCCACCTCCTCCCTGTGACTGCTTAACACAACTTATATGAAAACATTAATAGTTTGATTCATAAATGCTAAAAAAGGGAAACATGACGATTTTATAGTCAGTAAATATATTCTACTCATATGGCTGAATATTTGATATTGAAATATTTTATTTATTATTTATTATATTTTTTTCTTTTATATATTTTTTCGTTTGTTATTCCAACGATAACATATATTATTCCATTTGATTACTTGCTCAAATCTTATTTGATTTTCAGTTTTTTATGCTGCTCTTTTCATAAGAAAGTTTCATTTAACTTTTTGTGTGGTTAAGAAAACATTTTTGTTTTTGCTTTTGTTTTTAGCAATATTTTCAATCGCTGCACATTGGGGCCGAATGCTTGCAAATGATTAATACATTTAATTTAAGTAATTTAATATTCCTTAATATTTACCTTTTTTGAAGTAGTAGTTTACCCGCTCCGATTCCCTTTGTTTTGATAATAATAATCTACAATAAATTGGAAAGCTGTCACTATTGTGATAGGATAAAGAAAATAGGCATCCTTCACCCTACTATCCTATTTCATCCTATTCAATCCTCGAAAAATTTGAATGCTTTACATTGAGGACGTCCGCCTTGTATGTTACAAACTGCTTTCTATTCTCATAGCAATGATATTCAGGGACTATGTTTAATATAATTTTGTTGATGGAGAAGGATTTTTTCTTTTGATGGGGTAACCTTCTCCTCACTTCTATTCTCTTAATTTTTCTATTAAGCACACATTTGAACTTGCACTGACAAACTTTCAACACTTAGTTTTTCAGTTCTAGAGATATAACACAATTTCTTATTACTTTGTGCAGGTTTGGGACTACCCGGCTTTTCCTAGTATATTCATAGATGCTTCCATAATTAGGCCTTTTATTCTAAGAGTGATAATTTTTTTTTTTTCGTTCGGACAAGCACTATGGAAATGACCCGTACTCAGAACCAGAACTAAGAAATTATCAGAGGTATTGTTTATAAAAGGACGTTTTTTGACAAGGTACTTTATTGAAAATATTTTTCAAGCACAAGCAAAAGTACTTTACTCTAGTTTCCTTATAGGGCATAAAACGAAAAAAAACTTAAAACGAGACTTTTTTAAAGTTACTTTTTATCAAAAGTATTTTTTATAAGAACGTTTTTTTAAAAAAAATAATTAAAAGTACTTTTCTCTAGTTTTGTTATAGTGCATAAAAGGAAAAAAAAAATCAAAAGGGACTTTTTACCTGGAGTAGGTTTAGCAAAAATCTTTTTTTTCACTACACTTTATTGAAAAAATTTACCAAGCAGGCTTCTTACTTTTTTACTTAATGCTTAGTTTCGAGATTTTGTAATAGCTGATATTACTACCTAAAAGTTTTTAACAGGTACTTTAAATCAAAGGTACTTTTTATAAACAAATTTTTCTATGGTTTTTATGTTCCATAAAACAAAATAAACATTTTTTTAAAGCAACTTTTTTAACAGAAGTACATTTTACAAATAACTTTTTGCAGAAAGTACTTTATGGTAAACATATTACAAGCACACACAAAGGTACTTTTCGCCAATATATATTTATGGTGCATAAAACGAAATAATTTTTAATAATTTTTTAAAAGACACTTTTTTAAAACAACTTTCTATCAGAGGTATTTTTTATAAAAGGACGTTTTTTCACAAGGTACTTTATTGAAAACATTTTTCGAGTACAGGCAAAAGTACTTTACTCTAGTTTCCTTATAGGGCATAAAACTAAAAAAAAAACTTCAAGAAACTTATTTTTTATAAGAACGTTTTTGAAGAATTGTTAATAAAAAAAAATTATTTAAAAGTACTTTTAATTTAAAATTAATTAAATGTACTCTTTTGAAACTTACTTTTTTTTTTTGGGAAAAAATTAAAAAGTTTTTATATAAAGAAGAATATTATTTGGATGGTTTAAGCAGGCTTTTTTTTTTTGATAAGAATTTTTGAGCAGACAAGTATTTTTCACAAGTATTTTTACGCTTTGCCAAAAGTACCTTTTGTATTGAAAATTTTAATTTAAAAAAAAGTTTTGTTTTCATTTAAATTGCTCTTCGAATTGGAAGAGAATTTTTACTTTTCGCACTTTATCTTGGTAATACTTGGTTAATGTTATTAAAATGGTCAAGAATCCTGCCAAGGAGCCTATAGCTGTCACGAAACAGGGAAGGACCATGTGGTTATTAATAAAAATGTAAGTATTTTTCTTTCCATGCTGACTTCTAACAATGTTCTTTTATAGTAGCAAATCCAAAGAAACTAGGAAATTAGGTGCTGGGAAAAGGAAAGAGGGGGAGTAGTGTTTGTGGACATTCGATTTGAAGTTCCTTACATTGAAAGTGATAGGAAAGACCTCTGAAGCGAGTTTATTCCATATACGAACTTTTCTGCCTGTAATGCGTAGTGCGATTTACTGGCTAAACAACCATAAATGGATGCGCTCTCAACGAAAGTCGGGTCAAACTCAAAAAACGTGAGAGTAACGGGAACAAGTTCCCTAATTTAGAGCACTTACCATTGTAGTAACGATGTAACAGTGAAATGCAACCTTTATTACGTTTATGCTCTAGAGAATCAATATAGTTGAATACCCTACCGTCCCCAATGAGTTTCTTGGCCCTCTCCTGTACGCGATCGAGCAACTTCAAAATAGACTTTGGGTGTGCCGGCCCATATATGAAGTAAAGGCGATAATATTTGAATTTTTTTTTTTTTTTTTTTTTTGAGATCAAAGCTCACAATTTTCTTTTAATTTTAGTTCTTCAGTTAGAAGACAATTAAGAGTTGCATGTGTAGCTGTTACCTGGCCCCTATTCTTTAAAAATTTATTTAAAAACTCATGTTATTTTTTAGAGCATCCCTCTTTAAACTAAGAGAATCTCAGCTCTCAGTTTGTGATTAAAAAAATAAACTTTTAGCCCATTTTTCCCCGATCGTTTCAAAGTTTCAGAACTGTGGACCTAGAAGTTTTTTAAAGCTTACTTATAAATAGATTCACCTATTTCCTGGAATACAGGGTGAGTTTCAGGTTGCTTTATTTGACTATATGGAGCGTGTAAAATCTATGTAAAAAAGCTTTTGTTTCGCCTAATTTAAGGTTTCGTAAAAACTCTGGATTAAAAATAGAGCTTCCCATCTAACACTAAAAAAATTATTGTAACACTAAAAGAAAGCCTATAAAAAGTAAGATCAAAAAAGAGCCATCTTTGTAGAAGCTAGGAAGGAGATACCTGCAATACGCAACATCTCAACTAGTTCACTTTATATTGCAAAAGGATGGTAAGAATTATAATCCTCTTTTGTATGCCATATTTGTCAATTGTTCGATATATGTTTGTGATTGGGCCCACTGTGCGCTATTAAAACTTTTTGTTTTGTAAAATTTTGCAACGCGTGCTTGTATTGTCAGAAATTGTCTTATGCTTTTTATTTATTTATGTGATGATGGTTATGATAATAGGCCAAAAGCTGATAATATAAAGAATGAATAGAGGGGGTGGATGCAGACTAAGAGATTGAGTGTTATATGTGATATATGTCTATAAGTATACATAAGATATTCTTATGTCATTGGTTACAAAACGGGAAGGAAGTAACCAGCAAATGATTTCTGCTTAAAATTGACGGTCTCGATTTGTGGGTGTGAAAAATAACAGTAAAACTATAATTTTCAGTATTTTACAGTTTGTTGAATAAATAAAAATAAATATTTTTTTTTATTAAAGCAGGACAAAGTTATTAATTATGTGTAATGAAAGGTCCTTTACGAACAGAATTTATCAATTTTATGTCATTGCCAGATTTGTATTTGTAGTTTTCTGAAAGCTTGTGACTTTTACATCTGGAGAAATAAAACGGTAGATTATGACGATTATAAAGCTTTAATTACTGCCCTTTTTGTCTTAAGACAGCTTATTTATTTATTTATTATTAATCGCCAATAACGCCTCCGATATTTTATCGATTTCCGATATTTTTTAACTATTTTCATTTTCTCAGATGCATTTCAGGCCGGGAAATGTGATAATATTGTCACAAGAAGGTATCTAGCAAAACTAATTAAAAAACTAAGATAAAATGGCGAAATATTGGCGCAAAAAATTGTTTTAAAGAAAGAGCCAATTCGTGTGGGTTTTTTAAGTCTGAAAGTCCTGTGGCATCCTGCATAAAAATTATTTCATATTTTCTTCGGAGGCGTCTTAACAGGAAGGATTTAGGTTTTCTTTAATTTTCGAGATTTTATAATAGTTCATATTACGTTCTTAAAGTTTTTATGAGGTACTTAAAACTTAAGGTACTTTTTATAAACATATTTTTCTGTGGTTTTTATGTGCCATAAAACAAAATAAAAATTTTTCAAATATGTCTTTTTTAAAAGAAGTACTTTTTTCAAAGTACTTTTTTATATGTTTTCATAAAGTACTTTGTCAGAAAGTACTTTATAAAAAACATATTACAATCACATACAAAGGTATTTTTCACCAGTTTGTTCATAGTGTAAAAAGAACGAAACAAACATTTTTTAAACCAGACTTTTTTTAAGTTTTTTTTCAGAGGTACTTTTTATAGGGACGTTTTTTAAGAAGGCACTTTATTAAAAAAAATTAAAAAAAAATTAAACTTACTTTTCTCTAGTTTTCCTATAGTGCTTAAAATGAAAAAAAAATCAAAAAGGTAATTTTTACCTGAGGTAATTTTAGCAAAGAACTATTTTTCACAAAGTACTTTATTGAAAACATTTATCAAGCAAGCTTTTTACTTTCGAGATTTTGTAATAGTTGATATGACGACCTGAAAATTTTTATGAGGTACTTTAAACAGGTACATTAAACAAAATAAAAATGTTTAAAATGCGTCTCTTTTAAGAGAACTTTTTTCAAAAAGCACTTCATGAAAAATATATTACAATCACACACAAAGGTACTTTTCGCCAATATATTTATGGTGCATAAAACGAAATAATTTTTAATAATTTTTTAAAAGACACTTTTTTCAAGAAACTTTTTATCAGAGGTATTTTTTATAAGGTACTTTATTGCAAACATTTTTCAAGCACAAGCAAAAGTTCTTTACTCTAGTTTCCTTATAGTGCATAAAACGAAAAAAAAAATTCAAAAGAGACTTTTTTAAAGTTACGTTTTGTCAGAGATATTTTTTTATAAGGACGTTTTTTAAGAAGTGCTAATTAAAAAAATTAATTAAAAGTACTTTTCTCTAGTTTTCTTATAGAGCATAAAACGAAAAAAAAATTTTTTTTAAAAGACATTTTTACCTGAGGTAGTTTTAGCAAAGAACTATTTTTCACAAAGTACTTTATTGAAGACATTTACCAAGCACGCTTCTTACTTTCTTATTTTCGAAATTTAGTAATAGTTGATTTTACTACTTTAAAGTTTGTATGAGGTACTTTAAATCAAAGGTGCTTTTTATAAATATATTATTCTTTAGTTTTTATGTTGCATAAAACAAAATAAAAATTTTTTAAGAGAATTCCTTTTTACAAAGAACTTTTTTCAGAAAGTACTTTATGAAAAATATGTTTCAAGCACACACAAAGGTACTTTTCACCAATCTATTTATAGTAAATAATTTTTAATAATTTTTAAAGTAACTTTTTTAATGTAACTTTTTATTAGAGGTATTTTTTATAAGGACGTTTTTTGAAAAGGTACTTTATTGAAAACATTTTTCAAGCACAAGCAAAAGTACTTTACTCTCGTTTCCTAATAGTGCATAAAACGAAAAAAAAAAAAATTCAAAAGAGACTTTTTTAAAGCTACTTGTTATCGGAGGTATTTTCTTGAAGAATTGTTAATTAAAAAAATTAATTAAAAGTACTTTCCTCTAGTTTTCTTATTGGAAAAAAATCAGAAAGAAATTTTTATCAGAGGTAGTTTTAGCAAAGAACTATTTTTCACAAAGTACTGTATTGCAAACATTTACCAAACACGCTTGTTAACTACACTTTTTTTTAAAGACAAGAAGGTATTTTTGAAAAGGTACTCTTTTGAAACGCATTTTTTTTGCAAAAAATTAAAAAGTTTTTATATAAAGAAGAATATTATTTCGACATTTTCACCAGGCTTGTTTTTTTATAACAATTTTTGAGGAGACAATGCTTGACAACTATTGTTGTACTTTGCCAAAAGTACCTTTTTTTACCAAAAGTTTTAATTTAAAAAAAGTTTTGTTTTCGTTTAAGTTGCTCTTCGAATTGGTAGAGAATTCTTACTTTTCTCACTTAATCTTGGTAGTAATTTGTTAATGTTATTAAAATGGTCAAGAATCCTGCCAACAACCTATCAGCTGTATCCAGGCAGGGAAGGGCGACGTAGTTATAAATAAAACTGTACGTATTTTTTTCCATGCTGACTTCTAATAATGTTCTTATATAGTACCAAATCCAGAGAAACTAAATATATACCACAATTTTCCTTGTGTTCAATCCCCAAAGACATTAAGGTTATGGCATTTCTAAATGGTTGTATGGTATAATCCAAAATGATTCAATCAGTGAATGTTGTACTGAATTTGATAACCCTAAACATAAAACAGTATTCTCTGCTGGTACCAAGAAAAAGTACTTAAATGAAATTCATAACAGTTAAATAATTATGCAAACCTAATTAATTCTTTAACTAAACCTCATATTTATTTGTAAGGGAATATAAAACAGAAGTGACAGGCTCTGGTACTGTCCAAAAAAATATGTATTGGAGTGAGTGGTTGTTTCCTTGTCAGACCTTTGTAGTCAGTCTGAGAAATATTGTTGCCTAAGCCAGAATTTCTTTAGCACATTGCTTCCAGGTTTAAATCGATTTTAACTCTCATGTTGCTACTTAATTCCACAAGTAACGAAAATTAGAGCGAACATAAAAACTTCCTAGTAACGAATTTTAACAAGCAGACAGACTTTGTTTTACATTAAGTGTAACAAACGAAATAGAAATAAAACATGAACTATCTACTACTCACGCACCAAACACTTATCTGCTGTTAAGTACAACTTTTATTTGTGTGGCAAAACACTTGTCGCATGTTACTTGCAACACACATTTTCTTTCACTTTTATTATTTTATTCGTTTACCTGTTTTAATAGTTGCATTCGTGTTGTATGCTTCAACATCTCTAAGCGTTAGTGTAGTTTTAAAATTGAGACCTGTGTACTTTGTTTCAAAGTAAAAATACAAAAACAACTACAATAAGATTGTGTGAGAGTGTGTAAGATGTAATTTTATTATGTTTAACTAAACGCAACTCGCACCCAACCAAGTTTCTATTTTCATCATATTATGTATAGCATACCTTTAGGGTTTGTAATTATAATAATCGTGTCAACGCTGTTTATTTGCAACATTTTCATACATTATTGCACACACACACACACACACACACTCACAGCACTACTTGTGACAGTATAAACGTGTTAACTCTGCACAATTTAACCTGAGCTGCAATAAGGAAAAAAGACCCCTCTTCTACTTGCTCATTAAGAAACAAAAACAAAGTTTTTGCTTTCCCTTTTTAAAAAATAAAAAAAAAAAATATTTTTAAACAAATCATTTTTTAAGCATTTCCAAGTGTTCTTTGTTAAGCAGTTTAAAGCGTTTAAGCTCAATCAACTAAATAATGTTTTTAAACAAATATTTCTATAATATAAATAATTTTATAAAAACTCTTTCCCATTTCATTGTTAAATCGAAACAGAAAGCCAGAAGAGGAAGCGTGATTTGATTTACATCTGCACCGACTATATAGTCATAATCAGATGGTGAACAAACCACTTAGTTGATTGGACACCAACTACGCCCTAGAAGGCCATCGAATACGTATATCCTCCGGTCACTTCTAGTAGCAATTTCGAAAGCCCGAAGTAGGCCGCAGCCTTCACTCCTTGCTAAAGAGTTGGAGACTTTCCAACTCCTGGTCCAGAACGCATGAAGCTCTTTTTTATCAAGAACACGACAGCATTCATACTCACTGGACCTGAACCATTCATTGTGTTAATTTGAATGATCCGACCCACAAACTCTCACGAGGGTCCGAAACCACAACCACCACGATACTCCCATATAGGGACCAACCTCAATAACCAGTCAGAGCACATCATTGTCTAAAGAGAACAAATAGTGTACTCTGGGGCAACTGATTTCCCGTGGAAATATGTGGTTTGTCCAGGTGACTCCTACTAGCCTTTGAGGGGCCTGGGCTCCCTTTTACCCCGCAAGACACCAATCTAAATGGAATAGTAGGTTCCAAAAAGACTATCATCTGCCCCCAGGGGGAGCCAGAAGAGGAAGAGTGTGATTTGTTTTACATCCGCGCCTGACTATATAGTCTTAATCAGATGGTGGACAAACCACTTTGTATAATTTGGAACGTTATACAAACGTCCTAGATAGCCGAAGACATAATTCTAAGCAACAGAACCACTTGGTTGCAACTTGAATAATTCCAGGGCTGGTCTGCAAACTATCACACCTTGCTAAAGAGTTGGAGACTTTCTAACTCCTTGTCCAGAACACATGTCAAACATGCTCTCTGGACTGGATCATTCCCCTTGCGTGTCATTATCAGTGAAATGATCCTGGCCACCATAATTTTCATACTTCCCTTATGGGGCCGCAAAACCACAACCACCACGATGCTCCCATATAGGGGCCAACCTCAATGATCAGCCAGAGAACTATTATAAGTCTAAAGAGACAAATAATGAACTCTGCGAGCTCACTGATCCCCGTGGAAATAAAGTGGAGTTTCCAGTTGACCACCTGTCTGTCTTCAGGGGACTGGGCTCCCTTTATACCCCCAGAGGAAGAGGAAAGTAAGAAACGAGTAAATATTACTCGTTAACAGAAATGATGCTGATGATAAGTGCAGCCATCCAGAAAATGGTGCATTACATTCCGCTAGTGTCAAAGTTTTTCTGTTTTAACACAAGAATTTAAATAAATAACTCCTGGTTAATAAACTTGAAAACTAAACTAAACTTGAACTTAAGCCGAACTAAAAGTATTTATTAATTTTAAATCTATAGTAATATTCTTGTTCTTTTCATATTTTCATCTGTGGCACATCTTTTGATTGATAATATCAGATTTTTTCTACAAGAATTTGGTTTTTCAATTATGGCAACACCCACTACGTGATGGTTTTGACATTTAGTTTTTTAACGTATTCGTAGTAGATGTATTGGCAATTGTGAAAATGAATTCAATTTCGCATGACAATCGAATTAGGTGCCCCCTGTAGGCTAGTAGGTAGTGTGCTAGCTTATATAACTGTGGGTTCGAATCCCAACAAACACCTTGGTTTTTTTTCAGTACAAATAAAAATTGACTGTAGGTCACTGGTCACTTAGCTGTCTTATACGACAGTTAATTTCCGTAACTATCCTTCTACTTTCACCACCTGTCTCATCTCTTCCCTATCCCTTTCCTAAAGAATGTAGCACGGTAATTGACTCATTAAAAGAAAAAAAAACAAACAAAATTTGTTTTGCGTAAGGATTTGACGTTGAAGTCTAATAGGGATCAGCTGGTGCAAGACTTAAAGGCGGCCGAATATTCGTATCGCCATAGATTCGCTAAATTCATTCAGGAATATCTGGCTGATTCTTCTAAAAAATCATTTTTTCAGTCCATTATCACTTGTCAGGGCATGTCAATAAGCTACGCAAAATTGCTACATTTGGGCTTTTTCACGTGTTATTGTATTGTGCGCTATGTGGTCTGGAGGCGCGTTTATGCCATTTTTTTTCATAGATGAGACTGCAAATACAATAACGGTTAGTGGATCATGGTATCGCGAGATGCTAACAACTCAGTTTTGGCCTGTTATTGACGACGTGGATATCACTGACGTGTGGTTTCAACAGGACAGTGCCACATGTCTGTTACACAGCCAATGAAACGATCAATTTATTGCAAACCAAATTTCCCGACCATCCAAATTGTGTAATTTAACACCACTGGATTATTTTTTGTGGGGCTATGTTAAGGATAGAGCCTATACGAAGCCAATCGAAGTAATTACAGCCTTAAAACTCACAATCCGTATTGTGATTAACGCAAGAGGGCCGCCATTTAGCCAAAAAAAAGATTAAAAACTTTGATGCAAGAGTCGACATCTGTCAGCGTAGTCGTCATAAACATTTGCCAGACAGCATTATTCATTCGTAATTGCCGAACATTTCTCTTCGTAATACAATAATAATTTGAATCATCTCTTAATTGTTTTGTTTTTTTTTTTGGTTTTAGAAAACAAAGTTGTTGTTGTAATACTTTTCACTATTATTTTTTTTCTTGTGTTCACTGAGATCATCTCGTAGTAGTAGAGAGCCTTGTATACCCAATTCCTGCACTGCAACTTCTCGACAATAACTTTTTCCTGTTATACTCCAGGCTGTAATGGGAAATCAACTCATACTCATGATGTTCCAAGAAACAAAAAAAAAAATAAAAATAGGCAGCGCCTCTTCCAACTCAGCGGAACAGCATGTGTTAATTTCTGTTTTACCCTTTCAAGCAAGTCCTTCTTTGTGCTCTCAAACACTATATAAATTTCTAGAGTTTTCTCATTGGGTTTCAAAAAGTAATAAGTTGCAATTTAAGCTGCTTGTAATGGCTTAAAAAAAGAGGTCATGCTCGGTATGTGTGGGCACATCTTTTAAAATTTATGGTCCTTTTATCACTTTGTGTTATTGTAGCGGAAAAACAAATATTCATTGTTAAAAAAATCCTGTAACTGCCATAACCGTTCTATAAACAAATTCCTAAGACAACCGTAGTCATTACAGAGATAAGTATAACGTAAGGATTTTGTCCTTTTTGTAGGGAAAATAATATAAAGTAACTTCAATTAACAGAAACTAATAAAATTAGTGTGCATTAAAAATTGAAAATAGTACTTCTTAAAAAAAGTACGTTTCGAAAAAGTACATATTTAAAAAGTACCTTTGAAAAAAGTACCTATTACTACCTTTTAAAAAATGTGAATTTTGAAAAAGTAGTACATGTTTAGAAATTTTACATGGAAGTCTGATTATTCAAAGTAACTTAAAGAAATTGTAGTTTGCAAAGGTGCCTTTATAAAAATTATTTTTTGGGGAGAAAAGATAAGCCACCAAACGTTAACGTTTGATTTACTTTTTAAAAAAGCATGTTATGGTAGTGTACTAGCTTGTAAATATGGGGGTTGTGGGTTCGATTCCCAACGAAGATTTTGGTTTTTTTCACTACAAAAATAAAAATTGACTGTCGGTGGGGCTGCTCAGCGATGAAGGCATAGTCACTGGTCGCTGTGCTGTCTTTATACGGCAGTTAATTTCCGTAACTATCCTTCTACTTTCACCACCTGTTTCATCTCTTCTCTATCCCTTTCCTAAAGAAAGTAGCACGGTACTTGACTAAATAGGCATTGTTTCCTGAAGTGCTACTTCTCTTAAGGTCTTTTCGTTATTAGGAAAAATAGAGCATTTATAAATTGTTAATTCTCTTATTTTATTTGCCTTTAAAAGGCATTTCGTTGAAGAGATCAATCAAGAGGACTTTATTTGAGGACTTCTTCCTCACTATGTGGTACAAAAAAAGAGAAAAATTTATGACAATTTCCAAAAATGTACCTATTAAGGAATTAAACAGAACGTGGCTATTTAAACTAAGCAACACTTCTCTATTTAAGTTTAAGAACCGACTCAATTACAAAAAAATGAAATTTATTTTATCTAGTGGTTTTATTCAATCTGTCTCTATTCAACACTAATTGGCAAACATCAAATAAATTTACATTAAAGTACGAAAAATGCAACTACTGAAAGGCTAACAATTTTAGAAAGTTTTAAAACAAGAGGTTTTTATAAAAAAAAACACGAAAAAAACACAATGACAACTACGGACGAACACAAAAATAGGACAAAAGAAAAAGTACAACGAATGACAATATAAAAATCTTAAACATCTTAATTAGCTCATTACCACGAAACAGTACGAAAGCCACATAAAAGAAAAGGAAATTTAACTTTAATCCTTTCTTTATTTTTATACACTTTCTCCTTTTACATACTTTAGCAGCCTTCGAGGACTGTCGCAACAACAACAACATTGCAGATAAAAAAATAAAGAGTTAAAAATCGTAAAGAAAATTGTAAGATGAACATTTTATATTCAGAATAGAATTACATCACAACAATTAAATATAGAAAAAGAAACCAGATATGTTGAACTAAAGTTAAAAAACTGTGCCTTTATTTAGCGCAGCTTCCTTTTGAAGGAAAACAAAATGGAGAAACCGTAGAAATTGGTTGCTGCATGCAGTAAAATTACAAAAACCACAATTACTGTCTAGAGTAAAATAAAGAAGAAAAATAACGACTAATTAAAAGTTGTAAGGAAATTTACTGTTCATGTTATTACAGCACTGTGCACTTAGAGAAAAGTTGATTTAAATAAATAGTTTCTTGTAATATGTGCGTATATTCTCCGACGGGATTAACTTTATTTGGGTATGATTTTACGTTAACCCGAATTAAATTTAATTTGTCAACAAACCGGTTTCGGTTATTTGCCATCTTCAGTGTTTTTAGTTTCTTGAACATTAGAAAACACCTTAAAACATTATATGAGTTGTTAGACAACAGGTATTATCAAACAAAAAAGAAAAAATCTAAGCCGCCGCTCTTTCTTACCTATTCCTCTATTCCTTCTTTTTACACTCTACAAAGAAAATTATGGTCGGTTACTTAGCTCCAATGTTATGTACTTACAGACAGCTCTACATGGTCTGTTTTTTCTGGGTGAACTGTCAAGTAGAAGCTCTTCAGGTTCTTTGTATGAGAATACAAAATTATGTTTGATCATACAAGTCTCAGCATGGGAAACTCAATTTGAACTATTTTAATGTAAATTTTCATGCAACATCTCGAATTACAACGTATAAAGACACTGAAGGAAAAACACAGAACAACTCATTACTATAAATACATATGCATCCTCCAACAAGACAACGCTGAACAACTTCTAACAGACTTAAATCTATATAACTTAATCCATAATATCATTATACACAATGGTAAAAGCACAAAACATAAATTTGCAATATCGTGACATCACAATAACACGAGGAATAGACTGTTTAGCATTAGACATTTCCAGAAAATTGACTCCGACCATCTTGAACCATCCTGCCCAACATAAACTAGCAGCATGTAGATATACGATACATAGACTTAAGATAATCCCACTTACTCCAGATAAGTACAACAAAGAAATCGACACACTATAACTAAAAATAACGGCTACAAATCCACTACTATCAGCAAACTATTTAGACAATATAACACTAAAAACGGGAATAAAGAAGACAAAGAGACAACCGATACAATACGACGCCACCTTTTACTTAGACAGGACCAGAAGTATATAGATTAACTAATCTTTTTCAAGGCACTAAAAACCAACAACCCTTTAAGACTCAATAAAAGGACATCGGATTATACAGACTTACTTGTACCTGCAAACATATTTAAAAAGGACAAACTGGACGAATACTAAAACAAGATTTACAGAACATAATCGCTCATACAAACGAAAAAGAGAAGACTCCAACTTTAGATTACACCTTGACACTCATGGACACACATCGAGGGAAATAGCAACAAAGGACGAAGACTGGACATTCTGGAAAACATGGAAATCTACAAAACAAAAACTTTTAACAATGACATTATAAATCAATAGATAAACACGCCTTCAGACACAATTCTCACACCACTGAAACTACTCATACACTCGAACAAACAGAAAACAACCTCAAACGAACTTCGCATCTAGATAATAGTAAAAGACGGAATTATTGGATATTAACCCCGCATAAAGTGCCTGGTGGCGGCCATTCTACCTACATGAGTAAATACGATCTTAACAGAACCTAAACCCGAACACTGACTCACCAATATATATAGGAACACGGCTTGAGAATGATGTCTTCACATCGAATGCGCTTGCCATTCACATCGAACAAATAGCCAGAAAAGACGAAACAGAATGACAAGGTGCCCCTGTAGGCTAGTAGGTAGTAGCTTGTAAATATGTGGTTGTGGGTTCGATTCCCAACGAAGACCTTGGTTTTTTTCACTAGAAAAATAAAAAGTGACTGTCAGCGATGCAGGCATAGTCACTGGTCGCTGTGCTATCTTTATACGACAGTTAATTTCGGACTATCCTTCTACTTTCACCACCTGTCTCCTCTCTTCTCTATCCCTTTCCTAACCGAATGTAGCATGGTGCTTGACTAAATAGACATTGTTGCTTGAAGTGAAACTTCTCTTTTAAAAAACAAACAACAACATTCTTTTCTTTGTTTCTTAATGTTAAATCCATCCTACATCCGTCATAACATATAACATAGAGCTCATGTAAAAGATTGTTATTTAAAGCCTGATACGACACTGTTAACTATCTAACGAACTGTCCTACTACGCTCACTCTTTGACATTACAGATAACTAGGGTCTAGCAAATTATCATGAACCAGCTGACATGTGAATCTAACTAAAACAGATTTGTTTCATAAATTAGTCATCATTTCAGGCAAATTGTTTACAGAAAATGGTGTTCAGCGATAACTTTATCAGTTTGGTTTTTAATTAAAGTTTTTAAACTTGGAGACAAACCAATGCACAATATACCTACAGACTCTATTAGTTCTATAATCTATTGGTAATAGCAAGAGCTCGCATTACAGTCGATAGAGTGTGCTGCATCATCAATTATTATTATAAGGTAACCCCGAATGTCATACAGCGACCTTTAATGTGTGTAAAGATAATGTCGAATTTTACTAGCAAGGATAGGGTATGTATTTTTCAATGTCATATACACAGGTAATTTGCTTTTCTATATTCCCCCCTGGAGAAACATTGATATGTTTTGACGGAATCGTACCGTCATATGTGTCAACAGGGGTAAAAGGAAGCCCAGTCCCCTTTAAGGCTAGTAGAACCCAACTGGACAATAGCAATATATTTCCACGGGAATCAGCTATTTGTCTCTTTAACCTTGTAGCTGTTCTCTGACTGATTATTGAGGCTGGCCCTTCGGGAGTATCATAGTGGTTGTGGTTTCGAGGCCCTCGTTTGAGTTGTGTGGGTCGGATTATTCATGATTGCGGTGGTGTTCTTAAATTTTATTAAGCTTCATGAGTTCTGGACCAAGAGTTGGATAGTCGCCAACTCTTCAGCAAGGAGTAAAGGCTGCGGCCGACTTCAGGCTTTTGAAGTTACAACTAAGAGT
The DNA here is from genome assembly GCA_030448955.1 of Trichopoda pennipes. Lineage (NCBI taxonomy): Eukaryota > Metazoa > Arthropoda > Insecta > Diptera > Tachinidae > Trichopoda > Trichopoda pennipes. Next base: position 1,402,612 of record JASKUP010000021.1, on the reverse strand, counting down.
GACTGGAGGATATATGTATCGTTGGGCCTTCTAGGGCGAGGATGACGCTACATTTCATCCACAGTGTTGGGATCCACCGTCTGGTTGTGGCTTATACAAGGTGGCGCAAAAATAACCTTCCGATGTTTTTTGGCTGTAATTAAAAAAATTAATGAAAAACTTTGATTCTTCTTGTGGATTATTTTTATTTGGTCTTTTAATTTTTTTACATCAAGTCGAGAATATGATGTCATGTAAATGGCCGCCGCCACAGTTGATTGTCATTTGAGCCCTTTTTATGGCATTTTCCATCACTTTGGCCAAAACTTCCGGCGATAGGTCCTCACATTCTTGACGGATATTCTCTTTAAGAGCTGCAAGAGTCTGAGGCTTATTGACATAAACCCGCGACTTCAAAAAGCCCCACAAAAAGAAGTCTGCAGCGCTCAAATCAGGCGATCTTGCTGGCCAGTGCAAATCGCCAAAACGGAAGATTAGGCGGCCGGGAAATGCATCCTTCAGCATATCGGTTGTGGCACGTGCAGTGTGTGCCGTTGCACCGTCCTGTTGGAACCACATATTTTCCAATCCCAATTCATCAAATTGCGGCAAAAAGAACTCGTTGATCATTGCTCTGTAGCGCTCACCATTCACAGTTACCGTTTGGCCCGCGACGTCTTATTTACGTACCCGCTAAGATGGAAATGGGCCTCATCACTCATGATTATTTTTGATGAAAAATCATCTTCCTCTTGGTGGTGATTAAGGATGGCTTGAGCGTATGTTAGACGCGATTGGCGGTCAGCAGCTAACAGCTGATGCACCGTCTGGACTTTGTACGGAAACATCTTCAAATCTTGTACCAAAATTCGCTGTAAAGACCGTCGACTGATACCCATTTGCGTGACACGTCGTCTGGTTGATGTCGACGGCGCTTCCATGACATCCTCGCCTACAGCAGCAATATTCTCTGCAGAACGGCTACTCCGGGGTCTGCCACGCCTGGCAGCATCTCGTGTTGTGCCAGTCTCTTCGAGGCGAGCGGCTAAACGTCGCAGTGTTTCACCAGTAGGCGTTGGACGGCCAGGAAATCTGCGGCGAAATTCACGTTGTGCCAAAGTCACCGAGCGATTATTGGTTAAATAAATAGTCACCAATATTCCGCGTTCTGGAGCAGTGTAGCGTAACATTGTTTATTAACGTGTATTTCGCATGTGTTTACTACACAAATGTCAAAACAGAACTGACATTAGGGGCCAATCGCAAAATTTATAGCATTTTCTGATAGGAGGATTTCTTTTGCGCCACCTTGTATATAGATCTACGTCTATATCTTACCACGCTTTTCCATATTTCTCATGAAATTTCGCTGAGAAAGCCTTTAAATTAAAGTTAAATTTCGCATATACAAAAAAAATCAGAAATTGGACTACTAATGGAGTCGTATTAACGATCCTTTAAATAGCCACGCTTATAAGGTGAAGCACATATGTTATTCCATACTTCTCCAAAGAAAATTTTGATGATGATCACAACTTCCCCAAAAACCAATGTTTTTTAACTCAGATTATTCCTACTCTAAAGACTTTTTAGGTATAGAACAATTATAGTTCCGTGAGCATAATTTTCTAGACTTTGAAAGTTAAGGTTTTATTTTTTTTTAATTTTATTAAATTTTTAATTGTCTCAATTATTTATTTAATCGAAAAATGTGTACAACGTTTTGTAATTAAATAATTAATTGAATCAATTTCAGCCTTTAGTAGGCATAGACAATTTGTTCTGTGTACTTTTCAGCCTTGCAAGGAGATAAGAGTTGTAACTCATCAACACGAAATGGATCCAAGCGCAGGACTATTTAACGTTTAATTACAACAATAACTGACTAACTTAAATACACCACACTAAGTAAAGGCAGTTCGAATTTTGCAGCGGTTATACTACGAAAATGAGAAAAACCGCTGCTGCTTACTAACCAGCTAAATCAGTACGAAGAGTACACTGAAGATGGCAAACGGCCAAATTTGACGAGGGTCGACGGAAAACCGTGCCCAAATAAAAGTTAATTCAACTTTTAGAAAGGAAAGCGTGAAAAAGTCCTCTTAAAAAAATATTATCAGATCTGATATATTCCGCGATTTTATAATGATTTAAGTGATATAGTTGTATCGGGTGTTTAACTTTAAGTTGGCAATACTTTTTCAAATGACAACCAATTTGCTGTCAATTGATTTATATTTAGTTCGATTTGGCATTTCAACATGAATAGACTGACACCTCAATCACGCTTCAAAATTCAAAATTTGTCAAACTGGGCCCAAAACTAGCTCTGGCCGTTTTTTCCGTTATTTCAAATCGAATTTTTTTAGCGATGCAGCTGACTTTTGTTTGAACGAATTGGTCTAAAGGTAAAGCTGCCATAATTGGAGTTATGATATTGATCAAGTGCATATTGGGACATCGTTACATCAAGAAAAACTGACTGTTTGGTGTTCTTCTTTAGAACGTTATAGTTAATGATAAGGGCGTAGAGCCATGAGATATATAATGTGCAGCAGCTGTGGTGTCAACAAGATCTCACATAATGTCACACAGCGCGCTCCATACTTGATTTATTAAGGGAAATACTTGGTAGTCGCATAGTTTCACTTTTTGCTCCCTTGAATTCATCTACAACATCGTCTTCTCAGGAATCGTACTACTCGAGTTGTTATAGATGGGATTTCATTCGACTAGTACATGATTAATTCCGGGGTTCCGCAAGGCTCTGTTCTTTCTCCTACCCAATTTTGTATTTTTCTAAATGACCTTCTGTGTGAAACTTTCAACCCATTTACTCTTTCGCCAAAAATGGAGCACCATTTGCCATTCGTATTCATTTAGCAATAGACCAAACCAGTTGGTGAGTTGCAAAAGGCAAAATATGAATGATACGCTCAATCATAATCTCACAATAATCTTGAAATGGGGTCCTGTATATAGAGTCGATTTTAATGCACATGAGACGCAATGTTCCAGCTTATGCACAGATTTGTGTTCGGGAATGGTGGTACATCTGTTACTATGGGTGATATAGGTATTATGGAGTCGATAGCTCTTGATGTTCTTGTCATTGAAATTCAGTGTGATGTTCGATGGACTAAACACATTTTTCAGGTGTCTAAAGAAGATTTCAAGTGCCTTGGTTTTCTGAAACGGCGTAAGAGATACTTTACTCCATCCGATCTTCGTACTATTTATACTACCTATATCCGTGTAAAAATGGAATACAACTCTCATGTATGAGCCGGCGCCCCAAAGTCTATTTGGCAGTTGCTCCACCGCGTACAGAAGAGAGACCAGACGCTCATTAGCGACAGTAACATGTAACATTTAATTGACTTAACCTGCAATTTTACTAATTTTTGTCCTTTTTATTTTCCTTTTTGTAATTATTCCTTCTACAACTCCATTTATAATTCTCTGCTCCAGTGGATAAGAATATAAAAAGAAAAAATAGAGTTAAATTCCAAATCTTGTTAAAGGAATTTTTAGAAATTTCTCTTATCTGAACATAAAAGGGAATTTCGCTTCATAACAGTAACAGCAACGAAATTAAATTTGTAATTTTGAACAGACAAATGAAATATTTATTCATATTAACAAGAAACTTATCATACATTTAGATATGCTATTTATACTTATGTTAGTATTTTATAACACAAAAATCCCAGGCATAGTTGTTGATATTACATACGTAACTCTGCTATGGAGTCGTTTCATTGGAGCTAATGTTTTTATTGTTGTTAGTGTTGTACCCAACTGTAACAGTTATTTGGACCATAAAGTATGATATAAAATGTTTATGTTATGGCTTGTAACTATAATGAATTCATTTATATTTTGGAGCTAAACACCAAAACGTAACCAGTGAATACTTAAACAAACACATTTCAAATTCAACAAAAATACAAAATTCCTTGTGTATTTGTTTATGATTATAAAGGATGTTTTTTATAGAGGTAAAGAATTTTGACATGAAATAAAAACAATTTTTTAATTAACATGAAGTAAACTTTATTCAAAAGATAATCTTTTGGTATTTTACTATAAATTCAATATGGTTTCTGGCTGTGACCGCCACCGCCACAGACGTAGTGTTACCTGCAGTCCAATTTTCAATGCCTGTTGCAACATTTGTGACTGTATATCGTCAATAATGCGAGGATTGTTGTACTCCAAATAGTTCATCGCCTCGGACTTATCGACGCACACTAACGACTTGACATTGCCCCACCGAAAGTAGTCTAGCAACATTTAATCGTACGATTTTGGAGTTGAATTTACAAGTGCGAAACGTGAAAAACTATTTTTAAACCAAAACTTTTGCTTCAATAAATTAATTCTGGCACAAGCAGGGTGACATGTTAAGCCATCTTAAAGAAAGCACAGTTTCTGCACATCATGAGTGTTAAATTGATGAACGAAAAAGTCATGGCTCTAAAGTGGTCAAGATTGACCGCAACATTCTGGCCAGGATTGTGTTTGAGCAAATTCGCACCCATGATTCCACCAGCCCACTTAGCACCCTAAATAGTTAATTAGATGTAACGGTATATCAACACAAGTCCCCTCCCCCTAGGGGGCACAACTGTGTGATTCGATTTTACATCCGCGCCTAGCCATGAAGCCTTAATCAGTTGGTGGACCAAACCACTGCATAATTTGGAACGTCATGCTCGTCCTAGGAAGCCGAAGCCATAATTCTACGCAGCAGAACTTTCTAGGTGCAACTTCGATGATTCCAGAGCAGGGCTGCAAATCATCACTCCATGCTTAAGAGCTGGAGACTTTCCAACTCCTATCCAGAACACATGTCTAGCATGCTCACTGGACTGGATCATTCACTTAGCGTGTCATTAACAGTGAGATGGTCCTCGCCACCATAATAACCATTATACTGTTATGGGACCGCGAAACCACATCCACCACTATACTCCCATATAGGGGTCGACCTCAATAATCAGCCAGAGAACTATTAAATGTCTAAAGAGACAAATAATGAACTCTGCGAGCTTACTGATTCCCGTGGAAATAAAGTGGAGTTGACAGCTGTACCCCTGCTGACTTCACGGGACTGGGCTCCCTTTTTTCCCCAGTTGCACTGTGTCTAGATAGTCGAAGTTCTAAAAAGACCACATTTATGTGCCCGCGCGGGGTCCCTAGGGGGCACATTGATATGTTTTGACGGAATCCCACCGTCATTACATCTGTCTTCGGGGGTAAAAGGTCGCCCAATCCCCTTCACGGTTAGCAGGAGCCAACTGGACAATTCCACGATATTTTCACGGGAATCAGTAAAGCCCCAGAATTCAGCTTTTTGTCTTTTTAGCCTTTTACCTGCTCTTTTACTGACTATTGAGGTTGCTATTGCTCATTGGGGATAGTAGGGTATCCAACTCTAGTGATTCTCTTGAGCATCGACGCAATGTAGGTTGTATTTCACTGTTTTTTTGTTACTACGTATGGTAAGTGCTCCAACGAAATTAGGGAACTCCTTCCTGTTACTCGCATGTTTTTGCGTTTGACCCGATTTTCGTTGAGAGAGCATCCATTTGTGGTAGATTGGCCATTTAATCGCACTACGCATTACAGGGAAAATTCTTTTTTTAGCAGAGCAGTTCATAGGTGGAGTAAACTCCCTCCTGAGGTCTTTCCTGTTACTTTCAATGTAGGAAAATTCGAATCTAATATCTACAAACATTACTCCCTCTTTTCCTCCTCCCCATTTACCTGATTTCCTAGTTCTGGTACAAAGCATTGCATGAGCAGGGGTCATCTCCTGAATGAAGGGGTCTTTCCGAACGAAAGAAATTTAACTCTGACAGACTATTTTATGTGGGGATATTTAAAGTCGCTATTCTATGCCAAAAGGATTGACCAAGAATTGAGAACAAAATTCATGGCGTTATTGCTGACATACTGCTGCAAATGTAAGCAAAATTCATCTTAAATAGAAATTCCAACAACATACGGCGATTTACTGCCGGTATACAGCAATAAATTTTAGCAATAGCTATCGTAAATTGGACCACAACAAATTGGACTACAGCTAAACCAGACATAACGTACTAATGCCAGAAATCATGTATGAATTATAATGCCAAAAGATTATATTTCGAATAAAATTTAAAAAATTAAAATTTTTTATTGTAATTTACATTTCTGTATAAACGCCCTTTATAATTCAGGGAAGGCGGGGTTAGAGTGCCCTTTCACTTTAATAACAATTAAAAAAAATAATATTTAGAAAAGAATTTTTTAAAATTTGAATTTTTAAAATTCATTATTCTAAGAATACGAAAGGAAAGGCAGTATTATGTTCATAAGACTACTGATAATATACCTTTTACAGTTATAAATAAAAAAAGCCGGGAGGAGCGCACTTCTGTCTTCATTACAAAATAAAAAACTAAAACGGAATTACAAAAGTTATACAACTTTTTATATAAAAAAAAATAATAATTAAAAATAACTTTTTGCAATATTTCAATAGCAGGAAGTAACAAAACAGTACAATTTAATTTATAATTATTCAAAGCATACTTTTTGGGCTGCCATAAATATAAAAATTTGAAGTATACTTTTCAAACAATACTCATTTTCACGCTTTAAATTGTTAAACTTTCTAAACTTTGCATTCACTTGATAGCAAAAGAGCAACTAAAACTTCAAACTTTCAATCATCAGGATTTCATATCCTTTTAGTTTTTAATAATAAAATATAAAAAAAAATAAAACAAAGCTTTACCAAGCACTAAACAAATAATTAAAGCATAATAGCAATGGTAACGCATTTTTTATTCCATCAAAAAATTATTTTTCTTTATTTAGACGAATATTATTATTTAAGCAATTATGTAATATTAAACTTGAAAATACAAAAAAAAAAAACAAATAAAGCTAAGACTCACATACAAATATAAAAGCCTACAAATATTCCTTAAGAAGTGCCCTGTTTTATTTTTATTATTATTATGATGCTCTTTCGTTCCGGTCTCTTACTTTTTCTCTTTGCACTTTTTCTTAGATAATTTTCTTTATAGAAAAATGAACAAAATTTTGTTAAAGGCGCATTTTTAGATGGTAAAATGAATGTTTTCAAGCACATGAGTGTATAAGGACGAAAAGCCAAGAACAACAACAACAACAAGATAAGAAGCAGAAAAGGATACTTGTATATTTTAAGGATCTCTAAAGTTACCAAACAAACATTTTAGGATATTTTTATAAGTATTTTTTTTTATATATTTTTTGTTGCTGGTATGGTATCTCCCTCGACAGATTCTTGTTTAATTAAATTTCTATAGACTGTTGGCATAAAGTTTCATCATCATTAGCTGGATATATTTTTTACTACTCTTCTTTTGCTTTCTCCTTCTTAGTGTGGCATTGTTGTTTTTTGGATGGTATATTTTCGACAAACCATGTGGCAGATGCTTTAAGAAAGGCATAATGTAAACAACAAGGATTACATATTAACGTATTCTGGTAAAGGTGTCGCATTTAAAGGCCTGTTTGCTGCACTCTGCACATCCTTATGATGCTGATGATAAAAATATATTTTTAGTATTTAAATAAAATTTTACAATGTCACGCACATGTTTAACTTCTTAAAAGCACTTCAATTAAACGAAAGCATATTAGCAAAATGGTTGGCAATAAAATTATAAACACAAAAAATATTAAAAATGTTAAATATTAAAACATTAACACGCTTCAAAGACTTGAACATAACTTAACGTAACATAACATAAAAGGGGTAAATTTGTAATAGAAAACCAAAAAGTAAAGAATCTTACACAGGCGGCCACTTCACGTTAGGTGTTGAAGAGCTTTGGTATCTACAAAATTTTTATTAAAGCAAAAAAAAAAAAACAAAAAAAAATGCAAAAGCCATTGACTTTGCATCAAAAGCATCTTGTAAATGTTGTGGAAATAAAAGAAAGATAACTTAAGTGTCACCAAGTGGTTTTGACACTTTCTATTTATTTTCAAGAGTGTTCTTTTTAGGGAACCTATTTCTGCTTAATGTTAAATAGACGTGCTGCATCTAAACACAAATTAAAGCAATTGAAACAGTTTACTTTTGAGTAATTTTTATCACAAACCAGGGTTCTCCTTGTCTTTATAAATCAAAAAGAAGGGTGGCTGCAAACTGCAAAAACTCGATATGTCAGTTTAAAAATTAAAAGGTGCTCCATATATATTGTTACATTTATACCTTTTATAAACGTTTTGTTGTTAGTTCTTTATTGAACAATAAATAACACCAGTTTTCAGAGTTTTTAAATTAATAACAATTTTATTTACTTTAACTACACAAACTTAGCACTACTAAACAATTTACTTCAGATGCACGTCTCTACTTCTCCAGATTTAATTTCACTTTAACTGACTATCCACTCAGACGCTGCCCTATTTATGTTTGTCCATTTAAAGAGTAAAAATATATAAGAATCTTTTACTCCCTTTGTATCACATTTTGTTGTTGTATGTTGTTTATTTGATGTATAGGCGCCTGTATGTCTCTGTGTTTTTATGCTGATAAGTTTTCTGCTTGGGATTTATTTCAAAATATTTTTTGTTGTCTTTTGTAGAAAAGATTTCTTAGAAAACTATGCAGATGGTAAACAGCATACATGTTTGCTGTTGTCTTGCGTGTTTAGTTAGTAAACAGAAATTTGTTTTTTTTTCGTCTTGCATGCCAGGCAGTTAGTAAACAGCATATCAAATTGTTGTTTAGGTTTATAAAATTTCTACGCAATTTGTAACTAGAAATTTTGTTGTTGTACCATAAGTCTTCTTAACAAGGCACGCAGTTCGTAAACAACATACCCAGTAGTTCGCTTTATTGCTTAATTATTTTATTTTAAAATTTAAGCAAGACACTTACGTAACAATATGTATGCATATTTTTCATACTGTAACAGGCAGATCTTTGTTATATACACCGAGAGATCGTGCACTACAAAAATAATTTCTTGTTGAGTGTCCTCATGGAGATGTATGTGATAAAGGTAATGTCCGCACCAGGCCACGAGACTTTAATCTGACGATGGTTTTATCACCGGGTGTAGGAAAAAATGTCCACCCTTGCCTTTAGACACATACACACGATAACAGGGCAGTGTCCCAACTCCTTGTTAAAGAATTGGAGACTATACAACTATTTGTCCAGTTGCATGGGGAAGCTAGGACATTGGATGTTAAAACTACGTTAACATCTCTTCGGAATTTCTTAAAAGCCCGATTCAACCATTCCCCCCCGAGGACTTATTTATCTGTCTTTATGGATTACTCAACCGTCTATACATGTGTCAACGGGGGAATAAGGGAACGCAGTCCCATGAAGTCTGGCAGTAAGTCAACTGGAAGCTCCACGTTATTTGCGCGGGAATCAGTAAGCGCCAGAGTTCAGCTGATTGTCTCTTTAGCTGTTCTCTGACTGATTATTGAGGTAGGCCCTTTAGGAGTATCGTAGTGGTTGTGGTTTCATGGCCTTCATGAATTTTTATTAAGGGGCCAGGATCATCTCACCTTTACTGAGAGCAATCGGTGAATGTTTCGGATCCATGTTTCATGTGTTCTGGACCAGGAGTTGAATAGTCTCCAGCTCTTCAGCAAGGAGTGGTGGTTGGCGACCCTGCTTCAAGACCTCCGAAATCGTAACTAAGAATAATCTGTTGCTAGAAATTAGTTTTCGGATTCCTAGGGCGCGCCGCTTGCATCATATCGCCCAATTGGTTTGACCACCGTCGATTTATGGCATAAACACGCTAGGGACCGATGTAAATCATATCACGCTCCTTAAACCATCCCCACCATAGGCGCATTGATATGTCTTGATGGAATGACATTGTGTCATTTGGAGGTAAAAGGGTGTCCAGTCCCCCAAAGGCTACCCAACTGGAGAACTTCCACTTTATTTCCACGGGAATCAGTAAGCCTCCAGAGTTCAGCTGTTGCTATTCTCTGGCTGAGTATTGAGGTTGGACTCTTGGGGAGTATTGTGGTGGTTGTGGTTTCGCCGGCCCTCATAAAATGATTAAGGGGTCAGGATCATTCACTTTTGACCAAGAACACAGAGTGAATGATCCGTATCCAGTGAGCATGCTATGTCATGTGTTTAGCACCAGGAATTGGAAAGTCTCCAACTTTTCAGCAAGGAGAGAGGTTGGCGGCCCTGCTCCGTGCTCCCGAAATTGCCACTAGAAATAATATGTTGTATAGTATTATGCGTCGGCTTCCTAGGGCGTGGTTGCACACTACATATCACCTAACCCCCCGGGGGCACATATATATGGTCTTTGTAGAACTTCGACTATCTAGACACAGTGCATCAGGGGTACAACTCGAAACTCCACTTTATTTCCACGGGAATCAGTAAGCTCGCAGAGTTCATTATATGTCTCTTTAGACATTTAATAGTTCTCTGGCTGATTATTGAGGTTGGCCCCTATATGGGAATATCGTGGTGGTTGTGGTTTCGCGGCCCCATAACAGGTCTGTTCTTTAATATGGTGGCCAGGATTATTTCGCCGTTAATGAAACGCTAGGTGAATGATCCAGTCCAGTGAGCATGCAAGACATGTGTTCTCGACAGTAGTTGGAAAATCTCCAACTCTTAAGCAAGGAGTGATGATTTGCAGCCCTGCTCTGGAATCATCGAAGTTGCAACTAGAAAGTTCTGTTGCATAGAATTATGGCTTCGGCTTCCTAGAACGAGCATGACGTTCCAAATGATGCAGTGGTTCGATCCACCATCTGATTAAGGCTTAATGGCCAGGCGCGGATGTAAATCTAATCACACACTACATAACACCCACAGTGGTTTGCTCCACTATCAGGTTATGGCGCACACAGCTAGGTGCTGATGTAAATCCTATCACGTTCTGTTCCTCAACCAATAATAAGAACAGTGCCGTAGCTCTGCGGGTAACTGGTTCCCGTGGCACCAGTATATATCTATAAGTTCACTGGCCAGATTGCAAGAGTCCTGTGTCGCTTCCATTTTGGGGCTCCTGCTAGCCTAGATGACTGGTAACACCTTTTACCCCCGCAAGCACGTGTGAAAATGAGTTAGAGATCCATCAAAACTGCGTGCCCCCGGGGGGAATGTCCCCATGGAAATATAATTTATTACGATATGAGTTGTAATACTTTATAAGCAAATACTTGAAACTTACACAGGGTATGCAGAACTATGTCCGCTGTAACAGCAAAAATAAACCAATTAAAGGGTGCTCCAAAGCAGTCAAGACTTCAACCTATAGAAGCTAGTATTTTAAACAGTAACTGGAAGAACTTCGGCAGAATATGGGCATGCTATAAATACATGTAAAATAAATCAAACTTCAACTTGAAGGGTGAAACCATAGAAAACTTGATTTTGCCAAAACAGAATAATGTTATTGAAAACTTTGAATTTAAATTAATCGTATCGAACACTAATTGTAAATATTAAAATTTTATTATCAAAATGCTGGAGTTTTTCAGAACGCGATGCGCCCATTCGAAGGGCATATTTGAAATTTTCACATGTGGATGTAAACTAATTCTGTATCGCTATGTGCCACACATATAAACGGTGCAATGGTTTAGTTTTTTTTAAGTTGTTGTAACGATAAAATGCCACTGATTAAACATCTTACTTCTCTATGGCGTATCCTAAATTTATAAAATGAATGCATTTCGTTCAAAAGTTCAAAACTTGATAATTATGTGGTGAAGGCGATGAAAAAAACCAACTAAGCTCTGCATAAGAAGAAGAGTTATTGAGAGGAACTGGGGAGACAATTTTGTCAGTGCTCACTACAGTCTAAATGACAATTTTTGTGGAATTGAGCGAGTCTACAGCTGTGTAAATGATCGGTCGGCTTGAATTCCTGCACCAGTGGAACCTTGTAAAGCTTTAAAGTCACATCGTTATGCAAAATTCGCCATATGGTGGTTTAGGATAATCCCACTTATTGAAAACGTCGAGAAATTGACAAATTTTTTGAGCCTGTCGACTCAAAGTTAAGCACCATATTCTTAATAGCGGTCTCAGAAGGCCAATTATGTTGTGCGAAAATATCAAGAATTTTACGAAATGTAACTGCAATGAATCACAATTTTCATAGTGAATTTTAATTATTTTAATACGATTTTCGGGCGAATTTGAATTCATTGTAACAAATGCCAATTCATCTACTACGAAGACGTTAAACAACTAAATGTCAAAACTATCATGTCGTTAGTGTTGCCACAATTGAAAAAAAAAAACAAATTCTTGTTGCAATATATCTGATGCAAAGCAGGAAGAAATCTATGTGACGATTAAAAAAGGGTACAATGAAAAGAAAACTTTGTTTATTTTTTGTGAAAACCTCCATCTAACCCAGTTAAAAATGATTCATTTCAATTTAGTTCTCATATCCTTATTTATAAAATTTGTTATTTAAATAGATGATGTGTAAAACGTGCGAAACCTAAGGTAGAATAATATGTACAATGTTGCTGCCAGGTGTAGCGATCCAGAAAATGATGCATTACATTCTGCTAGAGTCTAAGTCTTTCCTGGTTAAAACCAAATTTTGTTAAAAATTTTTCTTTTTTATTAAAGTTACAATATGTGAACTTAAGCCCGATTAAAAATTATTTAAACTTTAAAAAAATTTTTTTCGTGGAACTTGTATTTTATCACTGTGTGGTTGAACTATTCATTCTTATGATTTTGGAATGAGCTGTCTGTTCAGAAAAGTTTTAAATAGCGATGTCGTAAATCGTGTTTATCGTGCAAAATTTATAATTTAACACGAGTAGATAAAAACGTGATAGCAGCTATATCTAACGCAGAGTATTTGTGACACTATTGCAATGCATTTTTGTGACAAGAAAAAATAGGAAAATAATTTGGAAAAAATAATTAGTTAAGGTCCTTCGGCATGTGATTAATGAAATAAATTATACATTTTACCTAAAAGCGGCTTTTTTTATAAGAGACCTGCTTATATACAACACGATACGAAAGTTTATTTAAACATGAAGGCAACGTATTTGTTACAAATTAAAATTTAGTTCATTTTGTAATCAATAAAATACCTTTTATAAGACTAATTTAAGGTAACTGTAATCCTTAGGATTATAACACATACACATTTGAAATCCTTTAAATATTCATTAAAATATACCTTTAGGCTAATGCCAACACACGTACAAAACTGGCACCAAAAATAAGGAAACAATAGTATTAAACCAACCTGAGACCACACACATTTCCATTAACAGTTGAAATAAAATCGGTTTAAGCAAATACTAACGTAAACATATATACTTGCAGGTAAACATACATTTATACATACACACATACATACATACATACATATTGTTTATTTGTGTAAATAAATTTTGGAAATTTTTCCTATAGAATTTGCTATGAAGGATTCACTGGCTTTACATTTTCCTTGTGCCCTCGTTTCTTATACAGCACCCCTTTATGATGTTTTTACATTTATTTGTTGTGCTTTACAAATCAAGTCAACTAATAACGTTGACTCTTTCGCTTAAAGTATTTGTAATATTCTATTAAATTGTGTTTATATATAAGGTTTTTCATTAAGAAGTTTGTTTTCTAAAACAAAATAAACAAAAAAAAATTTTTGATTAAGATGATTCAAATTTTCATTTTATTACGAAAATTGAATGAAAAATGACATCTGGCAAATGTCCACCGCGACCATGTTGATAGATGTAGATTCTTTCATCAAAGTTTTCCAACAGTTTTTAGCAAAATGGCAGTCCTAATGGTGATCCTATTTCATTACTCACATCACGGATTTTGAGTTTTAAGACTGGAATCGATTTGATTCGCTACGTATAGACACACTGTTCTTAACATAGCTCCACAAAAAAAAAAATTCCAGTGGTGTTAAATCACACTATCTGGCTGGCCACCACCTAACTGCTGCTGATTGTCGTGAAATTATACGATCGGCAAATTTAGTTTGCAGTAAATTTATCGTTTCATTGTATGATGTCAGTGATACCGACGTCGTCATTAATAGACTAAAAGTGAGTTGTTAACTTCCTCGAAAAAAGGGCCAATAGAAGCCCAAATACGGCAATTTTGCTTGCGGACATACTCTAACAAGTGCAAGTGGGCTTCGTCTGAAAAAATGATTGTTTTAATAAAAACCAGCCGGTTGCTCCTGAATGAATCTGCGGCTCAATTCCTGCACCATTAAAGCCTTTTTTAAGGCTTCAAAGTCAAATCCTTACATAAAATTCGCCATATGTTGGTTTTGGATAAACCAAATTGTTGAGAACGTCAAGGAATTAAAAAATCTGGATCTATTTCAACACTATGACTCACTGCTGCAATGTTTTCAGTTGAACGGCCCAGTCGAACACGCGCTGGTGTTCACACAATTTGTATCGAGCCTATCGACTCAAATTTAATTCATAATAGAGGTCGCAGAACGATGATTATGTTGTCCGAAATTATCACGAATTTGTAACTTTAACAGACCAACCATTTTCATAGTGGAGTTTTAATTATTTTAATGCGATTTTCGTGCAAAATTGAATCCATTGCAACAATTGCCAATGCATCTACTACGAATGCGTCAAAAAATTAAATGTCAAAACTATCATGTTCTTGTTCGCCTTGCTATTTGAGAACGAGCTTTTGTCAGAGTATGGAATATGAATTTAACGCTGCAAACGTTACTACAATCAATCAATTGTTTTCGTTTGGTAATTAAATCTCAAAGAAAGCAAATGTCGACGGGGAAGTTTGTGGTCACCTTAATTTTCATGTCCATTAGCGGTGGCACAATGGACGATTTTAATACGCTATAACTTCTCGCATTGAGAGGAAATAAAATTGTTTGCTGCAAAAGCTAAGCTTACGGAGTCACTCTTAGAGGATTAAATTTTAAAATGAATTTCATTTAACACTACGCCAAAATGTTTTGCGCTAATGTCTAAACAAATTTCGCTACTAAAGCGAATTGACATTACAAAAATGACATTGCGTAAAATTTACTGCGCGTGTGTATCTTTAAAGATGAAATGAATTACCGACACTTAATATTTTCAGCGCGATTATTTTTGTTTAACTTACTTATCCTCACCCGGTGATCCTTGTTACAGGAACAGGCAATATAAATTTTGAATTTTTTGTACCCATTGTGCATGAAAATTGTGGATTTATTTATAAAAAAGAAAATCTCCACAGTTCGAAAATTAAATTAACTAATTAATTAATAATGATAATGATGACATTACATAATACAAAGCGCTCAACAATCATATCGAACAAACAGTCAGCAGTGACTATTTTTACAGCGAAAGAAATTACTATTGTTTCATTTACTGGCAGAAAAAATCCAAACAACTTAACGCATTTTATGAACTAATTAATTAATTAATTAAATTTATTTAATTAATTACTTAATTAATGAACTAATTAATTAATGAATTAAATTTATTTAATGAATTACTTAAATCAAATTAAAATTATTTATATTTAACATGCAGTAGATAGACTTTTCTTCCTACTTTACATCTAATTACATGACCTTAAATTATGTATTTATCCTCGATGGGTCTTCTATTGATTTAAGAACTGTTTGGGACAGTAGGGCTTAAACATCTGTCAATAATCAGAAATCTGCGAAAGGTATTGCTGCTTTAAGTATAATATTACAATAGCTTTGATTTTTTTCCAGATTCAAACACCAGCGACTTCTCAACTGTTGTCAAATATAATGACTTGTTAAGCGCTAAATGTGTTATAAACTATTTGAAATTGGTCTGCAAAATCTTTATACTAGGGCTGCTATTTATATTTCTGGCCTGGTAACACTGACTGTTGCTAGGCACCAGCTGATGTTTCCAGTGTAACCTTCACATTGTTAAACATAACCTCAACCAAAACATTTTGTTATTTTATTGTTGTTAGTGTTCGTGATAGCAGATTGAAAAAGTGTTCGTAGGAGAAAATGGAATTAACTCGTAAACATTTTCGTGCAATAATTTTTCATAACTTTCGACGTGGCCGTGACACGACAACAGTGCACAGATGAACTTAATTCCTTATATGGTAATGAAGCACCTTCTTACAGTACCATTAAAAACTGGTATAACGAATTCAATCGTGGCCGATAAGCACTCCAGGACGAATCCCGTGAAGGTCGTCTAACAACGATTGTTGTGCCAGAAAACATCGCAGCTGTGCAGCTCATGCTTGATCGTCATGTAACATATCGCGAGATTGAGGCATCTGTAGGGATTAGTATGACAAACATCAATAAGATCTTGCATGAACATTTGCAACGCACAAAAGGATGCTCGTGTTGATTGGTGCAAGAAAATGTTGCAGAAATTCACTCAAGGTGCATCAAAAGCAGTTTATAATATCTGCACAGGTGACGAATCATGGATATACTCATATGATCCTGAAACAAAACAGCAATCCACCGTATGGGTCTTTCAAGACGAACGAAATCCCACCAAAGTTGTTCGCGGAAGAAGCACATCAAAGCAAATGGTTACCTGTTTCTTCGGCATTACCGGTCATGTGGCGGCTGTGCCATAGAGCAACGTAAGACGTTTGATTCGACATGGTACACCACTTTTTGTTTGCCAGAATTCTTTGAGAGACTTCGGGAAATGTCAAAGAAAAGACGCATCATTCTGCATCACGACAATGCGAGCTGTTACCGATCGGTTGAAACAATGGAGTTTTTGACAGGGCAAAACATTGAATTGATGGGTCATCCGCCGTACAGCGCTGATTTGGCACCTAATGACTTCTTTTTGTTTCCGAACATCAAGAGAAAACTACGTGGACAACGGTTTCCTACACCTAAAGAAGCAGTTTCTGCATGCAAAACCCATGTTTTTCAGAAGTACCTAAATCGGAGTGGAAAAAGTGCTTTGGAAATTGGTTCCAACTCATGCAAAAGTGTATAAATCTTCATGGAGAATATTTTGAAAAACAATAAAATAGATTTTGTCTTTAAATGCTTGTGTTTTCATCCTTAGGCCACAAATATAAATAGCAGGCTTCGTTTATATAATTCTATTGTATGTGTACTGTGACTGAACTCCTTCTAAACGGCTGGACCGATTTGCATAAAATTTTGTGTATGCGTTTGCGTGGCGCCCCTGGTGGCTTAGGTTTACAATTCGGTCCAATTGGACAAAGGGGCGTGGTACCTCCCATACAAACCACAAATTAAGAATCCAATATTTCTGCTCCCGCTAACGGTATTTAAACAGAATTTGGTATTTCGGTTGAGTGAACATGTTTGGAGTTCTACTGCAAATATAGGCGGGATTTGGTAAAGTCGCGTGGTAGCTCCCATAAAAATCTTCTTTATGTATATAATTCTATTGTACGTGTGTATGTCACTAAATAAATTTTTTTTTGCATGCGTTTGGGTGCCACCTTGGATGGTTTACATTCACAAACCAGCCCGGCAGATGGCGCTGCAGTCGGTATCCAGGTTATTCAACTACACTGCAACTACACGACTGGCTCGACTTGAGTTAATTTTTGTGTATTCATTCATTCAATGCATTTAATTTTTTTGTGCGCTGTATTTTGATATTACGTATTTTGATTTTTACTTCAAAAATACACACACGCCATTAATGCGTCGCCAGCCGCCAATGCCAACAATGTGCATTGGCGGATGACGATGAAAGGCCCAAAGTAACATGGACTCGCTTATTGCCGCCGTTAAAACAGTCGCGGTGGGCATCGAGCTTATTTGTTTGCGTTTCTTCTTTGCGATCTCGTTCTAAATGGGTCAGCTAGTTAAAAATTAAATATTTTAATATTTTTTTCTTAAAAAACAAATTATTTTCTGCTTGTAGAAAAAAGTTATTTGATTGAGATTTAATATATTTTCCCAGCAATTTTAAGTTTTAACTGTCAAAGAAATAAAAATTAAAACAATTTACAGATTCTAATTTGCCAATTCTTTCCTTACCATACTATTCCTTAATAAACTGTAATTTGTAGTGATTTAATTTGAATTCTTTCTTTTGCAATTACTTCCCTTTGGAATTAACTCTTTTTAAGTGCTTCCAAAATTTTAGCCATGACTTCCTGTGTAAACTCTTTTCCTTTGGAAGTTTCATTTTAAAAACTATATACGAGTATACTGCCTGGAGTAAAATCTGCAGACAAAAATACAACAAAAACAAAATAATGTCACTTACTACTAATGTCTGTGACATGAGTTGGGCGAGCAAAACATACATAAACACATAAAAAAAAGAAATAGGAAAATAACAAAAAAGAAAAAAATAAATCAAAAAAGCTTTTAAGTACTTTAGACTTGAAGCGTTCATGTGATGATGATGACGCGTCAGTATTTCCTTTATATTTGAGAAATTATTTTGGCAAAAAAGGAAATCCTTTTCTCTTTTGTTATTTTTTTATTAACCAACCAAAATCATGGTTGACTTTTTCCCCCCTCAATATTTTGATCTGTAAAGACTTTTCAACACCTTTTGTTTCCTTTTTTTCCAACAAAGAAATTAGAAAGAAAAAAACAACACAAAAAATAATTTCCTTTTCTCACTTATAAAAGGGTTTTCCCAACAATAGCATATGAGAAAATAACTTTAAGGCAGCAACACATCTGTTAAGAAATAGTAATCGATGAGTATAATAACGAAAACGTGCAAACAAATAGCAAACATATCATTCTTCTTTGTATTCTCAATATCATTCTCGATTTAGTTTTTAGCTAAACTTAATGGCTTTTAAATGTTTTTATGAGTTAATAAAGGTTGGTGGTACTATGATGATAGAAAGTAAATTTTGTGAAAGATCTAAAGGTATCTAGACATTTTTTTACTAAACTTTCTTTGTTAAAATTATAACTTATATAAAAGTTATACTCGCACAAGTGTGATACAACAACTTGTTAGCATGTACGTTATCTATTTGAACACAGCAAAATTGTACATTTGTTTTGATTAAGCTTAATCAGTCTGCTCAGTCTATTAGTAAGCTCAGGCAGACGCCTTGGAAAACACACCAAAAAAAATTAACAAAATCAAAGAAATTCAACATTTTTTTCGCTGTTTCTGTAACTTAAACGAGAAACTTCTCACCCAAAAGTTATCGCGTGTTTTGTTTTATCATTTAAAAATTTTTTTGCAAAAATTAATCACATAAATCGTTGTAGAATCAAACAAATTTTAAGTTTACTATAACTTTGTGTTTAATAAGCAGAAGTGCCTTGTTTCTGTAACTTAAACGAGAAATTTCTCGTGTTAATGTAGTCGGGTGTTTTATTTTGTTATTTTTTAATTTTTTTTGCAAAAATTAACCATATAAATTCCATTAGAATCAAACAAACTTTAAGTTTACGATAACTTTGTGTTTAATAAGCAGAAGTGCCCTGTTTCTCTAACTTAAACGAGAAAATTCTCACCCAAAAGTTGTCGTGTGTTTTATTTTGCTATTTTTAAATTTTTTTTTGCAAAAATTAATCACCTCAATCGTTTTAGAATGAAACAAATTTTAAGTTTACTGTAACTTTGTGTTTAATAGGCCGTGAAGTGCCTTGTTTCTGTAATTTAAATGAGAATTTTCTGCCCAGTGTTTTTAGTTGGAGTTAAAAATATAATTTTTCATTACAAAATAATTATGACTTTCTCTAAATTACGTTGTATACAACAAGATGAAGCTGATTGCAGAAAATTTGGGATTTTTATTATAGTGGTGTGTAATATTTGATTTCAAATTTTCAGAAAAAATATATATACATATCCCCTGAACCTTGTGCAGAAATGTGCCCGAAAAAATCAATTTTTTTTGCTTTAATATTATTTAATTAAGTTACTTTAATTCAATTTAAGTTTTATTTTTCTTTTAGGCAATAATTAATGTTAAGTGAGCTTTGTCTGACGGTAAAAAGCTAATTAAAAATGGCATGTTTCCACCTTAAGTCTTAAAGCAACCTTTTCCAATTCCATTTAGCTTTCGAACGTTATTCACGATAGTTAGTTACAATAAGTACGTACATTATTAATTCATTCCTTAAATTCATTCACCTTCCGTTGTGTTTAAATGCCAAAATAAAAAAATTTTTATAACAAAATAAAAATACATAAAATTAGCGGTTTACACTTGGGTATAAAATCATTTGATTTTATACACTGATAAATAGTTTAAGTGAGAAATAACTGACTAAATTTACAGAAACAAGTTATGCATGCATTTGCGTTTAAAATCTCCGGATTTAGAAATAAGAGATAAACAAGTTTGAAATCGAATAATACAAAGATCAATTTTTTAAATTGAAATAAAATTTAATTTATTCGAAAGATAATCTTGTGGTATTAAAATTTAAATTTTACATCTAATATATGACCGCCATGTTCAGCTCACACGTAGTCTAACCAGAGGACTAATTTCCCATGACTTCTTTCAACACTTGTGGCCGTTTAATGGCAATAACATGACGAATTTTATTCTCAAGGTGGTCAATCATTTTGGGCTTAACGCCGCATACCAGTATACTGACCCATAGAACAATCTAGCGTCGTTACAACGCACGATCTTGGAGGGCAAGGTTTTGAAATTTGAAGCTAATCGATTACCCAACGTTTCCTTTTATTAATCTACAGCAAGAGTTGTGTGACATATTTCATTATATTGTTGAGACCACACTTCCCGCCCATTATGGCGGTTTAATTGTTGAACGAAACGGTCAATAATTGTAGCTCTATAGCGGTCAATATTGCCTGTAACGTTCTGATATCGTTTTGAAAGAAATACGTACCCATGATGCCATCACCCTGTAAAGAACACCAAAAAGTAAATTTTTCTGGACGGTGCCTCAACATAGACTTGAGGATTGTCAACACTTCAAATACTGCAGTTTTGCTTCTTGATATATTAATTCAAATAAAAGTGTGCTCCATCCTCCAACAAAATTTGCTTAAGAAAATCGGGGATTCAATGGACCAATCTTTTTTTGAATCCAATTTGCAAAATGTAGAAGGATTGTTCAGGCGTCAGTCTATTCATGTTTAAATGACAAGCTAAATATGAAACGCCTGACAGCTGAGAAAAAGGCCACCAGTTGAAAAAGTATTACCAACTTGAGATTCTATAGCGCTATAAAAATATCTTAAAAACTTACCAAAGGCAGTAATATTGCGCATAACCATATACCTGGTGTCATTTCTCAATAGCTTCAAGCTTTTGTGTAAAAACGCTTATTATTAACATCAAGACAGAACCATGCGGAGCTCTTGGCTCTGATGTTTATAGCGCTGGAAATAAAGAGGGTACAAGGTGAGCACCCCTTCTCATGCCAGTAACGCAGGTTATTCTCTTTATTATTGTAAAGCAAATCTGGAAGAAGTAATGATCTCTTGTGATGGTTCTCTCGCCTTTGTCTTCGAGGGTGACATACATCAAATTTAGCAAATCTCATTATTTTAATTTTATAGCCAAAGGATAATCATTGATTATTTTGTATGGAAGCCAGCCATCCAGTTTTCTACCATTTTCCTGAAAAAGTCATTCCAAAAAGATTTCCTGATTTAATGGAATTATCTTTATTTCCTAGAAAACTAGTTTTATATTATTCTTCTACTTATATTTATTTTGAAAAAAAAAATTGGTTTCAAATTTCTTTCTTTTCAACAGCAATTAGAAAAACATAAATTCAATTTATATCAAAAACATATTCTATTCATTTGAAGTTATTTTAAAAATTTCGTTACTGCTTTAACACCTGAAATATTTTGTGTAACATTTTAATTGACTTAAGCTGCAATTTTACTAATTTTTGTTTTTTTTCCCCCTTTTGAGTTATTCCTTCTACAACTCCATTTATAATTCTCTGGTCCAGTGGATAAGAATATGAAAAGAAAAAATAGAGTTAAATTCCAAATCTTGTTAAAGGAATTTTTAAAAATTTCTCTTATCTGAACATAAAAGGGAACTTCGCTTCATAACAGCAACGAAATTAAATTTGTAATTTTGAACAGACAAATAAAATATTTATTCATATTAACAAGAAACTTATCATACATTTAGATATGCTATTTATACTTATGTTAGTATTTTATAATACAAAAATCCCAGGCATAGTTGTTGATATTACATACGTAACTCTGCTATGGAGTCGTTTCATTGGAGCTAATGTTTTTATTGTTGTTAGTGTTGTACCCAACTGTAACAGTTATTTGGACCATAAAGTATGATATAAAACGTTTATGTTATGGCTTGTAACTATAATGAAATCATTTATATTTTGAAGCTAAACACCAAAACGTAACCAGTGAATACTTAAACAAACACATTTGAAATTCAACAAAAATACAAAATTCCTTGTATATTTGTTTATGATTATAAAGGATGTTTTTTACAGAGGTAAAGAATTTTGACATGAAATAAAAACAATTTTTTTATTAACATGAAGTAAACTTTATTCAGGAGATAATCTTTTGGTATTTTACTATAATTTCAATATGGTTTCTGGCTGTGACCGCCACCGCCACAGACGTAGTGTTATCTGCAGTCCAATTTTCAATGCCTGTTGCAACAGTTGTGACTGTATATCGTCAATAATGCGAGGATTGTTGTACTCCAAATAGTCCATCGCTTCAGACTTATCGACGCACACTAACGACTTGACATTGCCCCACCGAAAGTAGTCCAACAGCATTAAATCTTACGATTTTGGGGTTGAATTTACAAGTGCAAAACGTGAAAAACTATTTTTAAACCAAAACTCTTGCTTCAATAAATTAATTCTGGCACAAGCTGGGTGACATGTTAAGCCATCTTAAAGAAAGCACAGTTTCTGAACATCATGAGTGTTAAATTGATGAACGAAAAAGTCATGGTTCTTAAGTGGTAAACATTGACCGCAACATTCTGGCCAGGATTGTGGTTGAGCAAATTCGCACCCATGATTCCACCAGCCCACTTAGCACCCAAAATAGTTAATTAGATGTAACGGTATATCAACACAAGTCCCCTCCCCCTAGGGGGCACAACTGTGTGATTCGATTTTACATCCGCGCCTGGCCATGAAGCCTTAATCAGTTGGTGGACCAAACCACTGCATAATTGGGAACGTCATGCTCGTCCTAGGAAGCCGAAGCCATAATTCTATGCAGCAGAACTTTCTAGGTGCAACTTCGATGATTCCAGAGCAGGGCTGCAAATCATCACTCTTTGCTTAAGAGTTGGACACTTTCTAACTCTTGTCCAAAACACATGTCTGCCATGCTCACTGGACTGGATCATTCACTTAGCGTGTCATTAACAGTGAGATGGTCCTCGCCACCATAATAACCATTATACTGTTATGGGACCGCGAAACCACAACCACCACGATACTCCCATACAGGAGTCAACCTCAATAATCAGCCAGAGAACTATTAAATGTCTAAAGAGACAAATAATGAACTCTTATTTCCAGCTGTACCCCTGCTGACTTCACGGGACTGGGCTCCCTTTTTTTCCCCAGTTGCACTGTGTCCGCGGGGCGTCCCTAGGGGGCACATTGATATGTTTTGACGGAATCCCACCGTCATTACATGTGTCTTCGGGGGTAAAAGGTCGCCCAGTCCCCTTCACGGTCAGCAGGAGCCAACTGGACAATTCCACTATATTTTCACGGGAATCAGTAAAGCCCCAGAATTCAGCTATTTGTCTTTTTAGCCTTTTACCTGTTCTCTGACTGAATATGGAGGTTGTTGTTGCTTATTGGAGATAGTAGGATATCCAACTGTATTGATTCTCTTAAGCAATTTCATGTAATGACGCACATGTGTCAACGGGGGAAAACGGTAGCCCAGTCCCCTGAAGGCTGACAGGGAGTCAGCTGAAAGCTCTACGTTATTTCCACGGAAATCAGTAAACCCCAGAGTACAGCTATTTGCTTTTAAGCCCTTTAATTGTTCTCTGTCTGATTATTGAGGTTGGCCCGTCGAAAGTATCGTGGTGGTTGTAGTTTTGCGGCCCTCATGAATTTGATTAAGGGGCCAGGATCATCTCACCTTTACTGAGAACACTGGGTGAATGATCCGGATCCAGTGAGCATGCAAGTCATGGGTTCATCATAGCGCCCCAGTGGTTTGACCATCGTCGAGTTATGGCATACACACGCTAGTTACGGACGTAAACCTGTTTTTTTGTTTTGTTTTCTTTTTTTTTTTAAAGAGAAGTAGCATTTCAACAACAATGCCTATTTAGTCAAGTACTGTACTATTGTTTAGGAAGGGATAGAGAAGAGATGAAACAGGTGGTGAAAGTATAAGGATAGTCGGAAATGAGGTGTCGTATAAAGACTGCACAGCGATCAGTGACCATGCCTTCATTACTGAGCAGCCCCACCGACAGTAAATTTTTATTTTATATTAAGTCAAGTACCGTGCTACATTCGGTTAGGAAAGGGATAGAGAAGAGATGAAACAGGTGGTGAAAGTAGAAGGATAGTTGGAAATTAACTCCCGCATAAGACAGCACAGCGACCAGTGACTATGCCTTCATCGCTGAGCAGCCTCACCGACAGTAAATTTTTTATTTTTGTTGTGAAAAAAAAACAAAGGTCTTCTTTGGGAATCGAACCCACAACCCCCATACTTACAAGCTAGTACACTACCTACAAGATTAAAGGGGCACCACACCTCACCCAAGTGGCTTGATCCATCAGCAGGTTATGGCTTACACAGCTAGGGACTGATGTAAATCTTATCAAGCATCTCAACACAGGTTTGGTATCTCAAATGCTGCAGTTCTGTTAATTGAAGTACCCATTCAAATAAAAGTGTGCTTCAGTGCTAAACAAAATTTGCTTACAAAAATCGTACGCAACGGCTCTCTTGTGTTAAGATCAATTCACACAATGTGAAAGAGTTGTTAAGGCGTCAGTCAATTTATGTTGAACTACCAAGTCAAACTAAACATAAATCACTTGACAGATAACATAGTGAGTGTAAGTTAAAAAGTGTTGCCTTAAAGTTCTTTACCCATATAAAGAACACCCGATATGCAGCAGACACATATAATAATTCAAATGTTGAGTTTGGTCTAGTGTTGTTTGCCACATTTTCCCAAAAAGCTCATATACCCTAATAAGCCACAAAATGCAGTAGCAGCAGCTGACTTCAAAAATTTATTTATTTTAATTTCAAATTTTATCTGCTACAGGAGATTTGGATTTATATATTGCTCGCTCTACAAGGTTAACAAGAACTTCATCGGAGAATTTTAGTAAAATTCCTGGTTTTTTTTAGTCAGTACTTTTCCTGAATGCTGTAAAGTTGAAGAAATGACTTCAAATGTAATGTAATTACATAAACTCTATTGAATGGTTTCCTTATTGATTCTCTTTTTCTTTCTATTTTTTAGTTAGTTATACTCGTATAATACTGATATTTTATAAATGGTATATGTATGTGTGTGAATGTATGTTTTAAACAGTCCAGCTAAACCTTTTGGTAATTTAACTAAAAATGTGTTTTTTTTTTTGGTATAAACGATGGCTATTGAAAATTATTATGACATTTAGGAACGGAAAATTAAATGGGGATTTCAAATAACAGAAAGAAGAAAGCTTTTAATATAAATAAAATTACTTATGTAACCTAAATTAGTACTCTGGCTACCATTCCTCTTTAAGAGGGAATTGAAAAAGAACAGCAAATATACAAAGAACTGGTCGCTTGAACTCTAGACTTTTTTAACTTATAATAGTTTTGGTTTAAAATGATAGGAAAAGAAATTGAATTACGGAAACTGTTAAATTTTTACGGTATTTTAAATTTTGGAAAGTTTTAGTCCAACTAATTTAATAGTATCGCGTTTTTCAACCAGAAGTTTGTTTTTCAATTGTGGCAACACCAACAACATGATAGTTTTGAAATTTTTTTTTTTGACGTATTCGTAGTAGATATATTGGCAATTCTTACAATGAATTCACTTTCGCACGAAAATCACCTTAAAATAATTAAAATCGACTATGAAAATGCTGGGTCTGCTAAAGTTACATTTCATAAAATTCGTGATATTTTTCGGGCAACGTAATCGTCCTTATGATACCTCCATTAGTTAGTCGCTAAATATGAGTCGTTAGGTTCGATACAAAATGTGCGAACACCAACGCGTGTTCGATCGAGTCGTTCATCTGAAAACATCGCAGACGTCAGCCACAGTGTTGAAGCAGCACGAAATTTGTCAATTCCTCGACGTTCTCAATAATTGGGGTTATCCTAAACCATTATACGAGGAATTTTGCATAATGATATGACTTAGGTACCCCTGTAGGCTAGTAGCTAGTGTACTAGCTTGTAAATATGGGGGTTGTGGGTTCGATTCCCAACGAAGACCTTAGTTTTTTTCACTACAAAAATAAAAAATTGACTGTCGGTGGGGTTGCTCAGCGATGAAAGCATAGTCACTGGTCGCTGTGCTGTCTTTATACGGCAGTTAATTTCCAACTATCCAGAAAGTAGAAACTTTCACCACCTGTTTCATCTATTCTCTATCCCTTTCCTAAAGAATGTAGCACGGTACTTGACTAAATAGGCATTGTTGCCTGAAGTGCTACTTCTCTTTCAAAAAAAAAAAAAAATTGGTGAAAGAATTGTTAAAGTTACATTTCGTAAAATTCGTAATATTTTCGGACAACATAATCGTCGCTCTGAGATAGCTATTAAGAATTGGTTCGTTTAATTTGTGTTGATAGGCTCGATACAAAATATGCGAACACCAATGCGTGTTCGACCGGGACAAAACATCGCATAGTATTGAAACACATCCAAATTTTGTCAATTCCTCGACGTTCTCAACAACTGAAGTTAACCGAAACCACCACATGACGAATTTTGCATAAGGATTTTACTTTGAAGCCTTACAAGATGTAACTGGTGCAGGAATTAAAGCCCATCGATGATTCACATCGCCCTAGATTCGTTCACTTCATTCAGGAACAACTGGTTGGTTTTTCTGAAAATCATTTTTTCACACGAAGTACATTTTCATTTGTCAGGGTGTGTCAACAAGCAAAATTGCCGCATTTGGACTTCTGAAAATCCTACAGCGATTATTGAGAAGCCTTTGCATGCTCAACGTGTCACTGTATGGTGTGCTATGTGGTCTAGAGCTCTGAACTCAATTTTTGCATACTATTGACGACGTAGATATCTCTGACATGTGGTTTTACCAGGACGGTGCCACATGTCACACAGCTAATGAAACGATCAATTTATTTCAAACCAAATTTCTCGATCGCATAATTTAACGACCGTCAGCAGTTAAGCGGCCAGCCAGCTGCTGTGATTTAACATCACTTGATTAGTTTTCGTGGGGCTATGTTAAGGATAAAGTCTCTACGGAGCCAAACGAATCGATTTCAGCCTTAAAGCTCAAAATTGGTGATGTGATTAATAAAATAGGATCACCATTTTGCTAAAAAGTGATTAAAAACTGTAGTGAAAGAATCGACATCTGTCAGCGTGGTCGTAGTGGGCATTTGCCAGATATCATTCTTCACTCATAATTTACGAACTTTTCTCTTCGTAGTGCAATAATAATTTTAATCATCTTTTTATAGTTTTTTAAACGATCTTTTTTTATCTTTAATAAATCTTTTTTCTTTTTTTATTTTTTTAGATCTTTTTTTATATATTTTTTCTTTTCAATATTTCGCTTTCCTTTGGAAAGCTTCTTTAGGAAAAAAATTTTTTAAATATAAAAAATTTTCAATATTTCGCTTTCCTTTGGAAAGCTTCTTCAGGAAAAAAATTGATTTAGTTTAGTTTAGCATATAACATTAATAGATTAACACTTGAGCATCGCCTCCGAATTGTGCCCAAAACAAGATTATCCTTGACCTCGATTCTCACAAGCGAATTTTATTTCCTGATGAAACTCACTTTTGTTTGAATGGATACGTCAGTAAATGAAATTGCCGATTTGGGGTGATGGTAATCCAAAAGTGGATGTAAGACATGGTTTCATCCAGAAAAACTGATTGTTTGATGTGCTTTATGGTCTGATGGAATCACTGGTCTGTATTTCTGTAATAATGATGCTGGTCAGCATATTATGGTCAAGGATGACCGCCATAATTACTGACCTTTTCGTTCATCAACTAAAAAACTACAAAGTGCAGGCGCTAGATTTGTAAAAAGACGTTACAACATGTTACACAGCTTGTGCCACAATTGATTTATTATAGGAAATGTTTGATTACCGCATAGTTTTACATTTCAGACTTGCGAAATGGCCTCTTAGATCATGAAATTTTAACGCCTCTGCGCTATAATTTTGGGGTATATCTTAAGTCGCTTGTCTATGCCGATAAGTTCGAAACGCTTAACCACTTGCAGGATAAGATGGGACCTCCAGATTAGAATATGGCCGAACCTTCGGTCATTATCTTTCGAATAATGATAAATACAGGGTGTCCGCCAGGAAGTTATATTTATAAGAGAAGTAGCACTTCAGGCAACAATGCCTATTTAGTCAAGTACCGTGCTACATTCTTTAGGAAAGGGATAGAGAAGAGATGAAACAGGTGGTGAAAGTAGAGGGATAGTCGGAAATTAACTGCCGTATGAAGACAGCAACAGCGACCAGTGACTATGCCTTCATCGCTGAGTAATTTTTATTTTTGTAGTGAAAAAAACCAAGGTCTTCGTTGGGAATCGATCCCACAACCTCCATACTGACAAGCTAGTACACTGCCTACTAGCCTACAGGGGCCTAGCCTACTTTATTTTGCCGCCATTTTGGTGCACATTAGTCTTGACAGTTCATATTTAGCAGTCGTGAAGTAGACACGTGGCAAATTTATTATGGTAAAATATTCGGGGCTGTACATATGCCAATAGGTAACATCCTAGCTTCCAATAACAACCCCAATTTTCATGAAAAACTCATAATGAGTGACGAGAGACATTTTCAGTTAAATGGATATGTGAATTAACAGAATAGTCGGTTCTGGCGAATGGGAAGTTCTCAAATTATACAATAGTCATCTTTCCATCTATTAAAAGTGATAGTTTTGTGTGCAATTTGAATACAAGGAATCATTGGGCCTCTGTGAAAATGAAAACGGTGTAATGGTAACTGTGAATGGGGAGCAATATCGTATTATGATTGAAAAGTTTTTAAAGCCACAACTGCATGCTTTTGGCTGGATTAACATTTGATATCAACAGGACGGTGTCACATTGCATACAGCCAGTATTACAATGGATTTACTGCGAGACCTCTTTCCTTAACAAGTTATTTTAAGAAATGGTGACGTTGAGTGACCTCCACGGTTGCCTGATTTAACTGCTCCACATTTCTTTCTGTGGGGATGTATCTGAAAAGCAAGGTTTATGTAAACCAACCAGAAACGCTTGAGTAACTCAAACAAAATATTCGTGATGAAATTAATAAAATTATCGCGGAAAACGTCTGAAAATGTAATGAAAAATGAGCTCAAAAGGGTTCGCATTTGTGAGGCCAACAGAGATGGATATTTGTCTGATATTGTATACCATACATATTTGCTGAAAACATTTATCAATATCAAATCCATTCTCTTTCATTTAATCTGAAATTATAAAGAAGTGTAGTAGTATAACTTTCTGGCGGACACCCTGTACCACTATATAAACATGTTAGATAACACGCAAGTTTATTATCATTTTTTTCTTTTGTTTTACTTATAACTGTGAGTTTATGTATATCGCTACCCCCCGGGGGCACATATATATGGTCTTTGGAGATAGCACCAACTAAAGACCTGTGTAACTGGGGGAAAAAGGGAGCCCAGTTCCATGAAGTCAGCAGGGGTGCAACTGGAAACTCCACTTTATTTCTACGGGAATTAGTGACCCACAGAATTCCTTTATTTGTCTCTGTAGACACTTAACTGTTCTCTGGCTGATTATTGAGGTTGGCCCTTTATGGGAGTATCGTGGTGGTTGTGGTTTCGCGGCCCCATATCAGTCTATGGTTTTATGGTGGCCGGGTTCATTTCACCTATAATAACAGCTACTTGGTAAAATGTTCCCAGATCCAGTGAGCATGCTAGACATGTGTTCTGGACAGGAGTTGGAAAGTCTCAAACTCTTAAGGAAGGAGTGATGATTTGCAGCCCTGCTCGGCTTCTAGCTTCGGCTTCCTAGAACGAGCATGACGTTCTGATTAAGGCTTCATGGCCAGGCGCAGATGTAAATCTAATTACACAGTTTATGTATATCGCTATCAGATCGCTTTTACCAAAGCCAACCACCATACAGCCGGTGTTCGTGATAGAATTTACATCTGCACCTGGCCGTAAGCCTTAATCTGACGGTGGTGAAACCACTGGGAATGAAAAGCAACGTTCTTCACGCCCTAGGAAGACGAGGACTAATTCTAGCAACAGGTCGTTCCTAGTTGAAATTTCAGCGTTTCCAAAGGAGGGTTGCACACCACTACTCCTTGCTGTAGAGCTGGAGACTATCCAACTCCTGGTCCAGAAGACATAACTAGCATGCTCACTGGATTTGGATCATTCACCAGTTGGTTTTATTTAAGGCGGGATGGTCCTGGCCCACTTAAATCAATTCATGTTGGAGCCGCAAAACCACAACCACCATGGTACTCCCGAAGGGCTAACCTAAATAATCAGTCAGAGAACAGCTAAAAGTCTAAAGAGACAATTAGCGGAACTTACTGATTCCTGTGGAAATAAAGTCGAGCTTCCAGTTGACTGCATGCTTGCCTTTAGGGTACTGGGCTCCCTTATACCCACAGCGGCACAGGTCTAGATGGTCAATTATTCGAAAAAGACCGATAAATGTGCCCCCAGGGGGGACACAGCCGGTTTGAAAGATCGTTAACATAAACGGAATCATTGCAGATGTGGGGATTATACTTCCTACATTTAAAGGGAACACAACGACGTATAATAGCCTTTCAATCGTTCGCTACATCTGGTGATAACCTAATAAGTTTTGAATATCATTTGTGTTTCAACAATGGCGTTTTATATCAGCACACCACTCATATCAAGCGATCACTGTATTCGAAAACGAACACGATATACTTTGTTGACACAAAACAATTTTTTATATATTCTTTTTAATACATTTTTTTTCAATGCAGATTTACGTAAAAACTACTGTTATTTAACTGGTCCTGTGGAGCTTTTAAATTTTGTTTTATTATTTTACTTCGTAAATGTCTTCTTCTGTAATACGTTGCTTTTTAAAAAAATATTTTCAATGCCATGTTGTTAAACAAAATCCAGATTTTATAGTTGAGAGTGCGGCTCGAAGGACCATCTATCTATATCGCCTTAGATGTATTTATTTATTCTATTTTTCATAAAGGTTGCCTTTAGTTTAAGTAGCTTTTGATTTGGTTTTATTTAAAGAAGAGAACTCATAATTTTTATAAATTGTCTATAGGTGGCAAACAAATATCCCTTCAAAATGAACACTTGAATTTAAAACTTTTGGCCTGCTAAGAGAACACTTTTATCTCTTGTTACAGAAAAGTTCAAAACAACTAAACTAAACTAATAAACTACGACATCTAAATGTTGTGTCACTTATTTATCAGTTTAGTTTTTCACACCACGTCAACACTTGTGTTTTACAAATGAGATTCAATTAAATCAAGATTTATTAAAGGAAAATAACGATACAGCACGGAAATTTATATTAAGAAGAAAAAAAATAATTGTCGCTACGTTTCAATCCACTTCACGTCACATCAAAAAAAAAATATATATATTGAAAACAACTAAACAAATTGATTGTCCGTCCTCAACTCTATTGACAGTCTGTCAGTGTTCTTTAGCATTAAATTGAATGAAATCATGAGGAAAATCTCACAAAAGAGGTTATAGATTGCTATGCGTGTCTAAACTATGACTGGCTGTGGTGTGGCCACTAAATCTCAACAATTTCAAAATTTAACAATGAAATCAAATCAAATTAAATCGAATAAATCTTTCAAACAACAAAATCTAAATTAAATCAAAACAAATGTCATCACTAGACCCATTGTTAATCTGGATAAAATATAATTTTCTATATAAGGTTTAGTACAAATTGGAAGCTGAAAAAAAACTTTTTCTATTTTGAAGGAAAAAATCACAAGCACGTTTTTGGTTTTTCATTATAGCCACAAAGTAGAAAAGAATAGATGTTATAAAGCTTCCCTTGGTGTATTGCTTTCGATAACATAAGAAGACAATAATACCATGAAAGAAATAGAATTAAAGTTGTATGACCGTCTGGACGTAAAGAAAATTTTGCAACAAAGTTTTGAAACAGAAAACAACATTCAATAACGCTTATAAGTATCTATTATCAGGGATTATACGAACTACAAAGCAAGTATTATTAAGAACGCACTTATAGTTTGTTTCTTTTTCTTTAAAAAATTTTTTTTCTGAAAGCTACAATTTTAAAGCTTTTTGGAACAAATAGTTTCCAGAAAAGGTACTTTAAAAAAAAATTATTTTCGAAAACGATTTTTTAAATAAAGTTTCTTTTCACAAAAAAGTAGTTTTCAGAAAAGGTACTTTCAGAAAAAGTACTTTTTAGTATTAGGTATTTTCAGAAAAAGTACTCTTCATATATTTCTTCTTTTTTACAATAAATATATGTTCTTAAACGTAAATTTTTTCCAGCCTTTATTATTTTTATTTATTTTGAGCACCCTTTTTTTTGGTTAAAACTGCCACGAAGTACTTCTTATTCCAAAAGTGTTTTTCGTATAAACCTTCTTCTAAAAATGTACCTTTCCAAAGAGGAAGAATGCTTACAAAGGTTATCTTTTTATGTTTTCTTACAATGTATTTTAAAAGGTACTGGTATTAAAATGTACTTCTTTAAAATCTATTTTTTATAACAAATTTAGCCAAAGGAATTCTTCCGAGGCTGCACCTTTTTAAAATACACTGTTTAAAATTGAATATATATTATTTAAAGTCACGTTTTTCTTTATTAGTTTTCAAGAGGATTTGTTTTTATTAAGTACTTCTTTAAAATTAAAAAGTACATTTTTAAAGAAAATTTAAAAAAAAAAGTACTTTACGCTTTCCAAATGGTGTTATTCTAACAAGCAACTTTTTGTTGAACTACATATTTATTCTGTGAAACTTATCTTTTTCAAGGTGGTACTTTTTTTTAAAATGCTGTAAAAGCCCTTTTAATTAACAGATACTAAAAAATACAATAAAAAAAATACTTTTACTTATCACAAATATAAAACTGAAAAAAATATTTTTATGTAATCTCAGATCGCTTTTTTTTCCAAATCACTTTCGAATGGTATTTTTTTCCAAAAAGTACTTCTGTTAAAATCTAATTTTTTCGTATATAAAAAACTCTACGAGTATAAAATGTTACAAAAAAGAGTTGCTGTCAAGAAAAGCAGCTCTTGAACAAAAGTTTTAGAATTTTTTTTTCCAAATCACTTTCAAAAGTACCTTTTTTTTAAAGTACTTCTGTTGAAATCAACTTTTTTTTTGTATGTAAAAAAAAATCTTATAATCGCATGTTACTAAAAAGAGTTCCCTTCAAGAAGACAGCTCTTGAACAAAAATTTTAAATCGTTTTTTTTTCAATTCACTTTCTGCTGGTACTTTTTTTTAAAAGCACTTCTGTTAAAATCAACTTTTTTCATATATTTTCGAGCAAAGCGATTTTTTAAAATTACTTCTTGCTTTTAATTTTCAAGTACTTTTTCCTTTATTGAAAAAATATAATTTAAAAATTTTGTTCCTATATAAAAAACTCTACGAGTATAAAATGTTACAAAAAAGAGTTGCTGTCAAGAACCCAGCTCTAGAACAAAAAATTTTAAATAGTACTTTTTTTTGAAAAGTGCTTCTGTTAAAATCAATTTTTTTCGTATATAAAAAACCCTTTTTATATTCGCATGTTACTGAAAGGAGTTCCCTTCAAGAAGGCAGCTCTTGAACACAAATTTTAGATCGTTTTTTTTCCAATTCCTTTTCGAATGGTACTTTATTTTTGAAAAGTACTTCTGTTGAAATCAATTTTTTTCGTATATAAAAAACCCTTTTTATACTCGCATGTTATTAAAAGGAGTTCCCTTCAAGAAGGCAGCTCTTGAACATAAATTTTAGATCGTGTTTTTCCAAATCCTTTTCGAATAATACTTTTTTTTTGAAAAGTACTTCTGTTGAAATCGTATATAAAAAACCCTCTTTATACTCGCATATTACAACAAAGGGTTCCTGCCAAGAAGGCAGCTCTTGAACAAAAATTTTAAATCGTTTTTTTTTTCAAATCACTTTCGAATAGTACTTTTTTTTGAAAAGTACTTCTGTTGAAATCAACTTTTTTTCGTATATAAAAAACTCTTTTTATACTCGCATGTTACTAAAAAAAGTTCCCTTCAAGAAGGCAGCTCTTGAACAAAAATTTTAAATCGTTTTTTTTTCAAATCACTTTCGAATAGTACTTTTTTTTTGAAAAGTACTTCTGTTGAAATCAACTTTTTTTCGTATATAAAAAACTCTTTTTATACTCGCATGTTACTAAAAAGAGTTCCCTTCAAGAAGGCAGCTCTTGAACAAAAATTTTAAATCGTTTTTTTTTCAAATCACTTTCGAATGGTACTTTTTTTTGAAAAGTACTTCTGTTAAAATCAACTTTTTTCGTATATTAAAAACCCTTTTTATACTGACATATTACTAATAAGAGTGCCTGTGAAGAGCTAAATTTTCCACAAAAATAGATTTCTTCAATAAGTACTTTTACGAAAAGCTATCCAGACGATATTTTCGAGCAAAGTGATTTTTTTACAAATTACTTCTTGCTTTCATTTTTCAAATACTTTTTCTTTTATTGAAAAAATGTAATTTAGCAAAATAATTTTTCTTAAACTCATTTTAGTGTTTGTTTTGCAATATGGTACTTTTGTTAGAAAATGCTGTTTCCAGGGATTAATTGCAAGGATATTTTTATATGATAATTTATTGTCAAAAGTTCCCTTGTTTTTTTATATACAGTTTGTGTAAAAGGTTTTTTTTTTTCAAAAGGTTTTTTTTTAACAAGTTGATTTATGTCAAAAGTACTTTAAAGAACTACTGTCGTGGACGTAAAAAAGCACTAGTTTGAAAAAGTACTTTTTCAAAACATATTTTGTCAAAAGTTGGGATTTTACGCAGTTTTTTTTTTTTTAATAATTTGTACCAAAGCTGGTGTAGATAAGGGGATAAGCTTTCTTATGTGGTATATTGAAGGGGCCGCGCTTTGTTAATGGAATTGAAATTATGTTTCCTTTTGAGCAAAACAAATCTTCTGCTTAAAATAAATCCCTTTTGAAGTAACAGCAGACTATAAAGCACAACTTGTTAACATATTTACGAATAAAAGTTCTTTGCTGCAAGTTGGAGTCCTTTAGTATTTTGTTCGTACAAAACTGACTGGACACAATTCCTTAATTTCTTTTTTGGTGCAGATTAGCAGAAAATTTTGTATTTCCGTTTAAATACATTTAAAATGAAATATTTTTATCCTTTTAGTGCTGTACTAAAATTGTATTTAATTTAATTTATTTTTTTTTTTACCTTGAGTCAGCATATTGAATTCTTATAAATTTCATGCATATTAAGTTTCCATTTGTGTGGGACAAAGAATGTCAACTTTATAAAAGTTTTCTTTATATTTTTAACTGCTGGTTGATACTTTTTTATGTCTGCGTTTCCATTTCCATGCAATTTCTTAATATATTCTGAAACAGAAAAAGGATTACCGGCATAACTTCAGGGATCACAATTGCTGTATTCAGTTTTCTTTATATTTCTATTTACCATGAATTTCAAAGTAAATTTTAAAACAACAACTACGAGGAAAGCAAACAAGTTGATATGAGAAATAAAGTTGATGTTGTTGTTGTTTGGCATTTGTTATTTTCTTAATTAAAAGGTTCTATTTGTTTGATAAAAAAAATATGTCTGTCTGCTTAATTTTTACTTTATTTCTTTTTCATCATCTCGAATTACTTAAAGTTGTCAACTTTAATTATTTGAGATGCGTTTTAGTTCAGCTTTGTGCTGCACAGAAGAGGGTGCATTATTTTTAATGAGAGAGTACAGTCATCAGCATTAGCATAGACGAATTCATGGCAAAAGTTTGCTAGTGTTAACAGCAAATGTTTGCAGTCTATAGGCAGCAGCATAGCAGTTATTTTTATCCTACTGAAAATAGAAACTGAATCAGAAATGTATTTGTAATATGCTCTGAGCGAATATTTGCTGTGGACTTAGAGTCCGTTTGCACAGTTTAAAATTATCCCGTAGTATAACAGTGACTCTTTAAGTATAAATGAACAGGTATGCTCAGAATCTGCAGCTTATTGTTCAGTTTTCTTTAAAAGTCGCAACTTATTTCATCGTTTGTTTTCATTTCGTTTTCGGTGAGACTTGAATTAAATAATTTTCTTTTTTTTTATTTTAAATCAAATATCAAAATACAACTCTGAAACAACAGTTTTTATAAAAGGTCCATGAAATTTTTCCTCTCTTCCATCGTTTAAATCTCTAAATCTCTTTTTACAAACTAAAAATTTTACCGGGTATCTGCCGGGAAGGTATACTACTTTCATTTGCCGCCATTTTGTTAAACATTAGTCTTTAAAGTTCCTATTTGGCAGTCGTGAAGTAGACACGTGACAAATTTATTATGGAAAAATATTCGCTAAACCAAAGTGTTTTAATCGCTACAACATTTTATCACAGTCAATCATGGATTACTGTGACGATGAGAATATTTTTGGGAGAAACAACGTGCCAAAAAAACCCACTTTTTATCGTGTGGTGAATGATTTCGAAGAAAGAGGGTCTGTAGGCCATTGGCCGAAGCAGGGACCACAACGTGCTGCAAGATCGCCTGAAAACATAACTGCTGCTCAAGAAAGTGTTCAAAACAGTCCATCAACCTGACAAAGTGCTCAGCAGCTTGGTCTTCAAGCCACAATTCTGCACGAGGATTTGCATTTGTTGCCATATAAGGGTCACTTGACACAAGGGCTTCTTCGACAAGGCCATTTACGTCGCCATACATATGCCAATAGGATGTTACAGCTTACCCAGGACAACCCGAATTTGCATGAAAAAATCCTAATGAGTGACGAGGCACATTTTCATTTGAGTGCATAAACAGAATAGTCGGTTCTGGGGAATGGAAAACCCTCAAATTATTCAACAGTCACCTTTGTATCCATTAAAAGTGACAGTCTGGTGTAAAAGTTGGTCAGGAGGAATCATTGGACCTCACTTCTTTGAAAATGAAAACGGCTAAACGGTAACTGTGATTGGGGAGCGATATTGCGATATGATTAAAAACTTTTTAAAGCCACAACTGCATGCTTTGGGCTTGATTAACATGGTGCTATCAACAAGGCGTTGTCACATCGTATACAGCCAGGATTACAGTGGAATTACTGTAAGACCTCTTTCCTTAACAAATTATTTCAAGAAATGGTGACATTGATTGGCCTGATTTGACTGCTCCAGACTTCTTCTAGTAAGCATATCTGAAAAGCAACTCAAACAATATATTCATGATATAATTAATGAAATACGGCGTAAAATGTAGGGTTCGCAGTTGTGAGGCTAGCAGAGGCGGATATTTATCTCTATTCCATACATAATTGCCGACATTAAATAAAGTATTTATCAATATAAAATCAATCCCCTTTGAAGTAATCAAAAATGTTAAGCAAACAAAGTAGTATACCTTCCCGGCGGACACCCTGTATAAGAAATTGTGTAAATATTTAGATCGTTATGTAGGTTACCCAGCTTAGACTACCTTAAGTCCAAACTAAAACTGTCTTTACCTCCCACCCCCCGGGGGCACATATATATGGTCTTAATAGAACTTCGACTATCTAGACACAGTGCAACTGGGGGAAAAGGGTAGCCAAGTCCGCTGAAGTCAGCAGGGGTACAACTGGAAACTCCACTTTATTTCCACGGGAATCAGTGACCCGCAGAGTTCCGTTATTTCTCTCTTTAGGCACTTAACTGTTCTCTGGCTGATTATTGAGGTTAGCCCCTATATGGGACCCATAACACTATAATGGTTATTATGGTGTCCAGGATCATCTCGCTGATAATGACACGCAAAGTGAATGATCCAGTCCAGTGAGCATGCTAGACATGTGTTCTGAACAGGAGTTGAAAGTCTCCAACTCTTTAGCAAGGTGTGATGGTTTGCAGACCTGCCCTGAAATCATTAAAGATGCAACTAGGTGGTTCTGTTGCTTAGAAGTATGTATGACGCACCAAATTATACAATAGTGGTTTGTCCACCATCTGATTAAGGCTACATAGCCAGGTGCGGATGTAAAACGAATCACACTCTGTCTTTACCTCCCCTCCCCCCGGGTGCACATGATAGTCTTTTTGGAACTTACTATTTCATCTAGACTGGTGTCTTGCGGGGTAAAAGGGAGCCCAGGCCCCTTGCAGGCTAGTAAGAGCCATCTGGACAATCCACATATTTTCACGGGAATCAGTATGCTCGCAGAGTTTACTATTTGTGTCTTTAGACAATTAGCTGTTCTCTGACTGATTAGCGAGGTTGGCCTTCGAGAGCATTGTGGTAGTTGTCGTTTCGCAGGATCATTCACTTTTAACATTAACACAGGGTGAATGACGCAGGTCTAGTGAGCATGCTTGTCATGTGTTTTGAACTAGGAGTCTCCAATTCTGCAGCAAGGAGTGGGTGTGGTGGCCTGCTCCAAGCTCTTGAAGTTGCGACTAGAAGTGACTGGAGGATATACACATCCAACAGTTTCCTTGGGCAAGGGTGACGTTACATATCACCCAAAGTGGTTTGATGCTCCGTCGGGTTATGGCTTACACAGCTAGGTGCTGACGTACATCTTATCACGCCTAGCTGTCATCACCTTCAAGCCTTTTTTTACCATAATTTAATTTTGCCTTCATGCAGTGGTTACTATTATGAACTTCAATCGCTGCAAAGTTCTTATATGTATCTAACCACTCTTCCATCTATTCCTTATGCTCTCCCGGAAACGTAATCGTAAAAACGAATGCTGCTTTGTTTCTCATAGAAGCATATTGTAGCGTGCATAAATAGTCACAGTGTAGCTCAGTGCGCATAAACCGACTTGCGATTCCCTTAATAAAAATAGCAGGACAATTTTATTTCTACCGAATAAATACTTACAAGTCTCTCCAATTCACAAGTAAATCATCATACTTGTCATGATTCCAAACACTTATCATATTCGCCACGCCTGTTCTAAGCAATTGTCCTGCTGATGTGTTCGTTTTCTAAAAATTTTGGGTTTGGGTGAATGGAGTGATTCTAATGGCAGCAAGCTTTTATTGCATGTGGCAGTGCTAGGCACAAGGCGCAGGCAATTCTTGCCTTCCAGTCCTCTTTGTGACTAAATATTATCTGAGAAGCCAGAAAACAGCAGGTGCGTAGACAAAAATACAGCATAAATCCACTAAGCGGTCTTAGGCAGAGAACAGATTCGCCAACTTAAGCGTTCGCTTAAGTATTAAAAGGGTAACGGGCAAAAGCAGTTAAAAAGTCAAACATTAAAAAAATCAATTTAAAACTTTTTTAAGAATTTAAAATAAAAATTTCAGTTAATTAATGCAATTAAAAATTTAATTAATACAATTAAAAATGTAATTAATATAACTAAAATTTGTTTTAATATCATATTTTTCTTTCAGTGTAAAAGTCTTTTATTTTAATATTTTTTAAGTGTGTTTAAATTTTTTTTTATTTTCTATCCTGTTTATTTAAAGCAACAAATAGGAAAGGAGCACGCAGTCACACCCATTTGCAAGTTTCTGTTACATGTCAATTGATAGTGTTGCACACACCTTTTAAATTGCAAATATAATCCTGTTCCTGTTGTTGTTTTTTTTTTTAACACAAATTCTAGTTGTTGTTGTTTAGTTTAGTAAAAATTAATTTTAAAAAGGAAGATTATTAAATTTACGTTTGTAAGGTGAGTGTAGGGTATCATTAGGGATTATATGAAGCTTTTTCATGGTGCAACAATAGAAGTTAAGCAACAACAACAACAACAAACATAAAATGAAATGTTAGTTGGAGACATCAGTAAATTTAATTAGAATTTAATGGCTTAGAAACAGCTTTGGTAAAAAATAGAAAATTAGATTAAAGAAACTAATGAAAATGTCTTCTTTTCAAATACTGAAATGTTCAATAATATATTTTGTTGTTGTAAAAGATTTTAAGTAAAAAGTTTCAAACTTTTTGTTTTGCGACCTGCTGCTGTATCCTTAAAACTGGTCGTTTTTTTCTTCAATTTTCATGAAGTTTATTAAAAAGAAAAACAAAAAAAAACCAAAAAAACAAAACTTTTAAAGAGATTGTGATAAAAATTAGATTTATTAGAAATAGATTTAAAATATCATTAAGATATTAAAACTTAGTTTCTTATATGGTTGCATATGTGCTCTAGGCAAACACGTGCGTATTAATAAAGCAGACTCAAAACGATGGCTATTGAATTTAGGCCACTTCAAAAATGAATTAGAAAGAACTTAGTTCAATACGCAAAATTTATTCACTTTTTCCCGCTAATATTTACATTAGATATTGATTAGTTGTTTCCGTTGACTATTTCAAGGAGGTGGTAGTACATTTAAATCCGAAAATGGGACACATTTTTCTTTTGTTGGTGATTCATTTTAGTAATCCTTTCTAAATTTATTTTCGATATTCCACTATCATACCAGATCTGTAAATTAAAAATTGAGACTGGCAACGTTATATTCGATCTGGCAACACTGGATGTTATGGGCGTGGAAGCGCGGGAGAATAATATGAACATGTAACATCGCTCGCGTCATTTGGTCGCCAGTGCCGATTTTTTTTTTGTGAAACAGTTTCTTCTGTTGTGTCCCAAAAATGAATGACAGCAGTTTCAAACAACGGTGTGCTATCGAATTTTGCTTCAGGCTTGGACTCAATGCAACGGAAACTCTTGCCAAACTTCAGCTGGCCTACGAAGATAGTGCCCTGGTTTTTCGTTACTTTAAGGCATTTTCAGAAGCAAGAAAATTTATTAAAAATGAACTACGACACTGAAGGCATTGATCTTCAAAAACCCATTAAAATGTTGGCAGATTCCGGAATCTTGTGCATTCAGATCGTTGGTTGACAGTCATGCGTGATTTGATTTACATCTGCACCGACTAGATAGTCATAATCAGATGGTGGTCAAACCACTTTGAATGATTTGCAAACGTCATTCATGCCCTAGGAGGCCATCAAATACGTATTTCCTCCGGTCACTCCTAGAAGCAATTTCGAAAGCCCGAAGTAGGCCGCAGCCTTCACTCCTTGCTAAAGAGTTGGAGACTTTCCAACTCCTTGTCCAGAACGCATGAAGCTTAATATAATTAAGAACACAACTTAAGAATTGGAGACTTTCCAACTCCTGTCCAGAACACATGTTTAGCATGCTCACTGGATCTGGGAACATTTCACCAGGTAGGTGTTATTAAAGGTGAATTGAACCCGGCCACCATAGAAACATAAACTGTTATGGGGCCGCGAAACCACAACCACCACGATACTCCCATATAGGGGCCAACCTCAATAATCAGTCAGAGAACAGTTAAATGTCTAAAGAGACAAATAACGAACTCTGCGGCTGACTGATTCCCGTGGAAATAAAGTGGAGTTTCCAGTTGTACCCCTGATGACTTCAGGGGACTTTTTCCCCCAGTTGCACAGGTCTACATAGTAGCCCTCCATTAAGACAATATATGTGTCCCCGGGGGGTCGTGAATGGTAACACTTAGCTCATGTTTGATTTGACAGCTAATTTGTTTTATCATTCCGATAAACGAATATGGTTGTGTATACGCTTGAACAACGCTTCGCTAAGTGGGTCTGCAATCGACTTACAGAAGATGCCGATTTTGCAAAAAAAAAATCACCTTTTCAGATGAGGCTCATTTTGATCTTAGGGGGTATGTAAATATGTGCAGATTTGGGGCACAGAAAACCCGCTCGCATACATTGAAAAGCCGACGCACCCAAAACGAGTCAGTATTTGGTGCGGATTTTGGCCCAGAGGCATAATTGGGCCATTTTTCTTTGAAAATGAGCAAGGTGTGGCCGTTACAATCAATGTCGATCGTTATCGGGCCATGCTGCATGAATTTTTTGTTCACAAAATTTGAAGAGGAGGATATTGGCAACATTTGGTTTCAACAGGACGGCGCTACGTGCCACACAGCCGAAGGAGGCTGTGCACTTTTGTTTATAGCATTTAAGAAAAAAAGTTTTTTGGCGGACCCTATATTAGTAGAAGGCTATTTAGGTCCGAGATGATTTAATTAATTTCATTCAAGAATAATGAACTTTGTTGTTAAAAACTCCTTTTTGACGAATTAAAAAACGGCCATTTCCGTTAATAAATCATTGTGGCTCGTGCTGTGTGACATGTTGAAACCACAGATCCTCCACAGTATGGTTGCTGAATTGATGAACAAAAAAGTAAGTAGTAATGGTTTTGTGGCGGTCACCATCAGCTAGAGTGTTCTGACGAACATCGCTTTTAAGGAAGTGCAGGCAGGCCAATAATTCCACCGGCCCATATAGCACCGAACTGTTAAATTTTCTGAATGTAACGGTATCTCAACATGCGCTTGAGGATTATTATCACTCAGGAGTTTTAGTAATATTTTATTTACATCCATTCAAATAAAAGTGAGCTTCATCGTTAAACAAAATTCGCTAGTGAATAAAAAATAAATCACTTGACAGCTAAAAAAAAAACGATAAAAATGTGTTGCCAACCTATAGTTCTATATCTTTATACCCTATACTAGTATAAAATATATAATATTATTAAATTGGGTTTTTTAGCCAATAATTAATTAGGTTACCAAACTAAACAACACTTTAATATTCCACTATAAAACGGCAGGAGCGGCAGAAAGGTACCAGTTGCGTGACCTTTTTGTGGTCAGTTAAAATGAAGGAAAATTATAGGTTTTGCTGGCAACTACTAATTGTTATTGGGATGTTAGTTGATACTTTACAGCTTTTATTTGTGGGGTTGCGACAGGACGACGATACAAGGCGATACAAGGAAACACTAAAAATAAACATCAGGAGCCAATTAAGGCAATTTGATGGCGGGTTATAAATAAAATGAAAAATAATACATAAGACACGTTAAGAACCAGGTAATATTATGTTTGCTCAATATTAGTTTTAGTTAATGAAAAACGATAATTTCGCAAAAACTGTACACATTTTCTTCTTATACAACGCTAAACAACCAACCAACCATTGGCGAGATTTTTTCTTTAGCATAAACAAAGTGAGTTAATAAAATTATATTGGTTTTTTTTGTGTCATTATAATCGTTTTAGAACTGTTTGTTCTTTACTAGAACGCCACCAACCATCATAAATTTGTCTACCGTCGCACTTTAATGTCGTAAATCAAAAAGAACAACAAAAACTAGAAAAGACATTTTCGAAAATAATAGAAAAACTTTTTTGAAAGTGAAAGAAGAAGTCCTTAAGAGAATTGTTGGGCATAAAGTAAAATTGCAAATGTTTCCAAATAACACAATGAAAGCCAACCAAATAGAGAACCATTATAAATCAACGAAAATAA
This sequence comes from Trichopoda pennipes, assembly GCA_030448955.1. Classification (NCBI taxonomy): domain Eukaryota; kingdom Metazoa; phylum Arthropoda; class Insecta; order Diptera; family Tachinidae; genus Trichopoda; species Trichopoda pennipes. The sequence goes on along the minus strand of JASKUP010000021.1, from coordinate 1,358,917 downwards.
TCTTAGTGAAGTAAGAAAATGACATTTTCTCTTGTCTTTGAAAAAATTTGGAAAATAAAAATTCGAGCAAAAAACCTAAAAGCTGAACACAACACATTCTCTCACATAATTTATAGGCTGGAATGAAAACGTTTAAGGAAAAAAAATATTTTTTCAAACAAAAATTACTTACAAAGGAAATTTCTTAATTTTGAACATTTTGGTTCTTCTTCGCCAATTATTGAATTTTCGGTAAATTTTTTCTATCGTTTTGGTTTAACATTTTAAGACGTGACTTTTCATACTGTTTGCCCCCCAAAAATAATCACATCTTTTTGTTAACACTAAATATACCACAAATTTTGTTCTAATATACGAGGGCAGTTTATTTAGTTTTTATTAAAAAATCTTTTATTTTATTTTTCTGTGCAATATTTCAAAATTTATATTTTTCGATGCTATTTTATATACAGGGTGTCTGTACTATTTTTTAGTGTCATTACACTATTGACCTTAAGTTATATTTTTACTAAGACTCTGTCAAGGTTTGGATCACAATTTCCTTATTTAGGTATAAAAACTTCAACCACCCTATTTACTGTTGTAAAAAATATTCGTCAATTTATCTAGAAAGTAGGGGAGCATAACAGGCATTTACACAGAATCTTAAGTGATAAAAGGCAATAATAAAGCGATTAACATAACATGGATAAATTTAAAGAATAAAGACAGGAAAAAAAACTATAAAATCATGCTAAAAAATACTCACAAAAATCATATTATGTTCTCTCTAACAAAATATATGGTTGCGATAACAGAACTTTATTTGCCTTTGACAAGTCTGCAAGCATTTTATTATTAAATTATAATTAATAACACATAAAAGCTCCAACATTATTAGTTTAAACTAAAATTTTTTTTAAGAATTCCCTACGCTAGAAAAATTGTTTTATACTATTTCAAAAATAATATAGTATTAACAAACATAATATATTGTTAATTGGGATGTTAATTCAATCATATTCTTATAAATAAAAGTATTATTGTAGACATTTTTTTCCCGGATGCTATTGCTAGCAAAATACAAAAAAAATGAAAAAAATAAAATTAAATTAAGCTAAAAACTTGAAAATAATAAAAAAAAAAAATAATGGGTGTTTTTTAGAGGTATAGAACTTTAAGTTGGCCAGAATTTTTGAACTATGGCCATTCTGTCAGTTGCAAAGTGATTTATGTTTAATTTAGTTATGTATTAAAACATGAATAGACTGATGTCTGAACAACGCTTCCAAAGAGGGTAAATTTATTTTGTGAAGCTGTTCGAAATATATCTTGTGGGTTAAGTCCATTTTAGGGCCGTTATAATCGTTTTTCAGACCAATTAATGTGATTACCTATCCCACCATGTTTACTCTAAATGATAAAACGCATCCACATAGATGTCGCACAGTGTATACAGAATAATTCAGCGCTGCTATAGAGCACAAAGTCGAGTAAGACCCGAATAAGTCTATCCGCCATCGTGTACAGGAACTGGATATGTCAATATAAATTTTATGGAAGATTTTTTGCAAGGATCTTGGTTTGCATGCTTAAAAAATCCAACTTGTGCAATAACTGAAGCCACACCAACAACCAGTAAGGCGTAGATTCGGTGAATGGGCCCAAAACAAGAATGCCGTTGACCACTTTATACTTAAGCGAATTTTATTTAGCAGTGAAGCTTAATTTTGTGTGAATGGATACATCAATCACCAAAACTGCCGTATTTGCTGTAATGACAATCCTCAAGTATGTTGCGACACCAGTTGCATTCAGAAATTCCAAGTGTTTTTTATGCTTCATAGACTGATGAAATCATTGGCCCTTACTTTTTTAAGAACCATGCTGCTCAGAAAGTAATAGTTAATACTGACAGCTTTACAATCAATTGAACAACCATGATGAGCAGTAGTTGTGGGGTTACCAAGACCACATAATGTGTCACACAACTCGTTCCACAATTAATTTATAGAAGGAAACGTTTGGTAAACGAACAGTTTCATGTTTCAGAACCTTTAATCGGCTGCCAAGATCATCTAATTTTGTTTTTTTTTAAGAGAAGTAGCACTTCAGGTAACAATGCCTATTTATTCAAGTACCGTGCTACATTCTTTAGGAAAGGAATAGAGAAGAGATGAAACAGGTGGTGAAAGTAGATAGTTACGGAAATTAACTGCCGTATAAGACAGCTCAGCGACAAGTGACTATGCCATCATCGCTGAGCACCCCCACCGACCGTCAATTTTTATTTTTGTAGTCGAAAAAGACAAGGTCTTCGTTGGGAATCGAACCCACAACCCCCAGACTGACAAACTAGTATGCCACGTACTAGCCTACAGGGTTTGAGCTCTTGAAGTACAACATTTGGCTAGCTTTTGCCGATTTACGGCCTCCAAAATCATCGAAGTTTGTACCTACAGATTACACTGCTTCCGAACCAACCAAGGCGGTGTTATGTCAAAAGTCATAATTAAATTATAATGCCCGAAGATTTTGATTATCTTTCGAATAAAGAATATTGCTTATTAATTTATTAAATTAATTTTGTTGTATACCTCTGAAAAAAACACTCTTTACATACTTTTCTTTAAATAAAATCATTTACTTGGAGCAGATCGTTTATGGATTAAAAAAAAAGGATTTGATGGTTATATTTTAACGATTTATCGACAAAACCGAAACTACTGATTTCTTGCTAAAGATAATAAGCTAAATCTAGTCATCCTGCAGGCCGCTACAGTTGTGTAAACTTTGCTTAGTACAAACACATTTGACGGATTTTTCATTTATATATTTTTATCTTAAGTAAAGTTGCCTTACTGAAATAATTAAAATCTAGAAATCGGAGTAAGCAGCAGTAATGTTAAAAATAATTAAATATAAGGACTCCAAAAATTTCCAAAGTAGTTAAATTTTTTCCACAGTATTCCCAACAAGGATTTTTTATACCCATTTTGTTACAAAAAAAAACGCCAACTTAGGAAAATCCGCGATAATCTGGCAACACAAAAAGTAACAAAAAACCATCATAATTTTATTTTGTATTTTATTTTTAATATTTTAGCAACTGTAAACATAACTACTCAATATCATACTTTCCTTATTATACAATTATACTTGTAAAAGCATATTTAAGTTACAAATTTTGAAAGTTAATTAACCTAAATATTTCGCTTAGTTTTCAGGTAAGTTGGGGTTAATATTTATATGAATAATGACGGATGTGCTCTTTATTCATTTAAAATAATTTACGAAAAAAAAACAAAAATTGTTACCCAAAAGTTTAAAAGGAAAAAGTCACAAGGACTCTGGAGATTATAATTTTTTTTTTGTTTATTAAATATAGTAAAATTTAATAAGTTGCTTTTCTTTACATAAAATTTATAGTCGTCCTTCTTACAAAAGAAATCCCCCCCTCCAATAAATACAGAAAAAAACATATAAAACATTATTTAAATAAATGTCAGAATTTAACCAAAACAATTGAAAGCAAAATGGAGATGCTGGAAGTTAAACTGGGTTAGAATACAAAAAAAAAAAATTAAAAATAACGTGGAAATTACTCTTAAACAACAACAACAATAACGATGATGATGATGGCATAGAAATATTACAATAACAAAATAAAATAAAACTTAAAAAATATAGAGCGACAGGAAATCCTCTTCTGTTTACAACAACAACAACAACAAAAAACAAACAGAAGAGAGAAAAAAAATGCTAAATGGAAATTGTAAAACAACAACGTGGAAAATGTAACTAGAACAAATTGTAAATGAAGAAACAAAAAAAAAAACATTAAAAAATGTTTTATACTGGAGTTGATTTCCATTCTGGATTTTGTAGATTTGCATACACAATTTATTTGTTCGCATTGTTTTCCTTTTTTTATTTATTTTTTGGTTTTGTTTTTTATTCCTCGTAATACAAATCCGTTAAAAAAAATTTCAAATTTTTCATTGTTGCTTTGGTTGGTTGGATGCGCTATTTCATGTTATTACTTAATACAAGCGACCATTTTGTAAGGCCTCCAAAAAGGATTTTATTTTTTGAGTCGAAAAAGGCCTCAAAATTGAATATAAAATTTCGGCAAAAATAAAGGGTGATTTTTTTAGGTCCATTAAAACCTAGGAAAGGGTTAAGTGTTAAACGAACTGTCAAATTGCCCAGTTATTGTGAAAACAATAAATCATCCTGACTAGATTCACAATTACAACACAACGTTACTACAGTTGGCTAACAAAATTATAATGTGTTCGTCATGACAAGATGCATTAATAAATTCTCTATTAAACAGTATTTTCAGAGAAAATAAAGGGTTTTTCAACAAAAAGTTTGTTTTCTAAAACATAACAAAAAGTTTATATTAAGGCGATTCAAAATTCTATTGTATTATGAAGGGAAAAGTTCGGTAATTATGAATGAAAAATCATATCTGGCCACGACCAGACAGATATCGACTCTTTCATCAAAGTTTTTCATGAGTTTTTGGCAAAGTGGCGCTTCTATTTCCTTAATCACATCACGGATTTTGAGTTTTAAGGCTGAAATCAATTCAATTGGCTCCGATTAAACTCTGTCCTTAACATAGTTCCACAAAAAAATTCAGTGGTGTTAAGTTCCACCGCTGATTGTCATAAAATTATACGATCGGGTAATTTGATTTACAATAAATTATTCGTTTCAGTGGCTGTGAGACATGTGGCACCGTCGTGCTGAAATCGTATGTCTGTGATATCCACTTCGTCAATAATAGGATAAAATTGAGTTGTTAGCTTTTTACGATGATCATCTTACCGTTACTGCATTTCCAGCTTCATCTTCCAAAAAAAAAAAACGGCCCAATTACACCTACAGACCACATAGCGCACCATACAGTGACACGTTGAGCATGCAAAGGCTTGTAAATAATCGCTCTAGGATTTTCAGAAACCCGACTGCATCAATTTTGCTTGTTGTCATACTCTGTCAAGTAAAATTGGGCTTCGTCTGAGAAGGTAATATTTTGAGAAAAACCAGCCGGTTGCTCCTTAATATATTAAGCGAATCTAAGGCAATGTAGATGATCGATCGGTTTCAATTCCTGCAGCACTTGAACCTTGTAAAGCTTCAAATCCTTATTCAAAATTTGTGGTTTGGATAACACGGATTGTTGACAGTGACGAGAATTTGATAAATTTGGGTCTACTGCAACACTGCGGCTCATGCCTGCGATGCTTTCAGTTTAAATGACCCGATCGAACATGCGTTAATAATCAAACATTTTTTATCGCTCCTGTCGATTAAAATTTACCGACCAAATTCTTAGTAGCAGTCTCGTTAGTATGATTATGGTGTCCTAGAATATCATTTTCATAGTGAATTGTATTTGTAATTATTGTAATTAATTGTAATTAAATTCATTGTAACACTAAAATAAATGTCAAAACTATCATGTTGTTGTTGGTGTTGCCTTAATTGAACAAGAAAATTCCAGTTGAAAAACGTGATCTAATACAATCTACCTACAGGAGTAGACGCGTCCGTAATGAAAGAACTACTTAAATCAGAATGAACACTGACTCACCAGTACAGTCTAGAACACTTCTTGACAATTATGTCATTACATCGAAAGCACTTGCCGGTCACATCGAACAAACAACTAAGCAGTGACGATTTACACTAAAGTACCAATATTAACTTTAAAAATACGCTATTAATTTGTCCAACTTAAAGACATCATTGTGATTTTTTTGCCACCATCCGTGAAAATGAAGATAAATTTCACACAACATACATTACGTCAAAAGAATGTGTGTACTAAAGTGAATATCATGGCTTTAAAAGAAATTTTACATATTATCGATTCATAGTCGATAGCAGAAAAGAGGCCGTTCACTACTTGTAATGCGTAACTGATGCAGAAATGAAAGTCATGTGAACATATGAGTCATTCGTTTTGTGATAAGACCTGCATCTGATCCGATTTTTTATTCTGCCATTGCATGAGGTGCCTGATATTTAATTTAACGGAGTTGTGAATAAGTGAATATCTGACGCGAAATAAATCCGCAACAAGACTTACAGACTCCATTACATCAAGATAAAATTAAGTTTTAACCCTGCCCGCATTATGCGACATTAATTTTTTAAAACTTGAGTAGGACTTCGCGCTACGCCAACCGAAGACTGTTTTCGCACTACTATTAAGAATTTTGAATTTGAAAATAGTTATGATAATGCACCGGTCGAAATGGGCCTTGAGATGGGGTGTCACGTCCTAAACAGGGACCACAACCATTCGAATAATTGCAATTGGCGAAGAGTTATGTTGTTTATATTTTTTCCGCCAGTAAATGAAATACTATTAATAATACCGTCTTATCTGGCTGTCATTGTCAAGAATCTTTCACATCAAAAGCGCTCGCCTTTAACTTTAAAACAGCCAGATAAGACGGAAAATGACAATAGCAAAGAGTTTATTTTGAAAATTACACCTGTCAATTGGCCTCATAAATTGTACGGTTTGACCTTTCCCTAATATTTTCTGGTGGATGCTGATGAACCAGAGGCAGTTGCCGCTTTATCAAATAAAACAAAATTATTTTTATTTTATGTTCTTTTCTGCATATTAATGTCTCCCCTAAATCTTTCGAAAAACGGAGGGCGCAAGGTCAAATTAAAGATTTGACGGTCCTCTGGGCACACAAATAAAACGATAAATAAAAATTAAATAAGAAAAATAAGTTAAAATTACAAACTCTCCACTCACCAAAATAAAAATAATAGTGAACAAGTTATTTTTATTGTCAGATAAATAATTTACAATTTTGTTTCGCGCATACAAAACTGGAAAATTATACACGACCGAATAGTTTATCATAAAAACACACAAATTAATTTTAAATATTAATATGGCTCCAAATAAAAATTAAACAAAAAAATAAATAAATAAATAAATAAATATCCTTTAACCAACACAAGCACTTTATCTATCAGTTGTAGCATTTTTGTTTAATGTTTCTTTGTATTTTTTTATTGCCAAATTTCATTCGAGTTCAATTCATGCATTCGCACGAATTCTGTTTGTAACATTAACTGTAAATACTCAGTTAATGTTACAATGTATTTTTTAAATTTCCAAATCTGAATTTATCGGCTAATACCATGCCAGGGTTCATATATACGAATGTATCATTTGTAGTCAGTCTATAATCCTTTAATAAAAGCAAAAATAACAACTTTTATTCAGCTTCAAAGAGAAACCAAAATAAGCAAAAACAAAAAACCTTTAACTTTGTTAATTTTGTTGTCAGAGAGTTTGTTAAAGGGCGGCAGAAACGTCCGCCTTTTAGTAAAGAGCAACAAAATTTACAATTTTGCTCGCTCTCTCTCTCTCCCTCCTTCTTTGATTTCACCAGCAATTCTATTGCATAATTTTAGGTTTATTGACAAAGGACACTATATGTCTATTTGCTGTGAAAACAAATGTGTTTATATGTGTGTTTTTTTATCCCTTTGACATTGTATTAATGTCGACTGTTTTATAAAAATTCCTTTTTTTTGTTTTTTGTTGTGTTTCTTTTTGTTTCATCCTTTGTGTAACACAGCACTTAAACCACTTACTTTGTACGTACCACTACACCAGTCCCAAAGTACTAATATAAATAAATATGTATGTATGTATGTATGTATGTATGTAATATTCACTATGTAAACACAAACTGTAATAACAGACAGTTTGTTTTATAACAGGAAAACACAAGAATACTTTTGTTTTAATTTCACAAACACAATGGAAGTTGACTAATTCTTTTAAAAAAACTTTTCTTTTTTTTAAATCAAATGAGCATTAATTCTTTAAAAAAAAGAAACCCAAAATAAATTTTTTATATAAAAAATTATGTTTAAAAAGATTTCTTAAGAAATAGAAAAATAGTATTTTGAAAAAGTACTTTTTAAGGCACTTTTGAAAACACTTACAAAAAAGTACCCTTTATACATAATTTCTTTATATTGACTATGCGAAAAAAAAATATGTCCTTGAAATAGAAATAAGTGTGCAAATATGTGTCGGGGTTAAGCCATATATCCGCTATTAGCGGATATAGCAAAAGAAAAGTGGAAACTGAATTTTAATAAAGAATGTCGCGATAGTATTGCTATTTTAGTATATACTGCGATTATAAATAATAATATCACAAGATCCTATTATAGTAACATTATTTTTAGTGGACCTTATTGTCAATTAATCAAAATATTTCTTACTATTTTTTCTGTATCAACATGTCAACTTGTTACGGCGTCTTTCTTCACTGACACTTGTTTTAAATAGGGCTTTTTTGATACTTTTACAGCTTTTCCATTTTAAAGAAATTTTGTGGATGTAAAAAATATTCTTTACGTCAAACACCCATCATAGTTAACAAAATTATTTATGTTAATAATGCGACAATTATTTCAGAGTACAGTTTTATAATGATCAGATGTAAAAAGATATTTTTAGTCATATAATTTTTCTACTGAAAAATTTTTTGTCATAAAAGTTCAATACACTATTTACTTCAGTCAAAAATTTTCAATAGAAAATTTTCTTCAATCATAAATTTCCCATAGGAAATTTTCTTCGGTCAATAATTTTCTATAGGAAATTTTCTTCAGTAATAAATTTTCTCTAGGAAATTGTCTTCAGTCATAAATTTTCTATAGGACATTGTCTTCAGTCATAAATTTTCTATAGGAAATTTTCTTTAGTCAAAAATTTTCTATAGGAATTTTTCTTCAGTCAGAAATTTTCTATAGGATATTTTCTTCAGTCAGAAATTTTCTATAGGAAATTTTCTTCAGTAATAAATTTTCTCTCGGAAATTGTCTTCAGTCATAAATTTTCTATAGGACATTGTCTTCAGTCATAAATTTTCTATAGGAAATTTTCTTTAGTCATAAATTTTCTATGGAAAATTTTCTTCAGTCATAAATTTTCTATAGGAAATTTTCTTCAGTCAAAAATTTTCTATAGGAATTTTTCTTCAGTCAGAAATTTTCTATAGGGAATTCTCTTTAGTAATAAATTTTCTCTAGGAAATTGTCTTCAGTCATAAATTTTCTATAGGACATTGTCTTCAGTAATAAATTTTCTCTAGGAAACTGTCTTCAGTCATAAATTTTCTATAGGACAATGTCTTTAGTCATAAATTTTCTATAGGAAATTTTCTTTAGTCATAAATTTTCTATGGAAAATTTTCTTCAGTCATAAATTTTCTATAGGAAATTTTCTTTAGTCAAAAATTTTCTATAGGAATTTTTCTTCAGTCAGAAATTTTCTATAGGAAATTTTCTTCAGTCAGAAATTTTCTATAGGAAATTCTCTTCAGTAATAAATTTTCTATAGGAAATTTTCTGCGGTCATAAATTTTCAATAGAAAATTTTCTTCAGTCATAAATTTTTAGTAATAATTCTTTATTCATAAATTTTCAATAGAAAATATTCTTTTTTCATAAATTTTCAATAGAAAATTTACTTCATTCATAAATTTTCAATAGAAAAATTTCTTCATTCATAAATTTTCAATAGAAAATTTTCTTCATTCATAAATTTTCAATAGAAAATTTTCTTAATTCATAATTTTTCCATAGAAAATTTCCTTCAGTCGTAAATTTTCAATAGAAAACTTTCTTCAGTCATAAATTTTTAATAGAAAATATTCTTGAGTAATAATTTTTCCATAGAAAATGTTCTTCAGTTATAAATTTTCTATATGAAATTTTCTTCAGTTATAAATTTTCAATAGAAAATTTTCTTCGAGTATAAATTTTTAATAACAAATTTTTTTCAGTAATAATTTTTCCATAGAAAATTTTCTTCAGTTATAAATTTTCTTAAATTATAAATTTTCTATAGGAATTTTTTTAAGTCATAAATTTCAATACTAAGTTGTCAATAGAAAACTTTCTTTAGTCACAAATTTTTAATAGAAAATTTACTTCAGTCATAAATTTTTAATAGAAAATTTTCTTAAGTTATAAATTTTCAATAGAAAATTTTTACAGTGACAAATTTTCAATAGAAAATTTTCTTTAGTCGCAAATTTTCAAGAGAAAATTTTCTTCAGTCATAAATTTGCAATACAAAATTTTAACATTTTCTTCAGTCATAAATTTTACATAGCAAGTTTTAAAATCTTTTCAATTCATAATTTATCAAAAATTTTTGTAATTTTCAACAGTCATAATTTTTTAATAAGAAAAAATACCTCAGTCATAATGTTACCATAAAAATATTAATGGCTTTAATATGTAGTAGTAAATTTCATCAGACATAAATCTTCCCAATCAAATTTCATTAGTTTTAAAATTTCTATAAAAAATTCCATTAATTTCATTAAAAAAATATTATTATAATTTCTCTATCAAAAATTCCATAATTTTTCTAACAAAAATTTCATAGTTTTTCTAACAAAAATTCCATAATTTTATTATTAAAAAATTCCATAATTTTTCTATTAAAAATTCCATAATTTTTCTACTAAAAATTCCACAATTTTTCTATTAAAAATTCTATTATTTTTCTATTAAAAATTCCATAATTTTGCTATAATAAATTCCATTATTTTTCTATCAAAAATACCATAATTTTTTTAACAAAATTACATAGTTTTTCTATTAAAAATTCTATTATTTTTCTATTAACAATTCTTTTATGTTTCTATTAAAAATTCTATTATTTTTCTATCAAAAATTCCATAATTTTTCTATAAAAAATTCGATTATTTTTCTATCAAAAATTCCATAATTTTCCTATTAAAAATTCTATAATTTTTATATTTAAAATTCCATAATTTTTCTATCAAAAATTCTATAAATTTTTTTATTAGAAATTGCATAATTTTTCTATTAAAAATTCCATAATTTTTTTTATAAAAAATTCCAAATTTTTTTTTATTAAAAATTCCATAATTTTTCTATAAAAAATTCTATAATTTTTATATTAGAAATTCCATAATTTTTCTATTAAAAATTCCATAATTTTTCTATTAAAAATTCCACAATTTTTCTATTAAAAATTCTGTTATTTTTTTATTAAAAATTCCATAATTTTGCTATAATACATTCCATTTTTTTTCTATCAAAAATACCATAATTTTTTTAACAAAAATTACATAGTTTTTCTATTAAAAATTCTATTATTTTTCTATTAAAAATTCCTTTAATTTTCTATTAAAAATTCTATTATTTTTCTATCAAAAATTCCATAATTTTTCTGTAAAAAAATTCTATTATTTTTCTATCAAAAATTCCATAATTTTTCTATTAAAAATTCTATAATTTTTATATTTAAAATTCCATAATTTTTTAACAAAAATTCCATAATTTTTCTATTTAAAATTTTATAATTTTTCCATTAAAAATTTATTATTTTTTCTTTTAGAAATTCCATAATTTTTCTATCAAGAATTCCATAATTTTTCTATAAAAAAATTCCATAATTTTTCTACAAAAAATTCCATATAAAAATTTTTTCTGTGTAAAAAATTTTACCAGTTTTCTTTTTCTAAACAAAAATATTACCACCCATTATTCTTCAATAGAAAAAAATTCCATTAGTCATGATTTCTCATTTGCACCAGCCTTAAATTTTCTAATCAAAAACAAAGTTTTAAAGAATTTTCAAAAATTTTACCCTTTGTAATTTGAAGTTATTCGATTATTTGATTATGAATTTGAAACATTTTTCCACTCATTTAATATCATTCAATAAGTTGTTGTCAGTCAATTTAAAATTATATGACAGTAACAACGAGTAAACACAAGTATTATCCTTAGTAACCCTTTTTTTATTTGCGCCCTCCTTATTATTGATTCGTACACATGACTGGCTTAACGGGAATTTGTTAACAACACCACACAGATAATGAATATAAATTTATGAGAGATCTAAGCCATTTGAATAACATCCAACAAATATAAAACGTTTCGAAATGAGAAGGTTTTTATTTGGGATCACAATAAAAGGATATAAAATTGATTTTTGTGGTTTAATGTCGTAAGCGTTTGTGGGTGGTAATTTGTAGACATTTTTATTATTTTAATGCGTGCAGGGATAAGCATCACTAAAGCTGCGTCTAACAAAAAAAGTGGTGGCTTTTTCATTTTGAATGATAAATTATATAAATTTGTCATTCATTTTTCTAGTTATAATTTTTAATTATAATGTGTGTTTCCGTTAATGTATGTGTTGTTTTTTGTTTGTTTTTGTTTTTTGTAGCAATATCCCGAGAAGATAATGATGACACACACCATCACCACCATCATCATCATCACCATCATCGAGGTGGCCATAGTCACAATCACGGTAATAAAGTTCCCTACAATGGTTACAATTCCGAAGAGTATTTGGATAGACTGGAACCAAATGGTAATATACCAACAGATAAAACAAATTGCAGATATGGAGGTAAGTTCTTCAAATTAAATCTCATAAACTAAAATAATAAATTTAATTAAAATTTTTTTTATTTATGTTTAATAATAATAAATACTTAAATTAAAAACATTCAAATCAGTTTGGCAAAAACAATTTACGTTATATGAAATTTAACATTTTAACTGCAGCAGCATATGCGTTTCTAAGAATTATTAGGGAAATAAAATTTATTGTTATATGTTGTATTTGTTATTGTTGTGTACTTACAAAGCGAAAATAATTAGCATTTCGTTTCTTGTTGCAACTACGCCTGAAACATATATTGCGAGTAATATTTCATATATGAGCATTTACAAACTGGAATTCCTCTCACAGACATCATAAAGTCCTTTATAAATACTATATATTTCTGTTGTAAAAAATATGTTGCACTGGCAGTTATTCGGTTGGTTGTGATTGTGCATAACATTCGTACGTATGTAACTGACAATGTTATAAATTATAATTTGAGCACTTGCACAAAAACGTTTATTTCACTAATGAATTGAAAATTATGAGCACAACACACTAAAGCTTTGGGTATTGCAAAATGGTACTTTTCTTGTAAAAAGTACTCTTCTTAAAATACAACTTTCTAATAGTTAAGGTACCTATTTGAACGTTCTTGTTGCGGCGTATTAAATGATTTTTTTGAGAGTTCCCCTATTGCTGGGGCGAAGTTGGTACTTAATATTAACATATTTAGCCTCAGCAGACCTCGGTGCTGAACCATAATAGCTGGTCTTTTTTTTTTAGAAGAGTTTTTTTATGGACAATAGAGTAAGAAGCAAATGAAGTTTAAAATTAAAGGGTGTCTTCAAAGCGATTCTATTTTTACCTGCAATAGTCTTAATTCTTAAATAGCATCAGACACAGAATGTGCTCTCTCTATCTAGACAGTAAACATTTTCAATTACAAACTATAAACAAAACATTACTTTTTAAAAGAAACTTACTATGAAGATAAATTTTTAGAAAGGTACTCTTTGTAAAAGTACTTTTAAATACTGAGTTTATTTAGATGTCCTTTCTCCAAAAGTAAGGTGCTTTAAAAGGACGTTTTTTAGCTATTTTTTTTGGTCATATAACATGTTGCTAAGGGAGCGCTAGCACTCTTGAAAATAACAATAGAAATTTTAATTTTAAAAGAAATTTTATTCGTTGATATTCTTTACAATGCAGGGCTATTTAAAAGTACTTTTTTTAATAGTACTTTTATTATGAAATGCTTTTTTAAAAGATAAATGTTTAAAAAAGATTAATTGCAATTAACGTTTGCCAATGTACATTTGCGTTTTTAGAAATAATATTTTTATTACTATTTATAGATCCGTTTGTAGTAAATTTGCTAAATTACAAAAAGAGGTACTTTTTCTATAGAGGCATAGAATTTTGAAATGGCATAAAATAAATATAATTTTTTTTAATTGGCACGAAATTTACTTTACTCGAGAAATAATCTTTTGGTTTGATTTACGTTAATTTATGCTAGATTCCTTTAAAAATAAATATTTTGCGATATTTCTTATGATATGAAAAAATATTTATTATTCAAAAAATAATTTAAATGTATTACTGTGTGGGAATGCATATCCATATGATCATTTTACTATCGCTCATACAGCTCATCACTGGATTTTACCCCAAATTTTGTATTAAAAATTCAAGAGTTTTATATTTCCAGCCAAATTGATTAAATGAGAGTTTTCATTGAACCAACACGGCAAAAAGACAAAAAATCTCAAAAATACTTTAAGGAAAATATCAAAAAACATTTATTTTTAAAGGAATCTAGCACAAATTAACGAAGATTAAATTAAAATGACTCGAAAAAATACAATTGATAACCAGAAAGTTATAATTATAGAATTTAAATATAACGGCTGGCTCGGATGTAGTCTATTCTTGGACATTAATTTCACTTCACATGTCTCCTCAGAATATAGCCTAGCGGTGTTAAATCTCACGATCTTTGAGGTAAATTTACCGGTTCGAAACGTTTGCTTCTTGTCCTCCTCCTAACTATGGTTGCTTAATTGATAAACAGAAATGCCAGTATTCATGGGTCATTAGCGTTCATCAACCTTTTGATCACCATTGTTTTTAAGAAATATGAATCAATAGTTCCACCAGCCCTTTAAGCACGCCAGATTGAATATTTCTGCTTGTAACGGTGCTGGGTTTGCAGCATGATTACTGACGTATCCATTCAAATAAAAGTGAGCTGCGTCGCAAAAAAGTTGCTTATGAAAATCGGGATTAGCGGCAATTTTAGGGCCTACTTTGCAAAATTTGCGTTTTACAAGCTTTAGTCGTTTCATGTTGAAATGTCGAACTTAATATGAATCACATGACAGCTGGCAAAATGGCTGACAGTTAAAAAAGTGTTGCTAACTTAAAATTTTATACCTCCATATGTTTAAAAGCTTTTTCTTTCTCTTTCTTTTATTTTGCCATAAGTATTTAAAATAAATTTTAAGTACTTTTAAAAAAATGGTACCTTTTTTAATTAAAAATGTTTAAAGATTTAATTTTATTAAAAGTACCTAATAAATTCCTTTTCTAAAAGTATTTGTGTGTAAACATATTTATGAAAGGATCATTTGTAAAGAGGCCTTTTTATATGTTAAGCCCACATTTTTAAGGAATTTTTTTTTTGAAAAATTCGTTCTTAAAAGGCAGAAAAATATTTTAATGTTGATGATAATAATAGTACTTTAATTTTAAAGAAGTACTTGATAAAGTTTGTTTATATGATTATATTGTTACGAAGATGATATTTGAAGTTCTTAATGAAAATAATTAACAGTAAAAAAAAACTAAATTACCCACTGTGCATTTTACAATCTTCATAGTGTTCTAGGAAATCTTGTACACATAACACAACAGCAACACGCTTATGAGAAATTCTATAAAAGAAGTAAACGACGGAACACAACAACAACATGCTTATGAGAAATTCTATAAAAGAAGTAAACGACGGAACACAGCAACAACAAAAACATTCTTATGAGAAATTCTACCAACGAAGTAAATAACGGAAAACAACATTCTAATGAGAAATTCTAACAAAGAAGTCAACAACAGAAAATAACAGCAACATGATTATGAGAAATTCGATCAAGGAAATAAACAACAGAAAACAAAACCAGCTACAAAACAAAATACACAGTCAAGTCGGCGCCGAATGATAACAACAACAATATGGGGTGTTGTTAAAGTAGAATATTCTTGATAACAGTAACAAAAGAAGAATATTCTTTTATGTGCAAGAACCTCCCCCCCCAGAGGGAACATTTATCGGTCTTTATAGAATGCTTGACTATCTAGTCCAGTGCTGCTGGGGGTATAATAAGGGAGCTCAGTCCCCTGAAGGCAAGCAGGGAGTCAACTGGAAACTCCACGTTATTTCCAAGGGAATCAGTAAGCCCCAAAGTTTCCGCTAATTGTCTCTTTAGACTTTTAGATATTTCACTGACTGATTATTGAGCTTGGACCTTCGGGAGTATCGTGGTGGTTGTGGCCCCAGCGTGAATTGATTTATAGTGGCCAGAATCATCTCGCCTTTAATCACACTAACGGGTGATTGATCCGGATCCAGCGAGCACGCTAGTCATATGTTCTGGACCAGGAGTTAGATAGTCTTCAGCTCTTCAGCAAGGAGAAGTGGTTTGCAATCCTGGTTTGGAACCGCTGAAATTAGAACTAGGAAAGACCTGCTACTAGAATTAGTCCTCGGCTTCCTAGGGCGTGAATGATGTTGCTTTTTATTCTCAGTGGTTTGACCACCATCTAATTAAGGCCCACGGCCAGGTGCAGATGTAAGTCTTATCACGAAATATGCTGGGCAAATTAATTAATGCAAGTTGAGTCACCAGTGTATAAAGACAACGAAGTTACCATCGTGTTTATTTTGTGTGTATTGAAAGTGAATAAATCGTCAAACTTAATTGAAAACTTTAAAGTACTAAAAGAAAACAAAATAACAACAGGATTATTAAAAGGAATAAACGCAAAAATATTCTTGTTGTCTTATACAAATTAAATAAATAAATCATTATGTTAAACGATTTTCAAAAGAAAAATATATTTAAGACGACACATGATAAAAAAATTTATTTTTAAGAAAATAATTTTTTTTTTTAAAAGCTCTTAAATAAAAGCGCTTCTTTCA
This sequence comes from Trichopoda pennipes, assembly GCA_030448955.1. Lineage (NCBI taxonomy): Eukaryota > Metazoa > Arthropoda > Insecta > Diptera > Tachinidae > Trichopoda > Trichopoda pennipes. The sequence continues at coordinate 1,342,280 of JASKUP010000021.1, read as the reverse complement.
AACATACTTAAAATTGAACAAAAACTTTTACAAGGGATTTATTTAATTATTATTTTATTATAAAGTTTTTTTTTTTGAAGTGTCAAAAATTTTCTTTTTCTTTAATACAGAATTTTTTAGTCACACTTCTCTGTCGCATTGGGAATAAAAAGTAAAACTTTTATATTACCGTCGTTGTTTTTAAATGTATTAACTATGTAGGAGCATTAAGAAATGAAATATTATTAAATCTCACATACTCACACACAACAGACGGAAACGTTAAATTTATTAAATAACTGCGGTTTTTGTTTTTGATGTCAAACTGTCTGAAAAGAATATGACAAATTTGTACTCATTTCTCAAATGTACTCTATACTCAGCTTAAAGGACTTGTTCCTATTTTCTATGGGCCATTGCTTCCGCTTAAAATGACAGTAAATAGCGTAAATAGCTCAACTGTGTCTGATATTATTTACCGCCATCTCGTTTTCTATTTCATTTTTTCTAATATAAATCAATTTTGTTTTCCGTTTATTTTTTTTTTTTTTTGTTTTTTTAAATATTCCTAAATATTCGTATCTAGTCACAGGAGTCTTTAGCAGTAATTTATTACAACTTTTAAGTTTTTATTGGCCATTAATTATACTTGTCTTTTATGTTTTCTCTACTCGCGTTCTTCTTCCTGTATATTTTATGTTCGCTTATTTTCTAGTTTGCAAAATGTATTTCATTTTCTTGGCAGCAGCTTAAGATGTTTTTTAAAGATTCATAAAAAGTCGAGACATTTTAATTATATTTATGAATGATGAAAACGTAAAAGTACTTTTTGTTAGGAGTTAAAAACTAAAAAAAAAAATACAATTCTAATGAAATGAGGTAAGAACATTGTGGTACTTTTAACTTAAAAATTATTTGTAATAGAGACTCAGCTATATGTCGTCAATTTTTATATTATAAAATATCCTTATATCAGGTTTTTCAACAAGAAATTTGTTTTTCAATTGTGGCAACACCAACATGAGTGTTTTGACATTTAGATTGTTGACGTATTCGTACAAGGGCTGCTATTTATATTTCTGGCCTGGTAACACTGACTGTTGCTAGGCACCAGCTGATGTTTCCAGTGCAACCTTCACATTGTTAAACATAACCTCAAACAAAACATTTTGTCATTTTATTGTTGTTAGTGTTAGTGATAGCAGATTGAAAAAGTGATCTTAGGAGAAAATGGAATTAACTCGTAAACATTTTCGTGCAATAATTTTTCATAACTTTCGACGTGGCCGTGACACGACAACAGTGCACATATGAACTTAATTCCTTATATGGTAGTGAAGCACCTTCTTACAGTACCATTAAAAATTGCTATAACAAATTCAATCGTGGCCGACAATCACTCCAGGACGAATCCCGTGAAGGTCGTCTAACAACGGTTGTTGTGCCAGAAAACATCGCAGCTGTGCATGAGCTGATAAAGCATGATCGTCATGTAACATATCGGGAGATTGAGGTATCTGTAGTGATTAGTATGACAAGCATCAATAAGATCTTGCATGAACATTTGCATGTGAAAAGGATTTGTTCACGTTGGATACCGCATAACCTGACAAACGCACAAAAGGATGCTCGTGTTGATTAGTGCAAGAAAATGTTGCAGAAATTCTCTCAAGGTGGGTGCATCAAAAGCAGTTTATAATATCTGCACAGGTGATGAATCATGGATATACTCATATGATCGTGAAACAAAACAGCTATCCACCGTATGGGTCTTTCAAGACGAGCGAAATCCCACCAAAGTTATTCGTGGAAGAAGCACATTAAAGCAAATGGTTAACTGTTTCTTCGGCATTATCTGTCATGTGGCGACTGTGCCATTAGAGCACAGATGGTTAATTCGGCATGATACACCACTATTTTTTTTGCCAGAAGTCTTTGAAAAACTTCGGAAAAAGTCAAAGAAAAGACGCATCATTCTGCATCACGACAATGCGAGCTGTCACCGATCGGCTAAAACAATGGAGTTTTTGACAGGGCAAAACATTGAATTGACGGGTCATCCGCCGTACAGCCCTGACTTGGCACCTAATGACTTCTTTTTGTTTCCGAACATCAAGAAAAAACTACGTGGACAACGGTTTCCTACACCTGAAGAAACAGTTTCTGCATTCAAAACCCATGTTTTAGAAGTACCTAAACCGGAGTGGAAAAAGTGCTTTGAAAATTGGTTCCAACGCATGCAAAAGTGTATAAATTTTCATGGAAAATATTTTGAAAAACAATAAAATAGATTTTATCTTTAAATGCTTATGTTTTCGTCCTTAGGCCGCAAATATAAATAGCAGCCCTCGTAGTAGGTTATTCAATTGTTGAATTTAATTTCGCACGAAAATCGCATTAAATTAATTTAAATCCACTACGAAAATGGTGATTCTGTGTAAGTTTCATTTCGTAAAATGCGTGATACTTTCGGGCTACATAATCGTCCTTCTGAGAACACTCTTAAAAATTTGGTTGTTCCATTTGAGTCGCCGCCAGGCTCGATACAAAATGTGCGAATACCAACGCGTATTCGCCCGGGTCATTTAACTGAAAACTTCGTAGCCATGAGCCACAGTGTTGAAGCCGTTCTGTACAATTATGGTTATACCAAACCATCACAAGGTGAATTATGTGTAAGGATTTGACTTTGAAGTCTTATAAGGTTCAACTGATGCAGGAATTGAAGCCAAATAACCATTCACATCATCGTAAATTCACTCAATTCATTTAGGAATAACCGGCTGGTTTTTCTGAAAAAGAAAAAAATATTTTTTTCAAACGAAAAACATTTTCAGTTGTTAGGGATGACAACAAGCAAAATTGCCGCATTTAGGCTTCTAAAAATTCTAGAGAGATTATGCACGCTCAACGTGTCACTGTATGGTGCGCTATATAGTCTGGCGCGTGATTGCGGCGATAAGAAAAGCGGTAACGGTCAATGGATCACGCTATCGCGAGATGCTAACAACTCAATTTTAGCCTATTATTGACAACCTGGATATCACTGACATATGGTTTTAACTGGACGGTCCTACTTGTAATTAATTGCAAATCAAATTGCCGATCGCATATTTTTACGACAATCAGCAGTTAAGTGGCCAGCCAGATTTAACACCACTAGATTATTTGTTGCGAGACTATGTTCAGGACAGGGTCTATACGGAGCAAAGCAAATCGATTTCAGCCTTAAAACACAAAATCCGTGATGTGATTAACGCAATGTGGCTAAAAACTTTAATGAAAGAATCGAAATTTGTCGTGGTCCTAGTGGACTTTTTCCAGATAAAATTTTTCATTTTTAAGTGTCGAACTTTTCTCTTCGCAATACAATCATAATTTGAATCATCTCTATCAAAGTTTGTTGTTTTGTTTGTTGTTTTAGAAAACAAATTTCTTTTTGAAAAACTCTTCACTATACAGGAATATTTTTTTAAAATGTAATTTTTAACAAGTTTTAAAAGTTGTATTAACAAAGGTTAATAAAATAATGTGTTTTTAAACAAAATTAAGTTTTGAGAAAAATGTCATGAAAAATAGTTTCAAAATGTACCTTTAAAATTGTGTTGCTATCAAAAGTGTACTTTTCTATAAAGAGATACTTTTTATAAAAGATCATCTTACGAAACAATGAGTTGTACTTTTAAGAGGACATTCAAAGAATGTACTCTTAATTAAGTTGAAATTTTGAAAGAATTATTATAGGGACGACTTTAAAAAAAATTACATTTCTTAAGCAGTTTTGTAATAGTACTTTTAAAAGTTCCCCTTAAAAAAACCTCAAACACAAAACTTTCTAATAATTGTGTTTAAAGTAAAAGTGTTTTAAGCAATAACTTTTGAAATGCTAACTTTGGAAAAACTGCCATTCAAAGTAAATTTTAAAAAGTACTTTCTAAAAATTGCATTTAAAAAAGGTTTTGATATGTTTTGGTACACCAAAGAAAATTATATTTAAAAAAAATAAATATTTTCACCAAAATTTCTTTTTTGTACCCTTTAAAAATTTATTTTTTATTATAAAATTATAAAAATTCTATTGCAAAATAAATTCTCTTAATTAATGAAACTTTAAAAATTCTTTAAAAAAAATTGCTTATACAAAAAAAGTGCATTATAAAAATGAAATTGAATCAAAGGTACCTTTTTAACAAGTTCATCAAATAAACAAAAAAAAAATTTCTTAAAATAAAATTCTACAAATTTTTGCTTTTTAAAAAATCTTTACCCTAAAATATGGGGTCAAGAAATTATAAAATGGTACTTGCAAAAGTACTTCTAAAGTAACCGTTCAAAGAAAGTAGTTTAAAATAACTCGAATCTGTAAAGGAAATACTAAAAAAATAACTTCTACGAAATATATATATATATATTTTTTAGCAGTTTCAAAAATAGTCAAAATGATTTTTTAAAATAGTACTTTAAAAAGTACCCTCAAAAAAGTTAAAACACAAAACTTTTCAAAAATTGTATTTAAAATAAAAGTACATTTAAGGCATAACTTTTAAAATGGTACTTTAGAAAAAGTACCGTTAGTACTTTAGAAAAAGTACCTTAGTACTTTAAAAAGAGTACCATTTAAAGTAAATTTTCAAAGTTAATTCAAAAAATTGCATTTAAAAAAAGGTTTTAATAATTGTTAGCACACTAACAAAATGATATTGAAAAAAAAAATTGTTTTCACTAAAATTATACTTTAAAAACATATATTTTATACAAAATTAAAAAAATTCTATTCAATAAAAAATTTTTTTAAACCAACCCTTTAAATACTTTAAAAATTGCTAAAAAAAAAAGTTAAAGCTTTAAAAAAATGCAATTTTAATAAAAGGTACCTTTTTAAAAAGTACACCAAATAAACAAATCATTCTTTTTTGAAATAAAATTGCACAAATTCTCGACTTTTAAAAAACAATCCTCAACGTGAAATATGTGGCAATAAATTTATAATTTATTTTCTTATAACTGTGGTGTCCTTCCTTAAAATGTAAATTATGTGTTTTATATTTAATATTTAATTTAATATAAATTATATTAAATATTGTTAAATTTTAAAGGCATTTAAATATTTCATAATCCCTTTAAGGCCTTCCACTATAACTTTCCTGAAGTCTGCATACTCAGCCAAATCCTTTACATACAACTTAATGAAAAATCTAATAAAAACCAAACATGAGTTTATTTTTTTTTTCGTTTTTTTTTGTGGAGCCAAATTAAATTCTTTTTATGTGGCAAGAAAAAGAACCGGGCTCTCTATTTTTTATTGTTTCAAATTGTGTGGAGTTTTAGCTTGTGTGCACAAAAACAAGTTTGAGAGAGTGTAGGAGTGCGTGTTGCCTTTACAAAAATTCCATATCTGGTTGGAAAACGATTTAAAATTTAACGTTATTGTATTAGTGTTAAAAAGGCTTAAATTTAACTTTGACATTTTTATTGTTTATTTAAGATTTTTTGCTCTACGAGCATTTAAACGACAGTATTTATGTTCTAGGATTTTTGCAGAAAGAAATACGAGCTATTAAAGAGGAACAGTAAAAAATTAATTTTTTTTGATTTTTTGAAACCCTAAATTTTATTTTATTTTTTCTCCTGTTCTTTATACTTTAATCTATTATTGCCTTATGATTCTTAATATTTAATAGCTTTTCTTTTATGCTGTAAAATGTTAAATTAAATACGCCTCCTATTTGAAGAGACATTCACATAACACAATTATTACGAATTTAGGAAAATTGCAAACGGGCCAAAATGAAAAATATATATTTTTACGAAGATGATTCGTTAAGTTTTAACAGAAAATATTTATTAGTAAAAAAAAAGTAAACAAAATAAGCTATTCTGTATTTTATAAAATTCGTAGTCTTCTTAAAAATCTTATACACACAAGACAAAAACAATATGTTTAAAAGAAATTCCATGAAATAAGATAAACAATAGAAAATAAAAAGAACTAACACAGAAAACAAAAGCCAAGCAGGCGACTAAACTGAATAATAATAACAACAACAATATGGGGTAACGTTAAAGTAGAATATGCTTGTATATGCGAGAAACGCAGAAAACAAATATATAAGCATCGCTTACTGTGCCAATGAATTAATTCAAGTTGAGTCATCACTGAATACAGTTAAACAAAGTTACCATCGTTTTTATATTATTTAACTGCAAACTCCTAACGACTGTAAACTCAATATAACACAACGTCTTAATATAAACGAATTATATACAACAGGATGTCTGCCGGGTACTGTGTGATTCGATTTACATCCGCGCCTGGCCATGAAGTCTTAATCAGATAGTGGACCAAACCACTGCATAATTTGGAACGTCATGCTCGTCCTAGGAAGCCGAAGCTATAATTCTATGCAACAAAACTTTCTAGTTGCAACTTCGATGATTCCAGAGCAGGGCTGCAAATCATCACTTCTTTGCTTAAGTATTGGAGACTTTCCAATTCCTGTTCAGAACACATGTATAGCATGCTCACTGGACAGGATCATTCACCTAGCGTGTCATTAACGGCGAAATGATCCTGGCCACCATATTAAACAATAGACCTGATATGGGGCCGCGAAACCACAACCACCACGATACTCCCATATAGGGGCCAACCTCAATAATCAGCCAGAGAACAGTTAAACGGAACTCTGCGAGCTTACGAATTCCCGTGAAAATAAAGTGGAGTTTCTAGTTGTACCCCTGCTGATTTCAGGAGACTGGGGTACCTTTTTCTCCCAGTTGCACAGGTCTAAGTTATTGCTTTCTCCAAAGACTATAATTGTGCCCGCGGGGGGTGGTGTCCGCCGGGTATACTACTTTGAACGGATCTTATATTAATATATGTTTTATTTAATGCCGGCAGTTATGTATGGACTACAATATAAGATAAATGTCTGCCTCCGTTAGTCTCACAAATGTGAACCCTTTTGAGCACATTTTTCATTACATTCTCACACATTTCACGCGGCATTTCGGTAATTTCATTACGAATATTTTGTTTGAGTTGCTCAAGCGTAACTGGTTTGTTTGCCTAAATCTTGGATTTCAGTTATCCCCACAAAAACGAAGTCCGGAGCAGTCAAATTACGCGATTGTAGAGGCCTATCAACATTACTATTTCTTTAAATAACTAGTTGTGGAAAGAGTTCTCGCCGTAATTTCATTGCAGTCCTGGCTGTGAACGATGTGGCACCATCTTGTTGATACCACATGTTAATCAAGCCGAAAGCATGCAGTTCTGGCGTTAAAAAGTTTTCAATCATTTTACGATATCGCTCCCCATTCACATTTTCGAAGGTATACGGTCTAATGATACCGCCTGACCAAATTGCACACCAAATTGCATGGGTGCCTATTTAGTCAAGTACCGTGCTACATTCTTTAGGAAAGGGATAGAGAAGAGATGAGACAGGTGGTGAAAGTAGAAGGATAGTTACGGAAATTAACTGTCGTTTAAGACAGCACATTGACCAGTGAAAAAAACAAAGTCTTTGTTGGGAATCGAACCCACAACTCCCAGTCTTATAAGCTAGTAAACTACCTACCAGCCTACAGGGGCAAAGAAGTAAAGTTCAAAGATTCCTTCTGACCAAATTGCACACTAGACTGTCACTTTCAATTATATCACGATATCACAATATCGCTCTTCATTCCCAATTACCGTTATGCCGTTTGCATTTTCAAAGAAGTAAGGTCCAATGATTCCTCCTGACCAAACTTTACACCAGATTGTCAGTTTTAATGGATGCAAAGATGTCTGTTGAATAATTTGAGGGTTTCCCATTCCCTAGAACCGGCTACTCTGTTTGTCACATGTCCATTCCAATGAAAATGTGCCGCCTCGTCGCTCATTATGATTTTTTCATGAAAATCGAGGTTGTCTGGGGCGGGCTATAACATCCTATTGGCAAATTTACAGCGGCGTAAGTGGTCTTGTGGAAGAAGCTCTGGCGTCAAATGAATCTTATATGGAAACAAATGCAAATTCTTGTGCGAAATTGTGGCCAAAGTTGTTCTTTGAATACCAAGCTCATGATCACGGCGTCGGTTAAGGTTGATGAATGGTATTGAACACTTACTTGAGTAGCGCTAATGTTTTCAGCCGATCTTGCAGTACGTTGTGGTTTATGCTTGGGCCTGTCACCTACAGCCCCTCTTTCTTCGAAATCATTGACTACACGATAATTAGTGCGTTTTGTTGGCACGATGTTTCTTCCAAAAATTTCACGTAACTTTCTCATCGTCACAGTAATCGATGATTGATTTGAATAAAATATTTTAACGATTAAAACACGTTGGTTTAAGGAATATTTTTCCATTACAAATTTGTCACGTGTTTACTTCACGACCGCCTAATATAATCTGTCAAAACTAATCTTTATCGAAATTACGGCAAAATAAAGTAATATACCTTCCCGGCGAACACCCTGTATTTAATTGTTAACTTCAAAGCAATCATAGAGAAATTAGTTTCCTAAAACAAAGTTTTTTTTGGAAAGCATTTCAAATTTTTTTGTAATTTTCTGTTCACTTTTTAACAGAATTTCGAAATGTAGTTCGAATTTTAATTCACAAAGAATTTGTTTTAGTGAAAAATTACCTATTTATAAAAGATTTTATATTTCTAGATTATATCACTTGTTTTGTCATTTTATTTTTAAATCATTTCTTTAACTCCAAAACTCGATGTTAAGTTCGAAATTTTGAAATATGCCTTCAAAACAAGTCAACCGTACATTCGTACTTTAATTCTTCAGAAATTTCGAAATTAATTTAGAATATTGAATATTTTTTTTGTTGATATTTACCATTTTCGATCAAAACATATATTTTCTCTTTAAAATTAATATTTCATTGAAGTTAGAAAGTATAAAATTTAGTGCGAAAGTTGAATTCCGTCTAATTATTTTTTTATTTCAAGTACAAATTGACTTCTAGAATTTGGTTCTTCTTAAGAAATATAAAAATTGATTTCGAATTTTAAATCATAAATTTTTGTTTTCAAAATTTTAACGTTTTGTATAAAATTGTTTATTATTTTTTGCATACAAAATGAAAATTTTACTTAAGCTGAAAATTCGAAATTATGTTCGAAAGTTCAAAAATGTCTGAAGAACTTCTTTTTCTTTTAAAAATTATTTTAATTATTTTAACTGATATTTAAATAATATTAGCTTTAAAAATAATATGTTAATTAAATTGCAAAATTTTCGAAATTAAATTCGAATTTAATATAACGAAATTATTGTTCTTCTTAAAATCAGATCTAAAAACAATTTTTTTTTTATTTATTTTCTTTTCTCTTAATCTCTTTAAATATCTGTTTGTTAAAAATTTGCATAAAATGACAAATGATACGTTAAATTGAGCCTGGTCATATGATCCTGTCCAAAAAAAAAAAAAACAAACGCAAACAGACAACAAAAAGGATTCTTTATCAATGAGAGAGAAAAATAATAAGTGTGTTGTTTCAACGTGATAAACTGAGTTGTCCGTAAATATTCAAATAAAGCCTAAGTGGCATGCTGGGCAACTTTTTTGTTGTTGTAACTTTTCCCTTTTAATATACATTTTCATTTTTGTTTTTTTTTTTTTTTGTTCAAATTTTATGATGTGACGAAATGCACAATTTACTGCCAAATTGACTTTCTACGAATTTAATTTCATACCAACTTTTATTTTATGATTGCTGCTTACAAAAAAATTAAACAGCAAGATGATGGACTGGAAGTTAAAATTATGCGGAACTCACTACTTTAAAGTGAGATCGGATACAAAATAAATGTCAAAAAATTTCGTGACAGAAATTATTCTTAATTTTAAACATCACAAGCTGCAGCTTATAGTAAATGACTTAAGCCCTGATACCTTTTCCATTCACGAATCTCATTTGCCTTCTAATGCAAACAATGGTGTTTATCAAAAAGCCCTATTTGGCATATTTTTCATAACGTTTTCGGAAATATGACCTGCTAATAGGGCGTAGGAATATTAATAAAAATATATCCACAACTTTGTTTGACCCAAATTGGAACTCCATAGCAATACAATTAGACATCCTCAAGAAAGTTTTTCCGAACTGGACCTAAAAATTCTAATACGTAATTGCTACCCACCGCTCTTAATAACTGGAGACTTCAACTCATGGAGTTCACTTTGGAGTTCCATACAAACCAACACTCCCGATCATTAAATTAAATTAAATCATTAAAAATTTATTACACAATGAAGGCCTGATGGCTTTAAATACTGACACCTTCACTCATTTTAGCACGCATAAGACTTTCATCAGTGTAGGTATATCCTCATGTACCACCTGTATTTTTCTGGGTTGTCTGGATTTATTCCGCCAGTAAATAAAATACTGCTGTCAATTACTTCTCTTAATACCACATTTTTCCTGGCTGTTTCTTCGCAAATGGCCAGAGCTTTCGATGTGAATATGTCATTACCAAGTCACATTCTACCATGTGCTGCATTTAGCATTTATCCCATAATCGTCGCACGTAGCCAGAATGTCAGCCATCTGGCATTTTATGTAGGGATTAATTACAATATTTTCGTCTTTGTCCGTTTGTCCGTCTGAGGATGTTTTTCGTTTGTTTGAGTTTATGATTAGTTTAAGTGAAGTGAAAATTGTGCCTCAAGTCGTGTTAACTCGTTTGTTTATAATGTCGCTGTCAAAAGTTTTTTTTTTTGTACATTTCCATGCCTTCAAGTAGGTCTAGTCTTTGTCCTTTTTTTCTGAAATGCAATAAAGTCATACACTCATCTATATCCCTCGGTAAATGTCCGTGATTCTCAAGCTGTAACGCAAAGTTTGAACCTTCTTTTTTCCATTTGTATGTCCGTGTATGTTCTGTAAATCTTGTTTTTAGTGTTCGTCCAGTTTGTCCTATTTAAATATGTTTACAGGTACAAGTGAGCCTGTATATTCCGCTGGAATTAAGTGTGTCAGTTGTTTCTGTCGATGTTCTGATATTGTTTCCCAGAGTGTTGCTGATTTTTATTACCGTGAGTAAACGTAAGTTTTGCTCTCGCAAATTCTTCCCCATTTCCACGGTAACGATCACTTTTCCATAATTTTAGAACTGGCAACTTATTTTTAAAAATCGGCGTACAAGCTCAATCCCACATTTAAAATTGAACAAGCGAATTGGCCAATGTTCCAAAACATCTGTAATAAAAATGTAAGAGCTTCTAATGTCTGCTCTAACACAAACAAACAAGCAGCATCTGTAGTCAAATGTATTTAAATGGCAGGCAATATCTTAATCCCTTGGACTACTCGCGGGAAACACAAGCCTCGTGTTGTATTGTAAAACTCAAATTTGAATATTTTAAGACAGGAAAAACAAAAGTTATGGCACAATTTTATCACTGACGTTGCGGCTGTGCAAGCAAAACATATGCCCTTACACTCTGCCCAGACTTTTGAAAATTTGTGATATTTTAAAGTTAATTTCACATTAAATGGTTTAACTACCAGCATGTCTACAAAAATTTAAATCCAAGTGGAATTACGACCAAACTACCCTAAAACATGCCCGCGGAAGATTTCCAGCATTACAGTTAGAATAAGAATTGGCCTAAGCAGATTAATACATAAATATTTAACAGAAAGATCCCCATGTGCTATTTGCTCTAACTGTTTTAAGCAACTTACCATTTCTCATATATTGGACGAGTGTCAAAAAACTTTTCACACTATTAGAACAAAACTCCTCCATTTTAAAAAGTATTGACGATCACAAGATTAAAATTCTCCATAAATTCATATTGAACTGTAATCTTCTTCACAAATTGTAAAATAAGTTTATCTAGTTGTGCTAGACGAAAGCCTTAGTAAAACCCGAAATATTTTATGAGATCAATGAGACCCATTACAAACTACAGACCTGCACCAGCAGACATATACTATACGTAATACAAAAGACTTTATCGAACAACTTAAAGATATCTGGATAACGAAAGACATACGACTCGTTTCCATTGACATCAAGGATCTATATACTTCAATACCAGCACATGAAACCTTAGATATCTTACGCGACGCACTAGATAATTTATACGAAAACCAATACATCACCGTAAAGATGATAATAAAACACAACTACTTTAGAGTTTAGATAGAAGGACTCGGTATGGGAAACCCAACTTCCACAATCTTTATGGATATTTTCATGCAAAAAATCTCAAATCACTACAACTAAAAACACTAATGGAAAAACACAAAATAACTCAATACTACAGATACGTAGATGACATCATATGCATCCTCGAACAAGCCAACGTCGAACAAACTCTAGCTGGCTTAAACACAATCCATAAAAAAATTACATACAGATACATGGAAAAAGAACAAAGACAGAAATTTGCATTATCTTGACATCGCTAAAACACGAGGAACTGACTGTTTAACATTTGACATCTATAGAAAACCAACTACGATGGACGTTAGCATCCAAATTACCTCGAACAACCCTACGCAACCTAAACTAGCAGCATTTAGACATATGATACGCAAACTTAAAATAATCACACTTCCCCCAGATAAGTTCAACAAAGAACTCGCCACAATTTACACCAGAACTAAAAATAATGGCTACAAACCCACTACTAAAACTTCTTAGATAATAAAACACTAAAAACAGGAATAAAGGGGGCAACCGATATAAAACGACGGCACACTTTTACTTACCTTTTTCTCTAAGAAGGAATGCTCACAGCATTAAAAACTGACAACACTCTGAGACATAATCTCAGGACAACGACAAAAACAACTGACAATTTTAGTTTCAGCAGAGTGTACAGACTTACTTGTACCTGCAAACATATTTAAATAGAACAAACTAGACGAACACTAAAGACAAGGTTTACAGAACACATACGCTTGTACAAACGAAAAAGATTATAGCTTGACACTCACGGACACACATCAAGCGAAATAGATGAATATATGACATTATTATATCCTAGCAAAAAAGGACAAAGACTAGATATTCTTGAAAACATGGAACTTTTAACCGCGACATTATTAACGAACAGTTAAACACGACACAACTTTCGCACAATTAAAACTACGAATGAACGAAAAACACCCTTAGACTAGCATACGTACCTTAATAATAATCAAAAATGGAGGTAATGAAAGATTAGCCTTGCATAAAGTGCCAGGTGGCTGGCAGATTATCTACATGGGTAGATACGACCTTAACAACAGAACTACCTAAACACGAGCACTGACTAAGCAGTATGAATTGGATAACGGCTTGAAAATGATGTCTTCACATCAAAAGCGCTCGGTGTTTACACTGGAATAACAACAGCCAGAATGAACAGAGAAAAATAACAACAGTTTTATATATTGTTACGTTCATACGTTGTATAAACGTTTTGCTGTTTTAAGAATTTTTAAATTTATAACAATTTTATTTACTTTAACTACACGAAGTTGACACTCCAGAACAATTTACTTAAAATACACGTCTTTTGTTTACGAGGTTTAATTTTACACTGATTGGCTATCCACTCAGACGCTGTCCTATTTATATTTTTCCATTTAAAGTCGAGAAAATTTAAGAATCTTCTACTCTTTTTGTATCACATTTTGTTGTTGTATGTTGTTTATTCGATGTATAGGCACTTGTATGTCTGTGTGTATTTTTGTTTTTATGCTGATAAGGTTTCTGCTTGGGATTTATTTACTTTAAAGTATTTGTTGTTGTCTGGTGTATATAAGTTTTCCTAGAAAACTACACAGATAGTAAACAGCATACATGTTTGTTGTTGTCTTGCGCGTTTAGTTTAGTTGTTTTTTTTGTCTTGCATGCAAGGCAGTTCGTAAACAGCATACCCCTTTATTGCTTAATTATTTTATTTTAAAACTTTAACAAGACACATCCGTAATAATATATTTCATCACGCTATTGGTTTTTACTGCAGATTATTATAGGGTGATCTATTATGTTGCTGATTGAAAGTATAAAAAAAATTTGTCTCCTTTGCGAAACTATTTTTTTTTTACATACTTCGCCAGTGAGGAATATATTAATTCTTAGCTCAGTGTGATGATGAGGACAACAATTTCTTTGTTCATGGTTCTTTGTACAGGGTGTATCACGTTAAAATAACTGACTTTAAATGCCTCTTAATTGTTTATTTGAAGAAAAAGTATAATGATTATTTTTTTTAAGCTGAGTTGCAAAAATGCCGCCATTTTTTGCAGTTTCAGTTGGATTATTCTGGTTTTTTCTTTTTTGTTTTTTTTTTTGTTAAATACTTATATTTTTTATTTTATTTTTTTTTTAACGTTAAATAAAAATGTTGAGAAAAATCTTCAAGAAGAAGAGGAAGAAGAAAATAATAATGCAGTCTTTGTTTTTATCCTTTGTCACCTTTTCATCGCATAGCCAAAGTGATTGTAAAGTAATGATGACAACAAAGACTGCAAGTAAACGCGCGGTAAACCATAACGAATACTTGCAACGAGATTTACCAAATATTTGTGGCAAATATAAGAGAATGCAGACACTCATAGAGACAATAACTAAATCAAAATATACTTACGTACATCTTCTATCTTCATCTATTTATCCAACTGTCTGCTTAGCTAACTCAGTATGTACAAGCATGTGACTGCGTACAATAATATTTGTTATTTCAAGGAAACGCATGTAGCAACAACTAAAAAAAATATAATATTTCATTTCAACTTCAGTGTTTAAATATCAAATAGAATTAGAAACTAAAGGTGATATTTTCAGATTTAAATTTAAGTTTAACCTTTATTATCATCTTCAAATTGTATTAAATCACTTTCAGCTGTAATAAATGCATTGAGAGAGCTCTAAACTATAGTCTTTTAAACTTATGTGAAAAATTAACATTTAAAAATGATTTTAGGCATATTGCTACTGCGGCTGTTCTTGATAAAGTGCAGCCTTGCTGGCCGCTTGACACAAATAATGTTTGCCTTAAAAACAAAAATTATACCTGGCCTATAAGCAACCGACTTCAATCGAGACCTTATTTTTCAAAATCATCTCATTGTCAAATTCGGATTTTTATTCCAATAAGTCGCCATGCTGTTAAAACCACATACCGTCTGAATAAATTTAATACATGCTTTCTTAAAATCCTTAATTTAGGGCTGACAACATTCTCCATTGACCCTAACGCCAGCTCTGGCATAATTTTCAGTGCTGCTACCAGCTAACCGCTGCGTTCTTGTAGATGTGATAGAATCTGTAGGGTCTGTTGTAAAATAGTTGCACTTCATTGAATTTTGAAGTAGCACTTCAAGCAACAATGTCTATTTAGTCAAGTACCGTGCTACATTCCTTACGAAAGGGATAGAGAAGAGGTGAAACAGGTGGTGAAAGTAGAAGGATAGTCGGAAATTAACTGCCGTATAAGAGACAGCACAGCGAACAGTGACTATGCCTTCATCGTTGGGCAACCAAACCGACAGTCAATTTTTATTTTTGTAGTGAAAAAAACCAGGGTCTTCGTTGGGAATTGAACCCACAACCCCCATAATGACATGCTGACAGGGGCACCTATTTTATTATTAACAAACCCGCGCTATTTCAAAAGTTCATCGGATACAATTTTATGTCTATAACTATAACTGATTTTCATTCAAAAAAACTGGATATATAATTACTGGACCTTAACGCTTATCAATCAGATTACTCATTATAGCGTTTAACAAAAAAAATGAAAAAAAGCCTCCTCTGTGTACTCTAAATGGTAGCTAGGTAAGAAACACTTACCGAAAAAGCCGAACTATTTATTATCCATTTACAAAATGTATTTACCTCGAACGAATCAACTGAGTAACAGAATATTACCTTACATCTTTAAAGCCATTTTAAGCTTTGAGTCTTTTTCCCTAAGCCTGGAAGGTCTCCTTACTAACTACGATACTCAAGTCAGACCAATTAGTCTGCTACCAAATGTCTTAAAATTGTTTGGGAAAATCTTAATTACTAAGCTGAAACCAATTTTGAGCGAAAAAGGATGTATACCGAATCATGAAATCGGATTCAGAAATCAGCACAGCACTATAGAACAAACGAACGAAGTTAAAAAAAACTTAGGCCATGTTGAAGGAATTTTTGATCATAAAAATTGAAGAGGAGGATACTGACAACATTGGGTTTTAGCAGGACGGCGCTACGTGCCACACAGCCAAAGCTACACTTGATGTTATGCGCCCTGTTTTTAAAGATCTCATTATCAGCTGCAGAGCTGATGTCGTTTGGCCACCTCGGAGCTGCGATTTGACACCGTTGGACTATTATTTGTGGGGTGCCGTCAAAAATAAGTATTGCACCGACAAGCCAGAGACAATTGACGCTTTAAAGGACAATATTCGTGAAGTTATTGGTGAAATACAGCTGCACACATCCGATAATGTGCTTAAAAATTGGACCGATCGTGTAGGCTATTGCATGGCCAGCCGAGGCAGCCATTTGAATGAAATTACTTTCCATTATTAACCGAAAGGATTGTACTTTCATATAAAAACAAGAAATTTTAGAAAATATTCAGTAGTTTTGTTTGTAGCATTTAAAACAAAAAAAAAAGTTATTTGGCGGACCCTTTAGAACTAAATTAAAATTTAAACTCCAAATGAGTTTCATTTCACGTTTATACTCTTGAAATTTGCATACGTTTTTTTTATTGGCCAAATGACATTAAACCTTTATAACATTACACATGTCACTTGAAAATTTTGACGTCTGCTCGCTCAATGTAATCAAAAAAAAAAAAAATGTCAAGAACAAATAGAAAAACTATTAAAGTTTTTGAAACATAAAATTGCCATTAAAAATGTTTGAATTTTTGTTGAAAGCCTGTAGTATGCTAAAATGACTATTTTAAAAGGTTAAAAATGACGCCATGACTTTTCTTGACTAAACAGAACAAAACTTGCCGTATATAAATTTGGCTTCTTTATACGTCTCAATTTTTACTCCGTCCGACTGTCTGTTGTCTGGCTGTCTGTCATTCGGTTTGATCATGTGTTATTATTGACACAATAAAATCAATACGGCGAGTAAATATCCAAAAATTGTTTAATCTGTGTTTTTTTTCCTTATCCTTCGTTTCCATTGCGTGAAGACTTCCTTTGGTTGTTTTTATATTGAATGCTCTTCCTGCCATCACTTCCCTTTATTTCTTGTTTCTGATAGACATTATTGTGAATTGTCAAATATTATTTATTGACATGTTTGTATGTAATAAATCTTCTAAGCATTTGGGAAAACTGCTTGTGAATTGTTCAAATATTTTATGACAGACAGTATTTATTTTTACAGATATTGACAATTTTTTTAATTATATTTTTTTTTCTCCAACTATATATATTCTCTAAATACATACTAACGTTTTCCTAGACGTCTTATAAAAAATTTTACCCTTAATGCTGAATGAGAATTGCTTATTTACAAAAAAATCACTCGTCGGCATAAAGAGAAATTTACAGATTTTTTTGTTTGTTTTTGTTTTTGTTTTTTTTTCAAGAGAAAATAAAAGTTAGCGCAAACTGTCTGCTGAGAATTATGACAAGCATTTAGATAGTAAATGATGAAAAATTTCACAGTAATAATATGTTAGAATGTTTTTCGACTCTTGGTAACCACAACTGTTCTTGAGGAAGCGCATTTTGTCAGCCCATTCTGGAGCACTTTTACAGAATTTTCAACTGTAAGTCACGACCTGTAGTCCCTGTAGGCTAGTAGGTAGTGTACTAGCTTGTCAGTATGGGGGTTGTTGGTTTGATTCCCAACAAAGACCTTGGTTTTGTTTTCACTACAAAAATAAAAATTGACTGTCGGTGGGACGGCTCAGCGATGAAGGCATAGTCACTGGTCGCTGTGCTGTCTTTAATTTTCGACTATCCTTCTACTTTCACCAACTTTTTCATCTCTTCTCTATCCCCTTCCTTAAGAATGTAGCACGGTACTTGACTAAATAGGCATTGTTGCCTGAAGTGCTACTTCTCTTTAAAAAAAACGAAAAAAAAAAAACGCCAACAATGTCATAAATTTTTTCATATGAAAAACTCGAGAGGTGTAAAACCTAGTCTAGCCTTTAGTTTAGCCTGTAGTCTATCCTTTAGTCTAACCTTTAGTGTAGACTTTAATCTAACCTGTAGTCTAGCCTTTAGATTAAACCATGTAAAACCCTGAATTTCGACACTATTTGGGAAGTTTTATTTCTCGAAATCGATTTCAGTAGTCAGTGCTAATTTCGCTCAAAAAAAATCATAGATCATGATAAGCACCAGGTATATTTTTTATGAAAGATCCAGTAATGTATGCATCTTGCTGGAGGTAAGTTTGTAGGGTCTGCTGCAAATTAGTTTCTCTACATGTGCGCCACTTTGATTTATTTACAAACCTAAAGTCATTAATGAATTGATGACTGAATTTTAAATCTGCTGGTCAAGCAATTAATATTGTTACGGATGTGTCTTGCTTGTCTTGCTTACGTTTTAAAAGAAAATACTTAAGCAATAAAGTGAACTAATGGGTATGTTGTTTACTAACTGCGTGGCTTGCCAAGAAAACTTACGCACGCATGACAACAACAAATTTCTAGTTACAAACTGCGTAGAAATTTTATGCACGCAAGACAATAGCAAAACAGTATGCTATTTACTAACTGCATTGTTTTCTAAGAAAACTTATCTACACGAGACAACAACAAGACACGAAGACAATTTATCAGTATAAAAACAAAAACAAAAACAAAAACACAGACAGACATATAGGCGCCTATGCATTGAATAAACAAACATACAACAACAAAATGTGATACAAAGCGAGTAAAAGATTCTTAATTTTTCTGGACAAGTATTAAAGGGCGGCGTCTGAGTGAACAGTCAGTCAGTGTCAAAATAATCCTCGTGAAGTAAAGACGTGCATCTTAAGTAGTGTCAACTTTGTGTAGTTAAAGTAAATAAACATAATAATAATTTAAGAACTCTAAAAACTGGTGTTATTTATTTTGCAATAAAGAACTCACATAATCGTAACAATATATTCATGATTTCTTTAAAAGTTAATACTTTCTGAAGTTTTATTGGGCTTTAAAAAACGAATATTCTATATATTGTTGTATTCTGAATAGTTGACAGAGTTCAGAGCTGAACGAACTATTTCTAACATATTGTGTAGCCGCCCATTTTTTTTGTATGTGTTTGGGTGGCGCCCCGGGTAGTCTAAAATTATAATTCGGTCCAATTGGACAAAGGAGCGTGGTACCTCCCATACATACCACAAAGTAAAAATCTATTATTTCTGTTCCTGCTAACGGTATTTAAACAGAATTTGGTATTTCGTTCTAAATTCTGCTGCAAATATAGGCGGGATTTGATAAAGACGCGTGGTACCTCCCGTACAAATCTTCTTTATGTATATAATTCTACTGTTCGTGTGTATGTCACTGAATAAATTTTTTTTGCATGCGTTTGGGTGCCACCTGAAATGGTTTACATTCACAAACCATTGCGACAGATGGCGCTGCAGTCGGTATCCAGGTTATTCAACTACACTGCAACTACACGACTGTATCGACTTGAATCAATTTTTGTGTATTCATTCATTCAATGCATTATATTTTTTTTTGTGCGCTGTGTTTTGATATTACGTATTTTGACATTACGTCACATTTACGTAAATATTGAGCGTTGTTTACTTCAAAAATACATACACGCCATAAATTCGTCGCCAGCCGCCTACTGCCTCCAATGTGCGTTGGCGGATGACGGTGAAAGTAGCATGGACTCGATTACTGCCGCCGTTAAAACAGTCGCGGTGGGCATTGAGCTTATTTGTTTGCGTTTCTTCTTTGCGATCCTACAAATTTGTTCTCAATGGGTCAGCTAGTATTATTTAAAGCTCTTGCCTTTTATATTGGACTGCAATTAACAACTGATTAGTCGATTTCTTAAGTGAGTATTAGCTTAAGGCTTTAATAGAAAAAGAGTTTACATGCTTACTTGAGAAGGAAAATGAAGAATGATGGTAAGTAAGCAAGGCAGCTAGCAAGCCTCTTTGTTACTCAGTCATTTTTGTGATTGCTGATTTTTCGTATTGTTGAGTGCTAGGCTAAGCTGTCAGTTTGTTTCGACTGCTGTGATTTTAAACTGTCACCAAATACCTGTCAACCTACATTCTCAGGAGTGTGGGTGTTCAACAAGACCGGCACAACATGTCATACAACTCGTATAACAATTAACTAACTGAAAGAAAGGTTTAGTAACCGCACAGTATAACGTTTTTAAGCCATGAATTGGGCTCCAAGATCGTTCGATTTAAAGTCGCTAGAAGACTATTTTCTGTCAGAAAATGAAATTAAGCCAGAAACTATTGATCACTTGGAGGGACGTATTCTTCGCATTATTCTCGATACATCGCCAGAAATCTTAGAAAGGTGATCGAAAATTAAACCTCCACATCTGACTACGCCTGAGGCAGTCGTGGCGGTCATTTGCCAGAAACAATATTTAAATTAAACCAATTTTTGTGTAAAACTGAGCTCTCCCATTCACATTTCCACATATAACTTTTGTACTCCCGTAACCCCCCGGGTGCACATTTATAGGTCTTTACCATCTAGACCTGTGCTGCTGGGGGTAATTGCTAATTGTCTCTTTAGACTTTTAGCTGTTTCTCTCACTGATTATTAAGTTTGGACCTTCGGGAGTATCGTGGTCTTAACCATCTAGACCTGTGCTGCTAGGAGTTTAAGGGAGCCAAGTCCCCTGAAGCCAGCAGGGATCAACTGGAAGCTCCACGTTATTTCCACGGGAATCAGTAAGCCCCGGAGTTCCGCTAATTGTCTCTTTAGACTTTTAGCTGTTTCTCTGACTGATTAGAGAGGTTGGCCCTTCGGGAGTATCGTGGTGGTTGTTTTTTTGCGACCCTCACATGCATTTGATAATGAGGATCATCTCGCTTTTAATAACACCAACGGGTGACTGATCCGGATCCAGTGAGCATGCTAGTCATGTGTTCTGGACCAGGAGTTGGATAGTCTCCAGCTCTTCAGCAAGGAGTAGTAGTTTGCAACTCTGCTTTGGAACCGCTGAAATTGCAATTAGGAAAGACCTGTTGCTAGAATTAGTCCTCGTATTCCTAGGGCGTGAATGACATTGTTTTTATTCCCAGTGGTTTGACCACCATATGATTAGGGCTTACAGCCAGGTGAAGATGTAAATTTTATCACGAAATGTTCTCCCATAAGCCTGCGCTCTATATGTGTGGTGCCTACTCTAGACACAATTTGAAAGCCTAACCTTTCTCTCGCTAGGTATTAGCTTTTATAATGTATTCATTCCTGCTCATCTGTTCCACGTTCGTGTATTGGCTAATAAAACCCGGGTTTTATTATTATTACAACAAGCATTGCAAAAATCAAGAAGGTCATCTGTTGTTTAGAGAAAGTTTTTATAACTAAAACATTCAGTTGGATGTAAAACAAAATAAATCATAAGTGACAGCAACACTAATAAGAAGCTTTACTGTTGGTGGCCGTAAGGACTGTTACAAATCAATGAAAATAAAATTTTCTTACAAAACCTTTTCAACGATTAATATGTAAAGATTCTCACTCGAACTAAATACCAAATGAATTTTCTTATTTCACTTAAATGTCGAACACAAGTCATACAATTTTCGTATGTTTTCATATTCAGATCACGTTTAGCTTGGAAATTACAATGTGTAAGAATGACTCTTTCATTCATGTGTGTATTATTTATTTATAATTAATAGTTCTTTCAGACACAATTTAGCTGTCAATTACAAAAATAGCACCGCAACAAAAAAAAGAAAAAAAAAACAAAATAATACAAGCGGTAGCATAAGCAACAGAATAGAGCAGAACAGACTTAAAGCCTTTAACGAGTATTTCTTTTATTCAAAACTTGTATTGTATTTGTGTGTGAGTTTAATTTGCCAAAAGGATTTATTTATGTTCAAATAACAATTCAAACGGTTGTTCTCTGTTACGCCAACAACAACAAAACTAGCAAACAAGCAAGCAAGCGAGCAACATCACAACAAATTTTTCAAATGGAAATATTTACACAGAAACAGGATATTATTTTTTTTTTTGTGTATCAAAGGATAATAACAACATGAATAACAGCAACAATTAGAAAATAACATGTCTATAACTGCAACATAAACAATATAAAAATAATGCTATTGTTATTGTATCTGTCTAGTGACTACTAAAAGTAAAATACAAAAATAATTTATTAAATTAAATAACAACAGTAACAACAACAACAACAACAAAAAGTGGAAAGATATATGAAGAACACTAAAGCCATTACCATTTTACTTATTGCAACTTGCAAGAATATTGAAGGACTTAAAGTAGAACTAAAAAAACCGTTGGACAATTGCACAATGGGGCGTAATAAAATTATTTGCTCATTTAATTTTTTTTTTAAAGAGAAGTAGCACTTAATGCCTATTTAGTCAAGTACCGCGCTACATTCTTTAGGAAACGGATAGAGAAGAGATGTAACAGGTGGTGAAAGTAGAAGAATAGTCGGAAATTAACTGCCGTATATAAGACGGCACAGCGACCAGTGACTATGCTTTCATCGCTGAGCAGCCCCACCGACAGTCAATTTTTATTTTTGTAGTGGAAAAAAAAACTAAGGTCTTCGTTGGGAATCGAACCCACAACCCCCATATTTACAAGCTACTACACTACCTACTACCCTACAGGGGCACTCATTTAATTAATTCCTATTGTATATACCTTTACCAGATTATTTGTTTAAATTATTGCGGCTTTTGCAGTTGAAGCAAATTCAATGGATAAAGATTTTCAGTTTGGTTGACTATAAAAATTTTAAAAATTAAACTTTTGCTCCGAAAAAATACCGAAATACTGTCATTTAAGAAATATAAAACCCATATTCCGAGAGATTGTTTTAGAATCAACAGCTTTTCAATTTGTATTAGTAGTCGTACTATTTCTAGGGTTCTGAATTTCGAATTTATGCCCATTTGTTTCAAACAAAAAATTCTAAAAAAAATTCCAATAGCTAGATTTAGTTTTCACTAGCGAAAAACGAGGAAGCCGGGTAGCACAACTGTGAAGAAATTGCATTATTAGATATAATAAAAGCGTTGAACATTTCTTCTTTAGCAATTTTCATCTCATCATCACAGGCAACTTAATTTTATTACAAAATCCCTGCTATTTAAATTTATAAAAAAATTGTGTGTTTCCATAAATTTTAATGCAAAACACCATGTTGGCTTTTGAGGTTTTAAGAAAAGATATTCTAAAAATTTTTAAATTTTTGTATATAATTTATACGGGTGTCCGCCGGGAAGTTATACACTACTTTGTTTATAATTTATGATTAAACTGAAAGAGAATGAATCTTATATTGATAAA
The DNA here is from genome assembly GCA_030448955.1 of Trichopoda pennipes. Lineage (NCBI taxonomy): Eukaryota > Metazoa > Arthropoda > Insecta > Diptera > Tachinidae > Trichopoda > Trichopoda pennipes. Next base: position 1,318,820 of record JASKUP010000021.1, on the reverse strand, counting down.
TAATTTATTTAATGTCGGCAATTATCTATGGAATACAATATCAGATAAATGTCCGTCTCTGTTAGCCTCACAAATGCGAGTCCTTTTGAACACATTTTTCATTACATTCTCACACTTTGTGAAAAGTTATTTCAATAATTTTATCACAAATATTTTGTTCAAACGTTTCTAGTTTGTTTGCATAAACCTTGCGTTTTCGATATCATCCACAAAAAGAAGTCCCGAGCAGTCGAATCAGGCGATCGTGAAGGCCAATCAACATCACTATGTCTAAAAATAACTTGTTAAGGAAAGAGGTCTTGCAGTGATTCCACTGTAATCCCCTTTCACAAGGGCAATGATCATGGTAATCGATGATTGATTTTGATAAAATGTTTTAACGATTAAAACACTTTGGTTTATCGAATATTTTTCCATAATAAATTTGGCACGTGTCTACTTTACGACTGCCAAAAATATGAATTGTAAAGACTAAATTTTACCAAAATGGCGGCAAAACAAAGTAGTATACCTTCCCAGCGGACATGCTGGAAATAAATCGAGTTTACGCGCAAATTCGAAAAAAATATTTTTTTTGTATAAACGGGTTTTGCAACAAGAAGTTAGTTTTCTAAAACAAAATAAAACAAAAATTTTTCATTATTATGGTGCAAATTTTTATTGTATTACAAAGGTAAAAGTTCGGCAATTATGAAAGAAAAATAATATCTAGCGAATGTCCCCCACGATCACGCTGACAGATTTCGATTCTTTCATTGAAGTTTTTAATCACTTTTTGGCAAAATGGCCGACCTATTTCCTATTCACGGATTGTGAGTTTTAGGGCTGAAATCTATTTGATTGCCTCCGTATATAATTTGTTCTTAACAAAACCCCACAAAAAATAATCCAATGGTGTTAAATCACACGATCTGGCTGGCCACTTGACTATTGATTATCGTGAAATTATGCGATCGGTAACTTTGGTTTGCAATCAATTGATCGTTTCATTGACTGTATGACATTTGGCATTGTCCTGTTGAAATCAAATGTCACTAATATGCACATCGTCATCAATAGGCCAAAATTGAGTTTTTAACATCTCCCGAAAGCGTGATCTTTTGACCGTTACCACATTTCCAGTCTCATATTCGGAAAAAAAGCCGACCAATCACGTCAGCAAACTACATATCGCCCTTACAGTAACACATTAAACAGGCAGAGGCCTCTCAATAATTGCGCTGGGATTTTCAGAAGCCAAAATGTAGCAGTTTTTCTTGTTGACTCTGACAAGTGAAAATGTGCTTCGTCTTAAAAGATAATTTTCTTAGAAAAACGAGCCGGTTGTTTCCAAATGAATTGAGAGAATCTACGGCGATGTGTATTGTCGTTTGGCTTCAAATCCTGCACCAGATTAACCATGTTAGGCTTCAAAATAAAATCCTTATGCAAAATTCCCCATGTGCTGGTTTTGGATAACCCAAACTGTTGAAGACGCCGAGGAATTGATAAATTTGGTTCTGCTTCAATAATGTGACTCACGGCTGCTGCGATGTTGTCAGTTGAATGACCCGGTCGAGCACGCATTTTGTATCAAGCATATCAACTTAAACTTAACGACAAAATTCTTAATAGCGGTGGCAGAAGAACGATTATGTTGTACGAAAATATTACGCATTTTACGAAATATAATTTTAATGTTGTCGATGTTACCACAAATGAAAAACAAACTTCTTGTCGAAAAACCTGATATAAATAGGTAAAAGTTTCAATCTAAAGGCACCTAAAGCTTCCGAGATTATTTTCTTTAATAATTTCTACAGGTTTTTTAATTGAAATAAGCGTCAGAGATTCATTCATAAATGCTTTTAGAAGCCCTCCTTTCTTTGTTATTTGTATAATTAAATTTTGTTTTACAAACGAAGTAATAAAGTCAACGTCCCCTAACAGCTGAAGTTATTTAATATCTTTACAAAATTATATACAATTTATTTACGCGAAAAAATACTTTCTATTCATTTCTAACGATTTCTTAGGTAATTGTAGACGAATTTGCTTAGGAGGCCACTTATAGAATAATTAATTTATGAAAGAAAATATTCATTTGAGGTCTCAGAAGCAGCGACATCTAGCGGCTCCGATCTCTAACGAGCATGTCACACATGTTTATACTCTCGATATATTTTAATCTAATATGTGCCTTGTAGTCTACATCTAGAGTAATTTATTTAAGAAAGAAAATATTCATTTGAGGTCTCAGAAGCAGCGACACCTTGCGGCTCCGATCTCTTACGAGCATGTCACAAATGTTTATACTCTCGATATATTTTAATCTAATTATGTGCTCCCGATATGCTCTAATTTAACATTTGAATCGTAAGTGACTGACATGGTCTTTGAATTTTTTGAATCCCTAAAAAAAATTAAGACCGCAGCCCTCAAATTTTGTTAAGCAAACATTAACGAGATGTCATTTCGAGGTATTTTTCTAAATTTTTCTTTCTACGAGCAGGTATACGGCTGGGTTTAAAAGGTTTAAAAGAATATTAAAATATATTTAATTAAAGTTTCCTATGATCACAAGGATTCTGCGGCGGATATATATATTTTTTGCCCACTGTGCAGCTAAGGTAAATGGTTTTTGTTTTTTTTTAAGTATAAAGTTTAAAAAATTAGATGCTAAACTGCCTAGAGCCTTTTTCAATAAATAATAATTAGATCAAGATTAATTTTTCCGGCAAAAGCCTAAAAGTCTGCAAATTTAATTTTTTTGCTTTAAAAAAATTTAACGGTAAATTATAAACAAATAAAAATAAGTTTAATTTAATTTTTTTTATTACTAATTTTCTCTTGAGTTTTTTTTTTTTTTAATTATGGAAAATAAATGTATTTATTGTGTGGAAATAATATTCAGATTGCCGTAGTTTCGCTATTGTTCTGTTCTAAGTTGTGGGTTCTTCCACAGAAATTTATAGAAATATTTATTTAGAATCCTTATGGGTTACACTTAATTCATTAAATGAGAATTCCATTTAATGACTACAAAAGTCAATTTTGCATTTTTAACTGACAATGAAAATAAAAATAAAAAAATAAAAAAAATAAAAAAATAAAATAAATTTTTCGTTTTGGAATTTAAAAAAAAATTTAATTTTTTAATAAAAATGGAAGACACTAGAAAGCGTCCATTAGCATCTTCAAAAGTAAAAATTTAAATTTTAAATGCAGCTACTGGTAGGGAAAAAGAAAAAAAAAGGATAAATATAAAATTGTATTCGAATAATTTTTGCAAAAATTGGAATATTTGTTTTTTATTTTTCTGTTCTTTTTTTAAGTTTGTTAATTTTTTATTTTAATATATTTTTTTTTTTTTTTAATTTTTCTCTGTGTACTTAAAGATTTACGTTTTAAAACCAACTAAAATCTATAATTTTTTAACTCTTGTAAATAAAATTTTCTTTATATTTGCTTACTTAACGTAATTTACTGGAAGTAATAACTTTTTTTTGTGCATAATAAGAATAATACTTTTAAACCTACGCATACACACACACTTGCACCTATTTGAATCCGCACAATGCCACTATTATGGCATAAGACTTTAAACCGAAAAAGGAGGATTTAAGTATAAAAGACAAATTATGAAAAAAATATGCTTTCCCCCTGTATTATTGTTGTCAGCTATTAAATTCAAGGGTGATGAAATGTTTGAACAAAAAATAAAGTGGAATTAAGCTCTGGAAAAATAACTCATATGTTATGGAGGAGATTTTTCTACAAATGGAAGATTATATGGAACATCTGAATACACATATATAGGAGATAATACCTCAAGTATTGCACTATTGCGCTACTATTATATTATCCTAAAATTAGATTTTCTTCAACTACTGGAAATACTGCAACTACTAGCTTTACGCTACTACTGCTAACACCCACAAAGTGTAATAAAAGAAGTCAGCAAGGAAACGGCAATGTGTGACTAAAGGTTGGCAAAATAATGCAGTATATTTTCGTTTTTTTTTTTTTTTAAATTTATATTGCATTAGGAAGAGTAAATTTTAAGTTAAAATGGAAAAGCAGTTAAACCATTATATGAAGCATTAGACTGGCGCCAATTGTAATAACAAAAAAAAGAAAAATAATTAAAAGTTATATTTATTTTCATAAGTAATTTTTATATAAAATTAATTTAAAATTTCGTTGCCTTAGGATATAGTTTTAATTGTGTGCCCCTGTAGACTAGTAGGTAGTGTACTAGCTTGTCAGTCTGGGGGTTGTGGGTTCCGTTCCCAACAAAGACCTTTGCATTACAAAAATAAAAATTGACTGTCGGTGGGGCTGCTCAGTGATGAAAAGGCTGTGCTGTCTTATAAGACAGTTAATTTCCGTAACTATCCTTCTACCTTCACCACCTGTTTCATCTCCTGTCTATTCCCTTTCCTAAAGAATGTAGCAAGGTACTTGACTAAATAGGTATTGTTGCCTGAGGTGCTACTTCTCTTAAAAAAAAAATAGTTATAATTTCGCAGAGATTTATTCGTCCATTTCTCAATGGCCTTCGCTTTTTCTAAAATATATTTTATGTTTTCTTTTTTTAATTAACCCCTATTGTGAATAATCAACTTTATTGTTTTCAACTCCTTCACTTAACGTCCTTCCTGTGAATACATCATCTTCAAACAACGTTCTATCACGTACTGGCGAGTCAGTATTTCTAGTCCAGGTATTTATTTCATAATCCACATGGTGCCCCTGTAGGCTAGCAGATAGTGTACTAGCTTGTAAATATGGGGGTTGTGGGTTCGATTCCCAACGTAGACCTTGGTTTTTTTTTCACTACAAAAATAAAAATTGACTGTCGGTGGGGCTGCTCAGTGATGAAAAGGCATGGGCACTGGTCCCTGTGCTGCCTTATATACATCAGTTAATTTCCGACTATCCTTTTTCTTTCACCACCTGTTTCATCTATTCTCTATCCCTTTCGTAAAGGATGTAGCACGGTACTTGACTAAATGGGCATTGTTGCTGCCGACACGTAGTCAGAATGTCCGGCATCCGTCGTTTTATGTGGGGATTAATTTTAATATTTTCGTGTTTTGTTATTGTCCAGGTACGTGTGTCCGTCTGAGTATAACTGCGCATCGTCTGCGTATAACTAGATATTCGATTTTTAAAGCACTTTAGCAGATAAATTGATCTTTAGTATAGAAACTTTAATAAAATGCAAAAAAAAATTCGAATATTTCAAATTTCTACCTTAAAGTAAGAATTTCAATTCATGTTCCCTGCTCGTTAACATTTTTATATGAAATAATTCACAATAATAAACACTGGTGATGCCACATTTATATGTTTGTAAACTAATTCTCAAAACATGCGTTTTAGTAATCATTCACAATAGAAAATAAAAACGAAAAATTATTCATTTTCAATGGGAACAGTTATTTGCCTCTACTGTAATTGAATGAAAGAGTAGTAATAATTCTCATTCACTTTAAAGTGAAAATATGTAATATTAATTTCCCTCTAAAATTTAATGTCCTCGAAATAAGCTTTCTTGGCACATTGAACGTAAATAAGAAGAATAAAATAATTAAAAATATTTTAAATTAGAAATTTTATAATTTAAAGAAAAAAATATTCTTAAAATGGGTACAGTAAATTTATATCAAGCAGAAGAAACTAACAAAAATATCCAACTGTTCTTAGGTATTGACAAGACTCATCTGTACGAGATTTTCGAAAAGCTACCATTAAAGCTTTAGAAATATTCACAAGATCAAGCTTAATAATATCCCTTCGCCAGCGGGATTCGTAAAACTTTGTAAATATCATAAATATCATTTATGGCACTTAATACACTAAATGGGTGGTGGTAGTCTTCCTTATTCAAACTCTCTTACTCATTTTCTGAATGTATTAAAATGTGTTTGTTATTTTGGTTTCTATAACTAAAAATTTCTTGTTTTATTTTTGTTTATTATTATTAAATGGTATCACTTTGGAGATATTTCTATAACATGCTTGTGTGTGTCTTAAATGTATTAAGTGTTCTCAAGTAAATTTATGTGCAGCTATTTGTTGATATTGTTATAGAAACTACTAAATAACTGTATACTTTGGCACTATCAGGAAAATGTAATTAATATTTATCTTTTTGTGTCGTAGCACTACTCTCGTGCAGGGAGAATGTAAGTTTATGTGTTAGAAATGATTTAACAGCAAATGCAAAATTGGAAAAGTAGCAAGGGAAAGACCAATATTAACCTCTAACGGGAACAGTTATTACCATTTAAAATCCCCATGATTTACTCATTCCCCTAAATTTTTGGGCAGTAAATTTACAAATCTAAAAAAATGTGGCATCTTTGACAAATTCATTTTGTCAACATGTAAGTTGTCATTTTTGTTTTATGATAGGAAGTGAACTCAAGTTACTTTTAGTTTTTTTTTGAGAGAGCATTTGTTATAATAAACTATCGAGTTTTTCAACCAAAAGTTTGATAGTTTTGACATTTAGTTTTTTGACGTATTCGTAGTAGATGAATTGGCAACTGCTACAAGAACTTTTTGCAGGAAATCGCATTATAATAGTTAAAATCCTCTAGGGAAAATGGTGGTTATGTTAAAGTTACATTTCGTAAAATTCGTAATATTTTCGGCCAACATAATCAATCGTCCTTCTGAGACCGCTATTAAGAATTTAGTTATTAAATTTGAGTCGACAGGCTTGATAACAAATGTGCAAACACCAACGCGTTTTCGACGGGTGGCTCCACTGGAAACATTGCAGATCCAACTTTAGCAATTCCTCGACGTTTCAAACAATTTGGGTTTTTCAAAACCAAGATTCAACTGGTGCAAGAATTAAAGCCAACTGACCATTTACGTCGCCGTAGATTCGCTCAATTTATTCAGGAATTTTTTCTGACGAACCCCATTTTCCCTTGTCGGGATATATTAGCAAGCAAAATAGCCGAATTTTTGGCTTCTGAAAATCCTAGAGCGATTACTGAGAAGCCTTTGCTTGCTCAACGTGTCATTTAATTTTGCGTTACGTGGTCTGGAGACGTGATTGCGCCGTTTTTTTTTTTTCAAATATGCGGCTGGAAATGCGGTACGGGTCAATGGATCACGCTATCGAGCGATACAAACAACTCAATTTTGGATATCACTGACATGCGGTTTCAACAGGACGGTGCCACATGTCACACAGCCAATTAAACGATCAATTTATTTGCAAACCAAATTTCCCGATCGCATAATTGCACGACAATCAGCAGTTAAGTGGCCAGCCAGAACGTGTGATTTAACACCACGGGATTATTTTTTGCGGGGCTATGTTAAGGACATAGTGTATAAGGAGCCAACTGAATCATTTTTATCCTTAAAACTTAACATCCGTAATGATGTGATTAATGAAATAGAACAACCATTTTGCCAAAAAGTGATTAAAAACTTTGATTAAATAAGCGCCATCTGTCAGCGTGGTCGTGGTGGACATTTACCAGATATCATTTTTCATTCATAATTGCCGATCTTTTTCTCTTCGTAATACAATAAAAACTTGATTTATCCTAATCTTGTTAAACTTCTTATTATAAAATCCTTTACAAAACGATTTTCTAGTTAACGACCGCGTATGACGTCGTTTTTAACGCTCGAAAATGTAAATTGTTTATATGGAGGGGTATGAGGTAATTTACAATTAAATGAGATATTTCACAACAGAAAATTTTACTCTCAAAATATTCACGATAACGATTTGTTGTCAATTGAGTCAAAACGATTAAATCAATAACATCAAAGCTCTCACGATGTTGTATGTCATCTTAGTGTCTTCTAGAGACAGCCTACGAACATTATGCATTTTAGCCGAATTACATTTGAAATATCCATGACATATGACAAAGACAGATGTTATTCAACCCAAGATACTACAACTGTAAGGAAGTTTCTTTATATTCGCCTTCGTGTCTTTAGCACTATTCAATTGTGTTTCGTTTTAACTTTTTAACATTTTAATTTTGTGGCCGTAAATCTTAGTTCTAATCAATCAGCTCTCAAATTTATTCTTGTTTCTGGATCACAGTATATTGAGCAAGAGCCGGTTTTTTTAAAATAATTTTTAATTTCACAATCTGTTAGTTCAATCAATCTCTGCGAAAGCTGTTGGTTAATGCGGGTTATCAGTATACTTAGTATACTGTATACTGAGTATATAGTATACTGAGTATACAGTATACTGAGTATACAGTATACTGAGTATGCAGTTTACTGAGTATGCAGTATACTAAGTATACAGTATGCTGAGTATGCAGTATACTGAGTATACAGTATACTGAGTAATGAGTATACAGTATACTGAGTATACAGTATACTGAGTACGCAGTATACTGATTACTGAGTATACAGTATACTGAGCATACAGTATACTGAGTATGCAGTATACTAAGTATACAGTATACTGCGTATGCAGTATACTGAGTATACAGTATACTGAGTACTGAGTAGGCAGTATACTGATTACTGAGTATACAGTATACTGGGTATACAGTATACTGAGTACTAATTGTAAAGTATAGTGAGTACTGATTGTACAGTATACTGAGTACTAAGTATACAGTATACTGGGTATGCAGTATACTAAGTATACAGTATACTGAGTATGCAGTATACTGAGTATGCAGTATACTGAGTAATGAGTATACAGTATACTGAGTATACAGTATACTGAGTACTGATTATACACTATACTGGGTACTGAGTATACAGTATACTGAGTACTGAGTACGCAGTATACTGATTACTGAGTGTACAGTATATTGAGTATGCAGTATACTGAGTATACACATTTAAGCGGTACAATAGACTTAAGTCTTTGCCCTATATTTATGCTGAAATGGTTCGTGATGCAAAAAGATTTAAAAAAAATAATGTCACCTTCAACTGTCACGCAAATTTAGGTGGGAAAGCATTTTGCTCTTCCCTGTTCATATTTAGCTTTTAGTGAAATTATTTTTGTTTTCCCGCAATTTATAGATTTTAACGATGTTGGGTACTTTTATTTCCACATTTATGTCCTTAAACGAATGAATGACTCTATGAATATGGTTTCATAAAGAACGCATCACTTGTTATTCAACAACTCCTTGTACAAACATCATCATCAACTATAGTTTTGCTAAAGTTGCACATTTTGTAATATTTTAACCTTTTCAGTTTTTTTTTATTTCGCTTTTCTACAAAAAATAATATTTTATGTTAGTTTAAAAGCTTTTTCTGTTTTTTTTTGAGTCATATGTGTATAATTTAATATTAAATATAAAAAGTAAAGCGATTTAAAAGTTACTAAAATATGATTTACAGTTGCGAGTTTCAAATTCAAATGGGGTATTTCATTCGGGCGAATCGTGCGATTGTTTGCAGTAATGTCTCATCAGTTCTTGTGTAATTGGGGTATTTTTCCTTAAAATACAAATGCCATTCTAAAAGTGTCTTGACTGATACATTTCTTGAGAGATGGAATTATTTTCATTGTCCTGAAAAAGAAAAAGTTCCTATAGAAAACGACCACGCTGACAGATGTCGACTCTTTCATCAAAGTTTTAAATTATTATTAGGTAAAATGGTGGTCCTATTTCATTTTTCACATCAAGAATTGAGAGTTTTAAGGCTGCAATCGATTCGATTGGCTTCGAATAGACTCTGTCCTTAACATAACCCCACAAAACATAATCCAATGGTGTTAAGTCACACTTTCTGGCTGGCCACTTAACTGCTGATTGTTGTGAAATTGCATTTCGCAATAGCGTAACTCATTGACCGTTACCGCATATCCAGCCTTACCTTCGAAAAACAAAAACAAAACGGCCCACTTACGCCTCCAGACCACATAGCCCACCATACATTGATAATTTGAGCATGCAAAGGCTTCTCAATGATCGCTCTAGGATCGTCAGCAGCCCAAACGCGGCAATGTTGCTTGTTGCAATACCCTGAAAAGTGAAAATGGGATTCGCCTGAAAAAATGATTTTGTCAGAAAAACCAGCCGGTTGTTCCTAAATGAATTGAACGTTCCTGTTACTCAACAGTCGGCCTTAATTGCTGAATCTTGTAAGGCTTCAAAGTCAAAACCTAAAGCAAAATATGCCATGTGGTGGTTTCGGATGACTCCAACCGTTGAGAACGTCAAGAAATTGATAAGTTTGGATTTACTTCAACAGTGTGGCCCACGGCTTCGATGTTCTCAGTTGAACGGACCGGTAGAACATGCGTTGGTGTTCGCACATTTTGTAGGACAGCCCTTCGACTAAAAATTTATTGAACAAATTCTTAACGGCGGTCTCAGAAAGAGGATTGATTGTGTTGTTTGAAAATATCACGAATTTTACGAAATGTAACTTTAAAAGAACTGCCATTTTCCTTAGAGGATTTTTTTTTTATTTTAATGCGATTTTCCCGCAAAATTGAAGTCCTTGTAACAGTTGCCAATGCATCTAAACTAAATGGAATGTGAATTGAAACAAAAAAATTCTTGTTGAAAAAGCCGATAGTTACAAAAGTACCAAAATTTCTATAATTTTCGTACCTTTTATGGTTTTTGTGTTATTATCTTTAATTTTGATCATGCATGTTTTATAGAATTTAAAAATTATTATAAAACAAACGACTTTAGTTCGCCTCAGGTTCATGTATCGATTGTTTTGTAGAGGTATGGAACTTTGGTATCACTTTTTCAACAGGCTATTTTCCAGTTCTCAGGTGATTTGTGTTTAGTTTGGTTTTGCATTATAACATGAAAAGACTCAAGTCTGAACATAACTTGCAAATTGGGAAAATTTATTTTTAATACATCGTTCTGTTCGAAATATCCGATTAAGATTTCATAAGCGAATATTATTTAGCGATGAAACTTAATTCGTTTGAACGGATAGATCAGTATTTAATTTTGGTATGTTTTATGGGCTGGTGGAATTATTGATTTCGTATTCGTTTAAAAACGATGCTTTAGAGACCGCTTTAGAGTCTTGGTTACTAGTTTTTCCGATGTGCAGCAGCTGCGTATCCAAAGAGACGGCGCAACATGTCAGATAGCTTGTGTTGCAATTGATTTATTGAAAGAAATGTTTAATAATCGCACGTTTTGCCTCCATAAATTTGCCAACACGATAGTGCGTTGTAACGCCGCTACACTATTTTCTGTGGGATTTCGCGATAAGATTTACATCTGGGCCTGGCCGTAAGCCTTAATCAGATGGTGGTCAAACCACTGTGGAATGAAAAGCAACGTCATTGACGCCCTAGAAAGCAACAGCTTTTTCCTAGTTGCAATTTCAGCGGTTCCAAAGCAAGGTTGCGAACCACTACTCCTTGCCGAATAGCTGGAGACTATGCAACCCCTAGTCTAGAAGCTTAATAAAATTAAGAACACGACGGTATTCATGCTCACTGGACCATTCTTTGTGTTCGTTGTGAATGATCCGACCTACACAACTCAAACGAGAGTCTCGTAACCACAACCACCACGATGTTCCTGTTCATTATAATGGGAGAATAAAATAAATTTTATATCCATTTTAAAAGAAAATGTCTGCTTTATTCCACTTCAAAGTTCTATACCTCTTTAAAAGGCACCTATTATATTTTTAACCGAAACAAAAGAAGAATGTAATGTGGCATTTTCAGAGTTGCTTAATCCATCATCACCATTCTTTGCATCTGTCTACTTTAAGAGTAGAAAGTAAAATATCAGGACTAACTCATTATCAATCACTCTTAAGTTGGTTAGTCGGTGGTCACAAAAGCCGCAAAGATCTTTCGTTTTCTTTATAATACTCTGTTATAATAATATGTCGTTATGAGTTCTACTAACCCTTGCGAAGGCTTAGCACCGACTGTAATTTTCTTCTTTATTTCTTTATTCTTTAATTTTTTCATCAAAATAGTTAAGAATTGAAATTATTCAGTCGAATAGAACAGTCAAAAGTAAATTTCCAAACGATGCAACACAACAGACAAATTTTTTTTCGAGTTTCAAAAAACTTTTCAATTTGCCTACCGTCTAAAGTTTTTAACATTTTTTGTAGAGCTTGGTTTTGTATCCATGACATGGTGGCATTTGTTGTTGATTGAAGTTTTAAAAATTTGCAACGCAACACAGACACACACAAACACACACACACATACAATTTCTAAATTATTGTGCAAATTGGTAGTGCTGTTATGACAGTTGTTGGAAACTTTAAAATAATAAACATCAATGTTAAAATTTTATTACAGTTAAATGATTTTTTAAAACCATTTTCTCAATAAACAAAATTATAGCAATTTAAATTATGAGCGTAAATTAAATTTTTTTTTTAAAAATCAAACTGAATTCCATTTGCAAATTTCAACACAATTTTCTGTTTTAATTTTCAAGGAACGTCATTCAAAGAGACAGTTGCGAATGAGAGCAAATCTCTTTTGGAGAGAAAAAGCGTTAAAGTTTAAAGAAATATTGCAGATAAATTTTCAAATTTATACAAAACTTAAGCACTTTATTGAAGGTTGAAATTGGCTTGTGTACAGTGAATGGTGTGCGGTTTTTTGACCCGCAGTTTTACTTAAGTTTAAGTTTTACTTAAAATTACAATCAAATCGTGTGCCTGCACAGGAGGCATTAAACACATTTAGCACAGCAGGCTACGCGAACACACGACTACAAATGCCGCTGTCTACCAATGCCGCCGTGTAGTCAGCTGCTTAATTATTTTGAAAGCGGCAGCTACTTTACAAGCAGCTGTTCTGTTCTGACGTTTGGACTCATAATAAAATTGTTTTTCGTTCGTATTTGTATTAGAAAAATGTATGAAGACAATTTCATAAATTTTGTGCAAACCATTGCTAAAATAGTGCAAACAACAGCCTCAGTCTATGAATTGACAAATAATTTGCATCCAATAAACAACCGAAGTTGGGGGGTCCGGCCAGTAAATAAAAGGTGTTTTTTTAAGCTAGATAGAACTTTAAATTGTAAAAAGTAACACAAAAAATGAAATTTTGATGAAACATTTTTTTATTTGTTTCAGTATACTCTGACAAATCATCATGAATAGACTCTCGCTTGAACAACGCTACGAAATTATCCAAATTTACTTTGAAAATCAGTCGTCGATTCGTGCAACTTATAGACGACTTCGTCATTTTTATGGCGTACATAATCGTGCATCTGAACAGGCCATTCGTCGAACTAACGATAGATTTCGTACCACATACTCTCTAGAGGATGCAATAACACAAACACGTCGAAGGAATGTGCGTTCTGAAGAGAATATCGCCGCTGTAAACGAAAGTGTGGAAGAAGATCCAAATTTATAAATTCGTCGTCGGTCGCAGAAATTGGGGCTCTGTCCGTCCACTACGTGGAAAATTTAATTAATTAAGATCCAGCTGGTGCAGGAATTGAAGCCACGAGACCATTATATGCGTCGTTCTTTCGCCGATTGGGCTCTAGAGCAGTTAGCAACTGACCCGTTGTTTTATCGCAAAATTGTGTTCAGCGATGAGGCGCATTTTTGGCTTAACGGGTTTGTTAATAAGCAAAATTGCCGAATATGGAGTGAGACCAATCCACAACAGACCCTACAGACTCCATTACATCCAGAAAAATGCACCGTTTGGTGCGGTTTTCACGCTGGTGGCATCATCGGACCTTATTTCTTCAAAAATGAGGCCGGAGCTCGCGTTACGGTCAATGGAGATCGTTACTGCACCATGATCAATGATTTTTTGTTTGAAAATATGGATGACATTGATCCGGACGAGATGTGGTTTCAACAGAATGGTGCTACGTGCCATTTAGCGAACGCAACCATCGACTTATTGAAATCAAAATTTGGCGATAAGTTGATTTCGAGAAATGGACCTGTCAATTGGCCTCCAAGGTCGTGCGATTTGACACCACTCGACTATTTCCTGTGGGGCTACGTGAAGTCACTGGTTTATGATGATAAACCAGCAACAATTGACGCCTTGGAGGACAGCATTGTTCGTGTTATTCGTGACGTACGCCCAGCAGTGCTCGAAAAAATGGCCCAAAATTGGACGTCCAGAATGCGCTTCGTCAAGAACAGCCGCGGTGCCCATATGCCCGAAATCATTTTCAAATGTTAATGTCACGTATTGATCCTTCGAATAAAAAAGAAATTTTCATTACAATTTAATTTTTTGTGTTATTTTTTACAATTTCAAGTTCTATCGGGCTTAAAAAAACACCCTTTATAAATCGAACCGAAGAAGGTTTTTATCAAATATTTGTACGGCAGATAAAAGAAAAAGATGAGGAAAATTTTTTGAAGCGACTTGAATGTCTCTAATTTATAGGTCAGCCTTTTAAAAGAGAAAATGAAGCGATTTTCCAACAGATGACCAATAGATGTCAAAACAATTATGGCGGTAAGAATGCTATCGAGTCGTGAGTATTCTAAAGTAAAATACTTGCGCTTTTAATTACTTGCTGCAAGGATGCAATATTCGAAAAGCACACTGAAGATGGCAAACGGCCGAAACCGGTTTGTTCACAAACCAAATTTGGGTACGGAAAACCGTACCCAAATAAAAGTAAAGTCAGCCCCGTCGGGGAAGCTAAGCACATATCCAATATTCAAGTTCTACAACGACAAGTGCTACAACGACAAAAGCAGCCCAGACAACAAGCTGCCATGCTGTCGTCAAAATAATCATTCTCATATGCAAACGTGTATTTTATTTTTGGCATACTGTAGCCCGTAGCTTGCTGGCGTCTATGTGTTTATAGCCTTAGGCTTTCAAATTGTTCTTCGATTCACTTTTAATTTCGAATTTTCGAATTTGCTTCAAAATTTCAAAATTCCTTCTTCTCTGCATAATAACGTACATTTATCATCTCGATTAATATAGATTACCTCACTTCAGTGTTGCCACGTACACTTTGCTTTAATACAGTGCATTGTAATGGACCTAGAAAACATGGTTGTGGTATAAAGGAAATAAATTACTTGAATGCTATTTTTGAAAGCGCGTCTCTTGACATATTTTTGAAAGGGTAATGCATTCTGTTATATTATTGTCTGTTGAGCATTATTCAAAGTTTTTCAATTGCGGCAACATCAACAGCATAATACTTTTGATATTTGGTTTTTTTAAGGTATCTGCCACGAGATACATCGGCAATCTTCGCACGAAAGTCGCCTTAAAATAATTAAAATCCACTATGCAGATGATATTTCTGTTAAAAATACATTTCGTACTTTTTGTGATATTTGTGGATAACCTAATCGTTCTTCTGCTACCGCTATTAAGAATTTGGTCGTTAAGTTTGAGTCAAACAGGCCTGTTTGACCGGGTCGTTCAACTGAAAACATCGCAGCCGTGAGCCACAATGTTGAAGCAGATCCAAAATTGTCAATACCTTGACGTTCTCCAAAACCACGATATAGCGAATTTTACATAAGGACTTGACTTTGAAGCCTTTCAAGATTCCATTGGTGCAGGAATTGCAGCAGCCAACCAACCACTCACATCGCCTTAGATTTGTTCAATTCCTTCAAGGATAACCGGCTGGTTTTTAGAAAAAAATCGTTTTTTTCAGACTTTCAATTAGCAGGGTGTGTCAACAAGCATAATTGCCGCATTTGAAAATCCTAGAGCGATTATTGAAAAACCTTTGCATGCTCAACATGCGACTGCTTGGTGCGCTTGTGTGGTCTGGAGGCGATATTGGGCTGTTTTTTTTCGAAGATGAGGCTGGAAATGCGGTAACGGTCAATGGATCACGCTATCGCGAGATGCTAACAACTCAAATTTGGCCTATCATTGAGGACGCCTATGTAACGACACGGTTTCCTTGGTTGCTGTGGTATGCCCAACGGCGTCCAAGGTCGTGTTGTGCCAACGTTGAGTTACAAAACGCTTGGTTGATTCGGTATAAATCTCCAGCATTTAT
The DNA here is from genome assembly GCA_030448955.1 of Trichopoda pennipes. Classification (NCBI taxonomy): domain Eukaryota; kingdom Metazoa; phylum Arthropoda; class Insecta; order Diptera; family Tachinidae; genus Trichopoda; species Trichopoda pennipes. The sequence goes on along the minus strand of JASKUP010000021.1, from coordinate 1,302,870 downwards.
TTGCTGCTAATCCCCTTAAAAGCAGCTTAAACTCTTTGCTCCGTGTGCCGTACAATGTGCGCGGAGGTATTTAGGTACCACATATCCGCAGTTAGTGGATGAGGGAAATGGCCAGATGTACGAAAATTGCGCCGAGTAAAAACCACTAGAACACAATTTCCTCCTTCCCGTAACCTAATTTCCTAGTTCTGGCACCATGCATTGCATAGGTGGGGGTCATCCTCTGAGTGCTGGTCCTATAAAAAAAAAAGAAAAAAAATTTAACGCTGTTCTAGTGACTCCCAGTAGCGACTGCACTTAGAAACTAGGCTGGGTAAAAACCACTGCACTAGTTTGTGACCTCTTAAGTGCTACTATGGCCAGCACTACGAGATAATAGTTAGTGTAGGAGGGAAATACCCAGAACGCCGGAAATTGTGCAGGATAATAACTGCTGGAATACAATTTAATGCTGCTCTAGTCACTCCCGGTAGCGACTGTAGGCACAAACCAGGCTAGGTAAAAGCCCCCTGCACCGGTTTGTGGCTTCACAGTATTTACTAAGGATACTCAGAAATATTTTCAAAATATTACCTGTTATCCATCAGCCGGCTGTCGCTATTTTGCGTAAGGATTTGACTTTGAAGCCTTACAAGTTTGAACTGGTGCAAGAATTAAAGCCGACCGACCATTCACATCGCCGTAAAATCAGTCAATTCATTCAGAAGCAAACGGCAGTTTTTTTCAGAGAAAAAAAATTTCTTTAAACGAAGCCCATTTTCACTTGTCAGGGTATGTCAACAAGGAATATTGCCGCATTTGGGCTTCTGAAAATCCTAGAGAGATTATTGAAAAGCCTTTGCATGCTCAACGTGTCACTGTATGGGGCACTGTCTGCTCTGGGCAGTTTTTTTTTTCGAAGATTAGGCTGGAAATACGGTAACGGTCAATGGACCACATTATCGCGAGCTGCTAACTACTCAATTTTGGCCCATTATTGACGATGTGAATATCACTGACATTTGATTTCAGCAGGACGATGCCACATGTCACACAGCTAATGAAATGAGCAATTTATTGCAAACCAAATTTCCCGATAACATAATTTCACAACAATCAGCAGTTAAGTGGCCAACCAGATCGTGTGATTTAACACCATTCGATTATTTTTTGTGGGGTTATTTTAAGGACAGAGTGTATAAGGGGCCAATTGAATCGGTTTCCGCCCTAAAACTGCAAATTCGTAATTTTACCAAAAAGTGCTTAAAATTTTTGATGGAAGAATCGACATCTGCCAGCGTGGTCGTGGTGGATATTTGCCAGATGTCATTTTAAAAAACAAACATCTTGTTAAAAAAAACCAAGTTATCGTTGCATATTATATTGTTTTTACTGGCCCTCCCCCCGGGGGCACATTTATCAGTCTTCATTTATCATGTCTCTTTAGCCTTTTAGCAGTTTCTCTGACTGATTATTGAGGTTGGCCCTTCGGGAGTTTAGTGGTGGCTGTATGTTTCGCGGCCCCTCATGAATTTGATTTGGAGGGCCAGGATCATCTCACCTTTACTGAGAACAACGGGTGAATGATCCGGATCCAGTGTGCACACTAGTCATGTATTCTGGACCAGGAGTTAGATAGTCTCCAACTCTTCAGCACGGAGTAGTGGTTTGCGAACCTGCTTCGGAACCGCTGAATTTGCGACTAGGAATGAACTGTTGCTAGAATTAGTCTTCGGCTTCCTAGGGCGAGAATGACGTTACTCTTCATTCCACAGTGGTTTGACCACCGTCTGATTATGGCTTACAGCCAGGCTCAGATGTAAATCTTATCATCTCCTTAATTAAGTGACTCTCACTTATTTCTGCTTTCCTAAATTCAGCACATTGGTCAGGAAAATGCGATAAAGTGAATTTTTGTGTTATGAACGAAGAATGAAGTGAATAGTAATGACTTCATCATCTCCCTAACTTTTACTTTAATTTTTATTTACATAAAATTTTTTCTTACAAATTCTTAAATTTGAATAATGCAGCAATAAGAAAAATAACGCATTATTAAATAGTAAAGCAAAACGTAAAATATATTCCAGTACTTAAGGAAATTTCCAAAAAAAAAAGTAAAGAGAAAAGTTCACTGTCTGGCAAGCTCATAAAAAAAAGTACAACAGCAACACAGTTAGAACACATAACGAAACAATCTCGTTGTCTAAAGGAAAAATGAAAAAAATGTTTGTTAGAAAAATGTTTAAGGAAAAAATATGACTCTTAAACAGCAAAAAACAATTTTAATTAAAAATCTATGAGAGTGACTTTTTATTAATAAAATTTGCCAAATAATAAAGCAGGAAAGAAAAATATTGTTAAGTCAACTCACGACATAATGAAGGAATGAACCTCCTCTCATTAAGATTTTATAAAAGAATATTTCGTTTTTCTTCCTTTGTTTTGTTGTTTTGCGCTTTATCGGTACTTAAAGTACTGCCAGTCATAATGACACCAGCAACAAGAATTTTTTGATTCCTTGTTTTTGTAGTTGTGTAAAACAAAACAGCTTAAAGCTGTGTAAAGTAACGAAAATAAAACGAAAAAAAAACAAGAGAAAAAGGAAATTAAGCGACAACAACTTCTGTGGATAATAGGAAGATTTTTCACGTTTCTAAAAACTTTTATTCCTGCGTTTGCTTCGTCTCCGTTGGAGTGCCAAAGCATGAGTAATTGCACTCACTTAATAGCAATTTACAAACAACATTAATGTCGCCTAATTTCGTGAACAATACAAAGTAGTTTGGCAGTAAATAGATACACCGTTTCTTCTATAAAAAAACACTACCGTCTTTCTACGATGAGAAGCAATAGGCTGATTTGTACTCTTGCCCCTAAAAAGGTACTTTATAGGCATAAAAAGAAAATCTATGTACAAATATTTTATAATATTTTTTTACTTCTCTAAAAAGTTATTAAGTTATTTTGTGAAAGCGCGTTATAAAAAAGTACTTTTTTTACTTAGTACTTTTTTCCATAAAAAGTAATTTTAGGTACAAGTACTTTTTTAAAAAATTAATTTTTGATAAAATTACTTTAAAAAAAGGCTTCAGAGGAGTCACGTAATAAATATCACAAAAAAGTTGATGGTTTTGCTAAAAAAGCCTTCAAAGAAGTCTATAAAAGTCTTTCAAAAAAGTACATTTTAAGTATCTCTTTTCAAAATAGTAACTTTAAAAACAATCGATTAAATAAATGTTCCTATCAAAAAAGTAGTAAATCTTCAAATAAGTACCTTAAGAACGTTTATTAAAAACACCATTTAAAAAAGTACCGGTAAAAAAATCTGGAACAATGCTGTTTTCGAGAGTTGTTTCAAAAACAAGTATTCTTGTTAACAGCCTTATTTAAAAGATTACTATAAAGATATTATTTAAAGTTTAATTATTGTAACAAATAACAACTTCTTAAAAACTGCCGTCTGTAAGAAATACGATTTTACAATATTACCTTACTTGGTACTTACTTAAAATAAGTCCATCCGTTAAGAATATCATTAAAGTAAAAAACACTTTTCAAACAGGACTTAAAAAGGATTTTTGTTTTTTTAACACGTTATAAAAGACTTTAGAAAAAAGTACCGCTAGATTATTTTGCTTTAAAAAAAATAAATCTATAAAAATTTGCAGTGGCAAAAGGTGTTTTGCCGGAATATTTTTTCAAAATATTTTTTTAAACAAAAACCTGTTTTCAAAAAGGCCTAAAACAGTTAATTTTGAAATCGCTACATTTTAAGCTAAATATCGTCTGAAAAAAAACTACTTCACAACTTTTTGCAAAAGTAGAAAAATTACAAAAAGTACTTTTAAAAAAGTACCTAAACCTCTGCTTTTTTAAAATGTCCTACTAATAGAAGAACCTTAACACGGTGTTAGCAAAAAGAATCAATAACTTAAATAATAACTTATTTTAAACGAAGTCCTTACCGAAAGCACGTTCAAAGGTTATCGACCTTAATGGTAAAAAAGTACTTTTCGAAACAACATGACTTTTGAAAACACTTATGAAAGAACACTCATTAAAAAATAATCTTTAACAATCAATAAAAAGTTTGTAGTGCCTTTTTAAAATTAATTTTTAAAGAAAAACATTTTTCACCGGGATACTTTTTCAAAAGAAGTTTTAAGGCGAAACCCTATTTTCAAAAAGGTTAATTTTGGAAACACCATATTTTGAGACAAATATTTATTCTGAAATTTTTGCAACAGAAAAAAATCACAAAAAGTACTTTTAAAAAAGTACCTGTCTTAAAATTGCTTACTAATATAAGAACGCCAAAACGGTGTTAGCAGCAGAATTACATAGTATAGTCCTGAACTTAAATAATAACTCATTTTAAAGAAAGTACTTGCAAAAAGCTCTCTCAAATGGTTAGAGCCCTAAATGTAAAAAAGTACTTTTTGGAAAAACATGACTTTTAAAAAACAATTTCAAATAACGATCATTAAAAAATTAATCTTTAATAATCAATAAAAAAATGTGCAGTGCCCTTCCAAATTATTTTAGTTTTTTAGAAAAAAAACGTTTTTTACCAGATTCCTTTTTCAAAAGAATTTTTAAAACGTAGCACGCTTTGTAAAGAGGCCTTAAAAAGCTCAATTTTGGAAACAGCATGCTTTCAGATACATATCTACTGAAAAGATACATACTTCACAACTTTTTAAACAAAAAAAAAAATATATACAAAAAGTACTTTTAAAAAAGTACCTAAAACTTAGCTTTTTGAAAACTGCCTAATATAAAAACATTAAAACGTTATTTGCAAAGGAATCAAATAGTACAACACTCAACTTGAATAACAAAAACTCATTTTAATAGTTTTAATTGTAAAAAAGTACTTTTTGAAACAACATGACTCTTAAAGAACAATGACAAAAGAACTCTCCTTAAAAAACTAATCTTTAACAATCAATAAAAAATTTGCAGTGCCTTTTAAAGAAAAACAATTTTTTGCCGGCTAATTTTTCAAAAGAATTTTTAAAATTAAAACCTCTTCAAAACGGCCTTCAAGAGGTTAATTTAATCTAAAAAAGTTAACACTACATTTTGAGATAAATATCTTCTGAAAAAGATCCTACTAATTGTTTGCAAAAGAAAAAGTAGCTAAAACTACAAATTGCCTACTAATATAAAAACGTTAAAACGGTGTTAGGAACACAATCAAATAGTACAATACTGAACTTTTATAATAACTCATTATAAAGAAGACTTGTGGAAAGCACGTTAAAAGGGTTTTATATATAGGGCTCTAAATGTAAAAAAGTACTTTTTGGAAAATCATGACTCTTAAGAAACAATTACGAAAGAACGTTCATTAAAAAAATAAGCTTTAAGAATCAATAAACATTTGCAGTGCCCCTCCAAATAATTTTTTTTAGGAAAAAAGTTTTTTACCGGGTTACTTTTTCAAAAGAATTTTTAAGACGTAAAACTCTTTACAAAAAGGCCTTAAAAAGGTAAATTTTGGAAACAGCATGCTTCCAAAATTTACCTTTTTACATATCTACTGAAAAGGTGCATACTTCGCAATTTTTTACAAAAAAAAAAATATACAAAAAGTACTTTTAAAAAAGTACCTAAAACTAAGCTTTTTGAAAATTGACTAATATAGGAACATTAAAACGGTATTAGCAAAGGAATTAAATAGTACAGCACTGAACTTGATGAACAACTCCCTCTAAACGATATACTTGCGGAAAATATGTTCAAAGGCAAACATAAAAAAGTACTTTTTGAAACAGTGTGAATCTTAAACAACAACTATGAAAGAACATTCCTGAAAAAAATAATCTTTAGCAATTAATAAAAAATTTGCAGTGCCTTTTAAAAATTAATTTTTAAAGAAATACATTTTTTTTACCGATTACTTTTTGAAAAGAATTTTTAAGACGAAAACCTCTTTTCAAAAAGGCCGTAAAAAGGTTAATTCAATCTAAAAATAACAACACTACATTTTAAGATAAATATCTTCTAAAAAAAATCCTACTACTTTTCTGCAAAAGAAAAAAAAATTACAGAAAGTACTTTTAAAAAAGTACCTAAAATTCCCCTTTCGGGAAATTGACATTAAAGCGGTATTAGCAAAAGAATCAGATAGTACAGCGCTGAACTTGAAAACTAACTCAGTCTAAAACGTACATACTGACAACTTTTTAAACAAAAAAAAAATACAAAAAGTACTTTTAAAAAAGTACCTAAAACTCCGCTGTCTGAAAGTTGCCTACTAATAGCAAAACGTTAAAACGGCGTGAGCAACACAATCAAATAGTACAGCAATGAACTTGAATAATAACTTATTCTAAAGAAATACTTGTGGAAAGCATGTTCAAGAGTTGGAGCCGTAAATTTAAAAAAGTACTTTTTAAAAGAAAAATGACTTTTTTAAGAGTTCTGGTTTTTCAAATTTAAAACGAACATTCAGTGAAAAAAATAATGATTTAATGATTCAACTTTAAATGAAAAGCATCTTTAAAAACATCCCATTAAAACAAACAACAAAAAAAATTAAAAATTGCAAATGGTGTGCGGTGAAAGTACGTGTGTGTGTGTGTGTGTGTTGCCAGTATCAATTACTTCTCTAAGAAAAGAAAAATAATTCCGATTTCTCTTTTTATATTTGTTTCCCTAATAAAAAAAAGAAACTCATTAAATAGAACGGCTCCGTTTGAAATTAAACATTGATTTCATTTGGGGGTTTTAGCTTCCTGCCGTTTTCATGCTATTTGTGTTTGTGTTATTCTCCTTATTCTTTTATATTTTTATTTTAATTGTGGCTATTTTTTTTTTTTGTTTCTTCTTCCTCTTCTTCTTTTTATTATTATTTATGTGTACTTCATTTATAGTTAATTGTACGTTTAATTTCTGTATATTGTTTTATTGCATTTCATTTATTGTCGTTCATTCGTTCGTTCATTCATTCATTTATTCATTTCCAATTAATTGTGTACAATTTCACATCAATTTGCAAAATTGCAATCAAAATCTCCGAATGAATTAAATATTTTAGAAATTAATGGAAATGAAACAATAATAGAAATATAAAAATAATTGAAGTAGAAAAATAAGAGAAGAAATAATAAGTATAAAATAGAAGTAATAAAATCAAATTAAAATATGGTTTTTTATTGTAATTAATTCGAAATGGACAAAACATATTGAGGCGATAACTAAGTGGGGGAGCGATTTGTGGAAAAAATTTACAAAAAATAACGAAATTCCATGCTCAGCGAGTGGAAACTTTTTTTTTACATCGAAAGCGACATTTATTGTCGGACGTTGAGTTTTTTGTTTTAATAGTCAATTTTTTTTAAAACTAAATTTTTAATCAAAATTGTATTTGCAAAAATTACAAAGAAAAAAAACAAAAAACGGAAATTGATGAAATGAAAATAATCTGTAGGGAAATGAGCTGTCAGCAACATATTTTTACTTTAAGCATTTTTTCAATTACTTAATTTTACAAAGAAAGGAAAACAACGATAGACAAAGAAGATCGGCAGGAGGAATGTTTCGTTTGAAATTAAACTCAAATTTAACTCAATATAAAATTATTTAACGAAAAATTAAGTTAAAATGTCGTAGGCACAATTGCTTTTAAATTCCATCGTTTAAAGTAAAAGGTTTTTCATCAAGAAGCTTGTTTTGTAAGAAAACAATAAAACAAAAATTTTAAATTATGATGATTTAAATTTTTATTTTATTACGAAGAGAAAAGTTTGGTCATTATAAATGAAAAACCATATTTGACGAATGTCCACCACGAAGACACTGACAGATGGCGATTCTTTCTTTAAAGTTTTTTAACACTTTTTGGAAAAATGGCGGCCCAATTTCGTTAATCACATGCGTGATAAGATTTACGTCTGGATCATACCATAGTGGATGAAATGTAGCGTGATTCTCGCCCTAGAGGCCTTCAGGTACGCATATCCTCCAGTCATTCCTAGTTGCAATTACAAAAGCCTGGAACAGGCCGCAGCATTTATTCCTTGCTGAAGAGTTGGAGACTATCCACCCCTCCTGGTACAGAACACATGAAGCTTATTAGAATTTAAGAACACGACGGCATTTATACTCACTGGATCTAGACCATTCATTGTGTTCATTGTGAATGATGCAGCCCACACAACTCAAACTAGGACCGCGAAACCACAACCACCACTATACTCCCGAAGGGCCAACCTTAATAATCAATCAGATAACAGCTAAAAAAACTAAACAGACAAATAGCTGAACTCTGGGGCTTTACTGATTCCCGTGGAAATACAGTGGAACTGTCCAGTTGGCTTCTGCTAGCCTTGAAGGGGACTGGGCTCCCTTTTACTCCCGCAAGACACAAGTCTAGATGTTTGTGTGATCCATAAAGACTTATAATGTGGTCCCGGGGGGAATACTGTGATATAATGTGGTTATTTGTATGAATACAAGGGCATGATTCTGTGGTAGCACCACTGAAACTTATGCCTTTAAAAATTATGCCGGAGCTCGCGTTACGGACGATGGAGAATGTTTCCACCCTAAGATTAAAGTTTTAAGATTGTTACGTGGGTATATTTTTGTTCTCCCTTTTACCGCCGTTGACACATGTAATGATGGTGAGGTTCCCTCAAAACATATCAATGTGCACCCTGGGAGATTCGTTAATCACGTGACGAATTTTCAGTTTTAGGGTTGAAAACTATTCGATTCACTCTGGCCTTAAATTAATCCAGATCTGGCTGGCCGGTCATAGTTTTATGCGATCGGGAAATTTGCTTTGCATTAAATTGATCGTTTCATTGGCTGTGTGACATATGGCTTCGTCCTGTTAAAACCACATGTCACTCATATCCATGTCGTCAATAACAGGCCAAAACTGAGTTATTAGCATCTCGCGATAGCATTTCCACATTTCCGGCATCATCTTTGAAGAGAAAAACGGACCAATTACGTTTGCAGACCACATAACGCACCATATAGTTACATGTTGAGTAAGCAAATGCTCCTCAATAATCGCTCTAGGATTTTTAGAAGCCCAAATGTGGCAGTTCTGCTTCTTGACATTCCACTGATAAGTGAAAATAGGCTTCGTTTGAAAAAAATGATTTTTTTTTTAGAAAAACCAGCCGATTGTTCCGGAATGAATTTTTTTTTGTTTTTCATTTATTATTCATCATTCATTATTGTACAAATTTATCTTCCAATTTCTAAACCCGCAAAGCTTTTATGCTTGTCCGCAGGATATTAAAACTTAAAAAATAAATAAGTTCGTTTATAACTAAAATTTACTAAAATTATACTTCACAGTCTTTGATTTATTGTGAGCCTATCAGGTATTCCTTTATCATTTTATTCCGTTTGTTTTCGTACGCTATGCTGATTATTTCCGTCGGTATTTTGTTCAAAATTGTTGGCAATGTTATGCGAAGCGAGCTTCTTCCATACTCGTTTGTGAATCGTTCCACTTTAAATCTTCCTTGAGCTCGTCTCCGCGTCTTGTGAGTATGTTCTATCGGCTTTAAATATCTGCTATCATTGTAGAATTCTTTGGCCAAAGTTGCATAATGTTCTTCACGCTAACGACCTGAAGAAGGTTTCTGGCAAGTCTTGTCAAGGCCCGGTTGTTAGAATTCGTAAGGCTTCTGTTTTAATTCATTGTCGTTCGTTGTTGCCAAAGTTGTCTATCATGCTGATTGCGTAGTTGCCGTTTTCCGTTGTGCTGCGTATGTTCGTGTTCATGTTAATCTTATAATCGTGATTATTATTGTTTCCAGTTGCGCTTTGTTTGTTTTTTTTTATGTAAAGTTTTTAGTATTCGGTCTTGCGTTTTATGGAGAGTGCTGCCGTATTTCGCACCACCCCAAGCCGTAACTCTATGCTGGATATACGATTCCTCTAATGCAAAGTATGCCTGACGCAGAACTTCATACGTGTAGCAGTTGCCTAAATGGTACAGCTTATACGACGCCTTCCTAAATTTCCTCTGTAACTTTTCAATGTGACTTCGCCATGTAAAATTACTGTCAATAACAACACCAAGTGTCATTGAACATGTGTAAACTTGTGCAATCTTTAGCCTGACTGTTCATCATATTAACGTTGCTGTGAAAACATTTTGGGTCATGAAATTACAGTGTAACATTTTTGCCGACTAGGTGACATGCCCTTATGGGCATAACTTTAGTCTTATTGGCATTTATAATAAGACCATTATCGTGATTGTCACTTCGCTATAATATTAAACTGATTCTGCATTTTCTCAGTCGCAATGTTTGTGTCCTTATTGGCCGATATTATTGCTGTGTCGTACGCATAAGCAAAAGTTGTTTCTTCTTTTAACCATCTCATCATGTCGTTTGCGTATATAATATACAAAAGTGGTCCAAGCTTTGATCCTTGAGGTACTCCCCATTCGCATGATATTCTTTCTCTATATTTATTGTTTATTTGTCCATAATACGCGTTCTGTTTTCTAAATAATTTTTGAACCAAAGCAATATGTCCGCTCTTGTACCGTTTTACTCAAGTGCTTGAAGGATTTTGTTATGCAAGAGAGAGTGTCGAATGCCTTACTAAAGTCTATAATTAAGCAAATCTACGGCTTCAAATCCTGCACAAGTTGAACCTTTTAAGATTCCAAAGTCAAATCCTTACGCAAAATTCGCCATGTGTTGATTGTGGATAACCGCAATTGTTAAGAACATCGAGGAGTTGACAAATTCGGATCTGATATTTTCAGTTGAATAACGCCGTTTAACATGTGTTGGTGTTCGCAAATTTCGTATGGAATCGAGTCGAGTCAAATTTGGCAATAAAATTTTTCATTGCAGTCTCAGAAGAACGATTTTGATGTCCGCAAATATCACTAATTTTACGAAATGTAACTTTAACAGAACCAACATTTTCATAGGGGATTTTCATTATTTTAAAGCGATTTTCATGCGAAATTGAACTGATTGCAATGTCAATGCATCGGTACCTGTGAAATAAATTCCAAAAAAAAAATGAAATAACTCCCAACAAAAATTCAAAAATCCCATACAAATTGGTAGTTATTTTATAATCAAATAATTAAAGAAATCCCAAATTTTTCGCGGTTATTTCATGATTTTTTATATGGAGCTATTTTATAATGAAATAACTCCCAAATGAAATAACTCCTAACTGAATTGTGTTGGGAGTTATTTAATTTATTTCGATAATTGGGAGTTTTTTTATTGGGAGTTATTACTCAATCGTATATTGAGTATCGGTTTCGCTTATAAATTGATTTTGTATAGCCGGCCTTTGGCCGGGCTGCATGATTTTCTCCCTTATGGTATTTCGAACACCGGCTTCGCTAACAAAATATTTTTCTCCTTCTACCTTCAGGTATGGTATAGAAATTATTTCATTTTAATTAATTAAACAGCTATTTTTAGGAGTGATAATGGAAGCTATTTAATTAGGACTTATTCCATTATTCTGGCTGCAGAGAAAATTTTTAGTCAGCGATGTTTGTTATACCATAAAGAATAAAATTCTTCCGCCTGACCGACGGTCGACTATGGAGGAAACTTTTGGTGAGCAGAGTCGGTGTTTGTTATATTATAGAGGTTAAACCCTTCCATACGGCCGTTGGCTGGCTACACAGACCGAGGTGGCTCAATGATTTCTCTATGGTATATGAAACACCGGCTTTGCTAACAAATTATTGTCTGTATAGTCGCTCTTTGGTCATATATCTATGATATATGGTATGATATCAAAGTTAAGGACGTCTTTCATCGAGAGTTACCTGTTATACCATAGAGGTTAAAAGAGTAAAACAGTGCCCGGGTGCAAATATAATTTGTATTGGGATTTATTTCCATTTTCATTTGCGAGTTATTTCATTTTTTTTTTATATTTTTATTTTGAATTAACGGTTAAGTTTTAGGGTCTTATTTCATTTTGGCGTTGGGAGTTATTTCGTTTTTGTTGAGACTTATTTCATTAAGAGTTATTGCGTTGGGAATTATTTCACGATACCCAGTGCATCTACTGCGAATACTAAATGTCTTAACTGTCATGGTGTTGGTGTTGCCAGAATTGAAAAACAAACTTATTTTTGAAAAACAATGATTGATAGAAAAGTTGCACAGACTTTAACTGAGACAAAAACATCTTCGCGCTATGATCTTTGCAAAAAATTGCAAACCAATTAAGTCAATTTTCAACAGAAGACACGACTTTAAAAGAAGCCTAAGATTTTGGCCTGGATTCACTTCAGACTAAAATTCGTTTTATATTTAAAATACATTCTCAGTAGCAAAGTTTCTAAATTTTAAATCATCAACCCGTGGCTTAAGGAAGAAACATTTACAAACAGCTGGTTGATTCAATTTTAAAGCTCGTGAATATAATTCCAGGTTTCAGACGATCATACATTAATAGCGTCGCAAAACTTCTATAATTCTTGGATGGATGAAATAAACCACCTCCTGCTCATTGCTTGCTGTCTGCCTTGCTAAAAGAGTTTAGCGATGTATGGCTAAGCCTATGATCATAAAGTGATATTTTAAATCAAGCATGCATTTTAGATGCAGTTAACGCAAGGGTTGCCACAAGTCTTTGATTTTATTTGTTTCGCCAGCATTTTTAGTGATCGCTAAGAATTAAGAAAATTTGATTTTGTCCAGATATTTATTAAAGCTCAATAATGCATAAATTTTATTGTTTTAAATTTGTTAAAATTTTCTTCAACAAAAACATTTTTTTTTAAATCTGGCAACACTAGCACTACCGTAATAAATTTTTTGATTTCGTTTTTAATAGCAGACCCTTTTTTTATGAACGTTTAATAACATTTCGTTAATTGTCCTTAAAAGTATTATTTTCACTTATTTAACGATTAGAAAATACATCTAATGAAATTATTAAAATCAATAAATTTGGGATTGAAACATTACCTTTTAATTTAATCGAATAAGATTTAGAAAAAAAAATCACCTAAAATCCTAGAGAATCCAGTAAATGTTGGCGTAGTAATGGATACAAACATGTATTCATAATCAATACCTTCTTGATGATTTTCCAAATGGTATAAAAAAGGTAAAACAATAAAATTTTACAAAACGTTAAAGTACAAAACAATAGTATCGAATATCGTCCTTTGGTATAAAACAGTGACTGCGTTTACACGTACACTGCTATTCATTTAGTAATTTACACTCTTAATGGGTCCCATCGATTTTTTTCTGTATTTTTTCTATTCATACCTTTTTTATTGTTACTGTTTTCCTTTATGGCTTTGCGATGCCATTGCTTTTGCTATTCAGCCTTTAGGGAGATTAAAACAGGAAAATCTTTATCCACTTTTACGAAAATGAACTCGTATTTTATTTACAAAAAAAAACCAAAAAAAAAAAATACACTCAATCGTACAGCAGGAAAATTATTTATAAATAAATTCACTTTATGGAGTACTCGAATCTACGTTAAAACTTACACGTACGCAGTTTAATACATTTTTATTTGTGCCAGGCGCGAGTAATCGCAAATGTGGTACCTGACAAAACTAGAACAAGAGCTTTTACTACAATTGCTTTTTCGGATATCTTAAGTAACTTTATTTTTATTTTTATTTTTTTTTTTCAGATATAAAACAATCTTTTCTTTTACAATCTTGTTTAAAGTTTACTTTAAACAACAACAACAGATAAAATGACACATGTAGAATAAGGTTTACGTGAGAGTTTTCTTTTATAAAAAACACTAAGCAACTCTTTATAGATGGCGGTACTAAAGAACATAATTCTGTTTTGCTACCTATTGAAATAGGTGTTGCTGAACAGTGCGAGCTAAAAAAATGCAACTGTTTGTAATAAATATGGTTGTTAAAATATTTTCAATTCCTCCTTTTAACGTCCTTCCCGACTGTTTGTTCGCAAACGGCGAGCACTTAAGAGGAGGAATTGAAAACATTAGTTCACTTACATTTCGTGATAAGCTTTACATCTGCATCTGGCCGTAAGCCTTAATCAGATGGTGGTCAAATCATTGTGGAAGGAAAAGCAACGTCAAACACGCCATAGGAAGCCGAGGACTAATTCTAGCAAAAGGTCTTTCCTAGTTGCAATTTCAGCGGCTTCCAAAGCAGGGTTGCAAATCAGTACCCCTTGCTGAAGAGCTAGAGACTATCCAACCCCTGGTCCAGAACACATGACTAGCATGCTCAGTGGATCAGGATCATTCACCCCTTGATATTATTAAAGGCGAGATGATCCTGGCCACCTTATTATCAAATTCATGCGCGGGCCGCAAAACCACAACCACCACGATACTCCCGAAGGGCCAAACTCAATAATCAGTCAGAGAAACAGCTAAAAGGCTAAAGAGACAATTAGCGGAACCTCTGCGGACTACTGAGCTACTGATTCCCGTGGAAATAACGTGCAGCTTCCAGTTGACACCCTGCCTGCCTTCAGGGAATTGGGCTCCCTTATATCCCCAGCAGCACAGGTCTAGATGGTTAAGTAATCCATAAAGTTCGGTAAATTGGCCCCTGGGGGAGAGGCGACGAGTTCATTCACCGGCGGACCAAACTTTTTTTAAAACTTTTATTGTTATCTCTTATTTTATTGTTTTTATACTGCTTAGTTTTTTCCGCTGAAATGTGGGTGTATGAGTTCCATGCAGAGATCTGTTTCATTTCCCGTAAAATCTCACTTCACGTCTTTCAGAGAAATAAGGAATAATTCTTTACTTAGCAAAACCTTAAAATTAGTAACAAACTCGATCAAAATATTACTGTTTCGGAATGAGCTGGAGTCATTGGTATTCTAATATATATGGTGGAGCGTTGTGCTATAGGGCTACTTGGTTCTAAAACAATGCACTCTTAGTCGTATTTAAATAATTGATACTCACTCTTGAAATCAGTTGCAGCCAGTGCGAGTGTTAAAAGCAGTGTTTGACAAGGTTTTCGTTATCTACGATTACTGCTGCATTATTATATTCGAATGCAGATCAGATTCTAGCTGCAGTCTTCGCCCTCGACTGTAGGCTATTCTGGACTAGTTAATTTAATTTAATAAAAATAATCTGAAACCAAATGAGAATTACTGTTGTCATTTCCTCTCTTATCTGACTGTTGTTCTCTTGAAGTTAATGGCGAGCGCTTTCGATGAGAATTATAAGGAAAGAATTACTCGCTGAAGTAATAATAGTCTAAAAAAGTTATGCCAATTAAATACTGGTAGATGTGCTTGTGCGTAGAGGTATAAAAAAATATTGGTTATTTTTATATAGGTACAGAAGCTGGCAATACTTTTTTAACTGGCGACCAATTTTGCCAGCTGTCAAATTTATGGTTAATTTGAGTTGGACAGCCGCTTCCAAATTGTGCAAGTTGAGTCCAAAACAAGATTGCCGTTGATCACGCTTTTTATAGACAAATTTTGCTTAGCGATAAAATTCGCTTTCATTTAAATGGATACGAGAATAAAATTGCCGTATTTGGAATGATGAAACATCGTGATGTCCCGAAAATCTGACTGTTTTACGTGCTTTATAAAGCGCTGAAATCACTGGTCCGTACTTCTTTAAAACCGATGCTATTCAAAACACTACGATCAAGAGTGACAGCGAGAGCGCTATGATAACTGACAACTTTCCTTCATCAATTAAACAATTATGCTGTGCAGGAGTTGTAGATTCAACAATATGGTGATATGTTTCATAGCTCTTGCCATAATTGATTTATGGAAGGAAATGTTTGTTAACCGCATAGTTGCTCTTTTAGAACCTGTGAATTGGTATTCTAGATCGTATGATTTAACGCCGTTAGACTATATTCTGTGGGGACTTGAGAAGTTGCTAATCTATGTCGATAAGCGTGAAATGATTGATCATTTGGAGAACATTATTTGGTGCATTATTACTGATATACGAACACAAATGTTGAAAAAAGTCATCCTAGCAATCCATGGCGGTCATATGCCAGAAGCCATATTTACGGCTATAATCCTTCAATAATCTTAATCTTAAATTTAAACGAATTTTATATTCTTCCTTATCTTCCCGATCTACATTCCCCCCGGGGGCACATAAATATGGTCTTTATAGAATTCCACTATCAAGACACAGTGCAACTGGGGAAAAAGGGAGCCCAGTCCCCTGAAGACAGGCAGGGAGTCAACTGGAAACTCCACTTTATTTCCACGGGGACCAGTGTACCTCAGACTTCATTATTTGTCTCTTTAGACATTTAATAGTTCTCTGACTGATCATTGAGGTTGGCACCTATATGGGAGTATCGTGGTGGTTGTGGTTTCGCGGCCCCATAACAGTATTATGGTTATTATGGTGGCCAGGATCATCTCACTGATAATGACACGCAAAGTGAATGATCCAGTCCAGTGAGCATGCTAGACATGTGTTCTGGACAGGAGTTGGAAAGTCTCCAACTCTTTAGCAAGTTGTGATGGTTTGCAGCCCTGCCCTGGAATCATTAAAGTTGCAACTAGGTGGTTCTGTTGCTTAGAATTATGCCTTCGGCTTCCTAGGACGCATGTATGACGTTCCAAATTATACAATTGTGGTTTGTCCACCATCTAATTAAGGCTACATAGCCAGGTGCGGATCACACTTCCCGATCTACATGCTCTAATAGATCTGATAAAGTATTGGGATTAGGAAAGAAACTGTTTTGATTTATTGTGTTGGTTACTCAAGAAAGCATATCTGAAAAAGAAGGGTAGTGCAATTGCATGCTAAAGGGTCCGCCATCTAACTTTTTTTTTCAACTAGTGCTTATTTCATGAATGGTAACACTTAGCTCATGTTTGATATAACAGATAATTAGTTGTATCCTTCCGCTGAACGAATATGGTTTTGTATACGCCTGAACAACGCTGGGAAATATCATGGTAATGTTGCAGAATGTGTGTGAAAATTGCGTAAGGATTTTGAAAGAAGAGAAGCAACGTCATATGTCGTCCATATGTTCGTGTTTTTTAAAAAAAAGTGAAAGAAACTAACATCCTCATCGATAAACCAAAAACAGTGCACACACCCGAGAATATTGCTGCTGTAGCAGAAAGTGTGCGTGAAGTGCCATCAACGTCAATTCACCGTCGTTCTCAACAAATGAACATTTCAGAGACATCATTGAGACGAATTTTGCATGAGGACCTTGGAGTTGAAGCCGAGTGACCATCCAATGCCTTTTCGCTTCGCTAAGTGGGCATGCGGTCGACTTACAGAAGATGCCGATTTTGCAAAAAAAAAATCATCTTTTCAGATCTTATTGATCTTGGCGGGTATGTAAACAAGCAAAATTGTCGCATTTGGGGCACACGAATCACTGTTTGGTGCGGATGTTTCTTCGAAAATGAGCAAGAGGTGGCCGTTACAGTCAATGGCAATCGTTATCGGGCCATGTTGAACGAATTTTTGTTCACAAAAATTTAAGAGGAAGATTTTGGCAACATTTAGTTTCAACAGGACAGCGTTACGTGCCACACAGCCAAAGCTACACTCGATGTTGTGCGCCCTATTTTTGAAGATCGCATTATCAGCCGCAGAGCTGATGTCGTTTGGCCACCTCGGAGCTGCAATTTGACACCGTTGGACTATTATTTGGGGGGTATCGTCAAAGATAAGTGTTATGCCGACAAGGCAGAGACAATCGAGGCTTTAAAGGACAATATTCGTGAAGCCATTATTGAAATACAGCTGCACACAAACCATAATGTGCTTAAAAATTGGACCGATCGTGTAGGCTACTGCATGGCCAGCCGAGGCACCCATTTGAATGAAATTATTTTCCATTATTAACCGGAAGGATGGTATTTTCAAATGAATAAAAGAAATTTGAGAAAAAAAAGTTATTTGGCGGACTCTTAATATTTAGTACTTAAAGTACTAAAGCGCTTCTAGTATTAAAAGGTATTTTGATGCTGGCCGTTATATTTTTACTTTCACCTTTTTGTTTTGTTTATTTTTTTGCATTAGGCAATAGCATAGCGAAAGGATATTGTGGTATTAAAGAATTAAAAGAAAAATCCGCACCGAAAATAAGGAAAAAAAAAAGTGCTGCAAAGTTAGTTCGAAAAGAAAATAATAGACCAATAGTCTATTCGACACCTAGGCAGGTACTTGCTCAGCCTTTTATTTGTGCCTCGTGAAGTACTACCGCAAGCCTTCACCCTCTAGTACACCTAGACAACACCAAGGTATACCTTTGGCGAGACTGTCACCTAGTTCGCAACTAAGCTCTCAACAACCAAGAATTTTAACGTTACACGATATTTCTGGTAAACCATTACAAAGTGCCCTACTGGCCACTACTTATTATTATATTCTGACGGGCAGAATATGCTAACAAATCCCTTAGTCGGTATTATAAAATCTGCCTCAATTATTTGTTCAATTATCCTGACCTCAATGACTGTTAAGAAAGCTACTTAGCAATCTTTTTTTTCACTTAAAAAAGATGACGGCTTTTAAAGGTTTTTAGCGCGGCTTACGTCCTAATTGTTAGTTACATATGAGGGGTAACCACTGAAATTTTTTAATTTCCTTTCAAATTTCTTATAGAATTGTTCTTTAGACAAGAACGGCTGGGATATGAACCTAGGTCATTATACATTAATTTCAAAGATTTCTGTAGCTTCGATGCTTAGCACCACTGGTGACTGCTTGGATGATCTAAAATACGAATGTAAGTTGGTAAAGGGCCAGGAAATATTTATGGTTAAAATTTTATTAAAGCAATTAAATTCGAATAAATTAAAACAATTCGGTTAACTTTTTTTTTTAATACTTTCAAAAGTTCTTAAGATTTGTTATTTATTGAATCATTATATTTTTTGCTTGGAAGTTTGCGGCGTTTTTTAGTCACTGCTTTTAATTTCACATCGCTCATAGCGTTTTTAACTCCCATCTTATTGGTTTCAGGCCTGTTAATACCACACAAAAACATTTCTAATTTATTTTATAACAATTAAATGAGGGGGGTGGTGGAGGAATTTAATATTGATAATATTAAATTCTTAAGATTTGAACTTCAGTGTTGCATCCTATTTGAATTATGTAGATGCCATTATTTGATATCCCATGTGCTTTATAACGTCATCGCAACGAATGAATGATTGTGTATTCTTTACAAAATAAAAACAAAGTAATAAATAAATTCCTTCAAGTATTATCTTTGATTTATGACTTCTCCGCAGGATTTTTTTTATTTGGTATTTGTTATTTTCTTTACAATACTTGTTGCCATTTTTATTATCATTTTTGTTTAGAAGTGTTTATTACAACTACTTCGGTTGGCAAGAGTCATGTTAGTTGGGGTGACTGTTCCATAGCATGTTGCGAAATAAACCAGGTTGCTTGTTTCCCAAGAAGCATCAATGTGAGGGAGACTTAAAGTTCTTAACACAGAGTAAAGTTTTAGAGGTCTTTTAAGTTGTAGGAACTTTCTTATTTATCATAATTTTACTATCTTTTTTATAATTTATTTCGCTTTTAATTACCTCGCTTATGATAATTTCAATCACTAAAAAAGTAGTTCAAATGATTTCGAAAATGAGGAATTTCGTACAGCAATATGTTAAGTTAGATTTGGTTGAAAATTGCTGTCGTTGCTAAAGAAAATACAATCGTAAATAACGACAGATATGGAAAGCAGAGTTTAAGTCTTACGTGTATCAGAATTTTGTTAGAATCTTGTTAATAGTTGTTAAAAGTAATATTTTTTTCATATTTTATTTGCTTAACTTAATTGCACAGATATATTTTTATGCAACCTCTTTTTTAGGGTTTTATCTGTTTTCCCATTAAATTTTTTTTTAAATTTTTAACTGATTCAATTAAAAATTTAATTAGATTTCTATCTTAAAGCAAATAAAACTATTAAAATAAACTCGAGGCATTTTACGTGTGACTAAATAAAGGATATTTAAGAAAAGCAGACAAGAAGAATATTGGTGAAGGATATAGTGGCTTAATTTGCAAAAAAAAAAAATAGTTGTTTCCTTAAAAAGTCAAACATATAAAATAATAAATAAACCTAAGCCCTACTGAAAATGCGGATAAAAATGTTCAATTAATATGTTCAAAAAACAAATTATACTTTGCTTAACTAAAGACGATAAATAAGCCATCTACATTTGATTTTAGAGGGCCTTAATATCGTATTATATTTTAAATATAATAAAAAAAAAGCAAAAGTCAAAGAATGACCCCGGATTTTTTTTTGTTGTTTTAAGATCACAAGAGGCTAAGAGGCTCGGATTTGAATCCTAAACACAAATATTTCAGCATAATTAGTAATGGAAAGCTTTGCTGTAATCGTGCTAAACATTTACAATTGTCGATTTTAAAAATATTTTACATCCCCGCCCCATTGTGCATTAAGAACTTAAGCGAATATTTATCGGTAATTAGCTATAGTAGCAATGAAAAGATTTATCTTAATCAATAAATACATTTCATTTAAAATTGCTGATATTAAAAATATTTCCTGTGCGGCCCACTGTGCAAAAAGTAATAAGGCGCAAAGAATGCAAATCTCATGTATCCTTGCAAAAAGCAATTAAGGCTATGTTTAAATCGAAATCATTGTTTGAGTTTGCTATCTCGAAATGTTTGGTTTTACTCCACTGTGCAAGAAGAGTTATAGCTTAGAGAACGTTAATCGTAAATCTCCTTCATATAGCAATGGTTACAACTAAAAACATTTCCTTTAGAATTATCGATTTTAGAAATATTTGTTTTTTGACCCACTGTTCAAAAATTATAAAGCTCAGGGAACGAAAATTAAATATATATTGCCTTCAATTAGCAATGGTAACAGTTGAAAACTTAGCATTGTCGATATTAAAAAAATTCGTATATATTTCTCTCCCACTGTGCAAGATGAGTAAAAAGTTTAAGCAAAGCAAATCGAATATTCCTATTCAATCAGCAATCATAACAGTGGGGAACCTTCCATTTAGAATTGACCATTCTAAAAATATTTTTGTTTTCTGCCCCACTGTGCAAACATTATAAAGGTGGGGGAATGAAAATCAAAAAATATTTTCCAAAACTGTGTTCACTTAAACCTTTAATTTAGAATTCTTGATTGCACAAATATTTCCTGTGAGCCCTACTGTGCAAAATGTGATAAAGTTAAGCAGATCACTGAGCTAAAGGTCGTATCGAAAGGCATCATTATTTCATTATGTTATTAGAAGGATTTACCTGCTGGATAGATAATGGATGCCATGGAAATGTCCTTGTCTTTGAAGATTTAATTTTGTTATTTCCATTCCCATAAATAAAGGGTGTCCCAAAAATTCACACAAGAGTTTATTTTGATAGAAAACACAGGTTTATTATTAAAAATTGTAAATTTTTTATTGATTTATATAGTACACAGTAATTGGCATCCACGACATTGCTGGCACATACGCACCCTTTTGTTGAAATTTTCCTTAGACTTCAAAAAACCGTAAAGGAAAAAAATCCAACGGCATTAAATCGCATGATCTGGGCGGCCAATTCTGATCACCAAAAATTAATTGAATTATTTCTCGGGCTGTATGGCATGTGGCGTTGTCTTGTTGAAAGGCCCAACTATAATATGCATAAGCTGGCTTAAGCTAGTCTCAAAAATTGAATGAAAAGTCTGTCAAATGCTTAAGCAAATCATTGAAGACTCTTAGCTGGCTATAAAGTACTTACATGAATATAGAAATTATTATGCACAGTTGCATATATGTTTTATTCGTACTTTTGCAAAAAAAAATAATTTCTTGGTAAATAAATGAAATTTATTAACAAAAAGGCGTTTAATAATAATATTTTCTATACTTAATACTATCCTTATACAAATTTATAATTTTTTTGTTTTTTTAAGTTTTAAGAAAATTGCGAAAGGAAAATTACACATATCGCTGTATGTATTATTTGGGCCAAAAGTAAAAAAAAAAGAATTATTTTTGCAAATTGTGGATTAAGAAATGGAAAAGAAATTAAAATGTTTAAAGGCGCTTAAGTTATCAAACTCCAAGATTGAGTCTAGTTCTTCAACGTTATCACGAGTACTACAAAATAAAGATTCACATTGTAAAAAAGTAAAAAATATTCAATATTAATGCTTATACCGGCGGGGTGCGATAGAGCTTTTCAAAAACATCATAGGCTGCAATAGTGCCCATTTCTCAATATAGCTCATTCCACTGCCTGATGGAGCTTCCATCCTCTTCACTTCCTTGCAGAAACGTTCCCGTAGTAACTTCCATCTGTGTTTGCATTCTGCGATTTTATAGAATTCATACCAGTATGAAAATGAAAAAACCTAAGCAAAGTTCTTCAAGGTATTATTTGCCAATTTTACTGAATTTTTCTGCTACTTTCCATGCTTGTTCCTTTCAATTGCCGTTATAATAAAACGCGTTTCTTTTATCATATAAAAAATTTTTTCTTTGTACATTTTCTATTAAATTCGGATAAAATATTTTTTCGCTTTTGCCCTCCATTGGAATTTGCTTACTAATGCATCTATAACACAATGAAAAATCAGCTGTTTCCGTAAGGAATGTGCGATCAGTTTCGTACTTTGCTTAAGCAAATAACATTTGACAAAACTTGACGAAAAGTTTTGTTAAGTACATTATAGTATGCCACATAGACTGTTAGGTATTTGCACAGTTGCTTAAGTTGCCTTAAGCCAGCATATGCATAAATTAATTTGGCCTGAAATCACATGTCGTCCACATCCTTATCTTGCAATTTTGGCAGAAAAAAATAGATTATCATATTGCGAGCACCATTAACCATTATTGTCTGACCAGCTGTATTTTCGAAGAAAAATGATCCGATGATGCCTTCAACCCAAAATCCACACCAAAAAGTGACACTTTATCGATGTATTTACTTCTCAACAATCACTTGCGGATTTTCTGAACCCCAAATCCGACAAATTCGTTGATTAATAAAGCCCATCAAGACAAAAATGAGCCTCATCGCTGAAGATGATTTTGTTAAAAACATTGGCATCCACTTTTTGTTTTTTTAAATCATTTCAACGAATTCTCTTCGCTGTGCGTGGTCAGTAGACTTCAGTCCTTGAGTTAATTGTACTTTGTAAGCGTGAAGATGCAAATCTTTCGTGAGAATATATGCTGTAGAGAGCTTTTCGAAATACCATATTCTTGACCACGGCGACGAATTAATGTTCCTGGACTCTCAGCTATGCTCTCTCTCGAACTGCTTCAATGTAGTATGTTGAAGGACGGCCAGACTATTTAAGATCACTAATTGATTCAGTCTCTCTAAATATTTTAATTATTCTCTTTACAGTTGATGAAGTTAAATCACTTTTGCGATCATATTTTATACGAAAATTGTGAACTGTTGCTGGCAAAATTTTATTATTTACAAAATATTGCTCAACAATAAAAATGCGTTGTTCTTTTGTGTAACGCTCCATTTTTAATAACTCTGAACTGTCAGCTTTTTTTTTTAGGTTAGCAACACTTTACCGCACAAATGGCACAAAATTCGAAATCTTTCGTGTATTTTGACATACAACAAAATCCATTTTTGACATTTAAGCACTTTTTGTTATTTTTAAATATTCAGCCCTAATTGAACTTTCTTCGCCACCCCCCCTAAAATTTCTAACCATCTCAATCCCACAATTTTTTGTCTCTTTGATGAGAAGTTTTTTTTTTGTTTTAACACGCGCTTTAGCAACTCGTTAAGTACTCTGTGTGTGATTTAAATATACAAGTGCATCAATAAGTAAAATTCTACGCTTTACTTGGTTCTTTTTTTCATTTATGCTGCCACAACTTTATGATGATGTAAAAAATACCCTAATTAACCTTTAATTAATTTTTAATACTGTAGTGGCTGAAAAATAAAACAAAAGAATTTCTTTATTTAGCTGCTTTATAATTTATTCGTATTTATTTGTTCCTTCTTTTTCCAACTTTTTTTCCCCTTTTCTTACGTTTTAAGTACCGAACCAGCAAAAAATGAAAAGTCAAAAGGTATTTTTCCCTTTGCCTTATTGTATTGTGTTTTCTTTTTTATTTATTATTTGTATTATTAGTGTTTGTGTAGTAGTAGAGGTAGTGCTCGTTGTTAGCAGTCTGCTGTAGTTGCTTTCGCAGTTAATATATGTGTGTGTAGTGGTGTAATTGCTAAAAAATTTTTTTATTAGGCAACCTGATAGAAGTTTAAAGCTACAATTGATTTTATCTTCTCTGAAAATTTTCATAAGTTCATAAATTTTAACGTAACAGGGGCCCAACTATATTATGCATATTCTGACTTAAGCCAACTTAAGCAACTATGCAAATACCTAATAATCGTAAGTGGCAAACTATAATGTACTTAATAAAACTTTTCGTCAAATGTCATTTGCTTAAGCAATGTACGAAACTGATTATCGCACATTCCGTACGGAAACAGCTGATTTTGCATTGTGCTACAGATACATTAGTAAACAAATTCCACTGAAGGACGATAGCGAAAAAATATTTTATCTCAATTTAATAGAAAACGTACAAAGAAGAAATTGGTTATATGACAAAAGAGACGCGTTTTATTTTAACGGCAATTCAAAGGAACAGGCATGGAAAGAAGTAGCAGAAAAATGCAGTAAAAGTGCTAGTACCTTGGAGAAGTCTGGTTGGGTTTTTCATACTGGTATGAATTATATAAGATTGTGGAGTGCAAACACAGATGGATGTTACTACGAGAACGTTTCTACAAGAAAATCATGAGGATGGAAGCTCAATCAGGCAGTGGAATGGGCTATATTGAGGAATGGGCACTACTGCAGCTCTCTGTACCCCGCCGGTATAAGCATTTATATTGAGTATT
The DNA here is from genome assembly GCA_030448955.1 of Trichopoda pennipes. Lineage (NCBI taxonomy): Eukaryota > Metazoa > Arthropoda > Insecta > Diptera > Tachinidae > Trichopoda > Trichopoda pennipes. The sequence goes on along the minus strand of JASKUP010000021.1, from coordinate 1,278,024 downwards.
TTTTACGTTTTTACAATGTGAATCTTTATTTTGTAGTACTCGTGATAACGTTGAAGAACTAGACTCAAACTTGGAGTTTAATAACTTAAGGGCCTTTCAACATTTTAATTTCTTTTCAATTTGCAAAAAAATTCAATTTTTTTGTTGTTTATAAATTCGATGATGCACACGATTGCATTTTTTAGTACATTTGTTCCGAGTAATACAAAACAAACAGCGAAACATGTGTAATTTTTCTTTCTATGATTATTAAACAACATTTTGTTAATAAATTTCATTTATTTACAAAGAAATTATTTTTTTGCAAAAGTACGAATGAAACAAATTTTCCACTACGCATAATAATTTCTATATTCATGTAAGTACATTATAGCCAGCTAAAAGTCCTCAATGATTTGCTTAAAAATTTGACAGACTTTTCGTTCCATTTTTGACATTAGCTTAAGCCAGCTTATGCATATTATAGTTGGCCCTTAAGGCAACTGATACTTTTTTTGATGCAACTCAAATCCTAAAATTCTTGTTTAAATGTCTTAAATGTCGAATTCAAACTTAAGTCTCTTATACAAGGACGAGTCAATAACTAAGTTATTGAATAAAACACAGGCTTTTCGATAAAGAAAATTATCTTTCCAATATTTCTCAAGATTTGATGTAATAATTTCATCATTGGCGTCAAATCTATTTTCGCCATACCAATTTTTTAAACTGAAACTTAACACTTGAGGCTAAATCTGGACTCAAATGGAAGCGGCACACTTGAATTTGTCTAATGCTACTGTGGTCGTTTTTTCTCAAATTCTTAATCGACCCAGCAAGGCATAATAATCAGTTTACCCTGTTGCAGATAGCCAATGTGGATTTGTCGCGTGTGTCCTAAAAAATAATTTCCATATCTAAATTAGCAGGCTTGGCCTCGTTAAGCACCGATTCACGCTCCGATTCAAACCATTATCTTGACCACTGTTTAGTCTCTGGTATGATGTTGTAGTGGATTTACGTTTCGTTATAGATTTTACGAAAACGTCAAAATCTCGCGCAGATAAAGTTTGTCAACAGTTCAGCATTCGTCTAGGGGAAAAGTTTTTTGTGTGATGCTTATGCTAATTACTTCTATGATTATTCATTTTCTATCTCCAAGCGGCCTGCACCAGTTCCTCCACAATGTTCAAAATCGTTCATACTTGTACGGCCAAATGGAAATTTAGCAAATTACGGTTTAACCGCTGGCATTGGTGGTGATGAATTTTCATTCCATTTTGAAGCTTTGGCTTGATTTGAGTGATGGTTCTTTCTCGGCAAAATGTCTAATGAGCATACGAAACTTAACATTTTTTTACAAATCAAGTAAAAACTAAATGCTGCAGCTTGATCAAATATTCGCAACGGCATACTGATAGATGTCTTTTAACAAAAACATATGGCAACGCTCTTTTCACTTAAGTGATAGGAACTTCAAAAAGTCTCAAACTGAATGATACATCCTCGCATGTGTGTTTGCATTAAACATAATTTGTTTTGTATATAAAACGCGTCATTCACCAGCTTTCAATTAATAATAAAATCGGCTTAGGAAGGACTGAGTTCGTTGTTAAAATCGGTTTAAAATAAATTGAACTTTTTGCTCGCTGAAACTGTTTAAAAATTTCAACAGGTTTTTACAAACGAAATTAACCGGCAAAAAATTTTAATAATTTATAAATGAACATCATAATATCGGGTTTTTCAACAAGAAGTTTGTTTTTTAATTGTGGCAACACCAACAACATGATACATTTTACATTTAGTTTTTTGAAGTATTCATAGTAGATGGATTGGCAGTTACAATGAATTCATTGTTACAATGAATTCAATTTCGCTGGAAAATCGCATTAAAATAATTAAAATCCATTATGAAAATGGTGGTTCTGTTAAAGTTACATTTCGCAAAATTCGTAATACTTTCGGACAACATAATTGTCTTTCTGAGACCGCTATTAGGAATTTCGTCGTTAAATTTGAGACAACAAGCTCAATACAAAATGTGTGAACACCGACGTGTGTCTGACCGGGTCGTTCTACTAAAAACATCGCAGTCGTCAGCCACAGCGTTGAAGCATATCCAAATTTGTCAATTCATCGTCGTTCTCAGCAATTAGGGTAATCCAAAACAATCACAACCAATTTTGAGTAAGGATTAGACTGCAGCAGGTTTTGAAGCTGATCGATCTTTTACATCGCCGTAGATTTGATCAATTCATTCAGGAACAATCGGTTGGGTTTTCAAAAAAAATAATTTTTTTAGTCCAAAGCCCATTTTCAGTTGTCAGGGTGTGTCAACACGCAAAGCATTTGAGCTTCTGAAAATCCTCGAGCGATTATTGAGAAACCTTTGCATGCTTAAGATGTCAAGATGTGACAGGGCCGTTTTTTTTCGAATATGGGGCTAGAAGTGCGATAACGGTCAATGGATCACGCTATCGCGAGATGCTAATAACTCACTTTTGGCTTATTATTGACGTCGTCGATATCACTATTATGTGGTTTCATCAGAACGGTGCCACATGTCGCGCAGCCAATGAAATGATTAATTTATTGCAAACCAAATTTCCCGACCGCATAATTAAACGACATTCAGCAGTTAAGTGGCCAGCCAGATCGTGTGATTTAACACCGCTGGATTATTTTTTTGGAGCTATGTTAAGGGCAGAGTCTATACGGAGCGAATCAATTTTAGCCTTAATACTCAAAATGCGTCAAAAACTGTTTAAAAACTTTGATGAAAGAGCCAACGTCCGTGGTGGACATTTGTCAGACATCATTTTTCATTCATAATTGCTGAACTTTTCGCTTCGCTATGCAATAAAAATTCCACTCATCTTAATCAAATTTTCTTGTTTTAGAAAACAAACTTCCTGTTGAAACACCCCCTTATTTTGAGAATTTAATTTTTTAGTTTTATTATTTTCAATTATAAATCTTATTAATCTTTCTGACTTTTATATTTAATAACTCTGTCAAATAGTCTCATTGATTATTTTTTAACTATCATCACATTAAATAAAAATAAAAAGAATAATAAAATCAGATTTGAACGAAGTTTAAGAAATGTCGAAAGCAATGCAAAAATAAATTTCAAAAAGAGTTTTTTTTATTTCAATTTACTTTTAAATTGTTGCAGCAGGTATAGGTATAAGTTCGATATTGCTGTGACTCCTTCCCTGAAGTATATTCTACTGCTGCTGCTGCTGCTGTTGAATACAGGGAATAAGAAATTAATTTAATTTCTTCTTTCGTATAGTAAATCAAATCAAAATGCATTCAAACTGAGTATCATTCATTCGTTCATTCAGTCAATCATTCTTTTCACTCATTTATTTATTCCTCTAAATTCCTTATAAATTGAATGTACGAAAGGATATGTTTATTCAACTTAATATTAGCTGAACAGGAGAATCGAAAAGAAGTTGCATAATAAATTGCAAAGCAGAAATCTTTTTTAATCTGAAAATTAAAAAAGCGAATATTTTGCGAAAAGGATTTATATTTCCCGTTTCTATTCAGTTTGATTAAAATAGAATTCAAAATAAAAAAATATAAGAAGATTACGAGGCGAAATTTATGTCTGGCAAAATTTAAAGCTCAGCAAGTTCTTTCTTTAAGCTCGGTATGCAAACCTAAATCCAACAATTCTGAAAGTTTTTTTGAAGCCCTTTGCAAAGCAGCTTAATTACTAAGCTGAATCCTTTAACCCTTTGAGCGTGAAATAGGCTAACCAGATAGTCTGAATTTTTTTTAAATGGTTGCTAAAATTCAAGAAAAAATTTTTTTCTCCGGTATTTTTGATTTTCTTCGTGCACATCACCGATTTTGATTTTTAAGGCTGAAATGGATGCGATTGGCTCCGTATAAAGTCTGTCCTGAACACAGCCTCACAAACAATTAACCCAGTGGTGTTAAATCACATGACTAAGCTGACTACTTAACTGCTGAGTCGGGAAATTATGCGATCGGGAAATTTGTTTTGCGATAAATTGATCATTTCATTGGCTGTGTGACATGTGGCACCGTCCTGTTGAAAGTACATGTCAGTGATATACACATCGTTAATAATAGGCCACTTATTAGCATCTCGCCATAGCGTGATCTATTGACCGTTACCGAATTTCCAGTCTCCTCTACGACAAAAAAAACACAAAAAACCAGGGCACCATACAGTAATACGTTGAGCAAGCAAAGGCTTCTCAATAATCGTTCTAGAATAGTCACAAGCTCAAGTGCGGTAATTGTGCTTGATGCCTGATACCCTGACAAGTGACAATGAACTTCGTATTAAAAAGTATTTTTTAGAAAAACCTACCGATTGTTTCGAATCTACGGCGATGTGAATTTCTGCACCAGTTGAATCGTTTAAGGCTTCAAAGTCAAATCCTTACGCAAAATTTGCCATGTAATGACTTGGATAATTGCTGCGAACGTCGATGAATTGATAAATGTGGATTTGTTTCAACGCTGTAGCTCACGGCTGCAATGTTTTCAAGTGAACGATCCGGTCGAACAAGCGTTTTGCATCGAGCCTGTCGGCTCAAATTTAACCAAATTTTTAATAGCGGTCTAAGAAGGATGATTATGTTGTCCAAAAATATCACCAACTTTACGAAATGCAACTTTAACAAAACCACATTTTTCATAATGGATTTAAAGTATTTTATGGCGATTTTCATGCGAAATTGAATTAATTGTAACAATTCCCAATGCATCGAATGCTGCGAATATGTCGAAAAACTAAATGTTATAACTATCACGTTGTCGGTGTTGCCACAATTGAAAAACATACTTCTATGCCAGTAGTAGTGCTTCTATTCAAATTAAGTTAAACTAAAAACTTTGTTTCATCTTTCGACTCTGGCAACTCTGGTGCAGAAGCATACTTATTATTTAATAGCAATATTATATTGATTCTTGCAAAAAACAAGAATCAATCGAGTTATAAAATTTTTAAACAAAGAAAGCACAATTTTTGTGATATAAATTCATACAAAATAAACACTGCGGAATGTTATTGTGTCGCCTTATTCAAATGTTAAGTGAAAGACTTACTCTAGTCATCAGTTTTTATAAAAACAGATATAAACTATTGCTTTTAAAAAGCCTCTCCCCTACCACCCCCCTAAGGGTACATTCATATGTCTTAATTAAGATATGTTACATCCGAGGGTAAAAGGGAGTCTAGTTTCCTAAAGGCTAGCAGGAGCCAGCAAGAACTTCCACTTTATTTCCACGGGAATCAGTAAAGCACAGAGTTTAGCTTTTGCTGTTCTCTGTTTGATTATTGAGGTAAGCCCTTCGGGAGATTCATGCTGGTTGTGATTTCGCGGCCCTCATCAATTTTGATTAAGGTGCCAGGATTATCTCACCTTTATTGAGAACATTAGGTAAATGATCCAGATCCAGTGAGCATGCTTGTTGTCATGTGTTCTGGACCAGGAGTTGGATAGTTTTCAGCTCTTCAGCAAGAAGTGGTGGTTGGCGACCTAGCTTCGAACCTGCAACTAGGATTAGCCTGTTGCTAGAAATTAGTCTTCGGCTTCTTAGGGCGCGGCACAGGTATCAAATGGGTCAAGTAGTTTGACCACCGTCGAGTTATAGCATACTCGGGCTAGGTACCGACGTAAATCATATTACGCATTGCTCCTAAAAAAGCTCACTCCAGAGGCAAATTAATAGAAGATTATTTTTCGAATAAAATAAATTATTAAAAAAAATCATTTACTTTATTCTACTTCAAAGTTTTATAGCTTTAAAAAAATATCCTTTATTAACATTTAAAGTTAGAAGTTAAAGGGCAGCCTTAGGTATTGTAATTTGATGTTTATGGCGTTATCCATTCAATGGTAATTTTTTCATATTTAATTGCCCTACACCATTCTGTCTGTTAGGTTGAAAACAATTTAAAGCGCGGCATCTCATTTATTTAAATTATAAATTAAAAAAAGAAAAAAGTATAAACCTTAAAATTAAAGTCTAACAAAAATTGTTTATTTTCTAATTTACGAATAAATTTTTGAACAAAAGATTTTCGCTTATTAATTTCTAGTGTTTGTTAAGTTTTAATTTAACTAATTTGAGCTTTTAATTTATGTTTCGGTTTAATTAAATTCTATCTGCTTAGTTAGTTATAAAAAAAATTTTAAACGCTTACTGTTGTTTGCGCCATTAATTATTTTAAATAAAATATATTCTTCCTTCTAATCTAAAAACTCAATTGTTTAAATGCTTTAAATAGAAATATTATATTTTCAATTTAAATGTTTTTACCTCTAAAAACAAGTTCTAAAAGAATTTAAAATAACAACTTTAGCATTTTTGCACAATGTCTCAACACAAGTCAAAATAATTATTTCGAATTATATACAATTTCTATAGAAAATACATTTTCACAATTTATTCATTCATAAATGAATTCATTAGAATTTTATTTATAACTTTTTCTTCTCGCAATTTCTTTCAATTTTAAAAATAACCTTGAGATTAAACCACACATTCATTCGATAGAAAAAAAAAAAGGAAAATAAATTGTAGGAGAGGAAAATAATATAGTATAAATCCACATAAAGACAAGTTTTAGATAAATAAAAAAAATAGATAAATAAATAAAGAGAAACTTGAAATACAGAAAAATTTCCCCATTTTTCTTTACTCTTGCTAATGGGACAAAAAATCTACTAAATCGAAGAATAGAATATTCATTTAGATAAAAAAAAATTATATTTCTTGTATGTAATCCTTGTGTGCAGGTTGCAGTAGTTTTAAATAATGCATACTATTTTCAGACTTATACTTATCTTCGGCGTATACAAAATTCCTAAGGCAAACACCAAGAAAAGTCATGATTGGGCCAACCACAATCAACAACATTCGGATTAAAGTTTCTGGTTTTAGACAATCATATTATTATCATTCATAATAATAGTTTTATTATTATGTACGAACCAGCGATGTTATACTTTTTGTACGTGATGATGTTTTAATAGTTCTCAACATCAACAGAGATTTCAGTACTGGTCTATTAACATTGCTCTTCGACACTAGCGTGTCCGTTAGCAGTCCTTTTAAGCACGTTGCTAATTAAACGTCGATCTCCAAAGAGGGTGAGACTAACAACCCTAAAGAAATTATCCCCCAAATTGCAATTTTTTATGCACTTTCTAAAGTTAATTTTCATCTTGTGAGCTATCTGGTGTCCAACAGCTTACTTAGTAACCGACAGTGTGGTTTACTTTGGGGGTCGATCGGAAAGCCAGCAACAAGTCATCCGCTGTCGAGACAATGGAGTAACTCCATACATCATTTTAGGAAAAATAACGCGATGGCTTTAGATATTTTCAAGGCATTTGATAGAGTGTAGCATGATGCACTTCTGTCAAAACTTGTTGCTTTTGGTGTCGGTGATAATTTCTCTAGATTTATATCGATTTGTATTCAGGAATCGCATTATACGAGTTGTTATAGATTAGATTTCATCACAAAAATTCAAGATTAATTCAGGATACCGCAAGGTTGCCTTCTTTCTCCTACCCTATTTCTAATTTTTTTTTTTAATTAAAGGGTCCGCCATCTAATGTTTTTTTTCCAGCTAGTGCTTAGTTCGTGAATTTTAACACTTCAGCTCATGTTTGATATGACAGATAATTAGTTTTATCCTTCTGCTGAACAAACATGGTTGTGTACACGCTTGAAGAAGGCTGGCAAATATTGCGACATTACTTTGAAAATCATGGCAATGTTGCAGAATGTGTGCGATAATTGCGTACGTATTTTGGAAGAAGAAAAGCACCGTCAGCACCGCATGTTCGTTATCTTGTGAGGAAAGTGAAAGAAACTGGCATCCTCATCGATAAACCAAAACGTGAAAAGCCAAAAACAGTGCGTACACCCGAGAATATTGAGCGTGTGCGTGAAGCGCCATCAACATCAATTCACCGTTGTTCTCAACAATTGCACATTTCAGAGATATCATTGATATGACGCCATACAAAGTTCAATTGGTTCAGGAGTTGAAGCCAAGTATCCATTCAATGCGTTTTCGCTTCGCTAAGTGGGCCTGCGATCGACTTCCAGAAGATGCCGATTTTGCAAAAAAAAATCGTCTTTTCAGATGAAGCTCATTTTGATCTAGGCGGGTATGTAAACAAGCAAAATTGTCGCATTTTGGGGCACAAAACACCCGCACGCATAAATAAAAATTCCGACACACCCAAGACGAGTCACTGTTTGGTGCGGATTTTGGTCCAAAAGCATAATTGGGCCATTTTTCTTCGAAAATGAGCAAAGAGTGGCCGGTGCAGTCAACGGCTATCAGTATCGGGCCATGGTGAATGAATTTTTGTTCACAAAATTTGAAGAGGAAATTATTGACAACATTTGGTTTCAACAAAACGGGTGCCGTCAAAGATAATTGTTACGCCGGCTAGCCAGAGACAATTGACGCTTTAAAGGACAATATTCGTGAAGCCATTGGTGAAATACAGCTGCCAACAATCGATAATGTGCTTGAAAATTGGACCGATCATGTAGGGTACTACATGGCCAGCCGAGGCAGCCATTTGAATGAAATTACTTACTATTATTTACCGGAAGGATTGTTCTTTCAAATAAAAAAAAAAGAAATTTGAGAAAATATTCAGTAGTTTTGTTTGTAGCATTTAAAACAAAAAAAAAAGTTATTTGGCGGACCCTTTACTTATTTATTACAGATGACAACACTATTTGTCATTTTTATTCATTTAGTAATAGACCAAACCAGTTGGAGGTGAGTTCCAAAAGATGGAACATGAATAATACGCTCAATCTTGTAGTCAGGTGAATAAAGTCAATTTTAATGCCCGTAAGACACAATGTTGCAGGCTTATGCATAGATCTGTGTTCGGAAATGATGCTGCATCTGTTTCCAAGGGTGATATAAGTATTACGAAACCGGAAGAACTTCCGTTCTTGAGGTTCTTGACATAAAAATTCAGTGTGATGTTCGATGGATTAAGCGAATTTTTCGGGTTTCCAAACGGTGTAAGGGATACTTCACTCCATCTGATCTTCGTACTATTTATTCCACCTATATCCATCCAAAATTAGAATACAATTCTTATGTCTGGGCGCTGTCCCATTTTCTATTTTGAGTTGTTCGACCGCCTACAGGAGAGGGCCAAGAGGCTCATTGAGAACAGTAAGGTATTCAACTCGATTGATTCTCTAGAATATCGACACAATGTGGGATGTCTTTCATTATTTTATCGGTACTACAGTAATAAGTGCTCTTATGAAATTAGGAAACTTTTTCCCGTTACTCGGACGCTTCTGCGTTTAATTCGATTTTCGTTTACAGCACCTCCATTTGTGGCTGATTGGCTAATGAATCTTACGTAGTATACGTACTCCCCATTACCCAATGCATTGCATATGTAGGGGTTACCTCTTGAGTGCAGGCCCAAAAAAAGTAATACTCTATATAACGTGTTGTTATCCGCCCTAAACAAATGCAAACAAATTTGACTTCAAACAGTTTAATGTAGCGGGCAACTCTTCAAAAACCTCTTCTTCTCAAGGCAGCAAGAGTCTCAAGCTCTTGTATATACGGAAGGGTGAACTGTAAACCGGACTATAACAATGTATTCCGTCGTTGGCATTTAGATTAGCAGTTCCAATAAGTTATCTAGATTTGAACTACGTCGACCGCAACCATCGATTATTGAAATTAATTAATTTTGCTTTAAGTTGATATCGAAAAATAAGCTCATGATGGTAAAATAGGAACAATTTACGCTCTAAAAGCCAACATTGTTGTTGTCATCTTTGGCATTTACCGATTAGCAATGCATATAAAAGTGGACCGGCAATTTGGACAAACGTAGCAATTATTAAATCGCTTTTTTAACATTTTACTCACGCAATATTGGGATGTGAATGACTCTTGTATATCGGTTCGGTTTACTTCTGAATTATTTTCAGAATATTCTGATTCTCTTACACTGTGACCAATCACGTGTGCGGCTATTGCGGATGTTGACTAGTTTTTTTAGCTTTTTAAATGTCTTTGGTAATTGTATGATATACCCTCAATTATTGAAACATTTTTACGAATTTGCCATTTTCCAGTACTGTCTTCTATGTCCCAGAATATTTCGTTAAAAGCATAAAATTATTATACTCACTTTTTTATAAAAACTACAGCGCAAAAACTGAACTTGTTTTATGAATAGACCACAGTTTTAAGTTGAATAAAAGAAAATTGCAAAATAAAATCAGCAAACTAAATAACTGACTGACTAACTGACTGACTGACCCCCTTCACAAAAAAAAAAAAACACCAAAAGGACACAAAATGAAAATGAACTTTTGTAAAGAATCATTATTCGCAACCCACATAATTTTTTTTTTTTTTATAAAAAAAAAATAAAAAGAAACAAATGACAACACACACACCCATCATCAACCCACTATGAGTTGTACAACAGCTGAACTCATATATTTTCCATTTCTATTTGTATTATTTTTTTTTTCGTTCTAAGAACAAATTATTATTAAAATTTATTTAATGGTACATGAATTCTACTCATGTGACTGCAACTTCGATGTAAAAATGTAAGAAACATTTGGTGTTGTTCATCACCTAGTTTTGTACAATTTACCATTATCATTATGTATTCATTCAGTGACTCTGTCTCACCGATGGTGATAGTGATGGTGATGGTGTTAGTTTATACATTTTGGATTACGTTGTTTTATTTTAGTAGGTCACCTAGTAACCTGAAGACATTTACCTTTGCTTCGAAATATGAATAAGAAAAATTTCGTTGTACGGTTTTCGTTAAAGAATCTTTAAAATTAAGGAATTAAATGAAAGAGTGAGATAAATTATTGTTGTTGAAGAAAAATTGCTAATGTTGTCATAGCACCACAGAACAGGACAAGAAAGTTGAACAAAAAAAAATACGCAGAGAAAAATTTAGCTTTCTTAGAAATAGATCCTCGATGATTAGCTCCGATGTAATATACAACGGAAATACAATTATCGATCTTCAATTCAAACGGTTAAGGGGCGTATTGCGCTATTAATCTAAGCAATTTTATCCTTAAGTTGATACAACGTTGATGTGGCCTCTGTAGGCTCCCTTTAATAATCAAATTTACTATGTTTGTAGTTGTTGTTATAACAATTTCAAGGTTGTATCTTTAACAGTTCAAAATACCGGCTTATTTACATCGAATTATGCCAGGTATGAGGGCATTTTTTAATTTTTATACTTATAATTATGGTTATACTTAATACGCTTATTTAAGTTTTGGCTGTCAGCATGAAAATGTTCAAAAGAAACGATCATGTACATCAAATTCAAAATTATGTATTCCTAAAGGAACATCCTTTAATTTCTAATTTTATGCATCTTATAGCGATATAAAAGTTCACATTCCGTGTAATATCTAAGAGCTTGACGATAACCGTTTACAAGATATAGCCATATAGTCAAATTATATAATCTATGGTTACTCCCTTTAATTTTTGTATATATATTTTTCATTGTTTTCTGTTACTGTTACAGCTATAGTGATATTAACATTTCTGGTCCATTACGTTTCATATTTTAATTATTTCTGTTGCATGGAGCCACTTGTTAATTATTAAAAATTATCAATTTTTTTGCGTACGAGTACACTGTTAATTACTCAAAAGTACACTGTTAACTACTCAACAGTACACTGTTAATTACTTAACGGTACACTGTTAATTACTTAACAGTACTCTGTTAATTACTTAACAGTACACTGTTAATTTCTTTACAGTACACTATATATTACTTTACAGTACACTGTTAATTATTTAACAGTACACTGTTAATTACTTAACAGTACACTGTTAATTACTGAACAGTACACTGTTAATTACTTAACAGTACACTGTTAATTACTTAACAGTACACTGTTAATTACTTAACAGTACACTGTTAATTACTCAACAGTACACTGTTAATTACTTAACAGTAAACTGTTAATTACTTAACAGTGCACTGTTAATTACTTTACAGTAGTTGGAATTTTGATCTTGGAGAAGCTGTACGGTAGAAATAAGGTACTTCCTGCACCAGCTTTTTACAGCGGGTGGCTGATCAATATTTCTACATTAAGAAACTCAAATAACTTTTTGTGACACATATGCGACATCTTATCAAAAAGTTATTCATTACTGCCCGGAGTATTGCAGCGTGAATTGCCTCAATTACTGTTCGAATGGATTGCTTTAAATCATCCAGATTTGGTGGGTTTCTTTAGTAAACTTCTTCTTTGCAAATAACCCCACAAAAAAAATCAGCTGCAGTGAGGTCGGGAGACCTGGGAGGTCAACGGAATGTTGGAGTTTTTTGAAATCAGTTTATTGGGGAAATTTTGCCCCTGTGTGACAAGTTGCTTCATCTTGTTAAACCAAACAGAGTTGAAAGGGATTCTCTTTCGGTGTAATTCTGAAAAGAAAAATTGTTTCAACCTCTTTAAGTGATCGTAACAGTAAAACCGTTTTCATCGAAAAAGTAATGCCCAACAATGAACTTTGAGGAAATTGCGCACCACACTGTGAAGCGAAGTGGATGTAAGTGCATCTGATGGAGTATCTGTGGGATAGTATATTCGACAATTTTGTTTGTTAACATTGCCGTTTAAATCATAATATGCCTCGCCAGACATAAAAATGCAGTTCAAGACGTTTTCATTCTCTGACGCCACTTGAATAATCTTCTCACAAAATTCCTAGTGAATTGGGAAGTCGCTTGGGTTCAGTTTGCTTGTTAATTGAATCTTATATGGAAATAAGTTTAAATCTCTGTGCAAAATGGTCTGCAGTGACTGTCTGCTGACATCCATTTGAGCAGATAAGCTCCTTGTCGAAATTCGAAGATTGAATTGTATGGCAGCAGCTACAGCAGCGATAGTTTCCTGCGTCCGAACTGAGGGATCTCGATGATAAGGGTTTCCTGCGATTGTGTCACGCTCGGTAAAATTCCTCACGAGCCTCATTATAGTCCATCTGCTAGGAGGAGTGCCACCAAACGTGCACCTAAATTCTGCTTGAACGGAAACTGCGGACTCTAAAGCGTGAAAGCGTTACACTATCCAAATTCTTGTTTCATTGTCCCAATTCTCTATTATAGTTAACTTTAAAGATCAATCAATAAAAATAGAATAAAAATGGAACAGGTTGATTACGGGGAAAATAAGTTATTACGTTTTTTTTGTTTTTTGGTGGAAGCTTTCATCAGCCACCCTGTATATACTATGTTTTACCAGCCATTCTTAATTTTTTTTTATAATGACTCAAGAAATTCTTAAAAATGACGATGTTAAGAAAACTAAGATTTTACAACTTTTTATAATTATTTCAGATATTCGAATTTTATAGTTCCAGAGCGGTTTTTCTCTTTGTTTTTGTAACGACCACCAATCTTCTTCTTCTTCTACTACCTCGGATTCATAAAGAGTCCCTCGGCCAGCATTTCCATATAGAATATAGTGTTATAACAGTCATAATCAGTTTTTGCAAAATGACGACAAATCTCAAAGGACAAAATTCCTATTACTGTCGAGTCCTCCTTAGTAGTGTTCTATTAACGGTAAAATTAGTTGTGCTTCAGATATTGGTTTAAGTCTCTGCTTAGTTCGAATTTATCTTCACATATATCAGATTTTTCAATTCTCGCAACACCAACTACATAATAGTTTTGACATTTAACTTTTTGACGTATTCATAGTAGATGCGTTGCCAATTGTTACAATGAATTCCATTTTGGATGAACATCTGATTAAAATATTAAAAATCCAGAGTGAATCTATAGTGGCGGTTCTATTATTGCGTATAATTTTGCGTACAATTGCGGACTACATAATCATCCTTCTGAGACCGCTATTTAGTATTTGGTTATTAAATTCTCGTCGACAGGCTGGATACAAAATGTGCGAACACCAACGTGTGCGAATGTGTCGTTCAACTGCAAACTTCGCAGCGGTAAACCACTGTATTGACACCGGTTCAAATCTGTCCATACCTCGACGTTCTCAAAAGTTAGGGTTATTCAAAGCCACCACATGGCGAAATTTGTATAAGGATTATACTTTGAAACCCTACAAAATGCAACTGGTGCAGAAATTGAAGCCGACTGTCCTTTTACATCGTTCAATTCATTAAGCAACAAATGTCAAAATCTGTTTGCAAGTGAAGCTTACTTTCACTAGTCAGGTTATTTCAATCAGCAAAATTGCCGCATTTGGCCTTCTAAAAATGCTAGAGTGATTATTCGGAGGCCTTTGCATGCTCAGCGTGTCACTGTATGGTGCGCTGTGTGGCCTGAAGGCGCGATTGGGCCGTTTTTTTTTTTTTTTTTTTGAAGATAAGGCTGTAACTGCGGCAACGGTGAATAGATTACGTTATCGCGAGATGTTCACAACTCAATTTTGGCCTATTATTGACGAAGTCAATATTACTAACACGACAGTGTCACATGTCAGTCACGCAGATAAGGAAACAATCAATTTATTGCAAACCAAACCTCCCCATCGCATAATTTCACGACAATCAGCACCGCTGGGTTATTTTTTATGGGGCTATGTTAAGGACCGAGTCTATACGGAGACAATCGAATCGATTTCAGCCTTAAAATTCAAAGTACGTGATGTGATGAACGAAATAGAACCGCCATTAATTAAAAACTTTTATCTAAAAATCGACATCTATTAGCGTGGTCGTGGTGGGTATTTGCCCGATATCATTTTTCATTCTTAATTGCCGAACTCTTCTCTTCGTAATGCATCATCTTGTTGAAAAACCCTTTAATTAAATTTTTTATAAATTTTTTAAAAAGAACAAATTTGTAAACATCACCTGTCGACTAATTAAAAAAATAAATATAAATCGGCGCAGAAATTAATCTACTCTCTAGTAAGAATTTTAGTTCCCTTCTTATTTAATAAAAGAATATTAGTGATGTTAAATTTTGAATGTTAAAATTATAATATTTTAAGTGCCTTCTTTCTACTTTCTTTCTACATTTTTTTTAAGTGGAATTAATCAGCTTAATTTTTTATTTTATTTTATTTTAATTTTACATAATAAAAAATTCCACGGTAGTGGCATAAATCGTGGAAGAGACTTATATGGCATGTTGAATCAATCGCTTATTTGCTACTGCATCCGGTGCTTTATGCAAGTGCCACTCTTCATTAAGTGATTTATATTCGTTACATTCATTTGATTCCTTTCTTCTCCAAAAAGGTGATAAAAATAGTTATAGATACACTCAAATAAAATGAGCTTAAATGAAAATACAGACTTGAATACATCATCATATAGAGGGTGTTCTTTGTAGAGGCATAGAACTTTTCAATGATAAAGATTGCATTGCATTTTTACATCCAAAAAAGAAGAAAAACTTCATTATAAGGCGGGGTTTGCGAAGCTCCTACAACTTAAATATGAACTATCTATACAAGTAAATGGTGTCAGCGGAAAGCTTATGACTTCTAGATTAAAAATATATTAAAAAGATGTTACGCGCCACTTGTTGTAGATGTCATTTACCATTAAAAAAGTAAATTTCACGTTAAAGTAATTGTTTGAAAAATAAAATATGAAATTTGAATTGTCCAAAAATCTTAACGGATCGAGATATTGTTACAAAATTTTGAAGCAATATATGGAACAGAGCCTTTAACGAAATGGGATAATAAAATTATTTTTTTTTATTTAAACACATAAATTCCTTAAACGGGGAAAATATGTTCCAAAAATTGTGATTGTTTTTTTGAAAACTGGTCACCTTGGATTGGTTAACTAGAGGGCTGGTAATTTCTTTTTGAAGTTTTGAGCCCAGAGAAAGAGCTTTACTAATCTGTTTATTTTTTTAAACGGTGCTTTGCATTCCAAAGAATTTTAATGCAATTCATAAATTTTGTTTCAAAACTGGCTATGCTTGGATAGAGCTGGAGGGTGAATCGTTACAACTTTTGCCGCAATTTTTCTTTTATTCGCATTTACTCTGGGTTACCTTTAAAATAGTCCAATAAACTTTACTAGTACCGAAGTAGGTTTTAATTATATGGGCAAAAAACCATAACAGCTTTTTGGGGATCCTTAAAAAACGGCAGTTTTCACATTTTCCCCATTGAGAAGCATATAACGACATATGCTATCAGAACCAAACTTACCGCTATTTTATTATAAATTCATACAAAATACAGCCAATATCTTGAAATAATATTCCGAGCATAAAGAAGTTTACCACGTGAAAAATACTAAGTTGAGGTCGGCCTAAAATTAACAAAAAAATTTTTTCTGTTGTCAATTTTTCTCCCAAACTAAAAGAGGTAACCGAGACTTGTGGGCACATTTTTTGTAAATATTTTCAAGGTATATTTAAGTTCGAAAACTCTCAACACTTGAGTAATAAATAAACTTATTATAACAATTCCAAAAAACTTTATGCCCGTGGTACCCAACTTTGGTGGCACACCCAGAGACGATCATAGAAGCAATCGTCCTTAAATTCACTCACACATACCTCTGCTTGGCCTATGTGAAATTTCCTTAGAATATCCTAAGTGGTTCACGAGCAACCGAATTATTTCCAAAAAAAAAAATGTTTTCAAACCACTGTGGGGTGTTCGCCGGGAAGGTCTTGACAGTTCATATTTTGGCAAATTTATTATGGAAAAATATTCGATAAACCAACGTGTTTTAATCGTTAAAACATTTTACAAAAATCAATTATCGCTTACGGAGAGCATTACCCCTGTGAATGGGGATTACAGTGGAATTACTGCGAAACCTTTTTCCACAAGTTGCCCCTGCAGACTAGTAGATAGTGTACTAGCTTGTCAGTATGGGGGTTGTGGGTTCGATTCCCAACGAAGACCTTGGTTTGTTTTTTCACTACAAAAATAAAAATGGACTGTCGGTAGGGCTGGTCGCTGTGCCGTCTTTACACGGCAGTTAATTTCCGACTATCCTTCTACTTTCAGCACCTGTTTCATCTTCTGATGGCCCTTTCCTAAAGAATGTAGCACGGTACTTGACTAAATAGTTATTTCAAGAAATGGTGCTGCTGCTTGGCCTTCACGGTCGGCTGATTTAACTGCTCCGGACTTCATTTTGTGGGGATATCTGAAAATCAAGGTTCATGCAAACAAACCAGAAACGCTTGAGCAATTCAAACAAAATATTTCTGATGAAATTAATGAAATAACGCGTGAAATGTGTGAGAATATGAGCACTGAAAAATGTGCTCAAAAGCGCTCGCATTTGTGAGGGTAACAGAGACGGGCCTTTATTTGATATTGTATTCCATACATAATTGCCGACATTAAATGAAATATTTATCAATATAAGATCCATTGTCTTGCATTTAATCAAAAAATATAAATCTTCCCGACGGACGCCCTGTTTTTGATGATTATCATCACTCCAAATGTGACAGTTTTGTTTTCGCTAAACAAAACTCACTTATGACATTGGGATGGGGTATTTCGGAAAGAATTATGGTTTTCAAAATAAATTTGCAGGATCATATTAAAATGCCAAACTAAATATAATCACTTGACAGCTGGCAAAATGGCCGCCTATTAACAAGTATTGCCAACTATATCTCTATAAAAGCGTTCTTTATTTTATAGAGAAAAAGAAATTATTTAACTTACTTAAATTCATTTGTAAAACAATATTGTACCTATAATTATAAACTTTAGTGTAATTGCATGCTTTGCCTGCATTATGAGATGACTGACAAAACTATGTCACTGTTTCAAGAATTTCTTTGCTTTTTCATATTATTTTACTCAAACTTTAATTATGGCAAAATTTAATTAAAAACTCCATTTAAATTGCTTTTTTTTTATTTCGTATTATTTTTGTAGTTGTTTTTCTTTTTTTTTTTTAAATTCGTATTGTGCTTTGGTTACAAATAAAAATGAGCGAAATGTTGCCTTTTGTTCTGTTGCATTCATAATTTAATTGAAGTGTGTCCTACATATAAAATTAAAAATAAAAAATAAATATTTTTATTCATTGCGTTTTAATGAAATGGATTTTTTTCTTCTTCTTCTTCCTTTTAATTTAAAAGGAAAACATTTAATTGGAAATGCAAAATAATAAAACGACAGAAATTTAAAGCGTTAATATTTTTGAATTTAAAATTTTTATTTTGTGTTTAAATTTTAACTGAATTTAAATTTAACGCCTTTATAGAAATAGAAATTTTTGCAGAGTAGGAAAACGCATTTTTTGTCTTCTTTTCAATTCACTTAATTGCTCAAACTCTTTAAATTAATTCTTTTGAATTGTATTTTCATTGTTAGAAACTCTACATATTCCCAAATTTAGTCTGTAAATATAAATTAATTTATCCTTTGCACAGGGATCTTAAATGCGATAACATATGAGATTTGATTTTTCTTCGATCCGTTTTTTCCTAGAAAAGATTAACATTTTCCTTAAATTTCTCCTCTGTGCCTGGTGTTTACTGATTTTATACTTCATTATTTATATCTGTCCTAATGATGGGCAAAATTTTTTTGTATCACAATTTACTTGATGTTTGTCATTTTTATTGGAAAATGATATCAATATCCACTGTGAAATGAAGGAAAAAATATGAAAAAATAGAAATTATTTTCATTACTAAAGTGACGATTAGCAGGAGGCAAGAACAAATATATATGGTATATATAAACAACGAGAAAAGACCGTGGGTTTCTAGTCGCCACATCAAATTAATATTTATTGATTTTGAATAATTCTCGTATACTTATTTATAAAAACCCAGCTAAAGTAAACAAATGCAAAGACTACTAAAATAAACGTAAACTGTTAATTGCTAATAAATTTATAAGTATAAAGGGTTTTTCAACAAGAAGCTTGTTTTCTGAAACAAAATAAAACAAAAAATTTGGATTCAAATGATTCAGATTTTTATTATATTATGAAAAGTAATTTCGGCAATTATGAATGAAAAATGATGTCTGGCAAATGTCCACCACGAACTAGCTGACAGATGTCGATTATTTCATCCAAGTACTTTTCGCTAATCACATCACGAATTTTCAGTTTTACGTATAGACTCTGCCTTTAACATCCCCCCACAATATGGCTGGCCACTTAACTGCTGATTGGTCGTGAAATTATGCAATCGGGAAATTTGATTTGGCGCCGTCCTGTTGAAACCACATCTCAGTGATATCTACATCATCAATAATATACCAAACGTGAGTTGTTAGCATCTCGCTATAGCATGATCCATTGACTGTTACCGCACTTCCAGCCTCATCTTCAAACAAGAAAAGCACCCCAATCTCGCCTTCAGACCACATAGCGCACCATACAGTGACACGTTTAGCCTGCAAAGGCTTCTCAATAATCTCTCTAGGATTTTCAGAAGCCCAAAGACGGTAGGTTCCCCTGTAGGCTAGTAGGTAGTGTACTACTTTGTCAGTATGGGGGTTGTGGGTTCGATTCCCAACGAAGACCTTAGTTTTGTTCACTACAAAAAATAAAAATTGACTGTCGGTGGGGCTGCTGAGCGATGAAGGCATAGTCGCTGGTCGCTGTGCTGTCTTATACGGCAGTTAATTTCCTACTATCCTTCTCTATCCCTTTTCTAAAGAATGTGGCACGGTACTTGACTAAATAGACATTGCCTGAAGTGCTACTTCTCTTAAAACAAAAAAAAAATTTTTGCTTGTTGACAAGTGAAAATTGGCTTCGCCTGAAAATATGATTTTTTGAGCAAAAATCAGCCGACTGTGAATGAATTGAGCAGCGATCGGTGAATTGCACAAATTGAATCTTGTAAATCTTTAAAATCAAATCATTTGCCATTTGGTGCTTTTGGATAACTCCAATTGCTGAGAACGTCGAGGAATTGCCAAATTTTGATCTGTTTAAACACTGTGGTCACGGCTCAGTAGAACGACCAGGTGTCGTGCACGCGTTGGTGTTCGCACATTTTGTATCGAGGCTGTCGACTAAAAGTTAACGACCAAATTCATATAGCGTTTTTAGAAAGACGATTATGTTGTCACGAATTTAACGAAATGTAACTTTAACAGAACCATCATTTTCATAGTGAATTTTAATTATTTTAATGCGATTTTTGTGCAAAATTGAATTCATCATAACAATTGCCAATGCATTTACTACGAATACGGCAAAAACCTAAATGTCAAAACTATCATCTTGTTAGTGTTGTTACAATTGAAAAACAAACTCCTTGTTGAAAAACCCGATGGTTTGGTTTACTATAATTATTAGTTTTTTAGCAAATTAAATTTTAAATAAATTATACGAAAACAAAATAACAACAATAGCAACTAAAAATTCATTCATTTTCATAGTTGCAAGTGTTGACGTTTTGTAAATATTTTTGTACATTATTGTCCTGAACAATTTCAGTATACACACGCGAATATATTTGATATGTTATTGTTATTTTTTACATTTACCCAAAGGACAAAATTAAAATCCATCAACTGAAGTTATTTTCATTTTTATTTTTACACGCATTTATGATGTAAAACATTAATGCAGGGTAGTTTTTTTTTTTTGATTGACTGATCGCCTTTTTGTCAGCTTTCAAATGGTTTTTGGTTATGTGGTTCAACATGAGTAGGCTGACGCCTAAACAATCCTTCCAAATTATGCATATTGAGCATAAAACAAGATTCCCGTTTTAAACCGGTCTTAAAGGAGGTAATAACCCTCAGGAAATCGAACTATTTTATGTTGCTTTATGGGCTGTCGGAATCATTTGTCCATACTTCTTTAAAAACGAGGCTCACTTTCTCCTTTATTGTTTAAATAACAACGATGTGCAGTATGTTCTGGTACTACAGTTTATTTATTAAAAGATAATCGCATAGTTTCACGTTGAGGACCCGCTAATAGATGGTGAGATTTAACGCCACTAGACTTTTATCTCTCACTAGTCTACACCGACAAGCCTGAAACGATTGTCACTTGGAGGACAATATACGGCCACAAATGTCTAAAAAAAATGTCTTTGAAAATTGGAATTGCGGGTTATACTACGTTTAAATTATACTACGTGCCAGAATTCGTATTTAAATTATAACACCAAAATTGTATGTTTCGATTAGAGAAAGTTTCATGTCAATTTAAAAAAATTCATATTTATTTTAAACCATTTAAAAGTTCTATACCTCTATAATAAACACCCTTTATTTTTTTGTTATAGCTGCTGAAAATATAACAGTGGTTATGAACTGTAAAATATAAATTGATATGAAAAAAAAAGAAAAACTGAAATGGAAGGAAAGTGTCGGATTGTTGCAAATATTGTTTATTTGATATCCTGAGGTTGGCTGAATTTTTGTTGACCATTACAAAGGTTTTTGTTTATTATTAATTTTTTATGGATTTCATAATTTTCTGCTTTGTTCGTTACACTAATAGAAATCTCACCTTCGAGTAATGAAAGTAATAGAGATGGAAAGAAAAAACATTTTTAAAAGCTTGTAAAACTTTAATAACTTACGGCTCTGTTGTCAAATGTATTATGTGTAACAAATATACTTTTTATTTTCAGAGTTTTTTACTTCCGCATAGTAAAAATAAATGGCACATAAGTTGTGTGTTGCAGCGAAGGACTTGAAAATAGAATTTAAGTATTTAAATACAATTTGAGTTGTTTTAATTTTTTTTGTTTTTTTTTTCATGCAAACGCTGGGTGTTTCTGTTGCCCCAAAGACTTCAGCTGAAAAAAAACTGTGTTAACTCTTCAATTTACATGGAAAATGTGTAAAGTGATTTAAATGTTCCGTTTCTTTCATTACGAAGAAGTATAACAGTTTGCTTTTATTTTTATTTTCAATATACAAAGTGAAAAAGCGGAAACAGTTTTTCTTTTGTTGACATCCTTTTTCTGTAGTTGGCCGCTTTTTATCGCTGGAAAAGAACAAGATCTGTAAACACAAAACATGATAAAATGAAGTTTTCTTTAGTCCTTTGTTGCGCTTGATTTCTTTAAGGAAATGTTTATGTCACTCAGATTGTTGCTGTTTCTTTTTTTTTTTTGTAATTTTATTTTTTTTTTTGTTGCTTATAAAAAGCCTTAAATTCAAATGTATTATCCTTGAACTATTTAATAAAACAAAATAGATTTTTGCAAAACAAATAACAAACAAACTTGACAAAACCACAAAAGTTTTATACTCAACTCGACAAATTTCTTTTGAGTTTTTCTAGTTTCCAACAAAACTTTGTTCTGTCGCCTTTTGGTTGTATAACTTGAAACACAACATTCTTGATTGGCTATTGTTAAATTTTTAATTAAAATAAAGAAAATTATTTAATTTTATTTACAATTATTTTTAAAATAATTTATTCGAATATTTATATAGTTTTCTATTGTTTCGTTACAGACTGGCGTAGCACAGACAGCACCGACCATCACGATCGTGTCCAAAGACAATTATCAGTTTCGTCCGATAGCAAATTATTAGATGATGATATAAGAGAAGAGACACGGGTTATAATGCGTCCCAAAAAACCACCCAGACCTAAATCTGAAGTGTTTCTCAATAAACAAGATCCACATCCGCGTCGTAAACGTTTCAGTGCATTTGGTGTAAGTAACAAAAATTTCAAATATTATATAAAATATTGTGATAACTCATTGTTCGAGCCTTTAAGATAAAGATATTTTCAAATATTCGAGTACTTTTTCAAATTTTTGAGAAATTATTAAAAAAATTTTAATTTATTTACCAAATTTTGTATTTGTATTTTTTAGCTTTGCTTAAGCAAGTTTCCAACGTATTTTAATATTATAAAATTCTTAACCAATTTATTGTGTTATATTGGAGACGAACGTATGAAATTGTGCTAAGGTTCGATTATTTTTAATATGAATTATTTTAATTTGAAATTAAATCGAAAAACAATCAGTGTTGCCACCTTTATCTGAAAGAAGAAAACAAAAATATACAAATCGTTAGAAATGTTCTAAACGTAAATTTGAACAACTCCGGATTTTAAATCAATTTTCAATATAATTATTTTTGATTTTCGTCTGAGTTTTAAGTTGTCTAGATGAATTTCTAGTTTTTATTATTAAAGTTTTATTAATATTTTATTATCAATTACTTGGGAATTCTTATAAACGACATTTTTTTAAATTTGCGAAATTATATAGAATTTTGTTTTTAACTATTTTGTTAAGTTAACATTTTAATATTCGGACCCAAAGTCCAACCTGGTAATAATTCTATTTAAAATTATACAATATATAGCCTAAAGATAATTTCTTATTCGAATATTGAATATTTACATGCAAAATGAAAACCCTAATTTTGAGCATTGTTGTTGTTTTGTAATTTTGGTTAAGGGAAGGTAAAATATATTTCAAAAAAGTATTGTATTCATTGTGAGTAACAAACTTTCCAATTATATCGCCTTTTTTTAACTAAAACCTTTGTCTCTTTTTTAATGTTTGTGTACCGGGTTTTTCAACAAAAAGTTTGTTTTTTCAATTGTGTCAACACCAACAAGATGATAGTTTTAGAATTACGTACTCACAGCAGATGCATATTGGCAATTGTTACAATGAAGGTGCCCCTGTAGGGTAGTAGGTAGTGTTACATGACTGAGGGTTGTGAGTTCGATTCCCAACAAAGACCATTGTTTTTTTTTACTACAAAAACAAATTGACTGTCGGTGGGGCTGAAGGCATGGTCACTGGGTAGTGAGTTGTCTTATACGACAGTTAATTTCCGTAACTATCCTTTTACTATCACCATCTGTCGCATCTCTTCTCTATTCCTTTCCTAAAGAATGTAGCACGGTACTTGACTAAATAGGCATTGTTGCCTGAAGAGCTACTTTTTTTAAAACAAAAAAAAATTGTTACAATAAATTCGATTTTGCACGAAAATCGTATTAAAATAATTAAAATCCATCCAAATTAATCGTCTCTCTCAGACAGTTATTAAGAATTTGGTCGTTAAATTTAATTCGACTGGCTCGATACAAAATGTGCGAACACCAACGCGTGTTCGATTGGGTCGTTCAACTGAAAACATAGCAGCCGTAAACCACAGTGTAGAAGCAGATCCAAATTTGTCAATTCCTCATCATTTTCAACAATTGGGGTTATCCAAAACCACAACATTTCGAATTTTGCGTAAGGATTTGACTTTGAAGTCTTACAAGGTTTAACTGGTGCAGGAATTGAAGCCGACCGACCATTCACATCGCCGTAGATTCGCTTAATTCATTCAGAAGCAAAGTTAAGTTTTTTAGATGAAGCCCATTTTAACTTGGCAAAAACAAGCAAAATTGCCTCATTTGGCCAATTCAAATATTGGGCAACTGTAAACTATAAATAAAATAATAATAGTGGGTTTTTCAACAAGAAGTTTGTTTTCTAAAACCAAAAATTTGAATTAAGATATTTAAATTTGGATTGTATTATGACGAGAAAAGTTCGACAACTATGAGTGAAAAATTTTATCTGGCAAATATCCATTACAGCCTCGCTAACAGATGTCGATTCTTTCATCAACGTTTTTAATCACTTTTCGGCAAAATAGCGGTCCAATTTCGTTAATCACATCACGAATTTTGAGTTTTCAGGCTGCAATCAATTCGATTGGCGCCATATAGATTCTGTCTTTAACACAGCCCTACAAAAACTTATGCAGTGGTGTTAAATCACACGATCTGGCTGGCCACTTAACTGCTGACTATCGTGTAATTATGCGATCGAAAAATTTGGTTGGCAATAAATAAATCGTTTCATTGGCTGTGAAACCTTATGTCAGTTGAAACCACATGTCAGTGATATCCACGTCGTCAACAGTAGGTTAAAATTCATCTCGTGATAGCGTGATTCATTGATTTCATCCAACCTCATCTTCCAAAAAAACGGCCGACAGGCGCCATACACATTGAGCATGCAAAGGCTTCTCAATAATCGCTCTAGGATTTTCAGAAGCCCTAATGCAGCAATTTTGCTTATTGACATATCCTGACAAGTGAAAATGGGCTTCGTCTGATAAACTGAATTTTTCAGAAAAACCACCAGGTTGTTCCCGAATCAATACAGCGAATCTGCGGTGGTATAAATGGTCGGTCAGGTTCAATTCATGCACCTGTAAGTTCAATCTCAAATCCTTACGCAAAACTCTCCATATGGTAGTTTTGGATAACCCAAAACGTCCAGGAATTGACAAATTTGGATCTGCTTCAACACTGTGGCTCACGGCTGCGAAGTTTTCAGTTGAACGACCCGTTCGAATACGCATTGATGTTTGCACATTTTGTATCGAGCCTGTCGACTCAAATTTAACGACCAAATTCTTAATGGCGTTTTCAGTAGAACGATTATGTTGGCCGAAAATATCACGAATTTTACGAAATGTAACTTTAACAGAACCACCATTTTCGTTAGAGGATTTTAATTATTTGAATGCATTTTTCGTGCAAAATTGAATTAATTTAAAAAAATATTAATGCATCTACTACGAATAGGTCAAAAAACCCAGATGTCAAAACTATCATGCTGTTGGTGTTGCCAGAATATAAAAACAAACTTCTTGTTAAAAAACGTTCGAAAAACGTCATTATTTTATAATTGACAGAATATTTTTGAAAATAGACTTTCCTTTGCAATCAACGCAGTTCCCTCCAAAAAGAGTAAAATTCATTAGAGCGCTGCTTTAGCTCCTTCCTTTGCTCTGTTCAGAAGCCCAATATATAACTGTAAAACACTGTCAGTCGATACAAATATTTAAACCTCTTAGGATGATAAAACTTTAAAAGCTACGGTTCTGAAAACTTTAACAAACGCACGTAAGTGCATGCGAAAAAATCTCTGAGCGCTCTACCTATTTTTATGAACAACGGCCGCCAAAATTTAAATGCCGGCTCGTTAGAAAACTTATTAGTGATTAAAATTAATTTTATTTAAACTTAATTTTATTAGTTGGAATCATTTGTGCTAATTTTCTTTCAAAAAACAGATTATCTATTCTATTCTCATAAGGCATTTATTATTAAAAATTTTTTCTAATATATTACTGGGGGGAAAGCATATCAATTTAGCCATTTAACTACTGCTCATAGAGCTCTTCATTGGATTTTACCCCAAATTATGTATAGAAAATCCAAGAGTTATAACTCAAGACAAATTGATTAAGTGAGAACTTTTATTGAACTAACAGAACAAAAAGACAATAAAATTAAAAAAAATTTTATACGGCCTTCCATTGGAATAGAAATAAACAACGTTATTTTTTGGAATTCTTTTTTAAATTAAACTAACTTTATATAAAATATTTATTATTCATTTCACTACTGCTCATATAGCTCATCAGTGGATTTTATCCCAAATTTTATATGGAAACTTCAAGAGTATTATATCTCAAGTCAAATTGATTAAATTGTGTATTTTTATTTGAATAACACGGCAAAAAGATAACATAACCCAAAAATACTTTTATACCAAAACACACGACAGCAAACACAATTTTATATTTTCATTCTTTCTTTTTATTTGGAATAATAAATTCTTTATAAGAATATCACAACAAATTAACGTAATCATCTTCATTTGTTCAAATATACGATATTTTTATATATAATTTTAACGACTTATAAATGTTAAAAAACCGAAATATCTTCCTCTGGAATCTAAAAGGAAAGTATGACGAATTAATTATGTTTGCAAGATGTATCGCTGTATAATTTTATGTTTTATTGCCACTCTGAAAATAATTATAACAATAAGCAAATTTGAATTATAACATAGCAAATTTTCATTGCATAATTATATTATAATATTGCTATAAATTATCCTAGCGTGTTTCCCAATCAACTTTGTGTGAATATGCTGAAATTTTCTAATAAAATATTTGATTGAGCGTTTAAACAATCTTCAACTTCATTTTTATACTAATTTATACTTTAATCAGCACCAGCAATATAATAAAATATTAAAATTATATATTAAAAAATAAATATTAAAAAAAAAATAAACCTTTTTTTTGAAATGTGTGTATAAAAATACTTACAGCATTTCACTTGTTCACAGCCATTTGTATGGGAATCTCTGGCACTTTAACTTATTTGTGTGCAGTTGTGTGTTTTATACCTTTTTTGCTTGTTCGTTCGCTTCCAACCAACCAACCACTTTTTGCTTTACTTCAACCAAAACAAAAATAAAAACAACAAAGTTAGTTTTCATGTTGTATTAAATGATTTGCTTGCTTGCTTTATACTTTACAATTCTCATTTTGTTTACTTTTAGTTTTGTATAAAGAGTATCAGTTTGCATCAGCATTCAGTTTGAAAAATATTTTATCTCTTTTTACTTTTTCATGGTGGGACCCTTTGTTTAAAGTCTTTGTTACTTTAAGCATTGAGTGTTCCAATACAACAATAAATATAAACATATTATTTTTATATTTTGTAAGAAATGGAACACAAAAAAAAGCAGAGCTCTCCTTTTTTCTTATTATTCTAGGCAGAGTGATTCAGGCTATTTTAGTAAAATAAATAAATGATATAATGTTTAGGAGTGTAACTGTTGTTTAGTTTAATCAACGAAAAGTTTTAAATAAAATTCAAATGAGTATATCCACAAGGATAGCGTATATTCACTATGAAAAATATTTTTATCCTTTATCCCTGCGCAATACAGGGACATCTTTTTTAAACTGTGGCTGGTGAATGTTTTTTTTTTTTTTTTGTAAAACAATTATGACGTATTTTTTTAGAAAATACCTGTCATACCGATAAAATTATTTATAGAAATTTTGTGTAAATATTTTTTATAAAAAAATTATAACGTTTATTTTTTTTTAATTGTGAATAATTTTTTGTTAAAATTGTGACATGAATTTTTTTTTTAATTTGACATTTATTGTTTTTTTTATAAAAAAATTGTGACATGAATTTTTTTATAAAAAAATTCTGACATGGTGTGTTTTAAAAAGAAAATTGTGACATGAATGTTTTTACAAAAAAAAATTGTGGCATGAATTTTTTTATAAAAAAACTAATATCAATTTTGTTTAATTGTGACATGAATTTTTTTTACAAAAAAATTGTAGATGATTTTTTTTTTATAAAAAATATTTACATGAATTTTTTTACAAAAAAATTATGACATGAATTTTTTTATAGAAAAATTATAACTTACATTTTTTATATAAAAATTGTGGCATGCATTTTTTTTATAAAAAAATTGTGACATGAGTTTTTTTATAGAAAAATTATAACTACAAAATTTTATATAAAAATTGTGACTTGAATTTTTTTTGTAAAAAATTGTGACTTGAATTTTTTTTTTAAAAAAATTGTGACGAAATTTTTTATTTAAAAAAATTGTGACTTGAATTTTATTTATAAAAAAATTGTGACATGAGTTTTTTTTTACAAAAAAATTGTGACATGAATTTTTTTATAGAAAAATTATAACTTAAATTTTTTATATAAAAATTGTGACTTGAATTTTTTTATATAAAAATTGTGACTTGAATTTTTTTTTATAAAAAAATTGTGACTTGAATTTTTTTATAAAAAAATTGTGACTTGAATATTTTTTATAAAAAAATTGTGACTTGAATTTTTTTTATAAAAAAATTGTGACTTAAATTTTTTTTATAAAAAAATTGTGACTTGAATTTTTTTATAGAAAAATTTTAACTTAAATTTTTTATATAAAAATTGTGACATGAATTTTTTTATAGAAAAATTTTAACTTAAATTTTTTATATAAAAATTGTGACTTGAATTTTTTTTATAAAAAAATTGTGACTTGAATTTTTTTTTATAAAAAAATTGTGACTTGAATTTTTTTTATAAAAAAATTGTGACTTGAATTTTTTTTATTAAAATATTCTTACTTGAATTTTTTTTATAAAAAATTGTGACGATTTTTTTTTATGGAAAAATGATAGCTTAAATTTTTTATATAAACTTGAAAGGCATGAATTTTTTTTAGAAAAATTGTGGCATGAAGTTTTTTTATAGAAAAATTCTGACATGATGTTTTTTATAGAAAATTTGTTATATGAATTTTGTTAAAAAAAAATTTTGACGTGTATTTCCAAAAAAAAAAAATTGTGACATGAATTTTTTTTTATATAAATTGTGATATGATTAATTTAGTTACAAAAAAATTGTGACATGAATTATTTTTATAAAAATTTTTTTAACATGAGTTTTTTTATAGCAATTTTCTATAAAGAATTATGATTTGAATTTTTTATAAAAAATTTATAATCCAAATTTTCTATAGAAAAATTGTGCCATGAATTTTTTTATAGAAAAATTGTGACTTGAATTTTTTTATAGAAATTTTCTGACTAGAATTTTTTTATAGAAAAATACCGAAATGAATTTCTTTAGAAAAATTGACATAAATTTATTTATAGAAAAATTGTGACATGATTTTTTTTATTCAAAAATTGTGACATGAAATTTTTTTATAGAAAAATTGTGACATGGAATTTTTTTTTAGAAAAATTGTGACGTAAAATTTTTTGATAGAAAAAATGTGAAGTGTTTTTTTTAAGTAGAAAAAAATGACGTGATTTTTTTTTATAGAAAAATTGTGACATGAATGATTTTGTAGAAAAATTGTGACATGGATTTTTAATAGAAAAATTGTGACATGAAAAATTTTTATAGAAAAAGTATGACATCAAATTTTTTGTAGAAAAATTGATATTGATATTGACGAAAAAAATTGTTTTTTGTAAAATTATGACTCGTTCAATAGTTTTACAAAACAGAATATCACTGATGAAATATTGTAATAGAAAAATTATGACTGACGAAATTTTTTTATATATAAAAATTGTGACCGATACAATTTTGTAAAATATTATAGCATAACATTTGGGATAGAAAAATAATTGCAAGTTTTATTAAATCAAGAAGCAGAGCTGCTTCTTGTGTGACAGATGAAATTTATTTATGGAAAAATTATGATTAAGGTTTTTTTTTAATTATGACTGATGAAATTTTTTCTTAAAAAATTAAATTAGTGATAGAATTTTTTATAGAAACAGTTTTTTAATTAGGATTGATAAAATTTTTTTATAAAAAAATTATTATTATGATTAACGAAATTTTTGTATAGAAATTTTGTAAATTTTTTTAATAAATTGTGGTTTAAAATTTTTTATAGAAAAACTATCCCTATGATAAAAGTTTTCTATATAAAAAATAATGTCAATAAAACTAGAAAAAATTAATTATTAAACCAGAGCTGCTTCTTTTAAAAAAACCCTGCAACACGAAATGCATTGTTTTTTAATTTTCGTTTTTATTTGATTTGATCAATTGTTGGTTTTTTTACTTTTATTATTATTGTTATTGTTTACTTATAGATGTTATTGTTATATTTTAGTTGTAAAATATGCCTGGCGTAATATTAATATTAATATTATGGAATTGAACTCTAGAAATGGGAAAAAAACATGTGCTTCTTTCGGTTACTAACTTGAAAAACTGAATATAGTTTCAGATCTTGGTATTTTACTGGATGCTAAATTAAAGTTTTTACAGCATATTTCTATAGCCTTTAACAAAGCAATTTTTGAATTTATAAACCGCTGAGCGAAGGAGTTAAGTGACCGATATGTCACAAAACATCTTTATAATTCTTCAGACCTATTTTGAAATATGGCTTAATATTTTGCGATCCAATTTATAAAGCCTGGAATCGGTTAAATGGTAGTTCTTGATATTTTGCCTTCAAGTTTTACAATGGAATGCTTGAACTCTACTATTCTTCACTAGTAGACTTGCTCTAATAAAGCTGCCAACTCTATAAAGCCGAAGAAAAATGCTAAACGTTACGTTTGTTTTTAATTTAATGAAAGGAAAGGTCTGTTCTGATTTTTTCATTAGCAATGTTTCATTTAATGTTCCATTTCGTCCTACGCGCTATTTTAATGCACTGGTAATTAAAGTATTCAGTTCTAATTATGCTAACTTTGAACCGTTTTTAAGAATTTGTACTGAGATTTAATAAGTTTTATAAAAATATTGATTTTTCTTTAAAGGTTAATACTGTTAAATGTCATCTAATTTTTTATTTCAATAACTAAACTTAAGTTTTATGTACAAGTATTATTTACTGTTTACTGTCTCCAGAGAATTTGAATCCATAGACTAAATATAAAAAAATACAAAATATTGAAGAAAAGAAAAACAGTGAAACAGCATATTTCATTTTTGTTGAACGTTTAAAATGCTTTTCGCCTTCAAAATAATTAACTAAAAGAAATTAAAAAATAAAATAATTTGCAGTTGTATTTTCCTCTAGCCCGCTGTGGTAAATGTGTTAAAACAATAAGGCTTAACAAGAATAAAAGCAAAATATAAATCAGATTTGTATAAATAAATGAACAATAATTGATTTGTGGTTAAAGAAATAAAACCTACTAACCTGCTAAAGGTATTGACCACAATACAGCTAATATGAAAAATAGAATGTTTAACACACACAACCAATCAACCAAGGATAACGCACATTGTATTTATTTATATATTTTTTTTTCGCTTTCTTTGCTTAGAAAGTTCTGCGTTAAGGGCTCCTACTTTGAAATAAATACCAGCTCTATCTAAAGTTATTTTTATTAACTTTCTTAAAATTATTTTTTACAGGGTGACTCGCCGTTTGGTAAACAGGATGCCTACGTGAAACTAGAACCTTTGGGAGAAGGCTCATATGCAACAGTGTACAGGGGTTTTAGCAAGTGAGTATTCCATTAAGAAAATATGTTTATAATTTAAATTAAAAAAAAAGTAAATATTCAGCAATAACAAGATAAAATTATTTAATAATGTAAATAAATAAAATAAAATTATTTATTATTATAATAAATAATTAAAACTTTAAGTTTTAAAACGGCTAATGTTGGAATTAGATATTAATGAAACAAATGAATGGCTCTTAGGTCGAAGAAAGGATAGCACTTCGATCTTCTGTGCTTCTTCTGCAATTTCTAACATTTAGGTCTGAGAGATGTCGTTGGAACTGATTTATCCATCGGAGTTTTGGTTGTCCTCCTCTGCGGACGCCTTCGTTATCATATTCAAAAGTTCTCCTTAACGGAGCTTCTTTACTCATTCGCACAATATGTCTCAGCCAGCGCAGTCTTTGCAGTGTTATTTATGCGCTTGACAGTGTCAGTGTTAGCTTAGAGCTCATATAGTTCATGGTTCGTACGATGCCTTACACAAACTGGTCCGTATATTCTACAAAGGATTTCGTCGAATATGTTAAGTACAGTTTCATCTGCTTGCGCAAGCACTCATGCTTCTGCGCCATGAGTGTTTTGTAGAGTGTTATTTTCATAATTCTAGAAAGGGTTTTACTTTTAAATTGCCTGTTTAGTCCAAAGTAGCACCTGTTTGCCAATATTATTCTTATATTATTATATGACCCGAAATAAACAAATTCTTCCACAACCCCAAAGCTATAGTTATCAACGTTGACAATTTCACCTAATCCAGTAGATTTCCTGTCGTTCCAACCATCACCTTGGTTTTGTTTTCATTAACTGTCAAGCCCATTTTTAGGGATTGCCGCTCAATGCCCGCAAAGGCAGCAGTTACATCTCGCAATGTCCTTCCGTGCTACATTCAGCGACCAGTGACCATGCCTTCATCGCTGAGCAGCCCCACCGACAGTCAATTTTTATTTTTGTAGTGAAAAAAGCCAAGGTCTTCATTGGGAATCAGCATATGCAAGGAGCATGTGACTCTTGGTGAAAATAGTTGCATTTCTAATAATTTCCGCATCGCGTATGACTTTTTCCAAAGCAATGTTAAATAGATGGCACGATAAATAGTCGCCCTGTCTGAATCCTCGTGAGGTGGTGAACGATTTTAAAAGATTATTATCACTGATGATCTTGTATCAGTTACCGTCATTCGGCAAAGTCTTATCAATTTCGCTGGAATTCCAAATTCAGACATAGCCTGATATGATACACCTTTATTGTAATTGGGCTATCAGAAGCGGCTTTATAATCGACGAATAGATGGTATGTATCGACTTGCTTTTCGTGCGTTTTCTTTAGGATTTGGCGTAGTGTGAATATCTTATCTGAGGTGGATTTTCCAGGTTTAAAACCGCGTTGTGGGGGCCAATTAGTATTCATTGACCTTTGGTTTTAGTCGCTCACACAATATTGTGGCCAAGATCTTATAAGCGATGGGGAGCAGAATTATGCCCCTATAATTGACATGTACTGATTTGTCAATAATTCAAATAGGGGTGGGATTTAAAAGCTTTAAAGCAAACGTCTGCTTAGTTTGCTTATGATGATATTTTCTACCCTAAAGTTTATAAATTACTCTTCGCAAAAATACAATCAAGCCTTGACTGTTTTATTTCTATTTTAATTGAAATTAAAACGTATAAAAAAAAATGCAATTAAATAAAAGCTCTTTAATTTTTTAAATAATTCATAAAATGAGCGGAAAAAATAAGAAAAGTGAAATAACATACATATATAAACAACGACACACCATTAATAATTTATAAAACAAAAAGCCTTAAGACATAAAATTGTTATTATGAATTACTGAACAAAAGTGAACGAACAAAAAGTCGAGATCCGTAATTATATTCGAAATTAAAAATAAAAAGAACTTGTCGTAATAGGATTAAAATATTAAGATTTATATTTAAATCTTGCTAAACTTCTTGTCATTAAGACAAAGCAAAGAGAGTCGCTTAAGGAAATAACTTCGTACCGCATTAAAATGAACAAAAATAAAAAGGCAAAAGGAAAGACGAAAAAAAGCGGCAAAAAGAAATCACTTGGGATATAGAATTTTCTGTGTCAGTGTGTTAGATACAACAGTGGCTGTGACATGATGTGCCTGCCAGCAATCAATCACTAGAGCAAGAGCTGGAGAATTAAGGCAGTCAGTCAAGTCAGCACACGACCCAGCAAACCCATTTATGCCAGAAAATAATTGCAAAATATTTTTCAATGCCATCAGCCGCTTGCTGTAACAAAGTGTCGCCAAATAAGAGAAATAAAAAACCTTCTTTTGAAAAGCACTACACTGTTATGACATTGACATAACACACGTTATATATATTAACACTCACACACACAGCAAAAATGAATAATTATAGAAATTATTAATCATACTCACTCATACTAACTACACTCCATATTAACACCACACTCTGATACTGCCAGCCCTTTAATAATACAACAACACCAACAGTTAAAAAGATGAAACAAAGGTACACAGCTTTAAGCCTCCATAAAAAGAGCCAGATAAGGAAGGAGTTATTTATGTACATAAGTATATAAAAGGATTTTCCAATAAGAAGTTTGTTTTCTAAAACAAAAAATTTAGCTTAAGATGATTCAAATTTTTATTGCGTTACGTAGAGAAAAGTTTGGCAATTACAAATGAAAAATGATATCTGGCAAATGTCCACCATGTCAGCGTGACAGATGTCAATTCTTTTATCAAAGTTTTTAATCACTTTTTGGCAAAATGATGATCCTTTTGGCGGTCTTATTTCGTTAATCACATCATGGGTTTTGAGTTTTAAGGTTGAAATTCATTCGATTGGTTCCATATAGACTCTGTCCTTAACACAGTCCCACAAAAAACAATCCAGTGGTGTTAAATCACACGATCTGGCTGGGCACTTAACTGCTATTTGTAATAAATTTATCGTTTCATTAAACACAATATCAGTAATATCTCGCGATAGCGTTATCCATTAACAGTTACAGCATTTCCAGCCTCATTGAAAAAAACAAAAACGGCCCAAATACGCCTACAAACCACACAACGTACCATACTGTGATACATTGAGTATGCAAAGGCTTCTTAATACTCGCTGTACGATTTTCAGAAAACCAAATGTGGCAATTTTGCTTGTTGACATACCCTTGTCAGGCTGAAAATAGGCTTCGTTTGAAAAACTAATTTTTCCTGAATGAATTGACCAAATTTACGGCGCTGTGAATGGTCGTTCGGGTTTAATGCCTGCACCATTTAAACCTTGTAGGGCTCCAAAATCAAATCCTTATGCAAATTTTGCCATATGGTGGATACTTCCAATTGTTGAGAAGCTTGAGTAAATTACAAATTTGGATCACTTTGTTTTGCTTTTATCTCGCTCGGACCAGTACTCAGGGAACGACCCCTACTCATGCAATGCATTGTACCAGAACTAGTAGACTAGGTTATGGGGATGTGGAAAGAGGGAGTAGTGTTTGTGGACATACGACTTAAATTTACCTGTTTTGAAAGTGACAGGAAAGACCCTTATTCCACATACGAACTATTTTGCTAAAACATTAATGCGCAATGCGATTCACTGGCCAACGGACCACAAATGGATGAGCTCTCAACGCAAATCGATTCAAACGCAAAAATGTACGAGTTATTCCCAAAACTCCCTAATTTCGTTGGAGCACTTTCAATTGTAGTAGCAATAAAACAGTGAAATACAACCTAAATTGCGTCGATGCTCTAGGCAATCAATAGAGTTGTAAATGCTACTGTCCCAAATGAGCCTCTTGGCCTTTTCCTGTACGTGGTCGAGCAATTCGAAAATAGATTTTGGGACGCCGGCCCATACATGAGGATCATATTTCATCTTTGGACGGATATAGGTGGTATACATAGTACAAAGATCGGATGGAGTGCAGCCTCTCTTACACCGTTTTAGAAAACCGAGGCACTTGAAAGCTTCTTTAGATCTGCTTCAACACTGTGGTTCACGACTGCAGTATTTTTAGTGCAACGACCCGGTCGAACGCGCGTCGATCAAATTTAACAGCCAAATTCTTATTACCGCTAGAAGAAGGATGGTTATGGACGAAATACAACTTTAACAGAACCACCGTTTTCATAGTGGATTTTATTTATTTGAATGTGATTTTTGTGCGAAATTGAATTCATTGTCAAAATTGCCAATACATCTACATCGAATGCGGCAAAATTCTAAATGACACAACTATCATATTGTTGGTATTGCCACAATTGAAAAACCCGATATTTTCAAATGATATATTTGTGGAAATTTTTTTTTTTAAGGAACAGTTAACAGAAGATAAAATAAATAAATCACTAAAGATAGTGTTATTACTGTCAACTTTAAAATTATAAAAGTTAGTTTTTTTCTAACCAAAGTATTCCGACAGTAATTTGCGTTTATTACAAACACCTTAAATAAGGGGAGAGTATTTTTTTTTGTGCTATTGTAAGTCAGGTCTTGGCAGTGTTAGAGTTAAGTAAATAAATTAACTATCTAATGCTTTCATGTTTTTATCCTTTTTAATTTTTAATATTATTTTCGTATAATTGTTGACCTGATATAAAAAGACTGAATATAAAAAAAATTGATTGTTAATCCACAGCAAATAGTTTGAGGATAATCGACAGTGTTTTTTTTTTGCCTTAAAAAGTGTTAAAGGCTTAAAAGCAAACAAACTGTTCGAAATCGTTATTTTTTGAAAGCCAAATACATGCAGTAAACTGCCGTCCCAAAAATCTCACCGAAGGCACAGTAGCTTTTTGCGAATACGTCCACCGGGGAAAATTCATCTGTGAATGCTGTCTGCTAAAAAAAATGGAGCAAAACATTTCACAGATATCAATTTTAAAGAAAATGGTAAAAACAAGGCAATTTAAGTTTAAAATTAACATAACCCAGATAACATTGCCATGTTAAAATATTTATAAGAACTCAATAGTTATAATTTTTTGACCTTTTTTAATATTTTTTAGTAATTAATTTAAAGCACTAGGTCAATTTTAATAAAAAATGTTAAAAAACTTTTATTTTTTATTATTTATTATTACGGAGAATGCTGCACAAAATTATAGACATTTAGTGCATAAAATTATAAAACAAAACTCTGTATCTGCATAATATTAATAATTAATACTTTAATTTTTGTAACGTTTGGTCATTAAATTTATGTTTTAAAATATATGTGTAAAATACTATTGTTTTGTAAATGTGTTATGGATTTTCAAAATTGTTTTTCATTTAAAAAAATTTTTTAGTATTGAAAATTTGTTTGTATGTATGTAAAACAAAAAATTTTTTCAATTTGTCGTTTTTTATTGTTTTTTGTTTGTTTTGTTTTTTTAAAAAAATTTTTGATTATTTTGGATTTGTTAATCAAAAAATTTTTTCAATTTGTTTGTTTATTATTATTTTTGTTTTTCCTGATGATGCCAACCAACGGTGTGGCGAAATATCGAAAAAATAATAAAAAATAAAAGTTTTCTAACATTTTTTATTAAAATTGACCTAGTGCTTTAAATTAATTACTAAAAAATATAAGAACTTAATTTTTAGAAAAGCCAACAAGACTTTGGCCACTCGAAACAGGCAGATATATTGATTTGTATTCTACATTTATTACAAGATCCTAATTATCTTCATAATTAAAGCAAAATAACAATAAAGATAATCAAAGTCTCGGCTATAGATTTATTAAAATGAAAGTGTTTCCGAAGATGTGATTAAAAGTGTTTTTATTATTCCTTATGAAATAAAAATTATATCCTTGGCCGAAATTTAAATTGTTTTTCAATATGTTAACAAAAGGCTAAAAGTGATTATAATAAGCTTTCTCTTAAAACAATCTCAATATCTTGCATACTCAACATAGATTTTTGTAATTTTTAATTAAAGTCGCTTCTTATTATTGTAATTATTATTATTTTATTGTCCATAATCAGATGTTTATGTTAACCCTTTTCAAAGAAAAGCACGTCTCAAATAGTCGCAATTACTATCTGTTCACTCGCTTACAAACACAAGCAAATCCACTAATACTAACAGTGCACACAACACACAAGTTTTATCATTTATTATCCTGTTTCAATAAAATATGATTTTCCAAAGAAAAGCACAAGAACAAAGAAAAATAATTAATAATAAGAGGAAAGATAATAAAAAAACAAGGATCAAAGGATCATCTTATACAAACTCACATCACTAACATGCCTCACATATATCGTACATATTTGCATATTCTCTTATCCTTAGAAATTTAAATGTAAGTAAATGTAATGATGATGATGATGATGATGACATTCTTATTCATCCATCAGATAACAAAAAGTGAAAGTGAACATAAAATTATGACAAAGAATACAAGCACAACTAATAATTATTTATAATGAACAACAACAATAAAAAAAAATTAAAAACAACTGCTTAAGGATAACAATAAAAGTTCTACTATTTTCACATAGTTTTTTGTCTTTTGTCATTATAAATAATTTTTATTTTTTCAAAAACAAAAGGAATTCACATTATCACTGCTCTTTTGGATTTTGAACATAAACGTGGTGAGCATACGCTTATTTTACAATAGTTCAAGCTAAAAAGGAAACAAAAAATTATTAAAAATAAAAATAAACTAAAAGAAAATTTGAATAGAATAGTTTAATTTCTGTTTAATACAAGGGGTACGTTAGACGATTCTTTGTAAAGGATGTACTTTTTTAATGTCCAATAGAATATACGATAGAGTTTACAATTTCTACATGAATAATTTGACATTTGAACAACGTTAATCTTCTTTCGCCGATTGGTCTGTGGAGCAGTTGAAAAGCAATTTAATAGTTTATCACAAAATTGTGTTCAGCAATAAGGCCGATTTTGTGTCTAAAACGGATTTGTTATTCACCTGTATTCTATTTGGCGACGGCAACATCGTCGTCGATTTTGAGGCAACATCACTTTAACACAATATCCATGCTAATTTGGTATTTCCTAGCAGTCTTATGACCACGTTGCTAGTTTATCGATCATTTTAATAAAATATAACACACATATCTAATATTTGAATCAGCTGATTTATTTGTGTACTATTTTTGATAAAATTGTTGTGAAGAAAATATAAACTGTGTGAAAAAAGAGAAATAAAATCTGTCTTTTATTTTTTACTAGCTGACCCTTTGAGAACGAATTTGTGAGATCGCAAAGAAGAAACGCAAACAAATAAGCTCGATGCCCACCGCGACTGTTTTAACGGCGGCAGTAATAGAGTCCATGTTACTTTGTGCCTTTCACCATCATCCGCCAATGCACATTGGAGGCAGTTGGCGGTTGGCGATGAATTTTTCAAGTAAACAACGCTCAATATTTACGTACGACGCCACCCAAATGCATATAAAAAAATGTATGCAAATCGGTGCAGCCGTTTAGGAGGAGTTCAGTCACAACCCATGTACAATGGAATTATATATATAAAGATTTATATTCGAGCTTTTTTTTGTTCATCTTTAATAAATACTTATTTATTAAACAAAATCTGTATTAAATTGAACCTAAAATAAATTCAAAATCAAAATAAATTAAAATCAAAATGTTCAGCAGGTTTGCCACAGTTTCTTCAAGGGGCTCAGTATAAGTTGAATAAATATTGCCGCCTCCAGTAGTTTTGCATTCCATTTTGATTTTTACCATCTTGTTTTTACTTTAAATTTTAAATGGCGCCGAATCTGTAAAATGAAAACATGTATTATTGAACTACATACTCGTTCTATTTGGTGGGCCAATGGCGTTTAGAGCAGTCGCAGCACTTTCCCATTGTTCCTTCAAATTAGAAGAAACACTGTCTTTTCGAAATCCCCTGGCAAGTGTTGGATATTTTCCCAATCCTTCCACTCATTTTTTAAAATGATTGGCGTTGGTAATTTTAATTTCTTCCATTTTTCATTTTATTTGTACTTTTTTTATATTTTATTTTGTATTTTTAGTTTTTTCAATCTTTTTAAATTTTTGTTTATAACAGAGCACGACACCAAATTCACAGGCGACAATATCAACGGCAATTTAAGGCACCATCAACGTCACATTGTCCTACAGAATACCAAATATGTATTGCCAGTCATTGATAAATGGCAATATTTCCAACCAGAATACGGGTTTACAACAAACGATAAAAAACGACGTCGTCTTGTATTGCCGTCGTTAAACACAATAAGGGTGAAGAAATTAAATTAACGACCTTCGAATTACACCAATCTCGCCAAACCCTTCGGAGTCCATTACATTTACAAAAAAGCTCCATTTTTTGTTGGGTAAATGCTGGAGGCAACATTTGACTTTATTTCTTGTTATATAAAGCTGGAGAACGTTATGGCACCATTTTTTTATTTGTTTTCGAACATATGGAACACACTGATCCGGCCGAGATGCGGTTTCAGCAGAATGGTTTTTCATAACAGATGTCAGTTGTAGCCATCGACTTTTTAAAATTAAATTTGGCGATAATTTTTTT
This sequence comes from Trichopoda pennipes, assembly GCA_030448955.1. NCBI lineage: Eukaryota > Metazoa > Arthropoda > Insecta > Diptera > Tachinidae > Trichopoda > Trichopoda pennipes. The sequence goes on along the minus strand of JASKUP010000021.1, from coordinate 1,237,683 downwards.
ACGATAAAGGGGCGTGTCAATTGGTTTTCAAGGTGCCCCTGTAGGCTAGTAGGTAGTGTACTAGCTTCTAAATATGGTGGTTGTGGGTTTGTGGGTTCGATTCCCAACGAAGACCTTGGTATTTTTTCACTACAAAAATAAAAATTGACTGTCGGTGGGCCTGCTCAGCGATGAAGGCATAGTCACTGGTTGCTGTGCTGTCTTTAAACGGCAGTTAATTTCCGACTATCCTACTACTTTCACCACCTGGTTCAGCTATTCTCTATCTCCCTTTCCTAAAGTATATAGCACGGTACTTGACTAAAAAAAAAACAAAAAAAAAGATAATATAATTAAAAATCTCTAAATGTTTTCATATCAGGTCACACGTAAAGGTACCTTTTTGTGCTGATTAACCAGCAGTAACAATTGGCACTTTAGCGCCAAACAATATTCATGTTTCCCGCATGATTTTCAGGACAGCAATACTCTCGATATTGGCTTAAATTTTGACGTTACAGAATCCGTTTCATGAAGAGCAGGCACTAAAGTTATAATTCCTAAATCCATTTTTAGATCTTTCTGATCTGTAGAAAATTTTATATAAATTAAAATTTTTGTTTCTTTTTTACAATGTTTATCCTTTTAGATGCAACACTCCTCAAAAAATCAGATATATCGAGACAGAAATTAATACAGACACTAATACTAGCAATGTGATTCAAGTACTAAATGGTCTTTGGAAAACCGTTTTACATTTTTAAAAAATCAAAAGTCTTTTTTTAAAGTTTTATCATTTTTCAGAAGCCTATTTGCTCTTTAACTTTTAATGCCTCATAAATAAGTTATAAAAGCTATAATAACTTACCCTCGTATAGAGCTAATTTATTAGGAAACTTAAATCGTTTATGTTTAAACAAATTCAAGAATTAAATCTTTGGCAAAATTTTTATAAAGAATATTATTCAGAAATGTTTGTTGAGTACCTTTTTTTATCGGTTGTATTGCAGGGATGGGAAGAAAGCAGAACGATTAAAAATAACCAAGGTTCTTCAGTATGTATGGGCCATTCTTTAATTTAAAATTGTATGCCTATCCTTATAAGGGTTCAAAGGATAAAGAGATTCTTATATTTATATTTTTTTTTTGCGTAAATTTCAAATGTCTGCCGATAACGATTTGAGAGAAACGTGAATAATAGGGCTCTGTGACAATACTCTTATTTTCAATAATACTTGTTACTATAGCATACTTCATTTTACAGACTCCTTGTACCTAACATAACATCATATTAGTGAAATTATCGCCTTTTGGAGAACACCTTTTCCTCTTTAACATAATTTTATTATATTGTTATGGATGAGTCTTGCTTAAGTTTTAAAAGAAAATAATGAAGTAAGAATGTAAGCGAAATAACTGGATATGCAGTTTCCTAACTGCGTAGTTTTCTAAGAAAACTTATACACGCAAGACAACAATAACTTTCTAGTTACAAACTGCGTAGAAATCTTATATACGCAAAACAACCACAACTTTTTGTTTACTGACCGCGTAGTTTTCTAAGAAAACTTATACACGCAAGACAACAATAACTTTCTAGTTACAAACTGCGTAGAAATCTTATATACGCAAAACAACCACAACTTTTTGTTTACTGACCGCGTAGTTTTCTTAGAAAACTTATACAGGCAAAACAACAATAACTAACTTAAAATAAATTCCATGAAGAGACTTTAACAGCATAAAAACAAAAATACACACAGATGCCTATACATTGAATGCATAACATAACGACAAGAAAATGTGATACAAAGGAAGTAGAAAATTTGTTATTTTTCTACACCTCTAGCGGACAAGTATAAAAAGCAGTATGTGAGTGCTAAGTTACTTAGTTAAAACATAAACTTCGTGAAGTAAAGACTTGCATCTTTAGTGAATAGTTCTGTAGTGGCAAGGTACAGATCGTACTTTGTGTGTAGTTAAAGTAAATAAACTTGTAATTAATTTGAAAACTTTAAAATCTGCAGTTATTTATTTTGCAATAAAGAACTTAGTACAGAAAACGTTTATAAAAGATATAAACGTTGTTCAAGCGGAGAGCTATTGACCATACAGTAGAGCTCTGTCACAGACGGGCATTTATTATAGCAAAAACGAGGATTGGTTTTTAAAGCGTTGAGTTCCAAAAATAAAAACTTAGCTTACATTGCAAACCAAGGCTAGGGCTACTTAACTACATCTCTAACTTTAAATTTAAAATTTGCGTGAAACTCTGTTCTGTACAAAATTAATAAATAAAGTACCAACATGAATGTATTTGACTTATCAAACAACTCTCCTCTAAATAGAAAATAAAGTAACATACAACTTTAAAAGTGACATACACACAATTGCAATAAACTGTGTCAGTAACACTATAAAACAAAACATATACATACTTCAATCACAGAGTACCTCTCACCCATCGAAAATGTCATGGTGTCTTAATACAAAAAAGAATTATAAAAAGCATCGTAGATAATATGGACACAGATTTCGTAAGATGATTTTATGTCATGATACAGCTGCTTTTTGTCTATGTTGTCCTCAGCAACCTCAAAACTAAAAAGACTGTATGTGTCACAGTGTTAGTAGAACTTTCAGTTAAATTAAAATAAATGTCACCTTTTCAGAATTTTTCTATTCTTTATGTCATGAGCAAGACGTACACAAGAGGAAAATAATTTAAGTAGCAAAATCTTTAGGGATCTTAATAAATATAAATATGCACATTTCTTTTACTTTTATTACTTCAAAGCATCAATCCGTTCTGTGTTTGGGTGGTGTACTCGTGTGTGTACTTAAGACCCTTATTGAATGTTAGATGCATTTTTTAGTTTTTAATTTGAAGGGGGAAAGACCACTTGCTTTGATGCTTTCTACTGCCACTTTTTTTAATCTTTAATATTAAGTGGAACTAAAAAAGATAAGAAATCATAAAAATCCCTTCAATAACTGAAAAGGATATCAATTCTATTTTTTTTGTTTTTTTTTTTTTTTGGTATTTTACTATCCGCAAAATTCAATAATTTTTGAACTGATTTTTCTGTAGCTGAAAGGTGATGCTTACAAATTTTTTGTAATAAAAAATTAAATAAAATTGAATAAATCAAAAAATGTCCCCATACAACCCACATGTATTTCAAATTTCAATTAAATTATAAAAGATAACCCGTACAAAACTTGAACAAAAGGTGGTAACACTTAAGGGAAAACGTAAATATTGAAAGGTATTCCAATACGTACATACTTTGACTTGTATGGCGGTATCTTCTGAACCTATATAATCACACACTACACAGAATATATACTTCTACTAGCTGACCCATTGAGAACAAATTTGTGAGATCGCAAAGAAAGAAACACAAACAAATAAGCTCGATGCCCACCGCGACTGTTTTAACGGCGACAGTGATAGAGTCCATGTTACTTTGTGCCTTTCACCGTCATCTGCCAATGCACATTGAAGGCAGTTGGCGGCTGGCAACGAATTTATAGCGTGTGTGTAGTTTTGAAGTAATCAACGCTCAATATTTACGTAAATGCGATACCATATAATATCGAAACACAGTTAAATGCATTAAATGAATGAATACACAAAAATTCATTCAAGTCGATCGAGTCGTGTAGTTGCAGTGTTGCTGAATAACCTGGATACCGACTGCAGCGCCATCTGCTGGGCTGGTTTGTGAATGTAAACCATCCAAGGCGGCACCCAAACGCATGCAAAAAAAATTTATTTAGTGGCATACACACGTACAGTAGAATTATATACATAAAGAAGATTTGTATGGGAGGTACCATGCGTCGTTATCAAATCCCGCCTATATTTGCAGCAAAATTTAAAATATGTTCACTCAACCGAAATACCAAATTCTGTTTAAATACCGTTAGCAGGAGCAGAAATATTGGATTCTAAATTTGTGGATTGTATGAGAGGTACCACGCCTCTTTGTACAATCTCGCCCATATTTGTAGCAACACTCAAAAAGTGCACACCAAACCGACGTACCAAATTTTGTTCAAATACCGTTATCAGATGCAGAAATAATATATTTTTAATTTGTGGTTTGTATGGTAGGTACCACGCCCCTTTGTCCAATTGAGCCGAATTGTAAATCTAAACCAACTGGGGCGCCACCCAAACGCATACAAGAAAATTTATACAAATCGGTCCAGGTGTTTAGGAGTAATTCAGTCACAACACACGTACAGTAGAATTATATATATAAAGAAGATGTCTGTTTTTATATCCGAATGAGTATTAAAAATTCGAATTTTAAGGGTGTCTTCATAGTTAATCTTAGTTGGCTGCTATAGCCTTGTGCGTAATACAATTGTTATTTCATACACGATGATACGTTGCCCGTACTGATATCTCTTTTGAAGTTTGTTTCTTGCAGCGATTATTTAATTCACTCATTTTAAGTGTTAGTGGTTTTTCTGGAGTCTTTTTATATTAAAATTTTATATTATTATCCATTTTTTATTTACCCTAAGATTAATCAGACAAATTTCTATTCAAAATTTGTTTAACACACAAAATATTGTAAGAATTTAAAAATATAAGTCAGTCTAAAGTTCGCATTGCAATTTTTTAATTTATATATTTGTTTAAAATTTTTTTAAATAATACCCCGATTTTAAGGTTATTGTATTATAAACACTTCTTTTGAAAATAATTTTCTTCTTCAGCCAAACTGAAGAAAATGATGTCAAAACTCCGAATTTGAGTCTTTAATTAAAAAAGTCGTTCCTTTTTTTTTACAAACTAAGCTGGTGCCACTGTTTAACTGACTATGAAATAAAATATCACTTAAGATTGTTATTACACAAACATTTAACTAACTATAATTTGTAGTAATTCAAAATTTTTCAGAATTAGTGTTTTAAGTTGAACATTATTTTTTTATATTTTTTATGAAATATCAAAATTTTGTTAAAAATTTCAATCTAAAAATGCTATAGAATAGCTTACCGGCAGTCTTGATATTGCTACAAAGATGCTTAATTTAAGATATAAAAAGGTAGTTACCTCACTAAAAAAAAATAAAGTGAAATGACCTATTGTATCTGCTATCAAATCAAGAAGTTTCTAAGAAATTGTATTAACACAAAACAACAACAATATGCTAAATTAAAATTCCATGAACTAAGTTTAGTAATCAAAATACATTTAATAATGACAACTGCGGTGTCTATGATCCATTAATCGAGTGAAGACACAAAAGTTGATACAGCAGCTTTACATCCATTAAAGTGATAAAGTTGACATCGTGTATTTTTGTATAAATAGCTCGTGCAATACTTAAGCGTTTGTTAAAGGCATAAATGTAGCAGTGTGATATTAAAAGACTAAGCCAGAAAGCCTATAATTACGTTTTAAAATCGTAAAAAAATTAAGTTAGACTATTCGTAAAAAAGTCATGTGGTTTTTTGCTCTGAAAATTAATAGGTAAATCTAGCCGCTATAACTTAAATATTTCCAGATCAAATTCGTGCCACATTTGCAGCATTGAGAACTTTGTAAATAAATTAACCTCGTCATGCCAACTACTTGAGTGAGCGAACTCATTGAATTTAGATGGAAAAAAAATACAGTTAACCCATAACGGTGCGTAAATGGTGTAGTTTGACGAGACTTTCTGCTAATTTCTTGGCCAATACATAAAGGTTATTCAAATGTGTGATAACGGAGTTTCACCGGGAGAAACCAACACAAAAACTAAATAACAATTACATTGGCGCAAAGGACTAAGTTTGACTTTACATACAATATACGAAATTGTAGAACAGCTAACTAGAAGGAAGCGAAAAAAGGATGAGATTTTAGCAGACGACTTCAAGATAAATTCAGGGGTACCGCACTCCTAACCTATTTATTATTTTTCTAAATGGCCTTTTTTGTCAAACATTCAACCTTATTTACTCTATCGCAGATGAAAGCGCCATTTGTCCTTCGTATTCATTTCGCAAAAGACCAACCGAACTAATTGGAGGTGAGTTCCAATAGGCGGAATATGAAAGATACGCTCAATCACTACCTCGCGATAATCTTAGAATGGGGTCGTGTAAATAGAGTTGATTTTTTAATGCCCGTAAGACGTAATGTTGCATGCTTATGCATAGATTTGAATTCAGGAATAGTGCTACATCTGTTACTATGGCTGATGTAGGTATTACGAAATCGGGCGCTCTTGATGTTTTTAGCATTAAAATTCAGTGTGGTGTTCGATGGACTAAACATATTTTTCAAGTTTCTAAGGAAGCATTCAAGTGCTTCGAATTTATAAAACAGTGTAAGAGATACTTCATTCCATCTGATCTTAATACTATTTATACCACCTATAGCCGTTCGAAAATGGAATATAACTCTCATTTATGAGCTGACTCCGCAAAGTCTACTTTGAAGTTGCTCGAACGCGTACAAGAGGCTCATTGGGGGACAGTAGGGTATCCAGCTCTATCGTGTTTTTTGAGCATCGACGCAATTTAGGTTGTATTTCACTGTCTTATCGTTACTACAATAGGTGCCCCTGTAGGCTAGTAGGTAGTGTACTAGCTTTTTAATATGGAGGTTTTGGGTTCGATTCCCAACGAAGACCTTGGTTTTTTTTCACTACAAAAATAAAGATTGACTGTCGGTGGGGCTGCTCAGCGATGAAGGCATAGTCACTGGTCGCTGTGCAGTCTTATATACGGCAGTTAATTTCCGACAATCCTTCCACTTTCACCACCTGTTTCATCGATTCTCTATCCCTTTCCTAAAGAATGTAGCACGGTACTTGACTAAATAGGCATTGTTGCTGCCTGAGTGCTTCTTCTCTTTCGAAAAAAAAATGTGCTCTAACGAAATTAGGGAACTCGTTTCTGCTACTCGCACGTTTTTGCATTTGACTCGATTTTTCGTTCGCATATGCATTTGTAGTCGATTGGCCAGTGAATCGCAATACGCATTACAGGGAGAATTCGTTTCTTTTAGCAGAACAATCTGTATATGGAATAAACTCCCTCCAGAGGTCTTTCCTGTCACTTTCAATGTAGGGATATTCAAATCTAATGTCCACAAACACTACTCCCTCGTTTTTTCTCCTCCCATAACCTAATTTCCAAGTTCTGATACAATGCATTGCATGAGTAGTGGTCATTCCCCTGAGTGCTGGTCCTAACCGAAAACAAACATTATTATAGCTTTATTAGAAAAGACTAGAAAAGCTACAAGGAATTGCAGAGCACAAATGCAACAAACAAATAAATGTGAATTAATACCCTTAATATAATACAGCCCAGAATCCTTTGTAAGTCTACATTTTTTTTTTCAAAAAGAGAAGTAGCACTTCAGCCAACGATGCCTATTTAGCCAAGTACTGTGCTACATTCTTTAAGGAAAGGGATAGAAAATAGATTAAACAGGCGGTGAAAGTAGAAGGATAGTCGGAAATTAACTGCCGTATATAAGACAGCACAGCGACCAGTGACTATGCCTTCATCGCTGAGCTGCCCAACCGACAGTCAATTTTTATTTTTGTAGTGAAAATAACCAAGGTTTTCGTTGGGAATCGAACCCACAACCCCCATATTTACAAGCTAGTACACTACCTACTAGCCTACAGGGGCTAGCAGTAGTGCCTTTCAGTGTAGCTAAACTACTCGACTCTTTTATTTAATATTTTCACTTATTAAAGAGAAATAAAATCATTCAAAAAAAAAATATAATGACAGAATTTAAGTTGAGATTTCTATGATCTCATTCCTGTTTACTTGAAATTAACTGCTTTAGTAGAAGTGACATTTTCAAGAGCAATTTTCAATAAACTTTATTTAAAGTCAACCAACATCTACATTTCAATTTAAACTCCAAATAGTTTTGATAAATATATACGAGCATTTAAGCATTTTTAGCATTTGCAATGCAACTTTTTTTTACCCACATGTGAAAACATTGTGAATAAAGCGTCTGCAGAAAAAACCACTCACACTCACGCCCCATAAATTCCATACATTTTACCATAAAACCCATAAACTTACTTTTAAAAACAACCATAAAAATGGTTTAAATAAAAGAAAAAAAAACTACATAAAAAAACTTTCTTAATTTAACATTTCTTTCTCAACAAGTTCTCTTTCAAGGCTCATCATTCTCGCCTGACAATAATAACAAATTTTTATTCGTTGGGAATATCAAGTAGAGACGTAAGGCTGTTTGGATGTTGTAGGAACAATAGGGTCTTAAACTCAGGAAAACATCATAAACTATCAACCACATGTGTTTGTTGAACTTTTAAGATCTTTTCGTTTTTATTCTTTTAGGCACTTGAATTCGTGTGCGAAATATTTATGTTGAAAATTTTTTTAGTTTCCTTTTATTTGCCACACATGCTATTGCAGCTGATTTTGACTTTTGTGTTCGTCTCAGTTTATACTTTGATGCTGAGGAAAATAATTGAAAAAAAGGAAAAAAGAAAAAAAAACTAAGGTGTCATAAAATTTAACCTAATTTGTGACTTGAAGTTTTTTAGTATTTCTTCTTCTTCGTTTTTTTATGGCTTTCTTGAGAGGATATTACACATAAATATGTTAACTTTATATTCATATGTTTTATTCACAATACACTAGTTAGCATTTGATTGGATGCATTACCGTTTATCAAAATAAAATTTCCAAATTGCTTTAGCTCTTCAAGAGTGTGGTTTTCTTTTTCCAAGAGGAATTTGTTGGTTTTTCCCTTTTTTGGTACCTCTCGGTATCCGTAGTAGATGCATTGGCAATAGTTACAATGAATTCGCACGAATATCACATTAAATATGTAAAATCCGCTATGAAAATGGTAGTTATGGTACAGTTACATTTCGTAAAATTCGTAATATTTTCGGACAACATAGTCGTCCTTCTATTCCTATTTAGTCAAGTTGCGTGCTACATTCTTTAGGAAAGGGACAGAAAATAGATACGACAGGTGGCGAAAGCAGAAGGATAGTTGTGGAAATTAACTGTCGTATAAGACAGCTGAGTGACCAGTGACTATGCCTTTATCACTAAGCAGTCCTACCGACAGTCAATTTTTATTTGTAGTGAAAAAAACCAAGGTCTTTTTTGGGAATTGAACCTACAACCCCCAGCCATTCGAGCTAGCACATTACCTGCTAGCCTACAGTGGTATGTTTTGCATTTCGCCTAAGATATTAAAAACCATTCAAATATTTTATATCCGAACGCTGACTCAGCACTACAGTTTAGAATAGGGCTTGAGAATGATGGCATCAGATCGAAAGAGCTCGTCGTTCATAACGAACACACAGTATTCAAATATTTGTTTGAATTATTTAATTAAAATTTTCTTCAATTTTAAAATTAATAATGGCTTTTCTGAAAGGGCTTCTACTTAAATATCATGTACTGTAAATGACACTATCTAGCCATAAACTTGTATCCTAATTTGCACTTTAGTACATTTTCCTGTTAGTAACTCCTACATGAACTTTTGAATATTTTTCTTTTTTGTTTATTTATTTATTTTGGATGCATTATATTTACATCTTGGTGTAAATTGTGTTATGTTTTTTGTGTTATTTTATAGCTCTGTAAACATCTTCTATCACAACCATAATACAAAGGTGTGACATTCTTTAGATGATGTTGTTCACATATAAAAATATTTCATTTTTCTAAGGTCTCTCTCTCTCTCTCTCTCTCTCTCTCTCTCTGTATGATTTTCAGGAATATTAAATTTGTGCTAAAAGCAAAAAAATGTTAACTTTTAGTTTGATGTGGAGAACATCTAGTCATTATGATAGATTTGATTTTAATTGAGGTTCATGAAATTCAATTACTTAAATGCATAAAAAAACAAAATTAAATATTTTTTTTTATCTCTCTAAAATGCACAGCTTGCAATCCTAATTGTAAAGGATGTTTTTATGGAGACATGCGATTTATGTTTGGTTCGGTACCTTAAGATGAGTAGACGGACATCTGAACAAACCTTCCAAATTGTGTAAACTGGGTCGAAAACACAATCGACGTTGATCCAGATTTTATTGTTCTGTAATTCTTTAAAAAGGATGCTGGTCAGAATGTTACAGACAATGCTGACCGCTATAAAGTCATGATCTCTATAGAGTCGCTGAATTTTTCGTTGATTAATTAAACGGTTGTAGTTTGAACACGACGGGGCAACATTATTAGCAAGAACTTTTGCTTACTTATTAAAAGAGTAAAGGATTATGCTACTTCTTCAATTTCGACTCTTTTAAAAAATTAAAAAGATTTCAATGACCGGGTTGATAAAACTAACATTTGGCTGGTATATTTGCAAATAATTCCTATTTGCCGGAAAGTAGTGTGACGACCAAAAATCGGCAGGCTTGATTTTGGACCACATAAGATAATCAATTAAACTGTAATACATTCTTCACACTTCTTATTTTTATTGTTTAATGAATTTCATACTTTTTTAAAAAGAGAACATTATTATTAAATGAATTCCATTGTACACTTTTCATATTTTAAAGGGTGTTTTTTTAAGCCCGATAGAACTTGAAATTGTAAAAAATAACACAAAAAATTAAATTGTAATCAAAATTTCTTTTTTATTCGAAGGATCAATACCTGACATTAACATTTGAAAATAATTTCGGGCATATGGGCACCGCGGCTGTTCTTGACGAAGCGCATTCTGGACGTCCAATTTTGGGCCACTTTTTCTAGCACTGCTGGGCGTATGTCACGAATAACACGAACAATGCTGTCATCCAAGGCGTCAATTGTTGCTGGTTTATCAGCATAAACCAGTGACTTCACGTAGCCCCACAGGAAATAGTCGAGTGGTGTCAAATCGCACGACCTTGGAGGCCAATTGACAGGTCCATTTCTCGAAATCAACTTATCGCCATCCTGTTGAAACCACATCTCGTCCGGATCAATGTCATCCATATTTTCAAACAAAAAATCATTGATCATGGTGCGGTAACGATCTCCATTGACCGTAACGCGAGCTCCGGCCTCATTTTTGAAGAAATAAGGTCCGATGATGCCACCAGCGTGAAAACCGCACCAAACGGTGCATTTTTCTGGATGTAATGGAGTCTGTAGGGTCTGTTGTGGATTGGTCTCACTCCATATGCGGCAATTTTGCTTATTAACAAACCCCGTTAAGCCAAAAATGCGCCTCATCGCTGAACACAATTTTGCGATTAAACAACGGGTCAGTTGCTAACTGCTCTAGAGCCCAATCGGCGAAAGAATGTCGCATATAATGGTCTCGTGGCTTCAATTCCTGCACCAGCTGGATCTTATACGGGTGTAGGCCGAGATCTTTGCGCAAAATTTTCCACGTAGCGGACGGACAGAGCCCCAATTCCTGCGACCGACGACGAATTGATAAATTTGGATCTTCTTCCACACTTTCGTTTACAGCGGCGATATTCTCTTCAGTACGCACATTCCTTCGACGTGTTGGTGTTATTGCATCCTCTAGAGAGTATGTGGTACGAAATCTATCGACAGTTCGACGAATGGCTTGTTCTGATGCACGATTATGTACGCCATAAAAATGACGAAGTCGTCTATAAGTTGCGCGAATCGACGACTGATTTTCAAACTACATTTGGATAATTTCGTAGCGTTGTTGAAGCGAGAGTCTATTCATGATGATTTGTCAGAGTATACTGAAACAAATAAAAAAAAATGTTTCATCAAAATTTCATTTTTTGTGTTACTTTTTACAATTTAAAGTTCCATCTAGCTTAAAAAAACACCTTTTATAATTACATTTATTATTTGCTTAATGAAATATTTTAAATTATAATTAAGACAAAGTATAGCCGTTAAGAAGCGCCACCTATTGACATATCATTACCATTATACACAATCCTAAACAGTCACGAGCAGTTGGCGTTTAGTGGTATGGGTGTGTATGTCTGCCTAGCAGAGACCTATAAAAGCGGTATACATAAGTATTTTAAAGGGAGTTTACCGGGCAAGACTTCTTTTAAGTAAGTTAAAATTTTATGCAACCTAATTAAAATAGTTTTGCGAATAGGTTCAGCTCAGTTAATCAAAGTTAGAATTTTATTCGACTTCGAATTAGTTGAGTATAGCTAAGATTTACGGTAAAGCAAGTTCTGTCGCTGCTCCACCTGGCCAGAATTTTATTCACCTAGGTGACGGAGGACAGAGCAAGGCCGCGCGTTGTTCAGCCAGGCCACAATTTTATTCCCACTAGCTGAACAGGACGGACAAGATCGTGAAAGAGGCTAACACCAATTTAGACGTAGAAAGGTTGTCTCAGAATATTATTCGTGGCAACCGCAACTAGTCGAAAATTGGTGGACAGGCAAACTGTTCTGCTCAGGCTGGACCAGAATCTTATTCGCTCCAGTGTAAGAAGCAGTAGGCTAGCCAGAGGAGAGTAGAGACGAGAACTCTTAAAAGCCGCGAAACGGTGAATCATCGTTTATGTAACGAACCCTGGACGTTGCGAGCTCTATCCCAGCATATCGCGAGAATGTTTTACTATGCCGAAGATATTTTTCAAACTCGAGCGGTAAAAAAGATTTTCGCATAACTCAACGTCAACACGTCTCTTTAGACCGATGGGATACCAACACTCGTCTTAAAACAGTGTCCTTCTACACTAGCGCGTTCGTTAGCAACCCTTTCCGGCATGTCGTATCATTCCGATGAACTTTCAAAGTGTTAGGAGGTTGCTAATTTATTACCAATCCCCCATCCAATTGCAATTTGTTCTGCACTTTCTAAAGTGATGGAAAGTATGATTTATTTATATCATTCGAGGTACCTGGAGGCTGACAGACCGACATACAGTGTGGTTTCTGTAGAGGGCGCTCTACGGGTGAGTTGTTGGCTTGCCTGTCGGAAAAATTGTGTTTCCAAATATTTCCAAAGCATTCGATAGAATGTGTCATGAAGCAATACTGGCAAAACTAGTTGGTGATAAGTTCTACAGATTTATATTGAGTTTTCTCAGGAATCGGACTATAAGAGTATTTAAAGATGGAATTTCATACAACAAGTTTATGATTAATTCAGAAGTAGCGCAAGGCTTCGTTCTTTCTGCTACTCTATTTCTTATTTTTCTAAATGACCTTCTTTGTTAAACTTTTTACCCTATTTAGTCTTTCGCAGATGACAGCACCATTTGTCACCATTCGCATTCGTTTAGTAATAGACCGAACCAGTTGGAGGTGAGTTCCAAGAGGCAGAACATGTATGATACGCTCAATCATGATTTTGCAACAATCTCCAAATGAAGTCGTGCGAACAGAATCGATTTTAATACCCGTAAGGCACAATGTTGCTGGCCTATACATAGATCTGTGTTCGGAAATGGTGTTGCCCCGGTTACAATGGATGATATAGGTATTACGGTATCTGAAGAGTGATGTTCGATGGACTAAAGAAGCTCTCAAGTGCCTGGGTTTTGTAAAACAGTGGGTGATACTTCACTCCATCCGATCTTCGTACTATTTATACAACCTATATATCCGTGTAAATATAGAATGCAACTCTCATATAGTCTATTTTGGAGTTGCTCGATCGCATACCGAAGAGGACGAAGAGGTGTACAGTAGGATTCTCTAGAGAATCAATAGAGTTGGATCTATTGATTCTCTAGAGAATCGACGCAATGTAGGTTGTAAAACGACAAGTGCTGTAACAACGAAACTAGCGAACTTCCTGAAACTCGCGCGTTTTTGCGTTTGACTTGATTTTTGTTTAGAGCGCATCCGTGTGTGATCGATTGGCGAGTAAATCGCAGTAGGCATTTTTAGGAGAACTGTTTGTAAGTGGAATAAACTCCTTCCAGAGAGCTTTCCTGTCACCTTCAATGCAGTGAAATTCAAATCGACTGCCTACACACACTACTCCCTCTTTCAGCCTCCCGTAACCTAATTTCCTGTTTCTGGTGCTGATCCTAACGGAAAAAAACATCTCACTCAGGTGCCATAATTGATTTAGTGAAAGAAACGTAGGGGAACGGCATTGTTACACGTTTCGGACTAGTGCATTACCGTCCATTAGACTATTCTATGTGGGTTAAGTCTCTAGTCAATAAGACAGAAACGAATGACCTCTTGCAGAATAACAATCGTCGCGTTATTACCTATATATATACGTCCGAGTCAGACGTGGCGTTCACACGCTAGAAGTGGTATTTAAAATAAATTTTGTTAGTTACAAACCTAAAGTTGCTAACAACAAATTGTTGTTATTAACGTTTACAAATTGTTTAGTTCTATTATCATAATTGCAATAACAATTTTAAAAAATTTTTAAAAGAAAAAATCTTTAAAAAACTTAAATTTCATTTCATTTCAAGATTAACTTATCAGCGTGTTGCTTTAAAAGAAATCAGACTGCAGGAAGAAGAAGGTGCCCCATTTACAGCGATACGTGAAGCCTCCCTATTAAAAGAACTGAAACACTCAAATATCGTAACACTACATGATATTGTGCATACAAGGGAAACCCTAACATTTGTATTTGAATATGTGGTAAGTTAAGGCGCATTCAATTTTCGATTTCTATATTCGATTTAATAATTTCTTTGTTTTTGTTAAAGAACACGGATTTATCTCAGTATATGGAAAAGCATCCAGGCGGCCTGGATCATCGTAATGTAAGATTATTTCTATTTCAACTGCTGCGTGGCCTCTCCTACTGCCATAAACGACGTGTTTTACATCGTGATGTTAAACCTCAAAATTTATTGATAAGCGATTGTGGTGAATTGAAATTAGCCGATTTTGGATTGGCGCGAGCAAAAAGTGTACCAAGTCATACATATTCACATGAAGTTGTTACGTTATGGTACCGCCCTCCCGGTAAATATAACAATAGTGTCATTTAATTTAAACATTTCTGAATTGACGGTATTAAGTAATTTAGAGTGGTGATATAGATAAAATGGTTTTTAAGTAGCCTAGGTTCATATCCCAGCCATTTAGCATATTTAATCAAAATAAATTTCTCGGATAAATATTAAGGGTTAGTATACTACAGCATTAGCCATATTTGAAAAAAATATCTACTTTTTATCTATTTAACAAATAGAATAATAGATGTCCGCCGAGAATGCGTAGTACTTCGTTTATTGATGATTTCTTATTAAATGCAAGAAAATGGATCTTATTTTGATAAATGTTTTATTTAATGTCAGCAGTTATGTATGGAAATGCAGTATCAGATAAATGTCCGCCTCTGTTAGCCTCACAAATGCGAGCCGTTTTGAGCACATTTTTCATTACATTCTCACACATTTCGCGCGGTATTTTATAAAATTTAAAACGAATATTTTGTTTAAGTTGCTCATGCGTTTCTGCTTTGTATGCATAAATCTTGCTTTTCAGATATCCCCACACAAAGAAGTCCGTAGTAGGGGACCGTGGAGGCAAATAAACATCACCATTTTTTGCAATAACTTGTTGTGGAAAGAGGTCTTGCAGTAATTCCATTGTAATCCTGGCTGTATGCGATGTGGCACCGTCTTGTTGATACCACATGTTAATCAAACCCTAGGCATGAATTATGGCCGTTACGCCGTTTTCATTTTCAAAGAAGTAAGGTTCAATGATTTCTTCTGACCAAATTGCAGAAGCTCTTGTGTCAACTGAATCTTATATGGAAACAATTCCAAATTATTGTGCAAAATTGTGGGGAACATTTTTTTTTTGAAGACCAAACTCCTAAGCACGGCGTTGGATTGTTTTGAACACTTTCGTGAGCAGTAGTAATGTTTTCAGTCGATCTTGCGGTACGTTGTGGTCCATGCTTGGGCCTATCACCTATAGATCCTCTTTCTTCGATAAATAGAGCCCTCGTTTGCATGTGTTGTTTCATCACAGTAATCGATGATTGATTTGGATAACATGTTTTAACGATTGAATGGGTGCCCCTGCAGGCTAGTAGGTAGAGTACTATCTTACATGACTGGGGCTTATGGGTTCGATTCCCAACAAAGACCTTGGTTTTTTTTCACTACAAATAAAAATCTACTGTTGGTGGGGCTGCTCAGTGATGAATGCATAGTCACTAGTCACTGAGCTGTCTTATACTTTCACCACCTGTCGCATTTCTTCTCTATTCCTTTCCTAAAATAATGTAGCACAGTACTTAACTAAATAGCCATTGTTGCCTGAAGTGCTACTTTTCTTCGCAAAAAAAAACATGTTTTATCGAATATTTTTCATAATAAATTTGCCACGTGACTACAGTTCAATCGTGATGTCAAATATGAACTGTCAAGACTAATGTTTACCAAAATGGCGGTAAAACAAAGTTGTATACCTTCCCGACGAATATCCTTTATATGTTAAAATAAACCAAAATTCGGGACAATAAGCCGTTCATTTAGCAAATATGGTGCGTCTGCCTGATAGCATCACTATAGGAATACCCTTTTATATTTATGTTAAAGTTTCTTTTAATTTTGTTTTGTCCTTCTTTTAGCGTGCCTAAGAATACTTAAACTAAAGTGTCGTTTTATTGCGTTGCAAAAACACTATTGTGCAATTAGAACACCCTATAAATATCATAACGGACACAGTTTCACATTTGTGGTGTTGGCATTTCATAGCTCCATATGAATATCACGTCACTTTCAAAGCACCTATTAGTTTTTCATATTTGTTGCTGTAGCGTCTAATAATACACACTGTGCGAACAATTTAAGAGTCTACTTTTAACACTTGCCGATTGGCGGTGACTGGTAACTTAACTGCCGTCTTTTCGCTTTCTTCTCAAAGCTTCAGTAGTTTTTCCTTTCGTTATTCGCCTTTTAACCACAACTCATCTGCAGCAACTAGTCATCAATCATTATCTTTATTATTTCTTCAAAACTTTGACGGGCTTTGAACTTATGGTTTTTTTTATAACATACACGCACTTTGGCTGTTCAACACTTGTTAACTAAATTTTCATTTTATTTATTCACACATAGCACACTTGTTAGTGATGCAAGTAACTACTTATTCAACTTGGTTTTTAGCGGAGTAATTGGCTTGTTTTTGCATCACGAATTTATTATCGTAAATCGTTTTTGAGAGTATAATTTTATTGAATTTAATTGAAACGCTTGTTAGTATTTTGTTTTAATTTAAACTTCAACTTTTACATAATTGAAGTTATTGGCATGCAAATTCTAATTTTTTTAAAAGCAAAAAGTTTTTCCATCTCCTTTTATTGTTTTCTACAAGGAAGTTTTTCTTTTTGCTGCCGTTAATTAAAACAATTTAAAGAGATTCTTTTGTCTTCAAAGTTAAACTTTTCAGTTGTTTATTTGTTTTCCTTTTGCCAGTGTTTTTCCGAAAAGCAAACAAAAATCGTTTTCTTTTTTTTTTTTTTTTATTTAATTCATTTCACTGGTTACCCCTCAAAACGAAGGACATCAAATGTCTCGAAAATTATGCGTTACACTACAGCATGTATGTAAGGTTTTAATAAAAGGAATGTAACATGTTCAGGAAATATGATGCAAGATGATGCCTCAAGTGTTATCAAGTTGATGGTATTTCGTCAAGTTTAGGAGAAATTTTTGGTTTTCAAAACCTTTGATATTCAATAAAGTTGTTTGTTAGTAATTCTAAGGTATAATTTTTTTAAAACATATCGGGCTATTTATCTATTAACATTGTTTTATAACATTACAAATTCTTATTTTGCTCAAGATGTGAAATTTGTAGGAGTTATAGAACAACGGAAATCGTTGCCAGGAAACTAGCAAGCGAATAATACAAATAGATTAGACAAACACCGCTTTAACACAAAAATCCTAAACACAATTTGATTTCTTTAATTTTTAAATTTTTATTCGGTTGTTTTCCAATCCGCAAGTATTCAGTTTTCTGTTCTTTGAATGAAATTAATTTTAACCGGAAGGATTGTACTTTCAAATAAAAAAAGAAATTTGAGAAAATATTCAGTAGTTTTTTAATAGCATTTAAAACCAAAAAAAAAAAAAAAATTATTTGGCGAACCCTTTTTACACTATGTAGACAAATATCTAGGTGGGCATTAAGGGAATTATTTTAACATGTCCTTTTTTAAAACATTTGCAGAATATAAATGTTTATAAAAAGAAAGTTTTTGCCATTAAAATTTAATAATGAAAATTAATATTTATTTACAAAAAAAAATTTTTAAGTTTAATATATTTATAAATTTATCATTTTAGATGTCCTGCTCGGTAGTACAGAATACTCTACATCCTTGGATATGTGGGGTGTGGGTTGTATATTTGTTGAAATGGTTACTGGTATGCCTACATTCCCCGGTATACGTGATACCTATGATCAATTGGATAAAATCTTTAAATTGCTGGGTACACCAACCGAAGAAACGTGGCCTGGATGTACACATTTTCCTGGTTATAAGCCACACAAATTAGGTATGAATGCCATTAGTATTACAAAAACAAAAACAAACAATTAATTAAATATTTTTTCCCTCACTTAAAGGTTTTTATCGCCCTCGCAAATTGGGTCACAATTTTCCTAGACTATATGATATTGTTGAAGGTGAAACGATAGCAAATGCTTTCCTGCAATTGAATCCTGACAAAAGAATAGGTGCCGAAGAGGCATTACATCATCCATATTTTGCCCAATTACCAAAAAAATTATATGAATTGCCTGATGGTATGTAATCCAATTTAAATATACATAAAATTTCTAGTTTCACTCTATTCAAAATGAAGCATAATTTAACAATGAAGTTTTTCAATTTACATTTTTTGTTTGGATGCCTTTTTTTGGTTTTTTTATTTAATTAAAATTTATTTTGTTATTTTTCATTTGCTTTTATACTTTGTCATGTTAATAATTACAAATGTCTTGTTTTCATAGCACAAAACTTAATCGTTTTTAGTTATTTTTCATGCTTTCTAAATAAGAGTTCTTTGTTAAATTAAAACTTAAAAAAAAAGAGAAAATAATTGCAAAAATTGCAAAAGAATAATTTTATTGTAAAAAGTTTGTTAACACAATTTGCAAAATTGTCTAGCGCCCATTAAAGTAATTAATTTTAAATTTATTATAATGTCCAAAGATTTAATTCATTTTAAAATTAAAATTTGCATTGCATCGATTTGTTACACTTGATAAGAATTAATAGTACATTTTAATACAGAATCTGTTTACTGGATTTTGAACCTTTTTGTAGAACTTTGCATATCAATGAAGCATGTACAGTGGCAACTTGATAAAGTCTTATCATTTAACATACCAACTATTTAATAGATAAGATCATGCAACGTCACTAATAGGCTTTTTAGGTTTTCTTCTCCCTTTCTTGACAAAAAAAATATTTTATCCGTACATTAAACGCGGAATTCCCGCGCCGCTGCTTCAACGATACAATTAATGCCAAGTCATCAAAAATAAGCTGAGCCATTTAAGTTAAATTTTATACCTTCCCATTCGTAGCTGGTGCAAAGTTTAATTTCAACAAAACTTTTCATTTTAATTATAATGCACAATAATTCCAAGCCAACATTTTTCAATCCCTTCACGAAATATATATCGTCTTTCAACAAGAAATTTGTTTTCTAAAACAAAAAAATAAAACAAATAAATTAGATAAAAAATTTTATTGTATTACGAAGAGAAAAGTTCGGCAATTGTGAATGAAAAATAATGTCTTTTGTTTGGGTACGGTTTTCCGTCGACCCTCGTCAAATTTGGTTTGTGAAATTTGACGGTGTCGACGGAAAATCGTACCCAAACAAAAGAAATTTTTACCCCGTCGGAGAATCCAAGCACATATCGAAAAATAATGTCTGGCAATTGTCCGCCACGAAAACATCGACAGATATCTATTCTTTTATGAAAGTTTTTAATCACATTTTTTGGCAAAATGTCGGTCCTCTTGCGTTAATCACATCACGAATTTAGAGTTTTAAGGCAGAAATTTATTCGATTGGCACCTTATATAGACTCTGTCCTTAACATAGCCCCACAAAAAATAAGCCAGTAGTGTGAAATTATGCGATCGGAACATTTGATTTCCAATAAATTGATCGTTTCATTGACTGTGTAAGATGTAGCAACGTACTGTTAAAACGACATGTCAGTGAGATCCACCTTGTCAATAATAGGCCAAAATTGAGTTGTTATCATCTCGCGATAGCTTACTACCCGGGGGCACATTGATATGTTTTAATGGAATCTCACCATTAAGAAATGTGTCATCCGGGGGTAAAAAGGAGTCCAGTCTAAAAAAGGCTAGCAGGAGCCAGCTGGAAATCTACGAAAATCAGTAAGCACCAGAGTTCGGCTTTTGCTGCTATCTGTCTAATTATTGAGGTTGGCTCTTCGGGGAGTATCGTGGTGGTTGTGGTCTCGCAGGCCCTCATGAATTATTAAGGGGTAGGATCATCTTATTTTGACTAAGAATACATGGTGAGTGATCTGGATGCAGTGAGCATGCCATGTCATGAGTTCTAGACCAGGAGTTGGATAGTTCCCAACTCTTCAACAAAAAGTATGGGTGGCGGCCCTGCCCCGTACACTCTAAATTGCCACTAGGAATGACCTGTTGGATAGTATTATGCTTCAGCTACCTAGGGCGTGGATGCACGCTACATATGGCCACATGGCTAGCTATCGATATAAATCTTATCACGTAATCTCGATAGCGTGATCCATTGACCATTGCCGCATTTTCAGGCTCATCTTCGAAAAAAAAAATACCAGACTACATGGCGCACCATGCAGTGACAATTTGAGTATCCACAAACTTCTCAATAATCGTTCTATGATTTTTAGAAGCTCAAATAAGGCAACTTCGCTTGTTGACATACCCTGACAAGTGAAAATGTGATTCGTCAAAAAAAAATGTTTTTTGTATTTTCAGAAAAACCAGCCGGTTTTTTCTCAATGAATTGAGCGAATCTATGGCGAGGTGAATGGTCTGTCGGCTTTAATTTCTGCACCAGTTGATCTTTGTAAGGTTTCAAAGTCAAATTCTTACGCAAAATTCGCCATGTGGTTGCTTTGGATGACCCCAATTGTTGAGAAACTCGAGGGTTTAAAATAATATTTTCATAGTGGATTTTAATTATTTTAATACGATTTTCGTGCATACATTGCAACAATGGCCAATGCATTTACTACGAATACGTCAAAAAAACGAAATGTGAAAACTATCATGTTGTTGGTGTTGCCACAATGGAAAAACAAACTTCTTGTTGAAAAAGCGCGATATACACAAACATTTTTGTTTTCGAGGTTGCATGTATTATACGCTGTAACGTAGTTCTTTTTATACACAAGAATTATTAGGTACATTTTAAGAGAAGTGCAGCCATCATGGCTTCGAATCGCTTAGTAGCTTTCCATGACCATTTACTTTGTTATTAAGACTTCTCCTATCAAATTTAAAGATTCTTATTGTAGTACTTTTTCTGTTTGCTTTGTTTTGTTTCTATTTTTTTTGGAGAAAAATGTAAAGAAAGATTTTTGCTTAGGAATACCACTTTCCTCCACATCATGTTCCTTCATTGAAAGAATCCTCCATAAAATTTGACAATGCAGTTATGAAGGTCTCTAGATATACGAAAAATGATATGCACTTTATAGGGATTTCCGTCTTTCGTCTCTACACGCTACAGATTTTTGGTTTACCTTTATCCTGGGTCAATAGACTTTATCCTAATATTTTAGTTTCTTCCTCTGGCCAGTGAAAGGATTTATTTATACAAACAATATCGGACAAAAGCACAGCACAAGCTGCTATTTTTCAATAAATTGTTAAAAAACTAAAATAAATTGTAATAGATAGATAGAATAGATAGAACTTTGATGGTCTTGTTGGAATTATTCGGATTAATTTATTCGATTAAATCTTATTTGATTACTGCTTTGTCGACTAAAACTTATTTTTTTTTGAATATTTTTAGTTACTAGTGCTTTAGTTCTTAAGGTTTATTATAATTTTAATTATAATAGATGAAAAAATAAATAAATAAATAAAAAATAAAATATAAATAAAACATATAAATAAGTTTTAGACAACTAAGCTTTAATCGAATAAGGTTTAATCGAATAAATTAATTCGAATAATAACTCCAACAAGCACATTAAAGTTTTTACTATTTTAAATTGAATTTTTTGCATCGAATAAAATTGTATCTATACCTCGATTAATCGATTAAAGTTTAACCAAATCAGGTATAAACGAATAAGTTTAATTTTTAAATTAAATTGTAAATAAAAACTAAAATAACATTAATTCTTCATATATAAATATCTGTTATTCTTTTTAACGGTCTTTTTCAATTAATTTAACAATATATATTGAAATTAATAAAAAATAATAAAAAATTAATAAAAAGAGACCGTTAAAAAGAATGACAGATATTTATTTAAGATATAAAAAGGTCGATTAAAAAAATAAAAAAATTAATTCTTCATTTAAAATCTGTAAAAGGTAATATTTAATACGGCAAAACTAAGGCTCATAGCCAATATAGGGTAATTAAGTGTTAAATAGATTTAATATTTTGTGGCATATCCATTTTATTTTAAAACTGCTGCACATCTTCGATGCAGTGAAATTGGATAATACCTGTAAAGAAATTCCATTCCAGGCAGTTTTCGCGATTTTGAAAAATTCATCGATATTTTAACAAATTTAGCGGTATATTTTTCGATCCAAAATTTCCCATAAATTTTCTATGGATTGCAGATCCGTCGATTATGCCGGCCACTTTAAAGCATTCATTTTGGTGCCAACGATTAACCCGTTCACACTTTTAGATCGGTGTTTACGGTCGTTTCGGTACCAGCACACATTAACTTAAGAGGCATTTTCTTCTCTGCATGCACTGACCACAGATTGTTTACCATTCCATGTAACTTTCCGGCGCAATTAGTTAGTTATACGTTATAAAGGGTCCTCCATGTAATGTTTTTTTTTTTAACTAGTGCTTATTTCGTGAATGATAACACTTGGCTCATGTTTAATTTGACAGATAATTAGTTTTATCCTTGCGCTGAACGAATATGGTTGTGTATACGCTTGAACAACGCTGGGAAATATGGCGACATTAATTTGAAAACCATGGTAATGTTGCAAAATGTGTGCAAAAATGGCGTACTGACTTTGGAAGAGGAGAAACACCGTCAGCTCCGTATGTTCTGTATCTTGTGAAAAAAGTGAAAAAAACTGGCATCCTCATCGATCAACCAAAGTGTGAAAAGCCAAAAACAGTGCGTACACCCGAGAATATTACTGCTGTGGCAGAAAGTGTGCGTGAAGCGCCATCAACATCAATTCGCCATCGTTCGCAACAATTGAACATTTCAGAGACATCATTGAGACGAATTTTGCATTAAGATCTTGGTATGATGCCATTCAAAGTCCAATTGGTTCAGGAGTTGAAGCCAAGTGAGCATCCAATGCGTTTTCGCCTCGCTCGACTTACAGAAGATGCCGATTTTGCAAAAAAAAAATCATCTTTTCAGATGAAACTCATTGATCTGGGCGGGTATGTAAACAAGTAAAATTGTCGCATTTGGGGCACGGAAAACCCGCACACATACATTGAAAAGCTGACGAACCCAAAACGAGTCACTGTTTGGTGCGGATTTTGGTCCAGAGGCATAATTGAGCGATTTTTCTTCGAAAATGAGCAAGGAGTGGCTGTTACAGTCAATGGCGATCGTTACCAGGCCATGTTGAAGGAATTTTTGTTCACAAAAATTAAAGAGGGAGGATATTGGCAACATTTGGTTTCAACAGGACGGCGCTATGTGCTGCACAGCCGAAGTTACACTCGATGTTTTGCCCCCTATTTTTGAACATCGCATTATCAGCCGCGAAGCTGATGTCGTTTGGCCACCTCGGAACTGCGATTTGACACTTTTAGACTATTATTTGTGGGGTGCCGTCAAAGATAAGTGTTACGCCGACAAGCCAGAGACAATTGACGCTTTAAAGGACAATATTCGTGAAGCCATCGGTGAAATACAGCTGCACACAATCAATAATGTGCTAAAAAATTGGACCGATCATGTAGGCTACTATATGGCCAGCCGAGGCAACCATTTGAATGAAATTATTTTCCATTATTAACCGGAATAAAAATAGAAATTTGAGAAAATATTCAGTAGTTTTGTTTATAGCATTTAAAACAAAAAAAAAAGGTTATTTGGCGGACCCTTTAGTTTATTATTAATGATAATTTTAAGATTAGCTGCGGAAGCAAAATATTCGATTTTTGTATTATTAGTCGATAGAGTATTATCATTAGTAGACTCGTTTTACTATTCCTGAAAATGAATTTGGGCTTTTGAAGATTATAGAACAATTCCCAAAGGACGATGTATGTCCTTAATACATAGGAACCTTTCTAATTAAACGGAGAAAACTACGTCAAATAAAACTATTTATTAATGTTATTACATTGCTTTTGTAGAACTTAAATTACTCTTCCTAATCGTAATGAAACGATTCCGTAATTAGCAGTCTACTGATCCAGTCAATAGAGAACTCCTTATTAAATACAAACTTAACATATTCTATAATTTAGTTTTCGATTTAAGCTTTAGACAGAATACTTTAATGCACTTTGCCTGTTTCCTATTTTTTTTTTTATTCATTTCCATTTAAGCACATTGGCACGATAATTTTATGCCATTCACACTCAAAACTGTTACATTTAAAACTCAAGTAAAAAAAAAAAAAACATGTATAACAAACATGCCTCGGTAAATAACTAGTTTAGTAAAACCAAAATCCAAACAACAAGAATAGCTAGCTATTCCATCATATTTTTGTGTATTCGTATAATTATAACGTTTTTAAATCTCGTTAACAAATGAGCTGAAAATTATAAATTTCAAAAGGATGCCATTAGCCCAGCCTCACAGCTCATTTTCTAGTGTATGCAATGCTGTATGCAATTTGAATATCCTTCCTGATTCCTGTTTTAATTATTACGAATAACTTTTTATGAAATTTTACGCCTAAGCCACTTAACTAACCTCCAATTATTGCAATAGCACATGAGTGTATAATTTACTCTTTATATGCTCTTTGCATTATCCTACACTAATGCATGGTTTGTGTTAATTTTCATTATAACATCAGTTTGCTATCTGTATCAGTGTGATAATCATACACATTATTGCAATATCTGCGACAATATGCTGCAATATGTGCCTTTTATTGCTCCATTAAACATTAAAAGCATCTCCTGTGAGAATGTAGTTTTTGAGTATTTTGTCCTCATTAATTGTTAAATCCTAAAACTAAGAATCAATATATTTTATTTTAGAGCTAAAAACATAAGATGTTAATTAAAAACACAAAAGTAAAAAAATGAATGAAAGGATTCCAATGCAGTGACAGAAATATAAAAAGGATAAGGATATTTAAGTGTTGTTTTTTTTTTCATTTAATTAATTAATTAAAATTAGATTATCTTTTTCTTCTACCAACTCGATCTTTTCTGTACCTTGTCTTAGGTGTGTTAAGCATTGTTTTCCTGCGAAGAATGTTGATAACTGATGGAGTGTTAAAAAAGTCTGTTTTCTTTAAAAATGAACACAAACGATTTGCGACATTTTTCTTTGTTAATTTTTTTTTTTTTTTAAGAGAAGTAGAACTTTAGGCAACAATGTCTATTTAGTCAAGTACCGTGCTACATTCTTTAGGAAAGGGATAGAGAATAGATGAAACAGGTGATGAAAGTAGATAGATAGTCGGAAATTAACTGCCGTATATAAGACAGCACAGCGACCAGTGACTATGCCTTCATCGCTGAGCAGCCCCACCGACAGTAAATTTTTAATTTTGTAGTGAAAAAAACCAAGGTCTTCGTTGGGAATCGAACCCACAACCCCCATACTGACAAGCTAGTACACTACCTACTAGCCTACAGGGGCACCTAATAATTTCTTAATAATTTTAGGAATTCAAACAAATGGTGTTTTTGTAGAGGTGTAGAACTTTGAGATGGAATAAAACCAAGATGAAATTTTTAGGCTGGCATGAAATTTACTTAATTCGAAACATAATCTTCTGGCATTATAATTTAATTCGTGACGGTCACTGCTGGCTCGAACGTTGTCTAATCTGAAAGTTTAATTTTCGATAACTTATTCTAACTTTTGTCACTGTATATCGGCAATAACGCGGCAAATGTTGTTTATCCTCAATCGTTTCAGGCTTATTACCGTAGACTAGCGGTTTCCCATATCCCCATAGAAAATAGTTGTTAAATCACATTATCTTTAAGGCCTATTCATGGGTCCGTAACGTAAAACTATGGAGTTACCAAATGTTTCCTTTAATAAATCAATTTTGGCACGAGCTGTGTGACATGTTGCGATGTCTTGTTGAAACCACAGCTCCTACACATCATAGTTGTTGAATAAAAAGTTATTTATCACGGCACTACATCGTTCTTAAAATAATATAAATCCAGTCGCCCATAAAGCATATCAAATAGTCAATATTTCTGAATGTAGATGGGTCTCAACATGGAGTTGAAAGGTTATCATGACTTCAAATACGGCAGTTTTGTTTGTTGACGTATCCATTCAAACAATAGTGAGCCTCATTGCTAAAAAAAATTCGCTTATGAAAATTGTGATCAACGGCCATCTTGTTAGGAGCCCAATTTGAGCAGAATGTGATAGGATTTACATCAGCGCCGAGCCATGTGGCTATAATCTGATGGTGGTCCTACCACTGGGTGTAGAAAAAAGCATCCATCCACACCCTAAGATGCCTACACACTAAGTGCATATACGCCTTAGTTGCATGTTTCGAGTGCACGGCAGCAGGTGCGAAAGGACACTTAATAGTTGGAGACTTTCCAATTCCTGGTCCTATTGTAAGCGCAACTAGGGTATTTATTTTGATGTTAACATTTTATTTTCGTTAGCACCCCTGCAGAATTTTCCTCAAAGCTCGATTTAAACCACAGCTACCACTTTGCTCCCAAAAGGGGTCTCACCAACAATCAGCAACTGTTTCTCGTGGTACCAGTGTGTGTATATAAGTCACTAGTCATAAGTCACTGGTGTCACCTTTTACCCCCGAAGGCATATGTTAAGATGGGGAAGAAATCCATCAAGACTACGTGCCCCGGACGGCATCCGGATATGAACATACGTGATAAGATTTACATCTGCACCTAGCTGTGTAAGCCATAATCAGCTGGTGGATCATACCACTGTGCGTGAAATGTAGCGTCATCCTAGTATATCCTCCGGTCACTCCTAGTTGCAACTTCAAAGGCCCGAAGCAGGCCGCAGCCTTCACTCCTTGCTAAAGAGTTGGTGACTATCCAACTCCTGGTTCAGAACGCATGAAGCTTAATATAATTAAAGAACACGACGGCATTCATGCTCACCGGACCTGGATCATGCATTGTGTTCATTGTGAAAGATCCGAACCACAAACTCAAACGAGGGCCTTGAAACACACGGCCACTCTAAGGGCCAACCTCAATAATCAGTCAGACAATAGCTAGAAGACTAAAAAGACATATAGTGGAACACTGGGGCTTTACTGATTCCCGTGGAAATATAGTGGAATTGTCCAGTTGGCTCCTGCTAGTCTACTAGAATACTGGGCTCCCTTTTACCCCCGAAGACACATGTAATGACGGTGGATTTCCGTCAAAACATTTAAATGTGCCCCCGGAGGAGATCCGAATATGAACCATTTGGAAACACCATTCAACCGCCAATCGCTACATATGAAATGCCAAACTAAACATTAATCACCTGACAGCATACAAAGTGGCCGCCTGTAAAAACAGCGTTGCCAACCTCTATAAAAAAATAGCCTTTATATGTAAACTTAATTGTTACAATTTTATGCTTAAAGCATATTTTGTCGGAAAATTAAAATTATATTAATTTAACTAAATACAAGAATTATGCAAATTACATAAACAATTGAATTTAATAACAGGGGAAACAACAACAACAACAAATAATTTAATTCCAATAGGCTTATAAATCCTTTTTTTATATAAAATTATTTGGTTAACTTTAACCCTAAAAACCAATAAAATAAATAAAATAAAATAATAATATTATTAATATTTGTTTACCCTGCCACTAGAAATAATCAGCCATCACCAACCACCACCAATATCCAATATTGTGGACATTTAATTGGATTTGAAATGCATTTTTAACTTAATTTACAACGGGTTCAGCTATTTTTGCTTGCGTAAGCAAATATTTAAAATAAACAAAATAAAATTGGAAAATTACACAGCACTTTATGTATTAGTCTGGCTAGTTGCTTGTTTGTTTGTTTGTTTATTTATTTCACAAACATTTACATAAATTTAAAATTGTAAATTGAATGCCAAAGCTAAAACGGCAACTGTTCTCAATTAGTGTTATCGTTGTAACTAGTACTTCTGCATATCCGATCATCTACTAATTGTGTTTGAATTAAATTCAATGAAATGGAAATTAAATTTCCTAGTTTTCATTAAAAGGAAGTTTTAGTATTTTACATTAGGGACATCCTTAGTTTTTGAAAAGAAAAACTATAAATTTTTTTTTATTATAATAATAAAATAAATAAAAATATTTTCAAAAAGAGCTCCAATTAGGGTGGAACCTTTTTTTCATTTATCATATCGGGTTTTTCAATAAGAAGTTTGTTTTTCAATTATGGCAACACCAACAACATGATAGTTTTGACATGTAGTTTTTTGACGTATTCATAGTAGATGCATTGGCCATTGCTACAATGAATTCAATTTCGCACGAAACTCGCATTAAAATAATTAAAATCCACTAGGAAAATGGTGGTTCTGTTAAAGCTTCATTTCGTAATATTCGTAATATTTTTGGACAACATCCTTTTGAGATCGCTTTTAAGAATTTGGTCGTTCAATTTTAGTCAACAGGCTCGATACAAAATGTGTGAGCACCAACGCGTGTTTGACCGGATCGTCCAACTGAAAGCATTGCAACCGGGAGCCACAGCTCCTCGACGTGCTCAACAATTGGGGTTATTCAAAACCACCATATGAGGAATTTTGCGTAAGGATTTGACTTTAAAGCTTCACATTGTTCAACTGCTGCAGGAATTTTAGCTGACGGAACATTCACATCGCCGTAGATTCACTAAATTCATTCAGGAACAACCGGCTGGTTTCTGAAAAAAATTATTTTTTCAGACGAAGTCCATTTTCACCTGTCATGGAAAATTGCCGCATTTGGGTTTCTCAACGTGTCACTGTATGGTGCGCTATGTGCTCTGCAGGCGTCATTGTGCTGTTTTGCGAATGCGGTAACGGTCAGTGGATCACGCTATCGTGAGATGCTAACAACGCAGTTTTGGCCTATTATTGACGACGTGGATATCCGGAAAATTTTTCTGAACAAATCAAGCCAATTTTCACATGTCAGGGTACTTGTCAACAAGTAAAATTGCCGCATTTGGGATTCTGAAAATCCTAGAGCGATAATTGAGAAGCCTTTTCAGGCTCAGCGTGTCATTGTATGATGCGCTATGTGGTCTGGAGGCGTGATAAGGCCGGGAATGCGGTAACAGTCAATGGATCACGCTATAGCGAGATGCTAAATAACTATTGGCCTGTTATTGACGACGTGAATAACACACAGCCAATGAAACAATCAATCTATTGCAAACTAACTTTCCCAATCGCATAATTTCACGACATTTAGTAGCTAAGTGGCCCACCAAATCGTGTGATTTAGCACAACTGGATTATTTTTTTCGGGGCTATGTTAAGGACAGAGTCGATACGGAACCAATCGTATCGATTTTAGCCTTAAAGCTCAAAATTCGTTTTGTGATTAATGAAATTGGGGTGACATTTCGCTAAAAAGTTAATAAAAAAACTTTGATTAAAGAACATCATTCATAATTCCCGAACTTCGTAATGCAATAAAAATTTGAATTATCTTGATACAAATTCTTTGTTTTATTTTGTTTTAGAAAACAAACTTCTTGTTAAAAAACCCTTTACCACATTACTAAAAAAAAAAACAAACCGAACCGGGCTGGCGGGTAGAAGTTTATCGAATATAAAATAAAAAGCGTGTTTTTATAGGGGTATATACCTCGTTTAACTAGCGCACATTTTGTCAGCTGTCAAGAGATTTATGTTCAGTACGATTTAGCATTTTAACATGAATAGAGTCGTGAACATAGTTTCCAAATTGCGCAAATTGAGATGGATCTCGATGGCGATTATGTGAAGGAATTATATTTAGCAATGAAGCTCACGATTATAAACAAAACTGACTGCTTAGTGTGCCTTATAGACTGGTCCGTACATTTTTAAAAACAATACCGGTCAGAACATTACACTCGATACTAATCGCTATAGAGCCATGATCACTGAATTTTTCCTTTATCCATTGAACAACCATAATACGCAGGAGCTGTGATTCCATCGTGCCACACTACTCGTGCCACAATCATTTCATTGAAATAGGCGTTTGGTAACGTTTCGGATCTGTGAATTTGCCTTCAGGATTGTGCGATTTTACGTCGCTATTTCCTATGTGAATATGTGAAGTCACCAATAAGACCAAAACGATTTTCCGCTTGGAGTACAATATTCACCACTTTATATCTGATGTACGGCCACAATTGTTGGAAAAAGTTATCGAAAATTAGACTTCCAGATTACGTCTTCTATGGAAACACCCTTAAATATTTTTTTATTTTTATGACTTTCAGTTAATGGAAGCTATAGTGATTTCAACTTTGTGGAATTTTTACACAGATGTTCGTTGCAGTTCAGTGGACATGGAAAAGTTGTATTGCTGTTAATTTTTAATGTTATGGCATATTTTTCGATAGGGGCCTTTCTGTAAGCCCTGTAATATTTCCAGTAAAAATTCACAATTCTGTGGGCAAGAAATGTGCAGACGAATTGATAACCTTTTCGTCTTTTGAGTTCGATTAACAAAGATCACATACGCGAAAATCAATTCATCGATGGAAGTGAACTTTTATTCTAATTAAGCTTTCGACTTCAAATGTTCTAGAAAGTTAACATTTGGCGAAAAGAAGTTAATTTTGAATTTGATTGAGTACGCACCACCCTATTTCGTACTCAGTGCTACAAATTTCAAGACGCTATTAAAACTTAAAATACTAATAAATTTTCAGGACTTTCCAAATTATACAAAATGTTTTCTGGAGGAAGAAAATCATTTTTATTAAACTTTAAAAAGCTTTGCTTTCATTGTAAAAAAAAATGTTGCCTTATATTTAAAGATAAAAATAATTATTTAAAAGTAAATAAACTTTTGCCCGCATTATTTGCGATGCTTTTAATTGGTATCTGGGCAAATAAAACAGAAAACGACTTTCCATTAAACGAATATGAGTTCTTGTGGCTTTCATAAATGTAAATAAATTAATATGTTTGTCCGTCCACCGTACGGTTGAGGCTTGCATGTTGAATTAATTATTTGCGGTTTATATTGATACATTTTGTCATTACATACAGTACTTGACAAACACTGTGCCAAAAAAAAAAAAAAAACGTTAAAATATATCGTCAGCTAAAATGAAAAAAACAACATTTTTTGTTGATTATGATTTACATCATAGTATTGCCAGATAAGGAAGGAGTTATTTATGTACATAAGTATAGGGTGTTTTTTTTAAGCCCGATAGAACTTGAAATTGTAAAAAATAACACAAAAAATTAAATTGTAATCAAAATTTCTTTTTTATTCGAAGGATCAATACGTAACATTAACATTTGAAAATAATTTCGGGCATATGGGGACCGCGGCTGTTCTTGACGAAGCGCATTCTGGACGTCCAATTTTGGGCCACTTTTTCGAGCACTGCTGGGCGTATGTCACGAATAACACGAACAATGCTGTCTTCCAAGGCGTCAATTGTTGCTGGTTTATCAGCATAAACCAGTGACTTCACGTAGCCCCACAGGAAATAGTCGAATGGTGTCAAATCGCACGACTTTGGAGGCCAATTGACAGGTCCATTTCTCGAAATCAACTTATCGCCAAATTTTGATTTCAATAAGTCGATGGTTGCGTTCGCTGTAGGCACGTAGCGCCATCCTGTTGAAACCACATCTCGTCCGGATCAATGTCATCCATATTTTCAAACAAAAAATCATTGATGATGGTGCGGTAACGATCTCCATTGACCGTAACGCAAGCTCCGGCCTCATTTTTGAAGAAATAAGGTCCGATGATGCCACCAGCGTGATAACCGCACCAAACGGTGCATTTTTCTGGATGTAATAGAGTCGTTGGGTCTGTTGTGGATTGGTCTCACTCCATATGCGGCAATTTTGCTTATTAACAAACCCGTTAAGCCAAAAATGCGCCTCATCGCTGAACACAATTTTGCGATAAAACAACGGGTCAGTTGCCAACTGCTCTAGAGCCCAATCGGCGAAAGAACGACGCATATAATGGTCTCGTGGCTTCAATTCCTGCACGACCCTGTTGAACACGCTGTGGTTTTCGCATATTTTGTATCGAGCCTGCCGACTTACATTTAATGACCAAATTCTTAATAGCGAACTCAGAAGGATGAGTATATTGTCCGAAAATATCACGAATTTTACGAAATCTAACTTTAACAGAACCACCATTTTCATAGAGAGTTTAATTTTTTTAATGCGATTTTCGTGCGAAATTGAATTTATTGTAAGAATTGCCAATGTATCCATCTACTACGAATACGTCAAACAACTAAATGTCAAAGCTATCATGTTGTTGATGTTGCCACAATTGAAAAACAAACTTCTTGTTGAAAAACCCGATACATTTTTGATTGAAAATTTATTCATATGGCATTTTAATTAGAAAAAAAAATATTCCAAAATTTTTACACAAACACAAAATTAAATATTTTACTCACTCTACCTAACTGCCCTTTGATAATTAATTTTACATTTTCTATTGGAAAATCATATTTTCAACTAAACAAAAAAAGAATAGATACAGGCTTATTTCAAATAAATTAATGAGGCAAATCCCTGATTTGGCCACGTTAATCTTGTATGAAGAGTTTATACACAAATGGTTTTTTTTCTTTGCTTTAATTTTCAATTATTATTTCTATGATTTACGCGTAAATTAATACTCATTAAAGCATTTTTTACTCACATTTAGTCAATGTAATTAAATAATGCCAGACATTTTATAATTTAATAATATTTGTTTAAATTAAATAATATTTGTAATAAAATAGAATTATAAAAGTCAAAAGAAAAAATTCGTTTAATTTGATTTTAAGAGGTGTTTTTTATAGAGGTTTAGAAAATTCACACAAAACTTACTTTAATCCCAACATAATCTTGTGGCACTATAATTTAAATATGACAGCGGCCATATAACCGCCACGCCTTGTGTGGATGCAGTCTAATCTGATGATCCGTATATCGCCAATTATGCAGTGAATTTGTCCCTCGAAGTCACGTCAATCGTTTGCGGTTTATTGCGTAGACTAGCGACTTCCCATATGCTCACAGAAAACTGTCTTGTGGCGTTAAATTGCCGGAACTTGAAGACCAATTCAGGGCTCCGAAAGGTGCAACTATGCGGTTGTCAAACGTTCTCTTTAATAAATCAATTGTAAATTGTCTTTATATAATTTTGAAATAAATTTTATTTTTATTTTAAAATTTCGCCACACCATCTTGAGAAAAACGAAAGTGTATACAACTGTAAAATTGTAAAACTTTATTTTTTATTTCAAAAAAAAAATTTCTCCCTGAAGACTGAACATTAAACACTGACATCGTAATGCCGTAAAGGAAAATAGTAACAACAAAAATAATCAAAAATTCAAATGTATAACATTAAAAGTATAGGGTGTTTTTACATAGGTACACAACTTTAAGTTGGCAACACTGTTTTAGCTGACGATAATTTTTTGCAGTGTATTTATGGCCTGGTGAAATCATTGCTCTTTTTTAAAAGCCGTGCTGATCAGAACGTTACATTTAATGGTGGCCTCTATAGAACCATGAATACTGGACTTTACTGTTCATCAATGGAACAAAAATGATGTACAGGAGCCGTGGTTTCAACAACACAAGGCAACATGTCACACAGCTCACGCCATAATTGATTTATTGAAAGAAACCGCATAGTTTCAAGTTTTGGAGTCATGAATTACTTGCGAAGATTAAGCGTTTAACGCCGCTAGACTATTTTCTGCGGCGATATGTAAAGTTTACGCCGGTAAACGCGTCACGTTATTGGTGATATACGGCCACAAATTTTTGAAAAAGTTATCGAAAATTAGACCTACGTCCGAGCAAGTCACATATTTTCTATTTTAAATACGACTAAAAGTGCGAAATTGTTGCACAATTCTATAGAGTAACTAAGGCTCTGTCAAAGAAACACATTACAACAGGCATTAACTCTTCCGGAAAATCTTAGATCCAACCGAGAGGTATCCCTGCAGATCATTAAATATCATCAAATATTTTATAGAGGTCATATGATATAAAATTATGGAAAGTATGATTAATCTTGTAAGATACTTGGAGTCCAACAGCTTACTTAGCGATCGACATTATGCTTTCCGTAAGGGGCGCTCTACAGGTGGTTTACTAGCTTTCCTTTCGAAATAATAGTACATCTTCATACACCCATTCGGAGAAAGTTAGATGATCGCTGTAGATATTTTCAAGGAGTTGATAGAGTGTGGTGGCATGGTGCATTTCATTAAATCCTTGTCGCATTTGTTGTCGGCGATAATTTCTCCAGATTTCTCAAAAATCGCACTATACGAAGGGATTTCATCAAACGAGTTCAATATTAATTCAGAAGTACCACCAAGGCTCCGTTCTTACTCTTATTTTCCTAAATGACCCTCTTTGCCAAATTTTCAACTCTATATACTCTTGCGCATATGACAGCACCACTTGTCATTCGTATTCATTCAGTAATAGACCGCAGCCGATGGAGGTGAGTTCCAAAAGGGCAAAACATAAATAAAATACACTCAATCACGATCTCCCAGCAATCTCCAAAAGCGGTCGTGTGAAAATCCAGTATGATGTTCCATGGACTAAGCACATTCTGCAGGTTTCTAATGAAGCTTTTAAGTGCCTTCGTTTTTTCTAAAACCATGTAAAAGATACCTCACCCCATTTGATTTTCGTACTATTTATTCCTTCTATATCCATCCAAAAATTGAATGAACTCTCATATATGGTCCGGCGCGCCAAAGCCTATTTTGGAGTTGCTCGTAAGAGGGCAAAGATGCTCATTGGTG
Source organism: Trichopoda pennipes (assembly GCA_030448955.1). NCBI lineage: Eukaryota > Metazoa > Arthropoda > Insecta > Diptera > Tachinidae > Trichopoda > Trichopoda pennipes. The sequence goes on along the minus strand of JASKUP010000021.1, from coordinate 1,202,406 downwards.
AGAGATACTTCACTCCATTTGATCTTCATACTATTTATACCACCTTCCCCCGGGCGCACATGATAGTCTTTTTGGAGCCTACTATTCCATCTAGACTGGTGTCTTGCGGGGTAAAACAGAGCCCAGGCCCCTTAAAGGCTAGTAGGAGCCATCTGGACAATCCACTATATTTCCACGGGAATCAGTGAGCTCGCAGAGTTCGCTATTTGTGTCTTTAGACATTTAGCTGTTCTCTGGCTGGTTATTGAGGTTGGCCCCTATATGGGAGTATCGTGGTGGTTGTGGTTTCGAGGCCCTCGTGAGAGTTTATGGGTCAGATCATTCAAAATGAACACAATGAATGGTTCAGGTCCAGTGAGTATGAATGCCGTCGTGTTCTTAATTATATTAAGCTTCATGCGTTCTGGACCAGGAGTTGGATGGTCTCCAACTCATAAGCAAGGAGTAAAGGCTGCAACCTACTTTGAGCTTTTGAAATTGCAACTAGGAGTGACCGGAGAATGCACGGATTCGAAGGCCTTCTAGGGCGAGAATGGCTCTACATACCATTCACAGTGGTAATGGCCACCATCTGATTATGGCCCACTGCCGGTGCAGATGTAAACCTTATCACATCATTTATACCTCCTATTTTCGTCCGAAAATGGAATATAACTCTCATGTATGGGCCGGCGCGCCAAAGTCTATTTTGGAGTTGCTCGACCGCGTACATTTGAGGACGAAGAGGCTCATTGGTGACAGTAGGGTATCCAGCTCTATTAATTCTCTAGAGCATCGAAGCAATGTGGGTTATACATCACTGTTTTATCGTTACTACAATTGTAAGCGCTCTAATGAAATTAGGGAACTTGTTTCCGTTTTCGCGCTTAACAGGCCTTTCGTTTAGTGTCTATTGATTTGTAGTTGATTGGCCAGTGAATCGTACTATGCATTACAGGGCAATTCGTTTTTTAGCATAACAGTTCGTATGTCGAATAAACTGCCTGCAGAGGTCCTTCCTGTCGCTTTCAATGTAGGAAAGTTGAAATTGAATGTCCACAAATACTCCCACTTTCCTTCTCGCCATAACCCAATTTCCTAGTTCTGGTACAATGCATTGCATGAGTAAGGATCTTTCCTTGAGTGCAGGTTTGAGAAAAAGCTAATTGCCAAAAAACTGGTATTTCTTGGCAAAGTGAGAGACAGAGCGAGAGAGAGAGAAGAAGAGAGAGCCAGGAAGGGATAGAGAGAGAGCCGGAAATTCCATTCTAAGAGAAAAAGATCTTAAGCATAAGCACAACTGATTGTGAATATTCAAAACTTAAATAAATTAATTTATTTTGTTTATTTATTTGCAGAAACCTCCATATTTACGGTAGAAGGTGTGTATTTGTATCCGGAGCCAAATAGACAGACCAAATGAAAATTAAAGCAAGTCCTGTCAGTGGATGGTGTACGTTTCTACTGTTAGCAGTAACTAACTGTTACTACAACAACTGCAACATTAACTAAAACAACATAAACTACTATAACAATAACAACAACAACAAAACAGCCATAAATGATATCATAATTATATATAAAACATAACAAACAATAGCAACAACAACAACAACAAAAACATACTATACTTTTAAATTAAAAACGTTAAAGTAAAACAAAACTTTATAAAATTTGTTTTGTTTTTAATAATAATATTTTGTTTTTATTTTAATATTTTCAAAAGTTATATAATACAAAACACTACTCTCTCAATTGTTTATATTTTCTTAAATATAATTTATTACTAAACAAAAACACAGATATCTATAATTTTTTAATTAAATCGAAATAAAACCAAACTAATTAGAGCAACAAAAAAAATTTTAAAAAATAAATAAACTAAAAATAAAATTTTAATTTTAATTTAAATAAATAATGTAAAACGAAACAAATAAAATAATAAAAGTTATTATAAGCAAAAAGGAAAATAAATTTAAGTAACTAAATTTTTATTAAACAATTTAAATTAGTTTAACTAAACTAAAACAAAATTATATTTAAAATTAAATTGATTAAAGAAAAATACACAAAAACAAAAAAAGAAAAAAAGAAAAAAAGAAAAAAAGAAAACGCAAAAACAAAAATTTACGAATTGAAAAACTTTTAATTAAGCTACAGCAAATAGCAACAGCAGCAACAGTTACAGTAGTAATAGAATTAAAACAACAACAACAAACTAAACACGTGCCTCCTGGTCCTCAGGTCCTTGATGAGCGTTAGCACTTTTGACAACAACAAATATCACACAAATATTATTTAACAATACAAATTCAATATGAAATTTAAAAAATTGAAAAAAAATATATTTAAAAAAATTAAACACACCCACACACCCACATGCTTGATGTTCAGAGAAAGCACACTTTGAAACTGTGAGAAAACACAACAAAAAAAAATATATAAAAATAAAGCACCTGCTTAGACAGACGTTTTAGTGGATCTCGCACAGGCAAAAGGTAAAAAAAAACAAAAGTTTTAAAATCAAGAAAACAAATTAATTAGAAAATTAAATGTTCGTTTTTAGTTTCCAGATTTCAAATCATTTTTCAAAAATTTAAAGCAAAAATTTTAATTTTCTTAATTAATTTGCTGCATAAACAGCACGAATTAACTTGGCGAAATTAGGTTGCTATCAACGAGTAATTTAGTCATTTAAGCCGTTGCTGAAATTAACAAATTCTATTCTTTTTGTTAATGGAATTTGTCTTATGATCATGTCCAGCAACGGCAAAAGTAAATAAATTTGCCACTGCTAATATCGGCGAAATAATTTTGCCTTGCTATTAGTTTTATAATTGCAAATGATAGCACGTTTTTGCATACTTAAGTTTAGTGAAAACTTTAAATAAAATACTGACGTGATCTTAATTAAAGTTTCTATAATTTTAATGTAAAAAGAGACGAAATTCAATTTAAATGTTTTAAAATTAAATTTCTATTTTTCTGTTTTACAATTATTTTGCCTAAAAACAGTTTAAAGAACCTTAAAATAAAACAAACATTTGTTACATAAATCAAGTAAACAATTTAAATTTGGCAATAATATTTTGTTTACTCCTAATGAGATTTATGAAAAGTTTTTTCCATATTATTGTATTTAAATACAACAATAAAAAGTGTAATAGATTTTTTTGTGTTTTGTCAACAAAACTTTATCTATTTTATCTTCATTCTAAAATGTATTATTTTTTTTTCTCGTTTAGTTTTTTTTTTCTTTTTGTTTTTATTATTATCCTATTTGTTTTAATTTTTTTGTCTCTATACTAACATTTGCCAATAATTAATTTTAGTTTTTAATATTTGTTAAATTTAAAATTTTGTATTATAGTAAATTTTAATAAAAAATAAACTGCAAAAAAATTCATGTATTTTTATATAAAGCAATTAAAAATATAAAAAAATTTCAACGAAAAAAAATATATATATTTTTTTTTTATTATTCTGAAATTAATATTAAGAAGTCCTGTCATTGAACAGTGTAACAGAAAAGTAAATATACAAAATCTTTAAAAGGAAAATTTTATTTCAACAATTTTCCACAATACTACACATAAAAGACAGGAATTTGGAATTGTGTGTTATTAGTAACTAACCTGCCAAATCGATTAACTTCATATCTCTTTTTTTTCCATAAAATTTAGCTTATTATTTAAAAATAATATTTAATTTTATTTTTTGTAATAATTTTTTAAATTTAATTTGTGCTAGATTCCTTTCACAATTAATGTTTTATGATATTCTTATAAAATATGCAAAAAATATATTTAAAATATATTACTGCAGGGGAAAGCAGAATTTTGTAAGAAATTTTTTATGGAATATTCAAGAGTTATAAATCAAACCAAATTGATTAAATGAGAGTTATCATTATGCCAACAGAGCAAAAATATAACAAAACTCAAAAAAACTTCTATACAGGCTTCTATTAAAATGGAAATGAGCAATTTTCTTTTTTGAAATTTTTATGTGTCAATTAAACTACATTAATTGGTGCTAGATTTCTTTAATGAATATTATTTTCAGTTTTATTCGACCTTTTTTTTTATTTCTATTAAATCTTAATCTTAAAAGATTAGGATTTAATTAATATTTTATATTTTTATAAAATATTTTTTTAGTTTTTTTAATCGACGTTTTTTTATCTTTAATAAATATCTCTTATTCTTTTTTACGGTCTTTTTAAATTAAATTAACAATATATATTTTTTTTCTTTTCGATATTTCGCTTTCCTGAAGAAGCTTTCCAAAGGAAAGCGAAATATCGAAAAGAAAAAAATATATATTGTTAATTTAATTTAAAAAGACCGTAAAAAAGAATAAGAGATATTTATTAAAAATATTTTTATAAAATATAAAATATTTTATATTTTTATAAAATATCTATTATTTTACAAAATATTTATTATTTTAATAAATATTTTCTATTTTTATAAAATATTTATAATTCAAAAAATATATTTAAAATGTATTGCTGCGGGGTAGAGCATATGGCCACTTAACTATTGCTTATATAGCTTATCAGTGGATTTTACCCCAAATTTTGTATATAAAATTTAAGAGTCTTATATCTCAAGCCAAATTGATTAAATGAGAATTATCGTTGAACCAACGCAGTAAAAAGGCAACAAAACTTATGAATAGTAGTGAAATGGGACTATATGCAAATAAATATGTTTTAAATAATAAATATTATATGAGAATATCGAAAAAATATTTATTTTAAAAGAAATCCGCCCAAATTATCAAAGATTAAATTAAAATGATTAAAAAAAATTGTTTATTTTATTTATTTTTTTGATTATTATTTTTATTACACCTTTTTTCAATAAATAAGTATTAATCTTAGGAATGGTTTTTTTTTTTTAAATTTAACACTATATTTTCAATATTTTGATTTCCCTTGGAAACCGGCTTAAGGAAATTAATTTTTTTCCAAGGGAAAGCGAAATAATGAAAATATAGTGTTAAATTTATTTAAAAAAGACCATTATTCAGATTAATACTTATTTATTTTTTATTTTTTTAGTTTTAATTGTTTTTTTGTACAGAAACTTCAACATGCCTTGGAAAAGGCGTTTTTCCATTATTTTTTTTTCAATCAGCATGGCCCGCTAAGAGATTTTTAGTCGTTGGATCTGTGTATTAAAGTAAAATATATAACAGATTTTTTGATAGAGCTGTCCAAATAGTTAATTTAACAAGAACACAATTTCATTAACAGTTTCTATACTTTTAGAGTTGCATTTTGAGTTGGATCTCTCTTAACAATGTGGTACCAGAACATAATCTATCTAGCAATTTTTTTTCAGTAGCAAAGAAAATCATTAAAATAAAGCGATTGTAAAATCTTAAATTTTTTATTCTGATGAGCTCTATAAGCAGTAGTGAAATGGCGGTATGCATATGCATTTTCTCCCGCAGTAATACATTTTAAATATTTTCTAGCTAATAAATATTTTATAAGAATATTATAAAACATTTTTGTTTTGAAAGGAAACTAGCACAAGTTAACCTAGATTAAAATCAAATATATAAAATTTAAATTATAAAGGATTTTTCAACAAGAAGTTTATTTTCTAAAACAAAAACTTTAGATTAAGATGATTCGAATTTTTTTTTCTATTACGAAAAGAAAAGTTCCGCAATTATGAATGAAAAATGGTAGCTGGCAATTTTTTTTTGTGTTTCTTTTGTTTAAAAGAGAAGTAGCACTTCAGGCAACAATGCCTATTTAGTCAAGTACCGTGCTACATTCTTTTAGGAAAGGGATAGAGAAGAGATTAAACAGGTGGTGAAAGTAGAATATTCGGAAATTAACTGCTGTATTTAAGGCAGCACAGCGACCAGTGACTATGCCTTCACCGCTGAGCAGCCCCACCGACAGTCAATTTTTATTTTTGTAGTGAAAAAAACCAAGGTCTTCGTTGGGAATCGAACTCACAACCCGCATAATGACAAGCTAGTACACTACCTACTAGTCTACAGGAGCATCTAAATGTCTACCACGACCACGCTGACAGATGTCGATTCTTTCCACAAAGTTTTTAATCCCTTTTTGGTAAAATGGCGATCATATTTCGTTAAAGAAGCTGAGTTTTAAGTCCGAAATCGATTCGATTGGCTTTGTATAAGCTCAAGAAATGTACAAGAAATCTTATATCTAACAATCTGGCTGGCCACTTAACTGCTAATTGTCGTGAAATTATGCAATCGAGAAATTTGGTTTGCAATTAATTCATCGTATCATCAGCTGTGTGACATGCCGAAACCATATGCCAGTGATATCCACATCATCAATAATGGGCCAAAATTGAGTACATAGCATCTCCAATATTATGATCCAATGACTGTTACTGCATTTTCAACCCCATCTTCGAAAAAAAAAACACTCAATCACGTCTCCAGAGCACATAGAGCACCATACAGTGACCGGTTTAGTATACAAAGGCTTCTCAATAATTTCTCTAGGATTTTCTGGAGCCCAAAAGCGGCAATTTTGCTTGTTGACATTTAGAGTATGTGAAAATGGGCTTCGTCTAAAAAAAATGATTTTTCAGAAAAATCAACCGTTTGTTTCTGAATGAATTGACCGATTCTACGGCGATGTGAATGGTCGGTCGGCTTCAAGTCATTCAACCACCTGAACCTTGTAAGGCTTCAAAATCAAGTCCTTACGCAAAATTCGTCATGTTGTAGTTTTGAATAACCCCAATTGTTGAGTTTGTCGAGGAATTGAGAAATTTAAATCTGCTTCAACACTATTGCTCACGGTTGTGATGTCTTCAGTTGAACGAACGCACTGGTGTTTGCACATTTCGTATCAAACCTGTCGACTCAAATTTAACGATCAAATTCTTAATAGCGGTCTCACCACCACGTAACCACCATTTTCATAGTGGATTTTAATTATTTTAATGCAATTTTCGAGCTAATTTGAATTCATTGTGACAATTGCCAATGCATCTACTACGAACACGTCAAACAATTAATGTGAAAATTGCCGGTGTTGCCACTATTAAAGAAACACACTTCTTGTTGAAAAATCCGATATAAAAAATTTGTTAATTATTTATTATTTTTTATTTTTTCTATTTATTGATTTTTTGGTCCATTTCTCAGTTGGTCAAATAAATTTTTAAATAAAATAAACAGCTTTGGCTTATGTCAAGTGTGGCTCAAGGCGCACTGCTGACTTGTGCTAAGTAACCAATAAAATGGCTACAGCAACCAGCTTTACCACTAATAACAAATTTTAGTGATTTTTTTTTAACAATACGCTGAGAAGTGAACATGACGAGTGAACAAAAAATTATTGCAAAAATGTTGGTATAAATTATTTTTCCTTTCGTAATTTGCGTTTTTAAGAATTTAATTTTTCTAACAATTTTATTTATTTCTCAACTTAAATAAAAGTATTTTTTTATCGAAAACAAAACATTGACAGTTAAGTAAATAAATTAAAACATCAACAGGGTCAGATAAGAATAATTCAAAACAACACCACCATCTTCGTCAAACTTAAACAAACTAACAAACCAATTAAGCAAAGTTTAAAATTAAAGACTTATTAAAAGAATTACTGAATAACAAACAATGTTTTACACACTCAATTTAAATTTATAAAATGAAAAACATAAAATAAATTAGAAAAATACAAATAAATAGTTATTAAAAATCAAAATGCAAAAAACCTTAAATTTACAACAGCAACAAAAAAAAACTAAGAAAACAAAATTTTTAACAAAAATCAAAGTAATCGTGAATAAGAAAAACAAACATTAACAAATTTTAATAAAAATAAAAAAAATATATATAGAAAAAAAACATAATTAATTTTTATGTAAAACAAAATCTCTTCTGTGAAACAACAAATAACAACAACAACAAGACAGTTAGTAGGGAAACGAAATTAATTAATTTAAACAAAAAATTAACTTAAAGAAAAACAACAATAACGAAAAAAATTATTAAAACATTTTTTAGTAAAAAAATATTTGAAATAAATTCAAAAATAAAAATATTAAACCTCAGTACACAAAGTAAAAATTAAACAATTTCAGTTTCGATTTAAACAAAATTAGTAAAATTATTTTTAATTTAGAAATAACAAAACATACCAAAATAGTAAATCAATTAGATGACACAAATTAAAATGAGAAAAAAAAATTAATTAATTAATCAATACAATAAAATATAATAGAATAGAATATAATACAGGCAGTTAAGCTAAATTTTTAAAATTTAACATATAAATTTGGAGAACGCTGGAAGAGTAAAATGAAGTTTTTTTTGATGCCCTCAATTTTAATGGTTTTCGGTTTTGAGGTTAGTATGTAAATTAGCTTAAAACACATAATCAGTTATCATATTCAATTATGAAAGTTAGTGAATTGTGGAATATGATATCGAGCAAATGTTCACCTGTAGCATGTCGGCAGATGGCTGCTCTTTTCACACCATTTTGTAGCAGACTTTCCAACGAAGCTTGGATTAACTTGTCAATGCTATGGCAAATTTCACTTTTCAAAACATTAGTTGGTTGTGATTTATTCACTTAAATCTTTCAATTGTAAGAGAAAATAATCCAGAAGATTATTGACATTGCCAAATCGAGAAATTACGAGACCGGGAAATTTTTCGTACCATAAATTTGGTGTTTGGTAATTGTCTGGCTTATGGCGACATCTTGTTGAAACCAAAGGTCACTGATATCAACATAAGCTAATTGTGGCCCCTTAATATTGATTATCATGGTTTGATATCACAGAAAAATCACAGCACGGCCTCTCTTTGGTCATTCCAGAAAATATACTGTCTGATGCCACCGATGTTGTGGTTTTTCAAGGACTATTTATGGATTTTGTAAGTCCCATATGCGACAGTTTTGTTTGTTGACATAAACGTTTAATGCAATGCAATTGAGCTTTATGAATGAGCTTTAAAAATGATTTTGTTAAAAAATTTTTTGCTTCCGTTCAGTTTTGCAAATAGCCAATTCACAAAAGTTCAAGAAAAGCAATTGTCGGCCGACTTTGATTCTTGCGTCGAACTTTAAAAAAGGGAAAATGAAAATTTTGATGCAAATCTTGAGCAAAGTGCCTTCAGTGATGCACAATTGTTGCAAACGTCCTCGAGTTGATGTTCCAGGCTCACCTGGAGTGAGACTTTTAATGTTTGCGTTACTACAGCCACCATGAGCCTCGAATTAAGTGATTAAACTACGCTTAGAGGTTTCAAAAGGAGCCTGATTACGAGCAATTGCTCGAATTTTACAAAGTGATATCGTGAAATATTCATCACTTGAATAGTAAATTTGCATAATTAAAATTCTTTGCTTAAGAGAGTAAAGTTCCATACATAAAATGTCCCAATGTCTTACAAAGTAAATGTCAAAGGCGGACAGTTTAAATCTTCTCATTTAATCATTTGGCAGACAATTTACGCTCTAACCTCAAATTTGACCAGCCAGTGTCGGATAAAGCTAAGGCACAAAATTCCGAATTTCTTTTCTCAGCCTGGTTGGTCACAGTACATAAAGGTGGATTCTCACGCTAAAATAGGCAATACGGTGACCAGGCAATAAGAGGCATTATTAAACAGAATCTATTCTTTTTTATTTCTTTATATATTTTAAACAAAAATAAACGCCAGCTTTGAATTCACAAGGGACCACATTAATTGGACAACCACACAATGAAAAAGCATAATTTTCTTCAATGAGCCGAAGTTTAATTTGAAAGGTTTCGATGGACTAAGCTTAGTTAGAAGACCCAAAGGATAATGTATTAGTTAATCCACGTTATACAAAAATTACTGTGAATGGTGGCGGAAGTATTTTTTGGGTCTGAGAATGTTTTACTTAGCCCTGATTTATAGACTAAGTAGAATGAGAGATCGGTTCGTCTCTAAAGACATGCTTCAAAATGCTATGCTTATGCATGCAAAGAAGGAAATGTCTGTTAAGTGGAGGTGTGTGATACAGATTAACGTCAGTACCTAGCCGTGATGGCCACAAACTGACGGTGGTCCTACCACCGTGTGAATACAATGCGTTCACCAATGCCCCCATGTGCAAACCATGAGTACCAATTCGATGCCATGTTTTTGGCCATGACATCCCCCTTGGTAAAGAGCGGAGCCTTTCTAACACTCCTACCGACCTATGGATCACGGATCCCTGTGGCAATGCAATTCCACGAGAGCTAATACGCTCATCCCGCGATGTGGGTAAAAACCACAGCCACCACAAAGCTCCCGAAGGGCCACACCAATTGCCAGGCTGAAACCAAAGTTTCAGGGGCACCTGCCACCCGTGGTACCAGTTTATAGTATCCGGTCAAACTGTTACCACCAGCCGAGTCCCAAATAACCCAAACTAATGGCCTCACACACACATTCACACCCTACTCACATAGCAGAACACAGACGCAAACATGCAAACAGGGAGCTATGGGTCTATGGCAAGGAGAAGTGGAATGAAAGTGCAACCGTTCAATACTAGACCAGTTGCACCGCCGATCCACACTCAAGCCAAGGACTCATCTCACCCCAAAACCAGAATCAAACCAATCTAACTACTACTAACCCTAATCCTTCTCCTCCTGAACACCTCACATGCAAACACATTCATCCTACTTACACCGCCAGGTACCGAGAGTGCCCCGTTAAGTGAAGGTACTAACACGATAATAAGCCTACACACACATCTACAATCTACACACATCACACAATATATGAAGGGGTGGTTCAATGGCAACAAAATTAGTATTTTAAAAAGGTCGCCACAAACGTCGCATATCAATCTAAGAAAATCTATGGGATATTGTAGATCGAAAAATAGTACGGAATAACTACAAAAATATGAATGAGCTTTTTTAAAACGCGGAAATTGCCTGGAATGGAATATCTTCACAGGTATTATTCAATTTAATTATTTCAATGCTTCGAAGATGTATTGCAGTTTTAAGAAAATAACGAGTCCTTTTACCACCTTATCCAGCATTGACTATGTGCTTTAGTTTTGGCGCCTTAAAATAATAATTCTTATTGATTTTGATCTTTAATTTTGAATATTTTAAATGAAGAACCAATGCTATTTTTAGCATTTTTAGTTTTTTTTGATACCAAATATTTAAATACCTCAATACCAAAACAAGAAACCTTAATTATCCTACGACAGCCATAACATCATCAAAATTATAGATATCGCAAAGCCGATAATTAAACAGGATTGCTTTAGATTTAATAACCATTTTTACAAATTACCTGATAGACTCGACATGGGGAGCTCAACTTCCACAATCTTCATGGAAATTTTCGTGCAACATCTCGAATTACTACACAAAAAGAAAGACACTAATGGAAAAAAACACAGAATAACTCACTACTGTACATACGTGGATGACATCACATGCATCCTCAAACAAGACAACACCGAAGAAATTTTAATAGACTTAAATCCATAATAGGATTACATACACAATGGAAAAAGAACAAGACAGAAACTTGCGTTATCTTGACATTACAATAACACGAGGAACTGAATGTTTAACACCTAAGCCCAATTTTCTCGCAACGATTATTAGATTGTGCCCCTTGGCATAAAATGCCAAGTGGGGCACAATCTACGTACATGAGTGGACACGACCCTAACAAAACAACTATGTAAACTCTAATAAACACTAACTCACCGGTACAGTTTAGAACACGGCTTAACAATGATGTCATCATATTGAAAGTGCTCGCTGGGCACATCGAACAAACAGCCACCAATGACGCAATGAAGCAAAAAATAAATTATTAATAAAAATTGATCATTTCAATTTAATTTAGCTTTTTAAAAATTGATTGAAAATTAGCAGATATTGCTTTCGTTTTGCCCGATACTGTACATTTGAAACGAGTATATTGAAAGAATCTAGTGTACATGGTACTTTGAAATTTTTCTTCTTAAAGTAACTTCTTTACAATAAGTACTTTTAGGGCAAAAGGTGTTTTCAACTATAAGTTTGTGTTTTTATGAATGAAAAATGATATCTGACAAACATCACCACGTTCACGCGGACGGATGCTGATTCTATCACCAAAGTTTTTAATCACTTTTTGTCGAAATGGCGGTCTTTGAGTTTTAAGGCTGAAACTGATTTGATAGTCTCTCTATAGACTCCGTCCCCACAAAAAATCTAACGATATGACTGACCACTCAGCTTCTGATTGCCGTGAAAATAGGCGATCGAGAAATTAGGTTTGCAATAAACTGATCGCTTCATTGGCTGTGTGACATGTGGCACCGAGCTGTTGAAACCACATGTCAATGATATCCACGTCGTCAATCATAAATTAAAATAAGCATCCATCCTTACCGCATTTCCAGCCTCGTCTTCGAAAAACAGCGGCTTAACTACGGCTTCAAACTACACAGCGCATCATACAGTGATACTTTCAGCATGCAAACGACTTTCAATAATCGCTATAGGATTTTCAGAAGCCTAAATGCGGCAATTTTGCTTGTTGGCATACACTGACAAGTGAAAATGGACTTTGTCTGAAAAAATGATTTTTTCAGAAAAACCAGCCGGCAGCCAGTTGTTCCTGAATGAATTTAGCGAATCTACGTCGATGTGTATGGTCGGTCGGCCTCAATTCCTGCACCAGTTGAACCTCGTAAAGCTTCAAAGTCAAATTCTTTCTCGGAATTCGCCATACGTTGGTTTTTGACAACGCCAATTGTTGACAACATCGAAAAATTGACAAAATTTGGATCTGCTTCAACACTGTGGTTCACGGTTGCGATGTTTATAGTTGAACCACCTGGTCGAACACGCGTTGGTGTTCGCACACTTTGTATCTAGTTTTTCGACTCAATTTTTAATGTTGGTCTCAGAAGGATGATTATGTTGTCCGAAAATTTTATTAACTTTACGGAATGTAACTTTAACCGAACCCACATTTTAATCATTTTAATGTGATATTCGGGCGAAATTGAATTAATTGTAACAATTGCCAATGCGTCTGCTATGAATATGTCAAAACATTAAATGTTGAAAAACAAACTTCTTGTTGAGAAACCCAACGTAAATATTTCTTTTAAAATATTTTTTTTATATCTTTCTGATTAAAAAAATACACATATTTTTGAAACCACTTTTTTAACAGTGTACTTTGCCCAGCTTTTAAGGATAGAGTGAGAGTGAAGAAAAATGTTCTCAAAGGAAATTAAAATAAAACTTTTTTTAAAATATGTTTCGACGATATTTATTTTCCAATAACCGTTAACATTGAGGGTACGGGGTATGTGTTTTTTGTTTTTGTACAAACTTTGAATGAATCTTGTTTAGATGAAGCAAAAAAATATATATGAAAATGGTTGTATAAATACTAGATGAATAAAGAGAAACAGCAAGAGAAATTATAGAATGATAGAATACAACAACAGAAAATTAAATATTTTAAAACTTAAAATTATGCTGTGATTAATTAAAAAAAACAAAAACAAACTAACAAATTATTGAATTCAACAATTAATTTAAGACAGTTTTTTGCGCAGCACTTGCACACACACACACACACCTACAAACACATATACATACATATAAACACTACAAAAATAATATATAAAATTGTTTTTAACAAACTGAATGAGAATTTAATGAAGGAATTAATTTCCAATGCTTCTTCTTAACGTGTTTTTATATCTGCACAAAAAAAATTTACAAAATTTTAAAAATAATTTTTCTGTAAACATTTCCGTTCACCTAAACGCAAGGAAAATTATAATAAACAAAAAAATGTATTTTCTATTTAATTTAGTTAAAATTTACAAATTTAAACATTTTTAAAAACACGAAAAAGAAAATTAACAAAGAAACGAATTAATCAAATTAACAAAAAATTAAAAATTAAAAAAAAATGTAACGCACTTTTTGCACTTTCCCATCCCGGAGTTACGTCCATAGATTTTAAGCAAAAACTTTTATTTTTTGATTTTAACAAAATGCAATTCGAATATTTAAATGAAATTGGACTAAAAGCGAAGCTTTTTTTAAAAAAAATTGTTTATCATTTACTCTCTGCAATTTAATTTAAAATTAACATATTTAATTCTTTATCAAAATACATGGCACGAAATAGTTTAAGCAAAAACAAAAATAAAATCTGTGGAAACTTTTAAAAAATAAATGTAAAAATCAACAGAAACAGCAGCAGCAGCAGCAGCAACATAAAAATAAAACTACAATATTAAAAAATATAAATAAATTATTGTAGGATTAAACGTCTGATTTAAAAGCAGCGGGAAATAATTAAAATTCCATAAACAAAGTAGAAGTAAATTAATTTACTTTATTAAAAAACTTTTATTTAAATTATTTAATCGAAAAAGTTTCTTAAATAATGAATTTTTATAATTTTGAAAATATTTGCGGAACTTTTTTCTAAAATAATTTTTTGTAATTTTTAATAATTTTATTTTTTAAAACAACACACAAAAACTTTATTAAAGAAAATTGTTAAAAAAACCAAAAAACAATTTAAAAGGTTCTTAAAAAAGTCCGTTTAAACAAAATAGTTGAAAAGTACAATTATGAAATGCACCTTGAAATTTTCCAAAAGGTACTTTTATAATATGCTCTTGTTTTTATACTAGAAAAGGTACTTTAAAATAATATTTATGAAAAATACTATATTGATGAAGTACACTTTGAAGTAACTTGGTAAAATATTTAAGAAAGTTTTAAGTAAATTAGTACTTTCAAAACAAATAATTGTAAACAGCCATTTTTGCAAAAATTGTATTAAAAACGTTTACAAAATTTGCACAAAAAAGAACCTTTTATTCAAATTGGTTGAAATGAAATTTTATGAAATTTTTGATTCCTTCTTCGAAATATGTTTTTAGAAAATTTGAAGAACTTTTTTAAAAAATTGATTTGTTTAATTTTAAAAATTTTTGCGGTACTTTTTTCAAAAATAATTTTTAGTAATTTTTTATAATTTTATTTTTTAAAACAGCACACAACGACTTTATTAAAAAAATTGTTAAAAAACCATAAACATTCAAAAGGTTCTTAAAAAAGTACCTTTTAATGAAAGTGGTCAAAAAGTACAATTATAAAATACACCTTAAATAAATATTTATTCAAGCAATGTCTAAGTTTTGAAAATTTTTCAAAAGGTACATTTATAAAATGTTTCTTTTTTATATTTAAAAAGGTACTTTAAAACAATATTTATGAAAAATACTACATTGATGTATATTTTGAAAAAACTTGTTAAAAGGTTTAAGAAAGTTTTCAGTAAACACCTTCTTAACAGAAATTTTAAAACTTCTGAAATTAGTACTTTCAAGACACAAAATGGCATATACAGTTTTTTTTCAAAAATTGTGTTGACCACATTTTAAAAGTTGCACAAAAAAGAGCCTTTTAAATAAATTGGTTAAAATAAAATTTGATAAAATTTTATTAAAAATTTCGATTTCTTTTTCGCGATAGATTTTTATAAAATCTTAAGAAATTTCTTAAAAAGTTAATTTGTTAAATTTTAAAGTTTTCGTGGTACTTTTTTCAAAAATAATTTTTAGTAATTTTTTTACAATTTTTTTTTTTAAAACAACACACAACAACATTTGCAAAAAAATGTTTAACAAAAGATAAAACATTATAAAAGGTTCTTAAAAAAGTACTTTTTAAATGAAATGGTTGAAAAGTACATTTATGGAATACACCTTAAAAAATAACTGTTTATTAGAGCAATAACTAAATTGTTAAAATTTTCCAAAACATACTTTTATAAAATGTTTCTTTTTTCTATTAAGAAAGGTACTTTAAAATAATATTTATGAAAAATACTGTATTAAAGTACACTTTAAAGCAACTTGGTGAAAGATTTAAAAAAGTTTTCAGTATATTTCTTCTAAAGAAAAAAGACAGTTTTCCAAAAATTGTATTAAAAACGTTTACAAAAATTTACACAAAAAAGAGCCTTTAAAACAAATTTCTTAATTCTATAAGAAAAATTTGTTGCATAATACTATATAATAAAGGAAGTAATTTCAAGAACTTTTTTCATGTTTTTTTAAACAGTACTTTTTTACAAAGCTCAAATTTTAAATACCTTAAAAGTATTTTCACAAGCTGCTTTGCTATTCCAAATTAGAAGGAAATTTTGAAAAAAACTTTTGAAAACTGTATACTTAGTACTAAGATAAAATACATAAAACTAGGATATTCTACAAAAAAATTATTCACATAAAATAATTTTCCCAAAAATTTGTATTAAAAATGTTTTAGCAAATTCTTTAAAAAGTACCTTTTAATCAAATTAGCTGAAATTTATAAGTATCACAATATATATTTTAAAACAATAGTTGCTAAAACAAGTTCTTTCAAAATTGTTACAGTTTTTTAAATAGTACTTTATACAAAAAGTACTTTTAAAAAAAATTACCTTCATCAAAAAAGTACCTTTTAATATTTTTTTAATACTTTTTTTTCCTAATAATAAACGCACTTTTTGATAAAAAAAACTACCTAAATTAAAAGAGTAGTAAGAGATTATTTTCAAATACTATATCCTGAAGACTTGTTAAAAGAAATCCTGAAACTGTTTCAAACTGTTTAGCAAATAACTCTTAAATATGCACTTCTTTAAAATTTTCATAAAAAGAGTACTAATAAAGAAATATGCAAAATCTTGATAATATATTCTGGTACTTTTTTATTGGCACTTTTTTATGGTACTTTTTTTTAACAATTTTTAAAAACTTTTAAAAAATGTGTACTAAGTGCTTATTTAAAATATAAAAAAATTAGTACATACTAGAAAAAAAATGTAAATATATAAATATTTTTTTACAAAAATTTGTAACAAAAATATTTTAACAATTTCTTTAAAAAGTACCTTTTAATGAAATTAGCTAAAAAGTATAAGTAAACAGAATATATTTCAAAATAATGGTTGCTAAAGCAAGTTCTTTCAAAAGTGTTGCTGTTTTGTAAATAGTACTTAATAAATAAATTTTTCTTAAAAAAAAGTACTTTTAACAAAAGTACCTTAATTATATAAATGTTTTGTTATAGTTTTTATAAATATTTTTTCACCTAATAATAATGTATTTTTTCATAGAAGATACTTTTAACAAAACAGTTATAAAAGTATTTTTTCAAAAACTACTTCTTGAAAGAGTATCCTGCAAAAGATAAAATGGTTTCAAAACTGTATAGCAAACTACTTTTACCTTAACAACTTATTTCAAAGCTTAATAAAAATAGTACTAATGAATAAATATACAAAATCTTGTGTACAAAATATTTTAAACGCTTCTTAAAAATGTATCTTTTCAACGAAGTGGTTAAAAAGTTCAATTCAACAAAGCATTTCACAAAATTTTTTATTAACAACAGTTCTTTCAAAAGATTGTGTGGTACCTTTTAGTGGTTCTTTTTTAAGGTACTTTTATAATTGTAGTTTTACAAAATTTTGTTTTTTCAAAAAGTACTTTAAATGAATCGTTACAAAACTGATTTATTAAAGTTTATTTATCAGACATTTTGTAGAAAAGCTTAAGAAAAAATTGTTCAGCAAATAAGTTTGCGAAAATTATAATGAAACAATTTATAAAAATAGTACTTTAATGAAAACAGTTCTTAAAAATAGTTTAGTCGAGTTTCTTTAAAAAAAAAATAAAAAAGACTTTTAAAAGCAGTACTTTTAAGCAAAGGTGTCTTTTTAACAAAGCGTAAACTGCTCACAAGAGTCTTTAAAGTCTATTTCAATATTGTAAACCGCTACAACTTTGATATATTAATTTTTAAACCTGCTTATATATAATTTTTGGAAACTTTTAATTTTTAAGAAAGTCACGATGTTGAGCAAAATTAACATTAAAACAAAAACAACAATTTTTAACTATTTTCGTAAAAAAAAATATCTTGAGTTTTTGAGTTGAAAAAGTACTACGTACGTTTATTGTACCTTTGTTTCAAAAGAAATAAAATAATAATTATTTGTTTAGAGTATATAGAAAAACAAAAAAAAAACATATTGTTAAAAAATTTAACAAAAAACAATTTTAATCGAATAAATATATTTTGTATAGAAAAATTATGAAATGTCTACTTTTTAAAATAATTTGTAAATATTTTCGTCTTGAAAACCAAACAAAAAACAAAATAAATTAAATTAAATTAATAAATAGTTGTTGTCACATAAAAATAAAAAAGTAAAAAAAAAGAATTTCAATAATATAAAAAATATTATTAAATTTAAGTTCAAATTGTACAATAATTTCATTGAAAAACAAGAAAATAAAACCAAACTTATTAATAATTTATTTATAACACTGTGTTAAATGTTATAAATTTTTATATAAAACTAAATAAAATTATTAAATAATTAAATAACAAATGAAATTTAGAAAACAACTAAATTAGATTAAAGCAAAGAAATTAAATTAAACAAAAAATAATTCTTCTTCTATTTTCTTCTGATGTAGGACTGTGGTTTTAAAAGTCATAAATAAAATTTATATAAATAAAAAGAAACTTTAAATAAATAAATCAATAAATAGTGGTAATAAAACAAAAAAAAAACAAAAGAAAAACGAAAGTAAAATTGAAACTAAATAACAAAATACAAAACAGAAAATAATATTATTAATTTAAGATACAGAACGATAAACAATTTCTTTAAATAAATGACGTATTAAAAATAAACCTGGCGGTTGAAAAAATTACAAAATTTTGTGTTTTATTCGATATCGTGAAGATAACATTTTTAAATTTACTCTAACAATTTCTCTCTGTGTTTGTGCGAAATTCTTTGTAAGAATTATGAATGATTTTTATTTGACGAAACATTGGTTTAAACTTAATTTCAAGCTTTCTTAAGCTGGGTTTGTTGTTAACTAACTGCGTGGCTTGCTCCGAGACCTTATGCACGTAAGACAACAAGAAATTTCTAGTTACAAACTGCGTAGAAATTTTATAAATACAAACAACAACAATTTGATATGCTGTTTACTAACTGCGTGTCTTAATAAGAAAACTTATGCATACAAAACAATAACAAATATCTTAAAATAAATTCCAGAAAGAAACTTTATCGGCATAAAAATAAAAACAAAAATACAGACAGACATACAGGCGCCTATACATTGAATGGACAACATACAACAACAAAATGTGATACAGAGGGAGTAAAAGATTTTTAATTTTTCTAGACCTCATGTGGACAAATATAAAAAGGCAGCGTTTGAGTGGATAGTTAGTCAGTGTAAAATTAAATCTCGTGCAGTAAAGGCGTACATCTTAAGTAAATTGTTCTGTAGTGTCAACTTTGTATAGTTAAAGTTAATGAACTTGTTATTAATTTAAAAGCTCTAAAAGCTAGTGTTATTTATTTTGCAATAAAGAACTCACAACACAACATTTATAAGAGTTATAATAGTAAAAATATGAAAAAAAAAATATTTTTCTTATTTATCAATTATATAAAGGATTTTTTAACAGGAAATTTGTTGTCTTAAATAAATTAAAAAAAACAAAGAGGAATCAAATTTTTATTGTTTTACAAAGAGAAAAGTTCCGGAATTAGCAACGAAAAATAATATCTGACAAATGTTTACCACGACCACGCTGACAGATGACCATTCAAAGTTTTAAATCACTTTTTGGCAAAATGGTGGTCCTTTTTCGTTAATCACATCACGGATTTTGAGTTTTAAGGCTGCAATCGATTTAATTGGATTTATATAGACTCTGACCTTAAGATAGCCCCATACAAAAAAAAATAAAAAAATTCACTGATATTAAATCACACGATCTTTATATTAAAGATGATTTGTTAAGTTTTAGAAGAAAATAATTATCAGTAAAAAATAAAACGAAATGACCCACTGAGCATTTTACAAACTTGTCTAGTTTTTTAAGAAATCTTATAGACACAAGACAACAACAAAAACAACATGCTTATAAAAAATTCTACGAAGTAAGATAAATAAAAGAAAATAAAAGCAACTAACACAGAACAAAAACAAAACACACAGCCCAGCAGGCGCCTAAACTGAATGATTATAATAACATTAGCCAATTGTGGCCCGCAAAAAATTGGTTATCATGGTTTGGTAGTGCAAAGACTTCACGCTGACGGCGTTATCTGGCTAATTTTCAAAAAAAAAAACGGGCTAATGATGCTGCCTGACCACAAACCGAACCATATGGTCAATTTCTTTAAGTGTAATGATTTTTCGAAGATTATTTGTGGATTATTTGAGGCGCATATTATAGAATTGTGTTTGTTAACACAATCACCTAATTAAAAATACGCCTCATCGTTAAAGGTGATTTTGTTGAAGAAGGCATTGTTTTCGTTTAATTGTTCAAACAGCTGTACAAAGCAATAGTCGGTCGGCTATAATTCTTGAAGCGTGAAGATAAAGATCTTTGCGCAAAATATTGTTACGTTTATACCTTTTATAAACAATTTGTTGTGAGTTCTTCATTGTAAAATTAATAACAAATTTATTATCCTTAACTACACAAAGTTGACACTACAGAACAATTTGCTTAAGATGCACGTCTTTACTGCACGAGATTTAATTTTACACTGACTAACTATCCACTCAGACGATGCCCTTTTATATTTGTCCACTAGAAGTCTAGAAAATTTAGAATCTTCTACTCCCTTTGTATCACATTTTGTTGTGGTATGTTGCTTATTCGATGTATAAGCGCCTATAGGTCTGTGTGTATTTTTGTTTTTATGCTGATAAGCTTTCTGCTGGGATTTATTTGAAAATATTTATTGTTGTCTCGTGTAAATAAGTTTTGTTAGAAAACTACGCAGATGGGAAATAGCATACATGTTTGTTGTTGTCTTGCGCCTTCAGTTAGTAAACAGAAATTTGTTTTTGTCTTGTATGCCACGCTGTTAGTAAACAGCATATCATATTATTGTTGTTTGCGTGTATACAATTTCTACGCAGTTCGTAACTAGAAATTTTTTTGTTCGTAAATAACATACCCAGTAGTTCGCTTTATTGCTTAATTATTTTATTTTTAAAACTTAAGCAAGACACATTCGTAACAATATTAAGCAAAGTGGCTCTAGTGAAGCCCAATTGTTGCAAACGTCGACGAATTGATAACTGCATCGCTACAGTCGCTACCAGCATATTGTTTGCATCTATTGTTGGCAACAATACAATATCATGAGTTGTGATTTTAGCGCTTAAATTACGCACTGTGGTTGAAGAAGGCTCATTACGAAGAAAAACTGCTCGGATTTTAGGACGTGTTACAGTGACATTTTCACCATTTTGTTGGTAGTAAATGTTCACAATTTTAATACCTTGATTAATATTTCCTAAATGTATTCTATATAAGTGTCAAAGCATGGTGAGTTCAATTCTTAGCATTTAATCATTTGACAGACAATTTACTTTCTAACCTTAAATTTGCCCATGCAATACTTTTTTTTAAATAAAAAACTATTGAGAAATCGAGACGTTAAACAAAATAAAAAACAATCAGAAATAAAAACCTTTAAAAAATTTTGTTGTATTTTATTGCAATATAGAATTAACTATTTGTTTCGAAATTATTGTTATAATCAATCATAAGGAAAATAATTTTAAAAGCATGAATCAAGATAAAAGTCAAGCAATAAATATGAAAAATAAGACAAAAAATTAAAAAGACGGCAACAGAATATCGTTGACGAATGATAACAAGCATCAATACTGTTAATTCTCTGAAATAAAACTACAAAATCATCATTAGTTTTTCTAACAGCAGCTTTCTTGAACTTGAGTGCTCAACGGCTGTACTTAACATTTCAATATTAAAATTACACACTCACTTGTATAGCATTTTTTAAAAACATAACGAGAACTTGATAATAAAAAATTATATAAACACGTCATTATTTGATCCATTTTAAAATATTAAATCTCCTTTGTTATTAGAAAATTTTTAGAAATTTATACAATTTATTTCCCGTTCGTGCACTTTTTTTAAACAGAACAGATTGACGTCAACAAACATAATCTTGAGAAAAACAAGATTAAATGAGAAAGAATCGATTCCAAAATGAGTTCATGGATTTGTACTGTTTCTATTCTTTTAACCTTCGGTTTTTTTACTAATTTATTTAATATTATTTTTTGCAGCATTTCAGCATTTGGTTGTCTGAAGTGTTTAGAAATTCTTTTAAAAAAAATATACGAGTACACACACACACATTCACTCGCAGTTATTAAAATAAATATAAAAAAAAATTAAAAATACCACAACTATACACTGTTGTGGATCTAAGCAACCAAACGCATTTTCTTAAGTTATTTGGGGCGCTGAATACGAATCTGCACTCCGTTTGGTTCTAGTTTTCGAGATGTTAAATAATCACATTTCTTACACTTTATGACAATTAATCACCATTTTATTCATTAAAAAGTGTTAAATTAAAAATGAAGAACAGTCGAACTGAATCGCTTTTACTGTTCGAGATCTGTTTCACATATTAAAGTTCAACAGTAGTCGCTCATAATGCCCTCGTCCCAAAATCCTTGATATCGTTTTTCGATTTTCGCCAAATCTTGGCATCGTCGCTTGTATCAGCCCAAGTTTTCAGGAAAAAATTCGAGATGGGAATGCAGAAAATGTATTTTGAAAGACATTTGAGCTCCAATCTTGCAATAATTTTGCAACAAAGAAAGTTTTGAACAACATCTTGAAATGATACCCAATTTGGTTAAGTACTTAAAAGATACTTTTATAAAATGTTTCTTTCTTATATTTTGAATGGTACTTTAAAATAATATTTATGAAAAATACCATAGTGCAGCACACTTTAAAGCAACTTGGTAGCAGATTTAAACAAGTTTTCAGTATAGTTTTTCTAAAGAAGAAAGAAATTTTTCAAAAAACTGTATTAAAAACGTTTACTAAAAATTTCAAAAAAAAGAACCTTTAAAACAAATTGCTCAATTTTATAAGAAAAATATGTTGCATAATACTATATACTAACGGAAGTAATTTCAAAAACTTTTTCATATATTTTGAAACGCTACTTTTTTACAAAGCTCAAATTTTAAATACTTTAAAAGTATTTTCACAAGCTGTTTTGCTATCCCAAATTAGAAGGAAATTAAAAAAAAAACACTTTTGAAAAATGTTTACTTAGTACTAAGATAAAATATATAAAATTAGTATATTCTACAAAAAAAAATTTTTTTTAAATATTTTAACAATTTCTTTAAAAAGTACCTTTTAATCAAATTAACTAAAATTTATAAGTATCACAATATATATTTCAAAACAATAGTTTCTAGAACAAGTTCTTTCAAAAGTGGTAGTGTTTTATAAATAGAGCTTTATAAAGAAGGTACTTTTAAAAAAAATTACCTTCATCAAAAAAGTACTTTTTAAAACTTTTTAATAATATTTTTTTCCTAATAATAAACGCACTTTTTGATAAAAAAAAACTACCTAAATTAAAAGAGTAGTAAGAGATTATTTTCAAATACTATTTCCTGAAGACTTGTTAGAAGAAATCTTTTAAATGATTGAAACTGTTTTAAAACTGTTTAGAAAACATTTTTTAAATATGCACTTCTTTAAAATTTTCATGAAAAGAGTACTTATAAAGAAATATGAAAAATCTTGATAATATATTCTGGTACTTTTTTAATGGTACTTTTCTATGGTACTTTTTTTAAACAATTTTTAAAAAACTTTTAAAAAATGTGTACTAAGTGCTTATTTAAAATATAAACAAATTAGTACATACTACAAAAAAAATGTGAATATAAATATTTTTTTACAAAAATTTTTATTAAAAATATTTTAACAATTTTAAAAAAAGTTCTTTTTGATCCAATTAGCTAAGAAATATAAGTAAACAAAATATATTTCAAAATAATAGTTGTTAAAATAAATTATTTCAAAAGTGTTCCTGTTTTGTAAATAGTACTTTATAAGTACTGGTTAAGTACTCAAAAGCCGGTTCTTCACGGCCGAGCGCTTTAACAAAGTTTTTGATATGGAGAGGTGACAAGAAAATATTCTGTAGGTTCACAAGTGTTAAATAAGAGACGTTTTGTTTTCCTGGTACGGCTTGAACAATCTTTGGTCAGTTACACGGCTATCTTAAGAATCAGATTTTATCCCCATCAAGAGCCTAATAACCTGTTGGAATAATATATAAATTATTTATTCTTTAAAATTATATTAAAGTTTATTTTTAAATCTTTAAATCGCCTCCATTCTCCATTGATGCCCTTTATATATTACCTCTTTATAGATAGCGCAGTGCTGCCAACAACCACGTACTCAAACCAATTCAGCACCTCAAATAACGCCACGATTTATTGTTCTCATTTGCTCTGATTCAAAAGTTAACCCTAATTTGTGTAATCGAAGGCAATCAAAAGGCGGTAAAGAGGAAATCTTCAACAACTACTAAAAAAAATAATAAACAAAAAATAATAAAAATAATTTAAATTGCTAAGGGTTTCAAAATTTTTCTGGTCTTGGCAAAGCCTTTTTAAATTTAAGCCTAAATTTAAGGAAATTGTAGGCAACAATGATTCTCTCATGTGAAAAAATATATTTATAATTAGACATTGTATGATTTGGAAGTTTTTTAATTATTTTCTAAATATGCGCACTACATTACTCTAAGAGTATTATTAATTTACAATTATTTCAAAAAAGTACTTTTCAAAAAAGTACTTTGCTAAACAGTACTTTTCAAAAAAGTACTTCTCACAAAAAAGTACTTTTTATAAAATTTCTTTTTACAAAAAGTACTTGTATAAAATATCTTTTTTTAAGTTTATACACAAATATAACTATTTAAATTTATCATTATATATAAATAAATATGCAAATAAAAGCGCAAATAAAAAGTTTTTCTGAGATGGCTGCGAGAGATCGTAGCTTAAATCCTAAACAAATTTTAAAATAAGTATTGTTACGTTTTATACCTTTTATAAACGTATTGTTTTGGAAGTTGTTTATTACAAAATAAATAGCACTAGGTTTTAGAGTTTTTCAATTAATTAATTTTTTATTTAGATTAACTACAAGCAAAGTTGATACTACAGAACAATTTACTTAGGATGCACGTCTTTACTTCACGAGGTTTATTTTTCAACTAACTAACAGTCCACTCAAATGATGGCTTTTATATTTGTCCATTAAAAGTCTATAAAAATTAAGAATCTTCTATTCGCTTTGTATCACATTTTGTTGTTGTATGTTGTTCATTCAGTGTATAGGCGCCTGTATGTCTGTGTGTATTTTAGTTTTTATACTGATACAGTTTCTTTCTGGAATTTATTTTAAGATAGTTGGTGTTGTCTTGTGTAGATAAGTTTTCGTAGAAAACTGCGCAGTTACTAAACAGCATACCGATTTATTGTTTTCTCGCGTGTATTAAATTTCTGCTCTAAAGTATACTGGTGAGTTAGTATTCGAGTTTAGGTAGTTCTTTTATTGACACCTGGCATCTTAAGCGGGGCATAATACCAGAATAAATTAATCTTGAATTCCTTTTGCAGAAATCAAGGATTAAAAATATTTTTTTCAACTAAATAGTTAAAGAACTTTTCTAACAAAAGCTACACCTTTTTATAAATGATAATATTTAGGGATTTTTTATGAAACGATAAAAAAGCTTTCATCGACTCCCAAGGTAAAAGTTTTCTGAAGAAACATAAACACATAAAATTTTGCAAATAATGCCTTTCTGAAGGCACCTTCTGTGGGAATATTTTCGATTATCGCTTAAGCTGGATTTTTTGCATACAACGTAATCGGTCTTTAAAATTCCCCACAATAACGTCGAAAATTGTTTTTTTCGATAAATCGGTGACGAAAAATAACATTGAGTATTTTGGTTTTGCCTCTGAAAAAGCGATATGGCATATTGTGACAAGTACAGGGTATCCGCCGGGAAGATATATTATTTTGTTCTGACAACATTTTGGTAAATATTAGTCTTAACAGTGCATATTTGGCAGTCGTGAAGTAGACACGTGGCAAATTTATTATGGAAAAATGTTCGATAAAACATTTTATCAAAATCAATCATCGATTGCAGTGATAATGTTATTTGAAATTTTTGGGAGAAACAACGTGCCAGCAAAACGTAAAAATCATAACCACATTAACTAAATCCCGTCGGATAATATACGCACATATTATTTAATTTTTTGTTTATTTTTTTATTATTTTTCGTTTATATTTTTCTTCTGATTGCATAATTTTTACGAAAAAATCTTTGAACGGTTAAAAAAATTAACACTTCATTTATTTTGGCAAAACTTAAGAATAAATTGTACACAATTTTAAACAATAATTTCACATTCTTAACAAAAACAAATAGAAGAATAAACACAATTTTATTTTTAAAATAATGCTGAAAGATGTGTGTTATCACTTTTAACACCAGATGTTATTTAATAATAAATTAAATACGTAGCAATTAAAAAATATCATCATTTTTTCAAGAAGCATTTCTTATCTCCACATTTTAAAAGGGAGTGACAGCAGTTCCAGAGTTTCAAATTCAATGTGTTTAATTAATCCCAATAGAACTTTTAAATTCAAAATGTATATCACAAAAAAAAACATTTTATTCGAAAGATCAATACATGATATCAACATTTGAAAGTAATATCGGCCGTATGTATACCCACCACGGCCCTTAGTAACCTAAGGTTACGGTTAAGGTTTTAATTATTGGTGTTTTTACTGCTAGCTAGAGACTAGGAATTTGAAGGCCTAGTTATCTTAGGTCACTTTATCAAAATCAATTTATCGCCAAATTTTGATTTCAATAGGTCAACGGTTGGGGCTATCATGATATTTTCGTTTAAAACGGTGAAATATAGGGAAAATTTCGATAACACTAAAGTAAAGATATCCACAAAACTAAGTTTAAGTATAATAAAAAAATAATAATAAGCAATTAAAGTAGCGGATCGAAAATTTGTATATCAGACATAGACAATATATAGCCAAGGCGAAGGCAGGATGTGGATATTGCTTAGAAAAGACCAGACTTTGACAAACCATAGGTAAGATAATAGCATGAAAAAAATGTTATCAAAGAACGATCTACACCTGGAATAAATTTGTAACGACGTACATCAAAGTTATGGTCAGATGAGATCATAAGCAAATAAGTAAACAAAAGTCAGATCAAAAATTTTTATAGCAGACACAGACAACATATAGGCAAGGCGAAGACAGAATGTAGATATTGCGTAGAAAAGATCAGACTTTCACAACCATAGGCAAGCATGACACAAATTTTATAAAAGAACGATCTATACCTGAAATAAACTTGTCAATATATACCTTAAAGTTATGGTAGGTGTAGACCCTACCATAGCGAAATATGTATATAAAACACCGAGAAAATATAGGCAAGACGAAAACAGGATGCAGATCTTGTTTGGAAAAGACCAAACTATGGCAATCCTTATGTAAGACAATAGCATGACTTAGATGTTATAAAAGAACGATATATACCTAAAACAAACGTGTTAAGACATACATGGCAGCTGTATACGCGATCAGATCAGAAGCACATAAATTAACAAAAGTAACAGACCAAAAATACATACATAAGCCACCGATAAAATATAGGCAAGACGAAGACAGGATGTAGTAATTACATAGAAAAGACTAGACTTTAGCACTTAACAGATGAGATAATAGCATGATATAGATGTTTTAAAAGAACGATCTACACCTGAAATAAATTTAACACGAGATACATCAAAACTTATATCAAGTGTGAGTCAGATCAGATCATAAGCAGATGGATCAAAAAATGCAAAACAAAAATACGTAAATAAGACACCGACAAAATATAAGCAAGACGAAGACAGGATGCAGATATTGCTTAGAAAAGACCAGACTTTGATAATCTATAGACAAGATAATAACATGACATAGATGTTATAAAAGAACGATTTACACCTAAAATAAATTTGTCAAGACATACATTAAAGTTATGTCAGGTGTAGGACCGATGTTAATGAGCCAGATATAAACAAACATAGTAAAGATATAGATCTTAGCAAACCTAATGAATCATAACACAAACTTTAGTCGTTTATTTTTCGGTGTAAAAAAAATAACCACTTGCGACCCGAAAAACTCCACTGCTTTTTTCTGCACCAAGTTATTTCATTTCAAAGAGCTTACTCCGAAAATTATTAATATCTGATGATTTTTCTAGGCTCTAAAACACAAATAAGTTCAGAAAAGCGAAACAAAAAATGTTTGGTTTACAGTTTTAAGCCTTTTCGACATGCTTGATCAAGTCCTTAGCTTGATCTATGTCATCCATATTTTTATTACAAAAAATTATTGATTTTCAGCGCTTGTAATGCAAGATTGCATTGCATGCAGGGTGTCCCCCGGGAAGGTAAACTATTTTATTTGTTTATAATTTTTGATTAAATGAAAGAGAATAGATCTTAATAAATGTTTTATTTAATGATGGCAATTATGAATGGAATACAAAATCAGATAAATGTCCGCCTCACAAATGTGAACCTTTTTGAGTACATTTTTTTATTACATTCTCACATTTTTCACATAGTATTTCATTAATTTCATAACGAATACTTTCAACCTTGATTTTCAAATATCCCCACAAAAAGAAGTCCGGAACAGACGACCGTAGAAGCCAATAAACATCACCATTTTTTTAAATAAGTTGTTGTGGAAAGAGATTTTGCAGTAATTCCGTTATAATCCTGGCTGTGATGTTGATGATGATCATGTTGATACCACCATGTTAATCAAGCCCAAAGTATGCAGTTGGGACGTTAAAAAGCTTTCAATCATATCACGATATAACTCCATACTCCATTTTCATTTTCAAAGATGTAAGGTCCAATGATTCCTCCAGGCCAAATTTCATACCATACTGTCACTTTTAGTAGATGCAAAGCTGGCTATTGAATAATTTGAGGGTTTTCCATTTCCCAGAACAGACTATTCTGTTTATTTACATATCCATTCAAATGAGTTTTTCACGAAAATCGGGGTTGTCAGGAGTGAGCTGTAATATTCTATTGGTATATAATCGGCAACTTAAATGGCCTTGTGGAGGAAGCTCTTGTGTCAACTGAATCTTATATGGAACCAAATGCAAATCCTTGTGCAAAATTGTGGCTCAAGTTGTTCTTTGAAGACCAAGCTCCTGATTACGGTGTCGAATTGAGGTTTATGGATTGTTTTAAACTCTTTCTTGACTAGCAGTAAGCCAATCTTGCAGTACGTTGTAGCCGATAATTGGGCCTATTACCTATAGACCCTCTTTCTTCAAAATCATTCACTACACGATAAATAATGTGTTTTGTAGGCACGTTGCTTCTTCCAACAATTTCCCGTTATTGACGTTTGATTGTGATAAAATGTTTTAACGATTAAGATACGTTAGTTTATCGAATATTTTTCCATAATAAATTTGCCACGTGTCTATTTTACGACTGTCAAATATGGACTGTCAAGACTAATGTTTGCCAAAATAGCGGCAAATTAAAATAGTAGCTTTACATCCTGTAGTTCATGCAAGCGTTTATCACGTCATGCTGATTTTTCAGAGTAAGCGCGGTATAGCCAGTAAGTTCTGTAAGGTTTACAAAAATACTAATTACAGCTACAACACTGTACACGTTTGTCTGCTTATTTTTATATAATAAATTACACAAAAAATATATAAATCCAAAAACATTGACTTTTATATGCATGTCCATGATGACGAATTAGTTGAGCTATACGATTTTATACTGTTATTTAAACAATTTAACGTTTTTGAGAAAATGTAAAATAATTGTCCCCAGCCGGACAGAGGAATACTTCTTCAATATACAAATAAATATTATTATTTTTTTTTACCTAAAAATAGATATTAATTAAAAATAATTAAATATAAAAAGGTATAAAATCATGCATTGATTTATTGATAAAATAAAGTCATGATTAACAAAAAGGTCGCATGAAAGGTTCAATTCCAAAATTCTATTCTTAACTCATGATTGAATATTTTTTTAAAATTATTTTTGTAAATAAATAATCAAACAATTTAAAAGAAGACGTGATTAAATAAAAATCGAAAATAAAAACACCAAATACCTTATTGGTGACATGTTAATATGGGCTATTTCATGAGAATGTCAACTACACCTGAAAAAATAACACATTCTAAAAACTCTTTTCCAAATTGACTCAAAGACTAAAAACATACTCAAAATTAAATATTTGAAAGTATTTATAGCTTTTTACAATATTAAAGGGTGTAACGACACGTTCTCGCGTTATGCTGGGGTAAAGCTTGCGGCGTCCAGGGTTCGTTACAAAAAAATTTTTTTTCAATTAATCACAAGAGACACTTTTGTTTTTATAAAAAAATTCTTTTATTTAAAATTCACTCTTAAAATAAGTTATAATTAAACTGCACCACTACTAAGCACGCCAACGATGATCATCCGCTTCGTGGCCCTCAAGAGCTTTCGTCTCCACTTTCCGTCGGCTAGCCTACTGCTTCTCACACTGGAGCGAATAAAATTCTGTTCCAGTCTGAGCAGAACAGTTGGCCTGTCCACCAATTTTTGACTTGTCGCGGTTGTCACGAATAAGATTCTGAGACAACCTTTCCACGTCGAAATTGGTGTTAGCCTATTGACGATCTTGTCCGTCTTGTTCAGCTAGGGCGAATAAAATTCTGGCCTTGCTGACCAAAACGCGGCCTGGCTCTGGGCTCCGTCACCTAGGCGAATAAAATTCTGGCCAGGTGAAGTAGCGACAGCACTTACTGTGCCTGCCGATGACGATCAACCTCTCCGTGGCCTATTGACGATCTCGTCCGTCTTGTTCAGCTAGGGCGAATAAAATTCTGGCCTTGCTGAACAAAGCGCGGCCTGTTTCTGGGCTCCGTCACCTGGGCGAATAAAATTCTGACCAGGTGAAGCAGCGACAGTACTAACTGGGCCTGCCGATGACGACCAACCTCTCCGTGGCCTATTGACGATCTCGTCCGTCTTGTTCAGCTAGGGCGAATAAAATTCTGGCTTTGCTGAACAAAGCGCGGTCTGGTTCTGGGCTCCGTCACCTGGGCGAATAAAATTCTGGCCAGGTGAAGTAGCGACAGCACTTACTGAGCCGGAGACCTTAGCGAGTCTCGCTTAATTCAAAGTTGAATAAGATTCTGGCTTTGATTGAACGAGAGAAACCTATTTGCAAGACTATTTTAATTAAGTTGAATAAAATTCTAACTCACTTTAAAGAAGTCTTGCCCGGTTGCTTGCCCGTGGCCAACTTCACTTCAATACGCAATTATCTCGCTTTTTACATGTTTCTGCCAGGCACACATACACACCCATACCACTAAACGACAACTGCTTACGACTGTTCAGGGGTGAGTTTGATGGTATGTTCTTCTCACGGATGTATCCTCGTGTTAATAGATGGCGCTTTTTAACGGCTATTATAAATTCAAATATTTCATTAACAAATAATAAATGTAATTATTAAATATAATTATGAATTTTATAAAATGAAAAGTGTATAATAATAATAATGTTCTCTTTTAAAAAAAATTATAAAATTCATTAAACAATAAATATTCAAAAATGTAAAAAGTGTAAAAATTTATGAAATTCAAAAAAAAAATTACAAAATTGGAAACACATATAAATAGAGTCTAATTGCTTGTGGTTGAATTGCTATGTGATCCAAAAACGAGCCTGCCGACTTTTGGTCGTCACAAGGGTAACAGGTAAATAACAGGTTAAACTGATTATCTATTTACAAAATTTAAGAATTTTACTTATTTCAAGTGTAGGGTACAACTGTTTTTGTAAAAAAAAGAAAATATAAAGTTCGGTCGCTTGTAAGTGTTCTGAAATAAATTTTTTAAAGCGCCATTTATATGAGGTGTTTTTATAGCGGTATAGAACTTTTTAAAAGGAATAAAACAATGATGAATTTTCAGATTGATTCGAAAGATAATGTTCTGGCATTATAATGTAGATATGACTTCTGACAAATGACCGCTAAGACTGGCTCGACAGTAGCCTAATATCTAAGTCCAATTTTCGATGCCTTTTTTTAAATTTATGGTCGTATATCGGCAATAATGTGATAAACATTGTCTTCCAAGCGGTCACTCGTTTCGGGCTTACTGCTGTAGACTAGCGGCTTCACATAACCGCACAGGAAATAGTCTCGCAGCAAATAGTCTGAAGTTACGGCTCCGCAACATGTGCTTCCTTTAATAAATAAATTGTAGCACAATCTATGTGACATGTTGCGCCATGTTGAAACCACGGCTGCTGCACATTATCGCTGTTCATTTGATGAACGAAAAAGTCTGTATTCCTGGCTTTGTAACGGTCACCATTGACTGTAATACTCTAAATATAATCGGTATTAAAGAAGTACGGAGCAAAATTTGATCAACACATAAAGCATACCGAACAGTCAGTTTTTCTGGATGCAACGTTGTCTCAACATACGCTTGAGGATTGACATCACTATAAACATGGCAGTTTTATTTATTCAGATATTCAAGCAAAAACGAATTTGATCGCTACAAATAAATCGCTTATTGAAAATCGGAATCAATGGCAATCTTGTATTGGGCCCAAATTGTACAATTTGGAAGCGTTGTTCCGCCGTCAATCAAATTATGTTGAAATGTCAAACCAAACTAAATATAAATCACTTGACATTTAACAAAATGAGCGCCTGTATAAAAAATAGCCGATACTAAAAGGTGTTTTTTAAAGCTAGAATGAACTTTAAATTGTAAAAAGTAACACAAAAAATGAAATTTTGATGAAACATTTTTTTTATTTGTTTCAGTATACTCTGACAAATCATCATGAATAGACTCTCGCTTGAACAACGCTACGAAATTATCCAAATTTACTTTGAAAATCAGTCGTCGATTCGCGCAACTTATAGACGACTTCGTCATTTTTATGGCGTACATAATCGTGCATCTGAACAAGCCATTCGTCGAACTGTCGATAGATTTCGTACCACATACTCTCTAGAGGATGCAATAACACCAACACGTCGAAGGAATGTGCGTACTGAAGAGAATATCGCCGCTGTAAACGAAAGCGTGGAAGAAGATCCAAATTTATCAATTCGTCGTCGGTCGCAGGAATTGGGGCTCTGTCCGTCCACTACGTGGAAAATTTTGCGCAAAGATCTCGGCCTACACCCGTATAAGATCCAGCTGGTGCAGGAATTGAAGCCACGAGACCATTATATGCGTCGTTCTTTCGCCGATTGAGCTCTAGAGCAGTTGGCAACTGACCCGTTGTTTTCTCGCAAAATTGTGTTCAGCGATGAGGCGCATTTTTGGCTTAACGGGTTTGTTAATAAGCAAAATTGCCGCATATGGAGTGAGACCAATCCACAACAGACCCTACAGACTCCATTACATCCAGAAAAATGCACCGTTTGGTGCGGTTTTCACGCTGGTGGCATCATCGGACCTTATTTCTTCAAAAATGAGGCCGGAGCTCGTGTTACGGTCAATGGAGATCGTTACCGTACCATGATCAATGATTTTTTGTTTGAAAATATGGATGACATTGATCCGGACGAGATGTGGTTTCAACAGGATGGCGCTACGTGCCATACAGCGAACGCAACCATCGACTTATTGAAATCAAAATTTGGCGATAAGTTGATTTCGAGAAATGGACCTGTCAATTGGCCTCCAAGGTCGTGCGATTTGACACCACTCGACTATTTCCTGTGGGGCTACGTAAAGTCACTGGTTTAAGCTGATAAACCAGCAACAATTGACGCCTTAAAGGGCAGCATTGTCCGTGTTATTCATTACATACGGCCAGCAGTGCTCGAAAAAGTGGCCCAAAATTGGACGTCCAGAATGCGCTTCGTCAAGAACAGCCGCGGTGCCCATATGCCCGAAATCATTTTCAAATCTTAATGTCACGTATTAATCCTTCGAATAAAAAATAAATTTTGATTACAATTTAATTTTTTGTGTTATTTTTTACAATTTCAAGTTCTATCGGGCTTAAAAAAACACCCTTTACAAGAGAAAAATTTCATAACGTACTGTATGCCACTAACAATATTAATTACATTTTATTATTTATTAAAATCATTTTAAGATTTATTAAAATCATTTACAGATTTTAAAGAAAAACTGTTTATATTTTAAAAGCACAGAAAATGAAAATTACATTTTCTTGGATTCATGAAATTTTGCTTATAAAGATAAAATCACTTCGTTTTTTTACGTGTCCCACAATATATTGTTACCTTTATTCCTTTTAATAAACATTATATTATTTTGAGTTCTTTTATTGCAAAATAATAACACAGTACTTTTGAGTTTTAAGTTAAGTTAAACGATTTATTTACCTTCAATACACACACACAATAAACACGATGGTAACTTTGTTGTCTTTACCCACTGATAACTCGAATTGGATTAATTCATTTTGCCAGGAAGTTGTTCTAAGCGGTTTTCGTATTTACAAGAATATTAGAAAGGGGTTTTCAACGAGAAGTTTGTTTTCTAATCCGAAATAAAACAAGAAATTTAGAAAAGAAAAGTTCGGCAAGTATGAACGAATGAAAGTATGAAAAATTTTATCTGACAAATGTCCACAATGACCACGCTGACAGATGACGATTCCTTCATCAAAGTTTTTAATCACTTTTTGACAAAACGGCGGTCCTTTTTCGTTAACCACAACATGGATTTTGAGCTTTAATTCGATTCAAACGGCTCCGTATAGATTCTGTCCCATTAAAATAATCCAGTGGTGTTAAATCACAGAGCCACTTAACTGCTGATTGTCGTGAAATTGTGCGATCGGGAAATATGTTTTGCAATAAATAGATCGTTACATTGGCTGTGTGATATGAGGCACTGTCCTGTTGAAACCACATGTTAGTGATATCCACATCAATAACAGACCAAAATTGAGTTGTTAGCTTCGCGCGATATCATCGAAAAAAACGGCACAATCACGCCTCCAGACCACATAGTGCACAATGCAGTGACACGTATGGCGGATTCAATTCCTGCACCAGTTGAACCTTGTAAGGCTTTAAAGTCAAATTTGCTTTGCATAACCTCAATTGTTGAGAACGTCAAGGATTTGACAAATTTGGATCTACTTTAACACTGTAGCTCACGGCTGCGATGTTTTTATTTGAACGACCCGGTCGAAAACGTGTTGGTATTCTGACAATATGTATCGAGACTGTCAACTCAAATTTAATGACCAAATTTTTAATAGTCGTCTCAGAAGGAGACGATATATTACTTTAACACAACTATCATTTTCTTAGTGGATTTTAATTATTTTGATACGATTTTCGTGCGAAATTGAATTCTTTGTAACAATTGCCATTGAATCTACTACGAATACTCCAAAAAAGTAAATGTCAAAAGTATTATGTTATTGGTGTTGCCAGAATTGAAAAAGAAACTTCTTGTTGAAAAACCCGGAGCTTTAATATCACCCTATGTTGTTGTTTTTATTATCATTCAGTTTATGCGCTTGCTTGGCTGTGTGGTTTGTTTTGCTTTATGTTGGTTGTTTTTGTTTTCCCTTGTTGATATTATTTGGTAGAATTTCTTGTATGTATGTTGTTGTTGTCTTGTGTGATTATGATTTCTTAGAAAACCACACAGTTTACATAATGCTCAGTGGGTCACTTCGTTTACTTTTTCACTGATAATTATTTTCTTTTGTAACTTAATAAAATTTCTTCGTAACAATAGTCTTATTTTGCTCAATAGGTTGGAATACACTAAATCGAATATGCTTTAATTAATGTGTGCCCTTTGAATGGAGTATTATGCCATTATTAGACATACAAATGCCACGTACAGTGCCGTGGAAATGCCCATATATAATTATTTATTAAAATAATTTTTTTTTTTTAAATCAGTTTGTCATCTTAAGTGTTTGTGTCATTATTAATGAAAATTAAACATTTGCTTTGAAGGATTTTCGCTAAAAAACAATATTTATTCACAAAATATTTAAATGAAACCATTGTTCTGGTAGATAATCATTCCAACTGACAAGAAAAGCTTTAAATTAAATGAATTTTTTTTGTTTAGTGAAGACATAATTTATATTTTTAATTTCGTATTGTTAAGACTAAGCAAACAATATAAAATGCGAAATGTTTCTTTTTTCAACTTCTTTTTAATCCTGAGATATCTGGAATTCCCTAAAAGTGGTTTTTAAAATTATGTTAATAAACACTCGCATACACATGTTTAAGGAATTAAAAAAATAGTATTAAAAGTTTAAGAACTATTGTAGGCGATTGCATTGAACAGTGAAGTAAATTATGACTAAAACGCTTTTATTTTATTAAATTATTTTAATTTATGCAATTTTTTATTGCATAAAAAAATTACTCTTGACATCAATATTGTCCTTTAAAAATTAAAGTAAAACTATAATTACTTTACAAATAAAGTTCGTGCAAAAAAAAAATAAATTACAATTTTCGATATATTCTCTTTAACATCTAGACATTATATTTAAGGACACTTTCATAAGTTCTACTCAAAATAAAAGAGTTTCTTTACTTTTAAGCGACTATCAATTACATTAGTTTTTTTTTACTTTTTTGGCATATATTACAGATTTCGTTTTTATAGTCGTAACCAATTTTTCTTACCAATTTTCTCGCTGATTTTACACTAATTTTTCTTTTCATTTAAATGTTATGCCCTTTTTGTATTTTGCAAACGCAATTAAAAATTGTTTATGGGTGCATTTATATTGAAAAACAAAAATGGCAAAAACAGCTCAATATAATAAAGTTTTTAGTTTAAACTGCAATTTTTAACTGCCTAAATAAAAAAATCGCAAGAGGGCGCCTTTACATAAGAATTTCTACGGAACTGTAGAACAATAAAAAATTGTGTAGAAATAAAATTTCTACACGGCTCCTAGCATCAGTTTTGAGTTCAAAAATAGGTATCAAAATTTTTAAGGAGAATC
Organism: Trichopoda pennipes; assembly: GCA_030448955.1. NCBI lineage: Eukaryota > Metazoa > Arthropoda > Insecta > Diptera > Tachinidae > Trichopoda > Trichopoda pennipes. The sequence continues at coordinate 1,165,331 of JASKUP010000021.1, read as the reverse complement.
ATGTCGCTTATTCTTCCTGGATAATTTGTTTGATCCTGAAAACTCCCCCCAGGGGCATATAAATATGGTCTTTATAGAATATTCCACTATCTAGACTCAGCGCAACTGGGGTATAAAGGGAGCCCAGTCCCCTGAAGACAGGCAGGTGGTCAACTGGAAACTCCACTTTATTTCCACGGGGATCAGTGACCCGCAGAGTTCATTATTTGTCTCTTTAGACTTATAATAGTTCTCTGGCTGATCATTGAGGTTGGCCCCTATATGGGAGCATCGTGGTGGTTGTGGTTTTGCGGCCCCATAAGGGATTATATGAAATTATGGTGGCCAGGATCAATTCGCTGATAATGACACGCTAAGTGAATGATCCAGTCCAGTGAGCATGCTTGACATGTGTTCTGGACAGGAGTTATAAAGTCTCCAACTCTTTAGCAAAGTGTGATAGTTTGCAGACCTGCCCTGGAATTATTCAAGTTGCAACTAGGTGGTTCTGTTGCTTAGAATTATGCTTTCGGCTATCTAGGACGTATGTATAACGTTCCAAATTATATAAGTGGTTTGTCCACCATCTGATTAAGACTACATAGTCAGGCGCGGATGTAAAACAAATCACACTCTGATCCTGAAAACAGCCTCCCGGAGACACATTAAAATGTCTTGAAAGAATCTCACCATCATTACATGTGTTACATGGGAATAAAGGGAGTCTAGTTCCCTAAAGTCTAGCGGGAGCCTACTGGGCAACTTCACGTTATTTGCACGGGAATCTGTAGGCTAGTAGGTAATGTACTAGCTTATAAGACTGGGGGTTGTGGGTTCGATTCCCAACAACCTTCGTTTTTTCACTACAAAAGTAAAAATTGATTGTCGGTGGGGCTGCTCAGAGATGAAGGCATAGTCACTGGTCACTGTGCTGTCTTATACAGCAGTTATATTCCGTAACTATCCTTCTACTTTCACCACCTGTCTCATCTCTTCTCTATTCCTTTCCTAAAGAATGAAGCACCGTACTTGACTAAATAGACATTGTTGCCGGAAGTTAAACTTCTCTTTAAAAAAAAAAAAAAACAAAAAGCCCCAGAGTTCACCCTTTTAGCTGTTCTCTGACTGATTATTAAGGTTAGCCCTTCGCGGGCATCTTGGTGGTTGTGGTATCGCATGCTCTCATGAAATGATTACGGGGCGAGGATCATCTCGCTTTTGACCAAGAACGCAGGGTGAATGATCCGGATCTAGTGAGCATCCTTGTCATGTGTTCTGGACCAGTAGCTGGATAGTCTCCAACTCTTCAGCAAGGAGTGGGGGTGGTTGTAGCCTGCTCCAAGCTCCTGAAGTTGCAACTAGAAGTGACTAGAGTATAGAGATATCCGATGGCTTTTCAGGGCGAGGGTGACGCTACATATCACCCAAGTGGTTTTATCCACCATCAAGTTATGACTTACACAGCTTAATACTGATGTAAATCTTATCACGTATGACTCTGAAAATAATCGCATCACTAAAGTAACAAACAAGGGCTAATCTTCTAAACAAGTCTACAAAATAAAATTAAAAAACTCAAAAAAAATACAAAAATTTAAGCAAACGAATTTTCAATTTGGAATTTTTAAATGGTTTTTTTCCAAAGAAATGTTTCATGTTTCTCTTTCTAAAGAACTAGTGTGCGGAATTGAAGTCACTCTACAAAAAGTTGATCTATGTGAGATGACTGATACATCGATTTTTTTGATCTGTTAATTTTTTGCTTTGCGTTATTTTTAAATGGAAATTAAAAAGACACATTCATTTGCTATTGAATTGTAAATAAAATATTTGTTATTGAAATACCTTCAAGGTGAAGTATAACCTGCACCCATCACACAAACAATAACCGCGTTACCTTTTAAACTTTAGTTATTTTTTTATTGTACAGAACCTAACAAACAAACGTGACAATAACATGAATTGTAGTTTTTAATTAGACACAAGTGATTTCTTGAGGTAAATAATATGTTATGTTTGGAACGAATTTATTTATTCCAGCTTGAGATCCTATTGCTTGTCCTTTATTTTTTCCAAATTTTACTTGGTCCTTTTATTATATGACCACAAATAAATGAGAATTTTTTATAGACCAAAATTATATCTAAAATACAACTAAATATTAGCAAATTATGAAATGAATAAAATTGGGATCCTATTTATAATTTTGAAATGTCTGTCCGTCTATAATGGGCATAGGAGCCTGGAAGTGTAGAAGCTGGTAATTGCTTAATATGATATATTATTATGACTAATTTTGATAATGACTAGAATGAAGTTAAAAAGCAAAAGACTCTGCAAAGAAAAAGGCGAGCTTAGCATATAAATGACCAAATTTTTAGAACCATAATGGTCGTCCTTAAATTTTACAGAGTAAAACAGCTGTGTAGCTGTGTAGCTGTGTAAGGTGGATCATACCACTGTAGATGAAATGTAGCATCATCCTCGCCCTAGAAGGCCTTCAGACACGTATATCCTTCAGTCACTCCTAGTTGCAATTTCAAAAGCCCGGAGCTGGCCGCGGTCTTCACTCCTTGCTGAAGAGTTGGAGACTATCCATCTCCTGGTCCATGAAGCTTAACAAAATTTAAGAACACAACCGCAATCATGCTCACTGGACCTGGACCATTCACTGTGTTCATGTGTGTGTGTGAATGATCCGACCCATACAATTCAAACGAGGGCCTCGCAACCACAACCACCACAATACTTCCGAAGGGCCAACTTCAATAATCAGTCAGAGAACAGCTAAAAGGCTAAAAAGACAAATAGCCGTACTCTGGGGCTTTACTGATTCTCGTGGAAATATAGTGGAATTGTCCAGTTGGCTTCTGCTAGCCTTGAAGGGGTATTGGCTCCCTTTTACCCCCATTGCTACATGTAATGACGGTGCGATTCAGTCAAAACATATTAATGTACCTCCGGAGGAGGGATTTTACAGAGTATGTAACATCATACATGTTGGAGTAATAATTATAAAACTTAAATATAAAAGAATGATCCGATAGAGAAATTGTAAAAAATATTTAGAGGCTGTTCCCATAGAGATGTAAATTTTTAAGTATATGAGCTCATCTTTTATTAAGATTTAATATTTTCTTTATTGATATGGCATTCTCCGACGGCGTTGGCTTTATTTGGGTATGATTTTACGTCAACCAGCGTCAAATTTAGTTTGTGAACAAACCGGTTTCGGCTATTTGCCATTTTGAGCGTTGACATAAAATCATACCCAAATTTTTATTCATTCATTCAATTAGAAATGAAATTAAAAATCATAGGATATCCCATAGAAGACTTGATTTTGGCATAGTTTAGAAAGCTATATTTTTTAGGCAGAGTTTTAAAATTAACAGAAATTGTGTCTTCTATAAAAGCAATGGAAATATTAAATTTCAACTAATAGGGTGTCCCCATAGACGACTTAAATTTGAGTATTGTCTTAAAAATTACCCGACAGAGATAGTATAAGAAATATCCAGAGGATGTACTTATAGAGATTGATTTAATTTGGTTGAGTTAATTTTTTCCTAAGATTTAATATTTTCATTATTTATGAAATAAAAAATTAAATTAATCATACGGTATCCCATAGAAGACTTTATTTTGACATATGTATATAAAGGTATCTTTTATAGATTTTAAAATGAATAGAAATTGTGTAATAATTTGTCTTCTAAATATGTAACGGAAATATTAAATTTAAACTTATAGAAAGAAGCCTTAAGCCTTTAAGAATTATTGTTTTATCCTTAAAACCATAAAAAGCCAAACATTTGACTTTTTTTCAATAACAAATAATAGAAGCACTAAAATGTAACCCATGCATAGTACTGAAAACTTTGTGTATACGAAAACTAAACTTGTACTTGTCGGAATTATTACAATATTTTTTAATATGTGACCTTATTTGTGTTCTTAAAAACCACGATTAGCTTTTTTTACAAACTTGTGCTATTCGTTCAGACGAATATCGAAGGGAATTTTCCCATTGTGTTACAAAGGAATGATGCAACTCAAAATTCAACTCTGATCATACAGAACTATTTATCCACGACAAAAGGAATAAATAATTTTATACAAAATTTAAACTATAAATTTTTTAAAAGTTAAGGAAAACCCACATAAATAATGAATAAGAAATTTATTTTCTAAAATAAAATAAAACAAAAAATTTTGTTTCAAATTTTTATCGTAATACGAAGAGAAAAGTTCGACAGTTAAAAATGAAAAATGATATCTGGTCCACCACGATCATGCTAATAGATATCGATGCTTTAATCAAAGTTTTTAATCAGTTTTTGGCGAAATGGGGGTCATATTTCGTTAATCACATAACGGATTTTAAATTTTAAGGTTGAAACCGATTCGATTGGCTCCGTACAGAGTCTGGCCTTAACGTAGCCCTACAGAAAATAATCCACCGTCTGGCTGGCTACTTAATTGCGGATTGTCAATTATGCGATCAGGAAGTTTGGTTTGCTATAACTGATCGTTTCATTGGCTGTGTGACATGTGGCACCGTCCTGTTGAAACAACGTGTGAGTGACATACACGTCGTCAATAATAAGCCAAAATTGAGTTGTTAGCATCATGCATGATCTATTGAACGTTACTGCATTTCCAGGCCCAATTTCGAAAATAAAACGGCCCAATCTAGCCTCCAAACCACATAACGCACCATACACTGACATGTTAAACAAGCAAAGACTTCTCAATAATCGCTCTAAATGGACGTCATTTGAAAAATGTGTTTTTTTTTTGAAAAACCAGCCGCTTATTCCTGAACGAATTGAGCGAATCTACGGCGATGTAATTTGTCGGTCAGCTGCACCAGTTGAATCTTGTAAGACTTCAAAGTCCAATCCTTATGCAAAATTATGCTTTTGCATAACCCCAATTGGTGAGATCTGATTCAACACTATGGCTTACGTCTGCGATTTTTTCAATTGAACGACCCGGTCGAATACATGTTGGTGTTCACACATTTTGTATCGAGCCTGTAGCCTCAATTTAACGACAAAATTTGTAATAGCGGTCTCAGAATGACGATTGTGTTGTCCATTGTTAACAGAACCAATGGTGGTTCTGTTAAAATAGCGGATGTTAATTATTTTAATGCGATTTTCGTGCGAAATTGAATTCTTTGTAACAATTGCCAATGCATCTACTACGATTACGTCAAAATGCTAAATGTCAGAACTTCGTGTTGTTGATGCTGCCACAATCGAAAAATAAATTTCTTGTTGAAAATACCCGATATATATTGTCCTACTGACTGGATACATATGTCATTTTTGATACTTCCAACGACTTAATCTTACAGTGTAATATGGCCTTAAGATCAGTTGCAAAATAACATTTAACCTGAAAGCAAAAAATCTTAAAAAATGAGTTTCTTGCATATGTGTTTGCTGGATAATGAAAATGTCTATGGCTCCGTGTTCTAATGAAACTGTCAGATTTTTGTTACAAGTCTTAAAAGTATTGCAATCGGTTTGAATCTTAGCTGCTATTTAAAGTATTTTATTTTATTCTACCTTAATTTATTTCTTCATTAATATTTATGGTTTAAAGATTTTCTTAATAAAACTGAAAACCGATTAAAAAACTGGTAATTTTGTATAAAGTTTTATGTCATTAGTCAACAATTTCTACATTTCGAGTACAATTTGTTTTAGTTAAGTTTTGTAGGAGCGAATTTTATTTCAAATTTCCGTCATGACAATCTTGTTTATAAGCATCTGATATTTTTTTTTTTTTTATATTTAAAATAATAAAATAATAATGGGCAAATATTACTGAAAATTAAAAATCATTGTTGATGCACGTTCGACACAATAAATATTATTTATTTAGTTTTGAGACATTCAAAAAATTGTTTTTGCATAATTTTATTACTTAAAGACTGATTATTGCAATGACGAATTGTGTTCAAAATAATTTTTTGTAATTTTAAAAATAACTTTACTAAAAGAACGATTATTAAGCAATTAGGAAAAACATTGTTAAATCTTAGAGTCTTGATAAGAGATTCTTCCGCTTCAAATTTGTTAAAATTATGGAGGCGTTCAAAATGAGGAGGAGGTATTGTAATCAAGAAATTTTTTTATTATTGGCTAAAATAAAAAAGCTTTTGACGTCATAAATTTTGTGGGAATTTTAAAAAATTGTTTATGGTTATAATGTATAAATTAATTTGTTAATTAATTGTCACTAAATTAAAAATAATTTTTTTTTTATTAGAAAATAAATAATTTTATAGTTAAATGAATTATTTAAATTCAATCTGCGTTAATTTGTGCTATAAAAAACTATATTTGAAATGTATTACTGCGGGGGAAAGCCTATCTATAAGGCCATTTCACTACTGCTCCTATAGGTCATCAGAGGATTTTACCCCAAATTATGTAAAGAAAATTCAAGAGTCTTATATCTCAAGCTAAATTGATTAAATGAGAGTTTTCATTGAACCAACAACAGCAAAAAGGCAACAAAACTTAAAAACCCTGCTACAGAAAAAGACAGCAAACATTTCGAAACCAATCTTTCTACGTTAGGGGATTTCTCTGGAAGCCATTAATATGTAATTAGAAATTTAATTCATCATTTATTTATTTACCCATAATATTTACATTGTCGTTTAAATATATAAAATAAATGTATAAGTGTTCAAGAGATTTCTTTTTCAACTTCATAATAATTTTAAATTTACAATAATTTTATATACATACATACATATATACATATTGACATCATTTTTGGAGAAGAAAATTTGGCAAAAAACCTATTTGATTTTTATATAAAACCACTAAAACTACTTAACTATTGACTAGATGAATTCGCATTTGTTACTAGCTCATTAATATGAACATACGCAGAATTCAGACATTTCGTATTAAAATTTATCATAAGTCTATTTATCCTGTCTAGAACTAATTCTAAGCCTGCAACATCATGAAGACGGGTGGTTGAAAAGTGCCAAGGCAAGTTGAATATTTGTTTCAATAGCTTAATTTGTACTATTTGCAGTTTTTTGATATGGCCAGAAGCGCTAATAGACCAAACGAGAACTGCATAGAATATTACAGAATGAAAAATGGACTTAAAAATGAGTTTTTTATTAGCAATGCTGAGACCGGATTTGCGATTTATAAAGGGGTATAAGATACGGGTTAATATATTAACTTTATCTACCACATAAAGTATATGATCTTTGAACTTCATTTTCGGATCGAACATAATTTCCAGGTATTTTATTAAAAAGAATTGTTGTTTATAGTAATATTTGTCTGTGGCGTGTAACATTCCTTACGTTTCCTAGTGAAGTAAATCGCTTGAGTTTTTTCGTAATTTAAAGCAAAGAAAAGAAATTTAATTCGGATTAAATTCCTTTTAAATCTAATTTCTTAAAAACAGAAACTCCCTTTTATATATTTTTTTTAATTTTTAAGAAAATAGGAAAAATTAGTAACATAACTAAAATACATATATTTATCCTACATAGTAATAAATGCATTATAATCTACATTCATTGCTAAAGGAATACGACGCTTAAAAAAAGAAAACAACATAAACAAGCTTTGAGTGTTATCTGAACTTCATTTAATGAAATCAATATTAATTTATGATGGATATTGTTCGTGTCTTTCCTCATCAAATAACTTGACTAGACATATAATATTTACAATATGTACAACCTAAAAAGTATTGTCACTGACGATCACAGATGACATTTAGAAAATGTTTTACTAAAATCTGATAATATCGAAATGGACACTTAACAATTTTTTAATAAATTTTTGTTTTTAAATTAAAACAAGAACTTAGGCTGAATTATTACTACACAAGTGAGTTATGTATAATAATAAAATAATTTTAAAGAGCTTTAAAATTTTTATTTTTTTTTTGTTTGCAATTTAAAAAGAAAAACTGAAAGATAGCCAGCTTCTCTTAACTCAAAATACTTAATGTTAGAATTTTGCACAATGATTCTATCGCTATCTATCGCTGGCTATTCACCATAAAGTAAATTTTCTTTGAAAAAGTGATTGTTCATTTTGACAGTAGACAATGTAGAATTTCACAAGAAAAGTTAACATTCAATTAGATGATATACATATGATACATACTCCAGATAAGTACAACAAAGAACCCGACACAATTTACACCATACCTATATGCAACTGCTACAAATCTACTACTATCGACAAACTGCTTAATCAATATAACACTAAAAACAGGAATAAAAAAGGCAAAGAGACAACCGATACAATACGATAGTATCCTTTTACTTAACAGAACAGGACTAGAAATATATAGATTGACTAACCCTTTTCAGAAAGAAGGTTTACTCACAGCATTAAGCAACAGCAACACTCTGAGACATAATCTCAGCAAATTTACAGAAACAACTAACAAATTTAGTTGCGGCGAAGTGTACAGGCTTACTTATTTATATATAAAACAAGATTTACAGAACCCATACGCTCACACAAACGAAAAGGAGAAGACTCCAACTATGAATTACAACTTGATACAGATTAATATATGACATTACTACATACTAGAAACAAAGGACGAAGACTAGATATTCTTGAAAATATTAAAGTCCTCAAATTAAGAACTTTTAACAGTGACATTATATTCACACCACTATAACTACTCATACACTCGAGCAAATGAACACACGCGTACCTGGTTAATAATTAAAGAACGGAGTATTAAAATTTAAAACCGCATAAGATGTCAGGTAGGCGAACTCGGACTCACCAGTATAGTTTAAAACACGGCTTGAGAATGATGTCATCACATCCCCGCCGGGGCACATCTATACGTTTTGACGGAATCTCACCATCATTACATGTGTAAAAGGGGCAAAAGGGAGCCCAGCTAGCAGGGAGACAACTGCACAAACTCATGTTATTTCTACGGGAATCAGAGTTCAGCTTTTTGTTTTTTCAGCCTTTTAGCTTTTCTCTGACTGATTATTAAGCTTGACCATTTGGGAGCATCGTCGTGGTTGTATTCGCGTGCCTCATGCAATTATTAATGGGCCAGGATCACCTCACATCTACTGAGTACAAAGGGTGAATGATCCGGCACCAGTGAACATGCTTGTCATGTGTTCCGGACCAGGAGTTGGATAGTCTCCAACTCTTAAGCAAGGAGTGGGAGTTGACGGCTCTGCTCCAAAACTTCCATAATTGCAAATGAATGACCTTTTGCATAGAATTATGTCTTCGGCTTCACAGGGCGTGGATGCATGTGGGGGCACATTGATATGTTTTGACGGAATCTCACCGGCATTACATGTGTCTTAGGGGGTAACTGGACAACTGGATAATTCCACATTATTTCCACGGGAATCAGTAAAGCCCCAGAGTTCAGCTATTTATCTTTTTAACCTTCTCTGACTGATTATTGAAGTTGGCCCTTCGGGAGTATTTGGTGATTGTGGTTTCGAAGCCCTCGTTTGAGTTGTGTGGGTCAGATTATTCACAATAAACACAATGAATGGTCCAAGTCCAGAGAGCATGATTGCTGTTGTGTTCTTAAATTTTATTAAGCTTCATGCGGCGATGGGTTGTTCTCCAGTGAAGGCTGCGGCCTGCTTCGGGCTTTTGAAGTTGCAGCTAGGAGTCATCGGAGGATATACGTATCTGAAGGCCTTCTGGTGCGAGAATGACGCTACATTTTATCCACAGTGGTATGATGGTGGATCTTCCACAGCTAGGTACAAATGTAAATCTTATCACGCTATGGCTTACGCTGCGAGGTACCGACGTAAATCTTATGACGCATCACATCGAAAGCGCTCACCGTTTATAACTAACAAACAGCCAGCAAAGACGGAAAGAAATGCCAACAGTATTCAAATTTTATCTTTATTCAAAGGCTTTAAAAATTCGTTTAGATCTATTTTAAAAGGAAATTTGAAAGCTCTGCTATAGTAAAAGGGTCCCTAACTAGTTGATTGATGTAGTGATGTAGTTTAAATTACAAGAATTTTTGAATGAAGAAAAAATATTGTTATTTTTAAATACCAACCAAACCTAAACATTTTTTTTTTAAATCTTTTATTTACAATCTATCCATTTAAGGATAATAAGTAAATTTGATACAATAAACAACAAAACACATAAAATGTTGAACTCCATTGAGAACAGCATTGTATTGATAAAAACCTAAACATAAACGGAATTATTTTTAAAAACTTTTCAAAACTTTTTAAACGAGGTTTTGTCATTGAAATATTTTTAAAAGTTTTTCCTATAATTTGTTTTTTAAAAAATCTGACAGCTCTTATACTTTTCTAAGAATTTTGTTTCAACAGGAATCCAATATCTCAATATGATACTACACTCTACCATTCTGCTATATATTAAAAAACTTAATAGACCGCACTTCTGAATATGTAGCTTTCGGTCAGTTTTAAAATTTTTAAATTTGTTCCTTAAAATAATTTTTTTTAGATTTATTTGTACACATGCAGATGAAATAGATAGAGAAGCAAAGAAAAATGGATAAAAAAAATTGTAACATAACCTTCGAAAAGCAGCTATTCTACTTCTGGCATCTGTTTAATGTTGATGTTAAAAACTTCTTCACACATTGCGTGTAGTTTGATACATTTAATTTATTTAGTTGAGTAAAGGGGAAACATTATTATGATCTCATTGGCAAAATATTAACAAGTAATCAAAATAAATGATGCTATTCATCGTCTCAACTAAAGATGAGAACGTGATTTCATTTTTGCATATTCACAAGCAAAATACACTTCATCATGTACGATCTTGTGAACATAAAACAAAAAACTTCATCATCATCATCATAAAAACTCACACAAACAAATATAAAATTTTTAAAAAATACTTGTAAAATGTTTATCCCAAAATTTCATTTAAACATTTTATGAAAATAATTAACAAATACAACAGCATTCGGATTATTGGCTCTCGATTAAATTGTCAATTACTTGAATTTTGTATTTCTAAACTTCTTCTTCTTCTTCTTTCTTTTAAAGAAAATTATTATTTTGAACAAAATTCATAAACTTTACAATATTTAACTCCTTTGGGAAAATATAAAAATACAATTTTAAAAAGCAATAAACTTTGACGCTAAATTTCTAGTCACTAACCTCGCTGGCGGCTGGTTTTTATAATTGCAACATTAAAATCTTGTATCTTATTTATTATTTAGTGGTTTAGGACTAACGACTAGTGTAAAATAAAAAAATTTCAACAGGAAGTTTCCTTTCTTAAACAAAATAAAACAAATAAATTTTGATTGAGATGTTTAAAATTTTTATTGTATTACGAAGAGAAAAGTTCGGCAATTATGAATGAAAAATGATATCCGGCAAATGTCCACCATGCCCACGCTGACAGATGTCAATTCTTGCATAAAAGTTTTTAATCACTTATTGGCAAAATGGCGCTCCAATTTCATTAATCGCATCATGGATTTTGAGTTTTAAGGCAGAAATCATTCGATTGGCTTCGTATTGACTCTGTCCCTAACATAGCCCCACAAAAAATATTCCAGTGGTGTTAAGTCTGACGATTTGGCTGGCCATTTAACTACTGATTATGCGATCGAAAAATGTTCTTTGCAATAAATTGATCGTTTCATTTCACACGTCAGGCCAAAACTGAGTTGTTGCAATCTCGCGATAGCTTGATCCATTGATCGTTATCGCATTTCAAGCCTCTTTTTCGAAAAAAAAACAACCCAATTACGCCTCTAGACCAGATACTATACAATAATACGTTGAGCATGCAAAGGCTTCTCAATAATCACTCTACGATTTTTAGAAGCTCAAATGCGGCAATTTTGCTTCTAAAAATGTCCTTTGCCTGAAAAATGTTTTTTTCCGAAAAACTAGCCGGTTGTTCTTGAATGAATTGAAAAAATCTACGGATATGTGAACAGTAGGTCGGCTTCAATTCCTGCACCAGTAGAACCCTGTAAGTCAAATCCTAACGCAAAATTTGCCACGCGCTGTTTTTGGATGACTCCAATTTTTCAGGACGTCGAGGAATCGCCAAATTTGATTCTGCTTAAACACTGTGGGGCTCACGGCGGCGATATTTTTAGTAGAACGATCTGATCAAACACGCGTTGGTGTTCGCACTTTTTGTATCGAGACTGTCGACTCAAATTTACGGACCAAATTCTTAATAGCAGTCTCAGAAAGACGATTATGTTGCACGAATATATAACGAAATGTATGTTTAACAGATCATAATGCATTTTAATTATATTAATGCGATTATCTTGCGAAATTGAAATATAAAAATTGCCAAAGCATCTGCAACGAATACGTGAAAATGTCAAAACTATCATGTTGTTAGTGTTGCCAAATAAACAAACTTCTTGTTGCAAAACCCGATACATACTTCTCTCCACGTAATATGTAATGAATTCAAAAAGGCATTTGTGTGGTTATCTGGGTTATCTAACGGCCTTCATGTAACGATTGTTAGTATTCTAAGTATTCTATTCTAAGGAGCAAGAAGCATTCTTTGGATAAATATTTAAGCAACTCCTTTCACTTGTGAAATTGCATCACTTTATATATTTTAGTTAAACTGACACTTTAAAAAAATCGTAAGGTAAGATAGCACATGGCGATGAATTAGTATTATTAACAAAAACAATTACCCCAACTGCAGATACATCATTCAATTTTTATCTTTAGAATACAATAAGGCTAATAATAATACTCCTCTCGCCTTATGTAGAGAAGTTCGAAAACCTGTCTAGCATCCTTTCTAGTAGTGACGTTGCGAACAAAATTCATAAAGCCTACTCTGGATTTACTACTTAAAACCAAATATGGCGACCAACGAGAATTCATTTAAATATCAAAATCAGATTTTTTTTAAAGCGGGGAATAGTCAGTGCCTGTTTATGGTTGCGACACATAGCCAGTCAATACAACGCTGACAAGTGGCATGAAAATATTTATAAATAGATCTCTTCGACACTTACTAGGAATACGTAGGCCTCTTACCATTCCCAATAAAGTTTTTTGTTGCACACTACCCAATTAACCAACCTAAAGCTAAAGCAGTAAGTAATGATTAGATTGTGCACACATCAAGAAAACCCAACTGCTGAAATATTCTATGCAGTAAAAGTATATATTCGATCCAAAACCAGCTGATAAAGATTCGTAATAATATAGTCGACCAAATCATTTAAGGAGCTACGAGCAACGCCAAGAAATAAAGGATATCAATAAATATATAAATCAATAAATTATTAATCGGACCTGAGATCATAAAAAGTTTTTTAATCAACAATAAATTCAGTCCCGCAACTGAGTTCTTGTAAAATTACTATCAGGTTAGTAGCGTCAAGCATAAACTATCTGTGAGCTGAAATCATTATTTTTAATTGAGTATAAAAAAGGGTGCTGTACCTGATTTGCAAAATCAAAATAAATTTAGAATTTATATTAATTCCAGAGTCAAAGCTATGTATAACTAAACATTTTCCTCGTATAAAGTCCCTTGTCTTTTAGTTTAAGGAAACTTTAGGGTCACTCAGCTAAAGAATTATCCATTATTTTGGTTCATAATTTTATTTTTACATATAATTTTCTAATTTATATTTAGCAATAATTAATTAAAATATATAAGAAAATTATTTATATCCAGCTTAGCACTCGTATCTCTAAATAAACTTTATTAGCTGAAGTGATATTATTTTAAAAATTCAAACGCTTTCTTAACGAAATTCTAAGCAGATCTGGATAAGTGTTTCCCACGCTTAATAAATTAACATTTTTAATAAACTATGCATCTGATTAATGTTTCTTTCTTTGCTTTAAACAATTTTATTGTGAACAAGTATTTAATTATTTAATTAGTTTTTTGGTTTTCCAAATGTCAAAAGTTCCACACAATCTTATATAAGTATTTAAAGGCTTAGGGGAACTAAATAGGTACTTTACGTAAAATCACACCCTGATAAGCACCTGAAATTTGATTTTTTTCACATTACATTACAATCACATTACAATGATGCTGCAGAGAATCAAAAAGGTTCTACTAACCCTAATGAGCCTCATGGCCCCCTCTTGTACACGGTCCAGTAATTCCAAAATAGAATTTGGGGCACCAGTCCCGACATGAGAGTTGTTGTATTCCATTTTTAGAAAACCGAGGCACTTGACAGCTTCTTAAGAAACCTTCAAAATGTGCTTAGCCCATCGAACAGCGCACTGAACATCATGAGCTATCGATTCCTTAATACAGGTTGTCCGCCAGGAAGGTATAGTACTTTGTTTTACCGCCATTTTGTAAACATAAGTATTGACAGTTATTTGGCAGTCGTAAAATAGACATGCTGCAGAACTGTTATGGAAAAACATTCGATAAACCAATTTGTTTTAATCGTTAAAAATTTTTATCAAAATCATGTCGATGAAGAAAGTTACGTGAAATTTTTGGGAGAAACAATGTCCCAACCATACGCACTATTTATCGTATAGTGAATGATTTGGAAGAAAGCGGGTCTGAAAGTGATAGGCCCAAGCATGGATCATAGCGTACTGCAAGGTCAGCTAAAAAAATTACTGCTGCTCAAGAAAGTGTTAAAAAACAATTCATCAGCCTCAAGTCGACGCCGTGTTCAGGAGCTTGGTGTTTAAAAAAAAAAACAACTTTGGCTACAATTTTGCACGAGAATTTGCATTTCTTTCCATATAAGATTCAGTTGACACAAGAGCTGCTTCCACAAGACCATTTACGTCGCCATAGATATTCCAATAGGATTTTACAGTTCGCCCATTACAAACCCGGTTTGCATGAAAACATTATAATGAGTGATTTGGTTTCTTTTCATTTGAAAGGACATGTGAATAAATAGAATAGTCGGTTCTAGGGAATGGGAAATCTTCAAACTATTCAATACTCACCTTTGCATTCATTAAAAATGACAGCCTGGTGTGGCAATTGCTGTGGAGGAATCATTGCAGCTTACCTCTTGGAAAATGAAAACGGCGTAACGGTAACTGTGAATGGTAAGCGATATCGTGATATGATTGAAAACTTTTTTAACGCTGCAATTGCGTGCATTGGTCTCAATTAATGTGTGTTATCAACAAGACGGTGCCGCATCGCATACAGCAAGGATTACAATAGAACTACTGCGAAACCTACCTCGAAACCACAGAAGATTAAATCAAGACATGGTGATGTTGATTGGCCTGGACGGTTGCCTGATTTGACTGCTCCGCATTTATTTTTGTCGGAATATCTGAAAAGCAAGGTTTATGCAACTTAAGCAAAATATGCGTGATGAAATTAATGAAATACCGCATGAAACGTTTGAGAATATGAGCAATGAAAAATGTGCTCACAAGAGCTCGCATTTGTGAGATTAACGGAGGCGGACATTTATTTGATATTGTATTCCCTACATAATTGCCGACATTAAATAAAACATTTATCAATATAAGATCCATTCTCTTTCATTTAATCAAAAATTATAAACAAAAAAAGTGTCCCAGCGGACACCCTATACTTATATCACCCATAATAACAGAGGCACCCATAATAACATCATGCATGTGATAAGACATTTATAAATAAGATAGATTTTTTTTTAAGAGAAGCAGCACTTCAGACAACAATGCCTATTTAGTCAAGTACCGTGCTACATTCTTTAGGAAAGGGATAGAGAATAGAAACAGGTTTTGAAAGTAGAAGGATAGTCGGAAATTAACTGCCGTTTATAAGACAGCACAGCGACCAGTGACTATGCCTTCATCGCTGAGCAGCCCCACCGACAGTTAATTTTTATTTTTGTAATGAAAAAAACCAAGGTCTTCGTTGGGAATCGAACCCACAAACCCCATATTTACAAGCTAGTACACTACCTACTAGCCTACAGGGGCACCTAATAATTTAATAATAATAATTAATAATAATAATAATTTTATTAATTTAATAATTAATAATTTTAAAGTTTAGCAAAACTTACAAATATTACTCGACAAGCTATCTGAAATAAAGAACATTGTGACAGACTTATTCGAATAAAGTATTTTTCTTTTAAAGGTCTAAACTCTAATGTTACCAATTATTTCCTTGAGTGTAAACAATGGTTTATCCATCTTCAGACAAAAGCCAAAATAAAAATTAAAAGATGAATCGATGAGTAACACAGAGCAGTTGAATGATTTTTGCTCGTAGAGAGTAATCTCTTGAGCAGTTTCAACGTTATTGTTATTTCCTAAATATCTATTTTATTTTGTTTAAGTTTTATTGTAGTGAGTATTTGTTGTAGTTGCTTATACACTATTTATCTGACTGAAATTTCTTTATTTTTTATTTTATTTTATTTATTTTTTCTTTCCTGAACAAAAATCTCTTAACTTATGATCATTAAATGTTCAGTCTTATTGCAAACGGTGAATGGAGCGGTTCGTTTAACAAATATTATTTTAAATACTTATTTGTTTTATTTAAAGCGGCCGTTTTAATAACTTCAAATAAAAATAATTTTTCTTATAAAAATAAATAATATTTTTATAATTTATTAACTATAAATAATTACATACCGATAAATATGAAATTATTAAATAAAATGAAATATTTGTTTGTGGAAATTTTACTAATTAGTTTATTAATTAATTTAATAAGCTGTCATATTCAAGAGACAGCCACAACAGCGCCTGCCACCCAGACACATTGGCAGCGACCGGCTCATGTAACACGCAATACAGTTACACGATGGAAAACGGTCAGTTAAAAATTTTATTTCTAAATAAAACTAAATGATTTATTAGAAATTACAAAATTGTGATAAAACGTGCATCTTATAAGTTCAATGTTCTTTACAGTGAGCAAAAAATTATTATATAATATTATTGGCTAGAAAAAAATTAAAAAAGATCTAAGCATTTAAAAATATTTATAAATATTTATAAAAACAAAATAAATTTAAAAAAAAATATTTGAATTTTGCCTAAGAAATTGATTCTTCTTTTATTATTTATTATGCGGTTTTATCTTCTTCGGTATTAAACCACAAAAAAACAAGAAAAACGCCTAAATAAACTTGAACAAATAAATCCATAATAAAGAGTTTTTCAACAAGAAGTGTGTTTTTTAAAACAAAATAAAAAAAAATTTAATTAAGATGATTCAAATTGTTCTTTTCGTAGTGGAGAAAAGTTCGGCAATTTTTAATGAAAACTGATATCTGGCAAATTTCCACCATCAAAACGCTGACAAATGTTGATTCTTTCATCAAAGTTTTTAATCACTTTTTGGCAAAATGGCGGTACTATTTCGTTAATCACATCGCGGACTTTGCGTCTTAAGGTTGTCCTTAACATAGCCCCACAAGGAATAATACAGTGGTGTTAAATCACACGATCTGGCTGGCCACTTAAATGCTGATTGTCGTGAATTATGCGATCGGGAAATTTGGTTTGCAATAAAATTATTGTTTCTTTAGCTATGTGTTGAAACAACTATCAGTGATACTCACGTCGTCAATAATAGGCTAAAATTGAGTTGCCAGCATCTCGCGATAACGTGAGCCATTGACCGCTACCACATTTCCGGTCTCATCTTCGACAAAAAAAAAGCCCAATCACGCCTCCAGACCACAAAGAGCACCATACAGTAACACGTTGAGCACGCAAAGACATCTCAATAATCGCTCTAGGATTTTCAGAAGCCCAAATGCGGCAATTGACATTCCACTGACAAGTAAAAATGGTTTTTCTGAAAAATCATTTTTTCTCAGAAGTACGATTATGTTATCCGAAAATATCACGAATTTGAGTTTTAAGGCCGAAATCGATTCGAGTGGCTACATATAGACTCTGCCCTTAATATGGCAAAAAATAATCCAGTGACGTTATATCACACCTTCTAGCTGGCCACTTAACCACCTTCCGGGGGCACATATATATGGTCTTTGGAGAAAGCAACAACTTAGACCTGTGCAACTGGGGGAAAAAGGCAGCCCAGTCCTCCGAAGTCAGCAGGGGTACAACTGGAAACTCCACTTAATTTCCACGGGAATCAGTAAGCCGCAGAGTTCGTTATTTGTCTCTTTAGACATTTAACTGTTCTCTGGCTGATTATTGAGGTTGGCCCCTATATGGGAGTATCATGGTGGTTGTGGTTTCGCGGCCCCATAACAGACAGGTCAGTTTTAATGGTGGCCGGGTTCATTTCATGTTTAATAACACCTCCCTGGTGAAATGTTCCTAGACCCAGTGAGCATGCTAGACATGTGTTCTGGACAGAAGTTGAATAGTCTCCAACTCTTCAGCAAGTGATGATTTGCAGCCCTGCTCTGGAATCATTAAAGTTGCAACTAGGAAAGACCTGTTGCATAGAGTTATAGCTTCGGCTTCTTAGGACGAGCATGATTTAGATTTAGACTACATAGTCAGGCGCAGATATAAATCTTATCACACAGTTGGCCACTTAACTGCTTATTGTCGTGAAATTATACGATCAGGAAATTTGGGTTGCAATAAATTGATCGTTTCATTGGCTGTGTGACATGTGGCACCATCCTGTTTAAGCCACATGTCATTGATATTCACGTCGTCAATAATAGGCCAAAATAGAGTTCTTAGCATTTCGCGTTAACGTGATCCATTGATCGTTACCGCAGATCTACAGTGACACGTTGAGCATGCAAAGACTTCTTAATAATCGTTCTAGGATTTCCAAAAGTTCACATGTGGCAATTTTGCTTGTTGACTGTTGACATACCCTGACAAGTTAAAATGGTCTTCGTCTAAAAACTGATTTTTTTCAGAAAAACCAGTCGGTTTTCCCTGAATTACTTGAGCAAATTTACGGCGATGGTGAATGCTTGGTCGACTTCTATTCCTGCACCAATTGAATCTTATAAGGCTTCGAAGTCAAATTCTTAAGCAAACCTCCCCATGTGGTTGTTTTGGATAACCCCAATTATTGAGAACGTCGAGGAATTGACATGTTTTGATCTGCTTCAACACTGTGGTTCACGGCGGCGATGTTTTCAGTTGAACGACCCGCTCGAACACTAATTGGTGTTCGCACGTTTGGTATCGAGGCTGTCGACTGAAATTTAATGAATTAATAAATTTTTAATAGCGGTCTCAGAAGGACGATTATGTTATCCGAAAATATCACGAATTTTACGAAATGTAATTTTAACACAATCACCATTTTTATATTAGATTTTATTTATAGCAATACGATTTTTGTGCGAAATTAAATGCATTGTAAAAATTGCCAATTCATCTACTGCGAATGCGTCGAAAAACTAAATGCCAAAATTATGATGTTGGTGTTGCTACAATTAAAAAACAAACTTCTTGTTGAAAATTCCGATACAAGTTCATTAATTTTGTAAACAAAATTTTCATGTTTTTATTTAAAACAATTTCTTAGAATAGTTAGAACTGTGATTTTATTCTAAATTAAAGTTAACAATTTAAATAAAAATTAAATAAATAAATATTAATTTCCTAATGAGCATAATAAAATACAAATTAAATAAAATTATGTGTTTAAGAAAAATAATAAATGTGTATCGGTGAAATTTCTTATTTTTAGAATCAATCTTCTGCAATAACTCCTGCCTCAACAACCCACAATTGTGATTATAAGGAATTAATAACAAATTTGCACGACCGTGTTAGTTTATTGGCAACAGTAGACGAGGATCTACGTAAGCGCTTGGATAATATTGAAAAGAAGTGAGTCAACCTTTATGTTTGTTTTTATTTATTTTAACCTTGTATATTTTTACAAGTAAATAAATTTACATATTAAAATGGTAGTGGGGCCGGCTGTCTTGAATACTAATTCGTAGGTTTCTGTAAAGTACTGGTTAGGCAAATATTTAAGTTGACAATACAAAAGAAAATTAATAAAATACTTATGGATAACATGTAAATTTTATGCTAAATACTGCACAGTGGGTTGATTAGAAAAGTAATAGATTAAATACATTCGACTGCAATACTATTTAAAATTATAGAATTGCGGGGGATTTTTATGAGGTTTTTAAAGAATTTATTACTTTTATTTTACATTTTGAAATTCATAAAATGCTTTCCTTTGTTTGATTTATTTTTGTTATAATAAAAAAATATACTTTTTTGCAAAAGACTAAATAATCTTAATGCGACTGAATTTAAGGTATAATTTAATTAAGTTGTTTGCATTTGTTCTGCCGGATCCGGATCATTTACCCTAATCAAATTCATGAGGGGCCGCTAAACACACCACGATCTTCCCAAAGACCAACCTCAATAATATGTCAGAGAAGCAACTAAAAGGCTAAAAAGACAATTGGCGGGACTCTGGGGCTTACTGATTCCCGTGGAAATAACGTGAAGCCCCCAGTTTACACTCTGCTTGCTTTCAGGGGATTAGGCTCCCTTATACCTCTGAACAGCACAAGTCTAGATGGTTGAGTAATCCATAAAGACTGATAAATGTGCCCCCGGGGGATGTCAATAGTATAATTTAATTACTAAAAATTATAACACAATTTTGCAAATAATTTTTCTTCATAATAAATTAATAAATTATAATATATGCGAACTTAAGCCAAATTTAAATTATCTACCTGGCTTTTTAATAGTTAAATATTTTAGATAATAATTTTAAAAATTAAAAACCTTTTTATAATTAAAAAAAATAAATTAGCATTAATCTTAATAATGGTCTTTTTTTATATAAATTTAACACGTATATTTTCAATATTTCACTTTCCCTTGGAAAGCTTTTTCAGGAAATTATTTTTATAAGAACAAAAGTTATTAACAATTTAGAATTACAATATTTATAATTAAAATATTTTATATATTTTATTTCACATATTTTTATTATTAATTTTTATTTACTTTTTCTACTTTTGACATATTTTAAAATATTTATGCAAAAAATGTTATTTATCTTCTTAACCTAACTGATACTTAAACGAAAGCATAAACTAGTAGTGATATCCACTTTATAGATTTTTTCTTGATATTAAAATGATTAACTGAAACATCTATAGTTAAAAAAACAAATATGAAAAATAAAAAATTAATGTTTTTATTTTAATTGTTTTATTTTAAAGTTTGTTTTCTAGTTTTATTCTTATTTCATGCTATCCTAAAAAAAACGCCAAGTAGAAAAATTATATTATAAATTATAATTGGTGCAATTTTCTTTAGTTGTTCATTTGTTATAATAAAAATATATTTGATCTTTTTGTGCATTAAATCTTTATGCGGCTGATATTAATTAGTTTCTAAATATTTCGGCTTAATTTTACAAATAATTTTTCTTCTTAATAAATGAACAAATTATAACATGCGTGAACTTAAGGCGAATTAAAATGATCTACTTAGTTTTTTAATATTTAATTATTTTAGCTAAAAATTTTAAAAATTAAAAATATTCATATAAATCTTAATCTAAATCTTTTAAACGGTCCTTTAAATTATAACGATTTATTTTTTTTTCTCGATATTTCGCTGTGGAAAGCTTCTTCACGAAATTATTTTTTATATTTTTCAAAAACAAAAATTATAACAATTTGAAAAGAAAAATTTTTGAAAAGATTTAATAGAAATAAAAAAAAGGTCGAATAAAATTGAAAATAATATATCATATAATTTATTTTTAATATTTTATTTCACATATTTTTATTATTAATTAATAATTATAATTTGATCTTTCTAATATGTAATTATTAGTTTTTTATTTTAATTTTTTATTTTATTTCAATATTTCGCCAAACCATTGGTTGGCATCTTCAGCTTAAACAAGCAATGGTTTGGCGAGATATTGAAAAAAAAAAAATAAAAAATAAAGTTTAAAAATTTTTTATAAAATAAACACCTAGTGCTTAATAATAAGAAAAATAACAATTTATTACTAATTTTTATTTACTTTTGACATTTTTTTAAAAATATTTATCCAAAAATATGTTAAAATCTTAATCAACTTGATCCCCAAAAATGGAAAATTAAAAAAGCATCAACACACTCACTTTTTAGGTCTTTTCTGGATATAAAAATGATTAACTGGAATATCTACAGTTAAGAAGATAAATATGCAAAATAATACATTTTTGTTTATACATATTTTATTTCTTTATATTTTAATTGCTATTATTTTCTATTTTTATCTTTATTTCATTTAATTATGAAAGACGTCAAGTAGAAACAGCACTTTGTAAAAACATTTTAATCAGCTTTAAAACTAACGACTTGGCAGCACTGTTATATTTTAAGCTTAAAACGTCATATTTAAAGCTAAAAATTTTTATCATAAATTTTTGACATTTTACACGTTTTATCAAAAACATATACATACATATGTAAATTTTAATGTTTTAAAAATTATTTTGTTAACACAGCTGAACTCTGAGGTCGTTTTAATGTATAATTTTTTTTATTCCATAATATACGATTTGTATTGTTTTCTAAAATTTTAAAAAGATGAAAAATTAGTTGTCATTACTAACGGCTTAGCGGCAAGTAAATAAATGTGTTCAAAAATAAATGAAAAACGTGGCAAACATAACACACACAAATCGCATCATAAGACAAAAATTAAAAAAGACATGTTTTTGAATCATGAAAAAATCATGGTGTTAATACCATATTATATATAAAATTTGAAAATATATAACAGTAATCAAAGCCTAAGGTTGAGGTTATTGTTGCTCATAAAAATATTGAGTTATTTGCCTATCTGTCTTTATGTTATACAGAGCTAGATAAGTTTTTATTTTCCACCACTAACAACAGCTACGTTTGAATAAAAGTCAAATTAGCTGACACTTGTCGATCAGCCACGGTTACTTAGTTGATAAAACTATCTGTTCGTTTGTTAATAAAATCTCAAAGTAGAAAAATAAAAAAATTATTAAAAAGTCATGGTATATCGCCTATCTTAAAAGATAAATTATAAATTCAAACGCACAGTTGAAGCCTGGAGTTCAAGGAGTCTGGATTAGAAAAGAAAAAAACAATGTTTGTGTAGCAGCGATAAAAATTGGTGTGGACTCCTGTATATTAGAACAACAGTTTAAATAATTAAGTCGCCTCTTAATTTTAAAACAGGGAAATTATGGCTTAAATCTTAAAGGCGGGGGTAAAAAAACAATGAAGCATCTATCTGACAGTAGGGTGGTTACAAAAAAATAAATTTTAGATTTTCACCCCCTCTAAAATGTGCCAATTGACTAGAAATGAAGATTGGCAAGGTTTCAGCTCAATCTGAAAATATTGTTACGTTTATACATTTTGTAAACGTTTTGTTGTTACTGAGTTCTTTATTGCAAGATAAATAACACCAGAATTTAGAGTTTTCAAATTAATTTCAAATTTATTTACTTTAACTACACACACAAAGTAAGATTTTTATGTTGGCACTACAGAACAATTTATTTCACGAGGTTTATGTTTCAACAAACTAACTAACTAATTAACCTCTCAGATGCTGCCTTTTAAAGTTGTCCGCTATTAGTCTAAAATATTAAAGAATTTATTACTTCCTTTGTATCACATTTTGTTGCTGTTATGTTATTCATTCAATGTATACGTGCCTCTTGGTCTGTGTGTATTTCTTTGCTGTTAAAGTTTCTTCCTGGAATTTATTATAAGATAGTTGTTATTGTCTTGCATATATAAGTTTTCTTAGGAAACTATGCCGTTAGTAAACAGAAAGTTTTTGTTGTCTTGCGTGTTTAAGATTTCTACGCAGTTTGTAACTAGAAATTTTGTGTTGTCTTGCGTGTATAAGTTTTCTTAGAAAACTAAACAGTTAGTAAATATAATACTTAGTTATTTCGTCTACTTTATTACTTAATTATTTTCTTTTAAAACTTAAGCAAGACGCGCAACAATATTAACAAGTGCCGCATTGAGGTTACAGTTAAGAAAAACAGCGGGTTTTCCAATAAAAAATCCTAGTTTTTCATCTATAAAATTGACTTTATTTAGGAATATAACTCTAGTGTTATTTGATAGGGAATTTTATTCTTGATATGTGCGTATATTGTCCGATGGGGTTTGATTTAATTGGGTATGATTTTACGTCATCCCGCGTCAAATTTGGTTTGTAAACAGACCGGTTTCGGATATGTGCCATCTTCAGTATTTTTTTCTCTGAGTATAGACGGAAAAGAACTCTAAAGATGACACATAGCCGAAACCGGCCTGTTTACAAACCAAATTTTACGTGGGATGACGTAAAATAATACCCAATTTTATTCTTAATAATTTTTGAGTCGAAAGACTTTTTTTATCTCATATATCCTAATGTGAGAGTGGTGTATTTATCATGAAAATGGATTGTTGGCAAACAAGACATCTTGATTTTCAGCCTCGCTTACAGTGAACCAGACATTGAGCAGTTTATGTTACGCCACAGTAACAGAGTATTGCGGCTCTCCTTCTCTAAATAATTAATACTGAATAAAGTCAACAATGTTTGATTTTTCAGAAGCTTGTTATCTAAAAAATGTTTCATTTGTTAGACAATTTAAATAGTAATTAGCACAAATTATAGTTATCTTAACTATTCATTTTATTTAATTGAACTATTTTTTCCAATGTATAGAGTAACGAAGCTGAAGAAATTTCTTCTATATGAAACATTTTCGAATAATTTTTTTATGAAAACTATCAATAACAGTCTTAAACCAAAATATTTTAAAACATATTTCTTTGCACCTTCACATCATATTTTATTATATTCAAGTTAATTTTTGTTTCAGTGTCGTGCAATTAATTAGTTAAAATTTATAATACATTTTTATAGAGTGAAATACAAAAGAACAGACAACAAAAGAAAAATAAAATAAAACCTTTATGGTCCAGAATATAGATAATGTTTTATTTATTTATTTATTGTTTATGCTCGTACTTTCTTATCAATTATCCCATATTTGAACTATGTCATTTCAACATTAAACATCAATTTGTTGTTTGCTATTTGGCAAATAACAGACAAGTAAGTAAGCACTTTATAAAGACAAATAAAAACTACAAACTGCTATTAGGCAATAAGTGATAAAAGGCAGTGAGTGAATCTTCAAGTAACTTTGCTTTGAAGAAAACCTAAAAACAACGTGACATTTAGATTTCGCCTTTCATTTATTTAGTATACAAGTACATAACTATTGTTTACAACTAAATTTCACATCTCTTTTGCAATTTATTTTGGTGTTTTATACCCTACAGGAAGCAGGTCCACATACAGTTAAACAGTTAACAGTTTTGAGCATCAGGAATTCAGGAAAAAAATTTTTTTGGCTTTTTATTTTTCTTAATAGTTGTTTAAGGAATATTTTTAAAAGATTTTAAATACCTTGTTGAAACGATAGATTATAAATATAAGGATAGATTGAAAAGGTCCTTTTTAAGGTACTTTTTCGAAACGTTTCTTTTAATAGGTTTATTTTTGAATATATTCATTTTTTAAAAAGTCCTTTTTATCCAGCTTTTTTCAAAATACTCTTTTTAAAAGTCACTATAAGGTGTTGTATTTAATTTCCTGTTTCAGTAGATGTTGTTTTGAAAAAGTACATTTTAGATATACACTTCGTAAATAGTACGGCAGTAAAAAGGGGCACTTTTTGAGACACTTTTCTCATACTTATTACTATACTTTAACTTATATTTATACTTATACCTATTTATACATATACTTATATTCATACTATTACCTATACTTATATTTACACTTATACGTAAATTTATAACTTTTTATAATTATACTCATAGTTATACTTACTTATATTTATAATTTTATCTATATTTGTACTTATGTTTATATTTGTACTTATACTTATATTTAAACTTTTACTAACAGTTATGCTTATACTTATATTTATATTTATTCATTCTTTTACATATACTTTTATTTATGCTTATATTTATATTTAAACTTATACTTATTTATACTTTTACTTACATTTATGCTTATATTTATAATATTAACTATACTTATATTTCTACTTATACCAATACATATACTTTTAATTATTTGTAATTATACTGATACTTATATTTATTTATATTTATACTTTTACTTATATTTATACTTATATTTATATTTATACTTATACTTATATTTATACTTTTACTTACATTTATGCTCATACTTATATTTAGTCATACTTATACATATACTTTTATTTATGCCTATATTTACATTTAAACTTATTCTTATTTATACTTTTACTTTTATTTATATTTACTTCATATCTATGTTTATACTTTTGCTTATATTTGAACTTTAACTTATATTTATACTTATATTTATACTATTACCTCTACTTATATTTAAACTTATATGTAAATTTATAACTTGTTATATTTATACTCATATTTATACTTATTTATATTTATACTTTTACATCTATTTATGCTTATGCTTATTTTATACTTATTTATACTAATACTTATATTCACAGTGTTACTTTCATTAATGCTTATACTTATTTATATTATACATATACTTTTATTTATGCTTATATTTTAACTCATTCTTATTTATACTTTTACTGATGTTCATATTTACATTTATATTTATAGTCTTACTTATATTTATACTTATAGTTATTTACACTTATACGTATACTTACATTTATACTTACTTATACTTATATTTATTTACATATATAAATAAATACTTGAACTATTTATACTTAAACTTATATTTATACTTATTTATAATCATATTTATACTTTTACTTAAATATATACTTATGCTTAATTTACATATATTTATGCTTATAATTATATTTTATACTTTTACTTACATTAATGCTCACACTTATATTTACACTTATATTTATTCATACTTATTATACATATACTTTTATCTATGCTTATATTTATATTTAAACTTATTATATTATTAAACTTATTTATATACATGTTTATACTTTTACTTTTATTACTACTTTTACTTATATTAATTTTTATTTTTATACTTACACTAGCTGAACCCGGTGTGCTTCGCTACCCCCACGTTATAAAATAAAATTAAAAGTAATTATATATTAACAAAAATTTATTTATGTAATTTTAATTTAATTATTGCAATGATTTAGGATATACAATATTTTTAGTTTGCCCATCAGGAGCATACACATATAAATCGGTGGGTTTTCCTACAAGCGAGCATGCAACATAAAGCTGTCCATGCGAGAAACATGGATTTGCTAAATTTAAGCCGCAAACTTGCAGAGATTTTGTTAACAGTCATCGCAAACGCTAACCGAACAGGAAACTGCAATCGTTAAAAATCGAATGGTAAATCTGTTGGTATCATTGGAATGTGTGACAAAAGTACATCTGTCCCTTTATATTTTATATTTTCCTGTTATAATGGTCGCTTCTATTAAATTATTTCTCAGTTTTTTTACTGCAAGTCGAGTGCCATTGCAAAGCCGTGGTGGATCGATATTACGCAGTAAAATAATGGGCAGTGTTTCGCGCTGAACAGCAGTCTCGGAAGCCCTTGATGTTGAGGTTCAAGATCGCTGAATTTCAAGGCGTGCTTCACGTTGCTGTAAATTCTCTGCAACTCTAGAGGCTGAGGCTCGAAACCGTTCAATTGCAAGGCGTGCTTCACGTTCTTCATGAGTTTCGTTTGCTCTATTGGATTTAATTTTCATTGATTTTGAAGTACGTGCTTTAAGGGATGACTTTTTTGGGGGCATTTTTTTATTTATAACTAAGTTTTTAACACAATCGTTTCTCACTTAATTTAAACTTTGATTATATTAACTTTTTAAAGTTTTTTTTAAATTTTTTTAGTTGTAAATTTAATAAAAATTTAGTTAAAAAAATAATTTAAAAAGAAAACTGCAACTTCGGTCTAATTCACTATTGCAAAAGTGTTAAGGCAAAAGTAAATATGCAGTAAGGTTAGTGCTCCCCTTTTTTGTTTTAAACCAATTAGAATTCAGTACTGAACCGCATGTAATTTGCTTCATGCTCCCCTTTTTTATTTTTAGACGAATCAAAAAGCAGCAATTACACAATCAGCTGTTTTCGCAGTCACTTGTAAGAGAATGAGAATGGGGTTACCCCACTCTCTGTTTTAATTAACATATATGACAAAATCAGCTGTTTTGCAGACAGCTGTGGGAGAAAGAGAATGGGGCTACCCCACTATTTTAATTAATATGTATCTCAAATTTGAGGTAAAGCCGTTAATAAACGTAGTAACAGTAGGTGCAGAAGTGTGCATGGTCGAAAAATATTATCATGTAATAAGTATTCCTGAGTCAAAGAATTTATTATTTCGTAAGAATATGCTATTGTGAAAATTTAATGACGTTCGGTCTACTAGTTAAGACTATATAACGATTTTTAATTGTCCTAAAAAGGGGCGTGGTCCCACCCGCTTTTCTCCTGGTACGTATTCCTTATTATGCCAATACCATATGTACCAAACATCATCGACGTAGGTCAAAAAATGCCCAAAATATGGCGATTTAAATTTTTGGGTTATATGGGCGGTGGCATGCCCCTTCGACCAATCAACGCTTCATATAGCCTACTATTCCTTCCAGAGTCACAGTAACATGTTGTGAAAATTTAAAATCGGCCCAAGGGTTTGGCCTCCTATAAAGCACAAACAAACAAACAAACAAAGAGACAGACAAACATTCATTTATATATATATAGATTTATACTTTTTCTACTTATACTGTTCTTATGCGTATACGTATAATTATACTATTCCTATACCTATAGTTATATTTATGTTTGCATTATGCTTATACTTAATTATTATAGCAGCATTTATACATATGCTGTAATTATACTAATACATCAAATAGTATTTATACTTATACTTACATTTATATTTATAATTTAATTTATATTTATTCTTAAAATACTTTACTCTTATATTTAACTCTTTATATAGTAACCTAAAAAAGTAGGGCGCATTTCTACCCAACGAAAATATCAAATGATGTTTTCTTTTACTTTTGATCTTTCAACTATGAGAAAAACTTGCCAAATGATGGTAATTATACTTTAAGTGTTTATGAACCCGGTTGCCAGTTTTTTAATCTCAAAAAAAAAAATCGTTAAAATAACAAAAAGTATAATCGCTCACACATATTTTGGTTTAAATTATTTTTGGAAGGAAAATATTTAAAATTGAATCCATTTATTTTCTTTTAAAGTTGAACTGTTTTAGGTAAATTCTCATTAATAAAAATTGTTGGCAATTAGAACAAAGAAAATACAAATACAATTTTTCCAGAACAGACAAAAAAATTGGCTATCAGTTCATATATCATAATTTCACGAAATTGAAAATTTAGACACCAAACAGAAATAGCTAACTTTAGCGTGAAGTCGCCACTTGTGGCTACACTGCAAAGAAGTAAGATGATAACGATGACGATAATGATGATGATTATGCTGCTCACCAGACAGCTTTTTCATTTATTGTTGGTATTTTGCGAAACTTTTGTTATTTTAATAATAAATGTTTAATCATAATAAATTTGTTTTGTTAATAAAGAAAAAAAAACGTATGAAACGACCTTGACGTGAAAAATAATTTAAAATCGCTGCCTTCTTGAAGGCATATTTAAATAGAAAAAAAAAATATTTAATAATTTAACACTACCAAACAATTTTGTACAAGCATTACATTTGGCAGAGTCGAATCTCGCAGCTCCTACCCCGAAAAGAAACATTTTAAGGATAAATGTTTATTGACTTAGGATTCACATATACAGATATGCTTCACAGTGGTATGTTTATATATATATATATATATATATATATATATATATATATATATATACATATATACAGTTATATATATATACAGTTTTTATATATTTACAGTTTGTTTTCTAACACAAAATACAGCGAAAAACTCAGATGATAAAAATTTTTATTGGCAAATTTTTATATGGCAAATGTCCACCACGACCACGCTGACAGATGTCGACTCTTGCATCAAGGCTTTTAATCACTTTTTGGCAAAATGGGGATTCTTTTTTTTTAATCACATCATGGATTTTGAGTCTTAAGACTCGATCTGGCAGTCCACTTAACTGCTAATTGTCGTGAAATTATGCGATCGGGAAATTTGGTTTGCAATAAATTGATTGTTTCATTGGCTGTGTGACATGTGGCATCGTCCTGTTAAAGACACATGTCAGTGATATCCATGTCATCAATAATAGGCCAAAATTAAGTTGTTAGCATCTCGCGATAGTGAAAAAAAACGACCAAATCACGCCGGCAGACAACATAGCGCACCATGCAGTTGAGCATGAAGAGGCTTCTCAACAGTGGCTCTAGGATATTCAGAAGCCCAAATGAGGCAATTTTGCTTATGGACATACACTGGCAGGTAAAAATAGGCTTCGTTTGAAAAGATGTTTTTTTCAGAAAAAAAAAACAGCCGATTGTTGCTGAATGAATTGAGCGATTTGAATGGTCGGTAGGCTTTAATTCATGCACCAGTTGAACCTGCTAGGACTTCAAAGTCAAATCATTACAAAAAATTCGATATGTGATGGTTGTGGATAAGGAATTGATAATTTTGGATCTGCTTCAACTCACGGTTGCAATGTTTTCAGTTGAACGACCCGGTCGAATACACGATCTTTGCATATTTTCTATCGAGGCTGTTGACTCAAATTTAACGACCAAATACTTAATAGCTGTCTCAGAAGAACGATTATGTTGTCCGACAATATCACAAATTTTACGAAAGAGAACCATCATTTTCATAGTGGATTTTCATTATTTTAATGTAATTTTCGTCCGAAATTTAATTTATTGTAAAAATTGCCAAGGCATCTATTATGATTACGTCAAAAAACTAAATGTCAAAACTATCATGTTGTTGGTGCTGCCACAATGAATTACTATAGCTATAATATTGAATGAATATTTATAGTCTGCGTATTTTCCGTCTTAACTTAATTAGTCTTGTTGTGCAGGTTTTGAGCATAATTAAAGAAATAAAAATCTTTTTGAGCTGTTTTCATGATAGGTTTTTAACAAATATAGCAATGGATAAGATTTTATTTTTATTTGTCTACTTGTTCGCTTTAAAATTAAATCATTGTTTGTAAGACTGCTTTATATTATGACAATGTTAGTATACCAACCCTCATTGTGAAGTGAATAACAAATAAAAGGAATGCGTTTTGTTTACCGGGTACAACATTCAAATTAGGTTTTTAACAAAAAAATATTTAAATTATTAAAAACAGCCGAAACAAAAAAAAAAAAGTATAATGACATACAAATTGAAAAAGTCTGTGTTATTGATTGATACGTGGTTAACACGATATATTACAAAAATATCATTCAAATAAAACAAAATTAAAAAATAATAATAATATTAACATTTTTAATTTCAATGTTATAATTTTTAGGCTAACTGAATATAATTAATAATAATTAGATATTAATTGTAAATTTAGTTGTTAAATTTTGGATTTGTGTTTTTATTTTTTTTTACACATATTAAAATTTAAGAAAATAATTTTTTTTACATTACGAATTAATTTTTAAAAATTTCTTTAAAATCTACTACATTTATATATTTTTCTTTTCTACTTGCAAATTCAGAACGTTCCAAATCATAAACTACGAGTATAACTGAGCTATAAATTATAAACTATAGACGACTGAAGTACCTAATGAGGCAGAACATCTTAAATACTTAATCGTTTACATATCTGAGTTCCTAATTGTTATTTATTTTGTAGCCAATGACGCACACTGGGGGTTTTAACTAAAAGCAAGCTTAAAAAAAAATATATGATTTAATTTCAGTTAATTTGAGGAAAAGCTCAAAACTTAAATAAAGGAATAGGTAAAAGTCGCATTCCTTTAAAGTGGGCCAACTTTAAAATATTCTTTAATTAAAAATTATATATAAATAACCTCTCATATGGGCAGCCTGTAATATTAAAAAAATCTTATTAAATGATCCTCTTAAATCAAAAACTTAGTCAAAATCCATCTAAACACAACTTCAACTCTAATTAATATTCATATAAATAGTAATTTAACAGTTTCGGTTAAAAATTTGTATATTTGTTTTATTTTATCTAAGTAAATCCCCTACTGTGCCGTATAAATAAAATAAAATGTTTAATGCATGAATACCGATTAAAACAAAACTAAAACTGTTTTAAAAATTCTAGTTTTATATGCATAAATACTAAATTTTATGGAAGTTTTATAACAAAATTAATTATAGATTTTAAGAATCTGAAGCAATAAAAATATATTTTATTAACAGTCTACCTTCGTTAAAAGTTCCTTATTTAAATTAAAAGTTTTCAATAGTTATTAAATATATTTTGCTTAATAGACCTAAGATTTGTATTCTAAAACACATAAAAGTATTTCGATAGGTTATTTAAGCTTAAAGGAATTTTCCTTTTTTAACCAGTAACAATTCCTTGTATCATTTTATACTTCAAAAAGTCAATTTTCTATTAAGTTTGTACAAGAAAAGGAAACCGTTTTGTGTAAAAGAGGAAGCTGTTGTAGCGAAACTATGTTAATGGTTACTGCTGGGTGGTTTTTTACAATTATATGGTTGAAGTATTAGATCACAATTGTAGCTAATATAGATATTATGATGTTGTTGGCATTGAAATATCATTGCAATATCTGGTGAAACAAGCATATTTTTATATTGCTGTTGAGGCATTCAAATGTGCAAGAGATGCTTCACGATGCAAGAAACACTTTACTTCATTTGATCTACTCATTATTTGTGCCACTTTCATCGGTTCGAAAATGGAATACAGCTCGCATGTACGAGCCGAGGCTTGAATAAGCTTCTCTACTCTTGCTGGAGAGGGCAAAAAGGCTGATTAGTGATAAAACAATATTCAACTCTATTGACTTACTAAAGCATCGATACACTGTGGGAAGTTTTTCACTGTTTTAACGTTACTATAACTAATAAAATAATGAAATTTACTCCTGAAAATAATTTCGTGGCTAGTAAACCGCACTACGCGTTATAGAAAGAATGCGTTTTTAACCTAACAGTACGCATGTAGAATAACAAGATTTATTCCTGTCACTTTTCCAGTGCAAAATCGAAAGGTTTAAATCAAATATTTGTAGACACACTACTCCCCCGATTCTCCTTCCCACAAAAAATTTTCTAGTTCTGGCATAATCATTACATGCGAACAAGGAATGCACTAAAAAATCTATGAAAATATATTTTTATTATATATTTTGGTTATATAATGGGTGATTCATTACGAGGTTTCCAACTTTTTTAAAGAAAAAAATACAGAAAATTCAAATTTAATGGAAAATGTTTATTATCATTTGAAAGAACATTCTTTGGCGTTCATTGTTTGAAGATTATGTCTTGAAAATGTTGGCCACGGCTAAGTCTCAGATGGTCCATCAGTTAAGTCCTACTCGATGACTCGTTCCAGCATTTCGAGTGGTAACTGGCGAATAACACGCGTAATGCTGTGCTCTAAGGCCTGAATCGAAGCGGGATTGTTAGCATAAACTTTAGACTTTACATATCCCCACAGTAAAAAGTCTAATGGTGTGATACCACACGATCTTCATCACCAATCGACCGGCCCAAAACGTGAAATTATTTACTTACCGAAGAGTTCTCTCAATAAATCCATTAATTGATGCGATGTGTGGGAAGTGGCGCCGTTTTGTTGAAACCAAATGTCGCCGTGTTCACGAGCTTAAACTTCAGGCGCCAAGTCGTTCCGTACGTCAGTCTCAGTTGCTGCGAACGGCGCCGAGTCGACTCTCCACGGTCTCCGAGTACACTCTCAGCTATGGCCGCTATATTTTCTTCACTGCGTGCTGGACGTAGTCTATTCAGTCGAATATTATCCAATAATAAATGCTGGGTCTCAAAATTGCTGTTGGTGTTGTGAATAGTACGCTCAGTAGGCCGATTGTATTAACCAGAACTTGAGCGAAGTTTACAAAACACATTCTTCATAAAACGTGAATTTTCGTAATAAAATTGAATGATTTGTAAACGTTGTTCACGCATAAGTCTTTGCATGATGAAATGTCAAACAATACTAAACAAAACTAACATGACAGCATGACACGACTTACACGTGATCAGTCAATAAAAAGGCTATCGAAGAAAGTATCTCTACTTGAATCAAAAGTTATAAAATGACAAATATTTGAATGAAAAGTTCTATTGGCGACTTGTTTGCCTTTTGTATACAGTACTATTCAAATAAATTTGTTTTATGTGTCCCGGGGTGCTTGCTAAAACGAGATTTAAGAGCGATTTTATAATTTTTACATCTTGAGAGCCAAAATAGCTTATAAGGTGCTGACAAGTAGTTTGTGATATCTATGCCAACCAAAAGGCCTTGAGATGTAACAAAATATTTAAAAAAATGTTGAAGGTTCGTAACTCCGAAAATATGGGTTGCAGAAGACGGTTTTTTTTATATTTCACAATTATACCTTAAAATTACTTTTTCTACCCCTGCAAAACAAAAAACAAACTGACAACAACATTTTTTAATATTTCGCCACACCATTGGGTGGTATTCTCAGCAACCAGAAATTTAAATTTTTTAAATAATCAATCTAAAACGAATAAAGTAAAAAATAAAAATAAAAAATTTTTACAAAAATTTATTATATCTTTCA
Organism: Trichopoda pennipes; assembly: GCA_030448955.1. Lineage (NCBI taxonomy): Eukaryota > Metazoa > Arthropoda > Insecta > Diptera > Tachinidae > Trichopoda > Trichopoda pennipes. Next base: position 1,130,626 of record JASKUP010000021.1, on the reverse strand, counting down.
TTAGCTGCTTCTGATGATGCCACCGAATGGTGTGGCAAAATATTAAAAATAAATTTTTTTAATATTGATAATTTTTATTGTTTTTTTAACCGATCTTTTTTATTTATCTTTAATAAATATCTTTTTTCTTTTTTAAGATCTTTTTTATATATTTTTTTCTTCAAAAAAAAAAATATATAAAAAAGATCTTAAAAAAGAAAAAAGATATTTTTTTAATATTATTATATAAAATCATTGTGCTTGAAAAATTAATTATGAAATAATAAAAAAAGTATAATTATTTTTTTCAATATTTCGCCACACTATTGGGTGGTGTTCTCAGCAACCAGGAAATATAAAATTTTTTAAATAATATATCAAAAGTAAATAAAGTAAAAAAAAAATTTTTACAAAAATTTATTACAACTTTTCATTAGCTGCTTCTGATGATGCCACTGAATGGTGTGGCAAAATATTAAAAAAAAATTTTTTTAATATTTGTATATAAAATCATTGTGCTTGAAAAATAAAAAAAGTTCAATAAACTATATTTATCATCATTATAATTATAATTATTATTTCTCCTTAAAGAGGAATAAATCCCATTATAAAGTTCTTGATTAAAAAAACAACTTTTAATTGTTTATCAAGATTTGGCTATTTTCAGTTTACTAACCTGTTTTAAGAGCGTAAATATTTAAATTAAAAAAAAGAAAACTTGTTTCTTATAGTAGACTACAATAATGTAGTCTATAGTTCTATAGATGAAGGCAAATATAGACGATGAATTGCAGTTCTTGTTTACTTATTATTCTCATTCTATGCAAAATTGTTAACTGTCTGTTATATTTAATTTTAAAGCGAAAAACAATTATATTATTTTTGCTGTCTCATTACAGAATAGTGCAGTTTGAATCTAGTAACTTGGCACGCATGGAATCACTGGCGGCCCAGCAAATGGATTTTAGTAAGCGTATGGATGTAACGGAACATATACAACGTTTGACACGACATGGTGTCGATCAGTTATTAGGTGAATTCGAAGAATATATGAATTTATTAAATCACACACAAATAACCGATAACAGAAATCATACAAACGACAATATAGATAATGGTAAATAACGGTGTTGGTAGTATATTTGTTAACGAATATAAAATATGATTTTGTTAATTTTAATTTTTTTTTAATAATTGTATTTAATTTTAAATTTTTTATTGCAAATAATTAATTTAATTAACGTTTTATTTATATTGAATAGTAAAACAAGATATTTTACGTAAGGCAAGACAAACGGAACAACGAAATCAACAACAATCACAGTCACCGACACAGCAACAGCCTCAGCCTCAATCACAATCGCAATTGTCACAGGGAGTATTTTCTGTTGGTGATTCACAAAAATTAGATGCTTTAGCAACGTTACTATCATCAACCAGACTTGCAATCAATGCATTACACGCTCAATTACAGCTAAATGTCAGCAAATTAATGCAAACAACTGGGTAAGTAAGACACGATAACTATAATTTTGTATTATTTAGTAAAACAATGGTCCCACAGGAGATGAATATTATTTTGCATTTTTTATTTAACATTTTTTTATTAGATATTTTAAAGCTAAAAATTAAAAATTAAAAATATATTTTTTGTGGCATTTGAAAATATTTCAGAAATTTTTTTAAGGCCGCTAATTAAAAGGCGGTTAAGATCATAGCTAAGAATAACTTTTATTCAATAAAAATATTTATTAAAACACAACAGTGTCCACATGTCAATCACCACTTAATTGTTTGTTGTAGTCGTAACCATGTTTTTTTTTTTATTATTAATTTATAGATTTTATTTACTTTTCTAAGAGGTGGTTTTAATTCTAAACACTTGTAGAATACGAATTAATTATTTTGCAATTTCTTTAATTTATACGATACAATAAAATTATAGGCAACTGGGTAAACGAAGCAGGTGATGTATACGAAATAAAAAATTTAGTTGGCAATATTTTTTGCAACTAATTTACATATTATTCTTCAGTAAGGCTTAAGTTCGTTTTGAATTTAATTAATTGTAAAGCAAAGGGTCGAATTTTTTAAATAATAAGAAGAACTTCATTGTCTGTCATTACTTCTAAATAAAGGGTTCGCCAAATTATTTCTTTTTTTGTTTCAAATGCTATAAACAAAACTACTGAATATTTTCTCAAATTTCTTTTTTTATTTGAAAGTACAATCCTTCCGGTTAATAATAAAAAATAATTTCATTCAAATGGCTGCCTCGGCTGGCCATGCAGTAGCCTACACGATCGGTCTAATTTTTAAGCACATTATCGATGGTGTGCCTTGTCCTTTAAAGCGTCAATTTCTTCTTTTTTTTAAATAGAAGTAGCGCTTCACGCAATAATGCCTATTAAGTCAAGTACCGTGCTACCTTCTTTAGGAAAGGGATAGAGAAGAGATACAACAGGTGGTGAAAGTAGAAGAGTAGTCGGAAATTAACTGCCGTACATAAGACAGCACAGCGACCAGTGACTATGCCTTCATCGCTGAGCAGCCCCACCGACAGCCAATTTTTATTTTTGTAGTGAAAAAAACCAAGGTCTTCGTTGGGAATCGAACCCACAACCCCCATACTGATAAGCTAGTACACTACCTACTAACCTACAGTGTCAATTGCACCACAAATAATAGTCCGAAGGTGCCAAATCGCAGCTCCGAGGTGGCCAAACGACATCAGCTCGGCGGCTGATAATGTGATTTTCAAAAATAGGGCGCAAAACATCGAGTGTAACTTCGGCTGTGTGGCACGTAACGCCGTCCTGTTAAAACCAAATGTTGTTAATATCCTCCTCTTCAATTTTTGTGAGCAAAAACTCGTTATCGGTCCGATAACGATCTGCATTGACTGTAACGGCCACTCCTTGCTCATTTTCGAAGAAAAATGGCTCAATTATGCCTCTGGACCAAAATCCGCATCAAACAGTGACTCGTTTTGGGTGCGCCGGCTTTTCAATGTATGTGTGCGGGTTTTCTGTGCCCCAAATTGCAACAATGTTGCTTGTTTACATACCCGCCAAGATCAAAATGAGCTTCATCTGAAAACATTTTTTTTTTGTTGCAAAATCGGCATATTCTGTAAGTCGATCATCGCAGGCCCAATTAGCGAAGCGAAAACACATTTTATGGTCATACCAAGGTCTTAAGGCAAAATTCGTCTCAATGATCTCTCTGAAGTGTTCAATTGTTGAAAACGACGGTGAATTGGTGTTGATGGCGCTTCATGCACACTTTCTGCCACAGCAGCAAGTACGCATTGTTTTTGGCTTTTCACGCTTCGGTTTATCGATGAAGATGCCAGTTTCTTTCACTTTTTCAAAAGATAACGAACATACGGAGCTCACGGTTCTTCTCTTCTTCCAAAATCCGTAGGCAATTTTCGCACACATTCTGCAACATTACCATGATTTTCAAAGCGATGTCGCAATATTTCCCAGCTTTGTTCAAGCGTATACACAACCATATTCGTTTAGCGGAAGGATAAAACTAATTACTTGTCAAATCAAACATGAGCTAAGTGTTAACATTCACGAAATAAGCACTAGTTGAAAAAAAAAGTTAGATGGCGGATCCTTTACAAGCCATGGCAACATATTCTTGGCTTAAAATTTTATTGTTCATCACTGGATTTCAAATATCATTTTTAGCCCAAATGAGCAAACGGTAATGTTGCGGAAATTTTTTCAAAGTGTTAGACCGGCCAAAATAAATTTTAATACGTTTTTTAAAATTCATGTTTATAGAAAGTGTTTTTTCTTAAAAGTACGGCTAAGCAAAATGTACTTTTTCCGGAAAATAATTTAATTTTTTGATAAATTTCTTCTTGAATAAGGAAACTCACAGAAACTTGCTATTCAAGCAACTGCTTTTTTAGCGTTAACGTTGTCCCCACAAAATAAGTCTAGACCACTCAAATCAGACGACCGTGGAGGCAAATCAACATCACCTTTTCTTGAAGTAATTTATTGTGGAAAGAGGTTTTGTACTAATTCCATTGTAATTCTGGCTGTAAAAGTTGTGGCACCGTCTTGTATGTAGCTGTGGCATTAAAAAGTTTTCAATCATATCACGATATCGCTCTCCATTCACAGTGACGGTAACTCCATTTTCATGTTTAAAGAAGTGAGGTCCAATGATTCTTCCTGACCAAATTGCACAACAGACTATCACTTTTAATGGAAGCAAAGTGGACTGTTGAATAATTTAAGGGTTTTCCATTCCCCAGAATCGACTATTCTGCTTATTCACATGTTCACTCAAATGAAAATATGCCTTGTCACTCATTGTTATGGGCGAGCAGTAATATCCTATTGGCATATGTCCATCAATTGAATCGTATATAAAGACAAATGCAAAATTGTGATCAGGGTTGTTCTTTGAAGACCAAGATCCTGAGCACGGCGTCGAATTTAGGTTGATGAATTGTTTTTAACACTTACGTGTAGTGTTTTCAGCCGATCTTACAGTACTTGTGATTGATGCTTGGCCCTAAAACCTACACACTCTCCTTCTTCGGAATCATTTCACATAAATTTCTCATCATCACATTAATCGATGATTGATTTTGCTAAAATATTTTAACGATTAAAACATGTTGTTTCATTGAATATTTTTCCATAATAAATTTGCCACATGTCTACTTCACGACGGCCAAGTATGAACTGTCCAGAGTAATGTTTACCAAAATGGCGGCAAAACAAAGTTGTATACCTTCCCGGCAGGCACCCTGCATTTAAGAATTTTTTCAATAAAAATATTACACAATTAAATAATTATTTTGATAAAATTATTTTTGCCGCAAAACAAACAAAAGACTAAATTTTCCCTTAAAATAAATTTTTTAGAAATTTTAAATTTTAAATACCGTTTAAGCAAGTACTTTCCTGCAAGTATTATTCTCTTAAAAAAGTACCTGTGTAAAACCAACGGTCGGGGCAAAATATATGTTTCATTTTCAATCCCGTCACACTTTACAAAAGACACCATTTTGAGAATGTGCTTTTATTAAGAAATTATTTGCTTTTTGTTGAAAGTAAGTCGAAAAGTGCCAAATTGTAAAAATTATATTTTGTTAAGTATGCCCTCTTGGAAATAATAATATTTTGAAAAAAGTTTTTTATTTTGTAAAAGAAGTACTTTTAGGAGAAATGCTCTTTAAGTATTTAGCTAAAAGATACTGTTTTAATTATCGTTTTGCAAAAAATAATAAGACGTTGTAAACATGGTACCTTTTTACAATATGTGAATTTGAAGAAAATGTATGCTTTTAAGAAATAGTTTTTTTATATAAAATACATTTTTTGGAAAAAGTACTTTTTATAAAAAGTACTATTTAAAAAAAAACAATGCGAAAATAGTATTTTTTTTAAATGAGATTATTTTGAAAACTAATGTTTTTAGTTGAATTACGTTTTTTTGAAAAAAAAGTACTTTTTTTTTTGAAAAATTTTTGAAAAATTTTCAGAAAAATATTAAGTACTAAAGAAAACTATTGTATAAAACATAATTTTAAGCATAGTATCTAATTAAAGAAAGTAGTTTTTGCATAATAAACTTGAGTAGGCACCAAGTTTTTTAAGTAACTTCTGAAATTTAACAAGAGTGAAGTCCGGCTTTTTTAGGAGGCCTCTAAGTGCGTGCTAAAAAAACTTTTTAGTAAAATTATGATTTTTAAAGAAAGTAGTTATGGAAACACACTTTCTGAAAAACTTTACAATTGAAGAAGTTTATTTGATAAAAATACATTTCTAAAAAAAGTATCTTATTGAAGTACCTTTTTCATAACAGACTATTAAGAAAAACGCTACTAAAAAGTATCTTTCTATAAAAAAAGCCTTCAGCAAAGTTTTTGAATGAAAATCAAAATTATAAAAAAATGAAAAGAGTATACGTCTGGCATTTTTCAAAAAGTGACTAATTGCACGTTAATAAATTTTTGCAAAAACTTTAAAGGAATTGATTATTTATGTGGGAGTTCCTTCCCCTGTTTAAACCATTCAACTCACACATAGCGTACACATTAAATGAATTCTGGTTTTCAAACATTATTATGCATTTTAGAAGACAAGTATTTAACCGAAAGCTGAATAAACAAAATTAAAGTGTTCAATGTCGTGATGAATGTGACGTGGAGATATCATAATGTAGACAAAAACTTAAAAAGCAATTGTAATAATTGATTCATAATTATTTCACTTGTGAAATAATAACGAGTTATTTATATTCGTCTATTCGCAGTAACCTACAAAGACGTTTTAACAATTTGTATAGAAGACAACAAAATCAAGGAACTGTTGCCGCTTTAACACCCAACTTTTATGCCACAGCCAATGGTCCACAACAACAATTGACTACTACAAGTTGCAATCAGGGTGTTATACCGACAAATGGCATTTTAAAATTGCAACTAACACCAACTTCAGATCCTTTTTATGTAACATGTGATGACGAGCTGCTGGGTGGTGGTTGGACTGTTATAATGAATCGCTTTAATGGCGACATTAACTTTCAACGTGGGTGGCTGGAGTATAAACATGGTTTTGGCAATTTGGCCGGTGAGTTTTTTATCGGCCTAGAGAAATTGTATGCCTTGACCGCCTCGAATGTGCATGAGCTGCTAATAACACTGGAAGATTTTCAAAATACACGCAAATATGCACGCTACAACTTGTTTGCTATTGGCAATGAACAGGAATCTTATGAATTAAAATTGTTGGGCAAATATGAAGGAGATGCAGGTGATTCATTCAGCTATCATGCCGGCAGTAAATTTTCGACATTTGATAATGACAATGACGGCTGTGTTGATTGTAATTGTGCTCAATCTCACAAAGGTGCCTGGTGGTATAATTGGTGTGATCAAAGGTGAGTTAATTTCATTTATCGATTTTTTTTTTGTACAAAAATGATTCAAAAATTTTTGTTCACCTTTCAGTAATTTAATGGGCGTCTATCATGATAAAGATTATGATAAAATTGAACAGTATCGTGGTATGTATTGGCAAGACTGGTTGGGTCCCAACTATTCCCTTAAGGCTGCTAAAATGTTAATACGTCCCTTGAATATGGAACAAGATGCTCGACGTTAGTCAAATGTTGCGATTTTCCATCATCATCATCATTATTTTCCTGCTTGTGTATTTCTGTATGTGTATGTGTTCATTTATTGTATCAGTGTGTACAAAAACAAATCAAATATTTTTTTTTTTTTGGTAATCATTTAATAAGTGTGTCATCGCATAGTGTTTAATTGAAATAAAATACTTAGTGGGCCACAATGTGCCAGTTGCATTTGTAAATTGTATTTATGTTCTTAATTAAAATTAAACTGTGAAATATTTTAATGATTTATTTTTTTTTTTTTTGTTAATAGTCATATTACTATTCGATTTGTTGTTACTTTATTTAATATTTTAAAAACTTCTGCTTGTAAAAATTTTGCAAGCTTTAACGATTAAAACCTTAATTTGATGAGTTTGAACTTGTTATTCTAAATATTTATGATAACACGAAAATACTTTTAGTAAAGAATTTAACGGTAATTGATTTTGTGTTTGATATAATTAATAAACATGGTGTTATTAAGAGAATTTTATAATTTTGCTGTTGGAGAGGGACTAGCCTGCATTTTGATTTGAAGAGCAAATTATCCGGATATGTTGAATTGTTTTGAAAATGCTTTTCTTTCACACCAAAACCTCACAGTTATTTTAAGTTGTCATGCGATGAATGGAGTAATCGATTATTCGACATTTTTTAATCGGTTTTGCAATAAATGTAAGTATTAAAATTTTTTAATTTTTTCAAATCCACTTATAGACTAATAATGCCCTTTTTATAAAGAGTTTTTCAAATAGAAGCTTGTTTTCTAAAATAAAAAATTCAGTTTAAGCTGATTCAAATTTTTATTGCTTTCCGAAGAGAAAAGTTTAGCAATTATCAATGAGAAATAATATCTGACAAATGTCCACCACGACCACGCTGACAGATGTAGATGCTTTAATCCAAGTTTTTAATCACTTTTTAGCAAAATGGCGATCACGGATTTTGAGTTTTAAGGCTAAAATCGATTCGATTTGCACTATATAGACTCCGTCTTTAACATAGCCCGACAGAAAATAATCCAGTGGTGTTAAATTACACGATTTGGCTGGCCTCTTAACTGCTGATTGTCATGAAATTATGCGATCGGGAAATTTGGTTTGCGATAAATTAATCATTTTATTGGCTATGTGACATGTGGCACATGTCAGTGATATCCACGTCGGTAAATAATAGCCCAAAATTAAGTTGTTAGCAACTCGCGATAGCGTGAACCATTGCAGTTACCGCATTTCCAGCCTCATATTTGCAAAAAAGGCCCAATTACAACACAAGACTACATATCACGCCATACAGCGGCAAGTTGAGCATGCAAAGGTTTCTCAATAATCGCTGTTGGATTTTCAGAAGCCCGAATGCAGCATTTTTGCTTGTTGACACACCCTGACAAGTGAAAATAGGTTTCGTCTGAAAAAATATTCCTGAATGAATTAAGCGAATCTACGGCGATGTGAATGTTAGGTCGGCTTCAATTCCTTCGCTAGTTGAAACTTGTAAGGCTTTAAAGTCAAAGCCTTACGCAAAATTCGCCAAGTGGTGGTTGTGAATGACCCCAATTGTTGATAATGTCGAGGATTTGACAGATTTGGATCTGCTTAAACACTGTGGTTCACCGCTGCGATGCTTTCAGTTGAACAACCCGGACGAACACGTGTTCGAACCAGTCGACTCAAATTTAACGAATAAATTCTTAATAGCGATCTCAGAATGACGATTATGTTGTCCGAAAATAACACGAATTTTACGAAATGTCACCTTTAACAGCAGCACCATTTTCATCATAGATTTTAATTATTTTAATGCGATTTTTGTGCAAAATTGAATTCATTGTAACAATTGCTAATGCATCCAGTGTGGAGACATCAAAAAGCTAAATGTCATAACTATCACTTTTATTATATTACAGTCTTTTTTTTTATTTAATTTTAGTTGCTGTTTTCAATTTTATTTTTCAATTCTTTTATGTATTCATGACTCACAACAGTTTTTAATTATTTTTTATCATCACACCTGTAGGTTTGATGACACATTAAAATATTTATATTTTAAACCTTAAATTTGCCACAAACAATGATTGCAAATACATTATTAAGATGAGAAATTATTGCCTCTTACTAGCTGCCGTATTAATAAAAAATATAGTTTCGATTTGATATCTATCTTAACACAAAGTTTGTATCAAAAGGGAAGGACGCTAAATAACTAAATGATAGAGAATGGATCTTATATTGATAAATGTTTTATTTAATGTCGGCAATTATATGTGGAATACGATATTAGATAAATGTCCTCTTCTGTTAGCCTCACAAATGTGAGTCCTTTCGAAAAAATTTTTCATCACTTTCTCATCATCAATTTGGTTTTAGAAGTGACCATAGTACCATTGAACAAACGCACAGACTAGTTCTAGTCATCAGAAGGACATTTGAACAAAAGAAGTATTGTTCTGCTCTTTTCATAGATGTATCTCAGGCTTTTGACAAAGTGTGTCATGAAGGACTGCTTTTAAAACTGAAAACATATCTGCCAGTCAACATTCTCAAGCTTTCGGAAAGTTACATTATTGGCCGGAAGTTTACTGTTACAGAAGGAAACTTCATGAGTTCACTCGAATCTATTGCCGCAGGGGTTCCACAGGGCAGTACACTTGGTCCAGTTTTATATTTAATTTATACTTGTGATATGCCTGTAAGTAGTATTATTCACATATCTACATTTGCTGATGATACAGCCTGTCTTAGTATGCACGGAAACCCGCGCGAAGCATCTCAAAATCTTCAGGAACATATTAGCCAGCTAGAAACATGGTTGAAATTATGGAGAATAAAGGTGAACGAACAAAAGTGTGTTCATATAACGTTCACACTGCGAAGGGATACTTGTTCCCTCATTCGAATTAATAACAAAATTGTTCCGGAACATTCGCATGTGAAATACCTTGGTATTCATCTTGATAGACGACTTACGTGGAAGAATCACATTGAAGCAAAGCTAACTCAGATGAAGCTAAAATTGGCTCAGATACATTGGCTGATTGGTAGAAATTGTACCCTGAGTCTGGACTGCAAACTATTATTGTACAAGTCTCTTTTGAAACCAATATGGTGCTATGAAATCCAGCTATGAGGCACTGCATCAGCTTCTAATGTGGAAAAGATCCAACGTAGACAAAACACAATTTTGCGCCTAGTAACACCAGCTCCATGGTACGTCGAAAATTCTAACATCCATCGGGACTTAAACATGCCACTAGTGACTGCTGAAATAGCTAAATACGCAGGAAAATACCTAACAAAACTCAAAACCCATCCTAGTCTACTTGCTCGCAATATATTAAACCTTAGTGGTCACATTCGCCTGAAAAAGAGGGACACTAAGGATCTACTTGTCAATGCTACAGATGAAGCGTCTTGAGCATCATTCATTTTCTGCCACTAGGTGTATGTCTGACATTGGTCGGGCTTAATGATTAGCTCTAGATTTAAGATTTGACAACTTATTGTTATTTCATATTTTGAAGATTCAATAAATAACAAAAGGAGGAAAAAAAAACATTCTCATACATTTCACGCTTTTCAGAAATCAGGCGATTGTGGGGGCCAATCAACATCACCATTTTTTGAAATAACTTGTTGAGGAAAGAGATCTCGCAGTAATTCCTACCTGTATGCGATGTGGCACCGTCTTGTTGAAACCACATATATCTTCGAATCATTCACTATACTCTAAATAATGCGCACAGTAATCGATGATTGATTTTGATAAAATATTTTAACGGTTAAAACACGTTGGTTTATCGAATATTTTTCCGTAATAAATTAGCCACGTGTCAACTTCACGACTGCTAAATATAAACTATCAAGCCTAATGTTTACTTAAATCACGGCAAAATAAATTAGTATACCTTCCCGGTGAATACCCTGTATTTATATTTTAAAACTAAATTAATTAATGCCAGTTTAATCAGTGGCAGGCATTCATTTTGATGCACATATTGCAAATAGTACATTTTATATGTTTAAAAAAAGTTGCTAAATGAAATTAACAGTAAAGCAGATATGAAATATTTTAGAAACAGATCCCTAATTTCAAAACGCCTAACCGAGATAGGCACAAACTTCAAGATTTTTCATTGATTTATTGTACATCAATTTAACAGCTGTTAACAATGTATTCCAAAGCAAAAGTAAGTATAAATCATTGTGACATTGTGTTTAGTTAATTAGATATTTGTATTTAAAAATAAAAACCTCTTGAATTTTTTTAATACATAGAGAATAGTCTCTTTAAAATCGCTGTGCAGTTTTTTATATAGTTTTAGTTAAAGAAAAATATTTTTAAATTGAAATTCATAACTGCTATTTTTAATATTTTTTTATTTAAAAAGAAGCATCTTCACTAGTTTGTTCATTAAAAAAAACGTCTTTAATTTTGCTGCATTCAAAATGTACTTTTCTTACTGTTTTAAACCTGGAACATCTGGAAATCAAAATAAATTTTGTAAAGTTTCAAAATTCCTATTCCCTCAAAAATTAAAATTTCCTATTCTCTTCAGTTTTGTATTTTTTGGGAATTTTTCGTTATAATTTGGGAATTTCGAGATATATTTTGTATAATCTAGAGTAATTATTGTATAGAAATCATCTTATTTTGTTATGAATGGAACCAACATGAATGTATAATAAAGTAAGATATCGCTATGATTCTTTATTTAAACAAATGTTTTGTTATTTTGAGTTCTTTTATTGCAAAAAAATAATAGCACAGCACTTTAGAGTTTTAAATTAAGTTAAACGATTTATTAAATATTAGGGTAACTTTGTTGTCTTTACTCACTAAGGACTTAACTTGAATTAATTCATTTGCCCAGCAAGTGGTGCTTATTTAGTTGTTTAAACGGTTCTCGCCCATACAAAAATATTCTACTTTAACATCACCCAATATTATTATCATTCAGTTTAAGCGCCAGCTTGGCTGTGTGTTTTATTTTGCTCTGTGTTAGTTATTTTTGTTTTCTGTTAATCTTATTTGGTAGAATTTTTTATAAGCATGTTGTTTTATAAGCATGTTGTTGTTTTCTTTTGTGTATAAGATTTCTTAGAAAACTACGCAGTTTGTAAAATACACAGTGGATTGTTTTGCTTACTTTTTTTACTGATAATTATTTTCTTTTAGAGCTTGGTAAATCATCTTCGTAACAATATTTAAAAGCAGGTTAACAAAAACTTAAACATTATATTTTTCGAAGGTAATACGTTTGTATGGAAAGATGGAACAAAATTTTTATTTAAAGGTTTGCAAATGATCTTGTTAATTTTTGGACCAGCATTCAGGGGATAATCGCTACTCATGCAATGCATTGTGTCAGCACTGAGAAATAAGGTTATGGGGAGGAAGACATTCGATTTGAGTTTTCCCACGTTAAAAGTAGCAGGAAAGATCTCTGGAGGAAGTTTATACCACATATTAACATATTCCTAAAAAATGAATTTTCCCTGTGATGCGCAGTCCCATTCTCCGGCCAATCAGCCAGAAATGGATGGAGCCTCAACGAAAAGCTTGTTTAACGCAAAAAAGGGCCTAGTAACGGGAACAAGTTCCCTAATTTCATTAGAGCACTTGCCATTGTAGTAACGATAAAACAAAAAATAATAATAAATAAAGCAATGCACATTGTATCGATGCTGTAGAGAATCAATAGAGTTGGATACCTTTGAGACTCTTAGCTCTCATTTGTACGCGGTTGAGCAACTCCAAAATAGACTTTGCGATGTATGCCATACATGAGATTTGTATTGTAGTTTTTGAACGAACAGAGGTGTTATAAATAGTACGAAAATCGGATGCACTGAAGTATCTTTTATATCGTTTTAGAAAACCGAGACGTTTGAAAGCTTCTTTTCGTACACCACACTGGATTTTCTTGCCTTAGAACATCAAGGGCTTCCAATTCCATAATACTTATATTACCCATAATAACAGATGCAGTATCATTACCGAACATATATTTATGCTTAAGCGTGCAACATTGATTTACGGGCATTAAAATCGACTCTATGCACACGACCCCATTTGAAAATTGTTGCGAGATCGTGATTGAGCGCATCATTTATATTTTGCCCTTTGAAATCTGCCTCCAACTGATTCGTTCTATAACTGAATGAATACGAATGACAAATGGTGCTGTCATCTGCGATGGAGTGAAGAGGGTTGATAGTTTGACAAAAAAAAGTCATTTAGAAAAATAAGAGAAAACTCGATATAAATCTTGGAGAAATTACCACCAACACAAAAAGCAGCGTTTTGACACAAGTGTATTATGCCACTCTCTATCAAACGCCTTAAAAATATCTAAAGTCATCAGCTTGCTTTCTCCGAATTGATGTATTGCGCTGCACCATAGTTCCGAAAGGAAAGCTAGCAAGTCACCTGCAGAGCTTTCCTAACGGAAATCATACTGTCGGTTACTTGTAACCATGTTTACTGAAGTGCCTTTAAAAAAGTAGATTTTTTTTAAAGTTTTTAAAGACCCTTTTACGGAAGTTTTATTCTTTAATTTCTTAAAATTATTTTTGAAATGTTCCCTTTTAATATTCTTTAGAAAACCTCATAACAAACAAATTTCGTCTTAAATAATATATTGAGTAAAATGATACCTTTCTTAGCATTAAATTATACTTTAAATAAACCTGATTTACATTAAAAAAGTACCTTAGCCACAAAAAAATGGACATTAACAAAAACAAAAGTTATAAAAAGTTCCTTTAAATAAAGAGCTCCAGAAAGTATTAATTTGGAATATTCATTTTTTAAAGAACCTTCTTAATTTTTAAAAAATTTTTGGATTAATAACCCTTAAGGCAGGTACGTTTTTCGAAAGTACTCTTTTAATTTAAACATTTTTTTTTTTGGAAAGTACCATACATGAAATAATTTTTTTTTAACTTTAAAAATTTCCCTAACGAAAATTACTTAATGAGAGATAAATTAAATGAAAATTGTTTTAGTCATGAACACATTAAAGCAGTTAATTCTTTTTTTTTAATTTAACTAAAATATTAAATAAAAATTAAATGAAAAATCAAAATCTATTTTAGTCGTTATTTAGACTTTAAAGAATAAAATATGGAGACCAATAGAAATTTTCTAATTTTGCATTTATTACTAATTTCTATTGTTAAATGGGTGCAAGCGGACATTTTGGAGAATTTAGTTAAAATGTCAAATATTTATTATCAGCAGCCGTAAGTAGAGATTTCAATGCGTTAATAATCACTTTTAAAGAAAATAGTTTAATTATTTAAATTCTAATAAGACTTAAAGATGGCAAAGCTGATGAATATATTTTGGATAATGTTAACGAGTTGACCATAAAAACGGACATTAAAATAATCGTACACGGCTATCTCGGAAATCGCTATCACAATTCTATTGCACCTTTAAGAAATGGTAAGTTTTTCTCAAGAAAATTTGGTGCTTCTTAAAATATTTTAATTGAAGGAAAATTTAAGCAATAACTAATATTATCAATATAACAATATTATTAATATTGCGTTTTTCAACAAGAAGTTTGTTTTCTAAAATGAAATAAAACAAAACATTTATATTAAGATAAAAATTTAAATTGTATTACGAAGAGAAAAGTTCGGCAGTTATGAGTGATATATCATATCTGGCAAATGTCCACCACGATTACGCTGACAAATGCAAATTCTTTCATCAAATGTTTTTAATTATTTTTAGGCAAAATGGTGGTCCTATTTCGTTAATCACATCGCGAATTTTTAATTTTAAGGCTGAAATCGATTCGATTGGCTCTGTATAGACTCTGTCCTTAACACAGCCCCAAAAAAAATAATTCAGTAGAATTAAATAACACAATCTGCCTGGCCACTTAACTGTTGATTGTCGTGAAATTATGCGATTGGAAAATTTGGTTTGCAATAAATTGATCGTTTCATTGGCTGTGTGACATGTGGCACCGTCCTGTTGAAACCACATGTCAGTGATATACACGTCGTCAATAATAGCATGTCGCGATAGCGTGACTATTATCGCACCTTCAGCCTCATCTTCAAAAAAATAGGCCCATTCACGCCGTTACCGCATTTTTATCTTCATCTGTTTAGCATTAC
The DNA here is from genome assembly GCA_030448955.1 of Trichopoda pennipes. Taxonomy (NCBI): domain Eukaryota; kingdom Metazoa; phylum Arthropoda; class Insecta; order Diptera; family Tachinidae; genus Trichopoda; species Trichopoda pennipes. The sequence continues at coordinate 1,115,357 of JASKUP010000021.1, read as the reverse complement.
CTTAGCCCGACTCGCTGTGTCTGTTATTATGTTTTTTATATTTTCTTTGCCAGTAAGTAAAATACTATTGGTATTTCCCGTCTTATCTGGCGAGCGCTTTCGATGTGAAAACATCATTGTTAGGCAGGATTATAACTATACTGGTGAGTCAGTATTCGCGTTTAGGTGGTTCTGTTCTCAAGTTCGTATCTATTCATGTAGGCAGAATATCAGCCTCCTGGCACTTTATGCAAACTACCTCTGTCATTTATTATTATCTAGGAACGTGTGTCCGTCTGAGGGTATTTTTCGTTTATTCGTGTGCATGAATAGTTTTAATGTTGTAAAAATTGTGTTTGTGGTCGTGTTTACCTGTTCGTTTATAAAGTCACTGCTGGGGGTTTTTGTTTTGTAGATGTCCATGTTTTCAAGAATGTCTAGTCTTCGTCCTTTTTTTGATAGGATGTAGTAATGTCATACATTCATCTATTTCCCTTGATGTGCGTGCGTGAGTGTCATTGTGTAATGCAAAGTTGGAATCTTCCCTTTTCGGTTTGTATGAGCGTATGCGTTCTGTAAACTTGTTTTTAGTGTTCGTCCAGTTTGAAATCGATTCGATTGGTTCCCTATCCTTAACATTGCCCCACAAAAAATAATCCAGTGGTGTTAAATCATATGATCGGGCTGGCCACTTAACTGCTGATTGTTGTAAAATTATGCGATCGGGAAATTTAGTTTGCAATAAATTGATCGTTTCATTGGCTGTGTGACATATGACACCGTCTTGTTAAAATCACGTGTCAATAACATCCAGGTCGTCAATAATATCTCGCGATAGCATAATCCACTGACCATTACCGCCCTCCGGGGGCACATAAATATGGTCTTTATAGAATTCCACTATCTAGACACAGTGCAACTGGGGAAAAAGGGAGCCCAGTCCCCTGAAGACAGGCAGGGAGTCAACGGGAAACTCCACTTTATTTCCACGGTAATCAGTAAGCTCGCAGAGTTCCGTTATTTGTCTTTTTAGACATTTAATAGTTCTCTGGCTGATTATTGAGGTTGGCCCCTATATGGGAGTATCGTGGTGGTTGTGGTTTTGCGGCCCCATAACAGTATAATGGTTATTATGGTGGCCAGGATCATCTCACTGATAAGGACACGCAAAGTGAATGATCCAGTCCAGTGAGCATGCTAGACATGTATTCTGGACAGGAGTTGGAAAGTCTCCAACTCTTTAGGAAGGTGTGATGATTTGCAGCCCTTGCAACTAGAAGGTTTCTGTTGCATAGAATTATAGCTTCGGCTTTCTAGGACGAGCATGACGTTCCAAATCATGCAGTGGTTAGATCCACCATCTGATTAAGGCTTCATGGCCAGGTGCGGATGTAAATCGAATCACCCAGTTGACCATTATCGCTTTTCCAGCCTCATCTTCGAAAACAATTATGCATCCATACCACATAGCGCACCATACAGTAACAGGTTGAGCATACGCAAAGGCTTTTCAATTATTCCTCCAGGAGTTTTAAAAGCACAAATGGGGCAAGTTTGCTTAGTGATATACTCTGACAAGTAAAAGCGGGCTTCGTCTGAAAAAATGAGTTTTTTATACGAAAAACCAGCCGGTTGTTTTTGAATGAATTGAGCGAATTTACGGCAACGTGAATGGTCAGTCGGCTTCAATTTTTGCACCAGTTGAACCTTGGTAAGGCTTCAAAGTCAAATCCTTAGGCGAAATTTGCCATATGGTGGTTTTGGATAATGCTAATTGTTGAGAACGCCGAAAAATTGACAAATTTGGATCTGCTTCAACACTGTGGCTCACAGCTGCGATATTTTCAGCTAAACGACCCGGTCGACATAAAATTTCCTTTATTTGAAAAATAAACGTCTGGCTCTTTAATTTAAATATAATCGGGAAGTCTAATTTTCGATGACTTTATCCATACATTTGTGGTGGTATATCTGCATGTTGACTTCACATATGTTCATAGAAAATAGTATAGCGGTGTTAAAGCACATCATCCTAGGGATCAATTCACGGGTCATAAACTTAAAACTATGCGTTTACTAAACGTTTCCTTCAGCAACTCAATTGTGGCACAAGCTGTCTGACATGTTGCGCTGTCTTGTAGAAACCACAACTCCTGCACGTAATGATTGTTCAAATGATAAACGAAAAAGTCAGTAATAAGTGATCAAGGCTCTATAGAGGCCATCATTGACTGTCACACTGACCAGCATCATTTTTAAACAAGTATGGATTAATGATTCCCTATAATGCACACTAAACTGTCAGTTTTTCTGGATGGGGTCTTAACATATATTTAAGGATTATCATTACTTGAAACACGACATTTTTGTTTATTGACGTCATATCCATTCAAACAAAGGTGAGCTAAACAAAATTCGCTTATGAAAATCGGAATCAATGGCAATCTTGTTTTAGACCCATTTTACACAATTTGGAAGCGTGATACCTGTCAGTCTATTCATGCTAAAATGTTAAGCTAAACTAAAGCAATATAAAATTCTATACCTTTAAAAAAATAGCCGATATAAAACACAATAATAAGCAGGCGAAAAACATTTTTAAATATTAATTTTTTAAAACATAAATTCGCTGTGAAAGGTGGTGGCTGTCTGTGATTTGTCTTTTGTTGTAATCTTAAGTACAAATTTAAAAAAATAGTCAGCCAAGATTTGCACCAGATGACAAATTAGGAAAAGGGCCACAATAAAGTTGCACTGTGGGCCAAAATATTTTTTAAAAATTTTTAAAAAATGATGTGTAGAAAAATTCAGCACAAATTTTCTGTTGTTGATATTGTTACATTTATTCCTTTTAATAAACGTTTTGTTATTTTGTGTTCTGTTATTGCAAAATAATAATAACGCAGTACTTTAGATTTGTAAATTAATTTAAACGATTTATTTACTTGCAATACACTCTTGCAAAACTGTTTCCGAGGGTAATTTTGTAGTCTTTACTCACTAGGACTTTACTTGAATTATTTATTCATTTATTATTTATTTATTCATTTTTTAAAAGAGAAGTAGCACTTCCGGCAACAATGCCTATTTAGTCAAGTACCGTGCTGCATTCTTTAGGAAAGGCATAGAGAATAGATGAAACAGGTGGTGAAAGTAGAAGGATAGTCGGAAATTAATTCATTCATTCATTTAATTATTTCATTTGCCCAACAAGTGGTACTTATTTAGTTGTTTTAAACGGTTCTCGCCCATACAAGAATATTCTACTTTAACATCATTTGATATTGTTGTTATAATCATTCAGTTTAGGCGCCTGCTTGGCTGCATGTCTGTTTTGCTTGTTTTGTTTTGCTCTTTATTAGTTATTTTTGTTTTCTATTGTTTATCTTATTTGATAGAATTTCTTATAATAATGTTGCTGTTGACTTGTATGTATAAGATTTCTTAAAAAATACTTAGTTTGTAAAATGCCAGTCGGTCGTTTCGTTTTATTGATAATTATTTTCTTTTAAAACTTAACAAATCATTTTTGTAACAATATTTTAAATTATTCTGAATTATTAATTATATTATTATGCCGATGATATCCGTATCTAAAGTTATTTTTTAACATCTTAAACCGTTTTTTAATTTGGTTTTAATGCGTATTTTGTTTAAATATTTTTCAAGCTTATATGGCCAAAGGTAAGGAAAATATATTTTTTGCAGATTGGGAAAATGCAGCGTTATTAGACTATGCTAGTTCTAGAAGCGCGGTAGCAAAAGTTGGGTTATACTTCGCCAAAAAGCTGGAAATATTCTTAAAGTAAGTATAAAAATTTTTTAAAATTTATTTGACGTTTTTTTATTTTTGCCGGCTTAAAATAAATTTTTTTTTTTGGAATATAAGTTTGAGAAGTTTCGGTACAATTGGACTTGCCATTTACATACTATAACTATTTTCATCTCTGTTTTCACCTACTGTGAGATAGCAGATTCGAATACTTATATTGAAGATTCAATAATGACATTTAAAATTAAAAATTAATTAAAATTTTATATGAAAATTAAAATCAAATTTGAAATATTTTTAAATTAAAATTTTTTGGAAAAATTCGTAAATTCATTTCGAATTTTCAAATTTGACCATGCTCTTGCAAAAATGTTTACCTTTAAATAAACATTTCATATTTGATTCTTAAGCAATAGAATTACAATGAACATTGCCAATATTTAATACACTCGACTCACGCTTTTCACAAAGTCTTAGAGTAAAATCTTATTGGAGATTTTAATTTCTAAAATTTGTTTTTAAATTGAAATCAGCAAACATGAAATTCCTGCATCTGAACTCCATATCATAGGACATAGTTTAGGAGCTCACATCGCCGGCTGTATTGGTCGCTATTTTAATGGTTCTGTGGGCCGAGTAACCGGCTTAGATCCAGCTTCGCCCCTCTTTACCCCCAAAGCAAACGATAGTTTACAATCAAATGTTGCTGTATATGTTGATGTTATACATACAGGTTATCCGGTATTTGGTGATAGTACACCACGTGGAACGATCGATTTTTATCCCAATTATGGTCAGGTACCACAAAAAGGTTGTGATGATGTTAATTTAATCAGCGCCAGCAAGATTATTCTTGAAGCTTGTAAGTATGTGCAACTTAAAGGTGAAATAATATGTTTTTTTTTTAAATCCAAACTCTAGATAGTTGTAGTCACAATAGGGCTGTCGTATTATATGCTGAATCCATTAGTCTGCCGCAAAACTTTCCTGCCATACCTTGTTCATTAACTGCCATTCAAAAACGTTTAAACAATTTGTGCTTGCAGGAGCTAAGGAATGATGAGAAAACTAAAGCTTCTTACGCTGCAGCCATAGCAACCAAAAATGATACACTTATTGCTTATATGGGAGAAGGAGCTTCGAAAAGGTAAAAACTTTAATAAAATGTTGCAATTGTCATGCAAAAGCTTAAAATAAAAAGCAGATTTCGATAAGTTAAGTTTTATTAGGAAGCTGGTGGTGCAATTTTCAAAACTAAAGAATTGCATTCTTTTAATTAAACTACAAAGAAAACAATAATGCCTCAAAAGTCACGTGACTTCTGCTTAACCGACAGAGATAGATACAGGGTGGCTGATGAAAGCTGCTACCCAAAAAAAAGAAAGAAACGTAATAGCTTATTCTCTGTGTAATCAGCCTGTTCCATTTTTATTTTATAAATTGGTCTTTAAATTTAACTAAAATGGAGAATTGCGATGCTTTAGAGTCCGGTTGTTTCCGTCCAAAGAGAATATAGGCGCACGTTTGGTTGCACTCCTCCTAACAGATTTCGTTATAAGATTTACAACTGTACCTGGCCGTGAGCCTTAATCAGATGGTGGTCAAACCACTGTGAATGAAAAGCAACGTCATTCACGTCCTAGGAAGCCGAAGACTAATTCTAGCAACAGGTCTTTCCTAGTTGCAGTTTCAGCGGTTCCAGAGCAGGGCTGCAAACCAATACTCCTTGCTGAAGAGCTGGAGACTATCCAACTCCTCTCCAGAACACATGACTAGCATGCTCACTGGATCTATGATCATTCACTAGGTAGGTGTTATTAAAGGTGAGATGATCCTGGCCACCATAAATCAGACCTGTATGGGGCTGCGAAACCACAGCCACCACGATACTCCCGAAGGGCCAACCTCAATAATCAGTCAGAAAAACAGATAAATGACTAAAGAGATAAATAGTGGAAACTCTGCGGGCTACTGATTCCCGTGGAAATAACGTGGAGCTTCCAGTTGACATCTGTTGCCTTCAGCCCCGTGAAAAATGTTGCCGAGCGTTGCACAATCGCATGAAGGTCTTATAATTGAGATCCGTCATTTCGGTCGCAGGAAACTATCGCTGCTGCAGCTGCTGTCATACAATCCAATCCTCGAATTTCAACAAGGAGCTAATATGCTCAAATGGATGTCAGCAGACAGTCACTGCAGACTATTTTGCACCAATATTTAAACTTATTTCCATATAAGATGCAGTTAACAAACAAACTGAATCCAAGAGACTTCCCAAACTTCGCTTGGAATTTTGTGAGAAGATCATTCAAATGGCGCCAGAAAATGAAGACGTCTTGAACAGCATTTTTATGTCTGACGAGGCACATTTTGATTTGATTTGATTTAACAAACAAAATTGTCGAATATGGAATAATAAAAACAAAACGGAAAACAAGGAACTGGCAATACAACTTACAGGCACACTAAAAGCGACACTAGAACAGAATTACTTTAAATTTAACAATAATATATATTAGACAAATAACAGGACTAGGGATGGGAAATGCAACATCTGCCACCCTCATGGAAGTATTTATGCGGAACTTAGAAGAAGAATACGTAAAGGAATTAAAAACCAACTTCGGAGTAATATTCTACGCAAGATATGTCGACGACATCATATGTATACTACAAGGAAATAACGATGAGCAAATTCTGGATTACTTGAATGGAAGACACAAGGACATAAAATTTACAATGGAAAAGGAAGAGGAGGGGAGATTTAATTATCTGGACCTAACGATCAAGAAGAACATAATCTCGAACAGAATCGAATATGAAATATACAGGAAACCAACAGCTACGGACACAATAATACACAACTCATCAAATCATCCCCAGCAACACAAAAACGCAGCAATCAGGCAGTTAATAACAAGACTCGAGAGAACACCACTAACACGGCAAATGTATATGAAGGAAATGGAAACAATATACACCATATGGCGGCAAACAACGGATACAAAAAGCGCCTCGTAGATAACATCAAGAAACAAATTGGAACGAACAAAGAACAGGAGAAGGAAAGAAAAAAATGGGCTACATTAACATATATGGGAAAATCAACGTACAAACTGGCGAAATTCTTTGGAAAACACAACATCAATACCGCATTCAGAACAAAAAACAACCTAGGGAGAATACTACGGAATAAAACAACCGAGGAAAATATACTAGACAAACAAGGAGTGTACAAATTAACTTGTACATGCCAGTATAGCTACATCGGGCAAACAGGACGAAAAATTAAGACCAGATTTAGGGAACACATTAGAGACTATAACAAAAGACTACGAGAACCAAAATCGACTCCAGAATCAAACTTCGCGAACCATATATTTGACAACAAATGTACACCAGGACATATAAAGACAACGGTTAAACTGCTTCATATACAGCACAAAGGAAGGAGACTAAATGTATTAGAAAACATGGAAATATACAAACAAAAAACATTTGACGGACGAATAATAAATGAACAAATAAACACTGCTTCGGACACAATATTTGAACCATTGAAACATTTTTACAAAAAAAACAAACATTACACCAACACAAACACGTTACGCAGGTGCACAAGACCAAAGCAATAAAGAACATCATAAACGTACAATTACAGATTATTATGTCACATAAAAAAAACCCAATAAGTTCACACATAAACAAAAACGGACAGCAAGCATGACCGTAAAAGGATTTAGTTGAGGCCGGGGCACATAGAATCCATCATGGGTTATACTTTAACATATTCAACTGAAGCCAAAGTAACGACGGATGAGATTGGCACAATGAGTACTTTGTTGACGGATAAGAACTCAGCTGTTTTTTATTTGTCTTTTGTATTTTATATTTTTTTGCAGCAAAGTTTTATTAAAGTGCACATTTGAAATGGAGTTAGATGACATCTTAGACTTTCTATTAATGATAATTTGTATTCCACTATATATTCCATTATTTATTATTATAATTTATAGTTTATGTTAAACATATTTTAATACAATAGAGCGAAAGCAAAAAAAAACAAGAAGAAGAAGCAAATGAAAAATGTCAAAGTACTCAACGTACGTCAAAAGTTAAAAGTTGGCCAACTTTCGTACTTTGCGTTGACGGAGACGTATTGATTGTGACAACGCTGATAAGAAAACGCGTATTTCAACTTACTTGTCAGTTGAAAAATACAACGTATGACGGATGACGGATTCTATGTGCCCCAGCCTTTAGGAAGAAAGACGAATAAAAAAAGGGAGCGACAAATTGGGTAAAAAGAGACAAACGAAAAAAGAGAGAAAGATACAGACAAAAAGGAGAGAAAGTGACGAATGCAATAACACGAAGGGAAACACGAACAAGACGAACTATATAAACACAGCTAACAATAGAACGCAACTAGTACGAAGAGAACACTGAAGATGGCAAACGGACGAAACCAAATTTAACGTGGGTCGACGGAAAACCGTACCCAGATAAGAGTAAATGTAGCCCGGTCGGAAAATCTAAGCACATAACAGAAAAAAGCATTTAAACTCATTTTTATTTAAAAATATCTAAATTTTTAACTCAATTTTACTACTTTTCTTCAATTTGTTTATTTTTGGATTTACCCTTTTATTTTCATTTTCTTATTGACATATTCTCATAGTGATTTAGTTAGGAAGAAAGACGAATGAAAAAGGGAGCGACAAATTAGGTAAAAAGAGAAAAAAGAAAAAGGAGAGAGAGATACAGGCAAAAAAGACAGAAAGTGACGAACGCAATAACACGAAAGGAGACACGAACTATATAAACGCAACTGACAATAGAACGCAACTAGTACGAGAAGAACACTGAAGACGGCAAACAGCCGAATTTGACGAGGGTCGACGGAAAACCGTACCCAAATAAAAGAAAGATACTCCATCAGATGCAATTACATCCACTTCGCGTCACAGTGTGGTGTGCAGTTTCTTTAAGGTTCAGTGTCGGGCCTTACTTTTTCGAAGAAAACAGTCAATGGAGATCGTTACTTAAAGATGTTGAAAGCTTTTTTCTGTCCAGAATTAAGTTGAAAGAGAATCGCTTTCAACTCTGTTTGGTTTCAACCAAGATGGAGCAACTTGTCACTTAGCCACGCCTGTTATGACAGAATTGCTGCAAAAATTATCCAATAAATTGATTTTTATAAACTCCACATTCCGTTGGTTTCAACGGTCTCCTGACCTCACTGCACCTGATTTTTTTGTTTTTTTTTTTTTTGTGGGGTTATTGCAATGAAGAAGTTTACAAAAGAAACCCAATAAAATTGAATGATTGAAGCAATCCATTCGAACGGTAATTAAGGCAATACCCGCTGCAACACTCCAGACAGTAATGAATAACTTTTTGATAAGATGTCACACATGTGTCGCCGAGGCTGGAGATTATTTGAATTGAATTTTCAAAACTTCATGAATTACTTTAATAAAAATGTATTACTAAAAAATTAATTACATAAAAACTTTGCAAAAAGTTAATTGAGTTTCTTAATGAAGCAAAATTTATCAGCCACCCGATATATAAAAACTTTAAATTAAAGTAAGCTGGCAAATTTTGTTCATTTAAGGTTAAATTCCATGTAACTACATATTTTTAAAACTTAACATTTCAATAAACTCATTAATAAAAACGTTACCGTGATGGTTAACAAAATACGGATTTCGTTTAAAAATAACGGTACCAGAAGAGTACAATTGTGAATCTAAACAAAGCAGGGAACTAGTACCTGAGAAATACTTATTGTTAGCTAGCTCTAATATTTTATATAAAAGCCATCAGACACTTCACAATGCTATTTAATTAGGTCACTACGTTTAATTCACAGTAATAAGTGGTGGCATTAGATATAAATTAAACTCTTTCTTTTAACCCTTAGTAACCATTCACAATCCTTTTTTTAGCTTTAAACAAAACAAGGCAGGACTTGGAAAAAAATAAAATAAATAAAATTGCCAATAAAGTTTTTCTATATTGTCCTTAACTTGCTTCTAATTTCCATTTACTATTTACATCTCTGAGTTATACCTTCTCAGTTTATTTAATACCTCAACCCATAAAGCTTTTAAAGCTATAATACATATTTTTCTTTCCAGGGCCTCTGGTATATATTATTTGGAGACTTATGATGTTCCTCCTTACGGCTTAGGTTTCTACACTCAAGTATATTGACAGTCAAACGAAACTAGATTTCGCTGAAATTTGTTGTCTTAGCTAAGACAAAAAATCTGAAACGTTAATGTTACGCCTTAACTTATGCTACGCACATAATTAATTTGTAATAGAAAACTTATTTTTATCTCCTGGTGAGCACCGCACATTTATGTAAGCAATTGAAACTGCATACTGACATGTTTCTCTAATATAATTAATTATATGATTAATATTTTTATTCCAACTTTTATATCATAAATAAATATGTATTAGTCTTTTTATTAATTTTTGATAATAATAATAATTAATAATTTTTGTTTTTGTAAGAATTAATTTCCTGAGGAAGCTTTCCAAGGAAAGCGAAATATGGAAAAAGAAAACAAATATATTGTTAAATTTAATTAAAAAGACCGTTAAAAAGAATAATATATATTTATTTATAATTTATTATATATTTATTTAATTTTTCAATATAAGAAAATAATAATAAAAATATAAATTGAAAGCGCAAAACTTAAAATCGAAAGCACTTTTTATTCAGAAGATTTCTGGCCATGATTTGGTTTTAATAAAAAATCAATATGACACAAATTTATAATAAGCAATTAACAAAAAAAAAAAATATTTTTATAACGAAATTAAAATTTCAATAAGTTTTTAGGAAGTTATTAAGAAGTATTTTTCTAGGAAGTAATTTTTAGTTGGTAGACTTGATAAAATAGAGAAAAATATACCAACAAAGAAATTTATTTCTAAATTATAACTTTAATAAAAATGTTACCTTAAAGCAGTGAATGGTGAACTACGGCCCGCGGGCCACATCCGGCCCGCCAAGCGTTTTTTTTTAAATTAATCACCTATTAAAAAATTATGCCCAAAAAATAAATTTACATTATGTTTTAAAAGAGATATAAACTGACAATTTTAACAAAAAAAAAAAAAGCGATTTTTTCATATTATATTGTGTACAAACTGCGTAGTTTTCTAGGAAATATTGTACACACAAGAGAACAATAACTTTTTTATACAATATTTCAAGAAGAAACTTAAAAAGCATGAAACAAAAACAAGTAATATAGACCTATTGTATTGTGTCCAAACTGCGTAGTTTTCTGGGAAATATTGTACACACAAGAGAACAACAACTTTCTGATGCAATATACCAAGAAGAAACATAAACATCATAGAACACTAACAACTAATATAGAAAACTGAACGTATAACAAAACAACAACTATTATATGTGAGATCTAGAAGATTCTTGAATATTCGAGACAACATGCACAACAAATATTTTTACAGTACACCTGCAAACGGTCCTAATGGCTCCAAAATCCCATGTTAGCAGCCCTATATTACCGCACAAAGCAGGTGTAAAAAGGTTACTGTTTTTTGTGAAATGAAGCCGAAGTGGAGTACATGCTGGTTTACTTTGTGGAAAAAAAGATTCATTGTAGTAAATAACAAATACAATGAAAGATGAGCTCTAAGAAAAAGACCTAAGTCCATAAAAAATACAAACTAAGCAATAGAAAAAGCACTAAGTCCAAAGAAATCGTTTATCTCGTCAAATACTTATTTTTAATTTTGCGTTTACGCACATAGAAAACAAACAAGAAGAGACAGATTTGAATTTCTTGCATTGTCATGGCGGGAAAATTCAGAATTGACTTCTACAACATTCGTGGGCTGAGAGCAAATTTTTTCTTTGTATATGCTCACATTTGTCTCCATAGGCCGGATATTTTAGCCTTTTGTGAGACTCAGGTGTCTGAGGACACTGATCCACAGAGTTTTCAGATACCTGGATATCACCTATTATCACTATTTAATTTTCACCGGGGTCTTGCAAATTATATTCGCAATGAAGTTGTGTAACAGTGCCAGCAATCATTGGGCATGAATGACCCTGAATTTAGCTGTCTCTGGGTTAAATTCAGAATCAGTTCACACCCCTTGCATTTCGGGTTTCTTTATAGAAGTTCAAATACCGGAAAGGATAAAACCGACTCCATAACGAAGATTCTTGACAGTTGCCCGAACAGTGAAATTGTTGTTGCTGGTGATTTCAATGTTCACAACTGTTCTTGGTTTCACCATTCAGAGCATACAACTACAGAAGACTAGTATGCTAAGCTATTTGCCGCACACACAATCACCTTGCGCAAATAGTGAATGAGCCAACACACATTCCTTGTGTTGATGGGCACCATAGCAATACACTCGACCTTTTTCTAACTTCACGTCCCCAAAAGTATGAAGTTAATGTTTGTGCACCTCTCGGCAACTCCGATCACTGTACCATCTCCGCCTCCTTTTCATATTCGAAGCTTCGCGATGTTTCGAAATCAGCTACCAAACGTCTAAAATATATTTATGAGAAGGCTCGTTGGGCTGAGCTTAACGAATTTTTTAGGCAATTTAATTGGAAACTATGCTTCTTGGATAATAATGTCAATGCCATGACGGAAATGGTTGTAAACATAATTTTGTTTGGAATGAAAACCTTTATTCCATCCAAAACAATTTCGATTAAAACCAGATCAAAGTCTTGGTTTACTCAGACGATTTTTTAGTCTTGATTGACTCATTGTAGAATGAAGCTAATTTTTTATCAACTTCAGTTTTGAGAAGCTTCTTTCGCAACTAGCGACACTGATTGAAATTGTTAAAAAAATTCTTAACAAAATTACAATGTTGGGAACAGAATTTTCCAACGTATAACGCTGAATAAATTTTAGCAGATTTAGCAGAGAGGGCCCTTCTTTCTGTTTTTCCAATGTTTTGCCTCTTCTTTTAGTGTAGGTACAGCCATAAAAACCTGGATCCTTTATCGTTCAATATGGAACTGTTCTTTATCAATGTCAATCAAGTAATTTATTTGACATTTAAATTCTTCATTTAGTAGGTTACACGGTATTATACACGAATATTTCCTTACAAGGCCATGCAACTGATCGAAGCGTTCTTTTATTTCTTTTATAATTCTGTCCATAAATGAAAACATTTCTCTTCGTACTTCTTCTTCTAAGGATAGCTCCACTTCTTGCGAATTTTCCCCACTCAAATTTTTTCTCCTTCTTACTCGACGCTCAGCTCGATATTTCCAACTCTTCACAAATTATTTTGACTGCTATAACAGCGTTTTGTAATAGCGTATCTCTTTGTTCCATGAAATATGTTTGCAAAGAATTTATTGTAGTTTTCTATGGCATTGGTGGACATTTAACCCTTTTATTTGCAGGTATTTTTGAGTGTAATTAATTTCCAAAAGGACCGGTTCACATAAATGAAAGTAACATAGAAAAGAAAAAGATTGGATAGAATTGAATAATATTCCAGCATCTGATCTCGTTTTACTACTTTCTTCTTCAGATGTCAATTTTTCGAAAGCGCTTAAAAAAAATGTTTACCATAGTTACCACGGCAGCTCAAGCGCTCCAACGAGTTTTCACACTGCATTTAACACCTTGACCGGTGACAGAAAGTAAAACATTCCATCTATGAGTGGAAGAAGAAAACAACTGAAACAACTGAAACAACTGTTCGATAGTTCCAGAAAATGTGGTGAAATTGATAGCTGTAGAAGCTGCGTGTAAACATGCCAGGGTTAAAGAATGATTTGTACATGCTACAAATTCCGCATTTGGATTTATTTCTTTAATACGAGTTTGAACACCGCTGTGCTTTCCTGCCATGACGGCAGCATTATCGTAAGCCTGTCCTCTGTAATTTTTTATATCTAAACCGTCATTTTCTAATTTCGTTAAAATCATATCTGTGATTTCACCAGCAGTTTTTCCTTTAGTTTCTACAAAGTCAATAAACGATTCTACAACTTTAACTTCGCTGCCATCAATAACTACATATCTAATAATTTGACTGGTTTGATCTTTGTGTGAAATGCCAATAGCTCTATGAATTCGTTCTGAATCTTCGGCGACAAATAAGAGATACCATATTTATTACCCATCTTAGTTTTTACTACCTGGTCTCGTAATACTGGATCGTACTTAGCCAATAAGTCAACAAGCTCAAGAAAATTGCCTCTATTTTCCATTGAATCGATGTTTTCCTGATGAACACTTTCACAATGTCCTCGAAACGCCAAATTTTGTTTTACTAAGAATCTAATGATATCAAGTATTCTTGTTAGAATTTCCTTCCATTTTTTTATTTCTTTATCAATATTCTGTTGTTGTAGTTTGTCAATAGTTGCGCCACGTCCAAGTCTTCTTTCTAATTCCTTCCATTTCGAATATGATCGAATGTGCAGTGGCCTCACCTCATGTTGACTAATTTCGGGATTAAGTTTCCACCATTTGTTAAAACCATTTTCTGTATCAAAACCTGCTTGACAAAGATTATCAAACAGTTTGCAGCAGAAACAATAAATACTTTTCCTTGATGGTGAATTTACCATCCACGATCTTAAGAGCGTTTCGCCATTAGGCAAAATTTAAAAAAAAACCAGTCCTGACCAATCACCATCTCCTGTGTCAGCAACAAAATTCGTGACGCTCTTATTTTGGTACAGTCTCAAGGTTACCAAAAAGACAGTCAAGAAAGAATTTTGCACAGAGGAGACGAATGATTACCTGATAATATTTATTACAGTTAACGAATTTATTCCAGTCGTTAACTTATACACCGAGAATAATATTCGAAATCATATAGTTAATCATAATTTATATAAATCAAATATTAAACTTATAATAATCATAATAATCATTTATTATTCAAGAAAGAAAATAAATATGAAATGAATAAGTTGCTTTTTACAACTATAAGTAAATATCAAAAATGCCGCCCCAAGGTAAGTGGCGCCCGGTGCGGCCCGCACCCACCGCCCCCATCTAGGTACGCCACTGCGCCGATCCCCAAAAAGGGGAGGCTAACAACCCTGAAAATTACCGCCCAATCGCAATTTGTTCTGCACTTTCTAAATTATTTGAAAGTATGATTAATTTCCATCTAGTGAGATACCTGGAGTCCAACAGCTTGCTTAGTGACCGACAATATGGTTTTCGTAGGGAACAATAGTGTAACTCCATACATCATTTTAGAGAAAGTAAGGTGGTGGCTCTAGATATTTCCAAAGCATTTGATAGAGTGTGGCATGATGCACTTCTGTCAAAACTAGTTGCTTTTGGTGTCGGTGATAATTTTTCCAGATTTATATCAAGTTTTCTCAGAAATCGCACTATACGAGTTGTTATAGATGGGATTTCATCAGACGAGTTAATGATGAATTCAGGGGTACCGCAAGGCTCCGTTCTTTCTCCTACCCTATTCCTTATCTTTTTAAATGACCTTCTTCGTCGAACTTTCAATCCTATATAATCTTTTGCAGATGACAGCGCCATCTGTCACTCATATTCATTTGGTAATAGACCAGGCCATTTGGAGGTTACTTCCAAAAGGCAAAACATGAATGATATGCTTAATCACGATCTTGCGACAATCTTGGAATGGGGTCGTGTGAATAGAGTAGAATCCAATGCTCGTAAGACACAATGTTGCATACTTACGCATAGATCTTCGTTTGGTAGTGGTGCTGCATCTGTTATTATGGGTGATGTAGTTATTACGGAAACGGAAGCTCTTGATGTTCTTGGCATGGAAATTCAGTGTGATGTTCGATGGACTAAACACATTTTTCAGGTTTCTAAAGAAGCTTTCAAAAGCGATCTCCGTACTATCTATACCACCTACATCCGTCCGAAAATGGAATACACCTCTCATGTATGGGCCGGCGCTCCAAAGTCTATTTTGGGGTTACTAGGCCGCGTAAAGGAGAGGGCCAAGAGGCTCATTGCTGACAGTAGGGTATCCAACTCTATTGATTCTCTAGAGAATCGACGCAATGTGGGGTGCATTTCACTGTTCTATCGTTACTACAATGGTAAGTGCTCTAATGAAATCAGGGAACTTGTTCCTTAAACTCGCACGTTTTCACGTTTAACTCGATTTTCGATGAGAGCACATCCTTTTGTGGTTGATTGGCCAGTGAATCGCGCTACGCATTACAGGGAAGATTCGTTTTTCAGCAGAACAGTCCGTATATGGAATAAGATCCCTCCGGAGGTCTTTCCTGTCACTTTCAATCTGGGAAAGTTCAAATCGAATGTCCACAGACACTACTTCCTCTTTCCTCCTTCCCGTAACCTAATTTCCTAGTTCTGGCACAATGCATTGCATAGGTAGGGGTCATACCCTGAGTGCGGGTACTATAAAAAAAAAAAAACAAAAAATACAAAAAAAAATGTTTGGTTTTCAAAATTCAGAAATGTTTACGCAAAAAAAAGTTTGGTTGTTTTTGTCTCTCCTGTCAAAATTTTAAAATATGGACTCAGAGCCTTTGCATGTTAACCCAGCGATAAGTTTTATTTCCAAAAAAAAAAAAAAACAAACAAAAAACCTTTGAGAAAATACTGTTTTGAAAGTATAAAAGAAAAGAATATACTTTAATGTTTTGTGAAATTTTTATAGCCATTTATTTACATATTTCAAATACAACAAAGCGTACTATACTAAATTAGTTTAATCTACAACAAACAAAATATGACCCCCTTTTAACAAATAGGGCTTAAGAATATGACATTTATTTCTCAAAACTTCTTACACACACATACACACACACACACACACATCGATACTACTGTCAGTCAAAGAGCTGTGTAGCTAATGAATGGCAATAAAATCCTTTAATTTACTGGCCAAAACACATAAATACATTGTTATAACTGTTAAACGCTACTCATATTAAGTGGGACCATCCACAAAGAAGAAACCAAATTTCATCTATGAGAACGCACGCTTGACCATAAAACCAAAAGAAGCAAAACTTTTATTATCAGCGTTAAGACACCTCGAGATGATATTCACATCATTGTGTAATGTATGTGTATGTCTGTATGTGTATTAATATAAAACGCATATTAGATTGAGTTAGTTTGTTCCCGTGTACTATTGAAATTGACTGCTTGATTCTTGATAAGAGGCATAGAGGGAATAAAAGGTGTCATCTAAAAATTTGTTTTTCAATTTTCTTTTAGTTTAATTTTTTTATGTTTCAGGTTAAATTCTACTTCCTGGCTGGTTCTTAATTTCAAGTGTGAATTTTTGTCCATTTGTAGTTGTTATAAAAAGTCGTAAATAGTTAGTCATTGTTGTTTGTCTATTCACTGCACATGTCATCTGGCGTAAAGTTGTTTATACTCATTTCGTTCTTGCTTTGGTGTTAAATGCGGATTAATAAATATAATTTTTTTATTGCATTTTTTATGCTGCATTATGAGGACATAAAAAAAAATTTTATGAGAAAAATTAGGCAAAAGAAAAAAAAAAACTTAAGTTGAGTTTTAAGTTGAAGAAATAGAAACAGGTGCTAAGTTAAACCATTCAATACACTTTCTTAATAAATTTCACTTTAGACTATAAAAGTTATTGTACACAAATTTACTGTCAAATAAAAAATAATTTGTCTCAGTATAACATGAACAAGTTTTCTGTTCTACTGTATAATATCAGAAAGCTTTAGAACAAAATCTGTTTCATTTCGCCTAGAATTTCCAATGCATGAGGGAACATTATTTTTTTTATTAGAAGGCGCTTAAGTCCCCTCGAAAATAATTATCTTACTACGCTAATGTTTGTATTCTTGTCACTGAAGAAAAAAAAATCAATGAAAGAAAACTTTGTTTTGTTCAGTGTATTCATGTGACACTCTTGTATGGATTCTATGTTCTAGTTAAAAGCTTATAAAGTGTACGCCATCTAACATTTTTTTTTCAACTATTGCTTCTTTCATGAATGGTAACACTTAGCCCATGTTTAATATGAGAGATAATTAGTTTTATCCTTCCGCTGAACGAATATGGTTGTGTATATGCTTGAACAACGCTGGGAAATATTGCGACATTACTTTGAAAATCATGGTAATGTTGCAGAATGTGTGCGAAAATTGCGAAAGAAGCACCGTCAGCTCCGCATGTTCGTTATTTTGTGAAAAAAGTGAAAGAAACTGGCATCCTCGTCGATAAACCAAAGCCTGAAAAACCAAAAACAGTACGTACACCGAGAATATTGAGAGTGTGTGTGAAGCGCGATCAACATCAATTCACCACCGTTCTCAACAATTGAACATTTCAGAGACGAATTTTGCATAAAGATGTATGATGCCGTACAAAGTCCAATTGGTTCAGAAGTTGAAGCCGAGTGATCATACAATGAGTTTTCGCTTCGTTAAGTGGGCCTGCGATCGACTTACAGAAGATGCCGATTTTGTAAAAAAAAAAAAAAAAATTTTCAGACGAACCTCATTTTGATCTTGGCGGGTATGTAAACAAGCAAAATTGTCGCATTTGGGGCACAGAAAACCGGCACGCATAAATTGAAAAGCCGACGCACCCAAAACGAGTCACTGTTTGGTGCGGATTTTGGTCCAGAGTCATAATTGAGCCATTTTTCTTCGAAAATGAGCAAGGAGAGGCCGTTAAAATCAATGCCGATCGTTATCAGGCCATGTTGAACAAATTTTTGCTCACAAAAATTGAAGAGAAGGACATTGGCAACATTTGGTTTCAACAGGCGCTACGTGCCACACAGCCTAAGCTACACTCGATATTTTGCGCCCTATTTTTGAAAATCGCATTATCAGCCGCAGAGCTGATGTCGTTTGGCCACCTCTGAGCACCGTTGGATTATTATTTGTGGGGTGCCGTCAAAGATAAGTGTTACGCCGACAAGCTAGAGAAAATTGACGCTGTAGGCTAGTAAGTAGTGTACTAGCTTATCAGTATGGGGGTTGTGGGTTCGATTCCCAACGAAGACCTTGGTTTGTTTTACTACAAAAATAAAAATTGGCTGTCGGTGGGGATGCTCAGCGATGAAGGCATAGTCACTGGTCTCTATGCTGTCTTATATACGGCAGTTAATTTCCGGCTATTCTTCTACTTTCACCACCTGTTTCTTCTCTATCCCTTTCCTAAAGAAGGTACTTGACTAAATAGGCATTGTTGCCTGAAGTGCTACTTCTCTTTTAAAAAAAACCCAAAAAAAATATTGACGCTTTAAAGGACAAGGCACACAATCGATAATGTGCTTAAAAATTGGAGAGATCGTGTAGGCTACTGCATGGCCAGCCGAGGCAGCCATTTGAACGAAATTATTTTTCATTATTAACCGGAACGATTGTACTTTCAAATAAAAAAGGAAATTTGAGAAAATATTCAGTAGTTATGTTTATAGCATTTAAAACGAAAAAACAATATTTGGCGAACCCTTTATAACCGGTGGGCAAATTTGAGGTTAGGAAGTAAATTGTCTTAAAACTGAAGTACCCGAAGTAAAGTGTATATAACTTTATTTCGCGAACTTCAGTTTTATAAATAAAAATGCAAAGTAGAAATATGGAAATTAATAATGGAATATGATCTCAATATATTAAATAACATTTTGTGAGAAAGCTTCGTTTGTCTTACCAATACAGCACTGAAATTTATCCTCTAGAGCGGCAGTAATTAGTGGATTGTTCACATAAACCCAAACTTTTAAATGCCTCCAGAGAAAAATATGTGGTGGCGTTCAATCCTAAGAGGGAGTTGGCAAACTGACTTCGCCAAATCGAGAAATTACGCGACCTATAAATTTGTCTTGCAAATAAACGTTTGAATAGCTGTGTGACTTATAACGCTGTCTTACTAAAAGGTAAGATGACTGATATCAATATTAGCCAATTGTGACCACAAAAAATTGGTTGCCACGTTTTGGGTGACGCAAAGAAATCATAACAACGGCGATTCCTTGCTTATTTTCGAAAATATACAAACCGTCTGAATAGAAACCACACCATACGTAGGATGTAATGATTTCTTGAGGACTGCTTGTGGATTTTGTGAGCCTCATATGCGAGGGTATTGTTTGTTTACATAACCGCCTAAATGAGCCTTATCTCTAAAGATGATGTTATTGAAAAATGCGTTGTTTTCTTTCAACTTTTTAAGCAGCCAATTTACAATTGTTCGACGGAAACAATGGTCCTTTAATTCCTGAAGAACTACTTGACGTATATTAACGTAAAGATAAAAGATCTTTGAGTAAAGTGTTGCGCAGTGTGTGTGTCTCTAGTAATGCCCAATGGCATCAGGCCCTCTCGAAACACTTTGCTGTTAAGCATAGTATGCATACTACGCATACTACAAGCATATTGTTTTGGTCAATTGTCAGCAATAGTACTGTGAATCTCGAATTTAGCGATTAAATTATGCACAACGATCTTAGAAAACTTTTGATAAAGCCAAATTTTCATCATTTTGATGAACCTTTTATTAAATAAATGTCAAAGAATGACAGCTCAATTTTTAAAATTCAATCATTTGATAGACAATTTACTTCCTACCAACAAATTTGCCCACCTGATATATTTAATGATAAATTTAAATAAAAATTATTAATAAATATTTAAACTCACTATTTGTACCATAAGTTATAATGAGTAAGAGTCGAATGGTAAATAATTAATGATATGGCAACACAAAATACGCAATTATTTCTATCTAAATGTTTTTTTTTTTTAATTTATGCTACATACTGGTATGTTAATGGTGTTGGCTAATAGCCGTAAATATTAGAATAGCAGCCTTAAATATCGTAGTCGTAAATAGTCTTTTTAAACACGAATTGTTTTCGTGAGTTATTAAGTCATGATAAAAAATGTTTATAGCAATTCACATCACTTTTGACGTCTATATCGCAACACTCTTTAACTTTTAGATTTAGTTTAGTATTTGGTATTGTAATAGCCTTGGCAATATAACTTTTTTGACCATTCCAAGGGTCTAGCTTCTGACGACAGAAGCTTATGAAAAACGTAATTGCATTTTTGACTATTATTTGTATGTCTTAATGTGAAATGTGATGCTATAAGAGTCGCTAGGCATATTTTACCTTTTTACAGATTTCACAACAAATTGTTGTCTATTAGTTAAAAAAAATGTATGTATATACACAAGTAATCAAACTCATTTAACCATTAACACACTTTATTTTCAAATAACTTCCTGTAACAAAAATGACCCTTGACAAATTTTCATATGAAAAAATTTAATATTTCTAATTTCAAGCATCACTAGTTTATTGACACAAAAATGGAATAAAACTATGTTAAATGCTTAATTTAGTAGATAACCGGAAATTTTAACAAAAAACACAATTGTTTTTTCTATGACTTTTGTTTGCAAGAACATTAACATTTTTTTTTCTTCTATGGAAAATTGAGTTAGAAAATGTGTGTAATAACACTTATGTAAAAATAATTTCATTAAGTAATAAATGCTTCAAACTATAATCGATAGTTGTTTTTACACTAGAGATCATTTTTAGATCATTATAGTTAAATAACTATATTATTAAAATCACAAAAGTTATAAAAAATGGCGTACAAAGCTTCTCAACAAAGGAGACGTCAATTTGAATACCCAGTGCATAGCAATTGAACTAAATTTTAGTTCGCGGAATTCGTGATTAAAACATCATTATTAGTTATTGCAAGTAACAAGCACATTCAGTGGCAATTTTGCCATCGATTTTTGTCAATCGGCGCACTATAGTGGCAAAATAATGGTTAGGAAGTATATTGTCTGTCAAATGATTAAATGTTAAAAATTGAGCTGTCATCCGATGTCATTAATTCAGTAACAAGTTTGGAAATTTTAAGTACAAAACATTACACTCCTGAGCACATAATTTGAATTGTGAAACTTTAGCATCAAAATGATGAAAATTTGGCTTTATCACCAGTTTTTATTCGTAATCGTACAACGATTTAGAAGGGATCGTTGATCGTTTAATCGCTTAATTCAAGGTTGATGGTATTATTGCTGACAATATACACAACACACTTGTAGTAGCCGTAGTGATGCAAATGTAGCAACTGTACAGCAAAGTGTTCAGAATGATCCTGGTTGGTCGACATTAGCAACAATTGGGCATCACCAGAGGTACTTTAGGCAACTAAGATCTTCAATTTCAATATTAAGAATTAAGCTGTCATACTTTGACATTTACTTAGTAAAAGTTGCGAATTTATAAGCCTAAAATGTTAAGGATTTGAGCAAAGAATTTGGATACAAAAAATTTATTATAAAAATGTTAAAAATTTCACTTTTAAAATTTCGTAAAATTCGAACAGCTTTTCCTCACCCTCATCCTTCTATGAGAGCTGTATTTCAATATAGACATCAAACGTGATGTGAGCTGCCATAAATCTTTTTGTCATGACTTAATAGTTTGTGATGAACGAGACTATTTACGAATAGGATATAAAACACTGCTACCTTTCTTAACGTTTCTAGTATTTGCGGCCATTAGGCAGCGCTATAAACATGCGTAGATACAGGATAAATTTTGAAAAGAAAACTGACAGGGAAAAGCATACAGTCTAGAGAAAAGATAATTTCTTTCAAGAAAAAATTGTGTATTTGGTGTTATCATATTATCAATTATTTACCATTCTACTCTTAATCTATTATAACTTTTTACCATACAAATAGTGAGTTAAAATATTGGCTAAAAATTTCTATTTAAATTTATAATTAAATATATCGAGGAAGCAAATTTGAAGCAAATTATCTGTTAAATGATTAAAGTGTCAAAAATTGAGCTGTCATCCTTTGACATTTTTTTAGTAAAACGTTTGGAAATTTTAAGCATGAAACATTACACTCCTGAGCACATAATTTAATTGGGGAAATTTGCTATCAAAATGGCGAAAATTACGCTGTATAACAAGTTTTCCTCGTAATCAAGCACCTCATTAAATCGTTGTATTTTAATCGCTAAATTAAAAGTTTATAGTGTTGTTGCTGACAGTAGACCAAAGCAATACGCTTGTAGTAGCCGCAGTGATATAAACATAGCCTCTGTACGGTAAAGTGTTCAGAATAAGCCTGAATGGTCGACATTAGCAACAATTGGGCATCACTGGAGGTACTTAGCTTAACTATGATCTTTAACTTTAATATTACAAATTAAGCTGCCATACTTTGACATTTCTTTAGTTCAAATTGAGAAATTACAGATTTGAAAAACGTTATAATTCCGTAGAAAAGAATTTGTATTTCAAAAATTTATTGCCAAAATGGTGAAAATTTCACTGTATCATTTTCCTCATTATCAGGCTCCTTTTACGATAGCTGTGTATAATTTAAGCGCTAAGTTCGAGGTTCGTACGAGGACTGCTATTTATATTTGTGGCCTAAGGATGAAAACACAAGCATTTAAAGACAAAATCTATTTTATTGTTTTTCAAAAAATATTCTCCATGAAGATTTATACACTCTTGCATGCGTTGCAACCAATTTTCAAAGCACTTTTTCCACTTCGATTTAGGTACTTCTAAAACATGGGTTTTGAATGCTTCTTCAGATGTAGGAAACCGTTGTCCACGTAGTTTTTTCTTGATGTTCGGAAACAAAAAGAAGTCATTAGGTGCCAAGTCAGGGCTGTACGGCGGATGACCCATTAATTCAATGTTTTACCCTGTCAAAAACTCCATTGTTTCAGCCGATCGGTGACAGCTCGCATTGTCGTGATGCAGAATGATGCGTCTTTTTTTGAGTTTTCCCGAAGTTTCTCAAAAACTTCTGGCAAACAAATAGTGGTATACCATGTCGAATTAACCGTCTTACGTTGCTCTAATGGCACAGTCGCCACATGACCGGTAATGTCGAAGAAACAGGCAACGATTTGCTTTGATGTGCTTCTTCCACGAACAACTTTGGTGGGATTTCGCATGCCTTGAAAGACCCATACGGTGGATTGCTGTTTTGTTTCAGGATCACATGAGTGTATCCATGATTCGTCACCTGTACAGATATTACAAACTGCTTTTGATGCACCTTGAGCTAATTTCTGCAACATTTTCTTGTACCAATTAACACGAGCATCCTTTTGTGCGTTTGTCAGGTTATGCGGTATCCAACGTGAACAAACCTTTTTCACATACCTGCAGATGCCGCAATCTCGCGATATGTTACATGACGATCATGCTTTATCAGCTCATGCACAGCTGCGATGTTTTCTGGCACAACAACCGTTGTTGGACGACCCTCACGGGATTCGTCCTGGTTAGTTATGAAAGTTATGAAAAATTATTGCATGAAAATGTTCACGAGTTAATTCCATTTTCTCCTAAGATCACTTTTTCAACCTGCTATCATTAACACTAACAACAATAAAATGACAAAATGTTTTGGTTGAGGTTATGTTTAACAATGTTAAGGTTGCACTGGAAACATCAGCTATTGCTTAGCAACAGTCAGTGTTACCAGGCCAGAAATATAAATAGCAGCCCCCGTAGTATTGTTGCTGACAATAGACTAAAACAATATTCTTTTTGTAGCTGTAGCGATGCAACCATAGCCGCTGCATTCCCCCGGGGGCACATTATAGTCTTTTTGGAACCTACTATTCCATTTAGATTTGTGTCTTGCGGGGTAAAAGGGAGCCCAGGCCCCTCAAAGGCTAGTAGGAGTCACCTGGACAATCCACATATTTCCACGGGAATCAGTAAGCTCGCAGAGTGCACTATTTGTACTCTGTACTGATTATTGAGGTTGGCCCCTATATGGGAGTATCGTGGTGGTTGTGGTTTCGGACCCTCGTGAGAGTTTGTGGGTCGGATCATTCAAATTAAAACAATGAATGGTTCAGGTTCAGTGAGTATGAATGCTGTCGTGTTCTTGAGAAATAAGAGCTTCATGCGTTCTGGACCAGGAGTTGGAAAGTCTCCAACTCCTCAGCAAGGAGTGAGGGCACGGCCTACTCCGGACTTTCTAAATTGCTACTAGGAGTGACTGGATGATATACGTATCCGAAGGCCTTCTAGGGCGTAGTTGGTGTCCAATCAACTAAGTGGTTTGACCACCATCTGATTATGACCTCGGGGTCGGTGCAGATGTAAATCAAATCACGCATAGCCGCTGCATAGCAAACTGTTGAGAATGAGTCTGGAACATTAACTCGTCGAAGTTCGCAACAGCTTGGCATCATTAAAGACACCTTGCGCAACATTTTGCATAAGGATCTTCATCTTTACGCTTATAAAGTTCAACTTGCTCAAGAACTAAGGCCTACCGACCATTGTTTGCGTCCAAAGTTTGTAAGTTGGTTGCCAGAAAAACTTAATGAAAACAATACATTTTTTTAACAAAATTATCGAAACCGTCGCATATGGAGCCCTCAAAAACCACAAACAGTCTTTGAAAAACCTATTACATCCAAAGAAAGTAACCGTATGGTGCGATTTGTGGCCAGGCAGCATTATCGGGTCGTATTCTTTTGAAAATGAGCAAGGAAACGGCGTCACCATGATATCCGTACGTTATTAAACCATTTTTTTTGGACACAATAGACTAATGGAATTTATGAATTTGGCTGTGTTAATTGGCCGCCCTATTTCTCTGATTTAACGCCGCTGAAATTTTTTTCTGAGGCAATTTGTAAGACCGAACATAAACAACCCTCAAGCAATTAAAGCTCTGAAAAATTAAATTTGGCCTGCATTGACGAGAGAGGGCGTCTGTCGTTAAATTCAATTACTAATTGCCATATTTATACTTTACATTGGTATCATTGGTATATTATTATTAAGTTCTTTTAAGATTTAGCTTGAAAATCATTGCTTATATAAAATGTAATTATCAAAAAGTGAAACCAGTTGTTGACACCTGTATATCACATAGGCCAGCATAAAAAGAAGATACCATAATTCAGCTGTGTTACAAACGGTAATTGATGCAAAAAGATTAATAAGAACTTTTCCATTGTCATCCTAATGAGAGACGTCCCCTAAATACAAATGACAATAACCCGTAAAGGCATCGCAATGATTCGTTGCCAGATGAAAATGCTCAGCTCCGATGAAAGCAACGACAGTATATTCGATTTGTAAGGTTGCTGATCAGGAATTTTCATAATCTGAATGGAATTATCGACAAGAAAAAAAGCCAAAAAATAACAAAAAAAAAACACCATATTTGTCAGAAACCCAATTTTGCACTTCAAATGAAAAGTTATTTGATTTCAAGTCGACATAAAAGTCGCATTCATCCTTTTGTCAGTATTTTTTTGATATAAGCTCTAAGACTTTCATTTTTCGAACAGAATGGTTTTAAAGTTTTTCATTTAAAAAAGCGATTTTCTAGACGGACACCTTTGCAATTGTTTAAGCAAAATGACGTCATAGTTTTTTTTCATATTAAAATAAGCGGAAATTTAAAAGCGTTAAAAATGTTTATAACTTCCACTGTATATATTCAAATTTTAGGTCATTACCTGGTACTAGTGAAATGTTATCTTCTTCTCTATTTGATTAGGTTTTTACAGCAAATAGAAATGCGTAAAATAGCTTTTGTTTTATTATTTTTTTATTTTTCATTGAAGCAAACAAAGTCATCATGCAACAGCATGTGTAACTATTGTCATTCATCAGTCAAAGACTTTGTCGTCAAAGTAAATAAACATTTAAACTATAGTATCTGTCAGACGGTTAGTCATTTAATAAGTTTATTTTATGTTATTTTTTTGCTTTTAACATAGAACACATGACTGTTAAGTCGACAGCTTTAAAATTGTTTTTGTTTATTGCCAAGTCATTTTCATTAATTTTTATTTTGTTGTTTTTTTCACTCACTTTAATATACAATTTTTCCATTTTCCATTTTCCCTGCTGCATGCTTGTATTGTATGGATGGGAAAGAAAAACAAAAACATAAAAAAAAAACATTTTTTGAAATTATTTTCAATTTTATGCTCTATTTGAATGTAACATTCATATCGAATTTAACGAGGGAGGATATTTCAGCTATTGCAGAGGGTTTGTTTTCTTTTCAACATGCAATATTTACTGAGTCTAGAGTTACATGGATCAATAAGTCAATGAAACTTAAAATAATATGACACAAAAGGCTTGAATGGTATAAATAATTGCAAATTATACTCCAGAATGTTTATTTAAAAAAAAAATATATTTATTTATTTATGTTAATTTTTATAAAATCTGAATAAAAATTTTTAATGATTAAAAAAATTTTAAGTTTAAAAGGAGTTGAGTTTTTAATAATTAGAAAAAAAAATACATGAGAAGTAAATAAATTTTAAAAATATTTTAATTTTAAATTTAGAAGTTAAGCGATGCGCCTAGTTTTTCTTCAGAAATTAAATAAAAGTAGAACATAAATACCCCTATCATATTTCAATTAGTATTTTCCTTCTAAGTGGTTTTTCAACAAGAAATTTGCTTTCTAAAACAAAAAAAGTAAATTAAGATAATTAAAATTTTTATTTTATTATGAAGAGAAGAGTTAAACAATTATAAATGAAAAATCATATCAGGCAAATGTCCACCACGGTGACAGATGTCGATTCTGTCATCAAAGTTCTACATCATTTTTTGGCAAAATGGCGGGTATTATTTTATTAATCACATCACGAATTTTGAGTTTTAAGGATGAAATTGATTCGATTGGCTTCGTATAGACTCTGTCCTTAACAAAGTCCCACAAAAAATACGCCAGTGGTGTTTTATCACACGACCTGGCTGGTCACGTAACTGCTGATTGCCGTGAAATTATGCGAGCGGGAAATTTGGTTTACAATTAATTGATAGTTTCATTGGCTGTGCTACCGTCCTGTTGAAACGCTGATACGTTGTCAATAATAGGCTAAAATTAAACTGAGTTGTTAGCATCTCGCGATAGCGTGATCCATTGACCGTTACCGTATTTCCGGGCTCATCTTCGAAAAAAACGGCCTAATCACGCCTCCAGACCACATAGCGCACCATACAGTTACACTTGAGCATGTAAAGATTTCTTAATAATCGCTCTAGGGTTTTTAGAAGCCCAAATGCGGCAATTTTGCTTATTCATACACCCTGACAAGTGTAAATGAGCTTCGTCTGGAAAAATAATTTTTTCATAAAAACCAGTTGGTTGTTCCTGAATGAATCTACGGTCAGTCGGTTTTAATTCCCGCACCAGTTGAAACTTATAAGTCTTCAAAGTCAAATCCTTAAGCAAACTTCCCACTAACCACAATTGTTGAAAACTTCAAAGTGTTGACAAATTTGCATCTGTTTCAATACTGTGGCTCACGGCTGCGAAATTTTCAGTTAAACGACCTGGTCAAACAATCATTGGTGTTCGCACATTTTGTATCGAGCCTATCGAAATTCTTAATAGCAGTCTCATAACGACGATTATGTTGTTGGAAAATGTCACGAATTTTAGGAAATGTAACTTTAACAGAATCACCATTTTCATAGTGGATTTTAATTATGTTTATGCGATTTTCATGCGAAATTGTATTCATTGTAACAATTGCCAAAAAACTAAATGTCAAAACTATTATATTGTTGGTGTTGCCACAATTGAAAAACAAACTTCTTGGTGAAAAACCCGGTACATATTTTTTGCTTTTAAAATGTCCCAAAATTTACCCAGACTTGAGTGAAATGCATAGCACATTCTAATATATGTCGCATATGCATTATTTTTTGAGGAAGTTTCCATTGATCATTTTATATTAACAGGAGGACTCTTTTAATACAGCATTTTTTTAATGCCAGAATGGCTGGGGCGTCTAACATGACTTCAAATAATCTAGTAGAAAGACCTGAAATCCTGCAAGATCATAGGTTTTACTACTGCTGAACAACCGATATGATAGAGTTTTAAAGTTCAGTAACTTTCCCAATAACTTTTGCAGTATTTAATATGTATGCCATGTGACAACATCAAATAACTTACAATCATATTGTTATATCCGTTTTTGTTTGACCAGACCCAATAGGACAATAGCAAAGAAAGAAAGGAATGAAAAATATTTTTGCTTTAAGTCGTCACCGAAAATAGTTACAATTATGATGGTATAAATGGATTTAATAATCGAATCCATATTAAGGTTTGAAGACAGAGGGTGTCTACACAGAAAAAAGTTTTTGCGCCCATTAAACTAATTAACTTTTTAATTGGTACAATTACTGATTTTTATTTTGTTTTTAACCAGCACTCAGAGGATGACCCCTACACGTGCAACGAATTGTGTTAGAACTAGAAAATTAGATTATGGAGAGGAAGAAATAGGGAGTAGTGTTTGTGAAAATTCAATTTGAACTTTCCTAAACAACAAAAAATTAATTTGAACCAATATTTATTCGTACAATTACGTAAATATAACAGTACAGTAATGTTTGATATTTTTAATAAATTCCCAGAGAACATTTATTTAAGTTTTAGGAAAGCCCTCCGGAGGGAGTTTATTCCATACACGGAATATTCTGCTAAAAAACGAATTTTCCCAATCAACCAAAACAAGTTCCTTAATTTCATTAGAGCATTTACCATTGTAGTGCGATAAAGCAGTGAAATATGTCCCAAATTGCGTGGATGCTCTAGAGCTGGATACCCTACTGTCCCCAATGAGCCTCTTGACCTTTCTTGTACGCCATCGAGCAACATCAAAATAGACTTTGAGGCGCCAACTCATACATGCGAGCTGTATTCCGTTGTTGGACGAATATAGGTGGTGTAAATGTTACGAAGATCGGATGAAGTGAAATATCTCTAATTATTTATTAAATTATAATTTTTTTTCTTTTTCCATTAAATAAATTCATTCAATAATTATTTAATTATAAAATTTTATAACTATTCTTCAATTAAATATGCATATAAAAAAATTAATTAAATTTTAATCTGAAAACTTTATTTTTCGTGCAGGTTCTTTAAAAAGATATTCCGACTGGTGAAATAATTTAGGGTCGGTCATGATTGTTGATGGAGGTAGGCATTTGCGGAGAAAATGTAAGTGGCAAAATTTTTTAGGATATTTCTTATATTTTACTCTTGTACGGCGTCTTCCAGGCAGTTGTGCTTTTTTTATCATTTCTGCCCTGTTTAACTCTTATGAAGTGCTATTTACCACTACTGCAGCTATATTTTTTTGCCTTAAGTATTTTTTATTCCAAACTTCACTCAATTGGCAATTCTAGTATGACACAATCTTTTTACTAAGATCCTTCAAACAGGAGTATTTTTATTTAATTGGAGCTTAAATTTTAAAAAAAAATTTTTAGTTCAATAATATAAGAGTGTTAATTTAGTTATGGCATCTAGTCAAAACTGTTCTTGCAGTTTAACGAATTAATTTTCAAGCTATTTTTCAAAAAATATTTTTATAAAAAATAGAATCAAATTGATTTGAATCAACATTTATTCATACAAACAAGTAAAAATATTATTTTAACTTAGAAAATGTGACAAAGCAACGGCATAACAATATAGTAGTGTTCGATTTTTTTAATAAATTCCCAGAAAACATTTTTTTTTTAAGAAGTCTCATAGTCATGGTTCAAATATTACATGAGTCGCTTATAACCAATAGCTATTTAGAAAAAAATATCGATCTATTTTAGAATTTGAACTTATGTGTAAGTAATCGCTAGAAAATGTTAAGACTCTGCTTCATATTAGTTTTGGATAGTAGTTGTCTCCTACCTCATATATTACTTCCAATAACTCACTAAATAATATTTGAAAGCAAAAGCATACTTCTAAGAAAGCCTATCTGGGAAGACGAATGTTATGTTTTTTTTAGAAAAAAAAACGACAACAGCTTACGAAAGAAATAATTTCAATTTTTTTTTCTTTTTAAAAAGCGAAAGAAAACTATGATTCTCTTCTAAAATATCTTGCAAAGATTTAGTTTGCTCTCCGCTATACCTGCTCATAATTTCTGTCATCTAAAAATCCGTGCAAAAATGTTCTCTGGGTAATAAGTTCAGTAACTAAAATGTACAAGCATACACAAGTGTGACAAAGTGTGAGTATATTTGCTGCAATGTGTACATTTATCTTATGATTGTCGTCGAGATGTCGCCTTTTATATGATGTTGCGGTTGAACAATAAATGTTAAATCAAAAAATGCATAAACAAATCCAAGAAAATGTCTGATTGTTTTATGAAACTGTAGTAGTTTATTCCGACAGTTATTTCGATATTATTTGTTGTTTTATTTTATTAAGTTTCTTCGATATGATTTTTAAACATTTAACATTTGCCCCAAAGCAATTTTCAACTAAAGCGTCAGCGGTTGACTGCATCAGTTAAGTGTATTCAGTGAATATTTAACAGTAATTTTTTTTTTTTATTTTACTAGGGCAGTTTGAAAAGTTGCCTGAGAATAAGGGAAAAAATGTATTAAGTACCAGTTATGGTGATTAAAGTTATTTTTTTACAATTAAACAAAATATACAAATTACAGTGTAATTTTTAAGAGAATTTTAATCTGTAAATAATATTTTTCTATTTAAATAATTAATACTTTTGATTTAAATTGACGATTTTTTAATAATTCTCCGAGTGTGATATGGACTTACATACAAGGGTTCTTGGTTTATTTATAACGCTTTTAATGATTTTGAATTTTCTACTTTTAATAGTAATAAAAAACTCAAAAATACCAAATGTCTGTCCCTTGCCATTTTAATGATAAAAAATATACATCATAGTTACATTATTATCGGGTTACCCTTCATTTAGTTTAAAGCAAATATAACTTTAGATACTCGGTCTGCTTATAACGGTTTAAAAGATAATAGCGTATAAGTCAAAAACACAGTCTCTATGGAAATACCTTTTAAGTTGTATAATTATTATTCATGCTTATTTTTTATAACGGACATATTCTTAAGTACTCTAATTATAATCTAAATGTTTACGCATAGCGGGGTAAAATCTTAAGCCACATACTTTAAAATACCGTTACTGCGGTAACCCCCTTTACAATTTATTTTTATTTGCAATTTTACATATTTGTTTTTATAGCAGACATAAAATAACTTGTAATTCTAACTATGACGATACAAAAACAAGGCTGTGCATCGTTAAATCAAATCACTATTGGAACACCCTCTAATTGTTAGTTTAATTTTTTCAGCTTATTGATATAGCGGACATAGTTTTTTATACTTTGTACCAATTTTATATATCTGCCTATCACAGTTTTATAAATAGTTCGTGACTTTGGGAATACCCTTTAGTTTTTAATATTGGTTGCGGCAGCTTAAAAGAATAGTGTAAAATCTAAAGTGTCATAATTCATTAAATTCCAAAGTGACATAATTCTTAAACCTTTTCCTCAGCTGAAGTATACGAGTCGCTCGCCACATGAAGCCCCTCTCAGAGCCGTTGTTCAAATTCCGTTTTCATTCTTAAAATTTAAAGTTTTTGTATTGTTAATCTGTTTTAATGATTTCGTTCCATGTCAGTGTTTAATCGAAAATAGTATCCTGAATTACTGAGAATACGAACTAACGAACTGAAAGAATTAATAAACTAAAAGACTGACTAGTCCAGAAGAACAAAGATTAGACAAAGGTGTCCTAGGTATGCTGTACTATTCCAAGTTAATAAATAAATGAACCAAAAGAACTAGTGATCGAAAAGAACCGATACAGTTGAAGATCCTGATCTAAACTTAAAAAAAATAAATCTTTCAAATACTTTGAAATAAGAGGTTCCAGGGATAAAATTCCATCTAAAAAATAATTGAAGCTGCTGTCAGAAATTTAAAGTGGTAAGTGAAATGAAAATATATTTAATTCCTCAATTATAAATACAATAACGGCGGACTAAAAATATTCATTCATTATGGCAAAATATAAAAGGTTTTTCAACAAAAAGTTGGTTTCATAAAACAAAATAAAAAAAAATTGAAATTATTTTTTTTTTCAATTCATTTATTTATTGGATTTTTTCGTAAGGAATTAACAATAATTCTACAAAGCTTAACCCAAAAAGAAAAGAGTGGCTATTGCTACTGCGGTCGACCACTAAAAATTGCTCGTTATACAATTTTATCAACAGGTTAGTGGTTTGCAGTTTCTTTAAACGTCTGTGACCCTCAAATAAAAGTGAGTCTCTGGCAAGACCAAGCTTTCTTACATAGTTGGTAGCTGCCTTCGTAATTTCCTCCCCAACAAAAGGTATATTTAGATCCCTATGGATGTTTTTCTTTCTGATATACCACAGTGCATCTGTTATTACTCTGAGAAGTTAAGACTACTTTCTTTGGAACTTCTCTACGTTCAATGGTGATGCCGTCCTTCTTAGCTGCACTCCATACATTCAAATAGGTTTTAGTTCTGCCTTCTATAGAAATTTACTTAAGGTCTAAGTCGAGAGGTGACTTAATGCCAATAAGCCAGTGTAGTTGTACAGATCTGAGTTTCAGATAGGTGATTTTATCTGCTACATGGTAAGACCACGTAAGGCGACGTTCCAAGTGTTTACAAAGATATCTTACATTGCTATTCCCGGCACTCTTACACCATTGATCAGGATGGGTGAGCATCTTTTCTTTTTCTCAATGTGGACGTAATGTGGACGTACTTAGAACCATTAACGTTTACTTTCCACTTTTGTAGCCAACTTACCAGCTCAATAACTTGCGATTGTAATCTTTATGAAGCAACTGACAACTCTTAATGGATACTTAAAAAAAACCGTATCATCAGCGAAGGTAGACGTGTGAGGCATTTTACTCGTCGGCATATCAGCGGTGAACAGTAAATGAAGAAACGGCCCCAATATACTTCAATGCGGTACGCCATTGGATATATTTCTATGCAAAGAAATTGCAGATTTGGAGGGCCTCCCTATGGGCTCTCCAGCATCTCCAATTATAGCTGATATTGTGATGGAGGAATTACTAAATTCATGTATTAGTAAAATGCATATTAAAGCTAAGATAATCACAAAATATGTGAATGATTTATTTTGTATAACTTCAGAAGATGCAGTGGATGATATTTTGTCAGAATTGAATAGTTTCCATCCGGATATTAAATTTACGATTGAAAGAGAATTAGAATCTAAACTTCCATATTTAGATATATTGATAATAAGGAAGAAAAATAAGTTAGTATTTGATTGGTTTCATTTGAAGAATAGGGATACAATAAGAGATATACTTTTTATAGTTTTTAAACGATCTTTTTTTTATCTTTAATAAATATGTTTTTTCTTTTTTAAGATCTTTTTTTTTTTTATATATATTTTTCTCTTTGCAATATTTCGCTTTCCTTTGGAAAGCTTCTTCAGGAAAAAATTTTTTATATATTTTTGAAAAATATATAAAAAATATTGAAAAGAGAAAAATATATATAAAAAAAAAGATCTTAAAAAAGAAAAAACATATTTATTATAAGAGATATACTTAATGACAATGATTTTCCAGTAGAATTAACTAACATATTAATTAGACAATATGGTAGTTATAGGCATAATTTAGGAAATTCTACGGCAGAGCCAAGAAATTATAAATCATTAACTTATGTTCCTGGAATATCAGAAATATTAAGAAAGTGTAAAATATATGACACAGATAAATATATAATTGCACACAAAACACATAACACATTAAATAAATTATTTAGCAGTATGAAGGATAAAATAGGAAAAATCGAAATATCTGATGTAGTATACAGGATACCACGTGGAGGAAATGACCAGGTGAACTGTGACAAAGTTTATATTGGGACAACAAAAAATAAACTTAAAACAAGATTAGCTGGTCACAGGTGTGACCAAAAATATAGGAATATTTCAACACAGAAGACATCCTTATCCTCACATTGTAAGAAATATAATCATTATCCAAAGTTTGATGAAACATCAGTATTAGATATAGAAAAAAACTACAAGATACGTTATATGTTGGAAATGTTAGAAATTGTTAATCTACCAAATGTAAGGAGAATAAATTTCAAGACAGACACAGACAATTTAGCTCAAAATTATAGGTACTTAATTAAAAAGACACATAATTTGTTATAATCATTTCATAGGAGAGAATTTGTTATTTGTTATTTATTTGTTATTTCCGTTTCCTTGTTTTTGTATGTTTGAATATTTGAAAATTTAAAATTTGTATGTATGAAAAAATATTTTATATGTTTTGTCAAATGTTTTGAAACATTTTTTCAATTTGTTAATAATTTTCTGTTTTCAAAAATATAAAAAAAAAATTTTTTCCTGAAGAAGCTTTCCAAAGGAGAGTGAAATATTGAAAAGAAAAAATATATAAAAAAAGATCTTAAAAAAGAAAAAAGATATTTATTAAAGATAAAAAAGATCGTTTTAAAAACTATAAAAAGTTTGAAAATATCTTTCATGTAAATAGCTTTTTAGCAATTTATGCACATACACGAGTGGCAACTGCGTGATCGTGAATAAGAGATCTTAGTGCCAGACCTTGTCGAAAGCTTGAGATATGTCAATAAACAGCGCTTCCTTAAAATAGGCCCACAAAAAATAATCCAGTGATATTTAATCACTATCTGGCTGGCCACTCAGATGTAAAATTATGCGATCGGGTAATTTGATTTCCAATAAAGCAATCGTTTCATGGGCTGTGGTGATACGTGGCACCGTCCTGTTGAAACCACATGTCAGTCATATCCACATCGTTAATAATAGGCCAAAATTGAGTTGTTAGCATCTCGCGATAGCGTGATCCACTGACTGCTACTACATTTCCAGCCTCATCTTCGAAAAAAACGGCCCAATCACGCCTCCAGACAACAAAGCGCACTATACAGTGACACGTTGAGTATGCAAAGGCTTATCAATAATCACTCTATGATTTTTAGAAGCCCAAATGCGGCAATTTTGCTTGTTAACACATCCTGAGAAGTGAAAATGGGTTTCGTCTGAAAAAATAAAATTTTCAGATACAAAAAGTGGAAAAAAAATTTTCAACGAAAATGATCACCCTGAATAATTTTTCTAAAAGAATAATTTTTTCTCTATATGAATGTTTTTCTAAAAAATTTTTTTAAAATTTTTTAAATTTATGGAAAAGATATTTCTAATTATTTCGATTTTGCAAACTAACCCCGTACATATTTAGACATACGGAAGACAGTGAGAGGGTAAGTAAGTAAGAAAAGGAGGCACAAAAGATAACAAAAATGGTTTGTAGAGTTATTGTAGTGATCAATCACGTGCAACTCATCTGTCACTTATTTAATAGTGTTCATTATTTATAATATTTTATTTGATTTGTGTTTAATTCCCTTTTTT
The DNA here is from genome assembly GCA_030448955.1 of Trichopoda pennipes. Lineage (NCBI taxonomy): Eukaryota > Metazoa > Arthropoda > Insecta > Diptera > Tachinidae > Trichopoda > Trichopoda pennipes. Next base: position 1,079,251 of record JASKUP010000021.1, on the reverse strand, counting down.
GTGATCGTCTTTACAATTTTAAATTTGGTAGTTTTAATCAAAATGATCTTCTAAATGTGGTCAATCTTATTCCATTTTAATTTGTTTCTTTTTTTTATTTTGTGGTTTTCAAATAACTCTTGGATTTTGTATTGTTTTTGTTTTTGGCTGGCTTTGGTGACAAATTAGTCTTCAAAATATGTTTGATATTTATTGATGATTAAATAGAGCCGCATAAAAACAAAAGACATAGAATCAAATATTATAACAGACTACTGTTTTTTCAGTTTTCAGTTGTTAAGTATGAGCAGACTGTTGACAAAGTTGATGTCCATGAAGTGGTTTTGTTTCGGACAGAAGTAAAAATATTATGTGTGTGCGTGATTAATTTCTTTATTGGAAGTTGTTTAAAATTGTTTTTTATAGGTATCAGAATTTGTACGATTGACCCATTGTGAATTGTTACCGCAAATGGCTTTTTGACTAACAAAAATAACAATGTGTTTGTCATCATAAGATGCCTTAATAAGTACTTTATTAAAGAGTGTTTTAATAGAAAATAACTTAAAAAAAATTTTATTTATAATAGTTATAATTTTTTGACCTTTTTTAATATTTTTTAGTAATTAATTTTAAGCACTAGGTCTTGTTTAATATAATAAAAAATAAAGTTTTTTAAAAAAATTTTCTTTTAAATAAGACCTAGTGCTTAAAATTAATTACTAAAAAATTTTATTCACAAAAATATTGTTCTAAAAAATATAGAAAAGGGTAAAATTACTGTAGAAAAGGTATTTAAAAAATAAATAACGCAAAAGGAAATTTTGTAAAGAAGTATTCTTTAAAAAGTACCTTACAAATAGTACTTCTTAGAAATATAACCTGTTAGAAAAATAACTTATAGAAAACATATTATTTAGGAACATCCGCACCTAGCTATGTAGCTTTAATCAGATGGTGGACAAATCACAATTGTATAATTTGGAACGTCATACATGCGTCCTAGGAAGCCCAAGACATAATTCTAAGCAACAGAACCACCTACTTGCAACTTTAATGATTCCAGGGCAGGGCTGCAAACCATCACACCTTGCTAAAGAGTTGGAGACTTTCAACTCCTGTCCAGAACACATGTCTAGCATGCTCACTGGACTGCATCATTCACTTTGCGTGTCATTATCAGTGAGATGATCCTGGCCACCATAATTTTCATTATTCCCTTATGGGGCCGCAAAACCACAACCACCACGATGCTCCCATATAGGGGCCAACCTCAATGATCAGCCAGAGAACTATTAAATGTCTAAAGAGACAAATAATGAACTCTGCAGGCCACTGATCCCCGTGGAAATAAAGTGGAGTTTCCAGTTGACTCCCTGTCTGACTTCAGGGGACTGGGCTCCCTTTTTCCCCCAGTTTCACAGGTCTAGATAGTCGAGTATTCTATAAAGACCGATAAATGTGCCCTCGGGGGGAATTATTTAGGAACAATAGTATTTTAAAATAATATATCTTCCTAAAAGTACTTTGGTAAAAAATATCCCAAAAGAAGTTAACAACGGTGGCGACGCTGTCGCCAAAAAGTAATTCTACAACTTAAGCTCTTTTTATATTTTTACTGCAACACGCGCTTCCGATCCAATTGCCATCTTGCTGAAACAACGGGAAAATAATTTTTCCTGATCAGCGTTCCTGCACATGTTGGTGCAACGTGGTCATTGAAGCTAACAAGCCAGCAAAGGTGGCTGGGAACAAGCAGTCTTGGCTATTACGCGAATCAAACCGCACATAAATGTTCTAACCTTTGTGAATGTGAAAATATATTTTATTATTTGAAAAAAGTTAAATATTGTGAATTAAAAGTAAATTATTTTTAGTGTTAATTATTTCTATTTGGCGGCGCAGTAGGAGCGCCTTAATATATTTTTTTAGTCAAATCAATTGGGGAGTCTTAACTTAGAAAATCGAATTTAACAACATTACCCTTTAAAACTTTCTCAAAAAGGGCATGTTTTTTTTTATAAGAGGACGTTTTAGAAACAACTAATTTGTTTATTAAATACTTAAGTACGTTTTACACAAAATATATATAAATAGTGCCATTTTTGTGGAAAAAAATGCTTCAAAGTAAAAAGTACATGTGATACCTACCTACCTTAGCTAGATAAAGATTAGCCCCACATAAAATATCAGGTGGCAGACAAAAGACTTACATAAATAGATGACCCTAATGAAAGAACTACCCAAATCCGCACGAACACTAACTCACTAGTACAATATAGAACACGGCTTGATAATGATGTCATCACATTGAAAGTACTCGCCGGTCACACCAAACAAACAGCCAGCAATGACGGTTTACATCGAAGGAAATTACAACAGAATTTTATTTACTGGCGGAACAAGTCCAAACAACTTAATAAAAAGTACTTTGTAAAGTTAAAAAAGTCCAAAGAATAGATATTTTGCAGATTGTGTTCGGAAAAAACCTTTTCAATAAAAAAATCTCTAAAAAAAGAATTGGAACTATTTTTACAAAAAAATTATTATTCTTTGGTTAGAAACAAACTGCCATTAATTATAGGAACTTATTACGAACTTAGGCTTAACTGAAAAATAATTGTGTTGTCATTGCTTTTGGTGAAAACCGTCATTACTGGCTGTGTGTTTGGCACAATCGGCATACGATTACGATGCGATGACATTTTTATAAAGCCGTGTTTTAGATAGCTCGCCAGTACTATCTAAAACACGGTTTGTTTATAAAGTAGTGTTGAGTTTAGGTCGTTCTTTTATTAGGGTCGCATCTATTTAGGCAAGTAAATTGTTCCGCTATCTAATGCGAGGCTAATTTAATATTTCCATCTATTATTATTTGTTGGGTAAGTGTGCTTTTCGTTTGTTAGACTGTAAGAGTAGTTTCAGTGGTGTGAAAATTGTATCTGAGGTCGTGTTTACCTGTGTCTAAAATCGTTGTTTACCTTCGCCCTTTTTTGCTACGATGTAATATTGTCACACATTTGTCTATTTCCCTTGGTGCGTGTCCATAAGTTTCAAGGTGTAGTGCAAAATTGGAGTCCTCTCCTTGTCGTTTTTACGAGCATATTTGTTCTGTAAATCCTGATTTTAGTGTTCGTCCAGTTTGTCCTATTTATGTATGTTAACAGGTTCAAGTAATTTTGTATGCTCCGCTGTAATTATATTTGTCAGCTGTTTCTGTCAATGTCTTATGGTTTTTAATGCTGCGAGTATACCTTCTTTGCGAAAATGGTATATTTCTGGTCCGGTGTAAGTAACCGTAGGTCTTTGTGTTGTATCAACTGCCTCTTTGTCTTCTTCATTCCTGTTTAGACAATACAAATTGTCTAAATAGTTTGTTGATAGTAGTGGGTTCGTAGCCGTTATTTTTAGCCATGGTGTAGTTTGTATCGTGTACTTTGTAGTAGTTATCTGGAGTAAGTGAAATTATCTTAAATTTGTATATCAAATGACTAAACGCTGGTCTGTCGTAGTTGGTTTTCTATAGATGTGAAATGTTAAAGAGTCAGTTCCTCGTGTTGTTGTGATGTCAAGATAATATAAGTTTCTGTCTTGTTCTTTTTCTATCGTGTATGTAATATTATTATGGATTTAATTTAAGTCGATTAGAATTTGTTCGTCGTTGTCTTGTCCAAAAATTCATATGATGTCATCAACGTATCTATAATAATGAGTTCGTCTATGTATTTCCGTTAGTGTCTTTATGTTTAGTAATTAAAGATGTTACAGGAAAATTTCTATGAAGATTGCAGAAGTTGAAATAGCAATGCCGAGTCTGTTAGGTAATTTGTAGAAGTGGTTGTTAATCTAAAATAGCGTTACTTTGTTATCGTCTTTGCAATATCTGTAATGACGGTGATGTATTGGTTGTCGTCTAAATTTTCTAGTGTATTACATAAAATAACTAAGGTTTCTTGTGCTAGTGTTGAGGTATATAGATCCTTGATGTCAAAGGAATCGAGTCGCATCTTTTTGGTTGTCTTGATGTCTTTAAGATTAAGGTCTTGTGTATTACCAATATGTATTTTGTTAATTTACTTTTTTTTTAATTAGGGCAGTGAGATGTTTAGACAGGTGATATGCAGGTGCAGGTCCAGGTCTGTACTGTACAATGGGTCTTATTAGTATGTGTTGGTAGTCCTGAGTTCATGTTCATGTATTTGTATACTTTTCCGTCAGCAAATGTTTTATGCATATTTCACCTTGGAAAAGCTCAGTTGGGTCATTTTAAAATTTCCGAAAAAATTAAAAGCAACAAAAATAAAACAAAAAATTAAGTACCTTTTGCAAAAATAAATTTAAGAGAAAAATTAAAATTTTTATGAAAACGAAAGTCTTAAATATTAAAATGAAGTTAATTTTTTTGGCATTTTTACCTAATGAAATGCAATAACCTGCCATTCGAAGAAATAATATTGAAACCACCATCTGTGTGACTAATCAATGCCAACCACAAGTTGCAAAACTGGTCAAAAGGTATTTGGAAAGCAGTGAATAGTAAGTTTTGGCTCTCCAGCCATATATCCCAGATCTTTTCACTAATGACTACCATTTGTTTTGATCGATGCAGAACGCCCTTTCTCGAATAATTTAAATCCACTATGAAAAAATCGGTTCTTTTAAAGTTACATTTCTTAAAATTCGTGATATTTTCGGACAACATAATCGTCCTTCTGAGAGCGATTTTAAGAATTTGGTCGTTAAGTTTGACTCGACAGTCTCGACAGAAAATATGCGAACACCAGTACGTGTTCGACCGGTCGTGCAACTAAAAACATCGCAGCCGTGAGCCACAGTGTTTAAGCAGATACAAATTTGTCAATTCCTTGATGTTCTCTACAATTGGGATTATCCAAAACTACCACAACGTGTGTGATTAGATTTACATCCGCGCCTGGCCATGAAGCCTTAATCAGATGGTGGATCAAACCACTGCATAATTTGGAACATCATGCTCGTCCTAGGACGCCGAAGCTATAATTCTATGCAACAGAACTTTCTAGTTGCAACTTCGATGATTCCAGAGCAGGGCTGCAAATCATCACTCCTTGCTTAAGAGTTGGAGACTTTCCAACTCCTGTCCAGAATCCATGTCTAGCATGCTCACTGGATCTGGGAACATTTCACCAGGTAGATGTTATTAAAGGTGAAATGAACCCGGCCACCATAGAACCATAGACTGATATGGAGCCGCGAAACCACAACCACCACGATACTCCCATAAAGGGCCAACCTCAATAATCAGCCAGAAAACAGTTAAGTGTCTAAAGAGACAAATAACGAAACTCTGCGGGTCACTGATTCCCTTGGAAATAAAGTGGAGTTTCCGGTTGTACCGCTGCTGACTTCAGGGGACTGGGTTCCCTTTTTCCACCAGTTGCACAGGTCTAAGTTGGTGCTATCTCCAAAGACCCCGGGGGGTCCAAAACTACCACATGCCGAATTTTTCGTACGGATTAGAATTTGAAGCCTTACAAGAATCAAATGGTACAGGAATTGAAGCCAATCCACCATTCGCATCGCCGTAGATTAGCTCAATTTATTCACGAACAGCCGGCTGTTTTTTCTGTAAAAGTCAGTTTTTCGGTCGAAGCCATTTTCAGTTGTCACGGTATTTCAACAAACAAAATAGCCGCATTTAACCTTCTGAAAATCTTAGAGCGATTTCTCACATAAAATACAAGCCTTTGTATACTTAATGTGTGACTGCATGGTCCACTATGTGGTCTGGAGGCGTGATTGAAGCGTTTTTTTTTCGAAAATGAGGGTAAAAATGCGGTAACGGTCAATGGCGCATTGACGTGGATATAACTGACATGTGGTTTCAAAATGACGATGCCCATGGCACACAGCCAATGATACGATCACAAATTTCCCGATCGCATAATTTTACGACTATCAGCAATTAAGTGGCCAGCTCGAGCGTGTGATTTAACCACTGGATTATCTTTTGACGGGCTATGTTAAGAATATAGTCTATAAGGGGCCAATCGAATCGATTTTAACCTTAAAATTCAAAATCCGCGACGAAATCGGACCCCCATTTTGCCAAAAAATGTTTGAAAACTTTGATGAAAGAATCGATATCCATTAGCGTGGTCATGGTGGATATTTGCCAGACATAATTTTTCATTCATAATCGCAGAACTTTTCTCTTCAAAATAGAATAAAAATTTGAATAATTTTAATCTAATTTTTTTGTTTTATTTTGTGTTAAAAAACAAACTTCTTGTTGAAGTACCCATTATAATCTCGATTATTTTACTTTTAATATTTTCTGATATAAAATGTCCGATATGTAAATTTTACAAAATATTTGTTAACAAAAACCAAAAGCCAAACTAACAGACAACTAAAAGACATTTAATGTCAGCAGTGAGAACATAAATTTTATTCAATATTATTTTTTTTTCTAGGATACGTGAAAAATAGACGTTAATATTTCTTTGGACAACAATAAAAGAACAGCCCCCAAATGAGAGTATGAAATGTCAAAATAATACCGCTTTAAATGAAAAATAGTTAAGTGTACTAAAAATCTATCTTAACATATATTTTAGCTACTGTATTAAACAAATACACTGAAAAGAAAAATAATTAAAAATAGCAAACTGTTTGATTAATGTCTTCTAGGCTATAACTTTTTTGTGCAAAGGCTAACTAATCATTAAAAGAAAAAAAGTTGCTAACTAACCCTTCAATCGAGTAACCGTTATACGAATAATTTTTTATGCCTCTAATATTATGTGCTACAAAACGAATGAGAAGAAAAATAGTATTAGAATATGAATTCCAAGTAGAGCATTGAACATTTGTTATTCGGGTATAAAATATTTCTAAAATATTTTTCAGTGTATGTTAAGGCCATATTAATGGCCATTGCGTGCTAAATTCATTTAGAGGCTTTATTTTCCTTTTAATATTACTATTTTTTAAACTAATGTTTTTCTCTCTTACACTACTGTTTTATGTTCTTCTTTCAGGTTTTCTTTTTATTTTATGAATATTTTTGTTGTTGTATTTTGGAGTGTGTTCTGTAGTCATTTAATAAAAAGTACCATCAATAATGTGTTTGAAAATGTGCTGAATAGACTCGTGTTTGTGGTTAGACATGTAAATAACAAACACCCTTCGCATTTAATTTTTTTTTGTTAAATTCTGCTGGCACTTTTTTATTCCGTGCATATTTGTACGCATTTTTGATTTTGTTATTGTTCTTGTTTTTTTTTAAGTGTGAAGTATACAAATAAATTATAAAACAAACCCCCTACTTAAAGCCATAACTAGAGCAGTCAAGAAGTCAAATTATTGACAACCCAACTTTTATTCATTATTCACAAATCACAAACAATAACCGTTTTTAAAAAAGTACTTTAAATTTTAGGAAAACTAAAACTTTTAGAAAGTATTTTTTTTTTTGTGAGTGTAATTGTAATTTGTAAGTGTAATTGTTAAAATAAACTTTTAAGAAAAGTACTTTAATACAAAATAATAAGTTTTTTGAAAAAGTACTTTTCATATAATACCATTTTGAGCAGATTACTTTTTAATAAAAAATATATTTTTGAAATTAACTCTTTAACATGTTTTTCGTGTAAATACATTTGTAAAAGTGCTTTTACACTTTTCAAGAAAATAATATTTTGGAGAAAGTTGTTATTTGGTAAAAGGATATGAATTTAAGGATACAACAAATTTTTTCAAAATTCTTCGAAACCTTATTTAATAAAGACATTTTCTAAAATAACACAAATAGCTGTAATAAGTAAACAAAATTTTTCTTAATTCATTTCAGGTATAAAATCGTTCTTGTAAACCTTTTCCCTTCTGAGAAAATCAAAACAAAAAACCTTTTCGAAAGAAATATTTTTTTAAGCAACAGCTCAAGTAATAACTATACTTCAAAATGTATTTTAATAGTACTTTTTACATTTTGAAAACATGTTCTGAAAATAAAATTTTGTTTTAAATCACTTATTGTTTGTTTCAAAGATATGTTTTTTAAAAAATGCCTTGTATGAAAAAATACCTGGTATAAAAAGGTCTTTTATGCAAAAATGTTTTTTTTGTGTTATTAAAAAAGTACTTTTTTTGGAAAAGTACCTTTTTGCAAAAGTACCTTAAAAAACAAATACATTTGAAAAGCATAAGCATTTTCAAACAAAAATTGTTTTGTACAAAAAATGCCTTTTAGAAAACCCTCTTTTAATAACACTTAGAAAAATATACAGGCTGTCCGCCGTAAAGGTATACTACTCCGTTTGTTTATAATTTTTGATTAAATGAAAGAGAATGGATTTTATATTGATAAATGTTTTTTTTAATGTCGGCAATTATATATGGAATACAATATCAGATAAATGTCCGCCTCTGTTAGCCTTACAAATGCGAGCCCTTTTAAAAACATTCTACATTAGATTTTCACACATTTCACGCGGTATTTTATTATATTTAACACAAATATTTTGTTTGAGTTGCTCAAGAATTTTTGGTTTGTTTGCATAAACCTTGCTTTTCAGATATCCCCTCAAAAAGTTGTCCGGAACAGTCAAATCAGGCGACCGAAGATGATAATCAATATCACCATTTCTTGAAATAACTTGTTATGAAAAGAGGTCTCGCAGTAATTCCATTGAAATCCTGTTTGTGTTCAATTAGTTAATGAAAATTTTCTAATTTACTTTTGTGTTCTTGTTTTATTATCCAACAAATGAATCTTCATTGTTATTTTGTTTTTTAAGCTTTAAAGATAACACCCTCTGTTCCTTCTAATGTTTAGCTTTTGCCTAGCGTGTTCTAAGGCAGTTTTTTTTCTAAACAATAATTCTTTGAATGTCCATTTTTTGTCGTGTTTTGGTTCTTTGAACTGAAAAAGAGCACATTGTAAATTTTATTTTTATGTTAAAGATTAATGTTTTGTTTTATTTGTTATGAAAACGAGTGCAGTTATTTTTCTATTTTGTATATTAACGATAGTAAAGACTATTTTCCCCTTTTACAACTCGTGGAAGTCGTTTTGTTATCATTTATTAACCGTTGATTATTTTGACATATCTTCTATTAAGTTTTGGCTTTTATATGTTTGTGAGTCTTAATGTAGTTGGAAACATGTTAGAAAGTTATTAAAATAAAGTTAAAACTGGTTGTATGGAATAAAAAAAATAAAAAGAAAAATAAGCAACAAAATGGAAATTTTTTTTGTTCCTGCGAATTCGATAAGAATTTTTTTGTTTTTAATTTTTTTTCCCATATAAAAGTATATAACATTTCATGGTTAATGATTCAAATATTACAGTAGAACAACACAAGTTGAAGTCTATCATTATTGGGTGTGTTAAATTTGTGGAGACAATCAAATGAAACTTCTTCATATGAAAAGAACAGTTTTCAATATTATTTTACATACAAATTTCCAAATATTTATTGTGACATATTTTTTTATATAAATTATTTATTATCAAATATAAATGTTGCTTAATAAATACAAATATTGTTTAAATTACTTTTATATTGATTTAAAGCTTGATAAGAATAACTTACTGCTAAGGAAAATAATTTGTGTAACAATTTCAAAATCGCTGTTTACTGTTTGCTGACTAAATGCTTTTACAGGTTCAAAAAACCCAAAAAGGCAAAAGCGAAAACGCATTAGTGCTGTCTGTTCCCCTACCATTGGCAAAACTGTCTCTGTAACTGAAGTAGCTAGACAGTTGAAAGTTTGACCTGTACAATAGAAAGTAATATACTTGTTTCAAAACTTAAAGGGTGGCCACACATATATACCCGGAATGGCAGGGTATCCAACTCTATTGATTCACTGGAGCATCGAAGCAATATAGGTTATATTTCACTGTTTTATCGTTGCTGCAATGGTAGGTGCTCTATTGAAATTAGGGAACTTGCTCCCGAAGCTCGTACATTTTTGCGTTTGATTTGATTTTCGTTAAGAGTGCATCCATTTGTGGTCAATGGGCCAGTGAATCGCACTACGCCTTATCAGGAAAATTCGTTTTTAAAAGAACTTCCTCCAGAGGTCTTTCAATGCAGGAAAATTTAAATCGAATGTCCGCAACCACTACTTCCTCTTTCCTTCTTCCCATAACCTACTTACATAGTTCTGGTACAATGCATTGCATGAGTAGGGGACATCTCCCTCCGAGCGTAGAAAAACAAAAAAAATTTGGCATATGCAACACTATGGTCGCTGTTACGAAAGAGCCGTTCATATATGAAATAAGTGATCATAAATTTTAGGTTCTAAACTGTTTGTGTGATTTTATTTTTGTGAAGCACAGACCACCTGAATACCTGAACATTGCCTTTCTAATCTATTTTAACGACAGTTCACATATTCTTTGAGATACCTTTTACTTTAATAAATGAAAAATGTTTTATATTTCATCTTGTCTTCGTTGTAATCGATCATTCCCATTATTGTTTTCAACAATTAAAAATATTTGCCTTAAAGAATTTAGAAAAACTACTAAATTTTATCTATCAAACTGAATACGATTTTCTCAAAATAATTTTTTAGTGAAATTTAATATTCATCCCAATTATGGAAGAAGAACTGTATGTGAATTTTCAACAAGAAGCTTATTTTCTAAAACAAAATAAAACAAAAAATTTAAATTAAGATGATTTAAATTTTTGTTTGTATTACGAAGAGAAAAATTCAGCAATTATAAAAGAAAAATGACATCTGGCAAATGTCCACCACGACCACACACAGACCACACAGATGTCGATTCTTTCATCAAAGTTTTTAGACCCTTTGCGGCAAAATGGCGGCCCTATTTCGTGAATCACATCACGGATTTCGAGCTTTAAGGCTGAAATCGATTCGATTGGCTCCGTAAAAACTCTGTCCTCAACATAGACCCACAAAAAATGATCCGATGGTGTTAAATCACACGGTTGGCCACTTAACTGCTGATTGTGATGAAATTATGCGATCAGGAAATTTAGTTTGCAAAAAATTGATCGTTCTATTTGATGTTGCACCATTCTCTTGAAACCACATGTCAGTGATATCCACCTCGTCAAAAATAGGCCAAAATTGAGTTGTTAATATCTCGCAGGAGAATAATCCATTGACGTTTATTGCATTTCTAGGCTCTTCTTCGAAAAGAACGACCCAATCACGCCTCCAGACCACATACCGCACCATATAGTGACACTTTGAGGAAGCAAAGCGGCAATTTTCTTGTTGACATACTCTGACAAGTGAAAATGGGCTTCGCCTAAAAAAAGATTTTTATACAAAAAAGCAGCCTGTTGTTCCTGAATGAATTGAGCGAACCTACGGTGAAGTGAGTGGTCGGTCGGCTTCAATTTCTGCATCAGTTGAACCTTGTATGACTTCAAAGTCAAATCCTTAATTTTGGATAGTCCCAATTGAGAACGTCAAAGAATTGACAAATTTGGATTTTCTTCAACACTGTGGCTCACGGCTGCGATGTTTTCTGTTCAACGACCCGGTCACGTTGGTGTTCACACATTTTTTGTCGAGTCTGTCGACTCAAATTTTAAAAACCAAATTCTTAAAAGCGGTTTCAGAAGAACAATATGATGTCCGAAAATATCACGAATTTTACGAAATGTAAACTTTAATAGAACCGCCGCTTTCATAGTGGATTTTAATTATTTTAATGCGACTTTCATCAACTACGAGTACGTCAAAATATTAAATGACAAAACTTTTGTGTTGTTGGTGTTGCCACAATTAAAAAACAAACTTCTTATTGAAAAATCCGATATAACAAAATAAAAATCATGAGAAATGCTAGAGAAACTATCAAAATCTCAACAAGCCCTGCAATTCTGACCCAAAACTATTGAAAAATAAAAAAAAATTGGGTGCTAAACAAATTGATATCTGGAGAACAATTCACTTTCTGCCACTGCTTCCAATAAGCATAGAAAATCATTCGTATACCTGTAGTCGACGAAAACAAATAAGCGAAATGCAAAAAATCGTGAGCTAGACCTCATAATTTGGTATAATCCTGTGTGAATAATATATTAAAGAGTGTTTTCTTAAGCGCAATAGGAATTGAAAAAAAAAATAACACAAACTTTTAGCACCACCCTACTCAACATAAACTAGCAGCATTTAGACATATCATACACAAACTTTTGATAATCCATTTTACTCCAGATAAATACAACAAAAAACTCGACACAATTTACACCATAGCTAAAAAGAATGGCTACAAACGCTCTACTATCGTCAATTTGCTTACACAATACAACACTAGAAACAGGAATAAAGAAGACAAATGAACAATTGATATAATACAACGACACGCGTTTACTTACACAGGACCAGAAATAAATGGATTAACTAAACTTTTTTACAAAGAAGGTTTACTCACACCATTAAAAACCATCAAAACTTTGAGACATCGGCAGTAACAACTGACTTAATTTAATTCCACAGGAGCATACAGACTTAATTGCATCTGTAAGCGTACTTAAATAGAACAAACTGGACGAACACTTAAGACAAGATTTATGGAACACATACGCGAAAGAGACGACTCCAATTTTGCATTACACCTTGGCACGCGCGTACACTTATCAAGGGAAATAGATGAATATATGATATTACTACATCCTAGCAAAAAAGGACGATGGCTAGACATTCTTGAAAATATGGAAATCTACAAATTAAAAACAGTGACATTATAAACGAACAGGTAAACACGACCTCAAACACAATTTTCACACCACTAGAAGTAATCATATACTCGAATAAGAAAACAACCTCAGACGGACACAGTTACCTAACAAATAATAAAAGACGGAAATATTAGCTTCACATAAAATGCCAGATGGTGCGACAATTTACTTGCGTAAATAGATACGACCCTAATGAAAGGACGACCTAAACCCAACACTATTTATATAAACAGACTTAATGCTCTCTCCAGTATTATCTAAAATGCGGCTTGATAAAGACGGACACAGTTACCTAGTGAATAATAAAAGACGGAAATATTAAATCAGCCCTGCATAAAATGTCAAGTGGCGAAACAATTTATTTGCATGAATAGATACGAGCTTAATGAAATAACGACCTAAACCCAACACTATTTATACTAAAGGAACTAATACTAACTCTTTAATGTTACTGAAAACGCGGCTTCATAATGATGTCATCACAACGAAAACTCTCGGGGATTGTACCAAGCAAGCAGCCAGTAACTGAAGGGAATTACAACAACAAAAACTTTAATTTAAAGTTTTTTTTTAAAGATAGTTCGACAGACGTACACAGCACAGAAAATTCTATGAGATGTTCTTGTGAATTAATCGTACGATTATGTAGGATAATGAATCATCGATATAAATGAGATTGAAATTTTTTAGTGTTAAAATTGTATTATTTTTTCAACACAAATAAATGAATGAACTATATTTTCGAAAATTAGATTTAAACAAAACAACAACTTGCAATCAATCATGACAGCAAAAAATGATGTTTCAAAATTGTTAGAAGAAATAAAAGTATTTTTTCTTCATCTGATGAAATAACGCACCCGAAGCGCCCACACCATACCAGCAATCAGCAATATATACAACAAACAATATCAAGTACCCAGCAATTTATTACAAACTAAGCAGACATTAACAAATCAGAAAAACGGCATACAAATCTAACGCCTCATAATGAAGCAAATACTCATCACAAGTAATAAAATTAATTGAAAATTTTGTATTAAAAACAAAACTGATGTTTGCTCATTTATTAATATTACGGGTCTTTAATACTGCATGATGTCTAACTGACTAACTGTTTGTCTAGCTATCTGTCTATCTTCAAGTCTGGCTTTTAAAGTCAGACAACAGTTATAAGAAGATACAGATTTACAACCGAATTCAAAATCATAAATATAACGCCAACCTTTTTCTAAAGCGATTATAGTTAAAAAACTCTCAAGTGCATTTTTTTTTCGTTAACTCACAGCAATTCGTTAAAATATGATCATATCAGATCATTTTTTATATCTCTAGATAAAAAACAGCAAAACCAAAAACATTTCAATTTCAATTATTCAACACAAACATAATTAATTTAATTATAATTTTCACAAAAAAAAAGCTAAAGTACATATTCTTACAAAAACAACAATAGCAACAACAATAACAACAACTAAATTAATTACTTAAAAGATTTAACAATATATAAAAAACAATAAATAAATGAAACATAAAACATGCGTAGGAAGTCTGACAATAATCATGGCGATGATCATGATGATGGAATTAATTAGGGATCATTTTAATGATGAGTAAGATAAATTTGTTTGTTTGTTTGTTTGTTTAACTTCAGATTGTAAAATATTTAAATATTTCATCTTATTTGTAACACTTTAATGTAATTTCGAGGCTTAAGGTAACTGTAAGTTCTAGCCAAGTCCAACTTATTGGCCCACCGACAGGTAAAAAATCCCTGACGTTATTGACTTTGGAGTCGCAAAAAATGTACCAGGTGAGTTTATGAATGTAGAGTCTTCATTAGACTTATCCTCCGACCATAGACCTTCTATTGTTACGTTATGGAACCCGTTGGCATCTGAAAATCCATCTGCATTGCCAACTAGGACTCATATTAATTGGCTTAAAGTTGAAACATATACCCCTGCGTACTTCAGAAGAAGTGGAAAAAGCTATTGACGACTTTAATGACGAAATCAGACTAGCCACAGTTCACGCAACCGCAAATACTCCGATAAAAAGATACAGCAGAATATATTCAGTAGATGTATAACAACTCCTCCTAGAGAAAAGGAGAATCCGTAGAGAGTGGCAGGCGTGTAGATCACCTCAACTAAAAAATAGGCTAAAGAAGTGTACCAAACAGCTTCGTGATTTGCTTCAAGTGCAAAGAATTGCTTCACTTAGCGAATACTTGGAAAATCTTGATGCAACCTCGCATTTGGACTATTCTGTGTGGCGCGCAACAAAAAACATTAAGTGGCCAACTTTACGCCAGTCGCCACTGCGTATCCCAAGCGGTTATTGGGCGAGAAACAACGAGGAAAAAGCTTATCTGTTTTCCAACCACCTCTTAGAACTGCCCCCCGGGGGCACATCATAGTCTTTTTCGAACCTACTATTCCATTTAGACTGGTGTCTTGCGGGGTAAAAGGGAGCCTAGGCCCCTGAAAGGCTAGTAGGAGTCACCTGGACAATCCACATATTTCCACGGGAATCAGTTGCCCCAGAGTTCACTATTTGTCTCTTGAGACAATTAGCTGTTCTCTAACTGGTTATCGAGGTTGGCCCCTATATGGGAGTATCGTGGTGGTTGTGGTTTCGGACCCTCGTGAGAGTTTGTGGTTTGGATCATTCAAATTAACACATAATTCAGGTTCAGTGAGCATGAATGTTGTCGTGTTCTTCTTTCGAAATTGCTACTAGGAGTGACCGGAGGACATACGTATTCGATAGCCTTCTAGGGCGTGGGTGATGTCCAATCAACCAAGTGGTTGGACCACCATCTGATTATGACTATATAGTCGGTGCAGATGTTAATCAAATCACGCACCTCTTAGAAGTATTTACTCCTAATTTATCGACAGACTCTGTAGTGTTACCTGAAATAATATCTATAGAAGCTGTGCCTTTGAGACTGGAAGTACAAGAGTTGAGAAAGGCTATCGCCGACTTAAAACTTA
This sequence comes from Trichopoda pennipes, assembly GCA_030448955.1. Lineage (NCBI taxonomy): Eukaryota > Metazoa > Arthropoda > Insecta > Diptera > Tachinidae > Trichopoda > Trichopoda pennipes. The sequence continues at coordinate 1,063,547 of JASKUP010000021.1, read as the reverse complement.
AAAAATCACCTGGTATTGATAAAGTTAGTAATAGGATGCTTGTGGAGCTACCAAATGTAGCGGTGAGAGTCTTATTATTTATATATAACACCATTTTGCGCCTCAGTTATTACCCTCGGAAGTGTGTTTTTGTATGGGTTTTTTTATTTCGCATTTGTTACAACGAATTCAATTTCGCACGAAAATCGCATTAAAATAATTAAAATGCACTATGAAAATCGTGGTTTTGTTAAAATAACATTTCGTTAAGTTCGTGATATTTTCGGACAGCATAATCGTCATTCTGAGACCGCTATGAAGAATTTGGTCGTTAAATTTGAGTTGACAGAATCGATACAAAATATGCGAACATTAATGGGTGTTCGACCGGGTCGTTCAACTGAAAATACGGCAGCCATAAGCCTCAGTGTAGAAGCAGATGCAAATTTGTCAATTCCTTGACGTTCTCAACAATTGGGGTTATCCAATACCACCACATGGCGAATTTTGTGTGAGGATTTGGCTTTGAATCCGTACACAGTTGAACTAGTTCGGAAATTGATACCGACGGACCATTCACATCGCCATAAATTCGCTCAATCTATTCAAATACAACCGACTGGTTTTGTCTGAAAAAATCATCAGTCAGGAAATGTCAACAAGCAAAATTGCGGCATTTGGGCTTTTGAAAATCCTACAGTGATTATTGAAAAGCCTTTGCATGATCAACGTGTCATTATATGGTGCGGTAACGGTCAATGGATCACGTTGTCCCGAGATGCTAAAGACTGAATTTTGGCCTTTTATGGACGACGTGGATATCACTGGCATGTGGTGTCAACAGTACAGTGCCACATATCACACAGCGGATGAAATGATCAATTTATTGCAAACCAAATTTCCGGATGGCATAATTTCATAACAATCAGGAGTTAAGTGGTCAGCCATATTTAACACCACTGGATTATTTTATGTGGGGGTATGTCAAGTACCGAGTCTTAAAACTCATCCATGATGTGATTAACGAAATAGGACCGCCGTTTGGCAAAAAATTATAAAAAAGCTTTAATAAAAGAATGGACAGCTATCAGCGTGGTGGTGGTGAACATATGGCAGATATCCTTTTTCATTCTAATTGCCGAACTTTTCTCATCTTAATCTAATTTTTTTTATTTTAGAAAACAACAATTTTGTTGAATAACCCTTCAGTTCTAATAGATAGCATTGTGTTCTTTATTTTAATATATTTTCGGCCAGCTAGAAAAGCTGGAAAATTTTTTTCTAAATCAAGCAACAGGGAAGATTAAAAAATCATTTCATTAATATATTAAAATAACAACGATAAGATCTTTTTAAATTAAAAAAAAAATTTCAAAATTTGTTACCAAATCCCACACTGCTTCAGCGTAGCAAATTTATATTTTGACTGTTGACCTGGAAACGATTAAAATTAATTTTATTTATTATTTTGGGCACACGGTTCCATTTTTGATGCCAGTAAAATATAAATTATTAAATAAGATTTTATGTTGGAAATCATCTTACAATTTTCTAAGCTTTATGCGTGTTCTTATAAATTAGAAATGATGATGATGACGATGTTGGCTTGAAAAACAACAACAATTTACAGTCATTTAAAACAGCTTTAGGGCTTTATTCCTAATAAAATGAAAACTTAATGTTGAGTTTAAAAACGCATCTAATATATTTATTCATCATAAATGTTAAGGATAGAGTCTATACGGAGCGAATCGAATTGATTGCAGCCTTAAAACTCAAAATATGTGATGTGATTAACAAAATAGGACCGCCATTTTGCCAAAAAGAGATTAAAAATTTTGATGAAAGAATCGACATCTGTCAGCGTAGTCGTGGTGGACATTTACCAAATATCATTTTTCATTTATAATTCCCAAACTTTTCTCTTCGTAATACATTAAAAATTTGAATTATCTTAATTTAAATTTTTTGATTTAGAAAACCAGCTTCTTATTGAAAAACTCTTTATGTAAAAAACATTGAATATAAAAGTTTCAAGTTCTTACAAGTTCTTCTGTAGAGTATCTCATATTCGTTTAACGCACACAAAACACCTCAATTTATTTATGGATGTTGAGAAAACTTTTACTCCACATGAGAATTAATCAAAAATTAAATTCATTATATTTAAAAAAATAAAAACAAATTGTACAAATAAAATAAATTGATAAAACAACATTTTCAATAAAACAAGACCACAATGTTAAACAGCAGGTATTAAAGTCTGCTACGATGATAAAAGCCGGCATAATTTACAAGGAAATATGTTCAAGTAAAAAGTAACAAAAAGAAAATTTTATCACTTGTCTATTGATAATCAAACTCAGCTTTAATTAAGAAACTCATCTTAATATTTGTTAAGAACTATTTAATAATAACGTTAAATAATTTAAAAATATTAGGCAAGGGACAAAAGTAATTTTGTTTGTCTTTTGTATTAATAAAATAAAGAAAAATAAATAAATTTAAGCCACTAAAAGTTTTTATTAAAACGTCAGCTAGTAAAACGTGGATTGGGCATTCAAACAAATAACGAAGTGCCAACTCAGGACAGGCCCCAATAGGTTTGTAACCTTAAACAAACATTAGCACCAACTTTATATTTTTTCGATATATTTCAATGAAACATCAATAATTATTTAAAACTCTTAATTTCATTATGATAAAAGTTTCATTTTTAACATGAAGGCTGGAGGGAAAAAGCTTTTATTACCACCTAATATTCTCTGCTATACAAATTCTAACACCTTTTAGAGAAAAACCTTAAACATTAACTGATCAATATACAAGTATAGTTACGACAAGCAGATGGCACTCAAGTGCCTGCATGTTGTATTCAAATATTTATATGATTTAATGATTTAAATGTTTATTTAGAAAAAGAGTTTAATTTGAAGTGTTTTGCCATCATCAGCTCATTAAGACACTCTTGGAAATCACCTCTAATGATGAATGAATCCAAAATGAAATGAACATTTGGAATTGAGCGCACGCGCTAAAAATTAAAAATCATCTTGTTATCACATTTATGATGAATAAATAAATTCGATGCATTTTTAAACTTAACATGAAGTTTTAATTTCATTAGGAAAAAAAAAACCTTAAAGCTGTTTGAAATGACTGTAAATTGTTGTTGTTTTTCAAGCCACCATCGTCATCATCATTATTTCTAATATATAAGAACACGCATAAAACTTAGAAAATTGTAAAATGATTTCCATCATAAAATCTTATTTGATAATTCATATTTTACTGGCATTAAAAATGGAACCGTGTGCTCAAAAAAATCAATAAAATTAATTTTAATTGTTTTCAGGTTAACGGAAAAAATATAAATTTGATACGCTGAAGCAGTGTGGGATTTGGTAACTAATTTTGAAAACATTTTTTTAATATAAAAAGATCTTGTTATTGTTATTATTATACTTTTTTTATATATTAACGAAATAATAATTTTTTCATCCTTCATGATGATTGATTTAGCAAAAAATTTCCCAGCTTTTCTAGCTGGCCAAAAATATACTAAAATAAAGGACACAATGCTATCTATTAGAATTAAAGGGTTTTTCAACATAATATTTGTTTTCTAAAATAAAAAATTTAGATTAAGATGAGAAAAGTTCGGCAATTATGAATGAAAAAGGCTATCTGGCATATGTCCACCACCACCATGCTGACAGCTGTCGATTCTTTTATCAAAGTTTTTTTTTATCACTTTTTGGCAAAACGGGGTTCCAATTTTGTTAATCACATCACGGATTTTGAGTTTGAAGACTCAGTCCTTAACATAGCCCCACATAAAATAATCCAGTGATGTTAAATCACACGATCTTAATGACCTCTGATTATTGGAAATTTGGTTTGCAATAAATCGATCGTTTTATTGGCTGTGTGACACGTAGCACCATCCTGTTGAAACCACATGTTAGTGATATCCACGTCGTCAATAATAGGCCTAAATTGAGTTGTTATTTAATTGGGTTAATTGAGTTTAATTGGTTTGTAAACAGACCGGTTTCGGCAATGATCCAAATTTGACGCGGGATGACGTAAAATTATACCCAATTGTTTCAGCCGCATCTGCGAAAAAACGGCCTACAGAACACATAGCGTACCATACAGCGACACATTGAGCTTGCAAAGACTTCTCAATTATCGCATTAAGATTTTTAGAAGGCCAACTGCAGCAAATTTTTTTTTTCAGAAAAACCAGCCGGTTGTTCCTAAGTGATATGACAGAATCTATGGCGATGTGTATGGTCGGTTGGCTCGAATTGCTACACCAATTGAACCCTGTAAGGCTTCGAAGTCAGATCCATACGCACAAGTCGCCATGTGGTAATTTTGGATAACCTCAATTGTTGAGAACGTCAAGGAATTGACAAATTTGGATCTGATTCAACACTGCGGCTCACGACTGCAATGTTTTCAGTTTAACGGCCCGGTCGAACACACATTGGTGTTCGCACATTTTATATCGTATCAAATTTAACTACCAAATTCTTAACAGCGATCTCAGAAGGACGATTATGTTGTTCGAAAATATCACGAATTTTACGAAATGTAACTTTAACAGAATCAATGTTTTCATAGTGGATTTTAATTATTTTAATGCGATTTTCGTGCGAAATTGAATTCATGGTAACAATTGTCAATGCATCTTCTACGAAAATCTAAATGTCAAAACTAAAATGTTGTTGATGTTGCCACAACTAAAAAACAAACTTCTTTTTGAAAAACAATGATTGATAGAAAAGTTGCACAGACGTTAACGGCAACAAAATCATCTTCAAGCTGTGCTATTTGCAAAAAATTTCAAGCCAATTAAGTCAACTTCCAACAAAAGACACTACTTTCAAAGAAGCGTATGAATTTGGCCTGTCCCCACTCCACATCTTAATAGCAAAGTTTTTAAGTTATAAATCATCCAGTTTTGGCCTGAAGAAGAGATATTTGCAAAGAGCTTGTTGATGCAATTTTAAAGCTCGTGAATATAATTCTAAACAAACTTCGTGTTGAAAAAGCCGATATTTGCAAATTATCTTTGCAAAAATGCTGCACAGTGAACTAAATCTAAAATATTTTGGAAAGAAATTACCGAACTAACCGCAAGAAAGTTTTACCTTCAAGTGACAGAAGAGTAACAAATCCAAGTGTTGAGCCAGCGATCTAAGACAATACTACATTGTGGCACTTGCATTAAGTTTAAGATCTTTTAAATTTTTATGAACTTTGGTATGATCATCAAAACAAAGGTATTAGAATTTTGCAATCAATTTTTAGTTCAATTAAAAAAAAAATTATTTCAATTCTAGAATTGATCAAACTAATAATAACTATAGTTATTTGAGCTTTTTATTGTTTTAAATAATTTGTTATTCAAGCACCAATAAACTAAAATTTATTTTTATTTTTGTTTTCAATATTCCTTCACACATTTGGGTGGCATCTTTAGAAAAAGAAAAAGTATATACCAATCTGACTGATTTGTTAAATGATCTATACACTTTTTCTTTTCCGGAAGATGTTACCCAATGGTGTGACGAAATATTAAAAACAAAAATAGAAATTATTTTAATTTTGTCACTTCCTCGACGTTCTACAAGGTTCAACTGGTGCAGGATTTGAAGCCGATCGACTATTCAAATCGCTGCAGGTTCGCTCAATTCATTCAGGAACGCGTGATTAGACCGATTTTTTCGAAGATGACAATGGAAATGCGGTAGCGGTTAATGTATCACGCTGCCGCGAGATGCTAACAACTCAATTTTGACCATTGATTGGCGACGATGATATCGCTGACATATGATTTCAACAGGATGGCGTCACATGTCACACAACCAATAAAACGATCAATTTATTGCAAACCAAATTTCCCGATCGCATAATTTTACCACCATCAGCTGTTAAGTGGCCAGCTAGATCGTGTGATTTAACACCGATGGATTATTTCTTGTGGGGCTACTTTAAGGACTTTAAGCCAATCGAATCGTGTTCAGTCTTTAAACTCCAAATCCGTGATTTGATTAACGAAATAGGACCGCCATTTTGCCAAACAGTGATAGAAAAACTTTGATAAAAGAATCGACAGCAGTCAGCGTGGTGGTGATGGACATATGGCAGATATCCTTTTTCATTCACAATTGCCGAACTTTTCTCATCTTAATCTAAATTGATATTTATCAGCGTGGTCGTGTTGGATATTTGCCAGATATTATTTTTCCTTCATAACTGTTGTCTCTTCGTAATACAATAATAATTTTTTTCATCTTTAGATTGAAATTGATTTTTCTTTTATTTTATTTTAGAAAACAAAATTCTTGTTAAAAACCCCTTTAATAGAGCTTGTGCTTGAACGACAAGTTACTTTTAAACACGAAACTTTTATTTGTAAGAAAAACGTTTCTTAATTTGAGTTTCTTATTTTATTGCTATTAACATTAATTTAAAGTTTTAATGGACTTAGTTATATTTTAACAGACAATTAAATATTAAATTTAATAATTAAAGAATTAATAGAATCACATGAATATTTAAACAAAAAAGAATGAAATTAGTTGTTGAATTAAAAAATTGAATCAATTAAAATTTTAATAAGACTTCAATTTGAAAACAAAAAAAATTATTAGATCTAAAACTTTTTTCTATAAAAGACGCAATTACGAGCAACATTGTTGCACAAAAATTTAAGCCAAATTGTTAAATCTTTAGGCCCTGATCTGTGCTAAGACTTCCTACGAAATATTTCATTTAACTCATATTCCAAAGTAGGTTTTGGGTATTTTAGCAGCAAGTTTGGATTATTAGCACAAAAAATGAGACTTGTTAATTTTATTAATAGAATCAAAGTTAGAACTGCTATAGATATTTTAAGAACAGTTCACACCATAGTGTAAATTATTTCATATGTTTCGTTACTTATTTTTTCTTTCTATGTAAATTAAAGTTTCTTGAAATAGGGAGAAAAGTTTTTACATCATATTCAGCTTTAAAATATAATTGTTTTAATTTACTCGATAATATATTTAATAGAAACAAACAAAAAAAAACAAAATTAGTTAATTAATTATTTTATTGAATCAAATACACATTTAGCTCTATCGATTAACAACTTAATTAATTTTCAAATTGAAAACAAAAAACTTTTAATAGATGCAAAAACTTCTGTGAAACGAAGTAATTCTTTCGCCTTGTCTATGTTGGAGGCCTGTGTTCTTGCTTCGTCAACTGTTCACTCATTATAAAAAAAAATATTAGAACATATGTGGAAGATAAAATACTTTATTACAGCTCGCTAAAACAAATAATAATTAATAATCTTTCAAATTGAATTGTTATTCCCAACTCCTAAATCAACGTTTACTTCTTTTCTAAAACAACAAACACAAAACTATATATTTTTCCTTCACACGTCAAGGTATCAGAAATTATTTTCATTATATTTTTAGTTATTTGACTATAAATAGCACTAATGCCATTTATTCATGCTGTTGTGTATGTAAATCTTATAAATATAAAAATGAAAAAAAAACAAAATAAATAAATAAAACTAAATTCAATTTGCATAGAATTTGCATTAAAACAGCCACTTTTAATAAGAAGACAGGCACGAACAAAAAAAACAAAACTCTCAAACTGAAAATAATTAATGAAGCACAAAATTTTCTAACCCTGATGATGACAAAAGTGACAGGCCAAGAAGTAGTGGAAACAGAAGAAGGGCAAAACAGTGAACACAAAACACCAATAACAACAACAACAGTAAACAAGCGAAAAAAATGGAAGCTATTAGCATTGACGCCTCTAACACGTACTTTTCGCAGACAGACGAATAAATAGACTGAAAGTAGGTTAATGTCTAATTTAAGTAACAACGGCATTTAATCTATCATAAATATTTTTTAAAGAGTGCTTCAGCATAAAGTGTTTTATTAAAATTTTTATAAAAATATTTCCCTTCCATAGGGATATGATGGATCACTTTTATTGTGTTTTCCATCTTTACCTTTATAGGATTATATCAAACCGAGGCCTAACTAAAACGATAACTGTTTATCAGCTAAAATTTTATTAAGTTATTTGGATTAGTTCCGCCAGTAAATGAAATATTGTTGTTATTTTCTTTGGTGTAAACAGTCATTGGTGGCTGTTTACACAAAGTCATTAATATAAATTGTTCATATGAAAGTTTATATATCAGTGTTGCCAGACTTTAAAAAAAATTAAGCTAAAAAATAATTTCAATTTTGTTAATAGCCTATACAATGAGTGGGCAAATTAGAGGTTAGAAAGAAAATTGTCTATTGGCTTATGTTGACATCAAAGACATTTGGTTTCGGTAACACAACGCAACATACTACGCTGCCACCTAGAAATTTTTTAGTTGCTTAATTTCTCGATTTGGCGAAGCCTCTTTTTTCTAATTTAACGCCGCTGGACTATTTTCTTTGGGTTTACCAAATTCACATGAATAACCCACAAGTAATTGACGCTCTGTAAGATGAAATTCGACGCTGCCTTGACAGGGTAAGTTTAGCCCTGTTGTAGCATGTGCTTAGAATAATAGTGTGTGTGTGCCAAAAAAAAAATTGTCATAAATAGCTGAACTATTTTAAAGCGCTTTTACGACATTGTTGTTAAATCATACAATCTGGCTGGTCACTTAACTATTCCTGATTGTCGTAAAATTATGCGATCGGAAAATTTGGCTGCAATAAACTGAACATTTCATCAGCTGCGTGACATGTCGCATCGTCCTGTTGAAACCATACGTCAGTAATTACCACATTGTCAATTATAGGCCAAAATTGAATTGATAGCACCTCGTTACAGTTCTTAGCAGAGCATGCAGTTTTCGGGGCTAAAAGACCGCACTAGTCGTCTGGGTAACAGGAACCCGATACTTTAAGAGTGACCTATTATACATACACTGGCACCACTGCAACCTGTTGCCCGCAGAGTTACGGCCTGTTCTGGTCGTTGTTAGAATCTCGCAATGATGTTATACATTGACCGTTGCCGCATTTCTAGCTTCATCTTCGAAAAAAAACGGCCCAATAACGCCTCCAGACTATATAGCGTACCATACAATGACACGTTGAGTATGCAGAGGCTTCTCAATAATCGCATTTCAAAAGCCCAGATGCGTAAATTTTGCTTGTTGACGTGTCCTGACAAGTAAAAATGGGCTTCATCTGAAAAAGCGATCTTTTTAGAAAAAACAGCCGGTTCTTTCTGAATGAATAGAGCGAATCAGTCGGCCAGCTTCAATTCCTGCACCAGTTGGACCTTGTAAGGCTTCAAAATCAAATACAATTGTTGAGATGTTTTCCGTTAAATGACCTGGTCGAACACAAGTTGATGTTCGTATCGAGTCTGTCGACTCAAATTTAACGACCCAATTCTTAACTGTAACATTGTAAATTTTAATTATTTTAATGCAATCTTCTTGCGAAATTGAATTTATTGTAACAATTGCCAATGCATCTACTACGAATACGTCAAAAAACTAAATGTCAAAATTATCATGTTATTAGTGTTGCCACCATTTAAAAATAAACTTGTTGTTGGAAAATCCTATATTACAGATTATTAGCTTTAACTTTTTCCTTGCTTTTAAGGGATTAAACTTATTGAAGCCTTGCTTATGGTCTGCATGTTAAAACGTTTATAAACGCAATGGCTTTCTGCGAGTAAGACGATTTTATTTTTATATTGAACCAAAATAAAATGAAAGAATCAAATCCATGGCTGTGTAGCTTCTAGTTAAAAGTGTGATAAAAATTGATGCATTTAAAAGAATCATTTAATACAAAAAAATATTAAAAAAATAAATTTTAAAATATCCACAAAATATTCTCTTGTTTGCAACACCCTTTTTAATTTAAACCCATCATTTTATTTATGTATAATGGATTATTGGTGTTAAGTAGGCGTTTGTTGTTTGTTCACATAGAGCCAAGTAATTTGGTTAGTTGTTAAGTAAAATTAAAATTACAATTTATATTATTTAAACAAAAAAACAAAAATGACAAAAAAAAACTTAATTTATTATTGCTAAAATTTAACTGCAATTTATTCAAAGATTTATAAACGACACCAATGTGTGTGGCAAAACGATGATTTAAACGATATAAACAAATGATTTTATGTAAATCTTTAAAGATTTCTTATCAAATTCATAATTCACAAGAGAATTTCACAAAAATATTTAAAAAAGAAAAAGAAATAATAAAATTATTTTTGTTTATTTAAAATTCATAAGAAATCAATTTTTAATTTTTAAACAAAATAAATTGTCTTGTAATGCCTTTAAGAGACTCACAAATATATTTGTTACGATGATCTTTTATTTTAAATATATTTAATTCAGAAGAGGGTGACAAATCACATCTACCAATGAAATCTATAAAAATTTTAAAAAATATTTTAACAATACATTTTATATAAAAATAAAAACAAAAAAAAACAAACTTCAAAAAATATTTTTCTTTTATTTCAAGAGAATGAAGAGCAGAAACAAAATCAAATAAAATTAAAATCATTCGTTTATTGATATTTTAAGAAATCAATCAACCACAAAACAAAAAAAAAATGAAAACACAATGCACTTAAATATTGGGTAAGAGAAAAAGTTATAAATTTTTCTTAAGGCAAAATTTAGACAAAATAAAATAACTAAATCGATTTTCGAAATTTTAAAGGATATTGAATGGCTAATAATTTTACATTTGGTCGTATTTACTTTTTGTCTATATCTTCTCTCACCTTGGCCTATATATTTATTTTACCTATCTTGTTTATGTCGTCTTTACTGAATTTTGTTTGGCTTTACTATGTTTTGCAAATTTCTTTTCTTTGTCTTTTATGTGGCACAATTACGTCTTGTCTATTTCTTACCCTTGTCTTGTTTTGTTAAATTTTTTTATTTTACAGGTATAGCGTGCATTTTGGAACATAAAATTTGCGTAAAACCTTTAACGGATCATAATGCAGTAATTTATTTTATTCCATATAGATCGAGTAGATAAGCGCTTGAATAACGTTACCATATTATCTAGAATTACTTTGAAAATCAGTAATCGCAAATCGCAAATTTATAATGATTTTGTGCTTATTATGGCGCACACAATTGCCCTTTTGAACTATTCATTAGTCAAACCTCAGATATATGTATGTTATGCCACTTACTCTTTAAATGATACAGAACGTAATAAGATTTACACCAGTACCTAGCTGTGTAAGCCATAACCTGATGGTGAATCAAATCACCGTGGATGATATGAAGCGTGATAAGATTTACGTCGCTACCTAGCATGTGTATGCTATAACTTTACGGTGGTCAAACCACTGGAGCGATATGATGAATACGCCGCGTCCTAGGAAGCCGAAGAAAAATTTCTATCAACAGGTTATTCCTAGTTGCAATTTCGGAGGTTTTGAAACAGGGCCGCCAACTCCCACTCTTTTCTGAAGAGTGAGAGACTATCCAACTCCTAGTCCAAAACACATGACAAGCATGCGCACTGGATTCGCATTATTCATCCATTGTTGTTAGTAAAGGTGAGATGATCCTGGCCCCTTAAACAAATTCATAATACTATCCAATAGGTAATTCCTAGTGCCAATTTCGGAACAGGACCGCCACCCCCACTCTTTGCTAAAAAGTTGGAGACTTTCCAACTCCTGCTCCACAATACATGACATAGCATACTTGATCCGGATCATTTATCCTGTGTTCTTAGTCAAAAGTGAGATGATCCTGGACCCTTAATTATTCATGAGAGCCTGCAAAACCACAACCACCACGATACTCCCCGAAATGCCAACCTTAATAATCAGCCAGAAAACAGTAACAGCTGAACTCTGGGGCCTACTTAATGGAAATAAAGTGGAAGTTGCCTAGTTGGCTCCTGCTAGCCTTTAGAGAACTGGACTCCCTTTTACTCCCAGATGACATGACATATATCAATGTGCCCCAGGGGGAAACTTTGAATGATACAATACAATCATTATGTCGAAAGACTGTGCGTATTGAGAAGAAAATCGTTGCTGTAAATAAAAGTGCTGAAGAAGAAATAAAGTCGCTGATTCATCTCGGTCCGTCTTCGCAAGTTTTGCGAAAAGATTTTAGCCTTAACTCGCTCAAGAATAAGTTGGAGTAGAAATTAAAGTCATCAAATGCTTTGTTTTTTTGCCAAAAAATGCTCTAAAGTAATTGGCAATTGAGCCGGCATAACATTGTCCAGCAAGGAGCCTTAGTTTTTGCTAAATGACTTTGCTAATAAACTAAATTGTCACATAAGAAGGGAAACTAATAACAGTACTCTCAATCCTCCATTACATCCAGCTAAATTTAACCTTTGCTATGCTTTGCACGCTCATGGCACCCTTAGATCTTATAACTTGAATAATTAAGCTAGAAGTCGCCACGAGATCAATGTTATTCTGTATTAGATATGGATTTAGTGGTATGGTGTTGTGTGTAAAATATCGACCGCAAACATAAATTTGTTGAAATCAAAATTTCGCGATACGATGTTTTCGTTAAAAACTTTAAATTTGATAAAATTCAATTTTTCCTTTTAGGTCATACGATTTGACACCTTGCAATTATTTTCGTGAGGGGCTTCGTGGTCATCCGCTTATGCTTATAAACCAGTAACAATTGTTATTTGTAGCATGGTATACGCTTCATTTGGCTATATGGCCGAAATCGTTTTCAAATATTAATGCCTCTGAATAAAGAATTTTTTTGTTCAAAATTGTGTTATTTTTTAAATATTTTTTAAAAATTTTATCGGTCTTATTAATCAGTCTTTATATTTCTTGTCGATATCCTGTATGTAATTTGTCATATCTTATCTTCGTCATGTATATGTCTTATTTACGTCCTTCTGTTTTATTTGCTCCTTCATTCATCATCTTCAATTCTTGCTTTCGCTCATATTTGCTCTATTTTCGCTATGTCCATGTCCATGTCTGACTACGCCTCTTTTATTAACTTAATGAGTGGCCGGAAAAAGAATTATAAAAGGAACCAACTGCAGTGCTTGTTTAAGCATTTTTTGGAAATGCTTTACGCTATAACTAAGAGCCGATACTCTTAGTATAACTCCCTCCTGGGGGCACATTTAAATGTTTTGACGGAAATCCACAGTCATTACATGTGTCTTCGGGAGTAAAAGGGAGCCCAGTCCCCTAATACGCTAGCAGGAGCCAACTAGACAATCCACTATAGTTCCAAGGGAATCATTAAAGCCCCAAAATTCCGCTATTTGAATTTTTAGCCTTTTAGCTGTTCTCTGACTGATTATTGAGGTTGGACCTTTAGGAGTATCGTGGTGGCTGTGTATTTTGAGGCCCTCGTTTGAGTTTTTGGGTCGGATCACTCACAATGAACACAATGAATGGTCCAGGTCCAGGGAGCATGAATGCCGTTGTGTTCTTAAATTATATTAATCCTCATGCGTTCTGGACCAGGAGTTGCATAGTCTCCAACTCTTCAGCAGGGAGTGAAGGCTGCGGCCTGCTCTGGGCTTTTGAAGTTGCAACTAGAAGTGACCGGAGAATATACGTATCTGAACGCCTTCTAGAGCGAGGATGATGCTACATTTCATCCACAGTGGTATGATCCACCATCTGGTTATGGCTTACACAGCTAGATGCAGATGTAAATCTTATCACGTACTCTTAGTATGACTAATATTTTGTAATTTTTTTTTTAAAGAGAAGTAGCACTTCAGGCAACAATGCCTATTTAGTTAAGTACCGTGCTACATTCTTTAGGAAAGGGATAGATAAAAGATGAAACAGGTGGTGAAAGTAGAAGGATAGTCGGAAATTAACTGCCGTATATAAGACAAGCACAGCGACCAGTGACTATCCCTTCATCGCTGAGCAGCCCCACCGACAGTCAATTTTTATTTTTGTAGTGAAAAAAAACCAAGGTCTTCGTTGGGAATCGAACCCACAACCCCCATACTGACAAGCTAGTACACTACCTACTAGCCTACAGGGGCACCTAATTGTGCCCCTAGTGCAAAACATAGCTGCAATTAATTAAAATAAAAATGCATGAAGAAAAATTCCCTGACGTCATTTTATCCAAACACTCCTGCTTAAAAACTCAGAAAAAAGATGTGTGTGTGTGTGTTATCTATGTGCTAAGAAATTATGCTTTTTCCATTACCAAATATTTTGTTTTACCGAATGCAGTGCAAAATGATTTCGGAGAGCTAAGGACCGGCTTAGTAAAATATTCAGAAAGTGCTAAAACATTTATACAAACATTTTCTGGGTTTTTTGTCAACTCATTTGTGTCTGCCATAAATAAAAAAAATACATTTTCCAAAATAAATTAACATCTGTCTTAGAGACTAGAAAAATCATTTGAAAATAATCATTATTGATATAAGCTCTTGAAGATGAACCTAACTAGAGTAGCAGGTGATGGGGTTTTGTAGTTTTTATGTAGTTATATGTCTCAACTATATCTTGTTTATGTCTTGTCTATATTTGGTATTCTTCTTGACATCGGATCTATACCTGACATTAATTTGTCTAAAGGCATTTCAAATTCGATATTGAAAATGATTATTAAATAACAATTTTTTGAGCTGAATATGGGTCTGACGTATGTCTTGACAAATTTATTTCAAGTGTAGACATGCTATTTCCTCACCATTGTATTGTTAACTTCTAGTCCTGTTTTTGCAATGTCTTCATTTTCTCCTCGTATTGTCTATATTATTTCCATTTCTTATGAATATATATCGGGTCTTTCTCCTTGTTTCTTCATTTGCTTTTTTTGTTATTTACATCTATTTATTATATTTGAATTTCGAATCTTGCACTTTTTGTGCCTTTATGAAATCTTCTCTGAATACAGGGTGTCCGGCGAGAAGTCATATTACTTTGTTTCTTTATAATTTTTGATTAAATGAAAAAGAAGGATCTTAAATTGATAAATGTTTTATTTAATGTCGGCAATTATGTATGGAATACAATATCCGATAAATATCCACCTCTGTTAACCTCACAAATGCGAGCCCTTTTGAAAACATTCTACATTACATTTTCACACATTTCACGCGGTATTTCATTATTTTCATCACGAATATTTTCTTGAATCGCTCAAGCGTTTCTCGTTTGTTTGCATAAATCTTGCTATTCAGATATCCCTACAAAAAGAAGTCGGTAGCAGTCAAATTAGGCGACCGCGAAGGCCAATCAATATCATCATTGAAATAACTTGTTGTGGACTCTTTCCAGTAATTCCAGTGTATGCCTGGCTGTATGCGATGTAGCACGGTGTTCTGGATACCACATGTTAATCAAGCCCAAAGCATGCAGTTGTGGCGTTAAAAAGTTT
This sequence comes from Trichopoda pennipes, assembly GCA_030448955.1. Classification (NCBI taxonomy): domain Eukaryota; kingdom Metazoa; phylum Arthropoda; class Insecta; order Diptera; family Tachinidae; genus Trichopoda; species Trichopoda pennipes. The sequence continues at coordinate 1,048,156 of JASKUP010000021.1, read as the reverse complement.
TCAATCATAACAGGATATCGCTTCCCCGTTACCGTTACGCCATTTCCATTTTCAAAGAAGTAAGGTCCAATGATTCCTCCTGACTAAATTTCACACCAGACTGTTACATTAATTGGTTGTAAAGGTGACTGTTGTATAAGTTTAGGGTTTCCCATTCCCCAGAATCGACTATTCTGTTTATTCACATATTCATTAAAATGAAAATGTGCCTTCTGATTTTTTCATGAAAATCGTGGTTGATATTGCTGTTTAAAATATAAATATTATATCTTATCTATCCGCTATAGTGGGTTAAAAGTTTTCCTTAAATTTCTTTAAAATAATAAAACTCTTACATTTTCCCCAAACAAATATTCGTAGAATAAAATTGAAATTAAATTTTTGAAATCATATTATCAAAACAATATCTAGACATCCAAGTTTTATACTCAGTTAACAAAGAAAAAAGTACTCGTAAATAAAAAAATTGAACAGATACTGTCACATGTGTACAGAATACAGCAGCCACTTGTATTAAGAAGCGTGACATTGTCATTGATATTGACATTAAAAAGACACAAATATACAAAGCCATACAGGAGAGAAAAAGATTGATGCCTTTATAGAGTTCTTTTTATTTTCTTTCTTTTTAACCCAAAAATTAATACAATAAACAAGAGAGAAAAAAGTGTTATGCGTCGGATTCATAATTAATCATTTCTTAAAGTACTCATACGATCAAAACATATATACATACGTATGCATACATATACATATATATACGAAAAAAATCAGAGAGACCCAATCACTTAGACAGGCACTTCAAACTTCATCTGATTAGTATTTATAGAGAAAAATCACTGTTGCATTTCTTTGTGCACCGCATTAAGAAAAGCCACACAGGCACAGTTTAGAATATTGAATAAAAAAAAAAAAACTACATCTGTGACAAGTATTCGTCCTAGCAAATGTATTCATTTATTGCCAGCCAGCCAGCCAGCCAAGCAAGTGTGACTGTGTGAGGCAACAGGTTTCTTGTTAAAATCTTTAAATTCAGTCCGTTTGTCAGTTTTTTTTTATTTCATTTCTTTTGGATTTTTCTTTTCTTAATTTTAATATAAATGAGTCTGTTGATTTACGGATTTGTGTGTAAAATTGTAATTCTGTTTCTTTTCTTAATTTTCTCTACTGCACACTTGTAAATTTGATTTCGATCTTTTAAGTCACAGAAAGAGTTTTATTTTATTGCTGGTTTTTTATTAGAGAAATATATAGAGAAAAAAAAAGAAGAAACAAATGAACAATTTGACAAATGTATGGAATTTTAAATTCCGGTGGCAGTATTGATTAATTGGAGTAAAAAGATTTACACAAATCTGTGGAAATGTAAAAATTCATTTAAATTGACAGTTTTTGGAAAAAAGTTGTCGCTGCCGATTTTATTTTTCTTTTCCATTACATTCTCTACAATCCAGTTTTGTTTTAATTATTAATTTTTCCTCAATATTGCACACACTGATTTTTCATATAGATTTTTTGATGGTTTTGCACAAAAACTTTTATACGGTTCGTTTGTCTAGTGAATTGATTGAAGCTTTTTAAAGTCGATACAGTCGTTATAATTTTTATTTCGGAGAAGAAGAATCATATACATACACATACATGCGCAAGAGCAAAAAAACAAAAATTAAATTAAAAAAAAAATGCAATTTAATAATTAAACAGAAAAAAGAAATTTTTGGGCAGCTATCAAAAGAAGTTAAAATCGATGGGTGAGTATTTTTAAATAAGAGTCCTATGTCTCTTCCCGTTTCGGTCTCCTGCTAGCCCAGGCGACTGGTGCCACCTTTTACTCCCGAAGGAAGAAATGAAGACATTCCCGTTAAATGTTTTCCATCTTCCTGCAGTTATATTAAAGGGTTTTTCAACAAGAAATTTGTTTTCTAAAAAACAAAATAAAACAAAAAATTTTGATTAAAATGATACTTATAAATTTGTATTGTATTACGAAGTTTGGCAATTATGAATGAATAGTAATATCTGGTAAATGTCCACCATAACCACGCTAACAGATTACGATTCTGTCATCAAAGTTTTTAATCACTTTTTGGGGCAAAATGGCGATCCTGTTTCGTTAATCACATCTAGCATTTTGAGTTTTAAAGTTGAAGTCGATTCGATTGGCTCCCTATAGACTCTATCCTTAATATAGCCCTACAGAAAATAATCCAGTGGTGTTAAATCACACGATCTATGTGGTTACCTAACTGCTGATTGTGGTGAAATTATGCGATAGGAAAATTTGGTTTGCAATAAATTGATCGTTTCATTGGCTGTGTGACATGTGGCACTATAGTATTAAAACCACATGACAGTGATATTCACGTCATCAATAATAGGCCAAAATTGAGTTGTTAGCATCTCTCTCTCTCGAAAGCGTGATCCTTTGTTCGTTACTTCATTTCCAAACACATCCTCGAAAAAAACGACCCAACACTTTGACCATGCAAAGGCTTCTCAATAATCGCTCTAGGTTTGCCCAAATGCGGCAATTTCGCTTGTTGACATACCCTAACAAGTGAAAATGGGTTTCGTCTGAAAAAGTCAGCCTTTCAGAAAAATCTGAATGAATTGAATGAATCTACGGAGAATGGTCGTATTGGCTTTAATTCCTGCACCAGTTGAATCTTGTAAGGTTTCAAAGTTAAAACAACGGGAAAACCAGAAACCATACATCGCTAAGTAACATGGTGGACTCCAGGTACCTCAGAAGAAGAAACTTAATCATACTTTCCATCACCTTTGAAAATGCAGAGTAGCTTGCAATTGGACGGTAATTTTCAGGTTTGTTAGCCTCACCCTTTTTGGGAATTGCCGTTACATTAGCAACACTTTGAAAATTCACCGACATAATACATTTTGCTGAAAAGTAATGCTAACGGACGCGCTAGCGTCGAAGAGCACTGCTTTATGACGAGTGCCTAGGAGATCTGCTGACACCTTTTTAACCGCCTAAGCTCGAAAGAATATCTTCGGCATAGCAACGGGTACTCTGTCCGGCAAATTGGAATTAGTTGCAAATATACCAGCCAAAAGTTTAACTTTATCAACCCGGTCAGTGAATATTTGATCATTCTTTAAAAGAGTCCCTTACTCTTTTAACAAATGACCGAAAATTTTTACTACCCCTGGCAGTAGCAAGAACCTTGTCACGAAGGAGCTCCTCGTATAGATTTCTTTTGCGCCTTAGTACATTGCCACACGAAGATCTCGCCCTTGTGCGTAAGCGAATCAATATCTGCGTTTTTGTTTCTACGCCAGATACTGAATGCTTCCTCTAGTGATTTGACTGCATTTTTGCACGTCTGATTAAACCAAGATTTCCAGCTGGTTTTAATCCAAATTTTTTTTTTTTTGATGAAACAAAAGTTTTCATTCCAAACAAAATGATGTTTTCAATCATTTCTGTCGAGGCATCAATATCATTGTCCAAGAAACAGATTTTCCCATTAAGTTGCCTACAAAATTTTTTTGAGCTCAGTCCAACGAGTCTTCTCAGAAATATATTTTGAATGTTTGGTAGGAGGCGGAGATGATACAGTGATCGGAGTTTATGTTTCAAAATAAATCTTCGTTTAGCCAGACGTGCCATGATCGAAAGGGGAAGCACTCAGTACCTGGCGATGTATCAAAACGCAACTGATAGAATGTAGAGAAGGTAGAAATCCTCGTGTGGCAAAGGTTTGAGGCTCCACATGTCTTTTTATTGTCTTCAATAAGCTCCCCCCGGGGGCACATTTATGGTCTTTATGGTACGTTACAGCTATCTAGATCTGTGCAACTGGGGGTATAAAGGGAGCATAGTCCCCTGAAGACAGGCAGGGAGTCAACTGGAAACTCCACTTTATTTCCACGGAATCAGTGAGCTCGCAGAGTTCATTATTTGTCTCTTTAGACTTATAATAGTTCTCTGGCTGATCATTGAGGTTGGCCCCTATATGGAAGCATCGTGGTGATTGTGGTTTTGCGGCCCCATAAGGGAATTATAGAAATTATGGTAGCCAGGATCATCTCGCTGTTAATAACACCCTAAGTGAATGATCCAGTCCAGTGAGTATGCTAGACATGTGTTCTGGACAGGAGTAGGAAAGTCTCCAACTCTTTAACAAGGTGTGATGATTTGCAGCCCTGCCCTGGAATCATTAAAGTTGCAACTAGGTGGTTCTGTTGCTTAGAATTATGCCTTCGGCTATCTAGGACGCATGTATGACGTTCCAAATTATACAATAGTGGTTTGTCCAGCATCTGATTAAGACTACATAGTCAGGCGCGGATGTAAAACAAATCACACTCTGTCTTCAATGAGCTGAAGTTCTCGCTACTGAAAAGCATCGAGTTTAGTTAAGACGTTGATAGCCTTTGGTCCATGATTAACGCAAATTAATTATTTACGTTATTGTGGCTAACAAATAAATAAAATCACTTTGATGATTAAGAGACAACTTTCAACAATCGCTTTAATAATTAAAACAAAATACGTATTAAACGATTTGACGGTGTGTGCATGTAAAAATGTAAAAAAAACTAAATTCAAATTACTTAAATGTCAATTTATGTAAAATGTGTTCAATATGTTCATTATTTACAGACAATGTTTCTATTCCTATTTTGTTGTAATTTTGTGAAATTAGCAACAACTGCATTAAGAACTGGAATATTCTGCAGCCATTCTATTCTTGCTGTTCATTTTGACAGCTTAATGTAAACGAACATAAAGTAAATGTCCAAAGTTTGTTTCGTTAAGTCTATCCCATTCTAAGATTGTATTCAAAGGAGAGGGTGTGTTTTTGCTTTGTAACGCTGAATGTTAAAAACACGAAATGCAAAATAAAGAAAAATTTAACAAAAATAATGCTGGCTGATATTCGCTTAACAAAATTGCAGATCTAATAATTGCAAATACGCGATAAGAGCGAATTTTTAATAAATATGAACGTTTTCGACTAGAACATGAATAAAAAACTTATTATTTTTTTGAAAAATATATATAATGAAATATCGCAGCAATACTTTGGTTATCTCACGTTTTATAATAAGTGATAATAATTGTTATTTAATACAGTAGAAATGTTGATTGATATTTTTAAAGGAAAATTTATTTATTTATTTATTAATAATTAATTACATTAATACAATTATAGTAACTAACAAAGCAAAAGAGAACTAGCTACTAAGGCTTTCGTCTCGTAAAATTAAATAAACTTACTTATAACTTGTGAAGAAGATTACAATTTAATATGAACTTATGGAAAATTTCAATGTTGTGATCATTAATATTTTTTAAACAGCTTGATGGTTGAATAAATTGGAACAATTTTGTCCTAATATTGTGAAAAGTTTGACATTCGTCCAAAATATGGGAAATAGTAAGTTGCGTATTGCAGGTGGAGCAAATAGGACGTTGGGACCTATCTGTTAAATATTTGTGAGTTAATCTGCTGTGGCCAATTCTCATTCTAACTGTAAGGTCGGAAATCTTCCTAGGGCAGTTCTTAGGGTAACTTGGTCGTGTTCCACTTGGATTTAAACTTTTGTAAGCATGCTGGTAGTTGGACCATTGCATGTCCTTCAGGCTTGTGTAGAAGTTTGAAATTAGATTTAAAATATCATGATACTCAAAAGTCTGGACACAGTGTAAAGGACTATACTTTGCCTGCGCCGCCGCAGCGTCGGCCTGTTCATTACCTAGTATTCCAACGTGCGATGGTACCCACATAATCTTGATCTTGTTAGGATTTTTTATGCAAATGCTTCTAATTTTAGAGATCAGAGGAGAATCGTATAAAGTATTCTTTATCGCCAAAATGCACGAAAGACTATCAGTGGCTATAACAAATTTGTTTTGGTTTTGGGATACAAATTTGGCTGCTGTATATATAGCTAACGCTTCGGCCGTGAAGTTGGAAGTAGTGAAGTAGACCGTGTCCGACGAGCATACCATTTTCGTGTACAACAGCAAAGGAAGTCATGTTATTTGATCTTGCCCCATCGGTGAATAAAATTTTCCATCCAAGATTTTATGGATTATCTGCAGTATTATAGAAAATTTGCCTATATATTAATGGCGTTGTTGTAGGTTTGGGATAGGAAGATAATGTATCCAAGAAGGATGTTTTATTAAGATGCCAAGGTGGTTCGGAAGCACATTTGAGGTAGTGTGGAAAACTTTTAAAATTGATCTTATTGGAGTATTCGACGCACCTTGCTATAACGGATTTAATCTTGAGCGGTCTATTGCGACTTTTAATTTTGGTAGCTGCTTTAAAGGTATTTTTATTATGACATGCACAAATCTTTGGGATTAACTTTAATGTTAATAAAGGGCATCGATCTTCTATTTTTAAAGGAAAAATATAATTTCTAATATCAAATTTTAAGAAGCAACAACACGCAGGCAAAGGTGATTAAGTAGAGTGTTTTATTTTACATAACCACTCATTTTGCCTGTTTTTTCTCTTTTCGCTATCGCTTAGGTTGGATATTTTGGCCAATGAAATTAGAAGTATAAGAATTCTCCAGGTTTTTAAATTTTCATCTAACATCCACTATTAGATCTAAGTTATAGATTTGAGATTAGAAACTTGGTATATTTACATTAGTTTTCTTTGCTAAAAACTTCACTATACGAAGTTTCGATTTGGATAAGGAAGGGCATGCGTGATAAGATTTGCATCAGTACCTAGCTGTGTGAACCACAGCCACCACATGGGTGATATGTAGCGTCATCCACGTCCTAGGAAGCCGTTATATATCTTTATCCTCTAGTTACTCCTAGTTGCCATTTCGGGAGCTCGGAGCAGGACCGCCACCTCCACTCCTTGCTGAAGAGTTACAGACCATCCAACTCCATGTCCAGAACACATGAAAAACATGCTCACTGGACCTGGATCATTCACCCTGTGTTCTTGGTCAAAAGTGAATGATCCTAGCCCCTTAATCATTCATGACGACCTGCGAAACCACAACCACCACGATGCTCCCGAAGTACCAACCTCAATAATCAGTCAGAGAATAGCAAAAGCTCAACTCTGGGGCCTACTAATTCCCGTGGAAACAAATTAGAAATAGTTCAGTTGGCTCCTGCTATCCTTTAGGGGACTGGACTCCCTTTTACCCCAGGTGGCACAACTCTTAATGGCGATATTCCATTAAGACATATTAATTTGCCTTTAGGGGGAATAAGGCAAGGCCTTGCCTTGTTCCTTATTCAATATGAAAAGAAACTACCACATTATTAAATAATTATTGTTAGTTAACAGCAGCTGGGATTTGAACTTAGGCCATTAAGCAAATCAAATGTTTTGTTTAACGTACCGCCAGTTCTTCTTTGGCTGTTATACATACATACAAAAATACATAAGACATATTTCTGATTTCCGTTTATTTCAATAAATTAATATTTACATTAACATCTTGAAAGTGATATAAATGAATAGTTCAAGCTTTGTGCTTTTTCTTCTTACAAAAATTATTTACATACATATATCATTTACGGAAAAAAAACGGCTGAATCACGCCTCCAGACCACCAAGCGCACCATACAGCGACAAGTTGAGCATGCAAAGGCTTCTCAATAATCGCTCTAAGATTTTCAGAAGCCCAAATGCGGCAATTTTGCTTGTTGACATATCCTGACAAGTGGAAATGGGCTTGGTCTGAAAAAATGTTTTTTTCAGAAAAATCAGCCAGTCCCTAAATGAATTGAGCAAATCTACGATGTGAATGGTCACTCGCCTTCAATTCCTACCCCACTTAAACCTTGTAAGGCTTCAAAGTCAAATTCTTACGCAAACTTCGCCATGTGGTGGCTTAGGATTAACCAACCCAATTGTTGAGAACGTCGAGGTATTGACAAATTTGGATCTGCTTCAACACTGTGGCTTACAACTGCAATGTTTTCAGTTCAACAGCCCGGTCGAACACACATTGGTGTTCGCACATTTTGCATCGAACCTGTCGATGCATATTTAGCGATAAAATTCTTAACAATGGTTTCAGAAGGACGATTATGTTGTCCGAAAATATCACGAATTTTACGAAATGTAACTTTAACACAACATAGTGGATTTTAATTATTTTTATGCGATTTTCGTGCGAAATTGAATTCATTGTCACAATTGTCAATGCATCTACTACGAATACGTCAGAAAACTAAATGCCAAAACTCTCATGCTGTTGGTGTTGCCACAATTGAAAATTAGGTGACATAAGTATTACGGAATCGGAAGTTCTTGATGTTCTTCGCATTAAAAAATACAGTGTGATGTTCGATGGACTAAGCAAAATTTTCACATTTCTAAAGAAGCTCCATTTGATCTTCGTACTATTTATGCCACCTATTTCCTTCCAAAGATGGAATACAATTTTCATGTATAGGCCGGCGCTTCAAAGTCTATTTTGGAGTTGCTCGGCCGCGTACAGGAGAGGGCCAACAGTCTCATTGGGGACGGTAGGGTATTCAACTCTATTTATTCTTTAGAGCATCGTTGTAATGTCAGTTGTATTTCACTGTTTTATCGTTACTACAATGGTAAGTGCTCTAACCAAATTAGGGAACTTGTTCCCGAAACTCTTACGTTTTTGCGTTTGGCTTGATTTTTGTTGAGAGTGCATCCATTTGTGGTTGATTGGCCAGTGAATCGTACTTCGCATTACAGGGAAAATTTGATTTTTGGCAGAAGTTGAATAAACTCCATGAACCCATGTGTGAAATCCGACGCTCTTTTCTTAAAAAATATGGTAAAATAGCAAGGGTGCAACTTTGATTTGTTTTGTATTGCCAATAGTTGCTTTTAGATCAGTTATAAAATTTTAACCCTCTTTCTGACTTAAATCCGGCGGATCTTTAAAACCTAGTTTTTCTAATTTTAATAAGATTTTAAGAATTTAATTCAGACAAAAACAAAAATAAATAAGCAAAAAAATTTTTAAGCCAGAAATAATTTGTTTCCTTTAATTAAACTTTTTCCAAAAATAATTACTTGCAAGCTTTTAAAGCTTTATAAAAAATTAATGCTTAAATAAACATAATATGAATGTGTATTGAAGAGCAAAAAATATTTTAATTATTTTTAAAGCAAAAGTTGAAAGAAATATAATTGACCTCATATTTTTACTAGAGGAAAAATGTCTGACTATCAAGCCACATGGAAAGTACAACACCACATATTTGTATGTAAATTCATAGATATTTATGTGTGTATATGTATATCTACCTAGAAACAAGACAATTTATATTTTTACTATTAAATAGCCAGCAAAATGTTTATGTTTTCTCATACTTTGTTGTTATATTCTTAAGCAGCCTTTAAACAGCATTTATTAGTAAATATTCATTTTGTTTTTATATTGCTGTGTTGTTATTGTTTTTGTTAGTTTGTTAAGACTTTGGTTAATATACATAGTTTAAGTAAACTGTGTGTGAGTGTGTTTATTACTCATTCATTTCTATAACCTGGTTGTATATGTTTACTCTTTTTCTCTAATGTGTTAGTGGCCATTGTTGCAGTACTTGCTCTTTTTCTCTTATGCTCAATCAACAACTGTCTTGTAATTTTGATTGGTGCTTTAGTGATTGGCCCCACCTTTGTTGTTCATATTGGCTTTTAGGGGTATTTAGTTTTGTTTTTTGTTTATAGTGTTTTATCTTCTATTTTCCAATTCTTTTAATTTTTTTGTAGAAAAACTTGCAATTAGCTTATTTTGTTTTTTCCACTAAATTCTTTTATTACTGTTATTTCTTTTATCTCTTGGTCATGTGAGTTTTTGCCAGTTTGGATTTTATTTTTAATGTTATTAGCGGGAGTTGTTATACATTTTTTTTAAAGAGGACTGTGATGGAGTTGGAGGGTGGTAAAATTAATGATTCGATTTTTATGTATTTAAAAAATCTACAGTATGTAATTTATTTTGCTGTCAAAAGTTAAATTTTTAATACTTAAATGTTCTTTTATTTTGTATGGGGAAATTAAATTCAAAAATCTTAAAGCAAATTGTTTAACAAGAAATTAAATAGATAACAAATTTCAAGATTTATTTTTATTATTTTCTTTACTTAAAAATTCAATATTTTTAGGCAACGTAGGTATTCATTTCCACCAACTTGTAGGTATTAAGCATTTTTATATTTTGTTACTTTTTTCGAAAATTAAATTTTATAGTACATATTTTGAATAGAATTTTAATCATAACGTACTATGAAAAAATAAATAATAAATTTAAAAATCCAAAAATGCAAAGAAAAAGACTTGAAAATATTTATTTTAGAATAGGAAAAATGTCAACATCTAACAAAACATATTTCTTCTACAGATAGGCACCGCTAATCCGGTGTTTTTCTTATCCCATATACCGACGGCAGAGAAGCAGGGCAATATTTATTTAAATAAATCGTATTAGCTCAATTCATTACGATGCTGAATTTGAACCATTTGTTTCGCTCTCTGAACCAATATGATTTGTTTCTTGTTTCGTTTTGACGTTTAAATATTGTATTTACAAGGTGATCGCCGGAAAGGTAAACTACTTTGTTTGTTTATAATTTTTGACTAAATAAAGAGAATGATTAAATGAAGTGAATGTCGGCGATTATATGTAATGTATATAATACAATATCAGATAAATGCCCGTCTCTGTTAGCCTCACAAATGCGAGCCCTTTTAAGAACATTTTTCAGTATTCATTTCATCACACATTTCACGCGGCATTTAATTAATTTTATCACGAATAACTTCTTTGAATCGCTTAAGCGTTTCTGGTTTGTTTTCATAAATCGTGCTTTTCAGATATTCCCATAGAAAAAAGCCCGGAGCAATCCAATCAGGCGACCGTGGAGAGGTCTTGCAGTAAGAGGTGGAAAGAGGTCTTGCAGTAATTCCATTGGAAAAATGCGATGTATTCGATGCAGCACCGCCTTGTTGATAATCAAGCCCAAAGCATGTAGTTGTGGCGTTAAAAAGTTTTTAATCATATCGCGGTATCACACCCCACTCACAGCTATCGCTACGTCGTTTTCATTTTCAAAGAAATAGATTTTCTTCTGCCAAATTGTACACCAGACTGTCACTTTTAAATGCCCCCCGGGGGCACATTTATGGTCTTTATAGTACGTAACAGCTATCTAGATCTGTGCAACTGGGGGAAAAAGGGAGCCCAGTCCCCTGAAGTCAGACAGGGAGACAACTGGAAGCTTCACGTTATTTCCACGGGAATCAGTGAGCCCCAGAGTTCCGCTATTTGTCTCTTTCGGCATTTAGCTTTGCTCAGGCTGATTATTGAGGTTGGCTCTTTTGGAAGTATCGTGGTGGTTGTGGTTTTGCGGACCCAAACAGGTATTGTTTTATGGTGGCCAGGATCAGCTCGCCTTTAATAACACCCACTGATGAATGATCCAGATCCAGTGAGCATGCTAGTAATGTGTTCTGGACAGGAGTTGGATAGTCTCCAGCTCTTCAGCAAGGAGTAGGAAGGACCTGTTGCTAGAATTAGTCTTCGGCCTCCTAGGGAGTGAGTGGCGCTGCTTTTCACTCACACTGGTTTGACCATCATCTGATTAAGGCCCACGGCCAGGAGCAGATGAAAATCTTATCACGAAATGTCACTTTTAAAGGATGCAAAGGTGAGTGTTGAACAGTTTGAGGGTTTCGCATATCCCAGAACTATTATTTTATTTACATATCCTATCCAAGTGAAAATGTGCCTCGTCACATTATGATTTTTGCATAAAAATTGATGATTGATTTTTATAAAACGTTTTAACGATTAAAACTCGTTGGTTTATCGAATATTTTTCTATAATAAATTTGCCACATGTCTACTTCACAACTGCCACATATGACCTGTCAAGACTAATGTTTACCAAATGTGTGCAAAAAAGAAAGTTTATTAAAAAATATGTTTTTTTTTTTTAAATTTTATAAGAATTATTTACATTTTTGTCTGTCGTACGTCGAAAAAAATCCAACAAATGAAGTTAGTGCGGAGAGCACGTTTAAATCGAAGTTTGGGCCGAGAAGATGGGACAAATGTGTCGCTGCTGAAAAAACAGCCACGTAGTGAAGTAAATGGCCTCGATGTTGGAAGTCTAAAGTTTTAATAACCAAAATTGACAATTTGAAAATTGTTTACGTAAATTGTTTAAGTAATTGGAGCCACTTTTTTTACAAAAACCTGAAAAGAATAACGCACACAGGTGACTTCTCCACGTCGAATATATTGGCTATTTTGCGATATTCTATGGATGAATCTAGCGCATATGAATTTATTGCCATCCTCTTCTCCATTTGTATTGCTTTGCTCATATTTCTAACATTCTTTTGAATGCTAGAGAGCAAGTTGCAAAGCTTTGGAAGTGTACTTCGGTTCATGCGAAAGTTTGTTTTTGAAGACGACATCATCTGACATTTCCCAAAAAACTTAAAGATCTCTTCAATAAACGAAATAAATTAATTATTTCACAATCAGACTAACATTATTACTCACTTGTTTCCAATACAATCTTTCCGAATTTCGCGACAGTTTCACAATCTACAGGTGCCTTAAAAATTGCAGACAACATCTTCTGCTGATCCGCCAATACTTGGAGAAACTTTTTGGAACATTCGAAATGTTTTAACTTTGTACGCATTCTGTGGCACATCGCAACACTTTTTATTATTTCCATTCAAAAACATACAAGATTCACTCTCATATTTTTGTATAGCGAAGCGTATTGTTTAAAGCAAGATTCGGTCGCGAACCGCAAATGGGAGTGCAATTATTCCCTTGTTAAGTAGCGCAATATAAAAAATAATATCTCTTAAAACATTTGCAAAGAAGGAAATGTATAGAGAAAAAAAGAACACTGAAGATGGCACATAGCCGAAACCGGTATGTTTACAAACCAAATTTGACGCGGGATGATGTAAAATCATATAAGGCACAACAATTAATTCTTGCCACAGATTAATTTTTGTCCATGCTGATTTTGTCATTGCAGTCTATTTAAACTAATTTATATATTTAATTGGTGACAGCAAACAGTTAAGTGATGCCAAGGCAATGAGACAGATCATATGAATGAGTGCTTAAAAATCATTTACTCTAAAGAGAGAAAAGAACATTACAGAACAGTATAAACCAAAATAATATTGGATAATTTATTAAAAGATTAAAGTTTATTTTGTAGAGGAGAATATAATTTCTCATTTGGGTGTAGTTCATAGAGATATACAACTTTAATTTGGAAACTCCTTTCTTACGTGGTGGCCATTTTACAACTGTCAAGAGATTTATGTTCAGTTTGGTTTGGCATTTCAACATTGCTGACGTTTAAACAACACTTCCAAGTTGTGTAAATTGGAATTTCGTTTAGCGATGAATTGCACTTTTGTTTGAATGGATATGCCAACCCAAGTGTATGTTGCGGCATGCTTACATCCAGAAAAATTGTCTGTTTGATGTGCTTTATAGGCCGGAGGAATGATTGATCCGTAGTCCTTTAAAAACGATGCTGTTAGAAGGTTACATTCAAAGGTGACCATTATAGAGGCATGTTCAGTGACTTTTTCGTTCTGATTGTGCAGAAGCTGTGGGCTCAAGAAGACGATGCAATATGTCAGGCAGTCACAATTGATTTTTCAAAGGAAAGATCTATTAAACACATTGTTTCATGTTTTGTAGACCGTGCGATTTAATGCCGCGGATATATAAAACCGATAGTCTACTTCGCAAAGTTCGAAACAATTGATCACCGAGAGATTATCATTCGCCGCATTATTGCCAATATACCACGCCAGCAAATGATGAAAAAAGTCATATACAATGAGACCTTCTGATTAGACCTAGTCCCAGCTAACAGTGTCACTAATATGCCAGAAGTGTCAATTATAAAGAATCATAATTTTTATACGATTTTAAAGTCCTACCTCTGTAAAAATAGGGCATTAGCTTCAGACCTTATGATAATTTCCTTTGTCTATATTTATAAATGACAAGTTTCTTATGGGGGACGCCCGCTTATTTTCAATACTATTATGTTTCTGGTAGATATCATAGAACGCTACAAAGTTTTAACATTTTGTTGTTTTGGGTATTTGCAGTAGCGAAGCAATTACATTTCATTTGATGTGTCACTGTTTAATTTATTGGTTCCGATATTTACTTCAATTTTAAAATTGTTTCACCATCATAAAATTTTCTGTTAATTTTTTAATAGACTTTCACAATAATTAATATTTTAATATAATCATAAACCAAAGTTGATTCATTAAAAAACTATAAAAATATTTAAATTAAAATTTAATTTTATTACTTACTACCAGGTGGTAAATGCAGCTAGTCGCATTTCCAGTCGTGTGTTGGTTGCGCCTGCTGTTTTATTGTGGCTGATTAAATTTTTTTTTTTAAGAAAAAATGTGACAAAAGAAAGTTTTCAACATGAGAATTATTACAAATATATGACTGATGTAATTTTTAGTAGAAAAATTACGACTGATTAAGTTTCCAGAGAAAATTTGTGACAAAAATATTTTTTTATAGAAAAATTTGTTTGATGAAATTGTTTCTAGAAACTTTATGACTGATGAATATTTTCTACAGAAATATTAAGTCTGAAGAAATTTTTTATAAAAACTTAATGAATGATGAATATTTTCCACAGAAAAATTATGACTGATTAAATGTTCCTAAAAGAAATAATTGATGAATGATTTTTTTTTATAGAAAAGTTGTGACTGACGCCAATTTGCTTGCAAAAAAATTCAGACTGATGTAATTTTCAATAGATTGTGACTGAAAAAATTTTTTATAGAAACATTTGTTTAATGAAATTTTTTATAGCAAGTTTATGACTGATAAATATTTTCTGCAGAAATATTATGAGTGATGAAATTTTTTTTAATAGAAATTAATGATGAAATGTTTTTTTATAGAAAAGTTATGACTAATAAAATTTTTTAACAGTTAAATTTTTATAATTTTTTTTTGCGAAATTATGCCTGACGAAAATTTGCTTGCTAAAAAATCAGACTTATGTAATTTTTTAATAGAAATATTACGACTGATTAAAAGTATCCACAGTAAAATTGTGACAGAAAATTTTTTTTTGATGAAATTGTTTATAGAAACTTTATGACTGACGAATATTTTCTACAGAAATATTACGACTGATATAATTTTTGTATAGAAAAATTTGACTTGTGATTTTTTTTATAGAAAAATTTGACTGATGTAATTTTTTTTATAGAAAAATTTGACTGATTGAAATTTTTTTATAGAAAAATTTATGACTGATAGTTATTTCTACAGTAAAATTACAACTGAAAAAAATTTTTTTATAGAAAAATTAAACTGATGAAAAATTATAGGAAAAATTTACTGATGAAATTTATTTATAGAAATATTTGACTGATGAAGTTTTTTATAGAAACTTTATGACTGATGAAATTTTTTATTAAAACCTTATGACTGATGAATATTTTCTACAGAAAAATTATGACTGATGAAATTAATTTAATAGAAATGAACGATGAAATATATTTTATAGAAATGTTGTAACTGAGAAAAAAAATTTTTTGTAGAAAAATTTGATTGAAAAAAATTTTTATAGAATGTTTATGACTGATGAATAATTTCTACAGAAATATTATGACTGATGAAATTTTTTTAATAGAAGTGAATGATTTAGGAATATTAAAAATTTTTTTATAGAAAAGTTGTGACTAATAAAATTTTTTTAAAGAAAATTGCGATTAACAAAAGTTTTCAATAGTTGAAAAATTATAATTTTTTTTTGTTGGCGAAATTATATGTAATATTTGTTTACCAAAAAATTCAGACTGATGTAATTTTTAATTGAAAAAATTATGACTGATTAAAAGTTTCCACAATAAAATTGTGTCTGATAACATTTTTTTTTAGAAAAATTTGTTTGATTAAAATTATAATAGAAAGTTTACGACTGATAACTAGTTTTTACAAAAATATTATGACTGATGAAAAATTTTTATAGAAAATTTATGATTAAAAAAATTTTTTTATATAAAAATTATGAATGAAATTTTTAATTAAATTCAATAAATATTATTGCAAAAACTCGAACATGATGAGTTTTTCTTAACGACAATATTTCAATTTTAGTGTAGATGGAAATTATACCAATCCTTGCCCCGAAACCTTTAAAATGTTACATGCGGTTAACTTTCAATAGTTTAACCAGTTGTGGGAGTTTTTAGCTTCTTACATTAATTCCTTATATTTTTGGCCGCTCTTTATATGAAACGATGGGCGTAACCCTCATAGTACCCCTGTATAGTACAGGTAAAGGATAAATGTCAATAGAAATATCAACTTTTTAATCGTCTGTAGTTGGTATCAGATTTCATTTGGATTTTACAGAGCTCTTCAGTTTTCGACTACTGCAAATGTGTGTGAGAAATTATGCTCCTCTTTTGATACAATAATTTAATAAATTATTAAAAAATAATTTATTTATGTGAAATTGCCCATAACACTAAAACAAGTGTTTGCAACTTTTAAAAATTTTATTTGTTCTTAGGTAAAAGTTATTATAATTTTTTGTATTATAATTAATTAAGTTATTAATTGGTTTGAATATATTTTTAATTCAAAGGAAGAAGATCAAATTTTGTTTTAATAATCAATTAAAAAACCTATTGAATCTGAAACGAAATTAATAATAGAAATGCATCTTCTCTTTAAAGTCTATTCTGGCATTCAATTAAAACTAAAATTTTCATGATTAATTAATTAATTGTTTAACAAAATTTTTAACACAGAAAATTATTGTTGAATTCCAATTAATTAAGATCTCAATATATTAATTGCGGAAAGAAATCTAAAATTGGAAAAAATAGTAAACACACACAGCCAAACTCTTGGAAATAAAGTAATTAAAACCGGACTATCGACGATATTAGAAACATAGTTGGAGTCAAACAGGTACTCGTATCTAAAAAAGATCATCTGCTTTTCTTCATCATAATTATCATTTCAAGAATTTTCATTCATAACTTTTTTGGTATTTTTTTTTTACTTTTTATGTGTGTGTGTGTGTGTGTGTTGCATGGAGGCTTAAAGGTGATATAAAAGACAAAACAATAACAACAAACAAGACCCAAAAGAAAAATTCTCTTATACCTGTAGTAAAATATTAATGAAAATACAAATAGAAACTCTTTTCAAAAGAGCATAATAATGAACTGAAGTAAAGAAATCGATTTAATTACAAAAGAGTATAAGAGAGTTAAGTTTGATTAAAATTTACGATCGATTATTGAGGAGAACGTTATTAAAACTCTCTGCTACAACAGAGACTTATTACTAAACACATGTTGCAGGCAGGCGAGGGAGAAAATTGTTTTGAAGAAATCCTCATGATCATCATCTTCATGATCATCATCATGATCATCATCATCGTCACCTGTGTGTTGGGAAGAAAAGCAGCAAGAACGAACAATCAAAGTTTTATATGAGCATAAAAAGTAGTGGCTAAAACAAAATAAAAACAAAAACAAAAATAATAAACACAACAAAATTCGTAATATAAAGTAAACAGAAAGAAATACAACCATTCGGCCAGCTATCCAGCTTAACAAACTTGGCTGGTTGAATGCTTAACAAACAATAATAAAGTTACTGGCTCTGACATACTGACTTGCTGGCTGGCTGGCTAAATGGCTGGTTGGCTGCTGGCTGGAGTGTGGTGGTACCCAGTCGTTCGTATAAGACAAAAATTATTGTTAAACCCATACACTAGTGATGATGGCTGGTAGTGGTAGTTGGTGGTGATGTTTGAGTACGAGTAAGTACCATATTTTATGTACGTCTAAGCTGAACCTTTGCTTAGCCAGTCATTCAGTCTGAACTCGGTTACCGACAGCGAAAGAAATCAACACGGCCAGCACACGCGTTATCAAATGAATAATAAAAAATTCATTAAAACAACAATTTTCTTTATATAAAGTTAACGATCGTAGAAATTAAAAAAATGAAATAGTTTCAGTGTGTTTTTAATTCTTTCTTTTCGTGTTTTTTTGTTTTTTGCACATACTCACAACTGTGAAAAGAAAATACAACAACAACAATTATACTAAAAAAAAAATAGCAAAAAAAAAACAAACTTAACGGCGAAACCAAACAGTTCTACAGTTCTATTTGATAAACAAATATTTATCTAACAAACACACACGTTCACACGTATTCATGCCAAATTGTCTGCGTACTGATTGACGTGGTGTTTTTTTTGTTTTCGTTCATTATGTTTTTCAAATGGAAACAAATTTGAATTGGAAAATAACGGCAGGCGGACGAAGGTTTAATTATGTTTCATAAAATTTTATAAAATTTTTGCAACTAATTTTAACGAAACAGCAAACAAAAGTATTTATGAAAACAAAACCAAACGGAAAATATTAGAAAATTTTCCTAAAAAAATTGCCGGCGCTAAAAAAAAACATAAACAGAATTTTCAATTTTAATAACAAAAAAAAAAAAAAAGAGTTTTTCCTATTTTTTGTTTAAGCAATTTTTCTAGGTCTTTAGGTGTGTACGTTTAATACAAAGTGCCTTAATATTTAAAAAAAAATATTAATTAAATAAAAAATAAAACCTTTAAAAATAAATTGCCTGTTTTATAACAACAAAATCTTATTTATTAAAAAATAAGCTTTCATTTTTTACATATTATGTAAATGTGCCATTTTTTTCTGTAAAATAATACAGTGAATTCAAATAAATTTTGTTTGGGTGTTAAATTATAATTAAAAAAAAAGATTTTAATAATAGTGAATACTTAAAAAATATATATATATATATATTAGAAATATTAGCTTAAATGCATACGGATATATTGATTGGAGATCAATTTCCAGCATCAACAAATTATTGGGTTATGCAGGTGAGTGTATTAAACAATTCCAAAATCAGACAGACAAACAATGTCAATACAAAAGAAAAATTGTGATAGAAAATTTTAAGAAAAAATTTGAATTTCAGTTACTTAAATTTATTAACAATTTTATGAAGTGATTGTAAGTCATTAAAATCGTTAAACAAGGCTCCAAATTTTTATTTTTAAAGCTAAAAGTAAAGAAGTTTTTGAAGGATGTGAAAGGAAAATTTAGAAAATTTAAATGGTATTAAAAACACAGAACTCTAGAACTCTAAACAAATGCTTTTAATTAGATTAACTATAATAAGTTATTAATATTTTAATTTATGAAGAATTTTAAGTTTATAAAAAATTTTTGTATAAAATTGAAAGTCAATTAATTTCATTTTAAGAAAACCATCTTAAGTGTCTCTTAGGAAATTGCCTCATTACCGGATAAGTAACAGACCTCAGCGTAGATGAACTGCAGAGTGCGGTTAGCTAACAAATTTATTTTCTTCTTATAGATTTTTTTTTGATCGTGTTGCAATTCTGAATAAAATTATCTTAAGGGTTTTGTAGCCCATTAAGCATAAAGAAATTCATAATTTTTTATTAGAATTTCAAACAGGTTTATCTGCGCCAAACTTTTACATTCAAATCACTCTCATCAAATGACATTGTTTAATTCTCTATTTTATTTTCCCTAAATTATTAAAAATTTTTATTAATAATTCTCACTAAAAACAGTTTTTGCACCTATTAAGGGTTTTGTTTGCTTTCTGAAAACAATTTCTTTATTGTTTAATTGATTCAATTACTTATTTAATTAAAGAAAATTCTTGTCTGCTTTCTTAATTAAATATATAGTTGTCTTAAATTTATAACTGTATAAAATAATTAGTTATATTAATTTATAATAATTTTTATTATTTGATTATTAATTTTTAAAGCAACATGTAAAATTTCGATTTACTGTTTCTGTTGACGCCACCCAACGGTGTGACGAAACTTCGAAAATAAATATAAAATTTATAAAAAGATTTTTATATAAAGACGCTGTGCTTCCTAAATTGGATAAAAAATAATTTATTTAATTAGCAAAGTTTGTGTCTATTTTTCCATCAAATATATAAGTGAGCCAATTAAAAATTTAATCAAATAAATAAAACCTGTAAAAGGTGCTACAATATTTTTTTGGTGTATAATTTTCAAATCATAAAAAGTGATAATTTCAAATTTTTATAGCTATATAAAGCTTAAGGCTTTGCCGTTTAAATTAGGCTATTATGTTTGGATTTTGTTTGATCAGAATGCAGATAAAATTAATTTTTTCCACGAAATAAAATTGCTATTATGAAAATGATTCCGATGAATTATAAATTACTTATTTCCATTGCATGTGCCCCTTGCTTTTTTGTAGAATTTTGTAAAATTATTTACAAATATTTTTTATTTTCTGGAATTTTCAAATTACATTGGAAACCAATGGAAACCCTTATGTAGAAATGATTGAAATTTTTTTTCTTTTTTATATATATATATATTTGCAATCTATCTTAGTTTTAGATAATAAGCAAACTTGATGATTTATAAATTCACATTGATAATTGCACTCTTTGAAGTACAACTATAAATTAATAATCATTACAATTTAATGACAGTTAAAATTTAACAATAACATACAAAAATTATAACATGTACAAATTTAGAAAAATTTAAACTATTATTTACATATTACATAACAACATTATGTAGCAAACAAACATATAACAAAATAAATAGATTTATTGAGAACGCATACTCCTAACCAAAATGTAACTGTGAAATTTATTTCTTGATAAAATGAAATTTGCAGTCTTCATCTTCGAAATGGTAGATCTAAAATGTGGTATCGTTTTAGCCTTTTATTTTCATTTGTATCATCTAATAAGCAAATAGCCAAGGTATTAACATGATTGCTCAATCGGTTTAAGTAACTATCGCTGTAATTTGTAATTTCCTCCTTTACGCTTGGAATTTGTAAGTCGTTATGTATTGCATCATTTGTTATGAACCATGGAGCTTGAGTAATTAGTCGTAGTGTTTTTGATTGATAGCGTTGTAATATTTCGACATTCGAGTTGCTCGATGTACCCCAGAGTTGAATTCCATATGTCCAAGTGGGTTTCAGCAAGACCTTGTATAGCTTTAGCTTTTTTTTCAATACTCAGTTGCGAATTAGGCCCAAGCAACCAGAAAAGCTTTCTATTCTTTATTTTTAAATGCTGTTGTTTAGCTTTAATATGATCTTTCCATGTGAGCCTGCGGTCTAAGTGCATACCTAGGTATTTAACGGAATCTTTTCTTGGAATTTGGGTACTGTTAATGCTAAGGTTTGGAGTATCTCCTTTTCTTAATGAAAAAGTTATATGGATTGATTTTTGAGCATTTACTTTGATTTTCCATTTCTGCAACCAAACCTCTAACATATTGAGCACATTTTGAATTGAGTTTGAGGCCAATATAGGTGAGTCATGAGTAGCCAATAATGCAGTATCATCCGCGAAGGATGCAATACTAATTTCACTGGAGATTGAAAATTAACAATGTTTTTTGTTGTTTTGAAATGTTTTGTAGTGTTTGTATAGAAGTGTTTTTGAGTCTTGCTGTCTATGCTATGTTGATTTTATGAAAATTCTCATAGAATCAGTTTGGCTTTGGATATAAGACACTTAGGTTTTTTCTATACAATATTGTGATAAAATTCACTTGAGCAATAGCGAAATTGCAATATAGATGTGTTCTACCCCATTACAATACATTTCAAATATTTTTATTTTTATTTGAATAAATCTTTTATGAAAATATCATAATATGTTTATTTTTTAATAAAAATTTTTAACAAAAAATATTTTGTGAGAATAGCACGAAATATTTATTTAAAGGAATCAAGCACGAAATAAAATTGCTTAGATTAATTTT
The DNA here is from genome assembly GCA_030448955.1 of Trichopoda pennipes. Taxonomy (NCBI): domain Eukaryota; kingdom Metazoa; phylum Arthropoda; class Insecta; order Diptera; family Tachinidae; genus Trichopoda; species Trichopoda pennipes. Next base: position 1,026,285 of record JASKUP010000021.1, on the reverse strand, counting down.
TTCCTTTAGATCCAAAAGCTAATTTTTGTCATAAATTGTCATAAATTGCTGTGGTTTCGATTTATTATCTGTAAAGATTCATAAATTAAATGTATTACTTAAAGCAGAGAAATATTTAAGTATTTACTTTTGAAATTAAAATCTGCCGGGAAAATGATTTAGACAAACCGCTGCTTTGCTTGATGTATCTTTAATTGTTTGCTTCATTTAAAGAAATGCAAATTTGTATGTAACATCCGGTTATAATTTTCATGACTTATTTCTGTTATTAATATTTTAATAATACTTTTATTAAGATAAAATAATCTTCCAGCACAGATTTTTGTCTGTTTATTGTGGTTCCTTCATTGGCCAATAAGAAATGAAGTTATTGCCGAGTTCAATCTCTATAACTTTTGCAATGCTTTCTTGATATTTTTTTGTATCAGATTCTATGGATCTTGTTTGATTTTATTAATAAAAAAGTTCATTAAAATTCTTAGTAATACAAAACCAAGTGTAGAGTTCTCTTTCCATAATAAGGCACGCTGTTGTAGTAGAGGCAAGAAATAACTTTTACCCTTTTAACCACAAGATGGCCTGTTGCCAACGGCAAAGTGTAACTTCTCAATAAATTATTTATTCTTTGAATTAAAAATTTTATACAAAAATTATTGAAAGTTATAAGAAAATCAACTTGTGCAGTATATTCTTTACCAAAGTAAGAGCATAGAAAATAGCAGATATAAAGCCAACTTTTTGATTATATGTTTTATTTTTTTGCTTGAGGGGAACGCTTGAAGAATATGAATAAAAATAAAAAAAATTTTTGTAGCCAAAAATTTTTACTATAAAAATTAATATAAAGATAAATTTCAGATGAAATAGTTATAAATTATAGTAGGAACCATAGCATGCATTTGGAGCCTAGAAAATTGTTCAGAGTTTTTAAGAAAATTGTTAAGAGAAGAAGACGTCTTTGTTTTTAAAGCGTGTTACAATTTGTTATAACTAATCTTAATCTTCAACTTCAACAGAATCTCTATTTATTTACATGACCCATAAAAAACATTGAAGCATGAAAAACGTTTAAGTTAAATTGAGCATTCGCTAAAAGAGGGATATAAGTCAAATTTTATTATTTCCAAATTCAAGAAGAAACTATCCTGTTCTTAAGGGAATAAAAATCTTCTCTTAATTTTAGACCTAACATTAGCTTATAACATTTATGCTTAAAGTGTAAAAGAGTTGATTAAAATTGTAATTAACGCAGTTTAAAAATCAGTTGGTTTTGAATATCTAATATATCTATGAAACTCCTTAAGAACATAATGACGTGCTTTTTTCTTATAGACAATTGAAAACTGTTTAACTTGCAAAAAATCTTCCCGTAAGGATCTCTTAAAATTATGAAGTGTAACTAGAGGGTTTGTCATCATTACCATTAAATAATTTTGCTTTTAATAATTGAAAAACAATAATTCTTATTAGTTGTGTTGACAATAGCTATAGTTTATAAATAATTTACTCTTTCTTCAAGCACAAGGTCTTTATATAAAAATTAAGTAAATTTTTAATTTTGATTTTTGGATATTTTACCACACCATCTTGAGGAAAAGAAAAGTGTATACACAATTTAACTAATATTTGACATAAATTGTATTATAATGGCTTCGAATTATTATCTCTAAGGTTTCATGAATCAAATTTATTACTTAAAGCAATTTCTTCTTATTTTTCTTTTCCGCGGAGTGACCTTATTTTACAGCTAGAAGTTATTTTTAAATATAACAATTTGTAAAATTGTTTGCTAAAATATCGAAAAGATTTATAAAAATTTGCTTAAGTTTTATATAAAGACCTTGTGCTTGAAGAAATAAAAAATATTTATAAATTATTTATAAATTTTTTTAAAATTATAGGCACTGTCGTTACAATTTTTATGCCAATTTTATATCGTCAGTGGCTTCCTAATTCAAAACTGATAAAACAAAAATAGGTAAAATATTTTCACTATTATTTTTATTCGACCTTTTATTTCTTAAATAAATATGTATTAATCTTTTTAACGGTCTTTTTAATTGAATTTAACAGTATATTTTTTCAATATTTCGCTTGCCCTTGAAAAGCTTCTTCAGGAAATTATTTTTAATAAAAACAAATTTTTTTTTGAATTGTTATTAATTTTTGTTTTTTTTTTAATAATTTCCTGAAAAAGCTTGCCAAGGGAAAGCGAAGTATTGAAAAGATATAGTGTTAAGTTTAATTAAAAAGACCGTTAAAAAGATTAATACATATTTATGTAAAATGGCTTCCTTATTTTATATCTACTATTTACTTGTGATGGAATTAAATAGCGAGCTGTAATCCATTAACCTAGTTTTATTGCTAAAATATTTATCTTCTATTAAATGCTTGACCAATTCATTCGATTAGTTACAAACCTGAGTCGGTATTTTTATAATATTTTATCTACGATAATAACTTGCAATTAAACACTATTTAAATGTGGGTAGAAAATGTAATAACATTAATCCCTGTAACATTTTTCTGTCGGAATAATAGAGTCAACATTCCTACTGCCTTAGCTTTAACTGAAATCGTGAAATTCAATAGAATTGAAATGGCTGCAACGAACTTGCATTCCATTGGGAGTTAGTTTAATTTATGGCTTGAAGGCAAGTCCTTAGATAATAACAAAAAAATATATAAAAAAAAAACAAACTCTAAAAATTATCTAAATGGATTTAACATCTTTGCTTCGCTGAAAGAATTCAAACGAAATATGGTTGATGCTTTAAAAGATATAGAAATAGGTTTCTAATCTAAATTTCGTTATCATTACATGCTATGGACAAAAGGAATAGATTGATTACAAAATACTTATCTCAACAACAACAAAGAAACAAAACTTCTCATTAGAACTTTTTCCTTAATAAATTAAATATTTTTTCAATTAATCTTTTAATTAATTTCAATTATTATTTTATCGATACATTAAATCATATGAAACACTAAACGACTATGCAACGTACAAATCAAGTACATCAAAATTTTGAGTTACTTTATATTCATTTTTATGAAAAGTACCCAGTTATAGGTATTTTTTAGTACTATTTGTACGCCATTGAAATAGCGGCCTATTAATATTTATTAAGTTTTGCTAAATTAATAACGATCCTTTATGAAATTTAAACGTTCTTAGCAAATTCTTAGTAAATTTTTTGAAACTTCACAATTAAGGGGCAATTTTTCTGCTAAACTGGGATATTGACTAAAATTTGCTTACATTCTCTGTTTAAATGGCTTTGCTTATTTTGAACTATAAGAAATATTCCGTTGAAGTGCCTAATAATGGCAAATCTGTGCTGAATATCATGTTCAATTTTTGCTACAACTCTTCAATTCAAATTTTAAAACAACAACTATTGACTAATTTAGGCCGTGTTTTTTCATTTTTACCTTGTAATTTTATTTTGGTAATTTATTCACATAACAACCACAATTCTTGAGTGTAAGTAAAATGATATTTTTTTACTTTTAGAAAATTATATTTTTGATATTTTTATAAATAAAAATCTTTAATAAATATCGAAATATGGAAAGTTTCCTCCTAAAGAAGCTTTCCAAAGGAAAGCGAAATATCGAAAAGAAACAAATATATAAAAAAGATCGTTAAAAAGAAATAAAGATATTTATTAAAGATAAATAAAAAAAGATCGTTTAAAAAAAACTATAAAAATTATAAATAAAAATTTTTTTCAAAACTTAATAATTAAAATTAAATTGTCTTTATTTTTTTGTTGTTTTCAAAATTAAAAAAAAAACTAGATTTAAATGACTTAAATTTTTATTATTACAAGGAGAAAAGTTCGGCAATTATGAGTGAAAAATCATATTTGGCAAATGTCCACCACGATTACGCTGACAGATGCCGATTCTTTCAATTAATGTTTATAATTACTTTTTGGCAAAATGGTGGTCCTATTTCGTTAATCACATCACGGATTTTGAATTTTAAGGCTGAAATCGATTCGATTGGCTCCGTATACACTCTATCCTTAACACAGCCCCAAAAAACAATAATCTAGTAGGGTTAAATAACACGATCTGCCTGGCCATTTAACTGCTGATTGTCGTGAAATTATGCGATCAGGAAATTTGGTTTGCAATAAATTGAACGTTTCATTGGCTGTGTGACATGTGGCACCGTTCTGTAGAAGCCACATGTCAGTGATATACACGTCGTTAAAAATAGCATGTCGCGATAGCGTGACCATTATCGCACCTTCAGCCTCATCTTCGAAAAAAAAAATGTCCCAATAACGCCGTTACCGCATTTTTATCTTCATCTTCGGCTTCCAGACCAAAATGACACGTTGAGCAATTTTGCTTGTTGACATACCCTATCAGGCAAAAATGGGCATCGTCTGAAAAAATGATTTTTTCAGAAAAACCAGCGGGTTGTTTATGAATGAATTGAGCGAATTTATGGTGACGTGAGCGGTCCGTCGGCTTCAATTCCTGCACCAGCTACAAAATCAAATCCCTACACAAAATTCGTCATGTGGTGATTTTAGATAACCCCAATTGTTGAGAATGTCGAGGAATTGACAAATTTGGATCTGATTCAACACTGTGGCTCACAACTGCGATGCTTTTAGTTGAACAACCATGTTGAATACGCATTGGTGCTCGCATATTTTGTATCGAGCCTTTCGACTTAAATTTAGCGACAACATTTTTAATAGCGGTCTCAGAAGCACGATTATGTTGTCTGAAAATACTACGAAATGTTACTTTAACCGAACCACGATTTTCATAGTGGATGTTAATTATTTTAATGCGATTTCTATGCGATATTAAATTCATTGTAACAGCTGCCCACGCATCTACTTCGAATACGTCAAAAAATTAAATGTTCTAAAACTAAATGTTCAAAATATTATGTTGTTGGTGTAGGCATAAGTGAAAAACAAAATTATTGTTGAAAAACCCGATGTAAGAAAAAAAAATGTGAAAAAATAATATAAATTTAAATATGATAATATTTTTAGATTATATTTGTTCTTTTTTATATATTTTTTCAATAACAATGTATGTATACAAATAAGATAGTAAGGGAAATATAATTAAGCTTAAAATTATAGTTTATAATTTTGCAAATAAATAAAAATTTAAGCTTAAATAAATATGAGAACAGAATTTTTTTTTAACAATAAATTAGCAATAATAAAAAAATGACAAATAAATAACTAAAAACATGTTTGACAATAAGAAAAAAACAGGAACGTGTGATTCATACCTTTCATAGGATCCACCGATTGATAAGCGTAAAAGAAATTATATTTGAGGTACAAAAAAATTAATTTTAATTTTTTTAATATTTTGCAAAAATAAACAGCAATAAATTAATAATTTGCAAAAGTCATTTATTAATGGGGCAATTAAAAGAAAAGATTTTATTATGTTTTTTTCTTTTTTTTTTGTGAAATAAAAGAAATTTAATATTTTTGGCAAACAAAAAATTTATCAGCTTAATTTTGGGTTATAAATTTTAAGAAATATAGAAATTAAAAGTATTCAATATAATAATTGTTGTTTGTTTAATAACAAAAAAAAAAAAAAAAGAAAAAAGAAAAATAAATAAACCAAAAACTTTAAAGTAAATAAATTTTTTATGACGCTTAGTTATTTTTAACTTAGTGAGAACTATTTAGTTGTTTAGTTGCGATAACAGAATTTGTTGCTAACGAAATAAATCTGTTTCCAGAGTCTTTTAGTTTTAGCCGATTTGCTTGCATGAGTAAAAATTTATTAAAAACTTCTGTTCAACACTACGAAAACAAAAATATATTTTGGTATAACAAACACTAAAACAAAAAATACATCGTTTTAAAGACTGCATTATAAAAGATAAGAAAATTTCAGCGTGGAGTGATTTAGTAATTTTTAAATCATAAACAGAATTGCTTAAGTCCATTGCAAAATCGATAGCAAATTTCTGGAACCACAAGCCTATTATACGAATAGTAGTTAAGTTAAATTTGATCATTAAATGTCTTTTCCAGAAGTAATACAAAACACAGAAACCTAAATGGTATGGCAAAAATAACCCTAGTTTTTGAAGGATTATAATGAGTTAACTAAAGCTTTGTAGAGATAAATAAAATAAAGAGGTGAAAATAAACTCAATTTTTAATCTAAATCATACTTTTCTAATTTGAAATTTTAAAATTTTTATTATATCGTGTTTTTCAACAAACAAGTTTGTTTTCAAGCCAATTACTGATACTCTGTTGTAAAGTGAAGCTTACTCCAGTGAGAGCGTTTTACTTCAGTCGAAACAAATAATCGTTTGAAAGAGTAAAGTCTGTGCTATAAGATGGCTGAGTCAAAATTTCACTCACGGTTTCCGAAATAGTTTTTAAGCGGTCTTGACTGTTGTCCTGATGGAAGTTTATGTCCTCGTGTCTGGTTAAATATTCTGTTCTTTTTTCGATGATTGCTCTCTTCAAACAAATCAATTGTCTGCAGTGCCGGTCTCCTGTAAGTGTCTGAATACAGCTCATCATACGAGACACCCTTTTGTTCCCATAAAATACAAAGCATTATCTTGGTGTAATGGATATTTGGTTTCGGCGTTAATTTGGCTGGTTGGCTAAGGTTTACATATGAGTTTTTGCGCTTGGAGTTGTCATAGTATATTTATTCACTTTTGAGCATCAGTAACAATATGATGCGAAAATTACTACTGTTTGTAGAGTTTCAGCATCATTTCCGACATGCCAAAAAGCATTTGCATTTGCGGTGCTGAGGCAGTTACAGAAATAAATATATATGTTCTATGCAACAGAACTTTCTAGTTGCAACTTCGATGATTCCAGAGCAGGGCTGCAAATCATCACTCTTTGCTTAAGAGTTGGAGACTTTCCAACTCCTGTCCAGAATACATGTCTAGCATGCTCACTGGACTGGATCATTCACCTAGCGTGTCATTAACGGCGAAATGATCCTGGCCACCATATTAAACAAAAGACCTGATATGGGGCCGCGAAACCACAACCACCACAATACTCCCATTTAGGGGCCAACCTCAATAATCAGCCAGAGAACTATTAAATGTCTAAAGAGACAAATAATGAACTCTGCGGCTTACTGATTCCCGTGGAAATAAAGTGGAGTTTCCAGTTGTACTCCTGCTGACTTAAGGAGACTGGGCTCCTTTTTTCCCAGTTGCACTGTGTCTAGATAGTCGAGTTTTATAAAGATCATATTTATGTGCCCCCGGGGGGATATATATGTACAGTAAAAATTTTTATTAATAAATAAAAAAAAATATGAATTTGAAAAAACAAACAAAAAATTTCTCGGCTTCGGTTCGCATGGTAGCCAATCTCCTTGCTTTTGAAGGAATTCCAAAGTTTTTAAATGTAGGGTTATCGTTTGTTTTATGACTCCTAACATATAAATGATATTCCAATTCCTCCTTTTCAAAGTTTTTTGGCTGACCAGGCTTATCGTCTTCTATGTCGAAATTATCACTTTTAAATCGCCCAAAACATTGTTCCCAAGTTTTTTTTGAGTTAGTGTGTGTTGAACGTAAGCTTCTACCAATAGTCTTTTACCGTTCTTCTACCATTGTAATCCTGGCTGTATGCAATGTGGCACCGTCTTGTTGATACCACATGCTAATCAAGCCCAAAGCATGCTGTTGTGGCGTTAAAAAGTTTTCAATCATAACACGATATAGCTCCCCTTTCACAGGTATCGTTACACCGCTTTCATTTTCAAGAAGTCAGGTCCTGACTAAATTGCACACCAGACTGTCACTTTTATTGGATGCAAAGGTGAGGGTTTCTCATTCCCAAGAACCTACTATTCTGCTTATTCACATATTTATTCATTTGAAAATGTGCTTCGTCACTTTTAATGATTTTTTGATAAAAAAAACAGGGTTGTCATGGGCGAGCTGAAAAATTTTCTGCGTAAATGGTCTTGTGGAAAAAAGCTCTTGTGTCGACTGAATCTTATACGGAAACAATGCAAATCTTTGTGCAAAATTGTGGCCGAAGTTGTTCTTTGACGACCAACCTCCTTTGCACGGCGTAGAATTGAGGTTGATGGGTTGTTTTGAACTTTCTCTTGAGCAGTAGTAATGTTTTTAGCCGATCTGGCAGTACGTTGTGGTTCATGCTACACACCCTCTTACTTCATTCACTACACATTAAATAGTGCGTTTTGTTGGCACGTTGTTTCTCCCAAAAATTTCACCTAACTTTCTCATCGTCATAATAATCAATGATTGACTAAAATACGGTGGTTTATCGAATATTTTTCCATAAAAAAATTTGTCATGTGTCTACTTCACGGCTGCCAACAATGAACTGTCAGGACTAATGTTTACCAAAATGGCGGCAAAACAAAATAGTATACCTTCCCGGTGGATACCCTGTACTAGAAATTTTGTTTTTTAATAATTTAGGATTTAATTTAAAAACGAACTTAAGCCAAATTAATTAATGAGTTTATTTATTTGTTTTTACATGTTAAAATAAAATTTGAATTTCTAAATTTGTGCCACAAATATTATTAAAAAGAAAGAGGATATAAATTTACATGAAAGGTTAAATGAATCTAAATTCGACTAGACTTTAAACAAACAGTTATTTCTTTCGCTAAATGCGGCAACTTGTAACAAAAATTTTAGCCTTTTTATCAATAATTAATTTACTCATTGATGGTGACATTTAAACATTTTAATGCCGCTTTACTAATTATGAAGTTTTAAAGTTGTGTTTTATTATTTTCATAAAATTCTAAGAATAGTCTTTTTTATTATTAAGAAACTTCAAATTTGTTTGAAATAAATCCAATTTATTTTTTTATATTTTTAAAAATTGTATTTAATTTTTGTGAACCATTAAATAATTAAACAATTACAAAATAAATAAACAATTTAAAAACTTTAATCAATATGAAAATTCTTAGAAAACGATGTTCTGATTTCTCTTTTAACAAAAAAATTCTTTCAACAGATAGAAAAGCTGGCGTGGGAATTGAAACATAAAATAAAAAAAAAAAACGAAAAAAATTAAAAGTATTTTTTAGTTACACAGAAATCGAAATAAAGTTTATCTAAACACAAATACTTACACTCTTTTACAGAGAAAACTATATAAAGTTGTATAGTTACAACAACAATAACATGAAAACAATACCCTACTTAATCTAACAACAAACACACTATTAATTTATACTTATTATTTGTTAAACATTATTGACTTAAAATTAACTTCCTCTTTTAATCAAACCATCTCTTTATGGGTGACTTAATAATAGACTGCTGCCACAACTAAAAGGTTGGACATTGTAGAGAATAAAGAAAAACAACAAAAAAAAAACAAAAAACAAAAAAATTCCCACCAAAAAATGATGTCCCCTTCAATTATATGTCAATGTTAACTCAATAATAAATAATAATGAAAAACAAAAAAAAAAAAAAAGAAAATACAATAAAAAGCAAATAAGAGTCAATATGTCTACGAGGGTATGAAGAGTGCAAGTAACGGCATAAACATTTAAAAAGAGTTTTTTTCGTTTATTTCCTAAACATTTTTGTTGGTGTATTGTGTGTTATTTCTTTATAGTTTTATTTCTTACTTGACTGTTTAAATGTGAGTGTGATTTATTTGAAGTTTAGCGACATTTATTAACAAATATTTAACTATTTAGTCTTAATTAGTTCATAAACACAAAACAAAGTGTCATAAATATAAACATATGTATAAATGCATGTATACATACATACAAACATTTAAATAAATTTATACATGTATACAAACATTTGTATGTACACTCTGTCAAAAAACTAAAACACTTTTTGCTTATGCTAAATTATAATTTGTTTTTTGTTAAACTATTCCGGAGCTTTATTCTTTCTTTGGGTTTTTAGCCATAAAACCTGTTTCCGTTAGAAGATACAAAAAAGAAACTCTTGAAGCATAATTGTAATTGTTTAGCATGCCAAATAACTATGGAACGCTCTCAAATTTCATCAAGAAGATGTATGTTATTTTATTTGTTTATATTTAACTAATAAAGGATTTTTCCATAAGAAGTTTGTTTTTCAATTGTGGCAACACATCAGCTAGATAGTTTTAATATATTTTTTTCTCGGACCAGCGGCCAGGGGATGACACCTACGCATGCAATGCATTGTGCCAAAACTAGGAAATTAGGTTATGGGAAAGAGGAAAGAGGGAGTAGTGTTTGTAGACATTCAATTTAAACTTTGCTACATTGAAAGTGACACGAAAGACCTCTGGAGAAAATTTATTCCCCTTATGCACTCTTATGGACTGCCAAAAAACGAATTTTCTCTGTAATGCGTAGTGCGATTCAACGGAGAGTCAACCACAAATGAATGCGCTCTCAATAAAAATTGAGTTAAAAGCGCAAACGTTCGAATAACGGGAACAAGTTCATTGGAACACTTACTATTCTAGTAACGATAGAATAGCGAAATACATCCCACATTGCCTCGATGTTCTTAAGAATCAGTGAAGTTTAATACCCTACTGTCCCCAATGAGCCTCTTCGTCTACTCCATTTCGTGGTCGAGCAACTCCAACATACTCTTTGAGGCGCCGGTCCATACATGGAAGTCATGCTCCATTTTTGGACGGATGTAAGTGGTATAAATAGCACAAAGATTGGATGTAGAGAAATATCTCTTAAACAGTCTTAGAAAACCGAGGCACTTGAGAACTTCTTTAGAAATTTGAAAAATGTGTTTAGTCTATTGAAAATCATATTGAAGAGTCATGCCAAGAACATTAAGAGCGTGCGATTCCGTAATATCTATATCACCCATAGTAACAGATGCATTTTCGAGCAGAGATCAATGCGTAAGCATGTAACATTATGTCTTACGGGCATTATAATTAACTATAATCGCATGACCCCATTCCGAGATCGTTACGAGATGGTGATTGACCTTATCATTCATGTTCTGCCTTTTGGAACTCACTGCCAACTGAATCGGTCTATTACCAAATGAATACGAATGACAAAAAGTGCTGTCATTTGCGAAGGCTTATATAGAGTTGAAAGTTTGACAAAGAAGGTCACTTAGTAAAATAGGAAATAGGGTAGGAGAAAGACAGACATTTTTTTGAAGCATTCGTAGTAGATTTTTGTTGTTTTTTTTAAAGAGAAGTAACTCTTCAGGCAACAGTGCCTATTTAGGTGGTGAAAGTAGAAGGATAGTTACAGAAATTAGTTGTCATATAAGACAGCACAGCGAACAGTGACCATGCCTTCATCACTAAGCAGCCCTACCGACAGTCAATGTTTTTTTTGTAGTGAAAAAAAACCAAGGTCTTTGGTGGGAATCGAACCCACAACCCCCAGTCTTATAAGCTAGTACACTACCTACTAGCCAACGGGGGCACCTAATGCATTGACAATTGTTACAATAAATTCAATTTCGCACGAAAATCGCATTAAAACATTTAAAGGTGACATTTCGCAATATTCGCGATATATTTTTGGACAACATAATCGTCCTTCTGAGACCGCTATTAAGAATTTGGTCGTTTAATTTGAGTCGCAAAATATGCGAACACCAACGCGTGTTCGCCCGGGTCGTTCAACTGAAAACATGGCAGTCGAGAGCCACAGTGTTGAAGCAGATAAAAATTTGTCAATTTCTTGACGTTCTCAACAATCGGGGTTATCCAACACATGGCGAATTTTGCGTAAGGATTTGACTTTGAGGCCTTAAAAGATTCAATTGGTGCAGGAAGTGAAGCCGACCGACCATTCAATTATTTTTTCAAACGAAGCCGATTTTCCCAACAAGCCAAACTGCTGCATTTGAGCTTCTGAAAAATCCTAGAGCGATTAGAGAGAACCCTTTGCATGTTTAACGTGTCATTGTATGATGCGCTATGTGGTCTGGACGCGTGATTGGGCCGTAATGGATCATGCTATCGGGTGGTGCTAAGAACTCAATTAAATATAGATTAAAATTTGTTAAGAAATTAAAAGCTGAAATTTTTCTTAAGAACTTGACTTTGTTCTGCTACCGCTAAAGTTGTTTCTTATAAAAATTTATACGATTTTTTTTAGTTTATATTTTCATTTACGCCTTGTTATAATCTGTGTTCTCAGGCTAGATATCTGTTGTTTATAAAACATTCGGTTTTTAACTACGTTGTCATCCAAATTATAATAAATTATTCGGTAAATCTGGCTTTATTTAAAGTAACGATATCTTGTTTAATAAAAATATGGGGCTTTACCTGGCGTCCATACTACTCTGTTGCTACACCGAGATTCGAACTTAAGATCTCATCTTTTTTAAGCGGGGCTATTCAGTAACTTATCCAAGTCTTTTAATAATTAGAGTGATTGTACGATTAACAAAAACAAAAGCACCAAACTGTATTACGTGATAAGATTTACATCTGCACCTGGCAGTGAGCCTTAATCAGATGGTGGTCATATCACTGGGAATAAAAAGCAACGTCATTCACGCCCTAGGAAGCCGAAGACTAATTCTAGCAACAGGTCTTTCCTAGTTGCAACTTTGATGATTCCAGAGCAGGGCTGCAAACTACCACTCCTTGCTGAAGAGCTGGAGACTATCCAACTCCTGTCCAGAACACATGTCTAGCATGCTTTCTGGATCTAGGATCATTCCACCAGGTAGGTGTGATTAAAGGTGAAATGATCCTGGCCACCATATACAACTGACCTGTCTGTTATGGGGCCGCGAAACCACAACCACCACGATACTCCCGAAGGGCCAATCTCAATCAGTCAGAGAAACAGCTAAATGTCTAAAGTGACAAATAGCAGAAACTCTGCGGGCTACTGATTCCCGTGGAAATAACGTGGAGCTTCCAGTTGTACCCCTGCTGACTTCAGGGGACTGGGCTCCCTTATACCCTTAGTTGCACAGGTCTAGATAGTCAAGCATCTATACAGACCATAAATGTGCCCCAGGGGGGGAGGGGGGTGAATCAACTATCTTGTATTAAAAATACTATTTCGATTAATTGCGATTTATTCAATAATTTACATATGGTAAGTGTAAACGCTGTGTTAATTGCAGTTAATCGTTATCTAATAAGACAGAATATTCCACATATTAAATGTTCCAAGTGTTGCAAAACTATTCTAATGCACTAACCAGAACAGAAAAAGGAAAAAATTTAATCAAAAAGGAAAATGGACACTTAAATCTCTGTAAGGAATTACTACTCACAATAGTGCCATGAAGAATATGTCACATAAAAATATGTGAAAAACAGGCTTTAATTAACATTTCGAGATTTTTAGCTGTTTCCTTATGTATAAATATAAAAAATTTATTCTTTCACAAATCATAAGAGTCATTATTCGAATAATAATTATAAGGCCAGCCAGTTATTTCTGAGCCCTCGTTAAAAAAGCAATTAAGTTTAGCATGAAAGTCACTAAGCAGCCATTAACATATGACACTCTCACTTTCCTCACCAAAAATTTAAAAAAAAAAACCATCAAAACTCATAAAGTAAAACACTAAACTGCACAGCTTAAAAAATAACTTCAGTGTATAACTAACCTTCATTATTTAACCGAAAACTTTTCTTAACATTTTTATTTGAAAATATAATTATTAATTTTGTGTTTTCTTTGTTGCTAAATAAAACAAAAAATATAATTTTACATTCATTTTTTAAATTTCACAAGTAAATATTAAAAAAAAAAAACAAAAACCAATACATACATATATATATACATACATACATATATACGAGTATACGTTTAAAATATTACAAAATGTTTTAAAAAGTAAATAAATTTGTTTAAAAAAAAGAATACCCAAACGCCCAACAATCAATACTTTATAACCCAGCAAGCACATCAACTTGTTTTAAAAAACTTAAAAGTCTGTAAACAAATTGTATCTCGAAGATACTATATTAACACAGCTGACACAAAAAATGCAACTAGCATAGAGAGAACATTGAAGATGGCAAATAGCCGAAACCAGTTTGTTCACAAACCAAATTTGACTGGGGTTGACGTAAAATCATACCCAAATCTCGAAAATAACTAGTTTGTGAAAGTTTAAAAATAATTATTTTTTATATGTTAAATTCTATTGCCTCATTTTTCTAATGGTTTGGTCTCTAGTTTTCTACCACAAAAAATCAGGCTTAAGATCCAGAAGAATTTGCAATATCATATCTGCTTTTAAGAAATCACTGCACTAAGGCTAGAAGCAAAGGAGCTCTAAGACGCAAATATAACGGTTATATAATGAATGAACTGTGTCGTTAGAAGAATATTTGCATTTCAGCCTATTTTTCTGCCTAGAAATTAGAATTGTAAACTTTGAAAAATAGTTTATATTTACGACAATTGCTGAAGTGAAGCTTTCTGAATATATTTCGCCATTGAACATTCTATAATTGCTGCTGAAAAATAACTGTAGTTTTTAAATAAATAATTTTAGTTTCCTTAGGTCGTGCCCTCTTTAATAGAAGTTTTAAAATTTTCGCTTTTCTTTTCTTCTATTCTATTCTATTCTACACTATTCTATACTATTATATTCTATTCTATTCTATTCTATTCTATTCTGTTTTATTCTGTCCTGTTCTGTTCTATTCTGTTCTATTCTACTCTGTTCTATTCTATTTTATTTTATTCTATTCTATTCTACTCTATTCTATTCTACTCTATTCATTTTGTTGTATTCCACCTATGTGTTTTATGTTAAATCTGCCCCCACCACAATAACACATCGTTTAGAAAATGTCGCAAGCCTGTACTTCTACTGGAAAGTATTGGCATTTAGAGTTATTTATAATTGAATTTAATTTTATGATTTTGTGTTCGCTGGGAAAAGCGAAAAATATATAACAACAAGAGCTCATGCATTATTAAAAAAATATCTGGTGGACACAACTTTACATACTTTCATTAAAATCAAAAAAAAAAAAGGCGAAAGCGTAAACCACCAAAGATGAAAAACAAAAACAACAATAAAAAAAACCCTTTTCTTAAATGCCGCACACCGATCTTTAAGAGAAACCAACGTTCGTTCACTAGTGTGTGAGTATCAAGGCACGAGTAAATTTTATTTGGTTTGAATTCTTTAAAAGAGCATCATGCCAAAACTAAAGTGCAAGTGATAACAGAAACATTAACAAATCGTTTCCAACAGTTTATAAATTTTTATTTACACATGTTTGTGTTTTTCTTGTTTTCATTCTTTTTTGTTTTGGATTGTTGTTGTTGATTCTTCATCCTTTTTATTTATTGGCTTAAACATGTATTTTATATTCCTTGTTGCTAAGTACCGCCAGTTAACTGTTACACAGATTCTTGTTGAACAACACATAAATACGCACTCTGAATGTGAGCCATTTGCAAGATAGACAGCTCTTTGAAAGAATTTCATTATTTTTTATTACAAAAAATTTATCGATTAAATGGGAACTAAAACTATAATAAAAAGACTGTCAAATATGCAAATTCGTTTTCTCTCTACTTGTATCATTTTATGAGTAGCTTTTCAGATAACATAATTTAAACAACTAGGAAACATGCTCGGGGTATAGCTTTTTCATGCAATAACCGTTCCATCAAAATCTTTAAGATGTATTTGTTAAATATTTATTAAATTAACCCTGTAGGATAATAGGTAGTGTACTAGCTTGTCAGTCTGGGGGTTGTGGGTTCGGTTTCCAACGAAGACCTTGGTTTTTTTCAGTACAAACATAAAAATTGACTGTCGGTGGGGCTGCTCAGTGATGAAGGCATGGTCATTGATCGGTGTGCTTTGTTATACGACAGTTCATTTCCGTAACTATCCTTCTACTTTCACCACCTGTTTCATCTCTTTTCTATCCCTTTCCTAAAGAATGTAGCACGGTACTTGACTAATTAGACATTGTTGCCTGAAGTGCTACTTCTTTAAAAAAAAAAATTTTGTTTAATCAAAATTCTCATTTACTTTTAAGAAAATTTAATATATAAAAATGTTTGGCTTTTCTAAAAATTTGAATTAGTCAACCTGTGGAAAAAGTGAAAATAAATTTGTAATGCGGTGGATTTTAGTTATTCGAAATCACATTTTGTCTATAACAAAGGCGTTGTTAAGTTAAGTTTTGCATTCTTATAAAAAGTGTCATTTTACGGCTGTATTAAATAATTTAAAAGCTTTAAAATTAGAAAATGCAAATTACGTCTTTGTGATGAATATAAAGGGGTTTTTCAACAAGAAGTTCATTTACTAAAACAAAATGATTAAAATTTTTATTGTATTGCGAAGAGAGAAGTTCGGTTGTTATGAATGAAAAATGATATCTCGCAAATGTTCACCACGACCACGCTGACAGAAGCCGATTCTTTTTGATGTTTTAAGACCAAAATCGAGTCGATGGGCTCTGTCCTTAACATAGCCCCACAAAAAATAATCCAGTGGTGCTAAATCACACGATATGACTGGCCATTTAACTGCTAATTGTCGCGAAATGATGCAATCAGGAAATTTGGTTTGCAATAATTTTATCGTTTCATTTGCTGTGGGATATGTGGCACCGTTCTGTTGAAACCATATATCAGTGATATTGACGTCGTTAATAATAGGCCGAAATTGAATTGTTAGCATCTCACGATAGCGTGTTCCATTGACCGTTACCGCATTTCCAGGGTCATCGCCGAAAGACAACGGCCCAATCACGACTCCAGACCACATAGCGCAAATAGGATTTTCATTAGCCCAATTGTGGTAATTTTGCTCGTTGACATACCCTGACAAGTGAAAAAGGACTTGTGTGACACCATTTGCAATGAAATACGTGATACTTGTAGAAATTAGCTTCATACATTAGACAATAGAAATATCTCTAAAATTATTTGGGACTTTTTAATTCTACGTGAAGAGAGATATAAAATTTATTTGCGTTTTTCCAAATTTAAAAGTTTTATCTTAATGTATCGAATTTCTTAGTTAATGTAACAACTAAGTCAATGATTTCGTTATTGTTGTTGTTATTAATTCATGGTTAAAAAAGCATCCCCGCTATATTTTAATAAAAGTTTTAGTTTAGTTATTAAGAAGGATTGGGATTAAAATTTAAAATTTTTGAGTACAGGCTATGATTACATTAAGCGTAAGATTGGATACAAATGTCTTAATAAACGTTAGGTTACTTCGGTCACTTAACGCTGCGCAAAATTTCGACCTGATTTTTAGATCTGTTCCAAAATATTTAGTAAATCAGAATAATAAAATCAAAAGCAAAACCAAAATATGATGTCTTGTTTTTGCTTAAATTACAGCAGCTATTAGTCTTTCTTTGCTTGAGGAAACCTGGATACCTGTTCCATTATGGATAGTAATCAATCGTAAGAGAGAGCTCACAATCTTGGAGAGTCACACTGCCATAACACATACTACTGACATAATATACACGTCTACCATAATACACACTTCTGTCAGTAGACGTTGATGTACCGTTTTATTCAATAACTTTTATGAATTCCTTCTTTTCATACTCTGCTTATACAAGCAAAGGGCAATTTCTTTTTTATAAAAAATTCTTTTTCTGTAACATTTTGTGTGTTTGATTTCATTGCTGGATTTAAACGTTATTCTAATAAAATATTTTATATTGTTGTTGTTTTTTTTAACTATTTCTTTAACAAATCAGTATTGCAGCCTTCATTATCATCATTGTCATCATCATCTTATTAATTAATTTAATATTTGTATTAAAAAGGTGTTAAGTTTTCAAGTTGATACACGCACCGAATGACTTTGCATTACAATAACAATATTTTAAAAATTTATTTTTATCGTTTCTTGTATTGATGTGAAAAAATGAAAGTGACGTTTGTTTAAGAAATCATAATATTTGTACAAAATATGATTTTATCTTTATCTCTGATATTTAATAAAAATGAATATTAAATTGGGTATTAGCTGGCCCTTGTAAATGGGTTTAATAGTGAAAATATTCTGTTAAAACTTTCTTTATTTTTTAAAGCGGGCCAATAAAAAAAAGATTGCTTTATTCGGCTGTGTCGAATCTTATATACCCTCCACTCATGGATTTATTTTATTTCAAGATAGATTTTTTGCGGCCTGTATCTGTCAGTAAATGAAGAAGCTTTTCCGGATGTTTTGGTATTTGGGTTACTTATTTGTCGGCTTGACATCTCTTCTCTATTCCCGAAAAGCCTTTATCTCTTGCAATGATACTTTATAAAGGGTTTTTTTTAACAAGAAATTTGTTTTCTTAAACAAAATAACGCAAAAAATTTATATTAAGATAATAAAAATATTTAGAAAAGAAAAGTTCGGCAAGTATGATTGAAAAATGAAATTTGGCAAATGTCCACCACGAATACGCTGACAGATGTCGGTTCTTTCATCAACGTTTTTAATCACTTTTTGGCAAAATGGCGGTTCTCTTTCGTTAATCGTATCACGGATTTTGAATTTTAAGTCTGAAATCGATTCGAATGGCTCCGTATAGTTTCTGTCATTAGCATAGCCCTACAAAAAATAATCCCAGTGGTGTTAAATCACACATTTGGTTTGCAATAAATTTATCGTTTCATTGGTTGTGTGACGTGTGGCACTATACTGTTGAAGCCAAAATTGAGTTGTTAGCATCTTGCGATAGCGTGATCAATTGACCGTTACAGCATTTCCAGCCTCATCTACGAAAGAAAACGGCCAAATACGCCTGCAGACCACATAGCGTATTGACACATTGAGCCTGCAAAGGTTTATTGTTTGTCGCTCTAGAATTTCCCAAATGTGGATATATTTCTTGTTGATAAACTCTGACAAGTGAAAATGGGCTTCGTCTGAAAAAATTAATTTTAAGTTAAACTTAAGTTAAATTGGTACTCATTATGTTCTTTTACACATTTCAAAGGACAAGGTCGGAAAAAATCTGAAAAAAGACACCAAACGGCAACCACTGCTATTCTTTGCATATTCAATCGTCAGAATATAAACAAGTTCAATCTTTATCACTTACTTTCATGTCTTTCAGCTTTACTTGTACATTTTTAATATAAAAAATCATCAATAGTAAATTAATTGCTGTTCTGCGCGAAATCAGCGCATTTTTACACTTTTGGTACTTTTTAATAAATTAAAAATTTGTTGATCGCAAGACAATTTTTTGGAAAAAGATTTTTTTGTGGAATTTTGTTAAAAAAAATTATTTATATAAAATTTAGATCGTTTCTGAACTTTTATTATCTAATGATTATAATAATAAAAGAAATCGAACCCAGATCTTACAAAGATCCGTGTTTGATAATGATATCTTGTTGATAACATGTAAAATGTTTTTTGTAAAAACTTCAATCTTGAAGTTTTGAAATATTGAGAGCCTTCAATTTTAATGTGCATTTTTAGAATTTTTTTATTCTAAATTTTAGGATTCTAATAGATAAAGCAATAACTCACAGCAATAATCACACAAAGGTACAACAACAACTTAAGAAAAACTTAAGATAAATAGAGGTCCTCGCCTTTTTTAAAAGAATATATCCAGCGTTAATGGAGCAACAAACTTATGAGCTGTAGCTATTCTGGTGATTTATAAAGTTTCATTTGAACATGAAGATAAACAAAGATCTAAAATATATTCAAATACTTCGTGGAAAAGTGCAAATAGTGGAAAAGAATATCTTAGGAATTTCAAATGGAGTGACAAACTTTATCCTTCTTAGCTTTAGTATAGGGTATTCAAATCTAAAATAAAAATCTGACATCCGGAATGAATTGATTTCGTATGATACGATCTCTAAAATATCTATTATTTTAATTAAATAAAACAAAGATTAATTGGAAAATAATAATATTGAAAATTGTGTTCATATCCGATTATATCAAAATAGCTAAGAATTGCTAAAAATTTTGGATTTAAAATTTTTTATTCGAAAAATATTAATTTGGTCTTATTTTCATGCTACATTGGCTTTACTGAAGCATACAGAAAGCCTTTGTGTTATCATTTTGTCGCATTGCCAAACTTTTATTTAAGCTGTACAGTTTAATTACATGGAACCGGAATCAATTAAACGTTTTAAGTGTTTTGTTTAACTTATTAAAAACAAAAGTAAAGAAGAAAAGTAAATGAAAATATTAATAAAAAAATATCGGGTGTTTTGTATACAGGTGTAGAATTTTTGTTTTTCTTTTAAAGAAGAGTAGTAATTCAGGCAACAATGACTATTTAGTCAAGTTCCGTGCTATATTTTTTAGGAAAGGGATAGAGAAGAGATGGGACAGGTGGTGAAAGTAGAAGGTTAGTTACGGAAGTTACCTGTGGTATAAGACAGCACAGCGACCCGTGACCATGCCTTCAACACTGAACAGCCCCACCGACAGTAAATTTTTATTTTGTCAATAAACAAAACTGCCGTATTTGGGCTGATGATAATTTCACGTTGTATGTTAAGATATCTTTACATCGAGAAAAACTGACTGTTTGATGCGCTTTATGGGCTGGTGGAATAATTGATCCGGACTGCCGCACAAAGCTATGTTGGTTAGAATGTTAAGTTCAATGGTATTCGCTATAGACATGACATGACTATGATATCTAGGAGATGTTGTTTCAACAAGACGGCAAAACATGTCACATGGCTCGAAACATAATTGGTTTGTTAAAACGTTTCGTAACCTTATAGTTTCATATTTCGGACCCGTTAGTTGTCCTCTAAGATTGTGCGTTTTAGCGCCGCTAGACTATTTCTTGTGGGTGTATTTGTAGTCGCTAGTCTGCTGCAATAAACCCGAAACGATTGACCACTTGGAGGACAATATTTGTTGCGTTATTGTTGCGGCTAAATGTTGGAAAATTGGACTTACAGATTAGACCAAATCCGGGCCAATCGTGCGGGTCATATGTCAGAATTCGTCAAGTAAATTTCATATCAATCTTAATTCCTCTTTCATTGATTTAGTTTCTGTACCTGTTCTATACTTGTATACCTGCATAAAAGGTACCCAGTATTTCAAATTTATTAAGGATCTATTGTGATACATAGTAAAATAATAAACTAATACGGTAACAAATCAATTAAACTGGGTGTGTGCTTAAATGCAAATGAAAAATCAACTCAAATCAAAAACCAAGATCACAAATACGAATATACTCTTTTTTTTAAAGATATTTCATATACTTTAATTTACGAGTATCTAAAATTTATATCATTTCATTATATTATATTTAATTTCATACTCGTAAGTATAAAATATACGAGTATGACTTGTTT
This sequence comes from Trichopoda pennipes, assembly GCA_030448955.1. Taxonomy (NCBI): domain Eukaryota; kingdom Metazoa; phylum Arthropoda; class Insecta; order Diptera; family Tachinidae; genus Trichopoda; species Trichopoda pennipes. The sequence continues at coordinate 1,004,994 of JASKUP010000021.1, read as the reverse complement.
TGTGTTTAACATGGTTTAAAGTGAAATAATTAAAGCGGAAAAATATCTTTAATACGTAAATTTGAAATGAATATTAAATAAACAACAACAAATGTGAATTCTAGTCGTTAATGAACAAAAACACAAAAACAAAAACAATTTTTAATCTTATCAATTAACCTCAATGAGTTTTAAGAATTTAATCAACCATTAGCCAATCAGAAAGAAATTAGGCAAAAAATAATTAAAAGAAAAAAAAATCTAATAAAATGGGGGGTGGCGTTAGATTATAATTAAAAAATAAAAATAAAATAAAATAACGATTGACATTTTTTACAATATGACTTAATGAAAGTAAAAATTTACACAGTTAAAGTCTTTAGGATTTATTATAATTTAATTACTATTGACGGTTCAAATTAAAATATTTATTCATTATTATTATTATTTTTATTAGTTATAAATCAATAATATTAAACAGTTGAGTGAGTTTAAATTAAAATTTTTTATGGTTTAATAATTAATTAAAAATAAACTATAAATCAACTTAGAAAAATAAAATACTTTAAACAATAAATTTAACAAACTATTAAGAAAATAAAGGAATGGTTTATCAAATCAATTTATTCATTTTCGTTTTCGTTCTCGTTTTCGTTTTGTTTTTATTTTTGTAAAGATTATTGATAATAATTTTGAGTTATTGATTGGTTTTTCTAGTGTTTTGCTGTTTCAATTCTTAATTTTAAGCAAAAATACTTGTTTATAAATTAATTAATCTCCAAATGAGTAGACAAAGATAAAATATGGAAGTCTAAAGAAATTATAACAATTTAACGCCAACTCATAAGAAGTCGAATATCTAATAAATAATTTACAAAAAAGAAAAATTACTAATAAATAAACTATTTGAAAACTATTTGATAAAAATTCAATGATATTGTTCAACTAAGCTAGGCTTGATTATAATTATTTTTAGTTTAATTTATTTGTAATAAAACACATTTGTAAAACATTCATGACAAATTTTTAACCACAGAATCAGACAACCAGTGGTGTTATTAATCACCTGTTTAACAGATTTATTTTTTTAAGTTATGCCACATTTATATATATATATATATATTATATATATATATATATATATATATATATATTTCTTTTTTTTTATACATATATTCTAAAACATAAATTTAATGACCAAACGTTACAAAAAATTAAAGTATTAATTATTAATATTATGCAGATACAGAGGTTTGTTAAGTGGATTCTTTCTCTAGGACAGAAATTTGCATTACCACTTGAAAAGAAACATTTTCCTATGATGAAGGTAATTTCAGAAGGAGATGAATTGATTCAGACTATAAAAGAAAAAGAGGACCAGGAAGTAGCGCGGACAAAACTAACAATGATGATTGATAGGCACATTAGCAATATTAGACCTACAGCAAGGGATATTTTTATATTAGATAAAGTAAAAACCGCTAAAAAATTTTTGAATACTAATAGGAACATATTAATTGTTAATGCTGACAAGGGTAATGTTACTGTTGCTATGAGCAGAGATGATTATAATTCGAGAATAAATGACATTCTTAACGATTCTGCTAAATACTCAATATTAAATAAGGATCCGACTACTAAACTGCAAAAAACAAACAATTTTTTAGTTGATGAACTTTTTAAAAAAGAAATCATTTCAGTAATGGAGAGAAATAGACTTAAGACTAATGTATCAAATTCTCCAAATCTGTATGGAGTACCTAAGATCCATAAACAGAATTTTCCTTTAAGGCCTATTTGCTCTTGCATTAATTCCCCGGCCTATGGACTGTGCAAGTATATAACCAATATTCTTAAGGTGATAACAGGACAATCAGTATATAATATTAGAAATTCGTTGGAATTTAAGGATAAAACCAAGAGAATAAATATACAAGATAATGATAGATTGTTTTCATTTGATGTAGTTTCACTTTTTCCAAGTATTCCTGTAGGTTTAGCTTTAAGTATTATAGAGGAAAAATGGCAGATAATAGAACAAAATACGAATATTGAAAAGGAATTATTTTTACGTATTCTTAAGTTTTGCATAGAAGATAATAGGTATTTTCAATTTGATAATAGGATATATCAACAGAAGGAGGGCCTCCCTATGGGCTCTCCTGCATCTCCAATTATAGCTGATATTGTGATGGAGGAATTACTAAATTCATGTATTAGTAAAATGCATTTAAACCTAAGATAATCACAAAATATGTGGATGATTTATTTTGTATAACTTCAGAAGATGCAGTGGATGATATTTTGTCAGAATTGAACAGTTTCCATCCGGATATTAAATTTACGATTGAAAGAGAATTAGAATCTAGACTTCCATATTTAGATATATTGATAATAAGAAAGAAAAATAAGTTAGTATTTGATTGGTATAAGAAACCAACATCTTCTGGAAGAATTATTAATTTTTATTCAAAACATCCAAGGAAAATGATAATAAACACAGCGAAAAATATGATAGATAGAATATTAACTATAAGTGATAGAGAATTTCGGTTGAAGAATAAGGACACAATAAGAAATATACTTCATGACTATGATTTTCCAGTAGAATTAACTAACCGATTAATTAGACAATATGATAATCATAGGCATAATTTAGGAAATACTATGGCAGAACCAAGAATTTATAAATCATTAACTTATGTTCCTGGAATATCAGATAGATTAAGAAAGTCTAAAATTTATGACACTGATAGATATAAAATTGCACACAAAACATATAACACATTAAGTAAATTATTTAGCAGTATGAAGGATAAAATAGGAAAAATGGAAATATCTGATGTAGTATACAGGATACCATGTGGAGGAAATGACCAGGTGAACTGTGACAAAGTTTATATTGGGACAACAAAGAATAAACTTAAAACAAGATTAGCTGGTCATAGATGTGACCAAAAATATAGGAATATTTCAACACAGAAGACATCCTTATCTTCACATTGTAAGAAATATAATCATTATCCAAAGTTTGATGAAATATCAGTATTAGATATAGAAAAAAACTACAAGAGACGTTATATGTTAGAAAATGTTAATGTACCAAATGCAAGGAGAATAAATTTCAAAACAGACACGGACAATTTAGCACAGAATTATAGGTACTTAATACAAAAGACACATAATTTGTTATAATTATTTCATAGGAAAAATTTGTTATTTAATTTCCGTTTCTTTGTTTTTGTATGTTTAAATATTTGAAATTTTAATTTTTGTATGTTTGTATGTATGAAGAAAATAATTTTATATGTTTTGTCAAATGTTTTCAAAAATTTTTTATTTTCAAATTGTTATAATTTTTTTGTTTTTGTTAAATATAAAAAATAATTTCCTGAAGAAGCTTTCCACAGGAAAGCGAAATATCGAGAAAAGTAAAATCGTTAAATTATTTAAAAAGACCGTTAAAAGATTATTTCATATTTAATTAAATTTAAAAAAAGGTCGAATAAAAATAAAAGTAAAAAATTAACTATTATATATAACTATTATATATAAAGTATAAACTATAAAAGTACAAGAAGTATAAAAAAAGTAAAAAGAATCAAAAATTCGAAAGAATAATATTAAGTCAAAACAAAAGTTGTTATCTTTAAGATATTAAAATTTAGAAATGTTCAAATAAAGGGTTTTTCAACAAGAAGTTAGTGTTCTTAATTAAATAAAGCAAACACTTTTGATTAAGATTATTCAAATTTCTCTCTTGTATTACGAAGAGAAAAGTTGGCGAGTTATGAATGAAAAATGAAATCTGGCAAACGTCCACCACGACCATCAAAAGTTCTTAATCTTTTCTGGGCAAAATGACGGTCCCATTTCATCAATTACATCACGCATTTTGAGTTTTAAGGCTGAAATCGATTCGATTGGCTACGTATAAACTCTGTCCTTAACATCTTAACATGCCATTTAATCACTTTGGCTTGAGATATGAGACTCTTGAATTTTCTATTACAAAATTTGGGGTAAAATCCATTGATGAGCAGTAGTAAAATGGCGATATGGATATGCTTTCCCTGACAGTAATAAATTTTAAATATATTTTTGGAATAATAAATATTTTATGAGAATAACATAACATTATGAGAATAACATAAGATATTTATTAAAGCAAATTAACGTCGATTTTATTAGAAAATTATTTAAAGAAATTAAATACTGAACTTTGATTTTATGTTAAATTGAATTTCGAAAATAATACAGGGTGCCCAGCGGCAAGGTATACTACTTTGGTTGTTTATAGTTTTTGATTAAATGAAAGATAAATGTTTTATTTAATGTCGATAATTATGCAAGGAAAAAATTTCAGATAAATGTCAGCCTCTGTTGGCCTCACAAATGTGAGCCCTTTTGTGCACATTTTTCAAAACTTTCTCACACATTTCACGCGGTATTTCATTAATTTTATTATGCATATTTCGTGTGAGTTGCTCAAGCTTTTCTTGTTTGTTTGCATAAACCTTATTTTTTAGATATGCCCACAAAAAGAAGGCGAATCAATATCATAATTTCTTGAAATAATTTGTTGTGAGTAATTCCATTGTTATCCTGGCTATATGCAATGTGGCACCACATGTCAATCAAGGCCAAAGCATGTAGTGGTGTCATTAAAAAGTTTATAATCATATCACGCTATCGCTTCCCATTCACAGTTACCGTTACACCGTTTGCATTTTCAAAGAAGTAAGGTCCAATTATTCCTCCTGACCAAAGTATATACCAGACTGTCACTATTAATGGATGTAAAGGCGACTGTTGATAATTTGAGAGTTTCCCATTCCCTACTACCGACTATTCTGTTTATTCGCATATCTATTCAAATGAAAATGTGCCTTGTCACTCATTATAATTTTTTCATGAAAATCGGGCTTGTCATGGGCGAGATATAACATCCTATTGGCATATATAGGGCGGCGTAAATGGTCTTGTGGAAAAATTTCTTGTGTCAGTTGAATCTTATATGGAAACAAATGCAAATCCTTGTGCAAAATTGTGGCCAAAGTTGAATTCTTTTGAATACTTTCTTCAGCAGCAGTGATGTTTTCAGCTGATCTTGCAGTACGTTGTGATCCATGCTGGAGCCTATCACCTACATACCCTCTTTCTTAGGAAATCATTCACAACACTGTACATTAATGCTTTGAGACACTTGCAATCTGTATTTTATTGGAAACTTTGGTCGTACATGTAATTTTTGTTATTCAGAAATAACAATAGTCAAATTATCTTTTTTAAAGTGCGAAAATTGAAAAATACTTAATTCAAATCAAAAATATATTTGACAGAAGAATTCGCATCAATTTTTCTGCGCAGTCACTGACATCAAGTGAAGGCAAAAACTTTACACTTTTGGTTTCACTATTGATAAAATAATTACTTTTTGTTCCAAAAACAAAAAAAAAAACAAGCGAAATCAGGGCAAATAATATAAAATAAAAGCAATAAGCGAAATAAGCAAGAAATCGAAACATTACTACAGACAATAAAAAAACAAAATAAAAATTTATAACGGCAACATTTCAAATAAAGTTTTAAACAAAAAAGAAAAAAAAAAAACAAGAATTAAAAAAGGAAAAAATGGTGTTATTTTAACACAGTGGGATACAAATCCATTAAATGCCAATTTTGCATTTGTATTGCAAAAAAAAAAAATTAAATTATTGGAATTTATAACAAAGAGGATTCGTGCATTTATAGAAAAAATAATAATTAAAATCATCAAACATGTTTAAAATAGAAGAATTGTTTAACAGTTTTTGTTATTTCATTAAATGAATGAAGACTTTTTTTCCTTAATTCATGTTCAAATGCTTTTAAATTTTTGCTATTTTTGTGTTGTTGTTTTTATTTTTTGTTAACAAAAGAATGGCACGTACTCTATGAAATATTAGAGGTCAAAATATAAATATAAAAAAACGAGTATGTAGCTGAAGAATATGAAACTGAAGACCAAATGGCAAAGGAGTATAAAAAAAATAAGATTAATGAACAATGACTTTTTAAGCAACTGCCACAAATTATATAAAATTCAATCACTCACACTTTCGTTGCGGTTACTAAAGCTTAAGATATTGACAGGTAAGCGCAACAATAACAGCAACCAAAAACAACAGCATCAGCTGTAGCTACACAAAACAAAAAAAAAACAAAAAACAAAAAACACTTTTAAATTAACTGCCAACAATGACAAACAAAGCCAATAAAAAGCAGCAACCATAAACAACAAATAACATCAACATCAATATTAAAAGAAAAAGCAATTTATACGTCGACATAACGACTTATTCGGACTCTTATGTTTAGCTTTGATAAATCAGATGTTTTAAGGAATTTAGGTTTTAGGTGATTTTATATCAACTTCGAACTTTGATAACTCTATTCTATTCAAATAACATTGAAATATTATAGTGTTCATTGTTGTTGTAGTTATTGCCTTTAATTAAAATGTTTTAATGAATTGAATTGAATTTTTGTAGTCGGCGTCTTGGTTGTGTTAACGCAACTAAAAGAATTTATTATATTAATGCCTACCTTTTTGCCCAGTTTGTTATGTGTTATTTGTATAACAGTGATTTTGTAAAAGAGCCCATTTCATTAATGAAAAGATAATAATTCCTTTAAAATGTAGAATTTTTTTAAAGTAAAACATTTTTGTTGGTGTAAGAAATGCTTTAAAAGCTAAAAATATTTTTTTTTTCAATATTCATTCTTTTTAACTTAATGAGAGCTAAAGTATTCGTAAAATGTATAAAGAAATAAGATATTAATTTGCTAGTAAATGAAATACTGTTGTCATTCTTTTCTGTCTTTAGAACACGTCTTGAAAATGATATCTTCACATCGAAAACGCTCGACCTTCATACCAAACAAAAAGCCAGAAAACGACAGAAAAGAATGATTACAAATAAGATATCATTAATAATCTTTGATATATTCTGTAATAAGAAAATATTATGTTATCCGGTAAAATCGGATTTGTCTTAAATAGTAACTTGCTGCATTAATCACTAGTAAGTGTTGCGTCTAAGAACAAAGTAAACGAAAAAGTTTATTAAGTATTTTAGGTGATTGCATTGTTTGACTTCTTTTTAAACTGAAGATCAAGGTTTATAAGTTCAATTCCGATCAGCATCAAAATTATATGGAAAAAATTACTTTTTTGAGAAGCCACAATGCATAATTTGTTTAAAAAGGTGAATAAATACAAAAATGCAAGAGCAAATCTCTTCGTATCCTCTCAATTAGAGAAATCATAACAATTATTGTTTGGATGAGGTAGATAAGATGGCGAAGATACCTGCATTTCGATATGAGACGAGATGTATACTAAAAGCAAGGAGAACGTGATTTAAACTTTACTGTATCAGAAATTAATAAGAAAAGCCATCACGTAATAGCATTGTTGGAGAGTAATAGTGCGTTAGCTGAAAAGAACTAGTTCGGAAAATATGGGAATATGAGTTTCATCGGAAACGTTAAATAATGTGGCTCCATAATTTTGTTCATATTTCTAGGTGTGATTTTTTTAACAATCATTTTGTTAAATTTCATTTCGTTAGTGAATTGATGATTATTTTCTTTGAAACGTAAATTCTTTTTAAAATAGATCGTTGTTGTTGGTATAAGACATTTTTCAAAAGTTTTGTTAAGCTAAAAATATATTTAAATTTTTTTTTTTTTTAACTTAAAGAGTATTCGTAACAAGAAAATATCATGTTGTCAGTTAAAAATGTCTATTTATGGCTATTTGTGTTAAGAAAAACAGAGTAAAGAAGTTACTGCTTCCACCACTAATAAGTGTTGTTGACTTTTTTTTTTTTTCGTTTCGAACCAACACTCAAGGTATGACCCCTAAAAATGCAGTACATTTTGCCAGAATTAGGAAATCAGGTTATGGGGAGGAGGAAAGAGGGAGTAGTGTTTGTGGGCATTCAATTGGAATTTTCATACATTGAAAGTGACAGGAACGGCCTTTAGAGGGAGTTTATTCCACATATGGATTGCTCTGCTTTAAAACGCATTTTCCCTGTAATGCGTAGTGCGATTCACTGGCTAATCGACCACAAATGGATGCGCTTTTAACGAAAATCAAGTCAAACCCAAAAATGTACGAGTTTCGGGAAAAAGTTCCCTAATTTCGTTAGACCACTTACCATTGTAGTAACGATCAAGTAGTGAAATACAACCCACATTGCGTCAATGTTCCAGAGAATCAATAGATTTGGATACCTTACTGTCCCCAATGAGCCTCTTTGCCCTCTCTTCTGTACACGGTCGAACAACTCCAAAATAAACTATGAGCGCTGTCCCATACTTGAGAGTTGTATTCTATCTTTGAACGGATATAGGTGGTATAAATAGTACGGAGGTCGGATGGAGTGAAGTATCTCTTTATCTCTTACACCGTTTTAGAAAATCGAGGCACTTGAAAGCTTCTTTAGAAACCTGAAAAATATGTGCAGTCCATCGAACATCACACTGAATTTTCATGCCAAGAATATCAAGAGCTTCCGATTCCGTAATATATATATCACCCATAGTAACAGATGCGGCACCATTATCGAACACAGATCTATGCGTAAGCATGCAACATTGTGTCTTAAGGGCATTAAAATCTACTCCATTGACATGACCCCATTCCGATATCATTGTTAAATTGTGATTGAGCGTATCATGAGCCTGTGTATAAAATAAAGAAAAAAGTTAATTGAGTAATTGCGGTGATTGCGTTGACAGGGACATTTACTTTCTGTTAAAGAGGAGTTTACAGGTCATAAGTTCAACTGCGATCAGCAACAAAAATATAAACTACTTTGTTGAGTAGCAAGAATGGATAATTTATATAAAACGTTGAATTAATAGAAAAACAAAAGAATAAACCTCTCCAAATACTCTCTATTCGAGAAATGATAACAACTGTTGTGTAGCCACAGCAGGTAAATTGGTGAAGGTATTTGTAGGCTCGGATATAAGGTGAGATGTGGTAAAGGTGCCTGTGAGATTAAAACAGGGTCGAAACTTTATTTTAGCGTAAGTTAGTAGGAAAAGTAATAATGTATAAGCAATGGGCGACTGTAGCGGCTGAATTAGTTGAAAAGGCGGGGTTACGGAAACGTGAATAAATGAGTTTCGCCGCAAATGTAAAACAGTGTATGGAGGAAGGTTTTCTAAGTTTGTAAAAGCTTATGTTTGGTTAACAAGAGATCACAGATATAGAGGATAATGCTTAAACAGGTTCATGGCTCACCACTATTATGGAATATTGTGGCGTAGTTGAGTGTTTAACTTTGTTCGAATCAGTCATCAATTCAATTTATCAATTTATTTTACTATTTTAACCGGTTCGTTAATATATATAATTGCCGCATTTAAGGGGGAACCTGCAAAGGACCCTACGGACTTTATTACCATTTTTTGTATTAATACGCTAATGGCATTACTAAACCTTATTTTTTCAAAAGTGAGACCGCAGATCACATTATGGTCAATGGTTTTTTATTTTTGTAAAATTTATGACATGGGTCCGCGTAAAATATTGGTTTACTAGAATGACTTCACACGCAATAAGTAATTGAAATATCACTTTAATGATTAATTTTTTCCCGAGGTTTGAATGAGTCTATTGGCCTTCAAAATAGTAGCAGAAATAAATTCAGCCTTAACTTAATTTATAGCCGTATTAAGGCTGAAAAATTAAAGCTTTTTTCACAATTTAACTAAAGGGTTTTTCAACATGACGTTTGTTTTTTAAAACAAAATAAATTAAAAAAATTTTAATTTCTATTAAATTTTAATCTTTTCACACGGTCATTTAAATTATATCGATTTTATTTTTTTCTCTCAATATTTCGCTTTCCTGTGGAAAGCTTCTTCAGGAAATTATTTTTTATATTTTCAAAAACAAAAATTATAACAATTAATTGTTTTTGAAAATATAAAAAATAATTTCCTGAAGAAGCTTTCCACAGGAAAGCGAAATATTGAGAGAAAAAAATAAAATCGATATAATTTAAATGACCGTGTGAAAAGATTAAAATTTAATAGAAATTAAAAAAAAGGTCGAATAAAACTGAAAATAATAAAAAATTTTAATTAAGATGATTAAAATTGTTATTGTAAGGTTCGGCAATTATAAATGAAAAATGATATCTGACAAATGTCCTCCACGATCATGCTGACAGATGCCGATTCTTTTATCAACGCTTTTTAATCATTTTTTTTTTGGCAAAATGGCGGTTCTCTTTCGTTAATCACATTACGGATTTTGAGTTTCAAGGCTGAAATCGATTTGATTGGCGCCATATAGACTGTATACTTAACATAGCCCCTCTGAAAATATTCCAATGGTCTTAAATCACTCGATCTGGCTGGTCACTTAACTGCTAATTGTCGTGAAATTATGCGTTCGGGAAATTTGGTTTGCAATAAATTTATCGTTCCATTGACTCTGCGACATGTGGCACCGTCCTGTTGAAAACACATGTCAGTGATATCCACGACGTCAATAATAGGTCAATATTGAGTAGTTGGCATCTCACGTCTCACCTTCAAAACAAAAAAAAAACAGCCCAATGACGCCGCCAAACTACATAGCTTACCACACAGTGACAGGTTAAGCATGCAAGGCCTTCTCAATAATCGCTCTAGGATTTTCAGAAGCCCATATGCTTTGTCTGAAAAAGTGATTTTTTCAGAAAAACCAGCCGTTGTTCCTGACTGAATGGAGCGAATTTACGGCGATGTGAATGGTCAACCAATTCCTGTAGCAATTTAACCTTGTAAGGCTTCAAACTCAAATCCTTACGCAAAATTCACCATGTGGTCTTTTTTGATAACCCCAATTGCTGAGAAAAAACAAGTTGAGGAATTGAAAAATTTGGATCTGCTTCAACACTGTGGCCCACGGCTATGATGTTTTCAGTTGAGCGACCCAGTCGAACACGCGTTGGTGTTCGCACATTTTTTATCGAGTCTGTTAACTCAAATGTTCACAAACCAAATTTGACGAGGGTCGATGGAAAACCGTACCCAAATAAAAGTTAATGACCAAATTCTTAAAAGCGGTCTCAGAAAAACGGTTATGTTTTCCGAAAACAACACAAATTTTCATTTTCATTGCCTACTATATATGTCAAAAAACTAAATGTCAAAACTATTATGTTGTTGGTGTTGACACACTTCAAAAATAAGCTTCCTGCTTGTTTCTTGCTTATAGGGGGTTAAATGTAACAAAGCCTTGCCTATACTCTTTATGTTAGAGTGTTTATAAACTTCTTCTTATAAGATCTTGCAAAAGTCTTGTAGGAATTATCACCGAAATGACTTTCTGCGACGATGTCGATGGTATTTAAATTTTGAGTAAAAAAATTAAAAATAAACTTCACAATTGAAAAAAAAATTTCATGTTAAAAAATCCGATTCAAATTATGAAATTTGTAATATCAGTCAAAAAGGTTTTTACGCGACATCTTTAAAGTTCTGTCCTTATAGTTATGCTAAGCCAAAAAAAGAGGTATCAAATGTTAAAATGTTAAGTTTTTTAAGCCAAAATAATCATGAGCTTTTTTTGGTGCGACTAAAACTTTTTTAATTCTGTCAATAAAACGTACTGCACGTGATAATTGCTTGATGTGCCCTTTTAAAAAAAACCAAAAATATTAAAAGACAAAGTCATTGTTGTTGTTGTTGCATATAACTACTTACTTATGTATTAAGAGTTTTGTCTTTGTACCTTTAGAAAAAGACAAAAACAAAAACAAAATATATTTATCTGTAATTTTCAATCATTAATGATCAATATGTGTGTCTGACGGACTGAGTGTGTCTACGGCAGTTATATGAATTCTTAGGAATTTGTCAAAAAGTTAAAAAAAAACTTAAATAAAACTAATAAAGAAACGTGCTTATGATGTTAAAATTTTAATTGAAAAAGTTTTTGGTATATTTTATTCAACAATAAATGGATGTATAGAAAACAAAAAAGCTTATAGATTTAAACAAAAAAATGTTACAATTTCTTGTTGTTGTTGATGTCTAATGATGAAATCAATCTGTTAAAAATTTTCTTTGAAAACATTATTGTTAAAAATATTAATATTTCTAATTTTAATTCTTTCTTCAAAAAAAAGAACAAAAAAAAAAAAGAAAACAAAATAAAAATAAATCTGTACATGTTTTTTTCAAACGTAGCCTGAACGGACCCTTATCAAGTGAGATTTCATATGAAAAGAGAGGCTTAAGTGTTGTATGTAATAAATCGAAGGCGCTAAAAATCATACCTTTTTGACAAATAATGAGTATAAAAACATTTTTTTTTTCAGTATAAAAAATTAAGTGAAATCAACGCTTAAAATAGATTTCAAGATCAAGATGTTAAAGTTTTGAAATTTAAAATTTTTTTTTTATTTTAAGCAGAACGAAAATTTTTTAGTTGTCATACTCGTATATAATTCATGCTTTACAGCCAAATACCCAGCAAAGTAATTCAAAATAAGTAAAACTGCTGTATTAAGCTGTGCCGAATATAATATGCCCTTTAAAAAAAGATGTGGCTAAATGCTTCCATTTTTCAAACGTAGAATTCCTTTTCATTGCAAGTGCACCCTCTTCTATTTTTTTTATTATCCCCTTCTAATTCCCTTCTATGGCTCTCTATCCTAGTAGCAGTCCAGAGCTGAACCTTCAAACAACAAAGGAAATAAATGATATTAAATTTCATTGTCCGAGCAATAATAATCTTTCCTCAAAGCACTCTTCCCCACAAATTATCTTCCGGACACTCATGATTTTATTGGTGCCATCGAATTTAGCACCCCTTTTGGCGAGCTTAAACCTGTCCAATAGCTAACACTGACTTGGTACTCACATAGTCAGTTGTTAATTACACTGCTGTGATTTATAAACTGGGTCAGACCATAAAGTGAAAGTCAACTTCAGCAACAATTTTTTTTCGAGCTGAGTCATTGCTCTAATAGAAAACCATTGAAAATAAAATATGTTCGGCATCTAAATCGCGAATGAGATTTTGTTTTCTTTAAAATTGAAAGTGTGTGCACTTGTATAATATTTTGGTGAAAGGTCTCGAAGCGAAAACGTTAACTAACATACGATTTGGAGTTTTTGATTTATTGTGTTGTTTCACTTGGCAAAACTTCTTTTTTGACTATGAGTCTGTGACAGAAACGCAAAGCGCAGAGAAAAAGCATATAATTTCTTATATAAAAGTATATGGTTGCGGTGAACAAATTATAACTAATTTTAAAAAATACTCTAGTCCCGATAACCAAGTCATTATTTAGATAAAATTCCAAGCTTTTAAAAATTGCAGCGGAATCCTATAAATCTCTTTTTCTTGATTCTTTATAAAACGACTCTCTGGTTTTTGTATGGCTTTGGAAGCTGCTCAGAAAATAAAGTGAAAGCCTGCTTTAGCAATAATTTTTTTGGAGCTGAGTCATTGCTCTGAAAATAAAATGAGTTCGTCATCTGCATCTCGAATGACATTTTTTCTAAAATTAAAAGGGTGTGCACTTGTGTAATATTTTGGTGAAAGATATCGAGGCGAAAAAGTTACCACCCTTTTTCAGTGTTTGATTTTCCGTGTGATTTCGTTTGACAAAACATTTTATTGTTTTTACTATGAATCTGAGCCAGGAATGAATGCAGTTAAAAAAAACGCATATAATTTCTTTTATAAAAATACATGGTGGCGGTGAACAAATTATAATTATTATTTAAAAATACTTTAGTCCCGATAACCAAGCCTTTGTTTAGTAAAATTCCAAATTTATAAATGACAATCTTGTATTTGAAAAGAAAAAAAAAATAACCAAGAGTTACTTTTAGCCCTGAGAAAATATAAGTTCAAAAAAAATATTTTACAAGAAAGAATGCCCAACTTAAAATCTAATAAATAAAAATAATAAAATTAAAATAATAATAAATAAAAACATCTTAAAATATATGTTAATTTATATTATAAAAATTTGTTAATAATTTAACCAGAATTATGGTTATATTGATGTTAGACATTGCTAAACAAAAATATTGTTACGTTTATACCTTTTATAAACGTTTTGTTGTGAGTTCTTTATTGCAAAATAAATAATACCAGAGGTAAAGTTTTTAAATTAATAACGAGTTTATTTACGTTAACTAGACAAAGTTGACACCTCCGAACAATTTACTTAAGATGTACGTCTTCACTTCACGAGACTTACTTTTCAACTAACTAACTATCCACTCAGACGCTGCCTTTTATATTTGTCCATTAAAAGTCTAGAAAAATTAAGAATCTTCTACTCCCTTTGTATCACATTTTGTTGTTGTTCATTTAATGTGTAGGCGCCTGAATGGCTGTGTGTATTTTTGTTTTTGTTATTATACTGATAAAGTTTCTTCCTGGAATTTATTTTAAGATAGTTGTTGTTATCTTGTATAAATACGTTTTTTTAGAAAACTAGTAAACAGCATACCGATTTGTTTTTGTTTTGCGTTTATAAAATTTCTACGCAGTTAGTAAACAGAAATTTGTTGTTGTCTTGCCTGCATAAGTTTTCTGAGCAAACTACGCAGTTAGTAAACAGCATACTTAATTGTTGTTGTTTTGCGTGTATAAAATTTCTAGGCAGTTTGTAACTAGAAATTTGCGTGCATAAGTTTTCTTATCAGGTCATACAGTTAGTAAACAATATACCCAGTAGTTTGCTTTATTGCTTCATTAATTTCTTTTCAAACGTAAGCGTAACAATATGTTTTAAACAAAAATAATATTGATATCATGTATAACTATAACGTGTACGCCAGACGATTGTAGCAAATTGAAGGGTAAAATATAATTCAGTGATTTTAATGAATGAATATTTTTATGAGCTTCCGAAGATTTCAATTTTAACAGGAAACAATGAATATCAGAGAAAAGTTGTATAATAAGGCCTACATGATTTTTATTCACTTTGAGAACAACATCCTTGTAAAAGTATATTTTCTGTAAATGTCCTTTTAATAAAAATACTATTAATACCGCCTACGAGTTGGTTTAATATACGAAGAATTTTTAATTACCAATTTATAATTTTTGATGTTATTCTTTTATTTCTTGTTAAAAATGTGTCTTTTTTCTCCTGCTATTTAAAGCATAAGTCAACATATGTCAAAATAACTTTACAATGGGGACGCTCTTTATTTTAGTTTATTTTTGCATACACTTGTAATAATAATATAGTAATCTATAATAATTTCCAGCATCTGTTAATAAAGGTTTAACAGATTCCTTTGAGTTATAACTTCTATGGAAACACCCTATAAAATTATTTACACTTATTATTACAGCGGATATTTTTGTGTATCCTCTGTGTATATTTTAAATATCTGGCAATTGTTATTAACAAGCTATAGCTTTATACGTTAACATAGCTGACTGTAGGAGCACCCTATATATTTTAGTTTTATTTTAAAATTTTGTTACTTGTTTTACAAGGAAGGGGGGGGGGTGGCATTAGAGTATTTAAACTTAAATTCTGTCTATTGCTGTTTAACAATCATACGTGAAAATCATGTAGTTATTGAAACATTTTTAAATTAATGGCTTTGCTTTTGGTAGTTGTTGCTGTAGCGCACAAGGCTTTACTGATACTGTGCAAATTTATAAGTGTCTGTTTATCAGAGTTCAAAAAAATTATAATATTATCACATAACTTTCAGAGAATTGCTGAATTTGCTATTCCAGCAGCTAGAGAAATACCTTGTCTGCGAGTATTTCAATACTTTATCGATAACATTGTTTTTTAAGTACCATAAAATACACATTTTTGATCAATTTAGTCTCAGAAAAAATCTCTTTTGAAAACAAAATTACATAACTTTTGATAAAAAAATTCTTTTATTTATTGAATTACAAAATTGTTATAAAAATAAATGCTTTAGGAATAGTACTGTTACGAAAAGTACTATTTTAGGAGTTAGTATTATTTTTAAATTTTTTTTACTATCAAGCTATTAATTGTATAAAAAATTTTGTAAGAACAAGAATTAATTTTTAATAATTTTAAAAGATAATTTCAATAAAAGTACGTTTTTACAACAAAAAGTACCAAGCAGAAAAAATAATTCTTAACATAAAAGGTACCATCTTAGTACATGTGCCTGTTTTGAATAGAAGCTTAAAAACATTATTTAAAAATTAAAATTTTGAGAAATGGAACGGAACTTTCCTCGTGTAAAGTAGGAGAAGCATAATTATTTAATTTGATAATTGCTTAAAATGGTATATGATGTATAGAAAGGAACACTTTACACAAAATTATAAATTTAATATAAATGTCAAATTTCTTTATGGGCCAACTCCACCGATAGAATAAAAAATCTTTGCCAGTGGAAAAGTTATTAAATTAAATTTCCTTTACTAACCCAACTTGAGTGCTTGCAATCAATAACTTAAAGAAATAAATCTATTGACTGATTGATGGTTGGTGGCTGTTAACATTGTTAGATTGAACACTAGAGTTCATAGCTATGGGTCATCGACAACAGTGACCAACAGTGGCTGCAAAATAGTTTAGACAAGCAAATTTTAAAAGAGTGCTGTTATATTCATTGCATGTGGAGTGAACGCTGGCGTGTTTCTTATTTTCTTTTTGCTTGAACAACCTAGAAGACATTAAATGGAACAAACAAGTTTTTCATGCAAACAGACAGACAGGGAGAGAGGGAGAGATACAAACAAAAATTTGTTGAAGTTTGATTAATTTATTTTATAACAACAACAACAACAAATTATACATTTTTGCACAATTTTTCATAAAGTTTTACTGTGGTTTTTCTTTCACTCCTGTTTATTTGGGGGTTGGGGGGGTCAAAAGTTTTCAAAATGCGTATGATTTATAGATAATGATGAAATAGCATATAAATTATTAAATTCAATGGCTTTTTTGTAAAAATAAAATAAAATGATATTTCTTTATGATTATGGGAAAATCAAACAATAAATTAAATTATTGAAAATATTTTCAGGTTTTATTAAAATTATTTTAGTTTCTATTTCTCATCCTTTAATCAATTCAAATTTGTTTATGAACCACAAGTCACCCCCTCTTGAAACAAAATGAATTTCAGTCGAAACGGTTAATATGACTAAAAGAAATATAAGTCACCAGCCAGTGTTTATTCAAGCCTGAACATGCTTAAACAGAACTCATAATGTTTGTCTTACTTACATTTCACTTCATTTCATTTTATTTTGAAATGAATTTTTAAAATATTGTCTAAGTTTTAAACGGAAGTAGGGTAAATTATTTGTGTTTTTTTGTTGTTGTTGTTATTTTTATTTTTAAATAAGAAATTTCTTATTTGCAAATGATTTCCGATTAGAGCCGGAGTTAAACTAACTGGTCATATTTGTTGCGCTGTTGCTGTCATTAATGTTTAATTTTGTTTTGTTTTGTTTTATTGCTGATCATTGAACCTTGAAATTGTTCAAATTTAGTACCCGTTCTCGTACGCACATGTAAAAATTTTACTGCAGGCATTCGATTCCAACTCATTTTATTACATTTACTATTTTGCATTCAACAGTTTTTATTGCTGTTGTTTTTAGTTGAATGTTTTAAATTGTTGTTTATTAAACTTCAAATCAATTATACTTTTATTTCCTACTGGACGACAGGATTTGCGGGCAATTAATTTATTTTTATATTTAAGTCTATTATCGTCCATAAAAGAGCAACAATTTTTCTTTTTAAAATAATATTTTCCAATTTGGAATTTGGTAATCGATTGCTTGAATGATTTTGTAACCCTTTTTTTTAAAGAGTTTTAATAAATTAAAAGTCGTCTTACGCTGATGTGTGTATAATGCAAAGGAATTTAGAATTAAGATTTTTTTTTGTTATTTGAGTTACGTTGAATAATTTTTACTTTTTATTTTATTTTTTAAACGCAACGTGCTATTTGGAAACAAAAATATTTTTAATATTAACGATATAAAATCAACGTCTTATACCAAAATATTTTTAATATTTTTCATTTAAAAATTTGTTTTTCAATTGTGGCAACACCATCAACATGATAGTTTTGACATTTAGTTTTTTGACATATTCGTAGTAGATGCATTGGCAATTGTTACAATGAATTCTATTTCGCATGACAATGAAAATGGTGATTTTATTTAAGTTACATTTCATAAAATTTGTAATATATTCGGAAAACATAATCGTCTTTCTGTGACCGCTTTTAAGAATTTCGTCGCTAAATTTGAGTCGACATTCCCGATGCAAAATATAAGGACATCAATTAGTGTTCGACTAGATCGTTCAACTGAAAACATTGCAGCCGTGAGCCACAGTGTCAATTACTTGACGTTCTTAACAATTGGGGGTTATCCAAAACAACCACATTGCGAATTTTGCTTAAGGATTTGACTTTGAAGCCTTACAAGGCTCAAGTGGTGCAGGAATTGAAGCCGACCGAACAATCGCGTCGCCGTATTTTCGTACGAAGCCGATTTTCACTTGTCAGGGTATTTCGTGATAAGATTTACATTTACATCTGCATCTGTAAGTTTTATTGGTGCGTGTTCGGCCGAGTCGTTCAAGTAAAAACATCGCAGCCGTGAGTCACAGTGTTGTCAATTTCTAGACGTTCATAACAAACCAAAACCACCACATGGCGTAAGAATTTTACTTTGAAGCCTTAGAAGGTTAAACTGATGTAGCAATTGAAGGCGAACGACCATTTTCATCGCCGCAGATGCGTTCAATTTATTCAGGAACAAGCGGTTGGTTTTCTAAAAAAAATATTATGTTTTCGCATGAAGCCCCTTTCACTAGTCAAGGCAGCTTCTGGAAATCATAGAGCGATTACTGAGAAGTCTTTACATGCTCATCGTATCACTGTATTGTGCATTGTGTAGTCTGGAGGCGTGATTGGCCAGATGATGGAGCAAACCACTTGGGTGATATGCGTGATAAGATTTACATCTGTACCCAGTTGTGTAAGCCATAACCAGATGGTGGATCACAAAACTGTAGATGAAATGTAGCGTCATCCGCGCCCTAGAAGGCCTTCAGATACGGTCACTCCTAGTTACAACTTCAAAAGCCCAAAGCAGGCCCCAGCCTTCACTCCTTGCTAAAGAGTTGGGGACTATCCAACTTCTGGTCTAGAACACACGACAAGCATGCTAACTGGATCCGGATCAATCAAAAGAGAGATGATCCTGGGCCCTTAATTATGAGGGCCGTGAAACCACAACAACCAGAATGTTCCCGAAGGACCAACGTCAATAATCAGTCAACAGCTAAAAAGCTGAAGTCTATTGAAGTACAACTGTGTGATTAGATTTACATCTGCGCCTTACATAATCTTAATCTTATAACTCTATGCCTAAGAGTTGGGGACTTTCCAAATCCTGTCCAGAACACATGTCTAGCATGCTCACTGGATCTGGGAACATTTCACCAGGTAGGTGTTATTAAAGGTGAAATTAACCCGGCCACCATAGAACCATAGACTGATATGGGGCCGCGAAACCACAACCACCACGATACTCCCATATAGGGCCAACCTCAATAATCAGTCAGAAAACAGTTAAGTGTCTAAAGAGACTGCGGGTCACTGATTCCCGTGGAAATAAAGTGGAGTTTCCAGTTGTACCCCTGCTGACTTCAGGGGCCTGGGCTTTTTTCCCCAGTTGCACAGGTCTACATAGTAGCTCTCCGTAAAGACCATATATGTGCCCCCGGGGGGTTCTATTTAAGTACAAAGCATGATTTGATTTACATCTGCACCGACTATATAGTCATAATCAGATGGTAGTCAAACCACTTGGTTGATTGGACACCAACCACGCCCTAGAAGGCCATTGAATACGTATATCCTTCGGTCACTTTTAGTAGCAATTTCGAAAGCCCGAAGTAGGCCGCAGCCTTCCTTGCTAAAGAGTTGAAGACTTTCCAACTCCTGGTCCAGTACGCATGAAGCTCTTATTTATCAAGAACACTTCTATTTAAGTACATTGATATGTCTTGACGGAATCTCATCATCATTACATGTGTCACCGGGGGTAAAAGAGACTCCACTCCCCTTAAGGCTAGCAGTAGCCAACTGGACAACTCCACGTTACTTCCACGGAAATCAGTAAGCCGCAGAGTTCAGCTTTTTGGCTTTTTAGCTGTTCTCTGACTGATTATTGAGGTTGGCTCTTCGGGAGCAATGAGGTGATTGTACAATTTTGGTTCACTTTTGACGTAAACACAGCGTGAGTAATCCAGGTCCAGTGAGCATACTTATCATGTATTTTGGACAAGGAGTTGAATAGTCTCCGACTCTTAAGCAAGGAGTGGCGGTGGCGCCCAGTTGCAACTAGAAATCACCTGTTGGATAGAATTATGCTTCGCCTTCCTAGAGCGAGGGTGACGCTACGTATCACCAACAGTGGTTTAATTCACCGTCGGATTATGGCTTACACAGTTAGGTACTGATGTAAGAGAGCACAGGCGTATAACGTTTTTTCCATATCCCTTGGGATATATTGTATTTTTATGATTATGGTACGTTTTTTCTTATTTTACCATTCCATATCATTGCAGCTTTCCTAAAAACAACATTCTTCAAATCCCTTAACAACTATAAAAGTCCTCAATATAAAAATTATTATGCCACAGTTTAAGCATTTCCCTTAAATACCATTAATTAGGAAAAAACACCTACAGGAAAGGCGATAAAAACAGACCTTTTCTAGTTTTGTTTAGTTTTGTGCTATCAAACTAGTGTGAATACCATTTTTATTTGAAGAAAAAAATGGGAAATTTTATTCATTAACAAAAAGGTAAAATATAACACAAGAAATTAAACTGTCCAAAATGTAAATAGAGAATTTCTAATTAATTAATTAAATAAATGAAATAACATCTAGCACAATTTACAATAAGGAATGACAAAAATAAACTTTAAAACATTCAAACTAATTAAAAATGGCGTCGTCTAAACAGTTAGAGAAAAGCATGAGTATAAAAAAGCAATTATTATTTCCTCCTCCATCATAACTGAATGTTTACAGCTACACTACGCAGCTACATTAACAGATACTCATGCACATGTACATATTTATGTACAGTTAGATGTATATAAACTCTTACATATATGTATATCTGTGTGATGTACATATATAAATTGAATCAGACATGCGCATAAACTAATTTCAGACAATTTATGCCTTTATTAAAACAAAACAAGACAAATGCTGCCGTACAACAAATTCACATTCAGTTCACATTTTTAGGTATACATATGTACATTTATGTGTAGATACATGGATACATGTGTATATACAGGTTAAAGTATATACAAGAATATAAATAAGTGAGTATTGATCATTAATTTCACTCTCTATTTAGAGTAAAAAATTTTTAAACAAAAGCAAAATAAAAACAGAATTCACAGTAAACAGTTTTTGCATGAGTGGAACAAAAAG
The DNA here is from genome assembly GCA_030448955.1 of Trichopoda pennipes. Lineage (NCBI taxonomy): Eukaryota > Metazoa > Arthropoda > Insecta > Diptera > Tachinidae > Trichopoda > Trichopoda pennipes. The sequence goes on along the minus strand of JASKUP010000021.1, from coordinate 983,489 downwards.
CTTCCTCAAAATGGAGACTAGGCGACTAGATAATAAGCGTATACTTATAGCAGACATGGGAAGATTAGTGCAATTGCAATTTTTTATGAAAACATACATATTTAAACGTTTTTCAATTTGGATACTGTAACTTTTGAATCAAAAATAGAAATAAATGGAGTGGAAACGCTAAAGCAGAACTGGCATTGTTTTGAGAACTAAAGCCGAAAGTAGCTAAATAGCAACTTAGCTAGTTAAGGTAAAATTATTAGATAGTGTGTAGAAAAGAACGAAGGAATTGATATATTTTAAGATATATTATGATTAACAAAATTTGTATAAAAATTTGTAACTGGTAAATTCTTGTCTTTTATTTATGATTGACGATATTTTTAATAGAAACATTGTAACTAAAAAATTCTACAAATAAATGAGCCCAATGAACTTTCTTGTTTAGAAAAATTATGCTATGAATTTTTGGGTAGCAAAAAGTTTTGACTGATAAAAGTTTATTTTTTAGAAAAGTATTGCTGAAGCAATTTTTTTTAGAAAACTATGTCAAGAATTTTTATAGAAAAATTGTAGCTGCGGAAATATTTTTCAATGATAATTATGACTGATGTACTTTTGTTGTGACTGATAAAAGTTTATTTTTTAGAAAAATATTGCTGATGCAATTTTTTTTTTAGAAAACTATGTCAAGAATTTTTATAGAAAAATTGTAGCTGCAGAAATTTTTTTCTATGATAATTATGACTGATGAACTTTGAGTTTTTTAGGAATTTTGTGACGTCAAATTGTTTTGTTAAAAAATTGTATAAATCCTTTTATGAAATAATGAAGATATATGAAATTAAAAATAATAAGACTGATGAAATTTTTTTATAAAAATTATGTTTAATGAAATTTTATTACAAAGACTCTTTAATTATGATGAAATTTTTAGTAGAAAAATTGGTAAGTAATGAAATTGATTTATGATATTTTGTTTTTTGAAAAAAGTTGACAAAAAAATTTTTAAAATTATGACTTATAAAATTGTTTTCCAAAAAAAAATTGAGACTAATGAACTTTGTTGTGTGGTAAAATTATGATATAAAATATTCGGTAGCAAATTTATGATGAAACTAATTAAGAAAAAAGTTGTGACTGATAAAATTTTTTTTTAAATATGACTGATAAAATTCTGCTTTGAGATAATTATGACTGAATCAGGTATATAGAAAAATTGTTCTTTGTTTTTAGAAAAACCATGACATCATATTGTTTTATGAAAATTTTATATGAAATCTTTTTTATGAAAAAAATTAAGTTTGATGAAATTAAAAAAGTTAGAACGGATGAACTATTTTTAGAAAAATTTTAACTAATGAAATTTTATTATAAAAACTTAAGACTGATGATATTTTCTTAATTATGACAGATAAAATCTCATTTTTTTAAATAGCAACAAGAAAACTTTTTTCCAAAAATTATGACTGCAAAATTTTTATAGAAAAATTGTGAAATGAAATTTTTTTCTATGATAATTATGACTGATAAACGTTGCTTTGTTTTTAGAAAAACCATGACATCAAATTGTTTTATGGAAATTTTATATGAAATCTTTTTTATGAAAAAAATGAAGTTTGATGAAAATAAAAAAAAGTTAAGACTGATGAACTATTTTTAGAAAAATTTAAAGTAATGAAATTTTATTATAAAAATCTAAAACCGATTGTTTTTTTTTAATTATGACAAATAATTTTTTTTTTATAGCAATGAGAAAATATTTTTTAGAAAACTATGAAAAGAAATTTTATAGAAAAATTGTGACTGATGAAATATTTTTGCTATGAAAATTATAACTGATCAACTCTGTTTTATTTTCGAAATTTTTTGACATCATTTTTTTTTTGTGGAAAATTTATATGAAACCTTTTGTATGAAAAAATTAAGACTGATGAATCTAAAAACAAATTAAAATTGATTAAATTTTTGCAGATGACTAATGAAATTTTATTGCAAAATCCTAAGACTGATGATTTTTTTTTAGTTATGACTGATACATTTTTTTTAAGAAAACTATGACTGAATAATTTTTGTAGAAAAATTGTGGTTGATGAAATTTTTTCTCTGAAAATTATGACTGATGGGCTTTGTTCTTTTTGTTTTTAGAAATTTCATGACATCAAATTATGTAATATTCTATGAAATTAAAAAAACATAAGACTGATGAAATTAAAAACAAATAAAGACTGATGAAATTAAAAAAAAAATAAAGACTGATTGAAATATTTTTGAAATAATTTTGAGTACTGAAATTTTATTATAAAAACCTAAGAATGACTTGCTTTTTTTTTTTTTTGGTTATGACATGAAATTTTTTAACACAAAAGTTAATACACTTTAAATATTATGAATTTTTTTTTTTAATTATGACTGATGATATATTTTTCTTCAAAAATTATAAACGGCATTTATCATAAAAAAATTTATATTGGTGATTTTTATAATTATATGTATATACATAATTATGATTGTAAATGTTATGATTTTATTTATAGTATAAAATTCAATATCCGTTTACCACCCCCGGAAGGTGGTGAAAAAATAAATATTTTCACTCTATATTTTCATGGATGTTTGTTTATTAAATATGAGTGTGAATTGCTCATTGCATGATATTTGTAGCTATGTTTGTATGTATGGATGTATGTATGTATGTTTGTATGTATTATGTATGTATGGATGTGTGTATACATGTATGTATAAGTATAACAATATAAAACATGGAAACAGCAAATCAAATTTCTTTCCAAATGAAACAACCCGCCATTAAAAATAACAATGACAAATAGTTAATAAGAGAGTTAGGTGTTATTAGAGCGACATAGTAGAGTAAACTCGTGTAATTACACTTTGCAATTTACATTTGTTTTTAGTGTTTGTTTCTATTATAGTTCTGAGTAATTACAAAAGAAAAAAAAAAAACGACTAAATAAATAACTAAAACAAATAGTAAATGAGACAAGAAAATGGAGAAGAAATACTGCAAAATTAAAAACCTTTTAGAATAGAAAAAATATAAAGCAAATAACGTTTATGAAATTAGTTAGGAGAAATAAAAAATGTAAGAGAACTGTTCTAATATAACTCTCGTTTAAAGACAGCAAACAATTCGAATTTATTTGGATAACAAGGAATACAAAGAATTACTATTGAATAAATAAATTATGTGTTGGAGATAGCACATCAGTACCGTGTTTATTTATTTCAGCTTATTGGCTTTTTCGCTTTTTCGGAGCATCGTGTTCTGGACAAGGTGTTGGATAGCCTCGAAGTTGCGACTAGGAGTAGTTACAGGATATACGTATCCAGTGGCTTCCTAGGGCGCGTGGGGTTATGGTCTACACGGCTAGGTACTGACGTAAATCTTATCTTATCTGAAAGTGCCGTTAAAAAACTTCTTGAGATCTTATGATTTTTTTTTCTTCTTTGGGCTAAATGACAATTTTATTTTAGTTTTTATAATTTTTAAGTAAATAAATCATTAACAGTTTGAAGTTAAGCAAAATTCTAATACGCTATTTTCGTAGAGGTAACTATTTTTAGTTCTGATTTTCTTACAATAGTTTTTTTGTAAAAATATTAATTTAGTTAAAATTTTAAGCTTTTCAGTAGTCGAATTTAATTAAAATTCTTTTCTGGTCAAAATAAGTTTCCGAAATGCTTAACAAATATAAAAAAAAAATTGAAGCAAAAGTAACTGGCATCCATTTCAACGCGTGTTGTTCCCAAATAAATCCCCCTTTCGAAATATAATTATTTAAACGGTACCTTTTTTAAAAAAATGAAACCTTATTAAAAAGCACTGTTATCAAAAGGCACCTTTTTAGCTTTTATTACTACACTTTATATTTAATTTTTTTTATTTTAGCTTGTTTGCTAAATTATATTCGTTAAAACTACATTTTAGAAAAAGCACTTTTGTAATTATGTTTTTTTTTCTTGTAAACTTCTTCAAACAGCTTATTATGTATTAACTATTTATTGTTACTCACGGATAGAGTTGGTCTATCAGACCAACTAGTATTGATCGTAAAATCTTCGATACAATAAAGGCAACAAATACAACTCTGAAAGTATTAGGTAACCAGTGCTGTCAATTTCGCAAATGTTTTACCACCAAAACTTCTAAAAAAATTAAAAAAATGAGATGAAAACACAAACTGGAAATGTATCGCATCAGTTTTAATGATTTTTAAAACATTATTATGTAGAACCTTATCTAGATAGTGCAACAGGCTATGAATTAATAAAACTCGGACGTGTAGAGAATATGAAAGAAAAACGTGCATTTTCTGTAGTTCAACCATTTTTCAGGAAGTAAGAAACTGCCAAACTCGATTGATCGATTTGTTCTGTGTATCTTCCAAAATAATTTATATGATTTAAAAACAGTTCCTGCTGTTTTTGCAGTGGCACTAAAATCGTAATTTCTGAAAGAATAAAGAATCTATTTTTAATTGATAAAAAATGATCATTAAAGAAGATATGCGTGATAAGATTTACGTCAGTACCTAGCTATGTAAGCCATAACCCGTCGGTGGATCAAACCACTGTGGGTGATATGTGGCGTCACCCTCGCCCTACGAAGCCATTGGAAATCTCTATCCTCCAATCACTTCTGGTTGCAACTTCGAGAGCTCGCAGCAGGCCGTCAACTCCTGGTCCAGAATACACGACAAGCATACTCACTGGTTCCGGATCATTCACCCCGTGTTCGTAGTCAAAAGTGAGATGATCCTGGCACCTTAATCATTTCATGAGGGCCGCGAAATCACAACCACCACGATACTCCCAATCTCAATAATCAGTCAGAGAACAGCTTAAAAGTTAAACTCTGGGGCTTACTGATTTCCCTGGAAGTAATGTGGAGTTCCCCAGTTAATTCCTGATAGCCTTTAGGGGACTGGACTCCCTTTTACTCCCGGTGACACATGTAATGATGGTGAGATTCCATCAAGACATATCAGTGTGCTCCCGGCGGAGGCATTAAAGAAGATATTTATGTATTTAATGGAATAACATGACTAAGGCGTTTCACTTTCATGAATGTTAACATTGTTATTAAGTTATTTGAATTTGTTCCCCCAGTAAATGAAATACTGTTGTCATTCCTTTCCGTCTTTGCTGGCTGTTTATTGGGTATGAACAGTTTATGAGCGCCTTCGATGTGATGACATCATTCTAAAGCTGTGTTCTAAACTGGTGAGTCAGTGATAGGGCTTAGGTAGTTCTTTTATTAAGGTTGTATCTACTCAGTACCCACCACTGGGTATTCTACCGACATGAGTATCCGGTGGTGGGTATTCTACGTACCTTAGTAAACGGTGGTGGGTATCCTACGTACATGAGTAACCGGTGGTGGGCATTCTACGTACATGAGTAGATACACCCTTTGTGGGTGTTTATCGGTTGTTCGAGTGTACGAGTAGTTTTATGGGCTGTGAAAATTGTGCCTGAAGTTGTGCTTATCTGTTCGTATATAATGTCATTGTTAAAAGTTTTTCTTTTATAGATTACATGCTTTCAAGAATGTCTTGTCTTCGTCCTTTTTTACCAGGATGTAGTAATGTCATAGGTTCATCTATTTACCTTGGTGTGTATCCGCGAGTGTTAGGGTGGAATACAATTTTCTCTGTGAGCGTATGTGTTCTGTAAATCTTGTTGTAGTGTTCGTTTAGTTTGTCCTATAGAAATATGTTAGCAGGTACAAGTAAGTCTGTGTACTTCGCTGGAACTAAATTTCGTAGTTGTTTCTGTCGATGTCCTCAGATTATGTTTCAGAGTGTTGCTCCTTTTTAAAGCTGTAAGTAAACCTTCTTTGTGAAAAAGGTTGGTTTATCTATATATTTCTGGTCCGTGTACCGTTACTTTGTATTGGTTATCTCTTGGTCTTCTTTATTCCTGTTTTTAGTGTTGTATTGTCTAAGAAGCTTATTGATATTAGTGGGTTTGTAGCCATTATTTTTGGTTATGGTGTCAAGTTCTTTGTTGTACTTATTTAAAGTAAGTGCTGTTCGTGCCGTACAAACAGCCCGTAAAGACGAAAAGAAATGGCAACAGTTGACAGTGTTGTTTAATGCACATTAGATAGTAATAATCAATTATAGTTTAAAGTAACCAAAACCCTTTTTTTTTGGTATTAAGCACTGAGAAAAAACGTTTGAATGCCTGATAGTCAATACCCAAACTGTAAATAACTAGCCACCCGGTAATAATAAAAGATTATGTTAAGTAATATTTTAAAACGTGTAGAAATTAATTACGTTTTAGATATTTAGTACATATGCACGCTTGTATAACAAATAGAAAAATGGTTTAAAGGTGGTATAACAGTTACAGCAATAAACGACTTAAATCTTTGAAAAATTAATTTGAATGCAATAAATGTTTATGTATTTGTATTCGTTCATGTATATGAGTTTACATACAGATACAATAAAATATAAAATAACTACAGAACCTCTCGTTTGCAAACATAGCAGTAATGTTATGTTTATTAAAACTTTGTGGCGGACAGTATTCTGAGTTTTGTGAACAATTATACTCGTAAAAATTACATTAGCACTTATACACTCTCAGTTTTAGATAGAGAATATTGAAATGGGGTTCTTTATATATAAAACTTTTTGTTTTAGTTGTTATTGTATTGGTTCAGAGACTCCATTATTTTATTTTATAGATTAAACCTCATTTTTCTAGTTGTTCATTGTTTGGCTGGCTGCTCATGTGCGCATGACGAATGACCAGAATTTCTGTCATTTTGTTTACAGTTTGTTTATTTTTAAATGGTTGTTAAAACAAGTCGTTTTTAGATTGTGTTTAAAACTAATCAAGTTTTTATGGGCATCAATGATTCTATGATTCTGTTGAAACTTATTCCTATTTCTATTTTTACTTTTTATATGGTTTTTGTTTTTTATTTCTATTTAATTTTTTCTGTTTTAAATTAGTTATTTATGTTAATTATTACTATTTGTACAGTGAACAAATAATACATATACTTACACACACACACATATATATATATATATATATATATATATATATACATACATATGTTTGTATTTATATTATCTTAATATTAACTTTTGTTAATTTTCTTTTGTTCAATTTTTAAAATTGTTGTAAAAAGTGCAATCGAAATGTTTTTATGTATTTTTTTTTATTAAAGCCAGTTTTTATTTTTTTTAAAATCTAGCCACTGTGCTTTTTTTTATATACATACATTTTAAATTTAAATTTTAAACGTTTGATTGATTTTTATAACGATTTTACTAATTAGCTTAATTAAGTTTTGACGAAAAAATATAAACATTTTCAAAACATGGAAATAAATTTTTATTACGTGTAGGTTTTTAAAACATAAAAAATAAATATACGATATAACGCTTTTTTATATTTTAAAAACTGCTTTGTTTTAAAAACCTTAAATATATAAATACGATTCGATTTTAAAAGTAAATTATTTTTTCTAGTTTTATAACTTAATTTTCATAAATAAAAATTGTAATAAAAATTGTTTATCACATTTTAATAGTAATATTTTATATTTTGTAATTTTAAAGTAAATGAATAATTAACAGCGGTACTTGGTTTTTAGTTCAGATTTTTTTACGATAGATTTTTTGTAGAAAAATTAAAAAAAGGCAAAGTTTTTAAGCTGTGTTTATTTCAGTTAAATTTAATTAAAATTCTTTTTCAGGTGATTATTTTCTGGTGAGAATAAGGTTCCGAAATGGTAAACAACTACAAACGGTAGCCGTTTAAAAGCGTGCTGTTGTCCAAAAAAATCTCCCATTTCAAAATAATTATTCAAACGATACTTTTTTTTCAAAGTGAATCATTATTAAAAAGTATTATCAAAAGGCATCTCTTTCTGATTTTGTTACTTTTTTGATTTTTTTGAATACAACTTTTTTGTCAAATTGTATTCCTTAAAATGCTTTTTTAAGGATATATGTTTGAAAAAGTACTTTTTTAATTATGTATTTTTTTACTTTTAAACTTCTACAAACAGCTTATTTTAAAAAGTTTTTCCTAATTTTTTTCCAAAAAGTACTTTTTATGTAAAGTACTTTTTTTTTAAAAAGAGTTTTGTTTTTTTTTTTTTTAAATTGTCTCTTAATATAAAACTTTTGTTTACTGTTCCTTTAAAAAATTAGCTCGATCAGTTTTCTATATTCTACAAGTGCTTTTATAAGAAAGGTTTAAACAACTTTTTTTTATTCAAAAAGTACTATTATCAAAAGGCATTTTCTTGGGGTTTTCTTACTACACTTTATAGTTAATTTTTTTATTTATGACTTTTTTGTTAAATAGTATTCCTTAGCAGGCTCTGTTTGAAAAAGTACTTTTGTAATTATGTAATTTTTTTTTCATTTAAACTTCTTCAAACAGCTAAACGTTAAAACTATCATGTTCTTGGTGTTGATGTTTTAAAATTATTATTAAAATATTTATTAAACTAAAAAATAAGTATTATTTAGTTTTTTGCTTTTTTTTTACTTTCAAAATAATTAAATCGTTAAAAAAATATACTTCACTAATTTGTTTACATTCATTTGTGTCTTGTATATCGTTTGTTGTATTATATCAAATTAAATTGAAATATATTGACGATCAAACAGTAAGCGTTTGTTGTTGTTGTTGTAGTTATTGTAATTGTTGTTTCGTTGTTTCAAATGATTTATTAGCAATTGTATGTGATTGACAAATTAAATGTTGATTTAATGTAAATGTAAACATTTTCACTTTGAATGAACTTCATTAATGTAAAATATATTTGTACATTTGTATGTGTAAGATTTTATTGGAAACTCTATAATTATATGAAGTACAATATTTTAATATATCTATTATATATTTGCCTACTATTTTATAGCAATTTTATAAGAAAACAAAAAAAAAATGCTTAAATAATAATTAAGGTGTCAATGATTACTCTTGTCAAATACAATTATAGAATACGTTACGTATTTAAACCTTTTTACGTTTAAAAATGTCGATTATTTGTGTGAGAACTTAGATATTCAATATCTAAAATAAATAGAAGCGTTTATTTTATTTATTTAAATTAATGACTTTTAAATATTAATTGATTGACTTGATTCTATTTGATGATAAATAAAATAGTTTGTTTCCATTTACGATTATTTTTAATTGAATTAAAATAGAGTTTGTAAATTGAATTTTGTAAAATATTTGAACTATATTTTTAATATTTATTCGTAAAATTATACTGAAACTAATATTATTTAAAAAGAGAAATAAAATTAATTAAAAGAGAAATAAAATAAAAAAGAAAAATAGAAAGAGTTTGTTAGTTCTGCTTTTTACGCTAGGCCAAGATGACGAGCAACAATTGTATTTTTTAACAATATGTTCAACGGAGGACTTCATTCAGATCCGTGTTAATTTAATATTAGTTACTGTTAAAAAATACAGGGTGTTCCCAAACAACACACCTACTTTTAATGCATGCAAACAGTCCAAAGTTTTGTAAAGCGTTAAAATTGCTTCATACACAGCACAGAGGAAGGAGACTGAATGTGTTAGAAAAAATGGAAATATACAAACAGAAAAGATTTGTCGGATGAATGATAGACAAACATTTGGTGATAAAATTTACATCTACACCAGCAACGTCATTCACGCCCTAGGAAACCGAGGACTAATTCTAGCAACAGGTCTTTCCTGGTTGTAATTTCAGCGGCTCCAAAGCAGGGTTGCAAACCACTACTCCTCGCTGAAGAGCTGGAGACTATCCAACTCCTTGTCCAGAACGCATGACTAGCATGCTCGCTGGATCCAGATCATTCACCCGTTGGTGTGATTAAAGGCGAGATGATCCTGGCCACCATAATCAGTTCATGCTTGGGGCCGCAAAACCACAACCACCACGATACTCCCAAATGGCCAAGCTCAATAATCAGTCAGAGACAAGATAAAAGTATAAGTAGACAATTAGCGGAACTCTGGGGCTTACTGATTCCCGTGGAAAAACCGTGGAGCTTCCAGTTGACTTTCTGCTTGCCCTTAGGGGACTGGGCTCCCTGGGTGGTGACAGATGGACAAATGGACACTGCTTCGGACACGACATTTAAACCATTGGAACATTTCTACAAGGAAACGAATATTACACTAACACAAACACGTTACGCGGATGCACAGGGCGGAGGCAATAGGGAACCTCATGAACGTACAATTACGGATTGTTGTGTAATGGGAGAGAATCCAGTGGATTCACATATAAACACAAACGAATAACAAGCATGGGCCTGAAACGATTTAGACGGGAAGAGAGACGAATGAAAAGGGAGGGGGAGAGACAGACAGAGAGGGATAGAACAATTAGGAAAAAACAAACAAAAAAGGAGACAGGACATACAGAGAAAAAGAGAGAAAGTGACGAAGGCAATAGGAATAACACGAAGAGAGACACGAACAAGACGAACTATATTAACACAGCTGACAATAAAATGCGACTAGTATAGAGGGAATACTGAAGATTACAAATAGCCGAAACCGGTTTGTTTACAAACCAAATTTGACGCGGGTTGACGTAAAATCATAACCAAACGATTTCAAAATGGCTCTCTATAACAAAAGTCAATATAAAATAAATTCAGACATTAATGGGTGTACGTACAGAGATGTTTTGACGAACATAGCTTGAAAAATTCTTTATAATACGTATATACTACAATAATTGCTATAATAGGGGGCATTAAAAGTTAAAGACTGTTACTGAAGGGAGGTGACTTCAAGTAAACCATAACATATAGATACAGGGGCTTTAGTTTTAAACAAAATGTGTACTACGGCAAACAATGTAGCAATGGAGAAAAGAACATTAAAATTCTAACTTTAAGGGTGCTCCATTTAAGTTGCGATTTTGACGTATATCGCCCGTACTTTTTGAATCCTAAAAGGTAGAATTTTAAAATTTACAAAAAGTATAAATTATTTTTTCTTCTATAATACCAAGCATAGATATGTATTCAAAATAAAAGGGTGTTCGTCTAGAGACGAGAATTTGGGGTTCACGTGACAGTATTACAAAAAGAGAAAACTTTAAGAATTTAATTTTGAATTAAAACGTGCCGTTTTATTTTTGTGGAATTTTTCAATGAATATTCGGAGGTAGAATTTGTAAAGTCCAGGCATATTTATTACTGTGGGTATTATAAACTTTAAATTTTTGTACATGATTTCTTGATTTTCTGCCTATTTTGAAGACGGTTTATTTTTACAAAACTTATTTATAACAAAAATTTAAGCGCCCCGAATATGACTTTGTGAAAATATTAACAATTTTGTCTGTGAAAGAAGTGGGCAAACTTGCATTTTCCAATGAAATGCTTTCCATGTAATTATGTTCTACTTTTGTGAACATACCTTATTTCTAAAGCAATATTTGAATAGGAAAAAACAACAGAAACAATTACTGATAATTATAGTTCGATGATGACTGAACCAAATATTTTGAAACATTCTTATTTTCCAAAATATTATTTAAACTAAAATTAAATAAAAATACTAGAAAAAATTTTTGTTTACTTTTCAAAATGATGATGATGTTTTTCTGAAAGTTTTGTATTATTTAATATGCATTTTTGCGGTTATTATAGTTGATTATAAAAGCCATTAACAAAACGCCCACATTAACACACTTAAAAACAGCAAAGATAAAAATGAATACAAAACGACAATATGAGACTTACAACAAGAGACATTTTCACACAATAAATAAAAATATTACAAGAAAATATACGATCCCATACATATATTTTACACGTATACATACACTCTCAAGCATACATCATGGAGGGAATGCATGAAGACCACATGGTGAGAGAAAACAGCTACCGATGAATTTTAAATTTATTTCAAAGTAAAACACCAACTGTTGATATTAATTTACACAAAATTTAAGATTTTATTTTAAGATTCAATTTAAGATTTTTATTAGGAACAGTGAAACTTTTAAGACGAAAATTCTAAAAATTCGAAATTATATTAAGCATAAGTATACTGCAATATCAATAATAGGTTTCCGGTTATTGGGTTATTATTAAGAGTGTCTTTTTTATAGCGGCTTAGAACTTTAAGTTGTCCACACTTTTTTAACTTGTGGCCATTTTGTTAACTGCCAAGCAACATATTTGCTTTGGCATGTCAGATTAGACCGACGTCTGAACAATACTTCAAAATTGGGCAAATTGGACCTGATTATCCCGTTTTTCATAAGCAAATTTCGTTTAGCAATTAAGCCAAGTTTACTTAAATGGATACGTCAATATGCAAAACTGCCATATTTAGAGTGATGATACTGCTCAAGTGTATGTTGCGACATCGTTGCATCCAAAAAATCTGATTGTTAGATGTGTTTTATGGGCTTAATGGTGGAATAATTGATCCGTACTTCTGTAAAAATGATGCTGGTGAGAACGTTACAGTCAATAATTTCCGCTATAGAGCCGTGATTACTGACTTGTTTATTCATTTTGATCTGCAGAAGCTCTGATTTCAACAAGACGGCGCAACAAGTCACTCATTTCATGGTAGAATTGTGTGGCTGTGAGAAAAGCTTGATAACTGCCTTATTTTACATTTCGGACCCATCAATTTGTCCCTAATATCGTGAGATTTAACGCCGTTAGAGGACATGCGTAGTTCCTAGCTTGCGCCGATAAGCCTGAAACGATTAATCTTGTTTTATGCCATTTAAAAATTTTATACCTCTATGCAAAATACCCCATACAAAAGAAAACTTTTAATCTAATTCTACAAATATCTTTTTTTTTTAAAGAACGTAATTATTTAAGCAAATTAATTCTATTCAAGATATTTCTTCACTATGACTTTTCTTGCTTTCCTGCTGAATTGGTTGTAATTGAAATTAAAATAATAAATTAGATTATTTAATTAAATCAATTAAATTGATATGTTTTATTTAATTTTTTTTTATAAATTATCTAAGCTATTAAATAATATATTTAAAAAAATCTAAAAACTTAAGCTCTATTATCAATATTTACTTTGGTGCTGCTGGACACTCTTTTTAAGGGTCTAGAATTTAATTATTGCAAAACTATATTTGTATAGTTGATACGTCAGTTATTGGGTTTATCATTAACTAGCGTGCCCGTGACTGCTTTGCAAGTCATTTCTTCGACATTTTTTGATCGATTTTGGTTCGCGGTATTGAAAAACAAAGCACGTGAACGTGATACATATAACTGAAAGTGCAAAAAACAGGGATCATTGAAAAGCAACAGGTATGGGGAACTGAAGCCATTTAAAATCAAACGGCAAATCTGGAGGAATCATAGGAATGCGTGGTTTCAACACATCGCCCTTATATTTTTCTTTTAAAATTTTTGCTTCAATCACATTTTTCATGACTTTTTTGACTACTAACATATGTCATTGCATCTGCCAAGTGTGCATACAACGCCATCTACTGGCAATATAGCATTTACAATCATGTTTTTTATGGGCTCTTGAGTTAAGATAGCGTTGTAAAAAAAATGTATGTGAAAATGAATTTTCTTCATAATTTTTTTTTTTGGGAAATTTTCCAAAATTTTCTTGTGTATTCTTCTTATTTGGCCGGAGACCTGTCCGAATTGGTGCTAATCACCGAAATCGGTCCAGGCATTCTCGAGTTATAAGCGTAGTAACTAACATCACTTTCTTTTATATATATAGATTTATTTTGTGTTTGTTATATTGTGGTATCTTTGCGGTATCACATTTTTGGAAAATATAGAGACAATGCTTGAGACTTACTTTTTTATTTCACTTATTTAAAACGTTAACGTATAAATTTTATAATTTCTGGAAGATTATTCTACGAATTGTTCGCTTTAAATAAAATTTTATGTTGTTTATAATAAAAACAATCAAAAACAAAAAAAAAATAATAATTTTATGTTGGCTAAATATTTATTTTTTACATTAATAATTAGATGTTCCCATGCCTGACTTAAAATACTATTTATAGGCGATTTACAATAGCACAGGATATTGATTTCCCTATCAACGATATAAATGTTATTAATTTTTTGTGACGATTTATTAATTTTGTTCTAACTAAGATTTTATTTATTTAAAAGAATGATTTCTTAATTTTTGGTTTTTAATCAAATTAGCAAATTTTATTAAATATAAAAAAAAAATATATTTTTTAAAAGTATGTCAATTTAAGCAAGAATAATAACTATTTAAACTTATAATTACAAACATCTTTGAAAGATCTTAGAGAAATAACAATATAGAATTTTTTTAATTTTCAGACAGATGGCAAATTATGACGAATATGAAAAGCTTAAAGCTTGGATAATTTTAAGGCATTTATTAATTTAACAATTTAATTGTGTATTACAGATGCAACAAGAAAATATCTTGGGTGTAACAGTTAATGTTTTCTTAAATTTGCGTATCTGGGAACAACAAATTAATAACAATTAAACTAAAAACACACACACACGCACATACACATAGAGAAATTTTTATTTTAGAAAGCTAATTATGATTTATCTTCTTCGTTAAAAAAATTTTTGTTTTCTGAGAATGAGAGTAAATACATTAAGAATTAACTTCCAAAAAGGAAGTGTTAATGTAGAGTTTTTTGTATAGAGATATAAAACTTTAAGTTTTATGTGTTAGCTTTTTTAACTGTTGCCCATTTTATCAGTTTTCAAGTGATTTATGCTTGGTTTAGTTTGGTATTTCAACATGAACAGCCCTTCCAAATTGTATAAATTGGACCCATAAAAAGATTCCCATAGCGATGAAGTTCACCTTTATTTAATGCCTTTGGAGTAATAATAATTCCCAAGTGTATATTGAAACATCGTTACATCCAGAAAATTCAAATGTTTGGTGTGCTTTATGGGCTGGTCGAATCGTTGTTCCATACTTTTCTAAAATTGAATCCGGTCAGAATCCCGTTGAATCCGGTTGAATGTAATAAAAACCGCTATAGAATCATGATTGCAGACATTTTTGTTCATCAAGTGAATCAACCTGATATGCAGGTGCTGTAGGAATTGAAGGAAACGTTTAATAATCGCATAGTTTCAACTTTCAGATCCATGAATTAGCCTCCAAAATCATACGATTGAATGCCGCTAGACTATTTTCTGTGGTGATATAGGGGCTCGTTGGTCTACGCTGATGAGCCTGAAAGCAGTGTTCACTTGGAAGAAAACAATCGCTGATATACCAAAAAAATCTTGGAAAAGGTCACTAAAAATAAGATCCCCATATTAAATTACGCCCAAGCCAGCTATGGCGGTCACATACGAGAAGTCGTATTCAAATTCTAAAGCTAGAAGATCTTTCGAATAAAGCAAATTTTATATCAATTTAAAAAATTCATTTTTGTTTTACTCCATTTCAAAGTTCTATACCGCCATAAAAACCTACTATATTTTACTTTACTAGCTATTGTTATAGTAATAAAATATACTGATAAGATATACGTGATAAGATTTACATCAGTACCTAGCTGTGTAAGCCATAACCTAATGGTTGATCGTTCCACTGTGGATAAATAATGTAGCGTCATCCTCGCCCTAAAAGGCGTTCAGATATGTATATCCTCCGATCATTCCTAATTGCATCTTCAAGAGCTCGGAGGAGGCTAACGCCCCCACTACTTGCTAAAGAGTTGGAGACTATCCAACTCCTGGTCCAGAACGCATGAATCTTAATATCATTTAAGAACACGACGACATTCATGCTTACTGGACATGGACCATTAATTGTGTCACATGTAATAATGGTGAGATTCCAACAATACATATCAATGTGGGGGGTGGGGTGTTATAGTGATCTTGCTTAAACTTGTTAATCTTCTCAAACAATTTCATAAATTTCTGTTGGATATTTCTTTAAATAAATCATAGGGAATATTAATTCCCCACCCTTATATTTGTTTACTGCGTACTTCTAATGTTTACAAATTGTGCCCTGTAATTAGATGGCGACTTTGTTTTATTTTGAAATTATTTTTACATCAATTAGAAAACATTTTTTTAATAATCTTTTTTATTCTTATTTTTGTTGTAAATGTTTTTTCGCCATTTTTTTCCGAAATTGGAATTTGAACAATTTAAATTGTTTTTAAGACAAATGTCGAGAATCACGTTTATTTGCTGATTTTTTGGGTTTCGTTTGTTATTTTTTGTGCCATATAACAATTATACATGAAAACACATATACATACATATTTAAGGCATGTAGAAAAACCCAACAGTTTTAGGATAGTTTCCATAAAATTATTGATTTTTTATTACATGCCGACGATAGAGTATTTATTTAAGCTGGTTAAAAGTATAAGAAATTTAGTTCAAGCAAATAATACAGCACAATATTCGATATTTTGTTAAGCAGCTATCTGTTCAAAATATCGGGTATTTCAAAAAACTCTGTTTTTCAATTGTGGCAATGGCAACAATATGATCACTTTGACATGTAGTTTTTTGAAGTATCCATAGTATATGCATTGGCAATTGTTACAATGAAATTAATTTCTTTTTTTTTTTTTTAAGGGAAGTAGCGCTTCAGGCAACAATGCCTATTAAGTCAAGTACCGTGCTACATCCTTTAGGAAAGGGATAGAGAAGAGGTGAAGCAGGTGGTAAAAGTAGAAGGATAATTAGCTGCCGTATAAAAGACAGCACAGCGACCAGTGACTATGCCTTCATAGCTGAGCAGCCACACCGACAGTCAATTTTTATTTTTGTAGTGAAAAAAACCAAGGTCTTCGTTGGGAATCGAACCCACAACCCCCACACTGAAAAGCTAGTACACTACCTATTAGCCTACAGGGGCACCTAATTTCGCCTGGAAATCGCATTAAAATAGTTAAAATCCACTATGAAAATAGTGGTTCTGTTAAAGTAAAATTTCCTAAAATTCGTGATATTTTGGACAACATAATCATCCTTCTAAGATCAATTTTAAGAATTTGGTCGTTAAATTTTAGTTGAAAGGCTCGTTATAAAATGTGCGAAAACCAACGCGTGTTCGAGCGGGTCGTTCAACTGAAAATACTGCAGTGTCGTGAGCCACTGGGTTGAAGCAAAAAGCCTTACAAGGATCAACTGGTGGAGAAATTGAAGTCGACGGACCATTAACATTGACGTAGATTCGCTCAATTTGTTTGGGAACAAGCGGCCGGTTTTTCTGAAAAACTAATTTTATCAGACGAAGTCCATTTTCACGTGTCAGGGTTTGTCAACAAGCAAAATTTTTTTAACACCACTTGATTATTTGTTGTGATGCTATGTTAAGGGCGGAGCCAATCGAATCGATTTCAGCCTTAAAACTCAAAGTGATTAAAAACTTTGGTGAAAGAATCGACCTCTGTCAGCGTGGTCGTGGTGGACATTTGCCAGATATCATTTTTCATTCATAATTGAAAAAAAGCTTTTTGTTGAAAACCCTTTTATAATACTCCATATTTTGTTAGAAAAGTATACAGCTTTACCTAGCGGCTACTGTACAATGAATATAAGTGAATATAAGAAGAAATCAAACACAATATCCTTGTTTTACCGATAAGTTCTTTAAATCATTTTGCCTAGACTGCCACGAAAGTCAGACATTATTGTCTTTAATTTGATTTAGCTTGAGCTTTCAATCATGACCCAATAAACTTCTTTTAAAGGTGCCTTAGCTATGTCACCTATTATTTTAATATGCAGTTTGTCTATCGCGGCAACTACTTTTTATTTTTCCTTTCCTATCTGGACGCCGGGATCTCATTCACTATTGCTAACTATATTCCCATTTTTAAGCAACTCATTCAGCGCATTAATTCAATAAAATTTGTTGCTCTCTACTAAAGTTTCTGTTGAGAATTGAACTCATGACTTTTTGTTTAACAAACACCAAGGCACCTCTGTTTGTGCAGCTATAGCAGCAGTAAGACTTGCTCATCAATAATCCTTTTATTCTTATTATATCAAACACATACCACACTTATTAGTGGTGGAAATCTATAGTCATAGCAGCTTTCATAGTACACATAGACTAACAATTTCTCTTACTGCCTAAACCGACTTATGTCTAATTTAAATTGGATTGAGTAAACTGCTGCACTTAGCATTACGTGAAATATTAATAACATTTACCAAACGTGTAAGTTTTTGTCATTTTCAAAACTGCTGGGTATATAACTAAATTTTTGTCTGTCCATATGTCGATATAATGTCTGTACATGTAAATAATATTGTAGACATGTTTTGTTGATTTCTTTTTTTTTTGCTGTTGTTGTGTTATTCATGACAGCCTTAAGCGAAAATTTAACAACAATAAATTGAACAAAAAAAAAAAAAAAACAAAAACAAAAACTTTGAATTAAAAAATCTAATCAGTATAAAAATTCCATATTGTATTGACAACAACGCGAATATTTATTTATACAGGAGTATGTGAAAAGAATAACTATTTTTACAAAATAAATTTATTTTAGTTTTATACGAGTTCCTGCAGTTACAGATACACGAATCTTACAAATTAGTGGGTGACATATTTTGCTGCTGTGATTTGATATTCTGAACTCTGAACTCTAACTAATCACATACCAAATGGCCAAAGCCTGCTCAAAGTAAGAACTTAAATCAACTGGTTTTTGTTTAGAATACCATTTTTGGATAGGAACAAATGGTAACAACACCAACAACAATGCTTTATAACTGATTGAAGTGTGTCGTTTGATAAGACATAACGATATTTTTCAACACATTCACACAATCACATGTGTTTAATTGTATTTAAAAGATAAAATTGAAATAAGCGACAAAAAAAATATTTTGTTTTAGCTTGGACAGCAATTTGTTGACACCTAGTGTTGGCCAAATCAAGCTACAAATAAATAAAAAAGAAAAATGTGTCAAACCAAATTGTTTTTTAAAAACACGCAGATAAAAAACGTTCAACGTTTTAAAACAAAAGAAAAAAAAAGTCGACAATTTTTTTTTTATTTTAGTCTTTGACAGTTTCTTGGCATAATTTATGCTTAAATTATTAAAATTTTTACCTAAAGATCATTTAAAGACACGCGTTACAATAGAGGAAGAGCAGATTACTACCGCTGCTTATATTTGTTTTTGTTATGCTTGTTTCTACAAAAACACAAAAAAAAAAAAAATTAATAAAATTATGCAAATTAAATGGTTTTCATTCAAGAAATAAAACTTCATTAAAAAAAAAAACCCAAAAGTTGATAAAAAAATAAATAAATAAAAACACATGTCCAATGATCGTCATGTTCATTCACAAAATTTATCTTTTAGAAATTTTTCTTCGATGAGAAGTGGAGAGAGACGTATAACAAATTTTACGTGTAGCTCTTAAAGTCATGAAAAAATATTTAAATCAACAACTTAAACTATAAAACAAAATCTAAAAAAAAAAACAAAACAAAAATCGAACACTAACTTGTTGAACAAAAAATAAAAAATAAAATGTTTACCGACCGTTTTGCCTATAAAAAAAGAAAAGAAATTGTTACTCCAAAGGTACAAGATATTCAAAAAGATACAGCCATGAAGCGTGAGGTGCTAAAGCAGATAGTCAAAGGAATGTAAAATATTTCAATTAACTGTGTTCGTGCTACAAGCACAAATATTCTCTTAACATAAAATTCTCCATCTAAATAATGAGTTTTTCAGCAAGGAGTTTGCTTTCTAAAACAAAAAATTTAAATTAAGATGATTCAAATTTTTATTGTATTACGAATGGAACAAGATTTCGGTAAATATGAATGAAAATTGATATCTCGCAAATATCCACCACGACTACGCTGACTGATGTCGATTCTTTCATCATGGTTTTTAATCAGTTTTTTTTTTTTTTTTTGGCAAAACTGCGGCCCTTTTTCGTTAATCATATGACGGATTTTGAGTTTTAAGGCTGAAATCGATTGAATTGGCTTCATATAGACTCTGTCCTTAGCATAGCCCTACAAAAAAAATCCAGTGGTGTTAAGTCACACAATCTAGCTGGCCACTTAGCTAGTGATTATGGTGAAATTATGCGATTGGGAAGTTTAATTTGCAATAAATTGAACGTTTCATTAGCTGTGTGACATGTTATACCGTCCGGTTGAAACCACATGTCCGTGATATCCATGTCGTCAATAATAGGTCAAACCTTACTGCATTTCCAGACTCATCTTCGCAAAAACAAAACGGCCCAATTACGACTCTAAACCACATAGCTCATCATAGACTGATACGTTAAGCATGCAAAAGCTTCTCAATAATCGTTCTAGGATTTGCAAAAGCCCAAATGCGCCAATTTTGCTTGTTGGCCTACCCTGACAGATGAAAATGGGCTTCGTCTGAAAAAATGATATTTTCGGAAAACTCAGCAAATTTATGGCGATGTGAATGGTCGGTCAGCTTCAATTACTATACCGGCTGAACCTTGTAAGGCTTCAAAGTCAAACCCTTATGCAAAATTCGTCACCACAAGGCTTCAAAGTTAAATCCTTACGCAAAAGTCGCCATGTGGTGGCGAACGTGGGGGAATTGACAAATTTGGATCTGCTTTGACACTGTGGCTCACAGCTGCAATGTTTTTAGCTGAACGATCCGGTCAAAAACTCGTTGGTGTTCGCATATTTTGTATCGAGCCTGTCGACTCTGATTGATTGATCCTGATTTTTATAAGCGATTTTTGTTAAGCTCATTTTTCTTTGAATGGTTAAGTCAGTAAACAAACGTGCTGTATTTGGAGTGATGTGATCCAGACAAACTGACTGTTTGGGTGGTCTATGGGCTGGTGGAGTTAGTGGTCTGTACTTCTTTAAAGAAAGTTACAACCACTGCTGACTACTATAGAGCCATTATTACTGACTTTTTCATTTATTAATTGAACAAACATTATATGAAGGACTTGTGGTTACAACAAGATGGCACAACATGTTATACAACTCATGTCACAATTGATTTATTTAAGTAAACGTTTGGTAGCCGCATAGTTTCATGTTTCAGACCCGTAAATTTGTTATCAATATTGTAGCGATTTAATCACGCTAAACTATATTCTATGCAGATATGTAAACTCGCTTATGTACGCTGATAAGCCCGTAATGAATGACCACTTAGAGGACTTATTGGTGGTGTAAGGCCATAAATGTTGGAAAAAATTATCGAAAATTAAACCTCCTCATCAGACATGAAGATCACGCCAGTCGTCATATTAAAATATATTGCTTAAAGATTATTTTTCATATAAAATAAATTTCTTGTCCATTTACAAATTTCATCTTTGCTTATTCCATTTCCAAGTTTCATAACTCTCCAAAAATACTCTTTGAATATTATTTAAATTTTAACTGTTATCTTCTTTTTATTTGTTATTAAAAATTTATAGTGTCTGTCGTTTACTGTTCAAAAAGTTAAATAATGTTCATTTTCATCATGCTACATTCTGAGGCGGGGATACCCTCTAAATTTTAATTTTCATACTATGTAAATTTCAGACTTCTGTCTATAACCATTTAAAACAAAAAACTACGTAAGTAACAATCAAGTCTTTATATATGGACATCCTATAATTTTTAGGTACATTTAATAATTTTTAGTTGCAATTTTTAATAATCTACTTTTGTGATAATATCAGACGATCACTATGAATAAAAGTTTTACAAATAGAGACAGGCCGAAAATATAGTTATAAAAAATTTAATTTTGAAAAGTAGTTAAATTTATATACGAGCTCTTTATAGAAACAGATTTTTCTTCTTAATTTATTCGATGATCTATTGAAATGAAACAAAAATTTAAAATTAAAATTCAAAATGAAAAACAAAAAACTTAGAAATTTTGTGTTAAAGAATACATACTTTTACAAGCTGCCTCTGGTTTATTTCCTTTAAAAATAACTTAGAAAAAAGTGTCTTCCACAGGGTGCCTGCTGTGCGTTTAACCACATTTCATGTGGTGATTTGTGTTGTTGTGCGTAGCAAATGCTTAATACCACACTTGGATAAGCTTTTATAATCAATTGATGCCAACCAGGTCAGTCTGTATACAGTATAGAAAAAAATATATTGCCAGCCGTAAAAGAAGATGATGCTGCCTGCCAGCAACACTAGAAAATCTTTATGCAATAGTAGAGTAGAGAAGTTGGTTTATTTAATGTTTAGCTGGCTGATCAGTAGACAATGATTTCTTCATATAAATTAATCTTTAAGAGCAGAAGCTCGTAAATTATTGGTTCTATTGGTTGTTCATGATATTTGGATTAACAGCAGTTCTTGTTGTATTTAGTATATTTAGTCACAATATTAAAGTGTTAAAAGTAATAATATTCTTCTTAGTTAAAAGCTCAATAAAAAATGGTAACCCATTTTATTTAAAGAGGTTTATAGCCATCGATAAAGTAACTTGCAAATCGGTCACCAAAAAGCTGTTTATGTGTCAGAAAACTATTTGTTATTGCCCCAAAATAAACACAAAAAATAATTTTCAAAAAGCAAAAGATTTCTCTATACTAAGTATCCCAAGAATCGAATAGTTTCTTAAGAAATACTTTTAATTTAAAAAGAATATAAATTTTGCTTGCCTCTAATTATAAGCACTTTCGAAAATTTATTTTTAAAAATTACAAGTTTTACATAAATTATGTAAATATCTGTAGGATTTGACATAAAATTGGTTTAAAAAAACAAAAAAAAAAAAATAATAATTAATAAATAAAATTTTCATAGTCTTTATGCATTTGTTTTTATATTCATAATGTCATATCACTGTCTCTGCTACATAAATGGAGATGTGTTTAAAAGGAAAAATATTTAAGATTTTAACACATACGCATTGGCAATTTATCAATGTTTTATTTAAATAAACAATTTTTACTATAAAATACAATTTTTATAATGTTTACATTTTGGAATTGATTATTGACATATGGGTAAATAATATTATTACAGGCAATTGTGACATGTTAAAGACAAGTGATAACTGTATCAATGATTATTAACTATCAATTGGTTGCATAGAAAATAATTCCCTTAGGTAGGCAACACTTTTTTAATGGCGGCCATTTTGCCTGATGTCAAGTTATTTATGCGTAGTTTGGTTTAGCATTTCAAGAGGAATAGACTGACGTCTGAAAAGCGTTTTCATATTGCTCTCTTCAAAATCATAATTCTCTTGGTAAAACATATCGCACACTATTTTACTTGAAGTGCTAATAATCCCCTCGTTATATCCAGAAAGAATCACTGTTTGGTGTGCTTTACTGATTGGACTCATTGGTCCGTACTTCTTTAAACAATGGTGACCGCTATAGAGCCATATTACTTACTTTTACCTTCAACAACTGAACAGCCTTAATATGCAGGCGATGTGTAGATGTGGTTCAGTTCGTGTTACAATTAATTTATAGAAGGAGAGTTTGGTAGCCGCATAGTTTTATGTTCGGATCCAAGAATTACCCTCCAAAAGCGTGCTATTTAATGCCGCTGGACTATTTTCTATCGTGATATGTGGTGGCTAAACCACACAAATGAGCCCGACACGATTGGCCTTTAGCAGGAAAATATTTCCAGTCTTATTGCCGATATACGCTCACAATTATTTGAAGAAGTCAATGAAAATTGAATCTCCCTATTAAACTACGTCCGGACTAGTCCCGATATTGGTATGCCAATAGCCATTGTTGGCAACGTAACCAGAATCGTCTGGCATCATCCAAAAACTAATCAAATTGTAATAGAAGACTTTACTACCGCAGCTAACTTCTGCGCATGCGCGAAAAATCCTGCTATTTTCTTTTGGACCGAGAATTGCAGAGATGAAGTTGCTCATGTTAATGGATTTTGGGCCACCCGTGAATTTAGAAGCCAAAATTATTCTTGTGTTTTCCACACAAAAGAGAAGGTAGTTGTATAAGTTGTAATCAATTATCAAATATTTTTTTTACTTAAATTTGTTAGAGATTTTAATACAAAAACAAATTGTAAAAGAATTATTTGTGTTTTATTAAAAATAAACTGGAATTCACCAGGACCCCAGACTGACGTGCCTTATTAGCAGTCATATTTAAGTTATAGTGTCAGAAGATGAAAATTAATTTTCTTAAGTAAATTTCATGTCAATTCAAACAAATTCATGTACTTAAAAGTCGTATACCTCTATAATAATACCCTTTATTTACATTTAATTTAATTAAAAAAAAATCCACATCCATAGTGACATTTTTGAACCGCATTGACACAAAATAAATTTTTGAATTATAATCTCGGAAAAAAATTTTACAATTGACACTATGGGAAAAGTTGAATTATAAAGAAAAAATCAACATTATGTTGAGTAGTCGTAGTTTGTATAATTTTTTTATTTAAATTTGTATTGTGTCTCTCTATTTCTTTCAGTTTTCGTTTAATTCATAGAAATTGAAATAGGTATGTGTCTTAAGTCTTTTGTATCAAGAACAAATTTTGTGATGACGACACGTATTAAAGATACAAAATATATGATATGAAATTTTACATAAAAAATATGGTATTATATCGCATATGTACCATGATCGTATCTGTATTACTTTATTTTACTTATACCTTCTATTGTAGCGGCGAATAAATTACAGGTTTTATCTGATATATTAATACCATTGGATACCATCTGCAAATGCTGATTTGCCACTGTTGAAAAGAGTAAGATATTAGTTCGATCTTGCCAGCTAGTTTAGCCAGACCAAGTATAAAAATGTCTGCTAATAATCTTATGTATTCCAATAAATTTGAGATCAATTAAAATTCTATACTATCTAATTGATGCACATTTGCAAAAAATATTAATTTGATAGAGTGCTATGACACTATTATACTTTTAAAGGAGATTAAACGAGCCAACCATGGCTAATAATTCGGTAATTATTAGCCATGATGGCTGTATTATGTCGCCTGCTGGCAGAAGACAGTTGCTCATATGCCGTTTAAGTTTGTGCTCATACGAAAATATGTATGAGTAGGCCAGAGTTTGGCTAAATATCTTATCTATACTTTGACTATATCGTTTATTTTAGTGATAGGTGGTATATCGATCAGGCTTTTCTATAATTTCTTAAATTTTGTTATAGCCATTTTATCAGTTATAATTTTTAGTTTCTGCAACTAAGCTAAAGAAAATACAAAAATAATTCCTTAAAAAATCAACATCAAAACGGAGGGACCGGCAGGCAGAGGATCATCGAATATGAAATAATAATTTAGTGAGACGAATTCATGAGTTTAGTTATATCTAACAGAGAGTGTAATAAATTACGTCACTAAAAGGGACATCCTAATTTAAAATATGTTTCGATTAGTTAGACAAACATTTAACTTATAGCTGTGGCTTTAAAGAAATGCTATTACAGGATATTGGAGGAATCAAATCGAGATGAAATCAGTGATTAAATAAACTTGTATCTATGAAGCCGTTAGCGCTAGGGAAAACAGGCGCCATTTAAGAATGATCTCTAAGGCTTGGTATAGTTCTTTAAATATTTATCGAGAATAAGTGCGTGATAAAAATTACTAATAGGGACACCCATTAACTTTTAAGTTCATTTTTTCGTTATTCTTTTCCTACGATTCAATGCATAGTTTAAGCTGCGAGAGTTAAAGTGGCATAAAAATACTAATTATTACATTTATTATGAATTTGGTATAATGACATCGTGCTGGTATCCCTAAGAGAAGAAAACTGAAAAAAGCAGTTATTTAAAAATAACACAGTTAAGGAATTGAATACGGAAATGTATTCATCAGGTGGTTCTTCGAGACCCAAAAACGGCATAAAAGAAATATAAGTAGCAAACCTCACAAAGGAATGCCAAGATATTTATATCGGGAGGCGTCCTAAGAATAAAAAAATTAAATGATGAAGAAAGAATAAAGTGGAAAATAACTTGTTAAAGAAAATATAAAAATATCGCGAGAATAGAGCGAAGAGAAGGCGCTTCTGAAAAATATATTCTCAGGAGTAGACTTTTTATTATTTTGTTTTATGCCATAAAAATGTTTTTATGATTATCTTATTGCCAATAAGATGATTAGGAGGAGACTAGAGTGCTTGTATGTATTTTTTAAGGAGAATAATAATTGAAGACAAGGTTGGTAAAGGTCAATTGGAGGAGGACGTATACCATCCTATTTATATGTGTCCATGGTTCTCGTTTGTAAGATTGTGTTTTGCAGAGATTTTATGAAATTTTTATTTTATGTTATAGCTAGGTAAGATACAGAAGCCAAGGGGCTATTTAGAGAAATAAACGGTTTAGCTTAAACAGTTAACAGATGACAGCATATGGCTCAGGTGTTTATTGTATTCAAATCTTATTTATATCAGAACTCTATAGAAAGAACATAAATAAATTTTAGATTTTGTCACCATTCCTTAATGACCTAAACGCTAATAGAAAACATGACTCAGTTTAGCTTAAACTAAGATTAACATGCAAATCTTATGAATAAATGTAAAGAATGTAATGCAATGCTTATGAATGTAATGAATCATGTAGCAAAAGAACTAATTTTTTTTACTACACTGTATATGGCGAAGATTTTTATTCTAAAAATAAACAAACAAAAGAAAAAATACTTGAACTCACTGTGACCCTATTAGTTCCAAATATATTGTTATAAAATTTAATGTTGTTCTATTTAGAAAAAAAAAATAGTTAAACTAGCAATTAAACAAAGGAGACATTTCAAAAACTATAATATTTTCTCTTGTATGCAATACTTACATGCTTATAATTTTTTTCCTATTCCCTTTTATCTTAAACTATTACGGCTGCAATTTCTTACACTTAAAAGATGCTGCAAACAAAAACAAAAATGAACATTAAAATTCCATTTTAGTTTTTTCTTAAAAATATTTTTTTTTTGTAGTTTTCACATCACTAATACTTACTGACCGTAAAATATTAGTGATGGTCGCTTATTAAAATAAATATATGCTTTCAAGTCCATGTGAGCGTTTAAATACAACGAAACAAACTAAATAGTAAAATATTAACATTACAACAAATAAAACAACAATAAAATCAAACAATTTCAATTTATATCAGCAGCTTGGGATTTTTTTTTTATTTATTTATTTTTTGTTTTTTGCAATGACCGCAATATTTTTGTTGACTATTTTTCTTGCTGCTTCGCAACGCACGAATACAAGCAAATAGTAAAATTACTTACGCACTTACACTGGTAGGCAAATATCTAGTACATTGGCTAAGGAGTTATCCAATGAGTATTTCGTTTCGTCTCAAACAAAAAGGGCCTAATTCTCATAATTGTAAAGTAGAAGCTAAAAACTTAACAAAATTTTTTATGCGAAAATCAATATGGATGCTTGTGAAACCATAATTTTTGGTACTATTGCCTTAGATTGTTATGAACTTTTGTGTAGAGTATATTGGAATCTGGTATTAAGTTGTTTGGATTTGTTCCGCCAGTAAATGAAATACTGTGATCATTCGATTTGTTGTAAACCGTCATTGCTGGCTGTTTGTTCGGTATGACCAGCGAGCGCTTTCGATGTGATGACAGCATTATCTAGCCGTGTTCTAAGCTGTACTGGTGGGTCAGTGTTCTGTTTTAGGTAGTTCTATTATTCTATTATTCGAGTTAGGGCCTTTCTAAATGAGATCAACGATTTAGTATTTAAGAACAATTTTAATTTTCATTTACATATTTTCTTCGCTAAGTCAATTTAATTATAACTTCTCTCTCTGGGCTTTTCTAAATTGTAAGAAAACAAATTATTTTTCGAACATTAGTCCCATTTCGATATATACCAGCTGTCATTTACTAATCCCTACCGTGCCTGCTTTTTTACTATTATGCCAACTACGAATAAAATAATCAGCGTTGTAGAACCTCGGTAAGTTTTCCAGTTTTAGCAGCATATTTTTCACACTGAAGTGAAAATCTTTTGTTAATTAAAAAAAATTTGGATATTAGTTGACTCGTATATTTTTAGACTTAAATTATATTGTTGCCAAATATCGGCTGTCTTCAGAAAAACAATAGCTATAGGTGCTTTCCAAGTACTAACGAATACATTTTTTATTTTTTTTTTGCCTTTAAAATTTGTTCCGATTGGTTAGACAAAAATTTAACAAATACAGATATTAGTTTAGCTTTAAAGAAATGCTTTTACAGGGTGTTGAGGGAATTAGATTGAGCTGAAATTCGTGGTTTAATTATAGGTACTTATGAAGCCGTTGGCGATAGATATGATATCTAAAGCGTAGTATGGTTCTTCAAATATATAAATAAGTGCGTTATCTATCCGATGTGAGCTGTCAGAATGATATATTTCACAATGTGCAGTTGCTACTGAGATAGTGGTATTTTCTCCCAATTTATTGCCGCTGCAACGTCCCTTTTAGTTTGACATTTATTTTCTACACTGAACCAAATTTCATAAGCAAGCAATGTAAAAAATAGAGGACGCTTCAACGATAAAAAAAAAGCAAGTTAATTTTAATTTTAAGAGACTTCCACAATTATGGGATGTGAACAACCAGGTCACAAGAGTCGCAAACCACCACGATTTATTCAAAGTAACAGACATTTCAAAATATAATATTCAATCAAATCTGATAATTTCAGTAAAAAAACTAAAGGTGCTGAGAAAAATTCTGCCAAACAAATTAAAGTTTAGTTGAAACAGCAGTAACCTAAAAGGAAGTTAAAGTAAACAATTTATTTCTTTATTTGGCTTATTTTATTTACATTTTACTTTAAATGAGAATACTTTTACTGTAAAGTCTTTTCAAGTGTTTTAGGTTAGAAATAAAATAAAAAAATATATTTTTTTAATTTGTTAGCTGCATAACATTCTTTTCAACGTAATCTTATTTTCACTTCATTTCAACGTATTTAAGAATATTTTTCTTTCAATGTATTTTTAAAAATTTACAAGACGCCATAGTGATATTTTTATTCATTTCCAACTTGTAAAGCCATACTTTTCTTAAGCGTTTGAAATTTCTATGAAAATTTTTAAAATTAAAATAAAATTTCGCAGTAGTCATATTTTATGCCCTTGGAAGTTATATGGCTCCTGTTGTAACTAAAATCGAATGCCCGCAAATTCTAGGGTAAATAATTTGTGTTGGCAGCATTTGAATAAACTTTTTTGGATATATTACCCTTGCTATAGCTCTGCCTCACTCTATTCCATAACATATTTTTCGTATTTAATTAAATAATTTAATATTTTTTTGTATATAATTGAAAGATCAGATGATACATTTATCTGCTATTTCTGAATTTTAAGTGAACAATTCATGTTTTTCGTACACTTTTTTCTTTAATAAATTCTTCACTTAGAATACAGAAACAGTCGAATGTTTTTAATAGAGGTATAGAATTGTAGTTGACTATACCATTTCAACTGGTGACCATTTCGGCAGTTGTCAAATGATTTATTTTTTTATTAAGTTGTTGGATTTGTTCCGCCAGTAAATGAAATACTGTTGTTATTCCTTTCCGTCCTTGCTTGGCTGTTTGCACGGTATGAACGGCGAGCGCTTTCGATGTGATGACATTATTCTAAAGTCGTATTCTAAATTGTACTCGTTTAGAATGCGCTAATTAATGTTTATATATTTTTTAAACTTATTTTGGTACTGTTCAAAATAACTGATCTCGATCTCATACGCGAATGTTGTTTAGCAATAAAGTTCGCTTTTGTTTAAATGGATATGTCAATGACCAAAACTGCCATATTTGGAGTGATGATAATTCTCAAATGTAAATATTGTAAGACAGCGCTAGAATCAGAAAAATTTACTATTTGTTTTCATTTTTGGTCTATACTTTCATAAAAGCGACTTGACCCAGTGGTATTTACGAACAAGACAGAAATGAAAACCTTCGTTTTAATACGCTTACGTCTAAAGTAATTTCTGTTTTATCTAGTGTGTCGCAAGGTAGCCATCTGGGTACTTTATTATTTTACATTTTAATTAATGATCTACCCAAAGCCATTTAATACTCAAACGTTATATTTTATGCAGACGACGTGGAGATATTATGAGCACACAATCGTCATACTGATTTTATTGATCTGCAAAAGGATTTAGATGCATTTTGTTTCTGGTAAAACATTAACTTTATGGAGTTGAGTATTAAAAATTGCAAATATATGTGTTTCTTCCGAAGATGTCATGCAAACGTGCAATGTTGTAGCTCTTTAAACAGTCACGAACTTGACAAACTGAATGTTGTTTAAGATCTTGAGACCATATTTGGTTAACCACTAAAAAAGCAGGTGTACTTTTTTAAAAACGATGCTAGTTACAACGTTAGAGTTCATGGTGACCTCTATAGATCTATAAATCTCTATAGCAGATGGCGCCATATGTCACACTGCTTCTGCTACATTGGCATAGTTCTACCTTTCGGACTAGTGAATTGCCTTCAGAAATCATATTTAAAATATAATTCCAGAAGATTATTTTTTTAAAATAAAGTTCTTGTCAATATAAAATGTTCATCTTTCTTTCATTACATACATCTATAATAAAATCATTTCTATACCTCTATAAGATGACCTTTTAATTCATAAAAAGTTTTGCATAAAATTGGAATTTAGTTTGTTTTGTAAATTTCTAAAAACTTTCTCATCTTAAGAATAAATTGTAATATTAGAGAAAAAGGTAATTTAACGATTTTATTTTTTTCAATATTTCGCTTTCCTTTGGAAAGCTTCTTCAGGAAAAAATTTTTTTATATTTAAAAGGTAATTTTTTTAATTATCCTTTTTAAAGCTTTTAGCGAACTAAAGGAAAAAATATCTTTTGAATAAATATCACAAGCAATGGCAACAAAAATTGGAAGTGATTACTTAATTTAAGATTAAAAATCATATTGTGTAAATTAATAATTGAGTTGATCATTAATATGAATTCTGATAAAAAGAAAGTAAAGCAAATTATAATAAATAGCAATTGAAATTTTTAAACAATGCTTCTGCTTTTTTCCAAAATTTTTTTGTATATATGCAGGGTATTTATTCGCCACTAAACACTTCCTTGACTTAAGACAGCTTAAAGGCACGTGCTTTCGTTTTTCTTATAAACAATAGCCTTAAAAGAGCATTTTTTGATTATGATATTGTGGTCGGCTGTTGTTAAGATACAAACCATAACAAATTTTTTTGAAATTATGAATAAATATGGCTTGAGATAATAAAACAATAGAATACCAAAAACAAAAAAAAAATATTGTTAGAATTTTGTAGCCAAAAGCTAAAATGATTTATTTTTACTTTAAGGCTATTGAAATTTGTTTTATGATTTTCTGTTTTGTATTTTGTTTTTCTATTTTTGGCTTAAACAGATTACTTGTACAAATATATTTGAGAGAAAGTTATAAATATAATTAATTTCTTTTTTTTTTGCATTGTTATGTGTGTTAAAAGCATGACTCATTTTAATTTAAAGATTTTTATCTTTTAAATATTTGAGGGCTGATTATGTTGACCCTCATCAAATTAAAAGCAAAAAATTTAGCTTTAACAAAAAACAAAAATATAAAAGTAGTTTTTCGGACCTCCCTCTTAGTGCTTTTTTATATACGAGGGCGGTGTCAGGATTCTTACAATTAATGTCTTTAGTGCAAGGCTTCAGAAAATTGTATACTCTTAATTAAAATTTATTTTGTGATTATTTTAGTAAATTTTAAATACAAAAAAATATTGTCTTTTTGTTAAATAATAGCTGTTTATGATGCCAGGGTTTTGATTTTAGTCAAGGATAACAAGTTATAGTATTATTAAAATTTTTATTTGATTAAAATATAAAAATTTTAATAATTTTTTAATGGATGCAGTTATTTTTTTTTTAAAAGAAGTAGCACTTCAGGCAACAATGCCTATTTAGTCAAGTACCGTGCTACATTCTTTAGGAAAGGGATAGAGAATAGATGAAACAGGTGGTGAAAGTAGAAGGATAGTCGGAAATTAACTGCCGTATATAAGACAGCACAGCGACCAGTGACTATGCCTTCATCGCTGAGCAGCCCCACCGACAATCAATTTTTATTTTTGTAGTGAAAAAAACCAAGGTCTTCGTTGGGAATCGAACCCACAACCCCCATATTTACAAGCTAGTACACTACCTTCTAGCCTACAGGGGCAATTATTTAATTAATTAACTAATTATAAATTATTATTTAATTAATTACAAAATTATATCATATTTATTTTATTAAATAGTTAATTGATACAACTATTTATTTAAATAGAAAATTGTTAATTTATTTACTAATTAAATATTTCATAGAAACAATTAGTTGTTTAATTAAATATGCATTTGGAACAAAATAACCCATTGATAGCTGCCATAATTTTTATTCTGTATAAACGTTGTGGCTTTCACCCAGTTTCGGAAGTCATGTCATGACGATAGCTGGCCAATATCCTAACATCGATGTTTGAAACTATTTCGGGACATAACACACATTTTTCGAAACTGCTCATATCCATTAACTGAAATTGGGATTAATACTTTCTGTGATTTGGTGCTGATCTTTTAAAAATTTTAAAGAATTATTTCCAAAAAATATTTTAAACAAAAAGCGAAAAATTTAATTTTGTTTTGTTAAGACGAGACGAATTACTATACGATTTATAGGGAAAACATTAAGTGCAGGAAATTTAAGACTTCAAATATTTTATATAAACTGAAAAATAAGTTGCCGCTTGGTTATTAGTAAATTTATGCAGCGAACTTTTATTCATGATGGAATTTTGAATCCAAATATTGAAAAATTACGATAATATAACACCATGGAAAGTCAATAACATAGTGGGATTTCTGAATTGATAAAGGTATTCGAAAGCCTTTGACGCAACCAGAAAAAATATGAATTCTTTTATTTTTTAATTTACTTGTCGACTAGAAACCGTTCGATTTGTTTGATCGTGGTATACTTCTGATGAAGCTTAAACACTTTCCTATTGTCATCGATCCGAAAAACCTGTATCAATATTTTTATATAAACAATAATAATCTCGCACCCTTAAAAATTATCTAGAGAATCTCTTTAATATTGTTACGTCTGTACATTTTATAAACGTTTTGTTGTTATAAAGTTCTATATTGCAAAATAAATTACACCAGATTTTAGAGTTTTCAAATTAATTACAAGTTTATTTACTTCAACTACACACAAAGTAAGATTTGTACTTTGGCACTACAGAATAACCTACTAAACATGCAAGTCTTTAATTTACGAGATTTATGCTGAAACTAACTAAATAACCACTCAAATGCTGTGTTTAATATTTGTCCGCTAGAGGCCTAGAAAAATCTAGAATTTTCTACTTCCTTTGTATCACATTTTATTGCTGTTATGTTATTCATTCAATGTATAGGCCCTTGTAGGCTAGTATGTAGTGTACTAGCTTGTATGACTGGAGGTTGTGGGTTCGATTCCCAACAAAGACTTTGTTTTTTTTTCACTACGAAAATAAAACTTGACTGTCGGTGGCGCTGCTCAGTGATGAAGACATGGTCAGTGGCCACTGTGCTGTCTTATAGGACAGTTAATTTCCGTAATTATCCGTCACCTGTCTCATCTCTCCCTTTCCAAAAGAATGCAGCACGGTACTTAACTAAATAGGCATTGCTGTCTGCAGTGCTACTTCTCATTAAAAAAAATAGGCGCCTGTTGGTCTGTGTGTATTTTTGTTTTTATTTTTATGCTGTTAATGTTTCTTCATGGAATTTGTTTTAAGATAGTTGCTGTTGTCTTTTGTGTATAAGATTTCTACGCAGTTTGTAACTAAAAAGTTGTTGTTGTCTTGCTTATATAAGTTTTCTTAGAAAACTACACAGTTGCGTGCATAAGTTTCCTGTGCAGTTTGTAACTAGAAATTCCAGGAAGAAACTTTAACAACATAAAAACAAAAATTATAACAGCAACAAAAAGTGATAAAAAGGGGGTAGAAAATTCTAGACCTCTAGCGGATAAATATAAAAGACAGCATCTGAGTGGTTAGTTAGTTAAAAGACCTCTGAAATTTCACTACCCTTTCTGAATCCCAAACAAACAATAATTTGTGAACTTCAAAATAATTTAAAAGTTGTTCGCAAAATAATTTTTCAAATATTTTAGCGATAAATGGGAGAACTGATATGGGTCAAAAGGTTTTCAATTCTATTTGTTCCTGATATTTTAGGTATCGGAAAAATTTTTATGTTTTTTTAAGAGTTTTGGATTTAAGACTTTGGATTGAATTAAAAATTCATGTCAAGATTTTCAACAATCTTTCTTATTTGTAGCATTTTAAGGTTGATAATATTATACCTGAGTATCTTATGAGATCATAAGCCACACATACCTAACTACATTTTGCAACCACCTACAGCGTACAGCCTGAATGTTGTACAAATAGTATTGATGGTCCTATAATAATAATTCAAGGACTCTTGCTATAAAAGTTATGTTAATGACATCAACTAAATATTGTGATTAATAAGACTATTCTGAAAATTCAAAATTAATTTCCCGATTATTTATTTGCTTGTTAGATCGGAGAGTTTTGAGACGGCCCACATATTTTTGATTTCTTAAATTCATAATAAATTTTTATAGATTGAGTTTCAAACTCAAACTTATAAAAAGTTTTACAATCCTAAAGTGGCTGAGACTCACACACATACTCAAACCCTCACGTTTCTTCTGCACTATCCAACTAGAGTCAATCTATTTCATATCATGAGTCATAAATTAAAAAAAAAAAACAAAAATAAACATTAACAATTTGCATTAAAAATCATTTGCAATCATTTTATTGGCCTCTGTGATCATAAATCTTAAATTGTAAATAATTTTTTTCGTTTTCATTTATCTAACAGAGATAAACTTGTACAGTGACACTTACAATTTTCAATAAATTTTATACAAGTCTAAATGACACAGAAAAATAAAAAAATTCATTGCTAAACTTACTATTTCTTTAAATTCTAATCATAAGTATACATACATATGTATATATACTTTCTTAGATTTGTGTGTGTGTGTGTGTGTGAGTGTGTGTACAAATGACATTTACATTCCGTAGTCTTTTTAAGATTTTTATAAGTTCTTAATTCAACTGTCATTTAACATTATTTTAAATGTCTGTATTAGTGTGATGGCTGTAAGGAAAATAAATACCAGAATAGTTTAAATGTAGAGTAAAATTTAGATTAAATAAATAAAATTTAGTGACAATATACTGACAATAGTCACAGTCACAAGAGAAGATTTTAAAATTGATGTCAAGTATTTAGGTTAAAATTTTAACTTACGGAATTTTTATCTTTTCAGGTACTTAATTTTTTTAATATTTAAACAACAAATTTTTGCGGGGATTTTTCAAGTACTCATTTATATTTGATAGACGCAGTACTTTGTTGCCTGAAGGTAAAACGTTCAGAAAAGTACTTTCTCCTGAAATATATTTTTAAATGTGTTAAGACAATGTCTTCAATTATTAGGTTTAATATTGAATTTGTTATTTTTTTTTAGTCCTTTTTAAATAAAGAAGGAGTTTTTACAAAAAAAGGATGTTTAATAAGGACGTTTTATCCAAAACAGGTTTATTAATAAATTTACATTTTTAAAACAATTGTTTTCTTACTTTTATTAAAAATATTTTTAATGGTACCACTTAAAAAGGTCTATTTAGTACAAAGGTACCTTTGATAAAAAAGTACCTTTTATTAAAAACGCCTTTTTTATTACTAAACATCAAATAAATAAATATTAATCTTAGTAATGGTCTTTTTTAAATAAATTTAACACTATATTTTCAATATTTCGATTTTCTGTGGAAAGCTTTTTCAGGAAATAATATTTCATAAAAAATAATAATAAATAAATAACAAAAATAATAATACTAGTAATAAGAAATAATAATAATAAAAAATAGGAAGCGAAAAATTATAAATATAGTTTTAAATTTATTTAAAAAAGACCATTACTAAAATTAATAATTATTTATTTAATAAAAAAAGAGGTCGAACAAACATAATAATTATTACTAATCATCTTAATATTAAAAATTGTATATTTTATTTAAATATAGCTGTAATTGCAATAACATTTACTTTTGATAAAAAAAGTACTTTTTATTTTAGAGAAATTTTTGTTGACATAGCGGCATTTAAATACTTAAAAATTATCTTTATTTAATATAAAAATTTTAATTGATTATTCGTGGCATTTTTTTAATAAAAAATAATTTAATTAAAAATATATATATTATTAAAATCCCTTATTTATAAAAGGCAACTACACTGAAAACCGGGATTTTTAAATTATAAAAAAATAACTTTTGTACATAAGAATTAAGAAATCGTATCCTAAGAAACCTATTTTATAAACATTTCTTTTCTATAAAAATTCGATGAAAAAAATACTTTAAGTACTTTAAAAAGGTTAAAAAGTACTTTAGTTAAAAGATTATAATTTATTTAATTGTTTGGCAGCTTTTCTTAAACAATTCTCTAAAAGATAGAAATACAAAAATACTTCATTTAAAAAATACTTTTAATTGCACATCAATTTTTATATCAGTTTGTTTAATAAAACTTTATTTTATTTTTTAACAAAAAGCAACTTTCAAATCAGTTTCAACCACCAGTTTTTTAACTAATTAGATGCGATTTTAGTTATAAAAAATTAAATAAAATATTGCTTTTTCTTTAAATTGGCACACATTTTTGCAAACCAATTTTATATTTATTTCAACAATATAAATAAAAAAGGCACACAATGAGTAACAGAAACTTGTTTAAATTTAATTTTGTTTTTGCTTATTACATAAAATTCTTAAAATTATTTTGCTTATAAATTTTTAAATTTTGCATATTGGTTAAGGAGAAAAATTAAATTAAGCAAATTAACATACGTACAACTGCCACCTGTTGCAACTTTTTCTTTATAAATTTAAAAAAAATTTTTTTTTGCTTTAGTAAACGAAACATAAGCAAAGACAATAAAACAAAATTGTGGTTTTACTTTTAATTTTTAAAATTCATAATGAGTTACAGAAATTATTTCTTGCTTGTGTTGTTTGTTTGTTTGTTCGTTTGTGCAGTTTGCTAGTAAAAATGTTTATTTAAATTAATTAAGATTTTTCAGCAAAGCAACATTTTTAAAAGATGTCAGCTATAGTACTTTTTTTTAGTACACAACGTCCTTTTTAGTTAATTTGTGACTAAGAGATACCATTTTTTTTATTTATTATTTATATTTAAATTAAAGTAAAATAACTCGTTTCCAATAAATACTTATTCTTAAGGAAGATATTCTTTTTTGAATAACCTTTTATTGTTCATAATATCTTTTGGGGTTTTCAACAAGAAGTTTGCTTTTCAATTGACAGTTTTGACATTTACGTTAAAAAGTATTCATAGTAGATGTATTAGCAATTGTTACAATTAGTTCAATTTTGCATTTGAGATCGCTATTAAGAATTTGGTCGTTAAATTTGAGTCGACACGCTCGGTACAATATGTGTGAACTCCAAGGCGTATCCGACCCGGTCGTTCAACTGAAAACATCGCAGCCGTGAGTCACAATGTTGAAGTAGATCCAATTCTGTCAATATCTCGATGTTCTCAAGAATTGGGATTATCCAAAACCACCACATGGCGAATTTTGCGTAAGGATTTGGCATTAAAGCCTTACAAGGTTCAACTGGTGCAGGAATTGAAGCCGGCCGACCATTGCCGTAGAATCACACAATTCATTCAGGAACAACCGGCTGGTTTTTCTGGAAAAATCATTTTCACTTGTCATGGTATGTCAACAAGCCAAATTGCCGCATTTCGGCTTCTGAAAATCCAAGAGCGATTTGCATGCTCAACGTATCACTGTATGATGCGCCATGTGGTCTGGTAGGGTGAATGAGCCATTTTTTTCGAAGATAAGGCTGGAAAAGCGGCAACGGTAACGAGAGATGCTAATACCTCAATTTGTGTTTAGGTGTTTCAACAGCTCTGTTCCACATGTCATACAGCCAATAAAACGATAAATTTATTGCAAACCAAATTTCATGATCACATATTCACGACAATCAGAAGTTAAGTGGCCAACCAGATCGTGTGATTTAACACCGTTGAATTATTTTTTGTGGAGCTCTGTTAAGGACAGAGTCTATACGGAGCTAATCGAATCGATTTCAGCCTTAAAAATCTAAATCCATGATGTGATAAACGAAATCGACACATCTGTCAGCGTGAGCATTTACCAGATATCATTTTTCATTTATAATTGCCGAACTTTTCTCTTCTTAATACTTATTGTATTAAGAAGAGAAAAGTTCGAATCTCTTAATATAAATTTTTTATTTTAATTTACAAAAAAAAACTTCTCATTGAAAAACCCTTTACTTTTTGAATAAATAATAATTAAATTTAAAAAAGAAAATAATTTTTAATGAGAAATTTCTTTGTGCGTAAATGTGTTTTTTCTGCTAAATTTATTTACATGGTACCTTTTGAATTAATGGGGATTTTTTAACAATTATTTAGACATCAGTTCTTTTTTAATAAAACATTTTAAAGAAATAAATGTTTGTGTTTTGAAAAAGAGTTGAGAAATGTACCCTTTGAAAAAATGTATTAATTTTTATCACCAGCTAAGTATATTTCTGCTGAATGAGTTTTGCTATCAAAAGTACTTTTAGGAAAAGTATTTTTGAATTAAGATTTTCTTAAGTCATATTTTTGAGAAACGTGTATTACTCTTCGAAAAAATATATTTTTGAAAAATTTTTTATAAAATATTTCTAAGTGAGGGTACTTTCTCACAAAAAGAGTATTTCATTAGATTATTTCATTAGATTTTTTCTTATTTCGTATTAATTATTTGTTAAGATTATGTGTTATGTGTTCTGATTAAGAGTTATAACTATTTTAGTTATTGGAAATTTTCAATGATTGTATTAGTAATCAATTTTTTCTAATTTAACTTTCTAAAGAAACATTTTTTGCGTTTAAAAAAACGTAAAGTACCTTTTGAATAAAGGTTACTACACAGAGTTTTGCTACAAGAGTTTTGCTAACAAAAGTACCTTTAAGAAAAATAATATTTTTGAATTAAAACTTTCTTAACTTATATTGTTGAATAAAGTTTATTCTATTAAAAAATATTCATTTTTGAAGAAAAAAGTACGTGATACAACGTTGCCTGAAGATGGTACTTACACATTGAAAGCACTTGCCATTTCCGAACAAACAACCAGAAAAGACGTTAAAAGGAGGAATTCAAAACAGTAGTTCATTTACTGGCGGAACAAAACCAAACAATTCTGGTAGAAAAGTTAAATTTTGTTTTTATAAAATAAAACAAAAGTGGTACAATTTCTGTACTAAAAGAAGGTTTTTTCTGACAAAAATAGCATCTAACTTGACTTTTACGTATTATACTTTAATAATTTATTATGATTATATGTTACGTGTTTTGATTATGTTTTAGTTATATTCATGTAACTTAAGACTGTATGCCAACGCAACCTTTATCATCTTAATTTCGATTTTATTTTCTTTTTGGCTCACATTCCACATCATCAAAATATTAAAATTCTTTTTTCCTATTTACCTTCCTGCTGTTGTTGTTCTCTTCTAAAAAAATAAATTAATATCCTTTATCTATATAAAAAACACACGGGAAAATATTCTGTACATCTTTACCTTTTTTATATACATAATGAAGGGGGAAAGGGAAATGGTAAAATAATGTCATTAACCGTTTGTCACACGCATGTCAACTTTTATTATTTTAAAAGTTAAAGAATTTGAGTTTGTTCTGAACTACCCCTTCGTTAAGGTCTTCTTATCTAAGATATATTAAAATAATAATGATTTTAACCTAATTGACCTTTAGTGAGAGACTAACGGTAAATAATACTATTTAAATATTAAAACAAAGGCGAAAGAAAAAATATATATAAATTATGTAGGTGTCTGTCTTAGAGTTAAGTCGCGTGTTCTTCTATAATTTATGAAGCCTAGGGTTTTTATGTTTGCTGTTGAGTGTTTTAGGGTAGTTGAAATTCTTGTATGCGTAGAGAGAAATTATAGGGCTTGTAAAACTTATTTTATGAACACCCTACTTATATATATTTTTTTAATTTTTAAGGAATTTAACTGACAGCTTTGTCACATATTTTTCTGTTTATGTTTACATCACGACTTTGTTCCTTGTTTTGGCTGCAGTAATATCTCACTTTTTCCTCAATTAAAAAAACGCTTCATACTAGCGAAAATCTCTGTCTCTCTCGTTCTCTCTCTAAATACTTTACTATACTTTAATAAGTTGTATTACAGTTGAAATAAATAACGGGTCCGCCATCTAACGTTTTTTTTTTTTTCAACTAGTGCTTATTTCGTGAATGGTATCACTTAGCTCATGTTTGATTTGATAGATAATTAGTTTTATCCTTCCGCTGAACGAATATGGTTGAACAACACTTCGCTAAGTGGGCCTGCGATCGACTTACAGAAGATGCCGATTTTGCAAGAAAATCATCTTTCCAGGTGAAGCTCATTGATTTTGGCGAGTATGTAAACAAGCAAAATTGTCGCATTTGGGGCACAGAAAACTCGCGCGCATCTATTGAAAAGCCGGCGCACCCAAAACGAGTCACTGTTTGGTGCGGATTTTGGTCCAGAGGCATAATTGGGCCATTGGCCGTTACAGTCAATGGCGATCGTTATCGAGCCATGTTGAACGAATTTTTGTTCACAAAAATTGAAGAGCAGGATATTGGCAACATTTAGTTTCAACAGGACGGCGCTACGTGCCACACAGCCGAAGCTGTGTAGTTTTGCTTATGGCATTCAAAACAAAAAAAAAAGTTATTTGAATGTAAATAATGTAAATTGTTGAAAAGATTTATCAGAAATTGATTTACGAACTAACGGAAAAATAAGTAAGTGAAAATAACACAATAAGAATTTGGTACAAAAAGAGTTGTTGTTGTCAAAAAGACTTAAGTACTTTCTAGTTTCCTTTAATACTTTGCATAAAATTTAATTATTTTGTCGAAATATTTATAAAATAGGGTTTAAAAATTAATTCTCTAAAATTCTTAATTAATGGAAAAAATGTCTTCACTTAAACGATTTAGTCACTATCACACAGTGATGTCATTAAACTTTTAACTGATTTAATTATTTATTTAATAAGAAATTTTATTTCATTTTTCTTTATTTTTATTTTTTCAAATTAAATATATAATTAATTCCATTAATTATTTAATTAGATCTTTAGTGATATTCTTTTGCAATTGAATATAGAATTGAGACAATTAAAACTTTAAGAAAATTTTTTAAAATTTCAATAAAGCTTTGAATAGGTGCTTACAAGTTTTTTCGATGTCTCTTCTTTTCTATCAAGTAAATTTCTTAAATTTTCAAAAATTGTTGCCAAAATCATAAAATTTACAACTTTACCAGCCCGCTGAGTTACTAATGATGTAACTAGACGACTATAGAGAGAGAAGAGAACACTATAAGACAATAAAAGTGAATATTAAGGCTTCACGCACACGGTTATTAACACTGTTTAAATAGCACATTAAAAAAATTCAAACGTTTTTAAGGGGCGTAGTAAAGCGTCTAAAAAACAACAGACAAAACTGACAGAGAGACAGATAGACAGGCAGGGAGACAGACAGAAAGACAGACGCACACGCAATTAGGAAGTTTTTCTTTTTAACAATATTTATAGAGTTTTAAATTAAATAACTAACAATGAGTTCATTTTATCAAGGGGAGAGAGAAAAAAGGTGCTAAATGTAAAACATTTATGGTCAACTATCAATTCACAAAGTGACTGTGATGTCAGTCATTTAACGAGTAAAGAATTTTTGTTTTATGGAGACGGTTGGTGGTGTTAACAATTTATAACTTTTTACTTTTGAGGGGGTCAAAAGGTAGTTAAAATAAAAAAGGATGAGTAAAAAAATATGTTTGTTGTACGTGTGTCATGATTATTTCTTTTTTAACAAATGAAGGATCTAAATATTTACTCTTCGAGTGTGTGCATGTGTGTATGCATGTCTAGAACTAGAGGTGATGAGTTGGATTTTCAATAAATGCTTGATGTTGGTTTTGGGTGAAGTTACTAGTAGTTTGTGTGAGTGTGTGTGTGTGTTTGTGAATGTGTTTTAGTTTCTCTGCTAAGGGTTTTTTGTTTTCAAACGAGTGGCGCGTGCGGTTAACATTTGCTTTGTAATCCTTTTGTATCTTCTTTTTTATTTTTCATTATTATTATTATTTTTTATTTTTTTCTTTCAAGTATTTAACTTTAGTTAGTCATGCTATGTTGGATTTGTATTTTAGGTTTGCTTTAACAATTGACCATATGTCAGTTGTTGTTTTTGTGGTTGCTAGAATTTTATACTTTTTTGCCTTAAATTAACGATTTTTGAATGAATAAGTTTTTATTATTTTTTATCTTTTTTAAGAGCAGGGAGGAGTATCTCTTTGTCTGAGGTGATAAATAAATGTGATTTAAAAGTCTGTAAACAAAATAATCCAGCTGTTGTATTTATTACTTAAATCCCTATAATTGATAAGAGCAGCTGTTTAATAAGTCAATTAGTAAATGATTAAATACTAAATAACGTATATTTATACAGTTATAAAAATTGTTAATGCTTGTTTCCACTAAAGTTGATTTTACACACAGCAACTATTAGAGTGAGCAAGAAACATTATTAAAAT
This sequence comes from Trichopoda pennipes, assembly GCA_030448955.1. Taxonomy (NCBI): domain Eukaryota; kingdom Metazoa; phylum Arthropoda; class Insecta; order Diptera; family Tachinidae; genus Trichopoda; species Trichopoda pennipes. The sequence goes on along the minus strand of JASKUP010000021.1, from coordinate 940,697 downwards.
TTTTATAAAATCTATTCCTACTCAATTTAAGTAAAGTAAAGTCCCATTTAATTGTAAAGGGTTTTTCAACGAGAAATCTGTGTTCTAAAATAAAATAATACAAGCAATTTTGATTAAGATAATTCAAATTTTTATTGTATTGGGAAAAAAAAGAAGAGTTCGGCAATTATGAATGAAAAATAATATTTGGCAAATATCCACCAAGAAAACGCTGACAGATGTCGATCCTTTCAATAAAGTTTTTAATCACTTTTAGGCAAAATTGATTAACGAAATCGATTCGATTGGCTCCATATAAACTGTGTCCTTAACATATCCCTACAAAAAATAATCCAGTAGTGTTAAATCACACGCTATGACTGGACGTGACATTATACGATTGGGAAAATTGATGTGCAATAAATTGATCGCTTCACTAGCTGTATGATATGTGGCACCGTTTTGTTAAAATCACAATACAGGCAAAATTGAGTTGTTAGTATCTCGCGATAGCGTGATCTATTGGCTGTTTTTGCATTTCCAACCTCATCGAAAAAAAACGGTCCAATCACGCCTCCAAACCACATAGTGCACCATAACGGACACGTTAAGCATGCAAAGGTTTATCAATAATCGCTCTAGGTTTTTCCAAATGCGGCAATTTTGCTTGTTGGTCTACCTTGACAAGTGAAAATGGGCTTCGTCTGAAAAAATGATTTTTTCAGTAAAACCAGCCGGTTGTTTAATTTAACGAATCTATGGCGATATGAATGGTAGGTTCGTTTCAGTTCCTCTACCAATTGAAGCTTGTAAGTTTTCAAAGTTAAATCCTTACGTAAAATTCGCCCTGTGGTGGTTTTCGATAACCCAAATTTTTGAGAACGTCGACAAATTGACAAATTTGAATACGCATCATCACTGTGGGTCACGGCTGTGATGTTTTCAGTTGAACGACCCGGTCGAATACGAGTTGATGTTCGCATATTTTGTATTGAGCAGCCTGTCGACTCAACTTTAACGACCAAATTCTTAATAGCGGTCTCATAAGGACAATTATGTTGTCCGAAAATATTACGAATTTTACGAAATGTAATTTTAACAGAACTACCATTTTATTAGTGGATTTGTATGATTTTGATGCGATTTTCGTGCGAAATTGAATTCATTCTAGCAATTGCCAATGCAAAACTATCATGTTGTAGGTATTGCCATAATTGAAAAACATACTTTGTGTTTGAAAACCCGATATAAGGCGGCAAGCACTTTAGTCTGATAGAAACTTAGCAGCAGCTTATTATGATTGAAGTATATGAACCAAATCATTTACATATATTAAATATATATGAAGAATGTTTTTGTTAGACCGCTAGAATACTTTTTGTAACACATTTTAATCAATCATTTATTTTTTATCAAAGATTTTTCCACCGTGTCTTTTCTTGAATGAATCTTACTCTTTCTATTTGTCACTTTTCTTGACATTGCTGGTGCATATATGATGAACCTAACATATCTTGAAGTCTACCAAGATATTAATTTTTTATATTTTATTAGCATGAGACAAAAATTAACCTCATCTTTTAACACACTTTTAAGGCGCTCAAAATGATAATTGATTTTCTAAGTAAATCTGGATTTTAAGGACACACTCTCATAGACATTGGAATAATAAAAATTATTTTAACAGCACATGATCCCGCATCCTTTCTTACATTTTTGGTTAAACGGTTTAAACCATTCCTTCGCTTTGTGGGCTATATGTGCATGAAAAACACATAATTGTTATTTCTTTCCCACCATCGCCATGCGTTATTTTCAAGTGCATGTGACGTGTTTAATTTTGCTTGCAACAAAAATAATCCTATAGAAAGGCAAAATAATTTCAATTTTGTGTGAATAGGATATGTATTTCACCTCTCGAAAACTTGTGGCCATTATAGTATATTGCAAATCATGGACTTCCGTAAGCTATTGTTTGCTTTCTTTCCCATCTTAACATTTATGTACGGATAACATGAAATAATAACTCCTACTTCAAGGCGATCTATGATTCGATACAATTTTTGAATTTTCTACGGAATGAAAGTGATGCATTATAGAACAAGAAGGATTAGCAAGGGCTGGAAAACGCAACGTATAATTTTGATAAATTTGTGAATTCTGTTCTTGTAGAAAAATGAATTTTAAATCTTCAGTGTTGTAGACAGCACTTATGACACTATTCCTTACATTGTCGTACAGATATAAGTAGAAGAACTCATTCATTACAATATCGCTGAAGTCTTTATTGTTTCTTACCATAGTTTGTAACCTCGAGACCATCATGAAACATTTAAATATTACATAAATCCTTTTAGGAATTCAAAATTACTAATGTATTCGATTTAAGCCATAAATTATTATTACGATATCAATATATTTTATTTTCTTGCTTAGGACACCTACATTTTCTATGCAATTTTCCAAAAACATTCATATAAGGCCTCAATAAATAATCAATAAATCTTAAAGCCGCAATTTTATTTATTAAAATCAAAGAAACCAAATCATGTCATTTGAAAACGATTTGCAACAAGAATAATTTTGCATAATCATCATCATCATCATCATTGTCGCTATGCTAAAGGAAACAAATGCCAAAAAGCAAAATCCAAAAAAACTAAATAAACAAAACATCAAATGAACATCTGTTCAATTACTCTAGATTTTTTGTTTCTTCTCTTTTTATTAAGTTACGACTAATATTTCAATAAAATTATAAACTTCCACAAAAAAAAAAAAAAATAAATAAAACAAAATCAAAAATCGAATCATGCAAATTGAGTTTTTTTTTGTGGCTGAATTAAAATGCTATTACAGCAACAGTTGATGACGATAGTAAAGGAAGGAAATTACAGTGCGTAGACCAATTGGAGCCTACGTACAAATATGACAATATAAACTTTAATGACACTAATGACAACAGTTTAGCATGGGCGATAATAAAAGCAAATAAAATAAAAATACGAGTGTGGAAATAAAAATATTCTTGGTTGCTTTTCGTTCAAGAAAACTTTAAGAAATTTTAAATAAAAAATAAAAATGAGCTCAATTGTTAGAGTTTTGTTTTATTAAAACCCTTTTTTTTTGTTTTAAAGTGAAAAGAATAAAAATTGTGGCAAGAAGACAGACTAAAATTTAGAAATGAGTGAGTGTAAATGAATAATGTGTGTATGTATGTTTGTATATTACAGCATCATGAAATAAATTGTATGTATGTCGCCAGAATAAGAAACTTTATTGGACTATAAGTTCAAAAATTTTAGCAATTAAGATTTTTGTTTTAAGAGATTTTAAATTGGGATTGGGATTAAGTCTCTAATATTTTTTTTTAATTAATAAAGGGTTTTTCAGCAAGACGTTTGTTTTCTAAAACAAAATAAATGAAAATATCCACCAGGATCACACTGACAGATGTCGGTCCTTTTATCAAAGTTCTGATTTTGAGTTTTAAGGCTGAAATCGATTCGATTGGCTCCGTATAGACTCTGCCCTTAACATAGTAAAAAAAAAAACAAATAATAATCCAGTGATAAATCACACAACCTGGCTGCCCGCTTAATTGCTGACTGCCGTGAAATTATGCGATCTGGAAATTTGGTTTGCAATAAATTGCTCGTTTCATTGGCTGTGTGATATGTGGCACCATCCTGTTGAAACTACATGTCCATGATATGCATGTCGTCAATTATAGGATCTCACGATAGCATTTACAGCCTCATCCTAGAAAAAAAAAACAACGGCGCAATCATGCCTCTACACCTCATAGCGCAACATACAGTGATACTCTATAAGCGCTCTAGGAACTTCAGAAGCCCAAATCTGGCAATTTTGCTTGCTGACAAGTGAAAATTAACTTCGTTTGAAAAAATGATTTTTTCAGTAAAACCAGCCAGTTTTTCTTGAATGAATTCAGCGAATCTGCGGCGATGTGAAAGGTCGGTCGGCTTTAATTCCTGCACCAGTTGAATTTTGTAAGACTTCAAAGCCAAATCCTTACACACAATTCGCCATGTGATGGTTTTCGATAACCCCAATTGTTGAAAATATTGAGGAATTGACAAATTTGGATCTGCTTTAACACTGTGGCGCACAGCTGCGATATATTTAGTTGAACGAGCCATTCGAACATGCGTTGATGGTCGCCCATTTTGTATCGAGCCTGTTGACTCATATTTAACGAACAAATTCTTAATAGCAGTATCAGAAGGAAAATTATATTGTCCGAAAATATCACGAATTTTACGAAATGTAACTTTAACAGATCCACCACTTTCATAGTGGATTTTAAATATTTTTAAGCGATTTTCGTGCAAAATTGAATTCATTGTAATAATTGCCAATGCATCTACTACGAATACGTCAAAAAACTTAATGACAAAATTATCATGGTGTTGGTGCTGCAAATCAAATTTTCCTATCGCACTATTTCACGACAATCAGCAGTTAAGTGACCAGCCAAGAAGGTGTGGTTTAAAACTACTGAATTTTCTTTTTTTGTGGGGCTGTGTTAAGGACAGAGTCTATACGGAGCCAATCAAATCGATTTCAGCTTTAAAACTCGAAATCCGTGATGTGATTAAGAAAATAAGAACTTTGATGAAAGGATCGTCATCCTTTTGCCAGATATCATTTTTCATTTATTCTGTTTTAGAAAACAAACTTGTTGTTGTTGTTGATAAACCCTTTATGAAAATGTAACAAGTTAAAAAATTTTAATCTAAACTAGAGTTCAGTGTTACTATATCCGTGTGAGTTTTAAATATTTATTTATTTATATATTTTCATTTTTAGGAACAAATCCACAAGCTTTTGTTTACAAAATTACAATTACTTTCCACCTTTTGCAGATCGGGTTAGACATAAAGGAGAATATGATCTCTTTAGTAGTGGCTGAAAGCAATCGTATTTAGAAAAATATCATTATCATATCAAATACTTATTTCAAATAACTTTTGTAATAAATTGCGAAAGAGTATGGATAATTGAAAAACATTTTAACCTTCTCATTTTTAAAAGGTCCAATTCCCACACCCAATAACTTGTATAATTTTATTATTATAAAAGTGCTTTTCATTATGACGTTATCAGCTTTGTTGTCACTATAAAGAAGTGAATGCTTATAGATACTTTTGGATACATTTTGTTCTTTTTTTTAAACTTCACAATGTAGCAGACTTCTATCTAAAAATGTCACTTTAAACAAAATGGACAACAGATATAAAACATATTAAAACAACAACATTATTTTCTTTTAAGTCCAATTGAAATATTAACGCTAGATTCTTTAAATACAACAACTATGTATGTACATATGCGCACAGTATTTGAAATCCCAAAGCACCAATTTATTATAAACTACATTCCGTTCATTAAAACGGGTGTTTGCTGTTCAATAAGTAACAGCTTAAATTGCCATATTCGGTTAAACATAAACGAAGAATTATTTTATTTTTCAATTCCAATTCCAATCTCAATCTGAATCCAAGACAAACGCGACATTTTATTGGGATTATTGATGCAAACAGGTGAAATAAATGCAACTAAGAAGGAATGAGCAGAAGAAAAGAACAGATTTTCAAAAGACTTAAATAGAAAAACATCAAGAAAATACAACGGGCATGTTGGTGTCTTAAGAGAAATTGTATAAAATTGCCTTAAAGAAAATTGTGGTTAAAGCTAATAATTAAATTATTATGGCTTTACAGACTCACAGCAGATTACTGCAACAACAAAAAACTAAAATAAATAAAAAAAAAATGGCAAAAAAAATAAATTTTTAAGTTGTTGAATTTCTTACGGTCATAAAACTGCTTTCATTTAGACGCATTTTTGTATCATTATTTCTATAATTTTATGCAGCAGTCGTTTCTTTTCCTCTATTTGCTGTGAGGAGCAAAAAATTTAAGGTCTATTAGGTCACTACTGTCACGTTTTTTTGTGCCGTTTTTCTTTTTGTTTTTTTTTGTGTGCTCGAATAACACACAACGAACAACTAATAGTATGTATGAGTAGAAGTCACTAAGGAAAAGAAAAAAAAATACGAGTGTTCCGAGGGCAGTCCTACGGAAGTTATTGGCTATTAGAAGAAATTATTTAGTAATGTGCAGTACAATAATTTTATTTAAGTGCTTTTAGTCGAAATCATTTAAAGACAAACAATATCGACTCTAATAACACCTGCTTTTTGCTTAAGAAAAGAAAAAATGAATCGGATACTCAATGACAAATGTACAGCTTGAAGTGTAAGTTTAAAAGTGCGAGTTAAGAATCGCTACATTTATGGTTATGGTCTTCAAATATTTGCCTTAAGTAGCTTTCGGCTAGGTAATTCAAAAAACAAATACTTTACAAACAATACAACTCTGTTAGTTTAATAAATAATAGCGCTAGTTGAAGAAATTTAATTTTAAAAGAACCGGGTGTCTGCAAAATTTTGTTGTCTTTAGAAAATTAAGTTAAATTTCCTTCTAAAACGAGCTTGAAATTAAATAAAATCTGGTTTAATAAAAATGCCTGGGTTTAATATGGTTATAAATTGTTTTAATCTATTTACTCCGTCTTCTTGTGGGATGCTAGCTGATGAGCCAGAAACATTTCTTATATTCTGTAAAAAGTCCAGTGGTATGGTTGTAAAAATAAACATAAGCTGCAATAAAAGTTTTTGAATGTACAGCAATGGCTTCGGTTGGACATTAGAATATACGTGACAATGTAGATTACAGATAGTAGAAATGGCTAAGAATATCGAAAATTATCTACGTATTCGAAACAACTCGAAATATGGAAGGGTGTTGAGGCTAGACTTAATTCTTTAAATTTAATCGATAGTCGAAAATCACGAAAAATAGTAGCACGTTCATAAAGGGCCAAGAGTTACAGTCACAGCCTTGAAATATTTTATTATGTGAGGGAAATGTTCTTTTATACTGTGTGGATCAACTACGTGTATCAACCACAACATACCGGAGACCAAACAGCATTCACTTTATTCCACTCTTATTTCACTTTATTCACTTTATTCTTTCAACGTAAAGTAGTCTGCTATCCAAAGTAATGCAGATTGCTCAAATTTAGACAAGAGCCAACTTGACAGTTGTCTGTTAACTCAAGCAATGTTTCCATTTTCACTAAGAGGGGCGGCAATTAAAAAACTTATTGTCCCCAGTCTATTGGGTCCATAAAGTGAGAGCTGGAGTCACAAATGAATTGTGCCGTAAAATGTTTTGTTATTTTAATTTGATATTATTTTTTGTTTTGTTTAAAAAATTATATATCAACAAACGAAATCGGTTAAAATAGATTTTAAGTTGAATTTCTAAGACGAGCTTGAAATTTAATAATATAAATAAATAAAGCAATAAAACTTGTTGGATAACCAACAATGGCTTTGATTGGATATTGTAATATATGTGTACAATGTGGATAACAAATACGAGATTTTATAAATGTATAAGAAAATCGAAAACTTATTAAAAATCACTCAAGTTACTAAAATAAAAGTGAGTGTTGGGGCTAGACGTAGTTCGTCAAATATAATTCATAGTCGCAAATAACGAAAAATAAAAGCACGCTCGTTAAAAGCCAAGAGTTACAGTCACAGTACCGAATACCAAACAGCATTTACTTCATTCCATTTTCTTTTAAAAACGTGAGGTAGTTTGCTATCTACAGCTGCTAAACACAATCTAAATAACGCAGATTGTTCAACTTTAGACAAGAGCCAACTTGACCATTGCTGTTTACAAGAGTAGTGTCACCATTTTAATTAAGAGAAGAAAAAATAAAAATGTTATGGACTTATTGAACCACTCTATTGTATCTACTATATGAGAGTTGAGGTTTTAAATGGTGGGTGCTGTAAAATGTTTTATTATTTGATGTTATTATTATTTGTTGTTATAAAATTTAGACTGCCTACCGGTTACGTAACATGTTTTATTATTTTCTATTATTTTCAATTTGTTATTGTTGTTGTTTTATTTAGAAAATTATATAACAACAATTGAGATCGATTAAAATGGCGATTAAGTGGAATTTCTAAAATGGGTTTGATATTAAAAAAAAATGCAGCAATAAAAGTTTTTGAATATCCAGCAGTGGCTTTGATTGGGCATTGTACAATATGGATTGCAAATGCGAGATCTTGGAAATATTTAAGCAGATCGAAAACTATCTACTTCTACTAAATTTATTTTATTCCATTTTCTTTTAAAAGGGTGAGCTAGTCTAATAACTACGGCTGCTAAGCACAAGTCTCACTAAGCCAGATTGTGCAAATTTAACTTGACAAGTGCCAGCTAACAGTGTTGCTACTTTGATTAAAAGGTGGCAATTTAAAAATATCACAGGTTTATTGACCCCTCCTACTGCATCTCCACTGAGTGAGAGTTGGAAGATGCTGTAACGTGTGTTTTTATTTTCTATTTTTTGATATTATTATTTGCAGTTGTTGTAAACTTTAGACTAACTACCGATTACGATTCAAAAGTCTAGAAAAGTGAAATTAAGTTATTTTATTATTTTTTATTTATTTAAGGTGAAACATTGATGGTAATACTCTTTGCTGCATACTCGAATTCCATACAAGAGTTTCGGTCATATTTTACACATAATGACTTCGATCAATGGCGAAAGCAAAATGACCAGTAAAATAGCTAGCACTCTTTCCCTAAGGTGTTTTTCTATTTACTTGATATTGTAGCTGCTAAAATAATATCATTTCTGCATATATTTCAAATACCTGGCTATCACGGTAAAATAGTTTAAATGATGTCTTCATATCGAAAGCGCTCGCCGTTTATACCGAACAAACAGCCAGAAACGACAGGGATAATGACAACAATAGCAAGAAGTCTTTCACAGATGGCTTATATTTTTGTCTACTTGCTAGAGAATCCTAAAAAGTTAAAAGTTGCTGTTACGGCATTTCGTTAAAAAAAAACAAATTTTAACTTAAACCGAATTAAAATGATAAATTTTAATTTTATTTACTTAACAACAGTACCTCTGAATGATATATGTTAATAAGTATTCTGCCAATACTTCCCTCGTGATATTAACGCGTTTTCATTGAACATTTTTTTTTAGCTATAAATTGCATGTCTGAACTCCTTTTTGCTTTTTTTTCTTGTTGTTGTACAAGTTTTTTTTTTTTTTGCTGAATTTTGCTTTAACGAAATTGAATTTGTTGCCAGTATTTTTTCTAAAGTTTAACCCATCATTGTTAAGACTAACTAAGGTATTAGTTTAGGGTCATTTAAGTTTACCATTTAAGGCAGTAAGATAGAAATAAAAAGCCAACTGAAAGCAAAAAACTGGCACTTTTTTTCAGCTTCACCATGTGTTTTTACTTAAAGGCAATTGCCACAGTAAGTCAATTGTAAATGGCTGTTAGACATTCTTGTGACTTGAACAGTTGTGGCACAATATTGGCGGACAAACGCTGCTGCAGTTGCACGAGGATGCCAATGATGAGGATGGTGGTAAATGATGTGAGACTGATGATAATGTCATTAAATGAGTTGAGTGCCAGAAGAAAAAAAATCCACATAAAAAACTAAAACGAAAAGTTACATAAATTGCTAAAGGCACGATTTTATTTTCTTCTTCCTTCTCACTAATACGAGCACCAGCACAATTTCAAAGTAAAAAAAAAATATTTTAATAGAAAATAAAAGTGATTTTTATTTATATAGGAAATTGTCAGTTTGGTCCATTAATATTTAAGGTATTTTTGTGAGTAATTATATGTCAAATAAAATGGAAAATAAAAAAAGAAAACTAAATAATACACAAATTCCACAAAGTATAAATAACTATTGAATAATCAAGAAACATGCCTTTTAACAAAACAAAGAGAAAATTTACTTATTTTTGGCAAATTAACAGAAAATACTTGTGAAAATACTGAAAGAAATACTTTCAGTTTTTATACTCACAACATCAAAGATCGCATAGCAACCAAATTAAAAAAAAATTCAAAATATTTTCGCTATAAAATTTTTTTAAGTTCGTAATGCGCAGCTGATATTTTTGGTGAAATCGAAATGATGGAGACATTTATAAAATTATTATTACACTTTTAATAAAAGGAATTAAGGTTTCAAATCTATTTTATAGTTAATTTTGTATGAAAAATGTTTTTTTAAATACATACTTTTCAAATCCAAATTATTTTTTTAAATATTTGGGTTAATTTCCAATTTAACTAAATTGCTACACATTGTATTGAAGTGGTTAATAAAAATCTTTGTGTAACATTAAACAAAAACAAAAAACAGATGAGACATCACACAAATAATTCTTTGTAAAAATATTTTTAAGTTTTGAAATAATAATATTTTATAAAGTTATAAAACAATGTAACTCTAAATGACCTTTTGCAAAAGTACCTTTAAAAAAAAGTAGCATGAGGATAGTTGTTTGAAGGAAGTATTTGTGTCGAAAAGCAAAATTCTTAAGAATAATCTTTAAAACAGAATGTCCAAAAAAGTACCATTAAAAGGTACCACAAAAATAGGTACCATTTAAGAGAACTCTCCTAACAACTTTTAGAAAAGTACACTTAAAAAAGTACTTTTTTTGAACAAAAATATTTGAGGAGGAAGAGTACATTTGAAAATATTTGCTTTAAAAAAGTAAAATGTAAATGTAAAAAAGCATCTCGAAAAATGCATTTAAAAATAGTAATAGGTAAATAGTACAGAATAGTGACATTGTTTTTTATGGGGAGCAGGCAAGAAGAAGTAGTGTTTGTGGATATTCGATTTGAACATTGAAAGTGACAGGAAAGATCCGTGGAGGAAGTTTATTACACATACGAACTATTCATTCTGCTAAAAACGAGTTTGCCCGGTAACGTGTAGTGCGATACACTGGCCAATCAACCACAAATGGATGGGTTTTCAAGGAAAAGCATGGTAATTGCAAAAACGTAACGGGAACAAGTACCATTATTTCATTAGAGCAGTAACGTTAAAACAGTGAAATACAACCCAGATGGCGTCGATGCTCTAGAGAATCAGTAGAGTTGGATAAGCTACTATCTCCAATGAGCCTCTTGGCCCTCTCTTGTACGCGGTCGGGCAACTCCAAAATAGACTTTTGGCAGCCATGGCAACATAGGTGGCATAAATAATACGAAGATCGGAAGAAATAAAGTATCTCTTTCACCGTTTTAAAAAATCGAGACATTTGAAAGCTGCTTTAGAAACCTTCAAAATGTGCTTAGTTCATCGAAAATCATACTGGATTTTCATGCCAAGAACATTAAGAACTTTCGATTTCTTAATACTTATTTCACCCATAATAACAGATACAGCATCATAACACACATCTATGTGTAAGCATGCAACATTGAGTTTTACGGGCATTGAAATCGACTCCATTCAGATGACCATGTTCGGAGATTGTTGATTCCGATTGATATGGAATAGATTATAAAGGGTCTGCAGTTTGATAAAGATGGTTATTTTAAAAAATAAGAAATAGAGTAGGAGAAAGAACAGTGCCTCGCGGTACCCCTGAATTAATATTGAACTGGTTTGATGGAATAAGAAATAAGAATATATAATGAAAGATAAGTTGTAACTTTTATAGAGATATAAAAATTAAAATGAATTAAAACAAAAGTAGATTTTTTAGCTTGGCATTAAGTTAGCTTTATTCGAAACACTGACACACTGACTCTGATGACGTCTAATCTGGAGATCAATTTTCGATGACTTAATGTACATATCATATGTCCATTAGGAATAACGTGACAAATTTTGTCTTCTTAATGTAGACTAGTGATTTAAAAAAAAAGTGTCGTTAAAAATTGTTTAATATTAAAAATGCCCTTTTTTATAAAGTACTTTAAAAAATTATGGTACCAAATAAATAAAAACTTTTCTAATAAAAAACAGCTTAAAAAACCTGATCAAAATTACTTTTTGAAAAGTACCTTCGAGTACCTTTAAAAAATACCTTTGAGAGAAGTACTTTTCAACATTTTTTGTTTCGCAATTTATGTGGAATAAGGAAAAAGTAATTTAAATATAAAATAAAATTATAATGCATTGAAACTAACGCAACATACTCGTAATAAGAAAATCAACTAAAAAATCATGTTATGAAAGGAGCTTTTGTTTGCCTTTCAAAGCGTTTAGAAATAAATTTCCTTTTTGTTCAGCAAGAAATAATAAACGTTTAATCGTTTAAAACATTCTAAGTATGGAAATACTCGACAAACAATAGTAAATTTATATTCAATAGAAAACCCGGATACTAATTGTCGTACATTAATTTCTATGTAAATTTATTAAATAATTATTTTAAGACATATTTCACTCAATACTCAATGTGAGTATAATCAAATAACTTTATTAAAATTATTATTGCAGATATAATCGTACACATAAATAAATTACTATTTGCAATTAAATTTTATTTTAAAGTATAAATCAAACAAACACTGCTCATCAAACCTATTGTTTTGTGTAAGCTTTTCAGTCATCATAGGAGGGGGGAAGTAACATAAAATGAATACAATTTATATACTCATTATAATAAAAAAAAAAACAAAACAAAATGCAGAAGAATTTAAGTTTTACAAACAAATAAATTGATCGAAGCAAAAAATCCCATTTAAGAAAAAGACAAACCAACCGATTTTAATGACAATAAAATATAAAACAACTTTTTAATAAATTTTTATTAATAACATGTCCAGCAAATGCTTTGAATATCAATCATAAACGATAAGAATAAAAACAAACAAAAAATGTATAAAATTAGTAAACGTAAAAATAATTTAAAGTTCTTCAGTTATTTTGTACGAGCATGGTTTTAAAAGTAACTAAACTGACATCTGAATAACGGGACTTGAAAAATAAGGGAAAGAATACCCCATATTTTTCTAACTTTTAACACTCAATTCAACTGCACAATTGAAAAATGGCTGAAAATTGTACAGTTAATTGTATTTAATAATTTGGGGCATAAATAGTACTTTTTGAAATAATAACTTCTTCTAAACACATATTCTTTTAAATGAGTAACTTTATTAAAAAATGTATCTATTTAAAACATCTTGATGAAATTAGTACTTGGGTAAATGCGAATATTTCAAAAAGGCACCTTTTGTAACATTACCTTGAAAAATGTACTTCTCATAAATGGTCCGCCAAATAACTTTTATTTTTTTTAAATGCTGTAAACAAGACTACTGAACATTTTCTCAAATTTATTTTTTTAATAATTTTTATAGTTTTTTAAACGATCTTTTTTATCTTTAATTTATTAAAGATAATTTATAAAAAAATAAATAAATATTTTTTTTCTTTTTTAAGATCTTTTTTTATATATTTTTTCTTTTCAATATTTCGCTTTCCTTTGGAAAGAAGATCTTAAAAAGATCTTAAAAAAGAAAAAAGATATTTATTTGTTTTTTTATATGAAAGTGCAATACTTCCGGTTAATAATAAAAAATGATTTCATTTAAATGGCTGCCTCGGATGTCCATGCAGTATCCTACACGATCGGTCCAATTATTAAGCACATTATAGATTGTGTGCAACTGTATTTCACCGATGGCTTCACGAATATTGTCCTTTAAAGCGTCAATTGTCTCTGGCTTATCGGCGTAACACTTATCTTTAACGGCACCGCCCAAATAATGGTCCAACGGTGTCAAATCGCAGCTCCGAGGTGGCCAAGCGACATTAGCTCCGCGGTTGATAATGCGATCTTCAAAAATAGGTCGCAAAACATCGAGTGTAGCTTCGGCTATGGGCACGTAGCTCGGTCCTGTGAAACCAAATGTTGCCGTTATCCTCCTCTTGAATTTTTGTGAACAAAAATTTTTTCAATATGGCACGATAACGATCGCCAATGACTGTAACGCCTACTCCTTGCTCATTTTCGAAGAAAAATGGCCCAATTATGCTTCTGGACCAGAATCTGCACCAAACAGTGACTCGTTTTGGGTGCGTCGGCTTTTCAATGTATGCGTGCGGGTTTTCTGTGCCCTACATGCGGCAATTTTGCTTGTTTACATACCCGCCAAGATCAAAATGAGTTTCATCTGAAAAGATGATTTTTTTGCAAAATCGGTATCTTCTGTAAGTTGATCGAAGGCCCACTTAGCGAAGCGAAAACGCATTGGATGGTCACTTGGCTTCAACTCCTGAACCAACTGGACGTTGTATGGCGTCATACCAAGGTCTGTATGCAAAATTCATCTCAATGATGTCTCTGAAATGTTCAATTGTTAAGAACGACTGTGAATTAATGTTGATGGCCCTTCACACCCACTTTCTGCCACAGCAGCACTGTTTTTGGCTTTTCACGCTTTGATTTATTGAGGATGCCAGTTTCTCTCACTTTTTTCACAAGATAACGAACATACGGAGCTGCCGGCGATTCTCTTCTTCCAAAATCCGTACGCCATTTTCGCACACATTCTGCAACATTACCATGATTTCCAAAGTAATGTCGCAATATTTCCCAGCGTTGTTCAAGCGTATACACAACCATATTCGTTCAGCGGCATAATAAAACTAATTATCTGTCAAATTATAGATGAGATAAGTGTTAAAAAAAACGTTAGATGGCAGACCCTTTAAAATAGCTTTCGACAAAATATTTTCCTTTAAAAAGTTTATTTGTTTATTGATAGCACGTAGAAAGAACTTTATATGTAAAGGGTTGTTCAGCAAGAAGTTTGGGCTCTAAAATAAAATAAAGCAAAAAAAAAATAGATGAAGATCCTTCAAATTTTTATTGTATTACGAAGAGAAAAGTTCGGCAATTATGAGTGAAAGTTGATATCTGGCAAATGTTCACCACGACTGCGCTGACAGATGTCGTTTCTTTTATCAACGTTTTTATTCACTTTTTGGCAAAATGGCAAATGACGATTCTATTTCATTACTCACATTATGGATTTTGAGTTTTAAGACTGAAATTGGTTCGATTGGCTCTGTGTAGACTCAGTGGTTAACACAGCGCCACAAAAAGTAATCTAGTGGTGTTAAATCATACGATCCGACTAGTCACTTAACTGCTGATTGTCGTGAAATTTGGTTGGCAATAAATTGATCGTTACATTGGCTGCATGACGTGTGGCACCGTTCTGTTGAAATCACATGACAGTATCCAAGTCGTTAATAATAAGCAAAAATTGAGTTGATGCCATCGTGCGATAGCCTGATCCAGTTTTATCTTCGTACAATGACACGTTGAGCATGCAAAGGCTTCTCAATAATCGCTCTAGAGTTTTCAGAAGCCCAAATGTGGCAATTTTGCTTGTTGATATACCCTGACAAGTGAAAATGGGCTTCGCCTGAAAAAAATGATTTTTCAGAAAAACCAGCCGGTTGTTCCTGAATGAATTTAAGGAAACTACAGCGATGTGAATGGTCGGACGGCTTCTATTCCAGCACCAGTTGGACTTTCTAAAGCTTTAAAGTCAAATCCTGATGCAATATTTACTATCAGAGAATGTCAAGGAGTTGACAAATTTGGATCTGCTTAAACACTGCGATTCACGGCTGTGGTGTTTTCAGTTAAATGACCCGGTCGAGAAAAATTTTAAAATAAATATTTTGATGTAAATTACATTTATTTAGAGCTTCTTTTAAATAAATTTGTTAAAAAAGTACCTGTTGTAAAAACTGTACCGATAAGTATCGATTTTGAGTACCTTTAAGGAACTAACCGTGAAAAATTTTTTTCTTGAGGTCTTGAGGTAGCTTGAAAATTGCATTATTCTACGACGGCCTTCGTTGTCCGCCTTAAAATAAAAACAGAATATAAAAAACTAAAAACAAACAATTTTTAAATTATTATTAATTTTACCACTTTTAAAAAAAACTCTGTCCATTATGTTGTACGAGACCTATTACGAGTACAAGTATTTGAAAAATATTAAAATTAAAAATAAATTTCTTCAAAATACCCAAACTTTTGCACGTACCCACTTGTGCTTGTAGTAATAATACGCACATAAAAAGTTCATTTAAAAACTCCAACAATAACAACAACTATTAAAACTCATACTTTGTATAAAACATATACAACATTATTTACTCAAACACAAAATACCGTTCTTTTATGGTAAAAAAAAATTGTTAAAAAAGAAGAAGAAAAAAATAAATAAAAAATGCCACAAAAACTTAACAAGAATAAAGACACTATTAACTTTTATAACAAGGTTTCTTTCTTTCAGTTCTGATACCATGTTAGAATTGTTACTGTGGCCTTATGAACATAGTGATGCCATCGCTTAAGGGTCAAGAGACCCTTAAAAAGCTTTAACAAATTCGCTGTTAACTTTTCCTAAAAGTTTCCCAAGTTACAAAACTTTGATAATTAAGCACAAGGCTATAAGGATACACTCGCATGCGCAAACGTTTTAAAGCTGTTGTACATTTATTAGAAGCTAAAACGAATCCCTTACTCGGTGAATTTATTTGAAGATAAAGGAGTAAAATTTTAGAATATGTATTTTAGTTTTTTTTGTGTGGTCTTTTCTCACTATTACGTTAATCTCTCCCTGTGAGCAAGCAGTCTTGATGGATTTCTTTCCCACCTTGACATGCACTTTGGGAATAAAAACTTTAACACACGCAGGACTTTCAAAGTCCGAACAGTGAATAATTAGATATATACTGATACCACGGTAATTAGTTAACCGCTGGGCTACGGCCCTGTTCTTATTGTTGGTTGAGGAGCAATGTGGTGGCTGTGGTTTATTCGAGCTTTAAAGAAAGTTCCGAAGAGATGTTAACGCGGGTATAATATCCAATGCCCTAGCTTGCGTATGCAACAGGACAGTGAGTTGAATAATCCCCAACTCTTGAGCAAGAAATGGGGCCACTAAGCCGTGTATGCGTCTCAGAGTGTGGATGGAGGCCTTTTTCTACATTCACTGGTAGACTACTGACAGATTAAAGCCACCACGGCCAAGTACTGGCGTTGACCTTATCACATGCATTATGCTTATCTAAAATATAAACTTCATTAAAAGGTAAAACAAAAAAAATAAGACAAAAAAACTTAATAAGAAATTAAAATAATTAAAAAATAATTAATAACACTAAAATTCCATTTTAGTAAGGTTTCTCAAAATTCAAAGCAAGAATAACGATAATAATAGAAAGTTATAATAATAATGGGTGTTTGTATGGAGGTATAAAATTTTAAGCTGACAACTCTTTTTTAACTGGCGCCAATTTTGACAGCCACCAAGTGATTTATTTTTACTTTTGTTTGGCATTTCAACGTGAATAGACTGACACCTAAACAAGGATTTTTAAACTGTGTAAATTGGTCCCAAAATAAGATTACCGTTAAACTGATTTTCAAATGCGAATACGTCAATTAATTATATTGCCGTATTTGTAGTAATGATAATCTTCGAGTGTATGTTGAGACCCCGTTACATCCAGCTTTATAGGCTGCTAGAATAGTTGGTTGTACTTGTTTAAAAGCGAAGCTGTTCAAAAAGTTACAGTCTATGATGACCTCTATAGAGCCGTGATTACTGACTTTTTCGTTTATCAAATGAAAAACAATGGTCTACAGGAGCTGTGATTTCAACAGGACGGTGTAACATATCGCACAATTCATGCCACAATTGATTTATAAAAGAAAACGTTTGGTAACCTTATAATTTCATGCACGATTGCTGCACTTAATGTCATTAGACTAATTTTTGTAGCGATATGTTAAGTCGCTTGTCTATGACGAAGTGTCCTAAACGATTGACTTATTAGAGGATAACATTCACCGTATTATTGCTGATATTCAAGTGTTGGAAAAAGTCGCGGAAAATAGGATTTCCAGATTAGACTGCGTCCGAGCGAACTGTGGAGGTCATATGCTAGAAGTCATATTTAAATTTTAATGCCAGAAGATTACCAACAACCGGTATTTATGTCAATTTTAAAAATTCACCATTGTTTAATTTAATATCAAAGCTTTAAGGATATAAAGATTTAATAATAATAATTATATTATTATTTTCAGTTTTATTCGACCTTTTTTTATATTTCTATTAAATTTTGATCTTTTCACACGGTCATTTACATTATAACGATTTTATTTTTTATTTTTCTGTCAATATTTCGCTTTCCTGTGGAAAGCTTCTTCAGGAAATTATTTTTTTGGGAAAATATAAAAAATAATTTCCTGAAGAAGCTTTCCAAAGGAAAGCGAAATATTGAGAGAAAAATAAAAAATAAAATCGTTATAATTTAAACGACCGTGTGAAAAGATTAAAATTTAATAGAAATAATAATTATAATAATAATTTGTTAAAATTTAATAAAAATAATTTTTCTATTTTCTATGAAATTGATTGTAATTTCAAGTATAATCGTTCATTGTTACGAAGTTAAATAATTCATTGCTAAGGATTCTTAAACCTCATGCATGCTTAAGTATCTTAATTTATCCATTCTCCTTACAATTAATAACAATCTTTAGCCTAACTAAAGATAATAATAATTATTTTATGCATTATTGCTTTTCGCCTAAAATGTATAGAACTTATCATAAAATCGTTAATCTAGTACTGCGTGTACTACACTATGCAAGTTAATAGCTGTAACAGCTAATAAAGTGACGAACATGAGGATCGAGTTTATAACTTGAAGACGATAAAATAACAACAAAACAAAAACAACGCTACTAAACTCACATACCAACACTTCTTTTTTTTCACATATTCATACTCGAATAAATACAGAAAAAGATATTTAGTTAACAAATCGTTACTGGCTGGTGTCGTCCCAGTAAAAACAAACAACAAAAACAAAATAACAAAAGAAAAACGAACGTTTAAGTTTTAATTTTTATGGAAGTATTTAAAATTCTTGATTGGTTCTATGAACGATTCACGTGTTACGCATGCTTATGAGGTCATTTGCGTGCTTTTGCAAAACAAGTGCAAGTTAAAGTTTTTCTTGTTATTTCTTCTTCTGCTTCTTTCTATAAAATTTCAATTATTTGAATTTGTATTATTATAAGTTTGTCAAGTTCATTTTCTTATAGTTTTCTTATGTTCCATAAATTAATCGAGTTTATTAACTTTATTTTGGCTTGATTGAATTTTTTAAGCAGTTTAGAATTATGTTACGTTTTTGTTGTTTTTAATTGTTGCTTTTTGTATGTTGATGTTTACCCAAACAATCAGCTGATAATTATATTTTAGCATATACAAAGGATATACGTTGATTCTAAATTGTTTGGATTTGTTCTATTGAATTTTTTGTTAAGTTTTATATTTAGAGTTAATTAAATCTTTAATTGATTTCATTATTTATTTCATTCGAAAAATTATTTCTTCGTTATTTCTTTGTTTGAATATTTTTATTTATATTTATATTTATTATATTTATTTATTAATTTTTTGTGTTATAATTGTATAACTAAATCAATTAAATATTGAATTCCATTTCAATTTAAATACCAATAAAAATTAATAGTTGCAATGTCTGTTTTATTATTTTCTCTTATATAAAGGGTGTCTTATAGAGGTATAGAAATTCGAAATAGAGACTTTTTTAAATTGATATGAATTTTCATTTAATTTATAATTTAAATATGACTTCTGGCATATGCCCACCATGGCTGGCTCGGGTGTAATCGCATCTGAAGACCTAATTTTTGATGAATTTTTTCAACATTTGTAGTCGTATATCCACAATAACCCGACGAGTGTTATCCTATAAATGGATAATCGCTTCGGGCTTATTGGCGTATACTAGCGACTTATCATATCCCCATAGAAAGTGGTCTAGTAGTGCTATGCCGGACGAATCACGAGTCGAAACCTGAAACTATGTGGTTACCAAACATTTGCTTCAATTGTGGCATGAGCTATGTGACATGTTTAGCCATCTTTTTGAAATCGCAGCTCCTGCACATTATGATTGTTTTAAATATAAAGGAAAAAGACAGTAATCATGGCTTTATAGCGGTTAAGATTGATCATAATATCTTGAGGAACCTGAATAATCCTCATTAGTGTTTTAAAATAATTCTTCTACATGGACTAAAGTTTTTTTTTAAGTAGAAGAGTACATGTGTAAAAAATTGCTGAAATACTAAAAATTCGACATACTACACTATGCTAATTAAAATAATAGTATTTAATATATCATAATGTTAATACGATGAAAAACAATTTTAAAAGAATGTTGAACGTTGTAGAAACTATGCAAACGATAAACTAAATTTACTATTTGATTACAAGAAATTTAGAGGCATTAAGCGAAGTATAAAACTAAAAATATAATTTTAATGCTCTTATAATATTTGCTAAAAACTTAAAATGTCTTTAAACTGTAAACACTTTTATATTCAGATTTAAATATTTAAAAATTACACCATAAATTATGCCAACATAAATGTCCATTTGGTCTTTATCATTTAAATGTGTCTGCAAACACTAAACAATTTTCCGACATAAAGATGCACAACTAAACATTTGCATGGACTGTCTTAAAAAAACTTAACAAAAAAAAAAAAAGAATAGTTTACAAGTAATTATAATAAAAAAATATCACATAAACATTAAATATGTAAATGAAAAATTCAGCCAAAGAAAATTTTGTACTGAATCAGTAAAAATATGTGAGTGTCTCACAGGCAATTTAAAAGACAGGTTCATTCTCTCATATATTTTGTAGACTCCAGTTTTTTATAGCGAGGAATTTTAATATTTTTTCATCTCAAACTAATATATGTTATGTTATTAAATAATACTCTTACAGAGATGATTTGCTTTTCAAAGAAAGTAATTATCAGTAAAAAAATTAAACGAAACGACCCATTGTGCATTTTCTAAAAATTCTTATACACACAAGACAATAACAACATGTAGATAAGAAGTTCTACGAAATAAGATAAACAACAGAAAACAAAAACAACTAACACAGAACAAAATTGAATTGATAAGAACAACAATATAGGGTGAGGTTAAACTAAAGTATTCTGGTATAGGTAAAAACCGTTTAACACAACGAAAAGGTTTTTCAACAAGAAGTTTGTTTTTTAAAACAGAATAAAACCAATAATTAAGATTAAGATAACTCAAAATTTTGTTGAAGACATAAATTTTGAAAATTATGACTAAAAAATTAAATCTGTAAAATGTCCACAACGATTATTTCATTAAAGTTTTTAATCATTTTTTGGTAAAAAGGTGGTCCTATCACGGATTGTGAGTTTTAAGGCTGAAATCGATTTTACTGACTCTTTATAGATTTTATCCTTAAATCACACGATCTGGCCACTTAACTGCTGATTGTCGTGAAATTATGGGATGGGAAGAGTGTGATTTGTTTTATATCCGCACCTGGCTATGTAACCTTAATCAGATGGTGGACAAACCACTTTAGTATAATTTGGAACGTCATACATGCGTCCTAGATAGCCAAAGACATAATTCTAAGCAACAGAACCACCTAGTTGCAACTTTAATGATTCCAGGACAGGTCTGCAAACCATCACACCTCGCTAAAGAGTTGGAGACTTTCTAACTCCTGTCCAGAACACATGTCAAGCATGCTCACTGGACTGGATCATTCACTTTGCGTGTCATTATCAGTGACATTTAGGGGCCAACCTAAATGATCACCCAGAGAACTATTAAATGTCTAAAGAGACAAATAATGAACTCTCGGGCTCACTGATCCCCGTGGAAATAAAGTAGAGTTTCCAGTTTTCTCCCTGTCTGACTTTAGGGGACTGGGCTCCCTTTTTTCCCCCAGTTGCACAGGTCTAGATAGTAGAGTATTCTATAAAGACCGATAAATGTGCCCCCGGGGGGAAAATGCGATGGGAAGATTTGGTTTGCATTAAATTGACCGTTTAAATGGCTGTGTGACTTGTGGCACCATCCTGCTGAAACCGCATGTCAGTGATATACACGCCATTCGTATTAGGCCAATATCGAGTGGCTAGCATCTCGCGATAGCGTGATCCATTGATAGTTACCGCATTCTCACCGTCATCTTCTAAAAAAAGAAGTGCCCAATCACAGCTCCAGACAACATAGCGCACCATACAGTAACACGATGAGCATGGAAAGGCTTCTCAATAATCGGTTTAGAATTTTCAAATTCCCAAATACGGCAATTTTGCAAGTGAAAATTGGCTACGCCTGAATAAATGATTTCTTCAGAAAAACCAGCCGACTGTACGTAAATGAGTTGAGCGAATCTACGGCGATGCGAGTGGTTGGTGGGATTCAATTCCTGCATCAGTTGAACACTGTAAGGCTTCAACATCAAGTCCTTACACAAAATTTGCCATGTGATGGTTTTGGATAACCCAAATTGTGGAGAACGTCGATAAATTGACAAATTTGGATTGGATGCGATGTTTTCAGTTGAACGATGTGGTCGAACACGTTTTGGTATCAAGCCTGTCGACTCAAATTTAACGACCAAATTCTTAATAGATGTCGCAGTAGGACTATTATGTTGTCTGAAAATATCACAAATTTTACGAAAATTAACTTTAATAGAACCACCATGTGCATAATGGATTTTAATTATATTAATGCGATTTTCGTGCGAAATATTTTTCATTGTAATAATTGTCAATGCATCTGCTACGATGTGGTTGATGCTGCCACAATTAGGAAGCAAACTTATTGTTAAAAAATCCGATATATATAAGCTCCACTTGCTGGGAAAATGAATTATGTCAAGTTGTAACGTTGTTGAGTCAAGAGTACAAAGTACCATTTTGTTTATTTTGTGTGTATAGAAAGTAAATAAATCGTTTATTCTAATTTCAAATTCTAAAGTGCTGTGTTGTTATTTTACTATAAAAGAGCTCAATATAACTAAACGTTTATTAAGAGAAATATATAAATACATGAAAATATGTTTTAATAGTAAATAGCAAAGCTCAGTTAATTTTAATTGTATTACAGAAGGCTATCTAAGTGTGTTATCCTGATTTGGAGTTTTGTTTTTGTTAGCCATCATAATTACTTCCCATATAGCCAAGAGAGCATTTATGCAGTATTTAGTTTTAAGGAACTCCAGACACATTGAAAGTCCTTTATTTCCTTATCTTATCGTTTTCTAATAAGAAATAATAATTATATTACAATATTCATTTTATGTAAAATGTGAGAAGAGCGGAAAATTGCCCGAGGTGATAGAGGTGAACATTTGGCCGAGGTGTTATTTTGTTAATAAATACAATATTTCTACTTTACATCGATATCAACAAAACTGAAGCTGTTAAAAGGATGGTGTCCGTAGAGCCAATTTTTTTCCTAACCTCAAAGTTTTCCACAAAACACATAGTAAAAACTGTATTTTTCTCGAATGACGAAGAATCTTTGAACGCACCCAAAAATGAATCTGTTCCATAATACATTGACTTTATGTAAGAGCTTATGTTAGGACGCTGTGTGGGCTAGATACTCATCCTGATTCTTATAAACTAAAACCTTTTCAAACAGTGGAAAGTTTTATTTGCTGCCACACTAAAGTTTATTTTTTTTTTAATTTATTATTCGTGACAATTAGTGCAATGAGTGATGAAATAATTTTGAACTTTTTAGTTTATTTATTTTAGTTTTTCTCAAAATTTAAATAGAAATTTCAGAACTTCAAATGTAACTCTGTTTTATTTAGCATTTCTTGATCTGTAATATATTTTAATTTAATTAAAATTTCTTATATCTCAAGATATAAACGTGATTTTGAATGAAAGTTATTTAGTAGTTAAAATGAGTTCAAGGAAAGTTTCCTCATTTCTTTTTTTCCATTAGGGCTAAAGTAATATAGAAATCTAGTTCTTTTGTCTAACAGGCACATACGGTTGGTAATAAAAATTGGTGCCTTTGTCGTATTAAGCGTAAAAATCTATTATAATTATAACTTTAATTAATTTTTTTTTAATTTTATTATTTTTATACCATTCTTAAAACGAGTTGTATTTATCTAAAGGGAACTTAATTTAACAATTGAAAAGTAAACGGGAAGAAATTAAAGTATAAGAATATTAAAATTAATATAAACACATAAAATTAAACTGATAATAAAATAAAAGTCTTAGATGATGGTCAACAAAGTAAACGATAATATTGAAAGATAATAATAAAAATCAATTAATAAAATAACCAGAAACTTTAATGAAAGTGGAATACGTTTAATACGAAATTTATTACTTTAACACACTTATTGTTTTTATGGTTTCTTTTCAGTCTCCCGAATTAGACTATCGGCATGAGCTGATGGGTCGTTTACACAAAATCGAACCAGATGTAGAATTGGAAGTTTTAACAGCAACCAGCTCAGGCAGTCACCATCATCATCATCATTTGCATCACCATCATCATCACCTGCAACAGTTAACGGCTCACCAGCAACAGCAACAACAACAGCAGCAGCAACATTATCAGCAGTTTCATCAAACAAACAATAGCAGCAGTAGCAACAACAATCAACACTTTCAACAGCAACAATTAACAACACAACTAAGTAATGGAAGTAATACTAGCAATAGCAATACTAGCAATAATAGCAACAATAATAACAACACAAACAGCAGTAGTAGTAACAATAACAATAATAATAATAATAATAACAATAATAATAATAGTAGTAGCAATACAACAACTAATACAAATAGTTTAACAAATCAATTAAACGATCAATGGCAACATCCCAGTAATCATGATCACACAACCACATCAACAGCAGGATCAGCCACAAATACATATGGCAATAATCCGTGCAGTGATACAGCACAACCCACAGTATTGGTGGTGGGTTCATCGGCCGTGACAACCACCTCGATAACGCAGCAGCATACAACACCCACCGACGCCATCAATAGCAATAATACACTAGAAAATCATCCTAATCGTTCTCCAATTACACCCGCCGCCACTACCGATATCGCCAGCAATAACAGCTCATCCTACAATCAATATGATGCAGAAGTTACGAATTCCTATTACACAACAGTATCAGCTAGCGCAGTCAGCGATAAAGAATATTTATTTGGTAAGTTCAAACTGAATTTTTTTTCTATTTTCGGAATTTCAAATGTCTGTAATTTGAAATGCTTATTTAATGGCAACAACCAATTAAATATTCAACATAAATTTAACGCTAGATTTATATTTATACGATTAACTTCAAGTTTACACAAAAAAAAAGATGTTAACATTTTTAGCAAAATTACAACAATAACAACACCAAAAATATAAAGCTGCTGTCAATCTGTTTCCATATCGTTTATATGTATTTAACGTCTGTCATATTTTTTTTCTCGTGTGCTGTAAACCTAAACTAATGGGCTTTGATTTTTAAAAATTGTTAAAAATATATTTTTTTGGTTCGCTTTTATTTTCGTATATGATTATCAAATATTTTTATATTTTTCTTGTCTTTAAGTTGCTTATTACAACGAAAGTAGCGAGAGAAACTTTGTAATATAATATTTCTGTTAAAAAAAAAAACGAAATGGCCAAAACAAATGATCTTTCTTTACACAAAAATACTACAAAATTAAAATCAAAACTTGTTTCCGTAGTGAGTGGATGTTGAAGCAATAGAACACGTTTTGTTTACCTTGAAAGCAGAAATTTCTATTTTACTTAACATTGCTAAAACGTAACTAGTTAAAATATATTAAAGGTCTTTTGTAATGCACAGTGTAAAAAAAAACAAAACGTTTCCTTTAGGACTTCAAGGAGTTTTTTATTTTATAAAGACTTTAAAAACTAATTCATACTAAATGTTTTAATTTTTAATTTAATTGTTACTTTCCATAAAAGGTTGCCAGCTCCAAAGGAACCATTTTTTAAAAGCTGAAAAAGTACTTTTTTAGAAAGTACTTTTTAAAAAGGTACTTTTTTTTTAAAAGAAAAGTTCATTTTCGAAGAAAACTTCTCAAATGAATTTTTACTTGAAATAACATGTTGTAGATAACATTTAATAAAACAGTACTTTTTCAATAGGTGCTTTTGTATACAATAGTAATAGAATATGAGTGATACTTTTTGTCAAGGCCTCCATATTTTTCAAAGCTACAATATTTAAGAAAGTACTGTTAAGCTTAATTAGTAGCTTTTGCTTTTTCATATAACAAGTAAAACTCTTAAAGTAAATATTTTTAACGTTACAGACACCAAAAATAAAGAGGCTCTTTGTAATCCCTATGATGATCCGTATGGACGCCCTGCTCTGTGGGAAGAAATAGCAAGCTCAATACAAAATATTGATCCTGAAAATGCTCCGATATTAGGCTCAAGTCCAAACACAATGCAACAACATGCAACGCATATTCAACAACTAGCAAACCAAAACGCAACAGCCACAGGCAATACACTGCTGACGCAAGTCAAAATGGAAGCAATTGATGATACTTTACTGGAGACATTATCGACACCATTGCTAAGTCCTTTGGAGATAAAGAAAGAAAATGTTTCCAACAATATGGCCATGCAACCGTTAACACCACAACAAACACCCACACATCATTATTATGGTCAACATCAGCAGCAGCAATCTTATCAGCAACAACATGATTTATTACATATACACTCACAACATCAGCATCATCCCCATCATCATCATCCTAACGCTCATCATCAACAACAGCAACACCACCAGCCTCAGCATTTGCAGCAGCCACAACATCATCACCATCATTTACAGCAGACGCAACACTTATATCAACATCATCCAAGTTTAACAGAAGAACATCATTTGACAACCATGTTTACCAATCTTAGCTCTCATACCCATCCACACAGTCATGCACTGCAACAGCAACAACATCAACAACAACAGCAGCAGAATTTACTTTTGCATAGCAATAGCAATAGTCCTTCAAATCGTTGTAGCAGTACAGCTAGTAGTCACAATGCTGATATTGTTCTCGGTACGGACTCAACAAGTTTATTAAATTTAAATGGTTCTACGGCAGATCATGTTGCTCCCTATCAACAGTATGGTCACAATAATTATTTAAACGATAGCCTAAATATAAATACTACAGCACAATTGGCTCAAAATGCTTCAATACATCATCATCATCACCACCATCCGTCTCACACACACCAGCAACAACATCAACACCATCTAACACCACTAGCTGCTACAACGCCATCAATTGGGTCTCAAAACTCCGCCACTGTTGCACTACAAAATCTTAAAAATCTCAATAATAATAACAACAACAATAGCAATAATAATAATAATTATACAACTGCTGCAACAACTACATATCCATGGCATAGCAGTCAGGTAAGTTTTGTGGCCAAAATGAAATAATTTATTTAATTACATTTCTAATTATCATTATTCATACTCGCTCTTTTATGTGGACTTTGTTTTATGAAAATGTATTAAAAATAAATAAGTTGTTTGCGCTAGAGTTTGAGTGTTGTTTTATTTTGTGTGTTTATTTTTTAATTTATTTGATATTTCATTGACGTAATATAATTATGCTGTTTTTTTTTCTATTAAATAGCCTTTTCACAGTAAATACCAAATACCAGCTCCACCACCACCACCACCACCTCATCATCTACAAAATGCACAATTGTGTCCACCTGCCTTAATATCGAGCACACAATCACAAACTAGTAGTTGCAGTACTGTTGCGAGCAATAGCAGCTCAAGGCATATGTTTGTTCCGCCATTAACGCCTCCAAGTTCGGATCCCGGAAGTCCGGGTAGTTCAATGGCAGCAGCTGCCGCACATGCTGTAGTTCAAGCTAATCAACAGCACACCCATCAGCAGCAGCAACAACAACAGCAAAACAATCGACGAACAACACCTCCGCCCCCATATCAACAGCAACAGCAGCTACAACAACAGGGTCATCCACTTGCGTCCATTTGTCCCAACATTATAACACTTCATTCTAGTTCATCTACAGCTGTGGGCCATTTAATGAGTCCGGGTCGTTCTCTTACAACGTTAGGCCAAACAAGTGCTCAGGTGTTGGTTAATTCACCAGCCAATAACAATACAGCTGCTACAGCAGCAAATCATTCAAATCCAACATCAAACAGTAACAGCAGCAACAACAACAACAGCTCAACAACGAGGGGCGTCAGTCATATAACAACAGCAACGTCATCTGCTACAACTGCTCATTTGGCAAACTTGATTGTGCCATCGGTGCGAACGGTACGTTATAATCGACGCAATAATCCCGAGCTAGAGAAAAGACGTATACATCACTGTGATTATGTGGGTAAGTGTTCAAACAACACAATAGAAACGATTATAAATTTTGCTTTACAGTGGGGTGGGTTGCTATGACAAATCAAATGATCTGGTTTTAATCAGACATTGAAGAAACTTTGTTTGAGATTTTTTTTTTAACACAAGTGTTGTTGTATGAGCACAATCATAGCTATTCGAAAATAATATGTGTCCGTGTTTTGTTTATCAGAGCACGTACTATTATTAATAGATGCAAATTATAAAATGAAGTTTCGAAACAAAATTAAAAAATCGAGATTAAATTTGATTTTTTGATTTGAACACGGCGATTGATGTATGTGGAATTGGATTTCTTGTTTGCTAAAGATATTGCTCCACGCTCTTGGAACACGATGAGAATTCAATTACTCGATATTTAGTTTTGCCAACAAACTATTCTTATGTTTTCTTTACAGGGCAGTGTTGGGCTTAGCCGTCCTGCCAATCTCATCAGTACCTCATCAAACTTCAGATGCCAATAAATTCTTAAGTATAACAAAATTTATTTAAGGTTCAATAGTCGCTGTGGATGTTGTTTAAAGGCGAAAAAATGGAACATAATTGTGTTATTTACTTATCGCGACTCTGGAAAATTGGAGCTGATGTTTTCCGTTTACTCTCCTCTAACAAGTAGTTCACAAATATTATTTGCGTTTATGCTCAATGCTCTAATTTCTTTGCAGCCAAGTAAACACATTTGCTAGTACAATTAGGGCAGCTCTCCCTTTTATTTTATACACACACATATACATACACAGCAATAAATAACAATTTATTTAGCTTCAACCAACATTTTGAGTGGACAACAGTATTATTTAGCTTGAATGTCATGGATTTGTCAGAGTTTGTAATTTTATTTATTAGTGTCATGGGAACATCCTTGATTATTTCAAAAAATTTTAAGGTTTGCCGTTGTAGCGCTACAGTTAGGAGGAGAAAGCCTTCGATAAATGGACAGATATTTCCGGAACCGTATTAAAAGTGTAAAATAAATTTCACACTCTTTGTATCTTCATAATATTCTGCGAAATAGATGTTATTCATCACGAATACCCTGGAGATATGAAGTTTTTCAACAAGAAATGATTCATACTTTTATTGTATTAGGAGGAGAAAAGTTCAGGAATTATGACTGAAAAATGATATCTGGACCACATTGACACATGTCGATTCTTTCATCAGAGTTTTTTAATCACTTCACGGATTTTGAGTTTTAATTCTGAAATAGATTTAGTTGGCTTCGTATAGACTCTGTCCTTAACATGGCCCTACAAAAAAACAATCCAGTGGTGTTAAATCACACGATTTGGCTGGCAACTTAACTGCTTTTTGGGTTGCAATAAATTTCATTAGGTATGTGACATGTGGCACCGTCCTGTTGAAACCACATGTCATTGATATCCACGTCGTCAGTAACAGGCCAAAATTGAGTTTTTTGCATTTGGCGATAGCGTGATCAATTGACTGTTACCGTATTTCCAGCCTCATGTTCGGAAAAAAACGGCTCAATTACAGCTCCAGGCCACATAGCGCACCATAAAGTGACACGTTGAGCATACAAAGGTTTTTCAATAATCGCTCTAGAATTTTCAGCCCAAATGCGGCAACTTTGCTTGTTGAGATATCCTGACAGGTGAAAATGGGCTTCGCCTGATGAAATGATTTCTTCAGAAAAACTAGTCGACTGTGTCTGAATTGAGCTAACCTACGGCGATGTGAATGGTCAGTAGGCTTCTATTCCAGCACCAGTTGATGTTTTAAGGCTTCAAAGTCAAATCCTTACAAAAATTTCACCATGCAGCAATTTTGGATAACCCCAATTGTTAAGAACGCGATGAGTTGACAAGTTTTTATCTGTTTCAATACTGCGGCTCACGCCTGCGGTTATTTGAGTTGAAGGACCCGGTCAAACACGCGTTGATGTTCGCATATTTTGTATTGAATCTGTCGACTCAAATTTGATGACCAAATTCTTAATAGCGGTCTCAGAAGTACGATTATGTTGTTCGAAAATTTTACGAATTTAACTTTAATAGAACCACCATTTTCATAGTGAATTTTATTTATTTTAATGTGAAATTGTTGCGAAATTTAATTCATTGTAATAATTCATTGAATACGTCTAAAAACTAGATGCCAAAGCTTTTATGTTGTTGGTGTTGAAAAACAAACTTCTAGTTGAAAAAGTAGATATATACGAAAATAGCACTGATTGCTTTTATGGATTATCAAATATAGCAGACACGTTTTTCCTTTTAATTATAACATGGATTTTTTTATTTTAATTGTGCTGGCTTCAAAATGTTTAAGCCTGAAGAAAAGTAATAAGTTTTGTGATTGATTGATTGGTTGAGTTAATATTTAAAGTTGGGCTTACAATGCTTAGAATTGCTTGTAAAAGTATTGCCTTCCACTGAAAACCTTCTTTATTGGCTGTTTATTTGACCGATTTTCGAGCGCTTTCTACGCGATGACATCATTGTTAAGCCGCGTTCTAGACAGTACTATCATTTACTGGCGGAAAAAATCCACACAACTTAATGTTGTACATATGTTATATATCATATCGAACTTAAGCCTGACTGAAGGTTTTAATTCATCTGTACTTAAAAAAACTAAAACACAAATTTACTGAAAAAGATATTTTATAATAAGCAGGTCGCTTGAGAAAATTAGAGTAAAAGTTTTATACTTTTGAAGTATTAAGGTGAAAGTTTTTAATTTTCAAGGATATTTCTGACTGTTTCTTTGCCATTGTAACAAAATACTTAAAGTACTCTTCTCCTAAAATATGTCCCAACGTGAAGAAAAAAAACCTATAATTCTGACATATTTAATGTCTATGACACAGACGTTAGAAGTTAAATGTGGGCAGTATTTCAATACCTGTGATTTAAACACTGTAGTAGTGAACCAACACCAACAATGTTGGCACAAAATGAAATATGAAGTTATCGTAATTGAAACAGACTTTTATTTTTTCTATGTATAAAAACTTTTAGTAACTCTCTCCTTAAATTTTATCAGTGACAACGCTGCTTTATATTTTTGTTAAATTATCAGCGATAATCACTATTTAAAACAATGGTGATTTAAAATAACTTTCTTCAAACGGAAAAAACTATTGAATTTGATATTAATTTAAAATATTTGAATATATTTATATTTTACATAAATACAGGGTGTTTCTATTGAGGTTTACAACTTCCAAAGAAAATAAAACATTTTTTAAATTGATATGCAATTTACATTATTTAAAAAAACCCTTTGGGGTAGTATATCAGTTATAAGTTGCCGAATGTTGCCCTCCAAGTGGTCAGTGGTTTATAACATCTCGCGTCGTTAAATCCCACAAAGAAGACACGAGTCCGAAACGTAAAACTATGCGATTATCAAACGTTTCATTCAATAAATCCGCCTTGCTGAAACCACAGCTCCTATACATCATGTTTGTTCAATTGATAAACGAAAAAGTCTGCAATCATGCAGACACCAATGATTGTATTATTGTGAGCAGCATTGTTTTTGAGAAGTACGGACCAATGATTTCACCAGGCCCTAAGGCACACTAAAAAGTCAGTTCTTCTGGATGTAACGGTGTCTCAACACACTCCCGCTGTTTATTATCAATCTAAAGATGGCAGTTTTGCTTATTGATACGTCCATTCAATTCGGGATCAAAGGTAGATCCCGCAATTTGTATAATTGTGCAGCGTATTTAAGGCCCAGTCAATTTGTGTTAAAACGCCAAATATAGACTAAAAACAAATTACTTGACAGTTAAAAAAATGGCCGTCAATTTAAAAGTATTGCCAAACTAAAGTTTTAAAATTATGTTTAAATTTAATTTTTTTTTTTTAGTTCAGTAACAACGAAGTATATTCCATATTTTTTTGTTGTGTTGAAAATGTTGCAAATGCAAAGAAAGCGCGGCTTATGCTGTAGTTGAAAAAAGTTTCATTTTACTAACCTTTTTAAGGTTTAAAAATTTTTAAAAAAATTGTTTTGTTAATTTTTTGCTAAATTTGAATTTTTTCCTGTTTTTTACTCTATACTTCTTTTGCTTGTAATTTTCGTTGTTGTATTCCATTTCTTATATCTTTGTTTATTAATAATTATGACTTTTAATAATGACAAAAACTAGTAAACTAACTTCTTTAACCACTTATTGCTTTTTTAATATCCTTTTACGATTTTCATATTTTGCTTGATAAAGCAAAATCAAAAGACTTAAGACACAATCTTTGTAAAACAAAAAAACAAAAAGAAAACAAAAAAAAAACAAAACAAAATAAATAAACTAACAACATCTGCACTATTAAAATTAATAAAGCAGCTAAAAAAATATTTATACTTTTACATAAGTTTTTATTAATAACAAAAAGAAAATTAAAAAAAAAATAATATAAAAAAATAAATACTTCAGAACACATGCCTTCTTTAGTCTAAACAAGAACATAACATGTTATTCTTAAGTAGTGGCCCAGTTTAAAAATCCTCTTTTTAGTGTATCGTCGCTGTTCACTTAAATGTCGTGGGAAATTTGTTCCTTATTTTTTCTATTGGAATTTCAAAACTTTTTCTGCTCACATTATTGTCTCGCATTTTTTATGTTGGTTGATTTGTGAGTTTTTGCAATTTTTTGTATTTCAAATATTATGCATACAAACATAAC
Source organism: Trichopoda pennipes (assembly GCA_030448955.1). NCBI lineage: Eukaryota > Metazoa > Arthropoda > Insecta > Diptera > Tachinidae > Trichopoda > Trichopoda pennipes. Next base: position 907,756 of record JASKUP010000021.1, on the reverse strand, counting down.
ACACGCACACATACTAACACATAAATAACTTTGACCATAATTTGATACTAATTAATACATTTTTGCCATATTTGTTCAACATTAAATAATTAATTATTATGTTGTGCAAAGCACGCACTTGGTGGTGTTGACTATAAAAGGTTGTACAAAACACCAAAAGCCGCTGTCTGTGTTAAGTAATTACCACTTAAATGATAATTGGCTTAATGTATATAATTTAAAGAAATAAAAAAAAACGCAAAAATAGCAAATAAATAAATTGTCACACACTTAAAAAAAATAAAATTAAATAAAATAAAATGAAAAGAGAGCAAATGACAAAAAAAGTTTTGTATTCGCGGGAAAAGAAAAATTAAGACAATTTACAAAAAATCATATTTATTCTTTAACTGTTGTTGCTCACTTTTAAAAATGTTTTTTGTAGCCAACCACCCACTATTGTTTTTTGTTTTTGTTTTTTTTTCTTTTTTTGGTAACAGTGTTAAAGTGTTATTTTTTCACTATTTTCTTGGTGCTATTAATGTAACACTTTTGAGTCAAGTTGGATTGGGCTGTTTCTTTTTTTTTTTGTGTGCCAACTTTGTTTCAGTTTCATTTGTCATATGTTTGTTGCTGCTTAAATGTTTAATTTAATATTTGTTGTTGGCAGTGGTGTTTGTCATTTTTGCCTATGTTGCATGTTGCAAGGTTTAATCAGTGCTTTAGATCACCTAGTTTCTTACATGAAACGACAGCAAAAACAGCAACAACATGAACACCAAAACTAGACAATCTGACAAACGTTACAATTATGCTCATACACTTACACCTCTTTTGTGTCTTGTTGAGACAGACTCACATGCTTCATATGAGTCTTTTCAAGTGTTACAAGAAGACAAATACAACAGCACTTTTAGCAGAAAATGAAGGAAAAAAAGTGGATTTTCTGCATTAATGTTATGTTATACAACCAGGCTTACGTTTCTTTTTTTCCTATTTTTTATTTTATATCATTTCGATATTAGTGTTTTATATATTTCAGTTATTGTTGTTGTTGGCTTACTGAAGACATCGTTTATTTGCTTGATGATGCCAAAGCAGACACATACAATATTTTGCACACACATGTAACACATGACATGTTACAAACCATACAATGTCAGAATAGTCGTTTTTTGTTGATAGTTTTTTGTTTAAAATTATTGCTGGTTGTTGTAGTTTGTTTATAAATAAATGTATTTTGCACTAGTTTTCGTTGTTTAGTTTAACATTTTTTTCCATTTTTTTTTTTGGTTTTTTTTTGAAAATTATATCAAAATATTTGTTTGATAAATTATTTACACTGAAATTGCTTCTCAGGGCAAATTGGCCATTCAATAGCTCAGCCAAAAATTAAATTAATTTTGTTTTATGAATTGTTACTATAAATTCTTGGTTATTATTTAGGAGAATTTAAAATGGGAGCAGTTAATTAATTAATTCTGTAGTTTTGAAAACGTTCGCTTAGCGAAAAGTTAGTGCAGCTTCTTTATATTGATCCAGAAACCATTCAAATTTTAGCGCTAAGTCAGTGGTAGATGAAAACAATATTTCAATATTTCACATTACTGAGTTTGCGCTTGGACGAGTAAAATAGTTATTTCACCGTAAATGCAGAGGGTTTTAAACCTAATGATGGCATGGTTTATCTACTATTATAAGCGATTAATCGAAATTAGTTGCTCTCTAGACTATTGGAAGCTAAAGTTTTTTGTGGTCAGCCATCACAAATTCAGTACATTAAGTTCAAGGAACTCATCTGCTGATTGTTCGAATATATAATAACTAAAATAGTTAGAACAAAACGATTCTACTGCCATTATATAATTTAAAAAAAATTAATTTAATTAAATTCGCTATATTTTAAGGATTTGCCAAAATGCAACATCCACCTATATGCAGACGATGTGCAACTTACACTAGATACTCCAGTTGAAAATGCTGCGATTGGTATATCGCATTTAAATAATGAATTAAGGAACGTTTATTACTGGGCTTGTTTATACGGACTTTGCTTGTAATAGGTAGAAAAAGTCTAACAATAACTATTTCAAAGGAGATTGTTTTGAATGAGGGTAATATCGAAATTGTTAATAAGGCAAAAAACCTCGGCATAATTTTTAACAGTTGGTTGATATGGTTGGAGTATATAAACGGTTTAGTTGGTCGGGTGTATGTGATGTTATGGACCTTCTAGACCACGCAATATTTCACTCCACTGAATTAGAAATTTGCTCCCTAAAACATACTTGATTCCAAGTTAATTGTATGGATGTGAATTATTTGGTAACTGTGACGCCGCACACTGCCGAGTTTTTTTTTTCAATTTTAGTATACTGAAATATCCTACTTTAAATAAAAAATAAAGGGAAAAACGTTAGCTCACATAATTAAATAGTATTCGTTTTGAAATTCTTAGGTTTAAATTAATTTGGTTCAGTAAAACATACAAGTACTGAGCTTGAGACGGCTATAAAAAAAGTAGCAGTCAGATCGAAGTAATTATTTTTGATTTGATTGTACCATTTAGTCTACAATTTCAAAATATCATTGAATATTGTATGAAGAGAATGTTGACAATTTGAGTTTTTTCCACGAAATCCCGAGTGTGCGCCTTTAGTTAAAGAAAATTAAATGTTCTATATAAAAATAATATTAGATATATCTATGGTTTGCATACATTTGACCATATTTCGTCTAATTCAAATAATTTTTTTCAGGGTAAGCTTCAAAAGTCTTATAAAGATTTGTACTCCTCCCAATCGCCTAGAAACCTAAACACTATAATATCTCGAAAAAACAATCTAGTGTCTGAGTGGCAATTTTATTTCTATGCTGCTCGCATTTGGAATAGTCTTTCACGATATCAATAACTTATTAGCAACGCCTAAAGTTTCAATAAATCTTTATTCACTTTTTTTAGATAATTTTATTTTTATTTATTTAATTTTATTTTAAAATATTTTGTCTCACTTATAATTTATTTAATTAAAAAAAAAAAAATTTATACTACTTTTGAGTGTAACGCAACGCGTTCCTGTATCATAAAAATAAGATTTAGTCTTGTTGTACAGGAAACAAACAAATAAATAAACAAAAAAACAAACAAACAAACACAAACGTTAAGATCAAGTGTAGAATTTAATAAAAGTGAGCTTTTATTAGTATTAATTTTTGGTTATTTCTATCGATGTTTTTTGTTAAAAAAATAATTTTAGAAAATCAATTAAATTGAATAATTTCTGCTATTATTCTTGAATTAAACAGGTTTTGAATATAATGAAATTATATTAAGGAGAATAATATTAATTAACTAAAATGGCTATTAATTTTTTAAGAATTGAAAGAATTAAAAGAATTTAGCCTAAGCGAACATAAGTCTTAACGGCCCAACTATGATATGCATAGGCTGGCTTAAGCTAATGTCAAAAATTGAACGAAAAGTCTGTCAAATGCTAAAGCGAATCATTGAAGACTTTTACGTGGCAATATTAAACTTACATGAATATAAAAAATTATTATGCACAGTTGCAAATTTGTTTTATTCGTACTTTTGCAAAAAAATAATATCGTTCTAAAGAAAAAAAATTTATTAGTAGAAAGGCTAATATTTTGTATACTTAATATTATCCTTATACAAATTTATAATTTTTTTGTTAATAGTTTTAAGAAAATTACGAACGAAAAATTACACATATATCGCTGTATTATTTGGGCCAAAAGTACTAAAAAATTCAACTGTGTACATCATTGAATTTATAAACAATACAAAATTAAATTTTATTGAAAATTGTGTGTTAAAAAATAAAAACGAAAATAAAATGTTTGAAGGCCCTCGTTCCTTTGAATTGTCGTTATAATAAAACGTAACTTTTTTGTCATATAAGCTATTTTTTCTTTGTACATTTTCTATTAAATTCAGATAAAATAATTTTTCCCTCCATTGGAGTTTGTTTACTAATGTTTCTATAACTTTTACAATGCAAAACAGCTGTTTCCGTACGGAATGTGCGATCAGTTTCGTACTCTGCTTAAGCAAATGACATTTGACGAAAAGTTTTGTTAAGTACATTATAGTTAGCCACATATGATATATATGATTTGCACAGTTGCTTAGGTTGCCGTAAGCCAGTATATGCATAATAAACTTGAGCCTTAAGTCATAAGCAAACTTACAAAACAAAGGCTTTTATCACTCGTTCGTTAAATGGTGCGCTCATTATTAAAGTTTTAAAACAAATTACTTGTGCCTGTTGAATTTAGAAAAAAATTACTTCAAAAATAATTACAGATAAACTTGAAATTATTAGCCCTCTTCAAAAATTGTAAAATGGGTAATGGTAATGGTAACTTATTTTCTTGTCTCCTCAAATATTTTTCTTTAAAGTGAATAAAATAAGAAACATTTTTATAACTTAACAAGATTTTTTGTCTACATTATTTTATTCTGTTTGAAAAAGCACCTTTAAGTTTACGGAAATAAATAATTCAGTTCTCTAAAACTATGTGAAGTTTACATGGTCTGAAAAAAGTCAATGAAATTTTAATCAAATCAACGAATAAATTATTGTTTAAGCGATGTTAAGTGTTATTTTTTAGTGATACGATACTTTCGATTTAAGTAAAAATTTAAATCTAAAATTTTAAATAAAATTATGTTAAATTAATAGAAATGTTTCGAAATTTCTTTTCTATAAAAATTAGTGTTAATTTGAAAAAATTTATTATTTCAATACTTTATCCATTTTGTTAGACCCCAGATTTATGAAAATCGAGTTCTATAATTCCTTACGTTTATTTTTCTTTAATTGCTGTTGCTTTTAATTTATGAGCCTGGGGGGATTGCCCTTAAAATTAATGCATTTTTTTAAAGTCGATTTATTTTAATTTTAAACTTAGTGGCATTAGTCCACTTTCCAAAAAAAACTTAACTGAAGTAGGAGAAAAAATTAATTTTGAAATTTTCAAATCTTTTATTATTCTAATAATTTTTTTTAAATATTTCTTTCTTGGACAGCGGTCAGATATTGCCAAAAATTTCTTGTAGTTTAAAATTAAATGGAGGCGACATGATGTTTGCAATTAACATTTGGAGTTTCTGTTTTAGTATTCTTATCGTTTTGATGTTGCAATCGATATGACATTTATATCCTTTTCCTTCCTTGCTACTTCGATTAATATCAACTTAATAAGACAGTAGGTGATTTCTTTAAGAGCTTCTTGATTATTATCTTTGCACGTAGAGATATAATTTCGTTCTGAAGGTACTTGAATATCATGTACATTATTTCAGATCTTTCTTGCTGAGAAATTTCTTTAAAATACGTTAAAGTTGTCTTAAAGTTCTAGATGGTTCTACTTAGAAAAAAAATATAGGAACATCTATGGGTTGTTAAAACCTCGCTGTGTGAAACTGATACATTTTATTTTGCCCAGTCAATTTAAAGTAAATGAGTTCTTTTTCCGGCAACAGAAACTTAGTTCCTTAACTTCCAAAGAAATTAAAGAAAGGAAGCGAATAGATACAAAAATAATTAACAAAAAATTATTTTTATATTCCACATAGACGTTCAATATTATATTAAAGAGATTTTTAAATTTTTTTTTGATTTTTGTTTATTCGTAGAACTAAAAAACCTCATAATACAAAATTATAGTTAAACAATTTTAAAGAAAAACTGAAGTCTATCGGGCCTATATAAAATTTTAATATAAATCACAAATATATATCCTAATTCTCTTATTTATTTATTTTTTTTTGCATTCAGACCAGCACTCAGGGAATGGCCCCTATTCATGCAATGCACATTGTATTAGAACTTGAAAATTAGGTTGTGGGGAGGAGGAAAGAGGGAGTAGTGTTTGTGGACATTCGATTTCCCTACAGTGGAAGTGACAGGAAAGACTTTTAGAGTGAGTTTATTCCACATATGTTAAAAACGTATTTTCCTTGTAATGCGTAGTGCGTTTCACTGGCCAATCGGCCATAAATGGATGCGCTCTCAAGGAAAATCGAGTTAAAGGCAAAAGCGAACGCGTTTCGTTTCATTGTAGTAACGATAAAACAGTGAAATACAACTTGCATTACAACGATGCTCTAGAGAATCAATAGAGTTGGATATCCTATCGTCCCCAATGACCCTCTTAGCCATCTCTTGTACACGGTCGAGTAACTTCAAAATAGTCTTTGGCGCGCCGGCTCATATATGAGAGTTGTATGCCATGTTTGAACGGATGTAGGTTGCATAAATAGTACGTAGATCGCAGGGAATAAAGTATCTTTAACACCTTCCTTTTATTTATGTTATAAATCGAGGCTATAAATAAATAATCTTTATTTGAAAAGAAATAGTTTTTCCTTTATTTATTCCTACTTAAATATTACCCTCTTGCATATATATATATATACGATTTAGGTTAATTTCCTTACAAACAACACCCAAGTCTTAAAATTTATTTAAAACGAAAAATCCATTAAAACAAATACACATCAACAAAAAAAAACATCTTTCATCTTTCTTTCAAGAGATTAACTTAAACTTAAGTGATGAAGAAAAATTTAATCTTATAGCAAATAATAAATAGACTTGAAAGCCATAAATGCATTATGGAGAGAGAAAAAAGCTCATGTATTTAATAAAAAAGATTGTTAAATAAATGTCTGAAAAGCATATGTGACACGTTTATATACCAATTTTGGCACAAAAGTTACTAAACATGGACGTCTGTCTGTCCATCTAAATTCACAGTCTAACAGTCTGTCCGCCTGCATGACCATACAAATGTCAAACTCTTTATCTGTCCATTCTTCCATCTCGCATATGTTGACTTGTTTAGTTTTCGTTATACTACACACGAGTGGTATTCATTCACTTTACTTTTTTACACTACTGCTACCAAATGAAGTTATTATGACATAAATGCACGCATCAGATTGTTAAGATTGTAGATTGACATCTGTAATGTTGAATACAAAATATAAGAAAAAAAAAACATTTACCAAACAAAAAAAATAAAAAAGAAACACGTTAAAACATTCAGTACAGAATATGTTTTGTTTGGACTGTTTTACAGAGAAGCACATGAAAGAAACAAAACAAAACAAAAAACAAAAAACAGCTAAAGAGTAAAAATTTATAAACTTTCATGCGTACCAAAGTGTTTGAATGTCTGTACGTATGTCCATCTGTCCGTCTGCCTTAAAGCTTTTTTTTTTTGTTGTTTTTAAGTTATTTAAGCATGTGTAAATGTTTCTCTGTAGAAATGGATAGATGGATGAATTCTTACGGTATTATTACCAAAGTCTATTGTCTCGATAAATAAAGTAAAGAATAGTTAAAGTTTACTGAAGTAGACATTTCAAATATTTTGTACGTGCTGCTGTTTTATGTTGGACAATGAATGGAGGCTACACAAAAAAAAAATTATAAGAAATAATATACAATAGCCGCTTGAAAAAAGCAATGTTTTGCTTAGATTGTTTTCTTTTTCTATTTCTCGAATACATCATAGTAGACAGACATCTGTAATGACAGCCAAAAGACTACTCGTAAATGTTAACTAACTAAAATTGATGAAAATGAAAAAAAAAAACCGGAAAAAAATCGAAACTATTCTAACATCATTAAACGACTATTAAAGGACCTACTCTTAATAAAATAGGTAACTTATAATATTAATATATTCCCCGCAGGGAAGCCATGGTTTTGGCGATTAATGTTCTAACATTTTCAATAAAATTCTTTAGTTGTAGAATTATAGCAAAAATGCAAGCACTTCAAAAAAAAAAAAAAAAAAAAATAAAATAATATCTCCCTTTATACGCAAAACAGTGGGAAACATCAATTGCTATTAGTAAATTCCTAACAAGTGAGCTCAACAATATTTTGGAAGTATCAACTTTAATTTCGTCTTTTGTTTTTTAGACAAAGTTCATATCTTTTCACTAAACTAAAGGGCAAACCTAATGCAGGTTGAGCTCCTATTAAAAGCACTTTCATTGAAAGAAGGAATAGCACCCATGTGCAAAATCTAGAAAATTATTAGTTGTGCAAATTATAGATATTGGAGAAATGATACAAAAATTAATTACTATTATGTTTTATTTGCACGTTAGGTTCTTTTGATTGCGAACCAAATTAAAACAAAAATTATTTTTCGCTGTTAATTTATGTACTCAACTCTGCTTAAAATACTATGAAACATTATTTACATTATATTTAATGTGCACGGTACTGCTCTTTCAACACTGTACATACCATCCGCAACTAAGATTTTTTTTGCAGGCGAGTAAAATAGTTTAAATTGCAGCTTTTTGTAGTTGCTACTTTTCGACTTAAATTGATATACATATTATGTACGTTACTATGCATTACAGTATTTTTTTTTCAGACCAGCACTCAGTGGATGACCCCTACACCTGCAACACATTGTGCCAGAACTAGGAAATAAAATTGTTGTGGGGAGGAGGAAAGCGGGAGCAGTGTTTATGAACATTTGATTTGGAATTTCCCACATTGAAATTGACAGAAAAGACCTCTGGTGGAAGTTTATTCCACATATAAACTGTTCTACTAAAAAATGAGTTTTCCCTGTAAAGCGTAGTACTGGTTTACTGGTTACCCAACTCCAAATGGATGTCCTTTCAACAAAAATCAAGTTAAATGCATGAGAGCAATGCGGACTAGGTTGCTAATTTCATTAAAGCACTTACCATTATGGAAACAATAAAACAATAAAATATGTACAACCCACATTGGGTCGAAGCTTTAGAAAATCAATAGAGTTGGATACCTTAGGCTCCCAATGAGCCTATTAGCCCTTTCTTGTACGAGGTCATGCAACTTCGGGGTGCCGCCTCAGTGATATATATATATATATATATATATATATATATATATAGTACAAAGATCGGAAGAAGTGATGTATCTTTTACACCGTTTTAGAAAAATGAGGCACTTGATAGCTTCTTTAGAAACCTTGAAAATGAAAATGGACTATTGAACATCGCACTGAATTTTTATGCCTGAAACATCAAGAGCTTGTGTTTCCTTAATACTTATATCATCCATAGTATTGGATGTATCATCATTATTATCTTTAATAACCATTTTTTTTGCTTGGTGTGATATTAACGTAATTTTAGGGCTGCTCATAAACATATATACTTTTTACTTACATTAGCATTGCTTGGTGTAAGGTGAAAGTTGCACTATCTTAAAAGTATTCTAATTAAATTAGGTTTATTAATCCGAATAGGATTATAACTTTTCCATTTACATTTGATTATTAAATAATTTTTAGTGATTAATTAAAGTGCTGAAGATGAAGCAGTTATTTGGCTACAGCTGAGCTAATTCCCAGGTAGTTGAGATGGTTGATGGGGTTTTAAATAAACATGAATAACAATTTTGGCTTGAACACAAAGGGCAATTTTATCGGGCGTTAAGACATAAACATGGAAAGTGAAACACAATTAAAAGGTTTTTATTACAATATATTTGAATTCTTCTTATGCTTTAGCTCTCGCAGCGATGGTATTTTTAACTTTGTTCATTGAACTCTTTAGCAGCAGAATGGAGGGGAGAAAACAATCTCAGTTTTGCATAAAAGAATGTGCAAACACATTTGAACTAATCTATTATCATAACACCATATCAAGTATTAATATTATTTTTCAAACCTGACAGTTTTTAGGGAACTTTCACGGTATAAACGCAGCTTAAAAAAATACTGTTGTCATGATGTTTGATGAAAACTGTTGTTACTGGCTGTTTGTTACGATCTGCGAGCGATACACAACTTTATAATAGTACCAAACAAACAGCCACTAACGATGGTTTTTAGCGAAAGGAATGACAACATTATTTAATTTTCTGGCAGAATAATTTTAAACAACTCACTAGATACTAAAATTAATAGCAAAATTAACATTAATTAATTAATTAAATTTATTATATAAAGATTTTTATTATACTTTTTATGAATTGATATTGTTTGCTTTAAGAGTATTAACTGAAAATTGCTCTTTCATTTTTTAATCTGCTTTCGAAAAAAAACAACTGTGTTGCATGCATGTTGCATTGATACACAGTGGTTTAATAAAATTTTTGTTTTTTCTGGAAATAATGCGGTATCTCATGAACCACTTAAGATGCCACAGAGGCCAAGCAGAAGTATTTCTGAGTAAAGTCACGAACGATCAGCTGCTTAGAATAAAGGGGAGCTTCTGGTTGTGCCCCCATAGTGGACACTTTGGGATTAAAATTTTTTTGAAAAGTTTATTTATTACTTCAATATTAAAAATTTTTGAACTTAAGTTGATCTTAAAAATATCTATAAAATTGTGCTTAAATGTCTAGGTTACCTCTTTTAGTTTGAAAGAAAATCGAGCTAGAATATTTTTTGCTTTAATTTTTGGCTGACCTCAACTTAATATGTTTGTCATGGTGCACTTATTTATGTTCGTCTTATCATTCTAAGATACAGGCTGTATTCTTGATAAAATTTATAATAGAACAGTTGTAAGTTTGTTTCTAATAGCATGTTACGTTAAAGAGTTACAAGCCTCTGAACTGGAAAAATGTAAAAACTGCCGTTTTTTTAGGATAGGATTTTCCACAAAAAGTTGGTGTGGTTTTTTTGCTAATATAATTGAAACTTACTTCGGCACTAGTAAATTTGTTGAACTATTCTAAAGACATCCTATAGTAAATGCGAATAAAAGAAAAGTTGCGTCAAAAATTATAACGCTTCATTCTCCAACCCTATTCAAACATATTTATGAATTAGATCAAAATTCCCGGGAGTGCAAAGCACCGCTTGAAAAAAAGTAAACAGATTATTAAAGCTCTATATCTTACCTATATACTTTAAAGAGGATTTGACAGTCACGCAGTTTTATAAAAAAAAATCAATATTTGAACATTTATTTCCCGTTTAAGAAATTTATCTGTTAAATATAATAAAACTAAAAATTAAAAATCATTAAAGGCTCATCTATATATATATATATATATATATATATATATATATATATATTGTTTTAAATTTTTTTAAAAATATCTTGATGCGCTTGGATTTTGTGGCAATTTAAATTCTATATTTTATTTTTTAAACAATCACTTTACCTTGGAATTTAGAGTGTTAAAGGTAAATGATGTCTAAAAAATGTGACACGTAAAAAAATGTTAATAACTTGGTAATCTAGAAGTCATAAGCTTTTCGCTGATACTATTTACTTGTATAAAGAGTTAATACCTAAGGTGTAGGTGCTTCGCGAACCTCGCCTTCCCTTCTAATGAAGTTTTTCTCCTTTTTCTATGTAAAAATGTGTGAAACCACATTTTGTGTAAAACTGACAAACGAAACGCTGCAGCCGAAGTCGAGTCACAAAGTTAATTGTTTCTAAACAATTCATGTAAATAAAGGTAGCTGCACTTTTTAGAACTTTTAGACATATCAGACAGAAGCGTATTTTGTAAGCTTCCTGATATGGCCGCAAGTATATTTAATTGAAGATGCGATCTTAATAAAAGAACAACTTAAACCCACAAACACCGACTCAACACTACAGTTAAGGACACGGCTTGAGAATGAAGTCATTACATCGAAAGCACTCGTCATTGATACCGAAGAAACTGCCACCAATGACGAATTACACAGAAGGAAATGACAACAGAATTTTATTTACTGGCGGAACAAATCCAAACAACTTAATAAAAAGTACTTTGTAAAATTAAAAAAGTCCGAAGAATAGATATTTTGCAGATTGTATTCGAAAAAAAACCTTTTCAATAAAAAAATCTCTAAAGAATTAATTGGAACTATTTTAACAAATAAATTATTATTCTTTGGTTAGAAACAAACTGCGATTAATTATAGGGAGGCCAATTAGTAACGAACTTGGGCTTAACTGAAAAATAAATCTGTTGCCATTGCTTTTGCTAAAAACCGTTGTTACTGGCTGTGTGTTTGGCACGATCGGCATACGATTACGATGCGATGACATTTTTATAAAGTCGTGCTTTAAATAAGTCGCCAGTACTATCTAAAACACGGTTTGTTTATAAATTATTTTAGAGTTTAGGTCCTTCTTTTATTAGGGTCATATCTATTTAAGCAAGTAAATTGCTCCGCTATCTAATGCGAGACTAATTTAATATTTCCGTCTTTTATAATTTATTTATTATAAAGACAGAAAGGAATGACAACAGTAAAAATAAATTCTGTAATTCATTCTGTAAATAGGAATGATAATGCTATTTATGTGGAGAAAAAGTTGTAAGAAAATTGTCATGAAGACCATGTTCTAATTTTCAAAAACTTTCAAACTTAATTTTTTATAAATTTTATAGGCAGTAGGCAATCAGAAGTAATTTAAAAATTTCGAATTTTTATAAAATTTGTATATAAATTACTATGTTACACCTAAAGTAGGGTGTTCAAATGAAATAAAAAAGAAACTTCTAACGTATAATACAATATATAAACTCTTTTAGTCTTAATGTCAACTCCACTCTGCCAATAATGTAACGTGCTTATAAAGTATGAGCCAAACAAGTGTATTAACGTTAACAGCAAAAGTAACAAATATACAAACAAATAAACAAACATTTGAACAAAAAAACAAAAAAAAAATGTTATTGTTCATTACCAGTAATAGCAAAGGCAATAGCAAAAAAGAACTCGAGTATATCTATTATGCGTAGCACGTACAATTTATTTTAAACACGTCTAAATTTTTTTCCATTATATTTTTATAAATTTAAGTATTATTGTCAAGATTAAAACCATAATAAACTAAAGGTGCCAATAAGAGATTTTTTTTCTGTACTTCTAAACAATTCAATACACAAATAAAGCCATAATTTACAAAAGTTCATGTAAATTAGAAGAAAATATTTTATTTGGTGTAAATTTTTTTTGTTGTTGCCTGTCTACGCAATTCAAATGTTAATTTACATTAAAATATAAAACATAATTAGTTAAAGTAACAATTTACCCACATTTTAGCAGGAATAAAAAATATTATGTTTTTCCTGTAAAAATCACACAAAAAAACGTTCACTTGTTGTTTTGCCACTTGTTAACCATAAATGTGTATTTGTAGAATTTGTTTTTTTGCTTATTTAGTTAATTTTTATTGGATTCGATTCGATTGGTTTGGGTTGGAATGGTTTGTCTTGCATTTCATTTCATTGCAAATTCATATCTATCTTCTCATACAATTGACCCAATAAACAACCTTAATTTGTGTTATTTAAGTTAAAATATACACATTCAAATATTACATCGTTTCTGTTATTGTTATTATTGTTGTTGTTGCTGCTTGCATTTACTACTAATAATTCCAATATTAACCATATCAAGATTCAGCCAAGAAAAATGCTTAAAAATATTTTTATGAAAACAAAAACACAACCACCACATAAAATCTTATTATAATAAGACATAAAACACTAAGAAATAAATCCATAAAACAATCTAATATAAAAATGTTAGTCAAGGACAGTTTTGTAAATGTATGACATCATAAATAAGAAACATTGCAGCTACTTCAATCAGGACTGTTTCTAAAATTTTCGTTACTGAGTTTTGTACATTTATTTCCGCCTTAAGTCCTAGCTATTATTTTTTTTTTTAAAGAGAAGTAGCACTTCAGGCAACAATGCCTATTTAGTCAAGTACCGTGCTACATTCTTTAGGAAAGGGATAGAGAATAGATTAAACAGGTGGTGAGAGAAGAAATATAGTCGGAAATTAACAGCCGTATATAAGACAGCACAGCGAGCAGTGACTATGCCTTCATCGCTGAGCAGCCCCACCGACTGTCAATTTTTACTTTTGTACTGAAAGAAACCAAGGTCTTCGTTGGGAATCGAACCCACAACCCCCATACTTACAAGCTAGTACACTACCTACTAGCCTACAGGGTATTGCTTAACTTATTAAAAACAAATTAAATGAATATATATATAACTTCAAGTTGGCAGCAATTCTTTCAAGTGGCAGCTATTTTACCAGTTTCAAGTGTTAGTTCATATTTGGTTTTAAATTTCAACCTGCTATGCAGGTGTTACAATGTTCCTTTAAAATCCTTTTTTGTGTCTCTCATTTTTTATCACTTAAATGCTGTGAGTTCGGTGTACAAATCTAATTCCCTTAAGTGCAGAATAATATCAATTAAAACATATTTTGATTTCTAAAGAAACATAAAAAGCCTTTAAAAAGATGGTTAAATTAAAAACCGCCAGGACACTGTTTAATTGTGTTTATCCAACTTTATATTTTTATATATTTTTTTTATTAAAAATATTTTATGCTAAAACCATCTACAATATGGGTTATTAAGCAGTTATTTTTTTTAACTGTAGCACATAGTAGTTAGTACTGAGATGGTGCTCTAACAGTAGTACTTAGCCCTAACAGAGTACCAAAATATATTTAAATACATTTTTTGACATCAAAATATATTTTTTAGTACTCATAATTACTTTCGTGCTAAAGGAACTTAAGCACTTTATTTTTTAGATACTTAATTTTTTTCAATTTATTTATGAAATTATTATTAAAAGCAAAAAGTACTAAAAATTTAATTAGCAAAATTTTTGATTTTAATTACAGAATTGGTACTAAAATATAAAAGTTAGCTAATGTATTGTATTTGCAAATTATGTTTTAGTTATAATTTTAGATTTTAAAACTAGTTTAGTATTAAAAACATTGCAGTACTAAAATTTGAGTACTAAAATATAAAAAAAAATTTTGGTACTAAAACAATTTTATTAGAAAAGTATAGATATTTTTTGTTACTTACTTCTATTTGTATTACATGATTTGTATTTTAATTTACACTTTACAGTTTCACTTTTGCGCTAATTATTTAAGTGCTAAAACATAATTTTTGAACTACAAATTTGATTTTAAACAAAATTATTCTAATTTATAAAAACCAAATTTTGCAAAACTAATCTTGTGTTTAGTACTTAAATGCACATGTTTAGTACAACACTTTTGCTACTAACTCCTATTTCGGAAAATGCTTTTTTTTTTTGCATTTAAAATGGAAAATCATAATGCAGAATAAAAAAGGTTATAATTTTCGTTTGTTGTAGAAAATGTTATGTTATTTTGTCCAAAAATTTTTCAAATTTTTACTATAAATAAGCACAGTCATAAGAAAATATGCTAACTAAATTCTGCTTCTGAACAAGTTCCTTTGAAGCGGCTTGAATACTGGACATGCTGATAGAATGTCCAGTTTATTTCTACTACGATTTAAAACCTGTTGCTTTTAAACATTAAATATTTTATAATCGAATTTCTCGACAACTGGCTGCTACACAGCAGATTGTAGATGGCAATTTATATCTTCTATCCATTTTCCCATTTTTATTACAGTTTCCAATAAGTTTCAGCAAAAGAAAATCTCAAGCTTCTTAAATAATTTATTTATTTCTGGTTGCTGATTTATGCAATTTAAAGTGAAAATGGACCACTGTGCATAAATCAGGACTTAATAAAAATTTATTTTATACAAATTATTACTTTTTAGTTTTAGCCTCAACTCGTTAATATTTGCGATAATTTAAAAAAAGATGAAGGCAGTACATTTCTTGGTACGCTACAAGCTTTGTTAGCCTATTTAGGGTAGTTAATGGTTTTAAAAATGTTTGATATTTGTATATAAAAAAATAGCATAAATAATTATTTATTAATTTTCTCATGTGATTTCTTTTTTATAATTTATTTTATTAATTTAAGTGTTGGTTGACAACGAATTATTTGTAAATGCTATCAAATAACAGAAAATTTAAAATTCATATAAGAGATATTTTTTATCCACAACAAAAACTTGTATTATCTTATTTTTGATTATATCGAGTTTGTCCACAAGAAGTTTGTTTTCCAATTGCGGCAACACCAACAACATGTTTTTTTTTGACGTATTCGTAGTAGATGTATTGGCAGCGCTTACAGTGAATTTAATTTTGCAAGAAAATCGCATTAAATTATTTAAAATCCACTCTAAAAATGGTGGTCCTGTTAAAGTTACATTTCGTAAAATTCGTGATATTTTCGTACAACATAATCTCCCTTCTGAGACCACTATTAAAAATTTTGTCATTAAATTTGAGTCGATTCAATATGTGCGAACACCAACGCGTATTCCACCGGACCGTTCAACTGAAAAGGTCGTAGCCGTGAGCTACAGTGTTGAAGCAGAGCCAAATTTGTCGATTCCTCGACGTTCTCAAAAATTGGGGTTATCTAAAACCGCCATATGCGAATTTTGCGTAAGGTTTTGACGTTGAAAACTTACAAGTAATTGGAACCGATCGACCATTCAGAACGCCGTAGATTCGCTTAATTATTTTTTTCAGACGAAGACCGTTTTCACTTGTCTGGGTATGCCTACAAGCAAAATTGCCGCATTTGGGCTTCTGAAAATACTAGAGCGATTATTGAAAAGCCTTTGCAAACGATCAGTTTATTGCAAACCAAATTTTGAGATCGCATAATTTTACGGCAACAGCAGTTCAGTGGCCAGCCAAATCGTGTGATTTAACACTATTGGATTATATTTTGCGGAGCTATGTTAAGGATAGAGGCTGTACGAAGCCAATCGAATTGATTTCAACCTTAAAACTCAAAATCCGTGATGACCGCCATTTTGCCAAAAAGTGATTAAAAACTTTGAAAACTTTGAAAAATTGACATCTGTCAGCGTGATCGTCATGGACATTTGCCAGATATAATTTTTCATTCATAATTGTCGAACTTTTCTCGTTGTAACACAATAAAAATTTAAATCATCTTAATTAAAATTTTTTGTTTTATTTTATTTAAGAAAACAAACTTCTTGTTGAAAACCCCTGTGTCGTTATTTGTAGTTTCTATTGTTGAAGTTAATTCTTAGAATTTATAACAAGCACGTTGTTGTTGTGTTGTATGAGTTTTCTTAGAAAACTAGGCATTGTGTTAAATACACAATAGGTCATTTCGTTTACTTTCTTTTTCTGATAATTAGGTTTTTTCACAAATTAATCAAATCGTCTATCTAACAATATTTTATTTGGATAAAAGTAAAATTTTATTACTCTCACGTTGACTGTTATGAAATTGTTAGGAGTGTGAGAATTATTTATGAAAAAATTTTCGGCATGACATTACGTATGTATAAACCAAAATTAAAAACTTACTTTAGTTATCGGTACTTAAATAGATTGGGAGCGGTGTTGCAGATAAGATAAATTTGTTTAATCAAGTTGAAAACTCTTATTTTCAGAGCGAGCTCTTTAATCGTTGAATTTTAAATCTTCGCTGTAATGAAGTCTGGCTTTGAAATTCAAGAAATTTATTTGGTTACCAATCAATTTTTGTCTTGATTTTGGGAAAAATAGCCTTTCTTTATTAAAGACTTCGCATAGGATTTTAGTAAAATTAAGAATAAAAATGAAAGTTAAGAATAAGAGAAAAATTATATTTTTCTTTGAGTGTATTTCGTTTATTCTTTAAATCAAAAATGTATCTCTGTTATTGTTTAAATCAAAAAATCTTCTGTAGCATTTATTAACTGTCTCATTTAAAAAAAGATAACATTCTTTTAAGTTTCTGTATTTTTTGGTGTGTTTGAATATCAATTTTTGTTAGTTCTTGTGTTTTTCACTATTTGTGATTTTCTTAAAGTGAACATAAAGCACGACAAGCAACAGGTTGCCAACATTAAATAACATGCCACATGTAGCAAACTTCTCTACATACCATTATTATTAGAGTCAAGTACTTTAAAGTGATTTTCCAATTCGGTTATAGTTTTTTTCTCCCCTGTTCATTTTCTATATGGATTTTATTTGTTTGGTTTTTCTGTTGGTATTTTTGCATTAAATAGCATTTCGCCACAAATAAGGTGGATTTATTTCTGTGTGTTGCAAGCATGTTGTAATTTTTTTTTTGTAATTCTTTTTTTTTTTTGGAATAAAATGATCCAACTTCTTCTTTTTCTTGTTATTTTTCCTTCTCCTTTTTTTTGGTGTGCTTGTTCAACAACAACTACTTATTTATCTGGCACCTTTTATATGCTTTTATTTATTTATTTCTGTTGTATTACGAATAAATATGATGCAAACGAAAAGATTTTTATATTTGAAATTACAATTTACAGTTGGAGTTTAACTTTCAAATGGGGGAAATAAATTTTGTTGTTGTTAATAATAATTTTCTATTTCTAAACAGCAAGTGGCAAAAGGGAAATATTATGCTAGTTGTGGTTTTATTGTTATTGTTGTTATTTTCTTGCCACCACAAAAAATCGTGTAAATCGTGTTATTGTGGTAAAATGATTACAATTGAAATGATTTCAAAATATGTGTTATTAATTTATAATTCGTTGTTGCTACGAGTATTTTAATCCTTTTAGTTTGTTTATTTTCATTGATTTGGAGTTTTATTGTTAACCTTTCTAATATTTATATTTCTGGCATTCATTTAATTTCTGTTTTTTGTTTTTTAATTGACAGGTTGTACAAAAGTTTATACCAAAAGTTCACATTTAAAGGCTCACCAAAGAATACATACAGGTAAGATAACAATTCGAAATATTATTTAGTGCTTAATAAAGAAACAAAAATAATTTAAATATTTAATTTTAGAAAATTGTTAAATTTTTCAAATGTTTTCTATTGAGAAAACAAATTTGCTTTCAAGCTGGAAAAATATGCATTCACAATCAATTAATGTATTTTATTTATTTTTATATATATTTAATTATTTATTTTATAATTATTTATTTAATTATTTTATAATATTAATTTTTATTTAGAAACTGAGGGTTTCTGTTTAGTGAATTTTACCCCAATATTGTATAGAAAAACCTAAAAGTCTTATATCTAAAGCCAAACTAATTCCATGATGAGCTATGTGAGCAATAGTGAAATTGCAATATGGATATGCTCTCCCCCGCAGTAATACATTTCAAATATTTTTTATTTTTATTGAAATAAATGTTTTATGAGAATATCATAAAATGTTTATTTTCTAATAAAAATTTTTGTAATAAATATTTCGTAAGAATATCATGAAATATTTATTTAAAGGAATCAAGCACGAAAAATAAAATTGCTTAGATTGAAAATGATTCCGATGAATAAATTACTTATTTACAAATTTAAATTTTTATTGTATTACGAATAGAAAAGTTTGGCAATTATGATTGAAAAATGATATCTGGAAAATATCCACAACGACCACTGACAGATGTCGATTCTTTCCTCAAGGTTTTTAATCACTTTTTGGCAAAATGGCGGTACTATTTCGTTAATCACATCACGGATTTTGAGTTTTAAGGCTGAAATCGATTCGATACCCGTATAGGCACTGTCTTTAACATAGTCCCACAAAAAATAATCCAGTGGCTAAGCATTTATACGATCGGGAAATTTCTTTTGCAATAAATTAATCGTTTCATATTGCATCGCTCTGTGACATGTACCCTTGTCCTATTGCAACCACATGTCAGTGGTATCCACGTCATCAGCAATAGTCCAAAATTGAGTTGTCAACATCTCAGATAGCGTGATCCATTGAACGTTACTGGATTTCTAGCCTAATCGAAAAAAAATGGCCCAATCGTGCCTCCAGACAACATGCCACACCATACACATTGACACGAGCGGAAGATTTTTAGAAGCCCAAATTTGGAATTTCTGCTTGCTGACACACCCTGACAAGTGGAAATGGTCTGTAAGTCTGAAAATATGATTTTTTCAGAAAAACCAGTCAATTGTTTCTGAATTAATTAAGCCAATCTATGGCGATGTGCTTCAATTCCGGCACTAGTTGAACCTTGTGAGGCTTCAAAGTCAAATCCTTACACAAAATTCGCCATGTGGTTGTTTTGGATAACCCCAATTATTGAGGATTTGACAAATTTGGATTTCCTTCAACACTGTGGCTGAAGAATGCGATGTTTTCAGATGAACTTCCCGGTCGAACAGGCGTTAGAGTTCGCATATTTTATATCGAGCCTGTCGCCTTAAATTAAACGACCAAATTTTTAATAGCGATTTCAGAAGGACGATTATGTTGTCTAAAAATATCACGAATTTTACGAAATGTAACTTTAACAGAACCACCATTTTCATAGTAGTAGTATAATTATTTTAATGCGATTTTCGTGCGAAATTAAATTCATTGTAACAATTGCCAATGCATCTACTACGAATGCGTCAAAAACTTAAATGTCAAAACTAACATGTTGTAGGTGTTGCCACAATTATTGAAAATCCTAGGTATAGAAATTTGAAATGGAGTCAAGCAAAAATGAGTTTTTGAAAGGGGCATGAAATTTTCTTTATTCAAAAAATAATTTTCTCGTATTATAGTTTAAATATAACTTCTTGTATATGACCGCCACGGCTGGCTCGAACGTAGTCGAACCAGAGGGTATAATTTTCTATATCTTTTACTAACGTTTATGGTCGTGTATTAGGCTTTTTAGCGTAGATTAGCTACTTCACATATCACAGCAGAAAGTAGTCTAGCGGCTTGAAATCACACGTTATTGAAGGCCAATTCATGGGTCCGAAATAAGAAAATATGCAGTTACCAAAGATTTGCTTCAAAAAATCAATTAATTTATTGAATTTTGTTTATTTTCGTAGCCAGTCCAGTACTCATTAAATTTCGCTGTTGAAAATCGGGATCAACGAAAATCTTGTTTTAGTCTAACTTATACAATATGGAAGCGTTGTATAGGTGTCAGTCTGTCGGCATTCATATGCCAAACCGAACTAAACATATTTCAGTTTCAGGTGCCCCTGTAGGCTAGTAGGTAGTGTACTAGCTCGTCAGTATGGGGGTTGTGGGTTCGATTTCCAACGAAGACCTTGGTTTTTTTTCACAGCAAAAATAAAAATTGACTGTCCGTGGGGCTACTCAGCGA
Organism: Trichopoda pennipes; assembly: GCA_030448955.1. Lineage (NCBI taxonomy): Eukaryota > Metazoa > Arthropoda > Insecta > Diptera > Tachinidae > Trichopoda > Trichopoda pennipes. The sequence goes on along the minus strand of JASKUP010000021.1, from coordinate 886,794 downwards.
TGAAAGCATAGTCACTGGTCGCTGTGCTATTTTAAATACGGCAGTTAATTTTCGACTATTCTACTTTCACCACCTGTATCATCTCTTCTCTATCCCTTTCCTAAAGAATGTAGCACGGTGCTTGACTAAATAGGTATTGTTGCCTGAAGTGCTACTTCTCTTTTAAAATAAAAAAAAAACAAATTATGTATCACTTTTGGAAGTAAATTGACCTCGAATACACTTTTTTATTGACAACTTCAATTTTATTGATACGAATGTAAAGTAGATGTTTGGCAATTAATAATAAAATATAATGTCAGAAAAACGTCTACCTCTAGGACGTCCACTACAAAAAAGTGGTTATCATGGTTTGGTAATGCAGAGTATTTATATGACGGCTTTCCTTTGCTCATTAAAAAAAAAATACGGGCCGATGAGGCCCAGGGCAGTTTGTAGATTTTGTGAGCCCTACAAAACGGACTAATTAAAAATAAGAATAATCACTAAAGATGGGTTTGTGGAAGAATTTATAAATATTTGAATTTGAACTTTATAAGCGTGAATGTGAAGATTGTTATGCAAAAGGTTGCACAAAGTGCGTTAGTGTTGCCCAATTTATGTGAACATGGACGAATTGATTTTCTATGCTCATTCTCAACATTTTACTGTACAGCGACTATACCCACATTACTAACATTACAGCCACTACGTATATATTCTTTTGGTGTATTGCTAGCAATAATACCAGCGATCAAGGCAGGTCTCAGAGGGAGTCTAATTATGTAAAAAAGCTGCTCGAGTTTTACTGTGGTGCCGTAATATTTTTACCATTTTAATAATTAATTTTCACAATTACAATTTATTGCTGCTGAAGTGTGTAATATTCTATGCTTATAATTTCCTAATTTTTTACTAAATGTCAAATAATGATAGTTCTAATCTTTATACTCATTCATTTGACAGAAAATTTTTTCAAATTTGACCAGCCTTTAAATCACTTGACAACTGATAGAGTAGCCGCCAGTTAGAAAATTGTTGCCAATTTAAATTTTTTTTTAACTCTGTAAAAATACCCGATATACATGTTATAAATATATATATATATATATATACGATCGTCATGTTTAAATTTGTAAAAAAATATAAAATCAACTTGATAATAAAATAAATCTAAAGTAATTCGCACTTGAGGAGCTTGACATAGTAAAATAAAATAGAAGGGCTTTAGATGGATACCAAGGTGACTATTAGACATCTAACAAGTTTGAATACCGGATAATTTTATGACATTTATTATTGTATAGACTGATGATAAAAATAAATTATAGAATTAATCAACAAATCTATCTACAGATTAATAAATCTGTTTGTGTATTTGTGAAATAGTTTAATTTAAGGATCACAACAAGTAGTGTAAAGTTTAATTTATTTTTTAAATGTAAAAATTAATTAACATATTTTCATTTAAAATAATTAAACAAAAGATTTAGAACACATGCACGATAGCCTATGAAATGATGTTATTTCTGCTAAAATGCCTGCTATTAATACCGCTTACAAATTAAAAAATTTCACCAACATTTCATATAAATAAAAAAAAGCAAAAAGAAAAAAAACATAAATTTTAAACAGCCCACATTATCAGCTGATTAAAATTAATGTTTTTCTTTTCATAAAAAGAACACAAAAACAATTATTCCTTAAAATTTTTGTTTCATTTCTGTTTAAAAAAAAGACTTCATAACAAAAGAATAAATTGCAATATATTGTTGAAAGAATAATAAAAGAAAAATACTCAATTGTATGTCTATCCTAAATTCAAGCTAAAGAGAAAAAAAAAACAAAAATAAAAAGGAAATAAAATTGAATTATTCTTTCATTTGCTGACCATTCAGATACTTTTCAATACTCGTACTCGTACATGCATTTATTTACACATTTGTGTACCAACTTGTTCAGACGTTCTGTGGTTTATTTTTAGTTAAATGGATGTGTTTGTTTGTTCGTTTATTCATTCATCATTTAACCTAATTTATAACAGGCAGTTTTTATTGTGTACGCTAAGAAGGCAAAATACAACAACAACAACGACAAAAATGACTTTTGCTACTGCCACTTGTATGCTTACGTTGCGTTGCATTGTTTGTTCATTTACCTGTTTACAGTGACTTCTTGATTGCTGTTGCTTCTGTTGTCGCTATTATTGTTGATGTTATTTTCTTTTTTTCTTTTATTGTTGTTGCTGTATAACGTAATACAACAACTTAACACAGTGACCCACAAAGCTATAATAATAACATCCCAATAAAGTGCATTCATTGCTCATGTACGAACAACCAAAGAATCCAATAACGAAATCAAGACTGTGGAAAATTGTTGTAGCAAGAGATTAAAATATAAAATGAAGCAACAACAAAAAAGGATGTTGTTATTTTTGATATTGTATTATTGCATACAAGAGGCGTCGTGCTGTAGGAAACAATCCATAATATACAGATTTCAGTTAGTAGAACGTGTCCATACCTCATTATGAAACCTTTAAACTAAATTCTTTTCTTTAAGATTTTTGCTTTGACTATTCATACAACCGTATGATTTTGGTGTCTGGATGATCTTTGTTAAAAAGGTGGCTTGTTTTCATCGCACTAAAAACAAAAAAAAAACACTCAACTCTTTAAGCTGTTGCTACTGCCAGCCATTTGCTGATGCTTAAATATTTAAAGCCAACAAGTGTTTTGTTTTCTGGCTGCCTGGGTACATAAATTCTTTATAGTTTCTTGTTTTTATGTTGTACATGAAAATGAGATTTAATCAAATAATTGAGATAATGAATATAATCTTCATAACTGGATTAATGGTTGATGTTAAAATTTTAATGAGTTTGTGGCAGTTTTGTACACATTGTTGTTTATGTGTGTTGTTTTAATAGATTTTTTTTAGAGTGCTACATCAACTTTAAACATTTTGTCAAGCTTCTGGAATTACAAAAACAACAAAAAAAAATAATAATATCCACCAATTTCAGACAGTAGAGATTGAGAATAACTATAGGAATTTGGCTATGCGAGCTATTTTTTAATATGGAGAAACAAGAACCTGTAATAAAACACAAAACTAAAAGTCATAATTTTATATTGATTTCGTTGGATAAATTATTTATTGCTTTAATAACGATCAGATGGATAATTAAAAATAATTGATCAATTATGAGTTCTCTTGGATCTTCAAAATAATAATTTTGCCAGCTTTGTCAGAGAAAACCTTTAATAATTTTATGTGAGAAATTTCTCACTTAATTTACGTAAACAAGATATTGTTTGTAAAACTTTTTATTTACAGATTTTGCATACAAAAGCAAAAAACATAATCCTTCTAAATGTTTTGGCTTCTGAATTGTTTTAGATTTACTGACCGCAAAAAAAACAAAAGAAAAAATGTCGTTTTCTTTATATGTGTTCTCTACTTTAGGAGGAAAATGTAAAATTCCTGGGTGTTGGCGGCTTCGGAGTTTAAGTAGATTTTCCAAAGACCACAGGCATCGCGGACACAGTGGTTAAAAAAATCCCAGCATTACAATATTACTATTTTTACTGTTCTTTAGTCTTTAGACAACTAGCACAACAAGATGATAACATCTTATAAGTGACGGTGCTATTGATCCTTAACGTATACAAATTGAGTTATTATTAAACAAATTTAGAAACAAAGTATTAACAATACATTGAAATAAATGTAAAGAAATAATAAAGTTATAACTAATTAAATCGAGAGAAATGTAAGAAGTGTTAACGTAAAAATTAAATTAAGTTTGGGTAGAACTAAATGATTTATAAAGCTGAACTTAATGATTTATAAAGCTCCTTTGCCTTGCCTATTTTCTGCATAAAATTTGGCAAAGAGTTCCAAAGACTGGTTGCATTTATGAGATAACAGAATCTTGTATTTCTGCTAGATAATATTCCTACCACGATAAGATCTTGCAAACTATCCTATCAAATAGATATAATGGCCATTTTCAGATGATGATCCTGTGCAAGAAAATTAGACACCTATATTTTAGGAGATCATCGAATGTCATTCCAAAAATTAAATTAGAGTATGATGAGATACGTGATTTGATTTACACTGTACCTGGCAGTTAGCCCTAACCAGATGGTGGTCAAACCACTGTGAATGGTATGTAGCGCCATTCCTGCCCTAGATGGCCTTCGAATCCGTGCATTCTCTGGTCACTCCTAGTTGCTCGAAGTAGGTCGCAGCCTTTACTCCTTGCTTAAGAGTTGGAGACTTTCCAACTCCTGGTCCAGAACGCATGAAGCTTAATATAATTAAGAACACGACGGCATTCATACTCACTGGAACTGAACCATTCATTGTGTTCATTGTGAATAATCCAACCCACAAGCTTTCACGAGGGCCTCGAAACCACAAGCACCACGATACTCCCATATAGGGGCCAACCTCAATAATCAGCCAGAGAACAGCTAAATGTCTAAAGAGACAAATAGTGAACTCTGCGAGCCTACTGATTCCCGTGGAAATATAGTGGATTGTCCAGGTGGCTCCTACTAGCCTTTAAGGGGCCTGGACTCCCTTTTACCCCGCAAGACACCGGTCTAGATGGAATAGTAGGCTCCAAAAAGACTATCATGTGCCCGGGGGGGGGGGTGAGTATGGTGAGATATGAAATATATAACGGGCAATATTGTTATATGTGACTTTTAGTCTGCGCTGATCCGTACTGTCACAATTGGCATAGATTTCACAGTCGTAAACAAGTGAAAGGATTAGATAAGTCTTTGCCAAAAGCATGCGATAAGCAAACGCCGTAGTTTAATGACCATAGGATGCGAAGTTTACTGTAAACTCTGCCAATGAGAAAGGTAATGTGATTAGTCCAGGTTTTTTAACTATCATAAATTACGCCCAAATTAATGCCGATTCCACCAATTCGATCACATTCCCGTCAATTCTCACATTAATGTTAACTAGAGTTCTCCCAGCTTTCGAAAGGACAATACATTTCGACTTCAAAGCATTGATATACAATCCATTAGAGATGGCCCAGTGATTGATCATGTGCAAATCGTCATTTTCCCATTCGCACACATAAGAACGCCATTAATCCAGCGACTGTTATAAACCTGCATCTCATCGGTATATATGTGCATCCTACTGCTTTTAGAAACGTCAGAAAGGTCATTTATGTAGAGACAGATATGAAGTGGACCCAATATAGAGCCCTGTAGTGTTCCTTTACTAACACAAGCGGATTGACATCTGTTAATCAGATAGGAGGTTTTTAGACTGCAGGCCGAGCTTGAGAAATAAAATAACTTACGCAGTTTTATTAGCATGATAGAGTGTTTTACCGCATCGAAGGCCTTACTCTAATCCAGCAGAATCACGAAACCCACTTTATTGATAACGAGTTCAGATATTATGAGATTATTAAGCGTTTAAGTACAAGTAACAGCTTCTAATGTCTCTCAGCAAAAAAAGAGATTACAGTTTGAAATCGTAAATAAAAGTTATAAAAGATATCTCATTATCGAATATAATTTTTGTAGAAGCATTAATTACAACACACAAAATCCCTTTTTTAATTCTTTTTAATTTATGTGTCGCTTTCCATAATAAAGCATTTATAAGTTTGTTATAAAGTGATTTCAAATACAAACAAGAGTTTTACGAATTTCTAGGTGCCAAAAAGGTAAATAAATTAACAAACAAATAAAATTGGATAGACACAATTTTAAACTGTGTAATCTGAGTCATAGTCATATTAAAACTCTTACTTTATAATAACATCACTGGCTGTTTAGTTTTTCTTTTGACTGTTGTTGTTTGCAGCAATTTTGTAACAGCTGTACATCCAAAATTACTGCCCAAGGAAGCTTGAATAGCTATGACCAACATAATATATTTGCTGCTATGAGAGGGAACTATGTTATTTGAGCGCTAACCCACTATTTTTGCTTTTCTTTGTTGTTGCTTGATTTAGTTTTTTTTTATTTTTTTTTATTTGGATGCTGCATAATATAACGTCCATGAGTCTTATGATAATGATGATGGTGATGCAACAACGCATGGTTTACAGCACGAAAGGCGTTCGCTCAACAAAACCTAAACAATCAGCATTTATTTCTTTCATGTGGAGTAATTTTTCTTTACATTATTTGGAGGTTTTGTATATTTTATAAGACATTAAATTCGACCACAAGCTTTTAAATCACGTTTTGCGAAATCTACCCAAACTAAACAAACGAACAACATAGATTTCAATTTGAAAAATTATTTAGACAAACGGCAGCAAATTTAACAGATTTCTTGTCTACTTTTATAGAATATAATAGCTTTTGAAATGATATAATTTAAGACGCCTAGATAAAAGTGTTTGTTGTATTTTTATTTTTCATGTTTTTCGTTTTTCGTTTTTTTTGGCAAAATTTATTAATAAAAATTTCGTAATCTAAAACGTGGCCAGCATGTGGGGAAAATTTACAATAGCTATCGTTTCGATTTCAGTAGGAAACTGTATTTATAAATACACTTTATTTTTATATTTTCTAAGGATGCCTTAGCCCAATGTTCTATTTTCCTATTGCCCCGTGCAAATGAATCCACAAAGTCTTGCAGAACTTGGAATTTTTGCAAATTACGGATTTAAGATCACAAGTTATAGCCTTAGTGAGACCGTTTGTGGTTTACCGTCAAATTAGTTTTGGAAATTATTTTTGAGAGAATTCCATTGAAAAAGTTGCAGTTCGGTGACCATGTCTTAAGTTATGGAAATAAAAGCTGTGGCACTTAATATTTTTCTGCTTGCTCCAATTATTTTTATAAAGTTGGGGATAAGAAGATTTTAACGCATTTTATATGTTCGCTGTAAATTGGGTAAAGAGAACTGTTGTTATTGGAATATTATTTCATAACATTGAAACGGTATTAGAACTTTAAACATAAACATAATATGTTTATTTGCTACTATATTATAGTAAAAAATATAAAATGATTGATAATGTGAAAAAATATTATTAAAGTTATTTTCACATGATTTTACCTACCTTTTTGTTATTAATTGTAATATTTTGTGATCATTTATAACTTTCGTTTATTTATTTTATTGTACTGTAGTGATAAGAAATTATAACTTGATATTTTTACACTTGCTATGTACATATCGTGGTCATATTATTGTAAAAAGTACAGTAGTTAGTCTACCTCAATCGCGTTTTGCTATGAAGAACAGAGTTTTTTCTCTGTGAAATAAATTTTTTTGTATAATTTTTTCATCTTATAAACAGCACGCCACTATTTCTCATTATGATTATTTGTGCTATACTATTAAAGCTAGACATGTTACTGCTACATAACAACAATATTTCTGTAAAACATTTCAAATTGAAATTTGTATGTGCAGCCGATAAAAAACGCTTAAATTGTTCTACTAAGAGAAGATATGGTAGCTTCATTTGTTTCTTTTTTATGTATGTGTTACCATAAACTAACTAGCAAAATGATTCATCTTAGTGAGATATTTGTTAAATGTGTTTTTGTGGCTTTAAGATTAAAGGTTGTAAAGCACATTCCTTTTGCTTGCTCCAGCAGCATAAAAGCACACAGTCTAACTTCCGTAGCAGTATAATAATAAGCCTTAATTAAACTTTCTTTATTCTCCCTTAAGAGTTATATACTTAAGGATTTCTACATGATGTCCTATTATTTACTCTACTACTGGCTTATGATTCTTGGTTTTTTGATTTACCACTTTGGGAGTACACTTAAAACTTCTCTATCAGTACTGAGCTTTGCAGGATATTTTCTACTGTTTTACCCTTTCGCTCTGCGCGGCGGCATTTACCCCCCTTGGCAAATATACTTACTTCGACGTTGTTCTTTCAGGGGGTAAAAGACAGTATCAGCTGCCTAGTTTAGCCTAGTAGACCAATAATGTAACTACTGGTACTACGTCAGCCAGTAGCCTGCACGGATTACAGTTTTTGCATTGATTATTGGGAAGCTTCTTCGTAAGTAATGTGGTGACTGTGGCTTAAACCCAAATCATGGCAAAAATTTAACTAAATACGTTCTTATTCTTTTATGCTGTTGCATTCTTAACAGAATGCCGCAGCAGGAGTTTAAATGTGGTAGGATTTTAGATAGCCTCCGGCTGTAAAGCAAGTAGTGAGCCCTGCCTGCTACGCTCTTGAAGTTGCAAGTCAGGATATCGCTATTCATCCCAAGAATGTAATAAAGCGCCATGGATTTGCACAGTCAAGGTTCATACCTTGCCCACGTAAATCTTAAACATCTTCTGTCTTACCCTTTCCCAAGTCATGTGTCGTATCAAGTCCTCAAAGTGCATTAACTGCAGAAAAAAATTGCTCCCTTCCGCGTTTTGGCCAGATTCTTGTCTCTAGTGTGATTAAGCCATTTTTTTGTTCCGGATTTACATTACCTTTCCAGAGACTAAGATATAAAGATGACCTTCTCTATTAATTACTGCTGGGATCTTTGTGGATTTTTTTTGTTTCAAAGTGGGACTTAAAATCGAGCACTCTTATACTTAAATTAAATCAGAGTTATGTTCTATTATAGAGAAAAGCTACACCATTTATCATTACGTCTTTTGATTTATTTAATAAGCCGGGGCATATTCTCTGGTCTGAATATTGCTGTATTGACTTACCCCTCGCCTTTCACCAGTGAGGCCTTCAAGCCTGGCAATCACTGACACATGAATGGTGTGCTTTTAGTTAATAAATATTTTTTTTTTATTTTTACCTAAATAATATTAATTTTATTTGTGCTTTAATGCCACCTTGTCATCTTTTCAAATTTAAAGAGGAAAAAAAAAACCACTCAACATTGATTTCATTTGAAACTGTAGTGGTCATATCTAAAGTTTGCTTTCAAAATTGCAGTTTCTATTTTTCTATCCATTTTATTTGTTTTAATATCAATTGACATTTAAGTAGTTTATGCATAAATGCAATCACAATTATTTTATATCAAATGATATGTAGAGTTTTTTATTTATTATTTTAGCATATTTTCCATTTTTTTTTGTGGGCTTCTAAGCTTTTTGGTATTTGACTGTTGTTAATGTGATATTTTAACAGATTATAAATAATGTGTTGACTACTTTTGGTTAATAATATTTTGAAAATATATTCGCTACTACCAACACCACTTAACATACCAGCATTATTTTTTTGTTACAAGGAAAACTCAAATTGTGTACATTTTGGGGTGTAAACATCACAAAATTATGCAAATAAGTGAAAATGTCAGAATGTTTTTCTTAATCATCGCAAGTCAAAAGGTGCATATTTAAATATTTTTCCAAAGGTAATAAAATCTAAAAATATTATTTAATAGAATAAAATAAATTTTCAAAATTAGTTTGATGGTTTTTTTGTGTAAAAAAAATTTATTCGTTAAAAAATAATAGAATTTGGATCTTCGAGTTCTAAAGAATGAATACATTGTCTTCAGCAATTTTGATATTGTAGAAGAACGATTTACTTTGAAGATATAGTAAAGGACAACTGGCTTTGGTCAGGCCTACATAGGCTTTGGTTAGAGAAGAATTGACGATAATATAAAAAGTTAATTTTTTTAGACATATATAGGCTTTTAACCTTTAATTGTGGAGGTGGTGGTTAATTTGACCCTCCTTTTAATTGTTTGAAATAACTCTCTTCTATGCCACTCTTGCACTGTCAGCTTTTAATTGTCTTCTCATATTATGATCATTGTTTTTCAGTTGCATTTTCGTTGTTGTAGCAATAATGTGGGCGGAGATAATCAGGTGCAGGGGTAAAAGTTACCACTTATTCAAGTTCTCGTCATTTATTCTTTGAAATATATTTACCACCACGTTATCAATAACGTAAGTACTTAATACAAGCAAAGTTACTATACGTCCTACTTAGAGTTAGATTTATGAAGAATTATTTTTACCGCCCGTCCATTTTATTGTTGGCAAACAATTTTTTAATTAGAAAATTTTTGTTTCTTCGACATTTCGTATTTGAATATTTTTGCAGACTTAAAAGAATCTTGTGATCTAGATATAGCTAAGATTCTTGAAGATGATGAAGAATTCAATGAAGTCAAAATACGTGGTGAAATAGGAAGGAGATTATGAAGACTGTGTCGTAGAAGAAACAGTTAGTATAATCACAGATGAAATAACAGGAAATGGTAAGCAGCTACGAGAATTTAAGATAATGTATGTGAACATACAACAAATTATTTTTATGGAAAAAACGGGTTTAAGTGCTCAGCATTAGAGCCAACACGTTGCGTAAAAATTCCTCAACATAACATCGTGCGATTACCACTGGCTTCAATCCAAAATTCTGAAGAAAATCTAATTGGCTATTGGTCATACAAATAAGAAATTGAAAGTTAAGTTTGGCTATTCAAAAAAAACATGAAATGAAACCTTTAGATAAAGATTTGCGGGAATTTTTTCGAATTTTGTATTTTCTTCTGTATTTAGGTCTAACCATGAGCACACAAAATTGTTATTTGGAACTGAAGGAACAGGACAATTTTTAGATGTGTCATGTCTGAAACCCGATTTCTATGCATTCTCAGTTGTCTAAGATTTGACCGATCGATTAGTCGCAATTTCAGAAATGTTTATTAATTTGTAGAGAATTGCCAAAAAAAATTATTCGATTGGCACTAATGCCTGCATCGACGAATTGTTGGTAGCATTTCGGGGTAGGTATAAATTTAAAATTTACATGCCAAAGAAACCTGCCAACCTGCACGAATACAGTATTTTGCAATTGGATATATTTATTTTGGTAAAAATTCTGACGGAGTTGATTTAACAGACAAAGGCTTTCGGTGCCAACACAATTCGTTCTGAGGCTGTGTAGAATATTGGAAGGAGGTAGGCCAAACGTTACGGCGAATAATTGGTTTTTATCAATCCAACTGGTGGAAGAGCTAAAAAACGAAACTAAACATATCTAGGAAAGCTGAGGAAGAACAAAAGAGAGATCCCACCAGAGTTTCTGCCTAAAAGAAATAAAGCGTTAGGATCGTGCATGTATCGTGTTACCAAAGATATGACAATTTTGTCACATGTTCCTCCTCGAAATCCAGCACTAGTACCAATATCCTCAATGCATCATAAAAAAGAAATTGACCAATTTAGTGGAAAACTAGAAATCATTGCTGATTACAATAATGCAAAAGAAGGAGTAGATGAACTAGACAAAAAATTCTCTATATTTCATGCAGCAGAAGTACACGCCGCTGGACTTTATCTATATTTTATAGAATTTTGGATATAAGCGCTGTAAATGGATTCATAATTTTGCAGTCGTCAAAAAATGTTGATACAACCTTAAGGGCCGAGTTCTTAAAAAAGCTGGCAAGGGAATTAATTTTACCACACTTGCAACGCACGGTGGCTCAGAATCAATTTTTATTGGCCAAAACCTATATTTTTTCTTGACATAGATGCTTAAAATTTTTATGCCATTAGAAAGGAAACAGATCAAAACTAAGGTAGCCGAAAAATTTTGTCAAAATATTCACATTAGTAGGCATGGCATGCTGCTAAAAGCAAAGAATTTAAGTAAATTTGAAAATAAAAAAAAAATTGTAATATTTGATCTCATATTAATCACGATTTCTTGAAAACTATTATTATTATATAATTTTTTTTTTGTTATATTGGGTGAACTGTTGTTTTTCACAAATGGTATTTGGGCACTCTGTATAATTTGTAGATGGGAAGTTATGTAATAAATGTGAAACCACCATATATTCGTAAAAATTTAAGTTTAATAGTGCATAACTTTTAAAGGACAAGAAAGGACAAAAAATCGAAACTATCATAAGAAAGGCAAAAGTGCTTTCTTTAAGCCTATATATACTTTTGCACCCGCCCGGATCCGCCCGTAGAACAATTTTTTTATTTTAATGAAAATACTCAAAATTTGTATAAACAATATTCTATTAAAATTGCTAGTAAATTTACTTTAGAAACCATTCACTGACATAAATACAAATTGCAGAGAGAGGAAAGTTATTGGTGTAATAAATATTTCTTTAAATGGTTGAGATCTTATTTAAAAACTTCCTAAAATTTTTCATACATTTTTGCACAGATGTTTCGATTGCCTGCTAAAAATTATAGGAAAAAATGTTCAAAATTTCTTTCAGTAAAATTTAGTAAAATACAGATAGTACAATTTATACCCATCATATCATTACATAACTGCAGCTAAAAAAGAGTGTTATCCTCCAAAGGAATCTATCAAAATCACACCAATTTCGGCACAGTTACAACTGCAAACTCTACTTGATCATACAGCCGAAAGGTTGCTACATGCACTTAAAGGAAGTGAGTTGAAAAAACATGGAAACTGCAATTTAACTTTTTTTTGTAAATGGGAATGCGATGAATTTTCTGGCCAAAAACAATGTAAACAATTTTTATGTGAAGATATTTCTGACATAGATATGTTCATGGTGTTATTTGTGAAATTGCGATTAACAAAGAACTTAGAAGACTCGGAACCTTCTTCCAGCATAATGCTACGAAATACTGCAGACCAATAAATTTTGAGTTTAAAAAGGAAACTCATGACACCATTAAGAATGAAGTAAGTGACATTAGAGCTCAAATTTCAACACTAAAATCATTAGAGATGGAGATAGATGAACAGGCTATTAAATTGAATTACCAATTAATACTTTCAATGATAGACGGAAAAACTGCTCAGGTTTTTACTGACACAAAAGCTTCATCCAGCTGTATTATATGTAAAGCAACATCAAGTCGGTTAAACCAAGAACCGACAAAGTCAGTAAAGAGTATGATGCATCTGAATTTAGATTATCACCGCTACATACGAGGATAAGGTTTATTAAATTAATGCTAGCAAATGTGGTGATTATGCCAAGGAAACTGTTGCTATATATACGCCAAAATACAATTATAGAAATATGTCAGCAATAGTGCAGAAAGTTCTTTATCATGGAGAAGATGTCATTAAGCTTCTTTTATTACCAATTGGAGATTTATCAGAGGAAGCCAGGAAAGTAGAAATAAGGAAGACAAATTTTATAGAGAACACAATACCAGAAACATGTCACAAAGTTCTACTAATGAAAATTTTTTTCATATATTATTTATAACGTCAGATCCCTTCATCGCTAGCATTCGGAGTCAATGGAAAGTGAATCATTCGGGCCTATGTGCCGAAGCTAAGACATTGCTACAAGACAGAAGTAATACAGAACAAAATATAGAACATTTACAGCAAATAATCCAGCCAAATGAATAAAAATTATAAATTGCCTTTAATATTGAAATAAAATAAAGTATACAAATATTAATCTTAAATGCTATTTTATTTATCTACAATCTATTTATGACTTCAAATAAATATATAATTAAAGAAAAATTAAGTTACACAAAAGTATTTCTTTAAGGATGCATAAGCTTTTTAAGAAATTCTTTATTATTTATGAAATACAGTTTGTGAAACCTTTTGAATCAAAAAGTACTTTTTGCAGCAAAACTTTACTTTTTAAATCAAAAAGTATTTCTGCAGTAAAAAGCAATTTTTGAATCAAATAGTACGTTTTGCAGCAAAAAGTGTCTATATATACTTAAATTGTTAAAGTAAATTTATAAGCCAGGATAAATATAAATTTTTGAAGAATAATGAATTAGTTAAAAGAGTTCTTAAAAACGAAAGATTTTTTAAAAAATTTCTATTTTTAATAAAAAACCTTTATGAAATAGGAACTTTAAAAAAAAAGATTTATCTGTACTAACGACACTTAAATTCCAAGCAATTTGATTTAGTTATTGCTAAAAGAAAAATAAATAATTTATAGTCAGATGTGTTTAATTCCATAAACTATAATTTAATATCTTAGTTATTTTCCAATTATAAACTCAATAAGTTTTATTATTTTGTTTTATATTCTACATGTACAAACCTAAAAAAGAGCAAAAAGCTGACATAAATTTTATAAACAAATGAAGCATTCGCTTGTACTTGCAGTTAAAAAAGAATAAATTTTGAATTGTTTGAACACAGCATGTTTACAATAATAAATTCAATGAGAAATTAAAAAATAATAAAATATAATAAAAAAAAAACAAAAACAATAAACATCATTTTAACAACGAGATCATGTCTGAGATTTCACCAAGATTTGTCATCGTATTTACAGCAAGCAAATCCTTCAAAAAGTCGCAGAAATGAAAATTGTGTCATTTGTTGTCTTTTATCGTTTTTGTTTTGTTTTATTTTTATTTCATTTTATTTTATTTTATTTTGTTAATGAAAAAATGAAGCTAAAAGTACAAAAATTTTGTCGTTATTCATTTAAGTACTCAGGTAACAATAATTTCGTCACAAATAAAAATTTCTACGAATTTTTTTCGTATGCGCTTTTTATCTTTTCTTTTTACTGTTTTATTTTGTTTTTTGATTTTGTATTTAATATAAAAAAAGATTTCGATAATTTTATGAGTGCAGTCAGATTTCTTGTGCATTTCATTTTATTTCATTTTTGACACACTTCTATTAATATGATGGATTTTGAGACACAGTTTTAGTTTGGTTAACGGTTAGTGACAAGAATAACGGAATAGAGTCAATTTTCGTTATTCTTGGGCGAGTTAATATATATATAAAACATGTTTAAAATGTTCTTTAAGGCTGCATTTGAGTTGTCTGATATACTATATCAATCCGTCTCAAAAATCGCTTTATTATTTTGTTGTCTTTTCTGAACGATGTCTCAACTTGCACTGATTCATTTGCCCAGCCAGTGGTGCTTCTATAGCTGTTTTAAACGGTTCTCGCGTTCAATTGTGCCAACACTGACAATATGATAGTTTTGACATTTAGTTTTTTGACTTATTCATAGTAGATGCATTGGCAATTGTTACAATGAACTTATTTTTGAACAAAAATTGCATTAAAATAATTCAAATCCACTATGAAAATGGTGGTTCTGTTAACGTTACATACCGTAAAATTCCTGATATTTTCGGACAACAGAATCATCCTTCTGACACCGCTTTTAGTGATGTGGTCGTTAAATTGAATTAGACAGACTGGACACAAAATGTGCGAACACCAGCGCAACTGAAAACATCGCAGCTGTGAGCCACAGCATTGAAGCAGATCTAAATTTTTCAATTCCTAGACGTTCTCTATAATTGGGATTATCTAAAACCACCACATGGTGAATTTTGGGTAATGGTTTGCCTTTAAAGTCGAACAAGGTACAACTGGTACATGAATTAAAACCGACCGACCAATCACATCGCTGTAGATTCGTTTAGTTCATTCAGGAACTGGTTTTTCTGAAAAAATAATTTTTTTAGACGCAGCCCACTGGAACTTGTCTCAATATATCAAAAAGCAGGACTATTTGATTTGGGCTTCTGAAAATCCCTGAGCCATTATTGATAAGCCTTTGCATGTTCAACGTGGTACGCTATGTGGTCTAGAGGTGTGATATGACGGTTTTTTTTTTTTTTTTTGAAGATGAGGCTGGAAATGCGGTAATGGTCAATGGATCACGCTATCGCGAGAAGCTAGCAACTCAATTTTGGCTTATTATTGACGACGTGAATATCACTGGCTTGTGGTTTCAACAGGATGGTGCCACATATCACACAACCAATGAAACGATCAATTTATTGAAAATCAAATTTCCCCATCGCATAACTTCACAACAATCAGCAGTTAAGTCGCCAGCCAGATCGTGTGATTTAAGACCACTGGATTACTTTTTGTGGGGCTATGTTAAGAACAGATTCTTTACGGAGTCAATCGAATGGATTTCAACGTTAAAGCTCAAAATCCATGATGTGATTAACGAAATAAGACCGCCAATTTGCCTAAAAGTGATTAAAAATTTGATGAAAGAATCGATGTGGTAGACATTTGCGAGTTATCATTTCTCATTAATAATTGTCATACTCTTTTCTTTGTAACACAATAAAAATTTTAATCATCTTAAGCGAAATTTTTCGTTTTATTTTATTTTAGAAAACAAACTTTTTGTTGCAAAACCCTGTGTACTCTTGTTCTGTGTTAGTTATTTTTGTTTTCTATTGTTGAAGTTATTTCGTAGAATTTGTTGTTTTGTATGTAAGAGTTTTCCTAGAAAACTACGCAGCTTTTAAAACTCACAATAATTCATTTCGTTTACTTTTTTACTAATAATTAGAGTCTTTTTAAACTTTAACAAATCATCTTCCTAACAATATTTTAGTTGGATAAAATTAATATTGTTAGGAGTCATAAAATGTGAGAATTATTTATGAAAAAACTTTGATCATGAGAGTAAAAGAAAATGATGTTTACACGATCAGAAATGAAGTTTAAATAAGCCGGGCTGTTTTACTGTAATTAATTTTGGCTCCACAACAACAAAACCCTTAAGAAAAGTAGTATTCATTATTGTGCAATTTATTCTTCTCTAATTTTTAGCTTTGTGGAAAAAATACTCTAAATTCGTTTTCTGGCGGTTTTGTTTAAAAAAATTTTATAATTAATATCTTAAACCTTTTGCTTAAAAAAATTCTAGATGACCATACAAATCTGCAAATGGTCTTTATAAAATTGTGAAAGTTTCCAAAGAAAGTGACATAAATAAAATGAAAGATTTAAGATAATTTTTATTTGTGCAGTTAGAGCTCTTCAAGTTCGCTTTAAGCTGGACTTTATAAGCACAAATTTACTTCTGTTAACTTTTGATATGTATTTATATATGTATTTTTTTTTTTGAGTAAAACCAAATTAAATCGTAACGTAGATTTGTAACCTAAAGGAAAAAAATATAAAAAACATAAAAAAATTATTACATTCATATAATTGTTGATGATTTTTATTTCTTAAGTTTACATTAAAAATTGTTTTATAATTATTACACCCTCTAAAAAATCTTGTGAAGCGAAAAAAAGTGTAGTTATAACTAAAAATCTCTGTACGGTGTGCTCATTGCGTGTAGGAATTTTTTAATGAAATGCGTGTTATAAAATAAGCAATAAAATTTAAATTTAAATTGGCTATTAACCAACACAACGCACACACAAATAACAACAATAGCAAAATTAAATTATTTGCAACAAAAAAAAAGTTAAATGACTTTGGATAACGATGGATGGGAATATTGCTTTAGTTTAAATGGTTATTGATGTTATAACATTGAGAGATCTTAGTTTTAATGCACTCTGTCAGGTTGCGGACATTTCAAAATTCTACTCCTTAGTGACATTTATTTATTTAATTTTTTATATCCAACTAAATGCAACACACCTACTTATTTCAGAGAAACTCTACAGTAAAACTACCATAGAAGCCAAATGTCATGGGCTGACGTTAAAATATGCATTTAAGGAATAGCGAATCTAAAAGTAAAATCATGTGACAAATCATTACACAATCGGTTTTATTTTGAGGGATTTCATTAGGCATTTCCTATCCTTAAATTTAAATCAAAAAAATTTATCTAAAGCACATCATCGTGGAACTTTAAGGGGACAGCAATTTTTTAACTGGATGCCATTTTGTTAATTGTCAAGTAATTTTAAAATTTTAATCGAGACTGACATCAGAAAATGATTCCAAATTTTGATCCCGATTTTCGTAAGCGAATTTTGTTTAGCTCGAATTTCACTTTTGCTTAGGTATGTCAATAACCAAAACTGCTATATTTGGAGTGACGACCATTTACATCGCCGTAGATTCGCTCAATTCATTTAGAAACAACCGGCAGATTTTTCTTAAAAAATCATTTTTTCAGACGAAGCCCATTTTCACTTGTCAGGGTATGTCAACAAGCTTCTGAAAATCCTAGAGTGATTTTTAAGAAGCCTTTGCATGCTCAAAGTGTCACTATATGGTGCGCTATGCGGTCTGAAGGCTTGATTGGAACGTTTTTTTTCGAATATGAACCTGGAAATGCGGTAACGGCTAATGGATCACGCTAACAACTTAATTTTAACCTACTATTGACGACATGGATATCACACAAGAAACGATCAATTTATTGCAGACCAAATTTCGCGATAGCATAATTTCACGACAATCAGCAATTAAGTGGCCAACCAGATCGTGGATTTAATACTGCTGGAATACTTTCTGTGCGCCATTGTTAGGGATAGAATCTATAAGCCAATCGAATCGATTTCAGCCTTAAAACTCAAAAAAATGATTTAAAACTGTGATGAAAAAATCGACATCTGTCAGTGTGTTCGTGGTGGATATTTGACAGGTACCATTTTTCATTCACAATTGTCAAACTTTTCTCTTCATAATACAATCGAAATTTGAATCGTCTTAATCTACATTTTGGTATTATTTTGTTTGTTTCTCCTCCGCCATTTTTTGTTTTATTTTGTTTTAGAAAAGATATGTGTATGTATGAAGATATGTATGAATATGTATGTTATATGTAATGAAAAATTTATGTGTTGACGAGAATTTTTGCTAACCGCATAGTTTTAAATTTCGGACTCATTAATTAAACTTAAAGATCGTGCAATTTAATGCCGTTATACTTCTTTCTGGGGTATAATTGGAAGTCTATAATCTACGCCGATAATGCCGAAATGATTGACCACTTGGAGAACATGTACGGACACAAATCTAGGAAAAGGTCATTGAACAAGGAGCTCCAGATTTAAGTACATCCAAACCAGCTATGGCGGCCAGATGACAGAAGTCATATTTAAATTATAATGTCAGAAGATTGCCTTTAAATTTAATCCTTGTTTTATGCATATTCAAAGTTTTATACCTTTATAAAAACACCCATTATATGGAATATAACATTAGGCTAATAGTAATAGTAGTTATACTGAAGTGCGAGCAGTAAAAAATTTCCAAGACTCTAATGTAAAATTTAGGCTAAACTGTAATTAACATGCGATATAAGGCAAAAAAATAAGTGCGAGGGATTAATCCCGCCAACGACTATTTATATTCACCCTGAAGTGTCCATAACATTTCTTTTTGTCAATAGAAAAGTGTATATTAAAAAAAATAATCGCCATATAAAAAGTTGAAAGTACCGTCATGCTGGTCAAACATTAAATGCAAATGTTTTAGGGTATTAATCATTTATACTATTGGCTGCTGTTTGCAGAGTGCATGCCTTCTACGTGTGTTCAGTTTGAGCTAAATTATCTTATTTTTTGTATTTCTTCCTAATTTATAAATGTTTATTTTTTAAAAAAATGTTTACTATTTTTTTCATATTAATCAAAACTTTTAATACATTTTCCATTTAGTAAATAAAAATTGTTGTTCAATTAAAAATCTACAACAGAAACAAAACCAAATGCATTCGAGGAGAAAACAAAAACAAGAAAAAAAATCATAAATTTGTTAACTTCAATATTTCTAAATATTTCAATTAAATCATGACACGTTTTTCATAAGAAATTCAATTTATTTCTAACAAAATGTGCATTTGAAAAGCACCCTACAGAAGGTATGTAATGAGCAACCGATAATGAAAAATTTTTTTATTCAGTTCCGTTGCTGTAAATCTATATCAGGTCAGCTCTTTACCAATATTACCATAAATCCAACATAACGTCAATTCACTATGACAACCGAGTTAATTTAGAGATGAGTCACAATCCTTAACCATCCCGAATCTAAGTTGGCGCATACTTCATACTGAAGTACTGTTGGTTATTTGCTCATGAAATGACTCTTTAAAAGTTTGTGGCCAAAATTTCCGCGTCTACATTATTATATTCCTGTTTTTTGATGACATCAGTTAACCAAACCTGTTTTACTACTTTATGTCACTAAGTCTGGTGATATGAACGGATTTTATAAGGGGCTAGTAAATTAAAATTTTATATGCTACAGGGGTGAACGTAAGAATATAATAAGGTATTCTGTAATATGGATCGTTCATCAAGGATGAATTATGCGCAAGTGCCGTCTTTTATCGAAGATATATCCGGTTGCCAAAAAGCACTTTTGTCTACCCGCAATGTGCAGTGGTGATATGAGTTGTAAAGGCATAAAGCAAGTTTTAATAATTGCTTTAGTAATAGTAATAGGGCGATAGTCCCTATCGAGTAATATTCCAGTCGTCATTTGTTCAGCTTTCTACCACCGTACTAAGACAGCGTATGTAAATATTGGGCTTTTAAATATTCTCGACTTTAAACAATACACTAGGTCATTGGTGACAAATAGTTGACGTCGTTTAAGAGCTCTACAGCCGTTAGGAGTTGATTGTATATATATGAGATATTTTTCATATTCACTCTCATGCACACTCACCTGTTTAAAAATTAATATTCTGATGATCGAGTGTGATTTAATAAAATTTGTTCCTGCCTTAGAAATAATTGCTTCATTTTAGTAGTAAATTCAATTTATTTCTTTTGTTATTTTATAATAAGCAAAGTGATGAAACGAGAAATGTTGTTCGTTTATTTTCTTTTCACATAAATTTCTTTAACAACCTTGACAAAAATTAACTGCCTCTAAGATTTCCTTGAGTTTATAGTTCTGATAAAAACTAAAGTAGCTTATCAGTTACTCCGTTTTTACCCCAAATAATTCAATTAAATTCTTTGTTCCATTATCTTCGTATAAGAGTAGTGGTTTTTGTTGTAGTGTTAGTTATGGTAAATATTTTCCTTCATCTCCATTTACTGACAAATGTTTCTTTGTTTTTTTCTTAAAAGCTGTTGTATTTCATAGTTTTTGCAATTGATTTCATTTTTATTATTGTATAGTGTCGATGGCTTAGCAAAAACAACAACAACAAAAAAAAAACTGAATCTTGGCCAGAACACGTATTAGCATTTATTGTCATGGATAGACCCATGTTTCGGAAACCATGCCACGCTATATCGTTGTTTAGTCAATATGTTTGATTGTAGTACGAGTATCTAATGGTTTAGTATAAGTGTACTCGTACGTACATGTTGCATTTATGTTCTTGTCAATTGTTTTCATGTTTGTTAGAAATACAAGAAAAACAAATAGAAAATATCTTTTGTATTTTTAAGTCTGTTGTCGCTTGTTTCAACGTTTGTTTTCTGTTTTAATTTTCTTTATTTTATATATTTTTTTTTTTCTTTGCTTGTAAATTTATTTAGATTTTGTGTTTTGTTTATTTTTCTACATTCATCCATCTATGAATAAGAATTTATTTCAAATTGTTCGTTTTCTTCTAAATTTGTATTTTGATTTTGCAACTTGCATTGCATTTGTTAGTTATTAAAATTATGTAAAGAAAAAGTTTTTGTATTTTTTGTTGTAGCATAAGCACTAGTGTATTTGCAACAAAGTATAGATTGTTCGTAGAAATGACATTTGACAAATTGTTGTTGATATATTGTGAGTATGTTTTAATTAAAACAGAATAAAAAATAAACTGATATATAGCGGGCAGCATTAAAAAGAATTAGTTTTTCGAGAGCAACGTGGGAAAATTATACAAGCATGACCGTTCATGTCTAAAATAAAATTAAGCGCGATAATGCATATAATTAAAATAATTTTACAACTTAAATTGACAATTTTTAAGGACGGCCATTGCTAATGTTTTCATAGAAGAATATTTTGTGACAAAATTATGCTAATTATTATACTTTAATTTGTTTCGTCCTTCTTTTTTGTTGATTTGGGCTTAATTATCTGATTCATGTACATACATTTTGATAACTAAAGTAAGTCAGTTTGACTATTTAAAAATTTCTCTGGAATTATTTATCAAAGCTTATAGATTTCTCTCAGCAAGCTTTGCTATAAAAATTTGTGATCTTTTTTTTCAAAGCCTTTCAAAATTTCTATGGGAACCTATTTTCTAAACTTGATTATTTTTCATTCCATAAAATAAAAATCATTTGTAAGCATTTTTGCCAATAAAGAAAAATTTCGTAAGTTTGTTGAGTAAAACATTAAAGCAAAGACAAATCCATGTGACAGAAAAGAATTTTTCATGTCTATCGATAATCCAGTAAATTCCATTTAGCAATTACATATATTATATCGGGTGTTTCCACAGGAAGTTGTTTTTCAATTGTGGCAACAGCAACGACATGATAGTTTTGACATTAAGTTTTTTTTTGACATATTCGTAATAGACGTATTGGCCATTGTTACAATGAATTCAATTTCGCACGAAAGTCGTATTAAAATAATTAAAATCCGCTATGAAAATGGTGGCTCTGCTAAACTTGAATTTCGTAAAATGCCTTTTATTTTGGGACAACATAATCGTTCAACTGAAAATATCGTAGCTGTTGAAGTAGATCCATAATTGTCAATTCCTTGACGTTCTCAACAATTGGGGTTATCCAAAACCACAATATGGTGAATTTTGCGTAATGATTTGCCTTTGAAGCTTTACAAGGTTCAACTAGTGTAAGAATTGAAGCCGACCGACCACCCACATCGATGTATAATCGCTCAATGCATTCAGGAACAATCTACTGATTTTTTTGAAGAAATCATTTTTTCAGACGAAGCTTATTTTCAATTGTCAGGGTATGTTAGCTAGTTAAATTGTGTTATTAGGGCATCTGAAAATCCTAGAGCGATTATTGATGAGACTGGAAATGCGGTAATAGTCAATAAATTATGCTATCGTTAGATGTTAACAACTCAGTTTTGGCCTATTATTGACTACGTGGATATCACTGACATGTGGTTCTAACAGGATGGTGTCACATGTCACACAGCCTATGAAACCATTAATTTATTGCAAGCGAAATTTTCCGATCACAAAATTTCACGACAATCAGCAGTAAAGTGGCCAGCCAGATTTAACACCACTGGATGATGTTAAGGCTATGATGACGATGGCTATGTTAAGGATATAGTCTGTAATAAACGAAATAGGAACTGCTATTTTGCCAAAAAGTGGTTAAAAACTTTGATGATGACATCTGTCAACGTGGTCGTGGTGGACATTGTCAGATATCATATTTCATTCATAATTGCCGAATTTTTCTCTTCGTAAAACAATAAAAATTTAAATCATCTTAATTTGAATTCTTTGTTTTATATTGTTTTAGACAAAAAACACTTCATCTTGAAAAACCCTTTATGACCCCCGTAAAAATATTTGAGGTTCTTTGTGATGATGATGTGCTTGAGCTAATTGCGTTAGAAAGCACAATATATGCTGGACAAAACAATAGGTACGATAATATTTTTTTATCAAACAGGAACTCTGTAAATACTTATATTTACCGGATATCATAAACTACCCAGTGAAATTTCCTATTGGAGTGTAGATAAAGGTCTAGGTGTGGCATTGATTTCAGATGGCATAAAACGTAACAGATTCGTGGAAATTAAACGAAAACCTGTATTTTGCAGACAACTCTAGGGCAACGAGCTCTACTGATACGTCTACTATGTGTTATTTTGCAAAACAAGTTTTGTCAATTCGGAATGTTGCTTGAAATTTTTTCGCCTAATGAACCCGTGATTAAGTACTTTGGTAACTATTCTGCTAAACAATTTATAAAAAGTAAACTGGTGCTATACGTATATCGAATTAGACATTGACTAGTTTTGATGGTTATTGTTATACATTAGATATTTATTGCGGAAGAACATCTGAGGCTACCACCAAACCTCTCCAATAGACCATGTCGTTTATTTTGATAAAGTTGTTTACCAACTACTTGTGGACTTTAATATCCTTGGATTTAGAGTTACTGGAAACTTACGCGAAAACAGAATGAAATGATATCCAGTGATTTCATCAAAGGACATACGTCTGCAGGTGAATATGGAGATAGGTTTCATAAGACAAATGTTATTCAAGTGATTAGCTTGAAAGGTAATAATGTTTGCACGATTGAAACTAATTTCGAAACTGAAGAGCCATTAAGTCATGTTAAAAGATGGTGTTCTACCAGAAAACAAAAAAGTGGTGTAGATATACCTCATGGTTTCCAAAGTTATAATAAAGGAATGGTAGGAGTAGATCAAATGGATCAGTCTATAGGTCTGTACTCGATTGCAGTACAACCAGAGAAGTGGTGGTGGGTCTTATTTACATACACAGTGGACTATGACTATTTCAAGCGCATAGAGATTATACTGCCTTACAAAACCTGATGAGGGTATGGATCAGCTATCGTTTCGTAAGCATATAGCACGCTTGTATTGGAGTGAGAAAACAGACAATAAAACTAGGAAATCGTCATCTAGAATTGATGCAGAAGAAAGAAAAAACAATAGAACCGAGTTAAAACATCATGTGAAAAGTCCCTGAAAACGTTAGGTATAGAAAGAGATTGTTTTGTTAAGCGCCCACCATACTGGATGCTTACGAGTGGTTAAAACACAACTTCGAATTTAAGGTTGGTTGTTTTTTTTGTTTTTTCATAGCATGTTAATAATAGAGTTTTAAGACAGAAATAAAAAGTTGAATTAGTAAAATTGTTCATGCTTTTCATTTGGGCGCTAATGGGTTCAAATGTTTTTCTAAACAAACAATTTTTTCCCTATAAATAATTAGTCTTTTATTGAAAAAAAAAAAGGTTTTTATAGAGAAATTTTAGAAATGTTGGTGGGTGCTTTGAATGCCAAGCGATTTTTTGTGTCAATTTCTTTTCTCTTAAAATAATAAAATAAATAACATTTTCAATCAAAAGTAATTTTGCTTAAAATCAAAAACCAAACATGTTAAATCTAATTATATTATATCCTCTACTGTCGATGCATTTTTCATCAAATCAATTAACAATTTACACATAATAATTCAAACAGTCTTGTGCAAAACCTTCAAATTTAATTTAACAATGTGTTATGATTCATGCACTACACCAATTAATGTGTATTTTTTTAACACCTACGCACAACTAACACGAAACGACAAAAAAACACACAAAATCTTAAGCAAAGGAAAAAAAAACAGCCAAAATAGCTTTTAATAGAACTAGAGTGAAATAGAAAAACAAAAAGATAAAGTCTTACCGTGTTGTGGCACAACAAACAGAAGAAAAAATTCAATGAAAATTTCACAGCAGCCTGCTTTTTTTTGCTTTACTGTATCAAGAGTAATTTTGTTGCTTAATAACCCTATTTTAATGGTGTGGTGGCTCCTTTAAAGAAAAAGGGAAGCAAATTTAATATTACAGTTATCTTATGATATTAATGTCTAACTGCCGTTTTGCTAAATAACTTTTAGCGCTACTGTATGATGTTGTGCTGCTGTTGTTGTTGTGATGGCTGTTTGAAAATTTTTTAAGGCTTTTGCTTTAGGTTGTGGCAAGTATTATTGTTATTATTATTGCAATTGTTGCAATTGCAATTATGTGCCTATTAATGAACTAAATAAGGCGAGCACGCTTATAAATGCTAAAATACTGACAACATCAATCGTTTTCAGGAACATGATTGTTGAATTCTGTAAAATAGAATTTCCACACTAACGAGCTTGAATTTGTTTTTGTTGTTTTACTTCTTTTCCTTAGTTTTTGTTTTCTTTTATTGTTGTTGTTGTTGTTGTCTTGTATTAGTTGCTGTTCATATTTTGCTGCCACTGCCACTTATGAATGCTCCACTTGCAGTTGTATCTACAGCATACGATGGCTGTTTTAAAAACAACTATTTGAAATTTTGGTTGTTGTTGCCAGAATTATAAGAATTTTTAAAATGAAACCAAGAACTTATTAAATTCTTGTACTATTTCCTTTTATTAGCCAAATTTCAAAAATGTGTTAAGTTATTTATGCGACATATTACTGGAGACTTTTTGTTTTCCTTCTTTAGGTTGAAACTTAATAAAATTTTTCGGACGGGAATATTAAAACTTAAGACTTTGCAAAACCACTGTCTTATAATTTTGTTTTTGCCTGCAACTTTTTTTCAATAACTTACTATCTCTACGTGCTACAAAATAGTGAGTGGGTATAATTGAGGTTAGGAAGTAAATTGCCTGTCAAGAGATTAAACCTCTAGAACAAGTTGTCATTTCTTACTGCTTGTTTTGTAAAAGTTTGGGAAATTTTTTGAATGGAACACTACACTCTTGGTCAAAGAATTTAATTGTGAAAATTTACTACTAAAAAGGAAAAAATTTTCCTATACTACTTAAAAAATTCGAGCAGCTTTTCATCGTAATTAGGCTGCTTCTGAGACCGTTATGACTAATTTAACTACCAAATTGGATAATCACGGTATTGTTCCTGACAATAGACTAAAATAATACGTCGTATTGTGGTCGTAGTGAATCAAACATAGCCGCTGTATAGCAAAATGTTGAGAATGAGGTTGAACATCAACTCGTTGATGTTGGTAACAATTGGCCACCACTATAGGCACTTAGCTCTACATTTTACATTTATATTTACATTTTACATCTACATTTTACATTTACATTTTACATTTTACTTTTACATTTTACATTAAAATTCTCATTTTCACGCTTATAAAGTTAAACTCGTTCACAAATTAAAGCCGAACGACCATTGTTTGCGTCATATGTTTGTGAAATGGCTGTTTGAAAAACTGAACAAAAGCAATGCGTTTTTGAATAAAATCATCATTAGTGATACATACATACATAACAGCTTACTTTAGCTGTTATGTAGACAAACAAAATTGTCGCAGTCCTCGAAAGATCATAGCATCCAAAGAAAATGGCCGTATAGTGCGATTTGTGTTCAGGCGACATTATAGGCTCGTATTTTTTCGAAATTGGGGAAGAAAACACCTTAACCGTGAATTGTTTGAACTGAAGCCATGATAACTAATTTTTTGTGACCAGAATTGGCATGTGTCCCTTGGTTTTACCAAGATGACACCCCATTCCACACAGCTACCCAAACAATTCATATATTGCATGAGAAATCACATAATTTCTTGATTTGGCGATGCCAATTGGCCCCTGGATAATTTTCTTGGGGGTTATATTAAAGACCGGATTTACTTGAATGAATCTACAAACAATTGACGCTCTGAAAGATGAAATTCGACTTTGCATTTATGATATAAGCAAAGTTTTGTTGCAAAATGCGCTTAAAAATGTTTGCAAAAGAAGGACATCTACCAAAGTGCTAGAAGTAGATAACTGCTTAATTATTTATCTCCATAGTTCTACTTTATATTGGTGTTAGTTAAACTAAAATTATCAAAAAAATTGCATGATTTAAGTCATTTTAATTTCTAACCTCAAATTTGCCCACTTTTTATTTTAACGAACCCTAATTTTGAGGACAATATTTTGCTTAGAATTATCGATTTATGCTTCCAAAAAATCTATAAAAGCTTTTGGTGATACCGTCATGTCTTAGGAACAAAATATAGGATTATAATTAAGGATATGTGAAAAAAATTCATCCTATTGCGAAGTCCTACATTCATCATTATGCATTTGCAGGCAGGACTCAATATGCTCTCGTATTTTATTAAAGCTTGAAGAGATTGATTTAGAGTAACTGCTGCTTTTCTCGACTAGCTGGAAGCAGCTAATACAAATTCGTTGTATATTATAGTAAGAATGGGAATTTTCTTCAGTAAAAGTCCCTTAAAGTAACATGATTTGTCTTGAATTGTTTGTATTTTTCTTGCTCAGTGGAATAATTCTACGCCCGCTTTCGTACCGTATTTATGTGTTGACAGCAACAAACTTAAATGCAGACGGGATGGGAGGGTGAAATGAGAAAAACTTATCTTTTATATTAAAACGCCTGTTTATTTTAGCTGTTGAATTGTTGTCTGGCTGTTATGTGCCTCGTTGAATGCCTGCTTCTATATGGCTTTTAATATTGTATTCGTATTTAAGAAAAGCCTGTCACATATTATAAGGTTCATTTGTTGCAACAAAAACAAACCAACAAGCC
Organism: Trichopoda pennipes; assembly: GCA_030448955.1. Taxonomy (NCBI): domain Eukaryota; kingdom Metazoa; phylum Arthropoda; class Insecta; order Diptera; family Tachinidae; genus Trichopoda; species Trichopoda pennipes. The sequence continues at coordinate 858,950 of JASKUP010000021.1, read as the reverse complement.
AACAAACTTGAAACTACTTTTTGTACGTTTTGCTATAATATTATTATTAAATAATATACTTTTAGTTAGACATATATGAGCATAAAGTGTATGCGAGAGTGTAGGCGGCATATTAGCTTCAATCAAAAAATCTGTTGCCAAATTTTGTTGCCTGTTTTTTTTTTTTTTTGTGTTGGAACCAAACTAATAGTGCATGTGAGCTGCTGCATTCAGGCAACTTCTTTTTTTTTTCTTTTCTGCTGTTCTGGGATTTAATCAATGCATTACATTGTCTTGTTAAAAGCAATTATGGTGTATTTTTTCCTATCTGCTCTCAAAATGTGGCAAAAATTTTCTAAAAGACGTCATTTAAGTTTCGTATTTCTATTATAATCTTTTTTGCTTTTTCATTATAAATAGAAATAAATAATAAATAAATAAAAAAAAATACTTTAATAGAGTTGAGTTCTTGTCTGATATGGTTCATTGATTTGATGGTAGTAGGTTGTGTTTCATATTGTGACTGCTAAGATTTTCCTGTAATTTTTGTTTCCCTGCTTTTTTATTTTTATTTTTTTTTTGTATATTTTTAGTTGATGATTGGCTGTTTATTGTATTTAGTTGGCGGCTAAGCAACAAAACAACAAAAATGGAAAAAGAGTAGATTTTTGACATTTTCCTGGCAGTTGTGATGATTGCTTTGATTTGTTTTGATTTGCATCGTTAACTATTATGACAATAGTAATCAAAACCAATTGCATACACACATACACACACACACACACTTTGACATAAGACTTTAATTTTATTTAATTTTATTTTTAACTGATTTTTGTAAAAAATTTCCTTTCCTTGAACTGCAATGCAAATACTCGTAACAAATGAAATGAAATGAATGTGATGTCAAATATTTGATAACAAATTTTTTCTTTTATTATTGTTAGTTATTTAATGGAACTTCAATATTATGTAATTTAAAGCAAAAATTCGTTAAGAGATTCTGTGGTCATTTGTATCGTAAAATAAAAAAAATAAACTCGTTATTTTTTTTTATTTTTTGTTTTCTTCATTTTTTTTTGTCTAATTAATGGCAAAACTGTTGAAATGAAATTGGTAGGGAAAGAGAGATGTAAATGTAACACTATGAACAGTGTTATGCCTTGGTGGGGGTGTTAGGTATTTGTAAGAGGAATTAAAAAAAGATTTATAACGCAGGTTGAGTAACATTTGATTAAATACTTTTTAACTTTTTTTGGCTTGCCTCTGTGAACGGAAAGCAAATATTGAAAAAAAAATTCCACAAGTCCAAATTGATGATTAACATAATTGTTTTAGTAAGATAAGAGAAAAATAAATTAAATTATTTATAATAGTCCACTTCATAAGAATGGCTTTTCAGAAAAGTGTATGAAATTTTAAAAATTGTCTTTTAATATAGGCAGATTTGATGGATTCTTCAAAAAAAAAAGTTTTTATTTTTACAAATCTCATCCTAATGGATTTATTATTCATCATTCATAATGTAAGAATTTTACTGGGCTGAATAATAGTTGAAAATAAGGCGCAATATTTAAAAAAAATAAAATTTGTAACTTTTAAAATATTCAAAAACAAATAACTCGTTAACTATATACGCTAACTTCACGGTTTAGAATTAGTTTTGCAGCAGGACGACTACATGAATGCCTTAAATACATTTTCATATCTCCTACTTAAAAAGCTTAAACGACAAAATAAATTAGCCAGCGCTAACGTCAGCTATTTTCGACTGTGCTTTGGACAAGAGTCTCTTCCAAAATTAGTAATAAATTTAGTTTTACACCGTCATACCGTTACCAACATTCTTCTCGCCTATTTTATTTAAAGTTGTGTTTAAGCACAATAGAAATTTGAGTTGTAAAAATTAACAGAAATTAAATTTTATTAAAAAATCTTTTAAAAATTAGTTCCAAACGTAAGACCCACGTAACATTTTGTTCAATTCTGTTGTGCAGTCATGAATACCATGTGCAATGTCGAACTCCAAGGGCTTAATTATGATCAAGTGGCTCCACAGAAAATGTTAGACAGGTGTCTTAACGCACAAAATGTCAGCTTCTAATCAAGTTTTGAGTTCAATAATTCAATTTCTGTGGTTAATACGGTGCAGGAGCGATCTTAATCGGCACTTATTTGGTCTGTTAATGCAAAAAAATGATCCTAATCGCCGAACACAATTTAGCGGCAAAATAATTATTTTAATTGATGACTGATATCCAATGTAATTAATAATAATAATAATAAATAGCCTTTTAGCTATTCTCTGACTGATTATTGAGGTTGGCCTTTTGGGAGTATCGTGGTGGTTGTGGTTTCAAAGCCCTCGTTTGAGTTGTGAGGGTTGGATCATTCACAATGAACACAATGAATGGTCCAGGTCCAGTTAGCATGATTGCGGTTGTGTTCTTAAATTTTATTAAGCTTCATACGTTCTGAACCTGGAGTTGGATAGTCTCCAACTCTTTAGCAAGGAGTGAGTGCTGCGGCCTCTTCTGAGCTCTTGTAGTTCTAACTAGAAGTGACTAGAGGATATACGTATCAAGCCGTGTTTCTGGATAGGACGGCAGTACAGTAACGACAGTTTTTACCGAGGGAATAACAACACTATTTTTGATCATTTGGCAGAGTATACTGATCATGTATCAAAAATGAGCGTAGTATAACAGTTCAGTTAACAATTAACATTACGAAAAAAACACTGAAGATGGCAAACGGGTGAAACCGGTTTGTTCACAAACCAAATTTAACGAGGGTCGACGGAAAACCGTACCCAAATAAAAGTAAAACTAGCCTCGTCGGAAAATCCAATCCTTTTGTTAGTTCTATTGGCTTTAAAAATATTCTGAATATATACGAGTACGTGACTCTTCGATTGAAAATAAGTTTACATTTTGGACTACGCTCATTTGGACTCGCTTATTCTTGTTATGATATTATATGTGCTAATAATTTATGACCACATATGATGAGATTTCAAATAAAATGTCGCGAAAAGAAATTTATTGAAAAGTAATTTGTGTATTACTTTGCCGTATGTACTTCAGATTTTCCCAGCAGTTGCTATTGCTGTGTATGTGATAAATTAGATAATCGAATTTAGATATTTGCTGCTTGCCGAACAAGCAAAACCTTATTAAGAAAATTATACGAACGGCAAAAAAAATTTTTATTTAGAAATTATTTTTATTTAAAATATTTGATAGAAAATAAATAAAAGAAATAAATTTTTTATATATTTTTTCTGTTCTTATTTCAGGTGAAAAACCCTACACTTGCCAGTGGCCTGAGTGTGAGTGGCGATTTGCCCGTTCTGATGAATTAACGCGTCACTATCGCAAACATACCGGAGCAAAACCATTTAAATGTATCGTATGCGAAAGAAGTTTTGCTCGTAGTGATCATTTGGCTTTACATATGAAAAGGCATTTACCGAAAAACAAATAGAAAAATATTCCTTTAAATAAAATACAAATAAAATACAACAACAAAAAGAAAACCTAAAGAAAATAAATAAACACACTAATGATGTTCATTATTATCAAACAATCCAAAGGACTTAAGTTATTTTAGTTTATAAAAAATCCATATAGAAATTAAAAGTTTTTAATAAAATTTTATTATAAAAAAATATGCAAATTATCCTAAAAACATAAAATATAGTAAATAAAAATTGTTTTTGTTTTTTTTTTGTTTGTTTAATAAAAGAATTTGCCATAATTATTTGTATTAATTAAATTTAAAATAGTTTGCTTTATCTATATTGTTTTCCTTGTGTATATTTTCAAAAATTTTATTTCTTTTTAAATCTAGCACATTTTTCTTAAACCTCAACTCTCTTAAATCATAGTTATTATTTTTTTTCTCTAAATAAATTTGTTTTATTTTATTATTAAAATTATGCCTTTCTTTAGTTAAAACAAATAACTTGAATTTTAATTCTTATTTTTCTGTTGAGAATTTTTATTTTTTTTTTTTAAATAATTAACGCAATAGTTTGTAAAAAGTATTTAAATTTCGTAAACCAGTGTCTTACAAAACTAAATGATAATCGTGTCTTATTGTAAAACTAGTTTGTATGTATTAATAATAATTGTAATTTATATAAATGTTTGCAAAGGATTTTTAACTATAGCAGATTATAATTAAACTTTTATTTAAATTTCAAACCGAAGAAAATAATTCCTTGAAAGTATTTGTGAATTGTAGGTGCAGAAGGGGAAAAGAAAATTAAAAGAAATTTTAATTTAGACAAAATAAACCACCAAAGTGCTGGCACAAAAATTTAATAAAATTGAAAAATATTTCAAATGTGTTTTATTTTAATAAAATAGTTTTAAGTATTGCCACACGAACTTTATGAAGCCCTACCCAAACTAATTAAACGAACTTGGGATCGGCTGTTAAGTAAATTTCCAGAAATCAATTTATTGCCAAATTTTGATTTCAATAAATCGACGATTGTATTTTTCTGTACATGATGGCATCCTGCTGAAACTACATGTCGCGCAAAGTTATTGATTCTGGTGCGATTACGAGAGCTATAGCTTTAGTCTTTAGCAAAGAAGGGTCCATAATAACAGAAGCGTATAAATCACACTAGAAGATGCAGTTTTTTGGATGTCATGGAATCTGTAGGGTCTCTTGTGCGTTGATCTAACTGTATAAGCAGCAATTTTGCTTACTAAGAACATTGTCAAGGTAAAAATAAGCCTTTTTCTGTCAATCACAATTTTGGGTCCACAAGTTGGCAAATTGCTAACAGATTTTCAAAGTAAATCTGGATTATTTGGAAGCGTCAATTTTTTGTTATTTCAACCAGGAAAAACTCCAAAAAAATTTAGATAGTTACAGGAATACGATACTTTTAACTTGCTAAAACAATATCGTTTCCTAAACAAGTTTAATTTTTGGAGTAATTTTTAAATTAATCTACGTTAATTTGTGCTAGATGCCTTTAAAAATAAATATTTTATTATTTTCTTATAAAGCATTTATTATTAAAAATTTTTTCAATATATTATTACGGGGAAAAGCATATCTACATGGCCATTTTACTGCTGCTATAACTCAACCGTGAATTTTACCCCAAATTTTGTAAAGAAAATTCTTATATCTTATATCCCAAAACAAATTGATTAAATGAGAGTTTTCGTTGGACCAGCAGAGTAAAGACACAACAAAACTCAAAAATACAGCAAACATTTCGTAAATATAAAGATTAGAAGAAATAAAGCAAACAAAAAAAAAAACAAAAAAATTTTTGTAAAATTCTTTACTGTGTTCTTTTTGCTGTGTTGGTTCAATGAAAACTCTCATTTAATCAATTTGATCTGAGATATAAGACTCTTGAATTTTCTATACAACAACATAATCTGTACTATGTTGCCTACATATTTACTTGTTCGTAATAAGTTTTGAAGGTTTGCGCGCTCTAGCAAAAAACGTGGACACATAAAAATCACATATTCGGAATCTTTTGTATCTTTACCACAACGGGGACAAAAAGGAGAGCTATGAAATTCGAAATGAAATAAATACAATTGTAAACAACCGTGTCCACTCCAAAATTGTATAAGGTAAAAGTTTGTGTTACCATGCTGCCTGTCATACCACACTTTTATATTAGGTATCAGCGCATGGGTCCATCGACGACAGTTGATGTCCATAGCATCTGCCATAAAACCATTGTATCGTTACGATTCGCAAACAGCTAAAGTGCGATTTCTTCTTAATTACCAATGTGTCAATTTGTATCATTGTTGCAAAATATACCTGCAGTATTATTGTCAGTCTGCAAGCAGAACTAATTTTCATGCAGATTGTTCTGTTCACGATTCGCTTATATAATTTAATAATATTGATTTGGACAGCAAATGGCTATAACTAAACTCTATGGTTTGTATCAATAATAACAAATATGGCCTTTTTCGTTATAATTCAGTATTCGAAAGACTTCAAAGTGTAAACACACATTTTTCAATCGGTATAATAATGTCGAATTGTGCGCCTAAACAAGATGATTTGCGGGGAAGTCTAATACTCTTCTTTCATTTGAAAAAAAACGGCTGCTAAAAGTTATCGATTATTGGAAGAGGCTTATGGTTATCGCAATTTTAAGGTGGTGTTTTCGACATAGAAGGCAAACAAGAAGAGGCCTGGTCAGTCGAAAGGTGATAAATTGGAATTATTGCTCGACGTAGATTGATGTCAAATCCAAGAAGGAGTTTCATTGTCATGGTGAGTCACACAACAAGTCGTTTTCCCACGTTTAAAAAACATTGGCATTCATTCAAAAGCAAGGAAATGGAATCTCTTATGAATTGTAGCCTAGAGACGTTGACGATTTTGTATGTCCGAAATGATGCTTGAAGGTTAAAAATGAAAACAATTTTTGCATCGTATGGTATGCGTGATAAGATTTACGTCTGTACCTAGCTGTATAAGCCATAACCAGACGGTGGATCATACCACTGTGGATGAAATGTAGCGTCATACTCACCCTAGAAGGTCTTCAGATACGTATATTCTCCAGTCACTCCTAGTTGCAAATTCAAAAGCCCGGAGAAGGCCCCAGCCTTCACTTTTTGCTGAAGAGCTGGAGACTATCCAACTCCTGCTCCAGAACGCAAGAAGCTTAATAAAATTTAAGAGCAACCGCAATCATGCTTACTGGACCTTGGACATTTATTGTGTTTATTGTGGACCCACACAACTCAAATGAGGGCCTCGAAACAAAAACCACCACGATACTCGCGAGGGATCAACCTCAATAATAAGTCAGAGAGCAACTAAAAGGCTAAAAAGACAAATAGCTGAACTCTGGTGCTTTACTGATTCCCGTGGAAATATAGTGGAATTGTCCAGTTGGCTCCTGCTAGCCTTGAAGGAGACTGGGCTCCCTCTAACCCCCGTTGACACATGTAATGACGGTGAGATTCCGTCCAAACATATCAATGTGCCCCTTGTATGGTATGAGATGGTAAAAAAGAACACATTGCGATAACCCCAAGCGTAAAAAAGTCACCAGTAAAATCAACGCCGAACCCAAACATCAATGATGCCAAAGCAATGCTCTATATGGTGGGATCAGAAGGTTTTTTTTTGTATTATAAAATGCATTCATTTATGGTAAAAGAAAAATTCCCCGATTTTTCAGCCCATTTTTTTTGTACTTCCCTTGCGAATCTTTTAAGCATCTTATGCACGTTTGTGTCGATACAGTGTGTGGAAAGACATATACTGTTTAAATTTTTTTTAACATTTCAACGTGGGAAAAGGCAAAATAAGGATAAATAACGCAAACTAAATAATTAGCTTTTCACTCATCTAATTGTTTTTATGTACCGATACGCTGGGATAGTCGGGTTGTATTGCTCGCTATTTTAAATACAAAGGCATTGTTTACTATACAAAGCCAATCAAGGAGCAAATGTTTTCTAAATCGTTGAATCCTTTACTTTGAACAAAACAAAATAAAAGTTATGACAATTTCTTCTTTTTTTAATTTTTTATTTTTTTTATATTTTTGTTATGTGTTGAACGAAAAGCTCCTGAAATAATTCATAAAAATATTAAAAAATCGAAGTGTTAAAATTAAAAATGAAAAGTTTAAAGTATCGAATTAGACATTTTTAAATGCTCAATTTAGTAGCTTTTCAAACGAGGTATAATTTATTTTAGCCAAACGATGACTTTAAATGATGATTGGAAAAGAAATATTTGCTTAGCTTTGCTAAAATAAAAAATTATTTAATTTATTTAGTCTAGAAAAATTGCATCACGAAATTTAACCAATATGAAAAAAAAAATTGTAATCATTTTTTTATATCTTAAATTTTAATTATTTTTCATTTAATTTAATTATTATTACAATCCTATGAATAGCGTTAATATTGCCTGAGTGCACTTATTTTAGACTTCAAAAAATTTTGAAATAGAAAAGCGTCTACTGTGATGAGACAATAAATTTTTAAGGTCGATTTAATGCTAAACCGGCGGTTAGCAAAAGGCATTATGTAATGTTTAATGTAGAGAATAAATAAAAAAGCTTTAGGTTGTGTAAAAAACTACGTCTAACTTATTTAAAAGTGATGGATAATATGTGTCTCGTAGTCTAGTTTTTAAAATTTGTTATTTAGATGGCATTTAAGACGTACCCAATTAAAAGTAAAACTGTACAAAGAATGGTTATAATGGATGTAGCTCTTCTTGAGGTTTAATTTCTTTAATTAACGCAAAAATTCCTAAATAATTTAGTTTGTTAATTAGCTGAAGAATACATAAACTTAAGCCATTATAAATTTAATTATTTAGTCACTATTATTATAAAATTTAGAAAATTTATTTCTTAAACTAAACTTTAAATTATAAAGTGATGAAAAATAGTTTTTCAGAATTTGTTGGTTTTTACAAACAGGATTTTTAAATAGTCAACAGATAATACAGCACAATAAAAAAATAGTCATTTAATCTTTTTTATTTTATTGTTTAAAGAATAACAGCATTTTTAATTTATTATGGTTGGTTTTATTTTCGCTTAATATTACATTTTTTTTTTGTTTCTCAAATTTGATTACTTACGTAAATATGAGTATCTTTGTCATAACATGATCTATTGTGTAACCACAGAAACAGCAACAACACCAAAGAAAAAAAAAGAAACATAAAATTTAAGCTTTTGTTAGGCTACATACTCGCAGATAATAAAAGAAACATTTGTGTAACCTTCTAAAAACTTGTAATGTTGTTTGTTGCTGTGTTGTTCTTTTTTTATCGTTTCACTAACTATTTACAATTTTGCAATAAACAACAACTAAATTTTGCCGAAAAAGCGAATAATAAATCTATAATTGTCCATAAAACTTAAAAAAATCATAATTCATTATGCATAAAAAGCTGTGCAAGAGTTTTAAAAATTTTTTTTGAAAGAAAAGAAGGCCAATAAAAACAACAACATTAATAATGGAACAAAAAAAAAACTAAAAAAATTAATAGAAAAATATTGTTAATAAAGGCACCCGCATGAAATGAAAAAAAAAAACATATTAAACAAAGTTAAATATAAACGAATAATTGCGAGAGTAGATCTAGAATAAGTCAACCTTGTAAAGGGTGTATTTTATAGAGGTATAGAATTTCGAACTAGAATAAACACGAGATAACTCTTTCTAATAAACATGAAATTTATCTTATTCGAAAGATAATCTTTAAAATTTAAATATGATTTTTAATTCGGAAGTAGTTTAATCTGGAGGTTTAATTTTCGATGAATTTTTCCAACATTTGTGTCCATAACGCAGTGCCAAGTGATCAGAAAATTTGAGCTTAATGGTATACACTAGGGACTTCACATTATACCAAAAGAAAATAGTCTAGTGTATTTTATCGCAAGATCTTGGAGGGCAATTCATTGGTGTCCATAATGCACTACATATGTAATTGGAATCTTATCTCACGACCATGACAAAGTACTCCTAGGCCGATTTTCTCTTTTGGTTTGAGAAGCACATATTTTGTAGATATTTTCAAGGTCTACTTAAGTTCCAAAATTCTTTTTATGACATATATGCCGGAGGTAGGCAAATTTGGGGGCATACCAAGACGCCCGTCTTTAACCTACTCCTTATATATCGTCTGCAGGTTGACTCAGATACACCTATGCTTGGCATCTGTGAAATTTCATTCCAATAAAACTGGGTTTCAATGTCTAAACGAAGTTTGCTTATGAAATCGAGACTGGGAAGCACAACCTTGTTATTCAAAAAAAATTTGCACAGTATGAAAGTGTTGTTTAGGCGTGTTGTTATTTGTGTGAACATCTTGCTGTATGCTAAATGCTAAATTCAGGCATTTGCTGCTATCAGTTATCAGTATTCGGCAAGGTCTCTTATTGAAACATAAAAACTTTTACTTTTTTGGTAAATTTTAAAACATTAAAACTGTTCAAAAAGGGCCATATTGATCTAAAACAATTTTCTTTCGTCAAATCACAGAAACTATCAAATAATTCTCATTTGGTTTATAAATAAAATAATAGACGAACGTATGATTTAATATAGCTGTACCAGAAGTTGCAGTCGGAAATACATCAAGATGAGTACGAGCTGTAAGGAGAAAAATTCAATTTGTTGTAAAAATCATTCCTGCTAGATACGGGTGATTTATAGGGTGTCGCAGGCCATTTTGCCTAGTCTAGATACTGCCATTAGGCTAAAACTATTAGGGAAACAATATATCGGATTTTTGTGGCAAGTGCACGGTAAAAGAGAAGTGAGAAATAGATTTCTTGATAATATTGTTCAGCATAACCTGGTAGGCGTTATCGTGAAAGTTAGTTGAGTGAGGGGGGTTACGTGGCAGGTTGCAAGCAATTCTTAGTTTCTTTAAGAAGTCAAAATAGTCACTCTGGATCACTCGGTTACCCAGGTGTGTCTATTTTTTTTTAAATGGGGATAACTCTTTTTAACATAAACTAACATAACTTGCTTTTATTTAATTATTTTGTATGTCATAAGTAAATATGATATACAAATAGGCGCTTCTCCTTTTTTAAGTCCCATAAACTAGTACTAGTCACTAGAAATATAGCTCAAAATTATTAACAATTGCTCTGCTGTTACAACCATTTTAATCTAAACATTTAAATTCCCATATAATTTTTCGCTATATTTCTTTCTTCGCAATCACCCTCCTATTAATTAGTTATATAAAATAAAAATAAAAACAAAAACTAACAATTAATGAATAAACTATTAAAATATGAATATTTTATTATGACTATAATAACATAAGAGAAACATTTGCTAAATATTTGTTTTCTACATTTATTTCTTAATACACTTAACTTTAACAGGATTCAAGTGTATAAATAAATATTAATCAAATTCATAATGAACAGAAAAAATATATTTGTATTTAATTTTTCTCCCTCCAGCAACAAACAAAAAAAAAAGCCAGAAACAGAAATTGCGACAACCATTGTTATTGATATGTCTTTGGTTTTGTAAATCTATGTGTTGTGTTAATTTTTCATAAATATGTCCGTGTGTCATTATCAAATGCTCATTAACACTACCTACTGGCCAATTAGCTAAACAGTCAACCGAACACCCAACAAACTTATCTCACAACAAACCAACTTGGCAAACTTTTTAGTCAATTTACTCATACACTCCCAAAGACAGACACATGAATGCACATGGAGCGAGTAAATAAAATGTCATTAATAAATGCAACTAAATACTTTCCATTACATTTAGTATGCTGGTTATTCTGAACTATTTTAATTTATAACAAATGAATAGAGTGTTAATTAAGAGTTTTAAATATTGGCAGCGGAAAGATTAAAATCACTTTAATTTATAAATTTAATAATTGTGTGAATTTATTGACCCTCTTACATTTACAGCGTTCCAAATGAATGAATATTTTAAAAATTTTCGAATGCTATCCGTATTGTAAAAAATATAGAGAGCAAATTACAGTATGCGCTTGTACAATTTTCCTTAATTTTCCCATTCCGTAAACTAAATTTAATTTGAAATTTATGATTTTTTAAATTAAGACAAAAATTAAAAATATCGCAAAGTTCTAATTTTATACTTCCATTTTCTTATTTTGAGCAGGATAATGTTAATTTAATGGACACTTATCTGAAAATAAATTGCAACGCTCACATTGCTCTCATTTTCTAATTCTTGCCAAATTTCTCATCTAAAAGAGCAACTTAATAAAGTTGCTAATCAAGCACAAGTAAAAAATAAAAATAGTCTTCAGTATACGAATTTAAATATTTTGTTAAAAGAATTCTCATTCTGTTGTTACAATTTTTGCACTAAATCCATAATTCATTTAAATGTTATTAAAAGGGATGCGTAATTAGAGAGGACTTTTTGCTCAGTTCGACAGATGGTTTACACTAAAAGAAATATTTCTAATAAATTTGTTAATTTGAAGAAATTTCTTCAGTATCATTATTCCCAGTGCGTTATTGAATATGCTGTAAATATGATAAAAATTTAGTTAAATAGAATAAATTAAATTCTTAAATTAACTAAAATTTTTGTTGGCTTTTAATCAAATTTTCATATATAACAATTTTATGAATTCTCTTAAAGTGCGCTTTTAAAATAAAATAAATTAAGGTCCTTTTCTAGGCATTGCTTTAATGACTATTGATAAAAAGTGATTTATTTTCATATCACTTTTTATTATTATGTTAGTTTTTTATTTAAAAGTTTTATAGAGCAATAAATTTATTTGCATTAATTTGCCATCAACGTAACTAAGTGACTAAAAAATTTAGATAGTTTGGATCCCCTGCAATGAAACTACTGAAAATATGCATCTACTATCTATGAATATAATATCCACCACAAGAAAAACTTAGTAATTTATGTATCCTAAAATAAGGTTTTTCTATTTATAAATATCTTGCTTTAGCCCAAGCAGTGTAGAGTGCTTGGGACATGAAAATATATGTACAAAGAGCTAAAAAAAAAGAAGAGAAAGGAATTTGTAAGTCAACATATTTTTGTTTTATAAAACACACATTTTTCAGAGTCTAAGAAAAGCAGAAAATTATCCTTAATATGAAATAATTTTGGAGCACCTTTAATGAACCTGTTCATTAAAAGAAACGTGAACGAACTGCAATATATTTTGTACTATTTTTGTGCTCTTTTTAAGTGTTAAAACTCAGAGCAATTTTCTTTTTGATTCACACAATAATTTGCGGGATTGTCAGACATATTCAAATAAAATATAAGAAAAGGTTCTTAATTTTTAAAAAATTAAATAATGGTCGGGCTATTTGTTGTATTACAATGAAATACATTTTCCTTTAGTAAAGAACTTTGATAAAATATGAAACAAAGAAATATTTTCTTGCAATTTTATTTGCGCTCATTTTTCTTTAATAACAACTTTACAATTTGCTTTAGGTCATTAATATCATGGCAACTATATTTTTACTTTTATCAGGTTTTTAGAAAAGCTTTTAAGTGCCTCGGTTTTCTAAAACGGTTTAAGTGATACTTCACTACATCCATCGTACAATTTATACCACCAATATCCGCTCAAAGTTGGAATACAACTCTCATGTGTGGGCCAGCGCCCCAAATTCTGTTTTGGAGTTATTTCACCGCGTACATTAAAGGGCCAAGAGGCTCATTGCGGACGGCAGGGTATCCAACTCTATTAATTCCCTAGGGCATCGACGCAATGTAGCTTGTATTTCACTGTTTTATGATATGTGCGTATATTCTCCGACGAGGTTTACTTTATTTCGGTATGAATTTACGTCAACCCGCGTCAAATTTGGTTTGTGAACAAACCGGTTTCGGCTATTTGCCATCTTCAGTGTTTGCCATCTTCAGTTCGTATGTGGAATAAACTCCCTCCAGAGGTGTTTCCTGTCACTTTCAAAGTAGAGAAACTTAAATCAAATGTCCAAAAACACTACTGCCTCTTTCCTCCTCTCCATAAGCTAATTTCCTAGTTCTGGTACAATGCATTGCATGAGTAGGGATCATCCTCTGAGCACTGGTCCAAACCAAAAAATAAGTTAGGCTTGTTTTACGAGTAGTTATCGTAATGTTGTTAAATAATAATAATGAATTTCCAAGATATTGCAAGAATTTCTAAAAACGTTTGAAGATTCTAAATACTATAGCAACCTATAGAATGAGATATAAGAAATTTTCAGCATGAAAGTTCAGATATTCAGAGAAATAATTTAAGTTATAGAATCAATATCAGCTGTGAAAGTTTTTATCTACGCTAATTGACTCTAAGACATATTTACGTGTAGAATCTTTGTATATAGATAAATAAGGATGAATATATGTTTTACAAAGATTCCATCTTTAGAACTAGTGAAAGATTTATTACACATAACCCACGAATTACTGAGGGATCATTATTATTATCATTTATTAATGTTAAAATATTTTTATTATCTAATGAATTGTCTACTTTAATTTACTATCAATTTAAGGATGTTCAATTAAGGCACATTAAAAGTCCATCAGCAAAGATTTTTTATAAAAAAAACAAAATTTTTTTTATAAATAATTACAATGTATCCTTATTCTAAACACGCATAGTATAACAATATATAAAAAAACTGTTAAATATATTAACTAAATAGCTTAAAAGAGAAGAAAAAAAAATTTATTAAAAAAATAGACCACAATCCAATAAGCCAACAAACGAATGAAACCAATTAAATAAACTCAACTTAGTATTCGTACAACCCCAATAACTTTAATGTTCACTAATGTAAAATAATTAATTTATGGCGACAATTAACATGACGTACATTGATCTAAAGCTAATCACGGCATTGCACAAATGTCAATTTATCTTTGACTAAATAAAACTGCTACATAATATATTTTTGTGTGATTGTTTCATTTTAATTTGTTTTCTAGCGGTAGCATGTTAGATTTGGTATTAAGATCACCCAGCAGTTCTGATGACAAGGACCAATTTTCAATAGAACATATATGTAGGCGAAAATATTGTATAATATATTGTTCTCTAAAATGTGTGTATAAAATATTTTAGAGGAAAGTTTAATATTTTCTCACAGTATTTTTTATATAACCTGACAACAACAATAAAAAAAAAATCACGTTATTATTGAAGTTGGTAACCATAACCCCCTGGCGATTAGCAAAATGGATTTTGTGATGACAATTGTCAGTACTCTAATTGAAAATTATACACAAATATGCACACACACACATATATACATATGTACATGGTAGCATAAAATAAAATAAAATATTTTTTCCAAATTTTATTATTTCATAAAAAATACGAGTGCTATTTTCGTTTTCACTCTAAAAGTTTTTGTATTATTTTTTTTTTGTAAAATATTTATTTCATTTTATTCGATTAGTTACATTTTGTTTAATGGCAAAACAAAAGATTATGGTCGGCCAATGTTTATTAATGTACCTGGGAAATTAGTCACTGCCGTTGGTTGTATTTATTTTGTTGCTGTTATTGTTGTTTGTATATATTCGCCATTGATAAATTTCGATTCATTTTAATGTTGTTTACACGAAATTTTTGCAACACAAAAACTATTAACACTCGCTCCCCAATACAAATTGATAGTAAAATAAATTTCTTAGAATTTATTTGGAAAATCGAAAGCAAACTAAATGGACACACAAATTATTTTAATACAAATTGCGAAAACTTTACAAAAGTTATATGTTTTTGGATTTAATAAAATATTAAAAAAAGAAAAAATTCAAAAACTTGTTATTTCGACATTAACAAGGAATTGATTTTTATTTTTTTTTATTAAAATGATTCGCTTTAAGATTTAAGGAAATTACACAATTCTAATGAAATAATTTTATTGGCGATTTGTTCGATATTCTGTTCGTCCTTTAACATTTGTTTTATCACATACAGTACGTTATTAGAGTATGCGAAGGGCCATTACATAAAATACATTGTTAAAAGATAAATAGCAATAGGTATCTAAATAAAGGTTGATCGGAGTTTATAACTTTTTGCAAAGTTTATGTAATTTAATTTTTAGTAATTACTTTGAAAAAAAAATAATTCATGAAGTTTTGAAAACAATTGAATTGAAATGGCCTCCGCTCTCGGTGACACATTTACTCAATTAGCGTTCGAATGGATTGCTTTATTTCATCCAACTTTGTTGAGCTTCTTTTGTAAACTTCTTCTTTGGAATAAAAAAATAAATCAGGTGCAGTGAGGTCTGAAGACCTGGGCGGCCAACGGAGTTTCCTGAAATCGGTTTATTGGAAAATTTTTGCCGCAATTCTGTCACAACAGGCGCAGCTATGTGGCAAGTTGCTCTATCTTATTGAAACCAAACAGAGTTGAAAGCAAATCTCTTGCGGCGTAATTCTGGAAAGAAAAATTCTTTCAACATATTTAAGTAACGGTCTCCATTGACAGTAACAGTACGACCGTTTCTATATTTTCTATAAAAAATTTGTCGATAACCTTCATTTGCTATAGGAAAATTTATCGACAACTTAGATTTTCTATAGAAAATTTATCGACAACTTAGATTTTCTATAGAAAATTTATCGAAAACTCAGATTTTTTATAGAAAATATATCGACAACTTAGATTTTCTATAGGAAAATTTATCGACAACTTAGATTTTCTATAGGAATATTTATCGACAACTTAAATTTTCTATAGGAAAATTTTTCGACAACTTAGATTTTCTATAGAAAATTTATCGACAACTTAGATTTTCTATAGGAAAATTTATCGAAAACTTCGATTTTCTATAGGAAAATTTATCGACAACTTAGATTTTCTATAGGAAAATTTATCGGCAACTTAGATTTTCTATAGGAAAATTTATCGGCAACTTAGATTTTCTATAGGAAAATTTATCGGCAACTTAGATTTTCTATACGAAAATTTATCGGCAACTTAGATTTTCTATAGGAAAATTTATCGGTAACTTAGATTTTCTATAGAAAATTTATCGGCAACCTAGATTTTCTATAGGAAAATTTATCGGCAACCTAGATTTTCTATAGGAAAATTTATCGGCAACCTAGATTTTCTATAGGAAAATTTATCGGCAACCTAGATTTTTATAGAAAATTTATCGGTAACTTGTCGAAAATGTAATAGCAAATTTACTGGAAAATTTATTGATAGCTTTCATTTTCGATAGAAATTTTATCGATAACTTTCATTATCGATAGAAATTTTAGCAATATCTTATATTTTTTGTAGAAGTGTTTTTGATAGCTTAAATTTGTTTTAGAGAATTTTAAACGTAAGCGTACATTTTCTATTATTAATTTTTCGGTAGCTAGTATTGATGGAGCGAGATTGTCAATAACTTGCACAAATTTCAGCACATACATACATACTTTTGCTGTAGAAAATTAATCGATAATTCCTCATTTTTATAGAAAATCCGTAGATAACTTATATTTGCGTAGAAAGTTTCCGATATCATTTATAGAATTCACTTTTTATATGAAATTTATCTTCAACCTTCAATTTGCGAAGACAATTTGTTTTTCGAAATTATTAGTCCAAAATTTCCCAATTACTTTTTTTCAAAAAAAATTTATCGAAATGCAATAAAAAGTGAACTGATGCTTAATATTTTTATTAGAATGTTTATAGAAAACTTCAGCTTGCTGTAGTAAATATATCAATAAATGACATTTGCTATGGAAAATCTATCGATAAAATACATAACCTATAAAAAAATTTATAGAAAGCTTTTTTGGTAGAAGTTTTATCGAAATGTTCCCTTTAAAAATTTATCAACAAGTTATATTTCATACAGCAAATTTGTGGAGTTTGTCTAAGAGATAATTAAACTCAGCTATTGATATAACTTGCTTCGGTCAAAGTTCTGACATAATCAGAAAACGTACTAATTTAGAATTGATTGGTCACAAAGGAGCTGTCAGAATTTTTTCATTGTGTAACCAAACAATAATAAAAGACTTTTAAACTTTGAAATTGCAGTGTTTAATAAACATTTATTTTATTTGACAAAATATTATTTAAATTTAATTCCCATGTTCAAAATTTTTTAAGAATTGGGTCATTTGAAAAATTCATTCTTTAAGAAAATACAAACCGAGTTGATTGCAATACTTATTTGTTTAAATATAAATTTGCATAATTTATTAATTTAGGTAAATCACCACTGATACCTCAATAAATTAAATCATAAAATTAAATATTTAATATCAAATGAATCAATATTTAAGTAAACAATTAAGTAACATTCTCACACAAAATAAAAACCGATTTAAAACTAAAAACATCATAAAAAAATGTAGAAAACTGACCGCCATATTTGTATGTTTATTATTTCTGATCACATTTTTATATACATTCAACGTGGGAATTTTTTTCCGTTTCAATATCAATTGATCGATGAAAAAAAACAGCAACAATCAAAATAAAAAACGCATTTTACGGTACAAAAGGCACAAAAGGTGTCGGCAAATGACACATACACGCTACTAAATTTAAAAATCACAATTGGCTCAGGAAGTCTTTCGACAAAGAACACATATTTTCAATAAAAAACGGGATTTTAAATTAAAATTTCACATTTCGGCATATAAAACAAAATAGGAAGAGGCCAAAGTACTAGAATAAAGCTAGAAAACTCAGAGATTTCGAGTGATATATTATATCCTCAGAAAAAATCATATTCACAAATTTTTTATGGAACTTCAAATATGTTATAAACTCTCCTATATAAATTTAACTCGTCGATGAGAAAATAAAACAATGATTTTTAAGAAAAAATTATCGAAACATTTTTAGCAAAATTTTTTATGGAAGCTTTAATTTGTTGATTAGCTTTTGCAGAACACATATTTAATATTTTAATTTAAGTAATTTAAAAAAATTACACACTAAAGCTATCGATTATATGTAAATATTAAATTTAAATTAATTTTAATTATAGAGAAGTTATAACTAGTGAAATTTTTCTTTAGAAAATTTATTATTGGTGAAATTTTTCTTTGCAACTTATAACGTGAAATATTCTACAGGAAATTTATGACTGATGAGATTTGTTTTTAGAAAATTTATGACTGATGAAATTTTTCTATAGAAAATTTATGTCTGATGAAATTTTTCTACAGAAAATTTATGTCTGACGAAATTTTTCTACAGAAAATTTATGTCTGATGAAATTTTTTATTAAATTTTTATGTCTGATAGAATTTTTCCACAGAAAATTTTTGTTTGATGAAATTTCTCTATAGAAAATTTATCTCTGATGAAATTTTTCTGTAGGAAATTTATGTCTGATGAAATTTTTCTGTAGAAAATTTATGTCTGATGAAATTTTTCTATAGAAAATTTATGTGTGATGAAATTATTCTATAGAAAATTTATGTCTGATGAAATTTTTCTGTAGCAAATTTATGTCTGATGAAATTTTTCTATAGAAAATTTATGTCTGATAAAATTTCTCTATAGAAAATTTATGTCTGATGAAATTTTGCTATAGAAAATTTATGTGTGATGAAATTTTTCTATAGAAAATTTATGCCTGATGAAATTTTTCTGTAGGAAATTTATGTCTGAAGAAATTTTTCTATAGAAAATTTATGTCTGATGAAATTTTTCTGTAGGAAATTTATGTCTGATAAAATTTTTCTATAGAAAATTTATGTCTGATGAAATTTTTCTATAGAAAATTTATGTCTGATGAATCTTTCTATAGAAAATTTATGTCTGATAAAATTTTTCTATAGAAAATTTATGACTGTTGAAATATTTTTGGAAAATTACGACGAGATGGCATGCAAAAGCTGACTTTAAAAAAATACAATGAAGAGTAGGAGAATTTATTCTACACGAATTTAAATAAAATAAAACTAAAAATTATTATAATACACTATTCTCCTTGGTCAACAGACTATCTCGTGACACTGTCTATATTTACATGCTTAAGTTAAGTTCATTTAAGCTTACGAAAATTATGTGTTTAAGTGTCTTGTTTTATTGAAAATATGTCTTCGCTTTATTCACGGTAATATTTTTATACTTTTATAATGGTTTGTTTTGTTTCGTCTACTTATCAAATGATAAATAATCAAACAATTTATTAAAATTAAACTTTAATATTTTTACAATATTTTTGTTTACGAACTTTTATGAAAAATTGCTTTCAGTGCTGCGTAATAAATTTGAAAATGAATATCAGCCAGTGGTTTATTTTTCTTACATTTAAACATAACATAGACGCACTGAGTATGAATTCTGGAGGTTTGAAACTAAAGTGACCATTATGTACCATGACGATAAAAGAACACGTGATTAGTTGTTTCCATGAGTTATTAGGAGGATAAATACAAGTTTGAGTCTTGGGACATAATCAATTAAGAATAAATGAGGGGTTTGAGCTCTAACAAATTGCGTTAGTTTTTTTGTATAGAGTTGTAGAAAATTGAGTTGGCAAACCTCTTTGACTGGTGACCGTTTTGTCAGCTGCCAAGTGATTTTGTTTAGTTTTGACATTTCAAAATGAATAGACTAATGTCTGAACTACATTTTCAAATTGTGCGCAATAAGAAATATCCGTTTATACTCACTTTTGTAGGAATAGAGACGTCCGTTTTTGTAGACATGACAATCCTCAAGTCTATATTGAGGCGCGGTTGCATCCAGATAGACTGAATTTTTGATGTGATTTATGGGCTGGTAGGATTATTGGTTTCTACTTCTTTAAAAATGATGCTGATGAGAACGTTACGGACAATGGTAACCAATCAATAATGGTCAACCATAATATTAAGTAGCTGTAGTTTCAACAAGGCGGGATCACATATTACTCAGCTGGTGTCACACCCACCCCCAAAAATATGAAGTTAATATTTGTGCATCTCTCGGCAACTCCGATCACTACACCATCTTCGCTTCCTTTTATATTTAGAACTCCAAAACGTTTCGAAATAAACTACTAGACGTTTAAAATATTTTTATGAGAAGGCTCGTTGCATTTAGTTTAACGAATTTTTTAGACACTTTAATTGGAAATTATGTTTCTTGGACAATAATGTCGATGCCATAGCGGAAATGGTTCCAAACATCATTTTGCTTGGAATGAAAACTTTCGTACCCTCCAAAAAAATTTCGATTAAAACCAGTCTTGGTTAAATCAGACGTGCAAAAATGCAGTCAGATCAAGAGGTGGAAGCATTCGGTAACAAAAATGCAGAAACTGATTTGCTATGCAATAGGACGAGATCTTTTTCACGAAAGTGTGAAAAAATTTGTACAATGAGCGCCTTTGCGCTACAGTTGCCGCTAGCAAGAGCATTTGGTCATTTATTAAAGAGTAAAGGGATAATTCTAACTCTTCAATTCCGACTCCTTTAAAGAATGACTTAATATTCACTGGCCGGCTGATAAAGTTTTTGCTGGTATATTTGCAAATAATTCTTATTTACCAGAAAGCAGTCAAACACCGGGCGGATGAGATTCCAGCACTGGTCTTGAAACAAAGCTCTTTGGCGCTGGCGCATCCGTTAGCAAAGTTTTTCAGCACGTTGTGCCATGCCGGCGAATTTCCAAAGTTTTGGAAGCTTAATAATGTGAGGCTATCAGCCCTAAAAATTACCGCCCAACTGCAATTTGTTCAGCACTTTTTAAAGTGATCGAAGGCATGATTAATTTTTATCTTCTGAGGTACCTGGATTCCAATAGCTTACTTAGCAACCGTCAGTATGGTTTTGGCAGGGGGCGCTCTACGGGTGACTTGCTGCCTTTCTTGTCAGAACAATGGTGCAACTCCATACATCATTTCGGAGAAAGTAAGGTGGTGGCTGTAGATATTTCCAAGGTGTTTGATAGAATGTGGCATGACGCACTTCGGTCAAAACTTGTTACTTTTGGTGTCGATGATAATTTTTTCAGATTTATATTATGTTTTTTCAGAATTCGCACTACACGAGATGTTATAGATGGGATTTCATTAGACGAGTTCAAGATTAATTCAGGGATAGCGTAAGGCTCCCTTCTTTTTCCTACCCTATTTCTTATTTTTGCAAAAAAACCTTCTTTGTCAAACCTTCATTCATATATACTCTTTCGCAGATGACCGCACCATTTGTCACTCGTATTCATTTAGTAATAGACCGAACCAGTTGAAGGTGATTTCCAAAAAAAAAAAAAACGAAACATTAATAATACTTTAAATCATGATCTAGCAACATTCTCAGAATAGAGAAGTGTAAATAGAGTCGATTTTAATGCCCGTAAGACGCAGTGTTGCATGCTTGCGCATATATCTGTGTTCGGAAAGAATAATGCATTTGTTGCTATGGGTGATATAGGTATTGCGGAATTGGAAGCTCCTGATGTTTTTCACATGAAAATTTAGCATCATATTGAACGGACTAAGCACATTCTTCTGGTTTCTGTAGAAGCCTTCAAGTGCCTCGATTTTCTAAAACGGTGTAAGAGATACTTCACCCCATCCGATATTCGTTCTATTTATACCATTTATATCCATCCAAAAATAGAATACAACTGTGATGTATGGGCCGGCGCCCCAAAGTCTATTTGGGAGTTGCTCGAACGCTTACAGGAGAGGGCCAAAAAGCTTATTTGGAACAGTAGGGTATCCAACTCTATTGTTTCTCTACAGCATTGATGCATTATGATATGTATTTTACTATTTTATCGTTACTATACTGATAAGTGCCCATTTTTGCGCTTAACTCGATTTTTGTAGACAACGCATCCATTTGTGATTGATTGGCCAGTGAATCGCGCTACGCATTACAGGTAAATTGTATTTGTAGCAGAACAGTTGGTATGTGAAATAAATTCCCTCTGGAGGTCTTTCCCGATGCTTTCAATGTAGGAAAAATCAAATCGAATGTCCACAAGCAATACTCCCTCTTTCCTCCTCCCCATAACGTAATAATCCTAGTTTTGGCACAATGCACTGCATGCGAATGCTGGTCCAAAGAAAAAAAAAAACAAAATTTAAAAGCGTTAGGAATTAAATTAATTTAAACAATTTGTGATTATTAAAAGGGTGCCGGAAGACTTTTAATTTTTTGTTTTCAAAGTATATATATTTAATAAAAAAAAAAATAAATACCCCCTGCCAAGTGGCGCTATGAAAATCAACAAAATAAAAATAAATTATCAGCGAACCCCCCATCTACGAAAAATTTAAAAGAAAAAATAACACATTTTATTC
Source organism: Trichopoda pennipes (assembly GCA_030448955.1). Classification (NCBI taxonomy): domain Eukaryota; kingdom Metazoa; phylum Arthropoda; class Insecta; order Diptera; family Tachinidae; genus Trichopoda; species Trichopoda pennipes. Next base: position 836,203 of record JASKUP010000021.1, on the reverse strand, counting down.
TTAAGATACGAATACAAACTGTTTAACATTTTTTTTTAAATTTTGCACGTGCATACTAAACTGTTTACTTTAACAAAATAAAATAAAAATTCCCATAGATAAATGCCCATTAAAAAATAGATGGATTATTTTTTAGTTTTACTTTTTCAACATTTTTCACGTTTTTGTTTATGGTACCCTCCGTTCTAATGGTGATAGAAAATATTTAACTTAGCGGGTTTTTTGTTTAATTTTTTATGACTGTTTTTATTTGGAAGTTCATTAAAAAGCTAATAGATGTTAACGAATGAATATTAAAGGAGTTAGAATACAGTCATAATACTAAATTTAAGTATTTTTCAGATATAGATAATTGCACTAATAGATACCAATATTTTTTTAGAACATATTCACTCGTAAAAATATTTAATGTCTCTTATTCTTAACGGCAAAAATGTAATGTAATTTTATTTATAGTTGACAATTTAAATATATATATATTTATATATATGTAATTTTTTTCTAGTGTTTGTTGTAATAAAAAGTAAAGTGTGTTTTTTAATGTTGTTGCTTTTATTGGTTTACTGGGTAGTAAAATGAGTGGTAATAAAAATTATGGAAATTGGTGCCATTGGCAAATATTTTTTAAACGTTTATTAATGAAAAATGTCAATAAACATAGATCTGCACTTATATAAATAAATATCTAGAGGCGAATAATTAGATTTCTTGAGGTAATTTAAGAACCCAACAGGAAGATTTTTTATATATTTTTTCTTTATAAAAATTCATTATTTTTATTTTTTTTTTTAATTAAAAAATAAAATTATATTAAGCGTTAAGGTTAATATTGGATAGCAGATCATTGATGGCAAACTGGTAAAAAGTGAGTTAGTTAATTTGCAATTGAAAGGTTTTGTAATTTTAAAGATCTAACAGAAATAGTAACTCTAGAAGAGACTGCTTCCTAGAACGAATTGGAGTATGATCGTCTAAGATTTTGCTAAAAATTTTAAAAGATTTTCTCACAGAGACTGACTCACTGTTCTTTAGGGTATTAGAGTTCTTTGTGGCTTAGAAACTGAATAACAATATTACAGGTTATCTGGCTTTTGATCTTCCTTCTTTGTTTATAACAATTTCAGAACGAAGAAGTGAAATTTTTCAATGATTGAAAATTATCTTTATTTGAAGACTAAGATTAGAGTAATAGCTTTTGCCATTACACACGAGAGTACGAGTTGCCTTACCTGAGTAGAATTCCAGAAGCTTGATATAACATTTTTTGCGGTAACGGTCGGTTCTATTAAGAAGTTGACTTTATTAAGTCATGAAAAGTTTTAAAACCTCTCACCTCGACCTCCAGCATATAGAACATGCGGAACCTAGTGTGGGTGAATGTATTTTTTCCAGTACCCGAAATTTCGTGAATCGGAAAAGATACGAAAGCCTGTGAAAAGGAAAAGGAATTAATTTCTGAAGGAACTCGGGTAATTATAAACAAGAAAAACAAAAGATGTACACGGGTTAATCTCTAAACGCTAGCATGACTCTAGAAATTGTTTGGATACAATCAAGTTAGACCAAACTAAAGAAATGATGTGAAGTTTGAAGGAAATTTTAATTATAGACTGTGTTTTGAAAGAGATTATGATTATATCATATATTGTATCTGCATATTCAGCACTAGCTAGAGTTAGCCTAAGAGCGGTTGATACTAGTACGTCTTAAGTCCCAAAATTAATTAACGAGACTAAAGCATTGAACTTGTGTAATGACAGTCACTTAGTTATTTTGATAAGGAACATTAATGAGTAAGAGAAATATTATATTATATTATTATATATACCACCCACTGATAACAAAAAATATTTTATACCATCATTTATTTCTTCAGAGACTTCTTTCAAATTGCCATTTTTTATTACTCATTAATCTTACATATAGCGATCAATTAAAATTATTTGCAACGCTTTCTTCTTACCAAATTTAATGTTTGTGGTCAAAACAATATTAAGCGATGAGATAGTTTATTTAACAGTTCAATTACTGATCAACTAATTTCTAGCTTAGCTTATCAAAAGTAGTAGTACCACGGAGGACAAGAAACTTGACATCATAATATATTATTTTTTGAAATTCTTGAAGAAAATAAAGTGGTGATTGGATTATCCGATATGTTTATTGGTTTTCGCTCAAACCAGCACTCAAGGGATTACCACTTCTCAGGCAGTGAATTGTATCAGAACTAGGAAATTAGGAAAGAGATAGTAGTGTTTTCGGACATTTGAGTTGAATTTCTCTACGTTGAAAATTACCATACTGTCGATTGCTAAGTAAGCCGTTGAATACCAGGCACCTCAAAAGATGAAAATTAATCATACTTTCCATCACTTTAGAAAGTGCAGAACAAATTGCAATTGGGCGGTAATTTTCAGGGTTGTTAACCTCACACGTTTTGGAGATTGGCGTTACATTATCAACCTACAAAACTTTGGAGATTCACCGGTATGATACAACTTGTTGAATAGGATTGCTAATGGACGCGATAGAGCACTGCTTCAAGTACTGGTATCCCATCCGGCCCAGGTGACTTGTTGACGTTGAGATCTGCTAAAACCTTTTTAACCGCTCGAGCTCAAAAGAATATCTTTGGCATAGTAACGGGTACTCTGTCGAGCTCGGGCGCTGGTTGACTACTTTCCGGCAAATAAAAATTATTTGCAAATATACCAGACAAAAAGTTAGCTTTATTAACCGGGTTAGTAAATATTTGATCATTTTTTAAAAGAGTTGAAATAGCAGAACTAGCCTTATCCTTTACTCCTTTAACAATTTACCAAAAGTTCTTGTTACCCCTAGGAGCACGAAGCCACTCCTCGTAAAGATTTTTTTTCGCGAATCAGTTTCTGCGTTTTTGGTTGCTACGTCAGATTCTGAATGCTTTCTCTCTTTATCTGACCGCATTTTTGCACGTTTAAATTAATCAAAAATTCGATCTATTTTTAATCGAAATTTTTTTGAATTGAATAAATAATTTTGTTTGATGTTTACAACCATTTCCGCCATGGCATCGGCATTATCTATCTAAGAAAGATAGTTTCAAATTAAATTGCCTTAAAAAATTCGTGAAGCTCAGCCCAACGAGGCTTCTCATAAATATATTTAGCTGGTTTCGAAACGTTGTAAAGCTCCGAATATGAAAAGGAGCCGGAGATGGTACAATGATAATAATTGCCGAGAGGTAAACCAACACTAGCTTCATACTTTTAAGGATGTGAAGTTAGAAAAAGATCAGTTGTATTACTCTGATATCCTTCAACACAACGAATATATTTTAACTCATTCACTAATTGCACAATGTAATTGCGCACGGCAAATAACTCAATGTACTGGCCCTCTGTTGTTGTGTGGCCCAAATGCGAAGCCATTCTTTATTTAGATAAAGTGAATGTCAAAAATTTACAAAAATTATTTTTTTAATTTTCTAATAATAATCTACAATGATGAGATGGAAAATAATAGCAAAGAATCAGTGGACATGAGCGATGGGTGTTTAAAATACTCGAATATAATAAACGTACGGTAAATATCCGATGTACTTATGGTTGCGGCATACTCGCGCTGATCTCTATTGCTTATATATATAGTTTTATTCTTTATACTTCATGTCTTTTTGATCTCCTCTTTCAGAAGAAATAAAATATGTTGTTTTATGTTATTAAATGCATATTATTTTGGCTGTAAATTACAGAGGAAACTCCAGCCACCATTAACAACAATTGATGATGATGGTATTTTGCATTAATCAAGCGAGGGCTTAAGGGAAAGATCTATCTGATAGGTCTGTAAAAAGTGACAGAGACAAACTGAAGTAAATCAATAAAATGAAATTAAAGTAAAATAAAACTCCGATTCGTATAGGAGAAACTAAATATGCGGGATAGAATTGTTATTTCAAAAGAACTTACCTTCACAAGACAGACAGACAGACAGACAATCAGTTGCAATATAATGCTTGCGTGAGCTCTCCTACGCATTTTATTTGTATTGATCTGATTTTTGTATTTTTATTTTTGTATTTTTATGTTCTTTCAATAGTCAGTAGTTCGTTAAGATTCATGTAAATCTCTTTGTCTGTCTTTTCCGGCGTTCGTCTCTGTTGTTTCTTGCTTGCTGGGTTTATACAAACGATAATTTTTATTGATTTGTTTGTTTTACTTTTTCTTTATAAAATTTTTTTTTTGCAGTGCAAAAATGTCCAATTTGTATTTTATAGTTGTTGCTAATCGATCTCAATTGAATTGTGATCTTGAAGTGTCACCAACTGGAATAGTGCGATGGCAGAATTATTTTTTAGTTGAATAAAACCAGCAAAAAAATTGGCATGAGACAAAAACTTTTTAAATAAATAATAAAAAGACCGTAACTAAGATTGATGTGTTTAAAAATAATTTTATGAAACGATTGCTGTTTCTTACTGATGTAATGGCCTGCAGTACGAGGATATATTAAAAAGGCATTACGTTTTCTGCTGTCACTATTTCAAAAACTCAATAAATAATTTCAGTTGAAAATTATGATCGCGGAGAAAAAGCTTAAGAGATTTAGTTCTCTTCAACTAGAATTTAGAGCACATATTGGTCAAGATCTGCATTTAAGTAAGCAGATTATAATGTCTGATTGTCAATATAGGATTTTTTCTTCAACGTTTTGAATCGACTATGAATAAGAAATAGGTAGCAATAAAAGGATTTAAAGCTTTATCAGATTGTCAGTCTAATGTTTGCGAAAGTAGCGTTGTCAAATTTGTACCTCTTGAACACACTTTTCACTCAACTGAATTCTCCATGTCATTGTGCTTTACTTTGTTTTGATCGCATTTTTTAACTGTTTAACTGAAGTTTTCTGTTTTAGAAACAAATATATTATGATTTTTCTATTCTGTATGAATTTTAAATATGTAGTATATGAAGTCATAATAAGATTACATTCTTTTAACTAAGTATTACAGATTTGAGTGTTATTTATAATAGACATATAATCTACATGTAAATAACATATAACAACGCTTTAACCTTACATTGAGTGGAAATCGAACCATTATAAATAATAATCGTTTTGTAATGATCTCTAAGGAATTACCAACTAAGAAAGACGTGTTAATTTAAGAAGTAAATAAATAAACTTTAACAAAATAAATTTTACGTTTGAGTTTATTATAATAAAATACTTGAGGATTTAAATTTAAGAAAATTTTAATTTCTAAAATTACTAATGAGTTAAAATTATTTCTAAATACTTCCTCTGAAAAAATTATATTTCTCAGTTAGGTTATCAAAAGCTACTGTTGTCTTATGATATGAGTAGAATAATTTTTTCTGTGGTATTTTTAAATGTTAGGAATCTCATTCTAAAAATTTATTGATATTTGTACAAAGTAGCAGCAAGTAAGTTTATTTGTATAGTTGTCGACGTATTGTCTGATATCATTGCCTGAGATCTTACCTATGTTTTTTGCTAAGTATATATAAATATAAAAGAAAAAAACACGTGGTTAATTGAAACGCTACAAAAAGTTTACTGACGGAAAAGTATACAAATACATTGACATGAACGTAGGAATACTACCACTTAAAGCAGAACCCAAAATACACAAAGACAACATACCATTATAAAACATACCCATTATAAACTGTAGACCTAGACCAGCATATCACCTACCTAAACACCTCAACGGCCTACTTAGAAAAAAGATAAATTTACAAAATACATATACAGTACTTAATACATAAGACCTTGTCGAAAGACATCAAGATATCCGAAAATACGCAACTCATTTCCTTTGACATCAAAGATCTATATACCTTAATACCGACACAAGAAACCTTTCTCATCCTATGCGACACATTAGAAAACTTATATGACAACCAATCCGTCACCGACATTATAGTATTGCAAAGATACTAATAAAATAGAACTACTTTAGATTTAATAACCATTTTTAAAAATTATCTGACACGGACTCGATATGGTAAACGCAACTTCAGCTATCTTCATGGAAATTTTCATGCTAAATCTCGAATTACTACATATAAAGATACTAAAAAAAAGGACGGAATAACTCGTTACTGTAGATACGTAGATGACATATTACACATCCTTGAACAAGACGACGCCGAAGAAATTCTAACAGACTTGAACACAATCTATAATACCCAATAGAAAAGAACATAATAGAGCAAGGAATAAAAAACTGACAGTTTAACATCTGACAGCTTTAGAAAACCAACTACCATGGACACTACCATCCACATCACCTATAACCAGCCCACCCAACATAAACTAGCAGCATTTAGATGTATGATACACAGACTTAAAGTAATCCCACTCTAAATAAGTACAAGAAAAAACTCGACTCAAACTCACTGCTATCGCCAAACTTCTTACGCAATACAGCAATTAAAACAGGAATAAAGAAGGCAATGAGACAACCGATACTAAACGATGGCACACTTTTACTTACACCGGACCAGAAATACATAGGCTAACTAACCTTTTCCACAAAGAAGGTTTACTCACGGTATTAAAATCCGGAAAAATTTTAACATAATTTTAGGACATCGATGGAAACAACTGACAAAATTTGTTCCAGGGGAATATACAGACTTACTTGTACTTGTAAAGATACTTATATAGAACAAAATGGACGAACACTAAAAATAAAATTTAGAGGATACATACGCTCATACAATCGAAAAAGAGAATATTTTAGATTTGAATCAGAACTACTCACGGACACACACCAATAGTAATGGATGAATGCATGAAATTACTACATCCTAGCAAAAAAAGATCATGAAAATTTACAAAACAAAAACTTTTAATATATAATCTCAATAAATGAACAGGTAAATACTAGCTCAGACACAATTTTTACACCAATAAAACTATTCTTAGACTCGAATAAACTGAAAATACCATCAGACGGACACACGTACCTAGATAATATTAAAAGACGGAAATATTTTTTACTTACATGTAACACTGACTCACCAGTACAGTTTAGAACATGACTTAAGAATGATGTCTTCACATCGAAAGTGCGCGCCGTTCATACCGAACAAACAGTCAGTAAAGACGGAAAGAAATGCGACAGTTAATCCAAAAATTCTACAATCACTTTGTATGAAATAAAAATTGTTGTTATATCCATCCTTTCTGGCTGTTGTTCGTTTGGTGTAAACGGCGAGCGTTTTCGATATGAAGACATCATTATCAAGAGGTGATTCTGAGTAAATTTAATTTTTGATTTTACAAAGATTCAAAAAGAATAAGAAGTATCTGAAATATTTTTGGTGATATTTGGCGTGATTTTCTAAAATTTACAATGTTTTAGTTACAAGCCAGTAGAAACAGAAAGCAAATATTGTTTAGAATCCGAAGAACAATTTATGTCTCCATATCTTTGACGTTGCTAGCTTTTCTTGTAATCTCAGCATGAAATATCAAATATTTATTTTTATTGCAATTAATTTGAAATAGTTTGTTGTTTAATAATTTATCACTGTTATTTTATTGTTATTTTTATACAACTAATTTAAAATTAAATTTTTTACGCCATTTTTTTTATCGTTAATTTTCATTAAACAAAAATGGCAACAACACTTAAAATGCATGTCATTTTCAACTAATTTTCATTTATTTAAGTTGTCATGAAATTTAGCGGTTTTTTCTACGATTTTAGTATTTTGAATGTCTTAAAAATCGTTACCAAAAGCAAAATGGCAACAAAACAAGAGATCTTTGAAATTGAATAGAGCAAGTGAAAGGCATTTGATTACAATTTAACACAAATAATAAACATGATTTTAACAGGAAATCCAATCAATTGAAGATACAATTTTTCAATTGAGAGAAACGAAAAAAAAACAACCACAAAAACCCATTAAAAAAATAAGCAAGAAAAAAATAACAGCATTAAACTCGTGTTAAATAATGCCACCGTTTCAGACTTCTTTTAAGTTTTATTTTTTTTTGTTTTGATTTTTTTGTGAGCAGGCATGCAAATAAGAGTAGAATTTAAAAATTGTACCAAACATTTTTAGGAGAAATGGGAGTTTTTTTTTAATGTTTTATAGTTGCGTTATTATCCTTCACATTAATTTAATGGAGGCTGCATGTGGTTCTAGTTATTTTAATGTGGCATTTTCGACAGTTCTATGCATATAATTTTCATAAAAGTTTAATATATTAATATTTTACCCAACGCTATTCAAGTTTCATTATTTCGATTTACTTTTCGCATATTTTTCTTTTAAAAAATTCAATTGATAATAGTCAAATATTTATCAATTGCCCCCATTATGTGAATTAAGGATTTGGGATTTGCTTCCAAATTTTTTTGATTGTATCACTTTATTAAAGAAGTACATATTCCTCACATAACTATAGGCCATAGAAGATGTAGTTCTTTTTTTTGGCTTCAAAACTATTTATTATACGATCAACAACATAGAACTGACAATGACTATTTATATCTGAAATCTTAAACTGATGCTATATTATGTTCACAAAATGTTAGATGTTCGATAAAGGACACCAGTAGGTTTCTTTTGAGTCAACGTAACCAAAACATTGCGCACTAGTGTTTAAGGCTGTATTTGACAATCACTTATTTTTGCTCTTACATATTCAACGATATTGCCTTTAGCCAACATAACTTTAAGTTCGTTATTGAGATTAAAATCTTATATGTACCACGGCACTGCAGAAAATATTCTTAAAACTTTATTGGTGCACGTTGAATGACTGCATAATTTTTTAGTGTCATTTATAATCTACTTTAGGCGTAAATTTGGTGCCAGCCAATTTATTTGTATTGTTTTTAACTTTATTTGCCTTGCCTTCATTTCATTTTGGTTTTTCCAAAATAAACTCCTCCCCTAACTTTGATAATTACGGTATTATTCGTTTATTTATTTGAGCCGGATGCTCTGCTCTGAATAAATGTTATACACTCTCGTTTTATCTTCGCTTATTTACACTAACACTATTTTTTTGAACCATTTTTTCCAAAAGAGGTATTAAGTATTTGATGGTTTCAAAGAATCCTTCATGAATGCTAAGAAAAACTGTGGGGGTTACATGTTTCCCTCATACTGACTTCAAACGGGCATCCAGTTAAAGCCTTCATTTAGTCCACTTCGGAGGGACAAAGGCTGCAACGTTAAAGTGTGATGGTGGAAGAGTGTCAAACATCTGATACCGCGGGAAACGGTAGCCCACAAGGATACGGCTCTCTTTCGGTTATTGATGACGTATCTTGGGAAGTAACTGGCGATAATCTATATCACTCGCTGTCTCCTTTTATTTAGCATTAAAGTGCGCCGGCCACAATGATTACAATATTTTTATTCTATACTCGTTCTTTTAGGAGTGTTTAATTTAATGCAGTTTAGTTATTATTGTAAGGCCTTTACGTGAATTATCAAACAAATTGCTACACATTACATCTGTTTTCTTAATTTAAACTCTTACGCTCCAGCGCAATTTCAACTCACAGCTCCTTGTTTAAGAGAAATGTGCCTTAACTAATGCGGCGTTAAGAAATAATTTAATTATTTGTCTTGTTAGAGTATTACTGCTTGCTAAAAAGTGTTTTCTGCTTGTTTAAGAAATGCTTTCTGGGAGATTGTACTTTGATTTACACCTAGAATTTTACACATTTATATTCCTTTTCCTTGAAACTTTTGGAGACGTCCATATCTTTTGAATGTCCGTCAACCAAATAATAGAATTTAGTGTTCCTGCTTTCAATTTTTGTCAATTATTTTACTAAATCGGTGCTAAACGTGGCTTTACTTCACAGCACGGGAAATTGGTATTTGATTTGTTATATAAAATTTTTATTTATTAAATCGTTTAACATTCGTTTTTTTTTTAATGATCGTAAATGTTATATCCATTTCTTAAAACAAAATTATTAAAATATATTTTCAGTGCCATAAAGTATGAAATTTTCTTATCATAGTGCTTATGACTTTCCAAGAATGTTTTGAAAACAATATTTTTTTTTTGTTTTTTTTTTAAAGAGAAGTAGCACTTCAGGCAACAATGCCTATTTAGTCAAGTACCGTGCTCCATTCTTTAGGAAAGGGATAGAGAAGAGATGAAACAGGTGGTAAAAGTAGAAGGAAGTATAAAAAGACAGCACAGCGACCAGTGACTATGCCTTCATCGCTAAGCAGCTCCACCGACAGTCAATTTTTATTTTTGTAATGAAAAAAACCAAGGGCTTAGTTGGGAATTGAACCAACAAACCCCATACTGAGAAGCTAGTACACTACCTACTAGCATACAGGGCATGTATACTAAAATTTAAAATATATTTTTTAAAATATTTTATTTTTTAAAATTTTTCTATAAGAAAAAGTTTGGATAGTTTAGAGGCCAGCCGAGATTTATAATGTAGGTTATAGGTGTACCGGTATATGGTACAATTAAATTAGAAATGGACACTTGTCTCATCACCGTTCTTTGGCATGATTTTATTTGTGTTGGTTGCTGTGGTTGCTGCTAAATTGATTTTTTTTCTTTACAACTTCTAAGTGATGTTTCTTAAAACTACAGTAAACAGCAAATAGATGTTGTATGTACATTTTATATTGTTGCTGTTTTACGTATTAAATGTCCTGTCTATAGGTCGTTTGTCTCTCTTTCTCCATCTTTCTAACTGTCTGACTGGCGTACAGAAATGAAAATCATTTAGACATTTACATTGTGTTTGTACACAACTTTTAAATTTCCTACTTAAATTGTTTTTCATTGATTCAATGTTGTAGCTGTTGCTGCTGATTATTGCCACGACTACTTAACTTGCCACATAACAAGTGCACAATTATTGTTGTTACTGCTTTGATTAAAACAAAAAAAGGAGTCACTTTTGAAAAAGAGCATGAAAAGAAAAAAAAAACAAAAAAGTGCAATTCACCATCAAAAGCGTGACTTTAATTTTATTTTTATTTGATTTTCTATTTTATTTATTTCTCTTACTTTTATTTTATTGTTGGGTTTCGTAACAAAAATTCATTTTACATTAAGAAAATTGTTGAGAGTTGATTTTCTAAGTTAACACTTTAAATCTTGAGATGGATTATTCTTTTGATTAAATATTTTGAAGTTCTTATTAGTATAATTCTAAGAAAACATATTTTTATTCACTATTACAACTAATTTTTATTTGGCCTTGAAATTAAATATTTAATATTATTAAATGTGACTTAAATCTTATTATTAAATCTTATATAAAAAAAAATGTTAGGTAATTAAAAATGGAGATATTTGGTGAACCTTAATTGTACAAATGTTTATGTAAAATTAATTTTTATTCAAATTTACCTACAGTTAATTGATATTAACATACATGTTTTTAAAAAATAATGTTTAATAATTTCCATCCAATTGAGACTAAAAAATAGTTAAGAAATTAAAACAAATTCTGTGGATAAAAAAAAAATTAAGGCAATAGTAACATTTCATAGGAATTTACTTAAACTGACATCCTGAAAGGGAATTTAAGTGAATAATATATTAGTTGATTTCACAAAATTTTATTTTATTTTAGTTAAGGCATGAAGACTTAAAGAAATTTTGTTGAGATCAACTAAGTTATTTTAGTAAAATTCAATATAATTCAACCATGAACTAATATGTTATGGATTTTCCTTAATTCACAGCGTATTCAATGAAGAGAAGAAGTGAGAATAGTCATACAGCAGAAATATTATACAAAAATGAAACTTTAGAATAAATGAAACAAACTTTATAATTGTTTTCTTTTCTTTTCCACATCAATTTATGGTATTTAGGTAAAATATTCCTTCAGTGTAGTTATCTGTTTAGGAAACTCTTCCTAAGAAAGCGTTAACCCATCAGTTAAATTTTAATGTAAAATTCATCTAAAAGACTGTTAACCGTTTCTCTTGGCTTTAATATCAATTTTACATTTGCCTGCAGTTATTATTAATTTAATAACAGCCAGTGATTAAAATTTACACGACAAGTTATACTCAGGTATTTTACTTTTAATACAGACCATAATGTTTATGTCTATATGCTGTCATGCTTTTCGTCCGTGATGTAATATTTTTATCTATTTAAAAGTTACGTATGATTATAATTCTCATTTGGTTGAAAACTAATTTAATATACGTTTTTATGATGGCACTATAGGAAAAGTGCTACTTAGAAGACTCATTCAATATGAGATTCTTATTTTATAATTGTATAATTAAAAATTAATCAGTATAAAAAACAGATAATAATCGAAAGTAGACGAACTTGACAAAGCAAAGACTGTAATTAAATATCGTAGTATTTTTGATGATGCTCTGTGGTAAAACTTAAGTCCAATTAATCCTAGAGGCAATTAAAAACCCTTTGTTGATGGCAAGACTGTGTCACTGCATCGATGAGTTGTAGTTTGGTTTTTGAGAATGTGGTAAGAAGTATAGACCTATCCAAATGTTCAAGAATTTTGATTAGAAATTTACAGACGAGAGGGGGTGGGGGGTTGATAAGTCAATGACTTTTTTCATGTTTTGCCCCTTAATTGAACAAGTTGCGTTATTTAGTTTGTCTTTGGCAACCTTTGATAGCAGACTACCTCAGGTTTTGAGAAGAAAGTGAAAAAAGCGAATTTCGAACTGTTTGGTGCTGCTGCTTGTTCGCGCAAAAACTCATCCATATTACGTAGATTCACCACAATACACCGGAGACTAAATAGTAGGAATTTCACGTTTATCCATGTTCTTTTCAAAACACGAGGCAGTCTGCTATCAACTATGCATAGTAGTATTGCTACTAATTAAACCTAAAGTTCATAGAGACACCAGAGGAGAAAGAAAGTTTAAATCATAAATGCTATTGAACCTATAAAGAGGTTACTGTTACTTGGTTTTCAAATAATACAAAAGGATTTCCAGAACAGAGATTGCCAGGTATACATATAATGTTAACGACACTGTTATACTTCAGTACACTTAAAACTTTGAAACTAAACTAACAGACTTTCGCATAATATGAGGAACCAGTGACGTTGTGTATATTTATTCTTAATATTCTATCAATTTTAATGCATAAAAAAGTATTGAATTGAATCTCTAAGCTAAGAGAATGAAATTAAATATAAGACAGTGATGTCAATATGTTAACAATTTACCACTTTGTTTCCATATTTATTTTTTCCCGAAATGGTTAAAAATTTTTTTCCCTAACTCTATACTATTTCGAATAAAACAATATAAAAACAATATAAAACTTCTCACATGTAGAAGGGTCTTTTTTAACAATAACAACAAACAAGTTTAATCTCAGTTATACTAAGTTTTTAAGCTGATTTGGCAAAAAATGAAATAAAAACGAAATATGAAAAACAAAAAAGCAACGAAAAAGCCACAAAAGTTAAAAATTATATCCACCAATGGTGGTCTTTGTGATCTCCAAAAGATTACAACATAAAACATCATTTACAATATTTAGTTTTTTCACATGATGTAAAAATCTGTATTTGTTTCTTTCTAAGCGTTTCCTTAAGGATTTTGTTTTGTATCTTAAGCTTACAATTGTTTTATGCAAAAAAAAAAAGAAAAAACGCCTTTAAAGTCTCCAAAAAAAATAAAAATAATAAAGAAACTGATATAAATGCAAATCTTTATTCATCATTGTTACACAATCTCTATTATAGAAAAAGGAAAGAGTAAATGCAATAAAAGCAAATACAAAGAAGAAGTGGCCCCCGTGGTTGTTGGATTACAACCCATGGAGTCAAGCAGCTTAAGAAGAAGAAAAAAATTATTCAAATAAAACACATGTGTTTATGGGAAAAATACTTGTACTTAACAGAAATCATATACAGATAAAGGAACAGTTTTATATAAAATTATTAATTTAAACAATTCGTCTAATGGCTTGTAGTGTTATGCCATACAAATAGACATACACACATATTAAGCATAGCAAACTGTGCTCAGATTAATAAAAACATTTTACCGACCATGTAAATAAATCATCTAATTACGAACAAGATTTGCTAACTGAATTCATTTGTTATATTTGTATTAAGCGTAATTATTATTATATTAAAATTATTTTAATTTAATTTTCATGTTTAACAATGTCATGAATTAAAAGCTAAAAATAAACAACTGTTTTGCTGTTGTGAGGTAGTAGCGATTGAATTCGACGTTGGTTTAATTTGTACAGTGGAGAACATACACAGAAGTTTAGGTTACGAATTTTTAAACTTCTTTAAAAAAAAATATAGAACCTCAAAGAAATTATTAGCTTTTTTTAGGAAAATTTTTGCTTAACTAACTTTTTTGTAAATAAAATTATTAGAAACTGCGTTTGCTATAAAAATTTGTATATAAGTAAAATATAATTTTAAAAGTTTTTAAAAAAAATAAAAGAGATGAAAAATCATCTCTTTATTTTTTTTTAATTAATATAATTAAGAAAAGCTTTTGAATTAATTTTAAATAAAGTTCTGAAGATTTTATCATGCTGTTGAAATAAAACAGCTTTTTGGTGTAAAAGTTTTTACGAAAAACGGTGCTACAACTCTGTGTTTATAGATAACACACATTAAGATTATCTAGTTATGTCTGCTTTACCAGCTTTTCCAAGAACATCATAAACTTTTATTTTAATCTAACTGGAAGCTAATAACTTTGTCCTGTCCCTTACGTATTTATTTTGTTTTATGACACTTCTGTTTTTTTTAAACTTGTCTTTTGTCATAGTCTGAACATTTTTCGAGTCTGATACTAAATATAATAACTTACTTCTATAGAGATCCCTTCCTTTAGTAATACAATCAGCTCCTTCAAAGTTTTGATGAAAATCGAATCACCAGCGTTGCCATTCTTTCACACTCTGTTTTTAATTCTTCAAGTTTTCGAAGGATTTTCACTGAAATGTCTATAAGCGGCATCTTCAATATTATGTTTAATTCATTAAAAACCCTTTGTCGATGGCAAGACTGCATCACTGCATCCTCTCGGTTTTTTGAGAATCTAGTGAGAAGTATGGACTCATCCAAATGTTCAAGGATTTTGATTAGAAATCTACAGACGAGGGTTGATAAGTCCATGCCTTTTTAAATTTCTTGCAGAGCAATTTGACTTCTGTTTGAATTGAACAGGTTGCGTTATTTAGTTTGTATTTGGCAACTTTTGATAGCAGACTACCTCACGTTTTGAGAAGAAAGCGAAAAAGGTGTTCTTACTCGTTAGTGGGGGCACTTAGTCGGTCTTTCAACTAGATAAGCTTTTTCTCTTTGTACAAACATTGACAAATGGAAGTTATTAAATAAAAAAGCATTGTATGATCGCTTAGACGATATTACACCTCGCTTACGGTAAACCAAATATAATTATTTGAGGAATGTTTTGGCCAAGGTAAATAAGTTTTGTTAAGTGGATTTTATATCCCTAGTTTACAAAATGTCTAACATGGTTGAATTAAACTAAATTAGAATAAATTAAATTACAGTAGAGAGAAACAAGAACATTGAAAATCGCATATAGCCGAAACCGGCATGTTAACAAACCAAATTTGACGCGGGTTGACGTAAAATCATACCCAAATGTACTAAATTACTTTTGCTCTAATTCTTAACACAATCATATTATATATTATCCCAAAATACTATAGTATTTATTGTCAGTAGTTTTTATTGGTAGGCAATACTTTCTGAGGCAGCCCAATGCTTTTATAAGCCAAAAGGAGAATTTTTTACACTTTGGCATCTTAAACCATTACGATGCCAATTGAGAATATTTATAGGGTTATAACATAGTTATAAAAACCATACTATGTTTCCCGTAAAAATATATAGTTGGTCACGATAAACAAGTTTTCGTTGGCATATGGTCATATGGTACTAAATGTACTAAGTGATTGGATTGAACTAAATAATTTTGGAGGCAAAACAAACTGGTCTTTAAATAAAAATACATAAGACATTTTTATGAGTGCAAACAAATTATGACTAAAATCAAACATTTATTGGTTGGTATTATAAAGTATTTTGGCTTTTTCTTGGAATAATGCATTTTTATTAAATCAGCAATCGTTCGAAAACAACAACAACTATAATAAAGTCTTTTACAAGAAAAAGAAATAAAATCAAAATGGTTCAAGAAAAAAAATCATGGCAAAAAAAGTGCTCTTCTGCATAAGCAATCAAATTTCTCTATGGTGAACTCTATATTCCCTATACTATCCCTCTTATGATTTTATATTAAGCAGTTTTTCATTTCAACGTTAAAGTATTTTCAATTTCTTTTAACAGATTTCTTTACAGTGATTTTTCCTTTACAATGAAGCAATTTTTCAGATGTAAACTACAATTCCTTCCGCTTTTCCCCTCTATACAAAGAATTATATAAAAAAAATATTCTAGGTACTTTATGGGTATACAATTTGTCCTTGTGGATTACGTGTCCAACAAAAAAGAAGCGTGAATAATAAATGAAATGTTTATGAAATGGCTTTTACAGTTTGAAACCAAATTGTTTCCCCAAAAAAGGAAGATTTTACTTTTTGTTGATAACGGCAATCCCCATTCTCGAAGCTGTCGAATATGGAGCTTGTATTTCTTCGTTCCGATATGACTTTGCTACTCCAACAAATGGACCAAAGCATAATCAGAAAACGAATTTTAATAAACATATTAACAAAAACATGTTTGCACAAACTGGTTAATACAAAAACACATTGAAGAAACCCATTACGGCCATAAATTTTCTACAATCAGGATTTTTGAGAGATCGTACGTAGACTCAAAAAATATCCATTGGTTTGATTTTAATGCGTTTAAAGCTTTATTTAGCAAAGTGATGAGCCATTTGAGGTGCCATTTGTAGACTATTTTAATGTGGATGTTGATGTACAGGCGAGGGGCGTTCCGTCTGACTAAGATAATTTTAGCAGTTTCTTGAAACGTTGTCAAGATCAGGCTATACTAGATATTTATCTATTTTAATATGCATACGTTTGTATATATTTGAATTTTCATTTCAAATAAAAGTATGATGAAGAATATTATGCCGATGAAGAATTGGTAAATGTTAAGGAGACGATACCTACATTCCAATGCGATACGCATTCATCAATTAAATTAATACGAATTCTTATAGTGTTGGGAAAAAAATGTGTCGATTAGAGTGTTAAGTTCCTAAAGAATGGGTGGTTAAATTTTAAAGGCCGATGTTGAGTGTGAGCCACACCTAAACGTCAAGTTTTTTCTACATTTCATTTGACATTTCTCAATTTCAGACTAACTCAACTTGAACCATGGAAAGATACACTATCAAGCAACGGGTTAAAGTTATTCAGGCTTATTATGAAAATGGGTAATCAAATCAAAATGCATATCGTGCACTTCGTTATATTTTTAGTCAATTTAATAGTCCAAATTTGTGTAGAAGCGGAAAAGTCGTCTAAAAATTTGAACAAACCGTATCTGAAGGACATGTGAAAACATCAGCGCATGTTAGTACAGCTCGTACTGCAGATAATATTGCTGCTGTTCACGAAAGTGTGGCTGAAGAGCCGTCAACCTTAACTCGTCGCCGTGCCCAACAATTGCACCTTTCACGTTCGTCGTTGATAAACAATTTACACGCTTACAAGGTGCAATTCAGTCAAGAACTAAAGCCTCTTAACCATTCCGAACCTCGTCAATGGTCAGAATTGTGGCAAGAAATGGCAACGATGGATGACCAATTTTCGAAGAAAATCATCTTTAGTTATGAGGCAGATTTTCACCTCAATGATAACCCAAGAGTGATTGTCGAAAAACCAATGCCACCACAAAGAATGACTGTTTGGTGTGGTTTATGGGCTGGTGGCATCATCGGTACATTAACCCCTTACTATTTTAAATAGAAGTGCAAAAAAAATAAAATCATAATACAACATAACTTGTACATGCCATTATAGCTACATCGGGCAAACAGGACGAAAAATTAAGACCAGATTTAGGGAACACATCAGAGACTATAACAAAAAACTACGAGAACCAGAATCAACACCAGAATCAAACTTTGCGAACCATATATTTGACGACAAATGTACACCAGATTATTATTATGTCACATAAAAAAAAAAAAAAAGGTTCACACATAGACGAAAACGGACAGCAAGCATGACAGTAAAAGGATTTAAATAGAAGGAAAAAAAAGGAAAAAGACGAATGGGAAAGGGATCGACAAATTAGGTAAAAAGAGACAAACGAAAAAGGAGAGATGCAGGCAAAAAAGACAGAAAGGGACGAACGCAATAACATGAAGGAAGACACGAACTATATAAACACAACTGACAATAGAACGCAACTAGTACGAAAAGAACACTGAAGATGGCAAAAAGCCGAAACCGGTTTGTTCACAAACCAAATTTGACGAGGGTCGACGGAAAACCGTACCCAAATAGAAATAATAATAACACTTGATATGCTTTACGTATAAACCGTTGCCCCTCCCCCCCCCCCCCGGGGGGAACATTTATCGGTCTTTATAGAACTTGGACTATCTAGACCTGTGCAACTGGGGGTATAAAGGAGCCCAGTCCCCTGAAGTCAGCAGGGGTACAACTGGAAGCTCCACGTTATTTCCACGTGAATCAGTGGCCCGCAGAGTTTCCGCTATTTGTCTCCTTAGGCATTTAGCTGTTTCTCTGACTGATTATTGAGGTTGGCCCTTTGGGAGTATCGTGATGGTTGTGGTTTTGCGGCCCCATAACAGGTCTGTTTTTAATCATGGCCAGGATCATTTCACTTTTAATAACACCTACCTGGTGGAATGATCCTAGATCCAGTGAGCATGCTAGTCATGTGCTCTGGACAGGAGTTGGATAGTCTCCAACTGTTCAGCAAGGAGTAGTGGTTTGCAGCCCTGCTCTGGAATCATTGAAATTGATACTAGGAAGGACCTGTTGCTAGAATTAGACTGCGGCCTCCTAGGGCGTGAGTGGCGCTGCTTTTCACTCACAGTGGTATAACCATCATTTGATTAGGGCTCACTGCCAGGTGCAGATGGAAATCTTATCACGTATATACCGTTGGCATACTTTTTTGGCTAAAAGGTTGTTATTATGGCGACATTGGTAAAATAAATAGATTCGTTAATTATCTTAGTTATCTGATATTAATATATGTTTATATTTTCAGCATAATTACTACGATATTTTACTATATTGTTGCTATTTTGGGACAACAATACATTTATAATAACATAACACTCAATCATAATATAATGTAATAATATAAGAATTATGGTTACCTCAGCATGTTTTGTGTTATTACATATGGTTCAATACTTCGACAACAATATTTCTCTGCAGGGAAGTTATAAAAGGTCAATTATCTGTCTGTATTAATGCTTTCAGTTGTTTTTCGACCCACTGTTTGCTCCTATCAGGTAGAAATACATTTGATATTTAATTTAATCAGCACAGTATGGCAAATAATTATTATATTGTCTTTAAGCCATTCGTAGAAACAGTGACTATTTTTGTTATTATTTCAATTTGTAATTTTGTCTTTAGATTTCAGCTCATTTGCAATGAATTCCTATTGGTCATTAAGGCAACAACAGTAAAATTACAACAACTATTTGTTAAATAAATTTGTTTTATATGTACTTTGTTTTTTTTCGCTCTGTTGCCAATATTAACAATTTATTTAATTTATTTTTTCTTTGTTTTTCTATTTCATTTCTAAAATACTTACGTTAGTTATTAGCATATTGACGCCATTTTTCCTTTTTATTCTTTTATTTTGAATTAACATTTTTGAATGTCGTTATTTTAAGGTTTTTAATGATTATAATTCATGCAAAATTTATTAGTGTACAGAAAATAATCACTAATAAGGAGGAAAACATTTTATTCATTTAGTGATATTAACGAGTAAAAGAGTTGTGAGTACTTTAATCAAAAAGAATTTCTGAATAATAAAGAATTTTAGTTGAAGTTAAGTCAAATGTTAAATTTATTTTAGTGAAATATGAAGCTAATGAAAGTTATGAAAAAAAGGTAAGTAAGTGATAGCGATATAGTTTTCGAGAGAGGTTTTCACTCTATAACATGTAATTTAATTATTTAAGTGGAAACTTAGCTTGAAAGAAAAATTAATTACTTGTGTGGAAGCAATAAGAAAATGCTACGAGAGATCATATACAAAAAAATTCAAGCTGACATAATCAGTATATTATTTTAGATAAATTTTTGGTAAATATTTTGTTTGGTGGATATAAATTAATATTTTGCAGGCTAAAAACATTAGAAAAGTTTAGTTTTAAATAACGTTTTTCAAGCTTTAAATAATATTTCATTATCTCTTTTGCTTCTTTTATTCAAGAATTAGTTTGTATCGAAAAGAAATTTGAGTTATTAAGAATACGAATAATTTTTTCTATGCGCATTAAGCAAGATAGTTAAAATATCTCCAAAAAAGATTAATGGTAAGTTTATAAAACGAGCACATCTGGATCTTTAGTATTTAATATTTATTTATATTTTTCCAATGCGCTTCAACGACTTTACAAAGTGTATCTGAGAGTAAAGCTTGGCTTTTGAAACGTATTTTAGTAAAGAGTTTACTAAGTGTAAGTAAGAGCAAAGTTTGAAGTTTGACACGTATATTATTACAGAGTTTGTTATTTTTTAAGAGGACTTAGGCGTTCAAAAAATTTTCATCAAACATTCACATATATAAAATTAATGTAAAAGATCTTCCAGTATTTTTCTTGATGCTAATAGACGAAAAATAAATTATTTTTTGAATTTAATTAAGCAGGATTAACCAGTCGTTGGCTATTAATCTTCGTTTTACTTTATTTGTTGTTTTATAGCCCTCTTTCCTATGAAAATAGAATCTCACTGTAATAAAGTTATGTTTTTAACACACAGAATAAATTATTTCGGATTATTAATTGTTTAAATTGACTCAATCAGCTTAATTAAAAACTAAATCAAAAGTTTTTTAATTAAATAAATAATAAAATGAATTAAATTTTAATCTTTTTACTCGGTCCTTTAAATTATAACGATTTCTTTTTCTTTTTTTCTTTCAATATTTCGCTTTCCTTTGGAAAGCTTCTTCAGGAAATTATTTAAAAAAAAAAAAAAAAAAACACAAAATTAATTTCCTGAAGAAGCTTTCCAAAAAGAAGCGAAATATTGAAAGAAAAAAAGAAAAAGAAATCGTTATAATTTAAAGGACCGAGTAAAAAGATTAAAATTTAATAGAAATTATAAAAAAAGGTCGAATAAAACTGAAAATAATATCAAAATGAATTAAATATATAATAAAAATTATGATAAAATTTTTTTTATTAAACTTAATTGCAAGATTTAAAAATTTATTAAATTTTCATGTCAAATCGATACAAATTTTTAGCAGTTGCAAATATTTTTTTTCTGAGTTAAATTAATTATTCTGAATAAATATTTGCTATTATAGATTTTTAATATGTGTATTAAGACTAGAGGAAATTGAGGAAATATGCAGTGAGTATGATATTGTAAAAACCAACAACTAAAAATAGAGCAAGTTGTACTCATTTACGATGGACTGCATACCAAGTCATCCTCCTTTTTTATAATCTTTCTATTTGGATGATAATTCGTTGATGAAAATTGATGGTGTTTGCCTATTATGCCACTCAAAGCTAGTTATATTACAGGTACACCTATTTTTGTAATTTTTACTTTTTTGCTGTAGTTTTAGCGGGCAAAGTATTACGAAAAGTACATAAATTCAAAATTTCTGCTTGCTGCGTTCAAAAAAAGCCATTTTCGTTCAAATTAAGGCACATTCTTTGTAATTATGTTTTGTTTTGTTTTGTTTTATCCCTGTTCTCGCAAAAGACTTAAGCTTAAAGGGTCTATTAATTGCGATCGAAAATATGTCTATATCACTTCTGGAACAAGCTTTACATAATTTGTTTGTGTACTTTTCGTTTTGCAAAAACACTATGACATTTCAGTTAAAAAAGTTACTACATTTTAAAGAACAATACGTCATTTTCAGAACACTCTGTAATTCTTTTTATTGTTGCAACTATAGTAATGCACCTTTTGTTTAAAACTTTATAATCAAAAGTTAACCAAAATCATGTTTTTGAATAGATTAATAGATCTTTTAAGTATGAAACCAAACGCACATTTTTTGGCACTTAACTACTCATTGAATCTATTTTTCGATCTTATAAAAGTAAGTATAATTATAAAATAACAACTAGATTATATAAATAATCAATTATCAATTAAATCGAAAATTTTATAGGTGACGTCAAATAAAATTTAGTTTTTATAGTCTGCGTTGTTACATGTTTACTATAGCGCACCGGTGCACAGAGGAGTTTTTGAACCAAAAAGCTGGCTAAAAAGGCAAAAATAAATTTGATGAAATCCTAAGATGTAATCACGCGGATCGATCAAAAATAACACTAACCCAATAATAATCTGCCACTAAATTTTTTCTATCAAACTAACGCTAAAACTATCAAAAAAGTTTAACATTTTAAAACAAAAAACACGCTTAATAATTTTGGCTAGCTTTTTAGGTCAAATACTCCTCTGTGCGCTGTCTCCTTAGAGAAAACTCAAAATATAAATAATTTCCATATAGGCAAAATAGCTTTCAGTCTATTTTAATTGAACAATTTTTGGATGGTGTCTCTAAAGGAACTAGTGCAATATGTTAAGCAATTGCCAGGTCAAGCACGGACAGAAGATTTTATGAAAGTGTGGCAGCAATAATAAAATACAAATAGCTGGAATAACTAGCTATAACCTTAAATTGGGGTGTTCATAAGGATACAGCATGCTGAATATACGAAGTCAAGGTTATACCCAAATTATAAACAGCTCATAGAAAGTGAACAACTATTGATGTTTGGCTTAGTATTAAAAGCAATAAACAATACTTGCACTTAAGAATTATGATTTATTATTAGTTATTTGAGCTTTTGTTGTCTCTTTTTTTAATTCTTATCCTACCCCTTTAAAAAAAATGCTCAAGAAAAAGTTTAAAATTTGTTCGAATGATTAATACCAAATTAAAGTTTTTTTCTTAAGTCTTCAGTTTTTGAGGTGAAGTAATAAATTTTAAATTTTTCCTAAAATTAATTCAAGTTGAAAATTAAATTCAATTGTTTGTTTATACAGATCTGCTATCTGCTGCCTTTGAGATCTCTATCAGTATCGATAAAAAGAGTCTAAGGCTTTTAAAAATAAATAAATTCAAATTACGCATATTGAAACCAAGAAACAATAAGTTAAATTTGCGGGTGTTTGAGCAAAAAATTAATAAAAAAAAAGTTCTTATGGTTTTCGTTTTTATAGCGGGTGTATAAAAAGGACAATAATAAATACAAACATTATCTTTCAAAAAAAAAAAAAAGAAATAAAATAAAACAAAAGGAAAATAATAAAAACACAAAAAAACCAAAGCCAGTGTATGAATAAATTCTTAAATCAGCAACAAAAATTATAATGAAATATAAATATTTGTTAATACATATGAAATAGAGGCGTAGCTGTAGAATAAAAAAAAGCCAGCAATTGTCTGCTGTAGATAATCTGTGATTTAAAAACTCCTACAGGTCAGGCGAGCACATCAATTACTTTGGCGCTCAAAACCTAAATGTATTCGCAAAAAAAAATTTTTTGTTTTTTTAATAAAGAATAATAAAACAAGATAGGCAACAACCACTACATGTAAAAAAATAAATATAACTTCAGATATTCTAAGTACTCATCGTTTAATATTTTCCTCGCTGAAATCAAGAAGAATAAAATTCAGCAAAAAAGAAGAAATTCATTTATGCAAAAAAACAGAACTGCAAAGAAATGTTTTTATATATTTTGTTTTTCTTACTTCGGTTCACTACAGAATACACTGTAGTTCAAACAAATTTGTATGCAATATTACATGCCAACAACAACAACTGCATCAGCAACAAGTGACCTCTCAATTTAACGTGGCATCTTACATGGCAGAAATAAGTGCGCAGAGTAGTGTGTAGTAAATCCAACGTTAATATTTTTTTTTATTTTTGGATAGACTTCATATTGAAAACATTAACAACAATAAAGTTATATAAACATATGTACGTGTATGTTTAACGGGATGTATATGTTTAAATATGAACGTGCAACATTTGCTAAATATTCGTATGAAAATAAAAGGAAAATTAAAAAACTTAAACATACAAGGGTAATTGTGTATATGTAGAAACACAATTATTGCTACATGCGTGTAAAAGTTATAAAAAAATTCCTAGATTTTTTAAAGTTTATAAAGTAAGTTGTATAAAAATTTGCTTAATTTTTTAGTTATTTGCGTCAACGCTAACACGAATATAAGAGGAACAAATATTATTTTTTTATAAAAAGGAATATTCTAGTGAGAAATTTAAAAGATAAAAAAATTATAAAATATGACCATGGAAAAAAAATTTATCACAATATATTTTGTATATTCTATAGGATTTGATTAAATTCGAGTTTAACAGAAGAGTTTCTAATTTTATTCATCTGCTTCTGTAGACTTATCATAATATATTTATCAATTTTTTATCTACGTAATCTTTAAAATATTCTTTGGAATAATGTTGTGCAGCTTGTGGCTGCAATTGCATTTGTGTATTATTTTAAATTTGCACTTAAATTTCAATTGAATGAAAAGTTGGGATTAAACTGCAAACAAAGGATCTGGGCGCACATTATCATCATCTTCCTTCAAATATTTATTTTTGTTTATCGTTATTAATTTTTGTTTTACAGTGGTGTAAAAAGAATAAAATAATTATTAATTTCTCGAAGTAGAAAATTTGTGAATGTTGTTCTTGATACCAAATTTCTTATTGTATTTTGATTATTGAATTTTTATTTTAACTTTTATCTACAGCAAGTATTTGTAAACATACTACATAGTTAAGCAAAACGTTAAGCTCATATCATACTTTTACATCAGACCGTTTCAAAGATAATATCGTAGTAGTTAAATACTGTTCCTGAAATAGTCTTTACAAATTAGAAAAGTTTAAAATTCTCTCGAATATACTGGCTACTAAATTAAAATTGTACTCTTCTATCAGAGTTTATTTAATTATTTGTTATTTCTTTTGAGATTCTGGAAAATGAAAAATTCTTAATCCGTCAACTTCTTGTTTACTAAAGATGAGTTTTAACAATCCTACGTAGCCCACCACGCCACAGCTATTGGGTTTCTTCGACGACATTGTAATTATTCAATGTGTACATGCATAAAAACTTAAGAAGTGCAGTCATCTACACCAGTATATGGCGCGGCACTGGAAGAGTGTCGAACTCACAATATCCGGTTTTGTTATACAGGCTCTTTTTAAGTAACGTTTTCTATAACTCTCACACATTATTGTTTTCCCATTTTACTTCAAGGCATTGACTAAGATTGCATTGTTTTTATTATACAGACACACTAAACATCTTAGCTGCCGACCTTTCTTTGTTAACCCATCTACCGCTATTGCACAATAATTACCTTCCTTTTTAATTTTTGTCTTTGAATAACATCACAACCGCTATAACCAACAACAATAGTTTTTCTCTACATTCCTGATGCTGATGGAAGAAGAACATTTGACACGTACTCTCCTGTTAACTGTTCAGTTCAATTTCTTTTCATTCTTCTCTATTCTCTATAAAAACAGTATACAAACACTTATAGAAAGAACACTTAAGTACAGTAAAAATAGATCAGTATGTTATAGCAGTGTTGGTTTGTTGGTTGCTTCTTATCAGTTCTCAATATTTGTGTTCGGTATTTTGTTTGCGTATATGTACACAAACTAAAAAATAAATTTGTAGTTTTGTATCTTTTGAATAGTTCGCTAAGTTAGCCTTCTATATTTTTACAAACACTGTTTAATGTTGCCTTTAAGTGGAAGTAGAATAGTGACTATTTTTACAAACAGCCATTATAATTATTATGATTTATTAAAAAAAACCGAAAGGAGACAGGCAAATTGTCAAAAGGTGTTCACATAAGAAACGTTCGAAATAATTTGTGATCTATAAAAAATATAAAATAAAGCTAAGAATTGAAATAATGAACAAATAATTAAAAAACTATCTTTTGTGGCACAAGGTTAACCCGATCTTGATGCTGAATCCACATTTTAGCATGAATAGCAAGTGTACGGACAAAATAAATCAGCGATTTATAAATAGAGCTAGAAAAGAAGTCAGCTGTGTAAAAATTCTCATCATATCTGATTTATTCTTTGTAAAAAGAGGGTTCTCTCATTTAAAAATGGGTATTAAGGGATAGTTTTATATCAATTCATAATTGCTTTCAAAATTCAGTTCACAATAACCACTGTGCAATATGAAGAAAAAAACAAAAAAACATACAAATTTCCTCTTTTGTCGATACAGCTGTAATTTAGCACGCGGCCTTATGCGCACAAAAACAAACAGACACATTTTACATTGTGGGTTTATATGCGTTGATTGTTTTATTATGATGATGTTAAATTATTGTAATCCATACTGGTAATCTTCGACAGAAACATATGAGAGAGCAAGCGGTGAATAGTCAGTCAGTCGATGCTACATATATTTAAGTTGTACTTATCTTAGAGCGCATAAAAGATATTTGTGTTTGTTTTTTTTTAGTCATCACCAGCCGCAGTATCATCATCATCAAAAGAACTGAAGCCTAAACAACAATAAAATTTGTTAAAGTTACTGAAACCAGGAAAATCATAGCAAATTTTTTCGTAGCTGTTCTTTCTTTCTGTTTTGTTTTTGTAAAAATATTTTGGATTATTTTGATGTTTACATAGTTTAGCATGATCACAATATAGATGACTATGATGCTTATGACGATGATGATGGTAATCATTGTTGTGTCCTCATCTTCATCTTAAAAGGAGAGACTAACAACCACCAACAACTTAAACAAACAAAAAATATTTATAAATGCAATTCAATGATAGCGATCAATATTCTTTATTATGATTTTTATAACATATTTTTCTTTTATTTTTTTTTTTTTTGGAAAAAGATACCCTACATTTAGGTTTAGAGCTTCTCATGATTGTATAATTTTTGTTTTCGAAATATAAGTGCATCAGTTAAAAGGAGTTATTTCGGATTAGTTATAGTGTTAATTAAAGTTTAAAAATGTAATGTTTGCTACACATAATGAATCTACAGCAGGGTTCGAAAAATTAATGCAACGAAACGCTTGCTTTCATATTATTTTATTTCTTGGCAACCCCGAAATAAAGTAAAATGGAAGTTGCCCAGTTGACCCCTGCCAGCTTTTAGGGGACTGGATTCCCTTATACCCTTTTGGTGGAATTCCACTAAAACATATCAATGTGCCCTCGGGGGGGTCCATACTTGATTAACAAAAATCGGTTTATTTTTTATTATTTTAACTTTTAAGAAAATAATTTATAAAATTAATTTTATAAAAGTTAAAATAAATACAATATGTCAGGAGCAATTCTTGGAGACATTTATGTAAACAGCGTTAAGTATGGGTATGTTAAGACGATATTTCAAAATTATGTCTTTAGTGTGCTTTTATTTTTAACTGTTGCTACATTGTGAATTTTTGTACATTCTTTTAGTCTTGCATTGCCTTCCTTTTTATTGTTCCATTGCCAAAATGAAACTTTTTTTCACTACAATGTCTGTCCCTTTCTTCGACTGTTTTCTGAAGGTTATTGACTGCCTTTTGTTCCTGAAACCGTAACAGGAAGACCCCTTTAGTATAATTCCATCATAACAACAGATTTTAAAACTTAAAGAGCGTTCTCAAAAGAACATTATAGTTATATTTATAAAATAACGATGGTTTTTTGACTGTAATTCGCAGAAGTGTCAAATTTTTACAGTAAATGTAAAACTATTTACACTTTTGTTACAAGTACAACAAAATTTAAAATTTTAGTTTGTCCCGATATTATCTTTGGTTTTACGTACAAGTCCTGTTTTCAAGGGTCAAAAGTTTAATATTTTTATAGCCACTATTAGTAGTAGAAGTACAAAATATATTAAAATAAAACTAAAAAGCGGATGGTGTTCCAATAGTAATATATTTTAATTTTAGTTGGCTGAAATTTAGAATTTACAAAGAGTATATAGAAATTTGCGGGATATAAAAATAAGTGTAAACAATTAATTTAGAAACTAAAGGGAGGTGCAATAGTGATTCCATATTGACGAACCATTACAGACAGGCCCCTTAAATCCCTTAAAAATATCATCTGAAATTTAAAAGAAGCCGCCCATTAAAAGGGTCGCATTTGCACTATTCGGATTTTTATTTGTGAACGCAGGTAGTTACATAAATTAACATTTTATCCTTTTGGACTAAAAAACATACCAATTTCTTATTACAGTTTTTTTTAGTATTTCCTTCTTTGTGATTTTGTTGAATATGTTCACTAGAGATAATACAGCAATCCATATCACATTATTTTAAGCCCCGAAACGGTACCTTGTTTAACAAATTTGCGACTTAACAACCTGGCTGATGTTTCGTAGTTCTACCTGGTAGAGGCTATAACAGTAGGTATGGTATAGGACAAAATTAGATCAGTCTTAAATCGGAGGTCCTGGACCTGGCTTATCGTCGCCAGATATACATTAACTCTGCGGGATTAAAAAGGAAAATAGGAAGATTAAAGAGAATACTTTACATTAGTATCGTGATTAAAAATTGGAACTCTATGATAAAGGTGAGGGGGTATGCTCCTAAATAAGTAATATGAAAATTGAGGATATTGATACATTGAGGCTGTATTTGAAAGAGGTTGAGATGCTGCTTATAAAAAATATCTAGAATTTTTTCATTTGTATTATTATTAATTCCTTTAAAGTTGGTGAATCTTAAAGTCGTATTTGAGTTATTATAGATTATTGTTATTTTTGTTTTTTTATAAAACTTAGGATCTCTTAAAAAAGATTTAAAAACTTTGTGTATAATTTTTTTATTTCTTTCGATGTGGCGGCAAAAAATATTGCTGTTGCTTATTTTGATCATTGAAAATGATGTTGTTGATGATAGTTGTGTGCTGCTATGTGACTGTGTAGTTGTTTCGATATATTAACAGACTAAAAATGTTATTGGTGATTGTTTTTGTTTTTTTGTTATTTTTAGTTTTTGATTTTATTTTCATTATTTTATCTCAATACTGATGATGCCCTATTGTGATAATTTTGGGTTGTACTTAAGGTACTTATTTAATATGCAATTTGCTTTTTTTGTTTTTGTTTTTTTTTTCTTTTTTTGTTGTTACTTTTTACTTAATGCATCCCTTGGTCTGTGTAGCTGTCTGTTGTATTGTTCTCTTGCACAACGAAATTGTGAGAAATAAATTTTCTTAATATTTTGCGTAAAGAGGTTTTACTTTTTTAATTTCCTAAAATAAACTTTAAGAAGGTGTTTACAAATGTTTTATTTATTAATATTTCATTAATTTTAATTTCTTATTTTCACTGGCGAATAAATCTTTACTGCAATTTCAAATGACTCATGATATCATACTTGCGAATTTATTATTTATTTATTATTAATTTAAATTTAAGACGATTTTTTTGGTTCATGGTTTAATGAGGTTTAGGAAAGAAGTCCTTATAAGTAAAAAATAAATATTTTAGACTAACAGACAACACTAAAAAGCCATAATGCCATCCAGTATTATGCTTTAGCAAATTAAAGTAAGTCACCTTATTTCAGACTTTAGGATATATTATTATAAGCGTTTGGTTATGCATTTTTCATAACAAAATAAATCCTGTTCAGTAAATAAAAATCCTTTATTTAAACACCTTTAACTCCATGAATAAATTCTATTGCTTCAAATATGTTTGCAACACTTATTTATTGTTTATACATTTTAATCTTGATCATCTTTTTGCTGACGCTTTTTTTAAATATCTTGGAATAATGAAATAGGAACTGTTAGAGGAAGATTAGCATTTGCCTATTAAAAATGTTTTTATAGAGAAATATAAAGAAATTTTTATTTGAAATGTAACTTCGTCAAAACAAAGTGTAAATAGAGTCGATTTTAATGCCCGTAAGATGCAATGTTGTGTTCTATGGTTATGGTTGCTATGGGTTGTTACTATGAGTGATATAGATATTATGGAATCGGAAGCTCTTGATGTCTTGGCATAAAACTGTAGTGTGATATTCAATGGAATAAACACATTTTTCAGTTTTCGAAAGAAGTACTTCACTCCATCCGATCTGCGTACTATTTATTCCATCTGAAATGGAATACAACTCTAATGTATGGGCCGACGCCCCACAGTCTATTTTGGAGTTGCTCGACCGCGTACAAGAGAGGGCCAAAAGGTTCATTGGGGATAGCAGTATACCTAACTTTATTGATTCTCTTAAGCATCGACGCAATGTAGGTTGTATTTCACTGTTACTACAATGGTAAGTGCTCTAACGATATTAGGGAACTTGCTTCCGTTACTCGCACCTTTTTGCATTTGACTCGATTTTTGTTCAGAGTGCATACATTTGTGGTCGATGAATTGCGCTGCGCATTACAGGGTGAATTCGATTTTTATCAGAACAGTAGATTTATGGAATAAAATCCCTCCAGAGGTCTTTCCTGCCACTATCACTTTCTCTCCTCCTCCCCATGATCTAATTTTCTGGTGCTGGTAAAATGCATTACATGACTATAATACCCTGAGTGCCGGTCAATCGTGTCGGCCTTATCTAGTTACTAGCGGCATCACATATACTCACAGCAAATTGCGGTGGATCTTGGGAGCCAATTTGCGGGTCCGAAATAGGAAATCATGTGGTTACGAAATGCTCCCTTCAATAAGTATATTGCGGTACCAGCTATGCGACATGCTGAAATCACATTTCCGCCAGATCATGGTTATTCATTTGATGAACGTAAATGTTTGTAATCGTGGTTCTACAGGAGTTATCATGGAGGGTAGCGTTCTGACTAGCAACGTTTCTACAAAAGTACAGACCAATGATTCCAACAGCTCATAAAGTACACCAGGCAGTCAGTTTTCCTTGATTAAACGGTGTTTCAGCATACACTTTAGGTCTATTTTCACTCCAAATAGGGCAGATTCTTTAATATTGCGGTATCCAATCAAACTATAGTGAACATCAAGGCTAAACAAAATTTGCTTATGAAAATTCGATCAACGGTAATCTTGTTTTGCACATGTGCGAGCGTTGTGCAGGCGTAAGTTTAATTATGTTGAAATATAAAACCGAACATTTGACAGCTCAAAAAATTGTCGCTATTTTGTTTTCGCTTATTTAATTTTCGCTCATTTTGTTGTGCTAGATACTCATCAAGTTAAAGTAGTACATAAAAAAATAACATTTTTTAAATGTAAAAGTAGCATTAGCAACACTGAAATAATTTATGATTGAATTTTAAAACTAAAAATTTTTCTATTTATTTTTATTCGTTTAAATTTTTTATCTTGAAAATGTATAGAAATTTAGCACTTTTTATATGAAAGTAACAAAAATAATTAAAAATTATTAATTAAAACAAAAAGGTGTTAAAAATGTCGTAGTGAAATAAAAGTGTCCGAAAAGTCGTTCAAATGTCCCAAATTCTCGAACAAGATTTTTATAGCCATATAAAAACCGCGTAAATAAATAATAAAGTTGCTAAATAGACATCATTAGTTTACTTATTCCTTACTTACTTATTCCTTACTTAGTTATTCTTTCCGACACACATATGTTGTAATAGGTACCGTAAAAAAGAACAAATATTCCTTTAAATTATTTACATCGGCCTTATAAGAAATCTTCAGATCTGATCTCGTATTTCTTGTTAAACAAAAAGAAAAAAGGAATTGAATCCATCTAAATTTTAAGTATAGTTCTGAGGAGTACTCACTTACTTTATTAGAAGTAGCAACCAAAATATGACGTCCAAAATGTTATAAGTGAGATTGAAGTGATCCTTTTAATAAGAAGTTTGTTTTACAATTGTGATAACACCAACAACATAATAGTTTCAACATTTAGTTTTTATACGTATTTGCTGTGGATGTATTGACAATTGTTACAATGAATTCCGTACGAAAATCGCATGAAAGTAATTAAAATCCACTATGAAAATTGTGGCTCTGTTACAGTTACAGAGACTTCAATTAAGACACAAAATGTTCGAATACCAAAGCGTGTTCGATCAGGTCGTTCAACTGAAAACATCGCAGCGAGGAGCTATAGTGTTGAAATAGATACAAATGTGCCAATTCCTTGACATTCTCAACAATTGGGGTTATCCAAAACCACAACATGGCGAATTTTGCATAAGGATTTGATTTTGAAACCTACAAACTTCAACTGCTGCAGGAGTTGAAGCCGACAGATCATTCACATCGCCGTATTTTCGTTCAATTCATTCGGGAACAACCGGCTGGGTTTTCTGATAAAACATTCTTTTAAAGGAAGTCCATTTTCACTTGTCAGGATATGTCAACAAGCAAATTTGCCGCATTTGAGCTTCTGAACATCTTAGAGCGGTTATTGAGAAACTTTGCGTACTCAACCCTTCACTGTATAGTGCGCTATTTGGTCTGGAGGTTATAAGATAGTTATAAGGACTGCTGAAGAAGGATATTGTCATGACAACAAATATATTACACAAGTATCTTAACTGTTCTTTTTCCTTAGTTTTTTTAATCCAAATATGAACAATGTCTTTTAAATATTTTAAGTAATAGAAAAATTAACGTAAATCTAATTTTTAATTGCTTATTTTAAAACATCAAAAAGAAAATCCATTTAATTATTTATTACTTTCACAAACCGAGGATCTGAAGGATGAAGTTTATCTTTATCAACACTTTTGGCGTAAATTGCTTGCACTAAGCAAATGCACCATTTTTTCAGTTATAATAAAGAAATTTTAACTTAAACAAACTTTCAAAGCAAAAAGAGAAAAAAATAAATCTTTTAAATTTTAGAAATTATCAACCATTAAATTGTTTACAAACGAAAACAAGCAGGCAGTCAGGCAGGCGGGCAAACAAACGTACAATTTGCAAAATATTTCAGGTGAAACGTTTTACAAAATTGTGTGATGCGAAAGCGCGCAAAAACAATAAACTAAATTACCAAAAAAAAAAAAAATATAATTTCTGTGTGGGTAGAAAATGTTTAAATAATCAACAATAATCATTTTACTAGATTACTACGGACATGAATGAACACAAAAAACTCAAACATAATTTCTTCTTCATCACTTAATTATCTTTGGCGTGTGATGTTGGCTTTTGTAGTAGAAGCAGAATGGTAATTTCTTTCTTTCTTTCCTTTTTAATTTAAGCAGATTATGTTAATTTAGTTTTTAAAAATAAAACAAGATAGACAAATTTAATATGACTATTTGTTAAGTTGGGTTCTTTTTAAATCCGGTGTCACTGTATTACGACTACTACTCTCTAAAGACACTAATGCATCGAAAGAAATGCCCAATAGAATAGCTGCCAAACCAGTCAGTATAGGGAAATATTTTAATAAGAAATCGTTCGCAATTTGATATAACAGCGAAAACAATCATCTTCGATTCATAATACATTTTTTGAAAGAGCCTAAACAGATGGAAAAATGTTTTAAATTTTGACATCAAAATAGAGTTGGTTTTTCGGAATTTTATATGAAATTCAAGTCTTTATTATTAAAACTGTAATTAATTATGCTAAAATATTTAATAGGATTAAATAAAATAATTAAAATCTTAAACAACACCACAAATCAGCTGACACTGTTTCCTTTCAAATTATCATGATGCTTTAATTTTTTTAAAACATACTCGATCGATTAAGTGTGTTTACCTCATACAGTGACATAAGGTGATGGCTCTTCGCAACTAAACCCTTTTAAAAGGGATAGACTACCTAGGTAATCACTTTGTTTAGTTTCAGTATAAGAGTTTAACTAAATTATTTTGCCCGTTCACAATATAAAAATAATGAAATCGTATTTTAAAAAGTTCGTTAAATGTTTTGTTACGTTTATACCTTTTATAAACATTTTGTTATTACTGAGTTCTTTATTGCAAAAGAAATAACACCAGATTTTAGAGTTTTGAAATTAATTACAAGTTTATTTACTTTAACTACACATAAAGTAAGATTTGTTTTGTTGCCACTGCAGAACAATTTACTAAAGATGGAAGTCTTTACTTCACGAGGTTTATATTTTAACTAACTAACTAACTAACCACTCAGATGCTGTCTTTTATATTTGGCCGTTAGAGGTCTAGAAAATTAAAGAATATTCTAATTCCTTTGTATCACAATTTGTTGCTGTTATGTTATTCATTCAATGTATGGGCGCCTGCTGGTCTGTGCGTATTATTGTTTTGGTTTTTATGCTATTAAAAGTCTCCTCATGGAATTTATTTTAAAATAGTTATTGTTGTCCTGCGTGTATACGTTTTCTTAGAAAACTATGCAGTCAATAAACAGAAAGTTGTTGTTGTCTTGCGTGTATAAGATTTCTGCGCAGTTTGTAACTAGAAGGTTGTTATTGTTGTTTTGCATGTATAAGTTTTCTTACACAACTACACAGTTAGTAAACAGCATACTCAGTTATTTTTTTTACTTTGTTACTTAATTATTTTCTTCTAAAACTTAAGCAAGACGCATCCGTAACAGTATGATTACTCATTCTCTATCTAATTCACATCCAAGTTTTTATAGAACTTCGTATTATTAATTTTGTTCAGCTTCACCACAGACATTTTATAACGATTTTTTGAGGTTTTCTTTTCTTTTTTCAAAGAAGACGGTTTTCACAGGAAATAACTCTATTGACAAGTGGTTTTATT
Organism: Trichopoda pennipes; assembly: GCA_030448955.1. Lineage (NCBI taxonomy): Eukaryota > Metazoa > Arthropoda > Insecta > Diptera > Tachinidae > Trichopoda > Trichopoda pennipes. The sequence continues at coordinate 801,299 of JASKUP010000021.1, read as the reverse complement.
TGAAATTTTAAACATCTTTAGAAAAGGAATCAGTTTAAGAACAAACGATGCTACAGTAAGCCAAAGGTGATTTCGTCATGTTCAACCAAAAAATTAATACATAAATAAAAAACGCAGTTTTTAAGTTTTTTTAATGTTATCCAATTTTAAAAATTCGAGGTTGTATGCATAATATAAAGAAATAATATCATTTAACCTGCTACTCTCTTATCTCGTTTATATTGGATTAAAGAGAATAAAATCTTATTTTTGCCTGACGGTGTGTAGTTTTTTACTTATTAATTTATGGTTTGATGAAAATTCTATTTTCGCAGAACTGTAAGAAAACTGAAAACAAAATGGCTGTATTTATAGTTAGTTAAGCCGGAAGAAAAAGTGTAAAACCTTAGAATTTCGAAACTGATCTGAAAAAACTATGCTTTTTTTGAAGCAAATGTATCTAACCATTTTCAAAAACTTCATTCATTTTTTTATTATGTACCCTGATATACCATCCATTAGAGAGGTACCTTATAATAGACGGTGGCCAGCATTCGTAATCCTAAAATGATTTTTATTTTTTAGGATTTATAAAATTCTTAGCAATCAGAAATTAATGATCTTAAATTAAATTTCGAAAAAAACCTAAATTTTTAGAATACATATTTCCACTTTGACAATTGTGACTTCAATATGAATTCTTTTACCACGCCAGAAAACCTGAATCAAATAACTTTTATTCATCTCAATATATGTATATGGCAGACTATGAAATTAAGAAAATTTCGGATAAATTCAACCTGCTTTTTTAAATTTAAAATTAACTTTAGAGACAGTTTTTTCTTAAGCTACAACATGAAAGCGAAAAGAAGTCCAATAGAACTTTATGGTTAAGTGTTTCGAAAAATATTTAAAATTCCAAAGTTGAGCTGTACATCAAAATAAAATAATTCACAATTTCTCCCTAGAAGATTAAAACATATTTTTCTAATATTTTATAACCTCATCACGAGGTTTTGCTTTTAAAGTATAAAAAAAAGTATTAACAATGTTTTGTTGTGTTACTTGAAAAACTCAGACTTAGAATTCCGATTTAATATTTTTTGTTTCTCTTAAGGAAATAGTGTAAAGCTAAGCAATACGATACGATATATTTTAAGAATAAAAATAATAAATAAAGTATAAATTTTTGAGTAGGCGTTCACATAAATTAATCATCTCTTTATGAAAATATATTTCGTTTATCATAAATACTAAAAATCTATTAATGAATTTAATAAAAACCTGTTTAAATTAGTAACATTATGTTAGCGCTATTTTTTTTTTTTTTTTTTTGCTTCAAAAATTATATATGTATTTAAAAAATTAATAATCATAATATGCACATTAATCTTTAATAATTTACTACGTTAATAAACGATAAAATATGTTATACCCTACAGCAGTAAGAAAAATATGTTATGAATTGAATTGAAACTACTTGCTAAAGCATTTATTTACTTATTAGGGTCCCGTAGATAAAGTGTACGCATATGTAATCCTATTGCTTTCATTACAATCTTTTTAACTATCCCAACTGCTCTATTTCGGCAGCCATTATAGGTAGACTCCAGTTTGGATATTACTGTAGAGGCAACTAATAGCAAATGTTAAATATTAAAGGTGTTTCGAAGGTGATATGATCTTCATAAAAATATTATCATTATTTTGAGCTTAAACATTCAAAATCAAAAGGGTGTGCCTATAGTAATATAATTTTCACATTCGTGGTCCTGTTTTTTAATCGAAATAACTTTCAATTTAAATATTTGCATGCCCAGTATAAGAAGGAGTACAACTATATAAATAAAAATATAATAAAAATTATATTAAAAATTTAAAGGGGATTCCTATGGTGAAGTAGTATTAACATGTACAGCTTTAATTTTTCAACAGCACCAAACAGACATTTAGAATGTATCCAAGGTACCTAGTTTCGCTATAAAAATGAATGTATAAAACAAAGTATATTTTCAGACAGGCACTGATTTTAATTAATTTGGAATTAAAATTTGTACAGAATTGGTATGTGTTGCTTTGTTTGATACAAGAAAACTACTAAAAATGGCAATATAAAAAAATGAAGGGTATCTCCAGGGATATCACTTTAAAGTCTTATTTCTTAAGCGTAATAATCTTAGACTAAAAATTTATCTAGAGAAGGTATTCCTGTTACAACAGATATAAAAATTCAGTTGTGCCCCAATAATTAGGCGATTTCCAGAGAGGCTTATTTTAAATTTTCCCAAAGTTTGTATTATACTATGTCCACTGCTACAAGTTTAGAAGGAAAATTGGAAAATTAATGGATATTTTGAGAATTAAACATTCATTAATCTTGATGGGAAGAGTATCAATTAAGGTTGATTTAGATTGTGCTACGCGTAATAGATAATCTGTCCAAAGCTTTTGTCGAATCAATAAAATAGAGTGTTGTAGAAACAAATTGTAAACGGAAAAGAAAATTTTTAAAGTGAAGAAAGAAGTTTGACAAGCGGATGGTAACGTTTATTTTGTAAATATGATCTCAACTTGGAATGGCATCTGGTATGTTTATCTTTATGATCGTCAAATTCAATTCCAGATATATTTATCTTATGTGTAGACCTCAAATTATTAAGGGTTTTCAATTAAGCGTACTTACAATCAAACGTCATTTAAATATGTAATTTTCTTTTTAATGCTAAAGTTTTGAAAATTTTTGAAAGATTTAAAACAATTTTAAAAATTCATTGCAACAGAAATAGAAGAAAATTGCAGTGTTTTATTGTATTTAATTGTTAAAAATTTCAAACATATTATCCTTGTTTGGGATAGAGATTAATTCAGATAAATGATGAATTCTGAGCAGTGTTACCAAATTGAAAAATTTATATTGTATTTCTATATAAAAAAATCGTTTATTCTCCAAACAAAATAAATTTTAAATGTATTTAATAAATATTAAATGATTTTCTTTACTTGAGAAAATTTTTTGAAAAACAAAACAATGGATTTAGTTTTTTATATCCAAATGCGCGTAATGGTAATACTGGTAATACTGAAAAAATTTGTTTTAATTTTTTATACTTTGATTCGAGTTAACACTAAAAATATCAAAGCAAAGTAAAATGCAATAGATATTTCCTGAAATTTTCTGAATTGGGGATCGCTGTTCATTCTCCGTTTGCTTTTACAGAACCGTATCAAGAGCATTATAATCTAAATATATCTGTTTGCTAAAGCTCAGTAAAGAAAAATTTTAGATATATCGCACCCTAAATACAAAAAGGTCACAGTTCAAAATACTAAAATTTTGGCAACTCAAATTAATTCTCTTTAGTTCATGGTGCAGGGACAATTCACTTAACACAAAAATAGATATAACCAACACTCAAAGCCCAACCAAAAATACACGAGGAAAACATACCAATGAGACCCATTATAAACTACAGACCTGCACCAGCATACCACCTAGCTAAGCACCTCACCGGCGTACTTAAGGAAAGGATAAATTTACAAAACACATATACTATACGTAATACAAAAGACGTCATCGATAAACTTAAGGACATCAAAATAACCAAAAATACTCGACTCGTTTCCTTTGATATCAAGGATCTATATACTTTAATACCAACACATAAAACCTTCGATATTCTATGCAACACACTAGACAATTTATACGAAAGCCAATACGTCGCTGATATTATAGATATTGCAAAGGTGATAATAAAACAGAACTACTTTAGATTCAATAACCACTTTTACAAATTACCTGACGAACTCGGTATTGAAAACCCATACCGACTGGACGAACGCTAAAAATAAGTTTTACAGAACACGTACGCTCATACAAACGGAAAAGGGAAGATTCCAACTTTGCATTACACCTTGACACTTACGGACATACACCAAGGGAAATAGATGAATGTGTGACATTACTACATCCTAGCAAAAAAGGAAAATGAAAGCATGGAAATCTACAAAACAAAAACTTTCAACAATAATATTATAAACGAACAGGTTAACACGACCTCAGACATAATCTTCACACCATTAAGACTACTCATGCAAACGGGCAAACGAAAAACATCTTCAGACGAACACACATACCAAGATAATAATAAAAGTCAGAGGTATCGATAAATTCACTTTGCATACAAATACCAGGTGGCTGGCATTCTGCTTACCTGAATAGATACGAACCTAACAACAGACTACAACGCAGCTTGAAAATGATGTATTCACATCGAAAGCACTCGCCTTCGACTACAAACCAGCCAGTTAGGACAGGAGGTAGCAATATTAGATATAACTATATTTTTCCAGTAAAAGAAGATAGTGACGTGAAAGAAATTTTTGCATTAGTTAGAGATGTATACTCTGAATTAATTTATGTAAAAAAAGCCAGTTTTGGAAAATTTTGAGTTGTAACCATTTTGTATTTAGGGTGCAATATGTAGGATGAGACGTAGTCGACACGTACACACTGACAAAAACAAAAAATAAACAATGACTTAGAAAACAAATCGATATGACACTGAGAAAATATAAAAAGGAAAAACAGCATTGAGTCGAAAAATACGGGATGGAGTAAGCGGAATAATGCTACTGAGCAGAACAGTAAAAACCGGAATTCTTATAAATCGTTGAAAATATTAAATATTAACTAAATAAAAATATTAAATAAAAAAACTGCAAGAAATTAAAAGAAATTTCTTTTTATACAGCAAAGCAAAGGAAAAACGCAAGCTAAGTCCAGAAAATTGGTAAAAAAATTACAAATTCTTTGTATGTGGCAAGATTTTGAAATTCAATGTGCGAAATATAAAAAAATCTAATTAATAATTTCAAAAAGAAAAAGGTTTCCTTAATGATGAGCATGCGTTGCTGCTAAATTGTATAATCTTAAATTATTTATGTTTCTCCACATCAAAAAACCTATTTTGGTTATTATTTACTTGTATAGTTTCTTTCGTTCGATAAAATACAAATTTCTAAAAGTTTTCCAAATTTTCTAATAACTATCACCAACAAAAATAAAAATTGTTCATGTACTGGCGAGACAAATCAAAACCAGAGCAAATTAAAAATTTAAAACATTTTTAAATTCCCGTCTTAGATTTTTATCACAAAAAATATATATCATTAATAAAAGTAAAAAGTAATAAAAGTATCATAAATAAGTAAAAAATTATGAAGTATATGTGTGAAAAATATTTCGTCTGTTGCTTTGAAAGCAGCTGAAGCTTCACTCGCGTATTTCAGCATGAAAGCAAAAATACAAACTATTAACTATTTTAGGATATTCTCATGAAATATTTATTTATTATTTGTTGCAATAAATATTTTGTGAGAATATCATTAAAGGAATCAAGCACGAAAAATAAAATTGCTTAGATTGAAAATGATTCCGATGAATTATAAATTACTTATTAACTATTTTATTTATTTTTTTTTATATTTAAAAAACTAATGTGAATTATCTTAAATGTTTATTGCTTTAATTTTCATATCTTCGTATCTGCTATTAATTAATCAATAATTTATGTTTCATCTATCCTAAAATAAAAAAAAGTAAAAAGCACAATGAGAGTAATTTCGTTTGTTTAGTAAAAGGAATTTGTTTTGAGTTTCTCTCTCGCTATCTTGCATAATTGTCTGTTGTTATCGCAATAAAATCTAAAACATTTTATTAGACTTTTTAATATTTAAATCACATCAGCTATGTGTCACTTTGATTTCCTTGTTATAAGACATTTTTGCAAACAAAAAAATGTAAGAAATTTTCCTAGAACTTAAAAGCGTGTCAAATACGTGTTTAGTTATTTATCTATTGTTGTTATCGAAATATTTTCAAGCTGTTTATACACAATCATTTCGTATTGTTTTATTTCATCAGAAATTCTTTTTATGACTCTTATTTACGTAAGTGAATGATTTTGCTGTGCTAGTTAAATTAAGAAAAATAAAAATTAGCTTAGTCGAGCGAAGCAGATAGTTTTGCTAAGAAATAAATATAAGATAATTGAGTAAATTTTCTTGAAAAATTATTACTATTTTTAGTAAAATTTAAGTTCGTGTTTCCACGAAAAAATTAAAACTCTGAAAATTAAAGGTCTCAAAATTTTTGACCACAAATAAATCGTAATTTTGTTCTAGAGAAGTGGTTGGTTTAAACACAAAGTTAGTTAAAACCTTTATTCTGACTATATATTAAGTAGCTTAAATTATTTTTGTCTCTACATTGTTTTTTATGTTTTTACTTATAAATTTGAGTTTTATATTTTATAAATATTTTTTTTTAATCCTTTATTTAAGGATAATAAGTAAATTCAATACAATAAAAAACACATACAATTTTGAATTCCATTGAGAACAGCATTGTATGGATAACAAAAAATTAATTCATACAGTAAACAGAAAAATAAAAAAAAGGATTAAATTCCTGAACGACAGATCCAGGATATGATGCCTTTTAAGTCTTCTGACTTCAACAGTTTCATCAAGTAGGGCAATTGCTAACGAGTTGATATGAAGACTTAACCTTTCTAAATTAGAACTGCTAAGCCTTTTTATTTCATCTTTTATCTTAGGATTACAGAGATCAGAGTGAGTAGAATTATGTAGCACAAACCATGAAGCATTAACAATTAACCGCAGGGTTTTAGATTAATATCTTTGTAATATATCTCGATATATAATATTGTTGTATATCACTGTCAATTGACGGTGGTCAATATTGTCACAATTAGCATAAGTTTCACAGCCGTAAAAGAGTGAAGGAATCAGGTAAGTCTTGGCTAATAATATACTTATAGCAAACGGAGCGCTCCTCCCAGGGGCACATTTATATGTCTTGATGGAATCTTACCGTCATTAACGGGAGAAAAACGTATGTCCCGTCCCCTGAGGGCTAGCATGGAGTCAACTGGAAGCTCCACGTTATTTCCACGGGAACCTCCGAAATTGCTAGAATTATTCCTCGGCTTCCTAGGGTGCGGGTGTATGCATCATATCGCCCTATTGGTTTGACCAACGTCGAGTCTACCCCCCAGTGGCACATTTATCGGTCTTTATAGAATACTTGACTATCTAGACCTGTGCAACTGGGGGAAAAAGGGAGTCCAGTCCCCTGAAGGCAGCAGGGGTCAATTGGGAACTCCATGTTATTTCCACGTGAATCAGTAGCCCGCAGAGTTTGGACTATTTGTTTCTTTAGGCATTTAGCTGTTTGTCTGACTGGACAGGTTGGAAAGTCTCCAGCTCTTCAGCATGGAGTTGTGGTTTGCAGCCCTGCTCTGGAATCATCAAAGTTGCAACTAGGAAAGACCTGTTGCTGTTGCTAGAATTAATCTTCGGCTTCGTGAATGACGTTTGCTGTTCATTCCCAGTGTTTTGACCACCATCTGATTAAGGCTCACGTATGACCATATTAAGGCTTATTACGTAATGACCAACGTCGACTTATAGCATATACATACTGGGTACCGACGTAAATCTTATCACACAAATAGAGTGTAATTCTTTATCGTCCATAGGATGCGAAGCTTTCCGTAAATGCTGCCAACAACAGTGTTGACGTATTTAAACCAGAATAGTATATTATTGAAAAATACACCTTAATTAGACGAATAGTCAATTCCGACTTGAATATTATCAAAGCTTCTCCTAGAGAGGATAATACAAGCCATTATTTATTCCCCCAGCAGTTAATTATGTTCAAATCCCACACAGATGGAAATGTGTATCCAAGTACAAACCTGAATATCATCATTTATGTAAAGAAATAAAAGAAGTGGTCCCCAAAGAGAGGCTTAGGGTATTGCTCTATTAACCCTAAGCGGATCAGATTTCTTATCCTTAACACATATCACCTGAGATCGGTCAGCAAGATGGAAGGATATAAGATTAGAGGCCGAGCTTGAGAAATGAAGTAATTTTCGTAGTTTTTCTTCTAAGATCGAGTGATCCAGAAGAATTAGAAAAGCCATTATGCTATCGTCCAGTTCAGATCTGAAGCTCTTAAATACGCTCATTAAAGTTGTAGTACAGCTTCTTTCCCGAATAAAGCCTGATTGCGCCTGAGATAACAATTAATTCCGTGAATCTTTTATATACCAACTGAGAATATTCTCGAATAACGTAGTTAAAACGGAAGGATAGCTATTGGTCGGAATTGACCATTAGTTTTGGGTATCGGAATGATCCTTGAAGATCTTCATACTCTAGGGGAAATAGATTTCGCGGGAATAAAAAAAAACAAAATTTATTACTTTTTGTGCAAAAGGAAATTTGATCAATAATATGTGAATTTAATCTAAAGACTAGCAATTTTAAATGAATATTTCCTTTTAGTTGGAGGAACCATACAAAATATTCATTTCAAATTGCTGGTCTTTAGGTTGAAAAAACAAGACTACATCAATTCAAATAACGTTTGTTTTCATAATAGCTTTAGTTGTTAAAATACGCAAGTTAAGCCAGCAAAGCATCGCATCTAGTCGAAGTAGTAGAGTGCTGTGTGAATGGATTCTTAAGTTTGTTAAAGTTAATGTATTATGTGTTATTAAGTTAATTTACGTGGAAGTTATGAATATTTTTTTATTATTTTAGTTTATTATTGTTTATTTTCCTATTATAATATTCATTTACTTCTACCTGTGTTCGCTAGGAAATTATGTTTTTTCAATAAACTATTTTCGAACTGATGTATTTAATTTTGTTAATAATGGTCTTCTTTAGTAAAAATTGACATTATTTAAGTTAAAAATTTAATGATTAAATATATTTTTTTTATTTATATTAGATAAATATGAAGTAATCTTTTTAACGGTCTTTTTTAACTTAATTTAACAATATATTTTTTTTTCAATATTTCGCTTATTAATCATTTTTCTTGTAATAAAATTAATTTCCTGAATACAATTTTCAGAATTAAAAAAAAATATTATTAAATTTAGTTAAAAAATACCGTTAAAAAGATTAATTTGTATTTATTTAATAGAAATAAAAAAAGAGGAAGAATTAAAATAATAATCATTTAATTATTTGATAATTTTTATAGTTTTTTAAACGATCTTTTTTATCTTTAATAAATATCTTTTTTCTTTTTTCTTTTTTAAGATCTTTTTTTATATATTTTTTCTTTTCAATATTTCGCTTTCCTTTGGAAAGCTTCTTCAGGAAAAAATTTTTTATATTTTTTAAAACACAAAAAAAAAAAATTATTAACAAATTGAAAAAATGTTTCAAAACATTTGACAAAAACATATAAAATATTTTTTCATACATACATACAAAAATTTTAAATTTTCAAATATTCAAACATACAAAAACAAGGAAACGGAAATAACAAATAAATAACAAATAACAAATAACAAATAACAAATTCTCTCTTATGAAATGATTATAACAAATTATGTATCTTTTTAATTAAGTACCTATAATTCTGAGCTAAATTGTCTGTGTCTGTCTTGAAATTTATTCTCCTTACATTTGGTACATTAACAATTTCTAACATTTCCAACATATAACGTCTCTTGTAGTTTTTTTCTATATCTAATACTGATGTTTCATCAAACTTTGGATAATGATTATATTTCTTACAATGTGAAGATAAGGATGTCTTCTGTGTTGAACTATTCCTATGTTTTTGGTCACACCTGTGGACAGCTAATCTTGTTTTAAGTTTATTGTTTGTTGTCCCAATATAAACTTTGTCACAGTTCACCTTGTCATTTCCTCCACATGGTATCCTGTATACTGCATCAGATATTTCCATTTTTCCTATTTTATCCTTCATACTGCTAAATTATGTGTGTTAACATGTGTGTTATGTTATGTGTTTTGTGTGCAATTATATATTTATCTGTGTCATATATTTTACACTTTCTTAATCTTTCTGATATTCCAGGAACATAAGTTAATGATTTATAATTTCTTGGCTCTGCCGTAGAATTTCCTAAATTATGCCTATAACTACCATATTGTCTAATTAATCTGTTAACAAATTCTACTGGAAAATCATTGTCATTAAGTATATCTCTTATTGTATCCCTATTCTTCAAATGAAATTCTCTATCACTTATAATCAATATTCTGTCTATCATATTTTTCGCTGTGCTTATTATCATTTTCCTTGGATGTTTTGAATAAAAATTAATAATTCTTCCAGAAGATGTTGGTTTCTTATACCAATCAAATACTAACTTATTTTTCTTCCTTATTATCAATATATCTAAATATGGAAGTCTAGATTCTAATTCTCTTTCAATCGTAAATTTAATATCCGGATGAAAACTATTCAATTCTGACAAAATATTATCCACTGCATCTTCTGAAGTTATACAAAACAAATCATCCACATATTTTGTGATTATCTTAGGTTTAATATGCATTTTACTAATACATGAATTTAGTAATTCCTCCATCACAATATCAGCTATAATTGGAGATGCTGGAGAGCCCATAGGGAGGCCCTCCTTCTGTTGATATATCCTATTATCAAATTGAAAATACCTATTGTCGTCAATGCAAAACTTAAGAATACGTAGAAATAATTCCTTCTCAATATTCGTATTTTGTTCTATTATCTGCCATTTTCCCTCTATAATACTTAAAGCTAAACCTACAGGATCTTAAAAAATAAAAAAGATATTTATTAACAATAATCATATATATTTTTTAATAATTTTCTGTGAAATTAAATTAATATTGGTTTTCTGATACCTGAAACTGGTTATTTTTCTAGCTAGAATGTCTTTTATGATTAATGTATAAAATTATATTAACTAATAGTAGCTATAGATACATAATATATCTTGGAATGTTAAACCAAATTTAAAAAATATATGGGAATTGTAGCAAGAAGTCCTAAAGTTTAGTGCATATCAGCCACTGTTGTCCGGGATTTTTATATTCAGTTGTTGGTATTTTTAAAATATTTAAAATTTCCTTCTTAGGGTTATTCCTCTAGATTTGCCTTGCCGTAAAATCTAATCTGGTTATTTAAGTTTTTCATGGAGTTCAAAAAGGGTTTGCAATTTCGAAGCTTTTTATTTAGTTGAAAATTATAATGGTAAAGTTTAATCCATTTTCTTTATAATTAGTAAATCTAGAAAAAAATCGTTGCCCGAGTAATAAAATTTAAATCAAATAAAATAGAACTTTGTATAAAATTTTATTAATAAAAATAATTTTCAAATCAATAATTAGTGTCTTAGACAGCTTGTTATCAAAATATTGTCAATAATATAGAGTGTAAAACATTTCCCCCACTGATGACCCGCTGTAGGGTATACAGGCAACAATTTCCAATTGTAATGCTTGACTTTCCTCATAGAACTCATTTGTCTGCTTTTACTTTTTATCATTATGCAGGTTTATTTGTAAATGAAAACTACGAGAGAGAGAGAAAAACTGCAAGTAGTGTATTTTCATGTGTGGTTTTATTTTTATAAACATTTAAATTGTTATTTGCCTATTTACAATAAATCTCTTTTTATTATTATAAGAGAGACATTTAATGATAAACAAAAATCAAATACACGTGCCAAGAATTTTTATAAATTGTTTTTAGTGTTTTATTTTACTTAACAAATTCTCTAAATATAAATAAACTAGTGCAATGGAAAAAGGGCTTAAAAGGAATTTTTAAAATAGTTTAAAATAATCTGAGAGTTGCTACTTTCGATAAGCAAGGTGTTATGTTAAATTATATTTAGTTATAAACGCAATAGGTTTTTCTTTTTATATATTTCTGATATTTTGTTAGCCTAGTGGAAAGTGTTAACTAAAGAACAAACTTTCTCGCTGGTTTAGTTTTTGGTAGTTATGATCAAATCATTATGAATACTTTAACGCCTTAACAGATTTTTAAAAATTTTCAGATTTACTTTCGAAATTAGTCAGTCTTTCGAGTAATTTCCAGACAAAAACTATTTTCATCGACAAGGCTTCTCCATGTGTTAGAGTTTCTTAATATTTGTTTATTAATAAGTTAAAGCAATTAGTAACATACGCTATAGACTCAGCTGCAACTATAGCATCATATGATCCATGTTATATACGCCGAAGGTATTAACCGAGCTTACATCTTTTAAAGCGCAGCTCGAATTTGATATTATCGTTATGGCATTCATGATAGTTCAATATGAGCTACACTGTGACCACAGCCATTGAGTTTTTGAAATTAAATTAAATTTAAATTTCTCAATTGATTTTGATAAATGGCCCTAAGATAAGTTGGCCTACAAATTCGTGGTATTTAGTTTGTGGTGAAGCAGCAGTAAATATGATGCCTTTGAGCCCAGCATTGTTCGTGTTATTTTAGACATATGGCCAGGAATGTTTGAAAAAAGCGTACAAATTTTTAATTCGAAATTGTGCTTCATGCAGGACACCCACGGTCAAAATTAGTTTGGAATATTGAAATAATAAAAAATTTATCTTTTTAATAAAATTTCTTTTTTTTGTGTTATTTTTTTAAAATTTTAGGTTGATAATGAAACATAATTGATCAACTATCGTTAACAAAATTAACAAATTTTATATAAAAACGTTTAAATAATTCCGCTTAAGACCTTTTATTACACATTTGATTTACATTTTTTTTTGCAATTATATATGCGTGGATGTGTGCGCAAGTTTAAATTATTTATTACATCATTAATTTTTATATATTTTGTTTCTTTTTATTTCATTAACACAAGATACATATAGAAATAATCTATCTCGTAGCTTATAAAAAAGGTTTGCTATCAAATAAAAATATCATAGAGGTCTATTTTGGTATATTTTTTGTGTTTCTATTTCTATATGCTTAAATTTATTATAGGCTTTGGAACATAAATAAATTGTATGTTATTGTTATACAAAAATTATTTCTATTACTAAAAGTTAGTTTTTTTCATGGCAACAAGGACGTATTTTAAATTGTTCTTTACAAGCAAAAAATTGTGTACACACATCAGAAAGTAACTTTTCATGACAAATCCTGAGGCAATTTCATATTTTTATTAAAGCAAAACAAAAAAAAAACAATGTTCTTAAATATGAAAATTAAAATTTAAAAAAATTTTTAATAGATAACTTTATTTTTTAAATATTATTTAAGCAAAATTTGAAGAAGTTCTATTTTAATTTTCATATTTTCCCATACCATTCGGTGGCACATTTTTCTACAAAAAATTTTTGATAAATTTTATTTTTTATTTTTAATATTTCACCACACCTTTAAGTGCCATCTAGTAAAAATGAAAATTTTGATTTTAAAATAAAACGGGAAATAAAAATGAGTAAATAGTTTTTAAAAAATTAAAATGTTTTCATTTTCTTCTCTTGTCTGAAGAAAGCGGATTATCTTTTGTAAACTGTATTTCAGTCTTTAGGATCGAAGTACATATATATACCTTCTGTGAAGCGTATTTTCATTTTTAAGCGTATTAATAAATCTGTAAGACACACACACACCATTATTATAGAGGGGAGTTAATTCAAATTTATTGTAGGCTTTGTAACTTAAATAAATTGTGATACAAAATTCGTTTTATTTTAAAAACTTATTTTGAATTGCTCTTTAACACACATTAGAAAATAACTTTTTAGGTGCAAGTCACTTTTTTATATTTTTATTAAAGTTAAGAAAATGGCTTTAAATATGAGAACTGAAATTTAAAAATATTTTTAATATTTAATTTAATTTCCAGCTATACAGGTTGCCCCCAACCAGTTATAGCTGGAGTATCCCAAGGTAGTATTTTAGGCCCAATCCTGTATTTCATATATACAGCAGACTTACCAACAAATAGTGAAATACACACATCAACGTTTGCAGATGACACCGCCTTTCTTAGCACCCATAGTGATCCAAGATATGCTTCGCGTCAACTACAGGACCACATAACACAACTGGAAAACTGGACTAAAAAATGAGGAATAAAGGTTAATGAACAGAAATGTGTACATATAACATTCACCTTGTACAGTGAATCGTGTCCTCATATCCGTATCAACTACCAAGTGGTACCCCAACACGTCTATACTAAATACTTAGGTATTCACTTGGACCGGAGATTAACTTGGAAACATCGAATTGATGCAAAGTTAACTCAAATAAAACTAAAAACAATAGCAATTCATTAACTTATTGGCAGAAACTCCGTTCTCAGCCTTGATTGCAAACTTTTAATATACAACACAATTTTTAAACCAATATGGTGTTGCGGGATTCAGCTATGGGGCACTGCTTCCGCCTCCAATAGTGAGAAAATTCATAAAGTAACTGCCGCTCCTTGGTACATTAAGAACTCCCACATTGACCAGGATCTTCAAGTGCCGACGGTTAAAACCGAGATTACAAAACATGTCACAAGATATTTGAATAATTTGGAAACACATCCAAATCCGCTTGCTCGAGGAATCCTACAACATCGTGGACACACTCGATTGAAGAGGAAGAACACTATTGCCTTCGGACGAAATCATTGAGAACTACCAATATGTATGGATAAATTTGAAAACTAGTTAATTATTTATTTTGTCTTTTACTTTACTATTTAGATATTTAAGAATTGATTACTTATTGTTAGTTCATACTATGAAAATACAATAAATAACATGGAGTAGGAAAAAAAATTAAATTTCATTTTTTAAATATTTTTTTAAGCATCTTTTTTTGTGGCATCTTTATTCATAAAATATTTTATTAAATTTTATTTAATTTTTAATGTGGCAACATCAGGAACAGACTATGAAAATGTATTAAACATGTTTTAAAAATTAAAATTTAAAATTTGATATTAAACGGGGAGTAGAAATGAGTAAACAAATTTTTATAAAACTAAAATTTAGAATTTTTAACATGATTTTTAAAACAAATTCCTTTCTTGTTCTCGATGAAATAGAAAGCTCTTTTGTAAACTGCATTTTAGTATTTAGGAACGAACTATATACTAACTACCGCCTTAGCCCTTTTGTGATTTTTTATAACGTCCAAATAAATCTTTAACACACACACAATTATTGTAGAGGGAGAGGAATTCGATAACTTAACAAGGAAAATTGTTAACAAAATTCTTAATAATTTATCTTTAAAAGCACTTAGACAATTTGAAAATTATTTTTGTAGTTATATAATTATAAACCTCTTTATTATTCCTTTAGACAACAGACATGTGTGAATTTGAGGAAACATACAAAGTATTTGTTTGTAGTCTTTTTTTCGTTTTAAAAATTTTGCCATTTTTAGAGATTTAGCTGACACTTTTTAACAACAAAACAAAAACTAGAGCAATTTCCGTATGTTTAACACGATTTATTGTTGCAGCCAGTGTAAGCATAAAATGTTGTTTGTGTTTTTGTTTTTGTTTCTGATTTTTTTATTTTTCTGTTGAAAACTATTATCATGAGAATTGTATAGAAACTACCAAAAATAGACAGAAAACTTCAGTAATGAGTGGGAAGGTATTAAAAATTCAACACCAGCATAAAATAGTTGTTGAGCGTTTGAACTGCAGCATATCAAAAGTGTGACCAATTAACTAATTAATTTTGTTGTTTATTTCGTTTACTATTGTTGTTGTTGTTGTTGTTGTTACTGTTGTCGTTGTTGTCATATAACAGTGGCTTATTGCTGCTGCTGCTGCCGGTGTTTGCTGTCTTTCCATTTGTCTTGCACTCAAACATTTCATGTGTTATTTTTTTCTCTATTTCTATTTTTTTTTTTATCAAAGTATTAATGTTTTGTTAAAGTAGAAATTCATTTTATATAAACATTTATTGTTGATATCTGTCTATCTATCTGACTATTTATCTGTCTGTCAGCGTGCATTTTTTTTCTTCAGGTGTTAATCTATGTAAAGACATTAATAATGCTACTGTTTTACCAACTGATTTAGTTTAGTACACAGAGTTTCTTAGTTTTTGCTGGCGTGTTTATTAATATGAAAAACTCAATATTTGAGTTTTTGTCTGAATTTTATCAAAAATTATAATAAATTAATTTGTTTTAAAAGCTGTGAAAATAAAGGAAACGAATGCATTATGATAAAATCGCCGTAAAAATTAAGTTATTAATTTTATTTTCGAAAAATTAGTTATAAAAATATTTCGTTAATATTAAATATTGTCATAATTTATACCTTAAAGGAAAATCCAAAATTGTTAAATAATGACAGAATCATATATTTATGAAAATGTTTTATTTTTTCTCTCTTAAGTTGGTTGTTGTTGTTGTTTTTGTTAAGAAATTTTCTTTCTTTTAATGAAGATAAATAAACAAGTGCCATTAGAATACAAAATGTTTGTTGAAAAATTTATTTTGCCTTAAGGCACATGTGCTAAAATAATGGCTTTTGGTTATTTTGAAGCTAATAGATTTTGTGATAGACAGCTTTATATAATCGAGTAATCATAAGCACTAGGCGGGAGTGCAAAAGTTGAAAAAATTGAGATTTTAAAACTAATTGTAACCAATGTTTATTATTTGTTAAATTTTTTTCTATATACCAAAAAATATTTAAAAAATTGCTAAAGTTTGTTTTTGAGACTAAAATCAAAAAAGGAATTAATAAAGAAAACTTAATAGAAAAAGAATTTTTTTCATAAATTCAATATATTTGTAATTGATTATGACCTTCTCGGCAATACTACTATTTTGTGATAAAGCATATTCAGGAAGACGAATTTTAAGTAGATTTTATGGAGAACTGCCGATCGTCGATTACAAATAACGCGTGCATTATAGGTTTTTCAGCGTAAACCAATTATTGTATATGGCTCCACAAGCAAAAAAAATCTAATCATAAAGTGTGAAATCCCGCGGACAGATTTACAAATCCATTTAACGAAATCACAATGACCATAAAAATCGCTGTGTGGCTTACAGCGTAATTCTAGTGAACTCACATCATGCCCACAAAATTATTATAAATATTTTTTATAAAAAGTTATGGATTGTGGTGCGAGAGCAATCATCTATTAACCGCAAAGCGAACTATCAATTCTTCTTTGAAGAAATAAGAAGAAGAAGAAGAAATACCATACATATGCGGCAATTTTGCTTATTAAAAAACTCATTGTAGCAAAAGTGAACTTTCTTGCAAGATATTTATGAAGTTAATTAATGATTGGTAGAATTACTTAAGCGTCAAGCTGTTCGTGACAACATTATCAAAATATACCGGTTATCAATGTCAAAAGGTAACCACAGTGTCACAATTGTTGGAGAATAAGCCGCGCTTAAAAAATACCCTTCTCTTTACAGGCTTTGCTGTTGTCAAAGTAACTACAAGATAGTGTTGAGCAATAGGCGAATGGAAGAGAATACTTCCTTAGGAGTCCCAAATGTTTAGTGTGATTCCTAAGCATTCCTTTTGCAGAAACTATTTTCATTTTAAGCAGCAAAATTCCAGTTAGTTTTGAACATTGTTGCTTCCCAACAAAATCATGATAATAACATCGTGTTAATCATTTACCGACTGTGTACTTCTTTCTGGTTAATTTATGCAACCTTATTTTAATACGTGTGTTCTTTTTAAGCGTTCATATTAGTTGAACTAAAAAAATTCTTTACCTTAGTTTTCCGTTATTGATGCAGTGGCGTTTACCTTTCCACCTAGTTTTGTATGAAACATTGGCAGAAGAATTTTTAATGTGTAAACAAAGATTCTTTCTGTAGATATTATTTTTACTCCTGCAGTTAATTTTACATTTCCTGTAATACATATATTTCAGTTCACAGTTTTTATCTCTTGCAAGGCTGTTCAAACTATTCTATCTAAACTCGGCTTGATAATGACGTTATCGCGTTGAAAGCGCTCGTCCAATCGTATCAAACAAACAGCCAGTAACAACGATTTTTAATGGAAGGAATTACAACAGTATTCCAAATCCATACAACTTCATATTTGAAATATGTTTGTTTATATTTTTTTCAGAAGCTAACTACACGAGGGATAATATGTGACATGTTACAGCTACCATAGAACTCCTCATGATTTATTTTTGGAGAACCCTTTCTTTGAGCCAGCTGCCAGAAAAATTTTCGTACATCAATTTAAGTTTTATTCGTTTTCTAATTGAAATTTAATAAATTTTTAATTCTCTCAATTATATATTTAATTCAAAATAATGCCAAATTTTTTAATTAAACAATTAATTGAATTTTTTAAATAAATAAATTAATTAATCTATTAAAAATGTAACTAAATTTTTAATGTGAAAATAGATAACATTTTAATAGATACAATGACTTTGTTCGGTGAAGAAAATCCATTTGGAAAATAATTTATTTCATAATAAAAATGATATTTAAAATATAATAAAAACAAATTTAGTTTTTGTGTTTTATTTTTTAGAATACCAAACGATAATTGCTATTAATACGCCAACTGTAAAAATATTAGCTTAAAACTTCAATATCATTTACAAGCATTTGTGGTTGATACAAATTATACTATTTTCAACTTATGTGTTATTTCTTCCTTTTCAACTCTTGGCACATAACGAAATAAACAAAGTAGAATCAATTTTGCATGATTCATGCTTAAAAATGTTACATAGTTACATGCAAAACTTGCATAGTTTTGAATAAGACACACTGCAAATTGTAGTTATAATAGTAATAATAATAACGTCAAATAAAAAAAATAAAAACACCAACAATAAAATGAACTCAGATAAGTTATTGCGGTCATTGTATTAAATTTTTGCATATTTTGACTATTTCAGTTTTTATTGTAGGAAAAGAAAAACCTAAAACAAGAAAAAAACAATAAATTTGTTAAACAAACTTTGTAAATGGCACCAAAAATTTAAATCTTTCAATATAGTAAAATAAAAGATTTAAGCAACGAACTTGATTAAGGAATAGATTTCATATTTTTACATATTTGGAAATCAATAATAATTAGACTCACGTGAAGAATTTAAATATAAAAAAAATTTTCTGTTTAGAGTTTATTAAATAATTTGTTTTTATTATTTTTAAATACATAAATTCTGCTTAATTAATAAAGAGTATTTTTCTTGTTTACAATTTTCAGCTACTGTCATCGCAGTAGCTTTCAGTGGAAGATTAAAATAAAAAAAAATGAAAATTTGTCAGCAGTTTTCCAACAAGTTAATCAATTTTAATTGAAGAAATTGATCATACATCTCGTTAAATTTTTTGTTCTTTTAGAGCAAAGAATCTAAATACAAATATATGTTCGTTGACATAAAAATTTCACTATTGCTGCTTACGTTACATCCTTAAACAATTAGCAAATTGCTTCTTTAACTAAATGCTTCAATCGTAATCTTATTATAATAGATGACATACTTTGAGTTATTTATATTAACAAAAATACTATCTATACTATATTATATTGACAAGAATACTATCTCTTGAACAAGAATTGTGGATAATCTGCCTCTAACTATTTTTTGTTTTTAAAATTTCGAATTCTTCAAAATAAGCTTCTGAAACCCACATAGAGTTTTTGCTTCAGCAAAGATTGGTTGCTACTTTTTTTCTAGAAATAACAACTTTCTCCTTTTCCTACTGAAGACTAGTTTTAAGTTTAGTTTTTTGCAAATCTTTCAATTGTGGGGTTGTCGTTTAGCAGATTATATCAAATATTTCGAATTTCACTTTTCTGATGATTGAAAGTGCAACACATTATTTTAAGATAACTACTTCTCATATAATGAATAAACAGAAATAATATTAATATTGTGTAACTTTAGATTTTCCTCAGTATTTGGGCGTAATTAGCAAAGCGGCAACATTCCAAAACATATTTATTATTATGAAAATAAACATAAGAAATATAATAAATTTTCTTTCTTGTCTTGTTAAATATTACAACGTAGTCAAAGCAAATAAATCCATTTAAAAATGATACTTTTGCATATTTGTCTCAAAATCAGCCATGTAATCTTGTGCAAATATTCCATTAACACTTTGTGTGGCATAAATTTTCAAATATAAATTATAAAAATATGTTAAACAAAGTTAAATTATGCTTTTCACTTGTCTCTCGTATATTTTTGCCAAACAATAATTCATGCCTCTTTTATTTCAATTCTTATTTTATTGTTTTTTTTTACCAGCAACTTGACATTAGGATTTTAGACATTTGCCCAGACTTTTTTCTATTTTCTATATTTGTTACTGCAAAAATGTTTAGTGACAATGAGTGAGTGTCACATTAAAATATTTTTAAAGTGTTTTGTTTTTTGCTCAAAATGCAGTAATAAATTTTATGGCAAATGTAAACATATACTACATACATACAGGGTGATTAAAGAAATACCTCGTTAATTTAAATGTAATTTCAAGTATTGCATTGTTTAGGACTTTTAATGTCCTGAAAGTGTTTACAGCTGTAAAATGGTTAAATCATTTAGAATGCTTAAGTGCCTTTTAAAAAACGACTCATTGAAGAAGTTAAAAAACTCAAATAAATAGTAAGTCTTGGTTAGAAAAATAGTTAAAAAGCCAAGTACTTATGATTGCTTATCTCCTACTATCTAGTTATAGTTTATTGGCAGTGTGCTGATGTATGCTTATATAAGGGCTTTGGACATTACGTTCTTTAAGGTCATGATATTAACTTGGGCGTTATTTCGAATTCTGTATTGTAGTTCCTTTCTCGAGACATTCTATTTACCAACAATTTTGTGAGACCTTCAAACGAAGAATAAGGTAGATTCCAAAATACAGCGATATGAAGAGTTTTCCACACAAGAGCTTTGTTTTCTAAAACAAAATAAAATAAAAAATTTAGATTAAGATGATTCAAATTTTTATTGCGTTTCGAAGAAAAAGTTCGGCAATGTTGAATGAAAAATGATATCTGGCGACCACACTAACAGATGTCGATTCTTTCATCAAAGTTCCTAATCACTTTTTGGCAAAATGGCGGTATTATTTCGGTAATCACCTCACGGATTTTGAGTTTTAAATCTGAAAACGATTCGATATGCTCTACTGATTATCGTTAAATTATGCGAGTGGGTATTTGGCTTGCAATAAATTGATCATTTCATTGGTTGTCTAACATGTGGCATTGCCCTGTTGAAACCATATGTCAGTGATATACACATCGTCAATAATAGACCAAAACTGAGTTGCTATCTCGCATGATTCATTGACAGTTACCGCATTTACATCCTCATATTTGAAAAAAAAACAGCCCTATCATGTCTCCAGACCACATTGCGCACCATACAGTGACACGTTGGGCTTCGTCTGAAAAAATGATTTTTTCAGAAAAGCCAGGCGGTTGTTTCTGATTGAATTGAGTGAATCTACGGGTATGTGAATGATCGGTTGGCTTCAATTCCTGCACAAGTTGAATCCTGTAAGGCTTCAAAATTAAATCCTTGCGCAAAATTCGACATGTGCTGGATTTGGGTAACCCCAATTGTTGAGAACGTTGAGGAATTTACAAATTTGGATCTGCTTCAACCCTGTGGCTTACAGCTGCGATGTTTTTTGTTAACCAACCTAGTAGAGCACTCGTTGGTGTTCAAACATTTTGCATCGAGCCTGTCGATTAAAATTTAACAAAATTCTTAATAGCGGTATATGAAGGACGATTATGTTGCCCGAAAATATCACGAAATTTACGAAATGTAACTTTAACAGAACCGCCATTACCGTAGTGAATTTTAATTATTTTAATGCGATTTTCATGCAAAGTTGAATTTATGTTAACAATCGCCAATGCATCTACTACGAATACGTCAAAAATATTTCTAAATATCAAAACTATCACGTCATTAGTGTTGCCACAATAGAAAAGCAAACTTCTTGCTAATGCTCATTTAGTGCCATAAAAGGAGATCATTTTATTTGGAAAAGAATTTTGTTTGAATTATTTTAACATTATTTTTTTTTGTTTTTGGTAATATAATATTATCTTCCATTATACTGATATTAGGTCAGTTTCAGTATATGATAGAATAGGGAGCTGCAGAAGATGTCAAATGTTTACTTCAATTATAGGTAAAGATACAATGCATCACTTATTTTGCCTATAAGTTTTTGACAAAAATCAAAGGTCAGACACCTAAAATTTAAATAGAAAATTTATGATGTGTAATTTTTTCGAACAAAAATTATAGTCGATAGAATTTCTCTATAGAAAATTTCTTTATAAAATTTCTCTATAAAACCCAATGATTTGTTTATACAAAAGTTAACACAAAATATTTTTGATATTAAAATTCTGACTGCTAAAATAAATTTATAGAAATATTTTCCCTTATGGAATTCTTTAATAAATAAAATTAGAAATACTCTTTAGAAAAATTATGACTGGTGAACCTTTTACCTAATTATAATATCTATTTAATTTACTTAACCAAAATTTCATCTTCATGTGTTTTTAAAATTAAAGAAAAAATGTTTTCTTTATCATCATTTTACACTATTTATAGTATAAATAATCACTTAAATAAATTTATGGTAATGACTTTATAAAATCAATAGCACAAAATTATTTAATGTTTTACTAATGATCACAAATAAAATTGAAATATTGACTTTTTAAATTTCGTTGAAGGTTTTTATATGTTAAAGATATCGCACCATAAATACAAACGGGTTGCAGCTCAAAATTTTTGAAAACTGAATTTTTTTCCATAAATGAATTCAGAGTATTTATTCATCTTTAACTACTGCAAAAATTTCTTTCACATCACTATCTTCTTTAACTGGAAAAATACAATTACAATTATTTTTGTGTTAAGTGCACGATTAACTAAACAGTTTATTGTCTCTACTAAAAATTTTAGTATTTTGAGTTGTGTTGTTTAAGTCAGTTTAAATAAATCTTTATTGGATTTATAGCATAATCAATAACAAAGCCAGAATAGTCATACTGTTGTTAGGAAACTAAGATATGTTAGGGGCGCATGTTTAATAAATAAAGCAGCAAGTAGTTCACGTTTCGCCGGAGTAACACAGTGGTGTTATCTAGAAAGCTGTGTAAGAATACAAGTAGCATAGTTATCGTAATAATATAATTTAAAAAAATTTTTCAAGTTACAGCAAAATAAACGAAAAATATTTTAACACAATTTGGAGTTTTGGGGAAGATCTCCTACAAAGAAAACTGTAAAAATTTCCAATTGGAATGATATTACCACTGCCTTAAAAAGAGTATGAGCGATAATTATTTTAGAAATCTGAATAATTGTTTAGGTTATTTGCAAAGTGTTGATGGGCCTTTAATAAAAATGATAAAATAGCAAAAAATTTGATTTACTAACTTTTGAACCACCCTTTGCTTATTATCATAATTTGTGTGTTAACTAAAGAACACATTTATCTTATTTTGTTCGGTCTTTATTTTTTTGTGTTCTTTTCTTTGGCACTGCAGTTAAATTTGTTGTCTAAGTCACAGCTGTTGTTATTTTATGGCTTTTATAATAAATTTTGTCTTTTAATAGTCAGGACCTTATTGTGATTTATCAGTCACACTTTACCAATTAAAAATTATTGTTTTGTAGTACTTTTTTATATGCAGCTTAAAGCTATGATTATCGAGTTTGCCGTTCATCAACTGAATAACCATGTTCTCCAGGAGCTGTGTTTGCAACGAGAGAGAGTAACTTGCTACACAGTTCGTGCCACAATTGATTTGTTGACGAAAAAGATTAATAATCGCATAGTTTTAAGCCTGCGAGACTTGTGAAGGCGCTAGTCTATACTGGTTAGTCTGCAACGATTGATTCCAATATACGGCTACAAGTTGTCATCGAAAACTTGGCCTCTAGATTAGACTACGTCCGAGCCAGCCGTGACCGTCATACGCCAGAAAAATATCTTTCGAATAAAACTGATCTCTATTTTATACCATTTTAAACTTTTACATCTTTATAATTTTTTTTTATTTTAATTGATTTCTTATTTAAAATACGGCAAAATTCAAATTGAAAAAAAAAATAGTTGAAAACTGTGTGACATAAAAATGCCAAGTTAAATAAAAAACACTCCATTTATAGAAAAATAATTGCTTTTAATTAAATCCATTTGATACTCAAGTACTTACGATTAATATTTTAATAAACTCAACAATTGTTATTTGATTGACTTCAAACAAAATTATAATTAATAAAATAACAAATTTTTATAACTTAAAACGGTATTAAGAAAACGTGGAGCAAAATATTTAAGAAAAAAATCTTTAACGAAAACATTAAAATATAAAAAAAAGATAATAAAATAAAATTGTAATCGATTTAAAGCGATTTATATTTGTAGACAGTTGGGGCAAGTTTGGCCGGCTGCTTATTTGAACGGCTATTTTAACAAATTGTTTTTCCAATTTTATGGTTGTGTTATTATTTTATTAAACGATTTGATTCAAAAGTATTTAATAACTTAATTACGATTCAAAAAGCTTTTTTCTTAACAACATTAAAGGCAAATAACTAAATGCCAAAGTCCATAAAAATGCAAAAACAGGTCTTTATTCAACTGCACCATAGATATTTTTAGGAAAAGTGGGATATAGATAAAAAATGGAAACTAGCAATGAGGTGTTTGTTGGGCTTAAACTGCTGAATCGTTTTCGTTTTAAAGGCTCAAAAACAATTTGTTTATATTTTTCTTTTGTAATTTTGTTTTTAGAAAATCTTTGTTAATGGATATTTTCATTATAGCTCAAAATTACTGAAAGAACAATTATATTCAATTATGTGATAGCAGAAAAAAAATCCTCATTTTAGACATTGCAAAACTTTTAAATACGAACATTTATATAAGTTAAAATGAAATAATTTGCACAAAATAAATATCAGTACAAGCATCCCCAAAGTAGCTTCCAAAAACTTTAACTGTTTTCAGCCAAGTCTTTGTATAAAGAGTAAATAAAACAGTTGACTTTCGTTTAGTTTTCAAATTAATAAAAAGTATAAAATTTTTATCAGAAATAGAGAAAAATTATTTGCACCTATAAAAGGTTTTATTAGTTACATGATGCTTAATTAGTTTAACTAAATAGTGAATGGGCTCAACTATTTATGCAGTTAGAACTCTTAAATTTAACAACTATTGATTCAATTATTTGTTAGAAGAATTTTCTTCTTTTCTTTATTCAATTATTTTTCTGGCTAGAATTTCTTTTCTTATTTAAATTAAAAATTTTAATGATTGAATAATTTTTATTAAGAAAAGTTTTCAAAAAATATGTTTAATAAATATAATATTGAAGATATTAAAAACTTAATTAAGTTACAATTAAAAATTAATAAACTAAAAAAGTACTTTCTGTGTCCCTGCTAAAATATATAGAAATGTTTGTGGTTCTAGTCATCTTATTCGCTGCATATGTGCTGCATTTTATATTCATTTATGTGTTTTAGCAGAATATTAAACGCAGATTAAGTTTGGTTGTATCCCCTTTTTATATCGGGTACTTTCTGTAGAGGTTTAGACCTTTAAGCCACACTTTTTTAACTGATGGCCATTTTGACCGCTGTAATGTCATGTAAGTCTAGTTTGATTTGCCACTTCAACACGTATAAATTTACACCTGAACAACACATCCAAATTATGCAATGCGGAAGCAAATAGCATGATCCATTCCCCCTATAATGCCATGATTACTATTCTTAGTTCGTCGTTCATTAATTGAGCAATCATTATGTGCGGCAGCTGCGGTTTGACCAAGAAGCCGCAAGACATCATATACCTCGTGCCGTATATTTTCATGCTTCAGACCAGCGAATTGGGCTCCACGATCGTGCACTATAATGCCATTAGACTATTTTCTATGCAATATGTGAAGTCGATCTCGCGGCGACCTCCGAATGGGGTCGTGTGAATGGAGTTCATTTTAAAGCCCATAAGACGTAATGTTGCATGCTTACGCATAGATCTGTGTTCGGAAATGATGGTGCACCTGTTACTGTGGGTAATGTAGGTATTACGAAGTCGGAAGCTCTTGATGTTCTTGGCATGAAAATTCAGTGTAATGCTCGATGTTTCATTTTTCATGTTTCTAAAGAAGCTAGTTCTGGCACAATGCATTGGATGTGTAGGGGTCACCCTCTGAGTGCTGGTCCGAAAAGGAAAAAAAAAGTGCCTCAGTTAAACGGTGTAAAAGATACTTCACTCCATCCGATCTTCGTAATATTTACTCAACCTATATTAATACAAAGATGGAATACAATTCTCCTGTACGGGCGAGCGCCCAAAAGTCTATTTTGGAGTTGCTCGACAAAGGTTGCATACAGGAGGGGGCCAAAAAGCTTCAACTCTATTGATTCTCTAAAGCAATGTAGGTTGTATTTCACTGTTTTATTGGTATTACAATAGAAAGTGTTCTAATTATGGAAATTGTTTCCGAAACTCGTATATTTTTGCGTTTGACTCGGTTTTCGTTGAGAGCGCATTTATTTGTGGTCAACTGGCCAGTGAATCGCACTACGCACTACAAGGAAAATATGTTTTTATCCGAATAGTCAGTATGTGTAAAAACTCTCTCCAGAGGTCTTTCCTCACACTTTCAATGTAGGAAAATTCAAATAGAATGTCCACAAGCACCACTGATTCTCTCCACCTTCCCAAAACTTATTTTCCTAGTTCAGGTACTGCATAAGTAGGGGTTATCCCGTAAGAGCTGGTCGCTTTTCTACACCGACAATTTCGAAACGATTAACTGCGTCACTGCCGATATAAGGCTACAAATGTTGAAAGTTTCATCAAAATTAAACCTCCAAATTAGCGTACCTTCAATCTAGCTGTGGCAGTCATACACCAACAGTCAAAAATTTCATGTTAATTTAAAAATTCATCTTTGTATCTATATCACTAAAAATACTATTTATTTGCGGTCGTAACTGCCCTCCATAATTTTAATTCTGAATCATGTTTTTAGATTTTTATTTATTATGAATACGGATGGATTATTTACTGAATACTGCGTTTATGGTATATGGATTAGTCTCCTTGATTATTGATATAAAATTATGAAATACTATGGTACTTTTAGATTTTATAACAGTCGGAGAACTTTATTGCCAGTATATTACTGAGGAGATTTTTTTATCTTCAAATATTATATTCTTTTAATTTTTTTTTATTTATATTATGTAATTAAGGCTTTCCTTCCCATTCGGTAAAAAGCCAACCCTATTATTGTCTTCTCTACAATGTCTGTGCATCTTATAGGTATCCCAAAGGGTATCACACATCCCTTAATAATAATATTGTTATTTTTGAATTGCAAGTCCAATTAGGACAGCCAGATTTAGCAACGAGTATACTAAAAGTGGCCGATAGTGATGGGGATCTTAATAAGCAATAAGTTTAGATATTAATAAAAATTTGTTTATTACTTTTATTTTTATTCGACCTTTTTTTTAAATTTTATTAAATATGAAATAATCTTTTAACGGTCTTATTAAATAATTTAACGATTTTATTTTTTTTTTTTTTTTTTTTTTTTTTTTTTTTTTTTTTTTTTTTTTTTTTTTTTTTTTTTTTCAATATTTCGCTTTCCTTTGGAAAGCTTCTTCAGGAAAATAAATAAAAAATTTTTTCCTGAAGAAGCTTTCCAAAGGAAAGCGAAATATTGAAAAAAATAAAAAAAAAAAAAAAAAATAAAATCGTTAAATTATTTAATAAGACCGTTAAAAGATTATTTCATATTTAATAAAATATTAATAAAAATTTTATTACTTTTAGAAATTAAAAATTACATATAAAGGGTGTGTATATGACTTTACTTTTTAATTCATAATTAAAAGGCATTAACTTAAACAATGTTTGTACAAATATATTCGCTGTAAAAATAAGTGTGATGAACAAATTTGAATATTAAATGGTGTTCCCATAAACAATATTTTAAGATATTATATAAATGAAATAATAGAGATTTCAATTTCTTTTGAAATGCTATTGAGAGATTCTAGAAGTCTTGTTTTTAACAATTAATTTTAAAACTTTAAAATAAAAATTTATGATGGTCCATATATAGTATAGAATATATAGTATGTGAATCCAATGCAAACATATTATTTATAATAGTTTCTAAGTTAAAAAATATTTCAAATTTATAAATTTATTGAAAGCAAGAGCGACAAAAAATCGGATTTAAGAAGGCTAGATTTTATATACAAAAGCACAATATGTAAAATCTATAACGTGCTACTTACAACCTAACGTTTTGTGCATTAATAAATTCAACTTTAAATTACTTCGTGTATGTTTTATTTAACACAAATTATTACAGTGTTTGTTTAAGCTTTTATAACCTCATAAAATAATTATAATATATTATAAGTAATAAAAATAAAATTGTTTTACTCTTGGGTACATTAGTGCTTAAAACAATAAAGCTATACCAACTAATGTCGCGTGTACAACAAATTCAACACAAAACTAACAACTAACCACAAAATTAGCAACTAAAAAATAGTGAAAAAATAAAAAAACTACAAGAAAATTTTTATAATGTAAAAAATAAGAAAAATTAATAGTTTTTTTCTTACATATTTAATATACAAAGTACTCTGGAATTTTGCATAAAAATGTAATTAAGCAAATATGCTGATTTATGTAAAACTTTTAAAATTTAACGCATTAACACTTCATTTCATATACAAAAATTACCACAATAACAACAAAAAAACATTTAAAATTATTACATATGTTAAAAAGAAAACAAAACAAACAACACAAAATGTTGCTGCTAAAAAAAATGTTGTATTAAGTTTGTCATCAGGTTGAGGCAGCTTATACACAAGTTGCTATCTTAAGTCTTTTGATATCTACTATACATATATATATATATTTTTTTTTATAATTTTTATGCTCGTACCAACAATTTCTTGCTTACATTTACTAATGCCTCAACTAAAGCATGGAAATTAAATAAATTATAATAAAAATAATTACTTTGTAACAAATTAATTTAATTTAAAACCTCTGGAGAACAATAATAGATTTTAATTGATATTGTTATGGATTGCACTGCCGTGGGGATTTCGAATAAACATCCATACAAACGAATGAACAACAAACTAGATGGCCAGTTGACGTTTTCAAATAATTAAACTTTTAACATTTAAATGAATAATTTGTTAGATTTCCATTTTGTATAAGAATTTCTGTTGTTATAAAACAAAATTAAGGGTAATTGGGACGTAAGCTTTTTATTTCTGTGTGAAGTTTTAGCGGCATAGAATATTTAGTTAATTTTATAAAGAAATGAATATAAATATTTTCACTAAAATGTACTTTTTAGTGATAGTTTTTACTTGACATTTTGTTTAATTAATACACACATACAAAATGTTTTTTAATAGAATATTTTAATTTTGAAATGTAAGTAAAAAACACATAATTTTTTTTAATTATACAATAGTTATAATTTTTTGACCTTTTTTAATATTTTTTAGTAATTAATTTTTTTATTTTTGTTTTTCCTGATGATGCCAACCAACGGTGTGGCGAAATATCATAAAAAATTAAGTTTTTAAAAAAAATTTTTTATTAAATAAGACCTAGTGCTTTAAATTTTTTTAATTATGAAATTTATTTTAGTCAAATAATAAAGGTGGCATTGTAATTTTATTATGACCTCTATATTGATTGCGTTCAATTGGCTAGGTCATAGTGTAATCTAAAGCTAAAATTTTTAATGACCTCTAATATTTGTTGCCATATACTGGCAAAACCCGACGAATGCTATAGTTAATTATTTCGGGCTTATCGGCATAGATTAGCGACTTCACTTATACAGACAGAAAAGAGTCTATTAGCTTGAAATCGACCAATCTTGAAGACACTTCTCCGGTTCGTAAAGTGAAACTCTGCAAATACAAAAATCAATTTTGGCACAAGCTGTGTGACACGTTGCACCATCTTGATGAAACCACATCTCCTTTTCGTTCATGTTTGTCAGAATGGTATAGTCACTACTGAATGCAAAAATGATTCCACCAGATCATAAACTACACCAAACAATTAGTTTTTCTGATTGTAATGGTGTCTGACCATATAGTTGAAATATGGCAGTATCCGTTTTTGACGTTTCCTACAAATTAAAGCGGGATTAATCGCAAAACAAAACTCGTTCTAATATAGCCATGATTTTCAAAATAGATTCGAATTAATGTTGAAATACCAAACCAAACATAATTCGCTTAACAGCTGGCAAAATGGGCGCTAATGAAAAATTTGTGCCAACAGAACTTTTTTACATCTGCATGAAAAACACCCTTTATATATATATATATATATATCTTTTAGAAAATTAATGAAATTTTTGTGCCATTTAAATTTATATTTGTTCAAGCACTCACAAGTTCTATTAAAATTAATTTTTTCTATTTTTCATTGGAATTGTATATGAATCAAGCAGGGAAAAGACTCTACTGTAAAAAGAAATCCAAAACAAAAAATTTTGCACAAAACTGAATAAATTTGTAAAATAAATGCAAACAACTTAAATACTAAGGCTGCAGACTATACATTCAGCTCGTTGGGAAGGAATTTTCCAAAGAGAAATAAAACTGAATAACTTTCTCATTAATTTAGTTAATTTTTTTTTTATTTTACTAATCGTTTTTAGGATATAAAAAATCGTTAAGTCGAAAAGATTTTGTTAAATAAAAATTATTTACTTCTGAAAACACAAATTAAAAAGAATACTAATAATTTGCGGTCATATATAAAATAGAAAAAGTTTTATTTTTCTATATTATTTGGGTACGGATTTCCGTCGACCCTCGTCAAATTTGGTTTGTGAACAAACCGGTTTCGGCTGTTTGCCATCTTCAGTGTTCTTTTCGTACTAGTTGCGTTCTATTGTCAGTTGTGTTTATATAGTTCGTGTCTTCCTTCGTGTTATTGCGTTCGTCCCTTTCTGTCGTTTTTGCCTGCTTCTCTCCTTTTTTCGTTTGTCCCTTTTTACCTAATTTGTCGATCCCTTTTTCATTCGTCTTGTTTTTTTTTTTTTTTTTTTTTGTTCTAACTAAATCCTTTTACTGTCATGCTTGCGGTCCGTTTTTGTTATGCGTGAACCTATTGGGTTTTTTTTTTTTTTTTTTTTATGTGACATAATAATCTGTAATTGTACGTTTATGATGTTCTTTATTGCTTTCGTCTTGTGCACTTGTGTAACGTTTTTGTGTTGGTGTAATGTTTGTTTTCCTGTAAAAATGTTTCAACGGTTCAAATATTGTGTCCGAAGCAGTGTTTATCTGTTCATTTATGATTCGTCCGTCAAATGTTCTCTGTTCGTATATTCCCATGTTTTCTAATACATTTAGTCTCCTTCCTTTGTGCTGGGTATGAAGCAGTTTAACCGTTGTCTTTATATGTCCTGGTGTACATTTGTTGTTAAATATATGGTTCGCAAAGTTTGATTCTGGAGTTGATTTTGGTTCTCGTAGTTTTTTGTTATAGTCTCTAATGTGTTCCCTAAATCTGGTCTTAATTTTTCGTCCTGTTTGCCCGATGTAGCTATAATGGCATGTACAAGTTAATTTGTACACTCCTTGTCTGTCCAGTATATTTGCCTCGGTTGTTTTATTCCGTAGTATTCTGCCTAGGTTGTTTCTTGTTCTGAATGCGGTATTGATGTTGTGTTTTCCAAAGAATTTCGCCAGTTTGTACGTTGATTTTCCCATATATGTTAATGTAGCCCATTTTTTTCCTTCCTTCTCCTGTTTTTTGTTCGTTCCAATTTGTTTTTTGATGTTATCTACGAGGCGCTTTTTGTATCCGTTGTTTTCCGCTATGGTGTATATTGTTTCCATTTCCTTCATATACATTTGCCGTGTTAGTGGTGTTCTCTCGAGTCTTGTTATTAACTGCCTGATCGCTGCGTTTTTGTGTTGCTGGGGATGATTTGATGAGTTGTGTATTATTGTGTCCGTTGCTGTTGGTTTCCTGTATATTTCATATTCGATTCTTTTCGAAATTATGTTCCTCTTGATCGTTAGGTCCAGATAATTAATTCTCCCCTCCTCTTCCTTTTCCATTGTAAATTTTATGTCCTTGTGTCTTCCATTCAAGTAATCTAGAATTTGCCCATCGTTATTTCCTTCCAGTATGCATATGATGTCGTCGACATATCTTGCGTAGAATATTACTCCGAAGTTGGTTTTTAATTCCTTTACGTATTCCTCTTCTAAGTTCTGCATAAATACTTCCATGAGGGTGGCAGATGTTGGATTTCCCATCCCTAGTCCTGCTATTTGTCTATATATATTGTTGTTAAATTTAAAGTAATTCTGTTCTAGTGTCGCTTTTAGTGTACCTGTAATTTGTATTGCCAGTTCCCCGTTCTCCGTTTCGTCCTCCACTGTCCTATGAACAATGTTCAGTGTATCCATTACGGGAATTGATGGATACAAGTCCTTCACGTCAAAAGAGACCAGTTCCGTTCCCCCCGTTATCTTCACGTTCTCCAATCTACCGATCAGCTCCGTAGTGTTGGCCATTGTATGCCCATATTCTAGGTCTAAGGTGTCCTTTAATATTGTTCCCATATATTCCGAAAGTTCGTATCCTGGTGCAGATCCGCAATCAACCATGGGTCCCATTGGTGTGTTTTATTTTTCTGCTTCAATTTTTTCCTTTGTCACAATTTGCCGCGGTTTATACTTTAAAGCTTTTAAATTTGGCATTAATTTAAATAATTTTGTGGTTATTTTTGATGAGTTTGCTAATTTTTTTTATTCTAAAAGACACAAATAATTGTTTTTTTTTTTGCAATTACGAAACTATAAAAGATAGGACTGGCTATGTTGTTGTTCCTCATTTTAATATTCAGTTTCAGAATTTATTCTACTGATTATTAAGATAATGCGAATATGAATATTTTCGAAATCATTGGGAGAAAATGATTTGAGTAACATTTTTCGGCAATGACGATAAAATGCTTTCTTCAGACTTCGTTGAAGCTTTTTATCTAATAAACACATACTTTGGGTTAATATAATCGATGTTAATATTGATAACTAACTAAAATAGTTAGCTGGTATAATTAAATAATTTCACCTACGTTAATTTGTGTAGATTCCTTTAAAAATAAATATTTTATCATATTCTCATAAATATTTATTCTTCAAATATTAATCTATTTGAAATAACTGCGGAGGAAAGCATTTCCACATAGCTATTTCACTACTGCTCATAAAGCTCATTAGTTGATTCTACACCAAATTTTGTATAAAAAATTCAAGAATCTTTTATCTCAAACCAAAGGAATTAAGTGAGAGTTTTCATTGAACCAACACAGTAAAAGGAATATAGCACAAATTAACGTAGATTAATTTAAAAATAATTGCCAAAAAATTAAATTTTTAATTAATTAATTTAATTAACTAATTTAACTGAGTTCTTAGCGTGAAGAAATTTTTCAGTATAACAGACGTTTTAATGCATATTTTTTTTTATATAATAAATTTGAGTAAAAGCATCCCATTTTAATTTAGTAAAGTAAATTAAAAGAATTTATTAAGCTAAATCTTCATCTGTACTAACTCTGATTAATTACTAGTGACAATATCTTGCCAATAGTTTATTAGGCACTTGATTTACTCAATTTCATGAATGTAAAGCTAAATGGTATCTGAAAATAAATTTTTATACTTTCAAGTGCAACTCTTTAACCATAAATGTGCCAACGAAAATCTACAAAATCTGAAATGGAAGATAGACTTACAAAAACTATTAAAAAAAATTAAATTAGTGTTTGATAATTTTTATGGTTTTGGTTTTACTGTTTTTATGTTAACATTTAATTAATATAACTGCAGTTATTACAGGCAATTTAAATCAATAATTATATCTTAGACATAAAATAATTACTACTGAATTAATTAGAGTTTATTGTAAAATGTCTAATATTTATATAACATTAAGCTTTTATGGCTGGTAGTGTTTAGTGCTTTTTTCAACAGAAATAATTTTATTACTAGTAAACTTATGCTCAGTATTACTTTTTATAAAGAGTACACACTAGAATATAACAAAAGAATATTGTGCAAAAATTACAGCAAAAGTTGAGCCATCGCTGATTGTTATTCTAAGCGACACACTAGACAATTTATACGACAACCAGTACACCACCGACATTACAGTATTGCAAAGACGATCTACTTTAGATTTAATATCCACTTTTTTTTTGTTTTTTTATTCGAAATAATATTATTACACAAAATATATATAAGGCCCCAGCACCAAAATTGGCATAAAAGAAGCATTCTGGCAACTATATACAATTTTATAAAACGCAATAAAATTTTTTTTTTTTATGTAAGAAGTGATTTTAAGTTATTTAATAAAAATATTTTAAGTTGTTTTTTGAATAGAGAAAAAATAATTATTGATTTTAAATGGATTGGTAATTTATCGTATTCAGTAGGACCTGTATAAAAAATGCGTTGGGTCGTTAATTCAAGACGACATCTTATTACAGATAAATTATTGCTTTACCTGGTTAACCTATGGGAAACCTCCAAATTTTGCAAAAATCGAATAGAATAATTTCCCATATTTTTAATGGATTAAAAACAAACTTATGAAGTTGAATTTTATATAGACCTAAATTATAAATTACCTGACGAAGTCGACGTGGGAAACCCAACTACAGCTATCTTCATGGACATTTGCATGCAGCATCTCGTATAACTACACATAAAGACACCAATGAAAAAACACCGAATTAATATAGATACGGAGACGACATCATATGCATCCTCGAACAAGACAACATCGAACAAATTTCAACAGATTTAAACAGAAAAAAAATCTATAGAATACCAACTACGACGAACACTACCATCTACATCACCTCGAACCACCCTACCTAACATACTTAAGATAATCCCACTTGCTTGAGATTAGTACAACAAAGAACTCGACATAATTTGTACCATAGCTAAAAATAACAGTTACAAACTCAATGCTATCGACAAACTTCATAGACAACACAATACTAGAAACAGGAATAAAGGAGAAAAAAATACAACCGATACAACACAACACTGAGTTACTTATATAGGATCAGCAACATAAAGATTAATTAACCTTTTTGATAAACACTCTGAGCAACACTCTGAGAGACAAGCTCAGGACATTGACAAAAACAACTGACAAATTTAGTTCCAGTGGATTACACAGACTTATTTATACCTGCAAATACACTTATAAAAATAAATAAGAAAAGATACTAACTTTGCATTACACCTTGACATGCACGGGGACGTACCAAGGGAAATAGATAAATGTATGTTACTGCTAAATCCTAAAAAACAAGGATGAAGAATATACATTCTTGCAAACATGGAAATTTACAAAAGAAAAACTTTTAACAATGACAAACATGACCTCAGACACAGTTCTCGCACCACTAATAGTACTCATACACTTCAACAAACGTAAAACACCATCAGACGGACACACTTTCCTAAATAATAAAAAAAAGGAAATATTAAAAATTAGCCCCGCCTAAAATGCTAGGTGGGTGCGACCTTAATGACTCACTGTCACACTTTAATGAAGGAACTACCTTAACCAGAACACTGGCTCACCAGTACTGTTTAGAACACGGCTCGAGAATGAAGTCCACATCGAAAGTGCTCGCCATTCACACCGAACAAATAGCCAGTAAAACCGGAAAGGAATGATAACAGTTATTAAAATTATATTTGTTCTGTTTAATGGTAAATTTTCAGATTTAAAATATCATGAATTTTTCTCTGATTTCTTCAAGCTATAAGAATAAAACTGACACATATATAACCACTACAAACAATTATTATTGTTTTGTTTAGAACACCTTACTTAATACTCTCTCGAAACTTATTTGGTCGACGTTTCATGAAGTATTGTCATAACACTGCCGACTGAAAATTGTACTTATTGGCGATTAAAATCATCTAAATTCTTTTAAAATAAAAGGATCTGGCAGCTAATGCACTGCAAAAAATTTTTTTTTTGTTCTGATACTATAGAAACCTTAGAAGAGAACTTTCGTTGTCGTTCAATATAAAAACTTCCCACTAATCATTAAATCTTATTCAAAGTAAGTTATTTAAAAAAAATATATTTCGATTTTCTTAAAATTATAAATAATTTCTCCATAGTATAAAAATATACATAACTAAAGTCATAAGTAAATGCAGCTGCCATGCCATGACCACCACATCAACCTAGTAAATGCTTGAAGGCAATTTTTTTATTTAGTTTTTTATATCAACTGATACTTTGTATGTAACCCACATTAAAGGAGTTGTTGTAACTTTTTCTATCAAATATCGTAACAAGCTTTATTTTGGTTAAATTTAAACTTTGAACTCTATTTGCAATCAATGCAAAGAAATAAAAAGGAAATACCACCACCAAATATACACTACAAAATACACATTAAGACACACAAGAAACCCATAAAACCACTTTTATGATCACCATCCATCCCACTTAGTTAAGTTTGTATGATGAGTTTGATTTAGTGCTTGCGACATTGTTAAGAGAAATTATTGAGTAAAGCAGCGGCTTGGAAAAACAACCCCTTTAAGATCCTTACATGTCCTCTTGAAAAGGTTTACTTTCTAATTTCGATAAAAGGTCTTAATACAATTTGGGTAATTAAATTATTTCCATTCTTTTATGCAGGGTATTATGCGGTCACTTTTGCTCAACTTCATATTCTGGCTGGTTTATTTTAGCCTTAAAAATTTAAGGTGATCGTGTTGGAAACTTCTATAGCGCGGGAGTTGCAGTAAAATAAATACAGCACAAAATACGTATACACTCGTTTTCGTATCATGAAAATGATTTGAAAATTTACTTTTAAAAATAAATGTATATTTTTTACAATTTTGGCAATTGTAGCTTTATATGATTCGGCACAATAAAAATTATATTTGCTATTGCTGCTGTTGTAACGCTGTATTACACAACTTTTACTTTCGTTAACAATACTATAGAGGATTTGTTGTTGACTTGGTTTTATTTTCACTGGAAAACATACAGATTTTCTTGTGTCATTATTGAAATTTTGATCGATGATACAGTCGCCACAAATAAAAACAAGTGGTTGATAAACATAAATTGAAATCGTAGAAACTCTAAAAAGAAAATAAATAAATAGAAAAATTGTGACTGATGATAAATTTTTTACACAAAAATTATGACAAATAAAAATTTTTTTATAAACAACTCTTATAAAAAATATTTTTTCTATAAAATATTTTTATAGAAAATTTTGACTGACGAAAATTTTTTGTAGATAATTATAATTACGAAAATTTTTGACTGATGATTTTTTTTTATAGAAAGTTAGCACTAATGAAATATTTTTATTGAAAAGTTTTCAATTTTTTATAGAAAAATTTTTACTGATGAAATTTTTTTTCATTTTTTTATAGAAACATTTCACCAATAAAAATTTTTTTGTAGAAAAAATTGTACTGCTGAATTGTATTTTCTAGAAAAATTTTCTTATAAAAAATTTTTGGTGATGAAAATTTTTATAGGAAAACTTTTACTAATGAAATTTTTTATAGGAAAATTTTTACTGATGAAATTTCTTTACAGAACCATTTGTACTTTTGAAATTTTTTTATAGAAACATTTTTACCGGTGTAATTTTTTTTCTAGAAAAACTTTTACTGTTATTTTTTTTCTAGAAAAATTTTTACTGCTGATACTGAAATTTTTTTATAGAAACATTTTTACCGGTGTAATTTTTTTTCTAGAAAAATTTTTGCTGATTAATTTTTTTTCTAGAAAAAATTTTAGCGATGAAATGTTTTTTTAAAAAATTTTTAACAATGAAATATTTTTATAAAAAAATTTTTGTAACAATAAAATATTGTTATAAAAAAATTTTTAACAATGAAATATTTTTAGAAACAAATTTTTACCGATGAAATGTTTTTATAAAAAATATTGCTGCTGAAATGTTTTTAAATAAAATTTTCTTGCTGAAATTTCTTTAAAAAAATTTTACTGATGAAATTTTTTTGTAGTAAAATTATTACGTCAAATTTAAAAAAAAATTATGACGGATGTAAAGAACTTCAGTTTGATAATAGATCCATTCAAAAAATTGTGACTAATAAATATTTTTTTAGAAAACTTTTAATAGAAAACTTTGACAAATTTTTAACAGAAAATTTTTACAAATTTTTTCTAGATAATTATGACTGACAAAAATTTTTTTATTAAAAATTTCCTCACTTACAACGTTTTAATAAAAAATTTTTGTCAGATGAAATTTTTTTGTACAAAATTATGACGTTAAATTAAAAAAAAAATTATAACGGATAAAAATTTTTTGTAAAGAACTTCAGTTTGATAATAGTTCCTCCAAAAAAATTATGACTAATAAATTTTTTTTTAGAATAAATTTTTTATATTTTATCTGAATAATGACAAACATTTTTTATTAAAAAGTTTTAACTGAGGTATTTTTTCGTTGAAAAATTTTAATGAAGTTGAAAATGAAGTTTTTTATGGAAGAAATATTACTAAAGAATTTTTATTATTGAAAAATTTTTATTCAATAAAAAATTTTTATTCAATAAAAATTTTATAGAAAATTTTTGCTAATGAAATGACAAAAACTGATAAAATTTTTTTACAGAAAAAGACTTAAAGATTTTATCTATAGGAAGTACAACAGAAGAAATTATTGTTTAGAAAAATATGAAAATTGCTTGTAAAAATATTATGTTTCATAATAACACTTTTCATAGAACTGATGAAATTTTTAGCTGATGAAAATTTTAACTGATAAAATTTGTTTATAGAAATTTTAGACGAATGATATCAATGACGAAAATTTGTTATAGAAAAAGTATGAAAAAAATACGACTAATGTGAATTTTGTATACAAAAATTGCCATAAAATATTTTATACAAAAATTATGACTGTTTAACATTTTTTACAGAACAAATGCGATTGATCGATTTTTTTTTGGGGAAAATTTATAGTACCATTTCGAATTACTACTGGAATATTTTTTCAATCATTTTTTAAAATTTCGATAATGTGGCCTTTTATTTTATTATTATTAAAAATTCGACTTTTATATTTTGTAAACCTTCGATATCTAATTGTGGACATTCAACTTATGAGATACCAGCAATGCATTTGATTTTGAAAAAGTTATATCTTTAGAACAAAGCGAATAAATAAATCTAGTATGAAAAAATCCATGGGAATATATATATATGTGGCTTAAATATTTTTATGCTTTTGTTTTGGAAGAATTATTAATTAATATATTTTTCGATTACAAACCACTGTGACATTTTTCGTAATTAGATATAAAGTTTCTCATTATTAATTTCACTGCAACAGTGATTTTAAATTGAAATAATTCTGACACGTGCCTTATATATCTCTCTTGATACTGATATTTTAAAATTTAACAAATCATATTTTTATATTTTTTTCTTTAAATGGATATCAAAATTAATTTTTTAAACAACAAACAAATTCAAAGGCAACTTAAATAATTTAAAAATAATCAAACGATTTTAATTCAAATCACGTTTTGCGACACGATTTCAATGTATAAATTTAGCTGCAGTTTTGTGGTTTTTTGTTTGTTTTTTAATTAACTATTAGAAAAAGCTAATTATATTAAAAAAAAATGTTTTTCTTTCATTTTTAAGATCCATAAAATGTAGTTAAACTCCTTTTTCATTATCTTGATATTTTTGTTTATATTATTTTTATTTATACTTTGCTTTTGAGAGGTGGTCAAAATGTTTAACATAATATTTTCTTTAATGATCACCACTCACATTAACAAGCGGCAGTGGTTATGTCCATGTGAGTATTCCTATTCAAAATATTGTGGTATCCACCATATGTGGGTAGTTAGTTATGGTTCCGACAGCATAAAAACAAAATCAGCTCAAACAAACTAAAACAAAAAACAAAAAAAAAAAATCTCATGAAATGTTTAATATTTTTCTTTTGTAATTGTTTAAGTTAAGTCCATTTTTTTAGTGCTTCTATAGACAATTTATAATAAAAAATGACTTTATTAGGATTTATTATATTTTATTTTGTTTTATACGTTTCGTTACGGTTTTTGAAGCAAATTTCCCTAGAGGCTAGAAAAATTGAGTAATAACTTTGCTAATTGTTGCGGCATAGAGAGACGAAAATGTGGCACAAAAACCATAGCAGCAACAAAAACCGAAGAAACTAGAAACTTAACAATTGATTTATTTGCGTTAACGCCACACTTTGTTGTAATAAATACAATTAAATACATTTTGCACACAAACTAGTTAGTTAAATTTAAAGATGTATGTATGTGTATGCCTGCGTGAATATTTTAAGGCATCCCAACAGCCAATGTACCTGACTGTAAGCTTCACTTCTTCTTCTAATCCATTGCATTTGAAAAAGAATTTCAATATTTCAAGATTTTCTTCCAAAACCCAAAACCTAAAATAAAATTAAAACTGTTAACATGCAATTTTCTCCATAATTTGCTGGGATTTCTGTTATACTTGAAAACTCATTCTGTACTGCCGGTACAGCATATGAGACATATTAAAAATTCATGTATTTAAACAAAAATAAAAAGCATTTAATGAAAAGTATTTTATCCTTCATCTCTTAACATCCATTGTACACCACACTGTAGGTCTAGGATATTTTGCAAAATATTATAAAATATTAATAAATTTATCACCCTTTAATAAATTTTAAATAAATTTTTAAAGATGTAGAGCTTCCCTTATAAACAACGAAAGATATTTAAAATTTCCATTTAGGTAGAGATGCCAGGAAGATTAACATATTTCCAGAAAAATTATTTTAGCGCTTGCTTTAGCATTTGAGCATACTCTACCAAATTTTTCAAGTTCAATTATAATTTGCATTACTAATTTGCTTCTAAAATATTCTACTTCTGCAAGGGTACAGAGTGGCATAATATAATTCTTGTTGTATGTTATACAGTACTAGCAAACCCGGCGAACTGCATTTCGCCACCAGATGGCTTCGTTTTTTGTAACATTTCGTTTGGGAGTTAAAAGATTAAGAAAAAATATTTTTTTTGTTTTATATTTGAAAAGGAAAAATTTTATTTCATTGCACAACAGAAATGAATTCATTTCGATTACAAAAAAAGTGGAATTTAGTTGAAATTCTCTAAGTAAAAAATGAAAGTGAATCCAAAGTAAATACTGAAATTAAGCGTTATACGTGTCCGCAAATTATCCGTTTCATTGAAGTGCTCTTTGGTAAACCACATTTTTGTTTTTTGGTCTGACGTTAAATACGTATGTTTAGGTGTTATGTGTTGCAATTGATTGTGTTGGTGTGATTGGTTGGTGTGAATGATTGGTTGAATAAAATCTTTTACTTTGCAAGTCGGCATGAAGTCGCCTTCTCGAATGATATTAGTTCCAAAGGAAGCAATGCGAGAGCAGTTATTGTATTCAAGGATGCGTTGAAGAAAATGGTTGGAATCGGGATTAGTTCCATCGAACAATGGTTTCAGTGGCTGTGATGGTGTAAGTAATGGATCCAGTTTGAATTTTCCACTTGCGCAGCACAATCCAGCCGTTTCTCTTTTGAACTTTAACGCATTGCAATATCGTCATTGGTCCGATATCTAAACTGTCATCATCACTGTAGTTCGCAGTGGGATCATATTGGAATGCCAAGCGATTGTATGATGCCAATGATCTTCGTGTGCTCACGCGTTATCTCAATCGGGCATTTTCTCTTATTATATTTTGTCTTTCTTCGCTTAAGTTATGTGAATACACTTGTTGCTGGCTTGCATGTCTTGTGCCGCGGCCGATGTTCGCACGTGGTCCTCCCGGCATTTTGGACTATAGACAGACTGGTGAATTTAACCTTAAATGCACGAGCCACATAATTTACACAGTTCAACTTACCACCTTAAGAACA
This sequence comes from Trichopoda pennipes, assembly GCA_030448955.1. NCBI lineage: Eukaryota > Metazoa > Arthropoda > Insecta > Diptera > Tachinidae > Trichopoda > Trichopoda pennipes. The sequence continues at coordinate 759,387 of JASKUP010000021.1, read as the reverse complement.
AATGCCTGCCGTTGAAGTTGAATAAAAATTTACACAATACGCGTGATTGATTTGACGGTTTCCAATTGAACTGTTAGGAAACGAATAACTTTAACCTCAATTTCACGTGCACACGAGTAGCTGGCAAACAATGTATCACACACCGGCGCCATCTACTCAAGCTGAAACGTACTTATTTTCGTGAGGGATACTCATACACCACCTACTGGTGCCGTTGTAGTACATGCTATGTATCAGAGATGGCGCTGTATGTGAAAAATGATTTTCCCTCTTTTCCTGCTTTTCTCTTGATTTTTTTCCTAAATTTTCTTCGCTATAAACCTCACGGAGCCCGAAACCTTCCCAACCAATGCAAAACCGTGGAAATCGGTTGGTGCGTCCTGGAGTTATAGCGCAAGGAAAGAAAACCCAACTTATTTTTATATATATATAGATTGTACGTAGTGCATATATACTTTGTGTGCTGTACAATCCTTTATGTGATGTACAGTATTATATGTGCTGATTAGTACTGTATGCTTTGTACAGTACTGTATGGTGCCGTCAAATTCTGTACATGCTATTTGGTACTGTAGGTTGTGTACAGTGCTATTTGGTCTCATAGTATCGTATTTGCCGTATCGTGCTGTATGTTCTGTTTGTGCCGTACAGTACTGTTTGCTCAGTGCAGTATTGTATGTTCTGTACAATACTGTATGCTCTGCAAAGTACTGCATGGACAGTACAGTATTGTATGTTCAGTATAGTATTGTATGTTCTCTACATTACTGGGCTGACATGCATTGCTTGTGGTGTACACTGCTCCGTGTGCTGGAATATTGCTGTACTGTAGAGCAAGGATAAAGAAATGCTATTTGCAATTCTAATAGTTTCAGCAATAAACCACCAAAATATGACTACGCAAAGTGATCCGAGTGGTGTCCATAAGCCGTGTAATAATATTTTATTAAAGAAATTTAACTACAAAAAATAATTAAATTAATCAATTGAATCAATCAAAAAGTTTTGCTAATATTATAGAAAATGCTAAAGATAATCCCATTGTGCAATATCATGCAATCATAGTTTTAATAGTGAATGAATACTTGCTTGTTGAATTAATTTTGAAAAATTGCAAATTGATTAATCGTTAAAGGCTTTAGCAACTCTCCATTAAATCCAATTCATTCATTTAAAAATTCAACATGCAACTTTTTATATATTTTTATTTTTTTTTTTATTTTTCAATTATTATTTCTTCCCCATATGAATACGAAAGAAGTTACGACCAATAAAATTGTGGAGCCTGCACAATTTATGACTTGTATTTAGTGTTTGGTTGAGCCAAACCGGCAGTACTATCTGCCAGCATCCATATAAAATGTAGAGCAGTAAAAGATTTTTTTTTTGTTCGGTTGAACAAACGGACATCTACATTTATGCAATATGACCGACCACTTCTCTCTCTTTCTTTTTAGGTTTTTATGTTTGTTTTATATTTTCCATGTCTTATTCATAAATGCATGTTTGTTTGTTTTGTTTTTTTTTTTGTTTTTTTGCTTGTTAGTTGGATTTAACATTCTTTTCAAGAGGCATAAGGAGCAGCAGTTATCTATTTATGAATGTTTTTTGTTTTAAGTTTTTATTTATTTATAGTTTTATTATTTTTTTTTTGTATATCTTGTGTGTGTTACTGATAGAGCTATAAAAGCTCATGATATTGATTTATGACAAATACGATAAAATTGTTGTAACCGGATCAAAATCTATGCAACAAACAATTGGAAGTGTCTTTTGATTCAATATGATACGTGTTGGCTACATGGTTACATAAAACAAATCTTGTTTTGAAATGATAACTGTTTGCTAATAGAGTGAGAGATTGGTGGCGCTTAAAAAATATTTATTTTAAGAAGTGTTATCCAGCCGATGCTTACATTATTGGAAAATATTTACATAATAACGCTTACAGTTAAACTGTGTGGATTATTAAATTGTCACTCACTAATTAAGCTATAAAGTTATTTTTAGCAAGTGAATATCACCAGATATTTACTCCCAGTAATTATTTTTTCTTTGCCGTCTTAAATTCATTTATTAATAGCACGTTCCTGTACTCTAAGTATTATATTATTTCTTGTTGTGCAGGATTTGAATATAGAGAAGTAAATGAATATGTAGTTTATGTCTACTTGTTAATCGTCTAGATATTATTTAAATTGGATTAAGAATTTATTCATTAAATTTGAGTCGAAAGGCTCGATAAAAAAATCTGCGACCACAAACGCGTGTTCGATCGGTGTCTGTAACTAAAGATACCGCAGCCGTGCGCTACAGTATTAAAGCAGATCGAAATTTGTCAACTCCTCGACGTTCTTAACAATTGGGGTTATCCAAAATTACCACATGGCGAATTTTTCGTAAGGAATCGATTTGGAATCGTTACAAGGTTCAACTGGTACTGGAATTAAAGGCGACCTATTAATCCATTGCCGTAAAGTCGCTCAGTTCATTCAGGTACAATAATTTTTTCAGACGAAGCCCATTTTCACTTGTCAGCGTATGCCAACAGGCAGATTGCTGCATTTGGGCTTTAGAAAATCCTAGAGCGATTATTGAGAAGTCTTTGCGTAACGTGTCACTATGTAGTCTTAAGGCGTGATAGGGCCGTTTTTTTCGAAGATCAGGCTGAAAATCACGCCATCCGGAGATGCTAAAAACTTAATTTTTGCCTTTTGCTGAATGCGTGGATATCACTGACATGTGGTTTCAATACGATTATGCCACATGGTCAATGAAACGATCAATTTATTGCAAACCAAATTTCCCGATCGCATAATTTCACGACAATTAGCAGTTGAGTGGCCAGTAAGATCGTTTGATTTAACCCCACTAGATTATTTTGTATGGAGCTGTGCTAAGGACGGAGTCTATATGGAGTCAATCGAATCGATTTCAGCCTTAAAACTCAAAACATGTGATGTGGTTTATGAAATAGGACGGTGTGGTCGTGGTGGACATTTACCAGATATAATTTTTGATTCATAATTGCCGATCTTTTCTCTTCATAAAACAATAAAAAATTTTAATGGTCCTAATCTAAATGTTTTGTTGTAGAAAAGAAACTTCTTTTTGTTAAAATAAATAATTTTTATAGTTTTTTAAACGATCTTTTTTATCTTTAATAAATATCTTTTTTCTTTCCAAAGGAAAGCGAAATATTGAAAAGAAAAAATATATAAAAAAAGATCTTAAAAAAGAAAAAAGATATTTGTTAAAATAAATAACTATAAATTCACAGTTCGCTCAATTTTAAATACATAAATCGTTAAGATTATAAAAGTCAGATTTTTTTAGAAACTTAAAAAGCGGCGACAATACTATGAATTTTTAAACTCGCCTTGTACGACAATTGTGGTCTTTAAAAATTCATTATAAGCATTACCAATATTCAATTCAATTATTGACTCGGATAAGACGCTTAGAACTTGATGCGATTCAAGATCTACTTCAAATTATCACTAGTTGAGAATCCACTAGTTGCACATAAGTCTACGTTGGGTGTTGAGAGACCTATGACAGAAGTTTATATTCTTAAAAGATCGTTTGATATCCACTTGAGGAAAGTCCTTGTACAAGAAATGCAATTAATGGAAAATCTTGAAAAGAATTCACTTTTCGATGTTGTTATCAACTGTCGAATGCAAAAATATATATTTTATAATTTTAATAACATTTGATGATGTTTCCATCTGAATGAGAAAAATAAACAACGGTTTGTATATGATTATATGCCGAGAAATGTATACATGACTTTGAAATTAATGCTTCAATATCGAAGTGTAGTCTCCGCTCGAGATCTAAGAGAACTTTGGGTAATATTTAGGAGCCAATTAATGGCAATATGATTGATTTTATGAGCTATGCATCTAAAGGTGTGACTTTTTAATGATAGGCTATCTTAAACTGATCACGTCAACACTCTTGCGGGCAGAGTTTTCAATAAACTACGCAGTTAAGGGTATTGAGGATTACATTCTATTTACTTTTCATACAACAAGGCCTATCTAGTCGAGTACCTTGCTACATTCTTAAGAAAAGGGATAGAGAAGAGATGAAACAGGTGGTGAAAGTAGAAGGATAATCGGAAATTAACTACCGTATGAGATAGCACAGCGACCAGTGACCATGCGTCCATCGCTGAGCAGCCTCATCGATACCACAACCACCAGACTGACAAGCTAGTACACTACCTACTAGCCTACAGGGGCACCTGTTCACTCATTTATGACTGCAAAATTTATGCTAATAGCAACAGTACGAACCGACAGAAACTGATAGTTTTATACAATAATATTGCTTACAAAATATTTAAAAAAGTTCGCTTTATTCATACCTCAGCATATTCAAAATTTTCTGAAAGAAATTTGAAAATCTCTTGATATACAGGTGCCTAAATTTCTTACCAAAATTCTTATCTCTCAACAATCGTCAGATTTATATGATAGAACAATATTGCAAAATCTCAACGACAGATTTTCATTTATGCAACCAGCCTTTGAAGCTCTTTGTTTTGCTATATTCTGATTTTTGTTTTTTTTGATTTAATTAATTAAACATAACAGTATAATAAAATTATTATTTTCATATTATTATCACTATAATTAATTTGGATTACATTTTGTTAGTATTTTAATTGGTACCATTAAAACTTTCATAAACTTCTCCTAAAACTTTATTAGCGATCTATTTTGTTTGTAAAATTTTGTAAATTTTTGCCAATCTATATATTATGTCTCCATTTATTATTAATTATTTCTCTGATTTTTCTTCTATAGTAAATTAATTTATAATATCTAAAGACTTGGTAACAAGCATTCTTTTAAGATATATTTAGCTAATTATGCCTGGTAACTAATAAATACATAAGACTAAAAAATTATTTGGTTTTTAAAACTTTTTAGTGACCGACACATGTTGAATGAGCCTGTATAAAGTACTAGACTTCAGGAATAATACTTTCCACAAACAACTATAATTAATTAATTAATTTATATTTAAAGATTTTAATGAATTTAATACCAATGATTAAATGGTGTGCTAAAGAATGTTTGTAATAACGAATTTAAATATGGGCTTCTCGTATGATTTCATGTTGCCGAACCAAAATTAATCATACTTAAAAAGGGTATTTTTATAGAGGTATAGAACTTTGAAATGTAATAAAACAAATTTGAATTTTTTTTTTTTAATTGAGATGAAATATACTTTATTCAAAGGTTATCTTTTGGCAGTATAATTTAATATGTCCTTTATAATATGATCACCACGAGTTTCTCGGACGTAATCTAATCTGGAGGTAAACATTTTGGAGGACTTTTTCCAAGATTTTTAGTCGTCGAACGCGATGAATGTTACCCTCCAAATGTCAATCATTTCGGGCTTATCGGAGCAGATATTCCGACAGAAAATAGATTTGTAGGGTTAAATCGTATGGTCTTTGAGGCCAGCTCAATTTGGTACGAGCTGTGTGATACGTTGCCCTCGTTTACGTTATTTAACTGATAAATGCTAAATTTAATAATCACGATTCTATAGCGCTCGTCACTGACTGTAACGATTTATGGTCGTTGATGGCAATAGCGCGGTGAATTTTATTCTCCAAGCGCCAATCATTTCGGGTTTACCGGCACAGACAAGCATTTTCGAATATACTCGTTTTCGAATATTCGCACGGTTTTAGTGGCCAGCTCAATTTTAGCATAAGCTGTGACATGTTGCCCTTGTTTGCATCGTAGCTCCTATATAAGATGATTTTTTTTTCTTAAAGAGAAGCAGCACTTCAGGCAACAATGCCTATTAAGTCAAGTATCATGCTACATTCTCTAGGAAAGGGATAGAGAAGAGTTGCGACAGGTGGTGAAAGTAGAAGGATAGTTACGGATATTAACTGTCCAATAAGACAGCTCAGTGATCAGTGACTATATCTTCATCACGGAGCAGCCCCACCGACAGTCAATTTTTATTTGTAGTGAAAAAAAACCAAGGTCTTTGTTGGGAATCGAGCCCACAACCCCCAGTCATGTAAGCTAGCACATGACTGGGGGTTGTTGGCACCTGCTTATCATGATTGTTCAATTGATGAATATAAAATTCTGACCAGCATTGCTTTTAAGGAAGTACAAATCAATAATTCCACCAGCCCATAAAGCATTAAGGATGTAACGATGTCTTAACACATACTTAACGATTATCATCACTCCAAATACATATTTATTATGTATCCATTTAAAAAATAATGAGCTTTGTCACTAAATAAAATTTTTTTTATGAAAATCGGGATCCACGGCAATCTCCATGGGTTAGTCTATTGATGTAGAAATGCCAAACTAAACATAAATAACTTGACAGTTGGCAAAATGGCCGCCAGAGTCAAAAGAGTGCTGGAACTTAACATTCGATACCTCTATAAAAAAAACACCCACTAGTTGTCATTTTCCTGGGTAAGCGTGATTTATTACTATCAAGCAACAATTCGAACAATTAAAAGAGATTAGTAGCTACGGTTTCCAAATCTTAGTGGCTCAAACTCACAACACATTAAGAAGATACCGTGAGCAAGTGTTATGGTCTCTATGTTTGCTTAATTTAATTGACGCAAGACTACTAGTTCTGAAGTCGATAGCAGATAGGCTAAAGATCAGGGATTAAATTTATACATTCCTGACTTCTCACATTTCTCGACGCCATCAAATTTGACTTCCTTGAAAGACGTACATCGAGCAGTAGTAAATGAGATTGGGACATTAAAGTTGATATTTTTAAAAATAAAATTTATGGAATTTAGTTCAATCAGCTTATTACACTCATATACCAAAAAATGAATCCTGGATTGCTCTTCCCAGCTGTAATATGAAATTCTATTAACATTTCTTCAAACATTTTATGGTTCCAGGAGAGAGCACAAATGTCTAGAAAATTAAAAGGAATTATTTGCTCATGACTTTATCAAAAACCATTTCACTTTTCTAATTTCAATAAAATGTCAATGACTGCTTTCAGTTTCCTTAAAAACTAAACAAATTTTGTGTTTTTCTTTTTGTTGCCTTAAAAATTATATTAAACACGATAATTCTTTCACCAACAAAACCTAACTATTCATGTGAATTTCCTATTAATTTTCTGTTGTGTTGTGTTGCGTTGTGTTGTGTTGATATTGATTTCAATTCAAAAATAACGTTAATTATACGCCTTGTTAAGAAAATCTAAAGCCTGTTCGAAATTGATTGTGCACATAAAATTGTGCATGGAGTCTTGATTTATACGAATCATTGTACGTGTGTTTGAGAGCCTGTGCTTGACTGTGTTAACAAAAATCAGACGTTTGTATGACACGTACACTTTTAACAACAAAAAAAAAAACAAAGAAAATAAAATAATAATAATAAAATATATAAAATGTTTAACAAAAACTAACAACAACAACAAATCTACAACTTTATAAACAATATTGTTACTTTTTTGGAGTTTCGCTTTTTTTTAGTTAACAAACACAAACAAAATATTTATAGAAAATATAAATTTCTTATAAAGTCTGCAAAAATAACTTTAACTATCAAATGAAGTTATTATGACATAAAGGCACGCATCGGATTTTTAAAGATTTTGAGATTGACATCTAAACGTGAACCATATGAAACTGCTTAACTCTGCCTCTACAGCCTGGCATTCATTCATGCCAGGAAAAACAGTTTTGTTAAATAAAAAAAAAATATATATTCAAACATAAATAGACACGCGTACCAACTAACGAAAAGACAGACATTAAAGCAGTCAGTGTAAGGCCAGACCAACTCTTAAGACAATCTAATATGTATATGAATATGTGTATGTTATATCACTTTATGTTTATGGTTGGCAGTTAGAGGAGCTATACTTGGTGGTACTTGAGTGCATAATGGAATGAATGAATGACTGGCTAACTGGCTGACTTACTACTACCTGCTACAGGTGGAATGAGTACATACTCGTACTAGATGCTTCTTAAAATTATTATTGTATTTTCTTCGTTTTTTTTTCTTTTTATTTACTTAACATTAGTTGTTCGATCAGTGGACACTGTTTATCTGCTCAAACAATCCAAACCAAAAAGAAAAACAATAGAAAATAAATATCGATTATAAAATATTGTTAAACTCATTGGATGTCTAAATATACGATTATTTCGACGTTTTGTTTAACTGCATTGTCTTCAAATTATTTACTTATTGTTTTTAGCTACTTAATTATATTATGTGAGACTGATTGTTTATACGATTGGAAATAGTTTTTGGAAATTTATTTCAAAATGTCTTATGCAGGCGTATTAAATTTAAAATTATTTTCCAACTGAAAATTCCAATTATATACAATATGTAGAGTTTTAAACTCGCTAGTAATCATGTTGGCTATAAATGTATTGTTAACAGTTATTTCTTGGTTTAAAAAAATATTTAAAAAGCTTTGCTACATATTTTGGTATCCACTACCCCAGTCAGCTCCAATAGGGATAACAAAGATATTGACAAATAAATGGTCTGGTTAAAAAAGGATGAGATCTTGAAAATTCAGTTATTTAGATGCGTGCAATTTTTGCAGGTTTCATTTATTTCGAGATTTTAATTAACTTAACAATATATATTTCGTTATAAACTAAATACAACAATTAAATTATTAATTAAGCCAATTAAAGTAACATTTCATAAAATTCTTGATATTTTCGGACAACCTGAGACCGCTATTAAAAACTTGATCGTTTATTTTGAGTCGACATGCTCACTACAAAATGTGCGAATGGAATGCGTGTTCCACCAGGTCGTTCAGCTGAAAATATCGCAGCCATGAGCCACAGTATTGAAGCAGATTCAAATTTGTCAATTTCTCGATGTTCTCAACAACTGGGGTTATCCAAAATCACCCCATGGCGAATTTTTTGTAAGGATTAGACTTTGAAAACTTACAAGATTCAACTAGGACAGGAATCGTACACCGACCATTTAAAGCGCTGTAGATTCGCTCAATTCATTAAGGAACAACCGGTGGGAAAAAATCATTTTTTTAGACGAACCCCATTTTCACTTGTCAGGGCATGTCAATAAACAATATTGCCAAAATTACCTCCCCCCCCATTAGCACATTAATATGTGTTGACGGAAACTCACCGTCGTTACATGTGTCACCGGAGGTAAAAGGGAGCCCAGTCCTTTAAAGGCTAGCAGGGAGCCATCTGGACAATCCCATGCTATTTTCACGGGAATCAGTAAGCCCCAGAGTTCAGCTCTTTAGCTGTTGTCTGACTGATTATTGAGGTTGGCCCTTTGGGAGCATCGTGGAGGTCGTGGTTTCGCCGGCCCTCATGAATTTTAAGTAAGGGAACAGGATCATTTCACCTCTACTGAGAGCAAAGGGTGAATGATTCGGATCCAGTGAGCATGCTTGTATTGTGTTTTGGACCAGGAGTTGGATAGCCTCAAACTCTTCAGCAAGGAGTGGTGGTTGGTGGCCCGAAGCTTTTGAAATTGCAACTGGGAATGACCTGCTGTAGAGAATTATGCTTCGGCTTCCTACGGCATGGATGCGCGCTACATATCACTAAAGTGGTTTGATCCACCGCTTAGCTATGGCTTACAAAGCTAGGTACCGAAGTAAATCTTATCATGCTTCTGAAAATCACAGAAGGATTATTAAGAAGCCTGTGCATACTCAACGTGCCACTGTATGGTGCACTATTACCAAGCATTTTAGCATAACTGTAGGATTTTTAATTTTTAACAATTAAAAAAAAATTATTTTAGAGCAGAGAAATAAATAACTTGCTGTTCATATATCACATAAATAGTTTGTTTTCCTACTACTTTCGCTTCTCTTTGTCACCACCTCAAAATTTATTAAGACTCATAAAATTTTTTCAAAAGTTTCCATAAATTTAAATTTTTACATTTTTAGATTTTAGAGTCTTTCACTGATCATATAAGAATGGATTAATTAATCATTATTTTTAATTTTTATAAATATTAGTCAAAATATTTTAGTATTATAATCACATAAGTGATATAAATTTGGTATAAGTGAAAGTGTATTTTAAAAATTTTATTTTTTAGGAAAAAATAATTTTTATAAATTTTTAATGACGATAAGTAAAAAGAAAAATAATGTTATAAGGAGAGCAATGAATAATTCCTTGAATTATATTTGCACTTCGACTAACACAATAAAATAAAATAGTATTGATGATTTATGACAATTCCTTGTATGATTATTTTAATAATTAGTTATATAAATTTATTTTTTATTATTTATTAAAATATTTTTATGTTTTGTCTATGGATTCAAGATCCCTATAGACATTAAAATAATAATTAATAGTTATACATAAAACCTAAACTTAGTTATTCAAATATTTTAAAATAAGCTGACATTTAACATCATTAACATTTAAAGAAAAATCAATATGCTTTATAGATTTGAAGTTTTAGGTGCCCCTGTAGGCTAGTAGGTAGTGTACTAGCATGGGGGTTGTGGGTTTGATTCCCAACGAAGACCTTGGTTTTTTTTCACTACAAAAATAATAATTGACTGTCGGTGGCGCTGCTCAGCGGTGAAGGCATAGTCACTGGTCGCTGTGCTGTCTTTATACGGCAGTTAATTTCCGTAACTATTCTTCTGCTTTCACTACCTCTTTTATCTCTTCCTTATGCCTCTCCTAAAGAATGTAGCACAGTACTTGACTAAATAGGCATTGTTGCCTGAAGTGCTACTTCTCTTTAAAAAAATGCTTATAAAATTTATTACACTCAGTACAAACTCTTAAAAATGGATCAAAGTTAGCAAAACTTGATTGTCACTGGGTCAAAATAGCGCGTAGGACGAAATGGAAATTTAAATGGAATATTTCTAATCAAAAAACAATCTTTTATTAAATTTAAAACAAAGGTATCATTTTCGGCTTTGGATTTTTAGAGTTGGCAGCTTTATCAGAGCAAGTCTACTAGAGTGGTATGGTAGAATTTCATGGAAGCCTCAAAGACAAAATAACAAGGACTGCTTTTGCACCAATTCCATGCTTTTACTGTGGACTTTATAAATTGAATCCCAAGTTAATGAGCCATATTCCAGAATAGATCTGTCAAGATAAGTATAAAGATAATTTATGACATATGGGTCACAAAACTTCTTCACTCAGCATTTTATAAATCCAAGACTTGCACGTGCGTTGTTAGTGAAACGAAACGAAATATGCTCTATAAAATTTAAATTAGCTTCCAGCAAAATACCAAGATTTGAACTAAAAAATATGCAAATAAATTCCTTTTAGTTAAAAACTTAAGAGACTAAAATGTACGTGAACTGAATAAGTAACAATAATAATAAAAAATAATTAATTATAAAGCTAAAAGTTATAATTTCAAAGTTGATAAATATAACTTTAATTATTATTTTCTTTTAGCATTCAATGCATATTTTTTGGTTGGGAAATGTAATTCTTATACTTTTAAACAAATGTGTCGCATACACTATAAATTTTTAGAAAATGCCAAAGGTGTTGCAGAAGATAACGAATACAGCTTTGTCAAGTTACAAATATTTTTTTCTCCTTTAGACCACGAAACACCAAATTACAATCCATAAAATAATAGTAGCATTCATATTTTGCTTGCTTGCGACATAATGATGTTATGAAATTGAAGTTTGCAAAACATTTTTTAAATCTTTAACAACAAAAGCTATAATAATATACTAGTGCTGACCTCGTGTGTACTTCCATACGTAATTTATGTGTGTGAATAAAATTAAAATAAAGGAAGCAAAGCAGCCGTGCTTGCTGCTAGATATCTCTGACTTTTGATTGAGCAGAATATCTGAGTTCAAATCATTTCTAATTTTTGGTTAAAATTAAAAAATAGAAACATTTTTGAAAGATTAATAAATCGATGACAGCAATCAATTATCAAAAAATAACAAACAATAATAGTTGTGCAGCCGCAGTAGATAAATTATTGAATGCCTATTAATAATAAATGATAGTTTTATAGATGTATAGATATTCGTAATGAAAAGAAGTAATTTAAAGATGAATTTTTTAAATTAAAATGAAATACAATTTACTCTCTTTTTAAAAAGAATAACAGATATTTCTTTACTCAAAAGATAATCTTCTGGTATTATAATTTAGACATGACTTCTGGCATATGATCGTCACTTTTTCCAAAAGTTGTGGCCATATATTGGCAGTAACGCGGTGAATGTTGTCCCTCAAATGGTCAACCTTTTCAGGCTTATCGGTGTAATTCAATTGTGGCGCGAGCTGTATGGCATATTGCGCCATCTAGTTGAAAACTCAACTCTTGCACATCGTGGTTGTTCAATTAATGAACGAAAATATCAGTCGTTATGGCTTTAAGCGGTCACCATTTACTGTAAACTTCTAAGCAGCATCGTTTTTAAAACAAGTATTAACCAATAATTCCACCAATCCATAAAGAACACAAAACACAGTTTTTCTGTATGTAAAGGTATCCCAAGATACACTTGAGGATTATCATCTCTTCAAATGGAGCAGTTTGTTTACTGCAAAAACAGTGAGATTCACGGATGAACAAAATTCGCTTGTGACTATCGGGATAAAAGGCAATCTTGTTTTGGGCCCAATTTGCATTATTCACGCGTCAGTTTAAGCATGTTAAAGTCAAATCATGCCATGTTTAATATAAATCACATCACAGCTTTCGACTTGACATACCATACATCTATAAAAACCATCCGATATAGATGAGAGAGAAGGAAAAGCGTTTTTCTACAGTCACAAAAGATGAAATAGTTAAAGTAAAACATGGAATATGCATAAATAACGACAAGGTACACCAGCCATCTTTTATTTGCGAAATAAAATTATGTGTAAGTAACGCAAGAAATTGTAGAATTACATCAGTTTGTATAAAGTTGTATATAGTCTTACCTACAACTTTCCCTCTAAGGATACGAAAACATATAAATTAAGAAAACTTGAATGACATAAGTGCCATGAACTCTTCATAGCAATTTAGACAGAATAAATGCCAACTTTAACTTCTACAATAATTTCATCTATAAATTTTACAATCGTGCATAATTTGTATTAAAAGCTTATAATCTAGAAGATAATACTAAGTTACTAAAAAAAAAAAAACTCAAAAAAATAAACCAGACCAAATCAGAGGAAATTGTTAGAATAAAAATTATACACAAACTAAACGATGCAAACAACGAAAAATTGCATCTAATTACCAGCGTCTCATTTCATTTACACAAAATCTGTGTAATTTTTGTATTTTCGTTATTTTATTTTACTTTAAAATCTACAAGATACCAGATATTCAGTATGAATATTGCATTTAGTAAATCAATCTGGGTATAAGAAGTCTATACTTAGATAAAATTATATGATTAATTTAAATACTACGCTTCAACCTCAACTGACTATTTGTTTGAGAAATGAGAAAAAAAAAACAAACGAAAAACAGTAATAACAACAACAACAACTTTTGGTCATTATATTGATTGACCACTTTATATATTTCATGTTTGTAAAATCTTGGTTTAAATCATAAAGACTGAAACACAAATACATGAACATTTACAGATAGAGATTTAAATAAACAAGAATTTGAATATGAAAAATTTGTTGTTTCTATATATACATATATATATATATATATATATATATATATATATATATATATACATATACTTAGGTATATATGTATGTATATGTGTAAATATAATTTTCAATTTATCTAACAACATTTATAAAACATGTTTGTGTGTAACTTTTCACAGGCATTTTATCTTAAATCAACATAAACGTTTTGTATTAAATATCGTTTGTCCAAACGTCGATCGTGGGAAACGAAACATTAATTTGCGTGTGGCACATTTTAAAGCCGATTTAGAGATTTAAATAAATAAAATTTTTGGCTTTTTTTTTTTTTGATATTTTATAGAAGTAAGTTTATGTGTTTCATAAATGTTAAACACTTTGTTTTTATTACAGCAGTAGAATTAATAAATTCGTTAATTATGAAATTCCTAAATTTATCATTTGTACAGAGAGTCCCTAGTTTTCTTTAAATATTTTATTGTTGAATATAAAACTGCCCAAATACTCAATTCTATTCCCAGCAGTGATGCCAAATTGCCAATTTAATTTCGTTTCCAAATCACATAATTAAACGGATTAGGGCGAAATATTAAGATAATGCTCGAAACGAACATTCTTTTTTCCATAAGGTTAGCTCCTTAAAAGTTGTAGGAGAAAGTTCATTTACAATTTGGCTACAGATTTGGGCACTTGCAACTTCAAGAAAAATTAATAAATAATTAATACAAACAGAGAACTTTCTGATTTTAATTTGAGAAATCCCCCTTTTTATTTTTGAATGAAATTGTTACCAAAAAATTGCAATTTAAACTCAGATTCTTTTTCTGCAAATATCAACTGGAGCTGTTTTTAATCCAAAGATTTTTTTTTAATACTGGGTCTTTTTTATAGAGGAATTAAATTCAAAGTTGGCAACATTTTGTTAACTGACGAGTGATTTATGTTTAGTTTGGGTTAGCATTTCAACAGGAGTAAACTGACGCCTGAACAATGCTTTCAAATTGTTTAAATTGGGTCCACAACCAGATTGCGTGGAGTTTGATTTTTATAAGCGAATTTTGTTCAGCTTCATTGCTGATTTTTACTTGAATTAAGACCATATTTGGAGTTCTGATCTTCCTCAAGTGTCCTCCCCGGGGGCACATTGATATGTTTTGACGGAATCCCACCGTCGTTACATGTGTCTTTGGGGGTAAAAGGAAGCCCAGTTCCCTAATCGGCTGGCAGGAGCCAACTGGACAATTCCACTACATTTCCACGGGAATCAGTAAAGCCCTAGAGTTCAGCTATTTGTCTTTTTAGTCTTTTAGCTGTTCTCTGACTGATTATTGTAGTCGGCCCTTAGGAAGTATCGTGGTGGTTGTGGTTTCGCGGCCCTCGTTTGACTTTGTCGGTCGGATCATTCACAATGAACACAATGAATGGTCCACAGCAAGTGAGAATGAATGCCGTCGTATTTTTAAATTTTACTAAGCTAGTACGTTCTGGACCTGGAGTTAGATAGCCTCGAACTCTTCAGCAAGCAGTGAAGGCTTACACAGCTAGGTACAGATGTAAATCTCATCACGCATTTCTCAAGTGTATGTTGATACACCATTACATCCAAAAAAATTTACTGTTTTGTGTGCGTTATGGGCTGGTGGGATCATTGGTCCATACTTCTTTAAAAATAATGCTGGTCAGAACGTTTCAATCTATGGTATGGCTATGACTGCTGACTTTTTGGTTCTTTAATTGGACAACCATGATGTCCAGGAGCTGTGGTTTTAACAAGACGGCAAAAATTTTCATACAGCTCGTGCCACAACTGACTGAAGGCAGAGGTAGTGACAGTAGAGTTACACGTTTAGGACCCGCGACCCATTGCCAGATTATTTTCTGTGGTAATATATGAAATCAATAGTGCAGCTCGAAATGGTTAACCACTTGGATGGAGATGTTGGAAGAAGTCATCGAAAATTGGACTACCAGATTAGACCACGTTCATGCCAGACATGGTAGTCATATTACAGATATCATATTTAAATTATAATGCTAGAAGAATACATTCGAATAAAGAATATTTCATGTCGATTTAAAAAATTCATTTTTATTATATTCCATTTCAAAGAAAACGAAATGGAAAAAAAAATTTAACAAATTAAACAGATTTAAATTCAAAATTGTGATTTCAATGCATTAATTTTTGAAAACTTATAAATAATAAAATGCATTCATTTTTGATAATTTAATCAAGTACATTGATTTCTTTTAAGACTTTGAACTTTAGTAATCCAATTAACTCCAAAGTACATGCCATCAATCTTATAGAATATTTATTGTTGTTGTCATTATAAACACCATCTAACAATGTAGTTTATGTCTTAATAAAATTGTCGTTCTCATAAAAAATAAAGAAATAAAGTCAAGAGCATAAAAATAAAATAAATTAATATTCTGATCTAAAATTTCAAAATTTTTATCTCCGCAAGCAAAATAAGATCAGTGGATAAGATATTAAAGAGACGAAAAAATCATTATTTTATAACAATAAACTAAATGAATTTATTGTGATTGAAAAAGACTGCCTTAACAGATCAATGTTTTATTCAGAAAATCTCCATATTTAGTAATCATTTGTGACATGTTCTTTAAACAATTTTCAATGTTCAAGCAAATGTAAGACGCGCTGTGTGAGTCTAAAAGTTACAACATAAAAACAATGAAAATTGATATTAACATAAAAGAGTTTTTGTTTTGTTTTTGTAAACTGTGACTATTTTCAGTAGTGCCAGTAGTCGTAGTAGTAACAATATGTGTTTTTAGGTAAATTTTTGTTAAGAAAAAAAGAACAAAACAAAAAAAACCGTAAATTTTACTATGGCTTAAGATGATAAAGTTTGAAAAATAAAGCAAAAATCTATGAAGTTTTAATATTTAATATATAAAATCCCATAGTGCAATTGAAAGTATCTATTGTTTTTAGTTTTAGTGCTCTGGTTTGTTTGCATTCGTTGCCATTATGGCTCGGGATAAGAATAACTGAGTGACTCTGACTGACTGTTTGGCTTCTTGCTGTGACATTCTTAGCTGCGTAGGCAGGCAGCTGTTGTTATTGTTATTAAGTATTATTATTACTCTGTTGTTGTTGTTGTTGCTATTATTGCGATTGTTAATGCTGGTGCTGTTCCTTTTATTTATAATTTTTTATTTTATGTTTTGAATTCATGATCATTGATTATAAAAGACTTTGTTACAATATTTAAAAATACATCAGTTACCGTTTGGTGACACATTAAGGACAAGTTCGTTAACCACAAAATGAACATAAATACACAGATTGCTATACACCAATAAACAAATATCGGCTACAACAAACTTCAAAAACAAAAACTAATAATGAAAAAAAAAGTTTGAACTACGAGACAAAATGCAAATGGTGATGAAAAAAAAAGGTTAAAAGCCGAAACCTTGAGCTGAGCAGTCTGCTTCATCTACTCTACTGTACTGAAACCAACAACGCAATTAAAATAATAATAAAAACTTTAAATAACAATTGCATGAGTCAGCAAAAATTTATATTAGATTTTTAATAAAAAAAAAAATTGTCTTCAAAACTTTGCTGTCGCAAGTTAAAGTTTCATACCCATTAAAATTGCTAAAACATAAAGACATAAATGATGATGCTGATCCAGTTTTGTTTTTTGCCAAAGTTAAAGGAGAGTGATAAAAATTAATTAGTATTTTATGAAATCATTTCGTACGGATCTTATCAATAGGTTAGTTAACCTATTTAATAACGTTTAGATGATGCTAAAATATTATATTTCTTGCAAATGTTAGGAGCAGACAATACGTAAACAATGCTTGTTTAATACCCTAATAATTTCTACAACTTTTGCGTTAAGTTCCAGCAGACTAAAAAGAAAAGGGATTAAAGATTTAGGGACTTTGTAAGCCCTTAATTTGGAGAATTGCGTGACAATAAACTGTTATTAATAAGGGCAGCCATATCTAGC
Source organism: Trichopoda pennipes (assembly GCA_030448955.1). Classification (NCBI taxonomy): domain Eukaryota; kingdom Metazoa; phylum Arthropoda; class Insecta; order Diptera; family Tachinidae; genus Trichopoda; species Trichopoda pennipes. Next base: position 741,735 of record JASKUP010000021.1, on the reverse strand, counting down.
TCTGATAGATGCAAAAAGGATATCTTTTCTTGTCTTAGTGTATAAGCCTGGCTTAAATTTTTTATTATTTGTCGATATTTCTGCCTTTGTTGTTTTATGCATTTCGAAAAAATATTTTCTATTTTGAGATTAACTTATTTGCTATTGTTAAGCGACGCTAAGTGTAGTAGAATATTAAGAACAACAACAATAGAAAAAAAACTACTAAAAGCATTTGAGCGACGCTTTTTAATTGAAATATAAAAATAAAAGGTATTATTTATAAAGGTATAGAATATAATATATTAATTTTTAAAATTTTTATGAAATTTTCTTTATTCGAAAGATAATTTTTTGCCACTATAATTTAGGTATAACTTCTGACATATAATCATTAATATTAGCTCGACAGTAGTCTAATCTAGAGGTTAAATTGTTGATAACTTTTTCCAATCTTTTTGGTTGTACGTTGGTAACAACAAGACGAATGTTGTCCTTGAAATGGTCAATCTTTTCAGGCCTATCAGCGTAACCTAGCAACTTCACATGTCCCTATGTAAAGAGTTAAAGAGGAATAAGAGGAATAAATCAATTGCGGCTCAAGCTCAGTAACATGTTGTGCCGCACAGTGAGACAGCTTTATAGTAACTGCGGCAAAAAATTGTTTTTGGCGTGTTGTCAAATTTGGATGAAATTTTCACAGTATATTAACAGATGTAACAATTCCCTGAAATTTCAGCCTCATAACTTCATTACTTTTTGGTCTAAAGCAACTCAAAGTTGAGGTATGCCAACGCGCTTAAAATACGTTAGCTCAATATGTAATATTCAAAAGCCTATTAATAACAAACTACATAATAAATATAACTTAAAAGTATTTTTTTAATTAATTTAGTTGTTGTAGAATGAGAATATGAAAAAATAAATAAAAAAACAAACACAAAAAAAATTTCATAACAACAGAATTGTGGTGTAAAAATTGAACTTTTGCATTTGCAAGCAACTCCTCGCCCTGGGTGCAGACTTATTTCAAATGAAAGATTGAAGTCTCAGCTTCTATTTGAAGTAAAGGACATATAGCAAAAGTTTGCAAAAGTAATTTAAACACAAAAAACTACAAAAACTACGCAACGCGCACTTTCTGTCGCTATACGTAAGTTAGCATGCAATAGCATGTTTCAAACAAAAACAAAAAGTGAGATTGATGAGATTCCAAATGAGTTGAATTTAATAAGTAAATGGGGGTTTGATGGATCATCAGGGCAAAGTGAATATCATCAACGTTTCACCGATGAAAATGATTCTGATAAAAATATATTTTTAAAATGTTTTCTCCCGTTAAAGCTAACTGATTTTACAACGATTCTTATTTGTGTTGGACAAATTAAGAACCATCTTCATCAAGACTTTGCAGGCCTATGAAATTCGAATTTATTAAAGAAACAGCCGATGCTATTAACAATGAAGTTAATCGTGTAAATAAAGAAATTCAAAATTTACAAACGACAGAATTCGAAAGAAGTTTGTGACATCTTATTGTTTAACTACGACGATGATTGACGGAAAAATGGCAACAACAGTCGGTAAGAATTGCTCAATGGCTGTTTGTTTCATATGTGGAGAAAAACATGCTGAAATGAATAATTTGGAAGCAGTTATCTTGAGAACAAATTCAGCTGCAGCATTGAAATTTGGAATTTCGTCACTACATGCTCGAATAAAATTCATGGAATGTGTATTACATATCAGTTATAATTAAAGTTTTAAAGCGTGGAGGATAAATAGAGATACACAAGAACAGAAAGAAGCTGTTAAAACAGAAATAAAAAAAATTTCAAATTAGTTCTGGGTTTAAAAATCGATGTGGTTAAACAAGGCATGGGAACAACCAATGATGGTATTGTCTCTTGAAGATTATTTGAAAATCCAGAAATACCGCTGGCATAACTGGTGTAAATTTAGACTTAATTCACCGATACTATACTATAAATACTAGTACAAATATAGATGTTGGTAAATTCCATACATATTGCATGGACACTGCAAAATTATATGTAGAGCTATATGGCTGGTATTGCATGCCTATCAGTGTGTAAAAAGTTTGCATTCACGGCAGCAAAATGGTATCTGACTCTATATTGCCAATAGATTTGTTTGCAATTTTTATTTTTGAAAGTATTTTTTTTCAATTTTATTTAATATTAACTTTTTTTGCTACAGGAATGTTATCCGAAGAAGCGCAAGAAGCAATGAGTAAGGAGTATAGAAACTGTAGGCTATTCCATTCTCGTAAAAATTCACGTATTTTTACAAATGAAGATGTAATGCACTATTTGCAAATGTCATCAGTTCCCTAAATTAATTCATTTAGAATAAGAATGAAATTGAAAAAATTAGAATACCATGATGATGTTAAACAATTATTGATAGAATGAAAAAAAGTTGTTCTTTTTTATTGCGTTTCAATGGGAGGTGGGCGTAATAGTGGCCGAATTTTCTTAATTTTTTTAGAAAAACTGGATTTGTCTCAAAAATAACCTGTGCAAAATTTCAGAGCTCTACAATGACTCCTTGTATTTAATGCCATCGTTGTCTGACTGTTCGCCGTCTTGTTGATACCACTGCTCCTGCCATACCATAGTTGTTTAAGTGATGAATGAAAAGGCCAGTAATAATGGCAACGTTCCGCTAAGCATAGTTTTTAAAGAAGTACAGACCAGTGTTTCCAACAGCTCATAAAGCACATCACGTGATCCGTTTTTATGCATAAAATGTTGTCTCAATAAACGTTTGAGGATTATCATTATTTTAAATATGACGGTCTTATTTATTGATGCATTTATTTTAATAAAAGTGAGCTTAAACGCTAAGCAAAATTCACATATGAAAATCGGTATCAACGGCAATCTTGTTTTAAGCCCAATTTTCACAATTTGAAACCATTGTTCAGACGTTGGTCTACTTAAACTAAACATAAATCACTTGATAGCTGACAAAGTGGCCAACAATTAAAAGTGTTGCTAATTTAAAGTTGTCTACTTCCTTAAAAAAACACCAGATATGTGAACCATACCGATATTCTATTAATCTTCTCTACTTTTACTTTTGTTTAATTGCCAGCAAAGATTTAAAAAAAGTAATGTTCAAAGTGATTTCTGGTTAATTAAGCATTTTTGGAACAAACAAACAAACAAACACGTCTATGCAAATATTGAGTTCAATTCAAAAGACTTAAGACACATGCACCAAGAAAAAGTCAAGTGGAACTGTTTTAATTTTTGCTATCAAGATGCTTTAAAAACACTAAAATAAATTAAAATTAATAGTTTTAAGAGAAAGTAAAATTAAAAAGTAAAACTAAATTAATTAAATTACTTTTATATTGCAGTTTTTACGGTAAACAAATGGCATAAAAATTGATTTACAAAAAAGATAACACTTAATGTTTACAACGATATTTAAAATTTTTTAATTGCAATTTACATATCGGTTATCTGTAGTTTTAAAGAATATTTGTTAATATAATTTAAATAATATTGAATATTATTTTAAGTGATTTTTTATTTTATTTAAGCAAAAATAATATTTTTCTATGGAGTGCAGGAAAATAATTTTTAGTTTTTAAAACAAATGTCAACTGAAATATTTTTTAGAAACTGTACTTAAGTTATTAAGAGCTTCAAAAAAAATAACTGAGAGCTTATTAAAGTCCTTTTTTTTTGTTTTTTGCACAAAAAATTTTCAATTATCTTTAAAGCGATTAAATATTTAATGATATTTTCTTACTTCTTGTTCTCTTCATACAGAGTTTTGATGACATGATCATATTTTTTGTTTGTTTTGTTTTATTTTGTTGCGCTTTATAGTGATTTGTGATTATTATCTATTATGTGGTTATTTCTTTTCCCGCTCTGCCATTCTTATAATCACGCATGAATCATAGACTATAACAGCACGTTAAATGACACTTTAACTCAAATCCTAATTGTGTGTAGCTTTTTTTCGCTATTAAACGCTTTAAATGGTGTTTCAGGCTACCACACTTATGTGTTCATTTGTAAGTGGGAAGATTAATAAGTGAATGTTAACAATCTAATCGATTCTGAGATATTGTAGCATTCATTTAGAGATATTTGTTGCTAATAATTAAAAAAAAAGAGTATTCTGTTTGTTTTATTTGCCAGTCGCTTTATCATAATTTTTTATTGCAATTGAAAAAACTTCTATTTCATCTTTTAACCTTTTTTAATTTCATCGTCTATCTTATCAGAATGCTCTCAATCAGGCGAACTTTTATAGTGAAGATGAAAAAGTCTAAACTTTTCAAATTTTATACCATTTTTTAGAGTTTATTTTTAATCAAGAGCTCGATTTTATGACTTCGTTGTTCGAAAAACACCACATACTTGGTAACGCTAAAAGTACCGATGCTTGTTTTTAGCGACACAGGCAAGGTCAAATGTATTATCATTTTATTTTAAACTTATTATTCTATCGTTATCTTTATAGTTTAAAGGCAAATGAATTGTTAGTTTATTTTAAAATTATTTTTATAGTTGTAAATCAAATACATTGTTACTTTAAATTATTTATTTTATAATTATATTATAATTGGATTTATATTTTTGTAATTCACTTCTTTTTCATTTATCGACAGCTCACAGAGCAGCGTCACGTTTACGTGATGGTACAATTGGCAACTGATAATGAACGCAGCCACCAGCTGTCTTATATGTCAGCTGTGAGAATGTGTATATAAAGAAGAATTGTATAAACAGATAACGGACAAATATATGAAATAACAATTTGAGCAGTGGTGCTTACCCAGCCTGGTTTGTGCCTACAATAGCTGCTGGGAGTGACCAAAGCAGCATTAAGTTGTGTTCTAGTGGTTATCACCCTACCCAATTTTCCGTGTTCTGGATAATTCCCTCTACCGATTGTAGTACTTGCCATATTAGCACTAGTAAGGTCACACCCTGGGCAGTGATGTTTGTGCCCACAGTCGCTACTGGGAGTGACCAGAGCAGCATTAAATTGTGTTCTACTGATTATTACCGTGCACAGTTTTCGCTCATCTGGCTATATTTCTTGTCAACTGTCGATATGTGGCACCTACCTCAGAGATACCATTGCACGACACACAGAGCAAAAAGGGTGAGCTGCCGTTAAGAAGATTAGTGGCAAATAAAGGCTGAAAACTTATACAGAATCACTCAACCGCCTTTTAATTCAACGTTGGCACGACTCGACCCTGGATACCGTTGAGCATACCCCTGCAAACAGGGAAACCGTGTCGTTGAAACTTAACACGTATATCCAGCACCATATATAAAAATTGTATATGTGTGTGTGCGATTTAACGCTGATTTATAAAACTTAGATTCACAGAAGAGCACCTGTGATTTAAAATTTTTTGGAGTTAGAACTCTCCTTCAAGAGTTTTTTTATTTAGTGCATTAGCAACCTCAAATATGACACACATTTTTTTTGCAGAGATAAAGAATTTATTACTTATGAAAGTAATAAAAGCTGAAAAATTATGAAAAGTCCAAAATGTGTTCGAAAATAATTTTCGTTTTATTTAAAAAAATGTTGAAACCATGCTACCGTACTTTAACCTCACATAGAGTGTGTATTTTGAAATTTTATAAAAATGCGGGCGTTGTGACGAAAACACCAGGGATTTTCAATTTTATTTTGCTGTAAAAAATGAAAAAAATAACAAAAAAAAACAAAGACGCCAACACATATGGCCAGCAAAAACAACGACATGAGATTCGACAATAACAACATACAATATCTTTAACTTAAGTAGTGAGTATGTTATAACAACACATTGTAAAATAACAAAAAAAAATACACAAAACAATAATAAGAAATATAATAATATAAACAGACAGACACTCTAGTTCTGGCTGCTGCTGATACTTGTTATTATTATTAGTTGTGATGCATTTTAGCCGCTTGTTGCATTACGTGCAGTAATTTTTTTTTTGAAGGGGGGGGGGGGGAGAAGGGTTTATGAGTTTTCATTTCTTTCCTAAAAAGCTAATCTTTAACGTGCAACAATTTCCTTTTTGCGGTACTAGTATCTTAACAAATACTAAATAAATTGATGAAAATAGTAACTACAGTAGTAGCAATTGTTGCAGCAGCATGTTGTATATCCTTTATAGTGTTAGTAGTTTTACCAGAAGGTGTTTTTTTGAGGTATAGGTAACTTGAAGGTAATTGTTAAGTAATTGAGTTTGGTGTGGCATTTCAAAATAAATAGACTGATTCCTAAACAATGCTTCCAAATTGTGCAAATCGGGCGCTAAACATTATTGCTGTGGATCTCGATTTTCATAAGCGAATTGTGTTTAGTGCTGAAGCTTACTGCTGTTTAAATCAGTACGGAAAACTGTCGTATTGGGAGTATTGATAACCCTCAAGTGTATTTTGATACATGGTTACATCCAAAAAAACTGACTCGTTGGTGTGGTTAGTGGAATCATCGTTCTATACTTCTTTAATAACCGATGCTGGGCAGAACGTTATAATCAGAACCTGACCAGTATTGAGCCATGATTACTGACAATTAAGATGTGCATCAGCTGTGGTTTCAACATGACACACTATTGAAAAAAACCTTTGGTGACCGCATATTTTTACTTTTCGAGGCTCCAATGTCGTACAATTTAATGCAGCAAGACTATTTTCTATGCGAATATATGAGAATTGGAGGATCGTTGCGTTAAAATATTCATTGAAAATTTGACCTCTAGATTTAACCATGTTCGAGCTAGCTCCGGCCAAATGCCAGATGACATATTTGAAAAATCATGTCAATTTATAAAATTCACCTAAGTTTTATTTAATTCAAAGTTTTATACCTCTATAAAAATTACCCTTTATTTTCAACTACTCAAAAACTTTATTTTGCTTTAGTTTTAGTGGTTTTTGTTTGACTGAAGGTTGTGGTTGGACTTTTGCTATGGCTGGCTGTGGCAAAGTCTGACCTTATAAAGGTGAGAAGCGTGTGTTCGTTAAAAAGTGGAGAAAATTGAAATCACAGAAAAGAAAAAATTAAGCGTATAATGCTTCTGGTTTCTCAACAGGCCTCTTCATTAATGGTTATTGATAACAGAAAAATATTTATGTACTCGTATGTGCGTTTAATGATAGACTGTATATATGTTATGTATGTTATGTTGGTATTTTAAGTCTTAATTTTTAATACCAGTTAACAAGCTCTTCATATTCAGCTTTAGCTGTTCTTCTTCATACGGCTTATTGCATTTCTTTAGTGGTATTAAGTTATAATTCATAATTTAATATAACTTTAATAGCACTTGTTTTTCGTCGTTTACATGATTTTATAAATTATTACTATTTCAAAAAAATATTAATGGCTTCTAGTATTATTTGCGTTTTATTAATTAATAGTCTGTTAAAAAAAATATAAAACGAACGTTCAAGTAACGATATTTAATTAAAAATTTTGGGGATGGACACTGCACAGGCTTATATTCCTAATTTTTTAATTCCTGTTAGTACCATTGCAAGGGGAGACAATATCTCCTTACTGCAATCAATGGATTAAAAGGCGATTAGCTTTCTCTAATAGAGTATGTGGATATTTAAATAGGAATAGTAAATGAGTAATTAGATTTGGCACTCGCGAAGTCGTCATATTCTTTTGGCCTGAACGTAAATCAAATAAAAATTATTCATTTGATTGCTCGTATTTTACAAAAAAAAAAATCGACTCGGGGGCACATTATAAGTCTTTATGGATCACACAACTATCTGGACTTGTGTCTTGCGGGGGTAAAAGAAAGCCCAGCCCCCTTCAAGACTAACAGGAGCCAACTGGATAGTCCACTATATTTCCACGGAAATCAGTAAAGCCCCAGAGTTCCGCTATTTGTCTCTTTAGGCATTTAGCTGTTCTCTGACTGATTATTGAGGTAGGCCCTTCGGGAGTATCGTGGTGGCTGTGTGTTTTGAGGCCCTCGTGTTCTTAATTATATTAAGCTTTATGCGTTCTGGACAGGGAGTTGTATAGTCTCCAACTCTTTAGCAAGAAGTGAAGGCTGCGGCCTGCTTCAGGCTTTTAAAGTTGCAACTAGGAGTGACCAGAGGATATAAGTTTCCGAAGGCCTTCTAAGGCGAGGATGCCGCTTTATACCATCCACAGTGTTAATGATCCACCATCTGATTAGGGCCCACAGCCAGCTGCAGATGTAAGTCTTAACACGTCTTACGAAATCAATTAAAATGTACCTTTACATAATAACCATGATATTGTCTAAACTTTAAAAAAACCTTATTATTGATACTTTTAAAACAATCATAAATCCTTCACTACAAACACATATTGTCACAAAGAATATACTATATTTTCTAAAGCCATATACCAACTAATCATGTTTATTCTCTGCCCTTTTTCAAAAGCTTTTTCCATCTTTAATTAAAGTTTAAGTTGAAATTGTCCAGAATGTATCACCAAAATATGTTTTGATTACATAATTCATTTAAAAATTTATTTCATTATATGCCCCACTGTTATACTAAGAAAGATTGTATATTTGGATATCAATATGTTTGAAAGTATTTTTTTGTTTAAGGTAATATGCACCACTATTGTTTTCATTTACAAACTCTTGGGTACGTAGGTACGTTAGCAACTAAATGCTTTTGTGCACTGTCGTTAAAATGTTGGCGTTAAAACGTTACTACTACACCTTTCTGTCTAAGTCAGGCCAATACTAAGAGTTGGCATCTAAGCTTTAACTGCATATCCAGTCAGAAGTAGCCATAGTTATTGCAGTCACCTTCTTAATAGCTACAACAATGCCATTGATGGTGTGGCATAAACATGTGGAAGCCTTAAAATACTAATTAGACGTCATTGTACTTTTCACCGGTTTTAATATTTTTTTTTTTGTACACAATATTTCTTTTTTTGTTGAGATTTTCCTTGGAACACATAAACCTGTAATAGCCAATATCAGCACTATTAAATAAGTTTAAATGTTAAAGCTTTATGGTTGCAACAGAAGCAACCGTCGCTTTCGTTAGTTTATTGCTGTTATCATATGCAGGCACAGAATTAGTGGCCTGTTCATGAAAGAGTTTTTCTTTTTCTATTTTATTTTATTATGTTGTTATGAGTGCATATTAAAAGGGGGCATTATGTCAGTAGATCTTGTGCTAAATTTTTGAGTGGCTTAGAAATGATGTCATAAATACATTTATATTTTTGTAAATGTTTTAATGGCAAAATATTTTCGTAACCAAAAGTTGATCAATATTTTGCTAATAACTGAGAAGACAGACACTTTCAGCTGAATGTTTTGATAACTTGATTTTTTTATTAATAAAATTGGATTTCAAATGCATTTGTTAGAGTTTAAAATATGAAAAATATAATATGAAGAATATAATATTTAAGTGCTTTAATGGCTTCTCAATTTAAACATAAACAAAGAACACAAGTTAGAGGTAGTGATTGCAGTTTTAACTAAACAAGGTCTTTGTTAGGAAAACAAATCTGGGATCAAAGAAAAACACATCACTTTTGTATATATTAAGCTCTTTAAAGACCTTTGCTGGATAATTTTTAAAAAGGTCCGTATATGAGTTATCGAATTTATCTTACTAAACAATTTTATTTTTTTATTTACTTCGATTGCATATGCACATTAAGTTTTTGCAAAATTCTTTACAAATACTTTTTGTTTTCTTCATTTTTTAAATTACATATGAATGGCTTCCAACGGAACTCTTACGTAGAAAGATTGAAAATGAAAAATATTTTTTATTTCAAAATTTTTGTTGTGTGTTGGTATAGAAGTATTTTTCAGTTTTGTTGTCTTTTTGCTGTGTTCTTTCAATTAAAACTCTTATTAAATCAATTTGGCTTGAGATCTAAGATATACAAAATTTGGGGTTAAATTCACTGATGAGCTATATTTGCAATAGTGAACTGGCCATATGCTTTCCCCCGCAGAAAAATATTTCAAATAATTACCTTATTAAAGGATGAATAGATGTAGATAAAATTATCTTACATTAATTTTTTTGTCAGTTTGGAAAGTTTTCTATTTTTAAGAAATTAAAAAATAAAATTGTCATTTTATAGTTTTGATGGTTTGGCGATATTATCGATCATACAATAACTAGTTATGAATTTCTCGATATTTGCAATGTTTCCCTATTATTTTTAATTTTATTTTTCCTTCGAAAATATTTTATTTTCATTTTTTTTTTAACTGCGATAAAATTTAGCTTTCATATTGATTTTATGAAATTTTTATTAATAAAATTTTAACCAGAATTTTAATAGAATTTGTGATATTTAATTCCGATTACAAAAGAGTAAACTACCTTTAAAAAATATGAATTTTTTAAATTTACATGAAATATTAATAGGATTTTAGGCATATGAGCGCAATGATCACCTCGGGTATAGTTTAATATGATAGATTTTTCGGAAATTTCTGCCAATATTTATGACCATATATATGCAATAAAGCGCTAAATGTGGTGTATTGCTTCGGGCTTATAGGCGTAGACTAACGACTTCATATATCCCCATCGTAAATAGTCTTATGATATTGAAAAGTATTTTAGTTTTTCTGAATATAATGGTACCTCAACATATACCTGATTATATGATTATCATCACTCCTAATGTGGCAGTTCTGTATATTGACGTATCTGTTCAACCAAAAGTGAGCGCTATTGCTAAAGAAAATTGATTTATAGGGATCAACGAAAATCTTGTTTTGTGCCCAATATTTGGAAGCGTTGTTCAGGCACCAGTCCATTTACGTTGAAAAACCACACTACACTGAACATAAATAAATTGACAACTGACAAAATGGCCGCCAGTTAAAATTGTATGCCTCTACAAAATATACAATTATTTTAACTTCTCAATATATTCAGAACTAAAAACTTATTAAAAACATTTTTTTGTAATTTTTAGAGCAAACAAAAATTATTACACATTACCATCTCAGCATCAAATTTTTTTGTACTCGCATCATATATAGGAACATGCATTTCTGTTTGTTTCACTATGTGGTGACTCCATATTTGCTCACCATGAGATCAGCCGTTTCGAATGGTGCTCCGAAAAGAGCTTTGTTATTCCTAGTAGACGGGTGGCACCTGGCGACTGTCCATATGTGGTAGAGGAGCACTATCCCCGATATTTGATGGTACACTAACTGCAGGTCCCAAACCTGAAGGAGGAAATAACTTTTATGTTTTGGACGTTGAACAACCGTAAGGTGATTTGCCCGTAGAAACTGTGCATGTAAACACAAATCGCCTGAAAACTTGCTACCCTGTTGTTTTATCATAAATTTCATATTAAATTTACTTTTTGCGGCTGCCGACGTCGCTTGCATTTCCTAGCTATACTTAAGAGAATCTAGTTATACCGTTGAATGTTTAACATCATGATAAACTTATGACCTATTTCGTTAGTATACTTCGGTTATTGTATGGATGGTCCTGTTGATGAACCATCAGTTGGAGGCGTTTAAAAGTCATTAGACAAAGGTGGTAGCACACCATATGGCTGCTGTTGCTGTTGTTGTGAATTTTGGTTGATCACCCTCAATTATATACCACAGGTGGAGGTCGAAGCTCATGGGAATGCTGCGGAAGATGTGGTGGTGCTTGCTGGTGTTGGTTTGACGCAAGTGGGGATGGCACCTCTTGACCGGCTCGTTACGTGCCAGACTGCTCGATGGCAGTATTACCGTAGTCAATTCCATTATCGACGGCTCCTAACCTCAATTTTAGCTTCGAGATCTGAGGTTCGTTGTTTTGATTAAAAGTGAAATTTTGATCTTTAGGTTTATTCTTAAAATATATAAATTCTGGTATTATACCTTGTTGCTGCGGAAGTGATAGTTTTCGAGGTGCTAACTGAAGGAGCGTTAAAATTTCTGGTTTCATATTCGCCAGTTTTTTCAGCCTGTCTTTTGGCATATCATCAGTGTGCATCATTTTCATTTTACCTACATTTCCACGATCAAGAGACACGTTAAGGGCTTCTGCTGTGGTAATCTTTAATGGAGAAAGAGCTGTGTTATTAAATGGCGTTGGCTTAGTGGTAGTAATAGCTAATAGGTCTTCTTTGGATTCCTTGTTTTTGAGACTTGTGTTAATAACTATAAAAGGTGCCTATTTATTCCTCGTCAACATTTTTGATTTCGTCTTTAATATCGATTTCAGAAACTTTTGATTCAGTTTTCGGCATAAAATGTTCTCACTTTTAGTAGATGAGTAATTTTCGCTAATACCATTCAGTACTACGATTCTCCTCCTTACTGCTCTTTGATAGTTCTATCATCCATTGCAGAATCTGAACGTCTATCAGAATTTAGGATTTCAGCCGGACTTTCAGCTTACTCATGTTTATTTTTGAATTCTGCACAAATAGCAAGAGAACCTATATTATTATCATTATCGTCTGGAGTGTTTTGGAACTTTTAGCCGCAGCTGCAGGTTTTATTACTGCGGCAATAACATTATCCATTGTTTCTCTTCTACATTTTGAACCTTTGTCATTAGTCGTATTATGTGGCAGCGTCATCTGGGTATGATTACACCTCGTGAATTTTAAATTTTGTAAAGATATAAGAAAATATTTTTTTGTTGTCAAATCTCAATAATTTGGGAATTATTATCGTCTTCTTTTATATAGTGAAAGCACATTTCAGCAGTAACCTTGTTTGTAGTTATATTAAAAAGAACATCCTATAAATAATATGAATCAATGTAATTTGTTTGTTGGTTTGTTTTATTTTTACTATCATCATACCATTAAAATACAAAAATATTATATATACAAAGATTGAGAGATTACAAAGTAGTATAACAGCAAATAGTTAAACAACTTTATAAAAAGAAGTACATTTAAACTATATTAAAGGTATATTAAAAGTTTAAGGAAAAAAAAAGATAGTTAAAACCTTAAATCTACATAAAATTTTGTGCGAAATGATTTTTCAACATTGATCCTTTTCCCATCTTCATTATTGAGAATTGGTAAACAGGTCAAACCTATAAATTTCGAATCAAATCATAGTCCGAAGACCTGTTGCAAAATAGCGTTTCCAATAAATTTTCCTTAAAATTTCTGTGTAACTCCGTTGTGGAGTTATGCCTATGTAAATTATATATAATTTCTAAGTTTTTGTTCTGTATAATCTGCAGCTTCTTCAGGTAAGTCTTTGCACATATAGTAGACCATATTTGACAACCATAGGACATAATTGCTCTAATACACATTCTATAGAGCAATAATTTATTTTTCTGATGAAGAGTTGATTTTCGATTAAGTAGTGGAAAAATAGCTCTTCCACAACTGATAGCTTTAGCACAAGTTTGGAGAACGTGTTGCTTAAAACTCAATTTTTTAACCAACGTTATCCCTAAATATTTAACGGAGTCTAACATTGGTATTTCCGTCCCCAAAATGGATAGTTTACGACTAGGTATTCGCTTTGCAGATTTGTTAAATGGGAATATGATTGCTTGTGTTTTTATATCATTCAATTTGATTTTCCCGTTTTCAAAAAATCTTTTAATTGAAGTTACAGCTTTTTCCATTTTTTTAATGATTGCGTTTGAAATTTGTCCACTTGCTATTAGAGCAGTGTCGTCTGCATACAGCGCTGAGGGTTGATCTCTTAGTGTTTTAAAGTCTGATATGTATATGGAGTACAGAACAGGGGATAACACTGAACCTTGTGGTACACCAGCGGGGATTTGGCGCTTGTTTGAGTACTCATTGTCAACTTTTACGACAAAAGTTCTTTCAGATAGAAAGCTTTTTATAATTTTCTGCAAATAAATAGGGTATCCAAACGCTCCAAGTTTAAAAATTAAGCCGAATTAATGTAATTTATATATACATATCTTGAATAAAGATTTATAATTTAATTTTTCGTTTTTTATAATTTTTCTTTTACTATTTTTCTACGAAAACAAAACAATAAGTAAGAAAATAACAGATCAAATTTTACGATTAAAATTTATATTTTAGAAAGAAGTTAATTTTTAAGTACTTCCCGGTCTCTCACTTAAAATGTAAAAATAATTAAGTTATATTTTAAAATTGATTTTAATAAATTTGTGTAACATTTAATGACATCAAATAAGATTGTTTTATAATTAGCAAGAGAATAATTTTTTATTTTGCTATATTTAACCTGAAAGGTCTTCGTGCATAAAATTTTCCAAATGAAAAAAAAGGAAACGATTTCAATAACAATAAACATTAAATAAATTGAATGTTATTAGAGACATTTAACATATGCTGACAACATACCACTTGTTTTATACTTTTAATTTCAATTTCGTTTAACATAACACAAGCTATGTTTATGTGTGTGTGTGTGTGTGTGCTTATTTGTGCAACTTTGTAAATGTTTTTCATGGATTGTGAATGAAAAATGAAAGAAAAATTTCAAAGAAAAATTTAAAACTCCTTAAGCATATATTTAGTTGGCAATAAAAGAAAAACAAATGAATGAAGGAAACAGGCGAATACTCAATTGGAATTCAAGTCCTTAAGACTCTTCTACACACCAGAAAAAAATATTGAAACGATGATGTTTCTATTACTCCCAAGAATCGTAACTGATGTTTAGATTTTTTTAGTAAGCAATAAATCTAGTGAAATTGTAGTAAAAACAAGGCTTTTGACCTTCATTACTGAGGGCTTTATTTTTTAAGTATTAAAAAAGTGAAAGGTAAACCAATTTATGGCTTTCAGTTGAAGTTGTAGAATCTCGATGTTTTCTCACTTATTTTTTGCTCCCAGTATTTGCACATACTTAGCCTTGACTTGAACTGCAAACAGTCCAAGTTTCTTTAGTACTAATATATTTTTCATCTTTTCCTTCTCTTTACTTCCTGCCTACAACCTGTTTTGAGACTTTGATTGTATTTTGCAACAAAACCCTAAGACCTGAAAAAAAAATAGTTTCATATACCTTTATTGAATGGAAAATATTGTAGATGATGAAGTATCCACCATCCTCATACTAAAAATCTAGATCGCACCAATCGACGCATACGTTGTTAATTATTTTGCACCGTTAAATAGGATGTTATTTTGAAGGTTACAAAATAATTACCAGGCGTTCATTTCCGATCGTCAGTAAAATTCTATATAAGTCATACTTGTTCACTTGAGGACTGAGATCTATCATATATTTTAGGAATAAGGATGCTGGCCTTAATTGGTGGTCATACAAATTTGTCGTCTAAATTTGCTAATAAGATCCAACTGTTATAACTGGATAATAAAATCCAACTGTTTCTGATGCCTTTAACACTTTTCGAATAATGTTAGCTTTTAGTTTGTGTCCGCTTGCAGCTGAAACTTGTCTATCAAATTTTAGTTTCAATAGTCTGTAGGGTTCTCACTTGTTTATTTATTGTGAATTGTATGTAACACTGATATTTAGTTGTAATAAACAAGATATAAAATGTATGAAATTTTTCTACTGGGTGAATAAAAACATACACATTAATATGTTGGAGATTTAGCACCATCAATTACATGACTTTAAGTTTGTTGTTGCAGTTTAATGCTTAAATGTGTTTAATCGTACAGCGGTATTAACATGCTGTTTGCCATCAAATTAATTGCAGTGCAATGCAATTTTAAATTAACTGGTGTCGATGATGTTGCGTACAAATACATAGACACACACACACACATATATATATATATATATATATATATATGTACACTAACATCGTACAGACATTAAAATTAAACAACCAACTTTTTGCAACAGTAAAGAAACGAAACAAACAAACAAGCTAATGGACATATAGAAAAAGAGACTGAGACGAAGTTTTTTCAAGTTGAAGAATGAGCAAAACAAAAGTATCAATGCATCAGAACAACCTACGCTTAAAGTGGTATTAAAACATAAAAAGCTTAATCTTAAAGTTAATACGCATTATTCGTATAAATATTTATATTTAAACAAACACACACACATACGCACACATTTAAGACAGTTTTATAAAGTAATAATTTTATTTGTAATTTAATCAAAAATTAAGCAAAAGGTTATTAAAGCTATACTATACCTTTAAAGATTTAATTCTTTTCAAATGCTGCTTTCATTTAAGAATAATCAGTGTAAAGTATTTTTTATGTTTCACTTTATGTACAATAAGTTAGTGATGTATAATGACTTTAAACAGCAGACAAAAAACCACCCACTCACGCAGACATACAGATAGTAAGCTCGTGAATTGGCAACAACTATAAGTATTAAAAGAAAACAAAAACAAAACCTAACTAAATAATAAAAAAATACCACTTAAGAAATAAATCTAGCAGCAAAAAAAAAACTATAATAAAATTTGATGAGAACACAAAAACAAAAACGAAATCACTAAAATAATCTATTACACAAGAGGCCCATAGAAATACTGACATCTCACAGCAAACATGCTGACATAAAAGTGAGAAAAGATTCTGTTAAGATAATAATCATAGAAGACCAATTACAATCACTTTTACGGAGCGTTGTAACAATTATTTTTTAGTGTTTAAAAAAAGAATATTTCATCGTTGCAATTTAATATAATTTTAGAAAAAAGCGGAATTTTTAAATTAAGGATTATATAAATGATTGGTTTGTTGTTTAATAATAGAATCGCTGTCAAAAAAAAAAAAAAATAACCTCAAAAATCCTGCTCCAAATACGATACATACGATACACTTGCACTTAAATAACTGGGCTAATCTATGGGTGATAAGATTTACGTCTGTACCTAGCTGTGTCAGCCGTAACCAGACGTTTGATCATACCACTGTGGATGAAATGTAGCATCATCCTCACTCCTAGTTGCACCTTTAAAATACCCAAAAAGGTCGCTGCCTTCACTCCTTGCTGAAGAGTTGAAGACTATGCAACTCCTGGTTCAGAACGCATGAAACTTAATAAAATTTAAGAACACAACAGCAATCATATTCAATGGAACTGGACCATTCATTTTGTTCATTGTGAATGATGCGACCCACACAACTCTAACAAGGGCCTCGATGCCACAACCAGCACGATACTCCCGAAGGGCCAACCTCAATAAACAGTCAGAGAACAGCTAAAAGGCTAAAAAGACAAATAGCTGAACTCTGGGACTTTACTGATTCCCGTGGAAATATAGCGGAATTGTCCAGTTGGCTGCTGCTAGTCTTGAAGGGGAATGGGCTCCATTTTCCCCCGAAGACACATGTAATGATGCTGAGATGCTGTCAAAACATATCAATGTGCGACTTTAATCGTTAAAAAATCCAACAAATACAATATAAAATTGTGGGGTTTCTTTGCTTTTATTTTACCATCTTTTGATTCAAGAAAATGCCACCAAAAAAAATCAACTGGTATCTGGAGGAAAAATAATAATAAAATCATTCGTTCATTTTAGTTAAGTCCTAATATTTTTCTATACATTTTAAATTTATTTTTTTGGACTTATCTCTTTAATTACACCTAAAAGAAGTTTCCTTAAAAAGTAAATGGAGTGTAAGGCATTGGCCATTGAATAAGGCTTTCATCAAGGTAGTAAATTATACGATTACTGTTAAAAATGTTACAAATTTTTATTTTATTATTTATTTGATTATTATTTTTATTCTACCTCTTTTTGTATATTAAATGAATAAGTATTAATCTTAACAATAATCTTTTTTAAATAAATTTAATTTTTAAAATTGTTAATAATTTTTGTTTTTATAAAAATTAATTTCCTGAGGAAGCTTTCCAAAGGAAAGCGAAATATTGAAAATATAGTGTTAAATTTGTTTAGAAAAGACCATTGTTAAGATTAATATTTATTTATTTATTTATTTTATTATTTACATTCCAAAGTCTGTAAATAAGCAATTTCACTTCTTAAGAGAAACGGACTTGTATTAATCGTTCATAAACTTTTTGTAATGTTCGATTAAATTTGCTTACCCAGTTATTTTTATTGTTATAAAATTTCATCTATTTTAGCTCTATCTATCGAATACTTTCGTGTGATATGTTTTACAGAAGTAAAGTAATTGGTTAGCAGAAAAATTCTGTGCTCAAGTGTGCAGGATTCAAAATTTAAAATTTTCAAACTTTTTTTCTTAATAAAGTTTAGAGGATTTCTTGACTTTTAATTATTTGATAGGCAATTTATGTCCTGCCTACCAATTATTTAGTTAAATAGTGAAATCTATAAATTAAATGTTTAGTTAAATTTTATTGTTAAAGCAAATAAAATAGATGCAAAGTTTTATTTTTGTACAAAAGTTCTTTTGTGATCATTATATGTTTATGATTGTCCCTTGGACTTAATTATTTAATTATTTTATTGCCAAATTAGGGTTAACTTTTTTATAACTATCGATATATAATCGAGAACAAGGGATGAACTATCATAGACAGTTCCAAACCATATAGCTTTTAATGTAAGAACCTAGAAGTATTGACTAGGGTTAAGCTATCATAGACAATTCTGAGCTATATGGCCGTTAATATAGAGTCTAGAAACGTTGATTAGGCACTTGCTAAAATGTATATTTAATGACTATGTTGTGAATGACTTCTGTGAGTTGCAGTATAAAATTTTTTATTAACCCGCCAATGTGGTACTTTGCCTTTTTGGTTAGATTTCAGCTTTATAGCTAATTATATTCTATGACTTTTTGCTACTAATTAAGATCAGTAATTGGCCATGTGGCCCTTAACTCTAGGTGATCTTAGCATTAAATGAATACAATGCGTCTAATTACGCCCTAGAGGTGCATAACATATTCTGAGAGGTAGTTTCAGAAGTACAGAGCCGTGTCCTCACTCCTTGCTTGACAGCCGAAGACTATCTTAGCTCCTAGTCCTGCAATAGCGAAATTTCGTTGAGAATGCACATTGAATAGGAAAAATCCACATCATCGCAAGGTTTGAGTTTAGATCACATGCACCATTATTATCTCTGAAAGTCAATGATCGGACTTTGATGGTACCTTTCATCCAGGCTCCTGCCAGCGTAAGTAACAGATTTTGTCTTTAACCCACAGAAGCTACATTTTAAGAAAAGGAGATTATCAAGACTGCGCACCCGTCTTTCCCATCCGTGCTTCTGTTATAGGCCTTTATTTTTCATTCTGAACAATAAAAGGTGATTATTGTAATTAGTGTAACAAATAAAAAACTCAAACAAAAATTAAGCGACTTTCCATTGAAAAATGTTTTTTCCTTTAGCATCTTATCGTTTAAGCCACTGAAGTTAGAAAGTTAATATTTACATAGTGTGTGCATGCACTACAACTTCATAAGATTACCATCAGTACCTAGCTGTGTAAGCCATAGCTTAATGGTGGATCAAACCATTTGGGTGATATGTAGCTACACCCACGCCCTAGGAAGCCATTAGATATCTCTATCCTCTAGTCGTTCCTATTTGCAATTTCGAAGCACGGAGCAGGGTCGCAGACAGCACTCTTTACTTAAGGACTTTTTAACTCCTGGTGCAGAACACATGACATGCATGCTCACCGGACCTGTATCATTCACCGTGTGTTCTTGGTCAAAAGTGAATAATCCTGGCCCCCTCAAACCACAACCACCATGAAACTACCCAAGGTGCCAATCTCAATAATCAGCCAGATAACAGCAACAGCTGATTACTGGGGATTGCTGATTCCCGTGAAAAAAAAGTGAAATTTGTCTAGTTGGCTCCTGCTAAACTTTAGGGGACTGAATTCCCTTTTACCGCCAGTGACACATGTCTTAATGGTAAGATTCCGTTAAGACATATTAATGTACCAATGGGGGCCGACCTTCTACATTAACAATCACAGGAAAAAGAAATAAAACTTAAACGTTTAGGATGCTCTAAGAGAAGTACTTATTTTAATGAATACTTTTTGATTAAGTCAAAGAGAATGGATCTTATATTGTTAAATGTTTTATTCAATGTCGGCAATTATGTATGGAATATAATATTAGATAAATATCCGCCTCACAAGCAAAGGCTTTCGAGCACATTTTTCATTACATTCTAACATATTTCACGTGATATTTCATTATTTTCATCACGAAATTTTGTCATTCAAATGAAAATCTGCGTCACTCATTATTAACTCTTAATGAAAATCGGGGTTATTACGGACGAACTGTCACGGGCGAGGCGTTTTATTGCCATATGTACGGCGGCGTAAATGTTCTCGTGGAACAATCTCTTGTGTCAACTGAATCTTATATAGAAACAAATGTAAATCCTTGTGCAAAGTTGTGGCCAAATATGTTCTAGTGCGTTTTGTTGGCACGTTGTTTGTCCCAAAAATTTCTAATCGTCACAGTCATCGATTATTGATTTTGATAAAATATTTTAACGATAAAAAAACACGTTGGTTTATGGAATATTTTTCCATAATAAATTTGGCACGTGTCTACTTTACGACTGCCAAATATGAATTGTGAAGACTAATGTGTACCAAAATGGCACCCAAACAAAGCAAGGCGGGCACCCTGTATTTCCCTATTTACTGTTGTCATATCTTTCCGTTTTTGCTAACTGTATTTTCGGTATGAACGGCAAGCGCTTTGGAAGTGAAGACGTCATTCTCAAGCCATGTTCCAAACTATATTGGTGTGTCAGTGATCGGGTTTAGGTAGTTCTGTTATTGAATTCGTATCTAATCATGTAGGTAGACTGGCCGGCAACTGGCAATCCTTGTGGGGCTAGTTTCTAATATTTCCGTCTTTTACTATCATCCAGATACGTGTGTCCCTCTGAGGGTGTTTTCGTTTTTTCGAGTGTATAAGTAGTTTTAGTGGTGCTAAAATTGTGTCTGAGGTCGCGTTTACCTGTTCGTTTATAATGTCAGGGTTAAAAGTTTTTGATTTATTGAATGCTGTGTTTTCAAGAATGTCTAGTTTTCGTTCTATTTTGCTAGGATATAGTAATATCATACATTCATCTATTTCCCTTAGTGTGTGTTCGTGAGTTTTAAGCTGTAATCCAAGGCTGGAATTTTCTCTTTTTTATCTGTCTGAGCGTATGTGTTCTGTAAATTTTGTTTTTAGTGTTTGTCCAGTTTGTCCTACATAAGTATGCTTGCAGGTACAAGTAAGTATGTATACTCCGCAGGAACTAAATTTGTCAATGGTGTCTGTTGATATCCTGAGATTATGTTGCTGGTTTTGAATGCGGCGAGTAAAACTTCTTTGTAAAAAGGTTACGTGATCTATATATTTCTAATCCTGTGTAAGTATTTCCCAATCTGTTATAAGCCGACAGTTTAGTCATTTAAAACTAATAATAAAACATAAAATACAGAGTAGCAATTACATGTTAAGTTCAGATAGTTTTTTTCCGACTTATTTAATAGAAAAACTCTATTATTTGAAAAAAAAAAACAAACAAAATAATTTTGTAAATTGGACAAAACAAAAAACGATCACAATTATAAAGGAATTTTAACATTTGTTTACACTAAAATATGCAAAGCTTACACATACAGTTAAAGATATTATCATTACACCTTGTTTTTATGGGCACATTTCGTTCCATCCCTAAAAGGGTATATAAATTTGGATTTCAGTTAACGATTTACTTTAAATTAAAACTACAACACTTCGTTTATTGTCTTCTTTTAAATTTAAGTCCTGTTGTAAACTACTTCAAAAATATCAACACAAGTTTCAGTTTTTACATATCTCTTCTGCCACAAAACTCAATCTAAGTCGTAGATAATCTTGTTGAAACTCCCCCTCAAATATATTGATATTTTCTTGGATTTTCTAATCATTTCAAAATTTATTTCTTTAATTCCGAATAAAACTACAGGCAATAAAAACTTGCCAAAATGAAAACCAAAAACAAAAACAAAAAAAGTATCTAAAACATAAATCTTTAAAAGCAGATAAAGAAAGAAAATCTACAGCTTTACAGTTTTACAGTTCCATCCTCTAACTTTCCAAATCGATGTAAAACAATTCAAATAACCAGCATTAGTTTTAACGTTTATGTTTTTTTTTTTGGTTTTGTCTGTCCAACTGTTAAGTTATTTTGTATTTCTATTGACCACCTCAAAGTTTTATCATATTATCATATTTTTGGTCTCGATGGCTGAATCTTGATGATGACGATGATGATGTTGTTGCTGCACGCTGTATTTGTGTTTTTTTTGTTTTTGCTATGTAGAGAGCAGCAGCAGCAGTAGGCAATGTGGCATAAAGATGACGTTCCAGATTTACTATTATTCGGTTTAGTTGCAATTGTTGCGATTTTATTTAAGTTTGTTGGCTTTTTATTTTATTTTTGTTTTTCGCCTATAGATGCTGATTGTTATCACACTTGTTGCATAGTATTTCTTGGTAACACTTTTTTCTCTCATTCTCTCAATTTCTATGGTGCTTTGTTTTTCCTTTGTTTTGTTAGGCTGATGCTGCGGCAGCAACCATAACTGGCAAATAAAAGTGCAGATGCGCTTGAGGTGCTCGCTCTGGCGACAATTGTTGATTGTGCAATAGTTTCTTTTGGCTGTTCAACATTAAAAAGTCTTTTTTTTTTTTGATTATGGCTAAAGAAATACATATTTGCATATTGCACTCGTTGACTTTGTCGAAAAAAGAGGGAATGCACATCAAATGTTTTTCTATTTTCTTATTTTCTTTAAAGGAAATTTTTGTTTATACAAATTTTTAAACTTTTTTGTAAACGCTTTAGGCGGCCCGCTTGTGAAAGTAAGTTTTTTCTGTTTCCTTTTTATTTTTGTTTTTATTGGCTGTTGCATTATTGAGGTAGTCAAAAAGCCATAGATGTTTGCATAAAGTAGCACCTGAAGGTTAAAATATTTGGTGGCCAATTGTTATTTCGACCGTAAACAGACATTTAAACAATGCATTGTTTTCCTTAGTTTTTTCTTTTACTATTTTTAGTTTTATATTTTTTGTATGTTTATTTAACAGCATTAAATTGAGGATGTTAAGTGTAACATTTTAATTTTTTCTCTACACACACTATTGCTTAGAAGAAACACAACTGGCATCGCAAAAACGTTTTTATAAGTTTAGATATTTACAACGCAATGAATAACTGATATGAAACAGTTCAATTTAATTTAATAGTCTCTGCAGTTTTCATGTGACAATTTTCTAAAAGATTAAAGCAAAAAAGTTTGGTTTTTCAACAACAAACATTAAGAAATGACTGACTGGAGTGGCTTTAAAAAATATTTTTATAAAAAATTTTTTAAAGTAAAAGCAAGATTTGTATTGACCGTGTAAGGCAAATATAAAGTAAATTAAAGCTTTATGCAGAGAAAAACTTTTTATAAATGAAACACTTGAATTTCTCCAAGAAGTTATTCTGAATCTGTTCAATTATGGCAATGGTTGATTTTTTTCGAACTATACCTTCAGCTCAGTGCTGTGCTATATGTCGCGTCCATTGAACTTATCATAAGGCTCATATTCACCTGCACTGCTTATTAAGACTTATTGTATTGGCAATTTTACACTCATTCTCACACCATGATACAATGTTCAAAGTTTTGTTGGGTGAAAAGAATGGTATTATTATTGTAAGCTATAACATCAAACTATTTATACAAACGACTTGGGGTTGTTAACGCAACGCTATCTTATAATTTTTCTCTATCATCTACAATCGAAAACGTGTGCTACTTGAAAACCATATGAAAGCAGAATTCTAATTAAGGCGTTCTTAAAGATAGGAATTTTGACAGCCAATACAATATAAAAGCGTTTTAATGAATGACATTAAATGTATTGGGCAATATAATCGACAATCGCCCAATTTTAAACAACTTTTCCACTTGATAAAACAACACCTTATTAATCAATAACACTTAAAAAAAAAAACATAATAATACGGAAGAGATACAAAACAAACAACCAGTCTGTCAAGCGTTACAAAATCAATATAAAAGGTATCTTTATAGAGGTTTAGAACCTTGTACTGGCAACACTTTTTTAACTGGCGTTTATTTTGTCAGCTTTATTTGGTATTTCAATATGAATAGACTAATGGCTAATAAATTGTGATCAAAATAAGAATGCTATTGATCCTGGTTTTTATAAGTGAATTATGTTTAGTGCTGAAGCTCATTTTTTTGTTTCAACTGATGCCTCAATTAACAATACTGCCATATTTTGAGTACTGATAATACTCAAGTGTTTGTTAACACACCGTAAACCCATAAAAACTAACTATTCGATATGCTTTATGGGCTGGTGATATTATTGGCCCATATTTCTCAACAAATGATGTTGGTCAAAACGTTGCAATCAATGATCACCTCTATAGAGTCCTTATTACTGATTTTTTCGTTCCTCAGTTAAAAAATAATAATCTCCAGGAACTGTAGTTTCAACAAAATGGAGCAACATGTTAGCCGTGTTAGTTATACGCCAGAAGTTATATTTGTAAAAGATTATCCAGCAAATTAAAAAAAAAATATATAGTGTGCTAAATTTATTTAAAAAGGACCGCTACAAAGATTAATAATTATTTGATTAAGAATATACAAATATTTTATTGTATTACGAGGAGAAAAAGGTTTGCCAATTATGAATAAAAATTAAATCTGGCAAATGTCCAACACGACCACATTGACATATGTAGACTCTTTCATCAAAATTTTTAATCACTTTTTGGCAATATGGCAGTCCTATTTCGTTAATCACATCACGAATTTTAAGTTTTAAGGCTGAAATCGATGCCCTAATATAGCCCCACAAAAAATAATCTAGTAGTGTTAAATCACACGACTTGGCTGGCCGCTTACCTGCTGATTGTCATGATATTATGCGATCGGGAAATTTGGTTTGCAATGAATTGCTCATTTCATTGACTGTGTGACATGTGGAATCATACTGTTGAAACCACATGTTACTGATATCCACGTCATCAATAATAGGCCAAAACAGAGATATTAGCATCTCGGGATAAAGAGATCCATTGATCGTTACCACATTTCCAGCCATATCTTCAACAAAAAAAAAAAAAAATGACCCAATAACGCTCCAGACAACACAGCTCACCATACAATGACACAATGACAATGGCATGCAAAGGATTCTCAATAATCGCTCTATAGCTTTCAGAAGCCCAAATGCGGCAATTTTGCTTGTGGACATACATAAAAATGGGCTTCGTTTAAAAAAATTATTTTATCAGAAAAACCAGCCGGTTGTTCCTGAATGAATTGAGCGAATCTACGGCGATGTAAATGGTCGGTTCAATACCAGCATCAGTTGAACCTTGTAAGGTTTCAAAGTCATTTCCTTATGCAAAATTCGCCATGTGGTGATTGTGGATAACCCCAACTATTAAGAACGTCATGGAGTTGACAATTTTCAATCTGCTTCAGTGCTGTGGCGCACGATCGAACACCAGCGCGTGTTCGTGTTTGCACATATTGGATCGTCTCGAATTTAACGACATAGTTCTTAACAGCGGTCTCAGAAGAACGATTTTTTTGTCCGAAAATATCACTCATTTCACGAAATGCAAACTTAACAGAACCACCATTTTCATAGTGGATTTTAATTATTTTAATGCAATTTTCGTGCGAAATTGAATTCATTGTAACAATGGCTAATGCATCTACTACAAATATGTCAAAAAACTAAATATCAAAACTATCATATTGTTGGTCTTGCCACGCTATATTATAAGGCCAGAAGCTTATCTTTTGGATAAAGTAAACTTTATGTCAATTAAAAAAAAATTGATTTTCGTTATATTCCATTTCAAAGTTCTGTAAAAACATCCTATAGCGATAGCAACCTATATCTGTTTTAAAAAAATTCTCGAAGCACACAGAAATTGTAATGAATTTCTTACTTCATTCAGACGCTACGCTAATTATTTAATTTTAGTTAATATATTCCATTTCATCATTTACTCTGCAATTGAAGATAAGTTTAGCTGCTGAAAAATACTGCTCGCCTTCGATTAATTTTAATCTATGAAGCTTCAATTTCAGTAATAAAAATCTATGTTTTCCACCTTTTATAGTTTCTGTTCCTGTCCACTTTTAAGGCACATGAGTGTGAATTTGACTAATAGTTTTAGAAAAAATTTCTGATAAAAAGTTAAAAGCATGAATTTGAATATTTTTCTGCAGAAGCATGTTTTCCTTTGTAATGAATATTTGTCTCGTTATTCTGACGACTTTACGCCAAACTTTATAATAACCAGCTGAGGATTAGTTTCATTGAAGTTAAGGAATTTCTCCTAATTGTATATGAAAGAGAAGCAGAAAAAATTAGTGACACTACAAAAATTGTGGCCGAATCATTTTATTAAACATTTACTGTTCCTTTCAAAAAGTAGTCAGTTAAATATGAAAATGTTCACTTTTATTTTTGTGAATACTTTTTAATGTGGCATATTTTATTTTCTAAACTTTTTAGCGGAGTTGAAATACTTGCAGGTTTTTTTTTATTATCTTTATATATAAAAATAAGTCAGGTTTTCCTTTCTAGCGCCATAACTCCAGAAAGCACAAACCGATTTCTACGGTTTTGCATTGGTTGGAAAGGTCTTGGGCTCCGTTAGGTTTATAGCAAAGAAAATTCAGGAAAAATTTTAAGAGAAAAGCAGGAA
Source organism: Trichopoda pennipes (assembly GCA_030448955.1). Lineage (NCBI taxonomy): Eukaryota > Metazoa > Arthropoda > Insecta > Diptera > Tachinidae > Trichopoda > Trichopoda pennipes. The sequence continues at coordinate 715,098 of JASKUP010000021.1, read as the reverse complement.
AACAGGGAAATTCATTTTTCACATACAGCGTCATCTGTGATATACATATAGCATGTACTACAACGGCACCAGTACGTGGTGTGTGAGTATCCATCACGAAAATAAGTACGTTTCATTTTAAGTAGATGGCGCCGATGCATAATTCATTGTTTGACAGCTACTCATGCGCACGTGAAATTGAGTTTAACGTTATTCGTTTTAATTGGAAACAATCAAATCAATTACGCGTTTGTTCACAAGTTGGGAAACCATCCGCTTTGTTTGTGTTAACGTCAGACCAAAAAACAAAAAATGTGGTTTACCAAAGAGCACTTCAATGCAGCGTATAATTTGCGGACACGTATAACGCTTCATTTCAGTATTTACTTTGGATTCACTTTCATTTTTTACTTAGAGAAGTTCAATTAAATTTCATTTCATTTTTGTAATCGAAATGAAATAAAATTGTCCCTTTTCAAATATAAAACAAAAAAAAAATAATTTTTCTTCATCTTTTAAATCCTAAACGAAATGTTACAAAAAACGAAGCCAACTGGTGGCGAAACGCAGTTCGCCGGGTTTGCTAGTTTTTTATAGAAGACAGGAAACCTTAACCACTATTCTGCATATAATATCACACTTTCTGGTTCGCTACATTCGATATTATAATTTTTCGTATCTATCTAGCCTAGTGTATACGAGTTTAACGCAAAACCGAAATCTTTTTCTTTAATGTTCTCTTTGTTAATCATCACATATATGCGCTTTTGCTTTCTGCTAACTATCCTCTTCGTAGTACAGCAGATAATATTCCGGTGTACTGATTCTTCTGAACGAAATATTAATATACCTTAAAATTAAAAGTAAGCATTTACTTAGTTTAAATTGAAATAAATACTTTAAAATAAATGATTAACTTTAATGATTAAGTGAAACATTTAATAAACAATTAAAATGTTAACATTCATGTCTTATAAACAATAAGCGGCACAAAAACGAATTAAATAAAATATTTTATTTAATTGTCCATTACAGCTAAATGCCATACGATGTTTTAAAAATGAACATTATACTTCACTCACTAACTAGTCGTTCATAAAATCGAATGTTTCGTTTTACTTTTGGCTAATTTTAATTTAAAATATTTCAGTTAAAATTGACTATTTTATCCAAAAGTGCAAGCATAACTGACCGTATTGGTCATATATTGGCTATTCAAAGAGATAGAGAGCAGCAAAAACAAATTCTTTGCAAAACTGAATGAAAACAAGAAACAAATAAAATAAAAAAAAAATATTTATAAAAGAAGAAAAAATAAAACAAAATAGTTTTAAAGATTCATGTACAGTACGTGTAAATAAACCAAATTGGTCACGATTTTGGTATTTTGTGTAACGTTTTTTTTTGTTTCGCTTATATATTTTTTTTAATGAATTTTGCTATGAAGGGGGTTCTATATAACAGCCGAAAGTGCTTGTTAACTATACAGAAAAAGGAAAACAAAAATTGTCGACATAGAAAAAAAAATAAATAAATAAAACTACACACAATACAGTTGCAGATGTAGTTTTTGGTGTGTATTTGCAACTTACAACAACCGCACAAAAAAGCAGACCGATTGAATTTAATTTAAACATTGTTCAAATTTCAATATATTTCAACAATGTTTCTTATTTGCTGCAGCCTCAACATTTTTCTACTGTTATTATTTTGTTGTTGTTTTTTATTCTTTTTATTTTTTTTTTGTTTTTGTATTTTAAAGAAATTTATGACTACAATTTAGAAATATAAATATTTTTTTTTTAAATTGAAATAGAAAAACTGCCACGTACTTGATGTTAAAACCGCAAATTTTCATCAAATTTTGCCAAAAACCACAAAAATAGCAATTGTCTAAAAGCTTTTTCAAATACTTGTTTTATTGATTCTTTTGTTTTTGTGTTATTACGCTGAGATTTGAATGGAAGTTTCCAAAATGATGTTTAATTTGTTTTTTAATTTGTCCAAAATTTGTCTGTTTTATATTGTACACATACATACACAAAACGAAAATAAAAAAATACACACATTTAAAAGACTTAAGGCTAAAGCTATTAATTTGTTTACAAATTATGCTAAATCTGACAAAGAAAATCTTTGTAACCCAAAAAAAAAAAAAAAAAATAAAAAACAACAATTATCTTTATACTAGAAATGCCGACTAAATCTTGAAAACATGTGACTTTAATTTAGTGTTGTCAACAACATGAATTTAATGTATTATTGTTGGTATAATTGCTGTTATAGCTGACTATGTTTTTAGCTCAGTTCTTATCTCTGGCGGTATTTAAGACACGCTTTATATACCTTTGACGAGATAACATCAATATCATCATCAACTAACAAAACACTCATTTACACACACACACATCTCCATACAAAATATCGCAAATGCAATTGAATTGGTTTTAACACAATTATGTACAAATTTTGCTCCACACTTGTCTAATAATAAATTGTTCCTTTAAAATCGGGAATCAAAAACTTTGAGAAGTCTGCTTTATAAGTTGTTAATAGTTTTCTGGTATAAGAAATTGAAGAGTTTAAAAGAACACCGATCGCTTTTACATTACCTACAGAAAAGTCCTTTAATCGTTTAAAAATTTCTAGAAAGCGTATAAGCCAACAAAAAGTTAAAATCATCTGTTTTCATTATATTGTTTCGTTAACGCCACAACGGAGTTATTTCGATTCCTGTCCTGTGACACTTTATATTTTTTATTTTAATCTAACACTGCACTTGCACTGCCAGCCACGATACAGGGTCAGTCATCTAACGTTTTTTTTTCAACTAGTGCTTATTTCGTGAATGGTAATACTTAGCTCATGTTTGATTTGACTGATAATTAGTTTTATCCTGACGCTGAACGAATATGGTTGTGTATACGCTTGAACAACGCTGGGAAATATTGCGACATACTTTGAAAATCATGGTATTGTTGCAGGAACAGTGTGTACACCCGAGAATATTGCTGCTGTGGCATAAGTGTGCATGAAGCGCCATCAACATCAATTCACCCTCGTTATCAACAATTTAACATTTCAGAGACATCATTGAGACGAATTTTACATAAAGACCTTGGTATGACGCCATACAAAGTCCAATTGGTTCAGGAGATGAAGCCAAGTGACCATCTAATGTGTTTTCGCTTCGCTAAGTGGGCCTGCGATCGACTTACAGAAGATGTTTTGCGGCCTATTTTTGAAGATCGCATTATCGGCCGCAGAGCCTATGTCGTTTGGCCACCTCGGAGCTGCGATTCGACAATGTTGGACTATTATTTGTGGGATGCCGTCAAAGATAAGTGTTACGCCGATAAGTCAGAGACAATTGACACTTTAAAGGACAATATTCGTGAAGCCATTGATGAAATACAGCTGCACACAATCGATAATGTGCTCAAAAATTGGACCGATTGTATAGCCAGCCGACGCAGCCATTTGAATGAAATTATTTATCATTATTAACCGGAGGGATTGTACTCTCAAATAAAAAGTGAAATTTGAGAAAATATTCAGTAGTTTTATTTATAGCATTTAAAACAAAAAGTTATTCTCTTTACTACAAAGAGAAGCATTCATACACACCACACTCGGCTGCGGCAGACGTTTTAATATCGTCTCCTTTGCGAAAGACGTAGGTAGATCTTCAAAAAACTAAGCTATGAGTGTCACCCACTTTTGTAAGGTTTTACGAACTTATAATCTCCTCTTCTTTTGGAGAGCCCTTAAAACACTTAGCCATTATTGTTAAATACTTTTATAATTTTGTTTGCCTCATTATGGATGCATCGTTTCTTTCTAACATGTCGTTGTACGAACTGATATGTTGCCCTTTACTTAGGTATCGACGGCTACACAATAATTATTTTTCATTTCTAATGTTTTGCTTTACTGCACAAAAGCCTCTTACCTTATGATGTGCACCTCTCTAACAATAGGCTACTTAATCATCTTAACAGCAGTTCTGATATACTAAGACCCTCACTAATCCAGAAGTGGGCGCCTTTTCTAATTTTATTACTTTTTTTGTTTAGAATTCGTTAGTTCTTCTAAATTTTTCTAGCAGATGGGAGTTGAACTTATGACTTCTAGCACAATCTCTTTCAACACACGTACAACAGCTTTAGCATTTGCTTTTTGTTCTATAAATTGAAGGAGTATGCGTTTAAGATACCATTAATATCGATTTTAAAAGAACATTTTCCTCACTTTTGGTTTATTGGTGTTTTTTTTTGTGTTTTCTTTAATTGTTGCACGAGAAACAACATGAACACCAAACAAATCGTTCAAAATAATACGAAATTTAATTTCTTACTTACAAATATTCGTTACTCTTTATATATTTCTAGTACAAACATAGCGTTGTATGTTTAGTACAATAAGTATGTTAAAACGCTAATGTGTAACATGCGACATGTCATGTTCAATTTAATGACAAGAACGACAATACAGACAACAGCAACTAGAAAATCAGCAGTAGCCAAACAAATGCAACAATATTTGAGGATTTAAGAACCCACAAAAAAAAAATTAATAAAAAAATCACAAAATCATTAGTTCATTCGTCTTTTATGTAAATTAAAATTATTAAAATCCTTTCTAATATTGAAATGAAATATTAAGGGGTTTTTAAAGCAAATAAAGTGAACAAAACGAAAGACTTAGGAAGCATACTCAGAGAGGTAAAAGAATAAAGAGAAAATATTTTTAATTTAATATTTTACTATTGAAAAACTTTTTAGTCTTAGTTAGGTCTAAGGTTTTTCTTATTATTAGTACTTAATTTTAATGAGAACACCAGTAGTCTACTTCTCCTAGGTATAGCTGCTTTATAAAGTTTCATAATTTTTTTGTAGTGAGTTACGCATAATGCCTAAGAAGGATGGAACAATAAGAAATAAATTACACTCTGCTACAAACAATACGATTTATTATTATATTATATTACTTATGAATATCAATCAAAAAATTAATTAATTATTATTCCAGCAGTGAGTACTAATATTCTGTATTTAATTCACAACATTTTTTTGCTTAAATTTGTAGCGCTGAGGTAGAGGATATAGAGTTTCAGCAAGAATATGCTTATAATATGCCACCAATAACCAAATGAAGAAATTTTAATCCAACTTCAATTTACATATATAGGATTTTTCAACAAGAAGTTTGTTTTTCAATGATAGTTTTAATATTTAATTTCTTGCCGTATTCATAGTAGATACATTAACATTGTTGCGAAAATGTTGCTACTGTTGAAATTAGATTTCCTAAAATTCTTTATATTTTCGGAGAAGCAGTCGTCCGTCTGACACCAATATTAATAATTTGTTCGTTAAATATAAGTCGATAGACTCGATACGAAATGTGCGAACACCGACACATGTTCGGGTGGTTCAACTGAAAACATCGCAGCCATGAGCCACAGCGTTTTATTTCGCGTAAGAACTTTACTTTGAAGCCTTACAAGGTTTAACCGGTGCAAGAATTAAAGCCGGCCGACTGTTCATATCGCCGAAAATTCGCTCAGTTCAATCAGGAACAATCAGCTGGTTTTTCTGAAAAAATCATTTTTCCCGACGAAGCCCATTTTCACTTGTCAGGTATGTCTATAAGCAAAATGAGGCATTTTAGCGCCTGAAAATCCTACAGCGGTAATAGAGAAGCATTTGCATGCTTTTCATTGTGTGTTGTCTTGAGACATGATTTTTTTTTCGAAGATGAGGCTGGATATATGGAAACGATCAATGGAGCACGCCATCACAATGCTAACAACTTAATTTTAGCCTAGTGGATATAACTGACACAACAGGACGGTTCCACATGCCACACAGTCAATGAAACGATCAATTTATTGATCGTGGTTAATTTTACGTTATTCAGCAGTTAAGTGGCCAGCCAGATCGTATGATTTAACAGCACTGGATTATTTTTGTGGAGCTATGTTAAGGACAGAGTCCATACGAAGCCAATCGAATCGATTTCAGGTTAAAAACTCACAATCCGTTACGTGTCTAACGAAATGGGACCGTAATTTTGCCAAACAGTGATTCAAAGTTTTCAGGAAAGAGTCGACATCTGTCAGCGTGGCGCACATTTGAAAGATAACATTTTTCATTCATAATTGCTGAACTTTTTTTTTTTTTAATACAAGGAACAAACTTCTTGTTGAAAAGCCCTTTAAAATTAGTAAATATTAAAATTTAATATTTAATAGATATTTTATGAAAGTATCATAAAATATTGTTTTTTAAAGTATAAATTAACGTAGATTAACTTGAAATTTATTTAAAAATAAATTTTTTGTTTATTATTCTAGCAGTGAGTGTTAATATACTGTGTTGTAAGTACAAAGAAATAACACTTTTGAAATTAAATCTTGAACCAGTAGGTAGAAGATATAAAGTTTCCAATAGAAGATGCTTGCGATACGTGGCCGATCATAATAACCCAATGAATACATTTTAATCTGACTTAAACTCTAGAATATTTTCATTTTTAAAATTTTGAGGAGAGTAACATTATTATTAAAAAATATCGTACTGGTTCCTTTAAAGAAAATACACTCAAACCTTTTCACTTTTAGCAAAAATCACAGCACAGTGGTCGTTTTTTCCCCCTTTAAAAAACGCACATTATTTTCTCTACTCTTTCAATTAAAAAACAATACAGTTGCACACCGTTTCGTGATATAAAAATCACTTAGGAAAATAGTGTTTTGCCTCAACTAAAAATTTGTTAATGTTTAGTTCACTTCCTTTAGAGATACCAGTGCGATATGTGTGTTATTAAAAAAAATAATAATAATAATAATAATAGTAACAAGAAAAGCTAAAGAAATATTATGAAAACGAAAAATATTTAATTCAATTCTCAATAAATGTGGTCGCTTTCGTGAAGTATCAATTCTTTTGCTAGGTTAAGTTAAGGTGATTATTGATGATGTTTAAAGTATTTTGACTATTTCTTACGTTATTGTTAAAAGCAATCTTCTTTTGCTTGGAAGTGTTTTCATTTCGTTTCCGGTTTTATTTCTTTTTTTTAAGCTTATGGATAACAATAAAAAGTTGGTACTCTAATTAATAAATTTATTACTATTATTAACACGACATTTCACTCGAAATATGTGAACTATTCATAGCAGTTTTTCAAAAGTTTTAACTGTGTTAAAATATTTAAGTTCAATTTCGATAGTTTGATTAAATCTTTAATTTTAAACCCTATTTTTGTTTATTTAATCAAGTTTTATTTCGAAGTATTATTTTATGTTAAAGCTTTTCTAATGCCAAAACAACATATCACGATTAAATTTCAAGCTTCTTTATATTTATTTTTACTTAAGTTTGGTATGCTGGTTAATTAAAAACAACAAATTAGTTTGACATTATATAATAAAAATTTTTAAATTTTATATAGTTTTTTTAATATAAGTTAATGCAGTCAAAGTCTTGCTTGTGAAAGAAACGATATAACTCATAAATGTTGTTTGCTTGTTTATTTCAACTATTTTAGATATTTTTACAAAATTATTATTGCAGAAGGTTTTCTTCAATGTTCATCCTAAACATCCTACAAAACTGAATATTTTAATGCATATTTGGTTGTTGAAAAACAATTCAAAGTTTATTGAAAAACTCATGTTAACCTCTCTAAATGAAGGCATATTTAATTCTGCTTTATATTTATATACATATTATAAAGGGTGTTTTTACAAAGTTATAGATCTTTGAAATGGAATAAAATAAAAATTAATTTCTTAAATTGATATGAAATATTCATATCCCACATAATCTAGTGGCATTATAATTTAAATATGGCATCTGGCATATAACCGCTATGGCTGGCAAGGACGTGGTTTACTATGGAGATAAAATTTTAAATGATATTTGTAGCCCCTCGTCTGCCATATTCAGTCGTTTTGGGTTTATAGGCACAGACTGGTAAAACCATCAAATTTCCACAGAAAACAGCTTAGCGGAATTAAACCACATGATCTTGAAGTCCAATTCATGAAATTTCGTGATAAGATTTACATCTGCCCCTGGCCGTGGGCCTTAATCAGATGGTGGTCAAACCACTGTGAATGAAAAGCAACGTCATTCACGTCCTAGGAAGCCGAGGGCTAATTCTAGCAACAGGTCTTTCCTAGTTGCAATTTCAGCGGTTCCAGAGCGAGGCTGCAAACCACTACTCCTTGCTGAAGAGCTGGATACTATTCAACTCCTGTCCAGAATACATGATTAGCATGCTCACTGGATCTAGGATCACTCACAAGGTAGGTGTGATTAAAGGTGAAATGATCCTGGCCACCATATAAAACTGACCTGTAATGCTCGCGAAACCACAACCACCACGATACTCCCAAAAGGGCCAACCTCAATAATCAGTCAGAGAACAGCTAAATGTCCATAGAGACAAATAGCGGAAATCTGCGAGCTTACTGATTCCTGTGGAGCTTCCAGTTGGACCCCTGCTTACTTCAGGGGACTAGGCTCCCTTATAACCCCAGTTACACAGGTCTAAATAGTCGAAGTTCTATAAAGACCGATAAATGTTCCCCCGGGCGAGTCCAAATCATGAAATGTGAACATGGAACTATGCGGCTTCCAAATTTTTCCAAATGGTTTCTTCAATAAATCAACTGTGACATTAGCTGTGTGACATGCGTCGCCGTTTTAATGAAACCTCAGTTTCTGCACATCATTGTGTTTTAATCGCCGTATATCAGTAATAATTCGCTGAATGTTGTCTCCTCAAAGTGGTCAGCCATTTCGGGCTTCCTGGCGTAGACAAGCAACTTTATAAATCCCAATAGAAAGATGCCTAACAGCATTAAATTGCACGATTGTAAAGGCAAATTTAAGGTATCGTGACCTTCAATAAATCAATTGTGTACAAACTGTGGGAAATGTTGTGCGGTCTTGTTGAAACCATAGCTCCTGTACCTTAGGGTTTTTTAAATGACGAATGCATAAATCAGTATGCATGGCTCTATACCGGTTACAATTGACTGAAACCTTCTGACCAGCATTGTTTTTAAATAAATACGGACCAATAATATCACCAGCCCATAAAGCATACCCAACAATATAAATACAACTTTATCCCAAAATATATTCGAGCATTATCGTCATTCCAAAGCTAAGCTTAAACGATAAGCAAAATTCGCTTAAAAGAATCGAGATGAACAGCAATATTGTTTTGGACCCAATTTGCACAACTTGGAAGCGTTGTCAGTCTATTCATGTTGAAATGTTATTTATGTTAACATAGATGATAGCTGCCCCCAGTTAAAAAAGTGTTGCTAACTTAAAGTTGTTATAAAAACCACCCTGTAAATGAACTAACTAATGAATCAAAATACCTTAAATCTACTTAACACAATTTTACATACTTAAGATGCCAGCTAGTGTCACTTTTATGTTTGTTTGTTTGTATGATTTTGTGTTTGCTGCCTCAACTTTTAAGTTCAATCAATTTTCGATCTAATTAAAAATTGCAAGCATCACGTTTTTTGATTTAATTTATAAAAATTAGTTAGACTTGTAGTTTTCTCAATTCATTATTTCTGCTTCTTTTTCGCTTTAATATCAACTTCATCTTATTTTTAAATTACTTTTGTATTAAATGCTTTGAAATACTTCAAGCTTATAATAATATATAAGAAAATATTTATAAAAAATCTTAAAATTAACTTAATGAACTTAAAATTTAATACAAGTTGCAACTCAAATATCAACAAACACAAAAGAACTCAACTTGAGTTTAACTTGATGTCATGATCGCCAATGCGCTAGAAAAAACCGCAAATATAAAACATAGAAAAAAAGTTTTAGTTCCATGGACTTTTTAAAATGAAACAAAAAAAAATAGTTTTGCAGAACATAAATAAAAATTAAAAATTTGTTCATACAATTATTTACTTGTAGTGAAACATTTAAAAAACAAGAAGGATGGAATTGGGGGGAGGGTGGATTTCTATTAGATTTTCATTGATAAAGCTACTGCGGTAGTAATTTGAATTATTATATTTTCAGCATAGTTAAGTCTTTTTGCAATTATATAAATTGGAATTAACTCTTTCAGAGATAAATATATTTTTATTAATAAGTAAATATTTTAGCTTGAGGCTTTTCTGCTTCTAATAAATATGATGATGTAACAAAATATTAGAAATAAAATGAAAATATTAATAAAAAAAAGGAACAAGATCTTTTTAGTCTTCAATGTTCCATCACATACTTCTAACTAACTATGGTATTATTTCTGTATTATTTACGCTTCTGTTACCACTGCCACTTCGATAAGAGTCTTAATATTAATTTTACTTAAAACTTCAAATTTGTGTTTTGGTTAGTCTAATTGAATTTCTGCAGCTTAAATTCCAACTCACCTTCCATTTATAGTTTTATATTTTAATATAATAAAACCTAATTAAATTAAGTCCACCTGTTTAAAAAATTTACGTTCATATCAAAAGGCTGTATTTCTATTTCGCTAGCGTATTTAAAAATGTGATATCTAATTTTTGTGTATAAATTTCCTTATCCCATCGGCTTAAGTTAGGCTAAATTAAGCGGATACCAAACATATAGAAAGTTCACTTGAAGACAGTAAGCGCAATTCTATTGTTCCGGCATCTAATGTTCGCCTCAGTTCCCTATAAGACTCCAGAAAGATCTTTGAACTTGTCTAGCTAGTCTGTATAGAAACCCATCATCATCCAACATCATAAAGGTCTTTGACTCTAATATTGAAACTTGAGTTTGAGTAGTTGCAGAGCAGGATATGTACACAAAAGGGGCTATACTGACTCTACTCCTCCATTCATCTAGAAAGCATTTGCAGCTGTCAAGACAGGAGATTTCTTTATGCCCGATTCTACTTCAAGTTATATCACACTTTTCTTGGGGACCATTTCAGGTCTGTTCTTTTTTTTGGTAAGTGAGGGCGAAAGTACTTTCGGTAATCAACTATTAGTTACAGCAGATTTTTAAGCCCCATTCACTTAGCGTGTTCTTTCGACCGGGTTCGTCGCACATTATTCAGCCATGTGTTTTCCATGAATGCCCTTGACTTTAATACTACCCTTACACAGTGTCACCCAACTAGGTCTTAATACTGAATGTATGGCAGTATACATATTGATTCAATACCACGAAACAAGAGCCTTAAAGCGTCTTTGTCTCCGAAATAAGTTCCGCAATTTTTCTCGTTACGATTGTTATAGGAGCCTGAAATATAGGGCAGATATCGAATAGTCGGAGTGAGTATGAATGTTTAAAATCCTTACAAAACTTCAATCATTCAAACTCCGTTGCTACCTCGAAGTTTTTAGTAATTTCGAACTACAACATGATTATTTTATATTTTAAGAACGTAGGTTCGTATCCTACACCATTATGCTTTAAATAGCTTGACTCTTGCAACATTAAGGATAACTAGACAGATTTGATGAAGATATTAAAGTTGATTGGTTTCAGCATTCGACAGCAGACTGACCGGAGGCTTTTACATCAGCTATTTCGCGACTCAATAATATGAAAACCTTGTATAGAAGAGAGGAATTTGTTGTTTTGTCCACTGCTTTCTACCAGATAAGTATTTCATATCTTAGAATAGAACTCATCAACATTGTGTATAATATCTCTTAACACCCTATTATCTTCCTCTTCTTCTACGTACATTAAATAGAAATAGTACCCTCTTCATGGCATTCACACAATTACCTTCCCATGAAACTTCAAGAGTCACCTTGTTTGATAATTGCCGAGTACTGCTGTCTGTCGTTAGACATGGGCTTAAGAGAAGAAATATTTTTTAATATGTTATTTTAATGATTTCCTGCGATAACTTAGAAATTTTGTACAGTTGGAAAATGTTATCTTTAGTATTTAAAGGATTAACTCAAATATTTTGTACAGCAATTGCAAGAAAAATGTTGAAATATAATATAACAAGATATTAGTTACCAACTAACATAATAAAGTTAACAAATAACCTCGGCTCATTAAAATATAATGTGGCCCCAAAAATATTTTACAAAAAGAACAAGAGGCCTTCTCATCTCATCCGTTTAGTACGCTCTGCTGTGCTGCTAACAATGTATAATTTATGCCTCTAACAAACAAAAACCCAACAAATCATCCATAAGTTTCATTAAGATAATGAGTGACAAAGAGAGTGAGAGGAGGAAAAAGATAAACCCGCAACAATCAACATAATTGTTAGTTGTGGCAAACAAAAGCTTTAAAATACTGTGCAACACTTCATCTTTAACAACAGCCATCATGATGAATTATATGTTGGCACTGGTGTCGTTACTGTTTGATGTTTTTGATAAATTGCAGCGTTTTTTCAACAAAATTAAAAAATAACTTTGAAATAATCAAAAATAAGAACAAAAAACAAAAGTGTTAGACAAGGTCGTCTTTATTTTAGTGGCAAATTACAAACAAAGCAAAACACAAAAAAGAAATCTTAAAAATTTAGGCCATTTTATCAGTTTTTATCTTTTTTTTTAACTGAGATTTAGCAGTTAAAATACTTAATAGATAAACAAAAATTTTAAAGTGTCTCCCAAGCTGTGAACCTTGATTGTCTTCTCTTATGACAATTTTATTTGCAATAAAAATTGTTTATTTTTTCTTTTTTTGTATTTTATTCAAATTTTATTTACATTTGACATGTATTGTCTTATTTAATTTTAAATTTGTATTTTGTTTTTTAATTTTTTTTCTCCCTCTATTGTAACTATTATACAACTCACGACAATGACAATTCACGCAAGGACCTTTCATGACCCATCACCATGTTTAGTGTCTTATGCCGAAAAGTATTTGTCATCTTAGTTTTTAGCGCAACCCACCAGTTAAAAAGTACAGAATTGTGTCTTTATTAAAGAAGTTTTGTGAGCAGTTTTAACAGACAGAAATATTTTCTATAATTAAAAACGTTTTAAAATTCATGAACATGAAAAAATATATCAACTTAAAATTAAATCGCAGTTGGTATCGTGACTATTTTATCACTTTATGTGAAAATAATTTTTGGATAAAAATTTTGTCAGAAAGTGTCTGTGTCTCTGGCGTAGGAAAACACTTTCGTTAAGGGAGTTGTTATATTACCTGTTAGATTCGATTATGTTAGAGGGCAAGTAAATAATTTTGTTGATGTTACAAAGTTGATTTAATCTATTTCCCGATATTTTTTAAAACTAAGTTGTTGTATGTACCATAGCCAAATTCGTTAGTTAACTATTACAGCTTTTAAAGCAATGAGGGAAGGTAGGGACGTTAAAAAGGTTTGATACAGTGCAAAGAAGAATAACAAAATATTGCTCGGGATGTATTCTCTAGGAGTAGACTATTGTGTCATTCATCCACTGCTCCCCTAAAGAGAGAAAATCCCCTTTGACTTTTTTTCAAACAAGTATAGGACACCAGCAGCAGAGATAAGTTGTCGTCTCTTTAAGTATGGCATCCGGGCAGAGATTAGTAACCATGTTGGCATGAGTACATTATTCTAAGCCTACTAAACTTTGGCCAGATAGCCTGCTTATTCATATGATCAACTGGCGGTTTTTGCAAGTCTATAATAAAATACACAATTTATTGGAATTTGCATATCCTTTACTAATGTCCTTTTATTGACAGCCAAAATTGTTATTGATTGTCAAAAGTATCACTATTTCCACCCACTAAAAATGGAGTGGATTTTAGATATTTTGTCATCTCATGAAGGAAGTCAAGTATCCCTAGACTAGTTCTGATGTAGGATGAATTGCTATAAGGAACTTTGTTGCTGTCTTTTAGAGATGATAACACTATATTTTAAGTCCTTCTTAGGATCGTACAAATGAAAAGGATTGCTTGTGGTATGGAGAGATTCAAAAGTTAAATAGAGACTAGACTACGATAAATGTTTTTAGATTTCACACCATTATCTTTTTGACAATTATCCACAAAATCCTCACACTAGCAACTTGTATTCAGCTTAATTTTTTTTCAAAAACACACGAATTCCTTAAGGGGGCTTACGTTAGTTTTTTATTACACTTTTTTTACAGTGATGATAACCTAAATATTTTTACAATTATATTTATTAAAAACTATTTAATTTTCAATTTATTTTTAAATCGAATTATCTGTGAAATTTTAAGATGTCGATCAATTTCGATTTTTGTAAATATGGCAGTTAATATTAAACATTAAAATTTTCCAAGGGGATTCTGAAGGCATTTTTACAAATGAGCAATACTTCCCTATTTAATTTTTTTTTTTTGCAAGGAAGACAAAGTCACATTGGCAACATAAAAAAATATATTTTAACTAAATATTTATAATTTTCGAGTTAAAAATTTGCATAATTACTCCCTAATTATCATAATACCATGCCAAATTTTTCTATACAACTACATTTAAGTTATTTTTCTTTTCCATCTACTTATAGCAATTTTCATTTTGCAACTTTTGCGAATTATTAAAAACATTAAACCTGTTGTAGCTTAAATAAAATCTATACGAAATTAATTTAAATATTATTTTTAAAACTATTAATTTTTTTCGCTTCAATGCTGCATTTTTTATCATTTAACATTTTTTTTTCTGTGTTAATAAAAATTAGCCATGCAAAAATCGTGACAATTTGTAAATTAATGATTGTAAATTGTGTTTAAAGAAAAAAGCAAAAAAAAAACAAAAAGAAAAGAAACTATAGTACGAGTACAAAATAAATTGTTGCAACATTAATGGGCCTTTAAATGCAATAATCGCAATATATTGTGGTTTATTTAATAAATTATTTGGATTTCAGCTGAAAAAAAATCCTTTAATACTTGTTGCTTTGAAGCGGTAAAATATTTAGAGAGAAATATTTATTAACTATTAAAAGTTAAGTTCTGGCTCATTACTTATGATAAAATATTTAGAGAGAAACATTTATTAACAATTAAGAGTCAGGCTCTGGTTCATTATTTATTTCATTCAAAGAAATCAAATGACTTAAGCAACAAACTTGCATTTTGGAGTTGATGCAAATTTCGTCATTAAGATTAGAACATGTTATTCATAATGTTATACAAAATTTTGTTTTATTTCCTACATGAGATCCATTAGATATCAAGTGAATATATAAACCAATAAAGCAGAAAGCTGCCATTAACTATTTTAATAAAGGAGCAAATATTTAGAGAAAATATTAAAACAAATACCAAATTTAGATTATTAAAATCGTTACTTTTACTTTTAATAAGTGCAGATGATATTAACCTTCATTATCATTATTATTTTGTTGGAAAAATAAAGATAAATAAGTTTTAAGTTAATTTTCCTAGAGTCCTTCAAAAATACAATTTTTTTGGTTTTTTATTTAAAATGAACAATTTGCCAATAGCAACCACTATGTAGAAAAATAATTTCTTATGGGTTTTACTATAAAAATTTAGCTGAAAATGGTTGGAGATTAATCAATTAGGCTTAAGATACATAAATTGTGGCAACAACAATAACAATATGATAGTTTTGACATTTAGTTTTTTGATGTATTCGCTGTAGATAAATTGGCCATTGTTACAATGAATTCAATTTCGCACGAAAATTGCATTAAAATAATTAAAATTCATTACGAAAATGGTTGTTCAGTTAATGTTACATTTCATAAAATTCGTGATATTTTCGGACAACAAAATCATCCTTTTGAAACCGCTATTAAGAATCTTGTCCTTAAATTTGAGTCAAGAAGCTCAATACAAAATGTGCGAACACCAACGCATGTTTTCAGCTGAAAAAATCGCAGCTGGGAGCAACAGTGTTGAAACACTGAAGCCGATCGACCATTCGCTTTTTCCTGGAAAAATCTTTTTTTCAAAAGAAGTCCATTTTTTCTTGTCAGGGTAAATCAGAAAATTCTAGAGCGGTTATTGAGAAGCCTTTGGACGCTCAACGTATCACTGTATGATGTGCTGTTTGGTCCGGAGGCGTGATTGGGCCGTTTTTTTTTTTTCGAAGATGACCCTGGGAAGGCGGTAACGGTCATTGGATCACGCTATCGCGATATACTAACAACTCAATTTTGGCCTATTATTAACGGCGCACAACGGACCATTGTACGAGAAGTCCTTTTTTCATGGTCCCCAAATGTAAAATTTTAAACTTCATTCGAAAGTAGATACTAGTTTATCTCGGAAGCCAAAAAAATTAAAACTTTATTTTAACTATATTACACTGAACAGGGTGATTAAAAATTAGCATTTACAGTATTTTGCAAAAATGAGAAATTTTTTAGTAAATTTTTGATTTTTAAACATCTATAACTTTTTTGCTATATAAGATTTTTAAACAAAACAAACTTTTTATAATAGCGTAATTTATAAGCTGTTAGAATGAGAAAACTGAAATGTTTTTGATGGATTTTTAGAAATTAATTTTAAATTAATTTTAGAGGTCCAAATTGTTTTCAAAATGCTCTTACTTAATAGAGCATAACTTCTACAGATCGTTAGGGCATGTAAAAAAAAGCATTAGCACTGCGTCATAGCCCTAAATGTCCCCTATACGCCTACTACGCTACTCCGACCGTTAGCACCAAAGCAATTTTTCTGACACAAGGTCGAACATTTTTTGCAAAATTAGAAAATGGAATTAAAAGAATTTTTTTTTCTGTTTTGCTATTTTGTAAGCATTTTATTTATTTTTTAAATCACCTTTATGAGAGACTTTGTTTAGATGAATAACAGAAAATGTCATAACTGAAGAAGTCCGAAAAATAAAAGATGGCATTAATGACCTTCAACACGTAATATTTACTGTTGATGAACAGGATTTTAAATTTTTATAACTTAAACGAAAGCCTATGATCTCACCTAGTAGACAAAAAAATAAGGTATCAAAATTACGATCCGTTCAAAAGTTATATATTTTTGACCGTCTTCTCTTTAAATGGTCCACTGTGCAACGTGACTATCACTAATATGTGACGGTGCTACATGTCACACAGCCAATGAGATGATCAAGTTATTGAAAACCAAATTTCCCGAACGCATAATTTCACGACAATCAGCAGTTCAATGGCCAGCCAGATTGTGTTATATAATACCACTGAATTATTATTTATTGGGCTTTGTGTTTGTCTATACGGAGCCAATTAAATCGATTTTAACCTCAAAAATCAAAATCCGTATGGTGATTAACCAAATAAGGCGGGCATTTTGCCAAAAGGTGATTGAAACTTCGATGAAAGAATCGACTTCAGTCAGCGTGATCGTGCTGGGCATATGCCAGATATAATTTTTCATTAATAATTGCTGTTCT
Source organism: Trichopoda pennipes (assembly GCA_030448955.1). NCBI lineage: Eukaryota > Metazoa > Arthropoda > Insecta > Diptera > Tachinidae > Trichopoda > Trichopoda pennipes. The sequence goes on along the minus strand of JASKUP010000021.1, from coordinate 697,771 downwards.
TACATTAAAAAAATTGGAATCATTTTAATATAAATTTTTTTTTCATTTTGTTTTAGAAAACAAACTTCTTGTTTAAAACCCTCTTATCATATTTTCTATACAAACTTCTGATAGAATCCTTGCCCGAACCAAAATATTTTTGTTTCAAATACAATAACAAATATTTAATGTCAATATCCCGTTTATTTCTAAAGGAATCAAATACAATTACTGTGAAGCACATACCACTTTTGTAGTCAAAATATATTTTGTGTTGTGACAAAATGTTTTCCTACCAGTAGTCTTTTCTAAGCTTAAAATTTAAGAAAATCCTTACCGCCTACATATGCTCTATATGTGTTGAACTTAGCTTAATACCACAACATTATTTTCAAAAGAAAATAATGTGATATTCTTGTTATTTCATTTATCCCTTCAAGTTGTTCCCTTGTCTGTATTGACCTTAATTCTCTTTCTCGTGTATTTTTTTAAGGCAATCCTACTATAGAGTTGTTTTATGTATGGTTAAATTCAATTAAAATTAGAAAGCAGCAATTAAAATGAATATAGAAATTGAAAGAAAATGTTGAACATAACATGCAAAGTTTGTAAAATTAGAACTGAAGCTAGTTTCATAATCGTATTGTTACGAATGTGTCTTGCTTAAGATTTAAAATAAAATAATTAAGCAATAAAGCAAACTACTGGTTACAAACTGCGTAAAATTTTATACACACACACAACTACTATTTGATATGCTGTTTACTAACTGCCTGGCATGCAAGAAAAAAAATCTATGTATGCTGTTTATCACCTAAACGCGCAAGACAAAAACTAATTTTACAACAACAAACACACATGTTATTTACCATCTGCGTGGTTTTCTAAGAAACCCTTTTTTACAAAAGCAACAACAAATGTATTGAAATAAATTCCAAGCAGAAACCTTATCAGCATAAAAAAAACAACTATAAACACAGACATACAGGCGCCTATACATAGAATAAACAACATGCAACAACAAAAAGCACACAAAGGGAGTAGAAGATTCTTAAATCTTCTAGATTCTAATTGGACAAGTATAAATAGGGAAAGCGTCTGAGTGGATAATCAATCAGTGTAAAATTAAAATTATTAAGTTAACGCGTGCATTTTAAGTGTCAACTTTTTGTAGTTGAAGTAAATAAAATTGTTATTAATTTAAAAATTCTAAAAACTAATGTTATTTATTTTGCAATAAAGAACTCACAACAAAACGTTTATAAAAGGTATAAACGTAACAGTATGTTTTTTTTTTGTCATTATTTTATCAGTTATCATAATTATCATCTTGGTATCTCAAAAGACTTTTTATCTATGAGTGTATTGCTCCAGCCATCTTTCGGCTAATCTTCTTTAAATGCTTTCTATAATTTTTTTTGGAAAAGTCTTTGTTTTTTAAAAACCGATTCCTTTTGTAATTGTATCTCGTGTTCTTCTTCATCAATAAGAATAATTTCAGATATAATTATATGTCAGTTATTTTTTTTTCACTTGCGAAAGTAAATTTAATGCCTTGTCTGTTGTTGTTGTTGTATATATTTATACTATTGTCATCATATCATAAGGCATTTATATTTCAAACATAATTCTGTTTATATTTATCAATGTCAACCTTATTTTAGACTACAGCTACACAACTTAACCATGGTTGAACCAATTTTCAAATATACAAAACTAGCTAGCTTTCTTATGTTAAAAATCTGTAAATAAAGTTTAAAATTTTGATGTTCTGATGTTTATTAGATTAGCTTAAGATGATATTTTTATAGATCTTTTCTGTTTAATAAAAAAAAATGTATTAAAAATATATCTTTTGATAAATTTTGTTAGTAACTTTTAATTTCATAATTCACTAAAGTTTATGTTAAAAATATACTACAAAAGACTTAAGCAATAAACTTGGAAAATCAAAACCGTTTTATTCTGACAGTTGAAAAATCCTCCTCCATTCTCATTCAAAACGCAAAATCAAATTGAGAACTATGATTCATGTAAAATATATTGCCCAATATTTGTTGGTTTCTTTAAAACACTTTTTATGTATGTGGCTGTGTATATGTATGTTGCAACATGCTGCCAACAAATCTTCTAACAACCACATGAATAAACAGACGTAAATTTATATGTTTGTTAAACAGTGTTTCAATTATGCGCCAATTATAAAATCATACCCAAGCAGCAAAAAATAAATTTAGATTTTATGTCTAACACCGCCAATACCACCACCACCACCAACACCACCACAGAACTACAAATTTTCACACTTACTAAGATTATTTATAACAAAAGAACCAAACGAAAAATAATGGCAACAAAAGCCAACATAAATTGCAATGTATTTAAATCAATTGCAAACAAAAAAAAAACTGAACACTTTAAATGCATTTTTTCATCATTATTATTATATTTTGTTGCTTTAGTTGCAAGCGTAGGAGTTGCATTAGCATTATTTATAAACTTAAATTTTTAATGAAGAAAAAACCCGAGACTTTAAAGCATTAAATAAATAAATAAAACTTTGAAATATATGAGTATCAGCTTTAAATTCCCAAGCTATGAAAAACTACCAGAAATATTTTTTTGTTTGTTTTTCCTTTTATATAATTTATGATTTTAACAAGAAAATCAATCAATAAGATCATAATTTATTCTTGTTAGATTTCGTTTATGCTTTTTCTGCCGCTGCCTAATATGGCTAACGATAATTGTTAATTAATTTCTCACTGCAGATTAGTAAGCAACGAAATTAAATTTATTTAAACTATTTGAGCCTGTTAGAGACTTAATTAAATAGCTGTTATGATTGTTTGTACCGTCCTAATAAGGGTTAAAATTATATGGCTGATTTATTAGGTTGTGGTATTTATAACTTAAGCAGCGCATTAAATTATAAGAAATAGGCATCACAAAGTTATATGTGAATAAAATACTAAATGTATAGAGGCTATCTGTGTCACTAAGAATACCTAATGACCTGTTGTATAAGACTTTATGGCAGTTATTGTATAAAATAAAATTGAGTATGATTTTGAAGTGCGGTAACCTTCAGCCACTTACACAGTGGTAAGCACATAATCGATGCGGTAATAATCTTAAAATTACCTGCGATACACTTTAAGCAATTAAGAGGTTCTATTAGACCTATCGAATTAACTTAGGGGAAATGGAAAGTTTAGTTCCGGGTAGAGGCTAACAAATTTAGTATTAGATATTTATTTTTTAAGTTGCTCATTTCTATTAGTGGAATCTAATGCTGGACTGGTTAAGAGTTATGGAAGATGCATCTAATATAGTGTTACTTTTTCTCCCAACAAGAGACAAAAAAATGGCTTGATTGCACAAAAAGCCACGAAATCAACAAGATTGACTTCTGACCTCTAAATATAAAGAATTTCTCTATAATACCAGTCACTATAACCAGCGGTATATACAGAAAATACCTCGCTGTTTACTTCAGATCATATTCTCGTGGCATCAGTTTTGTTCTTAAAAAATAAAACCAGACTTCAAATAATTTTTGAAAGAAATTCTTACTGTACTAGGCTAATTGGTTCATTGTTTGAAAATATGAAAAATATTTCTAATGATAACATGTGATTCCCATAGTATGGAGTAATATGCCGTACGGCAAATGCAACCATCGATTTTTTGAAATCAAAGTTTGGCGATGAAAACGTTGTGTGACTTAATACTTCTTGATTTTTCCTGTTAAGCCACATAAAGTTACTCCATTATGCTGATAAATCAGCAAAAGTTGACAACTTGAGGAATGTGTTATTAATGATATATTGCAAGCAATTGTCGAAAATGTGGCGTAAAATTCCACGTCCAGCGTTCATTTACTAAGAAGGAGATGTAGCCTAATTGGCGACCATATGCCCTGAATCAGTTTCAAACGGTCTTATATATCGTTTTAATTAAATTATTATATTTTTACAATTTCTAGGCATTCGTAGGCCTGGAAAACACTCTCTACATACCAGTCATAACAAGCAGCCAATATTTGTATGTAGAACAGGGTTGGATTAAATAATAATCCATGATAGTTTATACCTACTGGCATTCAGTTCAGGCTACAGATATTTACCCTTGGGGTCCCCTGCTCAAAACATTATCACTAGTGCTAACAATATCACATGTTTCAATTAACATTAATACAATTTCTATGCCTTTAACTTCATTTCATAGTGAATTCATAGACCCTTAAGATTCCAGTTCCAATTCAAACACGAAAATCCTTATTATTTATGTGCATTAAAAACGCAACAAGGTAACGAATACTAATTAAGCACTTCATATCCAGGGTTGGCAATTTCTTAGCGGCATCAATGAGCAATATTACACTTGATTTTCCATGAAATGCTAAATGACGTTTAAGGAAATTTGTTAAACACAATTTTTGGACAAGTTCATTTAACCGAAATTCCACTTAACACATTCCAACTTAATTATCTACAAATTTTAATGTTACATATAAAATAAACAACTAACAGCTTAATGGCTTTTTAAAAAAAAAAAAAACTTTTAAACTGTAAAAAATGTACCACCAAGTCAAAGTAAATTACATTTAAACCAATTTACATGGTCAATTAAAGTTCGACCCACACTTATTTAAAAAACAAAAATGTGTGTTTTTTTCCTATTTTTAAACATTATATTTAAATCACTTGTGCGTGTCTAAAATCAAATGCTATTATTATTAACAAAACCAAAACCACATATTTATTGGGAGGAAAAAAAGAGACAAACCACAAATCGAATTAATAAAATTAACACATTTAAAAGCAATTATTTAAATCACATTTTTAAAGACTTATTTCAATGCTCTAAAAATAAATATATTTTTGTTAAAAATTTATTAAAAATAAAAACAAAATTTATTTTAATACTTTAATAATCCGAAAAATATTGAAACATTGAATGAACAAATTAAGTTGACATTTTAGTTAAATATTTTATTATATTTTTTTTAGTTAATTAAAGCTGAATATAAGAATATATTTGATTATATATTACTTGTATATGCAGTAGCATTTTAGCACTTAATATAACCCTGTCGTAGTGTAGAACTATGAAATATTATCTAAGAAAACAAATACAAGAATAACAATAAGTTAAGAATAAATCTTAAGCGACATACGTAGGTATGTGCCTGAGCCAATAATTGCATTTACTTTATTTATTTTCCAATTCTGTACAAAAGAAGTTCAGAAAAGTGGTATCGGTAAGTTAAGTGTTAAAAAAAAACACAAAGTTTGGACCAACAGGTTAATGAATTTTATATGGAAGGAGAGAGGTTGTCTAACTAACGTATCATAAATAATAGATCACGCATTTAATTTTGTACCTGTGACTGATAAAAGGAACACTTTAACCTGTCACTTAAACTTAACCATACTTTATGCACCACTTTTCAAAATTTACATCGTGTCTCCATGACACAGAAGAAAATATTAAATTTTAAAATTTCTAAAATTTATATTCAATTTTAGTTAAGTTCTCGCACAACAGAAAATTTATTATTATGCAAACTATACTGTTGTAAATATGTAATCTGACTCTATTAGGACTAATAAGAGAGAGAGAGAGAGAAATCAAGACACATTAAAACAAAAAAATTTATTATTGCATTGTGCTCTCGGAGTATAAGATTTTCTTTTTATATTAATGGGTGGACATTTTGGCACATCAGATAACTGGAGCATTCCAAAATGCTTTAAATAGTCATAAGAGTACATGGCTGCATAGGCATTTCCCGTTGCTTATTTCTCGCTTTTTAAAGTTTTAGCTCAAAGCTACTATGAAGAATATATTTTGCGGATTACAGCCATGAAATCTTGAATCTAGGCCAAATGGATTTCAGTGTATTTTATTAACAACAACTTAAGAGAGAACATCTTTTTCCCAGTTTAAATCTCTCTTAGCTTTTCGACAATAAAATTATGTTTTTGTATAATAGGCACCTAGATCGTTATAAAATCTTGGGAATAATTTAATTCATTTTAAGTGCATGGTAGGGTGACTTATCACCTGCTGTATTTATTAGGTAGTGAAATTACATTACTGGAATATGTGGAAAGTAAACTAACTAACATTGTTAATGCAATTAATATTAACAAGCTTCTTAAAAATAAATAATTTACCCTGTTGCCTAGTTAAGGCTAAAAAGAATTTTTTGATCAAGATAAATACTCAGAAGAGAGCTCGCTGATAATGGGGAGCAAAAATTGTAACTCGACCTACTGTAGGCTGTTATATCTTTGTCAAGATATGAGCCTTATAAAGAAATCCTTTTTATGTTCAAATCCTGTGGTAAGTTGTTTAAATAAATTAGTCAGGTGTGATCTAAATTTACACGTGCAGGATTCCGCAGCATATATGGGCCACACTTTAATTTTTTAATTAAAAAAAAAAATTTGTAGCTCTTATAGTTATGTATATCTCTGTGAAGATGTACTTTAACTTACAGCAGACAAAGTAATTCATCTTGTGTAAAAATTGGCCGGCATCAGCCTGCAATGGTTTCAAATATGTGGCTTTACTTGTCAAAATTACAGCCTCTATGAAAAACCTTTCAGATTTGAACTCCGCAGCGATCTTTAAAATACTTAAACTTATAACTTCTATCTATTGCGGGTTACAAACAAGGCCACTGCATGAATATCGCGTCATGCAATGCGCTATTTTTCAGTTATAAAATAACAATATTTTTCACATGTTGAACGCCCCTAAATTTGTTAGTATTTTTTGCTTCAATTACAATTTCTTTGAATATTTCAAGAGCATGCCTACTATGGTTGTACAGATAAAGGCTTGTATTAGAAAGAAAGATGTTGTATCGAAAATAAAAAAGTTTTTACTCCTTGGGAATGGCACCGTAAACAAAATGCTTTAAAACTATTAAATAAATTCATGGGGAGCATTTTATCATTTTATTGTTTATTTTTTTATTGTGGGTTGTACATAAATGATCACCCGAATAATGGTGGCTGTCTGTACAATTTTTAATGTGTATTTAATTTTTTTTTGTTATGGATCTTAATTTATGCTAAAAAACTTTTAATAATTCTCTAGATATTTCAGCCTGTACTTATCTGGCATACATTGAATATTATGCTTTCGATGTAACATATGGTACAAGTCGTTAGTAAAGTACATTAAATGTAACTCGTATTGTCATTTATTATATCAAGGGGGATTATTTTATCATTTTCTCAAAATCTCTAATTAAATAACAATAATTCTTTTTATTTTAAGCCGCTCTAATACTCGTACCATAAATAAATAAATAAAAAACAGCATTAAATAAATATCGTATGATATATAAACTCACTATTGTTGTGGGTAATTGCTATTGGTCCTGTTACTTTATTGCGATTAAATATAAAAATGCACTTGTCTCAATGTTGTGGTACTTGCTGAATTTTATTCCTTTCTTTTTTAAACCAAGAACGGGCAATATGAGACATTTTAGGATTATTATTTTATTACAATTTTTCAAAATTTATGACGTTCAAGAATAGAAGATGGGCGATATTATTGTTATCAATACGACAAATATTGTTTAGCAAATACCCAGCGCAGCCATCCGAAGTAGTTTCTGACCAGAATCAAGCTGGCAATGTTTTGTTTCGTTTTGTTAAAAAGACTTTTTACCTTTAATCGGCCAAGACTGCCACATACTATAATAGTGTGTATACTTTGCTCTCAACCAAAGGAAAATGATTTTACTGTTTCCCTTAGTCGACGATTTTAACAATATATCTATTTCGGCTATTCAAAGTTAGTTTCCTTAACCGCAAAGAGGCAATATTTATTTTGAAAACCACTCATCGCAAAGCTGGAAATCAACAATGATTATTTTTCTACTATATTGGGATTTGAACTCATGTCTTTCTACTAACATAATGGCAGCAGCATATCCACAATCAGTTTTAATTGTTTTTCACTTAAGGTGGGTTTGGGATTTGAACTCAAAGTCTTCTTTTTCTGTTTGTTAAGTGTAGTAAAGCCTTATTGGAACAAGTAGTCAGTTGGTGAAAGAAAAAGGTTATAGAACAAGTATAAAATGCTTTGTGAAATTTTATTTTCATAACAATATGTTTCGTCAAAATATTCTTGAGCCTCAAAACAGGCTTTAAAAGAATCAATTTTGATTTAGAATTTATTGTATAGAAAAATGATTTTGAATGGAAATAAAAAAGAAAGTATATATTGCTTCAGTTAAATAGAGGCCTACTGCCGGTTTTTTGATCGACCGAGTAATAAAGCACTTAATTGCCGAATATATTTGCTTTCAAATCTATCACCAGAAACTAAATGTCTTCATGGGCTCAAATAAATAATATCATCATTTTGAATCTTAATTATATTTCAATTTAACTGGAACCATTTTATTTAAGCGAAAAGAATATGGATACGAAATAACTATCAACAAGATAGGTAGGCCAAATCGACCGGTTTAACCGGTTGTTAACAACGAACTTACGTTTCTTTTTTCCACCTCTTCTTCTCGTTTTAAAACAAATGATTTTTTTAATTTATTTACAATTGTCTCTAAAAATTCACAAACGATTTGAAAATATAAAAATATAAACGAAAACATCGGGTTGAATAAAGATTGTCCGTAATGATTATATTCTAAAACATTAAATATTCTTTTATTAATTATTTAACTTTATGGTCCCTTTAAAGGTTAAAATAACTTTTTCATATGTTCTCAACCATTTTTTTCCCTGGCTCGTAATCATGATAGAAATGTAGTGGTTTTTTGATTAATATCTCTTAGTGTTGCCATTTTCGTTTGTATGCCGAGTTAGAAAAAAATAATAAAAATAATAAAAAATTCAAAAAAACAAACATTTGGAAAACATATAGAAACTTAACAACTTGTCATTGCCATTTTTGAGTTACAGGTATTAAACCGAGATCTTCGTTCTTATGAACATAATGTATGTGTATGTTTGTATATGTATGTTTGTATGTGTATTTTTGTTAGCAATTTATTTTTTATTTAAGTTATAATGAGACTTGAAAGATGAAAGCTCTTTTGTTATATTTTGTAAGCGGGTGGCTTACAAGTCAACTATTTTCATTTATTATTCTTTATTTTTTTTCATTTTCTTCCATTTCGTTGTCGTTAACTTTAAGAGAAAAATAGTAATTGTTAGATCCTTAACTAAAGATAGCCTTTTATATATATATATATATATATATATATACTTTGTTTAAAGAATGTAGTTGATCTTTTCTTAAGGCAAATAATTTTAAAACTGTATTGTAAAAGGAGGACATATTTAAACACTGCTTAAAATGACTTTTTGTGTTACTAAATAAATTAAAGCAAAAATCTTCATTTTTAAGAATGTGCTTAACAATGAAATTTTAATCAATGCAAAATTAGAATAGTGTCATTACAGCAATAATAATGATTTGAAAAGTGTAATTATATTCGCCAAAAATGGTTACCTAACTAAGGCGGTCCATTCTTGTATATTGATTGCATCTCTTTTTTTTTTGAAATTTTCCTTAACATCGTTTGTAACAGCAACAAGGTAAAAGGAAATTAATATAAATATCCTCAAATCTGTTGCATTTTCAAGTTCTCTACTGAGCAGTTTAATTCACATAAAAACTGAATAAATTGTATTTAACTATTTATTTTAATTAACCGCTCTCCATGTTCGCCGTATGTACAGACTATTATATAACAATACTTAGTTTGATATACGTGTATATTCTCCGACGGGGTTTAATATATTTGGATATGATTTAGTATAGAGAGAATACTGAAGATGGCAAATAGCCGAAACCGGTTTGTTCACAAACAAAATTTGACGCGGGTTGACGTTAAATTATACCCAAATACTTAGTTTCTTTAATTATTTTTATTTTCATAAACTACAAGAGACTGACAAAAAGTTTTGAAAGTTTATAATCTTTTCTACAGTTAATTTAAGTAAATTTTTCATGCAGAGTATGATGAAATTCCTGTAGCAAACAATAAATAATTTTTTGAATCCAGGTATTTCCTAATGTCAATAAGCAGTAATTGTCAATATCCTTTTTTATATAGAGTATTTATTTCATCCCACCCTCCTGGGGGCACATTGATATGTTCTTATGAAAATTCATCATTATTAGATGTGACAACGGGGAAAAACGAAAGCCCAGTCCTCTGAAGGCTAGCAGGGATTCAGCTGGGAGCTCCACGTTATTTCCACGGAAACCAGTAAGCCCCAGAGTTCAGCTATCTGGTTTTTTAGCTTTTTAGCTGTTCTCTGTCTGATTATTGAGCTGTTTTCTGTCTGATTATTGACAATAAAACTTGTAAAAAGCCGCTTTTTTGATGCAGTTACGAAAAAAACACTGGATTAATTTTTAAGTATTTACAAAAAAAACCTTGAAATAAATAATGAAGTTTTCAATAATGAAGTTGATTTTTCAATTGTGGCAACGCCAACAACATGATAGTTTTGACATTTAGTTTATTGACGTACTCGTAGTAGATGCACGAAAATCGCATTAAAATAATTAAAGTCCGCTATGAAAATAGTGGCCCTGTTAAAGTTACATTTCGCTAAATTAATTTGCGCACAACATAATCGTCCTTCTGTGATCGCTATTAAAATTTAATCGTTAAGTGTGAGTCGATAGAGTCGATACAGAATGTGCGAACACCAACAAGTATTCAACCAGGTCGTACGATTGAAAACATTGCAGCCGTGAGTCACAGTGTTTAAGCAAATCCAAACTTGTCAATTCCTCGATGTTCTCAAAAATTGGGGTTATCCAAAACTATCACACCGTGAATTATCGGGAAATGTTAACAACTCAACTTTGACTTTTTATTGACGATGTGAATATCACTGACTGTGGTTTCAACAGAAAGGTGCCACATGAAACGATCAATTCATTGCAAGCCAAATTCCCCGATCGAATAATTTTAGGACAATTAGTAGGTAAGTGGCCAGCCAGATCGTGTGATTCAACACCACTGGATAATTTTTGTGGGACTATGTTAAGGACAGAGTCTATACGGAGCCAATCGATCCAATTTCAGTCCTAAAACTCTGTCATGTGATTAGCGAAATAGGACCGCCATTTTGCCAAAAAAAAAAATTCAAAAGTCTGATGAAAGTATCAACATCTGTCAACCTGGTCGTTTTGGATATCATTTTTCCTTCATAATTGCCGAACTTTGCTCTTCGTAACAAAATAAAAATTTGCATCATCTTAATTAAAATTGTTTTTTTTTTTAAATTTTGTTTTTGAAAACCAACTTCTTGTTGAGAAACCCTATATGAATCAAGAACTTAAAAAAATTTGCATAATTGAGAAGAATTTATATAATAAATAAGTTGTCCCCATTAGAAATAGGGGCATCTCAACCTTTTTTTTATTTTAAAGCCATGTTCTTTAAAATCGCATAGTTAAAACAACAAGCTCCTTGATCTACTTGATGACCTTGAGTGCTCTTAAATGTCCAGCAGAAGAAATTCCTTACACTGCTGTTAGTATCAACAACTGCAAGTACAGTTAAAGCCAAATGATTTACATCTGGCAGTGGATATATGTTTTTAGGGAGGTATAGGACTTGCAGTGGGCAATACCTTTTTTTAACTGTTAAAAATTATGTGCGCTGTCCAGTGATTGATTGTTTGACATTTTAACATGATTAGGCTAACGCCTGAAAACATTTTAAAATTGTGCATATAAATTTAAAAAATCATGGTCCTGTTCGAATTATCCAATCCCGGATTTTATCAGGAATTTTCTTTAACCTTGAAGCTCACTTTGGTTTGACATAATACTTCGATAAACTAAACTGCTGTATTTGCAGTGAGGACAGTCTTCAAGCGTATATTGAGACATCATTACATCCTGAAAAACTGATTGTTCAGCGTGCTTTGCGGTCTGATGGAATCATTATTTAAAAACGATGCTGGTTAGAACGCTCTCGTTACTGGTGTCTGCTATAGAGCCACGATTATTGCCTGTTCTATTTATCAATTGAACAGCCATTTTGTACCGGAACTATGGTTTGTATACGATAGCGCAACTTGTCATCTAGCTTGTGAAATAATTGATTTTTTGAAGGAAAACATTGGTAACCATATAGCTTCATGTATTACCTCCAATACCATGCAATTTAACGTCGCTTTATTAGTTTTTGTGGGGATATGTAACCACTTGGAAGATAAAATTCGTTACGTTATTGCCGATATACAGTCATAAAAGTAAAAAAAGGGAAATTTGATCATATGACAGCCGGAGCTGCTATATTTCGTCAATTTAAAAAACTCATCTTTGCTTTATACCATTTCAAAGTTATATACCTCTATAAAACACACCCTATATATTTATTTTCATATAAATAGACTACTTACAATTGGTAAATAATCAGGTATATCACACATTTTGATTGTAATAGTTTTAACTCCGTATTAAACATTTTTTGTGTTATCGTAAATTCGATCGTTTTTATTTATTGATAAAAAAATTATTCACCTTCTAATCTGAATGTAGGATTATATTTTATACCACAATAATAAGCAGGGCTTATTTACAAGGATTTAAAATTATAAAGGCGTTACAAATTATTTATGTAAAAAAATAAATTTTAGTTAAAGAAATTTTAAACCAGGGATTACTTTTGTGGGAAATTTTAATTTTTCGCTTTTTAATTGAAATTTAGCTCTGTGATATGCTTGAAGGATTAAGTTTCCACTTTTTTTTTTAAATTGATGTTAAAAAATGGATTCTATATTAAGGACCTCTTCGATGAGTGGAATTTTTTACAAAAAAAATTATGTTATGAAATTTTGAGCTATTCTAAGAGGCAAGTTATTTTCTTTTAAGGAACTGTATTATTATTAAATTTTTTAAGATTCTTTAAAGATTTCTACCTCCCGAAGACTACCAAAATACGTGTCGTGATACGACAAATAACATGACAGTTTTCTTCCACTTGCGGCGCATTTGAAATGACCTTCAGTAAGTCTCTTCTTTTAGGTTTTGTAAAATAGTTATATTGAGTATTAAATATGATAACTTCCAAGCCAATTATATTCTGAATTCAATTTATTTTTCAATAATTGCTAATTTTTTTATACTTTATTTATTTTCAACTTTTTTGTATTCGCTGCTATAATTTCTTTATCTAATTGCATCTAATTTGGTTTAATATGCTGCTACTACATTTTTCATTTTAAAGTTTATTTTTATTTTTGATTTGAGATACTGACGTATTTTAGCATTAAAACTTTATATGAGCATTTTGCTTTAAATTTTTATTTATTTATTCTTTCCTGAATTTTTTATTTATTGAAGTTTGAGCAAATGCTGTAGGCATGTGATTTTTCATTTATTCAGTAATTTTTTTTCTTCAGTTTTAAATTTTCTAAAGATCGACTATCTTTTTATTATTATTGTTATTATTTTTGTATTTCAGTTCAGTTCTTTTTGGCTTTTTTTTCTAAGATTTCGTGCTTAAAGCTACCCACTTGTCTTTCATTCCTTGATGTATTTTTTTTTTGTTTTGATTTTATTTGTACATTTATCGGAGCACAATTTAAAAATGCATTTCAATTTAATGTTTGCCAAAATTTATTGACAGTTTTGTACAAGTTTGTTGAAATTATCGTTTCAATTAGTTTAACGAGAGAGTGCCAGTAGGAAAGGTAAAAATACAAAACAAAAAAATCTTAAGCGGAAAATATTAGTGGGTTTTAATTTGTTTGATTGCATTAATAGACAGTTGAAAACTGTTTAAAAAGAATAAAACAGCAGCAGATAGAATAACACTAATGTAAATATTGATCTGATGCATTTGAGTTACCACATTTTTAATGTTATTTATGTTATTATTTTAAATGTTCTGATAACTTTGATAAAAATAAAAACGAGTAAGTAGTTTAGAAGTATCCTTATAACTAAAATTAGTATTTAGTTATGTATACTAATGAAAATTTTAGCTTGAGTTAGCCTTTTTCAATAACTTGTTACTTGTTATCTTATACGACTCTACACCACTTTACACACTGAACAAACATTAACGAAAGAATTTTGTTAAACCTTAACGAGAAAATATTATTTGAAATTAATAAAATTTTTTTTTCTCATAAATACAATTGGTAAAAATAAATAAATATTTTTTAATAAAATTTATTAGCTAGCCTAAAAAATAGTTAAGAAACAAAGACAAATTATGGGAAGATAAAAAAAAACTTCCAGTAATCGGCCGAAGAAGAAATGGATAGTAAGAAAAATAATACTTGAAATTATTTGAAACTTTAAAGCACTCTAATATCCTTTAATTATTTGGTACGAATTATTACTTCTGTCTTAACTTGTGTCAATTATAACAAATATGATATAAAACTCAGTTATCGCAGACGCCAAAGTGTAAGCACACATTTTATTTAAACCCTATTATAATATCGAATTTTATGCTCAAAAAAGATGAGTTTTTCCTACTCAATATACTTGTGGACGTTGGTTCGGACCATTCAAAAGTATTGATTTTGACACAAAAAACAAGGTGAGTACTTGTAACCGAAAAAGTTTATAGCAAAGCACGTGGAAGCATTATACGACGAAGACTGTTATTAAACTTAAGAAGAACTTGCATTATCATTAGAAGTCAAACAACAAGCCATTTCCTTACATTTAAAATTGGGGTTTTTGACTCATTCAAAAGCAAAGAAATTGGGTCCCATATGAATTGAAGCCGATAGATATTAATAGTCGACTTTGCATGCTGGAAGTGATGCCTGAGTGCAGCATCGTATTGTTACTGGTAATCAAAAATGCATACATTACGATAACTGCAAGTGCAAAAGTTAAATGTAAAGCTCAGCCTATCCACCCAAATCAACACCGAAGCCAGAGTTCTTTTAGTTTCTTAAAAATATTTAAGTGCAACTAAAGATTTTATTAAACAGTAAATCTTTTACCACAACATATATATTAATTTCAATATCATTAAGGTGAATAATTTGTATGTTATTTGAAGTAAATTTTTCTTTAGTTTACTAAACGTTATTAGTTTATGAAGGCTATATCGATCCAAAATTTTATAGAATTTAACATATTTATTTTTAGTAAAATTGAATGCGGCTTTTTAAACTGTATGAAGACATATCTATTTAAAGAATCCGGTAAAGTTGAAAACATTTCATTAATTTATAAATTTTATACAAAAACTACCGTGGCCGTGACTGCTTTGCAAGTCATTTTTGGTTTGTTTTTATTTTGCAGCATTGTTTTTTGTGTGCGCCAAAAAATTCAATCATACAAGAAAATTAATCAGAAAGGCCACAATTTCTTTGGTTTCGTAATAATTTTATCATTTTCACAATTCAATATAATAAACGCCTTGATTGATAACAGAGTCAACCGATTTATAAATAAAAATTTCCCTGGGAATGTCATTCAAAATTGTTACATTGACTTCTGCAACATTTACATTTTTCGCAGCTAAGATAGCTCTTTCCCCCAACCAATCATTGTTTCTAAAATTTTGTGCAATATCGGAAAATATACTTGTGTTGATTGTGCAAAGTGGCAAAAATTATCTGGAAGCGTAATCATTTTGTGGTGGAAATGCGCCATTCCCAATATCTAGCAATTGCTTTGAAAAACGTTCGGCTGATAAATCATTTTACATTTGAACACGCAAATTACACACACACACAAAATACAACGGAATATTGAAAACTAAATTCTCTATTTGTTTGCACATCCACTTGCTATGAACATATTTCGATTTGTATTACCGTCGCATTCTGTGCAAGCACACATACACACCGCAACGTACAAACGAAAACACACATTTCATTTGATACAAAACATTGAATCGAAGTATGCAAAAAATGTTGTTTTTTTGCTTCAAACACGCACTATTGTGCGTAAACGTATCTAACACAGATACAAACCAGCGAACGACCATTACGAAGTTACTGTGGTACTTTGGTGGAAATCCGTCGGTGCATCTCATCAAATACTGGCAACCAACGGATACTATTTTGGGCTTAATTTTTATATATATATATATAGATTTAAGGAAATATGCAGAATAGATAAAATGTTTTTTTTATTTTCTAAAGCATTTTAGGTTATTTAGTTCAAATTCAATTTCGTCATAAGAATAATTAATTGGAAATATAAGGAAAGAAACCTTAACAATAGAATTATAAATCACAAAGATAATAGAAAGCATTAAAAGTACAATGTAAGTAAATGCTTTTTAAATTGTTATTAGTAAATCAATTAATTTTGGCGCAGCCATCGAAGTGTAGGACATAGATGACTTGATATTTGCTTTATTCGAAAAATATCATCTGGCAATACAATTTAAATATGACTTCTGCTACAGCTGGCTCGGACGTAGTTCAGTTTTCGAAGACATTTTCCAATATTTGTGAAGGTATAAACGGGGTTAACTCGGCGCCGATAGTTTTTTGTTTATCGGCGTAGATTAGCGACTTTACATATATCCACAAAAAATAGTCTAGCGGTGTTAAATTGTGCGATATTGAGGCAATTTACAAGTCTGAAACGTGAAGCTATGCGGTTACCAAACGTGTCCTTTAACAAATCAATTGTGACACAAGGTAGATGATATGTTATGTCGTCTTATTGCAACTGTTGTTCAATTGTTGTCCGTAATCATAGCTCTATAGCGTATCGATCAATAATTATACCAGCCCATAAAAAAACATATATTTCCAATTTTAAATGTTCATTTCCATAAGATTAATATTACATCATTTAACATTAAATGCATCTAAGTCCTTTTGCAGGAGAAAACGAAATATCTTCACGTCGTCTGCATTATAGAACATTGGAGTTTTTAATAACATCGGATGGGCTATTAATTAACAATGTAATTAATAAAGGACACAGATGGATTCCCTACGGCACGTCAGATGACACAATAACTTCCTGAGAAGTAAATATGTTAAAAGAAACTTTTTGAGCTCTGCTTGAAAGATATGAATTAATTCACATAAGTAAACTGATTATCAATGCCGTAAGGTAAAGTTTACTTATCAGAAGTTTGTGGTTAACCTTATCAAATATCTTACTAAAGTCAGTGAAAATAACATCAGTTTATTTTCGTTGAATAAATTCCCGATTGACTATTTTTGTTAACTCCAAAAGATTAGTAACGGTTGCACAACCCCTTCTAGAGCTATACTGAGCAGAAACCAATATATATGATACTTGACGGGAAAGGTGATTAGTAACAATTTTTTTAAAAAAGTTTATATGTAGCACTGAGTTTAGCAATACCTCTATAATTTGCCACATTATTCATACAACCAGATTTGAATAATAGATTAATAAAAAAATCTTTTCATATTTTAGGAAAATAATTAATGTCGATGTTATGTTAAAGATTATTGCAAGAGGTTCTGCCAATGCCATAGCACACTTGTCAAGTATGGTATCTTGTTGAAATCACAATCCCTGGACATCATGGTAGTTCCATTAATAAAAGAAAAATCATCACTCTATAGTGGCCAGCATTGGCTTTCTGGCCAGCGCCGTTTTTTAAGAACTATTAATCAGTGATTCCGCCTGCTCATAAATTACAGCAAACAGTCAGTTTACCTGGATGTAACGGTGTTTCAAGTGTTGACGATTCTCAACACTCGAAATTTTTATTTGTACAATTAGAAGCATTGTTCCGATATCAGACTATTCAAGTTGAAATGCCAAAACAAATTAAGCACATGAAAAATTACCTTTATAAGAAAATTCTATATAATTAAATATTCTTATTTTATTATTATTTACAATTAGCTATTTTAACAGTAGCCTGAGAAAGATTATCCCACGGATATTCAAAATATATTATTTCCTTGATTTTAGATTCATTGATATTTTAAATTGAATACACATCAGTATTATTATAACCACTTCTCATTTGATTTCCATTTTATTTTTTAAGTAAAAGCCTTAAAAATACTTAAATTTATTTAAGCATGACAAAACAAACAAAAAAAAAGAAGGAATTCAATTTCAAATTGTTAATTATAAATATAATTCGTATTTAATTTTATGTACTCACAAAATTTATATTCATACTGATACAAGAGTTTTGTAGCATTTGTGGTACACACCCTTGTAAGTATTTTAAAGCTTGCTGTCAACAGTTATTTAAATTGTTTCCATAAAACAATTGTCACTTAACATTAATTTGTACCAGACACACAAAAGAAACATTTTAACTTTTGTTTTTTTTTTCTATACATTTCAAAGTTTATATAAAATTTATAAATATTTCGTTAAATGTATTTATTACAATTTTTAACGATATTTACTTGAAACAAATTTACGTTTTAATGACAAAATTTACAATTGATACTTGTTGTCTTATAAATGACAAAAAAAAAGGAAAACTTAAAACTTTAGAAACTTAAATGTTAATTTTGCAGCTTTTGAGACATTATGTATAAGATGGCAGACAGACAGACAGATTGATATTAAAATAATGAAAATTTTTTAAAGTATGAAAACTAATGGGTTATATTCAGCCAATTGGTTTAAAAGTTGCAATAATAAATCAAAACCAAGAGTTATTTTCTGAAATATTAACTTCAGAGGTTTAATGAATTGTTGAAGGAACTTGTAAATAAATTCTTTAAAATAAAAAATATTAATAGTAATAATTTAACATAACTGCTATGTGGTGTGCTATTTTGCTAATCAGAGAAAACTCTTTCTTTAACTCTATCCCTGATAAAGAATTCAAAATTAACTCAGAGTCCTTTTTAAGAGCTCTGTCTCAAAAGAATACAAATGTTATTTTATTGTCTTCGCTGCAATGTCTTTCCGACTGTTCGTCTGGCTGTCTATCCGAGACCTCTACATCAATAATTGTATTAGAAAGACTATAAACAATATTTCGTTAAGGGGGTTGGCATTTAGATCAAATATAAAAAGAATAATTCTTTTTGTTATTAAAATAAATTTGAATAAAATCAAAGGTTTTAGGGTACTTCCATAGACGCTCTATTTTAGGCGACAGTGGCAAATATACACCCACTGCTTGTAAATCGATTTCGCACTTTACTGATTTCTTTTAACCATCATCGAACGTAAAGAATTTTAAAACGCTAAAAGACTGAGAATATACAGAAAATAATTAAGCAATCAAGTGAACTACTGGTTACAAACTCCATAGAAATTTTATACATGCAAACAACAACAAATCTGTATGCAGCGTACCATCTGTGTCGTTTTCTTAGAAAACTTTTCTACACGAGACAACAACAAATATCTTAAAATAAATTCCAAGAAGAAACTTTATCAGTATAAAACCAAAAACAAGAATACACACAGATATAGAGGCGCCTATACAGTGAATAAACAGCACACAACAACAAAATGTGATACAAAGGGAGTAGCAGATTCTTCTAGACTTTTAATGGACAAATATAAAAGGCCAGCGTCTGGGTGGATAGACAGTCAGTGGAAAAATTTACATCGTGAAGTAGAGACATACATATATCTTAAGTAAATTGTTCTGTAATGTCAATTTTATTGTAGTTAAAAACTCACAACAAAACGTTTTCAAAAGGTATAAACGTAACAATATTGAGGGATATTTCTCGAAAAGGCATAAGAATTTTTGAATAAACCGTTTCAGAAATGATATCTCAAAAAACTTTAAGCATTTCAGTGCAATTGAATTATATGTTTTTTTGCCTATTCCTACGGCTGCTGCTGTTCATAGGGAAACCAAAGCTTATATTTTTTATGTGCTGAATGCTAATGCATTACCTTTTGCAAGGAAATAGCTGATAAGCAGTTATTTTCTTGTAGATGCAAAACCAGATTTACACAGTATATAATTTTCAAGTCGGCTAAATATGGGATAAAAATAATTTACGTTTGTGACTCATCAAACTGGTTTTAATTGCAGGGTCGTATCTATACAGGAAAGCCGAAAGAATGTGTATGGCAAACAAATATTGGCGAATATATCGTACTCGACTAAGTCGAATTGCATAAAGATTCTGGAATAAATGTAACCATTGACAATGTTTTTGCCGTCTTTGCAATTGGGGAGGACTTTAAACTCCTGGTACATGACATTATATGGTAGAGAGTAGGAAGATATAAAAAGCAACATAAACCCAGCGAAGGACAAACCCACTAGTTATAGCAACTTTGCATATAATCTCGACGCAATAGTTTGCTTATACGTAAAATATCAGTTATTTCAAATCTGTCGTATTGCTTTCAAATTGGATATTATTGGAGACGTTAAAAATCTTCATTATAATAAATGGTGGATGAATATATAGTAAAACGGTGGTCAATGCATTAATTAATAAAATGATTGACGTCGTTGGCCTACTGTCATATACCTACATACAGACACATACAGAGTGCCACTTACAAAAGAAACCAAACAATCAGAGAAGAAAGTTTTTGAAAGCTTTGTATTACTGTAATTGAAGAACATAATACCAACAAGTACTATTATCAAAAAACCCTTTGCTTAAAGAAATGGTTTATGGATGAAGTATTATCGTGTCATTGAAATGTGACAAGAAAATCATGCATAAGTTGCGGTAAAACTACTTGTGGTACAGACTTCCTTCTGAGATTGCTGGCGTAGCTCAATCACTAAATTCAAGGCTCACGATAATTTTGCTGTAAGCAAACCATTAGAACGAGCAAACATAGCCGCTGTTCAGCAAAGTTTTGAGAATGAGCCTACAACATTAACTCGTCGCTGTTCGCAATAATTGGGCATTACAAAAGAAACTTTGTGCAGGATTTGACATAACGATTTTGATCGTTCAAGAGCGACAATTATTAGCATCGAATGTATGTAAATTGTCTGAAGGACAATATCGATTCTTTCAACAAAATCATTTGTAATGATGAGGCATATTTTCACCGGTCATGTATACAGTCAAATCCTGTACATGTAGCTTACAATATCGACAAGTAGTGATACGTGATAAGATTCACATCTATACCTTGCTGTGTAAGCTACAACCAAATGGTGGATCATACCACATACAAGAAATTTCGTGATAAGATTTACATCTGCACCTGGCCGTGGGTCTTAATCAGATGGTGGTCAAACCAGTGTGAACAAAAAGCAACGCCATTCACGCTCTAGGAGGCCGAAGACTAATTCTAGCGACAGGTCCTTCCTAGTTGCAATTTCAACGGTTCCAAAACAAGGTTGCAAACCACTACTTCTTGCTGAAGAGCTGGAGACTATTCAACTCCTGTTTCAGAACACATGACTAGCATTCTCACTGGATCTAGGATCATTCCTAAAAGTCAAATGATCCTGGCCACCATAAAATAATACCTGTACGGGGCCGCAAAACCACAGCCACCACGATACTCCCGTTGGGCCAACCTAATTAATCAGTCAGAGAAAAAGCTAAATGCCTAAATAGACAAATAGCGGAAACACTGCGGGCTACTGATTCCCGTCGAAATAACGTGGAGTTTCCAGTTCACTCCTGCTCCCTTCAGGGGACTGGGCTTCTTTATAACCCAGGCAGCACAGGTCTAGATAGTCAAGTATTCTATAAAGACCGGCAAATGTGCCTCCGGGGGACCACATATAGGAAATATAGCGTCATCCACGCCCTAGGCCTTTAGATATGTATATCCTCCGGTCACTCCCAGTTGCAACTTTTAAAGGCCGTAGCAGGCTGCAGACTTCACTGAAGAGTTGGAGACTATCTAACTCCTGATCCAGAAAGCATGAAGCTTAATATAATTTAAGAACCCGACGGCATTCATGCTCACTGGACCTGGACCATTTCATTGTGAATAATCCGACCCACAAACTCAAACCAAACCACAACCACCACGATACACCCGAAGGGCCGACTTCAATAATCAAGCAGAGAACAGCTAAAAGGCTAAAAAGACAAATAGCAGAACTCTGGGCCTTTACTGATTCCGTGGAAATATAGTGAAATTGTACAGTTGGCTCCTGCTAGCCTTGAAGGGGAATGGGCTTCTTTTATCCCCGAAGACACATGTAAGGATGATGGATTTCCGTCAAAACATATCAATGTGCCCCCGGAGGGTCCCCAAGTAGTCCTCAAAAACCATTACATCCAAAGAAAGGGAGCGTATGGTACCCGTATTTGTGTGAAAGTGAGCAAGAAAAAGTTGTCAAATTAGTTGCACTATCAAAACATAACTAATTTTTTATGGCTACAGTTGGCTAATGTAGGCTTCAGTGACCTTTGGTTTCATCAAGATGGTGCCACACAGTCAGTCGCTTAATGCATTAGAAATATCCGGATCGCGTATTTTTTCGTTTTGGGGTTGTCAATTGAAAGCCTTGTTCCTTTGATTTAAGACCTCTGGATTATTTTCTCGGGGCCCATTTAAAATACCTGGTGTACGTGTATAACTCACAAGCCGCTGCACTCTAAAGGATGAAATTTGGCACTCCACTGACCAGATAAACAAAGCTTTGTTGCAAAATGGTCTCTCAAAATTTTATGAAAAGAGCTAATGTCTGCCGAAGTGCTATAAGTGGACATTTGCCCATTACCCATTATCAATTCCAGTACTTTAAATTGATATAACTAAAACTAAAGTTGTTAAAAAAAGCGTGTATTTTAGCAAATTTGTTTCCTAACCTTACATTTGCCCACCCACCTGTTATATATTTTACTAACAGAAAAATATAATTAAATTATAGCATGAAGCTCTTACTCTGCTTTGCTTTGAAGTTCATGTGATTGAATAATCAATCATTTTATTTAGTAAAAATTTTGAAAAGCGGTTAACAAGCTATTCTATGCTTCTTCGCTTAAGGTCTCTTGAAAAAGAAACTTAATAAATATTATTGCAATTTAATTTAAAATTTGCGTTAATTTTGTTGTAATCAATAACTTTTAACTTCCAGTAGGTTTTCAATTAAACGAAGGTGATAAAATCTTAAAAATGATTAATCTAACAGCATAATTAGTTACGCTGTTTGCTATTTGAAATGCATGAAAAAATAAAATCTGATACCCACAATTATTATTAATAACAAAAAAGAAACTTTACACTTTACACTTGTTTTCTTGCAGCTTCAACACAAATGTAATTTTTGTTAAAGGAAATACAAATTTCGCAATAATCATTTGTCTTTAAGTTGTTTTAACTAATGTAGGCTTAATGTTTTACTAAAAAGAATTAAATTTATTTATTGCCAAATACACACACACGCACACACCAATACAAATAAATTAAAAGAAAAAAATAGAAACACATTTTCCATTAAAAATAAAAAATTATAATACAATCAATTTTTATATTGTCTATATGAATTTTCCTACAACAAAGTAATAAAATAAATCTACAACTTATTTTTACTAAAACCAAAAACAAAAAAAAAACACAAAATCTGTAAGATACACCACAGGTGTAACTAACGAATAAAATCTTAGACGGTTATGATTATTTTTATTCGTCGTGGCTACAAATTTAAAGAAATCAGGCAATTTCTAAACTTCTCATCGTGCTTGAGAATAATGGCTGTTTGGTAAATCATAAAATTTTGTAAATGTTTCTATGTATGTGTGATAATGTTTTTTTTTGGTGCAGTTGTTGTTGGTTTATGCTTGCATGAGTAGATATATTGTATATTTTTGACTAGTAGTTACAAATTTAAACCAAACTTTGTATTTTGGACTTGTACTTGATGTTTTTTTTTGGCGGGTGTTGTAGTTATTGTTGTTGGAAGTTTTATTATTTTTTAGCAAATGTTTTAACACCCACTTTGGCAACTGTTTAAATCAACATACAAATAATAGAATTTTTAACGTACTCGTATGTTGTAAAATGTTGTTGCAATTTGTGTCGATATTTTTTTTTATTTTTCTTTTGTTTTGTTTTATTTTAATTTTGTTTTTATTTTTTATAAATGTTGCTGTTTTTGTACCTACAAGTACAAATTTCTTAAGTAGTTTTTCATATTTTTAGTTAAAAGTATTTTTTGTGTATGTGTGTGTGTGTGTGTAAGTGTGTTTATTCATTCCTGTTACTGCTGACTCTGTTGCTGGCTGCTGTTGTCTTTATTTGCTTTTGGCTTAATTGCGAGCTTAATCAATATTAATTGCTGCACATGTTGCAATTGACAAAATATGTGTTGCATATAAAAAGCTAACAAAAGCAGCAAAAAAAAAATAAAGAAAAATTTACAAACATTGAATCATACAATTGCAGAAATGCTATTTTGCTTCTTTAACTTCTTTGCTTCTTTGCTATTATTTAACTGCTTTTTCTGCTTTGTAGTTGTTTTTATTTTTTTTTTCTTAGTAACTGCCACCTACAGTGTTGTCCATGTATGGGGTATGAGAGTCATAAATATTAATAGTGTCATATCTTTATGTTTAAATGCAATAATGTTTTTTAAAAATAATAAATACAAAAGATGTCTTTAGTGGAGGATGCAAAATGTTTTCGACGGGCCACTAACTATGCATTCGTCACCATCAATTATGGACGTTAAATGCAAACTTGAATTTGACGGGAATTTAAACATGTGTCGTTTCACTTGTAAACATATTTTTAAATATTTTATGTTCATTTTTTATGACATTTTTTCCAGAAAATAAAAAAAAAACACAAAATTTTTTTAATTAAATTTTATAGAATATTTTTGTTTAACCTGTTTCGCAGCTCAATTGCCGTAAAATATATTAACTAACAGCATTTTTTTAATGTAATATATTGTATTCAAAACTTTAGCAAGTGAATAGCTTTTAATCGCTTAAGGTTCATGTCTATTTTAATTGGAAATTACTTAAAATTATATTTTAAAAAACATTTTTGGGCTAATTTTTTTACGAAATAAGAAATATTAAACACCAACAGCATATAATGCATAATTTTAGACAAAAATAGAAATACGTTTATTTTCTAAAACAAAATAAAACAAACAACTCAGACTAAGAAGATTTAAATTTTTATTGTATTATGATGAGAAAAGTTCGACAATTATGAATGAACAATTATATCTGGCAAATGTGTTCCATTACCACGCTGACACATGTTGATTTTTTTATCAAGTTTTTAATAAATTTTTGGTAAAATCACGTTAATCCCATCATGGATTTAGAGTTTAAAGACGGAAATCAAATGAATTGCATCCGTATAGACCCTGTTCTTAACATAGTCCCGCAAAAAATAATCCAGTGGTGTTAAACCACACGGTCTGGCTGACCCGTTAACTGCAAATTGTCGTAAAATTATGCGAAATTTGGAAATTTGGTTTGCTATATATTGATTGTTTCATTGGCTGTGTGACATGTGGTACCGTCCTGTTAAAACCACATGTCAGTGATTTCGTCAATAATAGAGTCTTGAGATTGCGTGCTCCATTGACTGTTAACGCATATCCAGCCTAATCTTCAAAAAAAAAGCGGCCCAATTACGCCTCCAGATCATATAGCGCACCATACAGTGACACGTTGAGCATGCAAAGGCTTCTCCATAATCTAGGACTTTCAGAAGCCTAAATGCGGCAATCTTGCTAGTTGACAAGGTTTCGTCTGGCAAAATGATTTTTTCAGAAAAAACCAGCCGGTTATTTCTGAATGAATTAAGCAAATCTACATCGATGTAAATAATCGGCTTCAATGCCTACACCAATTGAACCTTATAAGGTTTCAAAGTTTTGAATAACCCCAGTTATTGAGAACGTCGAGGAATTGGAAAATATGGATCTGCTTCAACACTGCGTCTTACGGTTTCGATGTTTTCAGTTTAACGACCCGATCGAACACCCGTTGGTCTTCGCACATTTTGTATCGAACCTGTCGACTCAAATTAAATGACCAAATTCTTAATAGCGATTGCAGAAGGACGATTATGTTGTCCGAAAATATCACAAATTTTACGTAATTTATTTTTGACAGAACCACCATTTTGATAGGGGATTTTAATTATTTTAATGCGATTTTCGTGCCAAAGTGAATTCAATGTAATAATTGCCAATGCATCTACTACGAATGCGTCAAATAACTAAACTATCAAGTTGTTGCTGTTGCCACAATTGAAAAACAAAGTTCTTGTTGTTGTTCAACTGAAAACAGTGTTGCAGCAGATCCAAATTTATCAATTCCCCGATGCTCTCAACAATTGCGGTTGTCCAAAACCACCCCTTATAAGGTTCAACTAGTCCAGGAATTAAAGCAGACCGATCATTCACATCTCCGTAGATTCGCGTAATTCATTCAGCAATAACTGGCTGAATGACACCGCATTTTGGGCTTCTGAAAATTATTACTGAGTACTGAGAAGCGTTTGCATACTCAACGTGTCACTGTATAGTGCGCTATATGGTCTGGAGGCTTGACTGGGCTATTTTTTTTCGCAGGTGAGGCTAGAAATGCGCAAAAGCTTATTAGTCACAGTATCGCGGGATGCTAATTGAATTTTGGCTTATTATTGACAACGTGGATATCGTGCCTTTAACAGGATGGTGGCACATGTCACACAGTCAATGAAACAATCAATTAATTGCAAACCAAGTTTCCCGATCGCATAATTTCACATCAATCAGCAGTTAAGTGGCCAGACACATCGTGTGATGTAATAACATTGGATTACTTTTTGTGGTTCTATGTTAAGACCAGAATCTATAAGCAAATAATTGAAACGGCTTCAACCTTAAAACTCGATATCCGTGAAGTGATTAACGAAATAGGATTGCTATTTTGTCAAAAAGTGATTAAAAACTATGATGAAAAAATTGACATCTGTAAGCGAGGTTGTTGTGGTGGATATTTGCCAGATATAATTTTTCTTTGATAATTGCCGAACTTTTCTCTTCGTTTTTTTTTGTTTAAAAAAACAAACTTCTTGTTAAAAAACCCTTTAAAAAATGGTTTTAAATAATATGTTAAATGTAGCGTCTAATTATTATTTAAAAATACAATGTACTTTTAATAAATCTTTCAATTATATTTTAAGAAACATTTGAGTTGTATTACACAGATAAATGGTTATAAACAACAATAGAGGAAATTTAAATACTGTATTTAAATCTTAATATTAAATTCTAGAAATACAAGTTATGTTGCATTTAATATTCAAAAAAAAAAATCTTTAAGCTATAAATGCTGTGTTTGGTGTTTGCAGCAGCGCAGAAATCAAGTCTATATTAAAGGTGACAAAACTACATCAGCAAAATAAACGAACAATAATACTTAAAATAATTTATAATATTATAAGGCCATGATTTTTAATCTATACATGATCCCAAACATATAAAAAAAGCTTTCTTTATATCTTTTGACATTAGACTTAAATATTTTTCTTTTCGCTTTCTACATTCCGATAATTTTTTAACACTACAGACACCGATATTTTGATTGGTTTTAAGTAACTTTGTGTCGTCGGTTAGAAGAAGCGGCTTTAAATGTTCCATAAAATTGAACTTTAATGTTTTACAAACCACTTTCTTAAGCGATTGTTTTTGTTTTTAACTCTACGAAGAATAACGTACTTCTGAATATTTTGTATTTAACTCTAAATAGTTTATAATTCAAGGTTTAATCTTTTTATTTCTCATATAATAAATTTTAATTAAAATAATTGTTTTAAATTAAAATGATTGTTTATTAATTAGAATTAATCATCTACAAATAGTATTCTAATTGTCATTAGACAAAATCTTGCTAATGAAATATAATGCACCCATATTTTTGTCACTATCTGCTGGCTATTCTATTCAAAAAGATTTAATGTTTCATTTTTTTTTTATTTTACCTTTAAGACCTTCACAGTGATTTGTTGTATGCGACACAGTAATTTGGCCCAGAAACTTATTAATTTATATCATTTTTCATCAAGAAAAGAAAAAATAAATAACAAGAATTAAAAAAAGAACTGCCATTAAAAGTCATCAAGTTTTGACATAAGAAATAAAAAAATCTTAAAATAAAACTTGGCCAATAAATTCAAGTACAATTCGCATTCTCAATAATATTCAATTCGTTACTTGTTTGTTTAAAAATCTAAAACTTCTAATGTGCGGGTGCTGGCCTTTAAGTTTATAAGTGTGAGTTTGGTTGTTGCTGTAAATGTTATTTTGGTGTTATATTTGTTGTATTAAACACACACAATAATATATTTAACTGCGTGTAGTTGCCTCTGTATGTGTATGTGTGTGTGTGTGTGTGGAAATAGATACGTGTGAGTAAATTTATGTGAGCTTGTATTTATGTTAAATGTTTAGATCGTTCTGTGTTCTAAAAGTATGGCGCCATTGTCATTATCGCAAAGATAAATTATGGTTTAACATCAAGAAACCTTTTATTTCGGAACATTTTTTTTTTGCTTCTCATTTTATATTATTGGACTTGCATAAATTGTTGTATTGAAATCAAAAGGCACAAATTACAACAATAACAAAAATTATCTGTTACTCTAAAAAGAATGTATGCAATGACCTCTTTTTATTTCAAACAAAACGAAGGCTATCTGAAATGTTACAAAGAGAAACTGAACTGAAACTGAATTCTTATTTTATCGTTATACTTTAAATTGTAAATTAATTAACTTAAATGTGTTTTAACAAGTTGCCTAAAATATTTTGATTATATTTCTAGTGAAGTTATTAGGACATTTTTGTCATATGAAAAGAAGAAATAATTTTG
Source organism: Trichopoda pennipes (assembly GCA_030448955.1). Taxonomy (NCBI): domain Eukaryota; kingdom Metazoa; phylum Arthropoda; class Insecta; order Diptera; family Tachinidae; genus Trichopoda; species Trichopoda pennipes. The sequence continues at coordinate 669,086 of JASKUP010000021.1, read as the reverse complement.
TTAAAGACCCATAATTCAAGAGCAACATAGTGAGAAACACATTGCTGTCTAATAGAATACTAACTTTAATATGGTTATATTTAAACCATATTTGGGATATATGTAATATAACAATAATATGATTAATATTATTGTGGTTATTTTGAAACGAATTTGCTTACTTTTAAATTTCTCTAGATGTTGCTTTAAAACTTTAAACCTTTTTAAATTATTTTTTTCTAATTTTCAGAATTTTTACAAAGTCAGTAGGATAAGCCATAATCTAATGGTGGATCAAACCACTTTGGTGATATGTAGCGTCACCCACGCCCTAGGAAGTAGTCGGATATCTCTATTCTTTAGTCGCCCCCAGTTCCAATTTCGGGAGCACGAAGAAGGGCCACTACCCCCACTCCTTACTTAAGAGTGGGAGGCTTTCCAAATCCTGGTCCAGAACACATTATATAGCATGCTTAATGGACCTGCATCATTCAACCTGTGTTCTTGGTCAAAAGTGAATAATTCTGGCCCCTTAATAATTTTATGAGAGCCTGCGAAACCACAAGAGGCCAACCTCAATTATTTGACGGAGAACAGCAACATTTTAACTTTGCGGCTTACTGACTCCCGTGGGAATAAAGTGGAAATAGTCCAGTTAGCTCCTGCTAGCCTTTAGGGGACTGGACTCCGTTTTACCCTAAGTGGCATATGTCTTAATGGTGAGATTTCATTAAGATTTCATAAGACATAGTCATTAGTATAATCAGTATAATGTGGATGTAAGTATGTGGGGTATATTTCACAACTTTATATGTGACAATAGCAAACTAGCTAAGTGAAAAAAGTGGCTTATCGCTGAATACAATTTTGCGGTATAAAAAACTGATGACTAATTTCCAAAACAAATCTAAATAAATGAATACCTTTGGCCTGACGTTAAGCCCATAATGTTGATTGCCAGACAGCACTGATCATAAATGTCAAACATTGAGCGCAGAATAATAGTCCTTTTAACAATTAAACGTTTTTTAAGTTTTATGGTAAACAAAGTTATAATTATAATTTTAGCACTAAACATTTTGTTCATACAAACTATATTAATAATTTTTAATTATAACAACGATTAAATGAGCATAGGCAACTACTAACTAACAAATATTTTGCCGCGACTATAATATTGTTAAAATAAAAATAATTTTTTTACCACAACTATATATTATTACAGACAATACAATACGGTTCTTGTGATCATACTATAAACATGTATGTTTATTTTTCTACATTTATCTCTCCGATCAGCTACAAGTATACCAAACTTAAATATATTCTTAGCCGATTAAGAAGCAAATCAGGAATCAACCAACAAATATGAATGATAAGATAAAATTGTAAAAATCAGCAGACATTTAATTCTATTTTCTACCTTTTCTATGAATTTAAATTCTTGGCATCAAGTATAGATTTCTATACACTTTGTCTTTAAGCATACACCATCTAAATTAATGAGTTGATAATTTTTTATTTAGAATTAAAAAAAAAAAACATTTTTGAATTGTCGTCGTATTCCAATATGAAGACTAACTGTTTTTCTTACCAGTAATTTATATTTACAATATTTACAATTTACATTTGCAATCCTAATGTACATATAAGCAAAATACGATACCTCTATGTATTTTGAAGTGACCTTCTATTTTTGTCTTTGAACCTTTTTTTGTCTTTTTTTGACGGACTATAAATTATGAATCGTTGATGTTTATTAGCTTCAATTAATAGTTTAAGATAGCTTATCTTAAGCGGAATATTTATTAGCTATTATTTCAACACATTCATTTTGATGTGAGTTTTAGCTATTAAAATGGGTTATAAATAACAGAAATTGTAATATATTGATGGGGTTATAAAATTCAAACAAAACAAACAAAAAAGCTCTGCTTTTAAATTTGATTAAAAGTTTAATGGTTTGACATTTTTAATAGATTATTTCATTTAATTAAGTTAATTTCTGCAGATTATTCACTTATACGAACACATATTAAGCGTAGACATATAACTCTAACTGGTAATAACGATGCAACATTATTAATTGAAATCTTTGTTTATATTTATGATGCCGGAACATGTTTATTCCTGAATAGAGTTTGATATTTTGTAATTGAAAATTGATCTCACAAATTGATCCTATTAAAAAATAAATATAAATGTTAAAAATTAATATGTAGCTGCTATTGAAAAAGCAATTAAAAGTTGACGTTTAGCACCGCTTGGGGCTCGAGGTGGTTCATTGCTAACATTTCTTAGTAGTTTAGCAGCCACAAAAAGCACCCGTGCGCGAAGCAAAATTGTTTTCTCCTCTTTCACATGCAAATAAAATTATCTTGGTCTGTCAAAAAGAGTTCGCTGCCACTGCAAAAATCTCACTTTGACATCATAAATAAAAACAAGCCTTAAAATATAATCATAACAGACATCAGAGATCTAAATCTCGCAACAACAGCGTGTTCCTATAGGTGTCACAAATTTACCCTCTATTTTAAGCCATTATAGTGGAGCATTTATAAATAATGCAAAAAACGTAGTTCTCTATGTGCCGTAACAACAAATATAAAATTTAAAATAAAACGCAGAACTTGTCTGTAATAAAAATTTTTAATTGGAAATTAAAAAATGTTACCTAGAGTATGTGGTCTTATTGTTTAAGCTGTTATAGATACACACTTAAAATTTAAACAAAGTGTTTAAAACCAGCAGCACTCTAAGACACCACCTCAGGACATCGACAGAAACAGTTGACATATTTAGTTCCAGCAGAGAAAAACACCCTCAGATGGACCCACTTACCTCGATAATAATAAAAGACAGAAATATTCGATTGGCCACACATAAAGTGCCAGTTGGCGGGCAATCTACCTGCATAAGTAGAGACGACCCTAATGCGTGAAAAGATTTACTTCAGTACCTAGCTGTATAAGCCATAACCTGATGGTGGATCAAACCACTTGGGTGATATGTAGCGTCACCCACGCCCTAGAAACCCGTCGAATATCTCTATCCTCTAGTCACTCCTAGTTGCAATATGGGGAGCACGGTGCAAGAGCGAACCCCTCACTCCTTGCCTAAGAGTTGGAGAGTTTGCAACTCCTGATCCAGAACGCATCACATAGCATGCTTACAGGGCCTAGATCATTCACCCATTAATCATTTTATGGGAGCCTGCGAAACGACAACCACCACGATACTCCCCAAGGGGCCAACCTTAATAATCAGACAGAGAGCAGCAACAGCTGAACTCTGGAGCTTACTGATAAATTGGAAGTTGTCCAATTGGCTCCTGCTAGCCTTTAGCGGACTGGACTCTCTTTTACCCTCAGTGACACATGTCTTAATGGCGACATTCCATTAACACATATAAATGTGCCCATGGGGGGGTCGCGATCCTAATGAAAGAACCACCTAAACCCAGTACACCGCACCAGTAAAATCTAGAACTCAGCTTAAAAATAATGTCATCACATCGAAAGCTCTTAGTAATAAATGACAACAGTGTAATATACATTACAAGTATTAAGAAAATAATGGGTGTTCTCATAACGGGCATATTTTGCTTTATATGGGTCTGTTTTGTTAACACAATATATACTTATGTGTCTGCCTTAACACTAAGCTAAAATAATTAAAATGAAAAATTAGAGGATGTTTCCATAAATGATGCAATTCGCTTTAAGTCATTAATAGCTATTAAATTGAAACTTAAATAAAATTGTATTAAAATTTTATTTCAAATTGATTTAACCTCTACCTGTCTGATGTTCAAATTTTTTTGGTTTTTATTATTATTTTTTTTTTTTAATTTTGCAAGAATTATTTCCGATTATTAAAAAGTCAATAAAGTCAATAATGCCGACAATGACTTAGGAGAGTTGATTGTGGATGTTGTCAAAGATGTTGGTGTGGAGTAAGCTTAGTATTTAATGGTTAATGAGCCTTAAAGACCGATTTAGCAGTCCAACTATTATTAATTCAATTTGATTAAATTAAGCCAATTATAATTGAAAATAATTTATATTTGGACAATACAAAAATTATCAAATCCCATGTCAAAAAAATCTATAATCCTTGACTTTAATGATAAATAAAAATAATGCATTATGCGCTTAAGACAAAACTGTAATTTTGTAATATTTTGTTCTTTTCGTTTGCAGTATTTTTTTTTTGTTTAAACACAGGATGATGTCGATTATGTTTAAGCAGGAAAAAAAAATATAAATATCCATCATTTTTATATAGACAAGAAAAACAATAACAGCAGCCTACGCATGTCTTCTTCCTGACACAGCAACCCATAATCATAATCATCAGACTGTAACTTTGGTTCAAATCATTGAAGTTTATTGCAGTTGAATCATTGTGGTGGTTTTTTCCTTGATTTTGCTTTTCTTTTTTTTTTGTTTTCATTTTATTGTATCACTTTTCTTAATATCAAGTTTTATTTTCATTTTGTTTGTCGTTCTCTGTTTTTGCTGTTTTCAATCATATAAAACAATTGTTTTGATTTTTTGTCAACCATATTCTATCTGGTGCTGCTTTTTTGTTTCAAGTTAAATTAACAAACTGGGAAATATTTATTATTCATAAAAATAAAGTACGAACATAGTAATATTTTTTTTAGGATATTGGCAGTAACTTAAAGGAATAAAAATATGAAAATAGTTTAAATTTTTCTTAAAAGCATAATGAGTTTAGCCTTTGAATAAACAGTTGTACTGCGCCACTTTTTTCACTTAAATATTTAATTGAGATAAGACAAAAGTTATTTAAATTTCATCTTAGATATAAGAAAAAAACGCCTTAACAGGTACAAAAAGTTCTTTTCTGTGCACCATTTAGTGTAGTGTTCAAGATGGTGGCATCATTGGAAGTCATTTTTTCAAACATTATAATACAGATCGTGATACAGATCATTACCTACTTGTGTTCAATATTTTTTTGTTTGAAAATATTGTTTAAAATTGATCAGGGGCATTAACCGGCTGAGTTTACATCCCATACCTTGACATATTAATTCAAAATTTGGCACCAATAAACTTCTGGATATGGAATTGTTGATTGGTTTCCAAGGTTGTGCGATGTTACACCTCTCAACACCGGCTTTCTGTGAAACCACTTAAAGTCACTAGATCAAACATCAAACGGGCAACAATTGACGACTAGGAGGTAAACATTGTACATGTTATTCTAAACTATGCTTCGTCAAGAAGAAGAAGAAGGAGACTGTCAAATATTAGTGTCATGTATAAATCTTACGCCTCAAAAATTCTTAAATTATATATTTTTGTTGTTCATTTTAGGATTGTATTAGGATTAAAGAACACCCTTCTTAATATTTATTTTATCAAGAAAGTTCCACACTTTACTTTAATAAATTGGATATTTTCTTATCAAGTAGTCCATCATTTCAGATGGTTAGTATCAAAATTTTATGCTTATGGTTCTCTTATTTTAATCGGTCTTATTTGGTTAATAACATCACAGATTTGGATTTGTAGGGCTGAAGTCGACTCAATTGGTTTCGTATAGACTCTGTCCTTAACAGAACGCCACAAAAAATAATCCAGTAGTGTTAAATCACACGATCTGGCTGGCCACTTAATTGCTGATTTTCGTGAAAAGATGTGATTGAAAAATTTGATTTGCAATAAATTGATCGATACATTGGCTGTGACATGTGGCACCGATCTGTTGAGACCACATGTCAGTGATAGCCACGTCCTCAATAATAGACCAAAATGGAGTTTGTAGCATCTCGCGATAACGTAATCCTTTGACCGTTACCGCATTTCCAGCTTCATATTTGTTAAAAAAAACGCCCAATCACGCCTTCAGACCACATTGCACACCATACAGTGACATATTGAGTATGCGTGATAAGATTTACATCTGTACCTAGCTGTGACGGCCATAACCAGATGGTGGATTATACCACTGTGGATGAAATGTAGCGTCAACCGCGCCCTAGAAGGCGTTCAGATACGTGTATCCTCCGATCACTCCTACTTGCAACTTCAAAAGCCCGAAGCAGACCGCAGCCTTCACTCCTTGCTGTAGAGTTGGAGACTATCCAACTCCTGGTCCAGAACGCATGAAGCTTAATATAATTTAAGAACACAACGGCAATAATACTCACTGGACCTGGACCATTCATTGTGTCCAATGTGAATGATCCGAACCACACAACTCAAATGAGGACCACCACGATACTCCCGAAGGTCAAACCTTAATAATCAGTCAGAGAACAGCTTAGAGACTAAAAAGACAAATAGTTGAAACTCTGAGGCTTTACTGTTTCCCGTGGAAATATAGTGAAATTGTCCAGTTAGCTCCTGCTAGTCTTGAAGGGGACTGGGCTTCCTTTTACCACCGAAGACACATGTAGTGGCGGTGAGATTCCATTAAAACATATCAATGTGAACCCGGGGGGATTTTTTTACCCAGACAACTAAAACTGGGCTACGTCTGAAAAAATTATTTCTTCAGAAAAACTCGCCGGTTGTTCCTGAATGAATTAATTGAATCTACGATTGAATCTATCAGTTAAAGTCAAATCCTTATGCAAAATTCGTGGTTTTGGATAACGCCAATTGTTGAGAATGTCGAGGAATTGACAAATTTGGCACTGCTTCAACACTGTTGCTCAACTTAAAATATCTTAATAGCGGTCTCAGAATGATGATTATGTTGTCCGAAAATATGACGAATTTTTGGAAATGTAACTTTAATAGAATCACCATTTTCATAGTGGATTTAAATTATTTTAATGCGATTTTCGTGCGAAATTGAATTCATTGTTACAATGGCCAATGCGTCTACTACGAATACGTCAAAAAACTAAATGTGAAAACTATCAAAATCATTATGTTGCTGGTCTTGCCACAGTTGCAAAACAAACTTCTTGTGGAAAAACCCGATAGATTGAACTCCTTTTTTAACCGTCATATCATTTGTTTATTTTGAAATCGCTTTTCTTTTGCAAGAATTATTTTAAACTTTACAGGTTTTCTATAGATTAAAAAACTGATGATCTGCGTCAAGATAAGATTTTATCACATAACTTTAAACCCTTCTATTATTGGCCACTCTTCATTCTTAAATCTACTCCGAATCAATTAGTATGTGTTTCAAAAATTATTTAAACATTTGTTTAAGTTTTTACTTTAAGTTTTCTTCCTAAATTTCAAGATCTTAAAACTGGTTTAACACATTGTTTAACATACTGACTTCAGTTCTTAAACAAAATATTTGAAAACTTTCTATTATTCCATATGTTATTTATTTTTAAGTATGTGTTTTTGGTTTATGATTTTTTTTATATTTTTATACCAACTCTATCACACGTGCTTAATTGCTCAGCATATAAATCATTTCTTATGTTGCATGAGTTTTGTTTTTTTTTTACTTATTAATATGTTTTTTTTTCCTATATCCATTATTGTTGGTGTGTGGAAGTTTAGACTCCTTTTTGGGGAATAGAGTTTCAGAGTGTATGAAAATAAAAACTGCTAATACACTACTACTACTACTCATTCAACATGAGTATGAAAACCAAAACTGTAATATTAAAAATATTTTCTTAACTGATCACAATCGACATCACGCACGCGCTTTTTTATCATTGTAGCAGGAGTTATTGCTGTTGTTGTTGAGTTGTGGTTCTGTTTTTACCATTTGGCCAAATGAAAAATGGAGCAAGTGCGTCACAACTTCATTAAAATATAAACACGCAGTTGTTAGTTTCTTTTTAAATTTTTTATTTAATTTTATTTTTTTCTCCTTATAATTTTTGCACTCTAATACACATGGTAAAAGATCAGCTGATAACATACGAAAATAATATTTCTCTTAAAGTTTGTAAAGCTGATTTTATTTTTTTATGTTTTCATGTTCTAACTCCATTTGTTTATTGACAAGCCTATCATAAAAACACTCATTCTTGCATTTTACAATTTATCAATTAATCAATTTTGTTTCTTTGATTTATTTCATATTGACCAATTGGTTTCATATTTAGCTTTTATTTAAGTTGCAAACTAAGTGCTGGAAAATATAAAATATTTCAACATTAGTCATTTACGTTCATTCATTAGCAGTGGCCATAGAAATTGATTAGCAATTTATCAAACAGTTTAACTGATTTGATATTTGTGTTTGAAACGGTGATAAATTTTTTAAATTGTTTTAAAGATGGCTGCCCGATTAATTAACTGACTAATGTTAAACAAAGTTTTATCTATTGCTTTTATTAAAAAAAAAATTGTTTTTGCTTTCAAGAAGTCAATTTTTATGATTGATTGCGAGTCCTTTAAAAGCCTTGGCAACCAAAAACTATTCTTTAAAAAAATACACTTTTAAACAGAATTTAATTAATTTTTAGATCTGCAAAGTGAGTTTAAAAAAAACAAAACTTGTGCATAACTTAAAAATATACAAATGAGATTGCAAGCAAAAATAAATGTGACGATTTATAAAGAGATAAACCAATAACGCTGTGTATATAAATGTATATTGATTATTTAAGAATTTACGTTACAAAATTCACAATTTAATAGATGATGTTTGTAATATATACAATCAAATGTAGATATGTGTGCAGAATGTTGATGGCAGATGCAGAGATATCGAAAATAATGTGCTATATTCTAGTATCCATTTTTTCGGGTTTCCTTAAAACTGAACCCAAAATTTGGCAAACAATGTTATATATTTAAGCTAATTTAAACGTTTTTACTTGATTAAAAAATTTATCACTTTTACATTTTTAAAATTTAACAAATTATTTATATTAAATAATTAAACTTATTCAAAATGTTCCTCATCATAAAAAAACAGCCAAATTTTCCTTTAAATGCATTACATCAGTTAATAAAAAAATTGCATCAGTTTAAATTTTAATGTTTTTATTAAAAAAGATTTCGTCAGTTATAATTTATTCACAAAATGATTTTTTTAAACACAATTAAAAAAATATATTATCATTCGAAAATGTGACTAATGACTTTTTTTGTTTAAATTATTATTTTTCATTATTATTTATTAAATTATTATCAAAAAAAAAAAAAAAACTAAGACTTTTTTTGAAAAAAGATTGTCATTGATTTTTATAAAAAAAATCATTGTTATAATTTTTTTAATAAATTGCATCAGTCACAATTTTTTATAAAGAAGCTTTATTTCATAATATTTCTTTAAAAAGGAAATCGTGTCTTCTAATTTTTATACAAAAAATTATTTTCCTTATTTTTTTAAAAAAAATAAATAAGCATTTACCTTTTTATAGGTTTATAAAGAGATAAATGTTTATTTATTAAAGAAGTATTAAGGTCGAATAAAAATTATAAAAAAACAAAATTTTCAAAAAATTTAATTTTTTCAATTATTTCTATAAAAATATTAAAAAATTATTTTTGTAAAAAAGTTAAACCTACTATAGTTTTTCTAAAACAGTTTTTTCCGTAGCAATATTTCCTTAAAAAAATTCGGTTAAATTTTTTTTTAAATTTTTATCAGTCACAATTTTTCCTAAAAGAACGCAATTTTATCAGCCATATTTTTGCATAAAAAATTTTCATATAAATTTTCTGTGTCATCTGTTATAATTTGCTATAAAAATATTATTATTAATATTCTTTATTCTTCAAACAACTAGCACAACAAGATGATAAATTCTTATAAGTAACAGTGCTGTTGATCTTCACAATTTGAGTTAATATAAAACTTAAATCTAGAAACAGAGCAGTAACAATACACAAAATGAAAATGTCAAGAATGATAAAGTTACAACAAATAAAGATATGACCAATCGAAAGAAATGTAATGTAAAAGTGATAACATAAAATTTAAGTCAAGGTTGGGTAGAACTAAATAATTTATAAAGCTCCTTTTTAAATAAATTTGCGTTGCCTATTTTTTGTATAGATTTTGGCAAAGAGTTCCAAAGACTGGTTATTATTTCTGCTGGATAATATTCCTACCATGAAGAGATCTTGCAAAAACTATCGTATCAAATAGATATGATGGTCGTTCCGAGATGATAATCCTGTGCCCAGCGATTGATTATGTGCAAATCGTCTTTTACCGCATTCACACACCTAGGAACGTCATTAATCCAGCAACTGTTATAGACCTGCACGTCATCAGCATACATGTGCATCCTGCTGGTTTTAGAAATGTCAGGTAGGTCATTTATGTAGACGCAGAAGAAAAGCGGACCCAATAGAGATCCCTGCGGTATTCCTCTACTAATTATAAGTGGATTAGATCTCCTATCATCAACACTCACTATTTGACATCTGTTATTCAAATAGAAGGCCGAGCTTGAGAAATAAAATAACTTACGCAGTTTTATTAGCAAGATAGAGTGATTTACCGCATCGAAGACCTTACTATGACCAAGTAAAATCAAGAAACCCACTCTGTTGATGTCGAGTTCAGATCTGAGGCTCTCGACCACATCCACTAAAGCCGTTATACAGCTTCTGCCCCTAACAAAACCAGATTAAGCCACTGATAAAAATTTACTTCGTGTGAGATAGTCACTCATTTGATTGCTGAGGATATTCTCAAAAACTTTTGATAAAAACGGTAGAATAGCTATCCGTCAGAATTCACCATTAGTCTTAGGGATAGGGATAATCCTAGAGGATTTCCATTCCCTAGGAAATTTGGATTTCGTGAGGATAGAGTTAAAGAAATGAGTAACAATCGGTAAGATCCTCGAGATCAAAACACTGAAGAATCTCGGGTTCATGCCGTCCATACAAATCGCGTTGGATCTAACAACGGAAAAACTCTCGAGGGCCTCAAGCTGACTTTCACAACATCACAATTATGCTGTAACATTTTACTCCGACCTAAGCCTATTTTCCGAATTTCCCTCCCCTTAGCCCTACTATCAATAGCCGATGAAAATCTTCGCCGATAAAAAGCACATTTAGCAGACTGAATCCGTTTTGTTACCTCCCTTCGAGCAGACTTATGTATCGCCTTAAGGTCATCTATTCTAAATCTCCTCCACCGTAAATAAGGCATATTTACGTGTCCTTATTAGTGATTTAATCTCCGCGCTAAACCATGGGGGTTGATCTTAATTAGAACGCACTGTTCGAATAAGAAGTCCACATTTCCTTGGATAAATGAAAGTTGGTCGTCAAAATTGTTTTAAAAATTTGACCATTTTAATATCAAAGAGAATGAGAATGAACCAGTAGTTCAATAAATAAAAATATTTTTACAAATTTATGTTAAAAAACAATTCGCTGTACTTTATCTGTGGTCGCTCTTTTAAGTTAGGAGTGAAGTAACCCAAAAAGAATGATCGCTGGAATAATCATGAAACTTCTATTTTCCAGATAACGGTGAAAAATACTTTCATTCATAATCGCATATGCCACTGTTTTAGATTTTTCCCAAACTAAATCTCAAAAGATAGCACTAATTGCCTAATCTTTTCTTATTTTTTTTTTTGATTTGTCACTTGTTTATTAAACTGTTAATCAGTATTATTTTTTATGCACAAGCAAACAAATGTACAAATAACCAAACTTGCAACAAATTAATGTAACTGTAATGTCGTGAGGTTAAAACAAGAATTAGAACAACATTGTTTGAAAGCAGTTGATCACCGAATAATCGTTTATTTCATTATGCTTTAATCTCTACTTATTTATTAGCGCTGCCAGATTATTTACTCGTTTTTATACAGCTATTATAACAATTCAGTTCATAAATACATATATATAACATGCACCCCTCTTTTGTTGAAATGCATCGCTTAAAGCTAAAAATAATAATAATTCAATTTTTTATTATAGTTAGTGTTAAAAATATAAACAATTATAACGATAAGACATATACGTATGAATATGAATAATGTAGATTGTTTTATTTTTGAGGCTTAACTACCTTACCACCTTGACGCGGTCTTAATTGACGCAAGGGTGTACTTAATTCGGGATGGTAATGTGTGTGTGAGTTGGGGTTTGAATCAGCTTGAATCACATCACTTTCAGGCGGGATTTCGTTGTTTGTAGAAGCTGCAACATCATTACGTGCGACTGCTGTGCCATACACGGTGGAGTTGTCGTTGTTTGTAACATTTTGTCTTGGACTTCGTATCTGATTAAGATGTCGTTTAATTTGTCGATTGTTATTAGTTAAAACGCAAAGATATGTTCTTGGGCCAAGTTGCTTATTTATTGTTGCAGAAGACCAACTTGCTTTATTAGGGTCTGAGTAGTTGCGAACCCAAACTTTTTCGCCCTTATGAAATTCTACATTTCGCGTCCCCCGGTAATTGGTAACACTTTTGTACTGGCTTTTAATTATTGCATCCTGTAGTGATGGTGGTTTAATCAAACTAAATCTTGTTTTTGGCGTTCTTTTGAGAAAAAGATATGAAGGTGTCTCATTTGTTGTACAATGCTTTGCATTGCGATAGTCTGCTAAAAATTTACATATTACAGTGTCCAAATTAGCGTGGTTGTCAGATTTAAGATTGGCATAAATAGATTTTTTTAACGTTTTTAAAAAATTCTCAGCCTGACCATTAGTTGCAGGATGGCCAGGAGCTGTTAAAATATGTCTGACACCATTGATTTCTAAAAATTTTCGAAAATTTTCTGAGACAAATTGTCGTCCGTTATCAGACACAAACGTGTCTACAATACCATATTGTGCAAATAAGTTTCTCATTTTGCCAATAATAAAGTTAGAAGTTATATCTTTAGTGGGGAAACCTTCTACCCATTTTGAGAATGAGTCGATGACTATAAATAAATAATGGTTTTTAATGGGACCTGCAAAGTCAGCATGTACTCAACTCCATACAGAATCAGTAGGCTTCCAAGAAATTAATCTGCTTTTTTCGGGGCTAGCCTGAAGCTCTTGGCAAGGAACGCAATTTCGAATTAACCTTTCAATGTCATTATCAAGACCAGGCCACCACATGTACGATCTTGCTAAAGCCTTGGTTTTGACGATGCCCAAGTGAGAAGAATGTAATTGTTGCAATAATTCCTGCCTACATTTTGGTGGAATAACAGACCTATATCCCCACATTATGCAACCATATTCTACGCTCAATTCATTTACTTTGTTTCGAAAAGGTTCAAAAATTGAATTTTTCATATTGTGAAGCCTGCCTGATTGAATTGCCTCACAAACCCTTGATAATATCGGATCACGCCGTGTTTCTTTCGCAATGTCCTGAAAGTTTATGTGCATGCTATTTACTGAATCGATAAGATTTACGTAACTATTTTCATGATAGTCCTCAACAATGACCGATTGCGGCATTCTAGACAAACCATCGGCGTGATTACGCTCACCTTTCACATATTCAATAACATAATCGAATCCTGACAGTATTACTGCCCATCGCTGAATACGAGCAGCTGCCATAACGGGTATCCCCTTTGTTTGACCAAATAAAGATAACAATGGTTTATGATCAGTGCGAATCGTAAACTTGTTTCCTAAAAGATATTGACGCAGTTTTGAAACACTGAAAACAATAGCTAAACCTTCCTTTTCAATGGGGGCGTAGTTGAATTCACTTTTGGTTAAAGCACGAGAAACAAATGCTACTGGTTTTATAGAACCATCTGAAAGCTTGTGGCTTAGCACTGCAGCAACGGCATTGTTACTGGCATCGGTGGTCAGAATGATCGGCAAGTTTGCGTTAAAATGAATTAAAACTTGATCTGATTCAAGATCTTTTTTTATTTGTTCATATGCTTTCTGACAATCTTTTGACCATGTGAATTTGACATTTTTTGATAGTAAATTGTATAAAGGTTTCATTTTGTCAGCAAAATTACTCACAAATTTTGAATAATAATTCACCATGCCGGAAAAGGCTTTAAGTTCGGTTACATTAGTTGGTGCTGGTGCGTTTTTAATACATGAAATTCGCTCTGGTGTTTTCCGAAGACCAAATTTATCGATTTTAAAACCTAAATAAGTTACCTCAGATTTAAAAAAAAGACATTTAGTCTCATTTAAAGTCAAACCTGCTGAACTCAGCTTTGACAAAACCAAATCTAATGTTTGTAAATGTTTCTGCAGATTTCTGCCAGTGATTGTAATATCGTCCTGGTAGACTACTACATGTGGAATCCCACGAAAAAGATTTTCAACAGTTCTCTGAAAAATTGATGCAGCCGTTTTGACGCCAAAAGGAAGACGTTTGACTTTCAATGTGCCAATATGCGTACTCCACGTGCAAAGTTGCTGAGAGTTAGAGTCTAAAACCAATTGGTTGTAAGCATTTGACATGTCTAGCTTTGTGAAGAGCTGACCTCCCTCTAGCGATGCGAAAATTTCCTCTATGCGCGGTAAGGGGTACTTTACATCGTTTAAATATTTATTAACAGTGACTTTATAGTCTGCGCAAATTCTTAAATCGCCATTTGGCTTAAGAACTGGCACTAAAGGCATTCCCCAATCGGAATTATCAACGACTTCTAAAATATCCATTTTAATCATGTCGCCTAATTTTGTTTCGATTTTGTCTTTCCAAGCCAGTGGAAGCGATCGCGGTTTATAGAAAATTGGAGTTACATTCTCCTTTAACGATAACGAAAAATTTTTTCCTTTCATGAAATATAATAACGGGAGGCATATAATGTGTATCAAGAAGTTTGCACAATTCTTTGTAAGCCAGGGAAATAGGCGCGTGTGGACTGCATACGCTGTGTAGTGTATCGTATGCCTCAGTACCTACCAACTTTAGCAATGTTACTTTTCTGGCATTTTCTTCGGTGATGTTTAATTCCATGAAATGTAAGTCAAGTTTTTGCTTCCAAACCGCCCATTTATCTCTTGATGGTGTGAACTCCGGCAACAACGTTGTATAATATTGGTTCGGAGCTGTCATTGAGGTTAGGTTGTGCCCATCGCTTGTGCCACGTGTTTCAGAAGCACTTTCTGTCATATTGATGATTTAAATATTATTAAATATTAATTGCCTATTAAGGTAATTATTTTAAACACAGCAAAAATATTAATGTTATAGTGCAATTAAATTTGCAATTAAGTTTTCCCGTTTTCCTTTATGTATACTAGATTTTGTGCACGCGGTTGGCTTCGTATTTTTTTTTTTGCTCGTCGCCACTGTAATGTCGTGAGGTTAAAACAAGAATTAGAACAACATTGTTTGAAAGCAGTTGATCACCGAATAATCGTTTATTTCATTATGCTTTAATCTCTACTTATTTATTAGCGCTGCCAGATTATTTACTCGTTTTTATACAGCTATTATAACAATTCAGTTCATAAATACATATATGTAACAGTAACAATAATCAAATTTCAAATAAGTAGATGTACAACAGATCATCGTTGTTATAAAAGAGATCTGTTACAAGACATTGAGTTGAGTTTATTCGTCGTCAGTCACAAGACATGAACACTTTCAAATAAAAAAAATATTAAACAAAAAATTGAAAAAAAATAAACTTAATTAATTGAAAAAATATATTTAAAATCAAAAGTAATAAAATGATCTATATTTTTCAAAAATCTTCATCAAACAATTAAGTTTATACAAACCAATATGGCAGAAAATTATAAAAAATAATTAAATTAACGAAAAATCTAATCTTCCTAAAAAATTAAAATTAAATTCTTTATTAAATTTTACATTGTATTATTCTCGTAAAAATTTAAAATTATTTTTACTTATGGAGTCATGCAAGAGATACTCTGAAGGCTCTTTAAAACTCTTTTCTTTTAAAGAATTAACTGACTGAAGTCGGGATTTGGAATTTTGGATTAATTTTGAAAAAATTTATTTGTTGTTAATATATGTAAGAGCTCTTAAACTCATCATAATTTTTCTAAAAGAATTTCTGAATTAATTATATTTCATTAAAAAATATTTCATCAGTTATAATATTTTTACCAAAAATTTTTATCACAATTTTTTTTAGAAGAACTCATGTCATAACTTTGGTAAAAAAAATTTTCCGCCGCCATAAATTTGTTTTAGAAATAAATATATATTAAGAATTACAGTTTCTTACCTTGTTTAATTGATAACTTTTATCATAATTATTTAAGGTCACACAGCTACGGCGCTTAGCATAACTGCAGCTACATTAAATATATTTAATTGCTATTCCTTTCTTCTCTTTAATTAAGTTATTTTATTAAGTTTCGTAAGCCATTTCATAGAGAATGTTTAATATTAATTTCTATATACTTGTGTAATTAATAAACCACATTTTTCTTCTATTATTTCAAATGTAATTTCTATTTTTTTTTATAAAATCGTGTTAATTAAAATTATACCACAAGACAGTCGATTAGTTTTGTCAGTTGAAAATCTAAAATTCGTCATATACTGCAACATATATTCGTATGGCCATGGTGATGGTGATGATGATGATGATGACGATGATTCATGTATAAAAATACGCAATTACACAAAAAATAAAAATAAATCAATATCAAAGTAAAATGTGGTATATAAACCAAAATGAAATATATATGTGTGTAGGTGATTTAATGAAACTTAAAAGACATTTCCAGCTAATAAATTAAATAAATCAATTTAGTGCCAAAAAGAGTAAAGAAAAAGTTAAAAATTGTTATTATACACTGAGATGCCCGCTGGTAGATCTAGCATAACAAAAAAATAAAATAATAATAAGAAGAAAAAACCGACCAACAAACCGCAACAGCTAAAATAATATGTATGATGTGTGTAACCAGTCATCATTCATCATTTTTAATGTTTTTTTTTTGTTTTCTTTTTCTTCTACAATAATTTTAAAATAACAGAAATAAAAAACAAGACTTCAATATATTAAATGGCATGAAGGTGATAAATCGTAATACAGTAGCGAACAGCTAAATTGACAACCAGAGTTGACGATCGCTTTGCTTTAGCTGTATTTAATTTCAATTTCTACATCTAAATGCCATGATATTCTTCTGAATAAAAATCAGTGATAAAAAACAGCAGCATTAACTACTCTAACAGAACAAGTGACATATCTTGCAAATTTTTTCATGTAATTGTGTTGTTGTTATTTATGTAAAAATTAATTGAAAATTCCAATTCTCTACAGGTTGTCTATAAAGTGTTAAGGGTTCTTTAGGAACACTCCCACTAATTGTCTGAACAGCATGTCATCTTTAAATATTTATAAAACATTTCTGTTTGCTTTTGTTGTCAATATTTTCTTTATTAAATTTTTATATACAATCAGAATTATAGTTTTGTTCAGGATATTAATCAATCTTAATTAGGTTAAGCCATAAATGGGTACAGGAGTGCAGTGCAAAGAAGTTACAGCGAAAGAAATCATTGTACTTTTTAAAAGCACCCACACAGAAATATATGTGTGCATCGATTAATAGTTTTTATTAAATTTTTAATTGAATCATTTATAAAGGGTGTCTTTATAGGGGTATAGAAATTTGAAATGGAATAAAATACAGATGAGTTTTTTTAATGGACTTAAAATGTATTTTATTCAAAGCATAACCTTCTGCCATTTTAATTTAATTTGAATTTAATGAATTTTGAAATATTCCCACCGTGGCTGACTCAGTCGTAGTCAAATCTGAGTCTGATTTTCTATTACTTTTTTCAACATTTGTGGCAGTTTATATTGGCGATAAACTGCGAATGTTGTCCTCCAAGTAGTCATTCGTTTCGCGTTCATCTAGCGACTTCAATAAACCAACACTCAAACTAGTCTATATTTGAGTCAGAAACATGAAACTATTCGGTTACCAAAAGTTTCCTTCAATAAATAAACTGTGAAACGAACTATGTGATATTTTGCTCCGTCTAGTTGAAACCATAGCTTCTCCACATAATTGTTCAATTGTTGATCGGAAAGGTCAATAATCATCATTTTATAGTGGTCACGAATTATTGTATCGCTCCGACCAGCAGCGTCTTTAAATAAGTATGGGCCCTTAACTCCCCCAAACCATTAGGCATAGAAAATAATTAGTTTTCTTTAGCTATTGGTGACTCGTCACTCCGAATACAGTAGTTTTGTTGAAAAAAGTATTGCCAACTTAAAGTTTTATACTTCCAACACCACATATAATTAATTGAAAAATAAATACAAAAATGTTTCTAAATTAATAATAATTCGAAATAGAAATAAATAAAAATTTTATCTGATTAAGTATTTAATTAAATCAATAACATTTTAATCCTAAATGCTAAAAATATTTATATTTGACCTAAAATACTTTTTAAAAAGATTTTTAAATATTTGATTTTTAATATTAAAATTTCTTCTTATTTTATTATTTAAAACTCTAGACTTTTTTCCAAGTCTACTCGATAATATTTACCAAACAATGCAAAAGTTCCTCTAAAAATATTTGCGTGATTGGCATATAAAAAAGTTCTAAGGAAAACGTAACAGAGCAATGAATTTCTCTTAGTTATTATATTATTGTTTTTAATCGGCTATAAATAGAAAACGACCTTAGACCCCTTAAGACGGTACAAAACGTAAGACACCCAACAGGGAAGTTGCATGTTCACAATATAAAAATATGATAAGAAGAATAAAAGAATAAATATGATAAGAAGAATAAATGAATACGAAACAGACATAAAAAAGAAGAAGACCACTACGGGCATTGCACAGCATATGTTAGAACACACACACACACCAGATTTTGAAAGAACACGAATAACAGACATAGAGAGTAAACAAAACAGACGCTTAATATTAGAAAGTTTGAGAATAAGACAAGGAGGTAACAGAACAATGAACACTAAGGAGGACATGGACAAGATCAACAATAATTCCAATTTAATGTTATAGTACTAAGGTTTGTGGATTATTTTTATTACATATTTAATTAAATATTAATTAAATATTATTATTGATTAATGATGTTTTTAGAATAAATAAAAGTGCATACTCCCTGAAGAAGCCGGGAAATACCGGCGAAATGTAGGAGAAAAAAGATTTAAAAAATTTTTTTCAATCTTACTCTAATGATTGACCAGTATAGCCGAGTTAATAGGACAATACAACAAGAATTAAAAATATGATATTTCTGATATTTCTAAGGGTATTATTTTGTTTTTTTTTTTTAAGAGGAATGGCACTTCAGGCAGCAATGTCTGTTTAGTCACACACCGTGCTACATTCTTTAGGAAAGGAACAGAGAAAAGATGAGACAGGTGGTGAAAGTAGAAGAATAGAATAGAAATTAACTGTCGTATAAGACAGCACAGTGACCAGTGACCACGCCTTTATCACTGAGCAGCACCACCGACAGTAAATTTTTATTTTGTAGTGAAAAACAGCCAAGGTCGTTGTTGGGAATCGAACCCACAACTAACAAGTAATTACTCTACCTACTAGCCTACAGGGCTATTGTAAATGCATGGTTAGTTGTTGTTGACGACATAGAGTAAAAGAAATATTTATTATTTTTTAAAGTGTTATAGAAATCCAAATTTATTTGTTTAGAGAATGAAATTTCGTTTATTAACATTCCCACTAAGCTAACAGTCAGTTGAAAAATTGGTTGGTAAATTTGACTCATTCTGTAGTGTTGCTCCTGCATCATACTTTATAGCACTATACTGGATTACATGGTGACTGTGCACTTGATAGTTATCCTTTGACTTTGAAAAAAAAATCCCCCTTAATTGATTGTAACATTTTCTTTAATTAGTGATTTGAAAAATAAAAAATAATAATTAATAAAATAATAAAAATTCAGGAAAAGCATATAAGAATATATTTCTCAGGGTTTTATGATGGAAATATTTTAATTTTTATACCATAGCGAGGATTCTATCTGACTATCGGTATTGCGAAATTTTAATATTTTTTGGTTCATATAAATAAGGCACAAGTAAAGTTACAAGGGATGTTTATAAACAATTTTTAACTGATCAGATCGGCTTTACAGCTTGTTAATATGCGATTTCTTAAAGAAACACTGCGGCTATTTGTAATGCGTTTTATTTTTATTTATGCAGTTATTTTGTACAAACAACCTGACACATGACAGTTTTATAGACTACTATTTTTATTATAAAATAAAGACAACAACACATATCGAAACATGCAATAATTAAATTAACCAACAAGCTAACTATTAACTACAAAACAGAAAACAGAACATAATCATAATAATCGACCAAGTCTATAAAAGTCTAAAAACAGTGTTTTTTTTAGTCAAATATCAGCAGGAGTTAAATCATTTTAACTGGTTTTTAAAATTTCCTTTGTAGGCATGAAAAATTCAATTTAAAAAATCCATTTTAATCGTTATTATTTTAATATAACAACTTAGAAATATTGTTAAAAGTATGTTAAGTAAGCTTTAAAATGGTTTTAAATGTTAAACAACAACAAAAAATTAGAACTTTATTAATAAAAATATTTTGCATTTTTAGGTATATGTTCTTGTCTTAAGTCTTTTGTTTTTTTATCTTTACGTATGCAGATTTTTGAAACAATCGTGAAAATTTCTATTATTATTGAAATCTACTACTCCGTGTTAAAATTAAATTAAAGAAAAATTTTTAAAAATTATTTGAAGACTATTGCGGGCTTATATTTGAACTGGAAGCGTTTTAATGAGGTAAGTCTAGTTTACTTATATGGGAGCAAAAAATTAAGGTTGAATAAAACTGTCCTAACTAATTAGCTATTTTATTCTGATATCAGTGCAACATGCTTTTAGATTTTTCTTTTTTATTTGATATATTGTAATATTGCCACATAGCTTATCGGTTCGTGAAGGAAAGTAAAAAATTCAACATTAAATTATGACCAATTTTCACTATTTTTGATTAAAATATATTTTAGTTGGAATTTCTAGAAAAAACTTAATTTGAATTTTTAGCAAATAAAGAAGTTTTCACTTTTAGATGCTACACTTAAAAAAGTCACACACTTTATATGAACATATTTATTGTAAGTCGTTAAGAACCAGTTGCATGCAAAAGAGTCATTAGTTTTTGCTGCTTTTAATTTTTGTTTATCATCGCCATTGCATTTGTTACATTTGTGTACTCAGAAATTATGATCTTAAATGCAAAATTATAAAATTTTATTAACATTTTTTTTTCGATTTAGGCATTTATGTTTAGTTTTTGCTTTAAGACAGCTCAATTTTATGTCTTCGTTACATCGAAAAACCATTGAAGCAAATAAACCTTGATTTAAGTGCCAATTATAAATATGAGGTGTAAAATACTGAAATGCCATAAATAGCCTGAAGTTCTTATTAAATTAGATAATAAAACAAAGATATAAAAATAAAACAAAATTTAATTATATTGTTAAGTTGTGACTTTATCAGTATGAAAGGAAAAATATAAAGTTTATTTCTTTGTGGAACAAATTTACAAATTTATTAAAGGGAATAATTAACAATAAATGAAGATGATTATTTTGGCAAAAATTAACAAATTGAGTTAAATTAATAAAAATAGAGCAATATATAATAATTATAGTTTTTTGACCTTTTTAATATTTTTTAATAGTTAATTAGAAAGCACTAGGTCAATTTTAAAAAAAAAGATTTTAAAAAACTTTTATTTTTTATTATTTTTTTCGATATTTCGCCACACCGTTGGTTGGCATCATCAGGAAAACAATAATAATGAAATAACAAATTGAAAAAATTTTTTTGATTAACAAATTCAAAATATTTTTTCAAAAAAACAAAACAAATAAAAACAATAAAAAACGACAAATTGAAAAAAAAATTTTTTGTTTTACATACATACAAACAAATTTTCATTAAATTTATGTTTGGTCATTAAATTAATGTTTTAGAATATATGTGTAAAATACTATTGTTTTGTAAATTTGTTATGTATTTTCAAAATTGTTTTTCATTTAAAAAATTTTTTAATATTGAAAATTTGTTTGTATGCATGTAAAACAAATAATTTTTTTTTAATTTGTCGTTTTTCATTGTTTTTGTTTGTTTTGTTTTTTTAATATTTTGAATTTGTTAATCAAAACATTTTTTCAAATTGTTATTTCATTATTTTTGTTTTTCTGATGATGCCAACCCAGCGGTGTGGCGAAATATCGAAAAAAAAAAATAAAAAATAAAAGTTTTTTAAACATTTTTTATTAAATTGACCAAGTGCTTTATAATTAACTACTAAAAAATAAATTTAAAATTAATTTACATTTTTTCAGTAGCTCGTACAAGACCTAAAATTTTTCTGTTTTCATTGAACTGAATGCTTTTCCGCAAAAAAATTGTTAAGGGATCAGTTATTGATATAACAATTTTAAAGAATTATTTTTTGCAATTTTTTTATATAAAGGCTGCCTCTATTTTGACATATCTTTATTATATTTACAACGTACTTAAATTTTATTGAGCTCAATTTGATTCACATATTTTCTTAAGTAGTGACGTCAAGCAACTGGACCAGTACTGGTTATGACAGGCACGCGCCTTTTTTTATCGAATGTTTTCTTAAGCTTTTCCATATATATTGTCTTACAAATAGGAAGCCAATAATGACCTTAATATTTTGCAATCGAGACAGTCCATGACTCTGTGCGGCAGGCCTCTTCTTTAAAAAAGGTAAGTTTGTGTACACTTATCTCTCGTTACCCTTTCCTCTCCTTATTTTCAATTTCTCTTATTCTATAACACGATATATATTAAAAAATTAATCCTTAAATAAATAAAACTATTTGGGTATGATTTTTCGTTAGCCCGCGGTGTCGGCTATATGCTATTTTCAGTGTTCTCTCTATACTATAGTATGGAGAGAGAGAGAGAGAGAGAGAAATAAATTAAACCCTATCGGACAATATACGCACATATCAAATAAAACTGTTGTCATTTATATTTATAGAAAAAAAATTTTTATTACTCTTTTAAATTCAATACAATAAAAATATTTCACATAAAATTATGATTTTTTGTAAAAGCTTTTAAACCCTTTTGTATAAAATAATAATTTTCTTAAACTTCTTTGGAACTAAATCTAACAAAAAATATATAGAATTAATGAGTCATCTCTTTTAAAAATAGTTTTCAGTTACAGCAGCTTTACTAAAGAGCTGCCAAATTGTTTTTTTTTAATAATACTTAAGCCATTATTAATAAAAATTTAATAAAAAAACGAAAAAAAGACAAGCCCCACCTTTTATCAAGTGCGAAAACTCAAATAAAAAATTTTATTTATAAAACAAAAAAGAAAAAAAAAACATTTTACTCAAAATAAGAATTAGAGGTTGTAGGTGTTTTAAGGTGTTTGTTTTCTTTAACGACAAAAAGAGCTGAAAAGTTCAGAGATCATTTAAAGTTATTTGTTGTTTTAATAGGGTGAGAAAATCAACAAATAATAAAATTATTAATATCAAATAAATAAGGAAATGATAATCAAAAAAAGCTGCTGTGGAGTCCGACAACTAACGAAAGATTGCAAATAAAAATTGTTTGATAGATGAGTGATTTAAATAAATTTTTGACTCTAAACAATATATTTAAGTATCCTATGGAAAATATAAACTAGAATAATCGAAAGCTTGTAAATTTTAAAATAATATCGAGAAAACAAAACAGTTCATTTAAAAAGAAAAAACAAGATCGATAACTTGCTGTCATATTAAGAGTCAACTAATTATGATAAAATTGTAAAAACATGTTGATGCTACATAAAAGTAAATTGTCGTATATGTTCTTCTCTTCATTATTATCACTGTCTTGGTCTTTCCAGTCATAGTAAAAGCCATATATATTTATATACATATATTTATTAACTTTAGCTGAGTAAAGATTAAAATAAATCAACAACTTTTATAAAAATTTTCTTACTTGATCTTAAGTTTATAAAGACTGTGTGTTTTTAGTGACATACAAAAAAAAATTAACAGTCAGTGAGTCTAGCTAGAAGATGGTAGTTTATCAGTTTGTAAAAGAATATATACTTGATTATAAAAAATATTTAAATTTATACTTTGAACACATGATTCATAGCTTACTACGGCTCAAGAGACCCAGTAAGAGAAGTTTTAACGTAATAATAAAAAGCATAAATTCTTAATTTTGTCTAACTGTCCCTAAATCAGGTAATGTTTCCATGAAGTTGCTAATTTCAAATGACATCAAGTATGTCTCATGATGCATCATTTAAATTGACACATTAAAATTCATAAAGAAAATAGTTATCTTTGATCGGTAGCATTGTGTTACCCACTGTTCTTTGGTATTATTAAAAAGAACCGATAGAGTACTACTTCACCTAAAATATAATTAGTTTAGAAAATTCATACACTAATAATCTAGTATTTTCCTAAACAACTCGAAAACTAAAAAACAAATTAACAAAGAATCTGCTGCACTGAGATGGAGAATAAGACAAGATTTCTAAAAATGGAAATGTGGATATAAAAAGCATTTAAAAGGCAGGCACTGCGACCTAATTTAAGCATAAGTCACTTTAGAAAACTACTCCAATCAAGCTAAAATTTAAAGTTGAGCTTAACTGGCTTTCAGTGGGGTATATGAAAAGTCTTTGGCTGGTGGTCATTTTCAATTTTTAAACTGACTGCAGATTTTCTTAACTATATTTTATTGATAGCACTTCTATATTTTTATATTAATATTTTAGTTTAGACAATATTTCTTTTTTAGTTTAAAATTGTTAATATTTCGCTTATCTTTGTCTGACTATTGAACATCTAGTATCGAGTGTCAAATTTCTAAGCCGACAGCACTATTAAACATTTTTTTGTACAACAAATATTTATTCGAACATAATTTTGCTTTCGATACTATCAGGCAGTTTGTAAAACGTAACAGAATTAATACTTAATTTAAAAGTACATTTTCTTTTTTTTATTAAATTACAAATAAAAAAATAATATTCTTAAGCCTGGGAAAAATTTTGCATTTGGTTATATTGGGTGGATACATTTGAGGTTAGGAAGTAAATTGTCTGTTAAATGAATAAATGTCAAGAACTGCGCTGTTATTCTGTGTTATATATTAAATAAAATGTTAAGAAATTTAAAGCATGGAACGTTACATTTTTGAGCAAAGAATTATAATTGTGAATATGTACTATATAAATGGTCAAGATCTCATTGCATCGCTTAGTAAAATTCGAACACTAACTTTTTCGCTGAAACCGCTCTGTTGATTTAATCGCTAAATTCGAAACTCAAGGTATTCTTATTCATAGTGGTCGTAGTAATGTGAGCATAGTCACTCTTCTACATTTACAATAATTGGCCATCACTAGAGGCACTTTGCGCAACATTTTCCAAAATAATCTTCATCTTCACTCCTATAAAGTTCAACTTGTTCAAGAATTAAATTCGATCAAACATTGTTTACGTCAGAGCTTAGGTTCACTTTCAAGTAGGGGTACCATAACCGCCGAAAAAAACAAAATATTTTCTTATGGAGCTTACAGTTTGTGGTCAGGCAGCATCAGTGGCAAGGAAACACCATCCCCGTAAGCTCTCTATACTGCCAAACTATGAGAACTAAATTTTCATGGCCACAATGTGACAGAAACGCTTCTTTGAACAAAATCATCTTTAGTGTTAAGGCTCATTTTCAATTAAGCGATTATCTAAACAAAAAAAAATTGTTGCTTAGGGGGCTCACAAAATCGATAGTCTTTGAACAAATATTACATCCAAAGAAATAGGTCCCCCCGGTGGCACATGATAGTCTTTTTGGAACCTACTATTCCATTTAGACTGGTGTCTTGCGGGGTAAAAAGGAGCCCAGGCCCCTCAAAGGCTAGTAGGAGTCACCTGGACAATCCACATATTTCCACGGGAATTAGTACGCCCTAGAGTTCACTATTTGTCTCTTGAGACAATTAGCTGTTCTCTGACTAGTTATTGAGGTTGGCCCCTATATGGGAGTATCGTGGTGGTTGTGGTTTCGAGACCCTCGTGAGACTTTGTGGGTCGGATTATTCAAAATGAACACAATGAATGGTTCAGGTCCAGTGAGTATGAATGCCGTCGTGCGTTCCACCAGGAGTTAGAAAGTCTCCAAGTCTTTAGCAAGGAGTGAAGGCTGCGGCCAACTTCGGGCTTTCGAAATTGCTACTAGGAGTGACCGGAGGATATACGTATCCGATGGCCTCCTAGGGCATGAATGACGTTTGCAAATCATTCAAAGTGGTTTGACCACCATCTGATTATGACTACCTAGTCGGTGCAGATGTAAATCAAATCACATCCAAAGAAATGGGCTGTAAGTTTGTGCTCAGGCGGCATCATTAACAAGGAAGTGTCATCACCGTAAGTTCTCTGCGCTACCAAAATTGGCTCAAATTGGCAAATTGACATCAGTGATCTTTGCTTTCTACAAGATAAACAATCTAGTTATTGCACGATAAATTTCCCGATTGTGTCATTTCAAGGTTTGGTGATATCATTTGACCGCATTATTCTCTGAAGCAATTTGAAATATGAGAAATTTCGCATATTTTTTCGATTTAGTGATGTCAAGTGGGTGGCTCCTTCTTGTGATTTAACGCTGCTGGTTTGTTTTTTCTGGAGCCATTTAAAAAACAGGGCTTACGTGAATAACTCACAAATAACTCATGCTCTGAAAGATGAAATCAGCGCTGCATCGACGATATAAGTGACGCTGTGTTGAAAAATATCTTCTTATTGATAAAAAAACAAAACAAAGAACAGGCTTCAAATAAAATTTTAACAATTGAGGACAAAATAAATTATTTCATGTAAGCAATTAATTAAGTTTATATCAACAATATTGTTACGTTTATACCTTTTATAAACGTTTTCTTGTGACTTCTTCATTGCAAAATAAATAACACCAGATTATAGAGTTTTTAAATAAATTAGAAATTTATTTACTTAACCTACACACAAAGTTAACACTACAGAATAATTTACTTAAGAGGTTTATTTTTCAACTAACTAACTAACTATCCACTCGGACGCTGCCTATTATATTTGTCCACTAGAGGTCTAGAAAAATTAAGAATCTTCTACTCTCTTTGTATCACAATTTGTTGTTGTAATGTTATTCATTCAATGTATAGGTAGGTCTGTATGTATTTTTGTTTTTTGCTGCTAAAATATCTTCCTGGAGTTTTTATTTTAGGATAGTTGTTGTTGTCATGTATACACAAGTTTTCTTAAAAACCTATGAAGTTAGTAAACAGCATACCTAATTGGTGTTGTTTAATGTGTATAAAATTTCTACGCAGTTTGTGACCAGAAAGTTTTTGTTGTCTTGCGCGCAAAAGTTTCTACGCAAGCTACGCAGTTAGTAAACAGTATGTATGATGTTTATTTTATTACTTAATTATTTTCTTGTAAAACTTAAGCAAGATGCATCCATAACAAGATAATATCATTGTTAAGTCGAGAAATTTTTATATGTTCACTTTTCGGGGAACTAGAACTTTTAAGAACTTCTTTTAAGTTAAAAGATAATTTTTAATAAAAATCCTAACTTTCTATAAAATTTAAACTCCTTAAGATGTCTGCTCACATGCTAATAATTACTTTTGCTGAGACAACATTAAAACTAAACTCCTCTTAGTTTTAACACATGTAACTTTGTTTACGACAAACAAGTTTAAAATCATATTAATAATAAATGTGTACCAGCGTTATTGTTGTTGCAGTGGAGCATTTTTAAAATGTACATTTTTTCGGATATATATATATATATATATATATTTTTTTTTTAATAAATTCTTGTTTTATATCATATCCAAGCATCTCATAGCTTTAGTCATTAACAAGAAAATTGCGCAAACTATGATTAGAGTTAAAATAAGTATTATGACTACATCTCTACCACTCCAGTTTTTATAGCACGTAAGCATAGTATAGTGATGAGGCCAGATATTTGTATAGACAAGAAACTTAGCCAAAAAATATATATTTTTTTATTTTTGTTTTATAACTAGTTTTTTTTTTTACATATTTGCTTATAATTTGTTTCTTCTTTTTTTTTTGTTGTTGTTGTGTCTTTATTAAAGTTATTAAATGCATATTAACTTAATTAAGATGATATGCGCAAATGTGTTTTTTAATAAAAGACATTTAAGGCTTTAAATTGTAAACAGTTTAATAAATATAAGTTAGATTTTAATGTGTAATGTCAAATTTAATAGAAATTTATATAAAAATAAATTATTTAATTTAAGTGCTGGATATATTAAAATAGTGTGTTTAATTTAGAGAAACAAATTTTGTTTCACAGTAGATGATATCAAAATGAGAGCTGTTAAGCTATCAACTCTAGTATTTATTTTAGAAATTTATTTTTTTGGAATATTTATAAAAATTATAAATTATTTAATTGATGATAAATTTAACATCATGAACATCATATTTCCTGTGCATAATCAAGATCAGCTGTTGTGGTCGAATAAATGGTTAATCTCTATGAAGAGATTAACCGATATACAATATAGATTAGCAGATATTATTTAATGATATTTAATAAATACTTGTTCTATTTTTAATATTTTCTTGATTATTATTTTTGCCACAAACTGGGCTTTTACACACTGGCTAAGAGAAAGTTCTTAATGGACATTTGATATTCTCTTTGACACCCAATAACTTTATTAATTTAATTCAACTCAATATAATAGCGTGCATGATAATTTGGTTAATTTAAGTTAATAGGAATAGGTATTATAGAGTTTTTTAATAGAAGTATAGTACTTTAAGCTGGCAACACGATTTCATAAGAAATTTTATTGAGGGATGCTGCTCACTTTTGTTTGAATGAATATATATTAAGAAACAAACCTGCCATATTGAGTGATTGTTATTCTTGTGTGTGTTGAGACAACAAATTTATCAAAAAAAATGACTTTGTGCCGCGCTTCTTTGCCGCACTTCTTTAAAGCGATGCTATTTAGAACGTTAATGACAATAGTGTACCTAAAGCGCCAAGATAGCTAACCTTTTTGATCATTAGTTACACAATTATCATATGTAATAGCTGTGGTTATAATATTTGTATAGGGTCCGCCAATTAATTTTTTTTAATGCTATAAATAAAACTACACATCTTCGGCCGTGTGGCACATAGCGCCGTCCAGTTGAAACCAAATGTTGGCGATATCCTCCTCTTCAATTTTTGTGAACAAAAATTCATTCAACATGGCCCGATAACGATAGCCATTGACTGTAACGGTCACTCCTGAAAAATGGCCCAATCCACACCAAACAGTGGCTCGTTTTGGCTGCGTCGGCTTTTCAATGTATGCGTGCGGGTTTTTTGTGCCCCAAATGCGACAATTTTGCTTGTTTACATACCCGCCAAGATCACAATGAGCTTCATCTGAAAAGATGATTTTTTTTTGCAAAATCGTGATCTTCTGTAAGTCGATCGCAGGTCCACTTAGCGAAGCATTGTTCAAGCGTATGCACAACCATATTCGTTCAGCGGAAGAATAAAACTAATTATCTGTCAAATCAAACATGAGCTAAGTAATACCATTCACGAAATAAGCACTAGTTGAAAAAAAAACGTAAAATTGCGGACCCTATATAAAGTTTTTTTAGTTCTATTGTCTTTTTGTTTTTTTGGGTGAATATAATTCTTATTTAATTGATTTTTCTTGAGATATGGAACTTGCGTTTTGTATGCAAAATTTGGATGAAATAGACTGATGATCTATGTCTATGAGGAGTACCAAAATGGCCATATGAATATGCCTTCTCCACATTAATACTTTTAAATTTTTGAATAACACCTAATTTAATAGAATATCATAATATATTTATGTCTGCATAAATATAGCACAATTAACGTAAATTAACTTAAAATTTATATTTTTTTATTTGTTCTGAAATTTCATTTAAAAACTAAGACTTTTGCAACTAAATACAAAACTTCATATCTATATAAAAAAAAATTAATTCTAAAATGCATTTCAAGCCATAAAAATGTATAACTTAAAGCAAAAAAAAATAATATTAAAGCAATTATCATTTCATAAAATTAATCTCTTAAGATCAGTCAGTGCAAATAAAACAAATGATGTCATTAAGATGATGTAAATGAAATATTAAATGTGGGTTTAAAAAATAATTAAACTTTAGTTCTTCCGCAGACTTCAGTTATATGTAGGATTAAACGAAAATATAAAACAGCAGTTTAAACATTTACTAAAACTTTATAATTATTGACCAGAATAAAGATTTCATACAGCAACAAAATCCCGATTAAAAAAAAACAAATTTTTCTAAATGAATGAATGCTGTAAATGTAAATATTTTTAAAGTAAAACTTCAATAGCAAACAATAACTATAATTAAAAACTAAATTTGTTTGGCGTTGTTCTACAAAATGCAAATTAAATAATGGACATCATGGTCAAAAGTAAACTGTATGGCATATGAAATTTTAGACTGCAATACCAGTTTAAGGGAAGTTATAAATGTTTGTGCATTTATTTTTGCAAGTCGTTTCTTCGGCCACCATTCATTATTGAAGTATAAAATAGTGATGATTGTGTTGTGTGTGTTTAGCATGCTAAACACAGTAGCGATATATATAATTATTATTAATATATAAATGTTGTCACAATATCATCGACAGCACATACATCATATTGGCTAATTATAGTTATTAATTTAATTATGAATTCTAGTACATAAATCCGGAATTGGAGCTCAATGGAAAATTTCTCATATATTTGCTTTAAATTAAAAATAAAATTCCGATAATATGTAAAAGGATTTTAAAGTTTCCATTGATGATTTTATCCAAAATGAATGCAAACATAATTATTAAAAAATACATTAATTACTAATTAATTATTGTTAATTGGATTGTCAGAATATTCTAAAAATGAACAAGCGACAGAAAATTCGGATATGGAAAATCTTAATCAACTCAATCGGAAAATTACTCCATGGTATACGGTCTAGAAGAAATTCGTACATACTCGATATATTGTCTCATTTCGATGATATCATTGGTGATATGTTTATGACTACTTTAAATATCTTTTGGCCGAAGTAAAAACGAATGCAGATGTCACTTGCAAACTAAATATATTGGGAAGAACCTGAAATGCTGGTGCACATTGCGTGTAAATTACTAGCATTGAACTTAGAATATATATTAAATCTAAATATTGTCAGCAAAAAACCTTAGCTATAACGAGAAACTCTCTGATAAGAATGAAGTTGGACAGATACCACTTGACCTACCAAAACCACTATTAAATTATGTTAAATTACTGGAAAATATTAAGTTTTTCAACAAAAAGTATGTTTTCTAAAATAAAACAACAAATTCAGATTAAGAAGATTAAAATTTTTAATGTATTACAAAGAGAAAAGGACGGCAATTATGATAGAAAAATGATAACGGCGGTCCTATTTCATTAATCACTTCATGGATTTTGAGTTTTAAGGCTGAAATCGATTCGATTGGCTCCGTAAAAACTCTATTCTTAATATAGGGACGCAAAAACTAATCCAGTGTATTAAATTACATGATCTGGTTAGCCACTTAACTGCTGACTGACGTGAAATTATGTAATCAGGAAATTTGGTTTGCAATAAACTGATCGTTTCATTGGCTGTGTGATATGTTGTACCGTCCTCGTGAAAGCACATGCCGGTGATATCCATGCCGTCAATAATAAACCAAAATTAAATTTTTAGCATCACGCGACATGCGTGAATCATTGACCGCATTACCGCATTTTTACCCTCATCTTCGAAAAAAAAATTGCCCAATCACGCATCTAGAGCACATAGCACGCACATTAAGCATGCAAAGGCTTTTGAATTATTGCTCTAAGATTTTCAGAAGCCCAAATGCGATAATTTCACTTGTTGACATACTCCGACAAGTGAAAATGGGCTTCGCCTGAAAAGATGATTTTTTCAGAAAAACCTGATGTGAATGGTCGCTCGGTTTCAATTCCTGCACCACGGCTGTGATGTTTTCAGCTGATCGACCCAGTCAAACATGCGTTTGTGTTTGCTTGAAAAACTCGATATTACCAATCAGTTAGACAAATAATTGAAATTAGGGAAATCGAAGGGAATTGGATAGAATTGTTTCTATGGACACCCTCGTACACATATTAAATAATCGAATAGTAAATAACTTCAATTTCATCATCCTCCAAAGTAGTTTGAGTGTACAAAAACTTCCAAAAATTTTACAATATACTTAATTTATCTTACAGTAATATGTACGGACAAAATACTATTTGCAGAATGCATTATTTTTTATTTTAAACTAAATTGCAAGTTGCGATGAAAACAACGTTTCATTCGCTGGAAAAACTTTATTCTGAATATATTACAACAGAAAAGACAATTATTTTTCCTTAACATCTTAAAATTGGTAACTAAAACAGCGAAGGCAAATAATGAGCTGGAGTATTGAAAATTTTCAAAATTAAGAAGAGATGGCTTCTCTAATCTCATGAAGTATTAAAAAATAAGAAAAAAAGAAAAAATTAACCTCTAAAAGTGGGGTATGAAGAACATCAAATGAGTATTATCTAATTGTCGAAACCTAAAGTCTTTGATTGCAGCTGCTTATGTGGAAAAAAAGAAAGGAGATCATCCGATTGGCGTATTAGTGGAAATAAAATAAAGATCCGTTTTAATAGTAAAAGACGCAGACTGTAGTAACATGAGCCTAGCCATGCATCAATTTGATCAAATTACCATAGTCCCAAGGTAATAATTTTCTATATTTGATATCTATAATTCTAATCTATGATTTGATATAATCAATTGGTTGCGTTGAATTATAATGGTGGTAAAAAATTATCAATTACAAGTAACGTGCTGACTGCAAGAATGTTTATTGACATCACAATATTTAGCCATATGTCACAAAAGTAACTTTGATTGAATGAGTTTAAATATTAAAATGGCTACTTTTTTCCTTTACTCGTTTTCCCCCAAATAATGTTATATTGACGACTGGAAGTTTTTTTCTGCTTTAAGATTTTTAATCGAAAGCTACAAACAAAAATAAAAATCCAAATAACTTAAGAACATTTTTAAACATGTTCTTAATTTACCGTATTCTTTATGGAAGAAAAAAAGGTCAATCGGTAGCACAATGGAAATGTTACAAAAACCAAAAAAAAAAAAAATAAAAAAAACTTAAATTGAAAAACAAACACCACATTGAAATCAATTGAACAACAGACATTGCAAGCAACAAGAACAAAACAACATGTTACGAACATGTAAAATTTAACCTTGCCAGCCATATATGGAGTAGCTTACATTTGGAACGCATTCAAATGTTATCTTTACCTAAATAAACATTACAAAAAAAATTGAAACTGTTAGGCGAGTTAAAAATTGAAATTAAATTTATGGCAAATAGAAAATTTCAATTTCATGAAAGTAAAATAGAAAAATATTACAAACAAAAATCATATTTGTAGACAACAAAGTAAAACAAAGTGCAGTTAAAGGAGTTTTCAAAAACTCAAATCAATTTTTAACCTGAAGCTAAGAATTCGTGACACATTTAACCTAATGAACTGAATGTTTTCCTAACCGACACTTTTCTCTCTGTTTCTCGTTTGGGCTTTGTCTGGCGTAACTACTATTTATCTAGTGACTTTCGTAAGTACCATAAATAACGCAGATTTACTGGCAGACCGAAAGGCGCACAAAAAACATAAAAACGAAAAACATTGAAAATGAAAACACTTCAATGAAAGTGTTCAATCAAATTAAACATGCAGAGCTGAATAAGCTGAAGGGGAATGGTTGTATGGTAGTAAATAGTAAGGAAAATAACACTAATGTAAATGCTGCTGGGACCGCTTTTTGGCCTGGTCACATTTAAAATAAAACAATAAGCGTAGAATGTATTATAGTCTTAAAGACTTTAATGTCAGGGATTATTTTTACCCCTTTTAGTTACAAGTTGTTTTTTTTTTAAGAAAACAAAAACAATTATTAGCTTAATACAACTATTTTTATAGGAAAGTCATTTATCTAATGCTTAGAGCTTATTTCTGTTTCATGTTTCTGTTTGGAGGTGATAGGTTCTTTTTGTTGACAGGTTGCGTGTTAAAGATTATAACAAACATTTTTTTTGCAATTTCAATGTGTTTTTTTTTTCAATAAAAACAAGCAAAATTATAAGAAACTGAAAAGGGCAACCGGAAAAAACCATAAGTTATATAATTTGCTATTATTATTTGATTTAAAAAACAATGTTAACATTTAGTTTTAATGTTTGTATCTTGTATTGAGAAAAATTTTTTTTTTATATTTTTCTCAACAAAAGGCTAAAATTACTAGAAAATGTCAATTATTATGATTATTATTATTATTATTTAAGAAGTGAAAATTAATTGTAAAATGCAATTTTTCTTAAAATAAGTGAAATCGCAAAATAAATAATTAGACAGGTAACCGCTTTCCACCGCAAAATATTAAAAATTAAAACAAATAGTTCCTTAATCCAAGATGGCACAGACTCAGGTCTTAACAACAGTTTAATGATATTCATATGTATAGACTTATTTTTATTATTTCTATTATTATTTAGTTTAAATAAGGGGTTGTTCAGTAAAAAAAATTTAGAAACTCCAACGCGTGTTCAACCGAGTCGTTCAACTGAAAACATCGCAGCGATTTGTCACAGTATTGAAGCAGATTTATCTATCTATCAATTGGGGTTATCCAAAACCCGAATTTTGCGTAAGGATTTCATGGTGAAGCCTTACAAGGTTGAACTGATACAGGAATTGAAGCCGACCGACCATGCACATCGCTGTAGATTCACTCAATTTATTCAGAAACAATCGGCTGGTTTTTCTGAGGCACTTGTCCGGGCATGTCATCTAGCAAAATTGCGGAATTTGGGCTTATTAAATTCTAGAGCCATTACTGAGAAGCCTTTGCATGTCAAACGCGTCACTGCATGGTAGACTATGTAGTTGTGATCGGTCCGTTTTTTTTTAAAGATTAAGCTGGAAATGCGTTAACGGATCACCCTATGGGGAGATGCTAACAACTCAACTTTGGCCCATTATCAACAGTAAGGTGCCACATGTCACACAGCCAATGAGACGATCAATTTATTGCAAACCAAATTTTCCGATCTCATAATTTCACGAGAATCAGCAGTTACGTGTCCAGTCAGATCATATGATTTAACATCACTTGATTATTTTTTTGGGGGCTATATTAAGGAGAGCCTTACGACTCAAAATGCGTGATGTAATTAAAGAAATAGGACCGCCATTTTGCCAAAAAGTGATTAAAAACTTTGATGAAAGAATCGACATCTGTCATCGTGGTCGTGGTGGACATTTGTTAGATATCATCTTTCATTCATAATTGGCAAACTTTTCTTTTCGTAAAACAATAAAATATTTGAATATTCTTAATCATGGACAATTCCCGGATATAAATTTTCACTGATAATTACCGAATTTTCGCCTCATAATACAATTATATTTAATAGCTTTTTAGATGTGTTTTACATATTTTTGTTGCTAATATTTGATAACCGTAGATCGTCATTGGTTGTATACACATTCCGTAGAGACGAGTCTTATTTTTAGAATTAATGTTCGACTTACGGTTGAGCAATGGAAATAATGTATAGCTTTATCACATATTTTTAGATTAAAATGATAATCTAAAACAATTCCCAAATGTTTAATTTCATTTAAAAATGAAATCTTACTTCCACCAATAATGAGCCTTCTTCTTATAGGTATTAGGCATACACAATGCTGCAGAATGATCCCTAAGAAGTTTAAAATCTGAAATATAAATGAAATATAGCACTGACCCTTACTGTCTCCCAGCAGGAATATTTCATGGGCTGGAAAATTAATCTTCATTATATACCAAAAATGATCTGCCTTGCAAAACACTCTGAATGATTTTCTATAGATGGATAGTGGATAGGATAGCAGAACTCTTTAAGCTTATAAATAAGACCATCGTACCAAATGGAGTGAAAAAGAAAACATATAATTCCAGTCCTCTTTCTACCTTTTTTATTACCAGATAACAAATTGATAATTCCTTTTTATGTGATGGAGTGTAGAATGTTCTATTAAAAAACCAAATTATTCTTTTTGCAGAATTTTTTTACTGTCAGTAAACATATTAATTAAAATTTTTGGTAAATGATAACTGGTAGCTAGTTACAGTATTTGCTACACTTCAGTATTGGGGTATAGACTTTTAGGTTCAGATAATCAGAAAAAAAAAAATTCAAATTTGTTTATGTCTTTTTGTATGTTTAAGCTATTGAACAGCATCTAGGAGTGGAGGGTGGATAACCTTAAGCAAGTTACAACGAAAATATTGCTCTTTCTCTTGGTACAAAGTAGAATAAATTTCAAGCCCTTAAGCACGTTAAGTACATTAAATTACTTAGTAAAAAAATTGCTTACAGTGTAACTTTTTTTATTGCACACACTGTGTTTTTCAAGGAGCTTAGCATCTATAGCTAATAAGAATCGGTTACAATTGCTAGCTTGTTTCTCTGCTTTACATAATTTAAACAAGAAGTACTGCAACAAAGTCTTCAGGCTTTTAGAATATCGCCTGCTTAACAGTTTCTTTGATATGCAGAAACTAGTGGTAAATAACAAAACTCATGCAAAATTTTAAATTTAGGAAAAAAAAACAGCCAGAAAAGAATGACAAGAATAAAATAATTACACCCATTTAAAATGTTTCTTTAATTTCTAGAAGTGTAAATAATATTTATTCTGAAGGAAAATATTGCTATTGTCATCTTAATTAAATGTTAAAAACGCTAGAAGTAAATTTTTTTGCGTACCCCCACACACCTTTAAAAGCTATAGCCGGCTAAATAATCAGTTTATGTACTCAATTTGAAAGAAAAGATGAAAAGTAAATTTTTAAAATAGAAAATGCAAAACTGGTGTTGTGGTATTTTGAACAATATTTTGCCTGTCCGTGATGAATATAACATTAACGACCGATGTCGACATTTTAATCATCTACACCTCGTCTATAGTAAGCTATAAGACGTGTGTTTAAAGTACTAGAAATCTGCTTCTCTTTATTCCGCTAAATACATGGCTTAAATAATTCAATACTAAGTAGCCCTTAATACCAGCCGATATTGTCAAGTTCGTTATTGGGTATCCGAGCCAAATGATCCCCAGAAGGCTTTTTTTTCTTAAAAGTCTCACTTTATATACTTAAGTATTTTACATTTAAAAACTATTTTAATTTTTTGGTTTATTTAAAAAAAAAAGGAAATAAAAATATTTCAAAGGAAAAACAAATAAAATTAACACAAAAAATCTGCTCTAGTTAACAACACACTTAAATTAGTTTTGCGTGTAATTTATAATAGAACGAATAATAATAAAAATTAAAAAGAAAAGACTACAAAATACCACAACATGCAAAAATGCCAACTAAATTTGTAAGCAATGACGTGGAATACATGCTGTTTTAGTAATTTACAAGTAGCCAAACACATGTCATTGAGTAAATTTTTAAAATTAACAAATAAACAAACGAATAAAATCAATATGTATATAGAGATTGTAAATGATTGAGAAAATAAAGCACAAAAATTACAATAAAATCAAACACACAAAAATAGTTTAAAATAGTAAAAGAAAAACAAAAACAAAAACAAGACATCTATGGTAACAGACATGAGCAAAATTGTAATAAAGAGATACTCTTGGTTGGTCGATCGATCGTTCAATGAAAATGTAAATCAGTTTTGGCTGCATACGTCTTAAGTCTTTTGTTTTACTAAAATTTTAATTTTCATTGCTATGAATCGCTGTTGCTGGTTTCTGCATACGAAATGTAATGCCATGAAATAAATGATTGTAGCAAATTTTTCTTTGATTTTATTTGTTTTTGTTTTTTTTTTTTTTTTGCTTTTTGTCTGTTTATATAGAATTATGGAAAAGCAACAATATATTTATTTAAATATTACAACAATTTCAATCATGTCATTTTTATAAATTCTAGCAAATATTTAATATTTTTCTTGAGCTTTGTTTTTTTCTTTTTTGGTAAATTTAAAAATTTTTTAAGATCAAATTGAGGACGTAGTTTTTTCGTTGTAACTGTATAGACAATAGCAACAATAACAGCTATAACAATTTTACATATTGTCTTAGTTTTGTTGGTTAAATATTGCAACATGTGTCTGCTGTCATTTAAATGTTTGTTGTCTATTTTTTTCCATTTTTTGTTTTTATTCTTCTAGTTTTTTTTATTGTTATGTCCTCTTCTACATTTTTCTCCAGGTATATGTTGAATGGCGTTTTTATGTTTATGACTTAAAATACGGTGGTTTTTCCTTATTTTTTGGTCTTATTGTGTAAGCTTTATTTTTTTTAGTATTTTTCTTTTTTTTGTATTTTGTATATTTTAAAGATTGCTTGTGTACTGTATGCTATATGTTTCTATTATTATTATTTTTTTTTTTTTTGCTTTGCTTGTCCGTCTGTATGGTTTATTATATTGCTGCAATGTTTTACCAAAAAGTACCATACTTTTTTTTCTGTGTTTTACACTTTGCATTGCAAATTTTTGTAGGATTTTCTTTATTCTTGTTTTTTCTTTTCCTGCTAACTTCTGCCTTAAGATAAATTGCTGTTTTTTGCATTTCTACGACTGCATTTATTGGTTTTATTCTACAATTTTGTTTCAATTGCATCTATATATTTATGCAAAAGAAAAAGTATAGAAAAAAAACTAATGAAACTCTAACTTATCCGCTGAAAAAAATTTGTTGAAAAAACGTCTGTTTAGATGTTAAAAAAATATTTTTAAAAAGCAGCACGTGCGTAAAATTGTTCACAGAAATGCTCTTCTGAAACTACAGATATTTTGTCGACTTAAGTTGGTAAAAAAAATATTATTATGAAATGAATAATTTTAATTCGGCTTAAGTTCATGTATGTTTAATATACATTTTCTTATTTTTAAAGAAAAAAAATTTTTTTCTATAATTAAAATTTCAGAAGGTTTTTCGGATTCACTACTCCGTTCATTATAAATTTCTAAGAATAAAAATATGTTAAGGTTTGAGATAACAAAGTTTTTATGAAGTCCATAGGAACACAGCCATTTGTGTTATTTTTTTCGTAATCTGTGGCCACAAATTTCATCTTAGCACTCCAGCAAGCTTAAAGCCTGTCAAACCGTTATTTTTTGTTGTTGTTTTTATTTTTGTATATTATTTCTCCTTGAAGGATGCAAAGCATACCACTAATACCAATTTTACAGCTCACCTTATTTTTTGCAGATGAATTCATAGGGCAAAATATACTGGCATGCCAGCTTAAGCCTGAGCAAAATTGAGGTTAGGACGTAAATAATCTTTCAAATGGTTAAATGTCAAAAATTATAATGTCAACTTTTAACATTTATTAAGCAAAAAGTTTGGAAATTTTAAGCATGGGATGTCACGCTCTTGAGCAAAGAATATTAGTAAAAAAAATAACTATGCAAATGCAGGAAATTTTCCCGTACCACAATACCCTCATAGTGGCCATAATGATGCAAACATAGCCGTTGTACAGCACAGTGTTGAAAACGAAACTGGGCCTCGTTTAAGAAAAAATTCCAGGTTCCATAACTTCTCGACTTGGCGATGTTAATTGGCCACCTCGATGGTCTGATTTAATGCTGTATAAACGAGTTAAGCACAGTCTAATTGCAAAATGTGCTAAAAGAGACACATCTGCCGACGACTACATCTACTCGATACTATATTTCATTGATAATTCCTGTATTTCGACATTACACTGGAATCAATAAAACTGAACTTATCAGAAAAAATGTACTTGGTTTAAATCAATTTATTACCTAACCTTGAATTTGCCCACTTATTATTTCGATCGAAATAGTTGAAATTTTACAACGATAAAAAACTGAAAATAAATTTTAAAATCATCAGTAATAACATTTAAAAACAACAAAAAAAAACTCTTTAAAAATTAAGAGTGATTATATTCCGAAAAAAATGTAGGTATTCTGCAGAATTAATTTGCGGAATTGCTTTTTCTTTAAAGCAGAATTTAGTTCTGAAAATTGCTATAATATTTTTTTAACAACTCATAATTAAAAATCATTAAATAAATAACAGCCGACTTAAATAATTTTTGGTTTTTTTTATTTATTTTTAATAGCACATTCAATAAGGTAGTGTGACTTTTTACAGAGAAGATATTTCTTCGCTATTATTATTTTTATATTATTTTTTTACGTAAAATATCTGTAGAAAAACCAAACTAAATAACAACTGACATTTGTGTAATTATAAACTTCATTTTATTGCATTTAGAATTGTTTTAGTATATAAAAAAATAAATAAACGCTTACAAAAGTTTTCAAATAACACCTGTTTTTGATATACAAATTTTTTTGGCTCTTAATTGAAATATATTAAGTAAAATATAAAAAATAATACAGAATGTTAAAAGTTGAATATTTTCGAAGCTTGTGCAGTAATTAATTAGTTAACTAAATTCAAGCCATTTGTCTTTGATCCTTCATTCATCATCTCTACTTATTTAACACTAAAGCGAGATAATAAAATTTTCTTGCGACTACTACCTTAAGTCTTCTTCTTAGAAACTATATTTAAGAAAATACATATTTTTTTGTTTCTTTAGTAACTATACAACTAAAAGCTCTAACTTACCTGAAGAGTATTGAATAAAATGTTATGTTATGGCTTTAAAAGAAATTATTACTTACACCACCAAATTACTAGCACAATGTAACGAGTTACCCTTGTGACCCCTTTTAAATGACATTTGAGTCATTTAAAGTAAAATAAATAAAAACAGGAAAACAACTGACGCCAAATCATAAATTGCGGTTGGTGTAAATGGCAATTCAGGCCAAGCAAACACAAAAAAACAAGGATTTACAAATTAAAAACAAAAAAAAAAAAAACAAATAAAAAACGAAAACAAATATTGTCTTTAAATGTTTTTTAAGTTACACTTATTTCACAGGGAATAAAATGCAAAGAAAAACCATATTCTAGATTCACTTTTGATGTTCGAAAGGAAAATAAATAACAAAAAGTAACACAAAAACTATGTTTTAAACTAAATGGTTTTTTGTGGTTTCTTGAAAAGATGTTAAAATTTTATTTTGTTGTTAAATAAAAAATAAACTAAAACTATATATAAAATAGCATTAACTATTTGTTAAACGCAGACACATCATTAATAATAGTTTAAGGGAACAAAAAAATATCAAATGGTTTTGTGGAAAAAGCCTTACAAACATATTAAAACTGAATAAATAAATTTTAGCTTTTTCCCAACTTAATAAATATTTCGAGACAAGATTCAATCAAGCTAAGCATATTAACAATACTTGTATTGACTTAACTTACTTAAATATTTAAGTGCATGAAGCACATGATTTAAAATATCATGATAAGGACCTTGAAGCAAATTTACTTTAGCCAAATAATAGAGATTTTCTATAATGATTTGGTCAAGTTAAGAAGAAAAAACTAAAAATTTTTATTTGTGTTTTGTTTTTATTTTTCTGCGGATAAAATTTTATTTTTTTTTTATAGTTAATAGCGCAATTATCATGCAGCAGAAAAAAAGTAGAAAAAGAAAAATAACTCATATAAAAAACAAATTTAAGATAAAAAAATA
This sequence comes from Trichopoda pennipes, assembly GCA_030448955.1. Lineage (NCBI taxonomy): Eukaryota > Metazoa > Arthropoda > Insecta > Diptera > Tachinidae > Trichopoda > Trichopoda pennipes. Next base: position 627,427 of record JASKUP010000021.1, on the reverse strand, counting down.
ACTCTTCCGTGGTTTTTGTCCTCCACTTGGGTGGTTTAATTTTGAGGCTGTAATTCAGGCATGATCGACAATAGAAAAATATTTAAAAACACACATTGTAGTAGTTGCTGTTACATTGTAAGATATATTAGCGTGTAAGTGTGTTGGTAAATAATTCTAATATTTGATTGAAGCTTTTAAAATTTTATGTTAATTATGGATTTCAATTTTTATGATTGCAGTCGTTTTGTTTTTTCTCTTTTTTAAAAAATGAAATAAATTTATATCGCAAAAATAAGCAGAAAAAAAATGTTTATGTCTTAAGTCTTATGTTTTGCTTTTCTAACTTGTCTCGTTACTTGTTAGTTTGTTTGTTAGTGTGTTTGTGGCATAGAGGTTATGCTATGTAAAGTTGTTACCTGACAATTATAAGAGAGATCATAAGAACAATTTAAAAAGATTTTCATCATGAAAAACAACAGACCGACAGATAGACAGACAGACTACATAAATACTAAATACAGTTTAATGTGGCGAATAAATATGAAAAGATTTTTGTCAACTAAAGAAACTATTACAACAAATTGCCACAATTCGTGTATACATTCTGCGATTTCTGCAGACCAAGATTGTGCTGCTGTTAAATATGTTAAGTATTGGGTTACCAAAAACTAAATAGTCAAAATAGACATTTAGAAAATAGACTGACAGAATGATAAGAGGGTCATGTGTAGCATAAAAATCACATATTTACAGTGGCTTAAACACAACTTTGCTCAAAAGCTTGAAGACACTTTAAATATGCTGAGTAATTACTCATTAGAGAAAGTGCTATAATCGTATGCATGTCCAAGCCAGTTCTTAGATCAAAGACAATTTCCTGATTCAGTAAAAAAATTTAAAAATAGGCTCCCGTTTTTATATTGAAGAACCTTTGTTAAAAATCGGTGCTGGTCAGTCTTCGTGGGCATTATTCATGTTGCGTTTACTATTGTTTTTTAAGAACGTTTTTCATTCGAAGTCAATCTCGATATCTTGAGCATTCAAATCGTACAACAAAAACCAATATCATTTTCCCAAATTTTCGTTTTTCCTTACAAATGAAACGCTACCAACTTTTTATATTTGAGGAAAAATCTTTAAATTTCACCGGCATACAACGGATGTTTTTAACGTTTGTTTAGAATGTTTTTTTATCAGTATCTCTATTTTTGTTGCTGCTAAAATCGTACGATGCCTGTAGTATTCTGGTGATCTTAACTCTTATTTTAATAAATAATTAAAAAATCTGACTACACAGTAATAATATTTTGCATTTATTCAAGATAATTTTTTATTTAAGTTTAGTATTTAATTAATACTCTCCCAGGTGTCCGCCGAGAAGGTATACTACTTTGTTTTGCCGACATTTTGATAAACATTTGTCTTGACAGTTCATATCTGGCAGTCATGAAGTAGATACGTGACAAGTTTATTATGGTAAAATATTCGATAAGCCAACGTGTTTTAATCGTTAAAATATTTTATCAAAATCAATCATCGATTACTGTGACGACAAGAAAGTTAAGTGAAATTTTTGAGAGAAATAACGTGCAAACAAAACGCACTATTAATCGTGTACTAAATAATTTCGAAGAAAGAGGCCTGTAGATGATGGCTCTGGCATGGACCAAAATTTATTGCAAGATCGGCTGAAAACGTTACTGCTGCTCAAGAAATTATTCAAAACAATCTATCAACCCCAATTCGACGCTATGCTCAGGAGCTTTGTCTTCAAAGAACAACTTTGGCCACAATTTTGTACAAGGAGTTTCATTTGTTTCCATATAAGATTCAGTTGACAGGAGAGCTTCTACTACAAAACCATTTACGCCGCCATACATATGCCGATAGGATGTTGCAGCGCGACCATGAAAACCCCAATTTTCATGAAAAAATCGTAATCAGTGACGAGGTACATTATTACTAGCATGGATATTTAAAAATAAACAGAATTGTTGGTTCTGGGGAGTGGCAAACCCTCAAAATATGCAACAGTCACCTTTGCATCCATCAAAAGTGACACAGTCGGGTATGCAATTTGGTCAGGAGAAATCATTGGATCTTATTTCTTTGAAAATGAAAACGGCGTAAAGGTAACTGTGAGGCGATAATGTGAATGATTGAAAACCTCTTAAAACCATATTGCACGCTTTGGGCTTGATTAACATGATGGTATCAACAAGATGGTGGCACATCACAAACAGCCAGATTACAATGTAATTACTGCGAGACCACTTTCCACAACAAGTTATTTCACGAAATGGTGATGTTGATTGGCCTTCACGGTCACCTGATTTGACTTAAACAGACTTCTTTTTGTATATAAAGAAATGTATAAAGAAAGTAGATTAAATATTTATTTAACAATTAAATATATAATTAAATAAAAATTTAATCAATTAAGTTTTTAAAAAAAATATTACTGAAAGCAAATAAATCTTTGACAGAAGCTGTTAAGGTTTTTTTAGAAATTCATGCCATTGATTATGTTAAGTTTCTAGAAGAAGTCATGCCATACTAAAAATGTGTCTTAATTTTGTACTGATAGTCATCTTAAAAATTGTACACTGGCGCAAAAATATTCTAAAAAGCATTCACTCTTCTCTCCTGTGCTCTGCTCTATCTATCACCCTCTCTTTCTCGCTACCCCCCCTCCCAAAGGATACATTTATATGTCTTAATGGAATCTTAACATTAAGACATGTGTCATCTGGGTGTAAAAAGGAGGCAAGCCCCCTTAAGGCTAGCAGGAGCCAACTGGGCAACTTCCACTTAATTTCCACGACAATCAGTAAACCCCAGAGTTCAGCTGTTGCTGTTATCTAACTAATTATTGATGTTGGCCCTTCGCGGCGATGGTTTCGTAAGCCCTCACAAAATGATTAAGAGGCCAAGATCATTGACATTTGATCGAGAAGGTGACTGATCCGGATCCAGCGAGGACATAGCTTCCTATGTGCTGGACCAGGATTTGGAAAGTCTCCAACTCTTCAGTAAGGACCCTGCTCCATGCTCCCGAAATCGCCACTAGGAATGAGCTGGCGTGAGTGCACGCTACATATCACCCACAATGGTTTGATCCACCATCAGTTTATGGCTAACACAGCTCGTCATTGATGTAAATATTATCACCTTCTCGCTCTACCTCTCTTTACCCATCACTCTTTCTCACTTTCTCTTCCACCCTCTCTTTTTTCCAGCTATCTTTAAAGCAAAAAATTGAAGAGTAAGTTGGCCTATGTAGCCTGACTCCAACCTTTCTAATAAAGGAAAAATATATCAAATAAAAATTATGTAATTTTGCTTTTAAAATTCTTGATCAAAAAATGCCAATAAGCCACTAAATAATGTGCTTTTCATAAAGTTGTGTGTCTTATTGTAAAGTCTTAATTATTATTTACTAAGTAAAAATTCTAATCTCTTCAGTTAACTAAAAAATCCTTAAAATTTAATTAAAATAAATAAACTAAATTTATAAACGAAAAAAAATATCTCCTTAACATGACACAAGTGTCCCAAATGCGTTAAAAACAAAACGACACTTGACACAAAGACTTTGATAAATAGTTGTGATACGATTTTAAAAATATTCGTTTTAAAAGTCAACTAGGTGGAAACTGCTGATAAATTATGATAAATCTAATAAAAAAAAAACAACAATTTTTTAATAAATAAAGTTGCAACTATTTTTTTGTTTAATTTTCAATTAAAATCTAATATTTTAATGATTTGTCAAATAAAATACTACTGCACACTGTGCACCAAGAAAAGAAATAATAAAATAAACTGCTAAACATATAAAAAATTAATACTAGAGTACGAATATACAGGTCTAACTTAGCCGCAGCAATTATTTAACAACTCAATAATAAATAAAAAAAAAACAAAAATATATATAAACCAACAAGTAGACTTTCTAAATTGTTAAACAAATTTGTTTTTATTCTGTTTCAACTACTTAAAATGGTATAGTTTTCAAATTCAAATCAAATTTGTTGAAAGAAACAAAAAAGTATTGTACAAGGAAAAAAAAACTAAAGACTTAAGAAACAAGCTTATATGTTATCAACATTTACTTTGACTGGATAAACATGTTTATTGACAATTTAACCAACTACATCTATAATTTGTTTATACGTAAATATATCATTTTGTTAACACTTCATTTATCAATTTTGCTCTTTTTCATATTATTTGCAAATAAATCATCATTTGTTTAAATTACTTTTGTTCAACTTTTTTTAAATATATTTCTTTTATTTTTCTACATTTACGCTCTCATTTGTGTTAAATGCTAACAAATCAATCAAAATTATACAGTTTAATTCAACTTCTGGTGAAGAGTTGGAAGCACATCATTTGCATACATGTCCAGCCACCATCGCTTTTGCCTTTAAGGTTTTTTTTTTGATGTTTTATTTAACTTTTTTTTTCTATAACTCATTTGTTTCAAGTTCGGCTTGCAGTGAAAAACAAGAAACAAGAAAAATTTGTCTTATCTCCCATCATGACTTATTTTAAACAGTTTTAAGATTAACTGGGTGATTTGCTATAATATGGGGTTTTCCATATAAAGGGAAAATGTATTCCAAAACAAAAAATATTATTATTACAATATTATCAAAGATGTTAATTAAAAGAGGAACAATTTTCATTACAACATCAGACATTAAAGCAGCCAGCATTTGTGTAAAATTTTGTTAAATAAATTTATTAAATCTAAGAAACTGCTTAATATTCTTAATACACTCAGCCTTTTGTCAAAGCACTTCCTAAATAACTACTATATATATAAAATAGTCACGAAAATATTGTTCGACATATTTTTATATAGCTGCAACAATAAAAGTTCTGCTCATATATTGTGGTAAACAGAGTTTAATAAATTATTAATACCACTACCAACAAAGTGTGGTGGGTAGATTTCAACAAAAAGAAAAGTTATTTAAAATTTTGAAGTTGCTGCATAGGCTGGGTTGCTATAGATGTAATCTTTTTAAACAAAAAAACCAATCCTCATGAGTTCAATCCCCATCAAAGCCATGAATATTAAAAAAGGCAAAAATTTTTAAGAGACCGTGATAGATAATTTATTAATTTAGGTGAATGCAGTGCCGTTTAGAAAACCAAAAACAGTTTTTATTTATCCGCACTAAATAAGCTAGTAAAGCCACCTGTAAATTAAACCAGCAGGCATATGCTGAGATAATTGTGGAACAGTACAAGAAACACGTGTTCGATGCTTATAAACAAAATTGTCACGAAAATAGGTTTTGACATATTTTTATATAGCTGTAAAAGTTGTACTCATGTATTGCGGTAGAGTTTAATGTATTTTTGATATCGACAACAAAGTGTGATGGGTAGAGTTCAATAAAAAGAAAAGTTATTTAAAGTATTTATATATGTATATTTGTAATCTTCTTGAACAAAATCTCAGTAGTCATGGTCAAGCCCCATCGAAGCCATGAAAGTTAGGAAGAGCAAGAATTGTTAAGTAACCGTGTTACGCTAAATGTCCCAATGATAATTTTTAGCGACAAAGTCGAATGACGTGATAAGATTTATATCTGCACTTGGCCGTAGGCCTTAATCAGATGGTGGACCATTACCACTGTGGATGAAAGAAGGCCTTCGGATACGTATATCTTACAGTCTGTCCTAGTTGCAACTTCGAAAGCACGAAGTAGGCCGCAGCTTTCACTCCTTGCTGAAAAGTTGGAGACTATCCAAGTCCTGGTCCAGAACGCATGAAGCTTAATATAATTAAGAACACGACGGCATCCATACTCAGTGGACCTGGACCATTCATTGTGTTCATTGTGAATGATCCGACCCACAAACTCAAAAGAGGGCCTCGAAACACACAACCACCACAATACTCCCGTAGGGCCAACCTCAATAATCAGACAGAGAACAGCTAAAAGACTAAATAGACAGATAGCGGAACTCTGGGGCTCACTGATTCCCGTGGAAATATAGTGTTGACTCCTATTATCTTCGGTTCTTGTAGGATCCATAAAGACTTATAATATGCCCCCGGGGGGAAGACAAAGTCGAATTGATTATTATGTTTTTCTATACTTATTTTTATTTCGTAATTGTATTTATAGTTTTGTATTTTATATTTTAAACTTAACGGCAACCGCTGGGCAGCGGCACCTTTACGTGATGCTACAACTAGCGGCTGATAAAGAACGCAGGTATCAGCTGTTTTATATATCATTTCGAAAATATTTCTGAATGTCTTCGGCAAATACAGTGAAGTCACAAACTTGTGCACTGCTTTTTACCCAACCTGGTTTCTACCTATAGTCGTTACTCTTAGTAACCAGAACAGCGTTAAATTGTGTTCTAGTGGTTACTATAAGCCGGTGTTCTGGGTTTTTTACTCGTACACTAGCTATTATCTGGTGGTGAGGTCACAAACTAGTGTAGTGGTTTTTATCCAGCCTGGTTTGTGTCTACTGGGAATGACCTGAGCAGCGTTAGATTGTGTGCTAGTGGTTTTTATCCTGCACAATTTTCGCTCATTTAATTCCCTCGTCCGTTATTTGTGTATACGTGGTACCTAGCTCAAAGATCCCTCCATAACCATTACACGGCACACGGAAGAACGAGGGTCAACTGCCGTTAAGGTGATTAGTGGCAAATAAAGGCTAAGGATTTATACCGAATCAACTAGCCGCCTTTTAATTCAATTAAAAATAAAAACAATTTTTATTTATCCGCAGTAAATATCAGCTGGTGAAGCCTAACTTTAGTCAACACAGTAGGAGTGTGATAAGGAGTACTTGTGGAATAGTGCGAGAAAAATGTGTTCCAAGCCTCAGGAATGTCGTTGTTAAAAGGTAAACTTAATAACCAGGTATAGCAGCCTTAGCTGAGTCGTCTAAAAATGGGCCAATTTAGTAAAATAACAAAACGTGAGTTTCTATCTCAACAGATAAATATATATTTAGCGTAGTGTTGTTTGAATGGCGGATCGGGGACGGTTAACTGAGCTTTCAAAAGCACATATATGTTTTCATTAAGAGGTTATAGGTTTAAATCTATTCAAAGTCACAGTGTACGAAATAGAAGAAATAGAAAATTTATAAAATAACACAGAAAGTAAAGGGAAAATTTTCAAAATATATTTAGATTATAATGGATTAAAGACGAATACTGCGACTAAAAAACAAAATATTTCCATAATACAGGTGGCAAAAAATAATGATTCAGTCTAATATTAAATTGGATAGTCAGATAATTAAAATAGGAAGTAAATAACCATCATAGAAATAGTTGCTACGATATGTAACCGTTCACTTATATAAAAAGTTTGGAAATCATATTTCGAACAAACTCCTGCATCACCTCTTAACTGCTAATGAAAATCTACTACAATAAGCCAAAGATTAAGGAAATTCTAACTGGTGAATTTTTGCCAAGACAAGAAAGACTCCCAAAATCAAGCTCTTTTATTAGTTTTTTATCCTGTTATTTTAAGTTTAATTAACTAAGCTTAACTAAGCTTCAATTAACAAAAATCAGAAACAGGCCGCTATTTAAATATGAAATTCCTCATTATAAAATTTCTAAAAGTTTTTATTCATTTTTCTTTTAGTTTTTCCCCTGCCACAATTTCTTTTTCTTATCTTAGTTTTTCAAACTGATGAAAACTTAAGTTGTGTTTTGCAAAAATAATTTCTGTTGCCCAAGGCTTGATATAGACATAAATATATTGAAACAGTATAAACGGCAGGAAGAATAGACTTATAAATGCATGACAGGATGGTTAATCATTTTCACCGGCTACTTGTTTTTTGTTATTTAAAAGTGTCTTAAATATGTTAATATATTCAACAACCAAAGCATATGCTTTTAAGTTTACTAAACTTATTAACTACGAAGTCTTTTGAAAAGAAGTTTTTAGCACCACTAGCTTAATAAACCAGTTAATGATAGGACAACACCATCAGTGGCAAGAAAAAATAAAAGAAATAGAGGCGCTATTTAGAATGTGTAAAAATAAAGGATGCTGCATGTCAACACATCTTAGCTAACAACTTTAACTAGTTTTTGCTTTGCTGTTGCTGCTGCCTTCTTTATCTCGAAGTATTATTAAATACAAAAATAAATATAATTTTAATTTGTTATACAACTGATCAGCAGGTATTAATTAATTAGCAAAACTAAAATATTAAAAGCAAATCTAAAAAAATAGAAAATAATGTAACGAATGTAGTCCCTGCCGCAAATTGTTTTAGTTACTTTTTATAAAGGGTGTTTTAATAAAAATAGAGAACTCTGAAATGGAATAAAAAATATAAATTTTTAAAATTGACATGAAATCTTCATTATTCGAAGGATTTATTTTGTGTCATTGTAATTTAAATATGACTTCTTGCACATGACCCTCACGGCTGACTCAGACATAGTTTAATATGGAGATCAAATTTTCGATAACTTTTTCAAACATTTATTGCCACATATCTCCAATAACGCGGCGAATGTTGTCCTACAACCAATCAACCGTTTTGGCAATAACTAGCGACTTAACATATCCACACAGAAAATAATCTAGCGGCGCTAAATCACAAGATCAGCCAAAGCTGTATATCATGTTGCATTGTCTTGTCGACACTACAGCTCCTGTACATAATGGCTATTTAGTTCATAAACTAATCATGGCTCTGTAGTGGTCAACATGGGCTGTACCATTCAAACCAGGATTGTTTCGAAAGAAGTAGAAACCAATGATTCCAAACAGTCAGTTTTTCTGTATGTAGCGATGTCTTAACATACGTTTGAAAATTATCATCACTTTAAATGCGGCAGTTTTTATTTATTCAAACCAAAGCCATTTTCATCGCTAAACAAAATTTACTTATTTAATCAGGATCGAATATTTGGAACAAAACCATGATTTTCAAAATAATTTTATAGAATTTGGATGTGTTATTGAAACTTCAGTCTATTCATGTTGAAATTGCAAACCAAATTAAGCATTTATCACTTGACAGCTAACAAAATGGCCGCCATTGAAGAAGTATTGCCAACTTAAAGTTCTGTGCTTGTTAAAAAGTATATTTTTCATGACCATAATATATAGATAAGAAGCATGTTCTCAATCTCCATTGAAAGAAAAGCGAGCTTCATGGCTAAACATAATTCGCTTACGGAAATCGATATTAACGGCAACTTTGATTTGAACCCAATTTTCACAATTTTAAAATGTTGTAATCCAAACTAAATATAAATATTTGAACCAAATATCCGTCAGTTAAATAAGGAGCGCCCGATGCTTTTCAAAAATTTTTTTTGTTTTTTTTGTTTTGTTCTGGAAATGTTCAGGGCGTAGAAAAATTTTTAATGGACTAAAAAATTTAAAAATTAAAAATTTATATTTTCAAGAACAACAGAATAATTTGTTGTCGAAAAATATTCAATAAAACAGCAAAAATTAAAAGGGGGTATTTAAAATAATTTTAATGGTTTAGAATTTGTATTAAATTTTTTTTTGCATAATTTTTTAGGCATTGCTATTGCTATATCTAAGATAGACCTAATCGTAATTTACAATAATCGATGAACGTGATAAGATTTACATTAGTCCCGAGGAGTGTGAGCCCTAACCTGATAGTGGATTAAACCACTGTGGATGATATGTAGCGTGCGCCCAGACTCCAGGAAGCCGAAGCGTAATACTATCCAACATGTCATTCCCAGTCAATTTCGGGAGCACGCAGCAGGTACGCCACCATTACTTCTTACTGAAGATTTGGAGACTTTTTCAACTCCTAGTTCAGAACGCATGACATAGCATGCTCACTGGATCCGGTTCATTCACCCTATGTTTTTGGTCAAAAGTGAATAATTCTAGCATCTTAATCATTTTATGATGGCCTGGAAACCACAACCACCACCACCAATAATCAGTCAGGGAACAGCAATAGCTGAACTTTGGGGCTTCCTGATTCCCGTGAAAATAAAGTGGAAGTTGATCAGTTAGCTCCTGTTACACTTTAGGGGACTGAAATACTTTTTACTCCGAGATAACACATGTCTCAATAGCGAGATTTCATTGTCCTTCGGGGGACATAATCGATGTCTGCTACAGAACGAATAACCAAACACTTTTTAAAGGCCAAAGATTCTACATTGTGAAAAAAATAGTTTTTTATTATTCAAGTTTCCCGCCATCCTTAATAATTATATTAATGTAAGCTGTAGAAATATTTAAAAAAAATACAAAAAATATAACAATTCTGATAATAGGTGGAACTAATATTATTTATTTCATAAGTCATAAAAAAACTATAGTATTTAAAAAAAAAAACACATCAATTTTATCATTTATTTATTTTTAGCATAAATTTTTATTTAATTAACCCTGATATCGTAATTGTCATTTTATATATAACGCGCTTGTTTTGCTTAAAACACAATTTATGTCACAAAAAAAAAATTAAATCGAAAAAAAAAATTATTTTTAATTAATATGATGAAAATAAATAGAATTGAGACGCAATAAAAATTAAATTTATTTAAATTTATTATATATGTTTTAATCATATAATTAAAATATTGCAAAAATGATAAATAAAAAAACCTACACACGTTTATTTGCGAAATGATCTTTTGCCATAACAACAACAACAACAAAATAATGTAAAAATTTATGCAACGTTTTTCCGTTGATGTTGTCTTTCTACCACAGACGCAATAAAATCAAACAATGAGTCATTTTTATGAATTTGAATATTAGACAGTTAGACTTTTGTTTATTCACCAGACTTGCAAATGTGTGCAAGTATGTTAGTTTGAGCATGTGAGTTATAAAGGCTTTTTTTGTAGCAAAATTCAATATGCAATAAATATTTATTTTAATTTCAATGACTAGAGGCCACGCATTATTTAAAGTGCAACGAACACTTCAGAAGCTTTGAGAAGAGATGGCCGATTTCATGTTACATATAAAAATATAACAAATCGAACTGCTTTTGGATGCTTAATATGGAAAATTTTTTGTCAATATTTTGCTAATAATTTAAGACCGACAAAATATTTTATATTGAGCAAAGAACCTCAACTTTTTGGATTTATAACCATAGAACTGATATCCATAACTTGCTGCAAGATCGGAGCTGGGCAATTTTGAAGGCTTAAATAAATGCGGAACTTTCCAACTTATTACGAGATATTTATAAAAATGCCAACGTAGGCTTTTGTATAAGTAACTATAACTTTTCCCCAACCCACGTTATCTTCTTAACTCACACACTTCATTTTTTTGGTTCATTACGCCTAGGTTTCTTGCTACAGCGGCTATGTGAAGGCAGATGGTACGATCATCGGTGTGAAGAGGATTCACCATAAAGCTCAGAAAAGCTATGATGATATGTGCTTTCTATCAGCCGCTCATCTACAGAGTGTTTGAAATGGAATAAAACAAAATAAAATTTTTTAAATTGACATGAAGTTTACTTCATTCGAAAGATAATCACTGGCATTATAATTTAAATATGACATTGACTGCCATGGCTGTCTCGAACATAGTCTGACCTAAAGATCTAACTTTCGATGAAATTTTGGCAACATAGGTGTCGGCACATCGCCAATATCGCGGGGAGCCATCAAGTAGTCTTCCAATATTTTTGGGCTTATCGGCGTAGCCTAGCGGCTTCACATATCTCTACAGAAATTAGTCTAGTGACGCTTAATCGCATGACCTACCCACGGGTCCGAAACTATTCGGTTACCAAATATTTCCCTCAATAAATCTAAGATTGCCCACGCTGTGTGATATATTTAGCCGTCTTAATGAAGGAAAAAAATCAGTAAACATGGCGGTTACCATAAAATATAACATTTTGGCCAGCATCGCATTTAAAGGCGTATGGACTAATGATTTCATCAGCCTATAAAGTACAACAAACAGTTTAGTTTTTAAAGATTATCAGCACTCTATTTAGCGCAGTCCTGTTTATTGACATTTCCATTCAAACAAAAGTGATTTTTATCGTTAAATAAAATCTCTTCTGAAATAGGGATCAGCTATATTAAAAAGAACCAGGATTATCAAAGTAAATTTAAACATTTTGTTTAAATTGCTCAGGCATCAATCTCTTCATGTTGAAATTCCAAACCACACTAAATATATATCACTTGGCAGCTGACAAAATGGCCGCCAATTAAAAATATTGTCAAGTTAAAGTTTTATACATGTATAAAAAATACTATTTTATCTGTAATAACGGGTGATATAGATATTAAGGATTTTCTCGATGTTTGTGGCATAAAAATTCAAAGCGATGTTTAGGCATAATTTTCAGATAACAAAAGCAGCATTGAATCATCATATAAAATCATATAAAACTTAAGCCCAAAATTGGTGTCCGTGGGTTGCCAGCGTTTGCGATGCGCCGTCGGATTTCCACCTTGTTCGCTAGTTTGTATCTTTGTTTTGTGTTTACGCACAATAGTGCGTCCACAGTGCGTGTTGGAAATAAGACAATTTTTTCAAAAAAAAATCAAATTTTTATCAAATGAAATGTGTGTTTTCGTTTGACGTTGCTGTATGTGTGTGCTTGCACAGAATGCGACGGCAATACAAACCGAAATATGCTCATGTTTATAGCAAGCGGACGTGCAAACAAATAGGAAATTTTGTTTTCCATGTTCTGTTTTATTTTGTATGTGTATGTTTGTAATTTACGTGTTCAATTGCAAAATGATCCATCAACCGAACGTTAACCGCAAATTGACCGCACCACAAAAACGATTACGCTTCCAGATAATTTTTGCCACTTTGCACAATCAAAGCAAGAATTGGACACAAACGTATTTTCCGGTATTGCACAAAATGTTAGAAACCATGATTGGTTGGGGGAAAGAGCTATCTTAGGTGCGAAAAATGCAGATGTTTCGGTTATCAATATGACAATTTTGAATGACATTCCGGGGCAAATTTTAACCTACAATCGGTTGACTCTGCTACCAATTAAGACGATGTTATAAATCATCTAGTCGAATTTTAAAATTGGCTTGAGTTATCTAGACTGCCGCCCCACCGCCTACAAGTGAAAGTTGGTATACCACGCATTCCTATGATTCCTCCAGATTTGCCGCTTGATTTTACACGGCTTCAGTTCCCAATGCGTGTTGCTTTTGCAATGATCCCTGTTTTTCGCACTCTCAATTATATGTTTCATGTTCACGTGTTAATAAACCAACTGCTTTGTTTGTCTATACCGCGAACCAAAATCAATCGAAGAATGTCGTATATGTACAAGCATTGCAATAAAATAAGACATCTTGTATAAGCACACAAGAATATTGAGTTGTGAAAAAGATAAAATTTTTAAAAAAACCTAAAAACGGAAAAAAAATCTTTCTGATTAATTTTCTTGAATGATTGAATTTTTTTGCGCACACAAACAAGAACGTAGCAGAATAAAAGCAAACCACAAATGAGTTGCAAAGTAGTCACAAGCACGCTAGTTCTTTTATAAAATAGTACAAAAGATATTTCATAGTCTAGCTGATCTTTTTACTGTCAGGTCAGCTTAGCCAGGCCGAGAATGGAAAGGCATGCTTTAAAGACTATTTTGAGGTCAGTCGTCGTGTAAAGTAGCGAGCAAATAGTTTCTTCGGTTGACAGCAGAAAACATTGACACAATTAGAGATGTGTTTTCCTGTTTTATCATGACTTCGGTAGAATTTGATCCGATGAATTCAGGAAAGTTATGTGTAATGTCGCTCTCCATCAATAATATAGTCCTGTATGGGTGTTTGATTGTGGTGATTTTCAGACCAACGGTTCATATATTCAGTAAAACCTCTACTGTGTTCATTTCATATAAAAAGACTTAAATCAAATGTCTACAAATAATACCTCTATCCCATATTCCACAATTTAGTTTTCTAGTTCTGGCACAATCCAATGCATAAGCAGGGAGTTGGTCCTGTTAAAAAAATTTTTGAAGCAGAAAAACTGCAACATTAATGAGATAAACACGGTTCTTCGCAGTAAGTTGGGAAATATTTGATTTGAAGTATTTGGAATCAAACGTTTCAAAGACTATTTTGAGGTCACTTGCCATGTAAAGTAGCGAGTAAATAGTCTCTTCGGTGACGGTAGAGAACATTGACATAAAACCATGTGTATCTCACATCATTTTATTCTTACTACGGCAGAATGTTATCCGGGGAATTTAGGAAAGTTACGCGTAATTTCGTACATGCAATACGTCCTTTATTAATAATATAGTCCTGTATGGGTGTTTGGTTAGTGTATTGTACTATTTGAATTTTATCCCAACGATTGATATATGAATTAACCCTCCACAGTGTTATTTCAATGTAAAATGATTTAAAGGGAATGTCTACAATTTGATTTCCAAGTTCTGCTACAATTCAATGCATAAGAAGGAATCATCCTCTGAGAATTAAAATATAAAATTTATGGAACACAAAAACGTGCAGTTTTTAACGAGATAAATACGGTTCTTTGCTTGATTGAATTTTAGAGTAAGACGAAATATGTGTATAATACATGACCACAATCCTTGTCAAAGTTCCTTTTATTCTGATAGCTATTAAGTATCATTCGTAAAATCTAACTTTAATCCGATAATTAGTTAAAACGAATGTTTTAACAACTTGTGTAAAAGCAGCTCACGAAATCATTTTTAAAAGTTTTTTGCGTATAATCATTTCTTTACTTTAGGCAAACAACGCGTAGTATCTGAACATATGCATTAACAAATTTCTGTGCACTTGTACACTCACATGTGTATTTGTATGCTGCACTTACATGTGTACATTTATTAACCTACAATTGTTGTTGGTGGTGTTGGCAATTACAATATTTATATTTATTTTATTTTTTTTTATTAAAATATTTAAATTAAAATGTTGTTTAAAAGTAAAAATAAGTTTTTTCTTTTCATTCTTTTCAATATATTCCATGGAGCTACAACAACGATTTCGTATTGCATGTTAATGGGTAATTTTTATAAAGTGTTTGAATAAAATATTTAAAACATTATTAATAATTTATCGATAAAAAAACAAAAAAAACCTTAAAATATTAAAATTCAAAGTGAATAAGAACAAACATTATTAAAAGTTGAAAACGAAAAAAATATATATATATATTTTTTTTAATAAAATATATTAAAATGTTTTGTCATAAACTATTTATGATTTAGAAAATAAAACTGGTACCATAATGACCAAGAAAAGTTAACTTAGCTATGGTATGCAAGACTTATAATCTGATTAAAAATATTTTTGTATCTTTAGAAATCTGTTATGGAGAGTTGCAATTAGACAAGGTGGACATGTAGGTGAAGTATGAAATATAAATCATCTAAAGAGCTGAATATTTATACACATGTTAATTAATTGTATTAATTTATCGATTTGTAATGTATGAGAATAAAATGCTAGTCGCTTACAATAAATAAAAATATGCAAATTTATGAGCGGGCTGTAAAAAAAATTCCCACCGTTAACAAATTATTTCAGTAACACTTTAGTAAATGAATTCGTTAGTAGAAAAATGATAATGCTATTAATACCAGACTACCACTTTGGAGCAGATATGATGTTGAGAGTCTTTGTCACTTTTGTTTTTTTGTCCACATCTGTCACCTCTGTTGTTTCGTATTAAATTCAGCAAAAGCAGGTAACATTATTGAAAAGTAATTCTAAAAAAAGTTTTTAATTTAATTAATTAATTAGCTATCCTAACGAGCAATATTTTTAAGACGTTTTAAAGTCAAAAAAGTATATTTGCATTATTGAGATGCTTTCTTAAACCAGCCTTATTGCAAGCCCAGCCCTCCAAAATAAGCTAAACAAAAATAAGCTTTTCTTTAATAATTGTTAAACCTTAAATTGACATATGTTAACGTGTGTTACTTTTCAAATATATTTCCTATTTTTTTGTATGAGTTTTAATTCTTTAAGGAATTAATATCTAAAATCATGCATCAAGATTGCTGCCGAAGTCTTTTGTTGTTTTTATCCATTCTTAAGAGCTAAAAAACAATTATAACTTTATTCATTGCAGATAAACATATCAAACAACTCTCTGAGAATATAAATGTACGTAAGTAAATAAATAACAAAAAAAAAACTGTATTCATTTGGAAATAAAGAATTTTAATTAACTGTTAATAGCTCAGAGCCGTACAAGACCGCCATAATAAAAGCAAATAAAATATCACAAGAAATATATAATTATATTTAATGCATTTGCTTTTATATTCAAGCTTAATCATTTTTATTATTATTTTAGTTTATTCCTTTATTAAAGTTCTTTAAAAATAAATGATATATAATTGAGGTACAATTAAATGAATTCATTTAGTATAATTAACAATTTAAATAAATCATACAGAATTATTAATAGAATCAATATGTTAACACTTGAATTTACAATTAACCATTTATAGAATTTTGCATTCTTAGAATAAGTAGACAGTCTTAGAAGTACCCGAACTAATTCATAATTTTTTTTTATTGATTTTACTGATTGCGCATTTTCAAACGATGTGCTAATTTTATTTATATTCTAATGGACAAAATAAAACTATAAACATATCAGGGTAGATGATTTGAAAGAGGTTGCCCGTAGCTAAAAAGCTGTGTATTAAGAATATTAAATAATATACATAATACAACATTTTTTGTTAAACATAATTGTGACATTTTTCTAATAATGTTCTCACTAAAATCGCGTTGGTCAAAAATAAGACGAACACATTGATCCTGAAAAATGCATTCAATTTTGCTTTAAATTTTTCAATTTTGTTTAAACAATTTAAAGTTTAATTTAAAGTTTTAAAAATAAAAATCTTCTCAGCATCATTATATATAATTTTAAGACTATAATTATCGCGGAATACTTAGCAATAATATAAAATAAATTAAGAGAAATGGATATCATGCAAAACATAAGATGTCATCAGTAGTGATAAGAACCAAATCATCAATTATTCCCGAAAAAGCATTTAAACTCAATATGAGTAATAAAGAAATTTTATGGGCTTTTATATCTTTTAAAAAATCATTCTTACGAAATTTTAGAAATTTAGCAAAATTTTCCCCATATCCAAACTGGGCAGCAAGAAAAATAAAAATAAAATTCCTCAAACTGATATATAAGTCTTTAAAGTTTTAAATTTCATTTTAACTTTATAAAGTTTATTAAGATAATTTTAACTTTAAGATTCATATTAAATATTCATGTTTTAAATAATCTATAGATTTTGATTGAAGCAAAAATATTGTTATAAATGTTTTGTTGTGAGTTCTTTACTGCAAAATAAATAACACCAGATTTTAGAGTTTTGAAATTAATTACAAATTTATATTCTATACCTTCACATAAAGTTGACACTACAGCACAATTTATTTAAGATGCACGTCTTTACTTCACGAAATTTATTTTTCAACTGACTCACTATCCACTCAGACGCTGCCTTTCTATATTTGTCCCCTAGAGGTCTGGAAAAATTAAGAATCATTTCGTTGCTGTTATCTTATTCATTCAATGTATTGACGCCTGTATTTTGTTTTTATTTTTATGCTGATAAAATTTCCTCCTGGATATTATTTTAAGGTAGTTGTTGTTGTGTTGTGTACGTAAGTTTTCTTAGAAAAGTACGCAGTTAGTAAACAGCGTATCTAATTGTTGTTGTTTTGCGTGTATAAAATTTCTACGCAGTTTGTAACTAGAAATTTGTGTTGTCATGCGTGCATTAGTTTTCTTAGCACGCCACGTAGTTGGTAAACAGCATACCCAGTTGTTTATTTTATTGCTTAATTATTTTCTTCTAAAACTTAAGTAAGACCATCCGTAACAATACACTCACTGATGATTGTTACAGCATACTCAGCTTTACTTAACTTGCAGCAACAAAAGAAAGAAGATTTTTTCACACTCAAAAGCTGCAGTACTTTCTAGTGTTGAAAGATTTTAATAAAAAATAATACAAATTGTTATCGTTATATTTTTATAATGACATGACACGTAAAAGTGAAACAAAAGATGAAAAAAGTTATCAAAATAACATTAAATTAAAAGCGCTTAAAAGCTTTAAGAAGCATCCAAAATGATTTTTTTAAATATCTAGACTTATGTGCGCTTCATGTCTAAGGTTTAATTAAATAAAATTAAACTCATTTACATCGATATTTTTATAGGCAACACCAACAATTAAATATTTAAATAATCTCTTCCATAAGCATTTTTGTGGCAAGTTAATTATAATAGAAACCAACAAAAGCCCACTCACTTTATGCAGGAGTATGTTTTGTGTTCACGTGAACATAAACATTTAGACACTTTATACATTTATTAAATTTTAAATTCAATGCAATGCAGTTCAATACAATTCAATTGTTTTTACACTTAATGAACAACAGTTTTATTCTTAGTGTTAGAGTTTTAATAAATTGCGACAGTTTTTAGTTTGTGTTCATTTGTTAAATGCCCTAAAAATGCATTCTTTTAACATATTGACACTATAATTATTTGTTTTATTCAATTAGAAAAAATTTCATTTATCTATTCATTATAATTGTAACAGTATTTGTTGCATAACAATTTAAAAATATCCGTAGTGTTAAATTAACTGAAAAATTCATGACACATGCTACAAAATTTTAGTTAATTATAGGAGACTTTAAAGTACCCTATAAATATCATTTCTTTTTCGTTTTTAATTTTTTCTCCTAATTTAAATCAAACCGCAGTATGATGCTGATTTTGGTAACAGGGTAATAAACAAAATTTTAAATGTAAGATAAGCAACAAGTCTATAATAAGGTTCTTCCCAGTAATACGGATGACGTGAAGTGCTCTTGCATGTCAGTTATCTGTAAAATTCAAAACGTTCCTAGCACAAGAGTATCCCTCATAATGCCGGTTACTGCATATAATAAAGCTTCAATCACATTTAAAGAAACAACCAAATTTATATTAAAATGTGAATATTTGACCTAAAAGTGTTACCACTGAATTCTTTACGAAAAATTATCAAAATTCCTTAGTGTTCAGTAATTTTTACAGAAAATTTTTGAAATATTTAAATTTAATTAAAAAGCATTTTTCAGCTTCCTTTTGAGATAAATAAACATCAATTAAGAGAAATCAAAAATTAAGTTTATTAAAAGGAACTTGATTGCCATGTAATAGCAAAAGTGACCCAACAATCACCAAGCACATATGAACCAGAATTTAGCTGTCTCTGGGTTAAATTCAGGATCAGGTCACACTTCTTGCATTTCGGGTTTTTTTACAGAAGTCCCAAAACGGGAAGGAATAAAAAAGGTTTTATTCCTAAAGAGCTCGCTTCGATTTTCTCTCCGAATCCATATCAAAGATTATCGATAGTTGCCCGAACAACAACAATTCTTGGCTTGGCCATTCAGGCCAAATATCTACAGAAGGCCAGTATGTTGAGTTATTTCCTGCGCACAACCATCTTGCGCAATTAGTGAATGCGCGAACATACATCCCTTGTATTGAAGGGCACTTAAGTAATACTCTCAACCTTTTTATAACTTCACACCCCCAAAAGTATGAAGTTAATGTTCTATCATGCCGATGAATTTCCAAACTGTTGGAAGATTGCTTATGTAACGCTGTTCCACAAAAAGGGTTAAGCTAACACCAACTCCATACATCAGTTCGGAGAAAGTAAGGTGGTTGCTAGTCTGCGTACGAGAGAGAGCCAAAGTGGTCATTGGGGACAGAGAGTGTGATTTGTTTTACATCCGCACCTGGCTATGTAACCTTAATCAGATGGTGGACAAACCACTATTGTATAATTTGGAACGTCATACATGCGTCCTAGATAGCCGAAGGCATAATTCTAAGCAACAGAACCACCCAGTTGCAACTTTAATGATTTCAGGGCAGGGCTGCAAACCATCACACCTTGTTAAAGAGTTGGAGACTTTCCTACTTCTGTCCAGAACACATGTCTAGCATGCTCACTGGACTGGATCATTCACTTAGGGTGTTATTAACAGCGAGATGATCCTGGCTACCATAATTTCCATAATTCCCTTATGGGGCCGCAAAACTACAACCACCACGATACTTCTATATAGGGGCCAACCTCAATGATCAGCCAGAGAACTATTATAAGTCTAAAGAGACAAATAATGAAATCCGCGGGCCACTGATCCCTGTGGAAATAAAGTGGAGCTTCCAGTTGACTCCCTGCCTGTCTTCAGGGGACTGGGCTCCTTTTTTCCGCCAGTTGCACAGATCTAGATAGCTGTTACGTAATATAAAGACCATAAATGTGCCCCCGGGGGGGTCATTGGGGTCAACAGGATATCCAACTCTATTGATTCTCAGAGCATCGACATAATGTGGGTTGTATTTCACTGTTTTATCGGTACTACAATGTAAGCGCTGTAACGAGATTAGGGAACTTTTCGCCTTTATTCACACATTTTTGCATTTAACACGCTTTGCATTGAGAGTCTATCCATTTGTGGTTGATTGGCCAGAGAATCCCACTACACATTACAGCGGAAAATTAATTCGTTTTTAAGCAGAACAGTTCAAATGTGGAATAAATTCCCTTCAGAAGTCTTTGCCGTCACTTTCAATGTAGAAAAGTTCAATCGAATGTCCCTCTTTCCTCCTCTTCCTAAACTAATTTCCTAGTTGTGTTACAATGGATTGCATGAGTAGGAGTTATCTCCTGAATACTGGTCCGAGAAAAACAGAAGCGCTCTTCAATATTTTGGATTTTGAGCCCAAAACAAGCTTGCCGTTGATCTCGATTTTCATAAGCGAATTTTATTTAGCTCATTTTTGTTTGAATGGATACCTCAATAAACAGAATTGCCATATTTGGAACGATGATAATCCTCAAGTGTATATTGAGACACTATTACATCGTACTTCTTTTAAACCGATGCTGGTCGGAATATTACAGTGTATGGTGACCACCTTAGATTACTGATTACATGACTGATGCATGACTACTGATTTCTTCGTTCATCATTTGAATAAACAGGGTGTAGAGCAGCTGTGGTTTCAACAAGACGGCACAGCATGGCAACCAGTTCATGCTACAATTAATTTATTGCAGAAAACGTTTAGTAAGCGCAAAATCTTACGTTTCAAAACCGTTAATTCTTCGCCTCGTGCAATTTAACGCCGCTAGACTATTTTGTGTGAGAATATGTGAAGTCCCAAGTGTATGCCGATAAGCCCGAAACGATTGACCATTATTAAAGGTTTACAAGTGTTGAAAGTATTTATTTGTGAGGTAATGTGTATAAATATTGTGGTCATTATTGAAAAATTAAAATAAATCTAAATAAATTAAATAAACGAAAATGTCTCAAAATAAGTTTAATTTTTATTTGTCATATTATAATCAACTGTAGATTCTTATATTGATAATTTTAAAATAGGTTTTGGTTACAGTTAATAATATTATTGTTAGGTACAACAACAGTATGCTTAGATCACAATCATATAATAAAATTGGAGTATGTTACTTTAAGATTGTGTTTACCTCAAGAAGGTTTGTTTTTTTGTTGCCCTGTAAAAGCCTTGAACATGTGAAATATATATCGACACTTTCTTAACATTCAGGCAAAAAAATTGAATTCGATTTTATTTTCAAATATAATGAGTTTTTGCCATAATGTTATAACTGAACAAGTAATTTCAAATATAAACTTAATTCAAGTTTGACTTTAAACTTTTTTAATATTGCACATTTAATTGCCCAATAGCATCGGTAGTGTACTCATTAAAAAGTCGCCAGCCGATTAGTTAATAAAGATAGGAATTGCTTTTATACTCAAAATAGTTAATATGAGCATGGACAACAAAAAAAAAAACACAAATGAGTTGTCGGGAAAAAAATCTAAGTATGACACCTGTTGCTTAAACTCAAAAGCTATTTTGACTGCAAAAACTATTTTTAAGCCTTTTAATAATAATTTTGTTTATTTGTACAGCAATGCCTTCAAAGATACGACTGACTAAATGGCGTGGTCAGTTAGTTAGTTTTAAATAATTTTGTATTTTTTTTTAGTCTGGTTAAAGCTTAAATTGTTATTATTATTATTATTTCCATTTTTTTTTTTTGGTTTTTGTGGTTTTAAAATACAAAATTGAAATAAAGCGCCATCATATCATGCCACAAGATATAAACCAAAATTTATACTAGTTTTTCTTTCATAAATATTTGTATACTTTTAATTTACTAGTGCCTGTACGTAGTACATAAATACGACTACACAGACACAACATTTAAGATAATTTTGCACCAAACATTTTCTGATAGCTGCCAAAAATCATGCCATATATACATATATATATATTTTTTTATTTCATAAATTCTATTGGTCCACTGTAATAGAGAACCTTAATTTGTGTTTGTTTAGAAAAAAAAAAGAAGTACTAAAAGTATGTGTATCTTATAAAATATTTAAATTTAAGGTACAGTGAGAGAAATGCAAACTTACGAGAATTTATAACAAATTAAGAAAAGTAAGAATAAGCAAGAACAATTATCTCACGTTGAAAAAATGTCCTAAAATTTAACTTCTTTTGTTCACATGTCACAATTGTCCCAATTTTTTACTCCTTAGAGTTAAATATTAATTTAAATATTTTTCGAGTTACTTTTGATGTCTCTATTTCTTTGTGAAGTACCACCAACGAAGCAAACAATTAAGTGAAAATATATATGAAATTTAATTTAATTTGATTTGAAACTAATCAAAATCTGAAACTACATTCAGTTTGTCAGGTTCGTGATCGTTTAATATACACTGTGCATTTGTATGACATCTTCGGGAGAAACACACGTATTTGATCTTCCTAAGATTCAACCCCACAGGCCGATGTCATGGCAGAAATTAAATGCGTCCAAGTTCTTTTGTAGAAAAATACGATCAGTCTGATTATTGTACGCTTGACATATCCTTTCCTAATCTGCATAGAATAGAACATTTGAGTATTTTTGCTTACTGGCGATGCTACATAAAAGAAGTGACAAAATATAGAAAATAAAAAATAATTCTCTTGTTGTAAAAAGAGCTCAAATATATGAATTTTGATTAAAATACTAATTATTAATACAGTTATTAAGCGATAAGAAACAGCAATGTTATCCAAATCAAAGATGGAATTTTATTATTTCAAACAATTTATCTTAATAACGATCGCAAGGGTTTTTCAACAAGAATTTATTTTCTAAACCAAAATAAAAAGATGATAAGATGATTCAAATTTATTAAAAAAGTATTTTTCTATTTTTTTAATCGACCTTTTTATATTTTAAATAAATATCTGTTATTCTTTTCAACGGTCTTTTTGATTTAACAATATATATTTTTTTCCATATTTCGCTTTCCTGTGGAAAGCTTCTTCAGGAAATTATTTTTTGTTTTTGTAAAATATAAAAAATTATTGAATTAAAAAATAAGAGATTGGTAACTTTTTGGGAATAAACAAAACTGATTGGCATCTGAAGAAGGTAAAGCAAAATTAAAAAGATGATTTTTATATCACTCCGTTTTTCTTATAACAGGAACCTTATTAAAGCATTCGAAACAGGTTAACCGACATTCAAGAAAACTGTATTGAGCTATAATTTAATGACATGTGTAAATCGTTATGGCTTTCTACAAAATTGATAATCTCTCGCTTGTAAGAATATTAGAAAACAAAAAAAAATTTCTCGCACCCAATAATAAGGAGTTTTTTCCAAACTCTTGCTAACTCTTTTGACTTTTAGACCATCTTTGTTTAGCTCCCAATTACATCTGGTAATTTTTACAAACTATTTGAAGTCATTGTCTTGCTTAAAGACGACTTTGTTAGGTGCAGGTTAGAGAACATTTATTTAGAAAAGAATTTATTCCCAAATTCGAAAGTGAGTATCTTCTTAACTCATAATTTTTTTTATCTACGGAAATCGGCTAAAACAATGAAAGATTCCAACAAATTTCTTTCTCTTCGTGTACAGAATAAGAAAAAATTCTGCTTTATGTTGCATGCAGGAAATTTTGTATTTTTTTTTCTTATTTAATTCTTGATAAATTTTGATGCAACAACAACGGCAAGAAAATAAACTAACTAACCAAACAAAAAACTAATACAAAATAACAGGGTCTAAATTAAATATTATTCATTACGAAAACTTAACGTAACTTACAAACATTTTATGACTGTTTTTTGCCCCTTCACAGCATTTTAGCTGAAATGGATACAAACAAAAAACAACAACAATAACAACAACAAAATCAAAATAATTTAAATTAAATAAATAATATGAAACTAAATTAAATAAAATATAAATAAAAGATATTGAAAAACAGAACAACATTGCTGTGGCTTAAAGCGCTTTGATTATTAATAGTAACTTAACCTTTTGCTATAATTGTGAACATGGAAAATCTAAATGAAAAACATATACAAAATTAAACGAAAAATTCTATCAATTATTTAGGTCTCCATGATTACGTGAACATGTAAATTTAGACAAAAATAAAGTTTGAATGCAACAAAATAAAACATAGTTTCATTATAAACAGCAAACATGAAGTCGCAATGGATATGCAACTTGCAGCCAAAAAGAATTTTGCTAAATTAACATGTTTCGTTACGCACACAAAACCATAAATCTTCACAAGACAACAAAAAAAAAATATTATAAAACTTTAATGCAATAACAAAATAACAAATATTACAGCAAGCAAATACAATTTAAAATGAGTTAAATAAATTAATAAAACAATTCTAGTTTTTTTTTTTTAATATTTAAATGGACAATTAATATTATTGCGCACACGACATTGTATTGCACGGGATGGTTGTCTTGATGAATGTCGTTAGGACAAAATAGGTCATGGATGCAAAATTTATTTTTATTAGAGTCGCAGTGAGTCATTAGAAGATAATTTATCATTTAAGTTTGTAATATGGATTTGTTATGCAGCCTAATATTTAAACAATATAAAAATTCAAAAGAACAAAATGATACTAAAATTAATAGTAAAACCGCTTTACATATTTTTTATGTACTTCAGTGGTGTTCTTTTTTTTTGTTGGTTTAAATATTTTTAATTTCATTTCTTGCTATTCCTCCGTGAAGACATTTTTTTTAAATTTAATTGGTCTTTTCAAGATAGCTTTTACACTGACAATAAATGTTTCTTAATATTTTGAATTTCACAATTAACTTTTTGTCGAAATATTTGATTTTAAAAGAATTTATAAGGCACCACGCACTCATGATTTTTCACAATAATGAGTATTTTATTGTGGTAGGAAGAAAATAATGATGAAAAAAAGATAAAAAATAGTTAAAAAACTTTGTGACTAAAGGAATCGCTAGTAGAAAGCCAGTACAAATATATGACAATTAGTAAAATAACAATAAAAATGCTATGGGTTTTTTGTGTATAACCCTGTTAATATTAATTGATTATAATTATAGGTATATAACTATACAATGGACTAAAACAAAGATGCAATTTCTAAATTGATATCAAACTTGCTGTATTCGAAAGATAATCTTGTGGAGTTATAATATAAACATAACTTCTTACCACCATGGCTGGTTCGATGTCCACTTTTCGATGAATTTTTCCAAAATTTGTGAGAATTTTGTCATAGACAAGTGACCACATATGCCATAAAATCCAGGAGCCCAATTGACGGATCCGAAACGTTAAACTATGTGGTTAACCAATGTTTTCTTTAATAAATTATTTGTGGCACAAGCTGTATTGCATGATGCGCCGTCTTATGTAAATGCCTGCATACAGTGTTTATTCAATTGATGAACGAATCATGGCACTCCAACGATCACGTTCTGACCAGCATGGTTTTTAAAGAAATACAGCCCAATGACTCCACTTGTCTATGAAGTAAACCGATCAGTCAGTTTTTCAAGAGCTTTGCTCCAAATATGACAGTTTTACCTATAGACGTTTAAAGAAAATTGAGCTTCAAAAATAGCGATTGGATATTTAGAACAGAACGATGATTTTCAAAATAAATTTGCACACTTTAGAAGAGTTGTTTAGGCCTCAGTCTAGTAATTTTCAAATGTCAAACCAAACTTAAAAGTGCTGCTAACTTAAAGAACTTTTACATGTACTTTAATAGCAAACTGGATTTAGATGAAAAATTTCAAAAGGTTAAAAGCTATGTTGTTTATAAATTAATTAATATCAAAAATAAAAACAAAAACTTAAATATTTCATTGCAAAATATTTGTAAGTTGCCAAATTAAATATTTAAAATATATGTAAATTTTTAATATTTAATTTGATTATTATTTTCAGTAATATTCGACCTTTTTTTTATTTCTATTAAATTTTAATCTTTTCACACGGTCATTTAAATTATAACATTTGATTTTTATATAAAAAATATTTTCCTGAAGAAGCTTTCCACAGGAAAGCGAAATATTGAGAGAAAAAAAAAATAAATAAAATCGTTATAATTTAAATGACCGTGTGAAAACATTAAAATTTAATAGAAATATTTAATTTGTTCAAATAAAATTTATTTTTATATTTATATGTATGTAACTAGCATGCCCGTGACTCCTTTGCAAGTCATTAGTGGTTGTTTTTTAATCTGCAGCGTTCTTTTTTGTGTGCGCCAAAAAATTCAATCATTAGGTTTTTTTAATAATTTTATCATTTTCACAATTCAATATTTTTGTGTGCTTATAGAATACGTCTTCTTCTATTGCAATGCTTTCACATATACGACATTCTTCGATCGATTTTGTTTCGCGGTATAGACAAACAATGCAGTTGGTTTAGTAACACGTCAACATGAAACATATAATAGACCGTGCGAAAAACAGGGATCATTGCAAAAGAAACACGTATGGGGAACTAAAGCCGTTTAAAATCAAGCGGCAAATTTGGAGGAATCATAGAAATGCGTGATATCGGCACATCCTCGCCCTTATATTTTCCTCTTAAAATTTTTGCTTCAATCACACTTTTCATGACTTTTTTGACTACTAAACGTGCCCCATTGCAAAGTCGTGGCTGGCAGATATTTCAAAACTTTCAGTTGTAGGCGGTGGGTTGGTAGTCCAAGTAACTCAAGCGAATTTGAAAATTCGACTGGATCATTTATAACATCGTCTTAATTGGTGGCAGAGTCAACCGATTTGTAGGTTAAAATTTGCCCGGGAATGTCATTCAAAATTGTCATATTGATATCCGAAATATCTGCATTTTTCGCAGCTAAGATAGCTCTTTCCCCCAACCAATCATGGATTCCAAAATTTTGTGCAGAACCGGGAAATACGTTTGTGACCAATTCTTGTTTTGATTGTGCAAAGTGGCAAAAATTATCTGGAAGCGTAATCATTTTTGTGGTGGGATCAATTGCAATTGCGCCATTCCCAATATCTAACAATTGCTTTGAAAAACGTTCGGCTGATGGATCATTTTGCAATTGAACATGAAAATTATACACACACATACACAAATGCAACAGAATATGGCAAACAAAATTCTCTATTTATTTGCACATCCACTTGCTATTAACATGAGCATATTTTGATTTATATTGCCTTCGCATTCTGTGCAAGCACACACACACAGCAACGTACAACCGAAAACACACATTTCCTTTCATACAAAACGTTGAGTCGAAATATTCAATGAAAAAAAATTTTGATTTTTTTGAAAAATTTGCCTTGTTTGCAACACGCACTGTGGACGCACTATTGTGCGTAAACGCATAAAAGAAAAATATAAACCAGCGAACGACCATTACGAAGGTATTGTGAAAATTTGGTGGAAATCCGACGGCGCATCTCGTCAAACACTGGCAACCAACGGACACCTATTTTTGGCTTAATTTTTATATATATAGATTTAAAAGAAAATAATGTTTTAAATAAATTTATTGGTTTATTTTTTATTAACTAATATTAAAGGTTCCTAATTATATTTGAACATGTTTCTTTTTTGGTATATGAAGGTTTTCCTATTTTCCCTTTAAAACGAATAAATAATTATAACTGAACTTTTCAATATCTGTGATTAAAAACAAAATTTGCTGTAATATCTAAGATAATATCTCAAAACTGTAAATAAATATGTAAATAGCATTTAATTTAATAAAGATGAATTTGGAAATGAAAAAAAAAATATTAAAGGTATAGTCTTATTAGTTAAATTGTTAGTCGACTTTTTTCAACAGCTTTACTTTTTAAACAACTTTACTTCTTTTAAGAACTTTAGCGTTTTTAAACTCCTTTACCTTCAAGCAACTTTACTTCTTCGACTGCCACTACTTTACTAATTGACTACAGCATCTGCCTCTCTCTATATTTCTCTGCTCATCCTATCCATGTTTTAATTATACAGTAAACCCTTTAAAATCGGCCATCCTGATGCTCATTTGTGCCAGATAATAAAAGATATTTAACTGACCCGTGATTCTTCCTTGGCTTCATGTAGTCGAAGCTCATAGAAGTTATGTTAGGGCCTTGAACATCGGCAATTTTGATGACATCATACCGTTAATTTCGCTTGACCTTGTCAACTTTGAATGAATGAACTCACTTGCTAGTTTCCGTCCAAATTTTGCCGCCTTCAACCGTATGTCCAAGAAAATCAATCTTGGTTTTCATTAACGTATACTTTGACCATTTAATCTTTAAGCCATATGGCTGTGCTACGTTTAGTACCAACTTCCATTTGTTAAAGCTTTGTTCTTCTGTTTCACTATAAATGACTTGTCGTCCATGTATAATTCCATAACATTTGCAATCATAAGCTTTCGAAAAATGAAATTTACGTATCTTATAAAGTAAGCTGGCCAATTACAAAACCAGAAAGGAGGAACGATTGAATTCGTATAGTCCTAGTTTAGTTACAAAGTTTTATAAGATTCTTCAACTATCTCTCCTTTGAGCAGTTGTAATATGTTGTCGTTTAATCCAGTTCTATATTAAAAATATCTGCCCAATACGAATATTAAAAATGTTTAGAAAAATATAATAATTATAGTTATTTGACCTTTTTAATATTTTTTAATAGTTAATTATTAAGCACTAGGTCATTATTTAATAAAAAATTTGTAAAAACTTTATTTTTTATTATTTTTTCAATATTGGCATTGGTTGGCATAATCAGGAAATATAAATAGAAGAATATATAAATAATAAATCAAAATTGAACAATTTTTTTGATTAACAAATTCAAAAAATAATCAAAAACTTTTTCAAAAAACAAAACAAACAAAAAACAATAAAAACTACAAATTGAAAAATTTTTAATAACTATACATACATACAAACATACAAACAAATTTTCAATATTAAAAAAAAAAAATATTTAATTTTCTGCCATCGAGCGTAAGATTTGCTTTGAAGTCCTTATTAAAATTCTATATTTAAGTTGTTAAAAACAGACATATGCATTAAATTAATTTGGAAATGTTCAAGACTTTTATGCTGCGAGAAGTTTTGTATTGGCTGTCATCCAAATAATATTTATTTAAAATTAAATATTAATATTCATTTATTTTCAAAAATATGTTTTCAACAAAAGACAAGAAGAAGAGCTAGAACTAAAATTTTACATAAATCAACGTATTAGTATTTTTAATACTTCACACCTTCCGTCTTTTTATATATATGAATATAGAATAGTTATATTTGTATTTATTTGTTTTTAAAAATTCTAATTACAAAATTATTAGGTTGTTTTGGGAGACCATGTTTTGGTTCCTAATTCACTTTTAAAAATTCAATATAAATTGAGGAAATTTTTGAAATATAAAATATTTATTGTAGATCCTCTATTTTGTTTCCAATAGAATTAAAGGAAAAAAGAATTAAATTTTTAACTAATCTCTTAAATAGATTTTATTCAATATGATTTTCTTAACCATAAAACAGCACATGTAAACATGAACATTTACTTAAGCCGTGCGGTGTTAACTTTACATTCGTTTGGCCATAAAAATTAAAAGAGGAAAAACATTGGTTTAAAACACTTGTAATAAAATGCATGACCGTTCATTATTTGTTGGCTCGTTGCTTGATTTTTATTTTACTCTTGTTCGCAGTTAGTTTAACTCACATTTAAGGTGAAACTGAAATCATCGTTTTTATTGCTTTTTTTCCTTTTTATTTACAGACACACCAGCGTATTTTGCTAAGAAGGCTGGCTATTTGGATCAGCTATTAGATTTAAACAGTTAAGCTGGTGGTTTTTATTTTCTAGATTTTAATTTTATTTATTTACAATTTGTACATTAAATAGTGTTTTAGTTCTTTTGGCTGCATCATTCTCTCATCATTCATCTAGTTTAAGAAGCTGTTTTCATAATTTTGGGTCTAGGTTTTTCTGTCTAGCTACATGAGTATTGGTGAGTTATGTTGTTTGTTCAGTAGGTTAGTATTACAACTAGGCTTCGAAAGCATTCCTTAATTCTTACATTTTGAGTTGGAAACATTTGATTGCATTACATAGAGGTTAAATAAAACTAAAGGATGCTGTGTAATGCAATACGCATAGTAAAAGAAGACAATTAAAATTATAAATCATATTGACCGGAATGGTATTTACTATATTATGCTCAAACAACAAAATAAAAAGTATATTTTATGAAAAATGAAAGCATGCAGTTACTAAGCTGCTGCTGTCGTATATAAAGTGCGTTCCAAGAAAAGTTTTGAAGGTTTTATTTGCTTTTAAACCAAAAATTATTTAAATGTTTTAAATATTTCGTAGAAAAACAGTACAAAAAAGTTTCAAGTTAATAATAATTAAAAAAAAAATAAATTTCTATTAACTCAATAGAATAATTGAATTAATTAAAAATTTAATTCAAAATGCGAAAAGCAATTACCGCTTAAATAAATAATTGTATCGATTAAAAAGTTTTAATTAATTTGAAAAATGGAAATAAAGTAAATGTTTAAGGAAGTAGTGTTTATAGTAGCATATTTTAAAGCAACAACAACATCAAAAACAAAACAAAATTTGGATTGGTAATAATTTTTAACCCAAAAAATATATTCATTATTTCATTTACTATTGCGTAGTTATAAACAAATGTATGGGTGTGTTCGTTAATACATCGCTACGTTCAATTTTCGGGAATTCATCAGTGGAATAAGTTTGTTTTGATTGGATCGGTATAGCAAGGCCACAGTTGCTTAGCACAAGCAACCCATATTTTTTGTGTGGGGCGAGGGGTACTGCCTCTAGATGCATCAAGTCATCGCATTCCAGTATTACATTTCTTATCTTTGCAATACAATTTTAGATAAAATTTCCTAGCGGACAACAAACATGTGCGCAATTTTATAATAACCAGAAAATTAATTTAAAATAACAATTTTTGAAAAATGTATTCAAACACGAAATTAACATTAATTCAGTTTTTTTTTGTGAAAATCGATTAAACAATATTCCATAGATTTAACACAAGTCAAACAATTTTGAAAATCAATAAATTTTCAAATCAAAAACTATACAACACGATCTTACCAATATGAAGTATACGACCAATAAAAATTATTAAAAATATCCATAAATTCAAAAGCAAAATTAAACACCGACATGATAGCATGAACAGAAAAATTTAAGCATTATTTATGTTTTTTAATTTTAGTTTTTTATTTGTTCATGTAAATATGTTTTCAGTTGCCATATTCAGCATATGATTTAATATTTTCTATTTTTATATTGCGATAATATTTTTTTTTTAATATTTTTGTTTATTTTTTTGTTTTATTTTATTTTGTACAAAATCATACATAAAAATTGGTAGCATAAATTTTATGTTTAATATGCGTTTTAATAGTTTTGCAAGTAAATGAGACACGAGGCAATTTATTAATATTTTATGTTTCTATGACTATAAGTATGTCAAACATTTAACAACACCAGCAGCCAACAATAAAAGAAGTCGGCTGTTCCCTAAGTGAATAATACTCTTACAATAAATGTAAAAATTTATATGAATAAGATTTAAAATAGTTATTAAAAAAAATAACTTAAAAATCGTGCTAAATAAACCAAGCGAAGATCAGAATTAAGAATGACATAAATTTAATTTTTCTAGATTTATTAAAACAGAAAAATTATTAACAGATTGTTGACATTACGCAAGTGTTTTAGAAAATTTTACGAAAATATTAAAATGTCTATTTTTATATATTCTCAAGTTTTGCACAGAAGATAATATATATTTTCACTAAAATAGGAACTAAAAACTAAGTAAAACTACTTTATTGGACAAATGAGCCAAAACCAGTCTACATCACATTGCAATGTTTAGCTAAGGAAAAGAAATAGTTTGATTTTTTTTAAGAAAGTGGATTAAAAACCTTGTTAAAATAGTTGCTTATGTTCTTAATAAATTAAACTATTTATTAACAATATTATAAATTTGAATAAATAAATTTAAAAATATTTTTTTACAAGTTTTTTTATTAATAATAATATAATCTATAAATACTTATGCACAGATAACTTAACGATATTATTAAAAAGTTGATAAGATTTAAAACAAAATTAATGTCAGTTCGTTAGTTACTTGCATATTTCTAGTTTTTGCTTATCATTTATTTTTTAATCATTTTATTTTAATTTATCAACTTAATTAAAATTATCGGGCAGAAAAATCTTTTATTAATAATTATTTTATCAAATAATTTTTAATCTAATAACCAGACATTTTAAATATTTATGATCGATTTTTATGCATAGAAATACGTTAGCAAATTAGAGTATATTATAAATAATGGAAATAACTTTGACATTCAGAGAGGTTTTTAGTTGAGACCATATCAGCTCTGATTAAGTGTGGTAACTTTAGATTATGTTTAATTAATTTTATGGCATAGCAACGTCAGATTGTTGATTATGATTAGTAAAAGAAAAATTATATGCATCAACTAAATATAATTTTCTTAAACTTGGTGATAATTCATTTTTATAAAAAATAAATTTGGAAGAGTATTTTTGAAAATTTTATAGAAGAGATCGGTGAAAGGTTAAAGCGCTTAAACATAAATTTTTATTTACTTATATCTAAGTTATAGCACTTCGTAAATAGTGTTGTACAATGAAATTCCTCTTGCCACACAAATAAAATGATTAGGGTGACCAATAATTCGATCATACAATATTCGTAGAATCTAACTCGTTATAACAAATTACGGAGATGTAGTATAAAATTATATTAAAGTTATTCTAACAAAGTCAAGATTATTACATCGATCTTAATCAGATATTAAGGCTGATGGAACTTACAAGAAGTTAGAATGTGCCCTACTAGGCCTTTTGTTTTGTTTGATTTACTGTAGGAAATGATTACAAATAGATTTATTATTTTGTTGTAAAAATTAGTAGAAAATCAGTCCACAATTCAAACATCATTTAGTTTAGCGATGACATTCACTATTTTCTTTAGCGGTTTTATTAATAAACAAAATTGCGAATACAACTAATGCACAACACATCCAGCAGACTTGATTACACGTAGACCATATGCATTGACTAATGTGGTTTATACGCTGGTGGTATCATCAGATCTTATTTCTTGAAAATTAAACCCAAGTTTGCATTTCGGTAGAACAGATGATCAAAGATTTTTTGATTAAGAAATAGATGGCTTTAATTTAAGAGCGATGAGGCGATATTTTTTTTAAGAGAAGGAGCATTTTAGGCAACAATGCCTAGGAAAGGGATAGAGAAGAGATGAAACAGGTGATGACGGTAGAAGGATAGTCGGAAATTAATTGTCGTTTATTGCAGCACAGCGACCAGTGACCATGCCTTCATCACTCAGCAGCCCCACTGACAGTCAATTGGTAATCGAATCCACAACCCCCAGATTGACTAGCTAAACCATCTAACTATTTTCTTTAACTAGTGCTTATTTCGTGAATGGTAACACTTAGCTCATGTTTGATTTGACAGATAATTAGCTTTATCCTTCCGCTGAACGAAAATGCTTGTGTATACACTTGAAAAACGCTGAGACATATTGTGACATTACTTTGAAGTTCATGATAATGGTGCAGAATATATGCGAAAATTGCGTACGGATTTTGGAAGAA
Source organism: Trichopoda pennipes (assembly GCA_030448955.1). Classification (NCBI taxonomy): domain Eukaryota; kingdom Metazoa; phylum Arthropoda; class Insecta; order Diptera; family Tachinidae; genus Trichopoda; species Trichopoda pennipes. Next base: position 593,288 of record JASKUP010000021.1, on the reverse strand, counting down.
GAGAAGCATCGTCATGTTCATTATCTTGTGAAAAAAGTGAAAGAAACTGGCATCCCCGCCGACAAACCCAAGCGTGAAAAGCCAAAAACAGTGCGTGACCCGAGAATATTGCTGCTGTGGCAGAAAGTGTGCGTGAAGCGCCATCAACATCAATTCACCGTCGTTCTCAACAATTAAACATTTCAGAGACATCTTTAAGATGAATTTTGCATAAAGACCTTCGTAATACGCCATACAAAGTCCAATTGGTTTAGGAGTTGAAGCCAAGTGACCATCCAATACGTTTTCGCTTCGCTAAGTGGGCCTGCGATCGACTTACAGAAGATTGCCAATTTTGCAAAAAAAAATCATCTTTTCAGATGAACCTCATTTTGATCTTGGCGGGTGTGTAAACAAGCAAAATTATCGCATGTGGGGCACATAAAACCCGCACGCATACATTGAAAAACCGACGCACCCAAAACGAGTCACGGTTTGGTGCGGATTTTTGTGCAGAGGCATAATTTGGCCATTTTTCTTCGAAAATGAGCAAGGAGTGGCCGTTACAGTCAATGGCAATCGTTATCGGGCCATGTTGAACAAATTTTTGGTCACAAAAATTGAAGAGGAGGATATTGGCAACATTTGGTTTCAACAGGACGGCGCTACGTGCCACACAGCCGAAGCTATTTTTGAAGATCGCATTATCAGCCGCAGAGCTGATGTCGTTTGGCCATCTCGGAGCTGCGATTTAACACCGTTGGACTATGATTTGTGGGGTGCCGTCAAAGACAATTGACGCTTTAAAGGACAATATTCGTAAAGCCATTGGTGAAATACAGCTGCACACAATCGATAATGTGCTTAAAAATTGGACCGATTGTGCAGGCTATTGTATAGTCAGCAGAGGCAGCCATTTGAATGAAATTATTTTCCATTATTAACCGGATGGATTGTGCTTTCAAATAAAAAAAGGAATTTCAGAAAATATTCAGTTGTATTGTTTATAGCATTTAAAACAAAAATAAAAGTTATTTGGCAGACCCTTTAGTACACTACCTACTAGCCTAAATTTATTTCGAGAAATGGGCCTGTGAGTTGGCCTCTAATAATTGTCACTTTAATATATGTCGATATAAATGTGAAACTGATTTATTCTGATAAAACAGCAATAAATGATGCCTTGGTGGCTAGAATCGTTATGCCATTTAAAATAATTTGAAAAGTTATTCTTTAAGGTTACATTTTCCTAAACAACTTTTTAATATTAATTACAAACTAAACAAATAAAACGCTAAAATTTATGCCATACAAACAATTTATTTAATCACTTACAAAATATAAACTAGGAAATATATTTAATAGTCACTTGTCATTATTCTTGTGGCATATACATGCCATTTATCTGTCTACAAAAAAAAACATTCAATTTAAAATTTAAATATTAATTATTTAACGAGAACATAAACGAAAATAAATCATTTTTGGGAATAATAAAAGTAAATATGCATTTTCAGTCTTTCAACTTATGACTTGAGTCATAATTGATTTAAGTGAATAATGAAAGAAATATGCATTTAAATCACAAAGTTTGCAATTAAGTAAAAAAAATAGAAATAAAATAAAAAATTGTTTGCCATTTAGGATGCATTAAAATAAAAACAAAAACAAAAAAATCGTAGGCTATAAATTTATTTTTATAAAAATGCAACAATACAACAAATAGTTCAAGCGATTTTGTTTCCTTTTTTTTAACTCTGAAAAAAAACATAAATAATAAAATATTAATTTGGGTTAATTTTTTTTTTCTTAAATACGAACGATCTCTTATGAAACTATTCACAAAATACATTAAGTTAAAATTATTTAACAAAACACCATTTTAAAACAAAATGCTAAAATTACGAATTTTCCACAGAAGCATTATTTTGCAAATGATATTTTTAAATATTTCGTATTTCATTTCAAGCTCATATAGAAAATAAATATTTAAATTTTGTTATTCTTGTGGGTCAGCCTTTTTACAAATGATAAATTTATGGTTATTGAAAAGCATTTTTGTTTTGGTTAAATTTAATTAAAATTTTTCGTAACCAAATATTCACTCATTCATTATTATGAGAACATAAACTGCTTCATTCACTTATTGCAGAAAACAATGTATGTAATTTTAAAGTGCCTTAAAAGAGTACAAACTATTAAGGGGGAAAATATTAAATGTAATTATTTTTTTTCTCTTACAGTGACTGTTAATAATTATTTAGTTTTAAGGTCAGCTACTAAACGAGTAGGTCTCATATGCCAATATAATTTCATACATTTACAACTCAAATTTTGCATAATACATTTTCATTTATAACACGACACATAGTACCAAATCACTAGTACCATACTTTAGGGGCAGGGGCTAAATACAATTTTAGTAATTTCCTTCATCCCATGTCCCTTCCAAGACACAAAATATTAAAATAAACTTTATTGCTTCTTTAAGTTTAAGTTTATTCTTTGAAAATGAATTAATATTTTTAAGTCTCTGGCTTTTTAAATAAAAACATAAAAGTACTATTAACCACAAATATTAAAAACAACACAACGTTATACTTGATTATGAAAAACAACATACTCAAGAATATTTAAGAACAACAAGACGTTGTTGCACGTGTTTAGGACTATAAAAAGTCCATTTATAATACTTGTTTCACATATATAAAGGAGGTGTTTTATAGAGGTATATAACTTAAAAATAGTATAAAACACAGATAAGAAATTTACTTTATTCGAAATTTACTTTATTCTGGCATTTAAAATTAAGTATGACTTCTGGCATGTTTTTCTTTAAAGAGAAGTAGCGCTTCTGGCAACAATGCCTATTTGGTCAAGTAGCGTGATACATTCTTTAGGAAAGAAATAGAGAAGAAATGAAAAAATGGTGAAAGTAGAAGGATAGTAGGTAATTAACTATCGTTTAAGACAGCACAATGACCAGTGACCATGCCTTCATTACTGGGCAGCCCCACCGACAGTCAATTTTTATTTTTGTGATCTTCCCAGGCTGACACGCTAGTAATAGTACACTACCTACTAGCCTACAGGAGCACCTTCTGGCTTATGATCGCCATGGCTAGCTTGTGCGAAGTAGAATCTGCAAGAGTTTTTACAAACTTTGTAGCCGCATATCGATATAAATATAATGACTGTTGTTCTGTAACTGGTTAATCGTTTGGAACTAATTGGCGTAGACTTGCGTCAATATTCTTGAAGGCCAATTCAGGAACCGGAACTTTAAGCGTTTACCAACCATTTGCCTTAATAAATCAATTACACCACTAGCTTCCCCCCGGGGGCACATATATATGGTCTTTATGGAACTTCGGCTATCTAGACACAGTGCAACTGGGGGAAAAAGGGAGCCCAGTCCCCTGAAGTCAGCAGAGGTACAACTGGAAACTCCACTTTATTACCACGGGAATCAGTAATGCCCGCAAAGTTCATTATTTGTCTCTTTAGACATTTAATAGTTCTCTGGCTGATTATTGAGGTTGGCCCCTATATGGGAGTATCGTGGTGGTTGTGGTTTCGCGGCCCCATAACAGTATAATGGTTATTATGGTGGCCAGGATCATCTCACTGCTCTGGAATCATCGAAGTTGCAACTAGAAAGTTCTGTTGTATAGAATTATGGCTTCGGCTTCCTAGGACGAGCATGACGTTCCAAATTATGCAGTGGTTTGGTTCACCATCTGATTAAGGCTTCATGGCCAGGCGCGGATGTAAATCGTATCACACATCACTAGCTGTGTGACATTTTGCGCCGTATTATTGAAACTACAGCCCCTGCGTATGATGGTTGTCCAATTGATGAACTAAAACTTCAGTAGACTTGGCTCAATAACGATCACTATTGACTGTAGTGTTTTGACCAGATTCGTTTTTAAAGAAGTACTCACCATCAGTCCATAAAGCACATCAAGTAGTTAGCTTTTCTGGATATACCGATGTCTCAACATACAAACGAGCTTTATCGCTCAACAAAATTCGTTTAAAAAATTCCGAATCAGCACAATCTTGTTTTTGATCCAATAAACGCAGTTCGTGTTGAAAGGCAAACCAGACTAAGCATAAGCCACTTCACAGCTGACATAATGGGCGCCTGTATACCTATATAAAAAGCACCCGATGTATATATACTTAAGAGTATGAGTAATTTTTGGAATTTTTTTTTTTTTGCTTCTACACAAGAAAAAAAATGATTGTTTTCAACGAAATAATACTAACGAAAATCAGACAAACATTATTATGCAATAGCACTCAGCCTTATTTTTTTTGTTTTGTTTTTTCCTGTGAGTTGTTAAATTTAATACCAACAAAATCGTGTTTAGCTATTGGGGGTGTTGGGTAAATTTGGTCAGTAATTTAACTTAAAGAGGTTAAAAGTTTATGTTATAATTTGCTGTAAAAAAAAAACAAAAGCAAAAATCAAAAATACTTAACAATTTATTTAAACAAAAAACAACATCGCCAGCACATGAGCTAAGGAACATATAGAATCCATACCTTCATATCCATCAATAACTAAAACAAAAAAATCATAATTTATTGTTATTGTATGTGCTGTCTGGTCATAATTTTTCTGGGGAATGACATAAACAAATTATTTTATTCAACATAAAATGTTGGCCTAACAGCAGCTATAACAATTTTCTTTCTTTTTTTTTTTTTGTTTGTGTGTTAAGAAAATTGGCCTAAAAAATTCAATTCAACGTCATTTTAATTACTTTGTGGGGTCTTGGCAGAAGTCTGTCAATTTTTCAAAAATGATAAATTAATAAAATTATTTTTTAAAATCTACTCAACATAAGTCTTTTAGAACATATTCATGGCATGCTATTAAAATTGAAGTAAATGTAAAAATTAAAAATAAACTATTAAAAAAAATGCGTCTACTGTTGTCAGCAAAACTTATCACTATTAAATAAAAAATAATTATTGCAACTTTACGTCAGCAACTTTACGCGATATACGCGTAAAGTTGCTGACTTAAGGCGATCTTGTTATCCATTTGTATGTATGCGCTTATAGAATGTTCATATAGACGATATAAAATATATGGTTGGGGTGGACGAACTTTTGATCTATGCAAACTTTTGCTTCAGCAAAACAAGTACTAAAAGCCACAACGCCACCAAAACCAATTCAGTTCTTGCATGAGAAATTTTCCAGTCACGTAATATCTCGATTTGGTGATGTCAATTGGCCGCCTCCTTCCAGTGGTGTAACGCTGTAACGCTGGGTATTTGAAAGGCTACATTTACGTTGATAAGCCACAAACAATTAACGCTCTGAAAGATGAAATTCGGCGCTACATTAACAAGATAAGGGAAGCTTTGTTGCAAAATGTGCTTCGAAATTTTGTAAAAAGATCGGACATGTTAAAGGTGGACATTTGCCCAACATCATACTCCATTAATAATGCTCTTACTTCTACTTTATATTGGCATTAATAAATTTGAACTTGTCAAAATATTGCGTGTTTTAAGCCAATTTACCTCCTCACCTCAAATTTGCCTACATATTATAAATGAGTTTAATATTTTTTATCAAAATTTTGTTATTAATTCTGCTAAATTCATATCAGCAAAATGAAATTTACTTTTTGGATTACTACAACCTTCGTCAACCAATAATTGCAGTTTTGCAAAGAGATAGATTTAAATATGAAAGAACTAACAATAGCCTTAGCCTTGTAGTAAATAGTAAATTATTGAAAACTAAATCAGGCTTAAACTTATACTACTAAAGCCAACAACAATAACAAAAATTTGCCTCGCTTATTACACACCAACTAAGCCGACCAATAGAGACTACCTGTGCTTCAAAATTTTTTAAAAAGAACAGACGTGCTCAAACGGCACATATTCCGAGCAACATATTTCACTATTAATTCCCATACTTTCCACTTTATATCGGTATTAATAAAATTGGAGTATGTTTTAAATCAGTTTACGCTATTTCCTAACCTCAAACGTGCCCGCAAAATAATAACAATATTGTTGGGTAAATGATTTGTTTTAGTTTTCAAAGAAAATTATTACCAGTAAAAAAGTAAACGAAATGATCTTTTGTGTGTTTTACAAATTGCGTAATTTTCTAAGAAACCTTATACCCACAAGACAACAACAAATTGGCACACAGCCAAGCAGCCGCTTACGCTTAATAATAACAACAACAACATCAATATGGGGTCATGTTAAAAGAGAATATTCTTGTATATACAAAAAAACGATTAAAACAACCATATAAACACCACTTGCTGGGCAAATAAATTAACTCAAGTTGAAATGTTATTGAGTCAAGACAAAAGAATTACCATCGTAATAATTTTGTGTATTAGAAATAAATAAATCGCTTAATCTAATTTTAAACTCTGAAGTGCTGTGTAATTATTTTGTAACAAAAAAACTCAATTAAAAAAAAAACTTTCTGAACAAGGAAAAAACGTATTAATATGATGAAAGTAAAGTGAAAGTGATTGAAATCTAAGATTATAGACAAATATATATAACAAAACTTTAGAATCAGTTCGGCATGACTGAAGGAATTGAGCAATATTTCTTATACTTCTTTATACTTAACCAATTATTGTAGATCATTGTCGTGACCCATAAATAATTACATTCCCCTTGACTAGTTTTGAAGGATCCCCTAGAAACTCCGCTTAGTTTCAGTTTTTTTCTCGGACCAACACTCAGGGGATAACCCCTGCACATGCTATGCATTGTGCCAGAACTAGGAAATTAGTTTATGGAGAGGAGAGGGAGTAGTGTTTATGGATATTCGGTTTGAACTTTCATACATTGAAAGTGACAGAAAAGACCTCTGGAGGGAGTTTATTCCACACTTTCCCTGTAATGCGTAATGCGATTTACTGGAAAATCAACTACAAATGGATGCGCTCTCAATGAAAATTAGGTTGAATATGAAAACGTTTCCGAATTTCTTAAGAAAAGTAACGACAAAACAGTGAAATATACCCCACATTGCGTTGATGGTCTATAAAATCAATAGAGTTTGATACTCTACTGTCCCCAATGAGCCTCTTAGCCCTCTCCTGTACACAAGGTTGAGCAACTCCATAATAGACTTTGGGGCGCCGGCTCATACATAATAGTTGTATTCCATTTTTAGGCGGATATAGGTGGTATAAATACCACGAAGATTGGATGGAGTGAACTATCTCTTATATCGTTTTAGAAAATCGAGGCACTTGAGAGCTTTTTTAGTAACCTGAAAAATGTGTTAATCCACTATCGAACATCTCACGGAATTTTCATGCCAAGAACATCAAGAGCTTTCGATTCCTTAATACTTTTATCACAAATATTAACATAGACAGCAATAATTCCGAACACAGATCTATGTGTGGAAGCATGCAACATTGCATCTTACGGGCATTAAAATCGACTCTATTCGCACGACCCTATTCCAAGATCATGACTGGGCGCATCATTCATGTGTCGCCTTTTGGAACTCACCTCCAAATGGTCCGTTCTATTACCAAATCAATGCGGCTGACAAATGTAACTCTCAAATATTGCGAAAGAGTATATAGAGTTGAAAGTTTAACAAATAAGTTCATTTCAAGTTTATTCTTAGTTTTTTTGTTATGCCAATGATGTTTGAAGCTTCCCTAGCTTCATGGAAAGCGTCGAAATTTTAATAGAAATTATTTATAAATTTTGTAATATGTGTTAGAACTCTACATATAATAACATTTTTTTAAATATTAATTTCCTTCTCAAATCTTCTTAAAAACCTCTAAAGCTTTAAGGGTAGAAATATTTGTTTCCGATGTCCGTTGATCGATACTGTTTATTTTGAAAATTTACAAAAGTGTTTACAAGTGTTACAAAATTTTTCTCTCTTGGGTTTATAAGTTCTGTTCTAAACTAGACAGGCCTTTTAGGCTGGCAATTGGGAAACTTGCTACCAAAGTTCATAAGATAATAAGGTTTAATTAGTTATTTTAGTTTTTAAATTAGATGACCTTATCCTTGCGAAGTGAATTTAAAGTAAAACACTTTCAAACCGTCAATTTTTACTTTTTTAGCATAAATCTGTGACATCTGCCAGCCCTTCAGGAAATAGTCGAAAAATGAACAGCAATTTTCCTTTTCATACTACATTTTGTCCATATAAGTATTCTCCATTCATTAATTTACGATAATGCCCTCTATCGGCCGTAATGAGAACGCAGCCTTCATTTTTAAAGAAATAAAGTTCAATGATGATAAGAGCATTTAAACGCATCAAACAAATTTTTTCTGCATTAAAAGAGTCCGTATAATCTGTTGTGATTTGGTGTGACATTATACAGGACAACTTTGTTAACAAACCCATTTTGCTAAAAATCAGCCTCATCGCTGAACATATTTTTGCGTTTTCAATTTAATTAACCATATGACTTATTTTGAAAGTGAAGTTGCAAGCGTTCTTCAAGCATTAACCTATTAATGATGATTTGCCAAATCATTTAGATTCTGTTTTGATAAATTAACATTTCATTCAATATCTTGCATCTTCTCTAGCGGTATAAATTTAGTCATTAAAATAAAATTAATTAGATTTTTAAAGACAAAACTAGCGATCATCGCAACGATACTTGTAAACAGTTACACTCTGATGGAATTTGATGGCAAATGCTTGTTTCGCATTTAAACCCAAAACTTGTTGGTAATGTGTAAATACGCTTGTGGAGCATAAATATGGGACTATTAAATATCATAATTTATTTATTTTTATTACTAAATGATGTCAATAACTAAGGAAATAATTTCAACTAAAAAAAATTATTTCTGTGCAGAGAATAAAATTTATTTCCATTGCGCTTGGCATGTACTTTTTGAAAAAGATACCATAAGTGGTCTAAAAATAACGAATAGTACTTTTCAAGCAACATTTTTTAGTATCGAGTTTTTCAACAAGAATTTGGCGGTTGTCACAGCAACAATATGATAGTATTGAGATTTAGTTTCTTTACGTATTCGTAGCAGATGCATTGGCAATTGTTACAATCAATTCAATTTCGCACGAAAATCGCATTTAAATAATTAAAAGTCACTATGAAAATGGTGGTTCTGTTAATGTTACATTTCGTAAAATTTGTAATATTTTCAGACAACATAATCGTCCTTCTGAGATCGCAATAAAGAATTTTGTCGTTAAATTTGAGGTGACAAGCTCGATATATACTCTTTCGCAGATGACAGCACCATTTGTCATTCGTATTCATTTAATAAGAGACCGGACCAGTTGGAGGTAGGTTTCAAAAGGAGGAAAATGAATGATACGCTCAATCACAATCTCGCAACGATATCGGAATGGGGTCATCTGAATAGAGTAGATTTTAATGCCCGTAAGACACATTGTTGCATGCTTACAGTATAGATCTGTGTTCGGAAATGTTGCTGCATCTGTTACTATGGGTGATATAAATATTGCGGAATCGAAAGCTCTTGATTAGGTGCCCCTGTAGGCTAGTAGGTAGTGTATTAGCTTGTCAGTATAGGGGTTGTGGGTTTGATTCCCAATGAAGACCGTGGTTTTTTTTCACTACAAAATTAATAATTGACTATCGGTGGGGCTGCTCAGCGATGAAGGCATCGTCACTGGTCGCAGTGCTGTCTTATACGGCAGTTAATTTCCGACTATCCTTCTACTTTCAGCACCTGTTTCATCTCTTCTCTATCCCTTTACTAAAGAATGTAGCACGGTACTTGACTAAATAGGCATTGTTGCCTGAAGTGCTACTTCTCTTTAAAAAAAAAAAACTCTTGATGTTCTTGGCATGAAAATTCAGTGAGATATTCGATGGTGAATTAACACGTTTTTCAAGTTTCTAAAGAAGCTTTCAATTGCCTCGCTTTTTTAAGACGATGTAAGAGATACTTCACTCCATCCCATCTTCGTACTATTTATACCACCTATATCCGTCCAGAGATGGAATGCAACTTTCATGTATGGGCCGGCGCTCCAAAGCCAATAGTTTGATAGAGAGGAATTTTACAATAAGTGGCCAAAAACCGACACCCCAAAGTCTATTGTGGAGCTGTTCGACCGTGTACAGGAGAGGATCAAAAGGCTCATTGGGGACAGTAAGGTATCCAACTCTATTGATACTCTGGCGCATCGACAATATGGATTGCTTTTCACTGTTTTATCGTTACTATAATAGTAAGTGCTGTAACGAAATTGAGGAACTTGTTCCCGAAACACGCACGTTTTTACGTCTTACTCGATTTTCGCATATCCAGATTGGCCAGTGAATCGTACTACGCAGTACAGGGAACAGTTCGTGCGTGGAATAAACTCCCTCCCTTTTAATGTAGCAAAGTTCAAACTGAATATCCACAAACACTGCTTCCTCTTTCCTCCTCCTCATAAAACGATTTCCTAGTTCTGGTACAATACATTGCATGTGTAGGGTTCATCCGCTAAGTGCTGGTCCGAAACGAAAAAAATAATTAAATATAAAATGTGAGAACACCAACACGTATTCGACCAGGTTGTTCAACTGAAAACATCGCAGCCGTGAGCCACAGTGTCAATTTCTCGAAATTCTCAACAATTGGAGTTATCCAAAATTACTACATGCCGAATTATGCACAAGGATTTGGCGATAAAACATTATAACACTCAGCTGGTGCAGGAATTAAAGCCAACCGACCATTCACATTGCCGTAGGTTGGCTCAATTCATTCAATAACAACCGGCTGGTTTTTCTGAAAAAATAATGTTTTCAGGCGAAGCCCATTATTGCTTGTCAGGGTATGTCACCAAGCAAAATTTGTCCATCTGGGCTTCTGAAAATTCTAGAGAGATTATTGAGACGCCTTTGCTTGCTCAACGTGTCACTGAATGATGCTTTATGTGCTAATGTTGTAACAGTCAATGGATCACGCTTTCGCGAGATGCTAACAAATCAATTTTGACTTTTTATTGACAATGTGAATATCACTGAAATGTGTGCCACATGTCACACAGGCATGTGTGTGCAAACCAAATTAACGATCGCATAATTACACGACACTCAGCAGTTAAGTGGCCAGTGTAGGGGCTAAGTAACGGACAGAGTCTATACGAAGCAAATGGAATTTTATGATTTTTATGGATATTTGTGACATTTTTTCGTTCGGCGTCATTTTACAATCTTCTAATACTCAAAAAATCAATCTATTTTTGTTTTCTTAGAACTTCTCGAAAAAGATTTTGTTATTAAAAAAGCATTTCAAATTTGGGTCCCAGTTAGCGATATTGTCTGCAGAATACTTTTGAGTGTATGAGTGTAATTTATAAAAACATCATCATTGCTGCCACAGATATCAGCATCAATATCGTTATGTCGTATTTAAAAAAAAATGATTGAGGCTTTTAACGTTTCGTGTTAAATGTGGCTTTAAAAAAATTACAGTTTAATCACAAGTTTCCCTAGCAAAAAAAAAAAAAAACACATGCAAGAGCATTTTCACCAATACATGTACATCTTTAATTTATTAACAAATAAAAGCTTTTGGCGAAATCTCTGCAACAACAGCAAAACTTATTTATTTAAACAAAAATACAAAACAACAAAAAAAAATAGAAGTTTATAAATAATAGACATGATATCGCTTTAATTAAATTGTTGTTTGTTGTACGTTAAACTTCATACTCTGATACTTGTTGCACTCAAACATATTTTACAAATATCGACATTTATAGTTTATGCGAGTTGATGATGTTGAGTTGTAATGCGTACGTGATGGTAATGCACTGGCAAGAGAATAAAACAAGAGTTAATCCATACTCCGTGTCTTTTTTAAGCGCTACGACTTAAGAAATATTTATTTCTGTACGGCATACCAACTCTAATGGATGGATGGATAGATGGATGGATGGATGGATGGATGGATATATAAATGAATGGATGGGTGACTTCTATGTTGCTTTCAATTTGCAATTTATGATTTGTTTTATTTAGACATACAAAATAAAATTTATTAAGCAGTAGTTGTATTAGCAGTTGTTGTTGTTGCTGCTTTTGTACACTTACTGAAAAAATAATGTCAGTCAGTCAATTTGAATGTGAGTTAGTAGCATGTGAATGGCGTAAAAACAGTGATCTATAATTTTAAGAGTTTATATTTGTTCTTGTTGGTTTCGTAGCACAAATAATTAATAGCCTATTTGGAATAAAATTTTAATTTATTATAATTAAAATGCAATGTAGGCATTTGTAATTTATATGTGTATGAGGTGTCTTGTTCAATTATGAAACATTAAAAATACATTTTTTCTAAATATCCAGGCGTGTACCCTAAGGACAGTTTTGTGTTGTATCTTTTAAATAGTATTTTCGGCCTTGAATAATTTCAAGTTAAACTACAATGTTCGCATTTATTCGTAAATAAAGAAACAAATTTTTTTTGAGTTATTGGGAATTGAAGGATCATTTATAAATGACGTTAAAGTTTTAGGTTCTGTCGATAATTTCGATTGGCGATTCAACTACTTTGACGTATTTAGGTTGATTATAAGAGATGAGTGCGATTAGCCGACGAAATGAGATATCACTTATATAATTAAAACTCTCTTCAGTTTCCCCCCGGGAGCACATTTATCGGACTTTATAGATTACTTAACTGTCTAGACCTATGCTGCTGGGGATATAAGGAAGCCCTGAAGTCAGCAGGGGACAACTGGAAGCGCCACATTATTTCCACGGGAATCAGCACGCCCCAGAGTTTCCGCTAATTGTCTCTTTAGACTTTTAGCTGTTTCTCTGGCTGATTATTGAGGGTAACCCTTCGGGAGTATCGTGGTGGTTATGATTTTGCGGCCCTAAGCATAAATTGATTTACTTATCACACCTATCCAGTGAGCATGCTAGTCATGTGTTCTGGACAGGAGTTGGATAGTCTCCAGCTCTTTAGCAAGGAGTAGTGGTTTGCAACCCTGCTTTGGAACCGCTGAAATTGCAACTAGGAAAAACCTGTTGCTAGAATTAGTCTTCGGCTTCCTAGGACGTGAATGGCGCTGCTTTTCATTCACAATGGTTTGACCACCATCTGATTAAGGCCCACGGCCAGGTGCAGATGTAAATCTTATCGCGAAATTTTCTTCATAAAAGTATATAAAAATGTCACGAACAAATTTTGTAACAATGGAACTACGGTTTTAGTGCGAAACAAATGTTTTTGCCAACATTTTCTCACAGCTCACAGGTATTTCTGAGTAAAGTCGTAGACGTTCGGCACTCTGGTGTCCAAAGGTACTTTTGGGGATGCCTCCAATATTGGGTACCTCAAGCATTACATTTTTTGGAAATGTCATAAAAAGTTTATTTATTACTCAATTGTTAACGTAAGTAGACCTTGATAATAATTGAAACTTATCTTGATATTTTTAAATTGTTTTTGGAGTATTTTAAAGGAAGCCTACAGCAAATGCAAAAAAAAGGAAAATTTCGTCAAAAATTGTAATGGTTCACCGTCCAGCCCCATCCAAAGATAGGCAATATTGAAACATAATTTATGTCTAAGTTTCATTGGGGTATATTCTCCATACTTTCTGCCACTAAGTACGATAGACGTCTGGCTAGCAGATTCAAAAGGAAAATGAGGTAACATTTGTTGAACAGCTGTGTTGCCTTTATTCGTAGAGATACCTGCTTATTTATTTAACAAAAACACATGTGTTCAAATCCCAACAAAGCACCAATTGAAAAAATGTAAAGAGATTATTTAAGCTCCATCTCTTGGCTACATACTTTAAAAAGAATTTGACAGCCTCGCGATTATCAAACCAGTTTTATAAAAAAAACCAATTATTGGAAATTTTTCTACGTTTAAGGAATTTAGGTGTTAAAATAAAAGCAAATAAAATTTTATTTTACCATTTGATTAAAGACTTTTATATTGTTTTTGGAATATTTGAAAGGTCAGAGACTTGCTGACTTTTAATCCTGTGAGTAAACCTTTTTTGTGAAAATGGTTATTTAATCTATATATTTCATGTTATATCGGGTATCTCTTTGTCTTCTTTATTCCTGGTTTTAGTGTTGTTTTGCCTAAGAAGTTTTTCGGCAGTAGTGAGCTTGTAGCCGTTCTTTATGTTTAACAGCGTGGTTCGAGATTATGTGGATAGTAGGATCCGTCCTAGTTGATTTTTCTATAGATGTTAAACGTTTAACATTCAGTTGTTCCTCACGTTATTGTGATGTTAAGATAATGCCAATTTCTGTCTTGTTCTTTTTCGATTGTGAAAGTAATATTATTATGAATTATAATATTTTTTTTAGTTTTTTAAACGATCTTTTTTTATTTATCTTTATTTATCTTTAATAAATAAAAAAAAAATGGCAGATAACAGAACAAAATACGAATATTGAGAAGGAATTATTTTTACGTATTCTTAAGTTTTGCATTGAAGACAATAGGTGTTTTCAATTTGATAATAGGATATATCAATAGAAGGAGGGCCTTCCTATGGGCTCTCCAGCATCTCCAATTATAGCTGATATTGTGATGGAGGAATTACTAAATTCATGTATTAGTAAAATGCATATTAAACCAAAGATAATCACAAAATATGTGGATGATTTATTTTGTATAACTTCAGAAGATGCAGTGGATGATATTTTGTCAGAATTGAATAGTTTCCATCCGGATATTAAATTTACGATTGAAAGAGAATTAGAATCTAGACTTCCATATTTAGATATATTGATAATAAGGAAGAAAAATAAGTTAGTATTTGATTGGTATAAGAAACCAACATCTTCTGGAAGAATTATTAATTTTTATTCAAAACATCCGAGGAAAATGATAATAAACACAGCGAAAAATATGATAGACAGAATATTGACTATAAGTGATAGAGAATTTCATTTGAAGAATAAGAATACAATAAGAGATATATTTAATGACAATGATTTTCCAGTAGAATTAACTAACAGATTAATTAGACAATATGGTAGTTATAGGCATAATTTAGGAAATACTACGGCAGAGCCAAGAAATTATAAATCATTAACTTAGGTTCCTGGAATATCAGTATATTAAGAAAGTGTAAAATATATGACACAGATAAATATATAATTGCAAACAAAACACATCACACATTAAATAAAATATTTAGCAGTATGAAGGATAAAATAGGAAAAATGGAAATATCTGATGTAGTATACAGGATACCATGTGGAGGAAATGACCAGGTGAACTGTGACAAAGTTTATATTGGGACAACAAAAAATAAACTTAAAACAAGATTAGCTGGTCACAGGTGTGACCAAAAACATAGGAATATTTCAACACAAAAGACATGCTTATCTTCACATTGTAAGAAATATAATCATTATCCAAAGTTTGATGAAACATCAGTATTAGATATAGAAAAAAACTACAAGAAACGTTATATGTTGGAAATGTTAGAAATTGTTAATGTACCAAATGTAAGGAGAATAAATTTCAAGGCAAACACAGACAATTTAGCTCAGAATTATAGGTACTTAATTAAAAAGACACATAATTTGTTATAATTATTTCATAAGAGAGAATTTGTTATTTATTTGTTATTTCCGTTTCCTTGTTTTTGTATGTTTGAATATTTGAAAATTTAAATTTTTGTATGTATGTATGAAAAAATATTTTATATGTTTTTGTCAAATGTTTGAAAATTTTTTCAATATGTTAATAATTTTTTGTTTTCAAAAATAAAAATTTTTTCCTGAAGAAGCTTTCCAAAGGAAAGCGAAATATCGAAAAGAAAAAAAATATATAAAAAAGATCGTTAAAAAGAAAAAAATATATTTATTAAAGATTATGAATTATGTTTAAGTCTTTAGTTTTAAAAAATAAACAGCATGACAACACTATACTTTACTGTCATCGACTTATCGATAATTTTTTATACGGCATCGTCAAGTGTAAATGACTGATTCGAACTTTGATTCTTAAAGTCTTTTAAACAAAGTATATTACTTTACCGGATCGTGGCTTGTGAACGAAGTGAAGTGGTAAAATAAATATTTTTTTTAACAGTTTCCATTCTTTATTTGCAACCTATTTTACACCTTTAAAATAAATAGCAAATTATACAATATTTATGAGAAGAAAACATAACTGAAATAACTTAAAGTATCGAGCTTAATAGCTCAGTAAAAATAACAATGCTTGTATTATTTACATATTTACATTACATATTACTCTATTTTCTAAAGGCCAGATCAAGTGCATGTACACTTTTTAACCTGCATACTTCATTACTATCGTCTAACAAGTTTGTGGCTAAGACGGTTAAGATATCTGTCGCTGAAACAGCTAATTTTTTCCTTGATCGTTGCGATACCAAGATCTTTATGAATGTTTTAGATTTTAATGAACCAAGGAGCATTTGCAATGGAACGAAGAGTTTTCGATTGATATCTTTGCAGAATTTCAACATTCGAATTTCAAATTCGAAAATATATTAAAGTCTCTTCGAAAATATGTCACTTTGTCTTCTTCTGAAAATAATTTAAATCACTATCAAGAATTATATAAAATTTCCACACTTAATTTTCATAATAAATATACGCACGTATCAAAAGATTATAAAGAAAAATCTATAACACCATAACATTTCATTATCATAGCAAATGCAAATAAAAAAATCATAAATTTTTTTAAAAGCTTTTTTATTTTTGTAAACTAAACTAAAAAAAAAACACAAAAACCTTAAAATATTTAATCCTGAGGTGCTAATCGGGCTAAGAAAAAGAAGAAACGATTTTTCATTAAATATACAACTTTCCATATGTAATATGAATTCTTGCTAAACAGGAATTCCCAACATTGGAATACCGCAAGTTATTAGAACAACTTATGCAACATCATTTTCTAAAAATTGTTTAAGAATCTCTGTATAGGCTGAAGATTTGTTCAACAAAGTTTGAATGTAGCATATGACTATTTGTAAATAATAACTTGAGATAAATGCCGATATGATAAACTTAACGATTGAGAAAAGAGAACAACGAAAAATAAATTTAAAGAAAAAAATATATTAAATTGCATATGAACGCACGTTCAATAGCATTCATATATTCATTAATTCACATAAAATATTTTTCGAATGCTAGAAAAGACTTACTGAAGTGAAGAAACTCATATCGATATTGTGGCATTTTTATCAGTTTAATAGTTGCTTAAAGGTTGCTCATAAAGAACTTTTATTCAGCAGCTTAAAAATCAAATAAAGAAACAACGAATTTAAATATAAAATCTATAGTTTCAGTTATTTAATGGCACATGAATTTACCGCTGGCTACATGTAAGCAAAAAAGTTGTACAAATTGTAAAAATTAAGCCGTAAAAATAAGTTATAGTTTCGGTACTTAAGAAAAAACGTGTTTAAGCAATAATTTTTGTTTTGTTGTTATAGAAAAACAATAGCAAAAAATTATAGGAGTTATTTTCAAATTTAGTTTCTTACTTCTGACTCTGACTCTAAAACAAAAATACTTTTTCTTCCCGACACCTCTTTACTGGCACAACGTAAACGACAGGTAGCTAAATTTAACCAAAATCTAAAATATTTTTCCCCTCTTTAATAAATTAGCGGGGACATATTGATATGTCTTGATGAAATCTCACCATCATTGCATGTGCCACTGGGGATAAAAGGGAGTCCAGTGCCCTAAAAGCTAGCGGGATTAAACTGGGCAACTCCAGGCTTTTTTCACGGGAATCAGTAAAACCGAGAGTTCAGCTGTTCGTTAACTGATTATTGAGGTTGACACTTCAGGAGCATCGCGGTGGTTATGGTTTCGAGGCCCCCGTGGAATGATTAAGGGACCAGGATCATCTCACTTTTAACCATGAATGGTCCGTGTTCTGGACCAGGAGTAGGATAGTCTCCAACTCTTCAAAAAGGAGTGGGGGTGGAGAGTGGGCTGCTCCAAACTCTCGAAGTTGCAACTAAGAGTGACTAGCGGATAGAGATATCAGACGAGTGTGACGCTATATCTCACCCAAGTGCCCCCCCCCCCCCCCCCCTAGGGCACATTTATCAGTCTTTATGGATTACTCAACCATTTAGACTTGTGCTGCTGTGGGTATAAGGGAGCCCAGTCCACTAACGGCACGGAAAGCAGTAAGCCCCAGAGTTCTGCTAATTGTCTCTTTAGACGTTTATATATTTCTCTGACTGCTTTGGAACCGCTGAAATTGCAACTAGGAATGACCTGTTGCTAGAATTAGTTCTCGGCTTCCTAGGGTGAGAATGACGTTGCTTTTCATTACCAGTGGTTTTGACCACCATCTGATTAGGGCTTACAGACAGGTGCAGATATAAATCTTATCACGAAATATCATCCAAGTGATTTGGTCCACGATCAGGTTATAGCTTACACAGTTGGGTACTGATGTAAATCTTAGCACGCATGACTCCTGCGAAACTTAAATTCAAGGTCCACTGTTAATTAATAAAATACTTTAACCAGCTTACCCAATATACTTTCTTTCCTCGTTTGTTTCCTAACCAAAGCTTTATTGAGATTTGGCTAAAGGTTCTTATTGGAATCTGCAAACGTCTCAAACGGCTAAGATAGGCGCCTTCACCATTTCATAAATTGCGCAACAAATGTTTTTCATTCACTGTTTACCATGTATTCGCCTTTTTAAATAATATAAAAACTACCACAACTACTTAACCAAAATTATTTTGCTTTATACTCCAGGCTTTGCTGGGATTTGAACACATGCTTTTAGTTAAATAAAGAAACAGGTACCTCCACTAACGAAGGCATCGCAATTGTTCAACAAATGTTAACTCATTTTCCATTTTAATCTGTTAACCAGAAGTCTACCACACTTATTAGTGGCGGAAGATAAGAAGATTACACCCCCAAAAATAACAAGAAATAAAAAAATCTTACCACATTTTTTGCAGTAAACTCCTTCGGATTTTATATTTATTAATTCCGGATTTATTAATTTTCGAAATCACAAGAATTCCCGTTTGACACAAAAGAATGAGAATTGCGATATCCAAGCCAATGAGGCATTTTACCTTAAAGCCTCCAGCAATGAGGGAAAATGTCTTCCACATTTTTACCCCCTTACCTTCCTCCCACACTAAACTTTCCAATCAACCAATGGAATATAATTCCGCCTGAAAAACGTTCTTTATAACACGTTGTAAGGTGTAGGCCGCGACAAATAACCCTTGAAACATACTCTGCTGTACAGGTTTGAGTAGAATGACTGGTGTCATATAAAAGTAAAGAATTTTTTGTTTAACTGAAAATTTTTGTCAACAACAAAAACAATAACTTGTTTCATTTTATAATGAGACATTGCAAAAGACTGTTATTTCTGTTTATGTTAACCGCAAATATTTGTTTAACATTTATTTTAGTATCGATCTAAAATTGTAATTTAAAAATTTTTTATGTATATAACTCATTTACCGTTATATTATTTATTAACTAAAGCCGCCACGATGATTTGGGTGTTTGGCGCAACTAAACATTAGCAAAGACATAAATCAATTATTTTATTATTGGAAACACTTGTGGAAATAAAAATAAATAATAATAATAAATAATAGTTGTCATTGGAAATATTTATTGTTCATTTTATTTACACATATCAGTCCATCAGATCAAATTAGTGGTAATATAGAAAAATAAAGTAATAATAAATTATGTTTCATGATGTTTTGAGAAATCGATGTGCCGCTATATGCTAAGCTTGTGAAGCTACTTCCATATGAAATAATTTCATGATTTTTTTGTTTATCTTGCAGACATGGTTTTAACTTAAAATGTTGTTTTTAATATTTTACAGAATCTTTTAAGTATAAAAATCATATAAAACTACAATTCGTTTAAAATCGACGCGTAAATAATTTTTAATAGAGGAGTTTAACGAGGTCTAGTATAATATGTAATCAGTTTTTAATTCTCTTAATTGTTTAATAAACACCGCCAAAATTTATATTTTTTTTATATAACCAAATTTTTTCAACTCTGTATAAATTTATATATAGCTGTACTATTACTCTATATCCTTTTACTCATATGCAATTCCCCCGTTGCATACTACTGGTATTTAATACGATCAAAACGATCACAAGTGCATTTACTCTTTGTAGGATAGTTAAAACGACTAGATTCTGCTAATATCGAAAGATCTGGCAGCCTGTTCCAGCTGGTATAAACAAATTTTGTTTCCGCTTATTGCCTAGTTGTCGTTTTAGCCTAAAATGCAATTTTATTTTATTTTTTATACGTACATTTTTATACAAAATTTTTAGTTTTGGAAAGCAAAATAGAAAATTGTTATTGTTTTGCAGGTTCACCAATGTTAAAGAATATAGGATGTAAGACATATATATTTTAGACATGTATTGTAGAATAGCACATAGGTGCCCCTGTAGGCTAGTAGGTAGTGTGCTAGCTTACATGACTGGGGATTCGATTCCCAACAAAGACCTTGATTTTTTATCACTACAAATAAAAATTGACTATCGGAGAGACTGCTCAGTGATGAAGGCATGGTCACTGGTCACTGAGCTGTCTTATGCGACAATTAATTTCCATAACTGTCGCATCTCTTCTCGGCACTTGACTAAATATGCATTGTTGCCTAAAGTGCTACTTCTCTTTACAAAAAAAAAAGATGGCTTAGATGACTGTGTATAGCAGGAAATAAAATTATTTAAACAATGTCCAGCTGTAACTGAGTCGGTTGAAAAACTTTGGTCTATAAATAGCCCAAACTTCGTATTTTAAATGACGATTGTTCTGGTTACTGGCAAATATTTTCTTAGCAAAGAATTTGTGAGTTCTAGTCCCGTGGGCATCGAAGAGCACTTTTAAATGGACGGTTTCATAGTTACGTTAAAAAACATGTTAAGTAAGCTGGAGAGCACGAGAACATATTTGGTCATAGCCACGGAGTAAGAAACATAAAAAAATAAAGTAACAAAGTATCAAAGTTAAAAACGTAACAGAAGCCTTAAAGAGTAGCGTCTATTAGGAAAAAAGGCTGAAAGTAAAAATTATGTTGCACCATTTCGTACCGGCTATAGATCGCCATGGGTGCTCTAGGAAATTCCAAAAGAATTTAAATAACGTCAACTAATTATTAAAGCACCCAGGGCACCCAAACTTAAAACGAAGTAGCAAAGATTAATTAGTCTATTGTTTGAAATTTTTGGTCTTCCAAAATGGCACTCTTCAGCTTTAGTGTGAAGTTAAGGCTTAAACTACTTATTTTAGTAATAAAACTTTCACTTAAAGTCAGTTAAGTTTTAGTACCTGGTTTTTATTAATAAATAAGTTTGTTTGTGAAATTTAAATGCTGTGTTTAGTGGTATTTTACAGGCCATTTCAAACACCTTCCTCATTAAAATGAAAAAGGCTCCACATTTTCATCTTGATAAACCAAGAAATATTTTGACCGCTTTGCAAAAGGTGCTTCTTCCTTTCCTGTAAAGCCAGCAATACTGGATTCAAACAGTAGTGTGTTATCAAAAACTTAACCACTAGAACATGGATTTAATTTACAAAGTATTTAATCCGGTAAAGCAAAAACAAGTTCTATCGTTTTTATTGTCATAAAGAGAAGTTGTAGGTAATTGATTCACAATGAATTACTGAATTCACATAACATTAATGGCCCCTGATTATTTTAGCTCACAGAACTGGCTTAGTAATTATGCGAATAAAATTATCTATAAATTTTAACGGGCTTAAACGAATCTAATGTCTAGTTGCGTGATAAGTAAAATATCAATTATTTGTTAGTCAACCCAATAATTTAAAAGCATTGAACTTTGACTTTTTGAAACAATAAAACTCATTAATGACCACATTCTTGCCATTATTAAAGGAGACGCAATGAAAATTAAATTGATGTTAATGCAATAATTTTTGAAACATCTGTAAATCAGCTTTGGCATTATACGAGGAACAGTTTAAAAATTAAAAAACGCATATACAGCATTTAACATATTGTCACTTTGTTCACATTTGGAAGTACAACAAAGTGACTTTTTTGTATTTTATTTTTGGTTTTTTATTCTGGCTAGATTTATAACTATCTCGACTTTTGCTAACCTCACAAACTTCCTAATTATTGCAGCCATTTAAAATGTAAAGTTATGTGACTCCAGCAAAACTCGAAGTAGAAGTTAAAATCACCTGCATTGGCGTCCAGACATAACTCAACTATGGCTGTTACATATTCCTGTTATTTACCTTTATAAATAAAGCTCCATTGAGGGTAACACTAATAACCCTTTTAACATTATATCAGGTTTTTCAACACAAAGTTAGTTTTTCAATTATGGCAACACCAATAGTTTTGATAGTTTTGAATTTAGTTTTTTGATGTATTCGCAATTGTTACATTGAATGAAATTTCGTACGAAAATGGCATTAAAATAATTAAAATCCACTATGATATATTCGCACAACATAATTGTCCTCCTAAGACCGCTATTAAAAATTTGGTCGTTGAATTTGAGTCAATAGGCTGAATACAAAATGTGTTGTTCAACTGAAAACATCACAGCTGTGAGCAACAGTGTTAAAGTAGATCCAAATTTGTGAATTCCTCGGCGTTCTCAACAATTGATGTTATCCAAAACCGCCATATGGCGAATATTGTATAAGGATTTAACTTTGAAGCCTTGCAAGTTTCAACTGGTGCAGCAATTAACCGACCATTCACAAAGCCATAAATACGCTCAGTTCATTCAGGAACAACCGGCTGATTTTTCTGAAAAATTCGTTTCTTCAGACGAAGCAATTTTTCGCTTGTCTAAGTATGTTAACAAGCAAAATTGCCGCGATTAGGCTAATGAAAATCCTAAACCGATTATTGAGAAGCCTTTGCATGCTCAATATGTCACTGTATGGTGCACTATGTGGTCTGGAGGCGTGATTGGGGCGTTTTTTCCATTGCAAAGCAAATTTCCCGATCGCATAATTTTACGATAATCAGGAGTTAAGTGGCCAGTCAGATCATGTAATTTAACACCACTGGATTAGGGGGCCATGTTAAGGACAGAGTCTATACGGAGTCATTGGAAACGATTTCAGCTTAAAAACATAGAACCCGTGGTGGGATTAACGAAATAGGACCGGCATTTTGCCAAAAAATGATTAAAAACATTAATGAAAGCAGCGACATTTGTCAGGTGAACAATTGCCAGACCTCAGTTTTTGTTCATAATTGCCGAACTTTTCGTAAAACAATAAAGATTTGAATCGTGTTAATCAAAATTGTTTGTTTTATTTTATTTTACCAAACAAACTTCTTGTTAAAACCCCTTTTATCTGCTATTTTCTTTTATGAAGTATTTACAGTTTTACCATGGTTGCACAAAAATGTATTTTTCACTTTGTTTCAAAAAAGCGACGACTAAACGTCAAATTGTCAAGCCAAATAGTTTAGCGATTTAATTTTTCCTAATAAAAACTGCAAGGTGGGCCTAGAGCTTATTCGTATCGAAATTAATTTTTCTAATTTACAAATTAAAAAGTGAATCAATAAATTTGCTGTCATTAAAATTTATTTATTATTAATTTTAAGAAACTCCATATTCTTCAATAAACATTTTTGTCACAATAAACCTAATAGTGTCAATTTGCTACTATAAGTGTTCTAAATTAAAATTTTCCAGGGCATGAGAGTCATTTCCTGAATGAGATATTCAATCAATTTAAACTAAATTACTCAGGCTTGTCCTGATTTAAAATAATTTAATTTCAACCGTACAATTACTTGTCAGTTACTTAAGTCTCAATTAATTAAATCTTTTTATCTCAATTTAATATCAATTAGAAAATTAAAATTCCAAGCTATTTTTGATTTCTTTTCAAATCTCTAGCGTGCATGAGTAACAATTTTATTTTACACACTTACTTTTCCTTATAAGAAAATCAATAAAATTTCGTTTAAAACTTTTTAGTTTTTATTTATTTATTATTTTTTTTTTTTTTGTATTTATGACATGTGTTAAATGTTAATTGTAATAAAATGACATGTATCCTAAATAGCAACAGCAACAAATTTAACAAAATATTTAAATATTACAAGACAACAAGACACTAAAACAAAAATCATAGAAACACGTGTAATTTTAATACAATACTCGGTGTCAAATGGCCGTATGACATAAAACAAAATTAGTTCAGAAATCGATTCAATTCCGCCATTCATTCATTTGCTGTAGTTCAATTTATGCCATTGGAATAAGGCTTCTCGAACACGTTAAAATATTAAAGTTTCTTTTTGTTTTGTATTTTTTGTTTTTGTTGTAACAAATCTGAAAGAATAAATATTATTATTTTGTCGCAATAAAATTATTTATGACAAGTCCCAACAAACCAAACAACAAGGCGTGACTTTAACTAATTGATAAAAATCATAAAAACACCAACACCAACAACAGTAACAATAACAAAAACTAGAACAAATTTCTTAATAACAATAGAAATCTATTTAAGGAATTATTTATATAGAATATTCTGAATCTTGGAATAGAAACGATACCACAGAATATTGAATAGAATCTTAAAACAGATCATAAAATAATTTTTTTTTTTTGTAAAAATACTGAAACAAAAACGAATGCAAAAATAAACATATAACAAAAACAATTATGACAACAAAACTATTTATTGTTTGTTTCATTTTAATTTATGCTAAAATTTTATACAAAATCCATTTATTTAAGGCTTAAAGTATAAAGAAAAAATATATACAGATACGAGGGAGGTATCATAATTATCAGCTTTTACGTACAGTAGAACAGAATGCACGCGACTTCCATTTGATAATTATTATTAAATATTAAATTCTAAAATTTAAGTCATTTTAATATAAAAATTAACATTAAACTGTTATTATTTTGCTAGACACTTTGTTAAGTTCCGGTGTTGATAGCTATTATAAACACCAGAAATAGCTGAATCAGTTTGGATTATTCCCAACAACCATATAGATTTCACAATAAAATACAATAGCAACAGACATGGCATTACGTCAACATTTTTAGTCATTGCACATAAAGATACTTATGGAATAACTTTAGTTTCAGGCAATATGTCGAAAAAAGCTCATTATCTTACTTGTTATAATGGGCAAATACGAAAACAGGTACTTTTATTAATAATCTCATGATTACCACGACTTTAGGGTATTTAAAGGACGAAGGCCTTTGCAGCCAGTTCCTATAATTATAATTATTGATTTTTAAATTTATTTACTTTTAATAAATAAATAAATAAAAAACATTAAAATTAAGTAAGAAAAACAAATTATAAAAGAGAGTATATTCACTGGAAAAGGCATTTTCTTTTTGGAAAGTAACTTAAAACAAATTATATAAAGTTTTTTAAATTAAAACTTTCAAACAAATTTCATTTTAAAATAAACTTCAAACAAAAGTTGTCCTCTGAGTTTATTTTCGACAATAGGAATCTTTTAAAAAAGTACTGTTTAAGAAAGTACTTTTTAACTTCTTTATAAAGTACCTGCTTAGATTAAAATTATTTTAACACATAAACGTTAAGAATATTAATAAAATAAGTACTTCCAAAAGAGTACCTTGCAATAAATGGCAATTAAAAAAGATACAATTATAAAAAGTACTTTTTAAAAAATTAACTTTTTAAATAGAACATCTTTATAAACAAACTCTTTAAATTTAAATAATTCTTAAAATAGATTGTTTTAAATATTATTTAAAAAAAGGAGTTTTTATCTTTATAAAAAAAGAATATTTATAAAAATATTTTTAAGAACATAACTTCAAGAAAGGCGCTTAACAAAACTTTCAAATAGAGTATATTGTGCTTCATATAACACAATTGAATATTATTAAAAAAAAAGAATTCGAAAGAGTGCCTTATAATAAAACGAAAATTTAAAAAGGTACTTTTAAAAAAAGTATTTTTTAAAAAGTAATCTTTAAAAAACAACTTCTTAAAAAATACCTTAAGTGCCTAAAAGTACCCCTTTGAAAGAACTTTTTTAAAAGTAGAACTTTAAAAGGACTTTTTTAAAAGTACCTCGTTTTCTTAATATAAAAAATATTGTATATTATTTTAAAAAGTAGTTTTCAAAATAGTGCCAGTTAACAAAACAACATTTATGAAAATGTATTTCAAGAAATTTTTTTTAAAGTTTTACAAAACCTAACTTCAAGAAAGGTGCCTAACAAACCTTTCAAATAAGGTACTTTGCCCTTAATATATAACATTCTGAATATTACTTAAAAAATACTTACTCAAAAGAAGTAGCAATAAAAGGACAGTTTAAAAACGACATTAAAAAAACAATATTTTTTAAAAAAGCAACTTTTAAAAAAGCACTTCTTTAAAAAGTACCTCTTTAGATTAAAATATTTTTAATATACATCATTTTGAATATTATTTAAAAGAATTAGCTTTCAAAATAATACCTTATAATAAAAGAACATTTACGAAAATGCATTTTAAAAACTCTCTTTTTCACATTCTCGAGGCAAAACTTTATGAAAAGTGCTTAATAAACCTTTTTAATAAGTACCTTTTTAAAAAAATTTTCTGGCAAAAAGTACTTTATTACTAACATTCTTTTTTAAAAAAAATTTTTCATTAAGCATTATGAACTTTAAAAAAAAACTAGAAAAATAATAGCTCCAAAATTCCGTACGCTTTTCAGAGACTCTCCCTGTCAAAAGTACCTTTATTAAACTGTACCCCATTAGGATTTAGTATAAAAAAATAAAAATATTTATCAGCATATGATGCTTAATAAAAAATATTTGAATGAAACTATAAAGTCACATTAGCTGTGACTTTTTCCTTTGCTTTCGGCAAGATAAGGTGTAGGTCCAAAAAATGATGAGCCGTTTTCATCTGTTTAACTAATGATTACACAAGGCTAATTTTAAATACGTCGGCGTAAGTTAGGCATTTTCAGCCAAAATAAATTAGGTAGTTTGTATTATTTCATAGATAGATGGCGCAACGTCTGCGTTGTTGCAGGCACAAAAAGCGATTATTGTTTTATGGAAAATTTCGTTTTTCTCTAAATAGCATACTTTGCGCGAAATAATTGTTAAGTGTTAAAATTTCTTTCATGATCCGACTAGGGGGGGAATTTTCTTAAACAAAAGCTACCCTCTGAGTAATGGTTTGCTTATAAGCCTTAATTTAAAATCTACTGATGGGCACTTTGGATGGTATTCCAAAATTGTATATCACATAGGAGGTTAACAAGCGAAAACCTAAAATAATTAGTATTTTCAAACAAAACTAAATAGATTGATTAATCTCGAAACAGCCTCCCTCGCATTTGTCACATTTAATAAAACAATTATGGAATGTTGAACGAACGTGAGAATTGATTTAACATGAAAATCATGTTGTACCATAAAAACAAACAAAAATTGCTTTTCTTAAATCTATGTTAATCCTCAATATCACAGCATCATTATAGCCAATTTTGAAAATCCAAAATATAAAAATAATTTTTTGGCGAATTTTTGTAACAGCAAACAAAAAACAAAACTTTATTTGATGTCGCAAAATTTTCAATTCACACTAAGAAACTATTTTTAATCATGAGATTTGATCTTGACAACATTTACGGCTTGGAAATATGGAAATATTGAATTTAAATATTAAGCAATTATAATCTTCATCATCATGACTATTGACGCAAAGTTTCTTGATTCACAACATAAAATATTCACACGTATGAGCTGATGGTTTAGCTTAAAGACCCGATAGGAAAAAGTTTTTAAGTAAATTAAAAACAAAATAGCAATACCGTTTAGAGAAAGCTAATGTGTTGGTGTTGTGATTTAATTATTTATTTAATCATGTTTTGTTTTGTTAAACATGTTTTCACAATTATACCTTAAATAAACGTTTTGTTGTGATTATTTTATTGCAAAACAGATAACACTAGATTTTAGAGTTTTTTAATTAATAAGAAGTTTATTTACTTTAACTACACACAAAGTTAACACTACAGAACAATTTACTTGAGATGTACGTCTTTACTTCACGACGTTTATTTTTCAACTAACTAACTATCCACTCAAGCACTGCCTTTTATATTTGTCCACTAGAGGTCTAGAAAAATTAAGAATCTTCTACACCCTTTGTATCGCATTTTGTTGTTGTTGTGTTATTTATTCAATGCATAGGCGCCTGTAGGTCTGTGTGTATTTTTATTTTTGTTTTTATGCTAACAAAGTTTCTTCCTGGAATTTATTTTAAATTAGTTGCTGTTGTATTGCGTGCATAAGTTTTCTTAGAAAACAACGCAGTTAGTAAGTAGCATCCCCAATTGTTGTTGTTTTGCGTTTATAAAATTTTCAGACAGTTTATAACTACAAATTTGTTGTTGTCTTGCATGCATAAGTTTTCTTAGCAAGCCACCTAGTTAGTTAACAGCATACCCAGTTGTTTACTTTATTACTTAAATATTTTCTTTTTAAACTTAAGCAAGACGCATCCGTAACAATATAATTAAATCAAATTTAATTTTTAAAAACCGAACTAATTTTCCAAACAATTATATAATTAAAACAATTAAAAATTTAATTAAAGTTGAATATGAAACCTAATAAAATCTTTAATAGTGAAAAAAACTTTTTTCTGTAAACAAAATTAAGAATTTTAAGTCATGCGAAAACACCACAGAATATGTAAAGTATTCGGTTTCCTCTTACTTTGTGAAACGTGGCCTATTTTATTACTCTAATAAGGGTATTAAAATGACCCGCAATTTTGCATTTTTAAATTATTCTCTAATCAAGTTACACATCGATGTGTCTTCGGAAATGATGCTGCATGTGTTAATATGGCTGATATAAGTATTAAGGAATCGGAAGCTCTTGATGTTCTTGGCAAAAAAATACAGTGTGGTGTTCTATGGACTAAGCATATTTTTCAGGTTTCTAAAAAAGCTTTCAAGTGCCTCTATGTTATAAAACGATGTAGAAGATACTTCACTCCATCTAAACTTCAAACTATTTATATCACCTAAAATTGAATACAACTCTTATGTATGGGCAAGCGCTCCAAAGTCGACCAGGTACAAGAGAAGCTATCCTACTCTATTAATTCTCTAGAGCATCGATGCAATATGTGTTGTATTGTACTGTTTTATCATTATTATATAAGTGCTATAATGGAAGTAGGGAACTTGTTTCCATTACTCGCACATTTTTGCATTTAACACGCTTTTCGTTGAGGGCCCATCCATTGTAGTTGATTGACCGCATTACAGGGAAAATTATTGTTTTAACATAACAGTCCGTATGTGAAATAAACTCCCTCCAGAGGTCATTTCTGTCACTTTCAATATGGGAAATTTCAAAGCGAATATCCACAAATACTTCTCCCTCTTTCCTCCTCCCAATAACTCAATTTCCTAGTTCTGGCACAATGCATGTCATGGGTCATCCTACTTTTCCGTATCTGTTTTTTATGCCACAAATAAACCGGACCAAATTGGTTTCCCAAACATTACTTATCGCCAGTTTATCAGCTTTGCCCCTTCATGGAAAACAATCGAGAGCTATCAAAATGTACAACCTTGAAGGCCAATTGAACTGTAATTTTTTGGACTCAACTAATCGCCAAATTTGCATGATTTCAATAAATCTAAGGTTGCAGAAGTCTAAGGACACTTTAATAACACGTGAGGTCATCGTCTTAAAACGATACGGTGCGGTAATAATCTCAAGCGACTGTAATGTGAATTGAAGCTTTAATTTTAAAGAAAGATTATTTATTAGCTCGTAAACTGCATATTACGTGATTTTTCTGACGATTTTGTTTATTAAAAAGCTCGTTAAAACAAAAATAAGTCACATGGCTTAAAGCAAATTTTCGTTCATAAGATGCCCGGTTTGAGAATTGATTTTCAAAAAAAATCTGGAAAATTTGGTACCATTGTTCGAGCACTAATGTATTCACGATGATTTATGTCAGAATATACTGATGGTCCAAAAGTCAAAAAGTAGGCGTAGTATGACAATACATTTGACATTTTAATTTATCTTAAAATCTAGTTCTTTGTTAATAAATCTCTTTTTTAAAACATTTTCATTTAGTGTTTTTCTTCGGTACAAACGGCAAGAACTTTTGATCTGAAGACATCATTTTCAAGACGTGTTCCAATCCCTAGTGGTGAGTCAGTCTTGGCATTAAGGTAATTATGTTGTTAAGGTCGTAGCTACTTATTTAGATTCTAACTAAATAGCCAGCGAAGTGTTACTTTATGCAAGGCTAATTTTTACTATCTTCGTCTTTTATTATTATCTAGGTACGTGTATCCGTCTGACAGTGCTTTTCGTTTGTTCGAGTGTATGAATAGTTTCAGTGGTAAGGAAATTGTGTTTGAGGTGGTGTTTACCTGTTCGTTTCTAATGTCAATGTTAAAAGTTTTTGTTTTGTAGATTTCTATGTTTTCAATAATGTCTAGTGATCGTTCTATTTTGCTAGGATACAGTAATGGCATCCTCTCATCTATTATTGTGGTGCTTGTGCGTTAGTGTCAAAGTGTAATGCAATGTTGGATTCTTCTCTTTCTTTGCATTAATGCATGTGCTCCGTAAATCTTGTTTTTAGTGTTCATCTAGTTTCCGCTATATGGAACTAAGTTTGTCAGTTGTTTCTGTCGTTGTCCTGAGATTAGGTCTATTGTGTTGCCGGTTTGTAATGTTGTGAGTAAATCTTCTTTGTGAAAAAGGTTTCTTAGTCTATATAATCAATATCTCTGGTCCTGTGTAAGTAAAAATGTGTCGTCGTGTTGTATCGTTTGTCGCTTTGTCTTCGTTTGTTGATCGTAGTGAGTTTATTGCCGTTATTTTCATTTAACTTTATTAGAAAGAAAAACTACAAAAAAAAAAATAACTCCACAGGCTGGTACGCCATGCAGAGATGTGCTTCTCTTTATTAAAACTACCTTTGTTAGACATTATCCCAGGAAGATTTAGTGTTATGAAAATATATATCGGCGCCCTTTGCAGGCTATGACACCTAGTACAAAAGTATGAATGAAATTATAAAGTCACATTAGCTGCGACTTTTTGCTTTGTTTTTGACAAAAGAAGGTGTAGCGCCCAAGTACGATGAGCAGTTATCATCTGTTCAACTAATAATCAAACAAAGCTAATTTTGAATACGTTGGTGAAAGTTAAGAATTTTCAGTCATTTTTATATTAAATCATAGGTAGATAACGCAAGGTCTACGTTAAGGTGAAAATAATACCAACTTTATCTCTGCTAAATGGTAAACATTTGAAACTTTTCCATTTGGTGTTTTATGTAAAACTTTTTTGTTATTTGTTTTTCTATCTCTAATGTCATTTCATATGAATATTACAACGGAAATTGAAGTCAAATGTTCACATCCTAAAAAACAATTGATTTTCTGTTTAACTTTAACTGAACAACATTAAAAAAACACCAAAAACCAAAGCATTATCAATACCTTTTATTGATTTGTTTTTCATAAAATGATTGCAGTTAAGAAAACAAAACAGCCCAAGAAAGTAAATGCGTGGTTGATATTAAATTCTCCATTCAGTCTGAAGTCAATAAAAATAACTTGCAAAGAAAAATAAAAAAAATATAATATATATTTTTTTAAAGGAAATCAATTTTCAGCAAAGCACAGCAAAGGACAAAATTATTTACACCTTTGAGCCGAAGACACACAAAATTATATCGAAAATTTTCTTTGCACGTAAGGGCTGCTGGAAGGATTTTTAACTTGAACTTTTATATTTTATAATTTGAATTGTCTTTATTTTTTAAATTTGCTCCTCTTTTTTTCTCTCCACTGTTTTATATTCGTTTCGTTGGTTAATCATCAATTCAATTCTGTTTTAAACACCGGAGAATATTTGCTTCCAAAAAAAAAAAAAAAACAAACAAATAAAATCAATTGTCTGCCATTAAGCAATCTAAAGTTTGTTTCTTGTTTTTCTTACTTTTTGAACATCATTTCAAAGCACTGTGTCATTTTGCGCTTGTATGTGTGAATAAATGTTCGTTCACTTTTTGATATATTTTTTTTTGTTTGTTTTTGTGAATTTTATTTCGGTTGATATTATTTCTTAGATAGCCATAGATGGTTTTAAACAGTCCTAGCCGTATCTGGGTGTAAGTATGTAAGTTTTTTTTTGTTGTTGTTGTTTGTTGCAGCAACATTCATTAATGAACAGAAACCTACGCTTTCAAATCAATTTTTATTTCGTTAACAGAAGTTTATTAAAGACATGAGAAAAAAGAATCAATTACAGCATTTGCTTAATGATTGCAAAAGGAAGAAAAGGAAATATTGATATTCAGACAAAAGATTATGGGTTCTAGAAAATAATTTACAAACTAAAAAATTTTAAAGTACTAAAGTTATCAGCTATAAATTAGATTTATAAAATTCTAAACTACTAAATTGACATATCGTAGACTCAGAGTATGTTATGTGTTTTTTTTTTGTGGTACTTTTTAAACATTTTGTAGTTAAATAGAATTTTATGGTTACAAATCCTTATTAGTAACAGTATTTTTCACTTTCATTTTGGTTCTTTTTAAAAGGTACCTTTTTTTGTTTACAAACTTTCGGCAAAAGTTGCTTTCTAAAATAATTTTTATACTGTTATGAAATACATTTTATAAAAGTTGTTTTTTAAAGCAGCTTTCTTTAATACATTTGACGGACAGTACCTTTGTGTACGGTACTTTTTGATTAATTCTTCACAAAAAACTTACTTTTTAACAGGTTTATTAAAGTTTTATATAAAAATACTTTTAGGATAATTTTCAGCACAATTATTGTTGAAAAGGATTTTTTTGCTAAATAATATTTGTAAAAGGTACTTTTATAAGTACTTTTTGTATTAGCTTTTAATGAGAACATTTGACTATCACATTTTTTTAAATCACCCTTGTTCAAGTTATTGCTCTTAATATTTTTAACTTAACTTTTAAAATGCTTATTTTAAATATTATTTTATTGAAATGGTACTTTTTATAGGTACATTGTTTAAACCAGAAATATTAAAGAACGTTTTAAAATAAAACCTGCTTTAAAATGTGCTTTATTGCAAAAAATTATCTTGTCTTAATTAGATTATCTTTTTTTAATTAGAAAAGCTCATACCTTAAAAGGTGGTTTTCCAAAAGTACATTTTTAGATAATTTTTTTATATTACAATTTAAAGATGTATTTCTGTGTGTAATAATTTACTTCGTTTGCAGAAATTTCTTGCAAAAGTCCTAATTTAATGTACTTTTTAAAGTCATGCTATTTCAAAAGATTGCGATTTTTTTTTATATTTTTTAAAATTGGTTCTTTTTAGACCTATTTAGTATTTATTTTTAAATGAAAAAGAAAAGTGCCTGTAAGAGAAATTACTGCAATTTTCAATTTAAAAAAAAAATAATATTTTAAAATAAATACATTTTAACGTTTTCCTTTCAAAAATTATTTAAAAGGTGTTTTTTTTAAAGTACTTTTTTATTTTTTCGTAATCAGTTTTAAAAAAAATTTACAAAATACATAATCATTCCACGATAATTTATATCTCTTTCTTCCACTAATTTCTAGGCACCTTTTTATTTACTGAAAACCCTTTTATTTCTTTTAATAGCCGAAATTTCATTGGTGAGAGACCTCCTATAAGAGTGGAGCTTCTTTCTAGTACTTTAGCTTTAAAAATCCAGTACAAAATTAAGCAGCACGAAACTTGGGACAACAATTCTATTTCAAATGGCTTAGGGAATTATAACGTAACTTTTTTAAAAGCAAAATTTTTAATAGTGAAATCCTCCAAAAAGAAGTACTTTGTAAATGAGTTCTTCAAGAGGTACTCATTTGATTTTAAAAGTACAAATAGGATAAATTAATAGAATAAATTGTACTTTAATGACAACTATTTACTTAAAAACAATGTAACTAATTTTCAAAATTAGTTTTTAAAACAGAAAGTTTTTTCAAAAGCGTTTACTTTAGCAATAAATTTTATAGGTACTTTTTTGAAAAGGTACTATTTATAAAAGTACTTTTTAAAAAAATATCTTTTTTTAATGTCATAAAAGCAGTTTAATTGTTTAGTCTTGTTAAATAAACCTTTAACTAGCTTTAATGCGGCATTTAAATTATGACTTCATATAGTTTACTTTTAACATTTTTTTTACTAAAAAATTCATACATTTAAGTTATTTCCTTTGCTGCTAGCTTGCCTTAATTGCTGGATTATTAACATCCTTTCAATCATCTTGTCGTTATATGACTACAACATCTCTGCTATCAAAGCAATTGTATGCCATCAAATCTCTGCTAGAGCTTGTTAAGTGTTAACTGTTCTGAAAACTTTTTTAAACACGTTCGTTGACAGTAATTAAGCAAAAAAAAAATGAAAAGTAGTTGCATAGTTGCAATCAAAATCAAAAACTTGCATATTTATAAAATATATGAAATAATTGAGAGGCAAAATGCTAAATTTTTAAGTAGCTAAGTTGAGGGGAGGAAATTAAGTGATTTGTAAGCTGTAGAATGTAAAAATTTGCCTTGAAAATTTATAGTTTGATAGATCCTTAAATATTCACCGGCCATGAAAAATGTTTAAAATGTTCGGCGTCCACTTACTAAGTTAGTGGCTGTGTCTATCTGAATGACTTGCTTAAGTTGTCTTTATTTATTTAAGCATGGCGCTTATCGTTTCAACATCTACTATCTTGTTTATTTATGCACTATTTGTATTTTCAGTCGATGTTTATCACTTGAAGATCCACTCGAAGACAACAGCTACAATGCATAGACACAAATACTCACACACATATACACTCACACAAATGTGCATAAAGCTTGAGATTTTTTCTTACATTTTATTTGCCTTCATCACTTATGTCGTTGTCGCATTGTCGTCATCTTCTTTAACAACATCACAGCTTTTCTTTTTTTTTGTTATTGTATTTTTTATCGAAAGTCTATTTTGTTTGAATTTTTTTCGCAATGACTTTCTAGATGAATTTTATTATTTACTTGTAACATTTTTGCGTACCATTGCGTGTTAGGAAGAATTTAATTGCTACCTGTTAATTGCATTAGGCTTTTTTTCTTATGTTTTCCTCTCAGTTTTACTTGTATGGTCTCTATTGTTTGCATGTCCGTCTGTCTATCCATTCATCTATCTCCACTTGGTTTTATTCTGAAAGTTTTAAAATTAAATACGAAAAGTGCAACTCAAGTTTTTATGCCACCCATTGACTTGATGTTTTATCGTGTGTTAGGTCTTGTTAAATAAAAACTAAATGTAATGCATTATTATTGAATGTTTTTGCCTTTGCTTATATTGTTGTTGTTGTTGTCATAGTAGTTACTATTGCTATTATTTTATGTGTTATTTGTTTAACAAATAAACACATTCCATTTTATAAATAAAAATCATTGTAAAAATAAAAATAAAACGTGGTATTTTCATGTGGTAATTATTACAACAATTTGTTGACTTTAACGTGTTTACATAAATACTCGCATAAATTCTTATACACACACAAGCACAGGCACATAAATACAACAAATACGGATTTGAGTTAAAAAAGTAAAGATAATATCGAACCATAAAAAATCGCACTGATTGACACACAACACACAGCTAAATCTGCTGCCCATAAATCCAATCAAAGCTGAGAATTATTATTTTTGAAATGCAAAATGAAGTGTTGAAGTAAACAGAATAGCAAAATATCAGATGTCAATTAGTTTATTTTGAAATTCAGTTAAAAACATAATAATACTTGAAGATATGAACTCGACCATTGATATGGCGGCATATATTAACTTAAACTTTGTATTTGTAAAAATGATTGTAATGATTGTAAATAATAAATAATAAATTGTTAATTATAAAAACTAAAGTTCTTTCAAACTGATTAAATTTATATATCGGGTTTTCAACAAAAAGTTTGTTTTTCAGTTGTAGCAACACCAAGATCATGATAGTTTTGCATCGTAGTGGATGCATTGGCAATTGTTACAATGAACTCAATGTCACACGAAAATCGCATTAAAATAAATAAAATCCACTATGAAAATAGTAATGCTGTTAAAGTTACATTTCGTAAAATTCGTGATATTTTCGGGCAAAACAATCGTCCTTCTGAGACAGCTGTTAAGCACTAAGTCGTTAAATTTGAGACGATCCAAAATGTGCGAACACCAGTGCGTGTTCGATCGAGTCGTTCAACTGAAAACTTCGAAACCGTGCGCCACAGTATTGAAGAATTTGGTCATTAAATTTGAGTCAATACCTTTGACTTTAAAGCCTTACAAAGTCAACTGGTGCAGGAATTGAAGCCGACCGACTATTCACATCACCGTAAATTCGTTCAATTCATTCAAGAACAACCAGCTGGTTTTTTCTGAAAAAATTAATTTTTTTAGACGAAGCCCAGTATCACTTCTCACGGTAGGTCAACAAGCAAAATTGCCGCATTTGGGCTTCTGAAAATCCTGGAGTGATTATTTAGAAGCCTTTGCATGTTAAAATTGTCGTTGTATGGTGCGCTATGTGGTCTGAAGGCGTGATTAAGCAGTTTTTTTTTTGGAAGATGAGGCTGGAAATGCGGTAAAGGTCAATGGATCATGCTATTGCGAGATGTTAATAACTCAATGGCCTATTATTGACGACATGGATATCACTGGTATGTGGTTTCAACAGGACGGTGCCACATTTCACACAGCCAATGAAACAATCAATTTATTGTAAACCAAATTTCCCAATCCCATAATTTCCCGACAATCAGCAGTTAAGTGACCAGCCACATCGTGTTATTTAACACCACTGAATTAATTTTTGTGCGGCTACGTTAAGAACAGAGTCTATACGGAGCCAATTGAATCGATTTCAGCCTTTAAAACTCAAAATCCTTGATGTGATTAACGAAAGAGCACCACCATTCTTCCAAAAAGTGATTAAAAACTTTGATAAAAGAATTGATAACTGCCAGCGGGAACCTTTTAAGGCTTGAAAGACAAATCCTTACGTAAAATTCGTTATGTGATGGTTTTGAATAAGCCCAATTGTTGAGAATGTCGAGGAACTGCAAATTTGGTTCTGCTTTAACACTGTGGCTTACGGCTGCAATGCACATTTTGTATCGAACCTTTTGACTTAAATTAAGCGACTAAATTTTTAATAGAGGTCTCAGAAGGAGCGGAAAATATTACAAAATTTTACGAAATGTAACTTTTAACAGAACCATCATTTTCAAAGTGGATTTTAATTATTTTAATGCGATTTTCGTGCGAAATCTAATATATGTATATAAATATATATGTGTTGCCATATTAGAAAACCAAACTTCTTGCTGCAAAGTAAAACGTCCATTGACTTAATGAACGTTTTATGTGCATTGAAATATCTAATCGCATTTATTGTATAAAATTTAGTAGCGCTTATTTGATTTATTTAAGATGCTAAGAGGAAGCGTTAAATAGTTTGGACATGCTCGCGCATGAGCACTAAATTTCCATTTCAGTGTCAAAACTAAAAAAACTTGTTCCACACGCATTTATTCAGCACAAAACGAGCTAACGAGCTAAGATCTGAATTACTAACTGTAGCTTAAATTAATTCAAGCTATTTAAAATCAAATTTTTATTTCATTTTTAAAAAATTAGGGGACAAATTGTTTTTTTGATTTAAGAGCTCTTTAAAGTAAATAGCACTCATAATTGTGATTTTATTAAAAAGTAAGAAAAATATTTTTTTTAATTTAACAGAAGATTTTTCTTACTTTAGAGTAACATCATAGTCTGCTCTGCTTATTTTATTACACAGGTAAAAGAATTTTATTTCCTTCCAGCTTGGAGTTTAGTAATCGAATTTCTAGGAATTTATTTTAGTACCACTTTCCCTTTGTAGTGTAGTGAAGAGTGTATGAGCTCTTATATGTTAGTCATCTGTTAAGTATCAATGATGAGGCTGTAAGCTTAAATACCATGCAACTAGTAACTAGTTGTACGATTATCTAGTAATGTTAGATAATCATACAACCAGAACTTCCTCTTAACTAATTTATGTCTCAAATAATATAGAAATTGTAAAACTAAAACACAAAATTTAAATTAACTTTAAGCATAAAATCCATATTTAGCAGGATAATTATAAAACATCAAAATATGTAAAATATCTAAAAATAAATCATAATCAATGTAAAAGCAATCTCTACAAGCTGGATATAAAAAACATGCACACGCACACACACACATGCACTCATTAAATTGCAAAAAATTTCCTGCAACACGAAAGACTAGCTGCAAACATAGAAATGATCTTGCACAACACTTAACACATTCTTGTCCAAACATCATCCAGGCAAGTAGACAGTAGTCAGTCTGGGTTAAAGCATAAAAATAAATATGCATTTTTTGTTAAGCTTCCACTGAATAATTAGAATATTTGTAAAATAATGTGTACGAATAAATGTTACAGCATAAAGTGTAAAGAGTATAGTATACAGTTTGTGCCACGTTTATGTTAAGACATACTTATACAAAGACTTCTGGTCTTTATGGTTTTGAAAAATATAAAAGATACCACTTAAATTAATGGTAAATATATGTAACCACAAAATGTTAACAACAAGTAATAGAAGTGAACAAGAAAATACAAGAACAAGAAAATTATCTTTAAACAAAACATTTAAGGTTATACACAGATTGTTTGTACAACTTAAGCACATTTTAGCCATTAGCAATTTAAGTTGTCTTTTAAGGCCATCACAAATGTCAATATTACAAAAGACATACACACACACACACACTATTAAACAGACAAACAAAAAATGTACAGAGCAATTAAGAAAAAATGTTAATGGAGATACAAGTGGCACTATTTTTACTACAACTCCAGGTTAGAATTAGGGACAATTGGAATAAATTCTTTATGATATCAAAAGATTTTGCCCCTTAAAAAAACCTAAAAATACAGAAATCAGAAAACTGATGATATTTTATAACGCCTGCAAATTACTTTAGTCTATTTCGAAAATAACTAAGTGAAAGACTTTTAAGGCAGAAAACGATGACCACAGAGATAAATTTATCTTACAACTAAAATTCTTAAGGTTTAATATTTTCACTTATTTCGATAATACAGCACAGCTATTAAAAGCCGAATCTTTCTTCGAGTAATCTCTTAACCAACTATAGAATTGGATTTTAATTTGATATTTATCACAAAGGAACAGCTGTTTATTGCTATAGACTTCAAAACAAAGGCTCACGACCTTGCCAATGTTGAAGAGTTTAAGCCATGAAAACCCAGAAATATACTACACGTAGGAGTCTCTTAATCGAAGGCCTAGTCTACTAGTGCAAACTTCTACTACTCCCTACAAAATTGACCCAAATTTAAAAAAATAGCTGTGACACAATTTTTAAAAAAAAAATTCATCTGTCAAATTTTTTTTAAACAAAAAGTATCTGTTATAAATTTTTCTATACAAAACTCATGTGTCACAATCTTTCTAGTGTGACAGCTTTTCAAGAAAAAAATTTATCTGTCGCAATTTTTTTATAAAAAAAAATCATGTCAAAATTTTTCGTTTCAAACTTTCATTTCACAATTTTTCAATTGAAACTTCCATGTCAAAATTAGTCCATAAAAAAAATCGTGTTCCGATTATTCTATTAAAAAATTCGAGTCACTTTTTTCTGTGACACAATTTTTCTATAAAAAAAAATACATTTGTCAAAATTTTTCTATACAAAAATGTATCTGTTATAAATTTTTCTATACAAAACTCATGTGTCACAATCTTTCTAGTGACAGCTTTTTAATAAAAAAATTTATCTGTCGCAATTTTTTTATAAAAAAAATTCATGTCAAAATTTTGCGTTTCAAACTTTCATTTCACAATTTTTCGGTTGAAACTGCCATGTCACAATTTTTCCATAAAAAAAATTCGTGTTCCAATTATTCTATTAAAAAATTCGTGTCACTTTTTTCTGTAAAAAATTTCATTTCAATTTTTCTATTAGAAAACTTTATGTCAGAATTTTTCTATAAAAAATTTTATGTCACAATTTTTGTAAAAAAAATTGATGTCACAGCTTTTCCATAACAAAATTTCACTGCTTTCCCATAAAAAAAATATCATGTCACAATTTTTCTCTGCAAATACCATCTGTCGCAATTTTTCTATAAATAAAATAAATTCTAATAAAATTTATCTGTAGAATTTTTTTACAAAAAAATTTATATCATAACTTTTCTGTAAAAAAATTTCATGTCACAACTTTTCTGTTAAAAAATTCCATGCCACAATTTTTCTATATAAATTTTTCATGCCACAATTTCTACATAAATTTTTAATGCCAAAATTTTTCTATAAAAAAATGTCATGTCACAATTTTTCTATAAAAAAATTTCATGCCACAATTTTTCTAAAAAAAAAATTTCATGTCACAATTTTTCAATAAAAACATTTCGTCACAATTTTTATATTAAAACATTTCGTCACAATTTTTATATAAAAAAATTTAACATTTTTTTATAAAAAGTCTCAAATATCACATTTGCAAGTGGTGAAGAGGCTAAGCAATGAAAGCCTAGAAATGTATTGCTGCTATGGGCAAACTCTTTATAGCGGAAATAGAATTCTCTGTCCACTAATGCTCCAACAAAATGGGACCAAATTATAAAAAAAAACCTGTGCCACAATTGTTATACAATTGTCACAATTTTTCTCGAAAACTAAAAGTTTCGCGTCATAATTCTTCTGTAAAAAAATTTCATGTCACAATTTTTCTATAAAAAAAAACTTCATGTCACAATTTTTGTAAAAATAAAATTTCAGGTCACAATTTTTTCTATAAAAATGTCATGTCACAATTTTTCTATAAAAAAAATTTCATGTCACAATTTTTTCTAAAAAAACCTTCACTTATTAATAAATCATAACAGTTAGTATTTTATCTCGCTAAGATAAATAAAAAAAATTGTGTTTGTAGGTTGTGACTAAACGACATTTTGAAACAAGATATACGAATTCCTACGATAGGCTGCTATAGCAGATATGGAGGCCTAAAGTGATCTCAATCTGCATCAAATACTACCTGGGACTCTAGGACAGAAAAGGAAGTTATTAATTATCAGTTGACAACCCAAAATCGCTAGTCTTGTGTTAGTGTTGATAACTATTTGCTAGCTTTGCCTTCATAAAGTACTTTTCAAATAACTCATTCAAAAATATCAGCAGTTTAGACACAAAAATTTTAAACTTTAACCAGAGCATAAGCGATATCTTTTCTTAAGCGATAATATATTTTTAATCTATTTTCTCGAGCGAATATTTTCAAGCTTTCAATACGAAATGATTTTGAACTTATTTGTTATTGATTTTAATTAAATTTAGTTCAAATCTATAATTTATAAATATTATTTCATTAATTTTAACAACAAGAACAACAAAAATTATGTTAATGGCAAAATAATGCAAATTACATGAATTTTTTAAAACCATAAAATTATGTTTCTTATTTTTTATTATTCATTTAAATAATATTTGCAATTCATACCAGCAGCGAATGTGAACCGATAACTAACTGCATGGCACTGTTATGGAGAATAGAAACAAAATTAAATTACAATACATTTTTAGTATGAGTATTAATATCAAAGTAGATAATGCCGCACCGCATATACGATCACATTTTCTTAGTTTTAGATAAATTCAGACATGTATTTTAAATGTATTAACCATGAAAACAATTGGCCAGTTAAGGAGGAGGCGAAACAACAAAAAGCATCGACAGCAACAGATATAAAATTAAATGCTAATAACATTATTGTGCTCATTTTATTTGATATTTCATATGGCAACAGATGGACAGAAAAACAGACAAGGAGTTGTATAATTTTAAAGAAGGCGAGAAAAACGAAGGTGGAAGAACCATTTTTGTTTTTGTTTTTTTCTTTTTGTTTTGCTTTACAGTGGACTGAAAGTTAAAATAACCTGTTTTGTAAACTACATGTATTGCAGATTTATGGATTCATTTTTTGAATGGAGTCAGCATGTTGCCATATAACTATTAGAAAAAGAAGAAGATTTCAATTTCGCCAACACCAAGAACATGATAGTTTTAACACTTAATTTTTTGACGTAATCGTATTAAAATAATTAAAATCCACTATGAAAATGAAATGAAAAATTCCTTGAGTCGATAGGCTCGATACAAAATGTGTGAAGACCAGCGCGTGTTTGACTGCTTCGTTCAGCTGAAAACATCGCAGCCGTGTGACACAGTTTTGAAGTAGATCCAAATTTGACAATTCCTCGACGTTCTCAACAGTTTTGGTTATCTAAAACTACCATTGGCGACTTTTGAGTATGAATTTGATTTTAAAGCCTTACAAGGTTCAACTGGTGCAGAAATTGAAGCCGACCGAAGATCACCGTAGCTTCGCTCAAAGCATTCAGTAACAACCAACTGGTTTTACTGAAAAATCATTTTTTCAGACGAAGCCCATTTTCACTTGTCAGGATATGTAGTGATTAGTGAAAAACCTTTGTATGCTCAACGTCTCACTGTGTGGTGTACTATGTGGTCTGGAGGGTGATTGGACCATTTATTTCGAAGATGAGGCTGGAAATGCAGTAACGGTCAATGGATCACGCTATTGCGAGATGCTACTATTGACGACGTAGATATCACTGACATGTGATTTCAACACGACGGTGCCACATGTCACACAGCAATGCCACATGAAACAATCAATTTACTGCAAATTAAATTTCCCGATCCCATAATTTCACGGCAATCAGCAGTTAAGTGGCCAGCCAGATGGTGTGATTTAACATCACTAGATAATTTTTTGTGGGGCTATGTTAAGGACAGATTCTATACGAAGCCAAACGAATCGAATTCAATTTTAAAACTCAAAATCCATAATGTGATTAGTGAAATAGGATCGCCATTTTGCCAAAAAGTGATTAAAAACTTTGATGAAGGAATCGACATCTGTCAGCGTGGTCGTGGTGTAGATTTGCCAGATATAAATTTCCATTCATAATTCCCGAACTTTTCTCTTCGTAATATAATAAAAATCTAAATGATTTTAATTTAAATTTCTTGTTTTATTTTGTTTTAGAAAACAAACTTCTTGTTGAAAAACCCTTTACTTAGAATATCAAAAGAAGGTATAGACTATTGCACAAATTGTACAGTCGAATAGAAGTAAAAGCTTCAATAAAATTTTTTCACAACAAAATTTTTTTTGAGCCACTGTGCACTATATAATCAATTTCTGTAACGAAAATGAGCCAATAAAGAAAAAAAGATTATTTAACTATGTATATCGTAATATAATTAACGTCATCAATTGCCACTCATAACAATAGTTTAGTAGGTCTGTCAGTCACTTACATTATTTTGGTCTCTCTGTCAGTTTATTTTAAAGGTAACCAACCCCCTCTATTAACACAGCTGACTAGCTAAGTTGTGTTTAATGTGATCCAACCATTTCAACAAACTCATAATTGTTTTTGTTCTTTTTCTTATTTAATTTTAGTTTTTATCTGTTTTTCTTTTTTGGCACAGCAGGAGGTTGTTCTTTCTGTTTGTTGTTGCCAGTTTGTTTGGTTTTTTTTTTCTTTAATTTATATTTCGTGGCAAGACAATGTTTAGCAACACTTTGATACATACAATAGCAGCACTTATGAAATATTTTAAATTAACACACATTGAGCTTTAACTCTCATATTAAATATTAGAAAGAAATAATTTTTAAAAAAATAATATTAATTTAAATAATAATGAAAAATGTTTATTAATCATTGAAAGCAATAAGAAAAAGGGAGTAACATAGATTGGAAAAAATGTCAGGTTAATTTTGGTCAACTAAATTAATGCTTTGAAAATATTTCTTATAAAGAAAATATTTTTTTTATTGTATAAATGAAGGCAGGATGTTTTTTTTAAATTATATATTTTTTTAAACTTTCCAGGGTTCCGTAGCCAGAAGATATAAAATTACCTCTATTGCTTTCTGTAGTGTCCTTCCCCCTATCATAGGCGTTCTATCGCTAGCCTCATAACAGCGAACTCTTTACATTTTCGTAGAAGCTGTATCACTATTGGTACTACAAGAATAAATATCAAATATTAAAGGGTGTTCCGAACGTGTAATTTTTAAAAAAACTATTATTATTTTTATTTATTTATTTTTTGCTGCAGCAACAATTCTAAAAGAACACAAATGGTTTCCCAAGAGTAACGTGATTTTCATGTGTATGGAATTTTTTTAACCAAAATTGGAGTATTATAAACAGACCCAAATTTAATTAATAAAATTTAATAATATGTGAGTATATTCTCCGACGGGGT
Organism: Trichopoda pennipes; assembly: GCA_030448955.1. Classification (NCBI taxonomy): domain Eukaryota; kingdom Metazoa; phylum Arthropoda; class Insecta; order Diptera; family Tachinidae; genus Trichopoda; species Trichopoda pennipes. Next base: position 548,868 of record JASKUP010000021.1, on the reverse strand, counting down.
TTAATTTATTTGGGTATGATTTTACGTCAACCCGCGTTAAATTTTGTTTGTAAACAAACCGGTTTCGGCCATTTGTCATCTTCAGAGTATAGAGAGAACACTGAAGATGGCAAATGGCTGAAACCGGTTTGTTCACAAACCAAATTTGACGCGGGTTAAAGTAAAATCATATCCAAACAAAATTTAAATATAAAGTCTCTATGACTTTAGCATTTTAACCAGAGTGCAGTGTTTCCATAGAGCACGTCTTAGTAATATCGATAATATGGCTTCTTATACCTTAAACCGTCAACGGCATATAACAAAAATTAAAACAGAATCAATTAAAATATTTTATTAAAGGGTGGGGCCCATACATAATGCAGGTTTCTGTAATGTCTTAGTCCAACTCTCACCTGGCTAAAATATTTAAATAAAATTGAAATGCCTTCTTTTGGCCTTAATAATAAATAAATGTGTTGAATTTTGAAATATTGAGTTCCCATTAACAAACTTATAAAAGAAGGAGATACTGAAGCAAGCTGCTTATGATTCGTGCTTTGTTGTCACTTGCTGCATTTTTCTCTCAAGGCAAAAACACATTATCTGAAAAAGTAGCACGAGATACACCTAAAAAATGGCTCCCTAAAACTAGACCCTCTGTCTTTTATGAAAAATGCCACACTCAAGCTAAAACCTTATTAGTAATAAGCAGTTAACAGGAGTAGGTAAAGATTACATCTACTAGTAGTCATCATATGACCACTAAGGTAAAATAGCACACTTCAAGTGTAAGCAATATGAATTCGCTGAATAATTCTTATTTTTACTTAGATTTATTATTTTTGAAAATGTGAATTCCGGCGTTAGGACAAGTTCTACCAAAAAAAAAATATCCGCAATTTATAATTTTAACAAAATACTTTGTTATCCTACCCAGGGTTAGTGGGGCTAATTTTTTTTCAGTTTATTTTTCAAAATAGACTGCAAATTGTTTAGTATTCAGGAGAAAGAAAAATTTTATTAAAATGTAATTTCTAGCTTAAACTTCTTACGAAAATAATATTTAAAAAATCTGATTTATATTTTCGTAACGACAAAAATTACAACTATATAATATAAGTTATATAAATTAAATAATGTAACGAAAGTAAATTTACGCCCAAAAGCCGCTGTATCTACCTTTATATATTCACTTATCACATTTGCAGTTAGACCGGCGGTCTTTCGCAAGCGAGAAGGCCGTTTTATTCGGTTTTGAGCGGTTCTTTTACTAGAAAACTTGCATTCAACATATTTAATATTGTTGAAGTTGTTATCATTATTCACTGTAGATGCTTGTTTGGTCGTGTATCTTCATTTTCCTTGCTAGTTACTTTTATTTTCTGATTGTTAATCTTGGTTCATGGAATTTGAATGTAGCATGTTGTTATTATTTTGTATTCATAAGATTTAGAAACTTCTTGATTTGTAAACAGATACAATAACTACTTTTATAACTTAAACAAAATCCTCTTCATAAAAATTCGGTTATTCTAATTTGAAAACCTTTTTTATATCAAATTAAATTTTGTTTATTAGTTCGCATCTTATAGTTTTTCACAATATATTATTGCTTTAGTGAAAAATCAAATTTGAGATAAATTTTCTCTTATAGAATTAAAGAAAACAAAAGTGTAATCGGAAGTGCTAGGCAAAGTCTATAAGCATTGTTTTGTTGTTCTTTGCATAAATCGCAATATATATTTGTAAAAAGTAAAGTAAAAATTATGAAAGAATTATAATAATAAAATATTGCATTAATGGCTAAACCGATGGTGATTAGAAAACAAAAACAAATACATGTGAGTGTTTATGAGGAGCATAACTAATAAAAAACTATGGGTTGTGTGGGGTCATCACCTTATTAAATTAATATTGTTACGTTTATAACTTTTATAAACGTTTTGTTGTGAGTTCTTTATTGCAAAATAAATAACACTAATTTTTAGAGTTTTTGAATAAATAACAATCTTATTTACTTTAACTATACAAAGTTGACACTACAGAACAATTAACTTAAGATGTACGTCTTTAATACACGTTGTTTGTTTCTACACTGACTGACTATCCACTCAGACGCTGTCTATTAAAAGTCTAAAAAATTTAAGAACTTCTACTCCCTTTGTATACATTTTGTTGTTGTATGTTGTTAATTCAATGTATAGGCACCTGCATGTCTGTGTGTATTTTGGTTTTTGTTTTTATGCTGATAAGGTTCTGTTTGTGAATTCAACTTATAGAAAAAGCTTTTAGCAGAAAGTTTATATAAGCATCGTCAACAGAAAGCATTTTTATAAAAATTATTTTTAAAAAAAAATTAAAAAAAAGTACTTTTAAGTCAAAGTGTTTATTTTCAAACTAAGAAAAGAAACACTCAACTAAACAGAAAAACACTGATGGCCACTATCAATATACAGTATAACTTCGGCAGTACGGATTGACTTGCACTAATTCGAGCACTTGTTGTCTCGTCTAGATAAGTTTTCTTAGAAAACTACACAGATGGTAAACAGCATACATGTTTGTTGTTGCCTTGCGCGTTTAGTTAGTAAACAGACATTTGTTTTTGTCATGCATGTCACGCAGTCAGTAAACAGCATATCAAATTGTTGTTATTTGCGTGTATACAATTTCTACGTAACTAGAAATTTTGTTGTTGTACCATAAGTGTTCTTTAGCAAGCCACGCAGTTCGTAAACAACATACCCAGTAGTTCGCTTTATTGCTTAATTATTTTATTTTTAAAACTTCAGCAAGACACATCCGTAGCAATATGAATTGATTGTGAATTTCTTTTTGTATTGGAGATAAAAAATTAATGATATCTATAGCTTCAGTTAGCGAAAATATCGCTTCAGCAAATGCTGTATTATATTTAACTAGTATCTAATATTTTTTATTCTCTTTAAAAAAACTTTTGTAAAAATTACAATAAAAATGAACTTAGGCCGAATTAATTATGCAATTAATTATAAATTTTGAAAACTTACAAAACGTTGTTGCATAACATTGATACTAAAAATTTTATATCATTAAAAGTAGATTTAATGCACGCAAAGACTATCCATCGGCGATCTGAAGAAGAAAACAGATGTGAATTAACAATGGTCACGAAAACAATATTATGTTCTCTACAAAAATTTATTATGGTGTCAACAATATTATGTATATCATTAGTCACAATAAAATAGGCATTCAATTATTTATTTAAGCATTCAGCAAATTTCAAACTTTAAAAGTTATCAACAAACATCTTGTCAATGTTGTTGTTTAACTGTAGAGTATAAACTATAAAAATTTTAATAAAAAAAATGTAATTTACTTAAACGTGTGCAGTTAATCATACAAATTAATGTTTTAATATAAAAATCAGATTAACTAAATATAAAACTAAATACTATTTTTCTTTAACTGTCAGAATTGTAAAAAATACAATTTTTACTTTTAGAAACATAAAATGATTAAAGTTCAAAGTCACTGGCATGTGTATACAAATAACGAAATACAAAATATATATTTTTTTTTATTTAAATTATGTATTTTTTTATTTATTATTTATTTATTTATAGTTTTTTTTTGTTTTTTGTTTAACAGCACGTGTAAATAAAATGTGTATTATTATGACTGTTATTATGGTTTGCAATTGATTTCATTTGAAAGATAAAAATTTATTAATAAATTTCAACTGCAAACCGAAAAGCAACTAAACTAAAGAAATATTATTAATTTGTGATCAACTAGAATAAAAATTGATTAATTTTAGTGTTCAAGGAAGTTATTGTTGAATGGTGTTAGAAAAATTAATTAAAATTAAGTTTAATGCATAAAACAGTTTATTTATAGTTGCAAATACAAAGCCATACTCATGTGTTCGTTTAAAGTGTTGAAATTATTTTTAGCCAACTAAGTTAACCATACGGAATTGCTACTTCCATTTATCACATTTTTTAAATGTTACTATTATTATTGTTCATTTTATGCTAAACATTACAGCAAATCCAGTATTTTTTTTTTCTATTTTTTTTTTATTATTTGTTTCGTATATTTCAATTGCATTTTTTTGTATTTTCACAAATATGGTTATGAACACATGTAAACATTTGTACGATGACATTTGTGTGAAAAAAACTATTATAAACACAATATTTGTATGTGTTTGTGTGTGTGTTTAAATTTACATATTAAAGGAATTTATATATTTATGCTTGCTTCTTAAGTCTTTTGTTTTTGCAGCACACAACTGTATTTTTTTACACTTCACTGGCGTTGAATATTTTGTGTTTATTTTGCATCAGATCTTTAAGGGACAAGTTTGCATTTATGTTAAAAATAGAATTAATCTTAATTTTTAGTCCTTGAACTTTTCTAAGGCAAAATCGTGTGGCAATTCTTGCCACGATAATTTGATAGATCAACTTGAAATTACAAATTTTTTTAATTGATGTTAAAATATAAATTTTGTACTAAACTTAAACTGTAGTAAACAGTTGAATTGAAGATATCTAAAGTAATTACCAAAAAAAAATTTAAAAGAGTTAAAACACAAATTAAACTTAATTCTTCTCAGGGCACAACTTTTAAGTTTTTATGTTATTCTGTATAAGGATGTTTATAAAGGTACAAAACCTTGAAATCGAATAAAAGATGAATTTTTTAAATCGACATAAAATTTGCTTTATTGAAAATATAATTTTCTCGCATTATAATTTAAACATGATTTCTGGCATATAAAAACTTTGGGTAGCTCGTACGTTTATGGAGTCCAATTTTCAATGACTTTTTCCAATATGTGCGTATATTGTCCGACGGGATTTAATTTAATTGGGTATGATTTTACGTCAACCCGCTTCAAACAGACCAGTCTCGGCTATAAGCCATCTTCAGTATTCTCTTCCCTCTTTTTTCAACATTTGTGGTCATATGCCGGCAATAGCACGGCAAATGTAGTGACTTCGCAGAAAATAGTCTGATGTTTTCTTAGAGGGCTATTACGTGATTCGTCAAACTATGATTGGTCAAACTAAGCGGTTGCCAAATGTTTTCTTTAATAAATCAATTTTGGTAACTGTATAAATTTGAGGGGATTCAAATGTATAGATAGACACATGTATATCGAATGTACAAACTTACATATGTATGCCGAATATGCAGATTATACATTCAGGAAAATATACAATGCGTTGTGTTAAATGGAGTCGAAACCCTCTGAAAGACTATTTTTGGAGACAGAAATAGTTGATTGGTAACAATCTCGTACCAATGCAGGAGGGATGGGGAAATTTTAAAATTTATAATTGAATAAACCTAATTGGGATCCGCAATTCTACTTACATAATTTTTCCTTTAGCTTATTGAGTAAGAGTCTTGGATTTCCTCAATTGTTGAGTAAAAAATTTTTCCTTTAATTTATGGAATAAGAATATAACAATTATAATCAAAGCCGGTCTTTTCACGTTGCGAGTCGAACAGCAAGAGAGCTAACATTTCATCAAGTACATTTTCTACCAATTTTCCTTTGGTCTGTTGGTTTTCGTTAAGCTGAGGAATTAAGAATTCACAATAACCGCGCTTTAATCCAATTACTTTTAGAAATGTTAGTTACTTGCACGTCGATTAAAATACAAAAATATAGAAATTCAATATGTTAATTCAGTTAAACATGCTGGGCCCTCGCTTAAAATACAAAAATATAGAAATTCAATATGCTAATTCATTTAAACAGTAACAGTTATATGGCATGTACTATCCTAATGAAACGACAGCTCCTTAATGCCCTGGTTGTTCAACTTTAAAGGCGAAAGCCGGTGTGAGAAATGAAGGAAATGTGATCGACTTCGTAGAATCGGCATCTAATTTGGGCGTAATTTTTAACGATAGAATGACCAGGACTAATCACATTAAATTTGTCGTTGGCAGAGTTTACAGTTAACTTCACACCCTACGATCGTTAAAGGACTCTACGCCGTTTGCTATTCGCATGCTTATCCAATCCCTTCACTTCTTTACGGCTGTGAAATCTATGCCAATTGCCACATTACAAACCAGCGCAGACTGAAAGTCACATATAACAATATTGGCCGTTATATATTTCAGAAAGACCGCCGTAATATGATAATTTAATTTTTGGAATAACAAACGATGATCTTTTAAAATATGGGTGTCTAATTTTCTTGCACAGGATCATCATCTCGAAACGACCATCATATCTATTTGATACGATCTCATCGTGGTAGAAATATTATCTAGCAGAAATACAAGAGTCTGTTTTTCATAAATGCAACCAGTCTTTGGAACTCATTGCCAAATTCTATGCAGAAAATAGGCAACGCAAATTTATTTAAAAAGGAGCTTTATAAATCATTTAGTTCTACACAATCTTGACTTAATTTTTATATTAACACGTTTTACATTTCTTCCGATTTAATTAATTATAACTTTATTATTTCTTCATTTATTTCATTGTATACCTGTGTATTGTTAATGCTTTGTTTCTCGATTTGAGTTATATAATAACTCAGTTTGTGTATGTTAAGGATTAATAGCACCGTCACTTATAAGATCTTATCATCTTGTGCTAGTTGTCTAAAGAATAAAGAATACATATCGATTGCCTGTAATGTGCTGAATGCAGTAACTATGGCTCTATAGCGGTTACTATTCACTGTAGCGTGTTGACCCGCATCATTTACAAAGAAGTATTAACCAAAGATTCCACCAACATACAAAACGTGGTAAATATGTCTCAACATACATGAGAATTATCATCACTTTAAATGTAATAATTTAGTTAATTGTCGTATCCATGCTAAGCTTCATCGCTAAGCCAAATTTGCTTATGAAATCGAGATCAGATATATCGAATAGAAATGTAAGAAATGTAAGTTTCAGCATAAACAATATGTAACTAAACATAAATCACTGGAAAGCCGACAAAATGGACGCCAATTCAAAAGTTCTATATTGCTATAAAAATATTCCTTAATTCTTACCTACCTATTAAGGTACACCTTACTAAGCACTACCCTTTGCATAGAAACACCTTTTAACTTTTAAATTTATTACTGTTGTCATTCTTTTCCATCCCTGATGGCTGTTTGTTAAGTATGAAGGACGAAGGCTTTCAATGTGAAGACATCACTCTTAAGTCGTGTTTAAAACTGTACTGGTGAGTCAGCCATCGCATCTACTCATGTAGTTAGAATGCCCGCCACCTGACACTTTATGCGGCACTAAATTTCAATATTTTCGTCTTTTATTAGTATCTGGGTACGTATGTCCATCTGAGGTTGTTTTTCATTAGTTCAAGTGTATAAGTGGTTTTAGTGGTGTGAAAATTGTATATGAGGTCATGTTTACCTGCTCGTAAAGTCACTATTAGTCACTAGATTTGTTCAGTAAGACCATTTAAATTTGTTTAAAGGCCCAATTTAATTTTTTTTTTGTTATTAAATTAAATTTTTAGATTTAATAAATATGGCGAGAATACTGCCTGTATTTTATTTTTAAAAAGTAAAAGCTTGTAAAAGTGTATGCTCCATATTCAAAATCACAAGCTCAGAAGACTCGTTTCTTATTAAATTCCTTATTTTTTTTACTTAAAAATTCTTTGTTTGTTTTCATGGAGAATTGACCCGATACCGTCAACACTGCCCAGCATATAGAAAGCTAAAGTATTTTATAACAATCCACAGAAAGTACTAAACTTCTGAATAGCCAATATGAAAATCAGAATGTGTGTTGCTGAAAAATACAAGATAGCTTTTATTAAACGCAATTAAAACCAAAATATCAAATATCTTGTTTTCTAAGAATTCTTTATAATTGTTTTTATTTCTTAAAGTATTTTCTTGGTAAATGAACATTTATACAATAATGCCATTAAACATAGAAACATATTGAACAATTTTTCTAATTTGTTTGTTGTTTTGTTTTTATTTTGTCACCCTGATGTATGACACCAAACTTAAGAAAACAGTAAATTAAGAGAAACATAAAATTTTTTTGGCAACAATGACATACAAATTCGACTTGAAAAATTGTTAACAATTTAACAACCTTAAAAAATAAAAGAAATAACAATGAAAACAAAAACAAAAACAATACTCACCAAGTGCTTGTTGGTAATCTGTACGCGACTGTATAAAAAAAATATTGCGAATTAACACTAAATGATTTATTTGATCAAAGTTTTGTGGCCATATTTTTAGTTTTTGTTGCAATTTTATTTTTGTTTTTATTTTTTTTTTTTTATTTTATATAATATTAACAAAAATCGAAAAAATGAAGAAATAAAGAAACTGCAAAATAAATGGAAATCAAATAAATGGTGATTTTTCAAAGTGACATATTGACTATTGTCAAGATCAAATCAACAAGACAATAAAAACAATAAAAAGCGGCTCGTTTTGTTTGAAAAATCAACCTTAAGTAGACTAATTTTAATTGGTTTGAAACTTTAAGTAATAAATGTTTTTTTTTTAATATAAAATATATTTCTTTTTCTATGCACAAAAGAGAAACGTAATTTTAAACAATAAACTTTGGCGGCATTTAAACTTTTTTTTGTTAAAAAAAACAAAACACAAAACCTTGGCCCATTTAAAAACATAAATCAAGAACTTTAAATTGTTCTTTAAGGTTTCAGTCAACACGATTATCTTTCAACTAAATATAAACTTGACCTCCGGTTTAATAAACTTTGTCAATGTTTTATTTTTCTTTTTTTCTTTCGCTTTTGCTTTAAATGATTAATTTTTGTTTTTGTAATACTGTTCACTTAAATGTTGTGGTAAATATCAAATTAAGGTTTGCTTCTTAAATCTTTTGGTGTTGTTTTTTGTGTTTCTCTAAGGTGATCTTTATTGAATCGTTTAGTGATAAATGTTCTTTTCCAAATTTACAATTATTTAATGTCATCAAATCAAATTTATATTGCAATAATGCGTTTTTATTTACAGGCTTGAAAATGATTGCAAAAGTCAAGTTAGCTGAGCAGGAATAAATAAAAACTCTATTGGCTTGAAAAGACGTTTCGAAGATTTTAAGTTTCACATAAATTCAACATAAACTAAGTGGCAAAAATGTGTACTGTAAAGCTTCTTTATATCAAAAATTTTGCTTAAACAGCAGAACTTTTATTAATTATTTCAAGAAAGCCGGAATACATATTAAAATTTTTAATACATTTCGCACTATTAAAGGGCATTTCGTATAAATATTTGTAAAATATTTAAAACTCCTTTTAAATAACCTATTTATATGTTTTTATTATTGCTGTAGTTTTCTATAAGAAAAATAAAAAAAACTCCATATAAAAACTCGCAATAAGCCAAAAGCTCCCAAATTTAATACAATTCCAGTTAAAATTATTGAGTCAGCAACAGGAGCTAACACATGATCTTCCGATAATTAAAGAAGTACTAAAAATATTAGTATTTTCACTAAAAGATAGCTATGATAGTAAAATATAGGGTTTTTTATTTGGAGGTACAGTATTCTGAAATGGAATAAAAAGCAGATGAACTTTGAATTTGGCATGAAATACACTTTATTCGAGAAATAATTATCTCGCATTATAATTTAAATACAATTTCTGGCAAGTAACCGCCATGGCTGGCTCATACGTCCAATTTCCGATGACTTTTTCAATATTTGTAGTCATATATCGACATTAATGCGGCAAATGTTCTTCAAGTGGTCAATCGTTTCAGAATTATCTGCGTGTACTAGCGATTTTATATACCCCCACAGAAAATTGTCCAGTGGCATTAAATCACACGATCTTGGAGGTCAATTCATGGGTCCGAAATGTGAAAATATTCATCTATATACGTCTCTTGCAATTAATTAATTTTGGCACGAGATGTGTGACATATTGTGTCGTCTTGTTAAAACCACAGCTGCTGTAGGTTATCATTGTTCAATTGGTAAACGAAAAAGTCATTAATCATGGCTCTATATCAGTCACCGCTGACTGTAACGTCCTCTTCAACATTGTTTTGAAAAAAGTATGGAGCACTGACTCCACCACGTCATAATGTACATCAAACGTTCCGTTATTGTGAATGTAACGGTGTCTCAACATGCCCTTGAGGATTATCAAAAGTAAGTTTCATTGCCAAAAAAAATTCGTTTATGAAAATCTGGACAACGGCAATCTTGCTTTGAGCCCAATTTGCATAATATGATAGCGCTGTTCAGGCGCCGATCTATTCACATTGAAATTCAAAACCAAATTAAACACAAATCATCTTGTATAGCCGCCAGTCAGAAAGTTTTGCCAAATTAAAGTTCTATACTTCTGTAAAGCACACCCTATAACTATACCCATGATTTTTTTCTGGATGTAACGGTATTTCATCATACACCTGAGGATTACTATCAATCCAAACATGGCAGTTTTGTTTACTGACGTAGCCGATCAAACAGAAGTGAGCTCCATCGCTAAAAACAATTTATTTATGAAATCTTGATCGGATATTTTTTAAAATGATTTTAAGGATATGCGTGATAAGATTTACGTCATTACCTAGCTGTGCAAGCAATAACCCGACCGTAGATCAAAGCACTTTGGGTGATATGTAGCGTCACCCTTGCCCAAGGAAGCCGTCTGATACGTATATCCTCTAGTCACTCCTAGTCGCAACTTCGAGAGCTTGGAGCAGCCTGCTACCACCACTCCTTGCTTAAGAGTCGGAGACTATACAACTCCTTGTCCAGAACACATAACAAATATGCTCACTAGACTTTGGATCATTCACCCTGTGTTAAATTAATTATTCTAAGAAACCACAATCACTACGATGCTCCCGAAGGGCCAATCTCAATAATTAGTCAGAGAGCAGCTAAAAAGCCAAAAAGTTGAATTCTGGGGCTTACTGATTCCCGTGGAAATAACTAGAGGTGCCCAGCTTAAAAACAAAAAAAATGTTAGACTCTTTCATTTAAAACATAAAATAATTTAATCGATTCATTGTAGTATTTTATCAAATTCACCTTTAGCGCAACTTTGATTTCCACAACTACATAAAAAAAAAATTTTAAAAAAAATAATTAAAAAATACATTTTATTTTCCACAATAAACCTTAAAACAATTAAGAGAAATTTTTCAAATGCATACATAACACGAAGGGTATCCAGTGCTTTATATGCTTGCATATCTCTGTTTCTTTATTGTCTTACTAAGAAGTTCATTCTCCTTTTTACTGATTTTATAAAGCAAAGTTTTGGTCTTAAGTCTTTTGTTAATGTCACTGTTAAGTGCTTTTTAAATGATGAATGTTTATCCAAGAAAAGGAGACAAACAATTTCAGAGCATTAGATATTTTTTGCTTTAAAACATTAATTTCTTTTTTAAATTTTTTATTTAGTATTTATTTAATTTTGACAACAAATTTAATGTTGTCATCCTACGCTTAATATAAAATAAAGAAAAAGTTGCAGTGGGAAAAATCTAGAAAAAACCAAAACTTCCCAGAACACTAAAGGAAAGAGGAGAACGACAAAAGTAAAAAGGTTAAAAGTTAAACATTTTCTAGTTTACTTCTTGCAGATGCGTTAATCCTTAACTTTTTTTCTAGATCATTCATAATAAAAGCTGCTATGATGCGCTAGAGAAACTCTCCAGTGTTAGGAATAGTTCAGCAATATATACACGTTCTTACTAAATCTTGGTGTATATAGTTTGTTTTGTTTTTATTGTTTGTTTTGTCGCTTGAAATAAGAACAAGTGTAAAGTTTTTATTATTTTTTTATATATATTTTGTACGTGTTGTTATGTTTACATTGCTTTTGAGAACTTCCTTTTTATGGGGATTTTGTTGAAACTTCTTTTTTTTTGTTCTTTTGCTTCTTTTTTATTTTATTATTTATGTGCTGTAGATCTTTTAGCACATAAAGCAGAATTTCAGCAAACTTTACTTTTATTTATCTAAGCGCAAGATTCTAACATTTTTGTACGTACAATATTAAACACATGTTTCTGTTGTATTTTAGTGAATGTGAGTTTGCTTTTAATGAACTTGAAGTAGAATCAGGAGGGAAAAAAGAATTAAACTGTTAAAAGAAATGTTAACGTTTAAAGGGGCTATAACCTGCAGTTTGCAAAAAAAAAAAGAACGGAATTATCAACAAGTAACAAATTTGAGTCCGCTGACCTTCTTTCAACTAAGCTTTATTGATATTGCGGAGATATGTAAAAGGTTTATGTGACTATCAGCCCAATAACCTCCTCTCACAGTTCTTCAAATACCTGGCAAATTTATGTCATCTGCCTTAATCGTACATTTAAATATTACCTCTGTCTTATTAAGATACGGAGTAAATTTAAGGCTTTAAATAATCTATAGCTTTTAATCACTGTATCCGGTTATAATACAATTCCACTCGAGTTTGCATTCTACCTGGGGCATCAACTATCAGGCTAAAAATATTTCTCAGTGTCCCACAACACCCTTGAAATTAGAATTATGTCTAAGAATTGACTTGATAATCGAAGTTACTATTATTATGAATCCATTTAACCCAAAAGACCCGTACCAGAAGCACATATTATAATTATAGTCATTTAACATTAACTCTTACATTACCAATACCAATATTATAATCTTTTATAATATTTGAACGAATTAATAACAAACAACTTATATTTGCCCTTTTAGTTTCATAACGAACTCTCGCAATTTTTCTCGCAGTAATTCCATTGTAATCCTGGCTGTATGCGATGTAGCACCATCTTAATGATACCACATGTTAATCAAGCCCAAAGGATGTAGTTGCGGCGTTTTCACAATATCTCTTCCTATTCACAGTTACCGTTACACTGTTTTCATTTTAAAAGAAGTAAGGTCCAGACCAAATTGAACAACAAAGTGTCTCTTTTAATGGATATAAAGAGTCGTGCCCTGACTGCTTGCTGAAGAATTGGAGACTCTCCAACTCCTTGCCCTGTTACATGCACAAGCTACGGCATTAACTATTATACCTGCGTTAACATCTCTTCGGAAGCTTTTTAAAAGCAACCGTTATTAACCAACAGTCACCAAGTAACTCCCCGAGGGATCCCACCAATAACCAGAACAAGCTGTAGCCCTGCGGTCAATTGCTTCCCGTGGTACCAGTGTGTGTGTATAAAACAACTGGTTGGACTACGAGTGCCCTATATCTCTTCCAGGTTTGGGCTTCTGCTAGCCTAAATGACAGGTGCTACCTTTAACCCCGAAAGGACATGTCAAGATGGTGACGAGTTGCATCAAGATTGCGTACCGCCGGGGGAGGGGGGAGAATTGACCTATACCAAAACAGGCAACCTGTACCGTGGACAAGCGACCTGTGCTATAGACAGGCGAGCGGTACCAAAACGGCCAAACGGTACGGATCTTGCAAGACCGGTCAAAAACTATTTGGAAAACAGTGGATGGAAAGTTTTAGATATCTAGCGAGTTGTTTGAAATTGAATTTATATATTTTCTTTTACTTACACCGCCTCTTAATTGTCACACCGTAATAACAATTATGTTTTTTTCCCAATTAGCCTCGTGTAAAGTATTTCAGCTCAAGCAAAAAATAAAGGGAATCTCTAAATCATGTTGTACAACATTAATTAAATCAACTCGTTATTCTTAACATGTTTTGTTTAATTTGTGTGTTTTTCAAATAACCACAAAAAAAAAAACAAAACAAACAATAAAAAGAAACGAAAACGTGCAAAATGCTTTTAGTTTCATTTTTTGAATAATTTGTTGTGAAAAAAAAAATATTTATAATATAATAAAAGCACTTAAAAGAGTTACAAATGAAATGATAAAACATGATGTTCCAACATTTGTTCAGCTCATGATTCATTCAGAAATTTATGGGTGCTTAAAAACAAAAAATTATAATATTATTTTTTTAAGAAAAAATTTATGATATTTTTGTTTATTATCCTTGATGTTTTTGATCATTTGAGATTACTTTTTCGTTTCTCAATGTTTAGTCATAAGTCATTTTTTTTATTTGCTTGTCTTTCTAAATTTATATAATAAATTTTGACTTTTTTATTTAAAGCAAAAAATCTAAATTCTAAATGTTTTGAGTGTTGGCAGTCAAAAAAGTCAATTGCTTACAATTTTTGGTGGTTTTTTTTTCATTCTTTTTTCTTCAGCAATTATTTGCCAGATAAGAGTGTTAAAGTGGAAGAAATAACAACAACAATAACAACAAAAATCATAAACATTTTGTTTAATATCGTTTACATGTCATTGCAAGACATATTGTCAACCAATTGTAACAAGCAACATAAATTTTATTTGTGCTTGTAAAGCAAAAATAAACAACAATAACAACAATTTAAGAATATATTTGCTATAGTACAATTTTAAGCATTCAAATAATGTGTTGAGTGTGTGTGTGTTTTTAATATAAAACGGCATGTGCCATTCAGTTTTAGTGGCCTTTTTTATTTTTCTCCGCAAAAAACCTTAAAAACTTTTTTGCTTTTTAACAGATAAATAAATCAACGTATCGATGGTTTTTTTTATATAAAATTAGCATTTAAAAAATAGAACTGATTTCGCTTATTAAGAATTACTTTCTTATAAATATTTAAGTGTTATTTTTTTAATAAAAAAATATTCATAATGTTGAAAATAATTTAATTTAATTAATTTAATTATTAAAGGAACTGTATGAATAATAAAATAAATAGTTTCATTTTATTCACTAATTTTAGTTTTAAATATTTTTATTTTAATTTAAAAAACAAACAGGAAATATTAGACACAAGCAAAAAATAACTCAACATTTATTAATATCGCTATATCCACCGTCAATAGCCTCTGCATCCATGCTGCTACTCTAAGCCTTAAGGATATTTCTCAATTTTTTTTTCGAATTTTCTTCTCCTAATGCTAAGGACGGCAACATACAACTTAGTTTATGTTCGTTGTATACAACATCTATTTAACCATTTTATTTTGTAATTAAGAATAATATTTACTGTCAATGAATATTAATTTGATTAATCGAAATTGATACACAACTCACGGCTGTCACAGTCATATGCATTTGTTCTTTCTTTCTGCTTAAATGCAAATGAAAAACCGCTGACTTCATGATGGCTTAACAAGATTGTAGCTTGTAAAGAGTGCTTTTATTGAGGTATAGAACTTTTAAATTGAATAAAACAAACAATTCTAAAATTAAGCTTTTGATATTATATTTTAAATCTAACTTTAGCTGGTTCGGACCTAATTATTAGAATGTAAATAATTAGCATCTGGTAGCATTAAAGCACCTAATACACATTGTTGTCAAAACACCGGAAGAAGACACTTGTCAATAAAATAAATTCTTTCTCTTCTTTCACTTCAACACTAAACAAGATAGTTTTTTTTACTGAAGTTTTTGCTGGTTAACAATTCCTCTAAAAACCACATCGAAATAATTAAATAAATCTAACACTAATCTGAGTGTCTAATTTTTTATGACTTTTCAATATTTGTGGCTGTATACTGACAATAATGCAGCACAGACTCTGCAACTTCACATATCCCCACAGAAAGTAGTCTAGCGGCGTCAAACTGCAGCATCTTGGAGTTTAATTCATGTGTCCGAAACGTGAAACTATGCGGTTACCAAACATTTATTTCTGTTTGCAAAAGCACAGTTCCTAAACGTCATGCTTGTGTAATTAATCAATGAAAATGCCAGTTTTGATAGTTCTATAGCAGCCACTATTGAGTATAACATTGTGAATGGCATTGTTTTTAAAGCAGTCCATACCACCATCCCATAAAATATACCAGACAGTCATTTTTTCTGAAGGCAACATTGTCATCACTCCAAATACAATTGTTTTGTGTTGACGTATTCATTTAAACAAGATGATATTGTAACGACATGTTCTCGCGTTATGCTGGGATATAGCTCGCGGCGTCCAGGGTTCGTTACAAAAAAATTTTGTTTTACTAGTAACACAAATGACACTTTTTTTTACTAATAATTTTTATTATAATCTACTCTTAAATTAAAATTATACTACTGAGCACGCCAACGACGATTCACCGTTTCTTGGCCATCAAGAGTTCTCGTCTCTACTCTCCGCCGGCTAGCCTACTGCTTCTGACACTGGAGCAAAAAAGATTCTGGTCCAGTGTGAGCAGCACAGTTTGCCTGTCCACCAATATTTGACTTGTTGCCGTTGTCACGAATAATATTCTGAAACAACCTCTCCAGGTCTAAATTAGTGTTAGCCTTTTTACGATCTTGTCCGACCTGTTCAGCTAGGGCGAATAAAATTCTGGCCTGGCTAAACAAAGCGCGATCCTTGCTCTGGCGAATAAAATTCTGGCCAGGTGAAGCAGCGACAGGCCGTAAACCTTAGCTAAACTCAATTAATTCAAAGTCGAATAAAATTCTGACTTTGATTAACCGAGTTGAACCTATTCGCAAGACTATTTTAATTAACTTGAATAAAATTCTAACTCACTTGAAAGCAGACTTGCCCGGTTGCTTGCCCGTGGCTAACTCTTTTTCAAGTATTCAAGTATACCGCTTTTATGTGGCTCTGCCAGGCACATATACACACCCATACCAATAACGACAGCTGCTTGCAAACGTTAGGGTTGTGTTTAATCGTATGTTTTTCTTACGGATGTATCTTCATGTCAATAGATGACGCTTCTTTACGGGTATTCTTTGTCTTAAAATTGATAACATTATAAGTTAAAATATTTCGTTTAGCAAATAATAAATGTAATTACAAAATCTGAAAACTGTATCATGGAATTCATTTAATAATAATGTCCTCTTTTTAAAAAATTATGAAATTCATTAAACAATAAAAATTAAGAAATCTGAAGAAGAAAAAATTATGAAATTCATTAAACAATAAAAATTAAGAAATGTGAAGAATGTATACAGTTTAATTATCTTATGTGGTCCAAAACAAAGCCTGCCGACTTTTGGTCGTCACAATATAAAAATCGGAATCATTGGCAGTCATGTTTTGGAACCAATTTCCAAAATTTGTAAGTGGTTTTCAGGCATCAGTCTATTCATAATGAAATGCCAGACCATACTAAATAATTTCACAGTAACAAAAGTAGTTTGAACTTAAATTCTATACCTCTGTTAAAACACCCGTTATTAAATGTAATTTCGCCTTCACTGGTAATTAAAATTGTGTCTTGTTTTCTTACTGGCAGAAGCTTTACCGCCTCTATTGGCTTAGCTAGTTCTTAAGAACAAGAAATTTTTGCTGGCTGCCCTCAAGAATAGTGTCTCTCAATCGTGTTATATACTATTAATACTTCAGATTTCCCAAATATAAACGATTAAAAAACTTCCATATTTACAGACGATACTGCTGTTCTAAGCTTTAGAACTTTTTCATGCGGTATTCTAAAAAAGTTACGCAGTATTTTATCAATTGTAAATGAATATTTTTTGAAATGGAAACTTTTCTAGAAGGCTAAAATCAAAGCAAATTAACCATTGACAACATTTTAATGTCCTAGTTGGGAGAGGCAAAATACTTAGGTGTAATTTTGGATCATAAGCTTAAGTTTAACCATCATATACCTTATATTATCGATAAGGTTAATAAATTAACTAGATTGCTCTACACTCTATTAAACAGGAATTCCAAATCCAGCATTCATAATAAGAATCTGATGTACAAATCTACATTTCAAGCAATAATTTTCTTTGCGATTGCTGTTTAACCTAAAGCAGCAGATTATGATTAAAAAAACTGCAAGTTGTTCAAAATAAATTGTTGAAAATGCTGTTTTTTTTTCTTCGTTTCGGACCAGCACTCAGAGGGTCACCCCTATACATGCAACACATTATCGCGAAACTATGAATATTAGGTCATAGGAAAGAAAAAAGAGGAAGTAATGTTTGTGGACATTAAATTTGAATTTCCCTACATTGAAAGTGACAGCAAAGACCTCTGGAGGGAATTTATTCTACATACGAATTGTTCTGCTAAAACACGAATTCCCCTGTAATGCGTAGTACGATTCACTGGCCAATCGACCATATATGAATGCGCTCTCAACGAAAATCAAGTCAAACGAAAAAACTTTCGAGTTTCGGGAACAAGTTCCCTAATTTCGTTAGAGTACTTACATATTTACACAACCACTTACATGCATAGATGAGTTGAATTCCATCTTTGGACGGATATAGGTGATATAAATAGTACGGAAATCGGATGAAGTAAAGTATATCTTATATGTTTTAGAAAACCGAGGCACTTAAAAGTTGTTTAGTAACCTGAAAAATGTGTTTAGTCCATCGAACATCACACTGAATTTTCATGTCAAAAACATGAAAAGCTTCCAATTCCTTAATACTTATATCACCCAAAGTTACAGATGCAGCACCATTTCCGAACACAGATCTATGCGAAAGCATGCAACATTCTGTCTTATAGGCCTTTCCTGATGACACGATTCCATTCCAAAATTGTTGTTAGATCGTGATTAAGTGTATCATTCATATTCTGCCTTTTGGAATCCACTTCCAACTAATCCGATCTATTACTAAATGAATACAAATGACAAATGGTGCTGTCATCTACGAAAGAGTATAAGGGATGAGAGTTTTACAAAGAAGATCATTTAGAAAAATAAAAAGTAGACCATAAACGTCAATGCCGAGGGTACTATGTTATAATAAATTTGTGTTGTATATTTAATTTTTATGACGCATCTTTTATTTTATCATTTTACTTTTTTTAATTGTTGTCATTGTAAATATATTCTGGTAAAAATTTGGAAAATAAACGCATATATAACAAACCCTTTTAATTTTATTTATTAGTTTTTTCTAATTCTGTAGCAGGCATATTGATAAACGATCTGTATGAGTTTTACATATTTTGGAGATATAAGCCTATATTTAAAAAATTTACATTCTATATGCTATATGGAACACCCTTCATCTCTCAATTTTATATTTTCTTTAATTTATTGTTTAGCTAACTAAAGTTTTTGCAAATGCTTTCTTTTGTTTTTTTTCCGCGGCTCTGGCTATACAATCTTTAGCTAAGCTAAGAGACCGAAAGCGGAATAGACTGTTTTGAAGTTTTTAGCCCGCGAGGCTCCTCATTAACAGTAAGGAGTCCATCTCTATTTACTTCCTAGAACATCAATGCTATGTGGAATGTTTTTTACTGTTTTTTATTTACTACTCGCAATATGTTTTTTGTAGTGTAACCAGCCGTTCAGTTTAATGCATAAGTAGAGTAACAAACAGTCTTGATTGCAAGGCGTTTAATTACCAAATTATTTGGGTTTAACAATTTATTGAACATCAGCATAATTTATTCTTGTTACTTTATTTTACATAAACGCTGACAGGTGTGCTTCATTTTTAACCTACTTTTAATTGTTTTAATTTTTTTGTATATATGTTAAATTTACACTTCATTATTGACCTATATTTATAGATAGCTTAGAAATTTTAATAATAGTATATTTTAAGTGATGTCACTCAAAACCAAATTTCTGGGTTATTTTCATTGTTAGTATATAAGCCGTAGAAGTTAAGAAATAAAATTAATTACAATTGAAGAATTGATTAATTACAATTGATATTAATGAAGACCTATTGAGCCCTAACTAAAAGGAGCCCCAGGAATACTGAAAAAGGAAAAGTCTTTGGAAGTTTAATTTAATATTTGGTATAACATTATACCTGGCGATCCTACCTTCTTGACCTTCTCCATATCTGTCTGTATATACAGGCAGCCTAAAAAATTTCTCGTGCTGTTTTAAAGCACCTTCGACAACTTTACCCTTCCCAGGCCCATACAACACTTATTTTTCCCTTTTCTAATTAAGACAGGAGGTCTTAAATTACTTTCTTTTTGCTCTTTTAAATAGTTATTTTTTTTACTGCTCAAATCTTTATAGGGAGTTTAAACGGTTGAGACCTGGTTCCAACAATCTCCAGTGGAGATAAAAAAAATATATTTATTTATTTAAAAAAAAAACATATTTCTACAACCCTAACTGAACTCAAATTTTGCACAAAAACTAGTCTTAAATTTGTAATAAAAATTTTTTAATAAATAAAATATAATGTACGTGTTTTTTTGGGTAAAATAATTAACTTTATTTTTTTAACCACTTAAAATTATTTCTAATATTCATAGTCAATATATTAAAATAACAAAATTTATAAAAAAATAAAATTAAATCAATTATCTATAAAAATTTATCACCTGCAATTAAGCGCCTTTGATTTTCAATTTAATTGAATGAACTGAAAAAAAAAAAATATTAAACAAAAGATTTCAGACACAAACCTTTTTGTGTTATTTTAAATTCTATGATACGAATAAATGTTGGCTTTTATATTTTTTTATTAATTTATTATTTTTTTTTTGTTTTTATTAAAAAGAATTGCTCTTGAAAAGCACTTCTGATGGCCAATGTTAACAAGATTTGACTTTTTTTAATATTTTAATATTTATTTTTTTGTCTTGAAAGTTGTATATTTTCTACTACTGACCACCAATTTGTTATTGCAATGCAGCTGCACTTAGTGTTTTGTTTTTGGCATTTTGACGTTGCGTTTTTTTTTAATATAATTTTTTTTTTCAAGAAAATATTGTTTTTAAAGCCAAAGATTGTATTCAATAAAGAAATATAAATTGTAGGAGTTATTAAACAAATTGTTACAGAGCATGGCTTATAGCTGAATTTAAAAAAAAACGACTACAACCACAACAGTTGCAATAATAACACTGACATGATAACAAAACGAAAACCAAAAAAAAAAAAAATAAATATAGAAAATGAAATCAAAGTTCAAAGTCAATAATTCATAAAATTGTTAGCTAATGGCTGAGGTTCTTTTTACTTTATTTCTGCTTAACAAAAAATTCCAATATAACAATAACTTTTAAAATCATTAAACAAAAGCTCACCAAACAGCAATCAACTACTGCTAGTTTAATATTTTAATAATTTATTTAAACAAAATTTGTTAAAGATTTGGAAAAACTGATATTTCCTATTAAAGAAATATTTTCATTTGTTAAAGTTTTAGTGTTTCTTTTTTATTAAAAAAATATTAATTAACCATGTTAATGGAAATTTTTACACTAAGCAGAGAGAGAGAGGGCGTTTGGAATAGTTTCTCGTTCAAATTCTTATCAATTTTGTTTATTTATAATTTTGAAAATTAATTTTTTTTATCAGATAACATTTGATTTTTTGCACTGCTTAGCTATAAATTATCTTGTGGTTTTAAAAGAACAGTCTCTTTCTATACTATAGGGGTATGTATCTATATATGTATGTATGTTTGTATGCATTCAACTATACATAAGAACATGACATATTTATGACAATTTGATATATTTGGAACATGTTGTAAGTTAATAAATAACTTTTGAACAAAATTGAAGGGGTTTTTAAATGTAATGGCATTTTAATATAAAAACAATTTAATGATTTATGAGTTCAATCTAAAAAAATTAAAAAAAAAATTACAACATTAATTTAATTAAAAACAATATGGTTTAACGTGTAAGTTTCTTTAAATCTGTAAAATAAATTGGAATCGTTTAAAGGTGTTAAATGAAAAATTAGTATATCTTTCTACTACATTGAACTAAAGTTGATAAATTATAATAATATGTAGTACTGTAATAACTTTTATTTATTAAATATTTTTCAAAATAATTTTTCTTCCTTTTGATTAAAACTCGCTAATTTTAGTTCTTTAATAATCTTTATTCCTATAAGCAATTTTATTTCGTGCTTGATTCCTTTAAATAAATATTTCATAATATTCTCACAAAATATTTATTACAAAAATTTTTATTAAAAAATAAACATCTTATGATATTCTCATAAAACATTTATTCAAATAAAAATAAAAATATTTGAAATGTATTGTAATGGGGGAGAGCACATCCATATTGCAATTTCACTATTGCTCAAGTAGCTCATCAGTGAATTTTACCCCAATATTGTATAGAAAAACCTAAGAGACATATCCAAAGCCAAACTGATTCTATGAGAATTTTTCATAAAATCAACATAGCATAGACAGCAAGACTCAAAGACACTTTCATACAAGCACTACAAAACATTTTAAAAACAACAAAAAACATTGTTTATTTTCAATCATTTCTACATAAGGGTTGCCATTGGAAACCATTCATATGTAATTTGAAAATTCCAGAAAATAAAAAATATTTGTAAATAATTTTACAAAATTCTAAAAAAGCAACGGACACATGCAATGGAAATAAGTTATTTATAATTATTTTTAATAAAAAAATTTTGTAATAAATATTTTGTAAGAATATCATAAAATATTTATTCAAAGGAATCAAGCACGTAATAAAATTGCTTATATTAAAAATGATTCCGAATAATTATAAATAACTTAATCTTTATTCCTTTAAACTTAGTTCTTTTTCTTATACATTGCTCATCTAGGAGCAGTTAAAGTATTGAGCTTAACTAGGAGCTAGAACGTACAAACAAAAATTGATTCTCCTTCTCAATTGCAGTCGTTTATATACCGACTGTGAGAAGGTTATAAGTCTAAATTACTAATATACAAATATTATTATAATTATTATTGTTATTACGAAAAGTGAAATATGATCTAGTTTCTATTGCATTTATTTTGGGATTTCTTTCCACAAAATAAATGTGTCACTTCAAACTCACCGATCGACAGACACACGATAGGTATATGCCTGCTGAACGCCATTCAGTCATTGCATGTATGTAAAGTATAACAACAACAAACATAAGTGCATTGCTAGTGCATTGGACTTGAGCAATTTGATTTAAACTTTTAATTTGTTGTGTTAATGACTACGTGTGTGAATATTTGATATTTACATTAGGATGGTTCCACTGCAGTACCACCAAATTAATTTTTATTCAATCTAATACATAATTTACCTCAATTTGTGTAGAAAATTCCAGAGTCTTATATCTCAAGCTAAATTGGTTAAATTAGAGTTTTCAACAAGAAGTTTGTTGTTGTGAGACAACATCATCAACAACATGATAGTTTTCAAAATTAGTTTTTTGACGCTTTTGCATTGGCAATTGTTACAATGAATTCAATTTCGCACGAAAATTGCATTAAAATAATTAAAATTCACAATGAAAATAGTGGTTGTGTTAAAATTACATTTCGTAAAATTCGTGATATTTTCGAGCAATATAATTGCCTTTCTAAGGTCGCTATTAAGAATTTGGTGGTTAGATTTGAATCAACAGGCTCGCTACAAAATGTGCAAACACCAACGCATGTTCGACAGGGTCGTTCAATTGAAAACATCGCAGCCGTAAGCCGCAGTCTTGAAGCAGACCCAAATTTGTCAACTAATCAACGTTCTCAATATTTGGGGTTATCCAAAGCCACCACATGGCGAGTTTTGCGTAATTATTTGACTTTGAAGCCTTATAAGATTCAAATGTTGCAGGAATAAAAGCAGACCGACTATTTATATCGAGTAGATTTCCTCAATTCATTCAAGGGCAACCGACTGGTTTTTCAAAAAAAAATCATTTTCTTAGACGAAGCACATATTCACTTGTCAGGGTTTATCAACAAGAAAAATTGTCATAATTGGGCTTCTAAAAATCCTGAAAAGCCTTTGTATGCTCAAAATGTTACTGTATGGTGCGCTATATATAGTTTGGAGGTGTGACTGAGCCGTTTTTTTCAAATATGAGGCTAAAAATGCAGTAGCGGTCAATGGATCACGTCTATGGATTAATTTTGGCCTATTACTGACGACGTGAATGTCACTATCATATGTCACAGTCAATAAAACGATCAATTTTTTGGAAACCAAATTTTCCGATCACATAATTTTACGACAATCAGCAATTAAGTGGCCAACTGTGTGATTTAACACCACCGGATTATTTTTTGTAGGGCTATGTTAAGGACAGTGTCTATACGAAGCCAATCCTTATCTTTATCAAAATCCACTTAATGTCCGTTGGAATGTTTTAATCAGTTATATAGAAGAATGCCTTATCATATAATTTTACATTAAATGTTTTCTTTTTTAAATTTCTTAATAAATAATTAAATTATTATTCTATTTATACTAAAAACCTTCTAATATTGAAATATTATGTTAACAAGTGTTGTTTTGAAATTTATTAAAAAATTTGTTTGGGTTTTTGCATCAATTAAACTTTCAACTATGAATCACTTTTGAATTAATGAAATCTTAACATGTGTTCAGCTTAAGGCTTGAAAAAGTTTGAAAAGACAATTTTTCTTTTTTCTCATTCAGTATTTTATCATTCATTTAGAAAAGCAACCAAAAAAAAAAAAGGAAGAACAAGAAAGAAAAATCTATTATGAGTAGAATTAAAGTGTTTGTTTGCATGTGTGATGAAGCCATTAAAATGTTGTTTAAGAAATCCATGAAAAAAACACCTCTTCTTTTTCTTATATTGTTTTTTTTTTTTTGGTTTTCATTTTTGTGTTTTTTTTTCTTAAACTCTGGTGACTTTGCTGTTCTGAAAATGTTTGTTGCGAAAAAAGTAGGCAGTGCCTAGTTTGATGTCTTCATTATAAGTTTTTATGATGTGCCTTTTTCTCTTATTTTAAACTGAATTGCTTTTAAAAGCAACTACTTCTACACATGCACTTATGCTCAATATACAAATAAAACATGTTAACAAATATTGCTTTAATCTTTTTCATTTATTTAAGCAAAATAATGCATATTTATTTATATCTGTATGTGTATTTGTATGTATATGTTATTGGTTATAATATTTTGTCCAGCATATAAAATGAACCCTAACAAATTGCTCAATTTGATTTTCTGTTGATTTTGTTTATTTTGTTTCCAAAACCAATTGTGTGGGTAGTGTGCTAAAATTACTTTTTTTTTTAAATCAACACACAAAAACTTAAAAAATAATAATAATAATGATAATATTTACAAAACAAAAAAAAATAAAAAACAAAAAAAAAACTTTATCACAGTGCAATTGAGCCTTTTGCGCACATAATGTTGCTTTTGAACAAACAACTCTTAAGAATCCACAAAATATCTTTAAATAAAGTCATTAATATACTTTGGCCATATACTAGACAATTTTGTAGTCCTTTCAGTTATCGCAATAAACATCATATTAATTTAATCCATAAATTGCTGTTCTCTTTTTTTATGGCACTTGTTTTTGAACGAGATTGAGGAATACAAGAAAAGAGGTTGTTTTTTAGCATCCTTTTGCTGTATTTTGAAAGTCAAACTTTAGTTAAAATTTTAAAACGTTTGCTTAGATATAAAATATTGAAAATTTTGCTGAGGGATAACATGAGGCAATAAATAATTCTCTATGAAAGTCTTTTTTATATTTAGCAATTATGCAGGTAAATGGTTATGTGATAAAAATAGGCTTTGAAAAAAATAATTATTTGTGTGTAATTTTCAGGGAGGTTTTCACCAAAATGTATAAAATACAAGAATCCATTAATGCGGTGCCCCGATTTCTACAAATAAGCGTTTTGAAACTAATAATGAATAATTTTTACAATGAATTCAATTTCGCACTAAAACCCACTATGAAAATGGTGGTTTTGTTAAAATTAGACTTCGTAAAATTTGTGATATTTTCGAACTTCATAATCCTTCATAATCGTCCTTCTGAGACCGCTATTAAGAATTTGCGAACACCTACCCGTATTTGATCAAGTCGTTCAACTGAAAACATCGCAGCCGTGAGCCACAGTGTTGAAGTAGATCCAAATTTTTCAATTCCTCGATGTTCTTGACAATTAGGGTAATCCAAAACCACCATATGACAAATTTTGCATAAGGATTTGGTGCAGGAATTGATGCCGACTCACTATTTATATCATCGTAGATTCGCTCAATTCACTCAGGAACAACAGGCTGATTTTCCTGAAAAAATATTTTTTTTTGAACGAAACCCATTTTTACTTGTCAGGGTATGTCAACAAGTAAAATTGCCGTATTTGTGCTTCCAAAAATCCCAGAGCGATTATTGAGAAGCCTTTGTATGCACAATGTGGCACTGTATGTAGCGCTATGTGGTCTGGAACCGTGATTGGGCCGTTTTTTTTTTATGGAATATGACGCTGGAAATGCGGTACCGGTCAATAAATCAAGCTATCGCGAGATGCTAACAACCCAACTTTGGCCTATTATTAACGACGTGGTTTAAACAGGACGGTGCCACATGTCATACTGTCAGTTAGACGATTAATTTATTGGCAATTAAAAATTTCCGATAGCATAATTTCACAACAGTCAGCAGTTAAGTGGCCAGCATCGTGTGATTTAACACCATTGGATAACTTTTTGTGCGACAATGTTGAGGACAAATTCTATGCGGGACCAATCGAATTGATTTCGACCTTAAAACTCAAAATCCATGATGCGATTAACGAAATAGGACAGTCATTTTGCCAAAAGTGATTAAAACTTTGATGAAAGAATCGACATCTGTCAGTGTGGTCGTGGTGAAAATTTCCCAGATATCATTTTTCATTCATTCATTTTTGCGGGGATGTTGGATAATCGTCTTTCATTTGAAGAAAAAGGCTGCTAAAAGTTATCGATTGTTGGTAGAAGATTGCGGTCAACATGCATCAACTCAATAAATTTTTGAATGTTGGTTTGCGCGATTCAAAATTGGTGATTTTAACATAGAAGAAAAGGAGACACTTGAAAAGCAGAAAATTTTGAAAATGAGAAATTCAAGAAGAAGAGGAATTTACATTATCATTGGTAGTCATGCTACAAACCATCGCTCTATATTTAAAAGCATTGAAATTCATCCAAAAGCAAAAAATTTGGGTCTCTTATGAATTGAAGATGAGAGAAGAAGATTTGACGAATATGACGGTTGAACTCTGCAAAAGGGAGTAATTTTTACATTACGATAACTGCAAGCGTAAGAAGTTTTATGCAAAGCCCGATCAGCGACCTAAGCCAACACCGAAACTGAATATCCTTGATCCCAAGGTACTACTCTATATTTAGGATCTGGGATTAGAGGGATCTTATTCATTATGAGCTATTGAAATCGTGTCTGACGATCACAGGGTACCTGTACCGAAGACAACCGATTCGTTTTAAGAAAGCAATTAACGAAAAACGACCAGAATAGTCGACGAAACACAAGGCCATAATATTCCCTCATGACAACGCTCGGTCACACACTGCAAGATCGGTCAAAAACTATTTGGAAAACCGACAATGGTAACTTTTGGCTCACCCGCCTTATAACCCATATATTGCCCCTTCTGTGTACCACTTGTCATAATCAATGTCGAACGCCCTTACTGGAATGTGCTTCACTTCAAAACAGATTACAGAATTGGCTTGATTCATTCTTTAACTCAAAACCACAGCATTTCTTTTGGTGCGGAATTCATTAGCCACCAAAAAGGATGGAAAATAGTACTGGCTCCCGATAAGTAATATTTTTAATGAACTCATTTTGTTTTTATAATAAATGCATTTATCAGGCAAAAAAATTATTTTTAACTATTAATAAAATGTTAAGTTAACACAAATTTTAATAATAAAATAAAATAAAAAGAAATTACAAAAAAAAATATTTTATAAATTTTAATTTTCTGTTCTTGATGATGGTGTGCCGAATTATTAAAATTAAAAATAAAATGTTTAAAGCTTTTTTTTTAATTTTTGAAAAAATATTTTTATGTACATAATTCCACTGTACGTGTGTTGTGACTGAACTCCTCCTAAGCGGCTGAACCGATTTGCATAAATTCTTTTGTATGCGTTTAGGTGGCGCCCCGGGTAGTTTAGATTTACAATACCGTCAAATAGGACAAAGGGACGTGGTAGCTCTCATATAAACCACAAATTAAAAATCTATTATTTCTTCTCCTGATCATGGTATTTGAAGAAAAATTTGGTACGTCGGTTTGGTGTGCATTTTTAAGTGCTGCTGCAAATACCTCCCATACAAACCACACATGCAGTAGGCATCAAGCTTATTTGTTTGCGTTTCTTCTTTGCGATCTTAAATTCGTTATAAATGGGTCAGCTAGTTATTTACAAAATAAATAATTGGTTGTGTTCTAAACGTTGTAGCGCACTTAAGAAGCTAAATTAATGGAACTCTATATTTAGATTAGATTCAAAATTTTTACTTAATAATACGACTTGAAAATCTATATAATGCTGCGGGATTTAATTCTGGACTACCTCCGTTCTAAGCTAAGAAATAATCTAAAGATGTAATACAATAAAAAACAACGAATCTCAAAATAAAATTATTATTTGTAGCAGCTGCTATGCAAAATAATAAAAAAAAATTTAAGTATTACCAGATTGCTGGCCACGCTGGTATGCTTACATTAGCACTAGCTAGGGCTTGGTGGATTGGCGTGGGTATTCCAGCAGCTTAAAACGGAGTACATAACAGCTTGCTAGAATTGGATAAATGTTTGAACCAAATAAATTAATTTAAAATTTCAGCCCGAAGCAAGTTTATCCAGCAAGTTACTCGTCGACAAAGACATGAAGTTCCTGGCTGATGTTCCGCCAGATCAATTCTCTCCTGCAAAAAATCGTTGGTCTTTAACGTGACATCATAAATTCAATAAATCGTTAATCGTCAATTTTTAATTGCACTATATCAGTTTAATAATTTTGAGGATGCAATAAAAAATTTTGAAAAAAGTAATATTTTAAATAAATTTCAAGGGCATTTCACCCCTTGCAGATCAG
The DNA here is from genome assembly GCA_030448955.1 of Trichopoda pennipes. Lineage (NCBI taxonomy): Eukaryota > Metazoa > Arthropoda > Insecta > Diptera > Tachinidae > Trichopoda > Trichopoda pennipes. Next base: position 520,111 of record JASKUP010000021.1, on the reverse strand, counting down.
CATTTCATGAATTTGTTAGCTCGTCAAGTTCATTTCATATTTAAAGTTTATTGTCAAGAAATAATAAGAAATAATGTCATGAACTCAAACACCAATATCATGATAGCAAAAATTACTAAACTTTATATTGATAAATATTTTATTTCTGAAATATAATTACTAGATTTAAGTATGAATTGCTTATATTTTTAAAAGATGGTAAATCGTAGAAATTTTTTAAATAAAACCCACATTCTAAAGCATTTCAGAAAACTTTTAATATACATTTTTCTTCTCATACTTGAAACCTTAATAGTTACTTAGAATAACAACACATTATTTCACGATCTATCAATCAATTAATAGCAAAATATATATATTAACCTAAATATAAAATGGTTTTTCCTTATCAAGCACCATGCGGATTTTCCATTGTATAGTCAATACACAATTAAATTAAATTAAACAATAATAAAATCAATTACCAAATAAATGTATGACTAAATCATGAAACGATTAATAACAATAACAATGCTTTAGGCTGTTGGGCTTCCACAATACTGCACTTTACACCGACTGCTCTATAATTGTGTGTAGAACTGAAAATAGAAATATTAAAGCAACAAAAAACAATTATAATGGCAAAGATTTCATATCTGTAATAGTTCGTTATATTTCATTCATAAGATGGAAAAAAAATAAAAGAAAACAAATTTTTATATTTATATTTATGTTCGTGTCTTAAGTCTTTTGTTTTGTTTTATAATTTACATTCGATTTAAATATTTCATTTGTTAACCATATTGTTTTTATTGTTTCAATGTAATTTTCTTATTGTTTTGTTATTTAATAATCACGTTAAATTTGCATTTTAATTGACAACAAATTATTAATAAACAATACCTTTATTTACAAAAAATATATCAACTATTGATTGCAATCTAAAATAAAAAAAAAGTAAATATTTAATTTCATATTTTAATTTGTTTTCAAAATTTTTATTTCACAGTTGTTATTATTGTTTTGTGGATAAATATAATTATAAGTTACAGAAGTATAATTCACGGTCATCTTATGACAGTTGCATTTTAATAATAATTTGTATGCGTGTGTGTATGTGTTTTTATTTTTATCAAGAATAAAAATTTTTATTAAAGTTTTATTGATTGGAAAATATTTTTTTTATTTTTGTTTTTTATTTTAAATTTCAACAAAACATGAAAACCTTTGGCGCTCTAACAGAATCATGGTTTCTCGCATTTTTCTATGATTCAGAATTGGATTCAACATTGCTATGGTGGCAGTACAGTTCTTATTGCTGTTAAACATTTGTTGCATGTCGTGCTTAGTAGCAATATCAAAAAAACAAAAAAAAAATTATTAAGTTTGTTGTTGTTGTCTTTAATATTGTTTCATTTCATGAAAGCAAAAAAAATGTTCAACACTTTTTTGTTTACTGTGGCATTTAATGATAGATTTATGAGTTATAATTTACTTTAGCAAAAGTTTTTTTTTTATTTGCTTATTCCCGTTATTCTAAAGTTTAATTGTATTATAAAAACCATAGCTACAAGTTTATGATTACTGGTGGTTTTAAGGTACATGTATGCTTCAGTGCATGTGTGTGTTTAAATTAATTTACTGCACAATAAACACATTTATAAAAATCAAACTAAATTTAAATTACAATCATAATTAACTTTTAAAGAATTATATATTCTTAGTGTTTTAGAACAAGCAAACGGAAGCTTGTTTAAATATTTCAAAGAAAAACAATAATATTCAAATAAAATATATTAGAAAACAATAGCAACACAGCATGATGTTTTCTTGTCATTGTTATGTTAAATTAATTGCAATATATGAGTGACACATTTAATATGACTCTATTCATAATATATTTATTGTGTTCTTTAGCACAAACGCATGCTGAGTTAAACAACAATCAGCTATTTTATATTATTTTAACTTGCACATAGTGTTAATAATAATTTAAAAATAATTTCAATACAGTTGTTAAAAGTTTAATTACAAATTTTATTTTAAGAAAATAAAATCTTAGAAAAATTATTTGGTCACCACAATTTAAAAGAGGAAGTAGAGGTTTCTAAATAATTTCTAGAAACTTATTTAAATACTTTAATTGATTGATTTAGGTTACGTCAAGCTCTATTATCTAAAAGCGTATAATTAAAAATTCGCTTTGAGCAACTAAAAATTTTTGTTTTAAAAATTTATTAGCCTCTTATCATTTAGGCAGTAAATTTTATTTTCTTTTGGCACATAGAAGTTATATTGTTTGCATTTTCTCGCACATTACCTTTAATTTATTTTTATTTTATTATTTATTCATTATATTCAACTTTAAGTATTTTTACTTTTCGGTATTCCTTTTTTTCATGTTTTCTCTTCTTAATAGCTCCGGCTAAATCTGTTGCAACGATCTAGATGTTTACTACATCCATGCTACATCACCGTATTATTCGGGCAAGATTCGAAATTCAGATTGTTATCGTTTAGCCTCTTGAGCCGTTCAGACTATACTTCTACTGTTAAGTGACTAGTTAGTTGGATCTCCTAATTTAAACATCAACAGATTTTTTTCTACTGAGCTCCCCTAGTTATCCTAAATTCTTATGCCAAAAGATCCCTAGAAGTCAGCTTGTTTTATGCTCTAACAACGGACTGAGATTCCAAATCACCAAATAAGAGTTTTTATTTTTAATTTGTAAAGAGATCTCTTTTAACTTATTCAATTTAGCCGTAAATGTCATACAGTTGTTATTTTCTTCACACACGAATGATTCGTAGATATTTGAACCAAGTTTTCCAATTTTTGCTATACACACATGCTGTTATCTGTGACGCCTTAACCAACTCAACTCTTACTCTAAGATGTAGTCAATTACCGTCGGCACACACGATTATTATCGTTCTTTTCTTAAACTAGTTTCGGGAAGATTTAAGCTCGTTCTCTCTAACCAACTCAGCCTAACTATGATTACCACACAATTGTTATATTAATTTTTTCGTAAAGGTTTGGAGCTGGTTTTACTACACAGGTTTCCTTACTGTTGCTCTAATATACAGGCGCTTTCAACAACTCGTTAACCTACGGCTACACACAATAAATGTCCACCTTTTTTATTCGAGACTCTGCCGAATTTGGATTTGTATTTTCTCCTATATTCGCCTATATAATGGGTTTTTCAAAAAGAAGTTTGTTTTGTAAAACAAAATAAAACAAAAAATTTAGATTAATATGATTCAAGTTTTTATTGTATTACGAAGAGAAAAGTTACAAATGAAAAATGTTATCTGGCAAATGTTCACCAAGAACACGCGAACAGGCGTCAATTCCTTCATCAAAGTTTTTAATTAATTTTTGGAGAAATGATGGTCCTATTTCGTTAATCATATCACATCATTTTAAGTTTTAAGGCTGAAATAGATTCAATTGGCTTCATATAGACTCTGGCCTTAACAGAGCCCTACGAAAAAAAAAATTCAGTGGTGTTAAATTACAAGATCTGGCTGGCCACTTTACAGCTGATTGTCGTTAAATTATGCGATCAGAAAATTTGGTTTGCAATAAATTTATCGTTTCATGGGCTGTATGACATGTGGCATCGTCCTGTTGAAACCACATGTCAGTGTTAACCACGTGGTCAATAATAAGTAAAAATTGAGTTGATAGAATTTTGCGATAGTGTGATTCGTTTTACATCCGCGCCTGGCTATGTAGCCTTAATCAGATGGTGGACAAACCACTATTGTATAATTTGGAACGTCATACATGCGTCCTAGGAAGCCGAAGACATAATTCTAAACAACAGAACCACCTAGTTGCAACTTTAATGATTCCAGGGCAGGGCTGCAAACCATCACACCTTGCTAAAGAGTTGGAGACTTTCCAACTCCTGTCCAGAACACATGTCTAGCATGCTCATTGGACTGGATCATTCACTTGGGGTGTCATTAACAGTGAGATGATCCTGGCCACCATAATAACCATTATACTGTTATGGGGCCGCAAAACCACAACCACCACGTTACTCCCATATAGGGGCCAACCTCAATGATCAGCCAGAGAACTATTAAATGTCTTAAAAGACAAATAATGAACTCTGCGGCTCACTGATCCCCGTGGAAATAAAGTGAAGCTTCCAGTTGACTCCCTGCCTGTCTTCAGAGGACTGGGCTCCCTTTTTCCCCCAGTTGCACAGATCTTGATAGCTGTTACGTACTATAAAGACCATAAATGTGCCCCCGGGGGGTAAGAATTTCGCGATAGTGTGATCCATTGACCGTTGCCGTATTTTCAGGCTCATCTTCGAAAAAAACAGCCCAATCACATCTCCAGACTACATAGCTCGCTATACAGTGACACGTTGAGTATGCTTCAGAGGCCCAACTGCGGCAAGTTTGCTTGTGGACATACCCTGACAAGCGAAAATGCGTCTGAAAAAATTATTTTTTTTGGCAAAACCAGTCGTTTCTCCCTGAATGAATTGAAGGAATCTACGATGATGTGACTCCGCTTCAATTCCTGCACTAGTTAATTATTATAAGGCTTCAAAGTCAAATCCTTTGGTTTTGGATAACCCCAATTGTTGAGAACGTCGAGAAATGGACAAATTTTAATGGCTTACCGCTACGATGTTTTTAATTGAACGACCCGGTCGAATTTGCACATTTTGTATCGAATCTATCGACTCAAATTTAACGACCCAATTTTAAATATCCGTCTCAGAAGTACGATTATGTTGTCCGAAAATATTACGAATTTTGCGAAATATAACTTTAACAGAATCACCATTTTCATAGTGGATTTTAATTATTTTAATGCGATTTTCATGCGAAATTGAATTTATTGCAACTATTGCTAATAAATCTACTTTAAATACGTCAAAAAACTAAATGTCGAAACTGTCATGTTGTTGATATTGAAAACCAAACTTTTTGTTGAAAAACACGATATTATTAGAGAGAAATGGACCTTTGACTTCATAATCTTTTTTTTTTATTCTTTTCACACACGCCAGACTTGACCACACTAACAGAAGTAACAATTAACTCAGCTTTCTTTTTCTAGAAAATCAGGAACAACAGCACGATTATCTTTTATTATTATAGATGTGTAAAAGGTTTCTAAATCGTATTTTCATAACAAATATTTAATTTGCTTTAAGAAATGTGATTGAAATTATTAGTAGGAATAAAAAATAACACAACATGCAGTTGGTTTTTCCAAATCACTCTATGTTAGGTACACATAACCAGTGTTAGCCATTATCTGACTTTCTCTTTTCCCTTATCATAATTTGCAGCAAATTTTAAACTTAAATTGTGCTAACAAAACGTGATTAATTTTTTAACATTTCACAATCTCTTTTTCTAATGCATTTAAACAAGAACAAAGTAATAAAACCGGAACATCTTATTTAAGTTAAATTAAATACTTTCATAAAACGTCAATTAACACAACATGTCATATTTTGAAAGCTGCTTGGATAAATAAAAGTTAAATTGATTTTTTTACATACGAATGCGTAGAAATCATTCGTTTCGGGATTGTCAGCTCAGAACATTCTTCAACAGCTGGCAAATTAATACAATTATTATCGATTTATTATACGAAATAATTTATTTATTTATGCATATTTTTTTTATATTTTCTACTCTTTAAATTATTATTAAAATAATTTAAAATCCATAAAATCGTTCAATTGATTTTTTATTATTTCAAGTTGTTTTTTTTTGTTTCTTTAGAGAATTCCACTCAAACGGTACTCAGTCAATAAGAGAACTAAAATCAAAATTAAAACAAATAAAACTAAATATCAAGCAAAAGTAATGGTGCAGTTTAGAAACTGTTAATAACACAATAACGTAATAATAGCAACTAAAACAAAAAAAGGAAGGAAAAAAACAAAAAGGAAAAATAATAACAATAACAATAAGAAACCATAACCAACAACACACGTTAAAATATTATTTTTTAATTTGACAGTTGAGAAATCTTAACCGATTGACTATTGACACTTTACGATTAAACGAATGAAAAGCGTCGTCATCGTTAAAAAAAAAAATATTGTACGAGCATTTTACTTACATTCAATATCAATATCAAGACAGTATGTTATCGAAGCGTCAATCAACACTTTACAAACTGTTGTTTGCCAGCAGTGGCAATAGTGGTAGTTTAAGTAGTAGCTGGATCAGTTGCAGCCTCAGTTGTATTAAATAAAATAACCGCTGTTTGCTAGAAAATAAATAAAAATAATTTTCTGTATTCATATTTATACGATCAGCGACATGGCTTGAAATAAATTCATGTAAAATTAAAAAGGAAAAAATGTATCAGCCAAAGCTGAAAATTTTGGAGTACCTTCTTGCATTATAGGGTTAAAACTCAATGTAACCAGCTATAAGTTAATTATTTTCAAAATATAAATAAAATAAAACAAATCGAATTTTTTTACAGAATTTCTGATTAAAAAACTATATAACCAAAATAACTTTATAATAAAGTATTTTAAAATTATTGTTCGTAAAAAATACATTTCACAAAACCTGTTTTAAAAGCTTTTTAAAAAAAGTTTTTAAGTTCTAATCAAAAACTACCAAACATGCTTCTATCATAAGCTTTTCCTCAAAGAAAACTATATATCTGGATTGTGGAATTTTTGCCAAAATATAATAAGTGTCCTTTTAAACACAAACAGTTCATTAAAGTCATAAAAATATACCGGGTGTCTTTATAGAGGTATGAACTTTCAAACGGAACAAATTAACTTTACCTTATTCAAAAGATAATATTCTTGCATAATAATTTAAATATATTGCGTATATCTGCAATAACCCGGCTAGTATTGTCCTCCAAATGGGTAATCGTTTTAGACCAGCAACTTTACAAAACCACACAGAAATAGTTAAATCGCACGATGTAAGGTACCACGGGCCGGATCCCCCGGAGGCACATGATAGTCTTTATGGATCCTACTACTTCCATCTAGACTGGTGCCTTGCAGGGTATAAGGGAGCCCAGGCCCCTTCAAGGATAGTAGGAGCCACCTGGGCAATACACTATATTTCCACGGGAATCAGTGGCCCGCAGAGTTCCGCTATTTGTCTCTTTAGGCATTTACCTGTTCTGATTATTGAGGTAGACCCTTTTGGGAGTATCGTGGTAGCTGTGTGTTTCGGGGCTCTCGTGAGAAGCCTGAATGGTTAAGATCCAGTGAGTATGAATGCCGTCGTGTTCTTAATTATATTAAGCTTCATGCGTTTTGGACCAGGAGTTGGATAGTCTCCAACTCTTTAGCAAGGAGTGAAGGCTGCGGCCTACTTCGGAATTTCGAAATTGCAACTAGGAGTGACCAGAGGATATACGTATTCGAAGGCTTTCTAGGGCGAGGATGGCGCTACATAAGATTCACAGTGGTAATGGCCACCATCTACAGATGTAAACCTTATCACGTCATCACCACAAGCCGGAAACGTTAAAATATCCAGTTACCAAACATTCTTTTCTGCATATTATGGTTATTTAATTAATGAACAAAAAAGCCACCAGTCATAATCCAACTCATAGCCAGGAGTCGAACTAATACTAAGGGGATGACGCCTACTCATGTAATTGTACCAAAACTAGAAAAATAGGTTATGAGGCGGAGGAAAGAGGGAGTGGTATTTATGGATATTTGATTTAATGCTCGAATGTTTGCGGACACTCGATTTGCATTGATGCTCTAGAAAATCAATAGAGTTAGGATATCTTACTGTCCCTAATGAGCCTATTGGCCCTCTCTTTTACGAGGTCGAATAACTCCACAATACCCTTCGATTTTTGAACGGATATAGGTGATATAAATAGTACGAAGATCAGATGGAGTGTAGTATCTTTTACAGCGTTTTATAAAGCTTCTTTAGAGACCTAATAAATTTGCTTGATCCATCGAACATCACACTGAATTTTCATCAAGAACTTTCGATTCCTTAATACTCATATCACCCACAGTAACAGATGCAGCACCATTTTTAAAGACAGATCTATGCGTTAGTATTCAACATTGAGTCTTATGAGCAATAAAATCGACTCTATTTACACGACCCCATTCGGATGTTGTTCCAAAATCGTGATTGAACGTATTTTTTATATTCTGCTTTTTAGAACCCACCTCCACCTGGTCAATGTATTACTGAATGTAAACGAATGGCAAATGGTGCTGCCATCTACGTAAGAGTATACAGGGTTGAAATTTTGACAAGGAAGGTCATGTAGAAAGATAAGAAAAAGGGTAGGAGAAAGAAAGGAGCCTTGCGGTATCCCTGAATTATTCTTGAATTCGTCTGATGAAATCCCATATAAAACAACTCGTATATTGGTATTCCTGAGAAAACCAGATATAAATCTGGAGAAATTGTCACCGACACCAAAAGCAACAAGTTTTGATAGAAGTGCATCATGCCATACTTTATCAAATGCCTTAGAAATATCTAAAACTATCATCTTAGTTTCCCCAAAACGATGTACGGAACTGTACTATTGTTCCGACAGGAAAGCCTATAGCGGTCACCATTGACTGCAACTTTCTCATCAGCATCGTCTTTACCAAAGTACGGAGGCCAGCGATCCACCAGCCTGTAAAGCACACCAAACTATAAGTGTTTTCTGGATGTAACCGTATTATCACCTTACCTGGAGGGCCATTATTATCCACTCAAACGAAAGTCATATTTATCGCTAAACAAAACTTGCTTATAAAAATCGGAATCGGTTATTTCACAACCATGATTTTCAAAATTAATTTCCACACCGTTCGAACGTCAGTCGATTCATGTTAAATGGCAACCAAACTAAACATATATCGCTTGATAGCCAAAAAAAAAAATGGGCGCCATTTAAAAAAGCATTAACACCATAAAATTCCATATTTCTATAAAAGACATCCTTTTTTTACAAAATAATCAAAAAAAAAGGCTGTCGCTTTTAAAAATTTATTTTCATTTTCTTCAACGCAAAGTACGTAATTTATTTACCTTTTCAGCAAACATCTTCAGAAATACGGCAAACTCAAACATTTCTATTTTACTGTTAAAACAGCTGGTCACATTGAGTTGCTGAAACAACAGGCAAAAAATTAAAGAAGTCAAGTAACGCATTTTTAGTACACATTCGCAAACTTAAGAAACAGTAAAAACAATACCAATGACACTACCAAGGAGTTAAGTGACAGTACAGCTTTTGTAGGAACCACTGCAACAATTGCAACAAACACTATGATTGTAATGTAGTATCAACAGCGAAACTTAAATGTTTGAGGTTGCAGCTTTTGGGTTGTTGATCAAGTGAAAATGTCGCAGCAATTGACATTTTGACAAATACCGACACTTTTATACCACGTTCAAGAAGTAAGTACGAAAGCACACACTAACATAACCAAGACTGTCTGTCGGTCTATCTGTCCTGTTATTTGTAGAGTATAAAAATAACTACTTACGTTCACTTTATTAAATACAACTTCTAAGTTCAGTCTAATAGTTAGTCAGTCATTCAACTGCCCAGCTAGCAAGACACCAGCCCAGCCACTGAAGCAGCCAGTGGTAAAATGCTTTTTGTTTGATTTTTTCTAATAAGAATTACGAAAATAAAAAAAAATGAATGAGTTTGTTGCATTAAGTTAGTCGTTCGTTTACTATTTAGTGTATCCAAAGGTGCTCTAGTTAAAACTCTTAAAAACTAGCTAAAAGATAGATCGACCAACTACTGTGAATATAGAGTGACTATAAAAGTTGTTAACATTTTATCCAGCTTGATTTTCGTTGCTTTACATTTTGTCTTATTTATTGGTTTTTGTCGAAAAGATCTTAAGCTACCGTTTTTCTTTCGTCATCCTCTTGGCAGTAGGCCAGTTATGGCTGGCTACTCGTACATAAGCATGTCTCCTCAAAACCACTTTAAATTTATTTCAGTCTTGGTTTTAAAATATATTTCTCAGTTGATCTATGACTATGTTATATATTAAAATGTGTTTGTAAGTTTGTATATTGTCTAGGCTTCACAGCTTAAAGGGGGTTTTATGCTTATGGAACTCCCCATAGGGTAATTAGTAGATGTTGTTATTGTTTGGCTGCTTTTTCGGCTGCTGCTTTTGAATGTGCTCGTTTGTTGTTTTTGTTATTGTTATTGTCTTTTCTTTTTTTTCGCTTATATAAACAGCCATTGCAGTTTGTTATTTAAGTTAGAAAGCAGCACTTTATGTTTTTGTTGTTTTTTTTTTTTTGTTACAACTTAAAAGTGCCGCAGATACACGTACCATAATATTGAAGCGAAAAAAAAGCTTCAGCAAAACTAAAAAACCATTTGACAAAAATGTCGCCATGCTTGTCGCTGGCTGATCTTAAGTGTTTGTTGCTGTAATAAAAACAAACCTTTCATTTGACGTGACAAACAGCCAGCTAACCATCCAGGCCACTAAGCCATTCGTGCCTGCCAGCTCACCAACCAGTCATTTGTCTTTTAATATGAAAAATTTCTAAAAACCACTTGTTTTTTGTTGAGGTGCTTTACATTTAATTTTTTAACGTTACTGTTTTTTTGTGTGTATTTTAAGTAGGTTCTTTGGTTTTTGAGCCTAGTTTAATTTGCTCAATTCTTGTGTGGACAGTGGAGCAAGAACAAAAATTTTCTAACACATTTTAACTCTATTTTACCAAAAAGCAATGGCCAGTGTGTTAACGTAAGCATAAAAATATTTAATTCCTTTAAGTCTAGACAGCTGATTGACTTGCTTGTACAATCAATCAATCGCTCCCTAATAAAATTGTGTTGTCTTATTCAATTCTTCTTCTTATAATTCATATAGATTTAAAAAAATTGTAAAAAGTCTTTTTGCCATTTGTTATTTGTAGCAGCTGCTATGCAAAATATAAAGAAAATGAAAGTATTACCGATTGCCGACCGCACTGGTATGCTGAATATTTCAGCAGCTACAAAGGGAATTCATGCCAACTAACTAGAATTAGATAAAGTTTTTAGCCGAAGAATATTAATTAAAAATTGAAGCCCGAAGCAAGTTTATCCAGTTCCACATTGACAAATACATGCACCTCCTGGCTGATGTTCCGCCAGCTTAATTCCCTCTCGTAAAAAGTCGTTGGACTTTGCCGTGAAATGGTAAAGTCCTGACAATAAATAATTCACAAGTTCAAACACAATCATTTAAGAGCTGTCTTTACTCTCTGGAAAGAAATATTAAATGGTTCTCTGAGATGATTGAAAGAAGCTCATCTTGTATTAATTTCTTTCATTACTGTGGTTCTTAATAAACCCTTGACTAAGGAGGGGAAGGCATTATACCCATTTCTATCTGTTTCACCAAAGAACATATTCATCACATTACTTGGCTGGAAGGGCATCAACAGTGCTCGTTCCTGCCATACCATTTGCTAATCGAACCTTCACTTACAGTCTGAGGACTCTAGTATTGGCTTTATCACAAAATCATGCCTTCAAGAAAAATGGATCACATAATTGCGATATTTTATAATAGACTTTCGATACTTAGGTGAAACCCAACTATTCTCTTATAGAAATACCAAACTGAAAAAGGTTTTTTGAAATTTAATTATAACTTTTTTTTTCTTTTATAAAGAGAAGTAGCACTTCAGGCAACAATGTCTATTTAGTGCTACATTCTTTAGGAAAAGAGTAGAGAAGAAATGAAGCGGGTGGTGAAAGTAGAGGGATAGCCGGAAAATAACTGCCGTATAAGACAGCACAGCGACCAGTGACTACGCCTTCATCGCTGAGCAGCCCCACCGACAGTCAATTTTTATTTTTGTAATGAAAAACAGCCGAGGTCTTTTTTGTTGGGAATCGAACCCACAACCCCCATTCTGACAAGCTAGTACACTACCTACTAGCCTTCAGGGGCACCTATTTTTTATTTTTATATGAAGTGGACACCCAAAACAGCCCACTAATATTTTGAAACTTTTATTGAATTTTTTCTTTATGTTGCGATTTCTAGTAGCAGATTTTTAATTTACAACTAATCTACCCTGATTGAGTCTTATGCTGGCCCTTAACTTTGAGTGGTGTGACTAAAGACTACTATATTTTCACCACAAATTCTCTTGTAGTTTCTAACTTTTATACAAGGCTACAGTGCGCCATAATAGTGATCTGGGCTAAGTTACCTTTGAACATTTGAGCACAATCTAGCTTTTCGCCCCGCATCCTCTAGCTGCAGTCTGTAAGTATCAATATTCACCTTGGCCAGATGATTATTGTAACTTGTATGACCTGTCTCCAAATCAGTTATTCAGCTTAATGTATCTTTTTGCTTCTTGTTATGCCATCTCTTCCCTGCCCAATAAATTTTCACGCTTCTATATGCTAGCAACTTTACAGATAAAATTAGCTTCATACTTTTTCTTGATGCGATTAAAATTAATATCTCGATTTTTGTGAAAAGTCATTGCTTTCCAAATATCAACCTTACCGAATAAGAACTTGGCGCCTCCTCCTTTCAACCAACTTGTCCCTTAGGCGAGCTTAAAGTTCACTGAAGAAATTTCATAAAGGACGATTTGTAGTTGAGTTGTGACTGTTTTAAAAGTTTCTCAGGAATTACAACGAATATAAAAAATGGTTTCTTTGAAACATTTACTCCAAAAAGGATACCATATGAAGTATTCATATCTTAAACATGAAGGTTAGCAGCCTAAGTTAACTTAGATAAACTTACCAGCGAGTCTCCAGCTAAAAACGAAAGTAATAAACCGAATGGATGTATCTGGATGAGCTATTCTTCTGTATCAAAATATTTATTTTTATAAAAAAATTTTAATAATTTTAATATCTTCAACAACAACAGTTGTTCGGAAACTTCTTTAATTTTTGCCTATTAGATTTTAAATCCAGAATTTTTATTATTAGAAAAACAAAAAGTTATTTAAGAGACTTAAGTTTTTCCTACTGCGCTAAATTTTTTAATAATAGAATTTATTTAATATTTTAGTGCCTCAATGCTTTAATACTTCTCTAGTGTTAATAGAGAACTGTCTACATTCTCTTACCTTAAATGATCAGGTTTATATACACAGAATTTTTAGCTGTTAATATGTTTAAAAGGAACAATTTTATACCCTTTTATTTTTATGCTCACATAGAAAAATCTTATTCTTAATATTGGGTGCTTTTTATAGAGGTATGAAACTTTCTAACTGCCGGTAATTTTATCAGAATTTCAACATGAATAGATTAACGCCTGAACAATACTTCTAAATTTGGCGAATTGGGCTCCAAATAAGATTCGCGTTGATACCGATTTTTATAAGCAAATTGCGTTTACCGATGAAGTTCACTTTTATTTGCATAGACACAAAACTGCGACGTTTTAAGTGATGATAATCCCGTAAGTGTTTGTTGAGACATCGTTATATGCGGAAAAAACTTACCGCGATGTTTTGAGTGATGATAATCCGCAAATGTTTGTTGAGACATCGTTATATCCAGAAAAACTTAGTGTTTGAAGTGCCTTATGGACTGGTTTAATCAGTGGTTCATACTTCTTATGCTAACTGCGATTGCCATGAGCTGTGCTTACAACAAGAAGGCACAGCTTGTTACACAGCTCATGCAAGAATAAGTTTATTGAAGAAAACGTTTGGACTCCATAATCGAACCCCAAGATCTTAATATTTTTATTACTCTAGACTATTTTCTTTGCGAATATATAAACTCGATAGTCTAGGACGTTAATATGAGAACGATTGACCACTTGGAGGACAATTTTTGTCACGTTAGACCCGATATACGAATTAAAATGTTGTAAAAACTTATGAAAAATTGAACCTCCAGATTAAACTACAGCCAAACCAACCGTAGCGATAATATGCCAGATATAATTTGATGCCAGAAAATTATCATTTGAATAATGAAAATTTTATGTCATTTTAAAAAGTTCATCTTTGTTTTATTCCATTTTTATGTTCTATAGAAACACTCTTTATAAATAAATTCATCTTCCCTGTTAGTGATAATCTGAGTGTGTTCCCCACTTAAATGTTCTTCAGGCAGAAAGTAGATTTTGGTTAAAGTTTATTTTAATGGTTTCATTCAAGTGCAAATGGGTTGTTTCTTGAAACAACTTTTTCAGAATTTATTAAATTTTATTTTTTTTTGAAAGAAGTCTAATATTAGAATTTAATAGTCTAATTGATGAATTTAATAAGTCTAACAGAAATTATTATATTTCGAGATCTGGATAGTTTCTCATTAAAACTTTAAATGAATAAGACATCTGCCGTAATGGCATACTGATAAATTTGTTTGAATTGAATTGGATGTTTACAAGTCTAAGACATCATATCGATTTTTTTTTTACTGAAGTCTCCTATATCAAATGGTTTATTGAACAGAAGACAAGGTGTTAAGCATAAGCGTCAAATGATCTAATTATTCTTAATGTCTAAATACTCTTTTAATGTTTAAGATACTGATTAGGTGACTAACCCTCAGCAGCAGTGATGCTCAGCAGTTAAAATCTATCTTAAAGAAAGAAAAAAAGAAAACAATTTTGTATATAACTTTAAATGAGAGATTAAATTAAATTAAATTAATTACTTAAATTAATAACAATTTAGAAATTATGTGTATGTTAACTAAGAAGCACTAAGTAGCAGTAAGAGAATTCTAATTTAATTCACTCTTACATTTACATAAACCTAACCACTGTTAAATTAACGATTCTAAGGACAAATGATCAATACAATATCGTTTGCAATAGCAAACAAATACATATAAAGAATTAAAAGAAGAAAAAGAAGAAGACGAATATAAATAAAACAAACAAGAATAAAAAGTTCCTACTAAATATTCGTTATGATTTCTTTTGGGTCGCTAGTTGTTGGTTTTTTGGATTTACTTTTGGTCAAGTTAATACTTTAAGCTCTTTGCATATGAATTTGGCGTTTTGTATGAAAAGATGGATAAACAAGCAGACACTCTAGCTGTTTGTTGTTCTTTTTATCATGTCTAAAGTTGTTGCGTTATTTTTCTTCTTTAGACTTTTATATGACATCTTACATACAAACATTATTATTGTTTGTGTATTAAATTTTTTGCAGATATTTTTGTTTTTTGGTAAATATTTATTGTTGTGTTTATGGCAAGTTGTAACTAACATGTTGCAGATGTTCTTTCAGGCATGCAATTTATATGTTTTATATTTATATTTCTCTTAGTTATATTGTTTTAGTTTTAGTTTTTGTTTATTTGTTTATTTGTTTTTGGATTTTTTTTTTGTTTTTGTTTTATATAAAAATGTTCCCTCAATTCCTTTCGTGCAGTTGCTTTGCTAGTCTGCAGTATTGTATTTGATATATTTTATCTAATCCGTCGTCGTTTATGTTTTAACACAATTTGCCATAATTGGTGTACAAATTGTTGACAATTTCCTTAGAGAAAACTTTTTATTAAAAAGAAAACAGTTGTTGCCTTTTTTTGTGGCCTGAGAAAAATTATTTAGCGAATGAACAAAAAGCAACAAGAAACCTTAACAAATTTTACAGTTTAAAAGAATATGGTTACAAGTATGTTTCCAGTATGGCTTTTTATTTTTTTGTGAGATAGCATGTGATCATAGACACATGTTCTCGTATGTGTCATTTAATGTACGTGAGCTTTTGTTATGGGAATTTGAAAAATAGATCGTTATAATTAAGAGTTATAATCAGTAGTGATTAGATCTTTCTCATCATTTTTGTGTTTTTTTTTTTTTTTTTTTTTTTTGTTGTTTGTTGCTAACAATTGTTCAAATGGAGTAAATTTGAGCATTTTGTGATAACTGTTTAAAAAGAATTCCATAGGGAAATTATGTTTATATTATTTTATATATTTAATTAAGCGTCACAGTTTAAATAATTTGAAACACAGATCAAGTAATCAATTGCCTTTAGATATAATAGTAAAAAATGAATATTTTTAAGTAGTTTTAATAAATTTAATTTAATTTTATATAATAGTTATAGTTTTTTGTCCTTTTTAATATTTTTTAGTAGTTAATTATAAAGCACTAGGTCAATTTAAAAAAAAAAATTTAAAAAACTTTTATTTTTTATTATTTTGTTATTTTTATTTTATTGAAAAAATTTTTTCAATTTGTTTGTTCTTTATTTTTGTTTTCCTGTTGATGCCAACCAACGATGTGGCAAAATATCGATAAAATAATAAAAAAAAAAAATTTTTTAAAAATTTTTTATTAAATTGGCCTAGTGCTTTATAATTAACTACAAAAAAAAATAATTTAATTTTATATAAAATTTATTTTGGTAATTTTTTTGTTAGAGCAGCTTTCATTAAAAACTGCAACAGGAGGCTCTAAATAGCTGCACAAAAATACTTCAAAAAGAATTATGGCAATTAAGAATGGAATCTCTGTTTGAAGCTTCCAAGAATATGTGATATGGCGAAATTACTTTGGAACAATTTTTATTTTTCACAACAAAAAAAATATTTTAAGAATTTGGAAAACAATGAGCTCTGTGATATCAAGAATACACTTGCACCCACATTGTTAAATTTTCGCCAATGGACTGTATGTCATAAATAACATATTAAAGTCAATTATAAAATTTTTGAATATTGATAACACGTATGTTAATTTCTTTCATTAATTTAAAGCATTTATTAATGTTAATGCTCTTCATTTTGTATTTTTTTTATAATTGAAATCATATCCCAACATTTATTAACAAAAAAATCATGACACACTGTCAAACATGCTCGTTCTGTTAATGAAAATATTCACCGCATGCAGAGTTATGATGCAGAGAAGGACGCTATTCACAATTCTTCTATATCAAATAATATTTAGAATTTTGCTTTGCCTATTCTCATGTTAGCAAAATTTTACCAAACTTATTTAAATATTTAATTACAACTAATAACTAAAGAAACCTACAACAATAAGAGTTCGCGATAACGTCTTTCAACACACATGCAGACTTTAATGAATGACTTCAATAATACAACAACAAAATCATAAGCATGCTGATCATAAACCTCAAACTGATGTAATTTTCTTCTTATTCAATTTTTACTAATTCTTACTTCCTCCTCTTCTGCTCACTCAGCTATTCCATTTTGTGTTATTTCTTTCATTTGATCGCTATCGACTTTAGAAAACGGCAGATATATTGTCATAAGTTCCTTATCCTTCATGTTTATATAAAAACTTAGATATCAGACTAAGAAAATACACATGAAAATTTATTGTTTTAGAAAGTACTTTTTGGAAGACATATTAACATAAAAATAGTTATTCAAATTTCTTTTTACTCCCCTGTTTTTTAATAATTTTTTAATTATTTTCTTTTTAGTACAAACTAAACTTGTCTTTTGAAAAGGCAGTTAAATTTAAAAGTATTTTTCTTAAAACAAAAAACTTCTTTTAAAGGTACTTTTTTAAGGTTTTAATGTCTTTTTAAATGCATTGGGCATTTTTATACAGCTTGGCAAGAATTTTTTTAGAGAGCGGCCATTTTGTCAAGTGGTTTATGTTTAACTTATGTTGGCATTTTAAAATGAATAGATTGCGCATGAATAACGCTTCTAAATTATGCGAATTGGTGCCAAAACAAGATTGCCATCTATCCAGGTTTTCCTAACCGAAATTTGTTTAGCAGCAAAGCTCACTGCTGCTTGAATAAAATAAAAAAAAAATAAAAATCTGCCATATTTGGAGTGATGAGAGTCCTCAAGCGTATTTTAAGACAACTTTACGTACAGAAAAACTGACTGTTTAGTGTACTTTATGGACTGGTGAAATCACTTGTCGTTATTTTTTAGAGCCTTTTTAACTAACATTTTCGTACACCAATTGAACAAACATAATGTGCAGGATTTGTGGTTTTAACAAGACGGCGCAATATTTCACACAGCTCGTTTCACCATTAATTTATTGAAGAAAACATTTGATGGAGAGTTCAACATTTCAGGATCGTAAATTGATCTCCAAAATCGTGCGAATTAATGCCGCTGGACAATTTTCTGTGGGGGTATCTGAAGAAACTAATTGAAATTGTAATTCTAGAAGATTATCATTTGAATAAAGTAAATTTCATGTCAATTTAAAAAAATCATTAATGACTAACTACAGTTCAAAGCTTTCTATTTCTATAAAAAAAAACTCTTTTTATAAAAGAAATATTGAAATATTTTTGTATTTTAAAAGGTCCTTTGTTGACTATACATTAATTTTAATTATATTTCTAAAATAAACCGAAACCTCAGCATTTTATTGCAATTTTCATAAAAGTTCGTTTTAAGTACCTTTTAAAAAGGTATCTGTCCAAGAAACTTTTTTATTGTACTCCTTTTTTGGTGTGATTTTACAAAACAACTTTTATAAGTATATATCAAAGATACCAAAAAGTTTTTTTATGAAAAATACTCTAAATAGTACTTTTACGGAAGTACTTTTTAGATAATATGCTTATTTTAAGAATATTTCTGAAATATATTTCTTAGATCCTCGTTTTTGAAACGAGACTTTTTGTACTATTTTTTTAACATATCTTATTTAAGAGTGCCTTTTAAAGAATGTTTATTTTTATAAATAACTTTTTTATTAAAGGAAATTTAAAAAATTTCTTCAAATTTCCTTTAGTAGTATTTAAGTTACTAATTAAAAATATAAAATAAAAATATTAAACAAATTCTTTTAAGAGAAATATATATTGAAAGGTACTTTTCTTAAAATTGCTTAAAGGCATGATTTTAATTAGTTTTTTTAATATTTTTTTATATTAATTAATTTTTTAAATTAATTTTTTATTAACAATTTTAGAATAGGTACTTTTTGAAGTACCTTTTTTTATTTTGAGATACTTTTCTTAAAAGTGCTTAAAGGCACGATTTTATTTAGTTTGTTTAATATTTTTTTTTTAAATGTTAATCTTAATCTTTTAAACGGTCCTTTAAATTATAACGATTTATTTTTTTCTCGATATTTCGCTTTCCTGTGAAAAGCTTCTTCAAGAAAATAAAAAAAGGTCGAATAAAACTGAAAATAAATATTTTTTTTAATTAATTAATTTTTTAAATTAATATTTTTATAAACTATTTTAAAAAGGGTACTTTTTAAAGTACCTTTTTTCATTTTAAGGTACTTTGTACCTGTACTATTATAAAGTTCTGCGTTTTCAACGGACAGTTTTTTCTTTTAGATTTTTTAAATCGCTTTTATTTTATTTTTTCCTAAACCAAAGTGTATCTTACTAACAACTGCCCGAAATTGTACTTCAGCTTTAAGGGAGTTTCACACTCATGCGCCCTTGAAGCAAGCGGCAATGAGGTTATTTCTAAAAATTTTGTCTGCAATAATTAAAATAGAAAAAAATTCTGTAAATTCTTTATAGAGCATCATTAAATCCTTTAGGTACAATTTAGAAGTGGGTAAGTTTTCTTTTTTAAATTGAGATTGTTGTTATTGATTTAAGACTATGCACCAAGATAACTTTATTTTTGATATTGCTCAGATTAATTGGGGGGTTGCTTCAATTCGGAAACTTTTGTTTAATTTATATTTTTACTAGTCTTCTACTTAAGTACTTAAGTACTTCAGTACCAAAATTTGAAAACTTTTAACAAAATCGTTAATGTCTTTAGTTTTACCGGTTTAAGCTGTGCAAATAGTCCAATAAATGACTTTATGACTTTTATATCCTTTTTTTAGTTTCCCACACAATTTTTGGTTTTATGAAAATTGAGAATAATCTGCTTAACAGATAACATTATAAGTGATCTTTTACAGTTAAATGGTTATATAAAACCAACACCCTCTGCGACATATAAGTGATCATACTACGACAACAAGTAAATCGAACAGTAAAGTTGCAGCTTTTTCACTAAAACAAATAATATTTTAATCAAACAGCGCATGGTGGGTTAAGTTGTGATGTTGGAGGAAAAAAGTAACAACTTTAATTGCAACATATTTGTTGTACTTTGTTTTTTTTTGTTTATTCATGGAAATCTCTAAGGAAACTAACAAAACAAAGAAACAGTGGTTCCAGCACAAACCAATTGGCGCATGCGCCATGAATTTTTTTTTTTTTCATTAGATTGTTGTTTGCGGTTTTCAGAAGATATATATCAAACATGAGACAAAGTTTTCGAAAAGCCAACAATTTTTTTTTCTGGCACTAATACGAGGTTTACCCAAAAAATGTTTTTACTAATTACGTAAACGGCAGCAGTTTTCTGTAATTTATTTTATTTTTGCGTACAAACATTGAAAAAGAACTTTGATATTTCTTTGCGCGAGCAGAAAAATTTTGTTAAATGAAATATTTAATTCTTTAGAAAAATTTATCAAATTCAGAATTATTCACAGTAAAAAAGTTTTTGCCACAATTCATTTGCTTTCCAATTGCAATTGAAATAAATTTTAGATATTTTAATTATAATGAGTGGAAATTTAAGGTTAGAAAATATATTGCCTGGCAAATGATTAAATGTTAAGAACAGAACTGTCAACCATTGACAGTTATTTAGCAAAAAGTTGGGAAATTTTAAGCATAAAATCTTTTCACTTTAAAGCAAAGTATTTTAATTGTGAAAATTTGCTATCAAAATATTGAAAATTTCACTGTATCACTTTGTAAATATCAAGCAGCTATTCCCCCTGGCATAATCGCTAAATTCGAGGTTTACGGTATTGTTACAATAAGGTTGTACAGACCTTAGTGATGCAAGCAAAGTGTAAGGAATGAGTTCGGACCATCAACTCGTCGATGACCACAGCAATTAGGCATCACTAGAAACACTTTGAGCAACATTTTTCAAAAAGATTAATAGACGAATAAATTAAAAGGAAATTGTGCATAAAATTGGTCTATCTGGGAGGACTAAGACCCGAATGTTTATTTTTCTTCTTATGGAATTTATTATACCTTACACCATGTTCCAATTCAAAGATATAATGATAAGAAGGTTGAAATAAATCGTGCCATTTAATTCCTTCTAAGACTAGATCTTTCCGGTGGGCAAATTTTAGGTTAGGAAGTATATTGTATGTAAAATGATTAAATATCAAGAATTGAGCTGTTTTGCTTCTGTACTTATTTACCAAAAAGTTGGTCAATTTTATGCATAGAACGTTGTACACTTGAGCAAAGAATTTTAGTTGTGAAATTTTACTTTCGAAATTGTAAAAATGTCACAGAATCTTTTTGTAAAATTCTAACAGCTTTTGCGCTTATTTAGGCTCCTTCTGAGATCGCTCTGCATAGTTTCACCAACTTTAATGCTCACGATATTGATGCTAATAATAGATCAAATAAATACACTAATAGTGCCCATAGTGATGCCAACAAAGTCGCTGTTCAGTAAAGTAATGCGAATGAGTCCGGAACGTCAACTCGTCGACGTTCGCAACAATTAGGTATCACTAGAATTTGCACAAAATTTTTCAAAACGATCTTTATCTTCATACTTATAAAGCTCAACTCCTTGAAGAAATAAAGCCGTAGGATCATTATTTGCGTGCAATGTTTGTGAATTAACTGAACGAAAACAACGCATTTTTCAACAAAATCATTTTTAGTGATGAGGCTCATTTTAAAATTATTAGGCGATTATGTAAATAAACAACATTGTCGCATATAGGGCTTACAAAATATACAAACAGCTTTCAAAAACCATAACATTCAAAGAAAGTGATCATACGGTGGGGTTAATGACCCCAAAAACACAATTGCTGTGAATTCCAAAGAAAGTGATCGTACGGTGGGTTTTATGAGCCCGGAAATACAGTTGCTGTGAATTCTTCGCACTACTAAACCATGATAATCAATTTTTTGTGGCTTCAAGTGGCTGCTATTGATATCAGTAATGTTTGGTTTCACCAATAAGACGCCACCACTAGTGACCCAAAAAATATTGTTATTCAATGAAACACTTCCCGCTCGCGTAAATTTTCGTTTTGGCGGTGTGAATTGGCTAGCTTGTTCTTGTGATTTATTGTCACTGTATTATTTTCCACAATATTTCTCGGAGTTTACATAAACAACTGATGCTTTGAAGGATGAAATTCGGCGCTGCCTTGACAAGATAAACTAAGTTTTATTGTAAAATATGCTTTAAAATTGTATGAAAAGATTGTAGGTCTAACGTCTGTACTACAGGTAGTACCCTAACCCACAACACATTCAGTTAATAATTCCCATTATTTAACTCTACATTGATATCAATAAGACAAAATTTGTCAAAAAAGAATTGTATGCTTTAAACTAGTTTACTTCCTAACCTCAAATTTGCCTACCTGTTAGCCAGCTGAAAAATAACTTACAAATTTTTTAATTAAATAATAAATTGAATCTATTACATGTTTAATTAAAAAAGAGGAAAATATTTTTTAATTAAAAAAAAATAATCAAGCCAATTAAAATTTTAATGAATTTTTAATTTGACAACAAGTGGAAAACTTTTTTAATTGCTGTTAACTATTGGAAAAAAGAAATTTTCCATCTGCCCTCTTACAAGCACACATGTCTTACTAAGTTTTTTTTTTTAAATACTAAAATACCCGCATTTTTAAAATAGATTTTACATTAAAAATTTTATGCTAAGAAAATACAACAATAAGAAAAAATATGTATATTAAGATTTTTATATTTTGACTTTTATTGTGGACTTGTGAAAAGGTCACATTTAATATTGAATCTGGTAGTAAATGCAGCTCGATTTTGTTTTTATTAAAATTTTTGCTTTAATTCAAACGTATTTAGCTTTTTTGCTTGCAATTTTTTATTTTTATTTCAGTTAAGTTTATTTATTTAAAACAAGTACTATTTATCTTTTTGTCAAAATTTGACATGCAACGTGCATTCAACTGTCAACAATTACAACTTGCACCCAATAGTTTATTTAACAAAAAAAACCTGCAGACTGCAAACTGAAATAGAAAGAAAAATCTAAATAATAATGAGAGGCAATTTTAACTTTATTTTGTTATTTAAAAAAAAAATTTGTTTTTTAATTCTTTTTCTTAAATTTAAAACACGTAATTCTTTTATTACTTTCAGCTTGTGATTGCTTCAATATAATAATTGTTGCTTCTTAGGATACTAAGCTAACAATTGGTTAAATTACTAATATTTTAATGGTGTTTATTGACTCACCTTATTGAACGCCATACTAAATTGCCATAACTAGCAGAGTAAAAAGAAATATACACACACTTACAGCCGTACATACATCAGTACAATAAAATATATTTGTACTAACAATCAAATTATCTTTTTTTTTTGTTTTTTGCTTTAATACACCAACAACAACAACAAAAACATGCCTACATAAATACATTCAATTCATAGTTACAATTAAATAAATGAGTACGTTAAAATTCTCGCTGGATGAAAACATTTAAAAACATTTTTAAGCGAAATATTTTGGTCAAAGTAAAATTTTTTATTTTTTGTTTTATTTAAATTCAATTTTTATTTATTTCTCTTTTTGTTTTATGTAAGTTAATTTTTTTTCCTGTTTAATTTGCAGACATTAGGTTAAATTTGTCACGATCTTTACGTATTGAAAATGTATAAAAAAAATATTTGAAATACAAGTTAAGACGTTCATATATTTTAAATACGCTACTTAAGGACGTATGTGGCTAAAGAAAGTACTTGAAGTTTGCTACAAGAAAACAGGAAAATTAACAAAAATAATCAGTAAAAATCATTAAATAAATAAAATTGTAACACATTCTTCTTTAAGGTCCAACAGTTATTACACAAAGAAATTAATAAACTCAAGTTTATAATTTTTGATTAAATGAGAGAGAAGGGATCTTATATTGATAAATGTTTTATTTAATATCAGCAATAATGTATGGTATACAATATCAGATAAATGTCCGCCTCTTGTTAGCCTCACATTTTTCATTACATTCTCAGGCGATTTTTCATTTCATGCGGCATTTCCTAAAGTTCAGAGGAGTTTCAGAAGTTCTTAGAAGTTCGGAGCAGTCAAATCAGGTGACCGTGAAGGCCAATCAACATCACCATGTCCTGAAATAACTTGTTGTGGAAAGAGGTCTCGCAGTAATTCCATTGTAATGTATGTGTGTGTCTTGTTGATACCACATGTTAATCAAACCCAAAGCGTGCAGTTGTTGTGTTAAAAAGTTGCCGTTACACCGTTTTCATTTTCAAAGAAATAAGGTCCAATGATTCCTCCTTGCACACCAGACTGTCACTTTTAATGGATGCAAAAGTGATTGTTGAACAATTTGAGGGTTTTCCATTCCCCAAAACCGACTATTCTGTTTATTCCATTCCATATCCATTCAAATGAAAATGTGTTTCGTCACTCGATGACTGATTTTTATAAAATGTTTTAACGATTTAAACACATTGGTTTATCGAATATTTTTCCATAATAAATTTGCCACGTGTCTACTACTTCATGACTACCAAATATGAACTGTCAAGTCCAATGTTTACTAAAATGGCAGCAAAACAGAATGTGATATAAATAATTACAATAACAAAAATCACAATGATTTCTTTTTGGCTAAAAAGGATTCACAACTCATTGTTATTTGTTGAGATATATCATGCTCTTCATATGAGTATATCGACTAAAATCCATCTGTCTCTCTTTACAGGGAAGTTTTCTATTGCGTCAGGGTTGTTTTCCTTTTTACTTTTTTCAAAAAATCTTTGTTCTTCCCTTTAGTTTAGGAATAATGTTTATAAGCCCACCTAAGTCTTAAATTTTAATCCACAGCGCCTATGTTGGCTTTGGCCGTCTTCAGTCTCCAGTTCTTCGTAGTTTTCGCTGAACCGTTTATGTTTTAATGGAAAGAGTCTCACTTATTTATTTCGTTTGAAGACTGACGAATGTACCTATAGCCACACATTTTTTGAGTTTAAAAAGTAATTGCTTTCCTAAATTTTTACTCTACCTTTTTCTGGGTGCTTGGAATAAGTTTTATTATCTTGTTTTCATCTCTGACTTATTTTCGGCTTAATTTTGAATATTTCAGTGGCCTGCAAAAACTATTTTTTTCTCCGAATTATTACATTTAGAGCTTTACATGTTGTCATTGCTGCTATTGCTATCGCAATATTTGCCCATACTCTAAGCTAGGCGGAGACGAAATGTAAATTAGTGTTTGCTTACATGTCAGAAATGTCTTGGGCTTTGTTCTCGCTTCAACCTGACCGCTTCAGATTTCAAAATTTCATATCCATATAAAAGAATACTGTTTACCATTTTCCTTTAGCAACTCTAGTTTATTCGATAGTCTCTATTAGTCGGCTTAACTGGTGTTGAGGTGTATAGTAGTATAAGTTTGAATCCGACCTTAATTCTATTGTCTATTGGCTATTGTCACATATTGAAATCAACTGTAGTTTCTTCTTATGGGTCGCAAAATTATTAGTCATGGTGCTTCTTCTGTTTGGATTAGTCTATAGTTCTGACTTTCTGCTATGTCATCCTTATAGCTTTATAGATACGAAGAATGCTGAAGAAGGCTGCAGCGGTCCAAAAAGTAAAGTTCTTTCTGCCGATATAAATAACAAACTTTAAAAAGAAATTATTTAATTATGCGTGGGCAAATTTTGAATTTTGAAAATAAATTGACTCAAAATTCATACTTTTTTCAGCAATTTCACTTTTGAATAAGAATACATGGTGAATGATCCGGATCAAACTCTTCAGCAAGTAGAGGGGATGCTGGCCTTGCTCCGTGCTCTCGAAATTGCCACTAGGAATAACCTGTTAGAAAGAATTATGCTTCGGCTTACTAGGGCGTGGGTGCACGCTACATATCAACCAAAGCGGTTCGGTCCAGCATTAGATATATCCTTGTAGTCGGTGCTGACTACGAGGAGGTGCTGACACGTAATCCCGGAGACAAACTGAGAGAAGCTAGAAACTATATGGTTACCAAGCGTTTCCTTTAACAAATCAATTGTGGCACGAACTGTATAACCCTTTGCGCTGCCTTGTTGAAACTACAGCTTCTGCACATAATGGTTGTGCAATTGATGAAACGAAAATGTCAGGAATCATTGCTATATAACTGTCAACATTGACTGTCCTCTTCCGACCAGCATCGTTTTTATTAAGAAATAGGACTAGTGATTCTACCAGCCCATAAATCACAGCAAAGAGTGAGTTTGTCTAGATTTGATGGTGTCTCAACATACGCTTCCGAATTATCATCACTCCAAATACGACAGTATTTTCTGTTGTTGTATCCATTTAAATAAAAGTGAGCCTCATTGCTGACAACATTCATTTATGAAATTAGGGAAGTAACGGAAGTCTTATTTTAGGCCCAATGATCATGTGGCCTTAATTCTCAGATCGAATCAATTTTGATATACGAAATCGGAAATCAAATCAATGTTATAACTTAACTATTTAGAATATTTTCCGTCCAGCTATTTATTAATGAACAATCTTTTTGCTTACTTAACAACTTTTGCAATTAAAATATCGGATTTATTAACAAGAAGTTTGTTATCAATTGTGGCAACACCAGAAACATGATAGTTTTGACACTTGATTTTTTGACGTATTCGTAGTAGATGCCATTGACAATTTCTACAATGATTTCAATTTCGCACGAAAATAATGCGATTTTCCACTATGAAAGTGGTGGTTCTGTTAAAGTAGAATTTCGTTAAATACGCAATATTTTCGGACAACATAATCGTCTGCGGTGAGCCATAGTGTTGAAGCAGATCAAAATTTCAAAATTTTTTTAAATACTCGAAGTTCTCAACAAATCAAAACCACCACATGGCAATTTTGCGTAAGGATTTGATTTTGAAGCCTTATAAGGCTCTTCTGATGCATGAATTGAAGCCGACTGACCACCATTCACATCGCCGTAGATTTGCTTAATTCATTCAGGAACAACCGACTGGTTTTTCTGAGAAAATCATTTTTACACACGAGCCCCATATTCACTTGTCAGGGTATGTAAACAAGTAAAATGCCACATTTGGGCTTCTGAAAATCCTAGAGCGATTATTGAGAAGCCTTTGCACGCTCAACACATCACTGTGATCTGGAGACATGATTGTGTCGTTTTTTTTTTCGAAGATGAGGCTGGAGGTTCGGTAACGGTCAATGGATCACGCTATCGCGAGATGTTAGCAACTTAATTTTTGCCGATTATTCACAGAACGACGCCAGAAGTCACACAGCCAGTAAAACAATTAATTTATTGCAAACCAAAATTCGCATAATTTCACGGCAATCAGCAGTGATTAACAAAAAGTCAAAAGTGACAGAAAGTGACTAAAAACTATGATGAGAGGATCGACAACTGTCAGCGTGGTCATGTTGGATATTTGCTAGATATCTCTCCAATTTTTTTGTTTTATTTTGTTTTAGAAAACTTACTTCTTGTTGAAAAACGCCTTATTAAAAAAATATGCTTTCTTTAATCGATTCATTGTAGTATTTAACTAAATTCGTCTTTAGCTTTAGAAATTATTTTATTTATTTTATAGTTTGTTACTTTAAAAAAAATAGAATAAATAAATAAATAAAAACTCCTGTTACAAACTTTCCGCCATTCAAAATTGTGTTGGGTTAAAGTTACAACACATAAATAAACCTGTTGCCATGTAATTGGTTTTAGTTTCTTTTCTTTATTTCTTCTCATTTACCCAGTGGATTTTATTTATTTTTTATTATTATTTACTTACATTTTACTTCTTAAGTATTCAAAACTAAAAACAGCAGTTGTATCATTTAATGTTGCAGCCAATTTTTATAAAATAAGTCATTACATTTATTGCCTGAAATTTTCAACAAATTTTTTGAAAGTATTAAGTTTTTATTTAGCACTTTTACTTGTTGCCAGCACAATCTCAAAATTTAATCTCTAGAAATAAATGAATAAGAATAGTAAAAACTTATTACTTTTAATGAGTATTATGTCAAATTAACCGACATTAGTTTTAATTTTAAATGGCTGTGCAAATTAAAACTTTTGAATGGTTTTTTTTTTAATTTGTAATTCGATTGAATTAAATAATTCTTAATAAATTCACATGATTGGCAATGATGTTGAACTAATGTGACATTTAAGTAAACTAGAAGTCATAAAATACCCTTCACTAGAATCAACTGAATTGTTTTATTCTAGTACTAACGCTCAGACATATTCGTAGTTGGTTCAGGCACAATAAGACTTTAACAGTTGCTCTAAATGATTTGTCACAATTGCCAATAAGCGCTTCTTGATTTAACGTCTACAAACAAACATTTAAGGTTAAATTTTGTTATTTTTTTTTTGCATAAAATTATAAATTACACCCACAAAAAAATTTTGTTAAATTTGTAAATTTATTTAAAAAAATTCCTGTTTTTTGGCAATGAAAATTACAAAAATAATTTTAAATTTAATTAAATTAATTTTAACAATTAATTAAGTTGATTATAACTTAGTCTTATTTTTAAATTCTAGACCACCAAATTTGTGATATAATAGAGATACTCTGGTATTGAATGTTAGTAGTTAACAGAAAGTCTCATTGGTAACCGAGGCAGCACATGTAAAAGGTGGAAACATTTGAGACTAAGAGGTAAATTGGTTTAAAATACAGAGTGTCTGTCTGCCGGGAAAGTATACTGCAGCGTTATGCCGCCATTTTGGTAAACATTAGTCTTGAAAGTTCATATTTAGTAGTCACAAAGCAGACATGTGGAAAATTTATTAAGGAAAAATATTCGATAAGCCAACGTGTTTTAATCGTTAAAAGATTTTATTCAAATCACTCATCGATTACTGTGACGATGAAAAATTTACATGAAATTTTTGAACAAAAAAAAACGTGCCAAAAAAAAACGCTGTACTCGTATTTATCGTGCAGTGAATAATTTCGAAGAAAGATGAGCTGCAGGTGATAGGCTGAAGCATGTACCACAACATACTACCATTTTGGCTGAAAACATCAAGAAAACGTTTAAAACAATCCAGCAACCTCAATTCGATGCCGTGTTTAGGAGCTTAATCTTCAAAGAACAACTTTAGCCAAAATTTTGCAAAAGGATTTGCATTTGTTTCCCTATAAGATTCAGTTGACACAGGAGCTTCTTCCACAAGACTATTTACACCGCCTTATATATGTACCAGCTCGCTTCATAATAAGTGACGAGGCACAATTTCATTTGAATGGATATGTGAATAAACAGAACTGTCGGTTCTACGGAATGGAAAACGCTTAAATTATTCAACAGCCACCTTTGCATCCATTAAAGGTGACAATTTGGTATGCAATTGAGTTAAGAGGAATCATTGGATCTTGCTATATTGAAAATGAAAACGGCAAAACGGTAACTGTGAATGGGAAGTTATATCGTGAAAATGATTGAAAATCTTTTTAACGCCACAACTGCATGCTTTGGGCTTGATTAACATGTGGCATCTTTCAAAATGGTGCCACATCGCATGCACCCAGGAAACAAAGTAATCACTGCGAGATCTATTTCCACGATAAGTTATTTCAAGAAATGGTGATATTGATTGCCCTCCAGGTTCGTCTGATTTGACTGCTACGAACTTCTCAGAAACGCTTGAGTAACTCAAACAAAATATTCATGATGAAATTAATGAAATAGCGGGTGAAATATGTGAGAATGAATAATGAAAAATGTGCTCAAAAAGGCTCACATTTGTGTGGCTAACAGAGGCGGATATTTATCTGATATTGTATTCCATACATAACTGCCGATATTAAATAAAACATTTATCAATATAAAATCTATTCTCTTTCATTTAATCATAAATTAGAAACAAACAAAGTAGGACATCCTGTATATGCTTTTTTTGACAACTTTATTTTTTTATTGATAACAATATTAAGAAGAAATATGAACACTAACAATGGAATATAATGTCGGGCAAATGTCTACCTCTAACAGATTGGCAGACTGCCCTTTTCACAAAATATTGCAACATATTTTGCAACAATAGTTAGCCTAACTCGTCCTTAATTCTCAAGTGTATATTGAGATACCGAAGCATCCCCTCCCCCACATATAAAAGTATACAGTTTATCAGTCCTGGCACATATATCAGTCTTTATGAATTACTTCCCCATCTAGACTTGTGTCGTTCGGGGGTATAAGAGAGCCTAGTCCCCTGAAGGCAGCAGGGAGTCAACTGGAAGTTCTACGTTTTTCCACGGGAATCAGTAAGCCCCAGAGTTCCGCTAATTGTCTCTTTAGCCTTTTAGCTGTTTCTCTTACTGATTATTGATGTTGGCCCTTAGGGAGTATCGTGGTCGCTGTGTGTTTCGCCAGGATCATCTCACCTTTACTGAGAGCAACGGGTGAACGATCCGGATCCAATGACCATGCTACTTATGTCTTCTAGACCAGGAGTTGGATAGTCTCCAACTCTTCAGCAAGGAGTAGTGGTTTGCGACCCTGCTTCGGAACCGCTGAAATTGCAACTAGGAAAACCTGTTGCTAGAATTAATCTTCGGCTTCCTAGGGCGAAAATGATGTTGCTTTTCATTCCTAGTGGTTTGACCACCATCTGATTAAGGCCTACAGCCAGGTGCAGATGTAAATCTTATCACGCATTACGTAACATCTTTAAAAAAATGCCTTTTTGGCGTACTTTTTAAGCTGGTGGAGTTTTTAAAAACGATGCTGGTATGCTGGTCAGAACGTTATGGTAACCGCTATAGAGCCATAACTACATGCTTTTACGTTCGATAAATTAAACAACCGTAATCTGTCGTAGCTGTAATTTCAACAACATGCCATCAGCATCACACAACATATCTCAGCATGTCACACATCTTGTACCTCGTTTAATTTATTGAAGAAAAAGTTTAGTAACCGCACAGTTTCACGTTTCGGGCTCCTGAATTGACCACCACCAAGAAAGCGCGACTTAACGCCGCTAGACTTATTTTCTGTGGGAATATATGAAGTAGCTGATCTATGCAGATAAGCCCGAAACGATTGTTCCTTTGGGGGACAACATTCATCACGTTCTTGCCGATATACGGCCACAAGTGTCAAAAAAATGCATCGAAAATTTAACCTCCAGATTAGACTACACTCGAGACAGCTTTGGTGGATATATACCAGAAGATATATTTAAAAATATTATGCCAGAAGATTATCTTTCGAATTAAGTAAATTTCATAACAATTTACAATGTTCATCTTTGATCCTACATAAATAAATTTCGCTGAGAGTCAATATTTTCTGCTTATAAGATTATGAAGTGATGTAAGCTAATTTACATCACTTTATAAACAAAACTCACGGTAAAGCCTTCTTTTTTCGAGCGTAAACTATAAACGGCAACTGCATATAATTTTAATTTTAAATTTAAAGTTTTGTTTTTATTATAAACAAAGACGCATTGATGTCGGTGCTCTTAAACCAAACAAGAACGAATGAATGACTGGAACACGTTACGCTTGTTATGTGTATAATTTGGTTTTTATTTGTTTATTTTTTGTTTCAATCATAGTTCAAACAAAAGGTCCTGCCGTGAATTGTCATTGTCGTGAGTTGCATAATCATAATATAAAAATTATATTATTATATGCAGCACTTCACTGAATACACCACCAGCGACAACACTAACAGCAATTGGCTCCAATGGCATAACCAAGTCTTCACAAAATCAAAAACAAAAAAAAAAAAAAAATAAAAAGGGAAAAAAGAAAAATAAAATAAAATAAAAAAATTAAAGTAAATTAAGGTAAAGCGAAGGGTAAACGTTTCATTTAGAAGACAAATAGTTTAAATTTATTTTGGTTATTAACGTGTACGTGTACATGTACGTGTTTGTAACAAAAATTTAAAAATTTATTAAAAATAAAGCAAAAAACATTGTATTATTATTATTATTAAAAGTTTAAAGAAAATGCCAAATAAATCGTTAAATAAATTAAAATTATAGATTCTTGTTGTTGTTGTTAATTATCATATGAATTTTATCAAGTGGTTTGTCTCTATCGGCAACAAAGCAATCAATTTAGGCATTAACTTTTCCAGCCATTTTTTACCAACGAGTTATATAATTCTATCTGTAGGACATTTACATTTCAGAACCTTTGAGACTGCACCTTAAAGTCTGATCTAAATGTATAGAAAAAAGCAAAACACAACAACACTTGTAGTAGAAAACAATCAAATTGTACAAGTAAAATGCTACTTCAAATATAAAAATTGATCTCTCAATAAGACAAATTAATTTATCAATGCTATCAGCTAAAAAAAATATATTTGAAATTAATTGAAGTAAAGGGTGTTCTTTATAGAGCTACAGAACTTTAAAATGGAATATAACAGAGAGGAATATTTTTACATTGACATGCAATTTACTTTACTTTATTTCAACGGTTATCTTCTCATATTATAATATCTAACCTGCAGGTCCAAGTTTTTTATAAAGAGTTTTTCAACAAGGAATTTGTTTTCTAAAATAAAATAAACAAGAAATTTAGATTAAAATGATTCAAATTTTTATTGTATTGCGAAGAGAAAAGTTCGGTAATTATGAATGAAAAATTATATCTGACAAATGTCCACCACGACCACGCTGACAGATGTCGATTCTTTCATCAAAGTTTTTAATCATTTTTTAGCAAAATGGCGGTCCTATTTCGTTAATCCCATAACGGATTTTGAGTTTTAAGACTGAAATCGTTTCGATTGGCTGCGTGTAGACTCTTTGTTTAACATAGAGCCCCATAAAAAATAATCCAGTGGTGTTAAATCACACGATCTGGCTGGCTACTTAACTGCTTAACTGATTCTCGTGAAACGATGCGATCGAGAAATTTGGTTTAAAATAAATTTATCGTTTTATTGGCTATACGTTATGTGGTACTGTCCTATTAAAACCACATGTCAGTGATATGCAAGTCGTCAATAATTGGCCAAAATTGAGTTGTCAGCAACTCGCGATAACGTGATCCATTGACCGTTACCAGATTTCCAGCCTCATCTTCGAAAACAAACGGTCCAATCACGCCTCTAGATCACATATGGCACCATATAGCGACACGTTGAGCATGCAAACGCTTCTCAATAATCACTTCAGAATTTGAAAATGCGGCAATTATGCTTGTTAACATACCCTGACAAGTGAAAATAGGTTTCGCCCGAAAAAATTATTTTTTCAGAAAAACCGGCCGGTTGTTCCTCAACGAATTGAGCGAATCTACGGCAACGTGATTGGTCGGTCGACTTCAATTCCTGCACCAGTTGACCTTTTAAAGCTTTAAAATTTTGTCATGTGGTGGTTTTGGATAACCTTCATTGTAGAGAACGTCGAGGATTTGATAAATTTGGAACTGCTTCAACACTGTGCCTCACGGCTGCGATTTTTTCAGTTGAACAACCTGGTTGAACACGTGTTCCCACATTTTGTATCGAGCCTGTCGACTGTTATCCGAAAACATTAAGAGTTTTACGAAAAGTAATTTTAACAGAAGCACCATTTTTATAGTGGATTTTTAATGATCATTGGCTGTTGGTGTTGCCACAATTGAAAAACAAAATTCTTGGATATAAAACCAGATAGTATATCCTAATATTGCTGGCTGTATATCGACAATAACGTAGTGAATGTTGTCCTCCAAGTGATCTACTTTTTCGAGATTATCAATATAGACTGAGGCTTAAAATATCCCCTCAGCAGGTTCTTACAGGCCAATTCAAGGAATCGAAACGTAAAACTATACGATTGCCCAACGTTTTAATTAATAAATCAATTGTGGCACGAGCTGTGTGTGACATGTTGCACCATTTTGTTGTAGCCACTGCTCCTGCGCATTATGGTTGTTCAATTGATAAATGAAAAAGTCAATAATCATGGCTCTATAGGGATCATCATTAAATGTAACGTTTTAACCAGCAACGTTTCGAAAGAAGTAGGAATCAATGATTTCAACAGCCCCTAAAGTTCACCGAGCAGTCTGGATGTAATGGTGTTTCAGCATAGATTTGAGAATTATCATCACTTTACATATGACTTTATTTTAGTGAAGCGAATTTCATCGCTAAACAAAATTCGCTTTTCAAAATCAGAATAAATGAGAATTTTATTTTGGGCCAAATTTGCACAATTTGAAAGCATTGTTGAGGCGTCGATATATTCTTATTGAAATGCCAATCCAAACTAAACATAAATCACATGAAAGCTAACAAAATGGACACCAAAATATGGAAACTTGTTGTACGTGCTGTGTGTCATGTTACACCCGCACACTGGGGATTTTTGTATGGAGGTGAGGAAAAAAATATATTTGTCACAAAATGTAGTGATTTCATCAAAGAAAGTTAGAAAAATGTCGATCGGTACCTGCAATGACATAGACAAAGACATAACTAACAAAACAAATTAAATGATTTTTTTTTTAAGTTTTAATTTATTATTCTAAAAGAGTCTTAACTTCATCGTTTATAACACTATGCTTTTTCTGGCTAAATGAAGGCGTCAAATGTGAAAGCATGGGATCTGATGTTACCATCGTTCTTTGCATAATATCTTCGTTCGTTGCAATTCGAATGCATTTTCTGGAGTGTCTAAGGCGATATTTTTTATAGTCTTTGTTACGACTTTCCTAAGCCTCTTCGGATAGTAGGCCTACAGGAAAAATACTCTTTTCAATTATATCCATGCCATGAGTCAGAATTTTGTGAAGTGTAGGTGGGGGATATTGTATCACTCGTACAGTGCAACAAACTCTTTTGCCGTCTCCAAACAAAAATCACCAAATTGTTTTGGATCTACTACCTCGGCGATTGTTATAGTTTCGAGAATTATTGAAAACCTTTTGATTATGTTTTCATCTAGACCCGTGATTTCGGAAATCAATGCAAAATTCGTAAAGAATATTTATGAAGTATTTCCTGAATTTGTCGTACCAGAGCCTTACTTAACAGGTTGATAACCTGTATTTCAATTTCCACTCTAAGTTTACGCTTTTTCAAACATTTTTGGGCTTCTTTTGAGTGGACTGTCCTACGTGTGAATTCAATATTATAACCACATGCAAAAGACAATCCATCAGCTTAATGGGCTTCTTTTGAGTGGACTGTCCCACGTTTAAATTCAATATTATAAGCCACATGC
This sequence comes from Trichopoda pennipes, assembly GCA_030448955.1. NCBI lineage: Eukaryota > Metazoa > Arthropoda > Insecta > Diptera > Tachinidae > Trichopoda > Trichopoda pennipes. The sequence continues at coordinate 484,967 of JASKUP010000021.1, read as the reverse complement.
AAAAGACAATCCATCAGCTTAATACGCGCACGAAGTGGTAACAATTTGGTATAAATTGCTTGTTCCTTTACGGGAATAGCTTGAACTATTTCGATTTTATTCATCTTGGATGTTGTGGCTCCACAAAAGAGACAAGAAGATGCTGCAGGTGTTTCTGTTAGTTATTGTGCTGTCTTGCCGTCAATCATTGTGAAATATAATTCATGGTTTTACTCCTAAGGTGCGATTATTCAAATTCAACTAACTCAAATTCTTTTAGTTGAGATATCTCCTCATCGACTTTTCTCCTTTCATCTCGTATAACTTGAGGTGTCTCTTTAACATATGCAAACTGTAGTGTTCTACAATACTGTATGGAAGAAGGCTAATTGTTTTTCCATACTAATTTATTTATGTGATCACTTAATGATAATTTAAGTGGTACAACTGATGTCGTATATAAACGAGAGTCAGAAATTTGTGCATATCTCGAGTAAATTTTTTTAATTCATACCTTTACTTAATTGTTCATAAAAGCGAAACGCGTTCATCGATTTTCATGAGTTATGTCTCACTTTGTTCATAGGTTATACGACTTTATGTGAAAGTAATAGAACTTGACACTTTTTTTACCGTTTCTGATTTTTTATGAATTAAAAAAAATTAACTTTTTAGGCAAAAAATATTTTTTTTTTCTTCATACATTTACTTATAACTTCGAAACTGTTGCCTATGTAGCAAAACGTTATATAAACAGATGAAAGTACTTATAATTCTTGATTTTTCTAAATTTGTTTAAGTAAAATCCGACTAGTGGTTCTTGAGTTATGTTCAACAAAAAAAAGGCCTTATCAGAATTGAGTTGCGAATCAATTAGCTGAAAAATGTTGTTCGGTGTAATGCAACAAATTAATAGGTGGCACCTGGTGGTACTTGAAATTGATTAAAAATGTAAAAAGAGATATGAGACAATATATTAGCGGTGATTTCCAACTGTGGGAAAGTAAAACTAAAATTGGAGGTACAAATGTTTGGAGAACAAAGGGATTTTTTTATATGTTCATAAAAATAAGCAAACAAAAAAACCTTAAGTCTCTGCAGAATTTATTTTTTCAATTTTAGTATACTGAAATATCCTACTTTAAATAGAAAATAAAAAGGAAAACGTTAGCTCACATAATAAAATAATATTCGTTTTGAAATTTTTAGGTTTAAATTAAGTTGGCTCAGTAAAAGATACAAGTACTGAGCTTGAGACGGCTATAAAAAAAAACAGCAGTCAGATCGAAGTAATTGTTTTTGATTTGATTTTACTATTTAGTCTAAAATTTCAAAAATCATTGCATATTGCATGAATACCACCCGGGGGCACATGAAAGTCTTTTTGGAACCTACTATTCCATTTAGACTGGTGTCTTGCGGGGTAAAAGGGAGCCCAGGCCCCTCAAAGGCTAGTAGGAGTCACCTGGACAATCCACACATTTCCACGGGAATCAGTACGCCCGCAGAGTTCACTATTTGTCTCTTCAGACAATTAACTGTTCTCTGACTGGTTAGTGAGATTGGCCCCTATATGGGAGTATCGTGGTGGTTGTGGTTTCGAGACCCTCGTAATAGTTTGTGGGTCGGATCATTCATAATGAGCACAATGAATGGTTCAGGTCCAGTGAGTATGAATGCCGTCGTGTTCTTAATTATATTAAGCTTCATGCGTTCTGGACCAGGAGTTGGAAAGTGTCCAACTCTTTAGCAAGGAGTAAAGGCTGCGGCCTACTTCGGGCTTTCGAAATCGCTACTAGGACTAACTTCAGGATATAAGTATTCGATGGCCTCCTAGGGCGTGAATGACGTTTGCAAATCATTCAAAGTGGTTTGACCACCATCTGATTATGACTACCTGGTCGGTGCAGATGTAAATCAAATCACATCAGTATTTCATGAATAGTATGTTGACAATTTGACTATTTTCCGCGAAATCCCCAGTGTGCACCGTTTAGTTGAAACCACAGCGCCTGCACATCATGAATATTCAGTAGATAAACGAAAAAGTCAGTAATCATTGGCTGTAATCATCTGAGCGGCATTAGTTTTAAAGCAGCCAATAAAGCACACCAAATAGTATGATTTTCTGAAAGTAGCGATGTTACAGCATACACTTAAGGATCACTTCACATATGCTTCAGTTTTGTTTATTGACTTGCCCATTCTAACAAAAGTAAACTTGTCATTCTTTTCTGTCTTTGCTGGCTGTTTGTTCGGTATGAAGGAACAGATTAGAACACGACTTGAGAATATTATCTTCACATTAAAAGCGCTCATCGTTCATACCGAACAAACAGCCAGCAAAGACAGAAAAGAATGACAACAGTATTTCATTTACTGGCAAAAAAAATCAAAAGCACTTACTGTCAAATGTAAATTTTATTGCTAAGCAAAATTCGCTTATAAAAATCTGAATCAACGACAATCTTTTGTTAAGCCCAATTTGTAGAATTTGGAAATAGTATACAGATGTCAATCAATTTATGTTGTATTATCAAACGAAATTAAACATAAATCACTTGACAGCTGACAAAATGGCCACGAGTTAAAATGTCTTACCAACATGATGTTCTATACCTCAATCAAAAATACCCGATATTAAGTTAATACTTAACTTGCAAACGTGTATTGAAAATTTACTATTTTTCCACACTATTGTGTGGAGTATAATTAAATATTAAGATTACAAGAATTACTCGTACCTCAACTTCAAGGGCTTTGTGTTTTTTTTTTATGCCTTAACCCAAAATTGCAATTACTTTTGTACGATAATTTAAAGTTGAGGGTGTTAAATTATCGCAATCAAAACTGTTAATTTAAACAAAAACAAAAAAAAAGAAACAAAAAATTACATGAAAATTTTGTTACAAAAAAAAAAAGAAAAAATAAATAATGCTTTTTGAAGTAACATAATACCATGGCAACCTTAACAAATGCATACGTACATACTATAAATACACATGTTAAAACTTGGAAACTTTGAAACTTTTAATAAAATAGAGTTCAGGATCCAAGGTCTCTAGTTTCTTAGCAACATTCAATAAAGTGCTGTCAGTCTAGCACCAATTCGATTGCTACTCGTTCTTGTAGTACTCGTATTGTCTATTTCATACAGTAGCGATTTAATCATTAAATAGCTGACATTACATTGAACCCTTATAGCCAGCCAGCCACATATTTATATGAATGAGTGTTGGGTTTCTATAAAATTCTTATTTTTTGTGTTATAAAATCAAAAATGGCAAAAGATAAAAAAAACTGAAAACATATTTCAAATGTCCCTGAGTTCTGATGATTTTCATTACATTTATCTAAATTCATTCAAAGTTAAAAAGGTTACAAAGCTGACATACTATTATTGGCTTGAATAATATGGTGATTAAAAGGTTTAAAAGTTAAAAATATTTAAAAAAAAAATTATTTTTTAAATGGCTTAAGTTCTCAATGAGACAGACATGTGTAATGATTTTTGCTGTTGTATTTATTTATTATTTATACTGCAGCAGCACTCTAAAATTTTATTTATTTTGAAAATAATTTTCTGAGCTTATATCTACCCTTTACTAGAAGAAAAATAGATTACGAAAGTTTCAATGCTTTCAAAGCTTTCGGAGGCCATTAGGGCATTTCTAAAGAGTATTTTATAGAGGTATTTAACTTTCAGTTGGCGAAACTTTTTTAACTGGCGGCCATTTTATCGGCTATTAAGTAATTTATACTGCGGTTTAAAACAAAGATGAATTTTTCAAATTGACCTGGAATTTATGTTATTCATGTCAAAATAAGATAAGTTCCAGGTCAATTTGACAAATTCATCTTTGTTTCATTAAACTTTAAAGTTCTATACTATAAAGTTCTATAGAAATCAGCCTATATTTATAGAATACAAAGTAAAAACTTTTTTTTGGTAAAAATCAGAGTAGCGAAGTATTCACTCACTGTTCATACATGTATGAATATGTACATGTCATGTGTGAAAGACTACAAATTATTTTGTGTTTTCTCATTTGTGAATGCGACGATTTATTTTTTTTTTCTTACACACAAGTGTTCATTTTTGAATATTTACAATTTTGATAATTTTTCATAAATGAAAAGGTCGTAAAAATATGTGCGTTAAGCATTCGCGTACATAAACGCACATATTTGATAATGCGCAATTGTCGGCGTATGCAGAAAAAAAATGTTTTTTTTTTATTTCTTTTAGAATATATTGCAATATTGTATTTTGAGTTAATATGTACCAATGTGTTTTTACTACATTTTACGGTAAACTGCGATCGTAGGTAGAACATTTTTACACGTTCATTTATGAGAAATTTTATACAATTTCAACGTTCATAAATGAACATTTATGAAAAATAACATTAATGAGAAGTAGCTAATTTATCATTTATCACATATGAGTAAGACTAATAATTCTTGTTGTTCGCATTCATGTATGAAAATAACCAGAACATTTTTTGTTGTTCGTTTATGAGTGTGAAAAATAAATATAAAATTTTAGATTTCTCATTTATGAAAAATATCATGAATATTGATTTTTGAATGTTCATAAATGAAAAATTCTGAACCCTGCAATATTGCAATATATTCTAAAAGAAATTTTTACTAAAAATCAATTCCATATCGTGCAAATTGGGCCCAAAGCAAGATTGTCGTTGAGCATAATTTTCATTAGTGAATTTTGTTTAGCGATGAAACTCACTTTTGCTTGAAAAAAAAAATTTTTGGGGGGCTTTATGAGCTGGCGGAATAATTGGTCGTATTTATTTAAAAACTGTGCAGGTCATAACCTTTCAGTTAATTATAATAGCGGTTGTCAAAGGCATGATTGCAGAATTTTTCCTTCATCAATTGCACAATCATATTGTAGTGGAGCTGGGGTTTCAGCATGATGGCGCAACCTATCATACAGCTCGCGACGCAAATTTTTTATTGGAGAAAACGTTTGTGAACCCCATAGTTTCACGTTTCGAACCCGTTGATAATTCTGCAAGATCTGCTAGATATTTTCTGTAAGGATATTAGAAGTCGCTAGACTATACCGATAAATCCGAAACAATTGATCACTTGAAGGACAACATTCGGCATATTATTGCCAATATGGCGTCACAAATGTTAAAAAATATCATCGAAAATTGTATCTCCAAATTAGACCTCACCCGAGCCATATATGGCAATCATATATTGGAAATTATATTTAAATTATAAAGCCGGAAAATTATCTTGCGAATAAGGTACGTTTCAGGTCAATTTGACAAATGCATCTTTATTATATTAAATTTTAAAGTTCTATACCTCTATAGAAATCAGCCTATATTTACAGAATAAAAAGTAAAAACTTTTTTTTGTGTTGAGTTAAAGCTTAACTAATAAAGAACGCCTCTGCAATCGCAACTCAGAAATTAGAAATAGCGAACTTCTTAAAGCAAGGTCTCGTTTTGAGTTTGCGATCTTCTTGGGTTAAATTTTTGATGAAGCCTTTGAAACCCTTAAATCTTCAGTTCAATACCACTTTACATGTCAAAGTAGATAACAAGAAATCTTTGCCACTTGCGAGATGTGGAGGGGTATTTAAAGTGTTATTTTTTTCGTCATAATTTAATTTCATTACATTTTATTCTTATGACGGCCCTTAAGCAGGATGAATTAAAGCTGATTTTCTGGGAACAACCATAAGGTTTCATGATGCCGTGAAACAAATTTCAAAAAATACTGAAATTCTATTAACCTAAGCCACAAGATCGAAACCTGCAAAAGCTTTTTTTTGGTATAATCCATTAACTTCTAGTGCCGAGAGCAGCGGTCAGAACAAGTTCCACTAGCATGTGGAACTATAGAGCAATTGAGTATGCTGGCATTTTCGGGGATTTAGTATGTGTTGCTGACTTTGTCAGAATTTTACACTTTTCTATGTCGGAAGACTTCTTTCCGCCTCATGCTGGACCCTCTTAGCTAACACAGATTGTTTAAAAAGGAGATTAGCGTTGGCGGTGGTGTCAACATAGAATGTTTTTTTAACCTCAGTATAAATATAACTTTTTACAGGCGGAAATTGATATAATAAAGAATATGTAGCAGAGATACAGCCAGGCTACGGACTGAATTCCAGTCTACATCTACTCACCTTCGTTCTCACAATCTCTTGTACACTCTTCCATCTTCTTTTCTTAATTTAATTTTTTACCATTTTCTTTTTCACAAGTATTATAAAGGGAAGTCCAAGCGGGCCGATCCAAATGAGCTAATCAAGACTGCCTGTTAGACATAACAATTAAAAATACCTTTAATTAGGTTCCTATCTTTCACTCAGATTATTATTCTTTAGTATTTTATAGATTTTTTTAAACAAAAGTGTAAACAAAAAATTTGGGGATTTGTGTTGTATAATTTAGGATTTCCAAAATTCGTTTTATTTTAATCACAGTTTTATAAATATATTGTTTAATTCTACATGCCCTAAAAAATATAAATTTATTTGCATCTCAAAGCGTTTAAATTTCTCGAATGTAGTAATTTGAGAAGAAATAGGGTGCACAGCTGAAATGAAGGTAAATGCTTTTATCTGCTAATATAAAAAATGTCCTCAAAATAGTAAAAATTAGCAAGTTGTGGGGAGAAGGATGTACAAAATTAATCACAGCTAAATATAAAATTTTTTTGTTATATTCTTTGCTTCTAATTGTATGTAGAGTCTTAATAGTTTTGTTAATTTTTAAGCTTTATTTATTATAATGTTTCATTATAATACATAACACAATGTGACTGTGTGTGGGATTTAAAGGATTTATAAAATTTATTTTTTATGATTTAAAATGCCAAAGACTTTTTTTACTGTATGCGCATGCATTATTGTGTGTATGTTTGTATATGTGTATGATTTTTAAAAAAAATGTATTTGAGAAGTTTGTTTGACAAATCACTAAATTAATTGCGAAACACTTTTAGTTTTATATAAAAAATTTATTTTTTTTGCGTCTTTTTATGCTGTGATATTTAAGAGGTTTCATACCGAGAACATTATGTTTCACTTTTGAAGAGACAAACAGCTCCACAACAACAATACCAGCCAACATGGATATATAAAACAAATGACTAATGTTCATTTGTCGCGCCATTATTTAAAAACAAAAACAAAAATAAAAACAAGCAAAGCGAAAAAACAAAAACAAAACAGTCAACATTTTTACCAAATTTCAAACCCCCAAGAGTGCTAGTGGATGAAGGCAAAAACCAGCAAAAAACAAAAAAAGAGTTTATACAATATGATGCTGCATATAACTAACGTAGCCGATCTCTGTAGCCGTAAACTATTGAAATGTGTGAGGTTTTTTGTTGTTTTTGAGAATAAAATCAATCTCTTTACAAAAAAATGTTCTTGCATCTTTTGATTCGGTTATTTGGTTTTTAATATTTTTGTTTTTTTTTTTGTAATTGATATTTAATAAAGTTTTTAATTGGCTCATTTGTTTAATCAAATAAAAAAGACGATACAAATTTTTTAAAGAATTGAATCAATTTAATAATATATTAATTAAAACAAAAAAATATTTAATTGAATCAATGTTTAATTAATTAAATCAATAACATATTTATTTAATTAAATCAATTAAATAGTAAATTAATTGAAACAATTCAATATTTAATTAGTTAAAACAACTCAATATATATTCAATTAATTGAAACAGTTACATATTTAATTGAATAAATCAGAAAAGAAAAAAAATTATTTTTTAATTAAATGAATATTATAATCATTAATCAATTAAAATTATAATAATATAAAATCAATTTGAAATTTTATAAAATTTCAATCAATTTTCTTCTCTGTCTACGATGTAATGTATTCTTAGTAAATCCTTAAGCTGCTAATAATTTGAGTGGGAAACCTTTAGAGAGAATTTATAATTTTATTTAAAATTTTTAATTAAATAAAAAATTGATTTAGTCTATTAAATACTTAATTAATTAAATCAATTAAAAATTTAATTAATTGAATCAGTAAATTGAAACAAGCAAATATTTAATAATTTAACCAATAAAAATATTTAATTGAATCAATAAAATACTTAATTAGAAAAGAACAAAAATAATTTTCTATTTAAATAAATAATTTAAATAAATAATTATTAATCTTTGTAGCGGTCTTTTTTAAATAAATGTAACACTATATTTTTTCAATATTTCGCTTTCCTGTGGAAAGCTTTTTCAGAAAATTATTTTAATAACAACAAAAATTATAGCAATTTGAAATTAAATTTTAAAATAATTCTCTCTCTAAATAAAAATATAACAGAAAAAATTATTTAAAGTTATGTGGTTATCAGGGATGTAAAACCGTTAATCTTTTTATAAATTCTAGGATTCATGTTCTAAATATCCCACAAACGACGTCCCAGGATTTATCGGGATTCTTAAATATATAAAACTACCAAAACTTTGTTTTCCACTTGCTTGTTAGGAAAAGTCAGAACCATATCTTTTGGGGAATTTTTCAACGGTGTTAAGTCATTCTGGCTTTATACAAAACTAATGTAAATTTGGCATACATGATAAGATTTACATCTGTTCCTAGCTGTGTAAACCATAACCAGATGGTAGATCATACCACTGAGAATGATTTGCAGCATCATCCTCGCCGTAGAAGGCCTTCCGATACGTATATCCTTCATTTACTCCTACTTGCAACTTCAAAAGCCTCAAGCAGGCCGCAGCACTCGCTCCATGCTGAAGAGTTGGAGACTATTCTACACCTGGTCCAGAACGCAGGACGCTTAATATAATTTAAGAACGCGGTGGCATTTATGCTCACTGGACCTAGACCATTCATTGTGTTCATTGTGAATGATTCGAACCAAAAACCCAAATGAGGGCCTCTAAACCACAACCACCACGATACTCCCGAAGGGCCGACCTCAATAATCAGACAGATAACAGCTAAAAGGCTAAAGAGACAAATAGCTGAACTCTGGCTCTTAACTAATACCCGTGGAAATATAGTGGGTTGTCCAGTTGGAAACATGTAGTGATGGTGAATTTCCGTTAAAACATATCAATGTGCCCCGGGGAAGTGTAAATTTGACATATTGTAATAATAATATTTGTTAGTAATTGCATCTCTATGGCCACAGCGAGCCCATTGTTTTAGTTTATTGTCAGCAAGTATACCGCGAGCTCGAATTTAGCAATTAAGGAAGGAGCCTGATTATCAGTAAAAAGTGCTCAAGTTTAACGAAACGATACGGTAAAATTTTCACTTGTTTGATAATAAAGTATCACAATTAAAACTGTCTCCTCAAGACTATAATGCTCTGCTGAAGAGTGTAATATTCATATAAATATGAAAGGATAACAGCTCAATTTTTTACACTTCATTTGACAGTCAATTTTCTTCCTATTACCCACCCACTGCACGCAGTTTAATTTAAGCGATTAGAACTTCTAGTATATCTGACCTTTTTTTAGCCATCAGCATAGTCAATCGCCAAGTGTTGTTATTTAAAAAATAGGAAAATGCTATCTTAATTTAGTGATTATACTCTGGTATTAAGAAAAGAAAAGTTAATAAATAAAATTACCTCTTCTTGCAGCAAATAAAAAATGTTTTTATTTTCTTTATTTAAATTATTAAATTTTTTTTAATTAAAATTTATAAATAAATTATGTATAGCTTAGTTTAATTGTTTTTATCATTAGAATTTTATAAAATTTTTAAAAGACTTTTATACTACTTCATTCGTAATACCTTTTTCCTTAACAGTATGTTCAGAGATGTGACAGTTTTTAATTACAAATTTTTTAAATCAGTCGCCAAATTTCCCTGATTTTTATTAGTTCTCCAGATGCAAAAATGAATTTCTAGTAAAGGGCTAGAAGATGAACGAAAGAGAATTATCCTTTTTAGTTTTTATGTTCTGCAATGTTGCTCAGCTTACACACACCAAAATTTTACATCATTAAACCAAAAAGAAAACTTAAGATTCAATGAAATAAACTAAACTACAGGCCAAAGAAAAATACAACAATAATCCTTTTTTTTTTTTTGTTTTGTTTGGTTTCGTTTCTTTTCGTTTTTTAAATAAATTCAAACAAGCAAAAACAGTAAAAAATTTCGCAATCGCACTTAAAATAAAACAGAATAAACTAAAGCACTCAAGTTTGTTACTTAAGTCTTTTGTTTATGATTATGTCTAAATTACATTTACTCGCACATGTTTTTCCCCCGAACGTTATTTGTTTGTTTGTCGTTCTGTTGTTTTATTTTTTGATCTCTTATTTTTTTTTTTTTTTTGTTCCTTTTGTGCAATTTCAACTTTGTGCCGTTTGTAATGTGCTTTTTTGCGTTAGTTTATGGCTTAATTTACTACAAGCCATATTTGCAACAAAACAATGTTTCCTTTTGTTTTTGTATTTTTATATGAATATATACAACTGTTTGTTCTTAGCCGAATTTTGGCTAAAGTTGATATGTTATGTATATATATACATATATGTATATATTTATAAATATATATTAACACGTGTTAAAGACAAACTACAACTTCAACATGATGATAAAATGTAAAAAGAAACATTGGGAAACGTGAAATTTACATTTCTAAAACATTTTTAAAATTACAATACAAATGTTTCAGACACTGTTTGACATAACAAAATACCATACTATTATATACGATATAATAAAAACACAACAAGAAACATTAGGATTCTAAAAAGCTGTTGTAAAGCAGAACGACCGATACTTAAGTTTCATCACACCAGGAGAGACCAATGAATCTTTAGAAAATAAAAAGAAACAATAGAATGATCTGGATTTCGCACATTAATATAAAATGGCTGCGTAGGTTCAAGGTTGGGTAATAGTCAAATAGGAAGTCTATTAAATGATTACATGTGAAGAATAAGGCTGTGATCCTTTGACATTTAAGGTCCACGGTATTCTTGGTGACAATAGATCAAAACAAAACGCTCTTCAAAATCCACATTTAAAAACTATGAAAAGAAAATAAAGACTGGAACATCAAATTGAATAAAGAAAAACTAAAGAGCCTTCAGAGGCTGAAGATAAGTTACTTATTTCTCTAAATAAAGTATGTGTGTATGTGCAAAATATGTATTTATTTGAAAATTTTTAATGTATTTGTTTTTTGTTTTAATACTTTATAAACAACCGTCCAATATAAGGGTGATTTAAATAAATTAAATTAAAAACAAATAGCTCCACAGCAATTAAAATTCAACATTATCATCATAGTTATTGTACTATCCTTTATATTGTATTAAAAAATTATTAAATTTCTTTAAATTGTTTACAGCTAATGTCCGCATATACAAAGTACGTGCCATTGATTTAAGCATCAAATTAATTTGTGCCACTACTAATGTCGAAAAGGTTATTGACGAATTAAATTACAAAATAGACGTATCACTGTGTGCGTCGAACATTTCTAAATTGGCTGAAAGAACACAACCCATTTCCTTAAAAAATCATCTTTAGTGATGAGGCTCACTTTAACTTAGGCGGTTACATATACAAACAAAATTGCCTTTTTTTTCTCTGGAGTTACTTTAAAGAAGTGGCACCGATAATCTGAAAGATGCATTAACAAGATAAGAGAAGCTTTTTTACAAAAGGTGCCTCCAAATTTTGTAAAAATAGGGGACGTGCTAGAGGTGGTCGTTTACCCCATGTCATATTGCATTGATAATTCTCATATTTCTACTTTATACTGGTTTCAGCAAAACTGAAGTTGCAAAAAGAATTGTGTTCTTTAGGACAATTTACTTTCTAACCTCAAATTTACCCAACAAATCATACTAAAAGAATCCCTAATAATGATAGAATAATACTTTCCTCAAATTATTTTAAATGAACGCTGCTTTTTTTCTACTTGTTTTTTTTGTTTTTTTGAAAAGAGAAGTAGCACTTCAGGCAGCAATGCCTATTTAGTCAAGTACCGTGCTACATTCTTTAGGAAAGGGATAGAGAAGAGATGCGACAGGAAGTGAAAGTAGAAGGATAGTTACGGAAATTAACTGTCTTATAAGACAGCTCAGTGACTAGTGCCTATTGCCTTTATCACTGAACAACCCCACCGACAGTCAATTTTTATTAGTAGTGAAAAAAACCAAGGTCTTTGTTGGGAATCGAAACCACAACTCCCAGTTTTGTAAGCTAATACACTACCTACTAACCTACAGGGGCCTACAGGTTTTGGTTTTTATTGCCTTATGTATAAAGTCTAATAAAGAAACTATTTAAAGCAGAATATCGTCGAAAATTTTTCTTTACTAAATGAAAGCAATCCGGGAAGGGAAAAATTTGAATACCTCAATTACGTTGTTAAATGTTTCTTGCGTAATATCTTAAATTTGAAATAATTTTGTCATTTTTACTATATAAAATTTAAATGTAACTTTGGCAACATTGGTCTCTTTATACCAAGATGTACCATTCAGAATATATTTCATTGTATTTAAAAACTAATGGTCGGTTCATAACATCTCATACCGGCTGATTCTTTAAAAGTTGTAGGAAAAAGCACTTCATTTAATATTTTCCTAAGATGGCAATGGCCCCACTAATTTTGTACTTTCACCAAGACAAGGTTCAACAACAGCAAATGCTAAAATTTCGCTATTCAATATCTTTGTAAATAATCAGTATTTTTTGAAATATAAGTGGCGTTAAAACATTGTCTATATATACAAAAGATAGGTGCACATTAGTTACTACGCTTATAGCTCACGCCTGGTCCTAAAAGAGAAATGTGTTTTACCAAGAAAATTCTCGAAATAGCCCCGAAAAAATTATGAAGAAAATTTAAACTCGCATACATGTTGTAAAGAGTGATTTTATGATGTCATCTTCATGTGACAATATTTTGCGACACTTTTTTTTCCACCAAATTTGTGCGACAATTGTTTTTGTAGCAATTTTTCCGTAACACAATAGAAACGAACATGATTTCAAATGCTGGTTCCGGTATTGCCAGTAGATGGCGTTGTATATGTATAAACTTTTGGCAGCTGAGTACTTTGCACAGTCTTTTCAACGTTTGCTATTATGTTGTGTAGACATGTATTAAAGTTGAGTTTAGTTTGATGACGCTCACATTGTAAATGATTATGTTATGATTCGTGTGCATCGATTATAAATCCATGCACACGCATTTCATTTTGACTGATCATTTTGATTGGGAATTCTATTATCAAATGGTAAGTTTCCGAAGAATTTTGTGAGATTATGATATCTGAACACATGTTTGCTTCGATGTTTACTGTTATGAGGTCATAACATCCGTACACATGTGTGTATTAACAATTTATGCTGATTCGCACTTATTAACATCGGCCGCGAACCAAAATATGTAATCTTTACCATCGATCCCTTAGCGCAAGTCGAGTTCGGTATTTCCCCAATCAATTTAATATGGATTAACAACAAATCACACAAAATCATCACCGTGTAAGTATATCTCGGCTTCGTGCAATGCAAACTTACAAAGAAAGAAATAAGGTAATTGAAATGGCTCGCTTAACACTGATAAATGATCGAGTAGCGCCATCATCTAGCAAATATTTCAGAACAAAAAATCAATTGCAAATGACAATTGAAATGACGCAGAGTAACCGCTGCGAGACAAAATTCGCTCGGTCCACTATAACGAAACATGCTAACATTGCCTATAAATATAAATAAGAAATAAAAATTTTAAAATAGAATTATACAAAATTAGTATCTTAAAAAGAATATAGCGAACGGCAGTAATCCCGAACTGAACAAGAATTTCAAAATGAAGTTTTAAGCTATGTAAGTGTTACTCAGGCGTTACTCCCACATGAAGGGTTTTTCAACAAGAAGTTTGTTTTCCAAAACAAAATAAAACAAAATATTTAGTTCATGAGTGAGAAATGATATCTGAAAAATTTTCACCACGACCAGGCTGACAAATATCGATTCTTTCTTCAAAGTTTTGAATCAGTTTTTGGCAAAGCGGCTGTCTTATTTCGTTAATCACATCACGAGTTTTGAAGTTTAGGGGTGAAATCGATTCGGTTGGCTGCATATAGACTCTGTCCTCAACATAGCCCCACACGATCTGGCAGTCCATTTAACTGCTGATTGTCCTAAAATTGTGCGATCAGAAAATTTAGTTTGCAATAAATTAATCGTTTCATTGGCTGTGTGGCATGCAGCACGGTCCTGTTGAAATCAGATGTCAATGATATCCACATCGTCAATAATAGGCCAAAATTGTTTTGTTACCATCTCGCGATAGGGTATTCTCTTAAACGTTATCGCATTTCCAGCTTTATCTCCATAAAAAATGCTCCAATCACGACTGCAGACCACATAGCGCACGATACAGTGACACGTTGAGCATACAAAGGCTTCTTAACAATCGCTCGAGGATTTTTAGAAGCCCAAATGCGGCAATTTCACTTGTTGACATGCTTCGTCTGAAAAAATGATTTTTTCTGAAAAACCAGCTGCTTGCTCCTGATTAAATTGTGCGAATCTACGATGATGCGAATGGTAAGTCGGTTTTAATTCCTGCACCAGTTGAACGTTGTAAGGCTTCAAGGACAAATTCTTACGTAAAATTCGCCATGTGAGGGTTTTGGTTAACCCCAATTGTTGAGAACCTTGAGGAATTGACAAATTTGAATCTTCTTCAAGACTGTGGCTTACGGATGCAATGTTTTCAGTTGATTGACCCGGTCGAACACGCATTGGTGTCCGCACATTTTATCGGTCTCAGAAGCACGATTCTGTTGTTCGAAAATATCACGAATTTTTCGAAATGTAAGTTTAACAGAACCACCATTGTCATAGTGAATTTTAATTATTTTAATGCGAATTTCATGCGAAATTAAATTCATTGTAACAATTGCCAATGCAGCTGCTACGAATACGTCAAAAAACTTAATGTCAAAACTATCATATTGTGGGTATGGCGACAATTGAATAACAAACTTGTTGTTGAAAAACCCAATAGTTATGGAAAAATGCTGCCATTTCGATCATAATGTGGTTTAATCTCTATCGCAAAATGCGAAAGCGTTCGAAAATCATCAGTTTATTATTAAAATTTTAACTCATGGCAATGCATCAGTTCATTATTAAATTTGCAAAAAGCCTGCACAAATTAAAATATTTTGGCCATTAATTTTTTAATTTTTTTTAATTATATAAAAATTACTTAAATAATTTTTACAAAATTTTAGGAAATATTTTTCAATGCAATAAAACTTTCTCAATCTAATTTAAATTAGTTTGTTTAACTATTTCTGCTTTTGCTTTAACAAACTGCATAAAAATTGAAATTTAATTTCCTAAACTCTTAAACTGGACATACAGTTTCTCTAAATTTTAATGAATTTTATAGTTATTGATACAACAAACGCTCGATAGAAAATATATTTATGTGTGCAGCTTGTTTGACATTGAATTTATGTGGATGACACATGCTAAAAAATTGTAATCATAACCAAAATAAACACGTAATCCGAGTTTAACAAATGCAAAACTTTCATTTTTCAAACGAAAATGAAAACCAAATAAAGAAATCCTTTGATAACAAAAAATAAAATGTTTAAATTTAAGAAACAAATGTTTTTGAAACATGCAAATAAAAAAGGTTCAACAACAAAATATTTGTCGTACAAGACAATGCAAGCGCTACGAAAGGAAAAAAGTTAAAATATCAATGCTAATTTATGGCAAGATTTTTATAGCGCGCGCTTTATATCATGACGGATTCAAATTCGTAAAAGTTTTTTCGAGTTCATATTTTTAGTGATTTTTTTTTTGTTTTGTTTTTGTTGTGTTCAGGAAGACGAGTGGTTAAAGGTTCATTAATGTAGCACATAATTTAATATGATGCCTTATATGCATAATAAACAAATTAAACTAAAAAATATATATAAAAAAAAATAAAAATTAACTTCAACCAAAAATGTATAAAAGTCAATGTCAGGAGTATTAAATAAACTAGAGGCAGATATCAAGAGGTATTAATTTATGTTAAAATTTAAGCCAAAAATTATGATGGCAAACAATTTTTTAATTATTTAACAAGATATCACTAGAATTAAAATATTTTAAAAGAGATATATCACCTAAAATTTCTGAATTTTTAATTACATTCGAAAGAATAATTTTTATCCCAGTTAATATATGACAATTTAATTATGTGCTAATTTAAAGAAAATAAGATCTGCTAGTGTAGCAAAATTTTTAATGGTGTCTGCTAGCAAACAAAAAATAACTGTAATAACTGAACTGTGTCTTAACTAAAAAAACAGCACTAGAAAATTTGCTAGAAAAAAAATTTTTTTTACCTCTTACAAAAATAACAAGTGTTGTGTGTATCAAAAAATTTGGTAGGTGTTGGAATAATTAGAGGATGCTTGATAATAAGTTCAATTCTCAACGGTGATTTGTTTTAAAATATCGATTTTGTTTTTCAAGTGTGGCAACACCAGCAACATGATAATTTTGACATTTAGTTTGTTAACGTATTCGTAGTAGATGCATTGGCAATTGTTACAATGAATGCAATTTCACGCGCAAATCGCATTAGAATAATTAAAATCCACTATAAAAACGGTGGTTCTGTTAAAGCTACATTTCATAAAATTTGTGATATTTTCGGGCAACATAACCGTCTGAGACCGATATTACGAATTTGGTGGTTAAATTTCAGTCGACAGCCTCGATACAAAATGAGCGAACAACAAAGCGTATTCGACCGGGTCGTTCAACTTAAAACATCCCAGACGTAAGCCACAGTGTTGAGCAGATCCAAATTTCAATTCAATTCCTCGACGTTCTCAACAATTGAAGTTATTCAAAACCACCATATGGCGAATTTTGCGTAAGGATTTGTCTTTGAAACCTGACGAGATTTAACTGGTGCTGGAATTGAAGCCTACCGACCATTCACATCACTGTAGATTCGTTCAATTCATTAAGGAATCGGTTTTTCTAAAAAAATCATTTCTTCAGACAAAGCCCATTTTCACTTGTCAGTGAAATGTCAACAAGCAAAATTGCTGCGGTTGGGCTTCTGAAAACCCTACAGCGATTATTGAGAAGCCGTTGCATGCTCAACATACTACTGTATGGTGCGCCTTGTAGTTGGGAAGAGTGATTTGGTTGAATATGCGGTAACCGTCAATGGATCACGCTATCGCGAAATGCTAATAAGTCAATTTTGGCCTATTACTGACGACGTTAATATAACTGACATATGGTTTCAATAGGACTGTGCCACAAACCACACAACCAATGAAACGATAAATTTATTGCTAACCAAATTTTCCGATCGCTTAATTTCACGACTGTCAGTAGTTAAGTAGCCCCAGCCTGGTCATATGATTTAACACCACTGGGCTAAGTTGATAGCAGCAGAATTGTAGGTGACGCAGCAGTAGTATAGCAAAAACCTTAGCACAAAAAGGAAGAAATTATTAAGTGATAAGCTGTTCTTCTATATCAGCCTCACAGACTTGATGGTCAAGGATGGTCAAGCCTGTTAATAGAGAATCGCATCGAGCTGATCTGGCAAAATGCCAATAATGTAAAGAGATAAGAAAAGAAAATTAATTTTTCTGTAGTCACGATAAATGACTTAGCTAAGGCGCCTAAAAGTATTTTAGACGAAAAGAATAAAGAGTCTTTTTTAGCAATTGAAGCAGCAGGATAACAACAATGTGAAACAATCTCGGTTAAAATGGTAAAAAGGAGTATTATATTAGTAAATAAGGGGCAAATTACCTTATTTGATATCAAGTACTTTGTCGGCGAAATGTTGCTAATGTGCTAATCACGGCAATGGTTATAGAAATGTATTTACACAAAGTTATACTCGATTGGTAATATACTATCGAAATCAACTAGATAAAGAAAATTTAAGGTAATTGAAATGTTTTGCTATTAAAGAACATAGGTTAAAAGCCCAAGAGTGTGCCGTCTACATAAACAACTAATAAAAATAACTTTTATATATTAAATAATTTTTGTATAAATGCCTTCAGGGATTTTGAACTTGCCCGTTACATATACAGCATCCAGACTTCAGGTTTTTTTTTTTGGTAAAAATTTGATTATCTTGGAACACAATTTATTTGCTATTGCACATGTTACGTTCTTCACAACATACCAGACAGTGCTAAGCAGTGCTAACTCAAATAAAACAATCCTTCCCGTCATTATTCTGAAAGGCGCCATTGAACAATGGTGTGAGTATAGCGGAAAGTTGCAAGGTGGTACGGAAGTCGACATATGACCAGAAACAATTATTTTGAAAAGAACATTATTAAAAGTTTTTCAAGAGAACCGAAAACGTCGTTTTAATCTATAGATATTGTTATGTTCAGCTTAAAGCATTCATTTTAAATGGCGCAACTTACTCAACATCAGGCAGTGAAAAAGGATTGCTTTCATCACGAATATTTCTTCTTATCAGGGCAATATTTAACTAATCCTATAATTCCGAAGACAAGGAACAGATAGATATGTCGACGACATCATATGTATACTAGAAGGAAATAATGATGAGCAAATTCTAGATTACTTGAATGGAAGACATGAGAACATAAAATTCACAATGGAAAAAGAAGAGGAGGGGAGAATTAATTATCTAGACCTAACGATCAAGAGGAACATAATTCTGAACGGAAACGAATATCAAATATACAGGAAACCAACAGCAACGTACACAATAATACACAACTCATCAAATCATCCCCAGCAACACAAAAATGCAGCAATAACACGGGAAATGTATATGAAGGAAATGGAAACAATATACACCGTAGCGGAAAACAATGAATACAAAAAGCATCTCGTAGATAACATCAAGAAACGAATTGGAACGAACAAAGAACAGGAGAATGAAAGAGGAAAATGGGCTACATTAACATATATGGGAAAATCAACGTACAAACTGGCAAAACTCTTTAGAAAACACAACATCAATCCGGCATTCAGAACAAGAAATAACCTAGGCAGAATACTACAGAATAAAACAACCGAGACAAATATACTAGACAAACAAGGAGTGTACAAATTAACTTGTACATGCCGTTATAGCTATATTGGGCAAACAGGACGAAAAATTAAGACCAGTTTTAGGGAACACATTAGAGACTATAACAAAAAACTACGAGAACCAAAATCAACTGCAGAATCAAATTTCGTGAACCATATATTCAACAGCAAATGTACACCAGGATCTATAAGAAGAATGGTTAAACTACTTCACACACAGCACAAAGTAAGAAGACTAAATGTATTAGAAAACATGGAGGTATACAAACAGAAAATATTTGACAGACGAATGATAAGTTAACGAATAAACACTGCTGCGGACACAATATTTGAACCATTGAAACATTTTTACAAGAAAACAAACATTACACCAACACAAACACGTTACACAGGTGTACAAGACCAAGGTAATGAAGAACATCGTAAACGTATAATTACAGATTATAACGTCATAGAAAAAAAACCCAATAAGTTGACACATAAACACAAACGGACAACAAGCATGATCGTAAAAGGATTTAGTTGAGGCCGGGGCACATAGAATCCATCATGGGTTATACTTTGACATATTCAACTGAAGCCAAAGTAACGACGGATTAGATTGGTACAATGAGTACTTTGCTGACGGATAAGAAATCAGCTGTTTTTGTTTGTCTTTTGTATTTTATATTTTTTTGCAGCAAGTTTTATTAAAGTGCACATTTGAAATGGAGTTAGATGACATCTTAGACTTTCTATTAAAGATAATTTGTATTCCACTATATATTCCATTATTTATTATTATAATTTATAGTTTATGTTAAACATATTTTAATACAATAGAGGGAAAACAAAAAAAAAACAAGAAGAAGAAGCAAATGGAAAATGTCAAAGTACTCAACGTACGTCAAAAGTTAAAAGTTGGTTCGTTGACGGAGACGTATTGATTGTGACAACGCTGATAAGAAAACGTGTATTTCAACTTACTTGTCAGTTGCAAAATACAACGTATGACGGTATGACGGATGACGGGTTCTATGTGCCCCAGCCTTTAGGAAGAAAGACGATTAAAAAAAGGGAGCGACAAATTGGGTAAAAAGAGACAAACGAAAAAAGAGAGAAAAATACAGACAAAAAGGAGAGAAAGTGACGAATGCAATAACACGAAGGGAAACACGAACAAGACGAACTATATAAACACAGCTAACAATAGAACGCAACTAGTACGAAGAGAACACTGAAGATGGCAAACGGACGAAACCAAATTTAACGTGGGTCGATGGAAAACCGTACCCACGTAAGAGTAAATCTAGCCCGGTCTGAAAATCTAAGCACATAACAGAAAAAAGCATTTAAATTCAGTTTTATTTAAAAATATCTAAATTTTTAACTCAATTTTACTACTTTTCTTCAATTTGTTTATTTTTGGATTTCCCCTTTTATTTTCATTTTCTTATTGACATATTCTCATAGTGATGTAGAAAATAGTAATAAGTAATATAAATTACAATCGAATACAATGATCCAAAAAATTGCAACCATTAAAAATTTTCTTAACACGAACATACACTCGATACCGAATGCGGTGATTTGACCACAGGTTTTCCAAACAAGACACCGAGTAGTTTGAGTTTTGGCGGAATAATACAGTCATATAGCCTGTATTATTATCTAAGTTTGTAAAAGCTCTTCTTAAGTAAGAGTATACAGTAAGTATCACAGAAAGCTTAAATAAAAATTAACGTGCTGTTAATTAGTCTCGTAACAATATTTAAAGAAGTAATGGGACAACGTATTAAACGATCCGTGCAATTATTTTTTTAATGCCCTTTTGTCCAGTTCACTTCAAAAACTGCTACATTCTAAGGTTACAAGAACTTTTAGTCTCTTTTTACATTCTTTTGTAACTCTGTCTACTGAAATAAGCTTGTGTCTACCTAAATATATCCGCACATAAAAAAATACAACAACAAAATTAACATGATATTTGGAATTCAGTTTTCAGGTGTAAACTAAATACACACATTTATGATCATCATTAAGCTTAAAGTGCAATACAAAAAAAGAAGTATAAGAAATAAAGTTAAGATACTTAAGAGGTGGCCAAACAGACAGACAAAATTATACAAAAAAAAAAAATCTTCACAAAATCAACATTGTTTAAACAGGAATTCCAAAAGACATTTAATGTGTCGTAAATTAATGACTTTGTAGAGTGTGTGTGCGTTTCTTATTTATTTCCATATAAATTTTGTTGCGATTTTGCAATCAAACTCCAAGTTTAAAGAGTCAACATACAAAAACAAAAAAAAGAACAGCACACACAAAATTAACAGCAAAACATAAAGCACGCGCCATTTATAGGGGTGAATAATAAAAACTGTTCGTGTAAAATGTGGGTGTACACGAACTTGAGCTCTAAAAAGCTTTTGTACACATAGATAGAATTATAAATAGGGAAAGAGAGAGAGGACAGAGAAAGAAAGTTTGACTTACACACGAAGGGTTCCCTATATTATATGGATCACCCTTTAACTTTATGTTTTTAATTTATTGTTAGAGTTTTAAGAGTCTGCCTCTTACGGTTGTTATACGAAGTCCGATCTTGTATAGACACAAGGTTTTTCTTTCAACAATTTTATTTTCACCACTTGTTTTTATAAAGTACACACTGACCACTGACCACTGAGATCACACCAAGTTATATATGTAAAAATTATTATATGGAAATACCCTTTTACCCGGATCTAGTGCAGGTCCTTGCAGCGAAAACCTTCGCCATATCTATCGGTTCATCACAATTGGAATCTATAAATTTCCCAATAGTGAAGAAAGGAGCTACATGGGAGTAAATTCTATATCGAAACTGTTAGTCTACGCATATCTAGAGTGTGCTCGAATTCATCTAATCAGCCGGTTATTAGAGAAAAAATATATTTCTGAGAAAACAGTTATTGGGAAAGACAACTTCGAAAGGCCTTTGGGACGAATTACAGCCATTACAAAACATGCTGTTAGGCAGGTGGCAGCACAATATTGGGAAGTTATGGAAACTCCTAAACTCCGCGGGCGCTATTGACGGCAATTGACGAATAAAATGGCCTGAGGTTTCCGGATTCTCTAACTAAAAAAAGTTTTTTTCTCTGGTTCTGCATGAAGTGGCCGGGAAGGTAAAATACTTTATATTGCCACCATTTTGGTGAATATTAATCTTGATGGTTTATATTTGGCAAATTTATTGTGAAAAAATATTCGATAAACCAACGTGTTACGTGCAATTTTTGGAAAATACAATATGGCAGCAAAAAAAGCACTATTAATCGTGTAGTGAATGATTTTGAAGAAAGACGGTATGTAGTTGATAGACGCAAGAATGGACCTTAACGTACTGCTAGATTGACTGAAAACATGTCTGCTGCTTGAGAAAGTGTTCAAAACAATCTATCAATCTCAATTCGACGCCGTGCTCAGAAGCATGGTCTTCGAAGAACAACTTTGGCCACAATTTTGCACAAGGATTTACACAAGAGCTTCTTCCACAAGACCATTTACGCCGCCATATATATGCCATTAGGATGTTATAACTCGCCCATGATAACCCCGATTTTCATGAAAAAATCATAATGAGGGACGCGGCACATTTTCATTTTTTAAGAGATATGTAAATAAACAGAATAGCCGGTTCTGGGAAATGGAAAACCCTTAAGTTATTCAACAATCACCTTTGCATCCATTAAAAGTGATAGTCTGGCGTTCAGTGTAATCAGGTGGAATCATGCTTTGAAAATAAAAACGGCGTAACGGTAACTGCGCGTGAGGAGCGATATCGTAATATGATTGAAAACTTTTTAACGCCACAATTGCATGCCTTGGGCATAATTAGCATTTGGTATCAAGACAACAAGATGATGTCACATCATACACAGCCAAGATTATAATGGAATTATTGCGAGACCTCTTCCCCCAATAAGTTGTTGATTGGCCTCCAAAATCGCCTGATTTTACTGTTCCGGATTTCTTGTTGTAAGGATTCTTGATGAAATTAATGAAATGTTTGAGAATGTAATGAAAAATGTGCTCAAAAGGGCTTGCATTTCTGAAGCTAACATAGGCAGCCATTTATCTGATATTGTACTCCACACATAAATTCCGACAATAAATAAAACATTTATCAATATAAGATCCATTCTCTTTCATTTAATCGAAAATTATAAACAAGGTAGTATACCTTTCCGGCGGACACCCTAGTTGGGGGCTATGGCAAACATAGTGATGGTGGAACATTTAACTCATCGGTGCTGTACAAACAAAACTAAACAATTCATTCCATCCAATATTACTCCATCTTGAGAAGACATATGAAATTGTTTTTGTACACTCAGTAACCGCAAGGCATGCCCTTATTTCTGCAGCCAACGGCCACTGAGATTACTGGAAGACATAATTACTCTTATCCGTATTATTATTTAATATGAGTATTAGCGGGCATATGTTTTACTATCTTAAGCCATCACATTGGCCTCCCATTTTTTCACACTTATCTCGGTTTTTTTTGCTACCAATCGATCGTTCTACTGATAAAAGTGGTGCATTCTTTTTTGGGCAGTGACTACTTTTGTTTGGTCACCACGTGCACTCCGCTAGCTCTCACCATTATTTCACAGAAATCCTCGCAAATATTGAAATCTTCATTAATCTTTTGCGAAATTTAACTCTTTAAAGCGGTCACTTTCGTCTAGTCTAACACAAATGAGTAAAACAACTTCCGCTTAGTGGTTATTATGGTAAAACTATGAGCCACACATTGTTCTTGTAACTTGTTTTGTCTTGGAATTGTATATGAGACACTCCGACGGTCCCCGGCACTTTTATGTCTCTGCCATTTTATTTCTGATTTAAACAATTGGGGATTTGAATGATTTGTACTTGAGTACTATTTGCTAATGTCGGTCATGATTGTATTTATATAAAAGCACGTTGCCAGATCTTTATATAATTCTATTGTATTCGTTCGACAATAATCGGGGTAAAGTTTTAGGTTCCAGTTTTCTTTGAAAATTTTAGCCTCGGAAAGTTTTTAGTGCAACGTTTAGATGAAGAAGACATTTTAAGTGAAAATGCTAAATTGCGTTGAATTAAAACACGTATTTAATTTTGTGCTCTTTCTTTTTATCAAAAAGCCCTTTTACAAAATTACACTCGACTTTAATTATTTCGCTATTATACATTAACACGCTGTATTCGAAACTGTAGTGCAACCTGATTTTAACAGAACACATCTTTAAATTTGAGTAAAAAATATTTTAACAAATAAGTTGTGATAAAATACAATAATTTTTTAAAACTTGTAAAATATCCATTAATTTATACATTTTTTTAACACTAATGAGATGCAAAAAGCATTTGAAATTATTAATAAAAATAAAAAATTAATTAATAACGAGGTAAATCTTAAACAAAACCTTTTAAAAGAAACAGATTTTCTAGAAATTTTAATTTAAAAAACAAAATATTTGATATTTAAAAAAAGATTATTTCTGTTAAAAAGGAATTTTTAATTAATTTTGTTCAATTAAAGTTTGAATAATTAAATATTTTTCTTGAAAGGAAGTTTTTTATGCGAAATAGCTATTATTCATGAAGACTAAAATTAAGCTCTCCTAATAGCAAATACTCCGCTGGCAAGTAGAGTGATATGCGTAATAAGATTTACATCAATACCTACCTGTGTAAGTCATAACCTGAAGGTGGATCAAACCACTTCGGTGATATTTCGTGATTTAAATTTACATCTGTACCTGGCAGTTAGCCCTAACCAGATGGTGGTCAAACCACTGTGAGTGAAAAGCAGCGCCACTCACGCCCTAGGAGGCCAAAGTCCAATTCTAGCAGCAGGTCCTTCCTAGTAGCAATTTCAATGATTCTAGAGCAGGGCTGCAAACCACCACTCCTTGCTGAAGAGTTGGAGACCATCTAACTCCTGTCCAGAACACTTGTCTAGCATGCTCACTGGATCTGGATCATTCACATGTGGGTGTTATTAAAGGTAAAATGAACCTGGCCACCATATAAAACTGACCTGTCTGATATGGGCCCGCGAAACCACAACCACCACGATGCTCCCATATAGGGGTCAACCTCAATGATCAGTCAGAGAACTATTAAATGTCTAAAGAGACAAATAATGAACTCTGCGGGTCACTGATCCCCGTGGAAATAAAGTGGAGTTTCCAGTTGACTCCCTGTCTGCCTTCAGGGGACTGGGCTCCCTTTTTCCCCCAGTTGCACAGGTCCAGATAGTTGAGTACTCTATAAGAACCGATAAATGTGCCCCGTGGGGTACTGGGCACTACAGATACAATTGAAAAAGTAAAGAATTAAATTTCGACGATTTTAAGAAGTCATTTTCGTAAAGACTTTTAACTAAAGAATTTTTTAACGATCGCACAGTGGCTTTTTTTAATAATTCGGTATCTCATGAACCACTTAAGATATACTAATGAATCGTTTATTAAATAGCTGCGTTCTCTTAGTTATTATTGTAATAAACTTTTTTTAAATTGAATTCTTTTATTGCAAACTAATTATACACAACACTTTAGAGTTCTAAATTAAATTTCACGATTTATTCACTTTTATACACATAAAAGTACACCATGGTTACTTTACCACTTTAATGCCTAAAAGCTACTTTTTAACGGCAATGCTTTTACTACTTCAACTAACTTTTCTGCCCAACAGATGGTGCTTATATTGCACCGTAAATACAAAAGGGTCACAACTCAGAACACAACACAAAAAAATGTTAAGTTCATCGTGCAGAAACAACACACTTAACACGAAAATAATCATAACTGTATTATTCCAGTTAAAGAAGATAGTGATGTGAAAGAAATTTTTGCAGTAGCTAGAGATGTGTACTCGGAATTAATTTATGGCAAAAAATCAGTTTTGGAAAATTTTGAGTTGCAACACTTTTGTATTTAGAGTGCCATATATTTTGTTTTGAGCGGTTCTCGCATATGCTTCAACACCATCGTATATTGTTGTTGTTATCGTTATTCGTTCTAGGCGCCTGTTTGACTGTTTGTTGCCTTGTTCTATTAGTAGTTTTTAATTTCTATTTATTTTATTTCATGGAAATATACTCTTCCATGTTGTTATTGTTTTGTATGCATTAAATGTCTTACAAACTACGTAATTTGCAAAAAGACACAATAGGTCATTTCGTTTACTTTTTTACTGTGAATTATTTTCTTTTAAAACTTAAATATAGCATTTTCAAAACAACATTAATCAAACAATAAATCATAGAAAGCAGTTGCTACATGGGAGATATTGAAAACTTCAAAAAATCGCCAAAAATCATGGTGTGATTTCTTGTTACTTAAAATAAAAATTCCTACATTGTTTAATTTACTCAGAAACAATTAAATGTGAAAATAAAATGTCAACATTTTATTTTTACTTTTATTTTCATTCTCACACTTTTATTTCAAATGTCAAAAGCTTTACTTTTCTGTGTGATTTTTTTAAGAATTCTATTTGCGTGTCAAGCATCCCAGAGATGTGATTTTAGCGAATGTAATTATGAAGGTGAATGTTATGAAGATAACAATATAAAGTCTTGCACCTGTTTTGGATCAAAATATTTCATGGGTCCGAAATGCTTTGAGGTGGTAAATAACTGTCAAAATGAAAATCCTTGTCAAAATGGTGGTAATTGCAAAAATATAGTGGGCCAGTTTATATGTGAAAACTGTGATGCTGGTTTTGGTGGACTGTGGTGTGATTTAGAAATTTCGAATATTTTTCAAAAGCTGATTTTATATTTCAATCATTATGCATTTTATGGCGAAACCCACAAGTTTATTATAATGATGGAAACTTTGGGAACGACATCGTTCTCTTTGGAATTTGTTAGTGATAACTATGCTATTGATAGTTTCGAAACAATACCCACGGAAAATAACAAATGGACTTATAGTCAAGATTTAACAAACGAAATAAAAAACTTAGGCATAAGATATTATCGAGATTTGCCGTATTTAAAAGGTTATTACTATATAGCATCGTCTATATTTTGGAATGTTGGCTCATTGGACTTATTTCTGCGTTCATATGATAGCGCCACTGCTATAAAGTTATTGTATCAAAATCAATTTAAACTTTTCTTGCTAACACGCAACGAAAAAGAATGTGTTCCGAATTTAAGTTTTATTTACGGTAGAAATCCCTTGGATCCCTTAAAGTTGGATATTGCAAGATATAATAATTTTGAAATTGTATTGAATAAGCGTTGTTCCAAAAATTCTCAAATAGTGTATTATTGGAGTGTTTACAGTATAATTGGTGACCAAAATTTGTGCGATTTTGGTACAACTGATAAACTGATATTAAAAATTCCACCCTTTCAGTTGGGCTTTAGTTATCAGGGTGAAGTTATGTCAACATATCGTATTGTGGTGAAAATGGTTGAGAAATACGATGATAAACAAGTCGAGACACAAGCCAGAGTAAGTGTTTCTTATGATTGTTGTTGCTATTTTATATAATTATGACTAAAAAATTGTTTTTCAGTGTTTTATTTTCCTTTTACCCAAACCTGTATTTGCAAATATTAGAGGTGGAGATTATAGAGAAATTAGTTATCAACAGACACTGATCCTGGATGCATCCGGTAGTCGCGATTTTGCCTTGGCCCCCAACGCCTTTCAGGATATGTTATTTACATGGAATTGTCGTATGTCAGATAACGATGTAAATCAGATGTATTCTACTCTTGAACACAAAATAGCTTCATGTAAGTTTCATTATTTTGTAGCTTGTAAATATGGGGGTTGTGGGTTCGATTCCCAACGAAGACCTTGGTTTTTTTCACAACTAAAATAAAAATTGACTGTCGGTGGGGCTGCTCAGCGATGAAGGCATAGTCACTGGTCGCTTTGCTGTTTTTTTATACGGCAGTTACTTTCCGACTATCCTTCTACTTTCACCACCTGTTTCATCTATTCTCTATCCCATTCCTAAAGAATGTAGCACGGTACTTGACTAAATAGGCATTGTTGCCTGATGTGCGACTTCTCTTTTAAAAAAATATCTACTGGTATGTGACCACAATAACTAACTTCGACGCCCTTAAACTTTTTTTTCTCGAATCAGCACTCAGGGGATGACTCCTACTCATGCAGTGCATTGTATCAGAACTATTAAAATTGTTATGGGGAGGAGGAAAGAGGGAGTAGTGATTGTGGACATTCGATTTGAATTTTCCTACTTTGAAAGTGACAGGAAAGACTTCTGTAAGGAATTTTTCCTGTAATGCAAAGTGTGATTCGTTGGCTAATCAACCACAAATGGATGCGCTCTCATCGAATATCGAGTTTTACGCAAAATCGTACAAGTAATGGGCACAAGTTTCCTAATTTCTCTAGAGCACTTACCAACGATAAAAAGTGAAATACAACCGACATTGCGTCGAAGCTCTAGAGAAGCAATAGAGTTGATAAAATGCCAAGCACATATACCTACTGTCCCCATGGGTGGGTAAAATTTAGGTTAGGATATAAATTGTCTGTCAGCTGATCAAATGCAAAATTGGAAAATTATTAATGAATTAATAATTGGGAAAATTTGCTATCAAAATTATGAAAATTTCGCTGTTTCGCTTTATAAATCTCGAGCAGCTTTTCCTCATAATCAGGCTTCTGCTGAGAACGCTGCGCGTTATTTAATCGCAAAATTTAACGCCTGCAATATTGTTATTGACAATAGACCTAAACCGCACGGTCGTAGTAGCCGTCATGATGCAATCATAGCCGCTGTACAGCAAAGTATTGAGAATGAGCCTGGAACATCAACACATCCACGTTCGCAACGATTGGGCATCACTAGAGGCACTTTGCGTAATACTCATCTTCGCGCTTATAAAGTTTAACTTGTTTAAGAATTAAAGCCAACCGACCATTACTTGGGAGTAAGGTTTTTGAATTGGCTGTTTGATAAACTGAACGAAAACAATTCGTTTTTCAATAAAATCATCTTTAGTGATGATTCTCATTCCAAAATTGTGGAATATGGGGCTCAGATAACTCGCAAACATTCATCAAAAGCCATTACATACAAAGATGGTGACCGTATGGTGTGTGATCATTGGCTCGAATTTTTTGAAAATGAATAAGATTCTCTGAGTGAGTTCTCTGCGCTACCAAAACGTTAATCAGTGATCTGTGGTTTCAGCAAGACGGTGCCACAAGCTACAGCATACCCACCCAAACAATTCAGTTATTACACGAGAAATTTTGCGATCACGTAATTTCTTAATTTGGTGAAGTCAATTAGCCGCCTCATTCTTATGATTTAACGCCGCTGAATATTTTTTTTTACTATTTGAAAGACGCGGTTTACGTGAGCAAATCACAAACAACTACAATTCTAAGAAATTTGCTGCTATATTATCGAAATAAGCTAATCTTTGTTGCTAAATCTTCTTAAAAATTTTATGAAAGGAGCAGATGTCTGCCGTCGTGCCAGAGATGGAAATTTACCTAACATTATATTCATTACTAATTCCCATATTTCCACTTTACATTGACATCAATAAAACCAAAGTTCTCAACAAATAGTGTGTGTTTTAAGTCAATTTGCTTTGTAGTCTTAAATTTGCCTATCCATTATTTCATGTTATTTAGTTTGTTATCTCTATGTGATCTATCTCTCTTATATCGAAATTTTGTTATACAAGTATTCATATTATCCTGTATAAATCATTTTATCCAAAAGTAAAACATTTCACTGTTTCTAAACGTTAGAAAATCTGTAAAGAGACCTGCAGTTGTGATCACTCGTAATTGTACTATCAGAATGCAATGAGCAGTTCGGTTTTCTATAGCTTGTGCGGTGACAAAAAAAGTTAGCAATTGTTGAGCATAGTATGTCTTTCTATCCAGTAGATAGATCCACAATGAACTAAACAATATCTATTAGTATAATCTTGAGGATGTCATCGCCTTAACCAGGAAAATCAGGTGACTAGAAGATGATTTGAGAGAACAAATAGCTCCTAATTTAGAAATATAAAAGGAATCTGTATGGACTCTCTAGGTTTCGAAATGAATTGATCTTTCGCCTACATAAAGTATTGTAACTCGTTAATAATTCACAACCATTCACAGTATTGGCAATCAATATTTAACTGGGAATACCTAAGTTGCACACGTGAAGGGCATTTAAACAATATTTAGTGTAGCCACAAACCTATTATTTAAGACGTAAATTTAAAAGATCTTCACAAATGCACGCACAAGGTGACTCTATATTAAATGTTTTATTAGCGACAAGAATCAATTGTTCAAAAATCGTATACTATGTTCACACCTAGCGTGTTTAACATCTCAATCGTGTTTAATACTAATACTAAGTTCACACTTGTGTTTTTGAACGATTTTAAGCGAAGTGTTTTAAAACTTAAACACAGCCAGTCACACTATAATTGAGATGTTTAAAGCTGACGTTTTATCCACTTTTTTTACCTTAAAAATGAATTTTTGTAGTGAAAACAGCCGTTTTAGTTGGAATCAAACCCAAACCTCAGACACCGTGATTTCGCATTTAAGATTCAGACAATCCAAATATGAATGACATAAAAGAAAGTTAAATTCAAAATATGTGAAAGTACGCTATCTGTGGCTCTTATAAGCAGATACTCTCACCAGCTCACTTACTGCATCTCCACAGCAATGGTTTTCTTTTCTCATATGTTTGGTTTTGCTATACAGGAACCATAACCACCATATCTAATGCTCTGATATACAGATGCTTTCTACTGCGTCTTTATTAAATTTTTTTTTTGTTTTCTACATTAAATTCCGGAAAGTTTAAACTTCTGATTTCATTTATTTTTGTAAGCAATTGCAAGGAATGGATAGATTTTTTGTTCTGTTTTCTTAATTATACTGAAGTTGGTTGAATCCATGACCAAAACCCATGATCGTCTTTTTTACAATATAAACACCACGTTTTTGGTGAAGTTTTATTTAGTTAAGACTCGCATGTGTGTGGTGAAATTGTGTTTTGTTTTGATTATGTGTTAAAGCCAGTTTTTTTGCGTATTTCAGATAAGTAAATTTTTTTAATTGTTGCTTAAGGTAAATTTATTCCTCTAAAATCACTTACAGCAAAAACAAATAAGAGTTACTCATTCTAAAGTATCGTTATGAAGACCATTAGATTAAGTTATTAGAAGATAATTATCAAAAAAAAATAAAACGACCTATTGTTTCAGTTAACAAATCCAGAAGTTGCTAAGAAATCATATGAACACAACAAGACGCTACATTCAAATTCCATGAACTCAGATTAGCAATCAGCAGAAGAAAAGAAGACACACAATGAAACAAACCTCTACACTAAACAATGATAACTACGTTATCTAAAATAAATAAAAAGAATTACAGTTTTCTAGTAAATTCTAGAAACGCTTA
The DNA here is from genome assembly GCA_030448955.1 of Trichopoda pennipes. Classification (NCBI taxonomy): domain Eukaryota; kingdom Metazoa; phylum Arthropoda; class Insecta; order Diptera; family Tachinidae; genus Trichopoda; species Trichopoda pennipes. The sequence continues at coordinate 453,422 of JASKUP010000021.1, read as the reverse complement.
AAGCAGTATAAAAAGACTCCCTTTTTTTTGGAAAAACGCAGTCTAACTGTGAACTTGATAAAATGAAGCCACTTAATATAGCAGCTTAAAGCTGTTAAAGTAATATTTTGGTGGTCATAACTGCTAACAATCGTCTTAATACCGAGTGTAATTTAATTTAAGCTTTAAAAGTTGTGTAGAACTATTTTTTTTTTTAATAACGTTTACTTGGCCATATTTCTTATAATTAAACTATAAATAAACAAACAGTAGTAATTTTTTTCTTTCTATACACAATTCCTTATTCGAGCTCTCTAGTATATTTTACATTAACAATATTAATTCTTTTTAAGAAAATTATATAATATATAAACCAGAATGGTGCCATTATAAAAATATTATGTAACAAAAAAGTTGAAAAAAAATTACTTACATATTCAGTTAAGAATAAAATGTTAATACTTATATGACAAAGGGGGGAATTTGTAGATAACCTTTCATGTTAGCCACCAGTATTTATTTACATTCATGTTTGGAAGCATATTTTTATCTCTGAAATACAGGCTTGCATCAAATCTTTTAGCCAAATTAGACAGTAGAAATTCAGAGAATATGTTCAAGGAAGTTAAAAAACAATTTAAACCATCGACTGCACTTAATATTGAGGTTTTAAAAATTGATACGGATAGGGAAATCTGGCTTAGAAATGCTGGTATCGATACAGCTGAAGTAGAAAAGGACCAAGGAAATAATAAGTACATAATAAGAGATCAGGACAAAATTTTAAATATAATCGGAGCTTATCTTGAATCAGTCCACTCTTTTAAAGAGATTGACACTGATAACAACTTGCACATTGACGTTGACATTTGTTTTTCCAATTTTTTAGGAAAAAAAATTGAATATGAAACAAATAAATCAACACTTACCACGTTAAATGAAGCCAGAAGAGCCAATAACTTAGAGTATCCTTTTGTTGACGATTACTTTATAACAAAAGAGTCAATTCTTTATATATTCAATAATTTTAAGAAAAAATTTTCTTCCGGGTTAGATAACATCCCCAATTTTATTCTAAAGAACATACCAAAGGAAATAATAATGGAATATTGTACACTTTTAAACAACATGCTGAATAATTTCTATTTTCCTACAGCATGGAAAACTGCGAAAGAAGTTATTTTGCCTAAAAAAGGCAAGGATATGAGCGATCCTAGGAATTTTCGGACAATAAGCTTGCTACCAAATATAAGTAAAGTCTTTGAAATGTGCGTAAATAATAGCATACTTAAATTTTGCGAGAATAATAATTTAGTTAACGAGAGACAATTCGGGTTTAAATTCAAACACTCCACTATCCATGCTATTCATTATTTAACTTCAAATATTTACTATAATTGGAATAAATACCTATGTACAGGCGCCTGTCTGGTAGACTTCGAAAAAGCTTTCGACAGTGTTTGGGTTCCAGGGCTAATATATAAACTAATCAATTATAATACTCCATTTCATCTTGTCTTGCTCATATACAATATGTTGAATAATAAGTGTTTTTTGTATGCAACAAAAAGAAAATGAGTACCAAAAAATTCGTAATTGTTAATGGCTTACAACAAGGAACGGTGAACTCGCCAATTCTTTTTTACATATTTATTTTCGATCTTTTGCAACAAGTCGATAATATTATTGCTTTCGCCGATGATATTATGTTTTACAATTCCGATAATGAAATTCAAAAAATTAATAATAATTTACAAAATAAATTCAACTATGTAGAAAAATATGCCATTAATTGGAAAATGAAAATAAATATTGAAAAATGCGAAACTATTCTTTTTCGGCCACCTGTGGGTAAATGTAATTACAATATTAGTAAAACTTGGAAGAACTTCGGAATAAAATCCTATTCTAATAATAATATTCCAAATAAACAGATGGTTAAGTATCTGGGCATTCATCTCGATAAATTTTTATACTTCCACAATCACATCAACATTCAAATTACAAAGGCAAGAAATGCCTTTTTCATCTATAAAAAACTTTTTTTTCAAGATACATTAATCCTAGGATTAAGATTATTTTATATCAATCTTTAATAAGACCAGTGTTGATATATGGTTGCCAAATTTGGTTTAATATTTCTCCCGCTTACATGGAAAAAATTCGAGTCTTTGAAAGAAAATGCTTAAGAGCATGTACGTCTCTTTCTAGGTCAAAAAATAGCAATTTTAAAAAATATATATCGAACGAAAAATTATATAACGCGGCAAAGACATGTGGAGTAGACAATTTCATAATTTTTTTAATTAGAAACCACATTTTGAAAAGCTCTAATTGCACAGAAAATAATTTGATAATGGCTCCATACTACGTGAATGGGGAATATATAGACAAAACACTTCAAAACGGTTATGTCCCACCTGAGGCCTTCTTGCACCTAGCTAGTCAAGGTTTTATGCAAAACGAAACAGGTATTCCTATATTCTATCACATATATAGACGAGCCACTCAAAAAGCAATATTTTGCAAGCAATTAACAATAGGAAATAAAAGATTTGTGTAGAATTATTTTTCAATAGAACTTAGTAAACTTGAAAGCTAATACAGGGCTGTATAACCTCTTTCATCTAGATATAAAACATAAAAATTAAGAATTAATTTTATTTAGATTAAAATATCGATTTATATTTTAATTTTGATTATTTTCTTTACAGCATCAAGTGTAAAACTAGAACTGAAAAAAAGCTTTGTAAATAAAACTTTCAATTTTGCACTAACTGTAAGATCCAAAATAAATAAATTTATTTCGGATGAAACTTATCAAATCGTTAAGATTGTGACAAAAGTGAAACTAGATGTTGATATTAAATGTCTACGAAATTGTATACGCAATGAATTTGTACAAAATGATTTAATGCACCTTAAAGTAGAACCGCTAGTGGGAGAATTCTCTAATGGGGCCATTTTTAAATGGTATCTTGAAAATGAGTCTAAAGCAGAAATGGACAATTTCATTTATTTAACTCTTGAAACTGATGAAATCCTTAATATAAAAGTTTCAGTACAAGATGGAACTTTAAGCGGGAAAGCAAGTAAAACGTTTAAAGTTAATCTACGTCCTGCTGGTGGCTCTTGTTCTATAAAACCGCAATCAGGAGATGCTGTCCATACTACTTTCTATGTGAAATGTGAAAATTATGTTGATAAGGATGAACCTTTAAATTATGAATATTTAACAGCAACTGGTTTCCCCTTGCAGCGCACCAATGAAGCAGCAATTTTTACAAAATTACCTCCATGTAATTCTCTGCTAATAAATATCTGTGATCAATTTCAGGCCTGCACTAAAAATATTCTAAACGTAATGGTTAACCCATTAAATGAGATTAATGATGTAAAGAGCTTTTTAAACGAAAGCGGAGTCGGCTTAAAAATTCTTTTAAAAACTGGTGATATTTTTCCAGCCATGATTGCCTTAAAGTCCTTAGCACCCTTTATCAAAACTGCTGATGCTGCAGCTATTTTAATTAATGAAATGATGGAATTCGATTTACAAACATTGTTACAGGCAGAAGAATTTTTAGAAATTAGCCGTGATTTAGTACACCACAATATACCTTTGACGGCAAAAAAAGCTGAAATCTTCAATCAATATTTTCTGAAACTACAACAGGGCTTTATGGCATTGCTGAAAGATGATGAAATAAGTGCGTTTAAGAGAGTGAGTTATGAAAAGTGCTGTAAGGAAATATTACAAACTATGCAACTGTTTTCACAAACATGGGAAATTATAGACGCTGTACATATTGCAGTTAAACCTTCAATTTTATCTTCAAATCCTTTAATTGAAATTAAAACTGAACTACCCGATTTTGATATCAAAATAGCGCTGCGATTAGAAAGCTGGCTAGAAATATCTAAAACAATACAACATTGTTTAGCTTTAATAAATATGGGTTCAACGCATTTGTATAAACCTTGGGAAGATAATATCTTTGTTAATGAAAATAACATAAACTTGCGTATGTATAGCGTTGATAATGAAAAGCCGCAGGATATTCAATTGAATGAAATAAAAATTGTTATAGATCAAGCCTGTATAAGAGATTTGCATAAAACTTTGGGCAATCAAAATATACTGATACAAGCAATTGCCTTGAATTCTAATCCTTTTTGGTGGTATCCTAACGAAATTCCCTTAAATTCTGAGGTTTTTCTGCTGTCAACATTTGGAGATAATGATAGGAAAAATGTAAAATATTTAGAACAGCCATTCCAGTTTCAAGTAAAGTTAGAAGCAAATAAATCAAGCGATAATGTGATTATTGGCTTAATCAAAAATAACTTACACAAGCCTGTGTACACAATAAATCTGCCAGCAAATGCAGTTTTAATCGTAACATTCTTAAATGCTGAGAGATCTTTAAAGTTTTTGGTAGAAATTAATAAAATACCTACAAGTTATGAGGTATCCAAGTCTGGTTACATGGTCCAGCATATAAATGAACATCAAACTTTCGCTTTTGCCAATCATTTTAATAGAGACTCCAAAGGCTTTATGGCAATTTTGTTAGACGCACATTATGAAAATGTTTCCTTTTCATTTAGTGTCGAAATAAGAGAATGTTTATATTGGGACTACAGCCTTAAGCCACCACAATGGTCTTCTAGTGGCTGCAAACCAAAATTAGAAATTCCCCAAAATAATAGTTTAACCTGTTATTGTTGTCATTTTTCCACATTTGGGGCCAGAAGTTATGCAGCTCCAATACAAGAAGATCTAAAAGAACATTGGCTTTTGACACAGCTGGCCATAAATTGGTATCTGGTAGGATTTTATAGCAGCTTGATAACAATATTTGCCTTCATTTTATTGCTGAATCATAATCGTTATAAAAATCATATAAAATATCTACCCACCCATTCATCAAGTCGTAACGATAATGACATTGAAGTATGCATTTTTACCGGCTCCCAATTGAATGCCACTTGTACGGCCAATATCACTTTAAGATTGATTTCTCAAAAGGGACCCTTTTCACTAACCATAAATCAAGATCCTGACAATCCTTTTCTGAAGCGCAACTCCATATGTAGATTGCTTATAAGTTCCCAACAAGTTAACATCCCCTTAAAGCTCACTCTTTCGAATGATATGTCTGGCAGATATCCCTCATGGTATTGTCATAAAATTATTGTTAAAAATTTGAAAAACCTGCAACAAAAAATATTTCTTATAAATCAATGGATTTGTGAAAAACCATTGGAAATATTTGAACCAGTTGAAAAGCAGCTTCAATTCAAAGAAAGATTTCGTGAAAATCTAAACAAAATCTATATAAATTGGTATCAATATCAATCATTATGTGGTTGTTGGTTATATAAAGATTCAAATTGTTTAAAACGTTGCTGCATTGAGATATCCTTTCTGATGGTTTGTATATGTTTTATAGCGATTTATTTTGGGCCCACTACCATGCAGACATATGAAGCAGAACGTATTTTATATAATTTATTAGAATTTGATATTCCTAAACTGTTTTTGTTATCAATTGCTTGTTATGTGTTCTATTTTGTTATAAAATTAATTTTTAGTCTCATGCTTCACAGTTAAAAATAAAATTTCGTATTTAAGTTTGCTATGGCGTCACATTTTTATAGGGAGTATAACATAAATTGAAAAAGTTATGGACAATTCCACGTTATTTCCACGGGCATCAGTAAGCTCCAGAGTTCAGCTTCTTGGCTTTTTAGCCTTTTAGCTGTTCTCTGACTGATTATTGAGGTTGACCCTTCGGGAGCATCGTGGTGGTTGTGGTTTCGCGGCCCTCATGACTTTGACTAAGGGGCCAGGATCATCTCACCTCTACTCAGAACGCGGGGTGAATGATTCTGGTCCAGTGAGCATGCTTGCCATGTGTTCGGGAGCAGGAGCTGTATAGTCTCCAACACTTCGGCAAGGATTGGGGATTGGCGGCTCTGCTCTGAAACTTCCGAACTTATAATTAGGTATGACCTGTGCACGCATCATATCATCCCAGTGGTTTGACCACCGTCATGTTATGGCATACACACGCTACGTACCGACGTAAATCTTATCACGCATTACCATTCTAAGTAATGGGGCTTCCAACGTAGAAGAATTCAAGAATTCCAGCCTGCCGGTAGAGATATTGTGTGGGCAAATTTGAGGTTAGAAAGAAAATTGTCATTCAAGTGATTAAATGTCAAGATCTAAACAGCCCCTCCTTTGACAGTTATTAAGCAAAATATTAGGAAATTGTAAGCATGAAACGTTACACTCTCCAGCAAACAATTTTATTTGTGAATATTTACTATCAAAATGGTGAAAATTTCACTGTATCACTTCATAAAATTCAAGCAGCTATTTCTCATAATCAAGCTGCTTTTGAGACGGTTGTGCATATTTAAATCGCTAAATTCAAATCTCGCGGTGCTGTTGCTGACAATAGGCCGAAAAGCAGCAAAGTCGCAGTGGCCGTAGTAACGAAAACATAGCCGCTATATGGTATTTCATTTACCGGCGGAGGAGAAATATACAACATAATATGGTAAAGTGTTTAAAATGAGGTCTTTAACTTTAAATAGTCGACATTTGCAATAACTGGGCATTTCTAAAGGCATTTTGTGCAATATTTTGCATAAAAATCTTCATCTTCATGCTTATAAAGTTCAACTTGTTCAAGAAATAAAACCGGCCGATTATTGCTTGCCTTGAACATTTGTAAATTGGATGTTTGAAAAAAAAATACTGCCGCTTTGAAAGATGATATTTGGCGCTGCTTTGGCCAGATAAGCGAAGCTTTGTTAAAAATATGCTTTATAAATTTATAAAAAGAACGGAAAAGTACCCCTGTAGGGTAGTTAGTAGGTAGGTACACTAGCGTATCAGTCTGGGGGTTGTGGGTTCGATTCCCAACAAAAACCTTGGCTATTTTTTCACTACAAAATAATTGACTGCCAGAGGGGCTGTTCAGTGATGAAGTCAAGGTAACTGATCGCTGTTCTATTGTGTACGCCAGTTAATTTCCTTAACTATCCTTCTAGTTTCACCACCTGTCTCATCTCTTCTCTATCCCTTTCCTAAAGAATGTAGCACGGTGACAAATAGGTATTGTTGCCTGAAATGCTACTTCTCTTTTAAAAAAACGAGCCACAGGCTTGCATTATTAGTTTCCATATTTCTGCTTAACATCGCCATGAGAAAACTATGTGTTTTAAGAAAATTTGCTTCCTAACTTCAAATTTGCCCCTCCCATCCCATCCCATTTCACTGCAGAACAGTGGCGCTTTTCATATAGATTTGCGTTAGTACCTAGCCGTTTAGCGTTCACTTGACAATGATATTACAACTGGGTGTCCCCCGGGGAAATATTTATATATCTCGACGGAATCTCACCGTCATTAAATGTATCAAGGGAGTCCCAGTCCCCCAATAGGCTAGCAGGAGCCAACTGGACAACAGCACGTTATTTTCACAGGAATCAGCAAGCCCCAGAGTTCAGCTTTTAAGTTGTTCTCTGACTGATTATTGAGATTAGCCTTTTGGAAGTACCGTGGCGGTTGTTATTTCGCGGCCCTCGTTTGCGTTGTATGGGTCGGATCATTTACAATGAACACAATAATGGTCCTGGTTCAGAGAGCATGCTTGCGGTTGTGTTCTAAGATTTTATTAAGCTTGCATGTGTTCTGGATCGGAAATTGAGTAGTCTTCAACTCCTCAGCAACAAGTGAGGGCTTCGGCCTTCTCCGAGCTCTCGGAGTTGAGTTCAGGAGTAACTGGAGGATAGAGATATTCATAGGCTTCCTGGGGCTGGGTGACGCTAAAATGATCCACAGTGGTTTGATCCACCACCCGTTTATGGCTTACATACCTAGGTGCTGACGTAAATCTTATCGCGCATTACAACTGATGGATTACTATGGTAGACACCAATTCCCCCCTAAGGTGTATTACACACCCCAGGTGGCAATTTCATAAGTACAGTAAGAAGGACTATGTACTATTTCCTTGAGAGCTCCAAACTATATAAACTCCTGTTGCCCCGCAACAAATGATGTTCTGTTAGGAAAGGAAAAAGCCACAAACCTTGTCGTGGCTTGTGTGTACAGAGAAGATGGCTGACTTCCTAAACGCAAATGCATTATGTTCGCAAATGCAACCGTGTAAATTATGACAATGTATTTTGTTCCTATTTGCAACACTGTTGTATTTAATACGCAAGAAAAAGCAAGGAAGGCATCCAAAAAAATTTAGATGCAAAATAAATACACACAAATAAACACGCAATACAATGACGACGCAAGAAGATAAGTAAACAAATTTTCTTATAATTTAATATATTTCTATTAGGTCTGTCTGCGTACTTTTCCAGTAGCAAATACTCAGTCAATTTTTTTGGGAGAGTAAGAACAATGTTACTCTATTGGCTGAGAAAATCTGAAAAAGTACGCAGACAGTATTCAGTGAAATTTTGCAAGAAAACAGCTGATCGATGTGTAAACAACTGAAACTTCTGCTGCTTATATCACTTCTGCCATCTCCAATCCACTTACGCCGAGGTCGCACTGTATATTTAAACGTTTCTACCATGAAATAAAATGTTTTGTTTATTAATAAATATCTTTTTTCTTTTTTAAGATCTTTTTTTATAAATTTTTTCTTTTCAATATTTCGCTCTCCTTTGGAAAGCTTCTTCAGGAAAAATTTTTTTTATATTTTTGAAAACAAAAAAATTATTAACAAATTGAAAAAATGTTTCAAAACATTTGACAAAAACATATAAAATATTTTTTCATACATACATACAAAAATTTTAAATTTTCAAATATTCAAACATACAAAAACAAGGAAACGGAAATAACAAATAAATAACAAATAACAAATTCTCTCTTATGAAATGATTATAACAAATTATGTGTCTTTTTAATTAAGTACCTATAATTCTGAGCTAAATTGTCTGTGTCTGTTTTGAAACTTACTCTCCTTACATTTGGTACATTAACAATTTCTAACATTTTCAACATATAACGTCTCTTGTAGTTTTTTTCTATATGTAATACTGATGTTTCATCAAACTTTGGATAATGATTATATTTCTTACAATGTGAAGATAAGGATGTCTTCTGTGTTGAAATATTCCTATATTTTTGGTCACACCTGTGACCAGCTAATATCGTTTTAAGTTTATTTTTTGTTGTCCCAATATAAACTTTGTCACAGTTCACCTGGTCATTTCCTCCACATGGTATCCTGTATACTACATCAGATATTTCCATTTTTCCTATTTTATCCTTCATATTGCTAAATAATCTATTTAATGTGTTATATGTTTTGTGTGCAATTTTATATCTATCAGTGTCATATATTTTAGACTTTCTTAATCTATCTGATACTCCAGGAACATAAGTTAATGATTTATAAATTCTTGGTTCTGCCATAGTATTTCCTAAATTATGCCTATGATTATCATATTGTCTAATTAATCGGTTAGTTAATTCTACTGGAAAATCATTGTCATTAAGTATATCTCTTATTGTATCCCTATTCTTCAAATGAAATTCTCTATCACTTATAGTCAATATTCTGTCTATCATATTTTTCGCTGTGTTTATTATCATTTTCCTTGGATGTTTTGAATAAAAATTAATAATTCTTCCAGAAGATGTTGGTTTCTTATACCAATCAAATACTAACTTATTTTTCTTCCTTATTATCAATATATCTAAATATGGAAGCCTAGATTCTAATTCTCTTTCAATCGTAAATTTAATATCCGGATGGAAACTATTCAATTCTGACAAAATATCATCCACTGCATCTTCTGGAGTTATACAAAATAAATCATCCACATATTTTGTGATTATCTTTGGTTTAATATGCATTTCACTAATACATGAATTTAGGAATTCCTCCATCACAATATCAGCTGTAATAAACAGATTTGTAACTCCTTACCTCTGCCATTGCTAAATTTAAATTTTTTTTCTCACTTCACAACAATTATTTAATTCAAACACTATATGAAAACAGCTGTTCAAAGTAGTTGCAAACTCTTGCATGCAGAAATGTCTCCAGTAACATTTTGCAAGTTCTCCGACTTTCAACTGTCAAAAAATTATCTGTTTAGCTCTCTTTTTGCAAGAGATTTCGAGTACGCAGACAACATTTCGCAAGATTTTGCAACATTTTGCACAAAATGACAGACAGACCTATTGTATATTCACTTATTTACAGCAAAAAATGAACACATACATAGTTACAAAAAATTACTAATATATTCACATTAGAAATGGAAAAGGAGTTTCGTAAGAAAAAAAGAAACGCGTTGTACTATGGGAAAGTGTTTTGCAAAATATTAAATCCATGGATGGCACGTTCCCTTTTTCACGAGACGAAATTTACAGAAAATTTCTAAATTTTATGGTGACACATAAACGCATTAAGAAACACAACAAAACTTCGGATGAAGCACCAACTACGTGGGAATTTTGTAACAGGCTGGACAAAGTATATGTTGCCGCAGTGATATATTTGTGCCAGAATGCAATATGGAATCGAGTTTGAACACATTATACGCAAATTTTACCGGCGATAGCAACGAGCCATGTACGTCTCTGTACTCTGTACTCTCAGCCATACTCTTTGTACACACAAGCCACGACAAGGTGTGTGGCTTTTTTCTATCCTAACAGAATATCATTTTTTGCGGGGCAACAGGAGTTTAGATAGTGTGCAGCTCTCAAGCAAATAGTACATAGTCCTTCTTACTGTACTTATGAAATTGCCACTTGGGGTGTGTAATACACCTTAGGGGGGGATTGGTAGACGCATAGTAATCCATCAGTTGTAATGCGTGATAAGATTTACGTCAGCCACCAGGTATGTAAGCCATAACCGGATGGTGAATCAAACCACTCTGGATCATTTTAGCGTCACCAATGCCCCAGGAAGCCTTCGGATTTCTGTATCCTCCAGTTACTCTTGAACTCAACTCCGAGAGCACGGAGTAGGCCGAAGCCCTTACTTCTTGCTGAAGAGTTGGAGACTATTCAACTCCCGGTCCAGAACACATGCAAGCTTAATAAAATTTCAGAACACAACCACAAGCATGCCCACTGAATCAGGACCATTTATTGTGTTTATTATGAATGATCCGACCCACACAACTAAAACGAGGGCCGCGAAATAACAACCAACACGATAATTTTGAATATTTAGAGAAAAAGTTAAGTGCAATTATTTTGTAACGAATCGATCATACTTATGAATTTGTTTTTTATGTTTTAATTTTTGTATGAATTAGTTTTATTTTTTTGTTTTATTATGTATTTAATTATGTTTTTAGTTGACGACAATCTAGTTGAATTAAAAGAGTTTTTAATTTTTGTTTTTATTCAGAATATGAATTTATTTTTGCAAATTATTTAAAATAAAAATAAAAACCTAAAAAAATTATTGGTTTTATCCAGGGTTCAGAATTTTTCATTTATGAACATATAAAAATCAACATTCACGATATTTTTCATAAATGAGAAATCTAAAATTTTATATTTATTTTTCACACTCATAAACGAACAACAAAAAATGTTCTGGTTATTTTCATACATGAATGCGAACAACAAGAATTATTAGTCTTATTCATATGTGATAAATGATAAATTAGCTACTTCTCATTAATGTTATTTTTCATAAATGTACATGTTCATTTATGAACGTTGAAATTTTATAAAATTTCTCATAAATGAACGTGAAAAAATTTTCTACCTACGATCGCAGTTTACCGTAAAATGTAGTAAAAACACATGGGTACATATTAACTCAAAATACAATATTGCAATATATTCTAAAAGAAATAAAAAAAACGTTTTTTTTCCTGCATACGCCGACAATTGCGCATTATCAAATATGTGCGTTTATGTACGCGAATGCTTAACGCACATATTTTTACGACCTTTTCATTTATGAAAAATTATCAAAATTGTAAATATTCAAAAATGAACACTTGTGTGTAAGAAAAAAATAAATCGCGGCATTCACAAATGAGAAAACAAAAAATAATTTGTAGTCTCTCACACATGTAAGAGAAGAAGCGGCTAAAAAATTAAATGTACATATTCATACATGTATGAAAAGTGAGTGAATACTTCGCTACTCTGGTTTTATCTAAGCTGAGAGAAAAGTAGTTATAATAGTAATCTCTGGTAGTAATACAATGCATATAAATGTTCCGTAAGGTGTTCAGGGTTGCAAAGTATTAGTATACAACGTATTAAAGTAAGTATACATTGTAAATATACGTTTAGGAAGTCAGCCTATAGTACAGAGCCATAGTTCTGAGGTCTATTGCTTTCCCTGGTACTAGTTAGTAAGTCACTGATCTGACTTCGAAGGTCTAATTATTCCAGTCTCAGGCTCATAGCCTAGATGCCACCTTTTACCCTCAAAATTACATGTGAAGATGGGAAAGTGTCCACTAAAACTGCATGCCCCCCGCGAAGAAGAGGAGATATACAGTTGTTACAGATCCTATACTAATAATTGTAAAGGATGCTTGTTGCCCTTACATGGACAACAAAGTCTAGTAATTGAAGGCATTGGCACTGTAGCATAATGAAGCAATATAAAATCATTTTGAATGGCTTACATGCGACAAAGAAAAATGCAAACAACTGTATGGCATTTAATGCTTTCATTTTACATCCTTGATGGCCTTCTCTATACATGGGTAATTTGAAATTAAGATTCTAAAAAAGACTAAGACAATCGAAATTTATTTCCGTGTAATTTGTTATCACCCCTTCTTAAGGGCACAGTTAACATTGAATTTATTACCTCAACTATTTTCTAGATATTCCTGAATAAATTATATCAATCCAACTTAAATCAAAAAGCTCAAAACACCTTATTAAAGTTTAAAGTTTGTTTTGAACGCTTTAATATAGTTTGATTCTTCCTGATCAATTATATAGTAAATATTTTTATTTTGACATAATAATATTTATTGCAAATAAGGAAATAAAGTTAAATTATACATATTTTGGCACATATTTCAAGAATATTACACAGAGATTAAAAAAATACACTGAGAAAAAATAATAATTATAATTGGTGGTATAATAAAGTTCAACAATTAATCGCTGAAACATTAAGGAAGATTTTTAAACTGTTTTTCCTTTAAAGGAATTTAATTTTATAAAAATGGGATAAACAAATTAAGAACGAAGTAGAAAAAAGGAAACATATAACTGTAAAATTAGTATAATAATAAAAAGTAATGAAACAAAATAACCTAGAGAATTTTGAAACTGCTCTCTCTCTCTCTCTCTTTCTCTTGCAAGTTACTTTGTTGATCAATTTAAACAAAACGCTTTCTTGTCCTGTAATTAACCTCTATTCGTTATCTTCGTAGTTTGATGTACATTTTTCAGATAATTAATTTAAAGGACAGACACCTTGCCATATCTCACCATTAATGAGATTTGGTGTTATACGTACAGTTTTCTTATTAACCTGTACATTGCGTATACAGCCCTTGAAAGTTTTGCGTGTTTTTAAGCCAGGTGCCTTGTTGAAGGCTGCATGACCACCCATAAATAACGGTCGATTCGTTTTGGTAACAGTGGAACCTTCCTGGCCTACACCAGGCTTAGCGGAAATCCAATCAACTGATATTGTTATAACAAACTTAGACTTAACAGCCTGTACATTACGCCACTTGCCATCACAGAAACTGCCATCATCGGGTAGCGTATAGTTGGTGGTAACAATATTTTTGGCATCAGATTTAACCGTAAACCACAATTGGTTGTTAACCAATTCCAATATTAAGTAAGAACTCTTGCCATGTACCGAAAATAGTAGGCCTTCTGGTTCACGTGGTCTAAAGTCAAAATTCAAACTAAAGTCAGTGCCCACATGGAAGCGTTCGAATAGTTTAACAAATCCAGTTTGCTTATTAAAGAATAATCCAGGTTCGATTTGTTCTGAACAAGGTACTACCAAGAATGGCTGAAGTTCTGGCTCTTGGGTCTGGCCATTCACCTTAAAGTCTCTTAAGCAGCCATTATAGTAGGGAGCATCTTCTCCCAAATCAACATTAGAGCGCACCATCTCTTCTATATGTTTTGGTATGCCACCAACATACAGTGGGAAGTCTATATTAATTAAACGTGTATTGCGTTCATCAAAATCGAAAGAGGATTCATTTTGATCTTGAATTATTAGCAAGCTAACCTTGCGATGGGTTCTTGTAAACTGAATACTATGCCAATTGCCATCATTCAATTCAGCTGAGCTGTTCACCGAAATTACTTGGCCATCCAATCGAACCTTGTGATAAAGACGACCTTCGCTCAGATACACAGCCACATAATCGGTATGATGTTTGTCCGCTGCATAGAAAAGTAGGCCAGTTGGATATTCAGTGCGAAAACTAAGGCTTAAGTCGTAATGTTTGCGTATTTTAGCATGCGGCAGTGATGGTATTTCCAAACGTTGTTCCCGCATGGAAAAGAAGCGGTAACCAGCTTCAGTAAAATCAACATCATAGTTAGGATTTGTGGGAAGTTTACAACGTGGATCTTCTGGTTTATTAAGTTCGTGAATGATGACCGGTTTGCGGGTCAAAACATCGGGCTTATTTGTAAATATTTCCGGTTTAGTGGTTAAAATTTCTCCTGGAGCATTTTCTATGGCATTTTCAGATTCATCAACATCCCAATTTCGTTCTGGCTCTACATAGGGTCGCCTTGTTGTTGTCGTCGTTGTAGTAGTCGTTGTGCTAGTAGTCGTTGTTGAGGTTATTGTTGGTGTTGAAGTTGAGGTGGATGAAGACGTTGCTGGTTTTGTTGGTGGCGGAGGGGGCATAAATTCGGATTCACCACCAGCATAATGTATAGGAACTAAGGTGGCGTCATAAGCTAAAATTCACATAAGAAAGTATTGCTCTTGTAGGATTAATTTTCGAGGAAATAAACACTGAACTCACCTAAGATATCACTAGGACAACTATTAATATTACCATTCTTCTTCTCAACACTATCGGCAAAATTAATAATCTCGCCATTAACGGTTACATCACTAATGCAACCCACAAAGGAGGCTGAATTAGGAAGAGCATTGCGAGGCGTGGTGTAACCATCTGGTAGGCCTCCAAAGAACACATCGCCAGCTGTTATACGTAATGGAGGAGGCGGACTAGTAGATCTAAATAAAAAGAATTATGGAAAAATCCCACATTTTTATGATATGTGATCGCTTTACCTTTGATCTTCAATGTCATCTATAGACAATCGCAATTGATTGCCATCATGCTGCACAGTGATTACATGTTCTTCACCATCATTCAGCTTACGCATATCAGAAAACAGTCTAGTATTCATACTATTCAGTACCAGATAACCATCTTCTAGGGCCAAACCAATGTTAGAACTTTGATCGTAATTGGCTGCATAGAACAGGACACCATCCTTTTGTTTAGTCTTAAATTTTAGGTTGACAATCAAGTTATTGTCGGAACTGATATTGGCGCTTCTTAAGTAACCATGTTCATTAGGGGGATATGCCAAAACAGTGGAGAATTTCTTGGGACAGCCAGGCTTGACGCCTACAGCATTGACGTTTTGACCCAAATCCACTTTGTTGCCCGAAATGGATACATCATCAATGCAGCCATCAAAATTTTGTTCAACAATTAGGGAGTTATTGCGTTTGTTCGGATAACCTCCAAAGAACATTCGTTTAAGGGCTGGCATAGAGTCATCAACATCTGGTGGAACTTCTTTTTGGAAGATGGTGACATCATCTACCTTAAGGAAACCACGACGACCATCTCGTTCAGCCAAGACACGATGCCATTTATCATCGTTATACTGATCTTGACTACCGGTAGAAGCAATATGATCTCCCAATTTGTAACGGAAAAATACAGCTCCGTCAACCATCTCCACCGACATGAACTGATTATTGCGTCCATAGAAGAACATTAAGCCATCATTGGAGTCCTTGGAGGCCTTAAAACTGAATTGTATACTTGATCTCTGTTTGAAATTGTAGGGCAAAGCTTTGAGAGCCACAAAACCATTACCATTAAAACGATAGCCTGTGGGTTGCGTATCTTCATTAACCAGTTTAGTTCGTGGTTGGGCAGCCAAGTTATTATCTTCACCATATACGAAATTCCATAAGCCAACAGGTTCATCGCCAATTTTTAAGTCTTCAATATCGCCAACAAACGAACTGGAGTGTATATCTTCGGGTGGAGTAAAATCTGATGGTGGAGGATAACCACCCACAAACAATCGACTATTACGATCTACATTAAATACATTGTTGGCGCCTACTAAAGCTTCCTCCTTAACATGGTCAACTATGGTCTTGTTCTGTAATTCTTCTCGAATTATTAACTTTACATTAGCACCAGTACGATCTACGATAGCCTGATACCATTCGCCATCAGCTACATATTTTTCACTCGTAATGCGTTCAGGTCCATTGCCCAAATCCAATGTAAGTATGGGATAACCATTGACAATTTCTAAGGCCATAAAGTCGTTACTCTTGCTGGCAGTAGGGGCTGTGGTAGTATTTTTATTATCGTTGCCCAGGAATAGTAAGAAGCCATTGGGATTTTCAGTTTTGAAGTAAGTGGAGACTTTGGTTTTTGTGGCTAACAAAGGCAGGGTTTCCGGCGGTTTCAATTCTAAAATAGTGCTCGGTACAAACTTTACGCCCACCTTAATGTCGTTGGCAATTTGACGTGCGGTCTCGATTTGTCTTTTTAAACTTTCTATTTCATCACCCAAGTTTTGTGCCATTTGTTCAACTTTAAGTTGTTGTTGTTCAATATCATCAGCAGCATCCAACAAGGCAGGCAATGACGCCACAACGCTATCCAAATGATTTTGCACATGGACGATATCTTTAGCGGTGCTATCGATGTCTTTGGAAATATTACGTGCTTTTTCCAATTCTTTAGGAGTTTGTTTGACTACCGGCTCGAGTATGGCCAAAACATCATTCATTATATCTAAGGCGTCAGTTGCATTTTGATTCGAATCCTTCCACATATCACGTTGAGAGTCCACCGGCAAAGCTTCCATTGCTATATTGATCTCCTTTAGTCTCCTTTCGGTATTTTCGTTTAAATTCGAAATGGCTTCAACCTTGGCAGCAGAGCTATTAAGTCGTGGTTCCAATTCACTTTGAACTTTGTTTAAAGATCCTCTAGCTTTTTGCAGCAGCTCGGCAGATTCCTTATCTGCGATACCTGCACGATTTTCTATACCGTCTGTCTTTTCCGTAGCATTGCCAGCAGCATATTTGGCTTCTTTTGTTAGCTGTTGCGCTGAAACAACCGCATCAACTATGCCACTGTAAGCCGTTGCCGCCCTAATAGCCGGTTCAGCACTTGCAGTCATATCAGCATATTGTTCAGACAAATCTTGAGCTCTTTTCAATAATTCAACGGCTTTAAATTCAGCCTGGTTTGTTAAATTGCTTGCCTCCAGCTGGTCTTTTTCCATTTCAGGCAGATCTTTATCAATTTGTTCATTTATTCCTCTTAAAGTTTTCAAAATATTTTCCATGTTTCCAAGTTTTTCATCAATTTCAAATAAGGTAATGACTCCATTTGTCTGAAGATTGGCTGCATCCTTGATATTCTTCTCCGTTTCCTTCTGTTGATCACTGACTGTGTCAAATTTGGAGTTCTTAAAAGTCAATTTGTTCATGGCATTTAAACGTTCAACTTCGGCCGATGTATTTGACGACTGTAGACTCCAGGTATACAAATCCTCCAATTTATCGCTGAACTCTCCAATATCATTTTTCAATGCATCAACAGTTTTATTTTGAACTTTAATGGGTAGAATGATTGTGCTTACTTCGCCTAGTAAATCGGCGGCTTTCTTCAAAACCAAATCATTATGCTGCAATTCAATGGAAGTGTCATTAATTTGCTTCAAAAGATACTGTGCTTCGGAGAGGGCAGAATCAATTTTAGTGCTGGCAGCTGTTTCTAAATTTCGTGACAAGGCATCAACGGCTGTGATAGCTTCACCGGCATCATGAACAGCCAAAGTCACTTTATCAACTAATCCAGTTACATTTTGCAACAATTTACTGGCCATATCGCGGCTATCTTCAGCATTATCTAAAGTGAAATTGACTTGTTTCGCATAAGTTTTTACATCTGATTCGAGGGAGTTAACCATTAGTAGAGCAGGTTCCAAGTTGACACTTTTTGGATCGAGGCTTTGAACTTCGGGAGCAATTTCGTCGGCCAGCGAATCGTAGTAATTTAATTTTTGGCTTGTGAAAAAAGCCAAGGCTACGGATTGAAATTCATCTAGCACTGGATCGATTAGGTAGCTTAAATGATCGGTGACATTTAATAAAGCATGATGACAGTTATCGCATTCAAAGCAGCCTTCGTCCTTCTTAAGTACCCAGCGATAAGGGCAGTTGTCGCAGCGATCACCAATAACTCCAGGTAAGCATTCGCATTGGCCGGTGAATGGATTGCAGCCAAAGCCACGTGAATAGCCTTGATTACAATTGCAAGGTATGCAGCCATCTCGTGTATAATTCCAATGGTCTGTGGCGCAACGATCACATTGACGCCCAGTAACACCAGGCTTACAGGCACACTTACCCGAGTGTTCATTGCATTGTGTGCTATTGGAGGCAATACCACAATCACAAGCACGACAACCTAAGCCAGAATCGAAACCATAATGATCTGGTTTGCACATCTCACAACGCTCACCAATAACATTTTCCAGGCACTTGCAACTACCCTCAAAGGGATCACATTCACGCGTACCCAAATCTTCACAGTCGCAACTTTGGCAATTTTTAAGCTTAATAGCATCACCATAGAAACCAGGAGAACAGAGATTGCAGGCCACTCCCGAGGTGTTATTTAAACAACGCAAACATTCACCTGTAATGGTATCGCAAGAGCCTGGTTCTTCTGGATTGATATTTCCAGAGCACTCACAAGGCTTACAGTAGTCACCAGGTGTTTGAGGATTTCCATAGTAACCATTTGAACAGTAATCACATTTGGCCCCAGTATAGCCGGGACGGCATTCACAATATATCTTATCGCCTGATTCAGAAATCTCACATCCAGTAGCAAAATTATTACTGGGAATGGGTAGAGGACAGGCACATATCATACAATCATGAGGCGAACCGTAAGTGGCATTACCATAATAACCTTCAATACACATTTCACAATGATCTCCGGTTGTGGAGTGCTGGCAGTTTTTACAGATACCAGTAGCGCAATCACATGTTTCAGCATGCCCATTACATTCGCAGGGAATACAGTAGCCACCATAGGGACCGGTGGGATCACGATAATAACCAGGTGCACAATCTTCACAAGAAAGTCCAGAGTAACCAGGAGGACACTGGCATTTCTCAACAGCTAAAAATTCGTAACCCTCTATATTGCCATTATCATCCTCATCGGCTAAAGTTAAATAGACGTCCGACAACTGAGAAATCAGGGTTTGTTCGTAGTAATTGGCACGTATATAGATCATATTCAAATTTCTTAAGGTCATCATGAAATCAGCTCTTGATACCGGCTTGCCATCTTGGGTCAAGAAGTTTGTCTCAACCATTTGCACTCTATTCTTAAACAACTGATTGCTCGAAGGTTGCTCATAACTTTGATGTACCATTACATGATCATTGCTCGATAGTATAACGTCGGGAGCAAATAGAGGTTTACCCGAAAATCCTGTGGTATAAAACAAAGTGTAGGCTAATTCACCACCGTAAGCGGAAATGTGACTATTTTGATTCATCAAATAATCTAAAACGCCAAAGTATACTATGGAATCATCATTGATTTCGCTGAAGGAAAAATCAGCTTGCAACATGGTTTCATTGATTAATAGCTCCTCATGAGCTAAGCCCCAAATGGTGAAATCAATAGATTTAGGATGAAAGACGGCCGTGTTTAAGCATACTTTCTTCAAAAGACTTACATTATATACCTTCAAAAAAGCACTGTCGCAACGAGAAGTCTTTCCAAAGCAGAAGCATTTTGTGCAGCCTTCTGGGTTGCTGGCTTGTAGATTGTAGGTGCTATCCATACATTGATCACAGTCACGACCCACCACATTCTTTTTACAGAAACAATTGCCATCCACTTTATCACAAATTTCCAACTCTGTACCAGCCACATTACATGAGCACCGATCACACTGTGGAAAGTCAAAGAAACCATTGCTACATTCGTCACAAGCACGTCCCTCAATATTTGGACGGCATTCACAGCTGCCATTAAAGGCATCACATTGACTGTTGCCATTTGCTATGCCCAAGTAATTGCAGTCGCAAGGTTCACAACCGATAATTTGATGAAATCCATAAGTATTTGGCATGCATTTATCACACAATTCCCCCATAACATTTGGTGGACAAACACATTCGCCAGTATGAGGCTCACACATGGCTGTACTGGGACACTCGCATGGTTTACAATCCGGAAAACCATAATAACCAGTTTTACAAGCACCACAGCGACGCTCTATGATGTTGGGCTTACACTGACACTGGCCACCAAATGGATGACACTCAAAGCTAGTAGAACCAGCATAATCACAATTACAAGGCAAGGCACCGCTATTGTAGTCAGCTGTCAAAGAGAACACAGCCTTTTTACAAAATTCTGTAGCGTTATGTGTGATATAGAAATGATCTTGACCGCACTCCCCTATAAACTCTTTGGTCTGATCAAATGTTTCTTCTTCCAACAAATCATCGTTGTACTGGTCAACGGGTACAATGACCAAATAATCCAACCAAACACCTTGTGGACGGTTATTGGTGATGGTGAATTTAAACTCATCATCAATTTCAAACCATTCATCGCCGCTAGGTTTAATAACACCACGACAACCCGAACTAGAAGGACAATGTATAATATCAAATTTGCCATCATACTGATTTTTCGCCGTTGTCAAGGTATACATAACATTATAGGTAGGATGATATGGTTGATAATATTTCACCAAGACAACATAACGTCCCGGTTCCGAAACCTTAGATTCAATAACAATTGTTGATTCTTCCTTATTGTCCAGATAAATCAATTTCACTTTCTCATCCAATACAGCATAAGGAGGCTTATTTATGGCAATACGATCTTCATGATCACTCTCAAACTCTATTTTCTTGGAATCAGGAACCGATCTAAATTTAGGAGTAGCACACTGATCATTATGTATAACGCATACTGGACTAGGATTGATGTAATCAATAGACCATTGTTCAGCTGGTATAGCTGTAACAGATAGAATAGCAACTTTCTCATCTTCCTCGAAATCGGCAAACACAACAATGGGCTTCTCATCGTCCTTGTTGATGTAGAAGGCTTTTTCACGTATTTGATCGTCAATTATTGGTGTACGACAGGCCATGGAATATAAACAGGGATATATTGTTGTCGAACCATAATTATCCTCATCATCTCCAATGCGCAATTTAATAAAACCAGGCTCAGCATAAGTACGTTCGCTAACATAATCGATAACGAAAATATATTTGCCGCTACGAGGTACATCCACTATATAATTCAGTTCCCGTTGATTACTCGTTATTAGAGGAATATCACCAATATGATTGATGATTGTTAAATGATCCGGATCATTATAATATTCCATGGGATTAGTAGGTTTACCCTTCTCATTGACAATAAAGGGTGTAACAGCTGGATGGAAGCTATTGTGCAAAGGGAAGTAAAAACCATATTGAGTAATTGATATCATTTTACTTCACTTCAAATACTTACTCATCTAGGGAAACATATTTATAATGTCTGCACAATTCCATATTACCAAGTTCGCAGGGTGTGGATATTTTACGGGTTAAAATAGAGGCTTCATAATAAGCTGCTGGCAAAAGAACAAAGTAATCCAGCATAACATTTTTGGTTGACTTGGTGGTGAAAGTGTATTTGCCAGGATCCAAGACAACAGCTGATGGCTTCTTACCCTTTTCACCAGCGACTGTTACAAATTGGGGCTCTGTGGTGGGACGCAACAAGACCTTAACACTTAAACGAGAAAGAGAAAAAAATAATTTGTCAAGTTATAAAGTAAGCACTTCTTGACAACAATATTTTTACTTTTGATCGACTTCCAAAGGATTTTCCGACTGTATCAATATGCTGGCCGTAACATTAAAATCATTCAAATTGACATAGCGTATAACAATGCGATAGACGGAAGACTTGAACACTGTCAGCTCATAACGTACTTCATTTTGTATATCATTGAAAACAGCATAACCTTTGCTACTGTAGCCGGGGAATACATCCTCATCATATTGATAACGGACTTGGGCACCCGAAGGCTGAGAACCATCTTCATATTCATATTGGAATTGATGTAACGTTGGGAAATAATGAGTGGTTAAGGGTTGAGTACAGTCACGGCCCGTAATACGCGGATGACATTTACACTGTCCAGTTATTTTATCACATTCAGTCTTCCACGAACCACCAACATCACAGTTACAATCCTTGCAACCATATAAAGATGAACCATCTAAATCGTAGGTGCCATCCTTACAATCGTTACACGTACGTCCTTGGGTATACGGCTTGCAAGCACATTGGCCTAATTTCGAATCGCAGGTGTCCAAAGTAGCAATGGTACCATCCGAAAAACAATCACAGACCTCACAGCCATCAGGATTACTGATGTTGAGATTCCAGTACAGGGGCATACACTCATTACATATACGGCCAGTGACACGTTCCTTACATTGGCAAAGTTCGCCCACAGGTACTGAACCACAGCCAGCAAACTTATCAATAACACCGGCCGGATCACAGTTACAGTCTTCACAGCTGGGGAAATTGTAAAAGCCTTCTTGGCAAGAATCACATAATTTGCCATTAAAGTTTTTATGGCACAAACACTGGCCATCGGCATTGCAAGATACACCCACCGAGCCATGAACATCGCAATTACATGCTAAAGTATAAAATATTTAAAAACGTATAATCAAAAGTAGTAGAGAGAGCACTGAAGATGGCAAATAGCCGAAATCGATTTGTTCACAAACCAAATTTGACGCGGGTTGACGTAAAATCATACCCAAATCAAAAATCTTTTATTTTTTCAACTTACGTAAACAATCTGGATAGCTAAAGTATCCAGCGCTACAGAGAGTACACTGTTTGCCAGCGAAATTTGAAAGGCAGTTACATTTGCCGGTGTTATCACAAGTTGTGGCGGTACTGCCAGTTGCCGAACAATTACACGGCTTGCAGTCAGGATAATTATAAAAGCCGGGCAAACATTGATCACAACGAGAACCTCCAAAGCCTTCGCGACAAATACACTGGCCATTTGCCTTATTGCAAATCTCCTCCTGGGTACCCTGTATATCACAGTCACAATCTGGCAAGAGACAATATAAAAAATTGAGGAACCAGGTTGAATCTTGATTCTTAAAGCTTAACTTACATTGACATTTTGGATAGTTGAAATAACCATGTTTGCATCGTTCACAACGCTCGCCACCAAAACTGCTTAAACATTTACATTGCCCCGTCTTCAAATCACAATCATTGCTAATCGAACCAATTTGATTACATTCACAAGCTAATTTTCAAATCAAAGAAATTCTATATAAAATATAAAAATTCAAATAAAATAATTTATTTCGCATTGTGTACCTTTACACTCGGGGAAGGCATAATAACCGTCGGCACACTGTTTGCAATAGTGACCGGCAAAGTTAATTTTACAAGGGCATTCACCATTGACTGCCTCACAGTGATAGCCATCGGTACCATTGAGATTACACTCACACTCGCGACAATTAGGATAGCCATAGTAGCCGTAAGCACAGGAATCACAATTGGGAGGCTGGAATGCCTTACGACACTCACAACGACCACTTCCCTCTTCACAGTGACCCGTCGAATAGAAGAATTCGCACTGACAAGCTAAAGTGGAGTTATTTTTTTTTTTTTTTTTTTGAATAAACACTTATTAGAAAAATTTCGGTTTCTACTCGGTTTTACTAGAGCACCCTAAAATTTTTAATTCGTAATTTTAGGATGCTCCTGTACAATATACGAGAATTGATATATATTTTAAAGGGTGGCCAAATTTGAAGTTAGAAAGTAAATTGATATCACATATCAGTGATATCTACGTCGTCAATAATAGGCCAAACTTGAGTAGCTAGTATCCCGCTATAGCATAATCCTTTGATCGTTCCGCATTTCTTCATCTTCGAAAAAAAAAACGGCACAATCACGGCTCTAGACCATATAGCGCATCATACAGTGACACGTGGAGCATGCAAAGGCTTCTCAATAATCGCGGTGGGATTTTCAGAAGCCCAAATGCGACAATTTTGTTTATTGGCATACCCTGAGCAATGAAAATGAGCTTCGCCTGAAAAACCAGCCGGTTGTGCTTGAATAAATAGAGCGAATCTACGGCGATATCAATAGTCGGTCGGCTTCAATTCCTGCACCAGTTGAACTTTGCAAGGTTTCAATCTCAAATTCTTATGCAAAATTCGCTATGTGTTGGTGGTTGAGAACATCGAGCACTCGAGGCTCACGACTGCGATGTTTTCAGTTGAACGAGCCGGTCGAACAAGCGTTGTTGTTTGCACGTTTTGCATCAAGCCTGTCGACTCAAATTTACCAACCAAATTCCTAATAGCAGCCTCAGAAGGACGATTATATTGTCCGAAAATATTACGAAGTGGATATTAATTATTTTAATGCGATTTTCGCCCAAAATTGAATTCACTGTAGCAATTGCCACTTCAGCTACTACGGATACGGCTAAAAACTAAATGTCAAAACAATCTTGTTGTTGGTGTGACCACATTTGAAAAACATACTTCTTGTTGAAACCCCGATATAAAGCAGAAATATGGGAATTTATAATGAAATACAATGTTGGGCAAAAGTCTACTTCTTGCACATCGGCAGATGTCCGCTCTTTTCACGAAAACTTTAAACACACGTTACAAAAGAGCTTCGCTTATCACGTCAATGCAGCGCTGAATTTCATCTTTCAAAGGGTTAGTTATTTGTGAGTTGATCATGTAAACTCTGTCTTTCAAATGACCCCAAATAAAATAATCTAGCGGCGTTAAATCGCAAGAACGAGACGGCCAATTGACAGCGCTAAATCAAATAATTACGCGACTGGTAATTTTCTGATGCAATAACTGAATTGCTTGGCTGGCTGTGTAGCCTGTAGCGCTGTCTTGCTGCAACCAAGTGTCACTGTGATTACATAAAATTGGTTATCATGATTTGGTAGGGCAGAGAATTCATGGTGTCGGCGTTTCCTTGCTCATTTTCGAAAAAATACAGGCCGATGTTGCCACCTGACCACAAGCCGCACCTACGGTCACTTTCTTTGGATGGTTTGTTGAGGATGCAAACTGTGGTTGGTCTTGAAGAATTTAAACTTTGTATCATGAAGACTAATATCTTTATGCAAGTGCTTCTAGTGATGTTCAATTGTTGCCAACGCCGACAAGTTGACGTTCCAGCCTCATTCTCAACACTTTGATGTACAGCTGCTTTGTTTCCATTACCACAGTCACTACGAGCGTATTGTTTTGATATATTACCAGCAACAACACCGTGAGCAATTAAATTAGGCACAGCGGTTTTAGAGCAAACCTGATTACGAGGAAAAGCTGCCAGACTTTTACGGAGTATAAAGCGAAATTTCACCGTTTTGATAAAGCTTCACAAACAAAATTCTTTGCTTAAGAGTGTAACATTCCATGCTTTAAATTTCCAAACTTTACTAAATAAATGTCAAAGAAGGACAGTTCAATTATTGACATCGAAATTATTGACAGGTAATTTACTTCCTAACCTCAAATTTGATTTTTGCTATAATTTTAATTATTTTATTTAATCACGAGTTTTAGCGCAATTTTCAAAAGCATAATTCTTATAGCTTTATCTTAGAGCTTTATCTGGGTCCAAAATAAGCGTCTGCAAGTTATCTAAGGTCTTTGGAAAATATGTACATTTCATTTTCCAACTTAAGTGCTCCAAAATATTTATTTTTCATGCATTCAATAAAAATTAACGATTGAATGATAACGTTTCAAGCTGTAGCGTCAAATAAAAGCTTTTTGTTAAATAAGAGTTATGCTTACGTTGGCAAACATCAGTTTCATTCCAATGCTTTTCGTAGGGTCTATAATATTTCGCTTTACACTTGTTGCAGTTGATGCCCTCTGTATTATGTTGGCAATTTAAACAGCGACCACCACCCTCATAACGGCCATGAATGTCCAGGGATAAACTCTTGCGATCAATGTCTTCATCATAAACACATTCATTTGCATGACCATGGCAGTTGCAAGCTGAAATAATTTTAAAAAATCATACACGCAAATATTAACAAAAAATCTTCAATTTGAATTTAATAACAGCGCCTTACGTTCACATTCAAAAGGACGGGCGTTGGTATTTTGCCTCCATTTCTTTTGCTCGAATCCCGGACAACATTCATTACACTGAATGCCACAAGTACGATGCTGACAACGGCAGGCCAAAATACGCACCGGGCTCTTTGGATCCTTGACATCACAAGTATCAGCATGGCCATTACACATACAACGACCACCAATTGAAATATCCTTTATCGAATAGAAATAACGACGGGTAACAGTGGGATCTTGACGAGCCACCGACATTAGATGGCCCAATAAATTTTTCGTGCGTAATAAACGTATCCGGACATTGGTAGCACGTGTCCATTCTTGTAAAATAGACGAATTGAAATAATTTGTCGCCGAGGGTCGATCATTTAGCAGCATAACTGGTATTTCACCATTTTCCAAGGGCACAATTTTTGAATACTCTGTCGTACAAATGACATCATCATCTTTGGTTATCGGTTTGTAAGTGTCTTTGCCAAAATAAGTTTCACAGTCGGCAGGAGTATCAGAGAAATGTTGCCAGGCCGACCAGGTTTTTCCATAATCACTTGATTTTTCCAAAGTCCAGAGGCCGGGCCGTGGTGAGTTACCCATACGTATAAAAAGATAGGCAACATGAAATTCCTGTAATTTAAAAAAAAAGGCATCAATTACTGTTGCACATAAATATTTGACTTTAATTTTAACTTTACTATTATTGATGTTATAGCAGTGAAGCCTACTTTTAGGGGCTCTACAAAAATATATCATTTCATTTTATAAAAGTACAGCATTGCCATAATTAAAAAAAATTGTAAATTTCTATTTTTTTCAACAACATGTTTGTTTTTCAATTGTGCCAACACCAACAACATGATAGTTTGACATTTAGTGTTTCGATAGATTCATAGTAGATGCATTGGCAATTTTTGCAATGAATTCAATTTCGCGCGAAAATCGTATTAAAATAATTCAAATCCATTATGAAAATGGTGGTGCTGTTAAAGTTACATTTCGTAAAAATAACGTGACATTTTCGGACAATATAAACGTCCTTCTGAGACAGTTATTTAGAATTTGATCGTTAAATTTCAGTCGACAGGGTCGATACAAAATGTGCGAACACCAACGCGTGTTTGACCGGGTCGTACAACTGAAAATATTGCAGCCGTGAACCACAGCGTTGCAGCAGATCTAAATTTGTCACTTCCTTGACGTTCTCATCGCCGTAAATATGCTCAATTCATCCAGGAACAACCACCTGGTTTGTCTGAAAAAATCAGAAGCCGAATATTACTTGTCAGGGTAAGTTAACAAGCAAAATTTCCATATTTAGGGTTCTGAAAATCCTAGAGCAATTATTGAAAAGCCTTACGATATTCAACGTGTCACTGTATGATGCGCTATGTGGTCTGGAGGCGTGATTGGGCCTTTTTTTCGAAGATGAGGCTGGAAATGCGGCAACGGTCAATGGATCACGCTATCACGAGATGCTATCAACTCAATTTTGGCCTATTATTGACGGCGTGGATATAACTGACAATTGGTTTCAACAGGAAGGTGCCACATGTCATACAGTGAATCAAAAATATCACGAATTTTACGAAATGTAACTAACAGAACCACCGTAGTAGATTTTAATTATTTTAATGTGATTTTCGTGCGAAATGGAATTCATTGTAACAATTGTCAATATATCTTATACGAATACGTCAAAACCCTAAATGTCAATGTTATCATGGTGTTGGTGTTGTTACAATTTAAACACAAAATTTTTGTTGAAAAACCCGATAATATATACGTCAAATATAACTGCTGTATTTGAAGAGATAGTAATCCTTAATCGATACACCAAAGAAAAGCTGACTGGTGTGCTTTACGGGCTGATGGAAGCAGTATCAGTCAATAAATTAAAAAATATGTCTTTTTGATTTCTTTATAGAGGTATAGACCTCTATAAAGAAACACCCTTTAGGACTAATAACAACATGGAACTTTGTTTAACTATAATTTACATCGATTAAAATATTTCCAAAAAGCGTAAACAGGTTTTCTGCGTTCGAGTAATGGCTTTAGCAGCCAATAGCAATTAAAAATCGAATGTGTCCGGATTTGAAGTACATAATTTCTTCCATTAGAATGCAATTAAAAAAAATGGGATTTTTACTATTCCATTCCATTTAAATAATTCAAGAATTTAAAAAAACACATAAAAAATGTCTAAAATCGCTAAGATTCATTACAACATCTAACAAAAAATATTAATATTTTTAATAGAAAAATTCATCTACAGCCATTCTATTTCATTTTGTTTATAGAGTTTTTTTGTCATCAAATACTTAATTCTATTTTAAATTGAGCACAATAGTTCCAGTGTTATCAGAACTAAACGGAAATGAACGCTTGCACACTAACATAAAAAGTGATAAACTTACTGATGCCATAAATGTGTTTAAAGTTTTAATAGCCACACTAAAATTTTATACAAAATTTAGAAAAAGTTCAAAGAAAATATAAAATATAATTTCTTTCAAGACTTGTTAATATTTTTAGTACACAAAAGTGGCATTTGAGCAAATCTGAGATGTTCTAATATTTTCATTTTGTAGGTTATGTTTCATTTGCAAATTTTTAAAATTCGAATTTTTAAAGTTCAGCAGCGTTATCGTAGGCAGGGGCATGCTACTTTAGTGTAAAGGCCACTTTATTGTATACAAAATTGTTTTTAGATGTTCAAAAGTTCGAAAAGGCTTTTGCTTCATTCGAAAGACAATTTTCTTGATTATAATTTTAATATGACTACTGGTATGTGACCACCATGACTAACTCGGACGCACTTATTCTTTTGTTCTTGAACCAGCACTCAGGGGAAGATCCCTACTGATGCAATACTAGAACTAGGAAAATAGATTATGGGGAGGAGGAAAGAGGGAGTAGTGATTGTAGACATTCGATTTGAATTTTCCTACATTGCAAGTGACATGAAAGACCTTTGCAAGGAATTTTCCCTGTAACACGAAATGCGATTCGCTGGTGCCCCTGTAGGCTAGTAGGCAGTGTACTAATTTTTAAGCATGGGGGTTGTGGATTTGATTCCCAACGAAGACCATGGTTTTTTTCACTACAAAAATAAAAATTGACTGTCGGTGGAGTTGCTCTGCAATGAAGGCACAGTCACTGGTCCTTGTGCTTTCTGATACGGCAGTTAATTTCCGACTATCCTTCTACTTTCACCACCTGTTTCATCTCTTCTCTATCCATTTCCTAACGAATGTAGCACGGTACTTGACTAAATAGGCATCGTTGCCTGAAGTGCGACTTCTCTTTAAAAAAAATTGACTACTGGTATGTGACCACAATAACTAACTTCGACGCCCTTATTCTTTTTTTTCTGGAACCAGCACTCAGGGGATGACTCCTACTCATGCAGGGCATTGTACTAGAACTATTAAAATAGATTACGGGGAGGAGGAAAGAGGGAGTAGCGATTGTGGACATTCGGTTTGAATTTTCCTACTTTGAAAGTGACAGGAAAGACTTCCTGTAATGCGAAGTGCGATTCGCTGGCCAATCAACCACAAATGGCTGCGTTCTCATCGAAAATCAAGTTTAACGCAAAATCGTGCAAGTAATCGGAACAAGTTTCCTAATTTCTCTAGAGCACTTACCAACGATAAAAAGTGAAATACAACCGACATTGTATTTCAATAGAGTTGGATATCCTACTGTCTCCAATAAGCCTTTTGGGTCTTCTTTTCAACGCGGTCGAGTAAAAATGGAATTTGAGGCGCCGGCCCATACAAGAGAGTTTTATTCCATTTTTGGATAAACATGGGTCGTATAAATAGCACGGTGATCGAATGAGGTGAAGTATCTTTTAAACCATTTTAAAAAACCGAGGCACTTGAAAGCTTCCTTAGAAACCTGAAAAATGTGCTCAGTCCACCGAACATCACACTGAATTTTCATGCCAAAAACATCAAGGGCTTCTGATTCCTTAATATTTATATCACCCATAGTAACAGATGCAGCCCCATTTCGTAACATTTATTTAGGCATAAGTATGTAACATTGAGTCTTGCGGGCATTAGAATTCTCCCATTTGGAGATTGCTGCGAGATCATGATTGAGCGTATTATTCATGTTCTGCCTGTTGGGACACACCTTCAACTGGTACGATTTATTACTGAATGAATACGAATGATAAAGTTAAAGTTGTTAAATAAAATGCTGCTGAAAAATTTCTATAATAAAAATCAACATAAATTTCTTTACGAAAAAATGAGAGTGTCTAAGTTCGAGACCCAACCACTGCAGTTTCATATAATTCTACATCATTACCTTCCATTCTTCTTATCCCTTT
This sequence comes from Trichopoda pennipes, assembly GCA_030448955.1. Lineage (NCBI taxonomy): Eukaryota > Metazoa > Arthropoda > Insecta > Diptera > Tachinidae > Trichopoda > Trichopoda pennipes. Next base: position 422,604 of record JASKUP010000021.1, on the reverse strand, counting down.
CAAGCGACAGTAACACATTTAGTACCACTTTTCTTTACAAAAAAAATCTTACTTTCTTCCTATTAGTGGCAAAATAAATAACACTTTGTTTCATGTCACCCTCTATTCAATATTTGATTAATTCAGGCATCATTGACTTTGCACTAAAATAATCCGATAAAATTATTTGTAGAATTACATTTTAAAATTATTATCTATCTAATGACAAAATTTTAATTGCAATTTTCGGTGTCATTTAAATTAAAGCAAATTTTCACAAACACACACAAAAAGGTATTATTCATTTAGCTGCATTCACGCCTGAACACTAATAAAATTTAGACACACAGACGGGACACACTTATGTTACTTGAATGACTAGAAAATATGCAGCGTTAATTAAACGATGATTATCTTTATAAAGAAATAAGATCTTGAAAAGAAACTAAATTTTCAAGCGTTAGTTGAAGTGCATGTCTGTTTAATTTTGCTGATGGTAAACAAAATAAATAAATTTTGTTTTTCCTTTTATTTTACTTTCGTCTAAAATCAGCTCTTGAATTAATGGAACATGATCTCATATCTTGATGTTAGTAAAATAAAAACTCGCCATAAATATTTTAAATATACAAAGTTGTCTTATGTTTACATTACAGATTCTGTTGTGTCTGAAATGAAAATTATTACACTGTGCTACAGTAAACAAATAAGAAAAACGCAATATAAAAACAAAAAGCAATAGGTAAATTCGACTGAATAATAATTTTAACTTGAAGTACGATACATTTTTTTAAGTTAAGTTTTAAGGCTGTCCTTAACACAGTCCCACAAAAAATAATCCAGTGGTGTTTAATCACACGATCGTTTCATTAGCTGTATGACATGTTGCACCGTCCTGCTGAAACCACATATCAGTGATATCCACGTCGTCAATAATAGACCCAAATTGAGTTGTTAGCACTTCGCGATAGCGTAATCCATTGACCGTTACCGCATTTCCAGCTTCATCGCAAAAAAAAAACACGAACCACTAACGCCATCAGACCACATAGCGCATCATACAGTAACACGTTGAGCATGCAAAGGCTCTAGGATTGGGCAATTTTGCCTGTTAACATATTCTGACAAGTGAAAATGGGCTTCGTATGAAAAAATTGCTTTTTCAGGAAATGAATGAATGAATGAATTGAGAGAATATACGGCGATTAAAATGATCGGTAGGCTTCAATTCTAGCACCAGTTCAAACTTGTAATGCTTCAAAGTCAAATCCCTATGCAAAATTCGCCATGTAATGGTTTTGGATAACCTCTATTGTTGAGAACATCGAGGAATTAACAAATTTGGATCTGCTTTAAGAGATGTGGCTCAAGGCTGCGATGTTTTCAGTTGAACGATCCGGCCGAATACGCGTAGGTGTTTGCATATTTTGTATCGAGCCTGCCGACTCAAATTTAACGACCAAGTTCTTCATAGCGGTCCCAGAAGGACGATCTACATCTACAGCGAATACGTTAGTTTACACGTAGGTGTTATCATTAAACCTTATTTTTTTTTTTAATGAAGACCAAATCTCACGTTCCAGTTTGTGGGATCACGTGAAGTCACTGGTATGGACCAATAAAATAACAACAATTAATATCCTGAAGTTCAGCTTTGTTCGTGTTATTTATTTTATACGTCAGCAAAACTTGAAATACTAGCGCTAAATTGAAGGCGCACTGTAAAGAACAGCTTCTGTCATCGTATGTCTCAAATCATTTTCAAACGTCAAATGTCGTTTTTTAATCTTTCGAAAAATTAAAAATTCCTACAGTTTACACTAAAACACCCTTTATTTTTACACTATAAGTAAATTAATTTCTGTAGCATGGTGTTACATAACAGTATAGAACTTTATAGAGGTATATACTATAACTCGGCAACACTTCTTCAACTGGCGTCCATTTTGTGAGCTGTCAAGCGATTTATGTTCAGTCATTTTAACATGATGCCGAAACAACGCTCCCTACTTATACAAACTACCGTGGATCCTAATTTTCTTTTTTTTTTCGGACCAGCACTCAGGGGATGACCCCTACCTATGCAAAGCATTGTGCCAGAACTAGGAAATTAGGTTACGGGAAGGAGGAAAGAGGGAGTAGTGTCTGTGAACATTCAGTTTGAATTTTCCCAGATTGAAAGTGACAGGAAAGATCTCCGGAGGGATTTTATTACACATACGGACTTTTCTGCTAAAAAACGAATTTTCCCTGTAATGCGTAGTGCGATTCACTGGCCAATCAACCACAAGTGGATGTGCTCTCAACGAAAATCGTGTTAAACGAGAAAACGTGTGAGTATCGGGAACAAGTTCCCTAATTTCATCACAGCACTTTCCATTATAGTAACGATAGAACAGTGAAATTTTCATAAGCAATGTTTGCTTACCAATATGTTGTATGTTTGTTTGAATGGATGCGTTACTAAATAAAAATTGAGTCATCGTCACATTCAGAAGAACCAACTGCTTGATGTGCTTTATGGGCTGGCGGAATCAATGGTCCGCATATTTCTAAAAAAGTTACTGGTCAAAACGTTGTAGTTAATTGTTATTTCTATAGAGACTTTTTCGTTTATCAATTGAACTACCACGATGTGCAAAGTATCATATAGCATGATATCATATAGCTCGTGCCACTATCGATTTATTAAAGAAAACATTTTGTAACCGAATAGTTGCATAGTTTCAGATTTCGGAATCCTGATTTAACCTCCAGGATCGTGCTACATAATACCGCATTTTTAGCGGGGATATGTAAAGTCACTAATCTACACCGATGACCCTAAAACGATTGACCACCTGGAGGACAACATTCGCCACGTTATTGTGGATATACATCCATACACGATAGAGAAAGGCAACTCCAGATTAGCCAGCCAGTCAGCTAGCTGTAGCAGTCGTATACCCGAAGTCATATTTTAGTTGCAATAACAGAAGATTATCTTAAAAAAAAAAAGAAAATTTCATGTCCATTAAAAAAATTCAGAGAATCCAAGCACATATCGGAGAATCCAAGCACATATCGGAGAATCCAAGCATATATCAAATTCATTTTTATTTTTATTCCATTTCAAAGTTTTGTACCTCTATAGAAAATCACCCTATATATTATGTCTTCAAAAAAAAACAACAAAAAAGGTCAAAAGAAAAATTTTTATATCCTGTGAAAGTGCTACATAATGTATATTTAAAAATAACTAATAACATTCTTAATAAGTCAAGATATCGTTTAAGATAATTGTCATGTTATAGTGTACTATATAGTCGTATTTACCCAGAAAAAAAATAAATTCATTTCTTTGGGTGTTTTCATGCAAATTTATTTTAAAGTTAATGTTTATTACCTAGAAAATCAATGCAAGTCAAGCAATTCTTTTCAACAAACTTATCACATTGCATGACATGTCTGTCTACACAATGAATAAAGTTAACGTAGGCTTCTTTTCAACGAAATACCGGCATAAAGATTAAATTAACAAAATGTGCCACAAACATTCCAACATACGAGTATTTACATTAGGATGGCACTATTTCTTTAACATGCTAAAAAGTTTATAAAATTTATGATTTGATGTGAAAGCATTTTAATCATTTAACAGTACAGCGGCGATTTTTGTAGTCTTCAATTTTTTTAACTTCATCTCATCAACGGGTTCTTATTTCTTATTGCTTCAATTGCTTTGAGATTAAGTGACGCGAGGCGTTTTGCCATAAATAAGTAACAGTGCGCATTTAAGGCGAAAGGGTGTTTTTTATAGAGATGTAGAACCTTAAGTTGTCAACATTTTTTAAGCTGGCAGCAACTTTATGAACTGTGATTTATGTTTGGCTGAGTTTGGCATTTTACTATCAATAGGACTGACGCCTAACAATGTTTTGAAATTGTGGCAACAAGATATCCTTTGGTCCCGGTTTTCATAAGCGAATTTTGTTTAGCGATCAAGCTTACTAGGAGTGATGATAATCCTCATGCTAATAATCCGTATGTTGAGACATCCTGAAAACTAACTGTTTGGTGTGCTTTATCGGCTGGTGTAATGATCACTAATTAATGATTTATCTATTGAACAACCGTGATGTGCAGAAGCTGTAGTTTCAAGAAGACGACGCACATACCACACAGCTCATACCACAATTGATTTATTAAAAGAAACGTTTGGTAACAACCGCATAATTTCACGTTACGAACCCATGAATTGACTTCCAACATCATACGACTTAATGAAGCTAAACTGTTTTCTATATTAATATATGAAGTTGCTAGTCTAAGCCGATAAGCCCTAAACGATTGACCAATTAGAGTACAACATTCGGCCCATTATTGCCGATGCATAACCACAAATCTTAGAAAAATCATCTAAAATTGGACCTTCTCATTAGACGTCCGAGTCAGCCGTGCCAGCATATGTCAGAAATCATATTTTAATTATAATTCATGTTAATTTATTTCATTTCAAAGTTCTATAGCTCTATAAAAGAAAATATTCTTTATAATACAACTTTTTGTTTTTTTTTTAAAGAGAAGTAGCACTTCAGGCAACAATGCCTATGTAGTAAAGTACCGTGCTACATTCTTTAGGAAAGGGATAGAGAAGAGATGAAACAGGTGGTGAAAGTAGAAGGATAGTCGGAAATTAACTGCCGTATAAGGCAGCAAGCACAGCGACCAGTGACTATGCCTTCATCGCTGAGCAGCCCCACCGACAGTCAATTTTTATTTTTGTAGTGAAAAAAACCAAGGTCTTCGTTGGGAATCGAACCCACAACCCCCATACTGATAAGCTTGTACACTACCTACTAGCCTACAGGGGCACCTAGATGCTAGCTGGCATCGTTTATGGTTAGAACTAGGACGGTATCTGATCGATTATGTTGTCCGAAAATATCACAAATTTTACGAAATCTAACCTTAACAGAACCACTATTTTTATAGTGAATTTTAATTATTTTAATACCAATTTCGGGCGAAATTGAATTCAATGCAACAATTCCTAATAAATCTACTTCACATACGTCGAAAAACTAAATGTCAAAGCCATCATGTTGTCGGTGTTGCCACAATTGAAAAACAAACTTCTTGTTGGAGAATATATCACCGAGGTGGCAAGTGCTTAATTAGTTATTGAATATTCCGAATATGTAGAGAGAAACAAAGAAACATTATTCGCAAAGAATTCTGTTTCAAAGGGAAGTTTTGTCTCTAGAATTTTGACCCAACCATATTTACGATTTTTATGTTTCCACCACAATTAAATTTTAACTGCGGAGTGATCCGAGTCACTTTCAGACAAATATTTTTAACTAATTCTTTTGCTATGATAGAAATTCCAACAACAGCAGAGTTTCTAAAACAACAACAACAACACAACAGCCAGTCAACTATTAAAACATCTAGAATTGTTTGATTTTTTAACGTCACATAGTGCCGTTTTACACGCTTCAACTTTTGTTGCTCAACTTTTGTTTTTTCCATTAGAAAGAAAGAGAAGGGGTATAAAGCCGTCTCTTTCTTTCTAATGGAAAAAACAAAAGTTGAGCAACAAAAGTTGAAGCGTGTAAAACGGCACTATGTAACGTTAAAAATGAAAAAAAACAAAAGTTGAGCAACAAAAGTTGAAGCGTGTAAAACGGCACATAATTTTTCAACCAGCACAATGTGCGCAAATTTTGTTATTAATCTGCATGTGAACACCCCAATTTTAATTGCTGTTTTGCATTTCGTTTATTCAACAGGCAAACAAAGTAAAGAATATTAAGTTTGTTAAAAAAATAAACAAACAAACAAACAAAACTTGCTATTTGTTGTTGTTTCTATTATGAGATCACTGCTCGAGTATTAACTACAAAAATAATTAAAATAAACACATAAATGTCCATGATATTTTCGATCGTTTTATTCCATTAAAACAGAAATGTGTGTTGCTGCTGCTGCTGCTGTACTTAGTTCAGTAATTTCAATACAGACTTCAATTATAAAAAAAGAGTTCTTTTTCTATATTGTGTTATTGGCTTTGTCGTAAATGAGATTGCTGTCCATACAAAACACTTACTTCAGTTTGTTATTCCTTTTTTTCTTTCTTAAGTGTTTAGAAATTGTTTTTTTGGCGTTCTGTGGCATCAAATCAATAAGCAAAACGGCCACAACAGGGACAGACAGAATAATTTATGACAAGAACTTGAAACATAAAATAACAGAACATGCTTTAGAGACGTTGTAGATGTCGTTGTTGTTTTTGTTGTTGTTTTTTTTTTTGCATTGTAATGAATTTTAAGTCATTCATAAAATTGTATCAATAAATTCTGCTTAAGTACACAGAGCAAAAAAAAGCAAAGCAAAGTGTTTAATTTATAATTCAAACCCGTTAAGTTTAGCAAAACCTAGTTGAAAGGATAAAGTTGTTAGGATAATTGAAAAATAAATTATAAGGAAATTATGCATAGAACAGGTATATCTGGGAAGGCTAATCCATCTATCTACCTCTCCAAAGTTTGTTTTTCTTTTTATAAAAATTTTTATACCCGACATAATGTTTCACTTCGCCACTTAATTCCTTCTAAGACTAGATTTTTCAGTTGGGCAAATTTGTAGTTAGGAAGTAAATTGTCTGTCAAATCATTTCTGATATCAAAACTTGAGATATCAGCTTCTTGCAGTTATTAAGTAAAAATTTGACAAGTTACACTCTTAAGAAAGAATTATAATTGTGAAAATTTACTTTGGAAATTTTAAAAATTTCGAAAGTAAAATTCGAGCAACTTTTCCTCGTAATCGGGCTTCTTCTGAGATCGCTGTGCGTAATTTCTAAATTCGAGGCTCACGTTATTGTTGCTGACAACAGGCCAAAACAATATACATTGCAAACATACGCACTGTGCAGCAACTTGTTGAAAATGAGCCAGGAAAATCGACGTTCGATTTCTGAGTCTGAAACATCAACATGTTGACGTTCGCATCAATTAGGCATCACTAGAAACACTTTGAGCAACATTTTGCAAAAAGATTAATTCATTTTCAAGCTTATAAAGTTAAACTTGTTGAAGAAATAAAACTGACGCAACATTCTTAGCGATAAACGTTTGTAAATTTGCTAAATGAAAATGAAGGCATTTTTCAACAAAATCATTTTTCGTGATGAGGACTATGAAGAATGAGCCAGGAAAGTCGACGTTTGAGTCGGAGTCGGGAACTTCAACTTGTTGACGTTCGCAATACTTCATTTTCAAGCTGATAAAGTTCAACTCGTTGAAGAAATAAAGCTGACGCACCATTCTTTGCGACAAACGTTTGTAAATTTGCTAAATGCAAACAAGGCATTTTTCATTTTTCGTGATGAGGATATTTTTCAATTAGGCAGTTATGTAAACGAGCAAAATGTTTGCATAAGGGGCTCACAAAATTCACAAACAGTGCTCGATTACATCCAAAGGTAGAGACAGGTGCGATTTGTGATAGGTGCGGTTTGTGGTCAGGTGGCATCATCAGCCTGCATTTTTTCGAAAATTAACAAGAAAGCTTTGTCACCATGAATTTTTTGCGCTACCAAAGCCATGATAACCAATTTTTTGTGGCCACACTTGGCAAGTGTTTACATTACTGACCTTTGATTTCAGCAACATAGCGTCACAAGCCACACATCCACCCAAACAATTTAGTCATTTTATGAGCAATTTCCCGGTCGAATATTTTCTTGATGTCAAGTGTCAAGTGATATTTTGTAATGTCAAGTGGCTGCCTCGTTTTTGTGATTTAACGCCGCTAAAGTATATTTCCGAGATCATTTGAAAAACTGGGTTTATGTGAACAATCCAAAAACAGCTGACGCTTTAAATGTTGAAAAACGGGGCTGCATTGATGTTATAAGCGAAGCTTTATTGCAAAATGTTCTTCAAAGTGTTGTGAAAAGAGCGGATGTCTGCCGATGTGCTAGATGTGGACTTTTGCCTGACATCATATTCTCATATTTCTTCTTTACGCAGGTATCAATTAAACTTCACCCTCCTGAAGCAGAAGTCATAGGCAAGTGACTTCTGCTTCAACTATGTTTCTCTCTTATACAGTTTCCCTGTGAATTTTAACCGCATGAATTTTAACTGCGTACAATATTTTCTTGTGGCTTACGGATTCAATGGCTGACCCACATCCATTGGTAACAACGTTATTTTTTGTTTACAACTCTCACAGCCTCTTACTATGAGGCTGCTCACAGTTTTCCATATGTATGTGTGCTCTTCTGAGGCATCGTTTTATTAAAAATTAAAACGTTTGCTGTTATGTCGCTTATTCTTATTTTAGCGTCTCTTGAAATTTTTTCTCTTTCTACTTTTCTCGCGCTAAAGGCTACACCCATGTTAATGCGAGAATGTATATATATATCTTAACCTGAATTAGCTATAGTTGTTATGTACTGCTGAGATAGCAGGTGGTCTCTGCTGTGTTTATTCTCTCGCTTTTGTTAAAGGGATACTGATTGTTGGAGCTTCAAATAATTTTTAATTTCTTCCTATAATTTAATAAATGCCTGAGACTGATGACTATTTTGAGTGCTACCAGATGGTTTTATAGTTTACAATTTTAAGTTATTTCAGTTCCCTCAAGTTGGCAACTTTCAAATTTGTTCCTTCCTCTGAGCATTAACTTGAACTTGATTAGGATTTCGCTTTAATTACATTTAATTTTTGGGGCAATCGTTTTTTTATTTCGTACTTTTTAAGCAGGTTTGAGGTTTCTTTTCTGAAAAAAACTTAATATTTACATAGTCATGATAATGGTTCGTAATGGACGCCAATGGTTTGAAAAGTCTTATGGATTTTAAAGGGCACAAAGTGGATTATTGACACTGTTCACTTTATACATTCATCGAAAGAAGTTTAAAAGCGTTTTGAAAGATAACCATATGAAGGGTATTTATAAAAATTTTTTTTACCAAAACAGTAACCAATCCATGCAGCTCCCAAAGCAAAGATCCAAACCTATTTTTTTTTAAAGAGAAGTAGTAACAATGCCTATTTAGGCAAGTACCATGCTACATTCTTTTAGGAAAGGGATAGAGAAGAGATGAAACAGGTGGTGAAAGTTGAAGGATAGTCGGATTTTAACTGCCGTATAAGACAGCAACAGCGATCAGTGACAGTGCCTTCATCAATGAGCCCCACCGACAGTCAATTTTAATTTTTGTAGTGAAAAAAACCAAGGTCTTCGTTGGGAATCGAACCCACAACCCCCAGATTGACAAGCTAGTACACTACCTACTAGCCTATAATGAATAAGTTTATGAAAACTTCCTTTAAAAGAATATAATTCTCATGCAGTCCATTGCTTTAATAAACTGAAATTTAATATTCAGCTTGGAATCTATTAATCCATTAGTATATTTTATATACCAATCGAAAGGAATTTCGAAACACTTTAAAACGATACATCTATATTTAATAGATTAAAGAAAATTTTTTATTTTATAAATGTATAATTATAATTTTTATAAAATTTTTTTTTTAAATTTATAAATGAATATAAATTTAAAAATAAAATGTGACGGGTGCTTGGAAGTTGGAAAAGCCATCAACTCAACAAAAAATATTTTGCTTCACCTTGAGGTTGCTGTAAAAATTCCGTGTTTATTTCATTGTTAATCTCGCGCTTCGATTACTTAACTCTTAGTGGTCCTAAAGGAAATTCAAAACTAATTCCCAACAGATTCCCTTAAGCCTTAAGGTTTAATAATTCTTTATTTCTTTTTAATAATTTCGTATTCGAGTTGAAATATAATTTTTGATATTTTATAAAAAAATTTTATATAAATTAAAATATATTTAAATTTTAACAACTCTTTTTCTTTTCTTATCAGTTCTTTAGAGGAATTTTAAATTCTTAAAAAGAAAAAAAACATTTAAAAAACTGGGTTTGGAAATAAAATAAAAAAATATTGTGAATCTTTGGCTTATCAACAGCAGTTTCCTTTAAATAAGACCGAGAATAACTACTTTAGTTTCAAAATGTGTAGAACATAATTACGAAATACATATATAGAGTGTATTTTAAAGAGGTGTATAATTTTTAAATGGAATAAAATAAAGATGAATTTTTGGAATTGTCATCAAATTTAGTTTATTCGAAAGACAATTTTCTGGATTATAATTTAAATATGACTTCTGACAATGTAAGCGATATGACTAACTTGGATGTAGTCTAATCTGGAGGTAAAATTTGCGATAGCTTTTTCCAACATTTGTAACCGTTTATCGGCAATAAAGCGGCAACCGTTGTTCTCCAAGTGGTCAATTATTTCGGAGTTATCGACGTAGATTAGTGACTTCACATGTCTTCACAGGAAATTGTTTGACAGCGTTTAATCGCATGACATTGGAAGACACCTCACGGTTCCGAAACACCAAACGTTTCCTTCAATAAATCATTTTCGGCGCAAGCTGTGTAACAAGTTGCGCTGCCTTGCTGGAACCACATCTCCTGTACATCATATTTGTTGAATTGATGAACGAAAAAGTCAGTAATCATGGCTTTATAGCCGTCACCATTAACTGTAACGTTTTGACCAGCATCGTTTTTAAAGAAGTACGAACCAATGATACCACGAACCTATAAAGCACACCAAGCAGTCAATTTTTTCTCAATGAAACGATAACTCAATTTATACTTGAGGATTATCATCATTTTAAATATGACAGTTTAGGTTATGAACGTATTTATTCAAACAAAAATAAGCTTTTATTGTTTTCAATTCCTCTCCTCCTCTAAACGTCTTTCCTGGCTGCTTTTTCACAATTGGAGTACATGGCACAATGTTGCCTGAAGATCATGTACTCACATCGAAAGCACTCGCCTATTGTGGAAAAACAGGCAGAAAAGACGTTAAGAGTAGGAATTGAAAACGATAGTTCATTCATTGGCGGAACAAACCCAAACAATTTAGTACCAAAAATGAGCTTCAACAAAATTCTCTTATGCAACCGGGATCACAGCCATAATTTTCAAAAGAAATTTACTCAATTTGGAAGCGTTGTTGAGACGTCAGTCTGTCTATACATGTTGAAATGCCAAACCAAACTAAACACAAATCATTTAACAGCTGACAAAATGACCCCAAGTTAAAAAAATATGTTTCCAACGTAAAGCTATATACCTCTATAAAAACACCCTTTATGTGTATTTATGTAATTTAAAATGCACAGCAATATGAAGAGCAAACAACAAACACATTTTAGTTAAATCAAAACTACATTTTCATTGACTGATAAGAATTTAAAAAAAAAAAACAGCAACAACAACAACGACGACATAAGAAATATGCGTTAAAAAAGAAGCAAATTCAAACTAAAAAATCTTTCAGATTTTGTTTTTTGTTTTTTTTTTGTTTTTGTTTTATAAGCGATAGTTGCAGTTAATACTTGAGAGGTTTCTTTATTTCTTTTATTTTTCTTTAAAGAACAAGAAAAAGAAAGTTGTTGTAAATAAAGTGAGTTGTGTTGTAAATACTACACAAAAGTATTTTAAGAAGAGGAGGCAAAGAATATCAGAAAACTATTTATTTACTTGTATGTTTGTATATATGTATGTATGTGTGATTTGTCTGTTGCAAGATAACCTAAACAAAAGGTCTTATGATTTATGATTTGAAACTTTATTTTTTATTTAAATTTGTAATGTTTGCATGCTATCTATCTATCTATCTATCTACCTCTCTCTCTCTCTCTCCCTCCCTTTCCTTCCTTCGTTGCTTCAAAGCAAGAAGTAACAGTTTAGATTTTTTGATTACAACGCAGGACATTCATTATTAGCTAATAAATGGCAAATAAATTTATGTAAGACTTTGGTTTTTAATTCAGAATTTTTATAAAACCTACTTTTCTTATTATTTGTTTCCTTAATATATGGGCAATTCCATGGGAATATTAACTTGTTGCTGCTTGCAATAATTAAACAATTAGCCTGTATATCAGGTCTACCAGATGCATAATGAAATGCAGAAATCTTTAATTTTCTTTACAAAAAACAAGCTGAATTTTCAATATCGCATGTGACAAAAAATACACTTATTTATGGAAATCCCCATATATATAATTATTTAAACTTTTTAATTGAATCTGAAACTTCTCCTAAGAACAACTTTTAATAATTTAGCTTGCTATCGTACTCACATATTTGAAGACTTTTTTAGAGATGTGTACCGTTATAATGCTTCGTACTTCGAATTCGAAGATTGCAGGTTCGAGTCCTGTCACTGTCGCCATATAATGTTCTATTTTATTTTTTAGTAAAAAACATGTGGCTGCGTTTAAGTTACTCCTTTTATTAATTCTGTCGCTTTAATGCGAATTCATACTTAACTGAGTTAAAGAGTGGCATCAGAGATGGCACTACATCGTTTATATGAAGAAAGAAATTTACTTCACTTTTACTATTATATTCACGTGAGGTCGAACATATTCATGACCGTCACTAATTTTAATTTTTGATTAAGAGACAGCGCAAGACAGTGTTTTCAACTGCGCTTAAATGTTGACTTGAATTATGTTCTAACAGCACTTTGTAGACAAGTCCAAGACCCACTTTTAGATTTATAAAAATGATTTAAGTACCCAAAAAGTAGAATGGCATTTGATATTGTATTAGACTTTTCTATTCGATTTGTTATTTTTTATAATATTCCTTAAAATATTGGTTTCTGTATGATCAGGGTGGCATTTAGTGTTCAATTTTTCTTGTGCGGCATCTCAGGATTTTTCTTAGTAGGAGTAGAATTCCATTAAAGTTTCTAAGAAAGTCAGCCGTGATTTAAAATACAAATATGTGCTGCGTAGTTATTTATAAAAATGACTTGGTGTTAGCAGTTGGATGACTGGTAGATTGACGGGAAGGAGGTAGCCCAGTTGTATAGATTTAGATAGCCTTCGGTTAGGTTAACCAACTGAGAAATGATTCGAAAAACATAAAAATTTGGATTTCACAATCTAATTAATAGTGTGATATATAGCGAGAACACTTATAAATCCAGGCAGTGTCTTTCATGCAACCTACAGACCGATTAAGAGAGAACTAATTTTAAGCATGACGGTCCCTATCCATTTACAAATACATCGATAATCATAACGCGTTTGAAGCCTTGAAATTCTCTCCTTTACTTTTGTTCATCTCTTAACAAAGTAATTGGACAATTTAATATTATAACAGTTTGGGGTTTATGACACAGAAACATACTTTGTAACAACGAAACGAATGAGACAGCATGCTACTTTACTCTGCGGGTTCTAAGAGTCTTTTATAAAGGGTCCGCCAAATAACTTTTTTTTTGGTTTTAAATGCTATAAACAAAACTATACAGCTTCGGCTGTGTGGCACGTAGCGAAATCCTGTTGAAACCAAATGTTGCCAATATCCAGCTCTTCAATTTTTGTGAACAAAAGTTTGTTCAACATAGCCCGATAACGATCGCCATTGACTGTAACGACCACTCCTGAAAAATGTCCCAATTATACCTCTGGACCAAAATCCACACCAAACAGTTTTTTTTTCAATAATTATTTATTGTATCTTCAGGAAACTGAACTAACAATACGTTTTAAAATCTTAAATTCTAAAAAAAAAGTTACATTAGTCCAGACCATGTCAGAACTAACCTTTTGGTTAAAAAAGTTGACATAAAAAAAAACAAAACAAATATTTCTAAGATGTGTAATCTGTAGCATTGAGGATTAAAGCTGCGGTATCCCTCTTTTTTAATCGGTTATGTCCACTATTATTCAAGATATTGCGAGCAAGGGGGTTAGGATGGTCTTCAAGTTTCATTAAGTATTTGCCTGCGTATTTGATGATTTCTGTAGTCACCAGCGGTATGTCTAAATCACAATGTATGTTTGAATTTCTGATGTACCATGGAGCGGAAGTTATCAACCGTAAAATTTTATTTTGCATACGTTGGATTCTGTCCAAATTTGAAGCTGAGGCAGTGCCCCAAAGTTGGATTCCGTAAGACCATATCGGTTTTAAAATAGTGTTGTAAATTAGAAGCTTACAATCTAGGTTAAGTTTTGAGTTCCTGCCAATAAGCCAACGTAGTTGTGTTAGCTTAAGTTTCATTTGTGTTAGCTTTGAGTCAATATGATGTTTCCATGTAAGGCGACGTATACGAAGATATCTCACATAAGTATGGTGAGGAACAATGTGATTATTGATTCGAACGGGTGAACAATTATCTCTTCGCAGGGTGAATGTAACATGAATGCACTTCTGAACGTTCACTTTAATTCTCCATAATTTTAACCACAACTCTAACTGAGTTATATGTTGCTGAAGATTCATGGATGCTTGATGGGAGTTTTCATGCGACACGCTGTATCATCAGCAAACGTAGAAGTGTGGACAGTTTCACTTACAGGCATATCGGAGGTATATATCAAGTATAAAACTGGTCCAAGAATGCTACCTTGTGGTACGCCTGAGGAAATTGGTTTGGATACACTAACGAAGTCTCCTTCAACAACAGGAAATTTCCGTCCAATTATGTAGCTTTTTAATAGGTTGCTTATATTACAAGGCAAGTGAGCGGTCAGTTTCAGAAATAGACCTTCATGCCAAACAGTGACTCGTTTTGGGTGCGTCGGCTTTTCAATGTATGCGTGCGGGTTTTCTTTTTTTTTTATAAAGAGAAGTAGCACTTCAGGCAACGATGCCTATTTAGTCAAGTACCGTGCTACATTCTTTAGGAAAGGGATAGAGAATAGATTAAACAGGTGGTGAAAGTAGAAGGATAGTCGGAAATTAACTGCCGTATAAGACAGCACAGCGACCAGTGACTATGCCTTCATCCCTGAGCAGCCCCACCGACAGTCAGTTTTTATTTTTGTAGTGAAAAAAACCAAGGTCTTCGTTGGGAATCGAACCCACAACCCCCATATTTACAAGCTAGTACACTACCTACTAGCCTACAGGGGCAAATGCGACAATTTTGCTTGTTTACATACCAGCCAAGATCACAATGAGCTTCATCTGAAAAGATGATTTTTTTTTGTTTTCTTTTTTTTTTGCAAAATCGGCATCTTCTGTAAGTCGATCGCAGGCCCACTTAGCGAAGCGTTATTCAAGCATATACACAACCATATTCGTTCAGCGGAAGGATAAAACTAATTATCTCTCAAATCAAACATGAGCTAAGTGTTACCATTCATGAAATAAGCACTAGTTGAAAAAAAACGTTAGATTGCGGACCCTTTAGTTTGGGTTACAGTGTGTTTTTATGCATGCTCCGTCTTTAGAGCAAGACTGACGGGCTACTAAATGAGAGGTCAGCACTGCTGAAAGGCGATTTGTAGGAAAATTGGGACAATTGTTTTTGGAACCTTATGTAACAAGTTTTGATGAAATTGACGATCCCGCGAAAGGAAAGAGTGGTATCACTTTCTTAGCCACTATTCGGAATTATACGGTAATGGGATTAATTCCTATTGAAGAGCGGTCAATGGTGCGTTTGTTTGAGTTGCAAAATTTCTAGCTGAGTTCTTTATTTAATCTAAGCTTTCCAACTTCTCGCAGAATTATATAAAAATATCTAATTAATTGAGAGAAACAATGTTCATTGAGGCCCCTATAAATAATATGCACAATAAATTGACTACCTGAAGCCTTCGAGATAAATATAATTCTATTAGTATTTTTTGTGAGAAGATGCGTCGTCTATTTGCTAAATATGACATAGCACTGAAATAGTAATAGACTTTAATCTCTTTTCTTTTTGACTGGTGCCTTAAACGTCTTAAGCAGTGCGGAGGACTTTGAAAACCAAATTAAAAATCAAAAAAAAAAATAAAAATTCACATTTGCGATGGAAACAAGTCTTTTGAATTTTAAAAAATTACAATAATTTTCATTAAATAAATGAACAGAATTTATAATAAAAATAACGTTTGGTACTTTAAAGCATCCTATAAGGTACATATTGAAAACTAAGACACGGCTATAGTATATGAAGTTTAATATATAAAGGTTTAATGCAATCGCATAGAAACTGCAGATTTCTTTCCTCTTTTCTAACTAAATTTACCACTGTGCAGTTAAAATGATATTGCAGCGAGATATGTGAAGCGCAGATACTAATGCTTGTCTTTCCTTTTCCATTAAAGTCTTCAACTTCAGATTTAATTGAATGATTTGTAGACTTTTAAAACTCAAAGAAAAAAAAGAATTGTAAATAATTTTGTCTGTGACTTTAGGCGTCAATTTCTACTATTTATATACAAGCGAATTTTCCCCGGAATGTGGGAATTTTGTTTAATTTTTTAATCAGTATAAAAATTTCTTAATATGGCATTTGATAGCGTGCAAATATTCGAATACAGGCATGCGAATTTTTATTCACACGGCAATACTCATTCTAAGTAAGATTTTTCTGAATATAAGATTATAAAATAATAATAATAATAATAATAAATATTTCTTATTCTTTTTTACGGTCTTTTTAAATTAAATTAACAATATATAATTTTTTTCTTTTCGATATTTCGCTTTCCTATGGAAAGCTTCTTCAGCAAAAAAAAAAATTTTTTTTCTCCAATTATAGCTGATATTGTGATGGAGGAATTACTAAATTCATGTATTAGTAAAATGCATATCAAACCAAAGATAATCACAAAATATGTGGATGATTTATTTTGTATAACTTCAGGAGATGCAGTGGATGATATTTTGTCAGAATTGAATAGTTTTCATCCGGATATTAAATTTACGATTGAAAGAGAATTAGAATCTAGACTTCCATATTTAGATATATTGATAATAAGGAAGAAAAATAAGTTAGTATTTTATTGGTATAAGAAACCAACATCTTCTGGAAGGATTAATTATTTTTATTCTAAACATCCGAGAAAAATGATAATAAACACAGCGAAAAATATGATAGACAGAATATTTACTATAAGTGATAAAGAATTTCATTTGAAGAATAAGGATGCAATAAGAGATATACTTAATGACAATGATTTTCCAGTAGAATTAACTAACAGATTAACTAGACAATATGGTAGTTATAGGCATAATTTAGGAAATTCTACGGCAGAGCCAAGAAATTATAAATCATTAACTTATGTTCCTGGAATATCAGAAAGATTAAGAAAGTCTAAAATATATGACACAGATATATAATTGCACACAAAACATATAACACATTATGTAAATTATTTAGCAGTATGAAGGATAAAATAGGAAAAATGGAAATATCTGATGTAGTATACAGGATACCATGTGGAGGAAATGACCAGGTGAACTGTGACAAAGTTTATATTGGGAAAACAAAAAATAAACTTAAAACAAGATTAGCTGGTCACAGGTGTGACCGAAAATATAGGAATATTTCAACGCAGAAGACATCCTTATCTTCACATTGTAAGAAATATAATCATTATCCAAAGTTTGATGAAACTTCAGTATTAGATATAGAAAAAAACTACAAGAGACGTTATATGTTGGAAATGTTAGAAACTGTTAATGTACCAAATGTAAGGAGAATAAATTTCAAGACAGACACAGACAATTTAGCGCAGAATTATAGGTACATACTTAATTAAAAAGACACATAATTTGTTATAATTATTTCATAAGAGAGAATTTGTTATTTGTTGTTTCCGTTTCCTTGTTTTTGTATGTTTAAATATTTGAAAATTAAAATTTTTTGTATGTATGTATGAAAAAATATTTTATATGTTTTTGTCAAATGTTTTGAAAATTTTTTCAATATGTTAATAATTTTTGTTTTCAAAAATAAAAATTTTTTTTCCTAAAGAAGCTTTCCATAGAAAAGCGAAATATCGAAAAGAAAAATTAAAATATATATTGTTATTTTAATTTAAAAAGACCGTTAAAAAGAATAAGAGATATTTATTAAAGATAAAAAAAGGTCGATTAAAAAAACTACAAAAATTATCAAATAATAATAATAATAATAAATAAAAATACAGATAACAATTTTAGTATTTAAAGCCAAGAATGGCAAAAATAAATTTCACTCAAAAGGACATTTATAGGAGCATTGTATGACCCACCTTATAGATTTAGCAAGCAGCATACTGCGAAACTCTGCGCAAAGAAAAACACGGGTTAACCAAATTTAGGAGTAATAAAATAAACGCTTCTGGCTCATCAATAAAATATGCTAAAACGTGGCGCTAAAAGGGAAAATTGTCTTTGATCAACAATTTACTTTTTTTTTACAGTGTTACAAAATGTATTTGTTTCGATTTTTTTACAACACTAAACCATTAATTCAATTCGTACCTTGTCGATCAACGGAATTAGAAAATTTCGTATTTTCAATACGAAAACAATTTCGATCGTGACTGGCAAAATTAGCCCACAGGTTTTAATTGAAAGTGACAAGGATCAGACCACAAAATCTTTTTACTTTTGAAAGCCAACAATAAGGGACAATTGGTCATCTCGAGCTAATTATTTTTTAGCGAGCAATAATTACAAATGCCCGAGAGAAATTATTTTATTCACATTTCTTACAAATTGTTAGCGAGTTGAAGATTTTACAACACAACTTTTGTGCCACCTTGCATTTTTGCATTTTTAGTATTTTGGAAACTCGACAGGTCTCAACAAGCTATCGTTGTTGAACGCATAAAATTTCTCTAAGAAAATGTAAAATTATTTCTAGAGAAAAGAACGAAAATAAAAAATGTTTATTGAAAAATTTTAATTATTTTATAATTTACACGGTCTTAAAAATGTACTTTCTAAAACTAAAATCAAAATACAACATAAAAAATTGCACACTTCTCGTTTGTGCAACATCTTCAAAAGGCGCTGGCACTTCAAAGTTTGAAACAAAAAGAAAAAAAAATAAATAAAAAACTCATTTATGGCAGACATAATTTCAACAGAAGTCCATCAAGTCATCTAGACATTAAGTAATCTGCCTTTTGTTTCTTATTTTCTTTTTTTTACACCAGAAGAAATTGTGTGATCGAAATATTTATTTCAATAAATTTTTGTTTTATTTTACATTTTGTAACAAATTAGAAAATGGAAATAAATTTATTTTGTTATGAAAATCAGATTGGGTAACATTTTTAATATCTTCGTATTCTCTAAAAACTTTATATTGTTCCCGCTAACAAGTGTGGAGTGTATAAATAGAATAAAAGCCGTATTAGCAGAGAAGTTTGTAAAACACAACATGAGTTCAAATCCCATCAACCTTGCAAATATAAATAAAAATAATAGCGCGAAAAGCTTTTGTAACATTAGAAAAATTTAAGCCAAATTGTTTAAAAGAGATGCTATATATATATATGATAAATACACTGAGATTTTCCTTTCATTTGTGAAGAATACCATATTACAGTGGGTAGGCAAATTTGAGGTTAAGAAGTAAATTAGCTTAAAATATATACTTTTTTTGGACTACTTTAGTTTTATTGATATCAATGTAAATTAGTAATATGGGAATTAATAAAGAAATATGATGTTGTGCAAATGTCTACCTTTAGCACGTCGACAGGCGTCCGTTCACATAGCTTTTAAGCACATTTTGTTAAAAAGCTTTCTCATTTCTCAAGAGAGAGTATCAATTGTTCATGTATTATTCATGTAATTCCAGTCTTTCAAATGGCCTTATAGAAAATAATAATAACAAAAACAAGGCCACCAATTGACATCGCCAAATCGAGAAATTACGCTACAGAGAAATTTTTTTAGGCAATAACTAAATTTTTTGTCTGGCTTGTGGGCACTGATGTCAACGTTATCGAAATGTGGTCACAAAAATTTGTTATCATTAATTCCTGAATGAGTTGAACTTTATAAATGTGAAGTTGAATATCTTTATGAAAATATTGCGCAGTATCTTTAGCGATGGCCAATTGTTGCGAACGTCGGTGTGCCCGGCGCATTCTTAACACTTTGCTGTACAGCGGCTATGTTTGCATTACTACAGCCACTTGGAGCATATTATTTTTATCTACTATCAACCACAGTACTATTTATGAGCCGTAAATCAAGTGGTTAAATTACGCACGATCTGCGAAAGAGCCTAAGGAATAGCTGCTCCTATTTTACAAAGTGATACATGATACAGTGTAATTTTCACCATTTTAATGGTAAATTTAAAATTTTTTGCTCAAGAGGGTAACGTGCCTTGCTTTAGATTTCCTAACTTTTTACGAAATAAATGTCAAAGTATGACACCTTAATTCTGGATATATAATCATTTACCACCTCACCTCAAATTTGCCCACCCATTATATTTACAAAAAAAAAAATAGATATAATAATAAAATATAGAAAAATATGTCTAATTATTTTATATAAATAATAATATATTAAAAATTTTTAATTCCCAAAAATTTCGACAAAAATCCCCAAAAGCTCTTTTTGTAGATTTTTACTATATTATATATGCTAGCAAATTCTGTTTATATAGCTAATAAGAATATACAGTAGGGCCATGCAAATTTGCTTAAAAAATCGAATTTTCAAAAAGCATGGATACAATTAAGACGGCCCTGGTTCGAAAAGTGTCATAATTTTCTTTTTCTTTTATATAATATCCATCCATTCAACAAATTTTTTATAAATGTTATTATTTTTCTATTTTTTGATTTGCTTAAGTTTTAGTTAGAAAGCTTTATGTTGAGATTGATTTTTTAATTTTCCGAAAACAAGAGGATTTGTTTTTCAATCAATAACATTTTAGTACTTGACTCGGTTAACATTTGAAGAATTCCGAACAAAAACAAAAATATTAATAAATAAATAATAAAGATCCCCTTAATTTCGTTAAGTGTATGATTTTTAACCTTTTATCTTCAAACAGGTTGTTTCTGGATCATACAATACGATAACTTGGCTGGCGATTTTACGATACTTTTATTGTTGTTTTTTTTTCTCTTTTATTCATAAAAATGGTGAAAAACTGCCCAACATTCTTTTTGTTTTTTTTTTGTTGGTGTCTAAAAAGGTTTTGGGTTTCTTTGTTTAACTTGTTTAAAACTGACTAAACGTTTAAATAGTTTCTGTGTGTTTTTGTTTTTTTTTTTTTTTTTTGTATTATTGTTTTTTTGCTTACCTGGCCAAAATCAATGGTTAAATTGACTTCATTAAATTTCATACCACGAGACAATGGAGGACTTTGCCACCATAGTTCAGTGCCATCAATAGCATATTCGGGTGGATGATTTTTTTCGGGTATAGAAGGATCACAATAATCACAGACCTAAAAAAAAATATGTAAATAAAATTTATATTTCAATACATAAAATAAAAAGCACACGTTTAAAAAACAAAAAAATTTTTATTTTATTTATTTTATTATATTTAAAAAAATCTTTTTAATATTTCTTAACATTAAAACAGGAACACAAAACTACATAAGTATAAAATGTTAATCTCATCCAAAAAATATATATGTATATGTCAGTGAGATGTGAATTGTTTATGTATTAATATACATTAAAATTATTTTTAATTTTTGTTTAAACACAAAATTAATTAAAATCAACAAAAGTTTATTTTAACTCACATACAATTTATTAAATCAACAAAACTATCATTAAAACTAAAATTGTTTGTCATTTACACACAAACACGCTCACACACACGCACACACACACACACGCACACACACACGCACACACACATATTTCAAATATTTGAAAATCTTATTTGACAAAAAAAAATATTTAAAAAAATTGTATGATCCATACTTGGCCCTGTATAACAGAATAATCCAAATGATCATTTTCGGTATTTGCTCCCACTAATTTACAATACAATTCAGGACCATCGGTATCACTGCCACAAGTGGCGGTAGCATAAATTTTACGTCCGGTAGCCAAATTAAAATATGGTGGCGTTAGTTCAGCATTTGTATAGGCAATGATAAAAACCACACCCGCTATTATTAACAGCAGTGTAGTTAAGGGGTAAGGCCCCATTGTTAGATAAGCCAAATCCAGAAATTTCTTTAGGAAAATAAAATTTTCTTTAGTTTTAAAAGTCCTTTTTTTATAAATCACTTTGCCACTTTCTTTTTTTTTATTATTATTTTCCAAAAGGTCTTCCACTTTTTAATCACTTAAATCCTTTTATTTATTTTTAAGACCATTCCAACCGCACTGGATGGCTCTTCGCGAGCAACTGATTATAAATATCTTAAATGATTTTCCTCAATGCCTTGTGCCTCTTGTTTGGGTCAGTTCTTATCGTTTTGTTTTTAACACAACCATACTATCGAAAAAAAAAAATTCATTCATTTAATCATTCAACTGCACTGTGGGCGTCTCTGCTAGCATTCTGTTGCCCTTGCGCGTGAGTATATTTGTAAGTTTTTATTCTCTTTTAGTCTGTATGTGCTCAAATGTAAACAAATCCTCAAGAATTCTCAAAACAAAACAAAGAATTGAAAATTAATGCCGGTCGCGTTTAAAAGAATGAGGTAATAGAAAATAATTCTGCAGCATCAGGTATGGGAGTTGTGGTTTTTTTGTTTTAGTTATTTCTGTCTACAAAAGAATGTAAGATAATGCCTGGTAGGCTTAAATAGCGCTTATTTTAATAACAAAAATACATTTAAATAAAGTTAATCAATATTTCGCTATGATTTTACGTCAACCCGCGTCAAATTTGGTTTGTTAGCAAACCGGTTTCGGCTATTTGCCATCTTCAGTGCACATACCCAAAATCATACCCAAATAAATTAAACCCCGTCGGAGAATATACACACATATTAATCAATAACTGTTTTATTTTGTATAAATGTAATAAAAACAATCGGTTCCATTAAGCTTCAAGCTAAAGAGACAAAAAATTTGCTAAATACGTTGACTCAGGTATAGTTGTGATATTGCTCTAGTCAAAAACCTATAAAAAAACAATTCAGAAGACCCTATATTGTCGTGTATTTTCATATTTCTTAAGTCAAAAGTGACACTCAACTTTAAGAATACATTCCCTTTTAAACGTTTGATTTTCTAAGTTATACAGTGCTGAACAATTCAATGGAAACTATTCTCATAGTTCATTTATTCGTTTCTAAAGTCAAAACAACAAAAACAATTCTAGAACAAACTTAAATTATTTTTAGAAAGATCTTCTTTATTCAATTTTAGACAAAACAATGGAAACTTAAATCTTTATATATAACTCCAGAACGCACGAAACAATTTCCACGGTTTTGCATTGCTTGGAAAGGTCTCGGGCTCCGTGAGGAAAATTCGGGAAAAATTTTAAGGGAAAAGCAGGAAAACAGGCAAAATCATTTTTCACATACAGCGCCATCTCTGATACATAGATGTGCTACAACGGTACCAGTACGTGGTGTGTAAGTATTCCTAACAAAAATAAGTACGTTTCATTTTAAGTAGATGGCGCTGGTGCGTGATACATTGTTTGACAGCTACTCATGCGCAAGTGAAATTGAGATTAAAGTTATTCGTTTCCTAACAGTTCAATTGGAAACCATTAAATCAATCACGCGTATTGTGCAAATTTTTATTTGACTTCAACAGCAGGCATTTGTCCTTAAGGTTGTAAGTTGAACAGTATAAATTATGTGATTCGTGGACGTTAATTTCACCAGTCTGTCCATAGTCCAAAATGCCGAGACGACGACGTGCGAATATCGGACGCCGCACAAGACATTCAAGCCAGCAACAAGTGTATTCACATAACTTAAGCGAAGAAAGATATTGTTGGCAAGCGATTTCAGGCAGATGTTGCTAGCAATTCTCCGTGCAACGCCTGCAAATGAACTGAATGTTTGCTTCAGGCATCGCCTTTGTGAAATAACGTAAAAACATTATCGCTAACCACTAATATGAGAGTTCAACTTCAAAATGATCAAAGTGCTGCACAATTTTCCAAACAATTATTAGCTGTTGGAAATGGATTAGTCCCAGTTGATGCGACAGCTGGATTAATTACTCTTACCAACGACTTTTGCCAATTTGTAGACTCTCAATTAGCTCTTATTGAAAATGTTTTCCCAAACATTAGTGGGAATTATCATTATTATGCTTGGTTTAGTCAACGAGCAATTTTCGCCCCCAAATAATAATGATGTACACGCACTGAATTTCACCATTCAATAAAAAATCGATGGCGATTTGGTGACATAGAAATCCCTTGATTCCATAAAAAATCCCGATGATGCAGTAAATTATCCAACGGAGTTTTTGAACTCTCTGGCGTTACCAGGATTTCCACCACATAACTTGCAACTCAAAGTTGGTTCAGTTATTATGATATTGACTAATTTTAATCCACCGCGACTTTGCAACGGTACTCGACTTGGGGTAAAAAGACTTATGTCGAATTTGATTGAGGCAACCATTATTAACGCAAAGTACGTAAGTGAAAATGTATGTATTCCTCGAATACCAATGATTCCGATCTTCCGTGCGACTTCAAACGATTGCAATTTCCGGTTCACCTTGCGTTGGCAATGACAATTAATAAGTCGCAAGGCCAATCGCTTAGTGTTTGCGGGATCAATTTAGAAAATCATTGTTTTTCACATGGGCAGCTATACGTTACGTGTTCGCGAGTCTGGAAACCATCCGCTTTATTTGTGTTAACGTCAGACCAAAAAACAAAAAATGTGCTTTACCAAAGAGCACATTAATGAAACGGAAAATTTTCGGACACGTATAACGCTTCGATTCAGTATTTACTTTGGATTCACTTTCATTTTCTACCTAGAGAAGTTCAATTAAATTCTACTTCATTTTTGTTATCAAAATGAATTCATTACTGTTGTGCAATAAAACAAAATTTTTCCTTTTCAAATATAAAACAAAAAAAAAATAATTTCTCTTCATCTTTTAATCCCCAAACGAAATGTTAAAAAAAATGAAGCCATCTGGTTGCGAAACGGAGTTCGCCGGGTTTGCTAGTGTTCAATTAATTTTGGTAGCTTTTTATCAGTGATCAATATTTTGTTGGGTATCCTTTATTTTTATGACTGCATCACAACGACGATGCATTGATTCAATTAGTTTATCAATTGTGTCCCATGGAACTTTATGTCGTTCACTAAGCACTGCATTGCATCTCGTCTTTCCGCGTGTAATTATTGGCTCTTATTTTTCGATCTACAATTTCCCATAGATTTTCTATGGGACTGAGATCTGAGGGCAGGGAAAGCCACTAAAAACACATACCTCATTAGAGCGTAACCAGTCAGCTACAACCCTAGAGGTGTGTTTTGGATAATTGTCATGCTGAAACCTTCAAGTTAGTGGCATGTTCTCCTCTGCAAATGGTAACAGTATGTTGCTAAAAAATCAATCTATAGCCTACACCTATCATTGTGTCCTTTATAACATGAAGTGGACTCTTTCCCTGCCCAGGGAAACAACCCCACACCACAACGTTGCCACCAACAAACTTTAAAGTTTTACAAGTATACTTTGGATCCAGTATCTTACAAAAGATCGTCCATCATTCCCCCTAAAAAAAATATGTGAATTCATCGGAAAATAGTACAGTATTCCATCGCTTTCTAGACTGTTGTAGCGCCATGGCTGGTTAGGATGTTGTATAATTTGTGGTTCTAATTCTTAATAAACTTTTCTAACATTTGTGGCTGCATATCGGTAATAAAGCGGCAAATAATATCCTGCAAGTGGTCAATCGTTTCGTGCTTATCGGTGTTCACTAGCGACTTCACACATACCTACAGAAAATAGTCGGTCGACAGTAAATCGCGCTATTTTGAAGGCCAATTTACGAGTGCGAAACGTAAAACTAAGCGTTTACCAAACGTTTCCTTCAACAAATCAATTATGTCGCGAACTGAATGACTTGTTAGAATGAGCGTCTTGTTGAAATCACAGTTCTTTCTCATCATATTTGTTCACCTTGTCCAATGAACGAAAAAGTCAATAATCATGGCTTTATAGCGGTCACCGTTTATTGTAATGATCTGGCCAGCAAGACTTTTCCAGGAGTTCGTACCAATGATGCCATCAGCCTACAAAGGACACCTAACAGCCAGTTTTTCTGGATGTTATGATGATTCAGAATACACTTGAGGATTATCATCAATCCAAATACAGGAGTTTTGTTTTTGAACGCAACAATTCAAACAAAAGTGTGGTGCATCGCTAAACAAAAATTCGCTTATGAAAGTGGTGATCAATGCCCAACGTGTTAAAGGCCCAATTTGCACAATTTGAAAGCGTTTTGTAGGCATCAGTCCATTCATACTGAAATGCCAAACCAAATTTGTTATAAATCACTTGACAGCTGACAAAATGGCCATGACAGTTAAGTAAGTGTTGCTAACTTAAAACTCTATACGTCAATAGGAAACCCTCGTCATTTCAAAATAAAATCAAATCTAACTAGAAGATTTAGTGTCATTAAAAAGGATCCATGCTTGGGCCTATCACCCACAGACCCTCTTTCTTCGAAATCACGATAAATAGTGCATTTTTTGTCACGTTGTTTCTCTTAAAAAATTTACGTAACTTTCCCAGTAGTCGATGATTGATTTTTATAAAATGTTTTAACAATTAAAACATGATAGTTTATCGAAAAATTGTCCATAATAAATTTGCAACGACTGCCAAATATGAAATCTAGAATGAAACTGGAACATCAACTCGTCGACTATCGCAATAATTGGTCATCACTAGAGGCACTTTGCTGAGAATTTTGCATAAACATCTTCGTCTTCACGCTTATAAAATTTAACACGTTCAAGAATTAAAGTCGGCCGACCACTGTTGGCGCCAAACCTCTGTGAATATGCTGAAACTGAACAAAAATAACGCATTTTTAGCAAAATCATCTCTAAAGTGATGAGGTTCATTTGCATTTAGGTCGTTAATGTAAACAAACAAAATTGTTCCATATAGAGCTTACAAAATCCACAAATAGTCCTCAAAAAGCCATTACCTCCAACGAAAGAGACCTCGTGGTGCGGTTTAAAGTTCGACGACATCATCGACCTTTATTTTTTCGAAAATGAGCAAGAAAACGCCATCATCAAATGAATTCTCTACGCTACGTTAAGGTCAGTGTTCTTTGGTTTCAGGAAGACGGTGACACGAACAACAATTCAGTTGTTGCCTGAGAAACATCCGAAATATCCCGGTCGCATAATTTCTCGATTTGTCAATGCCAATTGGCCGCCTTGTTCTTGTGATTTAATGTCGTTGGATTATTGAACGATCGGGCCTTACGCTCTGCAAAATAAAATTCGCCGCTGCATTAAAAAATTAAACAAAGCTTGGTTGTATAATCTGCTTTAAAATTTTATTAAAGGTTTTTTTGAGTTGTTGTTGTCTTTTCGCTGTGTTGATTAAATAAAATTCTTATTTAATCAATATGGCTTGAGATATAAGATTCTTGAGTTGTCTATGGAAAATTGAGGTAAAATCCATTGATGAGCTAAACAACTAGAAGTGAAATAGTCATATGAATATGCTTTCCCCACTGATACATATTTCAATTTTTTAATAATTAATATGTTATGAGAATATCATAAAATATATATGTTTCAAGGGATCTAGCACAATTAACGTAGATTAACTTGAATAACTTAAATTACTTTTTGGTTGTTAGACTTTTTAGTTGATTACTTTTTTTGTCGTCATAACACTGAACCCAATATTATTTAAACTACTTAATTTAACATGCTATATTTGATAACAAACAAATGTTTAAACTTCATATAGTTCAGTTACACAAAAATATTTCAAATTTATTTTGTTTATTTGCACATTCAATTAATTAAAAAAAATATATATAAAAAGACTTACAAATTAACAAACAAAAAGCAGGTGGTTCTATATTTAATTTTACTGAAAAACCATAATTTATTTGTGAACAGTAAAGAAACTAAAATAAAAAGAAGAGAAGAATCTGTTACCCCACTGTTGCAAGCAAATATTTTATTTTATCAATTATTTATTCAATAAACGTTGCCTACCGTAAGGAGCCATACAAACTGATGCGGAATTTTATGCGTGTTAGTTTTGACTAAAACCCCGAGAGCTTTCTTTTTATTAAATAAAGAAAGTGTTAAAATGTAGTACCCCAGTCATCGACTAAATTATTTGGTGCTCTTCCCTAAAACAGTGTTGCCAATTTAGCCTTTTTGTGTTTATGTTAATACTAATTATTATTTAGCTTCAAATTCTTTTATGTTTTCCAGTAGTTTTTGTCGTCTCAAAAAAAAAATATTAGAAAGTACTCAGTTCCCTTTTTGGAAGGTTCTGTTCTTTCTGCTACCCTATTTCTTATTTTTCTAAATAATCTTCTTTGTCAAACTTTCAATCCTATTTACTCTTTTGCAGATGACAGCACCATTTATCATTCCTATTCATTTGGCAATAGACCAAACAAGTTGTAGGTAGGTTCCAAAAGGGGGAACATGACTGATACGCTCAATCAAGATCTCGCGATAACTTTGAAATGGGGTCGTGTAAAAAGAGCTGATTTTAATGCCCGTAAGATGCAATGTTGCATGCTTACGCCTAGGTCTGCGTTCGGGAATGGTGCTACATCTGTTATTATGGGTGATATAGGTATTACAGTAACGGACGCTCTTGATGTTTTTGTCATGAAAATTCAGTGTGATCTTCGATGGACATTTTTCGAGTTTCTTAAAAAGCTTTCAAGTGGCTCGGTTTCTTTAAAACGGTTTAATAGATACTTCACTCCATGCGATATTCGTACTGTGTGATTAGATTTACATCTGCGTTTGACTATGTAGTCTTAATCAGATGGTGGTCAAACTACTGCATAATTTGGGACGTCATGCTCGTCCTAGGAAGCCGAACACTAATTCTAGCAACAGGTCTTTCCTAGTTGCAACTTTAATGATTCCAGAGCAGGGCTGCAAATCATCACTCCTGGCTAAAGAGTTGGAGACTATCCAACTTCTGTCCAAAACACATGTCTACCATGCTCACTGTATCTGGGAACATTTCACCAGGTAGGTGTTATTAAACGTGAAATGAACCCGGCCACCATAGAACCATAAACTGTTATGGGGCCGCGAAACCACAACCACCACGATACTCCCATATAGGGGCCAACCTTAATAATCAGTCAGAGAACAGTTAAATAAAGTGGAGTTTCCAGTTGTTCCCCTGCTGACTTCAGGGGACTAATCTCCCTTTTTCCCCCAGTTACACAGGTCTAAGTTGTTGCTTCCCCCAAAGACCATATATATGTGCCCCCGGGGGGTGCGATATTCATTCGTACTTTTTATACCACCTATATCCGTCCGAAAATTGAATATAACTCTCATGTATGGGCCGGCGCCCCAAAGTCTTTTTTTCAGTTGGTCGCCCACGTACAGGAGAGGGCCAAGACGCCCATTGGGAACAGTAGGGCATCCAATTCTATTGATTCTTTTGAGAATCGATACAATGTAGATTGTATTTCAATGTTTTATCGTTACTACAATGGTAAGAGCTCTAAGGAAATAAGGGAACTTGCATGTTTTTGCGTTTGACTCAATTTGCGTTAAAAGCGCATACATTTGTGATCGATTGGCTAGTGAATCGCTTTACGCATTACAGAGAGAATTCGTTTTTTAGCAGAACTGTTCGTATGTTGAATAAACTCCCTCCAGAGGTCCTTCCTGTCACTTTCAATATAGGAAAATTCAAATTGAGTGTCCATAAACACTAATCCCTCTTTGCTCTTCCCCATTACCTAGTTTCCTAGTTCTGGCACAATGCATTGCATGAATAAGGGTCATCCCCGGAGGGCTGGTCCGAACGAGAAAAAGAGGGTTTTTATAAAAATTTTAAAATTTTAGTTGGCAGCCGTTTTGTCAGCTGTCAAGTGCTTTATGTTTAGATTGATTTGACATTTCAATATGAACAGAATGATGCCTAATCAATGCTTCCAAATTGTGCACATTGGGCCCAAAACGAAATTAATGTTGATTTCCATTCAATTTTGTTTAGCGATGAAGCTTACTTTGGTATTTTGACTAATATTTATCTGGATGGCTACAGTCAATGGTGACGGCTTTAAAGACATAATTACTAATTGAACATTACTAATGTGCAGGATTTGTGGTTTCAACAAGACAAGGCAATATGTCACACAGTTTATGCCACAATTGATTTGTTAAAGAAAACTTTTGTTAGCCTGGTCCGTGAATTGGCCTTAAAAAATCTTGCGATTTAATCCCCATAAGTTCGAAACGATTGACCACTTGAGATCAATATGCACCGCGTTATTGCCAACATACGGTCACTAATGTTTAAAAAAAGTCATCGCAAATTGTACGTCTAGTAAAAAGTGTTGCCAACAAAAAGTTCTATACCTCTATAAAGTACATCCTTTATTTTGATTAATTTATTTATAAGAAATAATAACCTTGTGCGAGCAACTTTCAATTAAAATAAAGAAATATAAGGAAATTTAAATAACAACTTGATAAAAGTCAACATTTAAGTGTTTTTTTGTTTTCTAAAGACATTTCAGTGTAAACAGATGTTTTAAAAAACGCTAAAATTATACTAACTAACGCTTTCGCATATGAATCGCTAAATTGGGATATCGCTGTAATAGGAGAAAGATAAATAAACAAATTAAGCGAAAAATATTTGTTTTCCTATTGTTTGTTTAGTTTTAATTTTTGATTTTTTGGAAACTAACAACACTTTTTAATTTTTAACTTTTTGTTATTGTATTGTTATTGTTGAACGCAGACATTTGTTATGTTATTGAAGTAAAAACTGTTAAAGCCTACAAAAGTTCAAAAAAATAAATACTTTAAATTAAAAATTATTAATTAAATTAAAAAAAAGGAAATTAAATTGAAATACATTTTTTCTTTGCTTTTAAGTTGGTGAGTAAAAAGTTTAACTGAGGGCTCAAAAATATATTCAGACTTCTAAGTTTCATATTTTTTAATATAATAATGGAATTATATATTTATTGCTAACAAATGTTGTTAACAACTGTTGTTAACAACAGGATTTGCTGGTGAGTTTAAAAGTCTTCAGAACCTAATTATCAACTTTAGTAATTAAAATATCAATTTTGTTTTATATTTTCAAACAACACAGCAAGACGGCCGACCAACGTCTTTGCGAATAGTCAGTCGATGTTAGTTACAAAAAATAGATATTAAATAAATGAAGGTAAGAGCGATAAAGCAGGTTTGAAAGCCATGAGTCTTCCCATCAGCTTTTAGTAAATTTTATTAAATACTGTAGCGTATCAGATATTATATTTTATTTTGGTAGTTCCTTTAATATTTCTTTTTAGCTTGCTTAAGTCCACAAAGTCTTTCTTTAATAAAAAAATATTGTGTATTTAATTTTGTGTTAATATTTTAACACACTGTTGATGAGTTAAAATAACTCTTAACATAAAAATTATTACATCTGTTTCCCAATAATGCCACTTAAAGGTGCGAGAAAATATTGAGGCGAGTATTAGCACTCAGCTTTGTTTCTATTAGGAACAAACCCACAAGTACAAAAGAATGCAAAAGCGAGTTGTATTTAAAAAGGAACATTTTCTTACCACTCGACACTAGTTTCGACAACCCCATTCAGTCTTAGAATCTAAAAGAAAAGTATATGATTTTATGCATATTTTTATTTAAAAAATAGATAACGGATTTTTTTTTTTTTTGTTTATTTTTAATAAAAACATTTTTTATTTAAAATCATTTTTAAATTTACATTAATTGTGCCAGATTCCTTTAAACATAAAGATTTTATAATATTCTCATAAAATATTTATTATTCTAAAGCTCAAAAGAGGTTACTGTGGGAGGAAAGCATAACCACATGACCATATCATATGGGTAAAATCTACTAATGAGCTATATGACCAGTAGTGAAATGGTCACATGGATAGCATATCGCCATTTTTATTTTTGAATTATATCATAAAATATTGCAAATTGTTTTTATTTTATATTAATTTTAAAACAATTGAAACTTAAGCCAATAATTATTGTTGTCCGAGCAATATGACAAGACCAACATTCAGTCCTTATCTTCATATAACGCTTAGACAGAAGTTCCATAAACCAGAATAAGTACCAGATACAGTTAAAATTACAACAATAATACTTTTATATCCATTCGGAGCAGCACTCAGGGAAAGGCCCCTCCCTACTCATGCAACTAATTGAAAGGAAAATAGTGTTTGAAGACATTCGATTTGAATTTTCCTAGATTGAAAGTGACAGGAAAAAGACCTCTGGAGGGAGTTTATTCCACATACGAACTGTTTTGTTAAAAAAAAAAAAGAATTTTCTCTATAATCCGTAGTGCGGTTCACTGGCAAATCCGCCACAAATGTACAACTAAAATCAAGTTAAACGCATAAAGGTGCTAGTAACTAGAACAAGTTCAATTAAGAATAAAACTAATACAGTCCAATTTTTAAAACTCCCAGGGAAATGAATTCCTTTTCAAATTTTTAACGGAATTATTCCCAAAATGTTAAGGTAATAGACCAGGGTAGTTTTCCTCTTTTTTTAATTTTTGTTGTGTTGTCCTATTAACTCGGCTATACTGGTCGATCATTAGAGTAAGATTAAAAAAATTTAAATCTTTTTTCCTCCTACGTTTCTCCGGTATTTCCCGGCTTCTTCAGGGAGTATGTACTTTTATTTATTATAAAACATCATTAATTAATAATAATATATAATTAATATTTAATTAAATATCTAATAGAGAGTAAACAAAACAGACGCTTAATATTAGAAAGTTTGAGAATAAGACAGAAAGATAACATAACAATGAACACTAAGGAGGACATAGACAAGATCAGCAATAGTTATAATTTAATTTTATAATACTAAGGTTTGTGTAATATTTTATTAGATATTTAATTAAATATTAATTATATATTATTATTGATTAATGATGTTTTATAATAAATAAAAGTACATACTCCCTGAAGAAGCCGGGAAATACCGGAGAAACGTAGGAGGAAAAAAGATTTAAATTTTTTTAATCTTACTCTAATGATCGACCAGTATAGCCGAGTTAATAGGACAACACAACAAAAATATTCCCAAATTTTTCATAATTTTCCCTCATTTTATGGCATGTGTAATAGCCACTTTTTTCCCCGGGAAAAGTTTCCCAGTTTCGAAGTTTGTTTAGAATAGAAGGAAAGTAAAATCTCCCAGAGAGAGATTTTTTTTTAGAATAGGTTTGTTGGGAAAAGAGAAAAAAACTGCCACAAAAGTTCATTTTAGAATTGGGCTGATAATGTTTAAGGGTAGTTTTTCCCTACCAACATAAAACACGGTTCAATTAGTTTATTTTATTGTTTGGATTTGTTCCGTCAGTAAATGAACTACTGTTGCCATTCCCCTCGGCAAAAAGCGTCGTCACTGGCTAATTATTTGATATGATCGTCCAGCACTTTCAATGCGATGACATCATTATCAAGCCGTGTTTTAGATAGTACTGGAGACTTTGCATAAACAGTATTGGGTTTAGGCCGTTTAGAATCTATTTATACAGCTAAATTGGTCCACCATCTACCAATTTATGTGGCACTAATTTTATTATTATTTCCGTCTCTTATTATTTTCTAGGTAACTGTGTTTTTCGTTTGTTTGTTTGAATGAGTAGTTTCAGCGGTGTGATAATTGTGTCTGAGATCGTGTTTAAATGTTCGTTTATAATGTCACTATTAAAAACTCTTGTTGAGTAGATTTCCATGTTTGCAAGAATGTTTAGTCTTTGTCCTTTTTTTGCTACGATATAGCACGGAGGAACTGTTCGTCTAAACTTTGATATTTTTAGACACTACCATCCACATCATCTCAAACCACCCTATCCAAAAATGTAGATTAAGATGATTCAAATCATTATTGTATTAGGAAGAGAAAAGTTATCTATACAAAATGATATCTGGCAAAAGTCCACCAAGACCACTCTGACAGATGCCGATTCCTTCATCATGGTTTTTAATCACTTTTTGGCAAAAAATTAATTAAATTAATCACGGATTTTGAGTTTTAAGGCGGACTCCGGTATAGACTCCGTATAGACTCTGTCCTTAGCAAAAAATAATCCAATGGAGTTAAAATACACTTAACAGCCGATTGTAATAAAATTATGTTGATCGGAAGTAGCACTTCAAGCAACAATGCCTATTTAGTCAAATACCGTGCTACATTCTTTAGGAAAAGGATAGAGAAGAGATGAGACAGGTGGTGAAAGTAGAAGGATAGTTATATCGGAAATTAACTGTCGTAAAACACAGCACAGGGACCAGTGACCATGCCTTCATCACTGAGCAGCCCCACCCAGAGAAAATTTTTATTTGTAGTGAATAAAAAGCAAGGCCTTTGTTGGGAATCGAACCCACAACCCCCAGTCTTAGAAGTTAATACAGTACCTACTAGCCTACAGGGGCACCTAATCGGAAAATTTGGCTGGGTGACATGTCGGACCATTCTGCTAAAACCACATGCCAGTGATATACATGTTATCAATAATAGGTCAAAATTAAGTTGTCAGCATCTTGCGATAGCATGATTCATTCACAATTACCGCCTTTCTAGCCTCATCTTCGAAAAAATAAACGGCCTATTCACGCATCCAAACCATATAGTGCACCATACAGTGAAACGTATGGTGGAATTATCTTAGGTTTGTTTGTCAAAATACTGTTAATTTGTGTTGGTGGTGGTTCGAGGTGATGTGGATGGTAGTGTCCGTCGTAGTTGGCTTTCTATAAATGTCAAATGTTAAACAGTCAGTGCCTAATGTAATTTTCTGCCTTGTTCTTTTTCCATTGTGTATGTGTGTTATTATGGCCTGTGTCTCAATCTGTTAGAATTTGTTCGGCGTTGTCTTGTTCGAGGATGCATATGATGTTATCTACGTATTATATTAAGAGGTTATTTTGTGTTTTTTTCATTAGTGTCTTTATGTGTAGTAATTCGAGATGTTGCATGAAAATTTGGTATCGAGATATATAGATCTTTGATGTCAAAGGTAACGAGTCGTACGCTTTCGGTTATCTTAATGTCTTTAAATTTATTCGTACCTTTTCAAATGAGGAGTTTTTGGTGCTGATACTTTATACAAAATTTCAGCTAAAATTTACTAATTATTCAGCCCAATCACGAATTAAAAATCCGTGGGAGTTTTTTCTCTTGGCCTCCATAGCAGACATTGCTTGTTGTTTTCATAAAGGTAACAAAGAGGCGTTTGCGCGGTTTTGGAGGAACGCTGAAACTGAGCTCAACGCCATGGGGCCTCTAATGAAGTGTGGAAAAAAGTTTGTTTACCATATTCTGAAAAGTAATTCGATAATAACACTAACATATTCGTAATTATGTATCTGGGTTTGGGCAGATCAAAAGTATGTTCGACAAAAGGCAGCTCACAATTTTAAAAAATAGAAAGCGCACAGGAGGTGGTCCAAACAAGGAGCAAATGTTTTCTTCCACCGAAGAGGCAATCTATACCCTGATAGGAATGAAGTCATCTGTTGAGGGTGTCTCAATGAAGCCCGTTGGCCTTAATGACACATTTGAACAGATGAACACAGATGAAATGATAGACTGCCCGCAAAATATTTCCTGTATGGATGTGTCGGTGGACACAAGGGAGGAGAAAGAAGGATTTATTGAAAATATACGGCCAGCTACTGCGAATGCAGCTAAATGTAGCCGAAAAAAACGCACTTATTCATAAAGACCCTCTTAAAATTTTCTACGACGCGGTGCAAGCTGAAATTAGTATACAAAAAGGACTTGTAGAAACAATGAAACTAGTAGTGGTGAACCAAAAGGACCAAGACCAAACTACCAAGAAGATTTGCCGATCGCTAGATAAATTAAGTGATCAACAACAAAAACATTTTAAGGAAATGGAAAGACTAAAACGGAAGGAAATAGAAGAAATGCAGCGGCACAATGCGTTTATGGAAAAGTTGCGAGTGAGAGAAATAGAGTACAGGTTGGAAAAAACTAGATTGGAAATACAAGAATACCGACCTGATGTGTAAACTGGTTTTAATTATTAGTGTTTTTTTTTAAATTACAATGTGAACTGAATTGTTTTCTTTTATGAATTATTTTTATATTTTAGTCATTTTTAATTACAAAAAAATTTTTAACTTAATTTTTAAATGTTTGGAAAAAAATTTACTTAAAAGTTAATTAATTAATTATAAAAAACTTTGCCCAATG
The DNA here is from genome assembly GCA_030448955.1 of Trichopoda pennipes. Classification (NCBI taxonomy): domain Eukaryota; kingdom Metazoa; phylum Arthropoda; class Insecta; order Diptera; family Tachinidae; genus Trichopoda; species Trichopoda pennipes. Next base: position 386,417 of record JASKUP010000021.1, on the reverse strand, counting down.
TTGGCCCAATGTTGTCGCAAAGCTAAATAATTAAAATCGAATAAAAATAATTGCATGTACATACATACATACATACATACATACATACATACATACATACATACATACATACATACATACATACATATGTACTTATAGTGACTGCGGCAACTCAAGTCGTGGAAACAGTCCACGACAATTTGAATCTCGTGTTTCGCTCTCTGAAGCAAGTTTATGAATCATGCTGTTTACACGACTCATTTATCTGCTTCGATTTGACAGTTGTTATTAAACAGAAAAACATAAGTTGAAAAACAACAACAACAGTTGAGAAACAACAGAAGATATCCTTCTTGCCGCGATAGCATTAAGTATAATTTTTTTCCTATCCATTTTTTTTAATTTTATAAAATTAAAATAAATAAGTTTTCACTTTTAACTTTGTTTTGTTTGTAATTTTTCTTTGTTTACAAAAATGCTTAATTTTGACAACTAGTGCAGACAAACTTACGATAAAAATTAGAGAAGAGAGGATTTTTCCTTGATTCGCAACTAGATTCAATATGAATCTACCAACTTCGTTCTCAAAATTTTGTATGGCGAAGCAGGTTGATTCGCTTGTGATTGGGGTGTGAAGCAAAAATAGAGAGCGAAGCAGGTGCCGCGGAAACAAGCTATTAGAGTCATCCCGCAACTGCCTTCTATTAATCCTTTGGTTGTTTCTTTGTTTTTCTTCTGCAACAATAATCTCCTGAACCAATGCTATCATAGCTAAACTATTCATTTTAATTTTTTTTTTTGCTGTTTTTACTACACAAAAATAGGAAAAATAAAAAAAATAAAGGAAAAATAAATGTAAATAAACAAAACAGTTGGTTATAAAATTCAATGATGCCACATTTGAATATTTTTTTTTTGTTTAAGCGGTATTTGTGATTGGAGGAATTTTTTCTCGAGAAAAGTATTTTCCGTGAAATTCCTAGGGAATATTCGTGATTGGGCTGATTGAAATTTTCAACGCAGCTTAAAGAAATAAAGCAGCCTGGCTATGTTTGTTTCAAAGACAAAATTTTAACAAAATAATCAGAGTTCTGCAAACAAAAAATTTAATTTAAAATTTACAAAAATATATTATTTATTTATAAATTTTAAATTTAGTATATATTTTAAATATTCGAATTTATTTATAGATCGATGATATTTTTTTAATTATAACCGATTTAAATTAAATTGTTTTTTGTTTTTAATTTACTAGGAAGGAAAAATAATTTATAATTTTTTATTTCATTTAAAAAAAAATAAGAGAATCTAAAAAATTCTGTATTAAATTCTACTGGTGACTAAATTTTCTTTTTTTACTGTTTTTCATTAAAATAATGATATTGTTACGAATATGATTTATTAAGTCTTAAACGAAAATAATTAACAGTAAAAAAGTAAACGACCCACTGTGCATTTTATAAACTGTGTAGTTTTCTAAGAAATCTAATACACGCCAGAAAATTCTACGAAATAAGTAAACAAAAGCAAATAAAAACAACTAGCACATAACAAAACAAAAGAAAACACACAGCCAAGCAGGCGTCTAAACAATATGTTAAATATGATATTAAATTTGAATATTCTTGTATGAGTGAGGACCGCTTAAAACAACTGTGTAAGCACCACTTGCTGGGCAAATGAATTAATTTAAACATTCGGCTGAATTGCGGGAATTCACGTAATTCACGTGCCTTTAAGTAAACTAATGACGGAAATTCCCGCTAATGTTTAAATCAAATTTTCCTAAGTTTATTTTACTTTGTATGGAGTTAGAGTTGGACCTCTTTCAGACAGGCAAATTTTACTTTGACAAAGTTTTTTTAATTTTCTTTTAAACTTTCTTTGGTGTTCAAACACAAAAAGTTTTCTTTTACAAATTTTGTTTTAGTCAATGTAATCTGTAATGTAATCTGTGTATAAGTACAACTGTGTATAAGCGACGAAAGAAAAACAAAGCAACTTTGCGAGTATATCAAAGTCTGTACTCTCAATCATGCTTTCTCCCTCGCTCTCACATAAAATCAAAACTTTGCAAAGTAAAATTTGCCTGTCTGAAAGGGGTCTTGCTATAGGGCTTAAATATTAAATTCGGGAACTCCCGTCATGGTGGGAATATCCGTCATTTGTTCGACACAGCTTAAAAAATTATTCAATAATAAAAAAGCTGGAATTCAAGCACTTCGTTTTTATATGAAAAAATTAATTGAGTCGCTGGCAGCCACCAGCTAAATTAAAGTGCGGCCGAATGTGTTAAGTTGAGTCATCACTGAGTAAAGAGAACAAAGTTACCATCGTATTTTTTTTTCTTTTTGTGTGTATTGAATGTAAATAAAATCGTTTAACTTAATTTAAAACTACATAGACCGCTTTCAGACAGGCAAATTTTACTTTGACAAAGTTTTTTTAATTTTCTTTTAAACTTTCTTTGGTGTTCAAACACAAAAAGTTTTCTTTTACAAATTTTGTTTTAGTCAATGTAATCTGTAATGTAATCTGTGTATAAGTACAACTGTGTATAAGCGACGAAAGAAAAACAAAGCAACTTTGCGAGTATATCAAAGTCTGTACTCTCAATCATGCTTTCTCCCTCGCTCTCACATAAAATCAAAACTTTGCAAAGTAAAATTTGCCTGTCTGAAAGGGGTCATACAAACATTGTTGTGCATCTGTCGGTGAAATATAGTTGCCATCATCAACGTAATGGCCATAGACATTATTATAGCATCACACTGATCGTTGTAATACATCCATGGTCCGTACAATTCTGTGACTCAAGATGTTTGCTTTTGCCTTCGATAAGAGAAGAAATCAAGAACGGTTTATTAAAAATGTGGATTTTTTGATTTAGTAGATTTAAATTAAGGTTATAATTATCCTTTTTATATAAAAATGTAGCCGATTGCTTTCATATGAACAAGAAAATTGAAGCAAAAATATTTTAGTAAAACATTATTCCATATCTAGGTTTAAACAGGACGGCGCTAGGAATGCCTTAATATTTTTATCTTAAAATCTTATATACGTAGAGCTCACCATTTAATCACACACAGCAGTAGCAAAAATTCATGATTTACTTTATCCACAATTTTAAAAAATAAAATAAATATTTAAAAATTTAAATTTCTTTGGTATTTCAAGAATAATTCCCATCAATCGTTATTTAGTAAAGGGTCCGCCATCCAACGTTTTTTTTTTCAACTAGCGTTTATTTCGTAAATGGTTACATTTAGCTCATATTTGATTTGATAGATAATTAGTTTTATCCTTCCGCTGAACGAATATGGTTGTGTATACGCTTGAGCAACGCTGGGAAATATTGCGACATTACTTTGAAAATCATTGTAATGTTGCAGAATGTGTGCGAAAATTGCATACGGATTTTGGAAGAAGAGAAGCACCGCCAGCTCCATATGTTCGTGATATTGTGAAAATGGTGAACGAAACTGGCATCCTTATCGATAAACCAAAGCGTGAAAAGCCAAAAATATTGCTGCTGTGGCAGAAACTGTGTGTGAAGTCCCATCAACATCAATTCACCGTCGTTCTCAACAATTGCACACTTCAGAGACACCATTGAGACCAATTTGGCATAAAGACCTTGGTATGGCACCATACAAAGTCCAATTGGTTCAGGAGCTGAAGCCAATTGACCATTCAATGCATTTTCACTTCGCTAAATGGGCCTGCGATCGACTTACAGAAGTTGCCGATTTTATAAAACAAATAATCTTTTAAGATGAAGCTCATTTTGATCTTGGGTATGTAACAAGCAAAATTGGCGCATTTGGGGCGTTAGAGTTAATGGCGATCGATATCGGGTCATGTTGAATGAATTTTAGTTCCCAAAAATTGAAGAGGTAGATATTGGCAACATTTGATTCCAACAGGACGGCGCTACGTGCCACACAGCCGAAACTACACTCGATGTTTTGCGCCCTATTTTTGAAGATCGTATTATCAGCTGCAGAGCTGATGTCGTTTGGCGATTTGACACCGTTGGACTATTATTTGTGGGGTGCAGTCAAAGATAAGAGTTACGCCGACAAGCCAGAGACAATTGACGCTTTAAAGGGCAATATTCGTGAAGCCACAAAATCGATAATGTGCTTAAAAATTGGACCGATTGTGTAAGCTACTGCATGGCCAGCCAAGGCAGCCATTTTAATGAGATTATATTCCATTATTAACCGGAAGAAATGTACTTTCAAATAAAAAAAGAAATTTGAGAAAATATTCAATAGCTTTGGTTACAGCGCTTACAACAAAAAAAAAGTTATTTGGCGGACTCTTTACAAGACCTAAATTTAGAACATGAAGAAGTGTTTGATGGAAAGAAAAATGTCGATAAAAAACCTAATTGTTCTTTCATCGCACAACTGGATTCATCAAAACATAGAAATTAACTTCACTTCTATGAAAACTATTTTAATGAAGGAAAAATGTCGATAACATTGCGATGTCGACTTCGTAACCAAAAACAACTCGTACTCAAAATACGATATAATATAATTATATATGTAGAAAAAATATCCGATTGTTAATTTTTCATTATAAGTGGACGTATGCCTTTTTTAAAAATAACGCTTCAAATATTAAATATATGTTTATTCAGTATATAATTTATATGTTTATAAATATAGAATAAAAAATTTTTCACTAAAAGTCAAAAATAATGCATCAATATAAGAAAGAATTTAGGTTAGTTAACTTTTCACCAAAAGTGGATTTATATCACTTTAGAAAATAACGCCACAAATATTGAATATAATTTTATTCAACAAATTATTATAAATGTAGAAAGGATTTACGTTAAGTAATTTTTCATCGAAATTAGACTTATACAACTTTCCCAAATAATGCCACAAATATTAAACATACAAGTACTTTCATTCGATATATGATCTTAAATACAAAGAGAATATTTATATTACATAAAAATTGGACTTTTACCACTTTAAAAAATAATGCATCAAATATTAAATATAATTTTTTTCAATATATGATTATTATAAATATAAAAAGAACTTACTTACGTTAATTAATTTTTCATCAAAAGTGGACTTATACCACTTCAAAAAACAACACCTTAGATATTAAACATACATGTAAGTAGTTTTATTGAAATTAATTAATAAATTATATAAAATCCTTAGAATATGACTATGACTAAATTCAAAAAAATATTTATTTCGTAAAAAATACATTTTCTTTTTAAAAATTATTTTTTCTTTTCTTGTTTCTTAAACGGGATAACGCGTAGTTAGTGCGGTTTTACACACATCAACTTTTGTTGCTCAACCTTTGTTGTTTCCATTAGAAAGAAAGAAAGGGGTATAAAGCTTTCTCTTTCTTTCTAATGGAAACAACAAAAGTTAAGCAACAACTTAAAGAATTTTATTTTAAATGATTTGATTTCTAACCCATATTGCAGATCTTGAAGTGACATAGAGTTTTTTCTGGAATGATAGATTGGTAAAAAAAAACTATTTATAAAACACTTTTAATTAAATAAAGATAAATCATTAACTTATGCCATAATTTAGAAAATTGTTAAAAATTTATTAAAGTGTATTTTTAAATTTTCTAATTTATTTTCAGGGTTTTACTATTGTAGGATTTCACCGTCTTTTTTGTGATATTTATAATTTCTATAAAATAGAAAATGACTTCTATATTAACTGATGATATAGTATAGTTATCGAAGTTATAGGTTTTTAATTTGTGTAATCGATATTTTGTGAACCCTCGTGTAGGGTGTTTAGAAATGAACAATTATTTCGGTGCCCTAAAACATTTAATGCAATCGTAATGATTTGGTTTATGCGAAATGTTTTTTCTTTTGCCCTCTATAAAAATACATATCAGAAATAATGGGTTTTTTGATAGAGGTATAGAAATTTAAGTTGGCAATACTTTTTTAACTGGCGGCCATTTTGTCAGCTGTCTAGGGATTTATGTTTATACGTGCGTATATTGTCCGACGGGATTTGATTTAATTTGGGTATGATTTTACGCCATCTCGCGTCAAGTTTGGTTTGTAAACAGACCGGTTTCGACTATGAGCCATCTTCAGTGTTCTCAATGAGGAAGACGAAACCAGTCTGTTTACAAACTAAATTTAACGCGTGATTGATTTATGTTTAGTTTGGTTTGGCATTTTAACATGAATAGAACGACGTCTGAACAACGCTTCCAAATTGTGTAAATTGGTGTCAAAACAAAATTGCCGTTGACTCCGATCTTCATAAGCAATTTTTTTTTTAGGAATGATGCTCATTTTTGTCATCGAGTATATGTTGTGACACAGTCACATTCAGAAAGACGGACTGCTTGGTATGCTTTATGGGCTGGTGGAATCGGTGGTACGTACCTCTTTATAAAAGACTCTGTTGAGAAGATTACAGTCAGTGGTGATCACTATAGAGCCATGATCACTGACTCTTTCCTTCATCAATTGAACAATTATGACGTCAAGCATCTCACGTTTCAAGAAGACGACGCAAGCCGTCACACAATCACCATTGCTTTATTGAAGGAAAGATTCATTTACAAGCAGCATAATTTCACGTTTCCGATACTTAAATTGGTCTTTATAATCGTGTGATTTAATGCCTCTACAATATTTTCTGTAGGCAATTGATCACTCATATATGGCCACAAATATTGGAAAATTCCATCAAGACATGAGCATTGGACACCCGTAACATTAATGTTTAAAAAATAAAAGCCAAAAGATTATCTTCTGAATAAAGTAAATTTGATGTCAATTTTAAAAATTCATTTTTGCTGTCTTCCATTTCCAAATTCTATACCTCTACAAGAAATAGCCTTTAAAGTTATACACAGATAACAAGGCAAAAAGATAAGGAAGCCTATTAAGTACCTAAATTTCAGTTTATTTTTTTTTTTGTTATTGGAAAAATAATGGAAAGCAGAAGCAACGACAAATAATAACAAACAGTCTAGTACAGTACAGTCTAGAGCCCGGCTTTATAATGATGTCATCGCATCGAAAGCGTTTGCCGATCATACCGAACAAGCAGCAATAATGGCTTACACCAAAGTTAATGACAAACGTGCTTCATTTAATGGCGAAACAAATCCAAACAACTTAATAGCAAACAAAATTTAAAGATGATTAAATAGTGCGGAGTCCAGTTTGCACTTGACTGATGTTTTATGGGTGATGGGTTCTAAAAAACTTTTAAAGCTGTGGTGAAATAAATTTGTTATGTATAATTACATTTTTAATTTCTTTTTTACAGAATAGTGGGGTTCAGATCGAAAATCGTCTTTTTGTGTTCTAAAGTTATGACTTTTGTAACGTTTAAGTAATTTTAAATTAGCAGTTGTAATGCACTAATTTTACTTATCAAATAATTGAATAAATCCTATGAAATGCGATGTTAAAAAATTAATAAAAAAACAAGATACGAAAATGAAAATGTCATTAAAATTACTGTACTGCAATGAACTGAATTTCATATGAAATAAAATTAATTAAATGATTTTCATTTACAACAAACAACTGGATTATAATTTTAAACAAGTAAGTAATGCATTACTTAATACTTACGGCGTTGCTGTTTATTAACATAAACTTTATCATAGGTCAATTTTAAAAGCCTAGCGATTTCATTATTCAGTTTATTAAACTCTTCTGTATTTGTATCTTTAATATTCTTTAAAGTTTCAACAAGTTCGATTAACTGGGGATCGGTTGTCTGGATTATAAATAAATATATTAAAAATATGTAAATTAGATTTTAGCGTTTAATTAAAAAAAAGAAACAAAAAAAAACCTCACCAATAATGAATTTATTCTATTTTCTATCTTTTTTGTTTCTGCATCCTGTTGAGCCATCGTTTCTGCCAACAGCAGTGTCCACATAATTGAAATTACGAAAATTGCTTTAAAATGGCAAAGTTTCATTGTAAGTGTTTTTTTGTACTACCTTTATGGAAATCTGTAACTAAAGATTAATATTTTAACATTTAGATTTAATATTGCAGAAATTAAATTAAAAAAATATGTAAAGTTTTTTCTTCTTCTTTATTTTTTTATTTTGTATAGAAAACTCAAGAGTCTTATAACTCTTATAAGTCTTATAAACAAGAATTATATTCAACTAGCGCAGAAAAAATATTCAAAATTTTATTGCATTACGAGAAGTTAGACATTTATGCATGAAAAATGATATCTGGCCAATGTCCTGCACGACCACGCTGACAGATATCGATTCTTTCATCAAAGTATTATATCACTTTTTGGCAAAATGGCGATCCCATTTCGCTAATTACATCCCTGATTTTTAGTTTTAAGGCCGAAATCGATTCAATTGGCTTCGTATAGAATCTGTTCTTCACATAGCCCTACAAAAAATAATCCAGTGCTTTTAAATCACACGACATAGCTGGCCACTCCGCCCGGGGGCACATTTATCGGTCTTTATAGAATACTTGGCTATCTAGACCTGTGCTGCTGGGTGTATTAGGGAACCCAGACACCTGAAGGCAAGCAGGGAGTCAACTGGAAGCTCCACGTTATTTCCACGGGAATCAGTAAGTCCCAGAGTGCCGCCATTTGTCTCTTTAGGCATTTAGCTATTCTCTGACTGATTATTGAGATTGGCTCTTCAGGAGTATCGTGGTGGTTGTGGTTTTGCGGCCCCAAGCATGAACTGATTATAGTGGCCAGGATCATCTGGCCTTTAATAACACCAACGGGTGAATGACCCGGATCCAGTGAGCATGCTAGTCATGTGTTCTGGGCCAGCAATTCGATAGTCTCGCAACCCTGTTTGGACCCCCCTGGAGGCACATTTATGGTCTTTATAGTACGTAACAGCTATCTAGACCTGTGCAACTGGGGGAAAAAGGGAGCCCAGTCACCTGAAGACAGGCAGGGAGTCAACTGGAAGCTCCACTTTATTTCCACGGGGATCAGTGAGCCGCAGAGTTCATTATTTGTCTCTTTAGACATTTAATAGTTCTCTGGCTGATCATTGAGGCTGGCCCCTATATGGGAGTAACGTGGTGGTTGTGGTTTCGCGGCCCCATAACAGTATTATGGTTATTATGGTGGCCAGGATCATCTCAATGATAATGACACGCAAAGTGAGTGATCCAGTCCAGTGAGCATGCTAGACATGTGTTCTGGACAGGAGTTGGAAAGTCTCCAACTCTTTAGCAAGGTGTGATGGTTTGCAGCCCTGCCCTGGAATCATTAAAGTTGCAACGAGGTGGTTCTGTTGCTTAAAATTATGTCTTCGGCTTCCTAGGACGCATGTATGACGTTCCAAATTATACAATTGTGGTTTGTCCACCATCTGATTAAGGCTACATAGCCAGGCGCGGATGTAAAACGAATCACACTAACCCTGCTTTGGAACTGCTGAAATTGCAACTAGGAAAGACCTATTGCTAGAATTACTCCTAGGCTTGCTAGGGCGTGCGTAAATGACGTTGCTTTTTATTCCCAGTGGTTTGACCACTATCTGATTAAGGCTTATGGCCAGGTGCAGATGTAAATCTTATCACGAAATAGCTGGCCACTTTACTACTGATTGTCGTGAAATTATGCGATCAGAAAATTTGGTTTGCAATAAATAGATCTTATTATTGGCTGTGTGACATGTTAGTTTTCTCCACGTCGTCAATAATGGGCCAAAATTTAGTTGTTAGCATCTCTCTGTGCACAATAACGCATTTAGATCACATAACACCCCATACATTCAAAGGCTTCTCAATAATCGCTCTATAGCTTTCAGAAGCCCAAATGCGGCTTATTTTTTCTTATTTTTTCTAAAAAAAAACCCAGCAGGTTGTTCCTGAATGAATTGAGCGAATCTGCGGCAAGGTGAATGGTCGGTCGGTTTTAATTTCTGCACCAGTTGAATGTTGTAAGGTTTCAATGTCAAATAAGCTAGAACACGCCGTCAGCGTGAAGTCTATAATACCAAACCATAATAAAATATTTTTCGTGGTCACGATTGGGTACTACAAGCCACGCAGTCACCCAAACAGTTCAGCTATTGCATAAGAAATGTTCCTGTGGCATAAAATCTCGATTTGGCGATGTCTGATTCGTTTTTCTGTTTTAATGCTGCTGAATTATTTTCTCTGTGACCATTTGAAAGACCGCATTTACGTGAACAAAAACAAACCACAAAAAACTAATACTTTAAAAGGTGAAATTCGCAAAATCTGCTTTAAGGTTTTATGAAAAGAGCATACGTCTACCGGTGTACCAGAGTTGGACATTTGTACGATATCATATTTCACTTTTTATTTCCATATTGTTCAAGAAAAGTGCATTTTAAGCGAATTTACTTTCTAACCTCAAAAATACCCACTCATTTTTGAAAATATTCGATTTTTTTGCTTATTCTCAAAATTGTCTCTTGTTTAAAATGGCGGAAATTCATATTTTTGGAATTTTCTGCTTTTGCGATTAACGCAAATTTTACATAAAGAAATTTGTTACAGGACTGTTATGGCTTTTGTAAAAACACTTTAAAGGACTAAATTTTTTAAATTATTCAACGATTTTAAGTGAATATGACAGTGACATTCATTCACTTATTAAATTGCAAGTAACTTTTGTAATTTTATTATGGGGATTTCAGGCTTTGTCTGTCTAATGACAGTGTGTTTGCCCTTTTGTTTGGACAACAATAATTATTTGTTAAGTAATTAAAACAACAAAAAATTATTTTTATTTATCTTAACAGCCTGACTTGTCTATTTATTTGGAAGCGATTGTCGCTCCTTTAAATATTTGTTGTTTATTGAAGATAAACATCTGACAAACAGGAAATAAAAATAATTTTATTATTTCTCAATATCTTTATTTATTTTGGTTAATATTAAAACATCCAAGTTTGGGATAACAAGAAAAAAAAAGAATTTTATGAAATAATACAAAAGCGGATTTTGATTTATTTCTTTGTAAATGGGTTTGGTCCGTTGATTTTCTTTTTCAAAAAATTCATACTTTTAACTTAAATTTCAATTGTTTTAAAATTAATATAAAACAAAAAAAAATCTCAATATTTTATAATATAATTCTCAAAATAAAATGTATTGCTGTGGGAAAAGGATATCCATATGACCATTTCACTATTGCTCAAATAGCTCCCATATGATATGGCCATGTGAATATGCTTTCCCCACAGAAATATATTTCAATTGTTGGAATTATATTAAAAAATATTTAAGTTTAAAGGAATCTGGCACAATTAATGTAGATTTAAAAAGGATTTTAAATAAAAAATGTTTTTATTAAAAAAAAACATCCTTTATCTATTTTTTTTATTTATTTCCTTAATTTGGAACTCTCAAAATGTTGTTGAGCTCTAGTCAAAACCATAAGTATTCACAGTAATCAGATAATTCAGTTAAAATTTTTACTTACCAACTTAAAAGAATTTAAAAAAAATATATTTCGTTTAAAATTATTATCCTTTTTTTTTAAATTAATTATTAATTTAATTTTTAATTTTGAATTTAGATTTTTTTACTTTTAGAATTTTTTAAACTTCTGCAGGTTTTAACACTTTTTACTTTAATAACATAACAACTGTCTGCGCTTAACCCCTTTTATACAAAAACGCTACTGATACGTTACAACAACAATGCAAAAACAAAAATACAATTATTTAATTTTAAAATAACAAGAATAAAAACCAAATAATAAACAATAGCAAAACAAATATTTTTCGCCTCATTTGGTTAATTTCTTTATTTCTTTTTCTACTTTTATAGCGATTCGGATGCGAAAGCGTTAGTTAGTCTCGCTTTAATAATTTGAGCAATTTTGAAAGTGCTGACATCTGTCAACTTGATATTTAGTTTTCAAAAATCCTTCTTTTAATTGAGAGTTGCTCCACGATGATTTTTTTTTTGTAGACTAGCGACTTTACATAACCCCACAAAAAATTGGCTACCGCCGTTAAATCACACGATCTTGGAGGCCAAGCAGGAATCCGAAACGTGAAACTATGCGTTTGCCAAAAGTTTTCTTCAATAAATCAATTAAGGCACAAGCTAAGCCACACCTTCTGTCGTCTCGTTGAAATCACAGCTCCAGCATACCATGGTTGTTCAATTGATAAACGGAAACATCAGTAATTATGGCGTCTTAACAGTGGTCCTAACACTAGATGAAATACTTTATGTCTACCAGCGCCTCCAAGGTGTATAACACAGCTCAAAAGCACAGCAAGCAGGGGAAGACCACATTCCGTTGCAATGCAATCGCACATCAGATAGGAAAAATCCACATCCTAGCGCTGTTTGGGTTTACACTACAACCACCACGTTACTCCCCAAAGGGCCTTACCAATTACCAGTGTAGGTTCAAAATCCTATGAACTGCTGGTTCCAGTTCGTAAGTTACCTCAAACATCCAATTTTCTAATGCCGCCTTTTACTTTCACAAGCACACATTTACATGGAAAGTGTTCACCAAGACTGCGTTCACCCGAGAAGGCCCAATTTGTATCATTTTATTCAGGCTAAACTAAACATAAGTAATCACTTGATAGCTGAAAAAAATTACACTTTAAAAAATGCTGCCAACTTAAAGTTTTATAACCTGCTGTTATTTATTTACCACACCAAGCAAGTTCACAACTTTTATGCATTTCTCGTAATAATAGTGGGTGCGTGAAAGGGTTAATCGCCCTCACATAAATGCCGTATGGTTTATTATAAAATAACTTTCATAAGTTATCGAAATGGTCACGTACGCATTATGTTTTCTTTTCTTATTGCTGTTGTTTATTACTTTCGATCAAAACAGAAAAATATTCTTTCTTACAAGATCTGTAAATCTGTACAAAAATATTTGAACAACAGTATTATTTAGATGTAAACAACATCTTGAATAACAGCCAGAATGTGTTTATTATTATAATTTTTTAAATCGTAAATAATATGCCTGCTTTGCGTGTACGTATCGGTATGTATATTTGGGTTATATATGATCATTTATATATATTCTTCATATCGGGTTTTTCGGTGGCAACACCAACAACATGATAGTTTTGACATTTAGTTTTTTGACGTATTCGTAATTGTTGCAATGAATTCCATATTGCACGAAAATCGCATTAGAATAATTAAAATCCATCATGAAAGTAGTGGTTCTGTTATAGTTTCGTAAAATTCCTGATATTTTCGGACAACATAATCGTCCTTCTGAGACCGCTATTAAGAGTTTGGTTGTTAAATTTAAGTCGACAGGCTCGCTACAAAATGTGTGAACGTCAACGCGTGTTCGACCGGGTCGTTCAACTAAAAACGTCGCAGCCGTGAGCCACAGTGTTGAAGCAGATCAAATTTTGTCAATTCCTCGACGTTCTCAACAATTGGCACTATCCAAAACCGCGACATGGCGCATTTGGCATAAGGATTTGACTTTGCAGTCTTACAAAGTTCAACTGGTGCAGGAATTGAAGCCGACCGAACATTCACATCGCTGTAGATTCGCTCAATTTATTCACGAACAACCGGCTGGTTTTTCTGATAAAATCATTTTTTTAAACGAAGCTCATTTTCATGTATGTCAACAAGCAAAATTGCCGCATTTGGGCTTCTGAAAGCTATAGAGCGATTATTGAGAAGCCTTTGCATGTATGCGGTAACGGTAATAGATCACGTTAACGCGAGATGCTAAAAACTAAATTTTCGCCTTTTATTGACGACGTGGATATCACCCACATGTGACACAACCAATAAAACGATCAATTTATTACAAACCAAATTTTCCGATCGCATAATTTCACGACAATCAGCAGTTAAGTGGTCAGCTAGATCATGTGATTTCACACGGCTGGATTATTTATGGTAGGGCTATGTTAAGGACAGAGTCTATACGCAGCCAATCGAATCGATTTCAGCCTTAAAGCTCAAAATCCGTGATGAGGTTAACGAAATGGGAACGCCATTTTGTCACAAAGTGTTTAAAAACTTTTGTGAAAAAAACGACATCTGTCGGCGTGGTCGTGGTGAACATCTGCTAGATATCATTTCTCATTCATAATTACCAAACTTTTCTCTTCGCAATTTTGAATCATCCTAATCTAAATTTCTTATTTTGTTTTGTTCATGTTTCGTCATGTGGTCGCCAAGAATTGTAAAAACCCTAAAACCACTCTTTGTTATTTCTGATGCATAACGGCTCTTCCTGTAATGTTCTGGCCAGCATCGTTTTAAGAGAAGTACAGAATAATGATTCCACTAGCCCATAAAGCATACCAAGCAATTAGTTTTTCTGGATATAACGGTATCTCAAAATACATACATACATTCATAAATACATACATACATACGTACATACATACATGCATGCATACATACATGCATACATACATGCATGTATGTATGATGGGTTAACTGTCGCATCCGGGCTCGAGACGGAGTAACGAGATGCTTCCGATGCTTGGATTTTGGCCATACTGCTAGTCAGTGTAAAAGCGAGCATGAAAGGTTTAAACAATGCAGAAGATGTGTAGAAGAGGGGCATATAGCCAAGCAGTGTTCCAAGGAACCTATGTGTTTCTGGAATACCGAACAAAGCGGTCAAAGCGGCCATCAACACTAGGCCAGATGCCTTCAGGATAACGATGGAGCGATGTCTACAGGAAGGAGTTTTTCCCAAGCAGTGGAAGATTCAGAACTTGGTGCTACTACCAAAAAGAAAGAAACCACCCGGAGAACCGTCCTCGCACCGCCCTATATGTCTTCTGGATACACTGGGCAAGATACTTGAACGTGTGGTCTATGGAAGACTATTGGCCGTGACAGAGGCCAATGGTACATTATCGGAGCATCAATATGGGTTCAGAAGAGCAAGATCGACCATCGACGCCATTAAGAAGGTAGTAGATCTGGCAGCAGAGGCCATCCAGAGAAAAAGATGGAGGTGGGGAACCAAGGAATATTGCGCAGTAGTCACGTTGGACGTCAGAAACGCTTTTAATTCAACGGACTGGATACACATACGGAGATGCCTCATCGCCATGAGTACACCTTCCTACCTTTTGAGGATAGTTATGGACTACTTGGACAATAGGAAGCTCCAGTATTACACAGAAGATGGCATGAGGGAGTACAACATCACGGCGGGAGTTTCCCAGGGATCGGTTCTCGGACCACTTCTGTGGAACATAATGTATGACGGGCTTCTACGACTGAATCAACCTTATAACAAGTCGGAAGAAACTGGAGTATGCAATTTTCCGGATGCTTCCGAATATCGGTGATCCGGTGCTTCTGAATATCGGTGGTCCTGGTTATAGGCGCAGAATACTACTATCGCGAGTGTTCAGCTCTATTCTGTTGTATGCTGCCCCGATTTGGGCAGGGACCTTGGACAGTGTAAGGAATAGGAGAATCATAGCATTGTTGCATAGGCTTTGCGCAATAAGGGTCATTAGCGGCTTTAGAACGATATCTGATGATGCCGCGTGCGTCCTGGCCGGAATGATACCCGCTGATATAATGGCAGACGAACTCAAAATGGTGTTCCTTAGGCGAACTATGAATCGCGAGCGGATGAGGAATATAAAAGACGAGGAAAGAGCTACATTAGTAGCTTTATGGCAGACTAGGTGGGACAATTCTATGAAAGGTAGATGGACATACAGGCTAATCCCTGACATCCTCTCGTGGATATCACGGCCGATAGGAGACTGTGGTTACCACGTTACGCAGTTACTATCGGGTCATGGAGGCTATCGTCAGTACCTCCACAAGCGACGGCACGAAAGCTCACCTCTTTGTTCGGTATGTCCAGGGGTGAACGAGGATGCGGAACACGCAGTTTTTTACTGTGGACGCTTCTCAGAGGAGAGACAGTCGGCGAATATACCAGGCCCAGATGACCTAATTTGCCATATGACAGCTTCGGGGAGAAGATGGAATGAAATCGTCTCATTTGTGATAGCTGTTCAGGCAAACCTCCGAAGAGGAGAGGCACAGAGAAAGGCCCATAGGGCCGCTACCTGAATATAGCATAGTTATTGCTAACCAGCCCCGCGAAGTAATACCTGACGGCAGTCCCGCGGGGAGAGTGGTGGAAGAGTGCAGGGTGTGGGTTTAGTACGTAGGCGCTTCCCGGAATTTAGTATTTGGGTGCGAATCGTACATGCTGTTATCCCTTGATAACAGTATCTTAGGAAGATTCCCACATCCCTGGCGCGACCAAAAAAAAAAACATACATGCATGCATACATACATACATGCATGCACACATACATACATACATGCATGCATACATACATGCATGCATACATATATGCATACATACTTAAATACATACATACGTACATACATGCATATATACATACATACATACATATATCCGTACATGCATACACACACATACATGCATACATCATACATATGTATACCCTTATGAAAATTGAGTTTAATGGTAACTTGTTTTGAAAGAGGTTTCCATAATTTGAAAGCGTTTTTCTGGCGTTGTTCTATCCATAGCGTCCATTTAAAAACTGTTACCAACTTAGAATTGTATACCTTTATAAAGAACGCGCGATATATGTAGAATTCACCATTAAAACGGCACAGCAGAATAAATTCATAATTTACTTTTTTCCACTTTTATCAAAAACTACAAAAAAAAATAGCAACGAAATGTGGTGGCCCAATTTGGACTGGCTGTATTGTCATGTAATAATTCTAGACTGTGTTTTGTTTTCTTTAGTGGAGCCCTATAACCCTGTATTTTGTTTGAGCAGCTGGAGGATTCCAGCTAAGACACAGACGTTCGTGAGAACTGTCAATTTGTGAAGATTTTTAAGAGGAAACAAAGGCCAGTGTTGCCAGTTTAAGTTTTCTGTTAAAAAGGGCATGCAGCCCTTTTTATACTTTGTTAATTTCTACTTAGCGTTTCTAACTTATCATAACTTATTACTAATACATATTTGTCTCTTAACAGTGACATACAATATCAGTTCATTTTTTGTGACGAATCATGATAGAAATAAATACTCAAATGAACATGACACCTAAAACTGTGTCACTCAATTTGTGTAACTGAATCAATTTCTGCATTTGACTCGGCACATGTTATAATTTGGTAAGTGGTTTGGTGCACTTATGTGGTACAGTGTTGAACACGTAGTGTGGTACACTACAGAAACAAGAATTCAAAAATTCAATTTTTATAAAGGTCCAAAGTTCACATTCAGATATAAATATACAGAAATGAATGGGTGATAGTTTTCTCCTTTTTTTAAATTTGATCAAAAAATACCCTTAATTTTATTATTTTTAAATCTATAAAATAAATGCTTTGATACTTCGAAAATTTACATCATCATGTACCCTACATGTAAAAATGGTGGTTAATTAACAAATTATTTATAGAATTTTTGTGAAAATTTATTTTTTAAAATAAATAAATATTTAAAATACTGCACTGTTCAGGTAAATTAACACATACGTGAATAATAAATATTTAAATAAAATCCGAAATATGACTAATAAAAAATTTAATTAAACTTAATTAAAAAACTAATTATTTATTTACTTAAATATTAAATTTCTTAACCCTTCCTGTTTAAGCCCATATTGCAGATCTTAAAAGCACAGAGTCTCCTATCTGTAATGAGGCAAAAATAATAGAAATGGGTAAGATTCACTTATACGTATAAACAAAATTAATTACATGTTAAGCAAAATGATAAGGAGTACATTTAATTATATAAATTATTTACAAAATACAACAATATGAATATCAAATATAATTTTATTAGATTGTGATTTGAAGCTAGTTTGATGTGTCTATTTGTGAGATCTTCAAATAAATTTTTAGTTTAGTTTTTTAATGAAAAAATTTTATTTTAATATTTATTAAAGTTTATATCGGCTTTTTGATTATTTAAGATTATCGTAAAAATTAAAATTAAAAATTAAAGTAAGAAAAATGAAAAATAATTTTCAACAAACAAAAAAAATCTAATTGTTGTCATTGCTATTGGTAATTACTGTCGTTACTGGCCGTTTGTTCGGCGTTATCGGCAAACGTTTTCGATGTGATGACTTCATTGAATTAGCCCGCATAAAATGTCAGGTGGCAGGACAACCTACAAACATGAGTAGATGCGACCCTATCAAAAGAACAACATAACCTAACACTATATAAGTATACTAACCCACATAGTATTAATTCTCCAGTACTATCTGAAAACGACGATTTTTACCTAGGGGATTAACAACAGTATTTCATTTACTGGCAGAAAAAATCCAAGCAACTTAATACATAAAATATAATGCGACCAACAAATTATGCATTTGTCTTCTCTAAAAGAACCATCTTAAAATAAAGTTTGATGCGATGAAAGCATTATGTTCGCTGGGATGGTATACAACTTTGTTTTGCCGCCATTTTTATAAACATTAGTCTTGACAGTTCAGTTTTGACAGTCGTGAAGTAGACACGTAGCAATTTTATTATGGATAAATATTCCATAAACCAACGTATTTTAATCGTTAAAACATTTTATCAAAATCAATCATCTATTACTATGACGATTAGAAAGTTCCATGAAATTTTTGTTAGAAACAACGTGCAAATAAAACGTGTAGTGAATGATTTCGAAAAAAGAGGTTCTATAGGTGATAGGCTTAAGCATGGACCACAACGTACTGCAAGATCGGCTGAAAACATGTTCAAAACAATACATCAAGATCAATTCAACGTCGTGCTCAGGAGCTTGTTCTTCAAAGAACAACTTTGGCCACAAATTTGTACAAGAATTTGCATTTGTTTCCATATAAGATTCAGTTGATACAATAGCTTCTTCTACAAGACAATTTACGCCTCCGTACAAATGCCAATAGGATGTTACAGCTCGTTCATGAAAAGCCAAATTTTCTTGAAAAAATCATAATGATTGAAGACAGATTTTCGTTTGAATGGATACGTGAAAAAAACAGAATAGATGGTTCTGAAGAATGGAAAATCCTCAAATTATTCAACAGTCACCTTTGCATCCATTAAAAGTGACAGTCTGATGTGCAATTTGGTCAGGATGAATCATTGGACCTTACTTCTTTGAAAACGAAGACGGTGTAACGATAACTGTGAATGGGGTGCGACATCGTCATATGATTGAAAACTTTTTAACGCCACATCTGCATGCTTTCGGCTTGATTAACATGTGGCATCAACAGGACGATACTACATCGCATACAGCCAGGATTACAATGGAATTGCTGCAAGCCTCTTTCCACAACAAGTTATTTCAAGAAATGATGATATTGATTGGCCTCTACGGTCGCCTGATTTGACTGCTCCGGACTTTTTTAGGTGGGGATATATGAAAAGCAAGGCTTATGCAAATAAACCAGAAATGTTTGAGCAACTCAAACAAAATGTTCGTGATGAAATTACTGAAATACCGCGTGAAATGTGTGAGAATGTAATTAAAAATATGCTCAAAAGGGCTTGCATTTGTGAGGTTAGCAGATGCGAACATTTACCTGATATTTTACTCCGCACATAGCTGCCAACATTAAATAAAACTTTTATGAATATAAGATCCATTCATTTTCATTTAATCAAAAATTATAAACAAACAAAGTAGTATACCGGCGGACACCCGGTATGTTTTATGTCGTCTGTAATGGAAACATAAAACTTTATGCAGCAGTTTGATGTGTGACTATGTGTGACGTTAGAACTTTAATTTGAGTAATCAATATTTTGCTATCCCTCACTTAAGATGTTAATGTATCAAAGATAGTATAATTAAAGACTATTATACTATTTTGGGTTTTTTAAAACCGACGGTATATTCAGGAAAATATTGTTATTTTTAATAAAAATTGTGGTTGACTGACACATCAAATTTACGCGTTGTATATAAAACTATGACTGCAATAGCAACATTTGCCAAAAAAAAAAAAGAAAAACAAAATAAAACCTTAAGTTTAAGGGCGACATGATTTTGGCATAGCTTTTAAATCGACGAGATTTGATAAGATTGGTGTTCTTGCTTTTTCTGTTAATTAAATTTGAGGTTAGAAAATAAATTGTCTGTCAACTAATCAAATGTCAAAAATTAAGCTGTCATCCTTTAACTCTTAAGTAAAAAATTTTAGTTGTGAAAATTTACTATCAAAATGGTGAAAATGTATCACTATATCACGAGCAGTTTAACCACGTGGCCACTATGCTAAATTCGATGCTTATACTCTTAGTGACCGTAGTGTTGCTGGAATGCAAAATGTTGAGAATGAGCCTGAAACAACAACTCGCCACCACATTCGTAACAATTAGACATCACTAGAGACACTTTTCCCAGCATTTTCTATAAATATCTTCATCTTTATACTTATAAAGTTCAACTCGTTCAATAATTATAGCCGACAGACCATTGGTTACGTCTAACGCTTGTGAACTGGCTATTTGAAAAAGTGAACGAAAACAAGGCATTTTGTAACAAAATCATCTTTAGTGATGAGAATAATTTTTAATTAGACATTTATGTAAATACACAAAATTGTCGCTCACAAAATCGATAAACAGTTCTAAAAAAAACAATTATATCCAAAGAAGGTGACCGCATGGTGCAGTTTGTGATTAGACGACATCATCGGCCCGTATTTATTTGAAAATTAGCAAGAAACCGCTGTCACGGTTAATTCCCTGCACTACCAAACCATAATAAACTAATGTTGGCTACAGTGGTCCTTAGTTGCGATAATATAGCGTCTCAAGCGCCACAACCACCCAAACAATTTAGTTATTGCATGAGAAATTTTCCGGCGATGTCAATTGGTCGCCTCGTTCTTGTGATTTTATGCCGCTGGATTATTTTCTCTGGGGCTACGTGGACAATTCACAAGCAACTGATGCTGTGAAAGATAAAGCTCAGTGCTGTATTGACGAGATAAGCAACGCTTTGTTGCAAAACGTGCTTCAAAATATTGTGAAAAGCACGGACGTGCCAGAGGTGAATATTAAACCCACATCATACTCCATTATTTGCCATTATTCTATTTTGCAGTCAGTATCAATAAAACTGAAGTTGTCAAAAAAGCTTGTGTGTGCTTTAAGCCAATTTACTTTCTAACCTTTAAATTAATCCCTCTATGTAAGCTGCGTGGATATAAATAACAGAAAAAAATGTGAAAACAAATATAGGAATACAAAAGGCCCCAAATATAAGTTTTAAATTGCTGCACTGTACTATTCTCGATTCGAGAAATAAAATTAGTTTTATAATTATTAATTATTTAATACTTACACTGAATTTTATTGCCATAAATCTCTTTGTATATCGATTCTAAACGTGCATAAAGTTCAGGATATTTTTCCAAACTTTCGTCTTTATCTTCGGCTAAAGTTAAAAAAAGTTCACGTAACTGCTCATCTTTTTGCTGGTTTTAAATTAAATATATCGAAATTGTTTAAGAAAAATTGTCTATGTTTAAACGAAAAAAGAAAAACTCACCAATATGTTTATTAGCTTTTCCATATCTGTGTTAGATAATAAATTATCTTGTTTTTCTGCATCTTTTAATATCACAGCTTCTGTGAACATCAGCATCCACATAGTTGACAGCATGAATATAACAATAGAATGGCGATGTTTGAATGTTATTGACATTTTGTTAGTTAAATGAAGATCTAAAAGAAAAGAAATATATTTCAAAATTTTACTCAGAAGGTATAATTTTGGATGACTTTTTCCATTATTTGTGACCATATATTAATCGTTTCAGGCAATATCGTTTAAGAAAAAAGACGAACCAGGGCATAAAGCACATCAAACAGACAGGTTTTCTGGATGTAATGACGTCTCAACATATACTTGAGGATTATCATCACTCCAAAAATGCCAGTTTTCTTTATTAACGTACTCATTCCAGAAAAGGTGAGCTGTTTTGCTATAAAAAACAAAAAATCGCTTACGAAACCGGCATCAGGTATTTCGATCGGAACCATAATTTTCAATAATGTTCAGGCGTCACTCTATTAATGTTGAAATGCCAAACCAAACTATTTAATAAAGCTATAATTGCTAACTTTATCGAAACGATGCTGGTCAGCACGTTAAAGTAAATGATGGCCACTATAGAACTATGATTGCTGACCAACTTTTTCATTTAGTAATTGAACACCCATGATGTACAGGAGCTGTAGCTGCAACAAGACGAGGCAACATGTCACACAGCTCGTGCCACAATTGATTTATTGAAGAAAGCAGTTGGTAACAGCATATTTTCACATTTGAGACCAATCAATTGGCTACCAAGATTTACTGCCGCTAGACTTTTATCTGCGATATATGTGAAATCGCTAGTCTTCGCCGGTATGTCCGAAACGATTGACCACTTATAGGATTAAATTTGCCAAGTTATTGCCCATATACAGCCATAAGTCTTCCCCAGGGGCACATTGATTTGTTTTGACGGAATCCCACCGTTATTACATGAATCACCGGTAGTAAAAGGGAGCCCCAGTCCCCTAAAAGACTAGCAGGAGCTAACTGAACAACATCACTTTATTTCCACGGGAATCAGTAAGCCCCAGGGTTTAGCTTTTTAACCTTTTAGCTGTTTAGCTCTGACTGATTATTTGAGGTTGGCCCTTCGGAATCATCGTGGTGGTTGTGGCTTCCCAGCCCTTGTTTGTGTTATGTGGATCGGATCTCTTACAATAAACACAATGAATGGTCCTGGTTCAGGGAGCATGTTTGTTGTTGTATTCTGAAATTTTATTAAGCTTGCATGTGTTCTGGACCGGGAGTTGGATCGTTTCCAACTCTTCAGCAAGGAGTGAGGGCTGCGGCCTGCTCCGAACTCTCGGAGTTGCGACCAGGAGTGACTAGAGGATAGACATATCTGAAGGCTTCCTGGGGCGTGGATGACGATACAATTCATCCACAGTGGTATGATCCACCGTAAATTTTATCACGCATACAGCCATAAGTATACAAGCTCATCAAATATTGGTTCTCCAAATTGGACTACGACTGAGCTGGCCGTGGGGATTATATCCCAAAAGCCATATTTAAATTATAATATCAGAAGAATATCTTTCGAATAAGTTAACTTTCGTGTCTCTTCACATATACATATGTACGTATACTCAACCAATTCGATTTATATTTTTACTCACCAGTTTAAAGCAGGAAAACAATTATTTTGTTTATATTTTTGTAAACGTTTTTTCGAAAATTATTTTTGCTGTGTATTTTTAATTTAAGATATTTAATATTTTCAACTTATATTTGCGCTCAACTTTAGCAGTTTTTTTTAAATGTGTCAACTGTCTAGGGTCATCCTCTTTTATAGCAAAAAAGCGAGCGTTTTGAAAACAAAAACAAAAGTTTATGGTTCTCACGGTTTTTTTTTTGGTAGCGTTGCCAGTGTTAGCAATCAGAAATTGTCATACATCTCGTGATTTGCAAGATTCTGGCGATATTTAATTTACTTTGGATTTGGATCATTTAAAAAGAGAGGATAAGCTGAACTAAATGCAATCTTATGTGTTTCTGCTTGGGTAAAAAAAAATAAATACTATTTTCTGCGTTAAATGCCAAAAGCAGAGGTGGTAAAAGAAGAAAGGCAGTGGAGCAAACTTGAGATTAGGAAGTAAATTGGCTTAAAACACACATCTTTTTTCAACAATTTCAGTTTTATTGATACCAATATAAAGTAGCAATAACAGAAGTTATTATGGAATAAGCATCTGCAATACGCCAGACATCCGCTCTTTTCATTAAATTTTGAAGCACATATTGCAACAAAGCGTGGCTCATATCGTCAATGCAGCGCTGAATTCTATCTTTCAGAGCTTATGTAAGACCAGCCTTTCAAGTGGCCCCAAAGAAAATAACCCACGGCGTTAAATAACAAAAATGTTGCAGCCAATTGGCATTGGCAAATCGATAAATTATGCGACTGGAAAATTTCTCATGCAATTAATGAATTATTTTGCACTCTCAATTCAAGGTGACAGCGTTTCATAGATCATTTTCGAAAAATTAGGGGCCACTGCGATTTCGAGGACCGTTTTTAGATTTTTCTAAGCCCCTATATGTGACATTTTTATATTTTTACATAACCGTCTAACTAAAAATCAGACTCATCACCAAAAAGTTGAATTTGTTAAAAAATGCTTTGTTTTCACAAACCTACGACGCAAACAATAGTCAGTCGAATTTAATTCTCGAGTTGAACTTTTTAGCGTGATGAAGATGTTTATGCAAAACGTTGCGCAAAGAGCCTCTAGTAATGTTCCGAACTTTTGCAGACGCCAACGAGTTAATGTTCCAGGCTCATTCTCAATACTTTGATGTACAGCGGCTATTTTGCATTAATACGGCCACTACTTGAGTATTGTTTTTGGTCTACTGTCAGCCATAATACCGTAAGCGATCTGAAAAAGAGCCGGATTATGAGGACAAGCTGCTTGTGATACAGAGTGTGATTTGTTTTACATTCGCGCCTGACTATGTAGTCTTAATAAGATGGTGGACAAACCTCTTTATATAATTTGGAACGTTATACATACGTCCTAGATAGCCGAAGACATAATTCTAAGCAACAGAACCACCTAGTTGCAACTTGAATAATTCCTGGGCAGGTCTGCAAACTATCACACCTTGCTAAAGAGTTGGAGACTTTCTAACTCCTGTCCAGAACACATGTCAAGCATGCTCACTGGACTGGATCATTCACTTTGCGTGTCATTATCAGTGAAATGATCCTGGCCACCATAATTTTCATACTTCCCTTATGGGGCCGCAAAACCACAACCACCACGATGCTCCCATATAGGGGCCAACCTCAATGAACTAGAACTATTAAATGTCTAAAGAGACAAATAATGAACTCTGCGAGCTCACTGATCCCCGTGAAAATAAAGTGGAGTTTCCAGTTGACCACCTGCCTGTCTTCAGGGGACTGGGCTCCCTTTTTCCCCCAGTTGCACAGGTCTAGATAGTCGAGTATTCTATAAAGACCGATAAATGTGCCGGGGGTCTGCTTGTGATACACTGAAATTTTTATTATTTGGATAATAGTTTTTCACAATTAAAATTCTTTGCACAAGAGTGTAAAATTACATGCTAAAATTTTCCGCAACTTTTTACTAAATAAATGACAAAGGATAAGAGCTCAATAAATGACATTTAATTATAAACAAAATATAAATTCTATATGAATTAATTATATGGATGCAGGCAGTGTGCAATAAAAAAATTTACGAAATTGGTTTTTATATAAATTTCATTGATTTTAAGAATGTTATTCTTTGTGTTTAAAAAACTCACTTTTTCAAGTTTGTTGTCAATTTTAAAACGCTGTAACCCTGTGCCCTAAAATGAATGTTTTAACGATGAAAACACGTTGGTTTATCGAATATTTTTCCATAATAAATTTGCCAAGTGTCTACTTCACGACTGCCAAATATGAACTATCATGGCTAATGTCTACCAAAATGGTAGAAAAACAAAGTCGTATAGCTTACCGGAGGACAACCGTAATATTAGCAAAACATTTGGCGAGAAACCTAAGAAAATAGTGGCAGCATTGAGAATTGCTATTTGTTTGAGTGATTTTTCTCTGTTTTGATTTTCTTTATTTAATTCCAGTTATTAAAAAACCATTAAATAGCTGGGTTTACAGATTTAAAAGTACAGAACCCTTTTAGGGTGTTTTTGGTAATAACGCTACATATGGAATTTAAGAAGAGAATATAAAATTTTCAGTCACAAAATAAAATTAAATAAATTTTTTTCTTAATTTGATTGGTTGTTTTTGTCATATCGTTTTTCACGTTTCAATTAAAATATAGTTGACATCCCTGTACGTCTAGTTGTTATTGTTGTTTTCTCATATAGTGTTTATCTTTTCTAAAATGACTTGCAAAAACATCATAAAAATTTCCTAAAATTTCTTTTTCTGTATTTTCCATAAAAATAAATTGTTTTGTGCATTTTGTTATTGTATTTTAGTACCTTCAACTCTTATTACCTTGTTTTTAAAGATTAGCAAGTACATAATTATTTGTTTGAAGGAATGTTTTCTTTATCTAAGTAGGTATCTAAGTATTTTAATTTTTTATTGCAGTTTATAACTGTTTTAAAATTGTTAATTTCTTTATAAACTTTTGAATCCTCCAAACATGATGTTTCGGATTTTTTTTTAAAGTCGAAAACAACAAATAATTTGTATTATTTTTTAAATGTTAAAAATGATAAATAAACGAATAAGAATAAAACATTCGGCTGTAGCAATTCTGGTATACCCTTCGATAGATTTTTTGTGAATATTTTGATATTTTTTTTAAAGAGAAGTAACACTTCAGGCAACATTGCTTAGAAAAGGGATAGAGAAGAGATGAAGCAGGTGGTGAAAGTAGAAGGATAGCTACGAAAATTGACTATCGTATAAGACAGCACAGGGACCACTGACCATGCCTTCTTCACTGAGCAGCTCCACCGACAGTCAACTTTTATTTTTGTAGTGAAAAAAAACAAGGCCTTCGTTGGGAATCGAATGTACAACCCTCAGACTGACAAGCTAGTACAATACCTACTAACCTACAGGGGCACCTAATAGTTTGATATAATAAATAATGTTTATAGTTTTTTTAAACGATCTTTTTTATCTTTAATAAATATCTTTTTTCCTTTTTAAGATCTTTTTTATATATTTTTTTCTTCTCAATATTTCGCTTTCCTTTAGAAAGCTTCTTCAGAAAAAAATTTTTATATTTTTGAAAACAAAAAACTTATTAACAAATTGAAAAAATGTTTCAAAACATTTGACAAAAACATACAAAATATTTTTTTCATACATACATACATACAAAAATTTTAAATTTTCAAATAATCAAACATACAAAAACAAGGAAACGGAAATAACAAATAAATAACAAATAACAAATTCTCTCCTATGAAATAATTATAACAAACTAGCGTGCCCGTGACTGCTTTGCAAGTCATTTCTTCGACATTTTTTGATCGATTTTGGTTCGCGGTATTGAAAAACAAAGCACGTGAACGTGATACATATAACTTAAAGTGCAAAAAACAGGGATCATTGAAAAGCAACAGGTATGGGGAACTGAAGCCATTTAAAATCAAACGGCAAATCTGGAGGAATCATAGGAATGCGTGGTTTCAACACATCGCTCTTATATTTTTCTTTTAAAATTTTGCTTCAATCACATTTTTCATGACTTTTTTGACTACTAACATATGTCATTGCATCTGCCAAGTGTGCATACAACGCCATCTTCTGGCAATATAGCATTTACAATCATGTTTTTTTATGGGTTCTTGAGTTAAGATAGCGTTGTAAAAAAATGTATGTGAAAATCAATTTTCTTCATAATTTTTTTTTGGGAAATTTTCCAAAATTTTCTTCAAAATATTGTATTAAATCAAATTTAATTTAAATAAATAAGGAAAGCTGATAAAAGCTGAAGAAAATTCCAATATTTATGTTACTAAAACTCCAGTCACATATGTCATTGCATCTGCCAAGTGTGCATACAACGCCATCTACTGGCAATATAGCATTTACAATCATGTTTTTTTATGGGTTCTTGAGTTAAGATAGCGTTGTAAAAAAATGTATGTGAAAATGAATTTTCTTCATAATTTTTTTTTTTTTTGGAATTTTCCAAAATTTTCTTGTGTATTCTTCTTATTTGGCCGGAGACCTGTCCGAATTGGTGCTAATCACCGAAATCGGTCCACGCATTCTCGAGTTATAAGCGTAGTAACTAACATCACTTTCTTTTATATATATAGATTATGTGTCTTTTTAATTAAGTACCTATAATTCTGAGCTAAATTGTCTGTGTCTGTCTTGAAATTTATTCTCCTTATATTTGGTACATTAACAATTTCTAACATTTCTAACATTTTCAACATATAACGTCTCTTGTAGTTTTTTTCTAGAATTTGTTATTTGTTATTTCCGTTTCCTTGTTTTTGTATGTTTGAATATTTGAAAATTTAAAATTTTTGTATGTATGTATGAAAAAATATTTTATACTAGCGTGCCCGTGACTGCTTTGCAAGTCATTTGTGGTTCTTTTTGTGTTCTTTTTTATGTGCACCAAAAAATTCAATCAGGAAAATTAATCAGTAAGAACACAAATTTTTTTTTTTCGTTTTTATGTTTTTTTTAATAATTCAATATTTTTGTGTGCTATAAAACGTCTTATTCTTTTGCAATGCTTTTACTTATACGATATTCTTCGATTGATTTAGGTTCGCGGTATAGACAAACAAAGCAGTTGGTTTATTAACACGTGAACATGATGCATATAATTGACCGTGCGAAAAACAGGGATCATTGCAAAAGCAACACGTTGATGAATTGGCATTGAAAATAATTTGTGAAGTTATTTCACTATTGTAAATTTAAAAACACTTGTTATTTACTAAATTGATTTTACTTATAGGTTTCTCACTTATGAACACAAAACAGCAAAGTTTGTTGGATTGTACCGATATTTTTTACCAACGTAGCGGGGAATATGTTGTATCATATAGTAATGTAAATATTTTGTAAATATAAATAAACCGAAAACTCGGACTTTTGAATGCAACATTTCGGAAGTTTTAAAATTTTGATATTTTATTATATATTAGAGAGTTTTTTTCTTTGTAAATATCTTCGGAACTACATAACCGATTTAAGAGATTGATATCTCGTTTTGAAAAGCTAACAATGGCTTTAAAAAATAAAATAAAAAAGAAAAAAAATAATAAATATGTATATGTATATGTCATTGGTGGGTTTTGCCACGCCCCTCCGCCCACAGACCGAAAATAAAAAATCGGACTTCACAGTGTCACCCGCCTGAATATTCTGAAGATTCTCTGAAAATTCCATCAAAATCGGCCCAGCCGTTTTCGAGTCCATTTCTTACATACATACACACATCCTCTTTTATATATATAGATGTTTTTGTCAAATGTTTTGAAACATTTTTTCAATTTGTTAATAATTTTTTTTTTGTTTTCAAAAATATAAAAATTTTTTCCTGAAGAAGCTTTCCAAAGGAAACCGAAATATTGAGAAGAAAAAATATATAAAAAAGATCTTAAAAAAGAAAAAAGATATTTATTAATAATAAATAATGTGTTTGGTATACTTGAGTTATTTATTTGTCATAATTATCAACCCGTTTTCTGGACTATATAGGTTATTCAGTGTTCGTTCTAGTCTAGGTAGTGAGTAGGCACGACCCTAATGAAGGAACTACCTAAACCCAATCGTACACTGACTCACCAGTACAGTCCAGAACGCGGCATGATAACGATGTCACACCGAACATTTAACATGAACATGAGATTTAATTGAAATTTTGTTTTTCTGATTTTAGGATTTTAAAAAAATTCGTATCGTAATGGGCTACTCGATTAACGCAATTTAAATTTCTGATGATTTGTCACATTAAAGATTTTTAATCCTTTCCATAAAAAGGAAAAGAAATCTGAGACAAGAAGTTACTCGTAGTTATTTCTGTAAGGCAGTAAGCCGCTCTCCTCATCCACGCTTATTTGTGTTTTAATACACAGCAGTAATTATGCTTTTTTTGATAATTTTATAGCACTTATGCGAGTGCTAGTGATATCACTTTTAGACATTATAGTTATAAAACAACTAAAGGGTTTTTCAACGAGAAGTTTGTTTTCTAAAACAAAAAATTTACATTAAGATGATTCAAATTTTTATTGTACATATTACGAAGAGAAAAGTTCGGCAATTATAAATGAAAATTGATATCTGGCATATGTTCACGACGATCACGCTGACAGGTGTCGATTCTTTCATTTTTTGCAAAATGGCGGTGCTATTTAAGGCTGAAATCGATTCGATCGACTCCATATACCCTCTGTCCTTAACACAGCTGATGTTGTCAAACTTGGTTTGCAACAATTTGATCGTTTCATTGGCTTTGTGACATGTGGCATCGTCCTGTTAAAATCACTGTCACTGATATCCTGACAACTGAAAATGGGCTTCGGCTGAAAAAATGATTTTTTCAGAAAAACCAGATGGTTGTTCCTAAATGTATTAAGCGAATCTGTGGCGATAGTCGGTCGCCTTCAATTCCTGCACCAATTGAACCTTGTAAGGTTTCAAAATCAAATCCTGAAGCTAAATTCGCCATGTGGTTGTTTTGGAACGTCAATGAATTATTGACAAATTTGGATCTGTGGCTCAACACTGTGGCTCACTGCTGCGATGCTTCGAGTTGAATGGCCCGGTCGAACATGCTTTGATGTTCGCATATTTTGTATCATGCCTGTCAATTCAACTTTAACCACTAAATTCTTAATAGCGGTTTCAGAAGGTCGATTATGTTGTCTGAAAATATCAGGAATTTTAAAAAATGCAATTTTAACAGAACCACAACCATTTTCATAGTGGATTTTAATTATTTTAATGGGATTTTCGTATGAAATTGAATTCATTGTAACAACTGTCAATGCATCTACTACGAATACGTCAAAAAACTAAATGTCAAAACTATCATGTTGTTGGTATTGCTTGCCACAACTGAAAAATAAACCTCCTGTTGAAAAAGCCCATATTAACAGCCTCACAAAGAATTGCTTCAGTTGCAAACGCCACTGGCAATAGAATAAAAAATAAATTAAAAGCACAGCACAGCACAACACAAACAGCAATAAAATTGACCATAATAAAGTCTAAGAACAAGGCTAAAGCAATACAAATTATAAAAAACATTTGTTTTATTAAAGTCATTTTGTTTATTGTTCTGTCCTGGAATTTTATACAGAAAAAACTGTTTATCTGTCTATTGTTATACTAATTAATTTCTAAAAAGAAATGGTTTGTTTATTCTATCACTAGAAGTTTTCCATACTAAGCTTTTATGGTATATGCACATGTATGTGCGTATGTACATACGCTTGAGTCTGCCTTTCAGTAAATGTAGAACTTTGCAATAATTGAAAAGAACACACATTTTCGACACGTGTGCAAATAAAATATTTTTAAATGGAATATGTTTCATCAAAATAGAAGACATAATAATATTATAAAAGAGTTAACGAAGAAATGTTTTGCCTGAAATTGTAAAGCTGCAAATTTCTATTAAGGCTCTTACAAATAACATAGAATAAGTTTAAAAAACCGCAAATTTGTTAACAAGAGAAAAAAAGAAGATGGTAAAAAATTAAAGAATGAATGATTATTTGAGAGGACCTAGCCGTAGTCAGCTGGGTTTTGTAATAACACTATTCATTGCATATGCTTAAGAACAAGTTGGGCATAGCCAATTGATAATCAACTTTTAATCGGCAGATAAGATATGCGTGATAAGATTTACATCTGCACCTCGCTGTAAGTCTTAATTAAATTGTGGTCAATCCACTAGGAATGAAAAGCAACGTCATTCTCGCCCTAGGAAGCTGAAGACTAATTCTAGCAGCAGGTCTTTCATAGTTGCAATTTCAGCGGTTCCGAAGCAGGGTCGCAAACCACTACCCCTTACTGAAGAGTTGGAGACTATCCAACTCCTAGTGCAGAAGACTAACTAGCATGCTCACTGGATCCGGATCATTCACCCATTGGTTTAGTTAAACGTGAGATGATCCTGGCCCCTTAATCAAATTCATGAGGGGCCGCAAAACACACACCCACCACGATACTCCCGAAGGGCCAACCACAATAATCAGTGAGAGAAACACCTAAAAGGCTAAAGAGACAATTAGCGGAACTTTGGGGCTTACTAATTCCCGTGGAAATGCCTACAGGGGACTGGGCTCCCTTATAACTAGACGGTAGGGTAATCCATAAAGACTGATAAATGTGCCCTCCCGGGGGGACAGGCAGATGAGACTTTTTTATTTGTTTGAATTGAACAAAATTATCAGTGTCACTTTTTTAATGAAAATTCCAAAAGCGAAATGACGATTTCGCTGTTCGCTGTTATAAATTGGGTTGGTGTATGTCAAAGTATATAGTGGATGGGCAAATTTGAGCTTAGGAAGTAAATTGTGTGACAAATGACTTAATGTAAAGAATTATGCTGTTATCCTTTGACAGTTATTTAGTAAAAAGTGGGGAAATTTTAAGCAAAAAATTGTAATTGTGAAAATTTCACTGTATCTCTTTGTAAAATTCACAGCAGCTTTTCCTAGTATCAAGCACCGTCTAAGACCGCTATGCGTAATTTAATCACTAAATTCGAGGTTCAAGGTATTTTTTCTTACAATAGACCAAAAAAAAAAATACGCTCGTAGTGGTTGTAATAGAGCTAAGTGCTAAGTGTTGACATCAACTCGTCAACAATTGGCCATTACTAGAGGCACTTTGCACAACATTTTGCATGAAGCTCAACTCGTTCAAGAATTAAAGCTGAGCGATCATTGTTTGTGTTGTATGTCTGTACATTGGCTGTTTGAAGAACTGAACAATATCAACGCATTTTGCAACAAAATTATCTTAAGTCACGAGGCTCATTTTCAATTAGGTGGTTATGTAAACAAATAAAATTGTCACATATGGGGCTTACAAAATCCACAAATAATTCTCGGAAAGCCATAACATCCAAAGAAAGTGACAGTATGATGGACTTTGTGGCCAGGCGGCACAAATAGCACGTATAGCCGTATTAGCCCAATATTTTGTGGCTACAATTGGCTAATGTTGACATCAGTGGCCGTTTGTTTTAGCAAGACGGCGCCACAAGCCCACAGCTACCTCGACAATTCAGTGAAGGCATGAGAAATTTCCCGGTCGCGTAATTTCTCGATTTGATGATGTCAATTGTTCGCCTCGTTCTTATGACTTAACGCCGCTACATAAATTTCTCTGGAGCCCACAAACAGCTGATGCTCGGAAAGATGAATGTCGGCACAGCATTGTTGCTAAATGCGTTTCAAAGTTTTGTGAAAAGAGCGGACGTCTGCCTAGATGCTTCAGGTGAACATTTACCCTACATCATACTCCATTATTAATTCCCATATTTCTACTTTACATTAGTATCAATAAAACTAAAGTTGTTAAAAGTTGTTTAAGCCAATTATCTTTCTAATTTCAAATTTGCCCACACTATATATGCAGACAGAACACTGTGCGTTTGCTGTTATATTTGCTAATAAATATTTGTTATGTGTTTCATAACACAAGATATTTCTATTTGCGCTAACGACGAGACTTGTCTATTTATTTTAATATGACTGTGCTTTCAGCAAACAGTTAATTATTTTAGATGTTTATTGAAGTTAATGAGGTTAAATAGTTTTGTCAAAATTGAAGAAAAATATAAAGTAAATAATCTCTTAATTAAAGAAACAAGCAAAATTAACTTAGAATTATGAAATTAAAAACAAAAATTATATCTGTTTGAATTGTTTTAATCTTTTTTATTTCTATCAATTCTTATGCAACCAAAAATATTTAAATTCTAAATTGCGCGCTAAATTTAAATCGCTTTTGCTTTGAATTAACGCTGTACGAAAAAGTATCGCAAGAACTTTTATCTGTTCATTTGTTTCTTTTTTATATTCGTACCTTTCAGTGGGACAATAAAATATGAAACCATAATGAAATATGGGCAGAAAACCACCTAGCAAAATTGTACTGAATTCAGTGGAACAACCTGACTGCTTGTACCGAACTTGGGAAAGTACAGATGCCAAAACTGGAAAGCTTCCAAAATAAACGAGGCAATGAAGCAGTTCAACAGTGTTCCAGCGGTGATCATCTGCGTGTAACAACAAAAATTCTGCAAAAGATAATGCAGCGATTTTACTGCCCACAATCTGTAGTCGATTAGATAGCTAATTGCGAACAGTTCATTGCTACCAAGGGTCTAACAAGAAGAAATAGAGGCAAGCTTTAACAAAACAATGCAAGTGTATCTTTTGAACAGATAGCTTTGGATATCGCAGGCCCATTCCCTACCATTGACGCTAAAAACCGGTGTGTACTAGTCGTAATCGATTATTTTAGCAAAGCAAAATAAGAATCCAATTCAGTGGTGAATGCATTTGTGAACAATCGAATGTGTCGATACGGTGTTCTGTTAAACTGCATTCTTA
This sequence comes from Trichopoda pennipes, assembly GCA_030448955.1. Taxonomy (NCBI): domain Eukaryota; kingdom Metazoa; phylum Arthropoda; class Insecta; order Diptera; family Tachinidae; genus Trichopoda; species Trichopoda pennipes. The sequence continues at coordinate 352,305 of JASKUP010000021.1, read as the reverse complement.
CCAGGACGAAATTTTGAATTGCCAAATTTAAAGTCATGTGCGACATATATAACGTCAAAAAGGCGTATCGGTTTCGCCTTTCGCCGCTGTATCCACAGTCATATCACGTTCAATTCTTGACATTTACGATACTGCCAAATAACTCTGCATAGATTGACACTTGAGCAATGGCACCGAAAAATCCTAATCACCTTTGACAAAATGGTCAATTCAATTTATCGCAAAGAGGCTAACGTGCTTAATGGGCTCGTTACTAAACTGGTATCATATCAGTACATAACAGACTTCATTGCATTCAGAAAATTGCACCATTTACGTTTATATGCTGAGTAGATCATCAGATCTTATTTTTTTAAAATAAAGCCAAAGAGAGGATTAAGGTAGATACAGAGATCGATACCTTATCATGAACAATAAATTTTTTATATAAAAATTCGAAGCGCATTGATTAGAGTGAGACGGCACTATGCAACATACGACGACTGGAATTAAAATTTGACGAAAAGTTTATTTTGACAAATTTATCTGTCAATCGATATGATAGAAAGATTCTAACGTACCCTAGAGAAATATCTCAGAAAAGTAGTCAATGGGACAAGCACGTGCCCAAGTTTCTACTGCATTATATAGTCCAGCAAAGTTCGTGTTTGGAACAAAACTAAAACTGCGGGCGGATTTAGAATTTGGCGTTAAATTCTCTTTACAAGAAGACCTGTACGAACTTCTTAACTTTGTCAGCAACCGCATTAAAAAAGCCAGCAAATGAGAGCAGCAAACATGGAAGGATTTACGAAATGAAAAATGGTTTTACTATTTAAGCGATATCGCAAGAAAGGATTATCATAGTGCGAGTTCCCAAATGAAAGTGGTTCACCTGTGTCGGCAGGCCGAATATGGCCGATGTGCAGTTTAGCTTATGGCAGTGTTATGAAGATGCTTAGTATAAGTTAGAAAAAGATAATTATCACTGTATGGCTTATAGCGCCATCTTGCTAAAATCGCAGAGAACACATATGCCAACATTAACCAATTGTAGCCACAAAAAATTAGTTTTCATGATTTAACAGCGCATAGAGCACACAGTGACGGCGTTTCCTTGTTCATATTCAAAAAAATTCGTACGTATGATGACGCCTGATCACTAACCGCGCCATACGGTCACTTTCTTGGGATGTAATGGTTTTTGAAGACTGTTTGTGAATTTTTTGAGCCTTATATTCGACAATTTAATTTGTTTTTATTACCATCTAATCGATAATAAGCCTTATCTCTAAAAATGATTTTATTCAAAACTTCATTATTTTCCGTCAGTATTCACAAACGTTGGACGCAAACAAATTGAATTTTATAAGCTTTATACCCACTACCAGCGTATATCTTTGACTTATTATCAGCAACAATACTGTGAGCCATGAATTTATTAATTAAATTATGCACAGCGATCTTAGAATATGCCTAACTACGACGAAAATCTGCTCAAATTTTATGAAGTAATACAGTGAAATTTTCACCATTATGATAGTAAATTTAGACTGTTTGCTCAAGAGTGTAACATGATGTGCTTAAATTCTTCCAACATTTTAATAAATAAATATCAAAAGATGACAGCTCGAATTTGCCCACCCAATATAATGGTGGGTTTATTCCATTAATAAATGTTATTTGATTGAGTTCTCTTATTGAAAAATAATTACACACAACTTTTTAGAGTTTTATGGCTCGATTATGGATGGCAATCGAACTTAAGTTGCGTTGCCATTTGCCAAAAAGATATTACGTATGGCAACTGATAACTAACAGCTGTTAATTTCAGTTGCCAAGCTGGCAACCACAAATTTTTAGTTGCTGTGTAGTTTTTAAATCAAAAAAGCGAGTAAACTTATTAGATAAGCAAAATATTGTTTTGTTTTTATATTGAAATAATAATATTAAAATGCTCTAAGCTAACAGATTTCAAAATCGTAAAAATAACAAGCAGACAACAATTCGATCTTATAATTAAAGATATGGAATCCAGGCCCAATGTTGCTCGTGGGGTCCGTGCTTTTAGGTATTAGGATTCGTACGTGTGTCCCATCCACACAGTCCACAAAGCCAGGAAACTTGGTTTTTGGATAGCACCTATTCTTGTTTTATTTTTTTCTTCCTCTGTCATTTTACAATTTATCCAAATTCCACAGACTTTATTCTCGATCAAATAGATCACCTCTTTTAAAACCACCGACAACGTAGATGGTGCTATTCTAAGGTTGAAATCATTACCATATGCTTTCTGAAAACCTTGACAGCACACCCCTTTAACAGCGGAAGTATTGTTGAAGCTCTATGGTCTTTTAAATTATCCACCAGATAAAATACCGCTTCTTTGGGAAGACGAAAATATGCTTATTTGAAATAAATTCAATTAAAACATGAACTCACTGTAGAGCAGGATTTGAATTATCCCTCAAGTGCCGTCTACTTGATGCCACATTTTGCACTTCATTCTCTTCACCACTAAACTAATCATAATTAGTTTTTGTACACTTTGATTTTTAAAATTTTCAAATGCTTTATCTTATAGCTTTGTTTACTTTTTTTAGTTGCTTAGACGTTATTATCAATAACTTCTTGGCAACTGAAAAAAGTTGCCATACGTAATGTTAATTTTAATTTCAGTGGCGTTGCCAGTTCTCAAAGCAACTGAACTTTGGTTACCTTCCGTAATATAGCCATTAAATTAACTAACACGATTTACATAGACAAGCTATTTACTACTCGCTGTTATACAAACAAAAATACACGATGGTATCTTTACCACTACAAAACCTCAAATAATTAACGAGTGATTTTGTTATGCGGTTCTCGCATATGCAAAAACATTTTACTTTAAAATCATCACATATCGCTTGTTTGGCTGTGTTGGCGGTTTTTAATTTCCGGTTATTTATTTTATTTCTTGGAAATTTGATGTAGCATGTTGTTGGTGTCTTGTGTTCATATAATTTCTTAGAAACTTCTCAATTTGTAAATAGACCCAATAAGACATTTCATTTATAATTATTTTCTTTTATAATTTAAACTAAGCATCTTCGGAACACTATATGAAATTTTTATTTTATTATTTACTTATTTTCCAAATTACGCTTTAATGTACATATGTATGTATGTATGTATGTATGCATGTAATAAAACACATCCTAAGCAGTTCTTCCAAAACTTCCAAAAAAAGAAATTAAGTAGAAAATTGTTATTTGGAATCATTATCAGGACACCCACTGTATAAAGTCTACTAAAATACACTTTTAGTTTATATGACTGTGAACACACAATTTTATTTTTTACATTTAAAAAAAAAATTTAAATTTTGTAGCTAAAGGTTTACGGCTGCACTACTAACAAAGCAAATGTTGCCACCTCTTTCATTTTCTTTATATTTGATAAATGACAGAGTTGTTAACATTGCAGCAATGAAAAATATACTTTTTGACACTTTTCTTTATAAACTATTCTAAACAAACAATCCAGTGCACTTGACACTTTTAAAATTGTCACAATTGTATCTGATATCTATAAGTTGAAAACAACAACAGCAACAAAATAAAGAATGTAAAATAAATACTAGATGACATACAAAATCCAAGACGGAAAAGAAAAAATTCTAGTAAAATCATTATTAAAGACGACAAAAAAAAAAACAAACAGAAAATAAAGTGTAATAAATTCACATAAAATGTAGGACATTAAAAGGACAGTTTTTATGGCCAAACAAAAAGAAAAATATTTTTAATGCTTATTCATGTTAAAAACGAAATACACATAAACAAACGTTTTACTTAATTATCAGTCAGTTGATATTTAGAAGAACAAAAGATACAAAGATACATTTTAACATAAGGTGAAAATCAAAAGAAAAACACAACTTGGTCAAGTGTTAAGAGTTTGTTTTTTTTTTTTGGAAAATTTGCAAATAGAATCTTATAAAATGGCAACGACTATGCAATTGGAATTTTCGCAAGCCATGTCGGACTTCAAAACCATGTTTCCCGATATGGACCATGAAGTTATAGAGGCAGTTTTAAGAGCCAATCAAGGAGCAGTAGATGCTACCATTGATCAGCTTTTGCAAATGTCCACAGATAATCAGGTAAGTTTTTTATATGAAAATAAGTCATACAAAGGTGTTTTTATTTTTGTGCTTTTCAATGTAAAGAATGAAAAACTGCGTAACGAGTTAGATGGCAAGATGTCACCACAAAAGAGTCTGATTAATTTAAGCGAAAGTGAGGTATCAGAAACAAAAGCCAAACAACAGCCTGCTACTGCTCAACTAATTGATGTCTCTGATGAGTTAGACGGTATGGGTGTTAAAGAGCAAGCTGCCAGCGGTGAAAGAGCTACGCCTATGGCATCTGTTCTTTTAAATCTTAATACCACTTCTCCCAATCACAGTACTGGAGCTTCTCCTAAAGTTAGACCACCCCAATTACAAAATAAAATAGCTACACAAAACTCTAGTACTCCCAAAAAAGCTTCACGTTTGCATCATGCCTCAAACAACCGTTGGAATCCACCAATGCTTTTACCTTTACCCACAAATTTTCTGCGCTTAAATCCTATTAATACCGGCAGCAATACTATTGCCTTACCCTATGATCCCAGTCGAGATTTTGATTTGCCCGATGAACAGTTTGCCATGATGTTACAAAATGAAGAGTTTATGAATCAATTGCGCTGGAATCAGGAATTCATGAATGCTTTGGAAAAGGAACAATCGGCCAAGGGTAAAGGTGGCGAGGGTGATGCTGATTTTACCGAACGTCTTAAAAATATGGGTAAACTGTCACGTAAGAAATTTTTACAAATGGCACGAGTATTTACCTGGCAGCGTAACAAAAAGACAACAACAGCCAAGCAAATTGATTCATTGCCGCTAAAAGAAGAACCCAGTGATGATGAGGAACATCATCATAATAATCAACAAACCAGATTAACAAACACTGAACCAACTCATACACCAACTAACTCACAAAGCCAGCAACGCAAGTAAGTTTAGTTAAAAACTAATAGTAAATATTTGTAGTTTGTAAAAGCGAGTAAATCTTACAATTATGTTCAACGAAAAGGAAAAACAAATAAAACACAGTAATGAATGGGCTCTTTATAAAAATTTATAGATAATTTGCAATTAATTCCATTATAGAAATAAGAGTGTGATTATGTGGTAATTAAAATTATGTTATCTATTTGATTATATTGTATGTATGTATGTATTTCTTATTTTCTTTCTTCTTTTTTTTTAGTTTGTAGAGATTAATTCATATTTTACATTAAAATTTAGGGCTTCACCCGTTTTCCTTTTTCTTTTGTTAGTTTTTCATAAACAATAATCTGCTTTTAAACAAAATGCTTTAAACTGACTTGCTACTACTGATATTTAACATACTTTTCGAAATCTTACGCAGGATAAAGGAATCCATTTTGCATATTGACAGTGTGGACAAAGTTGAGAGTTTTCCCGTTAGCAAGAAAAGTATATTGTCTCTGTATACAGGCTATTATTTAAATTCAACTTTAAAATTGAAAATAACTTATTTGTTTTATCCTCAGTAAAACTACAGAAAATTTAAGCCCAGCAATCTATCAGGCTAAGTTTCGACGTGTTCAAATTCAACAACTTTATTACTCCATGTTGTTGTTTCTATTTCCTTTTAGTGTAGAATCTCATAAATTCAACGCAGGTTCTAATTTCTAAACGTTCTTTTAATACTTTTGTAGTTGCACTGCAAACAATTTCTTTCCCTCATTAAAAATTAAATAAATCTTGGTAACGGAGCTAACAAGAACATGAATTAAAAGCCTAAAAAATGAAAAAAAAAAATAATATAAATTCAATACTTATGTTTAATCCTTTTTCTTAATTTTCTCATATAGAAATACTTCTATCTTTTCAATCGGTCATAGGTAGAACCAGTGATATGTTTTCCTGTAAACATATTGTTACGGTTATTCCCATAATGAACGTTTTGTTGTATTAAGTTCTTTCTTGCAAAATATTAAATTACACAATTTATTTGCTTATTCGCGTTTATAAACAAAAATACACGTTGGTAACATTTTAACGCCTAAAAGCTGGGTTATTTATGTCTTTACTCCACAATATTTTCTTTTCAACTGACTTTATTGCCCAACAGAATATATAAACAATATTTTGTTTTAAGCGGTTCTCCCATATACAAGAAAATTCTTTCTCATTGTCATCACATATAGTTGTTGTTGTTATTATTATTCAGTGTAGGCGCCTGTTTGGCTGTGTGTTCTTTTTTAAGTTCTGTATTAGTTGTTTTTGTTTTCTGTTTTATTTTTTTTCCTGGAATTTTAATAATGTATGTTGCTGTTGTCTTGGGTTCATAAGGTTTCTTAGAAACTGGCTAATTTTTAAAAAGACACAGTAAGCCATTTCATTTACTTTTTTCGTAATAATTATTTTCTTTTAAAACTTAAACGAAACATCTTCGTAACAATATGTATGTCTAACCTTTTGAACGTCCGTAAGGATGTCGTTGTATCAAAACAAATAATTAAATTAAAATTAGTTAAAAGCTTTATGAAAGTTTTCCTATAAATTTATATTTTCAGTTAATCAAATGTTAATAAATGAAAATAGTTTTGTGTTAAAATACAGCTTCCACAACTAGTTTTATTATAATTTTATTATTTTCTGTAAAAAAAAAGTTCAGAAATGTGTACGTTTCAGAAATTCAAACTACCCGGTGAACAAAGTGGTTCTAATTTGTGAGATTCTACTGTACTGTGTAGAGTTTGCTTTAGTGTACTGAAAACTGACAATTCAGCAAAAAGTTGTAGATAACAAAAAAAAATCAGTATTTCTTTACACATTTGAAATTTTGCAAAAATCAAATTTTTAATAAAATTTTACTAAAAAAAATCTTAGATTTTATATGACAGTGTAAAGCGTTATTTAACCGTACAAAAGTGTTGGATATGCATATAGGATTCGGCACTGCAAAATCTTTACTTACTTAATTTAATTAAAACCGGTAAGCAGACTATATACAGAAGTTATCCTTTTCGTTTGCTGGCGATTTTTAAGTTGGCGAATAGTTAGTTTTTGTTTAAAAGCATGGCAACACTGTACGATAATGTAAACAAGACACATTTTAGTAACTGAGCTAAAAAGAAAATGGATTGAAAGCTTAATAAAAAATGAAATTAGCTAAAATTAATATAAATCCAATAATCATGTTTAATCCTTTTTTCTTAATTTTCTCTAATAAAAATAATTCTATTTCTCCATTTAGCTATTTGTAATTAAATTACCTATTTTTAAGTCTACGGAAAAATTGCAAAACTCGATTTTAATGAAAATTTTGTTCTTTTCTTTTATAACAACAACAATTTCGTGTTTTGATTTTACATCAGAATACTTGATTAATGGTTTTTTATTTAGTTCATTATTAAGTGCAATAAAATAAAATATAAATACATAAAGTTAGCTTTAATATAAGAAATATTTAAATTTAATATTTAAATAAATTTAACAAATGGGCTGTTCGGTTTTTTTTCATTTAAAAAAAACAATTTAAAGATTTTTAAAGTGACGTTTTATAATTTGTGTATTATTATTCTTTGAAAAATAATATTATTTGTTTGTATAAACAAAAAGTTGTATAGTTGTATAGTTTCTTCGAAAATAATTAATTCTTGTACTGTCATCAATTTAAAAACAAACCTTTTGGACGTAGGGTGATTCACTTTAAGTATATATTACAAAGGCGCTATTAACAAGAAAGCGAGCCGCTTATCTTTCCCCTTGTTATACTGAAGTCTTGATCAATCTAACTTAACCTCAAAGCATAAAAATTAATTCAGATTTGTTTATGTTAGTGGTCATTTTTTATGTAAAATGAATGCGCTTTTTCAAGGGATTTTATTTTTCCCTGCTTCTAAATACAGTGTGAGCTCGATTTTCGCGACTAATTAAAAACCAGAACCAAAATTTGTTTGAAAAATTTTATGGAATTTTTAAAATTTTATAAATAATTTTTTAAGCACAAACTCTTTATATATATAAATGCAAAATATAAATAAATATTAAATACTTCAACACACCATTGGGTGGCATCATCAGAATAATGTATAAAATTTTTTTCAAATCAATCAATTTAAAAATTTAAATTTGTTGTCCAGCAAATTCAAGAGCATTTTTCTTCAAAAAGCGAAAATATTAAAAATTTATTTATAACATATTTTTACGTTTATACCTTTTATAAACGTTTTGTTGTGAGTTATTTATTGCAAAATAAATAACACCAGTTATTAGAGTTTTTAAATTAATAACAATTTTATTTACTTTAACTACACAAAGTTGACACTACGGGGAACAATTTACTTATGATGCACGTCTGTTCTTCACGTTGTTTAATTTTACGCTGATTGACTATCCACTCAGATGATGCCCTTTTATATTTGACCATTAAAAGTCTAGAAAATTAAGAAATCTTCTACTCCCTTTGTATCACATTTTGTTGTTGTATGTGGTTTATTCAATGTATAGGCGTGTGCATTTTTGTTTTTATACTGATAAAGTTTCTTCTTGGAATTGATTTTAAAATATTTGTTGTTGTCTCGTGTAGAAAAGGTTTCTTAGAAAACTACGCAGATGGTAAACAGCATACATGTTTGTTGTTGTTTAGCGCGTATAAAATTTCTACGCAGTTAGTAAACAGAAATTTGTTTTGCATGGCCTGCAGTTAGTTAACAGCATATCAAATTGTTGTTGTTTGCGTTTATAAATTGTCTACGCAGTGTGTAACTAGAAATTTTGTTGTTGTACCTTAAGTTTTCTTAGCAACCCAGGCAGTTCGTAAGCAACATACCCAGTAGTACGCTTTATTGCTTAATTATTTTCTTTTAAAACTTAAGCAAGACGGATCCGTAACAATATTATACAATCGTCCACTTTAATTTTGTGTTCTTTATAAACACTATCGTATAAATCTTTCGATTCTGTAACTGTATCCATTTGTATCTCATTACTTTCCATATGAAATTATTTTTTTCTTAAAATCAAGTTTCACTAATTGGTGCAAATTAACTTAAATGGGCAGCGAAGTCGTGATGGAACTAGTCCTTGAATATAAATGACGTCATCCAGGCGTTATTACTGAAGTTGTTTATTACAGAATTATTGAAAAAGCATTTAAAAATGCCAGGGGTTTTCGATTTTCCAACAAGCAAGAATTTTAGTTTGTCTGTGCCATCAGCAGTTAAGCAGGCGTCAAAAATTTATTTTTCTTCCTGGAGGCGTTTTTTTATTACATGTGACTAGAATCTGAGTCGAAAGCCTCCTATAATATAAACGGGATTGATCGCCATTGTACATTTGGTGAAGAGTCAACCCAAGACAATTTCTTACCCGTAATTTTAAAAAATCTAATTACTTATCGCCGTATAAATTTCTGGAACCATTGAAATCTAAATTGGTTTGATAAATTTAGGAATAGAAATGACTGACTTTTGATCGTAAAATCGCTGCTGATATTGATTAGAAAATGTTTTCCCTTTCTTTAACAAACCAGTTTTTCCATTCTTGGTGTAAGATTTGCCAACCCGCATTCTTTAATCAATTTTCTTGCTTTAATGTTCCGTAAACCTTTGACTTGTGTATCTTGTAATTCACTCAAATGATATTTATGGAATCTCCACTTTTACATTTTTTTTAAATGTCTGATTTTTGAGAAATCGTTGAATTTAAAATATGTTGAACTTGTCCCATATTAAGAGATGCATTTACACAACAAATGACACAAACAAAGTAACAAAATTGCAGATCAATATCATCCAAAAAGAGTAATACCCCAAAAGACGAGGATTTCCTTTTTTGGTTATAGACATTGTAATCAAATTTAAAAAAACAGCTACTAGCAGCAATTTTTTTTTTTTTAAAGAGAAGTAGCACTTCAGGCAACAATGCCTATTTAGTCAAGTACCGTGCTACATTCCTTAGGAAATGGATAGAGAAGAGATGAAACAGGTGGTGAAAGTAGAAAGATAGTCGGAAATTAACTGCCGTATAAAGACAGCACAGCGACCAGTAACTATGCCTTCACCGCTGAGCAGCCCCACCGACAGTCAGTTTTTATTTTTGTAGTGAAAAACAGTCAAGGTATTTGTTGGAAATTGAATCACAACTGACAAGCTGACAGGGGCACCAATTTTAATAATTAAGCCGTCACGATAATCGATAGTCGTATCGTATACCGAGCTCACACTGTATATAACAATTTTGAATTTCTAAATGTAACAATTCGAAGAACAAGTTGGTACATTCCGTTTTGGATTTGTAAACGTGTTCCTTTATGAACCTCTCAAAGCAAAAACCTTAAAGCTATACCTTTAAAGGTTTAACCATATTGTTACGGTACGTTACGTAAGCATAGAAGTACGTATTGTTACTTGTCAAAGGCAAAATTCACACCTAACTAGTCTTTGGCTGACGAAACTTGCAGTAGTTCCTCTAGAAATTTTCAATAAATTTCTGCCGTTAATTAAAATTTTGTAGCATACTTTTGGGTGGTAATAATTTTCCAGTAAAATACAGTGTTGTAGTTAATCTACTAACACTCTACTATTGACTTATAAATTTTTAAAAATAAAAAAAAAAAACATTTAATAACAATCTTTTGTTGCAAAAAATACTGCGAGTTAAAGCGTCAGTTAAAAATGTATGTTTGCAGCAGTTATTTAAAAAATTGGCATGCAAGAACTAATAATGAAGTTAAAACAGCTTTACTGGGAACTATTATTATCTTTTATTTCGTTAAAATAATATCATATCAATATCTCATTTCTAAATTGATTACAATTAAATAATTATTTAAGTGCGTTTTATTTATTTTATAATTATATATTTAATTATATTATTAATTTAATAATTATTTTCAATTTCTAATGTAATAAACAATTTTAATATCTTTCCCAAAAAATGTCGCATACCATCATTAAGGCGAAAAATATATAAACATATTCACTCCTTCATAATAATTAACGAAGAATAAAAAAGTAAATAAATCGAACTTAAATGCAACTTAATTTGTTGAATATATATAACAAATTGTTAATTGTTTATTTAAAATGGGGGATGATGACTTGAAATGAAAAGTTAAAAGGAATATTTTTTATAATATTGCGTAAAATATTTTTTATGGACTTTAAGCTTTAACGGTGACAACCGTGACAAAAGACGATAACAAAATTATAAGCATATTTGTAGTGATAGCAAAAATATTTCTGCAAGCACAATCATTTTTTCGAAACCGTGTTTTATAAAACTCATTTTGTGATATTTCAAAATGACAGTTTTAAAATTATAATTACAATAAATAATAGCTGTCATGAATTCAAGAATAGAATGGGATATATGTTTCATTGCCTGCCACATAACACTTTAATATATAATTATTTATAACAACTTTATTTAAATTATTTGCTAAAAAATTCTTCTTCTGAGTTTGTAATAGCAACAAAATTACCAAATTAAACACGTTTTTTGAAGCATGGTTTAGTAAGGCCGAAATAACACTTCAGCCGGTGTCAACTTCTGAGATGAACTGGGATTAAAAGTTGATCTACAAGTTTGAAGGAATGTCTAAAAATTTTGACTAATAGTCCTCTCTCCGTCTAATTTGCAAAAACCTTGCTTGGACCTTATTAAACCAATGTTTCAAGGAACGCGTTTACAAACGAAACACCACCATGGAAACCTAGTTTAAAAGCTCTTATTTTAAAGATTTCATAACCCGAAATGGTATCGAACATATGCGCTCCAGCCCTTACTATTCCATCCTCGTGGCCACTGTTGTAATTAGTAGAAATTCAGCTTATCTTATTATTTAGTTCAACTAAAACATGAGTGTTAAAATAATTCTATATATTCCTTAAAACTAGTAGAAGTAAATTAAAAAGGAATTATGATAAATGTCACATATGCAAAAGAGTTGCCATTCAACAGTAATCAAATCAAGTTGCAATAATGTTTAAATTAAAATAAAATACAGGTTCTCCGAAAAATTTCTAAAGCACTTAAAAACAAAATCACTACTCTGGGATTAAACCCTGTGATCTGATAACAATGTTTATCCTTTGATTAATAAACTTAACTGTAAAATGATCTTAAGATTACAATTAACTCTTAACAAAATTGCAGCAATTGATTTGATATTAAACCTTTCTCATAACACAGTGTTAAAATTCAGATGAAGAAAGAGTTTTTGTTTAACCGTTTTAAATAACGTTTATGTACTATAATATAATAAATAATAATAATTAATTTACAGATAATATTATAAAAAAATATGTCTTTTGATTTCTTTCTTTCGGTAGATTTTTCAATAATAAAAAATTAAAACATTAAAAGCAATTGATATTGATGATAATTAATTTATTTTTTCATTGAATTTTATTTTTTAGTAGTTAATTATAAAGCATTAGGTCAATTTAATAAAAAAATTTTTTAAAAAACTTTTATTTTTTATTATTTTTTCGATATTTCGCCACACCGTTGGTTGGCATCATCAGGAAAACAAAAATAATGAACAAACAAAATGAAAATGATGATGCCAACCAACGGTGTGGCGAAATATCGAAAAAATAATAAAAACTAAAAGTTTTTTAAAAAAAAATTTTTATTAAATTGACCTAGTGCTTTATAATTAACTAATAAAACATATTAAAAAGGTCAGAAAACTATAACTATTATGTTGAATTTTATTAATAATTTCTTAAAAATTAATCAGTTTTTCTTTAGCGATAGCCGTGAACATTTTCTGTTTTATTTTTTTAATTGAAATGTCTTATTTTCTTCTTAATACCAAAAATTTTGTTAATCTAATAAAAAAAATTAACTCAATTTTGCTCGAAAGCTCAGAAGTACTAAGCTTCCGCGTTATCTAAATGCACGATACAACAATTATTTTTCTATTAATAAAGTTTAAGACATATTTACTTTGTGCTAAAGGGGCTAATTTTAGAAATAGTCTTTAATACACTGTTCAATGGACGTCAATGATTAAAACTAAAAAAATATATAAACATACAAATTCCAACAATAATATTACAAAAATAAAACCTAAAACAACTACAATAAAAGAAAAATAATATTTAAAATAAACATAACTAATTGTAGCTCAATTAAATAAAAAAAATAAACAATTTTAACACAAACACTTAACACTTAAAAAATATTATTTAAGCATATTTTTAATCAAAAATAAATAACTAAAAACGAAATCATAATTCACTTTAAATAAATTACTTCAAATATTATATATAAATATTAATCACATCATTATTTTTATTATTATTCAAAAGCCTGTCTTCAAGTTTTATTTTTATTATTATTATTATTATTATCATTTTCCAATGTTTTTTATTATGCAATTGAATAAATTACCAAAGAAACTTAAAGAATAAATTTTACTTGAAAAAGATTTTTCCCCTCAAAAATATGTACTGTAAACTAAAAACCTTTAAAATAAACAAAAAAAAAAGAATATAAAAGCTAATTGATAATTAACTACATTATTAATATATAAAAATAATTAAAAAATAAAATAAAATAAAAAAAACCTTAATGCTAATGCATAAAAATATTAAACTTCCACATTATTTTATTTTAAGATTTAATTAACACAGTAAGTAAGCGGATATAAATATTGGGTGGACATATTTGAGGTTAGAAAGTAAATAGCCTGTCAAATTAAAAAACGTCAAAATTTTGGGCTGTCATTCTTTGACATTGATTTAGTAAATGTTGGGAAATGTTAAGCATGGAACGTTACACTCTTGAGCAAAGAATTTTATAAAAATTTACTATGAAAATGGTGAAAACTTCACTGTATCACTTCGAAAAATTCGAGCAGCTTTTTCTCGTCATCAGGCTCCCTTTTGAGACCGCTATACGTTATTAAATCGCTAAATTCGAGGTTCATGGTATTATTGCTAACAATAGACCAAAATTATATGTTCGCGGTGGTCGTAGTGTACAAAGCTTTGCAAAAGTGTTGAGAAGGAGCCTGGAACATCACCTCGCAGCAACGTTTTTGAAACAATGAATGTCTGCAATTTTATTTATTACAAAAATTATTTGTTTTACTTCAAATGCGTAAATTACTATACAAAAGAAAATATACGATGGGTAAATTTGAGATTAGGAAGTAAATGGGGCTTACAAAACTCATTAACAGCCCTGGAAAAAATCATCGCCCGTATTTTTTCGAGAAATGAATAACCATTTTTTGTGGCCTCGGTGAACTTTGATATCATCAAAATAACGCCACAAGTTACATAACCACCCAAAGAATTCCGCTCGCTTAGTATCTCGATTTGGCGACATCAATTGGTTGTCTTGTTCTCGTGATTTAAAGCCACTTAACTATTTTATGTGGGACCAGGTTTACGTAAAGAAGTTACAAACAACTCACGCTTTCAAAGGTGACATTGAACGCTATATCAACGACATGAGTGCAGATTTGTTGCAAAATGTGCGTTAGTGAAAAAAAACGGACGTTTGCCGATTTTCTATGGATACGCGGGAGATGGGAATTTTGCCGTCATCATATTCCATTATAAATTTCCACATTTTTAGTTAGTGTGTTAGTGTGTTCCAAAACAATTTACATCCTAACCTCAAATTTTTTCCCGATATAAACAGTGTGGTACAAAAGTGGTTAGATAATGTGTATTTGTTTCACAAACACAACATTTTCTATATCAAGCCACCATTTTTTTTATTTTCATCATTTATTATTATACAAATTTATCTTCCAGTTACTAAACCCGTAAAGCTTTTATGCTTGTCTGCAGGATATTAAAACTTAAAAAATAAATAAGTTCGTTTATAAGTAGTTATTTAAAAATATACTTTACAGTCTTTGTAGTAATCAGTTTTGAATTATTGTGAGCCTATCTGGTATTCCTTTATTAGCTTATTCCGTTTGTTTTCGTGCGGTATTTTGTTCAAAATTGTTTGCAATCTTACGGGAAGCGAATTTCTTTCATACTCGTTTGTGAATCGTTCCACTTTAAATGTTTTTTGAGTTCGTCTTCGCGTGTTGTGAGTATGTTCTATCGGCTTTAAAGATCTGCCATCATTGTAGAATTCTTTGGCCAAGTCTCTGGCAAGTCTTGTCAAGGTCCGGTTATTAGGATTCGTAAGGCTTCTGTTTGATTCATGGTCGTCCGTTTTTCTCTGAAGGTTGCTGCTAAAGTTGTCTATCATGCTGATTGTGTAGTTACTGTTTTCCGTTGTGCTGCGTATGTTCGTGTTCATGTTAATGTTATAATCATGATTATTATTGTTTGCAGTTTCGGATTATTTTTTTTTTTTGTAAAATTTTTAGTATTCGGTCTTGCGTTTTTTGGAGAGTGCTGCTGTATTGTGCACTACCCCAAGCCGTAACTCCATGCCAGATATTCGATTCTACTAATGCAAAGTATGCCTGACGCAGAACTTCATACGTGGAGCAGTTGCTTAAATGGTAAAGCATATACAACGCTTTCCTAAGTTTTTCAATGTGATTTCTCCATTTAAAATGCGCCTAAAATATGGAAAAACAATATAAACTAAATTTTGTTACACAAATACTGCTTTTACATCATATGTAAAATATTACCATGTTGTAAATATACCATACAACAGTCAGTCCTTCAATGAACAGTTAACTCGTCAATCAACGCGACTTAAGTATGTGTCAGATGTTTTTTTAGTAAAACCTTTAGCTTGAAACCCAATTTTGTTTGAGTTGAAAGATCAATATTCATCATTGGTCCATACTGCTTTAAAAACGATGCTGGTCAGAACCTTACAGTCGATGGTAACCGCTAATAAATTTATATTTTGCACAACATGTCACACAACTCGCGTTGAAATTGATTTATTGAAGAAAACTCTTGGTAAACGCATAGCTTCATATATCAGACCCGTGAAATGGCCTCTAAGATCATGCAATTTAACGCCGCTAGACAATTTTCTGTGGGGATATGTGAAATTGACCCCTTGGAAGACAATATTCGCCGTCTTATTGTCGATATACGATATACAATGTTACGATATACAAATGTTAGAAAAAGTCATTGAAAATTGAACCTCTAGCTTAGACAATGCCTGAGCCAGCCGTGATCTTTCAAATAAAGTAAAAGTGGTGTCAATTTGAAAAATCGCCATTGGTTTACTTAATTTCAAAGGTCTATAGCTCCATAATAACAGCCTTTATATTTCGTAATGCTCGTCATATTTTGAAACTAAAGTTGTTGTTGTTGATCCCATTCCATTTATCCACTATCCTAGTAGTCCAAAACATTGGCAATGACAAAAAAAGTCATATACATCGCCCAGATGTTGCCCATACTTTCTAGTAATGCATTGTGCGTTCAGAAGAGATACCATATATTAAATCACATTTGCCGCTTAATGATGTGATAAGGTTTGCATCTGCACCGGCAGTGAGTCATAATCAGTTGGTGGCCATTCATACTCACTGGACCTGAACCATTCATTGTGTTCATTTTGAATGATCCGACAAACTCTCACAAGGGCTTTGAAACCACAACCACCACGATACTCTTATATAGGGGCCAACCTCAATAACCAGCCAGAGAACAGCTAAATGTCTAAAGTGACAAATAGCGAACTCTGCAAGCTCACTGATTCTCGTGGAAATATAGTGGATTGTCCAGATGGCTCCTACTAGCCTTTAAGGGGCCTAGGCTCTCTTTTACCCCGCAAGACACCAGTCTAGATGGAATAGTAGGCTCCAAAAAGACTATCAAGTGCCCCCGGGAGGAATTTGCCACTTAGTAAAAGAAAAGAATACGTATCGGGTGTTTTTATAGAAGCATAGAACTTTAAGTAGGAAGACTTTTTAACTGGCTGTTATTTTGTCAGCTGTTAAGTGATTTAAGTTTACTTGGCTTGACATTTCGAGATGAATAGACTGACGCCTGAACAACGCTTTTAAATTGTGCGCACAATAGAATGCCTTTAATCTCGATATTCATAAACGAATTTTGTTTAGCGATACGTCAAAAAAAAATCAAAACTGCCATATTTAGAGTGGTGATAATGCTCAAGTCTATATTAAGACATCTAGAAGAACTGACTTTTTGGTGGGTTTTTTGGACTGGTGGAATTTTTGATCTGTATCCTAAAAAGGATGCTGGTCAAAACTGTCGTCGCATTATTCCCGATATACGACCACAAATGTTGGAAAAGGTCATCGAAAATTGGACCTCCAGATTAGACAACATCCCACCCTACCCTGATGCTCATATGGCAGAAGTAATCTTTCGAATAAAGTAAATTTCATGTCACTTTAAAAAATTCGCCTTTGTTTTTTTCATTTCGAAGTTTTATACCTCCATAAAGAAATACCCTTTAAAATTAATATTTAATGCCAAACAGTTTAACTAAAGCACACACTTCTCTCATATTTACTTATTTCTATTGAAAACCTTTTTGGAAAAACAATTTCAGAAAAGGCAACGTCGTCATTATTTACACATGACATGTTGCCCAAAACAACAATAAATTAAATTTAAAACACAATTTTTTATTTTTTAATTTATTTTGTATTGTCTTCTTTGAATTTCTTTATTGTCTTGCACTGTCATACTTCCGTTTTTATAGATAACTAACGAGCGTACATTTATTTCCGTTAAAAATAACATCGAAAACGTCCACGAATAAATATGGACAGCAACAAATACGGGTTAGAGGAACTACCCGGCAGTTCTCATAACTAACTATTTATTTAAAGTGTAACTTACTGAATATCCCTGTAACACATGGCCGAAATAAAAGTTTTTTTTGGAGTTTTTAAATCTGTAATATCGTTTTTTTTATATAAGAATATAGATGCAACGAAATAAGCTAAAATCCACCATTTACATTTACCCGCTTAAAATAGCGGGTAACAAGGAATTTACGTACATAATTAGATACGACCCTACTAAAAAAACTACCTGTAACCAACACTATTTATACTAACACACCTAATATTAACTCTCCAGTACTATCTGAAACGCGGCTTGATAATGATGTCACCGCTTCTATGACTCTATCATACCAAACAAACAGCCAGTAACATGACGTGATAAGATTTACATCTGCACCTGGCCGTGTGCCTTAATCAGATGGTGGATCATTACCACTGCGGATGGTATGTAGCGCCATCCTCGCCCTAGAAACCTTTCGGATACGTATATTCTCCGGTCACTCTTTATTGTAGTTGCAACTTTAAAAGCCCGGAGTAGGCCACAGCCTTCACTCCTTGCTGAAGATTCGGAGACTATCCAACTCCTGGTCTAGAACGCATGAAGCTTAATATAATTAAGAACACGACGGCATTCATACTCACTAGACCGGGACCATTCATTGTGTTCATTGTGAATGATCCGACCCACAAACTCAAACGATGGCCTCGAAACACACGATTCTCCCGAAAGACGTACCTCAATAATCAGACAGAGAACAGCTAAATGCCTAAAGAGACAAATAGCGGAACTCTGGGGCTCACTGATTCCCATGGAAATATAGTGGATTGCCCAGTTGGCTCCTACTAGCCTTGAAGGGGACTGGGCTCTCTTTTACCCCGCAAGACACAAGTCTTGCCCCCGGGGGGAACATCCAGTAACATCGGTTTTGACCGGAAAGTATGACAGTATATAAAATTAACTTTAATGAAGTTTTTAGTAAAATGTTAGCCAGTTAAAAAGTGTTGCCAAATTAAAATTCTACCTCTACAAAAAAAACTCGGTATTTTACAACTGCATTTAAAAAGAAAGTTATCAGAATTGCGGGGTACATGGAGTAGTACCAGCAACGATAATTGTAAACTATTTATTCCGCTTTTGAAATGGTTTGTGAAACTAAACCAAACATTGAAAATAAACAATTTTGCATTACATATTGAATACTTATAGAAAAAGTCAAACCATAAGTGCTGAAATACTTGTCTACACTTGGCAACTTTTGGCTTACTGCTACATAAATTTGTTGTACCAGAACTAGGAAATTAGGTTATGAGGAGGAGGAAAGAAGGAGTAGTGTTTCTGTACATTAAATGTGAATTAGATTGAAAGTGACTGGAAAAACCTCTGAAGGGAGTTTATTCCACATACAAACTGTTCTGCTAAAAAACGAAACCTCGACCACAAATGTATGCATTCTCAACGAAAATCGAGTCAAACGCAAAAACGTGCGAGTAACGGGAACAAGTTTCCTAATTTCGTTGGAGCACTTAGCATTGCAATAACGATAAAACAGTAAAATACAAGCTACATTATGTCCCTCATTACCGTTCCTCTCCTGTACGCGGTCGAGTAATCCAAAATAGACTTTAGGGCGCCGGCCCATACATGAGACTTGTATTCCATCTTTGAACGGTTATAGGTGGTATAAACAGTACGAAAAACAGATGGAGAGAAGTATGTCTTACACCGTTTTAGAAAACCGAGACACTTGAAACCTTCTTTAGAAACCATCGAACATCACACTGAATGTTCATGCCAAAAACATCAAGAGCTTCCGACTCCGTAATACCTATATCACCCACAGTAATAGGTGCAGCACCATTTTCGAACAAAGATCTATGCGTAAGCATAATCTTGAAGTCGTCGGATGAAATCCCATCTATAACAACTCATATGATGTGATAAGATTTACATCTGCACCGGCAGTGAGCCATAATCAGATGATGGTCGAACCACTGTGGATGGTATGTAGCGCCATCCTCGCCCTAAAAGGCCTTGGGATACGTATATTCTCCGGTCACTACTAGTTGCAACTTCGAAAGCCTGGAGTAGGTCGCAGCCTTCACTCCTTGCTGAAGAGTTGGAGACTATTTAACTCCTGCTCCAGAACCCCATACTTAAGAACACGAAGAACCATTCATTGTGTTCATTTGCCTAAAGAGACAAATAGCGGAACTCTGGGGTTCACTGAAATATGGGGTGGAAATATAATGGATTGTCCAGCTGACTCCTACTAGCCTTGAAGGAGACTGTGCTTCCTTTTACCCAGCAAGACACAAGTCTAGATGGTTGTTATAGGATCGATCCATATAGACTATTATGTGCCCCCGGGGGGAATAACAACTCGTATAGTACGATTACTGAGAAAACTCGATATAAATCTATAGAAATTATCACCGACACTAAAAGCAACTAGTTTTGACAGAAGTGCATCATGCCACACTTTATCAAACGCCTTGGAAATATCTAGGCTGTACGAACAGGTACGTTTTTAATGTCACTGTAAAAAGTTCTTGTTTTGTAGATTTTCATGTTTTCAAGAATGTCTAGTCATCGTCCTTTTTTTACTCGGATGTAAACATGTCATTCATTCATCTGTTTACCTTGGTGCGTGTCCGTGCGTGTCAAGGTATAATGCAAAGTTGGAGTGTTCTCTTTTTCGTTTTTACGAGCGTATACGTTCTGTAATTCTTGTTTTTAGTGTTCGTTCAGTTTGTTGTACATAAGAATGTTTACATAAGTCTGTATACGTCGCTCGAATTAAAGAAGACTAATTTTATTTCCATGTAAAAACTTTAAAAAAAATGCATTATAACACTATGCGTTTCCATTAACGTGATTTTTGTTCAAAACACTTGATTTAATGTTTTTTGATATAAAAATCACGATAACACTAGTTATTTTTTAGCTCATGAACATACATTAAAAATCAACAGCAAAGGAGACATGTTTGGAATATTAATTAAATTGTAAATGCGCATAAAAACCCAAAAAAAAGTGTTATTAATTCGTTCAGTAGTTTTGTTTTATTATTCTTAAGTTCTTATCGGTTTTACCTCTGAAAACGTTGGTGAAATAATGATACCAAAAAGGAATGGTGTTTACTACTTCTATATGCTTTGTCTTTATTTAATGCAGTAGAAACTCACTCGACATGAGTTGCTGTACTCTAATTCAAATAGAGAGAGAGAGATAACATTGAAGATGGCATATAGCCGTAAACGGTATGTTCACAAAACAAATTTGATGCGGGTTGACGTAAAATCATACCCAAACAAATATTTTTTTTTATTTTTAACTGACTTCATAAGTATTTCTGGATTTCTTTTATAAATTAGTATAAAATTTGGATTTGGACAGTATACGGCATAGCTATCACATACGGCTTGTATCAATAATAACAAATATAGTATTTTGAAGGGAAAACATCTATCATTATAACTCAGTATACGATAAACGCCAAAGTGTAAACACATTTTCTTTCAATTGCTATAATAATGTCGAATTTTGTCTCTAATCCGCGCAAATACGAGCCCTGCATAAAACTTGCTCTTCAGATATCCCCACACAAATAAATGCGGAGCAGTCAAATCAGGCAACCCTGAAGGTTAATCTAAATCATCATTTCTTGTGGAAAGAGGTCTTGCTGTAATTCCATTCTAATTCCTGACTGTATGCAATGTGGCACTGTCTTGTTGATGCCACAAGTCCATAGCATGCAGTTGCGCACCCCTTTCACAGTTACCGTTTTCATTTTCAAAGAAAAAAGATCCAATGATTCCTCCTGACCAAATTGCACACCAGACTGTCACTTGTAATGGATGCAGAGGTGAATAATTTGAGGGTTTCCCATTCCCCAGAACCGACAATTCTGTTTATTTAAATATATCTTCAAATGAAAATGTGCCTCGTCACTCATTATGATTTTTTCATGAAAATCGGGGATGTCAAGGGCGAGCGGTAGCATCCTATTGGCATATGTACGATGGCGTAAATGGTCTTGTAGAAGAAGCTCTTGTGTCAACTGAATCTTATATGGAAACAAATTAAAATCCTTGTCGGATTGAGGTTGATAGATTGTTTTGAACACTTTCTTGAGCAGCAGTAATGTATTCAGCCGATCTTGCAGTACGTTGTGGTCCATGCAGTTCTACAGACCCACTTTCTTCGAAATCATTCATTCAAAATAGTGCATTTTGTTGGCACGCTGTTTCTCCCAAAAATTTCACGTAACGATGAGAGCATCGTCACAGTAATCGATGAATGGTTTTGATAAAATGTTTTAACGATTAAAACACGTTGGTTTATCAAATATTTTTCCATAATAAATTTGCCACGTGTCTACTTTACGACTGTCAATTATGAACGACGGACACCCTATACTATGTTCACACGGCCAGCAAATATCGAGGTTCGCTCTGCCCTTAGCAATTCGCTAAGCGAATGAAGCGAATGGATTGAAACAATATGGTTCCCTATTCAAAAATATGAGAGCGAATCTTGAAGGTTCATTTTGAATTTTGTTGTAAACCACGATCAAATACTGCCTTCTCTAATTTTAAAAACAAGTTATCGTTTGTTTATCTGCACTATTTGTTAAAAACTGTAAAGAGTGAAACAATCAAAACAAAAAGTGCAAAATAAACATTCATGCATACAAAAATGTAAATAATAAAGAGTGTTGTGATGTGCCGCAGAATGCGTGCAGAGTTTAAATATTTCGAATATTAAAAAATATTTCGAATATTAAAAATATGTGAAATATACTGACTTGCCGTTTTTATTCATTTTAAACAATAAAAATTCGCGGAAAATATTTAACGCTATTGTATATGTGCTTGGATTCTCTTTATTCTATTGTGTTTCACAGCACAGAGCGAAAAAAGTTGTTTATTTCGCCGTCTGAACATAACCTTCTTTCATTTGCAGAAAATGGCCGCTGAAAGTTATTGATTGTTAACAGAAGCTTACGATGTTTTGCATCAGCCGCAAAAATTTGTAGATGAGGAATTGAAAGCAATACTCAACAAAGATTGTTGTTAAATGCAAGTAGAACTTGCATTATCATTAGGAGTCACACAAAAAGCCCTTTTTTCCTACGCTTAAAAACATTCATTCATTAAAGGTATTCAATCAAATGCAAGGAAATTGAAGCCGAGAAACGTTAAAAGGCGATTTTGCATGCAGAAAGTGATGTTTAAGCGCTACAAAAAGAAGTCATTTTTGACTTTGGCGATGAAAACTTTATACACTATGATAACCCTAAGCGCAAAAAGTCATATGTACTGCTCAACCAACCAGCCAAATCTAAGGCGAACTAGAATATCCATCACGCCAAATCCGCTGTATTTGATGGCATCAGAAGGTTATTTTGTATTAAAAGCTGTTGAAATCAGGTCAAACAAACACAGAATATCTGCACCGAAGCCAATTGATTCGTTTGGAGAGAACAGTCAAGGAAAAACGACAAAACATGAGACCATAATTTTGCATCATAACAACTCTCGCCCACATGTTGAAAATCCGGTCAAAAAAAGTTTTAAAAATAGTAGTTGGGCAGTTTTTGCTCAGCCGCCTTTGGCCCTTCTGATTACCATTTGTTTCGATTGACGTAGAACGCCCTTACTGGAATACGACTCACTTTAAAAAAGAGTATTAGAAATTGGCTTAATTCATTATTTACCTCAAAACCGGAGCAAGCTATCAGAAAAAATGGAAAAAGATGTGGCTAACGATGGACAATATTTTGAATAATATTTCAACTTATTTTACTATTCTCGTAAATGTATTTTTGAAATAAAAAAAAAATTCGACATTATTAACTTGTATGCCTGTTAAAAAACCAATTTTAAAAATTGAAGAATGTCCCCAGACATCATTATTTTTCATGCTTTAATAATTTCACCCATATAAAATTTGAACAAAGTTGGTATCACTGATATTTCATATTTGGTGACCTATTTTGAAGATGGCTGATTTTTTCCAAGAATCATGTCTATGAATTTCCTAACGGAAACATTTCAAATAAAAGTGTAAAAACTGCATTACCTACCGACTGCACAAGTTTTTTCTGGCAGCAAAATAGATTTTTGTCAAAGAAATAAAGAGAGAAAAAATTAGTGCTCTTAAGTAAGTACATATGCATACATACACTTAAATAAAGAAACGGTATATTATCTTAGTGCTTGTACTCATGAGTTCTTAATTGTTGTGTGCGGTATTTTATTTGTGCACATGTACACAAACTATAAAATAAATATTAGAAAAAATGTGTTCTTTGAAAAGTATATCGCGACGTTTTCAAACACTAAAAAAATCATATAATCATTTAAATATGTTGTCAATTAGTAATGGGGCGTCAATAACTCGATAAAAATTAACAGATTGTGTAGATTTTACCAAATCATATTACCACCAAAGGCGAAATATCAGTACAAGTCGGCACAGGTAAATACCAAGATATAATGAAAACGGTAATGATGATTTGAAATTAAAATAATAACTCTTTCTGGATATGTTTAACTATGACACGTATCCCATATTAAAAACAATATGTTTAAAATTCTATTAGAAAAATCTGTATACCCAAAAAATCTGTTGTCATATTTCTTACCGCCTTTTAATTCATACTTTAGTTATTAGTATAGAGTACGGATTGAAACACGGCTTGAAAATGATGTCTTCACATCGAAAGCCCTTCCGTTTTTACCGAAAAAACAGTCAAAAACGACAGGAAACAGTATTTCATTTACCGGCGGAAAAAAATGCAAACAATTTAATACCACCCAAAGAATCACTCTATATAGTATATGTTAAAAATAACACTGTATGGTGTAACACATATTATCTTTTTTAATTAAGAAATATGTTCAATTTACTACACATCTCTCATGGTACAAGTACAAGGTATTTTTTTTATAGAGGTATAGCATTTTAATAACAACCCTTTCAACTGGCCGCCATTTTGCCAGCTGTCAAGTGCTTGAGGCTTAGTTTGGTTTGGCATTTCAACATAACTAGATTGACGTTTGAACAACGTTACCAGATTGCGTGAAGTGGGCCAAAAACAAGATTACCATTGGTCTCTATTTTCATAACGTGTGATTAGATTTACACCCACGCCTGGCCATGAAGCCTTAATCAGAAGGTGGATCAAACCGCTGCATAATTTGGAACGTCATGCTCGTCCTAGGAAGCCGAAGCTATAATTCTATGCAACAGAACTTTCTAGTTGCAACTTCGATGATTCCAGAGCAGGGCTGCAAAGGGCCAACCTCAATAATCAGTCAGAGAACAGTTAAATGTCTAAAGAGACAAATAACGAACTCTGCGGCTTACTGATTCCCGTGGAAATAAAGTGGAGTTTCCAGTTGTACCCCTGCTGACTTCAGAGGACTGAGCCCCTTTTTCCCCCAGTTGCACAGGTCTGCATTGCAGCTCTCCCTTAAGACCATATATGTGCCCCCGGGGGGTACTCTCTATTTTCATAAACGAATTTTGTTTAGGAATGGAACTCACTTTGGTTTAAATGGATACGAGGCATTTGGCTACCTTAAGAGAGTCATAGTTACTCCCGCCGTTTACCCGCGCTTACTTAAATTTCTTCACTTTGACATTTAGAGCACTAGGCAAAAATCACATTGTGTCAACACCCGTTAGGGCCATCACAATGCTTTGTTCTAATTAGACAGTCGGATTCGCCAAGTCCGTGCCAGTTCTGAATTGATTGTTAATTGACAGTCGTTATAATTTGAAAGAAATATACCTTGCGATAATTCCCTAAAAATTTTAGCAAGAATTGTGGAACTATTGGCTACGTAACTACTATCCGGGGAACAAGATACGAGAATTTCTCTATTTACCCAGAACGAGTACATAAACCATGTTATTGCTTCCCAATCAAGCCCGACTATCTCAATCTTCAGAACGAATCCTTATCCCGAAGTTACGGATTTATTTGCCGGTTTCCCTTACCTACATTATTCTATCGACTAGAAACTGTTCACCTTGAAGACCAGCTGCGGATATTGGTATGGCCTGTTGAGAAGTTTGCTTGACCCCGCCATAAATTTTCAAGGTCCGAGGAGAAAATATCGACACAACAGTAAATGTCGTGCTCTTCTAATTCATCTACCAAATCTCTCTTCGAAAAACTTCCATGGTAGTACGATTATAAAACAGAAAAGAAAACTCTTCCGATATCTCTCAACGGCTTCTTTATGATCGTTCCTGTTGCCAGGATGAGCACAAGGCCCAAACGAATACTCAACAGGTTACGGAATAGGAACCGTATTCCCTTTCCTGATAATCCTCAAGTGTATGTTGAGACACCGTTGCAGCCATAAAAACTGACCCTTTTGAGTGCTTTATAGGCTGGAGAAATCATTGGTCCGTTGTACTTCGAAAACGATGCTGATCAGAACGTTACAGTTAATGGTTATCGCTACGGGGCTATAATTGCTGACTTTTTCGTTCATCAATGGAACAATCATGATATACCTGAGCTGTGATTTCAACAAGACGGCGCAACATGTCACACAGCTCGTGCCGTAATTAAATTATTGAATGAAATCTTTTATAATCACAAAGATTTACGTTTCGAAACGTGAACTGGGAATTATTTTTTTGTTAGACTATTTTCTGTGGGGATATATGAAGGCCCTAGTATATACCAATAAGCCAGAAATTATTGATCACTTGGAGGATAACATTCGTCGCGTTATTGCCGATATACGGCCACAAATATTGGGAAAGGGCATCATCAAATGCGACCTCCAGCGGAGTGGTGGCCACAAGATCATTTTTCGAATAAAGAAAATTTCACGTCAATTAAAAAAAAAATCGCCTTTATTTTATTTCATTTTACACCTCTATAAAAAACACCAATTATATATAAGTATATGTGCGACAATTTCTTTCATTTACTTTTTATTTTATTTTTTGTGACAACGGCAGCAGGAAAATATATATAAAATAAAATTTACTTAATGTTTTACATCAGATCAAAAAGTATGATGCTTGTGATATCTACATACAAGTAGTATGCATATGTATATGTATTGTCTACACACATGTATGCCTAGTGTTTATATCATTATAAACACTTACTATACTCTCACTCACTCGTTTGCCCACCCTTCAAGAGTGCTTCATGGAAACATACGAGTACTTGTGGTAGTCATTTTGTGTTGACTGTGCAAGACATTAATTATTTCATTAGTTTCAATTTGAGTTAATTGGATCTGTTATCACAATCTTTTTTTTTTTCCTTTATTTATTTTCTGTTTAATTATTTGTGCCTGTGTAGAGGTTCTAAAAGATTGTTTTTTTTTTTTTAACTGGCCTTAAAACCGTTTTTATTCTTAAAATTTTAATTATTAATTAAAATGGTTCAATTTATTTTAATAAACAAAAAATTACTTGATTTAATTTATGCAATATGATGCTATTAAAAATTTGGACGAATAACACTGTTCTGCAGAGAAATCAGCCTACGAATAAAACTAAAATGAATACGGAGTATTAAACTTTTAGGCTTTCTGGGGGCAAATATGACCTGCTTAATAAATCGCTTTCCTAAGTACATTTTACCATAAACTTAAAAGAAGCGAGATAAAATTAATTCAAGTTACCAGCACTTGTTTTATCCGCTCAAATGGTTTTAAATATTACAGAAATCAGTAAGAAAATTGTAAAGAAGTACTTTAAATTCAGTTAAAAAAAGCCGGGTAATATATCGGATATATCCCTTTAAGATTTGCCCACCAACATTTTTTACCGAACTCCCATCACCCCATTCCTTAAGAGGCTCCCATATAAAATGCAAAATTGTAGTATTAAATTTATTGCCTGTCACTGTTCCGAAGACGGCCCCAGAAGAAATTATATGAAGATGGATGCTTCCGCGAAAGATCTATCCAAAGGTAAGATGGACGAATCTTACGACAAAGAAAAAGGAAAAATAATTGAAAAAAAATAACATCAAAACCAATGAATCAAGACTTTATGAAAAAAAGATTTAAGCCATTATGTCTCAGCTGAGACAGAAACATTTTTCGCATGCCTTCATTTGTCTTGGTAAGCAATCTGTAGAAGAATCCAGAAAGCGAACCACATTAAGGGCTAAATATATAGTGTGCACATGTTCTGAAAAAAGTTTTCGGAATACAAAAAAATATTGGGGATATCTAGGGGCAACCTAACTGGCCCAATTATACCACTACTAATTCTGTAGATGGAAGGTAGGCATGTTCGAAAAAAGTATTAGAGGTGAAGTTTAATGGGGGCATTTTTGCCATGTTCGCCCTTCTAGCGGTGACTCCACCATAATTGTAATTCTTGTTGTGGTTATTTATTACTTTATAGCTTGTTTCCACGGCACCTGCTTCGCTCTCTATTTTTGCTTCACACCCCAATCATAAGCGAATCAACCTGCTTCGCCATACAAAATTTTGATAACGAAGCTGGTAGATTCATATTGAATCTAGCTGCGAATCAAGGAAAAATCCTCTCTTCTCTAATTTTTATCGTAAGTTTATCTGCACTAGTTGTCAAAATTAAACATTTTTGTAAACAAAGAAAAATTACAAACACAACAAAGTTAAAAGTGAAAACTTCAAAAAATTTAAATGTTTTGTGGGTGTGTTAACTTATTTTAATTTTATAAAATTAAAAAACAAAAATGGATAGGAAAAAAATTATACTTAATGCTATCGCCGCAAGAAGGATATCTTCTGTTGTTTTTCAACTGTTGTTGTTGTTTTTCAACTTATGTTTTTCTGTTTAATAACAACTGTCAAATCGAAGCAGATAAATGAGTCGTGTAAACAGCATGATTCATAAACTTGCTTCAGAGAGCGAAACACGAGATTCAGATTGTCGTGGAAACAGGCTATTATCCCAACCTTTAATCCCGATGAGCAGCAATTTGCTTTACCCTACAAGCTTGGTATTTTACTTCAAGCAGTTTTGTGTTCTGTCGAAATCGAAAGTAAAGCACTATCCCACCCCTACCTCTTAACTGTTAACAACTCTGTTTGCTTTTAAGAACCCTCTACTTTGCTAGTACTAACTACTAAATATAATACAGGGTATTTTTAAAGAAGTATAAAACCTTGAAATGCAATAAAACAAAAGTAAATTTGTTTAAACGGTTATGAAATTTACTTTCTTCGAAAATTAATCTTCTGGCATTATAATTGAAAAATGACTTTTGGCATATGACCGCCACGGCTGGCTATCTAATGTTCGATGACTTTTTTCAACATTTGTGGCCATATATCGGCAATAATGCGGCGAATATTGCCCTTTAAGTAGTCTATCGTTTCAGGCTTGCCGATGTAGATTAGCGACCCACAGACTCGTTTATCTGTCTTAATGGATTACTTAACCATCTAGACATGTGTCAACGGGGATATAAGGGAGCCCAGCCCCCTGAAAGCTGGAAGGGAGTTAACTGGAAATTCCACGTTATTTCTACGGGAATCAGTAAGCCTCAGAGTTCAGCTAATTGACTCCTTAGCCTTTTAGCTGTTCTCTAACTAATTATTGACGTTGGCCCTTCGGGAGTATCGTGGTGGTTGTGGTTTCGCGGCCCTCATGAATTTGATTGAGGGGCCAGGATCATCTCACCTTTACTGAGAACATTGGATAATGGATCCGGATCCGGTGAGCATGATTGTCATGTGTTCTGCACCAGGAGTGGTGGTCTGCGACCCTGCTTCGAAACCTCCGAAATTGCAACTAGAAATAACCTGTTGCTAGAAATTAGTCTTCGGCTTCCTAGGGCAAGAATGACGCTACTTTTCATCCACAGTGGTATGACCACCATCTGATTATGGCTTACACAGCTACGTACAGATATTATTCTTATCACATATCCGCACAGAAAATAGTCTAGCGGTTTGAATAACACGATCTTGGAGGCCCATTCACGGGTCCAAAGCGCAAAGCTCTGCGGTTATCAAATATTTCCCTTAATAAGCAAATGTGGCACGAACTGGATGAAATGTTGCGCCGTCTTGTTGAAACCACAGCTCCTGCAAATCATCGTTGTTCAATTAACGAAGGAAAAAGTCAGTACTCGTGGCTCTATAGTTGTCATCACTGACTGTAACGTTCTAACCAGCATCGATTTTAAAATAGCCTAAAAAGCATACCAAACAGTCAGCTTTTAAATGTGATGGTGTGTCAACATACAGTGCTTATTATCGCGCCAAATATGACAGTTTTGTTTATTGACGTATCCATTTAAATGAAATTTAGCTTTAATTGCTCAAAAATTTGCTTATGGAAATCGGGATCAACAGGAATCATGTTTTAGGCCCAATTAGAATAATTTTGAAAGAGTTATTCAAGCGTCAGTCTACTCATCTTTAAAAACCAAACCAAACTAAACAAAAATCTCTCGATAGCTGACAAAATGTCCGTCAGTTAAAAAAGTGTTGTCAACTTAAAGTTTTATACCTCTACAAAATAAACATCCGTTATATATGTGTGTATATAGTTGCAGTTGTAATTTTCATCTGGTGTACGCCTTTAATATTAAATTATTAAGCCTCTTTTAACACAAAGTACCCATTTTGCTTAGTCGAAAAAATTAGTAACTTAGTACTTAATCGAAGTACTAAGTAACTTAAACGAAGTATTAAGTTACTGATTTTTAAATTTAAAATTTTAAACAATTTATAATTTTTTATCACAAATAATTGGAGCGATCTCTCAATCGATCCTTTCATAACTGTAGTATTTTACATTTATAAAACCTTTTACGCTTGAGTGTATTTAAAATGATCTACACACCCAATAATACGAATTAAAAATAAAATAAATAAATAAATAAATTCTCACAATCCCTGATGGATGACACCCTTAATAATACAAAGCTAAGATTATTATTATTTTATTTTCTCATAATTACCATATACATTCTGAATGGCTCGCTCTATCATTTGAGTTTATTGGATGACTTGATGTACATTGAACCATTATTAATGTGATCATTAGTGTGATCCTAATAAAGTCAATGCATTTGAAAGGAAAATAAAAAGATGAATGCGAAGTATAACAGAGTCGATCAAGGTTTCCGTATTTCGTATCAATGGAACGATTGTGTTAAACAATGTAAATCGAGTTTTTTTTTAGCAGTCATGTATATTTGTTTTTACCCAATATTGTGCGACTGCAATAAAATATTTACAAATGTAATGAACTTGTTGAGCATTTGATGACACTTTGAAACGCACTATTTGCTTTTAGTTACAGATTGTGTTCTAAAACTTGCAGAATATCTAATTTGTGTCAAAAACATTGACTACCTCATAATGCTTTCTATAATTGAGGCCGCCTTAATATAAACAAAAGCATTACAAAAATGCCCGAGGGCTGCTTCGAAATTACTCGAACTAGCAAGGAAACCCAATTTTACAAACTTTTACTTTTTTAAGTTATAACACTTTTTGGCATCTAAGTCACCAAAATACCCTCAATTTCCGTAAAATTTTTTCTTCTATATATAAAAATTAAGTAAATTTGTACTTTTTTAATAAATTTTTATATAAAGATATATAAAACAAAGCAATTTTATTATTCGTGCTTGATTCCTTTAAATAAATATTTCATGATATTCTCACGAAATATTTATTACAAAAATTTCTATTAAAAAATAAACATTTTATGATATTCTCATAAAACATTTATTTCAATAAAAATAAAAAATATTTGAAATGTATTACTGCGGGGGAGAGCATATCCATATTGCAATTTCACTATTGCTCACATAGCTCATCAGTGAATTTTACCCCAATATTGTATAGAAAAACCTAAAAGTCATATATCTAAAGCCAAACTGATTCAATGAGAATTTTTTCATAAAATCAACATAGCATAGACAAAAAAACTCAAAAACACTTCTATACAAACACAGCAAAACATTTCAAAACAACAAACAAAAATAAAAATGTACTTAATTTTTATATATAGAAAGAAACCTTGTGTTTGAAGAAAAAATTATTTATAAAATATTAAAAAAATTAACTAAAATTATTATAAAAGATATAATATTTTTTAAATTAATTTTTCTTACAATAAATATGTGTTGTTCTTTTTAACGGTCTTTTTTAATTAATTTAACAATATATATTTTTTTTCAATATTTCGCTTTCCTATGGAAAGCTTCTTCAGGAAAAATTAATTTTGAGCAATAAAAAATTATTACAATTTAAAATTTTTACAGAATGCGATACATAAGTTATCAATGGCGCCATAAAACTATATATATATTTATGTTAACTATCGCGTTTATGGTTAGATACATTCATTTAAATTAACATCACGCTATTTCTTTCATTTTGGTGTCAATCAATATATTGTTACGTTTATTCCTTTTAACAAACGTTTTGTTTTTCTGATTTCTTTTATTGTAAAAGAATAACACAGTACTTTAGAATTTTAAATTAGGTTAAACGATATATTTACTTTAAATACACACAAAATAAACACGATAGTAAATTGTTTATCTCTACTCACTGATGGCTCAACCTGAATTAATTCATTTACCCAGTAAGTGCTGCCTATATAGTGGTTTTGAGCGGTTCTTTTATATACAAGAACATGTTACTTTAACATCACCCCATATTGAAGTTGTTATTATCATTCAGTTTAGGCGCCTGCTGAGTGTTTTGTTTTTTTCTGTGTTAGTTGTTTTAGTTTTCTCTTGTTTACTTATTTGGTAGAATTTCTTATAAGCATTTACTTTTTTTTTGTGTGTATAAGATTTCTTAGAAAACTAATCAATTTGTAAAATGCATAGTGGGTCGTTTTGTTTACCTTTTTTCTGATTATTATTTTCTTTTAAAACCTAATAAATCATCTTCGTAACAATATATTAAATAGCGCCTTTAACAAAATTTTAATCCCATAAAACAAATAAAAAATTAGTCTTTAGATGATATTTTCTTCATGTCATACTGTTAAAATTTTGTTACGCAAATTTGTATCCAATGTAAAGAAAGGTCCATTTCTGTCTCATGCTAAAACAAAACGATAAATTTTTCAAACACTTTTTCAAATTTTCTGTACGATTTTTGATGCCATTAATTAAAAAAAAATTTATAGCATTACGATACTTTTTTAGAAAACTAAGTGCAAACAATTCGCGTTAAAAAATATTTGTAGAAAAAGTTATCTTCAAAAACACTTTTCGTGAAATGTAATTTTACATAGCGCCTATAAGAGCAAGAACCTTTTATAAAAGTAAGCTTAAGATGGTCGTTTTTAGGGACACAGGTAACTTATTTTATAATTATATGAATTATTATTTTAGTTTATAATTATATTTATTTTATAATTATAGTTTTAAGTCGAATGAATTTTTAATTATAATTTTGTGTTTAACAGCAGCTTGCTGAGCAGCGCCATCTTTACGTTGTGCTACAACTGGCAGCTGTTAATGAGCGCAGCCACCAGCTAGATAATACATAAGCTGTGAAGGTGGCGGCAAATGGGTATATAAAAAATAACTTTATTGTGCGCAGTTGACGGATAGATAACTGGTAATATTTTGACAGGAGCTTATCACCCGAAAATATTTCTGAATATCTTCGCCAAATACTGTGAGGTCACAAACTGCTGTAGTGTTTTTTACTCAGTCCCTCCAGTCGCTACTGGTGGTGACCAGCGCAGCATTAAATTGTGTTTTAGTGGTTATTACCCTGCACAATTTCCGATGTTCTGGGTATTTCCCTCGTACACTAAATATTATCTCGTAGTGCGGGCCATAGTAACACCGGTGAGGTCACAAACTAGTGCAGTGGTTTTTTTATCCAGCCTGGTTTGTGTCTATCGTCACTACTGCGAGTGACTAGAGCAGCGTTAAATTGTCTTCTAGTAGTTTTGATCCTGCACACTTTTCGCTCATCTGACTATTTCTCTCGTCCACTAACTGTGGATACGTGGTACCTAGTCCAGAGATACCTCCGCACACCATTGCACTGCACACGGAGTAAAGAGGGTGAGTTGCCGTTAGTGGCAAATAAAGACTGAAGATTTGTACCGAATCAACCGACCGCCTTTTAATTCAATGTCGGCACAACACGACCCTGGATGCCATTGAGCATACATAACCCAGCAACCAGGGAAACCGTGTCATCGCTAGAGTACTTTAAAAAGAGCTTTACTTTAAAGACACTTTTAAAGAGCCCTCTTTAAAAATTCCTTGCGAATTTTACATCTATACAAAGTGCAATTTGAAAAAGTATTTATAATAATTATAGTTATTTGACTCTTTTTAATATTTTTGAAGTAATTTATTGATTAAGCAAAAGGTCTTTAGATTAAAAATTAATTTTATCTTTCGATATGTGTTTGGCTTTTCCGACGGGGTTAATTTTAATTTTATTTGGGTACGGTTTTCCGTCGACCCTCGTCAAATTTGGTTTGTGAACAAACCGGTTTCGGCTGTTTGCCATCTTCAGTGTTCTTTTCGTACTAGTTGCGTTCTATTGTCAGTTGTGTTTATATAGTTCGTGTCTCCCTTCGTGTTATTGCGTTCGTCCCTTTCTGTCTTTTTTTTTTGCCTGCATTTCTCCTTTTTCGTATGTCTCTTTTTACCTAATTTGTCGCTCCCTTTTTCATTCGTTTTTTTTTTTTTTCTAACTAAATCCTTTTACGATCATGCTTGTTGTCCGTTTGTGTTTATGTTTGAACTTATTGGGTTTTTTTTTCTATGACGTAATAATCTGTAATTATACGTTTACGATGTTCTTCATTACCATTGTCTTGTACACCTGTGTAACGTGTTTGTGTTGGTGTAATGTTTGTTTTCTTGTAAAAAGGTTTCAATGGTTCAAATATTGTGTCCGCAGCGGTGTTTATTCGTTCACTTATCATTCGTCCGTCAAATGTTTTCTGTTTGTATACCTCCATGTTTTCTAATACATTTAGTCTCCTTCCTTTGTGCTGTGTATGAAGCAGTTTAACCGTTGTTCTTATATGTCCTGCTGTACATTTGCTGTTGAATATATGGTTCACGAAATTTGATTCTGCAGTTGATTTTGGTTCTCGTAGTTTTTTGTTATAGTCTCTAATGTGTTCCCTAAATCTGGTCTTAATTTTTCGTCCTGTTTGCTCCGATATAACTATAATGGCATGTACAAGTTAATTTGTACACTCCTTGTTTGTCTAGTATATTTATCTCGGTTGTTTTATTCTGTAGTATTCTGCCTAGGTTGTTTCTTGTGCTGAATACCGGATTGATGTTGTGCTTTCTAAAGAATTTTGCCAGTTTGTACGTTGATTTTCCCATATATGTTAATGTAGCCCATTTTCCTCTTTCATTCTCCTGTTTTTCGTTCGTTCCTATTTGTTTCTTGATGTTATCTATGAGGTGCTTTTTGTATCCATTGTTTTCCGCTATGGTGTATATTGTTTCCATTTACTTCATATACATTTCCCGTGTTATTGGTGTTCTTTCGAGTCTTGTTATTAACTGCCTGATTGCTGCATTTTTGTGTTGCTGGGGATGATTTGATGAGTTGTGTATTATTGTGTACGTTGCTGTTGGTTTCCTGTATATTTCATATTCGACTCTGTTCGAGATTATGTTCCTCTTGATATATATATATATATATATATATATATATATATATATATATATATATATATATATATATATAAAATATATATATAATATATAAAAATATATTATCTTGATAAAATAGTACCTACTAAAAAGCATAGCACAAAATTTATTAAATTTTTCAATTCATTTGGAAATTGATAAAGGCGATAGATGCTAGCTCTTTATCAGACTTAAGTCTTTACCAGACTTAAGTAATTACAAAAGGAATAACATTCATGTGGCTTTGGTAATTTCTAAAATGAATATTTTAGTGTTGGAATCAATTTGATCTTTTATTTGTGTTTTTCTCTTTCAAAAGAAAATGGAATTAAAAAAGAAATTCACAGAGCAAAAATCGAACAAGTTTTTTATTCAAACCTTTTCTTTAATTTAATATAAATTTAATACAAAGAGTATGTTCCATATTACAACAGTAATTTTTTATGTTAATTTGGACAATTTAATAACCGCCCACGTACATTTAACAGAACAAAAACAGTTGAGTAGATAATCAACTGTATGACACTTAACAAGTACGATGAGCATAAATTTATGGAAAAATTTACAAATTAAAAATGCTTTTGAAAAAACTTGTTCTTTCTATGCAAACTTTAAAGTACTGATATGTTATTGTTGTTGTAGTTGACACCGTTCTTTTAATCACATTGTTGTCTAAGTACGCAAATTTAATAACGCTTCTTGCACATTTAGGGAGTGGGAGCTGTCACTCAAAGACACGTACACATGAACTTATAGACGACTCCATGTGAAATGTTTATGTAACGAACGTGGTGGAGAAATAAATTTATAGACTTTTCTTAAATAAATATTAATTTAAGAAAATAAAATGATTAAAACCATACAAACAAGTGAAATTAAATTTTTACTTTGTCTACAAGGTTTATTGACTGACTGTAACTGCTGGCAATATAAATCTATAAATTTTAGCTTAAATATCTACGTAGGAGTTATAACAGAATAACTATGAATCTTGCAATTCAAAATGGAAGCAGAATAATAAAAGAATAAATAAACAATTAAAAGTTATCCCAGTTATACAAAAATTATTTATTTAAACTTTAGTGTGATAAAAAAAATCCAATCAATAAATGATTATTTTATAGGCGGTATAGGACGACAAAGATGGATGCTATCGATACAGGACAATAACTAATAATTCT
Organism: Trichopoda pennipes; assembly: GCA_030448955.1. NCBI lineage: Eukaryota > Metazoa > Arthropoda > Insecta > Diptera > Tachinidae > Trichopoda > Trichopoda pennipes. The sequence goes on along the minus strand of JASKUP010000021.1, from coordinate 315,696 downwards.
ATATCTACAAGTACAATAATGACACTCTCTAAACTTCCCAAAGGCTTTGGCATTTTTCCAAAAACAAAGTTGGTGGAATGGGAAGAAGAACGGCGCTGGCGCCTACATTTGTTGTACTCTAACCTTTATTTCAACTATTCAAAAATATTAACTAAAGCTTAATTACACAAGCACCTTTTGGAGCAGCTTAAGATGAGCTTTAAAGATGTTTTGAATAGCATTAAAAATAAGAAGTAGCAGCCGTGTTTAAGCTGTACCTTACGCAAAAATAACGAACGGCCAAATTTGAGGTTAGGAAGTATATTGTCTATCACATGATTAAATGTCAATAATTGCCTTGTCATCCTTTGACATTTATTAAACAAGAAGTTGGGAAATTTTACTTATGAAAGTTACAAAAATAACGAACGGCCAAATTTGAGGTTAGGAAGTATATTGTCTATCACATGATTAAATGTCAATAATTGCCTTGTCATCCTTTGACATTTATTAAACAAGAAGTTGGGAAATTTTACTTATGAAAGTTACACTCTTACGCAAAGAATTTTAATTGTGAAAATTTACAAAACAAAATGGTAAAAATTTCACTGCATCATTTCGTAAAATTCGACCAAATTTTTCTCGTAATCAGGCTCCTTTTAAGACCACTGTGTGTGCTTTAATCGCTAAATTCAAGGCTCCGGGTATTGATTGCTGCTGACAATAGTTTAAAATAAATACGCTGGTAGTGGCTATAGTGATGCAAACATAGCCGCTATACAGCAAAATGTTGACAATGAGTATGGAACACCAACTAGTCGACATTCGCAACAATTGGGCATTACTAGAGGTATTTTGCACAAATATTCTCATCTTCATGCCTATAAAGTTTACTTTGAAAGAAAGCCACGCATTTTTCAACAATCAACAATCATCTTTAGTGATGAGGCTCATATTTAATTGCGCCGTTATGTAAACAAACAAACAAAATTGTCACGTATGGGATTCACAAAATCTACAGACAGTCTTTGAAAACAAATTAAATCTAAATCCAAATAAAGTGACCGTATGGTGCGTTTTGTAGTCAGTCGGGAAAGGAAATTCCATCACCGTGAATTTTTTGCGCTGCCCAACCATGATAACTGAGTTTTTGCGGCCACAATTGGTTAATTTTGACATTAGTGACCTTTAGCTTCAGCAAGATGGTGCCACAAAACACGCAGCTACCCAGTTATTGCCTTGCCATTCTTGTGATTTAAGGTTCTCTTGGGCCATTTGAAAGACCGTGTTTACGGGAATAACCTACAAACAACTGGCGCTCTGAGAAATAAAATACGGAGATGCATTGGCGAGATAAGCAAAGCTTTGTTGCAAAATGTGCTTCAATGTTTTGTAAGGAAATCGAACGTCTACTGACGTGCTAGAGGTGGACATTTGATCTACATCATATTTCATTATTAATTCCCGCATTTCTTGTTTCCATTGGTATGCGTGATAAGATTTACAATTGCACCTAGCTGTAAGCCATAATTAGGTGGTGGTCACACCACTGTTGATGAAAAGCAGCGTCATTCTCGCCCTAGGAAGCCGAAGACTAATTTCTAGTTGTAGGGTCGCAAACCATCGCTCCTTGCTGAAGAATTGAAGACTGTCCAATTCCTGGTCCAGAACACATGACTAGCATGCTCACTGGATCCGGATCATTCATCCGTTGTTCTCAGAAAAGGTGAGATGATCCTGGCCCCCTAATCAAATTTATGTGGGGCCGCGAAACCACAACCACCACAATACTCCCGAAGGGCCAAACTCAATAATCAGTCAGAGAAACAGCTAAAAGGCTAAAGAGACAATTAGTGAAACTCTGGAACTTATTGATACCCGTGGAAATAACGTGGAGCTTCCAGTTGACTTCCTGCTCGTCTTCAGGGGACTCAGCTCCCTTATACCCCTATTGACATAAGTCTAGATGTTTAAGTACTCCATAAAAACTGATAAATGTGCCCCCGGGGGGGACTTTACATTGGTATTATTTACATTAAAGTTGTTCACAAAAAAGGGCGTGTTTTAAGCAAATTTACTTTAACAGAAACGGACACGATAGTACACAACTCGTCGGATCATCCCCGGTAACACGGAAACGTGGCAATCGGGCAGTTAATGACAGGACTCGGGAGGACACCACTAACACAGCGAATGTATATGAGAGAAATGGAAACAATATACACCATAGCGGAAAACAACGGGTACAAAAAGCGCCTCGTAGATAACATCAAGAAACAAATTGGAACGAACCAAGAACAGGAGAAGGAAGGAAAAAAATGGGCTACATTAACATATATGGGGAGATCAACGTACAAGCTGGCGAAATTCTTTGGAGAACACAACATCAATACCGCATTCAGAACAGGAAACAACCTAGGCGGAATACTACAATATAGAATAGAACAACCGGGCGGATATACTGGACAGACGAGGAGTGTACAAATTAACTTGTACATGCCATTATAGCTACATCAGGCAAACAGGACGAGAGATTAGGACCAGATTTAGGGAACACATTGGAGACTACAACAGGAAACTACGAGAACCAGAATCGACTCCAGGATCAAACTTCGCGAACCATATATTTGATAACGAATGTACACCAGGACATATTAAGACAACGGATAAACTGCTTCACACACAGCACAAAGGAAGGAGACTAAATGTATTATAAAACATGGAAATATACAGACAAAAAACGTTTGACGGACGAATAATAAATGAACAAATAAACACTGCTTCGGACACAATATTTGAACCGTTGGAACATTTTTACAGGAAAACAAACACTACACCAGCACAAAGACGTTACGTAGGTGCGCAAGACCAAGGCAATAAAGAACATCATAAACGTACAAATAGGTTCACACATAAACAAAAACGGACAACAAGCATGATCGTAAAAGCATTTAGGTAGGAAAGAAGACGAATGAAAAAGGGAGCGACAAATTAGGTAAAAAGAGACAAACAAAAAAAGGAGAGAGAGATGTAGGCAAAAAAGACAGAAAGGGACGAACGCAATAACATGAAGGGAGACACGAACTATATAAACACAACTGACAATAGAACGCAACTAGTACGAAAAGAACACTGAAGATGGCAAACAGCCGAAACCGGTTTGTTCACAAACCAAATTTGACGAGGGTCGACGGAAAACCGTACACAAACAAAAGAAATTTACTTTATGTCGTTAGTATTTCTTGGTAACCGAAATCGCAACCAATATTGCGGTTCGAATATTTTTAAATATAAATATTAATTTTTCTACACACACTGACGTTATTTTGTAGGGTGTATTTTCATATCAATGTTATCTAATAAAATTTATTATTATGGTGAAGCAGATGCAAAGCAAACAAAAAAGACAAATAATAAAGAAGCGCCACAAAAACAGACACATCACTGTGTTCAACTGTTGCTTATTGAAGAGTTTTTTTTTCCAAATCTTCATTTGCTTTTTGCACTCGACATGGAATGGGGCGATGCGGCAACGACAACAATGTTTCCCACTCTTACTATCGCAAACACTCATCAAATGATTATTTTATATATGAGTCGCATTTAAGAGTGCAGGTTTGCTTATGAGTAAGAAAATTTCTTTTTTTGTTTTTGCCTGTCATAATGGCAGGAAATGACATATTTGTACGTCATAAGCTAAATTCCGTGTTTGTTTAACACACATACCTGCATACATGTATGCGTGTACATTAGGAGCGCTTCAAAAGTTTGGCAGAATAATAAATGATCCATTTTATTATTTTTTTGTTATTTTTTACAAAACTTTGAAATTTCAATTATTTTTATTGAAAACATTTTTTGCAAATGAATTTTTAATTTTAATAGTTTTCATTAAGACTGTGGGCAAAAATTTATCAGAAGAGTAAAAATAATAATGAGCCATCCTAATTTAAAATGTTAGCACTATTGTATGAAAATATGTGTATTGTATGTGTATTGTATATCTACTCGTATCTACCTGTTTATTATGACTTGTCCTTTAACTCTATCAGCTAATTGTTAAATAAGAAATTTCAATGATGAAACTTAAATCCTGTTTATAAATTATATTTTATATTTTTTATATGCAGATAAAAAAGTCTGTCTGAAATGTTTTATAAATATTAAACTTGCATGCATATCTACATATATAATTATATACATACATATTTACAATTTATATTATAAGCATGGTAGGATATTCGAATCTTTACACATATAAAGGGTGTTTTTATAGAGGCAGCTTTCAAGTCATTTACATTTAATTTAATTAGCTTCCAAGTGGTGCAAAGTTTTTTAGAAAATTGTGGTTCTATTCGAATAAATGAATTTTGTTTGTTAAGCCGTGAAGCTCACTTTTGTTTGAATGGATACGTCAGCAAACAAGATTGCCCTATCGGAGTGATGATAATCCTTAAATGTATGTTGAAACACCGTTGCATCCAGAAAAGCAGACAGACGGCTTGATGTTGTTTAAGGGCTGTTAAAATAATTGGTGCGTACTTTTTTAAAACCGATTTTGGTCAGAATTTTACAGTTTATGGTGAGCGCTAAAGTACTGACGTTTTCGTCCAACAATTGAACAAGTGTTGTTGTTTCAATAAGATGCACAGCTCATGCCACAATTAATTTATTGAAGAAATCGGTATGGTAACCGCATGCTTTCACATTTCCGACTCGTGAATTGGCCTTGAAGGTCACGGAATTAACCACTGCTAGACTATTTTCTGTGGGGATATGTGATGACGCCAATCTACGTCGATTACCTAAAAATCAGTAAGAAATGTAATAAGAAGTCTCCAGATTAGACTACGTTCGAACCAGTCATGGTGGTCATAAATCAATAAAATAAATTTCATCTCAATTTATAAGATTATCTTTGTATTAATTCGTTTCAAAATTCTATATCTCTATAAAAAAACACCCTATGCATATGCAAGTATGAATATGGTCTTGTGGATGGAAAAAGAATATAAAATGAATGATGCACAAGTGCATAAATAAATGTTTGTGACAACATACATATGTATTGATAATGAAAGTCCCAGCAAAACATATGAATCAGAAAGGATATTTCATTGACTCATTTACATAATTAAACAATAAAAAATATAATTAGTTGGGTTCTCAACAAAAGTTTTTCCAATAAACCGGTTTGGTAACCACATAATTTCACGTTTGTGATCCGTAAGCTAACGTCCAAGATCGTGCGATTTGACGTGTAAAGTTCGAAGTCGCTAGAATACGCCGATAAGCTCGAAACGATTGACCACTTTAAAGACAACATTCGCCGCATTATTGCCAAAAGTCATTGAAAATTAGACTTCCGGATTAGACTACGTACAAGCCAACCATGGCGGTCATATACCAAAGTCATATTTAAATTATAATGCCGGAATATTATCTTTTGAATAAAGCAAATCGCATGACAATTTAAAAAATCATTTTTATTTTAATGTGACATGTAACACTGTCCTGTTAAAACCACGTGTCAGTTATATCCCCGTCGTCAATGATAGGCCAAAATTGAGTTCTTAGCCTCTCGCGATAGCGTGTTCCATTAACCGTTAGCGCATTTCTAGCCTCATCTTCGAAAAATAAACGGCTTTATCAGGCCTGTAGGCCATCACCTGCGCACCATACAGTGACACGTTGAGCAAGGAAAGGTTTCTTAGTAATCGCTCGAGGATTTTTAGAAGTCCAAATGCGGCAATTTTGTTTGCTAACATACCGTGACAAGTGAAAATGGGCTTCGTCTGGAAAAATGATTTTTTCACAAAAATCAGCCTGTTGTTTCTAAATGAATTGAGCGAATCTACCTACGGTTTCAATTCCTACAGAACTTTAGAAACAAAAAAAACATTTTTCATCAAATCATTAAATTGCACTAACCCAGGTTTAGATTTTTATTCGGGACTTCGATTAATTATATTATTTATTTTTTTTTCAAGAGAAGTAGCACTTCAGGCAACAATGCATATTTAGTCAAGTACCGTGCTACATTTTTTAGCAAAAGGATAGAGAAGAGATAAAACAGGTAGTGAAAGTAGAAGGATAGTCGGAAATTAACTGGCGTATAAGACAGCTCAGCGACCAGTGATCATGTCTTCATCACTGAGCAGCCCAATCGACGGTCAATTTTTATTTTTGTAGTGAAAAAAAAACCAAGGTCTTCGTTGGGAATTGAACCCACAAGCCCTATACTGACAAGCTAGCTAGTACACTACCTACTAGCCTACATGGGCACCTATTCTACACATATATAAGAAAACCCTTTATAACTGCGCTGTACGAGTATATTATTTGATTTTATTAATAGAAAGGAATTAAGAAAATAGTTGCAAGTAAATTCCCACAATTTTGATGAAATCTACGCAAATTTAAAAAATTTTAACACAGACCTATTCTACGTTCTAAACATCAACATTGTAAAAAACAAAGCCCGCTAATAAACAAAAAAATTAGGGTTAAGAAACTGATTCCATCAACTTGGTTGAATCACTTAAAAGAGAGTTTTTATATGTTTTTTAAAGGATTTATCAAAATTAGCTAAATTCAATTTTTCTCACTATATTTTTTAGCACTCTTCGTATCCTCTTAATTCGATATAATATCCGACCTTCTTCCTTATTAAAAATCAAAGTTTTATTTAGCAATAGAGAGAGAGAGAGGAGAGTGTTGTTAAAGTCCTGCTTACTTTTTGTAGAACATATTAGAAGCTTGTCATTATTTAATTAAATTTACTAACAACTAAACAAATAGTATTTCTAATTATGTAATAAAACAATTTATTGTCGTATTAATAGTGTTTGTTTTTAATAATTTTATTATTATTTTCCTTACAAGATTTTTAATTTTAACTTTTATTATTTTTTTTTTTCATTACTAATAATTTTTCACATTTTCATTATTAAATTATTAAATTTTAAAATTATTAAATTTTAAACGTAATACATTTAATACTTGATTTTTTTTATTAATTTTAAAAAGGATTTCACATGTTTTTAAGGACATTTTTTTAATATAAATTTCAATACACATTTTAAAAAAATTGTTTCTTCTAGTTATGTTTTTGTTTCAATAATTATTAAATTACTAAATATATATATATATATATATATATATATATATATATATATATATCTTAAATGTGTAGTATATATATATATATATATATATATATATATATATATTACATATCATGTATATATACCATGTATATTGATTGTATTTTTTTATAGTAAATGAGGTCTAAACAGAGTTGAGAAATTAAATGGATGATGTAGTAGTAATGTCTCGTAAAAAAATAAAACATTTATTATGAGAATTTATATAATTAATTTGATTTATACTTAGTTTTATATTCATTACTCTTCTGTTAAAATATACAAAATATTTATATAAAAAAGGTGTTTAGGTGTGTGTGTGCTTTTAACTTTTAATTTACTATTTTTGTAAAAAAAAGAGTTGTTTTATTTGTACAAAAACTCATAGTTTAATTATTTGTTAAATGTATAGTGTGTGCTGGTATTTTAGTTTTATTGGTTATTAAAAGGCTTAGAAATTTAATCACTAACTTAAGTAAGTTTTTACGTCGAGCAACTTTATTTAAAGATGACCCCTTTCAGAGAGTCTTTTCTTATAAAAGATGCTTAAATAAAATTTTCTTTTAACAAAAAAAAATCTTAAAAGTACTTATAACTAAAAAAGTACCTCAAAACTACCTTTGAACAAAAAAATCCTTTAATAAGATAATATATTTCATAAAAAAATTTTTGTGACATGAAAGGTAACTTTTATAAAAAAAAAATAACAATACTTAAAAAAGTACCTTTAATAAAAAGTACCCTTAAGCTTATTTTGCAAATGAACCAGTGTAGTCAAACAGTTCATTAGAGATTAAAGACAGCGATTTTGCTTCCAAAACGATATGCGAGAAAAACTACTCATGTAAAGATTAAGCGAAAAGAAATTAATAGATTTTGCAAAAAAGCTATAAGTATCGGTGCTGTGAACAGTGGACTCAGATGTTAATAAATTATTTAGAGGTATAAATATAATGTCTACAAATGGCATAATTTAAATTTAAAAACTATACACCATTTAAATTTGCAAGCTTAGATTGCGGTACTTGCATTCTCATATTTAATTTTTAATGATTTAAAAAGATTTTCATAGTTTTCTTAGACAAAATTAGAATTTTTAAAAAACTTTTCCATTATTATTATAAACTATATAAATTCCTACAATTAAAGAGAAAGTTCAAATGCCCGTGTACGTTAAAGTTTGAAAGATGTGACAATATATATTAGCATCAGCTCTTCTATGGGCACACCCTATAAGTTTTAGTTTTTAATTTTTATACGTGATGCTACAGCAAAAAAAGTTATACGAACTCTGTGTCCGCCTATAATTTTAAAGATAAGGGCCTATTTGTCAAGCTGTCAACTATTTATCAATTGTCAACTGTAACATCCTTTTACTCCAATGGCTCTATTATTGAAAGCAACCGAACTTTATATGAATCACTAGTCCCCAAAATTACATTACGTATGAAAACTTTTTAATGACCTTCATCAATTTCACTTGTAAAATAGGTGACTCATCGTGACGTGCGTGACGTTTTAAAAGAATTAACAAGAATTTAACACGAGGGAACTTTGTTTTTGAATAAAAAAAAATTGCTTGATTTATGACTGTTAATTTGGAAATAATCCAAATTTTATATGGATTGAACTGTTCCAAAAAAATACCTTAAAGCTGCACACAGGTTTGCAGTTGACCGATAGCTTTTTTGAAGTAATTTTTTTTTTAATTCGGAGAATAATTCTTTGCAATTCATTAATTAAAATCATCCTAAACATAAAGATTTACTCACAATGATCATGGTAATTCTTCGGGATGTGAGTTATCCCTTAGATTCTTTCTAATTGATGGCACGTTTTGCAAATCTTCTTGTTCAAAAAATAGTTCGACTGAGCTTTCATCATCTCTTCCTGTTAAAATTTCCTTAAGATTATCGATAACCTTATAGGAACTGGAAAAAGTTATCATACGTAAATGTTAATTTTAACTTCAGAAACATTGCCGTTTCAAGAAGCCCCTGAACTTTTGTTACTTTTCCTAATACAGCCATTTACTTCTATGATCTTTTAAGTTCCAATCAAGCACATTTATAATCCAATTGGGGCAGAATATTCAAAGGACTTATTTGCCTTAAATATAGAGACCATAGAGAAGTGTAAAATTGGCAGTAAAGTTAAACATTGTTTTGTGTTAACCGAGATATTATTTTCTCCTCAAAGTCTTTGTAGAAAGTGATATGTACGGGTTTTGTTAATTCAGTCAATAATTACGACACATAAACCACCGTTAACCATGAACCATTAATCACTCTTATTCTGTTTGGCAACGGCAATACAATACGACGTCGTTTTTTATCTTTTTTTGTAAATCCGTATTCTCGTTGGCAATATTCCCATTTATCGATGACTGGCAACACATATTTGATATTCTGTAAGAAAATTTAACTTTGATGTTGCCTTAAATTGTCGTTGATATTATCCTCTGTGATTTTGGTGTCGTGCTGCTATAAACAAAATTTTAAAAAGCTTAAAAAAAAAAACTAAAAATACAAAATAAAATATAAAAAAGTACAAATAAAATAGAAAATGGAAAAAATTAAAATTACCAACGTCAACCAATTTGAAAAATTAGTGGTAGCATTGGGAAAAAATCATCACTTGCTAAAGGATTTCAAAGAGGCAGTGTTCCTACTAATTTTAAGGAACAATGGGAAAGTGTTGCGAATGCTCTAAAAGCCCTTGCCCCACCAAATACAATGAGTGATGGATAGCAAAAGATATAATATGTCGTTCTTTACAAATACATGTTTGACAAAATTCTTTTTACAGATTTGAAGCAACTTAAAATTTAAAGTAAAAAACAAGATGGTAAAAAACAAAATGGAATGCAAAACTACTGGAGGTGGCATATTTAATCAACTTATACTGAGCTCCTGCGAATCTACTGAACATTTTGATCTCCAATTTTATTATTTTTTTTTCACACAGTTTATATTTTTTTCACAATTTTATCAAAAATAGTACACAAATGAATCAACTAACTCAAATATTAGATATGTGTGTAATATTTTATTAAAATGATCGATAAACTGCAACCATACCAATACTCAAGCCAAATAAGAGTGCAGATTCTCCAACATCTTACAGACCAATTAGTTTACTTTCTTCAATAAGCAAAATTCTTGAAAAAATTATAAAGGAAAGAATATACTTCCTTCGCAGCAATTTGGTTTTAGAAAAGAACACAATACAACGCAACCCCTACTTAAAATCAGAAATCTAGTTAAAAGAAATTTTCAAGCTGGCAAATCCACAGGAATGGTCCTTTTGGATATAAGGGCTGCCTTTGATTCTGTTTGGCATATTGGGCTCATTTACAAACTAAAACAATTTAATTTCCCAATATATTTATTAAAAATTATACGCAGTTTTCTAAGTAATAGATAATTTCACGTATATGTAGGCACAACGCGCTCTCAGCAAACATATATTCCAGCTGGTTGTCCTCAAGGTTCCTGCTTGTCACCCGTTTTGTATAACTTATTTACTGCAGATATTCCGTGTTTCTCAAGTTGCATCACTTCAATATTTGCACACGATACCTCCATACTCTGCTCCGATATTTACGCCACTAATATTGTAACTAAGTTACAATTAGCACTAGCTGAACTACACAACTATTTTAATAAATGGAATATGCTGGTTAACCCTGAGAAAACACAAGCAATATTTTTTACAAGAAGAAGAAGAGCATGTTTCATCCCACAAAACCCTATTCAGTTTTTAAATAAAAACATTAATTGGGAGAATAAAGTCAAATATCTTGGTATTATCCTTGATACCAAACTTTGTTACAACGAGCACATATCTTATCTGCTTCACAAAATCAAAATATTGACAATTCTGATGTACCCTATTATAAATAGAAAATCAGAACTCAATATAAATAATAAAAAGTTAATTATCAAAGCAATTTTTCACCCAATAATGTTTTACGGCGCTCCAGCTTGGTCCACTTCCGCAAAATGTCATCTGAAAAAACTTCAAGTTGCCCAGAATAAACTTTTAAAATTGATTTTTAAACTGCCCTGGCACTTTTCCACCCAACGTCTTCATACTCTAGCAAACTTTGAACTCACCTACGATAAAATTGAGAGGCTAACAACAAATTTCCATACAAGATGTCAACTTTCCCGGTATGGTCACATAAATGATCTGATCTCATCTTAAATTTTTATTTTTTCACATTCCTAGTTTTAAGTTTTTATCATATACCCTCTTTCAAAAAGGTTTTTATAAAATTTTTCCTTCCTTAAATAAAACAACACCAAATGTACAAATATAAATATTTAAAATACTAATTAAGTAGAAGAGGAACGTAGTTCCTAAACTCTTTGCCTTAAAAAGACAAATGTAAAAATTTCTTTAATCTTTTATATATATAAAAGAGGATGTGTGTATGTATGTAAGAAATGGACTCGAAAACGGCTGGGCCGATTTTGACGAAATTTTCAGAGAATCTTCAGAATATTCAGGCGGGTGACACTGTGAAGTCCGATTTTCGGTCTGTGGGCGGAGGGGCGTGGCAAAACCCACCAATGACATATACATATACATATTTATTATTTTTTTTTTATTTTTTATTTTATTTTTTAAAGCCATTGTTATGCTTTTCAAAACGAGATATCAATCTCTTAAATCGGTTATGTAGTTCCGAAGATATTTACAAAAAAAAAACTCACTAATATATAATAACATATCAAAATTTTAAAACTTCCGAAATGTTGAATTCGCTTGAGTTATCTGGACTGCCGCCCCACCGCCTACAAATGAAAGTTGGTGTACCAATTATTTTGCTTAGAAATATCTGCCAGCCACGACTTTGCAATGGGACACGTTTAGTAGTCAAAAAAGTCATGAAAAATGTGATTGAAGCAAAAATTTTAAAAGAAAAATATAAGGGCGATGTGTTGAAACCACGCATTCCTAAGATTCCTCCAGATTTGCCGTTTGATTTTAAATGGCTTCAGTTCCCCATACCTGTTGCTTTTCAATGATCCCTGTTTTTTGCACGATCAGTTATATGTATCACGTTCCCGTGCTTTGTTTTTCAATACTGCGAACCAAAATCGATCAAAAAATGTCGACGAAATGACTTGCAAGGCAGTCACGGGCACGCTAGTATTATAATAAACACACAAATTGAATTGAAAATTGACTGCAACGTCGTCATAAGACTGTTAGGGAATACCAAATTAGTACTGATGTTGTGTTAAAGTGACGTTGCCTCAAAATCGACGACGATATTGCCGTCGCCAAATAGACTAAGAGTGAATAATTATATCACGAATATTTTTGATAATGGTGTAGCAGGCAAAAATTTCTTTTAGATACTTATTAGCAATTTGTTTTAAAATTATATTAAAATTTTTTCTTAGCAAAACGAATGGTGCAGAAGTCTTTATTTTTGGGGTTACTTTCCAGTGAAATTCTCAGAATTGAATAATAAATTGCAACACTCAAATTATAAAACAGATTTAAAAAATCTGTTATGAATATCAGTATTCTAATATTCTTATTATGGACAAAATATTGTTTGTAACAATTATATAATTTATTTATATTTATTTTATACCTGATATTTTTAAGTTTTATTATTAAGCAATATTTACTCAATTTAGTGTTATCGCTACTTTTAATTATTTGGGAAAAAAATATTTTTTATTTTGTTTTTCATTTTATTTTTATTGTTTAAAAAAAGTACAAAATGTTGTTAAAAATATCTGGTATTTAATACCAAAAAGTTGTCTTCTAAATGCAAACAACAACAATAACTACAAAAAGTAACATTAGAAGTATTTGGAAATTTTGTCAAGCATAATTTAGATTTTTTTTGTAAAGAGAAGTTTCACTTCAGGCAACAATGCCTATTTAGTCAAAAGTACCGTGCTACACTCTTTAGGAAAGGGATAGAGAAGAGATGAGACAGGTGGTGAAAGTAGAAGGATAGTTACAGAAATTAATGTCGTATAAGACAGCACAGCGACCAGTGGTCATGCCTCCATCACTGAGCATCGCTACCGGCAGTCAAATTTTTAATTTGTAGTAGGTCTTCGTTGGAAATCGAACCACAACTTCCGCACTGACAAGCTAGTACACTACCTACTGACCTACTTGCAATTATTGAAACGAAAGAATATGCGATGTTAAGTCTTGGCCTTCAAACAAGGCATTTATTTACACCATGACTTATTTCCTGGCGTAGAAAAGCAAGGTAAGTAAAGAAGATTCAATTTTTGTTTGATTTGCATCATTTGCATTCTCGTCATTGTAACTAGTGAACAAATTTTGTTGACCATTCCGAACTCTAAAACAAAGGAAACAAATTGTTAAGGATTTTTTTTAATAAAAAAAGTCAGCAGAAAACAAAAAAACCAACTTTTGGATGATTTTTTGTTAATCGGTCGAACAAGATCATAAAATATATCAACAACATTCACGTGAGCTTTGAATTGACTTGCCAAACTGTTACCCATTTCTTTGCCCACACGCTCATCCTTGAGACCACACTTGTTGGCCAACAATACCATGGGACCATTATCTGTGTCTTAGATACATGAAATTTGTTCTGTCAAATCATTAAAGGTGCGGTCATTGAATAGACTCTCGGTCTGTAGAATACATACAATTTCTATATGCTATTTGGGCATAATTTTTTAATTATGGTCAGAGAGAGTTGTCTTGAATTTTTTTTTTGAGCTACAGCTGAACGAAACAATCAATCTTGAAAGGATATTTTATAGTAACAGGCACGGTTGTCTAAATAAATGCTTGAACATGGCTTTGATGACAACTTGCTTAATTCTTGTATAAAAAAGAAATTGTTCGATAACTGGAAAAAATCGATGACTTTTCAAGACAGCGTACGTTAGGTAAATGAAAATTGTGGAAAGTCCCATATCTTTTTTTTAATTTATAAAACTTTTATTTAATAACAAAATGTATTATTTAAATTTTGTTGTTACTGCTATTAACAATGAACGACATTTTGTAAATTAGAAGTACTTCTGAAAATATACTAATTGTCAACAGTTTGGCGAAAAGATATTCAAAATAACCATAAATTAAAAATAAATTAAGATACACATAAAAATCTTAAAATAAAAAATAATAATAAGGGCTTCGAAGCTGATGAGTGTTTTAAAATTAAGCGCCCATGTTTCCAATTATCGTTGATATTTTTTAAAATTGTGTTCCAGCAATAAAAAAATATGCCACTGGGTATAAAAAGCTATTGATCCATTTAAAAAACTTACTATTAGCGTTTGGAATTTAGGGAACAGCTATTTTACAATTTCAAAACATAATCGAAATTTTTGTACTTGAAACTTCATACAACCTTTGACATTTTGGCCATGAAAACTTCTATAACATTTCAATATTTATATTTTAATTTTCAAATTTGAATATTTTTTAATTTCGCTTTTACTGAACAATTTTTAATTTGCCTATTCTTTGCAATATTTTTCTTTTTATAATTTAGCAAGCGAAGTAAAGGTGTTTAGAGCATCTGGGACAACTTCTTCCTTACTAATCTTTTAACATTATTCAAATTATATATTTCCATTTAAGTGTCTTTTCTTTCTGTTTCTACACGAATTATTGCACTTTTTGAAAAAAAAAAATAATAAATTATATATTTTAATTTTTTATTACTTATTTTTTTTTTTTTATTTAAAGAATTGAGTTTTTTTGAATACTGTGTTGATTTTTATATTTGTTTCTTGTTATTAACTTTCGATTTTAATCTCGTTAAGGCAGAAAGAATTAAAATTGCATTTGCCAACCTTCAATGTGCATCTTTTTTAAATTCATAGTCTAACTTTCATTAAAACATTTTTGAAATACTTTTTATTTGTTGCATTTAAAAAAACAAAAAAACACTGAGACATACTAACATTTGGTTATTAAAAATATTTTTAAACTAAGCAAATATTTTACTTATCGCTTTAAATTAGAAAACCAACTTTAAGAAAAAAAAATTTTTAAATTGTTTATTTTTTTCATAAGTTTAAATTTTATTTAAATTTCTTCACAGAACCTAAGAAAGGCGTAAGGATTAAAATGTAATTTTATTAAATTAATTTATGTAATTTATGTATTATTTAAAAAAATTGTATTTTCTGTGCTTTGTATTTTCTTTTAATGTTTTATTTTTTATTTATTTTTATGTTTTTTTTTTCAATGGAAGTCTTTAGAACTAAAGTTTAATAATAATATAAATTCTATGTTTAATAATTTTTTATTTAAAATAATTTGTTTAACCATTTAATGAAAAATAGGTGTAAGTAATTTTTTATAGAAAAAAGTAGCAAAAAAGGCGACAATAGTGGATTTTTAATTTTTTTTTTAATTTAAGTTTTTTATCTTCTGATTTCAATATTTTTTATCGTTTTTTTTATTTTCTTGACAATATTTTTCTTTTTTTAATAATGGGTAAATGTGTGTAAATGTATGTGTTTTTTGTTTGAATGTGTTTACTATGGAGTCTTAGAGCAGAACACATAAATTTTTTTTGGGTTTTTTCTGTTTCTTTTCGGGTGATTTTTTGTTAATCTGTCGAACAAGATCATAAAATATATCAACAACATTCACTTTAGCTTTGGCAGAAGTTTCCATAAAGGCGCAGTTGAATTGACTTGCCAAACTTTTACCCAATTCTTTGCCCACTACACGCTCATCCTCGAGATCGCACTTATTGCCCACCAATACCATGGGCACATCATCTGTGTCCTTTACACGTAAAATTTGTTCTCTCAAATCTTGCAAATCGTTAAAGGTGGATTGTGCGGTAATTGAATAGACTAAAACGAAGCCTTGTCCATTTTTCATATAAAGATCACGCATAGCGGTGAACTGTTCTGTGCCGGCAGTATCTAAAATTTCTAACATACATTGTTGGCCATCAACTTCGACCTGCTTGCGATAACTGTCCTCAATGGTGGGGTCGTATTTCTCTACAAAGATGCCCTGAACAAACTGCACCGTTAAAGCAGATTTACCTACGCCACCGCTGCCCAAAACAACAATTTTATATTCACGCATTTTGATTATTTACTTTTAGGTGTTCTCAACGATCTTGTGAATGAAGACAAAAGTTACAATTTGTTCTTGTAAATAAGGCTGTGTTCTATACTAATCGGTTGTTAAGTTTGTAACCCTATCACTTTTTCGCTAAGTGCAATCGCCCCTTAAGATATTGTTGACCCAACTTTTTTTAAAAGTTTAAAGATTAACAATATGTTGCTATGCTTGTGCTGTTGCTTCTTCTGCTTCTGCTGCTGCTGCTGCTACTACTGCTGCTGCTAATATCGTTGGCAGTTACTTTGTTTACGTAAATGGCGATTGAAGGTGGTATTGCTGTTACAACGGGTTAAAGGTGTTTTGGGGTAGTAGTGTTGATATTCCTTAATGATCTACTGGAAGAAGTTAGGCGTTGTTTTAACACACTGATTGCTTTTGGTTATTTAATTAAAAATTATTTTATTATATTTTTTATTGTTGCTTATTTTTACTTTTATTTAATTTCAGCCTTTAAATTTTTCTATAGGTATTATTCACCTTTCTGCTTTTTAATTATACTTAATGAAATCTTTTATGTTTTCAAACCTATTTTGCACTTTAGTTTTTTTTTGTTTTTTGTTCTTTTTTACGTATGTTTTTTGTTTTTTCAAAACTTTGTGTCTTATTTAACAAAGGAATTGAATGAACCCACTGTCGCAATAAAATAAATGCTATAAACAGGGCCTTGTCTTTTTTTCAATTATATTGTTGTTGATTCTTTTTGTATTTGCTTGTTCCTTTCTCTTCTTTTGGTAGTTTTCTTCGTTTTTGTATTTTTTTATTGTACTTTCGGCACTTTATTATACCACTTAATAAAAAATTTACAAAAAAAACTGTTGGTTTATTTCCGATCAGTGCCGCATAAAAGTATTGTAAAATTTCACCTAAAAAATTAAGAGATAAGAAACAATTAAATAAAAAAATATTAATACTGTACAACAAATATAAAAAGATTATTATTTTCTCTAAAAAATGTTTGTGATATTTTTTTAAATAATTACACATTACCAACTTCACTGCTAAAGCACTAAATAATACTCAAAAGCAAAAACATGTTATGACTCACAAGAGTAAATTAATTAAACACTCTTACTCTTTTAGTGGATTTTTTACCCAAACAACTCTTATTAGATTTACATACTCTTTTATTCCTTTTCAAATTAAACTGAGTTTTCACACACATACACACACTGTTTTCACTCTTTGCATATTCACATTTGATTTTTTCTTATCAAACGAAAAAAAATTCGAGTGTAAAATTTCTGCTGAACTTGCCTTTTTTTGAGGTTCTAGTTACCGAGTTTTTGTGCTATGTTGTGTATATAATTTGTTAAAAATGTATGCTTATTTTAATAAATAACAAATAAGCTTCAAGTTTAACACAATTTTAGTTATAAATTTAATGTTTTTATAAGCAAATTTTCACAAAACATGAAAGCTTAGAAATTTTGTCTGTATTCTGCTTTTAATACGGGCGTCACACTTGATGAATGACATATACCGCTCGCTTGATTTGTTGTATTTTTTCGTACTTTAATAGTGTTACCAGTTCAAAGTTATTAACTTAAGAAAATTTCTTAACCTTTGTGTCTACACCCACATATTAGCTGGTATGCTTCTAAATTAAGTCAATAGTTTTAATATTTTCGCGGATATGTTTTAATAATATGGTACCCTTTAATAATACACTTTGTAAATTTTTTTTTAAAGTACAATGTAAATAAATAGCTATTTCTAATTCAAGGTGCCTTATTAATAAGAATTTTGGATAGTCCTCTAATATTTAAAAGTTGCTGTAAAATTCTGAAAGATAAAATTTGTTTATGTACTTTAATTATTAGAGAAGACTTACAAGACTTAAAAATTGCTATATTTTTACTTAAACCAACTTAAGTAAACACTGTAAGATATATACAAATTGTTTGTTCATTTCTCAGATTTCTTTGTCTGTAATTGTATTGTTTTAGTTTCCTTCAAATTTCATTACTATCCATTCTAACGGATAATAATTTAGGAGGTTTCATAATTCTATACCATTTCCACGTACTTTTTCTCCTTATATTCTCTCAATTAGCGAATTTTTCATGCATTTTGAGGAAAATGAGAAAAAATGTACTTTGTAAACGGAAATGGCGCCATCTGCTTAGATATTGTAAAAGGGCATTCAGCATTCTCTTCACCTCAAATACAGAGGCAGGTAATAAAAAATTATATTTTTTATTCTAATTTTTTTTTATTATTTTGCATTGACAGCCTCTAAACAGGCGAAAAAAAAACTTAAAAATAAAAAATTACAAAAAAATCCGTTACAAAAACTTTAACGAATAATTACATATAACACACATACATAGAAAAAAGAATCCCTTATAGACTTACGAGTGAGAATGAAAGCCAGAGTACAAACTGTTTCTGCTTGCTGCGTTTGCAAGACAAACATAATGATTGTAAATTAAAACTGAGGTATTAGCGAATTTTTGTAACCATACCAGCTGCAATGGTAACACCAGATACGCGAAACATTACGCGTCCCAATTCTTTAAAATCAGCATAACGTTCAATGCAAATCGGACGTGTGGTTTCTACCTCGACTAGAGCACACGAGTTATTGCCCAAACAACGGGGCTTCTTCTTAACCACTTCTCCGGTAGCCTTATGGATCTGAGCGTTAAGTTTAATTATGACAGCAGGTTCAATAAGTGATTGATGATGCAACAACACAGGATAGCCAATAGTAATGGGTACTTTGACATTGAAGACAAGTATACGTGCTTGAAAACGAGATGTTATAGGCATGGGATGTTGAGGATCACATAAAATAGTGCCCACCATAATGTTATTTACATCTATTCCCGAAAAGGTTACCGATATTTGGTCGCCTGCAAATACCATATTTTGCGGCATATCATCAATTAGAAGACTTTTCACTTGAGCCTGTTCCCTGAGAGTTCCCACTAACACTTTATCATTAACTGCCAACACTCCAGTCTCAATGCGGCCAGAAATGCAAAATCCTGCACCAGTTCCTTTAAAAATATCCGATACTGACATGCGAAATGGTTTATTTATAGAACGTTCGGGTATTTTAAAATTATCTATAACAGCTAAAAGATACGGTCCCTTATACCAAGATGTTAAAGCTTTCTCAGTAGCGGGTTTCGTTAGATTTTCTCCGGTTAGACCGGAGCATGGTGTATAAGATACATCTGATTCTTTGAAGCCGGCTTGCTTTAGGAACCCTTTAAGTTTTTGTACAATTTCATCGAAACGCTCTTTAGACCAACCTACCGTATCCAATTTATTGATCACCACTCCCAACTGACTGACACCCAAAGAACGCACCAACAAAGCATGCTCCCGTGTCTGGCCGCCTAAATCAAAACCAGACTCAAATTCTCCTCTTGTAGCATCAATGACTAATAAAGCAACATCAGCTTGCGTGGCTCCCGATATCATGTTTGGTATGAAATCTTTATGACCCGGGGCGTCCAGTAAAGTAATCACTTTGCTTTCTGTCTCGAATCGAAAATGTCCAACGTCCATGGTGATGCCTACAAAAAATGGTTATATTTAAAATTATAGTGAAGTATATTGTGAATTCTTAATTAGCCAAACAAAATTTTCACCTACCTCTTGATCTTTCCTCGCCAGTTTCATCAAGCACCCAAGCGTACATAAAACTTTGTTTTCCCATTTTTTTAGACTCCTGTTCATGTTTGTGCATAACTCGTTGCGACACATTCCCGGTGTCGTAAAGCAAATGACCCATAAGTGTACTCTTGCCAGCATCAACATGACCTATAACAATCATATGAAAGTGATGCTTTTGATCGGAACGTTCCTTTTTATACAATTGTGTATTATTTCGTTGTGCTTGGTCTTTAGAAACTTTGAAAACAGTTGCACTATCGGTAGACAATTTTTTGGCTGAATCTTCACTATTATCAACTGGAGTGTTTCGGCCCGAAACTGCTGGAGAACTTTGCAGTAAGGGGGAACTTATATCAAAACCTCTTTTAACTTCATTATGAGCTGCTGTTACTTTTACAACATGTGACACATTTTTATCACAGTCACCTAAGACTAGTTTAGGTGGTCCGGCACCTTTTATTGGTACGTTTGAAGCAGATTGCTGCAAGCTTTGACTCTTTTTATTACATTCATCATTCAGTATTTCATCTAAAATTTTATTTATATCGTAACCAAACTTTATTGCTGTTTCCACTACACGCTTCTCGGACACGGTATCGCCCACCACACTGCGCACCTCATCAATACAAGATGTCAACTGTGCTTGCTCTATTTCATTAAGCACCGGCATTTGAAAATTATCAGAATCGCGGCGTGTTTTGTCAAAAGATTTATCAGCATCTTCATCCACTTCCCCCTCTTCCTCTTCAGTTATTTTTTTATTGTCTCTTATAAAAGCTGACATTGACTGTTGGCCTCGTGCGCGATCATACAGCCATTGTTGTGCATCTGTCGGTGAAATACAGTTGTCATCATCAACAGAGTGGCCATAGACATCTTCATAGCCATCATATTCGTCGTTGTAATCCATGGTCCGTACAATTCTGTGACGTGACATGTTTGTTGCGTTTTTTTTTATAGTCTGCTTATATCAATTTATATTTCTGCTTCTTCTCAGTTTTATGAAATATCTATTTCGCAACTTTGCCTTTCATTGATTTAAATGGAATTTCGGTAATTTGCGAAACCCGTCTATAGAACACATTTGACAAAGATTACGACAAATTGTGTTTATTAAATGAAAAAACGAAAAACTACTCATTAGCGAAAATTGAGTGTTCAAATAAGAAATTGCTGCGGTAGCAAACAGCTGACTGAAGTAAATTTTTTAATAAATTTAGAACAAATAGGGTGACTATTATATTATTAGATCTTTGCTGCTGACTAGTCGGTTCTTTTTTCTGAAGTGATACCCCAGCTACAGATCTTTTATTGATTAAAGGTATATTTCGTAATCAACGCAGCAATTCTGACCACACAAAAAAATGTTTTCTTTTTTCTAACGGATTATGAATTAAACTTGTCAAAATTAAAATACACACCTTCTTATGGAACCAATTATTTTGCCGACACAGCTAGATGGCTGCACGAACATCGTTGTACCAGCTGCCAGCTTAGATTTTTTTCTAATAATTAGCTTTAATCTTTATTATTACTATTTTAAAGAATATTGATCCTTATTTTCGTAGCAATATATCTGTAAAACGAATTTTAATCAAATAAACTACATGAAATCTTAAATTTAGCATTAGCCACAGAATCGCTCAAGGTTTATGCCTTGCTACTATTTGTGATTTAGGAGAATATCAGCATTCTTGTCTTCTTCTATGATAATATTGACAAATTACAATTTTTGGTTTATAACGAACTTTTAGAAAACATAGATTTAACAGTCAAATAGCGGGAGGTGACTTTTCCTACATTGCAAATAAACTTCGCTATAAAACAGTTTACTATAGGAAAAAATTTCCAACTTGTGAACTTTGTAGAAATTTTTGGCGGTTATGTTTCAATTGTTGTTGAAGTGATATATGTTTTTTCCAAGCCGAATTATTGACATTTTGAGGAGCTCCATTCTAAGTTTTTGATTATTGTAACCCCTTTGTTTGTAAAAGTTCACTTCCTTAGTTCAAGATACTGGTTGCCCACTTGTGTTTGTTTACATAACAACAATAGGCCTTTGATTGATTCAATAATTATATTAATCAAATTCCAATTATCATTTTATAGGTTATGCCAAAATTGTGGAGATATTATGAAGTTATAGATTTTGCCACATTAAGAACATTTTTCTCGCCACTAAAAATTTATTTTCTTTATTTAAATGACTGACTTCCTCCTATGGACAGTAAACACTGCAAATCTTATATTTTTGCTGATGATAATTTTCTTGTTTACAATGATGATCCTTTAATAGTTAATATATTTAACGTTTGTATGAATATTTATCTAAATTTCACCAAAATTTGCATGAGAACAATTCACTAAAAAGTAAGGATAGCCATTCCATTCACCTAATCAGCATCTTACATATCTTTTGATTTATACTGTATATAGTACTTTCAGATATGTAAAGTATCTGCATTATAACCGAAATACTCGTTTAAATAATGAGCATAAAAATAATTCCAAAACCTAAGTGATTTTCATACGAATTTTTCATAATTTCATAAGATAATGGTTTTTGCACGTTAAGAATTTTGAATGATATGAATTTTTGTTACAAATTGACGAATCAATCACTGATTACCGTCCACTAAACTGATGATTTATGTTGTTTATAAGAAGTACCCTGTTTCGTATTAATACATTTTAGAACAACTATGCTGTCAATATAAATTCAACATCCCTGTCTTGTTTACCAATGAATTTCATTAGAAAGATTTTTTGAAGAATTTGTTTGAATAATTTTTTTAGTATGTTTTAAATTATATAATAAAACAAGTTCTTATACAGCAGTAAAAGCCCACATCTAAAGTAATGGAACAAATTGATGAATCGAAACGTAAACCTAGACGTACTAAAGGAACACCATCATATTACTATAGAAATCGTTTTGCTACAGCTGGAATTTTAGTGGGAGTTGCTATATTTGCATTGTCGTAGTAAGTTCTTACCTTTTTATTTGTAGAATATATTTGGAGAGAATTAAAGCAGTTTGTTATTTCTAGTTCTATACCAGCTTTTCGCGTAGCGAATGATAAATTGCTAAAAAGCGTGATTACACCATCTGAGGAAGAAAAGGATCGTAAACTTACGTTTAATTTGGTTGGTGCTCCCAGAACTTCCAAAGCGATTAAAGAAACTATTGAAGAGACAAAGCAATTGCTTTCCGAACGTTAGTTATATATATTTATAATGGATCGTGCAACGCGTAAAGCTAATTTAAAAAAATTGCAATTACCAAGTACAACAGGAATCAAACCAAAACGGTAGGCTGTTTTTTTTTTAATAATGTTACTATATTGTACTTTCAATGGTAGCAGTACAATTAGCATTTTGTAGCAACATTCATTATAACCAATAAATATTAGAAAATTATAAATATTGTTGTTTTATTTATTTTCCGTTTTAAGAAAAACTAGCCAAAAATCCAGGACCGCAGCAACAGCAAATACCACCCTTACAAACTATTTTTTAACACCAGAAAAACTTAACAAAAAAAGTGAAGAAAATCTTACTCCAGTTGCTCTTGAAGTTAATATATCTAAAAAGGATGCACCACAATCAGATGGTTTAAATTTAAACACTAGCCCACATAACAAACGCATAAAATTAGATGCATTTATATTTCAAAATCCCAATGAAATCCCTGATAGTATAAAAAATGTAAGAAAATCTTTAAATAGTGAAGACTTTATTGTACCCCAAAAAAAAGTCAAAAAGGCACCTAAATTAACAAATGGCAGACAGGCAAAAACATCTAAATCATCAAGAGCTAAAAAACAAACCACCATCAAATCGGCATTTTTAAGAAATGAACAATTATTTGCTGAAATTGCTGCCCAACATTGTGCTGCCGATCAGTTTGATGGCGATGATGTTCAATTAGCTTTGGCTATTTCGAAATCTGAAGTTGAAAGTAGAGGTTATAAAATAGCAAATGAAAATGGAAACGAAGATGAAGTGAACGCTGAGGCTAAAGCAGATTCAATTAGGGAAAAGCTTAAGAAATATGGATTTAAAACTGCTGAAAAGAAAGGTAAGGAAGGGTTTCACTTTTATTTCAAAATTAAAATTACTACTTTATTAATCAAAATTTATTGAAAAAGCCAGAGGGCTAGTTTTCTGTGACCTAATCTAATTAGTTTTTTCCACTCTTTTCAGTCGCCATTTCCATCCTCAACAAATATGCATTTAATAAATAATTAAAAGTAAATTATATTTTATATTTATTTCTTTATGTTTTATATTATTTTCTTGTTAGATTACAACACTTTTGCTGCCGCATTTCTTCACAAAGGCAATAACCGAAGACAAAAAACAAAATGGGCCAATAAATTTACCGCGCTTACTTTACGAAGCTCGGAAAATCAATTGAAAAAATTACAAGTAAATATTGAAAGACTTTTAAATAGTAACAACTATCGCCCCAAATCATTGAGCGAACACGAGAAGTTTCTACCGATTTATAAGTTTCAAAGCTCCCTACTCAAAAATTCGGCAGTGGATGCAGACAAAAAACGAATTTTTCAAACTGCAGAAAATTTAAATAGAGCAAACGAATTATTTTTTGTAGCAGATTTATTTGAAATTAATAATTTGCCAGCTGGTCATTTGCTGAAAGATTGGGCAGCCATACAAGGAAGAGATTTAACACCCGATCGAAAAAGTAAAAAAACTGCCGAAAGGGTAAAAGCGTTGGAAAAAGTCTATCAAGAATTAGAACAATATTTTAATTCCCATAAAGGATTAGATTGGACTGTAAAAAGTCATCAAAAGGAAGATGAACAAATTCTAACAAATAAAGTAGATTCTATAAATAAAGAAGAAATTCCAGTAATCGAACTTGATCAAAATCTGGATCTTGAAGAAGGATACTCAGCAAATATTGGAGAAGCTGATAACGATAGATCTGTAACGAGTCGATCTGATTCAGGTTGTGACGACAAAATTTTACAACTTTTGCCAGCTTTTAAATCTTTGGACACAATGCAAGTCTCCAGCTGTGGCACTGATAGTCAACATACAATAAATAATACACAACAAAATAGATCAATATCGCCAGATATATTTGCCGATTCAGATGTAGAAATGGAAGAAACTGATAATGGTGATGAAGTAAACAGCGCTGGTAAATATTACAACAATTAAATTAATAAAATATTTTAACCAAATGAATTATTTGAATCTGAAGTAAGTTCGCATGTTTTCAAAATTTGTGTGAATTTCTAAAGAAAAGAGCTTACAGTAGCAGCTTGTAATAACGGATGGGTAAAGTTGAGGTTAGGAAGTAAATTGGCTTAAAACAAACAGTTTTATTTGATAGCAATGTTAAGGTAGAAATATGGAAATCAATAATGAAATATGATGCCGATGAATGATGCACAACTCTAGCATGTCGGCCGGCACCCACTCTTTTCACAAAATTTTGAAACACATTTTGCAACAAGGCTTCGCTTATCTTGTTAATTCAGTGCTGAATTTCATTTTCCACGCCTGATTTTTTAAAAAATACGAGTCTTTAAATGTAATGGTTTTTCAAAACTTATGGACTCTTTATGGATTTTGTGAAGTCGATATGTCACAATTTTATTTGTTTCGGTAATTGCCTGAAAATGTGCCTCATCAATTAAGATTATTTTGTTGAAAAATGGTCGGCCAGCTTTAATTTTTTAACGAGTTGAACTTTATAAGAAAAAGTTCAAGTCGTTTAAGAAGAACCACCGGTGATGAACAATTGCTGCGAACATCGACAAGTTGGTGCTCCACTCTCATTCTCAATACTTTACTTTACAGAAGCTTTGATTGCATCTTTACGGCCACTGAGCGTATTGCTTTGGCTTTTGTCAGCAGCAATATAGTGAAATCTCGAATTTAGCGATTAAATTAGGCACAACGGTCTCAGAAGGAGCCTGATTACGAGTAAAAGCTGCTAGAATTTTACGAAGTGATGCAGTGAAAATTTCATAACTTTAATAGTATATTTTTACAATTACAATTCTTTGCATCAAGTTTAATTTCGTTTTTGGCTTACCAAATTTTTACTAAATAAATGTCAAATGATGACAGCTGAATTTTTCACATTTAATCATTTGACAGATAATTTACTTCCTAACCTCAAATTTGCCACCCATTATTTAAGCAGTTCAATTAAAATTTTATTTAAAAATTAAATTAAATTAAAATAAAAAAATTATAATAAATAACTTCTTTCTGTTAAATGCTACATTTGCAGTTGAAACTATAGTTTGTGTTGCAAAAGACAAGAATAGCTCAAGTTCCTTCTCAGAGGAAGTGGTAGATGTTATAACTACTTACGAAATATTTTCTAGTGACGAAGGTAACAAACTTTTAAAATAAAATAATAAAAAAGTTATTATTTGAAATCATTTTAAAATTAATTCGCGTTAATTGTGCCTGTGCACTTTGAATTTTTGTAAGAAATTTTGTAAAAATTTTTTTTTGGGAATTTTTTTGTTTTTCAAATTGCAGATGAATGGCTTCCAATGGAAACCCTTATGTAAAAAAAAATGAAAATAAAGAAATAGGTTCTTAATGGTTACTGTACTTTTTTTAAAGTACAAAAAGTTTTTTGAGTTTTGTTGTCGTTTTGCTGTATTGGTTAAATATAATTCTTACTTAATCAATTTGGTTTGAGATATAAGACTCTTTATATAAAAACCGCTGCTAAGTTAAATGAGCAGTAGTGAAATGGCTGCTATATAGATATGCTTTTATGAGAATATCGTAAAATATTTTTGTTTAAAGGAATCTAGCACAATTAACGTAAATTAATTTTAAATAAAATAAAAAAAGATTCATTTATTTTTTGTATATATTTTGTTTAGTAAAGAATACTCCATTATCGGATGTGATTAAATCTGCTGCAAGAGGTAATTAAATAAAATATAAATTATTTTAAAGCTAAAAATTAAGCGATCATATTGTTTAAGTAACGACTTGATTCTTTTTACACGAGCGATAGAGCGACATTGATTTTCTTGAATTTTTACAAAAATAATTTTTCTTTTAATTTTTTAACTCAAAGTTATAGGGGTTTCAATAGAATTCAATATAACTGCAGAAAGAATGTTAAGCAATGTAACAAAAGCAGCCATATCAGCATTTTTGTGCTGTGAATTATTCATTAATAAATTATTAATTTTAAACTCTATTACTAAGTAAAAATACATGAAATATCACATGACAATTGGAGCAACCCTAAAAGTTATATTTTTCTCTAGTTGCTGTGCTATAGTCTACATAGTTTTACTAACACTCTGCAAATTTAACGTTTCTGCCTTTCACAGATCCACCATTTAATTTTTAGTATTGTTGCGCTTATTCCTTAAATAAACACTCAAGTTTATTCAGTTCTTCTATTGCAAAACAATTACAGACAGGTTTTAGAGTTTCTAATTAATTTACTCGATTAATTTACACGATTGTTCGTGTCTATACGCAAAAAAAGCCAATACATCAATTTGTGTCTTCACCTTATCATTTTTACACTTAGACTGTTGTGTCCATTAGCGAGGGAGCCTTTATACACTGTTTTGAACGATTCTACAATTTACCAAAAAAAAAAAATATAGATCTAGCAAGTTCTAAAATCGCACTTACTATAGACGCCGTAGTTATCATTATTCAGTATAGGTGCTTGTTTGGTTTTATAGTTTTCTTCTGATTGTTAAGCTTAGTTCTTAGGATTTGAATGTAAGTTAAGAACTTTTACGAAAGTTCTAAAGAAAATATACTTTATTGAGTTTTAACTATGAACTAACTTTATAGCTTAATTACTTAATCCAAATCTAAATAAATGGCGTGATATTATTTTTGAGAATTTTTATTTTGCTGCAGGCGCTGATGCAGCGCAAAATCGTTAAATGAGTTCATCTATTTTTATTATTGCTGCAATAAAGATTTACAATAGAAAAGGTGTTTTCTCTTTGTTATTGTTGTCAATTAATATTATTGTAAACTTGTAGCTTGTTGTTGTTAACAGATACAATAGGTCAGTTCACTTTAATTTTTTAGTGATAATAGTAATAGTACATTTTGTTATAGTGGCTATAGTAAAACACCTTCTGTGAAAATTTCAAAAGAACTAATTACGATGCCAAAAGTAGAAAGCTGTAATAAACGTACAAATATTGCCGCAAAAAGCTTTATGGTTTCTACCCTTTGGCTATGGAATAGCAAAAAGATTTTTTTTTGACAAGTATTTTCTGTAAACTGCCCAAATATTTTATTTATTAATTAAGTTTTACTTTTTCAGAGCCATCCGCCTATACCTCGCTCCAAATCAGCGATGAAAAAATTATAGATTTAACTCAAAATGATGTGCAACTTTCGATTAACAACAAATCGAATGATGATTATAATCTAAACAAACCTATTATAGAAATTGATTTGTTTGCAGAATCTCCTAAGCAAAAAGAAGAAGAAGAAGAACATAATAATACTGACTACAATAGCATTTCCGAATTAACACAATGTATATTAAAAAGAGAAAAAGAACAAAATTTAAAATTTACACTCAGTTTCGAAACAAATGACAATAAACAACAAATTATAGAAAATGGACTGAAGGAATCATATAAATGGCCACCGAATAGAAAACTTCAGCACCAAGATTTACTAACACAAGAAGTGGACGAGGATATAATTTTAGGTGAATTAGCTATGGATGAGAGTACTACATCATTTTTAAATTTTCAAGGCTCCAAACAATTAAGAACTAGTTTTCACAGAAAAACAAACACCGTCAGAAAAACAGCCATAGAAAATGAAACAACAGATAATGATATTATATTTGAAGAGCTCTGCAAAAAATATTTAAAGTGCAAACCGGAAAATACATCATCCACAAATAAATATTTAAATAAGACTGATGATGTTGGGGAAATTTTTTCGCAAACTTTACATCCCACCATACAAACACCACAAAATTGTGATAATAATTTAACAAATTTCACCATGGATTTTGACGTGACTGTGAACAATATTACAGCTTTGAAAACAAAATCAATGTCTTTTATAGTTAAAAGTCCTTTGAAATATAAAAACAGCGATACTGATGCAGTTTTATGTAAATCACAGTCTTTTAATGACAATAAATTAAATGTCAGCACAAATTTAACACAAAGTGATAATGATAATGATGACGATGATAATGCGAATCTAGCGATTGAAGAGGACGATGAATGCTTAGTCCTGTCAGATGACGAAATTAACTACTCGATTTGGCAGGCTAATAAAACATTAAATTATCAAGCTCCCCTATACACAGATAAGACTGATGGTGAGTCTTCTAGCAATGAAGAGGAAGACAGAGTTTCTAGTAAAGAAAATATAATTGAATTTTCTTATCGACATGATAATAATAATAAATTTCACTATCTTGATTTGGAAGATGAAGAACGAAAGGAAAGATCTTCGCTAAGAATGGATTTAGGGGCAGTAGAATCTATAAGTGATTTTGAAATATTAACCTCAAAATATGCTACACCCGATTCGCCAGTTTATTATATAACAAAGCCTGATCGCAGAGAATTTGGAATTATGGAAGAATATTCTGATCCCATAGATTTTACACCAAATATCTGTACTACACCAACAAAATTTTTAAATGAAGCCTCTTTCCTTAGCTCCCCGACAGAATTGACAGCACCTATGAAACGCTTTAGTAGCTATCAGAAATCTTCACAAAAATTTCATGATTTAATTAAGAATATAAAAACTAAATCACCAACAAATACTCTTGATGAAAACTTTAGCGATTTCGATGAATTTGATAATTTGCTCAACACTAGTCCATTAAAAACTTGCACGTCTGCAAGTAAACCTCAAGGTTTAGATAAATTACTTACGGCTGAAATAAGCTTTCAGGAAAGCCAAAAGACACCAGAAAAGGAAACACATGAAATTAAATTTAATAATAGAATTTATAAAGTCCGTTATACTTGTTCTCCTAAACCTGACTACACAAAATATAGTGAAAGCGAATTGATGAAGGAACTGTATAAGTTTGGCATAAAGCCTCTAAAACGCAAACACGCCGTAAAAATGTTGGAACATATTTATAATCAAACACATCCAATATTAATGGAAGACGAAGATGAAGATGAAAAAAAGCAGAATAATGTTATTGAACTGGATGACCTTGATCTAGGTCCTTGTACTTCAAAGGAGGCCCTTAAAGCTCAAAAGTTAAAAACAAAACCCAGCGAGAATATCTTTAATGCTTCCAAGGAATGCGAAAAGGAGTTAGCTGTAAATTTAAGGGAAAATACAAATCAAAAACTTAATTTACAAGATGCTTGTGGCCTGGAAATGTTACGTTATGCTATTGATCTTAAAGCTGATCTTACAGATGAGAAATATATATTGCAAACAAATGTTACGAAGAAGGTAAGTTAAATGAATAAAGTCGTATTTAAACAAATTACTACTGGCTGTATATGCTTTCCTAAATTATCTTGAAATCTTTGTCGGCACAGTTCTAGATAATTCAGTTTTATTTAACTTAATCCTTTATTGCCCAAAACAGCTAATTGTTAAAAATCTGTTAAGTTTTTTTTTATAGAATGTTTGGTTCTGATTTAATTTAAAATCAATAAAAAAATTTAATTTTTTTGCGGATCGGGAAGTATATATAATAATATAATATATAATATGGTTCTTACAGGTGCTTTTGGGACAATAGAACCAGATTTTATAATTTTTTTAAGCAAATCGCGTTTTATTTTTAAAATCTATTTCAATTTGCTTGTGTCAGCCAATATGACGTTTATTTAAGCTTAAATTTGTTCAAGTCGAGTGTAGTGGGCTCTGATAACACACACCCTAAGTTTGTAAAGATATTGTTGCCTGAAATCTTGCCATATATAACAACACTATTATAAGGTCCAGCACTTTTCCGTCGAAACGGAAGTACGCAAAAATTATTGTAATTCCTAAAAATAATTTAAAATTCATGCTAATTTCTTTTTTTTTCATTCGGACCAGCACTCAGGAGATGACCCCTACTCATGCAATGTATTGTACCAGAACTAGAAAATTTGGTTATGGGGAGGAGGAAAGAGGGAGTAGTGCTTGTGGACATTCGATTTGAATTTTTCTATATTGAAAGTGACAGCAAAGACCTCTGGAGGGAGTTTATTCCACATACGGATTGTTCTGCTAAAAAACGAGTTTTTCATGTAATGCGTAGTGCGATTCGCTGTCCAATCGAGCACAAATACATGCGCTCTCAACAAAAATCTTGTCAAACGCGAGTTTCGGAAATTTTTTAATTGCCAACTTGTGCTTTTTATCTAATGCTTTTGCAAAAGTTCTTCACCATCAAATGTCGTGTTATATTGAAAATAACACTTTGCTGGATAGCAGACAGCGACATCTTCGCCAAAATTACGGCCGTGTTTCTGCTTTACTGGATATAACAGAAAAATTAAATTTAGTGAAATTTCATGATCACTCGCGATGCCTATGACACGATGGATCGTAGCACTCTTTAACTTTCAAAGGAGTGCTATTTTCTTACCTCTATAGTCGTTGGCAGCTTGTGTCGTCAAACAATCTTCAATTTTCGGTGTTACATATATCAAAGGGAGTGCCTCACGGCTCAATTCTTGGATCACACCTTCTTCTATTTATGTAAATTATAAATAAACAGCTTTTGGACTGCATAACCCCTATATACACAGACAATCTGCAGCCGTATTTAAGCAGTCTAGTCATCTCCGTTGCTAAAAATATTTCAAGACCTAATAAGGATCTGAATAAAAATTTATTGCAGGGCAGCTGCAAATGAATTTTGTTTCAATCCTCAAAGTGTTCTATAATTCGTAAGAAAACTAATAATCATATTGCCGCTGATGATGTTTTCATGAATGGAAAACAAATCACTATTGTCAATGCTGTCAAAAACTTCGAAATAATAATTAAAGGCAGTGTTATTTGGCAAACCATGTTAACTCAGTTGGCGGTCAGACTTACACAACGATGAGGAGTGTTTAGTCGTCACATCATCCCTATACACCTTTTAATATAAAGAAAGTTCTTGCAAAATTTTATCATGTTCCTGGATTAATTTACGATTGTGAATTTTTTGCAGAATGTGATTCTGCTACTAAAAGAAAGCTAAACTTTGTATACAACAATACCAATAGACATGTCGACGGATTGGAAAGATATGAGCATGTTTTCCAACTTTCCTAAAATCACTTTTTTCAGAAATGCCACAATATCATATTGATAAAATCTGGTTTGCCGGATCAGTTAGGGGAAAAAAGATTTTAATTCCTTTACACAGTTCTCTTGTATCTGAATGACAGATTTTCATACATTCAAAACTGCAAAAAGAGGTCAATGTACAACAAGGTTACCCAGTCTTACATCTGCGGTAATAGATGCTGCCTCTCCGCGATGCCTTTTGTTACCAGAAGTTGCATAAGCCGTTAGATAGTTTCGTTTATTAACAGATAGTTTCATGAGCCCTTGGGGCAACTGATCGCCTATATTGATGCCAGAAAAGGTTTTAATTGAGTTGAAAAAATACAATATTAGAAATCACAAAAGCACAGTCTCCAAAAGAGCCCAGAAAATTTATTGCCATAATTTTTGGATTTTAGATCGATGACAATAAATCTGCTTAGTCCACGGCAGCCATGAAATTGTTACAATGTTTAATAACTACTGGGTAAGCTACTTCATTTTTCCCTACTTTATGGTCTCCTTTAGATACAGTTGTGGACTCACTTCCATAGCAGCTCGATGCTAGCAAAATTACTTTTCGCCCATCCATTTGTGGTACTTTATACCATTTTTAGACATCCTAAATTCTTAATCACCTGTTTGCGTCTTCTTCTATTTGAGCGACTAGTGCCACAGGCTAAAATATTTCCAGTTTTTAATTTCTCGATTGACCTTATAGAGGTGAAATGGAAAATTTTGTTTTTTTGCACAATAATTTTCTGTTAATGATAGAACTATTTCTTCGAGGCCAAATCCATCATATTCGGACAACATCTTTCTCTTGGTATATCGAAAATTGTATTATTTATTTTATAACTTCTTTTTGTGGGCTTCAAAAAATGATATAGTTTAATTGTGCTTAAGCCTTTGAATAATGTCATAGACTCATCATAGACTCAACAGAAAGCTGCCTAGGACCATTATATACATCTTGAAATTTCTGATTTAAACCATTTATAACTGGCTCGACTTTTAGCAAGCGAATCATTGCAGTGCAAATATCCCTGGATCATCTCAAACCTTTTGCGACTCAAAGTGTTGTTAATCATTGCTATTCCCAAATCTTGATTACTGCTCCAATGGTCCTTCCACATTGAAATTTTATGGTACCCTATCCTATTAAGGAATTAATAACAACAAATGCAAAGAATTCGTTTTTCTGTAAGTTTAGGGTGCGGTTGGTTCTGTTGGGTTGTGTACTAATTGGACTGAAAAATAATGTCATCCACAATAAATGATGCGAAATATTCGGTTGATGTTTTTAGAGAAACGAACTAACTAGCTAATGGTGCCTCTGATATACTAAATTCTGGTATTGTTGTGTCATGATTTTTCATCTTCTACTGGTATATTAGGATCAAAACTATTTTTACGACTTGTACATGGAAAATCATTGCTTAAAACTTCTTTTAAGACAGCTTCCTCGCCAGCAAATATACGACTTTCTTCTTTTTCTTCACCACCATTAATCAAAAGCTTACTAAGCTCGTCGCAAAATCCTCGACATCGTCTTTTTCAGTTTTAATATTGTCAAAATCAGTGCTTTCATTGCAGTCCTCTGGAATTTCTTTTAAAATTTCAATTTGTGAATTTTGAAATTTTTTAAAACTAATATTTTTAGTGCAATGTTTTTTGCGAACTTTTAGCGACTTGAATTGAGCTTGCAGTTATTTGTCGCACAATTTTGAACCATTATTTTTTAACTTTAATTTGTTAAAACAGTTACTATTTTAACTAAGCTTTTTTATGCCATAAAAATTATTTGAAATGAAAAACATTATTTTTTAAATAAGTTAAAATGTATATTTTACAAAAATGTTAATTTTTTTTAGTAATTTTCAATGTTATTTGTATATAATTTCTTTTAGACACCCCAGCCATTGCTGCCCCTTCACATTGCGTGGTATAATTTGGTGTGTTCAAACCGGAAATTGCATGAAACCATATTAATGTATGAACCCATTGACCTGCAAGATATCTACTTATTTTTAAAAGCATTAGGCTACCGTTACGATCCCAAGGTATATTTACATATCACTTGACACTTGAAACAAAAAATAACTACAATTACAAACAATTTTCATAATTTCTAGGATCTTAAAACATTTTTTGATCGTCGCTGTATAATATTTCGTTATGATCTAACAGGTGCTGCTGGTAGCAATGGCCAAGCGAAAGCTACAAATCGTCATGTGCGTAAAAGTAAAAAAAATAAAACTGCTAAAAATTAATTATTATATTTTTTTTTTGTAGTAAAAAGTGTAAATATAATTGAATTATTTTTGTTTTTATTTGTATTGTAACAATTTTCATACACAAATAATTATTTGCTTACATTTTTATACAAATTTCCAAATTATTTCTGTTTTTCGAATTTTATTTTAGTTTTAAATAAATTTTATATGAACAAATATTTCTACAAAATTGTCTTTTATTCTTGGGAATTTCAAAAAATCAATAAATATTAAAAATAATTGCGTATGGTATGAAAAAGCCTTACAACATAAATTGAAATCTACAAAAACGATCGTTTTGTCATGCAGATTTTAAACTCCATTTTACTTCATATTTCTTGGTTTTTTCTTTGAAACAAAATGGTCGAGAAGCCGATATGGGCATTCGATATTCCTTTCAATTTGTTTAAACGTCTAAATCGCTTTACATCTAGTTATTTACCTGACTACTTCAGGAGGATATATTTATTTGTTTTTATGCGAAAACACCACAAGTAGGACTTTCATCCTTGATATTAAGAGTTTTATACGGTGATTGGTGAACGGATTTTATTGTTAGGAGTTCCCTAAACTAAGTGGTACATGGAAGAAAGGCATATGCTTTTAAAAATATATATTTTTCTGCTCTATTAACGAAAGCAACCAAAATTTAGGGGAGTTGCTAAAACTACGTTATAGATGGCAACTTTTTGATGAGAGTTATCAGTTTCAGTTAAATTTATTCTTTTTTGGAGATTGCTGTGGAAAGTTTTAAACGAAAAAGAAGGTGAATAGTAATAATTTTATCTTTATATATATAATTCTACTGTACGTGTGTTGTGACTGAACTCCTCCTAAACGGCTGGATCGATTTGCATACATTTTTTTGTATGCGTTTGGGTGGCGCCCTGGGTGGTTAGATTTACAATTCGGTCCAATTGGACAAAGGGGCGTGTTGCCTTCCATACAAACCACAAATTAAAAATCTATTATTTGTGCTCCTTATAACGGTATTTGAACAAAATTTGGTATTTCGGTTGAGTAGCATATTTTAAGTTCTGCTGCAAATATAGGCGGGATTTGATAAAGACACGTGGTACCTCCCATACAATTCTTCTTTATGTATATAATTCTACAGTGCGTGATTTGATTTACATCTGCACCGACTATATAGTCATAATCAGATGGTGGTCAAACCACGCCCTAGAAGGCCATCGAATACGTATACCCTCCGGTCACTTCTAGTAGCAATTTCGAAAGCCTGAAGTAGGCCGCAGCCTTCACTCCTTGCTAAAGAGTTGGAGACTTTCCAACTCCTGGTCCAGAACGCATGAAGCTCTTTTTTTATCAAGAACACGACAGCATTCATGCTCACTGAACCTGAACCGTTCATTGTGTTAATTTGAATGATCCGACCCACAAACTCTCACGAGGGTCCGAAACCACAACCACCACGATACTCCCATATAGGGGCCAACCTCAATATTCAGTCAGAGAACAGCTAATTGTTTCAAGAGACAAATAGTGAAGTCTGGGGCAACTGATTCCCGTGGAAATATGTGGATTGTCCAGGTGACTCCTACTAGCCTTTGAGGGGCCTGGGCTCCCTTTTACCCGCAAGACACCAGTCTAAATGGAATAGTAGGTTCCAAAAAGACTATCATGTGCCCCCGGGGGGAATATAATTCTACAGTACGTGTGTATGTATGTATGGATGGTTTTCAACCAGCCCGGCAGATGGCGCTGCAGTCGGTATCCAGGTTATTCAACTACACTACACGACTGGATCGACTTCAATGAATTTTTGTGTATTCATTCATTTAATTTTCTTGTCCGCTGTGTTTTAATATTATATGGTATCGCATTTACGTAAATATTAAATATCAAAAACACACACACGCCATAAATTCTTAGCCAGCCGTTAACCACAGTCTGTGCCGTTAACTGCCTCCAATGCATTGGCGGTTGACGATGAAAGGCACAAAGTAACATAAACTCGATTACTGTTGCCGTTAAAACAGTCGCGGTGGGAATCGAACTTAATTTTTTGCATTTCTTCTTTGAGATCTCACAAATTCGTTCTCAATGTCTCAGCTAGGTTTTATAAATTATTTATATTGTATATATCATATATGTATTTGTTGTGTTTGTAGGCGTTATGGTGGCTAAAATAACCACAACGCAAAAATTTGAAATATTCATTCAACTATTGGAAGGAAACCCAAATACAGCTCGTGTTGGTGGAGCAAAATCCACTGCAGATGAAGTGTGAAAGAACCTTGCAGTCAGCTTAAATAGTTATGGTCCACCAACACACACACTCCGGATTAACACCGTAAACATGGAAATTTTTTCTAATTGATGTCAAGTCTTGCACATCTTCCTTCAAAAATATATAGTTCGAATGAATGGTAAGCTCATTAAAACTGAAATTTCCATTTTTGATTTAAATCGTTTGATTACTCACAAATACTTTAGTTTCTAAAATGTTAAAAAATATTGTTAACATTATCAATAACTTTACAGCAACTAAAAAACGTAGCGCTAATTTTAATTTCAGTGGCGTTGTCCGTTCTCAAAGCACCTGAACTTTGGTTACTTTCCGTAATAAAGCCATAAAATTTAAGTTTAATAATTTTTTTTAAGCATGCTAATAAAGTATTGCTTATGTAAAATAATTAAATTTTAGGAAAAATATGAAAGAAAGTCATTTCTTAAGGTAGTGTTTCGCAATCAGGCTTTTGAATGGTTAAACTTTAAATAATTTTACTACGTTAAGTTTACAGATTTTAAAAACTGTTAAAGTGCAGTAAAGAATTAAGCTGCACTACAAGTTAAATACTGTTGCAAAGCAATAATACTTTCTAAATAAAGATACAGTTCGTCTATTGTAGTTGGATCAACTAGACTATTTAAATTTGGGATTGACAATGTTATCCCCAAAGTAAAAAAAATGTTTTCATCATTTTGCTTATTATTTTGTGTTTAAATTTTTCAAATACGTTTAAATAATTTTATATTATGACTTTAGTTTAGTTTCTAATATTTTATAAATAATTTCTTTAAACACAAGGTTTTTATATAAAAATTAAAAAAGTGAAGAACTTTTTTTTTTAATTTTTTGAATAATTAATAAATTTTTTTTTTAATTAATGAATTAATTTTTTTAGTTACAAAAATAGTTTATACATATTTTTTTTCTTACTGAAGAAGCCACCTAATATAAAATGTATTTCATAAAAAACTAGGTTTTTTTTTATAAAAATTTTTAACACCATTAGTTGGCATCTTCAGGAAAAAAAAGATGCCAAGCAATCAATGGTTTGGCGAAATATTAAACAATAATAAAAAATAAAGATTAAAAAGTTTTTATAAAAAGAGACCTAGTGCTTAATAATAAACTGCTAATAAAATATTAAAAAGGCTAAATAACTATAATTATTGTATTTAATAAAATTTATTCAATTTTGATATAAAGACCTAGTACTTAAAGAAATTATTTATAGAGTAATTTTATATTTATTATTAAAAAAAAAAAACCAAATTTATCTTTTAAAAGAATTAACGAAAAACACATACTTAAATACACACTAATTGACCCTATATATTTTGATAAAGCATTTGTAATTCAATACAAAGTTGTTAACATTTGTACCATTTGTCATTTACATAGAAATTAAAAATAATATATAATTATACAAATAAATCATAAATATCATATTATTGAGAGAAAAAATAATTAACAAATCACATTTTTTTAAAAACGATTACGAATTTTTTTAATCAGCCTCTTTCATTCTATTTACCTACGTCAAGTTACAAGAACTACTACACTGTTTCAAGGGTTTACTATGGCTCAATCTTATGGCATCATCATCTTCATTATCTTCTTGTCTTATACTGTTGTCAATACGATGTTTCAATTCACTAGCCAGTGCTACAAAGGCATCGTCTACATTACGATTTTCCTTAGCTGATGTTTCCATTACCAGCAATACTTCTGGTATATACTGGCACATCTGTTGAGCCTCTTCGAATTCCACTTCTCGCTCATCTTCTAAATCACTTTTATTACCAACAACTATTAACATGACATTTGATGCGGTGTAGCGACGCACCTCTTCAATCCATTTTTGGAGATTGCAAAAAGAACTACGACTTGTTATATCATAAACTGGAAAAAAGTAAACAACTATTTAGTTAAAGATTTAAGAGGAGATTAAAATAGATTATTGTAAACTGGTGTTAAAAAACATGATTAATGCCTTTAGTTTTTGACTGGCATTTAGTTATTATTTCTTCCCTTTCTTAATTTTCTAATATAATTTTTGTTATTTGTTTCCATGCACGCAGTTATATATGTGAAAGAGAAATTTTTATTCTATAACATTTTTTATCTTCTTAACTAAAAAAAAATCTTAGCTCACTGTAAGAAATATTTTAACGTGAAAATACACAAGTGACAGTGTTATATTCGCAAATCTTATATCGGCAGTTTTATTTAGAGGTATAGAACTTTAAGTGATAAAGCTTTCTTTTGTTTGAATGAATTTTACAATAAACAAAACTTTTAGATGAAACGTGGATGGAAATTTTTGATTAAGTGAATTTCTGATTTAATGGTTGTTCAGGGGTTTCTTCTTTTGAATTTAAAATTTGCAATACAACAAAGTGAAAAACAACAATAAGTACATAGGAAAACTTAAGTGAAATAGACGAAGGAACTCACCATTTTCGAGCACATCAAAACCGTTAACCGACTGATGTAAATAATTTCCAATAGCAAAATTCTTTAAACTAAAGCTTGCAATTTTTTGGACAAGTTACATAAGAAATGCAGAGCAGTCAAAAATAATTTGGCTAAATAATGTGCTTTTCATATTTATATGCCATATTGAGAAATTTAATAATCAAATGAACTTTGTAAAAAAGATCTGTTGAAATGTTAAAATACTTAATTTGATCCCTACTGTTTAATACACACAAAGAGTTGTTCATTTTCCCTTGACAATATCGAGTTAATTCAAACAAAGAACATTTAATTAAAAACTATCATATCATGGGCGTTTTTCACACATGTTTAACATTTCGATTTACCTATAATCACACCATTTGCCGAGCGATAGTAACTTTGGGTTATGGTACGAAAACGTTCCTGGCCAGCAGTATCCCAAATTTGTAACTGAAATTTAATTAAAATTTCTTTTAAAATAATATTATTTGAATTAACACTCCTACTTAAGCTTACCTTAATTAATTTGTTCTCAATATTAATGGTTTTCATTGAAAAATCTACACCGATTGTATTGCCATGACGTTCAATGAAATTGCCAGTTTTAAAACGTTCTACTATGCACGTTTTTCCAGTGCCAGCATCTCCAATTAAAACAACTTTAAAAAGAAAATCAAAAGTTTCATCACTCGGCAGAGCCATTAATGTTTGAGGATTGCGTGCTGTCATATTAATTAAAGGAGTTCTTTGTGTGTTGTGTTTAATAAATAATGAGATCACTTTTGAAAGCAGCCTCTTCAACGTTGGCAATAACCCTAGTTTTGCACTTTACTGTAAATTAACTTTAATTTCCAAATGCTATTAATTTATAATTTGGTATTTTTTAGGAATTCAGCTTTTTGTTTTTGTTGA
Source organism: Trichopoda pennipes (assembly GCA_030448955.1). Taxonomy (NCBI): domain Eukaryota; kingdom Metazoa; phylum Arthropoda; class Insecta; order Diptera; family Tachinidae; genus Trichopoda; species Trichopoda pennipes. The sequence continues at coordinate 275,665 of JASKUP010000021.1, read as the reverse complement.
AAACGTACACCTGTCCGCTAGATTTGTTCCTCTGGTAATTAAGTTCATTAGTCATTTCTTTGTCTCTCCACCACCATCTTGTTTAAAAATTATTTTAATTTAGTACTTTTGTAGAAAAAAAAGACAATTCTTATGTGAATTAAATTTGTTTGGTATATTTTTATACGTTTATGCAATAAAATTAATAAACCTTGTAATTGTTTTAGTGGGTCTATGTTCCGTTAACAAAATTTATAAAAAATTACGTAGATAAAAACAAAATTGTTGTTGTTAGCTCGGTTGCTTAAAATAGTAGTGGAGTTCTAGTGATGGTCTAACTTACTTACTGGCTTTTATACAGTGGGGGTAAATTAAATGAAATCAAATTTATTAAATTTTTTAAATACCAGTTTCAAAAATGTCGCAAATTTTCTTTCTACAATTATAATTTATGTAAATGAGAAAGAACGGAATTTTTAAAAATATGTTTAAATATTGCCTAATATTTAATAGTTGTAATTGTTGAAATAGTTGAATTGAAAGTTTTACAAACAAACAAAAAAAAATATTAAAGAAAATTAAATTGAAAATGAATAAAAACACCCAGAATCGAAAATTAATTACTTGCCGAAACTGACTGTTCTGCTAGAAGTTTACTTCTAGCCTTTTCAAAGCGGTAGGTGGCAGGCTCCTAGTTAGACCTTGTTGCTAATAGGTGACTGATTAAATTTAGTTGAGTATTTTCAAGTTTTAATTTAGAATTAACTGCCCGTATGGAGCTTTCCACTATACACATGTTTAATTCCACAATTCTATAGTCTGAAATCACTACAATCGAGTTTAACGACAGTTGAGAGTAATTTCACGAGACTAAATGAAAGTAATTCTATTTTATAATTAGTGTGTTGTTGGAGTGAAATCACTTGAATCCCATGTTTTCTTTTAACAAATTTCGAAAATGTATTTTTTTTCGTTAAAGGGTGTTATTTTTAGAGGTATAGAACTTTAAAATGGAATAAAAGAAAGACGCTTTCTGGTATTATAATTTAAATATGATTTCGGGCATACGGCTAGCTTTTTTTAGCCATACATATATCGGCAATAACGCGGCGTATGTTGTCCTCCAATTGGTTAGTCGTTTCGGGCTTATTGGCGTAAATTAGCGATTTCACATATAATCACAGAAAATAGTCTAGCTGTGTTAAATTGCACGATCTTGAAAGGAAATTCACAGATCCCAAACTCGAAACTGTAGTTACCAAACGTCTCCTTCAATAAATCAATTTCTGCACGAAACTAGAATTTCAACATGGTTGTACAATTGATAACGAAAATAGTCAGTAATTATAGTTATATAGCAGTCATCATTTACTAAAACGTTCACACCAGCATCGCTTTAAAAGAAGTACGGACCAATGATTCCACCAGCTTAAAAAACACACCAAACGATCAGTTTTTCAGTAACGGTGTCTCGACATACACTTGAGGATAATCATCATTTCAAATACGGAAGTTTTGTTTATCCATTCAAACCAAGTAAGCTTCATCGGAAAGCAAAATTCGTCGGGATCAACGGCATATTGTTTTGGGTCCATTTTGCACAATTTAGAAGTGCTAACCAATTGGCCAATTTTAAGTTCTACACCTCTTTAAAAACATCCGATATAAGGGATTTGCTGGGATGCGATTAGTTTTGTATTAGGAAAGAACAGTCGGCTTAAAAAAAATTTTTTTGAGTGTTATAAAATAGGTTATTTTAGTAGAAAAATTTCTTAAAATATTTCTCAAAACTAGTTGCTTTCAAGTCAGTTTAAACGTTGTATAAGGCAGTTGTAAATTGTTGGAATAGTAATGCGTCGACGTTTGCAAGAATTGAGCGTCGCTAGAGGTACTTTAGGAAACACTTTGTAATCATATTTTTTTTTCAAGATTTTTATCTTCAAGTTTATAAATTCAACTCGCTCAAGAATCATTGTTTGCATCGAACATTCGTGAGTTGGCTGTTTGAAAAACTCAACAAAAACAACGACTTTTTCAATAATTGGCGGTTATGTAGGTAAATAAAATTGTAGCATATGGGGCTCACGAAATGGATAAACAGTAATAGAAAAGAATTACATCCAAAGGAAGTGACGGTAGGGTACGGTAATAAATTTTTTATGGCCCCAATTGGCTAATGTTGACATCAGCGACCCTTGATTTCAGCAAGACGGCGCCACAAGCCACACACCAATTCATTCAGCTATCTATATTTTACTCCCGGAGGCACATTGACATGTCTTGACGGACCCCCTCCGGGGGCACATTATATGGTCTTTATAGAACTTCGACTATCTAGACCTGTGCAACTGGGGATACAAGGGAGCCCAGTCCCCTGAAGTCAGCAGGGGTACAACTGGAAACTCCACGTTATTTCCACGGGAATCAGTGAGCTCGCAGAGTTCCGCTATTTGTCTCTTTAGACATTTAGCTGTTCTCTGGCTGATTATTGAGGTTGGCTCCTATATGGGAGTATCGTGGTGGTTGTGGTTTCGCGGCCCCAGAACAGGTCAGTTTTTAATGGAGCCAGGTTCATTTCACCTTTAATAACACCTACTTGGTGAAATGTTCCTAGATCCAGTGAGCATGGTAGACATGTGTTCTGCACAGGAGTTGGATAGTCTCCAGCTCTTCAGCAAGGAGTGGTGCTTTACAGCCCTGCTCTGGAATCATCAAAGTTGAAACTAGGATAGACCTGTTGCTAGAATTAGTCTTCGGCTTCCTAGGGCGTGAATGACGTTGCTTTTCATTGCCAGTGGTATGACCACCATCTGATTAAGGCTAACTGCCAGGTGCGGATGAAAATCTTATTACCAAATGTCTTGACGGAATCTCACCGTCATTACATGGACAATTTCGCTATATTTCCACGGGAATCAGTAAAGTTAAAAAGCTATTTCTCTTTTTAGCCTTTTAGCTGTTCTCTGACTGTTTATTGAGGTTGGCCCTTCGGGAGTATTGTGGTGGTTGTGGTTTCAAGGCCCTCGTTTGAGTTGTATGGGTCGGATCATACACAATGAACACAATGAATGGTCCAGGTGCAGCGAGTATGATTGCGGTTGCATTCTTAAATATTATTAAGCTTCATGCGCTCTGGACCAGGAGTTGGATAGTGATCAACTCTTCAGCAAGGAGTGAAGGCTGCGGCCTGCTCCGGGCTATTGAAGTTGTAACTAGGAGTGACTGGAGGATATAAGTATCTGAAGGCCTTGTAGGGCGAGGACGATGTTATATTTCATCCACAGTGGTATGATCCACCGTCTGGTTATGGCTTAAGCAGCTAGGTACAGATGTAAATCTTATAACGCATTTCGATTTTAGAATAATAATAGACCATCTCGTTGTTATGATTTAACACCGCTGGAATCATCCGAAAGATGAAATTCGGTGCTGTATTGATGGAACAAGCGAAGCTTTGTTGCAAAATATTGTTAAAAACTTTGTGAAACCAGCTGATGTCTGCCGAAATGTTAGAGGTGGAACTATGGTGTTCCATTAATAATTCTCATATCTCTTCTTCATATTGGTATCAAGTAGATTGCAATTGTTAAAAAAAACAGTGTGCTCTAAGCCAATTTACTTCCTAAGCTCAAATTTGTCCACCCTTTATAATTAAAAATCTTCCTATAAATTAACAATATTATTAATATTACTTTAAGACTATAACAGGAGCTAAAATAAAAACTTTTGAAGAGTTTCTGTGCAAGATATATTGTCAAAGTAATTTTATAAAAAGTATTCTATTTTTGAAATAGTACCTCTTTAAGAATATTTAAAATATTTTATTATATTTTACATGACTGAATATAATTTTCTTTTATGCAAAACTTCATGTTCTAATTTAAGTTTTTTTATATTGAAACATGGTCTTTTTTGGAGTTGTGGGTAACCGCAAAAAATTAATTCACTACACACGAGTTTATATTTTAATAGAATTCATCTACTTAAATACAATTATTATTATTTATGCAATAAACTTCAGCTATAAAGCAAAAATATGCGTAGTGAAAATTTCATATTTAAATAAGAGACATGAAGTTGTCTTAAAACAACTAACTAACCAACCGACATTTCAAAATAACACATTTTATTTTGTACGTGATTATGAAAACGTTCAATTGTTTGCATTTTATTTGTAATAAAATTAATAAATAAAACAAAGATTTTAAATATAAAACAAACAATTGACACATTTTTCTTTAGCGCCACATTAACACTGTTTTATAACTTTCCTGAGAGCAAAAAACAACAATAAGAAAAACAATTAAATGTTACATTCACACACATTTTATATTGGCTTCCTAACATTACAATTTGATTTTTTTTTAACTAAAAGGTTTTATTTAATTATTTTTTTTCCTAATAAAAATTGCATAAACTCTATTTGATATTTTATTGACAATTATTTGCATTTTAATGCCAAATCGATTTTGTAATTAAGATAAGGAAGAAATTAGAAAATTTGTTGAAGCAACATTTAATGTTTATGCCCACTACATGTTGTATAAGTTACTTAAATTGATGTTGACCCGCTATAATATATTTATTATTTGTTTATTTTTTAAATCATTAATTGCCAATAAAAGTATTAGCGCCTGTAAAACTTTTAATTGTTGTGCACGTTTTATGTAATTAAAAGAAAACAAAAACGAAAATTTAATTTTAATAGAATTTGTAAAAAAAAACGAGTGATAATAAAGTTACTTAATTCTCCTATTTGAAAGAGAGATCGAGATATATAAGATTTTATATAATTTCCACAATATTTTATTATTTTTTTTTAAGAGAAGTAGCACTTCAAGCAACAATGTCTATTTAGTCAAGTACTGTGCTACATTCTTTAGGAAAGGGTAACAGGTCGTGAAGGTAGAAGAATAGTCGGAAATTAACTGTCGTTTAAGACAGCACAGCGACCAGTGACCATGCCTTCATCACTGAGCAACAGTCAATTTTTATTTTTGTAGTGAAATAAAAACCAAGGTCTTCATTGGGAATCGAACCCACAACCCCCAGACTGACAAGTTAGTACAATACCTACTAGCCTACAGGGGCACCCTGTAAATTAAGTATAATCTTTTCGTTTCCATTTTTCTAACAGAATAATTCTTAGCTAATAGTAATTAAAGTACTAGATCCAACTTGTGGCCTGGCGTTATCGTATCAGCTCATTCAGTTCTATTTTAGAAATGTCCTTTAGTATGTAGTTGCCTCAGATTCTGTATTTCGCTTTACTTAGGTCCTCTTCCTTTAGTTGCGACAATGAAAGTTGTGTAAAATGTGATCCACTATTATTCCCACTAATATCGACAACTCCTTTCATTACGATTAAGGTTTATAGTTTTTAAACGCCCCAGATTCTGTATTTCGCTTTACTTAGGTCAAGTCATTAACAGAGACAATGGAAAAGCTCTTCCTCTTTCTGCAGTTGCGACAATGAATGTGACCCACTATTATTGCCACTAATATCGACAACTCTTTTCGATTACGATTTATAGTTGTTAAACGAGCTTTACCTGTTAAGATTAATATCCGTCCGAAAAAGGAATACAACTCTCATGTATTGGCCAGCGCCCCAAAGCCAAGAGGCTAAATAGGGACAGTAGGGTATTTAACTCTATTGATTCTCTTGAACATCGACGCAATGTATGTTGTATTTCATTATTTTATCGTTACTACAATGGTAAGTGCTCTAACGTAATTAGGGTACTTGTTCCCGTTACTCACACGTTTTTGGGTTTGACTCTATTTTCGTTGAGAGCGCATCCATTTGCGGTCGATTGGCCAGTGAATCGCACTACGCATTACAGGGAGAATTCGTTTTTATTGGTATGTGGAATAAACTCCCTCCAGAGGTCTTTCCTGTCACTTTCAATATAGGAAAAGTACAAACTACTTCCTTTTTCCTCCTTTCCATAACCTAATTTCTTAGAACTGGTGCAATGCATTGCATGAGTAGGGGTCATCACCTGAGTGCTGGTCCGAATGAAAAAAAATTCGAACTTTAGATACTGAAGATGTTAAGCTTTTATTTTTAATAGAATTTAAAAGAAGTATGCCAGGCCAACTGCTCCAAATGAGCTCATTCCTGTAGGCATTACACAAGGAATTTGCCGAAGAGGACTACAACACTTAAATAGAAAGAAAAATAGTGTATTAGAAATTTCAAAAGGAAGAAGTAAATTAATTCCGGAGGTGATTTAGCCCAGACATTTCTACCTACACCAATTTTCATCTGCCGCTTCATTGCCGTATCGGTCATTGCACCCTAAGACGTAAACACTTAAGGACGAGGCCCCTACTAAAAGGATACTTTTTTGGATTAATTGATTAGATTGATTAAAGGAGTTTTCCTTATGCATTAACATAATATTTTTCCGATGGCCAGAGTCGCTGTTTAAGAAAGCAGATTTCAACAGATAAATGATATGTGCTTGGATTCTCCGACGGGGTAAAAACCGTACCCAAACAAAAGATAAATGATCCTTATCCCAAGTGAATTAGAAAAGAGGTAAAATGAAGTGTTCCATTTTATTTCAAAATAGAATAATAATAGAATTTTGTTTTATTTAGAAAGTACGTAAATAATGTATGGTTAGGTGCCGCCAAGAAAACTTAGCAACACAAAATGCAACTCTGATCATGCAGAAATTTTTATTATTACATTATTTTCAAGGATTAGCTATTTCGAAAGACTTTAAAACTTTTTTAACACATGATCTTTGTAGGGTAGACATAACGATTAAATACGGTAGTTAATCGAATCTATGGCGATCGTAAAGTCATAAGGAGAGATTTTTCTTAATTGATTCAATTGATAATTAACATAACTTATGTAATCTACCCCAATTCGCGTTTCGTTTGGTGTCATATCATCACAAGGATAAGGTTTGGCTTAATTGATCACTTACGTTTAAAAGTGATGGCATTAAGGATATCCAGAGAGTTTTAAATTACCGACAACTTAGAATTTCTCCTAATTTTTAATTCTATTTTTTATACTTTTCCCTTTAGTGGACATAGTATTACAAACCTAATAAATTTTTATAACGTAAGTTTTTAAAAACTAGGCCAAGTTTACGTCTCTATTAAGCCCTTTAACTTTAATGTTACATATTTTCTTATATTGTCCTCATATGGGGTATAGTGCTATTTATTACGAAAAATTGACTTTTTGGGAAAGTCGTTTTAAAATTTTTTGCCGCTCACCTTAGCACAATAAAAAGCAATTCTTAAGGGCCTTAACAGGACATTGTTTTAAAGTGGTAACGTAAAGTAAATAAAATTGAAAATAGTCAAGAAAAATTAACTAGTAGAAATACGTTGATGATATTTGTTGAGTGCCTAACAAGGAAATGATATGTTGTTATTTTGCTGCAATGCTAAGATAGATCAACAAAAAAAATAAATAAAATCGTGTTAGTAGTAGTTTTTTTTTCTGCAAGCATTTCTTTTAATATAAAGCCATATGACGGAAAAGAAGTTGAAGAAGAGAATATGTTCAAGTAGACAAAATTGAAACAGGCGCAAAAACAAATAAACAAACAAAAAAAAAACGAAACTAAAAAAACTTACCATTCCACTAACTACCCAAATATGAGTGGCTAAATAACATTACAAGTTGTATGGCTGTTAAATGGCAGTTGCATTTATAACGTTCAAATGCCCGGTTGTGCATTTTAAATGTTTGTAACGTGTTTGCTATAAAAATATAAATATAAAAACAAACCAAACAAAAGGTAGTGAGCAAATTTTGCAACAAGGAATAAAATATTTATTATCTTGAAATCAATAAAAAATTCTTAAAGGTATCGCCAAAATAAAAAATTATTTAAAAAAATAATAAAAGTGAAATTTAATATAAAAAAGTAAAATAACGAATATTTTTCTAAGTTAAAAAAATATATACCATCAAGTGAAATTTTTTTTTACTATATTTGGTTGTTTATAATCGAATTAAGTTTAAAGACTAAAACAAACCAAAAAGAATTTTAATGCAAAAATTCATTGTATTTATTGTGTTCAGCGCTCTTGAATTTGGATTTGTTTAGAATGCAGTTTGCAGTTTGGTTGAATCCATAGATTTAGTTTTTCTTAATGGTTTAGAATGTATATATGTATGTATGTATGTGTATGTGTGAGAATGCAAGTCTTTGTATGAAGGCATTGTGAGGATTTATTTTAAAAACTATTGTGTGTAAATGTGTACTTCGCATTTTAATAAAAGTTGCTGTTTTAACTCAACATTAAATACAATAATAAACAACTAACAAATATAAAATTTTAAATATTATTTAAGTGTTTTTATTTTGCAAAAATAATTATTTTTTAACCTAAAAATTTTACTTGAAGTATTGAAAGTATGCTGCTTAAGTCTTTTGTATATACAGATGGTTCTTCCTTAATTTTCATAAAGGGTGTTTTTTTTGTAAAAGTCTAGAAAGAACTTTGAAATGCTTTTAAAAAAATGCATTTTCACTTTATTCGAAAGATAATCTATTATTATTAAAATATTATATTATTTAAATATGAGTTCTGGCATATGACCGGCGCGGCTGGCTCGGATTTAGTATAATATAGAGATCCAATTTTCTATGACTTTTTTAAGAGTTGTGGCCATATGTCGGCAATAATGCGGCGAATGTTGTCGTCGAAGTGCCCAATTGTTTCAGGCTTATCAGTGTAGACTTACACAGAAAATAGTCTTGTGATGTAAAACAAATTCACGGATCCGCAAGTAAAACTATGCCGTTACCACACGTGTTCTTCAATAAATTACGAGCTGCGTGACATGTTGTGCCATGTAAGACCACAGCTTCGGTTCATCATGTTCGCTAAATTGATGAATGGTTTTAAAAGAAATATGGACCAAATATTCCACTAGCCCATAAAGTATAGTCAATTTTTGTGTATGTAATTCTTAACAGAGGTAAAAGACTACTCATATCTCATTTTTAATTCTATATTAATGCAATGCGGCTCTGGAACGAGATTTTCCATAGCTCTCAAATCATTAGTAACGCGCAGCATTTCAAAAGAAATATAGTTTGTCAATTTTTAAGCTATAGTGTTAAGAGTTTTTATTCGTTTTGTTATTTTTTTTTCTAAACTTTTGATTGAAATGCAATTTTTGTTTGTACTTGCACTGAGTTCCATACTGCAATATGAGACTTAAAGTCTTGTGTGTGGGACATCGAAAATAAAATAAATAAATAAAGTAAAAATAAAATAATGGTGTCTCAACATACACTTGAGAATTATCATCACTCTAAATACGACATAGGGCGTATCCATTTCAACATAAATTCGCATATGAAAATTGTGACCAATCTTGTTTTGAGTCCATTCTTCGAATCTGCGGCTTGTTATGTTATCATGTGGGTTTAATATTCGCACAGATTAAATTTTGTAAGCACACAAACTACGATCTTTCTGCAAACTTTTCCATAAAGTGGATAGACACATATCTGATTTCTGTGCACGATGGCGGATGGTCTTTTTCGAGTCTTCCTCTACGTTACGCTTTACAGTGGCAATGACTTCTTTTGTGTACACTTCTCTGTGGATGCGTATTATCGCTTTGGATAAACGTGGTGCGAAAGCATTCCATAGTTAATTGAATAAATTGACGTAGTGTGCGATATGTATTTCGAACAGAACTAAGATTTTCAAAATAAATTTGCACAATTTGAATGCGTCTTTTAGGTGTGAGTCTGTTTCTGTTGAAGTGCCAAATTAATCTAAACATAAGTTAATAGACAGCTAAAAAAAATCCAGCTAACTAAAGTTTTATGCTTCTATAAAAATACCCTACAGTTGTTTAATTAGTTTTTGAAAATTCTGTACCCAAACAGTAAAACTGTTACCCATTACAACAGTTGGCGTTGTATAAAGACAAATTTTCACAAAAGTTGTTTTACTATGACCGTTAACATAGCAAATCTAAAATGGGCTTAAATATTAAAGTAGGGACACTCTTAAAAAAGTTTATTTAAGGACAATAAAAATAAATAATATTAAAAATTAAAGAGTTAATTACAGAATGTTATAAAAATTTACTGAGTTTGTTGTACTATATTCGCTACAAGGATAAGCATTAAAAATATAATTTAAAATTAAGGAAAATTCTAACATTTCGTTCGTTTAAACCTCTCCGGATATCCTTAACGACACCACTTTTAAACGAGAGATGAGATGATATGGAACCAAAGGAAACGTGTACTTAAGCAAAATTACAGGAACTATGTACATCATCTATTAATATATTAAACGAAAATCTTTCTATTTAGCGAGGACTTGATAAAGTAAAATTTTTTAAAGTTCCTCAAATAATTTTTTTAATTCGTTTCAAAACTTACGTTGCGTTGATTTATTTCTTTAAACTACTTTTTTATTAAAACTGTTCTCAGGAGTATTGAAGAATAGAGAAGTTGTTTTCTTTTTCACTCGGACCAGTACTCAGAGGATGACCCCTACTCGTCGTGTAATGCATTGTTGCAGAACTATGAAAATAGGTTATGGGAAGGAGGAAAGAGAAAAAAAGTAGTGCTTGTGGACATTCGATTTGAACTTTGAACTCTCTGGATAGAGTTTATTCCACATACGAACTGTTCTGCTAAAAAACAAATTTTTGCTGTAATGGGTAGTGCGATTCACTGGTCGACCACAAATAGATGCGTTGTCAACGAAAATCAAGTCAAACGCAAAAATGTATGAGTTTCGGGAACGAGTTACCTAATTTCGTTAGAGTACTTACCATTGTAGTAAAGATAAAACAGTGAAATACAACCTACATTGCGTCGATGCTCTAGGGAATTAATAGAGTTAGATACCCTGCCATCCCCAATGAGCATCTTGGCCCTCTACTGTACGCGGCCGAGCAACTCCAAAATAGACTTTGGGGCGCCGGCTCATACATGAAACGGATAGTACGAAGATCGGATAGAGTAAAGTATCTCTTACACCGTTTTAGAAAACCGAGGCTCTTGAAAGCTGCTTTAGAAACCTGAAAAATGTGTTTAGTCCATCGAACGTCATACTGAATCTTCATGCCAAGAATATAGGTAATACCTATATCACCCATTGTAACAGGTGCAGCACCATTTTCAAACACAGATCTATGGGTAAGCATGCAACATTGTTGCAACAATTCAAAACCAAAACAGGATATTTTTACACTCAAAATTTTTCTAAACATACAATAATAATGCTGGCTGTCCAAAGCGCCAGTTTTTGCTACTTAATCAACATAATTCACTGGTTTCACGTGGCTACATAGCGTATACTGTAGAGGTAACAATTTGAACAATTTTGGAGAACAATTCATACAGTTCCGAATTCATTGAAAGGAATCTAGCACAATTATTTTTATTTTATTTTTAAAAGTAAAGAAAATAAAAAAATTGTATAAATTATTTTTTACAAAAATGCAACATCCTTTGAATATAATTTTTATTTGGCTTAAGATATAAGATTCTCGAGTTTTCTATGCAAAATTTGGATAAATTCCACTGATGAGCTATATGAGCAGTAGTGAAATGACCATATAAATATGCTTTCCCCTTCCCCACAGTAATACATTTAAATTTTTTTAAGGATATCATAAAATATATGTACTTAAAGGAATCTATCATAATTAACGCAGATTAACTTTTAAATATTAATTAATTCCAAATAAAATAATTTTCACAAAAAATTATTGATCATGATGCAGTAACAATTTCCACTAACAGTAACGAAAGTTCCGTTTTTATTTAAAAAAAAAAAAATTCAAAAGGTGCTATCAGCGTTAAGGCCTTGCGGTGAATTATTCTGGATGTAATTGAAGTCTGTAGAATCTCTTGTAGATTGGTTTTACTCTATAAACTGTTAGGGCAAAAATGAGCCTAATCACTGAAAAACTAATTTTTATATCAATTGCTGGCTGATTTTCAGAGAAAATCTCTATAATTTGGTATAAATTATTTGAGCATCCATCTTCTATTTAAAATTATTTGTCAGAGTATAATGATTATAAATGTCAAAAAATGACAGAGAATAAATAAAGTGAATAACGTCATAATATAAAAATAAATCAGTTTTGTAAACAATTCCTAATATTTTTAACTTCTGAAACTCTCGCTAACTTATTGCAATATTTTTTTTAATTAAAAAGTTGCTTATCATTAATCTGGCAACAATTATTTTTCTTTGATTGATTGGCATTGAAATTTTTGAAACATAATTTCCCTCTTTCCAGCGAAAGTGTAAGTAATTTCCAATTCTAACTGGCTGTTTATGTTTGTGTTTATGTTCATTTAGAATTTCTACAATCTAATAAAAATAGCAAAAAAAGGAATACAAAAAAAAAATTCCTAAATTTCACCATGCAATTCACAAGTGTTTCTCCTTTTCAATCAAAACTCGTCTATTACTTCTAGAGTGCATACATGCATTGATACGAGTATATTCATACGGCAAACTAGTACGCATTTAACAGCTTTTATTAACACGCATATAACTAGTAATAAACTAACGTAGTAAGTGACTCGTTAACTATAATCACAAGTACATTCTGGACCACATCAATATCTTTATTTACGCGTATTACTATTTATAGAGCAAAAGTAATTGTTTTTTTAAGTCAAAATTAAAAACTAGAAAAAAGTAATGAAAATAAAACTCAATTTTACGCACTTTCATATGGCTTTGGGCAACAAAAATAAGTAAAATTAATACTTAGAAAAAATATAGAGAAGAGCCAGAGACTTTGAGCCAATTTTTATATTCAATATATTTTTTTTTTCAATTTTAGTTTTAAATACTCGTTTATACAGTGAACTGAATGTGATGCAATATAAGAAATGATGTCAAATATATAGAAAACTGGTCCTATAACAAAATTATAGTAGTTTGGATAAAACAGTTTTTTTTTATTCCATACACACATGCTTGCTTATAGCGTTTTAGTCGTTATGCATGATTTGGCCAATGTACTGATTTGATCCAAGTGCTTTAGACACACAAAAGATGAGCCTGATAAAAAGTAGAATTTTAAAAATATTTCTTTACTAAATACTAGAAGTAGTAGCAGCAAACTATGTTGCAAACAGTTGTTGCTAAAACGAGTTATATTTCATAGTTACTTCTTAAAGGCGTTTTATTTAATGGTTAATTTTGTTAAATTAAATTTACACTTAAATATATTGCACTGCTAATCATGATCTATTGTTTGTTCCTTGTTAAAATTAGAATTATTTTATTACAGTTTGTTCGTGGAATTTTCATGCATTCGATTTTTATTGCATGCTCGTATTTTCTTATTTTAACAGATTATCTATTTTAATATTATTTTAGAAATATTGAAATAGTATTCGCCCTATGCCGTATTTGAGCAGCATCTTATTTCGATTTAGTTGATCATTTGCGAAAATCGGTTCAAGTGGTAATCGATTTGACTGCTTTAAATAATCAATCAACAAGCAAAGCTTATTTATTTATTTTATTTATCATCAACTGTCTACGGAATTTAACATCCTTGCAGACATTTTAATTAAAATACAATATAAATTATCTTAAATTAATTAATAATAAATACTAGCTTTACATACAACATAAAAATTTGCTCAAATTTAACATACATACCATAAAAACAAATTTTGTAAAAAAAAAAATATACATAAATGCAAACACCTAGTTGTTCAGGTAAACTAATAAGTTATTCCTTATTGCGCTTACTGACAAATTGTAATCTACGAAATTATAATATTTATTAAAATCTGCACAAATTCTCCTAAAAGGGTCTGCGTTAGCATAATTGGCTCGAAAGAATTCCACTGCTAAAGGTATAAAATGTCGTGTAGGGCGTTGCGGTACATTTAGAGTAATCCTGTTAATAAGTAAATGAGTAGAAACATCGCCAATTATCACACCAAAAATGAACGAAATATTAAGTGCTGTTCTACGACTCCTTAAAGTTGGTAGCTTAATAAGAGAAAGTCTAGCTGAATAGGCAGGTTAGTCCAATGGGTTAAAGTTCAAACCACGGAGGCAAAAAAGCAGGAACTGTTTTTGAACAGATTCGAGAACATCTGAGTATTTTCTATATATAGGGTCCCAAATGACGGATCCGTACTCTAGAATAGGCCTGACAAGGGACATATAAAGGCTTTTGGTAACGTATGGATCATCAAACTCTTTAGCCCAACGTTTCACAAATCCAAGTACACCTCTAGCTTTGTTTGCTGTCAGATTGATATGTGCAATAAAATTGAGTTTGGAGTCAAGTAGCAATCCAAGATCAAGTATTTTGTCAACTTCCTTAGGAACACTTAAATTGATAATTTAAAGTTGGTGTCCTGCTGTGGCGCAAAGGGAAACATCTTTTTAGATTTATTGTGAAGTTAATAAAGAGCTCCTGCCTCGAGCGAAATTTTAACAGTTAAAGATATGCGTTTTTAGCTAGTGTAATCATTCAGGCCACAATACTTTATGGCTGAGGCGACACTTGAGAACTCTCGATATCTGGTTTACTAATCTGACTATTTAACCAAATCAGCCACGATTATGTTGGTATTTTCTGAACCAATTTTGAGCCACCAAAGATATTTTAAAATAAATTCACTCTAAATGTTATACGTATTTGTTGTGTATAAACAAATTAAGTTGTTTAGTTTATTTTTAAGTTGTCAAATATATTTTTGAACAATTTATCATTTTCATAATCTCCTTAACACATTGTTAAGCTCTGAATTTATGTGTTTAAGACTTGACCTTCAAAAATGAAATATTTATTGGGTAAAGTGCGCAGCTTAAGTCTTCTAATTTTCACCCACACACACAGTATACTTGTTTCTTAAGTCTTTCGCATAAGGTGAAAACACATTAGTCCTCTCTATTCATACAAAATATTTATTATTATCTCAAGAAAATTTTTTAAATAAATTTAAAAAAGTTATGATTTTTCCAATTAACAAAAAGTATGCAAATTTTTTACAGTCGCAATGGTAGTAGGAAAAAAGGAAACTTTAAAAGCGAAACAATTTTTCTCCATCAAATTTTCTTTCAATTATTTCATTTTTACAATAATGCATCATGACCTATTTAAAAACAAAACACAAAAATCTTAATATTTCGCAAAATAAATTCTGCAATAACTATGGCCAACAAAATAAGCATCTTTATGATTTTAAGCTTTTTTCTGTCTTTCAACAAATTGATAGGAAACTTTAAACTGATATTTATGTTATAATAAATATGTTTTTTACAAATACAGCCGCTTCAAAAATACTACAAGCAGCATGTGATTAAATGAAGAAATGCATACACACATACATATGTGTATGCATCAAATAAACGTTTGATATGAGTGCGTGCCTTTACTATTTTTGTGGATGCAGCAAAAGTAAAATATTTATATTTGAAAAAAAAAAACAAAAACTAAAACAAAACAACAAGACTTCTGTGATGATTTTTATAGTATTAAACAAGATCCTTGTCATTCTTAAAAGTAAAGTGGAGAAAATTCTGTACAAATGACATTTAAAAATTGTTCAAGTTGCAAAAAAAAAACGTGTTTGCGTGCACGACGGTGTAAGTGTTTGCTATGAAGATGAAATTGAAAACAAAATTCTTGTGCAAATTATATGTCAGTCTATACGCACACACACATACATACACACATGCACATATACTCACACACACCATATATATATATATATATATATATATAATAAAGATTTAACTCTTACATGGGAAATAAAGCAGAAAATAGTCTTAATTTTATATAATTTTTCTTATTGTCTCAAGTGTCTATTAACAATAAAATTTTATTTTATATAAAAATTTTATTTCCTCTTTCATACAGTGAAAAACTTTGCATTTGAAAGTTCTATAGCAAAACTCTTAGTTTCAGATAAAAAAAGTCTACAATTCTTAATTAAATATAAGAAATAAGAGAGTAATTTTTATGTAGAAAAATGTTGCACGACAATATTTAACTTTTGTTATTTTAAATAAATGTCCGGCCAAAACCTACTGTGGTGTGCCAATTTCAACAGTATTATTAGAAAGAAATATTGTGTTTTGTTAAAGATTAAAATTTAATGACGTTACTCACAAAAGACTTAATTAATAATTTTTAATAATAATTTTTAATAATAATTCTTTTTTTAATTAAATGAATCCTTTTTTTTTTCACTTAAACATTAGGGCCATACAAATATAATAACACCGAAAACACTGTAGTGGATGATCTTAGTAAAAAAATCTATAACAAGAAAAATGTTTTTTTTTCTGGCACTGTTTAGCATTGTTAAAACCATCTTATATATGTCTACCTATAGAACTTATTGTAGGAATCAATAGGTAAAATTAGGGTGCTTACAAGTTTTATGAGATAAGAAAAAGTGATCCAATTTCGTCAATTGACTAGAAAATGAGATTGGCAAAGTTTTAGCTCAATCTGATAATATTATCACGTGCCGGATTGAGGTTAAATTTAAGAAAAACAGAGGTTTTTCAAAAAAATCTGGTTTTTCAGCCTTGAAATTAAAGCAATTTTTTTAAGAATATAACTGTAGTTTTATTTGATAGGAAATTTTTATCTTATTAATTTTGAATTTAATAATTTTTTTACTAAAAGTGATAGTTTTAGAAATTCAATTTGTAATGAATTTCCTCATATAGGAAATTCCGATGGAAAAACTAAAATTTATTTTTTTATAACCACCCTATATAAACAAAAGAGGTTAATATTTCTACTGTGACTCTGTCCCCTTTAGCGAGCCTCATCTCTATTTTATTCTATTCTATTTTATTCTTTTCTATTATATTCTATTTTATTCTAGTTAATTCTATTCTATTTCATGCCTCTATTTTATTCTATTTTATCTTATTTTATTTTTGTATTCTTTTATTATAAGTTTTTAGATTTTGTTCTATTTATTTTATTCTGTGTCAACCCATTTTATTTAAATTAATTTATTATATTCCATTTTATTTATTCTATTCTATTTTATTCTATTCTATCTTAGTTTATTTTAGCGTATTTTATACTCTTTTATTATATTCTATTTCATTTCGTTTTATTTTATTCTATTTGATTCTATTCTATTTCATTTTATTTTCATTTTATTTTAATCTATTTTATTTTATTTTAGATTTTGTTCTATTTACTTTATTCTATATCATTAAACTTTATTTAATTTATTCTATTCTATTTTATTCTATCTTATTATATTTTAGCATATTTTATTCTATTTTGTTCTATTCTATTTCATTCCGTTTTATTCTATTTGAGACTATTCTATAAAATTTCATTTTATTATATTTTATTCTGCTTTATTCTATTTTATTATCGATTTTGTTCTATTTTATACTATTGTATTCTAGATTTTGTTTCATTTTACTCTATTTTATTTCATTTCATTTAGTTGTATTCTATTCTATTAAGTTATATTCATATTATATTTTATTCTATTTATTTTATTCTTTTCTATTAAATGCCAATTAACTATTTAATAGAGGTGGAGGAGGTATACGTATGTATGCATATTATTCTATTTGAAATTTCAATCATTTTCAAAGATAAGTAAGTTGTTAATTTCCACTACTAAAAAGTGTGGTGTATGTGTGTGCGGTAAAAAAGAGTAAAAAGAATGTTTAAAAGTTGAACAATTGTAATGGTTGCTATTGTATAAATGTCCACTTTTATGTTAAATTAAGACTATGAGTTTAAATCCCAACGGTGCACTACATATATAAGGAAAAAATGTTTTTTTAGTAGCCATGATTATTGAATTATTTTAAGGCGTATATATGGCAAATAGCTAATCAAATACTTGTTGGTTTAGGCGATTACATAATAAAAGCAAGAAAAACTAACAATAGTCGTGATTTGATTGAATGCTCTGGTTGATTAATAGTAGATTATAAATTTGAATCTGCCGACAACACAAAGTATTGTTGCATATATATCCGCTTAAGTTAAGCTTTTAAAGCCCGTCTATCAGAACCTCAGAGTAGGAAACATAAGCTAATAGGCTTTACCCAAATTTTAATTGGAGAAATTTTGTTACCGGTAGACTAGTAAAGAAACTTGTGATTCGTCCATAAAATACATAGTGATTAAATGAAAGAGAATGGATCTTATATTGATAATATTATATTGCCGACATTAAATCGGCAATTATGTATGGAATACAATTTTAGATAAATGTTCGCCTCTATTAACAAATGCGAGCCCTTTTGAGCACCTTTTTCGGTACATTCTCACACATTTCACGCGGTTTTTCATTAATTTTTTCATAAATATTTTGTTTGAGTTGCTTAAGCGCAGTAATTTTATTATAATCCTGGCTGTAAGCTATGTGGCGCCGTCTTGTTGATACCACATACTAATCTAGCCCAAAGCATGCATTTGTGGAGTTAAAAAGTTTTCAATCATATCACCACATCGCTCCCCATTTACAATTATTCTTACGCCGTTTTAATTTTCAAATAAGTAAGATCCAATGATTCCTCCTGATCAAATTGCACACAAGACTAACTTATATGATGGATGCAATGGCGACTGTTGAATAATTTAAAGATTTCCCATCCCCAGAACTTACGGTTGTGCTTATTCACATATCTATTCAAATGAAAATGTGTCTCATCATTTATTATGATTTTTTCATGAAAATCGGGATTGTCATGGGCGAACTGTAACATACTTTTGGTATATGCCCGGCGGCCTTAATGATCTTGTGGAAGCAGCTCTTGTGTCAACTTAATCTTATATGGAAACAAATGTAATTGTGGCCAAAGTTGTTCTTTGAAGACCAAGCTCCTGAGCACGACGTTGAATTGATATTGATGTATTTTTTGTTGTGGTCCATGCTTGGGCCTATCACCTACAGACTCTCTTTTCTCGAAATCATTCACTACAAGATAAATATTAGTGCGTTTTGTTGGCACGATATTTCTTTAATACAGAAATGTCATTTTTCTAAGCTGCACAATGACAGGGTCCTGTCAATTTTTTTCTTGGACTAATCTTTTAAATATTAGAGGAATAGTTAGTGGTAGCTTCAATTACATTATAAACAATTCGAGACATGTTGAGCAAACAAAAAAGAGAAAAGAACAACAAATTCTGTAGAAATAAGATGGAAATTATTTTATTTACCTTTTTCCGGATTTTACCTATCGAAATCCCATAAAGCATTTCCAAGTTGTGATTAAATATTTTAACTTATCTATTTTATCGTTTGCTACATCCCTTAAACAATATTTGTGTGATAAAAAACCGCCTATTTCTCGTAATGGATTTTGTTTGCAAAAATATTTATGTGGGTCAGTTGAAGCATTAAATGATTGTTAAAGTAAAAATAAAAATATTTCAAATATACAAATTTTATTAAAAAAAAAAAAAGAAACAACAATAACAAACAAGTTTTTACAAGAGTTAAATTTTTCTTTATGATGTTTTTTGTAATTCAAAAGTAAACAACCAAAAAAAGTTTTCTACTGAAGTCTGTAGTTTTTTTTAAAGCTGCCTAAAATGTTTGTGCAAAAAATTAATTCTCACGCCTTCTTTTCATGATGCGTTTTTTTTTTGTTTTTTTGATCGATAACTGTAATCGTCATTGAAAGTAACTCTAGCAAATTTAATTAAATACTTCTTATATAACTTTAAATTTTTTTTTCATGGCTGCAAACGAAACGTGCTTTGCAAGAATTTCGAAATTGATCATCAAATTGAAATATAACTGACTTCAGTCAATTTTTGTTATTATTTAACATTTGTTATTACTTGATTTGTTTTATGATTAAACAAACTTCCTTATAATTTTCGTTGCGATAACCTAATCAAGTGTCTGCTGCAATATTTATTGTCTACTCGCATGCAGTGTATCGCTTGTGCGTGTATTAAAAATCACAAATCCAATCACAGCATTTACATTTTTCAGTAAATTGAATGAAATACAATAATAAAAAAATAATCAAAATACATTATTTAATTGTTATTCAAACTCAGTAATATACATCAAATACATTAAAAAACTTTCTATTGAGTCGCACTCACATTAGTCATTTAAGTTTTATTAAGACATTAAACTTAAGTGTTTTTAAAAGAATTCTTTTCTTTTTTGCCAACTATTATTGGAATAAGTAAAAGTGCGTATTTTATTTGGCCTTAATAAATTATTAAAATCAATTTAACTGCTAAATATGTTTTAATACATTTTAATATTTTTTATAGAATTATATCACGCTTTTTTGTGAAATTTCAATTTTTGCTTACTTTTCGATATTCACTTTCATTTATTTATTATTATAAATTTTGTTTCCCATTTAATTTTTTTTTTTCTGTTTTCAATTTCCTTTCGTCATTAATGTTTTTGACTGTTATTTAAATGCGTTTCAGGTTTTGCCTTTGACAGCAAAGTTTGTAAAAATGTGTTAAACTAAAATAAAAATAAATTAAAAAATAATGTTTTTTTTATCACAAGTAACAACTGTTGCTTGGCCACAAATAAATTTATTTAAAATTAAAATCTTAAAGATAAAAAATAAATTATTTGAAATCTGAATGCACAAGACTTTAGAATAATTTTTGTAATAGAAATATTCTCTCTCTATATGAATAAATATAGAGAAATCAAAGTTTTATTAAAATAAAATTTTCATCGAAAACTCGAACATTAAAAAGAAAAATTCGAATATCGCAAGTAATTCAAAATTTTACTGGTATTCAAAATATCGTGAAAATATTTTAATTTTATTCTCATTTTTAAGATATCTGTAGTATGTATTACACTAGTATTCTTAGTATCAGAGCAGTCTGTATCGCCATCCTCAGGCATTCCCAGTACTCAAAGAATTGTTTGCCCAAATGTTTTAGCCTGCATTCTTTCAGAACTGAACAGGCGCCAAAAGGTTTTAAACTGACTCTCCCTCCTCATCTGATAGCTTCTGAAGCTCTCATCACAAAGGATTTCCACAAGTTTTCATATAGGTCCAATCAGAAATCTTTACTCAAAAGTGTAACGTTTCAAGTTTACAATTCCCCAACTTTTTATTACATAATGACAGCTCAATTCTTGGCATTTAATCATTTGATAGACAATTTACTTGCAAACCTCAACTTTGCCCACCCTTAAGTTATTTGTTATGATGCCCACTAGGTATGGATATTGATTTTTTCCGATGGCCAGTAGAGCAAAAAGTCTTTACACAATCTACAACTGATCACTGAAAATGATTTGACGGTCATCTTTCTTAGCTTAGATATGGGAATGAGCCAGTATCTCGTTCAAAAGTTCGTTCAGGGAGGTCTGAAACGTCCAAATTTGAAATATTTCTTGTACATTGGTTGGGACCATCAAATATCTTTATGCGTTGGTAACCAAACCACTCCTATATGCTGTCAATCAAGTAGGACTAAAGATTAAATGGATGCCTTTGAGATTCTAAAAGGGATTCAGACTATCCCTCCGTTACAAGTCTCCCAATTCTTTTTGCCATTATATCAATCTAGCATGTATTTTAGCGTGATCATTAGTACTAGATTTGGGTAGCTTGAGTGAGACCAAAAGGCCATGTTACTTAACAAATATTCCGGATCCAGTCCTCGTAACCGAAATGTGGCCATCAGATCGAAACTGCATTGCGCTGCAATTATTTTTAATAGCGAAACTTGGAAATTGTAGAAGTTAAAGGAATAGGCGTGTTACCTCTCCCCATACAAATTGAATAGTTATTATTGTTTACCAAGGAAACGTTATTAGGTAGGGCCTTGAAATGACGTATATTTATTGGAACAGTGGGCACGATATAAAAAGTGTCAATGATATGTACAGCACAAATGTGCATAGTCCAGCGAAAAACTGGCTGGAAAACAATGATAGCTTAAGTTATACCTATTATTTTATTAGTGAAGCGCACCGGTTATAAATAGCTTTAAATGAAACTAAAGCAGGGGGTCAGCGTTGCATACAATTTGTTCAGAGAGACTTCAAATACTTTTCATCCTTCGAATGCACATGAGCCGGATGCTTAAATATTTTCTTCCATTTTTTTTATAAAGAATTGAACCAAAAAATACGCGTTTTATTTCAAATTAATGGTATTATGCGAAAAATGTTTCATTATAAATAATAATTTATAATAATAAAATATAATGTCTTTTATGCTATCACAGAGAGGTAATAATGATGTTTTCAATTCCTCCTCTTAACGTCCTTCCCGGCTGCTTGTTCGCAAATGGCAAATATACTAGCTTATCAATCTGGGGGTTGTGCGTTCGAATTACAACAAAGACCTTGGCTGTTTCACTACAAAAAAAAATATATAATTGACTATCGGTGGGGCTGCTCAGTGGTGAACGCATGGTCGCTAGTCGCTGTGCTGTCTTATTTATTTATTTTATTCAAGTCTATGAATTTATAATTCTTACAGACTATTAGTACATATTTATTTATATAATATTAGTACATATTTAGAAATATAATGAAAGAGAAAAAAAATGACAATTATATGCAATTATTTAATGAGAACAAAATATTACGTTTTATCAGATTTTCATTTAAGGTATAAACAATACAATAGTATAATTTATTAAAGTGTTTACAACATCTTATTAAAGGATCAGAGTTTGCATAGTTCGTTCTAAAATATTGAGTATCCAATGGATAAAAGTATCGAGTAGGTCGCCGCGGAACACAAAAAGATATATTTTCAATTAAGAAGTTAGAGGAGGTATTACCATTAATTATATTTAAAATGAACGTGGCGTTAAGCATAGTTCTGCGACCTTCGAGAGATGGTAACTTGATAAGAGTAAGTCTAGATTTATATGATGTTAAACATAGCGGGTTCCATTGTAGTCTACGTAAACAAAATATAAGAAATTGTTTTTGCACAGATTCAATTGCGTTACTGTAAGTTTTGTGCTGTGGATCCCATATTCCAGAACTGGACGAACTAATGACATAAATAGATATTTCGTGATGTAAGAATCTTGAAATTCCTTTGCCCAACGTTTAATGAAACCAAGCTGATATCTTGCCTTGCTCACAATTAGAGAAATATGTTGAATGAAATTTAGTTTATGGTCAAGTATAATTCCAAGATCTGTGATCCTGCAAACATTTCCCAGCTCATTGCCACCCAAAAAGTATCTAACATTTAAATGGTTCCTTCGGAAGAAGCACATATATTACACATATTTATTTATCGAATTTTAATTTCATTAAGTTCAATTCACACCAGGAATATAAAGAATTTAAATCTGCCTGTAGCAGCATGTGATCATCATATTTATTATAAGTAAAAAATAATTTAACATCATCCGCATACATTAGTATAAAAGAATTTTTGATGACACCATTGAGAAATAATGAAAAAAGAAGGCGTCCAAGATGGCTCTCTTGAGGAACACCAGATGAAACAAAATTTGGCTTAGAAATCGCATTTTTGTATGCAACATTCTGTTTCCTGTTCCTAAGGTATGAATTTATCCATTTTAAACAATTTTGTGTGAATCCCATATAATGTAGTTTCCATGGTAATGTAGGTCCATGGTTAACCTTATCAAATGCCTTGCTAAAAACTGTATAAACAACGTCAGTTTGCATTTTATTGACCAAACCACGACTAACCAAAGTTGTGAGTTGTAAAAGATTAGTAACAGTAGAACAGCCTCTACGAAAGTCATGTTAACTAAACGATAATATTGAAGACACTTGATGGCACAAATTACCAGACTTAAATACCGGAATAGTGAGAGAATTCTTCCATACGGCGGGAAATATACCAAATTTAATTGAGTAATTGAATAATATTGTAAGAGGAGCTACAAAAGCCTCTGCGCAGTTTATAAGAATGCAACTTGGAACGTTGTCAAGTCCACTCTTATAAGAAAATTTCAGTTTTTTCAAACCATGAAGTACAGATATTTCATCCAAACATGGCAGTAAGATAGCCTGACTTCCTAAATTGTGCATTAGTTGTCCATTAAGGTTAATACCCTGATCATCCGCATAGGTAGATGAAAAGAATTTTGCAAATAGGTTACTTATTTCAGTATTATCATCTGATTAACATTCATTTAATGTCATAGAAGGCGGAAAGGTAATAGATTTTCTCTTTATATTCACAAAATTATAAAAAGACTTAGGATTCTTCTTAAAGCTATTCTTAATTTTTGTCAGGTAACAGTTATAACAGTTAATTTTCGATGTTAATAACCTTCTACTTTCACCATCTGTCTCATCTCTTCTCTATCCCTCTCCTAAAGAATGTAGCACGGTTGTGACTAAATAGGCATTGTTGCCTGAAGTGCTACTTCTCTTTATTAAAAACAAAAATGTCGAGCGCTTTCTATGTGAATACATCATCCTCAGGTAACGGTGTATCACGTACGTTAAAAGGAGGAATTGATAACATTAGTTCATTCACCGGCGGAACAAACCCAAACAATTTAATACCAGATAATAGTGAGTTTATTGGGAAGGACAGGGAAGACATCTTAAATAAATATAAAGATATTTAATTGTACCAGACCAAAGAGCTAGAAATTACAAAAATTCAATTAAAACTATTCAACTTAATAAGTTTGGATATTATTAGTTTTCCAAATTTTCCGGAAACTAAGATTAAAAAATCTACGAAATTAATCTTATAGAACCTCTTTCTTTGCCTTGCCTTGCTTGCCGCAGCATACTATGACGGCATATTACAAAATTAGGGAAAAATTAATCAATTGTGAATTCATTTTTTTTTTGGTTACACAAAAGCACAGACATCAATGACCTTGGCTAGTTTGTTATTTGTATTCGATAAATAGATCGTGATTACAATGATTTTAAAACAATAAATCTCTGCATTTTAATTTATTTAAAAATATATTGTTATACTCCATATACGTAAAATACTACACGAAAGAAAATATCGGATGGGCAAATTTGACGTAAATTGTCTGTCCAATGATAAAATGCCAAAAATTGAGTCGTCAAATTTAAAGCCAGACATTAAGATGTCTGTGAAACAATAAAATGCCAATAAAATGAGCTGTCATTCCTTGACATTTATTTAGTAAAAAGTTGATACATTTTAAGCATGCTCGTTTTAATTGTGAATATTTCACTGTATCACTTCGTTAAATTCGAGCAGCTTTTCCTCGTAATCGCGCTTCTTAATCGCTAAATTTGAGGCCACGGTATTGTTGTTGACAATAGACTACAACAATACGTTTCTAGTAGACGCTTTACCGCAAAGTGTTGAGAAAGAGCCGGGAATATCAACTAGCCGATGTTCGCAACAATTGGGATCATTATAGATCCCAAAATGAGCAAGATTTTGCATAAAGATCTTCATCTTCACATTTATAAAATTCAACTCGTTCAGCAATTAAAGCGGACCGATTATTGTTTGCGTCGAACGTTTGTGAATTGGCTGTTTGAAAAACTAAATGAAAACAATGCATTTTGCAACAAAATCATCTTTAGTGATAAGGCTCACCTATATGTCGCATGTCTCGCATTATCGACACCCAGTGCTGAAAAACTATTACGTCTAAAGAAAGTGACAGTATGATATGGTATGTGGTCAGGCGAAATAAACGGCCTGTATTTTTCTCGAAAATGAGCAAAGAAACGCATAACCGTGATGATGCTACCAAATCATGGTGGCCAATTTTTGGGGGCTACAATTGGGTAATTTGATTGCAGCAAGATCCGGTTATTGTATGTAAAATATTCCGATAGCGTAATTTTTCGATGTCAATTGGCCACCTTTTGCTTGTGTCTTAACACCGCTGGATTGTTTTCTCTTGGGGCCATTTGAAAAACTGGGTTAACTTGAAACCCACAAACATCTGACGCTTTGAAAGATGAAATCGGCGCTGCATTGACGAAATAAGTTAAGCTTTGTTTCAACGTGTGCTTCAAAATGTTGTGAAAACAGCGGACGTCTACCAAGTTGGCTAGAGATGGACATTTATTATATGTACTTTACTATAAATATGGAAATCAACCTAACCTCAAATTTACTCACGCTTTATTTGAAATCATCTTAATCATACAAAAAATATCGTTAAAATTATATTTTCAAAAAATAATTTAATGCTCTTGCAAGTATTTGTTCTACCATTTATCACACAGAAACTCCTTTTTTTCTGCATGCAAGAAATTATAGCAATAAGACTACATGGGTTATTAAAAATAATTGACATCTTAATTTTTTCAAAACAACTTCGTTATGATGTTCGTTATTTTGCGTTTATTATTATTTCAAATGATTTTTATTGCAAATTGTTTTTTTTTTCATTTGCAGCAAAACTAAAAGAATAAAAAATGAGCTTAACGTGGCTGTGCTTAGAAAACACCTCTAAAATAGTTTTATTTTTAATTACATTTACGGTGTTCATAGCACATGCAACAAGTACAAAAAATATGCCAACAGATGCTGCTACAAATTCAAAAGCAACTGCACATGTCAATTCATTGACAGATGAATTGGATAAAGAAGAATTTATTGACACAGATTCCCAGCAGCCGCATTCACGCAGAAAACGTTTTATTTGGATAACAGATGATGGACGTCTGGCCTTGCCGCCTGGTACTTCTTTAACTTTTACCCCTACTATCTCTTTGCCGTTGGTAAGATATCCTCCGGAGGGTTTTTTCTCAAATTTCTCAATTAGTTTTCCTGTAACAAGTAAGTAATTGAAATTAATTAAAAGTAAATTTATTAATCTTTTTGCTTTTGCTTTTACAATCCACTTAGTTGATTTTGATAAATTGGGCTTAACGGACAATCAAAATCCTTTAGGTGACTTGCCGCCTATTTTTACACGTTCTTTTGGTCATACGGCTGGTGAAATGTTGGGCAATTACATGACCAAATATTTACATTTTAAAAGAAAGCGTGATCTCAGTGAACAACAAAACTTGTATAGACAAGCCAAAAATTCCAATTTCAATATCAAGGCACATATGAATGATGATCAACCAGAATTGCCTGAATTGCCAGAACGTTTCAAGCATATTTTTCATGGAGGTGAAAGGTATTCATGAATTATTGCTGCATATTGTGAGGTCAAAAATTTAATCGTTTTATTCACAGAGTTATTTTATACGGCGTTATTGAAGATTTTCTATCTACATTTGGGATGAATGGCAAAGCATGTCTTTTGCGCACAATATGTGAGATACATTCAAGAAAAATTGATCATTATGGCGTGTTTGGTGAAATAGCAAAATTATTTTTAACGTAAGTTTACATCATTATCTTTAAATGTTAGGATAAAAAGCCATTTACTCTAATAATAATTAAGAGGTTATTTTGTAATGTTGCGTTCGATCAAAATTATGAACGAAGTAATATTTTGAAATATTTTCAACTTTATTTTTTTCAAAATATTGTAAATTCTCTTTTATTTTCAAATATACCAGTTGTGTCTCAGTACTATTTGTAGACAACTCTGTGTTTATTCAGTTGTATCAAAAAGTTTAAAAAAGTTGAAGAAGATGATTTTATTGAAAACGATTTTATGGCAAGTTTAAATTTCATATAAAAAAAGAAAATAGTCATATAACGGGTGAGAAAATTTGAGGTTAGGAAGTAAAATGGCTTAAAACATACACTTTTTTGGTAATCTTAGTTTTATTGATACCAATATAAATTATAAATATGGGAATTAATAATGGTATATGATGTTGAGGAACGTCAACAGACGTCCGCTCTTTTCACAAAATTTTAAAGTTAATTTTGCAACAAAGCTTTGCTTTTCTCGTCAGTTCTATCTGGGTTGTTCACGTAAAGCCAGTCTTTCAAATGACCGCAACGAAAACAATCCAGTAGCGTTAAATTAAGGTCAGCTGACATTGCCAAATCAAGAAATTAAGCGTCCGGAATAATAAGGGAATCGTTTGGGTGGCTGTGTGGCTTGTAGCCCCGTCTTACTAAAAGCAAATGTCATTTTCTAAATAATAAAGGTCCATTATAACGCCGTGTACCATTCGGTAATTTTCTCTCGGTATAATGGTTTTTCGAGCACTGTTTGTGTAATTTAACTGAAACTCTTGTTTTCGTTCAGTTTTTCAAACAGCCAACTCACAAGCATTCGACGAAAACGATGTTGAACGAGTTGAACTAACCTGAGCGTAAAGATGTAGTTCTTTCTGCAAAATGTTAATCAAACTGCTCCTATTGTGACCAATTGTTGCAAAGGTCGACAAGTTGGTTTTCCATTATCCACCTTTTGTTGTACAGCAGCTATGTTTGCATCACTACGGCCACTGCGGGCGTCTTGATTTGATCTATTGTCAGCAATAATACCGTGAGCCTAGAGTTAAGCTATACCGGAGATGGAATTGTGTGTAATCAATTTCTACTGTTTGTTTTACGACTGATATTTTTGTCAATTTTGGATTTACTTGTCACTATGACTTAAGAATATTTCATTCCTACAATTGCTCAAATTTTCAATTGCATTTGCAATTTATTTCCTTATATCCTTCACTTCAGTAGCTTATCTAAGTATATTCTCTGTTATCTCTTACTCTCTTTCAGTCGTGCCTATTTTTCTTCTTCAATTCTCTGTCAATTTTTTCAAAGTTTGCGATAACTTAACTTTTTTTCGTTTTATTGTTTCTATTGTTTTTGTTTTTTGTATGCTTTGTTTTTTATAAGAAAAGTTTTCTTTTCCACCTTGTGATTATATAATTCATTTTGATAAAAAATTTTTTTATACATGTGCCATCTATTTTTGCAGTGTAACAAAATCTCCCTACTCAGATTTAATACCAGAATATGTTAAAGCTCAAGAAATCGGAGAAGGTCGAGCTGCACCTGGTGAATGTTTTTTATATCACAAAAAATGTCCCAGAAGTTTATTTAAGGTCTTGCAAAATCACAAATACAGGTACGCAAAATTTTTTAGTTAGAAAAAAAAAATAGAATGATTCCATTTTGAATTCCTAAGAAAATAATCAAACTCAAAAGAAATATTTTTTCGTAGAGAATCATCTGAAGGCGAATATCATGAACAGGAAGTTAAGGAAATCACTCAAACTAAACAGCACGAGGAGCATTTGTCTGCTGCTGAAATATTAGAACAGCAAATAAATCCTACCAAAACAGAAAATGTCCAAGAAAACGAAATTAAAATTGATTTTAAAAAAGCCAAAAGAAGTAATTTATATTTGATGTAAGATTGTACAAATATAATTCAAAATTAGGTCTTGAACGAATGTAAAAAATTTTCAAATGAAAACGAAATATTAATAGCAGAAATAAAAAAATAATAAACTATTTTTGTTGTATTTGTGAAAGATATTTAAAATATAGTTAATTATTTGTTTAAAATGTTAAAAATATTTATTTTATTGTAAGTGTTGTAAATTTAATGTAAATGCAATGAGTGTTCTATGAAAGTCATATTTTATTTAAGAAAAATTGTAATTATTGTTGTTTAATTTATTTAATTATTAAAATTTTATGTGTTCTTTTCTTGTAAATAATATTAAACATATTACACTATTAAGCAAAAAAAAAAAAAACAAAGAAAATCAAATTAACTAGTTATAATTGTTAATAATAAAAATTAACCAATTTATTTATTAAGAAAAATTTTTTTTCTCAAATTTAAAAGCTCTTTATGTAAACATTGAACGAGTATATACAATGCGCCTTAATAAGAGGGAGGAGCTTGTAAGGAAAAAAATGTATGTGACTGCTTCGATAAAAGGATGGCGACTTTGAAATATTTTTACTCCTCATTGGTATTCGACGATAGTCTTTAGTCATTTTTGTCTGTCTACCGGGTGAGGGTGACAACTTTTCTTGTTGTTGGTTTTACGTAACAGCTAGCTGGCATCATTACTTAGTGTGTGCAGTTACCTCAGGCTAATCCGGGTAAATTTTTTCGTTGTAATACTCCTTACCGCTTGCTTAGCTTCATATATTTTTGCGTCCTTTAATGATTAGGAGTCAAACGTTTCATATTTTTTGTTTTAAATAATAAATAGTTCATAAATATATCACAATAAGTAAATTAAGTCAACTCTATCACAATACATTTTAATATCAAAAAATTATAATCGCATAGACAATTTTTGAGTATTTCATTTATTCTATCATTACAAAGATTGCAACAAAATTATTACATTTTTTAATTAATAATAGCTTATTTGCAATTAAAAGTTGGTAAATTAAAAATAATTTTTAGGTTTTTATTTTGCATAACTTAAAGTTTTTTGAGATGTGTTTTAGCTGCTTTTGTTGATCTTGTTTGACATCCGGAAGTCATTATGGGTTGTGTACACAATAGAATACGGTTGAAGATCGACTAACGGTTAAGTAATGTAAATAAGCCTATCCCAGATTTTTAGTTTTATTTTAGATTTGGAATCTCCTATCCATCAACCACAAGCCCGCTAGATGAAATTCTTTTGGGTGATTACAAATTTATGCCAGCTGCATTAACCGCCATATAGAGAGCGGCAGTAACATTATAAACATTTGATATGTTTATTTTCTGTTTCATTACAAATATTAAAAAATCTATTCTTCATCTGAAATTTAGCAATAATATAAAGATATAACAACAATAAAAATTGAATACTTACAAAGCACAATAAAGCAAATCTACAATTGAAATGGAAATTTGAAAACCATTAAATGCTGCCTATTTTTTAATGTTGCCTCTTTTAAAAATTTTCCAGCGTTTTTGAACACAATCATTTGCTTTTTGAAGAGTTAGCAAAAATTAAAATTAAAAAAACAAACTATTTGTTGAATAGCCAGCCCTCGTTTTTTAGACGGACAATTTATCTATACATTTGAATAGCAAAAAGTATCAAAAAAATATAATCGTATCGAATTATCCGTCTTTTAAGCAGAAAAAACAGTTCATTTTTTATTTTTCTTCATTATTAATTTGATTCCCATTGTAGTTTTATTAAATTTTTAGTGGTGAACAGAAATTAAATATTTTTAATTAAAATATTTATTTAAAGTTAATTTGATTGTAGGTGTAAATTATCTTACATCACTCAACTTCATTTTAAATTCAACAGTAATTTTGTTCTTATTTCTTTTATTACAACCCTGAGCGAAAAATCA
This sequence comes from Trichopoda pennipes, assembly GCA_030448955.1. NCBI lineage: Eukaryota > Metazoa > Arthropoda > Insecta > Diptera > Tachinidae > Trichopoda > Trichopoda pennipes. The sequence continues at coordinate 244,558 of JASKUP010000021.1, read as the reverse complement.
CCTAAAAATAATTCACCACGATTTTTCTTTTCAACACCAGTCAGCTGATTGTATTTATATTTATGTTAGAATAAATTATTTTTTATCCCATGTCATTTTGCCACAAAGTATATTAACGTAGATGCTAGCAAAAGAAAAAGGAACTTAATAAAATAAGGATTAATAATTAAAAAAAACAACTTTAATTTAAATAAATTTATATAGTACATGTTAAAAGTGCTTTGATTGAAGAAGAATAACTCAATAAAATATAAAATACAAGGCCGTCCACTGACTTCAAAATAAAAATTGCAGTTTTTTTTCGAAATGTATCAATAAATTTTAAAACTTTGTATGTGTGATTAAAAATATAGTTCTAAGTAAAACACCCGTGTATGAATAAGCAGTTAAAGAAATAATAATGAAGAAAACTATTAATTAAAGTTAATTTTTCTTTTATTTGTTTGTTTGCTGTGAACGTTTGGATTTGTTTTATTTTACAGTAAATACCCTACCAACAACAAAAAACACAACAATTAAGTCAAGATAGTTAATTTGTAACAATATTTATTTATTTTAATATTGTATTTGCGTTCTATTATACATATAGTGAAGAACAAAGGCAGCAACAGGGAAAACACAAATTATCCGGTGGCAAATGTATGCGTGTGTTTCTTTGTAAACTAAAAATTTCTTTTTCTCTGCATTTAAGGCATAGGAATGAATTTGTGGGTCAATCGTTCAGTCTGTTTTCCATATTAATGTTTATGTGTTGTTGTAAAAGTGTATGTATGTTTTTGTATAAAGCAATATAGCTTGTTGGTGTTGTTGTAGTGTGTTTGCAAACAGTCCGTTAATCACAACAATTAATAATGGAATTAAATAAACAAGTAAATGGTGCCGATACAGCCCCACCCCAATCGGTGGCAGCAACAATACATCAGGTTACCATTGCCGAATCGAGCAATACAGTTATGGTTAGTGATTCTGCCTCACAAAGCGAAGACTCTGATGTAGAGTTTATTGACAATAGCAGTGTAGAGTTACGTGGTTATCTAAGCAAATGGACCAACTATATCTATGGGTGGCAGCCGCGTTATATTGTACTCAAAGATGGTACACTATCCTATTACAAATCGGAATCAGAATCACATTTTGGTTGCCGTGGTGCTATAAGTTTAAGTAAAGCCACAATTAAGGTGAGTATAAAAATATATTTATTTGTTAAGAATTTTTTGGTATGTATTGTTTTGAATTAAAATGTTAAATATTAAATTTAATACCTATACGTTTTTTTATGATATTAATTATTCAAAAGAAAAACAATTTTTTTTGAAATGTATTACTGTGTCGGAAAACATATCCATATGGACATTTCACTACTGTTCATATAGATAATCAGTGGATTTTACCTCAAATTTTGTATATCGTAATCCTAATTTGAGGTAAAATCCACTGATAGATAAGCTATGTGAGCAGCGGTCAAATGGCTATATGGATATGCTTTCCCCCGCAGTAATATATTTCAAATGTATATTTTTTGTTTTGAATAGTAATCTAGCTACGAGCACATATTAACGCAGATTAAGTTTAAAAAATAATTTAAAAAAGTAAAATTGATTAAATAAATAATAAAATAAATAAGTTTTCATATTAAATATGCACTAATTTTGTAAACGGACTTTTTAAGTAATTTTTAACGACGTATTTTTCAATATTTCGCTTTCCTATGGAAAGCTTCCTAAGGAAAATCCATAGGAAAGCGAAATATTGAAAAATAAATCGTTAAAATTTAATTAAAAAGACCGTTTAAAAGATTGGTACCTATTTAATTAAAATAAAAAAGGCCGAATAAAAATAAAAATAATAAGTTTTTATATAAAATTTGCTTTGTTTTTCATAAAATTAACCTGATTTGATCGAAATTTTTATTATTTACGAAGCTACAGCCATTTAAAAATTTTAGACAAATTTTCATATAAAATTCGGTTTTTTCATAAAATAAAGCTTTTTCACAAATAAAGCTTATTTTCGATAAATTCTTATTATTTACAAAGATAAACCCATTTTAAAAATTAAAATAAATTTTCATATAAAATTCGATTTTTTATAATGATTTGATAGCATTAGTCGCTTTCCTTAACCTTATACATAAGTATTCTGAATTACTACTTTCTATCTTTTAAGTTTGGGGCCACTATCTATGCCTATAGTCTTTAACTTGCAATTAAGTTCTACGTGGCATTTTAATATTTAATAATATTTAATGTCTGCACCACGATACCGTCAGAACTCGTTATTTTGTATTTCATTTCTGAAAAATTTTTTATGTTTATTTAAAAAATTTTTTTGATTAAAAATTTTAATTTTTATTCAGTACGATATAAAGTAAATTCATATAAATCAAAGCGATGAATAAAGGTAAATCTTTAATAGACAAGTAATTTCAAAATACTCGTAATTTGTCTAATTTGCTTTCGATGCTTAATTATAATGCTACGAAAGTAGATTTAATACCTTTAAACAACTGTAGCAAAAAATGCACTCTATATTATTTCATGAATTGTTATGTTCTTATATAAAAAATTAATATTAACTATGCTGAATTTATATATTTACTTTGAAATAATTCACAATTATTCGTAATTCGATTAATTATTTTCTTGTCTAATCGAATAATATACATACCTATATAAAATTGGTTAAAAGAATCTTCTATTTAATAATAGTCAGTGACTTAAATGTAGAACGCGCTTCGATTTTGTTTATTATTTCTTTTTTCCAAATACAATTAAGAGATATCATCAAGAATTCTGACATTTGACCACAATTCTTGTTCATGCAATTATTTTTTATTAAATTTTTATTTATTTATTTTATTAAATTCACCCGTGTACATACGTACTCATATATACTTGTCGAAAACAACTGTTGAAAAATACAGAAAATGACGCATCAAAATTGTTGAAAGTAAATTAAAAGTTAATCATGTAACTTTTTAGAACAAAAAGTACTTTTATCAGACATAGATGTGGGCCTCCTGCTGGGAGAGTCAGGTCACAAATTCTTATTGCAATGTATAATCATTTTATGTTGCTAAAATGTCGGTCTTAAAGCTCTTAAGTAGTGACTTTATAAAATAAAAGTAGCTTTGATGTGGGCAAAATAACGTATCGGTTTTGCAAAAACGCAAAATGGCAGAAGACTCTTCGAAAGAACGTTTTAAACTTATTATTTTTTGTACCATGATTTTGTTGTCGTATTATACAAGCGCAAACAAGGCAAGGCAAACTCATCTACTGCAGTTATACTCGTCTTTGGTTTCTTTTTTTAATTAAGATTAATTAAAGGATTATGCTGCTGATTTCCATTTCGGATTTTAAGTAACTAAGCCATGGTGGCTATTCAACAATAAGAATTTCTCTCTCTATCCTTACGATTCCAAGTTATGATTTGCGATTTTCTGTTTCCACAAAAAAGAAATCCTTGCCATAACAATTAACATGCTTTTTGTTAAACTTGTCTTAGCTAACTTCTTTTTTATGTCCCTTACACAGACACACACCATACTTGTTTGTGGTAGTAATAAGAACTAATTCAGTCAGCTTTATTTTCTTTTCGTAAATCTTGCAATCCTTCATGAAATTTACTTTATTCGAAAGATTTAGATTCAATTTACAATATTTTTTGTGGTCGTATGTGGGCCATAAAGCGGCGAATATTGTTCTCCAAATGGTCAATTGTTTTCGGTTGCTTGGCACAGACTACCGAGTACACATATCCCGATCTTAAATCACAGGTGCGAAATGTAAAACTATGTGATCATCAGACGTTTTCTTTAATAAATCAATTGTGGCACGAGCTGTGTGACATGCTGTGCTGTCCATTTGAAACCACAGCTCCTGCGCAACATGGTTGATCAATTGTTAAATAAAAATTTAATCAGTAATCATGGCTGTATAAAAGTAACAATTGACTCTAACATTCTGACCATCATCGTATTTAAAGACTATCAATGATTCCACCAGCCCATGAAGCACATCAAACTGTCAGTCTTTTTTACTGCAGCGGTGTTTTAACACACCTTGAGGATTATCATCATTCCAAATATGACAGTTTTGTTTATTAACGTGCCCATTTCTTTTACCTTTATTGCTGAAATTCACGATCAGGTTGTTTGTATTCATTGGCCAATTCAGAGTTTTATGTTGTTGATTTCATAAACTTAAGCTAATCAGGCCTAATATATTTTATGTCAATAAATAGCTTGTTATTTCACATCTACCCAACGTTTCTTCGATTTTTTGTTGACTTCCTGAAGGGCTTCGCCTATTTAAAAATTAAAATCTTATATTATATTATTACAATTAAATACACCAAAATAAATAACTTACAATATACTATTGATCACATTACTAACTTAATATTTTGACAAATAACAAAAACAATTAAATTTAACTAAAAACAAACACAACTTAAATTAAATATGACCGTTTAAATTTGCGTTATTGCAACACTGTAGTTAGTGTTTATGTTGTCCGTGTCTTCTTTTAGGTTCATAGTGTTGTCGATGTTCTGTTTAATGCGTAGACTTTCTATTGTATACCTTTTCCTTTCCCTGGGTTCTATATCTAAAATCTTGACTTTTTCAAAATCAGCTGAATGTCCAGGCAATCAGTTTGAACAATTTGGGAATGTTGTTTAGGAGTCAATCTATGCACGTTGAAATGCCAAACCAAACTAAAGATAAATTACTTGACAATTGACAAATGGTAGCCCATTCAAAAAGTATTGCTAACTTAAAGTTCTATACCTCTATAAAAACTCCCAATATTAGTTTGTATGGTTTCAGCAAGGCACTTCTCTGGTGGTTTGTTTTAGTTCAGAGCTCACTGAAGTTCCAAACCTATTAAAACACAATTTTATACTTTTACGGCTGTATGCATAAAAAACGCTTACTTGAGCTTTAAAGTACACGTTAGTTAACAAACACTTTAAGGCTAACAGACGTTTGTTAAAAAATGGTATTCATAAACAATACTTTAGCTAATGTATGCTTTAGTAAAATGCCACTGTTTTCAGTTGTCACGTTGTAGTTAACGATGTATAAAAACGAATATTATTTATCCGGGTAGTTAGATCCATAAAAAATGTTTTTATTGTTTTCAGCAAAATCAACATATTTTTTTGTTTGTTTTTTTATTAATCTTTTCAATAAAAAGCAAAAAACCCAAAAAAGGTAAATTTGCAAGGCTTACGAAGAACTTGCAAAGAATTTTTCATATTAAAAACTAAGTATTTGGATAACGGGCTTTGTTTTGATTATATGTACATCAATAAAACTTTTGTTTTAAATAATTAATTAATTATAATTATATTTTTGTAAAATATAAAATAAAGATGTAAAAATGTTTTATATTGAATGGCATGTTATGCTTTAGTTTTTATTATTATTTGTTTTTAATAAGCATTTTTAAAAATTTTTGGAATAACAAAGTATAATTGTCAATTGAGCCGTTTACATTGAAAGTGGCATAAGTCACAACTGAACAGTTTTTTTCATTTTTAATAAATTTGAAATTAATAAATTAAGAAGTATTGAGATTTGTTTGAGAGAAGTGTTGATAATTAACGGTGTAACAAAAATGCTTATTTTGAAAGTGGCGTTAATCGCTGTACTTAGGAAAATAATTACGGAGCTTAGCGTGAAAGAAATGGAAACATGTAATAAATGTGTGTGAAGTATTGTTGTGATTATTGGACTTATTTTTATTAGTTCGAAAGAATAGTGCAGTTTACTGAACTATATTATAGTGATATTTAACATAATTATGATTATTTTGTTATTTTTTTATTCTCAGGAGGTTGCTTCGTGTTGTATAAAATATCTAAGAATGTCACAACTCAAAAGCATATTATTGCACATAGTGACTTATGTAAAGGAAAAAATAATAATAGTCGTAATAGCCCCCTGTCGAAAAAATCCTTCACAGTACACAACATGGAGAAAAAAGATTTTATTCAACACAATCATTAGAAAAATCCGTTTCAGAAAGAAAACTAAATACAGACTAGTTAAAATGGCTAAAAATTAAAATATTTTATAAACGAATTTAAAATAAAAAGATGACAATAACAAAGTAACTTATGCCACTTTTAAAATAAACGGCTCAGTTTATTGTAAACACAATTTGTTTTGTTTTTGAACTTACAATAATAAAATTGAACTGTCAATTTATTGTAGGGTTTTCCTACTTTAAAGTTAACAAAGGTACTTTAAGGTAAAAGCGTTTTTTGAATATAACTTTAGGAAATTGTGCTTAACAATGGCAGTTAAACCTGCTTTCAATTTCTATGCATACAGCCGTTAGTCTTTATATGCGGTTTCTTGTTATTTTCATGGAATTGTTTTTTTTTTATTATTTAATTGACGCATCATTGATGGCATGTTCCGCACAAAATTTGTTCTAAATTTATTTATAACTTTTAACATTTTAACATTTTATTTTTCGCTCGTTATTTTTTATTGAATGCTAAATGGCTAAACATGAAACGAAGCAACAACGAAAAAACAAATAAATAAATTAGTGATTTGCTTTACATAAAATAAATTTTAAAACGGTTATCATTTTATGGGAGAGATTAACAAGTAAAATTGACCCATTGAAGGCCATAAACAATTGGAAATTTTAAAAGTATTACTGCCGCCTTTAATGTTGTTTATTTTTACATTTTTAGTTTTTCTTAGAAAAACTTATTCTAACAAACTTTTTTTTTTCGTGAAAGCAATAAAATTAAATTATTTTGTATATGACTTTTAATACGTTTATAAGTAATCAAGCACTTTTTATAAAAAGTGCAATAACGAAAAATGTAAAAATCACCTAAAATCGACTGAAGCTGTATTTCTAAGTTTCGAGGTCTTCTTTTTATAGTTTTAAAAAATTAATTGAAAATTTTGTCGAAAATATTAGCAAACTCTTAAAGATTTAAGGATATGAAGACGAGAGAGCTATGATTGTCACAACACGTTAACGACCCGAAACACATAATGAACTAAGCTCCTAAGATTTCACCCGATTGGTCATTTGTATTGCATGGATTGAAAAATATTCTATTGAGTGAATTAATGGTTCGTATATAAATAATTAAATTAGGGCCTTTGTTTTGCAGCTTGGATATGTAGATCCGTCCCACGTTTCTTTAACTTATATCAAACATTTTTTTAATTTAAAAATAGATATTTAAGTTTAATTTTATAGAATTTGGCGTCACAATACTATTTATAACACAACTGTTTTTACACATCCATACATTTGACACAATTGCAAACAAATTGCTTATGTATGTATGTCAAGTCACCGAATTTTACAAAAATTGTAAAAATATTCATAATTTCTATGTAAATATTTGCTACAATATGTAAAACATTTTTCCCGAATTTTACTAAATGTTTTACAAAATCTTGAAAGCAGGAGATGGTGATTTTGGTGTCTCGCGTGGGCCATAGTCCATTGCCTATGGCGGTCTGAGTATTTGAGCAGCTAAATAAAGACACATGCTTGCTATAGAAGTCGTTTACTAGTTAAAGTTTCGGCGGTTTAATTTGAATTGTGGCCTAAACGTCTGTGTAAGTTTGTTAGGCGGCATGTTAAGGAAGCGTGAATGGAAATGCAACCAAAGCCAGTACAATAAATAATACCTAGAATCACAGACTAAGAGACGCGTTACAAGAATTAACAGTAGTACAAGAATTACATACATAGACATACGTTCTGATAGAGTGTGCCTTTTCTTCCTGAATAAATTTATAAATTAAAATTTTTGTAAACCTTAGCCGGACTGACTAAATTGATTTATTTCGTTATTAAATTGTGTGGGTTCGTTCGTCAATTCCTTCTCTATATGACGTCTTTCCTGGCTGTTTGTTCGCAAATTGCGGGCGCTTTCGATATAAAGTTTGCAATGTTTGCTTAAAAATTTTGAAAGTGTATTGAAATTTTTGTCCAATACTGTAGGAGTACTCTATATTTCGTTTCGAAATAAACTCATTTCAATTTTATGGCTTATACATTGCGTATCGAAAGCGTTTTTTTTTTAAATTTTTATTAAAACAACTTAATTTTTGCTGATAAAGATTTATTATTGACCAAATTTGTTGAAGCTGCTATCAAAGGTAATTAAATAAAGTAACAATAAAAATTGTTTTCATATCTACTGTATATTAAATGTTTTTATACTTATCTGTGTAGGCTGTTTTTTATAGAGGTATAGTATTCTGAAATGTAATAAAAATTATTTTTTTTTTGATTAACATGCAATTTACCTTTGTAAGGATCTTGAAAGTTTTTGATGGTTCCCTATAGCCCTTTCTATATTTTAATAGCTGTATAGGGTGTCAGCTAGTGGTTTAGGCGTTCAAAAGAACTGCCAGAAGATAGAAACTAACAAATGAAACAAGGCAAGTACTGCCAGCTAAAGTTATCAGATATTAGTCTTTTTCTTTATTTAATTTTCTATGGCTTAAATACTACTTATGCAAATCTAACTTATAATCTAGAATTGAGTGATTTCTAATTCCACTCAATTTGTAATATGAACATGAATTTGAATATGAATTTGAATATGAACAAATAGTATCGGTAACATGCAAGCGGTCAACAACACAACACATGTCAATAACATTGTATTTGATATCCCAAATGTGTCAGCATATTTACAACTGGGTTATTGTAACACTCTACATGAGTTGTGTTGGCTTGCATACACTATACATGCCGTATGACTACTGGATGCACTACACCTTATTCGAAAGATAATCTTTGGCATTATAATTTGGATATGACTTCTGGCATATGATCGTTACGGCTAGCTCGGACGTAGTCTAATCTTTAGGTTCCCACTTCCATAACTTTTTTCAACATTTGTGGTTGTACATCGGCAAAAACGCGATTACTGTTGTCCTCTAACTGGTCAATCATTTCGGATTTATTGGCATAGACTATTGACTTCTCATATCCGTACAGAAAGTAGTATGGCCTAGCGGCATTATTTCGTATGATTTCGAATGTCACGTGTGCGAAATCTGAAAATATGCGGTTATCGAATGTATACTTCAATAAATCAATTGTGGAACGAGCTGTGTGACATGTTGTGCCGCCTTGTTGAAACCACAGCTCCTCTACATCGTGGTTGTTTAATTGATGAACAATAAAGTCAGTAATCATGACTCTATAGTGGTCACCATTGACTGTAACATGCGGGTCAGTATCGGTTTTAAAGGAGTTCGGACCAACAGCCTATAAAACACACCAAAGAGTTAGTTTTTTTTTTTGATGTGACTGTGTCTCTACATACTCTTGAGTATTATCACCACTCCAAATATTGCAGTTTTGCTTATAGATTGATGAAAAAGTGAACTTCATTACCAAACAAGATTCGCTTATCAAAACCAAGATTAAAAGCAATCTTTTTTAAGCAAAATTTCGCAATTTGGAATCGTTATTCAGATGTAACTCTATTCACGCTAAACCAAACTAAACATAAATCACTTGACAGCTGACAAAAGTGGTATTAACTTAAAGTTATGTACTCACCATAAAATACCTTGACATAGAAGAATAAACATTTATTAATACAGAAAATATTTACTTTTATTTGGGTATGGTTTTCTGTCGACCCTCGTCAAATTTGGTTTGTGAACAAACCGGTTTCGGCCGTTTGCCATCTTCAGTGTTCTCTTCGTACTAGTTGCGTTCTATTGTTAGCTGTGTTTATATAGTTCGTCTTGTTCGTGTTTCCCTTCGTGTTATTGCATTCGTTACTTTCTCTCTTTTTTGTCTGTATCTCTCTCTCTCTCCTTTTTCGTTTGTCTGTTTTTACCTAATTTGTATCTCTCTTTTCATTCGTTTCTCTTTCAACTAAATCCTTTTACGATCATGCTTGTAGTCCGTTTGTGTTTATGTGTTATTAAGAAAATGAGAGATGAGAGAGAGAGAGAGAGAGAGAGAAAAAAGCGAACACAGTTAAGTGAGTTTACCTAATTCTCTTTTATACACAAACTTGACCAAAATTGTTCTTCGTGTAAATAAAAATAATCAGCTGATAGTAAAAATACTTGTGACTAAAATTCAGAAAGTTTACTACAATTCAAGAAGATTAACTCATGAAAGTTTGTAAGCCCCACTGTATTTGTTATTTCCCCCCAGGGGCATATAAATATGGTCTTTATAGAATATTCCACTATCTAGACTCAGTGCAACTGGGGAAAAAGGGAGCCCAGTCCCCTGAAGTCAGACAGGGCGACAACTGGAAACTTCACTTTATTTCCACGGGGATCAGTGAGCCGCAGAGTTCATTATTTGTCTCTTTAGACATTTAAAAGTTCTCTGACTGATCATTGAGGTTGGCCCCTATATGGGAGTAACGTGGTGGTTGTGGTTTCGCGGCCCCCTAACATTATAATGGTTATTATGGCGGCCAGGATCATCTCACTGATAATGACACGCAAAGTGAATAATCCAGTCCAGTGAGCATGCTAGACATGTGTTCTGGACAGGAGTTGGAAAGTCTCCAACTCTTTAGCAAGGTGTGATGATTTGCAGCCCTGCTCTGGAATCATTAAAGTTGCAACTAGAAGGTTTCTGTTGCATAGAATTATAGCTTCGGCTTTCTAGGACGAGCATGACGCTCCAAATCATGCCAGGTGCGGATGTAAATCGAATCACACAGTTGTATTTGTTATTGCTAAGTAACTCAAACTTCGCATATTCTTTTAATATAAATAGATGAACTTTGTGAAAAAATTTAAGCAGTCGCATATTTCTATGCCATTTTCGTAAACAATACGTATACAGAACTTGTATTTAATTTCTTGCTTAGTGTGAAGGTAATGTTAGCAACACATATAGGGTGGGCAAATTTGAGGTTAGGAAGTAAATTGTTGGCACCTTTGACATTTATTTAGTATAAATTTGGAAAATTTTTAGCATGTTACTCTACGCCCTAAATCAAAGGATTTTATTTTGCGAAAATTTACTATCGTAATGGTGAACATTTTACTGTATCCGATGGGGTTTAATTTATTTGGGTATGATTTTATGTCTTTAAGAGAAAGAGAACACTGAAGATGGCATATAGCCGAATCCGATTTGTTCACAAACCAAATTTGACGAGGGTCAATGTAAAATCATACCCAAAATAATCAGGCTTCTTCTGAGACTGCTGTGTGTAATTTAATCACGAAATTCAACGCATGCAAACGTAGCCGGTGTACAGCAAAGTGTTGAGAATCAGGCTGGAATATCAACTCGTCGAGGTTTGTAACAGATGGGCCTCACTAGAGCCACTTTGTGCAACATTTTGCGTAATGATCTTTATCTTCACGCTTATAAAGTTATTGTTTGTCTCAAACTTTTAAAAAACTAAACGAAAGCAACGCAGTTTTTTAACAAAATTATCCTTAGTGATAAGGCTCATTTTCAATTAGGCGGTTGTATAAACGAATCAAATTGTATGGGGCTCCCAAAATCCACAAACACTTCGAAAAATCATTACATTCATGAAAGTTACCCTGTGGCGCAGTTGGTGGTCAGGCGGTATCATCGGTCGGTATTTTTTCTAAAATGAGCAAGGAAACATCGTCATTTCTCTGCGCTGGCAAATCATGATAACCATTTTTTTGTGACCACAATTGGCCAATGTTGACATCAGTGAGCTGTCGTTTTAAGGCACACAGTTACCCAGTTATTGCACGAGAAATACTCCGATTGCGTAGTTTCTCCACCGTCTCATTTTTGTTATTTAAAGCCGCTGAATTATTTTTCTGGGCCCATTTTATAGATCGATTTTATATGAGCGAACGCATAAACAACTAATGGTCTGAAAGATAAAAAACGGCACTGCATTGACGAGATAATTGAAGCTTTGTTGCAAAATGTGCTCCAAAATTTTGTGAAAAGAGCTGACGTCTGTCGATCTGCTAGAGGTGAAAATTTTCCTGACATCATATTCCATTATTAATTTCAACATTTCTACTTTAAATAGGTATCAATCAAACTGAAGTTGTTAAATAAGTGTGTGTTTCCTCACTCCGTTTACATTCGCACCTAAATAGCGAAAGTTATGTGTATTAAAATCGCTACAACGTTTGACTTACAGCCAAACAAATGTGGCGCTGTTTCTCCTATAATGGAAAGTGTAAAAATAATTTTTTAATTAGATGTCCAAGTTAGTTGTGAATTTTACGTATGATTCGTTTCAAACTAAATCTAATTCTAATTCTTTTAAATTACAACTGGCAGACCTTTGGTATTTACACAGAATATGGGCCACTATGATAGCAAATATAAGAAATTTTAAGAAAATGTCCTCAAAATAAACCTGATTTTCATTGAAATAATAAAAAAACGAACTAAAATTAAAAAGCGGCCATTATGAAGACGGTAGCACTTGTATCTGAGCCCAGGCCGCATTTTTTAAATTTATTTTTTTTATTTACTGTTTCGATCTTAATGATTAGAAAACATTTATAAATTCATATTTAAGTAAAATTATATTTTTTTCAATAATAAACATGATTCTAAAACACTACACTTTACATTTTTAATTTTAAAGCCTCATGAGACTGATGAATTACGTTTTGATGTTGTTGTCAACAACTATAATAACTGGTGTTTGCGTGCTGAGACACCAGAAGATCGTATGCACTGGGTAGAAGTATTGCGAATGTACAAAGAAGAGAACACTAGTACGGACACAACATCATTGCGACGTTATGGCAGCACAATGTCATTACAATCAAACACTGTTTCAGTGGCCAGTGGTAGCAGTTTAAAGAAGACCCAACGTAATCTTAGAGAAAAAGTATGCGAAATTGAAACATTTAAGGATATTTTATTTGGCCAAATAGAGACTTTGCAAAGGTAATTAAATGTTAAGTTGCATTTTAAATTAATTTTCCAATTTCTAAGTTGTGTTTTTTTTCTTGTACGTTTGCAGGTATTTTGATGCATGTGCAGAAGCAAATAAAGATAAAGATAAACCTTTAGATTTGGGTGATGGTTTAAGGCCAATTGATTTTAAGGTACAATTAGCATTTGAACGCTTTAACATTCAGAGTTTTACATATATATTTTTGTTTTGTTAATAGGGTGAATCGATTACTTTTCGCGCAACTACATCAGGTGTTTTAACCACTTTACAACATTGTTTGGAAATTATAGCAGAGAGTGATGAGATTTGGAAAAAGAAACTTGATAGAAAGATTGAAAAGCGTAAAAGAGTTGAAGAACAAAGTCGTAAATATAAGGAAGAAATTGAAAAATTAAAACGCATTTCATATCCCGGACCTGACTTAGAGGTGAGTATGTCAACATTTTTTTTTAATGTTTTAAAAATATATAACTGGAAGTTAAATAATGTTCCGGAAGTTTGGATTAATTTTAAACCCTGACAGAATTTAATTTTATTTTTTGCATAAAGTTATTTATTATATTTATTTGAAATATTTTTTATTTATTCAAGAGTTTTTGAATTGAAATCTATAATGAAAATAAAAAAATTAAATACACTTAAATTGATTAATTCGTTGACTAAGGGTGAAAGAGTGGCTTCGTTTGACACTTTAAATCTGTCATGTCTAGACTCTACACATTCTTTTATTTATTTGCCTATGGAATAAATAACGCTTCCAGGCAAATTTTAAATATAATTTAAAATGATAAAAATATATGAAAATATAATAAATTGTGGGTGTAAATTTACCAAAATATTGGTTTTAATTGCCTTATGCGATAAATAAAACTCCATTCTTCTCAAAGGATCTGAATTAGTTCAAAAAACTTAAACTGACAAAGTAATAAAATAATGTGTAGGAACGGCATTAGGGGACATAAAAAGAGATGCTTGGATATATTTTTAGAGTTGGAGGTTTGATAAACGAAAGTATAAAAAAATTATGGGTAAAAAATTTATTTTACGACGACGAAGAGCATAAACTGCTTTTGCACAAATTCGATCATCTTGGCATTTTTTATATAAACGGCCGTAAATATGACTTTTTAACCCAACGTTTTACAAAACGTTGAAGTTCGGAATGTACAAATATTAGAATATTATTAACTACTACCAGCTGTAACGTTCAAAAACATATCGTGCAGGTATCGGAGTCTTTCTAATAAAACACATATGAAAGATAATCTTCTGGCATTAAAATGTAAACATGACTTCTGACACATGACCGCCACAGCTAGCACGGACGTAATCTAAGCTGAAAGTAAAATCCTGGATAACGTATTGATGGCTTTTTCAAATATTTGTGTCCGTATATGGGCAATAACGCGGCGTATGTTTCCCTCCGAATGGAATTATCGGCGTAGACTAGCAATTTTAAATACTACCACAGAAAAGAGTCTAGGGGTGTTTAATCGCACTACATTGGTGGCAGTTTACGGGTCCCAAACGTGGCACGAGCTACATGACATATTAGCCTTATTGTTGATACCTTAGCTTCTCTACATTATGGTTGTTCAATTGTTGAACGAAAAAGTCAGCAAGCATGGCTCTATAGCGGTCAGCATTAACTGTAACGTTCTGATCAGCATCGTCTTCAAAGAAGCTAATTTTTCAGATTTAAGGGTGTCTAAACATAAACTTTAGGATTAACATCAATTGAAATATGGTAGTTTTGTTTATTCACGTATTCAATCAAACCAAGTGAGCTTCATCGCTAACCAAAACTCGTTTATGAAAATCGGAATCGACGGCAATCGTGCCTTGGCACAATCTGGACAATTTGGAACCACTGTACAGGCGTCAGTCTATTCATGTTGCTATGCCAAACCAAACTATACTAAAATCACTTGACAGCATGGCTGCCTGTTAAAAAAGTGTTACCAACTTAAGATTGGAAATACTATAAAAACACCCTTTATTTACATTTCCTTGTTTGTAACATTATAACGAAGAGTCCGTATTTCAATAATTATGAAAAACTTTTACGTCATTTGCCCTAAATTGTTCGAATGTGGCCGCTGCCACATAAAATCGTTATATGTAAAAATTATAGTTAGATAGCAACCTAAAAAAGCAAATATTACATTCAAAGATCAACTAGTTTGAATTAGTAAAACTGTTTAATGACTTTAAAAAATAAAATTAATAAAAATGAGAAAATAATGCAAATGCACCTAAAGAAAAACCAATTAACAAAGTTTTAAGTCAGCAATAGTTTAATGTTTTTTGCAGAGCAGTGTACTCAATTATAAAGCTTGCGATTAATGGCATTTGATTATAACTTTTCAATTTGAAAATGTATACTTTTAATAAAACAAACAGTTTGCTAACGCTACTAACACGGTTTGGATGGTTCTTTAATTATCTAGATTGTTTATCTTAAATTTCCGAAACATGCAAAATTAGTATTTTATCTTTTCATATATATTTGATCATGTTTCTAAATTAATTTAATTTTTATAATAATTCAATTCAATTATAAGTTTAGAAAGATTTACAAAACTAAATTCATTATTATTATTACTATTATTATTATTATTTCTAGAGCTCCTTAATGCTTTCAATAACAAGTTTAAACTAAAACTTTTGACTTTTCGTGCACTTTACCTGTTTAGAAAATGTACATTGTACTGCTAGTGCTATGGAAAAATAAAAAATTTTCTTTTTTATTAAATTTCAAATTATTTTTTAAAAACAAATGTTAAATACCAGAAACCTAAGTGCGAAAAACGAAAATGTATTCAATTTTATCTGTGTAAAAATAAAATTCAATTTTAACTACATCTTCTACTTTCAGTTTATTTTTAAAACATAGTTTTATATTAGCTATAATTAAAGTACACTGACCCATAAACAAGTGCATTGTGTACAAATAAACATTATTTCCTCATTTGGTTCGTTGACATTTTCTACGGCCAAAAGATAGAAACAATCGTTAAGCAAAAGCTTACACATGCTTAGAGGGGGTTGTTTTTTTTATTTTAAGAAAGAAAAAAACAATATCTATATAATTATGCCTGCATATGTTTATGAGGGGCTAAGAAGGTGTTGCATGCAATAAGGGACTAATAAGGTGTTGTGTGCATTGACTTGAAATTGTGGTTGGTCAGGCAACTATGTAACTGTTATGATTTACCACAAATATTTTTTGTAAAAAACCAAACTGTTCGTAAAAATATTTAAAAATGTTTTTAAATGATTTCGACAAAGTCACTTTATAGCTAATTAAAAATTTGTATGAATGCAACGGGTTGATGTGTGTTTATAATGGAGGAGAAATTATTATTAAGAAAATTTTCTAAAATTGATAGCAACTATAAATCTATAAATAAAATTCAAATTTAAAATGATTTAATAATTTTTATTGTTTTTTTAACCGATCTTTTTTTATTTATCTTTATTAGAAAAGAAAAAAGATATTTAATTATGATTTAATAATTTAATGTTAAATGTTATTATCAAAATATTAAACATAGAAAAAATATAAAAAAAAATAAAAATTATGTCTATAATTTTATAAAATACATAACGCATTGCACTGGATCTTTTTAAGAGAGTCAACTCAAAATTTAAAAATTTTTCAATTTTCATTTTTGTAAAAAATCGATGTACAATGGTCATCTCATACCCACGGTAAAAATCTTACATCATTTTCTCTACTCCCTCTCCAAGGAAATCCATCAACTAAAGTGATATTATCAAATAAAAGCTGAATTCAGTTTTTTTATCTTAATTAAAAATTTGTTAATATCAAGCTGACTCTCATTAGAGCGTCATGATTTGGTTTTATTCCGTTTGGTGTAAGGATGCGCTCTAAAAACTTTTTTTAGCAAAATCATATTTAACGATTTGTATTTTGAGATGTGCCTTTTTGCTTTAAATATTAATCTTAGATTAGTGTTCTTCTAAGGATGTTGCGAATACCCATATGACGTACATATAAACAACGACACATGTTTTGCTATTATATTTATGAAAGATTTTATTCATCAGCCTTTAGAAATGTTGTGGGGAATGTTTCAGGCTAAATGATGGCATACAAATAAACTCATAATGTCCAAATGATGACAAAAACATTGCTTTTGCCTTATCCTACTCTCATAATGTAGTAATATATTATGCTCTACTATCGAACATAGAATTAAGATTCGGAATAGGGTATTTATCGTTAATTGTAAGTTCGTTTAATTTTCTATTTCAATATTGATTCTATACTTTTTTCTCTTGAGTTATCTAATTTCTTTTCGACTATCAATACTGTGCTATGAGGAACCGATTTCTCTTATAACTTTTTTTATCATTTGTTTATTTTGGAGTTAAAGTTGTTCCTTAGGTATTTCGTTTCTGGTTATTATTTTGCGATACACTTCATTTGTATATGATAAATAGTCTTCTTCTTTAAAGAATAGTAAGCAGCCTTAAGGGTACTTAACGTTCTTCAGTATTCACCAACCAAACATTCTGTGTTGTTATTTTTTTTTTATTAAATTATCCTATGATTTTAATTGTAATAAAAAAAATAATTATTTCAATTATTAAAAAAAGAAATTATTGGCTTAAAAATTAATAAATGAATTTCTTTTATTTTCCACATTTAATTTCTATACACATTTGAAATATCTGTAAGAAAAAGTTTTAAGAATAATCCACTTTTCGTTAGAAAACTTTCATTTTCTAAGATTTTCTTTTATTAATAATTTTCAAACATTTACCGCTTGAGAACAGACAGATAGCTACGAGTATAGTTTGTAAAAATGTATGTTAAATTACGTTTTTTTTAATTAGAAAACAGGCGATTAAAAGATGAGAGACTTATACAGGCTGTCCCAAAATTGATTCAACCAGATTGTTATTTTTTATTGAATCTTAAAGTCTATAGCGTATGTTTACGTATTTTTGTAGCATATCAGCTAAATGGGTTCTTTCCATGACTGTGCTTGGCATATTCCCCTTTTTCGCATATTTCTCTGATTGTTTTCCATAAATATATAATGGGTATGTCAGCAGAAAATATTAGCTTAATACAACCTTGTAAGAAGAAATCCACTGAGACAACTTTAATCAAGTAAGCAAGAACACATATGACCAAACACTGTCTTTTATCGATTCCCTTCGTCAATAATTTTTGGCAACCTTTCAATGACCTTTTTTCTCCTCCTAGTTTTTTGTAATTGCTAACATTTAATTAGGGTCTTCTATATAGTAGCCACATTTAATACCAATGTTTCTTTGGTCCTAAACCAAAAAATGGCAACCGTAGCTGTGCAGTTGATATTAACACACAATGTGCGTCATGGGTATTTACAGAATCTGCTAGGCGCAGTACGTAAAACTTGCTGTTTTAACTGAATCTCATCCTCCACGGGATGTCGTGAAGTGGTGATATAAAAATACAGAAGTCACCTAAATAAAAACATTTTATTTCGTTCTTTTAGCTTTCAGGCTACAAGTAAAATTAAAATTAATTACCATTGTCATGGCTGTTTTGATGTTAAAGCCGAGCGCTTTCGATGTGAAAACATCATTCTCAAGCCGCGGTGTAATTAGAACTGGTGAGTCAGTGTTGGCGTTCAGGTAGTTCTGTTGTTAAGCTCGTATCTATTCAGGCAGGCGGTGTACTAATTACAGCCAGATAAGACGGAAAATGACAATAGTATTTTATTTACTGGCGGTTTAAATTAATTTTTGACGGATATTTAACCTCCTCATTAAAATAATTACCTTCGCTCCGCTCAAGGAATAATAAAGCAGTTCTATATTCACTTTTTACCGCTCAATGCTACTTCTTACTTGCGGTTAGCTTGATTTTCGTAAAGTACTTGCTACTAATTTTTTCAGTTTTCTTGAGAAAAATCTATTTGTTGACTAAGAAAAGCGATGCCTTCTATTCAACACTCTGCTGTTTGAGCTGTTAAACTCGAAACTGAGATTAATTTAGGGAGCAAACGTTTTATACATCATGTTGTTGGTATAAATCAAATCTCCTACAATATTGACGTAACTGCAAGTGTGTTGAAATTGAAATGATCCTCGTTAAGAATTCTGTTCCTCTCTATATTGCTTATTTAAATAAAATGTTTCTTGTTTACTTTGTGTCTTGTTTTTTAAATTTTATTATCGCACACTTATGCTTCAAATACTCTAGACAAAAGTGACTTAAACTAAACACAAATTAGTTAATAAATTCAGTTTATTGTCATTCCTTAGACCGTCAACATCGAGTCGATTTTATATAATAAAAACGTGATTAAATTTATAAACGAAAAAAGACAAAATAATAAATAAAAAAAAATTATTAACACGCGATTTTGTTAAGATAAATACTTTGTGCTTGAATTTTAATATAAAAAATTTAAAACATAAAAAAATTAGAAAAGTAAAAAATAGCAAAAAAAATGCCATCGATGCGGGTCCTAGTTAAAAGGCTTCAAATCAAAAGTGCAAATGTTTTAGTAAGTTTATTTAATATTCTAGAATCTAGATGATTTAAATTTTCTAATACTTTAAAAGGAATTTCCGGCCTACGTTGCCATATTAATGTAGAATTTTAAATAATGGCTTTTGTGTTGGAGAAATACAGACAAAGAGAAATGAGCTTCTCTTAAATCAGTACTGCTTGGAGAACGTTTTTCCAATTAGTGGAAAATTTTTTGGGTAAACATACACATGTCGGGGTAGCATCTTTGGGACTACAAATTATATTTAGAGGCTATTTTCAAAAATTTATTCAGTAATTGTTCCTATACTGTAGCTTGTATTGACCGAAGCCAATTTAGAAGGCTTTGGTCAGTACAAGGTGTGTCGACAAAATGGTTTATGCCCAAGATGAATCCCTTTACCGTAAAAGTACTATCGAATTAAACGTTAAAACTATTAACTTTTGACGAGATGTAAAACGCTTAGGAAAGTGATGTGAATATCGATCGTAAATCTACGAGGAAATAACTGGGTAACTGATTTTCACATAAATGCATTTGCAATAATAATAATAATAATTAAAATAAAAAACTGCATAAATTTGTAACCCAGGAATATTTTGGCTTTAAAAAACAAATAAAGGAAAATACTCATTAACATTATTCACTTTATTTTAAAAGAGTTTCTAATAATCTCTAAGTGGATATTTTTTATCATTTCTTTCCTGTAAAACACTAGTAGTCGTCTTGAAAATAAAAAATTAAGAAAATCACGAGCGTTATTTGAGTATTGAGAAAAGGAAACTTAAAACTGGAATTTGATGTTAAAATCACGATTATTTATTTGACGAACTTAAAAAGTTGCACGTATTATAAACTCAAGTTATTTAAAATTAAATAATGATTACATAATATAAATAATAAATAGCTGAAAGAGATAAACTACAAATTGTATTTATATTGTTAAGCAGATGCTTAGTTTAAATTATAAATAGTTAATTATTATTAAAAAAAATTGTGTTTATTTAGAAATCAAGAAGTTTCTAGGAAATCTTATAAACACAAAACAATAACATTCTACATTCAAATTCCATTAACTAAGATTAATAATCCGAAAAAAAAACAAAAAGAAGGCATACAATCAAAGAAACAGCTGCACTGAATTAATGGTAACTGCGATATCTATAGTAAATGCGATGAATTAGAGTTTTCTAGTAAATGCCAGAACCGCTGTATAAAGACCTTGTGCTTAAAAAAGTTATTTATAAAATCATTAACTTAAGGTGTTTTTGTTATTTCACTTTACTCTTTTTTGGGGATAACTATATTTTTGTTACTTAAATTAGGCATTTCCGTAACAGTTTATTTTACATCTTTGTAGAAAACAAAAACAATAAAAACAACAATAGAAAAAATTTGTCAGAAAAATGAAAGTACCATAATTTGCCTATATTGCCGCTATTTATATAATGATCTTCTAAAGCAAAATGCCAGAAATTATATATAAAATTTTGAAAAAATTTAATTAAATATGAAATAATCTTTTAACGGTCTTTTAAATAATTTAACGATTTTATTTTTCTCGATATTTCGCTTTCCTGTGGAAAGCTTCTTCAGGAAATTATTTTTTTATATTTAACAAAAACAAAAAATTATAACAATTTGAAAAGAAAAAATTTTTGAAAACATTTGACAAAACATATAAAATAATTTTCTTCATACATACAAACATACAAAAATTAAAATTTCAAATATTTAAACATACAAAAACAAAGAAACGGAAATTAAATAACAAATTTTTCCTATGAAATAATTATAACAAATTATGTGTCTTTTGTATTAAGTACCTATAATTCTGTGCTAAATTGTCCGTGTCTGTTTTGAAATTTATTCTCCTTACATTTGGTACATTAACAATTTCTAACATTTCTAACATATAACGTCTCTTGTAGT
Source organism: Trichopoda pennipes (assembly GCA_030448955.1). Lineage (NCBI taxonomy): Eukaryota > Metazoa > Arthropoda > Insecta > Diptera > Tachinidae > Trichopoda > Trichopoda pennipes. Next base: position 223,196 of record JASKUP010000021.1, on the reverse strand, counting down.
TTTTTTCTATATCTAATACTGATGTTTCATCAAACTTTGGATAATGATTATATTTCTTGCAATGTGAAGATAAGGATGTCTTCTGTGTTGAAATATTCCTATATTTTTGGTCACATCTATGACCAGCTAATCTTGTTTTAAGTTTGTTCTTTGTTGTCCCAATATAAACTTTGTCACAGTTCACCTGGTCATTTCCTCCACATGGTATCCTGTATACTACATCAGATATTTCCATTTTCCCTATTTTATCCTTCATACTGCTAAATAATTTACTTAATGTGTTATATGTTTTGTGTGCAATTATATATCTATCTGTGTCATATATTTTAGACTTTCTTAATCTTTCTGATATTCCAGGAATATAAGTTAATGATTTATAATTTCTTGGTTCTGCCGTAGTATTTCCTAAATTATGCCTATAACTACCATATTGTCTAATTAACCTGTTAGTTAATTCTACTGGAAAATCATTGTCATTAAGTATATCTCTTATTGTATCATTATTCTTCAAATGAAATTCTTTATCACTTATAAAGAATTTCATTTGAAGAATAAGGATACAATAAGAGATATACTTAATGACAATGATTTTCCAGTAGAATTAACTTTATAAGTGATAAAGAATTTCATTTGAAGAATAAGGATACAATAAGAGATATACTTAATGACAATGATTTTCCAGTAGAATTAACTAACAGGTTAATTAGACAATATGGTAGTTATAGGCATAATTTAGGAAATACTACGGCAGAACCAAGAAATTATAAATCATTAACTTATATTCCTGGAATATCAGAAAGATTAAGAAAGTCTAAAATATATGACACAGATAGATATATAATTGCACACAAAACATATAACACATTAAGTAAATTATTTAGCAGTATGAAGGATAAAATAGGGAAAATGGAAATATCTGATGTAGTATACAGGATACCATGTGGAGGAAATGACCAGGTGAACTGTGACAAAGTTTATATTGGGACAACAAAGAACAAACTTAAAACAAGATTAGCTGGTCATAGATGTGACCAAAAATATAGGAATATTTCAACACAGAAGACATCCTTATCTTCACATTGCAAGAAATATAATCATTATCCAAAGTTTGATGAAACATCAGTATTAGATATAGAAAAAAACTACAAGAGACGTTATATGTTAGAAATGTTAGAAATTGTTAATGTACCAAATGTAAGGAGAATAAATTTCAAAACAGACACGGACAATTTAGCACAGAATTATAGGTACTTAATACAAAAGACACATAATTTGTTATAATTATTTCATAGGAAAAATTTGTTATTTAATTTCCGTTTCTTTGTTTTTGTATGTTTAAATATTTGAAATTTTAATTTTTGTATGTTTGTATGTATTAAGAAAATTATTTTATATGTTTTGTCAAATGTTTTCAAAAATTTTTTCTTTTCAAATTGTTATAATTTTTTGTTTTTGTTAAATATAAAAAAATAATTTCCTGAAGAAGCTTTCCACAGGAAAGCGAAATATCGAGAAAAATAAAATCGTTAAATTATTTAAAAGACCGTTAAAATATTATTTCATATTTAATTAAATTTAAAAAAAGGTCGAATAAAAATAAAAGTAATAATCAAATAATAATATTTTGAAAAAATAAAAAATTTGCATAATTTAGAATATCAAGCAGCGGTAACAAAAGGACAAAAATATCCGCTCTTCTGCCAAAAAGGATCAAACATTTAACACTTGAAAAATCACAGGTAAAGTTTGGCTTAGTGTGGTAAACAGCCCTTAGACAAATATAACACCCCGCCCGTAGGATATTTACCTCCTTGTAAAATTTTCAATACTTTATGTCAAGGGCTATGACCCCAAAAATATTCTTTAATAACACTTTTGAACACGAAAATTTTAGAACTTTCAAACGGCATAACAATCTAATTTCTAAAGTACTTCTTTTTACTGTAATAAATAAATTAAAAATGCGCAATAAAAAAATTTTAGTAAAAAAAACTTTGTCATATATTTCATCCAAATATCACCGAATTATTATGCACACATGGCGGCAACACACACTATGAATTTTAAATTAATTTGCATATTAAACAAATTTTGGGATTTTCTTAACATTTCATCTTCCCGAAACTTCACTTTTAGCTGTACAGTCGCGGAGAAAAAAATAGGGTTAGCAATAAAATACACACAGTTTTTAAAACCTTTTTTTTAAATGTTATAAAGTTATCTGAAATAAGTAATTTATTCATCGGAATCATTTCCAATGTAAGCAATTTTATTATTCGTGCTTGATTCCTTTAAATAAATATTACATGATATTCTCATGAAATATTTATTACAAAAATTTTTGTTAAAAAATAAACATTTTATGATATTCTCATAAAACATTTATTTCAATAAAAATAAAAAATATTTGAAATGTATTACTACGGGGGAGAGCATATCCATATTGCAATTTCACTATTGCTCACATAGCTCATCAGTGAATTTTACCCCAATATTGTAATCTGAAATAATTTTGATTTACTTTTAAAATAATTGTCTTAAAAAAATCTGAACACTGAAAATTCGTTAAAAGAAAAATATTTTGGATTCGAGAAGGGTAAATTACAATAAAAACATGTGATAGTAAAGCAGTTAAAATTGGTAAGTTTTAATTACTCGATGCTACTCAATAATTTAGTAGTCGTATATGATACTCTTCATGGGTATTAAGAATTTAAAATAAACGTATATTTACAGCATAATTTTTTAATATATGAAAAAAAGATTTATTTTTACACACAAATAGAGCCGTGTGTACGATATTTAGTTGTATTTAAGTCGGAAAATTTTAAAACCAAATAAAAATAATAAATGGAGTACTGAACATCTTAAAAAAAAGTGTAAATATTCTGTTCTCGATACTATCAGTATAGTACTACTCAGTACTGTCACGTAGTTTAGTAGAAAGAATATATGTTAAATAAAATACCAAAATCAATTTGGCTAGGATATAAGACTCTTGAATTTTCTATATCATGAACTGATGAGTTATATAAGCAAAAGTGAAATGGCCATTTGGATATGTTTTCCTCCGTAGCAATACATAAAAAAAATTTTTGAGAATATCATAAAATATTTTTTAAAGGAATCTGGCGCAAATTAATGAAGATTAACTTAAAGTGTTGAATTTTCAAAATATATTTGTGTTAATAAATATTATTACGAAAGCGTCTTGCTTAAGTTTTAAAAGAAAATAATTAAGTAATAAAGTAAACAACTGGGTATGTTGTTTGCTAACTGCATAGTAATGTTAGACACGCATGACAACAACTAACTGGCTTGTAATCTTATACACACATGACAACAACAACTGGGTACTAGTTGCGTAGTTTTATAAGAAAACTTATGCACTCAAGACAACAAAAAATATCCCAAAATAAATTTCAGGAACAGGCTTTAACAGCATCAAAACAAAAATACACACAGACTAACAGGCGCCTATACATTGAATGAATAACATAACAACAACAAAATGTGATACAAAGGGAGTAGAAAATTCTTAATTTTTCTAGACCTCTAGCGGACAAATATGAAAGACAGTGTCTGAATGAATAGTTAGTTAGTTAAAACATAAACCTCGTGAAGTAAATTGTTCTAAAGTGCCAATGTGTAACTCTTACGGTGTATGCAGTATAAGTAAATAAACTTGTAATTAATTTGAGAACTCTAAAATCTGGTGTTATTTATTTTGTAATTTGCAGTAACAACAAAACGTTTATAAAATGTATAAACGTAACAATATTTTCTGATATTTTTTAAAAAAAATTCAATAGCCAATATCCACATCACCGCTAACCACCATACCCATCAAAAACTAGCTGCATTTTTAGACATATGATACGCAGACTTAGGATAATCCCACTTACTCCAGATAAGTACAACCAAAAACTGTACACAATTTACACTATTGCTAAAAATAACGGCTACAAATCCACTAATATCGATGATAAAGTTCTTAGACAATATAACACTAAAAACAGTAATAAAGAAGACAAAGATACGACACGATGCAATACGTCGGTACACTTTTACTTACACAGAATCAAATATATAGATTAACTAACATTTTTCTGAAGGAAGGTTTACTCACAGCATTAAAAACCAGCAACACTTCGAGACATAATCTCAGGACATCGACAAAAACAACTGACAAATTTAGTTTTAGCGGAGTATATAAAACTTATGTAGGACAAACAGGAAGAAAACCAGGGTTCAGAATTTTTCATTTATGAACATTCAAAAATCAACATTTATGATATTTTTCATAAATGAGAAATCTAAAATTTTATATTTATTTTTCACGCGCATAAACGAACAAGAAAAAATGTTCTGCTTATGTTCATACATGAATGCGCACAACAAGAATTATTAGTCTTATTCATATGTGATAAATGATAAATCAGCTACTTCTCATTAATGTTCTTTTTCATAAATGTACATGTTCATTTATGAACCTTAAAATTTTATAAAATTTCTCATAAATGAACGTGAAAAAATTTTCTACCTACGATTGCAGTTTACCGTAAAATGTAGTAAAAACACATGGGTACATATTAACACAAAATACAATATTGCAATATATTCTAAAAGAAATAAAAAAAAAAATTTTTTTTCCTACATACGGCGACAATTGCGGATTATCAAATATGTGCGTTTATGTACGCGAATGCTTAACGCACATATTTTTACGATCTTTTCATTTATGAAAAATTATCAAAATTGTATATATTCAAAAATGAACACTTGTGTGTTTCTCATTTTTTCACTTATGAATAGAAAGAAAAAAATAAATCGTCGCATTCATAAATGAGAAAACGCAAAATATTTTTCAGTCTCTCACACATGTATGAGAAGAAGCGGCTAAAAAATGAAATGTACATATTCATACATGTATGAACAGTGAGTGAACACTTCGCTATTCTGAAGAAAACTATAAATAAGATTTACTGAACACACTCTCATACAAACGAAAAATGACTCCAACTTTGCATTACATCTTGACACACACATCAAGGGAAATATATGAATGTATGACAGTACTACATCCTAGCAAAAAAAGGACTAAGAGTAGACATACTTCGAGACATGGAAAACTATAAAACAAAAACTTTTTACAGTGACTTTATAAACGAACAGGCAACACGACCTCAGATAGAATTTTCACACCACTGAAACGGCTCAAACGAAAAACACCCTTAGACGGTCTCGCGTACTTGGATAATCATAGAGGGAAATATTAAAAATTAGTCCCAGATAAATTGCCAGGTGGCGGACATTCGACCTAAATGACCTTAATAAAAGAACTACCTAAACCCGAATACTGACTCACCACTATAGTTTAGAACACGGTTTGAATATGATCAAAAGCGTTCACCTTCATACTGAACAAACAACCAACAAAGACGGAAAGGAATGGCAACAGCATTTCATTTACTGGCGAAACAAATCCAAACAACTTAATACCAAATTTAATTAGCACTTATTAAAGATGACGGCGTAGCCTCTCCATAATAAAGATCTATTTCTCCATTAAGCAAACAAAACTTTGTTTTGTTCATTAAAAATATTTTAGAGAGACCCTATTATTTTATTTGTAATTGTAAATTCTTATTCGGCTGTTTCAGTTATTCTGTTGATATTTTTCTTTTTTTCTTGTCTTTAAGTTTTGCGTCTATAGTCTATATTCATACATTTTTTTTTCAATTAAATATTATTTTAATCACGTTTATCGTTTATTTAAAAGAATAGAAAAAACATAAGATCTGACGTTAAATATTTTGTCCTATAAATGTAAAAATAATATAAAAATTAATTGAAATAAAATTAACGAACTGAAAACATGTATAAATTATAAAATTTAAATATATTAAAGAAATGTTGAGGTAATTTAATACTCATAAAAACCGAAGAGCTAAAACAGTTTAATTTTTAATTTTTTTTAATGTAAGTAGCCTTATTAAGAAATATGTATATATTTATATTCCGTAATATTATAAATGTGAGATTTTATGGTTTTAATTATTACTGCGTAATCATGCCTAAATAGCCAAACTACATTGATAAAATTTAGAACATAGATTTAGATTTAAATTTATATAAAATTTGTTCGTCCTTTTCAACTTTAAGAGGCTTCGAATGAATGCAAAAAAATATATACTCTAATATACTACTATGGTTGGATATTTCGTGATAAGATATGCATCTGCATCTGGCTGTAAGCCTTAATCAGATGGTGGTCAAAACACTGGGAATGAAAAGCAACATCATTCACGCCCTAGGAAGCGGAGGAGTAATTCTAGCAACAGGTCATTCCTAGTTGCAATTTTAGTGGTTCCAAAAGGTTGTTTGCAAACCACTAATCCTTGCTGAAGAGCTGGAGACTATCCAACTCTTGGTCCAGAACACATGACTAGCATTCTCACTGGATCTGGATCATTCACCCGTTGGTGTTATTAAAGGCGAGATGATGCTGGCTCACTTAAATCAGTTCAATCAGAGAACAGCTAAAAGTCTAAAGAGACAATTAGCGAAACTGTGGGGCTTACTGATTCCCGTAAAAATAACGTGGAGCTTCCAATTGACTCCCTACTTGCCTTCAGGCGACTGGACTGGTAGAATATTTTCATTATGTGAACTTTTTACTGGTTAGTTTTTTACAAATCATCATCTACATTGGGAGCAATATCTAAAAAATTTAACATTTTTAACTTAAGTTATTTTTTACCAAATCCTTCCGCGATCTAACATGTCTTCGTGATGAAATGAGTGGATTTGATAAAAAACAATATTTTGAAGAGATTTTCATTTTCTCTAATGCGTAAAATCTTGCAAGTGTTCGTGTATCTAATTTTTTTATAGTCCTTATTTCTGCACTCCTGGACTTCTTCTGAAAGTTCTCCAATTGGTAAGCACTGATATTTAATTAAATTTTTTTCCATGAGCCAAAATTTTGTGCACCGTGGGGGTTAACTTTTTTTGGGGATACATTTGGGTTAAAAGTTGGACAGTTTCTGATGCGTATTCTTTAAATTTTAATCCATTGATCTTTTCTTTAAGTTTAGCACATGAAGCATAACGGCAAACCTTTTTAAAATATTCATATCCACTTCAGTAATTTGAGCAGTTATTTCATCATTATTAAAAAATGATCTCGCCGTATTGCCAATCATTTGTATTTTCATATCCACACTTTGGATAGTTTACTTTGAGTCCAAGTTTTTTAAAAATTCTTCTTGTATAACTTTTTTTCTTATCATTTGTTTTTCCTTTGATGGTGCATTCTCAGGCGGTAGCATCCTGAATTTTCCGTTTTCTTGTATATGGTGTACAGTCTTCAAGAGATTTTCTCGGTCTCCTTCTTGTTTGGCCAGTAGAAGTATGAGGATAATCAACTTCTATAATAGTTGTGAATTCATCTAACCAAGCAGAATTTTTTCTCAAAAGGTTTTCTTTTGTACGCCATTGCCAACCCCCCGGGGGCATATAAATATGGTCTTTGTAGAATATTCCACTATCTAGACTCAGTGCAACTGGGGTATAAAGGCAGCCCAGTCCCCTGAAGACAGGCAGGTGGTCAACTGGAAACTTCACTTTATTTCCACGGGGATCAGTGAGCCGCAGAGTTCATTATTTGTCTCTTTAGACTTATAATAGTTCTCTGGCTGATCATTGAGGTTGGACCCTATATGGGAGCATCGTGGTGGTTCTGTTTTTGCGGCCCCAAAAGGGATTATATGAAATTATGGTGGCCAGGATCATCTCGCTGATAATGACACGCTAAGTGAATGATCCAGTCCAGTGAGCATTTTTTTTTTTTTTTTTTTTTTTTTTAAAAAGAGAAGTAGCACTTCAGGCAACAATGTCTATTTAGTCAAGTACCGTGCTACCTTCTTTAGGAAAGGGATAGAGAAGAGATGGAACAGGTGGTGAAAACAGAAAACAGAAGGATAGTCGGCAATTAACTGCCGTATAAGCATGCTTGACATGTGTTCTGGATAGGAGTTAGAAAGTCTCCAACTCTTTAGCAAGGTGTGATAGTTTGCAGACCTGCCCTGGAATTATTCAAGTTGCAACTAGGTGGTTCTGTTGCTTAGAATTATGTCTTCGGCTATCTAGGACGTATGTATAACGTTCCAAATTATACAAAGTGGTTTGTCCACCATCTGATTAAGACTACATAGTCAGGCGCGGATGTAAAACAAATCACACTCTGTACGCCATTGCCACCTCCCCAGGGGCATATAAATATGGTCTTTATAGAACTTCGACTATCTAGACCTGTACAACTGGGGGAAAAAAGGGAGTCCAGTCCCCTGAAGGCAGCAGCGGTCAACTGGGAACTCCACTTTATTTCCACGGGAATCAGTAAGCCCCAGAGTTCCGTTATTTGTCTCTTTAAACATTTAACTGTTCTCTGGCTGATTATTGAGGTTGGCCCCTATATGGGAGTATCGTGATGGTTGTGGTTTCGCGGCCTCATAACAGGTTTGTTGTTTAATATGGTGGCCAGGATAATTTCGCCGTTAATGACACCCTAGGTGAATGATCCAGTCCAGTGAGCATGCTAGACATGTGTTCTGCACAGGAGTTGGATAGTCTCCAACTCTTCAGCAAGGAGTAATGATTTGCAGTCCTGCTCTTGAATTATTAAAGTTGCAACTAGGAAAGACCTGTTGCTAGATGAGCATGACGTCCCAAATTATGCAAAGTGGTTTGACCACCATCTGATTAAGGCTCCATAGCCAGGCGCAGATGTAAATCTTATCACGTAATGTACGCCATTGCCATTTTTTCTTCAACAAATTATGTAATAAATGAAGTCTAGCTTTAAGATCCTCGTTTTGTTCAGCCTCTGTGAAAATATTTAACCTTTGTTTAACAGCTAGTTTAAAAGTACCTTCAGCATCGGAGCTTCTAAATAACTCAAATAACTCTGAATTTTTCAAGGACATCTCCATTCTTTTAATTTCCGTGCAACACAATTTAATGGCTTTTAACGACTTTTAGCCGTTATTTATAGTCATAGTGTAAATTTTGTCGAATTCCTTGTTGTGCTTAGCTGGAGTAAGTGGGATTATCTTAAGTCTGTGTAGCATATGTCTAAATGCTGTTAATCTACGTTGGGTAGAATGGTTTGATGTGATGTGGATGGTAGTGTCCGTCGTAGTTGGTTTTCTATAAATGTCAAATGTTAAACAATCAGTGCTTCGTGTTATTAGTGATGTCAAGATAATGAGACTTTCTGTCTTGTTCCTTTTCCATTGTGTATGTAATGTTATTATGGATTATGTTTAAGTCTGCTGGGACTTGTTCAGCGTTGTCTTGTTCGAGGATGCATATAATGTCATCTATGTATTAATATTTTGTGTTTTTCCATTAGTGTTTTTACGTGTAGTGATTCGAGATGTTGCATTAAAATTTCCATGAAGATTACGAAAGTTGCGTTTCCCATACCGAGTTCGTCAGGTAATTTATAAAAGTGATTATTAAATCTAAAGTAGTTCCGTTTTATTATCGTCTTTGCAATGCCTATAATATCAGTGATGTATTGGTTTTCGTATAAATTGTCTAGTGTGACGCGTAGGATATTTAAGGTTTCATGTGTTGGTTTATCAAAACATGCTATCGGAACCAGACGTACTATTGTTTTATTATAAATTTAATCAAGAATATACAGCCAATATCTTAGGATAATGAACCGAACATAAAAAGTACATTCCTCCAAAAATACTATGGTCAAAATTAAACATATTTTTTAGCCAAAAGAGGCTAAAAAAGAGGCAAATTAGACATGTATGCACGTTTTTTTGTAGACATTTACAAGGTATATTTAAATTCAAAAACACAACATTTAAAGAATAAATAAACTTTTTGACATTTCCAAAAAAAATTTATGCACGAAGTACCCAACTTTGGGGGTATACTCAGAAGCCCCCTTTATCCTAGGGGGGCTAATCGTCCATAACTTCACTCAGAAATTCCTGTGCTTGGTCTCTTAGGATATCTTAAATGGTTCACGTGCTACCAAATTTTTTCTAAAACAAAAACGTTTTCAAACCACTGTACGCTTCTAAATTGGGCCATCAGCAGCAAGATTGCTGTTGATTCCGATTATTAAAAGCAAATATTATTTAGCGATGGCGATCACTTTGTTTTGAATGGTACAGACAAAGATATTTTGAAAATAAGTTTTTAGGAAAATTTGTATTTTTATTCGACCTATTTTTCTTTCTTTAATAAATGAGAATTTATCTTTATAAAGGTCGTTTTAATAATATTTAACACATATATTTTCAATATTTCGCTTTCCCTTGGAAAGCTTCTTCAGGAAATTATTTTTTATAAAACAAAAATTATTAACAATTAAAAAAAAACAAATTTTGTTTTTTTTTTTGAAATTGTTGATAATTTTTAGGTTCTGTGCTCGGTGACCATGTTATTGTTAAATGTCTAATATAATTATTGTTTATTATAACACATGCGTCTTAAGAACATATGCTTTAAAATCATATTTTAAATGTCACTTATATGACTTTCATGTTATTTTTTAATTATTAGAAAAACGGCCTTCTTAATCTAAAGTATGTAACCGAAAAAATATTTACAATTTAAATTGCGAATTAGACTAAATTGGGGAAAGAAACAAAAATGAAAAGAATATAACTTTTTGAAGGCTGCCTTTTAGGCAGGACGCAATGTAAGTAAAAGAAAATTGAAAAATAATTAACAAATATTGCCAGATTCCAAGCAGTTTAAAAAGCACTGAGAAAGGTTTAAAGGCTACATCAAAACAGATAATATTTTAATAACACAAGCAATTGATAGCTTCGATGTATTTGTTTTATGGGATATATTCAAAAAGCAAATGCTTATTATATAGCGGTTATTTTCAGTATTCCTGTGAAACGATAAGATAGCACAAAAATCACATTAAACATAAACATTAAATTAAACTGGCCTGGTAATATTGTACCAAAGACCTCTGAAATATTTATACATCAAACTAGCGTGCCCGTGACTGCTTTGCAAGTCATTTGTGGTTTGTTTTTATTCTGCAGCGTTCTTTTTTGTGTGCGCCAAAAAATTCAATCATGCAAGAAAATTAATCAGAAAGAACACAATTACTTTTTTTCGTTTTTATGTTTTTTTTTAATAATTTTATCTTTTCCACAATTCATTATTTTTGTGTGCTTATGCAAGACGTCTTATTTTATTGCAATGCTTTTACATATACGACATTCTTTGATTGATTTTGGTTGGCGGTATAGACAAACAAAGCAGTTGGTTTATCAACAGGTGAACATGATACATATATTTGACCGTGCGAAAAACAGGGATCATTGCATTAGTAACTCGTATGGGGAACTGAAGCCGTTTAAAATCAAACGTAAAATTTGGAGGAATCATAGAGATCCTTTTAAAACTTTTGCTTTGATCACATTTTTTATGACTTTTTTGATTACTAAACGTATCCCATTGCAAAGTCGTGGCTGGCAGATATTTCTAAGCAAAATAATTGGTACACCAACTTTCACTTGCAGGCGGTGGGGCGGCAAACCAGATAACTCAAACGAATTTTAAAATTCGACTGGATAACTTACAACATCGTCTTGATTGGTAACAGAGTCAATCGATTTGTAGGTAAAAATTTCCCCGGGAATGTCATTCAAAATTGTCACATTGATATCCGAAACATCTGCATTTTTCGCAGCTAAGATAGCTCTTTCCCCCAACCAATCACAGTTTTTAATAGCGGGAAATACGTTTGTGACCAATTCTTGTTTTGATTGTGCAAAGTGGCAAAAATTATCTGGAAGCGTAATCATTTTTGTGGTGGGCTCAATTGGAATAGCACCATTGCTTTGAAAAACGTTCGGCTAGTGGATCATTTTGCAATTGAACACACAAATTACACATACACACACATACACAAAATGCAACAGAATATGGAAAACAATTCTCTATTCGTTTGCACATCCATTTGCTATGAACATGAGCATATTCCGCATTCTGTGCAAGCACACACACCCAGCAACGTACAAACGAAAACACATATTTCATTTGACGCAAAACATTGAATCGAAGTATGCAATGGAAAACAATTTTGATATTTTTGAAAAATTTGTCTTGTTTCAAACACGCACTGTAGACGCACTATTGTGCGTAAACGCATGAAACAAAGATGCAAACCAGCGAACCACCATTACGAAGATGCTGTGAAATCCGACGGCGCATCTCGTCAAACACTGGCAACCAACGGATATTTATTATGGACTTAATTTTTATATATATAGAAGATTAATAAAAGTGCTAAAATTAGAAACCCTGGCAGATATGGTGTCTAAAAACTGATAAGCGTAAAATATGCAACTTTACGCTGCCTCTTTAAGATTTTCTTTTTGTTGCTGTTATTGGTTCTAAAAATCATCGCCTTAATTTGTAAGTTGGAATTTGTGGTTGCTGTTGTTGTTAATTGTTAACTACTCGTACTAAGTAAAGAAATATGTTAGCAATAATATTTTTGTTTATCATAGATATATCTCTTTATAGCAGACTTACGTACGTACGCTATAAAAAATAAAGTTATAACTTTAAATATTCACAAATTGTTTTTAATATTAAATCTGGTTATTCATTTATCATTTAAAGCACTAAAAAAAAGCTGTAAACTATTATCGTAAAATGTCTTGTTATTATTTTAGTTTAATTTATATTGGCTATCTTTTTCTTTTAATGAAAGTGTTATTTGTTATTGCTGCCTGTCATAAAAATGAAGACCAAAACATTCGTTTCTATTTTCGGCCAAAGTTAAGGTCATTTGTAAAAAAAATAAAAACACATGATTTTATATGTTAGTACGACTAACGTACAGCACTAACGTACTACTAAAAATTTTACCTAATTGTTAATGCAAGTCAACGTAATTAACCATTTATTTCATGTTAATGCGGCCGGCCTTCAATGCCTTGACACAAATATAGTTAATATTTACAAATCATTACAACGATATTTAAATATCAGTCAAAATAAGAGTAAAAGTATTTTTTAATTATAATAAAAATAACAGCTGATTATTGTGATTTAAATATTTTAGTGTAAAGCATTAGTTGTGCAACTTGTAGAATTTGGTGAAGCAAAATTTTCATTTTGGAATTTCGATATATTTTTGTTTGATTTTTGATAAAACTTGGTGGATTTTATATTTTGTTGACCTTCTTCAGAGTCCATCGGGGTTTTGTTCGATCTGAAAACACTTTAATTACAAGTGCATTAAAATAGCGCGTAGGACGAAATGGAATGTTAAATGAAATATTACTAATTCAAAATCTGAACAGACATTTCCTTTTATTAAGTTTAAAACAAAGATGACATTTAACATTATTCATCGGATTTTTGGTAGAGTTGGCAGCTTTATTAGAGCAAGTCTGCTAGTGTACGAAGGTAGATTTAAGGGTTTCCATTGTAAACCGCAAGACAAAAAGATTCCATGCTATTACTATAAACCATTTAAATTGGATTCCAAATTATTGACCCATATTCCATAACGGGTCTGACAAGATAAATGTAAAAATGGTTTGTGACATATGGCTCACTAAACTCCTTCGTCCAGAGTTTTATAAATCCAAGAACTCCGCGTGCTTTGTTAGTGGCCAATGAAATATGCTGTATTAAGTTTAATTTAGTATCCAGTAAAATATCAAGATCTGAAATCAAATTCGGTTTCTCAAGTTCACAGCCGCTTAAAATGTACTGCACGTTTGCATGACATCTTCGGTAGATCAATAATAAACAATGTAAACAATAAAGGACTCAGATAGCTACCCTGATGAAACGATAATTTCCTTGGAAGTAAGCGTGTTAAAATGAACTTTTTGAGCTCTGTTTGAGAGATATGAATTAATCCGCATAAGTAAATTGTTTGTGAATCCCATAAGGCCAAGTTTCCTTATCAGAAGTTTGTGATTAACCATATCGAATGCCTCACTGAAGTCAGTGTAAATAATATCAGTTGGTTTATGTTGGACAAAACACCAAAAGATTAGTAACGGTTGAAGAACCCCTTCTAAAACCATGCTGAGCAGGAACCAATATTGACGATACTTGATGGAAAAGGTGATCAGTAACAATTTTCTCAAAAAGTTTATTGCGTTTAGCAATACCTCTATAGTTTGCTATATTATTCCTACGATTTAGATTTAAATAATGTAATAATAAAAGAATCTTTCCATATTTTAAGAAAATAACTAAATGTCATTGATAAGTTGAAGATTATTGTAAGAGGTTTTGCCAGTGCCAGAGCGCATTTGTTAAGCATGCAACTCGGAATACCATCCGTACCATAGTTATACGAGAATTTAAGCTTTTTAACAGCTTAAAACTGCTAATTCCTCAAGAAATGTAATTGATATAGCCCGATGTGGCAACTCTGATAGTTGATAAGAGCTATCATCAATAGGCGGTAGAAAAGAAATCTGCAAACAAGTTACTTATTGTCAGCTCATCAGCAGATTTAACATTTTCATACTTCGTAACAGAGGGAAATGCCATTGATACTTTCTTGGAGTTGACAAACTTGTAGAACGTATTGTAGAATGCATTGTACCAGAACTAGGAAAATAGGTTATGGGATAGCAGAGAGGGAGTAGTTTTTGTCGACATTCAATTTTCTACATTGAAAGTGACGGGAAAGAACTCTGTAAGTAGTTTATTTCACATATGAACTGTTCTGCTAAAAAACGAATTTCCCTGTAATGCGTAGGGCGATTCAATTTATGCATGCATGCGCTCTTAACGAAAATCAAGTTAAACGCAAAAATTTACGAGTTTCGGGAACAAGTTCCCTAATTTCTTTACAGCACTTTGTAGTAATGATAAAACAATGAAATACAATCTACATTGCGTCGATGCTCGAGGGAATCAATAGAGTTGGATAACCTACCGTCCCCAATCATCCTCTTAGCCCTTTCCTGTACGCAGTCGAGCAACTCCAAATAGACTTTGGGTCGCTGGCCCACACATGAGAGTTGTATTCCATCTTTGAACGAATATAGTTGGTATAAATAGTACGAAGATGGAATGGAGTGAAGTATCTATTACACCCCTTTAGAAAACCGAGGCACTTGAAAGCTTCTTTAGAAACCTGAAAAATGTGTTTAGTCCATCGAATATCACACTAAATTTTCATGCCAAGTACATCAAGAGCCTCCGATTCCGTAATATCTATATCACCCATAGTAACAGATTCAGCATCATTTTCGAACAAAGATATATGCGTAAGCATGTAACAATATTGTGTCTTACGGGCATTAAAATTGACCCTATTCGCACGACGCCATTCGGAGATCGCCGTGAGGTCGTGATTGAGCGTATCATTCATGTTCTGCCTTTTGGAACTCACCAAATATACCAAATAAATACGAATGACAAATGATGCTGTCATCTGCGAATGAGTATATAGAGTTGAAAGTTAGTTAGTTATGTCGAATTTCGACACTTTAAAGACATTTTATTGTTTTGGTTTAAATTTTCAGAAAAAACTGTTTCCTTTTTTTTTCGGAGGGATTTTTTGTTATTGGTAAAATTTCTTTTTTTGGAAAATTTAGAAATTTTGCTAAAATTTAAATCTATTATGGGTAAAACGAAGGCGAAATAAGTACTAAATAATCAACAATAAAAAAAGGGTCCGCCAACTAACTTGTTTTTTGTTTTAAATGCTATAAACAAAACTACACAGCTTCGGCTGTGTGGCACGTAGCGCTGTCCTGTTGAAACCAATTGTTGCCAATATCCTCCTCTTTGTTCACAAAAATTCGTTCAATATGGCCCGATAATGATCGCCATTGACTGTAACGCCCACTCCTGAAAAATGGCCTAATTATGCCTCTGGACCAAAATCCGCACCAAACAGTGACTCGTTTTGGGTACGCCTTTTAGATGTATGCGTGCGGGTTTTCTGTGTCCCAAATGCGACAATTTTGCTTTTTTACATACCCGCCAAGATCAAAACGAGCTTCATCTGAAAAGATGATTTTTTTTGCAAAATCGGCATCTTCTGTAGGAAGATCGCAGGCCCACGTAGCGAAGCGTTGTTCAAGCGAATACACAACCATATTCGTTCAGTGTTTGCTTTGGCAAAAAACGTTAGATGGATGACGGACCCTTTATTTGAAAAAACAGAAAAGTTGAAAAAAAATATTGAAAGTCGATCTTAAGGTTTCGTACCCAAATGGTAAAAACGTAACCCTATTCCTTTCGCTTTAATGTCTGCGCGTGTGTGACAGCTCTGTATTCATGAAACCATAGATCCCAAATATTTTCTTGGAAGATTTATACTATAGTCGTTGTTAGAAAAAAAACTAAAATTAAAGGGCCTACCGAAAGTGACATAATATTTTATGTTACTTTATGAACTGCAAAATTTGCATGGTGTACGTGAAGTTATACTCGCTATAGCAACAAAAAACAAAAATAAAATCTGAAGCTAAAATGAAGAGTGAAGGGATTTTCACATACACGGTCGTCTTTTTAAGCCTCCACTATAAGAACAGGTGAAATAAAACTAAAAATAAACTCAAATATCAGGGTGTTTCTATAGTGACGTGACTTAAGCTTATTAGCTCGATAATAAATTTAAAAATTAAAGGATGTTTCTATATGTATTGCATGTCTGCTATAAAAGGAAAATAAAATTATATGAAGAGTGCGCCAATAGTTATGCGATTTTGATAATCTTATAATTTTAATAGTACGAATATAGACAGACACATTTTTAATAGCAACTACTCGTATGAAAAAGATAAAATTAAGAGGTTGCTCATGGAACCCTCTGCCTACAAGTCTAACTCGTACTTGGCGTATTTAGTTTTTTAAGTTTTGCTACTCTATCGCCATGTTCTACATTGCTCTTTCACTTGCTCCTCTTAAATATCCCCAACATTTTTTATGTTTTATTTTTTATCACATTTTCAAAATATAAAAAATTCAAATTTATAAAATGGATTAAGAAACACGCCGAGCAAAAACTAACTAAGCTTTAAGCCTTACCCCAGATCTTGGGTAGTGAGTGCAAACTTTATTATTTTCAATATAAAGTTTGTCACTTCCAGATGTGTTTGTTGGAGGTTGTCTGTATTTAAGCAGACATTTTTTAAAAACTCAAAAGAGAATGCGAAAACATTCGTCAGGTTTTTACTGTTAATGATAAACAACTTCAATACTGAAGTCCTCCTTTTTCATAAATTAATTAAAAACTTAAAAAAAAAATAACTTTTAAAAATGATTTTTAAATAAATTTTGTTTTTCAGGAAGGACCACATTCCACATTACCAGAAGATGAATTCTTTGATGCCGTCGAAACTGGTTTAGATAAAATTGAAGAGGACATGCAGTTAAGGGCTAAATTAAAGCTCCAATCACAGCATTCACAAAATTCTACACACAATTCAATACACTTAGCACAACCAGAAGATGAGGTGGGCAATGCTGCAGAGGAATTTGGTACCGGTGCCTTAGCAAAATCACACAATTTATGGCCGGAGGTTTGTGTGCAGTAGTCCCACCATAGAAAGATTCTATTAATTATATCACAATTACAAATTTATTTTAGATTGACAGGGTGTGTTTGCAACAGCTACATTATGCTCGTCAGGGTGTAGGCCAAGACGGTAATGGTTGGCAAATATTTGCCGATGAAGGTGAAATAAAAATGTATAAACGCGAGGAGGAGGTAAATGGAATGGTAATGGATCCATTGAAAGCTTATCATACAGTTAAAGGTGTTACGGCTAGAGAAATGTGTCATTATTTCTTTATGCCCGAATTTCGTAATGAATGGGAAAGTGAGTATAAAGAGAAAAAACTGGGTATAAAACAAAAAAAAAATAATTGTGTTATTAAAGGGTGTCCTTCTCATAGTAATGGGCGAGCAAACTTGAGATTATTAAGTAAATTCAGTTTTTCAGTTTTATTTAAACCAACGTAAAGTAGAAGTATAAGAATTAATAATGAAATATGATGTCGGGCAAATATCTGTTTCTACTAAGTCGGTAGATGTCTGCTTTTTCACAAAATTTTGAAACACATTTTGTAACAGAGCTTTGCTTATCTCGCCACAGTAGCAGCGACTTTCATCTTTCAGAGCATTAATTGTTTTATGGGTTGTTCAGGATTTCAAATGATCCCAGAAAACAAAGCGGCCAATTGACATTACCAAATCGAAAAGTTACAACAATATTAGCCAATTGTAATGCGTGATAGGATTTTAATCTGCACCTAGCCGTGTGGGCCAATATCAGATGGCGGATCATTACCACTGTGGATGAAATGTAGCGTCATCCTCGCCCTAGAAGGCCTTCAGATACGTATATCCTCCGGTCACTCCTAGTTGCAACTTCAAAAGACCGAAGCAGGCCGCAGCCTTCACTCCTTGCTGACGAGTTGGAGACTATCTAACTCCCTGAATGCATGAAGCTCAATATAATTAAGAACACGATGGCACTCATACTCACTGGGCCTGGACCATTCATTGTGTTCATTGTGAATTTTCCGACCCACAAACTCAAACGAGGGCCTCGAAACACAGAGCCAACATGATACTCCCCAAGAGCCTACCTCAATAATCACTCAGAGAATAGCTAAACACCTAAAGAGACAAATAGCGGAACTCTGGGGCTTTACTGATTCCCATGGAACTATAGTGGATTGTCCAGTTGGCTCCTGCTAGCCTGTTAGGAGACTGGGCTACCTTTTACCCCCGCAAGACACAAGTCTAGATGGTTGTGTGATCCATAAAGACTTATAATGTATCCCCGGAGTGGGGGGGGGGGGGGAGCCAATTGTTATCACAAAAAATTTGTTAGCGCTAACACGGCATTTTGTTTGCTCAATTTTGAAAAAATACGGGCCAACGATGCCGCTGTACAACAACCCGCACTTTCTTCAGATGTAATTGTTTTTCAAGGACTGTTTACGACAATTATGTTTGTTTTGTTAAAAAATGCGTTTTAATTCTTGAACGAGTTCAAAATGATGAACTTTATGCAAAATATTGAAGAAAGTGCAGCCAAAGGTTGGCCAGGCTGCCAATCCCAACTCTTACTATCTTTAAGCCCAACTTCGTCCTGTTCTTATAGCCTCTTTGTGATGATCGCAGGATGTAGATTGGAAGGGGGGTTCTTTCGTTATTCCAGCAGCCAGAGCTAAATCATCCCGAAATCCAGACAAACGAGTTTATCTCATTGACATCGCAGGCCAAAAGCCTTGCAAGATTCTGTAGTCTGGGATTGTCCTGAAAATATGTTTTTTTTTCGTAAGGAGTCAGAGAAAGTGCATTACAATTTCTTTCTCCTACTCCTTGCCTAGAAAATTTTCACAGAATTCGGTACACGGTAGATTTACTCATCCAACACCAATGCCAATTTTGCAGTAACAAGATAGCGTAGACACAAGCATGCTGATTTACCCTCGATGAGTTCGTAGCAGGATGCTCCGTATAAGAAATGATTGATGCTTATATGAATACGCTTGTGTCTTTAAGCGCATTAGGAAGAACATCGAAATTTTCCCAGGGTGCTTATAAATAACACTCTGATTAAAATAAATAATTTTTAAAACTTAAAGGGTGGCTCTATAAATAGTCGAATTTAAGGTGTTTTAGCTATTTTTTTTCTTTTGTTGAAGAGAAGTAGCACTTCAGGCAACAATGCCTATTTAGTCAAGTACCGTGCTATATTTTTTAGGAAAGGGATAGAGAAGAGATGAACAGGTAGTGAAAGTAGAAAGATAGTC
The DNA here is from genome assembly GCA_030448955.1 of Trichopoda pennipes. Taxonomy (NCBI): domain Eukaryota; kingdom Metazoa; phylum Arthropoda; class Insecta; order Diptera; family Tachinidae; genus Trichopoda; species Trichopoda pennipes. Next base: position 203,372 of record JASKUP010000021.1, on the reverse strand, counting down.
GGAAATTAACTGCCGTATAAGACAGCAAAGCGACCAGTGACTATGCCTTCATCGCTGAGCAGCCCCATCGACAGTCAATTTTTATTTTTGTAGTGAAAAACACCAAGGTCTTTGTTGGGAATTGAACCCATAACCCCCATATTGACAAGCTAGTACACTATCTACTAGCCTACTGGGGCTTGTACATTAAACCATAAAAGCCAGAAGCTTAAAATTTTTAATAATAAATAATTAATATGTGGACTTAACTCCCATTTCCCTAATTTATTTAATTTGTAATTTATTTAATTTATAATTATAAATTTTATATATTAAAAGTTGCGTTAAGAAAAAGAGATTTTCTTAGAAAACGATTTTATATCGCGTGTTTTTCTGCATCCAAGTTTATCGTATATTTTCTTCCCTTTTTGCAGCTACTTTAGAAGATTGCATCATTTTGGAAAAGATCTCTTCTGATACATTTTTGTTTTTACAAACTCACAAACGTGTCTGGCCGGCAAGTCAAAGAGATGCGTTATTCTGGTCGCACATGCGAAGAATTACAAATGGTCTAGACGAAGGAGCCTATGATTGCTGGATTGTATGTAATAATTCGACAGACTATTCAAAACAGGAGGTAAATATTTCTTCATTTAATTAGTTTATTTTTTTACATAAAAATCGAAGACTAAACAAAATGATTCTCTTATTAGTCTAAAAATGGCAAATGTGTGCGAATATTTTTGACTGTTATTCTGGCCTGTCAGACGATTTTACCACCCGGCAAAACGAAAAATGATAAATTAAATAGAAACGATTTAACTTGTAAAATAACTTATTGTTCTGTTGGTAGGTATTTCATTTCTATTAAATATTTAAAAGGTTTATACTGTTTGTTTGTTTTAGTTAATCCTGGCGGCTGGGCTCCTGCTTCAGCTTTACGCGCAATTTATAAGCGTGAATATCCAAAGTTCCTCAAACGTTTTACCGGCTACGTGATAGATCAGTGCAAAGATAAACCCATTATGTTCTGATATTTGCCATTTTTTGTTATTCATTTTAAAACATCCTACTAAATCATAAAATTTTTTTATATTTATAAACGTATATATTTTTTTATATTTTTTTTTTATTTTAATTATTAGTGGGAATTGTTGTAACTGTTCTGTATAAATAAGATCAATGGTTCTGAATGTTATCTAGAGGAATGAAAATATAATTTTTATTCCCATTAGTTTCTTTTTTTTTAATACATTTTAAATAATTTAATTTGCTTTTTTCCTTAAAATGCAATAGAGGTTAAAAGGTAAACATGAAATTAGCAATGAATAATTTTGATATCGAGATATATTGAAGATATTATAAGAAATGTTAAAAGTGAAAATATAAATAAATAAATAAACAAAATGAATTAAATTAAAAAATTTCTTTATTAAAAAATTAATTAAGTTTGAAAATGAAATATTAATGCCCACATGCATAATAAATATATTTCAAATCTATTTTGGAACATTTTTTCATACAAAATTTGTTCGAAAATACATTTCAAATATGTTTTATTTATTATGCATAAATATTTATATACAAATTATATAAGTTTTATTTTTATCTTTAATAATTCGCTGCACTATAAAAATAAAAACTTTACTAAAAATGTTATGGAAAACAAACGTTTTATAAATAATTTCTTTAAGCACAAGTTCTTTATATAGAAATAAATTTTTTATTTCAATATTTCGCCACACCATCGGGTGGCATCAGCAGGAGAAAAAAAATGTATAAAGATTTTTTAATTATCGCTTAAAGAAATTGTATCTAAATTTCTTTCTTTTCCTGAGATAAACCTTTTGTGCTTAAAGAAATTATTCATAAAACGTTTTTTTCTATTTTTGGTAGAGTTTATATTTTTATTGTTAGTTAGTGCAGAACTTGAACATGAATAATGTTTTTTCAGCCCGATACAACATACGAAATTCTTTACTAACAAACATTTTTGACCAGTAAAATCTGATACAACATCATATTGAAAAGATTGACGCTTCAATAACGACTAACAAATTAGCTAGGTAATACGACTGTTAATAAAAGTCTGCCAAATAACTGTTTTTTTTTGTTTAAATGCTATAAACAAAACTTCACAGCGTCGGGTGTGTTGCACGTAGCGCCGTCCTGTTGAAACCAAATGTTGCCAATATCCTCCTCTTTAATTTTTGTGAACCAAAATTCGTTTAACATGGCCCGATAACAATCGCCATTGATTGTAACGGCCACTCCTGAAAAATGGCCAAGTAATGCCTCTGGACCAAAATCCGCACCAAACAGTGACTCGTTTTCTGCGGGTTTTCTGTGCACCAAATGCGACAATTTTGCTTGTTTACATCTTGTTTACATACTCGCCAAAATCAATGAGCTTCATCTGAAAAGATGATTTTTTTTTGCAAAATCGGCATCTACTGTAAGTCGACCGCAGGCCCACTTAGCGAAGCGTTGTTCAAGCGTATACACAACCATATTCGTTCAGCGGAAGGATAAAACTGATTATATGTCAAATCAAACATGAGCTAAGTGTTACCACTCACGATGTAAGCACTTGTTGAAAAAAAAAGTTAAATGGCGGACTCTATATAAAAATTGCCACAGGTGAATTAAAATCAATCTACAACGCATCCTACAGACTCTATTAAATTCAGAAAAATGCACTGTTTGATGAAATTTGCACACAGATAACATCATAACAACTTATTTCCTCTAAAAATGAAAGCTCAGTTCTACTTATGTTGATGGCTGTCGGTACCGCTCAACACTCAGTGGCTTTTTGTTTGACAATATACGTGTTATTCTGTTGACCAATTGATTTTTAAGGTCGCATAAATTTAACAGCTTTTAATTGCTTCCTACGGGTCACGTGATGTCACTGGATTTTGCTGATAAATAAGCAACTCGCCATTTGCAGAAAGGATGTTAAGAAGAGGAATTGACAACATTAGTTCATTCACCGGCGGAACAAACCCAAACAATTTAGTTTAATTGTTATTCGTAACAACAGCAATGCACATCATTAAGAACATTTGGGGTGTACTAAAGAGCCAACGCAGTGATGTTGGGGAAAAAAATTCCAGAATATTCTCAAAGCAGCCAAAATTTAAGCACGGCTGGAGTATGTTAAGCCGTGCCACTGGGGGGCTTAAAATAAAACTAGTTTTTCGGCGGCACAGTGAGTATTTATTACAAATGCCGTAGTCATCATTATTCAAAGTAGGTTTTTGTCTGTCTTCTTTTTTTCTAATTGTTAATCTTAGCTCATGGAATTTGAATGTAGCATGTTGCTATTGTTTTGCGCTCATAAGATTTCTAAAACACTTATGGCTTTGCTAATAGACAATAGACCATTTTAATTTAGTTTTTTTAGTGTTAATTATGCTTTTATAACTTCAACTAAACACCTTCCTAACAATATGCATATTTGGAATATTATACATGGCGGTCATCACGAAAGCATAACATGTTATAAGTGTGTAAATTTATCTCAAAAAATTTTTTATAATTATGCCAAGAACCTTTGCAGGAGTGCACCTTAAGTCCCCCCCGGGACACATTTATGGTCTTTATGGTACGTAACAGCTATCTAGATCTGTGCAACTGGGGGTATAAAGGGAGCCCAGTCCCCTGAACACAGGCAGGGAGTCAACTGGAAACTCCACTTTATTTCCACGGGGACCAGTGAGCTCGAAGAGTTCATTATTTGTCTCTTTAGACATTTAATAGTTCTCTGGCTGATCATTGAAGTTGGCCCCTATATGGGAGCATCGTGGTGGTTGTGGTTTTGCGGCCCCATAACAGTCTATGGGTCTATGGTGGCCAGGATCATCTCACTGATAATGACACGCAAAGTGAATGATCCAGTCCAGTGAGCATACTTGACATGTGTTCTGGACAGGAGTTGGAAACTCTCCACCTCTTTAGCAAGGTGTGATGATTTGCAGACCTGCACTGAAATCATTAAAGTTGCAACTAGGTGGTTCTGTTGCTTAGAATTATGGCTTCGGCTATCTAGGACGCCTGTATGACGTTCCAAATTATACAATAGTGGTTTGCCCACCATCTGATTAAGACTACATAGTCAGGTGCGGATGTAAAACATATCACACTCTGCACCTTAAGTGTCAACAATTCGAACAAGTTATGAACAGTAAAACTCGTGTACATTAACGTACTGGTCGTTCTTTTAACAACATTGCTGCTATAAACGAAAGGGTTGCCGAAAACCCGAACTGGATATCGAAGCGAAATTTTTTGTGGATGAACTGGACCGTATGAATCTGAACGTCATGTGGTTTTAGCAAGCCTTGCATGAAATAATTATTTTATTGTAGCAACAAGTCCCTATTTGGGGACACATTAATATGTTTTGACGGAATCTCACTATCATTACATGTGTCTATGGGGATAAGAGGGGGCCCAGTCCCTTTCATTTCCACGGGAATCAGTGGCCCGCAGAGTTCAGCTATTTGTCTTTTTAGCCTTTTAGCTGCTCTCTGACTGATTGTTGAGGTTGGCCCTTCGGGAGTATCGTGGTTTCGAGGCCCTCGTTTAAGTTGTATGGGTCGGATCATTCACAATGAACACAATGAATGGTCCAGGTGCAGTGAGCATGATTGCGGTTGTGTTCTTCAATTTTATTAAGCTTCTTGCGTTCTGTACCAGGAGTTGGATGGTCTCCAACTCTTCAGCAAGGAGTGAGAGCTGCGGTCTGTTGCGGGCTTTTGAAATTGCGACTAGGAGTGACTGGAGGATATTTGGATCTGAAGGCCTTCTAGGGCGAGGATGACGCTACATATCATTCACAGTGGTATGATCCACCGTCTGGTTATGGCTTACACAGCTAGGTACAGACGTAAATCTTATCGCGCATGTAATAACAAGTTTCAGAGCAAATTATTTCAAGAAGTTGTAAGAACAACTAGCCGCCAAGGTCACGCGATATAATGTCGTGCTATTTTTTCTTTGGTTTTTTGTGAAAATTGTGCTTTTATACGAATAAATTCGTGATACAAGGCGACATACAACCACATTTCTGAGTAAAGTCTTGGAAAATTTTACCAAAAAAGTACTTACCTGTCATTACAACCATGAGTCGATTTCACCGATATTTTAGTTCATAGATATTTGTTATAAATAAGACATGTTCTTTATAACAAAAAAAATTAAAACTCAAAAAAGTCAAGACTCAGAAAACAAGTCTTTGCTTCTAAAATATAACAATCCGCTCGTAGCGAGAGATTTTATTATATTTTAGAATATGGACAATAAATTTCACGTCTTATTAGTGAAACGAGTGGACTTTCAAGCGTTTTATATTCTTCGTAATAAATTTTTGTAACACAGTATACACATAGCTATCACTATTTTTTTGGCCACATACCCCACTGTACAATGGGGCAAATTACAGATGGTGAATTAAAATAAAACTAAATTATTGTTTTTTTTTAATATTTTTTGTGTTGATTATCAACATTTATTGTAATTTTTATTTTATACATAAATTATTTTGTATTAATTTTTTCTTTAATTCTTAATTTTCTTGAAGTGTTTTGTTTTTAATGTTTTTTTAATAACTTTTTTTTTTGTGTTATAATTTGTTTAATGTTTTAACTAATTATGTATTTAGTTTTAATAGTTAAATATTATTATTTTTTTTATTTATTGTTAAGATAATTCATACAATTTGTTTGTCTGTCTAGAAGTTTTGTTTTTCTACAATTTCTTAAAATTTCCTTTTTTTTTTATACAAATTTTGTATTAATTTTGAAAAAACAAAATTAAGAAAGTTTCTCATTATCATACCGTGTCTCTAATTTCTGTTTGGTTAGCATTTCGGCTACAGATTGTGTTAAACTGTTTAAATCATTTTATAGTTTTATAACTTTACGACATAATTAATGTTAAGATTATTATTTTGTGTTATTCACTGCCACCTGCTAAACATTTTATTTATGCTTTTCTTTATTTTATAATATTTTTTTAATATTCGTATCTATTTTGTTTTACAGTCATCATTTCATATTCGTTCAATTCGATTAATTAGTTTATTTTTTATTTTAATATTTTTTTATACATATTTACAATTGTACGAGTATTTGTCATTATTTGGCTTTAATTCTGAAGGATATTGTCTAGGTTTTAGGTTTCATATATGTTTTATATTCTGTTTTATAATGATCATTTATTTTTGTTAAGTATTTTTTTTTGTTTTTAAATTATTTATTAAAAATTTAAAATGCTATTTTTTAAGAGATTATTTTGTTTGAAGACACCTTTGATGCCGAAAGAAAGAACATTTTAAAAACATTTTAAAGAAATTATTAAATTTAAAATTATACTCAAAACAGTAGTAAATATACATATTTAATTTATATTATTTTATTCAAAATTTGGGTTTCAGATAAAGCTGAATAAGTTTTTACTTCCACCACTAAAAAGTGTGATACGGTGTATGAAGAGAATATAAGTTGAGCAGTGGCGATAACTACGTTGTGTCTGCTTATTTTCTAGTCAAAGTTCATAAGTTCATATCCCAACAGAGGCTTTTGTATAAAATAATAATTGCTGTAGAGAGGACTGTCCGCATGAATTGTTAAAAGGTGAATAAGTGTTCAACTACAGTAAAGCATCGTTCAAATTCCTCCTAACAGAACTATAGTTAGAAAGAAAAGTAACAACATTAAGGGCACGACAGTGCCAGGTTGAAAAGTATGTTTGGCATACAGAAAATCCTCATTGTATTGTGATCTAGATTTCCTGCCATCAAGTCCCCCTGGAGTTACAAAATATTGTGGCCGAAACCACATTTTAAACAAATAAAAAATGATTACAAATATAGCCAGAGCCTTAGACTAAGTGACATAAGACAACAACGGGGTTAGGTAGGGCATAATAACTCATCATCATGTAATAAAGTTAAAATTTTTTACATTTAAAAAAATACATTTTCATTTGTAATATGACTTTCAAGTTTACAAAATTTCTTATGTAAAAAATAAACCCACCTGCGTGTTAATTCTAGCAGTCGTGATCAAAATAATTTTCGAATCAAAAACAACTTTGATAATACAAGTTTTCCAATATGTGTTTTTTTTTAACACAAGGTTTTTATATAAAAATTCAATAAATTTTATTTTTATTTTTAATATTACGCCACATCATTGAGTGGCAGCTTCAGGAAAAGAAAAGTGTAAAAAAATTTTTATTTTGAATGAATCAATTAAAAAAATGATTTATTAATTGTAATACAAAGTTTTGTAAAGCTTTTAGTTGACACAATACGAATCGAATAAATGCACTGTAAAAGAGTAAACAAAGTAGAGAAAAATCACGAATATGTTAACCGAAATTAGAATATTTAAAAAAGTAAAAAATGGATATCGTTTTATTTTTGTTTTGTTCTGTTTAAACTTTAGTTACTCCTAAAGGTATGCAGCATGCTCTTTGCTAGATCTGTTTTTTTTTTGGGTGATAAAGTTCCCCACAATTTCCTTTAGAGTGAAATTTATTTTTAAAATTTTTGGGTTTAAAGTACCAAAATTATTATTTTTATTCCTCGCATTAAAAAAAATTCAACTTGCATTTTCTTTTTCGAAATCTTCGGTTAAGAAAAGCGTTGTTTCGAATAACTGCTTTCATGGCAGCAAAAATTCACATGGTTTCATTTAAACGCTCGCTATCGAATGGCATCGTCGGAAATTTCAAACCCTGTTATTCGATAAGGAATCAGAGAACCCTAAAAACAAAAAAAGGACTCGCACATTCGAGTAAGAATTCGTTAGTATACGAATGGTAGCACTAGCTTCCTAAAGAATTATTGCCTCGTGGGTTCTTCTTTAGAAAATTGGAAAACGTAAGGGCATTGCTTCTGCTTTTCTGGGACATTTTCAATAAATTTTATTGAATTTTAGTAGACTTGAAGAAGTTAACAGGTCCTTTCTAAATAATACCATTTTAAAATTTGAAAATGGCTATAACCAAAACATCAATTTAACGAAATATCCTTTTTAGTATCCAAACTTACTATAATTTGAACTATAGCACACGATTTATGATGTCTGGCGTTGTATTCATTTGAGAGCTGTCATTAAGACAAAAGATAAAAAAAGTACCAATTTATTGTATGACACATTTGAAAAGTTAAATATTATTCGTGGGATATTTTACTGCACTCAACATAAATTCATTATGCAGATGGGAAAATTGGAGATTAGGAAGTAAATTAAATGACTAAATGTCAAGAATTGAGCTCCAGAGGTTGCTGTGCGCAGCTCACGATATTGTTAATGATAATAAACAAAAAAAAAAAAATACACTAGTAGTGATTCAAGCGTAACTGCTGTACATTAACGTGTAGAGAATGAGGCTGCAACATTAACGTGTCGACATTCGCAACAATTGGGCAGCACTGTTTTAAAAACTGAACGAAAACAATGCATTTTTCAACAAAATCATCTTTAGTGATGAGGCTGATTTTCAGTTAGGTTCACAAAATTCACAAACAGGCTTCAAAAAAATCACTACATCAATAGAAAGTGACCGTATGGTGTGATTTGTGGTCAGGGCCATCTGGCCAGGGTCGTTAATTTCACAAAATGAGTTATAACCGTGAATTTTTTGCGCTACCAAATTATAATAATCGATTTTTTGTGGCCACAATTGGCCAATGTTGATATCAGTGAGACGACGCCACAACCTAACCAAACAATTTAGTTATTGCATGAGAAATTTTGCAGCCCCGTAATTTCTCTTGTGATAAACACCGCTGGATTATTTTCTCTGCAGCCATTTGAGGATTCGGGTTTAAGTAAACAACCCACAAATAAATGACGCTTTGAAAAATGTAATTCGGCGCTGCAATGACGAGATAAGTAAAGCTTTGTTGTGAAATGTGCTTAAAAGTTTTGTGAAAAGAACGGAAGTTTACCGATATGCTAGAGATGTACTTTTGCGTGACATAATATTTCATTACTAATATTTCTACTTTACAGTGGTATCAATAAAACTAAAGTTGTTAATACAAGCGTGTGTTTTAAGCCACTGTACTTCCTAACCTCAACTTTTCACAACTACTCTACCTGAATATTTCGGTTTGGGTTTGCGTTTCTCTTAGTTAATAATAGCTTGTTTCCACGGCACCTGCTTCGCTCTCTATTCTTGCTTCACACCCCAATCATAAGCGAATCAACCTGCTTCGCCATACAAAATTTAGAGAACGAAGCTAGTAGATTCATATTGAATCTAGCTGCGAATCAAGAAAAAATCCTCTCTTCTCTAATTTTTATCGTAAGTTTATCTGCACTAGTTGTCAAAATTAAAAATTTTTGTAAACAAAGAAAAATTACAAACAAAACAAAGTTAAAAGTGAAAACTTAAAAAATATAATTGTTTTGTGGGTGTGTTAATTTATTTTAATTTTATAAAATTAAAAAAAAATGGATAGAAAAAAATTATACTTAATGCTATCGCAGCAAGAAGGATATCTTTTGTTGTTATTCAAACTGTTGTTGTTGTTTTTCAACTTATGTTTTTCTGTTTAATAACAACTTTCAAATCGAAGCAGATAAATGAGTCGTGTAAACAGCATGATTCTTAAACTCGCTGCAGAGAGCGGAAACAGGCTATAAGACAGAGTTTCTCTTCCTCAGAAAAGAACTATTTGTATTTCGCAAGAAATTATAAAAAAAAGCAAACAATGTTGCATACTTAAAGGATAAAATCAATAATCATTTTAATGACAGTTTAATTGTCAAATTTTTCAAAAGAAATAAGTAAAGTTACTTAAAAAAATTAAGCATAGTACTCTGTTTATCTTATCGTGCGAAATGTTATTAAAGTTCTATACAAAAATGTTTTCCAAAAACAAAAATAAAAGTTGCAGAAGAAAAAGTTGTCGCATATTTATTGCAGCAATAAAATGTTTATAGACTATTTTTGTTTACTGTGGGTAACAGTTCAGAATTTTCGTAAAATTTTATATACAAAGTTAGACATTCTCGTCCATAACAAAAATGAATGAATTCGCCGCTGGCGTCACTTGATGGTGCGATATTTGCAATAATCTGGTGTGATTTTGTGCGGAATCGTAAAAAATAGCAAACAATGTAATAGTAACAATAGTAACAATAATAATTTTTTAATCGTGATATTATCAGTAGCTAATTGTCAAATTTTTAAAGTGAAACTACTAAAGTTGCTTAAATAAAATTTAGACAGAGTACTTTTAAGCATTTTAAGCTTGGTATTCTATTCATCACATCGTGCGAAATGCTGTCAAAGTTTTATATAGAAAATATTGCTGCATACTTAAAGGTAATACAGTATATGGGAAAATCAACGTACAAACTGGCGAAATTCTTTGGAAAACACAACATCAATACCGCATTCAGAACAAGAAACAACCTAGGCAGAATACTACGGAATAAAACAACCGAGGCAAATATACTAGACAAACAAGGAGTGTACAAATTAACTTGTACATGCCATTATAGCTACATCGGGCAAACAGGACGAAAAATTAAGACCAGATTTAGGGAACGCATTAGAGACTATAACAAAAAACTACTAGAACCAAAATCAACTCCAGAATCAAACTTTGCGAACCATATATTTAACAACAAATGTACACCAGGACATATTAAAACAACGGTTAAACTGCTTCACAAACAGCACAAAGGAAGGAGACTAAATGTATTAGAAAACATGGAAATATACAAACAAAAAACATTTGACGGACGAATAATAAATGAACAAATAAACACTGCTTCGGACACAATATTTGAACCGTTGAAACATTTTTACAGGAAAACAAACACTACACCAACACAAAAACGTTACGCAGGTGCACAAGACCAAAGCAATAAAGAACATCATAAACGTACAATTACAGATTATTATGTCACATAAAAGAGGGAAAAAGGAAAAAACCCAATAGGTTCACACATAAACAAAAACGGACAGCAAGCATGACCGTAAAAGGATTTAGATAGAAGAAAAAAAAAAAAGACGAATGAAAAAGGGATCGACAAATTAGGTAAAAAGAGACAAACGAAAAAGGAGAGATGCAGGCAAAAAAGACAGAAAGGGACGAACGCAATAACACGAAGGGAGACACGAACTATATAAACACAATTGACAATAGAACGCAACTAGTACGAAAAGAACACTGAAGATGGCAAACAGCCGAAACCGGTTTGTTCACAAACCAAATTTGACGAAGGTCGACGGAAAACCGTACCCAAATAGAAGTTATACAGTGTGTCCGGCGGGGAGGTGTATACTACTTTGTTTTGCCGCTATTTTGCCAAACAGTAGTCTTGACAGTTCATATGAGGCAGTCGTGAAGTAGACACGTAGCAACTTTATTATGGAAAAATATTCGATAAACCCAACGTGTTTTAATCGTTAAAACATTTTAACAAAATCAATCATGGACTACTGTGGCGATGAGGAAGTTAGGTGAAATTTTTGGGAGAAATATCGTGCCAACAAAACGCACTATTTATCGTTTAGGGAATGATTTTGAAGAAAAAGGATCCGTAGAAGATAGGTCCAAGCACGGTCGCCTGATTTGACTGCTCCGGATTTCTTTTTGTAGGGATATCTGAAAAGCAAGGTGAATGAAAATGAAATACCGCGTGAAATTTGTGAGGCTAACAGATGCGAACATTTATCTGATATTGTATTTCAATCAATATAAGACCCATTCTCTTTCATTTAATCAAAAAATTATAAACTAACACCCTGCGGTTTACCCTGTATTAACCATGATAATCTGTTAAACTATTAAAGTTGGTTAAAAAAATTTAGACAGAGTACTTAGGCTTAAGTATTTTAAGCTTGGTATTCTATTCATCACATCGTACAAAATGCTGTCAAAGTTTTATATAAAAAAAATACTTCTAAAGTTGTTTCTGGATACATATTCATTATAGCAGCAAAATGTTTACAGTAAATATTTTATCACTTGGGAAACAATATGAATTTTCCCATGGTGACAACATCATTACTATCTAATGAACTTAGTGAAATTTGTCAAATTATGTAAAGAAAATTTTGTCGCAGAAATTCTAAATATATACGGAGTTTGACATTTCCAACTACAGCAAATATGAATGAATTCATCACTGCAGTACATGATTTCACCATGACCTGGCCTTATTTTGTTCGGAATTGTTGCCAACAGCAAGCAGTGTTGCATATTGCAGGGCAATAAAAACGTGAATCATTGCGCAAATTGCAGTTTTGGAAGCACTAACTCTGGTTATCAAATTTACTAAGCGAAATTATTTTAGTTGTGCATTTAAAGGAAAATCGAAAAAATTTCCCGCTATTAGCTTTTAAGTTTCCCCCCTGCTAAATCGTTAGCTGTGAGGCGAAAACCGTTAACTGATTTTTTAGTAAAAAGAAAATGTAATTTATTAACTCTTGCTCAGCCTGCAGCAGGAGGTGACTATAATATTTTCATGTGAATATTTTTCACTTAAGTTACAGAAACAAACAAATATTTTATTAATGTTTAACAATAATTAATTAAGCAATCAATAACTTGAATTATTATTGGATTTGTTTAGATAGTATTTATGGCACATTAAGGAGTACATACATTTGTAAAGAGGTTTATGCTTAAACTTTGTTATTATTTTCTGCGAGCTATTGTTTTTGTTTTTCTATATATATTTCTATATATATTTGAAACTTTAATCAAATTTTTTTTATTTTTATTTAATATTGTAATTTCACTTTTTGTTGTTGTTGTTGTTGTTAAATAATGTCTTAAGATATTAATAACTGTTCTTAGTAACTATTAAATGCATAATTTTGCACACGTTTTCTATTAAATATTATACAATTAATATAACACAATTTTATATAATAAAAAGAAAAATATTTAAATTTTTGTTTTAAATAAAAAAAACTAAAAAAAAACATTTATTTTTATAAAAAAAAACATAATGCTAAAATTTCATCACTTTATTCTATAAAGTGTGACTACGTAACGTAATTGTATTTAACGTTGTTTTTGGCCAATTGTTTTAAATATTTATACTAAATATTTATATTAATTAATTAATTAATAAAATAATTTTTATTTAATGTAAATTATTTTACTTAATTTAAAATACTAGATTCATTTTTTATAATTTATTATTTTTATTTTTGTTATTATAACATATTCATTGTATAACATTACATACATATTTTTGTTGTTGTTGTAGTATTTCTTTAAATAAGATTTAAGTATTTTTTGTTTTTGTTTTTATATATATTATGTTTTAATTAAGTCTTTTTGAAAGTCAGTGTTTTAGTTTATAAAATATATAAAATAAATGCAACAAATTCAAATCAGTCGTTTTTGGCTTTTCTTTTTTTTTTGTTTTTTTGGGGGAAAAATTTCAGAATATTGCAGTGAAAAAATACTAAATGAAGCGTATTAATTTGCTATAAGTATTACTAATGGTGAATTCATTCATTGTCGCTGCTGCATCTCATGTCAAACTCCATAGTAAAAAAATAATAAACAAAAAACTGTTACATTTGCAGTTTGACATTACGCAGTACAAAACATGATTTTGGGACTCAATTCCGAGAATTGCTTGTGAAAGTAGTACTAAAGCAACATTCGTTTGTTTATTAATAATTTAATGGTCATACGACTTGTTTTGCTCAAGCTAGATTTTTATCACTTTTTCTATATATTAACACGGGTTTTTCAGCAGAAAGTTTGTTTTTCAATTGTGGCAACATCAAAAACATGATAGTTTTACAATGATTTCAATTTCCCACGAAAATCCCATTAAAATCCACTATGAAAATGGTGATTCTGTTAAAGTTACATTTCGTAAAATTTGTGATATTTTCGGACAACGTAGTCGTCCTTCTGAGATCGCTATTAAGAATTTGGTCGTTAAATTTGAGTCGACAGGCTCAATACAAAATGTGCGAACACCAAGGCGTATTCGACCGGGGCGATCAACTGAAAACATCACAGCCGTAAGCCACAGTGTTGAAGCAGATCTTAATTTGTCAATTCCTCGACATTCTCAACAAGTGAGGTTATTCAAAACCACAAAATGGCGAATTTTGAGTAAGAATTTGCCTTTGAAGTCTTACAAGGTTCAATTGGTGCTGGAATTGAAACACAGCGCCGTAGATTAGCTCAGTTCACTCAGCAATAACCGGCTGAGTTTTCAGAAAAAATATTTTTTTTAGACAAAGTCCACTTTTACTTGTCAGGGTATGCCCCCCCCCCCCCCAGGGGCATATAAATATGGTCTTTATAGAATATTCCACTATCTAGACTCAGTACAACTGGGGTATAAAGGGAGCCCAGTCCCCTGAAGACAGGCAGGTGGTCAACTGGAAACTCCACTTTATTTCCACGGGGATCAGTGAGCTCGCAGAGTTCATTATTTGTCTTTTTAGACTTATAATAGTTCTCTGGCTGATCATTGGTGTTGGCCCCTATATGGGAGCATCTTGGTGGTTGTGGTTTTGCGGCCCCATAACAGGTTTGTTTAATATGGTGGCCAGGATCATCTCGCTGTTAATGACACCCTAAGTGAATGATCCGTCCAGTGAGCATGCTTGACATGTGTTCTGGACAGGAGTTAGAAAGTCTCCAACTATTTAGCAAGGTGTGATAGTTTGCAGACCTGCAACTAGGTGGTATCTGTTGCTTAGAATTATGTCTACGGCTATCTAGGACGTTTGTATTACGTTCCAAATTATACAAAGTGGTTTGTCCACCATCTGATTAGGACTATATAGTCAGGCGCGGATGTAAAACAAATCACACTCTGTCACGGTATGCCAACAAGTAAAATTGCGGCACTTGGGCTTCTGAAAATCCTAGAGTGATTATTGAGAAGGCTTTGCATGCTCAACGTGTCACTGTTTGGTGCGCTATGTGGTCTGGAGTCGTGATTGCGACGGAGGTTGGAAATGCGGTAATGATCAATGGATCATGCTATCGCGAGATGCTAACAACACAATTTCAGTCTATATTTTTGACGATGTGAATATGACTGACATGTGGTTTCAACAGGACGGTGCCACATGTCACACAGCCAATGAAACGATCAATTTATTGCAAACCAAATTTCCCGATCATATAATTTCACGACAAGCAGCAGTTAAGTGACCAGCCAGATCATGTGATTTAACTGCACTGGATTATTTTTTGTGGGGCTATGTTAAGGTTAGAGGAGCCAATCGAATCGATTTCAACCTTCAAACTCAAAATCCATTTTGCCAAAAAGTGATTAAGAACTTTGTTTAAAGAATCGCCATGTGTTAGCGTGGTCGTGGTAGACATTTGTCAGATGTCACTTTTCATTCATAATTGCCGAACTTTTCTCTTCGTAATACCATAAAAATTGGAATCATCTTAATCTAAATTTTTTGTTTTAGAAAATAAACTTCTTGTTGAAAAACCCTTTATTTCGGTGTACCGTATAAAATATTTCTTTAGTGTCTGAAGTAAAGCTGTAGATATTATATAGAACCAAAAAAAGCGGAACAAATCTACACGAAATAATTGCATCCAGTACAAAAATTGCCATTTTTTCCCCTTTTTTGCTCAATAACTTGAGTACAAATCTAGAAATATAGAAACTTTTTCGTGCTTTATGAGCTTTTCATAAACTTTTCCGATTCATATTACAGCTATTTTCACATATAAAATATGAGATTTTTGCTTTCCAATTATTGTCAATATCGGACCTCGTCTGATGATCTTGTTTTATTTCGTAGGTTGTTCATATTAACGTTGTGAGTCTGCATCATCTTCCGAAAATACTTAAATCTATTTCATCAAAATAATGACAAAACGCAATGTTAAATTTCTCATTAACTAAGCTTTTCCGATTCTGTCTTTAGGACGATATGATCATTCAATTTTAGATGAATCCTGTTGAATATTTTTAGGACGATATGCCCACAACCGTATTAAAAATCATTCAATTTTATTTTCCATATTTAAATATTCTACGTGTTTCTCGTTGTAAAATGTTATTCACTCTGAGCCAAAGCGTTGTTTATTCACACAGCCATTAAATTATCAATGTTGCCAACTTGACAAAACGAACGATGCAGAAGTTGTTATTTTTGAAAGCTACTTTTACATGCAATTCTGAAAATTGAGTTCCAAGCCAATGAGCTGAAAATTTTCGCACTAGGTTAAATACCAGGACGAAAATGAATGAAATCTCCAATGTTACCACTTAATAATTTAATGCTTCTCTATATAATAAACTTAATGAAGCAAATTTCTAATAACGAATGTAATAAAAGTTAGTCAATATTTGGTATAAATAGAAAACATAGATTTTTTGTTGGATTGAAATAGCACTTTGGGCAAATAGACTTGAGGGAATTGATCACATATACGCAATCTACTCTCGCATATTTTTGTGACTAATTTGTAGGTTGTATATTTGGAAGAATTTCGTTGTTTGTCTTATAATGAACACGTGGTTGTGAGGTTTTTGGTAATCGACTTTTCACAAAGACAAATTTACATAAAAGGAAATTTGTACACAAAGTGAATAAATAATAACACGTTATTAAAATATCTTAAACGGCTATTTAATTGGTGTGTGCTATTAGGGATGCTAAATACAAAATTGACTGACAAATCCTGAATACTTGGACATTTTAAAAAAATCACAATTTTTTGTATAACTTCACTCTACTCAGATAACAGGTTCTTTAAATTTATCTAATAAATAATGAAAATAAATATCCAGAGTCGAGATTTGTTTAACTTTTGCTATTGAAAACTCAAGCTATTCTTTTATATTTTTCAAAAATATCCCATTATTATTTTCCATGATAAACGGAGTAACTTTGCAAAAACCTTTAGAATATCAGCTTTAAAATTTGTGTTTGTTTTCTATTAACGCAATAGCAGCAAGCAAATTTGAGGTTAAGAAATAAATTGTCTGTCAAATGATTTAATAATGTCAAGAATAGAACTTTAAGCTTTTGATAATTATTTAGTAAAAAATTGATAAATTTTAAGCACAGAACGTTACACTCTTGAGTGAAAAATGTTAATTGTGAAAATTTATCATCACTTTATGAAATCATTTCGTAAAATTTGAGTAACTTTTAATCGTAATTAGGCTCCTTTTGAGATCGTTAGCGTAATCCAGCCGCTAAGTTCAAAGCTCATGGCATTTTTTGACAATAGACCCAAACAATACGCTCGTGGGGGCCATAGTGATGCAAATATAACCGCTGTACAGTAAATTGTTGAAAATGAGTCAACCCGTCGACGTTCGCAACAATTGGGCACTGTGCGCAACATTTTCAACATTTTGCATAAAGATATTCACGCAAATAAAGTTCAACTAGATGCAGAATTAAAGCCGGCCGATCATCGTAAGCGTCGAATGTTTATGACTTGGCTGTTTAAAGAACTGAACGAAAACAACACATTTTCAACAAAATTTGGGGCTTATAGGGTTCATATAATCTACAAACAGTGCTCAGAAAATCAACGCATCGTATGGTGCGGTTTGTGGTCAAGCGGCATTATCGAGCGGTATTTTTTCGAAAATAAGCAAGAAAAGCCCGTTACCGTAAATTTTCCTCACTACCAAACAATGTTAATCAATTTTTTTTAATCACATCACTGACTTTTGGTTTCAGCGAGATGGCGCCACAAGCTACCCAAACAACTCAGTATGTAATTGCTTGATAATTTCCCGGTAACATAATTGCTCGATTTGGCGGTGTCAATTGGCCGCTGGATTTTTTTCTGGGGCCGTTTGAAAGACTGTACAACCTACTAACAACTGACGCTCTAGAAGATGAAATTTAGCGCTGTAGTGACTAGATAAGCGAAGTTTTGTTGCAAAATGTATTTTAAAATTTTGTGAAAAGCGTGGACATTACTAATTCCCATATTTATACTTTACATTTGCATCAATAAAACTGAAGTTGCCTAAAAAAGTGTGTGTTTTAAGTCAATTTATGAAATCACTTAGTATAACGAAAATAATCTGGTTGCGAATGAGGCGATTGCAATGATTTATTGATAAATTTTTAACTATTCGCTTATTTCGAATAGCGAATAGCAAAGTAAAAGGAAGTGAGGTGTTTTGTGAAACTTTTTCGATAGCTGGCTAAATATGTCAGGCAAAGATAAGTTAGCTCTCTAAGCTGTTTAAGCGCAAGATCACAATTTTAAGAAAAACAAAAAAACGCTAGTTTACAAAACAAGGCCCCCAAAATTGATTCTTAGTAAGAAACTTCTTTTTAATTCACAATTAATGGTTTTTCATCTATTTCTTTTGTATCTACTATTCTCGAACCCTCGCAGCAAAATAACCACAGTATGCGATTTTTTGAAAGTATGGTAACATTGTTATAACAAATAGACTGCTTCCTAAAACGTTTAACATAAAAGATTGCCTTGTAGGGAAAAAAACATTTGGCCACAGTTCAGTTTCATTGTTAGTATGCGAATTCCAAGCGCAAAAAACTTGGAGAGAGAGAGAGAGAGAGAGCAGTAGACAGTTGTAGAGTAGTGAGAAGCAACTATGCAACATTCGAAAATGAAAATTTTAAATCACAAAAAAAACCTAAAATAAAATTGAAAAGAAATAAAAATTTAAATAATTAATTAAATAATGTTTTAATCTTTTAATCGGTCTTTTTAATTCAATTTTAACGATATATTTTTTCAATATTTCGCTTTAAAACAAAAAAAAAATTATTAATAATTTAAATAATTTTTGTTATTAAAAATTCATTTTCCTGAAGAAGCTTTCCATAGGAAAGCGAAATATTGCAAAAATATATCGTTTAAATTTAATTAAAAAGACTGATTAAAAGATTAAAACATAATTAATTAAAATAAAAAAGGTCGAAAAACAATAAAAATAATTGAAATAATTTTGATAAATTATTTTTTAAATCTTTTT
This sequence comes from Trichopoda pennipes, assembly GCA_030448955.1. Taxonomy (NCBI): domain Eukaryota; kingdom Metazoa; phylum Arthropoda; class Insecta; order Diptera; family Tachinidae; genus Trichopoda; species Trichopoda pennipes. Next base: position 184,419 of record JASKUP010000021.1, on the reverse strand, counting down.
AAAAAACTTTACAGTATTATTTATTATTATCATTTAAATTTTGAAGAATTGAAATTATTTTTATATACAAACTAGATTTGTCAAAGATTTTCTGGTTTCCTTCTTTTTTTTGCATTTACAAAATGATGTTTTGTAGTTTTAGCTGGCTACCTTAAAAATTATGTTATTTATTTATTTATTTATTTGTTGGTAGTTAAATTCTGAATTTTGTTGTTAATTTTTTTTCATTAATTTCATTTTTTCTAAACATTTATTTGAAATGTTTCTCTTTGCAGTTTGGAATTGGCACGTATGCGTGGTGATGTCTGGGCTTTTGATTTTTCATCGGAAAAACGTGCTGGTGGATTTATGTGATCCTGATAGTTGGGTGGAAAGTTAGCAATGCTGAAATGTTATTTGTGTTTTTTTTTGAAATAAATATATAAATCTTAAATATAAAATGTCTTATTAATTGTTATTAAATATGTATTTGATTTAAAATATAATTTTAATTTATGTTTTTTTTTTAACTTTTGGACGACTGAATTAGTTTTTAATTCACATAATACAAGTGACAATAATATGTTTTCTTATTTGACATTCGAAAGTATTTGCAAAAAGCTCAGATTTCATTAAATGGGTACATTGTGCTGAGTTAGGGTTTAGGGTAGATTACAAGATCAAAATTTTATAATTTTATCAATTTGATTTCGAACTTGTTAGTGCGCATGCAAGTATGTGTGTATGTATGTATGTATGCATGTGTGTATGGTATGTATGGTATGTATGTATGTATGCATGTGTGTATGGTATGTATGGTATGTATGTATGTATGTGTGTATGTATGTATGTATATATGTATGTATGTATGTATGTATGTATGTATGTATGTATGTATGTATGTATGTATGTATGTATGTGTGTATGTATGTATGTATATATGTATGTATGTATGTATGTATGTATGTATGTATGTATGTATGTATATATGTATGTATGTATGTATGTATGTATGTATGTATGTATGTATGTATGTATGTATGTATGGTATATATGTATGTATGGTATGTATGGTATCCGTGGTATGTATGGTATGTATGGTATGTGTGGTATGTGTGGTATGTATGGTATGTATAGTATCTATGTACGTATGTATGTATGTGTGGTATGTATGGTATGTATGTATGTATGTATGTATATATGTATGTATGTATGTATGTATGGTATATATGTATGTATGGTATGTATGGTATCCGTGGTATGTATGGTATGCATGGTATGCATGGTATGTATGGTATGTGTGGTATGTATGGTATGTATAGTATCTATGTACGTATGTATGTATGTGTGGTATGTATGGTATGTATGTATGTATTTATGTATGTATGTATGAATGGTATGTATGGTATGTGTAGTATGTATGGTATGTATGGTATGTACGGTATGTATGGTATGTATGGTATCCGTGGTATGTATGGTATGTATGGTATGTTTTCTATGTATGTCTGGTATGTATGTATGTATATGTGTGTGTTTGGATGCACGCATGCATGTATATATATATTTATATGTGTATGTATGTATGTTTAATGCACATAAATTTCTTACCTAAATGTCGTTTCATCATGGTTACTTGAGTAACCACTTGATGAACGTATATGTCTTTTACTGGTTGTGCCAGTTTTAGCGGCTTTTCTGTTTGTAAAAGGTGGTTTCGATTTTCGTGACATGCTGGTTGGTGTGGCATCCGATGAAGAGGAGGATTCATCTTGAGTTTCTATATAATTTTCGTAATTTAGCAATGACACCAAAACAAAACACAAAAATACACAGAGAAAAGGAGAGAGGAGAGGGAACGAGAGTGAGAGTTAGAGTGTGAGAAACAATATTGACATTTTAATTGTTTTTTTTTTTAATTACACCTACCTCGTTGTGGTCTATATTTAGCCGAGTTCATAGCTCTTGCTGATACATCATTGTCCGATTCGGAGCCGAGTGTGTCATATTCTGTAATTGGTATGTGAAGTGTTAGGATTTTCCTAACTTCAGAATCTGTTGAGCCTGGATTATCCGATTCTAAAACAGTTTATAGTACGATTTGATGATGATGGATTTTGATTTGATTGATTTTGAGACAATGTGAATATGCGATCGTAACGATAACATGATAATGATGCAAATAAAATAACAAAATGTTAAATGATGCATATGAAAACACACATGAATATGTTTTAATAAAAAATTGACACTTTTTTTTCTTTTAAATTAAATTATAAATTATCTAGACACAGGATTTAAAAGGTTTGAATGTAAAATCGCAAACAAAAAAAACAAAAAAATATTGAAGATGTTTAAATTATATTTATGGCTCAAATGAATTAATGTTAATGTTGCCAATTTCTTTTTTTTTTTTGGTTTTGAAGGTGGTCATTCAATAGGAATGTCATGCTGAGGTAAAAACACAAACATGATTGATTTGAAATTTATTTTTCGTTTCCGTTTTTGTTTTTCTTATTAAAATTTACTAGCCTCAATCTTTAACTACTTAATTAACTAGAGAAATATTTAGCAGGGAAGTTAGGTTTGCATGGCTTTTATATACCTACCTTGACTTTCTGAATGTGGATCTCGTAGTCGGCCCACCTTTCGGCGCACTTTTGTATACTCAGGCTCTTTAGACTGTAAGGAAAAGATAAAATAGTGAAAGAAACGTACAAGGATATTATATTCGATGGTGTTGTCTTCTGTAGCCTTCATGCTAGTGTTTTCCTTACTTCCTTTCTATTATTAAACAGAAATTAACATTAACATTCAAAGCAGAAAAATTTATTTCTATAATCATAGTCACAAAACAATTAACGTCGGCTTCTTTTAAAAGCAATTGAAATTTTAAAAGCTGTTATTCTGGAAATGTTTATTTTGTAATAAAATTCAATTTGTTATTAAATAATTATTTTTTAAAAATTTCGTTTTTTAAGAGAATTTTAGTTCTTTGTAAAACTTATTGTTTTTCACGTGATACGTTTAACTTTTGGTTATTTTCCGTAGCAAATATTCAAAATAAATTTCATGTATATATCGGTACATGAAGTCCTTTTTAACCCAATCGCCAAAAAGGTGGTCAAAGTTTAATCGATTCTCCTAATCATAACGATAATAAATATAACGAAATTAAAAGCCGATGAAAAAACCGATTTAATGCTGAAGGCTACAAGATATTGTCGATTTTTTTTTTTTAAAACTTACATGATAACTTTCAGGCTTAACATCATGATATACGAATGATCCTCTAACCGAATGATATGGACCACTGTACACATTACCACTATAAGAACTTTCACTGTATGGCTGTTTATTCAATTGAAATGTGGCATAGGGGCAAATATCTTCAATATATTCGTTACTCTCAGCCTTACCGAAACTTCCGGAATCGTTGGAATTTGAACCGCGTGGTGGTCCTACATTTGGATTACATCTGACCGCCAGATATTGTTGATCACGATTTTGTTTATTCTGCAGTTGGGTTAGGGAAGGTGTTTCCGACATCGATGAAGATGCCAAACGTGATTGATTGTTACTCATTTCTAAAATGTGTACGAGTGAAAAATTAAGATTTGGTTTTATATAATTCTTGATTTTTTTGTTTTAACTTACTTTTTTTTCTTATTACAAAAACAGCCCCTAATAGGCCTAGTAACATTATGAGTGACAAACACACTGGAAGCAATACTTTAATATTGGCATAAAAAGGACTTTCAGTCATAGGTGACATGGCATTCGAATCAGTGTTGTAAATAACTGCAATTCAGGAATGATATTTGAAATCAAGATTGAAGATTAAGGGAAAAAATAAAATAAAATCGTTAAATATTAAGTTTAAGAAAAATGTGATAATATTAACTAATTGAGAACAGAATGTTTTAAATATTTTATTAATTGTTTTAATTCAAATCAATTTAAATTGAACTAAGAATTTCGAATAGTTTTAAACAGTTTTCGTATTTGTTACAGATATTATTTATTTTCCAATAAAATTTTAATTAATATTTTGATTGCCTCAATTATATAATTAATTGAATATATTTAAGAAAAAAATAATAAATTTCTAATCAATAATTAATTTTAATCTGAAATTTAATAAAATCTTTAACACTTGTAAACATATTTTTCTAAGTGTATTGAAACTAATTAAAAAACGATTAAATTTAAAATAAAACTCAAATTTTTTTCTTATACATTTGAGCCAGGAAAATAGTTGTCCTTGAAAATATTGTTAATAAAAATTTCGTATGAGTGAAACAAGAAAAAAAGAGGAGAAAGGTACAAATTAAACTTTCAAGAGAATCTCCTCTTCAGAAAAAAAATTATGTATTTGTTACAAAACTTTCCAGTCGTTTAAAGGGGAAGCAAGACAGCGATGTGGAAAAAACATTGTCCCTTCACTAGTGTAGCCTCTTCAAAATATTTTGAAAAACCACACCATTCCTAACGTGCTTACCAACTTTTCATTTATCACAACCATAATATTGTTGAAGACCTCGAGTTATGATTCTTTACAATCATACAACTCTTTCACAATAAAATCTTATGATACTTTGAAAAATCCCAAGAAGATGTCACACTGTAATACAAGTACGATAAACTAAAAATTTCAATTCTGATCATACAAAACCTATTACTATAAGCAACTTTTTCAAATATCACCGAATCGGACACACACACACACATTTTATTTTAATATATGACAAGTCTCACAAATAAATCTCCCAATTTTTTTCCCATTTTCAAGCGTTGAGGTTCTTTTGAATATAAGCAACATGACAGCAATCTCAATTTTTTCTATTTCATACTCTGTGCCTCTGGCTAGATTTGTGATCTTTTAGATGAGCTTCTGTTTCCTCAACATAATTTTGAACAAAACTGTGCGGCCATCGATACCACAATATATTTTCACTCTGGCGGGGAGTGAAATTACCCCGGATTCGGCGTGACTAGAGTTCGCAATCTGCTGTTTTCTCAACCAAGTCACAAGTTATGTTGTTACTTTACTTTCCAACTTACGCTACAACTCTCCCCCTCCAGAGGGAATATTTATATGTCATGTATCACAGAGGGTAAAAGGGAGTCCAGTCCCCTAAAGCCTAGCAGGAGCCAAATGGACAACTTCCACTTGATTTCCACGAGAATCAGTAAACCTCAGGGTTCAGCTGTTGCTGTTCGCTGTGTGATTATTGAGGTTGGCCCCTTGAGGAGTATCGTGGTAGTTGTGGAATTGCAGGCCCTCATAAAATTATTAAGGAGCCAGGATCATTCACTTTTGACCACGACCAAGTGGTTTGTTCCACCATCGGGTTATGGCTTACACAACTAGGTACTGATGTAAATCTTACCACGTTGTTCCCAAATTATGCTATGTCAAGGTTCAGAGCATTAGTTTCGCCTTAAACATCTGCTGCTCTAATATTGCGACATCAGTCACCGACTTCTCTATCCTTTTCTTTTGGTAATCAAGACTTCAGGAGGTTTGAACTCATTTTTTTTATTTAAACCGCCTTTAACCTACTAACTCACCGCAGTTATTTATCAGCAGATATTTTTTTTATTTAGAGATTTTTGAGATTTGAACTCATAGGCGCAAAATAGACAGTGAAACGTAACTAAAGCGAAACTAAAATTTTGAGTTTAGCTATAGACTTCTTTAAAAGACCGCACATGACATGACGATTTCGAAACCGGTTTGAAACGAATTGAAAAAATTTCCCATACTAATGATCTTAACAAATATTCAGAAACCTTATCCAATGCGGCTGCCCTTATTGTGCTGCTGGCTGTGATGTCCATCAAAAATTGTTAGTGGTTGAAGCTAACATTGGTTTTTGTGCAATAGATGTATAAAAGATTGCCAAATCTTATTTTCGTATTATGAAAATGGAAAAAATTTAAGAAGAAAATAAGTCTAAATAAAATACTCAATTTGCAATTTATGTGGTTAACGGGCGGCAACTCATATACCCCATCTGTAAAAAATTTTCCATTATTTTGTCATATATTGCTACGGATGCGTCTTACTTAAGTTTTAAAAGAAAATAATTAAATAATAAAGTAAGCGAAATAACTGGGTATACTATTTACTAACTGCGTAGTTTTCTAAGAAAACTTATACACGCAAAAGAACAACAACTTTCTAGTTACAAACTGCGTAGAAATCTTATACACACAACTGCGTTGCTTTCTAAGAAAACTTAAACACGCAAGGCAACAACAAATTTCTAGTTACAAACTGCTTCGAAACCTTATACACGCAAAACAACAACAACTTTCTAGTTACAAACTGCGTATAAATCTTATACACACAACTGCGTTGTTTTCTAAGAAAACTTATACACGCAAGACAACAACAACTACCTTTAAATAAATTTCAGGAAGAAACTGTAACAGCATAAGAACAAAAATACCCACAGGCCAGCAGGCGCTCTTACATTGAATGAATAAAATTCAAACAGCAACAAAATGTGATACAAAGGAATTAGAAAATTCTAGACCTCTAGCGGAAAAATATAAAAGACAATATCTAAGTTAACCACTCAGATAGTTAGTTAGTTAAAATATAAACCTCGTGAAGTAATGACTTACATCTTTAGTAAATTGTTCTGTAATTTTAGACTAAAACCTCAAAAACCCAGATATTTTAAATTTCTGTAAGCATCGCAATGTATGGCAATGCATGACAGCAGAGTAAATATAATTTCTTTACAGAAAAATAACACCCAGGAAGTTATGCCTACTCATTAATTGTATAATCGCCCTTTTAAAGGGTTAGAGGAGATTACGTGATAAGATTTAGATCTGCGCCTGGCCGTAAGCCGTAATCAGATGGTAATCAAACCACTGGGAAAGAAAAGCTAAGTCATTCACGCCCTAGTAAGCCGAGGACTAATTCTAGCAACAGGTCATCCCTAGTTGCAATTTCAGCAGGGTTGCAAACCACTACTCCTTGCTGAAAAGCTGGAGACTATCCAACTCTGGTCCAGAACGTAAGAAGCTTAATATAATTAAGAACACGACGGAATTCATACTCACCGCAACTGGACCATTCATTGTGTTCATTGTGAATGATCCGACCCACAAACTCAAACGAGGACCTCGAAACACACAGTCACCACGATACTCCCGAAGGGCCTACCTCAATAAATAGTCAGAGAAACACTAAAAGTCTATAGAGACAATTAGCGGAACTCTGGGGCTTACTGATTCCCGTGAAAATATAGTGGATTTCCCAGTTGGCTCCTTGCTAGCCTAAGGGGATTGGGCTCCCTTTTACCCCCGCAAGACACAAGTCTAGATGGTTGTGTGGTCCATAAAGAATTATAAATGTGGGGGGTTTAGAGGAGATATATGAATGAAAAGAGTGACAGAACTGCATTGTTACCACTGTCTTAAGTTGGAGGCCGCGGGATCTTAAGTAGGAGTATAAAATTTGTTTAAATCACCAATAATTTAATGCTCTAGTGCTTGCTTTGTTGTATATTATATCCCCATAAAAAATCTAAAAATTGATTTGTTCAATTGGTTGTGGTCGAATTAAAAATCGCGGTCATTTAAAAAAAAAGGCTTAGAAATCGGCATAATGACCATTTATTCGCTTTCTATATTATAAAAATAATAATTCCTACTGACCTCCTTGTGGCGATAGTGTTGTAAAATTATAAACTGCAGTCGTTGAACCGGCATTATTATGCGCTGTTACTCTAAGTTGATATTTAGTACCAGGTACTAGCTCACTAACCGTATATATACGTTCTGTGGGTGGTATATGACTTGAGACCACAGTCCAAGTCGATCTGCAGGAGAGAAAAATTTAAAAATTAAAACTTTTCTATATCACATTTACGTTTTTAACACTCACCTGCCATAAATACGTGACTCAATCATAAAATATAAAATACCACAGCCACCATCACCCCATGAATCCAGCCAACAGGTAACACTAGTAGAATTATTAGTTATCATTTGTGAGTGTTTGGGCTGTACGGGAGGATTGCCCTTGGTGTGGGTATTAACAATGTCACAAGGCAAACCGGTGCCTATTTTGTTGTAGGCCGTTATATATAATTGATAGCGGGTACCACACCACAGATTACTTAAGAGATGCGAATAAGATTTGGCATCCACTTGCAGTTCTTCCCAATCACCATTGTCACGTTTATAATTGATGACATAACCCAAAATGGGACTGCCACCATTATTGTTGTCAGACCATTCTAATAGTAAACTATCGGAATAGGCGGTGACGACGGTGAGATTGGGAGCTTCTGGCGGCACTTTAACAACAACACTGTAAATGATTTCATCTTTACCCCAGGTATTTTCCACACTGCAGGTATAGTTGCCGGCATCACTAGCTTGTGTTTCTCTTATGTACAGAGTACCATTTTTTGCAATAGTTTTACGGGCGTTTGTTTCCAGATTGTGACCATCTAAACGCCATATTGTTACAGGAGCTGGAGAGCCTACTTTACGGCATGTTAACTCTAGGTTTTCCTTCCATGGTGTTACAACACGTTGACTAAATGACACAATACGAGCAGGTACTTTATTGTTTGGTGGCACCGTAACAACATCCGTTTTTTCACCTTCACCCACTTTCGTGGAGGCAGTTAGCCAGAATTGATAAGTGGCTGACTCTTGAGTACGTTGGGTCTCATGCATTTCAACGTAAGGACCCAAAATGCGTTTATGAGTACCTTCTTCACGTCCACCCTCCAGCATGGACATATAAAATGTATAGCCAGTCTGTTACAAATATTTGAAATTAATTTCTCTTGCTAAAGATACAAAACTAAAATATGAAACAATAAACTTACAATATCACCATTGGGAAACTCTGGCGGCAACCAAGATATGATAATTTTTGTACTTGAAGCTGGTATCGCTTTAATGGCCTGTGGTGCGGATGGCACTTTAAAAATTAGACAACATGTTACATTAATTACTTTTTAATTATCATTTTGCAGAGCTTGTTACGTTTGTTTGTGTGCGAAAAATTAAGTGTGTGTGTGTGTGTTTGTTTACTTGTTTGTTTGCTATCACTTACCGTCCTCGTTCGTTCGGCAATAGAATGGTTTAGTTTTAACACCATCACCGACTTTAGTGTAAGCCACCACCCATACGGTGTAGTTGGTGTATTTGTGTAGATTTTCAATGGTGGCATATTGATTATTAGATTTCACAACCTCTGGATCTTTTTCTGAAATGTTAATGTTACAATAATTTTTTTAATGGTTGATTAGTATTCAAAACTGTATCAGTGATTTGTTTTACTTATAGAATACAATTCAAAGTAGATTAAAGAAAAAAAAACATTTTTTTTGTATTAAATATAAAACAAAGTGTATGAGAATTATTACGCACGAATAATACTGGGCTCAACATGTTAAGTTTCTGTGTGTCAAGTTTTATGCCAGAAAATTTTACACGTATAACGTATAACTAGTCTTCTAAAAATCTTTAAGTAAAAAGTCATTATTTTCTTCCATTGGTGTATTTCGGCTTTTAACAGTTTATAACAAATGCAGAAGGCTAATAATTAAAGGTATACGCTAGGTATACCTAGCGTATACCTTTAATTATACCTATATATAGTAGGGGTCATCTGTGGCAGATTGAAATGTTTGTTCGTTTGCTTTTATAATTAAATACAAAAATTTCAGCCAAATTAAGGCTGATCGAACACGTGTTGTGTCGTCTTGCGAACCCTGTGTCACACATTTCGCGGTGATTATTTGCCTACTGCTGTATTTCACGTTTAATTGATATAAAAATGTTTGCTTTTAGTTTGAAAACTAAATTTGTTTTCGTTTAATTAAATCCGGCGCTCTTGTTGGGAACTATTTTATAAAGAGTATTTTTCATTGAGGTATATAACTTTGAAATGGAATCAGACAAAGAATTTTTTAAATCGATATGAAATTTACTCTATTTGAAATATAATCTTTTAGCTGGAGATCCACTTTTCGATGACGTTTTCAAACATTGCCTGTAATAATCGGTAATAATGCGGCGTATGTTGCCTTCCAAGTCATTAATCGTTTCAGGCTTACCAGCGTAGACTAGCGGCTTTACCTATTTCTAGAAAATAGTATATCGGCGTTAAATCCCATAATCTGGGAGGCAAATTTACATGTCCGTGATATGTAACCCCCCGGGGGCACATTTATCGGTCTTTATAGAATACTTGACTATCTAGACCTGTGCTGCTGGGGGTATAAGGGAGTCCAGTCCCCTAAAGCTGCTGCTTTCAACTGGAAGCTCCACGTTATTTTCACGGGAATCAGTAGCCCGCAGAGTTTTCGCTATTCTCTGACTGATTATTGAGGTTGGCCCTTCGGGAGTATCGTGCCCCATACAGGTCTGTTTTTATGATGGCCAGGATCATTTCACCTGTAATCACACCTATCTGGTGAATGATGCAGTGAGCATGCTAGTCATGTGTTCTGGACAGGAGTTGGATAGTCTTTAGCTCTTCAGCAAGGAGTAGTGGTTTGCAGCCCTTCTCTGGAACCGCTGAATTGCAACTAGGAAAGACCTGTTGCTAGAATTAGTCTTCGGCTTCGTCCTAGGAAGCCGAATGACGTTGCTTTTCATTCACAGTGGTTTGACCACTATCTGATTAAGGCCCATGGCCAGGTGCAGTGTAAGATCACGAAATATGAAACTATATATATCCCCCGGGGACACATTGATACGTCTTTATGGAATCTCATCATCATTATATGTAACACCGGGGGTAAAAGAGAGTCCAGTTGCCTAAAGGCTAGCAGAAGCCAACTGGGCATGTTATTTCCACGGGAATCAAAAAGCCCCTGTTCTCTGCCTAATAATAGAGGTTGGCCCTTCGGATGCATCGTGGTGGTTGCGGTTTCGCAGGCTTTTGAGCAAGAGCTCAGAATGAATGACCCGGCTTCAGTGAACATGCTTGCCATGTGCTCTCGACCAGTGGTTGCATAGTCTTCAGCAAGAAGTGAGAGTGGCAACCTGCTCCAAGCCTTCGAAGTTGCAACTAAGAGTGATTAGAGGATAGAGATATCCAACGGCTTTCTATTACCCTAGTGATTTGATCCACCATCAGATTATGGCTTCTATGGCTAGGTACTGATGTAGATCTCATCACGCATGTGAAACTATGCGTTTACAGAACGTTTTCTTTAAGAGATCAATTGTGGTATAAGCTGTGTGACATTTTCCGAAGTCTTGCTGCATATTATAGTTGTCCAATTAATGAACGTTCTGACCAATGATCCACCATCACATTAAGCAACCCAAATGGACACTTTTTCTGAATGTAATGATGTCTCTACATTCCTTGCACATAACTATCACTCAAAATATGGCAGTTTTGTTTGACGTATACATTCACACAAGAGCAAACTTCATCGCTAAAAAAATTCACTTAAAAAAATCGGGATCAACGACAATCTTATTTTGGGGCCACTGACCTTATTTATGCGTTGTTAGGTAATCGTTTGGTTTCAATTCTTCTATGGGTTGGGCTTTATAAGAGCGCAAACCTAAATTTTTTCGTAAAATAATTCACAAAGTGGATGGACACATATCAACGATGACATATAGACTGGGTCTTCTTTTTTACGTTACGCTTCACAACAGCAATAACTTCTTTGTATGTGATACGTACTGCATATGGTTTCTGTGGATGTGTAGTGTAAAAGTGTTGCGAAAACGTTTCATAGTTAATCGAATTGATTGCTTTGATGTACCATTGTGCTGAACGTAAAATGGACTTAGTGTACGATATCTATTTCGAACAGCACTATGATTTTCAAAATTATTTTGCGGGATAGCTTCTAGTATGGTCTAAGATTTTCTCATTTTTTTAGAGATAAATTCAAGCAATTCTAACGCTCCATTAAAAATACTCCCAATAGCCAAATGAAACATATTGCCGGCCTTCACCGTTTAGTTTGAGATGTAAACATGCGTGTTTATAGAAACGGGAAAACTTAGGAAAATATAGAAGGTATATGTGTTCTTATTTTCATATCATTTGAATGTTTACAAAGTATTATTTATCTATTTTAACATTACACCCTTCTCTCTACTAGATTTCGACTGACTCCAATATGTCTTAAATATGTAAAATAATCTTTAAAAGTAAAAGTCAAAATTATCGCTTTACAATTGTTAAAAATTGCTAATATATACATATCCTGGTAATCGATACGATACGATAATCCTGGTACAGCGTACATGTACATAAGTGTTTTATTTGTGAATGTGTTAAATACTCAAACAGCTTTCAACTTTTAAAGGGTCAATCAACATTGAGGCGTTAAAAATTTAATGATGTGAATAACGGCCTCTTGGCAAAAGATAAATGAAAACAGCCTTAAAAAACAGGGACAACATGTTGTGTAAATGATGTATTTAATGTGATAAATGGAAACGTTAAATGAAGTAAACTTATTCCATCCAATGTACCGATTGTAATTTAAAATATAAACATTGATTCATGAGCAAATTAAGCAAGAACACGTTAAGTTGGGTATGAGCGTTACTCTATACGTAGTTAGGTTATTCAGTTAATGAAAAATATGTATACTATAGTATAGTGTTCACGTAGTTCATATATGGAACACCTGGCATTTAGTAAATATTAAGTGATGAATTGGATTTTTATCGTATCCAAAAATATTTTAAGACATTGCGTATCAAGTTGTAATGTTTTACAATATTTTACAGATTTGTAAATGTCTTTTTCAAATGTGAATGAATGAAATATCGGGTTTTTCAATAACAAGTTTGTTTTTCAATTGTGGCAACACCAACAACATGATAATTTTGACGTTTAGTTTTTTGACGTATTTGAAGTAGATTTCAACTGAAAACATAGCAGCGTGAGCCACCGTGTTGTGTCCAAATTTTCAATTCCTCGACGTTCTCAATAATTGAAGTAATCCAAAACAACCACATTTTCGTGATAAGATTTACATCTGCACCTGGCTATAAGCCTTAATCAAGTGGTGGTCAAACCACTGGGAATGAAAAGCAATGTCATTCACGCCCTAGGAAGCAACAGGTCTTTCTTAGTTGCAATTTCAGCGGTTCCAAAGCAGGGTTGTAAACCACTACTCCTTGCTGCAGAGCTGCAGACTATCTAACTCCTCGTCTAGAGCACATGACTAGCATGCTCACTGCATCCGGATTATTCACCCGCGAAGCCACTCCCGAAGGGCCAACCTCAATAATCAGTTAGAGAAACAGCTAAAAGGCTAAAGAGAAAATTAGCGGAACTCTGAGGCTTACTGATTCCCGAGAAAATAACGTGGAGCTTCCAGTTGCCACCCTGCTTGCCTTCAGGCGACTAGGTGCAGGAATTGAAGCCGACCGACCATTCACATCGCCGTAGCTTCGCTCAATTCGTTCAGGAACAACCGGTTGGCTTTTCTGAAAAAAACATTTTTTCAGATGAAGCCAATTTTTACTTGTCAGGTTATGTCAACAAAAGAGATTGCCGCATTTGGACTTTTGAAAGTCCTAGAGCGATTATTGAAAAGCCTTTGCATGCTCAACGTATCGCTGTATGGTGCGGTATGTTATCTGCAGGCGTGGAAATGGGGAAAGATCAATAGATCACGAGATGCTAATAACTCAATTTTGGCCTATTATTGAGGACGTGGATATTAGTGGCATTTGGTTTAACAGGACAGTACCACCTGTTATACGGCCTATGAAACGATCAATTTATTGCAAACCAAATTTTCCGACTGCATAATTTCACGACAATCAGCAGTTACGTGACCAGCCAAATTGTGTGATTAAATCCACTGGATTATTGTTTTTTGGGGCTATGTTAAGGACAGAGTCTGTACGGAGCCAATTGAATCCCTTTCAGCCTTAAAACTTAAAATCCGTACTGTGATTATTGAAATAGCACCGCCATTTGGGCAAAAAGTGATTAGAAAACTTTGCTGAAAGAATCGACATTTGTCAGCATGGTTGTGGTGGACATTGGCAGGATATCATTTTTCATTCATAATTGCCAAACTTTTCTCTTCGTAATACAATAAAAATTAAAATAATCTCAATCTAAACTTTTTGTTTTATTTTGTTTTCGAAAAAAAACTTCTTGTTGAAAAACCCTTTATTAAATAAGAATCAAAAAAATTTTTTCGTTTCAAATAAAAGCTAAGTGTTTTAAAAGGAAAGGAAATCTTTAATTATTATTATGTTATATCTTTAGCAGAAGAAGAAGAAGAAGACAAAGAAGAAGAAGAAGAAAATTGACAATATATGCTCGAAAATAGATGAGATATAATAAAATTGATTTTTAAGATTTACTTTTTTCAAGTTTTAAATTTTTCTGAAACATAATGGATTAGTTCACAATCTATTGTAAATTGTAAGTTGTATCAATTACAACTAGAGTTGGTGTGAAAACGCTGAATTTTCTATCGTTCAAAACATGGCAATTTTTACAAATGAAGATAATAAAATATAAATTAAAATAATAAATAAAACAAATTTGAATGATTTTTTAGCAAAAGGATGGGAGTATGCTTTTAACTAAATAACTTGATTTTCTTTTTACATCATAAATATATAAATATTAAAAATATATTAATTTAATATAATTTTGTAAAATTATATTGTAAATAAAAACCATTAAAACTACAGTTTGATAATTATTTTTTAATATGTGCGTATATTTTCCGACGGGGTTTAATTTATTTTTATTTAAATAAATTTATTTTTTATTTAATAAAATTATTTTTTATTTAATTTCTTTTCGAAAAAAAACTATAACATATAAAAATCTAAATAACTTAACAATTGAGCCTCGTTGGCCATTTGAAATTTGTAGCAAAATGAACAAAATTGTTTGTTATCAAACAAGTGTTTATGTGTTGGTACACATACATACATACAAACATTAACTCCTAGGTATGTACGAGTAATTGTATAAAACAGTGTTTATAAAGGTTGCAGAGGTAAAAGGGAAATTTTACTGGTGATTTGATATAAATTTGGTTAGAAACCATTTCTAACATGAAAGACACAAGAAAATATTTTTTATATTGCAACCATATTACGATTACATACATATTTACGTCTGCATGTGTGTGTGTGTGTGTGTATGTATAAGTGTGAAATGTTTTAGAAAATCTTACCATACAAGTCTTCTGTTGATATGTAAAATATTTTATAGCCTTTAATTTTGCCATTTTGTCCATCAATATCGGGTGGTGACCATGTTATATAAATGGATGTTGAACCCAAAACATCACATTGTGGACTTTCAGGTGGCGAAGATGGCACTAAAGTAAACAAACAAACAAATAGGTTAGAAAAAAAAAACAAAATAAAAGAAAAATGTATATTAAACAATTTGTGAATACGAGTACATTTACTCGAACATAATGGAAAGTATTCGAACATATAAACGATGTTTTTTTTGTAGAGGTATAGAAGTTTGAAATGGAACAAAACAAATATGAATTTTGTAAAATCTGAAATGATTATTTTAAGTATGACTTTTGGCATATGACCGCCATGGATGGCCTGAACCTTGTCTGGAGGCCCATTTTTCGATGAATTTTCCATTTGTGAATTAACGCGGCGAATATTATCCCCCAAGCGGTCAATATCTTCAGAATTATCAGCGCAGACTCGTGCCCTCAGCACGGAAAATAGTCTAGTGGCATTAAATAGCAGAATATTGATGGACACCTCGAAATATGAAACGTTATTAAACGTTTCCCTCAATTAATCAGTTGTGGCACGAGCAATGTTACATGTTGCACGGTTTGAAGCCACAGCCTCAGCGCAGCATGATTGTTCAATCGATGGATGGCAAATTTAGTAATCATGGATCTATTCACCATTGATTACTAAATTCACCATTCACTGTAACGTTCTAAGCAGCATCATTTTTAAAGACACAAAGATCAATGATTCCACCATCTCATAAAGCACACATAAAGTCAGTTTTTCTTGTTAACATATCATTTCAAATATGGTAGCTTTGTTTAATGATCTATCCATTCAAACAAAAGTAAGCTTCATCGCTAAACGAAATTCGCTTATGAAAATTGTAATCAACGGCAATCTTATTATGGGCCAACAATTTGGAAGCGCTGCTCAGGCGTCAGGTCGACTTATTTTGAAATGCCAAGCCTAACTAAATATACATCACTTTACAGTTAAGAAAAGGGCCGCCAGTTTAAATAGTGTCGCCAGTTCAAAGTTCTTTACCTCTATAAAAAAACACCCGCTTAAAAAATTTTTTACTCTTAAAGTAAAATCAAGTTGATTTATGATTGTGTGTAAAATTTGAGTGTTTTTTGTTTGTTTCTTTTACCATCACTTACCATCTTCTAATGTTTGTACAGCAATTTCCTTACTAGGTGGCCCACTACCCTGGCTAGTGTAGGCCTGTACAATTACATGATAGTCGGTGTATTTGTTGAGATTATTTATAACAGTCTCACCACCATAGTGTGAACGTACTTCAACGGTTTTGAAACTAAAACCCAACGTTGGATTAATTTCCATATCCTCGGGCGTTAAAGACATTTGATAGCCCACATAGTAGCCCAACAATATACCATTCCAGTGGTCACGGTCTGGTGCATCCCAGGAAACAGCAATCTCCGTTGAACTTTTTGCTTCCGCTCGCACATTTAATGGTGGGGCTGAGGGTACTTCCTCCAATGTTGTCACTTGCACCACTTCAGAGAACTCTGATGACCCCAATTTATTCTCTGCTGACATACGTATATGATATGCTTTGGCAGGTTTTAAGTTGGCTATATTGACAACCGTCTGTGAACCAGTGATTGTTATGTGTTCGGCATTTTGCCAAATATCTTTAAGTAAATTAAAAAACAAACAAACAAATTATTTATACACAAGTATGGATGTATGTATGTGTGCATTTATATGTATATGTGAGTTTATAAAAATTTTAAGAAAAATAAATTATGCCCAATAAGTATTTAGAATGTTAATTAAAAGTGCAATAATAATTTATTAGAGTTATACTACGTATACTAGCACATTTATCCTTCGAATGCAGACATATAATTTTGGGTTTATTTAAGGGTGGCTTTTATTAAGTTTCTAATTGCGATGGTTTTTCTTTCATTTATTTATTAAATTTTCCCTTAAGCCATAAAGATTTATTGGTTTTGCATATGTGTGTGTGTGTGTATGTTTTGTTTTTTATAAACTGCTATTGACAAAATTTATATTATACAAGTTATACAAGCATAATAAATAAAATGTGTATTTTAGACTTTGATTTATTTTTGGATTATTTATAAATTATTATTGTGACTTGTTTTGATTTCAGCAAGATTAAGAAAAAATTTTTAAACTTTAACTATAAACAAATAAATAATTGCATTTTATTTAATCGATTGCAAAAAAGGAAACCTCCTTCGATACCTTCGACTGTTTGTTTTTTTTAGAATATTTATATTTTCAGAACTCTGTCACATCTGAAGCAATTTTGTAAACTTTAGTTTTTTTAAGCCTTTGCTTACAGAGTGGTTCTATTTAGAATATATAATTACATTAATGAAAAACGAAACAAAGAGTCAGAAAGTGTCTAACGCTGCTTGTACCTCATTATATATTGGGTGGACAAATTTGAGGTTAGGAAGAAAATTGACTTTTTGACAACTTAAGTTTTATTGAGACCAATGTGAAGTAGAAATACGGGAAATAAAAATGGAATATAATGTCGGGCAAAACTCTATCAGGTCTGAAGATGTTCACTCTTTACACAAAATCTTGAAGCATACTTCACGACAAAGCTTCGCTTATCTCATCAGTAGTGTTTTTTTTTTATAAAAGAGAAGTAGCACTTCAGGCAACAATGCCTATTTAGTCAAGTACCATGCTACATTCTTTAGGAAAGGGATAGAGGAGAGATGCGACAGGTGGTAAACTGTGTGATTAGATTTACATCTGCGCCTGGCCATGAAGCCTTAATCAAACCACTGCATAATTTTTAACGTCATGCTCGTCCTAGGAAGCCGAAGCTATAATTCTATGCAACAGAACTTTCTAGTTGCAACTTCGATGATTCCAGAGCAGGGCTGCAAATCATCACTCCTTGCTTAAAAGTTGGAGACTTTCCAACTCCTGTCCAGAACACATGTCTAGCATGCTCACTGGATCTGGGAACATTTCACCAGGTAGGTGTTATTAAAAGTGAAATGAACCCGGCCACCATAGAACCATAGACTGATATGGGGTCGCGAAACCACAACCACCACGATACTCCCATAAAGGGCCAACCTCAATAATCAGCCAGAGAACAGTTAAGTGTCTAAAGAGACAAATAACGGAACTCTGCGGGTCACTGATTCCCGTGGAAATAAAGTGGAGTTTCCAGTTGTATCCCTGCTGACTTCAGGGGACTGGGCTCCCTTTTTCCCCCAGTTGCACAGGTCTACATAGTAGCTCTCCATTAAGACCATATATGTGCCCCCGGGGGGCAGAGACAGGTGGTGAGAGTGTGATTTGTTTTACATCCGCACCTGGCTATGTAGCCTTAATCAGATGGTGGACAAACCACTATTGCATAATTTGGAACGTCATACAGGCGTCCTAGGAAGCCGAAGACATAATTCTAAGCAACAGAACCACCTAGTTGCAACTTTAATGATTCCAGGGCAGGGCTGGAAACCATCACACCTTGCTTAAGAGTTGGAGACTTTCCTACACCTGTCTGGGATCTGGGAACATTTCACCAGGTAGGTGTTATTAAAAGTGAAATGAACCCGGCCACCATAGAACCATAGACTGATATGGGGTCGCGAAACCACAACCACCACGAAACTCCCATATAGGAGCCAACCTCAATAATCAGCCAGAGAACAGTTAAGTGTCTAAAGAGATAAATATCGGAACTCTGCGGGTCATTGATTCCCGTGGAAATAAAGTGGATTTTCCAGTTGTATCCCTGCTGACTTCAGGGGACTGGGCTCCCTTTTTCCCCCAGTTGCACAGGTCTAAATAGTAGCTCTCCATTAAGACCATATATGTGCCCCCGGGGGGTAGAGACAGGTAGTGAAAGTAGAAGGATAGTTACGGAAATTAATTGCCGCATAAGACACCTCAAGGACCCGTAGACCATGCCTTCATCATTAAGCAGACCCGCTGACAGTAAATTTTTATTTGTAGTGAAAAAAAATCAAGGGAATCGAACCCACAACCCCCAGTCATATAAGCTAGCACACCACCTACAGGGGCATCTATTTTGTTTGTGAATTTTCAGGTAATCCCGGTATTTCAAAGACTCCAGAGAAATCCAGCGGGGTTAAATAACAGGAATGAGCCAACTAGTTGACAGCCAAATCTAAAAAATTATGCGACCGGGAAGTTCTTAAGCAATAACCGAACTGTTTGCATGTCTGTATGGCTTGTGATTTAGTTTTGCTGAAACCAAAGATCACTCGACAATTGTGGCCACCAAAAATTGGTTATAATATTTTGGTAGTGCAGATAATTCGCGGTGACAGCATTTCTTTTCACTGTATTGAAAATAAGTATCATCACTTAAGATAATCCTGTGGAAAAAATGTGTTGATTTCGTTCATTTTTTTTTTAAACAGCCAATGCAGAAGCGGTCGATAAAAAAAAAGAATTTTATTTGATGTTCCAGGCTCACCCTTTGCTATACAGTGGCTATGTTTACATCATTACGGCCACTACGAGCGTATTCTTTTGGTTTAGTTGCCAGCAACAAATAACATTAGCTGCGAAAATAGGGCACACCATTCTCAGGAGCCTGGAGTAAGTAGTGAGGGCGTAAAAGATTAACAAACACTTAATCTTAAATTAATAACAATATGTATCCTTTATAATATCGGGTGTTTTCTATAGAGGTATAGAACTTTAAATTGGCCTGTCAAGTGATTTATGTTTAGTTTGATTTGGAATTTCAACAGGAGTAGACTGACGCCTGAATAACGCCTCAATTCGTGCAAATTTATTTGAAAAATCATGGTTCTGCTCGACACACGTATCGTGCACATTGTCTATTTTATGTTCTACGTAGCCGTTCATCAGAGCAATTAATGCGATTAACTACGGAACTTTTTTGCATTACGTGCAGTGTTAATGATAAAACGCATCCAGAGAGACGTCGTACAATGTTGCATAAGAGAACACCCGAATCAGTCTATCCGTCATTGTCCACTTTAAGGAAGATTTTGCGAAAAGATTTTGGTTTAAGTGCTTGAAAACTCCAACTCCTCCAAGAGTTGAAGTTACAAGATCACCTTGCAAAGTGTTGATTCGGCGAATGCGTCTATGAGTCGTTGATCCCGATTTTCATAAGCGAGTTTTGTTCACGTTTGTTTGAATGGATATAACAATAAATAAAACTGTCATATGTAGAGTGATATTAATACTCATGTGTGTGTTGAGACTTCAGTATATCCAAAAACTTCTTTAAAGACGATGCTGATTAGAATATTGCAGTCAAAGGTGACCGCTTTAGAGCCACGATTACTTAATTTTTCATTCATTAATCGAACAACCATGGTGAACAGCTCCTGTGCTTTGAACAAAATGCTACAACACGTCATGTTACAATTGATTTATTGAAGGAAACGTTTAGTAATCGAAATGGTTTCATGTTTCAGACCCGTGAATTGATCATGCGAATTAACGTCATAAAATATTTTCTGCGTGGATATGCATAGTGACTAGGTAAGCTCGAAATGACTACTTGGAGGAGTCGATATGCGGCCACAAATTTTGTAAAAATTTATCTATAATCGGACCTCCAGAATAGACTACATCCAAAGCCAATCGTGGTGGTCATATGCCATATTTAAATTATATTGGCCGGCACATTATAATTCGAATAAAAACTGCCGTATAACTGCCAATTAAAAAACTCAACTGCTTCAAGTTCTATACCTGTATAAAAACACCCTTTATTTCTAATAATCTTCACAAGAAAAAGTATTTTTTACACACTTACAAAGCAATAATCGATAATTTGATAAATTTATAAACATTAACAAACCGTCTGCATTAATAATAGTGTAAACATTAACGTATTAACTTACCTGTTATCTGTTTATAAAATATATGATATTCTTCGATTGGACTATTGCCAGCAAACGGTTGACTCCAAGTCAATTGTAAACTACGTGATTGCTGTGAATTAATGCGCAAATTCTTTGGCTGTTCTGGTACTTCCTGTACAATTAATTGTATCGTCATTTCATCCTGCAACGAAAAACAATCAACAAAGATTTAACAGCAATAGCAACAACAAAACAAATTCAATATAAATGTACATAAAATGAAAAATATAAGAAACATGGAAAATTGATGTGTTTTGATGGAGGATAGAGGAGAAGAAAAAAAAAGAAAAGAAAAAAAAATGAAGACAAAAAATGTAATAATAAACGGCAGCGAGTAAAGAAATGAATGATGAAGTATAAAGTAAATATTTTTCAACTGAACTAAAATTAGTTACAGCAAGATAAATAGTGAGAAACGAAATAATAAATTTATTTTTGTTTTGAGCATTTTTCCTCGAATTAATAAAGAGCAATTGTTAGAAGTGAGGATTTTTGATAATGGCGTTATGAAATCCAAATAAATATTGATTGATTGGTAGCAGAAATCTAATTTATTGTTTTTATTAAAAATATGAATAGGATATTTTAAATAGCACCAGCTGTTCAATGTATGAAACTATGAGAATTATAATTAAAAAAAAAATATTTAAGCGGATGTGATTTCTTTGTAAGTATACAAACATATTAATCATTCTAATTTTATATTATAAAAGTGATTATTGGAAACAAATAAATAAACAATTCATATCCTTTTTTATTTCTGCTTTTGTTATACATTCTACGTATCTATCGACTATATGTTGACAACGCTTTAAACATGATAACTATGAGGCTAAAAATAAAATATGAATAATTGAAGCCTTAGAAGTTTGTTTATATTTTAAACTTTGTTGATATTTCAGAATTGCTTCGTTGGCTGCCGTCCCAATGGAGCAATTCTCAGAAATAAATATGAATTTTACAATCCTTTAAATGAGTTATAAAATACAATATGAAATATTGAATTTAAAACAGTACAATTTCTTAAATGGCAAGTAAATAAGATAAAATATGGAAAAACCGACGACCTTAAGAAACAGACTAAAAAGCCCAGTGTAAATAAAAAAATGCATAATGTAAATATTTAGGTGTTGTCAAGTTTTCATTATCATTTAAATCGAAATAATCATGAAAGACACACAGCCAAATAAACGGACGTAAATTTCAAAAATATCTATCTTCCACAGATGCACTAGAAACAATATTAAAAGAGGAAATATTTCATGTATCAGTTAATTGAAACCAGGCAAGGATGCCACACAGGCATCATCATATCGTTCAATAAGCCTGCTGTCCATTCTTTCTAAGATGTTCGAGAAAATGCTTCTAAAAAATTTAGTTAGACACACGGATGGTAACGTAATAATTCCTGCTCATTAGTTTGGATTTCGAAGGAGACATAGTACCATTCAACAAGTGCACAGAATTACTAATTTAATAAGATGTGCTTTCGAGAATAAACACTACTGCTCCGCGCTGTTTATCGACACTCCTCAAGCCTTCAACAAGGGCTGGCACGAAGGTCTATTATTTAAGATCATGCAGTTGCTACCCGTGTATGTGCATAAATTGCTGAAAAGCTATTTGCACGGCAGATATTTCCAAATAAGAGCCAAAACCACAATTTATTCACATAGAAAGATATCCGCTACACGTCTACCTTCGCCGACGACATGGAATTTTTGAGTATCCACAAAGAGTCGCCAGTTGCATCCCAAAGACTGCAAGCCCACGTCAATGAGCTTGAAATTTGGCTACAAAAATGGAAAAATAGGCATTAATGCTTCTAAGTGCGTCCATATAACGTTCACACTGAGAAGGAAAAATTGCCCACCCATCCTGATTAATGGTGTAAGAGTGCCGGAATATAATAATGTAAGATATTTAGGCTTACACTTGGACCGTCGCCTTACGTGGTCCTATCATATAGCAGATAAAATAACCCATCTGAAACTCAGATCTGCACAACTTCACTGGCTTATTGGCAGTAAGTCACCTATCGACTTAGGTCTTAAGATACTTTTGTACAAGGTGGTACTAAAACCTATTTGGATGTATGGCGTACAGTTATGGGGAACAGCATCACCATCGAACGTAGAGAAGCTCCAAAGAAAGCAGTCTAAACTTCTCAGGATAATAACAGGTGCACCATGGTATATCAAGAACAACAACATCCATTGGGATCTTAACATACCATTCGTGAGGGAGGAAATTACGAAGGCAGCTACCAACTATTTGGGAAAGCTTGAAAGTCATCCTAATCGTCTTGCCAGAGACTTACTTTTATTTGAGGGTCACAAACGCCTAAAGAGACTGCAAACAAGCAAGTTTTAGTTGTCTACCGCAGTAGCAGTAATAACTTTGTTTTTTTGGGAAAGATTCAATAAATAAATAAAAAAAAATGTATCGTTAAAAATAATTAGTACTGCGTATGAGTATTATTATTTAATAACATCGTGACTAAAAGTTGCTCATACGTTACTTAGGTTAGTGTCGCCAGATTAGAGAATTTCTCCCGAAGTGGCGATTCTTTTTAACTAAATGGGAATAACACATTCTATTTGGGAAAGTTTAAAAGAGGTTTAGAGGCGAATTGTGTACATTTTTTCCAATAACAAAATTATTTTATTTATTAAAATGTTTTTTATTGAGGTATAGAACTTTAAGTTGGCTACACATTTTAATTAGCAGCAATGGATATGTCAATGAAGTGCTAATAATCCTTATGTGTACTCTTAAACACCGTTACAACCAGGAAAAATGACTTTGTAAGCTGGTGGAATCATTAGTCGTACTTCTTTAAAAGCGTTACTGGTCAGAACGTTACTGTCAATGACGACCGCTATAGAATCACGATTACTATCTTTTTTGTTCAATCAGCTGAACAACAGTTGGAGCTATGGTTTTAACAAGATGGCACAACACATCATACAGTTCACTTGACTTATTGAAGGAAATATTGGGTAACTCCATAGTTTCTCCTTTCAAATCCGTAAATTATTTTTTAAGATCGTGCGAATTAACACCGTTAACATATTTTATTTGGGGTTAAGTGCAGTTGCTAGTCTCGAAACGTGATCTTATGCCAGAAGTCATATTTTAATTATAATACCAGAAGTTTATCTTTAGAATAATGTAAATTTCATGTCAACTTAAAAAATTCATCTTTTGTTTACGCCATTTCAAGGTTCTATATCTATATAAAAATGTCCTGCATAAGGCAGTAAAATATTGCTTAAGGTAACTATCTATAAATAAAGTTTTATAAAGATTAAAGGAATAAAGTTTCAATAGATTAAAATTACTATTTTGTGATAGAAATTACTCTGTGGTTTCCACATCGTGATTCAAATTCTAGAAGTCATGATTTTCTTCTCTAAATAACTAATTACATCCTTATAAAATACATTAAGCGGAAGGAAGCTTGTAAAGAATTGTTGGATTTAAATCAAAATGCTACAAATTTGCTGTTTAGTCTAATTTAAATGCTTAAGTAAAACGAGAATTATAATAGACTTTAAAAATTAAAGAAAAAACAAATATAATGATTGTTAGAGGGATATTTGGGGATAAAATAAACTAGATTCTGATAATTTTTGGGGAGAGAATCCTATGGTTAGGGCACTTGACTAGCTAAAAAGTACTTGATAGTGAAATCAAAAGGTACCATTACGAAATAATGTTTAACCATTTCTTTCTTTTAATTTTTTTCTGGATTTAAAATCCAGATTAATCTTAATAAGACGAAAAAAATATTTAAATTTTTTATTGACGAATTCATTTCTATTATAAAGGGTTTTTCAACATGATGTTTATTCTCTAAAACAAAATAAAACAAAAATTTTAATTAACACAATTGAACTTTTTATTGTATTACGAAGAGAAAGGTTCGGCAAATATGAATGAAGAATGTCCACCACGACCACGCTGATAGACATCAATTCTTTTATAAAAGCTTTTATTCACTTTTTTAAAAAAGGGCGATCTTACTTAGTAAATCACATCACGGCTGTGCGACATGTGGCATCGTCCTGTTGAAACTACATGTCAGTGATATTCACATAGTCAATAATAGGCCAATCTCGCGACAGCGTGATCCATTGACTGTTACCGCATTGCCAGACCCAATTATGCCTCTAGACCACATAGGGTGCTATACAGTGACAAGGTGAGCATGCAAAAGCTTCTCAATAATCGGCCTAAGATTTTCAGGAGCCCAAATGCGGTAAATTTTGCTTGTTGACATGTAGAAACGGGCTTCGTCTGAAAAAATGTTTTTTTTTAAGAAAAACTAGCCGGTTGTTTTGGCTTCAATTCTTGCACCAGTTGAACCTTGTAAAGCTTTAACGCCAAATGCTTACGAGAAATTCGCCATGTAGTGGTTTTGGATAACCCCAATCGTTGAGAACATCGAAGAACTGAAAAATTTGGATCAGCTTCAACGTTATGGCTTATGTTGCGGACGGCAACACGCGATGGTGTTCGCAGATTTTGCGTCGAGCCTGTCGACTCAAATTTAAATATCAAATTCTTAATAGCGGTCTCAGAAGGACGAGTATGTTGTGCGAAAAATAACTTTAACAGAACCACCATTTTCATAGTGGAATTTAATTATTTTAATGCGATTTTCGTGCGAAATAGAATTCATTGTAACAAGTGCCAATGCGTCTACTACGAATTTGTCAAAAAGTTAAATGTCATAATTATCATGTTGGTGTTGCTACAATTGAAAAACAAACTTTTTGTTGGAAAAGCTAATATTACTGCTCAATAAAAAAATTATTATTCTGTTCTTGCCCTGTTGTTGGCTGCTATAAAGATTTTATTTAATCTGATTCTGAAATAGACTTTTGTACCACTTTAGATTGTCTTAACACAGCCGTATTTAATTGCGGTTATTGCACAACTCCGCATATACATCGTGAATTCAAAAATTAAGAAAAAACATTTTAAGCGACTATTTTGTCACATATTTAGTAGCTGTCATCAATAAGAAATCTATTTATATGTTGCTGATCTTTCTATGTGTAAAATTTTTGATGTGTAAAATATCCTAGTGGAAATCCTCATTATATTCATCGCTAACGGCGTTCATATTTTGTGGAAAAAGTTCCAGGCATAAGTTGAGGTAGTGGATTTAAAATATAATAAAATAATTTTTAGTCCTGATATTTTCTATAAAATTTTTCACTTATTTTTGCTGCACTGGAATTGAGGTCTTCTTCACTAAAAATTAAGGTCTTTTTTCCAACTTCGCCTTACTGATTTTAGGAAATTTTTATTTTATATAAATGAAACAAAAATTTGATAATTTTTATATTTTTTAAAAAATATAAAAAATATAAAAAATTTTTTAAAAAATATAAAAAATTTTTCCTGGAGAAGCTTGCCAAAGGAAAGCGAAATATTGAAAAGAAAAAATATATAAAAAAAAAAGATCTTAAAAAAGAAAAAAAGATATTTATTGAAACAAAAATTGTTAAAGGATCTCGTTTAATATGTAAAGTGGGTAGAAGAAGACTTAATAGGAAATAATCTAATAAATCTTAGGATTGTAAAAGAGGTTGCATTCTAAAAATTATATTGTAAATAGAACACTTTGAAGCTGAATTAGTACGCTTAGTTATTTTTATAATACAGTCTTGTTAAATAACTACACGTTTGACTTCTTATCAATAAAATGTATTCCATACTTTTGCATTAATTTCTAATTTATTCACATTTAAAAATTTCAAAACTAATTTTGCATTTCTGCTTGCATGTCCTTTTAAAATGTTTTGCGTTTTATCTATGATCTTAAGTAAAAAGGAAGTACAAAGAGAAAATTTAGTTAAATAAAAAAAAAACAACTCACTTCTCCAAATGTATTTGTAGCATGGCAGATGTAAATTCCAGTATCCTGACGATATGTATGTGAGATGCCTAGTTCAGATACCATGCCATCATCAAGTATCTGATCACGTATTGTGTATCTGTTAAGAAAAGAAAGTATGAAAAGTATTATTTTTTTTTTTTTACTATTTAAGTATTTTTTCTCAATGTATTACACATATTTTTGCTATTAATGTTTACATCTGTATTTGAAGTACCTTTTAGTATTCGTATACACGTTTAAGTGGACGTGTACATGTTTAAAAAAATAAATAAATAAAAAATTCAGAAAGGTATTGCTATACACAGAGGGCCAAAAGCGGTACTATTTGCAGATAATTTAATGATTTTATAATAGGGGTACGGATAAAATAAATCTTAAGCTTTTTAGAAATGGCATTTGCTAAGATTTTTTTAAATCTTAAAAAAATATCATTTGCTTGCTTTATATGTTTTGGAATGCTAAATCTAAATCGCTAGAAATGCTGACTAAAAGCGTTAAACAATATTTTGCATTCATTAATCTCATTAACCCTTGTGTCTGTTTAGTAGTCTTTGTCTGAATTTAAATTAATAGTTCACAATTTACCCTTTCAATATTTTGACTTTTAAAACTTAAGCCTATTTTTTGCTAAAATATCACTTCCCCCCTTTTTTCTCTTCTATTGATGTCTTGTGTTTTTTGTTCTGATTCGGCTAGATTTTATTTTTAAAATCTCTTGGTTATTAAATAAATGCCTTTTCCACTACACTCTCTTGGAGATCAAATTAATCGATGCCATATTAAGAAAACACGTGCCTTTAATCCGTGCACTCATTCATACCGCATGCGCTGTGACTGTCTATTATATATTATCTCTTGTCTAATTAAGCGCTCTATTCTCTGCTTTTCTTTAACAGATCAACTTTACTAATTCTGTATAGCCAGAATGGCTAAACAACAGCTGATTGAGACTGCGGGAATTTGGAATTACTGATTTTCTTTAATTCAAGGTTAAACTTATGTTTCCTTTACATTAAGTTGTTTTTTAATTTCGAGGATCTGTTGGGATTTGAACTCATGAACTTTTCTATTTAAAAGCCACCAAGTCCGTTTAACATCTTTGAGCCGACTTTCTTCTTATTTAGTTTTACACATCACACTAGTTAGTGGTGAAAAGTAATAAATTATGTAACACACATGCTCAATTAAATATTTATATTTTTTTAATAAATTACAGAAAAGTAAATTTTTTGCTACGAATTTAAAAAAAATTTCAAAAATTATTTTAGAAAATATATTTTCTTAAAAGGTCTTTCGATTAGTATACAAGATAGCTCTTTAAGCATATTACTAGGTTTGCAACTTCCAGAGGCTGGTTTAGGATTAAACTAAGATTTGCGTTTTCAGAATCTAAAATAATTGTGCTTTGGCACAATCATATCAGCTGTTATATTCGGCGTCATATCATTTTGAAATAGTTTTCTTGCTGAAACTCGACATGAAATATCGCGAGAGATTTTCAAAAGTTCATAATTTCACGACAAGGTGAATAATTAGTTCCCTTGAGTTATTTTTAGAAATTTTTTTTGGGACAGAAATGCTATCACCTATAGTGGCTCTCTAAGACGCCTTTCCATTTTTAAGTTAAGAAGTTCTAAGAAGATACAACTCTTTTCAGATACTTCTGTTTTATTTATTTTTTAACTATCAGGAGACAGACGTTCATTCATATTGTTTACGAGCTAGTGACTAGTAAGTTATCTCTACAGAGATATATTAATATATAATTTCTTTTTCATATATAATTTTTTTTCGTTTCCGAGCAGCATTCAGGTGATGACCACTACACATGCAAGGCATAGTATCAGCAGTAGAATATCAGGTTGTGGGGAGGAGGAAAGAGGGAGTAGTATTTGTTGACATTCTATTTGAACTTTCCTACAGTGAAAGTGACAGGAAAGATCTCTGGAGGAAATTTATTCCACATACGAACTGTTCTACTAAAAATGGGTGTGCGATTCACTGGTCAATCAATCACAAATGGATGTGCTCTCCAGGAAAATCGAATTAAACGCAAAAACGTGCGAGTAACGGGGGCAAGTTCCCTAATTTCGTTAGAGGACTTGCCATTGTAGTAACGATAAAATAGTGAAATACATCCCACATTACGTCAATAGAGTTGGATACTCTACTATCCCCAATGAGCTTTTTGGCCCTATCCTGAACGCGATCGATCGACTCCAAAATAGATTCTGGGGGCGCCGGCTCTTACTTCCATCTTTGGATGGATGTAGGTGGTATAAATAGTACAGAGAAGGGATAGAGTGAAGCGTCTCTTACACCGTTTTAGAAAACCGAGACACTTGAAAGCTTCTCTAGAAATTGGAAAAATGAGTTTAGTCCATCGAACATCACACTGAATTTTCATGTCGAGAACATAAACAGCTTCCATAATACCTGTATCATCCATAGTAACATTTGCAGCACCGTATTTCATAGTGTGGTCTACGAACTTTTACTAATTGGACTAGTTTTTGGCGTCTTGTTTTTGAAGAGGTTCAAGCTAGAACTAACAATAAATATCAAAATCGGAAACTTTGTGTTTTTTAAATTAATTTTCAAAGACATTTTCTATTATTTTTTAATTTTGTCCTACCGTGCAGTGAGTAGTAAGAAATTAGACTATCCAAATAAGAAAAGAATAAAGAGAGAAAAATTATACAAAGCACTTATGCATGTTCGAAATACATTACATTTCTACACGTAACTGCCAAGTTTTCATATAAGAACATGAAATGCATAAATACTTTGTATACAATTACAAACACAGACACAGACACACACACACACACGTACACACATACGTTTATATTCATTGTATTCATTTGTAAATTCTTATGCTGGAACATGTGTAGAATAACTGCAACTACTACTCACTGAAAAAGGTATTAAATATTTGCGTTTGTCATTTTTGCATCTCGTAAACTTAAGAGCTTTTTTTTCGTTTATTTGCCAACAGAAAGAAATAAGCAGATGAAGAATTATTGATTAAATTAAAATGAATTGAATAAAAATGACATTTAAAATGTAGATGTGTGTTTGGATATTTTTAGTGAGTGAATACATTGTCATGACGTTCTTAAAAAGTTATTGTTCAACATAAATTAACTGAACTGCCAAAAACAAAAAAAAAATTACAAACAATTTTAAAAAAATATTGCTGTCGGTGTTTATTTCTTAAGCAAATTTTATGTACTGAAGAAAATTGGATGATGAAATGCTTCCAACAAAAAAAAACATTTTTATTATTTTGATATGAATGATTTTATCCATTTTAGCATTTGCTGCAAGTGAGTCATAAAGTATGCAGAGCATCTTCAATTTTCTTTAAAGAATTAAGAGTTTATTTTAACTGTGTGCAGTTTCTGTGGCCTCTAGAGACTCCAAAGAATAATCAAAAATGTAAAGGTATTTTTATGGTTACCGTCACCATTTTCTTTCTTTGAGCTTGAGTATATCACAGACTTGAGGGGATTTAATTACATTTCAATTACAATTACAATTAAATGTAATTAGTAATTCAAAATGTCCAATTACTAATTACCAGTAATTGTGAAAAATTTCAGTTACAATTATGTACTTGTAATTTGTAATTGGAAATTTAAATTACTAATTACAATTACTAAATTACAATTGGAAAAGCTTAATTACGAATTACAAGTAAGTGTAATTGTAATTCGGCAGTAATCATTACTTCCAATTGAATTAAATTCATTTATATTTCTGAAACTTTTAACTATAAAAATGAAATGAATAAAAATGCAATTTAAATAAACTTGTACTACTGAGCTATTAGGTATTTAACTGTAGAAAGCCTATAGTACTTCTAATTTATCAATGGGATTGTTATTTTTTTTATAATTTATATGTAATTGATAACTCTTTTAATTAAATATTTTTTTGACAATAAATACAAAAGAAAAAGCTTTCATTACTTAAAATTTTCAATTGCATGCAATTGTAATTGATTTTTTTTTCAATTTCAATTACAAATAATTTGTATTTGAATATTCTAATTACAAATTATAGGTAATTGTAATTGTATTTTTTTAAATTACAAACTACATGTAATGGGTAATTGAAAAAATGTAATTAAAATTTGAAAGTAATTGTATGTAATTGAAAATTACCAATTACAATTACATGTAAATGAGTATTTGAATGTGTAATTAATTACAAACTGTAATTGATATCCCCCAAGTCTGGTACATCAATATAATCCAGCAGTTAGTTGCATAAAAATAATAAAATTTATGTTAACTAAAGCTAGCGATGACTTTTAGCGCCCATTATAACTGATGGAGTTGCGAACACAAAAGAGACCAAATCAATTAACCATCACCTTTGCAAATGGCTTAAAGAAGCATATCGAATAAGGCTTTCGATAAATTTGAAAATTGAAGTAATCTTTCAAATTGAAATTAAATTTTTTTCTTAAGTTAAAATGTGAATCATAACTTGTGAGTACATTTTCACATGAATCTTAATATTGTACGTTTGTCTGACAGTTTTTAATTGCTGACATTGTTCATACAACAAAAATAAAAAGTAAAATCTTGTGTCAAGGATTTCTTATTTGTTGTTGTTGTTTTTGAAATTTTCACTCCATTATAATTTTGTATATACATACATGCACATGTACGCACACAATTAAGCTAGAAAGCCTAGCAACACAACTACATATGTATGTATATCTGTATAAGTAAATATTCATATCGAAGACAATTTAATTTTGCTAGAATGTGTCAATGAAAAAATAAGATATTTTCCTATCTGATTGGCCTTTTTGTTTATATCAATCCCTTTCTTTATTTTGAATTCTAGATTGAATGGTTGAAAATACCAATTGGATTTTCGAGGTAAAGAAAACATAATCGAATAATAAACAAAAATAAAATCCATTGACAATTTGATTACTTTTGTCATTTGCATAGGAACAATTTTTAATTGTTTAATAAAAAAATTTATAAAAGGAATATAAAAAGTCAAATTTAGTACCAATTGTCACAACAATGGAACTTGAAGACAAAAGCTAAAGGAATAAATAAATTCTTTGGAAATATTGAAATTTTTAAACTATAAAAACTTAAAAAGTAATTATTTGTTTTCAAAATAAATTGCATTGAAATTATTGATTGTTGCGTTGATAGAGTTACGCCATACTTAAAGAGAAGAAATTTAACTCAACGTAGATGCCCGGTTATCTGTCCATATGCCAGAAACCTCTTTTCTGGATTCAAAAATAGCTAAATTCTTTTTTAGAATACAACTTTTCACAAAAGTTGTATTCTAATGGTTGTTACAATAACAACAAAAACAAAATTAAAAATTAAAGTGTTTTCCCATAGAGAACGATCTCACGAAAAAATTTTAATTTCCAACAAAAATGTTAATTTTATTTAACAGTATAACTTTTTAGGGGAAGAGTATATAGGA
This sequence comes from Trichopoda pennipes, assembly GCA_030448955.1. Taxonomy (NCBI): domain Eukaryota; kingdom Metazoa; phylum Arthropoda; class Insecta; order Diptera; family Tachinidae; genus Trichopoda; species Trichopoda pennipes. Next base: position 151,923 of record JASKUP010000021.1, on the reverse strand, counting down.
GCCAGCATAATCAAATAAGATTTTATTTGATTTTTTATATTAGTGCCTTCACAGCTCGGAGAATGTTGAAACGATTTTGAAAAATAATTTTAACTGAAAGGTGATGCTTACAGATTAGACTGTCCCATGAAAAAAAGTTTATAATTTGAAAAGTCTACACCCATGATCTTTATCTTTAATTTAATTTCAGGTTGTTTTTTTAAAATAAATTAAAGGTTGAATTTCGTATGAAAACGATTCGCGCTTGTGGACGGTTGAAAAGAGAAAAAAAAAAAACAAAACTGTAACGTCCTTCACATTGGTAAAAAAACAGTGTTGCCACTAAAATTCATATTCTGACACTTCCAACAAAAAAAGTCATAAAAATAAAAATTAACTGAAGTATTACGCCTGTATGCATAAAAACCTTAACTGCCGTTGTTAAGCACAATTTCCTAAAGTTGTATTCAAAAAACGCTTTTACCTTAAAATACCATTGTTAACTTTAAAGTAGGAAAACCCTACTTTAAACCCACAATAAATTGACAGTTCAATTTTATTATTGAAAGTTCAAAAACAAAACAAATTGTGTTTACAATAAACATAGCCGTTTATTTTAAAAGTGGCATAAGTTACTTTGTTATTGTCATCTTTTTATTTGAAATAAGTTTATAAAACATTTTAATTTTTAGCCATTTTAACTAGTCTGTATTTAGTTTTCTTTCTGAAACGGATTTTTCTAATGATTGTGTTAAAACAAAATCTTTTTTCTCTATGTAGTGTACTGTGAAGGATTTTTTCGACAGGAAGCTATTACTATTATTACTGTTTTGTCCTTTACATAAGTCACTATGTGCAATAATATGCCTTTAAATTGTGACATTCTTAGATATTTTATACAACACAAAGCAACCTCCTGAGAATAAAAAAATAACAAAATAATCATAATTATGTTAAATATCACTATAATATAGTTCAGTAAACTGCGCAATTCTTTCGAACTAATAAAAATAAATCCAATAATCACAACAATACTACACACACACCTTTTACATGTTTCCATTTCTTTCACACTAAGCTCCGTAATTAATTTCCTAAGTACAGCGACTAACGCCACTATCAAAATAAACATTTTTGTTATACCGTTAATTATCAACACTCCTCTCAAACAAATCTCAGTACTTCTTAACTTATTAATTTCAAATTTATTAAAAATGAAAAAAAAAACTGATCAGTTGTGACTTATGCCACTTTCAATGTAAACGGCTCAATTGACAATTATACTTTGTTATTCCAAAAATTTTTAAAAATGCTTATTAAAAACAAATTGTAGTATACAAATAATATAAAACATTTTTACATCTTTTTTTATATTTTACAATATATAATTTTTATAGTTTTTTTTAAACGACCTTTTTTTATTTATCTTTAATAAATATATTTTTTTCTTTTTAACGATCTTTTTTATATATTTTTCTCTTTTCGATATTTCGCTTTCCTTTGGAAAGCTTCTTCAGGAAATTTTTTTTAATAAATATCTTTTTTTTCTTTTTAAATATCTTTTTATATATTTTTCTCTTTTCGATATTTCGCTTTCCTGTGGAAAGCTTCTTTAAAAAAATTTTTTTTTTCCTGAAGAATATAATAAAAAGAACATGTAAAAAGAATATATAATAAAGATCGTTAAAAAGAAAAAAAGATATTTATTAAAGACAAAATATAATTATTATTAATTATTTTAAACAAAAGTTTAATTGATGTACATATAATCAAAACAAAGCTCCTTATCCGAATACTTAGTTCTTTAATATGAACAAATTCTTTGTAAGTTCTTCGTAAGCCTTCTTTGCTTTTTATTGAAAAGATTAATAAAAAAACAAAAAAAAATATGTTGATTTTGCTGAAAACAATTAAAACATTTTTTATGGATCTAACTACCCGAATAAATAATATTCATTTTTATACATCGTTAACTACAACGTGACAACTTAAAATAGTGGCATTGCCAGAATCAAAATACTAATTTTACTAAAGCATACATTAGCTAAAGTACTGTTTATGAATACCATTTTTTAACAAACGTCTGTTAGCCTTAAAGTGTTTGTTAACTAACGTGTACTTTAAAGCTCAAGTAAGCGTTTTTTATGCATACAGCCGTTATAGTGTTCTCAAAGAAGATGTAAATAGTATAACGTGATCCTGTCTTTTGAACAGAGTTATCCTTGCACAGATTGTTATACAAAGTAATTTAATGCGTGTAATTGTTTTTTAATTATTTCCTAAGAATTGCATAACCCAACCAAGACTACCAGAATAACGTAATTAATAAGCCATTCTAATAAATGTTTTAGATTTTTGAGTGCATTTTCACGTAATATTTTATTTAGCTGTGCTTTGAAATAAAGAGTTACCAAGAGTGGATGCCACAAAGGACGTCTTCAACATCAACCCGTCCTCATTAAATTTTCATTTATATCAAAAGAGAAATATTAACTAAAACAATTTTTGACATGATGACAATAAAATTGTATATTTTGGCAAAAGTCCAACCCAACCCGAATAAACTTCAATATTTTATTTTTGTTGTACTTATTTTCTTTTTTTTTTCTTTAAAAGAGTTTCAAACTAAATAAATATACAAACCTTGTATCAATAGATTCATCTAAAGTTTGTTGTGTCGCTTGTAATTTCCATTGAATATCAATTGGATTGTCGCCTTGAACGTTGCACTGTATGTGAACTTGTTTTCCTTTAGCAACTGAAATTTGCTTTGATTTTGTTTGAAAATGAGCGGGAACTTATTTAATTAATTACAAAAAAAAAAAGGAAATAAAAATTATTAAAATTATTTTTTTTTAATCACTATTTTGTGGTGTGTTTTTTTCTAGAGGCATAGAACTTTAAGTTGGCAACACTTTTTAATTGGCGGCCATTTTGTGTGATTTATATATATAGTTTGGCTTTGCAATCCAATATGAATACACTGGTGCCTAAACAACGTTTCCAAATTGTGCCAATTGGGCCCAATACAAGATTGCCGTTGCTTTGCACTTTCAGAAGCGATTTTGTTTAGCGATGAAGAATGGTTACGTTAATAAACAAAACTGCCGTCCGTATTTGGAGAGACACTTAAGTACATTTTGAAGCATCTAGAAAAACAATGTGTTTGGATCTTTGGAACGTACTTTTTTTTAAGACGATGCTGTTCAGAACGTTACAGTCAATGGTGACCCCTATAGAGCTACGATTACTGACTTTTTCATTTATCAATTGAATAGACATAAAGTACAGGAGCTGGGGTTTGAATAAGATGGCGCAACACAGCTCATGCCAAAATTGATTTAATGAAGGAAACTTTTGGTAGTTACTAGTTCCACGTTTCGGATCCATGAGTTGGCTTCCACGCCGCTTAACTGTGTGATATGTAAAGTATCTTGTCTACGCCGATAAGTTGGAAACGTTTGATCACTTTAAGGAAATATTCGCCACGTTATGGGGTCATATGTAAATTATAATGCCAGAGGATTATATATTGAATGAAATAAATTTTATGTAAATTTATAAAACCCATGTTTGTTTTATTCTATTTTAAAGTTCTATACCTCTACAGAAACATCCTATATATTTACTTACCATTCACTTTTAAAAAAATCACTTTACTAACACCTGAGCCGATATTATTTTTGGCTTCGCACAAAAAATGACCCTGAGATTCTTTGCTAATTTTTTTGAAGTGTATTGTGCCATTGGCAAATGATTGTACGGTGGGCTCATAAATAAAATCCTTATATTCTCCGGGTGTCGGACCAATAGCTTTTTTCCAGGTTATTGTAGGTTTCGGATAACCCGATGATTGGCAGTGCAGGAAAACATCATCGCCAGCTTGAGCACTGGCATCTTTGGGCTCTAAAATCCATTTAGGCGGTACATTAACCGATAAAGGCACTGTAAAACGTTCAGTACCCGCTACATTTTGTGCAATACATGTATAATTGCCTGAATGTTCGGATGTGATATGTTCAATAACTAAACTAGCTGAATATTCATCTAAACGTCTTATGACTTCATTGCTGAAATTTATAAATAAATTTTGGCTTTTTTTAAGTTTCATTTAAAAACTTACCCGGTACCAATTAAGGGTTTTCCATTACGTTCCCATCTAAAACTAACTGGCAAATCCCCTTCTAATATCTGACATGATATCGCTGCTCTCATACCCTCTCTCAACATATTGGTCATCGCTTGTATGGGCATAATTTTTGGTGGCACTGCAAAGGAAATGTAATTGAAAAAAACAAAAAAGAAAATACCAAAACGTAAGTCATTAGTATTGTGTGAAGCGAACTGTTGTATATTGCTTTTCACTAAATGATAGTTTATTTTGTGCCAACCACTGAAAACTCATTATAATCATGGTATTCCTGCTACTACTTGCACCAGTAATTACTGATGCTGTTAGGGTTCACCACTAAATGATTATATAAAAACAACGATTCGCATATTTTCATTCTTAACCATCAACTAAATTAAAAAATATTTTATGTACATAAAAAATAAAGAATTTAAATTTTGTATAAAATAATTTTTAGATGTCACTTTTTATAGCGCTAAATAGGTTTGTAGATGAAATGAGTCACGTGATTTTTAAAGAATGTCGTTAACACGAAACGTGACTTTTAAATACTGTTTGGTTTTTTGTAATAATTAACGTGATCACAGTGTTTTTTAGAACAACCAAGAAGCAGAGTTGCCACAGTAACAATATTTTAAGGCAAAATTTTATGAAAAATAACAAACAATAAATAATTTTTCGTTCACAGGAAAAATGAAAATCTGCTTATGGTTGTAAAACTTGTAAGAAACCTTTCTTTGATCACATAAAAAATTAGTTTAATTAAGAAATTGCGTGAAACCAATAAAATAATATAATAGTATCGATTCTAACTTGGATAAAAAAAAAGCCTACACACGTTATGACATAGTATGTGTATGTGTTTCTACAAGTCACAAGAGAATGAATGAGAGCGTTAGTGTACTGTCTTAGTTACTATAGTGAGTGGTAACTTATTGTGCAATCATACTGAAGTATAGCTTATCTTAAAATAGAATACAACTCTTTTATAAATAACAGAGATAATTGAGAAACCATAACTTAAAAATAGTGTAAGAAAAATAAATTTAATTCACACAAAAAATTTCAAAATTTAAGTAAAATATCACCGTTAAATACATGATTCAAATTAGAAATCTATACAGGAGAAATTGGAAAAGACATAGAAATGTAAATGACCATATCCGAACAAAGGAGTAAAACTATAAAATCGCGGAGGAGATTGAAAAATTTTAACAAAAGGTTGGCAACTCTGGAAAAAGGTTCTTCCCCCTTTTGGAACATTTCCAAGATATTAGGGAAGAAATCTGCATATATCCCAGTTTTAAAATATAATAATGAAACATACAATATCACACAGGAGAAATGTGAATTACTGGCTCAAATATTTAGTTTCAATCATTCAAATTCATCAAATCTCAATGAGCCGGAAACTGCTAGAGATGTGGAGTATGCTGTGGATCAATTCAGTCATGCCGAATATACCCCAGATAACGAAGTAAATGTTTCGTTTGACAGCGTAGCATATTTTTTAAAGACACTAAAACCAAAAAAAAAAAACGTCCTGGCTCTGACGGAATAACAAACAAATGTTTAAAGTCCTTGCCAAACAAGGCTATAAAATACATTACAGCGGTAATAAATTTATGTTTAAGACTGAGTTATTTTCCTAAATTATGGAAACACTCAAAAGTCATACCGCTAATAAAAGCCAACAAGCTTCTTAATTGTCCACAATCTTACCGACCAATAAGCCTTCAGCAAAATACTGGAAAAAGTTATCAAAGAAAGAATTGTTCAATTTACTGATGCGGAGCACATAATTCCTACACAACAATTTGACTTTCATAAGGAACACAACACAGTGCAACCTCTGATAAGAATACGCAATTATATAAGCTCTAATATGTAATCAGGAAAATCTACTAATATGGTTTTATTGGATATCAGAGCGGCTTTAGATTCTGTGTGGCACAGTGGCTTAATTTATTAAATGATAAGGTTTAATTTTCCACCAACATTAATCCGAATAATATCCAGCTTTCTGTCAAACCACAGTTACAGTGTGGTCATTGGTTCAAACCATTTCACGCAAAGTAAAATATCCGCAGGCTGTCCGCAGGACTCGTGCCTGTCGCCCATATTATACCACATTTACACAGCGGATTTTCCTAGAATAAATGGCTGCTTAACATCTATATTCGCAGATAATACGGCTATTCTAAGTTCAGAAGTACTCACAACCGATGTTTTATGTAGATTACAAACTGCACTCAATGAGGTTCATTCTTACTTTGCAAAATGGAAAGTCCTTGTAAATCCACAGAAAACTCAAGCAATGTACTTCTCCAGAAGGTTGAAATCCTGCTTTTTACCACAAAACCCCATCTCATTTAATAGCACTTCTATTCCATGGCTGAATAAGATAAAATACTTAGGTATCGTACTGGACCCCAAAATTAAGTTTAAGAATCACGTGCCATATATTGTTAATAAAGTCAACAACTTAATCTGGTTATTGTATCCGTTAATGAACAGAAACTCTAAACTTAACATAGACAATAAAATCTTATTATTAAAGGCAATATTTCAGGCAACGATGTTTTATGCTGCTCCAGTCTGGTCTACATCAGCACACTGTCATATCAAAAAACTACAGTTTGCGCAGAATAAACTCCTAAAAATGATCTACAATCTGCCTTGGCACTACTCCACACAACGACTACATACTCTAGCCAACGTTGAATTTGTAAAACACAGAATTGACCGATTGACAATAAATTTTAAAAACAGATGTCTTCAGTCTGACTTCATGCATATCAATGAGCTAGCCTCATCATAATTTTAAATCGAACATTAACTTTTTATCTTAAACCCAAAATTTGTCCATAAAGGTTTTTTGAAAATGTTTCCCTTATTTTTAATAAAATTGAAACACCTGCTCATAATAAGAATTATTAACGCTATATTTAAGTAGAAGAGGTTTAAATCCTAAACTCTTTGTGGAAGACTGACAAGAGAAAATGTTAACAAAAATATTACATAAATAAAAAATTTGAATCACCATTGTTTAGGGCATCAAAAAGCCTGTCAATGTAATGGGTGGTCAAATTTGAGGTAAGGCAGTAAATAGTCAAATGATTAAATCTCAAAAATTGAGCTGTCATTTTTGACATTTATTAAGTAAAAAGTTTAAACAATTTTAAGCATAGACCGCTACCCTTTTCAGCAAAGAAAAATTAATTGTGAAAATTTATTATTAAAATCGTGAAAATATTGCTGTATCACATCATAAACTTTGAAAAGCTTCTTCTCGTAATCAGACTCCTGCTGAGACCGCTGTGCCTAATTAATTCGCTAATTTTAATATATCAACATCGTCGATGATTGCACCATTTGGGTATCATTGCAGGCGCTTTACCCGTGTAAGGTTAACAAAGTGCAAGAATTAAAGCCAACCGACCAATGTGTTTATCATACATTTGTGAAGCGGTTGAGTTGAAAATGAAACAGAAGAGTTAACTGAAAACAACGCAAATTTCAACAAAATCATCTCTAGTGATGGGGCTCATTTTCAATAAGGCAGTCATGTGAAGAAACAAAATTGTCGCATATGGGGTTCACAAATAGTCTTCAAAACACCATTGCATCCAAAAAAAGTGCCTGTATACTGTGTTTTGTGATCAGGTGGCATCGTCGAGCCGTATTTTTTTTCGAAAATGTGCAAAGAAACGTGAATTCTTAGGGCTACCAAACCATGATAACCTAGTTTTTGTGACCACAAGTAGCTAATGTTGACATTAGTGACCTTTAGTTTCAGTAAGATGATGCCATAAGCTATTCAGTCACCCAGTTATTGCATGAGACATTTTCCACTTGTGTAATTTTTCGATTTGACGTTTTCAATTGACCGTCTTGTCAGCAGGGGTATAACTGGAAACTCCACTTTATTTCCACGGGAATCAGTGACCCGCAGAGTTCCGTTATTTGTCTTTTTAGACACTTAACTGTTCTCTAGCTGCTTATTGAGGTTGGCCCTTTATGGGAGTATCGTGGTGGTTGTGGTTTCGCGGCCCCATAACAGTATAATGGTTATTATGGTGGCCAGGATCATTTCGCCGTTAATGACACGCTAGGTGAATGATCCAGTCCAGTGAGCATGCTAGACATGTGTTCTGGACAGGAGTTGGAAAGTATCCAACTCTTCAGCAAGGAGTGATGATTTGCTTCCCTGCTCTGGAATCATCGAAGTTGCAACTAGAAAGTTCTGTTGCATAAAATTATAGCTTCGGCTTCCTAGGACGAGCATGACGTTCCAAATTATGCAGTGGTTTGATCCACCATCTGATTAAGGCTTCATGGCCAGGCGCGGATGTAAATCTAATCACACGTTTACATATTTGCCTTAAATTTACCCATCCATTTTATTGTTTATTAAATTTTATGCATTTTCGACCTATAGTTAGTATATTAGGAGAAAATACAACTGCCTCTTGGAGTCACAAAAGGTGATTGAGAAAAATTTTTTGAAACTCAATTTTTTGAAGCAAAGTATTAGATACACTGTTTGAAACGATGGCCTAATTAAACTGTTATTATTTTTTGGCGCTTAACAACATCCTATTTGTATTTCTTTCGGACCATCACTCAGGGGATGAGCCTTACTCATGGAATACATTGTACCAAAGCTAGGACATTAGGTTATCAGGAGAAGGAAAGAGGGAGTAGTGTTTGTCGATTTTCCCACATTGAAAATGACAAGAAAGACATCTGGAGGGAGTTTATTCCGCATACGGACTCTTCTGCTAAAAAACCAATTCTCCCTGTAATGCGTAGTGCGATTCACTAGCCAATCGCTCTCAACGAAAAGATGCGAGTAATGGGAACAAATTCCATAATTTCGTTAGAGCACTTACCAGTGTAGTAACGATAAAACAGTGAAATACAACTTACATTGCATCGATGCTCAAGAGAATCAATAGAGTTGGATACCCTACTGTCCCCAATGCGCCTCTTGGCCCTCCCCTGTACGCGGTCAAGCAACTCCAAAACCGGCCGGCCCATACATTGGAGTTGTATTCGATTTTCGGATGGATATAAGTGCTTTAAATAGTATTCAGATTAGAAAACCGAAGCACTTGAAAGTTTCTTTAGAAACTTGAAAAATGTGTTTAGTCCATCGAACATCATCATACTGAATTTTCATGCCATAATATCTATTCCATCCATAGTAACAGATGTAGCACCATTTTCGAACGCAAATCTATGCATAAGCATGCAACATTGCATCTTACGGGCATTAGAATCGACACTATTTACACGACCCCTTTCCTAGATTATCGCGAGATCGTGATTGAGCGTATCATACATGTTCCACCTTTTGGAACTCTGGTTCGCTCTATTACCAAATAAATACGAATGACGAATGGTGCTGTCATCTGCGAAAGAGTAAATGGTTTAACCTTATTTGACAAAGAAGGTCATTTAGCAAAATAAGCAATAGGGTAGGAGAAAGTACAGAGCCTTGCGTTACCCCTAAATTAATGTTGAACTCGCCTGATGAAATCCCATCTATAACAACTCGTATAGTGCGATTCTTGGGAAAAATCGATATAAATCTAGAGAAAGAAGTGCATCATGCCACACTCTATCAAATGCCTTGGAAATATCTAGAGCCACCATTTTACTCTTTTCGAAATTTCGTGATGAGATTTACATCTGCTCCTGTCTGTAAGCCTTAATCAGATGGTGGTCGAACCACTGGGAATGAAAAGCAACGTCATTCACGCCCTAGGAAGCCGAAGACTAATTCTAGCAACAGGTCCTTTCTAGTTGCAATTTCAGCGGTTCCAAAGCAGGGTTGCAAGCCACTACTTCTTGCTGAAGAGTTGGAGACTGTCTGGACTATAAATCAAATTCATGCGGGGGCAGTGAAACCACAACCACCACGATACTCCCGAAGAGCCAACCTCAATAATCAGTCAGAGAAACAGCTAAAAGGATAAAGAGAAAATTAGCAGAACTCTGGGGTTTACTGATTCCCGTGGACATAACGTGGAGCTTCCAGTAGCCACCCTGATTGCCTTCAGGGGTCTGGGCTCCCTTATACTACCATCAGCACAAGTGTAGGTGCTTAAGTTATCCATAGAAACTGAAAAATGTGCCTCCGGGGGAGACTCTCTCCGAAATAATCTATGGAGTTACACCATTGTCCAGATAGGAAAGCCAGCATGTTACCTGTAGAGCGCCCCCCTATGAAAGCCACACTGTCTATCGCTAAGTAAGCGTTTGGACTCCCGGTACCTCACAAGATTAAAATTAATGATACTTTCCATCACTTTGGAAAGTGCAGAACAAATTGTAATTGGGTGGTAATTATCAGGGTTGTTAGCCTCACCCTTTTTGTGGATAGGCGTTACATTAGCAACCTTCCAACACTTTGGAAATTCGCAGGCATCACACATCGTGCTGAAAAGTGCTGCTAACGGACGAGCTAGCATCGAAGAGCACAGTTTCAAGACAACTGCTGGAATCTCATCCGGCCCAGAATTAAATCAGTCTTATTTAGCTCAAACAATAATACTTGACAAAAGTGTTAAATTCATTTAACAGAATTTAAAATTCGATTAAATAAAACTTGTATGAAAAATGTATTTCGCTATTAATTCGGGTTTAATGGTGGCTATTTTCAAAATCGCCAACCCTACGTTTTGTAGTGTTCAAATAACTTATTGCTAAAAAAAAATGGAAGACTAAGATTTGCTTTAGTTTGGTATCAGATTGCATTTCTTGTAACAATAAAATTTCAAACTACTGCAATAGTCATCATAGTGCTTATGGTGAAGATAATGATGATGATGATTATGACGATGAAAACAGCGGTGTTGTTAGCGATGTTTGCTTTGGTGGTATTCACACTCATTAGTTGCGGTAAAAACTTTTGTTCACGCTGGGAATGTGGTTGGGATTGGGAAGCCATTTTTATTTTTATTTTCATTCAAGTCATTGACCATTTAAATGCAGCCTGATAATAATATATTTTTGAAATTAATTTTGTTTTGCTTATGCTGAATCATTAGCATTTAACTTAAACTTTTTGTTGAGAAATGTTGGTTTTTTTGTTAAGTTTTTAACAAATTTATGCTAAAACGACTTTATGCAACGCCAGATTTAATTAAAATTTCTATGCTCTCTCTCTCTCTCTCTCTTTCTCCCTAGTAATTTTGGTAATGTTGAGGGCTGATATATTTGAAACTGCTTAAAACAAATTCATTTAAACAATAACATTAACAAAAAACGGAAAAAAACAATAATAAATCCAAGATTTGAAATACTTACCCAGCACTTGAATTTCAACATTCCGTCTTGAAGTCTGTTTTTGTTTATTTTGTGCCATGCACGTATAAGTGCCAGCATCCTCCAATCTTTGCAACTGTTCAATGATTAGAGTGCCATTGTTATAAGCTCGTTGTCGACGATTTATGGGTAAAGTTTGGCCATCTAAATTAAAATTATAGAAAATGAACAACATTTTTTTTTTATTTTTGATAAGAGTTATTTTAAAATTTTAAAAATTTTTAATTTATTTGGAATTTTTAATTTGAAAACATTTAGGGAATTTTCAATACCACGTATGTGGAATATGAAAATAAATTAATATCATTCATACGTCAGGCAGCACAAAATTTATTTAATGATTTTTAAGACATGTCTGTACTTAGCTTTCGTTTTAATGTCCGCACGTGTCTCTGATATTTTGAGTGAAGGTGTAATACTATAACTACTATAGCAACAAACACTAATAATTAAAGGGTGTGACGGAATAAGCGTAATATTAAAAAAATGTTGTTAAATCTTTAACTGTTAACTGCGACTTTTTTCGCTTTAGCAACAGAAAGAAAAAAAAAATTAAAATTAAAGGGTAAAAAAAAGAGAAAAAAAATTTTAAATAAATTTAAACAAGAAAAAGTTTTCCGAAAGTAATGTTATGTTAATTAAAAAATGTTTATTTTTTAGAACTGTAACAGCCACAGGAACAAAAATAAAATTTTTAAATTGAAGGGTATCTAAATAGTAATGTAATTGATTTTGTATCACAACACGCCGGCATTATAAATTTAAATATTTTAATGTCAGCAATAAGAAGAAGATTATTAAAAATAAAATTAAACTTAAAAGGGTGTTCCGAAAGCGACGTGAAATATATGTATTAAAATACATGCGCAAGCATATTCAATTTTCAGGGTGTCAGTAAAGTCATGACTGATATAGCAAAAGGAACAAAAAATAAAAATGAAATTAATGGGTGTCCAAATAGTTATCTACCTACTGCAGATACATTTTAAGCTTGAGTTATTTATGTTTTCTCCAAGAACAAGTAAAAAATTAAATTTTTTTGGATTTAAACAATTAAGCATGTGCCGAAAGTGCTGTAATATTCATGCAAATGAGCATTTTATTTGAACGTGTGTGTATTAAATTTCAACGGTATATGTAAATCTTTCCCTCCTCTTTTAATTAAAGGGTGAGCAAAAAGTGACGCAATGGTTTTGAAACCGAAATAGACACACGCGATATAATTTAAATATTTTAATTTCTGAAATAAGAACAGTTAAAAAAATTTAAAGTAAATTTAAAATATGGAAGGTGTTCCGAAAGTGACGTAATATTTATATAAATATTTAAATTATTTGAAGCTGTAAAGCATGCGGGTACAGTAATTTATCACGGTATACTTGTCCACTATATTGATTGGAACCAGTAGGCAGACATTTTAAAGTTAGATATTTTATGTCTGCTTCAAGGACAAGTAAAAAAAACAATACAAATTCAAAAATAAAGGGTGCTTCTGTAATAACATAAGGGGTTTTTCTGTTTCATTTTTAAAATTTTTTCTTTTGTTATTTCTCTCCATCCTTACTGGCTGTTGTTCGCTTGGTGTAAATGGCCAGCACTTTCGATGTAAAAACATCATTATTAAGCGGTAATACAATTTGTACTGGTGAGTCAGTGTTCGTGTTTAAGTAGTTCTGTTGTTAAGGTTGTATCTATTCGTGTAGGCAGAATGCCAGCCCATCTGGCACTATATGCAAAGCCAATCTCTTGAAGCCTTGGTCTTTTGTTATTATCTAGGTACACGTGTGTCGTTTGTTCGTGTGTATAAGTAGTTTTTGTAGTGTGAAAATTTTTTCTGAGATCGTGTTTATCTGTTCGTTTATAATGTCACTGTTGAAAGTTTTTGTTTTGTAGAGTTCCATGTTTTCAAGATTATCTAGTTTTCGTCCTATTTTTTCTAGGATGTAGTAATGTCATGTATTCATCCATTTCTCTTGGTATGTGTCCGTGAGTGTTAAGGTCTTATGCAAAGTTGGAATCTTCTCTTTTCCATTTGTATGAGCGTATGTGTTCTGTAAATATTGTTCTTGGTGTTCGTCCAGTTTGCCCTATATAAGTTTGTTTGCAGATACAAGTAAGTCTGTATACCCCGCTGGAACTAAATTTGCCAGTTGTTTCTGTCGTTATTCTGAGATCACGTCTCAGAGTGTTGCCGGTTTTTTGTCTTAGTAACTTTAGAGTAACAAAACAGCAGTAATTTTTAAAGGGCCTTGTTGCCCTTTCATAATTGAATCTTTGGTTTTCAATCAAAAGTGAATGTTATATAAAAGGAAGTTAAAAGAGCTAAAATATGGGCTGTTATAAATAGTCGATATTTTGGTACAACTTTTTGAAATTTAATTACTCTTTAAACGATACTGACGAACATTTTGAAATGAGAAAAATTAACAGATTTTTTAACTACAGTTTAAATTTACTTTACTCATTTAATATTCAATTAATCTTATATTTAAGTCACTCCTGAAGTCATAAGAAGGATTGAAAAATTAAAATATTTAAGTCCGCAACAATGAAAAGTAAAAGAATATTTTATTTCTGTATACAAAAATTGTCCAAATTCAATTTTTTTTTTATTTTCAGTTTTAAAAGCCAACACTTCATTGCATTTTTCATAAATAAATTTCTGAATTTTCTTTTCTTTTTTCCGTCGTTCTTAGTGTAGTTTTTAATATTTAAAATTGTTCTTTTTTTTACCTCTTTCCCAATGTATTTTATCGATTGGATAGCCAGCCACGGGACATTTAACAATTAAATCGTGACCAGAGATACCAGTTATTTTGGGCATTTCACGTATATGTGGCAAACCATAAATATTGACTTTGGCACTGTGAGATACTCTGAAAAAATTAAAGAAACAAATAGAAATTAAATTAGTAATTGCGAGATAGTTTTTTGTAGAAGATGAAGGAAATGGAAACATTTTTTTTCAATACATATTTAGTTTAAAAACTTGGTATTTTTAAAATTAATAAACATTAGTCTTTCCTCTGCCATCTAAAGTTTCATACTGCCATATTTATAAAAACTTTGAATGATTTAAATCTATTTTGAAATGAATTTTTTATGGTTGCTTTGTTTTATATTTCAAAATCCAAATTATTTGTTATAAATGTGACGTTTTTCTTTTTATGCCAAATTTGATATGTTGATTTGAATACGTACGAGTATTACGCAAATTAAATTAACTATAAATATAGAGTGTTTTTTATAGAGGTATAGTGTTTTAAGTTGACAAAACTTTTTTAACTGGCGATCATTTCGTTATCTGACAAGTGATTTATGTTTCGTTTAATTTCGCATTTTGACATGAATAGACTTACACTTGAATTGTATAATTTGGGCCCAAAACAAGATTGCTGATTATACAGATTATCATAAGTGAATTTGCCAAGAAGCCACTTTTTTTTTTAATACAATTAATAAAACTGCCGTATTTGAAGTGATGATATTTCTCAAGTGTATGTTGAGTCACCATTACATCCAGGAAAACTGACTGTTTGCTGTGTTCTAAGGGCTGGTGGCATCATTGGGCTGTACTTTTATAAAAATGATGCTGATCAGAAAGCTCCAGTCAATGGTAATAGCTGGAGAGTCTTGACTACAGACTTTTTTTGATTGAACAACCATGGTTTTAATAAGTCGCTGCAAGCCACACAGCTCGTGCTGCAGAATGTGATAGCATTAATGCCAGTACCTGGCCGCGAAGCCTTAATCTGACGGTGGTCTTACCAAAGGGTGTTAGAACAAGCTTCCACCTACGCCGGAAGACGCGTACACACTAGGTGCATATACGCCTTTGTAGCAATTTTCGAATGCTGAATGGGGGCTGTGCTCCCACTTCCTACAGAAGAGCTGGAGAAGAGCCGTAGACCTGCGGGCAACTGATTCCCGCGGTACCAGTGTGTATTTTTAAATTTCACTGGTCGGACGTCTTTTCCAGTTTCGGGCTCTTGCTAGCCAAGGCGACTGGTGTCACCTTTTACCCCCGAAGGCGCACATGTCAATATGGGGAAGAAATCCATTAAGGCTGCGTACCAGCGGGGAGGGGGTGGGCAAG
The DNA here is from genome assembly GCA_030448955.1 of Trichopoda pennipes. Taxonomy (NCBI): domain Eukaryota; kingdom Metazoa; phylum Arthropoda; class Insecta; order Diptera; family Tachinidae; genus Trichopoda; species Trichopoda pennipes. Next base: position 136,381 of record JASKUP010000021.1, on the reverse strand, counting down.
CTCATGCTACAAATTGATTCGTTGAAAGGGATAATTAAAGTCGCTAGTCTATGCCGACAAGTTCAAAACGATTAAACACTTGAAGGACAACATTCACCGTGTTATTGTCGATATAAGGCCACAAATGTTAGATAAACTCATCGAAAATTATACGTAAAATTAGACTACGTCCGAATCAGAAGTCATATTTAATTTATAATGCCAAAAATTATTTTTCGAGGAAAGAAAATTAAAACATTCTCTTTGTTTTATTCCATTTTAAAGTTCTATACCTCTGCTTTATGTTCATTTTACTTTATGTTTCATTAAATGTTTCCTGTCACTTAAGTCAAGAAATGTTTCAAGTAAACATTTGCAGTTATATGTTTCCATACCACACCATTTGAATACACTAATTATAAAATTGATGTTCTCAAATTCATTCGTTTTGCTGTCTACGAAATTCAGACTGAAGAAAATCAAGTGTCACAAAATACCGACAGCTATTCAATAAATCAAGGAAATAAATTTAGAAATAATTCTTTTATTCCCTAGAACTTTTACTTTTGGAAAGGCTTAGAAAAGTCAAATGTGAGTGAGGCAACTCCATTCCTATAAACCTTTTAGAGTAATTTAGGGCTAGAATTAAAAAAAAAAAAAATTAGCAGCTACATTGCGATTTTAGCTGTTTAGCAGTCATCTCAAGGTGTTGTGATGAATTAATTAAATATCAATTTTGATCGAAAAACTTTTATAAAAAGTATATGGAGTATCGCAGGACAAGTGAAAATTATTTAACGTCCAACAGGCAATAAGGTTAGACCTACTGAGGCAGAAATAAGTGCTTCTTAACTTATTTTTTGTTGTTGTAAATTTGCGGTAAGGCCATAATGCTTGCATAAGTTGATGGTATTCATAGTATATTAAGGCTAAAGTAGCTTCGATGTAATGATGGTAAGTATAACTATTTGAATTGAATATTCAAACATATTTGCAATTAACCTCGTTAGTATAAAAAGTAAAAGTGAACAGGATATGATAAACGAAATAGAAATGCTTGGCTATTAGACGATTCTGAATAAGGACTTAAACCGTTTTTATTTACAAATTTGAATATTCTTTTAGAAATTTCTTCAACTTCAAACCGTAAAAAATCTTATGGATTGGATAACGTTTCAAACTTTCTCATAAAAATATTTCTCGTTAAGGCTTTCGAATATGTCGCACCGTGAATACAAAAAGGTTACAACTCAAAATTTTCCAAAACTGATTTTTTTTCATAAATTAATTTAGAGTACATATCTCTAATTACTGCAAAAAATTTTTTTCACATCACTATCTTCTTTATTTCGTGTTAAGTGTGTTGCTTCTGCACGATGAACTAAACAGTTTATTTTCTCTCCTACAAATTTTAGTTTTTTTTTGTTTTTTTTGCTTTTTTTTTTAAAGAATTAGCACGTCAGGCAACAATGCCTATTTTAGTCAAGTACCGTTGTGACCCTTTTGTATTTAGGGTGTGATATGATAATACTCTTTAAAAACCTGTTTAAATAACTGTTATCTTCCTTTGGCTTGGCAAGTGGCTAAAGTTGTTGCTATTCACAAAGTAAAAGGTGATAATGATATTAATAATCTTAGGCTAATGTCATTACTTTATAATTTGGGGAAAATGTTTGAAAAACTTATTCAGGAAAAAATGGATTTTGCTCTAAATAGCGCATATATACCAGAGAGGAAATTTGATTTTAAGAAAGGCAATTCAACTGTTCATGCTCTTTTGAAATTCCATACAGATGTTATTCAGAATTTACGAGGACTTAAGTGCACTGTTGCCATATTGTCTATCGTTGAGAAGGCTTTTGACAAGGCATATCATAATGACATTTTGTTTAAAATGATCAACACAGGGTTTGAACCGTTAATTATACAACTTTTTCAAAGCTTTTTCGATGGCAGAAGATTTTGTGTTCAGAGTGTTAATAAATTGTCTAGTTACGGTAACATTTCTTGCGGTATTACGTAGGGCTCAGTGTTGGCACCTCATTTATACAACATTTTTTTACACGACTTTCCTCATGATTTTAATGGTGCACATGGTATACACTACATCGACGATTCACTGTGGTATGCGCATAATGAGTCTCCTACAATGACATTCCAAAGCGTTTCCTTGCATCTTAAAAACGTTTATTTTATACACATTGGAGGATAAGCCTAAATACTGCTAACAGCTTTGCTATATGTTTGCGTAATGCTTTCGGAAAATGTAAATAAACCATAGTGCCGGAGAGCAAAAACCTTGTGTTGACATTAAACGGAAATGAAATACTTTTTAAGGACAGCTGTAAATACCTTGAAGTTCACTTTAGTAAACTAATGAAATTTAATAACCTTGCTTTGTATAATACGGAAAAGGTGAATAGGGTTAAGGGAGCCTTTGGTAAACTGTTTAGTGGTAAATTTTTGCCAAGCAAAACAAAATTGGTTTTTACAAGGTTGCCATTAGACCAATGCTTCTCTTTGCATTGCCAATATGATTCAGCATCTCAAAAATGGCCATGGAGAGAATGGAGATTTTTGAAGGAAATGCCTAGAAAAGAATTATAAATATTAAAATAGAAGATTTTCAAATGAGTATATTTACGAAAAAGCCAAACTGCCTGCAATATCCCATTACGCTTTCCAACTGTTGAGAAATTTTGTAAAAAAAAATTTTTATTTCTTCAAAGGCAAAGTCATTCAAGATATTTAAAATTAATTGAAAATTATTCACAGCAATAATTGGCAAAACCCATCAAGTATCATATATTTGGAAATTTCTAACACGAAGTTTATTTTTCAATTGTGGTAAAATCAAACGCATTGTAGTGTTGTCCTACTGACTTGGCTATACTGGTCGATTAGTGAAGTAAGTTTGAAAACATTTTCATATCTTTTTTCTCCTACGTTCCGCCGGTATTTCCCAGCTTCTTCAGGGAGTATTTAAACTTATATTTATTCTTAGCACTATAAAATTAAATTGTAATTGTTCTCAGAAGGACAACACAAAAAAGATAAGAAAAAAAAACAGCCCTGGTCTATCAACTTAACACAAACGCATTGTAGTTTTGACATTTAGTTTTTTGACGTATTTGTAGTAGATGCATTGCCAATTGTTGCAATGAATTCAATTTGGTAAGAAAATCATAATTAAAATGCGCTATAAAAATGGTGATTCTGTTAAAGTTACATTTCGTAAAAATTGTGATATTTTCAGACAATATAATAGTTCTTCTGTGACCGCTATTAATAATTTGGTCATTAAATTTAAGTCGAAAGGTTCGATATAAAATGTGCGAACACCAACGCGTGTTCGAGCAAGTCGTTCAACTGAAAACAACGCAGCCGTGAGCCATATTGTTGAAGCATATCCAAACTTGTCAATTCCTCGAAATTCTCAACAATTGGGGTTATCCAAAACTACCACATGGCAAATTTAGCGTAAGGATTTGAATCTCAACTGATATAGGGATTGAAGCCGGCTGATCATTCATATTGCCATAGATTCGCTCAATTCATTCAGTAATAACCGGCTTCCTTTTTTGGAAAAATCGTTTTTAGACGAGGCCCATTTTCACTTGTCAGGGTTTGTAAAAAAAAAATTGCCCCATTTGGGCTTCTAAAAATCCGTGCATGCTGAACGTGTCACTGTATGGTGCTCTATGTGGTGGACTGAAGGCGTTATTGGGCCCTTTTTTCAAAGATAAGGTTAGAAATGCATTAATGGTCAATGGATCACTCTATCGCAAGATACGAACAACTCAATTATGGCCTATTATTGACGACGTGAATATCCCTGATATGTGGTTTCATGTGGTTTATGTGCCACATGTCACATGTCACACAGCCAATGAAACGATCAATTTATTGCAAACCAAATTACGAGATCGCCAGCCAGATCGTGTGACTTAACACCACTGGATTATTTTTTCTGGGGCTATATTAAGGACAAAGTCTATACGTTGCCAATTATATTTTATTTTCATGTAAATGTAAATTACAGAACATTATCGAACAAAATATTTTTATTTTCATAAAATTCATAAAATATTCAAAATCAATAAAATTTGATTATAAGATGATGCATTTTTTTAAATTTCTACAAAAAACCGACATTGTAACCTACATACATATTTACATTAAAAATACCACAATAGCTCTATTGAAAATATTCTAAAATTGTTTTAAATATAAATATAATTGTAAATGTTGTGTAAATTTAATAAATAACAATAAATATGCATAATAAAACAAGTGTAAATAAATTGTTTAAAAATTCTAAATTAATTTTTGTCTCTTTATTAAATATCGACGATAAAAACAATTATAAGTTTTTTAGTTGTAACCATTCAATCGAATAAAAATATTTTACTATTGTAATGAAAAATATAATTTATTTAAACTTGCTGAATATATTTTATTTTGTGTGAAATTTTTTAAGAAAATTAGTTATTGCTAGTGTGAATGATGCACACGTTCAAACACTTGTGCAGTACAGGTAGGCTTCGTTGCTTGTGAGGGCAGTTTTAAAAGGAATCATTTCTAAAAGTAGACCCGGTTCAGACAGGGCAATTTCAGTTACTCAACTCTTTATCAATTTCCTTTTAAAATTGCTGCAGTGTTCAGTCACGAATAATTTGGCCCAGCAATTCTTGTTCTATCTTGTTAAATTTCTTGCTTTTTTGTTACAATGAATAGAAATGTCAAAAATCAATCTGCGGCAAAAAAAAGAGAAATGAAAACTGCGAATGACATACAAAAAGAAATAAACGAGTACGAGCAATTATGTTCCCCTTACCTCTCTCTACTAAAAACTGAAGAGTAAAGCAACTAAAATTGCCCTGTGTGAACCTGATTTTTCTTTTTCCTTAACACTTTCTTTGCTCTTAGTTAAACTATTCAATTCAATTAATTACAAATTAGTTAATCAACATTTTTTATTACACAAATTTTTTGGTGAAAACGGTGATGAATTTTATTAGGTGAACTGTAAGTCTAGCTCTTGGAATCATATCTTTTAAATTTACTTTAAAAAAAGTTTTCTTCCATCAAGTACTTTTAAAGAAATTCCCTTTTGAAAAAAAGATGTTTATGAAGGGCAGGCGTTATAAGGATTTTCCGATGATTATGTTTTATCAAAAATTACTGGATTCGATTATATAGGATGCATTTTGGGGTGTTTTGTTTTTTTAATGTTTAAATTCTGAAAATATTTCTAATAATGCACACAGATTAACTTTACAACCGGATTATGTTGGGCTTATCAAGAGTGAAACTAAAATTCAGATTATATTAAGTAGAATGAGATATAGAGACAAATAGCGAGAATAAGGAAAGAGTAATTAAGAGAAACTTGCCTAATGTCACCTAAAACCAAAATGACTTTTATATATTTTTTTTAGTAAAGAACTTTCTGGATTTTATGAGAATGGAACTCGGAGCATTATGTTCAAATTTTATAGATGTGTTTGCACTAGAGTCTGAAAAGATAACGGCAAACAACTTCTATAAACAGACACTACGCCTGAATGATAAACAACCAGTTTATATTCGAAATTACAGAATTCCCCACTCTTACAAAGAGGAAGTGGACAAACAAGTCCAAAAGCTAATGGATGGTGATATAATAGAACAATCAACCTCTGACTACAATAGCCCTTTACTACTGGTGCCCAAGAAAGCCCTACCGGGCACTTATCAGAACCGATGGAGGCTAGTAGTTGATTACAGAGGAGTTAATAAGAAATTAGTAGCTGATAAATTTTCTTTACCTCGAGTAGACGATATATTAGACCAGTTGGGAAGTGTTTCTCTTGCCTTGATTTAATATCCAGTTTTCACCAAATAGAGTTGGAAGAAAAATCAAGGGATATTACTTCATTTTCAACTGATCACAGTTTCTTCCAATTTAAAAGACTACCATATGGCATAAAAATCGCACCGAACTCATTTCACTTTCGCCCGTTCAAGCTTTTGTGTATATGGATGACTTAATTGGCATTGGCTGTTCTGCTGAACACATGCTTTCTAACTTAAAGGATGTATTTGAACTGTGCAGAAGATATAACCTGAAACTACACCCAGATATATGTGCATTTTTCCATCCGGAAGTAGCGTTTTTGGGTCATAAATGCACTAACAATGGTATCTTGCCAGACGATAGTAAGTTCTCGATAATAAAGAATTATCCAACAGCCAAGAATGGAGATGAAGCTAAACGCTTTATAGCCTTCTGCAATTATTATAGGAGATTCATTCCCTATTTTGCAGAACACTCGCATCATATTACTAGATTAACTAGGAAGAACGCAACATTTGAATGGACTCAGGAATGCGAAGATGCATTCAATTATTTCAAAACCCAGCTCATAAGCCCACACCTTCTACAATTTTTGGATTTCAGGAAAAACTTTTTTATAACTACAGATGCGAGCAAATATGCCTGTGGCACCGCTCTGAGTCAAGAGACCGGAGGCATGCATTTGCCCGTTGCTTTCGCATCGAAATCTTTCACAAAGGGCGAGAGCAATAAATCTACAATAAAGCAGGAACTGACTGCAATACATTGGGCCATTCAATATTTCAGACCATATGTGTACGGAAGAAAGTTTGTGTTTAGAAGTGATCATAGGCCACTAACTTACCTATTTTCTTTGAAAAACCCATCGTCTAAACTGACGAGAATGAGTTTAGATCTGGAAGAGTACGACTTTGAACACAAATTCTGAACACCATTGTTGTTTTAAATGCGTTAATAAATTTTGAACTATTTTTAAATTTACTTACTTGCCAATAGCATTTTGGGCCGTACAGGTATATTCTCCACCATCCTCCTCTTTAACATTTGTGACATTAACATGACTAATGACATCGTCATGTATCGTTACATATTGACCAACTAAAAATCGTGAATTATCTGGTATCTAAAAAATAGAATGAAAGAAAAATTGTCTTGAGTGCAAATAAGAGAAAAAATAATATAAATTTGGAAATGTTACAGTGTGATAGAAAAATTTGCTTAAGCTGTGAGACCCTGTAAATGTTGTGTGTACAAAAATTCTCATTTTTTTAAAGGTTTCTGTTAATACCATGAGTTTAATCGACTTTTTAGAATTCTCTACTCAAACGAGTAAAAATGTAAACCTATTTCTTTCGCCTGTCACAGACTCTGGGACCATTAAACGTGGACTCTGGAAATTTACACAGATGGTGTATTATTGTAGCCGTTACAAAACCAATAAGCACTTATAATAAAAAGGTGTTTCGAAAGTGACATGATATTCATAAAAATTTTATTTTTTAATTTGCAATAGGTCCAGAAATCAAACTGTATGGGCAATAAATATAAAAATTTATGTTAAAGGGTGTTCCAATAGGTACATAATTTTTATGCACATGGTCTTGTTATTCAACTGTAATAGGCAGTCAATTTAAGTGCTTACATTTTTATGTGCGCTTTATGAACGAGTATAGCAAAATAAAAATAAAACTAAAATTCAAATATCAAGTGCTTGACCGTGACTTGATTTGCATGAACATTGCTTTGTTTTGTAACTATAGCAGACTTATATTTATAATTTATTCAAAATATGTACAAATCTGTTCGATATAAAAGTAAGTGCGAATCACAAATTTCAAAATTAAAAGGTGTTTCCATAAGTGTTGTGACGTTGAAGAATATGGCCTTATCTCTTAAAGCAGTGATGGGCGAACTTTTTGGGTGGCGGGCCATTAAATTAAAAAAACATAGAGGGTCATTCATTAAAAAATTATGGGGTTGCTGTTCAATTAAAAGTTCGGTTTAAGCTATATATTTATTAGTTATATTACGTAATATTTTAAAACAACATAAACATTTTAAAAGATACGGTTTAATATGATTTTAAGATTTTCCAGATGTATGGGAAGCATGGATCTGTTTCTGACTTGACATAATTTCCTCAAAATCTGTTTCCAGCTGGGAGGATGCGACTTTTAATAAATTAAATAGACTCTCGTCTGACAATCGGTTTCTTATTAAATTTTTTCTGCATTTCATTACTGAAAAGGCCTGTTCACATAAATATGAGGAAGCAAACATTGCCATAATTTTCTGCGCATGATTAATTAGCTTTGGAAATTCATCTTTTGGTAAGAAATTAAGCTTATCTGTATTTAAAAATAGCTGTTTTAAATTATTATTACATTGCAATTCTATAATTTCCAATTGTAGATCAAATGAAACATTCTGAGGATTAACATTAAAAGGCATTGAAAAAATATCTAAACATGGTTGGATTTTTTTAAAGTCAGCAAATCTGGCCTCAAATTCTGAATACAGTTTTAATAAAGATTGTGAAAAGACTTTTAACTTCTCTTCACTCACAGGCCTTAAAGAATTAAGTCTTGGAAAATGAGTCAAATCATTTTTTCCCAAACATTTAGAAAATATAAACAATTGAGTTTTAAAAGACCTCAAACTGCCCCAAGTTTCATCTATAAATTAATTTCTTCCCTGTAACTTCTTGTTCAGTTTATTATAGTGCTCGAGTAAATCCGTGAAAAAAGCAAACTCGATGCACCAATTCTTATCCTCCAATATTTTCCACTCATTCCAAATTTCAGTTTTGGCTTTTAGAAAAACTGTAATTTCTTCGAGAAGACTCCAAACTCTCGAGAAGGCATGCCCATAACTCAGCCACCTGATCTTTGTGCAATAAAGTACATTTGAAAATACTGCATCAAATTCCGATGCAGTATTGAAATTGTCGATGTAACAAACCTCGAATGGTATTAATTAATTTTAAAATAATATTAAGTAGGTGGTTAATATCCAAGGCAGCCTTGCAAAGAACATCTTGGTGGATTATACAATGTAAAAAAATTGTTTCGCTTTCAGGTTTCTGACTTTTATAAACTCCTGCAAACGCCGTATTTTTTCCCACCATGTTAGATGCTGCATCAGTTGTTAAATTAATTAATTTGGAAGTTGGGGCATTAGGAGATTCCATCCCCTCTCTAAATTCACTATAAATTATTTTTCTTGTCGTCTTTCCTTTCAAAGATCTCAAACAAGCAAGTTCTTCGGTTATTAAAAAGTTTTCATCGACTCCTCTGATAAAATTAGAAGTTGGGCTGTATCACTCCTGTCAACACTCTCGTCCATAGTGACTGAAAAATACTTAAACATTTTAAGACGTCCATCGAGTTGATCGGTTAAATTAGAAGAAATCGCTTCAATTCTTTGACCGTGACCGTTCTACGTGACAGCCCTATAGATTCGCAATCTTTTACCTTTTCTGGCATAATACTTTTCCAATGCTAATTAACACATCCTTAATAAATTCTCCTTCGGAAAACGGTTTGTTACTTTTTGCTATTTTATAGGCAACAATGTGACCAGCTAACGACGTGGAGGATCGCTGGACACTTCTTTGATTTTTAAAAAACATTTGCTGACTAGATATTTTTCTTTTCAATTCTTCTGAATGAACTTTCTTGTCTTCGTCTGTCATTTTATAGTACTTCGACCCAAGATGTTTTGAATTAAAGTGCCTATCGAGATTATGATCTTTTAGTACAGCTACCGGTTCTTGGCAGATAAGACAAATAGGTTTTTGGTTATATTCCAAAAAGAAGAACTTCCATGTCCACTCTTCTTGAAATACTCGACATTCCGTATCTATTTTTCTCTTTCTATTTTCGATTGATATTTATGGGGTTTTTTACCCCCATAAGACTATTTTACTGTTGCACTTATATTTACAATATACTTTATTGTTTTAATTACACAAATAAAACAATACGTTGGCAACTTTATAATTTTACTTCACAATTTATTCTTTACGTCACGAGATTTACACTTTTACTGATTGCAGATTAATCCATCGCTGGCCCTTTTATATTTGTTGCGCATGTTGCGGGCCGGATTGAAACCTATCGCGGACCGGATGTGGCCCGCGGGCCGTAGTTCGCCCATTACTGTCTTAAAGTGTTAAAGATAGACGTTTAAAATTTGCAAAAAAAATGTATTGATATTACTGTTATGAGGACGCAGAGTGTTGATATAAAACGTTATTTTCACATATATGACGTTATATTTTATGTTGCGTCGTTATTACATTCGATGCTTTTAAGTAATGATAAGAAACATTAAACATTTTTAATAGCACCAAGTTTAAAATGAAGCCTAGACAGAGTATGGAGCTATTCATGGGTAAATCTATATAATATTATACTAATTTCTATACAAAAACATGAAAGGCAGAATGTAATAATGCCTTCCTGAGTTGCCACTTTCCTCTAAATGCTAAAAATAAATAATTTTAAAATTAAAAATAATTAACTTATTGGCAAGGCCGACGTGTTTAAAATTTTTAAAAAATTTTGTATGATTGATTGATTTGCAAATGTATCTGACGTTTGCTAAAGAAAATATGAGGAAAAAGCTGGTATATAGAGTTTTTCTAATTCTTATTCTAACTTCTCAAACAGGTTGCTTTAATAGACTTAATATCATCTACATCATCTTCATTATCAACGACAATAACAATAGATGAGAAGAATGCTGATGATGGATCTAGCGATCTAAAAAGTGCTTAATTTTGCCAGTTTTTTTCATCAATTTTCACAAGGATCTCTCTGCTAATTTTTGTTTTAAAAATTAAAAATTTTTTTTTTCAAAATCATTTTCAGTTCGAAAGTTATAAATTTTCACTACAAACTATTGGGAGTAATAAATGGCGAGAAGTAAGTGTACAAACAATCACAAAATACTAATTTTAATTATCTAAACGCTGATGTTTTAATATTTTTATAAGTGAGACAGAACGCAATCTAGTTACGAGTGTGTTGAATGAATGAAGAAAACTTTCGAGAATCGTAAAAGTTAATGTATAATGAATTATTTATTTAGTCAATCATTATTTCTTGCACTTACAGGAAATCCATCTAAAGTCCATGTAAATTGTGGCAGTGGATTGCCCGTTGCTACACACTTTAAAGACACTGTCGGTCCGGGCTGTAAAGTTTGTTCTGAAAACCAATAAAGTAATTCCGGCGAGGCATCTAAAATTGAGAAGAACAGTAAATCTAATGTTTAGTAATTGATTAATTAATTAAAAATAAATATTATTTAAATTAAAATTATTAAATATAAAATAAATTATTAAATGTAAAATATTTTCAATAATGCGAGGGCTAATAAAATGTTTCTCGGAAAAATCCCACACGAAGACTAACCATTTTGAACAAATTCCGTTTGGGAGAAATATTGCATTTTTTGCTGGCTTATTTCTAGAAATATTGTTATTTTTCAGTAATTAATTTTAAGCACAAGGTCTTATTTAATAAAAAATTTTTTAAAAAACTTTATTTTTTATTATATTTTTGATATTTCGCCACACCGTTGGTTGGCATCATCAGGAAAAACAAAAATAATAATGAACCATTATTATTATTATCATTATTATTTTTGTTTTTTCTGATGATGCCAACCAACGGTGTGGCGAAATATCGAAAATATAATAAAAAATAAAGTTTTTTAAAAAATTTTTTATTAAATAAGACCTTGTGCTTAAAATTAATTACTAAAAAATATTAAAAAAAAGGTCAAAAAATTATAACTATTATATTGTTATTTTTCAATAAAACTAATTTTGAGACGGTGGTTTAGAATTGCATATTTAGTATTTTTTAGGTTAGATTCTTAAGGTATTCGAACTTCTTCAAAAAATTCCTTTTTATTAGTTCGTTTTTAAACTGAGTTTTACAATTAATACTATTGAAAACATCACTTTTTTTAAAAGCACATAATTTTAGATAATTTTAAAAGTTCTTAAACAGGAATTTTTTTTTAACAGCAGATCAGTTTTTTTTTGGGAAAAGGTACTATTTTTAAAGTTTCTGTTTAAACAAAGATACTTGCTTAAGGCAGCCTTGTTTAAAACTTCTTTTAATTTAAATATTATTATTAGTTAAATATTTTTAAAAATATTTTTTAACGCTTTTTTCAAATCGAACTACTTTTTAGGCATATTTATAATTATGCATATTTAAGGGGGTTTAAAAAATGCCAATTTAAAAAAAAATGCTAGTTTTAGAAGGGCTAAGGTTCATTTCCAAATTGTTTTTTTTTTTAAGTTGTTTTATTTAAGAGTTATATTTGGTTTAATAGAAGTCTTTTGTTATTTCTTTTTATAAGAAACTAGCAAACCCGGCGAACTACGTTTCGCCACAGGATGGCTTCGTTTTTTGTAACATTTCGTTTGGTGGTTAAAATATGAAAAAAAATTATTTTTTTGTTTTATGTTTGAAAAGGAAAAATTTTATTTCATTGCACAACAGTAATGAAATCATTTCGATTAAAAAATGAAGTGGAATTTAGTTGAACTTCTCTAAGTAAAAAATGAAAGTGAATCCAAAGTAAATACTGAATCGAAGCGTTATCAGTGTCCGCAAATTATCCGTTTCACTGAAGTGCTCTTTGTTTTTTGCTCTGACGTTAACACAAACAGAGCGGATGGTTTCCCAACTCGTGAACACGCAACGTATAGCTGCCCATGTAAAAAACAATGATTTTCTAAATTTATCCCGCAAACACATAATTTACACAGGTTAACTTACCACCTTAAGGACAAATGTGTGCTGTTGAAGTTGAATGAAAAAGTGCACAATACGCGTGATTGATTTGATGGTTTCGAATTGAACTGTTAGGAAACGAATAACTTTAACCTCAATTTCACGTGCGCATGAGTAGCTGTGTCAGACAATGTATCACGCACCGGCGCCATCTACTTAAAATGTAACGTACTTATTTTCGTGAGAGAAACTCACACTCCACGTACTGGTGCCGTTGTAGTACAAGCTATGTATCAGAGATGGCGCTGTATGTGAAATATTCTTTGCTATAAACCTCACGGAGTCCGAGACCTATCCAACCAATGCAAAACCGTGGAAATCGGTTAGTGCGTTCTGGAGTTATAGCGTCAGGAAGGAAAACCCAACTTAGTTTTATATATAAAAAAGATTAATTTTAGAAAAATAAATTTTCTAAGGAGGCGTTTTTCTTATCTTTAATATTAATTTTAATATTTTTTTATTTATATTATTATAGTTTTTTATGTTAAAAAAAAATGTTAACTAATTTTGAGAAAGTATTTCGTTAAGGGTAAAACTAAAATATTTTTAGAGCCAAAATTTCCTTACTGCGTTAGTTATACTTTGATTGCATAAGAACATGTTATGTTTCCTTGTAATATGCTATGGTTTTGAATACTATATTATTATTACTATTATTATTAATTTTATTATTACTATTATTGGATAATTATTTAGTTTTATTTTTTATAATCTTTTGTGTTTAATAATCATTTAATTACTGATTCCAAACTAAACTATTATAAGTTTTTTCACTGCAACCATATATTGTTACAGAGAATAAATTATGGTTTTCATCATTATAGCTCTATCAAGATTTTCTCTATATGTGACAATGCAGCGTGCGTGAAGTACTTGAATTCATATTACATAACTAAATGATTTGTATTTGTAGAAGAAGTTGGATATGACAATGTTATACAATTTTAAGGTGGGGGCATCTATGAAATTTCAAAATTTAAAGTTTGTAAGACAACATAAACTTAACGAATTTTCTAGGGGTTATCAAAACCATCGACAGTAATAAAGACGGCTGTGAATTGGATGAATTGTATAGAGGTTTCTTTCTTAAATAATAAAAAGATTACGAAAAGCTAAGAAATTTGGCACATTGTAGGGTTAATAAAAGGAAATATCATATCCATCAATATAAAATTCGAAATTCGAATTCGAGTGTCACTACGACAGAAGCAGTTTTGAAAGTCTTTATAAAATTTTGTTTTGCCTAAAGTCTTACCAGTTTCAACCATCTTAAATACACATTTTTTAACGTTCCCTTGATTAAATTTACATATGTACGTAAAAATATTTGCTTTTTGTTTTGTTTTTAAATCGCTATCAAGTTTCAACCATAAATTCGTTTTTAACGGAATTTAAATGTGTCAATCAAAGTTATAAAAAAACGTTAAAAGAGAAGAAAAATAGTAAAATAATTTAACTTGAAATTTGCGTTTTGTAAATATCATGTTTCCAAAAATATAAAATAATAAAAATCACACACACATACACATACACGTTTCATTCTCAATTTAAAATTTGTATTCACATAAAAAAACCACCTTAAGGATGTATTTTTAAAAATGTATGATAAAACATAGCAACTCAATTTTATTTTTCTTATTTGACGTTGTAAAACATCAAATATAAAATCAATTTCCGTTTGAAAATTATTTCATCTCCTTTGCAGAACAAGCAAAAAAATAAAAATAAAAATGAAGAAAAAACAAAAAATATATAAAAGTATTCAAATATAGTTTAACCTCAAGCATGTTGAACACTTAATTAAATATTTTTTATGTTTATAATTATTTTTCTTTTTTTAAATAAAATTTCGAATTTAAAATTCATTTACAGGGTGGTTTTCTATGATAACAACTTATATTTTTAAATTTACTTTTCTAAGTGATAATTTTTATAAAGCAAGTAAATTTAAAAAAAAATTGTTTTTTAAACAAAAACATCAAAAGCCTTAAAACTAGCAACCCGTAATTAAAATAAATGAAACGAAAATTTAACTTTTAACTTAGAATTTCAATAAAAATTTATTGGTGCCACAGATAAATGTAATTTTGCAATAATCGTATCCATGTTGAACAATACTAAATTATGTTCAGAAGATATTTTATTAAATTTGATCGAAATTAATATTTGATTAAAATTTTAATTCGGCTGAGTTTCATGCATATTTTAATTTATAAATTTTTTTTAAAGAAAATATTTCTATTTCTTTTGAATTAATTTATAAAAAAACATATTGTTACGAAAATAAATTTTTAGAGAAACTAATTATCAGTAAAAAGATAAACGAAATGAGCTATTGTGTGTTTTACAAACGGCATAGTTTTCTAAGAACTCTTATACATACAGGACAACAACAACATGCCTGTTATAAATTCCATGAAATAACAAACGGAAAACAAAAACTTCTAACAAAGAACAGAGAAAAAAACCCAGCCAAGTAGGCGCTGGTTCTCGCTATATACACTATAGTGAGTGAAGGCAACAAAGTAAGCATCATGTTTATTTTGTGTATATTGAAATTAAATAAATCGTTAAATTTAATTTAAAACTCTAAAGTGCTGTGTTACTTTTTTTTTATTAAAACTTTTATTAAAAGGAATAAACGCAACAATATGTAGGAATAAAAAAATGAGCAGTCATTGAGATTCTTCGCAGGCTGTGTATGTTGTAAAAATCACCCATTAAATCAATTACCTCAAAAAATTCTAATACAAAGAATCTATCAGTATTACGTTGGTTAACAAGTTTGAAAACGAAAACGTTCATGAAGTTAAAATTATTCATTGGGTTATTTTAAGAAAATAGCTGGTTTCATAATTTAAAAAATTAGAAATTTAGAAAAAAGTATTTATTGACAATTAAACACATATATGAAACGCCAAAAACTTTATAAAAATAATCCAAAAATATAGCAAGATTGCCAGATAGTTGTTAATCCCAAATATTTTATTTTAATACAAAACAAAGTTATGCAGGTGTCATCACATAAGGCTAGAAGTAAGATATGGCCTATTAAAGTATCGGGTGATTTTTATAAATGTATACAACTTTAAATTGGCAACACTACTTTAACCATTTTATCAGCTGTAAGTGATTAAGTTTGGTTTCACATTTCAACATGAACGAATAAATTCACAATTGTGCAAATTGTTCAAAATATCCGATTCCGATTTCGTATTTTGGTTAATGATGAAGCTGACTTATGTTTGAGTGGATACGCCAATAAGCAAAGCTGCTGTATTTGGAATGATAACAATCCTCAAGTGTATATTGAAACACCATTGCATCCAGAAAAATTGACTTCTTTAAAAACGATGCTAGTCAGAAATTTATAGTCTATGGTAACCGATATAGAGGCATGACTACTACTATTGACTTTTTTACTCATTAACTAAACAACCATGATGTACAGGAGCTGCAGTTTCAACAAAGCTGCACAATATGTCCCACAGCTCGTTCCACAATTGAGTTGTTGAAGGACCTTTTTTGGAGCCGCGAATTGGCCTTCAAGATTGTGCGATTTTACACTGTTAGACTATTTTTTGTGGCGATATGTAAAGTCTACGCCGATCAGTATAAAACGATTGGCCACTTGCAGGACGATATTCGCCGCGGTATTGCCGCAGTAGACTACACATATTGGAAAAACTCATCGAAAATTGTACCTCCGGAATAAGATATATCTGAGGCAGCTGCGGCGATCATATCTTTAATTCTATTTAAAAGTTCTATACCCCAATAAACAACACCATTTAAAATGTGTAAGAGTTTATGCTGCTATTTAAAAAGAAAACTTATAAAATAATAGTTTCTGTGCAATCAGAGTTGCATTTTGAGTTGAGTCTTTTCGGTGCGATGATCTGGCATACCAAAAATCTTTTTGCCCTCTGAAAAGTACGATTGTGCAAAACATTCTAATGTTATGACCTTTAAAATATTTTTTTTTTTACCATTTTGCTGTAGAAACCCGAACGTGAAAGGAAAGCTCATTGTATTCGTTTCAGGTATGGCCACACTTTAGCTGTTGATTGCAGCTGCTAAAGAAGTGATTTAAAAGGTAGCTTTACTTAACTTAAAAATTATAGTCTTACGTAAACTTCGGAACACTCTTTGTATGAAAACCTAACAATAGAATATTTATTAAATATTTAAATGAAATTTCTAAACTTCAAAGCCACAAGTTCGAATTTATTTATTTTAATTTATTTGTGTTTTATTGTTTCCATGCGTTCACTTAAATACAACAATACAAGTAAATTTAGTGTATTTGTATATGTGTTAAATTATTATAACGCTGGAAAATATCTATTTTATGATTAGTAAATATTATTTTGTCTCTTAGAAGTCAATTAACTAAATTGAAAAAGTTATCAAATTAAAAAATGGTTTTTACACCCACACATTCAAATGATTTAAAACAAAGCGAATACAATTTGATTTTATTTGCTTAATGATGGTGGCTGTTAATAATAATGATTGTCTTATATCTGTTTTGTGTGTGTGTGTGTGTGTGTGTGTATATATAATTGTATCCCCTGTATTTTCATAGAGGTATAGAACTTTTAATTGGTAACACACTTTTAACTGGCGGTGCTTTGTCAACATCAACAGCACTTCCAAATTGTGCAAATTAGGCCCAAAATAAGATTGACATTGATTCCGAGTTTCATGGAACTTTCATTTGAATGGATAGTTTAATAAACAAAGCTACCCTAATTGGAGTAGTGATAGACCTGAAGTGTATATTAAGACACCGTTCGTTCTATCCAGCAAACCTCAGTGTTTGGTGTGCTTAATGGGCTGTTGGAACCAATCGTCCGTACTTCTTTAAAAATGATGTTGGTCAGTAATTGTTCGTTGTGTGCAGAAACTATGATTCCAACATCTCATAGGACTTGTGCCGCAATTGATTTACTAAAGGAAAACGTTTGATAGCCGCACAGTTTCAAGTGTCAGACCTGTGAAGTGGCCTCCAGGATCAACTGATTTAATGGGGATATATTATTTTCCGTGCGGATATAGGAGTCGCTAGGCTACGTCCCAATAGATTAACCACTTGGATAACAATATTCGATATATGACCACAAATGTTGCAAAAACTCATTGAAATTTGGGCTTGCAGATTAGGCTGCCTCCAAGCCAGCTGTGCCAGTCATATGCCAGCTGTCATATTCAAATCATAATGTCGAATAAAGTTAATTTTATGTCATTTAAAAATATTTATATTTTTTTCTTTCATTTTAACGTTGTTTACCTCTATAAAAAATTTCCTTTATTCTGTTATTCTGTTTTTTCAAGTGAATAATATAATATTAAATTGTATGTCTGTCGTTAGCGTGTGCGGTTTATGCGTGTCTGTTTAAAATTCGTATGAAAACCACAAAATTAACAAATTCTTAATTTGCACTACAACTAAATAATCACAATCAACATGAATGAATGATAGTAAATATTTATTTAATTTTATTAATAAATGATGGCTTTTAATAGTTTTTCAAAATTTATTGTATTTATAAGTGAATTTAATTGTGTTTTATTGTAAATCTTTGTGGTGAAAACACATGCAAAAGTAACAAAGAAAATCATTTAACACAAGTGACAAATTCAGTTTTGCGAAGAAAAATCTATTTAAATCATTTTAAAAACACACAATACATAGTACATAAAAAATTATATAATTGAGGTAACCATAATATGATAGCAACAAATTATATTTGAATTAAATGACTATAGTCTAATCATATTGTTGTAATAAATAACATTAATATTGCTGCATATAACCAAAACTATTTTTAAAGTTTAAACATATCGGGTTTTTCAACATGAAGTTTGCTTTTTAATTGTGGCAACACCAACAACATGCTAGTTTTGACATTTATTTTTTTAACGTATTCGTAGTAGCTGCATTATTGTTACAATGATTTCAATTTCATACAAAAATCACATTAAAATAATAGAAATCCACTTTGAAAATGATGGTTCCGTTAAAGTGACATTTTGTAAAATTCGTGATATTTTCACATAACATAATCGTTCCTCTGAGATCGCTATTAAGAAATTGGTCTTTAAATTTGAGTTGACAGTATTTAACTGGGTCTTTAAACAGAAAATATTGCAGCTGTGTGTCACAGTGTTGCAACACATCTTAATTTGTGAATTCCTCGACGTTCTCATGGCTAATTTTGCGTGCAAGGACTTGACTTTGAAGCCCAACAAGATTCAACTGGTATAGGAATTAAAGCCGAACGACCATTCACATCGCCGTTGATTCTTTTAATTCATTCAGGAACAACTGGCTGGTACGGTATGGCAACAAGCAAAATTGCTGCGCTTGGGCTTCTGAAAATCCTAGAGCGAATATTGAAAAGCCTCTGCATGCTTAACGTGTCACCGTATTGTGCGCCATGTGCTCTGAAGTCATAATTTGGCCGTTTTTTTTCCAAGATGAAGCTGGACTTGCGGTAACGGTTAATAGATCGCGTTATCGCAAGATGCTAACAACTCAATTTTGGCCTATTAATAGATATCACTGACATATGGTTTCAAGAGGACGGTGCCATATGTCATACAACCAATTTATTGCAAACCAAATTCCCCGATCGCATAATTTCACGACAATCAGCAGTTAAGTGGCAAGCGACATCGTATGGTTTAACACCAATGGATTATTTTTTGTGGGGCTGTGTTAAGGACAGAGTCTATACGAAGCCAACCGAATCGATTTAAGTCTTAACATTTAAAATCCGTGATGTGATCAAGGAAGTAGGACCTTTTTTGATACAAAGTGTTTTAAAAACTTTGATGAAAGAATCGACATCTGTCAGCGTGGTCGTGGTGGACATTTACCAGATATCATTTTTCGTTCATAATCGCCGAAATTTTCTCTTCGGAATACAATCATATTTTGAATCATCTTAATTTATTAATCTTTTGTAAAATTGTGTTGAGCCATGCGACGTGTCTAAATTATTAAAACTGCTGGGTAAAAAGTGAAATTAACCCACAGCAGACTCTACAGTCTTCATTACATATAGAAAATGGACTTTTTAATGCGGTTTACATACTTTAATTAGACCTTTTTTCTTCCAGAATGAAGCCGGGAGCTTGCGCGGCGAGATCTGATGTAACAGGATAGAACTAGGTGCCATCCGGCGACAGCAATCATAGACTTATGGAAATCTGAATTTAGCAAGAAGTTGATTTTAAAAAAACACCTTTCAAATGTACTTTAAGGTTCCGCGAATCGATACCTCTCGGTAATTTTCTGGAGGGACTCGTGAAGTCACTGTTAGTTATATATCAGAAGCAATTGACGTCTGAACGGTCAATATTAATTGTGCTATTCTGAACAGAAGGGCAACAGTTCTCTAAAATGTGGTTTACAAATGAACGTTCAGCATGCATTTTGTCAAAAATAGTCAAGGTGACCAGATGTTCAAAAAATATTTTACAAATGTCAATGTCGGGAATGGATCTTTCGAATTAAATAAAATTTGTGTTATTTGTTACAACTTAAACTTCTATTAGAAATTAGCTTCTATTTTTAATTTACCTCCCAATTGCAGTTCAGCTGTTGATTGTATTTGTTCCCATTCATTGGAAACAAAGCACTGATACATGCCAGGATCATCTTTTTGTACCTTTTTAATAATAAGGCGAGGAGGGTCAGAAAGAATCTAAAAGACAAAAAGAAAAAATAATTTAAGCACGAAATAAATTATATTAAATTGAAACAATTTAATTTGAAAATGTTCATTGTCGTAATTAATTTTACATTAAAGAAAATAAATAAACAAATTTGCAAAATGTTAAAATTTACCTCAACACGATTGTCCCTTAGTATGGGTTTACCATCGTGTAACCAATTTACATCATGTACCGGATGTCCTGTAACAATACATTGAAATTGTGCATCTTTATCAACATCTACTGTTTGTACTTGTGGCTGAAGATGGGCTGTTAAGGGTGCTGTAGGATAAGACAAATAAGATATGAAATTTAAAAACATAAAAAATAAAATTGATTGTAATTTTGTTGTTTAACTGCGGTCAAAACTAAAACATGACAAAAAAAAAAAACTAGCAAAAATGTTGAGATGAATAGAATAAATAATTTTAATTGATTTTTTGTGTTAAAAAAAGCAGCAACTTGAATTAAAATTTTGTTTCTTTTAAAAAGGGACATAAAAAAAAAAGAGATAAAAATGAACTTGGTGAATGTTAAAAAAATATTTGTTAGATCAAAAATTACACTATTCGAATCAAGGAACCGTTGGAAATTCGAGTTTCATCACTATCCATTTACTAATAAAATATA
Organism: Trichopoda pennipes; assembly: GCA_030448955.1. NCBI lineage: Eukaryota > Metazoa > Arthropoda > Insecta > Diptera > Tachinidae > Trichopoda > Trichopoda pennipes. The sequence goes on along the minus strand of JASKUP010000021.1, from coordinate 115,390 downwards.
TGCCGTTTACTGAGTCTTAATGTGCTTACATAATAAAGTTTCGCGGCACCATTAGCGCTCACTGCCCCTGAACTTTAAGAAAAAAATAAAAATATGCGGCGACCGTTGGGAGTGCTTAATTTGACGTTATGTAGCGTCATATCGCAAGGCGTTTTGATTTATCGAGTAAAATATAACTGAACTAAAATAAGTGTTTAATTATTGTATTTATTAGTAATTAATTTTAAGCACTAGGTCTTATTTAATAAAAAATTTTATAAAAAACTTTATTTTTTATTATATAAAGTTTTTTATAAAATTTTTTATTAAATAAGACCTAGTGCTTAAAATTAATTACTAAAAAATATTAAAAAAGGTCAAAAAATTATAACTATTATATTATTGTATTTATCGAGAAATTTACAGAATTTATTCCAAATACAATTTCTTTCTCTGTTTGTATGTAAACATTAATTCTCTAGCTTTCGATCAGCATGAAAAACATCTCTTCTTAATATAAGAGAATGAAATAAGAGGAGAGAAATTAATTTTGTCCTTTTCTATCTTAAAAGCTGAGAGTGCATAGTAATGCAAAAGTACTGCACTTTATTTAGTCTTCAATGGCATTTTGTTCTAAACCTTAAGAAAAATCCGCTCAGCGACAAGCAATGTCGATTTTGAGAACCCTGTCAAGCGTTATTATTTTGAAGCGATAAATCAAACGAAAAGAACATGTTTGCTTGGGAGGTAAATGTAAGGAAAAGGATAATAATTTCTAAAAACATTTTGAATTGAATATTTTCTCAAATTTTGAAAGTACAATCCTTCCGGTTAATAATGGAAAATAATTTCATTCAAACGGCTGCCTCGGCTGGCCATGCAGTAGCCTACGCGATTGGTCCAATTTTTTAGCACATTATCGATTATTGTCCTTTAAAGCGTCAATTGTGTCTGGGCTTGTCGGCGTAACACTTATCGGTGTCAAATCGCAGCTCCGAGGTGGCAAAACGACATCAGCTCTGTGGCTGATAAAGTAATCTTCAAAAATAGGGCGCAAAACATCGAGTGTAGATTCGGCACGTAGCGCTGTCCTGTTGAAACCAAATGTTGCCAACATCCTCCTCTTCAATTTTTGTGAACAAAAATTCTTTCAACATTGCCCGATAACGATCGCCATTGACTGTAACGGCCACTCCTTGCTCATTTTTGAAAAAAAAATGGCCCAATTATGCCTCTGGACCAAAATCCGCACCAAACAGTGACTCGTTTTGGGTGCGTCGACTTTTCCATATATGCGTGCGGATTTTCTGTGCCCCAAATGTGACAATTTTGCTTGTTTACATACCCGCCAAGATCAAAATGAGCTCCATCTGAAAAGATGATTTTTTTTTTGCAAAATCGGCATCTTCTGTAAGTCGATCGCAGACCCACTTAGCGAAGCGAAAACGCATTGGATGGTCACTTGGCTTCAACTATGGCGTCATACTAAGGTCTTTATGCAAAAACCATCTCAATGATGTTTCGATGTTTCTGAAATGTTCAATTGTAGAGAACGACGGTGAATTGATGTTGATGGCGCTTCACGCACACTTTCTGCCACAGCAGCAATATTCTCGGGTGTACGTACTGTTTTTGGTTTTTTGCGCTTTGGTTTATCGATGTGGATGCCAGTTTCTTTCACTTTTTTCACAAGTTAACGCACATACGGAGCTGACGGTGCTGCTTCTTTTCTTCCAAAATCCGTACGCAATTTTCGCACACATTCTGCAACATTACCATGATTTTCAAAGTAATGTCGCAATATTTCCCAACGTTGTTCAAGCGTAATCTAATTATCTGTCAAATCAAACATTAGCTAAGTGTTACCATTCACGAATTAAAGTTCTTTACAAGAAAATGTGAATTAAGGAAACCAAAAAAATAAATATATAAAAAATGGCCTATTCCTAAATAAAATGAACCTTAAAAATTTCTTTAAAAAAAAGTACTAACAAAAGTGTTTTAAAAAAGTACTTTCAAAAAGTACTTTCAAAAAAGTACTTTAAAAAAATTTAAAATACTTTTAAAAAAGTTCTCTTGATACTAGAATTTAAAATATTTTTATCAGCAAACCTTGTCTATATACGTCATGAGAAAAAATGGGTATTGAAAAGGGTACTCTGAAAAAAGGATCTTTTAAAAAAAGTTTTTTTAAGAAAAATTATTTTTTTAAAAAAACCTGTTGTTTTTTCAAGAAGTAATACTACGGTCAAAAAGTACTTGTAAAAAAAGTATTTGTAAAAACAAAAAACCTTTGAAAAATTAACTTTTTTCCAATTAAATGTTTTTTAAAGCCCTTCTAAAGTATTTGATTTAAATTATATATTTTTTTTTGCAAAAATACTAAAAAAGTACTTAAAACAATTAAATAAAAAAAAATATTTTAATGTATTTTTTGTTCATTTTAATGCATTCGTTTTAGACAAAATGTGGTTTATGTCGAAAAGTTGACATTATTTTAGATACTCGTGTACGTTGCAAATGTCATGCAGGCTTTATGTTTCTACAACTTTTTATTTTTACCAGAAATGCCATCCCATTTATTACTTTTTTCTTAACTTTGCCTTGAACTTTCCATAAAAATTACTTTTTTATTTTAATTTAATTTATTTTCAATTTTGTTTTGTTTTTACTTTAATGAATATTTAAACTTAATATGCAAATAACATGACTTGCGTGAACGACAACATACAGACTTTTATCTGTATTTTCAACAAAAGGACAAGGTTGCTGAAGGCCAATAATAAAGTTTTTTTTTTCTTTCAATAGAAAACAAAGTTTATTAGAGGGCCTGCAAAAGAATCAACTGAATGTGAAAAGAACTAGAAAATATTTTTAATGTTTCATCGAATTGCCAATTTCAGAAGTGTCGAAATGAATTAGTTTTGCTATTTTGACGTCTCTCTTATTTAAAAATACAAAATGCTGATTTGCCGATTTAAGGTAGACAAATGTAGCTAAACGGTAGCTTAAGTTTTAATCATAATTTTTGTGATATGACAGTTATGTATACCTAACATGCTCTTATCTATCACCTAAAGAAGAAGAGATATAAAGCTCGTTTTTAATAGAGGTGTAGAATTTGAAAATGGTATAAAACAAAGACGAATTTTTTTAAGTGACATTAAATTTACTTTATTCGAAAGACTTCCCGCAGCTGGCTAAGATGTAGTCTAATCTAGAGGTCCAATTTTTGATAAGTTTTTTCATTCGTGGCCATATATCGACAACAACGTGACGAGTGTTGTCCTCCACGTGCTCAGTCTAGTAACTTCCCATATCCCTGCAAAAAATAATGTATATGACGTTAAATCGCAAGATTTTGAAGACAATTCACCGGTCCGAAACGCGAAGCTATGCAGTTTCAAACGTTTCCTTCAATAAATCTATTGTGGCTCAAACTGTGTGATAAGGTGAAAGCACAGCTTCTGCCCATCTCGGTTGATCAATTGAGATGAACGAAAAATGTAATAAAAACGGCTAAATAGTAGTTATCATTGTCTTTAACATTGCTACATCATATATATATATACGAATTTTACGAAATAAACTTTAACTAAATCACCATTTTCATAGTAGATTTTAATTATCCTAATGGGATTTTTGTGCGAAATTGAACTCATTGTAACAATTGCCATGAATGCGTCAAAAAACTATTAAGTTGTAGGTGTTGCCACAAATAAAAAACAAACTTCTTATTGAAAACCCCAACAACAACAACTTAATAGTTTAATAATTAAAATCTACTATGAAAATGGTGATTTAGTTAAAGTTTATTTCGTAAAATTCGTAATATTTTCGGAGAACATTTAGTCGTAGTCGCAGATCAAAATTTTGCGATTCCGCGACGTTCTCAAAAGTTGGGATTATCCATAATCACCACATGGTGATTTGACTTTGAAGCCTTACAAGGTTCAACTGATGCAGGAATGGAAGCCGACTGACTATTTTCATCGATGTAGATTCGCTGGTTTTTCTGAAAAAGTATTTTTTTCCAGATAAAGCCCATTTTCACTTGTCAGGGGTATGTCAGTAAGCAAAATTGCGCAGTACGTTATGTGGTCTAGAGGCGTGATTGGCTCGTTTTTTTTCGAAGGTGAGGCTGGAAATTCGGTTGATCTATTATTGAAAAGGAGGATATCACTGACATGTAGTTTCAACAGGACAATGCAACATGGGACACAACCAATTAAAGCAATCAATTTATTGCAAACCAAGTTTCCCGATCGCATAATTTCACGACAACCAGCAGTTAGGTGGCCGGTCAAATCTTGTAATTTAACATCACTGGATTAATTTTTGTGCGGCTATGTTAAATACAGGGACTATATGGAGCCAATCGAATTGATTTCAACCTTAAAACTTAAAATCCGTGATGTGATTAACGAAATAGGACCGCCATTTTCCAAAAAGTGATTAAAAACTTTGATAAAAGAATTGATATCTGTCAGCGTGGTCGTGTTGGAAATTTGTAGATACAATTTTTCATTTATTCGCCGAACTTTTCACTTCGTAATACAATAAAAATTTTAATCATCAAATAAGTAATTTATAATTCATTGGAAATATGCAAATATTTTTATTTTAATTGGAATAAATGTTTTATGAGAAAATCATAAAATATTTATTTTTTTAATAAAAATTTTTTGTAATAAATATTTCGTGAGAATATTTTTTTTTTCAATAATTATTTATTGTATCTTTAAGAAACTGAACTAACAATAAGTTTTAAGATCTTAAATTCTAAAAAAAAATTTACATTAGTCCCGACCCTGTCAGAACTAACCTTTTGGGTAAAAAAAATTGACATTAGCATTGAGGATTAAAGCTGCGGATCCCTCTTGTTTAATCGGCTATGTCCACTATAATGCAAGATATTGCGAGCAAGGGGATTAGGATGGTCTTCAAGCTTCATTAAGAATTTGCCTGCGTATTTGATGATTTCTGTAATCACCAGCGGTATGTCTAAATCACAATGTATGTTTGAAATTCTGATGTACCATGGAGCGGAAGTTATTAACCGTAAGAATATCATGAAATATTTATTTAAAGGAATCAAGCACGAAAAAAAATTGCTTAGTTCCTAATTCTAATCATCTTTATCGAAATTTTTTGTTTTATTTTCGTTTCGAAAACAAATATATTGTTGAAAAATCCTTTATATATGGGTTATTGAAGCATCCGTTCATCATCCACAACAATATTATTTTGGGCGCAATTTGCCCAATTTGAAGCGTTATACAGGCGTTACTCTATTCATGTTGAAATGTCAAACTGAACTAAATACAAATCACTTGACAGCTGCCAAAATGACCGTCCGTTAAAAAAGTGTTTGCAACTGTTAATTCTATACCTCTACAAAAACAATTTTTAATTAAGGATTTCCCAGTTATTCTGCATATTTTTTTAATTTGTTATTCATTTTCAATATAGTGATTTTCAAATTTTTGTTGGGCTATTCAAATTTACTAAATTGAGTGGTTAAATGTTAAATAAATCATCTATTATTAATGAATAAAAACCTCAAAATAACATTTGTTTACATAATGGAGATTTGCTAGCCGATTTTTCAAATTTAATTGGTGAGAACATTTTTTTCATTTTATTTTTATTACCTAGAAAATGTTAATTTTTCATCAAAATCATCTGACAGCTGTGCTTGGGAAATGGAATATGAAAAAGGAAAAATTTACTCACCTGTAACAGTCAATGAGACTTGTATTGTTTCTTCACCAGCTGTGTTATTAACCCAACACAGATATTTTCCAGTGTCATCAAGTCGTGCCTGTAAAAATGAATCATTTTAACGACTTTTAGGAATTATTTTTGTGTTATACAAGTAAAGAATATTTATTATAAATTTTTAAAGTTCAAAAATTATTTAAAGTTCCCAACAAGTTAATTTAATATTTTTAAAAAAAGTTGCATTTGCAAATATTAATAAAAAAAAGCTTTTGTAGCAATAAAGCTAATACCGCTTCAATATTCTCTGAATATTCTTTGCCGACAAGTCTTAAGTTAGAAATAATTTAATACTTGGTGAGACAATCATTCGATAATAGTTGCCACGTTTTAAATCAACCATTTCTGCACATTGTCTGCACATTCTTTAATATTCCTGCGGGAAAGGGGATCTGAAAAAAACTTTTTAATTTCCTCTGAAATTACGTCACGCTTATGGTTGATCTGAGCATCAAAATAATGTTCAATGGAGTGTTACATATTTTCGTTTTCTTTCTTAGTAAGGAGAATATCACTAACTTAACTTGTTATGGAGCCTTGAGGTATCAAAAAACAAAACATTAAAATAGTTTAGTAGGGGATGAGATGTTGTTTAAAGGCAAATAAATAATAGACAGCATATATGGCAACTTTGCAACACAAGTAAAATTTATGTAAAAATTAAGTAAAAATAAGTTTTTAGTGATACTGCGACTTAATTACCATTATCAGTAAAATTTTAATAATTACTGACATATTTTAAACTAAGCAGTAAATTTTTAATGATAGTTTTCACTAGCAGTAAACTTCAATTGATTTGTTTGCATTACAATTAGAAAACTTTATAAATGTAACACATAATTATTTTGAAGTAAAATAACTAACCACATTGCAAGACACAATCCGAAGCAACTGCAGTAATCCGTAAAATTTTACTTCAATTTAATTTTAATTCAATTTCAGTATCCGTAAAAATTTACTGATTATTGTTTTGTTTTTTGTTAAAGTAAAATCAGTAAAATTAACTGATAGAAATAAATTTAAATAAATAATTTTTACTAAAAATTACAACTCGGTATCGCTTAAAATCCATTGCTAATGCTATGCATGCATAGCATGGAAGACAATAGATCATTCCTCAGTGAAGAGTTTTAAGTAAAAAGAAAAACAAATGTGTTATATAGCCAATGTAGATTAGTTGGTGAGCGAGCCTTATATAAAGGGTGTTTTCATAGAGGTATACAACTTTGAAATACCGTAAAACAAATAAATTCTTTTAATTGACATGAAATTTACTTTATTCGAAGGATAATCTTCTGGCTTGATTTCTGATATATGACTGCCACACCTGGCTAGTGTTTTAATCTAAAGTTCCGATTTTCAATGACTTTTTATAGCATTTGTGGCGGTATGTAAATAATGACGTGGTGAATGGTGTTCTCCAAGTGGCCAATTGTTTCGGCTTTATTGGCGTAGACTAGCGACTTCACATATCCTAACAGAAAACAGGCTTGCGGGAACTTGGAGGCAATCCAAAAATGTAAAATTATACGCTAACCAAACGTTTTTTTCGATAAATTCACATAATGTTTGTTCAATTGATGAACGAAAAAGTTAGCAGTCATGGCTCTGTAGCGGTCACCATTGATTGTAACGTTCTCATCAGCATCACTTTTGCAGAAGTACGGTCCAATTATTTCACCAGCCCATAAAGCACACCAAATAGTCAGTTTTTTTTTTGGATGTAAGGGTCTCTCAATATACACTTGAGGATTAACATCACACCAAATACGACAATTTTGTTTGTTGACATATTCAAACAAAAGTGAGTTTAATCGCTAAACCAAATTCGCTAAAGAAAATCGGGATCAATGGCAATCTTGTTTGGGCCCAATTTGCATAATTTCGAAATGTTGTTTAGACGACATTCATTTTGAAATGCCAAGCCAAACTAAACATTAATTACTTGCAAGCTGAAAAAATGGTGGCCAGTGTTACCACTTAAAGTTTTATACCTCAAAAACAAAAAAAAAAAAACCAAAAAAAAATAAAAATACTAGATGTTAAAAGAAACGAAGGTGAAGAAGAATAAAAAGATGACAGAATTTCCGAAGACAGAGACTGGGAGATTTGAGTCATACTCTTCTTGTGTTTTTTACAATAAAATCTAGTTTTCAAAGGTACTGTTAAAAATTCCATAACAATCATTGTTGTTGTACAACTATGTTAAGTTTAACCATTCCTATTCCCTCTGTACTTTCTTCAGGATCATTTGCAACTTTTATTAAAATATTGTTTAGTAAATGGTACTTTTAAATTTGCAGTTTTTCAAAAAATAAATATTGTTACCATGATATTTTGTTTAAGTTTTAAAAGAAAATTGTTATGAGCAAAAAAGTAAATGAAATGACCTATTGTGTATTTCACGTACTGCGTAGTTTTTTAAAAAATTTTATACACAAAAGACATAAACAAAAACATGCCTTTGGTAAATTCCATGAAATAACTTAAACAAGAGAACAACAAAGTAAAAACAAGCACTTACAATGAACGATAATAACAACAACAATATGGGGTGATATTATAGTAGGATATTGTTGTATGTAGGAGAACCGCTTAAAACAGCTATATACGCACTGCTTGCTGGGTAAGAGAGCTGAATTCAAGTTGAAACCTCGTTGAGTAAAGACAACAAAAGAATAAAGCATCTTTTAGGCGTTACAGTGATGAACAACATAATACAAGTTGCCATCGTGTTTATTTTACGTCTATTTGAAGTGAATAAATCGTTTAATTTAATTTAAAGCTCCAAAGTGCTGTGTTATAATTATGTAATAAAAGACTCAATATAACAAAACGTTTATTAAAAGAAATAAACACGACAATATTTGAAAATTTTTTTTAAAAGTTTAAATCAATGTTAGAAGTAAAGATGCTTTTTCTGAAGAAAATATAAAGATTGTTTTGCTCAAAACACAATATTTTCCATAAAAATTTCTGTTAAGGCTGATTATTTTTTTTACCAATTATTAAACTTTTGTTTTGTTTAGTTTTTATATTAAACTTTTTATATTTAAAGCATATCAGGCATATTAAAAAAAAATCTATTGTCAGCTCAATGAAACTTGAATCAGCAATTTTTTTAAAAAAATTTTTTTGCGTGTTAATTTTATTTTATTAACAAAAAAATAAAAAATAAAAATAAGTAATTATTTGTTATCACACAAATTAATTAAGCGATGACAATCATTTTAATGGTTTCATTAATTTTAATGAGTTACAAATGCAAAAATACATTTCAAGCAAAAATTATAACATCATGCGTTTTCCTGATATGCACATGACATTGTTGTTGTTATTCTTGAAAAATGTTTGCTGTACCACAGCAAACAGATAAAATCTTTAATATAATAATTAAATGCAGGCATTGTAAATTAAGCTAATAAAGTTGAAAGCTTTATTTTACGTTTGGATAATTCTAGCAAAAATATTAAATTTCTTATAAAAAGAATAATGAAAAGTACTAAAGTTTAATATAAAATAAATGGCAAAATAAAAATATAAGGAATGATTTGAAGGACATTTTAATTATGTTTGATTAGATACAAACGCCGACCGAAATATACCCGTGACATTGTGAATTTGTCGCCTTTTAATTGAATGGAAATACTGTTCTAGCTGTCAGACATTTGTCAGTTTACTTTTAATATAGTGTAAATAATCTGTGTCATGGACAGTACACTACCGATACATATACGCAAGGCTTTGTTCTGTCTGATGTATTATGGTGGATTCAGGGCTAAAAAACGATTTATCCATATTGCGATGTATGAAAAAAAAATTACTGAAAAATTTAAATGTGCAATTCCAGATATTTTTTCCAGAGTATGTTTTCCATGCTCTTTTTTCGTTTTCAGTTATTGAAAAATAGCACAAACTGCACAAATATCGCCACACACTATTTAACTGCACTACCCAGCGCTAACTTTAAGCACTAAACCTGGGTAGTGTAACGCCATAATGCAAACTAATAGTTTTGTCTATCACTGACTGTTATACAGAGATTCCACCGGGAAGGTATACTACTTTGTTTTGCCGTCATTTTGGTAATCAGTCTTGACAGTTCTCATATGGTAGTAGATACGTGGAAAATTTATTGTGAAAAAAATATTCGATTAAAAACGTGTTTTAATCGTTAAAACATTTTATCAAAATCAATCATCGATTGCTGGACGACGAGAAGGTGATGTGAAATTTTTGGGAGAAACAATGTGCCTACAAAACACTATTTATCGTGTAGTGAATGATTTCGAAGAAAGAGGGTCTGTAGGTGATAGGCCCAAGCATGGACCACAACAACTGATGCAGTCGAATATGGAGGTCAATTTTCGATGACTTTTTCCATTAACGCGGCCTTAATACGGCGAATGTTGTCCTTTAAGAAGTCAACTTTTTTGGGGTTATCGGCATAGACTAACGACTTCACCATATCCCCTCAGCGGCGTTAGGTCAAACGATCTTGGAGACTAATTCGCAGATTCGAAAAACCATGCGTGAATCCATGTGGTTATCAAATGCTTTCTTCAATAAATCAATGGTAGGAAAAGCTGAGTGACAAAAGCTGTGTAATGCAAGATCGGCTGAAAACATTACTGCTGCTCAAGAAAGTGTTCAAAGCAAGCTATCAACCTCAATTTAATGCCATGCTCAGGAGCTTGGTCATGCGTGATTTGATTTACATCTGCACCGACTATATAGTCATAATCAGATGGTGGTCAAACCACTAAGTTGATTGAACACTAACTACGCCCTAGAAGGCCTTCGGATACGTATATCCTCCAGTCACTCCTATTAGCAATTTAGAAGGTCCAGAGTAGGCCGTGCCCTCACTCCTTGCTGAGGAGTTGGAGACTTTTCAACTCCTGGTCCAGAACGCATTAAGCTCTTATTTATCAAGAACACGCCAGCATTCATACTCACTGGACCTGAACCATTCATTGTGTTAATTTGAATGGTCCGACCCACAAACTCTTACGAGGGTCCGAAACCACAACCACCACGATACTCCCATATAGGGGCCAACCTCAATAACCAGTCAGAGCACATCATTGTCTAGAGAACAAATAGTGTACTTTGGGGCAACTGATTTCCCGTGGAAATATGTGGATTGTCCAGGTGACTCCTACTAGCCTTTGAGGGGCCTGGGCTCCCTTTTACCCCACAAGACACAAATCTAAATGGAATAGTAGGTTCCAAAAAGATTATAATGTGCCCCCGGGGGGAGGAGCTTGGTCATTAAAGAACAACTATGGCCACAATTTTGCACAAGGATTTGCATTTATTTCCACATAAGATTCAGTTGACATAAGAGCTTCTTCCACGCTACCGTACAGCTAGCCCATAACAATCCCGATTTTCATGAAAAACTCACAGTGAGTGACGATGCACATTTTCATTTGAATGAATATGTGAAGAAACAGAATAGTCGGTTCTGGAGAATGGGAAATCCTCAAATTATTTAATAGTCACCTTTGTATTGATTGAAAGTGACACTTTGGTGTGCAATTACTGGTTAGGGAGGATTCATTGGACCTTACATCTTTGAAAATGAAAACAGCGTAACGGTAACTGTGAAGGGGCAGGGATATAGTGATATGATTTAAAACTTTTTAACACCAAAACTACATGCTTTGGGCTTGATTGACATGTCGTATCAACAAGACGCTGCCGCATCGCCTACAGCCTGGAATATAATGGAATTATTAAGCGACCATTTCCACAACAAGTTTTTTTAAGAAATGGTGATGTTGAGTGGCATCCACGGTCGCTGATTTGACTGCTCCGGACTTCTTTTTGTGGGGATGTCTGGAAAGCAAGGTTTATGCAAACAAATCAGAAACGTTTGAGCATAATATTCGTGATGAAATTAGTGAAAAATCGGGTAAAATATGTAAGAATGTAGTGAAAAATCTGCTCAAAAGGACTAGCATTATTCAGGGTAACAGAGGGAAACATTTATCAGATATTGTATTCCATACATAATTGCTGACCCATTGAATAAAACATTAATAAACATAAGATCCATTCTCCTTCATTTGAACAAAAATTATAAACAAGCAAAGTAGTATATCGTCCCGGCGGATACTTTGTATTAAAGATTTAAATTTAATTTTGTTTAAATTCAGTAACATATTGCTCTTTGGGAGCCAATAGCCAACTAGTAATTGAATCGAAGTTTGAAAAAGTTGGTAGCAAAGAAATTAACAGGTGTTTTGCATATAAAACAAAATTCTAATTGTTATGCTTCTCTTTGAACTGGGTGATACTGTTGAGGGTTGTTAAATCTTGTCACATACGGTGCTGTGTTCTGTGTTCTGAAAATTAGTATAGTTTTTGGCGACAAGATAGTATAAGCTAAACTGATTGAGTCATTTTAATTTGGATTTTTTGGTTCAGCTAAAGTTATTTATCTTTAGTTATGAAGTTTGAAATTTTAAATAAAAGCAATGCTTCCGCAGAAAGGGTTTTTTAATAATAAAAAAAATATAAAAACTTTTATTTTTATTTTTCAATTGTATGCGAAATCTTGCAATTATTTTTTAATATATTTTTTGTTGTGTCAATAATTTTCATCTTGAGAATCATTAGCAGTGAATATATAACATACCTTACTAATTTTTAGCAATCCAGCCGAAACAATTGTTACACGATCACTAAGTTGAAGTGGCAAAAGTTGTTCGTTTTCTTCCTTAAACCATCTGCAAAAAAAAAAATCCGTATAATAGTCTGAAAAAGGTTTTTAATAAAGAAAAAATTAATTTAAAAATTCAGAAAAAATCAGAAATATGTGTTGTTATGGGATTTTACATTTATTTTATTTTTTTTATAGATTCTGCTTAGCTAGCACGAATAACCTCTTAAGTTTGTTTAATATGTATGCACAAGTTTAATTGACCATGCTCATTTTTATGACCAGCTTCCGCTTACCTAATATACGTTCATTGTTACGAAGATAATTTGTTAGGATTTAAAAATAAATAAATATCAGTAAAAATGTAAACAAATTGACCCACTGTGCATTTTACAAATTGCGTAGTTTTCTAAGAAATCTTACACACGCAAGGCAACAACAACACACCTATAAGAATTCTACCAAATAAGATGAGCAACGATAAACAAACACAACTAATACAGGCCAAAAGAAAATACAGAGCCTAAACTGAATGGTAACAACAACAGCAACTATACAAGCACCACTTGCTGGCTAAATGAGTTAATTCAACTTGAGTCATCAGTGAGTAAAGGCAAAGTAAATAAATCGTTTAAGTGAATTGAAAAGCGTAAAGTACTGTGTTATTATTTTGCAATAGAAGAACTCCAAATAAAAAAAAATTAATAAAAGGAATTTTATCAGCTGTTAAGTGATTTATGTTTAGTTTGACTAGTCGTTTCAACATGAAAAGCTTGACTGACACCTGAACCACAATTCCAAATTGTGCAAATTGGAAGTTCACTTTTACTTTAGGAAATACATCAATAAATAAATCTGCTATATTTAGAGTGGTGATTTTTACCAGGGCATGTTGAGATACCGAAAAATGCAGAAAAACTGGCTGTGTATAGCTGTTATAGAGCCGTGATTACAGGCTTTTTCGTTCATTAATTTTTAACGCCGCTGAACTATTGGCTATGAGGATATTTGAAGTTGCCAATAAGCTTAAAATGATTGACCACTTAGTGGACAATATTTGTCACGATATTTTCGATTGCGGACACAAATGTTGGAGATAGTCATCGAAAAATGAACCTGCGCATTAAAATTCATATTTAACTTTATGGCAAATTAATAAATGCATCTTTTTCAATTTGAAATTTCTAAACCTTTATAAAGGCACCCTTTAAATAAGATAGCTGAGTCGTCGGAAAAAGTCAAGTTCGATACTGGAAGAAACATCAGCTTTGATCGACCGCAGTCAACATGCAAAATCTCTTGTTTTTTTAAATCCTGTAGAAGCTTTGCTGAAGCCAAATTAAAAAGAGTATTCCGTTTGTAGGTATAACCGATTAAACATCATCAATTTGACAATTTCCACAGCTAAGGAGATTATAACTGCCGTTAATGATGCTTCTTAATGAACCGGTGAATTTTATGCCGACTATACCCTGTAAGAGAAGCTTGTGACAAAAATATAAGAGAAGAAGATAAAACTACCAATCGCTATGTTATTGGTTGCTGCTATTATATTAAAAATTAAAATAAATAAAAATGTTAAAGGAATTTTTAAAAGCTCTGTTCTAGAACTTTTTTCTATGCTGAGTTTTGTTTTTAGATTCGTCAAAAATTGCAATACAGAAGAACGTTTAGAACAAAAACTGCACATCCTTAATAGTACAAAAACCGCTTTATACTGCACAGTGCTAGACTTTAATACAAGCTTAAGAATGGCCGGCTTCATATGAGATGCTATATTTTATGGTCAATAAAGGTAAATGGTGATCCACGATCGGTGACGATTCTAGTAGGCATACCGACGTATTCGGTAACTTCGTTTAGGACACTTATAACGTTTTTAGTGGCTGTAGTTTTAACGGCTTTATTGATAGTATATTTAGTGAAGGCGTCCACGATAACTAGGAGGTGTTCGTTTCGCCTTGTACTTTTCGGGAAAGAGCCCAAGTGATCCATATGCACTGTGTGGAAGGGAATTGGATTAATATTGTCAAAATGGTATTCGCCTTCACGTTTCCCACCAGGGAATTTATTGTACGCACATTCTACACACGATTTTATGTACGATTTGACCGCGTTTCGCATCCTAGGGAACCAAAAATATTTTTGAAGGCCCGCTAATGTTTTTTCTATGCCAAGATGTCCTGCGTTATCATGGTTTCTTTGAATTACACGCCATCGTATTGCCTTGGGAACAACCCAGAGATATTTTTGTTCACCTTGCGAAACAGTCTGTCGTTTTTAATAATATAGTCCTTACACGTGTTTATATCACCTAATTTCACCTTCTCTATGATATCACGAATATTCTCGTCTTGAAGTTGCTCAACTGTCATATCGAAATCCTGAATGCGTAACCACCATCTTGCGATTCTTGGTATGAGTTCCTTTTTCTGCATTGTGGTCCTTATGGCATTACAGTCGGTGACGACGGTAACATTTTTCCCATAAACGTAGTAACGGAAGCGTTCGAGAGTGTGTGTCAATAATGACTGCAGACATTCAATAATTTAACGTCATTAATAAAGTATTTATTATTATTTTTTTTTTTTTTTTGGCTGCTAAACTGTGTAATGAAAACCAACTTTTCGCAAGAAATCCTTCGCAAGCAATCTTCTAGAACTCTAAGAGTTCTTTATAAGTTTGCTATTAATATTAAGTCTTAATGCTGCAAATACGCATTCGCCTCAATCTAAACTAATTTTAATTATTCTTTAGGATTCCTAGATTCGGTTTTAGCAAATCAGTTGAGTTACATCGTCAAACAAGAAGTATTTTTTGTAAGAAAAGATATTTCTCTTACAAATTTGTATAATACAGGGTAGCCGCCGGGAAGGTATGCTACTTTGTTTGTTTATAATTTTTAAGTAAATCAAAGAGATTGGATCTTATATTGATAAATGTTTTACTTAATGTCAACAATTGTATATGGAATACAAAATCAGATAAATATCCACCTCTGTTAGCCTCGAGTCCTTTTGAGCACATTTTTCATGACATTCTTACACATTTCACATGTTATTTTATTAATTTCATGACGAATATTTTGTTTGAGTTGCTCAAGCGTTTCTGGTTAGTTTGTATAACTCTTGTTTTTCAGATATTCCCACAAAAAGAACACCGGAGCAGTCAAATCAAGTGACCGTGTAAGCCAATCACCATCACCATTTCATGAAATAACATGTTGTGGAAAGAGTTCTCGCAAAATCTCTTCTTCTTCTGCTTCTTTTAATGTCAAAGTTTTCAAAAAATTAATGTCAAATTATTTGTTAAGAAGAACTTATGTAAACAAAACTTAATTAAAAGTACTACAGCCAGTATTGCCTGACTTAATCAAATAAAACGAAGATGGCCTAACTAGAATTACATAAACTCAAAAACAATTATTAAACACTTTGCTTTTCTTGCTTTCCTTTTAAAATTTAATTTTATTCTATTTTCAAAATGTTAACGAAAAATTGATTATTGCGATAAGATTTAGATTTTGTTGTTGTTGTTGTAATAAATATTAATATTAAAATCTGTGCAATAAAGAAAAAAAGAAAAACGAAATTATGTTTTGAATAAAAAATCGCGCTTTTAAAAATATATGAAAACGAATTGGAGCATACGCACATATAGTCAAACACACATATACACATGCACTCCCATAATCACATAACAGCCATATACATATAACAGCTTGAAGAAATAACGTTCAAAGCAAGTAGAACAGCAAGTCATGTGGAACTTAAGAAGAGAAAATAAATGTATAGAATAAATTTTATATAAATCGAAGTAAAAACTAAGTAACATCAAAATGCAAAATGTGTAAATATTGTAAATTTACTCGTGTGTAAACATCTGAAAATAAGATAAGCGCAATTATTAAATATTAAGAATTGAAAAACATCTAGCACGATTTAGTTTGAAGAATTTGAACTTTTTAGGGGATATTGCTTTTTAAGATCAAAAGAACTAATGAACTACGAGCATTATAATGCAGTCGCTTTTCTGTTATTTTTAAAAATGTGATTGTGAATAGATTAACGCTTGAACAAGGCCACGATATTATCTAGATTTACTTTTTAAAATCATTTCACAATTTTCGATTTAAAGTCGACACTGCAGAAGCTGTTGCCTCCAAAGAACTACACAGTTTCAGGCGGTTAATATGCTCCTCTCATCTTTGAATCTGACTTTTTTAGAAATGAAGCCTATAATTGTATTATGCCTGAAAAAAATTTATACCGCACACAATCATATAACTTTTGTTTGAAAATATGCCTGCCATCTTGGAGATGTTGTTTAAATAGAATGGCGCTATTCTATTTACTAGCAACAGCTTTCAACTTATTGAAATGAAATTTTGATTAGAAATTAATTTGGAAAAATAGACTCATCGAAAGCGTCTTTGCGGTCTTGCGATTTGATACCTCTCGATTATTTCCTTAAGGCGATTTATGCTGAGAGGACAGCAACTATTGATTCCTTGGTGGCGTATATTCTTCGAGCTTAGGATTAAACGAAGAGCTCATTATGGACATTATAGGTTTTAATTGGAATAAGAAAAGTATAATTAATATATTTTAGTATATTGTAGTATATTCTAACTTATTTCAGTATATTTTTGTATGTTTTAATACTTTTAATACTTTAGTTTATACTAAATATTTTAGAATATTTTAGTATTTTTTTATATATTTTGGAATATTTAAGTGATTATTTTAACATATTTTACTTTACTTTAATATACTTTAGAATACTTTCGTATATTTTAATGTATTTTAGTATACTTTTATTTAATTTTAATTGCTTTTAATATATTGTTACAGATGCGTCTTGCTTAAGTTTTAATAGAATTTAATTAAGTAATAAAGTAAACAACTGGGTATGCTGTTTACTAAGTGCGTAGTTTGCTAAGAAAATGTATGTATGCAAGACAACAACAAATTTCAAGTTACAAACTTCGTAGACATTTTATGCATGCAAAACAACAACAATTGGATATGCTGTTTACTAAGTACGTAGTGTAAAAAAAATTATGCACACAAGGCAACAACAACAATCTTAAAATAAATATCAAGAAGAGACTTTATTAGCATAAAAAAAGTACACAGACCAACAGGCGTCTATATGTTGAATGAATAACATAACAACAACCAAATGTGATACAAAGGAAGTAGAAAATGCTTAATTTTTCTATACCTCTAGTGGACAAATATAAAAGATAGCGTCTGAGTTGATAGTTAGTCAGTTAAAATATAAACCTTATTAAGTAAAGACTTGCATCTTTGTAAATTGTTTTGCAGTGGTAACATACAAATCTTACTTTGGATGTAGTTAAATTAAGTAAACTTGTAATTAATTTGAAAACTCTAAAATCTGGTGTTATTTATTTTGCAATAAAGAACACAGCAACAACAAAATTTTATAAAAGGTATAAACATAACAATATTTTAGTATATTTTAATCTATTTATTAACTGCCGTCAATGATGCTTTTTAATAAGTCTGTGAATCTTTTGCCAACCATACCTTAAACATTTACAGTGCCCAAGTCTAATGCGTTGTAAAAGAGACTTGTATATAGCATTAAAACGGCTCATTGGAAAATAAAGTGTTTTTTTTTTGGCCAAAAAATACCTTTTTCACAAAGAAACGTTCACGGAATTATAATTGCCTGGCAGGGTGACATAATATTGTGCATTAAGCATCTTGTCTACGTCAGTTTATATATGTAAGCAGCAAAAAATAAAAAAGCTTTTTACTTAATCAATAAAGTGAAAGTGGAAGAGGAAAATCTCTATTGATTTATTATAATTCTCATTTTATCGATATCCTATCAGACTAATGTATTTTCTATAGTCTCTGAAAAGTTGGGTAAAAACTAATTGGCTAAATAGCCATATGAAATTTATTGCGCCTTTTAGTTTTCGACGAAGTGACTTTTGCGAAAAAATGCAACAATATCCAGAAATAGATATTTTGTACGTGTCAAGTACGAATAACGTTTACAAAGAGAGAATAATATTACCACAAAACGTATGTGTTATGATAACATGCAATCCAATGATGTATTAAGTACGTGTGATCTTTTTTCAAAGTATTTTCAAAGCACATTTGTTAAACCTACTTGTAATGACTCCAGCTACCATCTCGTAGAAACCGAAAGTGGTGAAATCAATTTAAATATAACCATTGCTGATGTGTATTATGCTATAAATGATTTAGGGAATAATACCATGTGTTCAGTTGGAGATTATCCTTTTATATTTTTTAAAACGTGTTCAGCTAATATTGCAGCCATAATTGCTAAGCTTTTCAATTCGTGCCTTGCACTTGGTAAATTTTTGGATTGCTGGAAGCTTTGTTGCATTGTTCCAATTATTAAATCTGGAGATCGTAGCTTAGTTACCAATTATAGGCCCATAATTAAACAAAGCCCATTTGCAAAGATATTTGATAATATTTTGAAGAGTAAACTATTTGAGCATGTTAAGAGCTTTATTTCCGACCGGCAACACGGTTTTATGCCGAATAGGTCTACAACGACTAACTTACTTTTATTAAGCTGTGATATTGTATCTGCTATGATGCGTAAGCGCCAATGCGATGTTATATACACTGACTTTGCTAAGGCATTTGATACAGTTAGCCATCATCTGTTACTGCTCAAGCTTTGTACATTTGGATTTTCGAAAAAGATTTTGGCATTTTTTCATAGTTTCTTGACAAATAGAAAACTTAAGGTTAACATTTGTAATGCATTCTCTTCTAATATAATTAATGCCTATTCAGGTATTCCTCAAGGAACGCATATTGGTCCGTTACTTTTTATAATTTTCATTAATGATTTACCATTGAGTTTTAAGTTTTCCAGCTGTCTTTTATTTGCTGATGATTTAAAATTGTATTCTACTATTGGCGATATTGGTGACTGCGAAAAGATACAGATTGATCTTAATAAACTGTCTGACTGGTGTTTTGAAAATGACATACGTATTAATGTTTCAAAATGTTGTGTTGTCACATATGCTTATATTACGAGTTCAATAAACTTTAATTATAATCTTGGTGGTTTTCTGCTTAAACGTGTAGCTGAAGTTAAGGACTTAGGCGTCATATTTGACACTAAATTAACGTTCTCTAATCATATCGATTATGTTATTTCAAGAGCTTATAGTATGCTTGGTTTCATTAGAAGAAATTCTAGAGATTTTAAATATGCATACACCCTCAAGTCTTTATACATTTCCTTGGTTCGAAGTATCTTGGAATATTTTTCCATTGTTTGGAATCCTAGTCATTTAGGCCCATCAAATCGTATTGAACGAATTCAGAGGATATTTACTAAGACTGCTTTAAAATTGATTTGGCCACATGAACTACTTTCTTATGATGTTAGGAGGAAAATGTTAGGCTTACAATCCTTAGAGGATCGTAGATCTTGTTCCTTATTTTTATTTGTTTATAATATACTATCTGGCAATATTAATAGCCCGGAAATTAAAAATTATTTTACGTTGTACAGTCCTCCTAGGGACTTGAGAAATAATCGCATGTTTGAAGAATGTCTTTTCAGAACGAATTATGCAATTAATGAGCCGATTGCAAAATGCTTGCATTTATGTAATAGTTTTAATCCACATTAAAATTTTAATGTCCGTTATAATATGTTCAAACTTCTTTTATTCAAACATTATAATTAATATTGTAAAGTAATCTGTAAGAATTTAATTCTGTAGATGAAATAAGTAAATAAATGTATAAATAAATAAATGATTACAAGAAAAAAAATTTTATTTAAATTTAGTTAACTTCATTAAGGGTTATTGTTGTGGGTTTTTTTTTATTTTATAAAGGATGCGCAAATTTGAGGTTAAGCCTAAAAAACGCCTCTTTCAATAACCTCAGTCTTATTTGATATTAATAGATGTAAAGTAGAAATATGGAGATTAATAATAAAATATCATGTTGGGCAAATGTCCACCTATAGTATGTTAGCAG
Source organism: Trichopoda pennipes (assembly GCA_030448955.1). Lineage (NCBI taxonomy): Eukaryota > Metazoa > Arthropoda > Insecta > Diptera > Tachinidae > Trichopoda > Trichopoda pennipes. The sequence continues at coordinate 94,933 of JASKUP010000021.1, read as the reverse complement.
ACGTCCGTCCGTATTCACAAAATTTTTAAGCACATTTTGCAACAAAGTTTCGCTTGTCTCGTCAATGCAGCGTCGATTTTAAACTTTCAGCCAATTAAAAAACGTTTGCTGCAAGCAATAATCGGCTGGCTTTAATTCTTTGCTGTACAGCGGCTGTGTTTGCATTATTACAAACATATTGTTTCGCTCCATTGTTAGCAACAATATCGTAAGTCTCGTATTAAATGGGAAAATGACGGACGATGATCTGGGAAAGGAAAAGCTGCTCGAATTTTACGTTGCAATACAGTGAAATTTTCACAATTTTGTTAATAAATTTTCACAATTTAAATTCTTTGCTCAACAGCGTAACGTTTATTGGTTAAAATTTTCAAAACTTTCTACTAAATAAATGTCAAAGGATAACAGCTCAAACAATTTATTTCCTAGCCTCAAATATGCCCACCCAATATAATTAATAAAATTAACGAGCACTAAGCATGTCGTCATTATATTTTGGAATTTCTGTTCCCTTAACTTTTAGAAATATTTTAAATATATTTCATTTTAATAAAATACTTTAAGAATTCTGCGTTTTAGAGTCCTTTGTAATTTTCAAGGAAAATTTTAAGCTAAAAATTTGTTTTTTTTTTGTTTTTTGTAATGTATTTTAGAAAATGAAAAAGTCATATTTTGTGTATTGAAAATGAAAAATGAAATATTAGAAAAACAAAAAGCAAAAAAGACCTGCAAACATTTAAATGCAAATGTAAATGTTATGCATCCATAAGTAAGAACTTGACATAAATGCAAATATACAATCCCAATGAGCGCAGTTTTAAAATTTCATGTTTTTTTTTATATCATTTGCAAGCATTTCGTATATTAAATGATAAAAATGTTATGTTGCAAACGTGTGTTTCTTCTTGGTTTGTGACATACATACATACGAAATGTAAGTTTAACTAGAGCATTTTGTAAAAGTTTTTGCAAATAAATAGATTTTAGATGCAGCAGAAGTGTAATGAAAATCAGCTTACAAGAGGCATTGAAAATGCTAAACTAAAAAAATATTTTGTAGAACGTCCCTCTTAAAAGATATTAAAAAAAATAAAACTTTTTTACAGAAATTTCCTTTAGGAAGATTAGTGAAATAAAAATTTATTAAAATCCATGTACCACTAAATATATGGAAAAATATTGTTCAATAAAGTACCTTTCATCATTTTATTTTTTCGTAAATAAAAATTTAAAAAAACGTTCAAAAATTATTTTAAGCATAGCATATTTTTTTATAAAAATAATTAAAAAAATTGTATAAAAGTACTTTTAAAAAAGTACCATTTCAAAAAAAAGTACATACCTTTAAAAAAGTGTAAATTTAAATTAGGTAAATTTTAGAAAATTTAACCTTTAAATAAAATTCACTTCTAATAAAAAAATTTTAAAAACAACTTTTTAAAAAGGATCTTAAAAAATTAAAAAAAAAAATAGTTTTATAAGTCCTATCTTTTCAATAAGGAAATTTTAAAATTAGCAAAACTTTCTCTTAGAGCTTACGCTAAAAAAACAGCTACAAAACAAAATTACAACCAAACGTTTGCTTTCGTTTTGTTTCTTTGTGAATAAAAGAAAACATTAACACTAAAACTAATTGCGCTGTTTTGTAGTCACTAAACGCATGTTTAATAAAGCGTTTGCAGCCGGAAGAGCAAACAATGAAAGCAAACGTTTGCTAATTATTTTGTTCGCTTAAGCGCAGAATTGATTGGCATTTGTCATTGATTTGCAAATTGTTTTAGTTTTGCTTTGCCACAAAAGGTTTGCATGAACCATTTGCGAAACGTTTTGTTTATTTTTAAGACAATTTTAAGGGAATTAGAATAAAAATATAACAACAGAAATTTTTATATTTAAAGTAAATTTTCTTTAAATCTGTTTTTTCAAAGAAAAAATTATTAAATTATTTCTAGAACAACCTACTTCAAAAACTGCATTTCTATTCAAAAGGTATCCTCAAAAAGTACCTTTGGCAGAAGAATCTTCAGATATGAGTACCTTTTATAAAATATTTATCTAAAAGTGCCTTTTGAAAAAGTCACTTAAATGCAAGTTTACAAAAATTTCTGTTAGAAAAATCCATTTTTTGTTTTAAAAATTTTTTCACTTTTGAATGCAAAAAATTTTTTATAAAACCTTTTTTTAAAATTTTGTCACTTTTAAGTGTAAGCATATTTGTATAAAACCTGTTTTTGAAAATTTTGTCACTTTTAAGTGCAAGCAATTTTTTATAAACCTGTTTTTAAACATTTTATTCACTTTTTTAAGTAAGAAATTTTTTATAAATCACTTTTTTTACAAATTTATTCTCTTTTAAATGCCAGCAAATTTTAATAAATCACTTTTTTACAATTTCTATCACTTTTAAAATCAAGCAAATTTTTTGTCACTTCTGAGTGCAAGAAAATTTTTATAAATCCCATTTTTTTTACAAATTTTGTCACTTTTGAATGCAAGCAAATTTTAATAAATCTCACTTTGGAAAGCCAAAAAATTTTGTAAATCGGATTTTTTACAATTTTAGCTAAATCCTTTTTTTTTTGTATAAATTGCTTTTTTTTACGAAATTTGCAAATTATCAGCGCCAGCAAAATTTAATAAATTCTATTTTTTAAATTTTTGTCACTTTTAAACAATGCAAGAAATTTTTAGAAATCTCGTTTTTTTACAAATTTTGCCACTTTTGAATTTGTAAATTTGTCACTTTTTAATGCAAGAAAATTTTTAAATCCCTTTTTTTTACAAATTTTGTCACTTTTGAATGTCAAGAAATTTTTATAAATCCAAATTTTTTACAAATTTTGTCATTTTAAAATCAAGCAAATTTTTTAGAAATTCTGTCCCTTTTCAACGCAAGTAAATTTTTTTTTTTTTGAAAGAAAACTAATTTTTGTAAATACGATTTTTTACAATTTTTGTCACTTTTGAATGCAAAAAAAAATTTTATAAATTTCTTTAAAAAAGATATTAAAAAAATCTAGTTTAAGGTAGAAAAGAACTTTTAAAAGAGAATTTTTTTGTAAAATTTTCCTTTTTAAATTTATACATTTTCACGGAAACTATTTCAAAAGTTGCATTTGAAAGAACTTAATTTAATTTAAATTTTTATACATCCCATTTTTTTACAATTTTTGTCAGTTTGGAATGTAAGGAAATTTTTATAAACATTTTTACAAATTCTGTCACTTTTAAAATCAAGCAAATTTTTATAAATCCATTTTTTACAAATTTTATTACTTTTGAATGCCAACAAATTTTTGTAAATCCGATTTTTACAATTTTAGCTAATTCCTTTTTTTGTATAAATTCCTTTTTTTTACAAATTTTAAATGCCAGCAAATTTTAATAAATTCATTTTTTTTAAATTTTTGTCACTTTTGAAGAATGCAAGAAATTTTTATAAATCTCTTTTTTTACAAATTTTGTCACTTTTGAATGTCAGCGAATTTGTCACTTTTTAATGCAAGAAAATTTTATAAATCCAACTTTTTTTTACAAATTTATTCGCTTTTGAGTGCAAGCAAATCTTTTAAATTCCTTTCTTTAACAAATTTTGTCACTTTTAAATGTCAGCAAATTTTTATAAATCCAATTTTTTTACAAATTATGTCACTTTTAAAATCAAGCAAATTTTTTATAAATCCCTTTTTTAGAAATTCTGTTCCTTTTCAACGCAAAAAAATTTTTATAAATCTCTTTTTCTTCACAAATTTTGTCACTTTTGAAAGAAAACAAATTTTTGTAAATACGATTTTTTACAATTTTTGTCACTTTTGAATGCAAAAAAAATTTTTATAAATTTCTTTAAAAAAGATATTAAAAAAAATCTAGTTTAAGGTAGAAAAGAACTGTTTTAAAAGAGAATTCTTTTTATAAAATTTTTCTTTTCAAATCTATACATTTTCACGGAAACTATTTCAAAAATTGCATTTGAAAGAACTTAATTTAATTTAAAAAAAATAAATTTTTAAAGAAATTATAAAAAAAGAAATTGTTTTTACTTTATTTGCGCCTCAACTATTCATACTTTTTCAATTACTTCTGTGTATTTACTTTACATGAATGTGCACATATTTATACCCTCAATGTAGCCCCTCATGACCAAACGAGTACAAAAAAGCGGAAAGCATAAAACAAAAGCGAATCCTGAAAATTGTATAAACTTTTTCGTATTTGGTGTTTCTTTTTTTTCTTTTTTTTGTTTCTTTTTTACATAAAGTAAGTGAAGGACGATGAATTGAGCTGAGATGAGTTGAGCTGAGTAGAATAAAACTCAAGAGACAACAATGGCAAATTACATCCGTTTATCTTTTATATATAAAAATATTTTATGCATTTTTTACACTGCGACCAAGAGAGGCTGATGTAAAAGAGGAAAAAAAAAATAATAATAAAAAAGTGAAACATTTACAAGCACATCGTTCAGTTTAAGTTAAAAAGTGAAATTATTCTCATTGTAAAACTGCTTTTCTAACGATATGGGAAACAAGTAAAGAAAGAAGTGGGAAAAATATAATAGAAAAATAAATTATAAAATGTTGTTGGAAAATAAAATAGTTTGAAATCATAATTTTAGTTTAGTTTAGTTTAGTTTTAAAACAAATGAATATAAAAGATAAAAGAAAACTGTATGCCCATATTCATGAGAAAATGAAATCTATTTTGCAAAGGGTGTTTAAAAATTAATACAACATTTTAACTTATTAAAAAAAATATATTTTCCCTTAAATTTTTTTTTATTACTATAAAAAGGATGACAAGCACGCATTGTGTCTTCCATTTTAAGTATATAGAAGAAGTTTTTCAACAAGAAGTTTGTTTTCTAAAACAAAATAAAACAAAAAAATGTAAATTATGATTCAAATTTTTATTGTATTACGAAGAGAAAAGTTTGGCAATTGTGAGTGAAAAATGATATCTGGCAATTGTCCACCACGGCCAAGTTCACAGGGTGTTGATTCTTTTATCAAAATTTTTAATCACTTTTTGGCACAATGACTATCCTATTTCATTAATTACATCACGGATTTTGGGTTTTAAGGCTAAAATCGATTCGATTGGCTCCCTATGGATTCTGTCCTTAACATAGACCCAGTTGTGGTTAATCACACGATCTGGCCGCTCATTTAGCTGCTTATGGTTATGAAATTATGCGGTCGCGAAATTTCGTTTCATAAAGGGATCGTTTCATTGGCTGTAGGACCTGTGGCACCATCCTGTTGAAACCACATGTCAGTAAACCTCGTCAATAATAGATAAAAATTAAGTTGTTGGCGCCTCGCGATAACGTGATCTATTGACCATTACCGCATTTCCAGCTTCATCTTCGAAAAAATGGCCTAATCACGTCTCCAGACCATATAGCGCACCCATATGGTAACAAGTTGATCAGGCAAAGGCTTCTCAATCAATAATCGCTGTAGAATTTTCAGAAGGCCAAATGTAGCAATTTTGCTGGTTGTCATACCCTGACAAATGAAAATGGGCTTCGTCTGATTTTTTCAGCAAAACCAGCCGGTTGTTCCTGAACGAATTGAGTTAACCAACGGCGACGTGAATAGTCGACCGGCTTCAATTCCTGCATCAGTTGAATGTTATAAGGCTTTAAAGTCAAATCCTTATGGGAAATTCGCCATGTGGTGGTTTTGGATAACCACAATTGTTGAGAACGTCCAGGAATTGACAAATTTTGATATGCTTCAAACAATGTGGCACATGGCTGCTATGTTTTCAATTGAACGATCCGGTCGTACACGCGTTGGTGTTCGCACATTTTGTATTGATCCTGTCAACTCAAATTTAACTACCAAATTCTTAACAGCGATCTCAGCAGGACGATTATATTGTCCAAAGCTCTGGGCTTACTGATTCCCCTGGAAATAAAGTGGAAGTTGCCCAGTTGGCTCCTGGTAGCCTTTAAGGGATTGGACTGCCTTTTACCCCCAGATGACACATATCTTAATGATGAGATTCCATCAAGACATAGCAATGTGTCCCCAGGGGGGGGGGGGGGGGGTGTGCTCTACTATTAAGCGCATTATATGGGAACTTGTCCCATATCGCTGGGGCTATTGTTGTTGTTTGGCAATAAAGAATTTAGTCTGACTGGCTGGATAGCGCTCTTGATTCACTGTAACAGTAGAATGATATCAAAACTTATAATGTTGCCATGGTGTAAACCACACCACACAGTTAAATTTAGAGGTTGTAATACTGACTCGTTAACGACTTGTGAGTGTGTCTGCTTCAAATATGGAAAATTTGCTTATTCATTTACTTTAATCCAAAATGAACTTCATTACTAAGCGTAATTATTTTAAAAATGCTCTTTGAACTTCGAGAACGGATTGTTTTCAATAAATTTGTAAATTTTGTAAATTTGTTTTTGCTACCTGAAATGATTTATGATGACTTGTCAAACCTAACTGGGCAACTTTAAAATTTTAATTACTAAACGATAGTTATCGATAGTTATTATGCAGCAACAAAACATACCACATTTTTAAACAAATGGAATCCCCTGTTCGCTAAAGGGGAAAAAAAACATAAAAATGTCAGCTTTTCTTAAGTTAGAATTTTCTATAATTTAGTATAAAATTTTTATTATCATCGTTATCAGGTATTTTTTGGCTTGATTTATTAGTGCAAAAATAGCTTTCAATATCTGTTGTTGCTACATAGTTATGCTTCATAAATTAAATTATCCTTTAATTGTTTTACAAACACACATGTACACAAGATCATGTGTAAAAGAAAAAACTGGAAGTTGCCACATCTTTTCATAGTAGAAGAAAATAAACTATATTACTTGCCTATTAACAGAAATCACATTTGAAAGCGGTATAGCCGTACAACTTTTCACAGTAGTATTGAAGTAAATGTCGAACAGGACAAGGCGTCATAGTTAATAGTTTTTTTTTAACAATATTGTTATTATGCTTACACAGAGCTAAGTAGATAAAGAGATCTCTTAGAAAATAGTACCTAGTGTATTTAAAAATTAATTTATATTCTTCATTATTAATGTTAAATTAACTAATTTTCTAACCCTTCCAACATTTTTTCATAAAGTTTCAATGCGTTGTATCTGACTTAACGTTACAGTAATTTGAAGTTTGTTAGACACTATGCAAATGGTTATACGAATATGAACTTCAGCATTTAGAGAGCGCAAGAGAGAGAGAGAGAGAGAGAGAGAGAGAAAGAGTAACCAAAAGACACAAAGCCCATAAAACACTACACATGAATGAAATAAATAAAGTGTAAAGTAAATGAAAAATTACAATTCCAACACCAACACTAACACCAACCAAGCTGATGCAAACTAAACTAAATTAAAAAAACAAAAAAAAATCAACTGGCCTTGCTTGTCATTTACTGATTAATTAGGACGTTCTATAACAACAACAATAACGAAAAAAAAACTTTTAACTTTAGACACTGACACAAATTAGAATACTACTTTATCCATACCCATGTGTGCCTTAACGGTAAATTAGAAAAGGGGCGAAATGTTTTACATGCAACACATTAATGTTAAGTATCCACTTCATGCAAATGTTGAGAGTAAAAACTTTAAAATTAACGAAGTGTTAAGCTGTGAGAAAGAAGTTGAAATGGGTTTTTATTTTAAAGCTCAATTGCTGTGGGAATGTGGGAATGCTCTATAGTTTGTTAAGATTATTAATTGAGTTTTCAGTTTGATTTTTCTGGGTGTGGTATTCTAAATTAACAAAAATAAATAAATTAATTTAAGCCAAAGGGAGAATGATAATTTAATTTAAATTAATAATTTAATTATAAAGAGAGTTTAACAATTACAAAACTTAAGTTTTTAAAAAAATTTTTGTAATTATTTACTTTTCTTTTTATTACGAAAATCAAAAAAACTACAGAACTACAAAAAAATCAACTTTCAATAGATTTTCATTACATCAAAAACAATATTTCAAAGGTTTTTTTTTTAAAATATAAGAAAAGTTTAGAAATTTTTTAGACACAGCTTTTCAGTAAGTTTAAGCAATTCGTTGAGACAAAATTTTGTTGTTTTTTTTTCACGGACCAGCACCTAGGTGATGACAGGAAATTAGGTTATGGGGACGAAGAATGAGGGAGTAGTGTTTGTGGACATTCAGTTTAAACTTTCCTGCACTGAAAGTGACAGGAAAGACCTTTGGAGATAGTTTTTCCTGTAATGAGTTTTGCGATTTACTGGAAAATCAACCACAAATGGATGCGCCCTCCACGAAAATCGAGTAACGGAAATAAGTACCCTAATTTCATTAGAGTACTTACGATTGTCGTAACGATAAAACAGTGAAATACATTCCACATTGTGTCGATGCTCTAGAGAAACACGTGATCAGATTTACATCTGCACCTAGCTGTGGAAGCCGTACCCGGATGGTGGATCATACCACTGTGAATGAAATGTAGCGTCATCCTCAACCTAGAAGGCCTTCGGATACGTATGTCCTCTGGTCACTCCTAGTTGTAACTTTAAAAGCCTGAAGCAGGCCGCAGCCTTCACTCCTTGCTGAAGATTTGGAGACTTTCCAACTCCTGGTCCAGAATGTATGAAGCTTAATATAATAAGAACACGACGGCATTCATGCTCACTGGACCTGGACAATTCATTGTGTTCATTGTGAATGATTCGACCCACAAACTAAAACGAGGGCCTCGAAACCACAACCATCACTATACTCCCGAAGGGCCAACCTCAATAATCAGTCAGAGAATAGTTAAAAGGGTAAAAAGACAAATAGCTAAATAGCTTCCCGTGGAAATATAGTGGATTGTCCAGTTGGCTCCTGCTAGCCTATTAGGGTACCGGGCTCCTTTTCACCCCCGAAGACATATGTAATGACGCTCAAAACATATAAATGTGCCTCCGAGGTGGGGTCTAAAGAAGCAATAGAGTTGGATACCCTAATGTCGCCAATGAGCCTCTTGGCCTTCTCCTGTACGTAGTCGGGCAACTACAAAATAGACTTTAGGGCGCCGGCCAATACGTAAGAGTTGTATTCCATTTTTTGACGAATATAGGTAGTATAAATAGTACGAAGATCGGATGGAGTGAGATACTTCTTGTATACTGTTTTAGAAAACCGAGACACGTGAAAGCGTCTTTAGAAAATTGAAAAATGTGTTTAGTTCATCGATCATCAAGCTGAATTTTTATGCAAAGTACATCAAGAGCTTCCGATTCGAACACAGATTTATGCGTAAGCATGCAATATTGTGTGTTACGGGCATTAAAATCGACTCTATCCACACAACTCCGAGATTGCTGCGAGATCGTGATAGAGCGTATCTCCAACTCACCTCCAACTGGTTCGGTCTATTACCAAATGAATACGAATGACAAATGGTACTGTTATCAGCTGTCGTAGGGTTGATAGTTTGACAAAGAAGGGCATTTAGAAAAATAAGAAATAGGGTAGAAGTAAAAACGGAGCCTTGCGTACTCCTAAATTAATCTTGAACTCGTCTGATGAAATCCCATGTATTCCGGAGAAAACTCGATGTAAATCTGGAGAAATAATCACCAACACCAAAAGCAGCCATCAAGTGTGTTGGAAATTGGAAATAGCTAGAGCCACCACCTTACTCTCTCCAAAATGATGTGTGCAGTTGCATCATTTTTCCGATAGGAAAGCCAGCAAGTCGCCCCTACGGAAACCGTACTCTCGGTCGCTAAGTAAGCTGTTGGACTCCAGGCACCCCATATGATAAAAATTAATCATACTATCCATTACTTTGCAAAGTGCAGAACAAGTTGCAATTGGGCTGTAATTTTTAGCGTTGTTAGCCTCACCCTTTTTGGGGATCGGCGTTACATAAGCAACCTTTCAACACTCTGAAAATTCGTTGATACAACGTCCTGAAGAGGGTTGGGAATGTTAGCGCTAGCTTCGAAGGGCACTGTTGCAAGACCAGTGATGGAATCCCATGCAGTCCAGGAGACTTGTTGTTGCTGAGATGTGCTAAAACCTTTTTAACCGCTCGAGCTCGTAAGAATATTTTCGATATAGTAGACAAAGTACTCTGTCGAGGTCGGGCAGTGGTTGATTGCTTTCCGGCAAATAAGAATTATTTGCAAATATACCAGCCTAAAGGTTAGTTTTATCAACCAGATCAGTGAATATTTGGTTAAAACGGTCGGCATTGATGAACTAGAAATATGCCTTACACTTTTAACAAACGACCAAAAGTTTAAAAATGATTTTTTTTTGGTAAAAAAGGTACTTTTTGAATAAGGTATTTTTTCCAGATTCTCTTTTTATTGTCGCTGCATTTTAAAAAGTTTTCTTTATGGATTTGTTGTGATTTATTAATTTTAGTTAATTTTAAAAATTTTAATTTCAAAAGCAAACTTTTTTAAAAGTTCTATTTATCTATTTCAGAGATTTTTGCAGCTAACGTTATTCATTCACAGAATACTTTTTAATACAATAGTTCTAAACGTACATATTAGATAAGTACTTTACTATATTTTTTCTTTTCGCAAAAGCTAATTATTGTGAAAGTTCTTTTTTTTAAAAAGTACCTTTTAACAATTTGCTTATTAAAGTAAAATGCATTTTTTCACAACCTATTTTTCAAAATGGAATTTTTGTGAAATGTATGTATATATTTTTTTGATTTTTTTAATGAAATAATTCTTTTAAATTACTTCTTTCAAATTGTACGTATTTAGCTTTTTGCTGTTTCTTCGTTTATTTTCTTTCAAATATAATTCTTTGCTTTGATGAGCTGCACCGCAGTTAGAATATTATCTTGCTGTTCTTAGTTTGCAGTTATTTTGGTTTTTAGTTAAGTTAATTTTTTACTTGAGTATCTTTAACTACACTTTTTAATATCCTTCTAACTTTTCATATTTATGTTTGTTCCTTAGCACTACATAAACACACAACCAAACTAAGGATTTCAAAATACTACTAAATTAATTTTTAAATTACAAAAACGTATTTCCATCTGCTATTTAATCAACAAAAATCGTTTAAATATTCTGGTCAGACAGTGACAAAAAATTGCCTTCTTAACATTTTGCCAAAAATTCAAGGTTACTTTAAAAACAAGCAGCCCAACAACCATGAATTGAAAAACCAACAACATTTTGCATAAAATAAATATGACATAAAAAAATTGTCATAAATTTTGTTGCGAGTGGCACAAAACAAAAAGAGAAAAGCAAAAACAAAAAAAAAAAAAAAACCAAACCAAAAAAAATTTATCGCAAAAAATGAAAAGAAGCCTGAAAAATTGTAAATGGAAATATAAATGTGTTACCTACATGTGAATTACGGTTCTACCCACCTGTATGTTGGCACTGGATGACCTTGAGCAATACATGGCAGCGTCGTCTGACCATTCAGAACAACGTGACGCATTGAATGTTTTTCAACATTTATACGAGGTTGGACCATACCCTTTGGTTCGGTGACAATAATACGGCCAGGATATGTGGATGCCTGAACTTCACCTGCAAAAAGTACCAAAAAAAAATACACAAATAAAAACAACAAAATCATACTATGAGCAGAACAAAACTGACAGAAATATGGGTATTTTAAGGATTTTATTCAAAATTGTTAAAACTTATCAGGTTTTGCAACCCACATTTTACGCGTTTTGTGTGTTATTTAGTGGAATTTATTATTATTTATATTTTTAAAGATTCACATGAAAAATTAGATGTATAAATAATAAATTTTTTAAAAGTCACTTAAGTTGCGTGTGCATGTGTGTGTGTGTGTGTGTATAAAACACTCAGGGTTTTTACGTGAGTGGTACATTTAAAATTTACTTAACTTTAACATTAACTTCTCTATAAATATTTAAGCAGTTTCATTTGATTTAAAATTGAAGGAGGGATGGAATTGAGGATAGACAGGAGAACAAAAACATAAACCATAATTTCAACGAGTAAAAAAAGGTACAAATTTGATGTATTAAATAAAATTATAAAATTTGTACTTTTTTACTTTTCATATTAGTCATATGACTAATATGACTATCGAAATACCATTGCCTTTTTCAAGTCTAAAACCAAAGTTTTTGAATTAAAATGGTAGTTTGTAAATATACCAAATTTGATACGGAATGACGTAAAATCATACCCAATTAAATTAAACCCCTTCGAACAATATATGCACATAAAATGGTAGTGGCCATTATAGTATTTTTAAGACTAAATTTGGTACTTTTCTTGGTTTGAGTCCTTAATCTTAACACTAAAATTTGTAAACTTGTCTTCAAAATAAATTTCATATTTTCTAGCATTCAAATAATTATTTACACAGCCATAGTTATAGTTGGCGTTTAAAGGGTGTTTTTAGCTGACTTTAAAAGGGATAAAGCTGTCATGTGTATCTTTGTTCTTGTAATGCTGTTATCTCAGAGCTTCCTTAGCAGGCTTTACTTACAGATTAATTCTAATTTAGAAAATATTTTTTTATATAATTATAAATAAAGGGTGTCCCCATATAGCATATGTGACTTTATGCTAAGCGGTAGAGACCCAAATAACATAGCGATATAAAATACTAAAAATAAAAAATTAAGTGTAACCCTACAGGTGACTTTCTTTCATGAAATTTTTGTAGATTTTGTTTCGCTAAAAGATGGTAATTTATTTTATATGACCTTATCTTTTAGTCTTTTTAAACAAATATTTGAAACGTGCAGAGTATGAATAACTAAGCCTCACTGTACCAGCAACAACAGAAAACGAAAATTTATAAAACATGTTCTTTATAGAGGTGTAATGCTTTTAAATGGAAGTTTTCAACATCACATACAATTTTTTTTTAAAAGAGAGTAGCACTCAGGTAACAATGCCTATTTAGTCAAGTACCGTGCTACATTATTTTAGGAAAGGTATAGAGAAGAGATGAAACAGGTGGTGAAAGTAGAAGGATAGTCGGAAATTAACTGCCGTATAAAGACAGCACAGCGACCAGTGACTATGCCTTTATCGCTGAGCAGCCCTACCGACAGTCAATTCTTATTTTTGTAGTGACAAAAAACCAAGGTCTTCGTTGGGAATAGAACCCACAACCCCCATACCGACAAGCTAGTACACTACCTACTAGCCTACAGGGGCACCTAAATAAAATTTACTTAATTGGAATGGTAATCTGTTGGCATTATAATTCAAATACGACTTCTGGCATATGATCGCCACAGCTGGCTTGGACCTTATCTAATCTGGAGTTTGAATTTTCGATGATTTTTTCCAATATTTGTGGCATATATATCGGCAATAACCCGGAAAATATAGTTCTTGAAATGGCCAATCGTTTCGGCCTTATCGACATAGACTAGCGACTTCACATTTCCTCTAAGAAAATAGCCTAGCGGCATTAAGTCACACAACCACTTCATGGGTCCTTAACGTTCAACTAGGTGATAACCAAAAGTTTTCTTAAATAAATCGATTGTGGCATGAACTGTGTGGTGACACAAAACCTGCACATCATGGCTGTGGAACTGTTGAACGAAAAAACTGTCAGTAAGCATGGCTCTATAGCAGTCACTACTGACCGTAACGCTCTGACCAGCATTATTCTTAAAAAAGTTAGGACAATGACTCCACCAGACCATAAAGCACACCAAGCTGTAAATATTTTTTAATGTAATGGCGCCAATAACCACTAGAGTGTTATCATCACTCCAATTTTTTTGAGACGTATTCATTTAAACAAAAGTAAACCACATTATTAAAGAAAATTCGTCTACGAAAATCGCGATCAACGGCATCTTGTTTTGGGCCTAATTCTGACAATTTGGAAGGGTTGTTCAGGCATCAGTTTATTCTAGTTGAAACTAAACATACATCACTTGACAGCAAATAAAATGTTCGCTAGTTAAAAATGAGTTGCCAACTTAAAGTTCTTAGTAAAGGGTTGTTCAGCAACAAGTTTATTTTCTAAAACAAAATAAAGCCAAAAATTTAGATTAAGATACGAAGAGAAAACTTCGGCAATTATAAATGAAATATGATATCTGGTAAATGTCCACGACAACCGTTCTAACTGATGTCGATTCTGTCATCAAAGTTTTTAATCACTTTTTGGGAAAATGGCGATCCTTTTTAATTAATCACATCACAGATTTTAAGTTTTAAGTCTGAAATCGATTTGACTGGTTCCGTATAGACACTGTCCCTAACAGAAAATAATCTAGTGGCGTTAAATTACACGATCTGGCTGGTCAGTTAACTCCAGATTGTCGTGAATTGTGCGATCGGGAAATTTGGTTTGCAGTAAATTGATAATTTCATTAGCTATTGAAATCACACGTCAGTGATATCCACGTCGTCAATAATAGGCCAAAATTGAATTGTTAGCATCTCACGATAGCGTGATCCATTGATCGTTTCCACATTTCCAGCCTCATCGAAAAAAAATGGCCCAATCAAGCCTCCTGGCCACATATCGCACTATACAGTTACTCGTTGAGCATGCAAAGGCTTCTCAATAACCTAATAAGTGAAAATGGGCTTCGTCTGAAAAAATGATTATTTTAGAAAAACCAGCCTGCATCAGTTGAACGATGTAGGGCTTCATAGTCAAATCCTTATGCAAAGTTTGCCATATGGAGTCCTTGGATAACTCCAATTGTTCAGAACCAATTTGGATCTGCTTCAATACTGCAGCTCACAGCTGCGATGTTGAGTTCACGAATGATCTCGTGAACTTAAATTTAACGACCTAGTTCTTAATAGCGGTATAAGAAGGACGATTATATTGTTCGAAAGTATCACGAATTTTACAAAATGTACCTTTAATAGAATCACCATTTTTATAATGGATTTTAATTATTTTAATGCGATTTTCTTGCAAAATTGATCTCATTGTAACAATTGCTAATGCATCTACTACGAATACGTCAAAACACTAAATGTCAAAACTATCATGTTGTTAGTGTTGCCACAATTGAAAAACAAACTTCTTATGGAAAACCCGATATGTATATATATTCAAATTTCTTTTCATCGTCGATGATTTCGTATTCACTTAGATTTTTTGCGGCATTTTGTAATGCTACACGTTTAACTTCTGGCCTTCAAACATGTGTTTTTTGTGCTTTTTTCCAAAATAGATTCAATAGAATACGAACGAAAAATATAATATTGATTTAGATGTTCTTCAAAACTAACTATAAGGTTCTGTTAAGGTTCAGGTTCAGCTATTAGCTGAGGATCAACAATGTCATATTATTAAGCTAACATGTTATATTTCTTGTTGTATTTTAATTTTCATAAGGGAATTTCAAATAATATTTCAAATAGTTAAAGTATATTTAAGACTTCCCTTAAAGGGTGTTTTCTTAGGCCTTGACAAAAAAGAATATTGCTTAAGGTTTTTAATCTTAGTAGGCAGAGATTTAGAAATTGTGTATACACATATGTGCATTATAAAAGGTGTTTTTTTAAGCTAGATAGAACTTTAAATTGTAAAAAGTAACACAAAAAATGAAATTTTGATGAAACATTTTTTTTTTATTTGTTTCAGAATACTCTGACAAATCATCATGAATAGACTCTCGCTTGAACAACGCTACGAAATTATCCAAATTTACTTTGAAAATCAGTCATCAATTCGCGCAACTTATAGACGACTTCGTCATTTTTATGGCGTACATAATCGTGCATCTGAACAAGCCATTCGTCGAACTGTCGATAGATTTCATACCACATACTCTCTAGAGGATGCAATAACACCAACACGTCGAAGGAATGTGTTCAGCGATGAGGCGCATTTTTGGCTTAACGGGTTTGTTAATAAGCAAAATTGCCGCATATGGAGTGACACCAATCCACAACAGACCCTACAGACTCCATTACATCCAGAAAAATGCACCGTTTGGTGCGGTTTTCACGCTGGTGGCATCATCGGACCTTATTTCTTCAAAAATGAGGCCGGAGCTCGCGTTACGGTCAATGGAGATCGTTACTGCACCATGATCAATGATTTTTTGTTTAAAAATATGGATGACATTGATCCGGACGAGATGTGGTTTCAACAGGATGGCGCTACGTGCCATACAGCGAACGCAACCATCGACTTATTGAAATCAAAATTTGGCGATAAGTTGATTTCGAGAAATGGACCTGTCAATTGGCCTCCAAGGTCGTGCGATTTGACACCACTCGACTATTTCCTGTGGGGCTACGTGAAGTCACTGGTTTATGCTGATAAACCAGCAACAATTGACGCCTTGGAGGACAGCATTGTTCGTGTTATTCGTGACATACGCCCAGCAGTGCTCGAAAAAGTGGCCCAAAATTGGACGTCCAGAATGCGCTTCGTCAAGAACAGCTGCGGTGCCCATATGCCCGAAATCATTTTCAAATGTTAATGTCACGTATTGATCCTTCGAATAAAAAAGAAATTTTGATTACAATTTAATTTTTTGTGTTATTTTTTACAATTTCAAGTTCTATCGGGCTTAAAAAAACACCCTTTAGATGTGAGTGTTGAAAATAAATTTTAAAATTTAAAGGTGTTTCATAGAGCGCGTGATTTTGACGTTTGCTTAGAAGGACAAGTGAAATGAAGTTGGAATGTAAGGGTATCAAGATAGTAACGCGATTAATAATACATAGCCCTTCATGTAAGAGTACAACTTGCCCTTGATCTATTCATTAACATAAATATCACCGAGACAAGGTTTTACGTCCCGTAATTAATAACCCTCATTGATTTACTTTAACAAATTAAATACGAAACACTATCCAACTGCCATCCCTGCACATTTTTTGAAAAATTAAAATTACAAATGTTTAAGACAGAAATTTATTTTTATGTTCGAAATTTGTTTTTTTTTTGTTTTTGCAAACAATCGATTACTTTTACAACGAGTCAGAATGATTGCTAAATTCAGTTTGTGTAATTTTGTCTTTTAACTTTGACATTGGAAAAGTAAAATAAACTATTTAAATTTTTAAGAAGGCAAAAAGTAAGGGACTCTTAAAAATATCCTGCAACCATTGATTGATGATGCGAAACTTTATCACAATAAACTGACTGATTGATGGTTCAACAGACAGTGTACAAGATGCACAAAATAAAAATTAAAGGAAGGTTTTAATACGAACTACAAGAACTACAAACTACAAATATTTAAAAGAAATTTAAAAACTTCTTGTTTTTTTAGCTGTATTATTGCTGTTGTTGTTGTTGTTGTCTATGAGAGATAGAAAATGTTCTCATTTTCGTTAACAAAAAAACTTTAAAGCATTTGCAGAAAGTTTGCACCAGAGTATAGTTATTTGTTTTACAAAAACATTCTTGTTTTCCTTGAAAATGAATGAAGAAGAAATTTTGGCTTTCTCTTCCTTTTTTGTATATTGACATATTGAAGTTTACATTAATTTCAAATTTCTATTATTACGAGGATAATCTTAATGGTTTCTTAAAAGCCTAAAAAATGTTTAAAGCTTCTGCAACGTTATATTACATATAGTCCGCTGGTAGAATCATTGCTTTTTCAGAAACGGTGCATAGGGAGATTAGCCTTAAATTACCTACAGTTGATTGAAGATTATGTTCCTTAGATCCACTAGTATGTGGACTTTGAATATCAGAAGAATTCCAGTTCTAATTTGATATAACAATTGGCAAAATCGAAGCTGCCGATCTTTAACACAAAAATATCAGTTAGCAAAAAGTTAGAATAAAACGATAAGAACCAACTTCAGGTATATTAGAATCAGTACAGAGATTTGAGACTTACAGCTCTAGAAATTAAAGTGGAAAACCCTGCCAGCTAACATTTTTTGTGAGCTTAAAATCAAAATCACATTGTCAAAAATGTAAAAGTCTGGCAATAATTTATGTCTATTGTAATTTAAAGCAAGAAATGTTGTAGGTAAGCTGAATTGTCATAAAGGAAAGTTTCAAAATTCTAATCCTACAGTCGCATTTGATGAAAAACTGCACTACTGGTGATAGAGTGTTCAAGGTTTACGTACCTACCTGGATAGCTCAAACCCAAGATGCTTGTATACAATGTGTTTAGCAACGGAAGTCATAGTGACACCCCGAGTTTTTTTTTTCAGGCAACAATGCCTATTTAGTCAAGCACCGTGCTACATTCTTTAGGAAAGGGATAGAGAAGAGATGAAACAGGTGGTGAAAGTAGAAGGATAGTCGAAATTTAACTGCCGTATAAGACAGCACAGCGACCAGTGACTGTGGCTTCATCGCTAACCAGCCCCTCCGGCTATAGATTTTTATTTTTGTAGTGAAAAAAAACCAAGGTCTTGGTTGGTAATCGAACGCACAACCCCCATACTGACAAACTAGTGCACTACCTACTAGCATACAGGGGCACCTGTAGTTGCAGTTTTAAGACCACAGAAAGTAGGACAGTTCCCCAATTCTTATTTAAGAACTAGAGACAATGTCAACATCGGCCGAATCATTGGCGACTTGATATTAAATATGTAACAGTATTTATATATTGGAACAACTCAATCGGTTCGGATGTAGGTTTAAATTATCCTCATATACATTACTACCCTATAAGCCTCACCCAATAACCGGTACAGGGACTGTAGTCCCTGCAGGCTGCCCCTTCCCGTAGTGCTAGTATTTAAATCACTGGTCGCTCTTCGTAAGTGCTTTTCTTCTAGTTTCAGGATTCTGCTATTCCTTTCTAGGCAACTTGTTCAGCCTTTTACCCTCAGAAGTGGCAATGCGTGCACTAGGGGATGACAGGGTGTTTATAAAATTTGTTATTGAAAAATGTAAATAGATATAAGAACGTGTAGGACGTGCACGAAAGGGGATGCGAGCCAGCTAATTTTTTTTCAAAGCCTCATTTTATAAGGTTTTTTTTTGACATTTTCCAAAAAAAAAACAACTATTTTTTATTTTTTTATAGGCAAAAACATTATGCAAAAAAGAACTTACAAAATTTGATTATTGTCGATTGTAGAAGCTTATCTACAACTTTTAAAAAATCCTTTTAAACAGACATGCAATAACAGCCTGTTAAGGAAGTTTTTAATAAAGAAATTCATCAATAAAATTAAATAAGAAGGCCAAAATAAAATTTCTTTGAAAATAATATTTAACTAACTAAATTTTTGAACTAACTTCCTACGTACATACGCTGAAAGATATATGAGCAGCAAGATGAAAAAAAGGAAACAGAGTCAAAATATATTTATAAATATGTTTGAGAAAAACGTTGTCAAATAAAGTTAATTTTATCCGTTTATATATTTCGCTGCTCTTCTTCTTCTTTTGAAAATTTTATACTTTTTGAAGCGTGTGTTTATTTTTTTTTCCTCTCAAATTACTAATGTGTCAGTTGCATGTCATTTCTTGTAAAATAAAAATCATAAAAAATAAGATTAAAATTAAAGAATGTGACTGAAGTTTTTAACCAGCTTTAAAACGCATTCGCTTTTTGGTATTGAAAATTCATAAAATGAAAAAATAAAATAAACTTGAAAAGGTAAAGTAAAGTTTAGTATTTCTCGAGGTAAATTTTTTAAACACGAACTAATTTTTTTCTTATTCTGTAACTATCGGGAAGCTACTGGGAGGCATTCGTGAATATACAAGATATCGTTAGCAAAAGGCGAGGTGTAGACAAATATACCGGCCATCTCAAATATGTATAACAATTATTAGATGGTTACCAGAAACTTTTATGGGGAATATTTTGAATGTGGTGGAGCAAGCTTAAGAAAATCATGAATATTTTGTGAAAAAATTAAAATAAAAAATTAAGAAGGCTAAGTTTTTAAATAAAATTTTTATCAAAAGTCGGCAATAGCTCACATGCCCCAGCAGTGTCTTTACCTGTAATTTGAATCACTCGAGCAGCAAATTATTTATACCGCTTTTTTGAAATCAAATATTCATCTCGAAGCCGATGGTTTAATTTACGGACGCCATCATTAACTTTTATATCGCGATTACACACAACAATTATTTTCTCTTTTCTAATCAAGTGATTTGAACTATTGTGTTCTCATTTATTCGCCTGTTTATTAATCAGTGCTTTCTACATAGAAGAGCTTCACTTTGTTGGGATTTGAACACCTTTTTACAATCTTATAAAACTTCTCTCTCATATTATCGCAGGCAAGGCGTCTGCTCAACATCTGTTAACTAACAGCGTATACAGTTTTGTTTTTACTTAGCTGGGACATAAACCAATATTATTCAAGGAAATCATTTGTTGAGTTTGATTGTTTCCTAGATTAGTTAAAGTCGTTTAAATAATAACATCTGTAAAAGTTGTAAGAAACATATAGGCTGGTGAAAGTCTTCAGAATACTTTAAAATATTGTTTTAATATGTTTCTAGTGAAGCATAAAGCTAGAAAAAAAACTGAATATCTGCTAAATACGTCTGGTAAGATTTTTAAAGCTTCTAAAATTTTTTGGAACTACAAGTCGTTTAAATAACAACATCTGTGAAGGTTGTAAGAAATATCTTAGAGGGCTGGCGAAAGTCTTCTGACTGCTTAATATGTCGGGTTAGATTTTTTAAAGCTTGATAAGAGCTATCGCAACTGCTTTATTTTTTATATACCCAAGTATACACATTTAAAATTTAAGCTCTATTTCACTTCCAGTAAAGGCTTGTGAAGTTTCAATATAATCGACCTGGCAGTTTAGAAACTATAAAATATTCATATTTTTTTTACCAAATCCTCTACTGTGCATGTAGGGCATTAATTACTAAGTTTTTTTAAATTTTGTTTTCAAAAGGCTACTCCTGAACATTGGCCAACAGTAACAATCGAATGAAAGTTATTTTTTAGATGGAGATCTGAGCTAAAATAGGACATAAAAGGTTACATCAAATAATAATTTAGTCTTATTTTTTCAAAATATTGTTTCCTTTTAACAAATATTTTGTTATTTTGAGTTCTTTTACTTTAGATTTTTCAATTAAGTTAAACGATTTATTTACTTTAAATACACATAAAATAAACACGATGGTAACTTTGTTGTCTTTACTCACTGATTACTTAACTTAAATTAACTCATCTGTCCAGCAAGTGGTGTTTTTATAGTTGCTTGAAGCAGTACTCGCATGTTCTAAAATATTCTGCTTTATCATTCCGTTTAGATGCCTGCTTGGTTGGCTTAGTTGTTTTGGTTTTCTGTTGTTGACTTATTTTGTAGAATTTCTTATAAGCATGTTATTGTTGTCTTGTATGTATAAGATTTCTTAGAAAACTAGCCAGTTTGTAAAATGCGCTTTTTTTTATCATCATCTTCGTAACAATATGTATGGAAAATTTCAACAAAATTCTTTAATGCATTAAATCTTGGTTAAATTTTGAAATAGCCTTTATAATAAACACCACACAAATTATTTGTGGTAGCTGTCCATCATTTGTTTAATACATCTAATGGCTACAAATGTCCAAGATCGCCACCGAACAATAAGAGTTGATTGAAATACAAGCTCACATATTAATTTGACACCGGTTATGCTCCTTTTATACTTTCTAATGTACCAAAAACAATTTGCTAGTAATTTTTAAAGTGTCGTACAATTATGGAATATTATGAGATGTAGATGTGTGTTAGCATCATGTGGTGTTAAATGAAATAAATGTTCAAAAGATGATTTACGACATAACGTACACTCCTTTATTGCCAACGCACATAATGACATTTAACATTTTACACAGATGTATGAACTAGTATTCATTTTCCATATACACACACATATACATGGATATGTACATGTCCATATATACATGTGTAATTATATAGTTATAATAACGCATAAAACTATTTAATGCTGCAGCATACACCTGCCACTTAATGGCTATTCATGTCATTATTACTTTGATTATTATAACCACTGTTATTATTGTTACTGCTATTGTTGTTGTTTTTGTTTTTTTATTTTTCTCTGGATTTCACTCATATCATGTGATCCATTATTATAATCGTTATTGACGTAATTATTTGTTGTTATAACTAAATATTTGTTGATGTTGTTTAAGTACCCACACACACACACACACACACACATACACCCTGGCATATGCACACATTTATTTATAAGTATCCATATAGAGTAGATTTATATTTTTAAAACAGATTTTCTCGCTCACACGTACAGTGTGTGGCAAAAGTAAGTTGTATAAAGCAAAAAGTTTAAGCAACAACCTTAAACGGGCATTTTGCAGTACCAGTATAATTACAGTAACTTAATAATTATTACCAGTAAATTTTTACTGGTTACTGCAGTAATCAGTAAGATTGTTTAACTAAAAATTATTTTTATTTTTTACGAATACTATTTTTTTTTCAAATTTTAAAAAGACAATAACAAAAAAATTTATACTCAGGCCGCTAATAAAAAAATCTGTGGAAATAATTTTATTTATTTAACTTGAAAATAGTAAAGTGTATTATAAATAACATGCTTGTACTATTCATTAAGTGAAAGTATAATAATAAAGGAAATAACATTTTACTAAAATTAACTGATTTATATTTGATTTTTAGTAATCGGTTAAAATTTACTAATAATAAAAATTTTTATAGTTTTTTAAACGATCTTTTTTATCTTTAATAAATATCTTTTTTCTTTTTTAAGATCTTTTTTTAAATATTTTTTCTTTTCAATATTTCGCTTTCCTTTGGAAAGCTTCTTCACGAAAAATTTTTTTTTTATATTTTTGAAAATATATTCGCTTTCCTTTGGAAAGCTTCTTCAGGAAATTTTTTTTTTGTTTTCAAAAATATAAGCGAAATATTGAAAAGAAAAAATATATAAAAAAAAGATCTTAAAAAAGAAAAAAGATATTTATTAATAATAAAAATTTAATCGCAAAATTAATTAAAAAAATTGAAGGCAACTGTTTAATGAACCGCAGTAAGTTAGTTGAAATGGTAACAAATCATATTGTTATGGCGCCCACATACATAGCAGTCCAAGTCATGATAGAAATTTTCATGGAGCCCTTAGTTAAATGAAAACAACAATATAACAGTATGTGGCAGGCTTGGCTAACTTAGCCGAAGACCCTGGTTGGCAGTGGTATGTTTGTGTTTCGTCGGAATCTTATAGTATTGTGTGTGGTTTGGTAGTCTTAAAGACCAGATTGTTTGCAAAAATTTAGCCAGAACACGGCAAAATAATTTTTTTAACTTTTATTGGATGTCTTCGGTTTGTGTTTTTTAAAGCTTGCTGAGGTCTACATCACGCTTTATATAATAGCGCCAAGAAAGTTTCAGATTTCTCAAAAAAATATTAATTTATTCATCAGGTTTTATTGTCTCCCATTCAAAGTATCCCCCTTAATTATAAGACGGAAGCGTTTTTTATAATCACGAAGCCGAGACTCTTTCAGCGAATCAGTTTAAATTTTCTCAATCCTTGCAAAACAGTGTGCTTTCATGGTCCTCCTGATTAGGGGAACAGAAATAATTATTTAGTGGAAAAATTTGATGAATGAAGGAATGAAGTGGCTGTGGGATGATTTAAAAAAATTCAAAAATTTTATAATCGCTGCCACACTTCTTTACCCACAAAAGTTGCGAGAAAAACAATATACCGATATTCTCTGCAATTTCTGTAATAATGATCCTATGATTCTTCCTGACAATTTTTTTCTATTTCTCAAGATTTTCATCGGTTTTTAATGTGATGGAGTTGTATCACTTGTAAACATTTTCGTAATTTAAAGTATAAGCAGCATATACCCTTGTCAATATTTCAAGTGCTTAAGTCTATAAAATTGTATGCAAGTTCTTTGGCCCATTTTTCTCCACAGCAATAAATAGGTGAACATAGACAAAATGTCTAACTGTTATATCTCTCACAATTAAACTCAACTGAAAAAAAAATTCGTTCGAGAAGTATTTTTAAACATTGGAAAAATCGCCAATGCAATGCACGTCGTATAGACCTCGATGTTAGTGCTCCGTTTTCTTGTTTCTTTGGTGTCAGTCGAAGGACCGAAAGAGCAATACCTATAATAATAGGTTTTTCACTAAGAAGTTTGTTTTCTAAAACAAAATAAAACAAAAAATTTAGATTAAGATAATTCAAATTTTTACTGTGTTACGAAGAGAAAAGTTCGGCAATTATCAATGAAAAATTATATTTGGCAAAATTTATAATCACTTTTTGGCAAAATGGCTTCACATCACAAATTTTTATTTCTAAGGCTGAAATCGATTCCACTGGCTCCGCAAGGACTCTGTCCTTAACATAGCTCCACAAAAAATAATACAGTGCTAATAAATCACACGCCCTGTCTGCTCACTTAACTGCTGATTGTCGGGAAATTCCCCCCCCCCCCCGAGGGCACATTTATGGTCTTTATAGTACGTAACAGCTATCTAGATCTGTGCAATTGGGGTATAAAGGGAGCCCAGTCCCCTGAAGACAGGCAGGGGGTCAACTGGAAGCTCCACTTTATTTCCACGGGGATCAGTGAACCCGCAGAGTTCATTATTTGTCTCTTTAGACATTTAATAGTTCTCTGACTGATCATTGAGGTTTTGCCCCTATATGGGAGTATCGTGGTGGTTGTGGTTTTGCGGCCCCATAAGAGTATAACGGTTTTTATGGTGGCCAGGATCATCTCACTGATAATGACACGCAAAGTGAATGATCCAGTCCAGTGAGCATGCTAGACATGTGTTATGGACAGGAGTTGAAAGTCTCCAACTCTTTAGCAAGGTGTGATGGTTTGCAGCCCTGCCCTGGAATCATTAAAGCTGCAACTAGGTGGTTCTGTTACTTAGAATTATGTCTTCGGCTTCCTAGGACGCTGTATGACGTTCCAAATTATACAATAGTGGTTTGTCCACCATCTGATTAAGGCTACATAGCCAGGTGCGGATGTAAAACAAATCACACTCTGTCGGGAAATTTTGCGATTGGGAAATTTTGTTTGCAATAAATTGATCATTTCACTCACTGCTTTGTGGCATGTGGCTTCGACCTATTAAAACCACAGGTCGGTGATATCCACGTCAATAATAATAGGTTTAAATTGAGTTGCCGCATTTCCAGCCTCATTTTCATAAAAAAGGCCTAATCATGCCTCCAGACCACATAGTGCACCATACAGTAATATATTGAGCATCCAAAGACTTCTCAATACCCGCTCTAGGATTTTCAGAAGGCCAAATGCTGCAATTTTGCTAGTTGATACAACCTGACAAATCAAAATGGGCTTTGTCTGAAAAAATAATTCTTCAGAAAAACCAGCCAGTTGTTCCTGAATGAATTGAGCGAATCTAAGGCGGTGTAGATGGTCGATCGGCACCAGTTTAACCTTGTATGGCTTCAAAGTCAAATCCTTCGCAAAATTGGCCATGTAGTGGTTTTGAGTAACCCCAATTGTAGAGAACGTCGAGGAATTGTCAAATTTGGATTTGCTTCAACACTGTGGCTCACAGTTGCGATGTTTTTTTTTTCAGCTGAACAAGTCTTGCGACACAAGTTTAACTACCACATTCTTAATAGCAGTCTCAGAAGGATGCTTATGTTGTCCGAAATTATCACGAATTTTACAAAACATAACTTTAAGGGAACCACCATTTTCATAGTGGATTTTAATTATTGTAACAATTTCTAATGCAGCTACTACGAATACTTCAAAAAACTAAATGTCAATACTGTCATATTGTTGATGTTGCCACAATTGAAAAAAAAAACTTCTTGCTGAGAGACCCAACAATTATTATGCTAATGTAAAGAAATTTACACATTTCTAAATGTGAAGTAAATTTTTAAAAAAATGTGAAAAACTGAGAATCTTCTTTAAGTGTCGTGCACTGTGCGCATCAAACATCTAGTCCAGTAAAGTTAAGTTGAATATGTAAAATATTATTGTTGTTTATGTATTTTATGGTTTAATTTCTTTTTGCATCATAACTGTTTATTGTAAACGTGTTTACGTGCGTTTATGTTAAATAAATTTGCCTGCAAACAAGTGTACATAAATTCAGTTAAATGGGTCTTTTACAAAACACGTGAATAATTAAAAATAAAATTAAAGTTAAAAATAATTTAATTAAATTTTTAAAAGACAAATTTTATTGTTTTATTTTAATATTAAATTTTGAATGTTTGAATATTTATTGTTCATTAATTTCTAAACAGAGCAACCGATTCTGATAGAATAATATATAATAATGTATTGAGTAGTGCTATTTAGTATTTTGTATCGAAAGGGTACTAGATTGGTTACAAATTTAATCGAATCATACTTTTAGATGCATCATAAGTATTATTTTATTTAGTGAAATCAAAATCGAACGATGCTGTAGATCCATGTTCCGAAACTGTTTTTTGACATTTTAGCTTATAAGAGGTCGACTATATAATGAGAAGCTTATGTTTTATCTATCCAAAAAAATATTTCTTTGCTATTTTTGATTACTTTGGTTTATTTTTAAGAATTAATATTTTTTTAAATATGAAAACTAAAACATTTAGGCTGTCTTTAATTAGAACAATATTTATTTAGTCTTATTTTAAAATGTTTTGCATCATTATTTTAATTTTTTTTAAAAGTTAACAGTTTCTATTTAAACAATACTTCTTTAATAGAAAAATATTCCATAGAGGACTAAATAAATATGATTATTTTAAGAATTTAATACTCTTGTAAGAATTTTGAACGTTTTGTTTTGGACTCAGATCACGGAGATTCGTAAGAAGGAATTTCAAAAATGTTATTTTTATGTGATATAATGGCCAAAAGGAAACGAAGAAATGAGATTGCAATAAATTGAGTATTGCCTCAATTTAAAATATGGCCGTGATCAATTAAACTTGTGTAGGGTATTTCAACAAGAAGTTTGTTTTTCAATTGTGGCATCACCAACAACTTGATAGATTTGATATTTAGCTTTTTGACTTATTCACAGTAGATGCATTGACAATTGTTACAATGAATTCAATTTCACATGAAAATCGCATTCATTATTAAAATCAACTATAAAAATAGTGGTTCTGTTAAAGTTACATTACGTAAAATTCGTGATATTTTATGAAAACATAATCGTTATTCTAAAACCGCTTTTCATATTGAGTCCACAGGCTCGATAAGTAATGTGCATATTGGACTGACTCGTTCGACCGAAAACATTTCAACCGTGAACCACAGTGTTGAAGCAGATCCAAATTGTTAAATTTCTCAACGTTCTCATCAATTTGGGGTTATTCAAAACCACCACATGACGAATTTTTCATAAGGATTTGACTTTCCTTACAAGCTTCAACTGGTAGAGGAATTGAAGCCGACCGATCAATTATATTGCCGTAGAATTGCTCAATTCATTCAGGAGCAAAAGGCTGGGTTTTTCGGAAAAATCACTTTTTCAGACGAAGCCCATTTTCACTTATCAGGATATTGAGAAGCCTTTGCATGCTCAACGCGTAACTGCATGATGCGATATGTGGTTTGGGGGTGTGATTGGGCCGTTTTTTCCCCCGACAATGAGGCTGGAAATGCGGGTAACGGTCAATGGATCACGCTATCACGACATGTGGTTTCAACAGGATGGTACAACATGTCACACAGCCAATGAAACGATGAAGTTTTTGCAAAAAAATTTTCCCGATAGCATAATTTCACGACAATCAGTAGATATGTGTGCCAGCCAGATCGTGATTACTGGCTTATTTCTTATAGGGCTATGTTAGAGACAGAGCCAATCGATTTGATTTCACCTTAAAACTATAAATCCATAATGTGATGCCATTTTCCCAAAAGTGGTTGAAAACTTTGATGAAAGAATGGACATCTGTCAACTTGGTCGTGGTGGATATTTCCCAGGTATAACTTTTCATCCATAATTCCCGAAAGTGAAAACTCTTCGTAATATAATATTTTAATCATGTTAATCAATCATAATTTTTTGTTTTATTTTGTTTAAGATATCAAACTTCTTGTTGAAAATCCCTTTACATGCAATTTTCTGAATTTAACAACTCGTATTTAATTTTAAAGGAATCTATAAAAGAAAATACCCATAGAAGAACACAACATTAATTTTTTTCCGAAATTTTAAATTTTCCAAGCAGCTTTTCTAATTTTGCTTTCCAGACTAATAAACCTAAAAATTATTAAAATCGGTCAAGCCGTTCTTGTATTATGCACTTCTTCACTCGATCTCGTTCATAATTAAACTGAATATTGCCCAAGAGATGAAACCCTGTTTTAAGTGGTTTTAGCATTTACTAGAAAAATCTAATTCATTGCATTTAATATACATCTCGCCGTTATCATTACTCAGAGTAGTTGCTTGTTTCACTGTGTGCCTTCATTTTTTTCTTCTGATTGTTCATCTTAGTTCATGAAATTTTAATGTAGCAAGTTGTTGATGTGTTGTATTCCTAAAATTTCTCTAAAACTTCTTGATCTGTTAATAGACATAGACCCTTTTGGCATAATTTTTATTTATGATAATTATCTTTTTATAACTTAAACTATGCATCTTCGCAACAATATGAAAAATTGTTTAATTTTAAGAATTTTATACTGTTGCCAAGATTCCAATACAGCAAATTAAAAATCATAAAATGCAGCCAAAGAAGGCATGTTGAAATACAAAACATGTTTAATTTAAAAATTTTTATTTTGTGTTCGTTTAATTAATTTGGCTTTAAGTGTAAAAATGTTTCAAGAATTTTTTCTTTACATATTCATGTTCATCAGTTTAACATTTCTGAAATTCTATACATTTGTTAATGGAGTGAGTATGCAACAAAAATTTGTGTATAAAGAAAAATAATTGCATTCTCAGGCAGCTAACGTTTTCATATGAAATTATTGGTCAAAATATTATATAAACAATTTATAATTCTGTAATAATAAAGCATTAAGTGCTATTGTATTCTGATTTAATAATTGTTAGTTACAGAAGTATAAGTACATTTGCTTGTGTATGTGTACATAATACGCTCTGACATTCATATGCAGGTAAATTTAAATCTTTATTTTGTTAACTTTGATGAGCTCTGAACACTGTCACAAATAATATTAAGCATTCTTATCAGAGGTTAAAAGTTAAAAAAGATTATTTAATTTATCTCAGATATGGGATTTTGTTAATGGCTTAAGAATGATATTGGAATGGCTACATTTGTGAACAACAATTAATTATAGTTTTTTGTTGGAATAGTATTAAAACTGTAGTAGTTTTGTGAAAAAATGTTTTGTGATTAAAGAAACTAACTCTTGTTCACAAACAAATTATTATCAAGTTCGGATATTGAAGGACATAAGTCTAGCATAGTCTCGCCATTTACGGAAGTCCGAGAAGCAAAAATCTTGTGCTGAATTCTTTGCGTAATGTAGAGCTGACTTATTTTGGTAGTAAAGACAAATTAGTGTATCGACTAAAATTAAGCTTTACCATTTAAATAAAGGGTGTTCGCCAGGAAGGTATACCACTTTGTCTATTTATAATTTCTGATTAAATGAAAGAGAATGGGTCTTATATTGATAAATGTTTTATTTAATGTCGGAATTATGTATGGAATTCAATATCAGATAAATGTCCGCCTCTGTTAGCCTCACACATTTTTCATTACATTCTCACACATTTCACGCGGTATTTCATTAATTTCATCACGAATATTCTGTTTGAGTTGCTCAAGCGTTTCTGGTTTGTTTAAACCTTGCTTTTCAAGTATACGCATAAAAAGAAGTCCGGAGCAGTAAAATCAGGCGACCTAGAAGGCTAATCAACATCACTATTTCTTGAAATAATTTGTTGTGGAAAGTAGTTTCTTTGTAATCCTGGCTGTATGCGATGTGGCAATGTCTTGTTGATACTATATGTTAAACAAGCATGCAGTTGTGACCTTAAAAAGTTTTCAATATTACCACAATATCGCTTTCCGTTTACATTTACCGGGACGCCGTTTTCATTTTCAAAGAAGTAGGGTTCAATGATTCCTTCTGACCAAATTACATACCAGACATTCGCTTTTAATGGATGCAAAGGTGACTGTTAAATAATTTGAGGGTTGCCCATTCCCCAAAACCGATTACTCTGTTTATTTACATATCCATTCAAATGAAAATATGTCTCGTCACTCATTAAATTTTTTTCATGAAAATCGTGGTTGTCATGGGCGAACTGTGACACCCTACTGTCATCGGCGGCGTAAATGGTATTCTAGAAGAAGCTCTTGTGTCAACTGTACCCTATAAGGGAACAGATGCAAATCCTTATGGCCAAAATTTTTCTTTGAAAACCAACCTCCTGAGCACGGCTTCGAATTGAGATTGATGGATTGTTTCGAATACTTTCTTGAGCAGCAGTAATGTTTACAGGTGATCTTGCAGTACGTTGTGGCCTATCATGATAAATGATGCGTTTTGTTGGCACGTTGATTCTCTCAAAAATTTCACGTAACTTTCTCATCGTGATTGATTTTGTTAAAATATTTTAACAATTATACATGTTGCTTTATCGAATATTTTTCCATAATAAATTTACCACGTCTACTTCTTCACAGCAGCCAAATATAAACTGGCAAGACTAATGTTTACCAAAATGGTGGCAAAACAAAGTAGTATACCTTTCTAATTTACTTCTTTGATTTTGACATATTTAAATCGTTTTGGGATTTGACGATTAGAAAATAATCTGGCAGCCCTGAAAATAAATATAACATAAATTCATGACGAAATCATGTTCCAGATGACAGCGGTGGTGAATTATTTTATTTTTATTGCTGCACAATTGACGAGGATTTTTTTATATTCCACGAAATGTTGCTAAGGTGTTTGACAACATGTTTCTAACGTTGCCAAATTTTTAAGCAGCATTTTTTTCAACTTGAATAAAATATGGGCTGCACTTATTTAAAATGGAATTATAGTTAAAAAAAAATGAAAATAGCAATAAGTATTTAAAATTTTAAACTAAAAAATACAGTTGATTTTGCCACTGCAACATCAACATTGTGCTCGAGAAAAATATGATGTCTAAGCCATTAGATCGAGAGTTTGCATCCTCTTGAGACGGTTATGACCCTCAAATAGGAGCAAGTTTCTCGCCAAGGGATTGGGATGAGTTGTTAGGTTTACCGTATAAGAAAATGTTGCATTCTATATTTCCTCTCGGATAGTGGGAGCACTGAGGTCGCTATGGATGTTTTTGTTTTTGATATACCATGGTGTACTCGTTATTAACCTTAAGAGTTGTGACTGCCTTCTTTGTAATTTTTCAACGCTAGATGACTTCGCTGTTCCCCATATCTAGATTCCATATGTCCATGTTGGTTTTATGACTACCTTGTACTGGAGCACCTTAAATCTAAGTCTAAAGATGACCGTGGCTCAATACGCCACTGTAGTGGGGCTGCTTTTAATTTAAGCTGGGTTATTTTTGCAGCGATATGATGACCCCACGTAAGACGTCATACGAGGTGAATACTGAGATACTTAATATGATCTTGTTTAGGAATTTTTATGGCGTTTTTGGTTAAGCGTGGGCAATTTTCCCTCCTTAAAATAAAAGTAATATGAACACATTTACTAACAGGATTTTCATGAATGCATAAAAATGTTGTATCATCTGTGAAGGTTGATGTATGAGTCAGTAGGCCCGTTGGCATGTCTGCGGTAAACAATATATTACAGGAAGGGTGATAGTACACTTCGCTGCGGCACTCCGGCAGAAATACTTTTCCGGGAAAAGATAACATCGATCTTATTACAAAGGATCTATTTTCTAAGTAACTTTTGAGCAGCTTGTGAACGTTAGCAGGTAAACAATTTATAACTAATAAATCAAGCCATCATGCCAGGCCTTGTCGAATGCTTCAGAGATATCAATGAAGAGGCCAGTGCAGTACTTTTTTTTCTCGAAGGCCTCTCGAATCAAGTTTGTTATTCTATGAACTTGTTCTGTGGTGTTATGCTGTTTTCTGAAACCGAATTGATGATCAGGAATAATGGTTCTAGGTTCCACTTCCTGCAGTAATCTGTCGAGATATTTGTTGGGCGGTACGACGTTACTTGAGTGGTGTCTTTGCCCGCTTTGGGTATCATTACTATTTCCGATATTTTCCACGATGCAGGGAATGAACCAACTCGTAGAATAGAATTAAATGTAAATTACACAATTCGTACAGCAGAATATGGTAATTCTCTAATCATTGTGGCGGTGATTTTATCGCATCCGGGAGCTTTTTTTGCCGCTTCATCAAATAGTTAAAAGTAATCAATCTTAAATAATAGCATTAACAAGGAAAACTTACTTTATAGGGGAATAAGGAAAATCGCTAAGGTTTTTAATCGCAAGTTTGAACGGATAATAAAATTTAAAAAAATAACTAATCGATGCAAATTTTCAAAAATCCCGACATTAATCAAAAATATTCTTGATTAAAGCTAAAAATTATAACAGAAAATTATTTATGAAGTAAAGAATTATTAGGATAGAAACATTCTGTCCAAATATTTCAAATAAATATTCACTCTACTTTAACGCAGCTTGGTTTAAGAACATTAAATAACTTAAATAATAAATTTGCTGTGTATTTTTCACTCAGATTGGCAAAATAAAATTTTTCTTGATAATTTACAACCATTAAAATTTCATGTAAATCAATTAAAATCCAGATCATGTGGCTTTAACAAATATTTTGCTGTCACAGTAAAATACTTTTAGATAAAATATTTAAATATTTTTAAGGATAACACTGAAATTGTAATATAATTAAAAATTTATGTAAAATTACCAAAATAGTAGAATCTAGATTTTTTATCCCCATTTTAGATAGAAAATCTTTAATTCGACAACATTGTTTTTCTGAATATTTAATTACTTTCATGGATGCTGCATACAAATCTGTTTATAAACCTTGAACGTGTGCTTGGCTGTAATTAAAGTATCAGATTTCATTGGAAACCTGACATAAACTAAAATAATGGAAATGTTATAAGACAAACACAGTTTGTCAACAGCTTTTTTTGTTTTTATAAAGATAAGAAAATAAAGGAGTAGAAATCCTTGTAAATTAATTCTTTAAGAGTAAATTAATGAACACAAGATAAATATTTAAAAACTTTCTGTGAAACTTTAATTGTGTCTTTATAATTTAAAGATGTTTTTTTTAACACAATCACTACTTCATTTCGTTTCATTTTATTTATTTACAATATGTAATAGTTACATTTCACATAATAATATAAAATAAATGATAAAGAGTTCAAGATTAGCATCTTTTTCTTCTTAATTATTCTATTTGAGTTTACAAAATTTTTACTTAAATAATTTGAATGCAAAGATTTTATGCTGCTTTGAAGCAACGACTTTTGTGGTATCTATTATGATTTTGAAAATATTGGCAAGCAAATATCATTAAAATAAATTTTTCCTGTGATAACTCAGTTTATTTTGACTTTTTGCTCATGAATACTTATGGGATCATCATTTTAATAAAAAATACTTTTACAAAAGTCTTTTTTAATAAATTTTAAACAAAAAAAAAAGAGAATAAAAAAAATGTATTCATTGACGTTTAGCAAATATAACTCTTTAACCAGCGCATCCCATAGTGCCATTGACTATTATAGTCAGTAACTCGGTTCTGTAATTTAAGTTAAGAAATTCTCACTTAAAACTATAAAAGTCATATTGATTCAGACTGATTTAGGTGCCCCTGTAGGCTAATAGGTATTGTACTAGCTTGTCAGTCTGCGGGTTGTGGGTTCAATACCCAACAAAGACCTTGGCTGTTTTTCACTATAAAATAAAAATTGACTGTCGGTGGGGCTGCTCAGTGATAAAGTCATGGATACTGGTCGCTGTGCTGTCTTGTACGATAGTTAATTTCCGTAACTATCCTTCACCATCTTTCTCATCTTCTTCTCTATCCCTTTCCTAAAGAATGTAGCACGGTACTTGACTAAGTAGGCATTGTTGCCTGAAGTGTTACTTTTCTTAAAAAAAAAAGACAAGGTAAGCTAGAGTAAATTATAATATTTTTCATTAATTTCTATTATCATCATTTATTCTAGCTCTTTTAGTGTAACATGAGTATATAATTTTTGTGTAAGCAATTTGTCACTGAAACGTGACATATATTTGTTTTCTAGATCTCATTTTTGCTTGGCTTACGACTCTACATGATTATATAGCTATTCATAAAAAAATATTTTCTGATTCTGGTTAAATGCGAATTCACTCACGAAACCAGAGTTTTGCCAATTATCCCTTACATCATTTTATCCACATCGAACACACCCTGTTTTTGTATTGATACGTTCTCCTTTAACTAAGGCATCGTCGTATTTGCGATTAGGTTTTTTTGTCTCTACTA
This sequence comes from Trichopoda pennipes, assembly GCA_030448955.1. NCBI lineage: Eukaryota > Metazoa > Arthropoda > Insecta > Diptera > Tachinidae > Trichopoda > Trichopoda pennipes. The sequence continues at coordinate 60,578 of JASKUP010000021.1, read as the reverse complement.
TGCAGAGGTTTTAAGCAAATCAACTGCTTTTTGAATATAAAACGACGTAACCACTTGTTCTAATAGAGAATCCAATGAGCACCTTAACGTTTTTTATCTCCTTTTTTTACTTTTTAAATAACTTAGCCGCAACAAAAATTCAATTAGTTTGCTTTATACTTAAGACTTTGTTTATCTACTGTTAAATAGACACTGCGATAGATGCGTGATAGGATTAATGTCCTATGTAACGTAATGGCCACGATGCCTTAATCTTACCGTGCTCGTACCACTGGATGCCCTACGGCTCATACACACCTTAGTAACAATTTTCGAGTGCACGTTAACAAGGCCTTGCCGCCAGTCCTTGCCGAAGAGATGGAGACTTTCCAATTCCTAATCCTATTGCATGCGCAAGCTAGGACTTTAGGTGTTAACTTGTTTATTAATATCTGTACGGATGTTTTTTCAAAGCCAAATTAAACAATCATCACGTTGTTCCGAGAGAGTCCTCATCAATAACTAAAAGAGAGCCGTAGTCCAGCGGGCAACTGGTTCTCGTGGTATCAGTATGTGTGTTACAAGTCACTGGTCGGACTTCGAGAGTCCTATGGCTCTTAAAGTTTTGGGCTCCTGCTAGCCTAGGCGACTTGTGCCACCGTTTTATCGCCGAAGGTACATGTTAAAATGGGGAAGAGATCTATCAAGACTACATGCCCTGGGAACACTGCGCCAGAACGTGATAGAATCTACATTAGCACCGAGCCATGTGGTCATAATCTGATCTGATCTGGTCTTACCACTGGGTGTAGGAAAAAGCGTACACAAACGCTCTAAGACGCATACACACTAGGTTCATACATACGCCTTAATTGCAATTTTTGAGTGCACGTTAGCAGGGCCGTGACTATACTCCTTGCTTAAGAGTTAGAGACTATCCAACTCCTGGTCCTGTTCCAAGCGCAACTAGGACATTTATCTAGCTTATCTTTTTGTTAACACCTCTTCGAAACTTTCTTCAAAGCACGATTTAAACCACATTTACCACGTTGCTCCCCGAGGCGCCTCGGCCGTAGTCCTGCAGGCAACTGGTTCCCGTGGTACCAGTGTGTATATATAAGTCCTATATAGCTCTTCCAGTATCGAGCTCCTGCTAGCTCAGGCGATTGGCGTCACCTTTTACCGCCGAAGGTACATTCAAGATGGGGAAGAAATCCATCAAGATTGCATGCTTCGGGGAACAATAAGACAGCCAACGCATTCCGTTCACACACTTCACAACTTGCTCAAAACAAATTATTTTGGAGTCATTTGTTGCCAACAAAAATTTATTACAATCAAACTAAGAGCATTTTTGTATAGGAAGTATAATAGGAAATTTAAAATTAAAAATTTGGTTAAATGATTTTTTTTAACTTAACCTTTATGTGCTAAAGGTTGGTTGTAACTGAAATTTGCAGAGAGGTGCATATTTCACAGAAATCGGGCAAAAAAGTGTGATAAAAAGTATCAAATAAACAAAACTTTGAAAGGTTTTTAGAAATTCATTTCTAGTAAAAAAATATTACACTTAAAGAGAAATAATTAAAAAGTACTATTAAAGTACTACAGTTAAGTACTAAAATACAAAAATACAATAGAAATATTCTGTTGTTTCTTTATGAAGGTTTACATTTAAACCTTTTCGGTTTAATATTTCGTTTTATTTATAAACCGTTTCAAAATGTTTTCAAACTTTATACAAAATTAAAATGGGCTCGACATGCTAAGTTGCTGCTAGATAATTTTGGCCAGGGTATGAAAACAAATGAAACGAAACGTTACTGATAGGCACAAACTCTATTATTAAAACAAAATAGTGCCATTTAGTTTTTCGTTGTTTTTACTTGTGAGCGCATAACGTACATAAAATAAAAATCCGAATATTTCGGTATTGGGACCGGGCACGAGGTGCTAGCTGCTTTTTAATGCATTAGTTTTCTGACCTATGACCCGTACGTTACAAATCTGTACTTTAATTGCTTAGCCTTAGCTTCCTACTCTGCAGGTATCGCGTCCACATCTAACGCCTTTGGCTGTCTCTCGCTATTCTCATCCACTAACTTGTTTCTTTTTTTATATTCTCTTTTGTAACCTGATTTTCTTCTTCTTTCTTTTCTTCCTGTTTCTATTGGGACGACCAAAAGTCGGCAGGCTCGTTTTTGGATCACATAGCAATTAAATCGCAAGCAATTAGTTTTTCAAATTTTTTAATTTTTTTTACTGAATTCATAAATTTTTACATTTTTCACATTTCTGAATATTTATTGTTTAATGAATTTCATAATTTTTTTAAAAAGAGAACATTATTATTATACACTTTTCATTTTATATAATTCTTAATTATATTTTATAAGTACATTTTTTATTTGTTAATGAAATATTTGAAATTATAATAGCCGTTAAGAAGCACCACCTATTAACATGAAGGTACATCCGTAAGGAAAACATAACATTAAACACAACCCTGAACAGTCGCAAGCACCTGTCGTTTAGTGGTATGGGTGTGTATGTGTGCCTGGCAGAAATATATAAAAGCGAGTTAATTACGTTTTTGCGAAAAGTTAACCACGGGCAAGCAACCGGGCAGGATTTCTTTAAGTGAGTTAGAACTTTATTCAACGTCATTAAAATAGTCTTACGAATAGGTTCAGCTCACTTAATCAAACACAGAATTTAATCGACTTTGAATTAATTGAGAATAGCCAAGGTTTCCGGCCAAGCAAGCTCTGTCGCTGTTTCACCTGGTCAGAATTTTATTCGCCCAGGTGACGGAGGCCAGATCAAAGCCGCGCTTTGTTCAGCAAGGCCAGAGCTTTATTCGCCTTAGCTGAACAAGACGGACAAGATCGTCAAAAGGCTAACACCAATTTCGACGTCGAAAGGTTGTCTCAGAATCTTATTCGTGACAACCGCGACAAGTTAAAAATTGGTGGACAGGCAAACTGTTCTGCTCAGACTGGACCAGAATTTTATTCGCTGTAGTGTGAGAAGCAGTAGGTTAGCCGACGGAGAGTGGAGACGAAAACTCTTGAGGGGCACGAGGCGGTTGATCATCGTTGGCGTGCTCAGTAGTGATGCAGTATAATTTTAACTTAGTTTAAGAAGTCGATTATAATAATAAAAAATTTTATTAGTAAAACAAAAGTGGCTCTTGTGTTATTAGTAAAGCAACATTTGTTTTTGTAATGAACCCTGGACGCCGCGAGCTTTAATCCAGCATAACGCGAGAACGTGTCGTTACACTATGTAGCAGGTAACATAAAGGGATGAGCAACTGGACTGAAGTAGGTTGTGGAAAAACAGCTGCCTGCGGAACCTAACCTAAGGATATTTAAACAGAATAAAAAAAATGGTGCTTGGAGAGAAACACATATTTCTTAGCTAACTTTACAACACAATTGTGCTATTGTATTGGTATAATAAAGTAAGTAGGTGTGTAATGTCAGCTAATTCGTTTGCGATTTCAAATCAATTTATTTCGACTGAAAATTTCTTAAAAGTTTGTGTTTTTGCATTTCACGTTTACGAAACGTTTCCTTTGTCTTCATCCACTGACTTTGACATAATCAGCTGTCATCAGGTTTGTACAAAATCCAATTATTTCATTATTTGTTTTAATGCTATTAAATGCTATTCAAGTGCAGAAACTGATATTTTGCCAATCCGCTGTATTGATGCAAGAATTTAGGAAATGAAATTATTTAAAAATCATTAATTTTGCATTTGATGATCAGTGTTCCCACTTCTCCATAATGAGCACATCATCATCATCATCATCATCATTTAAATTATAATTGATTTCACAAAATCTATTTTACAGCAAATAATTAAGCTGTGCAAATCTTCATTTTATATTTTTTGGAATTACAGTGTCAATGTTTTGATATAGTGTTTACTAACAGATTTAAGGCCACTTTAATTAATGATAATTATACAATTGAGTATAAAATTAAAATATTTCCAATTTTCTTTTATTAAACGCCGCGCATTGTTTTGTAAATAGATTTTTTATTTTGTGATTTTATTCCCAGAAGTTTAAAACTGGCTTAATGATGACGGTGGTTAATTTATTAAATTTATGTTAATGTTCTTTTCATTTCCACTTAATTATATTAAGTGTTTTCGTTTTTGTTGTTTTATTGTTGCAAAGTCATTTTAACTTTGTAAAATGTAAAGTTTGTCGTTTATTTGCTGGTTTTCTCTTTAGTGATACATCAGCATCAGCTGAAATATTGTTTTAAAATATTAAGTCGTTAAAATGTAATGCGAGCACATCTGAATTTTTTAAAAAAATAAAAATTATTTTAAAGGTTGAAAATAGTAACAAAAAAATAACCAAGGTCCTTGAGGGAATGCTGTAAATGTTCTATCTCAACTCTTTTGCAAATTAGTTTATTTTAACTTGTTAATGCCCTTGAGGTTTTCAAAATATAAAAACTCTTTCAAATATCGGATGTTTTTTATAGATGTATAGAGGTAAGTTGGCATCTCAATTTTAGCTGGCGACCATTTTGTCAGAGCTGTTAACTGATTTATGCTTAGTTCGCTTCTAAATTGTGAAAATTGTGCCCGATTTTCTGAATTTTTTTAGCCAAAACACTCATTTTGTTTGAATGAAAATGCCAATAAACGAAACCTCCATATTTGGAGTGATGTTAAGATCTTCAAGAGTATATTGAGACTCTGTTACATCTAGAAAAAACTGATTTATCGGTTGGTGGTATCATCAGTCTGTACATTTTTAAACAACGTTGGTGTTCAGAATGTTACAGTCATTGACTTACGTTGCTTCGCTAAAGACCAACGATTACTGACTTTTTCGTTCATAACTTGAGCAATCATGAGCTGTAGGAGCTAACATGCCACATAGCTCGTGCAATAATTGAGATATTAATGAAAAGGTTTATAAACCCCATAGTTCCACTTTTCGAAACCTTAAATTGGCCTCCAAGATCCTCCAAGATTTTTTGTGGGTATAAGTGAAGCCACTGGTCTACGCCGATAAGCCTGAAACGATTGACCACTCGGAGGAAAATATTCAACGCGTTAATGTCAATATGCGCCCATTAGTGTTAAGATAAGTTATTAAAAACTGGATTTCGAGATAAGACTACGCCTGAGCTAGCCATGGCGGTTATATGCCAGAAGTCAAACAAAAATATAATGGCAGATTATTATTTTTCGAATAAAGTAAATTTTATGTCAATTTAAAATTTTCATCTTTGTTTTATTTCAGTTTCTCTATAAAAGCATCCTACAGATTCAGTGTCACATATTTTCTAGCAACTAATAAATTTGCGAAAATTTTAGTAATTTAATTTGTCTTATTAAAACCTGTCTTGAGGAAAAATATTTGTTAATGGAGAAACATTTTTATCATCATTTTTAAAAATTAAATTATGCCGTTTTTTTTTATAAAAAATTTATATATTTTCCATAAAAAAAGCTAAAAAAGAAATTACAATTGTATGATAAAAAAGGACAAATAAAAGTATAAACGAAGCAACGTAAGTCAAACAAAAAAAGAAATAACGAAAAAAGAAATTACGTAGTAATACACTCTTTCGTTAATGATAACATTATTTGTCATTGGTATTCATTTAGTAATAGATCGAACCAACCAGTTAGAGGTGAGTTCTAAAAAGCGGAACATGAACAATATGCTCAATCACGATCTCGCATTAATCTCAGAATGGGGTCCTGTAAATAGAGTCGATTTAAATGCCCATAAGACGAAATGTTGCATGATTACGCATAGATCTGTGTTCGGAAATGTTGCTGCATCTGTTACTGTGGGTGATATAAGTATTACGGAATTCTTGCCGTGAAAATTCAGTGTGATGTTCGATGTACATATTTTTCAGGTTTCTACAGAAGCTTTTAAGTATCTCGGTTTTCTAAAACGGCACACACTGGGGATTTCGCGGATAAAAGTCAAATTGTCAACATGCTCTTCATGCAATATGCAATGATATTTTGAAATTTTAGACTAAATGGTACAATCAAATCAAAAAGAATTACTCCGATCTGACTGCTAGCTTTTTTTATAGCCGTCCCAACTCAGTACTTGTGTGTTTTACTGAACCAACTTAATTTAAACCTAAGAATTTCAAAACGAATATTATTCTATTATGTGAGCTAACGTTTTTCTTTTTATTTTCTATTTAAAGTTGAATATTTCAGTATACTAAAATTTAACAAATAAACTCTGCTTAAGTTTTTTTTCTTTGTTTATTTTTATGAACATATAAAAAAATACTTTTTTTTCTCCCAACATTTGGACCTGCAATTTTAGCCATACTTTCCCACACTTGGAAATCACTATTAATACATTGTCTCATATCTGTTTTTCTGCCACCTCTCAATTTGTTGCATTACGCAGTACAACATTTTTCAGCTAATTGATTCGCGACTCAATTCTGATAAGGCCCTTTTGTTTAATAACATAACTCAAGAAGCACTAGTCGGATTTTACTTAAACAAATTTAGAAAAATCAAGAATTACAAGTACTTTCATTTGTTTATATAACGTTTCGCTACATAAGCAAAGTTTCGAAGTTATAAATAAATGTATGAAGAAAAAAAAATATTTTTTGCCTAAAAAGCTATTTTTTTTTAATTCATAAAGAATCCAAAACGGCAAAAAGTGTTAAGTTCTATTACTATCACTTAAAGTCGTGTAACCTATGAACAAAATAAAGGGTGTTTTTTTAAGCCCGATAGAACTTGAAATTGTAAAAAATAACACAAAAAATTAAATTGTAATCAAAATTTCTTTTTTATTCAAAGGATCAATACGTGACATTAACATTTGAAAATGATTTCGGGCATATGGGCACCGCGGCTGTTCTTGACGAAGCGCATTCTGGACGTCCAATTTTGGGCCACTTTTTCGAGCACTGCTGGGCGTATGTCACGAATAACACGAACAGTGCTGTCCTCCAAGGCGTCAATTGTTGCTGGTTTATCAGCATAAACCAGTGACTTCACGTAGCGCCACAGGAAATAGTCGAGTGGTGTCAAATCGCACGACCTTGGAGGCCAACTGACAAGTCCATTTCTCGAAATCAACTTATCGCCAAATTTTGATTTTAATAAGTCGATGGTTGCGTTCGCTGTATGGCACGTAGCGCCATTCTGTTGAAACCACATCTCGTCCGGATCAATGTCGTCCATATTTTCAAACAAAAAATCATTGATCATGGTGCGGTAACGATCTCCATTGACCGTAACGCGAGCTCCGGCCTCATTTTTGAAGAAATAAGGTCCGATGATGCCACCAGCGTGAAAACCGCACCAAACGGTGCATTTTTCTGGATGTAATGGAGTCTGTAGGGTCTGTTGTGGATTGGTCTCACTCCATATGCGACAATTTTGCTTATTAACAAACCCGTTAAGCCAAAAATTCGCCTCATCGCTGAACACAATTTTGCGATAAAACAACGGGTCAGTTGCCAACTGCTCTAGAGCCCAATCGGCGAAAGAACGACGCATATAATGGTCTCGTGGCTTCAATTTCTGCACCAGCTGGATCTTATACGGGTTTAGGCCGAGATTTTTGGGCAAAATTTTCCACGTAGTGGACGGACAGAGCCCCAATTCCTGCGACCGACGACGAATTGATAAATTTGGATCTTCTTCCACATCCTCTAGAGAGTATGTGGTACTTTTTTGTGTTACTTTTTACAATTTAAAGTTCTATCTAGCTTAAAAAAACACCTTTTATAACTCATGAAAATCGATGAACGCGTTTCGTTTTTATGCACACTTAAGTAAAGCTATAAATTTAAAAAATTTGGTCGAGATATGCACAAAAAGACATTGATTCTTTTTTTTATGAATCTCGGAATTAAAAAAAAGTAATGCGGTAATACACTACAGTTTGCATGCGTTAAAGAGGCACCTCAAGTTATACGAGAGGAAAAGAGAAGAGTCGATGAGGAGATATCTTAACTAAAAAAAATTGAGTTAACAGTAAATAATCGTAACTTGAAAGTAAAACATGAATTATATTTTACAATGATTGACAGCAAGACAGCACAATCAGTAACAGAAACACCATTAGTATCTTTTTGTTTTATTTGTGAAGTCACAACATCCAAGATGAATAAAATCGAAATAGTTCAAGCTATTCCCGTTAGTGAGCAAGCAATTTGGTATGTTACTACTTCGTGCGCGTATTAAGCTGATGGAGTGTCTTTTGCATGTGGCTTATAATATTGAATTTAAACGTGGGACAGTCCACTCAAAAGAAGCCCAAAAATGTTTGAAAAAGCGTAAACTTAGAGAGAAAATTGAAATGCAGGTTATCAACCTGTTAAGTAAGGCTCTGGTACGACAAATTCAGGAAATACGTCATAAAGATTCTTTACGAATCTTGCATTGATTTCCGAAATCACGGGTCTAGATGAAAACATAATCAAGTGGTTTTCAATAATTTTCGAAACTATAACAATCGCCGAGGTAGTGGATCCAAAACAATTTGGTGATTTTTGTTTGGAGACGGCAAAAGAGTTTGTTGCACTGTACGAGTGGTACAGTATCCCCTACCTACACTTCACAAAATTCTGATTCATGGAAAAGATATAATTAAAAAGTGTATTTTTCCGGTAAGCCTACTATCCGAAGAGGCTTAGGAAAGTCGTAACAAAGACTATAAAAAATATCGCCTTAGACACTCCAGAAAATGCAGTCGAATTGCAACGAACGAAGATATTATGCACAGAACGATGGTAACATCAGATCACATGATTTCACACTTGACGCCCTCATTTAGCCAGAAAAAGCGTAGTGTTATAAGCGATGAAGTTAAGGCTCTTTTAGAATAAATTAAAAATAGATTTAAAATAAATAATAAATTAAAAATTAAAAAAAAAATTATTTAAATTTTTTTGTTAGTTATGGCTTTTTACATTGCAGGTAACGATCTAGATTTCTCAAACTTTCTTTGTTTTGATACCTTTTGTGTATTACTATATAAATAAAACTAAATTTGTGATGAAATCACTACATTTTTTGACAAATATATTTTTTTCCTCACTTCACCCCAGTGTGCGGCGTAACAGATACTTCACTCGTACTATTTATACTACCTATATCTGTCAAAAAATGGAATACTTTGGCGTCCCAAAGTCTATTTTGGAGTTGCTCGACCGCGTGTGGTAGAGAGCAAGGAAGCTCATTGGGGACAGTGGGGTATCCAATTAATTTTTTAGGGCTTAATTTCCTAGTTCTTGCACAATGCATTGCGTGTTTACGAGTCATGCCCTGAATGCTGATTTAAAGAAAAAAAATTATTACGTAATAATTTTTACGTAGCCATTGTTACGCTGTCTAATTGAATGTTAATTTTAAAATGTTCTACAAACAGATTTTTCTTTAGTTTCGCGATTTTATCTGAAGAGTTTTTCCATTTTCAGACTTCTACATAAATCACTTAATTTATTTTTAATATATTATTTAATTTACCCTTCGAGTTTCTATCTTAATGTGACTGCTGCCTTCAAGAAGAAACTACAGTTTTAGTGGAAATTTAAAAAATATTTTTTTAAGTTCTTTAATTTAATCCCACCATGCAGTTCAGTCCGAATTCCAGATTGCGATAAGCAAAATATAAAAAAAAACGTACTGAATTTCAGGTATCGAATTTTTTCACGTAACTTTCCGTATGCAGCTGAAAAGAAAAGCAAACGGAATATTCTGCATTTATTTTTTCTATTACAGGGATGTTATAACAATTACGGGAAACTTGTTTCTGTCAATTATAATTAAAATTGATGTTCGTGAAAATAAAGTTGTAATTAAAAAAAATTTGATAAAATTTAACAAAATGTATTTGTTTTTACACTATTTGTATTTTTGCTGTTATCACTTTAATCTGCAATTTTAAGCTGCTCTTTTTTTGCTTTTGTTTGATTTTGACAGCGATTTTGGTAAATTTTGGATTAAACTCACACGCGACATTGATTTTTTCTCAGTTAAAAAGTTAATTTAAAATAAATCACTGACTATTAAGAGGCAGTTTATGTTACAAGTTTTGCATGTTAAATTAAGTATGTGATTTGGGATTAATTCAATGGGTAATGGCTGAACATTGCAGCATTTTCATGATTTCATTCGTATAATTTTAAGTAAAAATGTATCTCAAAAAAATAATACGGAGGATACGTGGTAAGATTTACATCTGCACCTAACTGTGTAAGCCATAATCAGGTGGTGAATCATACCACTGTGGATGAAATGTAGCATCATCCTTGCCCTAGAAGGCCTTCAGATACGTATATTCTCCGGTCACTCCTAGTTGCAACTTCAAAAGCCCGAAGCAAGCCGCAGCCTTTCCTCCTTGCTGAAGTTGGATAATGTTTTATTGATGTTTTGTTGATAAATGTTTTATTTAATGTCAGCAAATATGTAAAAAATACAATATCAGATAAATGTCCGCCTCACTAATGCGAAGCATTTTGAGCACATTACATTTATTACATTCTCACACATATCAAGCGGTATTTCATCAGGAATATTTTGTTTGAGTTGCTCAAGCGTGTCTGGTTTGTTTGCTTTTCAGATAACCTCACAAAAAGAAGTCCGGAGCAGTCAAATTAGGCGACCGTGGAGGCCAATCAACATCACTATTTCTTGATATAATTTGTTTTTTGGAAAGAATTATCGCAGTAATTCCATTGCAATCCTGGCTGAATGCGATGTGGCCCCGTTTTGTTGATATCACATGTTAATCAAACCCAGACGTTAAATAGTTTTCAATCATATCACAATATCGCTACTAATTCACAATTACCGTTACACCGCTTTTATTTTCAAAGAAGTAAGGTCCAATGATTCCTCTTGATCAACTGGCTCACCAGACTGTTTCTTTTAATGGATGCAAAGGTGACTGTGAATAATTTAAGGTTTCCCCATTCCCCAGAACTGACTATTCTGTTTATTCACATAACCATTCACATGAAAATGTACCTCGTCACTCATTATGATTTTTTCATAAAAATCAGGGTTGCCATGGACGAACTGTAACATCCTGTTGTCATATGTAAGACAGCGTAAATGGTCTTGTGGAAGAAGTACTTGTGTTTATTGAATCTTATATGGAAACAAATACGAATACTTGTGAAAAATTGTGGGAAAAGTTGTTCTTTGAAGTACAAGCACCTGAGCATGGCGGAGAATTGAGGTCGATGGATTGTTTTGAACACATTCTTGGGCAGCAATAATGTTTTCAGCCGATGTTGCAGTCCATGTTTAGGTCTGGCACCTACAGACCCTCTTTCTTTTGTTTTGTTGGCGCGTTGTTGCTCCAAAAATTACGAGTAACTTTCTCATCGTCACAGTAATCAAAGATTGATTTTGATAAAATGTTTTAACGATTAAAACACGTTGGTTTATTGAATATTATTCCATAATAAATTTGCCGTGTGTCTACTTCGAGACTAATGTTTACCAAAATGGCAACAAAATAAAGTAGTATACCTTTCCGGCGGATAGCCGTATTACATTATTTTTAGTTTCTGTTTTTTACAAAATTTTTAAATCGGGTTTATAATTTTTAGAAAATTTTCAATATCTGGATGGTTTATTAATTTTTTTACAAATTTTATAAATATTTGATTAATATTCTTTTTTCAGTTTTTTTGGGTAGCATTTTAAGTTCCTGTATAAACTAAGGATGTTTGGGAAAATTTGGACATTTTGCAATTTATAATAAATAAAATATTATAATAAATAATAATAATATTTTTGGTTATACTTGGCAAATCTTTTCTCGTTTTTTTAGTTTTAATTCCAATAATAATAATATTTAAAATTAGTTTCACTATATTTTGGTGTTAATTGCTTGTTTTATTTGTTTAATCTAACACTTCTGTAAAACATTTTCATTAGCTGAACATAAACTTATGGGAAACTGAGTGGGCCAATCTAATTAGTCAATTAGTGTATATATTTTCTTACCTGTTAAACGGTTTACGGTACGACATGTATAACTTTTATATGCATCGTTTGGGCCTGCATTATTTATATACAATTCACCATTTGATAGGATTGTGTATTTGCCACCAATATCTGTATTGGGATATAAATGCATGCCTGTATCCTGGACCCAAGCAGTCACCATAACAAACTCCGACATATAACTTGGCACCTGAAATAAATAAAACAAATAAGTAATTATAAAGGGTGTTTTTTTAAGCCCGATAGAACTTGAAATTGTAAAAAATAACACAAAAAATTAAATTGTAATCAAAGTTTCTTTTTTATTCGAAGGATCAATACGTGACATTAACATTTGAAAATGATTTCGGGCATATGGGCACCGCGGCTGTTCTTGACGAAGCGCATTCTGGACGTCCAATTTTGGGCCACTTTTTTGAGCACTGCTGGGCGTATATCACGAACAGTGCTGTCCTCCAAGGCGTCAATTGTTGCTGGTTTATCAGCATAAACCAGTGACTTCACGTAGCCCCACAGGAAATAGTCGAGTGGTGTCAAATCGCACGACCTTGGAGGCCAATTGACAGGTCCATTTCTCGAAATCAACTTATCGCCAAATTTTGATTTCAATAAGTCGTTGGTTGCGTTCGCTGTATGGCACGTAGCGCCATCCTGCTGAAACCACATCTCGTCCGGATCAATGTCATCCATATTTTCAAACAAAAAATCATTGATCATGGTGCGGTAACGATCTCCATTGACCGTAACGGGAGCTCCGGCCTCATTTTTGAAGAAATAAGGTCCGATGATGCCACCAGCGTGAAAACCGCACCAAACGGTGCATTTTTCTGGATGTAATGGAGTCTGTAGGGTCTGTTGTGGATTGGTCTCACTCCATATGCGGCAATTTTGCTTATTAACAAACCCGTTAAGCCAAAAATGCGCCTCATCGCTGAACACAATTTTGCGATAAAACAACAGGTCAGTTGCCAACTGCTCTAGAGCCCAATCGGCGAAAGAACGACGCATATAATGGTCTCGTGGCTTCAATTCCTGCACCAGCTGGATCTTATACGGGTGTAGGCCGAGATCTTTGCGAAAAATTTTCCACGTAGTGGACGGACAGAGCCCCAATTTTTGCGACCGACGACGAATTGATAAATTTGGATCTTCTTCCACACTTTCGTTTACAGCGGCGATATTCTCTTCAGTACGCACATTCCTTCGACGTGTTGGTGTTATTGCATCCTCTAGAGAGTATGTGGTACGAAATCTATCGACAGTTCGACGAATGGCTTATTCAGATGCACGATTATGTACGCCATAAAAATGACGAAGTCGTCTATAAGTTGCGCGAATCGACGACTGATTTTCAAAGTAAATTTGGATAATTTCGTAGCGTTGTCAAGCGAGAGTCTACTCATGATGATTTGTCAGAGTATACTGAAACAAATAAAAAAAAAATGTTTCATCAAAATTTCATTTTTTGTGTTACTTTTTACAATTTGAAGTTCTATCTAGCTTAAAAAAACACCTTTTATATAAAATTATAAATTCGAAAATGAAGTAGAGTTATTAAAAAATTAAAAAAAAAAAAGTAACTGTCAAAATATACCAAAAAAGTTTTAGCAGATTTATTTTGTTGCTTTGATCTGTGGCGTGATGTTCATTTTTATAACGATGTTTACGAAGAAGTATGGACAATATATGACTCTTGCGCACAGCTTTTCACAAAATACCCCTCTTTGTTACAAACAATACAGCACAATTGTGTGATTGTGTTTTCTAATGAAAAAAGTATACGGTATTGAAAAGTATTTGTAACAAATAATTGAACAAATTTCAAACGTTTTTTAACGTTTTGTTTGTTTTTATACCCAGTTATTAAATTTACATAATATTTTTCTTTATTGTATTTCTATTTTAATTTGTTAACCTTTAAAAACCACCCGTAACATTATAAACGATGTTTTTTTTATAGAGGTGTAGAACTTTGAAATGGAAAAATATTCAATAAACCAACGTGCTTTAAGCGTTAAAAAATTTTATCAAAATCAGTCATCGAATACCGTGACGTTGAGAAAGTTAGTGAAATTTTTGAGAGAAATAACATGCCAACAAAACGCACTATTTATCGTGTACTGAATGATTTCGAAGAGGGTGGGTCTGTAGGTAATAAGTCTAACCATGGATGGACTACAAAGTTCTGTAAGATCGGCTACAAACATTACTGTTCCTCAAGAAAGTGTTCAAAACAATCTATAAACAACAATTCGACGCCATGTTAAAGAGCTTGGTCTTCAAAGAACAATATTGCACAAGGATTTGCATTTGTTTCCATTAATAAATATCTCTTATTATTTTTACGGTATTTTTAAATTAAATTAACAATATAGATTTTTTTCTTTTCGATATTTCTGGAAAGCTTCTTCAGGAAAAAAAAAATTATTTTTGAAAACAAAAATTATTAACATATTGAAAAAATTTTCAAAACATTTGACAAAAACATATAAAATATTTTTTCATACATACATACATACAAAAATTTAAATTTTCAAATATTTAAACATACAAAAACAAGGAAATGGAAATAACAAATAAATAACAAATTCTCTCTTATGAAATAATTATAAAAAATTATGTGTCTTTGGACTTAAATACCTATAATTCTGCGCTAAATTGTCTGTGTCTGTCTTGAAATTTATTCTCCTTACATTTGGTATATTAACAATTTTTAACATTTCTAACATATAGCGACTCTTATAGTTTTTTTCTATATCTAATATTGATGCTTCGTCAAACTGAGGATAATGATTATATTTCTCAAAATGTGAAGATAAGGATGTCTTCTGTGTTGAAATATTCCTATATTTTTGGTCACATCTATGACCAGCTAATCTTGTTTTAAGTTTATTTTTTGTTGTTCCAATATAAACTTTGTCACAGTTCACCTGGTCATTTCCTCCACATGGTATCCTGTATACTACATCAGATATTTCCATTTTTCCTATTTTATCCTTCATACTGCTAAATAATTTATTTAATGTGTTATATGTTTTGTGTAAAATTATATATTTATCTGTGTTATATATTTTACACTTTCTTAATCTTTCTGATATTCCACGAACATTAGTTAATGATTTATAATTTCTTGGCTCTGCCGTAGAATTTCCTAAATTATGCCTATAACTACCATATTGTCTAGTTAATCTGTTAGTTAATGCTACTGGAAAATCATTGTCATTAAGTATATCTCTTATTGTATCCTTATTCTTCAAATGAAATTCTCTATCACTTATAGTCAATATTCTGTCTATCATATTTTTCGCTGTGTTAATTATCATTTTTCTCGGATGTTTTGAATAAAAATTAATAATTCTTCCAGAAGATGTTGGTTTCTTATACTAATCAAATACTAACTTATTTCTCTTCCTTATTATCAATATATCTAAATATGGAAGTCTAGATTCTAATTCTCTTTCAATCGTTAACTTAATATCCGGATGAAAACTATTCATTTCTGCATCTTCTGAAGTTATACAAAATAAATCATCCACATATTTTGTGATTATCTTTGGTTTGATATGCATTTTACTAAAACATGAATTTAGTAATTCCTCCATCACAATATCAGTTATAATTGGAGATGCTGGAGAGCCCATAGGGAGGCCCTCCTTCTCTTGATATATCATATTATCAAATTGAAAATACCTATTGTCTTCAATGCAAAACTTAAGAATACGTAAAAATAATTCCTTCTTAATATTCGTATTTTGTTCTATTATCTGCCATTTTTCCTCTAACTTGGGAAAAGTGAAAAAAAGGTCGATTAAAAAACTACAAAAAGTTATCATTTGTTTCCATAAAATATTCAGTTGACGCAAGAGCTTCTTCCAGAAGACCATTTACGCCACCGTACATATGCCAATAGGATGTTACAGTTTTGAGCTTGATTAACATGTGGTATCAACAAGTCGCTGCCATATCGCATACAGCCAGAATTACAGTGAAATTACTGGGAGACCTATACCCATAACAAGTTATTTCAAGAAATAGTAATGTTAATTGGCCTCCACGGTCGCCTGATTAACTTCTTTTCATGGAGATATCTGAAAGGGAAGGTTTATGCAAACAAACCAGAAATGCTCGTGCAACTTAAACAAAATATTCCTGATGAAATTAATGAAATACGGCGTGAAAAGTGTGAGAATGTAATGAGACTAACAGAGGCGGACATTTATCTGATATTGTTTTCCATATTTCTGACATTAAATAAAACATTTATCAATATGAGATCTTTGTCATATAGTCAAAAATTACGAACAAAACACGTAGTATACTTTCCCGGCGGACACCCTGTATTTTCTTAAACAAACTCTATATTAGAAACAGAAGTCGCCTGAAAAGATCTGCTAAACACTGCTAAAATTTAAATATAAAAAACCCGCAAAAAATTATCGGCAATTGTAAATGAAGCAATACTTACTTGACATTTTAAAACTGCTGTATTTCCAGCCATCACATATTCATCATGTACTTGAACTGTATACTTTTGGTTAACAACTGTAAATGGAAGAAAAGGAAAGTTGTTTTAATAAATTAAAATTTTCAAAAATTTTGTACACGCAGCAATATTTGAAGATCTCAAGATTTTCCTTATTTTTTTTTCGAAAGATAAAAATTTTCACAAACCAAAAAAACCCCGAATAACCTGCTTAAAAAATTTCCAGTAATTCTAAGATCTTCTACACAAATTGAAAATTTACGCATATATCAAATTGAAAGATGTTTTTTTTTGAAGTCAAATCTTAATGATAAACATTTTGGAATTATCAAAGAAGTGGCAGAGGGGTATTAAAGCTTGAAGCTGCATTTGATTAATTAGTGTAGGCAACCTATAAAAACAGGAGTTTAAGAAAAACCCTATTACGGAATTCCTAAATCATTCCTGAAAAATACCAAAATCGGGATATTTCAATTTAGTTTAAGGCTCATAAGGGGCTTTTAAAAATTACTAAATTAAGTTTTTCTATTTCAACTTTAAGATATTGGAATATATGTAAAAAAACGGAAATATCGTAAAAAAATAATAGATTTCAAGAGTAAAATATTCACCTAATTAAGCAAATGCTTTTCTACAGAATTTAATTCCATAATAGCGATGTTCAACAAATTTTAGAATTATTAAGAAATTTAAATGATTTTGACGATTTGGAGAAAATCCTTTTACACGTTTAATCAAAATAATATTAATTGATTATGAGTTATTTCTTGTATCCCATATGCAGGGTGTCAGCCGAGAAGGTATATTACCTGACAGTTCCTATTTGGCAGTCTTGAAGTATACACGTGTTAAGTTTATTATGGAAAAATATTAGAAAAAACAACATGCTTTAATCGTTAAAACATTTTATCAAAATCAAGTGACAAATTTATTATGGAAAAATATTCGATAAACAAACGTCTTTTAATCGTTAAAACACTTTATTGAAATCAATCATCGATTACTGTGACGATGGGAAAGTTACGTAAAATTTTTTTGGGAAACAACGTGCCACCAAAACGCACTATTTATCGTGTGGTGAATGATGTCGAAGAAAGAGGGCCTGTATGTCGTACGCCCGCATGGACCACAACGTACTTCAAGATTGGCTGAAAACATTACTACTGCTTAACAAAGTGTTCAAAACAATCCATCAACCTCATTTCACCGCCGTGATCACGAGCTTGGTATTCAAAGGACAACTTTGGCCACAATTTTTCACAAGGATTCGCATTTGTTCCCATATAAGATTCAGTTGCCACAAGAGCTTCTTCAAACAAGACCAGTTACGCCGCCGTACACATGCCAAGTGGATGTTACAGCTCGCTCATGACACACACGACTTTCAGGAAAAAAATCATAATGGGTGACGAGGCACATTATCATTTGGTTCTGGGGAATGGGAAACCCTCAAATTATTCAACAGTAACAGTCTGGTGTACAATTTGGTCAGGAGGAATTATTGGAGCTTACTTCTTTGAAAATGAAAACGGCGTAATGGTAGCCGTGAATGGGGAACGATATTGTGATATGATTGAAATTGTTAAATGAATGATGTATATAATAGATAGACAGATAGATTTACAAAATGCTGAGGGTATATGTAGCCATCTAGAAAATAATGAATTGTTATCTGGAAGTGTGTTGTTTGTTTCTGTTTTCATTAAAGTCAACACAAAATTTTCTCTTCTTTATGAATCTTTATGAAATTGATTTATGAATACAAGTTGATAACTTATATCCAAAATATTTTTGTTCTCTGTCACTGTGCTTTTTCAATAGTATGCTATCATGGCACAACCCTCCTGTTGTTAACCAATTTTAAATTCAACATCATAAACTGCAATCGTCATATTTTAGAGCCAAATCGAAACGATTTAATTTTATTTTTTCAAATTCCAGCACAAAAAAGGAATTGTAAATAAATTTTAATGGAAGATAATTAAAAGCAGAACAAAATAGTAATCATAAAATTGAGTAATTTTTACAAAATTGAATGTTTGGAAACATAATTAAAATATCCATTTTTGAAAAAAACGAATATAAATAACAGAACTGAATGAAATGCATTGCAGAATGGAGTTTCAAATCGTATAGATAGTTTTATTGTTGGATATTGTGTTAAGATTAGACATACATAAATTGTTGCGTTTATACCTTTTTTAAACGTTTTGTTGTGAGTTCTTTATTGCAAAATAAATGACATCAGCTTTTAGAATTTTTAAATTTATAACAATTTTATTTACTTTAGTTGACACTTCAGAATAATTTACTTAAAATGCACGTCTTTACTTGATGAGGTTTAATTTTATACTGATTGGCTATCCACTCAGACGCTGCCCTTTTTATATTTGCCCATTTAAAGTCTAGAAAATTTAAGAGTCTTCTACTTCATTTGTATACATTTTGTTGTTGTATGTTGTTTAATCGATGTATAGGCGCCTGTATGTCTGTGTGTATTTTTGTTTTTATGCTGATAAGGTTTCTGCTTGGGATTTATTTCAAAATATTTTTTGTTGTCTTTTCCAAGAAAAGTTTTCTTAGAAAACTACGCAGATGGTAAACAGTACACATGTTTGTTATAGTCTTGCTCGTTTAGTTAGTAAACAGTAATTAGTTTTTTTTGTTGTTTTGCATGCCAGGCAGATAGTAAACAGCATAACAAATTGTTGTTGTTTGTGTATAAAATTTCTACGCAATTTGTAACTAGAAATTTTATTGTTGTTCCATCAGTTTTCTTAGCAAGCCACGCAGTTCGTAAACAACATAGTCGGTAGTTCGCTTTATTGCTTAATTGTTTTGTTTTAAAACTTAGCAAGACACATCCGTAACAATATTAAAGATAATAAAAATAGTGCAATAAAATTGAAATTTAAAGACTGACAGTAAAACGTATTTTTGCTGTTAGAAATTTTTTCAAAAGAAATGAAGTCTTTTCACGGGATCTTCGCAAATCACAGTTCAATCAATAACATTTGATCGCAAATTTCATTTGGTATAGTAACTGTCAATGCTGGTTGTTTCTTCTGAGCAAAAATCTTCTGAGCTTGAAGAACCTAATTGAAGTAACTGCAAAAGGAATGTAACTGTACATGTCACAGTTTGTACGTTTTTGTCTTCCACTTCCCGTCTTTCCTAGATAAGAGTTTTTGTGTGACAAAAACGCTTCGCCAGCAACTCCGAATACCGAATACAAAATAGTTTTTAAAATAAATGATCATAGTATAAGGCTCCGCCGAGAAAACATTAGTCTTGACAGTTCATTTTGGCACGTAGACACGTGACAAATTTATTATGGAAAAATATTCGATAAACCACCAACGTGCTTTAATCGCTTAAACATTTTATAAAAATCACTCATCGATTTCTGTGAGGATGAGAAAGTTACGTAAAATTTTTGAGAGAAACAACGTGCCAAAAAACTCTGTATTTATCGTTTGATTAATGATTTCGAAGAAAGAGGGTCTGTTAGTGATAGCCCCAAGCATGAGCTGCAAGATCGGCTGAAAACATAAGTGCTGCTTAAGAAAGTGTTAAAAACATTCCATTAACCTAAATTCAACTTCATACTCAGGATCTTGGTCTTCAAAGAACAACTTTGGGCACAATTTTGCACAAAGCTTTGCATTTGTTTCCATATAAGATTCAGTTGACCCAGCAGCTTCTTCTACAAGACCGTTTACGTCGCCGTTCATATACCAATAAGATGTTATAGTCGCGCCCATAATAACTTCGATTTTCATGAGTGACGAGGCATATTTTCATTGAAATGAATATGTGAATAAAGAGAATACTCGTTTCTGGGGAGTGGAAAGCTCTCAAATTATTCAACAATCACCTTTGCATCCATTAAAAGTAACAGTCTGGTGTGCAATTTGGTCGGGAGGAATGAATGGACCTTACTTCTTTGAACATGAAAACGGCATTGTGGTAACTGTGGATGGGAAGCGATGTGGTGATATGAATGAACACTTTTTAACGCCACAACTGCATGCTTTGGGCTTGATTAATATTTGTTATCAATAAGACGATGCCAAATCGCGTACAGCCAGGATTACAATGGCATTACTGCGAGATCTCTTTCCACAACATGTTATTTCAAGAAATGGTGAAGTTGATTGGCCTCCACAGTCGCCTGATTTGACTGTTCTGGACTTCTTTTTGTGGGCATATCTGAAAAGCAAGGTTTATGCAAACAAACCAGAAACGCTTGAGCAACTCAAACAAAATATTCGTGATGAAATTAATGAAATATCGCGTGAAATGTGTGAGAATGTAATGAAACAAGTGCTCTTCTTTTATTCTATACATAACTGGCGACATTTAATGAAACCTTTATCAATATAAGATCTATTCTCTTTCATTTAATCAAAAATTATAAGCAAACAAAGTTGTATACCTTACCGCCGGACACCCTGTAAAAGTTACTAACAAAAATAAACATTTTCTTTCTTCTTTCTAGTGAGCTTAAAGCCACAGCGTAGAAAATTTTTGCCATTTACTATTTGAATGGCTTTGCTAATAAACAAAAAGTATAAATTAACTTGAAGGCATACAACCTAATAAGAGAAAAATTTAGAGAAAAGTGGTACGTTTTGAGGAAAAATGTTGCGTAAACGTTAACTAATTGATTTGCTCGTTATAGTAGAGAATGCCTTAGCGTTCTAAAGGAAACCTTTAGTGAATTATACAATACATTTGTATGTTTTTAGCGATACATGCAAGTATCTATAACAGTAAAAAGCTGCGCTATTCGTTATTCAAAACGTGTTTGATTTAGTTAGACTTCTGTACAATAACAACAATTGAAACATTTTAGAAAAGTTATATTTTTGCATCAAACGTATGCGAAATGTTTATTTTTTTCATATGCTACTTGCGACTGATGATGCTATAAGAAAGGAAAAACTTTATTTTAACTGACATTCTAAGAATTTTAAGCTCTTAGAAAAGTAATGTTTAGAAAGGGTGTCATAAAATTAACCAGAAATGATGATTTTCGGAAGTTTGTTGCAACAATGATGAGTTTAAAAATGAGACTTTTATGACTCTTTTTTGGATATTTCTTTCACTTTGGAATAGAAATTTGCCGAAAAACATAAAATGGAGAAAGCAGTAATTAGAAAATTCAATAAATATTTCACCAACAGTGTTGCCAAGCTGTGATGTTGACAAATATGGCTTTATTTGTTAAACCGATAGAGGCAGATGTTTCAACTTTGCACTGCTATTTATTTATTAATTTTATAATTTTAATTTTGCGTCTTAACATACAATTAGTATAGAATTAGAATTTAATGAAAGGTACGTCAATGTTTATATTTTAAACCGTAGAGACTAAAATTACCACGAATATATATTGATAATTCGCCATAAAATTAATTATAATAAATTAATCTCCAGATTTATATTGAGTTTTCTCAGGAATCGCACTTTACGAGTTTTTATAGAAGAAGATTAATTCAGAGCTACTGCAAGGCTCCGCTTTTTTGCCTACCTTATTTTTTATTTTTCTAAATTACCTTCTTTGTCAAACTTTCAACTCTTTCGCAGATGACAGTACCATCTGTATTCATTCGGTAAGTGACCAAAACAGTTGGAGGTGGCTTTCAAAAGGCAGAACATTAATAATGCGAACATTAATGAATAGAACCGATTTTGAGGCCCGTAAGACTCAATGTTGCATGCCTATGCATACATCTGTGTTCGGAAATAGTGCTGTATCTGTTACTATGGGTGATATAAGTATGAAAGAATCGGAAACTCTTGATTTTTTTGGCATGAAAATTTAGTGTGATGTTCGATGGACTAAATACATTTTTCAGGTTTCTAAAGAAGCTTTCAAGTGCCTCGATTTTCTAAAACGGTGTAAGAGATAGCTTACTACATACGTTCTTCGTACTATTTATTCTACCTAATTCATCAAAAAATGGGCCGACGCCACCAAGTCTATTTTGAAGTAGCTCGGCCACGTATACGAGAGGGCCAAGATGTTTATTGGGGACAGTGGGGCATCCAACTCTATTGATTATCTAGAGCATCCACACAATGTGGGTTGTATTTCACTGTTTTATCATTACTACGGTGGTAAGTGCTCTGGAGAAATTAGGGAACTTGTTCCCGTTAATCGCATTTTTTTTTTGCGTTTAACTCGACTTTCGTTAAGAGCGAGCGCATCGCATCTATTTGTGATTGATTGGCCAGTGAATGAATGGCATAGCGCAATACAGGGAAAGTTCTTTTTCTAGCAGAACAGTTCATATGTGGAATGAGATCGTTGCTGTCACTCTCAATGTAGGAAAATTCAAATGTAATGTCCACAAACACTACTCTTTCTTGTCTCCTGCCTGTAACCTACTTTTCTAGTTCTAGTCAATGCATTGCATAAGTAGTCATCCCCTGAGTATTGGTCTGAGAAAAAAAAAATTAAAAGGTGTCCCAGCAGTAGCACTTTTTTCATAATGCTGTAATTTAAATAAATTAATTGTGAGTTTAATAAAAATCGAGATACTATTCTGCAGTAATTAGAATCGTGTCGGATATGGGCAGATAAAAGTTTCTCAGCTTGAAGAAGAACACCGTAGATGCTTGAATTATTGAAAAGAAAAAGACAACAAATTAATTGTTTTAAATAAAATATAACAAAGTTTTCTTTAAATAATAAGTTGTGACTTTGAGCCCAAAATAATATTGAAAATATTTGAAAATATGTTGGTTTTCAAATTCATTTTTTCTATAAAAATTGCTTTAAAAAATCTTTTCATTTTTATCACTCACATAGTTGTATAAGATTTGTTTTTTGTTTTACGATATTTGTCAAAATTCTTAACTTTAAAAATTAGATTTAAAGTTCATTATTTAGTTGCTTCAGTTTTTGAAATTGTTTAATCTTTTATTTATGTTTCAATTTCAAAAATTTTGCTAAGTTGCCTTCATATTTGTTAGCAAGAAAATATATCCTTTTTAATTTGTGTTGAAACATTCTCCTCTATTCGTACTTTACTTCAATTAAAACTTTTCACAATACATTTTCATTAAATTTGTTCTCCTTTTCTCGTTTAATTTTTTACTTGTCCTGGTTTATTTCTTTTTTTATTTCAGATTTTCAAAGTCTTTCTGTGCTAAAGATACAGCTTATAATTTATTTTATTTTCTTTTCTTTTTAATACAGTTCGCTTTTCGCTCGTGTAAAATACTTTTGACTTTAATAGTCCCTGTTTTTTTGGTAGATTTTATTATTTGTTTTTTGTTTTTTTTTTTTGTTTGTTGTCTTAAGAAGACAATTGCGTTTCTTAATAGAGCACACAAATTGAAGACTAAGAAAAGTAGAAATAAAGTTTTTAACTTAAATTACTTTTTGTCCTTTTTAATTAATCACAAAATGGAGGAATAAAATAGGAAATATTAGATAATGGCTTCATCATTTTTTTATTAAAAAAATGCAATTTATTTCATAAATTTTTATTATTATTAAATTTTAATAAAAGATAAAATATATTAAACCGATATTTATTTATGTTTTTTTTAGAATAAAATAACTCTTATCATTAAAAATAGTAAAAATCTCTCTCTTCGATAGAGTTAGATAAAATTTGAATGTCTTTGTTTAATTTTGATGAAATTCCTTTTTGATGCCTTACAGAAACTAAAATTAAATTACCCGAGCAGCAAAACAATAATAAAATATGTTGTATTATGTTGTTTATAATTTTTTTCGCCAGTAAATGAAATACTGTTTTTATTTCTCTTCGTCCTGTCTACCTGTTGTTCTTTTGGTAATACACAAGACCTTATCGGTAAAATTAGTGGCATCAAAATAACCGAAAATACGTGACTCGATTCCGTTAACATCAAGGATCTATATACTTCAATACCAACACATGAAACATTAGATATCCTACGCAACACACTAGACAGTTTATACGAAAGCCAATACATTACAAATAATGCAAAGGCAATAATAAAACAGAACTACTTTAGATTTATTAACCACTTTTAACACTTACCGGACGGACTCGGTATGGGAAAACCAATTTCCGCAATCTTCATGGAAATTTTCATGCAACATCTCGAATCACTACATGTAAAACACTAATAGAAAAACACAAAACAACTCATTATTATAAATACATAGATGACATTATATGCGAATAACGACGAACAAATTCTAGCAAACTTAAACACAACCCATAATCACATTAGATAGACAATGAAAAAAGAACAAAACAGAAATTTGCATTATCTCGACATCACTATAACACGAGGAACTGATTGTTTAACATTTGACATCTATAGAAAATAAACTACGATAGACACTACCATCCACAACACCTCGAACCACCCTACCCAACATAAACTAGCAGCATTTAGAAATATGATACACTGACTTACTCCATATAAATACAACAAAAAACGCGATACATTTTACACCACAGTTAAAAATATCGGCTACAAGCTCACTACCATCGATAAACTTCTTAGACAATACAACACTAAAAACAGGAATAAAGAAGACAAAGAGACAATCGATACAGCACGTTGGCTTACCTTTACTAACACAGGACTAACTAACACAGACCAACTAACCATTTTCACAAATAAGGAATACTCACAGCATTTAAAACTGGCAACACTCTGAGACATAATATCAGAACAACGACAGAAACAACTGACACATTTAGTTCCAGTGGAGTAAACAGACTTACTTGTACCTGCAAACAAACTTATATAGGGCAAACTGAACGAATACTAAACACTAACTTTGCATTACACCTTGACACTCACGGACAGACACCTAGGGAAATAGATAAGTATATAACATTACTACATCCTAGCAAAAAAGGACAAAGACTAGAGATTCTTGAAAACATGTAAATCTACAAAACAAAAACTTTCAACAGTGACATTATAAACGAACAGGTAAATACGACTTCAAACACAATTTTCACACCACTAAAACTACGGAAAAAACCTTCAGACGGACACATGCGCCTAGATAATAATAAAAGATGAAGGTATTGACAGATTGGCTTTGCATAAAGTGCCAGGTGGCTGACATTCTGCCTACATGGATAGATACAACCTTAACAACAGAACTACCTAAACGCGAACACTAACTCACCAGGTCGAATTGTATCACGGCTTAATAATGGTGTCTTCACATCGAAAGCGCTCGCCATTTATACAAAAAGAACAACAGCCTGAAAGAACGGAAAGAAATAACATAAGGATTGTATTCGAGTTATAAATATACGCCCATTAATTCAATATTTTTTGAAAATTTTAAATAAATTAAGTTATTCACCAGTTAAAGGCTAGCAGTCAAGACATACTGTGGTGCGATTTCATATAACTGGTGGCCGACGAAGTCTAATTTCCTACATTTGTGGCAATAACACAGCGAATGTTGTCCTCTAAGATGTAAATTATTTCGAACGTATATTAGCGACTGACCATATTCGCAGAGAAACTAGTGTAGGGTCATTATATCACACGATTTCCCCCCGGGGGCACATTATAAGTTTTTATGGATCCTACAACCATCTAGACTTGTGTCTTGCGGGGTAAAAGGGAGCCCAGTCCCCTTCAAGGCTAGTAGGAGTCAACTGGACAATCCAATATATTTCCACGGGAATCAGTAAAGCCCCAGAGTTCCGCTATTTGTCTCTTTAGGCATTTAGCTATTCTCTGACTGATTATTGAGGTAGGTTCTTCGGGAGTATCGTGGTGGCTGTGTGTTTCAAGGCCCTCGTTTGAGTTTGTGGGTTGGACCATTCACAATGAACACAATGAACACGTATCCGAAGGCCTTCTAGGACGAGGATGGCGCTACATTTCATCCACAGTGGTAATGGTCCACCACCTACGGCCAGGTGCAGATGTAAACCTTATCACGTCATATCACGCGATTTTTAGGGCCAATAAAATATTATTGATTTGATATAGAGGTATAGAACTTTAGATTGGCAATAATTTTTAAACTGGTAGCCATTTTATCAGCTGCTCAGTGATTTATGGTTTTTTTATGAATATGCTGACGCCAAATTCTGCACATTGGGCTCTGAAGCCAATATTTTCAAGTGCATAACACCATCATATCCAAAAAACTTACTGTTTGGTTTGCTTTATGTGCTGGTGGACTCATTTATCAGTAGAGCTTTAAAAACTATACAGTCAAAGGTTACCGCTATACAGCCATTATTACTGAATTTTTCGTTTATCGATTGAATACCCACGGTGCTTAGGTGCTATGAAAAACCATGTCACATAGCTCGTGCCGCAATTGATTTATTTAGGCAATGTTTGACAACCTCATAGTTATACATGGAACTAGACTATAATCGGTGAGGATATATAGTTGCTAGACTACATGTGAAGGACTACATTCATCGCGTTTTTACCGGCATATGGGCACAAATGTTGGAAAAACTTATCGACAATTGGACATTGCGTTCATATGCCAGAATTGATATTTAAATTTTAAAGGGTGTGTGGAGATAAATACGT
The DNA here is from genome assembly GCA_030448955.1 of Trichopoda pennipes. Lineage (NCBI taxonomy): Eukaryota > Metazoa > Arthropoda > Insecta > Diptera > Tachinidae > Trichopoda > Trichopoda pennipes. The sequence goes on along the minus strand of JASKUP010000021.1, from coordinate 33,568 downwards.
CAGTTAAATACGTCCTACAAAAATCTCAAATATGTTCCACATACTGCAAATTACACTGTTAAAATTAAATTTACATTAAAAATAAACTTTATTGCTATAAATGAATAAATTCTATTAAAAAAATATTTAAAAATGTTATAAAAAATATCGACGACTTTATTAAAAAATGAATACATAATAAATATTTTTAAGAAAAAATAATATGAAAAAATAGGACATTTTGAAGTGGATAAAGCCGATATTTAGTGGCAAAGTGAAAATAGGATATTTTGCATATCCTTTTTCCCAAAAAGCAAAATTTTCAAAAATTCATGTTTCCGATATCGGGCTGAATCCAGACATAGATTATATACCGTTGCAATCTACTAGTCCTGAGCTACTCCCAGTATGCCGCTGAGCCGATTTATGACTTCTCTAAATATCTGCTTTATACACTGCTAAATATTCTATTTTTTCACATTATTCTGAAATATATTTATTATGTATTCAACTTTTAATAGAGCCGTCGATATTTTTTATAATATTTTTAAATATTTTTTCAATAGAATTTTGTTCTTTTAAAGCAGTAAAGTTTATTTTTAATGTAAATTTCATTTCAACAGTGTAACCTGCAGTATGTGGAAAGTATTTAACATTTTTGTAGGACGTATTTAACTGACGTATTTATCTTCACACCCTTTTAATTATAATGCCAGAATATTATTTTTCGAATAAAGTAAATTTTATATCAATTGGTAAAATTCTATAAAAACATCCTTTACTAACGAACATAGCTGTGTGTTATTTTCTGAATAATTCTTCAATTTAAACCGAAATTTTTTTTTCTTCTCTAAAGCTACTCAAGCTTAAAATGTTTAAAGAAATATAAAATTTTTTAAAAATAAAAACAAATAAATGTGCATAAAATTATTGCAGAAATTAGTATTTAAAATACGTGTGTGTGTGTATATATAATTCATTTTTGTTCTGCACTTGAGTTTAATGTTATTTTTAATATAGTTTTTCTGGTTTTAAATAATAATTTCTCTATTATTCTGTTATTATGATGTAAAGTTTCAAATTAACTTCATCTTTAGTTATAAAGGAAATAAAGATAAAACTTTTCAAAAAATTACAAACATATAAAAATACATGCTTTTTATAAAAGTTTCTTTTTATTCTACTCATTTATTCATTATATTTATTTTTAGTTGAAAACTAACAATTTGTAAAACTCAAAGGTAGGAGGAAACTCAGCATCAGATTATTTAATAAAGCAAAAAAAAAAACAATGGAAGAAAATTATTGTCAAAGGATTTGTGTTACAACTTTTATGTTTTGTTGTTGTTGTTTTATACTTAAACCATATCAAATAAATGGGTTAAAAGCAACTGCATCCACTCACTTAACAACAGCATATATAGGGACAGGTAAAAAAAAATTGAAGTTGCGGTTATTAAATATGCATGAAACTAAGAGATATGAAAGGCAAAGTAGATGAAATAATGATTTTATGAATGCAATTTTTACTTCTAAGCAAAAGTAGAAAACTTCTATTTTTTTATTTTTAATTATAAAACTTTCTTTGTGCTACGAGGTACATTAAACTTCAATACCAATATTTTTCACAACCTTACATCTAATCAATACTTCAGTTTTATAAATTTATAAAGGAAATGGTGTATGTTGTGCCTCATAAGGCTTAACTTTAACCCCATTAGATTAGGCTGAAAGAAATAAAGCTTTCCATACCTAAATTTTGTGGTTGAGTTTTGAATAATAAATAAGATTTAAAAATATTCTTTCCATTTGCACAAAAATAAATCCTGATTAAAAATAGTTTATGTGGCCTTAAAAATGAAATGCAGTTGTTTAAATTCACTTTTTTCCTCAGCAACACAGTATAACTAAATATACTTCTTACAATCATGCTATCAATCATAACATGATCAAACATGTGCATTTTTTGTCGCTACATAATCACAATATGATCATTGATTTCTTCTCTATTCGGGCCCAAAAAGTTCAATCTTTTACACTTAATAAAACTATTTTTGTTTTATTTAATATATTTATTTATATATTTTATTTAATATGTTTTCATTTTATATGTTTTATATGTTTTCAATATTTCGAATACCTTAGCAATTCTTTATCAGGTATGTATAACTAAAAACAACCATGTACACAACAACATAAAAAAAAATACAAAAAGTATTAAAATGTTACAATCTCACTAAATGCCTTTCCCCATTTTATATTAGTAACTAAAAGGAACTTTTTGTCGAAAGAACTAAAGTCTGCAATTCTTTAATATAAACGAATTTTTCGTTTGTCCTTTCGTAAAAAATGTCAACCACGTGTAAAAAAAAAACAAAAAATATTTCTTTTAATTACCTACCTTCTCTTAGGTTTTATTTGACTGCACTAAAGCATTATAAAAAAAGGTGCCATATCTTTCTATTGCAAAATTATCTAGACGTTTTTACTTGCCAATAAATAGCAGCATTAAACAAAACGTGAAGCAATGTTGCAAAGTTACATTTGCAAGGTAGAAAAGTGTCTGCAAAAAAATGTATAGCTTAACCGATTAATCGTTTACGTATACACCCACTTATCCTTTAATTTTGTTTCCTTTTATTAAAAAGTTTTGTTTTAGATTTCGAAAATTTACTTTAGTGTCTGTCACATAAAGTTTTTGAAAAACTTTTAATATGCTATGACGTGAAGTAGATTTATGCATTTAAATTTTATTTGCTAGATTGTTTTTGCCAAAAGAAAAATTTGTATTACATCTACACTGACAAAGTTTTGTTTAAAAAATTTTTTTTTTTATTTATATATCAACCAAAAAAAATTGTGAAGTTTGTGCACAAAATTTTGTTTAAACAAAATGAATTTAAATTTGAATTAAATTTGTATACAAAAAATATTAATAATTAAAACGAGGGCCACCTTGGAGGGTTGAAATTTAGCCTGAAATTAGGTTGAGTTTAGATGGACGATGAAAGTGCTCATATAAAGAATTGCATCATCTTATTTGGGAATAAATTTAAGTCAACCCGCGTCAAACTACCGGTTTCGACTATATGCCATCTTCAGTGTTCTTGTTTCCATCTACTGAAACCTGAAGATGGCATATAGCCGAAACAGGTATGTTCACAAACCCAATTTGACGCCGGTTGATGTAAAATCATACCCAAAATAAATTAAACCCCGTCGGACAATATACGCACATATCAATTGCATCATCGTTATGATGACTACGGTAATTGCAAACGCACAGTGGGGCAGACTTACAAGCCTACAACAGAAAATTATTGTCAGCATCAATTGACACTTCCCATTAGTGTGGTTTACTTTCTGTAGGTGTACTACTTATGCTGAGGAGTTTGACTTGCGAAATTGAGACAAGTAAAATGAACAGTATTTATATATAATGGTGACAGATTGTGTGCCAGCGATGAGTGGCCACCACTGATTTTAATACAGGCTTTCAGCGAAGATATGACGTCAACGAATATACCTTCTATATACCAGAAAGCTTGAGGTGTGCACATTGAAGCAAACGACATATAGTGCCTTGCAAGCGACAAGATGTTGTGGCCATTGCGATTAAGAATGGTGGTGTAGGAATTTCGTGATAAGATTTATATCTGCACCTGACCGTAAGCCAGTGGTCAAACAACTGGGAATGAAAAGCAACGTCAATCACGCCTTAAGAAGCCGAGGGCTAATTCTTGCAACAGGTCTTTCCCAGTTGCAAATTCAGCGGTTCCAAAGCAGGGTTGCAAACCACTACTCCTTGCTGAAGAGCTGAAGACTATCCAACTGCTGGTCCGGAACACATGACTAGCATGCTCATTGGATCGGGATCATTCACCCGTTGGTGTTATTAAAGGCGAAATGATCCTGGTCCCCATAATCAAATTCATGCTGGGGCCGCAAAGCCATATTGGATCGGGATCATTCACCCGTTGGTGTTATTAAAGGCGAGATGATCCTGGTCTCCATAATCAAATTCATGCTGGGGTCGCAAAACCACAACCACCAGGGCACTCCCGAAGGGCCAACCTCAATAATCAGTCGGAGAACGGCTAAAAGAAACAATAAGCGGAACTCTGGGGCTTTCTGTTTCCCGTCGAAATAACATGGAGCTTCCAGTTGAAACCGTGCTTGCCTTCAGGGGACTGGGCTTCCTTATACCCCCAGCAGCACAGTTCTAGATGGTCAAGTATTCCATAACGACCCATAAATGTGCCCCGGGAGGGAGGTGGTTGATTTGGAGGACCAGCTTAATAAAGGGTGGAAATTTATTCCACCAGCAGAAAATTTAATCGGAACTAAAAGCATGGATTCTTGTATGAAGCCGGGTAAATTCAATGGGTAAGTTACAGAAACGGATGATAGAAAGAAAATAATTGAATAATGGTTCCTAAAGACTATAAATCACAATAGTTCGAGTCCACTTCGAGTACGGTAGAATTGTTGTAGTCTTCGAATATCCGATAGGTCTACTAGTCAACTGGAAGTAAAGGTTCAACAACTAGTGTATAAATCGGCATACAAAATGGTTGAAATAATTAGGATGAAATGGTGTTGCCGCATAACTAATCCACAGAACAGTACATTTTAACACACGGCTTGACAATAATTTCATCACATCAAAAGCACTTGCCGATCATACCGAACAAATACCCAACAAAGACGGAAAGGGATGAGAACAGTATTTCATTTACTGCCGGAACAAATCCAAACAACTTAATACAATGAAGAAATGGCTTGAATGATGTTCAAGGAGCTCTTAGGCGGTGTCTAACAGCAGTTGAGTCTGCATCACATACTTCTGTCGAATAGAAACTTTCTTATATAATTAATTTTTAATCCCTTGTAATTTTTCTAAAATTTAATAATTTTAATTAAAATTTTAATTAATAATTTGGCGAGCAAATTGGATACCTCACGTTCAGTGAATTATTTCATATTAAATGATTAAATATTTAATTGAATTTAATAAATTTAAATTTTTTTAACACTTAAGATTTTTATCAATTTAAGTATCCTTGATTAATTGCAAGGATTAGTTATCTCAATTTTATTTTGTGTTAAAATCCCAAAACAGTAAAAACAAAAATTATCTTCAAATAGACGACATCGTTTGACAAAATAACCAAAAATAATATACAACACAACAATTATCTTGGTAATAATAAAATTCTTAATTGCTGTTACTTGTTTTTTTTTTGCTTTTTATTTGTTTCTGATGTCATCCTTTAAAATTTTCACAAATAATTAAAACTTTTTCCCAAGATTAGAGATTTGGTTTAAATGAGAAAAAATTATTTTACAACTCAGTAGTTATTTGCAGTAATTTATGTTATGGACAGTGGAGTGGATTTAATATCAACGTTAAGACATCTTAAATGACCACAAATGGTTGTGGATTAGTTATACGACTACTTTTATTTACTCTTACACTACTTTTGCTACTACTTACTAATATAACTATAAATACACATCATTATAAATACACACACATACAGACACAAAAACATATGAGGGTACTTAACTAAATATCGTTATGTATTTGTTAATGTGTAAATATACTTTTCCGGACATTTTATGGTATAAAATAAACTGGTAATCTGTAAGTTAAATCAAAAGCTAAGACCAACAACTTTGCTGATTGCCAAAAATTAGCTGGACTATGTTGGCGTAAAGGAGAGGAAGAGCGAAAGAGTATGAAAGGATTATTATTTTCTATTCATTATTTCTATTTTTTGCTTTTGTGTACTTTGTATGATTTTTGTTATATTTATAAACAAAAGGTATTTTTTTACATAGGTACACAATTTCAACTTGGCAACATCTTTTTAACTGGTAGTTATTTTGTCAGCGTTCATGTGATTTATGTGTGGGTTGTCATTTCCACATGACAAGACTGATAATTTCCAAATTGTGCAAATTTATTTTGAAATCATGCTATCCAATCATAACATGATGAAAAATTTGCTTTTTGTTTCGCTATGTAATCATAACATGATAAAAAATTTGCATTTTGTGTCGCTATGTAATCATAGCATGATTAAAAAGTTTGCATTTTGATCAATTAACAAAGATCATTAAGCACTGTAAGTACGCGTGGTCGTCCTGCTAAGGAATCTTTGAAGTATTCAGCAAGAACAAAGAGGCGTAAAATATCTGAAATTACGCAAGATGATAATTCTTTAACCAATGCTTTACAAAAACGCAACTTTCCCATGACCTACAGTGTGAAAGATTAAGAGGTTTTGGCTCTTTTCGTTAAAACAAAACTTAGTAAGCGATAGTACTTAACTATAAAATATTTTATGAATAAAAAATATCGAATAATTTTTTCCCAGGCTATAAAAGTACGTTGTAACAATTGTTAAGAGAACCAAGCATATAAAACATTACAGTTACAGAGTCGAGTACAGAGCTCGACTTGCAAACTGTCTCTGATCATAAGACTAATCAAATTATGCAACTGGAAGCACGCTGCAGCATTAGTTTCAACAAGCCAATTAAAGGAGGAAGCAGTTGATGCGAAAAATACAGTTGATATTGCAGAATAACGTGCACTGCTACAAATGCTAAACTTTTTTAAGTTCCGATCGATTTATTTCTGCAGCTCAACACAAAAACAAGCAGTTGCTTAACATTTTATTTTACCTTATAATTAATTATATAATTTTAGTTTTTTTTTCAGTGTATAACTCACAAGAATTAAAATGGAGCAAAAATTTACAGAAACGAATTTTCAAATTGAAATACTTTATTTCGGAAATTCTTAAAACAAATCTATAAGATCAAATGGCTACTGCGCTAGAGTTGTTAATATTTTTTTCTAAAGCTTTGCCTTTAAGTTCTTTGGGCATGCTCTGAAGATATAGATTGGCCATATTGAAGATATAGATTTTTTCCATATAAGGGAAGCCACTGTACGGTGGGACCAAGAAATATGATTTAAACCTTAAAAACAATTTCAGGCATGTGTTGAAAAATCTTTTGACTTAAAATGAATTTAATTTTATATGTCCTTTAACGAGGGACTGATTTCAATTTATTTTGTTATCTACTACCGTTTAGTTTTATATTTCTTTGAAATTTATTCGTGGTGCTGTTTTTAAGATAACTAACTCTGATTTAATAAGTGAATTTTGTTTATCGATGAAGCTCACTTTTGTTTTTGCATGGATACTTTAATAAACAAAACTGCGGTATTTGGAGTGATGAGAATTCTTTAATATATGTTAAGACACCATTACATCCCGACGGTTTGGTGTGCTTTATGTGCTGGTAAAACTATTGGTCCGCATTTCTTTAAAAACGATTTTAATGGTGATTGCCATAGAGGTATGATTACTGACTTCTTCGTTTCATCAATTGAACAAAGTGGTCGCTTCAACAAGACGCCGCGACATGTCAAACAGCTCGTCCCATGCCTGATTTGTGGAAGGATAGCTTTGGTAACCGCATAGTTTCACGTTTCGAACCCATGAATTGGCCTTCGAAATCGTGTGTTAAATTACTTGTAGCTAGAGTATTATCTGTGGGCATAAGTGAATTCATTAGTCTACGCAAGTAAGCCCAAAACACTTGACCACTTGGAGGGCAACATTCTCCGCGTTTTAGCCGATATGCACTTAAAAATATTGGAAAAAGCCATCAAAAATTGGAGCGCCAGATTAGACTCCATCCGAGCTAGCCGAGATGATCATATGCCAGAAAACATATTTAAATTTTAATGCCACAAAATTATTTTCGGAATAAAGTAAATTTCCATTTCAAAATTCTATACCTCTATAAAAAAGCAACCTATACATTATCGTACATCTAGAGACACGAAAGTAAACATACGGTTTAATCACAACTTATTTATGAAATAACCAACAAAAGAAACGAATACGGAAAAGGAAAAAGTTTACACACATCTCATTTTAGAAGGTTTAGAAACCAACACATGACTACGAAAAATTAGCAGTATACTAAGTTGAAATCTCCATTAAGTATAACTTTCGTAAAGTAAAAAATAAAGTTTAAAATTTTTTTAGCCAAAGTTTTGTTATTGATATCACAGTTGTTAGAATAAAATCAATGTTCTTTAAGGTGACTTTATTAATTCTTTAGGTTGAAATATCGCAAGTACTCTTGCAAATATCTGCCATAACAAGTGCATTCTAATGATTCTGCTATCATTTCATATATGTGAGAATATTATTGAAACAATTTTATTATAATCCAATGTATAACTTTAATTTGTCTTAAGTTTATGTATTTTAAATCTCTAAATTTATTAAGAAAATAAAGTGTTTTTTCTACAGTTTCTTATGGCGCCAACGGTTAAAGGAGCCTTACTTTAAAATGCCTTACAAATATTCACCATAATCCAATTATTTTGAATCAATAGTTGCTTTATCGCTTTGCTAGAAACTTTCCAAAAAAAAAATATTGGATGCGGTTGAAAATATCATCAAGTCAATTTTATTTTTATTTCATTTCTTCTCTTTTGTTGTGTAATTTAAATTCTTACTCTCACCATAAAACTTCTTTATTAAAATACACACTCTTAATAAACTTATGTCCTCATTCATACAGCACAATACTGTGCACTCCAAATAATTTACGACTTATTAATAATTTTATTTGATTTTATATTAAAACTTCAATAAGTTTTAAATTGTTTGAAATATAATTTAGTCATTTAATAAAAATTATATTTTATTAAATAAATAATTAAATCAATTAAACATTTACTTAAATTTCAATAGAAACCCATAAACAGTGCAATTGCAAATATGAATTCGGCGAGACTTGCATTATTAAATGTGTTGCTTTACAAAGATTCACCTTCAGGTAGTGTTGCTACTGAGAATGGCAGATGCTTTCGATATCATTAATAGCTATCAGGGAATAACTATGTGGGCGTGGTTAAAACCTCTATTGCAACAGAATGCTGTCAATGATGTGGTGCAAGTTAAATTAAACTTTAATTTGCCAGCAAACCCTCAATTACACCTTTTACTTTCGAACTAAGGCGTATTCGAGATTTGATTAGCGGCACTCATTTGAACAACCATTGTGTGGTTGTCACACAGCTTGTGCGATAATTGTTTTATTAAAGGCAATTTTTGGTAACCTCATAAATTTACGTTTCTAACTTGTAAAAAGGCCTACAAGATCGTTAAACTTAATGCCGCTGGACTATTATGTGATTGACCATTTAAGCACTTATAAGCCAGATTATATTTAAATTATAATACCAGAAGATTATCTTTCTACTTTGTTCGAAATTTTTATGCCAATTGATAAAAATGCATTTTTATTTATTTTTTGCTTTAGAGGTGTCTTAACCATTTCAACTTCTAATATACACGTGGCAACACAACATTTATTTTAGTTTTCTAGTCGAGACTGCAACAGGTTTGTACAGCTGCTTTCTGCTACCAATTCAGGTAGCTTTGCATTATTTTTAAGTTAATTTTTTAGCATGCACAAGACAGAACCACCAATAATCCCGGGCTTAACCAATATTCCGTCGCTCAGTGTATCAATTGGTTGACAGCGGGATGCCATCGAAAACAATTAACTCACTGCTTAGCGTCCCAATTACTTTACTACGGGTAAGTTTCAGAGTAGCGAAGTATTCACTCTCTGTTCATACATGTATGAATATCTACATGTCATTGTTTAGCCGCTTCTTCTCATACATGTGTGAGAGACTACAAATTATTTTGTGTTTTCTCATTTGTGAATGGGACGATTTATTTTTTTTCTTTCTATTCATAAGTGAAAAAATGAGAAACACACAAGTGTTCATTTTTGAATATTTACAATTTTGATAATTTTTCATAAATGAAAAGGTCGTAAAAATATGTGCGTAAAGCATTCGCGTACATAAACGCACATATTTGATAATGCGCAATTGTCGGCGTATGCAGAAAAAAAAATGTTTTTTTTTTATTTCTTTTACAATATATTGCAATATGGTATTTTGAGTTAATATAATTTTAATTTTAATTTTAATTTTACGGTAAACTGCGATTGTAGGTAGAAAATTTTTTCACGTTCATTTGTGAGAAATTTTATAAAATTTCAACGTTCATAAATGAACATGTATATTTATGAAAAATAACATTAATGAGAAGTAGCTAAATTATCATTTATCACATATAGATAAGACTAATAATTCTTGTTGTTCGCATTCATGTATGAAAATAATCAGAACATTTTTTGTTGTTCGTTTATGAGTGTGAAAAATAAATATAAAATTTTAGATTTCTCATTTATGAAAAATATCATGAATGTTGATTTTTGAATGTTCATAAATGAAAAATTCTGAACCCTGGTAAGTTTATAGTACGAGTTAATCAGAGCAGTCAGCGGAATATCACCAAAAAGTTATATTTAGCCTCGTACTGTAACTCAGGGCAATAAATTATAAACAGTGGGACACCAGCGAATATTATTGTCTTATCTACTTACCCCCGGGGGCACATATATGGTTTTTATGGAGAGCTACTATGTAGACCTGTGCAACTAGGGGAAAAGGGAGCCCAGTCCCCTGAAGTCAGCAGGGGTACAACTGGAAACTCTACTTTATTTGCACGGGAATCAGTGACTCGCAGAGTTCCGTTATTTGTCTCTTTACACACTTAACTGTTCTCTGACTGATTATTGAGGTTGGCCCTATATGGGAGTATCGTGGTGGTTGTAGTTTCGCGGCCCCATATCAGTCTATGGTTCTATAGTGGCCGGGTTCATTTCACCTTAAATAACACCTACCTGGTGAAATGTTTTCAGATCCAGTGAGCATGCTGGTCATGTGTTCTGGACAGAAGTTGGAAAGTCTCCAACTCTTAAGCAAGGAGTGATAATTTGCAGCCCTGCTCTGGAATCATTAAAGTTGCAACTAGAAAAGACCTGTTACATAGAATTATAGCCTCGGCTTCCTAGAACGAGCATGACGTCCCAAATTATGCAGTGGTTTGACCACCATCTGATTAAGACTACAGATGTAAATCTAATCACACAGTTGTCTTACCTACTTGAGCTCTGCTCAAAGAAAAAGCCCTTCGATACAAACGACTGCTCTTTTTATAGTGATTTTCTGCTGTTGATTACAGTTGTAGTATTTGGTACTTATTATCCCTCCTAGTTGTATTTTTTTGGTGTTGGGTTATAGTTTAGTTGCAAGTTCGATATAAAGATGGCGTTGCTTAAAACTACGAACTGTTAAATTCAAATCAATAGTACACAATTTATAATGTGGTGTATGCAGGGAAAATATCGAAATAAGGGGACGTTTACACTTTGAATGCCTAGCACTCGTCGAAATATCGAGATATAAAAAAAAAATTAATTGTAATATAAATTGAAGTTTTATATTCGATGAAATCACTTATTTTCAAAATAAAGTTTAGTGAAATCAAATCTTAATCTTAAATAATAATATTGAACCGCATTGTAACTATTTTTCCAATATCAATTTGACCTAAAAATTGTCATGAAAATCAGTCCAGAGAATTTACATTATTTTTAGAAAAAAACATGTATTATTCTCTCATTTTATGATAAATATTTTCGCAACAGTGTTACCACGCCTTCAATAAATTGTGTAACTTTTGCTATTTGAATAAGCACAAAAATATAAAAACAATGTTCAACATTTTTTAAAATAATTTTAAAGAAAAAATATGAAGTAATAAAATATAAATGTGTTTGTGCTATTTTTGTACTCAAGACTGTTGCCATTTATTTCCGACTTTTTAGTAATATTTATGTATCCATATGTGTATAAAAAGTATCTTAATGTTTGTAAGTCCATTCAATTGTAGAAGTGTTAAGCGATGTGTTAAAGTATTTCAAGTTGTTGAAAACGAGTGAATACTTATCTTTGTATGAGAGTTTTGTTCCATTTTTGCCAAATACAAACACAAACTTAGAAACTAACCAATTTTCCGTAGCAAAGAAACTTTAAAAGGGAGGAAATTAGCTTGGATTTAAATAGAATATTTTATCAAATAAAGTATTTGCACACAAAATTTGTCTAACAAATGTTTTAATACTGAAAAAAAAAATAATATATAAAATATGAGAAGTGAAAATCTCACATTTTACCCAAATGTCCGTTCTTGGATAAAATTTGCTAATAAATAATTAAAATAACATAAATCACTCCAACCTACTTTTTCTGTCCATCTGCATGAAAGATAGTTTTTAAGAATTTTTTTTAATAAATTTTTGAATAACCAAAACGTTTTTATGTCCAAACAGAAGGTGATGCTTGTTGTCCATATTTCTATGATTATTTTTCTATTGGGTTTGCAAGTGTGTGTGCGTGTGTATATATCTTAATGCGGGTGTGTGCATACACCCAGTAAATAGCTGAGAGATTTTGCATTCGTTTTGAATTTTAACTTCGGGACACCTAAATTTTTTTCAGAGTTTTTTTGTAAAAAGAAAAACATTATTCCAACTGTTATCGCCATCTATTGGTTGCAAAGTGTCCAACCTCTCAACTTGTAGTCATTAACATAATTTATTTTACACGCTTAGTTTTTCATTAAAACGTGTGTGAACCACCCTGTAGTTTGTAATTAATTAAATTTTTAATGATTTGATTGTTTGTCTTTAAAAATTTCAAATGTCTGCCAATAATATTCAAATAAAACAAAAATTTAATTTACAGAGCGGACACCCTTTAAGCTTTATATTTTTCTAAAGTAGTTAATGTAATAAGCATGCACTATAAATAGATTTTAAATATCTGTCTAATGTGGTTCACCAGGATATCTTATTCACTTGGGGACACCTATGAGAGAAAACTGTATGATCATAACGCGAATCCTAGAGACCCTAACAAAAGCAAGCAAATGAAAAATATTGGCTGATATTTTTATCGCTGGTAGAACTTACGAAAGGGTTAACTGTCAAACTCTCTGCATGCACTCACTATTTTAATAGATTGACACTTAAACAACTCTGTTAAATTATTCATTCCAAGCAAATTATTTGTCAATTTGAGTAGAAACTGATTCGATGGTTTTTTTTTCGCAAATTCCTGTGATAAGGCTCACCATTTGTGTAATGGATATTTTAAAAAAAATTGATAAAAATTGGCAGTTAAACGAGTTGCTAGTATTTTCGGAAGCCAAAGCCCGCACTACGCTTATTGGAGATTGTTACCTCATCATATCAAAAAATAAATAAATAACGACCGACCCATTGAGAACGAATTTGTGAGATCGCAGAGAAAAACGCAAACAAATAAGTTCGATGCCCACCGCGACTGTTTTAGCGGCGGCAGTAATCGAGTCCATGTTACTTTGGGCCTTTCACCGTAATTCGCCAAGGCACATTGGAGGCAGTTGGCGGCTAGCGACTACGCGTGTGTGTATTTTTGAAGTAAAAAACGCTCAATATTTACGTAAATGCGATACCAAAAAAAATACAAAAAAATTAAATGCATTGAATGAATGAATACACAAAAATTCATTCAAGTCGATCCAGTCGTGTAGTTGAATAACCTGGATACCGACTGCAGCGGCATTTGCCGGGCTGGTTTGTGAATGTAAACAATCCAAGGTGGCACCCTAACGCATGCAAAAAAAATTTATTCCGTGAGATACACACGTACAGTAGAATTATATACATAAGGAAGATTTGTATGGGAGGCACCACGTGTCTTTATCAAATCCCGCCTATATTTGCAGCAGAGCTTAAAATATGTTCACTCAACCAAAATACCAAATTTTGTTTAAATACCGTTAGCAGAAGCAGAAATATTGGATTCTTAGTTTGTATGGGAGGTACCACGCCCCTTTGGACCGAATTGTATATCTAAACCACCCGGGGGGCCACCCAAATGCATACAAACAAACTTATGCAAATGGGTCCAGCCGCTTAGGAGGAGTTCAGTCACAACACACGTACAGTCGAGTCATATATATAAAGATTTTGTTCTGGGTGAAATACGTTTTTAACAGATTGACGCTGCGTACCACCTCAAGAAATAAAAAATTTAGCACGAAATTAATTTGGAGATAAGAAAGATCGTGAGATTTTGCGCTTCTCGCTTTAACGCCTATGAAGCAATTTTAGTCATTGACTGATGCTGATGAACCAACAATAATTCATGCTTAAGAGGTCATTATCGATTATGTTATTTGTGACCTGCGGTCAGCAATGCTATAAAAATAGTGGCCATCACAACAGTTGCTGTGGCCGTAAGCTCGAAATTATTTTAAAATTTTAATTTATCTTGTGCTTTTTAAGAACTAAAAGTACTAACAAGCTTACAATACAAATGGAACGCTTTTTATAGTTGTGTTAGATATTTAATATTAAAAAACGTACAAAAAGTCGTTAAAATCGAAATACACAATTTGAAAAACCTGAAAATATTGTGCCGGAAAATTTGAGGTTAGGAAGTAAGTGGGCTTAAAACACTTCAGTTTTGTTGATAAGTATGGGATTTAATAATGGAATACGATGACGGCAATATATCCACCACTAGCCTACATGGCAGACGACCGCTATTAGCACAAAATTTCGAAGCACATTTTGCAGCAAAGCTTCGCTTATCTCATCAATGCGTCGCAGAATTTCATCTTTCAGAGCTTTAGTTGTGTGCGGATTGTTCACATAAACACGGTCTTTCAAATAATAGCCTTAGAGAAAAAAGTCCTTGAAATTACTAAATTATTTAGGTGGCTGTGTGGCTTGTGGTGCCATCTCACTGAAAAGTTTGTTGTCATGGTTTGGTAGTGCAAAGAATTCTTTGCTCATTTTCGAATAATATACAAGCCGATGATGGCGCCTGACTACAACCTGCTTCGTACGATCGCCTTGTTTGGATGTAATGGTTTCGCCAGGATAGTTTAGTGATCTTGTGAGCTCCATTTGCAACAATATATAATCGTCTAATTAAAAATTAAACTCATCACTAAAAATGATTATGTTCGAAAATGCGTTACTTTCGTTAAGTTTTGAAACGAACACGTTCGACGTAACTAAATGTTGGTCGGCTTGAATTCTTTTTTGAGCTGAACTTTATAAGCGTGAAGATGAAGATCTCTACGCAAACTGTCGCTAGTAATACCAAATTGTTGCGAACGTCGATGAGTTGCTGTTTTAAGATTATTCTAAACAGTTTACTGTACAACGGCCACTACGAGCGTATTGTTTTGGTCTATTGTTTAAAACTATTCCGTGAATTTTAATTTGGCATTAAGTTACGAACAGTGATCAAAGAGGGGGCACATTTACATGTTTTGACGGATGCTCACCATCATTACAAGGGAGCCAAGTTTCCGGAAGGCTAGCAGGGAGTCAAACTGGAAACTCCACGTTATTTCTACGCCCCAGAGTTCAGCTTTTTGGCTTTTTAGTCTTTTAACTGTTCTCTGTCTGATTATTGAGGTTGGCCCTTCGGAAGTATCGTGGTGGTTGTGGCTTTGCGGCCCTCATGAACTTAATAAGGGGGCCAGGATCAGCTCACCTACGTTCAGAAAAACGGATGAATGATCCGTATCCAGTGAGCATGGCTGTCATGTATTCTGAACCAGAAGTTGGACAGTATCCAACTCTTCAGCAAGGAGTAGCGGTTGGCGGGCCTTCTCCGAAACCTGCGAAATTGCAACTAGGAATGGCCTGTTGCTAGAATTATGTCTCCGGCTTCCTAGTGCGGGGGTGCACACATCATATCACCCCAGTGGTTTGACCACCATCGAGTTATGGCATACACACGCTAGGTACCGACGTAAATCTTACCACGCATCCCCGAGTTAGCCGATTACGAGGAAAGGTGCTCGAATTTTACAAATTCATATAATAAAATTTTTAACATTTTTAAAGTACATTTTCTCAATTAAAATTCTTTGCTTAAATTTTACGATTTTTTACTGAATAAATGCCAAAGATTGCATTGCTCAATGCTTGACGTTTAATCATTTGGTACACACTTTACTTCCTAACCTCAAATTTTAGCAAAAAATAAAAAATAAAATAAATTGCTAAGCTGAAATTAAGCAAATACTTTTATCGACAAATTTTAAATTATGTATTTTTTATTTTGGTTATATTTTAGAATATAATATTTTATTTTATAAATTATTTAACGAAGGGTAAACAACATTCGACACAACTAAATTCAACTCTTAATCTCGTTCATTTTTAATTTATTTTATTCTTAATGGGTCCCAAATTGTTGGGTTTTCACAGTTTACTAACAACTTTGTGATGTGTACATGTGTGTGTGTGTGTGTGTGTATTGCTGTATGTAAGTTAAGTTAAACTATGTATTATTTCTCTTAACTAACAGGATTTAACTCTTAGTATTTTTTTTATGTGTTTTCAAGATTTTGCGGTTGGAATTTTAAAAATCTTTATTGCTTTTTATCACTTGATATTTTATTTTGTCAGTTGGAAAAGAAATTAACAAAAAGTTTTAAAGCAAATGGCTAAATGTTGAAAAGTTTAAATTCTTTTAACTATTTTTTTTTCGTTTTACTGTGCTGGCAAAATAAAACGATTAATAACTTTAATTTTAATTGTATGTTAAATAAAGTTTTCATTAACCAGCATTTCTATATTATTCCATCATGCTGCCATAATTTCAAATGTGGAATGACATTTTTTATTTAGCTTAATGAACATGAAGTAAAGAATATATTAAGATGTTACCAAAAATATAATATACTGGAATCCAGCGTTCAATTGATAAATTCATAAAATTCCCTAATAGGGGTACAGAATAAATTGAAATTTTTTGCATTAGACACATTCACCATATGAATATGGAGAATAAATAGAATCCAGTGGATCAAATTTTCTCGGGCATTGAATTAAAAGGGAAGAAAATTGTTAGGAAAATTCAGTGGTTGAATTGGTTAAGGTGTCACCAAGATAAGAAGAGGGATTGACAGGGTTTAGATACCTGTATAGTAAGCCAAGGGAATAGTGGCCCAAACCTTGATGCGGAGCTTTAGTTAGTGGCAAAAATTCCCGCTCAATTGCAATTTGTCTTACACTTTCTAAAGTGATGGAAAATATGAAAGTATACTTAGCGACCGACAGTATGGTTTCCGTAAAAGGCTTTCTACGGGCGACTTGCTGACTTTCCTATCGGAACAATGATGTAACTCCATACATCATTTCGGAGAGAGTCAGGTGGTGGCTCAAGATATTTCCAAAGCATTTGATAGAGTGTGGCATGATGCACTTCCGTCAAAACTTGTTGCTATATGTCGGTGATAATTTCTCCAGATTTATATTGAGTTTTCTCAGGATTCGCACTATACGAGTTGTTTCCCCCCCGGGGGCACATTATAAGTCTTTATGGATCACACAACCATCTAGACTTGTGTCTTGCGGGGTAAAAGGAAACCCAGTCCCCTTAGGCTAGTAGGAGCCAACTGGAAAATCCACTATATTTCCACGGGAATCAGTAAAGCCCTTAGAGTTCCGCTATTTGTCTGTTTAGGCATTTAGCTTAGACTGATTATTGCGGTAGGCCCTTCAGGAGTATCGTGGTGGCTGTGTGTTTCGAGGCCCTCATTTGAGTTTGTGGGTCAGATCATTCACAATGAACACAATGTATGGTTCAGGTCCAGTGACTATGAATGCCGTCTTGTTCTTAATTATATTAAGCTTCATGCGTTCTGGACCAGGAGTTGAATAGTCTCCAACTCTTCAGCAAGGAGTGAAGGCTGCGACCGGAGGATATATGTATCCGAAGGCCTTCTATGGCGAGGATGACGCTACATTTCATCCACAATGGTAATGATCCACCATCTGATTAGGGCCCACGGCCAGGTGCGGACGTAAATCTTATCACGTCATACGAGTTGTTATAGATGGGATTTCGTCAGACGAATTCAGGATTAATTCAGGGGTACTGTAAGACTCCGTTATTTCTCTTACCATATTTCTTACTTAAATGACCTTCTTTGTCAAACTTTCAGCTCTATATACTCTTTCTTAGATGACAGCACCATTTGTCATTCGTATACATTTAGTAATAGACCGAACCAGTTGGAGTTGAGTTCCAAAAGGGGAAGCATGAATGGTATGCTCAATCATGATCCTGCGACGATCTCTGAATGAAGTCGTGCGAATAGCGTTGATTTTATTACTCGTAAGACGCAATGTTGCATGTTTACGCATAGACCTGTGTTCGGAAATAGCGCTGCACCTGTTGGTATGGGTGATTACGGAATCCGAAGCTCTTAATGTTATTGGCATGAAAATTCAGTGTGATGTTTGATGGACTAATCTAAAGAAGCTTTTAATTGCCTCGGCTTTCTAAAACGGTGTAAGAGATACTTCACGCCACCCCATCTTCGTACTATTTATACCACCTATATCCTTTCAAAGATGAAATACAACTCTCATGTATGGGTCGGCGTCTCAAAGTCTGTTTTGGAGTTGCTCGACCGCGAACAGGAGAGGACCTAGAAGCTCATTTGGGACGGTGGGGTATCCAATTCTATTGATTTCCTAGAGCATTTATGCAGTGTAGGTTGTATTTCACTGTTTTATCTATACTACAATGGCAAGAACTCTAACGGAATTAGGGAAGTTATTCCTAAAACTGTTACATTTTGGCGGTTGATTCGATTTTCTTCGAGAGCGCATCCATTTGTGTTCGACTGACCAGCGTAGCACACTACGCATTATGTGGAATAAATTTAATCCAGAGGTTTTTCCTGTCACTTTCAATGTGGGAAAATTCAAATCGAATGTCCACAAACACTACTCCCTCTTTCCTCCTCCCCATAACTTATTTTCCTAGTTCAGGTACAATGCATTTTATGAGTAGGGGTCATCCCCTGAGTACTGGTACGAGTGAAAAAAAGGAAAATAACAAAATTACTAGGAGGTATGACAGCTTTGGTTCTGAATTACTTAGAAGAGGCTGCTTAGAAAAACAAGCGATCGTGAGTTGAAAAACAAGGCAATTAAGTCGTAAACACTACAGAGTTATTCATTCTTTAAAAATTGTCAAAAATATTACTTTTACATTATATTTGTTCAACTTACCACCTTTAACATGAACCTCTCGACTTAACACGGTGCCCACTAAATTCCTTAATTTACATCTGAAATTGTAAAAAAAATACAAAAAAACTCAGAGATGAAGAAGATAAAAAATATTTAATATAAATTAATATTTGCACAGCTTTTCTTAGGCAAAAACCCCCAAATAAATTAGATTTATAGAATAAACAAGATTAAGAAACAAGTTACCATGAAAGTAAAAAAAAAGAGTTAATAAAAAAATAAAAAGGGAAAGTGGCAAATGAAAATTCTTTCGTACCTATAAACACTAGAATGAACTTCATGGCGAAATTTCTCAGCTGTAAAGGGATAAAACATTAAGCTGCCATTTGATGTCTGCACCACCATGTCCTGTTGTGGTGGTATGGGTGTCCATTCGACCTTAAAGGGAAAAAGTCAAAAATAAAATTAATTATTAAAATTCACATAAAAAAAGAAATAATATTGTTAAGGAAATTTAATATATAAATATTTGGACACAAATGTCAGCGACAAGAACATTCGCAGAATTTATTTTTGTGTTTTAATTAATGTTTTTAAATGTACACGAAAAATACATTTATGGTATTTAATTATTCACACTAAAATATGTTGTTGTTGGTTTTTTGTTATTTTTATTCATTTCAAAGAATTTTAAATTTTATTTTAAAAAGGATTAAAATTAAATGTTGGATTATTTTCTAAGAAAATTTATTTAAATACAAAATTTTTATGTTTTAGATATTCAATGATTAGAAAGGCGAAATATTTGCAGTCAGAGTATTGAAAAATTTTATTATTTCAGTTTGCGGAAATAAAGTATCACAGAAGATACAGTAGATGAATGAGCGATAATACTTCTCCTGACGCTCACGACATTGATTGCTAGAAAAATTCAAGGTTATTTATTTCCGTATTCCCTTAGAAAAGGGGCAGTGTAGTGGTATTGTCGTGTAATTTGGTGAACATATGAGAAACGCAGGCAACCAAAATGAGTCCGAGAGATATTTAATAATTTAATTAAATAGCGAAAGACTATTTTCAATCAGGCTAAAATTGTTTTCAGAAAGTCAATAGCCTGCGGTTGGACGGGGTTTGCATGATCTGTGTTATCTAGCAATATATGGGGTGGAGCACAGGCAAAAATATATTGGATGTATCGGAATCTCATTCTAAAGGAAATGATGGTAACTGTGCGAAACTCTGCGATGAAAAAATAGTCGCCAATTCTCAGTCATCTTCTAAAACAGGCTTATTGCAGTGTTATTTTGTGTTAAGTATTTTTGGTCCTTCAATGACATACTTTAGCCGTTTTGAAAAACGAGCTAAAACAGTGACACCTTTTGTCAATATTCTCTTAAAAAAAAAAAAAAAACAAAATCATTTTAGGTGGGTGCACCAAAGCTAAAATATTTTTGTAGCGATTGCAATTGCGACTAGTTCTGGCAAGCGGCAGTATATTTAAAACAAGTCATTGTTTATTACGAATAACGCGTTTTAAGGTGTCCATAATTAGGAAAATAATGTAAATTCACTTGTATCACCATAAACTAAACTATAAGAGCTATACAGCCACAATGAGTATTCTTCACAACTGTTAAAATAGAATTTCAAACGCTTAACCTCAACTCACGTAATACAGATATCTACAACTGCCTCTGGCAAATAACTCAACTGCACTTTCCAGTAATGCCAGAAGAAAAATTCTCCCAGAAATAAGGTCATACACCATAATATAGGGTGTTGTTATAGAGATATAGATTTTTAAAATCGAAGAACACAAAGGTGAATTTTTTATATTGACATGTAATTTAATTTATTCGAAAGATACTCTTGTGGCCGAGTCGTCTTGGCTGACTCGGATGTAGACTAATCTGGCAATGTAATTTTTGATGAATTTTTCCAACATATGTTGCCGTATGTCGGTAATGATGCGACGAATCTTGACCTCCAATTGGTCAATCGTTTCGGTTTTATCGGCGTAGAGTAGCGATTTTATATATATCCACCGATAATAGTCTAGCGGCGTTAAATTGTACGATCTTGTAGGCCAATTATCGCGCCCAAAACGTGAAACCATACGGTTATAAAATGTTTCCCACAATAAACCGATTTTGACACCATCTGGTGGAAACCACAAATGTGCTCTAAGAGAAAGATGCTCCTGCACATGCTGTTCAACTGATGAACTAAAAAGTCTATATTCCTGCCTTTACAGTGGTCACCATTGACAGCAACGTTCTAACCAACATTTTTTCTAAAGAAGTACGGTCCAATGATACTGGATACATGGTGTCTCAATACATACTTTAAGATGAATCTTCGGCTGCTTTGTTTATTGACCTAACCATTTAAAATTGAGATTCTTTGCTGAACGAAATTCGCTTTTGAAGTCACAATTGCGTATATCGAGCAATGACCATGACTTTCAAAGTAATTTTTTACAATTTGGAAGCGCTGTGCAGACGTTAGTCTATTCATGTTTAAATAATAAACTACAGTAAACATAAACCACTTGACAGCTGATATAATAGCCGCCAGTATTACCAACTTAAAGTTCTATGCCTCTATAAAAAACACTCTTTAATTTTCTGTGCTTGAAAAATTTTCAAATATTTTAAAACCAAATTCTAAAAGATCCTTTAGATTTTCGTTTACTAATATTTCGTTAATTAATATTTTGCTAAAATTCATAATTATTTTCGGAATATTTCAAATGAGTTTTGTAAAAATATTATAAAAAATTATTAATTTTACAAAGTAAAATTTATTATTTTATTAATTATAATTTGTTTTCAATTTAAGTGATTCTTACCTCCGGAGGCGGACTGCCATGACCGGAACATTCAATAAGTCCACCTGAGTTATTTGAGAATTCAACGCGATGTGCGGGTTCGTGAAGAAACACAGGACCTTGTAAATCCAAACCATACGCACCAGTGAGTAATTGAGCTGCAATAAAATGGAAATATTTCAGAATTTTAAATAAAATTAAGTAAATTTTATAGAAATTATTTTAAATCTAAGGAAAATTATATTTAAGATTTTAATTCGATAAAAAAAGTATTTCGCCAAAGAAAGCGAATTTTTTTATATTTGATGGCTGTAATTTGCTCTGGAGAAGTTTTATTATTTTACAACTAAACTTTAAAATTCTTTAAATAAACAAATTAAATTTTCGCAAAAAATATTACTTGAATATATATTTAAATTATAAAAATTATTTTTGATGAAAAAGTGAACATATTTTTACCATAAATAGTGGATTTTTATGAAAAAAGTTGTTTCTTAAAAACTTTCTTTGCCCCATACCCGATAAAAAAAGGTGGCATCTTTACGAGAACTCATTTTGTATGAAAAAGCCCTTTTTTAGCATAAAATGAAAAAATTTAATTTGCAACGCTTTTTATGAAGTTAACTGTCTCTAGACGCTTACGAAAACTCATTTAAAAAAATTATAACTTTTTTTAGGAAAAACACTTTTTTTCAAAATAATATTTTTATTTGTATTAAAATTCAGTTTTATAAAAAACGCTTTTTTGTGAAAAAAATGCTTTTAATGAATAAATTGGCTTTTTCATGAAAAAAAGTTTTTTTTTTGTTATGAAAAATTTAGCATTTTTTTTTAATTTTTTATGAAAAATGTTTTTGTTTATGAAAAAGTTATTAAGAAAATGTTTTTTTTTATTAAAAAAGTGTTTTTTTATGAAAAAGTTATTTGTTCGAAAATTTTAATATTTTTATAAAAGGTTGGTTTTTATAAAAACGCAGCATTTTAATAAAAATATTTTTTTTTATCCTTAAAAAGGATAATTTTTTTTTGAAAAAAGGTGTATTTTTATGAAAAGCAGCTTTGTTTAAATAAAAATATTTTTTTTACCAAAAAAGGATATTAATGAAATTGAGCTTTCTATGATGAATCAATTTTTGTTGTTATAAAACCATTTTTATCGTGTTTCTTTACAAAAAAAAAGCGAAAAATAAATTTGAAATTAGATATCTCTTGTTTTCTAATTAAAAAAAGAGGCGTTTTTTCAAAGGGATTTTATGTGACAAATATCGGGGTTTTGAACACGAAGTTTATTTTTCGATTGTAGTAACATCAACCACATGATAGCTTTGACATTTAGTTATTTGACACATTCGTAGTAGATGCATTGGCAATTATTACAATGAATATATATATATATATATATATATATATATATATATTTCGTACGAAAATCGCAATAAAGTAATTAAAATCCACCATGAAAATAGTGGTTCTGTTAAAGTTACATTTCGTAAAATACTTAATATGTGATTCCAACAGGACGGGGTGTCAAATATCACACAGCCAATGAAACGTTTAATTTATTGGCAACCAAATTTTTCGATCGCATAATTTCACGATAATCAGTAGTTAAGTGGCCCACCAGATTGTGTGTTTATCGTTCATACAAATGGTAAGTGTTCTAACGGTATTGAGGAACTTGTTCCCGAAACTCGTATATTTTTACGTTTGACTCGATTTTCGTTAAGAGCGCATTCATTTGTGGTCGATTGGCCAGTAAATTGCACTACGCATTATAGGGAAAATCCGTCTTTTAGCAGAATAGTTCGTATGTGGAATAAACTCCCTCGAGAGGTCTTTCCTGTCACTTTCAATGCAGGAAAATTCAAATTGAATGTCCACAAACACTACTCCGTTTTTCCTCCTTCTTATAACCTAATTTCCTAGTTCTGGTACAATGCATTGCATGAGTAGGTGCCATCCCCTGGCTAAAAACCCTTTATTTTCTATTTATTTATTTTATTGACTTATTTGTTTAAATATATTTTTTTAGATTTGTTTGTGCAATACAAGTTCTTATGACAGAAACTTACTTTTTTAATAAAACGCAAATTTTTGTAAAAAAAACTGTGTTTTTGCAAAAGGTGATTTTTTATAAAAATATAGTTCCAGGATATAGGTTTCCAGAGTCACTTCCTTAAGAAGAGATTTATTATAAGTTAGATAAAATATTTTCCCCCTTTTTATGCAATTTCAACTCGATTATTTTTGAATTTTCTTTGCATAATTTCTTTATCTGTATTAAAATTATTGTTTTTATTTTTTGCTAAGTAAAAAACATCAACCTAAATAGATACAAGCAGAGAGAGAGAGAGAGAGCGGCTGCGGTTTAGTATATTTTCATGTTCTTGTTGTGGTTTTAATTTTTTTTTTCATTTATTGGGAAATACATTTAAAATGGATTTAAGGACTCAGTTAAGTCAATCAACTTTGTGTAATAAGATTTTGTTTCATTCTACATTGCCTTAAAACAAGAACGGCAATAACTACTTGTGTTGCAAAATTAAACTTAAAATAATTTCAAATTCTGCATTAGCAAATTTGTACATGTTATTAATTTTATAAAACCAAATAACCGATAATCAAGTATATTCTATTTAGCTGTACATGGAGCTTTAAAAACTTCCAAAACCCTTTTGCCACAAAAATATGGGAAAGTGATTTGACAAGAGAGTCAGCAAGGGTTTCTTTACGAAGGCTTCAAATAACGTTGCTTTTAAGAGAATTTACTAATTGATGAATGACTTTCTTAGTGCTGCCGTATGTTTACTAAAGTATATTTTAATAATTTTAATTAACAAAGATTCTTTATAATTAATTGTAATAAGATTTATAGCTCACATGCATGTGGGTATAAAAATCTGTGAAGTGTGCTTAAAACACATTTGCCTTAAATATTTTATATATTTGTTTTTACTTCTAAGTGGTTGGGATCATAGTCTTCAGTTTCCTTTTTATTAATTTTGTACTATTCAAGGACAAACAAAAAATGCCAAAAGCGAATATATTCGTAAATATATTTATAATTTATTACCTTTTCTTATTATTTTATTATTAATATTTTAAGAACAAGGTCTTTTTATATTAAAAGATTTAACAAATTTCATTTTTATTTTTAATACTTTGCCACGCATTTAACGGGAATCATCAGGAATAGAAAATAATATAAATGAATATAAAGGATATTTTTATAGAGGTATAGAACTTTAAAATGGAATAAAATAGCGATGAATTTTTTAAATTGTCATGAAATATACTTCATTCGAAACATAATCTTTTGATGTTAGAATCGATACATGACTTCTAACAGGACTGGTTCGTACATTGTCTAATCTAGCGATTTTCGATGATTTATGTTAAATATTTGTGGTCATATATCAGCTATTACGCGGTAAATGACATCTTTCAAGTCGCCAATCACTTTGGGCTTATCGACATAGACTAGTGACTTCAGATATATCCGCAAAAAATTATTTAGCAGCGTTAAATCGCACAATCTTACAGGCCAGCTTACGGATCGGAAACGTGAAACTATGCGATTACCACACATATCCTTCAATAAACTAATTGTTAATATAACAGCTCCTACACATAATTTTTTTTTAATTGATTATCAAAAAAGTCAGTAATCATCGTTATATAGCGGTCATCATTGACTGTAACGTTTTCATTGGCATAATTTTTAAAGAATTCCAATGATTTCACCAGTCCACAAAGAACACCAACAGTAACACACTTAGGGATATTATCATTTCAAATTCAAACATGTTCATTTAAATAAATGTGAGCTTCTTTGCTTTACAAAATTCGCTTATGAAAATCGTCAGCAACGCAAATCTTGTTTAGGGCCTAATTTGTACAGTCTGGAAGCCTTTTTCAGGCAGCAGTCTATTCATGTGGAAATGCCAACCGCACTAAACATAAATCACTTGAAAGCATCTGATTCTTATAGGCTTTCTTGCTATCATTAGTTTCCTTTCTACTGTTCAAGTTTACATCGCGTTAATCTAACAAAAATTTGATAACATTCGGCCGTGAAGAGCCGAAGTTATTATAATATTGAACGATTGTAGCGCTTTTGGCATTCAATTGTAATGAAATGATTTTTTCTTCAAAAGATCTGGCAATATTTATAGTTTTTTAAACGATCTTTTTTATCTTTAATAATTATCTTTTTTCTTTTTTAAGATCTTTTTTTATATATTTTTTCTTTTCAATATTTCGCTTTCCTTTGGAAAGCTTCTTCAGGAAAAAAAAATTTTTTATATTTTTGAAAACAAAAAAATTATTAACAAATTGAAAAAATGTTTCAAAACATTTGACAAAAACATATAAAATATTATAAATGTTTTTATCTAAATTCACTATTATGTATTGTTTTCAAAAATATAAAAATTTTTTTTTTTCCTGAAGAAGCTTTCCAAAGGAAAGCGAAATATTGAAAAGAAAAAATATATAAAAAAAGATCTTAAAAAAGAAAAAAGATAATTACTAGATCTGGCAATATTTATATTTTTATTGATTTTTTTTAAATGGTTAATGGTTTTTGGAGATTTATGGTTATTAGAAAAGATAACGGTAACACTGTTTTGTACAGATATGTATACGAAAATTTCTTTTTCAAATTTTATATTTAAAAATGTAATAGCAACTTTATTTTACGCAATAACCAGTGTTATGGTTAACAATTATGTTGAAATGATCAATTAAATGAATGACACTGCTCTAGTAGGATGCCATTTTTTGTCCCAGTTAGTCAGACAAATCCAGCGAAATATAGTACAACAGATTGTTAAGACTTTTAGGATCGCAATTATTCTTAAAGTCGTGGGCCGGTTATCACGTCAAGTTGTTGAATAATTTTCATCATTTTGACATTTAGTTTTTTGACGTATTCGTAGTAAATGAATTGGCAATTGAAATTAATTAAATTTCGCACGAAAATCGCATTAAAATAATTAAAAAATGGTGGTTCTGTTAAAGTTACATTTCGTAAAATTCGTGATATTTTGGGACAACATAATAGTCCTTCTGAAACCGCTATTAAGAATTTGGTCGTTAAATTTGAGTCGATAGACTCGTAGCAAAATGTGCGAACACTAACACGTGTTGCCGTCCGGGTCGAGAGCCACAACATTGAAGCAAATCCAAATTTTTCAGTTCATCAACGTTCTCAACAATTGGGGTTATACAAAACCACCACATGGCGAATTTTGTGTATGAATTTGAGTTTGAAGCCTTATTGGTGCAGGAATTGAAGCCGCAGAATCGGCCAATCGCCCGGCTAGTTTTTCGGAAAAAATCGTTATTTCAGACGAACCCCATTTTCACTTGTGTGGATATTTTAACAAGTAAAATTAATGCATTTGGGCTTCTGAAAATCCTAGTGCGATTATTGAGAATCCTTTGCATGCTCAACGTGTGTGCTATGTTGTGGTCTGGAGGCAGAGTTGGGCCGTTTTTTTCGGAGATGAGACTGAAAATGCAGTAAAGGTCAATGGATCACGCTATCGCGAGATGCTAACAACTCAATTCTGACCTATTATTGACGACATGGATATTCCTAACATGTGGTCACGCAGCCAATGAAACTATCAACTTGTTGCAAACCAAATATACCGATCGCATAGTTTCACGACTATTAGCGGTTAAGTGGCCAAGCAGATCATGTGATTTAATACACCGGATTACTTTTTGTGGGGCTATGTTAAAGATAGAGTTTTAACGGAGTCAATCGAATCGATTTCAGTCTTAAAACTCATAATCCGTGATGCGATCAAGGAAGTAGGACCGCTGTTTTGCCAGAAACTGATTAAAAACTTTGCTGAAAGAGTAGACATCTGTCAGCCTGGTTATGTTGGACATTATATTATATTTCATTCATATTTGCTGAAATTTTGTCTTTGTAATACTATAAAAATTTGCATCATCTTAATCTTAAATTATTTTGTATTTTATTATGTCTTAGAAAACAAACTTCTTGTTGAAAAATCTTTTGATTCCTTATTTTTGTTGTTGGAAAGAATTAGCCATATTCCATAATTCTAAAATTCAAACGAATAAAAAAGCATGCGCTTGACAGTTATTTTAAATATGCTGCTAGACGGAAGGAGTATTAGACGATTTTAGAAAGATACACTGGTGAGAAAAATTCTGAAATAGCAAAATTTCCTTAAATGGGCAAACTATTGTAAGTAAATTATTTAAGGAAAATCAGCAAAAATTATTGCTGGATTATCATATGATAATTGTTCTAGAACAAGAAAGCATTTTGTTGAAATGTTTATAAGCATTTAAACAATGGAATAAAAAAAAAATTTGCATTTTATAAAAAAATTATATTTATTTATTTAACTATAAAACAAGTATAATCCATCAAAACTGTTAACAAACAATCCCTGTTTGTTTTATATGAAACAAAAGTTGCAACTTCTATTTATGATTTGTTTTATATTTTTTTTATAAAAAACTAAAACTTTTACTTTGGTCATGTGAAGCAGCAGCAAATGACATTTACAATTTGTTTCGCTTTTTGATTTTTATTTTAATTATATTTCTAATTCAATTAAGCAGATTTATAAAAAGTTTGTGACACAAAAAAAAAAATAAAATAAAATAAAATGAAAAAGCAAATGAAAGAAGTGTGATTGATTGTAAAAATATAAAAACTCTTTCATCTCATTCATAATAGTTGGTTTCGTGCGATATTTCATAACTTTAAGTACATTTCCTTAACTAGCATCATCTTATGTTGTTGGTGAATTATGTTTTACATTTGAGAAAAAAGAAAGAAAAAAGAAAATTAAAAATATATAGAAAAATTCATAAAAATAATGCATTTTTGCCTGCCATTTATAGAAGTAAAATTAAAAATTTCAAAGTAGACTTAGCTTCGTACTCGTAGTAGCCGTGAACCAAATGAGAATTATAATAAACCTCGATGTTCTCGCCTTTTACGTTATACTTTTATAGTGTTTGTATAATTTACTTTAATATAATTATATAAGTTTTTATATAACTTTTCACTACATGACTTTACAATGGATTTAAGGCGACATATCCATTCAAATGAAAATGTGCCTCATTACTAATTCTTCGATATCATTTATAACACGGCAAGTAGAGCGTTTTGTTGTTACGTTGTTTCTCCCAAAAATTTTACGTAACTTTCTCATCGTCACAGTAATCGATGATTGATTTTGGTAAAATGTTTTAACGATAAAAAACGTTGATTTATCGAATATTTTCCCCATAATAAATTTGCCACCTCTCTACTTCACGACTAACAAATATGAACTGTCAAAAGTAATGTTTACCAAAATGGTGGCAAAACAAATTATTACACCTTCTCGGCGGACACCATGAGAATATTATAAAACTAGTTTTTCAATCAAATATATTTATTAATCTGGCTTTAGTTCACGCAAATTCTTAACTTAGAGAGAAAAAAAATTTTGTCTTAAAATTTAAATGAAACAAGAAAAATTAGACACTAGCAGACTGTTAAGGAAAATATTCTGCAGCACTACATTCGTCATTAGTACTCAAAGCTATTAACATCTATGGCAACTTGTTAAGCGGATAGTAAAAACAAAAATCCCGGCTCACAACAATCACAGCAATTGATAGCGCCGTAAGAAAGTAATACTCTTAAGTATAATATTTTCAAATTATTGTATTAAAGTTTATCTTACGTTCTTAAGTAAAAGCAGCTCGGTTTGTTTTCTTGCTCCATGTTTGTTATTTATATGTTATGCCAAAGAATTTGACTAAAAGCAAAAATGAAACTAGAGAGATTTTAACAAACATAAGATGCCAAGATAATTTGTGTCTAACCAACTTTTGAACAATTTCAGTTTGTTTATTTAAATAAATTTTTGGTTGGGTTGTGAAGCATTAAGAAGAAGTAAAGAATTTGCAGGTTAAGCAAACGTCAGATGAAAAAATTAAATATTTAAGAAATTTGCATTTTTATTAACAGGATGTTTACAAAAACACAAAAAACTTTGAAAAAACTCTTATCAAAAAGAGCTGTTTAAGAAAATTTGAAAATTTGGTGAAAGAACCCTTGAATGATATTAATTGTCAACATTTCCAGAATAATTATTCTTGAACGTTTTGCTTTTTTTGAAAAAATAATTAACACTTTTTTGGGTTTCTTTGCTTATTAAAGTACCTAAAAAAGAACATTTTTATCAAAAATTTTTTTTTTTTTAGTTTTATAAAAGTTTCATTTTATCTTCTGGAAAAAGTACCTTTTGTAAAATATAATTTTAGCACAACTTAAACACAAAACTTTTTCTAGAGCCACTCTCCAGCGAAGTGCTCCTACAAAATGATAATCTTGAAAATAATCTTAAACCTTTACGTAATTTAATATTAACACACCTAAAGGGTTTTGTAACCAGGAAGTTTGTTTTTCAATTGTGGCAACACCAACAACATGCTAGTTTTGACATTTATTTTTTTTTTTTTTGACGCATTCGTAGTAGATGAATTGGCTATTGTTACAATCAATTCAATTTCGCCCGAATATCGCATTAAAATTATTCAAATCCATTATGAGAATGGTGGTTCGTTAAAGTTACGTTTTGTAAAATTCGTTACATTTTCAGACAACATAATCGTCCTACTGACATTGCTATTAAGAATTTGTTCGTTTAATTTGAGACGACAAGCTGGATACAAAATGTGCGAATACCAACGCGTGTTCGACAGGGTCGTTCAACTGAAATCGTCGCAGTTGTGAGCCAGAGTGTTGCAGTGAATACAAATTTATCAACTCCTTGGCCTTTTCTACAATTGGGGTTATGCAAAATCATCACATCGCGAATTTTGCATAAGGATTTGATTTTGAAGTCTTACAAGATGAAACTAGTGCTGAAATTGAAGCCGACCGACGATTCACATCGCCGTAGATTCACTCAATTTATTCAGGAGCAACCGGCTGGTTTTTCTCAAAAAATTGTTTTTGCAGACGATGCCCATTTTCACTTGTCAGAGTACGTCAGCAAGCAACAATGTCGCATTTGGAAATCCTAGAGCAAATGTTTGTGAAGCCTTTGCACCCTCAACATGTCACTGTAAGGAGCGCTATGTTCTCTAGAGTTGGATTGGGCCGTTTTATTTCGAAGACGAGGCTGGAAATGCGGTAATGGACAATGGCTCACACTATCGCGAGATGTTAACAACTTAATTTTGGACTATTATTGACGACATAAGTATTACTAGCATGTGGTTTCAACATTCCGTTGCCACATGTCATATCAGCCAATGCCCCCCGGGGGCATCTTTATCGGTCTTTATGGAATACTTGACTATCTAGACCTATGCTGCTCAGTAAGCCCCAGAGTTCTGCTAATTGTCTCTTTTGACTTTTAGATGTTCTTTGACTCATTATTGAGGTTGGCCCTTCGGGAGTATCGTGGTGGTTGTGGTTTTGCGGCCCCAGCATGAACTGATTGTAAGTGGGCCAGGATCATCTCGCCTTTAATAACACCAACGGATCCAGTGAACATACTAGTCAAGTGTTCTGGACCAGGAGTTGGATAGTCTCCTGCTCTTCAGCAAGGAGTAGTCGTTTGCAACCCTGCATTGGAACCGCTGGAATTACAACTAGGAAAGACCTGTTGCTAGAATTAGTCCTCGGCTTCCTAGGGCGTGAATGACGTTGCTTTTCATTCCCAGTGGTTTGACCACCATCTGATTAAGGCTTGCGGTCAGGTGCAGATGTAAATCTTGTCACGAAATATTAGCCAATGAAACGATCAATTTATTGTACACCAAATTTTCCGATCGCATAATTTCACGACTATTAGCGGTTAAGTGGCCAGTCAGATCGTGTGATTTAACACCACTGGAATTTTTTTTTGTGGGGCTATGTTAAGACAGAGACATACGAAGCCAATCGAATCGATTTCAGCCTTAAAACTGAAAATCCGTGAAATGGTTAACGAAATATTACCGCCATTTTGCCAAAAAGTGATTAAAAACTTTGACGAAAGAATCGACATTTGTCAGCGTGTCATCGCGGTGGAAGTTGTCAGATATTATTTTTCATTCATAAATGCCGAACTTTTCACTTCACCCCCTGTACAGGAGGTGCTGTGAAAGGCCTAGGGGATATAAGCTTACACACTGTCTAAGTTTGAAAATTAATTGACAGCACCACAAAGAAATACAGTTTTCAATTTCTAATAAGCCCTGCCTGCAGCAGTTAAATTTACATAATTCAAAAATATTAAAAATTTTTAAAAATATGACACGAAATTAACATCCTGTGTTTCAAATTTATGTGGGGTGTTATTTTTTTTAGTTGTCTTCTACTTATAGTTTCTGTTTTAGCCTGCATTTTTGTTATTATTGTTCCTTGCTTCGTCACATTGTTTGAGAAAAGGAAAAACTATTATTTTTCTTAAATAAAAAAAATGAGAAGAAAAGTTTGTTTTAACAAAAAAAAAAAAGAAAATTTCATTTCATTATGTTTCCGTTCCATCTTACGATTTGCATTTAATGCAAATGAGTTGACTTGTGTATTTATTTGTTCACCCCTTTTCAGCTGTTGTACGAATTTGCAACGTTTTGCAAAAGTTTATGTCATGGTCGCAGCCAGAGGCGTGAGTTTAATATTTTGTCTTTAATTATTTTAATGAACTTTTCATTTAGTGATGGTAAAAAAGAAATAACAATTTGATTAATTGGATAAAACTAAAGGAAAAAGTTAAGAAATTGATGGAATGTTGTAGAAAAGTTTGCTGAATGTTAACAATGAAAATAGAAGCCTGCAGCTATAATTAAAGATGTTTTTTTTTTTTGTTTTACAACAATAACAAAATGAAAAAATCAGAAATTTTACTGTAATAAATTTAATGCAATTTCTCATTCTATTGAAAATTTTAAATTAAAACAAGTCTTGGGGGAGAAACTTTCTTTTAATTTTTTGGCACTAAAAACATTTTCTCTAAAAAAAGTACTCAAAAGTTTTAGTTTTGATTTTAATTAGAAACATTTTTATTTTATTTATTTAATTAAACATTCAACTGATTTGATTATTTGTTTGATGAAAAAATAAGTTTTCTTCTGGTCTTTGTGAAATAATATTTTTAATTTTTTCCATCAAAGATTTAATTAAATTTTAATTTAAAAAACCTGCCAAAAATAATTGAAATTTTCACAGAAGATTTATATTTCTATATGAAATGAAAAAGTTAAGAATTTAAGAAATGATAACAATAACGTGTTCTTTCTTTTTTGTTAGAGAATAGCGGTTTTTTTTTAAGCAATGTATAAAAATTGGTACTAAATAAAGAAAATAAAAAAGTACTTTTATGCAAAGCACTTTTTTAATTTTTTCTTTAATTTTGGTGAAAATAATATTATATTTAAGAAATTTGCTGATTTGTTAAGACATCAGTATTTTTTGAATTTTTATGCTAATTCCTTTGTTTGATACTTTAGAACACTCATTA
This sequence comes from Trichopoda pennipes, assembly GCA_030448955.1. NCBI lineage: Eukaryota > Metazoa > Arthropoda > Insecta > Diptera > Tachinidae > Trichopoda > Trichopoda pennipes. Next base: position 226 of record JASKUP010000021.1, on the reverse strand, counting down.
ACACTTATCCCAGTGAGCACAAATACAAAATTATAGCTGCTAAGACAGAACTCATACAGAAAATATAACCAGTAGAGATCAAATAGCAATTTTATAAAATTTATTAAATATTAAAACTAATTATTAATATTTTATGTAATACTTTTTACAAAAAGTACTTTTTTGTTTCTTAACTATATCTTACAAAAATGCTGCTTTTTGCTATTAATAGCACTTTTTCAAAATG